>OY997272.1:499574261-504574261 GCA_963921465.1 Triticum timopheevii
CGGATTGAATGGCTAAACCAGAGGTAGGCATGGCTCTACCCTGTAAAACCAAAGGCTGGACATCTGCTGCAGGACCTAGGCTGATGTGCACTCTTGCAACAAACCGATGAAGGTGAGGGACGGGTGCCGATTGAAACACCAGGTAATCGGGGCTAGTCTTGCCGCCAAATGCTTTGGTAAGCATCTCGGCAAGAAGGGGTGGAAAGCCAGGGTGGTTGACGCATAGGTGCGGGTGTAATACGTGGGAGTTTTGGAGATGCTAACCATGACTGGGGTGCTACTAGCTAAGCTTCTCTGCAGGGGCATGGCGGACTGAGGAGCGAGCGATACGGCTAGCGAAAAGGGCATTTATAGGTAGCTACGAGGGATAGGCCCGCGTGGCATGGCCCCTTTCCCTTAATGGCGAAGGGAAAGCGGTGCGGCCGACCAGAAAGGATAGGATTGCTGCATGTTTCACGGATAACTAGGCGGGGACAGCGGGGTGAGGACGTGTCGGCCCCGACTGCGCTGTCTGTTGATTAACAGTGGCCATGCCGGATGCCAGGGATGGGTCAAATCCCTTAGGGTCATTACGGGTTGATCGTAGCGGTAATCTAATGCTAGGATAATCTATGCCAGTCTGGCTGCTCTGATACCAAGCCCTGTGGCACCCCGATCCGCATGGAGCACGGGGCCTTCGCATGTCAGCTCAAGATAACACCTGACGCATGACAGGTCCATGATACAGCATTCCAGGTACAAGAATATTCATCAAATACATGTGTATATAATTACATCAGTGATGAATATAATCTTCTGCCATAGCCCTAAGGCTATTTACATGGCAGCGGAAGTCTATTTAAATGGTGGCGGAAGTCTTGGCAGCATATAACTCTGGCTGGGCTCCACAACTCACAGGACTGGCAAGATTACGACCTAGAACGACGGAACAAGTGAACGACCTACAAAACTGGCATGACACGCCAGGTCAGTACATTGAATGTACTTGCAAGACAACCAAATACATAGCATCCAAATAGGCAAAAGACAGAGCAAGAACCAAGCATCTGCAACAATCTAGCTCATATTAGAAACTAAGCATGGCATAATATCAACCAAAGACATAACTCAATTAACATCATGGCATCCACTAGCATGGCAACAACATGGCATAACAAATTTAGTTCTAACATGGCAACAACAAAACATAGCATATCATCTTAATCATATCCATCAAAGCATGGCATGGCATCATGAAACTATACTGAAAATAAACTACCAATCATATCCAATGCAGACATAGCATGTTAACTGTAACCATCTCATGTTCTACCATGGTTCTTTAAATGCAAACATATTATTCATGCAATGCCACCAAACTGGTGCACTGAGTCCCTCGGACTCTCTTACCAACGGTGGTCACCTCATTTCCTGATAACAAACAAAAACAAACCCATGATCCTTACGACGATCACAACCCGACCAACAACTGGCCCGTGATCCTTACGGTGATCACAACCCGACCAACAACTGGCCCGTGATCCTTACAGCGATCACAACCCAACCACATCTGGCCCATGATCCTTACGGCGATCACAACCACGTTAATCAACTTAATTATTTTAGTTTTTATCCTCCATTTCGACTAAGACCCGATAGTGTACCCTACTACAAACTTGTGCCCATGACCGAGGACACGGCTATCGCTAGTTTAAATACACTCTACAGAGGTAGCGCACTGTACCCACACCACGGAACCCATGGCCTCGCCATCCCATTCGGGTGGACCAACGACATTCCGACGAAACCGATCTACTGTCATGACACACTCCCAGCCACTCCAACTCACTCACCACTAGGCCAGTCCTGGGTGGCCCCGTGTCTACCTCCAGACACCTCGACCACCGTCGTGGCCACGATCCACACTGGGACCCAGTACCAAAACTCAACTTAACGACAGGCTCACAAGGCTTATGTCCGCCTACCTGATCAGGGTAGCATGTGCCCATAACCTTCCCTAGTTGGAGGCACCGACCAGAGGCATGACAATAGACCACATTAAGGTCGTCCCATACCGGCAAATGTGGTTGCACTGGAAAAAATTCGATTTGGCGTCACTATGACTCGATCCCATCGATGACGGAGGGGTTTGGTTATTAAGTCATATTATTATTTTCTCCATCATCAATCATCATACAAGCATTTTTAACATGAATTAAACCATGAGCATACATCATACAAATGCTTTAATAACATATCGAACTTCTCAAGTGAACATCTACACCATAAAGAACATAACAGTGCCACGTACTAACTTATCCATGGTGCATCATCATCATCATAGCATTTTATAATGATGACTTGAAAATAAAGTAGAGTAGTGACATGGCATCATCAATAACAACATTCTAATTATCATGACAAGAAGTAGCATGAAACACAAGCATAACGGAATAACTACAGATAAAACGATAAGCAACAACTGCAACTATACACACACAAGGTGCAAGCAAAGTCAACATGCAAGTTTTGGGCTTATGATAAGAGGTTGGCTTGCCTAGGGGTCAACAAATACTCCGGGAAGAGATGAGAAACTACCGTGGAAAAATTTGCCGAAAACAGTTCTCTCTCGGAGGGGGCTGTTTATGGACAAGGGCAAAGTGGTCATTTTCACAATGTCAAACCATAGTGAAAATGATGGGAATGGAACGAGCTCGATAAGACGAAGACATGGGCATTGGATTTACCTCAAACGGAGCTACGGGTAAAAAGATACGGACGTTTAAAACTCAGGGGCTAATCTATAAAAATACTTCTACAAACAAGTCCCTAGTAGTTTTAAACCGAACGCGTCTTTCTCAGAATACGTCTTCGATCAGGGAAAACGGCTTCGGCGGGGGCGCTTCCACTTTTCCACGCTGGCACTGACCAGGTCAAAGGGCAGAGGAGGGGCCGGGCTCCTGGGTCGCTGGCAGGTGGGGTCGCGGGGCCCACCTGGCCAGCCTGGCCAGGTCAACGCCTCCTCCTGGTTGGCTCCTTCTTCTTCCCGACGCGTGTCCACGGGCAGAGAACAGCCACGCTCCAACGACGAGCCCCGGCGACACGGGCAACCTCCAGCAAGGCTCCGGCCACCGGCGTGATCCTTGGGGAGAGGCGCATCCGTTCCCCCACTTCACAGACTCCAGAGACGAGGGGAGCAACGGCGGCTTTGAGCACGGCAGACAGCGGGGAAAAGCTTCGGGCAACGGGCGAGCTAGGGGCTCTAGCGATGGAATGAATGGGCTGAGGCTACGGGGAGGGTCGCCGGACCTTGGGGAGTGTACTGGTGGAGGAAGGGAGGCAAGGGGAGCACGACACTGGCCAAATTTAGGCAGCGGCCGGCGGCGAGGCTTCGGCCAGGGAGCGGCCAGGGTGGGGCTCCGGCTCGGGGAGAGGTTCAGGGAGGGGTGGTGGACTGCGAGAGAGCTCGAGGCGTGCTACTTATAGCTGTGGGGGAGCTCGAGGGGGAGGGAGCGAGGTGGCACGCAGCGGGCGACGTGTCCGCGTGTCGGCGACGGTGCAATCGTCGGCAGTCGCGGCCAGGGCTCACGGGAGGCAGCGGTAAGGCGACGAGGGGGATCCCGACGAGTGCCAGAGGCTCACGGAGACGAGGGGCACTCGCGAACGAGAGGAGGAAGAGGACACTAGGGAGGAAAGCGACAATGGCCACGGCCGCACTGCTCGACCCTTGGCACGGATCGTTGGAGAAGAAAACGGAGGGGGAGCGGGGTCCAGGCGAACGACGATGATGATGCAGAGCTGAAGGACATTAATGGTGAGATCAGGGACGGTCGGAGCAGTGCTGCCGACGAGAACAGTGGCTAGACCACCGTTTTGGTAGGCTGCACTCGTAGGCACCGCTGGCATGGCACGCTTTGGAGGTTTTATTGAGGTTAAACCATGTCTACTGCATAGTCCTTCAAAGATGGATAGTTACTATGGTAAAGAGACAGTCAAATACAAAAGGGAGATGAGTAAACCATGCTCCACAAGTTTACTACAGTAAATTTGTCAATGTCCTAGAGGTAAAACCAGAGAAGGTAAACGGTAACGTTGATGTCTGGTAGGATTAGGGTAGAAAGGACTACAATCCTGGGGGGTTTGAGATCATTGGGACAATTATTTAGCATAGTTGCTTAACAACTGCTAAAATATGCCCAGAAATCTAATGATGATGAAGCACTCACTAGGTGGCTTGGATTGATCTATAACTTGGCAAATCCTCATTATTTGGTCATAACTAGATGCTGTAAAAAGATCACACCAAATGGACTCACCAAATTGGTACTTGCTTCACAAGCATCAACTTTGACCAGAAACTTGGGAAAATTCTAGGAAATTATTGGCTAAATAAAATTAGCCAAACTCTTGGTTAGGTGGGTTATATGGATAGGAGAAGGCTTGGGAATATTTTCAGCCATAATGGAGTAAGAGAAAATATACTTGCTTCACAACCTGAAAATATGGACAAAATGCAAGAATTGCTCCTGTGCTCACATAGCTCAATGAAAGGAGCTGGATTTGGTTGAATGATAATGCTTTGGGATACTTGACAAGATGGTAGAGTTTCATCCCATTTGGAAACTCTACGAAGGTACTTCCTTCACAAAATTTTACTCTGGTCAGAAACTTTGAAAAATTTCACAGGGAGCTAGGATGAATGGATTGAGCTCATCTTTGGTCTCCTTGGGTGATTTATCAATGTTAATCACCCTGCCAAATGGCAGCTCAAATGGAATTAGGAATAACGCACTTCCTTTGCAAAAAATTCAGAGAAGGCAGAAACTTGCATTGGATCATGTGCCAAATTTTTGACTTGAGGAACATGAGATGATGATGGAAATAGTGATTATATGACAAGGACAAGCTCCACAATTTATGTGAGAATTTTCCCTGCTATAAAAATAATAGTTCCTTTAGAAAATGGCAGAAATGCAATATTGGTATTAAATAGGAAAAAGGCAATTTTCCTCATTTAATTATGGCCAATATAATTGCCAAAGCTTGGATTAGGCATAATTATCCACTCCACCAATTCACATGAATTTAGGAGATGTCTAGCTATGCCTTTGGATTTTATTCCTCAGAAAGGCAAGAAAAGGAATAAATCACAATTCAAAATTATTGCATGGGACTTGGCAATATTTTTGCATATCCAAGGTTTAGAAGGATAGAAGGGTCTCTAGGAACAGATGGTATGATCAACAGATCAAGGAAAATGATAGCCCCTTTGAAATCACAAAGGGCACATTCAAATTCTAAAAAATTGTAATTAGGGTTTGAGAGGGTTTAAGATGATGCAACTGAGGTCTTGCCCACTGAAAAAGACAGGAGCAAGCTTTGAAAGGTTGGAAATGACAAGAAATCTTAGAGTCATCCAACAAACTCAGGAGAAAGATTTTGAAAAATGAGTGCCAGGAAGAAATAACAGCACAAAAAATGTTACGAAGGGAAACAAAGAGTTTGCAATCCCATCTCGGTGAGACCGATATCCCTATCGGTGATACGAAGTGACTAGGGTTTTGTAACAGCACAAAAATTGATAACCCAATTTTGGGGCTATTACAAAACCCTAGTCACTTCGTATCACCGATAGGGATATCGGTCTCACCGAGATGGGATTGCAAACTCTTTGTTTCCCTTCGTAACATTTCGGTCTAACCGAGATGAGCGATCGGTCCCACCGAGTTCGCAATGCAAACTCTCTGCTTCCCTTTCGTAACATTTCAGTCTCACCAAGATGAGTGAATTGATCCCACCGAGTTTGCCTGACCAACTCTCTGGTTAGCTTATTACCAAAGTCGGTCCCACCGAGTTTGTGTAATCGGTCTCACCGAGATTAGGTTATGCCCTAACCCTAAAGAAATCGGTCCCACCGAGTTGACATGTCGGTCCCACCGAAATGCCTAATGGTCACATTATGAACTAAATCGGTCTGACCGAGTTTTCTGATTCGGTCTCACCGAGTTTGGTAAATTGTATGTAATGGTTAGATTTTGTGTGGAGGCTATATATACCCCTCCACCCTCTCTTCATTCCTGGAGAAAGCCATCAGAACATGCCTACACTTCCAGCATTCATTTTCTGAGAGAGAACCACCTACTCATGTGTTGAGGTTAAGATATTCCATTCCAACCACATAAATATTGATCTCTAGCCTTCCCCAAGTTGCTTTCCACTCAAATCATCTTTCCACCAAGTCCAATCCTATGAGAGAGAGAGAGTTGAGTGTTGGGGAGACTATCATTTGAAGCACAAGAGCAAGGAGTTCATCATCAACACACCATTTATTACCTTTTGGAGAGTGGTGTCTCCTAGATTGGTTAGGTGTCACTTGGGAGCCTCTGTCAAGATTGTGGAGTTGAACCAAGGAGTTTGTATGGGTAAGGAGATCACCTACTTCGTGAAGATCTACCCTAGTGAGGCAAATCCTTCGTGGGCGATGGCCTGGTGGTATATACAAGGTTGCTTCTTCGTGGACCCTTCGTGGGTGGAGCCCTCCGTGGACTCGCGCAGCCGTTACCCTTCGTGGGTTGAAGTCCCCATCAACGTGGATGTACGATAGCACCACCTATCAGAACCACGCCAAAAATCCCGTGTCTCCAATTGCGTTTTCTCCCTTTACCTTCATGTGCAATGTTTTACATTCCGCTGCTATACTCTTAGAATTGCACGTGTAGGTTGATTGCTTGACTTGTGTCAAGTTGCTAAAATATGCCAAGACTTAAAATTTGGAAAAGGCTAGATTTTTGATTCGGTCAAGTAGTCTAATCACCCCCCCTCTAGACATACTTTCGATGCTATAGTTTGTACCAGTACCTATGTGTTTAATATCTCTCTCTCGTGTTCTTGAGATGTCATGATCTTGATGTATCGCGGGCTTTGTTAATATAGTCGGATCATATGGTGTCTTCCCCTCTCTATCTTGTTGTGATGAATTGAGTTTTTCCCTTTGAGATTTCGTTGTTATCGGATTGAATACTTTTATGGATTTGAGAACACTTGATATATGTCTTGCAATTGAATACTCGTGGTGACAATGGGATATCGTATTGATTCACTTGATATATGTTTTGGCACTCAAATCATGGATTCCCGAGGTGACATTGGGGTAATCTATGTGTAGGGGTTGATGCACGTTCTTGTCTTTGTTTCTCTGGTAGAAATCTTGGGGCACTCTTTGAAGTTCTTTGTGTTGGATTGAGTATTATGAATATGAATTTGCTTTGGTGTTATTTTAGTACGAACTCTAGGATAGATCGAACGGAAATTATAGCTTTATGTTATTTTATTACGAACTCTTAAATAGATCGAACGGAAAGAATAACTTTGAGGTGGTTTCGTACCCTACAAACTATTTATTCTTGTGTTGTCCGCTAGATAGGAACTTTGGAGTGGTTCTTCATCACACTTTGGGGGATGGTTATATGATCCAACTATGTTAGCATTGTTGAGAGATTACACTAGTGAAAGTATTCACCCTAGGCCTCATTTTCCATTATTACAATGCCGTTTGTGCTCCGCTTTACTACTTACTACCTTGCTGTTTTTTATTGTTCGCATTACAAAAACCCATATCTACCATCGATATTACACTTTTATCACCATCTCTTCGCCAAACTAATGCACCTATACAATTTGCCATTGTATTGGGTGTGTTGGGGACACAAGAGATTTCTTGTATTTGTTTGCAAGGTCGTTTGAGAGAGACCATCTTCATCCAACACCTGTCATGGATTGATAAACCTTAGGTCATCCACTTGAGGGAAAATTGCTACTGTCCTACAAAACTCTGCGCTTGGAGGCCCAACACATGTCTACAAGAATAAAGTTGCGTAGTAGACGTCAAGCTCTTTTCTGGCACCGATGCTGGGGAGATTAGTGCATGAAGGTATATCTTTAGATCTTGAAATTGAATCTTTTAGTTTCTTGTTTTATCACTAGTTTGGTTTATAAAAGAAAACTACATAAAAATGGAATTGAGGTGCATCACATTATTGATCATCTTTATAGTATCTTTCTTGAAAATGATGGTTCGGAAAATTGTGCTCAATTGTTAGAAGAAGAATGCTATAAAATGTTTGGCATAGATTCCATGAATGATGAGCATGATTGAAATGTTGCTAGTATGAATTCTTTGAATATCCATGATGCTAGTGATATGCAAAGCCATAAGTTTCGGGATGTTATGTTTGATGAAGATGATATTTTTAGTCCCCCAAGTTTTGATGAGAAAATTTATTACGATGAAAGCATGCCTCCTATTTATGATGATTATGGTGATGACATGTATGCTATAAAAAATAATTATAACCATGAAACTTGTCATCATGATTTTAATTTTCAATCACATGATAGTTATTTTGTTGATTTTGCTCCCACTACTATTCATGAGAATAAATTTGCTTATATGGAGAGTAATAAAATTTCTATGCTCATGCATCATGAAAAGAGTGCTTTATGTGATATTTATATCGTTGAATTCATTCATGATGCTACTGAAAATAATTATGAGAGAGGAACATGTGCTTCTACATATTGTAATAATATCAAGTTCCCTCTCTTTGTGTTGAAGGTTTTGAAGTTGCACTTGTTTTGGCTTCCTATGCTAGATGATTCTTGTTCCCATGAATTATTTGCTCACAAAATCCCTATGCATAGGAAGAGGGTTAGGCTTAAATGTGCTTGTCATATGCTTCATGATGCTCTTGTTATGTTTCAATTCTTATCTTTTATGCGAGCATCATTGAAATCATCATGCCTAGTGGTAGCTTCACATTGGGTTTAGAAAGTGAAATCTTTTGAGGCTTGACAATCACAATATTGGTCATACGAGCAATTCATGAATAATTAGTATAAGGAAGAGAACTTTCACATGCAAATACACTATCTTGGAAATCTTTTGTGATTGTGAGCCCCCATCAAAATATTATATGCCAAAATTGTTGACATTGGACAAGGAAGACAACATAATGATTTATGTTTGTTCATATTCACATAGATGTTATATTGTCATAGATCCTTCAACATGTGGTGCTTGCCCCCTATCTTTGCTAGACAAAAAATCCGCACCAAGTAGAGATACTACTTGTGCATCCAAAAACCCTTAAACCCAAATCTTGTTTTGAGAGTCCACCATACCTACCTAAGGATTGAGCAAGATCCTTCAAGTAAGTTGTCATCCGTGCAATAAGGCAATAAAGATTGCTTCTAAAAGTGTTAGATCATTTAGTGTAAGATAAAATTGAGTGTTGTACAAACTTGTGATGGCAAAGAATAAAAGCGACAGACTTCATAATAAAGGTTGCTATCATAAGGGGCAATATAACGTGACATTCTTTTGCACCAAGGGGTTGAGCATACAAACAAATAAGTGCGTGGCAACCTCAGCTTCCCTCTGCGAAGGGCCTATCTTTTACTTTTATGTATTTAATTTCATGCAAGAGTCAAAGTTTTTCTCTCTATTCCTTTTTATTTTTCTCCTTTGGCAAGGATCATGTGGTGAGGAAAGATCTAGGCACATATATCCAGTTGGATATGGGTAGCATGAGTTATTATTGTTGACATCACCCAAAGGTGAATACGTTGGGAGGAGAAATGATAAGCCCCTGTCTTTCTATGTGTCCGTCTAAATGTTTTGTTCATGTGTATGCGGTGAGTGTTAGCAATCATAAAAGACTATATGATGGTTGAGTATGTGGTGCTCTTACTTAGACTCTGTTGAATAAG
Organism: Triticum timopheevii; assembly: GCA_963921465.1. NCBI lineage: Eukaryota > Viridiplantae > Streptophyta > Magnoliopsida > Poales > Poaceae > Triticum > Triticum timopheevii. The sequence goes on from OY997272.1 coordinate 499,584,009, forward strand.
TTGAATTGCAATTGCTTGGTGACTGAGAACATAGGTTGTTGAATTTCAAGAGAATTCATTGTTTGAACCTTAACATGTGAATTGGTTGCTACTATAACATGAGAAATTTTATGAGAAAGAGTTGTTTTTTATGATGCTAGGAAAAGTGATTGAAATTATCATTGATCAACCTTATGCACTTTGCTAGCATTCACACTTCATAAATTATTTCTTTTATCATTTACCTACTCGAGGACGAGTTGGAATTAAGCTTAGGGATGCTGATACTTCCCCAACGTATATATAATTTATGAAGTATTCGTGCTAATATATTATCATTCTTGGATGTTTTACAATCATTTTCTAGAAATGTTATATCATTTTTTGGGACTAATCTATTGACCCAGTGCCCAGTGCCAATTGTTGTTTTTTTGCTTGTTTTTTACATCGCAGGAAATCAATATCAAACGGAGTCCAAACACCGCATAACTTTTTGGAGATTTTTTATGGACCAGAAGAAAGCCAGCGGGCCAAGGAAGCACCTAGGGGGCTTCTCGAGGAGAGCAACACCCACTAGGGTGCGCCAGGAGGCCCAAGCGCGCCCTTGTGGGTGCTGCCCACCTCGGGCGCCCCCTGGACCGCCTCTTCGCCCTATAAATTTCCAAATATTCCAAAACTCTTTGGGGTAGACCTAGATCAGAAGTTCCGCCGCTGCAAGGCCTCTATATCCACGAGATCTAATCTAGACCCCATTCCGGTACCCTGCCGGAGGTGGGAATCACCACCGGTGGCCATCTTCATCATCCCGGCAGCCACCACGACGAGGAGGGAGTAGTCCACCCTCGGGGCTGAGGGTTTGTACCAGTAGCTATGTGTTTAATCTCTCTCTCTCTCTCTCGTGTTCTTGAGATGTCATAATCTTGATGTATTGCGGGCTTTGTTAATATAGTCGGATCATATGGTGTTTTCCCCTCTCTATCTTGTTGTGATGAATTGAGTTTTTCCCTTTGAGATTTTGTTGTTATCGGATTGAATACTTTTATGGATTTGAGAACACTTGATATATGTCTTGCAATTGAATACTCGTGGTGACAATGGGGTATCGTATTGATTCACTTGACATATGTTTTGGCACTCAACTAGCGGATTCCCGAGGTGACATTGGGGTAATCTATGCGTAGGGGTTGATGCACATTCTTGTCTTTGTTTCTCTAGTAGAAATCTTGGGGCACTCTTTGAAGTTCTTTGTGTTGGATTGAGTATTATGAATATGAATTTGCTTTGGTGTTATTTTAGTACGAACTCTAGAATAGATCGAACGGAAAGAATAGCTTTATGTTACTTTAGTGCAAACTCTTGAATAGATTGAACAGAAAGAATAGCTTTGAGGTGGTTTCGTACCCTACAAACAATTTATTCTTGTGTTCTCTGCTAGATAGGAACTTTGGAGTGATTCTTCATTGCACTTTGAGGGATGGTTATATGATCCAACTATGTTAGCATTGTTGAGAGATTGCACTAGTGAAAGTATGCACCCTAGGCCTCATTTTCCATTGTTGCAATACCGTTTGTGCTCCGTTTTACTACTTACTACTTTGCTGTTTTTTATTGTTCATATTACAAAAACCCATATCTACCATCCATATTACACTTTTATCACCATCTCTTAGCCGAACTAGTGCACCTATACAATTGGCCATTGTATTGGGTGTGTTGGGGACACAAGAGATTTCTTGTATTTGGTTGCAGGCTCATTTGAGAGAGACCATCTTCATCCTACACCTCTCACGGATTGATAAACCTTAGGTCATCCACTTGAGTGTCGAGGAAGTAGATTAGTTCCGTCAGCACGACGGCGTGGTGACGGTGATGGTGATGTGATCCGCGCATGACTTCACCTAAGCACCGCGAGAATATGACTAGAGGCATAAACTATGGAGGGGAGCACTGCACACGGCTTGGAACAATTGATGTGTGTTGTAGGCGCCCCCTGGCGTATATAAAGAAGGGAGGGGGAGGAGGCCGGCCCTAGGCGCGCCCAAGTAGGAGGAATTCTACTTGGGCTCCTAGTTGGATTCACCCCCCTTCCTTTTACTAGCAAGGAAAGGGGGAAGGAGAGAGAGGGGGAGAAGGAAAGGGGGGTGCCGCCCCCTCCCCTAGTCCAATTCGGTCTCCTCCCTAGTGGAGGGGCGCCACCCCTTTGTGGGTTGGTGTGCCTCCCTCCTATGGCCCATATGGCCCATATCTTTCCCGGGGGGCTTTCGGTAAACCCTCTGATTCTCTGATATGTACCCGATACATTCCGGAGCACTTCCGGTGTCCGAATACTACCTTCCAGTATATCAATCTATACCTCTCGACCATTTCAAGACTCCTCGTCATGTCCGTGATCTCATCCGGGACTCCGAACAACATTCGATCACCAAATCACATAACTCATATAATACAAATCGTCATCGAACGTTAAGCGTGCGGACCCTACGGGTTCAAGAACTATGTAGACATGACCGAGACACCTCTCCGGTCAATAACCAATAGCAGAACCTGGATGCTCATGTTGGCTCCCACATATTCTACGAAGATCTTTATTGGTCGAACCGCTATGTCAACATACGTTATTCCCTTTGTCGTCGGCGTGTTACTTGCCCGAGATTCGATCGTTGGTACCTTCATACCTAGTTCAATCTCCTTACCGACAAGTCTCTTTACTCTATCCGTAATGCATCATCCCACAACTAACCCATTAGTCACATTGCTTGCAAGGCTTCATATGATGTGCATTACCGAGAGGGCCCAGAGATACCTCTCCGATACTCGGAGTGACAAATCCTAATCTCGATCTATGCCAACCCAATAAACACCTTTGGAGATACCTATAGAGCATCTTTATAATCACCCACTTATGTTGTGACATTTGATAGCACACAAGGCATTCCTCCGGTGTTCGGGAATTGCATAATCTCATAGCCGAAGGAATATGTATTTGACATGAAGAAAGCAATAGCAACAAAACTGAACGATCATTATGTTATGCTAATGGATGGGCCTTGTCCATCACATCATTCTTCTAATGATGTGATCCCGTTCATCAAATGAAAACACATGTCCATGGCTTAGGAAACTTAACCATCTTTGATCAACAAGCTAGTCTAGTAGAGGCATACTAGGGTCACGGTGTTTTGTCTATGTATTCACACATGTATCAAATTTCCGGTTAATACAATTCTAGCATGAATAATAAACATTTATCATGAATAAGGAAATATAAAACAACAACTTTATTATTGCCTCTAGGGAATATTTCCTTCATGCACTAGATTGAGTAGATGGAAGCAAGGGAAAAAAGATATGGAAGATCTGGTTGGAGAAGAATTTCAAAACCTGGAGCAACATAACAAGAATGAAGTAATTGATGCTTATGCTAAGGCCGTGGATTATGGAGGTAGTCAAGAATCAGTGGTGTCCTTTGGAACAAAGGTGGGAGTTACTAAAAAAGGAGGGGACAAACAAGACCAAGAATGAGAAGGGACATCTAGAAGAAGTGATAGAAATTTGGACAAGAAAGATGCCAAGATTGAAGACTTGGCCAAGGAAAGAGATGCAAAGAAAGACAATTATGGTAATTCTAAAAACCTTTCCCCTGAAAAGAATACTTTATTATGTATGTGTGAACTCATTGGTGTGTATTTGGGGTGTTCCCCGGATATGACTGACCAGAATTTAAACCTGATTGCTAACATGGAACTGGCCAGGAGGGGCATGCATTTACAAAAAATTGCTGCCAAAAATGATAAGGAAGAGGATAGATCTCCAGGTCCTTTTGACACCGGGGATGCTTTTTTACAAGAATTATTCTCAGATGAAGATCACTCTGATGCTGAAATAGAAACTGATTATTATGGGCACTTGAAGAAATTTTTCTCAAGTAGCCTGAAAGGTAAAAAAGGGACCCCTGGTAAAACCAATGGGAGATACCCTATTTCTATTGGGGGCTTGGAAAAAAATCAAAAAAGATCATGATTGGAATGTTTTGGAATGTGAGAGGGATAGGTCAATATATTAAGAAAAGATTTATCAGGGAAATGTTTATAGAGAAGAAACTTGACTTCATTGGGTTGCAGGAGACCATTAAGGCAGATTTCTCTAATACAGAACTACATAACTTGAGTGGGGGAAGAACTTTATTTGGGAATGGAGCCCACCTAGAGGAAAATTTGGTGGGATCTTGGTAGGTGTCAATTCTGATATGTTTGACATAGAGCAAGTGGAAAAAGGGACCTATTATATTAGAATCCAGCTTTATGATAAAAATGAAAAATTCAACTGGAACTTAGTTACTATCTATGGGGATGCTCAAAATGATGGAAAAGCAGCCTATTTAGTTGAATTGTCTATAATTTACCAAGACAACCCTTTTCCCTGTGTGGTGGGGGGATTTCAATATTCTTAGATCTAGTTTTGATAAGAACTAGCCCAATGACCCTGATCATTGGAGTTTTGTTTTAATGCAATCATTGAGCATGCATGCCTTAGGGAGCTCCCACAGAATGGGAGAAATTTCACCTGAGAAAATTGCTTAGCAGATCCAATGTATGAAAAATTAGATAGGGTACTAATATGCCCTGATTGGGAAGATAAATACCCCCTGGCTATGGTGACTGCTTTGGAAAGAGAAATGTCTGACCATACTCCACTACTAGAATCAGGCACATTGCCACCCGCCATGGCTGACAGCAAAGGCATGCCTGGCCGACGGTAAAGGGCTTTGTCATCAGCCAGCAGACGGCAACATGTTCGGCTGAATAAGCTATGACAAAGGCCTCTTTGCCGTCTGCTGGCGGACGACAAAGATGCAAAGGCCTTTGCCATCTGCTGGCTGACAGCAAAGAGGCTCGATGGCGCACGTGGTAGCTTAGGCACATTAAGGGGTTAACAGCGTGCTTTGCCGCCAGCTGGCAGACAGCAAAGATGCAAAATAGGCCAGCCCAGTGCTCCCTAGGTTGCACAGGTAGCTACCACGTGTCAACTTTGCCGTTTGTTGGCTGACGGCAAAGACATTTGTCGTCTGCCAGCGGATGGCAAAGTGGCTGTATAGCCCTATTTTTCTGGTTTTTTATTAAATTCATTCAATTTGACAAAATTTCACAGATATATATATATATATACACACATTTCAAAATAATTTCAACAAGCATACAAACAATATGTTTCCAACATACAAGTTTCCAACTACATATCCAACATACAATGGTTTCCAACAACATATCCATACATACATATCCAGAACAAGTTTCCAACAAGTTTCCAACATATCTGCAAATTAGGAAAGATGAAAGTTAGAATAAGAAGAAGACTAGCTTTTCTTAAGATCTTCACTCCTCCTTCTTCTTCTTCTCCTTCATCATCTTGACACGCTTAGAGCGGCGAGGTAGTAGGATGTACTCCTCTACCACAATTGGCATGGTCATGTAGTCCCCCAGCCATGGGATCGTTGGCGCCACCACCATAGCATGGTCATCGTCAGGAACCACCACCATCACGAGGCCATCTTCAGGCACCACCGTTGCTAGGTCATCATCGGGCACCACCATCGCATGGCCATCGTCAGCCACCACCATCGCGAGGTCATCCCCGCTCTGCCCCTCTTCTTCCCCACTCCGTTCCTACTCATCCTCGCTGCTACTGTTGCTATAGGCAGAGTCGCTGCTGCTTTTGATGTAGCTAGAGTTGCTATTGCTGCTCCCATTGGCTGACCAAATGCAACAAAGTTCTTTTAACAATCGGTGTGAGACAAAGCCAAATGGAGATGAAGAAGAGGCATAGCGTACTGGCATCATCATCATCCTGGTAGCGCATGCGACACATAGTCATGTTGAACACCTTCACGGCGAGCATGGTGTTGCCGTCGTGCCCGAAGACAAGGAAGTACCCATGCCGCAGGTCGTAGGCACAGACAGACTGCTCCCAGCCACAACACATGTACATGTGTTCGTACCTGAACACCACCTCCACGTCCCACATCCTGCGAAGCCCGCTGTCGGCATGTCGCAGCTTCACATTCTTTGGCCGATGGTCGTCCAACATCTTCATAAAAGTGTCAGGCAGCCTCTGCAGCGTGGGTCAAGGAGTGATGTAGCAAACATCAGAGTTATGATAAAGAGATGGGTGAAGGGGATATCTCTCCTTTTATATACCTGCCTCCTAGAGGAATTCTCAAGTATGATCATGAAGAACTCGAAACCTTCCAAGTTGTACTCCGGTGTGGCAGAGTGCACCCTGTGTTGGCGGCCTCCCCCCATCTCTGATAAGCAGCAGAAGAGACCAATTAGTATCTAGAACCATATATATAAACATAGCTAGAACCATATTTAATGAATGGACCATATGCATATCTACTCCAACTTGGCTCTAATCCAACTTGGCTCTAATTCAACTCTATCATATTTGATAAATGGACATAGTTGGAACAAAGCCAAGTTTTTAGACATGAAAGAAAACTGAGAAAAAAAGCAATGCACTTGTGCTCAACAACATCAACAACACTTAATTAATTTGGTAGGTTAGTTGGCAATGGCAATTGGCACCCTTCAAAACTAGGGATTTCTTTAGACATGAAAGAAAACTGAAAATGTTAAAAAACAGAGCATAGTAATCTAAAAATAGGGGGAAATACACTTATTCTTCCTCCTCTTCTTTTTTTTTTTCATCTTTCTTCTTTCTTCTTAACCAAAACTAAACCTAAAGTTCCTTGTGGTGTGATCACATTGGAATACTTGTGGCAACAATCATAGTTGCACCATATTTTAGGTGGCTCTAGGTTGACATACTAGAGCTGAGCAGAAGATTTATTAGTAGCATGTTATTCCATATATCTTGATCATCAAATGTAAGAGAATATATATCCTCACCATCTTTAGCTTCTAGATATGTTAAGATTGATAGGCACAAAAGTAACTCTCAAGGGAGCAATCTATATAGTGGTATATGTTCAATATACCCTTAGACCTGTTATTGTGTGCCTCAATCTTCCATGTATGAGATTCCACTAAAAAATGTTGTTGACTGGGATTACTTGGAAGTTAATACAATTTTGGTATAGATTTTGGACTAGACAACGAACACATGATTACTTGGAAGAAATTAAGTTTGTGTATGATTAATGAAATTTTCACATAATGATAAGTACTTCATGACACCATAAGTCTTACGAATTCATATACAAAGATACACAAAAATATCAATATACAAAGATACACAAAAATATCTCTCGTAAAATGCAGAAGTTATAGTAGTTAAATTGAACAATTTACTATTACACATTTTGAGAATGTACAAGCTGTTTGATGAGGGCAGGTGACCTATCCTTGGTATGTGGATTCCCCCCTTGTCATGTTTTGTCTGCCATTTTTAGATCGACACACACAAGCAAACAAACATACACACCAAACAAACAAACATAGGAGAATAGGTCTGTAGCGACCCGACCCAAATGGATCCAAGTCTCTGTGCTTAAGTGTCATCCCTGGATCGGTATGCTGACACACACAATACTCGAGGAATTATAACAAAGTTCAATCACACACTTTATTACATTGAGATCCTCAAAAGAGTATTTATTACAATAATATGGCCAAAGGCCATCTAAAATAAAATAACTGCGGAAGCATCGAAGGTAAATGATTCCATCCAACTCCACGGCAAATTGAGTGCAAAACAACGACCTATCGCACCTTTAATCCTCGTCGGAAAAGTTTGCAACATGAGACGTTGTAGCCGTGTAGGTCAGCACATGGAATATGCTGACAATTTCACACCGTACAATAATAATGATAAAAAAGACTATCTCTATATGCAAATTTAGCTGGTGGAGGCTCTAAGTTTAATTTTTGCATAAAGCCAATTTTACCCTACAACAAAGGAATAAATTTTTATTTACTACTAAATTAAAAATGCCATTATTGAGAAGGTTCCTCCAACTCAATCCCAAAATTCCCAAGTTATTAGTATCCCCATAATTTCATTAAAAAGAGTGATGAGATCAACCAATGATTCATTTCTAGATACTCAAGTTGTCCATAACCGGGACACGGCTAATCATGATTAGGTTGTACACTCTGCAGAGGTTTGCGCACTTTTCCCCACAAGACTCGACCACCTCCATGATCGGAAGATCGAGACATAGCCTTTCAGAAGTGTTTGCCCTTAACCCTGGATAGACTGGTACACCTACTTTCCCCTACATCAGCTAGTCTACCATAGAAAGAGGTCACACAACTTACTCAACTATGCCAGAGCCCATAATGGCTTGTGGCTGCACACGGAAGTTTCTAGGCATGAAATATCTTATGATCCCTTTGAGCCTGGGTGGCGGACCTAGGGTAATCACACGAGTACTCTGGGATTTCCCTTGGGCAAGCACTGGTTACTCCAGGTGCCCCAAACAATCCACCCGGATGTGTATTAAAGTTGCCACCTTATGTTGTCCCCAAATTATTATCTCTCGCAACTTGCATGAATCACACATACCAATCCCCGTCTACGAGCATGGCTAAGCAATATATGATATAACGAATATTTCTGGGGTTATCAAAGGTCATAGGTTTCTACCACATGAACTACAAAGCATATCCACATGTTCCCAATCCTACTCATGCAATCTTTGAGGGTGAAACTAATGCATAGTAAAACTGGATACTGAAAATTATGATCAAAGTGTGAACTTGCCTTGCTGACGACCGTTGAACTCTAAAGATTTGTAGTAGCAAACTTCGCACTCCGGATGATCTAGCGTAAGCAAGCAATAACATACATAAGCATACAAGCAAAGATCCAAAAAAGAAAGCAAATAAAAGACTTCAAAAAACTTCAAGAACAACCAAATAAAGTTTCTGCACAAAATGAAAACTTTACAGCAACAAAATTAAATGGTTTTGGTTTTAACATAAAGTACAAGCCACTAGCTTCGATTTGCAAAAAGAATCACCTAAAACGGAGTTACGAAACTCGAGTTACGGCCTAACAAAGTTTGAATTCAGAATTTAAAATTTTCAAAAATATTTTTCGTTTGGTTCTCTTGATAGAGGATATTTTTATGAACTAATAGGAAAAAGAATCAACTAAATCGGATCTATGGACTAAAAGATATACTAGAACCAAGAATTGGTATAGAATCTGAGATTGGAAAAATACTGGAAAAAGAGAAAAGAAATTTGGCCAGATGCCAAGTGGCGCTCTCTGATTGGCTGGCTGGATGCTCACCGGACTTGTCGCCGGCGACGAGGAAGAAGGTGGCTCCGATGTGCTTCGGCGAAGGACGCGTGCATAACAGTGTAGTGGACGATGAGGCGGATCCGAGAAATAGTACCGCGAGGTCGGTATCGCCTCCTGGCGTGGTGGAGAAGCCGCCGGAATCCATGAACTCTGGCGAGCAATTGGCGAGGTTAGGGAGGGAGATAGCTTTTGCAAACAGGGGGCTTCAGACGAGGGGAACTGGGGAAACATTCTGGGCTTTTATAGAGGGTCAGGGGAAGCCAGAGGAGAGCGGGGCGTTGCCGGAATTAATGTGTTTAATGGCTGCAGTATGAAATGTTCATGGTGGCCATTATGGCTGTCTATGAGGCGCACTAGGGGGTGGAAATAGTCGAGGGAGTCGAGGGGATTCCATTCAGAGGGTTTTCGGGGCGAGGGAGAGGAAGGGGAGGGGTGGGCGCTAGGGTGGGGATGCTGCCCTGCGTGCGTGCGTAGGTACTGGAGGTTGAAGACGGGAGCTCCTAATCCTGAAGAAGGCTGGGCCTTCCTTGGGCCTTGGTTGCCCACATTTTTTAATCATTTTTTTACAGAAGCAATGTAACACCAAAAACAAAATAAATACAAGTCTAAATTTTTTCCAGAAAATTCACATAGTTATATGGTCTTATATATGACCTAGTGAACTTTTATCTGGCCTAAAATGCAAGTTTAGAAAAAATAAACATTTTTGCTAAACTAATAAAATAAATTGCAAATAAAACCCAACAAATATATTTTGGTTCCAAATTCAAATTCCAATATTTTCCTTCTGATTTTGAAGAAGTCATTTTATCTTCTCTCTTTATTTTATTTTTGGAATAATGGAAATAAATTTTTGGTGGAACCAAGTTTGATCCAATTTCCAAATTTTGAAATTTCAAAAGTGGGTTTTAGGGAAACTTCCAACTCTCTCTTTTGGTCCTTGAGTTGCTCAAAGTTCCTTGGATCAAAATCAAATAATACAAATGGGGCAAAAATGCATAAATCATGGATGCATATGAATGATCTATTTATAAACATCCAAATTGAAAATCGGGATGTTACAAACCTACCCCCCTTAAGATGAATCTCACCCTCGAGATTCGGGTTGGCTAGCAAAAAGGTGTGGGTGGTCCTGTCGGAGATCTTCTTCTCGTTCCCAGGTGGCTTCTTCTTTGGTATGATGACTCCATTGAACCTTGCATAACTTGATGACCTTGCTGCGGGTAACCCTGCTTGTAGTCTCGAGAATCTTGACGGGCTTCTCCTCATAGGTCAGATCACTATCCAACTGTATGGCCTCCAGTGGCACTGTATCTCTTAGAGGAATATCGGCCATCTCTGCATGGCACTTCTTCAACCGGGAAACCTGAAACACATCATGAACTCCTGACAAGGCTTCTGGTAATTCCAACTTGTAGGCAACTTCACCCATGCGTTCTAAAACTCTGTACGGCCCCACAAACTGTGGTGCTAACTTTGCTTTGACTCCAAATCATTTAACTCCTCGAAGTGGCGACAGCCGCAGATATGCTCTATCTCTGACTTCATAGGTTACCTCCTTACATTTAGTATCGACATGACTCTTCTGTCTGGATTGGGCTATTTTGAGTCTGTCACGGATCAATTTGACTTTCTCATCTGAATCTCTAATTAAATCTGGTCCGAATAATTTATGGTCTCCAACTTCATCCCACATCAATGGTGTCATGCACCTCCTTCCGTACAAAGCTTCAAAAGGGGCCATCTTCAGACTAGCTTGATAGCTATTGTTATATGAGAATTCTGCGTATGGAAAATTATCATCCCAACTAGATCCATAATCTAGCACACAAGCTCTCAACATGTCCTCCAGAATCTGATTGACTCTCTTGGTCTGCCCATCTATCTGCGGATGAAAAGCTGCACTAAACTCCAGCCTGGTACCCAAAGTTTCATGTAACTGATGCCAAAACTTTGAGGTAAATTGTGTTCCTCTATCTGATACGATGGTCCTCGGAACTCCATGCAGACATATGATCCTGGTCATGTATATCTTGGCTAACTTAGCACTTGTATATTTGGTTTTCACAGGGATGAAGTGAGCTACCTTAGTCAAGCGATCAACCACTACCCAAATTGAATCATAGCCTGATCGGGTCCTGGGTAATCCTGTAATGAAGTCCATGCCAAACTTGTCCCACTTCCAATCTGGTATCAGCAAAGGCTGAAGTAATCCTGTTGGTTTCTGGTGCTCTGCCTTAACCCTCTGACATACGTCACATACTGCGACATACTCGGCAATATCCTTCTTCATACATGTCCACCAGAAACTTTCCTTGAAGTCCAAACACATCTTGGTGTTGCCTGGTTGTATTGAATAAGGAGAATCATGAGCCTCCTGAAGAATCAATTTCCTGATCTCTAGGTCATTTGGCACGTAAATATGCTGCTCAAACCATAAGGTTCCATGTTCATCCTCACGAAATCCTTCTGCCTTTCCTTGGTTCATCCTTCCCTTTATCTCCACAATGCCTTTGTCTAACTTCTGGGATTCTCGGATCTTTCCCAACAAAGTGGATTGAATTTCCATTGCGGCAACAAAACCTCGTGGTACTATCTCCATTCGAAGATCTCTGAGATCATCAATTAACTCCTGAGGTAATCCTCCTGCTGTGAGGGTATTGACGTAGCTCTTGCGGCTCAATGCATCTGCCACAACATTGGCCTTTCTTGGGTGATAATGCAATTTCATGTCATAATCCTTTATGAGCTCCAACCATCTTCTCTGCCCGAGGTTTAACTCCTTCTGCGTGAAGATGTATTTCAAACTCTTATGATCCGTGTAAACATCACAACGATTTCCGATAAGAAAATGTCTCCAGGTCTTGAGTGCGTGCACTACGGTTGCTAACTCCAAATCATGCGTGGCATAATTCCGCTCATGAGGTCGAAGCTGACGTGAGGCATAGGAAACAACTCTTCCTTCTTGCATAAGAACACCTCCAAGTCCCTGACATGAAGCGTTGGAATACACCTGAAAATCCTTGCGTATATTCGGAAGAATTAGCACTGGGGCTGTGACCAAACGTTTCTTCAGCTCCTGGAAACTAGCCTCACATTTGTCGGTCCAAACAAACTTAGTGTCTTTCTTCAATAACTCCGTCATGGGCTTCGCAATCTTGGAGAAATTCTCAATAAACCTCCGATAATATCCCGCGAGTCCAAGAAAACTGCGAATCTCTCTGACTGAGGTGGGTGCCTTCCATTCGGTGATGACTTCATCCTTGGAGGGGTCTACTGCTATTCCTTCTCCTGATATAACATGTCCGAGAAATCCATCTTCCTTCAACAAGAATTCGCACTTGCTAAACTTTGCGTATAATTGATGTTCCCTGAGCTTCTCTACAACCAAGCGCAAATGTTCCTTGTGTTCTTCTTCATTCTTCGAGTAAATCAATATGTCATCAATGAATACCACAACAAACTTATCAAAGAACTCCATGAATACCTTATTCATCATACTCATAAAATAGGCAGGGGCATTAGTCAAACCAAAAGACATGACCGTATACTCATAAAGTCCATATCTCGTGGTAAAACCTGTCTTGGGTATATCCTGTTCTTGAATCTTCAGCTGGTGATATCCTGATCGAAGATCGATCTTGGAGAAAACTTTTGCTCCTTGTAGCTGGTCAAACAAATCATCGATCATTGGCAGAGGGTACTTGTTCTTAATCGTCACCTCGCTTAGCGCATGATAATCTACAACCATTCTCAAGGTTCCATCCTTCTTCTCAACTAGAAGCACTGGAGCTCCCCAAGGTGATGAACTCGGTTGAATATAACCTTTCTCCAATAATTCCTTAATCTGCTTCTTAATTTCCTCCGGATCATTTGCGGGCATCCGGTACGGTCTCTTGGATATTGGTCCGACGCGTGGTAACAATTCGATCAAAAACTCTATGTCCCGATCCGGTGGCATGCCGGGCAATTGCTCGAGAAATACATCGGGATAATCCTTCACAAGTGGTACTTCCTCCTGAACAACTCCCGAAAGAGAATTCACTTGAGTCCTCCTTGGCGTATGCCTCGACACATACTTGATCCGTTTCCCCTCCGGGGTGGTGAGAAGAATCAACTTACTGGCACAATAAATATTCCCTTCAACTTGGATAGCCAGTCCATGCCTAGAATTACGTCCAATCCTTGTGATTATAGGATGATGAGGTCTGTGGGAAAAATGTGTCTCCCTATCGTCAATGGCAACTAAAAACATCCCCGACTAGCCATATACTCTGCTCCTGGGGAACTCATTAACATAGGTGACTTAAGGGCTACGGTCGGCAACTTAAACTTATCCACAAACCCCCTTGATATGAATGAATGCGATGCACCAGTGTTGAAAAGAACAAGGGCTGTAAATGAATTAATCAAGAACTTACCAACAATGATGTCAGGCTGGTCATAAACTTCCTCCACATTGACGTGATTCACCTGACCTCTGGTAAAAGGATTGGGCTTCTTTCCAGAGCTTCCATTTCCATTCCCGTTCTTCGCCTTAGGGAAATCGGTGGCGTAGTGTCTAGTTTTCCCGCACTTGAAACAGGTAATGTAGCTCAGATCCTTCTTTGTCGGTGTAGCGGGGTTAGACTGATGCTGATTGTTGTTTCCTCCATTCCCATTGCCATTCCTATGGCCATTATGGTTGTGTCCATTCCCTCCATGATGTGAATGTCCTCCATGGTTATGGTGAGTGTGTCCACTATACTTGCCAGATCCTAGTCCATTATTTCCCGAGTACGGGGTATAACGGGGCTTCTGCTGAACACCAGAGTTGTACTTTCCCTGTTCGTACTTCCTCTTGCGATTCTCTACCTGCTCCTTGCCTTCCAGAATGAGAGCCTTGTCGACCAACTCTTGATAATTGTTAAAGGTACCCACAGTTAGCTGAAGTCCCAGATCATTGTTTAGTCCCTCCAAAAATTTCTCCTTCTTAGCGGCATCATCACCACGTCTCCGGGAGCATACCTGGATAACTTGCTGAATTCCTCCACATAATCACCAACAGAACGATTTCCCTGGCATAAGTTGCGGAACTCACGCTTCTTCAGACTCATAGCTCCGGCTGAAACATGTGCGGTACGTAATGCCTGCTGGAACTGATCCCAAGTCACATTGGCTATGGGGAATGTGGTGGTGTAATTCTCCCACCACGAGGCTGCTGGTCCATCCAGTTGATGTGCGGCAAGGCGCACCTTCTCAGCGTCAGTGCATCCTGTAGTGGTCAGCTCTCTTCCGATCTTGCGAAGCCAGTCATCTGCAACGATCGGCTCCGTGCTCCTAGAGAACACTTGTGGATTCAACCTCAGGAAGCGGGTAATGTTTTCGACCGGGGGTTGTTGAGGGAGCCCTGGATAAGGGGGTATCCGGACAGCCGGACTATGTACTTTGGCCAGACTGTTGGACTATGAAGATACAAGATAGAAGACTTCATCCTGTGTCCGAATGGGATTCTCCTTGGCATGGAAGGCAAGCTTGGAGATTCGGATGTAGATCTCCTCCTTTGTAAACCTACTCTGTGTAACCCTAGCCCCCTCCGGTGTCTATATAAACCGGACGGTTTAGTCCATAGGACAGAACAACAATCATACCATAGGCTAGCTTCTAGGGTTTAGCCTCTCTGATCTCGTGGTAGATCAACTCTTGTAATACTCATATCATCAAGATCAATCAAGCAGGAAGTAGGGTATTACCTCCATCGAGAGGGTCCGAACCTGGGTAAACATCGTGTCCCTGGTCTCCTGTTACCATTAGCCTTAGATGCACAGTTCGGGACCCCCTACCCGAGATCCGCCAGTTTTGACACCGACATTCGTGCTTTCATTGAGAGTTCCTCTGTGTCGTTGCTGCAAGGCTAGATGGCTTCTCCAACCTTCAACCATGCTGTCCTGGGTGAGACTTTTCTCCCCGGACAGATCTTCGTGTTCGGCGGCTTCACACTGTGGGCCAACTCGCTTGGCCATCTGGAGCAGATCGATAGCTACGCCCCTGGTCATCAGGTCAGGTTTGGAAACCTAAACTACACTGCCCACATCCACGGAGACTTGATCTTCGATGGATTCGGGCCCGTGTCAGGAGAGCCAAACAATCACGACGTGCATGACCTAGATCTGCAGTCGGACAGTATTCGGAACATCGCACTTGCTGCAGCTTTGGGCTTTGCTCCAGAGCAGGTCGTGCCTTCTGAGGACGGGTGGATGGACCCCGCCCCGAAGGCCGCACACTCATCGGCTTTGGAGTCGAACACAGACTCCTGTCCTAAAGGGATCTGTATCTCCGGACCCCCGGACTCGCCTCCGGTCGTGTGTTCCGGACCGCCCGCATCCATGCCCATCGAATCTAACTGGGCTCCGGTTATGGAATTTTCCGCCGTGGATATCTTTTAGCACTCACCCTTCAGAGACGTGCTAAATTCATTAAGGTCTCTCTCGCTGTCAAAAGACTCCTGGCCGAACTATGTCCGGCCCGTGTGGGATACGGAGGACGAAGAAAATCGCATCCCACCCACCACCCACTTTCTAGCCACAGTCGATGACCTAACATACATGCTTGACATCGACCCCAATAACATCGACGGTATGGACGTTGATGCAGGGGAAGATCCGGAACCACCGCCCACGGGGCACTGGACAGCCACTTCATCATACGACGTCTACATGGTGGACACCCCCAAAGAAGACAATGGTGACAAAAAGGACACAACGGAGGATAAACCCCCCGGGCAAAAGCAAAAACAACGGCGCAGGCACCGCCTTAGGTCCAGTCACAGTAAAAATAGCAATAACAACCCAAAACAGGATGACACACCAGTTGATTTCGAAGGCAACAATGACCATAGGGACCCAGCAATGGAGCAGGATAAACCAGGTCATGCCGAACACAGCCCGGAGCAGGTGCCCTATCACAATTCATACGGCCAAACTCATCACGCTACCTCGAAAGAAGAGAACAGTCCGGTTGACGATGCACTCATCATCCCAGAAGAACATTCAAAACAAGAAAACCTCCGCAGAAAACTCCTGGCCACAGCGAGGAGCCTGAAGAAGCAGAAGCAAAGGTTTAAGGCCGCGCAGGATACGCTCAACCGAAGATGGAATAAGGTGTTGGACACCGAAGGAAAACATGGCGATAATCGCCACACAAGGAGCTACCCAAAGCGCAAACTGCTACCCGAATTTGACGATGAAGCCGCAGCACCCGTTCGGCCCAAAAATAATACGACTACTCAGCCGGACCAACCACCTCATGGCCGTGATAGAGCAACCACTGATACCACACACGATTTACGAGAGCTCCTGGACAAAAAGGCCAGTGCGGCCAGATCCATCTATGGGTCCAAAGGACATGCTCTGACGTGGGATTATGGTCACCACAACGATCATACTGATCGAATACCAGTCTAGAATCAACACCGGGAACAACAGCAGCCGGCAACATGCCGCGACATGGCCAGATACAGAGGGGCTGCGCACCCCCTATGCTTCACGGACGAGGTGCTGGATCATGAATTTCCACAGGGATTCAAACTCGTGAATATAGAGTCATACGACGGAACGATGGACCCTGGGGTCTGGATTGAAGATTTTATCCTTCACATACACATGGCTCATGGGGACGACCTCCACGCCATCAAATACCCCCCCTCAAGTTAAAAGGACCAGCTCGTCACTGGCTAAAAAGCCTCCCCAAAAACTCAATTGGAAGTTGGGAGGAACTTGAGGATGCTTTCTGGGCCAACTTTCAAGGGACCTATGTCCGGCCTCCAGATGCTGACGATTTAAGTCACATAATACAACAGCCTGGATAGTCAGCCCGTAAACTTTGGAACAGATTCCTCACTAAGAGGAATCAAATCGTCGACTGTCCGGATGCCGAAGCCTTAGCGGCCTTCAAGCACAGTATCCGAGACGAGTGGCTTGCCAGACACCTCGGCCAAGAAAAGCCGAGAATGATGGCAGCCTTAACAAGCCTCATGACCCGATTTTGTGCGGGCGAGGATAGCTGGTTGGCCCGTAGAGGCACCAGCGACCCAGGCACACCCGAAATCCGAGATGGCAATGGGAAGCCACATCACACTAAGCACAAACGTCGAAATAACAATAGTTCGGACAACACAACGGTTAACGCCGGATTCAGGGGCTCTCGACCTGGTTAAGGAAAGAAGCCATTTAAAGGCAGTAAAGAGGAACCATCCGGTCTGAACAAAGACCTGGACAGATTGTGCCAAATCCATGGTACTTCCGACAAACCTGCAAATCATACCCACAGAGAATGTTGGGTTTTCAAGCAGGCTGGCAAGTTAAACGCCGAACACAAGGGTAGGGAAACACCAAGCGAAGACAAGGATGAGCCTCGCCAGCTGAACACCAGGGGATAGAAACAATTCCCACCGGAAGTCAAAATGGTAAACATGGTAAATGCAACTCATGCAGCATTCATAGCCCCCCAATTCAATCCCTGGGCAACTTGCCCGATCACTTTTGATCACAGGGACTACCCGGCCAGTATCCGGCACGGAGGATCGGCTGCCTTGGTGCTTGACCCAATAATTGATGGATACCATCTTACTCGCGTCCTAATGGACGGCGGCAGTAGTCTTAATCTGATATATCAAGACACCATCCACAAGATGGGGGTAGACCCATCCAGAATAAGTCAAAATAACGCCACCTTCAATGGAGTGATTCCTGGCATAGTAGCCCACTGCTGGGCTCCCTCGTATTAGAAGTGACATTCAATTCTCCCGACAACTTCAGAAGCGAGAACCTACTCTTCAACATCGCCCCCTTCAGCAGTGATTACCATGCATTGCTTGGAAGAACGGCCTTCACTTGCTTTAACGCAATACCGAACTACGCATGCCTTAAACTCAAGATGCCCGGTCCACGCGGCGTCATCACGGTTAGCGGAAACACATAGCAATATGCAGCAGTTCCCGCTGCCGGACTCTAGGCGGCCTCTCCCACCGGAACGCATGACCGGCCGTCAAGACCACAGACACGGCTAGACGAGTCCAATACACCATTTTTCACAATGGCTCAGATAAACCTGAGCCAGGGGCTGTACATGTGTCCCCATAAATAATACGAGGGGCTGCAAACATGTAACACAAGCCCACAATTCGGCTTGCCCCATTAATAGGCCGGATCTCAAACATTTCTTGAGCATAACTAACTTTTCGCACACTTTCTTTTTCTCTCGTTCTTACAGACACTACCAGTGCGACACCCTTCTAGGATACGGCACAACGGAGACACAGGCGCAGACATGCAGCAGGGCCTCGCCCGCAGGTTTCTCTTTAGATTAAGCCCCTGCGTAAACCTTTTTTTACTGTCTCTTGTTGCTCAACATCCCATGGGTATTTCATAAACCTATAAGGGACACTAGTGTTTTAGGCTTTTTGCCACGACAGATCAATGTGCGTACCTGGAATCACAGGGTCAAGGGCGTTATTCAGCCCAATATATGTTATAAAGTCCGAATACCTTTGGGAGTGTTCGGCGTCACGAGTTTGGCCTTATATGCATCAGCTCTGAATCATGTCTTTGGTCAAATGTTGGGTTAGCCCGGCTCCTGGGTTTGCTGCCTTACGTTCCGTTCTATCGGCTAAGGCGGCCAAAGGAGAACTACTGCGATTGTGCCCTGGTTATTCTAGATGAGCACCTCAGTAGAGAAAGTCGAAAACTGATTATCATGATACATCGAGAGACTAGTCAACCACTCAAGGACTCATCGGAATCTATAGGATTCCTCCGCATTAACGAAGGACCGGTCTACCGGTCAAGTACGCGCACCGTATCCGGACGCTCGTAGAAGTACCAGGGGCTACATAGTAGCCCCACCTTTCAAACCCCTATGGCTAAGTGAAAAGTGTTACAGCTATATAGTCTGGTTGCCTGGTTCGACGTGCGATCACCTCCTTAACGGACCAAGATGTTGGATCAAGTGTGTTCACACATATTTTCTCGAACACCCCCGCATTATGTGCGTGGGGGCTGAAGCCAACGACTGCTAACTTTCACGTTATATGCATAAATAAACAGCCGCACAGGAGACACTATAATAATTTCAGGCAAAAGTATAATAAAAGCAGCCTCTATAATCAAACACATAGTTGTTTACAATTAATAGAATCGTCACTCAAACATGACATTCTTGGAGCACTGGGCCTCTATTCTACGAGAACCTTCTATGACCTGCTCAAAATAGTGCTCGGCTGGGTCTTGGCTTCCTGCCGGACCCTGGGTTGCAATGTGGGTGGCCTCCATATCCACCCAATATGTTTTCACACGGGAAAAAGCCATCTGCGCATCCTCTATGCACGCCATCTCTTCATGGCATTGATCTGCGCTCTGGCACCGAATAATTGTTGCACCAAACCAAAGTAACTGTCCGGTTTCGGCTCCTTCGGCCACAGATGGTCTATTACAGACCTCATTGCAAGGCCGGACAGCCTATGGAGCTCGGCTATGGCGGCCATCTTCTCACTCAAGTGTAAGGAGCGCGCTGGAGCACTGAATTGCGACCAGAACAACCTCTCCATTTTGTTATCTTCATGATCCTTGAATAACTTGGTCGCATCAGCCGCACTCTTCGCCAAGTCTGCATACTCATCTGCGGCGCTCCATAGCTTATCCAACAGAGCATACTTTGGATCTAAAAACTTTATCCGCAACAAATAAGGATTTCCGGCCGTGATTTCTCCGGTTGTCGAAGATCCTCACATGCGTCTCTAATCTGAGAGCGCGTCTCCTTAGCCGAATACAGTGCCTTCTTCAGGTTGGCCGCCTTTATCTGATTCTCCTTTTCAAGAAGCTCATACCGGCAGGCGGCGTCCCTCAGCTCCACAGCCATCTCGGCTATCTTTTCCTTGCTTCGGAGACGAGCGGCCTGCTTTCAATTCTTCGGCTACCTTTAGAGCAGCCGCATTGCTAATCCGGGCTTGTTCCTTGGCTAGGGCAAGCTCTGCCCTCAGGGCCTCAATGGCAGCAGCTCCACCTGCAACTACATCACATCACATTAATATTACAACCTTCTTGCAATTTCCAAAAAATAGATGTGGATATAGGAAAGCATACTCTGCGACTCCTCTAACCGCTTGTTCAGAAGCGTGATGTCGGCATCCACCATGTCAATCTGCCACCTCAATTTAGCACATTCAGTGGCCTAGTCTATTGTCGAACCCTTAGCAACATGCACATCAATACAAGTGCGATCATCATCTGGGAGTGTGATCCTCCGTCTGCCGCCATGGGCTGGCATCCATAGTCTCAGGGGCTACTATCTATACAGAGCGCATGTATCGTGTGCGGTACAACTAAAAACTATGTATTTTTGCAGCTTACCTCAAAGCCTTTGAGCAGGCTCCTGAAAGCTTCATTCAAACCGCTTGTGGCAGAGGAGATTTTCTCCAACACCGTACCCATTAGTGTACGATGGTACTCCAAGAGTGCAGCTGACTCCAGGAGGCCCGTCAGTGTGTTCGGCCGGACACCGGACTCTCCCGGACCCTTTTCATTGTCCGCCACAGGAGCCGAACGCGCTGGGCTTGGGGCGGCCGAAGTGTTAGCTTCCGGCCCCATTGGATCTGGACTCCTCCGTGACGATACCTCAGGGTCGCCCGCTTCACGGGACGGAGAGGCAGGTGGGGTTTCGCTCTCCATCATCTCCGGAAGAAGATCCCCCGAGGACGAGCCCTATTGAGATGAACTGCTGGCCAGACTACAAAAAACAGGTCCCGGTTATTACTCTCAGAGGAAAATGCAATGAGTTCCTTGTTTAATTAAACTTACAGCTCGGTGGAGGGCTGGACCTTTTGCGGGCACTGTGCGGTGAGGACGCCCTTCGGGGCAGGGCCCTTTGGTGAAGTTCTCTTCCCTTGTTTAGGCGCCCCCGTCTCCAAATCTTCGGAGGCGGCCCTCTTCTTCCCACGGGGGGAGGAAACCTCAGATTCGCCTCCCCGATTCTCCTCCTCTGTGGAGGCGCCAATTCCCCCGGTTCGGATGCGCAATGTGTGAGGCCCACTCTTGGCCTCCCCGCTCTTCCCTTCATCTTTCTCTGGTGGCACCTGACTTAGTGTCCGTTTAAGAATCCTAGACATTGTCGGGCTAGGCGAACCTTCGGGAAGAGGGGCCGGACACCTGATCCTCTCCGCCTTACTAAGCCAATCCTGGTTGCGGACAGTGTTCAGAACAATGCTATGACAAATATAAGCAAAGTGTTCGGTTATAGGGTTACTTACTCGGGTATCGAGGTGATTGCAGCTCAGGCCCGCATCCTCGGTGGTGTCCGGACACTTTATTCGTGGTCCAAAGAACAACTTATACATCCCTTCAGGCATCATGCTGAAGAAATGCTGAATGGTTCGCGGACCTTCTGGATTGAATTCCCACATCCGGAGAGGCCGATGTTTGCACGGCAGGATCCGCGGAACTAGCATTATCTGGATTATTTTGACAAGACTAATGTCCCTCTCGAGGAGCTCCTGAATGCGGCTCTATAGCATTGGTACATCGTTCGCAGGCCCCCAGTTTAGTCCCACGTTGGCCCACGATGCCAGTTGAGGTGGAGGGCCCGAGCGGAAGGCGGGCACGGCCGCTCACTTTGAGCCTCGAGGAGCTGTGACATAGAACCACCTCCGTTGCCATAAATCGGATACCTCCAGGAAGGAGCCTTCGGGCCACGGGGCTTCGATGTTCCTACTTATTATGGTGCCTCCACACTCTGCGTGTTGCCCCTCAATCATATTCGGCTTCACATCGAAAGTCTTGATCCATAAGCCGAAGTGGGGGGTCATGTGGAGGAAGGCTTCACACACGACGATAAACGATGAGATGTGGAGGATGGAATTCAGAGCTAGATCGTGGAAATCTAGCCCGTAGTAGAACATGAGCCCCCTCATGAAGGGATCAAGAGTAAGACCTAAGCCCCGGAGGAAGTGGGATACAAATACGACGCTCTCGTTGGTCTCGGGAGTGGGGATAACCTGTTCGGGAGCAGGAAGCCTATGCTTGACATCGGCGGTCAAATACCTAGCCTCCCTGAGCTTCGCAAT
Organism: Triticum timopheevii; assembly: GCA_963921465.1. Lineage (NCBI taxonomy): Eukaryota > Viridiplantae > Streptophyta > Magnoliopsida > Poales > Poaceae > Triticum > Triticum timopheevii. Next base: position 499,606,351 of record OY997272.1, read on the forward strand.
ATCCTCCTCTGTGACAGAGGAAGCCATCCATCGGCCTTGATGGTCAGATCTGGACATGATCGAAGATCCGGGGTGCTTAAGCTCGAGCTTTGGGTGTTGGAACTTGGGGTGCGAGATGTGCAAACGTGGAGATAGAGGGATAGGCATCGACTCCTTTATAAAGGGGGAAGAATATCAAGCGTCCCCGAACGTGGTCGTTCGGGACTTGCCTAAAAACACGGGGTCATGCCAACAGGCATGGTTGAATTACCCATACCCGTATTGATGAGAATCCCGTAGTAAGGGGGACACGATCTCTGCTCTGACAGGACGTGCCAAGGAAACCGCCTCGTGGTGTGTGCGGTAGCAAGTTATAAAAGCGGTTCGAATAAAAACCGGACCATGGCGTGATGTCACTTTTCAAAGAATTGTCAGTAGATTAGATTCGTGGATTATTATTATTCTCTCTATGGTGGTATATGGAGTTTATTTTGCAGAGCCGGACACGGTCCTTGTGTTCGGAATTTATTTTGGAGTATTCGGAGATGGAACCCGCCTCGCAATGCCGAAGACAATCTACATGCCGGACTCATCATTGTTGAAGCCTGGTTCAGGGGCTACTGAGGGAGTCCTAGATAAGGGGGTATCCGGATAGCCGGACTATGTACTTTGGCCGGACTATTGTAGTATGAAGATACAAGATAGAAGACTTCGTCCCGTGTCCGTATGGGATTCTCCTTGGCGTGGAAGGCAAGCTTCGCGATTCCGATGTAGATCTCCTCCTCTGTAATCCGACTCTGTGTAACCCTAGCCCCCTCCGGTGTCTATATAAACCGGAGGGTTTAGTCCATAGGACAGAACAACAATCATACCATAGGCTAGCTTCTAGGGTTTAGCCTCTCTGATCTCATGGTAGATCAACTCTTGTAATACTCATATCATCAAGATCAATCAAGCAGGAAGTAGGGTATTACCTCCATTGAGAGGGCCCGAACCTGGGTAAACATCGTGTCCCCGGTCTCCTGTTACCATTAGCCTTAGACGCATAGTTCGGGACCCCCTACCCGAGATCCGCCGAGTTTGACACCAACAGTGGTGGCGGTGGGTTGTTGTTGTTCTGGTTCTGATTCTGGATGAGTAGCTGCATGAGGGCATTCTGGTTCTGGATCAACTGGGTAAGTTCCGGTGGGAATTCTGGGTCACGTCTTGGAGGCATCTGTCCGGTTTAGAGTGGATGAGAAATTAGAATAGAATAAGGGCCTAATGAGAGAAATCACTACCCATATGCTTATGATAGCAAGAAAATTTGAAATAAAGAAATTCACACAGATCACCCCACACAATCAAAAACCTACATGTAAGGTCATATCCACAAGAGATATGATCTCTTCATACTACATCAATCATTCGTCGGACTCAACTTGGTAGTGGTGATCTGAACTAAATCTTCTCAAATCAAAGTCAACTCTAGCTTCTTCTTCTTCTTCTTCTTCAATGATGTCTTCATAGGTCATGGTCTCATCGGGCTGAGCAACTTGGTGATGGGGCTCAACAACTATTTTATTGAAGTGGAGAAGAGATAGAAATGAATAGGGAAGAGTATAAACCAACGGATATTTAAGGAAGTCGTAAAATAGAGTTTTCTTCCTATGGCTTTCCATTTCCTAGTGGTCGCGTCCTACAGTCAGCGTGTGCTCTGATACCATCTTGTAGCGACCCGACCCAAATGGATCCAAGTCTCTGTGCTTAAGTGTCATCCCTGGATCGGTATGCTGACACACACAATACTCGAGGAATTATAACAAAGTTAAATCACACACTTTATTACATCGAGATCCTCAAAGAGTATTTATTACAATAATATGGTCAAAGGCCATCTAAAATAAAATAACTGTGGAAGCATCAAAGGTAAATGAGTCCATCCAACTCCACGGCAAACTGAGTGCAAAATAACGACCTATCGCACCTTTAATCCTCGTCGGAAAAGTCTGCAACATGAGACGTTGCAGCCGTGTAGGTCAGCACATGGAATATGCTGGCAATTTCACACCATAGAATAATAATGATAAAAAAAGACTATCTCTATATGCAAATTTAGCTGGTGGAGGCTCTAAGTTTAATTTTTGCATAAAGCCAATTTTACCCTACAACAAAGGAATAAATTTTTATTTACTACTAAATTAAAAATGCCATTAGTGAGAAGGTTCCTCCAACTCAATCCCAAAATTCCCAAGTTATTAGTATCCCAATAATTTCATTAAAAGAGTGATAAGATCAACCAATAATTCACTTCTAGATACTCAAGTTGTCCATAACCAGGGACATGGCTAATCATGATTAGTTTGTACACTCTGCAGAGGTTTGCGCACTTTTCCCCACAAGACTCGACCACCTCCATGATCGGAAGATCGAGACATAGCCTTTCAGAAGGTTTTCCCTTAACCCTAGATAGACCGGTACACCTACTTTCCCCTACATCAGCTAGTCTACCACAGAAAGAGGTCACACAACTTACTCAACTATACCAGAGCCGATAATGGCTTGTGGGTGCACACGGAAGTTTCTAGGCATGAAATAGCTTATGATCCCTTTGAGCCTGGGTGGCGGACCTAGGGTAATCACACGGGTACTCCTGGATTTCCCTTGGGCAAGCACTGGTTACTCCAGGTGCCCCAAACAATCCACCCAGATGTGTATTAAAGTTTCCACCTTATGTTGTCCCCAAATTATTATCTCTTGCAACTTGCATGAATCACACATACCAATCCCCGTCTACGAGCATGGCTAAGCAATATATGATATAACGAATATTCCCGGGGTGATCAAAGGTCATAGGTTTCTACCACATGAACTACAAAGCATATCCACATGTTCCCAATCCTACTCATGCAATCTTTGAGGGTGAAACTAATGCATAGTAAAACTGGATACTGAAAATTATGATCAAAGTGTGAACTTGCCTTGCTGACGACCATTGAACTCTAAAGATTCGTAGTATCAAGCCTCACACTCCGGATGATCTAGCATAAGCAAGCCATAACATACATAAGCATACAAGCAAAGATCCAAAAAATAAAGCAAATAAAAGACTTCGAAAAACTTCAAAAACAACCAAATAAAGTTTCTGCACAGGACGAAAATTTTAAAGCAACAAAATTAAATGGTTTTGGTTTTAACATAAAGTACAAGTCACTAGCTTCGATTTGCAAAAAGAATCACCTAAAACGGAGTTACGAAACTCGAGTTACGGCCTAACGAAGTTTGAATTCAGATCTGTTTGAATTCAAAATTCAAAATTTTCAAAAATATGTTTCGTTTGGTTCTCTGGATAGAGGATATTTTTATGAACTAGTAGGAAAAAGAATCAACTAAATCGGATCTATAGACTAAAAGATATACTAGAACCAAGAATTGGTATAAAATCTGAGATTGGAAAAATACTAGAAAAAGGGAAAAGAAATTCGGCCAGATGCCAAGTGGCGCTCTCTGATTGGCTGGCTGGGTGCTCACCGGACTTGTCGCCAGCGACGAGGAAGAAGGTGGCTCCGGTGTGCTTCGGCGAAGGACGCGTGCATAACGATGTAGTGGACGATGAGGCGGATCCGAGGAACAGTACCGCGGGGTCGGTATCGCCTCCTGGCGTGGTGGAGAAACCGCCGGAATCCACGAACTCCGGCGAGCAATTGGCGAGCTTAGGGAGGGATATAGCTTTTGCAAACAGGGGGCTTCGGACGAGGGAAACTGGGGTAACGCTCTGGGCTTTTATAGAGGGTCGGGGGAAGCCAGAGGAGAGCGGGGCGTTGCCAGAATTAATGTGTTTAATGGCTGCAGTATGAAGCATTCGTGGTGGCCATTATGGCTGTCTAGGAGGCGCACTAGGGGGTGGAAACGGTCGAGGGAGTCGAGGGGATTCCATTCAGAGGGTTTTCGTGGCGAGGGAGAGGAAGGGGAGGGGTGGGGATGCTGCCCTGCGTGTGTCACATCCCTAGTTCTGGCCTGACCTATGCTAGCTAGTCATGTGTGCATCATGTTTAAATTCCATTTAAATTTGAAATGGGGATTTGTGAAACCCTCAGAATCATTTTGGAAATGACCCAAATAAAAATTGCTCCAAAAAGGTCCAAGAAAATGCTCATGTTGCTCTCTGAAAATATTGGACAGAGATAAAAATCAAACCAATATTTTTAGGAGCCCATAAGTATTTATTTTGGGCATTTGGAATTAATGCATAAATATTTGCTTTGGAAATATATTTCTATATATATTGATATATGTCCAAATATTATGCCAATTATAAAGGAGCTCTGGAATAATATATCTAGCCCCTGAAAAATTTGGCATAAGTTAAATAAATGATTTAATATATTATTTAAATCAAAACAAATGTCAGAAATTAGAAAACAAAAAAAATAAAAGGGAGAAGCTTACCTGGGCCTCCTCCCTGTGCAGCCCAGCAGCAGCCAGCGCCGGCCCAGCCCACTAGCCCCTCCCCTGTCGTCTTCTTCCCTGCCAGGAGGACGGGCACGCGCCCGGCGCGCGCGGCCACGCGCCCCGGCCACCTCCTCCCTCCCAGCCTGCTTGGCTCCTCCTCGACGCCCCGGTGACGCCACGCGCCTCCCCGACCCCCTCTCACCTCTCCCTCACTCGCTGCACCCTCTCTTCCTTCCCCTGGCTCTCTCTCTCTCTCGCGCAGCCCGAGCGGAGCTCGTCGCCGCCGTCCACTGCCACCACGGCCACCGAGCCTCCCTCGCCTCCCCGACTAGCCCACAAGCTCCGCCACTCCGTCCTCGACCCACCTCACCGATCCACGGCTCTCCGGAAGCCCTGCATCGCCGCCCACGCCGTCTCCCTCATCCCCGGTGCCCGGAGATCGCCGCCGTAAATTCGCCGGCGCAGAAGCTTCCCCGAGCTCGCCGACCCCTCCGTTCGATCCATTGTGAGCTCCTCTTCCATTCCCCCTCCTCCTCGCGCTCGTTCCCGCACTTTAGCCGCCCTTTTCACCGGAGCCGATTGCCCCTCGCCGCCGGCGATGACATAGACGAGGCCAGAGCCACCGTAGCTAACTCCCGAGCACGGCAACGTGCTCAGCACTCTTCCAGGAGCCGGGCGCGCCCACCCGTGCGACCTGTCGTGCCCCCTAGCGCCAACCCCGACCCCGCCGAACTCCGGTCGCCGCCAAAGCTCGTCGCCGGCGAGATTCCGGCTGCCCCGTGACCACCCGTCTGGTCCATTAGATGCGCGAGTACAAGAGCTCCTCCCCGGTGCTCTCAGCGCGCCAAACCACCGCCCGAAGCTCAAATCCGAGCCGCGCCGCCGTCGTTTTGGTCGCCGCCGGCCAGGCTCCGGCGACTGCCAACGTGGCCATCATTAGCGCTAACCCTGCCAGCTAATGACCCCTCTAATCAACCCCTTAAGCCACTGACACGTGGGCCCATGCGCCTGTTTAGGTTAGATTAATTTTCCTGTTAGTTTAGTTTAACCCAGTGGGCCCCACGCGTCAGTTTTGACCGCGCTGACGTGGCCGTTGACTGGGCCCACATGTCAGCGACACAGACCAGTCTGAGACACTGACGTGTGGACCCCACTGGCCAGGTTTGACCCGGGGCAGCCCTGTTGACTCTGCTGAGCTCAGGATGACGCCATGCTGACGTAATATTCCATTTCTGGAATTTAGTTTATTTTCTAATTAATCAGGAAATCCAAAAAATAGCTAAAACTTCAATAAATCATAGAAATTCAACCGTAACTCCAAATGAAATAAATTATATATGAAAAATTATCAGAAAAATTCAAGGAATCCATCTGTATCATTTTCATGCATGTTTGAACAATGTTTGTCCTCTGTTTTGGACAAAACAAACAAAGGGCATTTAAATAATCATATATGGAGTTTGAATTTGAATCTTGGATTCAAACCAACTTCATTTAACTTGTTGCTAGGTGCATTAGCCCAAAACACATTCATATTGTCATGTCATAGCATGCATCATATTGTGCATTGCATTGATCGTGTTTCCTCTGTGTTTTGCCGGTGTTGTTCCCCCTGGGTAGACGTTGTACCGACGATGTGATCGTTGACACTGATGAAGACTCAATGTTATCTTCAGAAGTGCCAGGCAAGCAAAACCCCCTTGTTCATTCCGATACAATCCCACTCTCTCGCTCCTGCTCTCTTTTACTGCATTAGGACAACAACGATTCAACTGTTACTTGCTGCGGTAGCTGAACCCCTTTATCCTTTGCATGACCTGTCATTCCACAGTAAATAGATGAAACCCACTAGCATGAGTAGGAGTTGTTTGAGCCCTATTGTGCCTACTCATTAATGCTTGTTTGTCATGCCTGCTACTGCTTAGAGTTGAGTCAGGTCTGATCCATCGGGGGTGAATCAGGTATGTGTGAACATGTCCTACTGTGTGTGAGCTAAGTGTGTGAACACGTTTTGGTAAAGGTAGTGGTGAGAGGCCATGTAGGAGTACATGGTGGGTTGTCTCATTGCAGCCGTCCTCAGGAACTGAGTTCTGTGTTTGTGATCCATGATTCAGCTACTACCACGCATTGGGCCCGAAACCAATGGACCCTCTCGGCTTCTTAATCGCCCTTGTCCTCTGTCCAGGAGTTGCAAGTAGTTTCTGGTGTTTGTAGTATGCTGGAGGCCGTGCGCAGCGCTGACCGTAGGGGTGGGCTGTGATGCGGTAGGCACGTGGCCGGGTAAACCGGGCACCCGTTTGGTGTCACGGAACCCTGTTCACATCGTTTGGGGCTGTGAGCGAAACTTCGGCCGGATCTCCTCATGGATGGAACCCAAATAGGCGATAAACCTGGACTAGGGACTTGAGTGTTTAGGTAGGTCGTGGCCGACACCCACGTTGGGCTTCCGCTTGAAGGTTGCCGAGTACATGTCGTGTAAACGGCGGTAAGTGGTGAGAGCGTGTGTGAAGAAGTACACCCCTGCAGGGTTAACATCATCTATTCGAATAGCCGTGTCCGCGGAAAAGGACTTCTGGGTTGCCTATAACAGTTCATAGACAAGTGAAAGTGGATACTCTAAAATACGCAAGATAAGTGTGAGTGCTATGGATGGCGTTCTCGTAGGGAGACGGGAGCGGATCCATAGTGGTGTATTGATATGGTGAATATGTGGACTCGTGTACGCCACCTCAAAAGAGTTACTTGTAGTCGTAGTTCAGGATAGCCACCGAGTCAAAGCTGGCTTGCTGCAGTTAAACCCCACCATCCCTTTGTTGATAATGATGCATATGGAGTTAGTTCTGATGTAAGTCTTGCTGGGTACATTTGTACTCACGTTTGCCTATTTTATGTTTTTGTAGAGAGACTTCGGTCTCGATAGTAGTTCCGCGTGGACTTCGACGTTTAGCTTGATACCTCAGCTACGATCTTGTGCCCTCGGCAGGATCTGGTAGATAGTCAGGCTTCTAAGCCTTTTTCATTTGTAGATGTCTGTACTCAGACATGTTAGCTTCCGCATGTGTTTGATTTGTATGCTCTGAATGTTGGGTCATGAGACCCCTGCTTGTAATATCTCGCTCCTCGGAGCCTAATGAATAAATACTTGAGTCGTAGAGTCATGATGTGATGCCATGTTGTATTTGCACATATCGAGCATATTGTGTGTATGTTATTGAAATGCTTGGTATGTGTGGGATCTGACTATCTAGTTGTTTATCTTTAGTAGCCTCTCTTACCGGGAAATGTCTCCTAGTGTTTCCACCGAGCCATGGTAGCTTGCTACTGCTCCGGAACACTTAGGCTGGCCGGCATGTGTCCTTCTTCGTTCCTGTGTCTGTCCCTTCGGGGAAATGTCACGCGATGAATACCGGAGTCCTGTTAGCCCGCTACAGCCCGGTTCACCGGAGTCCTGCTAGCCCAGTGCTACAGCCCAGAACTCACTCGCTAATGGCCGACACGTTCGATGTTGGGTCATGGATGCCTGTCCCTGTAAGTCTGTGCCACTTTGGGTTTACGACTAGCCATGTCAGCCCGGGCTCCTTATCATATGGATGCTAGCGACGCTATCATATACGTGTGCCAAAAGGCGCAAACCGTCCCGGGCAAAGGTAAGGCGACACCCGTGGGAATACCGTGCGTGAGGCCGCAAAGTGATATGAGGTGTTACAGGCTAGATCGATGTGACATTGAGTCGGGGTCCTGACAGCGTTGGTATCAGAGCTTGACTGCCTGTAGGATTACCAAGCCAAACTGGTCGAAGTTGTGTCTAGAAATGCTTTAGTTATGTAAGGGAATTGATTGTGGAAATGGAACGTAAGGCTCTTTTTACTTCTTATACCTCATGGCCTTCTGATCTGAGTCATCCTCTTCTCTTCTACGGGGTTTAAGAACTAGGCCTTCGCATCTATCTATCAGGATGACGCGTTACTAAACCATAGACTTATAGAATAGTTAGTTTCAAATCTCAGCTCAGTTTTACTACTTCCGTATGTTCATAACTGTTGATCTCGAAACCTTGATATTGTGCTTCGGAGTGGCTATGCCACCATTTTTGCAGGATGTCTCAAATCTTTTTGAGCATTTATAGCCGTTATGCTGTCCGAGTCATCCCAGGTCTCTAAATAGTCTGATGCATTTGCAAACTCCCTTCCTCCCATTCCGATGTCCCTTTGGGCCAGATTAACCACACTAATCGGTGAGTTGAGGTACTCTGTTGCCTTAACATATATGTCGGAGTTATTATTATGACCCTAGGTGTCTAGAGTATCATCTAGTACTCTAGCCACGTTTTGTGTCCCATTGTGAGGATTCTGGCCTTTATTCTCGAAAGCATCCCGTGATGCCATTTAGTTAGTAGGTAATCTACTTCTGGGTTTTGAACCCGAGATTCACCCCACTTACCTCATGTTGATAGTGTTTGCTAGTTCCTTTAGGAAATTAGTAACCTTTGCATTAGTCCTCGAGGTCCGTGGTATTTCCATCTTCCAAATACTATGAACCACTTATGGCAGAAGTTCTTTAAACCGAAAGATCACAATAAGAATGCTCTTGATGAGTTCTTCATTCTATATTGTGACTCTGCCAGTTCAACCTTTCTGCATGGGTTATCTGGAAGAAACATGTTGAACCTGGTTCGACATACTAATCTATGCATCCACAACTCAGAAAATCATATGTTCCTTTGAGTTGTCCCCCTTTAGTTGTATACTGACCTTCGTCTATCGATTGATAGTCAGGAGTAGTCGTGCATTCGTGTTCATCGGTGCCTATTATTCTTGTGGTTCGTCAAGCCATTCTATCCGGAATGACTAGGAGAAGCAAACTCCAGTACCTTGTCCATTTCCAGGATTGGGTCAAAGCAGTCGTACTCCACAGATCAAATACTAATCCAGCTTTTGTTCTGTTCTACCTTGGAGTATTACCATCTTTATATCAAGAATGTCATGGGAATTGCACGCCATCCTATGAACTCTTGATACAGTGATACTTCTCGCTATCATTTTTCATTCCTCGGCCCCGTGTTATTGTAACCGGAATGCCGACAAGTGAACTGTGATGTGTGAAATCGATACTTCCAGCAACCTCGTTGCTTGGTAGTAAATGGACAATATTCTCATTCTTAGCGTGTTGGTTATTGAATCATCATCCTAGGATTGATCGTGCCACCTAGTCCATTTTCCCTGGTGCACTCCTCTATCGATGAGTTAGGTTTATTTCAAATTTTCGCTCTATTGATCATATCGTCTTGCCCTGAAAAGCAAGATTGCTCTCGAGCTTAGTAACATACCGGTGGTTCGTGATTTTCCGAATACCTTCTCGGAAGTATTACCAGGTTGTCACCTGACCGCTATGCTGAGTTCGTGATCAAGTTGGTTTCTTGTAACCACTCCTTCTCCAAGAATCTGTGTTGTATACCCCTGAGCTAGTTGGTTAAGCTAAACAACAACTTGGAGAGTTGGAAGATAAAAGCTTGTCCGACTTAGCTCATGTTAAGGGATATCCTGTATATGTGTTGAAGAAAGATGATATCCCCATTGATTGGTCCTCGCGATCAGTTGTTGGATCTATTGCGTTGTCAAAACTTTGACTTGAGTATGGGCTATTCTCAAATCAAATCAGAACCAACGATATTCGTAATGTTGTCTTACTCGTAGTTGTTTCTTCGAGCATACACCATTATATCTTTTGGGTCTGACCAATGCTATCACCCTGTTCACATAATTGTGGAATTCCACTTATATGGAAACCTGGATGAATTGTTGTTGAATCCATCAGCAACATTTTTATCTTGTCCATAATTTTGTCGAACATTAAGCTAGTGTTGGAAACTTTGTAAGCAATGCCTTCGTGTTCCGTTCATGAAGCCTATGTTTGGACGAAAGAAGTGACTTCCTCTAGTTCATGTGCATTTGATGCAAGTTGCCGCCTTGAGTTTGAGAAGTCTTATTCTACCTCCTCCGGAATCATCCCAAGTCAGTCATGCACACGTGCGAAGTATTCTGTGGTCTGGAGACTTGCAACCTTCATTCCATATGTGTCCCGAGCACACCAAGCCACTGATTGATTTGTTCAAGGAGAAGAAGTTCCTTCATAAGAGCTAATCAGATGACTTATGTTAGGACTTCGCTATCCTCGTTGATGGTTCCCCACCTAAATTCGGTAGTGTTTTATTATAAGTCTACCATGGGAAAATGTTTGTCTGGGACAACGTGTTCACATGTTTGTAGCAGAACCAGCTCATGTTTTGGAGCTTACTATCGTAGTCCATTTCCCGAGAATCTCGCAACGTTATCTCGTCGATTTGTGTTGCAAACTTTCATTTTTCTTCCTAGACTCGATGAGTCTAGAATATTCTGACACCAACCGGATCCGAATCTCAGGCAGATATGATGGTTGGAATGTTTTCCAATGGTTACAATATTGGTCTCTCTGTAACCCGGTAAAATGGATGTCATGGCCAACACACCCAGCTGGAAGACCTATTATTGTAATATCTTGATTAAAGAAGTTGGCCACCTTCCCATAAGGACATCGTAGGATTTACTCCCTAGCTGTCCCTTATGGATTTTTGTGCTCCCGAAGTCCGACCTTTACTTGATGTTCTAGATACCAAGCCATATCTATGAATGGGATACGCTAGTACATCAAGGAGAACATTAGAAGCGGAGTGCTAAATGCCTCTCGGTCGATCATCCAGATTTTGTTCCCTTGGCCCCGCTAAGGTGAAATCTGAGAAAGTGTTATCTCTCCTTTGCATCTGCATCCTCAACCATTTTTCATCATGGTAGTATGTTGTGTTGCCAGGATCCTTGACACGGATGTTGGTAGAACCTTGATGATTATGGAAATGCTCAAGTTCTTGAGAGCACGCACAAGCATTAGGTGCTATCCTAGTTACTAACCGGGATTGTTCTCAGTTTCCTCGGTTATGCTATAACCATTTCAAACAGTGAATTCACTCTCTATTGTTGGGTTTCTCCCCAGTTACCAGAATCATTCCTAGCATTTGCATTTTGTTCCCAGCTTGCACCGCCAATGTGCCATTCTACCATGGGTCTCTTCCACTTCCGGTGGTAAGCAAAATCATCCCTTGTGTTGTCTTCAACAAGGTAATCCACATCATCCATTCTGGCCCGAGAATGTCATTCTTTCGGACTCCGCCAAACGATCGTTGTGAATTGCCTTAGGCTGGTATAAAGAGTTTCAATGATCTCTGAATCAAAGGTAATTCTTTTTGCCACTTAAGGGGATGTCTCTACGAGTCACCTTCCCTAAGGTGCCCCGTTATGGCATCATGGCAACTCAAACTCTCGCTACGTTGACAACCGTTCACCACCCTCTTAGGTGTGGAATTGTTGTCTACCTAGTGAACCCTCGTCATCTGTTCCACTCCATTCCTCTAGATGTGTGCTTTGTATCTTAGCTTGCGAGATGTTTTTAAGACTCACCCCGTGAGCTGATCCTAAGTTGCTTGATCTCCGAGAAGATCGATTCTTTTAGAGTTTCCCTTTCCTCTCATTGTCAAGTTAGTTGGAGTTCTCAGAGCAAGACTTCGAGACAATGATGGTGATCGAATCAACGTTCATTTGAAGTGCAACTTGGATCGTGAAGATTGTGATAGTTTCGTGACCCCCTTTTCCCTCTTACCTCACGTCTTGAATCTCGGGGCGAGATTCTTGTTTAGTGGGGGCGAGTTGTCACATCCCTAGTTCTGGCCTGACCTATGCTAGCTAGTCATGTGTGCATCATGTTTAAATTCCATTTAAATTTGAAATGGGGATTTGTGAAACCCTCAGAATCATTTTGGAAATGACCCAAATAAAAATTGCTCCAAAAAGGTCCAAGAAAATGCTCATGTTGCTCTCTGAAAATATTGGACAGAGATAAAAATCAAACCAATATTTTTAGGAGCCCATAAGTATTTATTTTGGGCATTTGGAATTAATGCATAAATATTTGCTTTGGAAATATATTTCTATATATATTGATATATGTCCAAATATTATGCCAATTATAAAGGAGCTCTGGAATAATATATCTAGCCCCTGAAAAATTTGGCATAAGTTAAATAAATGATTTAATATATTATTTAAATCAAAACAAATGTCAGAAATTAGAAAACAAAAAAAAAATAAAAGGGAGAAGCTTACCTGGGCCTCCTCCTTGTGCAGCCCAGCAGCAGCCAGCGCCGGCCCAGCCCACTAGCCCCTCCCCTGTCGTCTTCTTCCCTGCCAGGAGGACGGGCACGCGCCCGGCGCGCGCGGCCACGCGCCCCGGCCACCTCCTCCCTCCCAGCCTGCTTGGCTCCTCCTTGACGCCCCGGTGACGCCACGCGCCTCCCCGACCCCCTCTCACCTCTCCCTCACTCGCTGCACCCTCTCTTCCTTCCCCTGGCTCTCTCTCTCTCTCGCGCAGCCTGAGCGGAGCTCGTCGCCGCCGTCCACTGCCACCACGGCCACCGAGCCTCCCTCGCCTCCCCGACTAGCCCACAAGCTCCGCCACTCCGTCCTCGACCCACCTCACCGATCCACGGCTCTCCGGAAGCCCTGCATCGCCGCCCACGCCGTCTCCCTCATCCCCGGTGCCCGGAGATCGCCGCCGTAAATTCGCCGGCGCAGAAGCTTCCCCGAGCTCGCCGACCCCTCCGTTCGATCCATTGTGAGCTCCTCTTCCATTCCCCCTCCTCCTCGCGCTCGTTCCCGCACTTTAGCCGCCCTTTTCACCGGAGCCGATTGCCCCTCGCCGCCGGCGATGACATAGACGAGGCCAGAGCCACCGTAGCTAACTCCCGAGCACGGCAACGTGCTCAGCACTCTTCCAGGAGCCGGGCGCGCCCACCCGTGCGACCTGTCGTGCCCCCTAGCGCCAACCCCGACCCCGCCGAACTCCGGTCGCCGCCAAAGCTCGTCGCCGGCGAGATTCCGGCTGCCCCGTGACCACCCGTCTGGTCCATTAGATGCGCGAGTACAAGAGCTCCTCCCCGGTGCTCTCAGCGCGCCAAACCACCGCCCGAAGCTCAAATCCGAGCCGCGCCGCCGTCGTTTTGGTCGCCGCCGGCCAGGCTCCGGCGACTGCCGACGTGGCCATCATTAGCGCTAACCCTGCCAGCTAATGACCCCTCTAATCAACCCCTTAAGCCACTGACACGTGGGCCCATGCGCCTGTTTAGGTTAGATTAATTTTCCTGTTAGTTTAGTTTAACCCAGTGGGCCCCACGCGTCAGTTTTGACCGCGCTGACGTGGCCGTTGACTGGGCCCACATGTCAGCGACACAGACCAGTCTGAGACACTGACGTGTGGACCCCACTGGCCAGGTTTGACCCAGGGCAGCCCTGTTGACTCTGCTGAGCTCAGGATGACGCCATGCTGACGTAATATTCCATTTCTGGAATTTAGTTTATTTTCTAATTAATCAGGAAATCCAAAAAAATAGCTAAAACTTCAATAAATCATAGAAATTCAACCGTAACTCCAAATGAAATAAATTATATATGAAAAATTATCAGAAAAATTCAAGGAATCCATCTGTATCATTTTCATGCATGTTTGAACAATGTTTGTCCTCTGTTTTGGACAAAACAAACAAAGGGCATTTAAATAATCATATATGGAGTTTGAATTTGAATCTTGGATTCAAACCAACTTCATTTAACTTGTTGCTAGGTGCATTAGCCCAAAACACATTCATATTGTCATGTCATAGCATGCATCATATTGTGCATTGCATTGATCGTGTTTCCTCTGTGTTTTGCCGGTGTTGTTCCCCCTGGGTAGACGTTGTACCGACGATGTGATCGTTGACACTGATGAAGACTCAATGTTATCTTCAGAAGTGCCAGGCAAGCAAAACCCCCTTGTTCATTCCGATACAATCCCACTCTCTCGCTCCTGCTCTCTTTTACTGCATTAGGACAACAACGATTCAACTGTTACTTGCTGCGGTAGCTGAACCCCTTTATCCTTTGCATGACCTGTCATTCCACAGTAAATAGATGAAACCCACTAGCATGAGTAGGAGTTGTTTGAGCCCTATTGTGCCTACTCATTAATGCTTGTTTGTCATGCCTGCTACTGCTTAGAGTTGAGTCAGGTCTGATCCATCGGGGGTGAATCAGGTATGTGTGAACATGTCCTACTGTGTGTGAGCTAAGTGTGTGAACACGTTTTGGTAAAGGTAGTGGTGAGAGGCCATGTAGGAGTACATGGTGGGTTGTCTCATTGCAGCCGTCCTCAGGAACTGAGTTCTGTGTTTGTGATCCATGATTCAGCTACTACCACGCATTGGGCCCGAAACCAATGGACCCTCTCGGCTTCTTAATCGCCCTTGTCCTCTGTCCAGGAGTTGCAAGTAGTTTCTGGTGTTTGTAGTATGCTGGAGGCCGTGCGCAGCGCTGACCGTAGGGGTGGGCTGTGATGCGGTAGGCACGTGGCCGGGTAAACCGGGCGCCCGTTTGGTGTCACGGAACCCTGTTCACATCGTTTGGGGCTGTGAGCGAAACTTCGGCCGGATCTCCTCATGGATGGAACCCAAATAGGCGATAAACCTGGACTAGGGACTTGAGTGTTTAGGTAGGTCGTGGCCGACACCCACGTTGGGCTTCCGCTTGAAGGTTGCCGAGTACATGTCGTGTAAACGGCGGTAAGTGGTGAGAGCGTGTGTGAAGAAGTACACCCCTGCAGGGTTAACATCATCTATTCGAATAGCCGTGTCCGCGGAAAAGGACTTCTGGGTTGCCTATAACAGTTCATAGACAAGTGAAAGTGGATACTCTAAAATACGCAAGATAAGTGTGAGTGCTATGGATGGCGTTCTCGTAGGGAGACGGGAGCGGATCCATAGTGGTGTATTGATATGGTGAATATGTGGACTCGTGTACGCCACCTCAAAAGAGTTACTTGTAGTCGTAGTTCAGGATAGCCACCGAGTCAAAGCTGGCTTGCTGCAGTTAAACCCCACCATCCCTTTGTTGATAATGATGCATATGGAGTTAGTTCTGATGTAAGTCTTGCTGGGTACATTTGTACTCACGTTTGCCTATTTTATGTTTTTGTAGAGAGACTTCGGTCTCGATAGTAGTTCCGCGTGGACTTCGACGTTTAGCTTGATACCTCAGCTACGATCTTGTGCCCTCGGCAGGATCTGGTAGATAGTCAGGCTTCTAAGCCTTTTTCATTTGTAGATGTCTGTACTCAGACATGTTAGCTTCCGCATGTGTTTGATTTGTATGCTCTGAATGTTGGGTCATGAGACCCCTGCTTGTAATATCTCGCTCCTCGGAGCCTAATGAATAAATACTTGAGTCGTAGAGTCATGATGTGATGCCATGTTGTATTTGCACATATCGAGCATATTGTGTGTATGTTATTGAAATGCTTGGTATGTGTGGGATCTGACTATCTAGTTGTTTATCTTTAGTAGCCTCTCTTACCGGGAAATGTCTCCTAGTGTTTCCACCGAGCCATGGTAGCTTGCTACTGCTCCGGAACACTTAGGCTGGCCGGCATGTGTCCTTCTTCGTTCCTGTGTCTGTCCCTTCGGGGAAATGTCACGCGATGAATACCGGAGTCCTGTTAGCCCGCTACAGCCCGGTTCACCGGAGTCCTGCTAGCCCAGTGCTACAGCCCGGAACTCACTCGCTGATGGCCGACACGTTCGATGTTGGGTCATGGATGCCTGTCCCTGTAAGTCTGTGCCACTTTGGGTTTACGACTAGCCATGTCAGCCCGGGCTCCTTATCATATGGATGCTAGCGACGCTATCATATACGTGTGCCAAAAGGCGCAAACGGTCCCGGGCAAAGGTAAGGCGACACCCGTGGGAATACCGTGCGTGAGGCCGCAAAGTGATATGAGGTGTTACAGGCTAGATCGATGTGACATTGAGTCGGGGTCCTGACAGCGTGCGTGCGTAGGTACTGGAGGTTGAAAACGGGAGCTCCTAATCGTGAAGAAGGTTGGGCCTTCCTTGGGCCTTGGCTGCCCACATTTTTTTAAAGAAGCAATGAAACACCAAAAACAAAATAAATACAAGTCTAAATTTTTTCCAGAAAATTCACATAGTTATATGGTCTTATATATGACCTAGTGAATTTTTATCTGGCCTAAAATGCAAGTTAAAAAAATAAACATTTTTGCTAAACTAATAAAATAAATTGCAAATAAAACCCAACAAATATATTTTGGTTCCAAATTCAAATTCCAATATTTTCCTTCTGATTTTGAAGAAGTCATTTTATCTTCTCTCTTTATTTTATTTTTGGAATAATGGAAATACATTTTTGGTGGAACCATGTTGGATCCAATTTCCAAATTTTGAAATTTCAAAAATGATTTTAGGGAAACTTCCAACTCTCTCTTTTGGTCCTTGAGTTGCTCAAAGTTCCTTGGATCAAAATCAAATAATACAAATGGGGCAAAAATGCATAAATCATGGATGCATATGAATGATCTATTTATAAACATCCAAATTGAAAATTGGGATGTTACAAGGTCTTATTTTAACTTGAGGGCTAACGGCATGAGGTTATCATTTATCAAATATACACTGACTCCATGTTTCGAGTTTGAGGCACACACACACCTTAGCCGTTGTTGAAGTAGGAGATCAGAATGACCAGACCCTGAGACAAAAAACGACAACAGCGACATCATGAGCATCAGCTAAACAAACATGAAAAACAAAACCTAAAGAAATAAGCATCTGCTAGCAAAAGAAATTCTACTAAGATGAGGGTCTGTCAACAAATTGATCATAGATATGAAACTTTGTAATGCTCATGTTTCAACTAATAGGGATTCCAAAACTACCAAGACTCCGGCATCTCATCGACAAATAAACTTGAGGTACATTAGTAGTAACAAAATTTGATTACAATCCAGGTGAAATGCTAACATACTCATTTACTACACAAATGTATCAGATTCAGTTCCATGCAAGAGCTGGTTCATGTCTAGAAGAGGAAATGAATGCAATTCTATATAGACAAAAACACATGTAGCAATGTTATACATAGCAAAACTTCAGTATTTGGTAGTACAATGAAAGAGCAGTTTAGTTGAGCGTTCATGAAGAGGAAAACACAATTATCTCGACTCCATACAAACACTATGGAAGCAGACTGCTAAAAACTAGGCAGCTTGGATGCCTCATACAAACAAAGAGAGAAGCATAACAGAAGTGCAGAAGTATGTATTACTGAGTAAATGTGTAGACATTGGAGTGGAATATGCATATATATTTTACTAGATATGATCACAGATTCCTATGAGGTGTGCATATAAATTTTACTGGATAGGATCATAGAATCACACAATCACTAGGCCTACCAATCACTTCAACTAAACTTAAAGTAAACTAAATGTAAACAAAAACTTAAAAAACAGAAACAAAACCTAAAGTAAACCTATATTAAACCAAGCCTAAATGAAACTAAACCTAAACTAAATCTAAAAAAACAGAAAAAAATACAAGAGGTCTCACCGGAGCAGGGGGCGCCGGAGTGGCGGGGAGGCCGCGGGGGTGGAGGAGAGGGGCGTCGGGGCGGCCTGGTGGAGTAGGGGGCGCCGGAGCGGTGGGGCGGCCACACTGGTGGGTGAGAGGAGCGCCGGGACGGCCGGGTGGAGGAGGGTGTGCTGGAGCGGCAGGGCAGCCGCGGTGGTGGAGGAGGGGGCCGCCAGGGTGGAAGAAGGGGGGCGCCGTGGCGACGGGGGTGGCACGGGACGACGACAACTCGGGTACGGGGGCGGGACAAGGCGGCGCGGCGACGGGGGTGGCGCGGGGCGGAGGAGGTGGGTCACCGGGGTGGCGGGGTGATAACCCACAAGTATAGGGGATTGTTTGTAGCCTTCTTCGATAAATAAGAGTGTCGAACCCAACTAGGAGCTAAAGGCAGAACAAATATTCCCTCAAGTTCTATCGACCACCGAAAAAACTCTAGGCACACTTGATGTTTGCCTTACCTAAAACAAGTATGAAACTAGAAGTACTTTGTAGGCGTCGTAGGAAAGGTTTGCAAAATAATAAAGGACGGGAAAATAATAGTTAGGTGTTGTTTAAATAAAAGTGACAAAAGTAAATAAAGCGAGTGTGGAAAAGTGGTGGTAGGATTTGCGGAATTGTCCCTAGGCAATCGATAACTAGTACCGGTAATCATTCTTGCAATTTTATATGAGGGAGAGGCATGAGATAACATACTTTCTCTACTTGGATCATATGCACTTATGATTGGAACTCTAGCAAGCATCCACAACTACTAAAGATCATTAAGGCCGTGAAACCCAACCATAACATTAAGTATCAAGTCCTCTTTACTCCCATACGCCATAACCCACTTATCCATGTTTAGGCTGCTGTCACCCCCGCAACACTAACAATAAGCAAACCATGAACATATTGCAACACCCTACAACGGGGGCCCCTCACGTTTGCATGAGAACGGAGGGCACCGTAGGACAACACCAAAATAAAATATACAATCATACCACCAAGATCATGATTAGCCCATAGGACAACAAAAATATACTCAAGCATCATAGGATGGCAACACATCATTGGATAATAACATGAAGCATAAAGCACCATGTTCAAGTAGAGGGTACAACGGGTTGCGGGAGAGTTGACCGCTGAATATAGATGGGGAAGGTGATGGAGGTGTTGATGAAGATGACGGAGTTGTTTTAGTAGATCACCATCACATGAAGATTGCCCCGACGGTGATCTGGCGCCACCGGGAGAGAGGGGGAGAGAGCCCCCCTTCTTCTTCTTCTTATTTCGCCTCCCCCCTAGATGGGAGGAGAGTTCCCCCTCTGGTCCATGGTCTCCATGGCGGCGGAGGGGCAGGAGCCCCTCCGAGATTGGATCTCCCTCTTTGTTCTCTTTAGTTTCATGCTCTCCTGATCTACCCGAAAACCATTTCTTATATTCCCGGAGATCCTTAACTCTGATTGCGCAGATCTTTTTACATGATTTTTTCCTGATATAATCTTCCTTGCGCCTGAAGTAGAGCTCCAACCAGCGTACGAGGTGAGCACAACCCACTACCATGCGTCAGGGGCCTAGGGCACGCCCTCGTGTATCGTGGTCTATGTGGACCTTCGCTTGCGGTGATTCCAACTCCTAAAATTCACAAATATTCCAAAATAATTCTCCGTGGAGTTTCATCACATTTGGAATTTGTTTGATATGGATTTTCTGTGATACAAAAACATGCAACAAACAGGAACTGGCACTGGGCACTGGATAAGTAAGTTAGTCCAAATAAATCATATAAAAAGTTGCCAAAAGTATGTAAAAGTTGAATAATATTGGCATGAAACAATCATAAATTATAGGTACGATAGAGACGTATCAGCATCCCCAAGCTTAATTCCTACTCGTCCTCGAGTAGGTAAATGATATAAAAGATAATTTTTGATGTGGAATGCTACCTAGCATAAACTTGATCATATATCTAGTCATGGCATGAATATTAAGACATAGTGATTCAAAGCAATAGTCTATAAATTGACATAACGACATCAATACTCAGGCATCCCAACAAACAATCATGTCTTTCAAAATATCAATGCTAAAGAAAGCTATCCCTACAAAATCATATAGTCTTGTCATGCTCTGTCTTCCTAACACAAAGTATAAATCATGTACTACCCAAGTGTCAGCCAAGCAATTGGTTCCTATTTTTAACGCGCTTCAGCTTTTTCAACCTCACGCAATACATGAGCACAAGCCATGGATATAGCACTACGAGTGGAATAGAGTATGATGATGTGGGTAAATATAAAGAAGACAAAAAAGTAAGAAAGTCTCACATCAACGCGGCTAACCAACGGGCTATGGAGATGCCCATCAATTGATATCAATGCGAGGAGTAGAGATTGCCATGCAACGAATGCACTAAGAGCTATAAGTGTATTAAAGCTCCATATGAAAACTAAGTGGGTGTGCATCTAATCCTATAATGAAAAATTCTCACTAGTATATGAAAGTGACAACATAGGAGACCATATGAAAAACATGGTGCTACTTTGAAGCACAAGTGTGGTAAAAGATATTAACAATGTCCCTTCTCTCTTTGTTTATTTTTTCTTTTTCTTTCTCTTTTTTTCTTTTTTCTTTTTTCTTTTTCTTTTCTTTTTCTTTTCTTTTTTTCTTTTTTTCTCCCTTTTTTCTCTCATTGTCCGAAGTCTCATCCCGACTTGTGGGGGAATCATAGTCTCCATCATCCTTTCCTCACTGGGGCACTGCTCTAAAGATGATGATCACCACACTTCTATTTACCTATAACTCAAAAGGAATAAAAATTACAACTCGATACCTATAACAAAATATGACTCTATATGAATGCCTCTGGCAGTGTGCCAGGATGTGCAATGATCTAGCATAACAACAATATCAAAAAATGGACAAGCCATGGAAATATCATGCAAAGCAATATGAAAAAGAATGCTCAAGTCATCAAAACATAAGCGGTGGAAGTTGCATGACAATATATCTTGGAATGGCCATGGAAGAGCCATAATAGGTAGGTATGGTGGCTGTTTTGAGGAAGATATAATAAGGCTTATGTGTGATAGAGCGTATCATATACGGGGTTTGGATGCACCGGTGAAGTTTGCACCATGTCTCGAGGTGAGAAAGCGCAATGCACGGTACCGTAGAGGCTAGCAAATTGCGGAAAGGTAAGAGTGTGTATAATCCATGGACTAACATTAGTCATAAAGAACTCATATACTTATTGCAAAAGTTTATTAGCCCTTGAAGAAAAGTAATACTATGCATCCTCCTAGGGGGGGGGGGGGGTAGGAGTTAACCATCGCGCGCCCCCGACCTTCACACAAAGATAGACAATCAAGGATAAATTGTGATCCAACTTTCATAGCATAACGGGAGACTATACGTGCATGCTTCGGGAATCACAAACCTTAACACCAATATTCTTACTTAACCACAACCATTTACTAGTACTTTCCACATATTCCACCTCTATATTGCAAAACTATTGCAAGGAATCAAACATATCATATTCAGTGATCCATAAGTTTTATGTAGGATTTTTATGAATAACCATGCAATTGACCAATTCCATTTGTCTCTATAAACAGATATAAGTGAAGCATGAGAGTTTAATTCTTTCTATAAAATATCATGCGCTAACAAATATAAGTGAAGCAAAAGAGCATTCTATGAACATGGGTTTTCTATGTGAAGAGAAACATGCAATCCAAACTTCAAATGATATTAGTGAAGCACATGAAGCATTCTATAAAGCCATACTCAAAAGATATAAGTGAAGTGCAATGAGCATTATATAAATCAACCATGGACTATCTCATACCATCATGGTGCATAAAAAGAAAAATGAAAACTATATGCAAAAGACACTCCAATATTTGCACATATCATATGAACGAAATGAATCCGAAAACATACCGATACTTGTTGAAGAAAGATGGGATGCCTTCCGGGGCATCCCCAAGCTTAGACGCTTGATTCTCCTTGAATATTTAGTTGGGGTGCCTTGGTCATCCACAAGATTGAGCTCTTGCCTCTCCTCCTTCTCCTCATATCGAGACC
Source organism: Triticum timopheevii (assembly GCA_963921465.1). Classification (NCBI taxonomy): domain Eukaryota; kingdom Viridiplantae; phylum Streptophyta; class Magnoliopsida; order Poales; family Poaceae; genus Triticum; species Triticum timopheevii. The sequence continues at coordinate 499,628,372 of OY997272.1, forward strand.
TCCTCGATCTTTGATCACTTCATCCACACAAAACTTAACCAAACTTTTAGTGGCGGGGTTAGTGAAAATGGCAATGAAATCCCATCATGTACTGATGCTACATTATTGTATAATTATAAACAAATATTACCCACTGTATTCTATCACAATTATATTTCCCCAAGTCAAGGAGGCTTCAACAAGAATTCGAACATACGCAAATAATGAAGCTATAACAACAATCTGTGAAAACATGACAGTCTGTAAAGATTTGAACATCCACCTTACTTCCCTAACTCTAAAAATTCTGAAAAAAAGGAAAAAACAAAAATTTTGTATAGAAAGACAATAGAAAAGGTTTCAGAACCGTTTGACATTCTAGTAAAAAATTTAAAGTCGTGCAGTACAGCCAAAGTTTCTGTTTTGCACTACACAAACCAACAAGTAATCTACTCATCCTAAAGGTAAATCTTGGCACATTATTTTTATAATACAATGGAATTGTACAAAGGGATAAATATTTTTGTTGAAAAGTTTCTGTAATTAAGATTCACAAAGTTTCCGTGAGCATGAACAAAGTTCAAGGAGCTCCCCCACTTCAACAACGCTTGTCTCTCTCACTTTCACTTTCCTTTTTGAAAAGTTTTGTGTTCCCCTCTATATTTTTTTTGTTTTTAAAATTTATAAAAGCACTCAATAGAAATGAATGACTCTCTAAAACTTCTGGGTTGTCTCCCTGGCAGCACTTTCTTTAAAGACATTAAGCTAGGCATAAAGTGCTCAAGTAATGGATCCACTAGGATCCCAAGGTATATCAAAGCCAATTTTAATTAACAATGATTTGGCATTTAGTAGTGAGCACAAATCAACATATATCAAGCAATGACGAAGTTTAACTCTCTTCCTATGCATCGGCATGTCATTCAAGAACAATTCATGCACATCAAGTAAAGGCCAATACATAGCATAAGTAGTTTCTTGCAATTTTTTCGTGTTGGAAATATAAAGAGGTGGAGATGTAGTTCCTCTCTCATAATAATTGCAAATAGGAGCAGCAAGCACATGCATATTATATTCATCAAAATCATGACGTGCAACGGTAAAAGGCAACCCATCAATATAATCCTTAATAAGAGCAAACTTCTCCGATATAGTGTAGTTTGGAGAATTCAAAAAGATAATAGGACTATCATGTGTGGGTGCAATAGCAACAATTTCAAGTTTAACATAAGCAATAATAGCAAGTTCATCTCCAATAGCATAATACATATTGGCATCTTGTCCACAAGCATAACAAGCATCAAGTTCATCAAAAAGGGATATTTCAAATGAATCAACGGGATCGTAGCAATTATCATAGAATTCATCCTTCGGTAAGAACGAAGGGACATTAAACAATGTATGAGTTGAAGAGTTACTCTCATTAGAAGGTGGGCACGGGTAGCTAATCCGCTCTTCCTCCTTTTGTTCTTCACTCTCCTCATAATGTTTTTCATCCAATGAGCCCACAATTTCATCAATTCCTTCTTCCATAGACTCTTGCAAAATATTAGTCTCCTCTTGGACAACGGAGATTTTCTCAATAAATGGATTAATATCGGAATTGTATTTATAATTATCATAGCAATATTTAAGGATAGAAAAAGTTTTAGGTCTATAAACTGAATCTTCAAAATCTTCAAACTTTATAAACATAGATTCAATTTCATAAGCACCCTTAAAAACAAAAAATTCTTCTATTTTTTCCACATCATAATAATCATATATACCATTTGGCATAAGAAGACAAGGTTTCATTATCATTAAATTTGCATGAAAAGGTAAGATGTGGAGCGTTCATCCTAGAGCAACAAGTATAATCATATCTCAAGAATAGCTCCCGAGCATACCAATGCAACATATGAATTTGATCCCATAAAACTTTCCCTTTTTGTGTCAAGCGATAATCCCTAAAGTATTCACGTTGATCCAATGTTACTCCCATTATCAAGTTGAATGGGGTTTCCTCAGGATTATCAAAGTAGTGCATAATATCTTTCACATAAAGATCATCGATGGTTTTAGGAGGTTCCCCATCTCCATATCCATAACTAAAGACAGAGAACAACTTAGAACAGGAAATAAAAACTACTTAGTGATAAAGCAAACAAGCACGCACGAGAATATTCAGCCCACGTTATTGCTCCCCGGCAACGGCGCCAGAAAAAGGTCATGATAACCCACAAGTATAGGGAATCATTTGTAGCCTTCTTTGATAAATAAGAGTGCCGAACCCGATGAGGAGCTAAAGGAAGAACAAATATTCCCTCAAGTTCTATCGACCACCGATACAACTCTACACACACTTGATGTTTGCTTTACCTAAAACAATTAAACTAGAAGTACTTTGTAGGTGTAGTAGGAAAGGTTTGCAAGATAATAAAGGACGGGAAAATAAAAGTTAGGTGTTGCTTAAATAAAAGTGCAAAAAGTAAATAAAGCGAGTGTGGAAAAGTGGTGGTAGGATTTGCGGAATTGTCCCTACGCAATCGATAACAAGTACCGGTAATCATTCTTGCAATTTTATATGAGGGAGAGGCATGAGCTAACATACTTTCTCTACTTGGATCATATGCACGTATGATTGGAACTCTAGCAAGCATCCGCAACTACTAAAGATCATTAAGGCCATGAAACCCAACCATGGCATTAAGTATCAAGTCCTCTTTACTCCCATACGCCATAACCCACTTATCCACGTTTAGGCTGCTGTCACCCACGCAACACTGACAATAAGCAAACCATGAACATATTGCAACACCCAACAGCGGGGCCCCCTCGCGTTTCCGCGAGAACGGAGGGCACCATAGGACAACACCAAAATAAAATATACAATCATACCACCAAGATCACATTAGCCCATAGGACAACAAAAATCTACTCAAGCATCATAGGATGGCAACACATCATTGTATATTAATATGAAGCATAAAGAACCATCTTCAAGTAGAGGGTACAACGGGTTGCGGGAGAGTGGACTGCTAAATATAGATGGGGGAAGGTGATGGAGGTGTTGATGAAGATGATGGAGTTGTTTGAGTAGATCGCCGTCACATGATGATTGCCCCGGTGGCGTTCCGGCGCCACCGGGAAAGAGGGGGAGAGAGCCCACCTTCTTCTTCTTCTTCTTCCTTGGCCTCCCCCCTAGATGGGAGGAGAGTTCCCCCACTGGTCCATGGTCTCCATGGCAGCGGAGGGGCAGGAGCCCCTAGATTGGATCTCCCTCTCTGTTCTCTTCTATTTCATGCTCTCCTGATCTCCCCGAAAACCATTTCTTATATTCCCGAAGATCCGTAACTCCGATTGTGTAGTTCTTTTTACACGATTTTTTCCTGATATAAGCTTCCTTGCACCCGAAGTAGAGCTCCAACCGGCGTACGAGGTGAGCACAACCCACCACCATGTGCTAGGGGCCTGGGGCATGCCCTGGTGTATCGTGGTCTGTGTGGACCTCTGTTTGCGATGATTCCAACTCCTAAAATTCACAAATATTCCAAAATAATTCTTCGTGGAGTTTCATCACGTTTGGACTTCGTTTGATATGGATGTTCTGCGATACAAAACATGCAACAAACATCAACTTGCACTCGGCACTGGATAAGTAAGTTAGTCCAAATAAATCATATAAAAAGTTGCCAAAAGTATGTAAAAGTTGAATAATATTTGCATGAAACAATCAAAAATTATAGATTCGACGGAGACGTATCTGAAGGAAATATGCCCTAGAGGCAATAATAAAGTTATTATTTATTTCCTTGTTTCATGATAAATGTTTATTATTCATGCTAGAATTGTATTAACCGGAAACATAATACATGTGTGAATACATAGACAATATAGTGTCACTAGTATGCCTCTACAAGACTAGCTCGTTGATCAAAGATGGTTAAGGTTTCCTAACCATAGACATGAGTTGTCATTTGATAAACGGGATCACATCATTAGGAGAATGATGTGATTGACTTGACCCATTCCGTTAGCTTAGCACTTGATCGTTTTAGTTTACTGATATTGCATTCTTCATAACTTATACATGTTCCTATGACTATGAGATTATGCAATTCCCGATTACCATAGGAACACTTTGTGTGCTACCAAACATCCCAACATAAGTGGGTGATTATAAAGGTGCTCTACAGGTGTATCTGATGGTACTTGTTGAGTTGGCATAGATCGAGATTAGGATTTGTCACTCCGATTGTGGGAGAGGTATCTCTGGGCCCTCTCGGTAATACACATAATTATAAGCCTTGCAAGCAATGTGACTAATGAGTTAGTTGCGAGATGATGCATTATGGAATGAGTAAAGAGACTTGCCGGTAACGAGATTGAGCTAGGTATTGAGATACCAACGATCAAATCTCGGGCAAGTAACATACCGATGACAAAGGGAACAACATATGTTGTTATGCGGTTTGACCGATAAAGATCTTCGTAGAATATGTCGGAGCCAATATGAGCATCCAGGTTCCGCTATTGATTATTGACCGGAGACATGTCTCGGTCATGTCTACATAGTTCTCGAACCCGAAGGGTCCGCACGCTTAACGTTCGGTGATGATCGGTATTATGAGTTTATGTGTTTTGATGTAACCGAAGGTAGTTCGGAGTCCCGGATAAGATCACGGACATGACGAGGATTCTCAAAATGGTCGAGACATAAAGATCAATATATTGGATGAATATGTTTGGACTTCGGAAGTGTTCTGGCAAGTTCGGGCATATACCGGTGTATAGGGGGGTTACCGGAACCCCCGGGGAGTATAATGGGCCTTAGTGGAGAAGAGGAGGGGCAGCCAAGGCAGGGCCGCGCGCCCCCTCCCCTTCTAGTCCGAATTGGACAAGGAGGGGGGCGACGCCCCCCCTTTCCTTCCCCCTCTCTCCTCCTTCCCCTTCTCGTACTCCTACTAGGAAAGGAGGAGTCCTACTCCCGGTGGGAGTAGGACTCCCCCCTTGGCACGCCCTCCTCCTGACCGGCCGCCTCCCCCCTAGATCCTTTATATACGAGGGCGGGGGGGGGGGGGGGGGAGGGCACCCCAAGACACACAAGTTGATCATTGATCTTTAGCCGTGTGCGGTGCCCCCCTCCACCATAATCCACCTCGGTCATATCGTAGCGGTGCTTAGGAGAAGCCCTGCATCGGTAGCTTCATCAACACCGTCATCACGCCGTCGTGCTGACGGAACTCTCCCTCGAAGCTCTACTGGATCGTGAGTTCGTGGGACGTCACCGAGCTGAATGTGTGCAGATCGCGGAGGTGCCGTATGTTCGGTACTAGGATCGGTCAATCATCAAGACATACGACTACATCAACCGCGTTGTCATAACGCTTCCGCTTACGGTCTACGAGGGTATGTGGACGACACTCTCCCCTCTCGTTGCTATGCATCATTATGATCTTGTGTGTGCGTAGAATTTTTTTGAAATTACTACGTTCCCCCACAGTGGCATCCGAGCCAGGTTTATGCGTAGATGTTATATGCACGAGTATAACACAAGTGAGTTGTGGGCAATACAAGTCATACTGCTTACCAGCATGCCATACTTTGATTCGGCGGTATTGTTGGATGAAGCGGCCCGGACCAACATTACGCGTACGCTTATGCGAGACTGGTTCTACCGACGTGCTTTGCACATAGGTGGCTGGCGGGTGTCAGTTTCTCCAACTTTAGTTGAATCGAGTGTGGCTACGCCCGGTCCTTGTTGAAGGTTAAAACAACACTAACTTGACAAAATATCATTGTGGTTTTGATGCGTAGGTAAGAACGGTTCTTGCTCAGCCTGTAGCAGCCATGTAAAACCTGCAACAACAAAGTAGAGGACGTCTAACTTGTTTTTGCAGGGCATGTTGTGATGTGATATGGTCAAGAAATGATGCTAAATTTTATTGTATGAGATGATCATGTTTTGTAGTAGAGTTATCGGCAACTGACAGGATCCATATGGTTGTCGCTTTATTGTATGCAATGCAATCGCCATGTAATTGCTTTACTTTATCACTAAGTGGTAGCGATAGTCGTAGATGAAATAGTTGGCGAGATGACAATGATGCTACGATGGAGATCAAGGTGTCGCATCGGTGACGATGGTGATCATGACGGTGCTTTGGAGATGGAGATCAAAGGCACAAGATGATGATGGCCATATCATATCACTTATATTGATTGCATGTGATGTTTATCCTTTATGCATCTTATTTTGCTTTGATTGACGGTAGCATTATAAGATGATCTCTCACTAAATTTCAATGTATAAGTGTTCTCCCTGAGTATGCACCATTTCCAAAGTTCATCGTGCCGAGACACCACGTGATGATCGGGTGTGATAAGCTCAACGTTCACCTACAACGGGTGCAAGCCAGTTTTGCACACGCAGAAATACTTAGGTTAAACTTGACGAGCCTAGCATATGCAAATATGGCCTCGGAACACTAAGACTGAAAGGTCGAACGTCAATCATATAGTAGATATGATCAACATAGTGATGTTCACCATTGAAAACTACTCCATCTCACGTGATGATCGGTTTTGGTTTAGTTGATTTGGATCACATGATCACTCAGATGATTAGAGGGATGTCTATCTAAGTGGGAGTTCTTAAGTAATATGATTAATTGAACTTAAATTTATCATGAACTTAGTACCTGATAGTATTTTGATTGTCTATGTTGTTGTAGATAGATGGCCCGTGTTGTTGTTCCGTTGAATTTTAATGCGTTCCTTGAGAAAGCAAAGTTGATAGATGATGGTAGCAATTACATGGACTGGGTCCGTAATTTGAGGATTATCCTCATTGCTGCACAGAAGAATTACGTCCTAGAAGCATCGCCGGGTGCCAGGCCTGCTGCAGATGCAACTAACGACGTTAAGAACGTCTGGCAGAGCAAAGCTGATGACTACTTGATAGTTCAGTGTGCCATGCTTTATGGCTTAGAACTGTGACTTCAATGACGTTTTTAACGTCATGGAGCATATGAGATGTTCCAGGAGTTGAAGTTAATATTTCAAGCAAATGCCCGGATTGGGAGATATGAAGTCTCCAATAAGTTCTATAGCTGCAAGATGGAGGAGAATAGTTATGTCAGTGAACATATACTCAAAATGTCTGGGTAAAATAATCACTTGATTCAACTGGGAGTTAATCTTCCTGATGATAGTGTCATTGACAGAATTCTTCAATCATTGTCACCAAGCTACAAGAGCTTTGTGATGAACTATAATATGCAAGGGATGGAAAGGACTATCCCCGAGCTCTTCGTGATGCTAAAGGCTGCGGAGGTGGAAATCAAGAAGGAGCATCAAGTGTTGATGGTCAACAAGACCACCAGTTTCAAGAAAAAGAGTAAAGGGAAGAAGAAGGGGAACTTCAGGAAGAACGGCAAACAAGTTGCCGCTCTGGAGAAGAAACCCAAGTCTGGACCTAAGCCTGAGATTGAGTGCTTCTACTGCAAAGGGACTAGCCACTGGAAGTGGAACTGCCCCAAGTATTTGGCGGATAAGAAGGATGGCAAGGTGAACAAAGGTATATGTGATATACATGTTATTGATGTGTACCTTACTAGAGCTCGCAGTAGCACCTGGGTATTTGATACTGGTTCTGTTGCTAATATTTGCAACTCCAAATAGGGACTACAGATTGAGCGAAGATTGGCTAAGGATGAGGTGACGATGCGCGTGGGAAATGGTTCCAAAGTCGATGTGATCACCATCGGCACGCTACCTCTACATCTACCTTCGGGATTAGTTTTAGACCTGAATAATTGTTTTTGGTGCCAGCGTTAAGCATGAACATTATATCTGGATCTTGTTTGATGCGAGACGGTTATTCATTTAAATCTAAAAATAATGGTTGTTCTATTTATATGAGTAATATCTTTTATGGTCATGCACCCTTAAAGAGTGGTCTATTTGTCTTGAATCTCGATAGTAGTGATACACATATTCATAATGTTGAAGCCAAAAGATGCAGAGTTGATAATAATAGTGCAACTTATTTATGGCACTGTCGTTTGGGTCATATTGGTGTGAAGTGCATGAAGAAACTCCATTCTCATGGACTTTTGGAATCACTTGATTATGAATCACTTGGTACTTGTGAACCATGCCTCATGGGCAAGATGACTGAAACTCCGTTCTCCGAAACAATGGAGCGAGCAACAGATTTGTTGGAAATCATACATACTGATGTATGTGGTACGATGAATATTGAGGCTCGAGGCGGGTATCGTTATTTTCTCACCTTCACAGATGATTTAAGCAGATATGGGTATATCTACTTAAGGAAACATAAGTCTAAAACATTTGAAAAGTTCAAAGAATTTCAGAGTGAAGTGGAAAATCAACGTAACAAGAAAATAAAGTTTCTACGATCTGATCGTGGAGGAGAATATTTGAGTTACGAGTTTGGTCTTCATATGAAACAATGCGGAATAGTTTCGCAACTCACGCCACCCGGAACACCACAGCGTAATGGTGTGTTCGAACGTCGTAACCGCACTTTATTAGATATGGTGCAATCTATGATGTCTCTTACTAGTTTACCACTATCGTTTTGGGGTTATGCTTTGGAGACGGTTGCATTCACGTTAAATAGGGCACCATCAAAATCCGTTGAGACAACACCTTATGAACTGTGGTTTGGCAAGAAACCAAAGTTGTCGTTTCTTAAAGTTTGGGGCTGCGATGCTTATGTGAAAAAGCTTCAACCTGATAAGCTCGAACCCAAATCGGAGGAATGTGTCTTCATAGGATACCCGAAAGAGACTGTTGAATACACCTTCTATCACAGATCCGAAGGCAAGACATTTGTTTCTAAAAATGGATCCTTTCTAGAGAAGGAGTTTCTCTTGAAAGAAGTGAGTGGGAGGAAAGTAGAACTTGATGAGGTAACTGTACCTCCTCCCTTATTTGAAAGTAGTTCATCATAGAAACCGATTCATGTGACACCTGCACCAATTAGTGAGGAAGCTAATGATATTGATCATGAAACTTCAGATCAAGTTGCTACCGAACCTCGTAGGTCAACCAGAGTAAGATCCACACCAGAGTGGTACGGTAATCCTATTCTAGAAGTCATGTTGCTTGACCATGGCGAACCTACGAACTATGAGGAAGCGATGATGAGCCCATATTCCGCAAAATGGCTTGAGGCCATGAAATCTGAGATGGGATCCATGTATGAGAACAAATTGTGGAGTTTGGTTGACTTGCCCGATGATCGGCAAGCCATCGAGAATAAATGGATCTTCAAGAAGAAGACTGACGCTGACAGTAATGTTACTGTCTACATAGCTCGACTTGCTGCGAAAGGTTTTCGACAAGTTCAAGGGGTTGACTATGATGAGACTTTCTCACCCGTAGCTATGCTTAAGTCTGTCCGAATCATGTTAGCAATTGCCGCATTTTATGATTATGAAATTTGGCAAATGGATGTAAATAATATATTCCTGAATGGATTTCTAGAAGAAGAATTGTATATGATAAAACCAGAAGGTTTTGTCGATCCAAAAGCTGCTAACAAAGTGTGCAAGCTCCAGCGATCCATTTATGTACTGGTGCAAGCCTCTCGAAGTTGGAATAAACATTTTGATAGTGTGATCAAAGCATATGGTTTTATACAGACTTTTGGAGAAGCCTGTATTTACAAGAAAGTGAGTGGGAGCTCTGTAGCATTTCTAATATTATGACATATTGTTGATTGGAAATAATATAGAATTTATGGATAGCATAAAAGGATACTTGAATAAGAGTTTTCAATCAAAGACCTCGGTGAAGCTGCTTACATATTGGGCATCAAGATCTATAGAGATATATCAACGCTTAATTGGACTTTCACAAAGTACATACCTTGTCAAAGTTTTGAAAAAATTCAAAATGGATCAAGCAAAGAAAGGATTCTTGCCTGTGTTACAAGGTGTGAAGTTGAGTCAGACTCAATGCCCGACCACTGCAGAAGATAGAGAGAAAATGAAAAATGTTCCCTATGCTTCAGCAATAGGCTCTATCATTTATGCAATGCTGTGTACCATACCTGATGTGTGCCTTGCTATTAGTTTAGTAGGGAGGTACCAAAGTAATCCAGGAGTGGATCACTAGACAGAAGTCAAGAACATCCTGAAATACCTGAAAAGGACTAAGGATATGTTTCTCGTTTATGGAGGTGACAAAGAGCTCATCGTAAATGGTTACGGTGATGCAAGCTTTGACACTGATCGGGCGATTCTAAATCGTAAACCGGATACGTGTTTATATTGAAGGGTGGAGCTGTTAGTTGGTGCATTTCTAAACAAAGCATCATGGCAGGATCTATGTGTGAAGTGGAGTACGTAGCTGCTTCGGAAATAGCAAATGAAGGAGGCTGGATGAAGGAGTTCATATCCGATCTAGGTGTCATACCTAGTGCATCGGGTCCAATGAAAATCTTTTGTGACAATACTGGTGCAATTGCCTTGGCAAAGGAATCTAGATTTCACAAGAGAACCAAGCACAACCAAGTCCTGGTGGGAGACATAGAGATTTGCAAAATACATACGGATCTGAATATTGCAGACCCATTGACTAAGCCTCTCTCACGAGCAAAACATGATCAGCACCAAGACTCCATGGGTGTGAGAATCATTACTGTGTAATCTAGATTATTGACTCTAGTGCAAGTGGGAGACCGAAGGAAATATGCCCTAGAGGCAATAATGAAGTTATTATTTATTTCCTTGTTTCATGATAAATGTTTATGATTCATGCTAGAATTGTATTAACCGGAAACATAATACATGTGTGAATACATAGACAATATAGTGTCACTAGTATGCCTCTACAAGACTAGCTCGTTGATCAAAGATGGTTAAGGTTTCCTAACCATAGACATGAGTTGTCATTTGATAAACGGGATCACATCATTAGGAGAATGATGTGATTGACTTGACCCATTCCATTAACTTAGCACTTGATCGTTTTAGTTTACTGCTATTGCTTTCTTCATAACTTATACATGTTCCTATGACTATGAGATTATGCAACTCCCGATTACCAGAGGAACACTTTGTGTGCTACCAAACGTCACAACGTAAGTGGGTGATTATAAAGGTGCTCTACAGGTGTATCCAATGGTACTTGTTGAGTTGGCATTGATCGAGATTAGGATTTGTCACTCCGATTGTCGAAGAGGTATCTCTGGGCCCTCTCGGTAATACACATCACTATAAGCCTTGCAAGCAATGTGATTAATGAGTTAGTTGCGGGATGATGCATTACGGAATGAGTAAAGAGACTTGCCGGTAACGAGATTGAGCTAGGTATTGAGATACTGACGATCGAATCTCGGGCAAGTAACATACCGATGACAAAGGGAACAACGTATGTTGTTATGCGGTTTGACCGATAAAGATCTTCGTAGAATATGTAGGAGCCAATATGAGCATCCAGGTTCCGCTATTGGTTATTGACTGGAGACATGTCTCGGTCATGTCTACATAGTTCTCGAACCCGTAGGTCCGCACGCTTAACATTTGGTGACGATCAGTATTATGATTTCATGTGTTTTGATGTAACCGAAGGTAGTTCGGAGTCCTGGATATGATCACGGGCATGACGAGGAGTCTCGAAATGGTCGAGACATAAAGATCGATATATTGGATGAATATGTTTGGACTTCGGAAGTGTTCCGGGCAAGTTCGAGCATATACCGGAGTACTGGGGGGTTACCGGAACCCCCCGGGGAGTATAATGGGCCTTATGGGCCTTAGTGGAGAAGAGGAGGGGCGGCCAAGGTAGGGCCGCGCGCCCCCTCCCTCTCCCCCTCTAGTTCGAGTTGGACAAGGAGGGGGGCGGTACCCCCCCTTTCCTTCCCCCCTCTCTCCTCCTTCCCCCTTCTCCTACTCCTACTAGGAAAGGAGGAGTCCTACCCCTGGTGGGAGTAGGACTCCCTCCTTGGCGTGCCCTCCTCCTGGCCGGCCACCTCCCCCCTAGCTCCTTTATATGCGGGGGCGGGGGGCACCCCAAGACACACAAGTTGATCATTGATCTTTAGCTGTGTGCGGTGCCCCCCTCCACCATAATCCACCTCGGTCATACCGTAGCAGTACTTAGGCGAAGCCCTGCGTTGGTGGCTTCATCAACACCATCATCACTCCGTCGTGCTGGTGAGACTCCCCCTCGAAGCTCTAATGGATTGTGAGTTCGTGGGACGTCACCGAGCTGTACGTGTGCAGATCATGGAGGTGTCGTGCGTTCGGTACTAGGATCGGTCGATCGTGAAGACGTACGACTACATCAACCGCGTTGTGATGACGCTTCCACTTATGGTCTACAAGGGTACATGGATGACACTCTCCCCTCTCATTGCTATGCATCACCATGATCTTGTGTGTGCGTAGGAAAAATTTGAAATTACTACATTCCCCAATAGTATCACGGGGGCGGCGTGGCGACAGGGGTGGTGTGGGGCGGCGGTGGCACGGGGGCGGGGTGGCGCAGGGCGGCGGTGGCTCGGTCACGGGGCGAAGAGAGAGAGAGGGGAGACAGAGAGATGGGGCGCGTGCGTCGTTGGCATTTTAGTTAGGGCACGGTTCTTTGACGTTTGCTAGCAGACGACAAAGAGCCTAATTAAGGGACGTTAGTTTGTCCACTTTCTTTGCCGTCTGCTAGCAGACGGCAAAGAAAGTGTCCGTTAGGTGGTTCTCGCTAGTGGGCCACCCTCCCTCTTTGTCGTCTGCTAGCTGAGGCAAAGCTTCTATGTCATCCGCTAGCCGACGACAAAGAGCTGGCCAACAACAAACATGACCTTTGCCGTCAGCTCATTCTTTGTCGTCAGTTTTCTTCAAGATGATGGCAAAGACATTCTTTGCCGTCACTAGTCTGACGACAAAGAGCTGGCTGACGGCAAAGATCCTGATTCTAGTAGTGCTCCTCTGATTTTGGATTCTGGGACACAAGTTCCTTCATAGTGTATATTCAAATTTGAAAACTCTTGTATGTTAAGAGAAGGATTTAAAGAATTTATTCAAAAACATTCGAGAGAAAAAAATGCATGGGTCTAGTATGGATATTTGGCAAAAAAGATGAGGAAATTAAGACAAAAAATTAGAGGATGGGCCCTCAATACAAATGCTATCTATAGGAGGAAGAAGAAAGAACTGTTAGATAAACTGAATGAGATTGATAAAAATGCTGAGGTTATGGGCCTCTATGCACCTGATAGAAATTTCTTCAAATACAAATGAGGAAAGAGCTGAATGATCTACTAAAACAAGAGGAGCTAAAATGTCTTCAAAGATATAAAGATAAAGCGATTAAGGAGGGAGATCGGAACTCTAGATATTATCATGCAAAAGGAAATGGAAGAAGAAGAAAAAAGAAAATTATGTCTCTAGAACATGATGAGGGGATTATTGAGGGGGAACAGAATTTGATGGAATATATTACTAACTTTTACAATAACTTGTTTGGGCAAGCAGAAAGATCTGATATCTCCCTCAATATTCAAAACGTTGATAGTATTTCGGCTGAGGAGGTAGAGAAAATTACCAAACTTTTTCTCTTGAAGAGATTAAACATGTAGTGTTCTCAATGGAAAAGAATAAAAGTCCTAGCCCTAATGGCTTCCCAATTGATTTCTATCAATTTTTCTAGGATGTGATCACAGATGACCTGATGAATCTAGTTAATGATTTCCATAAAGGGACCTTGTGAAGGAAATATGCCCTAGAGGTAATAATAAAGTTATTACTTATTTCCTTATTTCATGATAAATGTTTATTATTCATGCTAGAATTGTATCAACTGGAAACTTAGTACATGTGTGAATACATAGACAAAACATATTGTCCCTAGTATGCCTCTACTTGACTAGATCATTAATCAAAGATGGTTATGTTTCCTAACCATAGACATGTGTTGTCATTTGATTAACGCGATCACATCATTAGGAGAATGATGTGATGGACATGACCCATCCGTTAGCTTAGCATTATGATCGTTACAGTTTCATTGCTACTGCTCTCCTCATGACTTATACATGTTCCTCGTATTATGAGATTATGCAACTCCCAAATACCGGAGGAACACTTTGTGTGCTACCAAACATCACAATTAAAAGGGTGATTACAAAGGTGCTCTACAGGTGTCTCCGAAGGTGTTTGTTGGGTTGGCATAGATCGAGATTAGGATTTGTCACTCTGTGTTTCAGAGAGGTATCTCTGGGCCCTCTAGGTAATACTAATCACAATAAGCCTTGCAAGCATTGTGACTAATGAGTTAGTTGCAGGACGAAGTATTACAGAATGAGTAAAGAGACTTGCCGGTAATGAGATTGAACTAGGTATGATGATACCAACGATCGAATCCCGGGCAAGTAACATACCGATGACAAAGGGAACAACGTATGTTGTTATGCGGTTTGACCAATAAAGATCTTCGTAGAATATGTAGGAGCCAATATGAGCATCCAGGTTCCTCTATTGGTTATTGACCGGAGATGTGTCTCGGTCATGTCTATATAGTTCTCGAACCCGTAGGGTCCACACGCTTAATGTTCGATGACGATTGGTATTATGAGTTTATGTGATTTGATGTACCGAAGGTTGTTCGGAGTCCCGGATGGGATCACGGACATGACGAGGAGTCTCGAAATGGTCGATACATAAATATTGATATATTGGAAGACTATATTCGGACACCAAAATAGTTCCGAGGTGTATCGGGTATTGTCCAGAGTACCGGGGGGTTATCGGAACCCCCGGGGGGTTATTGGGCCTCATGGGCCAAGTGGTGGAAGAGAGGAGGGATGCCAAGGTGTGGCGTGTGCCCCCTAGCCCAAACCGAATTGAACTATTGGGTCGGCCCCCCTTTCCTTCTCTCCTCCCCCTCCTTCCCCTTCTCCTTGTTGGAATAGGAAAGGGCGGTCGAAATCCTACTTGGAATAGGATTGCCCCCCATGGCGCGCCTCCTCCCTTGGTTGGCCTCCTCCTCCCTCTCCTCCTTTATATACGGGGGAGGGGGCACCCCATAGACACACAAGTTGATCTTTAGCCGTGTGCGGTGCCCCCCTCCACAGTTTTCCACCTCGGTCATATCGTCGTAGTGCTTAGGCGAAGCCCTGCGCTGGTAACTTCATCATCGACATCACCACACCATCATGCTGACGGAACTCTCCCTTGGCCTCAGCTGGATCTAGAGTTCGAGGGATGTCACTGTGCTGAACGTATGCAGATCGCGGGGGTGTCGTGCGTTCGGTACTTGATCGGTTGGATCATGAAGACGTTCGACTACATCAACAACGTTAACTAATGCTTCTGCTGTCGGTCTACGAGGGTACATGGACACACTCTCTCCTCTCGTTGCTATGCATCACATAGATAGATCTTGCGTGATCGTAGGAATTTTTTTGAAATTACTGCGTTCCCCAACAGTGGCATCCGAGCCATGTCTATGCGTAGATGTTATATGCACGAGTAGAACACAAAGAGTTGTGGGCGATAGTAGTCATACTACTTACCAACATGTCATACTTTGATTCGGCGGTATTGTTGGATGAAGCGGCCCGGACTGACATTACATGACCGCGTTCATGAGACTGGTTCTACCGACGTGCTTATTCACATAGCTGGCTAGCGGGTGTCTGTTTCTCCAACTTTAGTTGAATCGAGTGTGGCTACACCCGATCCTTTTTGAAGGTTAAAACAACACACTTGACGAAAAAATTGTCGTGGTTTTGATGCGTAGGTAAGAACGATTCTTGCTAGAAGCCCGTAGCAGCCACGTAAAACTTGCAACAACAAAGTAGAGGACATCTAACTTGTTTTTGCAGGGCTGCTGTGATGTGATATGGTCAAGGCATGATGTGATATAAATTGTTGTATGAGATGGTCATGTTTTGTAACAAAGTTACCGGCAACTGGCAGGATCCATATGGTTGTCATTTTATTGTATGCAATGCAATCGCCATGTAATTGTTTTACTTTATCACTAAGCGGTAGCGATAGTCATAGTAACAATAGTTGGCGAGACGACAACGATGCTACGATGGAGATCAAGGTGTCACGCCGGTGACGATGGAGATCACGACGATGCTTCGGTGATGGAGATCATGAGCACAAGATGATGATGGCCATATCATGTCACATATTTTGATTGCATGTGATGTTTATCTTTTATGCATCTTATTTTACTTAGTATGGCGGTAGCATTATAAGATGGTCCCTTACTAAATTTCAAGGTATAAGTGTTCTCCCTGAGTATGCACCGTTGCTACAGTTCGTCGTGCCGAGACACCATGTGATGATCGGGTGTGATAAGCTCTACGTTCACATACAACAGGTGCAAGCCAGTTTTGCACATGCAAAATACTAGAGTTAAACTTGACAAGCCTAGCATATGCAGATCTGGCCTCGGAACACTGATACCTAAAGGTCGAACGTGAATCATATAGTAGATATGATCAACATAGATGTTCACCATTGAAAACTACTCCATCTCACGTGATGATCGGACATGGTTTAGTTGATTTGGATCACGTGATCATTTAGATGACCAGAGGGATGTCTATCTAAGTGGGAGTTCTTTAGTAATATGATTAATTGAACTTTAATTTATCATGAACTTAGTCCTTATAGTTATTTTGCATGTCTATGTTATTGTGGATCAATGGCCCGTGCTACCGTTCCTTTGAATTTTAATGCGTTCCTAGAGAAAGCTAAGTTGAAAGATGATGGCGGCAACTACACGGACTGGGTCTATAACTTGAGGATTATCCTCATTGCGGCACAGAAGAATTACATCCTGGAAACACCACTGGGTGCCAGGCCTGGTGTAGATGCTACTGATGACGTTAAGAACATCTGGCAGAGCAAGCTGATGACTACTTGATAGTCCAGTGTGCCATGCTTTACAGCTTAGAATTGGGACTTCAAAGACGTTTTGAACGTCATGGAGCATATGAGATGTTCCAGGAGTTGAAGTTAATATTTCAAGCAAATGCTCGAGTTGAGAGATATGAAGTCTCCAACAAATTCTACAGCTGCAAAATGGAGGAGAATAGTTCTGTTAGTGAACACATACTCAGAATGTCTGGGTACCATAACCACTTGACTCAACTGGGAGTTAATCTTCGTGATGATAGTGTCATTGATAGAGTTCTTCAATCACTGCCACCAAGCTATAAAGGCTTCATGATGAACTACAATTTGCAAGGGATGAACAAGACTATTCCTGAGCTCTTCGCGATGCTAAAGGCTGTGAAGGTAGAAATCAAAAAGGGGCATCAAGTGTTGATGGTCAACAAGACCACTATTTTCAAGAAAGAGGGCAAAGGGTAGAACAGGAACTTCAAGAAGAACGGCAAAAAGGTTGCTATTCAAGAGAAGAAACCCAAGTTTGGACCTAAGCCTGAGACTGAGTGCTTCTACTGCAAAGGGACTGGTCACTGGAAGCGGAACTGCCCCAAGTATTTGGTGGATAAGAAGGATGGCAAAGTGAAAGGTATATTTGATATACATGTTATTCATGTGTACCTTACTAATGCTCATAGTAGCGCCTGGGTATTTGATACTGGTTATGTTGCTCATATTTGCAACTCAAAACAGGGGCTACAGATTAAACGAAGATTGGCTAAGGACGAGGTGACGATGTGCGTGGTAAATGGTTCCAAGGTCGATGTGATCACCGCCGGCACACTACCTCTACATCTACCATCAGGATTAGTTTTAGACCTGAATAATTATTATTTGGTGCCAGCGTTGAGCATGAACATTATATTTGGATCTTGTTTGATGGGAGATGGTTATTCATTTAAATAAGAGAATAATGGTTGTTCTATTTATATGAGTAATATCTTTTATGGTCATTGTCGGTGTCAAAACTGGCGGATCTCGGGTAGGGGGTCCCGAACTGTGCGTCTAGGCGGATGGTAACAGGAGACAAGGGACACGATGTTTTACCCAGGTTCGGGCCCTCTTGATGGAGGTAAAACCCTACGTCCTGCTTGATTGATATTGATATTGTGGATGTTTACAAGAGTGGATCTACCACGAGATCAAGGAGGCTAAACCCTAGAAGCTAGCCTATGGTATGATTGTAATGGTTGTTGTTGGTGTCCTACGGACTAGAGCCATCCGGTTTATATAGACACCGGAGAGGGCTCGGGTTACATAGAGTCGGTTACAATGGTAGGAGATCTACGTATCCGTATTGCCAAGCTTGCCTTCCACGCCAAGGAAAGTCCCATCCGGACACGGGACGAGGTCTTCAATCTTGTATCTTCATAGTCTTGGAGTCCGGTCGAGGATGATAGTCCGGCCGATGATAGTTCGGCCGATGATGGTAGCCCGGCTATCCGGAGACCCCCTAATCCGGGACTCCCTCAGTAGCCCCTGAACCAGGCTTCAATGACGATAAGTCCGGCGCGTATATTGCTTGGCATTGCAAGGCGGGTTCCTCCTCCGAATGATAGAAGATGGTGAACACCAAGATAGTGTCCGGCTCTGCAAAATAAATTCCACATTCTACTATAGAGAGAATAATATATACACAAGTTCAATTTGCTGACGTTTTTTGCGGCATGACGTCACGCCACTACCAAGCCATTACTTGAATCGTTTTTTACTCTACCACCTCAGCGCATTTAGCGAAGCGGTTTCCTTGGCACGTCCTGTCGAAGCAGAGATCGTGTTCCCCCTTAATCCGGGATTCTCATCAATACGGACGTGGGTAACCCAACCGCGCCCGTCGCCACGCCCCCTCTATCGAAGGCGAGTCCCAAACGGTCACGGAGACGGCTCTCGGTATTCTCCCTCTTTATAACGGGACCAAGGCTCGTTTCTTTTCTTCAATCCTCCATCGAATCCTCTCCCCGCTCCAAGTTCCAGCACCTAGAGCTCCAGATTCGAGCGCTTCAAACCTTCAACGATGTCCGGTTCCGACCTCCAGGGCCGGTGGATGCCCTCCTCCATCACGGAGGAGGACGTGCTAAAGCTGTGGGAGGCCAAGTACCTGGCTTATGAGATTTCGCACAGGTTGCCTGCCGAAGGGCAGGCCATCCCCACCCCCGAGCCCGGCGAGTACGTCGTTTTTGTATCCCACCTCCGTCGGGGTTTAGGCTTCTCGATGGATCCTTTTGTGAGAGGGCTCATGTTTTACTATGGGTTGGAATTCCACGATTTGGCTCCGGAGTCCATCCTCCATATTTCCGCATTTATTGTCGTCTGCGAAGCCTTCCTCCGCGTCACCCCTCACTTCGGCCTATGGCTAAAGACCTTCAATGTGGCGCCAAAGATGATCGGGGGGCGTCAAGTAGAGTGCGGCGGGGCGGCCATAAGTAGGAGGGCCGATGCCCCATGGCCCGCTGGCTCCTTCCAAGAGGAGCTCGGCCCGTGGCTGCAAGAGTGGTTCTATATTACCGTTCCGAGGGGCCGCAGACAAAAGCCTCCGCCCTTATTCCGCCCGGGACCTCCACGACGGTTGATGTCGTGGGTCACCCAAGGGCTCAACTGGGTCCGTCAAAGGACGTGCCCCTACTGCAGGGCCGGATTCAAGATCTCCAAACGAGGGAGGTTGATATGGTGGTGGTAATGCAGGTTATGCTGATTAGGCGTCTCCCGCGCTGCAAACGCCGCCCTCTCCGGCTGTGGGAGTTCAATCCGGAGGGCCCATGGATTTTTCAACACTTCATGGGCATGACACCCCTGGAGATGTAGAAATTATTCTTCGGATCGCAAGAGGCGCGTCCGGAATTAACCGAGGATGCTGGCCTAAGCTGCAATCGCCCGGATACTCAAGTAAGTAGTTCCAAGTCCGGACATACCGTTTGTTTGCCTTTCGATGATTCGCCTTATGACCAACTTCCTTCTACACAGGAGTGGATAGCGGAAGCAAAATTGATATGGTGTCCGGCCCCCCTTCCCGAGACCGCGCCGGATTCCGTGCTGGTCCGGATGCTTGAGGTTGCGCCTCCAGAGGAAGGCGAAGGGGAAAACAGGAAAGCTACTGCCTCGCCTAAGGAGGCTCTTGAAAGAGGGGGGATCGAGAATCCCTCCCTCCAAGGGGAGAAGAGGACTGCCTCCGAGGACCCGGGGGCAAAAGCCCCTAAACGGGGGAAGAAATCTTCGCCAGAGGGTCCTGCGTCCGGGGAGGCCCCGGCCACACAATCTCCCTTAAAGAATCAGCCCTCCAATGAGCCGTAAGTAGAAAGAAAGGAGTTTCATAATAAGGGACATCCCTATTTGTGCTTCTGAGGATAACTAAAGTTTTTACCTTGTAGTTCGGATCTCCGTCCTTCGCAAATGAGCTCGTCTTCGGGGGACCTTCGTCCGGAGATGATGGAGAGCGAGACGCCTCCGTCCGAGGCACCGTCGGATAGGGCGGACGAGCCTGAAGTGTCGTCACGGAGGGAGCCCCCGGGTTTGGCAAAGCCGGATAGTTCGGCGCCAACTGGTGTACGGCTGAAGGATCTGCTTGAGAAGGCGTCTATCTCAGAAGATCACCACACATTGATGAGCATGGTGATTGAAAGGATTTCATCTGCCGAAGACGGGTTGCATAATGCCGTCAGGAGTTTGCTGGCGGGGTTTGAGGTACATAAAAATGACACACCTTTTAACAGTTTTGCATATAGAATGCGCCCTGTATAGATAGTAGCCCCTGAGACTCGGTAGGTTGTCGAAATCGACAGCGTGCCGAGGATCAAAATCGCAGGTTTAAATTTCCGTCGTGCCGATGCAGGTGGCGGGTCGTCCGGGGGCCAGCCGGACTGATGGAGTTGCTGAACTAAAGTGGCAACTCGCTGTTGCGGATGCGGACATCACGCTGGTCAACAGGCGACTTGATGAGTCGCAAGGTAAGTGTTTCTGTGCGGTCACTTGGTAAGGGAGCCGAAGCCAGCTCCTTACAACATGTGTGTGAAATGCAGATAGTGCCGCTGCAGTGGAGAGCCTTCGGACCAAACTTGCTCAAGCCAAGGAGCAGGCCAGAAGGAGTAATGCGGCAGCCTCGAGGGCGGCCGAGGAGTTAGCGGCCGAAAGGGCCGCACACTGCCGGAGCAGGGAAGAGATGGCCGAAATGGCCGTGAAGTTAAAAGATGCTACCGACCGCAATGAGGCTCTTGGGAAGGAGCGCCTAGCAGGGCAAGAAGACCTGGGGAAGGCCACCGCCGAAGCCAAGGATGCCCGCTCTGCAATGCGGGCTATAAAGGAAGAGCTGCGCCAGGCCGGAGATATTGTAGCTGGCAAGCCTTTTCTGCTGTGCCGAAGGTTTACGGATCCAAAGTATGCTCAGCTGGGCCAACTGTGGGGTCCAGAGGACCCTTATATGGACTTAGCAGCGAGTGCGGTGGATGCCGTTGTGCATTTTCGAAGCCAGAAGGATCACAAGACGGAAGAGCTGTTTTGGTCTCAATTCCATAGTCCGGAGTGTTCACTTCCGCTGACCGACCGTTTGGCCGAGTGGGCTGAGCTAAATAGGTTGTCCGGGCTTGCTATGACGGATATAGTGACCCATGTCTGGCCGGATAGGCCCGAGCCAAAGAGTTACTTTGGCTTATTGCAGCAATTTCTTGGGGCGATGCCGCATATGAAGGCAATGAAGCGGTCGGCCTGCATAGAGGGTGCGCGGATGGCACTCGCCCGTGTGAAGACACATTGGACAGAGATGGATGCCACCGCTATTGCGACCTCGGGTTCGGACAATAACCGGTTACCCACCGAGCACTATTTTGGCGAAGTGCTGCGTGGTGCTCGTGTAATAGAGTCGCAGTGCTCAAAAAATGTTACGTTCGAATGAACGTTTTTATGATGTAAAACAATATTTATGATGTAAGCGCCTTTTATACTTGTGCATTCAAGTAATAGAATATCTCCTATGCGGCCGTTCATGTATACGTGTGTATAACCTGAAAGATGGCAGTCGTCGGCTTCAGCCCCCATGCACAAGGTGCGGGGGTGTTCGCAAAAAATAGCGCATTTTCACACTTAACCCGACGTCTCGGTCCTGTAAAGGAGGTGGTAGCGTAGCAAACGAGGCAACCAGACTACAATGCTTTATCACTTTCACTTAGCCATGGAGTTCGAGGGTGGGGCTACGACATAGCCCCTGGGGGCACCGCGCTCTCCGAATTTGGGGCGCGTATGTGCCTGACCGGGAAACGACCCTTCGTCAAAGCGGAGGAATTCTAAACATTCCCATGGTCGATCGAGTGGTTGACCAGTCTCTCGTTGTATCATGACAGTCAGTTTTCGGCTTTCTCTACTAAGGTGCTCGCCCAGCCGAACTGGGGCACAATCGCAGTAGTTCTCCTGGTGCCGTGTTAGCCGATGATACGGAACGTAAGGCAGCAAAACACAGGAGCCGGGCAAACCCAACATTTGACCAAAGACATGATTCAGAGCTGATGCATATAAGGCCTAACTCGAGACGCCGAACACTCCCGAAGGTGTTCTGTCTTTACAATAGCGGGCAAAACAATGCCCTAAGCCCCTTGTGTCCAGGTACGGGCAAGTTCTTCTGGCGCGGCCTATGCCAAAACGCCAGTCTCCACTCTGGTTATAATGAGAAACCAGGGGATTATAGCAACAAGAGACAGTAAGAAAGGTTTACGTAGGGTCTTAGTCTGAAAAGAGTCCTTGCAACGGGTCCCTACTACACGTCTGTGCCTGTGTCTCCGTTGTGCCGTATCCTGGACGGGTGTGCACGCTGTCCATCTGTAAAAAGAGAGGAACTTAGTTTGAAAAGAAATCGTGCGAGAAAGTGCATAAAAAATTGAAATATAGATTAATAAAGTTGAGCCTATGCTAGCTCATTATGGCTTATATGTACAAACCCTTGTGAAGGGGTGTGCGGCTAGGTAGCCCCTAGCTTATTTATTCCGGACTCGTCCAGCCGTGTCCGAGGTCTTGGGCGACCTTTTAATGAAATGATGCCACGTGGACCGGGCATTTTGAGCATAAGAGACGCGTAATGTGGTTATTGCATTGAAGCGGACGAAAGCTTCCCGTCCCAGTGATGCTTGATAGCTACTTTTAAATGGGGCGACATGAAATGTTAGCTTTGCTCGTCGGAAGTTGTCAGGTGACCCGAACACAACTTCTAGTAATAATGAACCTGTGCACCTGGCGTAAGGGCCTGGCGCCACTCCTTTGAAGGAAGTGCGGCTATGCCGAATTGTAGTAGGGTCTATCCCAACTTGCGGATTGTGTCCGGATATAGCAGGTTTAAGTCACTGCCGCCGTCCATCAAAACCTGCGTGAATTGCAGTCCATCTATTATGGGATCCAATATCAGGGCAGTCTATCCTGCATTCCAGATACTTCTGGACTAATCCAGATGGTCGAAAGTGATTGGCTTTGACATCCAATCTCGGTGTTCCGCTGGGGTGGACCGTGCGACACTTGTCTTAGCGAGTGCCGTGTTGGTTTTCCGTACTATCACATGAAGTGAGTTTACTGTTTTGACTTCTTGTGGGAAAGTCTTTTGGCTTCCGGTGCTCTGCTGGTGGGGTTCGTCATCGTCCTCGCTTGGCGCATCGAGCCCCTTGTGTCCGGCGTTGAGTCTGCCGGACTGTTTAAAAACCCAACAATTTCGGTTGGTATGGTTTGCAGGCCTTCCGGAGGTACTGTGGATTTGACATATCCGATCTAAAATTTTGTTTAAATTTGATAGCTCGTCGCTGTTGTCCTTAAGAGGCAGTGTTTTATTGTTTGGCCGCGAGCTTTTGACTCCGCCGTTGACCGCCGTGCCCTTTGGGATTTTTTCTTTATTCCGGCACTGATCTTTCCTGCGCCGTGATTTTCCGTTTCCATCTCTGATCTCGGATGTACTCGGGTCGCTGGTGCTCCATCTTGCTAGCCAGTTGTCTTCTCCTGCGCAAAAGCGCGTCATGAGGCTTGTTAGCGCGGCCATTGTTCTTGGCTTTTCTTGGCCGAGGTGTCTGGCGAGACATTCGTCTCGGACGTTGTGTTTAAAAGCTCCTAAGGCTTCCGCGTCCGGACAGTCGACTATTTGGTTCTTTTTGGTAAGGAACCTGTTCCAGAATTTGCGCGTTGACTCTCCGGGCTGTTGGGTTATATGACTCAGATCGTCTGCATCCGGAGGGCGGACATAAGTCCCTTGAAAATTTGCTCTAAACGCGTCCTCAAGCTCTTCCCAACTTCCAATAGTGTTTTCTGGGAGGCTTTTGAGCCAATGCCGAGCTAGCCCTTTGAGTTTGAGGGGTAGGTATTTTATGGCGTGGAGATCATCTCCTCTGGCCATGTGTATGTGTAGTATGTAATCTTCTATCCAGACTCCGGGGTCTGTTGTGCCGTCGTATGCCCCTATGTTTATGGGTTTGAACCCTGCTGGAAATTCATGATCCAGCACCTCATCGGTAAAACATAGCGGGTGTGCGGCGCCCCTGTATTTGGGTGTGCCGCTGTCTTCGAACACTTGTCGTGTTGTGTTACTTCCTGGGGCCCTCTTTTTTGGCCCGTAGATGGACCTAGTTGGGCCGTCCGTTTTCCCAGGATCATAAGTCGGCTTGTGTGCGGCGCCGCTTGTCGCTTTTGGCCTGTCATCTGGCCGTCTATCCGGCTAGGCGGCCTCTTTATTTTTTGATTGTGAGGGATCTATGGCTTCCTCGTCAAATTCTGGCAGCAGCTTGCGCTTCGGGTAGCTCTTTGTTTGATGGCCATTGCCATATTTGTCTGCGGTCTTGAGTACTTTGCTCCACTTCATTCTGAGTATGTGTTTCGCTGTTTTGAGCTTCCCTTTTTCCTTCTTCAAACTTCTTGCAGTGGCGACGAGTCTTTTGCGAAGGTTCTTATGCTCCGGTGGTGTGTCCGGAATGTTGATTGCTCCATGAAGGGGTTGATTATCCGGTTCGTCCTGTTCGGATGGTTGCTTGGTTGTATGTTCGTCGTCCGCTGGTTTGCCCAGCTCTATCGCTGGGTCGTTAGGAATGCTGCTTTGATCGAGGCGGGACTTGGGGCGGCGTCTACGTCGCCGTTTTGGTTGTTTATCGGCGGGATTATCCTCTGCCGCGTCCCGTTGTTCCTCATTATCGCTTCCCTTTGGGGTGTCCACCATATATATGTCATGTGACGACGTGGCCTTCCAGTGCCCTGTAGGTGCTGGTTCTTGATCGTCTCCAGCATCGTCGTCCATACCGTTGATGTCTTCGGAGTCATAGTTTAGCACGTCAGTTAGATCGTTGACGGTGGCTACGAAGTGGGTGGTGGGTGGGCTATGAATTTCTTCATTGTCCGCGTCCCGACCATCCTGGCCGTAGTTCGGCCAGGGCTCTCCGGATAGCGAGAGATGCTTCAGCGAATGTAAGATATCGCCGAAGGGTGAGTGCTGAAAGGTGTCTGCAGCGGTGAATTCCATGATCGGCGCCCAATCGGATTCGACTGGCAGGGGCGTAGGAGGTTCGGAGTCTGGCAGGGGGTCCGGCACCTCGGAGTCATGGGCTTTATGCAGGACAAGGTAAGTGTTCGGCTCCATCGCCGTAGAAGTTACAGCTCCCGAGGCGGTGTCCAGCCATCCATCCTCGATCCGTGCAATCGGCTCTGGACTATGGGTCGGAGCGGATTCGTGTGCGGCCTCCAAGGTGCTGTCCGGCGGCAAAGTTAGGTCGTGCCCGTCGTGGCAGCACGGCACACTCGGCTGTGGCTCAGATCCATCGAAGATCAAGTCCCCGCGGATATCAGCCGTGAAGTTTAGGCTTCCAAACCTGACCTGACGGCCAGGGGCGTAGCTTTCGATCTGCTCCAGATGGCCAAGTGAGTTGGCCCGCAGTGCGAAGCCGCCGAATACGAAGATCTGTCTGGGGAGAAAAGTCTCACCCAGGACTGCGTCTTGTCGATTGAAGAGGCCATCAAGCCTATCGGTGACGACACAGAGGAACTCTCAATGAAAGCACCAATGTCGGTGTCAAAACTGGCGGATCTCGGGTAGGGGGTCCCGAACTGTGCGTCTAGGCGGATGGTAACAGGAGACAAGGGACACGATGTTTTACCTAGGTTCGGGCCCTCTTGATGGAGGTAAAACCCTACGTCCTGCTTGATTGATATTGATATTGTGGATGTTTACAAGAGTGGATCAACCACGAGATCAAGGAGGCTAAACCCTAGAAGCTAGCCTATGGTATGATTGTAATGGTTGTTGTTGGTGTCCTACGGACTAGAGCCATCCGATTTATATAGACACCGGAGAGGGCTAGGGTTACATAGAGTCGGTTACAATGGTAGGAGATCTACGTATCCGTATCGCCAAGCTTGCCTTCCACGCCAAGGAAAGTCCCATCCGGACACGGGACGAGGTCTTCAATCTTGTATCTTCATAGTCTTGGAGTCCGGTCGATGATGATAGTCCGGCCGATGATAGTTCGGCCGATGATGGTAGCCCGGCTATCCGAACACCCCCTAATCTGGGACTCCCTCAGTCATGCACCCTTGATGAGTGGTCTATTTTGTTGAATCTCGATACTGATGATACACATATTCATAATATTGAAGCCAAAAGATGCAAAGTTAATAATGATAGTGCAACTTATTTGTGGCACTGTTGTTTGAGTCATATCGGTGTAAAGCGCATGAAGAAACTCCATGCTGATGGACTTTTGGAATCACTTGATCATGAATCACTTCGTGCTTGCGAACCGTGCCTTATGGGCAAGATGACTAAAACTCCGTTCTCCGAAACAATGGAACGAGCTACTGACTTATTGGAAATAATGCATACTGATGTATGCGGTCCAATGAGTGTTGAGGCTCGTGTCGGGTATCGTTATTTTCTTAACTTCATAGATGATTTGAGCAGATATGGTTATATCTACTTGATGAAACATAAGTCTGAAACATTTGAAAAGTTCAAAGAATTTCGGAGTGAAGTGGAAAATCATCGTAACAAGAAAATAAAGTTTCTACGATCTGATCGTGGAGGAGAATATTTGAGTTATGAGTTTGGTCTTCATTTGAAACAACATGGGATAGTTTCACAACTGACGCCACCTGGAACAACATAGCGAAATGGTGTGTCCGAACATCGGAACCATACTTTATTGGATATGGTGCGATCTATGATGTCTCTTACTGATTTACCGCTATCGTTTTGGGGTTATGCTTTAGAGACGGCTGCATTCACTTTAAATAGGGCACCATCAAAATCCATTGAGACGACGCCTTATGAACTATGGTTTGGCAAGAAACCAAAGTTGTCATTTCTTAAAGTTTGGGGCTGCGATGCTTATGTGAAAAAGCTTCAACCTGATAAGCTCGAACCCAAATCGGAGAAGTGTGTCTTCATAGGATACCCAAAGGAAACTGTTGGGTACATCTTCTATCACAGATCCGAAGGCAAAATCTTTGTTGCTAAGAATGGATCCTTTCTAGAGAAGGAGTTTCTCTCGAAAGATGTGAGTGGGAGGAAAGTAGAACTTGATGAGGTAATTGTACCTTCTCCCTTATTGGAAAGTAGTTCATCACATAAATCAGTTCTCGTGATTCCCACACCAATTAGTGAGGAAGCTGATGATGATGATCATGAAGCTTCAGATCAAGTTACTACCGAGCCTCGTAGGTCTTCCAGAGTAAGATCCGCACCAGAGTGGTACGGTAATCCTGTTCTGGAAGTCATGTTACTAGACCATGATGAACCTACGAACTACGAGGAAGCGATGATGAGCCCAGATTCCACGAAATGGCTTGAGGCCATGAAATCTGAGATGGGATCCATGTATGAGAACAAAGTGTGGACAAGACATAGAAAATAAATGGATTTTAAGAAGAAGAATGACGCAGACGGTGCTCGACTTGTTGTGAAAGTTTTTTGACAAGTTCAAGGAATTGACTACAATGAGACTTTCTCACCCATAGCGATGCTTAAGTATGTCCGAATCATGTTAGCAATTGCTGCATTTTATGATTATGAAATTTGGCAAATGGATATCTAAACTGCATTCCTGAATGGATTTCTGGAAGAAGAGTTGTATATGATGCAACCAGAAGGTTTTGTCAATCCAAAAGGTGCTAACAAAGTGTGCAAGCTCCAGCGATTCATTTATGGACTGGTGCAAGCCTCTCGGAGTTGGAATAAACGCTTTGATAGTGTGATAAAAGCATATGGTTTTATAAAGACTTTTGGAGAAGCCTGTTTTACAAGAAAGTGAGTGGAAGCTCTATAGCATTTCTGATACTATATGTGGATGACATATTGTTGATTGGAAATGATATAGAATTTCTGGATAGCATAAAGGGATACCTAAATAAGACTTTTTCTATGAAATACCTTAGTGAAGCTGCTTACATATTGGGCATCAAGATCTATAGAGATAGATTAAGACGCTTAATTGGACTTTCACAAAGCACATACCTTGATAAAGTTTTGAAGAAGTTAAAAATGGATCAGTCAAAGAAAGGGTTATTTCCTGTGTTATAAGGTGTGAAGTTGAGTCAGACTCAATGCCCGACCACTGCAGAAGATAGAGAGCAAATGAAAGTCATTCCCTATGCTTCAGCCATAGGTTCTATCATGCATGCAATGCTGTGTACCAGACCTGATGTTTGCCTTGCTATAAGCATAGCAGGGAGGTACCAAAGTAATCCCGGAGTTGAGCACTAGACACCGGTCAAGAACATCCTAAAATACCTGAAAAGGACTAAGGATATGTTTCTCATTTATGGAGGTGAAAAAGAGCTTGTCGTAAATGGTTACGTCGATGCAAGCTTTGACACTGATCCGGATGACTCTAAGTCACAAATCGGCTACGTATTTTTATTGAATGGAGGAGCTGTCAGTTGGTGCAGTTCCAAGCAAAGCGTCGTAGTAGGATCTACGTGTGAAGCGGAGTACATTGTTGCTTCGGAAGAAGCAAATGAAGGAGTTTGGATGAAGGAGTTCATATCCGATCTAGGTGTCATACCTAGTGCATCGGGTCCAACGAAAATCTTTTGTGACAATACTGGTGCAATTGCCTTGGCAAAGGAATCTAGATTTCACAAGAGAACCAAGCACATCAAGAGACGCTTCAATTGCATCCGTCATCAAGTGTTGGAAGGGGACATAGAGATTTGCAAGATACACACGGATATGAATGTTGCAGACCCGTTGACTAAGCCGCTTCCACAAGAAAAACATGATCAACACCAAAGCTCCATAGGTGTTAGAATCATTACTATGTAATCTAGATTATTGACTCTAGTGCAAGTGGGAGACTGAAGGAAATATGCCCTAGAGGCAATAATAAAGTTATTATTTATTTCCTTATTTCATGATAAATGTTTATTATTCATGCTAGAATTGTACTAACTGGAAACTTAGTACATGTGTGAATACATAGACAAAACATATTGTCCCTAGTATGTCTCTACTTAACTAGCTCATTAATCAAAGATGGTTATGTTTCCTAACCATAGACATGTGTTGTCATTTGATGAACGAGATCACATCATTAGGAGAATTATGTGATGGACATGACCCATCCGTTAGCTTAGCATTATGATCATTACAGTTTCATTGCTACTGCTCTCCTCATGACTTATACATGTTCCTCGGACTATGAGATTATGCAACTCCCGAATACCGGAGGAACACTTTGTGTGCTACCAAACGTCACAACGTAAAAGGGTGATTATAAAGGTGCTCTACAAGTGTCTCCGAAGGTGTTTGTTGGGTTGGCATAGATCCAGATTAGGATTTGTCACTCCGTGTTTCAGAGAGGTATCTCTGGGCCCTCTCGGTAATACTCATCACTATGAGCCTTGCAAGCATTGTGACTAATGAGTTAGTTGCGGGACGAAGTATTACAGAATGAGTAAAGAGACTTGCCGGTAACGAGATTGAACTAGGTATGATGATACCAACGATCGAATCTCAGGCAAGTAACATACCGATGACAAAGGGAACAACGTATGTTGTTATGCGGTTTGACCGATAAAGATCTTCATAGAATATGTAGGAGCCAATATGAGCATCCAGGTTCCGCTATTGGTTATTGACCGGAGATGTGTCTCGGTCATGTCTATATAGTTCTCGAACCCGTAGGGTCTGCACGCTTAACGTTCGATGACGATTGGTATTATGAGTTTATGTGATTTGATGTACCGAAGGTTGTTCGGAGTCCCGGATGGGATCACAGACATGACGAGGAGTCTCGAAATGGCCGAGACATAAATATTGATATATTGGAAGACTATATTCGGACATTGGAATAGTTCCAAGGTGTATCAGGTATTTTCCGGAGTACCGGGGGGTTATCGGAACCCCCCGGGGGCTTATTGGGCCTCATGAGCCAAGTGGTGGAAGAGAGGAGGCAGGCCAGGGTGTGGCGCACGCCCCCCTAGCCCAAACCGAATTGGACTAGGGGGGTCGGCCCCCCTTGCCTTCTCTCCTCCCCCTCCTTCTCCCTTCTCCTTGTTGGAATAGGAAAGGGGGGGGGGGGGGCGAATCCTACTTGGAGTAGGATTGCCCCCCATGGCACGCCTCCTCCCCTGGCCGGCCTCCTCCTCCCTCTCCTCCTTTATATACAGGGGAGGGGGCACCCCATAGACAAACAAGTTGATCTTTAGCCGTGTGCGGTGCCCCCCTCCATAGTTTTCCACCTCGGTCATATCGTCGTAGTGCTTAGGCGAAGCCGTGCGTCGGTAACTTCATCATCACCATCACCACGCCGTCGTGCTAACGGAACTCTCCCTCAGCCACAACTGGATCTAGAGTTCGAGGGACGTCACCGAGCTGAACGTGTGCAAATCGCGGAGGTGTCGTGCGTTCGGTACTTGATCGGTTGGATCGTGAAGATGTTCGACTACATCAAACGCATTAATTAATGCTTCCGCTTTCGGTCTACGAGGGTACGTGGACACACTCTCCGCTCTCGTTGCTATGCATCACATAGATAGATCTTGCGTGATCATAGGAATTTTTTTGAAATTACCGCGTTCCCCAACACCTTGGACATATCTAGAATCAATTATGGGGTCATCAAACTGGTTCCTAAGACCAAAGATGCTAGATAGATTCAAAAATATAGACCCATCTGTTTGTTGAACTAGTTGACCCGTTGCGCCAAATGGCCCAGAGACCTGCTGAAGACATGTTGTCGATTAAAATAGTTTCATGCTGCAAGAACCTTCAACTAAAGGCATGTTCGCGATGAAAATAGTTTCCTTTACTAAGTACAGGCCATGTATATACAGTCAGTTTAGTTGTGGTCTGCTAAATCCATATGCGCCTTGAAAAAAAAACATGGTCTAATTTGCAGAGCCTCACGTGTTTCAAGTATGAATAAGGACTACGAACTCTTTTTGTGCGATTCAAACACATTTCCAGAGTTTTTATTTCTTAGTACATGTTGTCTAAAGTAACATTTGCCCAGAGAGAGAGAGAAGCATACCCCTCTCTCATTATGATTATTATTAAAAGGTATTAAATTCAAAATAAACAATTTCATTTACTTGAAGCACTTGAAGAAAGAGAACTTAGACATACTTTTACGCAATGCTCATTTAACTTGTGAAGGACTACGCAATGCTCATTTAACCTGTGAAGGACAAAAATATTCTACCGTCTCTAAATGATGAACTAAACTAAATAAGAAATATATGCAGTAAATTCATTCAAAGTAGAAAAGGTTACATCAAATAAGGCATTACAACAAACATGGTGTTATCTTAGTAAAAGAAATTACATCATTAGAAGAGAAAAGGGAAGAAAACCAAACATGAGATTGAGATTAATACATCTAGGAGGAGGTCGTAGACATCACTGTGATCATTTTGCAGCCTGGGGAGCAAGGATCCATGGTTTTTATATGCCTTGTCTGGCTGCTGGAGTAGATGACATGGAAACGTCGTCTCTACCATCTCGATGGCTTAGACCCAGGGAGCCGGATGTTCATATCGGCCCTCCCCAGCTTCCATCAATGGATTTTTGTAGTCAGGGTTAAAGACTGAGAGGCCCTATGCATGTTCAAATATGCAATTAGCATATACAATACAAATCAATAAAAAGAAAAGAGAAGACCAGAAACATTACAAAAACACAATTTTGACAAATTATCTCTATTGTAAAATTGAGGGAGTAATTCATTATTCGAGAGAACTGGTCGTACATGAAGCATCAAGAACACACGTGCAAAAATCTAATTCTAACTGAATTTAGCTTTCAGTTGGCATTTCCTCAAACAGTCAAGTGCACCTATTATTATTTGGCTGACAAAAATATGAACACCAAACATGCCATCATCATTAAGCAATTCAAGGATGTCTATGAATCGGACATGAAATATTTGAAGCATGGAATAAAAAATAGCACACTGTCTTCTGGCGTAGATGCACAATAGATGCACTCCTTCAAATAGAGATCAATTTTCAGCTGAAACAATAGATGCACTCTTTCAAATATGCATCATAGTAGGTCCTACAAAAATCACGAGAAATTAGAGGATGCAACTTGACCGCCTTCTATATCATTTGGAGGACAAAAGAAGCTAGAAAAATTGTAACTATCATTCCCCTGTGATATATGCATATATCAATCAAGAGAGAGGGGGGGGGGGTATCCCAGGAAACACTTTGCAAACATAAGCTTTTAAACTGGTAGTCAACTTACTGTCAACATGAAAGGTTGCCTCATTTCTGAAAAACACAAATCCACCCTAAATTTTCTCATGAATAAAATGTAGATATTCTCTTCTATCAAGATATTACATGTCTGGTATCTTCTTGTAGGAACTGCTACCAGCATTTGCTTGTTCTCACAAAGAATCCAATCCATAGTATGCCAAGAAGCTATGGAAAAATTGTAATTCCTTCAAAGAATATAATACATTGCAGAAATAAAATACTCTTATCAGAGAGTTGGCAGGCGAGGTAGTAGGGACAAGAAGAGCAAGAACTAACTTCGAGAGGAGATGGGCAGACTCCTGCATCGTGCCCTGGCTGACCCCTACGCTTACGCCATGCCTCTTGTATCCATTCCTCATTCCTCTGTGCTGTGATAGAAATTCAGAATGGAAAATAAAAGTATTCTTAGATTGCGGGCTTAATTTCTTATCCTTTAGTAGATGCACATTTGATTCTATTCTTAGATTGCAGCCTTAATTTCTTATCCTTTAGTAGACGCACATTTGATTCTGAAGGAAGAAGATGGGAAATATGCATATAGCAAGAAATAGTAAAAAGATGTTCTTTCAAACTTGCATGGCTATTTGTTTTTTCTGTAAACATGCCAATCTACTGCCATCTCACTGGCCTTAAGTTCTTACCTTTTCATAGATGCAAATTTGATTTTGAGCAAGTAGAGAAGCAATATACAATAGCATACATCAAGAAAGAGTAGAAGAATGCTCTTTTCAGCATATATAAATATATATATATATATATATATACAACTATAATTTTTTCCTGTAAATACACTGATGTACTACCATCTCATTACAATTTATGTATCGTGCCAAGGAAAAATCGTTTTACTTTTCAGCATATATATACGATCATACGGTAGTCACACATATAAGCAGCACCACAAAAACAAACACACAAACACGACACCTGGAAAAATTAGGAACAGAGGAATTAACACGACAATAAGCAGTAAACAAATAGGGTAGAAAAGTGCAGTGCTTAGAAAAGAATGACAAGGACAAACCTTGACCAAAGGAACAGAGAAGGAGCAACCTTAGCGATTCTAGAGCTTGCAAAATAAAATAAAAGGAAGGTTAGCCAAACAAGCCAGTCTGTTCAATACCTAACACAACAACAAATTAAAGACAACCTAGCTTTACATGGCAGAAATTTTAAGTAAGAGAAAAAATATATAATATGATATCTAACTGTGCGAATACATTAGAAAATACCACTTCCAAATTAGAGCGCACCATTTCCCAAAACTCGAGGACTCAATATTTAGAAACTACACATCATGATAGTCAGTTGTTCTACAGCAGCAAGCTAAATAACACCTAGGTTGTGTATTATCTCATCACACAAAGAATGTAAATCATCACTCCATAAGATCAAGATTTACTATTTATTCTACTTCTGCCCCCAACACATGAAAATGCACCTCCATTTGGAATCTGCTCTCCAGTCAAGTATTTTCTTAAGCAAATAGGCACATAGCAAAAAACCAAACCAGACTCCCGCCTCCATATATGCTTCACACATAGTTGTTTACCAATTCTAGTTGTGCTTGAAACATCAAGCATAATTGGCTACTGATTGATTTCTAAAATAGAAGTGCACCAAAAAATAACTATTTGAAATTACAAATAGGGATAGGCCAATAGATAATCTCTTAATTCCATAGGAATCGCAAAATCCCAAAAAATTAGTACAATTATCATTTTATAAATGTTCGCACCTTAAAGTTAACAATCTCCTCAAATTAGCATACAGGGCTAACATAAACTTAAGCAAGATTGTTCAAATGATCATGGTACATGGTGGATTTATCATAATTGATATTTGGCTGGAAGTGGCTATGTTCTACAGTTATTCTGAAGCTCATTTTCAGTAGTTAGATAAATCGACCTGCTACAGCCGCCTCCAGCCGCCCACCAACACCCACGATAGGCCACCATGGGCGACGCACACCTGATTCCACCAGGAAGCCAATCCTGTACCATCGCTAGTGTGCGCGCGCCTGAAGTGCACAGTGAGGCAGATCTTCCCTTAGTGGTATATCTGCATCAATATCCCATCCACAACAAGAATCACTGCCAAGAATGATTATCACCCGACAACACTATTTTCAACAAGTGTCATGGTGGCAATTCACAAAATAGTCCAACATAAATAAAGAAGCCGCAACCATAGTGTGAGAGTTGGAAGGGAATACTGAAGCGAACATGGGCGCAAAGAAATACACAACTGAACCAGAGACAATGAAAGTAGACCACTCCAAAACATTAAGAAACCTATAGTCGTTAATGTGCAAACTAAATCTCATTGAGATGGAGATGACTCATAACCTGCACATGAAAAGAAGAGCTCGCCTGCAGATTGGGACCCTCGATGTAGCCATGGAAGGCTAGCCATACAAAGTGGTGCTTCGATGCGAAAACTCAAGGCAACCGTGGCAAGGCCTCATCGAACAACGCCTCATTTCCTCTTACTCCACCTATTTCCCATAACTTAGATTCATAATCAAATATTCAGGTGCAATAACAATTTCTGTCCGTTTATAAGTTAAAACCAAGGGAATTAAATACTAATTAGAATCTGAGACACATCAAACCAAGGAAATCGATCTGCAAGATGCCCTTGCAGCACAAGACAACTCCTCCCTTAGCCAATCCATAGACGACAGCTCATTGGTCGCTACTTGTTGGTGCATTCAGACTTCTCCTTTCCCACTTCAGGTACTTGTCATTTCCTTGGTAGATCTCTTGTGTCTTGGTCTTCCAAGAAACAAAACTTGGTATCATTATCCACCGCCGAAGCAGAATACATTGCTACTGGCTCATGTTGTGCTCAATTACTTTGGATGACCCAAACTCTTAAAGATTATGGGATATATGTGAAACATGTTCCATTACTTTGTGACAACGAAAGTGCTATCAAGATTGCTCACAATCCCGTGCAACACTCTCGAACTAAGCATATTGAAGTTCGTCATCATTTCATTCGAGATCATGTTGCTAAGGGTGACATTAATCTTAAGCATGTTCACACCGAAAAGCAATTAGCGGATATTTTCACTAAACTACTTGATGAGAAAGTGTTTTGCAGGTTCAGAGGAGAACTGAACATCATTGATGCTTCAAACTTGGAGTAGAAACTCCACTGGATACATGCAAGACATGAGCTTATGACTAATCCTTGATATTTCTCTTATGATGAAAATCTTATGTCTTGGATATATTCGCATCTTGCATGTTATCTAACCCATGTAGGTACTTGGTTGAATCAAATTCCACGACATTGTAACCTACTCATATCTTGAGCAATCTTGCATGTTAAGGGTGGTTGAAGACAAGGAAGCACGGAATCATTCGAACATATCCTTTGACAGATTCTATGTTGAGTTTCATGATTGTCATTTTTGGACACACAAGTGCTCTTCCTTGCAAGAACTAACCCATGTAGGTAGATGAACTCAAATTCCAAGTGGTGCTCCCAACTCTTGATGAGCTACATCAACCTTGAGCAACCCACACAAGTTCAACTACATGATCAACACCACCACCCAAGGTATGTTATTCCATCTTAGAGAAGCTTTACTCCGAGTCATGAGTTAAAGCAACTCGACAAGATGTGAATACATCAAGATGCTTAAATGAAAAATGGTAACCCCATTTTGAGCTTAAATGATGAGTATGACCTATGACCAAGTGATCTCACTTGACTCCTAAGTCAATATACTCTAACATAGGTGACTTTGTCACCGACCATCTCTAGATGAAGTTCTCTTGTGTTCTTTTCTGTGCTCTTGCATTTGTCTCGTGCATGTTTGTTTCCCCTTTCAAAAAAAACTTCATCTAGATATCCTTCTTTTCTGTTTGTTCTGCATTTCCTGCATCCAATTCATTGCATATCCTTCTGAGATCTTACTAGTCTAGTGAGCTGAGGTGACAAGTGTTTTCTCTGGGATGAACTCGATCTCACCGGTTTGTTGTTTTCGGTCCAATCGAATCCTTTTGGTGCAACCGAAGCATACCACTCGGTGCCACCGACTTCACAACAGGAAAAACATTTTGCCACTTATTCCTCTTTACTTTTGATCCAGCTCCACTCAATGAATCTTGTCCTCTACAAGCATCACATTTTTATCAGTGCTTTGTGCTGTGACTCAAGGACCAAACCCATTGATGACAAATTCCAGAAGGCCCTTCTTGGAAATTGATGTCAAAAGGGGAGAGAGAGATCACATCAAAGCTTATCACTTCCAAAGGGGGAGAGAGAGTATCACTTCCATAGGGGGAGAGATCTCCAGGGGGAGAGAATACTTAAGAAGAGAGTAATCCTCAAGGATCCCAGATGCTTGGTGTTCAAGAGGAGAGATGCCACATGTCTTCTTGAGGGGAAAGACATGTTCATATGTGCTTATTTGCATTAGCTCTGATTTTCTGTTCCCTATCTTCTCCCAGTATCCCATGCTAGATTCAGGGGGAGCAAGACATCTAAGGGAAAGAAATCATTTAAATTCATTGCACATCTTTACCTCTGGGGACATGTCTATGTGGTACTTAGTACTCACTCTCTACATGTCATTCCAGTCTTGGTATTCTTGTGGTTTCTTTTGTTTGCTCTGGCTAGTAGGTGTATCTGTGTTATCTAACCTTGTTTACGCAGGTTCATTCCATCCTAAGCCAACTCAAGACCACAAGGTAAGTATATGCATCTCAGTCATGTGTATGAGGAATTCTTGCTGATGTACATATTGTTTGCAAGAAGGACTTATGAGCATGAAGGTACATTTCCCACATACACATCTGTTGTTATCTTTTACTCTGATGCATATAGCCAAGATACATGTAACACATTGCCTACTCTGTCATGGTTATGCTCTCACATGCTTCTATATTCCATACTCACATGTTTGCATACATGTAGGGGGAGCCTATGCTTGTTACATGTCTTTCCAAAGCTTTACTTGCTATTCTCTATATCTTTATCTAAAGCTTTGATGTATGTTGTCATCAATTACCAAAAAGGGGGAGATTGAAAGCACAAGTGCTCCCTGGGTGGTTTTGGTAATTAGTGTCAACATATCTCTTGTTGGACTAACACTTTTATCTAGTATGTTTAAGATAAGTTCAACAATGGAGTGGCATGGACTAAAGGATGTGGAACCCCTTCAAGATGCTAAGAACAAAGGATTGGCTCAAGCTTCAAGCTCAAGACTCTACATTTTATATTTTAGTGATCCAAGATCACATTGAGTCTATAGGAAAAGCCAATAATATCAAGGAGGGATGAGGTGTTGCTTAATGAGTTTCTTGCTCCACAGTGCTTAGTGATATGCTCCAAAACCCTCAACTACTTTCTCATATCCACATATGACCTAAACCAAATGTCAAGCTCGGCCCCACCGATTCTTTCTATCCAGCGCCACCGAGTTCAGATGTCATAGCCACTGCCACAAACCCTAGGCAAATCGGTCTCACCGATAGGGATCTCGGTCTCACCGAGATGGGATTGTAATCTCTCTGTGTATGTCCATTATCAAACCGGTCTTACCGAGATTGAGTAATCGGCACTACCGAGATTACAATGCAAACTCTCTGGTTAACTTATTACCAAAATCGGTCCCACCGGGTTTGAGTAATCGGTCCCACCGAGTTTGCCTGACCAACTCTCTGGTTAGCTTATTACCAAAATCGGTCTCACCGAGTTTGTGTAATCGGTCTCACCGAGATTACATTATGCCCTAACCCTAACCATATCGGTCCTACCGAGTTGCATGTCGGTCCCACCGAAAATCCTAACGGTCACTAGGTTTACTAAATCGGTCTGACCGAGTTTGTTGATTCGGTCCCACCGAGATTGGTAAATTGTGCGTAACGGTTAGATTTTGTGTGGAGGCTATATATACCCCTCCACCTCCTCTTCATTCATGGAGAGAGCCATAGAACAAACCTACACTTCCAACTTACCATTTCTGAGAGAGAACTACCTACTCATGTGTTGAGGCCAAGATATTCCATTCCTACCATATGAATCTTGATCTCTAGCCTTCCCCAAGTTGCTTTCCACTCAAATCTTCTTTCCACCCAATCCAAATCATGTGAGAGAGAGTTGAGTGTTGGGGAGACTATCATTTGAAGCACAAGAGCTAGGAGTTCATCATCAACACACCATTTGTTACTTCTTGGAGAGTGGTGTCTCCTAGATTGGCTAGGTGTCACTTGGGAGCCTCCGACAAGATTGTGGAGTTGAACCAAGGAGTTTGTAAGGGCAAGGAGATCGCCTACTTCGTGAAAATCTACCGCTAGTGAGGCAAGTCCTTCGTGGGCGACGACCATGGTGGGATAGACAAGGTTGCTTCTTCGTGGACCCTTCGTGGGTGGAGCCCTCCATGGACTCACACAACCGTTACCCTTTGTGGGTTGAAGTCTCCATCAACGTGGATGTACGATAGCACCACCTATCGTAACCACGGCTCAGAAATCACCACGTCTCCAAATTGCGTTTGAAATCTCCAAACCCTTCCCTTTACATTCTTGCAAGTTGCATGCTTTACTTTCCGCTGCTCATATACTCTTTGCATGCTTGCTTGAATTGTGTGAAGATTGCTTGACTTGTGCTAAGATAGCTAAAATCTGCCAAAGACCAAAATTGGGAAAA
This sequence comes from Triticum timopheevii, assembly GCA_963921465.1. Taxonomy (NCBI): domain Eukaryota; kingdom Viridiplantae; phylum Streptophyta; class Magnoliopsida; order Poales; family Poaceae; genus Triticum; species Triticum timopheevii. The sequence continues at coordinate 499,667,635 of OY997272.1, forward strand.
GGCATAGTTTTTAATTGGTCAAGTAGTCTAATCACCCCCCCCCCTCTAGACTTACTTCTCGGATCCTACACGACTTCATTGCTTCACATGTCCTTATTTCTGCACAACATGTCATGCATATTTAGAAACCACGACATATATATCAACCGCACTAATATGCCAAACAATTAGCTAACCCTGGCATATTTACCTTTGCCCGTGATTGTGATCTTTTTGCATTAATCTCCAATACTGAATCATCCACGATCTTAATGGATCCTTTAAAGGGGCCACCAACAAATGGGAGGAGGGGCGTTAACTTGAGCAGTGAAGGAAAGAATATAATGGCAGAATTAAAATTTTCAAATTCCAATGTAGTAGAACATCCCACTGGATGATTTTTGTCATTGCACCTAATAACAGGAAAAAATAGGAACCCAATTGCGCAAAATTAGGTGTTAAGTAATTTTTCTATGCTCGAAATACAGTGCAACATGGTCTGATGCAATTTTGATACAAAGTAGTACAAAACTAACTACTGCAAAACTATGAGTTCAACACCTAAACTTTGAGTTTCAGTTGCAGAAGTTATCATAGCAAAAAATATGCATATCATATAGCATTATTTCCTTACCATGTACTTAGCATCAATAAAAGGACTATTGACAGCCACAACTTCAATAACACCTCTACTGGAGCATTGATGCCTCTTCTCAAATCCTCAATGACTGAATGATCATTAATTTCTTCAATCCTCATAACTGAATATTTCTTATGTCTGTATGTCACTTGACTCACTCCCTGGCCAGCACAGTAGCAACATCAGCAGGTCAACCGCAACAAGCAACAAAGTTAGTATACAACAAAGCATAGCTTCGTAGCTTCATAGAAGATACAAGCATTATAAAAATATTACAGCAAAGCATCAACATTAGGCCATCGGGAGCCCAACACCTAGACAAAGCACCGAGCAACAAGCCAGCTACGCACACAACAAGCAAGCACACACGCAGCACAACAATAGCAAGCACGCACACATCACACGTGTAATAAGCAGGGCAAGAAGACCAGGAAGAGCAGTGATTCAGAGGAAGTTACCTCGCCGGGGACGGGATTCCTGGCGGCAGTGGTGGAGTTGACTCAGGGCAGCAATGGAGGTCACCCGAGGCGGCGCCCAAGGCGACTCCAGGCGGCAGCAGTGGCGTGGCCATGCAGGCACCCTCGATCCAATCCGCCGCCCTGTTCTTCGATGGTGAGCCTCCTCCCATGATGGCCGAGCAAGGTGGGTGCAGAGGCAGCGGCTACGCTCACGATGCAGTAGAGGCAAGCCGATCTGCCTCCTTGGCTGCCATCTGCGCCTCTCCTCCTTCTCCGGCCGGTGACGCCTAGCTGATCTCCTCCTTCCGCAGCTTCCTCGTGACCTGAGGTGGATAAGGACCTCGGGGAGGCGGTGGATCTCATCGAATGCGGTGGCGGAGCTCCTCGGGCTGCGGGGAGGAGGGACCCGCGGGTCGGGGGCTAGCCGGCTAGGGTTCGTTCGGCCGTGCGCTCCCTCTATCGCCCCCTGACCTTCTTGATTTCCTCTGCTCCACCTTTGCCTTCCTCTCCTCTCCCGAGGACTCACCACGGCTCTCTGGCCCTGTGTCACGCCCAATATGCGATACTATCCTACAGAGACTCGAAGGTCCCACCAAGGATAGAACTGCATATTGAGACGCTTTTGCAAGGTGGATATCATTACATCAAAATTAGATAATAGATGGGGATACATACCAAAAGCATACAATGCCATACGAATACAACATCATCTTACATAAGAGCACCATCTGACTACGGATGAAACACAAACAGAAACTTAAATGACATCCACCCTGCTAGCTGAGGCTGCTGACCTGGAACCTATCCCCTGATCGAAGAAGAAGCAGAAGAAGAAATCCAAAACAAGTAACGTCGCTCTCGCGTCAAGATCATCGCATAACCTGTACCTGCAAATGTTGTTGTAGTAATCTGTGAGCCACGAGGACTCAGCAATCCCATTACCATGGGTATCAAGACTAGCAAAGCTTAATGGGAAAGGAAGGGGTAAAGTGGTGAGGTGGAAACAGCGACTAAGCATATATGGTGGCTAACATACGCAAATAAGAGCGAGAAGAGAGCAAACAGAATGGTCGTGAAGCAAGCAATGATCAAGAAGTGATCCTGAACTCCTACTTACGTCAAACATAACCCAAAACCGTGTTCACTTCCTGGACTCCATCGAGAAGAGACCATCACGGCTACACACACGGTTGATGCGTTTTAAATCGTATCTGGTGTCAAGTTATCTACAACTGGACATTAACAAATTCCCATCTACCGCATAACCGCGGGCACGGCTTTCAAAAGTTTAAACCCTGTAGGGGTGTCCCAACTTAGCCCATCACAAGCTCCCGCGGTCAACGAAGGATATTCCTTCTCCCAAGAAGACCCGATCAGACTCGGAATCCCGGCTACAAGACATTTCGACAATGGTAAAACAAGACCAACAAAGCCGCCCGGATGTGCCGACAAATCCTGATAGGAGCTGCACATATCTCATTCTCAGGGCACACCGGATTGTCCAAACTTCCCGTAGGCCAGCCCAGAGTTACCCCTGGTGACCACCGACACCTGACAGGTTGGACCAACACTCACGACGAGCACTAGCCCCGGGGGGTAAATAAAGATGATCCTCGGGCTCCGGAAACCCAAGGGGAAATGGCTTAGGTGAGGCAAATGGTAAAACCAAGGTCAGGCCTTGTTGGAGGAGTTTTATTCAAAGCAAACTGTCAAGGGGGTCCCATAAATCACCCAACCGCGTAAGGAACGCAAAATCTAGGAACATAACACCGGTATGACGGAAACTAGGGCGGCAAGAGTGGAACAAAACACCAGGCATAAGGCCGAGTCTTCCACCCTTTACCAAGTATATATATGCATTAATTAAATAGGAGATAGTGTGATATCCCAACATAAACCTGTCCACCATGGAGCAATCTTCAACTTCACCTGCAACTAACAATGCTATAAGAGGGGCTGAGCAAAGCGGTAACATAGCCAAGCAACAGTTTGCTAGGAAGGTTGAAAAGGTTAGAGGCTGACATGGCAAATTGGGAGGCTTGAAGAACAAGTGATAGGAAGTGCAGCAAAGCGATAGAATGAAGCAACTAGCATAGCAATGATAGTAGTGAGATCCAAGGTGACGGTCATCTTGACTGAAATCCCGCTAGGAAGAAGAACGAGTCCATGAAGTAGATGAAGCCACGAAGACGAACCAAGCATAGACGAACGAATCCTCACGATCGCAACGAAACGGGAACTATCAAGAATAAGCACACAACATGGTAAACACACCACACATATACATGACATGACGCACAACCAAGCATGATGCATGACAAGACTACATGAAGCTACTCACGGCAAGAGATGATGCAAACAAAAACAACACATCAAGGCAAGTTTAAATGAGGTCGGGAACAACATATAACAATTCCGGTAAGTCCTCATATGCAATTTTCGAAATTGGTCCAAAATGTTAAACAGCAAGTTAAGATGCACCAAGATGATCTACACGAGATTCTAGTCAAGTTATATATAAAGTTCATTAGATTTGGAGCTACGGCCTAGAAGATATGAGCAAAACAAGTTAAACATGGCATTGATGCAAAATGCATACAAACATCAAGCAAACACCTCAAAACAAGGATGCAACATGATAATATGAATCTACATGCAAAATCAAGCAAGTTTCATATAGAGCACACTCAAAACGGAGCAACGGTTCAACACACACACATGAAACAAGTTTAAAGGACAAGCTGTCCAAAACAGCAACTAGGCACCTTACAAGCATCATGAAGATATGCTACAACAGCCCAACATCGAAACAAAAGGCATGGACATGATGTACAGGTAAAGCATAACAAAATATGAACACTGAGCTATCTCCATAAATCACTAGAACATGCTCAAAATGACATGGCAAGATTGCATATAATAACAGTTTCAGACTTTGCACAAATAACATCAGGTTGCAATGTTTAGAGCTATCAAACAACATGTTACAGCAAGATATCATGGCAAAAAAAGGCATGGCATACTAGTAATAAAGACAAATAACAAATCTCCCTTAGTGAACTAATTCCAAAGACCAATAGAAAAGATGGTAGCATCCATGCAAACATGGCAAGTGATATGATAGATTCAAACATGGTAGGAACAACAATAAGTAGGCTTGTTGGTGAGCTTGTACCACTCACCACAGAGCAATACATGGAATTACAAGGTGACCAACAGTAGTATGACATATTTATGAAGCTAATCATGGCAAGAACAAGTTCATAGGGTGCATGGATCACTAGCAAAACACATGGAAAAACTGAACTTCATGTTAACAGGCTGACAGCAACATTATTTAGCAAATTTGGAGCAAGATAAGAACAATCTAAAGCAAGCTATAAATGCAACCAGGGGCATGGATGGATAGAGCATGACATGTGTAACAAAACATCCTTAGTGAATATCTCCAGATTATGCATAGAATGACTTGTAGCAGCAGGTTTACGTAGCATCATGATATAGCAGATTCAGCCTAGCAAAACAGCAACATTAAGTACCCTACTTAACAAGCTCGATGTACTCACTACAAGAGCCAAAAAAATACAAGGATTGGACCAATGTGAAGATGGCATGATGTAGTTCAAAACACATGTAGAGCTCATGCTCATAAGATGCACGCATCAAATGCAACAAAAATGACAAAACATCAAGTTCTGTTAACAGACAGCAGTTAACATCATATAGCACTCTTGCAACAATGATAATGGTATCAAGATGAACTCAAACAAGCATGGCACAATGGAATGAAATGTATAGTATCTCTCAATGAACATTTTGATATATCATGCGCATGAAACGGAGCAGTATGAAACAAGTTATGGCATGTCAAAGTATGCACCAGAATGCCATTATTTTAGGGACTTAGCAGAAATATACCCTCGCGAAAAGTCAACCCGGGACGAGGAGATCCCGGGACGGAGCGGATTCGGGCACGGGGGAGCGTTTGGTTCGGGGGACGGGTGGATCTCATCCACCCCGACCCGATCCGGCGAGGAGGCGGCACCGGCGAGCTTGGACGCCAGCGACGGAGGAGATCCGGCGGCGGGGAAGGCCGGCCAGCGCGGGGACGGCGCGGGGCGCGGCGAGTGTCGGCTGGCAGGGCTCCTGCGGAGGCGCGTGGCAACGGGCGGAGGGCGCGGCGGCTCCGGTCGCCGACGGGAGGGGCAGGGGCGGCGCGCCGGGCGGTGGGGAGGCGCCGGCAGGGCGCGGTCCGACGAGGGGGCGGCGGAGCGGGGCGCTCGGGGGAGGCGCGCTGGAGCCGGGCACTCGGGCCAGCGGCAGCGACGGATGGGCCCCGCGGGCCCGACTCGGGCTCGGCGGGCCGGCGGGAGAGGCGCGGGCGGAGGAGACCGGCGACGACACGTGGCGAGGCTGGGTTGGTCGGGAGCGGCGGCAGGATGAGGTGTCGCGATCTGATTGGATCGGGTGAGGTGGACGGCGGACATGTCTGGCGCGGGCGGACGTGTCCGGCGGCGCGAGGATGAAAATGGCTAGGGTTTGGACGCAAATTTCGGAGGGGGAGGTCTATTTATAGGTACAGGGAGCTAGGAGACTCCAAATGGAGTGCGGTTTTTGCCCACACGATTCTGATCGAACGACCGAGAGCATGGAGGGGGTTTGGATGGGCTCAAGGGCTGTGGTGAGGAGGGGATGGTCTTCCTAAGAGAGAGGGGTTTCGGGCTACGTGGTTAACCGTTGGAGTATCAAACGACCTCCAAATGGCACGAAACTTGACAGGCGGTCTACCGGTGGTGTACCAAGGCCACTTGGCAAGCCTCGGTCCATTCCAAGAACGTTTAACACCCACTCACGACAAGAGACAAAAGGGGGACGCCAGATGACATAGGAGTGCCGGATTGCAAAACGGACAATGGGGAAAATGCTCGGATGCAAGAAACGAACACGTATGCAAAATGAAATGCACATGATGACATGACAATATGCAACACACAAGCAAATGACATGGCAACGACGGTGAATAACTGGCGGACACCTGGCACATCGAATCCGGGACGTTACAACACTCCTCCACTAACAAGAGATCTCGTCCCGAGATCTTAGGACCGAGACGGAAGGGAAAAGAGATGAGGTGAAACAAGAACTCAAGAAAAGAAGAAAAGAATCAAGAGCACTCGAGAAGAAGAGGGGAACAACGAGAATGACGAGGATCAAAGCTCATAGAATAAGACAGACTCTAAAAGCACTCTGGTTAGAACAAGATAGGAAAGGAATAAGACTGAAAGGATTTAGGCAGCACTCCGGGTGAAACATGGAGGAATAAAACACGAGCTTGAGAGGATGGAATGATACTTGATGAAGACATGACACAAAACCTCCGGAAAGAATTTAAAGAATGCAATGAAAAGAACTTAGAAGGAAGTATTGAATGGAGTTTTTGAAAAAGTCAACAATGGAAAGAATAAGCTTGTTGTGGTCTTATAGGTAACATCTCATGATCATAAGGTGATAACCGACCACAAACAGAAATGATTGGATAGCTGAGAAGAACGAAGAAATGCAAAACTCCACTTCACAAGAATACGGAGAATTAATTGCACTTCGAGATGCAAGAAGAACAGATACTTGAACTCCACCAACAAGAATCTAGATGAATTCTTGAAGAATGAATTAAATCATGAAGAACCACCATGAAGAACTCCGGTGACAAAAGGATGATGAGATAGAATGAAGGATGAAAGAATAAGATGAGCCTTGCGGTGATTTAGATGGGGGTTCCGACGAAATGGCTGAGGAAATTGAACTTCGGAAAAGAAAAGAAGGAGAACACTTGGAACTAGAATTTATTCATCGAGAACATACTCCGAAGGAATGGATTAATCACTTTGAGGAAATAAGAATAAGATTTATTGTATGCTTATCCTTCATCAAATTAAATTGATGACAAGCAATGGATTTTTCATACTACTTATTCTTGTTGGCAAAAGGATTTAGGGGGTATATGGCGCAAAATTTGAGAAAGTATTCATGAACCACTGGTAGGATTGGAAAGAACGAATGAATTAATATGATAATGAAAGAAAAAGGAATCTGAAGGAACCACCGTAAGAATTCAAAAATGATTGATGAAAGAGAATTAATCATCGGAAGAATTACAAGAACAAATATGTTTGAGGGGATTTAGGTACAAGAGAACGGGAAGAACTCAAGCTGATTAAAAACATTTGAACGAAGTGCCGGGATAAATAGAGAACGATAATTGGAATGACGGCCTCCGGTGAAAAGAGAAGGAAAAACAACTCCCGATATACTCCGGATGGGTAAGAAAAGAATATCTGACAAACTGAAATAATTCGAGAGGATGATATGAAGCTAGAACCACGAATCTTCGAGAGGACAGACAAGATTTAGAGGAAAACTCTTCTTCAGTCTTCAAAAGACGACGGAAAACACCAACAAAATTGCTGAGATACTCCGGGAGAATGAAAAGGAGGATGGGTTGAACCAAAGATGAAAAGAATTTAAAAGCGACCTTGGAGATGGCATCTGACTGATGAAATTCATTCTTACGTCAAACTCGAAAAGAATTAGGAATGGCTCCGGAATAATTAGAAGAGTCAGGTAAGATCCTGGGAAAAGACATGTGGGTTAGGGCCCACTAAAAGAAAAACACCGTTGGAAAGGGATGTTGAACAGATAGATGATGCACCGGAACAATTGAAATATTTAAATGAGGTGACAACCTCGAATTAATTGGAACACAGGCGAATCTCCTGAGATATCTTGCACACTCCGGAAGGATTGAATGGCGAGAGGCAAACGAGCAAGGAAAACACTTGAGCTGAGGGAAATAATATAATCACTACCAAAAATTGGAATTGAATCCACCGGAGAAGAAAAGAGATGAAGAATGTCCACCGAGACGAGAATTCACCGGTTGAAATGATTGAGGGAAGACTGAAGAGGCTCCACACGAATGAAATTGATGCTCGAAACAGACTCGGGCTCCGGGAAGAAGAGGGTGGGAGGGTGAGAAAAATAAAGGCAACTTGGAAGGGGAAACGACGAATATCTTGAAGAGAAAAACACCGGTTGAAAGAAGGCAAAGGCTTTACATGAGTAGGATGGATACTCGATTGAGGACTCCAGCTCCAAGAAGAAAAAGGGTGGGTGGGTGGGAAAAGAAAACAACTAAGGATTGAACTTGGCAAAGATGAAGAGGCTCGAGTCAACTTGACGAGAAATGCACCGGATGAAAAGAGCTAAGGAACAATGATCGGAAAACCAACCGCGTGATCCTAAAGAAAGTTTGAACGGGAAGAGGAGTAAGTGAAAACACCTACGTCAAGATTCCTCACCAGAGCGACAAAGGGGCTGAGGAGTAAAAAGAATCCCTACTCTCCAATATAACTAGACTCCGAAAACAGTTTTCTTCTAGACTCAACAACGGCCAAACTACACGATCAATCAAGGGGGGCTCCTAAGGTCGGTCGAGGCTCTGATACCAACTTTTCATGCCCAATATGCGATACTATCCTACAAAGACTCGAAGGTCCCACCAAGGATAGAACCGCATATTGAGATGCTTTTGCAAGGTGGATATCATTACATCAACATTATATAATAGATGGGGATACATACCAAAAGCATACAATGCCATACGAATACAACATCATCTTACATAAGAGCGCCATCCAACTACGGATGAAACACAAACAGAAACTCAAATGACATCCAGCCTGCTAGCTTAGGCTGTCGACCTGGAACCTATCCCCTGATCAAAGAAGAAGCAGAAGAAGAAATCCAAAACAAGTAACATCGCTCTCGCGTCAAGATCATCGCATAACCTATACCTGCAACTGTCGTTGTAGTAATCTGTGAGCCACGAGGACTCAGCAATCCCATTACCATGGGTATCAAGACTAGCAAAGCTTAATGGGAAAGGAAGGGGTAAAGTGGTGAGGTGGCAACAGCGACTAAGCATATATGGTGGCTAACATACGCAAATAAGAGCGAGAAGAGAGCAAACGGAACGGTCCTGAAGCTAGCAATGATCAAGAAGTAATCCTGAACTCCTACTTACGTCAAACATAACCCAAAACCGTGTTCACTTCCCGGACTCTGCCGAGAAGAGACCATCACGGCTACACACACGGTTGATGCATTTTAAATCGTATCTGGTGTCTAGTTATCTACAACCGGACATTAACAAATTCCCATCCGCCGCATAACCACGGGCATGGCTTTCAAAAGTTTAAACCCTCTAGGGGTGTCCCAACTTAGCCCATCACAAGCTCTCGTGATCAACGAAGGATATTCCTTCTCCCAGGAAGATCCGATCAGACTCGGAATCCCGGTTACAAGACATTTCAACAATGGTAAAACAAGACCAGCAAAGCCGCCCGGATGTGCCGACAAATCCTGATAGGAGCTGCACATATCGCGTTCTCCGGGCACACCAGATTGTCCAAACTTCTGGTAGGCCAGCCCAGAGTTGCCCCTGTTGACCACCGGCGGCTAACAGGTTGGACCAACACTCACGACGAGCACTGGCCCGGGGGGGTAAATAAAGATGATCCTCGAGCTCCGGAAACCCAAGGGAAAAAGGCTTAGGTGAGGCAAATGGTAAAACCAAGGTTGGGCCTTGCTGGAGGAGTTTTATTCAAAGCGAACTGTCAAGGGGTCCCATAAATCACCCAACCGCGTAAGAAATGCAAAATCCGGGAACATAACAACGGTATGACGGAAACTAGGGCGGCAAGAGTGGAACAAAACACCAGGCATAAGGCCGAGTCTTCCACCCTTTACAAAGTATATATATGCATTAATTAAATAAGAGATATTGTGATATCCCAACATAAACCTGTCCACCATGGAGCAATCTTCAACTTCACCTGCAACTAACAATGCTATAAGAGGGACTGAGCAAAGCGGTAACATAGCCAAGCAACGGTTTGCTAAGAAGGTTGAAAAGGTTAGAGGCTGACATGGCAAATTTGGAGGCTTGAAGAACAAGTGATAGGAAGCGCAGCAAAGCGATAGAACGAAGCAACTAGCATAGCAATGATAGTATTGAGATCCAAGGTGACGGTCATCTTGCCTGAAATCCCGCTAGGAAGAAGAACGAGTCCATGAAGAAGATGAAGCCACGAAGACGAACCAAGCGTAGACGAACGAATCCTCACGATCGCAACAAAACGGGAACTATCAAGAAGAAGCACACAACATGGTAAAAACACCACACATATACATGACATGATGCACAACCAAGCATGATGCATGACAAGACTACATGAATCCACTCATGGCAAGAGATGATGCAAACAAGAACAACACATCAAGGCAAGTTTAAATGAGGCCGGGAACAACATATAACAATTCCGGTAAGTCCTCATATGCAAATTTCGAAATTGGTCTAGATATGAATAAACCTTATGTTCAAGTTGTTAAACAGCAAGTTAAGATGCACCAAGATGATCTACATGAGATTCGAGTCAAGTTACATATAAAGTTCATTAGATTTGGAGCTACGGCCTAGAAGATATGAGCAAAACAAGTTAAACATGGCATTGATGCAAAATGCATACAAACATCAAGCAAACACCTAAAAACAAGGATGCAACAAGATAATATGAAGCTACATGCAAAATCAAGCAAGTTTCATATAGAGCACACTCAAAGCGGAGCAACGGTTCAACACACACACATGAAACAAGTTTAAAGGACAAGCTGTCCAAAACAGCAACTAGGCACCTTACAAGCATCATGAAGATATGCTAAAGCACCCCAACATGGAAACAAAAGGCATGGACATGATGTTCAGGTAAAGCATAACAAAACATGAACACTGAGCTATCTCCATAAATCACTAGAACATGCTCAAAATGACATGGCAAGATTGCATATAATAACAGTTTCAGACTTTGCAGAAATAACATCAGGTTGCAATGTTTAGAGCTATCAAACAACATGTTAAAGCAAGATATCATGGCAAACAAAGTCATCGAATGCTATTAATAAAGACAAAGAATAAATCTCCCTTAGTGAACTAATTCCAAAGACCAACAGAAAAGATGGTAGCATCCATGCAAACATGGCAAGTGATATGACAGATTCAAACATGGCAGGAACAACAATAAGTAGGCATGTTGGTGAGCTTGTACCACTCACCACAGAGAAATACATGACATGAAAAGGTGACCAACAGTAATATGACATATTTATGAAGCTAAGAATGGCAATAACAAGTTCATAGGGTGCATGGATCACTAGCAAAACACATGGAAAAACTGAACTGCATGTTAACAGGCTGACAGCAATATCATTTAGCAACTTTGGAGCAAGATATGTACAATCTACAGCAAGCTATAAATGCAACCAGGGGCATGGATGGATATATAATGACATGTGTAACAAAACATCATTAGTGAATATCTCCAGATTATGCATAGAATGACTTGTAGCAGCAGGTTTACATAGCATCATGTTATAGCAGATTCAGCCTAGCAAAACAGCAACAACAAATACCCTACTTAACAAGCTCGATGCACTCACTACAAGACCCACAAAAATACAAGGATTGCACCAATGTGAATATGGCATGATGTAGTTCAAAACACATGTAGAGCTCATGCTCATAAGATGGACACATCAAATGCAACAAAAATGACAAAACATCAAGTTCCGTTAACAGACAGCAGTTAACATCATATAGCACTCTTGCAACGATGATACTGGCATCAAGATGAACTCAAACAAGCATGGCACAATGGAATGAAATGTAGACCATCTCTCAATGAACATTTTGATATATCATGCGCATGAAACGGAGCAGTATGCAACAAGTTATGGCATGTCAAAGTATGCACCAGAATGCAATTATTTTAGGGACTTGGCAGAAATATACCCTCGCGAAAAGTAAACCCGGGACGAGGAGATCCCGGGACGGAGCGGATCCGGGCACGGGGGAGCGTTTGGTTCGGGGGACCGGTGGATCTCATCCACCCCGACCCGATCCGGCGAGGAAGCGGCACCGGCGAGCTTGGACGCCGGTGACGGAGGAGATCTGGCGGCGGGGAAGGCCGGCCGGCGCAGGGACGGCGCGGGACGCAGCGAGGGTCGGCTGGCAGGGCTCCTGCGGAGGCGTGCGGCAACGAGCGGAGGGCGCGGCGGCTCCGATCACCGGCGGGAGGGGCAGAGGCGGCGCGCCGGGCGGCGGGGAGGTGCCAGCGGGGCGCGGTCCGATGAAGGGGCGGCGGAGCGGGGTGCTCGGGGGAGGCGCTCTGGAGCCGGGCACTCGGGCCAGCGATGGCGGCGGACGGGCCCCGTGGGCCCGACTCAGGCTCGGCGGGCCAGCGGGAGAGGCGCGGGCTGAGGAGACCGGCGGCGACACGTGGCGAGGCCGGGTTGGTCGGGAGCGGTGGCGGGATGAGGTGTCGCGATCCGATTGGATCGGGTGAGGTGGACGGCGGACATGTCCGGCACGGGCGGACGTGTCTGGCGGCGCGAGGATGAAAATGGCTAGGGTTTGGACGCAAATTTCGGAGGGGGAGGTCTATTTATAGGTAGAGGGAGCTAGGAGACTCCAAATGGAGTGCCGTTTTCGCCCACACGATCGTGATCAAACGACCGAGAGCATGGAGGGGGTTTGGATGGGCTCAAGGGCTGTGGTGAGGAGGGGCTGGTCTTCCTAAGAGAGTGGGGTTTTGGGCTACGTGGTTAACCGTTGGAATATCAAACGACCTCCAAATGGCACAAAACTTGACAGGCGGTCTACCGGTGGTGTACCAAGGCCACTTGGCAAGCCTCGGTCCATTCCGAGAACGTTTAACACCCGCTCACGACAAGAGACAAAAGGGGGACGCCGGATGACATAGGAGTGTCGGATTGCAAAACGGACAATGAGGAAAATACTCGGATGCAAGAAATGAACACGTATGCAAAATGAAATGCACATGATGACATGGCAATATGCAAAACGCAAGCAAATGACATGGCAACGACGGCGAATAATTGGCGGACACCTGGCGCATTGAATCCGGGGCATTACACCCTGCCCTTTGAACTGGTGCACGAATGGACGTGGCGAAGTCCGGGTGGGGTGGAAGAGGCGGGGCTCGGGGTGGAGCATATGCGGGCGGAGGAGGAAGAGCTCGGGGCAGACATCGACAGAGAAGGAAGAGCTTGTACCAGGGATGGAGGACGGATGCGGGTGGGGCGGCGGCTAGGGTTCGTGCGGCTGAGACATGTGAGGGAGGAGGCGGGGCGTGCGGCTGTGGGGTTTGGGCGACCAATGGGCTTTTCGGGATGAATGACCAATCGTACCGTTCGCCCTGCACCCAGCCAACACATCGCGACCCTATCGACGAAGCGGCCCACTCGTCATACTCGCGTGAAAGAAACAGCAAGGTGAAACACACAGTGAATATCTAACGGATGAGGAGAGCCGAGGTGGGATTTTTACCCCGATCTGACGGCCACGAATGACCCAATCAGGGGAGCCATCTGGAGGTGAGTTGGCTAGCCTATGTATTATTTTAAATGTAAGCTTTACGATCATTACCAAAGTGCTGATGAATAGACTTAGCAACGTGGTAAACCCAATCATCTCTCTAGTGCAGACTGCCTTCATCAAGGGCAGATACATTATGGAGGGTGTGGTGATTCTTCACGAGGCCTTAAACACAATACATACCAAAAAACAGAGTGCACTGCTGTTCAAAGTAGACTTTGAAAAAACATATGAAAAAATCAAGTGGTTGTTTGTTTATAAAATGTTGAAACTAAAAAAATTACCTGACCAATGGTGTGACTGGATTATGCAAATCATCATGGGGGGCATGTAGGGGTCAAGGTCAATGACCAAATTGGCCCATTCTTTAAAACATATAAAGGTCTGAGGCAGGGAGACTCCTTGTCCCCACTTCTATTTGACTTGGAAGTAGACACTCTAGCTATTATTATGGATAACGCTAGAAGAGAGGGCTTTGTGAAAGGGGTCCTTAATGAGACATATGAAACTGGAGTGAATATGCTGCAATATGCATATGACACTATCTTCCTGCTACAGGATGATGAGGAGCGTGCTAGAAACCTAAAATTTATTCTCACAGCCTTTCAACAGATGTCGGGACTTAGTATCAATTTTCACAAGACTGACATATATTTGTTTAGGGGGCTATGAGTAAAACTGTCCTATATCAGGAGATCTTCACATGTGCCCTTGGTGAAATGCCACTTAAATACTTGGGCCTCCCTGTCTCTGACATAAGGACCAGAAACAAAATGTGGAAAAATGTTACTGAAAAAATAGAAAAAATATGTGCATGGTGGCAGGGGAGGCTTTTGAATATAGCTGGTAGAACTACTTTAGTGCAATCATGCTTAACTAACATCCCTATAGACATGATGTCCTTCTATCCACTCCTAGTTGGAGTTAGGAAAAAGATAGATTTCTTTAGAGCCAGATTGGTTTGGCAAGCTAATGAGCATAAAAAAAAGTACCACCTGGTTAAGTGGAAAACCTGGTGCTTGCCTAAGTCTCAGGGGGGTTTGGGATCATTAATGTGGATTGCTTCAACAAAGCCTTGCTGGCCAAGTGATTGTGGAAAATTGAAAATGAGTCCGGGCTATGGCAAGATATATTGTGGAAGAAATACATACAAGATAAATGTGTCTCTGGAATTAAACACAAACCTAGGGACTCACAATTCTAGCGCTCCTTGTTGGGGATTAGGGAGATATATTATAGAAACATTAATAAAAAATTGGGGATGGCAATAACAGATTCTGGGAAAATTGTGTTGGGGAACATAGGAGAAATTCAAAATTTTCTATGCATCACCAAGATCAATCTATGGAGATTCTAGCAACAAGAGAGAGGGGAGTGTATATTCATACCCTTGAAGATCGCGATGTGGAAGTGTTACAAGAACGCGGTTGGAGGAGTCGTACACGCAACGATTTAGATCGCAGTCGATTCTGATCTAAGCACCGAACAACGGTGCCTCCGCGTTCAACACACGTGCAACCCGGTGACATCTCCTG
Organism: Triticum timopheevii; assembly: GCA_963921465.1. Classification (NCBI taxonomy): domain Eukaryota; kingdom Viridiplantae; phylum Streptophyta; class Magnoliopsida; order Poales; family Poaceae; genus Triticum; species Triticum timopheevii. The sequence goes on from OY997272.1 coordinate 499,682,758, forward strand.
CGCCTTGATCCAGCAAGGAGGAGGGAGAGGTTGGGGACGACAACTCCAGCAGCAGCACGACGGCGTGGTGGTGTGTAACGCCCAATATGCGATACTATCCTAAAGAGACTCGAAGGTCCCACCAAGGATACATACAAAAGGCATACAATGCCACATGAATACAGCTCCATCTTACATAAGAGCACCATTCGACTACGGATGAAACACAAACAGAAACTCAAACGACATCCACCCTGCTAGCCTAGGCTGCCGACCTGGAACCTATCCCCTGACCGAAGAAGAAGTAGAAGAAGATCAAGTAACATCTCCCTCGCGTCAAGATCATCGCATAACCTGTACCTGCAACTATTGTGGTAGTAATCTGTGAGCCACGAGGACTCAGCAATCCCATTACCATGGGTATCAAGACTAGCAAAGCTTAAAGGGTAAGGAAGGGGTAAGGTGGTGAGGTTGCAGCAGTGACTAAGCATGATATGGTGGCTAACATACGCAAATAAGAGCGAGAAGAGAGCAAATGGAACGGTCGTGAAGCTAGCAATGATCAAGAGGTGATCCTAAACTCCTACTTACGTCAAGCATAACACAAAAACCGTGTTCACTTCCCGGACTCCGCCGAAAAGAGACCATCACGGCTACACACGCAGTTGATGCGTTTTAATTCGGATCTGGTGTCAAGTTATCTACAACCGGACATTAACAAATTCCCATCTGCCCATAACCGTGGGCACGGCTTTCAAAAGTTTATACCCTGCAGGGGTGTCCCAACTTAGCCCATGATAAGCTCTCGCAATCAACGAACGATATTCCTTCTCCCTGGAAGACCCGATCAGACTCGGAATCCCGGTTTACAAGACATTTTGACAATGGTAAAACAAGTCCAGCAAGACCGCCCGATGCGCCGACAATCCCGATAGGAGCTGCACATATCTCGTTCTCAGGGCAACACCGGATGAACACTACGTACAACTAAAACCAGCCCTCAAGTTTCCACGAGGTGGCGCTGCAAGTGGCTCTGGTTCGGACCAACACTTAGACAAGCATTGGCCCAGGGGGGCTAAAATAAAGATGACCCTCGGGTTGGCCGACCCAAGGGAAGGGTATAGGTGGTGGTGAGGCAAATGGTAAAACCAAGGTTGGGCCTTGCTGGAGGAGTTTTATTCAAAGTGAACTGTCAAGGGGGTCCCATAAATCACCCAACCGCGTAAGGAACAAAAAATCCGGGAACATAACACTGGTATGCCGGAAATTATGGCGGCAAGAGTGGAACCAAACACCAGGCATAAGGCCGAGCCTTCCACCCTTTACCAAGTATATAGATGCATTAATCCTGTCCACCATGGAGCAATCATCAACTTCACCTGCAACTAACAACGCTATAAGAGAGGCTGAGCAAAGCGGTAATATAGCCAAACAACGGTTTGCTAGGAAGGGTGAAAAGGTTAGAGGCTGACATGGCAATTTGGGAAGGCTTGAAGAACAAGTAATAGGTAGCGCAGCATAGCGATAGAGCGAAGCAACTAGCATAGCAATGATAGTAGTGAGATCTAGGGTAGCGGTCATCTTGCCTGCAATCCCGCAAGGAAGAAGAACGAGTCCATGACGAAGACGAACGGGAGTAGTCAAATGAATCCTCACAATCGCAACATTACCGGAACTAAGAAGCAACACCGGAAACAAACAAACAACATGATAAATGCACAAGCATAAACATGGCATGATGCACAAACAAGTATGATGCATGTCCAGTTTAAATAGCATGGCATGGCAAAGTGCAACAAACAATACTACAAGTTAAGTGGAGCTCAATATGCAACGAGTTACATATTGATGAAACACCACATCAATTATTTAGTTCTCTCTCGGTTTTGTACCCAACAATATTAAATGTTGTTAAACATGGCAAGAGGTGAAGCAAGAGAAAACTACCTATCTAGGCAAGTTTAAATGAGGCCAGAAGTTACAAACAACAATTCTGGAAAATCCCCATGTACATGTTTTAGATTTGGTAATGTTCTTCCCCAAACAATATTTTAGGGTTCTTAAACAGCAAAAGTAAGTGAATCATGTTAATCTATGCATTTTCCCACCCCATTTACATACCAAGTTTAATAAATTTGGAGCTACGGTTATTTAGTTATGAAATAAATCATTTTAACATGGCATATTAGCAAATTTAAACATACATCAAGTTAAACATTTTAAACATGGATGAAAATAGCAGATTGTGAAACTAGATGAAATTCTAAGAATTTTACATGTTAAAATCATTTTAATCCGATGCACTATTTGTGAGTTATTAAATGCATAATCTAGAGGGACTTTTCTGCAAATCTGTAAAACCTGGATAATTAGCAAAATTCGCAGGTCAGGCGAAAAAACTATAGGGCCGAAACCGGAGGGGCAGGGGTTCTCACCATGGGCCATGGCCCAGATCGGTGGAGGTGGGCTCGCGGGTAGCAGCTAGCTGGGCTGGAGGCCGGAAGGGGGGCGCTGGGCCTGGCGTGACCCACGCGCTGGCGCTGGTCAACGCACGCGGGTGGACGAAGCGGGCGAGGAGGCAGGTTCTTGCATTCGTCCTCGTCTCCGTGAAGCAGTACGACGCCGGCGTACTTGTAGCGGGCTCCTGGCGACGGGGTCGGCGGGAAGCGGCCAGAACGGCCAGATCCGGTGCACCTCAGCAGGGAACCGGCGGATCTAGACGGCGGCGCGCACGGGACGGCAGCGGCGGAGCTTGGCGTCCAAGGCATGGTTCCTGCTCCTGGGCAGAGAAGAGAGAGAGAGAGGCACTGAGCGAGAGAGAGAGACGCACGGGAACGAAGGGAGAGATGGGAGAAGAAGGCGACGGTCCTGGGGTCGCCGATGTGTGTCTCCGACGAGGGGAAGGAGATCAGGGGAAGAGGAAGAGGGAGTCCGGCCTGGCGACTCGGGATCGAGACCATCTCGATCTGGAGGTTGGGGCGCCATGGGACTGTAGGAGCTCAGGGATGGAGGGCTCGGGTGCGGGAGGTGCTCGGGTTGGCCAGGAGATGATCCCAAGGTGGAGGAGGAGGCTGCAGGCTTCGGTGGTAGTGGAGGGAATCGATGGAGGTAGGTGGCGGCGCTGGGTTGGCTCGGGAAGGAGTGAGGGGATCCCGAGGAAGAAAGCTAGGTGCGTGGCGGCGGAGGGATTCGGAGGATGGGACAACTCCCCTAGATTTTAGGGTTGCTCTATTTATATAGTAAGTAGGCTAGGTTTTGGGGATATTTGATCCCTCCGATTTTTAATCGGACGATCGAGAAAAATAGGTTAGGAAGTCCAAATAACAAAACGGGGATGTTTTATAGACGTTAGGGGATGATCCGGATCCAACAGTGACGACTGCTCCGGCCGGGTTCGGGAAAGGTTTCAGACGCGCACGCGAGGGGGGTTTGGTCGTCACGGTCAAGAGGGAAGCAAAACCCGATTGGTCTGGAACGGTCAGTGCGGGCAAGGCGATCCGAGGGAAGGTGATGAAGGCAAAAGGGAGAAACGGCAACGACGAACGAATGCAAGTTTTAAGAAAACGATGCCGATGAAATGCGAATGATGACATGAGACGAGATGCATAACAAGAACAAAATGCAAAACAACAGACAAAAACGCAACCACGAAGGAAATATCATATCGCATCTTCGGAAAAAGCAAGAGTTGGAGTTACGAATATGGAAAGTTGTATCTGGGGCGTTACAACACTCCACCACTACGAGAGGATCTCGTCCCGAGATCTAGGATGGCACCGGAGGGAAAAGGAAGAGGAAGATAAGAGGTAAACTAAGTTGCTTCTTCGACAAAAGAGTGAAACCAAAGAACCTTGAGAGGTTGAAAAGTTGAAAGAAAGAACAGCACGGAGTTGAACACAATTGAGAGCACTGCGGTAGAGAATATAAAGAAGGAACACCATGTGAACCTTGGAGGCTGCAAAGCTATAAATGACGAGTACAATGGACAAGAAGGAATTGGAACCACTCTGGTTGAAATGAGATAAACACGAAACAAGGAAGATCAAATTCGGACAGCACTCCGGTTGAAAAGAGATGCAAGACTTGATAAGATGAAAAGAACTTGAAAAGAGGACACGACACTCTGGTTAAATGGATACGCATGAAAATAACATGATCTTGACAAAACGAGATGATGGGTGAAGAGAGCAACATCACAATGCCTCCGGAATGAAAGAATAGAAGCTAGATTATTGGAAGAAAAGAACGGAGAAGAAAATGCCAACTTCTGCCACAAATGAGCATGGAAAGCATCCTTGCAAAGAAGAATTGAATGGAGTTGTTGGAAAACCAACAACAAAAGGATATGATCCTCGTGTGCTTATGTAGACATCTCAAAACTTGAGGTGAAATTCTGCCACTACGGAACAAATAATATAATTGATAACACCGACGAGATGAAAAATTTCTTCCACCAAGATGATAGAGATATAACTTGAATCATTGATAAGCACCACAAAAGCAACAATCCTTAGGGAAGGCTTTAGGTGAAATATGACACAAGATAACTCCAACAATGAGGTTGATGGATTTAAAATACCTCATTCTTGACAACATGTGAATCATGAAACACGAGGAGAAATTGCCAAGAGTGACATAACACAATCTCGAGAGATAAGGTAGAAAGAATTGCACTTCGGAATGCAAGATGAAGATTACTTGAATTCCCCAAAACAAAACATGTGTTTAGCACCATGTTTATTTTAGAGTATAGCTTAGCAGATCATAACTTCAAGAGAAATCTTGAAGAACAAATGAAGAATGAAAGGAATCCTTCATGAACCACCATGTAGAGCCTCCATGAAGAACTCCAGTAATAAAAGGATGATAGAAAGAAAGGGAAGTTGAAAACACAAGGTGAAGCCTTGCGATGATTTAGAAGGAGCTTCGCGATGATATAACCGAGAGAACTTGGAACTCCAGAAGGAAAGGATGAACATCTTAGAATCGAGAATTTATTCCTCATGAACAAACTCCGGAAGACAAGAATTGAATCACCTCGAGGAAATAAGAATAAGATTTATTGTATGCTTATCCTTCATCAAATTAAATTGATGACAAGCAACGGATTTGGCATACTACTTATTCTCGTAGAAAGAATTAAAAGAGATATAGCGCAAACTTGAGGAAGGTCTTCAACGACCACCAGTAGGATTGAAACAACGAAAGAATGAGTGAATTGATACGACAACGAAGGAAGAGAAATCTTGAACGAACCACCGTAAGAATTGAAAATGAGATTAGCAAAGGCACAATTCACCGGGAAGAATTGGAAAATGAATGAAGATACTTGAAGGAATTTAGATACATGAGAACAAAGAGGCCATGAACTTATTAGAAAATTCTTGAATGATGCACCGGATAGATTTGGAGAACAAGAGTTGAAGGTTGAGAATGATTAATATTCAAAAAAGATGGCATTCGGATTATCAAGAAAGGAAGCAACTCCTGAAATGCATCGGATGGTTGAAAAGAATTCTCACAATCGAAAACAATTATGAGAGGATGACATGAGCTAGAACTATGAATCTTCGAGAGAAGGGACAAGATTTAGAGGGAAAACTCTTCTTCAATCTTCAACTGACGATGAGAAACACCACCAAAATTACTGAGATACTCCGGGAGAATGAAAAAGAAGAAGGGTTGAACCAAAGATGAAAAGAATTTCGAAGCGATTTTGGAGATGGCATCTGACTGATGAAATTTCAATATTACGTCAAACTTCGAATTAGGATTTGAGAATAGCTCCGGGAAATTAGAAGAGTCAGGTAAGATCCTGGGAAAAGACCTATGGGTTAGGGCCCACTCAAGAGGAACATCGTTGAAACAATTTTAAAGAGAGGTTGCACCGGTTGAATTAAATGGCTTGAATGAGATAACAACCTCGAAATATCTTGAATGGATTGAGAATGGAAACACAAGTCTTCTGAGATATCTTGAGCACTCTGGATAAGAATAGAGAGAGGTGAACAATTAAGAGGTGCACCGATGTGGAAAAACATTTGAAACGAGGAAAGGGATATGATCAACACCAAAAGCTTGAATTAAATCCACCGGAGAAGAAAAGAGCAAAGAATAATAGACTTGAAGCTCCGTTAGTATCTTCATAAGAATCACCGGATAAGATCATTGATGGAAAAGAATGGAGAGTCTTCCCATCAATAAAATGGATACCCGATTAAGAAATCTGAGTCCTTGAAGAAAAGGGTGGGAGGGCGGGAAAACAAAGGCAACTTGGGGTTGATGGAATGGACACCATTGAGAAAACTTAGAATTGATCTCGTGAATGTTGAAATGATCGGATCCACTTGAAGAGAAGCACACCGGTTGGAAAGAATTGACATGACAATCTCGATGATCAAAAGGATTAGCACTCCCATAGAAATATGAGAACACCGCTTGAAAGGTATGGAATCAACACTTGACATTGAAGCAACTCAAATGCCACAACTCAAATCAAAACAAAGGATTGGCTTGCAGAAATAAGCCGGAACAAATACATATGATAGAGATTTACCCAATCCCGTGTCATGCATCTGTCGGAAAGATATTCTAGGAGCTACTTAAATTCCCACCTATAAACTCCCGAAACTTTCTGGTTATGCAATCTGGTGTTGGGGATACAGGGGAAGCAATATATCTCACCCAAACTAACAATACCTACATCCAAGCTGTATCCATCCGTCAACACATAACCAAGAAAACTTCGGAAATCGTGTACCTCAACCTTCGAAAAGAATCCGTTATACAAGCTATGGCAATACTCCCGAACTCCCCAGTACTGGGTGGCGTCGAGGTTATCTCACCAACAACTGCATAAAAGAGATTTTCGATGTCGACAAAAACTCAGGTATTCCAGAACTGCAACGATAAAATTATGATGACAACACCTCGGAGCTCAACTCCCCGGGTCACTGCCACATAAAAGACAGGAGGAACCAAGAACAATGTTCTCGTCACAAAACCATCGAAACGATTCCAAGATACCCGCGTGATCCTAAAAAAAATTTAGTGAAATTTGAGGAGAGGAAAGTCAAAACATCTACGTCAGGAGACCTCACCAGAGCGAAGAAGGGGCTGAGGAGTAAAAAGAATCCTACTCTCCGATATATATAATCCTAAGACTCAAAATAGTTTTCTTCTAGACTCAACAACGGCCAACAATCAAGGGGGCTCCTATGGTCGGTCGAGGCTCTGATACCAACTTGTAACGCCCAATAAGCGATACTATCCTAAAGAGACTCGAAGGTCCCACCAAGGAAAGAACCGCATATTGAAACGCTTTTGCAAGGTGGATATCATTACATCAACATTACATAATAGATGGGGATACATACAAAAGCCATCAAATGCCACATGAATACAGATCCATCTTACATAAGAGCACCATTCGACTACGGATGAAACACAAACAGAAACTCAAACGACATCCACCCTGCTAGCCCAGGCTGCTGACCTGGAACCTATCCCCTGATCGAAGAAGAAGCAGAAGAAGAACAAGTAACATCTCTCTCGCATCAAGATCATCGCATAACCTGTACCTACAACTGTTGTGGTAATAATCTGTGAGCCACGAGGACTCAGCAATCCCATTACCATGGGTATCAAGACTAGCAAAGCTTAAAGGGTAAGGAAGGGGTAAGGTGGTGAGGTTGCAGCAGTGACTAAGCACGATATGGTGGCTAACATACACAAATAAGAGCGAGAAGAGAGCAAATGGAACGGTCATGAAGCTAGCAATGATCAAGAGGTGATCTTGAACTCCTACTTACGTCAAGCATAACCCAAAAACCGTGTTCACTTCCCGGACTCCGCCGAAAAGAGACCATCACGGCTACACACGCGGTTGATGCGTTTTAATTCGGATCTGGTGTCAAGTTATCTACAACCGGACATTAACAAATTCCCATCTGCCCATAACTGTGGGCACGGCTTTCAAAAGTTTATACCCTGCAGGGGTGTCCCAGCTTAGCCCATGATAAGCTCTCGCGATCAACAAAGGATATTCCTTCTCCTAGGAAGTCCCGATCAGACTCGGAATCCCGGTTTACAAGACATTTCGACAATGGTAAAACAAGTCCAGCAAGACCGCCCGATGCGCCGACAATCCCGATAGGAGCTGCACATATCTCGTTCTCAGGGCAACACCGGATGAACACTACGTACAACTAAAACCAGCCCTCAAGTTTCCACGAGGTGGCCCTGCAAGTGGCTCTGGTTCGGACCAACACTTAGACAAGCATTGGTCCAGGGGGGCTAAAATAAAGATGACCCTCAGGTTGGCCGACCCAAGGGAAGGGTATAGGTGGTGGTGAGGCAAATGGTAAAACCAAGGTTGGGCCTTGCTGGAGGAGTTTTATTCAAAGTGAACTGTCAAGGGGGTCCCATAAATCAGCCAACCGCGTAAGGAACGCAAAATCCGTGAACATAACACCGGTATGACGGAAACTATGGCGGCAAGAGTGGAAAAAAACACCAGGCATAAGGCCGAGCCTTCCACCCTTTACCAAGTATATAGATGCATTAATTAAATAAGAGATATTGTGATATCCCAACATAATCCTGTCCACCATGGAGCAATCTTCAACTTTACCTGCAACTAACAACGCTATAAGAGAGGCTGAGCAAAGCGGTAACATAGCCAAACAACGGTTTGCTAGGAAGGGTGAAAAGGTTAGAGGCTGACACAGCAATTTGGGAAGGCTTGAAGAACAAGTAATAGGTAGCACGGCATAGCGATAGAGCGAAGCAACTAGCATAGCAATGATAGTAGTGAGATCCAGGGTAGCGGTCATCTTGCCTGAAATCCCTTAAGGAAGAAGAACGAGTCCATGACGAAGACGAACAGGAGTAGTCGAACGAATCCTCACAATCGCAACATTACCGGAACTAAGAAGCAACACCGGAAAGAAACAAACAACATAATAAATGCACAAGCATAAACATGGCATGATGCACAAACAAGTATGATGCATGTCCAGTTTAAATAGCATGGCATGGCAAAGTGCAACAAACAATACTACAAGTTAAGTGGAGCTCAATATGCAGCGAGTTACATATTGACGAAACACCACATCAATTATTTAGTTCTCTCTCGGTTTTGTACCCAACAATATTAAATGTTGTTAAACATGGCAAGAGGTGAAGCAAGAGAAAACTACCTATCTAGGCAAGTTTAAATGAGGCCGGAAGTTACAAACAACAATTCTGCAAAATCCCCATGTGCATGTTTTAGATTTGGTACTGTTCTTCCCTAAACAATATTTTAGGGTTGTTAAACAGCAAAAGTAAGTGAATCATGTTAATCTATGCATTTTTCCACCCCATTTACATATCAAGTTTAATAAATTTGGAGCTACAGTTATTTAGTTATGAAATAAATCATTTTAACATGGCATATTAGCAAATTTAAACATACATCAAGTTAAACATTTTAAACATGGATGAAAATAGCAGATTGTGAAACTAGATGAAATTCTAAGCATTTTACATGTTAAAATCATTTTAATCCGATGCACTATTTGTGAGTTATTAAATGCATGATCTTGAGGGACTTTTCTGCAAATCTGTAAAACCTGGATAATTAGCAAAATTCGCAGGTCAGGGGGAAAAACTATAGGGCCGAAACTGGAGGGGCTGGGGTTCTCACCATGGGCCATGGCCCAGATTGGTGGAGGTAGGCTCGCGGGTAGCAGCTAGCTGGGCTGGAGGCCGGAAGGGGGGCGCTGGGCCTGGTGCGACCCACGCGCTAGCGCTGGTCAACGCTCCCAGATGGACGAAGCGGGCGAGGAGGCAGGTGCTTGCGTTCGTCCTCGTCTCCGTGAAGTAGTACGACACCGGCGGACTTGTCGCGGGCTCCTGGCGACGGGGTCGGCGGGAAGCGGCCGGAACGGCAAGATCCGGTGCGCCTCAGCAGGGAACCGGCGGATCTGGACGGCGGCGCGCACGGGACGGTAGCGGCGGAGCTTGGCGTCCAAGGCATGGTTCCTGCTCCTGGGCAGAGAAGAGAGAGAGAGAGAGAGAGAGAGAGGCACTGAACGAGAGAGAGAGAGAGAGACGCACGGGAAGGAAGGGAGAGACGGGGAGAAGAAGGTGCCGGTCCTGGGGTCGCCGATGTGTGGCTCCGACGAGGGGAAGGATATCAGGGGGAGAGGAAGAGGGAGTCAGGCCTGGCGACTCGGGATCGAGACCATCTCGATCTGGAGGTTGGGGCGCCATGGGACTGTAGGAGCTCAGGGACGGAGGGCTCGGGCGCGGGAGGAGCTCGGGTTGGCCGGGAGATGATCCCAAGGTGGAGGAGGAGGTTGCAGGCTTAGGTGGTAGTTGAGGGAATCGATGGAGGTAGGTGGCGGCGCTGGGTTGGCTCGGGAAGGAGTGAGGGGATCCCGAGGAAGAAAGCTAGGTGCATGGTGGTGGAGGGATTCGGAGGATGGGACAGCTCCCCTAGATTTTAGGGTTGCTCTATTTATATAGTAAGTAGGCTAGGTTTTGGGGATATTTGATCCCTCCGATTTTTAATCGGACGATCGAGAAAAATAGGCTAGGGAGTCAAAATAAGAAAATGGGTATGTTTTATAGATGTTAGGGGATGATCCGGATCCAACGGTGACGACTGCTCCGGTCGGGTTCGGGAAAGGTTTCAGACACGCACGCGAGGGGGGTTTGGTCGTCACGGTCAAGAGGGAAGCAAAACCCGATTGGTCTAGAACGGTCAGCGCGAGCAAGGCGATCCGAGGGAAGGTGATGAAGGCAAAAGGGAGAAACGGCAACGACGAACGAATGCAAGTTTTAAGAAAACGATGCCGATGCAATGCGAATGATGACATGAGACGAGATGCATAACAAGAACAAAATGCAAAACAATGGACAAAAACCCATCCACGAAGGAAATATCATATCGCATCTCCAGAAAAAGCAAGAGTTGGAGTTACGAATATGGAAAGTTGTATCCAGGGCGTTACATGGTGGTGGAGCAGCATGGTTTTCAGCAGGGCTTCGCCAAGCACTATGAAGGACGAGGATGTGGAGAGGTAGGGCTGCACCGAGAGAGAGAGAGAGAGAGAGAGACTCGTGTCTTTGGCAGCCCCAAAAATCCACTTTATATAGGAGGGGAGGTGGAAGCGGCTACTCTAGGGTTCCCACCCTAGGGGGTGCGGCAGCCCTAGATGGGACTTGGAGGGGGCGGCCAAGAGGGGGAGAGAGGGGGGCGCGCCCTAGGGTGGGCCTTTAGGCCCATCTGCGCCTAGGGTTTCCCCTCTCCCCTCCTAGCTGCGCCTTGGGCCTTAGTGGGAGGCGCACCAGCCCACTCAGGGGCTGGTCCCTTCCCACTCTTGGCACATGCAAGCATCCGGGGCTGGTGGCTCCTCCCGGTGGACCCCCGGAACCCTTCCGGTGGTCCCGGTACATTACTGGTGACCCCCGAAATACTTCCGGTGGCCAAAACCTCACTTCCTATATATTATTATTTACCTCCGGACCATTTCGAAACTCCTAGTGACATCCGGATCTCATCCGGGACTCCGAAAAACATTTCGTAACCACATACAAACTTCCCTTATAACCCTATTGTCATCGAACCTTAAGTGTGTAGACCCTACGGGTTCGGGAATCATTCAGACATGACCGAGATAGCTCTCTGGCCAATAACCAATAGCGGGATCTAGATACCCATGTTGGCTCCCACATGTTCCACGATGATCTCATCAGATGAACCATGATGTCGGGGATTCAAGCAATCCCGTATGCAATTCCCTTTGTCAATCGGTACGTTACTTGCCCAAGATTCGATCGTCGGTATCCCAATACCTCGTTCAATCTCGTTACCAGCAAGTCATTTTACTCATTCCGTAATGCATGATCCCGTGACCAACTATTTAGTCACATTGAGCTCATTGTGATGATGCATTACCGAGTGGGCCCAGAGATACCTCTCCGTCATACGGAGTGACAAATCCCAGTCTCGATTCGTGCCAACCCAACAGACACTTTCGGAGATACCTGTAGTGCACCTTTATAGTCACCCAGTTACGTTGTGATGCTTGGTACACCCAAAGCATTCCTACGGTATCTGGGAGTTAGACAATCTCATGGTCTAAGGAAATGATACTTGACATTAGAAAAGCTTTAGCAAACTAACTACACGATCTTGTGCTATGCTTAGGATTGGGTCTTGTCCATCACATCATTCTCCTAATGATGTGATCCCGTTATCAATGACATCTAATGTCCATGGTCAGGAAACCATAACCATCTATTGATCAACGAGCTAGTCAACTAGAGGCTCACTAGGGACATGTTGTGGTCTATGTATTCACACATGTATTATGGCTTCCGGTTAATACAATTATAGCATGAACAATAGACAATTATCATGAACAAGGAAATATAACAATAACCATTTTATTATTGCCTCTAGGGCATATTTCCAACAGTCTCCCACTTGCACTAGAGTCAATAATCTAGTTACATTGTGATGAATCAAACACCCATAGAGTTCTGGTGTTGATCATGTTTTGCTCGTGGAAGAGGTTTAGTCAACGGATCTGCGACATTCAGATCCATATGTACTTTACAAATATCTATGTCTCCATCTTGAACATTTTCACGAATGGAGTTGAAGCGACGCTTGATATGCCTAGTCTTCTTGTGAAACCTGGGCTCCTCAGCAAGGGCAATAGCTCCAGTGTTGTCACAGAAGAGAGTCGTCGGGCCCGGTGAGGGAGTCCTGGATTAGGGGGTATCCGGACAGCCGGACCATGAAGATACAAGATTGAAGACTTCGTCCCGTGTCCGGATGGGACTCTCCTTGCGTGGAAGGCAAGCTTGGCGATTCGGATATCAGATCTCCTTCTTTGTAACCGAATCTATGTAACCCTAGCCTCCTTCGGTGTCTATATAAACCGGAGGGTTTAGTCCATAGAACAAGAACAATCATAATCATAGGCTAGCTCATAGGGTTTAGCCTCTACAATCTCATGGTAGATCAACTCTTGTAATATTTATATCATCAAGATCAATCAAGCAGGAAGTAGGGTATTACCTCCATCGAGAGGGCCCGAACCTCTATAAAACATTGTGTCCCCTGCCTCCTGTTATCATTGGCCTTAGACGCACAGTTCGGGACCCCCTACCCGAGATCCGCCGGTTTTGACACCGACATTGGTGCTTTCATTGAGAGTTCCTCTGTGTTGTCGCTGTAAGGCTCGATGGCTCCTTCAATCATCAACAATGACGCGGTCCAGGGTGAGGCTTTTCTCCCCGGACAGATCTTCGTGTTCGGCGGCTTCGCACTGCGGGCCAATTCGCTTGGCCATCTAGAGCAGATCGACAGCTACGCCCTTGGCCATCAGGTCAGGTTCGAAAACTTGAATTACACGATGGATATCTTCGGAGACTTGATATTCGACGGATTCGGGCCTACGCCAAGAGCGTCGAACGGTCACGACGAACATGACTTAGATCTGTTGTCGGACAGTATTTGGGATATCACACCTGTGGCGGCTCCGGACCTAAATCCGGGGCAGATCGCGTCATCCGAGGATGGGCGGATGGACCCCGCCACGGAGGCTGCATACTCATAGGCGGTAAAGCCGGGCACAGACTCCACCTCTAAGGAAATATGCGTCGCCGGACCTCCGAACTTATGTCAGGCCGTAGGTTCCGGACCGCGCGCATCCGGCCCCATTGAGTCAGATTGGGCTCAGGTAATTAATGGAGTTCACCGCTTCGGATATCTTCTAGCACTCGCCCTTCGGTGACGTGCTGAATTCATTAAGGTCTCTCTCCTTGTCAGGAGACTCTTGGCCGAACTATGTCCGGCTCGAGTGGGAAGCGGGTGACGAAGAAATTCGTTACCCACCCACCACCCACTTCATCGCCACTATCGATGATTTAACTGACATACTTGACTTCGACTCCGAAGACATCGACGGTATGGACAGCGATGCAGGAGAAGAACAGGAACCACCGCCCACAGGGCGCTGGACAGCCACCTCCTTGTATGATATATATACATGGTGGACACTCCCAAAGAAAACAATGGCGATGAGGCAATAGAGGATAACCCCTTAGGGAAGCAATCAAAGCATGGGCGTCATCGGCGCTCTAAGCCCCGCCACAACAATACTGGCACAGGAGACGAAAACAATCCAGATGGTGCCGAAGATGAATACAATCCCGATCAGCCTACCTTCGAGCAGGCCGAACAGGAAGACGGGCAGGTTAGCCTAGATGAACAGGCGACTGACAGATACTTGGAGGATGACAACTATATGCCTCCCTTTGAAGACGAGGTGAGCCTCGGCGACGATGAATTCGGCATGCCTGAGGATCCCATAGAGCAGGAGCGCTTCAAGCGCCGGCTTATAGCCACTGCAAGAAACCTGAAAAAGAAGCAGCAGCAGCTCCAAGCTGATCAAGATCTGCTCACAGACAGATGGACTGAGGTCCTGGCAGCCGAGGAATACGGACTCGAGCGCCCCACCAAAGGTTACCCAAAGCACAAGTGGCTACCTCAACTCGAGGAGGAGGTCCTAGAGCCTACACTCCCTGCACAGGACGAAGCTGACCGGCCACCTCGTGGCCGAGATAAAACGGTGTATCATCCCGAATACTAGCCCGCACCCCCACGCCAATACACTATGGCCTGGGGCAATACGCAGGACCTGCGAGACATATTGGAAAACAAAGCAGGACAGCCAAGATCGATCTACGGATCACAGGGCGCGCCCCAACACATGACGATGACCGTCATGCCGGATACACTAACAACAAGTCCGGCCGGCCCGAACATAACCGGTCAGACTTAGTCGAACTGCATAGTAACATAGCCCGACATAGAGGTGCCACACACCCCCTCTGCTTCACTGACGAAGTAATGGATCACGAATTCCCAGAAGGGTTTAAACCCGTAAACATCGAATCATGCGATGGCACAACAGACCCCACGGTATGGATCGAAGATTTCCTTCTCCACATTCACATGGCCCATGGTGATGACCTACACGCCATCAAGTATCTTCCCCTTAAGCTCAAAGGACTGGCCCGACACTAGCTGAATAGCCTGCCGGCAAACTCCATCAGCAGTTGGGAAAACCTGGAGGACGCGTTCCTCGACAACTTCCAAGGCACCTACATGCAACCACCAGATGCTGGTGACTTAAGTCACATTACCCAACAGCCCGGAGAGTCAGCCAGGAAATTCTGGACTCGGTTCCTAACTAAAAAGAACCAAATTGTCGAGTGTCCGGACGCCAAAGCCCTGGCGGCCTTTAAGCATAATATCCGCGACGAGTGGCTCGCCTGACACCTCGGCGAAGAAAAACCGAAGTCCATGGCGGCGCTCACGACACTCATGACCCGCTTTTGCGCGGGCGAGGATAGCTGGCTGGCTCGCAGAAGCACCACACCAAAAAACTCCGGCACTTCAGATGTCCGCAACAGTAACGGCAAGCCACGGCGCAATAGAAATAAGCGTCAGAACAATGGCGACTACACCGAAGATACGACAGTCAATGCCGGATTCAGCGGCTCAAAATCCAGTCAGCGGAAGAAGCCGTTCAAAAGAAACAATCCGGGATCATCCAGTCTCGACCACATACTCGACCGCTCATGCCAAATTCACGGCACCCCTGATAAGCCAGCCAACCACACTAACAGAGATTGTTGGGTGTTCAAACAGGTCGGCAAGTTGAATGCCGAAAACAAAGACAAGGGGCTGCACAGCGATGATGACGAGGAGCCCCGGCGTCCGAACACTGGGGGACAGAAGAAATTTCCTCCCCAGGTGAAAACAGTAAACATGATATATGCCACCCACATTCCCAAACGGGAACGAAAGCGTGCACTAAGGGATGTCTATGCGATGGAGCCAGTCGCCCAAAACTTCAACCCATGGTCATCCTGTCCAATCACTTTCGATCGTAGGGACCACCCTACCAGCATCCATCATGGCGGTTCAGCCGCATTGGTTCTTGACCCAATCATCGACGGATTCCACCTCACGCGAGTCCTTACGGACGGTGGTAGTAGCCTGAACCTGCTTTATCAGGACACGGTGCAAAAAATGGGCATCGATCCCTCAAGGATCAAACCCACCAAAACCACCTTCAAAGGTGTAATTCTAGGGGTAGAGGCCCGCTGTATGGGCTCAATAACACTGGAAGTGGTCTTCGGATCTCCGGATAACTTCTGAAGCGAGGAGTTAATCTTTGATATCGTCCCTTTCCGTAGTGGCTATCATGCACTGCTTGGACGAACCGCATTCGCTCGATTCAATGCGGTACCACACTATGCATACCTTAAGCTCAAGATGCCAGGACCTCGCAGGGTTATAACAGTTAATGGAAACACGGACCGCTCTCTCCATACGGAAGAGCACATTGCGGCCCTCGCGGCAAAAGTACAAAGCAGCCTTCTTCGATAGACCGCCAATTCGGCGATGGCAATTCTGAACACCGCCAAGCGAGTCTGGAGTACTCTACAACAGGATCGTCAGGCATGCCAAGAGCGCAATTAGCAATCCGGCCTCCGCCCCAGCCCCACTCAGGCGGCATTCGTGTCACGCGTACACAACTACACACTCACAATACCATGGGCATAGGCGGAGGCGCGATCATGATGCGGTCCATAGTGTGTGTCGGGGGGATGAACTCCAGGCAGGCAACGGAACCCGGATCCTTTTCAAAAACGGCGGTGCCCGCATTGCCCCGTGAACCGGCACGTGCCTGGCTGGGTCGCTCGACCCAGCAAGGCCCACAACCCAGCCAAGCTCTTTGACTCGGCAAGGTACGTCGACCCGGCCATAGCAACTGGCACAAGGCAACCCAACCCGGCGCCCCCCAGGCATCCCCAACAAGCCGACCCCACCCGTGGCGTGCACGGCAACCCAGCCACGGGTCAGCTCCCGTCCCATCTAGGCCGTACGATGGGACGAGACCTCAGTCACCGATGACCAAGACTACAGTGCTTCCGCCCATGCCTATGGTCAGCCGGAGCGTGGCAACAGTGCCCCTTACCTACCCACTAACCGAGGTTGGCGTGGCAACAGTGCTCCTGCCTTCACCGCTGACGGCAGCAAGCGGCAGCCTGACGGAGAGCACTGTACATGACTCGACTCGGCCACGCCCTGACGATTGACAAGACGGCAAAAAGTTCCCCTAGGCACGCGGGGCCCACACCTAAGGGAACCCGGTGAACCACAGGCCCTCAAGCGGGACCCAGCCAGGTATCCCGGACACCAACAATACGGACCCACCGACTCAGCGTATTATCATTGTAACCCTGGGTGGGCTGATCTATAAAACCCCCCAAGAACCCACGCCTACAGAGAGAGGCACATGTATGAGACACAAGAGAAACACAAGCAAGCATAGGACTAGCCACCCAATGGCAGCACCGGAGAGAAGGAGCAGCCCAAGCCTTGGCCAGCTTCCTTCCTCCTCCATACAGCTCCAGGAGCGACATTGTACTATCGATCATCCAACTAAACTTGGCAGGACTAGGGGTGTTATCTCTCTGGAGAGCCCCAAATCTGGGTATGTCCGGCGTCCCGCGCCCGTGCATGCCAACCTCGCCTCTGGAGCCCACCAGCGCCCTCGAGCCTCCTCCTCTCTTTAGCCATCCCTTGGCATCTGACGTGCGCCCACCACGACAGTTGGTGCCCACCATGGGGCAGCTCGAGGAGCTGGCCGGGAACATGCTTCAGATGGGGCCCTTCTCCTACTCCGACGAGTCCGTTGCTCTGGCGGACGACATCATTGGCATGCTTGCCGCCTCCTTCACCATGTTGCGCATCTCTGATGTGTTCGCGGTCGACGAGTACCCTAGCGAGGTGCTCAGCTACTCCAACTCTCCGCTCTCCCTTGGCGGCGGATTCGCTGCTGGGGCGATGGACGTCCATGTGGAGGTTTTCGTCACTAGCGATGGTGCCTCTTCCTCATCGAGCAAGGCGAGGAGGGTCGTAGAAGCCGGGGCCACTGCGGCACGGACCGAGCCATCCGACCTGCTGCGCGCCGTGATGCAGAGCATCCTCATCCCCATCGGCACCGACGTCGACGCCACCAACATCGCTGAAGCCCGAACCCAGCTCGAGGATAGACGCCAGCAGATGCTGGACCTGTCCGAGATGCTGGCCGCCACCAGGCGCCGCCTGGAGGCCGCTCAGATGGAGCATGACGCCGCCCACGGATTCACGCCCACCGCGGCCGAGCCAAGTCGGGTCGCCGATGCTCGCACCCGGAGAGGAGCGATCGGCCGGACCTTCGGCGCCGTCCGGACCGTCTACGAGACCCCGGTGAAGAACATGTGCGTTGCGGAGGCAGCCGCGGTTGGCCTCGACCAACTCGCAGGCGAGGAGCTCAAAGAGCACATCAGGAGGATGCGCGAGCTCCTCCACGCCGCCAACACCCAGCAGGATCACCTCAACTAGCTCGCCAAGCCGGCGGGATCCGTCTCCGCCCGCCTTGGCGGAACCGGCGAACTCCTGCACATGGCTTCCTCGCCGCCCGGCGAGGCGCACTCTGGCCAAACCCGGACTCGGCGCAACCCGGCCACCGTGGCCGCCGACGTCCCGGGCAAAGAGCCCGCTCCGAAGACCCAGTGCGGACCCGGCCAGCATGGCTGGAGACCGGCTCCAACCGACCCGGCCCCTCGGGGCCTGGCCGCCAGTCGACTCGGCCCGCGCGCCATCAACGATGCCGACGCGCACCACCGCCCCGATCAGCTCGCTCGCTCCCTGGAGGTGGAGGAGAGCGGCGCTATCGGGCCGGCGTGCTTCGAACCACGCATCCGGGAGGAGCCCTTTCCCAAAGGGTTCGTGCTCCCCCGCGACACCCCCAAGTATAACGGGACAGTGAAGCCAGAAGACTGGCTCACTGACTACACCACGGCCATTGGCATCACTGGTGCCAATCATCGTCTCGCCGTGCGCTACGCACTGCTCATGCTCTAGGGGTCGGCCCGCACATGGTTGAATAGCCTACCGATGGGCAGCATCAATGCGTGGGTCGACTTCGAGGAAGCCTTTGTCCACAACTTCATGGGGACCTACAAGCGACCCAGTCGCCCCAGCCAGCTCGCCATGTGCGTGCAGGGGCCAACGGAGACCGGCCGCGAGTACCTCGCACGCTGGACCGAGCTCCGGAACAGCTGCGAGGGCGTCCATGAAGTCCAGGCGATCCAGTACTTCATCAGCGGGTGCCAGACGGCACCCTCCTCAAGCAGAAGCTCCTACACTCCGAGCCGGCCACCATGGCCGCGCTCATGGTGACGGCGGACAAGTACGCCAACACCGACTCTGCCATGAAGATCCAGGTGGCGCTAGATGAAGCCGGCAAGGCGAAGCTGGTTCCCCCTCCGAAGCCGGCCAGTGAAAGCAGCCGGTAGCAGCATCACCAGAACAACAAGCGCAAGGCCGACCAGCCGGCGCAGCGTCACGACAACGGCTCGTCGCGGCCGCCGAACCCGCGGCGGACCCGGCGGTGAAGCACCGACAAACCGGCAAGATGGCGTGGCAACCCGCCATGAGTTTCGAAGAGATGCTTGACGCCCCCTGCAAGCATCACAGCAGTGCGAGACCCTCCACGCACACGCTTCGATAGTGCGCCATCACCAAGCGCATCATGAGGGGAGACGTCCCGCCCCCTCCGGCTCCAGCTCCAGGCGCAGGGCAGCTGCCTCCGCCTCCACCGCCGCCTCCCGCCTGCGACATGATGCGAAACAAAGCCTACCTGGACCAGAACGCGGCCTACGTTGTCTTCACCAGCCTCGGCAAAGACAAGCGCAGCGAGCGCCTCCTTTGACAAGAGGTGAACACCATCGTCCCAGCCAAGCCGGAGTTCATGCATTGGTCGGATCGCCCGATCACCTGGACCCGGGAGGATCATCTGGCAGTCATGCCGAGCCCGGGTAGTTACGCCCTCGTCCTCAACCCCACCATCGTCGTGCGGCGTACATGCAAGTTCTCCCGAGTCCTCATCGATGGCGGCAGCAACATCAACATCCTCTACCGCGACACGATGACCAAGCTCGGCCTCAAGGCCAAGGACCTGGAGCCGACCCGAACAGTCTTCCACGGCATCATACCCGGCCTCTCCTGCTCGTCCATTGGCCGAGTCCACCTTGATGTCCTGTTTGGCGACAGCAGCCACTTCCGACACGAACCGGTCTGGTTCGAGGTGGTGGACCTGTCCAGCGCGTATCACGCGTTGCTGGGCCGGCCCGCGCTCGCCAAGTTCATGGCGGTTCCCCACTACGCATACCTGAAGATGAAGATGCCAGGTCCCAAGTGTCTCATCACCATCACCGGCGATTACCGCAAGTCCCTGGAGTGCGCCTGAGACGGTGCCAAGTTGGCCGAGTCGCTGGTCATTGCCGAGGAGCGGCGCCAGCTTGACCGGATCGTCGCCCTGGCCGGCGAAGCCTCTGCTGCGTCGATCTCGACCCTGGACCCGGCCGACGAGGCCGGCTTCAAGCGCTCCAAGGAGATCAAGAGAGTGAAGCTCAACCTGGAAGACCCCAGCTGCAGCAAGTACGTGGTCGTAGGCGCCCGCCTCGACAGCAAATAGGAAGGCGAGCTTGTCGACTTCCTCTATGAGAATCGGGATATCTTCGCATGGACCCCCAAGGACATGCCAGGTATCCCGAGGAAGTACGCCGAGCACAAACTTCACGTCCGCAAGGATGCCAAGCCTGTTCGTCAACCCCTCCAACGATTTTCCGAAGAGAAGAGAAGAACCATTGGTGAAGAAGTCACCAAGCTTTTGGCGGGCGGCTTCATAATGGAAGTGTTTCACCCCGAGTGGTTGGCCAATCCAGTCCTTGTCCTGAAGAAAAACAAGACCTGGCGCATGTGTATCGACTACACCAGCCTCAACAAGGCATGTCCCAAGGATCCGTTCGCCCTCCCGCGGATCGACCAAGTCATCGACTCGACTGCCGGGTGCGAGCTCCTGTCCTTCCTGGACGCTTACTCCGACTATCACCAGATCAAGCTGGACCCGGCCGATGCCCTGAAGACGTCCTTCATCACACCCTTTGGGGCGTATTGCTACATCACCATGTCGTTCGGCTTGAAGAACGTCGGTGCCACCTTCCAACGCTGCATGCAGGAAATGCCTGCTGCCGCTACTAGGCCGCAATATCCACGTGTACATGGACGACATCGTGCTGAAGACCAAGCAGCACCTCACGCTCCCCGATGATTTGAAGGAAACATTCGCTAACCTCCGCGAATACAAGGTCAAGCTTAACCCAGAAAAATGCGTCTTCGGCGTCCCGGCCGGAAAGCTACTCGGCTTCCTCGTCTCGGAACGCGGCATCAAGGAGAACCCGGAGAAGATCAAGGCCATCCAGCGCATGCGCAAGCCGGCTCGGCTGCGCGACGTCTAGAAGTTCACTGGGTGCTTGGCCTCGGTCAGCCAGTTTCTGAGCCGGTTGGGAGAGAGGGCACTCCCCCTGTACCAGCTGATGAAGAAGACAAGCCCATTCAAATGGAACGGCAAGGCAGACGAGGCCTTCCAAGACCTCAAGTGAATGCTCTCC
Organism: Triticum timopheevii; assembly: GCA_963921465.1. NCBI lineage: Eukaryota > Viridiplantae > Streptophyta > Magnoliopsida > Poales > Poaceae > Triticum > Triticum timopheevii. The sequence continues at coordinate 499,704,316 of OY997272.1, forward strand.
ACCGCACCAGTCCTGGCCGCGCCGACCGACAAGGAGACGCTGTTGCTCTACATAGCCACGACCTCGTGAGTGGTCAGCACGGTGCTGGTGGTCGAGCGACCAGAGAAGGGCAAGATCCAGGCCGTCCAGCATCATGTCTACTACCGGAGTGAGGTTCTCTCCACCTCCAAGCAGAACTACCCGCACTACCAGAAGATGTGCTATAGCGTGTACCTCATCGCCAAGAAGCTGAAGCAGTATATTCAAGAGCATGTCGTCACCGTCATCAGCACGGCGCCTATCGGAGAAATCATCGGGTGCCAGGACACCTTTGGCCGGGTCGCCAAGTGGGTGATCCAGCTAAACGGCCACACCATCCTCTACGAGCCCCGCACCACGATCAAGTCTCAAGCCCTGGCCGACTTCCTCGTCGACTGGACCGAGACCCAGTACTTGCCGCCGCCTCCCGACTCGACGCATTGGCGCATGCACTTCGACGGGTCCAAGATGCGACTCGGCTTGGGGGCCGCCATCGTACTGTCATCTCCGAAGGGCGCCCGGCTTTGCTACGCGCTCCAGATCCACTTCGCCGCCTCCAACAATGTCGCCGAATATGAAGCCCTTGTGCACGGCCTCCGGCTTGCCAAGGAACTCGGCATCCGGCGCATCCTGTGCTACGGTGACTCGGACCTGGTGCTGCAGCAATGCTCCGGCGAATGGGACGCCCACGACTCCAACATGGCAAGCTACCACTTCCTCGTCCAGAAGCTGTCCGAATCCTTCGAGGGCTGCAAGTTCCTCCATGTCCCGCGCGCGGAGAATGAGGCAGCTGACACGCTTGCCAAGATCACCTCATCACGTCAAGCCATCTCGTCCGGCGTCTCCCGCAAGCACCTGCGCAAGCCGTCTGTCAAGCCATCGCCGGACTCCGAGTCCATTCACGTCCCAGACGACCCGGCCGCACTGCAAGCCGGCCCGGGGGATGCTGAACCCAGCACGGGGGCTGCTCAGCTCAACCCGGCCACCATCACCCCGGACCCGGCCATCGCCATCCCCAACCCGGGGGCTGCTCAACCCGGCCCAAGGGCCGCCGAGTCGGAACCCACCCAGGTAGCCGTCTTCACCGTGGTAGCGGCCCCATCTTAGGCCCTGCCGATATCGGAATTTCTGGAGAACGGGGTTCTCCCCATGGACGAAACCGAGGCTCGGCAAGTGCAGCGCCAGGCGTCCGCCTACAGCATTATCAACAACAAGCTCGTCAAGCGCAGCTCCACCAGCATGTTCCAGCGCAGCACCGAGCAGGATCGACGCATCGACATCCTCCTCAACATTCACCAGGGCGAGTGCGGGAACTGCGCTGCATCGCGATCCCTGGTGGCCAAGGTGTTCCGCCATGGTTTCTACTGGCCCACGGCCCTCAAAGACACCGAGTCACTCGTTCTCAAGTGCGAGGGGTGCCAGCACTTCAGCAAATGCAGCCACCAGCTAGCGTCAGCACTCCGCACCATACCGATCGCCTGGCCATTCGCGATCTGGGGACTCGACATGGTGGGACCCTTCAAAACGAGGCGGCATGACGCACTTGCTGGTGGCAGTGGACAAATTCACCAAGTGGATCGAGGCAAGACCAATCAAGAAACTGGACAGGCCAACAACCGTCCGGTTCATCAAGGACATAGCGGTGCGCTACGGCATGCCGAACAGCATCATCACCGACAATGGCACCAACTTCTCCAAGGGCATGCTCGAGCAATACTGCTCCGTCTCTGGCATCTGCCTCGACCTGGCCTCCATGGCACATTCGCAGTCCAACGGTCAGGTCGAGCGGGCCAACGGATTGATCTTGTCCGGCATCAAGCCGCGACTCGTCGAGCCACTCATCCGCTCACCTGGCAGCTAGCTTGACGAGTTGCCGGCAGTTCTCTGGAGTCTACGCACCACGCCGAACCGGTCGACCGGGTTCACCCCGTTCTTACTCATTTATGGAGCCGAAGCCGTCATCCCGACCGACGTAGAGTTCGACTCGCCGCGCATCATGATGTACACCGAAGCCAAAGTTAGAGAGGCACGCGAAGATGGCATCGACCTACTCGAGGAAGCGCGCCTTCTGGCACTCAGTCGTTCGGCCATCTACCAGCAAGGCCTGAGGCACTACCACAGCAAGAAGATCAAGCCCCTCACATTCCGCAAGGGCGACCTCGTCCTCCGACTCGTCCAAGAGTAGGCAGGCCAGCACAAGCTGTCATCTCCATGGGAGGGCCCATTCATCATGAGCATGGCCTTGCGCGATCGCAACGCCTACTACCTCATCGACGCACGCAAGTCAAAGAAGCGCAAGAAGGACACCGCCGGCGAAGAAACAACCCGGCCGTGGAACGCGGAACTCCTCCGCCCGTTTTACAGTTATCCGCACGAGTGTACGTATCGTTGCCTATTGTAAACGCCTGAAACTATGGGGTCCCCGAACGAGACTCGGGGGTTGCCTTTTGTCGACCAATTTTTTGCGTCCCTATATTTCTACATCACTTTACCATTGAACCCGGCCACCGGCTCGACTCACTCGACCCGGGGGCTCGGGGGCAGGCCGGCTCAGTCGCCACTCCGCCGCCTTACTTGGTGATTCCTGATAAAGTTGGGACGCTGTGGTCCCCCACTTCGCCCTAAAACCGCAGATCCAGCTTTGGCTGTCGGCGCGCAAGCACAACGGGCCAAAGCTCCTCTATGATTCATACACTAAGTCAAAGGCCGTCGGGTCGATCAACCCGGCCCGTCACTCATCAAATAAGTAGCCGCACGACCGGCTGCTCACCAACCGGCTAAGCCGGATTGCCGCCAGCCGGACCAGTGGGTGTTTCGCTCGTGCTCAACGCTTCTAAGGACCCAAGTCCTGCGTGCCCCTCTCGAAGAATCGAACTCCTTGTCACAGACCGGAGCCTCAGCCGTCTGACTCACGGGAGGAGGTTTGAGAGAGGAAAAGCGTACGAAATCGTTTCAAAAAAGTGGAAGGCAAAGAGCAAAAAAGCACTCACGACATTTACACACAAATATTTAAAGCAAAGGCCCACGGCACGAGTTCATTACACAATAAAAACCCCAGTGGGTGGGTGGACCTGCTACTTAACAGTTTTTACACAAAGTGTCTCAGGCATCTCCAGCACCGCGTCGCGACGTCGACGGCTCTTCCCTGGCGGCCTCCGGGTCCGGCGAGGCACCAGTGTCCTCTTCGGCATCCGCGTTGCCGTAGACGCCCGTCTCCTCCGAGCTCCCCTCCGGATCCTGAAGAAGCAAGCCGTAGTCATCGCCATCCACGACCCTGCCGTCTTCCGTCCGCTCCAGATGGAACTCGTCGTGGAAGGTGAACTCGGTGATGTAGCTGGCCTGGGAGGCGATCCAGCCGGCTTGCTCCTGTAGCAACTTCTCTGAGCCGGTGCGCTGGCCCATCAGTGCGTCCATTTGAAGATCCGGATGCCAAGACAGCGGGAACCGGAGCGCCATCTCAGCACCGGCACGAGCAGCGGAAACACGCCACTCGCCAAGACGGTCCGGACCCATCTCCAACCAACACGCCAGGTGCGAGAAGCTGCATGGATGGACGGAATCTGGCCACAAGGCCTCCGTCATCGCGGTGCCGGCCTGGGACAGCCGCTCCATCTGCATTCCCAAGACCCGCGGGCGGGCCTCAGCAACGGCGATGATCTCCGGGAAGGTCCAGGCTGTCCGCGGATCCGTCCCAAACCCAGCAACGTCAGTTGGGTCACGCTGATAGCGGACGGCTTCCTCCGCCAGCCGCTGCGTCTCCGGGAAGGCCCTTGTCTCAAAGGAAGAAGCAAGCTAGAAGAAAAACAACAAGCAAGAAAGGCCGGGTCCCGACCCAGCAAACTACAAGAAACAACACTTACAGGAGAAGGACTCTTCCAGGTGTTGCGCCTCAAGCAACATACCACGCCGCTCCCGCTCCATGCCGCGGTCGCGCTCCCCGAGCGCCTTCTCCAGATCTACCGCCTTCAGCTTGGCGTCCTTGTCTTCGGCCGCCTCGCGGCAGCGGGCCTCGTCCTGACGGGCCCCCTCAACCGCAATGGCCTGCTCCCGCAGGCGATCCACCTCGGCCTAGAGCCGGCCCTTGTCGTCGGCCAACTGGCCGCGCTGCTGATCCGCCTCGACCAGGGCCTGCTGCATCTCCACCACCTTGGCGGCCTCCACCTTAAGAAGCTCCACCTCGGCCTCGAGGCGGCTCTTGTGACCCGCCAGCTACTCATGCAGCCGGTTGGCCTCATCAAGAGACCGTCGGGCCGCGGCCGCCTCGACGCCAAGACAGCCAGTGTCGGCAATGAGCCGGTCATACTGATGGCCGGCCCGGAGCAGACGAGTCCGCCAGGACAGCACCTCGGCTGCAAAGAAGAAGAATTCAGCAGAAGAAAAAAGACAAGACTTAAGATTTGGCCCAACTGTTACACAGTTGGCCCGAATCTCGGGGGCAACACCCAGTGGGTGCGCTAGCGCCCCCCCCACTAGAAAAGAGCACAAGGGTACCTGCGGCAACGCGAAGCTCCTCCTTCTTGGCAGCAAGTTGCTCCTTGAGCTCCCGATGCTTGCCCAGGAGACGGTTGAAAGCGGCAACCCGGGAGGCGTCAAGATGCTAAAAAGACAGAAGTCAGAACAAGGCCAACCCTCCTAAGATTCGACCCAACTACCACGTAGTTGGCCCAAACCTCGGGGACTACAACCAGTGGGTGCGCTGGCGCGCCCCCACAAAGAAGAAATTACAAGAAAAAAGAAGGCTTACAAAAATGGCGCGCTCCAGGTCGCGCGTCCGCTCCACCTCGGCCTGGGCAAAGGCCTCGAGCCAATCCGTCCGCCCCCACAGACAGCTGCTAACAGCGTCCAGCGCTGACTCCTCCTGGGTCTGAGGGCCGAAGACAGCGGCGCCCCCACTCCGCGCCGGCTGCGGCCGGCAGCCCAGCGCACACCCTGCCAGGGCACCAAGGCGTGCTCCCTGCTGGCCGCTCATGACGCGGCCATCACCTCCTCCGACGCGGACCCGGACGCCGGGACGCCCTACGTCGCCACCTCCGGTCCGGACACCGGGACGTCCTGCTGCGCCACCACCGGCCCAGCTCCCGGGGTGGCCTCCCGCACCACCATCCGCAGTGTCGCCTCCAACACCAGCGGCGCCTCTGGCAACGCCGCTCGTGGCGCCTCTTCCAAGACGGCACCGCCTCCAGCACCATCAGCCCTCACGCGCACAACCACGTTGGCCCGCGGCGGGGTATCGCCCTCCACCTCCACGACCTCCTGGTCGAGGATCACCACCTCAGCCTGGCCTCCCTGGCTGCGCTCCCTCACCGACGACGGCTCAAAGACCGTCGCCGCCACCACCGTGCCCTCCAGCATCTCGCGCCAGGCCAGCTCCGCACCGGCTCGCGCCCACACCGCCACCGCGTCGGTCCAGGCCTGGACCGACGCCGCCTCCAGCTCCGCCTCGGCCCGGTTCCTGTCCTGCCAAGCCAAGGCTTCGGCATCATTCGGGTCCAGGCCAAGGTCCGAGTCGGCCCATCCCTCCGCCTTGGTTGGTCGGCGAGGTCGGACCGGCTCCTGCGGAATGCGGCCCCTTCGGCGGCCATGGCTTCCGTCGCCGCCCTCGCCAGCGCGATTGGCGACCTGGAGAAGAATGCAGAATAGGCCAAAAAAGAAAACAACTCCGGCTCAACAATCCAGACGCGTGCAGAGGATAAAGCTTACCCCGTCAAGACCGGGACCGGGGTCGGCCTCCCATCACGCCTTCTCTTGGCCGGCCTCCCAGGCTCGGTCGGGTCCGTCTTCGAGGCCCGGGGTCACGGTGCGACGCTGTCTTTCCCATGCGGGTGGCTCGGCGTTGCCCCATGCGAGGACCCGGCTCCGCCCGTGTTGCCGCCTTCCCCACCCAACGCCACTACACCAACAATCGGCGTCAGGGTTGCCCTCACCGCGACATGATCAACAGTTCAAGACAAATAAATAAAGAAGAATTCAGGACTTACCCGCGCGATGCCCAGCGCTGGCGTCGGACTCGGCACCTCCTCGCGGCCTTGGGCCGCGGGCTCCTCTGGTGCCACCGGCGCCACCTGCCACGGAGCCCGGGCGTAAGGATGCCGAATCGCGTTCAAGAGTATCTCCTGCGTCGCGTCGGGACGAATGAGAAGATGCGCAGCAGCAAAGTAAGAAGACCAGACACTCACCTGCGGTGCCGGGTTTGACTGGCTGTACGGCGCCTTGCCAAATCGCTAGTCCTCTCCAAGGTTGGCCTTGGAGATGTCGTTCATGCCACCGCGTGACCTACTCCACAGACAGCCGTGTCGACCCCATGCGGTTATGATCCTGAAGGCCAATCATTTTGCCGATGAGGCAGGAGCACCTCTGAAGCGGAAGGACCCGACGAGTGATGAACGCGGCAAGGAGGTCGGTGCCGGTAAGCCCCTCCTATGTCCTCATCAACATCACCCGCTCATAGAGGTTGACAATCTCCTTTGACGGGCACTGGAGCGAGTAGCCCTAGTTCGTCTTTGCCCGCGGTGGCGCGACGGTGAAGGGGGGAAGATTGATATGGTCTGCACCGTGGTTACGAGCGTAGAAGAAGGAGTTATGCCACTTCTTGGCAGAATCCTCCAGCGGGATCTTGGGCAAATCTGCCCCCAACCGCTTCGAGATGACGGCGGCACCGCAGTCGGCGAACTCCCCGGTCGATGGGCCCTGCTGCTTCAAGGAGAAGAAGCGCGCCCAGAGGTCGACCGTGGGCTCGACCCCCAGGTACCCCTCGCACAGGGTCACGAAGCCGGAGAGCTAGACGATGGCGCCGGCACCAAGATGATGCGGCTGGAGCCCGAAGAACTCCAAGAATGGGCGGAAGAAGGTGCTCGCCGGCAGGCCAAAACCATGCTCGAAATGCGTGAGGAAGATGATGCCTTCCTGCCCCTCGAGCCGGGGCCTCTGCTAGCCGCGCGGCAGGTGGACGCCGACGTCCGTCTCCCGCGGCAGGCGCCACGAAGATCGAAGATGGGTGATGTCATCGACGGTGACAGTCGAGCCCATCCAGGAGCCCGACGGCAGCGACATGGAAGGAAGAAGAAGAAAGAGGATGGGCGACGGAGCAAGCTCTGTTCGGGGCTGCGGGCGTAGCTGTGCGTCGGTGGCAAAGAGCAGAGCAGGAGCAGGGGGACAGGAGGGCGCGAGCGTGAATGGTGTCCGCCACCTCCTTGCCCCCCTCAATTTATAAACCTCGGTTCAAACATGGGGAAGTGGGATCGTCTGCATGCACCCGTTCCACTACCCCGCAAGAAGTGCACACGTACACGCGCAGTAACTACCCGGGGAAGAGCAACCGACCCCCGGACGCCGCAATAAATCTGCGCGCATGGACCAAGGGCGCACGATGGTGGGCCCCGACCCGTCACCTGGTCCCGTCACGCGCGTGGCCTGTCAGGCCCCTCCGGCTTCCAGGCACCACGTGGCGCCTGCGGGAAGCCCAAGGGATCACCTCAAGATTCGACGGACTCCTCGGTTCCCGCCACAACCGGGATGCCGCGATCTGGTTTCCGATAAAACCGGCACACAGTGGGTGTTGCCGGACCCGGCGCTCGCAGAATCCGCCTTGCTCAAGGGGGAAACTGCGAAGGCCCACTCATCCGAAGACGGCGGACCTTCATAGCTTCGGGGACTACTGTCGGGTGGATGAACCCCGGGCAGGCAATAGAACCCGGATCCTTTTCAAAAATGGCAGGGCCCGCATCGCCCCGCGAACCGGCACGCGCCTGGCCAGGTCGCTCGACCCAGCAAGGCCCACAACCCGGCCAAGCTCTTCGACTCGGCAAGGTACGTCGACCCGGCCATAGCAACTGGCGCAAGGCAACCCAACCCGGCGCCACCAAGGCTTCCCCAACAAGCTGACCCCACCTATGGCATGCACGGCAACCTAGCCACGAGTCAGCTCCCGTCCCATCCAGGGCGTACGATGGGACGAGACTTCAGTCACCGATGACCAAGACTACAGTGCTTCCGCCCATGCCTATGGTCAGCTGGAGCGTGGCAACAGTGCCCCTTACCTACCCACTGATCGAGGCTGGCGTGGTAACAGTGCTCCCGCCTTCACCGCTAACGGCAGCAAGTGGCAGCCTGACGGAGAGCACTGTACACGACTCGACTCGGCCATGCCCTAACAATTGACAAGACGGTGAATAGTTCCCCAAGGCACACGGGGCCCGCACCTAGGGGAACCCGGCGAACCACAGGCCCTCAAGCGGGACCCAGCCCGGTATCCCGGACACCGACAATACGGACCCACCGACTCGGCGTATTACCATTGTAAACCTGGGTGGGTTGATCTATAAAACCCCCCAGGAACCCACGCCTACAGAGAGAGGCACATGTATGAGACACAAGAGAAACACAAGCAAGCATAGGACTAGCCACCCAATGGCAGCACCGGAGAGAAGGAGCAGCCCAAGCCTTGGCCAGCTTCCTTCCTCCTCCATACAGCTCCAGGAGCGACATTTTACTATCGATCATCCAACTAAACTCGGCAGGACTAGGGGTGTTATCTCTCCGGAGAGCCCCGAACCTGGGTATGTCTGGTGTCCTGCGCTCGCGCATGCCAACCTCACCTCTGGAGCCCACCAGCGCCCTCGAGCCTCCTCCTCTCTTTAGCCATCCCTTGGCATCTGCCGTGCGCCCAGCACGACAGTGCGGTTCAACCGCGACAGGGCCCGCATACATTTGTAACCTTCTTTCTTTTTTAGGACCCTACTTTTGGGCAGCCCCTTCAGAGAACCTGATCATCGGACTCATCACAAGAGGGAAAACCAAAGAGGCAAGAGGCTTTGCACACAAGGGAATATCCAGGTGGTCTCTGTTAATGATCGTTATACCTGTTTTACATACCCGCATGCGGCGCCCTTGGATAGGACATGTCAAATAGTCTTATTTGTTTCTGCTTAACGCATTAATTGTACCCATACGCTTTGACGTATTATTCAAATAACAACGGGAAACAAAATACAGCGTCAGCTTATTATTTCTATCTTCATGTTTTCCCTTGAATGTTTATATTGCATCCATACACTTTGGTATGTTCAGTTTGCCAGGGGCTTCTTATGGTGCCCCATAATACGGCAAGATAAGTCCGAACACTTTTGACACTGCGGCACCCCAAACTTATAGCATTATATGCATCAGCTCCGAATCATGTCTTGGGTCAATAGTTGGGTTTTCCCGGCTCCCTTGTTTTGGTACCTTACGTTCCATTATATCGGCTAAGGTAGCGCAGGGAGAACTACTGCGATTGTGTCCCGGTTCTTCCGGATGAGCACCTCAGTAGAGAAAACCGAAAACTGATTGTCATGATGCGGCGAGAGCTGGTCGCTGTCGAGAGGTCTTAAATCCTTAAAGATTTTTTCCGCTTCAGGCGAGGAATCGGCCTTGTCCGATTTAGGCGTGTATAGCGCCCCAATTCGGCTTTCCAAATACTAGGGGCTTCGCCGAAATTTAAAATTGTAGACTTCTATGGCTAAGTGAGAGTTATAAAGCCGCATAGTCTGATTGCCTTGTTCGCTTTGCTAAACACCTCCTTAAAGGACCAAAGATTTGGATAAAGAGTGTTTGGGTTTTCCACGAACACCCCAGTACTAGTTACGTGGGGGCGGAAGCCAAGGACTGGCCTACTTTTAGAATTTTATAAATAGCGCAAACAAACTTGTTTTCATATTACAAAGACGACATGAGTACATTCACTCAAAGATTATGTCCTTGGTACATTCATCGGCCATGAGGTGAGCGCCTTTCATAACGCCATCATAATATTTCTCGAGGTAGCAATGTGCCTTACCCTCCAGCGGTCCATCCTTTACCAGCTTCTCTGCATCCAGTTTGGCCCAATGCATCTTTGCACGGGCAAAGGCTCGGCGGGGACCCTCAATACAGATGGATTGCTTGATAACTTCAAGCCGCGGACAGGCATTTACCATCCGCTTTATAAGGCCAAAGTAGTTGTCGGGCAGGGGCTCACCAGGCCACATCCGGACTATGAGGTCCTTCATGGCCAGTTCGGCCGCCTTGTGGAGTTCGACCAATTGCTTCAGTTGGTCACTTAGGGGCATTGGGTGTTCGGCTCTAGCATACTGGGACCAGAACAGCTTCTCCATCAAGCTCCCTTCTTCGGCATGGTAGAACTCCGTGGCATCCGATATGCTGCGTGGCAGATCTGCAAATGCCCCTGGAGAGCTCCGAATTCGGGTAAGTAAAAGAAATGTCTCCTCCACATGCTTGCTTTGCATAATGAATGCCTTACCCGCCGCTATCTTCTTGGCCGCCTGGATTTCCTGGAGGGCCTTTTGGGCTTTGGCCTTGGCGTCTTTCGCACTCTGGAGGGCCTTTGCAAGCTCGGACTCTTGCGTCTTGAAGTCAAGCTCCAAGGACTCGAACTTCTTGCCGAACTCCTGGAGCTCTTGTTGTACCTCGCCCACCCGAGCATCTTGCTTTTCACGCTCAGTGCTCTCCGTAGCCGCTTTGTCTTCGGCCTCGGATAGCACTTTCTTCAGGGCCGCCACTTCGGTCATGGCCCCTATTAAAAATCATGATGTCTTTTTGTTAACATCATTAATTTTTCTTTTATATGACACATGGATGGGGCATGACTTACCCTTGTTCTCCTCGAGGTGCCTCTTCGTGAGGCTGAGCTCCTCTTCGATCTGCTTCAGGTCCTGCTTGAGTCCGGCGACCTCGGCAGTGCGGGCAGCAGCGGCCAGCAGCAACACCTGCTTATTCACATAGACATTCATTGTTAGACTCTTGCGGATTAAAAGTTGACCCTCCGTTTGGCTTTTCTTTCCGAACACCAAACAGAGTATCATGGGCTACTATCTATTGGGTGATAATTTCTCACACTTGTGATTAATTACCTCAAAGCCTGTTAGTAGGCTGGTGCAGGCTTCGGTCAATCCACTTTTGGCGGACCGGACCTTTTCAATCACCGTACTCATAAGAGTATGGTGCTCTTCATCAATGGAAGCGCCGCGAAGCACTTCCAGCAAACTATCTGATGCCTCCGGCGGGACAGAGGTCATCGGCACAGCTGACTCGCCCTCCTTAGCAAGGGGCTGCCTACCTAAATCCGGAACCTTTGGAGGTTCCGGTGTAGTGTCCGGCTAGGGGGCCGACTTGTTGTGGCTCTCGTCAGCATAGTCTATGGGGATCTTACCCCCCATGTGCCCGACATCTGGAATTTCGCCTTGGGGCGTCTCCAGAAGCGCCGCCCCCTGTTTTGGTATCCTTTGGGATAACACCTCAGTGTCATCCGCGGGCCGAGGGAAGGTGGCCGTCGGGAGTGAATTCATCTCCGACTCACTCAAAGACCCATCCGAAGAGGATACCTCAAGATGGGACCCGGCCGGACTGCATATGCGTGTTTGGCATTATTACAAACTATGAAGTTAAGTCGCACAAAAAGTATTACAGAGTGCGGATACTTAAAATCTCGCCAGGGGCTTGCCCCGAGGCAGCCACTCCTCCTCGTTGTAGGCGGCCGTGGTGGAGTGATCCAGAAGGGACGCCTTTCCCTTTTTCGGCGTCCTAGCCTCCCCCTGTGGGGCGGCTTTTCTTTTCTTCTCCTCCCCAAGGCGGGGAGGGGGAATTTCTTCATGTTTCCCCCCGTCTCCGTGGGAAGAATCTGCCTCGCCGTCCTCGGACGACGAGTCTATTACGGCCTTGCGCCGGAGACCCTTCCTGGTCCCCGTGGCCGCTTTCTTAGACCTTTCGGCCTCCCCGGATGGGGCGGCCTTCCTCTTCTTCTCCTCCCCTTTGTGGGAGGAGCGCGCCTCATAGTCTTTGGACAAGGCGTCTGGTGCAATCTTGCGCCGGAGACCCTTCCTAGTCCCCGTGGCCTTCTTTTTGGCCTTCTTCTCCGGCACCTTGTAAGGCGCCAGAACCAGCATCTCCGTCAAGAGTGCAGTTGCTGGATCTTCCGGCAACGGAGCCAGACAGTCGATCTGTTTCGCCGTCGCCATGTAATCCTTCTTGGATAAGCATGGTGACTTAAAATCCTCCCACGAATATGTTGGGAAAGGTACATCTTGTGATGTTTAGAGAACTTACCGGATTGGCGAGTCGCGTGGCGCTGAGTCCGCGGTCCTCGGAAGTGGGAGGAGGAACTTCGCCGGCCTTGAGAAGCACCTTCCAGACGTCCTTATGCATCGTGTCGAAGAGCTCTCGCAGCATCTGGTGTTCGGCCGGATGGAACTCCCACATATTGAATGCCCGTCTTTGACACGGGAGGATCCGGCGGACGAGCATGACCTGGACCATGTTGACGAGCTTGATCTTCTTCTCTATCATGTTTTTGATGCAGTTCTGCAGTCTGGTCAGCTCCGCGGGTTCGCCCCAAGCCAGGCCCTTCTTTTCCCAGGAGGTGAGCCGCATGGGGATTCCGGATCAAAGTTCGGGGGCCGCCGCCCAATTGGCGTCGCACGGCTCAATGATGAAGAACCACCCCGATTGCCACCCTTTCACGGTCTCCACGAAGGAGCCGTCAAGCCAGGTAACATTGGGCATCCTGCCCACCATGGCGCCTCCGCACTCCGCTTGTTGGCTGCTCACGATCTTTGGCTTCACGCAGAAGATTTGTAGCCACAGGCCGAAATGGGGCTTGATATAGAGGAAGGCCTCGCACACGACGATAAACACCGAGATGTTGAGGACGAAATTTGGAGCTAGATCATGAAAATCTAGCCCATAGTAAAACATGAGCCCGTGGACAAACGGGTGAAGTGGAAATCCTAGTCCATGGACGAAATGAGAGAGGAACACTACTCTCTCCCGAGGCTTTGGGGTGGGGGTGATCTGTCCCTCCGCTGGAAGCCTGCGCGTGACACTTGCGGCCAGGTATCCGGCCGCCCGAAGCTTGGTAATGTCCTCCTCCGTGATGGAGGAGGCCATCCACTTGCCTCCCTCTCCGGACATGCTGTGAATGGTCCTACGGAGAAGGTGAGAACTTGGGCGCTGGGGCTCGAGAGTGCGAGAATGGATGAGCAAAGGAGGAAGAAGGCGTGGGCAAAAATGGGGGATCCTTGTCTCTTTATAGAGATGGCGAAAATTGTGCGCCTCCCCGCTTGCCTGTTAAAATCGCTTGCCGGGAAGAACTAAGGCCCCGGCAAGAGGAGCTTGCCGGGAAGGCCAACCAAGGCCCCGGCAAGAGAAGCTGGCCGGGAAGAATACAAGGCCCCGGCAAGAGGAGCTTGCCGAGAAGGACAAAGGCCCCGGCAAGAGGAGCTTGCCGGGAAGGCCAGCTAAGGCACTTCAAGAAACTTGCCGCCACGCCCCGCGCGTCCCGGCAAGGCCCGGCAAGCGGCAAGCTTGCTGGTGCGACAAGACATGGGCCGCGGCAAGGCGCTTGCCGCGGCAAGGCTGCCACCCTGTGCCCACGCTCCAGCACATCCAACGACGTGTCGCCACAAGATCGCTCCTGGTGCACGTGGCGGGTAGCTGTGCAGCATGGCGGTGCGAGGTGGCAAGCGAAGCTGACAAGGAGGCCATCGCGGCAGTCGGTGGCGCTTCAAACGGTCGTTTCCTTGCACTGTTGGGGCGACCGGACGGGCATTAAATGCCCTTGTCCCCTGCTGTCAGAGTTAGGTAGGGGACACTGTTGGTAGTAGTTGTTGTACCAACCCGCGTTTTTACCTTTCTACCCCTCTTTCTACGCTGCCACCTGTCGGTGACCCCTTTAGCCTATAAAAAGGAGGCCCATGCGCACGTAGAAGAGGTTGGGAATTTCGGTTCCATAGCCTGGTGGTTCGGCTGATTCGACGCCACGCCCGCTCTCTCGAGCAAGAACAAATACAAGACACAAAGCAGCAGTAGGAGTTTTATCTCTCCGGAGAGCTCCGAAGCTGGGTAAAAATCCCCCCGCGCGCTCTCTCGCCTCGATCTGCTCTGCGTGCGCCCTCCGCTCCCCTGCCGGACAAAGAAGGAGCCCTCCTGCCCCATAGGTGCTCGTGGCCCTCATTCCCCACGACAAAGTGTAAGAAGCATCTTCGAAGAAAATAGTACCCCCACCGATACCTTTCTTTGGTGCTCATTGTTATTATGAGACTTGTGCAATACATTTTTTGTACTCATGAGTTCCGTTGTGTGCCGACCATGATTGAAAACAATAAGAGCGCTAGCTTTCGGCTTCACCCAGTCTGAGGTCTGGCTCGGGTGACCCAATCGTGACAATCGCAGAGGTGCTCCCTTTACTCCCTAGCCGAACAATCGGGAACGTAGGGGTAAGCACAGGAGCCAGGCAACCCAGCTTACAAATCGCTTAAGTCAATATGGTGCATATTGTGGTGTAATACACGAACAAGGAACGAAGCCGTACAAGTATAACCATATGCAAGAGGAAAAAGCTTCATGAAGGAAGCCCCCAAGTAAACGGGGTATTTGAATTTGCGCGTCACAAACAAAGTTTGGACAAAGAAATTTTTACAAGCAACTTTTTTCCAAAAAAGTATAATGCTTGGCCGAGCCGAACACAAGTTAAAAATTTAAAACTTTGAGCATGAAGACAACTTAGCTGGTTAATGTGTTCGGTATTGATGACGCGGTCCGAGCTTGATGCGGGACAAGGTTCCATCCCCAAGCCGGTCCCGAGGTGGCGGAGCAAAGAGTTAGGCACTCCGAAGTGGTGACATAGCACGGTCAATGCAGGACGGCAGGGTGATGCCGAAGTCCCCGGCATGGGGTAATGAAGTGTTGACGAAGCCCCCCGTCCAGCCGAGGTGACGCCAAAGGATATAGTCCGGCTGGATCATTTTCCTATGCACAAAAAATAGTGCAAACTGGAGATAATAGTAATAATAATAAAAATAAAAAAATCGTTGCATAACAAATAATTTATGCAGAGTGAGTAATAAAAGAAATATGGCCTGGCGCCGAAATCAATGTCGATGTAGGGCGGCGGCGTGATGCGGTAAAGGCATGGCAAGGCCTGAATTCACAGGTCAGTTCGAGTTCCGGATGGGGCGTTCGCCGGACTATGTACGGAAACTGACCGAACCACCATGCGATCGTTGTTAATGCGGCCACCATTTGATAGACCTGCGTACATATGACGGACAAACCAGAGTAATAATTCATTGGGAAAAATGAACCCTAACAAGCAAAAAATACTAGGATTAATAGCACCTGGCTTATTTGTTGTAGCAATCCGAAGAAAGGTGATTCCCAAAATTGGGACTCGATCCGCATACCTATCGCCTGATGGACGATAAAGCAACGGCATGGCCATGCTGGCAAAGGTTGGCTCGCCGAGGCAAAGCCCTCGGTCCAGCTAACGTGACGGAGTTGGTCGGCCAGCGATGCCGAAGTCTCCGGAGTAGGTTGATGAAGAGATGATGAAGCCCCCGGTCCAGTGATGCAGGTCGTGACATGGTCGATGCTGGCTTGATGAAGTGATCGTGTGGCGATGCAGATGTGCCCGCTCCGTGTAATCCGTGGGGCGGTGATGTCGGCTTGATGAAGGTGACGATTTATCCTTTGTGATGTCGAACTATTGTTCGGCTGGCCGAGATGATGATCCGAAGAAATTGAGCTCGGCTCAACAAAGCGACGACGTGTCTAACGCAGGTCGGCCACCGTGGAGTGATGTTGTCGGGCTGGTTTGACATCGGCGCGACGGTGAAGTTCGTATTACAAGAATACTTTTAATACTACTGGGATGTGTTTGAGAATAAAACACAACACCCCATACGAAAACTTCTTTGAAAAAGGATGTCTGAGATCCCGTTCATAAAGAAGATGAATTCGGGTCGGATTCATTCTCGCGCAGAAAACAGATCCAAAAAGTGATGCACTAATAGGAAGTTTCCCGTAGTTTGGACGGTCGGGTCGAGCTGAATTTTTGGAAGATGGTAGATATGGGAATTCTGCAGCAAATCAACGGCTGGATCCTCCAAACGACATCCGAGCTAGATGCTGGATACCACGCCCTAAACTCGTCCAGATTCTCGTCCAGATTCAACAGGGCTCCGGTATATCGGAGATTGCTGGAGATTCCTCCATCGGAACTCGACGAAATTTTTGCAGGGTTGTTGTAGACTTAATTCCGCATAATTCCACCGAAGTAATCGTTTAAGAGACACTCGAGGAGGCGGTGGCGGCAGATCCAAGTTTGCTGTCTAGAAAAACAGCACGGTCGCCTGAGGGCAATGTTGACGTTGAGCCCCCGAGCTCCATGGATGACTCCTCCATGATCTTGATAGAGATTGGAGTTGGTGTTGATGAAGGCACTCATCCGAACATGACAGTCGGAGGCAGGGCGTAGTCCTTGGTCAAACCAAGGTGACCAGTCCAGCTGATGACGAAGATGCCGAAGTCGTAGTTGATCTGCAGGCGAGCCATCGACCCTTTGCCGAACACACAGCGGAACTCTCAATGAAAGCACCAATGTCGGTGTCAAAACCGGCGGATCTCAGGTAGGGGGTCCCAAGCAGTGCGTCTTAGGATCAATGGTAACAGGAGGCAAGGGACACGATGTTTTTACCCAGGTTCGGGCCCTCTCGGTGGAGGTAAAACCCTACTCCTGCTTGATTAATATTGATGGTATGGGTATTACAAGAGTTGATCTACCATGAGATCAGAGAGGCTAAACCCTAGAAGCTAGCCTATGGTATGATTGTTGTTGTATATGTCTATCGACTAGCCTGGCCCCGGTTTATATAATGCACCAGAGGCCTAGGATAACAAGAGTCCTAGCCGAATACGCCGGTGGGGGAGGAGTCCTTGTCTTGATCGCCAAGTCTTGTGGATTCTTCCTTGTATGCGGCAGCTGTCCGGACTGGCCCATGAGTATACGGCCATGGGGGTCCTCGGCCCAATCCAACTGATCGGGAGATGACGCGTTGAGTACCCCCTAGTCCAGGACACCATCAGTCAGGTTATGCTTCAGATGCTTTGAAGAAGGGCACTTCCGGAAGGATTGTACGAACGACATCATCTGTTTCCAGTGCGGTGGCGCGGGGCATGGCTCCAAGGACTGTAAGAGGCCTCACAGCCCGTCCCTTGAGGAGGAGCTTCGTCGGCAGGTTGCAACAAGGGTGGCCAGCATGGACCAAGGACCCTCACGACATGGGGCGGGGAGCAGGGCACCGCCTCCCCTCCCCCCTCCACTCCCGCCCGTCCTGGCGGCAGCCCCCACAGCCTGGCCCCGCCTGCATGCCCCACGCCTGACCGCTGGGCAGCCGGAGGTGTTCGACTAGAGAGAGCTCTGCATCGTCCCCCGCTCACCGACGATGGCAGACCTGGAGCGAAGGCTACAATTTGTGATGGTCGAGTACGCGGGCGGCGCCCGTCATGACATCACGCCAGAGTTCGTGCTAGAGGCACTGGAGGTAGTTGCCGGTGTCGGTAGGGAATGGGTCTCGGTGCACAGCCACTGCCCGGAGGATTTCCTCATTGTCTTCGGCTGCCAGGAGCACCGCAGCAGGGTCGCGGCGCTGCCGTTCATTGAGTTCCAGGGGGTCAGGCTCTACCTCAGGCAGTGGAACAGGCAAGCCCAGGCGGTGCACGCCATGTTCAGCTTCAAGGTCTCCCTCTTGCTGGAGGGCATTCTGCCGCACGCGTGGGAGCGGGACGTGGTCGAGAGCCTTCTGGGCTCCTCTTGCATCGTCGACATGGTGGCACCGGAATCTAGCTCAAGGCACGATCTCTCTGCATTCAAGGTCACGGCATGGACGGCAGCACCGGAGGCCATTCCCACACTTCGGTGGCTTGCGGTTCCGGAGCCAGGGTTGGTTGTTCCGATGAGGGAGCCCACTCTATTGCAATACAAGATTCTGATTCATCTAGATTCTGTGACGGATTTCTCGGATTGTGATGAGCCGTTCTTCCTTGGGGTTTCGTCGGGAAGTGAGCAGAGTGGCGTCCCCTCCGATGGCCGCATCAGCGGAGAAGGGAGAAGCAGGGGCAGCCCCAGTCGAAGGTGGTGGCAGTTTGGAGTGCGTGATGATCGCGGAATGGGTGCTAGCCACAGCGCCGCCTCCCTGGCTGGCTGCTCCGGCGCTGATGGGGGTTGGCGCCTCCCGGCCATGGTGGAGAGAGGCAACGTCGCCCAGGAGGGCCCCACTGGCCCGGTCATGGATCGGCTTTCGGCAGATTGACCGCTTTTGACCGTTTGACTGTTCCGCCGGGCGCGGCTGCGGCATTCGAGGGGAGGATAATTTCAAATGTGCAACGGAGGCCTGCCCCACCCACAGCCAATGTGGCCGACAGCTCTGCGCAAAGATCAAGGGAGAAGAGCTCCAGAATGGTGGGGCTGCGTCCGGGGTTGGTGGTGGATAAGGTTTCCAGAGATCCACTGTCCTGCAGGATAGGGATGGTGGCCCCATGGTGGAGACAGCTGCACGTGACGTGCAGATTCTGGAGAGGACGGTTGGTTCTATGGACCGCACCATTGTTCCTTGTGTCGAGACAAAAGACACCAGTGCCAATGGAAGGGAACTGCGTGCACAGATCCCTAGTGATTCGATGGTGGACCCGGCAAGGGTGTCTCGCTCGGACGGCAGAGAGGCGGGTGGCAAAGCTGTTCTAGTGGTGCCGTTGCCTCTGGATGAGGGGACGGGTGCCACCCAGACTGGCCCGCAGCAAGGCTTTGTGGTGGGCCAGGGTGCCTGATACGTCTCCAAGGTATCTATAATTTTTGATTGTTCCATGCTATTATATTACCTGTTTCGGATGTTTATAGGCTTTATTTTACACAATTATATCACTTTTGGGACTAACCTACTAACCGGAGGCCCAGCCCGTATTGTTGTTTTTTTTGCCTATTTTAATATTTTGAAGAAAAGGAATATCAAACAGAGTCCAAACGGAATGAAACCTTTGGGAGCGTGATTTTTGGAACGAACGTGATCCAGAGGACTTGGAGTGCAAGTCAAGAAGCAGCCGAGGCGGCCACGAGATAGGAGGGCACGCCCACCCCTCCTGGGCACGCCCCCTATCTTGTGGGCCCCTCGAGCGTCCACCGATGTACTTCTTCTTCCTATATAAGCCTACATACCTAGAAATATCCAGGGAGGCACCGAAGAAATATTTCCACCACCGTAACCTTCTGTATCCGCGAGATCCCATCTTGGAGCCATCATCGGCGTTCTGCTGGAGGGGGAATCCACCACGGAGGGTTTCTACATCAACACCATAGCCCCTCCGATGAGTTGTGAGTAGTTTAACACAGACCTTCGGGTCCATAGTTATTAGCTAGATGGCTTCTTCTCTCTTTTTGGATCTCAATACAATG
The DNA here is from genome assembly GCA_963921465.1 of Triticum timopheevii. Lineage (NCBI taxonomy): Eukaryota > Viridiplantae > Streptophyta > Magnoliopsida > Poales > Poaceae > Triticum > Triticum timopheevii. Next base: position 499,723,589 of record OY997272.1, read on the forward strand.
TTCTCCCCCTCTCTTGTGGAGATCTATTCGATGTAAACTCTTTTTGCGGTGTGTTTGTCGAGATCCAATGAATTGTGGGTTTATGATCAAGTTTATCTATGAATAATATTTGAATCTTCTCTGAATTCTTTTATGTATGATTGAGTTATCTTTGCAAGTCTCTTCGAATTATCGGTTTGGTTTAGCCTACTAGATTGATCTTTCTTGCCATGGGAGAAGTGCTTAGCTTTGGGTTCAATCTTGCGGTGTCCTTAACCAGTGACAGAAAGGGTTGCAAGGCACGTATTGTATTGTTGCCATCGAGGATAAAGAGATGGGGTTTATATTATATTGCATGAGTTTATCCCTCTACATCATGTCATCTTGCTTAATGCATTACTCTATTCTTTATGAACTTAATACTCTAGATGCAGGTAGGAGTCGGTCGATGTGTGGAGTAATAGTAGTAGATGCAGGCAGGAGTCTGTCTACTTGTCACTGACGTGATGCCTATATACATGATCATGCCTAGATAATCTCATAATTATTCGCTTTTCTATCAATTGCTCAACAGTAATTTGTTCATCCACTGTAATACTTATGCTATCTTGAGAGAAGCCTCTAGTGAAACCTATGGCCCCCGGGTCTATCCTTTATCATATAAGCTTTCAATCTACTTTTATTTGCATCTTTATTTTCTGCATCTATATTATAAAATACCAAAAATATATTTATCTTATCATTCTATCTCTATCAGATCTCACTTTCGCAAGTGGCCGTGAAGGGATTGACAACCCCTTTATCGCGTCGGTTGCAAGTTCTTTGTTTGTTTGTTTAGGTTCGTGGGACTTGTGAGGAGCCTCCTACTGGATTGATGTTGGGGAACGTTGCAGAAAATAAAAAAAATTCTATGCTTCACCAAGATCAATCTATGGAGTCATCTAGCAACAAGAGAGAGGAGTGCATCTACATACCCTTGTAGATCGCGAGCGGAAGCGTTCAAGAGAACGGGGTTGATGGAGCCGTACTCGTCGTGATCCCAATCACCGAAGATCCTAGTGCCGAACGGACGGCACCTCCGCGTTCAACACACGTACGGTTGGGGAGGACGTCTCCTCCTTCTTGATCTAGCAAGGGGGAAGGAGAGGTTGACGGAGATCCAGCAGCACGACGGCGTGGTGGTGGAAGTAGCGCGGAATCTAGGCAGGGCTTCGCCAAGCTCAGCGAGAGGGAGAGGTGTTGCGGGGGGAGAGAGAGGCCCAGGGACTAGGGTGTGCAGCCCTCCCTCCCCCCTCTTTATATATGGGCCCTGGGGGTGCCGGCCCCCTATAGATCCAATCTCAAGGGGGGCGGCGGCCAAAGGGGGGACTTGCCCCCCAAGTCAGGTGGGGCGCCCCCCACCCTTAGGGTTTCCAACCCTAGGCGCAGGGGGAGGCCCAAGGGGGGAACACCAGCCCACCAGGGGCTGGTTCCCTTCCCACTTCAGCCCATGGGGCCCTCCGGGATAGGTGGCCCCACCCGGTGGACCCCCTGGACCCTTCCGGTGGTCCCGGTACAATACCGGTGACCCCCAAAACTTTCCCGGTGGCCGAAACTGGACTTCCTATATACAAATCTTCACCTCCATACCATTCCGGAACTCCTCGTGACATCCGGGATCTCATCCAGGACTCCGAACAATTTTCGGGTTACCACATACTAATATCTCTACAACCCTAGCATCACCGAACCTTTAGTGTGTAGACCCTACGGTTTCGGGAATCACGCAGACATGACCGAGACAGCTCTCCGGCCAATAACCAACAGCGGGATCTGGATATCCATGTTGGCTCCCACATGTTCCACGATGATCTCATTGAATGAACCACGATGTCGAGGATTCAAGTAATCCTGTATAGAATTCCCTTTGTCAATTGGTACGTTACTTGCCCGAGATTCGATCGTCGGTATCCCAATACCTCGTTCAATCTCGTTACCGGCAAGTCACTTTACTTGTACTGTAATGCATGATCGCGTGACCAACCACTTGGTCACATTGAGCTCATTATGATGATGCATTACCGAGTGGGCCCAGAGATACCTCTCCGTCATACAGAGTGACAAATCCCAGTCTCGATCCGTGTCATCCCAACAGATACTTTCGGGGATACCTGTAGTATACCTTTATAGTCACCCAGTTACGTTGTGACGTTTGGTACAGCCAAAGCACTCCTACGGTATCCGGGAGTTACACGATATCATGGTCTAAGGAAATGATACTTGACATTGGAAAAGCTCTAGCAAACGAACTACACGATCTTGTGCTATGCTTAGGATTGCGTCTTGTCCATCACATCATTCTCCTAATGATGTGATCCCGTTATCAATGACATCCAATGTCCATAGTCAAGAAACCATGACTATCTGTTGATCAACCAGCTAGTCAACTAGAGGCTCATTAGGGACATGTTGTGGTCTATGTATTCACACATGCATTATGATTTCCATATAACACAATTATAGCATGAATAATAGACAATTATCATGAACAAGGAAATATAATAATGATCATTTTATTATTGCCTCTAGGGCATATTTCCAACAGTCTCCCGCTTGCACTAGAGTCAATAATCTGGTTACATTGTGATGAATCGAATACCCATAGAGTTCTGGTGTTGATCATGTTTTGCTCGTGGAAGAGGTTTAGTCAACGGATCTGCGACATTCAGATCTGTATGCACTTTGCAAATATCTATGTCTCCATCTTGAACATTTTCACGAATGGAGTTGAAGCGACGCTTGATGTGCCTGGTCTTCTTGTGAAACCTGGGCTCCTTGGCAAGGGTAATAGCTCCAGTGTTGTCACAGAAGAGAGTGATCGGCCCCGACGCATTGGGTATGACTCCTAGGTCGGTGATGAACTCCTTCATCCATATTGCTCCATGCGCTGCCTCCGAGGCTGCCATGTACTCCGCTTCACATGTAGATCCCGCCACGACGCTTTGCTTGCAACTGCACCAACTTACTGCCCCACCATTCAAAATATACACGTATCCGGTTTGTGATTTAGAGTCATCCAGATCTGTGTCGAAGCTAGCGTCGATGTAACCCTTTACGACAAGCTCTTCATCACCTCCATAAACGAGAAACATATCCTTAGTCCTTTTCAGGTACTTCAGGATATTCTTGACCGTTGTCCAGTGTTCCATGCCAGGATTACTTTGATACCTTCCTACCGAACTTACGGCAAGGTTTACATCAGGTCTGGTACACAGCATGGCATACATAATAGACCCTATAGCCGAGGCATAGGGGATGACACTCATCTTTTCTCTATCTTCTGCTGAGGTCGGGCATTGAGCCGAGCTCAATTTCACACCTTGCAACACAAGCAAGAACCCCTTCTTGGACTGATCCATATTGAACTTCTTCAATATCTTATCAAGGTATGTGCTTTGTGAAAGACCTATGAGGCGTCTCGATATATCCCTATAGATCTTGATGCCTAATATGTAAGCAGCTTCTCCAAGGTCCTTCATTGAAAAACACTTATTCAAGTAGGCCTTAATGCTGTCCAAAAGTTCTATATCATTTCCCATCAAAAGTATGTCATCTACATATAATATGAGAAATGCTACACAGCTCCCACTCACTTTCTTGTAAACGCAGGCTTCTCCATAAGTCTGCATAAACCCAAACGCTTTGATCATCTCATCAAAGCGAATGTTCCAACTCCGAGATGCTTGCACCAGCCCATAAATGGATCGCTGGAGCTTGCATACCTTGTTAGCATTCTTAGGATCGACAAAACCTTCCGGCTGCATCATATACAGTTCTTCCTTAAGATAGCTGTCGGTGTCAAAACCGGCGGATCTCGGGTAGGGGGTCCCGAACTGTGCGTCTAGGCGGATGGTAAGAGGAGACAAGGGACACGATGTTTTACCCAGGTTCGGGCCCTCTTGATGGAGGTAAAACCCTACGTCCTGCTTGATTGATATTGATATTGCGGATGTTTACAAGAGTGGATCTACCACGAGATCAAGGAGGCTAAACCCTAGAAGCTAGCCTATGGTATGATTAATAGTTGTTGTTGTTGTTGTGTCCTACGGACTAGAGCCATCCGGTTTATATAGACACCGGAGAGGGCTAGGGTTACATAGAGTCGGTTACAATGGTAGGAGATCTACGTATCCGTATAGCCAAGCTTGCCTTCCACGCCAAGGAAAGTCCCATCCGGACACGGGACGAAGTCTTCAATCTTGTATCTTCATAGTCTTGGAGTCCGGTCGATGATGATAGTCCGGCCGATGATAGTTCGGCTGATGATGGTAGTCCAGCTATCCGGACACCCCCTAATCCAGGACTCCCTCAGTAGCCCCTGAACCATGCTTCAATGACGATAAGTCCGGCGCGTATATTGCTTGGCATTGCAAGGCGGGTTCCTCCTCCGAATGATAGAAGATTGTGAACACTAGGATAGTGTCCGGCTCCGCAAAATAAATTCCACATTCCACCGTAGAGAGAATAATATATACACAAGTTCAATCTGCTGACGTTTTTTGCGGCATGACGTCACGCCACTACCAAGCCATTACTTGAATCGTTTTTTACTCTACCACCTCAGCGTATTTAGCGAAGCGGTTTCCTTGGCACGTCTTGTCAAAGCAGAGATCGTGTTCCCCCTTAATCCGGGATTCTCATCAATACGGACGTTGGTAACCCAACCGCGCCATTGATGGTGACGCTTGGGGGATAAGCGAGTTTTCCCAGGCCGGTGGGGGACGCGTAGACTTCGCCCGCCCAAGGGATAAGGATTCACCTTTTCACCTACGCCTTCTTCCTCCTTTGCTTATCCATCTCCGCGCACTCGAGCTCCAGCGCCCAAGCCCGCACATCTCGTCTCAACCTTCCCCAGTCATGTCTGGAGCGGGAGGCAAGTGGATGACCTCCTCCGTTGCGGAGGAGCACATCAAAAGACTGCGCAGCACCGGCTACCTATCCGGCGACATCGCGCACCGGCTGCCCGACGAGGGGCAGCTCATCCCCACCCCCAGGCCCCATGAGAGGGTCGTTTTTCTTCCCCACTTCCTCCGCGGACTGGGCTTTCCACTTCACCCCTTTGTCCGGAGGCTCATGTTCTACTACGGCCTGGATTTCCATGATCTGGCACCGAACTTCATCCTCAACATCTTGGCGTTTATCATCGTGTGCGAGGCCTTCCTCTGCATCCAGCCCCACTTCGGCTTGTGGCTCAAGACCTTCAATGTCAAGCCGAAGGTAGTGAAGGGCACTCAAGCGGAGTGCGGAGGCGCGATGTTGGGCAAGATGCCCAACGTCCTTTGGTTCGAAGGGGCCTTCGTGGAATCCGTCAAGGGGTGGCAATCGGGGTGGTTCTATATCACTGAGCCGCGCGACCCTACGGGGCGGCGGCCCCTGAGATCAGATCTGGTATCCCCACGCAGCTCACCTCCTGGAAAGAGAAGGGCTTGCTGTGGGGTAGTTTGGAGGAGCTGACGGGACTCCAAGCCTGTATCCAGAAGCTGGTGAAGAAGCTCAGGCTGGTTAACGTGGTCCAAGTCATGCTCGTCCGCCGGATTCTCCCATGCCAAGAGCGGGCATTCAATCTGTGGGAGTTCGATCCGGAACAGCACCAGGCGCTGAGCGGGCTCTTCGACACGATGTACGAAGGCGCCTGGAGGGTGCTGTTTAAGGGCGCCGAAGCCCCCGCATCCGCGACTGAAGATCGCGGATTTCGCTCGCAGCGCCAAGCCGATGAGGTAAGTGATTCTACCCCTTTACGGGACACTTGCTTTTCATAGTTTGACTCTATGCGGGTTTTAATTTCCCCTTTTCCTTTTATAGGACTGGATGAGGAAGGCGGAGCAGATTATCTGCCCGGCTCCTATGCCAGAAAACCCAGTAGACGCCCGTCTAGCGAGGCTGCTGGTTCCGGCACCGCACGTGGTGCCGGAGAAGAAGGCCAAGAAGGAGGCCACGGGTGCTCGAAAGAGTTCCCGTTTTCAGGTGTCCGACAACTCCGGGGCGGACTCCTCCCCCGAAAACGAGGAGGAGAAAGAGGACTCTCTCCCAGAGGAGGGAGAGAGGAAGAGGAAGGCTTCCCCAACAGGGGAGGCCGAAGGGTCCAAGAGAGGAAGGACTATTCCCCCGGACAGCACCGCCAACATCAACATTGGCGAGGAAGAATGGCCTTCAAGGGCCAGGCCTCCGGCGAGATCGTAAGTATCCGGATTCCTGAATGATCTATAATTTCTTTTTCTGCGTCACATAGTGTCATTCTGATGCCGCATGCTGCCTGTAGTCCGGCCAATGATGATCTCCCCGCTTCATCGAGCGGGTCGTTGGCTCCATCGGATGTAGACTCCATCCCGACCGCCTCCACCCCTCGCGACACCGAGGACGCCGAGGTGGGATCCCAAGAAGGGACCCATCAGGGGGAGGCCCCGGAGGCGCCACAAGGCGGCCTCCCGGACTTTGCGCCGGACTCCACATCAGAACCCGCAGTGGTTCCGGAGTCCGTCCGGCGGCCCCTTCGCACAAAGGGCAAGACCGTGACACCGGCGGCTTCCGTCCAATCGGAGGCGCCGGACAATTTGTTGGAGGCGCTCCAGAGCGCTTCCATCGAGGAAGAACACCGCACTATTATGAGTGCGATGATTCAGAAGGTACAGCTTGCCAAGAGTGGGCTGACCGAAGCCTGCAGTAGCCTTCTATCAGGCTTTGAGGTAAGAAGTTAAAAATATGCAATGTAATACCGCATAGACAGTAGCCCCTGATGCTCGGTTCGGTGTTCTGAAAGAAAAGCCAGACTGAGGATCTGAAAAAAAAAGATATACGCAGGGTTGCTAAAAAATTATGTCAATATGGGTTGCAGGTTGCGCTGCTGACCTCTGCTGCACTGACTGCAGAGGTCGGTGCTTTGAAGCAGGAGCTCGAGCGGTCCGAGCAAGAGCTCGGCCGCGCCAAGAAGCAGCTCCAGGACAAAGAAGGTGAGTAACACCACTTTGAACTTGTACCTTACAGAAAAGGATTTAGGTTGCAACAAAAAATAACAAGGATAACATGGGTACTGCAGGGGCCATGAACGAGGTGGCGACCCTAAAGGAGGCCATGTCCGCGGCCGAACACAATGCGGCCTTAGAACGGGTAGAGCGAGAAAAGCAGGAGGCGCGGGTGGCAGTGGTTCGGCAAGAGCTCCAGGCTCTCATGGAAAAGCATGAGAGTTTGGGGCGTGACTCAAAGACTCGAGAGTCCGAGCTTGCCTCGGCTCTCGAAAGTGCCAAAACTGCCAAGGCCGATGCCCATAAGTCCCTTCAGGAGATTGAGTTGGTGAGGAAGATAGCGGTGGGTAAGGCATTTTTCATGCAAAGCAAGCATGTGAATGTAAATTACGTGTTACTTACCCGAATTCGGAGCTCTCTAGGGGCGTTTGCAGATCTGCCTCGTGGTGTGTCTGATGCTGCTGCATTCTACCGAGCCAAGGAGGGGAGCTCAATGGAGAAGGTCTTCTGGTCTCAGTATGCTGAGGCCGGCCATCCGGTGCCCCCTAGCGACCAGCTGAAGTAGCTGGTCGAGCTCCACAAGGTGGCCGAGCAGGCCATGAAGGGCCTCATAGTCCGGCTGTGGCCTGGAGAGGCCATGCCTGGGAGATACTTCGGCCTCGTGCGACGGTTGGTGGATGCGTGCCCCTGGGTGGAGGTTATCAAGTGCTCCGCCTGTATTAAAGGTGCTCGTCGGGCCCTTGCCCGCGCAAAGGTGCATTGGGGCAAGCTGGATGCGGAGAAGCTAATCACTGACGCGCCACCAGCGGGCAAGGAATATCGTACGCCCGAGATGTACTATAAGACTGTCCTGAAGGGTGCCCGCAAGATTGCGGATGAGTGCCCCAGGGATGTAATTATTGAGTAAATTCGCAATGTGTTATCCTGTGCGCTGAAAACTTTGTTCATATGCGCTAAGCAACGCTTGTTAATTTAAAATATTGCCTTCTGTGTGGCCGTTTATTAAATCTGAGAGATGGCAAGTCGTCGGCTTCAGCCCCCATGCCACGAGTGCTGGGGTGTTCGGGATAAACTTGAGCACTCTTGTTCCCATTTTTGGGTCCATCTAGGGAGGCTCTCAACACAACGAACAAGGCAACCGGACTTATGGTGCTTGAACACTCTCACTTAGCCATAGAATTCTATAATTTTAAATTTCGGCGAAGCCCCTAGTATTCGGAAGACCGAATTCGGGGCGCTATCCACGCCTTCGTCGGACATTATCCGGTACTTCGCTCGAAGCGGTGTAGGTCTTTAAGGACTCGAAAAGACCTCTCGAATAGCGACCAGTCTCTCGCCTTATCATGACAGTCAGTTTTAGCTTTCTCCACTGAGGCGTTAACCCAGCTCAACCGGGGCGCAATCGCAGTGGTTCTCCCAGTGCTACCTTAGCCGATAGAACGGAACGTAAGGTGCCAAACATGGGAGCCGGGCAAACCCAACTATTGACCCAAGACATGATTCGGAGCCGTTTCATATAATGCTATAAGTTCGGGGTGCCGCACTTGTGAAAGTGTTCGGACTTTATCACACCATAATGCGGGGAACATAAGCCCCTGGTGTATTTGGCCGTACCAAAATGTACGGATGCAACATGTCGTAAATGAACATATATATATAAGGTAATGCATTTATGGGCAAAAGGTGCTGCATTTTATTCGAGAAGATCTGCTATGAGTGCGGAATGATACAAATAGTGCGGAAAGCAAGGGATTGGACGAATTAAAGGCGTATCCCTCCAGGGGTAGGCCGCGGAATGGTGTATTTAACAAATTTAATGCTCGTAATGGAGACCACCTGAGTGTTCGTCGCAGCCTTTGTCCCTCCCTGGCTGTTGCATCATGAGTTCGGCAGGTTCGCCGCCGGACAGAGTTCTGTATAAAAAAGAGAGAAATAAAAGATAAAAAGAGCAACACACTTGGGAGCCCCTGGTATGGTCGAACCGCTCTCTGGGTCTGTTGTGGTTGTGCCTCTCCCCCTATGCCCATGGTATCTCCAGAGCGTAATTATGTACGCGGAGAGTTTGTCTTACAATTGTGCGAGGGCTGGGGTTGAGGCTGCATTGCTACGCGTGCTCGGAACGTGCCAGGTGGTCTTGGTTGATGTTGCTCCGGGCGCGTTTGGCCGTGTCCGGTCGTTTAACGGACGGACTCGAAAATTGCCTTAAAAGGCTGCTCTGTACTTCTGCCGTGAGAGCCGCTGTGTGTTCCTCCGTTCGGAGGGAGCGTTCCGTGTTTCCATTGACCGTGATGACTCCACGAGGGCCTGGCATCTTGAGCTTAAGGTATGCATAATGCGGCACCGTGTTGAATTTTGTGAACACGGTTCGTCCGAGCAGAGCGTGATAGCCACTGCGGAACGGGACTATGTCGAAGATTAACTCCTCGCTTCGGAAATTATCCGGGGATCCGAAGACCACTTCCAGTGTAACTGAGCCTGTACAACTGGCCTCGACACCTGGTATGACGCCTTTGAAGGTTGTCTGTATAGGTTTAATCCTTGAAGGGTCTATGCCCATCTTGCGCACTGTATCCTGATAAAGCAGGTTCAGGCTACTGCCGCCGTCCATCAGGACTCTCGTGAGGTGAAATCCATCGACGATTGGGTCTAAAACCAATGCGGCGAATCCGCCATGGCGGATACTGGTTGGATGGTCTCTTCGATCGAAAGTGATCGGGCAAGAGGACCATGGGTTGAATTTTGGGGCGACTGGCTCCATCGCGTATACGTCCCTTAGTGCACGCTTCCGCTCCCTCTTGGGTATATGCGTTGCGTATATCATGTTTACCGTCCGAACTTGAGGGGGGAATCCTTTTGTCCTCTGTTGTTCGGCGGCCGGGTCTCTTCCTCGTCATCGCTGCGTAGCCCCTTGTCATTGTTTTTGGCGATTAATTTGCCTGCCTACTTGAATACCCAACAATCTCTGTTGGTGTGGTTAGCTGGCTTTTCGGGGGTTCCATGTATTTGACAGGAGCGGTCGAGCATTCGGTCCAAATTGGACGGGCCCGGAGTGGTTCTTTTGAATGGCTTCTTCCATTGACCGGGCTTGGAGCCTCGGAATCCGGCGTTGACTGCCGTATCCTCATTGTTGTCGCTGTTAATGCGGCGTTTGTTTTTGTTTCGATGCGACCTGCCATTGCGGTCCTTGGTATCCGGACTGCCAGCATTTTTGCTGAGGTTGTTGCTGCGTGCTAGCCAGCTATCCTCTCCCGCACAGAAGCGGGTCATGAGTGATGTGAGGGCTGCCATGGATTTTGGCTTTTCCTGTCCTAGGTGTCGGGCCAGCCACTCGTCGCGGATGTTATGTTTGAAGGCAGCGAGGGCCTCTGCATCCGGACAGTCGACGATTTGATTTTTCTTTGTTAAGAACCGTGTCCAGAATTGCCTGGCCGATTCGTCTAGCTGTTGGATTATGTGGCTTAGGTCATCTGCGTCCGGTGGTCGCACATACGTGCCCTGGAAGTTGTCGAGGAATGCGGCTTCCAGGTCTTCCCAGCATCCAATTGACTCTGCGGGAAGGCTGTTAAGCCAATGCCGAGCTGGTCCTTTAAGCTTGAGCGGGAGATATTTGATGGCGTGAAGATCGTCGCCGCGGGCCATATGTATATGGAGGAGATAATCCTCAATCCAAACCGCGGGGTCTGTTGTGCCATCGTAGGATTCGATATTGACGGGTTTAAACCCTTCAGGGATTTGATGATCCATTACTTCGTCAGTGAAGCATAGTGGGTGCGCGGCGCCTCTGTATTGAGCAATATCGCGACGTAGCTCGATAGAGCGTTGTCTGCTGTGTTCGGCCCGGCCGGAGTAGTTGTATCCGGCGTGACGGTATTCGTCGTGGGTCTTGGGGCACCCACGTGATCCATAGATAGATCTGGATTGTCTTTCCTTGTCCTCCAATATATCCCGCAAGTCCGGCGCGTTCCCCCGTGGCTTCATGCTTTTTGAGCGATGTTGGGGTACGGTTTTGGTGGAGGGCTTGCATGCCTCTCTGTCGCGGCCACGAGGTGGTCGGTCTGCCGTATTGTGCACTGGTGATGCAGGTTTGTACGCTTCCTCCTCTAGTCGGGGGAGCAGCTTGCGTTTTGGGTAACTTTTGGAGGGGCGTTCGAGTTCATACTCTTCGACGCGAGGACCTCGGTCCATCTGTCGGCCAGCAGGTTTTGATCAGCTTGAAGCTGTTGCTGCTTTTTCTTTAGGCTGTTTGTCGTGGCCATTAGCCTGCGTTTGAAACGCTCTTGTTCGACGGGATCCTCAGGCACGATGAATTCGTCGTCGTCGAGGCTTGCCTCGTCTCCGGAGGGAGGTAAGTAATTATCATCCTCGACCTCTTCGTCTGCCGCCCTCTCGTGAGGGCTTGCTTCTGCCTCCTCCTGCGCTGGATCGTGCTGGAGGGGGTTGTCTTCGGCACTTTCTGGGGTGTTATTATCTCCTGTGCCGGAATCTCTATTCTTGCTGTGGCGGGATTTAGAGCGGCGCCGCTGACGTCGGCACTTGGGTTGTTTCTTTAAGGAATCGGCCTCCGCTGCTTCTTCGCCGTCCCCATCTTTTGGGGTGTCCACCATGTATATGTCGTATGACGAGGTGGTCTTCCAGTGTCCTGTAGGCACTGGTTCTTGATAGTCTCCGGCATCGTCGTCCATACCATCGATGTCTTCGGAGTCGTAGTCGAGTACGTCGGTTAGATCGTCGACGGTGGCTACGAAGTGGGTGGTGGGTGGGCTCTGAATTTCTTCGTCGTCCACGTCCCAACCATCCTGGCTGTAGTTCGGCCAGGGCTCTCCGGATAGCGAGAGATGCTTCAGCGAATTTAAGATATCGCCGAAGGGTGAGTGCTGAAAGATGTCCGCAGCGGTGAATTCCATGATCGGCGCCCAATCGGATTTGACTGGCAGGGGCGCAGGAGGTTCGGAGTCCGGCAGAGAGTCCGGCACCTCGGAGTCATGAGCTTTATGCGGGACAAGGTAAGTGTTCGGCTCCGTCGCCGTAGAAGTTGCAGCTCCCGAGGCGGTGTCCAGCCATCTGTCCTCGATCTGTGTGGTCGGCTCCGGACTATGGGTCGGAGCGGATTCGTGTGCGGCCTCCAAGGTGCTGTCCGGTGGCAGAGTTAGGTCGTGCCCATCGTGACAGCGCGGCACGCTCGGCTGTGGCTCAGATCCATCGAAGATCAAGTCCCCGCGGATATCGGCCGTGAAATTTAGGCTTCCAAACCTGACCTAACGGCCAGGGACGTAGCTTTCGATCTGCTCCAGATGGCCAAGTGAGTTGGCCCGCAGTGCGAAGCCGCCGAATACGAAGATCTGTCCGGGGAGAAAAGTCTCACCCAAGACTGTGTCGTTGTCGATTGAAGAGGCCATCAAGCCTATCGGTGACGACACAGAGGAACTCTCAATGAAAGCACCAATGTCGGTGTCAAAACCGGCGGATCTCGGGTAGGGGGTCCCGAACTGTGCGTCTAGCCGGATGGTAACAGGAGACAAGGGACACGATGTTTTACCCAGGTTCGGGCCCTCTTGATGGAGGTAAAACCCTACATCCTGCTTGATTGATATTGATATTGCGGATGTTTACAAGAGTGGATCTACCACGAGATCAAGGAGGCTAAACCCTAGAAGCTAGCCTATGGTATGATTGTAATGGTTGTTGTTGTTGTTGTTGTTGTGTCCTATGGACTAGAGCCATCCGGTTTATATAGACACCGGAGAGGGATAGGGTTACATAGAGTCGGTTACAATGGTAGGAGATCTACGTATCCGTATCGCCAAGCTTGCCTTCCACGCCAAGGAAAGTCCCATCCGGACACGGGACGAAGTCTTCAATCTTGTATCTTCATAGTCTTGGAGTCCGGTCGATGATGATAGTCTGGCCGATGATAGTTCGACTGATGATGGTAGTCCGGCTATCCGGACACCCCCTAATCCAGGACTCCCTCAATAGCCGTTAAGGAATGCCGTTTTGACGTCCATTTGCCATATCTCATAATCATAGTATGCGGCAATTGCTGACATGATTCGGACAGACTTCAGCTCCGCTACGGGAGAGAAAGTCTCATCATAGTCAACCCCTTGAACTTGCCGATAACCCTTAGCGACAACTCGAGCTTTATAGATGGTAACATTACCATCCGCGTCCGTCTTGTTCTTAAAGATCCATTTGTTTTCTATCGCTCGCCGATCATCGGGCAAGTCTGTCAAAGTCCACACTTTGTTTTCATACATGGATCCTATCTCGGATTGCATGGCTTCAAGCCATTTGTTGGAATCTAGGCCCACCATCGCTTCTTCATAGTTCGAAGGTTCACCATTGTCTAACAACATGATTTCTAGGACAGGGTTGCCATACCATTCTGGTGTGGAACATGTCCTTGTGGACCTATGAAGTTCAGTAGCAACTTGATCCGAAGTACCTTGATCATCATCATTAACTTCCTCTCCAGTCGGTGCAGGCACCACAGGAACATCTTCCTAAGCCGCGCTACTTTCCGGTTCAAGAGGCAGTACTTCATTCAGTTCTACTTTTCTCCCACTTATTTCTTTCGAGAGAAACTCTTTCTCCAGAAAGGACCCGTTCTTGGCAACAAAGATCTTGCCTTCGGATCTAAGGTAGAAGGTATACCCAATGGTTTCCTTAGGGTATCCTATGAAGACGCATTTTTCCGACTTGGGTTCGAGCTTTTCAGGTTGAAGTTTCTTGACATAAGCATCGCATCCCCAAACTTTTAGAAAAGACAGCTTAGGCTTCTTCCCAAACCATAATTCATACGGTGTCGTCTCAACGGATTTAGACGGTGCCCTATTTAAAGTGAATGTAGCTGTCTCTAGAGCGTATCCCCAAAATGATAGCGGTAAATCAATGAGTGACATCATAGACCGCACAATATCCAATAGAGTGCGATTACGATGTTCGGACACACCGTTATGCTGAGGTGTTCTAGGCGGCGTGAGTTGTGAAACGATTCCACATTTCCTTAAGTGCGTACCAAATTCGTGACTTAAATATTCTCCTCCATGATCTGATCGTAAGAACTTTATTTTTCGGTCACGTTGATTCTCTACCTCATTCTGAAATTCCTTGAACTTTTCAAAGGTCTCAGACCTGTGTTTCATCAAGTAAACATACCCATATCTACTCAAGTCATCAGTGAGGGTGAGAACATAACGATAGCCACCGCGAGCCTCGACGCTCATTGCACCGCACACATCAGTATGTATATTTCCAATAAGTTGGTTGCTCGCTCCATTGTTCCGGAGAACGGAGTCTTGGTCATTTTACCCATGAGGCATGGTTCGCACGTGTCAAATGATTCGAAATCAAGAGACTCCAAAAGTACATCTGTATGGAGCTTCTTCATGCGTTTGACACCAATCTGACCAAGGTGGCAATGCCACAGATATGTGGGACTATCATTATCAATCTTACATCTTTTGGTATTCACACTATGAATATGTGTAACATCACGTTCGAGATTCATTAAGAATAAACCATTGACCAGCCGGGCATGACCATAAAACATATCTCTCATATAAATAGAACAACCATTATTCTCAGATTTAAATGAGTAGCCATCTCGTATTAAACGAGATCCAGATACAATGTTCATGCTCAAAGCTGGCACTAAATAACAATTATTGAGGTTTAAAACTAATCCCGTAGGTAAATGTAGAGGTAGCGTGCCGATGGCGATCACATCGACCTTGGAACCATTCCCGACGCGCATCATCACCTCGTCCTTCGCCAGTCTCCGTTTATTCCGCAGCTCCTGTTTTGAGTTACAAATATGAGCAACCGCACCGGTATCAAATACCCAGGAGCTACTACGAGTACTGGTAAGGTACACATCAATTACATGTATATCACATATACCTTTAGTGTTGTCAGCCTTCTTGTCTGCTAAGTGCTTGGGGCAGTTCCGCTTCCAGTGCCCGCTTCCCTTGCAATAAAAGCACTCAGTCTCAGGTTTGGGTCCATGCTTTGGCTTCTTCCCGGCAACTGTCTTACCGGGTGCGGCAACTCCCTTGCCGTACTTCCTGAAGTTCTTTTTACCCTTGCCTTTCTTGAAACTAGTGGTTTTATTGACCATCAACACTTGATGTTCCTTTTTGATTTCCACCTCCGCTGATTTCAGCATTGAAAATACTTCAGGAATAGTTTT
This sequence comes from Triticum timopheevii, assembly GCA_963921465.1. Lineage (NCBI taxonomy): Eukaryota > Viridiplantae > Streptophyta > Magnoliopsida > Poales > Poaceae > Triticum > Triticum timopheevii. The sequence goes on from OY997272.1 coordinate 499,738,757, forward strand.
CACCATCCCCTGCATATTGTAGTTCATCACAAAGCTCTTGTAGCTAGGTGGGAGCGACTGAAGGATTCTATCAATGACCGCCTCGTCTGGGAGGTTAATGTCCAGCTGGGACAAGCGGTTGTGCAACCCAGACATTTTGAGTATGTGCTCGCTGACAGAACTATTTTCCTCCATTTTACAACTATATAACTTGTCGGAGACTTCATATCTCTTGACCCATGCATGAGCTTGGAAAACCATTTTTAGCTCTTCGAACATCTCATATGCTCCGTGTTGCTCAAAACGCTTTTGGAGCCCTGGTTCTAAGCTGTAAAGCATGCCGCACTGAACAAGGGAGTAGTCATCAACACGCGACTACCAGGCGTTCATAACGTCTTGAGTTGCGGGGAAAACGGGTCCTTCACCTAGCGGTTCATCTAGGACATATGCTCTTTTGGCAGCTATGAGGATGATTCTCAAGTTCTGGACCCAGTCCGTATAGTTGCTGCCATCGTCTTTCAGCTTGGTTTTCTCTAGGAACGCGTTGAAGTTGAGGGCAACATTAGCGTGGGACATTTGATCTACAAGACATATTGCAAAAGTTTTTAGACTAAGTTCATGATAATTAAGTTCATCTAATGAAATTATTTAATGAACTCCCACTCAGATAGACATCCCTCTAGTCATCTAAGTGATCCATGATCCGGGTCAACTAGACCGTGTCCGATCATCACGTGAAACGGACTAGTCATCATCGGTGAACATCTTCATGTTGATCGTATCTTCTATACGACTCATGTTCGACCTTTCGGTCTCTTGTGTTCCGAGGCCATGTCTATACATGCTAGGCTCGTCAAGTCAACCTAAGTGTTTTGCATGTGTAAATCTGTCTTACACCCATTGTATGTGAACATTAGAATCTATCACACCCGATCATCACATGGTGCTTCGAAACAACGAACTTTCGCAACGGCGCACAGTTAGGGGGAACACTTTCTTGAAATTATTATGAGGGATCATCTTATTTACTACCGTCGTTCTAAGCAAATAAGATGCAAAAACATGATAAACATCACATGCAATCAAATAGTGACATGATATGGCCAATATCATTTTGCTCCTTTTGATCTCCATCTTCGGGGCGCCATGATCATCATCGTCACCGGCATGACACCATGATCTCCATCATCATGATCTCCATCATTGTGTCTCCATGAAGTTGTTCGCCAACTATTACCTCTACTACTATGGCTAACGGTTTAGCAATAAAGTAAAGTAATTACATGGCGTTTATTCAATGACACGTAGGTCATACAATAATTAAGACGAACAACGTGACCAATTTACTCAGTGGCTCTTTGACATTGACATCCCACCTTCTGAAGATTGGCTCCTTCTCGGTGATTTCAACTACATTCTCTCACCTGATAATCGTAGTAAACCTGGTGGTAATGTCCATGATATGTTCACTTTTAACGATTTCATCCGGCAACAAATGCTCACGGAAATTCCTATCAAAGGCAGAAGTTATACCTGGTCTAACATGCAACAAAACCCACTGCTTGAACAGCTCGACTGGGTCTTCACCTCTCTCAATTGGACTGCGTCATTCCCTAATACAATTGTCAACCCACTGAGCAGGCCGGTTTCTGATCATACCCCTTGTTCGGTAGTTATTCAGACCACAATCCCCAAAAGCAAAATCTTTAGGTTTGAAACTTACTGGATCGCGCACCCGGGGTTTATGGACGTTGTTGAGCAGGCCTGGCACAAACCTATCCGCCATCGGACGAATTCGAATGCTGCATCCATCTTATGTCAGAAACTTAAGTTTGTTCGTCATGCGCTCCCCCACTGGAGTAAAAAGATTTCCCGCCTCAAAGTTGCCATTGACAACACCAACAAAGCCATTCTTGAACTGGACTCTATTGCGGACCTTCGTAGTCTCACTACTCCTGAAAAGAATTTCTTGGTTATTCTTAAAACCCACCTTATCAGACTTTTGCAGTACCAGAAATAATACTGGAAAAAACACTACAATATCAGATGGATTAAGTTTGGTGATGAGAACTCGAAGTTCTTCCAGGCGGTGGCTACTGAAAGTTACAGAAGAAATTGTATCTCCACCCTAAAAACGAAGGACGGCACGATGGTGACTGATCATGTGGGCAGGGAGTCAATCCTTTTTGAGGCTTTCAAAGAGCGCCTAGGAAAAGCTAACCCTAAACCCATGCGCTTCAACCTGTCCAAGCTCCTTCGATCACAGGTGGATTTTGATAGCCTCACCACTCCTTTCTCACATGCAGAAATTGATGCTGTAATCAAGGACATGCCGCCGGATCGTGCCCCTGGACCTGATGGCTTCAATGGGGCTTTCTTAAAAGCATGTTGGCCAATCATCAAAAATGATTTTTATCAGCTGTGTGATGAGTTTCACTCAGGCAATCTGAACTTGGAAAGCCTCAACTATGGATTTATCACACTGATACCAAAGAAAAATGCCCCTGAGACAGTCAATGATTATCGACCCATCACGCTCCTTAACTGCTGCCTCAAGATCATCACTAAAATTTTGGCCAACCGGCTTCAGAAAATCATCCTTAAAATTGTCCATCGCAACCAGTATGGTTTTCTTCGTGGTAGATCCATACATGACTGTCTGGCTTGGGCATTCGAGTATATACACCAATGCCATGCCTCCAAAAGGGAAATCATCTTACTGAAGTTGGACTTTGCTAAGGCTTTCGACACTATAGAGCACTCCGCCATGTTGCAAATTATGAAGAACATGGGATTTAACAAAAAAATGGCTTCAGTGGATTCATTGCATATTTGCCTCTGGGAAATCCTTAGTTCTTCTCAACGGGAACCCCGGGCGCCAATTCCAATGCAGGTGTGGAGTCCGACAAGGGGATCCCTTGTCGCCCTTGATCTTTGTGTTAGCAGCCGACTTGCTTCAAATGGCCATTAATGAGGCTCTGGATAACAATCTCTTGCTTCGCCCGATCCCACACGCACCTGGCGAGGATTATCCAGTCATTCAATACGCGGACGACACCATAATGGTCCTGCCGGCCTGCCAGGTACAGGTTTCTCGCATGAAACAAATTCTGACAGATTATGCGGCCTCGATCGGACTAAAAATCAACTTCCATAAGTCAACCATGATTCCGATCAACACATCCCATGAAAAGTGCCAATCGTTAGCGGATCTTTTTGGTTGTGCCACTGCCAGCATGCCCTTTACCTATCTTGGCCTGCCTCTTGGCACGACCAAGCCAACAGTGCTTGATATGGCTCCGATGGTTTGCAAAGCTGAACGTAGAATTACTGCTGCCATGTCCCTTATGTCTTATGCTGGGAAACTGGCCCTTGTCAACTCCCTCATCACGGCTCTTGCGATCTGTCCCATGGGGACCCTAAAGCTTCCGCCTAAGATTTTGGAGCAACTGGATAAAATCAGAAGGCATTGCTTGTGGAAAAAGAAGACCGAAGCTGGGGAGAAATGCACACCACTGGCTGCTTGGGACATGATCTGCCGACCCAAAAAATGTGGTGGTCTAGGTGTTTTAAACCTGTGTATCCAAAATGATGCCCTACTTCTCAAAATGCTGCATAAGTTCTACAATCACAACGACACTCCATGGGTTAACCTAATCTAGCATACCTACTATAATGACATTGTCCCGCATGCAGCTGACCCTTCCGGATCATTTTGGTGGAAAGACCTAGTCAAGCTCATGCCAACTTACCGTGGGGTCACAAACGTTCAAATCAACTCCGGCTCTGCGGCCCTGTTCTGGAAGGATATGTGGAACAACTCCATCTACACCTCATCCTTCCCCAGAGCGTTCTCCTTTTCCACCAACGCTGATATCTCAGTTCAGGAGTTCTTGTCAACCACGGATCTGGCTACAATCTTTCAACTCCGGCTCTCCATGCAAGCCCATGACGAGCTACGTCAAATCCAGCGGGAGGTTTCTCAGGTTGTTCTAACTGGCTCTACGGATCAATGGATTTGTGTATGGGGAGACCAGTCTTTCAAGACCTCTGCCTACTACAACTTTGTCTTCCGAGATGTGATGGCACATGAGGGGTTCAAATGGCTCTGGAAGGCCAAATCGATCCCTAAGATCAAAGTTTTTGGCTGGTTTTTGCTCTCTGACAGACTCAATACGCGCAACATGCTCAGTAGGCGACACTACAATATTGGCGATAACCTGGATTGCCTTCTATGCAACCAACACGTTGAGGAGACTGTGGAACATCTGTTCTTTCGCTGCACTTTCAATTCAACCTGCTGGCAATATTTTGGAATTCATTGGCCAACACAGGGCAACAGATTGGATTTGATATCACATCTAAAGATGAGACACGGGCGCAAGATGATCATGGACATCTTCCTCGTTTCTGCATGGAGCCTCTAGAAGGAACATAACAATAACTACTTTCGACATGTGACCCCCACGGTCACCTCCTGGCGGACACGCTTCAAGAAAGACTTCTCTGATATTAGTCATAGGCTACCACCACATAAGAAACACTTAGTGGCCACTTTTATTACTAATCTTAACTAACCACCTCCCCCCCACCCCCCCTCTCCCTTGTAACCACCTCAATCCCCCCCTTGTAAACATCATGTAACACCACCATTTATTTATATATATATATGCAGTAGGAAGCTCTCCTACTGTCTCAATTTTCAAAATAATAATAATTAAGACAACTCCTATGGCTCCTGCCGGTTGTCATACTCATCGACATGCAAGTCATGATTCCTATTACAAGAACATGATCAATCTCATACATCACATATATATCATTCATCACATCCTTTTGGCCATATCACATCACAAGGCATATGCTGCAAAAACAAGTTAGATGTCCTCTAATTGTTGTTGCATGTTTTTATGTGGCTGCAATAGGGTTCTTGCAAGAAAGATTCTTACCTACGCCAAAACCACAACGTGATATGCCAATTTCTATTTACCCTTCATAACGACCCTTTTCATCAAATCCGATCCGACTAAAGTGGGAGGGACAGACACCCGCTAGCCACCTTATGCAACTAGTGCATGTCAGTCGGTGGAACCTGTCTCACGTAAGCGTACGTGTAAGGTCGGTCCGGGCCGCTTCATCCCACGATGCCGCCGAAACAAGATAAGACTAGTAGTGGCAAGTAAATTGACAACATCTACGCCCACAACAAAATTGTGTTCTACTCGTGCATAGAAACTACGCATAGACCTAGCTCATGATGCCACTGTTGGGGAACGTTGCAGAAAATAAAAAAATTCTACGCTTCACCAAGATCAATCTATGGAGTCATCTAGCAACGAGAGAGAGGAGTGCATCTACATACCCTTGTATATCGCGAGTGGAAGCGTTCAAGAGAACGGGGTTGATGGAGTCGTACTCGTCGTGATCCAAATCACCGAAGATCCTAGTGCCGAACGGACGGCACCTCCGCGTTCAACACACGTACGGTTGGGGAAGACGTCTCCTCCTTCTTGATCCAGCAAGGGGGAAGGAGAGGTTGATGGAGATCCAGCAGCACAATGGCGTGGTGGTGGAAGTAGCGGGGAATCTCGGCAGGGCTTCGCCAAGCTCAGCGAGAGGGAGAGGTGTTGCGGGGGGAGAGGGAGGCGCCAGGAACTAGGGTGTGCAGCCCTCCCTCCCTCCCTCTTTATATAGGGGCCCTGGGGGGCGCCGGCCCCCTAGAGATCCAATCTCAAGGGGGCGGCGGCCAAAGGGGGGACTTGCCCCCCAAGTCAGGTGGGGCGCCACCCACCCCTAGGGTTTCCAACCCTATGCGCAGGGGGAGGCCCAAGGGGGGCGCACCAGCCCACCAGGGGCTGGTTCCCTTCCCACTTCAGCCCATGGGGCCCTCCGGGATAGGTGGCCCCACCCGGTGGACCCCCGGGACCCTTCCGGTGGTCCCAGTACAATATCGGTGACCCCCGAAACTTTCCTGGTGGCCGAAACTGGACTTCCTATATACTAATCTTAACCTCCGGACCATTCCGGAACTCCTCGTGACATCCGGGATCTCATCCGGGACTCCAAAAAATTTGCGGGTTACCGCATACTAATATCTCTACAACCCTAGCGTCACCGAACCTTAAGTGTGTAGACCCTACAGGTTCGGGAATCACGGAGACATGATCGAGACAGCTCTCCGGCCAATAACCAACAGCGGGATCTGGATACCCATGTTGGCTCCCACAAGTTCCACGATGATCTCATAGAATGAACCACGATGTCGAGGATTCAAGTAATCATGTATACAATTCCCTTTGTCAATCGGCACGTTACTTGCCCGAGATTCGATCGTCGGTATCCCAATACCTCGGTCAATCTCGTTACCGGCAAGTCACTTTACTCGTACCATAATGCATGATCCCATGACCAACTACTTGGTCACATTGAGCTCATTATGATGATGCATTACCGAGTGGGCCTAGAGATACCTCTCTGTCATACGGAGTGACAAATCCCAGTCTCGATCCGTGTCAACCCAACAGATACTTTCGGGGATACCTGTAGCATACCTTTATAGTCACCCAGTTACGTTGTGACGTTTGGTACACCCAAAGCACTCCTACGGTATCCGGGATTTACACGATCTCATGGTCTAAGGAAATGATACTTGACATTGGAAAAGCTCTAGCAAACGAACTACATGATCTTGTGCTATGCTTAGGATTGGGTCTTGTCCATCACATCATTCTCATAATGATGTGATCCCGTCATCAATGACATCCAATGTCCATAGTCACGAAACCATGACTATCTGTTGATCAACGAGTTAGTCAACTAGAGGCTCACTAGGGACATGTTATGGTCTATGTATTCACACATGCATTACGATTTCCGTATAACACAATTATAGCATGAATAATAGACAATTATCATGAACAAGGAAATATAATAATAATCATTTTATTATTGCCTCTAGGGCATATTTCCAACAATTGATACCTTGGTTCTCAAAAACTAAGGGAAATACTTACGCTACTGTGCTGCATCACCCTTTCCTCTTCAAGGAAAACCAACGCAAGCTCGAGACATAGCAAGAAGGATTTCTGGCGCCGTTGCCGGGGAGGTCTTCGCTCAAGTCAAGACATACCAAGTACCCATCACAAACTCATCTCCCTCGCATTTACATTGTTTGCCATTTGCCTCTCGTTTTCCTCTCCCCCACTTCACCCTTGCTGTTTTATTTGCCCTCTCTTTCCCAATCTCTCCCTCTTTACCACTTGCCTTTTTCTTCCCCTTTCTTTCGCTTGCCTTTTTATGTTTCCTTGTGTGTTGGATTACTTTTCACCATGGCGCAAGATAATACCAAATTGTGTGATTTCTCCAATACCAATAATAATGATTTACTTAGTACTCCAATTGCTCCTCTTAATGATGTTGAGTCTTGTGAAATCAATACTGCTTTGCTGAATCTTGTTATAAAAGATCAATTTGCCGGCCTTCCTAGTGAAGATGTCGCTACTCATCTAAACAACTTTGTTGATTTGTGTGATATGCAAAAGAAGAAAGATACGGATAATGATATTGTTAGATTGAAGTTATTTCCGTTTTCACTTAGAGATCGTGCTAAAGTTTGGTTTTCGTCTTTGCCTAAAAATAGTATTGATTCTTGGAACAAGTGCAAATATGCTTTCATCTCTAAATGTTTTCCTCTTGCTAAGATCATCTCGCTTAGGAATGATATTATGAATTTTAAACAACTTGATCATGAGCATGGTACCCAATCTTGGGAAAGAATGAAATTGATGATTCGCAATTGCCCTACTCATGTTTTGAATTTATGGATGATCATACAAAAATTTTATGCCGGATTAAACTTTGCTTCTAGAAATCTTTTAGATTCGGCCGCCGGAGGCACATTTATGGAAATCTCTTTAGGAGATGCTACAAAACTTCTTGATAATATTATGGATAATTATTCTTAATGGCACACCGAACGATCTACTAGTAAAAAGGTGCATGCTATAGAAGAAATTAATGTTTTGAGTGGAAAGATGGATGAGCTTATGAGATTGTTTGCTACTAAGAGTTCTTCTATTGATCCCAATGATATTCCTTTATTGTTGGAAATATGCCCTAGAGGCAATAATAAAATGGCTATTATTGTATTTCCTTGTTCATGATAATTGTCTATTATTCATGCTATAATTGTATTGACCGGAAACCGCAACACAAGTGTGAATACATAGACCACAACATGTCCCTAGTGAGCCTCTAGTTGACTAGCTCGTTGATCAACAGATGGTCATGGTTTCCTGACCATGGACATTGGATGTCATTGATAACGGGATCACATCATTAGGAGAATGATGTGATGGACAAGACCCAATCCTAAGCATAGCACAAGATCGTGTAGTTCATTTGCTAAAGCTTTTCTAATGTCAAGTATCATTTCCTTAGACCATGCAATTGTGTAACTCCCTGATACCGTGGGAGTACTTTGGGTGTACCAAACGTCACAACGTAACTGGGTGGCTATAAAGGTGCACTACAGGTATCTCCGAAAGTGTATGTTGGGTTGGCACGAATCGAGACTGGGATTTGTCACTCCGTATGACGAAGAGGTATCTCTGGGCCCACTCAGTAATGCATCATCATATTGAGCTCAATGTGACTAAGTAGTTAGTCACGGGATCATGCATTACGGAATGAGTAAAGTGACTTGCTGGTAACGAGGTTGAACGAGGTATTGGGATACCGACGATCGAATCTCGGGCAAGTAACATACCGATTGACAAAGGGAATTGTATATTGGATTGCTTGAATCCTTGACATCGTGGTTCATCCGATGAGATCATCATGGAACATGTGGGAGCCAACATGGGTATCTAGATCCCGCTGTTGGTTATTGGCCAGAGAGCTGTCTCGGTCATCTCTGCATGATTCCCAAACCTGTAGGGTCTACACACTTAAGGTTCGGTGACGCTAGAGTTGTTATGGGAATTAGTGTGCAGTTACCTAATGTTGTTCGGAGTCCCGGAAAAGATCCCGGACATCACAAGGAGTTCCGGAATGGTTCGGAGGTAAAGATTTATATATGGGAAGTCCTATTTTGGCCACCGGAAAATGTTCGGGATTTTTCGGTATTGTATCGGGAAGGTTCTAGAAGGTTCTGGAGTGGGGCCCACCAGCATGGGGGGACCCACATGAACGTGGGTAGTGAGGGCAAGGCCCCACACCCCTGGTCCAGGCGCACCAAGATCCCCCCTTAGAAGGAATAAGATCATATCCCGAAGGGATAAGATGAAGATCCCTAAAAAGGGGGGATAACAATCGGTGGGGAAGGAAATGATGGGATTTCTTTCCTCCCACCTTTGCCAACGCCCCAATGGACTTGGAGGGCAAGAAACCAGCCCCCTCAACCCCTATATATAGTGGGGAGGTTCATGGGAGATGCACCCTTTGCCCCTGGCGCAGCCCTCCCCCTCTCCAACTCCACCTCCTCCTCCGTAGTGCTTGGCGAAGCCCTGTCGGAGAACTGCAAGCTCCACCACCACGCCGTTGTGCTGCCGGAGCTCTCACTCAACTTATCCTCTCCCCTTGCTGGATCAAGAAGGAGGATATGTCCCTGGGCTGCACGTGTGTTTAACGCGGAGGCGCCGTCCGTTCGGCGCTATATCGGATCTTCCGCGATTTGAATCGCCGCGAGTACGACTCCATCAACCGCGTTCTTGTAACGCTTCCGCTTAGCGATCTTCAAGGGTATGAAGATGCACTCACTCTCTCTCTCGTTGCTATAATCTCCATAGATTGATCTTGGTGATGCGTAGAAAATTTTGAATTTCTGCTACATTCCCTAATAGTGGCATCATGAGCTAGGTCTATGCGTAGATTCTATGCACGAGTAGAACACAAGTTGTTGTGGGCATCGATTTTGTTCAATATGCTTACCGTTACTAGTCCTATCTTGTTTCAACGGTATTGAGGGATGAAGCGGCCCAGACCGACCTTACACATACACTTACGTGAGACAGGTTCCACCGGCTGACATGCACTTGTTGCATAAGGTGGCTAGCGGGTGCCAGTCTCTCCCATTTTAGTCGGATCGGATTCGATGAAAAGGGTCCTTATGAAGGGTAAATAGCAATTGGCATTCACGTTGTGGTTTTGGCGTAGGTAAGAAATGTTCTTGCTAGAAACCTATAGCAGCCACGTAAAAACTTGCAACAACAATTAGAGGACATCTAACTTGTTTTTGCAGCATATGCCGTGTGATGTGATATGGCCAAGAAGGATGTTATTAATGAAATATATGTGATGTATGAGATTGATCATATTCTTGTAATAGGAATCACGACTTGCATGTCGATGAGTATGACAACCGGCAGGAGCCATAGGAGTTGTCTTTATTTATTGTATGACCTGCGTGTCACTGAATAACGCCATGTAATTACTTTACTTCATTGCTAAACCGTTAGCCATAGTAGTAGAAGTAATAGTTGGCGAGACAACTTCGTGGAGACACGATGATGTAGATCATGATGATGGAGATCATGGTGTCATGCTGGTGACGATGATGATCATGGAGCCCCGAAGATGGAGATCAAAAGGAGCAAAATGATATTGGCCATATCATGTCACTATTTGATTGCATGTGATGTTTATCATGTTTATGCATCTTATTTGCTTAGAACGACGGTAGTAAATAAGATGATCCCTCAAAATAATTTCAAGAAAGTGTTCCCCCTAACTGTGCACCGTTGCGAAAGATCATTGCTTCGAAGCACCACGTGATGATTGGGTGTGATAGATTCTAACATTCACATACAACGGGTGTAAGCCAGATTTACACACGCGAAACACTTAGGTTGACTTGAAGAGCCTAGCATGTACAGACATGGCCTCAGAACACAAGAGACCGAAAGGTCGAACATGAGTCGTATAGTAGATACGATCAACATGAAGATGTTCACCAATGATGACTAGTCTGTCTCACGTGATGATCGGACACGGCCTAGTTGACTCGGATCATGTATCACTTAGATGACTAGAGGGATGTCTGTTTAAGTGGGAGTTCATCAAATAATTTGATTAGATGAACTTAATTATCCTGAACATAGTCAAAAGGTCTTTGCAAATTATGTCGTAGCTCGCATCTCAGTTCTACTGTTTTAGATATGTTCCTAGAGAAAATTTAGTTGAAAGTTGATAGTAGCAAATATGCGGACTGGGTCCATAAACTGAGGATTGTCCTCATTGATGCGCAGAAGGCTTATGTCCTTAATGCACCTCTCGATGTGCTGAACCTCGAACGTCGTCTGTGGATGTTGCGAACATCTGACATACACGTTTTGATGACTACATGATAGTTCAGTAATGTTAAATGGTTTAGAATTGAGGCGCCGAAGACGTTCATTTGAAACGTCGCGGAACATATGAGATGTTCCAAGGGCTGAAATTGGGATTTCGGGCTCGTGCTCACGTCAAGAGGTATAAGACCTCTGACGAGTTTCTTAGCCTACAAACTAAGGGAGAAAAGCTCAATCATTGAGCATGTGCTCAGATTGTCTGGGTACTACAATCACTTGAATCGAGTGGGAGTTAATCTTCCAGATGAGATAGTGATGTTTCTCCAAAGTCATTGCCACCAAGCTACTAGAGCTTCATGATGAACTATAACATATCAGGGATAGATATGGTGATCCTTGAGATATTCGCGATGTTTGACACCGCAAAAGTAGAAATCAAGAAGGAGCATCAATTGTTGATGGTTAGTGAAACCACTAGTTTCAAAGAGGGCAAGGGCAAGAAGGGATACTTCATGAAACAGCAAATCAGTTGCTACTCTAGTGAAGAAACCCAAGGTTGAACCCAAACCCGAGACTAAGTGCTTCTGTAATAAGGGGAACGGTCACTAGAGCAGAATTACCCTAGATACTTGGTAGATAAGAAGGCAGGCAAGGTTGACAGAAGTATATTGGATATACATTATATTAATGTGTACTCTACTAGTACTCCTAGTAGCACCATGGTAATAGATATTGGTTCGGTTGCTAAGTGTTAGTAACTCGAAATAAGGCTACGGAATAAACGGAGACTAGCTAAAGGCAAGGTGACGATATGTGTTGGAAGTATTTCCAAGGTTGATGTGATCAAACATCGCACGCTCCCTCTACCATCGGGATCGGTGTTAAACCTAAATAATTGTTATTTGGTGTTTGCATTGAGCATAGACATGATTGGATTATGTCTATTGCAATGCGGTTATTCATTTAAGGAGAATAATGGTTACTCTGTTTATTTGAATAATACCTTCAATGGTCTTGCACCTAAAATGAATGGTTTATTGAATCTCGGTCGTAGTGATACACATGTTCATGCCAAAAGATATAAGATAGTAATGATAGTACCACCTACTAGTGGCACTGCCATTTGAGTCATATTGGTATAAAACGCATTAAGAAGCTCCATGTTGATGGATCTTTTGGACTCACTCGTTTTTTGAAAAGTTTGAGACATGCGAACCATGTCTATTAGTATGTACGCATGAAGAAACTCCATGCAGATGGATCATTTGGACTCACTTGATTTTGAATCACTTGAGACATGCAAATCATACCACATGGGCAAGATGACTGAAAAGCCTCGTTTTCAGTAAGATGGAACAAGAAAGCAACTTGTTGGAAGTAATACATTTTGATGTATGCAGTCCAATGAGTGTTGGGGCACGCAGTGGATATTGTTATGTTCTTACTTCACAAATGATTTGAGTAGATGCTGAGTATATTTACTTGATGAAACACAAGTCTGAATTATTGAAAGGTTCAAGTAATTTCAGAGTGAAGTTGAAGATCCTCGTGATAAGAGGATAAAATGTCTATGATATGATCATAGAGATGAGTATCTGAGTTATGAGTTTGGTATACAATTAAGACATTGTGGAAATTGTTTCACAACTAATACTGCCTGGAACACCATAGTGTGATGGTGTGTCCAAACATCATAGTTGCACCCTCTTGGATATGGTGCATACCATGATGTATCTTATCGAATTACTACTATCGTTTATGGGTTAGGCATTAGAGACAACCGCATTCACTTCAAATAGGGCACCACATAATTCCGTTGAGATGACAATGTATGAACTATGGTTTAGAGAAACCTAATCTGTTGTTTCTTAAAAGTTTGGGGCTGCGATGCTTATGTGAAAAAGTTTCATCCTAGTAAGCTTGAACCCAAAACGGATAAATGCATCTTCATAGGTCACCCAAAATAGTTGGGTATACCTCCTATTTCAGATCTGGAAGCAAAAGTGATTGTTTCTTAAATGGGTCCTTTCTCGAGGAAAAGTTTCTCTCGAAAGAATTGAGTGGGAGGATGGTGGAGACTTGATAAGGTTATTGAACCATCACTTCAACCAGTGTGTAGCAGGGCACACGAAGTTGTTCCTGTGGCACCTACACCAATTGAAGTGGAAGTTGATGATAGTGATCATGAAACTTCGGATCAAGTCACTACCAAACCTCGTAGGACGACAAGGACAGGTACTGCTTCAGAGTGGTACGGTAATCCTGTCTTGGAGATCATGTTGCTAGATAACAATGAACCTACGAGCTATGGAGAAGCGATGGTGGGCCCAGATTCTGACAAACGGCTCGAGGCCATAAAATCCGAGAGAGGATCCATGTATGAAAACAAAGTGTAGACTTTGGAAGAACTACTTGATGGTCGTAAGGCTGTTGGGTACAGATGGATTTTAAAAGGAAGACGGACAACGATGGTAAGTATCACCATTAAGAAAGCTCGACTTGTCGTTAAGATGTTTTCTGACAAGTTCAAGGAGTTGACTACGATGAGACTTTCTCACTCGTAGCGATGCTAAGAGTCTGTTGGAATTATATTAGCAATTACTGCATGATTTATGAAATCTTGCAGATAGGATGTCAAAACATTATTTCCTCGATGATATTCTTGAGGAAAGGTTGTATGTGATACAACCAGAAGGTTTTGTCAATCCTGAAAGATGCTAACAAGTATGCAATGCTCCAGCAATCCTTCTAAGGAATGGAGTAAGCATCTCGGAGTTGGAATATACGCTTTGATGAGATGATCAAAGATTTTGGGTTTATACAATGTTTATGAGAAACTTGTATTTCCAAAGAAGTGAGTGGGAGCACTATAGAATTTCTGATGAGTATATGTTATTGAGATATTGTTGATCAGAAATGATGTAGAATTTCTGGACAGCATATAGGGTTATTTGAAAAGTGTTTTTCAATGGAAAACCTGGATTAAGCTACTTGAACATTGAGCATCAAGATCTATAAAGATAGATCAAAAACGCTTAATAGTACTTTCAAATAAATACATACCGTGACAAGATTTCGAACGAGTTCAAAATAGATCGGCAAAGAAGGAGTTCTTGGCTGTGTTATAAGGTATGAGTATTGAGAAAGACTCAAGACCTGACCACGGCAGAAAAGAGAGAAAGGACGAAGGTCGTCCCCTATGCTTTAGACGTAGGCTCTACAGTATGCTATGTTGTGTACCGCACCTGAAGTGTGCATTGCCATGAGTCAGTCAAGGGGTGCAAGTGTGATCCAGGAATGGATCACAGGATAGCGGTCAAGGTTATCCTTAGTAACTAGTGGACTAAGGAATTTTCTCAATTATGGAGGTGGTAAAAGAGTTCATCGTAAAGGGTTACGCCGATGCAAACTTTGACACTAATCCGGATTATTCTGAGTAGTAAACCGGATTTGTATAGTAGAACAGTTATTTCGAATAGCTCCAAATAGAGCGTGGTAGCTGCATTTAGAAGATGAAATAGAGATTTGCAAAGCACACACGGATCTGGAAGGTTCAGATCCGTTGACTAATAACCTCTCTCACAAGCGAGATATGATCAAACCCCATGGGTGTTGATTCATTACAATCACATAGTGATGTGAACTAGATTATTGACTCTAGTGCAAGTGGGAGACTATTGGAAATATGCCCTAGAGGCAATAATAAAATGGTTATTATTGTATTTCCTTGTTCATGATAATTGTCTATTATTCATGCTATAATTGTATTGACCGGAAACCGCAATACATGTGTGAATACATAGACCACAACATGTCCCTAGTGAGCCTCTAGTTGACTAGCTCGTTGATCAACAGATGGTCATGGTTTCCTGACCATGGACATTGGATGTCATTGATAACAAGATCACATCATTAGGAGAATGATGTGATGGACAAGACCCAATCCTAAGCATAGCACAAGATCGTGTAGTTCGTTTGCTAAAGCTTTTCTAATGTCAAGTATCATTTCCTTAGACCATGAGATTGTGTAACTTCCTGATACCGTAGGAGTATTTTGGGTGTACCAAACGCCACAACGTAACTGGGTGGCTATAAAGGTGCACTGCAGGTATCTCCGAAAGTGTCTGTTGGGTTGGCACGAATCGAGACTGGGATTTGTCACTCCGTATGACGGAGAGGTATCTCTGGGCCCACTCGGTAATGCATCATCATAATGAGCTCAATGTGACTAAGTAGTTAGTCATGGGATCATGCATTAGGGAATGAGTAAAGTGACTTGCCGGTAACGAGGTTGAACGAGGTATTGGGATACCGACGATCAAATCTCGGGCAAGTAACATACCGATTGACAAAGGGAATTGTATACGGGATTGCTTGAATCCTTGACATCATGGTTCATCTGATGAGATCATCGTGGAACATGTGGGAGCCAACATGGGTATCCAGATCCCGTTGTTGGTTATTGGCCAGAGAGCTGTCTCGGTCATGTCTGCATGATTCCCGAACACGTAGGGTCTACACACTTAAGGTTTGGTGACGCTAGAGTTGTTATGGGAATTAGTGTGCAGTTACCAAATGTTGTTCGGAGTCCCGAATGAGATCCCGGACATCACGAGGAGTTCCGGAATGGTCCGGAGGTAAAGATTTATGTATGGGAAGTCCTATTTGGGCCACCGAAAATGTTCGGGATTTTTTGGTATTGTACCGAGAAGGTTCTAGAAGGTTCCGGAGTGGGGCCCACCAGCATGGGGGACCCACATAAACATGGGTAGTGGGGGCAAGGCCCCACACCCCTGGTCAGGGCGCACCAAGATCCCCCCTTAGAAGGAATAAGATCATATCCCGAAGGGATAAGATCAAGATCCCTAAAAGGGGGGATAACAATCGGTGGGGAAGGAAATGATGGGATTTCTTTCCTCCCACCTTTGCCAACGCCCCAATGGACTTGGAGGGCAAGAAACCAGCCCCCTCCACCCCTATATATAGTGGGGAGGTGCATGGGAGCTGCACCCTTTGTCCCTGGCGCAGCCCTCCCCCTCTCCAACTCCACCTCCTCCTCCGTAGTGCTTGGCGAAGCCCTGCCGGAGAATTGCAAGCTCCACCACCATGCCATTGTGCTACCGGAGCTCTCACTCAACTTCTCCTCTCCCCTTGCTGGATCAAGAAGGAGGAGACGTCCCCGGGTTGTACGTGTGTTGAACGCGGAGGCGCCGTCCGTTCGGCGCTAGATCAAATCTTCCGCGATTTGAATCGACGCGAGTACGACTCCATCAACCGCGTTATTGTAACGCTTCCGCTTAGCGATCTTCAAGGGTATGAAGATGCACTCCCTCTCTCTCTCTCGTTGCTAGAATCTCCATACATTGATCTTTGTGATGCGTAGAAAATTTTGAATTTCTGCTACATTACCTAACATTTATCTACCTTGATTGAGAATAATAATGAATCTATGGATGTAAATTTTGTTGGTAGGAATAATTTTGGAAACAATGCTTATAGAGGAAACTTTATCCTAGACCGTTCCCTAGCAATTCCTCTAATAATTATGGAAATTACTACGATGATTCTTATGGTAATTTTAATAAGATGCCCTCTGATTTTGAAAATAGTGTGAAATAATTTATGGTCTCTCGAAAGAATTTTAATGGTTTGCTTGAAGAAAAATTGCTCAAAGTTGATGATTTGGCTAGGAACGTTGATAGACTTTCGCTTGATGTTGATTCTCTTAAACTTAGATCTTCTTCTCCTAAGCATGATATCAATGAGTCTCTCAAAGCAATGAGAATTTCCATTGACGAGTGCAAGGAAAGAACCGCTAGATTGCGTGCTAAGAAAGATAGCTTTGTAAAGGCGTTCTAGTTTCCATGAAAATAATGATGAAGATCTTAAAATTATTGATGTGTCCCCTATTAGATCTTTGTTTTGCAATATTAATCTTAATAATAATGGGACTGGAGAAGAGTCAACTTTATTTAGAAGGCATCCCAAAAATTTGGAGTTTTTAGATCTTGATGCTAAATTTGGTAAAGGTGGGATTGGAGAGGTCATGACTTTAAATAGTATTGAACCCACTATCTCGGATTTCAAGGAATTTGATTATGGTAATTGTTCTTTATAAGGTTGTATTTCTTTGTTGCAATCCGTTGTTAATTCTCCTCATGCTTATAGTCAGAATAAAGCTTTTACCAACCATATCGTTGATGCCTTCATGCAATCTTTTGATGAAAAACTTAATTTGGAAGTTTATATACCTAGAAAACTTAATGATGAGTGGGAACCTACTATAAAGATTAGAATTAAAGATCATGAGTGTTTTGCTTTGTGTGATTTGGGTGCTAGTGTTTCCACGATTCCGAAAACTTTATGTGATATTCTAGGTTTCCATGATCTTGGTGATTGCTCGTTAAACTTTCACCTTGCGGATTCCACCATTAAAAAGCCAATGGGAAGATTCAATGATGTTCTAATTGTTGCAAATAGAAATTTAGTGCCCATTGATTTTATCGTTCTTGATATAGATTGCAATCTTTCTTGCCCTATTATTCTTGGTAGACCTTTCCTTAGAACGATTGGTGCGATTATTGATATGAAGGAAGGGAATATTAGATTCCAGTTTCCATTAAATAAAGGCATGGAACACTTTCCAAGAAATAAATTCAAATTACCTTATGAATCTATCATGCGAACTACCTATGAATCAAGTGCCAAATATGGCACTACTTAGATCTATCTTCGCTTTTATGCCTAGCTAGGGGCATTAAATGATAGCGCTAGTTGGGAGGCAACCCAATTTTCTTTGTGTTTTTTGTTTTTGTTTATGTTTATTAATAAATTTTGCATCTACTTTCTGTTTAGATGTGTTTCCATGTTTTATTTAGTGTTTGTGCCAAGTAGAACCTATAGGATAACCTATGATGATGGTTGATTTGATTCTGCTGAAAAACAGAAACTTTGTGCTCACGAGAAAAAATTCAATAAATCACAGGAACGAGATTTTGCATTGATTCTTTCTGCTGCTGTTCAATAAACAAATTTTTTAGGACGTACTATTTTGGTAGGATTTTTAAGGTTCCATAAGTTTGCGTTAGCTACAGATTGCTACAAACTGTTCTGTTTTTGACAGATTCTGTTTTTTGTGTGTTGTTTGCTTATTTTGATGCATCTATGGCTAGTATGTAAGGGTATGAACCATAGAGAACTTGGAATACAGTAGGTTTAACACCAAAATAAATAAAGAATGAGTTCATTACAGTACCTTATGTGGTGGTTTTGTTTTCTTTCACTAACGGAGCTTATAAGATTTCCTGTTGAGTTTTGTGTTGTGAAGTTTTCAAGTTTTGGGTAAAGCTTTGATGGACTGTGGAATAAAGAGTGGCAAGAGCCTAAGCTTGGGGATGCTTATGGAACCCCAAGATATTCAAGAATAGCCAAAAGCCTAAGCTTGGGGATGCCCCCGGAAGGCATCCCCTCTTTCGTCTTTGTTCATTGGTAACTTTACTTGGAGCTATATTTTTATTCGCCACATGATATGTGTTTTGCTTGGAGCATCGTGTATTATATTAGTATTTTCTTTTTAGTTTACCACAATCATCCTTGTTGTACACACCTTTTGGGAGAAGCCTATTTGATTGAAATTTATTAGAATATGCTATGTGCTTCACTTATATCGTTTGAGCTAGATAGTTTTTGCTCTAGTGCTTCACTTATATCTTTTAGAGCACGGCGGTGGATTAATTTTGAAGAAACTTTTAGTCTCTCGTGCTTTACTTATATTATTTTGGGAGTATTTTAGAACAGCATGGCATTTGCTATGGTTACAAATTTGGTCCTAGAATGATGAGCATCCAAGTTGGGTATAATAAAAACTATCATAGGAAGTGAATTGGATGCTACGATCAATTTGTTGCTCGATATCATTTTGAGATATAAAGGTAGTAATGTTAGGGTCATGCTAGTGGATAATTATGAAATTGAGAAATACTTTTGTTGAAGTTCGCAAGTCCCGTAGCATGCACGTATGGTAAAAGTTGTGTGACAAATTTGTTGCATGAGGTGCTCTTTTGATTGTCTTCCTTATGAGTGGCAGTCGGGGACGAGCGATGGTCTTTTCCTACCAATCTATCCCTCTAGGGGCATGCGTAGTAGTACTTTGCTTCGAGGGCTAAGTAGACTTTTGCAATAAGTATATGAGTTCTTTATGACTAATGTGAGTCCATGGATATACGCACACTCATCCTTCCACTTTGCTAGCCTCTATTATGCCGCGCAACTTTCGCCGGTATCATAAACCCATTATTTACCTTCCTCAAAACAGCCACCATACCTACCTATTATGGCATTTCCATAGCCATTCCGAGATATATTGCCATGCAACTTTCCACCGTTCCGTTTATTATGACATGTTTCATCATTGTCATATTGCTCTTTGCATGATCATGTAGTTGACATCGTATTTGTGGCAAGGACACCTTCATAATTTTCATACATGTCGCTCTTGATTCATTGCATATCCCCGTACAGCACCGAAGGCATTCATATAGAGTCATATTTTGTTCTAGCTTTGAGTTGTAATTCTTGAGTTGTAAATCCATAAAAGTGTGATGATCATCATTCTTAGAGCATTGTCTCGGTGAGGAAAGGATGATGAAGACTATGATTCCCCCACAAATCGGGATGAGACTTCAGACTTTACAAAAAAAGAAAAAAAGGATAAAGGCCAAAAAGAAAAAGGAAAAAAAGGGCCAAAGAAAGAAGAAAGAAGAAAAAAAGAAAAAAATAATAAAATGAGAGAAAAAAGAGAGAAGGGACAATGCTACTATCTCTTTTTCCACACTTGTGCTTCAAAGTAGCACCATGATCTTCATGATAGAGAGTCTCCTATGTTGTCACTTTCATATGCTAGTGGGAATTTTTCATTATAGAACTTGGCTTGTATATTCCAATGATGGGCTTCCTCAAAATGCCCTAGGTCTTCGTGAGAAAGCAAGTTGGATGCACACCCACTCAGTTTCTTTTGTTGAGCTTTCATACATTTATAGCTCTAGTGCATCCGTTGCATGGCAATCCCTACTCACTCACATTGATATCCATTGATGGGCATCTCCATAGCCCGTTAATATGCCTAGTTGATGTGAGACTATGTTCTCCCTTTTTGTCCTTACAACCACCACCATATACCACCATAGTGCTATGTCCATGGCTTGCGCTCATGTATTGCATAAGAGTTGAAAAAAGTTGAAGCGCATTAAAAAGTATGAAACAATTGCTCGACTCGTCATCGGGGTTGTACATGATGGGAGTATTTTGTGTAATGAAAACGAAGCATGGCCTAACTATATGATTTTGTATGGATAAGCTTTCTTTGGCAATGATATTTTGATAGGACATGATTATTTGTTAGTATGCTTTGAAGCATTATTATTTTTATGTTTTATAAGCTTTTATCTTGAATCATTTGGATCTGAACATTCATGCCACAATAAAGAAAATTACATTGAGAATTATGCTAGGTAGCATTCCACATCAAAAATTCTATTTTTATCATTTACCTACTCGAGGACGAGCAGAAATTAAGTTTGGGGATGCTTGATACGTCTTCAACGTATCTATAATTTTTTATTGTTCCATGCTATTATATTACCTGTTTTAGATGTTTATAGGCTTTATTTTACACAATTATATCATTTTTGGGACTAACCTACTAACCGGAGGCCCAGCCCGTATTGCTGTTTTTTTGCCTATTTCAGTATTTCGAAGAAAAGGAATATCAAACGGAGTCCAAACGGAATGAAACCTTCGGGAGCGTGATTTTTGGAACGAACGTGATCCATAGGACTTGGAGTGCAAGTCAAGAAGCAGCCGAGGCGGCCACGAGATAGGAGGGCGTGCCCACCCCTCCTGGGCGCGCCCCCTGTCTCGTGGGCCCATCGAGCATCCATCGATGTACTTCTTCCTCCTATATAAGCCTACATACCCCGAAAACATCCAGGGAGCCACCAAAGAAATATTTCTGCCACCGTAACCTTCTGTATCCGCGAGATCCCATCTTGGAGCCGTCGCCGGCGTTCTGCCGGAGGGGGAATCCACCATGGAGGGCTTCTACATCAACACCATAGCTCCTCCGGTGAGTTGTGAGTAGTTTACCACAGACCTTCGGGTCCATAGTTATTAGCTAGATGGCGTCTTCTCTCTTTTTGGATCTCAATACAATGTTCTCCCCCTTTCTTGTGGAGATCTATTCGATGTAAACTCTTTTTGCAGTGTGTTTGTCGAGATCCGATGAATTGTGGGTTTATGATCAAGTTTATCTATGAATAACATTTGAATCTTCTCTGAATTTTTTTATGTATGATTGAGTTATCTTTGCAAGTCTCTTCGAATTATCGGTTTGGTTTGGCCTACTAGATTGATCTTTCTTGCCATGGGAGAAGTGCTTAGCTTTGGGTTCAATCTTGCGGTGTCCTTACCCAGTGACAGAAAGGATTGCAAGGCACGTATTATATTGTTGCCATCGAGGATAAAAAGATGGGGTTTATATTATATTGCATGAGTTTATCCCTCTACATCATGTCATCTTGCTTAATGTGTTACTCTGTTCTTTATTAACTTAATACTCTAGATGCAAGCAGGAGTCGGTCGATGTGTGGAGTAATAGTAGTAGATGCACGCAGGAGTCGGTCTACTTGTCACGGACGTGATGCCTATATACATGATCATGCCTAGATAATCTCATGATTATTCGCTTTTCTATCAATTGCTCGACGGTAATTTGTTCATCCACCGTAATACTTATGCTATCTTGAGAGAAGCCTCTAGTGAAACCTATGGCCCCCGGGTCTATCCTTTATCATATAAGCTTTCAATCTACTTTTATTTGCATCTTTATTTTTTGCATTTATATTATAAAATACCAAAAATATATTTATCTTGTCATTTTATCTCTATCAAATCTCACTTTCGCAAGTGGCCGTGAAGGGATTGACAACCCCTTTATCGTGTTGGTTGCGAGTTCTTTGTTTGTTTGTGTAGGTTCGTGGGACTTGTGAGGAACCTCCTATTGGATTGATACCTTGGTTCTCAAAAACTGAGGGAAATACTTATGCTACTGTGTTGCATCACCCTTTCCTCTTCAAGGAAAATCAACGCAAGCTCGAGACGTAGAAGCACCCCAATCATTGCGCCGGTGGGGGACGCGGCTTCGGACCGCCCAATGGAGGAGACCCTGGTGGCCATGGATGGGCACTGTAGCGCGGATGGATCCCATGCAGACCAGCCTGTGTTGCATGCACATGCACAGGCACGTACGAACGTGGTGGACGTAGAAGGCATGATTGCTGAGACTGCTGTTGTGATGGAGCTGGAGGATGCTACGCATGGGGGAGATGTGGCTGACCAGGCCAGCTGCTTGGTCGCCACCAACGGCACTATGACTCCGGAGGAGGCCCTGGAATTCGCGAAAATGAAGACGTTGTGTGCCAACATAGTGAAGAAACTGGCACCCCCGCTCCTAAAGGAAGTCCAGGCTTCATCTCTGAGACCTAAAGCCGAGCCATTTACTCCAAAGTGCACTACCCGTGCGGCAAAGCGCAACCTGAGCTCTTGCACCGGCAAGTCAAAAGCCGCAGAGAATGTGCTGTTGCGCACCCTGGGTCTCGTTGCGGATGACATGGTGGTCGATGACGATGCGGTGAAGGATCTTCAAAGGCTCTTCGACTCGCCACTGGGGGAGCAGCACGTGAGAGTCATTGCCGCCCTGTTCGGCAAGACAGTACCCCCACTCTGAGGCCTCGAGGGGGCTATGGGGGAGAGCATTGCAGCATAGTTGTTGCTGCGAGACGGTGTTGGAGGTGCCTTCTTTTTCCATGGATTGCAGCCCGGAGGTCTTGTGTTGGAATGTTCGTGGGCTTAACAACCCGGCGAAGAGGAAAGCGGTGAGAAGCTTTGTGGAGTCGGTTAGGGTTAACTTGGTCTGTCTCCAAGAGACGAAACTCGATGTTGTAGACATCTTCCTAATTATGGAATGTTTGGGTCTGTCTTTTGACGGCTTCGCGTACTTACCTGCGATTGCACGCGTGGTGGCATTGTGGTTGCTTGGGACAGCACGGTCCTACCCATGGACCAATTCTCCTTTGATACTAATTTCTTGACCGGCATGGTTCGCCTTAAGGATGGGGCAACCTGGTGGCTATCGGTGGTCTATGGACCGCAAGGCGACGAGCTCAAGAGCCAGTTCCTGCTTGATCTATATAGTAGAAGGTTGCTCTGCCGGGGCCTTGGATGGTATTGGGGGATTTCAACATGATCCTCCGCACCTGTGAAAAGAGCAACACTAACCTAAATAGGAGCATGATGGCCAAATTTAGAAGCTTTGTGGACGACCACGAGCTCAAGGAGATATATATGCACGGGCGCAGATTCACCTGGACGAATGAAAGAGACGCGCCGACTTTCACGAAGATTGATAGGGTGCTGGTGTCTGTCAAGTGGGAGCTGGCGCATTCGGACCACCTTCTCCAAGCCTTATCCTCAAAAATATTAGATCATGCGCCATTGCACTTGTCCACGAGCGCGCTGTCTGCTCCCAAGAGAAGATTCTGCTTTGAGGTGTTTTGGACGAAATTGGAAGGCTTCGAGCAAGCTGTTCGTGAGGCTTGGGTTTGTGACGAGGATATCGTGGATCCATTCAAGCGGCTGAATCAATTATATAGGAATGCGAGCAAGTATCTGCAGGCTTGGGGCCAAAGGAAGATCGGTAACATCAAGGTGCTCATTGTCGTGGCCAATTGGGTGATCTTCAGGTTTGATCAAGTCCAGGAAGGGAGACCGCTTTCACCCCTCGAGCTCTGGCTCCGCAGAACCCTTAAGCTCTCCCTTCTTGGGCTAGCTTCATTGGAAAGGACGATAGACAGGCAAAGATCAAGGATCAGGTGGCTGAGAGAGGGAGACGCCAACACCAAGTTGTTTCAAGCTATTGCTAATGGCAGGAGAACGAAGAACTTCATCCCAAGCGTTAGATATCGGGATGAAATTGCCACAGACCAATAGAGGAAGGAGGAGATTTTTGCAGAGGCCTTCGATGGATTGCTTGGCATGGATACACAGAGAGAGTTCACCCTTGATACGCATGCTCTTGAGGTGGAGCAGGTCGACCTCGCTGACCTCGATCTAGAGGAAGTATGGAAAGTCATCAAAGAGATTCCCCCTGATCATGCGACCGGGCCAGATGGCTTTATTGGTATCTTCTACCATAAAGCATGGCCCATAATCAAAGGGGATATAATGGCGGCCTTGCTGAAGCTTTATGTTGGCGATTCAAGAGGCTTTGCGAAGCTTAACAAGGCACACATTGTGCTTGTTCCCAAGAGGGCTGATGCGGTGGAGGTGGGCGATTACAGACTGATTAGTATCCCGCATAGTTTCTCCAAAATCTTCTCCAAGGTATTGGCCAACCGGGCTCGCGGAAGAATGCATGAAATGGTGGCCGCAAACCAATCCGCTTTCATCAGTGGTAGAATTATACACGACAATTTCCTCCTCGTGAGACAGGTGGCCAGGAAGATACATGCTCAGAAGCGAAGCGCACTCTTCTTGAAGCTGGATATATCCCGGGCGTTTGACTCACTTTCTTGGGCATTCCTGTTCGAGATCCTAAGAGCCAAAGGCTTTGGTCCAGCCTGGTTGTCCTGGGTTGCGGTCTTGCTATCCACGGCATCGACGAAGATCATCGTTAATGGTGCGCCTGGTCGCACAATCTACCATGCCAAGGGACTGAGTTAAGGGGACCCTTCTTCCCCTCTGCTCTTCATCATAGCAATGGACACCCCATGTGCCTTGTTCACAAAGCCATGGAGAATGGAGTGATCAGCTCGTTTAGAGGTATCTCGCCGATACAGAGGCTGTCAATCTACACTGACGACGTCGCGCTTTTCATAAGGCCGTCGGCGCAGGACCTGGTCGCGGTGTGTGAGATGCTAGCGGCCTTTGGTGAAGCTTCGGGGTTACGCATCAACTTTGGCAAGTCCGAGGCCATTCTCATCCGAGGGGACGAGCAAGACAATCAGAGAGTTACTACCTTGATGCAATGTGTTATGGGCAGTTTCCCTTGCCGCTATCTGGGGATCTCTCTGGCGATTAAGAAGATGAGGAGAGTGGACTGGCAGCCCATGTTAGACCAGGTCAGGAAGATAGTCCCGGCATGGCAGCACGGCCTTATTTAGAGATCGGGCAGGTTGATTCTTTCCAAATTGGTGATCTCCGCGAGACCGATCCATCAGCTGTTGGTGCTCAATGCCCCGGGAGGGGTGCTGGAGGAGATTGACAAATGCATCCGGGCTTTCTTTTGGGCGGGAAAGGAGAAGGTCAATGGCGGGCAATGTTTGGTTGCATGGGACACGATTTGCAGGCCAACCTATTATGGAGGTTTGGGCATCAAAAACTTGCATCCGCAGGCCCTCGTTCTCAGAGTTAGATGGGAATGGCTGCGGCGAACTGATCCGGCAAGGCCATGGCAAGGGATACAGATGGCCGTCGACAAGGAGGTTGAGATGGTTTTCGACAGCCTGATCAAGATCACCGTGGGTAATGGGGCGAGTACGCTATTCTGGAAGGACCGTTGGGTGCACGGATTCAAAGTGGATGAGATCGCACCCTTGATTGCTCCCATGGTGTGCAACCGCGTTAGGAACACAAGGATGGTGGAGTAGGCTCTAGTGGACAATGCTTGGGCACAAGACGTCGAAGGTGATCTATCGTTCATGGCCCATATGCAGGTGGCCAACCTATGCCTCGCGATTGCATTTGTGCCTAGAGACAAGCAGGCGCACGATAAGTTTCATTGGCCTGCTGACCCCTCTGGAAGATACACGGCTAGATCCGTCTATAAGAGATTGTGCATGGGGCTTGAGCGATCACCCACTAACTGCTGCATATGGAGGAGCTGGGCACCGTTGAAGTGCAAGATCTTTGTGTGGTTGGCTACCAAGTATCGGCTGTGGACTTCTGACAGAAGGGCGAGACATGGGCTGCAGGACGAGCCGTCTCCTTGCTACCTTTGCTTGCAGGAAGAAGATAATGTAGACCACATCTTTGGGCATTGTGTTTATGCGAGAGAAGTATGGCAGGGATGTGCGGAAAGGCTGCATATCAACATAAGCCTCCCCTCAGATGGGGGCACATTGCAAGACTGGTGGCTTGGGCAAAGGAGACACTTCTCCGGCAAAGTGCGAAGAGGATTTGACTCCTTCGTCATCGGTACCTCCTGGCTGATTTGGAAGCAGCGGAATGCGAGGGTCTTTAACAGACAATCTCAACAGAGATCGGCCACGCAGCTGGTAGACATGGCCCTCGAGGAGGTGAAGACTTGGAGGGACGCAGGATTCGGAGTAGGAGGTTTGGATCATTTTGCGAGAGAGTGAACCCTTGGTTTTGTCCCGGTGGTGTAAGGTGTTGGTGTACCTAGGTTGGTGTTCGCCCCCACGCTAGATTCTTGTAATTATACTCTCTTCCTTCTATAAAGTTAAGGTACGCCATTGACATACTCTCGAAAAAAAAACAATAAGAAGCAAACAACAAAAAATCATAACCAACAATTCCAATACACATAGCGTCACCAAAAAGCACTATCCTCATCAAGTGTGCCATCATTTCGAACAGTATCATCTAAGGCAATTTCCTCTCCAAGATATTTAGCCACCCCCTTATATCGTACTCTCTCCGTCCCAAAAATAAGTGTCTTAAGCTTCATACAATTTTATACTAGAGCTAATACAAAGTTGAGACAGTTATTTTGGGACGGAGAGAGTAATAAAGACCATTAACTTTATCATAACCCTGATCATCTTCATCACTTGAATTAGTATCGCGTGTACTGCGCCATGCGTTCGAGAGGCGCTTGCCCGAGCCTTTTGTCATAGCCGAACAAACGGACAGAGAGCCAAACACATCTCCTTACGTCATTTTGTCCAGTTTGAGAGCCAAACACATCTCCTTACGTCATTTTGTCCAGTTTGTGCATGAAAATGTAACCCACACACAAGTTGCACCGCGGGCGTAATTGCCTCTATGTTCAATTAAGCAAGGTTCAGTGCGTCTGGTTGATGTGCCAACGGATGAAGTGAATGATCTGTTTCCATTTGCATAATTTGATGACGATAGTGTACCCTGATGATAAACAATCGAAAGTACCTGGCAGTTTTGAGTTGAGCACACCAAAATGCTGCTGCAATTTCAAGAACAGTACAAGGCACTTCAACAGTAGAAGACATGAACTTGACACCATGTTTCATTTACCTCCAAACACATTGATGAAACGATGACCATCAAAAGGTTGCCCCTTAGCATCTTAGCAAGATACGAAAATTAATAATCCAGTCAACATGTTCAAAAATCAATATTAGTTGTATTGAAATCTCGGCTAGCTAGGTGCTACCAGTGAAACTTACACTACTCCCTATGAAGTACAACCCGGTCTCCACATTCAGACCATCCCACAGGCAATGGGAACATATTTTAACCTGGTTAACCAGCAAAGCACTATTTTTGCGGCTTCTCAGCTCATGTATTTCACCAGTAGCCCTACGTTCTATTTCTTACTATCCTATTGTCTTGTCTTCTTTACAAAGATCTCCACAGCATCACTTCGGCCTTGTCATCATTTTCTAAGCTGCACACTCGAATGTGCATCCATATGTACACAACAAAATGATCAATAGTAGAAGCCCGAATTCTTCTGGCGGGGAGCGTCTTTGCAGAGAATTGACCTCACTTCCATGATGGACCTAGGCGGCTCCAGCTCCTTTTGCTGGAGCGTGTTGCCGAGCAACTGCTGCATCTGGGATGCAAATGTGTCATCGAGCACCTGCAGTATTACAAGTTTATATGACCATAGCAGCAAAGAGGAGCAACCACCAACAGGAACTATAAGAAAATGAACTTACCGACACTGCAACTCTCGCGCCTTTGTACCAGGCCTTGTTCTCTTTGCGGTTTTCCAGGAAACTCAAGACATCCTAAACCAAGGTTAGTTAGTAAACTCATATGACAAGCGGAGAAACAATGGTTCTATTGATCGCTCATTTACCTGCCCCATACGGTCCCAAAAGCCTCGGCATATGGCTACAAACACATGAACTTCTGAGACTTTGTGCACATGATTTATTGCCCCGATTAGCTGATCATTCAACTCCTGCATCCTCCCGCGGATATCTGACTCCAGGACCAATCCTTTTGAGTCTTGGATGATCTTCTTGAGCTTTGTGGTGTTCTGCATGCGGGTCTGCACATAAAAATAACAACATATTGTAACCAAAATGACCCACACATTATCCAAGTAGTGACAGTAAAACTTCCCGCAAAACAACTGACAGTAAAGCTGGGTCTAGGACTAGATATAACCAAATTGCTGCAGTTGCAAACAGTGTAAAAAGGCTACCGGAACTTGCTATTATCAAAGCCTAATTCACCAAAAGTATTCCTCAATGCAACTGCCAAATCTACGTAGCAACCCAGCATGACATGCCAATTAACGTTTGCAATATATGATGATAACATCAAGATGTAAATAATGGAAGCGTGGTTTCAAGTTTTGCAAAAACACTCACATTCTCAGACAACTTCTCGACGACTGCTTGCATGTAGTTTCTGAATTTCGCTCTCAATGTTACTGTAACCTCACTAAGTCTTTCGCCGATGGCAGCTGAATTTCCTCCATGAGGTATACAGGAACTCCAGGACCTCAGATGGCTTTCGATCCGCGGCCGCAGAACATCCAATAGTCTTTTCATTGTGTTCAAGAGTATCCCTAGCTGTGAGCACATAGGGGTCAGACATCAAAATCTAAAATTCTAACAAATGTGAATGCACAAGAAAACTTACATCTTCAGGTACAACATAAGGGCACGTTGAATTACGCTTTGCTAGCTTTTGTACATATTTGAGGCCAAATTTTTTTGGGGCAATACAATCTTTAAGTGGGGCCAAAATATCCACATACTGCTTTTCGAGGGAGTCGATTACCGCTTTCTCGATATCTGCAATAGCCTTTTTTGACAAAAAATCACAATAGCACAAGGAAAGTCAGATTCCATTCTGATGCAAACAAGTCAATTAAAGGGTCTGCAAGTGAATCCACACATACATTCTCAAGAACAAATATGTATTCTGGCCATCGGCAAATGATAACCTCATACTCCGTCAATGTATTCTTCAGTAAATCATACATCTCATCCACAAAAGGTGTCGTCATATGCTGAGTCCTAACTCCTGACCATTTAACCTGATAATCGGATAAGGTATTGCAGGATGAGACCCCAAAACATCAAATACTGAAAAGCTGGGTGCACCCATATATAGATATTGTACAGTAATTAGTGCAGCAAATAATAAATTTCCAGAATATAAAGAGTGAAAACAGATCTGTTGTACAGTAATTAATGCAGCAAATAATAAATTTTCAGAATATAAAGAGTGAAAACAGATCTGTCTCAATTATCATGTCATTCAAATTAAATGAGACGTCAAAATAACAAAATCTGAAACTAACTGCCTGGCAAGCGTGTTCATCTTCAGACAAGGCCTGCATTTGTGTATGTTCGTGCATGGGTACTAACAAAACTTTTAATATCATTAGTTATCATCTATAAGTGGTTTTAGGTATTGAATCGGTTCACTACTGGAGAGGTGTCCACACCCATAACCTTCATCTGATTGCTCGAGTTGCTTTAGTTATTAACTCTTAGTGGTTCCACTAACAACCAAGCCAGTGTCATTCAAGACCCAACAAATGGAAATAGAAGAGAAAGAAATGGGGGACTCACAGTTGGCCACAACCAACATAACATTGAACATTAATCACTTATTAACCATTTATCATATAGAAATATGTGTCAACCATTTATCATTTGATTTAACCAAAAGCAAACACAAGAGAAACATTTACCTTGTCCAGCCTGCAATTTTCCAGCAGTGCTCTTCGTTTATCTTCAATCCATAATACAATGTACAAATGGAACAGCTCTTTTGCATCAACACCAGCTTTAATAGAACTGAGGGTTAAAAAGTATGTTAGTCTTGCATATACAA
The DNA here is from genome assembly GCA_963921465.1 of Triticum timopheevii. Lineage (NCBI taxonomy): Eukaryota > Viridiplantae > Streptophyta > Magnoliopsida > Poales > Poaceae > Triticum > Triticum timopheevii. The sequence continues at coordinate 499,769,101 of OY997272.1, forward strand.
GACACAAGTGCAAGAACAGAGCCTAGTTAACAAGGATACTTACCAAATGTTCCAGCTGGCAAGGTCCTTCTGAAAATCTGCAGTGGCGATCACCAAATCTGCGACCGGAGAAGAAGGGCCAGTAGGAGGGCACGCAACAAGGAATGAGCGTAGTCTATTTGAGAGCTCCACACTATAGATGGCGGCTGTCAAATTCGGGAGGTCGACAAAACTGTGGAAACAGAAGAATAAACAGAGATTAAAGCAAGGTAACAGAATCATTTTGTAGTGCTTCTCATAGATCGTACACAATGGACAGTTTCTAAAAGATGAACAGAAGGCCCAGAAACAACAAAGTACCTGGGAAGTATGTGATGGTTATGAATTTCAATGTCTGTAAAAATTTCATTGCGTATATTATGGCACAATGATTTCATCTTCTGGTAAGCAGTTGTGAAGGTCACCATATCCATCTTTATGCCTTCAGAATTTCCTGCCACAAATTCATCAGTTTCGAGCATGTGCCTCCGCGAGCGCTTCCTGGCAGCAGTCTGGATATAAATTAAACTTAATAAGCATCAGCATCTAGAGATTATGGTTAACATACATATACAGAACAGTTGAAGAATGACCTGGAAGTAACCACAGAGTCTCAGTTGGGCCTCTGGAGATAGCACATCATGGAGAAGACTGTACAGCTTTATAGCCGGCTCCAGAGCTGACGCGGCTAATCCAGTTGGAGGCCTAAAGTCTTCCGCCAGTCCAGAGACCAGTGACTCATCAAGACACTTGTAATTCTCAAATACCATTGCTAAAGTTTGCTCGATTTGCTCCTCCACTTCCCCCAGTATTCGATTCTAATGAAGCAATCAGCCACATGTTCATGTTCAGATGTCAGGAGCAGGTAGGAGGCTAAAGAGCGGGATGGATTTTATTGATTTCAGCGAACTAGATTAATTTTCTTGTAACGTCGGAAAAACAATAGAATATTTACTCCAAATTTAAGAAATTTGTTACCTATCTTGTGAGCAAGCCAAAAAAAACATCTTTTGATGGAAAATGAGCGAGTACCTCTTGATGGCTCAATGTGGCAGTACCATGGCTCTTCATTAGTACTGGGAGCAAGAGCTCGTGAACCAGATTCAGCCAATCAGCGGTAGGGGTTGCAACATCCACAATATACGAGAGGTACCTTTAGGAAGAATGATAAATAGCAGCTCACTGAGGAGGGGCAAAAGTAGTTTGAAAGAAGAGACAAACATTCGATGCAAACCCAAACAATCATAAGCAAGTATCACAAAAGCATTTCTAGCACACTCAAAGTCGCAACACCAAATATAGGGGCTGCAATCAACTATCTATCATGATGTGGCAGACAGACAGGAGTACTTAAGGTAAGTTAAATCACACAGAACACAAAAATCATGCAAAAGGACTGAAACAGTGAATACAAGTGATAATGAAGAGACCAAAAGAAGCTAGAAAGAGCTGGGACTACTGTAGCCAAGTACCTCAACTTAGTGTACGCATCTGAAACCCCGTAGTATGAGGCAAATTCTGTCAGCAACCATTTCCAAGAACCTTGCAAGACAAGATTCCGTTGCTGAATGTGTTGTGCCTTCATTGCAACTTCCAAAACAATATCGTATGCCACAGTCTCTGCGACAGAGCCATACTACAAGAACAAAGAAAGGTATGTTAAGAAATTGGTCAGCATGTCAAAAGCATGACCCATCCATTCACTCTATCATCAAGAAACATACACATCCAATAGTTCTTTAATGGTTGACATCCCTGGTTATTTGTGTTGAAATCGACAGTATTCCTCAGTACAAGGACATTCCGGAGAACCTTTTACTTCGCTGAGACAGATAATCTTAATGCACCAAAACTAAAACTAGTGCTATAACTAACAAAAAAAAGTAGCCATGCATCAGTACCTTTGTGTTGTTTTCATCTGCAGCAGTTGTATATTGGACATATAGATGTATGCGGCCCACGAGTTCATGCTCTGGCTCCCGGTATATTGACCACCAACGAAGTTTGTCAGCCTACACAAGAAAATTCAGAAGTTTTCTGGGGAACATCATCAATTGCACTAAAAGGTACAATTGGTACATAGTATATCAAGAAACACGAAGCTATGGAAAACTATAAAAACCTTTTTCTTTCAAGAACTTTCAAGCAAGTAACAACATGGTAAGGAAAATCTTACAGGTTCCTCTGCCATTGTAGCAACTTGAGCAACAACACGCCCACAGGATTTTCCTTTGGTATCAGACACATCAATGATTAAATCATCTCCAAGGCTATCTGGAAAGCTGAAATGTAAACAGAAAGATATTCAGCTTGGCACGAATTTCATAATATATATATACATATACTATGGCCTCACAAAAAATATTTCTCAACATATATATAACAGATTAATTGGGTCACTACATCATCAGATACAAAGAATTAACAGTGGCATATATGTTATTAAACAACATGCTATATAGAAATTCCTCTTTACGTACAAGACATGTGTTTCACCAGATCCTGGCTGCATTGGTACCATGTCGTCTTCAGGTGAACTTTTAAGCCTCAGTTTGCATGAATATGTCTCTGAGGCAAGAATATGGTGAGGTCAATTCAAGAGGCTGCAGGCCATGAAAGAAATAAAGCATATTTACCTTGTTGTATTTCATCGGCTGAACTGCTGCGCAAGGTAGTCACACCAACTTTTAGCAGACCAGATACCTGCTTTATATATTGAGCACTTGCTTGCATGTATGCTAAGCTATGCTTCGAGAAGGAACTATTAGGAGGCACATGTGTTGCTACTTGAACTCTCCTAACTGACTCCCACCCAGATGTGATTGATGATTGTACGTTGGACAAACGGTGCCGAACTGAATCAAATTTCACCACCGGCAATGATGAAAAATTGCAACCAGAAGGCATGTCTACAGACATGCGAACTTTGCGAACTGCAATTGAAATCACATTATGTTACCATTTAACATCTTGGCAATTTCTGAGAGTTGTTTGCAGAGCATGTAAAGAGAACTCCTAATAGCTAGAATGATCTGCTGCTCTATTAGAAGTCCTCACAAACAGCAAGTTGAAAAAGGGAAAGATTTGGCATGCATTAGGGAAGTGTATACCTTGAACCTTCATTTTTCCAATTGTTTTCTTGGGTTTCGATGCAGCTCCTTCCGTAACTCGTTCTGATGCCTGTTTTGTCATGAGTTCCTCCTCCGATCGCAGCAGCACATCTTGCAAGCTGAATGAAACATGCAAAAATATCAACTTACCTAGGATTATAATTATTGATGGTTTATGTTCATATTTGGTGCATTACGTTTTCACTGCAACATGTAAAAAGATAGTACATTGACCAGCATGAACAAGTAACTTACACTATCATAGTGTTAAAAAAACGTCTTATATTTTGATACGGAGGGAGTATTTCGCTCGACCTTAGAATAAGTCGAGAGTTTTTGAAGCGTTCAAGGAGGAGATACCGGTGTGTTACTTAATGGCACTGTGAGTTTGCGACGGTTCTTTTTTGAGTGATGATACTCAGCAACAAGACCCTGATGAAATATGCTATTCTTGGAAATTTTGCAATATCTTAGATTAGGACACGTGAAAGGTTGAATGATTGGTGTTTACGGAGAAAGAAGCTATTTTAGCTGATTCTATGTCTCTTAATATTTACAATTTGCATCAACAGAGGGGCACTGAGCTTTCAATGGAACAAATTTACTTAAGTTCAAGCATGTATTTTGCTTCCAGAACAGATTGAATCTATTATCAGAAGAATGGGTGACGATAGCTGCAATAGACTGATGAGACATGCTAGGATCAGACAAGATCCCAAGAGGCACAGTAGCTAAGAGAAGGTGCCCATGGATTAGGCTAAAGTTCAGAACAGGTTGGATTCAAACTTTTTCTAGCTTTGTGTATCCAGTTCAACTTTATCCTTAACTAAAATAGCTATTGTACATCATAACTATACACATTTCCACAATTGCTCATGGTAACTAAAATCGGTAAGAAAAGTGCAGCTAGAATATTTCGTAACATCTTTACAGTTGATTGTTACGAGCATGAAATAATTCAACCATAACTCACCTAAATGTGTCTCTCAATAATGTGCATTCATTTTCCAGAAAAACGGGAGCTTCCATACAGCCTCTAGCCCATGCATGAAGACACAGGCGAACACAAGCATCATATGCAAGCACAGAATACCAGGGACCTTGCAAGCTGTTTTATTTATTAAACAGGTTAGTAGAGAAATATGGAACGGTAAACAAATTATTATTTAAATGTGTGCTCTACATACCTGGCATGAAACGTGGGGACTCGAAGAGGAACTGAACTAGATGGTCTGCTGGTGTGCCTTCCATTCAAAGTGCTCCTACATGGTAGAACAAATAGTCAGAACGACATGCCAGCAGAAGAAATACAATTAATTCCTGAATAATGGTTTGATCGAGCATCCAGCATTACGAAAGCTACCTATCAGTTTTTTCGGGCAAGTCAGCTCCCACAATACCATCACCATGGTCCTCCTTTTTGACAGTTGAGCCATCCGATGCACTTGCGTTTGCACAAGTTCTGGTGTCGCTGTGAGGAGCTGGTTTAGTTTCCTGACTATAATCATGGATTGGTGGTGCACTGGGCACATCAGATAAACCATCCTGCACACAACCCATTCGATTCATCAGCAAAATCTAGTCAATCATGTAAGAACGGTATCATAACTTTGCATGTATTTTAGAAAGCATGGCAACAGATGACCCTTACAACTTATAGGCCCAAATGACCCATAAAAAAGAAACAATTTTGGGCAGCAACTTTGGGTCCTAGGGTACATCATGGTTTAGAACCAGTAACAAATACAATTATAATGCAGTTGCGGAATTGGATTATTCTTGTAGTTTCCAAAGAAGAGAGAATATCCAGATCATAATGGTAAGCAAAATCGAGTTTCTGCTAATAATTGATTGGAAAAAAAAAGATTGGCCAGATCATTATCCAAGTAGACTAAATGCAGAAGCATGTCATCCTTAAGCAGATACCAACAAACATCTTGTGTATCTTAACAGTAGTATCTGGAGAAGGTTTGTTCAATGAGCAGAAATATTTGTTGCAATATCTCTATGCCGAGCAATTACAATGCATTGCCTAGTGCAAGTGCAAAGATTATCTATTCGGCCATATTATTGTACCAAGTACGAATGATTGTGAATATCAGAAAAAATGTCAGAACTTTCATATGCAGCCGTGGAGCGGAGCTAGTGCTATTCGCCCATTTGATATAGCAGAGAATGAAGCAGGACTAAAGAAAATGAGAACAGTTCATCAATTAGCACAGAGAACTAACCATTTTAGGGGAAGAGTTGACATCGCCTCGAGCAGGGACATGAGCAGAGTAGTGTTCTGGCTGGTAAGCTCTCGAGTTTGAAGGCTGAGCTGCCGTACGAGCCGCCTTAGGAACCGCATTGTTCGCTTCTCTCCGGACTGGACCGGTATGCGAGTACTCAGATGCGTACCCACCCTTGGAAGCCACGCCATTGTTCCGCCCCGACACCTGGCTTGAGAACTCCGAGCTGCCCGCAGAGTCCGAGTACTCCTCCTCCTCAACGTATGCAGCAGCGCGCGCCTGTGGTCGCCGGGCCTGCTGCGGCTTCCCCTTTGGCAGCGCCGTGTCCCTCGAGGAGCTCAGATCCGAGTAGCCGTCGCTGGAATAGTAGTTCTGCTGCCCGGGCACGTTGGCGTACCGGTACAGGGGCACGGCGGTGCGACGGGGGGCGTCGTCGCGGTGGCGGGGCGAGGAGTCGACCGAGTACCTGCCGCCGCTGCAGACCTCGACCTCCTCGGCGTCGGAGGACTCGTCCATGTCGGAGGCCGAGGAGGCGCTCCCGTCGGTGGGGCGCAGCGGCACGGACGCGCGCGGCAGGTGCCCGCTCCTGTACTTCTCCGGCGGCGGCATGCCGAGGCCGAGGCCTCCCGCGCCGCGCGCGGCCCGGAGCGCGTCCATGCGGCCGTGGCTGTGCAGCGCCCCCGCGCCCGCCCCCGCGCCCTGGCCCTGCCACATTCGCACCAACCAAGCAGCACTGGTCAGAGACAGGAGCCCCAGCAGCTCCGGAACAACAACGGACTCACTCAACCCCAGCTAGGGTTCAGTTCAGCCGAGGAAAACCGCCGCGGCGGCGAGGAGGAGGAGGGGACCAAGGAGAGCACTGACCTCGCGCACCCACTTGAGCGCGTCCCGATCCAGCCCCTCCGTGAACATCATCGCCGGCATGCAAATCCCCGGCCGCCCTGCCGCACGTACCACCAACAAATCCGCACACCGAATCAGCAAAACTCCCACCCAAATGCCGCGCCCGTAAATCGCGGCGAACGAGGGGGAAAAAACCTCCCCGAAATGCCGCCTCGAGCACGCGGATCCGGGAGCCGAAACGAAAACCGCCCGCAGCTTACCCGGTACGCCAACTGGTCGGCGCGGGCTCGGCGGCGGCCGCTCCTCCCACCCGCCCAGCCGCCCGGGGTTTGAATTCGCTGGGTGGCAACAGCTTCCAATTCGGCGCAGCAGCGAGAGTGCGAGTGCGAGAGGAGGGGGACAGCGATGGGAGCGTGGAGCGGCAGCGCCGAGTGGGGGAGAAAGAGAAAGAAAGGTCTGGGAGGGGAAGGGGGAGCAAAGCAAAGGGACAAAGAGGAGTTTATTTATTTATTTAGTGGCGAGGGAGGAAAAATCACTGCTGCTGCTCCCGTGGTTTTTTTAATTTCGAATTAATAACGTGACGGAGACGACGGCGGCGGAGTTTGCAGCTAGGCCCCTGGCCCGGGCGCCCGTTTTTGGAAAGTCATAGAGGCAGCTGATCTCCTCGCACGGAATTATATCCGCGCAACTTCATTCAAAAAAATGGTATCCGCGCAGGCATGGAAACCATCTACTTCCCTGGGTTGGAACGGATCCCACATTATCACATCTCTCGTATCGTATCTCCCCTTCCGATCTCTCGCGGGTATCTTTTCCGCTACGGTAATGGAAATGCGTACAGCTTCCTACGTGGTGTGGTGTGTGATTCTGAGGGAACGCAGGGGGTTTTCGGCGAAAACGAGGAGCAAATCATCTCGCCTTCCGTTTCTTCTTGTAGCAGTGGCGCGTGCGTCAGCCCCAACGGGAGGGCGCGGGCGCCGCGGCGGCCGGCGTTGACGGCGTCAGTCGGGGGCTCCATCACCCTCACTCGTAACGGTCGAACGACGTGGTGTTGATGGTGGGAAGTGGGCGAGCGCGACGACGACCGGGTACTGCTGCTGTGCTGTGGAGTGGAGTGGACGCGTGTGAACGCGGCGCAGCGCCCACACCGCTCCACCAGGGGACTGCTACGCCGTCCGTTCCCACTCGGTGGAATCTGGGACGTTGGTTTGGTCTCGGGTGCTTTGGCCGGCGCCTGGGTGGGGTCGGGTGGGGCGCATGAGGGAGCGCGGGGCCCGCGTGCCGGGCCTCTTTTTCGAACGGCGTGGTCCGAGGGTGCATGGGAATTTCCTGGTAGCATACGTCGTGGGTGGACGGACGGGTTTACCCTCGCTCCTGCGGAGAAATTACGGGGGTGCGATGAAGGTATTGCCACTGATGGAGTGGCACACGGTGAGACGCTACGAGCTTTCGGCGTTTCCCTTTTTAAGGCGACTGTGACGTGGTGGGGACGGGGTGATGAGACACAGGGGAGCATGTGGCCAAAGTGACCATCACGCCCCGCTCCATCAATTGGCATTTTGCATTTTCGCTCTAAATGGAAAATTAGCTGCACTCCCAGTAGTACGAAAATTCGAATTTCCTTCGTGTTCCCGTGTTGGTTAGCACGTCGCCGTCACAACTTTTTTTTGTACAGCGGCATGTATGTAGTAGTACTAGGTGTCTGTCTTCCCATCATCATCCGGGGCAAAAGGGAGCAGCCGGTCGGTCGGGTCGTGTGAGACGAGACCAGAGAAATGCCGCAGGATTTGGTGGGTGATCGCCGGGCGCGCCATGCACCCGACCTCTCTCGACCTTCACTCACATGGAACGTGCTGCGAGCGCGAGCTGGACCCATGGAAAGGTTGCGCCCGTCCGGGTAATCAACTCTACTGCACATAACTGCCGGTTAATTAGCACGTTAATTCATCCATTAGTATTCTGACACTCTCTTGACCTTCCGGTCCAAGCTTGCGTGGAATTTCCTGCCCAGCTCGCGTCGTCGTTTACCGTGCGGTGTGAACATGGCAGGTGGAGCGGAAGCATCTTCCTAGCGAGATCCTACTACTTGCTTCGGTGGTAAGGAATGTCAGTCAGGGCCGGGGCGGCCGGAGGTTCCAGCAGCATTGCCGTTTTTGGTTTTCTTTTAACAGCAAGTGGCCCGGGATGTAGCGCGGATGCAGACGAGGGGCAAAGGTCCATGTAACATGGGACCTGAGCCTCAAGGCTGCGACCCGACGCGGCAATTTTCCTGGAGCTGCGCTGCAGGATTTCCTGAAGATGAGAATGGGATGGACTACGCGTCCCTTTGCGTGGATTGGCAAAGCCGGTGTGGCAGGGCACACAACAGTGGCGGCTTTTTTGGCACGCACATACGCCGTTGTACCATGATTTTATCGGCACGCACGTATACAGTGGTGGACCGGTGGTGCGCTTGGCGAACTGCGTGGAGGCAGTACTGTAGTTCGAACCGGGGCTCCGGTGTGTGTATGTGTGTGTGTGTGTGTGATGTGATCGTGAATATATATCATGATTTCCGCAGTCGAGTATGGTGCTACGGACGCGGAGTCTCTCAGTAAAATCGGAAAAAAGAAAGTTCAGCAAAATCTGAATGTATTTTTTATGACAAACATCGACAAAAGTTCCAAGAGCAAAGATTCGTCATCTAAGCAAATTTGTGGAAGTCGTGACAAAAAAATCGATAATGTGAAAATGCTACTCCCTCCATCCCAAAATTCTTGTCTTAGATTTGTCTAGATACCGATGTACCTAATACTAAAATGTGACTTGATGCATCCGTATTTAGACAAATCTAAGACAAGAATTTTGGGACGGAGGGAGTACTTTCAAAAGTATCTTGGAGCACTTAATTTGTTTTTTTGCCACAACTTCCAAAAAGGAGATTTCGTGATGGAATTTTGCAAGCTCCTAGAACTTTTATCAATGTTTGTCATAAGAAAGTCAGGTTTTTTTAAATTGTTTTTTTTTTTACCGCCCATCCGAGCTCATTTGAGTTCGGGCTGAGAAGGTTACTTTTTTGCGGGGTCGAATGTTACTTTCCTGGTGCTACCCTTTTTGTTTATTCTCTCCGGCAGGTTATTATATATGTGAATTTTCCTTTTTGCTTAAGTTTATAAAAAGGTTTGCTAGCAACCATACGAGCTCTGATTTTCATTAAACGGTCAAAGTACTGTGAAATTATGTCGGTTTTAAGGTTTTGTGGAACTGTGCAAGCCCAAAACACATTCTAGAGCATCTCTAGCAGATCTCTTGTATGGTGGTACCATAAACCCACTATAGGGAAAATCTTAAAACTAACACCCATGCAGGTTGCGATAGAACAAATACCACAAACTTCTACCGTAAAAATGAATATTCCATCCATCGGTGTTTTTTATTTATTTTTCTTTCTCTTTTTTTTCATGGTCATCTTCTTCCCCAAATCACCCGCACAAAGCAGTCGTCCCCAACCATGACCGCTTTCGCCGCTCGATGACCGTTGGGCCCTGGCGGCGACTATCGGTGTCAAAATCGGCGGATCTCGGGTAGGGGGTCCCGAACTGTGCGTCTAAGGCTAATGGTAACAGGAGGCGGGGGACACGATGTTTACCCAGGTTCGGGCCCTCTCTATGGAGGTAATACCCTACTTCCTGCTTGATTGATCTTGATGATATAAGTATTACAAGAGTTGATCTACCACGAGACCGTAGAGGCTAACCTTAGAAGCTAGCCTATGATTATGATTGTTGTTGTCCTACGGACTAAACTCTCCGGTTTATATAGACACCAGAGGGGGCTAGGGTTACACAGAGTCGGTTACAGAGAAGGGAATCTACATATTCGAAGCAGAGATCGTGTTCCCTTATTACGGGATTCTCATCAATACGGGCGTGGATAACCCAACCGCTCCATTTGTATGATTCCTTGGGATTAGGCAGGTTTCAAAGGCCACGTGAAGGACGTTTGATATTCATTCTCTTTATAAAGAGGCCAAGACGTGTCCTTTTCTTTCCACGCTTAATCCTTCCCTTCTCCCACCTCGAGTTCCAACACCCAAGGTTTAGTCCAAACGCTTCGGCCCTCCGACCATGTCCGGATCCAGCCTTCAAGGCCGGTGGACGGCCTCTTCTGTCACAGAGGAGGACATCACGAAGCTTAGGGAGGCAAGGTACTTGACAGCGGAAATCCTTCACATGCTTCCTGCTCAAGGGCAGGTTATCCCTACTCCGAAATCCAATGAGAGTGTCGTATTTATCTCTCACTTCCTCCGAGGGCTAGGCCTCGGTCTTCATCCCTTTGTTAGAGGGCTCATGTTCTATTACGGGCTAGATTTCCATGATCTAGCTCCGGACTCCTTCCTCCACATCTCGTCGTTCATTGTCGTGTGTGAGGCCTTCCTCCGCATCACCCCACACTTTGGCCTATGGCTTAAGACCTTTAATGTAAAGCCAAATATAATCGAAGGGCAACAAGCGGAGTGTGGAGGTGCTATAATAAGCAAATGTACCAATGTTTTATGGCCAAAGGGTTCCTTCCTGGAAGTTTCCAACCTATGGCAACGGGAGTGGTTTTATACTACAGCGCCCGAGGTAGAAAGTGGGCGGCTGCCCCCGCCTTCCGATCCGGTCCTCCGCCGCAGCTTGCATCATGGGTCAACAAGGGGCTGGACTGGGGATCGCTTGATGATGTGCGGACATTGCAAAGCCGCATTCAGGATCTCATCGAAAAGGACATCAGTCTTGTCAAAGTAATCCAAGTAATGCTAGTCCGTCGGGTCCTACCATGCCAGCGACAACCTCTCCGTATGTGGGACTTCAACCCGGAAGGACCGCAAACCGTTCAGCACTTCTTCGGCATGACGCTCGAAGGTATGTATAAATTATTCTTCGGATCACGAAAAAAGTGTCCGGACACTACAGAGGAAGCAGGCCTCGATTGCAACCATCCACATACCCCAGTAAGTACTCAACAACCGAACATATTACCGTTATGTTTATCATAACATTATTCTGAAAAACCATCCTCGACCAGGGCTGGATAAAGAAGGCGGAGACGATCATGTGTTCGGCCCCTCTTCCCAAAGATTCAGCGGATCCGGTTTTAACGAGGATGTTGGCTCGTGCACCTTATCAAGTGCCATCGGGAGAAGACAAGGAGAGGAGTGGGGAGGTCAAAAGTGGCCTCCATACCGGAGGTACATCACGCATCGTATCCGGGGAAATTGGAACTCCAGTGTCGGAGGACGAACGGGGAGGAGAATCTAATGTTCCCTCCCCCCATGAGAAGAAAAGGGTCGCCCCCGAAGACTTGAAGGCAGAGGCCTCCAAGCGAGGGAAGAAATCCCTACCAGGGATCCTTGATCTGGGGGGCAATGTTGCCGCACAACGCCCACAAGGGGGCCAGCCATTAGCCGAGTCGTAAGTGAACAAGGGTGTTTTATAAGCATACCCCGTTTTTTTCCTGTTTGTGAGAGTAATTTTTGAAACGCATGTTTTGTAGTTTGGCCTACAGCCTTCCTCAACAATCTTCGTCCTCGGGGGATCTTCTTCCGGAGATGATGGAGAGCGAAACGCCTCCTCATGTTTCCCTGCCCCATAAGGCGGATGACCCCGAGGTGTCGTCCCGGAGGATCTTTCCCAATCCGCAAAGGATAACAAGGCCAGAAGGCGGTTCTTCGGCCGCCCGAGGTCCGGGGTGTTCGGCTCCTAGAGAGACCGAAAACAAAAGCCCCTGACTATCCGACATACAACCGGATATGCCAACGGGCCTTCTACGGCAAGCGCCTGTCTCAGAGGAACATCGTACCTTAATGGGTACGGTGATTAAGAGGATTTCGTCCACAAAAAGTGGACTGAATGAAGCTTTCATGAGCTTGCTAAGAGGCTTCGAGGTACGTAACTTTTTAAATTGTACCATAAACACAAGGTGCACCATGTATAGATAGTAGCCCATGAGACTCTGGTTGCCATCCTAACGGGGCAATTAGAGGATCAAAAAAGATAAACAAGCTCATGGAATGATTTTGCCAATTTTTGTACACAGGCGGCTGCAGCCCTGGCAACTGCCCGGGCTGCTGAGTTTGCCGAACTGAAGCGGCAGTTTGATGTGGCAGATGATGACATCACGCTTGTTAACAAGCGGCTTGACGAGGCGCAACGTATGTCACTAGGGCGGTCAGTAAGTATAAATAGGAGCATGATGCTGGAATTTATAACATGCTTAATGCAGATGGTGCTGCCACCGTGGAGACCCTTCGGGCTGAGCTTGCCCAGGCCAATGAGCAAGCCAGGATAAGCAACGCAGCTGCCGATAAGGCAGTTGGCGAATTAAAAGTCGAACAGGCTGCTCATCGCCAGAGTGAGGAGAGATTAGTCAACATGGCGCTTGAGCTAAAGGATGTCGTTGGCCGATATGAGCTTCTCGAGAGAGAGAACCAAGTGAAAACGGCTGACCTGGAGAAGGCCTTACAAGCGGCAAAGGAAATCCGGTCTGAGGTCAGAGCGGCTCGGGAAGAGCTTCGGCAAGCCGGGGAGATCGCGACTGGGAAGCCCTTTTTGTTGCGAACTAAATTCGGCGATCCGAAGTATGCCCCGCTTGATCAAATGTGGAGTTCTTCGTACCCATATTTGGATTTGTCAAGGAGTGCTGCTGATGGGACGCAGTTTTTCCAAGACTAAGAGGCCCATGAAGTGGAAAGACTGTTCTGGTCGCAATTTAGCATGCCAAGGCGTCCACTACTGTTAAACGAGCAATTGGCTGAGTGAGCAGAGCTCCACAGGGTATCTGGACTTGCCATGAAGGCTGTCGTGGACCCGTTGTGGCCTGAGGAACCAAGTCCGGATAGTTATTTCGGTTTGGTGCAATGACTTGTTCGTGCGGTGATGCATATCGACGCTATCAAGCGGTCGGCGTGCATAGAAGGTGCGCGGATGGCCCTTGCCCATGTGAAGACGTACTGGGCGAAGATGAAGGCCACCGATATTGCAATGAGGGGTCCATCCGGGGGTCAGGACCTGCCAGAGCACTATTTCGAAGAAGTCTTAGAGGGTGCCCGCTTAATAGAGGCTCAGTGCTCAAAAAATATCATGTTCGAGTAACATGTATTCGAATTGTAAAAACAATGTTATGATAATAAAGGCCATATTTATACTTTTGCCCGTAAAGTATTTTAGTGCCTCCTGTGCGGCCGTTTATGTATATATGTATATAACCTGAAAGTTTGCAGTCGTCGTCTTCATCCCCCTCACGTATAATGCGGGGGTGTTCGGCAAAGCACGTAGTCACACTTGACCTAACGTCTTGGTCCGTTAAGGAGGTGGTAGTGCAGCGAACTAGGCAATCGGACTATAGAGCTTTAACACTTTCACTTAGCCATAAGAGTTTGACGGTGGGGCTACTATATAGCCCCTGGTATGTCCGTGTTTATCCGAATACGGTGCATTTACATACGTGACCGGGAAACCGGTCCTTCGTTAATGCGGAGGAATCGGGAAGATTTCGCTGAGTCATTGAGTGGTTGACCAGCTCTCGCCTTATCATGACAGTCAGTTTTCGGCTTTCTCTACTCAGGTGCTCATCCGGATGAACAAGGGCACAATCATAGTAGATCTCCCTGTACCACTTTAGCCGATAGAGCAGAAATGTAAGGTAGCAAAACACGGGAGCCGGGCAAACCCAACATTTGACCAAAGACATGATTCAGAGCTGATGCATATAAGGCCAAACTCGCGACGCCGAACACTCCCGATGGTATTTAGACTTTACAACATATACCGGGCTGAATACGGCCCCTGGTAATGAACCCTGGATTCAAGGCATGTGCGGCAATCCGGCATGATGAAAGAGCGTCTGTGATGAGAGCATAGATCTCAAGACACACTGGTGGCTGCTTCTGTGACTTGGTCATTTTAAGTGCCAGGAAAGTATGAAGCAACAAGAGATAATAAAAAGGTTTACATAGGGTCTTAATCTAAAAAGAAACCTTAAAATGGGGCCCTGTTGCACGTCTACGTCTTTGTCTCCGTTGTGCAGTATCCTTGAAGGGTAGAGCGTGGTGGCCATCTGTAAGAAAAAGAAAACCCAGGCGGAAGAATCTGGTGTGGCCATGAGTAAAGTTGGTTTGTTTTTAATGAACCGTGAAATGCAGTTTACTGAGTCCAAATAGGGTCGAGCCAAACTATAGACTTCTTACATGCAGGGAGCCCCCAGCGCCACCCCGGGGATTTTGAGTGTATATTTATGTATACGGGGAAACATGTACAATCTTCTTATGGGCTGATCTTATGGGGCTATGGCTGCTAGACGAGCTCAGGTTTATCTGAGCTGCTGCACATATGTATGCATTGAACACATTTAGTTGTGTCCGTGGTCTTGAAGACCGATGAGCTATTCGGCTTGAAAAGGCCGCTTCGTGATTCGGCGGCTAGAGCCGCCACATATTCTTCTATACGAAGAGAACACTCCATGTTTCCGCTGACCGTGATAATGCCACGTGGACCGGGCATCTTTAGTTTGAGATAAGCGTAATGCGGGACTGCATTGAAACGGGTGAAGGCCGTTCTTCTGAGTCGTGCATGATAGCCACTTCAGAACGGAGCAATGTCAAAGATTAGTTCTTCGCTTCGAAAGTTATCGGGAGAACCGAACACAACATCCAATTCTAGAGAGCCCGTGCAGCAGGCTTCTACGCCTGGTATTACTCCTTTAAAGGTAGTGTTACTTTGGTTGATTCTTGACGTGTCTATCCCCATCTTGCGGACAGTGTCCTGATATATCAGATTGAGACTATTGCCGCCATCCATGAGGACTCGGGTGAGGTGGTATCCGTCGATTATTGGGTCGAGCACTAAGGCAGCCGAACCCCTGTGACGGATACTAGTCGGATGATCCCTGCGATCAAAGGTGGTCGGGCAGGCCGACCATGGGTTAAATTTGGGGGCAACGGGCTCTACAACATATACGTCTCGGAGTGCGCGTTTGCGCTCCCTCTTTGGGATATGAGTGACATAAATCATGTTCACTGTTTTAACCTCCGGTGGAAATTTCTTCTATCCCCCTGTATTCGGCTGGTGAGATTCATCCTCATCTTCGCTTTGCGGTCCGTTCCCTTTGTGTTCGGCATTGAGCTTGTCGGCCTGCTTGAAGACCCAACATTCTCTGTTGGTGTGATTAGCTGGTTTATCGGGGGTGCCATGAATCTGGCAAGACCTGTCTAGAATTTTACTTAGGCTGGATGGACCATTTCTGTTGCCTTTAAATGACTTTTTCCGTTGATCGGGTCTAGAGCCCCTGAATCCGGCATTTACTGTTGTATTGTCTGGGCTATCTTCATTGTTTCGATGTTTGTTTTTATTGCGTCGTGGTTTTCCATTGCCATCCCTGATTTCGGATGTGTCGGGATCGCTGGTGCTGCTACGGGCCAACCAGCTGTCCTCACCCGCGCAAAAGCGGGTCATGAGAGTAGTTAGGGCTGCCATTGTCCTTGGCTTTTCCTGGCCGAGGTGTCTGGCTAGCCATTTGTCCCGGACACTGTGTTTGAAAGCTGCTAAGGCTTCGGCGTCCGGACAGTCGACGATTTGATTCTTCTTGGTGAGAAATCTGTTCCAAAGCTTACGGGCTGACTCTCCGGGTTGTTGGGTTATGTGACTTAGATCGTCTGGATCCGGAGGTCGGACATAGGTCCCTTGAAAATTGGCCCTGAAAGCATCCTCGAGTTCTTCCCAGCTTCCAAGGGAGTTTTCGGGGAGGCTTTTCAGCCAGTGCCGAGCTAGTCCTTTCAACTTGAGGGGTAGGTATTCGATGGCGTGGAGATCATCTCCGCGAGCCATGTGGATATGAAGAATAAAGTCTTCTATCCATACCACAGCGTCTGTCGTTCTGTCGTATGCCTTGATGTTTACGAGTTTAAACCCTTCTGGAAATTCATGATCCAGCACCTCATCGATGAAGCACAGGGGGTGCGTAGCGCCCCTATATTTGGCTATGTCGTGGTGTGTGTCCAACGGTTGTCGTGTTCGGTGTTGGTTCCGAACTGGTAAGCGACCGGCATAGTCGGTTTGATGGCCATGATCCTGTGTAGGAGCATGTTCCCTAGATCCGTAGATGGACCTGGTTATGCCAGCTCTTTTGTCCAGGTGCTCACGTAAATCGTGTTTCTGGTACTTGGCTGCGACCTCCCTTCCTTTATGGGGAGGGGGTGCAGGTTTGTGTGCGGCGTTGTTAGCCGCTCTTTCTCGGCCACGAGGTGGTCGGTCTGGCTGGTCGGTCGTATTGTTTTTCGGTGGTATGGGCGCGATAGCCTCATCGTCGAATTCGGGCAGCAGTTTACCTTTGGGATAGCTCTTTGTTTGGCGATTACCGCCGCATTTTTCCTTAGTGTCGAACACTTCATTCCATCTGTCATTGAGCGTATCCTGTGGAGCTTTAAGCCGTTGCTTCTGCTTCTTGAAGCTCCTCGCGGTGGCGATGAGTCTCTGTTGGAGGTGCTCTTGTTCCAAGTGTTTTTCTGGGACGATGAATGCATCGTCATCCAGACTATTCTCCTCTTCGGAGACAGGTTGATAAGTGGTATCTTCGGCATCGTTGTGATCGGACAGCGGCCCCGGACTGTGTTCATTGTTTCCTTGCCCGTCCTTCTTCATGGTTGGGTCTGCGGGGTCTTCATTGTCTTCGGTGTCGTCCGGGGTGTTATTTTCTCTTATGCCGGTATCGCTATTTTTACCATGGCGTGGTTTAGAGTGGCGCCGCTAATGTCGGTGCTTTGGCTGCTTCTCAGGAGGCTTATCCTCAACTGTATCCTTTTTGTCATCGCCATTGTTGTCTTTGGGTGTATCCACCATGTATATGTCGTATGAGGAGGTGGCTGTCCAGCGCCCTGTGGGCGGTGGTTCCTATTCTTCTCCTGCATCGTCGTCCATACCATCGATGTCTTCGGAGTCGAAATCGAGCGTGTCAGTCAAATCATCAAAAGTGGCTATCAAGTGGGTGGTGGGTGGGTAACAAAGTTCTTCTTCGTCCGCATCCCACTCAAGCCGGACATAGTTCGGCCAGGGACCTCCTGTCAGGGAGAGGGATTTCAATGAGTTTAACACATCGCCCAAGGGCAAGTGTTGGAAGATGTCCGCGTAACTGAACTCCAAGATCGACGCCCAGTTATATTCGATGGGCGCGGATATACGCGGTTCGCAGCCTATGGCCAGAGACGAGTCCGAGGTTCCGATGACACATGCCTCGTTGGAGGTCAGATCTGTGTTCGGCTCTAGCGCCGTTGAGTCTGCGGCTTCCGTGGCGGGGTCCATCCTCGCATCCTCGGATGGCACGATATGCACTGGATCTAGGGCCAGGACAATTACAGGCGCTCTCTCTTGCGCATGGTTCGATGACAGATTTAAGTCATGTTCATTGTAGCTACAGGGTGCGACTGTCATGGGTTCGAATCCGTTGAATACCAAGTCTCCGCGGATGTCGGCGGTGTAGTTCAAACTTCCAAACCTAACCTGATGGCCAGGGGCGTAGCTGTCGATCTGCTCCATATGGCCAAGCAAGTTGGCCCGTAGTGCGAAGCCGCCGAATACGAAGATCTGCCTGGGGAGAAAGATCTCACCCTGGACCGAGTTGTTGTAGATGATTGAAGGAGCCATCAAGCCTTATGATGACGGCGTAGTGGAACTCTCAATGAAAGCACCAATGTCGGTGTCAAAACCGGAGGATCTCGGGTAGGGGGTTCCGAACTGTGCGTCTAAGGCTAATGGTAACAGGAGGCGGGGGACACGATGTTTACCCAGGTTCGGGCCCTCTCTATGGAGGTAATACCCTACTTCCTGCTTGATTGATCTTGATGATATGAGTATTACAAGATTTGATCTACCACGAGACCGTAGAGGCTAACCCTAGAAGCTAGCCTATGATTATGATTGTTGTTGTCCTACGGACTAAACCCTCTGGTTTATATAGACACCGGAGGGGGCTAGGGTTACATAGAGTCGGTTACAGAGAAGGGAATCTACATATCCAAATCTCCAAGCTTGCCTTCCATATAAAGGAGAGTCCCACCCGGACATGGGATGAAGTCTTCTATCTTGTATCTTCATAGCCCATCAGTCCGGCACGCGCATATAGACCGGCTGTCTGAGGACCCCTTAATCCAGGACCCCCTCAGCGACCCCGGGCCCACATCCATGGCAGAGCTACCAAGGCCACCCGAGAACTCGAGGGACGCGATGGTTGTCCGGAATGAGGCGAGGAAGGGCGATGGCGTCGATCTGCTAGTCGGTGGCGGCGGGGTCAACTAAAATCAGGAGTTGGCGGCGGCAGTTGACGTGAAACTTCCCTCCCGCTAATGTTTTTCTGGTATAGGGGGGCTGAAAAATTCCCTCCAAAACGGGATATCTTGGGTACGAGGTTTTTTCGGAAGGGTTGTATTTCTTTTCCAGTATCGGGCGCTCAGCGGGATCTAGAATGGACCTTTTTCCACCCAAAACTACAAAACAGTGATTATTTTACTATTTTGGGCCTTTTATAGGATCTGCTAGATATGTTCTTAGTTATTGCACAGACTTGACTCGGTCATTTTCCGCTTGCCCTTCCACGAGCAAGTCCCAAGTTACGGTGATGCAGAGCATCCCGAGGGCATCCCCATGGACCTACCATCGTGCTCACCAAGTGCCATGTGGACCTATGACACGAGCACGAGCTAGAGCTCTCGAGACCGAGGTGACTTCCTTCCTTAGTGATATTGTTGGAAATATGCCCTAGAGGCAATAATAAATTAGTTATTATTATTATATTTCCTTGTTCATGATAATCGTTTATTATCCATGCTATAATTGTATTGATAGGAAACTCAGATACATGTGTGGATACATAGACAACACCATGTCCCTAGTAAGCCTCTGATTGACTAGCTCGTTGATCAATAGATGGTTACGGTTTCCTGACCATGGACATTGGATGTCGTTGATAACGGGATCACATCATTAGGAGAATGATGTGATGGACAAGACCCAATCCTAAGCCTAGCACAAAGATCGTAGTTCGTATGCTAAAGCTTTTCTAATGTCAAGTATCATTTCCTTAGACCATGAGATTGTGCAACTCCCGGATACCGTAGGAATGCTTTGGGTGTACCAAACGTCACAACATAACTGGGTGGCTATAAAGGTGCACTACAGGTATCTCCGAAAGTGTCTTTTAGGTTGGCACGAATAGAGACTGGGATTTGTCACTCCGTGTAACGGAGAGGTATCTCTGGGCCCACTCGGTAGGACATCATCATAATGTGCACAATGTGACCAAGGGGTTGATCACGGGATGATGTGTTATGGAACGAGTAAAGAGACTTACCGGTAACGAGATTGAACAAGGTATCGGCATACCGACGATCGAATCTCGGGCAAGTACAATACCGCTAGACAAAGGGAATTGTATACGGGATCGATTGAGTCCTTGACATCATGGTTCATCCGATGAGATCATCGTGGAACATGTGGGAGCCAACATGGGTATCCAGATCCTGCTGTTGGTTATTGACCGGAGAACGTCTCGGTCATGTCTACATGGTTCCCGAACCCGTAGGGTCTACACACTTAAGGTTCGATGACGCTAGGGTTATAAAGGAAGTTTGTATGTGGTTACCGAATGTTGTTCGGAGTCTCGGATGAGATCCCGGATGTCACGAGGAGTTCCGGAATTGTCCGGAGGTAAAGATTTATATAAGGGAAGTCCTGCTTTGGTCACCGGAAAAGTTTCAGGTTTTATCGGTAACGTACCGGGACCACCGGGAGGGTCCCGGGGGTCCACCAAGTAGGGCCACCATCCCCGGAGGGCTGCATGGGCCAAGTGTGGGAGGGGACCAGCCCCAGGTGGGCTGGTGCGCCCCCCCACAAGGGCCCAAGGCGCCTAGGGTTTGGGGGAGGGGGCACACCCACCTAACTTGGGGGGCAAGTTTCCCCTCTTCCCCCCCTTGGCCGCACCCTAGATGGGTTTGGGCTGGTCGCCGCCCCTAGGGGTGGAACCCTAGGTGGGGGCGCAGCCCTCCCTCTCCTCCTATATATACTTGAGGACTTTGGGGCTGCCAATAGATGAGTTTGACCTCTCCCTGGCGCAACCCTACCTCTCTCCCTCCTCCTCTCCCGCGGTGCTTGGCGAAGCCCTACAGGATTGCCACGCTCCTGCACCACCACCACGCTGTTGTGCTGCTGCTGGATGGAGTCTTCCTCAACCTCTCCCTCTCTCCTTGCTGGATCAAGGCATGGGAGACGTCACCGAGCTGTACGTGTGTTGAACGCGGAGGTGTCGTCCGTTCGGCACTAGGATCTCCGGTGATTTGGATCACGACGAGTACGACTCCTTCAACCCGGTTCTCTTGAACGCTTCCGCTTAGCAATCTACAAGGGTATGTAGATGCACTCTCCTTCCCCTCGTTGCTGGTTTCTCCATAGATAGATCTTGGTGACACGTAGGAAAATTTTGAATTTCTGCTACGTTCCCCAACAGTGGTATCAGAGCCAGGTTTATTGCATAGATTCTTTGCACGAGTAGAACACAAAGTAGTTGTGGGCGTTGATTTTGTTCAATATGCTTACCATTACTAGTCCAATCTTGTTTCGACGGTATTGTGGGATGAAGCGGCCCGGACCGACCTTACACGTACACTTACGTGAGACAGGTTCCACCGACTGACATGCACTTGGTGCATAAGGTGGCTAGCGGGTGCCAGTCTCTCCCACTTTAGTCGGAACGGATTCGATGAAAAGGGTCCTTATGAAGGGTAAATAGCAATTGGCATATCACGGTGTGGTTTTGCGTAGGTAAGAAACATTCTTGCTAGAAACCCATAGCAGCCACGTAAAACATGCAAACAACAATTAGAGGATGTCTAACTTGTTTTTGCAGGGTATGCTATGTGATGTGATATGGCCAAGAAGAATGTGATGAATGATATGTGATGTATGAGATTGATCATGTTCTTGTAATAGGAATCACGACTTGCATGTCGATGAGTATGACAACCGGCAGGAGCCATAGGAGTTGTCTTAATTTATTGTATGACCTGCATGTCATTGAACAAACGCCATGTAATTACTTTACTTTATTGCTAACCGGTAGCCATAGTAGTAGAAGTAATAAGTTGCGAGACAACTTCATGGAGACATGATGATGGAGATCATGATGATGGAGATCATGGTGTCATGCCGGTGACGATGATGATCATGGAGCCCCGAAGATGGAGATCAAAAGGAGCAAAATTATATTGGCCATATCATGTCACTTTTTGATTGCATGTGATGTTTATCATGTTTATACATCTTATTTGCTTAGAGAGACGGTAGTAAATAATATGATCCCTCATTAAAATTTCAAGAAAGTGTTCCCCCTAACTGTGCACCGTTGCGAAAGTTCGTCGTTTCTAAGCACCACGTGATGATCGGGTGTGATAGATTCTTACGTTCACATACAACGGGTGTAAGCCAGATTTACACACGCGAAACACTTAGGTTAACTTGACGAGCCTAGCATGTACAGACATGGCCTTGGAACACAAGAGACCGAAAGGTCGAGCATGATTCATATGGTGGATACGATCAACATGAAGATGTTCACCGATGATGACTAGTCCGTCTCACGTGATGATCGGACATGACCTAGTTGACTCGGATCATGTAATCACTTGGATGACTAGAGGGATGTCTATCTGAGTGGGAGTTCATGAGATGAACTTAATTATCCTGAACATAGTCAAAATATCTTTGCAAATTATGTCGTAAGCTCGCGCTTTAGTTCCACTGTTTAGATATGTTCCTAGAGAAAATATAGTTGAAAGTTGACAGTAGTGATTATGCAGACAGTAGAAAGCTTATGTCCTTAATGCACCGCTCAGTGTGCTGAACCCCAAACATCGTTTGTGGATGTTGCGTGCATCGGACATACACGTTTTGATAACTACGTGATAGTTCAGTTAAAACGGGTTAGAGTTAAGGCACCAAAGACGTTTTCGAAACGTCGCGGAACATATGAGATGTTTCGAGGGCTGAAATTGGGATTTCAGGCTCGTGCCCACGTCAAGAGGTATAAGACCTCCGACGATTTTCTTAGCCTGCAAATTAAGGGAGAAAAGCTCAATCGTTGAGCTTGTGATCAGATTGTCTGAGTGCAACAATCACTTGAATCGAGTGGGAGTTGATCTTCCAGATGAGATAGTGATGTTTCTCCAAAGTCATTGCCACCAAGCTGCTAGAGCTTCATGATGAACTATAACATATCAGGGATAGATATGATGATCCTTGAGGTATTCACGATGTTTGACACCGAGAAAGTAGAAACAAGAAAGAGCATCAATTGTTGATGGTTGGTGAAACCACTAGTTTCAAGAAGGGCAAGGGCAAGAAGGGATACTTCATGAAACGGCAAATCAGCTGCTGCTCCAGTGAAGAAACCCAAGGTTGAACCTAAACCCGAGACTAAGTGCTTCTTTATTAAGGGGAACAGCCACTAGAGCAGAATTACCCTAGATACTTGGTAGATAAGAAGGCTGGCAAGGTCGATAGAAGTATATTGGATATACATTGAATTACATGTGTACTTTACTAGTACTCCTAGTAGCACCAGGGTGTTAGATACCGGTTCGGTTGCTAAGTGTTAGTAACTCGAAATAAAAGCTACGGAATAAACGGAGACCAGCTAAAGGTGAGCTGACGATATGTTTTGGAAGTGTTTCCAAGGTTGATGTGATCAAGCATCGCACGCTCCCTCTACCATCGAGATTGGTGTTAAAACTAAATAATTGTTATTTGGTGTTTGCGTTGAGCATAGACATGATTGGATTATGTCTGTCGCAATATGGTTATTCATTTAAAGAGAATAATGGTTACTCTGTTTATTTGAATAATACCTTCAATGGTCTTGCACCTAAAAGGAATGGTTTATTGAATCTCGATCGTAGTGATACACATTTTCATGCCAAAAGATATAAGATAGTAATGATAGTATCACTTACTTGTGGCACTGCCATGTAAGTCATATTGGTGTAAAACGCATGAAGAAGCTCCATGTTGATGGATCTTTGGACTCACTCATTTTTGAAAAGTTTGAGACATGCGAACCATGTCTATTGGTGTATATGCATGAAGAAACTCCATGCAAATGGACCATTTGGACTCACTTGATTTTGAATCACTTGAGACATGCAAATCATACCACATGGGTAAGATGACTGAAAGCCTTGTTTTTAGTAAAATGGAACAAGAAAGCAACTTGTTGGAAGTAATACATTTTGATGTGTGCAGTCCAATGAGTGCTGAGGCACGCAGTGGATATCGTTATGTTCTTACTTCACGGATGATTTGAGTAGATACTGTGTATATTTACTTGATGAAACACAAGTCTGAATTATTGAATGGTTCAAGTAATTTCAGAGTGAAGTTGAAGATCATCATGACAAGAGGATAAAATGTCTATGATATGATCATAGAGATGAGTATCTGAGTTACGAGCTTTGGCACGCAATTAAGACATTGTGGAAATTCTTTCACAATTAATACCGCCTGGAACACCATAGTGTGATGGTGTGTCCGAACATCATAGTTGCACCCTATTGGATATGGTGCGTACCATGATGTCTCTTATCGAATTAACACTATCGTTCATGGGTTAGGCATTAGAGACAACCACACTCACTTTAAATAGGGCACCACGTAATTCCGTTGAGATGACACCGTTTGAACTATGGTTTGGAGAAACCTAAGTTGTCGTTTCTTAAAAGTTTGGGGCTGCGACGCTTATGTGAAAAAGTTTCAGGTTGATGAGCTCGAACCCAAAGCGGATAAAAATGCATCTTCATAGGACACCCAAAACAGTTGGGTATACCTCCTATCTCAGATCTGGAAGCAAAAGTAATTGTTTCTAAAAATGGGTCCTTTCTCGAGGAAAAGTTTCTCTCGAAAGAATTGAGCGGGAGGATGGTGGAGACTTGATATGGTTATTGAACCGTCACTACAATTAGTGTGTAGCAGGGCACATGAAGTTGTTCCTGTGGCACCTACACCAATTAAAGTAGAAGCTTATGATAGTGATCATGAAACTTCGGATCAAGTCACTACCATACCTTGTAGGGTGACGAGGATGCGTACTACTTCAGAGTGGTACAGTAATCCTGTCTTGAAGGTCATGTTGCTAGGAAACAATGAACCTATGAGCTATGGAGAAGCAATGGTGGGCCCATATTCCAACAAATGGTTAGAAGCCATGAAATCCGAGATAGGATCCATGTATCAGAACAAATCATGGACTTTGGTGGACTTGCCCGTTGATCGGCAAGCCATTGAGATAAATGGATCTTTAAGAAGAAGACGGACGTGAACGGTAATGTCACCGTCTATGAAGCTCGACTTGTGGCGAAGAGTTTTTCACAAGTTCAAGGAGTTGACTACGATGAGATTTTCTCATCCGTAGTGATGCTTAAGTCCGTTGGAATCATATCAGCAATTACTGCATGATTTATGAAATCTTGCAGATAGGATGTCAAAAAACATTGTTTCCTCGATGATATCCTTGAGGAAAGGTTGTATGTGATACAACCAGAAGGTTTTGTCAATCCTGAAGAACGCTAACAAATATGCAAAGCTCCAGCAATCCTTCTAAGGACTGGAGTAAGCATCTCGGAGTTGGAATGTACGCTTTGATGAGATGATCAAAGATTTTGGGTTTATACAAAGTTTATGAGAAACTTGTATCTCCCTGGCGCAACCCTACCTCTCTCCCTCCTCCTCTCCCGCGGTGCTTGGCGAAGCCCTACAGGATTGCCACGCTCCTCCACCACCACCACGCCGTTGTGCTGCTGCTGGATGGAGTTTTCCTCAACCTCTCCCTCTCTCCTTGCTGGATCAAGGCATGGGAGACGTCACCGAGCTGTACGTGTGTTGAACGCGGAGGTGTCGTCCGTTCGGCAGTAGGATCTCCGGTGATTTGGATCACGACGAGTACGACTCCTTCAACCCTGTTCTCTTGAACGCTTTCGCTTAGCAATCTACAAGGGTATGTAGATGCACTCTCCTTCCCCTCGTTGCTGGTTTCTCCATAGATAGATCTTGGTGACACGTAGGAAAATTTTGAATTTCTGCTACGTTCCCCAACAGTGGTATCAGAGCCAGGTTTATTGCATAGATTCTTTGCACGAGTAGAACACAAAGTAGTTGTGGGCATTGATTTTGTTCAATATGCTTACCATTACTAGTCCAATCTTGTTTCGATGGTATTGTGGGATGAAGCGGCCCGGACCGACCTTACATGTACACTTACGTGAGACAGGTTCCACCGACTGACATGCACTTGGTGCATAAGGTGGCTAGCGGGTGCCAGTCTCTCCCACTTTAGTCAGAACGGATTCGATGAAAAGGGTCCTTATGAAGGGTAAATAGCAATTGGCATATCACGTTGTGGTTTTGCGTAGGTAAGAAACATTCTTGCTAGAAACCCATAGCAGCCACGTAAAACATGCAAACAACAATTAGAGGACGTCTAACTTGTTTTTGCAGGGTATGCTATGTGATGTGATATGGCCAAGAAGAATGTGATGAATGATATGTGATGTATGAGATTGATCATGTTCTTGTAATAGGAATCACGACTTGCATGTCGATGAGTATGACAACCGGCAGGAGCCATAGGAGTTGTCTTAATTTATTGTATGACCTGCATGTCATTGAACAAACGCCATGTAATTACTTTACTTTATTGCTAACCGGTAGCCATAGTAGTAGAAGTAATAAGTTGCGAGACAACTTCATGGAGACACGATGATGGAGATCATGATGATGGAGATCATGGTGTCAAGCCGGTGACGATGATGATCATGGAGCCCCGAAGATGGAGATCAAAAGGAGCAAAATTATATTGGCCATATCATGTCACTTTTTGATTGCATGTGATGTTTATCATGTTTATACATCTT
The DNA here is from genome assembly GCA_963921465.1 of Triticum timopheevii. NCBI lineage: Eukaryota > Viridiplantae > Streptophyta > Magnoliopsida > Poales > Poaceae > Triticum > Triticum timopheevii. Next base: position 499,795,266 of record OY997272.1, read on the forward strand.
ATTTGCTTAGAGCGACGGTAGTAAATAAGATGATCCCTCATTAAAATTTCAAGAAAGTGTTCCCCCTAACTGTGCACCGTTGCGAAAGTTCGTCATTTCTAAGCACCACGTGATGATCGGGTGTGATAGATTCTTACGTTCACATACAACGGGTGTAAGCCAGATTTACACACGCGAAACACTTAGGTTAACTTGACGAGCCTAGCATGTACAGACATGGCCTTAGAACACAAGAGACCGAAAGGTCGAGCATGATTCATATGGTGGATACGATCAACATGAAGATGTTCACCGATGATGACTAGTCCGTCTCACGTGATGATCGGACATGACCTAGTTGACTCGGATCATGTAATCACTTGGATGACTAGAGGGATGTCTATCTGAGTGGGAGTTCATGAGATGAACTTAATTATCCTAAACATAGTCAAAAGATCTTTGCAAATTATGTCGTAAGCTCGCGCTTTAGTTCCACTGTTTAGATATGTTCCTAGAGAAAATATAGTTGAAAGTTGACAGTAGTGATTATGCAGACAGTAGAAAGCTTATGTCCTTAATGCACCGCTCAGTGTGCTGAACCCCAAACATCCTTTGTGGATGTTGCGAACATCGGACATACACGTTTTGATAACTACGTGATAGTTCAGTTAAAACGGTTTAGAGTTAAGGCACCAAAGACGTTTTTGAAACATCGCGGAACATATGAGATGTTTTGAGGGCTGAAATTGGGATTTCAGGCTTGTGCCCATGTCAAGAGGTATAAGACCTCCGACGATTTTCTTAGCCTGCAAACTAAGGTAGAAAAGCTCAATCGTTGAGCTTGTGATCAGATTGTCTGAGTGCAACAATCACTTGAATCGAGTGGGAGTTGATCTTCCAGATGAGATAGTGATGTTTCTCCAAAGTCATTGCCACCAAGCTGCTAGAGCTTCGTGATGAACTATAACATATCAGGGATAGATATGATGATCCTTGAGGTATTCACGATGTTTGACACCGCGAAAGTAGAAATCAAGAAAGAGCATCAATTGTTGATGGTTGGTGAAACCACTAGTTTCAAGAAGGGCAAGGGCAAGAAGGGATACTTCATGAAACGGCAAATCAGCTGCTGCTCCAGTGAAGAAACCCAAGGTTGAACCTAAACCCGAGACTAAGTGCTTCTTTATTAAGGGGAACAGCCACTAGAGCAGAATTACCCTAGATACTTGGTAGATAAGAAGGCTGGCAAGGTCGATAGAAGTATATTGGATATACATTGAATTACATGTGTACTTTACTAGTACTCCTAGTAGCACCAGGGTATTAGATACCGGTTCGGTTGCTAAGTGTTAGTAACTCGAAATAAAAGCTACGGAATAAACGGAGACCAGCTAAAGGTGAGCTGACGATATGTTTTGGAAGTGTTTCCAAGGTTGATGTGATCAAGCATCGCACGCTCCCTCTACCATCGAGATTGGTGTTAAAACTAAATAATTGTTATTTGGTGTTTGCGTTGAGCATAGACATGATTGGATTATGTCTGTCACAATATGGTTATTCATTTAAAGAGAATAATGGTTACTCTGTTTATTTGAATAATACCTTCAATGGTCTTGCACCTAAAAGGAATGGTTTATTGAATCTTGATCGTAGTGATACACATTTTCATGCCAAAAGATATAAGATAGTAATGATAGTACCACTTACTTGTGGCACTGCCATGTAAGTCATATTGGTGTAAAACGCATGAAGAAGCTCCATGTTGATGGATCTTTGGACTCACTCGTTTTTGAAAAGTTTGAGACATGCGAACCATGTCTATTGGTGTATATGCATGAAGAAACTCCATGCAAATGGACCATTTGGACTCACTTGATTTTGAATCACTTGAGACATGCAAATCATACCACATGGGTAAGATGACTGAAAGCCTTGTTTTTAGTAAAATGGAACAAGAAAGCAACTTGTTGGAAGTAATACATTTTGATGTGTGCAGTCCAATGAGTGCTGAGGCACGCAGTGGATATCGTTATGTTCTTACTTCACGGATGATTTGAGTAGATACTGTGTATATTTACTTGATGAAACACAAGTCTGAATTATTGAATGGTTCAAGTAATTTCAGAGTGAAGTTGAAGATCATCGTGACAAGAGGATAAAATGTCTATGATATGATCATAGAGATGAGTATCTGAGTTACGAGCTTTGGCACACAATTAAGACATTGTGGAAATTGTTTCACAATTAATACCGCCTGGAACACCATAGTGTGATGGTGTGTCCGAACATCATAGTTGCACCCTATTGGATATGGTGCGTACCATGATGTCTCTTATCGAATTAACACTATCGTTCATGGGTTAGGCATTAGAGACAACCGCACTCACTTTAAATAGGGCACCATGTAATTCCGTTGAGATGACACCGTTTGAACTATGGTTTGGAGAAACCTAAGTTGTCGTTTCTTAAAAGTGTGGGGTTGCGACGCTTATGTGAAAAAGTTTCAGGTTGATGAGCTCGAACCCAAAGCGGATAAAAATGCATCTTCATAGGACACCCAAAACAGTTGGGTATACCTCCTATCTCAGATCTGGAAGCAAAAGTAATTGTTTCTAAAAATGGGTCCTTTCTCGAGGAAAAGTTTCTCTCGAAAGAATTGAGCGGGAGGATGGTGGAGACTTGATATGGTTATTGAACCGTCACTACAATTAGTGTGTAGCAAGGCACATGAAGTTGTTCCTGTGGCACCTACACCAATTAAAGTAGAAGCTTATGATAGTGATCATGAAACTTCAGATCAAGTCACTACCATACCTTGTAGGGTGACAAGGATGCGTACTACTTCAGAGTGGTACAGTAATCCTGTCCTGAAGGTCATGTTGCTAGGCAACAATGAACCTACGAGCTATGGAGAAGCAATGGTGGGCCCATATTCCAACAAATGGTTAGAAGCCATGAAATCTGAGATAGGATCCATGTATCAGAACAAATCATGGACTTTGGTGGACTTGCCCGTTGATTGGCAAGCCATTGAGATAAATGGATCTTTAAGAAGAAGACGGACGTGAACGGTAATGTCGCCGTCTATGAAGCTCGACTTGTGGCGAAGAGTTTTTCACAAGTTCAAGGAGTTGACTACGATGAGATTTTCTCATCCGTAGTGATGCTTAAGTCCATTGGAATCATATTAGCAATTACTGCATGATTTATGAAATCTTGTAGATAGGATGTCAAAAAACATTGTTTCCTCGATGATATCCTTGAGGAAAGGTTGTATGTGATACAACCAGAAGGTTTTTTCAATCCTGAAGAACGCTAACAAATATGCAAAGCTCCAGCAATCCTTCTAAGGACTGGAGTAAGCATCTCGGAGTTGGAATGTACGCTTTGATGAGATGATCAAAGATTTTGGGTTTATACAAAGTTTATGAGAAACTTGTATTTCCAAAGAAGTGAGTGGGAGCACTATAGAATTTCTGATAAGTATATGTTGTTGACATATTGTTGATCAGAAATGGTGTAGAATTTCTGGAAAGCATATAGGGTTGTTTGAAAGGTGTTTTTCAATAGAAAACCTAGATTAAGCTACTTGAACATTGAGCATAAAGATCTATGAGGATAGATCAAAAACGCTAAATGGTACTTTCAAATGAGCACATACCTTGACATGATCTTGAAGGTGTTCAAGATGGATTAGTCAAAGAAGGAGTTCTTGCCAGAATTGTAAGGTATGAAGTTAAGAGTTAAATCTCGACCACGGCAGAAGAGAGAGAAAGGACGAAGGTCGTCCCCTATGCTTCAGACGTAGGCTCTATAGTATGCTATGCTATGTACCGCACCGGAAGTGTGCCTTGCCATGGGTCAGTCAATGGGTACAAGAATGATCCAGGAATAGATCATTGGACAGCGGTCAAAATTGTCCTTGGAGTAAATAAAGGACACGTTTCTCGATTATGGAGGTGATAAAGAGTTCGGCGTAAAGGGTTACGTCGATGCAAGCTTTAACACCTATCCGAATGACTCTGAGTAGCAAACCGGATACGTATAGTGGAGCAACCATTTTGGAATAGCTCCAAGTGGAGCGTGGAAGCAGCATTTACAATATGACATAGAGAGTTGCGAAATACATACGGATCTGAATGTTGCAGACCCGTTGACTAAAACCTCTCTCACAAGCAAAACATGATCAAACCCCAGAACTCATTGAGACTTAATCACATGGTGATGTGAACTAGTTTAGACACTAGTAAACTCTTTGGATGTTGGTCACATGGCGATGTGACCTATCAGTGTTAATCACATGGCGATGTGAACTAGATTATTGACTCTAGTGCAAGTGGGAGACTGTTGGAAATATGCCCTAGAGGCAATAATAAATTAGTTATTATTATTATATTTCCTTGTTCATGATAATCGTTTATTATCCATGCTATAATTGTATTGATAGGAAACTCAGATACATGTGTGGATACATAGACAACACCATGTCCCTGTAAGCCTCTGATTGACTAGCTCGTTGATCAATAGATGGTTACGGTTTCCTGACCATGGACATTGGATGTCGTTGATAATGGGATCACATCATTAGGAGAATGATGTGATGGACAAGACCCAATCCTAAGCCTAGCACAAAGATCGTAGTTCGTATGCTAAAGCTTTTCTAATGTCAAGTATCATTTCCTTGGACCATGAGATTGTGCAACTCCCGGATACCGTAGGAATGCTTTGGGTGTACCAAACGTCACAACGTAACTGGGTGGCTATAAAGGTGCACTACAGGTATCTCCGAAAGTGTCTTTTAGGTTGGCACGAATCGATACTGGGATTTGTCACTCCGTGTAACGGAGAGGTATCTCTGGGCCCACTCGGTAGGACATCATCATAATGTGCACAATGTGACCAAGGGGTTGATCACAGGATGATGTGTTACGGAAGGAGTAAAGAGACTTGCCGGTAACGAGATTGAACAAGGTATCGGCATACCGACGATCAAATCTCGGGCAAGTACAATACCGCTAGACAAAGGGAATTGTATACGGGATCGATTGAGTCCTTGACATCGTGGTTCATCCGATGAGATCATCGTGGAACATGTGGGAGCCAACATGGGTATCCAGATCCCGCTGTTGGTTATTGACCGGAGAACGTCTCGGTCATGTCTACATGGTTCCCGAACCCGTAGGGTCTACACACTTAAGGTTCGATGACGCTAGGGTTATAAAGGAAGTTTGTATGTGGTTACCGAATGTTGTTCGGAATCCCGGATGAGATCCTGGACGTCACGAGGAGTTCCGGAATGGTCCGGAGGTAAAGATTTATATATGGGAAGTCCTGTTTTGGTCACCGGAAAAGTTTCGGGTTTTATCGGTAACGTACCGGGACCACCGGGAGGGTCTCGGGTGTCCACCAAGTGGGGCCACCATCCCCGGAGGGCTGCATGGGCCAAGTGTGGGAGGGGACCAGCCCCAGGTGGGCTGGTGCGCCCCCCACAAGGGCCCAAGGCGCCTAGGGTTTGGGGGAGGGGGCGCACCCACCTAACTTGGGGGGCAAGTTTCCCCTCTTCCCCCCCCCCCTTGGCCGCACCCTAGATGGGTTTGGGCTGGCCGCCGCCCCTAGGGGTGGAACCTAGGTGGGGGCGCAGCCCTCCCTCTCCCCCTATATATACTTGAGGACTTTGGGGCTGCCAATAGATGAGTTTGACCTCTCCCTGGCGCAGCCCTACCTCTCTCCCTCCTCCTCTCCCGCGGTGCTTGGCGAAGCCCTGCAGGATTGCCACGCTCCTCCACCACCACCACGCCGTTATGTTGCTGCTGGATGGAGTCTTCCTCAACCTCTCCCTCTCTCCTTGATGGATCAAGGCATGGGAGACGTCACCGGGCTGTACGTGTGTTGATCGCGGAGGTGCCGTCCGTTCGGCACTAGGATCTCCGGTGATTTGGATCACGACGAGTACGACTCCTTCAACCCCGTTCTCTTGAACGCTTCCGCTTAGCAATCTACAAGGGTATGTAGATGCACTCTCCTTCCCCTCATTGCTGGTTTCTCCATAGATAGATCTTGGTGACACGTAGGAAAATTTTGAATTTCTGCTACGTTCCCCAACAGATATCACATATGATCCACTAGAGACATGGCTACTACCTAAGTCCAGAATGTTGTGCATGATTAGGTACCAAGAGGACCCTCCTGAGAATGCACGCGAAGACGGACAAGTCCCCAAGTGCACGGATGAAAATAACCAACGAAAGGAGTCAAGAATAGCTCCCATGACCCGGACATCCGGCCATGACCCCGGACATCCGCCCCCTAGAGGTGACACCTGCAGCAAAGGACTAGCGACCAAGTCTACATGGCCCGAACATCCGGCCTGACGCCCCGGAAATCCGGCTCTCAGCGCGGATATCCACACAAGGCATCCCGAAGGCTACAGAACTAGCCCCAACAACCCGGACATCCGGCCACGACCCCGGACATCTGGCCCCTCGCGAAGTCCCGGACATCCGTCCCATCGCCCGGACATCTGGACCAGCCCTATCGAGAGAGCATTATATGACGCCAGGCCAGCCCGGACATCCGGCGTCTCGTGAACACCCGGACATCCGGCCCGACGCCCAGACGTCCGGCCCCCCTGTCTGCGTACAGTGTAAGGGCCGAGGCCCATGTACCCCTTTGCCCACCTAGAATATATATACTCCTCCTCCGCCCTCTTTCTAGGGTTAGCATTGTGATAGCACATATTTGAGATAGAGCTTTGCTCATCCACTTGGTTACTTCTCCTCGGAGCTCATGGCCTCTTCGGAGAAGATCCCCCAAGCGGATTCAAGACCCCATCACGGGAAGACCCTTCAAGACCTCCTCATGAAGAAGACCTTTTGTATCGTCCTTTGTTGACTTTGAATCGTGTATCACTCTTTGTGTTCGAGGATCTAGCATATGTGTAACCAGATCTTGTTGGTTGAGTGATTTCTCTCATGTTTCCCCTCATGTTCCCCTCGTTTTTCCCCTTGTGTTCTTTGTGTTCTTTGTAGGATTCCCTCCAATCATGAAAGATCGGACATCTAGGGTTCTACCCTACATCATATTGGTATCATGAGCCATGTTGATCACGTATTTGGAGCCCCTACCCCTCTTTTTCTAGCTTGATTTTGTTGTGTTCTTCCCCAATTTTGAGAATCCCCACCAAAAATAGCCCCAATGTTTTTGTGGTTTGTTGGTGTGGTGAAGTTTTGTTGGATTTGATCCACAGATTTCGTGTGTAGCAGGTAGATCTAGCTTTCCCCCATCTTTTCCCCCATTTCCATCCACAAAATCTTTCGAATTTTGCCTCGGATTTGACCTTTCCCCGTGGAGTTCATTGAGTTCATCCACGGATCCTGAGCCCGGACATCCGGCCCGTGACCCCCGGACATCTGGCCCCCAAGCCTAGACATCCGGCCTCTGATAGCAACAACTCCATCCACTGCCCCGTTTCCCGCCTAACTGTCGCCCAATTTTCTTTCGCATACCACCATCACTTCCGCATACCACCACCGCTTTTCGCAAGCTCCACCCTTGCTTACCCGCTAGCACCTCCGTCAATTTTGACACATTTTGGTCTTTGAGAATTTGAGTTGTGGTTCCGGTGTCCTATTATGTTTTGGCTATATAGGTATGGTTCGACGTCAACATCACCACCGCTCATCTTCACCAAGGACTCGTCATCGCCAACAACCGTCCTTGCTTACAAACGACTACCTCGACGGTAACCTTGACGACATATTTGTCTATTCCTTGCCATTGCATTGATAACCACCATAGACCAATTTTGCGTTGCTTTCCCATCGAGACTAGCCTTTGAGTATTGCCGACAACGTGACTTGTGCATATTAGTGATCATACTTCCCATAGCATACATACCATATCATCGTGGTGCCTATCTTGGTATCGTCTTTTGTGTCACAAAGTTGTCATCTCATATACACAATTGCTATCTTGGTTTGTGAAGTTTTGCATGAGAAAAGAGCTCAAAAGAGAAAGAGTCAAACAAGCTTTTAAGCAAGAGGGAAAGATAAGCAAAGAGCTTATAAGCAAGAACCATAGCATCATACGACATTAAGATTGTCATACTCGATCATCTTGGATCATATCACCGGAATACCATACATATAGCATACTTGGTATAGAAGTGTATGCATTGCTTAGTAGGTTGTGCACAGGTTTCATATCCGCCTATTGTGCAATTGTTCTGGCGTCTCTCTAGTGTTGTGTAACAAGAGCATTTTCGTGGATTCCATATTTTGGCTCATTCCTTGGTTGCACGACCTACTTGTTGCATTTGCAAATTTTTGAATCTTTTCCAACATTATTGAGGCTCACTAACAATTGCATCAAATTTTGTGCCACCATCCTAACCGAGCTCCACCATAAGCTTTTACTTGTGTAGGTGTGAGAACCGACAAGAATTGGTACCAATTGTGCTATTTCCTTATTCCACATTTGAGTAATAATTGATCCATCTTCAACATCGGTCAAGGTACATTTGGTATAAGTACTTCTCTTTCTCCCACTCACATATTTGCTTGGAATGATGGATAGGCCAAGTTCTTCTACCAACCCACTCTTCATCGAGCAAGAGGATGACATGTCATCCTATGTCACCAAGAGCCACCTCTTCGGTGCACAAAGAGCTTTGCATCAAGAACAACAAGCAATGAGTGACCGCATCAACAATCTCGCCACCGACTTGTGATTCTCCGAGCAACGAATAAGAGACTACTTCGACAACAAGATCGATGCACACAAACAAGAGAACGATGCAAGAATGGACGAGATTCACGCCTTGTTGGTAAACCGCTCTTCTAACACTCCATCCTACTCAAGACGGATCCGCTCGAGTCGACACTCCGATGACACCCTCTCTGGCTCAAGTACACCGATAACACTCTATGTCGAGCTGCGCACCAAGACCGTCAAGCAACTTGCAATCCTCTACACGGCAATCATCCACAAGAGAAATTCGATGAGCAAGCACATCGTCATCGTCAAAACCAAGCTACTCTTGCACAAGCACAAGAAAGGCAATGTCAATGTCACCAAGAGGAAGAGCGAGCGCGGCAATACCAAGACAAACAAGATGCCGAGGCTCAACGTCTTCAACAACAACAACATGAAGCTCAAGCACTTTGAGGTGCAACGTGCCCTTCAAGATTCAAGTCGAGCCGCCGCCAACCGCAACCGAGACATGTGCAATCAAGAGGAAGCACTTCGCGAAGAAATCCAAGAGAGGAACTATCAAGCAAGAGCGCATCGTCAAGTTCCTCAAGCTCCTCCACAAGCTCGACAAGCTCCTACACAACATCAAGTTCAGCAAGAGCATGATGACTACAGAAATCCTCCACACCAAGAGCAATATGAGGTTGACAATCATCCACGTCAAGGGCGTCATTGATACTTCTCCAACGAATCTATAATTTTTGATTGTTCCATGCTATTATATTATCTGTTTTGGATGTTTAATGGGCTTTAATATGCTCTTTTATATTATTTTTGGGACTAACCTATTAACCGAAGGCCAGTGCCAGTTTCTGTTTTTTTGCCTATTTTAGAGTTTCGTAGAAAAGGAATACCAAACGAAGTCCAGATAGAATGAAACCTCCGCGATGATCTTTCTTGGATCGAAAGCAAACCAGAAGACTTGGAGATGAAGTCGGAGACGCAACGAGGCGTTCACGAGGCAGGAGGGCGCGCCCCCACCCTCATGGGCCCCTCGTAGCTCCACCGACCTAGTTCTTTCTCCTATATATACTCTTATACTCTAAAAACATCAGGGAGAGCCATGAAACCACTTTTCCACCACCCCAACCTTCTGTACCCGTGAGATCCCATCTTGAGGCCTTTTCCGGCAATCAGCCGGAGGGGGATTCGATCACGGAGGGCTTCTACATCAACACCATTACCTCTCCGATGAAGCGTGCGTAGTTTATCATAGACCTTCGGGTCCATAGTTATTAGTTAAATGGCTTATTCTCTCTCTTTGATTCTCAATACAAAGTTCTCCTCGATGTTCTTGGAGATCTATTTGATGTAATATTCTTTTGCGGTGTGTTTGCCGAGATCCGATGAATTGTGGATTTATGATCAAGATTATCTATGAATATTATTGGTTCTTCTCTGAATTCTTATATGCATGATTTGATATCTTTGCAAGTCTCTTCGAATTATCGGTGACAAGTCGAGTTACAAGAAAACTTCAACAACCTCAAGTCGTCCTCCAACTACAAGCAACTTTAAGCTGCGAGCTTCATCATCTGCTCCAACTGATGAGACCGTCAAGACAAGTTCCATCAAGTGTTTCACATGCGGTGGCTGAGGCAAAAAGTCCTTTGAGTGTACCAACAAGTACACCATGATCCTCAACGACGACGGAACCTATGACTCCATGAGTGAAGAGGAAATGGAAGCCCTTGAGCAAGTGGCCATGCACCGGCGCGTGAACGAATATGAAGATGATCAAGTCTTTTGTGATGAGGATTCGAGCCCCCCTCTCATTGTCTCCAAAGTCTCGACTCTTCAACATCAACAAGATGAAGACCAAAGATGCCACATCTTCCACACCAAGGTCGGCATCAATGGAAGGTCCGTCAAGGTCATCATCGATGGAGTGAGTTGTCACAACTTGGCAAGTGAAGAACTATGCTCCAAGCTCCAATTGGTCAAGATGAAGCACCCGCATTCCTACAAGGTTCAATGGCTAAGCGACTCCACCACTATCCAAGTCGAGCATACAGTGCAAGTTTCTTTCAAGATAGGAGCATATGAAGACACTTTGGAGTGTGATGTCGTTCCGATGTCCGTTTGCCACCTCATTCTTGGTCGACCATGGCAATTTGACCGAGGCGTCATTGATACATCTCCGTTGTATCTATAATTTTTGATTGTTTCATGCCAATATTATTCGACTCTTACATACTTTTGACAACTTTTTATATGATTTATTTGGATTAACTTACTTATCTAGTGCCCAGTGCCAATTCATGTTTGTTGCCTATTTTTGTATCATAGAAAATCCATATCAAACGAAGTCCAAACGTGATGCAACTCCACGGAGAATTATTTTGGAATATTTGTGATTTTTGGGAGTTGGAATTAGGGATGAAAATGGAGTGCAAACTTTCCGCTTTTCCCGAAGAAAAATGAAAACAGAGAAGAAATATGAAAACGAAAATGGAAATTTGCAAAACAGAAGTGAAAATGTAATATTTTATACGGAAATGGAAACAAAAACGGATGGTGTTTTATGGTGGGACAGACATGGAAACGGAACTTTCCGTTTCCGTGAATATGGAATTTCTATTTTTACTATAGGCTTATGGCTGCTTTGTAGCCCAACCACCAAAACAACACAGAATGATACAATGAGCATAATGGATCATTTGAATCCCAACTTCTACTACCACACCCGTACTCAACTAGACCCTATATGCAATTGTCCAATACTACTGCAATACTATTTTAAGTTGCTAACATAATCATATTATTTTCTAGCCATGTTACCAATTCATTTATTTTTTGTTTTTGTATGCATTCCTCTATGATTCAAGGGGTTTTTAATATCCGCTAATGCCCACTTCTGTTTCCACGTCCGCTATGTACTCGCTCTGTGTCTGTTTCCAATACACTACAAAAAAATACACTTCCGTGATGATACATGTTTGTCACAGCAGGTCATGTTTTCTGTCATGCATGTACATCCATGACGATTTTATGACAGAATCAAGATAGTCATACATGTGCAGTCGTAGAAGTGTTCCATGACATTACCAAAATTATCATCACGGAAGTGTCCACTTCCAAGACGATAAATCGTGTGTCACAGAAGTGCTTTCGTCAAGGGTGACCGACACGTGGCATCCACCATAACGGAACACTGTTAAGCTATCAGGTCTGATTTTGGACCCGATAACCCGTTAACAGCCCAGACCAATGGGGATTTTCCACGTGTAAAATCATCATTGGCTGGAGGAAACACATGTCAGCTCCGCGTTGGCACAGGTGTCACTCATCAAATGGGCGAGATGCGCCTATGATATGTTGACACGTGGACCGGCCCAAAAATGGCCCATAAAGTTTATATGGGCCGGACTAACTAAAGGCCCACAAGATTTTGCGGTCCATAATGGACCGGCCCAGCTAAAGGCCCACGAGATTTTGCGGACCATAATGGGCCGGCCCAGCTAAAGGCCCACATGATTTTGCCGACCATAATGGGCTGGCCCAGCTAAAGGCCCACGAGATTTCGCTGACCATAATGGGCCGGCCCAGCTAAAGGCCCACAAGATTTTGAGGACACTAGTAGGCCGGCCCATTAACAGGCTGCCATGTTTTGGGCCAAATGCCGACCCATATTTGATCCGGTCCATTAACAACCTGCCATGCCCCCGGCCTAAAAAAGGCCCATATGAGATCCGGCCCATTAAAAGCCTTCCACGTTCTGGGCCAAATTACGGCCCAGATCAGGTCCGACCCTTTAAGAGGCTTTGGGCTAAATTATGGCCCATATCAGATTCGGCCCGTCAACTGGACTCTATGCTTTTGGGCCCACTTGCTAAAGGCCCATTTAGTAATTCGGCCTGATATTAATTTCGGCCTATTAAAGGCCCATTTAACATTTCGGCACTTTATTTATTTTGGCCTGTTAAAAGCCCGTCATTGGGCCTAACTACGGCTCGATTTGCATCCGGCCTGCTCACAGCTGATAATCTGATTGGGACAAACAAGGACTAAGACAATTTTGGCCTGTTAAAAGCCCGTGATTTGATTGGCACAATCATGGGCCGGGGTCCATTTTGGGCTGCTGCCGGCCCATGAGCTGTTCGGCACGTTTCAGGCCCAAGCTACTTTTCAGCCTCCTAAAAGCCCATTGAGTTTTCTTGCGAAAAGAGGGCCGACGGTTTACTCGGCCTATTAAAGGCCCGAATCTACTAGTGGTCCAGTTTACATTTAGGCCCATTAATGGACCAAGATGATGGGGCCCATGATGCGGATCATACATCGTGATTGCATGACGGCCCGATTATGTACTGTAATTTTACGGTTTGGCCAGTTTACTGCAAAGACAAGATATATATACAGTAAAATAACTGCAGCATCGTGAATAAGAAAAAACCTAGACTATACAATAAAGAAATTACAACATATTACATTCACTGGGCATCAAAGTTCGCCACTATGATAATAAAGCACAAGCAGACAACAGATTACATACACTGGGCATCAAAGATCGCCAACAATGCAAATAAACATGCCGACAAAATAATATACAAAACCGACAGCACTTCAATAGAGTTCAAGAAAGGTTAGCCCTGCTCGGGAGCTGTAGCGCAAGCAGCTGAGCAAGCTGATAAGACTGCGCTTGTTTAACACTTATATCCTCCTCACTCTGAAAGATAAACAAGAATACATATGACATGTTTTGCACATAGAAGTATTAGTGCTGAAAATTCATCACATTTCTTACAGACACAGTTTAAAATTGCATTAACACAATATGGTATTGTTCAGGTCAAGACATGGCAGGAAATGACATTGTGAAGGAGTTGGCAGCTTCACGACACCACTGGATTACATATCAAGAACTCATAAGTATCAATGGTTAGTGTGCTGTCAATTTATCCCATTTCAGATTGGCAAATAAAGAGTCGGTTTAAATAATAGTAGAATGATATGACATTATTCATAATTAAGACATTGCAGAATATGACATTGTGTTGTAGTGGGTAGGTTCACCACACCACTAGATTACAGATCAAGAACAGAAGCATACATGCAGTGCAAAAGAAGATCACTTGCTCCGTATAGTTTAATTTACATGGTATGAAGAAGGAACTTGGTTGTACACCTAAAAACTTAAATTGAGAAGGACAAACTTTTGTTTATGAAGCACATAATAAACTTTAAACATGCAATTTGATGCAAACACCAAAAAACAGCTATTGCAGTCATGCCTAACCACATATACACAACAACGTTTAAAGGCTTGAGAAGGACAAACTTACATTATTGGTGAAGACAGGCTCTATAAAGCCCTTGTCCATGCTGATGGGGGGGGGGGCAATTCAAGAAGTTTATCATAGAATCTTCTTCATAAGCATTGCCTTTATTCTACATTTTGTTGAGAGTAAATATAGATGTGATAATATAAGAAAAATGGAGAATATTTAAAATAAGGTGAATAGTGATGCTACATAACCAAGTAGCCATAAATGTAAGTACATCGATACAGGCAAAAGGTACAACCAAGAGCAATGCGGAGCTAAACTTCTCCAGTACCATTGGTGTTATCCAACCTTATGGTAAGAGTAAATATAGATCTGATGTCTAGAAAATGGAGGGCAAAGGAAAATAAGGTGCAGAGTGATGGTACATGAACAACTACCTGTCAATATAAGTACACTGATAAAGGACAGCAGGTACTTACAAGAACAATGCAGAGCTAAAAAATTTCATTGGCGTTGGATATATTCTACACTAATGTAACCATTCATACAGATCAGATAATTTGGAGCGAACAATTGATAAGCAAGCTATCATGCATACTTCTGTCACATAATGAACCAGGTATGTATGCAAGTACAATGATACATAACAACAGGTACTAACAAGAGCAAAGCAATGGGCATCATAGTTGTTATATCATGTGTTCTTTTCAAACCGGAATTCTTCTTCGAGCAGATTTCCTGCAAAAAAGATCCATAAGGCACATGCGGAAAAGTAGACGTTCAAATTTTCATGCGATATCATAGACAGTACCTCATCCTGGGAATGAGGCCAGTGGATAACAAGGTTTTTCCATTCAATGTATTCTAAATTTAGCACATGAGACTTCTCTAGAAATTCGTTCATAGACTTGCCATCAAAGTGTGATTTCCTCAGGTAACGCCGATGCTGCTGCAATGCTTCCTTGAGAAGTGCAAGCAATCTTTGCTCGTCATGACTATCTAGATTGACCCTCGCCTACTTACAACAATGTAATGTAAATCATTGATGTGTTCAATCAGTAGAAAACAGGAAAATAATCACCATGAATAATAACACTTACACGTAAGTGGGACAGGAAGATGTGAAAATAGTGTTTGTCTTCACTATAATCTTCCCACGATGGGAATATATGCACGTAGTCCCTAACAACATTGAAAGCATTGTCTATTAAACTGGGAATAACTGGAATGGGGTTCCAATCTGCAGGAATTAGTGATCTCTACTACACAACCTTCTTCTTGTAGACGTTGTTGGGCCTCCAAGTGCAGAGGTTTGTAGGACAGTAGCAAATTTCCCTCAAGTGGATGACCTAAGGTTTATCAATCCATGGGAGGTGTAGGATGAAGATGGTCTCTCTCAAACAACCCTGCAACCAAATAATAAAGAGTCTCTTGTGTCCCCAACACACCCAATACAATGGTAAATTGTATAGGTGCACTAGTTCGACGAAGAGATGGTGATACAAGTGCAATATGGATGGTAGATATAGGTTTTTGTAATCTGAAATTATAAAAACAGCAAGGTAACTAATGATAAATGTGAGTGTAAACGGTATTACAATGCTAGGAAACAAGGCCTAAGGTTCATACTTTCACTAGTGCTAGTTCTCTCAACAATGATAACATAATTAGATCATATAACAATCCCTCAACATGCAACAAAGAGTCACTCCAAAGTCACTAATAGCGAAGAACAAACGAAGAAATTATTGTAGGGTATGAAACCACCTCAAAGTTATTCTTTCTGATCAATCTATTCAAGAGTCCGTAGTAAAATAACATGAAGCTATTCTTTCTGTTCGATCTATCCTAGAGTTCGTACTAGAATAACACCTTAAGACACAAATCAACCAAAACCCTAATGTCACCTAGATACTCCAATATCACCTCAAGTATCCGTGGGCATGATTATACGATATGCATCACACAATCTCAGATTCATCTATTCAACCAACACAAGGTACTTCAAAGAGTGCCCCAAAGTTTCTACCAAAGAGTCAAGACGAAAACGTGTGCCAACCCCTATGCATAAGTTCACAAGGTCACTGAACCCGCAAGTTGATCACCAAAACGTACATCAAGTAGATCACGTGAATATCCCATTGTCACCACAGATAAGCACATGCAAGACATACATCAAGTGTTCTCAAATCCTTAAAGACTCAATCCAATAAGATAACTTCAAAGGGAAAACTCAATCCATTATAAGAGAGTAGAGGGGGGCGAAACATCATAAGATCCAACTATAATAGCAAAGCTCGCGATACATCAAGATCGTGCCAAATCAAGAACATGAGAGAGAGAGAGAGAGAGAGATCAAACGCATAGCTACTGGTACATACCTCAGCCCCGAGGGTGAACTCTCCCTCCTCGTCATGGATAGCGTCGGGATGATGAATATGGCCACCAGTGAGGGATCCCCCTCCAGCAGGGTGCCAGAACGGGGCCCCGAATGGTTTTTGGTGGCTACAGAGGCTTGCAACGGCGGAACTCCTGATCTATTGTGCTCCTGGATGTTTTTGGAGTATCTGGGTATATATAGGAGGAAGAAGTAGGTCGGTGGAGCCGCGAGGGGCCCACGAGGGTGGGGGCACGCCCAGGGGCAGGCGTGCCTCCCTGCCTCGTGGACTCCTTGCTTCTTTCTTGACGTCCACTCCAAGTCCTCTGGATAACATTTGTTCCAAAAATCACTCTCCCGAAGGTTTCATTCCGTTTGGGCTCCGTTGGATATTCCTTTTTTGCGAAACACTGAAATAGGCAAAAAAAATAGCAATTTGGACTGGGCCTCTGGTTAATAGGTTAGTCCCAAAAATAATATAAAAGTGTATAATAAAGCCCATTAAACATCCAAAATAGATAATATAATAGCATGGATTCTTCATAATTTATAGATACGATGGAGACGTATCAGCATCCCCAAGCTTAATTCCTGCTCGTCCTCGAGTAGGTAAATGATAAAAGAAATAATTTATGAATTGTGAATGCTAGCAAGTGCACAAGCTTGATCAATGATAATTTCAATCACCTTTTATAGCTTCACTATATGTCATAACATTAACACATCTCATAAAACTTCTCATGATCAAGTAACAAGCTATTCACATGTTAAAACATAGACCATAAAATTTCTTGAAAACTAGCAAACTATGTTCTCAGTCATCAAACAATTGCAATTCATCTTATTTTCAGGAAGGGTCTATGTAAGAGCTTTGCTTTAGCAAATCCCACATACTCAACTATCATATAGTCTTCCATGATTTCTACCACTCAAAGCATATTTTTAGAACAAATAGCATCCATCGAACACAGAGAAAGATAGGGGCTTAATGTTTCGCCTCCCAACTTAATTATCGTATAGATAATTGTCAACAATAATAATTCATGATTAAATATATTTGAATGGCCATATATGCTTAGATCTTTCCCCATCACATGATGCTTGCCAAGTAAAGAGTAGGTTGGAATGAGAAGGAATACTACTGACTCTTGCATAAAAGTTAAAGATAGGCCCTTCGCAGAGGGAAGCAGGGATTTGCAGAGGTGCTAGAGCTCGAAGCTTTTAAAATAGAGATGGAAATAATTTTGAGAGGTATGCTTTCATTGTCAACATAACAACCAAGAGTTCCCAATATCTTCCATACTAGATACATTATAGGTGGTTTCCAAACCGAAAGGTAAAGACTTTACTCCCCCTCCACCAACAATCACACTCCATGGCTTGTCCGAAACAATAGGTGCCGTCCAACTATCAACAATCCTGGGGGAGTTTTGTTTAAATTATTTGCGATTTTGTTTTTGATCTTTTGATCATAGGACTGGGCATCCCAGTTACCAGCCACTTTCTCGTGAATGATGAGCGGAGTCCACTCATCGTGAGAATAACCCACCTAGCATGGAAGATACTGACAGCCCCTAGTCGCCACATGAGCGATTCGGGCATACAAAACAAATTATTATTTGAAGGTTTAGAGTTTGGCACATGCAAATTTATTTGGAACGGAAGGTAAATACCGCATATAGGTAGATATGGTGGACACTCATGGCTGAAACTTGGTTCAAGGATTTTGGATGCACAAGCAGTATTCCCGCTTAGTACAGAAATTTTGGCTCGCAAAGGATTCTAAATAGCAAGCACCACATGTTAGAGGATCCATAACAATATAACTTCTATACAAATATACTCAAGCATAACTCATTATGTTGTCTTCCTTGTCCCACTTCAACTAATTTGCTCAGGTTTGAAAATAATTAATGGGGCTCACAATCATAGAAGATGTCCAAGATAGTATATTTATATGTGAAATCTCGCTTCCTTCAATATTCTTTCTTGAATTGTTCAAGTGACCGATACAATGTTTGCTAACCTTCAATAAATTTACCACCTCTACTTCTTATGTGTGAAGTCATTACTCCCCATGGGATAAGTATATGAAACATATATAATTTCATATTTATGATATTCAAATCATTCAACCATTTACTCATAGGATATAAGTGAAGCACACGAGTAAATGACAAACTACTTCCAAAAAGATATAAGTGAAGATCAATGAGTAGTTAAATAATTATGTAGCTATGTGAAGACTCTCTCCCATTTAAGAATTTCAGATCTTGGGATATTATTCAAACAGCAAGCAAAACAAAATAAAATGACATTTCAAGGATAGCACTCATCATGTGAAGAAGCAAAAACTTAGGCTCAACCGATACTAACCGATAATCGTTGAAGAAGAAAGGTGGGATGCCTACCGGGGCATCCCCAAGCTTAGGTGCTTGAGACTTCTTAGAATATTATCTTGTGGTGCCTTGGGCATCCCCAAGCTTGAGATTTTGTGTCTCCTTAATTCCTCTCATATCACGATTTTCCTAAATCTCAAAAATTTCATCCACACAAAACTCAACAAGAACTCGTGAGATAAGTTAGTATAAACCAATGCAAAAACCTTATAATTTTCTACTGTAACAAATAACTGAAATTATTATTCAACATTGCATACTAAATTTCTCTGCATATTTAATACTCCTATCCTCAAATAGAATCATTAAACAAGCAAACATATGCAAACAATGCAAACATAACAGCAATCTGCCAAAACAGTATAGTCTGTAAAGAATGCAAGCTTCATCATACTTACCTAACTCCAAAAATTATGAGAAAAATACTACACTATAAAATTTATCAGATATTATTTTGTAAAATTTTCAACAATTTATCATATTCTGACTTTTCTAGGGAATTTTTGCAACATCGATAAACTTTTTGTTTTGAAACAGCAACATGTATACTTGCAAAATAAGCATGGTAAAGGCTATCCTTGACATTTTTATTGAAAATAAAGATGCAAAACATTATTACAAATAACAGAAAGCAAATACTAACAAAAGAAAATGACGCTCCAAGCAAAACACATATCATGTGGTGAATAAAAATATAGCTCCAAGTAAAGTTACCGATGAACCAAGACGAAAGAGGGGATGCCTTCCGGGGCATCCCCAAGCTTAGGCTTTTGGTTGTCCTTGAATTTTAACTTGGGGTGCCTTGGGCATCCCCAAGCTTAGGCTCTTGCCACTCCTTATTCTATAGTCCATCGAATCTTTACCCAAAACTTGAAAACTTCACAACACAAAACTTAACAGAAAACTCGTAAGCTCCGTTAGTATAAGAAAATAAATCACCACCTAGGTACTGTTGTGAACTCATTATAAATTCATATTGGTGTAATATCTACTGTATTCCAACTTCTCTATGTTTCATACCCTCCGATACTACTCATAGATTCATTAAAATAAGCAAACAACACATAGAAAACAGAATCTGTCAAAAACAGAATAGTATGTAGTAATCTGTAACTCTCGAATACTTATGCAACTTCAAAAATTCTGAAATAAATTGGTGGACGTGAGGAATTTGTCTATTAATATTCTTAAAAAAGAATAAAATTAAAATCACTCTTCTGTGAAAAATGAGAGCTAATCTCGTGAGCGCAAAGTTTCTGTTTTTTACAGCAAGATCTCATTAACTTTCACCCAAGTCTTCCCAAAGGTTCTACTTGGCACAAACACTAATTAAAACACAAAACCAAATATAAACAGAGGATAGATTAATTATTTATTACTAAACAGGAGCAAAAATCAAAGAACGAAAATAAAATTGGGTTGCCTCCCAACAAGCGCTATCATTTAACGCCCCTAGCTAGGCAGGATGATTTCAATGATGCTCCCATAAAAGATAAGAATTGAAACATAATGGGAGCATCATGAAGCATATGACTAGCAAATTTAAGTCTAAACCACTTCCTATGCATAGGGATTTTGTGAGCAAACAACTTATGTGAACAAGAATCAACTAGCATAGGAAGGTAAAACAAGCATAGCTTCAAGATTTTCAACACATAGAGAGGAAACTTGATATTATTGCAATTCTTACAAGTATATGTTCCTCCCTAATAATAATTTTTAGTAGCATCATGATTGAATTCAACAATATAACCATCACATAAAGCATTATTTTCATGATGCACAAGCATATAAATTTTACTACTCTCCACACAAGCAAACTTCTTCTCATGAACAGTAGTGGGAGCAAACTCAACAAAATAACTATCATGTGAAGCATAATCCAATTGAAAATTATAATCATGATGACAAGTTTCAGGGTTATGTTTATTATTTATGGCATACGTATCATCACAATAATCATCATAAATAGGAGGCATGCTTTCATCATAAAAAAATTGCTCATCAAAACTTGGGGGACAAAAAATATCATATTGATCAAACATAGCATCCCCAAGCTTGTAGCTTTGCATATCATTAGCATCATGGGTATTCAAAGAATTCATACTAACATCATTGCAATCATGCTCATCATTTCACATATTTTATACCAAGCATTCTATGTAATTCTTCTTCTAGAAGTTGAGCAAAATTTTCCTTCCCATCATTTTCACGAAAGACATTAAAAAGATGAAGCATATGAGGCAACCTTAATTCCATTTTTTTGTAGTTTTCTTTATAGACTAAACTAGTAATAAAACAAAAAATAAAAGATTCGATTGCAAGATCTAAAGATATAACCTTCAAGCACTCACCTCCCCGGCAACAGCGCCAGAAAAGAGCTTGATGTCTACTATACAACCTTCTTCTTGTAGACGTTGTTGGGCCTCCAAGTGCAGAGGTTTGCAGGACAGTAGCAAATTTTCCTCAAGTGGATGACCTAAGGTTTATCAATCTGTGGGAGGTGTAGGATGAAGATGGTCTCTCTCAAGCAACCCTGCAACCAAATAACAAAGAGTCTCTTGTGTCACCAACACACCCAATACAATGGTAAATTGTATAGGTGCACTAGTTCGGAGAAGAGATGGTGATACAAGTGCAATATAGATGGTAGACATAGGTTTTTGTAATCTGAAATTATAAAAACAACAAGGTAACTAATGATAAAAGTGAGCGTAAACGGTATTGCAATGCTAGGAAACAAGGCCTAAGGTTCATACTTTCACTAGTGCAAGTTCTCTCAACAATGATAACATAATTTGATCATATAACAATCCCTCAACATGCAACAAAGAGTCACTCCAAAGTCACTAATAGCGGAGAACAAACGAAGAGATTATTGTAGGGTACGAAACCACCTCAAAGTTATTCTTTTCGATCGATCTATTCAAGAGTCCGTAGTAAAATAACACGAAGCTATTCTTTCCGTTCGATCTATCCTAGAGTTCGTACTAGAATAACACCTTAAGACACAAATCAACCAAAACCCTAATGTCACCTAGATACTCCAATGTCACCTCAAGTATCCGTGGGCATGATTATACGATATGCATCACACAATCTCAGATTCATCTATTCAACCAACACAAGGTACTTCAAAGAGTGCCCCAATGTTTCTACCGAAGAGTCAAGACGAAAACATGTGCCAACCCCTATGCATAAGTTCATAGGGTCACTGAACCCGCAAGTTGATCACCAAAACATACGTCAAGTAGATCACGTGAATATCCCATTGTCACCACAGATAAGCACATGCAAGACATACATCAAGTGTTCTCAAATCCTTAAAGACTCAATCTGATAAGATAACTTCAAAGGGAAAACTCAATCCATTACAAGAGAGTAGAGGGGGAGAAACATCATAAGATCCAACTATAATAGCAAAGCTCGCGATACATCAAGATCGTGCCATAGAGAGAACACGAGAGAGAGAGATCAAACACATAGCTATTGGTACATACCCTCATCCCCGAAGGTGAACTACTTCCTCCTCATCATGGAGAGCGCCGGGATGATGAAGATGGCCACCGGTGAGGGATCCCCCCCTCCGACAGGGTGCCAAAATGGGGTCCTGATTGGTTTATGGTGCCTACAGAGGCTTGCGACGGTGGAACTCTTGATGTATTGTGCTCCTGGATGTTTTTGGAGTATATGGATATATATAGGAGGAAGATGTAGGTCGGTGGAGCTGTGAGGGGCCCACGAGGGTGGGGGACGTGCCCAGGGGGGCAGGCGCGCCTCCCTGCCTTGTGGCCTCCTTGCTTCTTTCTTGACGTCCACTCCAAGTCCTCTGGATCATGCTTGTTCCAAAAATCACTTTCCCGAAGGTTTCATTCCGTTTGGACTCCGTTTGATATTCCTTTTCCGCGAAACACTGAAATAGGCAAAAAACATCAATTTGGACTGGGCCTCCGGTGTATAGGTTAGTCCCAAAATTAATATAAAAGTGTATAATAAATCCCATTAAACATCCAAAACAGATAGTATAATAGCATGAATGCTTCATAAATTATAGCTACATTGGAGACGTATCAATTGGCCGTCTCTGCAGTTGGGATAGGTCTTTGACCGGTGGACTTGCTGTACTTTTTGCTGGAGTGGGATTTTTCTGTGGTACGGCTGGTGCTATGGCAACTGAAATCGACATACCTTTTGCCGGAGTGCAGGTCCTGTGTGGTGGGGCTAGTGGTGTTGCCAGTGAAGTATGTGTACAGTCTGCCGGAGTCGGTCCTACGTTTTGTGTCACTGGTTGTACAACCAATATAAGTGGGGTACTGTCGGATTTCTCTGGCACCACCATGTTTTTCAAGGACTTTGCTGGTGCTCCTTCAGGTTCGGCAATCACCCTCTTCCTTTTTGATGTCTGATGCACAAGAACATCATTTGAGTGAAAAATATGGTATGATAATAGATGGAATATGTATTGATAATGGATGGACATGACATCTCAACAAATATGATGAGTAAACTAAGCAGATGGCGGTGCAACAAAGTAGAGGAAATGCAAGACAACATATGCAAGATACACGCAAACAATAAAACCTTGCCAAATTAGAACAAGCACCTTGATGGGTGAATAGGACAGGCCATCTGCCTTTGACTCCTCGAGGTTAGAATAGTCATTAGGATCATATTCTGAACAAGAATCAACAGGTGGGGAGCGTATGAGTTTCATTGCATCCAGAATGGCACTCAATGCCTTGGTGCCAATTTTGTAAGGCATTGCAGTGTTTAGCTTCAATAGTGGACTGTTGCTTGTGCGACACAAAGCAGCTACACAGATCATAGTGTAGATATAACGGGAAAACCGTAAGCATCATAGTAAAATCAGCAAAGTGGAACTTGCTGGAATATATGTGCTAGTATTACCGGTATGGCTATAAAGGCTTCAGATACCAGCTCTCTTCAACTGAAGGTGTGGTATTGTTAATATCAGTGTAACTCTCAAAGGCGACACAACTCCCCGCATTTCCTTGCTATTCTTATAGGATTCAAGTAGGCAGACCACTACAAATCCTATTCCTATGTTTACAAAATCCTACGAATCAAAGAGGCCCGAAGATTTCAAAGTGTCCATCACAACTAACCATATAAACCTCTACACTGCAAATGTCCCTGCTCATCTTCACTACAAGGAACATACTGTACTACTATCGTACTCCCTCCATTCCAAAATATAAGTCTTTGTAGAGATTTCCACTATGGATCACATACATATGTATCCAGATACATTTTAGAGCGTAGATTCACTCATTTTGCTCCATATGTAGTCCATGGTGGAATCTATACAAAGACTTGTATTTAGGAACGGAGAGAGTACTTATTAAAGAAGAACAGAAGAGGAACATGCTAAAGAAGAGCAAGCATATTTTGGATAATAAAATGTTCGTTGCGCAGTGCCCACACATGATGAACCAGAGCGCATTAAGAATGCAACTCCTTGCTGTCTCTCTATATGTGGTGCACGTGCTTTTCGAAAGTAAAGTAGGAACATTAGCTGACCAATTAAACATTATCTGTTTTAGTAATATCAGCATCATATCAGATTCATATTTGAGCAACAAGTTTGGAATTATGAGTGGCACGTTGTTTAGCTTGATGGATTCAGGAGCAGTGCTAAGCAAGCATGATGATGGTACTGAATATAAAGGCATGTCTGCATGCAAGTCGCGTGACTTTTGTCATTTGGGTCAGTCGACCATTTCAGGCGGTTGGATGAAGATCCTATGTTTCCTAACCCTTCTTCTTCCTCCTCTCTGATTCTTCCCATATAGAACACCGCACGGGTCGCCGGCCGGACCACCGGCCCCCACCGCTTGTGTTCCTCCGCCACCCCCACCCCCACCCCCACCTGCGTCGAGTTTTCTTCGTTTGGCGAGGCCCCACCCCCCACAACCGCCGTCCCCACCCGAGCCCCTTCCTTCACACCGGTGTACTTCGGCGAGCTCTAAAAAATCGACTAACCCAATTTTGAAATTTAGTCTACTGTGATTTAGCTAGTGTGGAATATAAAAGGAGAAAACCATACGCATTGGGAGTATAGTGTTGAGCGTGCCATGGCGGATCTGAAAGTGCAAACCGGACAAAGGCAACTTCGCAACCAATGTTTGCTTTAAACTAGCAAGTAAGTGATGGACAAGAAATCAGAGTAAAGCAGTGGCGATCTATTTTCTTGCTGCGATAAATAAGTTGAGCAGATACGAAAGAGTATCGCCTCTGGTGCGGCGCCGTGTATGCATCTGGTGAGAGTTTGACGGTGCTGCGGTAGCGATGGCTGTCGGCAGCGTGGAAGCAGATCTAGGAGGGTATACAGTAGCGGCAGGGCGCGGTGGACGAGACGGTCATAGGAGTGGCACCGACAAGGTGGACGACGACGGGGATGAAGCGAGAGGAGGAGATGCAAGGATCCCGGTCCGAAGCCGTGGATGAGAGAGGTCGATCTCTTGTAATGGACGGTGGCATCGAGGTATCAGCTCCAACATGGTGGAGGAGGACAACGGTGGATGGGGTGGCGGACGGAGGAGGCTGGGGAGGAGAGGAAAGGGTGTTTTGGCACCCACGGAGTACGAATGGGGAAATGGAGGTAGAGATGAAGAGGGGAACCATGTCTTCAGGGTGTGTTTGTCTCAAATGCGAGGAAAATTACAAACTTAGCCCACGTTTCAAATTTCCTACATCACAGCAATATTAGTCGGTTGGGGATAGGACGGTAATCTCGCATAAACCGAATATTTGCCGACGAGAGTCGATTTCGGCCGAGGAGACACTGTGTTTTGGCGCCCATCGTGTATGAATCCGGGTGAGAGGCGGTTATGTCATGTTTGAGTGAAATTACAAACCTACCCCTATCGAAACCTATTGAAATCGAGCAGATAGGCTTTGTGTGGCAGGGATAGGCAGTAGTAATTTCCATCTCGCAGATTTTGGTTTCGGGCGGTTACTGCGACTTTCCTCGTTTCGTTCAAATTTTGCAGATTGCACGTTTACCGTGCCAACTCAATTTGAATCCCATTTGTATTCTATTTTTTTCGGGCAGGATCCATTTTCGATTGGAATAAAATTCTATATACATCATTTTTTATATATACTTTCAAAAGCACAACACCCTTTATACATAAATATGGTTTACAAATGGCATGATCTCAAATTCATAAGGCTGTATCCATCAATTTGGTTTTCAAATATTTGAAACCACTTTATGTTGAAATCCAATCTATGCATTCCTCACTAATTGTCTCCAATTAATGTGTGTTTCATGTTATTTTTTTTACTTCTCAAACATGTATAATGTGTTTCACACACGCAACATATAGTGTAATCCCGTTTAAACATTAATTCTGTCTCCCAGGGTCTCATATTTCTCCACCGTTCTCTTGTATGTCACTCACACACACTCTCTCTCCCTAGAGATATCTTGCGTTCCCTCATATGTCTATCTAGCTATCACTCTCGTTGTGAAATATCTTTCTCTCTCGCAGACACAAAACTCCGTCTCTAGGGATCTCATTTCTCTCTGATATTTGTTTGTATGTGACTCACATGCACCCTCTCTCTATCTCTCTCACACCCACACACATAACTCAGCCTTCTGATCCACTCGACTCCTATCTCTAACATACACTAGCTAGCATCTTTATCTTTCTATTTATCTGTTTCTCCATCAACCTTCTTTCTCGCCCTCACTCTTACTTCCTATCACACACACTACATATGTTTCTCTCTACATGCAGTCAACTGCCCTCTTTTTATCTTTCTCTCTCACACACATAACTTCACCCTCTGAACCACCTGGCGGTCATCTCCAACACTCAAACTAGCGGATGTCCCTCTAGCTAGCATCTCCATCTCTGTATCTATCTATAGTTTCTCCGTCAACATTTCTTTCTCGCACGCAGTCTTGCTTCCTATCACCCACACTATATATGTCTCTCTATACATGCATTTATAGGTTGATCTCTTTTGCAGAATCGTTGTGTCTCACTCCCTCTGCTCGCCATAGATGCATGCTCCAGCCCATGCCACTATCTCTTAAAGACAAAAACACATGCTCAATTGTCGGGCCTTCTTCCCTGCACTCTCACATGCATGCATATTGTCATGCCGATCCGTCTCTCCCATGTCGTTGATCTTATGACTTATGTCTTGTTTCTTTTATCTTGATCATGTGCGTGCGCACACACACACACACAACCCACGCATACATGTATACCTCTCACACATGCACGTTCAAGGTCTCTATGTCTCCACACGTAGTTAATTACTCTCAACCCTAACGCCACATTGAATCGTTCTCTTCTTGTGTGCACATAACTTCCGCCTGGATGGGTAAAACACACACTCACACTTAACAATCTCCTTCTAGCTACCCCCCTCTCACTCTTCCCCTATATCCCCAAAACCAATAAGACCATCCCTTCATTTAATTCCCTCTCAGTCTTCCATGGTGTCTGTCGAACAAACACGTTCTCTCGATGTCGACTCCTCTCACACGCACACACCTTCTCTTCCCTCTCTACGGGCCTTTTCTCTCTCGCACCCCATCGTTGGTGGCCTCTGCCATACACATCACCTTTCTATGATGAAGCCATGCACACTTAAATTACATCCACCACCGAGGACCCGTGACACACACACACACATGCACCCACCCACCCACCCACACACACACACACACACACACACACACATGTGCACACACACACGCACGCACCCCCCCACACACACTAAGACTCCATCTCTCTCTCTCACACACACACACACACACCGCGCACCCCCCCACACACACTAAGACTCTATCTCACACACACATGCTTTAGGCGGAGCATTTGTTCCTACCACCCTTCATCCAACCTTACCTGTATGATAAACAATCACCTTAATTTACTTGTATAACATGGACAAATTCCACTTTACTTTAGTAGTTAGCAAACTTATCATGTCTACCCTTATAAAAAACTGAATTGGCAATGATGGTGTGCCCGCCATCTTGTAATATAGACCGTCCAATCTATATCTGACGAATAAAAAGCAAACTATGATAATTTTACAAAAGATACCCGCACCTCTCTCCACATCCTTATCTCCCACAACCTCATTGTTGAGCAATAAAAAAAGGAAGTCTCCGGAACAATCTAGCATGGTGGCCGCTGCCGCCTGCCATCGCTGTCCATCCCCATGCCTTCGTCCAGTCCGCACCAGTCACCATCATCCTCCTCACCTTATCTCTCATCTTCCATTTTTTGATGACATTCTCGAGATACCAGTTTTCCGATAAAATTCTTGAGATATAATTAGTTTTTACACATGGAATTACTCCTGCATGGGTCAATCACAACAGGTGTTTTGTAAAAATATGCACATGGATGTTCCATGCAATGCACAAGCATCTTGCTTGTAATTATATAATGCAAATCATGAGCAGGAAGTGACATTTTTTTTACACAACCACGTTAACATGGCCACGTAAATCACTAGCTAAAGTATAATACCATTATACCTATATCCCGATGCAAAAGGTTGAGTACATGTCCGACGATTAGAGTCGCACACACACACACACTCTGTCTCTCAGAATCTCACACACACTTAAGCAGACACGTATGTTACAATTTGTGCACCCGCGGGTACACGTGATGGTGCGCATTTATTTAAGCCAGACAGCAAACCCAAACAGTAGCTGCATTCACTCCCCTCCCGCCACCTCTTCTCTGGTCGCCATCACCCGGTAGCCATGGCCCGGCCGAAGGTAACAACATATGCCATACTCCCGCCGGAGCGACGCTTTAATCTGGAAATTTTAGTGGTCATGCATGCATCTTTTTGTGCTAGCACTCATATATAAGGGTCGACCGTTCACTTCCCGCGGACGTGCGCGGGCGGTGGAAGAGGAAGGAGAAGGGAAGCGGGTTGTGGAGTAACATTTTTTACCACAATTTCTTAGGAAACAAGTGCAATAATTGAGTAGTTTTGCAAACTACCAGTACTTCACTTGAAACGGTTCAAAACCAATACTCCCTTGCCAGCGCGCGCTTCCCGTGTGAAATGGTTAGCGTTGCCCTGGAGCGTCAGTGCCCATTAGTGCCTGGCTAGAGCGGAGGCGACCTCTCACTGGTGCTGGCTTTGAAGCAGCGCGACGGCCAAGAGAGCGCCGCTTCTCGGTGCACGCGACTGCACCGCGTCGAGGCTGGCCATAGGCCCTATTTGGATGCATGGGTTAGAGTTTTAGTTTGAGATAGTTGGGGCTCAAATAGCCCTAAAGTATCCAAGCATGAGGGTTAAATTGGAGCAAGTTGCACTGAACCCACCCAAAAAAAACTATCCCACCCAAGAGGTGCTAACTGGAGATAGTTCTCATTGGGCGCACTGAAAAATCACTTTTCTCTCTCCATCAAGAGCATTTATTGTCAATCTAACCCTGTCACCCAAACACTTCTTTGGCTACAGTTAGTTCAGAGTTAGTCATGAGTTAGTCTAACCTCTAGCTAAGTTAGAGTATCCAAACAGGAGCAGTATATGACATGCAAGTTGCTCAAAGCATACAGTCGAATTCGTACGTGAAAGGATAAATCCTTTTGAAAGTGGAACGTGAAAGGATCTTCGAATGATATAATTTTCAAATTATATAAAATCTTATCATAGTAAAAGGCATCCTTGAAGAATACATTAGGCCCTATATAAAATCTTATCAATAGTCAAAACCAAGTGTTCGAAACAAGTTCAAAACCAGAAACTGGACCCACTCATGGCACGACACGTCTGTCTCGTTTGGTCCGTCGGTTAAAGCTTCCTCTTCTTGGCATAACAACAGAGTATAGTACTATTTTTTAGAATGCTCTTGGCATGTCGCTAACATGTGATGAGTTAACCGACCTAATAGACGGCAAAAACGCTAGCCCGCCGCACTTTGAGAGAGACGAGGAGCGAGAAGCAATATGGGCTGCTGGATTACTAGAGCTAGGTGTCGCATGGAAGCCAAGAAATAGGGTGATAGCATGGGTTAGCCATGTACTACTATGATGTAACTACACTGGGCTGCCGTGTTTCGTACTCTTCCAGTCCACTGTGGAGATGATTGGTTGATTTTATATCGCTGAATAATATGAGTGCATACGCTCCACCACGAGGTTCCTTGCTCCTTCCCGGCCGTCGGGAATCTATGTTCTTCCACTCTTTTTTTACGTGAGCTTTGTTCATCCTTTTGCCAACACGCGAGACATCTAGCATCAAGGTGCACGTGTCATGCAAGGATTGTTCCATCTATATGAAGAACACGTGAGACTGGAACTACGAGACATAGTGGCAGATCCAGGACCCAGGCGGGGGGGCCTAGGCTTGGGGCGTGAGGATTAATTGCTTTGTTGACTGTAGCATATTGTGTACTGTAGTAGTACTGTAGTAGCACTATAGCAGCCTAGGGCCCTGGGCTTGGCCAAATCCTGCATCCGCCCCTGACGAGACGAACATGTACCCAGAAGTGGACGTACAAACATGAGTAATGTAGCGTAGTAAGTGAAGTCGAAAGGCACAAATAGTATGAACATGCGTGGCATATAGGCATTTGTCTCTTACTACGTACCACTAAATGTTGTACGTGCAATGCACGGTGATGTTATGGAGTATGTGCCTAAGTACTCTACTACTACTATATTAATTGGAGGCACATATTAGCTTTTATATTTGTTTAAGTGTATGCCCCGAGATCTTCCAACTAGACGTGTCTTTCTCTCCGGGTCGCACTTTGTATCGTTCATACCACTAGTACTACTACGTGTGGTCTCCGACCCAGAAGTGGAAGAAGTGGAGACGCTCTACCACGCTATTTTTTTGCACTGGGCTCTACCACGCTGTTCATGTCCCACTCCTTTCGCTGACATGTGGGACATCTAGCACGTGTCGTGTTTGGCACTCTTCGTCGTAAGAGTTGAAAATCTTGCATTCATCAGAAATAAAAAATAAATATAAATCAACAGTGATACTATACCACGCGGTTTCCTTGCTCCTCGATATCGGAAAGAATACTTCTGTTCGCAAACATGTGGGACGTCGACCATCCTGGTCCACTTGCCATGCACGCAGAACTCCAAGGGAGAGTCACCCCGGTCGTCGCGCCGCAGTAATAATGACTAATGAGCCGTCAAATCACAGGCCCAACCTTTCCCACTATGAAGTTGCTGGGATGAAGGAACCATCATGACTTCATTGAATTCCGCTTCTTGAAGAAAACTACTGTACTAGCAGTACTGCTAGCTACTGTAGTTACTCGAACAGAGGCCTCCTTTCGTTCATAGGATAGGAATTTTATAGGAATGTGAAAACCATAGGAAGTGAGATGACATGCATCTCAATTCCTGTAGAGAAAGAGATGACATTTGATGCATAGGATAGGAATTTTTCCATTGAGTCTAGGCTAATGTACTGGTAATTTGCTCTAAAAACTACAATAGTAACTAGTAGTACTGGTACATGCTCGTACTCAGACACACACACACACACACACTAACTACTAGTACTACTACTTCTCACATGCTGGCCAGACGCCGTCGTTCTCCTTCCCATCTTTGTCGGCGACACCCCACCGTGCTTGGATCTCCGCCAACCTCTCTGCAGTAGCGTGCGTGTCCTTTTCTTTCTTGCAGCGGCGGGCCTCTCTTTTCTTGAGTGCTTTCTGACTTTTCCGCTCCCTCTGTGCGACTTTGGCCGCCTCTTGCTCTACCGCCCATTCGGCCTTGGCAACTTCAAATTCCGCCCACATAGGTCTGAGGTCGCAAGCGGCGATGAACTCGGCATGGCGGGATGCCATCGCTTCCCTACCATTTTGTGTGTGGTCATGGGCGGCGAGGAACTTGGCGCGGTGGGATGCCATCGCTTCCTTACCGGTTAGTGTGCGACACGGTGGCATGAACGACGCTTGGTGAGAGCTCTGGGATGGAGTGGCCGGACAACCATATAGTGCATTGGTTTGTCAAGAGCTCAAGGACAGAAGACGAAGGAAATTTGGATTCCCCTTTAATCCTGGTCATTTATTACCGAGTAAAATGCATTGCCAGTCATCGAACTTGTCTTGATGGCTCACTTTGATCACTGTATACAAGATATGGTGATTATACGGTCACTGGCTCAGTGTATAGCTTCATATTTGTTTGGTTGACCAGTCAAACAGTCCGCATGCGCCTCATCAACTCGTGTTGTTTATCTATCTATGCGGGCCTACCTGTCAGTGGAGAAAGAAATAAAAACCAAAATTATGCGTATGTGGGGAATCAAACCACGGACTTGTCGCTGCAACGCACACTCGTCAGCCAAATGAAAATGAAATACTTTGCGTCAGACACTCACGCTCACGCTGTCAAACCATGCTAATGCATGCATGTCACCCTCTCAATCAAAGTCCTGCTCATGGCGCAACACAAACGGCGAGCCCATCACCTACGTGCCCCGGCGGTGCCTGCCATTACTGTTTAGATGTTTGATGGAGGCCTACGCGAACACCGAGCATGTGTTCACCTGGCTCAACACCAACTGTCATACTCGGGAGCGCCTTGCTCATGTATATCGTCCATCACAACGACAATCTATAAAATAGCCTAGCTAGAGAGGGTACTATGGTACAGAGTATGTACTATCATGAGCGACCAATCACAGTGCCACTGCACACGACTGTGTGTCTGATGGATTCGTCCATTATTCGCAAGTCATGGTTGTGTGGTGTCTAATGGTGGTCATCAAAGGCTAGCTGGTGACAAGAGCGGTTGCATGGACGCCTGGTTGTCAATACGTGCCGCATATGCTTCAAAGGCTTGTCATCCATGAGTTCACATTTTACCACCACGCCAGCGTCTGACCGCCCTGGCCTACTAAAACCCCTTCCATCGCTAGCGCGCGCTTCCCGCCGGAAACGGTCACCATCTCTCTAGAACGTCAATGCCGCATTCACCGGACTTAACTGCAGGTGTAGTTGTGTGTAACTGACATGCGGGCCAGATGCTCGTTGGGCCCACATGTTAGTAACACAACACACCTGCAGTTAAGTCACTGAAGCAGCGTCCGCATTCACGCCCAACGAACCTACTCCGGCGCCATCCATCCATCCGTTTGCCGCGGCTCATTGCCATTCGCCCGCTATATTAACTTGAGCCCCAACTCCCAGCCATAGCCAAAGACCCACACTCATTCTCCTCCGGTCCCTTCCTTCTGTCGGCACCACTCCAACCATGGCCTCCTGGCACTCCAGAGCTCTCTTGGACGTACTGTCGCAGGAGCAGACGAAGGACATCGGCGGCTCCGCTCCGGGCGCGCTCCAAAGCTCTCTTCAACGTACTATCGCAGGAGCAGATGAAGGAGATCGCTGACACCCCCCCGGCCGCCCTCTGCCGCCACGACCACTAAGCCGGCGCGCATGCGCGGGCGCAGCCGGCAGCGAGGAAGAGTAGTACACGGTAGGTCGCCACCGCTCTGGTCCCAGGAAGGCCACTGCTACTCCACTCAGTCAACGCCAAGCTTGGTGGGGTAAACATCGGCGGCCGATTAGCCGCTTGACGGTGATGTGAAGGCGAAAATCTTAAGAACCTTGTGCTTCGGAGGAGGAGGTTATCGAGGCGGATGAGGAGGAGGCAAAGGTAATGGCCGGCTTTCTCGGGTTGATGGCCGGACATGGTGGTCGGGCGCCGGCGATTGTTTAGATTAGGTTTACAGTAGGTTTTAGTATGGTTTGTGCAAAATATGTAATGAATTTTGTCCCGTTTGTAGGAAAAGTTTTCGAAATGTAATGAATTTCATTCGGTTAATTTGAAATTTGCTTTGTTTGCACGAATTTCATCCGGTTAGTTCATATAGTTGTTGAAAGGTATGCAGGCAGCATCGGACGGCATCCATCAGTGTTCTCGGACAGATGCCGGTGTAAATTTATGATCCAGCGCTGGAGATGCCCTAACTATCATGCTACAATCACTAATCGTGCTCCATTATTTGGCAGGGAACAGTTATCTCTTGATCAAAATCAGATCCACCGTGTTTCACACTCCTCCCACGTAAGAGTGTAAACTCTTGCTTACATAAAATGGAGCAAGTGGACGGCACTGTAGCACATCATATCACTCAAACTAGCCCGTCTAACGCGCAGGAAAGCACCGCCCTCGTCATTTTGTTCTGGATTTCTATCGATCGATCGCACGAAAATGTTACGCTTTGCAAGTTCTAAAGGAAAAGGTGATACACTTACGACTCATATGCGTCGCACCCCCGACAGCCCGGCTCACACGCCGCTCACGAGAGGGGACACACGTTGTCTTGCAATTTCACTAACATGTGGGACTGCAATTGAATAAACTGTCGATAGCTAGAATCTAATCGCTTGGCGGGCGTCGACTAAGAAGAGAGAGACGGGGGAGGGAGAAGAGATCGCCCACCCGCCATGCACCGGGCCGCTTCCAAGCCCTCTTCTGACCGCCCTGACCCACTAGAACCCCCCCACCTCCCCGCGCGCGCTCCCTCCTCAGACGCTAGCTGCCCGCCGCATGCATGCATAGCAAGTAGTACCAGTAAAATACTAGGCTATAAGCCCGCTTATGTGGAGGAGAGGCATTGACAAAGTCAAGGAGTGGGCTCTGCAAGAGCCCATCTCTACACGTGCTCCTAGGTATAAAAAAACTAATTCTAAAAAAAGAGGCATAAAAAACAATTGTGTCTAAAAAAAGAAAGGTAAAAAACATTTGAGAGGAAATAGATAGAGAGAAGGTGAGAAAAAGTTGCAACCTTATAGCCAACCTTATAGTCAACAGTATGGTAGTATTACATGAGGAAGGAGGGAGTGGTGCACATGCCAAGTTCACTAGGCTGCCGTGTTTCACACTCCTCCATCGTAACAGCGGAGACAATAGCTTTCATAAAAAATAAACAATGAATACTCATTGCTCGTCCTCTATATCGGAAAGAATACTTTCATTCGCCGACATGTGGGACGTCAACCATCTTGGTCCACCTGCCATGCACAAAATTATCCTGGTCTACCCCTGTTGTATCGCAGGCCCAACCTTTCCCACTGTAAGTTGGTCGGACGAAGGAACCATCATGACTTCATTGAATTCCGCTTCTTCAAGAAAACTTACTGTACCCGCCGAAGACTGGACAGCACTGTACCACGTCATATCACTGAAACCCACTAGGCCAAACTAGCCCGCCTAGGTCATCTATTTTGGAATGGAGGGAGTACATTTCTGTACTGCTATGATTTTTTGTTGTACGTCTCTGTACTTTTGCTACGATTTTCCTACCCTATGAACCAAATGAGGCCTGAATGTATCCGTGTTGACTAAGCCTACAATTTTAGGAGCTTGGGATATTGGCCGATCGATGACGGATAAGTATAAGCGTACCATGAGCTCATCAGCCCCAAGGTTTCTCTTTGGTGAGTGTTTTGCAAGTACTATAGCTCACACAGTAGCTAGCCTACTAAAACCAGGAATCATCAAACAAGCTTTGCTGATATGATAAACAGTTCAAACTTACATCTAAGCATGCCATATATTACATAAAGCTGGTGAGGATACATCTGTTTCCATAACTCAGAGAGGGTTTGCATGAACAAAAGTAGCAAGTACCGCCCACACAAGACAATGCACTAGCCCTAAGATGGTTTGATAACATGCATCGTTCTGGTAATTAAACACAGGGCAATGCAAACTACCCTGAAGGATTAGCGTGACCAACTATTTCTTGTCATCGATCTCTCGGGCAATGACCACAGCACGGACAGTGGCATGGGAATCGATCTATGGGGCGATGTCCACAGGACTTACCGCGACATCAGAATCGATCTCTGGGGCGATGTCCACAGGATGGACAGCGGCATCGAAATCGATCTCCGGGGCGATGTTAACAGGATGGACCACAACATCGAAAACGATCCCTAGGGCATTGTCCATAGGATGGGCTGCGACATCGGAATCATCAAGGACATCCACCGGCACCTGCACAACCCTAACATATTAGCAAGCACATTGAAAATAATCAAAAACCACAACTATGGTAAGCTATTATTTTTTACCTTGTGCAACTCACCGGGGGATCCCATCCCTCCAGGGGCCATCTCACGTCCTCGATGGGGGCCATCACCTTGCCAGGGGAATACTGCTTCTCAACAGCGACTATCTCCTCAAACTCGGCCTTGAGCCTCGCATAGGTGGCCATTAGAGTTTCTGGGGTAGGCACGGTGGGGCCCTTGCTGTTCTTCCAACTTTCTTTGAGGAGTTTGTCCGCCAACATCGTCAACTCTTTGGCCAGTGCTTGTTTCTTGGAGTTCTTTGTCTCCATGGGTTGGCCCGCCAACATGGTCAACTCATTGGTCAGTGCTCACTTCCTAGAGATCGCTGTCTCCAGTGGGTTGTCCACCGGCAACTATTTGCCTAGTGCTCCAGGATCCATTAATGAACTAACAAACAAAAGCAATCAAAATGAAACCACAATCACAATGAAAATGGGAAAAGAATAGGCTGTGAGAATCGGTCGGTGCTTCGCAAAAAGAAGATTCTTGGAATGAATATATAGTAATATAATGTGATCCGCTCACCTTTCCTTCGTTGGTACAGAAGAAAAATTGCAGAAGTGAGTAGCCTGGAGTGAGGTTTTCTTCAAGAAAGGGGAGAAAGGGATTCAACGAGCGTTCTAGTGCAATGATGGTTGCTTCGTCCAGTCCAACTTCGAGGCCACTTTACCACTGCTGGCAAAGGTGTGGGTTTTGTGATATGACGGGTCATGACGGCCACACCGGGGTGACCAGTGAGTCTCGACTGTAGCACCTCGCTGTGATTTGGTGGATGGCACGCGGGCCCGGATGCTTTGATGTCCCGCATGTAGATAGAGCGGCTAGTCATATAGGAGTGCTTAATATTGTGCACCGCAACCAAGGCGAAGAGGAAAACGAGAGAACTATGTAATTAATGCATGAGTTTAATTAGGGTAGTTTTGTAAAGTAGGAGATACATTCCTCCAATCACAAAATGCCTTGGTTGATGAGATTTGAGATTTGAGCCCTATAAACCAGAAGGGAGGGAGTATTGCATGCGATGTAGTCTAGTCACTTGTTGAAATCTCTAGAAAGGCAAATACTCCTTTCTGGTTTACAGGGCTATACTAGCAAGTACTAATACTACAATAGTGGGATCAAATAGCAATTTTGTCTCATGCAAGAGCCTGGCTATATGCGTGCTCCAAGGCACCACACCACGCCCCACCCCTACACACGCGAGCATTCGCAACTGCCACGTTCGGGTTGTGCTTGGCTCTTCGCCTCTTCGAGAAGATGAACAATGATGTTACTACTACTTATACAGTATTGAATCCACTTCTGCATGTCCGTCCACCTCATGCGGGAGGGATAGTGTGTAGTGAAAGCTTCTACTAGTCCTGCCAGCCACCACGCTCATGCGTGAGGGAGGGACGCAACTTCATTGACTTACTGCTCCTGCCTTTGCGTCTATGACAGGCGGGCCAACAGTTGGGTTGCCCACCTGTCATGAAGCCAAAGGCAGGTGCAATTAAGGCACCGGAGCTCAGTCCGCGAGGGAGAGGGTGTTGTAGTAATCAAACTTCTCGGTCTTGTACGAGTTGAAGCGACACATCAAAGCACTGCACTTGATATATTTCAATAATTTGCATTTACCGATGCATTAATTATGCAATACATCAAAGCACTGCACTCGATATAAGTCTTTTTAGACATTTCAAATGGACTACAACATACGGATGTATGTAGACATATTTTAGGGTGTAGATTCACTCATTTTGCTTCGTATGCAGTAGTCACTTGTTGCAATCTCTAAAAAGATATATATTTGGAAACGGTGGGAGTACAACGCTTGCATGCATGCTGTGACTTTCCTTTTGATACTTGCATGTGTTGATTTGATGCACCTTGCCAAATTTTTACTATAAATTTAACTAACCAAATGTTCATGCATGTCACAAAAAATTATGGGGCTGTTTGGATTGTGACTATGTTTGTCTTATATTGCCACATTATTTTTCCCGCACTTGCCACACTTGCCTAACTTGAGTTCCTCAAATTGTTAGACACACTTTGGGTTGCCTAAGGGAATCTTGCCACACATTTTGTGTCTATGACATGTGGGGTTCACTGCTAATAAAAAAAATTCTTGCCTTAGGTGTGGCTAATAAAAAAGACTTATATTTAGGGACGGAGGGAGTAGAAAATATAAATAATAATGCATGTTGGGGCAACCCACGTTTCCTATAATTTTAGCCATGGGCTTGTTCACAATTTTTACGAGGGGGTGGTTGTTCATTTAATGGAGGGACTTGTACCAGACTTGAACGATACAAAGTGCGACCTGGCACACCGTAACACCACTTGGAATAAGCGTGTAGCTATCTCAAAAAACAATCAACAACTAAAAAAATGGCAACCTGGACGTAGTAGTACACAATTTTAAACGTTTGTTTTGATGGAGTGAAAAAGGAAAACTACCCCACTATGTATATATAGGCCGGAGCCTCCGTGCTTGCTTGCTAGGGTTGCTCTATTCACATACTCTCATCCTCTCCAGATCTAAACAAGATAGCGGTGGTAACATTGTATTTCTCCCTTCAAAAAACACTGTCTTTCTATCCTCACCGCTGGCTACAGATCTGGACGTATCCCTCTCCACTGGTGAAGGGGAGAAGGGGCAGCGTTTAGGCCATCGTCGACAGCGAGGGAGGAGACCCACTACCGGCCGCACCGTTATCTCTGGCCGAGCGCCGGTGCGGGAGGTCCTCCGATCCCTTCGTCGTTGCCCTAGTGTGGGCGGATCCGACCTCCCGTCACCCACCTATCCACATCCCGACAACCTTCACGTATATCTTCCTTCGAAACTGCCTTAGCTTTACTTCCCCAGCTTGCTACGTCATTGCATGTGCATCATTTTCTACCTCTCATCCCCTCTCGATTGGATGGTCCCACGTCACCTATTTTTTTTCTATTGTTAGAGGTAAAGCTACTTCATGGAGTCGAATCTTGTACTTGGTTCAAACAAGAAATAAAGTGGGGGTGGGGGAATTTAGTATGTACATCAGACTTGGTACAAACAGGAAGGAAAGGGGGTGAAAGTAGTACAGACTGGTCATCCAACCAGTCTATTGGTCGAAAAGGGAAATATAGGGGTAACGCTATACATAGTGGTATGACCAGGACTAGATTTAATGTCCACACATAGGAGTAGGTGGCTAGAGTGAACAAAAATGGGACCAACCCAGATATGTTTCTTGGATGTTCGTTTCTCGGGGCAACAAACTATGAATCACCACTTTATGCCCCACTATCCCATGCCCTTATACGAAATATTTAGCGGTTCTTAATCTAATGCCCTTGGTAAAATGAAGCCATGGCACTGTTATAAGCCATGGCAAGTTTAGCCAAATGTTTTTGCCTGTAATTGTTTGAGACTCTGACTATTTCCTCTGTAGCTTTTTGTGCAAACAGGGATATCCATTTCACCTGGTTGCTGTTGTGACCTTTTGGTGCACTGCACAAAACACTTCTTAAAAGAAGTGACTTTTGTGCTGTTTAACTGGAATGTCAGAATGGAACAGTGGGTTCATTTCGATGGAACTGCACAAAGGGAGATCTGTGTTCCAATCCTCATCATCCGTATTGGCACCATAACCTTCCTTTAGGTAAGAATGATATTTAATGCATGTGTTCATCTCTATTTTGTGACTGCCATGAGAAAATAATGCTATTTTCTACTAGTATACTTGTACTCCCTCACTGAAAAAACCAATTCTGAAATAGAAGGCCAATCATGTATTTGGTTTCACCAACTGGTGAGGAGAAAGAGAAACAGAGCATGAAGAGGAAGAAGAAGAAGAATAAACAGTGCCAAGGTGATCTTGCTGAAGCCATAGGCCTCAGTCGAGGCCATTCAAGGGCTCCGGCAATGACTACCTTACATGTGAGATAATCCTCCAGGGAGCCCTTCCACTTCTGCTGTCTCTCTTAATTAATTAGGAGTACTTAAGTACCACTGATTTATTGTTGCCTAATTTTCCAGTCGGAGTTAAACAAATCTTTAGTAGCACCCTATGCTGAATCATGTATGTGTGTATGTTTGCCTATGGAGGTGAATCATGTCATGGAGCAGGGAGGGAATATTATTAGTGTCATGACATAATAGTGTTATCGTTTTGCATGTCAATTTTATGCCATTGGTTCAATGAGGCAATATTTTGCATATTGTCCATCATGAATTTGATGCTACTATTAGAGTAATATGCTAATGTCTTTATATCCTTTATCACTAAGCTAATGAAGGTTTCACCTTGTTCCTACTTGTGCAAACAGGGATCATGTTGTGCCAATCATACATTTTAGTGAAACTACACAAGACAATACAATGAACTGTATCCCAACCAGTGCTTTAACTATGTTGAAAGTTCTTGATAATCTTTCAATATAATCTCAGCACTAGTAAACAAGAGTGATTTGAACCATACATTTGAAGTGCACAAAAATATATACTATTGAGTGATTTTAGTAGTCCCATAAGAGATGATTCCAGGTTGGTACGGGCCTAAGGCCTTCATCCATATTAGTTTGCTGTCATCTCTATTTGTATCGTGCTACTGTCATGAGAAACTCCTTTATCTTTGCACGTTAAAGTTTTGCAACCTATGATACATGGCAATGCTTTGAGTGTTGATCTAATTGGCACTGATTAAATAAACTAATACCTCTCTTTAAGCAAGACTACTATGTTGCTAACTTTACCCATTAAGATAATGAGGGTGCTTCTATTTGTTAGTGTATGTTTCATCAACTAGTCCCACTATTACAGTAATCTCACTCTCTCAATATATGTGCCAACAGGGATGCTCGATTTTGGTGGAACTGCATAAAAACTTTGGGTGCTTCATTGCCTCGACAGCTTCCGTCCTTTCCTGTCAATCGCTAATCTGGGCCTGCTTTCTTCCTTTGCTGTCAGTAGCTTCGCTTATCTCGGCTTCC
This sequence comes from Triticum timopheevii, assembly GCA_963921465.1. Taxonomy (NCBI): domain Eukaryota; kingdom Viridiplantae; phylum Streptophyta; class Magnoliopsida; order Poales; family Poaceae; genus Triticum; species Triticum timopheevii. The sequence goes on from OY997272.1 coordinate 499,836,033, forward strand.
AGTCAAAGGAAATAGTAATTTATATGCTACCTCACACAGGTTGGTACTGGTCTTTATCCTAATTATTGTGCTTGTCATGTATTGGTAATTTGGTATTGTGCTACTGTTTACCGATTTTATAAAGGAGTAACTTGGAGCCTGAACTTGCAGGCAAATCATTGCATTGGGTGATTTCAGTAGAACTGCACAAAAAGATCAAATGGACATATACTCATGCTGCTGCTATGTACTCCAAAGTTCACTCAGACAATTATCGATGTTGACAAGAAGTGTCTATATTCATTCGAGTATCAACCGGTGTCAACCAGTTGTCAAACTCCAAGTATTAGGAGAGTGAACGCCAAAAATAATTGCTTGGCGCATAGCCCAGAAAAACACAGTCCAGTCTTTGGTCCCAACTTGTGCCTTTTGGTTATCGGCAGATATGGTAGTGAACTGTATGGCATGGAGTCTAAAGATTTCAGACAAGTTGGTTGACGCGTATATTCATCTGGCACTTAATCAGTCTGCATGCCAGGGATGCTCCATTTCAGTTGAACTGCACAAAAAATTTGGGTGGTTCATTTTCTCAACCGCCTCCTTTCTTGTCTGCGATGTAGAATTTTGGCGAGCTACAAGACCAAAATGAGCTAGTAAACTAGTTGGATGAAAGTAGTGGCCAAGTTTCTCAAACCTCCCTTGGCACGAGGCCACTATTTTAACATATAAGGATGCTAGGCGGCCCACCCTCTCGAGTGCTCCCTCGATTTTGTGCCATTTTGACCCTTCGATTTGGCCTGGTCGAGTCAACGCTATTCTGCCAGCCGTTTGATTTTTACAATCTGTTTTGACCCAGGTTTGCTTCATGGGCTACGATGACTGGTGGGCCTGAGTAGGCCTTCGATTGGTTGGGTGAAATTCTCTCGCGTGAGCCACTCCTGCTATGTCGTGTGTCGCATCACGCGCAGACCGGGTCTTGCATTGCGGGGACGCTGCGAGGGGTTGGCACGCGCCTATACACCCGATTTCTGCATCCGCCCATGTACTGTACCGATGACGAGTGGGCTGGTGCTATGCTGGTCCCGCCCGGAGCTACATGTCTCATGGTGTGGTTTAATTTTCTCAGGTCAACCACTTTTTGGAGCGTCGTTCCCCACACGATTCGCGCATCGTGCGTTGTGGACAACGCGTCAGAGGGGTCAGCCAATGCGTGTCCACTCGGCTTCAGCACCCGCCTTTGGTCTGTCCTGATGACGGGTGGGCCGGCGCTGCTCCTGGTCCCATGCGTCAGTTGCACTCTTGTTGGATCATCACGTCGTGGTGTTGGAGATAGTTGTGAAGCTGACTCCTGCGTCGTGCTCTGCAAGACTCATGCGCCATGCCCCATGCCGCGTCTCGTCTACAGCAGTAGGAGCGGCAACCCTTTCTCTCCTCCTCGCTCCTCCCTTCCTCGTCGACACAGCCGCCACGCCACCTTCCTCCTCTGGTCCTCCCTCCCCCTGCAGCCCCAGGAGCTCTGCTGCCTCTTTCAATGAGATCCACCGCCTCGCGAGGTCCTTATGCACCCCAGTTCACGAGGAAGTCGAGGAAGGAGGAGAACCCTCATCGCGAGGAAGCCACGGGAGGAGGAGCTAAACCAGGCGTCATTGGCCGAAGGAGTAGAGGCGCGGATGCCACCCAGGGAGGCGGATCGGCTTGCCTCCGCCGCATCATGAGCGCCGCGCCGCCTCTGCATCCATCTTGTTCCGCGTAGCAGCATGTGTGCGGAATCGGGGACAGGCGACCACGAGCTGATGGCGTCAGCGGCTACGGCAACACGGTCGGTGTGTGAAGTTCGGTAAGATGGGCGCGGCCTCACCATAGGCGTTTCAGGATGGCGTGCCCGACAGCTCGGAACGCGCCCACTTGGCGCACAGGAGGTATGCCTCGGAGCACGCCGGTGACAACACGCACCGCAAGGCCCCGGAGCAGCCCAGCCAGTATAGAGCCTCTCCGTATAGGAGGCACCCTGGCGTCGACACAGCCAGCAACAACAATGCATATGAGAGCTCCGTGCTGGAGGGAGCAACGAGCACATCACGCAGCTCGAGGAGGTGCGCGCGCAGGATCTGCACCGATGCGAGGTGTCTCTGCATAGCAGCATGTGTGCGGCGGTGGGGACACGCAACCACACACAGATTTTGGGGAGCGACACGATACCAACGTGAACTTCCCCTCCGCTCCTGACCTCTCTCTCTCTCAATAATCTCCTCCTGATCTTGCTATTTATGCATCTCCATATTCAATTTGCAGGGATTATAGGCTTATAGCAAGCAACCGTAGTTGGGTAAGTTCTTTCTTGTTGCATGAAATTGTTCTAGTGATTCCTCAATGCTCTGTTCATGACTATGTTCTTGTTTTATCCTTTTTTTATAAGAACGTTTTATCCTTTTTTACTTTCCAATTTCGATGTAATAGATATTGATTGTGGTAGTTCACATAGCACCTTGTATTGTTTTGGTTTTAATAAAGTAAACTAGAGTAGGGGCATGTGCATGTTGAAATGATAATGGAAGATATTGTTTCTTTTGTGGTACAAAATATACCTCAAAGCAATCCCCATTTTTGTTTCCAGAGGACAGAGTAAATCTTGGATTAGTTAGCTTTGTTTTACAGTTCCTATCCATTAAACTATATGCAGTTTGCAACTAGACATCTTTTTATACAGTTCCTATCCATTGAACTATATGCAGTGTGGACGAACAATATGAGATGAGAAAGCCACAACGCTGGGGCCAAAGAATCATACTGCAGCAGCAAGAGTCATCCCATGATAAATCTCTGTTAAGTGCTCCTTTCTCTTTACCTCTTTACTCTTGTGTCTCTGGCTTTGATTTCATAGTATATGTTTTTAGCTTGACACCGTGTTTGCAGATTTGATAAAGAAGGGTAGATGAAGAATCTATCAGAAGATTTTGTTGAACGGAAGTTGCATTTTGATGTTATGAGTGTACTAATATATTACGCAGTTTTAGGAAATTAGATAATAGGACGGACTAAAGGAGAACTTTGGTTAAAGTATTTCTTTATTTGTTTGTGCAACCAAACTTATTTGGTTCTGGTTGCAAGATAATAGGACCGGCTAACGGAGAACTTTTGCTAAAATATTTCTTTATTGTTTGTGCAACCTTGGTTAATTGGTTTTGATTGATTGGTGGACATGCTGAATAATGGTAGTGTGCATGTGTGGCAGTGTATTTTTTCCCTTCATTTTGAGAATTTATGTTTTAGTTATAGAGCAGGAGGTACAAATGGCTGGTCCAAAAGCTCCTTAAATGATTCGATTAAAGGTATACTTTTATCTCTTTCTTCTTTTCTTCTCTATCCCTGATTTGGCAGCTTTGGTTCTGGCCTTTGTTTGCTTGAAAATCTCAAATCAAGAGGGCATGGCTTGATTGCTATCAATATTTTGCGCTGGTTACAAGAACTTGGAATCTATAGGACAACAAAGTGTACATTCTAAAATCTGAACTAACACAAACATTCTTTGTTGCCTGTGCTTTTTCCTCCCCTGAATGATAATACTGTTGCTCTCCATCTGATTCTTTCCTTCCTCACTTACTCAAGGAATTGCATTCTCTTTTTTTCTTTTTGCGACAGCTGGTTTAGTAGGCTTGACTTGTGATCAAACTTGGTGGTGGTTCTGCATGGTCTGGCACTCACTTCTTAACTTCTCTCGATTTATGTTTTTGTTTCTTGTTTCAGTTCATATCAAACTGATTATATTTGCATACAAGTTGAAGACTATTTCTCGTGTGGAGTTATTTTGGCCGAAGGTACTGAATTTTTCCTAAGCACTTTCCCCGTGTTTGCTTCTAAAGCATACATGAATTAGGTGCCGGTTTGGATCAGTTACAATGGTGCGGTAGAGCAGATCGATACAGACGTGTTGCATGGGAAGCAATTTCTTGAGTAGGTTTATCTGCTTGCTCCTCCTATATTTTGATGCTTATGTCCTAATGATCTGCCAAGTTCAGTGTATCACTCGCTAAGTTACAAAATATAGCATGCTTAGTATATTGTACTTTAGTTAGATAATCGAGCAAGAAGTATGCTCTTACAATATTGTGGGTACTGCTTATTTTGCCAATTTCTTTTGTGGAAGGTGGGTGTTCTTAGGAATGTTCCTTTTGAGAGTGAGCTTCTGTCGGGTTGCATTAGTACCTAACACTCATTTTATTTGCCATTCCAACTATCGTTTGCAAAAGAGAGCAAGGGATATAGAAGAAATCTCCAGGCAGCTATTGCTTAATGCTTTTCTTTTTCACTCTGGATTTGCAAAGTGATTTCCATCTATTTTTTCTATGCTTGCTGCCCAGGTAGTGTTCATTACCAGGTTCAAAGTATGCTCAGATTATCTACCAGATCATGAAATTCACTTCTTTTATAAGCCTATCCGTAGGTACCTATGTATTATTTTCATGCTCGCCTTGTTTGGGAGACCTATCTAGGCTATGCACGTACATATAGTATTGCCATGTTCTCCTTGTTCATGCATCATCCAACGTTGCTGCCAAATTGATGTTCTGTTGCTCTATGTACCGGTGTTATAGGCTGCCATTTGTTTTGTTGAACAGTTTGCCAAGCTGATTTTCCATTACTCTATGTACTGGTGTTACAGACTACTATTTGTTTTGTCTGGCTTAGTAAGTAATTCATTTGGTTATGCCCCTTTTCTTTTTCATCTATCATTTGCCAACCTCTTCATTATTTGACTACACAGATGTTCCTATATACAGATGTCATTGGGAGGGCCTGGTTGGCGTATGCGGTCATCGAGAGCGGCTGTATTGTTTGGTCCTCAACAATTTCTACTGAAGATTCCTGGGCTTTACCATTGCGAAATCATGTGAGAAGAGGCGTTCCAAGAAATCTTTTGAAAGGCATGTGTATACAGGCCATGTGTCTTACTATAAATTTTTTCTTTGTGAGTTGCTGAAAGATCTTGGGATGTTTGATTGGTTTCAACTCAGTTGAAGTTCTTAGGATGATTTGGTTGCAGCTTCTGGGAAATGTACCATGATGGATTCATATAGATTCTTGAGCGGTGCAGCCCTTTGTACTGTGTGTTCCTCATTCTTGCTGATTTTCTCCATGTGGCACCACCTTTTGTTTTGAGCATATCTTTTGTTTCACAACTACTTTAGTTTACAACTATTCTACCAAGGAAGAAGACACAGTGGTGGAGAATTCATCGCAACTAACATGGCTCTATGTTACCTGAATAAGATAACAAAATATGCAAGCTCAAGTATATATTTTCAAAGATAAATTATCCTTCATTTTACATGTTAAAGGGTATGAATTATTAGTTGCTAAACCCTACTTCTACTAAGTCAAATATTTAAAAAAAATATAGCCATGGTCTTTGCATTTGCTTAAACATAAAATTACTAAAAAATACAAATATTTTCAACGCGCACATGATTTCAAATGGGACTCTGCACCATTTGGCGCAACAGGTTAGTAGAAATACCCCTCCTAAAAAAGGCCTCCTTAATATGTTCATACATGATATTAGATATACATATATTTTTTAGCACCAACGTATGTATTTCTTTAGACATTTTTTAACACATGTAGTGTGTGTGTGTCTATTTTGTTTTGAATGGACTCCGTGCTATCAATTTAAAATGTGTATATAGATCTCATTATACACAACAATCCACCAGGTTTCCTTTTAAAGGGGATTAAACCATGGATATTTTTTTCATCGCACGCATGGATTTAGCGTGCCTCTGCGCCATTTGGCGCAACGGGTCGACTAGTTTGAGGATAAACCTACAAGCAAAGTTTAGATTGTCTGTGCTACCTCTTATGTACTCAAAAGTTTACTCGTACAAGCATTAATTTTAGCAAGAAGTACCTCTGACTGAACACGTTTTACCAGTCTGTACCCTAGGTAATTAAAGTTCGTCCATGGATCATATTGGCTGTGATATCAATCATTTGGATGCATAAACATACTGAACATGTGTATATCTGAATCTTTTTGTGAATTATCTATGAATATTGTTGTGTGATCTATCAATCATTTGGATGCATAGACATGTTGAACTTGTGTATATATGAATCTTTTGAGTTGTTGATTGTGAATGTTGGCTATGAATATGAATGTGTCCTGTGAACCTGAGTTTGATACGAATGTTTACCTCTTCTGTTGTACTTGTGTGTGAACTTGTTAGTATGCCTACTGTGGGATATGTGACGCGTGGGTGTCAACGACACACCTTCTTCCCGAGAAGAACTGGAAGTTGTATGGTGCAGAGGCAAGTAAAAAATGGGCTGCCCAACAAATGGGCTGCTGGTCCACCACGGACTGGGAGGCTAAAAATACAAGTTGTATGGTGATACGTCTCCAACGTATCTACTTTTCCAAACACTTTTGCCCTTGTTTTGGACTCTAACTTGCATGATTTGAATGAAACTAACCCGGACTGACGCTGTTTTCAGCAGAACTACCATGATGTTGTTTTATGTGTAGAAAAGAAAAGTTTTCGGAATGACCTGCAAATCCACAGAGGGACTTTTCATAATTAATAAGAATTTTTGGCGAAAGAATCAGGGCCAGGGGGCCCAAGGCCTGTCCACGAGACAGGGGCGCGCCCCCCCTAGGGCGCGCCCCCTATCTCGTGGGCCCCTCGGACCTCCTCCGACCTCAACTCCAACTCCATATATACCGTCTCGCGGAGAAAAAAATCAGAGAGAAAGTTTCATCGGGTTTCACAACACGGAGCCGCCGCCAAGCCCTAATCTCTCTCGGGAGGGCTGATCTGGAGTCCGTTCGGGGCTCCGGAAAGGGGGATTCGTCGCTGTCGTCATCATCAACCATCCTCCATCACCAATTTCATGATGCTCACTGCCGTGCGTGAGTAATTCCATCGTAGGCTTGCTGGACGGTGATGGGTTGGATGAGATTTACCATGTAATCAAGTTAGTTTTGTTAGGGTTTGATTCCTAGTATCCACTATGTTCTGAGATTGATGTTGCTATGACTTTGCTATGCTTAATGCTTGTCACTAGGGCCCGAGTGCCATGATTTCAAATCTGAACCTATTATGTTTTCATGAATATGTGTGTGTTCTTGATCCTATCTTGCAAGTCTATAGTAACCTATTATGTGTTATGATCCGACAACCCCGAAGTGACAATAATCGGGACACTTCTCGGTGATGACCGTAGTTTGAGGAGTTCATGTATTCACTATGTGTTAATGCTTTGGTCCAGTTCTCTATTAAAAGGAGGCCTTAATATCCCTTAGTTTCCACTAGGACCCCGCTGCCACGGGAGGGTAGGACAAAAGATTTCATGCAAGTTCTTTTCCATAAGCACGTATGACTATTTACGGAATACATGCCTACATTACATTGATGAACTGGAGCTAGTTCTATATCACCCTATGTTATAACTATTGCATGAGGAATCGCATCCGGCATAATTATCCATCACTGATCCATTGCCTACGAGCTTTTCATATACTTTTCTTTGCTTATTTACTTTTCCGTTGCTACTATTAAAACTACTACAAAAACCCAAAAACATTTATCTTTATTGTTGCTACTGTTACCATTACTATCATACCACTTTTGCTACTAAATACTTTGTTGCAGATACTAAGTTATCCAGGTGTGGTTGAATTGACAACTCAACTGCTAATACTCAAGAATATTCTTTGGCTCCCCTTGTGTCGAATCAATAATTTTGGGTTGAATACTCTACCCTCGAAAGCTGTTGCGATCCCCTATACTTGTGGGTTATCAAGACTAATTTCTGGCGCTGTTGCCGGGGAGCATAGCTCTATTCTCTGAGTCACTTGGGATTTATATCTGTTGAACACTATGAAGAACTTGAAAGACGTTAAGACCAAGATTTTGCCCTCAACTACGAGGGGAGGTAAGGAACTGCCATCTAGCTCTGCACTAGATTCTCCTTCCGTTATTAGTAAGCTTGCGTCACCTAAACCTGCTACTGCTATGAGTTCTGATATGTCGCATGTTATCGATGATGCCACTTCTGCTTTGCATGATACTTATGATGAAACTACTTCTGTGCGTGATACTACTTTGCCATTAGGTGAATTTTTAGATGAACAACTTGCTAGAGTTAGGGGGAATGAAAATATTGAAGATGCTATTGATGATAGTGATGATGAATGCTCCCCCAATGATTATGTTTTACCTGTTGTTCCTACAGGTTATGTTATGAACAAAGAAGCTGCTGAAGCTATTCTTGCTTGCAATGATAGATCTGATCTTAAGAAATTACTAGCTAAATGGAAGCAGCAGTCTCTTAATGCTAGAATGAAACCCGATCCTACTTTTGCTACTTCACCTATCTGTGTTACTGATAAGGATTATGAATTCTCTGTTGATCCTGATATTATTACTTTAGTTGAATCTAATCCTTTTTATGGCCTTGAATCTGAAACTGTTGTGGCACATCTTACCAAGTTGAATGACATAGCCACCCTATTTACTCATGACGAGAAGTCTCACTATTTATATATCCTTAAGATATTTCCGTTCTCATTAAAGGGTGATTCTAAGACTTGGTATAATTCTCTTGCTCCTGGTTGTGTGCGTAGTCCCCAGGATATGATTTATTACTTCTCTGCTAAATATTTCCCTGCTCATAAGAAACAAGCTGCCTTGCGGGAAATATATAATTTTGTGCAAACCAAAGAAGAGAGTCCCCCACAAGCTTGGGGGAGGCTTCTCCAGTTGCTTTATGCTTTGCCTGATCATCATCTGAAGAAAAATGAAATACTTGATATCTTTTATAATGGACTAACCGATGCTTCCAAGGACCACTTGGATAGTTGTGCTGGTTGTGTTTTCAGGGAAAGAACAGTCGACGAAGCTAAAATATTATTGAATAATATGTTGACTAATGAAAATAATTGGACTCTTCCCGAGCCAGTTCCTGAAGTAATTCCTGAACCAATTGAGCCAACTCCTAAGCCTATTCCTAAACCCACTCCGAAGAAGAGAGGTGTTTTATTTCATAGCCCATGCTTAGATGAATTTGATGACTTTATGGCTAGACAAGAAAGTTTTAATGCTTATGTTGGTAGAGAGTTAAAGAATAATGCTTTCGAGATAGGACGCGTAGGTGATAATCTGGCTAGAGTTAAAGATGAACTTCACCGCGTTAGCAAATATGCTTCTATGGTTGCTAGTCAAGTTGAGCAAGTGCTCAAGGCTCAAAATGATTTGCTTGATGAATTGAATAATAAAAATGACTTTGCTATTAGAGTGGCTACTAGAACTGGTAGAATGACTCAGGAACCTTTGTATCCTGAAGGCCACCCTAAAAGAATTGAACAAGATTCTCAGAATAATAATCTAGATGTTCCTAGTTCTTCTAAGAAGAAGAAAAAGAAGAATGATAGGACTGTGCAAACTTCTAGTGAACCTAATATAGAAACACTTGAGAATCCCAATAATACTTCTATCTCTGATGCTGAAACGCAATCAGGTGATGAACATGAACCTGATGATAATGTTAATGATAATGTTCATGTTGATGCTCAACCTAGCAAAGACAATGATGTAGAGATTGAACCTGCTGTTGATCTTGATAACCCACAATCAAAGAATCAACGTTATGATAAGAGAGATTTTGTTGCTAGGAAGCACGGTAAAGAAAGAGAACCATGGGTTCAGAAACCCATGCCCTTTCCTCCTAAACCATCCAAGTCAAAGGATGATGAGGATTTTGAGCGCTTTGCTAAAATGATTAGACCTATTTTCTTGCGTATGCGCTTAAATAATATGCTTAAAGTAAATCCTTATGCTAAATACATGAAGGATATCATCACAAATAAAAGAAAGATACCGGAAGCTGAAATTTCCACTATGCTTGCCAATTACACTTTTAAGGGTGGAATACCAAAGAAACTTGGAGATCCGGGTGTACCAACTATACCATGCTCTATTAAAAGAAATTATGTTATAACTGCTTTATGTGATCTTGGAGCCGGTGTTAGTGTTATGCCTCTCTCTTTATATCATAGACTTGAATTGAATAAGTTGACACCTACTGAAATATCTTTGCAAATGGCTGATAAATCAACTGCTATACCTGTCGGTATTTGTGAGGATGTGCCTGTTGTGGTTGCAAATGTCACTATCTTAACGGACTTTCTTATTCTTGATATTCCCGAGGACGATAGTATGTCTATTATCCTTGGTAGACCTTTTCTTAATACTGCAGGGGCTACTATTGATTGCAACAAAGGCAATGTCACTTTTCATGTTAATGGCAATGAGCATACGGTACACTTTCCGAGGAAACAATCTCAAGTTCATAGCATTAACTCTATTGAAAAAGTTCCAACTATCATTTTTGGAGGTTTTGAATTTCCTCTCCCTACTGTTAAGAAAAAGTATGATATTCTTATTGTTGGGGATTTTCATATCCCCGTTGAGGTAACTTAGTGTTATTCGAAATTTCTCCGGTTCCGTGTTATTCGGAATGAATTTGTTAACAAGACTTGATCAACCTTGTTAGCGGGTTCATTTTGATGACCACGAGATGGATGAAACTAGAAGGCACAACCTTCTGTACCCTCTTTTTACTTTCTGTTATTTAGAATAAATAAAGAAAAAATAGTATTATCTGTCTGTTTTCTGAATTATCCGTGCATTAAAAAAATAGTCCGAAAATAAAAGTGCACCAAATGCCCTGCAAATTTAGTATGATTTTTTCTGAAATATTTGAGGATTTTAGGCACTGAAAACATTGCAGGAGGGCCAAGCACCAGGCCACGAGAGAGGAGGGCGCGCCCCCCTGTAGGGCGCGCCCCTGTCTCGTGGGCTCCTAGTGGCTCCACTCCACTTATGCCAGCACCCACACACTCCATCTTCTACCCAAAAAATCCCCATCTAGCTCAAGCACGAGTTCTAGCTCGTTTTGCTGCGATTTTTGATCTCTTAGCTCAAAGCTCCATTCACAAAACTGCTTTGGGAGATTGTTGCTTGGTATGTGACTCCTCCATTGGTCCAATTAGTTTTTGTTCTAGTGCTCTATTCATTGCAAATCCTTGCTGTCTTGGTGACCATGTTCTTGAGCTTGCATGTTAAATTTTTGAGGTCCCAAGTAATTCTAATGCATGATATGGGCTCTAGGCACTTGTAGGAGTAGTTGCTATCAATCTTGTTTAGTTTTATGCACTTTTATTTTGAAGTTACTAATATTTCAGAATATTTCAGAAAAAGAAATATGCTTAGGAGAATGTATCAAGGTGGTTCCTCGGCAAAGAAAGGGCCAAGGATTGATATACGTGAGCAAGATGTTGAATTGCCGAGGAATGCATGTGTACGAGCCTGTGAGTGGCCATCCGATGATTTTATGATTGAAGCAGGCTTCAAGGAGGAATTTGACGCGTATGTGCGTAATGCTGAGCTGGAGGACTTCTTACAAGATAAGTGTCCTCAGTACTCTCAATTGACTGATTCCTTTGTGCGGAGGTTTAAATATAACTGTATACGTAATTCTCCTAGTGTCCTATTTGATATTTATGATACATCTTACACCATGGACTTAGAGGATTTTACAACTGCTTGCAAACTCCCGCAGTGGGGTAATATTAATGATCCTCCCAAATCTAAATTTAGAGATTTCCTTGCGAATATTACTGTGGGAGAATCTAGGGACGTAGCACAAGCTACCATAGGGAGCATTCATTTTCCTGCTATACATTACTTTGCTCTCTTTATTGGTAAATGCATTAACGGTAAGGATGAAGTAAGTCACTTGTGTGCCCCTGATCTTTGTGTCCTCAAGAGTGCTGTGTCTGGTTACAGAGGTTATAACTTGGGGGCAATAGTTGCACGTAGGTTGCATAATAATAGTAAAAAGGGAAATTTCTTTGGAGGAATTTATGCAACCCGTGTGGCAAATTTTCTTAATATAGCTCCACGAGAGGGGGATATGATTGTACCTCCTGTTTATTTGGATAAAGAAGCTATGTTTAGTCATCATTTTCTTGAGAGGAATGCACAATTCCTCCATTATCGACTAATCTATGACAAATGCAACATCGTCCCTGTCACTCTTCTTGCTCCCTACCTTTTTGATTTTCAGACAAGAGGAAAATATGTTGTCACCTGGGAAGAAGCCACTGAATATGAGAGGGGAATGGAGGCAGCTTGCCAACACGCTGCTGCCTAGGAGGCTGTTGCCTCTGCATCTCAGTACAACCCCAATTTCACTTATGGATATCAGCCAGGCGGTCCTTGGTATTAAACCAACTTAGGCCAAAAGCCTAAACTTGGGGGAGTACGTATTTCTCACCGACTTTACATTCATGTTCACACACTAGTCGTCGGTGCTCATACTCTTTCATTGTATTATCTATGCTAATTTAAATTCCCTTTTCTAGTCTTCTTCTTGTGTGTTTGATAAACCTTAAGAAAAACCAAAAAAATTAGTTAGTTTAATTTCGTTCCTTGTAGTAGAAATTAAAATGAAAACCCAAAAAGATTTCTCGTTCTTCTTTTACTTGTTGGGAGCTTTCCCGTGTAAATAGTTTTATTTTCTTTTCTTTCCTTTAGGGGTCGAGAAGACCATATTGAAATTGCTTAGTGGCTCTCATATGTATGATTGTCTATATTTAGAGCCCATATTACTTGTCTTCTCTCTTGAGTTGAATGCTTGCAGATTCCAGCTTAGTCCAATGCACGTACACTCTTATTATTATACACGTCGTTCGGTCGTGCGAGTGAAAGGCAATAATGATGATATATGATGGACTTATTGGGATGAGAAAAGCTGGTATGAACTCGACCTCTCTTGTTTTTGTAAATATGATGATTCGTCGCTCCTGAGTCAGCTATTATGAAGTAAACATATTTGCAATGACATTTAGAGATTATAGTTACTTGTGCCATTCTTGATTTGCTATGAGTTATAATGGTTTACCTTGCGTGCCAACATGCTATTAGAATGATTATGATGTGGTATGATGGGATGGTATCCTCCCTTAAATGAATTGAGTGACTCGACTTGGCACATGTTCACGCATGTAGTTGAATCAAATTAACGCAGCCTTCACGATATTTATGTTCATGGTGGATTATATCCTACTCATGCTTGTACTTGGTGTGAATTAATTTTAATGCATGCTTACGACTGTTGACGCTCTCTCAGTTGGTCGCTTCCCAGTCTTTTGCTAGCCTTCACCTGTACTAAGCGGGAATACTACTTGTGTGTCCAAACTCCTTAAACCCCAAAGTTGTTCCATATGAGTCCACTATACCTTCCTATATGCGGTATCTACCTACCGTTCCAAGTAAATTTGTATGTGCCAAACTCCAAACCTTCAAATGAAATTCTGTTTTGTATGCTCGAGCAGCTCATGTTACAACTAGTGCTGCCTATATCTTCCATGATGTGTGTGTTATTCTTAGAGGAGTGGACTCCACTCCTCATTCACGAGAAATGGCCGGTAACCGGGATGCCCAGTCCCATGGTCCAAAAAGATCAAAGCAAATCAAAATAATTAAACAAAACTCCCCCAGGGCTGTTGTATGTTGGAGGCACTCTTTGTTTCGAGCAAGCCATGGATTGATGCTTGTTGGTGGTTGGGGGAGTATAAACCTTTACCATTTTGTTTGGGAACTGCCTATAATGCATGTAGTATGGAAGATACAGTCATCTCTTAGGTGTTGCGTTGACAGCAAAAGTATGCCACTCAAAATGTTATTCAATCTCTATTTTAAAATCGAGCTCTGGCACCTCTACAAATCCCTGCTTCCCTCTGCGAAGGGCCTATCTATTTACTTTTATGTTGAGTCATCACCCTTCTTATTAAAAGCACCCGCTAGAGAGCACACTGTCATTTGCATTCATTATTATTGGTTTATATTGGGTATGACTTGACTAGATCTCTTTTACCATGAATTACAATGTTTAGTCAGTCCTTGATCTTTAAAGGTGCTCTGCATTTATGTTTTGCGGTCTCAGAAAGGGCTAGCGAGATACCATTTTGTTATATCATGTTATGATTATTTTGAGGAAGTGTTGTCATCCGAGTTTTATTATTATGGCTCGCTAGCTGATTATGCTATTGATATGAGTAATTGTGAGACCTTTGTGTTATTGTGAGTATGGCTAGTTCGTAATATTTGCTGAAACTTGAATGCTGGCTTTTCATGTTTACAACAACAAGAGCAAACAGAGTTTGTAGAAGTTTTTCTTTTTCACTTTCAGTTTATCAACTGAATTGCTTGAGGACAAGCAAAGGTTAAGCTTGGGGGAGTTGATACGTCTCCAACGTATCTACTGTTCCAAACACTTTTGCCCTTGTTTTGGACTCTAACTTGCATGATTTGAATGAAACTAACTTGGACTGACGCAGTTTTCAGCAGAACTACCATGATGTTGTTTTATGTGTAGAAAATAAATGTTCTCGGAATGACCTGCAAATCCACGGAGGGACTTTTCAGAATTAATAAGAATTTTTGGTGAAAGAATCAGGGCCAGGGGGCCCAAGGCCTGTCCACGAGACAGGGGGGCACGCCCCCTAGGGCGCGCCCCCTATCTCGTGGGCCCCTCGGACCTCCTCCAACCTCAACTCCAACTCCATATATACCGTCTCGTGGAGAAAAAAATCAGAGAGAAAGTTTCATCGCATTTCACGACACGGAGCCGCCGCCAAGCCCTAATCTCTCTCGGGAGGGCTGATCTAGAGTCCGTTCGGGGCTCCGGAAAGGGGGATTCGTCGTCGTCGTCATCATCAATCATCCTCCATCACCAATTTCATGATGCTCACCGCCGTGCGTGAGTAATTCCGTCATAGGCTTGCTGGACAGTGATGGGTTGGATGAGATTTACCATGTAATCAAGTTAGCTTTGTTAGGGTTTGATTCCTAGTATCCACTATGTTCTGAGATTGATGTTGCTATGACTTTGCTATGCTTAATGCTTGTCACTAGGGCCCGAGTGCCATGATTTCAGATCTGAACCTATTATGTTTTCATGAATATATGTGTATTCTTGATCCTATCTTGCAAGTCTATAGTCACCTATTATGTGTTATGATCCGACAACCACGAAGTGACAATAATCGGGACACTTCTCGGTGATGACCATAGTTTGAGGAGTTCATGTATTCAGTATGTGTTAATGCTTTGGTATGGTTCTCTATTAAAAGGAGGCCTTAATATTCCTTAGTTTCCAGTAGGACCCCGCTGCCACGGGAGGGTAGGACAAAAGATTTCATGCAAGTTCTTTTCCATAAGCACGTATGACTATTTACGAAATACATGCGTACATTACATTGATGAACTGGAGCTAGTTCTATATCACCCTATGTTATAACTATTGCATGAGGAGTCGCATCCGGCATAATTATCCACCACTGATCCATTGCCTACGAGCTTTTCATATACTGTTCTTCGCTTATTTACTTTTCCGTTGCTACTGTTACAACTACTACAAAAACCCAAAAACATTTATCTTTATTATTGCTACTGTTACCATTACTATCATACCACTTTTGCTACTAAATACTTTGCTGCAGATACTAAGTTATCCAGGTGTGGTTGAATTGACAACTCAACTGCTAATACTCAAGAATATTCTTTGGCCCCCCTTGTGTCGAATCAATAAATTTGGGTTGAATACTCTACCCTCAAAAGCTGTTGCGATCCCCTATACTTGTGGGTTATCATATGGTGCAGAGGTAAGTAAAAAAACGCCATCGAGAGCCATCCACTGAAGACAAAAAATCATTCCTGATGTGCTTCTTTAGTCGTGCCGCTGGCCCCCTCTTTAATCCAGTTCGCTCGGGGATCTAGCTGGTATCATTTTTTTCCAAAGGGCGAACAAGTATCAGCTAGGCCTAGGTTTTGTATTTTAACATGCGTAGCCCACGACATATGGAGACAATTGTTTCAACTTATGTTTTGAGGTGCATACCGGCCTATGGGCTTTTTCTTAAAGATCGGCAGCCCAATATTTTTTTAATAAAACACAGGTCTCTATTCTATTTATCTATATATAAGAATAATAATGTTGTGTCCAATTTATGTTTTCCCTTCTAACCACATTATATATATATTTATATTATTACTATTATCGTATATTTTATAGAGACTTATATATACATTATAAAAACATCCCACGTGTTATTAACTTATAAAAGTAAATGTTTAACAGAAGTTGGCAAGGAAAATCCTGGTTGTTTTTGACTCACAGGCAAGGAAAATCCTGGTGATTGCGTACAAAAGCTTGCGAAGATTTTATGGACCAATGTAATAATAACGCGCTTATTTTTATTTTGAGCAATAACTCGCTAATTTGTTAATTTTATATATATAAAATGTGCCTCTTCAATTTATTTTTTGATATTAATTGCACCTTCTAACATAACATTATATATACAAAGAGCCCAGCTAATTCGTGTATTTCAAGGAAGTGCAAATGGGCTGGGATTTCTTAGAAAATATAAATGGGCCGCATTGACGCGAAATTATTTGTTCACCCAGCCCAGCAAATGGACTGTACATTCTAGAAAACATGAGTTAAATATATGCCACATTTTTGCAGGCTGACATGGGGGCCAATAGGTTGAAGCCTACGCAGGGCGTTGTCAACTTGGTCAACAAATGATTATGACATCCACAACCATTGGATTTATATCCAACGGATGACATGCACCTTCAATCTATCGTCTTCTTACTACAGCGTCGCCGGGACCGCCTGGTCCGGCCTCCGGCGGCTAGTGGCTCTGCTTGGCATGCATCGCTGCGAAGCGCTACCCCACCGTCGGCCAGGCTATCCCTCCACCCCTCCACACCTCGTGTTATTCTCCACCGACTGCAGCCCCATGCCACACCAGAACCAGTTATAACCCTTCTCCTCCTCTCAATCTGCGACACCACTGCCGCGTCTTCCCATCTCCGAGTCGTTCCCGTCCGGGGCCTCGTCGTCGTCTACTGCCTCGCTACGCTCGGTGCAGCATCATCGACAAACGAGAGTCATCGGAAGAGGACTGTACATGGAGAGCCCGACGGCTGGGACCCACGAGGTCCATGGTCGCACGCAAGGAAAGTTCCTCCTTATTAAGCTGGAAAAAATGTTTCCTCCCCGTGACAGCTGAGACCCACTGGCTGTATCTTTGCATGGAAGGAAGTGCCTCCTTGTTATGCAAAAGAAATTATTCCTCCCGTTGACAGCTGGGACCCGTCAGATTTGGTAGCTGACTTGTGGGCCTACTAAGCGGACGTGTACGAAGGGCTTTTGTCAACTTAATCAACAAATGATTCTAGAAGTTGGACCGTTGGATGTTAATCCAGCAGCTATGCTCCTTCTTCAACCTCTATTCTTGCTCCTGTCTCCCGTGGGCGGCACCGCGGCTATGCTGCCGTGCACCCGAACCAGTCAGGTTTCCCACTCCTCTCCATCCCTGACTCCACTGCCGCGTCTTCCCCATCTCCGGGTCATTCCAGTCCGGGGCCTCGTCGTCGTCCACCGGCCTTGGTGCGCTCGGCACGGTGTGGTCCACATGGTCAACAACCGAGATTCATCGGAAGATGACTATACGTGAGAGGCTGACAGTGGGGACGCACCACGCCCATGGACACATGCATGCAACGGAACGCGGCGTGGCCAACGTGGTCAAGGAACGACTTCCATCGGAAGAGTACTGTATGTGGAGAGGCTGACAGCTGGGTCCACGGCTGTACACAAGGAAATGCCTCCTTATTACGCGCAAAATAATGATTCCTCCAGCTGACATCTGGGACCCACCGGAAGGGCCTCTGTATTTCACAAAAAAATGTTCCCCCCGCTGATAGGTCAGACCCACCAGCTCTATCTTCGCACGCAAGGAAGTGCCTCGTTATTACACAAAAAAATGAATACTCCCCCTGCTAGCTGGGACCTAGCATAGTGGGATGCTGACTTGTGGGCCTACTAAGTTGATGGGGACGGAAGGCTTTGTCAACTTAGTCAATATGAACGATTCTAGCTCCAGTGACCGTACGATGTCCATCTAATAGCCATAGGCTTCTTCAACCTCTGGTCTTCTTGCTCCAGCCACCCAAAGCAGCGCCGGTCGTGCCGCCTGCTCCTGCCTCCCATGGATGGCTGTGCTGCCGTGGAGGCCTCACCACCCCCTACTACTCCCACCGCTGGCCAGTCCATCCCTCCACTCACCCACACCCCCTGTTATTCTGCAGTGACGGTAGCCTCGCACCGAAGCCAAACCAGTGAACCCTCGCACTCCTCTCCGCGTGGGCATCCTCTGCCGGGTCTTCCCCGGCTCCGCGTCGTCCCCTTACTAGGCCTTGCCGTCGTCCATCGCCCTGGTGCTCCCGGCGCGGCGTGGTCAACATGGTCAAGGAACGACTTACATCGGAAGAGCACTGTACGTGGAGAGGTTGACAGCTGGGTCCACGACCACAACAAGGAAGTGCCTCATTACACAGAAAATAATGATTCCTTCACCTGACAGCAGGGACCCACCGGATGGGCCACCATATTTCGTGAAAAAAATGTTTCTCCCCTGACTGCTGGAACCTACCAGCTACATCTTCGCACGCAAGGAAGTGCGTCCATATTACGGGCAAAAAAAATGATTCGCCCCCTGACTGCTGGGACCCACCAGCTACATCTTTGCATGCAAGGAAGTGTCTGACAGTCGGGACCCACCTGGTCGAAGCGTACGTAGCATTGTAATTCTGGTCGCGAACGTGTATGTACATACTGGTCGATGTAGAGGCGCACACATGTCATAGTATAGGCGCGCACGTAGCATGTACACGTACGTATAGCGGCCAGGGTGCAAGAGAGAAAATACGGCCACGTACGTACATACGGGCGGGGTCTCGAACGCCTACTCGCGCATACGTACGGCCAGGGCTCGTGTACATGGATGGGTCAGAACGGAGAAACTGCATCATCGTCGTGTTCATGGGGAGGCAATGGAATGCGTAGTGTTCATTGGGAGGCAACAGAACGAGTGGGAGCCAACCGACTTGGATGGAACAGTCGATGGAAACGAGGCCTGGCATACCGTAGAACAGGGGAAACGGCCTTGTGTTCGATCGGCCACGGTCAAAATGGGATCCTGTTCATTGGGAGGGGTCTGGCGTACCGCAAAACAGAGGAAACGGACTTCTGTTGGACCTCCTATGGTCGAAACGGGATCCTGTTGATCGGGAGGGGTGTGGCATACCGCAAAACAGAGGAAACAGACTTGTGTTTGAGCGCTACGATCGAAACAGGGGTCCTGTTCATCGGGAGGGGTGTGGCATACCGCAAAATGGGACTCCACGGGATACTGTTCATCTCCACCGTCGGCCTCCTCCAGCCTCCATGGGCTACTGTTCATCCACCGTCGACCTCCTCCAGCCTCCACCTGTGACTGTTCATCCACGAGCTCCTGTTCATCCAGCCTCCACCGCGCGCTACTCGACCGGTTACTGTTCAATCAGCCCTCTCCATGGGCTCCTATTCAACCACCCCTCCACAGGCTACTCTTCAACTATCCCTCCACCGCCTACTGTTCAACCAGCCCTCCACGGGGTCTTGTTCATCCAGCCCTCCACGGGGTCCTATTCATCCACGCCCAACAGGCTCGATCGATCGGGGTCCTGTTCATCCAGCGGCAACACCACGGGGTCCTGTTCATCCAACCCCCACCGGGAACTGTTCATCCAACCCCCCAACAACGCTCACTGTTCATCCAGAGGCAGCATCGATCGGCTTCAGTTAGTAGCAGTAGCGAAGGAATCGCTCGGTCGCTCGGGTTCAGTAACGCGTAGCCTGCAGTGCAATCGCTCGGGTTCAGTTAGGCGATGCCTCGCTCGGGTTCAGTTAGATCCCAATGCCTCACACCCACCCGTGTATGTGTACGAGAGAAACGCGCATCGCTTGGCCCCCGAGCACACACCGTAACCGGGAACTCCCCGAAATTTTCCTCGTCCTCGCTTCTACCGCGGTTTTTTCCGTCATGGACGACCCAAAGAATGTCATGCAACTGCGTCTCCGGCCCGCCCAGGACGAAAATCCCATTTTCTGTCATGATTTTTTTTCATAGAAGTAGGAGCCCACCACATCTATGATGATACCGGGTTTTGTCACAATTATCGTCATAGAAGCTTCATAAGTATGTCAGGAAAAAAATTCGTTCGGCCCAAAATGTCACGGATGTGTCTTTTTTTTGTAGTGATAATATTTGTTTCCGTTTTCATTTCTAGGGTTTCTGTATTTGTTTCCGCTTCTGCCAAAAAATATGAAAACAAATATGATAGCACTTAGTTCTGTCCGTTTGCGCTCTGTTTTCATCCCTAGTTGGAATCACCGCAAACGGAGGCACGTGGTGGGCACAACCCACCAAGGCGCGCCAGAGGGCCTAGGCACGCCCTAGTGTATCATGCCCTCCTTGTACGTCGGTTGGAGCTCTATTCGGGCACAAGGAAGCTTATATCAGGGAAAAAATTGTGTAAAAAGATCAGGGCAATCAGAGTTGCAGATCTTCGGGAATATAAAATGGTTTTCGGCCAGATCTGGTGAGCGTGAAACAGAAGAGGACAGAGAGACATATCCAATCTCAGAGGGGCTCTCGCCCCACCATAGCCATGGAGGCCGTGGACTATAGGGGGAACCCTCCTCCCATCTTGGGGGGAGGCCAAGGAAGAAGAAGAAGGAGGGGGACTCTCTCCCCCTATCTCCCGGTGTTCCGGTGCCATCGGGAGATCTACATCAACAACCTTGCTACCGTCAACACCAACTTTCTCCCCCTCTATGCCGTGGTGTAACACCTCTTCTCCCTATTGTAATCTCTACTTAGACATGGTGTTCAACTCCATATATTATTTCCCAATGATCTATGGTTATCCTATGATGTTTGAGTAGATCCGTTTTGTCCTATGGGTTAATCGTGATCTTGGTTGGTATGATTGTATATTTTATTTATGGTGTTGTCCTACGGTGCCCTCCGTCTTGCGTAAACGTGAGGGCCCCCCACTATAGGGTGTTGCAATATGTTCATTGTTCGCTTACGGTGGGTTGCGAGAGTGACAGAAACTTAAACCCAAGTAGGTGGGGTATGACGTATGGGAGTAAAGAGGACTTGATACTTAATGCTATGGTTGGGTTTCACGACCTTAATGATCTTTAATAGTTTCCGATTCTTGCTAGATTTCCAATCATAAGTGCATATGATCCAAGTAGAGAAAGTATGTTAGCTCATGCCTCTCCCTCATATAAAATTACAAGAATGATTACCAGTACTTGTTATCGATTGCCTAGGGACAAATGACTTTCTTGTTGACAAAAAGCTATCTACTTTTATTACCTTGCAATTTATTCTTAGTTTTATCTTGCAAAGTACTAGTAATTTTATTCTCGCAAAATAGTTTCATACTTGTTTTAGGCAAAGCAAACATCAAGCGTGCGTAGAGTTGTATCGGTGGTAGATAGAACTTGAGGGAATATTTTTTCTACCTTTAGCCCTCGCTGGGTTCGACACTCTTACTTATCTAAAGAGTCTACAATTGATCCCCTATACTTGTGGGTTATCAAGACCTTTTTCTGGCATCGTTGCCGGGGAGCAATAGCATGGGGTGAATATTCTCGCGTGTGCTTTTTTGCTTTATCACTAAGTAGTTTTTATTTCCTGTTCTAAGTTGTTCTCTATCTTTAGTTATGGATATGGAACACGAAACACACAAAAAAAGTTAGTTGTACTTGCTACTCATGGAGATGGGGAACCTCCTAAAACCCTCGATGCTCGTTATGTAAAAGATAATATGCACTACTTTGATAATCCTGAGAAAACCCCATTCAACTATATAATGGGAGTAACATTGGATCAATGTGAATACTTTAGGGATTATCGCTTGACACAAAAGGGAAACTTTTATGGGATCAAATTTATATGTTGCATTGGTATGCTCGAGATTTATGCTTGAGATATGATTTTACTTGTTGCTCTACGATGAATGCTCCACACCTTCATGTTTCATGTGAATTTAATGATAATGAAACCTTGGCTTGTTTTGCTAGAGGTATATATGATTATTATGATGTGGAACGAATAGAAGAATTGCTTTTAAGGGTGCTTATGAAATTGAATCTTTGTTTGAAAAGTTTGAAGCTTTTGATGATGATGTTTATAGGCCTCAAAATTTTTCCATCCTTAAATACTGCTATGATAATTATAAATTCAATTATGATATTAATGCATTTATTGAGAAAGTCTCCGCTGTCCAAGAAGAGACTAATATTTTGCAGGAGTCTATGGAAGAAGGAATTGATGAAACTGTGAGCTCATTGGATGAAAAAGATGATGAGGAGAGTGAAGAACAAGTGGAGGAAGAACGGATTAGCTACCCATGCCTACCTTGTAATGAGAGTAACCCTCCAACTCATACATTATTTAATGCCCCTTTGTTCTTACCGGAGGATGAATGCTATGATAATTTCTATGATCTCGTTGATTCATTTGAAATATCCGTTTTTGATGAACTTGATGCTTGTTATGCTTGTGGCCAAGATGCCAATATGAATTATGCTTATGGAGATGAACTTGCTATAGTTCCTTATGTTAAGAATGAAATTGTTCTATTGCACCCACACATGATAGTCCTATTATCTTTTTGAATTCTCCAAACTACACTATATCGGAAAAGTTTGCTCTTATTAAGGATTATGTTGATGGGTAGTCTTTTACTGTTGCACATGATAATTTTGATGAATGTAATATGCATGTGGTTCTGCTCCTACTTGCAATTACTATGAGAGAGGAACTACATCTGCACCTCTCTATGTTTCCAACACGATAAAATTGCAAGAAACTACTTATGCTATGTATTGGCCTTTACTTGATGTGCATGAATTATTCTTGTATGACATGTCAATGCATAGGAAGAGAGTTAGACTTCGTCATTGCTTGATATATGTTACTTTGTGCTCACTACTAAATACCAAATCATTGTTAATTAAAATTGGCTTTGATATACCTTGGGATCCAGGTGGATCCATTACTTGAGCACTTTATGCCTAGCTTAATGGCTTTAAAGAAAGCGCTGCCAGGGAGAACACCCGGAAGTTTTAGAGAGTCTTTTATTTCTGTTGAGTGCTTTTATAAAATTTAAACACAAAAAAAATATAGGGGAAACTTGAAACTTCACTAAAAGGAAAGTGAAAGTGAGAGGGACGAGCATTGTGAAAGTGGGAGCTAGCCTTGAACTTTGTTCATGCCCACGGAAACTTTGTGAATCTCAAATTACAGAAAAATTTCAAAAAAATAATTATCCCCTTGTACAATTCCATTGTATTATAAAATTAATGTGCCAAGATTTGCCTTTAGGATGGGTAGATTGCTTGTTGGTTTGTGCGGTGCAAAACAAAAACTTTGGCTGTAGTGCACGATTTTACATTTTTTACTGGAATGTCAAACGGTCCTGAAACCTTTTGCACTGTCTTTCTATACAAATTTGTTATTTTTCCTAATTTTCTAAGAATGTTTGGAGTACCAGAAGTATGGTAGTGTTTAGATTACTACAAACTGTCCTGTTTAAGACAAATTCCATTTTTGATGCATTGTTTTGCTTGTTTTGATGAAACTATCAATTCTATCGGTGGTATAAGCCATGGAAAAATTATATTACAGTATCTACAATGCAAAAACTAAATATGAATTGGTTTTCAACAGTACTTATAGTAGTGATTTGCTTTATTATACTAACGGATCTTACCGAGCTTTCTGTTGAGTTTTGTGTGGATGAAGTGATCAAAGAGCGAGGAGGTCTCGATATGAGGAGAAGGAGGAGAGGCAAGAGCTCAAGCTTCGGGATGCCCAAGGCACCCCAAGTGAATATTCAAGGAGACTCAAGCGTCTAAGATTGGGGATGCTCCAGAAGGCATCCCATCTTTCTTTAACAAGTATTAGTATGTTTTCGGTTTTGTTTAATTCGCGTGATATGTGCAAATCTTGGAGCATCTTTTGCTTTTGCTTTTCATTTTTCTTTTATGCACCATGTTGGTATGAGATAGTCCATGGTTGATTTATAGAATGCTCATTGCACTTCACTTATATCTTTTGTGTATGGCTTTATAGAATGCTTCATGTGCTTCACTGATATCATTTGAAGTGTGGATTGCCTGTTTCTTTTCACATAGAAAACTGATGTTCGTAGAATGCTCTTTTGCTTCACTTATATTTGTTAGAGCATGATCTTTTGTAGAAAGAATTTTAAAGAAATATGCCCTAGAGGCGATAATAAAGTTAATATTTATTTCCTTATTTTATGATAAATGTTTATTATTCATGCTAGAATTGTATTAACCAGAAACTTAGTACAGTGTGAATACATAAACAAAACATAGTGTCCCTAGTATGCCTCTACTTGACTAGCTCGTTAATCAAAGATGGTTATGTTTCCTAAACATAGACATGCGTTGTCATTTGATGAACGGGATCACATCATTAGGAGAATGATGTGATGGACATGACCCATGCGTTAGCTTAGCATTATGATTGTTACAGTTTCATTGCTACTGCTCTCTTCATGACTTATACATGTTCCTCAGACTATGAGATTATGCAACTCCCGAATACTGGAGGAACACTTTGTGTGCTACCAAACATCACAACGTAAATGGGTGATTATAAACGTGCTCTACAGGTGTCTCCGAAGGTGTTTGTTGGGTTGGCATAGGTCGATATTAGGATTTGTCACTCCGTGTTTCGGAGAGGTATCCTGGGCCCTCTCGGTAATACTCATCACTATAAGCCTTGCAAGCATTGTGAATAATGAGTTAGTTGCGGGATGAAGTATTACAGAACGAGTAAAGAGACTCTCCGGTAATGAGATTGAACTAGGTATAATGATATTGACGATCGAATCTCGGGCAAGTAACATACGATGACAAAGGGAACAACGTATGTTGTTATGCGGTTTGACCGATAAAGATCTTCGTAGAAATGTAGGAACCAATATGAGCATCCAGGTTTTGCTATTGGTTATTGACTGGAGATGTGTCTCCGTCATGTCTACATAGTTCTCGAACCCGTAGGGTCCGCACGCTTAATGTTCGATGACGATTTATATTATGAGTTATGTGATTTGATGACCGAAGTTTGTTCGGAGTCCCGGATGAGATCACGGATGTGATGAGGAGTCTCGAAATGGTCGAGATGTAAAGATCGATATATTGGAAGGCTATATTCGGAGATCGGAAAGGTTCCGAGTGATTCGAGTATTTTTCGGAGTACTCGAGAGTTACGGGAATTCGCTAGGGGAAGTAATGGACCTTAATGGGCCATACGGGAAAGGAGAGAAGGGCCTCAAGGGGTGGCCGCACCCCCCCATGGGCTGGTTCAAATTGGACTAGGAGGGGGCGGCGCTCCCCTTCTTCCTTCTCCCCTCTTCCTCCTTCCCTCCTTCTCCTACTAGGAATAGGAAAGAGGAGGGGAATCCTACTTGGACTGGGGAGTCCTAGTAGGATTCCCCATACGTGGCGCGCCCCCTTGGGCCGGCCTCCTCTTCCCTCCCCTCCTTTATATACGTGGCCAGGGGGACTGAGGGATTCCGGACTAGGGGGTGTCCGGATAGCTGAACTATCATCATCGGCCAGACTCCAAGACTATGAAGATACAAGATTGAAGACTTCGTCCCGTGTCCGGATGGGACTTTCCTTGGCGTGGAAGGCAAGCTTGGCGATACGGATATGTAGATCTCCTACCTTTGTAACCGACTCTGTGTAACCCTAGCCCTCTCCGGTGTCTATATAAACCGGATGGCTTTAGTCCGTAGGACGAACAACAATCATACCATAGGCTAGCTTCTAGGGTTTAGCCTCCTTGATCTCGTGGTAGATCTACTCTTGTAACCCACATCATCAATATTAATCAAGCAGGACGTAGGGTTTTACCTCCATCAAGAGGGCCCGAACCTGGGTAAAAACATCGTGTCCCTCGTCTCCTGTTACCATCCGCCTAGACGCACAGTTTGGGACCCCCTACCCGAGATCCGCCGGTTTTGACACCGACATTGGTGCTTTCATTGAGAGTTCCTCTGTGTCATCACCGATAGGCTCGATGGCTTCTTCGATCATCAACGACGATGCAGTCTAGGGTGAGACCTTCCTCCCCGGACAGATCTTCGTATTTGGCGGCTTCGCACTGCGGGCCAATTCGCTTGGCCAGCTGGTGCAGATCGAAGGCTACGCCCCTGGCCATCAGGTCAGATTTGGAAGTTTGAACTTCACGGCTGACATCCGCGGGGACTTGATCCTCGACGGATTCAAGCCACAGCCGAGCGTGCCGTACTGTTACGATGGGCATGATTTAGCTCTGCAGCCGGATAGTACCCTGGAGGCCACACTCGAACCCGCTCCGATCTTCGACTCGGAGCCGGCTGCGCAGACCAAGGATGGATGGCTAGACACCACCTCGGGGGCTGCAACCTCTATGGCAATAGAGCCGAACACCGATCTTGTCCCCCATGAAGCTCGTGACTCTGAGGTGTTGGACTCCTTGCCGGACTCCGGACCTCCCGCGCCCCCTCCAGTCGAATCCGATTGGGCGCCGATCATGGAGTTCACCGCGGCGGACATCTTTCAACACTCACCTTTTGGCGACATCTTGAGTTCTCTAAAGTGCCTCTCGTTATCAGGAGAGGCCTGGCCGGACTGCGGCCAGGACGGTTGGGATGCGGACGACGAAGAAATTCAGAGCCCACCCACCACCCACTTGGTAGCCACTATCGACGATCTAACCGACATGCTAGATTACGACTCTTAGGACATCGATGGTATGGACGACGATGCCGGAGACAACCAAGAACCAGCACCCACCGGGCACTGGAAAGCCACCTCTTCATACGACATATACATGGTGGATATCCCAAAGGATGGGAACGGCGAAGGAATAGCGGAGGATGACCCCTCCAAGAAACAGCCCAAGCGCCAGTGTCAGCGGCGCCGCTCTAAATCCCGCCATAGCAAGAATGAGGATTCCGGCACCGGAGACAATAATACACCGGATAGCACCGAAGACAACCCACTCCAGCAAGATCCAGCACAGGAGGAGGGGGACGCGAGCCCTCATGAGAGAGCGGCCGAAGAAGAGGTAGAGGACTATATGCCTCCCTCCGGAGATGAGGCAAGCCTCGACGACGACGAATTCGTCGTACCTGAGGATCCCGTCGAACAGGAGCGTTTCAAACGCAGGCTTATAGCCACGGCAAACAGCCTCAAGAAAAAGCAGCAGTAGCTTAGAGCTGATCAAGATCTGCTAGCCGACAGATGGACCGAAGTCCTCGCGGCCGAAGAGCATGAACTCGAACGCCCCTCCAAAAGCTACCCCAAATGTAAGCTGCTCCCCCGATTAGAGGTGGAGGCATATGATCCTGCTTCACCAGGAGACAATACGGCTGATCGACCACCCCGTGGTCGTGACAGAGAGGCCTCAAGGTCCTTCACTAGACCCGTACCCCGGCATTGCTCGAAAAGCACAAGGCCACAGGGGAACACTCCGGAGCTGCGAGACATATTGGAGGATAAGGCAAGACAATCAAGATTGATCTATGGATCACGTGGGCGCCCCACGATACGTGACGATCACTGAGGGAGTCCTGGACTAGGGGGTGTCCGGACAGCCGGACTATCATTATCCGCCGGACTCCAAGACTACGAAGATACAAGATTGAAGACTCCGGCTCGTGTCCGGATGGTACTTGCCTTGGCGTGGAAGGCAAGCTTGGCAATACGGATATGTAGATCTCCTACCATTGTAACCGACTCTGTGTAACCCTAGCCCTCTCCGGTGTCTATATAAACCGGAGGGCTTTAGTCCGTAGGACAACATACATTACAACAATCATACAATAGGCTAGCTTCTAGGGTTTAGCCTCCTTGATCTCGTGGTAGATCCACTCTTGTAAACATCCACAATATCAATATCAATCAAGCAGGACGTAGGGTTTTACCTCCATCGAGAGGGCCCGAACCTGGGTAAAACATTGTGTCCCTTGTCTCCTGTTACCATCCGCCTAGACGCACAGTTCGGGACCCCCTACCCGAGATCCGCCGGTTTTGACACTGACATTGGTGCTTTCATTGAGAGTTCCTCTGTGTCGTCACCGATAGGCTTGATGACATCTTCAACCAGCAACGCTGTCCAGGGTGAGACTTTTCTCCCCGGACAGATCTTCGTATTCGGCGGCTTCGCACAGCGGGCCAATTACTTGGCCATCTGGAGCAGATCGAAAGCTACGCCCCTGGCCGTCAGGTCAGATTTGGAAGCTTAAACTTCACGGCCGATGTCCGCGGAGACTTGATCCTCGACGGACTCGAGCCACAGCCGAGCGCGCCGCACTGTGACGATGGGCATGATCTAGCTCTACCGCCGAACAGTACCTTGGTGGCCGCACACGGATCCGCTTCGGCCATTAGCCCGGAGCCGATCGCCCAGATCGAGGGTCGGTGGATAGGCGCCGCCCTGGGGGCTTCAACATCCACGGCGATGGAGCCGAACACTAATCTTGTCCCCCGCGAAACTCGTGATTCCGAGGCGCCGGACTCCTTGCCGGACTCCGAACCTCCCGCGCCCCTACCAATCGGTCCGGATTGGGCGCCGGTTATGGAATTCACCGCCGCGGACATCTTCCAATGCTCGCCTTTCGGCGATATCTTGAATTCACTAAAGCATCTCTCGTTATCAGGAGAGTCCTGGCCGGATTATGGCCAGGATGGTTGGGATACGGACGACGAAGAAATTCAGAGCCCACCCACCACCCACTTTGTAGCCACTGTCGACGATCTAACCGACATGCTAGACTACGACTCCGAAGACATCGACGCTATGGACGACGATGCCGGAGACGAACAGGAACCAGCGCCCACAGGGCACTGGAAGGCCACCTCATCATATGACATATACATGGTGGATACCCCAAAAGATGGGGACGGCGAAGAAACAGCGGAGGCAGATCCCTTAAAGAAACAGCCCAAGCGCCGGCGTCAGCGGCGCCGCTCTAAATCTCGCCACAGCAAGAATGGAGATTCCGGCACAGGAGATAATAATACTCCAGAGAGTGCCGAAGAGAATCCCCTCCAGCAAGACTCAGCGCAGGAGGATGCAGAAGCAAGCCCTCATGAGTGGGTGGCAGACGAAGAGGTTGAGGATCATAACTATATGCCTCCCTCCGAAGACGAAGCAAGCCTCAACGATGACGAATTCGTCGTACCCGAGGATCCCGTCGAACAAGAGAGCTTCAAGCGCAGGCTTATCGCCACAGCAAACAGCCTAAAGAAAAAGCAGCAGCAGCTTCAAGCTGATCAGGACCTGCTGGCCGATCGATGGACCGAGGTCCTCGCGGCCGAAGAGTATAAACTCGAACGTCCCTCCAAAAGTTACCCAAAACGCAAGCTGCTCCCCTGATTAGAGGAGGAAGCATACGTACCTCCATCACCAGCGCACGATATGGCTGACCGACCACCCCGTGGTCGTGACAGAGAGGCATCCAAGCCCCCAGCCAAGACCATACCCCGACATCGCTCCAAAAGTACGAAGCCAAGAGGGAACGCGCCGGACTTGCGAGACATATTGGAGGACAAAGCAAGGCAGTCCAGATCCATCTATGGATCATGTGGGCGCCCTACGACCCATGACGAATACCGTCGTGCCGGATACAATAACCCCGGCCGGGCCGAACACAGCAGACATCGCTCTCTCGAGCTGCGTCGTGATATCGCTCAATACAGGGGCGCCGCACACCCGCTATGCTTCACTAACGAAGTAATGGACCATCAGATCCCCGAAGGGTTTAAACTCGTAAACATCGAATCTTACGATGGCATAACAGACCCCGCGGTCTAGATCGAAGACTATCTTCTCCACATCCATATGGCCCGCGGCGACGATCTCCACGCCATCAAGTACCTCCCACTCAAGCTTAAAGGACCAGCTCGGCATTGGCTTAACAGCCTGCCCACAGAGTCAATTGGGTGTTGGGAAGACCTGGAGGCCGCATTCCTTGATAACTTCCAAGGCACATATGTGCGACCACCAGACGCCGATGACCTAAGCCACATCATTCAGCAGCCAGACGAGTCGGCCAGACAATTCTGGACACGGTTCTTGACGAAGAAAAATCAAATCGTCGATTGTCCGAACGCAGAGGCCCTTGCAGCCTTCAAACATAACATCCGGGACGAATGGCTAGCCCGGCACCTGGGGCAGGAAAAGCCGAAATCCATGGCAGCCCTCACATCGTTAATGACCCGCTTTTGTGTGGGAGAGGACAGCTGGCTAGCCCGCAGCAACAATCTCCGTAAAAATTCTGGCAGTCCGGATACTAAGGACAACAACGGCAGGTCACGTCGAAACAAAAACAAGCGCCGAATTAACGGCGACGATAAGGAGGATACGGCAGTCAATGCCGGATTCCGAGGCTCTAAACCCGGTCAGCGGAAGAAGCCATTTAAAAGAACCACTCCGGGTCCGTCCAATCTGGACCGAATACTCGACCGCTTATGCCAGATACATGGCACCTCTAAAAAGCCAGCTAACCACACCAATAGAGATTGCTGGGTGTTCAAGCAGGCCGGCAAGTTAATTGCCGAAAACAATGACAAGGGGCTAAATAGCGACGACGAGAAAGAGACCCGGCCGCCGAACAATAGAGGACAGAAGTGTTTTCCCCCACATACCCAAGAGGGAGAGGAAACGCGCACTAAGGGACGTCTATGCGATGGAGCCAGTCGCCCCAAAGTTCAACCCATGGTCCTCTTGTCCGATCACTTTCGATCGAAGAGACCATCCGACCAGCATACGCCATGGCGGATTCGCCGCATTGGTCTTAGACCCAATTGTCGATGGGTTCCACCTCACGAGAGTCCTGATGGACGGCAGCAGTAGCCTGAACCTGCTTTATCAGGATATAGTGCGCAAAATGGGCATAGACCCATCAAGGATTAAACCTACAAAGACAACCATTAAAGGTGTCATACCAGGAGTGGAAGCCAACTGCACAGGCTCAGTCACACTGGAAGTGGTCTTCGGATCCCCGGATAATTTCTGAAGCGAAGAATTAATCTTCGACATAGTCCCGTTTCGCAGCGGCTATCACGCTCTGCTCGGGCGAACCGCGTTTGCCAAATTCAACGCGGTGCCGCACTATGCATACCTAAAGCTCAAGATGACAGGCCCTCGTGGAGTCGTCACAGTCAATGGGAATACGGAACGCTCCCTCCGAACGGAGGAACATACAGCGGCTCTCGCGGCAGAAGTATAGAGCAGCCTTCTAAGGCAATTCTCGAGTCTGGCCGTTAAACGGCCAGATACAGCAAAGCGCGCCCGGAGCAATGCCAACCAAGACCACCTGGCGCGATCAGAGCACGCGTAGCAATGCGGCCCCAACCCTCGCCCGCGTATGATCGCAAGAATAACACTCCGCGTACATCATTACGCTTTGGAGATACCATGGGCACAGGGGAGGGGGCACGATCACAACAGACCCAGAGTGCGGTTCGACCACACCGGGGGCTCGCAAATGTGCCCCTCTTTTTTTATTATTTTTCTTCTTTTTTGTACACAGGACTCTGTTAACCAGAAGCCCTGTCCGGCGGTGAACCTGCCGAACTCATGATGCAACAGTCAGGGACTAAAGAAGGCCGCGCCGAACACTCAGGTGGTCTCAATTACGAGCATTAAATTCGATTATATACACCAAATCCGCAGCTCATCCCTGGAGGGGGACATGTTTATTTAGTCCAAATCCCTTGCTTACCGCACTATTTGTATCAGTCCGCTCTACTAGCAGACTTTTCTTTCATTAATAATGCAGCACCTTTATGATCGCAATTGCATCACATTATATATATATATGCTCATTATATGACATCTGGCACCCGTATATTTTGGTACGGCATAATACACCGGGGGCTTATGTTCCCCACTCTATGGTGTGATAAAGTCCGAACAGTTTCACAAGTGCGGCACCCCGAACTTATAGCATTATATGAATCGGCTCGAATCATGTCTTGGGTCAATAGTTGGGTTTGCCCGGCTCCCACGTTTTGGTGCCTTACGTTCCGTTCTGTCGGCTAAGGTGGCACTGGGAGAACCACTGCGATTGCGCCCAGGTTGAGCCGGGCTAACGCCTTAGTGGAGAAAGCTAAAACTGACTGGCATGATAAGGCGAGAGACTGGTCGCTGTTCGAGAGGTTTTTTCGGGTCCTTAAAGACTCACGCCGCTTCGAGCGAAGTTCCGGATAATGTCCGATGAAGGCGTGGATAGCGCCCCGGATTCGGTCTTCCGAATACCAGGGGCTTCGCCGAAATTTAAAATTATAGAATTTTATGGCTAAGTGAGAGTGTTCAAGCATTATAAGTCCGGTTGCCTTGTTCGTCGTGTTGAGCGCCTCCCTAGATGGACCCAAAAATGGGAACAAGAGTGCTCAAGTTTATCCCGAACAGCCCAGCACTTGTGGCTTGGGGGCTGAAGCCAACGACTTGCCATCTCTCAGATTTTACAAACGGCCGCACAGAAGGTAATATTTTAAATTAAACAAGCGTTGCTCATGGCGCATATGAACGAAGTTTTCAGCGCACAGGATAAATAAACAGCGAGTTCACTCAAAGATTACATTTCGGGAGCACTCATCTGCAATATTGCAGGCTCCCTTCAGGACAATTTTATAATACTTCTCCGGCGTGCGATACTCCTTGCCCGACGGCGGTGGGTCCGTGAGAAGCTTCTCCGCATCCAATTTGCCCCATTGCACCTTTATGCGGGCAAGGGCCCGACGAGCGCCTTCGATACAGGCGGAGCGCTTGACTACATCCAGCCTGGGGCATGCATCTACTAGCCGCCGCATGAGGCCAAAATAGCTACCAGGCATGGCCTGTCCAGGCCACAGCCGGACTATGAGGCCCTTCATGGCCTCCTCAGCTACCTTGTGGAGTTCGACCAGCTGCTTCAACTGGTCGCTTGGGGGCACCGGATGGCCGGCCTCAGTATATTGAGACCAGAAGACCTTCTTCGTCGAGCTACCCTCCTCGCCACGATAGAATGCGGCGGCATCATACGCACTACGCGGCAGATCTGCAAACGCCCCTAGAGAGCTCCGAATGCGGGTAAGTGTCAGGTAGTTCACATTAACATGCCTGCTTTGCATGAAAAACGCCTTACCCGCCGCTATCTTCTTTATGTCCTCAACCTCCTGAAGGGCCTTACGGGCCTCGGCCTTGGCGGACTTGGCACTTTCGAGAGCCGAGGCAAGCTCGGACTCTCGAGTCTTGGAGTCACGCTCCAAACTCTCATGTTTTTCCATGAGAGCCTGGAGCTCTTGCCGAACTTCCGCCACCCGTGCCTCTTGCTTTTCTCGCTCAGCCCGTTCCGCGGCCGCACTGCGTTCGGCCGCGGACACAGCATCCTTCAGGGCTGCCACCTCGTTAGTGGCCCCTGTAATACACATATTATCCTTGTTAATTTTATTTGCAACCAAAATCCTTTTCTGTAAGGTACTTATTCAAAGAGGTGTTACTCACCTTCTTTTTCCTTGAGCTGCTTCTTTGCATGGCCGAGCTCTTGCTCGGACCGCTCGAGATCCTTCTTCAGCACGTCAACCTCCGCCGTTAGTGCGGCAGAGGTCAGCAGCGCAGCCTGCAAGCCCATATTGACATATTTTAGGCAACCCTGCGTATATCTTGTTAAAGATCCTTAGTCCGGCTTTTCTTTCCGAACACCGAACTAAGCATCAGGGGCTACTGTCTATGCGGTATTACATTACATAATTTTAACTTCTTACCTCAAAGCCTATTAAAAGGCTGCTGCAGGCTTCGGTCAGCCCGCTCTTAGCGAGCTGAACCTTCTCAATCACCGCACTCATGATAGTGCGGTGTTCTTCCTCGATGGAAGCGCCTTTAAGCGCCTCCAGCAGGTTATCCGGCGCCTCCGGTTGGACGGAGGCCGCCGGCGTCACGGTCCTGCCCTTCTTTCGAAGAGGCCGCTTGCCGGACTCTGGAACCACTGCGGGTTCCGATGTAGAGTCCGGCACGAAGTTCAGGAGGCTGCCTGACGGCGCCTCCGGAGCCTCCTCCTGATGGGTCCCTCTCTGGGATCCCACCTCGAGGTCCTCGTCGGCGCGTGGGGTGGAGGCAGTCGGGATGGAATTCACATCCGACGAGGCCAATGACCCGCTCGATGAGTCGGGGAGATCATAATTGGCCGGACTACGGGCAGAATGCGGCATTAGAAGGATACTACGCGACATAAAAGAAATTACACATCAAGGATCCGGATACTTACGATCTTGCCGGACGCCTGGCCCTTGGAGGCCACTCATCCTCACCAACGCTGATGTTGGCGAAACTGTCCGGGGGGATAGTTCTCCCCCTCTTGGACCCTTCAGCCTCCCCGATGGGGGAAGCCTTCCTTTTCTTCTCTCCCTCCTCCGGGAGAGAGTACTCCTCCTCCCCGTCTTCGGGGGGGGGGGGGGAGTCCTCGTCGTCATCAGACGCCTGATTGCGGGAGCTCTTTCGAGTCCCCGCGGCCACCTTCTTGGCCTTCTTCTCCGGCACCACGTGCGGTGCCGGAACCAGCAGCCCTGTTAAGCGGGCGTCCACTGGGTCTTCTGGCATGGGAGCCGGGCTGATGAGCAGCTTGGCCTTCTCCATCCATTCCTGTCAAATGAAGAGGCAGAATGAAACCTCACTAAAGTCAATCTAATTATCACAAGTGTCCCGTAATGGGGTTGAATCACTTACCTCATCAGTTGGATACTACGAGCTGAATCCGCGGTCTTCGGTCGCGGACGCGGGGGCTTCGGCGCCCTTGAACAGCACCCTCCAGGCGCCTTCGTATGTTGTATCGAAGAGCCCGCTTAGCGCCTGGTGCTGTTCCGGATTAAACTCCCACAAATTAAATGCCCGTTCTTGGCATGGGAGGATCCGCCGGATGAGCATGACTTGGACCACGTCGACGAGCCTGAGCCTATTGCTCACCATCTTCTTGATACATGCTCGGAGTCCCGTCACCTCCACCGGATTCCCCCACTGCAAGCCCTTCTCTTTCCAGGAGGTGAGCTGCGTGGGGATGCCAGATCTAAACTCGGGGGCCGCCGCCCATGTGGATTTGCATGGCTCGGTGATATAAAACCACCCCGATTGCCACCCCTTGACGGAGTCCACGAAGGCCCCTTCCAGCCAAGGGACGTTGGGCAATTTGCCCAACATGGCGCCTCCGCATTCCGCTTGCGTGCCCTTCACAACCTTCGGCTTGACGTTGAAGGTCTTGAGCCACAGGCCGAAGTGGGGCCGGATGCAGAGGAAGGCCTCGCACACGATGATAAACACCGAGATGTTGAGGATAAAGTTCGGCGCCAGATCGTGGAAATCCAGGCCGTAGTAAAACATGAGCCCCTGGACAAATGGATGGAGCGGAAAGCCCAGTCCACGGAGGAAGTGGGGGAGGAAGACGACCCTCTCATGAGGCCTGGGGGTAGGGATGAGCTGCCCCTCGTTGGGCAGCCGATGCGCGATATGGCCGGAAAGGTATCCGGCGCTGCGCAACTTGGTGATGTCCTCCTCCTTGACGGTGGAGGCTAACCATTTACCTCCCGCTCCGGACATATTCGGAGAAGGTCGAGGCGAGATGCGCGAGCTCGGGCGTTGGAGCTTGAGTTCGCGGGGATGGATAAGCAAAGGAGGAAGAAGGTGTAGGTGAGAAGGAGAATCCTTATCCCTTATATATAGGCGGACAAAACTATGCGTCCCCCACCAGCCTGGTAAAACTCGCTTATCTCCCAAGCGCCACCATCAATGGCGCGGTTGGGTTACCCACGCACGTATTGATGAGAATCCCGGAATAAGGGGAACACGATCTCTGCTTCGACAAGACGTGCCAAGGAAACCGCTTCGCTAAACATGCTGAGGTGGTATAGTAATTCAAACAAAGGCCTGGTGGCGGTGTGATGTCACGCCGCATAAAATGTCAGCAGATTGAACTAAGTGTACATTTTATTCTCTCTACGGTGGAATGTGGAATTTATTTTGCAGAGCCGGACACTATCCTGGTGTTCATGATCTTCTCTGGATTATTCAAGAGAGGAACCCGCCTTGCAATGCCGAACATTATGCACGCCGGACTTATCGTCATTGAAGACTGGTTCAGGGGCTACTGAGGGAGTCCTGGACTAGGGAGTGTCCGGACAGCCGGACTATCATTATCCGCCGGACTCCAAGACTACGAAGATACAAGATTGAAGACTCCGGCTCGTGTCCAGATGGTACTTTCCTTGGCGTGGAAGGCAAGCTTGGCAATACGGATATGTAGATCTCCTACCATTGTAACCGACTCTGTGTAACCCTAGCCCTCTCTGGTGTCTATATAAACCGGAGGGCTTTAGTCCGTAGGACAACATACATTACAACAATCATACCATAGGCTAGCTTGTAGGGTTTAGCCTCCTTGATCTCGTGGTAGATCTACTCTTGTACTACCCATATCATCAATATTAATCAAGCAGGACGTAGGGTTTTACCTCCATCGAGAGGGCCCGAACCTGGGTAAAACATTGTGTCCCTTGTCTCCTGTTACCATCCGCCTAGACGCACAGTTCAGGACCCCCTACCCGAGATCCGCCGGTTTTGACACCGACAATCACCGTCACCCCGGACACAGTAAGTCCGGCCGGGCCGAACACAACAGACAAAGCTCTTTTGAGCTCCGTTGCGATATCGCCCAGTACAGAGGCGCCGCACACCCACTGTGCTTCATAGATGAGGTAATGGATCATCAAATCCCAGAAGGGTTTAAACCCGTCAATATTGAATCTTATGATGGCACAACAAGCCCCGCGGTCTGGATCGAGGACTATCTCCTCCACATCCACATGGCCTGCAGAGACGATCTCCATGCCATCAAATATCTCCCACTCAAAATTAAAGGACCAGCCCGGCACTGGCTTAATAGCTTGCCATCAGAGTCAATCGGGAGTTGGGAGGACCTGGAAGCTGCATTCCTCAATAACTTCCAAGGCACGTACGTGCGACCACCAGATGCAGATGACCTAAGCCACATAATTCAGTAGCCAGACGAATCGGCCAGACAATTCTGGACACGGTTCTTAACCAAGAAAAACCAAATCGTCGACTATCCGCATGCCGAGGCCCTCGCGGCCTTCAAGCATAACATCCGCGACGAGTGGCTTGCCCGGCACCTGGGAAAGGAAAAGCCGAAATCCATGGCAGGCCTTACATCACTCATGACCCGCTTCTGTGCGGGTGAGGACAGCTGGCTAGCACGCAGCAACAACCTCAACAAAAATTCTGGCAGTCCGGATATCAAGGACCGTAGTGGCAGGTCGCATCGCAACAAAAACAAACGCCGCATTAATGGTGATAACAGTGAAGATACGGCAGTCAATGCCGGATTCAGAGGCTCTAAACCCGGTCAACGGAAAAAGCCATTCAAAAGAACAACTCAGGGTCCGTCCAATTTGGACCGAATTCTCGACCGCTTGTGCCAGATACATGGCACCCCTGAAAAGCCAGCTAACCACACCAATAGGGACTGTTGGGTGTTCAAGCAGGCAGGCAAGTTAATTGCCGAAAACAGCGACAAGGGGCTACATAGCGACGACGAGGAAGAGACCCGACTGCCGAACAATAGAGGACAGAAGGGTTCCCCCCCACAGGTGCGGACGGTGAACATGATATATGCCACGCACATACCCAAAAGGGAGCGGAAGCGTGCACTCTGGGATGTATACGCGATGGAGCCAGTTGCCCCGAAGTTCAATCCATGGTCCTCTTGCCCGATCACCTTTGACCGAAGGGACCACCCCACCAGCATTCTCCATGGTGGGTTCGCCGCATTGGTTCTAGACCCAATCGTCGATGGATTTCATCTCACTAGAGTCCTGATGGACGGCGGTAGCAGCCTAAACCTGCTTTATCAGGACACGGTGCGCAAAATGGGCATAGACCCCTAAGGATTAAACCTACCAAGACGACCTTTAAAGGCGTCATACCAGGTGTAGAAGCCAATTATACAGGCTCAGTTACACTGGAAGTGGTCTTCGGATCCCCGGATAACTTCCAAAGCGAGGAGTTAATCTTCGACATAGTCCCGTTCCGCAGTGGCTATCATGCCTTGCTCGGACGTACCGCGTTCGCAAAATTCAACACGGTGCCGCACTAGGCATACCTCAAGCTCAAGATGCCAGGCCCTAGAGGAGTCATCACGGTCAACGGAAACACTGAATGCTCCCTCCGAACGGAGGAACATACAGCGGCTCTCGCGGCAGAAGTACAAAGCAGCCTTTTAAGGCAATTCTCGAGTCTGGCTGCTAAGCGGCCGGACACAGCTAAGCGTGCCCGGAGTAACCTACAACACGACCACCTGGCACGTTCCGAGCACGCGTAGCAGTGCGGCCCCAACCCCAGCCCCTGCAAAACATTAAGACAGACCCTTCGCGTACTCCATTACGCTCTGAAGATACCATGGGCATAGGGCAAGGGGCTCGACCACGATAAGCCCAAACTGCGGCTCAACCGCACTAGGGGCTCTTAAGTGCGTCGATTCTTTTTCTTTTCTTTTTATTTTTTACCCACAGGACTCCGTTCGTCAGAGGCCCTGTCCGGCAGCAGACATGCCAAACCCACGATACAACAGCCAGGGAAGGAGTAAGGTTACAACGAAAATCTAGGTGGTCTCCATTATGAGCATTAAATCTGTTTTATGCATTATTCCGTAGCCTACCCCTGGAGGGGGACATGTTAAACAGTCCCATCCCTTGCTTACCGCACCACTTGTATTGTCCTGCACTTACAGCAGTTTTTATTTGAATAAAGCAATGCAGCACATTTTTGCTTCTAATTGCATTTCTTTCTTACACATATGTTCATCTATGACATGTTGCATCCATACGTTTTGGTACGGCTAAATACACCAGGGGCTTATGTTTCCCGCGTTATGGTGTGATAAGTCCGAACACTTTCACAAGTGCGGCACCCCGAACTTATAGCATTATATGCATCGGCTCCGAATCATGTTCTTGGGTCAATAGTTGGGTTTGCCCGGCTCCCATGTTTTGGTACCTTACGTTCTATTTTATCGGCTAAGGTAGCACTAGGAGAACCACTGCGATTGCGCCCCAGTTGAGCTGGGTTAACGCCTCAGTGGAGAAAGCTAAAACTGACCGTCATGATGAGGCGAGAGCTGGTCGCTGTTCGAGAGGTTCTTTGCGAGTCCCTAAAGACTTATGCCGCTTCGAGCAAGGATCCGGATTCTGTCCGGCCAAGGCGTGGATAGCGCCCCAAATTCGGCCTTCCAAAAACTAGGGGCTTTGCCAAAATTTAAAATTATAGAATTCTATGGCTAAGTGAGAGTGTTCAAGCATTATATGTCCGGTTGCCTTGTTCGTTGTGTTGAGCGCCTCCCTAGATGGACCCAAAAATGGGAACAAGAGCGCTCGAGTTTATCCCGAACACCCCAGCACTCGTGGCATGGGGGCTAAAGCCGACGACTTGCCATCTCTCAGATTTGATAAACAGCCGCACAGAAGGTAATATTTTAAATTAACAAGCATTGCTTAGCACATATGAACCAAGTTTTCAGCGCACAGGATAACAAAATGTGAGTCTACTCAAATATTACATCTTTGGAGCACTCACCCGCAATAGTGCGGGCGCCCTTCAGCACACTCCTATAATACATCTCGGGCGTGCGATGCTCCTTGCCCTCTGGTGGGGGGTCCGTCACAAGCTTCTGGGCATCCATCTTGCCCCAGTGCACCTTTGTGTGGGCAAGGGCCCGACGTGCACCCTCGATACAGGCGGAGTGCTTGATAACTTCAACCCATGGGCACGCATCCACCAGCCGCCGCACCAGGCCGAAGTAGCTCCCAGGCATAGCCTCCTTAGGCCACAGCCGAACTATGAGGCCCTTCATGGCCTGTTCGGCCGCATTGTGGAGCTCGACCAGCTGCTTCAGCTGGTCGCTAAGGGGCACCGGATGTCCGGCCTCAGCATACTGAGACCAGAAGAGCTTCTCCGTTGAGCTCCCCTCCTCGGCCTGGTAGAATGCGGCAGCATCGGACACGCTGCGGGGAAGATTTGCGAACGCTCCTGGAGAGCTCCGAATTCGGGTAAGCGACAGGTAATTAACACTCACATGCTTACTTTGAATGAAAAATGCCTTACCCGCTGCTATTTTCTTCACCGCCTCTATCTCCTGGAGGGCCTTGTAGGCTTCGGCCTTAGCGGCTTTGGCACTCTCAAGAGCCGTTGCAAGCTTAGACTCTCGAGTCTTCGAGTCACGCTCCAGGCTCTCATGTTTCCTCACGAGATCCTGGAGCTCTTGCTGTACCTCCGCCACCCGCGCCTCCTGTTTCTCTCGCTCGATGCGCTCCACAGCCGCATTGCGTTCGGCCACGGCCACCTCCTCCTTCAGGGACGCCACCTCGTTAGTGGCCCCTGCAATACCCCAGTTATCCTTGTCATTTTTCTTGCAACCAAATCCTTTTCTGTAAGGTACAATTTTCATAAGGTATTACTCACCTTCTTTTTCCTCGAGCTGCTTCTTGGCATGGCCGAGCTCGTTCTCGGACCGCTCGAGGTTTTCCTTCAAAGTATTGACCTCCACAGTCAGTGCGGCAGAGGTCAGCAGCACAGCCTGCAATCCCATATTGACATATTTTCATGACTACTGCGATTATCTTTCTAAAGATCCTCAGTCCGGCTTTTCTTTCCGAACACCGAACCGAGCATCAGGGGCTACTGTTTATGCGGTACCATTTTACATATATTGAAATTCTTACCTCAAAGCCTGTTAGAAGGCTGCTGCAGGCTTCGGTCAGCCCGCTCTTGGCGAGCTGAACCTTCTGAATCACCGCACTCATAACAGTGCAGTGTTCCTCTTCGATGGAGGCGCCGTTGAGCGCCTCCAGCAAATTATCCGGCACCTCCGGTTGGACGGAGGCAGCCAGCGTCGCGGTCTTGCCCTTCTTCCGAAGGGGTCGCCTGCCGAACTCCGGAGCCACTATGGGTTCCGGGGCTGAGTCCGGTGCAAAGTCCGGGAGGTTGTCCTGCGACACCTCCGGGGCCCTCTCCTCCTGGTGGGTCCCTTCCTGGGATCCCACCTCGGCATCATCCGCATCATGGGGGGTGGAGGTAGTCGGAAGAGAATCCATATCCGACGCCCCTAAGGACCCGCTCGACGAAGTGGGGAGATCATCCTTAGGCAGACTGCAGGGTTGTATGCGGCATTAGAAAGACATAATGTGGCGGAAAACGAAAACCTTGAAGTTATTCGGGAGTCTGGATACTTACGATCTCGCCAGAGGCTTGGCCCTTGGAGGCCAGTCCTCGTCATCGTCACTAGCATTGGCGGAACAGTCCCGGGGAAGAGTTTTTCCACTTTTGGACCCTTCGGCCTCCCTTGTTTGGGAGGCCTTCCTTTTCTTCCCTCCCCCCGTTGGGGGAGAGGCTTTCTTCTTCTCCTCCTCGCCTTGGTGGGAGGAGTCGGCCTCGGATTCATCGTCCGATAGCACCTGAAAACGGGAACTCTTTTGAGTCCTCGTGGCCTTCTTCTTGGCCTTCTTCTCCGGCACCACATGGGGTGCCGGAGCCAGCAGCCCCGTTAGGCGGGCGTCAGCTGGGTCCTCTGGCAATGGGGCAGGACAGATAGCCTGTGCAGCCTTCTTCAGCCAGTCCTGTCAAAGGAAAGGGAGTTTAGATCCCGCATAGAGTCAAACTATGAATAACAAGCGTCCCGTAAAGGACAATATCACTTACCTCGTCAGCTGGACGCTGTGAGCTAAATCCGCGATCTTCGGTAGCGGATGCGGGAGCCTCGGCGCCCTTGAACATCACCTTCCAGACCTCTTCGTATGTAGTGTCGAAGAGCCCATTCAAAGTCTGGTGCTGCACCGGATCGAACTCCCACATATTGAAGCCCCGTCGTTGGCACGGGAGAATCTGGCGGATGAGCATGACCTGGACTACGTTGACAAGCTTGAGCTTCTTGTCCACCAGCTTTTGGACGCAGGCTTGGAGTCCGGTCAGCTCCTTTGAATCGCCCCAAATCCGGCCGCTCTCTTTCCAGGAGGTGAGCCGTGTGGGGATGCCAGATCTGAATTAGGGGGCCGCTGCCCATTCGGGATCACGCGGCTCCGTGATGTAGAACCACCCCGATTGCCACCCCTTAATGGTTTCCACGAAAGTACCCTCCAGCCACGTAACGTGGGACATCCTGCCCACCATGGCGCCTCCGCACTCCGCTTGGCTGCCCTTCACAACCTTCGGCTTGACACTGAAGGTCTTGAGCCACAAGTCGAAGTGGGGCTAGATGCAGAGGAAGGCCTCGCACACGAGATAAACGCCGAGATGTTGAGGATAAAATTCGGGGCCAGATCATGGAAATCTAGGCCGTAGTAGAACATGAGCCCCCGGACAAAGGGATGAAGTGGGAAGCCCAGTCCACGGAGGAAATGGGGAAGGAATACTACCCTCTCATGGGGCCTAGGGGTAGGGATGAGCTCTTCCTCGTCGGGGAGCCGATGCGCGATGTCGCTGGACAAGTATCCGGCGCTGCGCAGCTTCTAGATATGCCCCTCCATGACGGAGGAGGCCATCCACTTGCCTCCCGCTCCGGACATATTTGGAGAAGGTTGAGGTGAGATGTGCGGGCTTGGGCGCTAGAGCTCGAGTTTGCAGAGATGGATAAGCCAAGGAGGAAGAAGGCGCATGTAAAAAGGTTGGATCTTTATCCCCTTATATGGGCGGACGGAAACATGCGTCCCCACCGGCCTGATAAAACTCGCTTATCTCCCAAGCGCCGCAATCAATGGCGTGGTTGGGTTACCCACGTCCGTATTGATGGGAATCCCGGAATAAGGGGAACACGATCTCTGCTTCGACAAGACGTGCCAAGGAAACCGCCTCGCTAAACGCGCTGAGATGGAACAATAAAAACAATTTGAAGGCTTGGTAGTGGTGTGACGTTACGCCACAAAATACGTCAGCAGATTGAACTTTTGTAATATTATTCTCTCTACGGTTGTATGTGGAATTTATTTTGCAGAGCCGGACACTATCCTGGTGTTCACAATCTTCTATAAATTATTCGGAGGAGGAACCCTCCTTGCAATGCCGAAGACAATATGCGCGCCGGACTCGTCGTCATTGAAGCCTGGTTCAGGGGCTACTGAGGGAGTTCCGGACTAGGGGGTGTCCGGATAGCCAAACTATCATCATCGGCCGGACTCCAAGACTATGAAGATACAAGATTGAATACTTCGTCCCGTGTCCGGATGGGACTTTCCTTGGCGTGGAAGGCAAGCTTGGTGATACGGATATGTAGATCTCCTACCTTTGTAACCGACTCTGTGTAACCCTATCCCTCTCTGGTGTCTATATAAACCGGATGGCTTTAGTCCGTAGGACGAACAACAATCATACCATAGGCTAGCTTCTAGGGTTTAGCCTCCTTGATCTCGTGGTAGATCTACTCTTGTAACCCACATCATCAATATTAATCAAGCAGGACGTATGGTTTTACCTCCATCAAGAGGGCCCGAACCTGGGTAAAAACATCTTGTCCCTCGTCTCCTATTACCATCTGCCTAGACGCACAGTTCGGGACCCCCTACCCGAGATCCGCCGGTTTTGACACCGACAGGGACCCCATAGACACACAAGTTGATCAAGTTGATCTTTTAGCCGTGTGTGGTGCCCCCTCCATAGTTTTCCACCTCGGTCATATCGTCGTAGTGCTTAGGCGAAGCCCCGCGC
The DNA here is from genome assembly GCA_963921465.1 of Triticum timopheevii. Lineage (NCBI taxonomy): Eukaryota > Viridiplantae > Streptophyta > Magnoliopsida > Poales > Poaceae > Triticum > Triticum timopheevii. Next base: position 499,879,816 of record OY997272.1, read on the forward strand.
CGGTAACTTCATCATCACCATCACCATGCCGTCGTGCTGGCCGAACTCTCCCTCGACCTCAGCTGGATCTAGAGATTGAGGGACGTCACCAAGCTGTACGTGTGCAGATCATGGAGGTGCCGTGCGTTTGATACTTGATCGGTTTGACCACAAAGATGTTCGACTACATCAACCGCATTAACTAATGCTTCCTATTTTGGTCTATGAGGGTACGTGGACACACTCTCCCCCCTTGCTATGCATCACCTAGATAGATCTTGCATGATCGTAGGATTTTTTTTTGAAATTACTGCGTTCCCCAACAGTGGCATCCGAGCCAGGTCTATGCGTAGATGTTATATGCATGAGTACAACACAAAGAGTTGTGGGCGATAATAGTCATACTGCTTACCAGCATGTCATACTTTGATTCGGCGGTATTGTTGGATGAAGCGGCCCGGAACAACATTACATGACCGCGTTCATGAGACTGGTTCTACCGACGTGCTTATGCACATAGGTGGCTGGCGGGTGTCTGTTTCTCCAAGTTTACTTGAATCGAGTGTGGCTATGCCCGGTCCTTGTTGAAGGTTAAAACAACACACTTGACGAAAAATCGTTGTGGTTTTGATGCGTAGGTAAGAACTGTTCTTGCTAGAAGCCCATAGCAGCCACGTAAAACTTGCAACAACAAAGTAGAGGACGTCTAACTTGTTTTTGCAGGGCTTGCTGTGATGTGATATGGTCAAGCATGATGTGATATAAATTGTTGTATGAGATGATCATGTTTTGTAACAAAGTTATCAACAACTGGCAGGAGCCATATGGTTGTTGCTTTATTGTATGCAATGCAATCACCATGTAACTGTTTTACTTTATCACTAAGCGGTAGCGATAGTCGTAGTAACAATAGGTAGAAAGACGACAATGATACTACCTTGGAGATCAAGGTGTCGCCCAGTGACGTTGGAGATCATGACGATGCTTCGGTGATGGAGATTATGAGCACAAGATGATGATGGCCATATCATGTCACATATTTGGATTGCATGTGATGTTTATCCTTTATGCATCTTATTTTTCTTAGAACGTTGGTAGCATTATAAGATGACCCCTTACTAAATTTCAAGGTACAAGTGTTCTCCCTGAGTATGCACCATTGCTACAGTTTGTCGTGGCGAGACACCACATGATGATCGGGTGTGATAAGATCTACGTTCACATACAATGGGTGCAAGCCAGTTTTGCACATGTAGAATACTCAGGTTAAAGTTGACGAGCCTAGCATATGCAGATATGGCCTCGGAACACTGAGACCAAAAGGTCGAGCGTGAATCATATAGTAGATATGATCAACATAGTGATGTTCACCATTGAAAACTACTCCATCTCACGTGATGATTGGACATGGTTTAGCTGATTTGGATCACGTGATCACTTAGATGATTAGAGAGATGTTTATCTAAGTGGGAGTTCTTAAGTAGTATGATTAATTGAACTTTAATTTATCATGAACTTAGTACCTGATAGTATTTTGCATGTCTATGTTGTTGTAGATCAATGGCCCGTGTTACCTCTAATGACCGTACATGAATAACACCTTCTATTGACTGGAGATGTGTCTCGGTCATGTCTACATAGTTCTCGAACCCATAGGGTCCGCATGCTTAACGTTCGATGACAATTTGTATTATGAGTTATGTGATTTGATGACCGAAGAATTATGGGAATTCGCTGGAGGAAGTAATGGGCCTTAATGGGCCATGCGGGAAAGGAGAGAAGGGCCTCAAGGGGTGGCCGCGCCCCCCCATGGGCTGGTCCGAATTGGACTAGGAGGGGGCGGTGCCCCCTCCTTTCTTCTCCCCTCTTCCTCCTTCCCTCCTTCTCCTACTAGGAATAGGAAAGAGGAGGGGAATCCTACTTGGACTGGGGAGTCCTAGTAGGATTCCCCACACCTGGTGCGCCCCCTTGGGCCGGCCACCTCTTCCTTCCCCTCCTTTATATACGTGGCCAGGGGGCGCCCCGTAGACACACAAGTTGATCAAGTTGATCTTTTAGCCGTGTGTGGTGCCCCCCTCCACAGTTTTCCACCTCGGTCATATCTTCGTAGTGCTTATGCAAAGCCGTGCGCCGGTAACTTCATCATCACCATCACCACGCTGTCGTGCTGATGGAACTCTCCCTTAGCCTTAGCTGGATCTAGAGTTCGAGGGACGTCACCAAACTGAACGTGTGCAGATCGCAGAGGTGCCATGCGTTTGGTACTTGATCGGTTGGATCGCGAATACATTTGACTACATCAACCGCATTACTTAACGCTTCCGCTTTACTTCCACGAGGGTACGTGGACACACTCTCCCACCCCGTTGCTATGCATCACCTAGAAAGATCTTGCGTGATCGTATGATTTTTTTTGAAATTACTGCGTTCCCCAACAGAATTAAACTCTCATGCTTCACTTATATCTATTTAGAGTGTCAACAGGAATTGGTCAATTGCATGGTTAGTCATAAAATCCTACATAAAAGTTATGGATCACTGAATATGATATGTTTGATTCCTTGCAATAGTTTTGTGATAAAGAGATGATAAATATGTGGAAAGTACTAGTAAACGGTTGTGGCTAAGTAAGAATATTGGTGTTAAGGTTTGTGATTCCCGAAGCATGCACGTATAGTCTCTAGTTATGATATGAAAGTTGGAGCACAATTTATCCTTGATTGTCTTCCTTATGAGTGGCGCTCGGGGATGAGCGATGGTCTTTTCCTACCAATCTATCCCCTAGGGGCATGCGTAGTAATACTTTGCTTTGAGGGCTAATAAACTTTTGCAATAAGTATATGAGTTCTTTATGACGAATGTGAGTCCATGGATTATACACACTCTTACCTTTCCGCAATTTGCTAGCCTCTATGGTACCGTGCATTGCCCTTTCTCACATCGAGACATGGTGCAAACTTCGTCGGTGCATCCAAACCCCGTGATATGATACGCTCTATCACACATAAGCCTTATTATATTTTCCTCAAAACAACCACCATACCTACCTATTATGACTTTTCCATGGCCATTCCGAGATATATTGCCATGCAACTTCCACCGCTTCTGTTTGATGACTTGAGCATTCATTGTCATATTGCTTTGCATGATCATAGCTGACATAGTAGTTGTGTCTCAGCCACCGTGCATCATTTTTATACATGTTACACTAGATCATCTGTCAGAGGCATTCATATAGAGTCATATTTTGTTATAGGTATCGAGTTGTAATTTTTATTTCTGTTGAGTTATAAGTAAATAGAAGTGTGATGATCATCATTTTTAGAGCAGTGCCCCAGTGAGGAAAGGATGATGGAGACTATGATTCCCCCACAAGTCGGGATGAGACTCCAGACATTGAGAGAAAAAAAAGAGAAAAAGGAAATAAAGAAGAAAGAAAAAAATAAAAAAATAAAAGAGAGAAGGGGCATTGTTAGTATCTTTTACCACACTTGTGCTTCAGAGTAGCACCATGTTTTTCATATCGAGAGTCTCCTATGTTGTCACTTTCATATACTAGTGGGAAATTAGATGCACACCCACTTAGTTTTCATATGGAGCTTTCATACACTTATAGCTCTTAGTGCATTCGTTGCATGGCAATCCTACTCCTCACGTTGATATCAATTGACGGGAATCTCCATAGCCCGTTGGTTATCCGCGTCGATGTGAGACTTTCTTACTTTTTTGTCTTCTTTATATTTACCCCTATCATCATACTCTATTCCACCCGTAGTGCTATATCCATGGCTTGCGCTCATGTATTGCGTGAGGGTTGAAAAAGCTGAAGCACGTTCAAAAGTATGAACCAATTGCTCGGCTTGTCATCGGGGTTGTACATGATTTATACTTTGTGTTAAGAAGATAGAGCATGACAAGACTATATGATTTTGTAGGGATAGCTTTATTTAGCGTTGATATTCTGAAAGACATGATTGTTTGTTGGGATGCGTGAGTATTGATGTCTTTATGTCAAATTATAGACTATTGCTTTGAATCACTTATGTCTTAATATTCACGCCATGACTAGACATATGATCAAGTTTATGTTGGGTAGCATTCCACATCAAAAATTATATTTTGTATCATTTACTACTCAAGGATGAGCAGGAATTAAGCTTGGGGATGCTGATGTTGGGGAACGTAGCAGAAATTCAAAATTTTCCTACGTGTCACCAAGATCTATCTATGGAGAGACCAGCAACGAGGGGAAGGAGAGTGCATCTACATACCCTTGTAGATCGCTAAGCGGAAGCGTTCAAGTGAACGGGGTTGATGGAGTCGTACTCGTCGTGATTCATATCACCGATGATCCTAGTGCCGAACGGACGGCACCTCCGCGTTCAACACACGTACAGCTCGACGATGTCTCCCACGCCTTGATCCAGCAAGGAGAGAGGGAGAGGTTGAGGAAGACTCCATCCAACAGCAGCACAACGGCGTGGTGGTGATGGAGGAGCGTGGCAATCCTGCAGGGCTTCGCCAAGCACCTACGGGAAAGGAGGAGGTGTCACGGGAGGGAGGGAGACGCCAGGGACTCAGGTATGGATGCCCTCCCTCCCCTCCACTATATATAGGGGCAAGGGAGAGGGGGGAGGCGCAGCCTTGCCCCTTCCTCCAAGGAAGGGGTGCGGCCAAGCGGGGGAAGGAGTACATCCTCCCCAAGGCACCTCGGAGGTGCCTTCCCCCTTGAGGACTCTTCCCTCTAGGGTTCCCTAGGCGCATGGGCCTCTTGGGGCTGGTGCCCTTGGCCCATGTAGGCCAAGACGCACCCCCTACAGCCCATGTGGCCCCCCGGGGCAGGTGGCCCCACCCGGTGGGCCCCCGGGACCCTTCCGGTGGTCCCGGTACAATACCGATGACCCCGAAACTTGTCCCGATGGCCGAAACAGGACTTCCTATATATAAATCTTTACCTCCGGACCATTCCGGAACTCCTCGTGATGTCCAGGATCTCATCCGGGACTCCGAACAACATTCGGTAACCACATACAAACTTCCTTTACAACCCTAGCGTCATCGAACCTTAAGTGTGTAGACCCTACGGGTTCGGGAGACATGCAGACATGACCGAGACGTTCTCCGGTCAATAACCAACAGCAGGATCTGGATACCCATGTTGGCTCCCACATGTTCCACGATGATCTCATCGGATGAACCACGATGTCAAGGACTTAATCAATCCCGTATACAATTCCCTTTGTCTATCGGTACGATACTTGCCCGAGATTCGATCGTCGGTATCCCGATACCTTGTTCAATCTCGTTACCGGCAAGTTTCTTTACTCGTTCCGTAACACATCATCCCGTGATCAACTCCTTGATGACATTGTGCACATTATGATGATGTCCTACCGAGTGGGCCCAGAGATACCTCTCCGCTTACACGGAGTGACAAATCCCAGTCTTGATTCGTGCCAACCCAACAGTCACTTTCGGAGATACCTGTAATGCACCTTTATAGCCACCCAGTTACGTTGTGACATTTGGTACACCCAAAGCATTCCTACGGTATCCGGGAGTTGCACAATCTCATGGTCTAAGGAAAAGATACTTGACATTAGAAAAGCTTCAGCATACGAACTACATGATCTTGTGCTAGGCTTAGGATTGGGTCTTGTCCATCACATCATTCTCCTAATGATGTGATCCTGTTATCAATGACATCCAATGTCCATGGTTAGGAAACCGTAACCATCTATTGATCAACGAGCTAGTCAACTAGAGGCTTACTAGGGACATGGTGTTGTCTATGTATCCACACATGTATCTGAGTTTCCTATCAATACAATTCTAGCATGGATAATAAACGATTATCATGAACAAGGAAATATAATAATAATCAATTTATTATTGCCTCTAGGGCATATTTCCAACAGCTGATACGTCTCCATCGTATCTATAATTTTTGATTGTTTCATACCAATATTATTCAACTCTTACATACTTTTGGCAACACTGTATATGATTTATTTGGACTAACTTACTTATCCAGTGCCCAGTGCGAGTTCCTGTTTGTTGCCTGTTTTTGTATCACAGAAAATCCATATCAAACGAAATCCAAATGTGATGCAACTCCACAGAGAATTATTTTGGAATATTTGTGATTTTTGGGAGTTGGAATCACCGCAAACGGAGGCCCGTGGTGGGCACATCCCACCAGGGTGCACCAGAGAGCCCAGACACGCCCTGGTGTATCGTGCCCTCCTCGTACGTTGGTTGCATCTCTATTTCAGGCACAAGGAAGCTTATATCAGGAAAGAAATCGTGTAAAAAGATCAGCGCAATTGGAGTTACGGATCTCCGGGAATATAAGAAACGGTTTTCGGCCATATCTGGTGAGCGCGAAACAGAAGAGGACAGAGAGACAGATCAAATCTCGGAGGGGCTCTCTCCCCTCCACAGCCATGGAGGCCATGGACCAAACGGGGAACCCTCCTCCCATCTAGGGGGGAGGCCAAGGAAGAAGAAGAAGGAGGGGGCTCTCTCCCCCTCTCTCTCGGTGGCGCCTGAACATCGCCGGGGCTAGGATCGTGACGATGATCTACATCAACAACCTTGCTACCGTCAACACCCAAGTAGGTGGGGTATGACATATGGGAGTAAAGAGGACTTGATACTTAATGCTATGGTTGGGTTTCATGACCTTAATGATCTTTAATAGTTGCAGATGCTTGCTAGAGTTCCAATCATAAGTGCATATGATCCAAGTAGAGAAAGTATGTTAGCTCATGCCTCTCCCACATATAAAATTACAAGAGTGATTACTGGTACTTGTTGTCGTTGCCTAGGGACAAATGACTTTCTTGTTGACAAATGCTATCACTTTCATTACCTTTCAATTTATTCTTAGTTTTATTCTCGCAAAGTACTCGTAGTTTTATTCTCGCAAATAGTTTCATACTTGTTTTAGGCAAAGCAAACATCAAGCGTGCGTAGAGTTGTATCGGTGGTCGATAGAATTTGAGGGAATATTTGTTCTACCTTTAGCTCCTCTTTGGGTTCGACACTCTTACTTATCGAAAGAGGCTATAATTGATCCCCTATACTTATGGGTTATCAGTCATCCATAACGGGCGTACCAATCACTATAGCTTCAAGATGAAAGGAAAGGAATACGTGCTACAACCTATGTCTTCAAGTCAAGTGATCGCCGACAAGCAAGCCACCCATCATGGAGAAAAGAGTGAGAGAGTGCCCACCCAAAAGAGAGTGAGCGTGATGTTGCTTGAAGCTACGTCGGTATTTCCCCAAAGAGGAAGGGATGATGCAACACAACGGCGGTAGGTATTTCCCTCAGATATGAAACCAAGGTTATCGAACAAGTAGGAGAACCAAGCAGCACAATGTAAACAGCCCCTGCACACAAATAACAACACCTCGCAACCCGACGTGTTAAAGGGGTTGTCAATCCCTTTCGGGGTACGGCGCCTCAAGATAGGCAAGGGACGTGAGGTAAATTTGTAGTAGATTGATAGATTGAACGCCAAATAAATTAAATAAAAATAAATTGCAGCAAGGTATTTTTGTATTTTTGGTTTAATAGATCTGAAAATAAACGCAAGGAAAAAGTAGACCGCATGGCAAATATATGAGAAAGAATACCTGGGAGCCGTAGGTTTCACTAGTGGCTTCTCTCGAAAAAGATAGCAAAGGGTGGGTAAACAAACTATTGTTGGGCAATTGATAGAACTTCAAATAATTATGACGATATCGAGACAATGATCATTACATAGGCATCACGTCCAAGATTAGTATACCGACTCCTGCCTGCATCTACTACTATTACTCCACACATCGACCGCTATCCAACATGCATCTAGTGTATTAAGTTCATGGAAAAACGGAGTAATGCAATAAGAACAATGACATGATGTAGATGAGATCCGTTTATCTATTGCGGTAGATATAGATCCCATCTTTTTATCCTTAGTAGCAACGATACATACATGTCGGTTCCCTTTCTGTCACTGGGATCAAGTCCCACTACCGGGCACCTCTTCCCATTGCAAGATAAATAGATCAAGTTGGCCAAACAAAACCCAAATATCAGAGAAGAAATATGAGGCTATAAGAGATCATGCATATAATAGATCAAAGGAACTCAAATAACTTTCATGGATATAAAAAGATACGACTGATCATAAACTCAAAGTTCATCGGATCCCAAGAAACACATCGCAAAAACAGTTACATCATATGGATCTCCAAGAGACCATTGTATTCATAATCAAGAGAGAGAGGAAGCCATCTAGCTACTAACTACAGACCCGAAGGTCTACAAAGAACTACTCACGCATCATTGGAGAGGCACCAATGGAAGTGGTGAACCCCTCCGTGATGGTGTCTAGATTAGATCTTGTGGTTCTTGACTCTACGACGGCTGGATGAATATTTCATCAACTCCCCTAGGGTTTCAGGAATATTGGGGTATTTATAGAGCAAAGAGGCGGTCTAGGGGGCACCAGAGGTGGGCACAACCCACTAGGGCATGCCTAGATGAGCTTAGCAGAGCCACCATTTTCTCTAAGATTGATCTTAAGAGTAGCTATTATCAAATATGCATCCAGGAAGGTGAGAATAACCGCATTTAAGACCAAATTTGGCTTATACGAATGGCTTGTTATGCCAATGGGTTTATTCATAGCATCTGATACTTTCATGCGAGTCATGCATTTTGTTCTTTGATCCTATATTGGTGTATTTGTTGTGGTCTATTTTGATGATATTCTTGTCTTTAGCAAATCCCTCAAAGATCATGTCACCCATCTTAGAACAGTGTTGCAAACCCTTAGGAAAGAGCGTCTTTATGCTAATATGGACAAATGCCTTTTTGGTGTCGATAAGCTTGTTTTATTGGTTTTCGTTGTGTCTTCTAAGGGTGTTCATGTAGATGAATCTAAGATCAATGCTATTAAAACTTGGCCCCAACCAACCAACTTGCAACAAGTGCATAGTTTTCTTGGTTTAGTCGGTTTCTATCATAGATTTGTGAAGGATTTTTGCACCATTGCTTCACCTTTGCATTCCTTGGGTAAGAAAAATGCTCCATTTGTTTGGGGACCATCCCAAGATACCGCATTTAATGAGCTTAAGAATTTTCTTACTCATGCTCCCGTGCTTGCATTACCCAACTCTGACAAACCTTTTGAAATTCATTGTGATGCTAGTGGTAATGGCATAGGAGGTGTGTTAACGCAAGAGAAGCACACCATAGCACATTTTAGTGAGAAACTTTCCGTGGCGCAACTCAATTATACCATCTATGACAAAGAGCTATATGCTTTAGTGTGAGTTTTGCGTGAATGGGAACATTATCTTCGCCCTCATGAATTTATCATTCTTACCGATCATGAAACGCTTAAGTATCTTTAGGGTCAAACTAAGTTGAACAAGCGTCATGCTAAATGGAGTGAATTCATTGAGTCATTTCCTTATGTCATCAAGTACTTCAAAGGTAAGGAAAATGTAGTGGCGGATGCTCTTTCCCGCATATGCATGCTTGTCACTAAACTTGAATTGAATGTCATTGGTTTTGAGCACATAAAAGACTTGTATGCGCATGATCCTACTTTTGCAATTCCTTATGCCAAGTGTGTGATGCATACATCTTGGGAACGCTATTACATCAAGGATGATTACCTTATGAAAGCTAACAAACTTTGCATTCTCGAGTCTTCTCTTCGTTTGCTCCTTTTGCAAGAGGCTCATGGAGGCGGACTAATGGGAAACTTTGGACGCGACAAGACATTCTCTATGCTCTCCAAGAACTATTTTTGGCCCAAGATGTTCCACTATGTCTCACGCTTCACCAACCGATGCTCTACATGTCGCAAAGCTAAGTCAAAAGCTCAATCCCATGGTCTTTACATACCCCTTCCTATTCCTTATCAACCTTGGGAAGACATTAGCATGGACTTTGTACTTGGTTTTCCTAGAACTCAAAATGGAAAGGATTCTGTGTTTGTTGTTGTGGACCGATTCTCTAAGATGGCTCATTTCATCCCATGCAACAAGATAGACGATGCTTCACATATTGCAAATCTTTTTTGTAGGGAAATCTTGCGCCTACATGGAGTGCCAAAGACAATTGTCTGGAACGCTACGTCAAGTTCTTGAGTTACTTTTGGAAGACTCGATGCGCCAAGCTCGAAATCAAGCTCTTGTTTTCTTTGGCATAGTATCCTCAAACCGATGGCCAAACGGAGGTGACGAGCCGCACACTCTCCACTCTACTACGTGTGTTAATCTAGAGGAATATCAAGGAGTGGGAAGAGTTCCTACCAATCACCGAGTACGCCTACAACCGTGCAAGACATTCAACTACCGGCAAGTCCCCTTTCGAGGTCGTCTATGGTTTCGACCCGCTGTCCCCATTGGACATTCTTCCTCTACCACTACAAGAGCACATCAACATGGATGCGAGTGCCCGAGTGAACTACCTCAAGAAGATGCATGAAGATACAAGGCACACCATCAAGCGCCAAGTACAATGACTCGTGACCAAGCTCAACATCAAGAAGCAACCCATGATATTTTGTGTGGCTACACCTTCGCAAGGAACGCTTCCCCAACAAACGCAAGTCCAAACTTCTACCATGAGCCGATGGACCCTTCAAGGTGCTTGAATGCTACAACAACAACACCTACAAGATCGACATCCCACGCGACAAGTACTCCGTGAGCGACATCTTCAACATCAAAGATCTCTTCCCGTACCATGGTGATGAGAATTTCGATCCGAGGTCGGATCTTTCCCAAGGGAGGGGAGATGATGCAGAGCATCCCGAGGTCATCCCCATGGACCTACCATCGTCTCACCAAGTGACAAGAGGACCTATGACACGAGCATGAGCTAGAGCTCTCGAGACCGAGGTGACTTCTTTCCTTAGTGATATCACATATGATCCACTCGAGACATGGCTACTACCTAAGTCCGGAATGTTGTGCATGATTAGGTACCAAGAGGACCCTCCCGAGAATGCACGCAAAGACGAACAAGTCCCCAAGTTCACGGATGAAAAGAACCAATGGAAGGAGTCAAGAACAGCTCCTAGGACCCGGACATTCGGCCATGACCCCAGACATCCGGCCCCTGGAGGTGACGCGTGCAGCAAAGGACCAGCGGCCAAGTCTACAGGGCCCGGACATCCGGCGGACTGCCCGGACATGCGGCCCGACGCCCCAAAAATCCGGCTCTCAGTCCGAATATCTGGACAAGGCATCCCGAAGGCTACAGAACCAACCCCAACAACCCAGACATCTGGCCACGACCCGGACATCCGGCTCCTCGCGAAGTCTCGGACATCCGGCACGTCGCTCGGACATCCGGACCAGCCCTATCCAGAGAGCATCATACGGCGCCAGGCCAACCCAACATCCGGCCCGACAGCTTAGACATCCGGCGTCTCGTGAATGCCCGGACATCTAGCCTGACGCCCGCACGTCTGCCCCCCCTGTCTGCGTACAATGTAAGGGTCGAGTCCCATGTACCCGTTCACTCACCTAGACTATATATACTCCTCCTCCGCCCTCTTTCTAGGGTTAGCATTGTGATAGCTCATATTTGAGATAGAGCTTTTCTCATCCACTTGGTTACTTCTCCTTAGAGTTCACGACCTTTTTGGAGAAGATCCCCCAAGCGGAATCAAGACCCCATCACGGGAAGACCCTTCAAGACCTCCTCATGGATAAGACCTTTTGTGTCGTCCTTTGTTGACTTTGAATCGAGTATCACTCATCGTGTTTTGAGGTTCTAGCATATGTGTAACCGAATCTTGTTGGTTGAGTGATTTCTCTCGTGTTTCCCCTCATGTTTCCCCTTGTTTTCCCCCTCGCATTCTTCATGTTCTTCATAGGATTCCCTCCAACCGTGAAAGATAGGGCATCTAGGGTTCTACCCTACATCATAGGGTATCCCCGCCTCCATCGGCATTGATATCGATCTGCCTCATCTCTTGTGGCCTTAGGGCTATGGAGGCAAAATGGATCTCAGATCTTGCCGGGGGGCTCCTACTTGGTTGTTAGGTGTTTTTTGAGTTTGTTTAGGGTTTTTATCATGCTTAGGAAGATGAGGCGGCAGTGATATGTCTGCATCGTATCTACTTTTCCAAACTCTTATGCCCTTGTTTTGGACTCTAATTTGCTTCATTTGAATAGAATTAACCCAGACTAACGTTATTTTCAGTAGAGTTGCCATGGTGTTATTTTTGTGCAAAAATAAAGTTCTTGGAATGACCTAAAGCTTCACGGAGATCAATTTTGGAATAAATAAAAAATTTTGGCGAAAAAATCAACTGAAGGGGACCCCGCCCTATCCACAAGGGTGGGGGTGCTCCCTACCCCACTTGGCGCGGCCCTCTATCTTGTGCCCCCCTAGACCTCCACCGACCTCAACTCCAACTCCATATATTCACGTTCGGGGAGAAAAAAAATCAGAGAGAAGGATTTATCACGTTTTTTGATATGGAGCCGCCGCCAAGCCCTGTTCTTCCTCGGGAGGGAAGATCTGGAGTCCGTTCGGGGCTCCGGAGAGGGGAATCCGTTGCTGTCGTTGCTACCTCTTGAGCATGCGTTGGTTTTCTGAAAGTGCAACTATCCCTAGGTGGTTTTGGTATGATTAACAACATATATCTCATTGAACTAATGCTATTTCAAGATAAATATTTCAGGAAAGTTCAATGATTGGCATTGCATGGATTAGGAATGTGGACCCCTCAAAATGCTAAGGACAAAGGATTGGCTCAAGCTTCAAATTTCAAGACTCTACATTTTACTTTTAGTGATCCAACATCACATTGAGTCTATTGGAAAGCCAATACTATTAAAAGGGGATGAGGTGTTGCTTTATGGCTTGCTTGCTCTCATGATGCTTAATGATATGCTCCAAAGCCCTCAACCACTTTCTCATATCCACATATGTCCCAAACAAAAAGTCAAACTCAGCCCCACCGATTTGATCCATCCGCGGCCACCGAGTTCATTTGACATAGCCACTGCCAGAAACCATAGTCACTTTGGTCCAATCGATAGGGATCTTGGTCTCACCGAGATGGGATTGCAAACTCTTTGTTTCCCTTCCTAAAGTTTTGGTCTAACCGAGATGAGTGATCGGTCCCACCGAGTTCGCAATGTAAACTCTCTGGTTCCCTTTCGTAATGTTTCGGTCCCACCAAGATGAGAGAATCGGTCCCACCGAGTTTGCCTGACCAACTCTCTGGTTAGCTTATTACCAAAGTTGGTCCCACCGAGTTTGTTTAATCGGTCAAACCAAGATTACATTATGCCCTAACCCTAATGATATCGGTCCCACTGAGTTGACATGTCGGTCCCACCGAAATTCCTAACGGTGACATTATGTATTGAATCGGTCCGACCAAGTTTTATGATTCGGTCCTACCGAGTTTGGTATATTGTGTGTAACAGTTAGATTTTGTGTGGAGGCTATATATACCCCTCCACCATCTCCTCATTCGCGAGGGAAGCCATCATAACATGCCTACACTTCGACTATTCATTTTCTGAGAGAGAACCACCTACTCATGTGTTGGGACCAAGATCTTCCAATCCTCCATATGAATCTTGATCTCTAGCCTTCCCCAAGTTGCTTTCAACTCGAATCATATTTCCACCAAATCCAATCCGATGAGAGAGAGTTGAGTGTTGGGGAGACTATCATTTGAAGCACAAAAGCAAGGAGTTCATCATCACCACACCATCTATAACCTTTTGGAGAGTGGTGTCTCCTAGATTGGTTAGGTGTCACTTGGGAGCCTCTGACAAGATTGTGGAGTTGAACTAAGGAGTTTGTAAGGGCAAGGATATCGCCTACTTCGTGAAGATCTACCCTAGTGAGGCAAGTCCTTCATGGGCGATGGCCATGGTGGGATAGAAAAGGTTGCTTCTTCGTGGACCCTTCGTGGGTGGAGCCCTCCGTGGACTCGCAGCTGTTACCCTTCATGGGTTGAAGTCTCCATCAACGTGGATGTACGATAGCACCACCTATCGGAACCACGACAAAAACATCCGTGTCTCCAATTGCGTTTGCACACTCCAATCCCATCCCTTTACTTTCTTGCAAGTTGCATGCTTTACTTTCCACTGCTCATATACTCATTGCATGCTTGCTTGAATTGTATTGTAATTGCTTGACTTTTGCTAAGTTGCTAAAATCTGCCAAGAACTAAAATCGGGAAAAGGCAAGATTTTTATTTGGTCAAGTAGTCGAATCACCCCCCTCTAGACATACTTTCGATCCTACAATTGGTATCAGAGCTCTGGTCTCCATTTGCCTTGATTTCCATAGCTTTTGGTGATCATAGCCTTGGTTTCACAACCTAGGAGAGTATGGCGTCTAGCGAGGAAAATTACCACCGTAGAGGTCCTTACTTTGGTGGTAGTAATTTTGCTAGTTGGAAGCATAAGATGAAAATGCATATTCTTGGACATAACCCTGCCATTTGGGCTATTGTTTTTATTGCTTGCAAGGTGAATTCTTCGATGGGAGAGAACCGAATTGTGAAGCTAGCGCGGAAGAGTTGAAGATGCCGCAATACAATGCTCAAGCTTGTAATATCCTCTTCAACGGACTGTGCCCCAAAGAATTCAAGAAAATCAGCCATCTTGAGAATGCAAAGGAAATTTGGGACACTTTGATTGATATGCACGAAGGTACCGACTCCGTCAAGGAATCCAAATTGGATGTGCTTCAGAGTCAACTTGACAAGGTCAAAATGAAGGATGGTGAAGGTGTCGCTGAAATGTACTCTAGCTTGCTCTCATCACAAATGAGATTGCTGGCTTAGGAAGTGAAGAGATGACTGATAGATTCATCATCAAGAAGATCCTAAGAGCCTTGGATGGAAAATATGATACCGTGTGCACGTTGATCCAAATGATGCCCAACTACAAAGACCTCAAGCCAACGGAAGTCATTGGAAGAATTGTTGCTCATGAGATGTCCCTCAAGGATAATGAAGAGCTTCACAACAAGTCAAGTGGTGCGAACAAAGCCTCATGTGCTGCTCCTACATCATCAAGTGAGAAAGAAAACTTCAATGAAGAATTGAGCCTAATGGTGAAGAACTTCAACAAATTCTACAAGAGTAGAAGCAAGGAAAGAAGTTCCAATTCAAGGTCCTACAATGACAAAAGATCTTTGATTCGTGAGTGTAATTGCTACAATTGTGGAAGACCCGGACACTACTCCCATGAGTGTACGGCTCCCTACAATAGAAGAGAAGATTCACCTAAAAGAAGAAGTAGAAGAGAAGAATCACCACCAAGAGAGAGAAGGAGTAGAGATAATCATTATGAACGAAGAACCTCCCGGAGAATCAAGGATTGGGAAAGGTAGGACAAGTCATCAAAGAGCTACACAAAACGAAGACATCAAGCTCATGTTGGTGAATGGGTATCCGGCTCCGACTCCGACCATCACTCTGAGAGAAGCTATCACTCTGACTCCGAATATACTCAAGATGGAGGTGTTGCCAATCTAGGACTTGTGTCAACCAACTCCTATGACATATTTGATTTACCAAATGAAGGAATTGGAAGATGCTTCATGGCTAAAGGCCCAAAGGTATCACACCCCAAGTATGTTGAGTTCAATAGTGATGAAGATGATTTGTTAGGTGATGATGGTTTACTTGTTGACAATTCTAGTTATGAAAACTATGATGAAACGTCTATTAATCATGCTAATCAAGATAAAATGAATGACAATGATAAAGAGAAGATTGAGCATCTAACTAAAGAACTAAACACTCTTAAGTTAGCTCATGAAACTACCTTGGAAGATCATCAAGAACTTTTAAAGACTCATGAGAAGTTACGCTTTCAAAAGCTCAACCTTGAGCAAGAGCATGAGTTTTTAAAGGCAATCAATGATGATATTTGCAAGAAAAGTTCTTCTTACATTGCCAAGCGTTTACTCTTGTCTACTTACATGCCACAAGCTAAATCTAACAACAAGAGTAAGAAATATTCTTCTTCTAGTAGTAACAATAATCATGCTAAATCCAACATTGTTGCTTCTAGTAGTTCTCTTGATTCCACTAATTATTCTCTTAGACAAGTTACACTTGAGCAAGAAAATATCTTATTGAAGGGAATTATAGAGAAAGGTGTCTACAAGAGCCTTGCCGGGAGTAAGCAATTTGAGGAAATTGTACGCAAGCAAGGAAGGCGCCGGAAGAATCATGGTGTTGGTTTTGAACAAAAGTTCAATGCCAATGGAGTTGAGTGGGAAGAAGATCAATACCCCAAGACGAATTTTGTTTGTCGGTGTCAAAACCGACGGGTCTCGGGTAGGGGGTCCCGAACTTTGCGCCTAAGGCTAATGGTGATAGGAGGCGGGGGACACGATGTTTACCCAGGTTTGGGCCCTCTCTATGGAGGTAATACCCTACTTCCTGCTTGATTAATCTTCATGATATGAGTATTACAAGAGTTGATCTACCACGAGATCATAGAGGCTAACCCTAGAAGCTAGCCTATGATTATGATTGTTCTTGTCCTATGGACTAAACCCTCCGGTTCATATAGACACTGGAGGGGGCTAGGGTTACATCAGGTCAGTTACAGAGAAGGGAATCTACATATCCGAGTCACCAAGCTTGCCTTCCACGCAAAGGAGAGTCCCACCCAGACACGGGACGAAGTCTACTATCTTGTATCTTCATAGCCCAACAGTTCGGCCAATGTATATAGTCCGGCTATCCGAGGACCCCATAATCCAGGACTTCCACAATAGCCCCCGAACTAGGCTTCAATGACGATGAGTCTGGCGCGCAGATTGTCTTCGACATTGCAAGGCGGGTTCCTTCTCCGAACTCTTCAAAGTACCTGTATTAAAGCGCGGTGTCCGATTTCCCATTTAACATCAAGTTCCTCGACTTCCGTACTTCAATAGTTCCAGCCTCCACGTGCCGAGTGAATGTGAGAAGTCGGGGCATTTTGACACTCGCCACCCTAACCATGTAAGTAAACCTTCTATTTAAAGAGACAGGGATCTTCAGATCAAATCCACACCATCTTCCCTAAGCGAGGAATCATCAGAGTGTGCCCGTAAAAACCATTCCAACATGGCCAGCGCTCGCTGTTCCTCCTCCTGCCCTCACAGCGTCAAGCCGGGTGATTGGGAGAAGTGTACCGTATCTCACGGTCAATTGGTGAAGTTGTAGACCCAGGGGTTTCTCCCACCTGCGTATCTAGTCCCCGTTCAAGCCGGATTGGCTTCCTTTGATGGCGGGGAGCAAGCAGAGAATTTTCCCAACCCATCCACGGGGGAGCGAGTATGCCTTGTCCCTTACTTGCTGAGGGGCGTGGGATTTCCAATCCATCCGTTCCTCCGTGGGCTTCTGGAGTACTATGGCCTCCAGCTGCACAACTTAACTCCTGCCTCCATCCTGCACATTGCATGTTACGTCACCCTTTGCGAGCTATTTCTGGGTTGTGAAACTCATTTTGAGCTATGGAAGAAGCTATTTTTCCTCGTCCCTCGTAATCAAGAGGGATCAATATTCCAAGTGGGCGGAGCCGAGATATGGCGAATCGCCGGGACCGGATACCTATTCGGTACACTGAAGAAGCCGTCCGAAGAATGGCGTTTCGAGTGGTTTTACATTGGGGATGTCTCCCTTCCCGACCCAATCCGGATGGGTCTTCTTGAGTTTACAAGCGCTCCACTAAATAAACGCCTCAACTAGCATCCCCAGAGCCTTAGGGAGGAAGATAGCAGGGAGGTCCTTGAACTGATGAGCAAGATAAGAACACTTGCCCAATCCGGATTATCAATAATCAAGGTTATGGCGATATGCATAATGCGGGGGGTTCAACCACTCCACTATTGAGGGCGTCCCATGTGGCACTTCAATGGAGAAGACGACGCCACCCGCTGTGGTCGCAAAGGTCCGGACTCCATCGCCGCTTTGGTGAAAATACTGTCCGGTTTATACGAAGGGGAAAAAGAGGAATTCATCCGCATTAAGCCACGGGACGGATTTTCCATGTACAACCCTCCCAGCTGGGTGAGTTTATATCAATTACTCCATTCTATTCATTCACTGAGTCCTTTTCCATGAACTCTCAATCCGTCCATTCATAACAGGAATGGCGGAAAATAACTAGGGAGATCCACAGCCTGGCACCACGCCAGAGGACCATAACCGGGCCCTCGACCCCGGATTCGAAGAAGATCCGGATATATTCGTGGCGCTCGGGGAAGGGGTGTTTTACTAGGCGAGCTGTGACGGCACAGAAGTGGCCATCATTGCTGACTATCCTGGCCTCCTCCCTGCATCACATGTAAGTAAACAGGAGACTTATCTTCCGAAAATGATTCACTCTTTCTACCTTACCCACCACACAATCGTTATGCTCTAAAGGGAAGAAGATCGGCAAGCCATGCTGAACCCGAGGCGACTCGCCAACAAGGGGCGCCCATGCCTGGTAGGCCTTCAAAAAGAAAGGCGAGCAGAAACATGGCCGAGCCATCATCCAAGAGGTATGTTTTTAAACATGCTCCATGGTTGTCATCTTAAAGTATGACACTATCCATTGTGTCCCAGCAGAAAGAACATCTGTCGGACTACATCCGGGGGTCCTGTCGGCCGTGCCTCCACTAGTCGGATTCTAGACCCTGCCTCAAGGACAGAGGTCAATACGGAAGCGACACCGAACTATCCTCGTATAGAGGATTTAGAAAGAATATCCGCTACAAATTTTGAAGTGGAGAGCGCCATGAATCATCGGCGCCTATGGGCCGCACTCCGCGACCCTAGTTTTTCAGAAGAGGCTTTCAACACCTTCAACTCGGGTGATGCATCCATCCGAGCTGCTCAAGGTGGGCTTGCTAGAGCTACAGACTAGTATTTGAAAGATATAATGGTAGGTAAGAACTGATAATTATATATACCAGTAGCCCCTGAGACTTGAAACAGTTGGTACAACTGATTTAAGGATCATGGAATGAATAGGTTCTAACAGAGAAGAATAACCTATTGTCTCAAGAGCTGGAGAAGTGTCAAACCCAGCTAAGGGCCGCAACTACCGAACTAGAGGAATCCAAGAAGGCCTCAACTGGTAATGTGCGCTCTATCGAGAAAAAGCATAATCATATGTACCAACGTTGTTGACATGGTTGCAGATCTGACAACAAATTCCGCAGATAATCTTGGAGCGAATCTAGAAATCCTACAAGAGGACGAACAAAGAGCTCAAAGACAGCTAGACGCTGGCGAGCGTACACTTACATGGGTCAGGCAGGAGAAAAACGATCTCCAAGATGCCAATACCCGGCTGGGCGAAGAATTAAAAGATGTTCGGGCCCAACTTGCTGACTCCGTGAAGGAAAATAAAAGGCTTCAACGTGGAATTTTTAATATGTGCTCAAATGAACTTTTATATAGTTCGGCGAAGAAACAGACTAACAGAGTTATGTCTGTAGGTATGCTGACGGGCCGTCCCGAAGAGGAGATGCCCAGATCCTCAAGCGATCTGCTACAAGAGCTTTCGCAACTGCACGAGCAAGTTTGGCAGGCGATGCAGAGTGTGGCCAAGGCCTTGCGGCCATCCACCTCCCTACCAGGAAGTATGGAGGAGCTTGTACAACTATTCAAGGGAGCGCGGCGGTGGTTCCGACTATGGAAGGTATCAGCCTGTCGAGAAGGTTTGAGGGAGGCTTGGGCCATGGTGAAAACATGGTATACCAAGCTCGATCCGAATCATATGGCCCGGATCGGACCTGTAGGGTCAGTGGGAAAGAAATTCCAGTTAGTATGGTATACGACCAGGTAGAATTAGCAGCCAAGTATTCCCAACAGGATTGTAAGCTAGACAACCTGTTGGATGACATAGAAGAGGAAGTTTTTAAGTCCAAATGACTATGTACTTCGAAGGACAAGTTTGTCCCTAGCCGGATTGTAAATCATTTGTCATGGCTGACCTTTTCACTTCGGCCTCCGGACCCGACAGTCTGGAGTATTTCCGAATACACGCTCAGTAATGAAAACTGGGGTACGTGTGGAAACCAGGCGTAGGGGCCATAGTTGCTTGAACAAACAAGTACCCAACTAGCTATGTTATATTACATTGATAGTAAGAAACATCTTCCAGAGAGAATAGTTCCATTAATGGTTCCTTTTGCTGGGTGTGCATGCATCAACGTGCATGTCTGATCTGTGATTAAAAAATTGCAGTATATTTGACATCTGGGGGCTGATAGTGTTATAAATAAGACACGACTTTAGTCCACCGACCGAATATTCCCTTAAGAATGCTAGCTTTTGGCTTCACCCAGTCTGAGGTACACATCCGGAGTACCCGGGAGTAACAATCGCAGAGGTGCTCCCATTATGCCCTAGCCGAACTAACGGGAACATAGGGCATAAGCACAGGAGCCAGGCAACCCATCTTGGCCAAAAATTAAGTCATATCGATGCATATAATGGTAGAGAAACGGCACATATGGAAAAAGGACACATATACGACGAGTTTTATGCTCGAAAATTGATTGCAATAAGCTTCTGTATAAGAAGCCCCCAGGTATAATGATCACACATACTTGAAGATTAGTACGTCGCAAGTGTGTGGTCCAGCCACACTAAAGCTTTAGAGCTACGAAAGAGAGAGCAAAAAGAGAGCTAAAAATAAATAAAAAAGAACGAAGGGAAGGAGACGAACAAAGAGTTCGGCGCTAGGCATAGAATCTTTGGAGTCTGGCCGCGTTCCATCGGTTCGGCTCGAGTCGATTATCTGATGCATCATGCAGGCGGTATGCTCCTCCGACGAGAACTTTGTCAATAATGAAGGGACCCTCCCACTTGGGCTTGGGCTTGTCCTTTTTCTTCTCCGGTAGGCGTAGAATGAGTTCGCCAATATTATAAGTCTTGGCCCGTACTTCTATGCTTTGGTACCTGCGATCATGTTGTTGATAAAATGTGGAACGGGCTTTTGCAACGTCGCGCTCCTCTTCCAGGGCATCTAAACTGTCCTGCAGATCAAGCTCGGCTTCTCTCTCTTCGTACATACGCACTCAAGGTAAGTCATGAATAATATCGTGGGGCAACACGGCCTCTGCACCGTACACCATGAAGAAGGGTGTATATCCGGTAGTGCGATTCGTCGTGGTTCGCAGCCCCTAGAGTACGGAGTCGAGCAACTCGACCCAGTGTGTGTCTGATTCTTTTAAGGATCGCACTAGTCTGGGTTTAATGCCGCTCATAATAAGACCGTTGGCTCGTTCGACTTGCCCGTTTGTTTGAGGGTGATAGACGGAGGCGTACTCGAGCTTAATGCCCATGTTGCCGCACCAAGTTTTCACCTCATTGGTTGTGAAATTGGAGCCATTATCGGTGATGATGCTGTGGGGGACACCATAACGGTGCACAACACCCGATATGAAGTCTATCACTGGTCCGGATTCGGCCATTTTAACTGGTATGGCCTCTATCCAATTGGTGAATTTATCTATCGTGACCAATAGGTATTTTTTCTTATGGCCTCCTTTAAGGGGTCCGACCATATCGAGCCCCCAGACCGCAAAAGGCCATGTTATGGGGATTGTTAGGAGCACAGTGGGCGGCACATGGCTTTGGTTGGCGAAAAGCTGGCATCCGACACAATGTTGGACAAGGTCCTGTGCGTCTGCTCGGGCCGTTGGCCAGTAAAAACATGTATGGAAGGCCTTGCTTACAAGGGCCCGAGCTGCAGCGTGGTGACCTCTGAGTCTGGCATGAATTTCAGCCAAGAGCTGCTGCCCCTCCTCCTCGGAGATAGATCTTTGGAGTACTCCGGTAGTGCTTTTCTTGTAAAGTTCTCCCTCATGGACTTTGTAGGCTTTAGAGCGTCGTACGATGCAGCGTGCCTCGTTTTGATCCTCGGGGAGTTCTTTCCTACTAAGGTAGGCCAAGAAGGGTTCGGTCCATGGGGCAATAACGGCCATGATGAGATGGGCCGAAGGTGTTATTTCGGTGGCGGTGCCTCAGATTATGTCAGTGTGTTCGGAATCTGGGGTTGTGGTCAGATCCGGACTAGTGTTGCCGGTCTCCCCTTGCCACACCACGGATGGCTTGAAAAGCCTTTTCAAAAAGATGTTAGGTGGGACGGGGTCGTTGTTGGGGAACGTTGCAGAAAATAAAAAATTTCTACGCTTCACCAAGATCAATCTATGGAGTCATCTAGCAACGAGAGAGAGGAGTGCATCTACATACCCTTGTAGATCGTGAGCGGAAGCGTTCAAGAGAACGGGGTTGAGGGAGTCGTACTCGTCGTGATCCAAATCACCGATGATCCTAGTGCTGAACGGACAGCACCTCCGCGTTCAACACACGTACGGTTGGGGATACGTCTCCTCCTTCTTGATCCAGCAAGGGGGAAGGAGAGGTTGATGGAGATCCAGCAGCACGACGGCGTGGTGGTGGATGCAGCAGCGATCTTGGCAGGGCTTCGCCAAGCTCTACGAGAGGGAGAGGTGTTGCAGAGGGAGAGGGAGGCGCCAGGAGCATGGGTGCGCAGCCCTCCCTCCACCCTCTTTATATAGGGCCCCTAGGGGGGGCTCCGGCCCTAGGAGATCCAATCTCCAAGGGGGGCGGCGGCCAGGGGGGGGGGGGAAACTTGCCCCCCAAGCCAGGTGGAGGCACCCCCACCCCTAGGGTTTCCAACCCTAGGCGCAGGGGGCCCCAAGGGGGGGGCGCACCAGCCCACCAGGGGCTGGTTCCCCTCCCACTTCAGCCCATGGGGCCCTCTGGGATAGGTGGCCCCACCCGGTGGACCCCCGGGACCCTTCCGGTGGTCCCGGTACAATACCGGTGACCCCCGAAACTCTCCCGATGGCGGAAACCTGACTTCCTATATATAATTCTTCGCCTCCGAACCATTTCGGAAATCCTCGTGACATCCGGGATCTCATCCGGGAATCCGCACAACTTTCGGGTTACTGCATACTAATATCTCTACAACCCTAGTGTCATCGAACCTTAAGTGTGTAGACCCTACAGGTTCGGGAGACATGCAGACATGACCGAGACGACTCTCCGGTCAATAACCAACAGCAGGATCTGGATACCCATGTTGGCTCCCACATGTTCCACGATGATCTCATCGGATGAACCACGATGTCGAGGATTCGAGTAACCCCGTATACAATTCCCTTTGTCAATCGGTATGTTACTTGCCCGAGATTCGATCGTCGGTATCCCAATACCTCGTTCAATCTCGTTACCGGCAAGTCACTTTACTCGTACCGTAATGCATGATCCCGTGACCAAACACTTGGTCACATTGAGCTCATTATGATGATGCATTACCGAGTGGGCCCAGAGATACCTCTCCGTCATACGGAGTGACAAATCCCAGTCTCGATCCGTGTCAACCCAACATATACTTTCGGGGATACCTGTAGTATACCTTTATAGTCACCCAGTTACATTGTGACGTTTGGTACACCCAAAGCACTCCTACTGTATCCGGGAGTTACATGATCTCATGGTCTAAGGAAAAGATACTTGACATTGGAAAAGCTCTAGCAAATGAACTACACGATCTTGTGCTATGCTTAGGATTGGGTCTTGTCCATCACATCATTCTCCTAATGATGTGATCCCGTTATCAACGACATCCAATGTCCATAGTCAGGAAACCATGACTATCAGTTGATCAACGAGCTAGTCAACTAGAGGCTCACTAGGGACATGTTGTGGTCTATGTATTCACACATGTATTACAATTTCCGGATAACACAATTATAGCATGAATAATAGACAATTATCATGAACAAGGAAATATAATAATAATCATTTTATTATTGCCTCTAGGACATATTTCCAACAGTCTCCCACTTGCACTAGGGTCAATAATCTAGTTACATTGTGATGAATCGAACACCCATAGAGTTCTGGTGTTGATCATGTTTTGCTCGCAGAAGAGGTTTAGTCAACGGATCTGCGACATTCAGATCCGTATGCACTTTGCAAATATCTATGTCTCCATCTTGAACATTTTCACGAATGGAGTTGAAGTGACGCTTGATGTGCCTGGTCTTCTTGTGAAACATGGGCTCCTTGGCAAGGGCAATAGCTCCAGTGTTGTCACAGAAGAGAGTGATCGGTCCCGACGCATTGGGTATGACTCCTAGGTCGGTGATGAACTCCTTCATCCAGATTGCTTCATGCGCTGCCTCCGAGGCTGCCATGTACTCCGCTTCACATGTAGATCCTGCCACGATGCTCTGCTTGCAACTACACTAGTTTACTGTCCCACCATTCAAAATATACACGTATCCGGTTTGTGACTTAGAGTCATCCAAATCTGTGTCGAAGCTAGCGTCGACGTAACCCTTTATGACGAGCTCTTCGTCACCTCCATAAACGAGAAACATGTCCTTAGTCCTTTTCAGGTACTTCAGGATATTCTTGACCGCTGTCCAGTGTTCCTTGCCAGGATTACTTTGGTACCTTCCTACCAAACTTATGGCAAGGTTTACATCAGGTCTGGTACACAGGATGGCATACATAATAGACCCTATGGCTGAGGCATAGGGGATGACGCTCATCTCTTCTATATCTTCTGCCGTGGTCGGGCATTGAGCCGAGCTCAATCTCACACCTTGCAATACAGGCAAGAACCCTTTCTTGGACTGATCCATATTTAACTTCTTCAATATCTTATCAAGGTATGTGCTTTGTGAAAGACCTATGAGGCGTCTCAATCTATCCCTATAGATCTTGATGCCTAATATGTAAGCAACTTCTCCAAGGTCCTTCATTGAAAAACACTCTTTCAAGTAGGCCTTAATGCTGTCCAAAAGTTCTATATCATTTCCCATCAAAAGTATGTCATCTACATATAATATGAGAAATGCTACAGAGCTCGCACTCACTTTCTTGTAAACGCAGGCTTCTCCATAAGTCTGCATAAACCCAAACGCTTTGATCATCTCATCAAAGCGAATGTTCCAACTCCGAGATGCTTGCACCAGCCCATAAATGAATCGCTGGAGCTTGCATACCTTGTTAGCATTCTCAGGATCGACAAAACCTTCCGGCTGCATCATATACAGTTCTTCCTTAAGATAGCCGTTAAGGAATGCCGTTTTGACGTCCATTTGCCATATCTCATAATCATAGTATGCGACAATTGCTAACATGATTCGTACGGACTTCATCTTTGATACGGGAGAGAAAGTCTCATCGTAGTCAACCCCTTGAACTTGCCGATAACCCTTAGCGACAGGTCAAGCTTTATAGATGGTAACATTACCATCCGCGTCCGTCTTCTTCTTAAAGATCCACTTGTTTTCTATCGCTCGTCGATCATCGGGCAAGTCTGTCAAAGTCCATACTTTGTTTTCATACATGGATCCTATCTCGGATTGCATGGCTTCAAGCCATTTGTTGGAATCTGGGCCCACCATCTCTTCTTCATAGTTCGAAGGTTCACCGTTGTCTAACAACATGATTTCCAGGACAGGGTTGCCATACCACTCTGGTGTGGAACGTGTCCTTGTGGACCTATGAAGTTCAGTAGCAACTTGATCCAAAGTACCTTGATCATCATCATTAATTTCCTCTCCAGTCGGTGTAGGCACCACAGGAACATCTTCCTGAGCTGCACTACTTTTCGGTTCAAGAGGTAGTACTTTATCGAGTTCTACTTTCCTCCCACTTACTCCTTTCGAGAGAAACTCTTTCTCCAGAAAGGGCCCGTTCTTGGCAACAAAGATCTTGCCTTCGGATCTAAGGTAGAAGGTATACCCAATGGTTTCCTTTGGGTATCCTATGAAGACGCAGTTTTCCGACTTGGGTTCGAGCTTTTCAGGTTGAAGTTTCTTGACATAAGCATCGCATCCCCAAACTTTTAGAAACGACAGCTTAGGTTTCTTCCCAAACCATAATTCATACGGTGTCGTCTCAACGGATTTAGACGGTGCCCTATTTAAAGTGAATGTAGCTGTCTCTAGAGCGTATCCCCAAAATGATAGCGGTAAATCGGTGAGTGACATCATAGATCGCACCATATCCAATAGAGTGCGATTACGATGTTCGGGCGGACCGTTACGCTGAGGTCTTCCAGGCGGCGTGAGTTGTGAAACAATTCCACATTTCCTTAAGTGCGTACCAAATTCGTGACTTAAATATTCTCCTCCATGATCTGATCGTAAGAACTTTATTTTTCGGTCACATTGATTCTCTACCTCATTCTGAAATTCCTTGAACTTTTCAAAGGTCTCAGACTTGTGTTTCATCAAGTAGACATACCCATATCTACTTAAGTCATCAGTGAGAGTGAGAACATAATGATATCCTCCGCGAGCCTCAACGCTCATTGGACCGCATACATTAGTATGTATGATTTCCAATAAGTTGGTTGCTCGCTCCATTGTTCCGGAGAATGGAGTCTTGGTCATTTTGCCCATGAGGCATGGTTCGCATGTGTCAAATGATTCATAATCGAGAGACTCTAGAAGTCCATCAGCATGGAGCTTCTTCATGCGCTTGACACCAATGTGACCAAGGCGGTAGTGCCACAAGTATGTGGGACTATCGTTATCAACCTTACATCTTTTGGTATTCACACTATGAATATGTGTAACATCACGTTCGAGATTCATCAAGAATAAACCATTGACCAGCGGGGCATGACCATAAAACATATCTCTCATATAAATAGAACAACCATTATTCTCGGATTTAAATGAGTAGCCATCTTGTATTAAATGAGATCCAGATACAATGTTCATGCTCAAAGCTGGCACTAAATAACAATTATTGAGGTTTAAAACTAATCCCGTAGGTAAATGTAGAGGTAGCGTGCCGACGGCGATCACATCGACCTTGAAACCATTCCCGACGCGCATCGTCACCTCGTCCTTCGCCAGTCTCCGCTTATTCCGCAGCTCCTGCTTTGAGTTACAAATATGAGCAACCGCACCGGTATCAAATATCCAGGAGCTACTACGAGTACTGGTAAGGTGCACATCAATTACATGTATATCACATATACCTTTAGTGTTGCCGGCCTTCTTGTCCGTCAAGTATTTGGGGCAGTTCCGCTTCCAGTGACCCTTCGCTTTGCAATAAAAGCACTCAGTCTCAGGCTTGGGTCCATTCTTTGGCTTCTTCCCAGCAACTGGTTTACCGGGCGCGGCAACTTCCTTGCCGTCCTTCTTGAAGTTCTTCTTACCCTTGCCCTTCTTGAACTTAGTGGTTTTATTGACCATCAACACTTGATGTTCCTTTTTGATTTCCACCTCCGCTGATTTCAGCATTGAAAATACTTTAGGAATAGTTTTCACCATCACCTGCATATTGTAGTTCATCACAAAGCTCTTGTAGCTAGGTGGGAGCGACTGAAGGATTCTGTCAATGACCGCCTCGTTTGGAAGGTTAATGTCCAGCTGGGACAAGCGGTTGTGCAACCCAGACATTTTGAGTATGTGCTCACTGACAGAACTATTTTACTCTATCTTACAACTATAGAACTTGTCGGAGACTTCATATCTCTCAACCCGGGCATGAGCTTGGAAAACCATTTTCAGCTCCTCGAACATCTCATATGCTCCGTGTTGCTCAAAACGCTTTTGGAGCCCCAGTTCTAAGTTGTAAAGCATGCCGCACTGAACGAGGGAGTAATCATCAGCACGTGACTGCCAAGCGTTCATAACGTCTTGGTTCTCTGGGATGGGTGCTTCACCTAGCGGTCCTTCTAGGACATATGCTTTCTTGGCTACTATGAGGATGATCCTTAGGTTTCGGACCCAGTCCGTATAGTTGCTGCCATCATCTTTCAGCTTGGTTTTCTCTAGGAACGCGTTGAAGTTGAGGTTGACATGAGCGTTGGCCATTTGATCTATAAGACATTTTGTAAAGGTTTTTTAGACTAAGTTCATGATAATTAAGTTCATCTAATCAAATTATTTAATGAACTCCCACTCAGATTAGACATCCCTCTAGTCATCTCAGTGATACATGATCCGAGTCAACTAGGCCATGTCCGATCATCACGTGAGACGGACTAGTCATCATCGGTGAACATCGCCATGTTGATCGTATCTTCCATATGATTCATGTTCGACCTTTCGGTCTCTTGTGTTCCGAGGCCATGTCTGTACATGCTAGGCTCGTCAAGTTAACCTAAGTGTTTATGCACGTGAAAATCTGTCTTACACCCATTGCATGTGAACGTTAGAATCTATCACACCCGATCATCACGTGGTTCTTCGAAACTACAAACTTTCGCAACGGCGCGCAGTTAGGGGGAACACTTTATTGAAATTATTATGAGGGATCATCTTATTTACTACGGTCGTTCTAAGCAAATGAGATGCAAAAACATGATAAACATCACATGCAATCAAATAGTGACATGATATGGCCAATATCATATAGCTCCTTTGATCTCCATCTTCGGGGCGCCATGATCATCTTCGTCACCGGCATGACACCATGATCTCCATCATCATGTCTCCATGAGGTTGCTCGCCAACTATTACTTCTACTACTATGGCTAACGGTTTAGCAATAAAGTAAAGTAATTACATGGCGTTTAATCATTGACACACAGGTCATACAATAATTAAGACAACTCCTATGGCTCCTACCGGTTGTCATACTCATCGACATGCAAGTCGTGATTCCTATTACAAGAACATGATCTCATACATCACATATATATCATTCATCACAACTTTTGGCCATATCACATCACAAGGCATATGCTGCAAAAACAAGTTAGACGTCCTCTAATTGTTGTTGCATGTTTTACGTGGCTGAAATAGGGTTCTAGCAAGAATGTTTTCTTACCTACGTGAAAGCCACAACGTGATATGCCAATTTCTATTTACCCTTCATAAGGACCCCTTTCATCGAATCTGCTCCGACTAAAGTGGGAGAGACAGACACCCGCTAGCCACCTTATGCAACTAGTGCATGTTAGTCGGTGGAACCTGTCTCACGTAAGCGTACGTGTAAGGTCGGTCCAGGCCGCTTCATCCCATGATGCCGCCGAAGCAAAAATAAGACTATTAGTGTCAAGAAAATTGATAACATCTATGCCCACAACAAATTTGTGTTCTACTCGTGCAAAGAAACTACGCATAGACCTAGCTCATGATGCCACTATTGGGGAACGTTGCAGAAAATAAAATTTTTCTACGCTTCACCAAGATCAATCTATGGAGTCATCTAGCAACGAGAGAGAGGAGTGCATCTACATACCCTTGTAGATCGTGAGCGGAAGCGTTCAAGAGAACGGGGTTGAGGGAGTCGTACTCGTTGTGATCCAAATCACCGATGATCCTAGTGCTGAATGGATAGCACCTCCGCGTTCAACACACGTACGGTTGGGAAGACATCTCCTCCTTCTTGATCCAGCAAGGGGGAAGGAGAGGTTGATGGAGATCCAGCAGCACGACGGCGTGGTGGTGGATGTAGCAGCGATCTCGGCAGGGCTTCGCCAAGCTCTACGAGAGGGAGAGGTGTTGCAGAGGGAGAGGGAGGCGCCAGGAGCATGGGTGCACAGCCCTCCCTCCCCCCTCTTTATATAGGGCCCCTAGGGGGGCGCCGGCCCTAGGAGATCCAATCTCCAAGGGGGGCGGCGGCCAGGGGGGAAACTTGCCCCCCAAGCCAGGTGGAGGCGCCCCCCTAGGGTTTCCAACCCTAGGCGCAGGGGGGCCCATGGGGGGGGGTGCACCAGCCCACCAGGGGCTGGTTCCCCTCCCACTTCGGCCCATGGGGCCCTCCGGGATAGGTGGCCCCACCCAGTGGACCCCCGGGACCCTTCTGGTGGTCCCGGTACAATACCGGTGACCCCCGAAACTTTCCCGATGGCCGAAACCTGACTTCCTATATATAATTCTTCACCTCCGGACCATTCCGGAACTCCTCGTGACGTCCGAGATCTCATCCGAGACTCCGAACAACTTTCAGGTTACTGCATACTAATATCTCTACAACCCTAGCGTCACCGAACCTTAAGTGTGTAGACCCTACGGGTTTGGGAGACAAGCAGACATGACCGAGACGGCTCTCCGATCAATAACCAACAGCGGGATCTAGATACCCATGTTGGCTCCCACATGTTCCACGATGATCTCATCGGATGAACCACGATGTCGAGGATTCGAGTAACCCCGTATACAATTCCCATTGTCAATCGGTACGTTACTTGCCCGAGATTCGATCGTCGGTATCCCAACACCTCATTCAATCTCGTTACCGGAAAGTCACTTTACTCGTACCGTAATGCATGATCCTGTGACCAAACACTTGGTCACATTGAGCTCATTATGATGATGCATTACCGAGTGGGCCCAGAGATACCTCTCCGTCATACGGAGTGACAAATCCCAGTCTCGATCCGTGTCAAGCCAACAGATACTTTTGGGGATACCCGTAGTATACCTTTATAGTCACCCAGTTACGTTGTGACATTTGGTACACCCAAAGCACTCCTACGGTATCCGGGAGTTACACAATCTCATGGTCTAAGGAAAAGATACTTGACATTGGAAAAGCTCTAGCAAACGAACTACACGATCTTGTGCTATGCTTAGGATTGGGTCTTGTCCATCACATCATTCTCCTAATGATGTGATCCCGTTATCAACGACATCCAATGTCCATAGTCAGGAAACCATGACTATCAGCTGATCAATGAGCTAGTTAACTAGAGGCTCACTAGGGACATGTTGTGGTCTATGTATTCACACATGTATTACGATTTCCGGATATCACAATTATAGCATGAATAATAGAGAATTATCATGAACAAGGAATTATAGTAATAATCAATTTATTATTGCCTCTAGGGCATATTTCCAACAGTCGCGCTTAGCGCCGATGCGGACATGGACATCAGCCACTTGATTGTTTTCTCAAACCACATGATGAAATTCAAGCACCTCAAATCAAGCTCCCATTTTAAGGATGACATTTCGATAAGCCGCCATTTTCAGATCCTTGGCATCAAAGTCTCCATTTATTTGAGATATTGCGAGGTTCGAATCCCCACATACTTCCAGGCGCTGGATGCCCATGGAGACAGCCATCCAAAGACCATGCAACAGAGCCTTGTATTCGGCTGCATTGTTGGAGTCTATATATAGTATTTACAATACGTATTGGACTGTATCTCTAGTGGGGGATGTTAGGACAACACCTGCCCCCAGACCTGCCAGCATTTTAGAGCTGTCGAAGTGCATGATCCAATTGGAGTATGCGTCATACTCTTTAGGGAGTTTGGCTTCTATCCATTCGGCGACGAAGTCCGCCAGTACTTGCGATTTAATGGCTCACCGTGGTTTATATGTAATATCAAATTGGAGGAGCTCGAAGGCCCACTTAGCAATCCAACCTGTAGCATCCCTGTTGTTTATTATGTCATTGAGTGGTACTTTGGAGGCCACCATGATTGAACACTCTTGAAAGTAGTGCCGTAGTTTCCGGGATGCCATGAAGACCACGTATGCTATTTTTTGATACTGAGGTACCGAGATTTGCATGGTGTGAGGACGGTAGATACATAGTATACTAGTTTTTGGAGCGGAAATTTGTTTCCGTCCTCCTCTTGTTTGAAGACGAGCACCGCACTCACAACTTGGTGCGTTGCTGCTACTTATAATAGCATGGGCTCGCCAACGTTCGGTGCGGCCAGGATAGGGTTACTTGCTAAAAGAGCCTTTATTTCTTCTAGTCCGACCGTTGCCGCGTCCGTCCACTCAAGTGTTCGGTTCATCGAAGAAGGCGATAAAGTGGCAATGCCTTTTCTCCCAATCTGGAGATAAAGCGACTTAAAGCTGCCATGCATCCAGTTAATTTCTGGATTTGTTTAAGATCTGTTGGGGTAGCCAACTGTGACAAAGCTCAGATTTTAGCGGGGTTTGCTTCAATTCCTCTATTGGAAATAATGAAGCCCAGCAGTTTTCCGGCGGCAACGCTGAAAACACATTTTTCCGGATTGAGCTTAATGTCATATGTTCTGAGATTATCAAATGTGAGCCTCAGATCATCTATTAAGGACTCGACGTGTCTGGTCTTGATGACCACGTCATCCATGTATGCTTCAACTATTTTGCCGATTTGTTTCTCCAGGCATGTTTGAATCATGCGTTGGTAGGTGGCACCAGCGTTTTTGAGCCCGAAAGGCATGGTGTTGAAGCAGAAATGCCCATATGGGGTAATGAATGCCATTGCGGCTTGATCGGACTCCTTCATCTTGATTTGATGGTATCCGGAGTATGAATCGAGGAAACACAATGAGTCTTGTCCTGCGGTAGCATCGATAATCTGATCAATGCAGGGGAGAGGGAAGGGATCCTTAGGGCAAGCCTTGTTGAGGTCTTTGAAATTGACACATAGGCGCCATGATTTATCCTTCTTTGGTACCATCATTAGGTTTGCTAGCCAATCCGGGTGTTTTATTTCTCTGATGAATCCGGCTTCGAGTAACTTGGCTAGTTCCTCTCCCATAGCCTGTCATTTGGGTTCTGAAAAGCACCTTAGTGTCTGCTTGACCGGCTTATATCCCTTCAGTATGTTGAGGCTGTGTTCGGCCAGCCTGCGTGGGATCCCTGGCATGTCAGAAGGGTGCCAGGCGAAGATATCCCAGTTCTCACGTAGAAACGCCCGCAGTGCAGCGTCGATTGTGGGGTCCAGATGTGTCCCAATGGATGCTGTTTTTGTGGAGTCCGTTGGGTGGACTTGGAATTTGACTATTTCATCCACTGGTTTAAAGGAGGTGGACTTGGATCGTTTATCGAGTATCACATCGTCCATATGCACTATGGAGCATAATGCAGTTAACTCTTCGGCTGTGAGGGCTTCGGATAATGCCTCGAGGACCAGGGTGGCGGTTTTGTTTTTTGTGCACAGTGCTATGTCCGGATCGCTGGCAAGAGTGATGATTCCATTGGGCCCAGGCATCTTGAGCTTCATGTACCCATAATGGGGTATAGCTTGGAAGCTCGCGAATGCATCCCGCCATAACAGGGCGTGGTATCCACTATTGGAAGGGGCCACTTGAAATGTTGTTCCTTCGGACCTATAATTCTCCGGCGTGCCGAATACCACATCGAGTGTGATTTTTCCCGCACATCGTGCCTCCTGACTAGGAATAATTCCCCGGAAGATCATGCTGCTTTGCTGAATGTGCCTCCTGTCTATTTCCATTTTGTTGAGAGTTTCCTCGTAAATGAGGTTTAGTCCACTGCCGCCGTCCATGAGCACTTTGGTAAGCCGAAAGCCGTCCACGATTGGACTAAGGACCAAAAAGGCTGGTGCCCGGACTGTTCTGAATTGCGGTTGGTCACTAGCATTGAAAGTTATAGTCGTGTCGTTCCAGGGGTTTATTGCTGCAACATGGCGGACTACGGCAAGGCCGCGGAGTGCTCTTTTGCGCCTGTTATTTGAGGCGAAAGTCTTGAAGAATGTCAACACTGTGTTGTTGTTGTTTTCCATGGGATGATGCTCTGCGGTGTTGTTGATGAGGAGATCCTCGCCGCTCTTGGCCACCTGCCAAACTATCCAACATGCTCTAAGGCTGTGTGTTGGTACAGTATCCGGTGTGGTGTGTATTTTGCATGGCCTATTGAGCCATCCCTCCAACACGGTTCCGCGTCCTGTAGTGGGCTTTGATTTCTTCGTGATTGGATTGGGCGACCTACAAGGGTATACTCTTTTGTTTTGGACGAGGGGTTTAGTGAGAGCCAGTGGATCCCAAAAGGCCGCCTGAGTTTTCTAGGCACTTTCCATCGTGCAGTACTTCTGTACTATGGTCGCCAAGTCAGCAAAGTGTGATACGTGATGGCGACTTATGGCATCGAGAATTCCCTTGTCCGTGCAATTTTTGCAGAATAATGAGATTGCATCTTCATCGCGACAATGCTTAATCTTGTTCATTACATGGAGGAATCTGGCCCAAAAGTGATGTACTGTCTCTTGGGATTGTTGTCTGATGTGGGAAAGATCTCTTGTATCTGGGTGGGTGGTTGGATTTAAGTCCGAATCCTTACCCGGTCTGGGACCCAGAACTTGAGGGGCTTCCGAGCTTAATAGTTCGGGTTCCGGGATGTCAACCAATTTTTCTGGCCCACAGTCCAATTCTAAGTTCGGAGTTCGGGGCGTGTCTTCCCGCGAGCGGGTATCCGGTTTAGTGAGCTTGGTGATCCGAACATAGTTTGTCCTTAATATAGGGGAAGAGTCGTTGCATTGCTCCTCCACCACCACTATCTGGTGGGTGATCGACAAAGAGTTAATCTCTCTATGATCGGGTTTAAGCCCAATCCGATCATAGTCCGTAGCGACTCCCAAGGTGGCGATGCAATCCAGGAGCTCGTTCAACGATGATAACTCTGTCGGATCCATCTGCTCGACGTATTCCAAGCTGACATGGAGACGATTTTCGATGACTCGAGAAGTCATCGTCGGCCCGACGGCCGAACGGGCGGTCATAACGAAGCCGCCCAGCCGTAGGGTTTGTCCTGAGGCCAGGGCTCCCCCGGAGGTGATGTTGTCCTTGATAGCAAGGCGAGCCATCAAACCTATTTTCGATGTCACAGTGGAACTCCCAAAATAAGCACCAATGTCGGTATCAAAACCGGCGAATCTCGGGTAGGGGGTCCCGAACTGTGCATCTAAGGCTAATGGTAACAGGAGGTGGGGGACATGATGTTTACCCAGGTTTGGTCCCTCTCTATGGAGGTAATACCCTACTTCCTGCTTGATTGATCTTGATGATATGAGTATTACAAGAGTTGATCTACCACGAGATCGTAGAGGCTAACCCTAGAAGCTAGCCTATGATTATGATTGTTTTTGTCCTACGGACTAAACCCTCCAGTTTATATAAACACCAGAGGGGGCTAGGGTTACATCAGGTCGGTTACAGAGAAGGGAATCTACATATCCGAATTGCCAAGCTTGCCTTCCACGCAAAGGAGAGTCCCACCCGGACACGGGACGAAGTCTTCTATCTTGTATCTTCATAGCCCAACAGTCCGGCCAATGTATATAGTCTGGCTATCCGAGGACCCCATAATACAGGACTCCCTCATTGTTCCTCAACAAGAGAAGTATGATCCTACTTCTTTCCAAGGGACACAAGCTCAAGATGATCTTTCACCACAAGACCACAAGCTAAAAGGCAAGGACAAGCTTCAAGAGGAGATTGATGCATTTGAAGAAGCTCCCAAAGCCTTGGTCAAGTGGATTCCCAATACTACATCAAGTTCTACTTCATCTAATGTGATTACAACTCCAAGGATTCTTATCAAGATGTTGTGGATCCCAAAGAAGAAGGACTAGAGAGTTCTTGAGGGTGACTCCGCCAACAAACTTCAGTCATATCATTTTGGCGAGAACAACTGCAAACAACCTTCATATCATGCACTAGTTAAAGGAGTCACAAACCCTTTTATTGGTAAAACAAGGGACAAGCTAACCTAATGCTTTCATGGACATCATCTTGTGTGTACTTCACTCTATGTCTATGGATATCCTTGTTTGTTCCTTGTGGGACTAACCCGTGTAGGTATTGAAAGTGCAACTCACTCCAATGGATTGCTCCAAATGATCTACATCAGCATTGAGCATCCACATCTTCAACACCTACATGAAGTCATCATCGACAAAACCCAAGGTTAGTTCATCCCTCTTAGGGGGGACCTCACATCTAGGGGGAGCTTTACTCTAAGAATTGAGCTAAAGCAACTCTAATGGTGTGAACACAACAATGCTTTATGTAAAAGTGGCAACCCCACTTGTGCTTAAACGATGAGTATGACCTATGATCAAATGTTCTCATTTGACTCCTAAGTCAATATACTCATATATAGATGACCTAGTAATCGCCAATTGCTTAATAGATGCTAGAATTGGTTGTGCATGCCGTGTCACATATTTCATTTGCCATTTTATTGTGTGAGCATGATGTTTGCATATTTTACTCATTCAGTGACATCCACTTGTTGTTTTGTTTGTTTGGCTTTTTCTCTTTTTGCCAATTGGATGGACAAGAATGCCTAAGAACCTTCTCTAGCTATCTATGTGTTTCTCATCTCAAACTCTTTTCATGCTACATCACAAAGTTTGGTCAAGCCAGATTTGAACCACTCTGTGTGAGGAGCACTTGGAGTCCCCGATTCATCAAAGACTTAAACTTACAAAACCTCTTTGTGCATTTTGGTCTGACCAAGTCATCCATTTTGGTCACACCGAGTTCACTAAGTTGATCTAGGTTTTCATCTCAGTGCAACCGATTTGAACACTTCAGTCACACCGAGTTGCAGCAACCGCTTGCGATTCTGCAATCTCTGTGCCACCAAGTTGTTCCACTCGGTCACACCGACAGGGTCGGGATATAAATACCCACGGGGTGAGATTTTGGAAATTTCTTCAAAACCCCTCAGCCCACGCGTGTCCTGCTCTGCCTCCTCGGGTCTCCGGATCGCCTCCTTGCTTCCAGCGACCTCCACCCGCTGGATTCTACCACCGTCGACGGATTCTACTCCGCCTTCGCCGCGTAGGAAACACCCGCCGCTCTAGGGTACGTGTTTGACCCCTTGTGCTATCTATTTACCTCTGATTCCTAGCTCGAGGACAATGCCATGATTCTTGCCACGAATGAAATCGATCTATCCAGTTAAATCTTCCTTAGGCCTAGTTTGATTCAAAAAAATTAGGGTTAGCTCTCCGCAGAACTCATCTCGGACCGATCGAATCATTGAAATCGGTCTCACCGATATGGCTTAGACCATTGCACATGCGCTTTTCGGTCTGACCGAAAAATGCAAAGCGGTGTGAACGAGATCACTTCTCTGTGAAACCCTAGCAATCACGGTGCCACCAAACTGTGACTCAGTCTGACCGAGTTCACTAGTTCAGGTTCCAAAAGTTGCTTCAGTATCACCGAGTTTGTCAATTCAGTAGCTCCGAGTTCATTTCTGTAGAGAACTAAAACTAAGATTTTTGACTCATTTGTTTTGCAAAACCTCTATACTTTGTGATGCTCATCTACTCTACCTCATCTATATCTATTCACAGGGTCTGCTGACAGTTTGCCTGCAAGATGTCTGACCAAAGTGATAGCCAGAATAAGTCTGAAGAGCAAGTGCATCTGAGTGAGGGCACTAGTACCTCAAGCAGTTATGATGAGGGCAGCAGGAGTACACCTAGTAACTTGCCCATGGCAGCTACTAGAGCAAGGAAGAAGAGAACCTCAGATTCAGAGTATGAGGATTATGTTGCAGCTAAGGATGAGGCCACTTCAAAGAAGAAGGTGATGAATAAAGAATATGGCACTGTTGCTTCAACCAAGCGAGGGTTGAATAGGAAGGCACCAGCAAGGAGAGTTTGAATGTCTAAGCCCAGAGCCTCCACTCAAGAAACTTTGGGATCTGAACCCAAAGAGACTGTTATAGCAGAGAAGAAGAGGAAGGAGAGGGTTAAGAAGACCACTAACAGGATTATTGGCAAGCCCTCTATGATGAGAGATTCTGAAGAGGAAGAGGAAGAGGATGCTGCTCCAACACCTAAGGCAAAGAAGCTTATGGGAGATGCAATCAGATCAGGGGATGCTCCTAAGCCCAAACCTACTCCCAAAGCTGCTGCTCCAGCCAAGAGGAGCACAAGAAACATCCCTGCTGAAGAGAAGAACAAGGCCCCAGTGCCTGAAGCTGCAGAAGAAGAAGCTGAAGCCCAAGTGCTGAGAAAGCTCAAACCAAAGATCCCAGACCACAATGACACACATCCAGAGGTAGAGGACATGAGCATCAGGAAGGATGCAGGTCTGATACTTTGGAGGAAGAATGACCCTTATGCTGGGAGAAGGAGAACTGCTGTGGATTACAGGTTCCACACCAAAGAACAACAAGATTTCTATGAGACTATTCTGCTTGACAAGAAGCCAATTGTCTGTGACATGAGATGGGTTGACTGGAAATACATCAGAAACAATGAAAATCACTTCCCATGTGTATATGATAGCTTCAAGGACTGTGGAGTTGACAAGTTTGTTGGCCAAAAGCTCACTAAGTGGAATGATGAGCTGATCATGCAATTCTACTCCACTGCTCACTTCTACCTAGATGGCGGGATTGTATGGATGTCAGAGGGTACAAGGTACCAATCCACTGTTGATGAATGGGCAAAGTTGATAAATGCCCCGGCAGCTCATGAGGATGACTTGGATGTGTATGCCAAGAAGAAGAAAGACCACAACTCAATGGCAAGTATGTACAAGGAAATTCCTGATGCAGATATGAAAACTCACAAGTTTGGTTCAGTGAAGCATTGTTGTCAGGACTGCCTACAATCAACACCATCCTAAGGCATACTCTTTTGCCTAAGTCTGGAGATCACAGGATGATAAGAGGACACTCAATCAACTTGCTGCACATTTTTTATGTTCCTTAGAAGTTGAAGGTGATGAGTCTGATTGTAGAAACAATCAAGAGGACTGCTGCAGATCAGAAAAGGTCTTGTGGGCATGCTCCACAAATTCAGATGCTCATCAACTCAAAGATGGGCACATGCACTTATTTGTTGGACAAGGAGCACTTACCCCTCAGGACAGATTTTGAAGATAACACAATGGTCATGGATGAGAATGATCCATCATCAGTCCAAGCACATGAGAAGAGAGAAAAGGCAAGGGCAGATAAGGCTGCAAGATGCCAAGTGCTGAAGAGGCATCTCAGGTGTTCTTAAAGAGTAAACAAGATCAACTTGGATTTCTGATCCAATCCACCTTGAGGATTGAGAAGGGCTTGGCCACCCTGACTTAAAATCAGGAGAGTTTGGAGAGAATCATTGAGCAAAAATTCTATAATCTTGATGTCAAAGTAACTGAGATTCAGTCAGTAGTTGAGCAACTCCAGGAGGAAGTAGAGGAGAAGAAAGCAAGGCTACAACAGATGCTTTCACAAGAGTGCCAAGAGGTCAGAGGTCTGATGTAGTGCCAGTACCAGATACTAGAGCCACCACATTTGCACCAGCAGCCACAGCTTCAGTACCACCTCCAGCACCCACTCCAACAGCTCTAGCTACATCAACAGAATCCTTTGTCCTTGGAGTCATCTCTACACCACCTCATGGAGACCAAGCATGAGAGACGCATAACACTATGCATATTTGAACTTTTTGGTAACTTTTTGCCAAAGGGGGAGAAATATGTATAGATCATAGCCTTTGAGAGAGAGAGAGTGTGTTGCTTTTTGTCTCTCTTGAAATTTATTTGGTTGAACTTTATTGTATGACTGCTTGTTACATTATGTCTTTTGTGAGATACTTGGATGATCATGTGGTTGATCATATGCTACTTTAATGTGTGCTTGAATGACATCATCTCTTATTCCATATATGATCATTCACTTTGCTTGGTGATGAGTAACTGTTTTTTATTGTTATCATTTTGAGCGCTCCAACAAGATGTATGTGACATGGAAGAGTGACCCATGATCCTAACAGATTGTGCATTTGCAGTCCAAAGCAAACTTTACATAATGCACAAATTTAGGGGGAGCTCCTACTTATCACATACTTCTCAATGCGACAATGTATTTCAATCTTATCATTATTTGTCGAAGCTTTGATCTATATGTTGTCATCAATTACGAAAAAGGGGGAGATTTAAAGTGCAACTATCCCTGGGTGGTTTTGGTAATGATTAACAACATATAGCTCATTGAACTAATGCTATTTCAAGATAAATATTTCAGGAAAGTTCAATGATTGGCATGGAATGGATTAGGAATGTGGACCCCTCAAAATGCTAAGGACAAAGGATTGGCTCAAACTTCAAAGTTCAAGACTCTACATTTTACTTCTAGTGATCTAAGATCACATTGAGATCATAGGAAAGCCAATACTATTAAAAGGTGATGAGGTGTTGCTTTATGGCTTGCTTGCTCTCATGATGCTTAATGATATGCTCCAAAGCCCTCAACCACTTTCTCATATCCACATATGTCCCAAACCAAAAGTCAAACTCGGCCCCGCCAATTTGATCCATCCGGCGCCACCGAGTTCATTTGACATAGCCACTGCCAGAAACCATAGTCACTTTGGTCCAACCGATAGGGATCTCGGTCTCACCGAGATGGGATTGCAAACTCTCTGTTTCCCTTCATAACGTTTCGGTCTAACCGAGATGAGCGATCGGTCCCACCGAGTTTGCAATTTAAACTCTCTGTTTCCCTTCCGTAACGTTTCGGTCCCACCGAGATGAGCGAATCGGTCCCACCGAGTTTGCCTGACCAACTCTCTGGTTAGCTTATTACCAAAGTCGGTCCCACCGAGTTTGTGTAATCGGTCAAACCGAGATTACATTATGCCCTAACCCTAATGATATCGGTCCCATCGAGTTGACATGCCGGTCCCACCAAAATTCCTAACGGTCACATTATGTACTGAATCGGTCTGCCCAAGTTTTATGATTCGGTCCCACCAAGTTTGGTATATTGTGTGTAACTATTAGATTTTGTGTGGAGGCTATATATACCCCTCCACCCTCTCCTCATTCGCGAGGAAAGCAATCAGAACATGCCTACACTTCCACTACTCATTTTCTGAGAGAGAACCACCTACTCATGTGTTGAGACCAAGATATTCCAATCCAACCATATGAATCTTGATCTCTAGCCTTCCCCTAGTTGCTTTCCACTCAAATCATCTTTCCACAAAAATCCAATCATATGAGAGAGAGAGTTGAGTGTTAGGGAGACTATCATTTGAAGCACAAGTGTAACGAGTTCATCATCAACACACCATCTATTACCTTTTGGAGAGTGGTGTCTCTTAGATTGGTTAGATGTCATTTGGGAGCCTCCGACAAGATTGT
The DNA here is from genome assembly GCA_963921465.1 of Triticum timopheevii. Classification (NCBI taxonomy): domain Eukaryota; kingdom Viridiplantae; phylum Streptophyta; class Magnoliopsida; order Poales; family Poaceae; genus Triticum; species Triticum timopheevii. The sequence continues at coordinate 499,920,667 of OY997272.1, forward strand.
GGAGTTGAACCAAGGAGTTTGTAAGGGCAAGGAGATCCCCTACTTCATGAAGATCTACCCTAGTGAGGCAAGTACTTCATGGGCGATGGCCATGGTGGGATAGACAAGGTTGGTTCTTTGTGGACCCTTCGTGGGTGGAGCCCTCCGTGGACTCGTGCAGCCATTACCCTTCATGGGTTGAAGTCTCCATCAACGTGGATGTATGATAGCACCACCTATCGGAACCATGACAAAAACATATGTGTCTCCAATTGCGTTTGCACACTCCAATCCCATCCCTTCACTTTCTTGCAAGTTGCATGCTTTACTTTCCGTTGCTCATATACTCATTGCATGCTTGCTTGAATTGTATTGTGATTGCTTGACTTGTGCTAAGTTTCTAAAATCTGCCAAGAACTAAAATTGGGAAAAGGCTAGATTTTTATTTGGTCAAGTAGTCTAATCACCCCCCACTAGACATACTTTTGGTCCTACATTTTCCCTTGAAGAGGAAAGGGTGATGCAACAAAGTAGCATAAGTATTTCCCTCAGTTTTGAGATCCAAGGTATCAATCCAGTAGGAGACAACGCACAAGTCACTGAATACCTACACAAACAATCAACAACTTGCATCCAACGCGATAAAGGGGTTGGGAATCCCTTCACGGTCACTTGCAAAAGTGAGATCTGATAGAGAAAGATAAACGGTAAAGTAAATATTTTTGGTATTTTTGGTTTATAGATCGGAAAGTAAAAGATTGCAAAATAGTAGATCGAAAACTAGTAAGATGTAAAAGAGATTCAATATTATGGAAAAGAGACCCGAGGACATAGGTTTCACTAGTGGCTTCTCTTAAGATAGCAAATATTACAGTGGGTGAACGAATTACTACCGAGCAATTGATATAAAAGCACATAGTTATGATGATATCTAAGGCAATGATCATGAACATAGGCATCACATCCGTGTCAAGTAGACCGACTCCTGCCTGCATCTACTACTATTACTCCAAACATCGACCTCTATCCAGCATGCATCTAGAGTATTAAGTTCATAAAGAACGGAGTAACGCATTAAGTAAGATGACATGATGTAGAGGAATTAACTCAAGCAATATGATGAAACCCCCATCTTTTTATCCTCGATGGCAACAATACAATACGTGCCTTGCCGCCCCTACTGTCACTGGGAAAGGACACCACAAGATTGAACCCAAAGCTAAGCACTTCTCCCATTGCAAGAAAGATCAATCTAGTAGTCCAAACTAAACCGATAATTCGAAGAGACTTGAAAAGATATCAAATCATGCATATAAGAATTCAGAGAAGAACCAAATAATATTCATAGATAATCTGATCATAAATCCACAATTCATCGGATCTCAGCAAACACACCGCAAAACAATATTACATCGAATATATCTCCAAGAACATCGAGGAGAACATGGTATTGAGAATCAAAGAAAGAGGAGAAGCCATCTAGCTAATAACTATCGACCCGAAGGTCTGTGGTAAACTACTCACACTTCATTGAAGAGGTAATGATGTTGATGTAGAAGCCCTCCATGATCGAATCCCCCTTCGACAGGACGCTGAAAAAGGTCCCTAGATTGGATCTCATGGGTAAGGAAGGTTGCTGCGGTGGAAAAGTGGTTTCGTGGCTCTCCTGGATGATTTCAGGGTATAAGAGTATATATGGGCGAAGGAACTAAGTCAGGGGAGCTACGAGGGGCCCACGAGGTATGGGGTGCTCCCTACCCCGTGGGCACGCCCTCCTACCTCGTGGCCACCTTGCTGCGTCTCTGACTTCATCTCCAAGTCTTCTGGTTTGCTTTCGGTCCAAGAAAGATCATCGCAAAGGTTTCATTCCATTTGGACTCCGTTTGGTATTCCTTTTCTTCAAAAACTCTAAAATAGGCAAAAAAAACATAAACTGGCACTGGGCCCTCGGTTAATAGGTTAGTCCCAAAAATAATATTAAATATCCTATAAATGCCTTTTAAACATCCAAAATAGATAATATAATAGCACAGAACAATCAAAGATTATAGATACGTTGGAGACGTATCAAGCATCCCCAAGCTTAATTCCTGCTCGTCCTCGAGTAGGTAAATGATAAAAACAGAATTTTTGATGTGGAATGCTACCTAACATAAATATCCATGTATTTTATTTATTGTGGCATGAATGTTCAGATCCTAAAGATTGAAAACAAAAGTTTAATATTGATATAAAACAATAATACTTTAATCATACTAACAAAGCAATCATGTCTTCTCAAAATAACATGGCCAAAGAAAGCTATCCCTAAAAAATCATATAGTCTGGCTATGCTCTATCTTCATCACACAAAATATTTAAATCATGCACAACCCCGGTTTCAGCCATGCAATTGTTTTATACTTTAGTATTTTCAAACTTTTTCAACTTTCACGCAATACATGAGCGTGAGCCATGGGCATAACACTATAGGTGGAATAGAATGGTGGTTTTGGAGAAGACAAAAAGGAGAAGATAGTCTCACATCAACTAGGCGTATCAACGGGCTATGGAGATGCCCATCAATAGATATGAATGTGAGTGAGTAGGGATTGCCATGCAACGGATGCACTAGAGCTATAAGCATATGAAAACTCAAAGAGAAACTAAGTGGGTGTGCATCCAACTCTCTTGCTCACGAAGACCTAGGGCACTTTGAGGAAGCCCATCATTGGAATATACAAGCCAAGTTCTTACAATGAAAATTCCCACTAGTATATGAAAGTAACAACATAGGAGACTCTCTATCATGAAGTTCATGGTGCTACTTCGAAGCACAAGTGTGGTAAAAGGATAGTAACATTGTCCCTTCTCTCTTTTTCTCTCATTTTTTTATTTGGGCCTTTTTTATGGCCTCTTTTTTTCGTTCGGAGTCTCATCCCGACTCGTGGGGGAATCATAGTCTCCATCATCCTTTCCTCACATGGGACAATGCTCTAATAATGAAGATAATCATACTTTTATTTACTTACAACTAAAGAATTACAACTCAATGCTTAGAACAAAATATGACTCTATGTGAATGCCTCCGGCGGTGTACCGGGATGTGCAATGATTCAAGAGTTACATGCATGAAAAAAATATGAACGGTGGCTTTGCCACAAATACGAGGTCAACTACATGATCATGCAAAGCAATATGACAATGATGGAGCGTGTTATAATAAAGGAATGGTGGAAAGTTGCATGGAAATATATCTTGGAATGGCTATGGAAATGCCATAATAGGTAGGTATACTGGATGTTTTGAGGAAGGTAATGGTGGGTGTATGGTACCGGCGAAAGTTGCGCGGCACAAGAGAGGCTAGCAGTAATGGTGGAAGGTTGAGAGTGCGTATAATCCATGGACTCAACATTAGTCATAAAGAACTCACATACTTGTTGCAAAAATCTATAAGTCATCAAAACAAAGTACTACGTGCATGCTCCTAGGGTAAGGGTTGGTAGGAGTTAACCATCACGCGATCCCGACCTCCACTTATAAGGAAGACAATCAATAAATAAATCTTGCTCCAACTTCATCACATAACGGTTCACCATACGTGCATGCTACGGGAATCACAAACTTTATCACAAGTATCTCTCAAATTCACAATTACTCCACTAGCATGACTCTAATATCACCATCTTCATATCTCAAAACAACCATAAAGAATCAAACTTCTCATAGTATTCAATGCACTTCATATGAAAGTTCTTATTATATCGATCTTGGATGCCCATCATATTAGGACTAGTTTTATAACCCAAGCAAATTACCATGCTATTCTAAAAGACTCTCAAATGATATAAGTGAAGCATGAGAGTTCAACAATTTTTATAAAATAAAGCCACCACCGTGCTCTAAAAAGATATAAGTGAAGCACTAGAGCGATATTGCCTAGCTCAAAAGATATAAGTGAAGCACTAGAGTATTCTAATAAATCACGATTCATGCGTGTCTCTCCCAAAAGGTGTGTACAGCAAGGATGATTGTGGTAAACTAAAAATAAAAGAATCAAATCATACAAGACGCTCCAAGCAAAACACATATCATGTGGCGAATAAAAATATAGCCTCAAGTAAAGTTATCGATAGACGAAGACGAAAGAGGGGATGCCTTCCGGGGCATCCCCAATCTTAGGCTTTTGCTTGTCCATGAATATTACCTCGGGGTGCCTTGGGCATCCCCAATCTTAGGCTCTTGCCACTCCTTATTCCATAGTCCTTCAAATCCTCACCCAAAACATGAAAACTTCACAACACAAAACTCGACAGAAAATCTCATGAGCTTTGTTAGTATAAGAAAATAAATCGCCAATTTAAGGTACTGTTGCAAACTCATTCTTTATTTATATTGGTGTAATATCTAATGTATTCCAACTTCTCCATGGTTCATACCCCCCGATACTACCCATAGATTCATCAAAATAAGCAAACAACACGTGAAAAACAGAATCTGTCAAAAATAGAACAGTCTATAGTAATCTTTAACTCTGGAATACTTCTGTAACTCCAAAAATCCATACAAATTAGGAAAACCTTATCAACTTTTGTACCAATCTAGAGCAGAAAGAATCAGATCAAAATCATGTTTCTGTGAAGTTTCAAAATTAATTTACTAAGCACAAAAGTGACTCTCATAATAGATTCATAAGGCAATTTAATTTTCTTCCTAGGAAAGTGTTCCATGCCTTTCCTGAACGGAAATTGAAGTCTAATGTCCTTCTTTCATATCAATAATTGCACCAATCGTTCTATGGAAAGGTCTACCAAGAATAATAGGACATGTAGGATTGCAATCTGTATCAAGAACAATCAAATCTACAAGCACATAATTCCTATTTGCAACAATAAGAACATCATTAATACTTCCCATAGGTTTCTTAATAGTGGAATCCGCAAGATGCAAATTTAAAGAACAAACAACAAATTCACGGAAACATAACACATCACACAAAGTTTTTCGAATCGTGGAAACACTAGTACCCAAATCACACAAAGCATAGCATTCATAATCTTTAATATTAATCTTAATAGTAGGTTCCCACTCATCATAAAGTTTTCTAGGGATAGAAACTTCTAGTTCAAGCTTTTGTTCAAAAGATTGCATCATAGCATCAACGATATGTTTAGTAAAAGCTTTGTTTTGATTATAAGCATGAGGAGAATTTAACACGGATTGCAACAAGGAAATACAATCTATTAAAGAACAATTATCATAATTTAATTCCTAGAAATCCAAAAGAGTGGGTTCATTGCTACTTAAAGTGTTGACCTCTCCAATCCCATTTTTATCAATTTTTGCATCTAGATCTAAAAACTCTGAATCATTGGGACGCCTTTTAACTAAAGTTGACTCATCTCTAGTCCCATATTTATCAAGATTCATATTGGAAAACAAAGATTTAATAGGAGTAGCATCAATCACTTTTAGATCTTCATCATTATTATAATGGAAACTAGAAGAACCCGCTTTTAGAAACCAATCCTTTTTTGCACGCATCTTAGTGGTTCTTTCTTTGCACTCATCAATGGAAATTCTCATGGATTTGAGGGAATCATTGATATCACGATTAGGTGGGATAGATCTAAGTTTCAAAGAATGAACATCAACATAAATTCTATCCACGTTCCTAGCCAAATCATCAATCTTGAGAATTTTTGCTTCAATCAAAGCATTGAAATTATTTTGCGAACTCATAAATTCTTTAACACTATTCTCAAAATCAGAGGGCATATTTTTAACATTTCCATAAGAGTTGTTGTTGTAATTACCATAATTATTAGAGGAATTACTAGGGAACGACCTAGGATTAAAATTGCCTCTATATGCGTTGTTACCAAAATTGTTCCTACCAACAAAATTCACATCCATAGATTCATTATTATTCTCAATCAAAGTGGACAATGGCATATCATTAGGATCAGAAGAAACACTTTTATAGCAAATAATTTCATAAGTTCATCCATCTTTCCACTCAAAACATTAATCTCTTCAATCACAGGAACTTTTTTACTAGTGGATCTTTCGGTGTGCCATTGAGAATAATTAACCATAATATTATCTAGGATCTTAGTAGACTCTCCTAAAGTGATTTCCATATAAGTGACTCCCGCGGCCGAATCTAAAAGATTTCTAGAAGCAAAATTCAATCCGGCTTAATTTTTTTGTATAATCATCCACATTCAAACCATGTGTAGGGCAATTACGTATCATCAATTTCATCCTCTCCCAAGATTGTGAAACATGTTCATGATGAAGTTGCTGAAAATTCAAAATATCTTTCCTATGGGAGATGATCTTAATGGGAGGAAAATACTTAGAGATGAAAGCATGTTTACACTTATTCCACGAATCAATACTATTTCGGGGCAAAGATGAAAACCAAGTTTTAGCACGATCTCTAAGCGAAAACGGAAATAACTTCAATTTAACAATATCGTTATCCACATCTTTCTTCTTTTGCATATCGCACAAATCAACAAAATTGTTTAGATGGGATGCGACATCTTCACTAGGAAGGCTAGAAATTTGATCTTTCATAACAAGATTCAACAAAGCGACATTAATTTCACAAGATTCAGCATTAGTAGTAGGAGCAATCGGAGTGCTAATAAAATCATTGTTGTTGGTATTGGAAAAGTCACACAATTTAGTATTATCTTGAGCCATCATGACAAAGCAAGCAATCGAACACACAAGCACACAAGAAGCAAGCAAAAAGAGACGAACAGAAGAGGGGGGAAGAAAAGGCAAAGGTTTTCGAAAATCGTTTTAGAAGTGGGGGAGAGGAAAACGAGAGGCGAATGGCGAATAATGTAATGCAAGGGAGAAGTGTTTATGATGAGTACTTCGTATGGCTTGACTTGACGTAGATCTCCCCGGCAATGGCGCTCGAAATCCTTCTTGCTACCTCTTGAGGTTGCGTTGGTTTTCCCTTGAAGATGAAAGGGTAATGCAGCAAAGTAGCGTAAGTATTTCCCTCGGTTTTGAGAACCAAGGTATCAATCCAGTAGGAGACAACTCACAAGTCACCGAATACCTACACAAACAATCAACAACTTGCACCCAACGCGATAAAGGGGTTGCCAATCCCTTCACGATCACTTGCAAAAGTGATATCTGATAGAGAAAGATAAATGGTAAAGTAAATATTTTTGGTATTTTTGGTTTATAGATCAGAAAGTAAAAGATTGCAAAATAGTATATTGGAACTAGTAGGATGTAAAAGAGATTCAATATAATGTAAAAGAGACCCGGGGGCCATAGGTTTCACTAGTGGCTTCTCTCAAGATAGCAAATATTATGGTGGGTGAACGAATTACTGCCGAGCAATTGATAGAAAAGCGCATAGTTATGATGATATCTAAGGCAATGATCATGAACATAGGTATCACGTCCATGTCAACTAGACCAACTCCTGCCTGCATCTACTACTATTACTCCACACATCAACCACTATCCAGCATGCATCCAGAGTATTAAGTTCATAAAGAACGGAGTAACACATTAAGTGAGATGACATGATGTAGAGGAATTAACTCAAGCAATATGATGGAAAACCCATCTTTTTATCGTTGATGGAAACAGTACAATATGTCCCTTGCTGCCCCTACTGTCACTAGGAAAGGACACCACAAGATTGAACACAAAGCTAAGCACTTCTCCCATTGCAAAAAAGATCAATCTAGTAGGCCAAACTAAACCGATAATTCGAAGAGACTTGAAAAGATATCAAATCATGCATATAAGAATTCAGAGAAGAACCAAATAATATTCATAGATAATCTGATCATAAATCCACAATTCATCGGATCTCGGCAAACAAACTGCAAAAGAATATTACATCGAATTGATCTGCAAGAACATCGAGGAGAACATGGTATTGAGAATCAAAGGGAGATAAGAAGCCATCTAGCTAATAACTATCGACCCGAAGGTCTGTGGTAAACTACTCATGCTTCATCGAAGAGGTAATGGTGTTGATGTAGAAGCCCTCCATGATCAAATCCCCCTCCGACAGGATGCCAGAAAAGGTCCCTAGATGGGATCTCACGGGTACAGAAGGTTGCGGCGGTGGAAAAGTGGTTTCGTGGCTCTCCTGGATGTTTTCAGGGTATAAGAGTATATATAGGCGAAGGAACTAAGTCAGGGAAGCTACGAGGGGCCCACGAGGTAGGGGCACGCCCTACCCCTCTGGCACGCCCTCCTGCCTCGTGGCTGCCTTGTTGCGTCTCCGAATTCATCTCCAAGTCTTCTGGTTTGCTTTCGGTCCAAGAAAGATCATCGCGAAGGTTTCATTCCGTTTGGATTCCGTTTGGTATTCCTTTTCTTTGAAACTCTAAAATAGGCACAAAAAACAGAAACTGACACTAATTGATATGCAGCGGAAGATAAACTACAACAAGCAAGCCATAGTCAAGTATGCAATAATGTGAACGTACAAAGACTAATAGCAGCTAGGTAGTAAAGATCAGGATGGAAGATAGTACGAAGTAAATCAACGATAGTAGTCAAGCAATGAAGTGAAACAGATAAGACAAATAAGCAATGACTTCACGAAGACAAACTCAAAGTAAAGGGAGTTAGAGGATAGAACCAGTCACTTGTTGAAGACACAGTATTTGTTGGACCAGTTCCAGTTGCTGTGACAACTGTACGTCTGGTTAGGGAGGCTGAGATTCAACTCAGAAGACCGCGTCTTCACCTTATTCCCCTTGAGCTAAGGACACACAATCCTCGCCCAATCACTCTGGTAAGTCTTCAAGGTAGACTTCCGAACCTTCACAGACTTCGTTCACTGGCGATCCACAATGACTCTTGGATTCTCAGAACGCGACGCCTAACCGGCTGGAGGATACACAGTCCTCAAGTGTAATAAGTCTTCAGGTCACACAGACAGAAAGACTTCAGTGATGCCTAACACTCTTTGGCTCTAGGTGTTTGGGCTTTGTCCTCGCAAGGATTTCTCTCTCAAAGGCTTCGAGGTGGGTTGCTCTCAAAATGACAAAAGCCGTAAACTAACTCTGAGCAGCCACCAATTTATGGTGTAGGGGGTGGGCTATTTATAGCCACAAGGCAACCCGACCTGATATGTCCAAAATGACCCTGGGTCACTAAGGAACTGACACGTGTTCCAACGGTCAGATTTCAAACACACATGGCAACTTTACTTGGGCTACAAGCAAAGCTAACTCATCCAGCTCTGGATAAGATTTGCTCTCATTGTCTTCGCTCGAAGACATAGGATTTGGGTTGAGCATCACTTCAGTCACTCTGACTTTGTTCACTTGGACCCCACTTAACAGTACGGTGGTTCCTATGACTCAACAAACAAGAAAAGGAAACAACGAAACAACTCAGTCTTCGCGCTCCATAGTCTTCACTCAATGTCTTCTCATGTCATAGTCTTCAGTGTGAATATCTTCACACACCACCATTGTCTTCAATGTCTTCATACATTTTTAGGGGTCATCTCCGGTAGGTAAACCGAATCAATGAGGGACACTTCCTGCGTTATCCTGCAATTCTCACAAACGCATTAGTCCCTCAACCAACTTTGTCATCAATACTCCAAAACCAACTAGGGGTGGCACTAGATGCACTTACAATCTCCCCCTTTTTGGTGATTGATGACAAACTGGTTGAAGTTTTCAACGGGAAAGAAGTATGTGAAATTGTAAAGGATAGCATATTGTCTTCATAAGTGGCAAGGGCTCCCCCTAAAGATGTGCATATAAATAATTTGCTTTTGGAATGCAAATGCACATGGCAGGTTATACTTGTGGAGATCCTCTTCAACTTATGAAGATAATTCATCATGCACGAAATGATATAACTAAGAGAATGATATGCATAATGAAAAATGGACGTCTGCAGAATGATCTAAGTGCGGAAGTTATCATCGCACGTGGAAATGCAAATAAGTAGCAGACGACCATCAAGTTTATGTGTTACAACTCAAAGAACGAAGTGTATCAAAAGCAAGAGTTGTAAGCACTAGGCAACAAATATAAAGCAACCGCCCTTATGAACCCGCTCGAAGACTATCAACTCATATGCTTCTCCCCCTTTTGTCAGTAATGACCAAAAAGGTTTGAAGACATAGAGCATCTACTCGTCCTCATGAGGAGTAGTTGAAGCTGTAGGGTTGTCATTGTTGTTTGGCGGTGCAGATGAACTTGGTGCAGTGTCGATGCGTGCAGAAGTAGGGGGTGGTGAAGTTGCATCGTCTTCATCATCGATCACATTGGCATTTACAGTTGCCGCGGAGGAAGAATAGTCAGAGTCTTCAAGAGATGGAGTTCTTCGTAGGACAACATTCCGTGGAGGAGTGGAGTCAAACTTGAATCTTTCAGTGAAGCCATCGTCTTGAAGATCTGCTTCAGCACTGAGCAGGGTCAAACTCTTCCATGATCACCGACAAGTTTCGTGAGTGACAAATGCATTCTTGGTGGCAAGGTTTCTAATGCGATTTACGTCCACCAAGAGGCTTTGTATTTGACGCTTGAGCCAAAAATGATGCTTATCTTGTTTCTGATGCAGGGCCACAAGAAGTTCTTGGTCATTTAGGACCCAAGAGCGCTTCCGAGGCCTTTGAGCAATTGTGCTCACAGTAGCTTCAGTTGGTGCATGATGAGGTAGATGAATGTTTCCAGCCAACGGATAGACACGCGTGACAGCTTGGACTCCTTCCATAGGCTGAGTGAAGCTTTGATGTTCAGCACTTTGAAGACAAAGAGGCTTCTTGGCAGGTTCAGGGTATATGGCTTCAACTAACATATCAACCTCTGGTAGAAAGATCACATGATTGCGAGCAGAGGGTTGATAGTTGACAGCAGAATGTTGCTTAATGAGGCGCATGACCCATGGTGCATAGAATTTCAGTCCGAAAAGGTCAGATCCAGATGCAGCCAGTTGCCTGATGAAGAAATCTTGCGCATTGAAGCTGATGCCATTGAGGATGTAAAAGACCAATGTCTTCATGGCTCCTTCAAGTTTTGTAGCTGATGAATGTCCTTTGATAGGCCATAGAGTCCGCCTGATGATGTGATATATGGTGCGCGGCAGATACTCAAGGTCATCAACAAAGAATTCCTTTGGGTATTCAGCGTCATGAGGCAATGGCTTCATCATGCTCAACATCTGGCTCATATTGGGTTCAGGCTTATGGAAGATGCTCTCCAGTGCATTGCGGTGGTTTTGACAGCCAGGTTCATAAAGCTCTCCAGGAGTGGATAGGCCTGTAAGCTCAAGGATGTCAAGAGCTTTGGCTTCATGATGAACATTTCCTGTCATCCACTCAAGAACCTATGTCTTTGTATCTCTGTTATAACCGCGAATGTGGAGCGTAGCATAGAATTGAAGCAATAGCTCTTCATTCCAATGTTCTTTGTCTGTCACAAAGTTGAGCAAACCAACATCATGAAAGCAGTCAAGTGCTTCTTCTAAGCATGGCAGTCCAGCAATGGCTTCAGTGTCGAGGCGCATATGAGGGAAAATGTGCCCTTGATCATACAGAACACAGTTGTAATAGCTTTGCTGGTGATGACTCCAAAAACGATCTGATGATATTCGTGGCCTTGTGTAGGGGTTCTTTGAGCTGTCAAAGAATGTGTTGTGGCTTTTGAAGCCATTTGCATTAAAGGACCTGACAGATGTGGCAGTACCTGGAAACCTTGGCAGTCTTGGCTTTGGCTTCTGGACCTGAGGCCTATGCTCAATGTGATAGTCAAACTAAGGACCGGAGACAGTAGGCGGAGGGACCAGAATGGGCCATCTTACTGTGATTAGCTCGCCATGGTTGTATGCTTGCTAAATTGTATAGGGCCTTGGTGGCGGAACAGGAGCAGTGGCAGCAACGGTGGCTTCGGGCTGCACAACAGAAGCTTCAGGAGCATTTTCAGCATTGACTTCTGGTATGGTGCTTGGGACAGGCTCCACATTAGCTTCAGCCATGACTATGTCATCGGCTTGATTGGTGTTGGTGGTGGCAGCCTCAAGGTTTTCAACTTCCACTTGATGAGCTGGAGGGTCAGGCACAAACACGTTGGCATCATGAACAGCTTCTTCAGGAATGGGGGGAGTAGGGACACGTTCTTCTTGAAGTTCGTCATCGGCTGATGCAACCGGATTGTCTTCAGCAGCCGGGGCTTCAGACACGGAGACATTCACAGTTGGAGTGGCTTCTGAAAACACTTGACGTGCAATAGGTTGATGGTGCACTTCTCCTTCTGGAACGCTCGGAAGAGGGACTTGAGGCCTTGGTCCTTTGCGAAGCCTTTGTAATACAGGCGACGCCTTTGGAGATGGAGTAGGCAGGTCCTCATCCTCTTCAACTTGCATGGATGGTGTGACTTGTCGTTGTTGGGGAGTACTGGGGGAGTCTTGTTGTTGCGGGCGATCAGCCCATGAAGCATCCTGAGCAATTGGCGTCAAAGGACGACCAATGCTGATGATTTCACTGTTCATAAGAACAGGCGATGATACCACATTGTATTCAATTTGAGGAAGAACTTCATCATCTTCAACATTGTCATGGTAACCAATGTCTTCAGCAGTGATGGGATCAACTGCTGGAATCTCTTCAGCTTCAGGAGCCTCTATGGAAGCAGGCTCATGAACAGTCATTCGTAGTTCTTGGGTTGCAGATGTAGGATGAACCACTGAGATGGGTTCAACAACAAGGGGCTCTATGGGAGCAGCCCAACTTTTCTTGGTCTTGCGCTTCTTCTTGGAGGGAGCAGCATCAGAGGCTTCTGAGGTTTTCCTTTTTCTGGCTTCAGCCTCTGCAGCCCTCATCTTCTTCTGTTCTGAAGCAGTTTACGTGACTTTTGGCTTCGAGCCGGTCATGCTGCTTGGGAAGACAATGCGAGGTTCATCTTGCCTTGAAGGTGCAGATTGGACAGTCGATTTCTTCTTCTTTGCAGCCATCCTGGGGTCGATGCCAGGACGACCAAGAGCCTTGCGCTTCTCAGCCTCATTGTAGGCAAGCAGACACTTGTCAGCCAGATTTTTCATGCGCTCTCTGGAGCCTCGAGCTTCTTCACGGTTCTTGTGAAAGGCTTCTTTGAGCTCGTGCTGCATGATCTTGAAGTTCTTGACATCTTGCACGTTGAGCGTGGCCACATGCTTCTTGAACTGAGCCTTTTCATAGTCAATCTTGTGGTTCATTTCGATGATGCGCTAAGCAATAGCTAGCTCAGAAGCAATGGCGCCATTGAAGGCGACGCTGAGGCCAATTGGAAGCTGCAAGTCATCAAAGCTGAGATTTGGTGTGTCAAACCACTCATCAATGAAGTTATGGATGATTGCCACGTCAAAGAGAGGCAAGTTGTTGAAGATCTCAGCTTCTTCCTTGCTCTTGATCAGTTGCTCAAGAGCATCATCTGCAAGATCGTCATCGCTGGACAGATCAATGTGCTCTTCATGCAGAATAGCAGCAGGAGTCAAAGTCTGATTAGTACTCTTGATGATTCTCTTTTTCTTCTCCGTCTTCTTGGAGATGCGTGAAAGATCTTCATATTGCACACTATCTTCAGGAGGTGCAGTGGCCAGTGGCTTCACACGAGAAGCTTTCGGAGGTGCAGCTGATGTTGAAGCCTTAATTTTCTTTGGCTTCTGCGACCTTGGAGGAGGAGCTGGGGCTTCATCAGAATCAGCATCATTATCAGAATGATCAACTTTGGCACCGTGCACCAAGATGTAAGAGATGAGGCCATCAAGGTTTGAAAAGGGGCCAATTCTATTTTCTTCCGCTTCATGTGTGCCATCATCACGGGGAGCAGAGGGACCAGGATTGAAGTCTAATCCCCATGAATTCTTGTTTTCCTTTGCCGAAGCCTTTGCATACTAGAAGTTGCGCTTGAAGAGATTATCATCACGACACCATAGCAATGATGTTGGGTCGGCATTTGCAGGCTGAGGTCCTCGGACCATACAAGGATAGAAACCCTGTGCAATAGCTTCAGCTTTGTTCTTGGGGAGAAGGCCTCGATAGAGAATATCACCCCAAGGACTCTTGATAGCATTCTTCTCAGCGTACTCCTGGGCCACGAATTTGTACTTGAACCATTGTTCAGCCCAATAGCATCGAATCCATTGGATTCGTGTCTTGCGCTGATTATAATCCTCTTCAGGATCTGTCTTGTAAAGTTCTGCCAGATCATCAGGCAGATCTCTTGATGTTCCTCCTCGATGCTGTCTGCCACCCTTCCTTACTGATTTCTCTGCATCCATGAACTTCAAACTGAATGGTTTCAATATGTTCAAAGGCTTCAAAGGCTTTCCCTTGCTGGTCAGACAAGAACTAGCTTCAGGAGAGTTAATGTGTTGCTGTAAGAATTCTGCAAACGAATGCAGACTATGAGAACCAAGGGATTCTCCCACGGACATGTACCTGTGACAGCATTAGAGATGCGAGGGAAGGGGAAGAGGTCATATGCATTCTCAGAAGATTTTGAAGATAAATCAGTTTTAAGACATTGACCTCATGTTGCGAAGACATTCACTTATATGTTGAGAGTTGGTTCCAAATTTGTACGAATCCGTGAATAAGTACAAGTGAGGAATCTAACTAGATATGAAGCTTAAGTGAATATACTAGGCAGTATGAGATGCAGACATAATAGATCTAACTTTGTGTAGACAAAAACCACTTTTGCTAAATAGGACGAATCATTGCGGATCAAAAAGATGGTAAAAATAGAGTTATATTTACCACACGAAGAACTGCTAGATGAGATGAATTGGAGACCGAGCAGTTCAATCCACCGTGCCCTAACTTGGTGACGGAGGACACCTACGGCGGCGGTGGAGAGGACGATGCCCGCGGCCGGCGTGAGGACGGCGTCGGAGAAGTCGCGGGAGCTAAGCGCTTCATCGTCGGCGTCGTCGAGAGCTAGCGGTGGCGCTAGGGTTTTGACGAGGTGGAGAGGTGGAAGAAGGTTTTCTTGACCGCAGGGGGCACGTATTTATAAGAAGGTGTGCGGCACAGCGCAATTACATAGGTGCCCCTGCCTGTTCACATCTGAGGGACACGTGGCAAGCATGCAACATATTCAGAGTTGTCCCACGTTCCCATGCCCACCAAGTTTGTCGGATGGTCGTTCCGGCTTCTCCGGATTTCAGTCAATAAGGATGAATCATTTAACAGACTTAATGTTTGTCTCTATGTCTTCTGCTGACAAGGATGCAGAGAAGACATTCGACAGTTTCAATAGAATGCATATGATTTGGACAGATAGAGTTTGAGATAGAAAGCATAGAAAGATTAGGGTCCGATCACATTCACTTACTTCAAAAGATTCACAAATGAAGACATAGCTATAAGTGAATGCTATAGAGGACAAAATACTAGTATATATATATATATATATATATATATATATATGGGAAAGTAATCAACTCAACATAGTGAAGTAAATCATGAAGATAAGTTGAAAGTTGAAGACAAATCAAATGCAAATATATTCAACAATAATTCCATGAGTGAAACACTTCAAACCAAGAAATTTGGTGGTGGCGTTACCCACCGTATAGGAAGTATTAGACCCAGACACAGCTCACAATTATCATGGCGCTCCGATGTCAAATTCCATCTTAATGTATTCACACTCAGAATGCAAGTCTTCATTGATTGAAGATATAGTTTACTTCGTGTGTTGCACATCTAAGTCATCAACATGCATAAGTGTTAGGATGTGTGCCTGATCACAGGACATTTGAGGATTCCAAGATATTTAGCTCACACTGTAACTTGCAAAACCTTTTCTCATCCAAGGGCTTTGTGAAGATATCTGCCAGTTGCTCTTCAGTGTTGACGTGAATGATGTCAATATCTTTCTTCATGACATGATCTCGGAGAAAATGATGACGAATTTCAATGTGCTTTGTCTTCAAGTGCTGGACTGGATTGTTGGCAATCTTGATGGCGCTTTCGTTGTCGCAGAAGAGAGGGACTTGCTTCAGATTGATGCCATAGTCCTTGAGAGTTTGCTTCATCCACAGAAGCTGAGCACAACAAGATCCAGCAACAATGTATTCAGATTCAGCAGTTGAGAGTGATACACAGTTTTGCTTCTTTGAAGACCAACAGAGCAGTGATCGTCCCAGAAAGTGACATGTTCCTGATGTAGATTTGCGATCCACCTTGTCACCAGCATAATCAGCATCCGAGAATTCAACCAGATCAAATCTTGAGCCCTTTGGATACCATAATCCGAGTGTTGGGGTGTAAGCCAAATATCTAAGAATTTGCTTCACAGCTAAGTGATGTGATTCCTTTGGTGCCGCTTGGAATCGAGCACAAATGCAAACACTAAGCATAATATCTGGCCTAGATGCACATAGGTAAAGTAAAGAACCAATCATGGAGCGGTATACCTTTTGATCGAACTATTTACCATTGTCGTCGAGACCAAGATGATGTTTGGCTGGCATTGGCGTCGTGTAACCTTTGCAATCTTGCATGCCGAACTTCTTTAGATAGTCTTTGAGATATTTTTCTTGAGATATGAAAATGCCATTCCTTTGCTGACGAATTTGAAGACCAAGGAAGAACTTCAGCTCACCCATCATGGACATCTGATATTGCTCTTGCATCATGTATCCAAACTCATCACTATACTTCTGGTTGGTGCAGCCGAAGATTATGTCATCCACATATATTTGGCATAGAAACAGTTCACCATCATATGTCTTCGTGAAGAGTGTGGGATCTAGGGATCCTGGTTTGAAGCCTTTGCTCTTCAGGAAGTCTTTGATTGTATCATACCAAGCACGAGGAGCTTGTTTGAGGCCATACAGTGCTTTGTTTAGTTTGTGCACCATATCAGGATGTTTTGGATCTTCAAAACTAGGTGGTTGAGCAACATACACTTCTTCTTCAATCTTGCCATTGAGGAAAGCACTCTTCACATCCATTTGATATAGCAAGATGTTGTGGTGATTAGCATAGGCTAGCAGTATGCGAATAGCTTCAAGCCTAGCCACCAGAACAAATGTTTCATCAAAGTCGATTCCTTCAACTTGAGTATATCCTTGAGCCACAAGACGTGCTTTGTTTCTGACGACTTGACCATGCTCATCTTGTTTGTTCCGATATATCCATTTAGTGCCAATAATGTTATGTTTGTGAGGGTCAGGGCGCTTGACAAGTTCCCAAACATTATTCAGCTTGAACTGTTGAAGTTCTTCTTGCATGGCTTGAATCCATTCAGGTTCCATAAAGGCTTCAGCAACTTTCTTGGGTTCAGATATTGATACAAATGAAAAGTGCCCACAGAAATTTGCTAACTGTGTTGCTCTTGAGCGAGTAAGCGGACCAGGTGCATTGATGCTATCAATTATCTTCTCAATTTGTACTTGATTTGCAACACGAGGATGAACTGGACGAAGCCCTTGCTCATGCTGATCATTGTCATCATTGGGAGGATTGTCTTCGGTCTGAGCATTGTCTTCAGGTTGGTTTGGTGCAGAAATGATAAGTTCCTCTTCAGGCAGTGCTTCAGAGGGCATGATTTCACCAGTTCCCATCAGCTTGATAGATTCGCTGGAAGGAGCTTCATCTAATGTGCTTGGCAGGAGCTCTCATTGTGAACCATTGGTTTCATCAAATCGCACGTCCACAGTTTCAATGATTTTGTAGTGGAAGAGGTTGAAGACTCTATAAGAGTGCGAATCCTTTCGATAACCGAGCATGAAGCCTTCGTGAGCTTTGGGTTCAAATTTTGACTTGTGATGGGGATCCTCGATCCAGCACCTAGCACCAAAGACTCTGAAGTAGCTGACATTTGGCTTCTTGCCAGTAAGGAGCTCATAGGATGTTTTGCCCAGAAGCTTGTGGATGTAAACACGGTTGATGATGTGACATGCTATATCAATAGCTTCAGTCCAGAACTTTCTTGGTGTCTTGTACTCATCGAGCATTGTTCGAGCCATCTCAATGAGAGTTCTGTTCTTGCGCTCAACAATGCCATTTTGCTGAGGTGTGTATGGAGCAGAAAGCTCATGAGTGATTCCCATTGTATCCAGATAGAGATCAAGCCTGGTGTTCTTGAATTCAGTGCCGTTATCACTTCTGATATGCTTGATCTTGACGCCATAGTTGTTCGTTGCTCGATTGGCGAATCGTCTGAAGACATCTTGTACTTCAGTCTTGTAGACAATTATGTGCACCCATGTATATCTTGAGTAGTCATCAACAACGACGAAGCCATAGAGACACGCTGTTGTTGTGAGGGTAGAGTAGTGAGTAGGGCCAAATAAGTCCATGTGCAACAGCTCAAAGGGTTGAGATGTTGTCATGATTGTCTTCGAGGGGTGCTTGGCCCTCGTCATCTTTCCAGCTTCGCAGGCACCACACAAATGATCTTTCTTGAACTTGACACCTTCGATGCCTATGACATGCTTCTTCTTGACGAGAGTGTGTAAGTTCCTAATGCCAGCATGCCCCAGCCTTCGATGCCAGAGCCAGCATTCTGAAGCTTTTGAAAGAAGACATACGGCAAGCTATGGACCTGCTGAGAAATCTACCATGTATAGATCATCTTTCCTATACCCTTCAAAGACTAGAGACTTGTCAGATTCCATTAGTACAAGGCAACGATATTTTCCGAATATCACAATCATGTTTAAGTCACAAAGCATTGAGACAGACATTAAGTTGAATCCAAGGGATTCAACAAGCATCACTTTATCCATGTATTGATCCTTTGAGATTGCAACTCTACCTAGACCCAATACCTTGCCTTTACCAGTGTCAGCAAATGTAATTTGACTCTTGTCGGATGGACGTAAGGTTGAGTCCATGAGAAGACTTCGATCACCAGTCATATGATTAGTGCATCCTCTGTCCATAATCCATTCTGAAGCACGAGGTGTCATACCCTACAGTGCAGTTAGGAGGATAGGCTTCACAAGGTATGTTGTGAAGCATAAGCGTTTGACACACACTAGGATTATCACAGCATAGATGAATGTTAGAGCACACAGTATGACAGGTAAATGATTCATATGTGGAATAGATAGTGAGTCATTTTATCATGCGTCCCTTTGTGTTTTAGGTCCCCATCAATAATATCGGACGCCTTTGATTGCTGGCTGGAGACCATATTATGCAAAAGAGAGTTAATTCTTCTTCACCACCCACATCTTCAGGGGTGGCCTAGAAGCAATGAGTCTAAGTGCAGCATCTGAGAATTTCGGCTTTGAAGCCCTAGCAAATAGCCTTGCAGGAGATGAATGATACTCATATGAATAAGCAGAAAAGTTCTTAGTCCTATGAACATGGCGGTTTGAGGACACACGTTCATATTCATAAGTTTGAGTACGATTTCCCTGCAAAACATTGGCATTAGGGTGACTCAAGTGAGTCCTGTATTCGTATGAAGCTGTTGGACCATATGATGCCTTTGGTCTGGGGTTTGTCTTCTTCCCAGGTGGTGTCATGATGACATTCACTGGAAGATTCTTAAGACAGCTTTTGGTAACCCAGATCTTCTTCATAGGTGGTCCATTCCTGCGGTTAGTACCAATATACCTGGCAAACGCTTCACCATTCTGATTCTTGAACAGTTTATAGTTTGCATCAAAGGATTCATCAATGATAATAGGATTAGCACATGTAAAGCCAGATAAAGTGGATGGATCCACTGAAGGTTCCTTTGCAGCAACCCATGTGGTTTTGGGATAATGCTCAGGCTTCCAGTAGGAACCATCAACATTCATTTTCCTCTCGAACCCAACACCCTCTTTCCTAGGGTTTCGGTTCAGAATCTGCTTTTTGAGGACATCACAAAGTGTCTGATGCCCTTTCAGAGTTTTATACATCCCTGTTTCAAGCAATGTCTTCAACCTAGCATTTTCATCAGCAATAGTAGTGGTATCCTCAGTAGAGGGGTTAGGTTCCACATCAGTAGTTGAAGACAAAGCAACAGTAGCAGCATTGGAACATTCAGCAACAGAGGCAGTGTTACCACGCTCTATGCATTTTAAACATGGTTGTTCAAATCCATCCTGAGAGGAACTGATCTGTTGAGCGCGAAATGACTCATTCTCTTTTTGAAGATCTTCATGAGTCGCTTTCAATTTCTCAAGCTCTTGCTTCCTTTGAAGATAATCATAGGAGAGCTTTTCATAAGTGGTTGAGAGCGTCTCATGAAGACTTTCAAGTTCTTGATACTTAGCATGAAGATTTTTTATGTCTTCAGCTAAGGACTGTGAACATGTCATTTCCGCATCCAACAGGTCATCGCTTTTGTCTAACAGTTTTTGAGTATGTTCCATAGCCCTTTGTTGTTCAGTAGCAATTTTAGCAAGTGTTTTGTAGCTGGGTTTAGATTCACAATCAGAGTCATCTTCACTTGATGTTTGAAAGTAAGCATCGTGTGATTTTACCTTGGCACCGCGTGCCATGAAGCAGTAGGTGGGAGCAGGATTGTCCTTGTCATCATCAGTGTTGGTGTGGGAGTCATTGTCTTCAGTGTTGAAGATGGACTTGGCAACATAGACTGTGGCTAGAGCCAGACTTGCAACGTCAGGGTCGGACTCTTCTTCAGACTCCACCTCCACCTCCTCAGAAGCAGACTCCTCCTCTGAATCCATTTCCTTGCCAACAAAAGCACGAGCCTTGCCATATGAGCTCTTCTTATGAGATGAAGACTTTGATGAGGACTTGGAAGAAGACTTTGAAGATTTCTTCTTCTTCTTGTCATCAGAGTCATATTCCTTGTTCTTCTTCTTCTTCTTCTCGTTATCCCACTGAGGACACTCAGAGATGTAGTGCCCAGGCTTCTTACACTTGTGACATGTTCTCTTCTTGTTGTCTTGAGTGGAAGCTTCATCATTTCTTGAACTGGATCGTGAAGACTTTCTGAAGCCCTTCTTCTTGGTGAATTTCTAGAACTTCTTCACAAGCATAGCAAGTTCCCTTCCAATGTCTTCAGGATCATCAGAACCGCAGTCAGATTCTTCTTCTTCAGATGAGGAAACAACTTTTTCCTTTAAAGCACGAGTTCGGCCATAGTTGGGGCCATAGATATCTCTTTTCTCAAAAAGCTGGAACTCATGTGTGTTGAGCCTCTCAAGTATATCAGACGGATCGAGAATCTTGAAGTCAGGACGTTCTTGTATCATGAGGGCAAGGGTGTCAAAGGAGCTTTCAAGAGATCTCAGCAGTGTTTTGACGATTTCATGCTTAGTGATCTCAGTGGCGCCGAGAGCCTGAAGCTCATTTGTGATGTCGGTGAGGCGATCAAACGTGAGCTGGACATTTTCATTGTCGTTTCTCTTGAAGCGGTTGAAGAGGTTGTGAAGAACACTGATCCTTTGATCTCTCTGAGTTGAGACGCCTTCATTGACCTTGGACAACCAGTCCCAGACTAGCTTTGACGTTTCCAGAGCACTCACACAGCCATACTGTCTTTTGGTCAGATGACCACAGATGATGTTCTTTGCAGTGGAGTCGAGTTGAATGAACTTCTTGACATCAGTAGGGGTGACACCTTCACCAGTTTTGGGAACGCCGTTCTTGACGACAAACCAGAGGTCGACATCAATGGCTTCAAGATGCATGCGCATCTTATTCTTCCAGTAGGGATATTCAGTTCCATCGAACACGGGACAAGCAACGGAGACTTTGATTATCCCTGCAGTCGACATAGCTAAACTCCAGGTGGTTAAACTGAATCACACAGAACAAGGGAGTACCTTGCTCTGATACCAATTGAAAGTGCTAGTTATCGACTAGAGGGGGGGGGGGTGAATAGGCGATTTTTATCAAAGTCTTCAAAACGTGGAAGTTTCAAAGACAAACAATAGAAATGACCTAATTGATATGCAGCGGAAGATAAACTACAACAAGCAAGCCATAGTCAAGTATGCAATAATGTGAACGTACAAAGACTAATAGCAGCTAGGTAGTAAGGATCAGGATGGAAGATAGTACGAAGCCAATCAACGATAGTAGTCAAGCAATGAAGTCAAACATATAAGACCAATAAGCAATGACTTCACGAAGACAAACTCAAAGTAAAGGGAGTTAGAGGATAGAACCAGTCACTTGTTGAAGACACAAGATTTGTTGGACTAGTTCCAGTTGCTATGACAACTGTACGTCTCGTTAGGGAGGCTGAGATTCAAATCAGAAGACCGCGTCTTCACCTTATTCCCCTTGAGCTAAGGACACACAGTCCTCGCCCAATCACTCTGGTAAGTCTTCAAGGTAGACTTCCGAACCTTCACAAACTTCGTTCACCGGCGATCCACAATGACTCTTGGATGCTCAGAACGCGACGCCTAACCGGCTGGAGGATACACAGTCCTCAAGTGTAATAAGTCTTCAGGTCACACAGACAGAAAGACTTCAGTGATGCCTAACACTCTTTGGCTCTGGGTGTTTGGGCTTTGTCCTCGCAAGGATTTCTCTCTCAAAGGCTTCGAGGTGGGTTGCTCTCAAAACGACAAAAGCCGTAAACTAACTCTGAGCAGCCACCAATTTATGGTGTAGGGGGTGGGCTATTTATAGCCACAAGGCAACCCGACCTGATATGTCCGAAATGACCCTGGGTCACTAAGGAACTGACACGTGTTCCAACGGTCAGATTTCAAACACACACGGCAACTTTACTTGGGCTACAAGCAAAGCTGACTCATCCAACTCTGGATAAGATTTGCTCTCATTGTCTTCGCTCGAAGACATAGGATTTGGGTTGAGCATCACTTCAGTCACTCTGACTTTGTTCACTTGGACCCCACTTAACAGTACGGTGGTTCCTATGACTCAACAAACAAGAAAAGGAAACAACGAAACAACTCAGTCTTCGCGCTCCATAGTCTTCACTCAATGTCTTCTCATGTCATAGTCTTCAGTGTGAATATCTTCACACACCACCATTGTCTTCAATGTCTTCATACATTTTTAGGGGTCATCTCCGGTAGGTAAACCGAATCAATGAGTGACACTTCCTGCATTATCCTGCAATTCTCACAAACGCATTAGTCCCTCAACCAACTTTGTCATCAATACTCCAAAACCAGCTAGGGGTGGCACTATATGCACTTACAGTTTCGTGCGACATTTGCCAAGGGATGGCTTATCATGGTGGGAGCTAGTAAGACATCGCGAGTGCCTGGAAGCGAGACAAGGCGTAAACATGTACGCCGATGCATCTTACCTAGGTTTGGGGCTCTCCTAGGAGATAATACCCCTAGTCCTGCTCTGCAGGGTCTCTACATGATCACTAGATCAACAAGAAGCTACAAGCTTGCTCCTCGAGCTGTTTGGCTAGAGAAGAAAGAAGGGCTAGGCTAGCTCTACTCCTCTCTCTATGTGTGTGTGCTCTCTAAGAAGCTGAACCCTTTGCACGGGTGCCCTGGGGGGTTTATATAGGCCTACCCCCTAGGGGTACAATGGTAATCCGGCCGGGTGTAGGCCCGGGCCGTCAATGTCTCTCGTCGCCAGTTTCTCCGCCGGCTCCTCGGGCCCGCCGCTTGGTGGGTCCCGCCGGCTGCCGGGCTCTCGGTCGATAGGTAGGGCCCACCGCTTGTGGGTCCTGTCGGCTGTTTGTTACTGTAGCCCTGCCTCTGATGACAAAGGCTTGGTCAGGGAGAGCATGGCTATAGTACCGTTGCCTGGCGGGCGCTCACTATAGCCACACCTTGTCTTATCCGGTTAATGGCGCACAAACTTTGAGGGAAGAGGAGGGCCGGCTGCTGGGAGTCGGCCTCCCCCGATGCCGACTGGTCAAGCTCACCGCCTTTTGGCATCTCACGAACAAGTAGGGCCAACCACTTGTGGGCCGTACTGATAGCCCATCATGGGAGCATGGCTTCCTCTGCCATGGATGATGTCATGGGCAGCGTGGCAACAATGCTGTGCCGGGCTAGGGATGGCCACCCGGTACGCTACACTGTGGCCACGTCTGTTCTTGTATTTGGGGGTGGCACGCTGCACTGTAGCCACGCCCGTCTCGTTGTTGTTATGTGGGTGCAAACTTTGAGGGCGGGAGGATGTCCGCCTGCTAGGAGTCGGCTGCTCCGGTGGCCGCGTGATAGGGGTCGGCCCATGTCAGGGGCGCTCCTTGGGCCTCACCGCCTTCTAGCAGCCGGCCGTTTGGACCAGCGGGCCACAAGAAGGCGGTCCCTTATCTTTGATGCTTGAGGGGCGCAGCCGGCCCTGATGTCTTGAAATATCATGGGGAGCAGATAGGGCTACCCGTGGTCATTTACTCTAACAGTAGTCCCTGAAGCTCGTGGGGCGTCGCGGCTGAAATGGCGAGAAGTCTCAGCAGCTTCCTTCTCGAGTTGGCCGCGATCAAGCATGCCGCCTGGTGATTTCGAAATGCAGAGGTGGGAGCTAGGTGGCTCACTTGCCGGGCACTAGACTAGCCGCCCTCTGTTCGTGCGCCATGCGGCGCCAGCCAGCCGGGCCAGCCTGCAGCCCACGTGTGCGGTGAGACATCACCACAGGCCGGGGCCCACCACTACCAGGCCTCGGCACGCATGCGGATCCGCTGTGGCCGAGGCGGACGGTTGGGATTCCATGGCGCAGTAAATGCACGCCGTTACTGCACGGTAAACACGGGGTCGTGGGGTCGTGGGTGCAGTTAATCCCAATATTCCCATGTCCCGCCCCCTTGGCTCCACCGCCAGGGGCTATAAATAGGGGGAGGAGGGGAGTGGCAGACGCACGTGTGCCCTCATCTCCCTTCGCCATTTCCCTCTTCCTCTCTCTGCTGCCGCCACAGTTCGCCATCGCCGAGCCCATCCACCCCACAACATCGCTGCTCCGCTGGGCTTCAAACTCTCATGGCGTGCGAGCGGGCAAGCGCTAGTGCCTAGGATGGCTCCAACGTCCACGAGGAACACCTCGATTTCCTCCGCAAACACCATGGCTACCCGGGGAGGGCTACGTACAGGTATGCACTCCACCCAAGAGGGAGATCTCGCCAGCGTCGGAGGACAGCGAACGCATTGTCTTCCGGTCGCATTTCCTTCGCGGCTTCAGCCGACCAACGAGCGGCTTCCTCCGCTCCTTCCTCCAGTTCTACCAACTCCAGCTGCACCACCTCACGCCAAACATGGTGGTGCTGCTATCCGCCTTTGTTACTCTCTGCGAGGGTTACCTTAGCATTCTCCCCACCCTCGAGCTCT
Source organism: Triticum timopheevii (assembly GCA_963921465.1). Lineage (NCBI taxonomy): Eukaryota > Viridiplantae > Streptophyta > Magnoliopsida > Poales > Poaceae > Triticum > Triticum timopheevii. Next base: position 499,945,819 of record OY997272.1, read on the forward strand.
GGGGGGAGTTCTTCTACACCAAGCTCGGCACTGCCGCCAAGGGGAAGGCGGCTCAGTGTGGAGCCTTCGTCGTAGTGCAACATTCAGGCATAGAGAACTGCTTCCTGGCCATCAGCTTGACGCAGTCGGTCAAGCTGTGGAAAAAAAATCTTATTTCTACGTCAAGAAAGCCCACCTGACAGCGGACTTCGTCAACCTACCGGCTTATGTAGCCGGCCCGCCGGTTGAGCAGCGTGGAAGGCAAGCTTGGCAATACGATATGAAGATCTCCTCCCATTGTAACCGACTCTGTGTAACCCTAGCCCTCTCTGGTGTCTATATAAACCGGAGAGTTTTAGTCCGTAGGACGAACAACAATCATACCATAGGCTAGCTTCTAGGGTTTAGCCTCTCTGATCTCGTGGTAGATCAACTCTTGTAATACCCATATCATCAATATTAATCAAGCAGGAGTAGGGTTTTACCTCCACCAAGAGGGCCCGAACCTAGGTAAAAACGTCGTGTTCCTTGTCTCCTGTTACCATCCGCCTAGATGCACAGTTCGGGGCCCCTTACCCGAGATCCGCCGGTTTTGACACCAACATTGGTGCTTTCATTGAGAGTTCCTCTATGTCGTCGCCTTTAGGCCCGATGGCTTCTTCGGTCATCAACCACGACACGGTCCAGGGTGAGACTTTTCTCCCCGGACAAATCTTCGTATTCGGCGGCTTCGCACTGCGGGCCAACTCGCTTGGCCATCTGGAGCAGATCGAAAGCTACGCCCCTGGGCATCAGGTCAGGTTTGGAAGCTTAAACTACACGGCCGACATCCGCGGGGACTTGATCTTCTACGGATTCGAGCCATGGCCGAGCGTGCCGCACTGTCTCGATGGGCATGATCTAGCTCTGCCGCCGGACAGTGCCCAGAGTGCCGCTCAGGTGTCTGCTCCGACCATTAGCTCGGAGCCGACTGCGCTAACGAGGGATGGACGGTTGGACGCCACCCTAGGAGCCGCAATCTCTACAGCGATAGAGCCGAATACCAACCTAGTCCTTTGCAAGGCCCGTGACTCCAAGGTGCCAGACTCCGCTCCGGACTCCGAATCTTCCGCACCCCTTCCGATCGAACCCGATTGGGCTCCGATCATGGAGTTCACCGCCGCGGATGTCTTTCAGCACTCGCTCTTTGGCAATATCCTAAACTCCCTAAAGTCTCTCTCTTTGTCAGGAGAGCCCTGGCCGGACTATGGTCAGCAGGGTTGGGATGCGGACGACGAAGAAATTCGAAACCCACCCACCACCCTTTGTAGCCACAATCGACGATCTAACCGACATGCTCGACTTCGACTCTGAAGACATCGACGGTATGGACGCCGACGAAGGAGACGACCAAGAACCAGCACCAATAGGCCACCTCGTCATACGACATATACATGGTGGACACCCCCAAAGCAGGGGATGGCAACGAAAAAGCGGAGGATGACCTCTCCAAGAAGCAACCCAAGCGCCGACGTCATCGGTGCCGCTCTAAATCCCGCCAAAGCAAGAACGGCGAATCCGGCATGGGAGACATCAACACCCCGGACAGCACCAAAGACATCCCCCTCCAGCAGGACTCAACGCAGGAGGGCGAAGGAGCCAGCCCTCATGAGAGAGTGGCCGACAGAGAGGTCAAGGACTACAATTATATGCCTCCCTCCGAAGACGAGGCAAGCCTCGACGATGACGAATTCGTCGTGCCAGAGGATCCCGTCGAACAAGAGCGTTTCAAACGCAGGCTTATAGCCACGGCAAGCAGCCGCAAGAAAAAATAGCAGCAGCTTAGGGCTGACCAAGACCTGCTAGCCGACAGATGGACTGAAGTCCTGGCGGCCGAAGAGTATAAACTCGAACGCCCCTCCAAAAGTTGCCCAAAGCGCAGGCTGCTACCCCAACTAGAGGAGGAAGCAACTAAACCTACATCACCAGTGTACGATGCGCCCGATCGGCCACCCCGTGGCCGCGAGAGAGAGGCCCCCCGGCTCTCAATCCAAGCCGCACCCCGGCGCCGCTCTAAGAGTGCCAGAGCACAGGGAAACGCAATAGACCTGCGAAACCTATTGTAGGATAAGGCAAGGCAAACAAGATCGATCTATGGATCGCATGGGCGCCCCACATCACGTGATGATAATCGTCACACCGGATATGATAAATACGACCAGGCCGAATACAACAGACCAAGCTCATCCGAGCTGCGTCGCGATATAGCCCAGTACAGGGGCGCCGCACACCCACTATGCTTCATAGACGAAGTAATGGATCATCAAATCCCCGAGGGTTTTAAGCCCGTAAACATCGGATCATACGATGGCACAACTGATCCCGCGGTATGGATCGAGGATTATCTCCTTCATATCCACATGGCCCATGGTGATGATCTACACGCCATCAAATACCTCCCGCTCAAGCTTAAAGGACCAGCTCGACATTGGCTTAATAGCCTGCCAGCAGAGTCAATTAGTTGCTGGGAGGACCTGGAATCCGCATTCCTGGATAACTTCCAGGGCACTTATGTGCGGCCACCAGACGCCGATGACCTAAGCCACATAATCCAGCAGCCAGAGGAATCGGCTAGGCAATTCTGGACACGGTTCCTAACCAAGAAAAATCAAATAGTCGACTGTCCGGACGCCGAGGCCCTTGCAGCCTTCAGGCACAACATACGAGACGAATGGCTTGCCCGGCACCTAGGACAGGAAAAGCCGAAATCTATGGCAGCCCTCACGACACTCATGACCCGCTTCTACGCGGGCGGAGACAGCTGGCTAGTTCGTAGCAATAACATAACCAAGAGCCCTGACAATTCGGATACCAAGGACAACAATGGCAGGTCACGTTGCAACAAGCACAAGCGCCGCATTAACGGCGACAATGCTGAGGATACGGCAGTCAATGCCAGATTCAGAGGCTCTAAACCCGGTCAGCGGAAGAAGCCATTCAAAAGAAACCCTCCGGGCCCATCCAACTTAGACCGGATACTCGATCGCTCGTGCTAGATACACGGCACCCCCGAACAACCAGCCAACCACACCAACAGGGATTGTTGGGTGTTCAAGCAGGCAGGCAAGTTAAGTGCCGAAACCAAAGACAAGGGGCTGCGTAGCGATGACGAGGAGGAGCCCCGGCCGCCGAACAACAGAGGACAGAAGGGATTCCCCCCGCAAGTGCGGACGGTGAACATGATATACGCAACCCACATCCCCAAAAGGGAGCGGAAGTGTGCTCTCAAGGACGTCTATGCACTGGAGCCAGTCGCCCCAAAGTTCAACCCATGGTCCTCCTGCCCGATCACCTTTGATCGAAGGGACCACCCCACTAGCATCCGTCATGGTGGATTCGCCGCATTGGTCCTAGACCCAATCATTGACGGATTTCACCTCACCAGAGTCCTGATGGACGGCGGCAGCAACCTGAACCTGCTTTATCAGGATACAGTGCGAAAAATGGGTATATATCCCTCAAGGATTAAACCCACAAAGACAACCTTTAAAGGCATCATACCAGGTGTAGAAGCTAGCTGTACACACTCGGTTACACTCGAAGTGGTCTTCGGATCCCCGGACAATTTTCGAAGCGAGGAGTTAATCTTCGACATAGTCCCATTCCACAGTGGCTATCACGGCCTGCTCGGACGAACCACATTTGCAAAATTCAATGCGGTGCCGCACTACGCATATCTCAAGCTCAAGATGCCAGGCCCTCGCGGAGTCATCACGGTAAATGGAAACACCGAACGCTCTCTCCGAACGGAGGAGCACACAGCGGCCTTGGCAGCGGAATTACAGAGCAGCCTCTCAAGGCAAGTTTCCAATCCGGGTGTTAAATGTCCGGACAACGTCAAGCGCGCCCGAAGCAACCTACAACAGAGTAGGCCGACACGATCCGAGCAAGCATAGCAGTGCGGCCCCAACCCCAGCCCTCGCCAGATGGTGATATCGGTACCACGCCTACATAATTACGCTCTGAAAATACCATGGGCATAAGGGGAGGGGCACAACTACGGCACGCCCAGAATGCGGCTCAACCGCACTTAGGGGCTCCTTATTCCGCCGTTTTCCTTTTTAATTTTTTTACACTTTCAGGACCCACCTATTCGGAAGGCCTGTCCGGCAATACACTCGCCGAACACACGATGCAACAACCAGGGCAAGAACAAGCCGCGTCGAATGTCCAGGTGGCCTCTATAACGAGTTAAATACCTGTTTTTACTTAAAGACCCGCAGCTTGCCCCTGGAGGGGGACATGTCAAATAATCCCATCTCTTGCTTATCGCACTATTTGTATCGTTCTGCTTTCATAGCAGCTTTTACATAAATAAGACATAGCTCTTATCCTTTCTTGTATCCATCTATTTCTATACATATATGTTGAGTCATGACATTACGCAACCGTACACTTTGGTACGACCAATACACCAGGGGCTTAAGTACCCCATAACATGGTGTGAGAAGACCGAACACTCTCCTGAGTGCGGCACCCCGAACTTATAGCATTATATGCATCGGCTCCGAATCATGTCTTGGGTCAATAGTTGGGTTTGCCCGGCTCCCATGTTTTGGTACCTTACCTGCCGCAATGTTGGCTAAGGTAGCGCTGGGAGAACTATTGCGATTGTGCCCCAGTTGAGCTGGGTTAACACCTTAGTAGAGAAAGCTGAAACTGACGGTCATGATAGTGCGAGAGACCGGTCGCTGTTCACGAGGTTTTTTGAGTCCTTAAAGACTTATGCCGCTTAGAGCGAGGAGCCGGATTTATCTGGCCAAGGCGTGGATAGCGCCCCGAACTCGGTCTTTCGAATACTAGGGGCTTCGCCGAAATTTAAAATTATAGAATTCTCTAGCTAAGTGTGAGTGATAAAGCATTATAAGTCTGATGACCTGGTTCGTTGTGCTGAGCGCCTCCCTAGATGGACCCAAGAATGGGAACAAGAGCACTCAGGTTTATCCCGAACACCCCAGCACTCGTGGCATGGGGGTAGAAGTCGACGACTTGCATCTCTCAGATTTGATAAACGGCCACACAGAAGGTAATATTTTAAATTAACAAGCATTGCTTAACGCACATGAACAAACTTTTCAGCATACAGGATAACAAATGCGAGTCTACTCAAAAATTACATGTTTGGAGCACTCATCCGCTATACGGCGGGCACCCTTCAGGACGCCCTTATAATACATCTCAGGCGTGCGATACTCCTTGCCCGACGGTGGCGCGTCCATCAAAAGCTTCTCCGCGTCCAGCTTGCCCCAGTGCACTTTAGCACGGGCAAGGGCCCGACGGGCACCTTTAATGCAGACAGAGCGCTTGATGACCTCAATCCACGGACAAGCGTCCACCAGCCGCCGCACCAGACCGAAGTAGCTCCCAGGCATGGCTTCCCTAGGCCATAGTCGAACTATGAGGCCCTTCATGGCCTGTCCGGCCACCTTGTGGAGCTCGACCAGCTGCTTCAGCTGGTCGCTTAGGGGCACCGGATGTTCGGCCTCAGCATACTGAAACTAGAACACCGTTTCCGTCGAGCTACCCTCCTCGGCTCGGTAGAACGCGGCAGCATCAGACACACTACAGGGGAGATCGGCGAACGCTCCTGGAGAGCTCCGGATTCGGGTAAGTAATAGATAATTTACTTTTATGTTCTTGCTTTGCATAAAGAATGCCTTACCCGCCGCTATCTTCTTCATCGCCTCGATCTCCTGGAGGGCCTTATGGGCTTCGGCCTTAGCGGTTTTGGCACTCTCAAGAGCCAAGGCGAGCTCGGACTCCCGAGTCTTCGAGTCACGCTCCAAACTCTCGTGTTTTTCCACGAGAGCCTGGAGCTCTTGCCGCACCTCCACCACTCGCGCCTCCTGCTTCTCTCGCTTGGTGCGCTCCAGGGCCGCACTGTTTTCGGCCTTGGAGACCGCCTCCTTCAGGGTCGCCACCTCGGCCGTGGCCCTTGCAACATTTACGTTGGTCCTATCATTATTTGCAACCAAGTATTTGGAGTTACGTTGACGACCCGACGGATAAGCATGACCTGGACTACATTGACGAGCTTGAGGTTCTTGCTCACCATCTTTTTGACGCAGGTTTGGAGTCCGGTCAGCTCTTCCGAATCTCCCCACATTAGGCCCATCTCTTTCTAGGAGGTGAGCCGTGTGGGAATGCCAGATCGGAACTCAGGGGCCGCTTCCCATTTGGGGTCGCGTGGCTCGGTGATGTAGAACCACCCCGATTGCCATCCTTTTATTGTCTCCACGAAGGAGCCCTCGAGCCATAGGATGTTGGCCATCCGGCCCACCATGGCACCTCCGCACTCCGCTTGGCGGCCGCCCACCACTTTCGGCTTGACATTAAAAGTCTTCAGCCATAAGCCGAAGTGGGGCTGGATGCAGAGGAAGGCCTCGCACACGACGATGAACGCCGAGATGTTGAGGATAAAGTTCGGGGCCAGATCGTGGAAGTCCAGGCCGTAGTAGAACATGAGCCCCCGGACGAACGGGTGAAGAGGAAAACCCAGTCCGCGGAGGAAATGAGGGAGAAAAACAACCCTCTCATGGGGCCTGGGGGTGGGGATGAGTTGCCCTGCATCTGGAAGCCGGTGCGTGATGTCGTCAGGCAAGTATCCGGCCATCCTCAACTTTTTGATTTGCCCCTCCGTGAAGGAGGAAGCCATCCATCTACCTCCCGCTCCGGACATGATTGGAGAAGGTTGAGGTGGGAAGCGCGAGCTTGGGCGTTGGAGCTCGAGCACGCAGGGACGGATAAGCAAAGGAGGAAGAAGGCGTAAATGGAAAGGGTAGATCCTTATCCCCTTATATGGGCGGCCGAAACTACGAGCCCCCACCGGCCTAATAAAACTCGCTTATCTCCCAAGCGCCGTGGTTAATGGCGCGGTTAGGTTACCCATGCCCGTATTGATGAGAATCCCGGAATAAGGGGACATGATCTCTGCTTTGACAAGATGTGCCAAGGAAACCGCCTTGCTAAACGCGCTGAGGTGGAGCAGTAAAACGATTCGAATAAAGGCTTGGCCATGGCGTGATGTCACGCTGCGAAATACGTCAGCAGATTAGATTTGTGTAGAAATTATTCTCTCTACGGTGGTATGTGGAACTTATTTTTGCAGAGCCGGACACTATCCTTGTGTTCAACATCTTCTATGAAGTATTCGGAGGAGGAACCCGCCTTGCAATGCCGAAGACAACTTGCGCGCCGGACTCGTCGTCATTGAAGCCTGGTTCAGGGGCTACTGAGGGAGTCCTGGATTAGGGGGTGTCCGGATGGCCGGACTATGACCTTTGGCCGGACTCCCGGACTATGAAGATACAAGATTGAAGACCTCGTCCCGTGTCCGGATGGGAGTTTCCTTGGCGTGGAAGGCAAGCTTGGCGATACGATATGAAGATCTCCTCCCATTGTAACAGACTCTGTGTAACCCTAGCCCTCTCCGGTGTCTATATAAACCGGAGAGTTTTAGTCCGTAGGATGAACAACAATCATACCATAGGCTAGCTTCTAGGGTTTAGCCTCTCTGATCTCGTGGTAGATCAACTCTTGTAATACCCATACCATCAATATTAATCAAGCAGGAGTAGGGTTTTGCCTCCACCAAGAGGGCCCGAACCTGGGTAAAAACATCGTGTCCCTTGTTTCCTGTTACCATCCGCCTAGACGCACAGTTTGGGGCCCCCTACCCGAGATCCACCGGTTTTGACACCGACAATAACCGATGGGGGTATCACCCCCCATGTGTCCGGCGCCCGGGATTTGGCCTTGGGGCGTATCCGGAACCATCAGCTCCTGCTCTGGTATCCTTCGGGACAACACCTCGGTGTAATCCGCAGGTCGCGGGGAGGTGGCCGTTAGGAGTGAATTCATCTCCGACTCGACCAGAGACTCCCCCGAAGAGGACATCCCGACAGTGGACCCGGCCGGACTGCATACACGTGTTCAGCGTCATTACAAACCACGAAGTCAAAGTCGCATGAAAGATATTATGGAATGCGGATACTTATGACCTCGCCCGGGGCTTGTCCCTGGGCAGCCACTCCTCGTCTCTATAGGCAGCGGTTGAGGAGTCTTCGGGAAGGGACGCTTTTTCCTTCTTTGGCGCCCCGGCCTCCCCCAACGTGGCGGCCTTCCTTTTCTTCTCCTCCCTAGTGCGGGGAGGTGGCATTTCTTCATGTTTTCCCCTGCCTTCGGGGGGGGGGGGGCAATCTTCCACGTCATCTTTGGATGACGAGTCTATCACGGCCTTGCGCCGGAGACCTTTTCTGGTTCCCACAGCCACCTTCTTGAACCCTTGTAGGACCTTGAGAAGAGGTGTCTAGAGGGGGGTGATTAAACACTAAGTACCAAAGTTGCAGTTTCTAGCAAATTTAAGTTTAAGTGGAGTTTAGGCACAAGTTTAACATTCACAACACATAGCAAGCAAGCATGCAACGAGTATATGAGCAGCGGAAAGTAAAGCATGCAACTTGCAAGAATGTAAAGGGAAGGGTTTTGGAGGATTCAAACGCAATTGGAGACACGAATGTTTTTGGTGTGGTTCCGATAGGTGGTGCTATCGTACATCCACGTTGATGGAGACTTCAACCCACGAAGGGTAACGGTTGCGCGAGTCCACGGAGGGCTCCACCCAAGAAGGGTCCATGAAGAAGCAACGTTGTCTATCCCACCATGGCCGTCACCCACGAAGGACTTGCCTCACTAGCGATAGATCTTCACGAAGTAGGCGATCTCCTTGCCCTTACAAACTCCTTGGTTCAACTCCACAATCTTGTCGGAGGCTCCCAAGTGAAACCTAGCCAATCTAGGAGACACCACTCTCCAAGAAGTAACAAATGGTGCGTTGATGATGAACTCCTTGCTCTTGTGCTTCAAATGATAGTCTCCCCAACACTCAACTCTCTCTCATAGGATTTGGATTTGGTGGAAAGAAGATTTGAGTGGAAAGCAACTTGGGTAAGGCTAGAGATCAAGATTGATATGGTAGGAATGGAATATCTTGGCCTCAACACATGAGTAGGTAGTTCTCTCTCAGAAATAGGATGCTGGAAGTGTAGGTTCAGTCTGATGGCTCTCTCCACGAATGAAGAGGAGGTGGAGGGGTATATATAGCCTCCACACAAAATCTAACCGTTACACACAATTTACCAAACTCAGTGGGACCGAATCAACAGACTCGGTCAGACCAATTTAGCAAATTTAGTGACCGTTAAGATTTTTCGGTGGGACCGAAATGCAACTCGGTGGGACCAATATGGTTAGGGTTAGGGCATAACGTAATCTCGGTGAGACTGATTACACAAACTCGGTGGGACCAATTTTGGTAATTAGCTAACCAGAGAGTTGGTCAGGCAAACTCGGTGGGACCGATTACTCAAACTCGGTGGGACCGATTTTGGTAATTACCTAACCAGAGAGTTTGCATTGTAATCTCGGTAATACCGATTGCTCAAACTCGGTGAGACCGATTTTGATAATGGACATACACAGAGAGATTACAATCCCATCTCGGTAAGACCGAGATCCCTATCGGTAAGACCGATTTGCCTAGGGTTTGTGGCAGTGGCTAAGACATCCAAACTCGATGGCGCCGGATAGAAAGAATCGGTATGGCCGATTTTGGTTTTAGGTTTAGGTCATTTGTGGATGTGAGAAAGTAGCTGAGGGTTTTTGGAGCATATCACTAAGCACATGAAGCAAGAGGCTCATTAAGAAACACCTCATCCCTCCTTGATAGTATTGTCTTTTCCTATAGACTCAATGTGATCTTGGATCACTAAAATGTAAAATGAAGAGTCTTGAGCTTGAGGCTTGAGCCAATCCTTTGTCCTTAGCATCTTGAAGGAGTTCCGACATCCTTTAGTCCATGCCATTCCAATGTTGAATTTGTCTGAAATATACTAGATAAAAGTGTTAGTCCAACAAGAGATATGTTGACATTAATTATGAAAACCACCTGGGGAGCACTTGTGCTTTCAATCTCCCCCTTTTTGGTAATTGATGACAACATACATCAACGCTTTATATAAGGATATGAAGAATAGCAAGTAAAGCTTTGGAAAGACATGTAACAAGCATAGGCTCCCCCTACATGTATGCAATCATGTGAATATGAAATATAGAAGCATGTGAGAGCATAACCATGATAGAGCAGGCAATGTGTTACATGTATCTTGGCCATATGCATCAGAGCAAAAATTATTAAAGGAAATACCTTCATGCCCATGAGTCCTTCTTGCAAACAGTATGTACATCAGCAAGAATTCCTCATACACATGATTGTGATGCATATACTTACCTTGTAGTCTTGAGTAGGCTTAGGATGGAATGAACCTGTGTAAACAAGGTTAGATAACATAGATACATCTACTAGCCAGAGCAAACAGAAGAACCCACAAGAATACCAAGAATGGGATGACATGCAGAGAGTGAGTACTAAGTACCACATTTGATTAGACATGTCCCCAAGAGTAAAGATATGCAATGAATTTAAATGATTTCTTTCCCTTGGATGTCTTGCTCCCCCTGAATCTAGCATGGGATACTGGGAGAAGATAGGGAACAGAAAATCAAAGCTGAAAGATATAAATGAACAGAGCTAATGCAAACTAATGCAAGTAAGCACATATGAACATGTCTTTCCCCTCAAGAAGACATGTGGCATCTCTCCTCTTGAACACCAAGCATCTGGGATCCTTGAGAAATACTTTCTACTAGTATTCTCTCCCCTGGAGATCTCTCTCTCTCTCCCTGAAGTATCTCTCTCCCCCTGAGAAGGTGATACTCTCTCTAAAATGATAAGCTTTGATGTGATCTCTCTCTCCCCCTTTGACGTCAATTTCCAAGAAGGGCTCGATAAAAATGTGATCTCTCTCTCCCTCTGGAATTTGTCGTGAATGGGTTTGATCCTTGAGTCACAACATAAAGCACTTGATAAAAATGTGATGCTTGTTGGAGGACAAGATTCATTGAGTGGAGCTGGATCAGAAGAAACACATAATAAGTGGCAAACTGTTTTTCCTGTTGTGATCGGTGGCACCAGGTGGTATGCTTTGGTGGTACCGAAAGGTTTCAGTTGGACCGAAAATAACAAATTGGTGTAACCGAGTTCATCACAGAGAAAACACTTCTCACCTCAGCTCACTAGTCTAGAAAGATCTCACAAAGATTTGCAAGGAATTTACTGAATGATATGCAATGAATTGATGCATAAAATGCAGAGCAAACAAAAAGAAAAGAAAGAAATCTAGATGAAGTTTTTTTTGAAGGGGAAACAAATATGCATGAGACAAATGCAAAAACACAGAAGAGAACACAAGAGAACTTCATCTAGAGATGGTCGGCAACAAAGTCACCTATGTTAGAGTATATTGACTTAGGAGTCAAGTGAGATCACTTGATCATAGGTCATACTCATTGTTTAAGCTGAAAATGGGGTTACCATTTTTCGTTTAAGCATCTTGATGTTTTCACATCTTGTCGAGTTGCTTTAGCTCATGACTCGGAGTAAAGCTTCTCTAAGATGGAATAACATACCTTGGTTGGTGGTGTTGATCATGTAGTTGAACTTGTGTGGGTTGCTCAAGGTTGATGTAGCTCATCAAGAGTTGGGAGCACCACTTGGAATTTGAGTCCATCAACCTACATGGGTTAGTTCTTGCAAGGAAGGGCACTTGTGTATCCAAAAATGACAATCATGAAGCTCAACACAGAATTTGTCAAAGGATATGTTTGAATGGTTTCGTGCTTCCTTGTCTTCAACCACCTTTGTATAGAGACTTGGTGATGTAGAGATTGCTCAAGATGTGAGTAGGTTACAATCTCATAGAATTTGATTCAACCAAGTACCTACATGGGTTAGATAACATGCAAGATGCAAATATATCCAAGACATAAGATTTTCATCATAAGAGAAATATCAAGGATTAGTCATAAGCTCATGTCTTGCATGTATCCAATGGAGTTTCTACTCCAAGTTTGAAGCATCTATGATGTTCAATTCTCCTCTCAACCTGCAAAACACTTTCTCATCAAGAGGTTTAGTGAATGTATCTGCTAATTGCTTTTCGGTGTGAACATGCTTAAGATCAATGTCACCCTTAGCAACATGATCTCGAATGAAATGATGACGAACTTCAGTATGCTTAGTTCGAGAATGTTGCACAGGATTATGTCCAATTTTGATAGCACTTTCATTGTCACAAAGCAATGGAACATGTTTCACATATATCCCATAATCTTTAAGAGTTTGGGTCATCCAAAGTAATTGAGCACAACATGAACTAGCGGCAATGTATTCCGCTTCGGCAGTGGATAAGGATACCGAGTTTTGTTTCTTGGAGGACCAAGACACAAGAGATCTACCAAGAAATTGACAAGTACCCAAAGTGGACTTTCTATCAACCTTGTCTCTGGCATAGTCTAAGTCATAGTAGCCAACAAGATCGAAAGAGGCCCTCTTAGGATACCAAATGCCAAAATTTGGTGTATGTATTAAGTATCTCACTATCCTTTTCACAGCCTTAAGATGACATTCTTTAGGAGCAGCTTGATATCTTGCACACATGCACACACTTAGCATAATATCGAGACATGAAGCACATAGGTATAACAATGAACCAATCATAGAGCAATAAACCTTTTGATCAACTGGTTCACCATCTTTGGTCAAATCAAGATGTCCACTAGTAGGCATGGGTGTAGTCATACCTTTGCATTCTTGCATATTGAACTTCTTGAATAAGTCCTTAGTGTACATCGTTTGAGAGACAAAAGTACCTTCCTTAGTTTGCTTGATTTGCAACCCAAGAAAGAATTTGAGTTCACTCATCATTGACATCTCAAACTTCTCCGACATTAGCTTTCCAAACTTCTCACTAAAATGAGGGTTAGTTGAACCAAATATAATATCATCAACATAGATTTGGCACACGAACAGTCCTCCATTAACCCTTTTAGTAAAAAGAGTAGAATCAATTTTCCCAATTTCAAATCCCTTTCCAAGAAGAAACTTAGTTAAGCATTTGTACCAAGCTCTAGGAGCTTGTTTAAGACCATAAAGAGCTTTGTGAAGTTTGTAAACATGATTTGGTTTCTTAGGATTGACAAAGCTGGGAGGTTGTTTAACATAAACTTCCTCCTCTATTTCACCATTTAGAAAAGCACTTTTAATGTCCATTTGGTACAATGTGATATGATGGTGATTAGCATAGGCAAGTAAGATGCGAATAGACTCAAATCTAGCAACGGGAGCATAAGTCTCACCATAGTCCATACCTTCAACTTGTGTGTAGCCTTGGGCGACGAGACGTGCTTTGTTGCGACCTACTTGTCCATCTTCATCTTGCTTGTTGCGAAACACCCATTTGGTACCGATGATGTTGTGGTTGTTGTCGGGATTCTCAACCAATGTCCAAACTTGGTTCCTCTCAAAGTTGTGTAGCTCTTCATGCATAGCGTTTATCCAATCCCGATCTTCCAATGCTTCTTCGACCTTCATAGGTTCAATGCTTGAGATGAAAGAATAGTTTTCACAAAAGTTAGCTAAACGAGTTTTAGAGCGAGTGATTATCCCAGTTTGAATATCATTGTAGATTTTCTCGATGGGATGGTCTTTAGCAATTCTTGCTCGAACTCGTGAAAGCTTTTGCTTGGTTCTTGGTTGAACTTCTTCTTCATATTCTTCTTCTTCTTCTTCTTGATCTTCTTCATTGTTGGCATTGTCGTTCTCTTGTCGTGGTGGAGAAGGAGGTTGTTGACGTTCTTGATGCACTTCCTCATTTTCTTCATCTTGGTGTGTCCCACTTGTGGATGCTTCCGTATCAACTCTTGGTTCACCTTGTTGTGAAGTAGAAGCTTCCACTTGGACGGATGAGGTACTCTCCTTCACCTCTGTTGGACGAACCTTGCCTATAGACAAGTCTTGGATTGCTTCCGAAGGATCTTTGTCTCCTACATCAATTGGCAATTGCTCTACTTGCGAGCCGTTAGATTCATCAAACTTCACATCTACCGTCTCTTCAACCTTTCGGGTGAAATTGTTGTAGACATGGTATGTGTGAGAGTTTGAGCCATAACCTAGTAGGAAACCTTCATGAGCCTTAGAAGCAAATTTAGAACGATGATGCTTATCAAGAATGTAGCACTTTGAGCTGAATACTCGAAAGTATCCAACTTGGGGTTTGTTACCGGTGAGGAGCTCGTATGCCGTCTTGCCGAGTAGCTTGTGAAGATACAAGCGATTTGTTGCATGACAAGCTGTCTCAACCGCTTTTGCCCAAAAGTGCTTCGGCGTCTTGTACTCATCAAGCATCGTTCTGGCCATTTCGATGAGCGTCCGGTTCTTCCTCTCAACAACTCCATTTTGTTGAGGTGTGTACGTAGTCGAGAACTCGTGTGAAATCCTTTCTTCATCAAGAAAGGTGTCCACATTTGTGTTCTTAAACTCCGTTCCGTTGTCGCTGCAAACCTTCTTGATATTCACTTCAAATTGATTTAGGGCCTTCCGAGCGAAGTTCTTGAAGATCTTTTGGACCTGCAATTTATCATCGAGAAAGAACACCCATGTAAATCTTGAAAAATCATCAACTATAACTAGACCAAAAGAATTTCCACCGAGACTCTTGTAAGATTTGGGACCAAAAAGATCCATGTGAAGTAGCTCGAGTGGCCTCCTTGTGGTCATGATGTTCTTCACGGGATGCCTTCCTCCAACCTATTTACCTGCTTGACAAGCACTGCAAAGTCTATCCTTATCAAATATGACATCATTAACTCCAAGGATATGATTTCCTTTAATAAGCTTGTCAATGTTTCTCATGCCAACGTGACCTAGTCGTCTATGCCATAACCAACCTCTTGAGGATTTAGGAATGAAGCAAGTTTTAGGTTGGGCCTTTTTAGTGAAATCAACAATGTAAAGATCACCTCTACGTATACCGGTAAAGACCATTTTATGATTGTCTCGATGAAACACTTGGCAATCAACTTCAGTAAATAAGACATTGAAACCAAAGTCAGCAAGTCTAGATACTGAAAGTAAGTTGTATCCAAGAGATTCAACGAGCATAACATTTTGTATGGAGCTATCATGTGATATGGCCACCTTACCGAGGCTAACCACCTTACCCTTTGAGTTGTCACCGAAAATGACATACTTTCGAGGACTATTATTATCAGCAAGCTCACGAAACATGTCTTTATCTCCGGTCATGTGATCGGTACATCCACTATCAAGAACCCATTCCTTTCCTCCTGACATATATCCCCGAAGATTTGCCATAAGACCAAAGTGTCTCATTGCATCATCAAGATCGAAGTCACTTTCATCATCCTCGTCATAGTATCCATATTCAACATTGTCATGTGGTGGATCAAATCCTAGAGAGGGTGATTCATTAGAGTGAGTTTAACAATGATCTTGTCTATGAATTTTTATAGCTTCAGAAATAATATCACTAACAACACCAACATTTCCTTTGGCATGCATGAGGCTCGTAAGCTCAAATAGACGATCACCAAACATAGGATCACTAGTATTCATCTTACTCAAAGCAATAGACTTATGGAGAATTTCATCAAGATTTTTCAAAGAATAATCTGGAAATCGTTCCTCAAGAAATTTCCATATAGTGTAGGCACACTCAAGAGTAGGCATTTTTATAATCAAGTTTCTAGGCAAGCCTCTAGTGATAAGATTAAAAGTTCTAAGATTCCTAACCATGTCAATTGACTCATCATGGGTAGGATGCATAGGATCAACATGAGGTTCACAAGGACTAGCAATGTACTTGTTCAAATGATATTGATTGAAAATTACAAGCATCTCATTTTTCCACTCATGAAAATACTCTCCATCAAGAATAGGCACTCTATGTCTAAGACTCCCCAAAGCAGACTCATCCATCTTCCTCCAATGGTGATTAAACCAAGGCAATGGAGACCAATGCTCTGATACCACTTGTAGGACCTTGAGAAGAGGTGTCTAGAGGGGGGGGAGGTGATTAGACACTAAGTACCAAAGTTGCAGTTTTTTAGCAAATTTAAGTTTAAGTGGAGTTTAGGCACAAGTTTAACATTCACAACACATAGCAAGCAAGCATGCAACGAGTATATGAGCAACGGAAAGTAAAGCATGCAACTTGCAAGAATGTAAAGGAAAGGGTTTTGGAGGATTCAAAGGCAATTGGAGACACGGATGTTTTTGGTGTGGTTCAGATAGGTGGTGCTATCATACATCCACATTGATGGAGACTTCAACCCACGAAGGGTAACGGTTGCGCGAGTCCATGGAGGGCTCCACCCAAGAAGGGTCCACGAAGAAGCAACCTTGTCTATCCCACCATGGCCATCGCCCACGAAGGACTTGCCTCACTAGCGGTAGATCTTCACGAAGTAGGCGATCTCCTTGCCCTTACAAACTCCTTGGTTCAACTCCACAATCTTGTCGTTGGCTCCCAAGTGACACCTAGCCAATCTAGGAGACACCACTCTCCAAGAAGTAACAAATGGTGCGTTGATGATGAACTCCTTGCTCTTGTGCTTTAAATGATAGTCTCCCCAACACTCAACTCTCTCTCATAGGATTTGGATTTGGTGGAAAGAAGATTTGAGTGGAAAGCAACTTGGGGAAGGCTAGAGATCAAGATTCATATGGTAGGAATGGAATATCTTGGCCTCAACACATGAGTAGGTAGTTCTCTCTCAGAAATAGGATGCTGGAAGTGTAGGTTCAGTCTGATGGCTCTCTCCACGAATGAAGAGGAGGTGGAGGGGAATATATAGCCTCCACACAAAGTCTAACCGTTACACACAATTTACCAAACTCGGTGGGACCGAATCAGCAAACTCGGTCGGACTGATTTAGCAAATTTAGTGACCGTTAAGATCTTTTCGGTGGGACCGAAATGCAACTCGGTGGGACCGATATGGTTAGGGTTAGGGCATAACGTAATCTCGGTGAGACCGATTACACAAACTCGGTGGGACCGATTTTGGTAATTAGCTAACCGGAGAGTTGGTCAGGCAAACTCGGTGGGACCGATTACTCAAACTCGGTGGGACCGATTTTGGTAATTACCTAACCAGAGAGTTTGCATTGTAATCTCGGTAGTACCGATTGCTCAAACTTGGTGAGACTGATTTTGATAATGGACATACACAGAGAGATTACAATCCCATCTCGGTAAGACCGAGATCCCTATCGGTAAGACCGATTTTCCTAGGGTTTGTGGCAGTGGCTAAGACATCCAAACTCGATGGCGCCGGATAGAAATAATCGGTATGCCAATTTTGGTTTTAGGTTTAGGTCATTTGTGGATGTGAGAAAGTTGCTGTGGGTTTTTGGAGCATATCACTAAGCACATGAAGCAAGAGGCTCATTAAGCAACACCTCATCCCTCCTTGATAGTATTGGCTTTACCTATAGACTCAATGTGATCTTGGATCACTAAAATGTAAAATGAAGAGTCTTGAGCTTGAGGCTTGAGCCAATCCTTTGTCCTTAGCATCTTGAAGGAGTTCCCACATCCTTTAGTCCATGCCACTCCAATGTTGAACTTGTCTGAAATATACTAGATAAAAGTGCTAGTCCAACAAGAGATATGTTGACATTAATTACCAAAACCACCTAGGGAGCACTTGTGCTTTCAACCCTTCGGCCCCCTCAGTTGAGGCGGTCTTCCTCTTTCTCTCCTCTCCTTCATGGGAGGAGTGCACCTCATCATCTTCTGGCAAGGCGTCTGGTGCGGCCTCGCGCCGGACACCCTTACGGGCCCCCGCGACCATCTTTTCGGCCTTTTTCTCCGGCACCTTGTAAGGTGCCGGAATCAGCATCTCCACCATGAGTGCATCTATTGGGTCCTTAGGCAATGGAGATGGACAGTCGATCCTCTCCGCTGTCTCCACCCAATCCTGTTCAGTCAGCATGGTGACTTAAGAATCCTCCCGTGAATGTACTAAAGAGGAACATCTTGCAACAATCAAAGGACTTACCGGACTGGCGAGGCGCTTTGCGTTGAGCCCACGGTCCACGGAAAGGGGAGGAGGAACTTCACCGGTCTTGAACAACACCTTCCAGATTTCTTTGTGCGTTGTGTCGAAGAGCTCTAGCAGCATCTGGTGTTCGGCCGGGTCGAACTCCCACATATCAAACGCCCGTCTTTGACACGGGAGAATCCGGTGAATGAGCATGGCCAGTACCACATTGACAAGCTTGATCTTGTTGTCCCTCATACTTCTGATGCAGGTCTCGAGTCCGGTCAGCTCCGTGGGTTCGCCCCAGGCCAGGCCCTTCTTCTCCCAAGAAGTGAGCCGCGTGGGGATTCCGGATCTGAATCTAGGGGCCACCACCCAGTTGGCGTCTCGCGGCTCGGTGATGTAGAACCACCCTGATTGCCACCCCTTTACGGTCTCCACGAAGGAGCCGTCAAGCCATGTGAAGTTGGGCATCTTGCCGACCATGGCGCCTCCGCACTCTGCCTGTTGGCCGCTCATGATCTTCGGCTTCACGCAGAAGATTTTAAGTCACAGTCCGAAGTGAGGTTTGATGCGGAGGAAGGCCTCACACACGGCGATGAATGCTGAGATGTTGAGGATGAAATTCGGGGCCAGATCGTGAAAATCTAGCCCGTAGTAGTACATGAGCCCGCGGACAAACGGGTGGAGTGGAAATCCTAGTCCACGGACGAAATGAGGGAGAAATACTACTCTCTCCCGAGACTTCGGAGTGGGGGTAATCTGTCCCTCTGCCAGAAGCCTGTGCGCGATGCTCTCGGCCAGGTATCCGACCTCCCGAAGCTTGGCGATGTTCTCCTCTGTGACAGAGGAGGCCATCCACTTGCCTCTCACTCCGGACATGTTGCGGTCCTTTGGAGAAGGTGAGAACTTGGGCGCTAGAGCTCGAGGGTGCGAGAACGGATGAGCAAAGGAGGAAGAAGGCGTGGGTGAAAACGGGAGATCTCTGCCCCTTTATAAAGGTGATGCAGAATTTGCACCTCCCCACTTGCCTCTCGAAATCTCTTATTTTTCCAAAGCGCCTCGATTAATGGTGTTGGTTGGGTTACCCATACCCGTATTGATGGAGATCCCGTGATAAGGGGACACGATCTTTTCTTTGACAAGACGTGCCAAAGAAACCGCCTCACAAGGTGTGCGGAAGCAGGTTGTAGAAAACAGTTCGAATAATTACCTACCGTGGTGTGATGTCACACTACGAAGGGTTGTCAGTAGATCGGATTCATGGATTATTATTCTCTCTACGGTGGTATACGGAATTTGTCTTGTAGAGCCGGACACGATCCTTGTGTTCGGAACTTATCTTCACTACAAAAAAAGACACATCTGTGACATTTTGGTCCGAATGATTTCTTTTTCTGTCATACATATGACACTTCTATGACGATAATTGTGACAAAACCTGGTATCATCATAGATGTGGTGGGCTCCTACTTCTATGACAAAAAAACATGACAAAAAATGGGCTTTTCGTCCTGGGCGGGCCGGAGACGCAGCTGCATGACATTCTTTGGGCCGTCCATGACGGAAAAAACCGTGGTAGAAGCGAGGGCGAGGAAAATTTCAGGGAGTTGCCGGTTACAGTGGGAGGTCGGGGGCCGAGCGATGTGCGTTTCTCTCGTACACGTACGCGCGTGTGTGCGTGGCATTGGCTCTAACTGAACCCAAGCGAGGTGCTGGGCTGTAACTGAACCCGAGCAATTGCACTGTAGGCTACGTGTTACTGAACCTGAGCGATCGATCAATGGCTGTTAACTGAACCCGATCGAGCGATTCCTTCGCTACTGCCGCTAACTGAAGCCGATCGATTGGATGAATAGTGAGTGTTGCGAGGGGGGGTGGATGAAGAGTGAGCGGTGGCGTTGCCTCTGGATGAACAGGACCTCGTGGTGTGGAGGGCTGGATGAACAATAGATGATGGAGGGGTTCCCGTGGAGGGGTGGATGAACAGGACCCCGTGGTGTGGATGGCTGGATGAACAGTAGACGGTGGAGGGGTGCCCGTGGAGGGGTGGATGAACAGGACCCCGTGGTGTGGAGGGCTGGATGAACAGTAGACGGTGGAGGGGTGCCCGTGGAGGGGTGGTTGAACAGTAGCCAGTGGAGTAGCGCACGGTGGAGGCTGGATGAACAGGAGCCCGTGGAGGCTGGAGGAGGTCGACGGTAGCCCGTGGAGGCTTGAGGAGGTCGACAGTAGAGATGAACAGTATCCCGTGGAGTCCCGTTTTGCGGTACGCCACACCCCTCCCGATGAACAGGACCACCGTTTCGACCCTAGCGCTCCAACACAAGTCCGTTTCATCCGTTTTGCGGTACGCCACACCCCTCTAGATCAACAGGACCCCTGTTTCGACCGTAGGAGGTCCATTTCCTCCGTTTTGCGGTACGCCACACCCCTCCCAATCAACATGACCCCCATTTCGACCATAGGAGGTCCGTTTCCTCCATTTTACGGTACGCCACACCCCTCCCGATGAACAGGATCCCGTTTCGAACGTGGCCGGTCGAACACAAGGCCGTTTCCTCCGTTCTACAGTACGCCAGGCCTCGTTTCCATCGCCTGTTCCGTCCATGCCCTCCCGATGAACTCGACCACGCATTCCGTTCCGACCCAGCCGGTTGGCTCCCCATGAACACGATGATGACGCTGTTTCTCCATTCCGACCCAGCCAATGTACACGAGCCCTGGCCGTACGTATATATGCGTGAGTAGGCGTTCTAGACCCCGCCCGTATGTACACATACGTGGCCGTATTTTCTTTCTTGTACCCTGGCCACTGTACGTACGTGTACATGCTACGTGCACGCCTCTACTACGACACGTGCGCGCCTCTACTACGACACGTGCGCACCTCTACATCCACCGGTATATATGTACGTACACGTTCGCGACCAGAATGACAACGCTACGTACGCTTCGACCAGGTGGGTCCCGACTGTCAGGCACTTCCTTGCGTGCGAAGATGTAGCTGGTGGGTCCCAGCAGTCAGGGGGAAACATTTTTTCATGAAATATGGTGGCCCGTCCAGTAGGTCCCCGCTGTCAGGTGGAGGAATAATTATTTTGCACGTAATAAGGAGGCACTTCCTTCCTGCGGCCATGGACCCAGCTGTCAGCCTCTCCACGTACAGTTCACGTCCGATGGAAGCTGTTCCTTGACCACGTTGACCACGCCACGCCGAGAGCACCAGGGCGGTGGACAACGGCGAGGCCTGGGAAGGGGACGACGTGGAGCCAGGGAAGACGCAGCAGTGGATGCTCATGCATAGAGGAGTACGAGGGTTCACTGGTTCGCTGCGGTGTGAGGCTGCCGTCGCCGCAGAATAACAGGGGGTGTGGGTGAGTAGAGGGATGGCCTGGCCAGTGGTGGGAGTAGTAGGCGGCGGTGAGGCCTCCGCCGCATCGCAACCGGCCACGGGAGGCAGGAGCACGAGGCACGACCAGCGCTGGTTTGGGCGGCTGGAGCAAGAAGACCAGAGGTTGAAGAAGCACTACGGCCGTTGGATGGACATCATACGGTCACTTGAGCTAGAATCATGCATATTGACTAAGTTGACAAAGCCCTCCATCACCGTCAACTTAGTAGGCCCATAAGTCAGCCTGCCACAATACTGGGTCCCAGCTAACAAGGGGAGTATTTATTTTTTTGTGCGTAATAAGGAGGCACTTCCTTGCGTGCGAAGATATAGCTGGTGGGTCCGAGCTGTCAGCGGCGGTAACATTTTTTTCGTGAAATACAAAGGCCCTTTCGGTGGGTCCCTGATGTCAGGTGGAGGAATCATTATTTTGCGCGTAATAAGGAGGCATTTCCTTGTGTGCGGCCGTTGACCCAGCTGTCGGCCTCTCCACGTACAGTCCACTTCAGATGCATGTCGGTCATTGACCATGTTGACCAGGCTGCGCCGAGAGCACCAGGGCGGTGGACGACGGCGAGGCCTAGGAAGGGAACGAGATGGAGGCAGGGAAGACTCAGCAGTTGTTTCCCACGCGGAGGGGAGTATGACTGTACGAGGGTTTACTGGTTCATCTGCTGTCGTCAGAGAATAACAACAGGTGTGGGTGAGTAGAGTGATGTCTAGGCCAGCGATGGGAGTATGGTGGGGCGGTGAGGCCTGCGCGGCAGCACAGCCGGCCGTGGGGAGGAGGGAGCAGGCAGTCCCGCCGGCGCTTGTTTGAGCGGCTGGAGCAGGAAGAGCAGAGATTGAAGAAGCACGACGGCCGTTGGATGGAAATCCAACAGTCACTGCTTGTCCATCAACCTTTTTTTAGGAAATCCTCAAATCTGTGGAAAATAGCATACAACCCATCTGCCGTTATTTCTAATAATTTACAGCCCATTTTCTAATTCTTAAGGGTTTTTTTGGAGCCCATATTCTTTTTGTTAGCATTATAGCCCATATTGTGGCCATGGTTAAAAAATTATACGAAATTTTTCATATTTCGGTGCGGTCCGAACTGTTTTTAATCCCGAAATTTCGAGTCACATTCAAACTGATTTTAAAAATAAAAGTATATCAATATAAAGTCCAACAAATTGTCCACGCATAAAAATCAATGCAATTTAAAGTCTCGAAATGAAAAAAATAAATTTGAAACTAATTGCCGGTTTGATGTGTTTTAAAAATGTACAACCCATTTCTCATTACTGATAGGCCATTTTCTCGGCCAGCCGAATGAAGCTCTCCTCGTCTTGAAAGATTTGCAGCCCAACATGCCTGACAAAGCGACTTACTTGGCAAATCACAAAAAACCTGGGTTGTGGCTGTGGAACCAGCTGTCAGCCTCTCCACGTACAGTACTCTTCCGATGGAAGTCGGTCGTTGACCACATTAACCACGCCGCGCCGAGAGCACCATGGCGGTGGACGACGGTGAGGCCTAGGAAGGGGACGACGCGGAGCCGGGGAAGACGCGGCAGTGGATGCCCACGCGTAGAGGAGTATGAGGGTTCACTCGTTCGGCTGCGGTGTGAGGCTGCCGTCGCCGCAGAATAACAGGGGGTGTGGGTGAGTGGAGGGATGGCCTGGCCAGCGGCGGGAGTAGTAGGAGGCGGTGAGGCCTCCGCAGCATCACAGCCGGCCATGGGAGGCAGGAGCAGGCGGCACGACCGACACTACTTTGGGCGGTTGGAGCAAGAAGACCAGAGGTTGAGGAAGCACGATGGCCGTTGGATGGACATCGTACGGTCACTGCACCTAGAATCGTTCATATTGACTAAGTTGACAAAGCCCTCCGTCCCCGACAACTTAGTGGGCCCAGTTGTCAGCCTCTCCATGTACAGTATACTTCCGATGGAAGTCGTTCCTTGACCACGTTGACCACGCTGAGTTCCATTGCATGCATGCATCCATGGGCGTGGTGCGTCCCCACTGTCAGCCTCTCAGGTACAGTCATCTTCACAGCGATAGCTTGGCTGGCGGTGGGGTAGCGCTTCGCAGCGATGCATGCTAAGCAGAGCCGCTAGCCGTCGGAGGCCGGACCAGGCGGTCCCGGCGACGCTGGAGGAAGAAGACGAGGGATTGAAGGTGCATGCCTGGAAAGATTACATATTGCTACTGACTGTCTGAGAGTCGTCCGGGAAATCGAAGCACCAAAGAACCTTGGTGGACATTGTATGGTGTTTCATGAGATCAAAGAACGAAGCAATTTATTTAGGGCTTGTCTTTTTAGTCATGAACATCGCGAATGTAATGAGGAGCCTCATAGACTAGCACGTATGGCCACGTCTCTTGATATAGGTAGGCATGTGTGGCTTGATGCACCACCTGCTCATTTATGTATCCCTGTAAGCATTGAACTTAGGCAATAAAGTGCGCTGTGATTCTTAAAAAACAAAATGCTGGCTCGTTATATATATAATGTTATGTTAGAAGGAGCAATTAATATCAAAGTGTAAACTGGAGAGGCACATTTTTTTATATATAATTAATAAATTAACGAGTTATTGCTCAAAATAAAAATGAGCGCGTTATTATTAAATTGGTCCTTAAAATCTTCGCAAGCTGTTGTACGCAATCACCAGGATTTTCCTTGCCAACTTCCATTAAACATTTACTTTTATAAGTTAATAACACGTGGGATGTTTTTATAATGTATATATAACTCTCTATAAAATATATGATAATAGTAATAATATAAATATATATAATGTGGTTAGAAGGGAAAACATAAATTGGACACAACATTATTATTCTTATATATAGATAAATAGAACAGACACTTGTGTTTTATTAAAAAATACATTGTGCTGCCAATCTTTAAGAAAAAACCCATCGGCCGGTATGGACCTCAAAAAATAAGTAGAAACCACTGTCTTCGTATGTCGTGGGCTAAGCATGTTAAGATACAAAACCTAGGCCTAGCTGATACTTGTTCGCCCTCTAGAAAAAAATGATACCAGATCCCCGAGCGAACTGGATTAAAGAGGGGGCTGGCAGCACGACTAAAGATGCACATCAGGAGCGATTTTTTTTCTTCAGTGGATGGATCTCGATAGCGTTTTTTTACTTGCCTCTGCACCATACAACTTGTATTTTTAGCCTCCCAGACTGTCGTGGTGGACTAGCGGCCCATTTGCTGGGCGGGCCAACCTACAGAAACCAGCACTCGATTTTTCATCAAGCCCCAAAAACAACGCAGTACTATGTTTGTTTTGAGGCCGAAAACATTACGGCATGGGTTGAGCAGGGGAGAGGGGAAGACAGAGTAATAAAAAGATTAAAAAGAGCTGATGCACCGTTGCTACCCTAACAAAGCAGGTGCAATTCTTCTCAGGAAGAAGGTGTGCCCTTGACACCCACACTCACATACCCCACAGTAGGCATACTAACAAGTTCACACACAAATACAACAGAAAAGCTAAACATTCGTATCAAACTCAGGTTCACAGGACACATTCATATTCATAGCCAACATTCACTATCAACAACTCAAAAGATTCATATATACACAAGCTCAACATATCTATGCATCCAAATGATTGATAGATCACACAACAATATTCAGGCATAATTCACAAAAAGATTTAGATATACACATGTTCAGTATGTTTATGCATCCAAATGATTGAGATCACAGCCAATATGATCCATGGACGAACTTTAATTACCTAGGGTACAGACTGTTAAATGGTGTTCAGTCGGAGGTACTTCTTGCTAAAATTAGTTCTTGTACAAGTAAACTTTCGAGTACATAAGAGGCAGCACAGACAATCTGAACTTTGCTTGTAGGTTTATCCTCAAATAGTGGCCTCGTGCCGAGCAAGGTTTGAGCAACTTGGCCACTACTTTCATCCAACTAGTTTACTGGCTCATCTTGGTCCTGTAGCTCGCCAAAATTCTACATTGCAGACGAGAAAGGAGGCAGTTGAGAAAATGAACCACCCAAAATTTTTGTGCAGTTCAACTGAAATGGAGCATCCCTGGCATGCATACTGATTAAGTGCCAGATGAATATACGCATCAACCAACTTGTCTGGAATCTTTAGACTCCATGCCATACAGTTCGCTACCATATCTGTCGATAACCAAAAGGCACAAGTTGGGACCAAAGACTGGACTGTGTTCTTCTGGGCTATGCGCCAAGCAATACTTTTGGTGTTCACTCTTCTAATACTTGGGAGTTTGACAACTGGTTGATGCCGGTTGATACTCGAATGAATATAGGCACTTCTTGTCAACATCGATGCTTGTCTGAGTGAACTTTGGAGTACATGGCAGCAGCATAAGTATCTGCCCATCTGATCATTTTGTGCAGTTCTACTGAAATCACCCAATGCAATGATTTGCCTGCGAGTTCAGGCTCCAAGTTACTCCTTTATAAAATCGGCAAATAGTAGACCAATACCAAATTACCAATACATGACAAGCACAAAAATCAGGATAAAGACCAGTACCAACCTATGTGAGGTAGCATATCAATTACTATTTCCTTTCACTGGAAGTCGAGATAAGTACTGACAGGAAACGAAGGAAGCAAGCAAGCCGAGACAAAGCGACTGACAAGAAGGGAAGGAAGCAGTCGAGGCAATGAAGCACACAAAGTTTTTGTGCAGTTCCACCAAAATCGAGCATCCCTGTTGGCACATATATTGAGAGAGTGAGATTACTGTAATAGTGGGACTAGTTGATGAAACATACACTAACAAACAGAAGCACCCTCATTATCTTAATGGGTAAAGTTAGCAACATAGTAGTCTTGCTTAAAGAGAGGTATTAGTTTATTTAATCAGTGCCAATTAGCTCAACACTCAAAACATTGCCATGTATCATAAGCTGCAAAACTTTAACGTGCAAAGATAAAGGAGTTTCTCATGACAGTAGCACAATACATATATAGGTACAACAAACTAATATGGCTGAAGGCCTTAGGCTGGTACCAACCTGAGCAAAATATGCTTATTCAAGTAATTCCAGAAGAGATGATAAAGCACTCATTGGAATCACTCAATAGTATATATTTTTTTGCACTTCAAATGTATGGTTGAAATAACACTTGTTTACCAGTGGTGAGATTATATCGAAAGATTATCAAGAACTTCTAGCAGATTTAAAGCACTGGCTGGGATACAGTTCATTGTATTCTCTAGTGCAGTTCCACTAAAATGTACGATTGGCACAACATGATCCCTGTTTGCACAAGTAGGAAAAAGGTGAAACCTTCATTAGCTTAGTGAGAAAGGATAGAAAGACAATAGCATTATTATGTCATGACACTACCAAGATTCCGTCCCTGCTCCACCACATGATTCCCCTCCAGATACATATATACACATGCATGATTCAGCATAGGGTGCTACTAAAGATTTGTTTAACTCTGATGGGAAAATTAGGCGGCAATAAATTAGTGCTACTTAAGTACTCCTGATTAATTAAGTGACCTTGCCAGAGAGACGACAGAAGTGGAAGGGCTCCCTGGAGGATCGTCTCACATGTAAGGGAGACATTGCCGGAGCCCTTGAATGGCCTCGACTGAGGCCTCGGCTTCAGCAAGACCAACTTGGCACTGTTGATCATGTAGAGCTGGGTCACACATGCATCCAAAATCCGATTAATTAGTATGATGTGTCGTTAAGCCAAGTACTACTATGCTGCATTTCTCTATCTATCTCTACTCTATCATCTATTACTCTTATACTCTTACAAAAAACATATTTGGTGATCTTGTTGTTAAGTGCATCTCGATGTTACGTGCAACGAACGAGCATCTTGCTAGTCTTCCAAGTAAATTAAGACTAGTAGCAACATAGCAATACAACACCACTAGCAAGATGTCAGGATAACATAGGACGGTACCATCATGTGATCTTCTTCATTTCCTCCTCCTCCTCCTCCTTCTTCTTCTTCCTCTTCATGCTCTGTTTCTCTTTCTCCTCACCAATTGGTGAAACCAAGATCATGATTGGCCTTCTAGTTTAGAATTGGTTTGTCAGTGAGGGAGTACAAGTGTACTAGTAAAAACTAGCATTATTTTCTCATGGCAGTCGGAAAATAGAGATGAACACGTGCATTAAATATCATTCCTACCTAAAGGAAGGTTATGGCACCAATATGGATGATGAGGATTGGAACATAGATCTCCCTTTGTGCAGTTCCACCGAAATGAACCAACTATTCCATTCTGACATTCCAGTTAAACAACACAAAAGTCACTTCTTTTAAGAAGAGTTTTTTGAAGTGCACCAAAAGGTCACAACAGCAACCAGGTGAATTGGATATCCCTGTTTGCACAAAAAGGTACAGAGGAAACAGTCAGAGTCTCAAACAATTACAGGCAAAAACATTTGGCTAAACTTGTCGTGTCTTATAACAGTGGCATGGCTTCATTTTTACCAGGGACATTAGATTAAGAACAGCTAAATATTTGGTATAAGGGCATGGGATAGTGGGTGCACCAGTAGTCCAGCACCATGTACATAAACAAGGGCATAAAGTGGTGATTCATAGTTTGTTCCCCCGAGAAACAAACATCCAAGAAACATATCTAGGTTGGTCCCATTTTTTTCACTCTAGCCACCTACTCCTATGTGTGGATAGCAAATCTAGTTCTGGTCATACCACTATGTGCAGCCTTACCCCTATATTTCCCTTTTCGACCAAGATACCGGTTGGATGACCAGTCTGTACTACTTTCACCCCCTTTCCTTCCTGTTTGTACCAAGCTCGATGTACATACTAAATTCTCCCACCCCCACTTTATTTCTTGTTTGAACCAATTACTCCCTCCGTCCGGAATTACTTGTCAAAATTGAAGTGTCTAGAACTAAAATACATCTAGATACATCCATTTCAATGACAAGTATTTTCGGACGGAGGGAGTACAAGATTCGACTCCATGAAGTAGCTTTACCTCTAACAATAGAAGAAGAAAAACACTAGGTGACATTGGACCATCCGATCGAGAGGGGCTGAGAGGTAGAAAATGATGCACATGCAGCAACGTAGCGAGCTGGGGAGGTAGAGCTAAGGCAATTTCGAACGAAGATATACCTGAAGGTCGTCGGGATGTGGATAGGTGGGCGGCGGGAGGCCGGATCCGCCCACAGGCAACGATGAAGGGATCGGAGGACCTCCCGCGCCGGCGCTCGGCCAGAGATAACGGTGCAGCCGGTAGTGGGTCTCCTCCCTTGCTGTCAACGACGGCCTAAACGCTGCCCCTCCTCCCCTTCACCGGCGGAGGGGGATACACCCGGATGTGTAACCAGCGGTGAGGATAGAAAGCCAGTGTCTTTTGAAGGGAGAAAGACAGTGTTACTACCCCTATCTTGTTTAGATCTGGAGAGGATGAGAGTGTGTGAATAGAGTAACCCTAGCAAGCATGTGCGGAGGCTCCGACCTATATATATGTAGTGGGGTAGTTTTCCTTTTTCACTCCATCAAAACAATCATTTAAAATTGTGTACTACTACATGCTAGGTCGCGGTTTTTTTAGTTGTTGATTGTTTTTCGAGATAGCTACCCACTTGTTCCAAGTGGTGTTACGGTGTGCCAGGTCGCACTTTGTATCGTTCAAGTCTGGTACTACAAGTCCCTCCATTAAATGAACAACCACCCCCTCGTAAAAATTGTGAACAAGCCCACGGCTAAAATTAGCAGAAACGTGGGTTGCCCCAACATGCATTATTATTTATATTTTCTACTCCACATGTCATAGACACAAAAATAATGTGTCATAGACACAAAAATTGTGGCAAGATCCCCCTAGGCAAGCCAAAGTGTGTCTAACAATTTGAGCAACTCAGGTTAGGCAAGTGTGGCAAGTGTGGGAAAAATAATGTGGAAACATAACACAAACACAGTCACAATCCAAACAGCCCCGTAATTTTTTGTGACATGCATGAAAATTTGGTTAGTTAAATTTATAGTCAAAATTTGGCAAGGTGCATCAAATCAACACATGCAAGTATCAAAAGGAAAGTCACGACATGCATGCATGCGTTGTACTCCCTCCGTTTCCAAATATAAGTCTTTTTAGAGATTGCAACAAGTGACTACATATGAAGAAGAATATGTCTATGAAATGTGTAAAAAGACTTAGGCTGGCCATAGTGGGGGTAACATAAGTAGTATCATGCACTTGGGACTCACAAACATGCTTATGTCGAAGGCAATTAAAGAAGAGAGAGATGGTTATAGTAACATAGGTAGATACCATAACAAAATAAATGTGATGCTACTATGTGTCATGCATGTCAATAAATGAGACCACCTACGATACTAATCTATGATACTATGCACTTTAGAGATAGTAACATAGACTAGTAACATATGCATGTTACTAGTCTAAGTTACTCCCCACTATGACCAGCCTTATATCGAGTGCAGTGCTTTGATGTGTCGCGTCAACTCGTACAAGACCGAGAAATTTGATTACTACAATGCCCTCTCCCTCGCGGACAGTGCTCCGGTGCCTTAACTGCACCTGCCTTTGGCTGCATGACAGGAGGGCCAACCACCTGTTGGGCCCACTAGTCATAGACGCAAAGGCAGGACCAGTAAGTAGAAGCTTTCGCTACGCGCTATCCCTCCCACATGAGGTGGACGGACATGCAGCAGTGGATTCGATACTGTAGAAGTAGGAGTAACATCATTGTCCATCTTCTCGAAGAGGCGAAGAGCCAAGCGCAACCCGAACGTGGCAGTTGTGAACACTCGCGTGGTGCGGTGCCTTGGAGCACGCATATAGGAGTAGTAGCCAGGCTCTTGCATGAGACAAAATTGCTATTGTTTAACAATTAAACTCCATCATCCATTGGTTGATACTCATTCTGCATAGGTCCACGCGGTTAGTACCATTTCCTCCTGGGGTCCCAATGTTTATTTGCTAATTAATAGCATTGCTTGCAATGAACTAGCCATTGCAAGTCATTAAAAGCATGCACACCTCTCATCTCTTATTGGCTGATATGTCAAGAAACAAGGTAGAAGTTAATGCACCGCGCCTAAGTGTTTTGGGACTATTTGGTTTTCGTAAGATGACTTACACACCTAGACGGAGGGAGTAATATAGCCCTGTAAACCAGAAAGGAGTATTTGCATTTCTAGAGATTTCAACAAGTGACTAGACTACACTGCGTGCAGCCGTGCAGTACTCCCTCCCTTCTATAGGGCTCAAATCTCAAATCTCATGAACCAAGGCATTTTGTGATTGGAGGAATGTATCTCGTACTACTTTACAAAACTACCCTAATTAAAATCATGCATTAGTTACGTAGTTCTCTCATTTTCCGCTCCGCCTTGGTCGCGGTGCACAATATTGAGCACTCCTATATGACTAGCCGCTCTATCTACATGCAGAACGTTCCAAACCATCCAGGCCCACGTGCCATCCACCAAATCACAGCGAGGTGCTACAGTTGAGACTCACCTATCACCCCGGTGTGGCCGTCATGATCCGTCATATCACAAAACCCACACCTTTACCTGCAGTGGTAAGGTGGCCTCCAAGTTGGACTGGACGAAGCAACCATCATTTCACTGGAACGCTCATTCAAGCCCTTTCTTCCCTTTCTTGAAGAAAACCTCACTCCAGGCTAGTCACTTCTGCCATTTTTCTTCTGTACCGACGAAGGAAAGGTGGGCGAATCAGTTATGCTGCTATATTTTCATTCCAAGAATCTTCTTTTTGCGAAGCACCGACCGATTCTCACATCCTATTCTTTTCCCGTTTTCATTGCAATTGTGGTTTCCTTTCCATTGCTTTTTGTTTGTCAGTTCATTGATGGATCCTGGAGCACTAGGCAAAGAGTTGCCGGCAGACAACCCAATGGAGACAGCGATCTCGAAGATGTGAGCACCGACCAACGAGTTGACCATGTTGGTGGGCCAACCCATGGAGACGAAGAACTCCAAGAAACAAGCACTGGCCAAAGAGTTGTGGACGTTGGTAGACGAACTCCTCAAAGAAAGTTGGAAGAACAGCAAGGGCCCCATCGTGCCTACCCCAGGAACTCTGATTGCCACCTATGTGAGGCTCAAGACCGAGTTTGAGGACATAGTCGCTGTTGAGAAGCAGTATTCCCCTGGCAAGGTGATGGCCCCCATCGAGGACGAGGTGATGGCCCCGGAGGGATGAGATCCCTCGGTGAGCTGCACAAGGTAAAAAATAATGGCTTATTACCATAGTTGTGGTTTTTGATTATTTGCAATGTGCTTGCTAATATGTTAGGGTTGTGCAGGTGCCGGTGGACGTCCTTGATGATTCTGATGTCGTGGCCCGTCCTGTTGGCATCGCCCCGGAGATCGATTCCGATGCCGCTGTCCATCCTGTGGAAATCGCCCCAGAGATCGATTCCCATGTCGCGGTTAGTCCTGTGGACATCGCCCCAGAAATCGATTCACATGCCGCTGTCCGTGCTGTGGTAATTGCCCGAGAGATCGATGACAAGAAATAGTTGGTCGCGCTAATCCTTCAGGGTAGTTTGCATTGCCCTGTGTTTAGTTACTAGAACGATGCATGTTATCAAACCATCTTAGGGCTAGTGCACTGTCTTGTGTGGGTGGATCTTGCTACTTTTGTTTGATAGTGAATCATGCGATGAATCATGCGAACCTTCTCCAAGTTAAGGAAATAGATGTATCCTCACTAGCTTTTGATGTAATATATGGCATGCTTAGATGTAAGTTTGAACTGTTTATCATATCAGCAGGGCTTGTTTGATGATTCTTGGTGTTAGTAGGCTAGCTACTGTGTGAGCTATAGTACTTGCAAAACACTCGAAGAGAAACATTGGGGCTGATGAGCTTGTGGTACGCTTATACTTATCCCTCGTCGATCGACCAATAGCCCTAGCTCCTAAAATTGTAGGCTTAGTGATCAATCAGAGAATAGTCAACATGGATACATTCAGGCCTCATTTGGTTCATAAGGTAGGAAAATCATAGCAAAAGTAAAGAGAATGTGCAACACAAAATCATAGCAGTGCAGAGACGTACTCCCTCCGTTCCAAAATAGATGACCTAGGCGGGCTAGTTTGGCCTAGTGGGTTTCAGTGATATGACGTGGTACAGTGCCGTCCAGTCTTCGCGTGTGGTAGCAATATTGCAGGTACAGTAAGTTTTCTTGAAGAAGCGGAATTCAACGAAGTCATGATGGTTCCTTCATCTGAACAACTTACAATGGGAAAGGTTGGGCCTGCGGTACGACCGGGGTAGACCAGGATAATTTTGTGCATGACAGGTGGACTAGGATGGTCGACGTCCCACATGTCGGCGAATGAAAGTATTCTTTCCTTTATAGAGGACGAGCAACGAGTATTCATTGTTTATTTTTTATGAAACCTATTGTCTCCACTGTTACTCCTTGACTTTGTCAATGCCTCTCTCTCCTCCACATAAGCGGGGACTACTTGTTATGCATGCGACGAGTAGCTGGCGTCTTGAGGGGCCAGGGCGGTCAGAGCAGGCTCCGGAAGCGGTCCGGACTCCAGCATGGCCCACCTCACGTTATCACCATATATTTCTTGGAGTCTGTGCGCAGCGGGCGGGCGATCTCTTCTCCCTCCCCCGTTTCTCTCTTCTGAGTCGACACCCGCCGAGCGATTAGATTTCGGCTATCGACGGTTTATTCAATTACAGTCCCACATGTCAGTGAAATTGCAAGACAACGCGTGTCCCCTCTGATGAGCGGCGTGCGAGCCGGACTGTCGGGGGTGCGACGCGTACAAGTCGTAAGTGTGCCGTCTTTTCCTTTAGAACTTGCGAAGCGTAACATTTTCGCGCGATCGATCGATAAAATGATGAGGGTGGTGCTTTCCCGCTTGTTAGGTGGGCTAGTTCGAGTGATATGACGTGCTACAGTGCCGTCCACTTGCTCCATTTTTATGTAAGCAAGATA
The DNA here is from genome assembly GCA_963921465.1 of Triticum timopheevii. Lineage (NCBI taxonomy): Eukaryota > Viridiplantae > Streptophyta > Magnoliopsida > Poales > Poaceae > Triticum > Triticum timopheevii. Next base: position 499,979,171 of record OY997272.1, read on the forward strand.
AAAATGGAGGACTGTTAGCGATTATAGCATGATAGTTAGGGCATCTCCAGCGCAGGCCCACAAATTTACACCGGCATCTATATGAACTAACCGGACGAAATTCGTGCAAACAAAGCAAATTTCAAATTAACAGGATGAAATCCATTACATTTCGAAAACTTTTCCTACAAACTAGACGAAATTCATTACATATTTCACACAAACCGTACTAAAACCTACTGTAAACCGAACCTAAACGATCGCCAGCGCCCGACCACCATGTCCGGCCATGAACCCGAGAAAGCCTGCCATTGCCTTTGCCTCATCCTCATCCGCCTCAATAACCTCCTCCTCCGAAGCACAAGGTTCTGAAGATTTCCACCTCCACGTTGCTGTCAAGCGGCTAATCGGCCTCCGATGTTTACCCCACCAAGCTTGGCGTCGACTGAGTGGAGTAGCGGTGGCCTTCCCGGGACCAGAGCGGCGGTGACCAACCGTGTACTACTCTTCCTTGCTGCCGGCTGCGCCCGTGCACACGCGCCAGCTTCATGCTCGTGGCGGCAGAGGGCGGCCGGGGGGGGGGGGGGGCGGTGATTTCCTTCGTTTGCTCCTGCGACAGTATGTCAAAGAGAGCTTTGGAGCACGCCCGGAGCGGAGCCACCGATGTCCCTTGTCTGCTCCTGCGACAGTATGTCCAAGAGAGCTTAGGAGCGCCAGGAGGCCATGGTTGGAGTTGTGCGGACAGAAGGAAGGGACCGGAGGAGAATAAGTGTGGGTCTTTGGCAATGGCTGGGAGCTGGGGCTCAAGTTAATATAGCGGGCGAATGGCAATGAGCCGCGGCAGACGGATGGACAACTGGCGCCGGAGTAGGTTCGTCGGGTGTGAATGCGGATGCTGCTTCAGTGACTTAACTGCAGATGCGTTGGGTTACTGACATGTGGGCCCAATGGGCATCTGGCCCGCATGTCAGTGACACACCAATTTCACCCACAGTTAAGTCCGGTGAATGCGGCATTGACATTCTGGAGAGACGGTGACCGTTTCAGGCGGGAAGCGTGCGCTAGCGATGGAAGGGGTTTCGGTGTGCAGTGGCACTAAGATCGGTCGCTCACGATAGTACATACTCCGTACCATACTACCATAGGACCCTCTCTAGCTAGGCTATTTTATAGATTCTCATTGTGATGGACGATATACATGAGCAAGGCGGTCCGAGTATGACCATTGGTGTTGAGCCAGGTGAATACATGCTCGGCGTTCGCGTAGGCCTCCATCAAACATCTAAACAGTAATGTCAGGCACCGTCGGGGCACGCAGGTGATGGGCTCGCCGTTTGCGTTGCGCCATGAGCAGGACTTTGATTTACAGGGCGACGTGCATGCATTAGCATGCTTTGACAACGTGAGAGTGAGTGTCTGACGCGAAGTATTTCATTTTCATTTAGCTGACCAGGGTGCGTTGCAGCGATGAGTCCGTGGTTTGATTCCCCACATACACATAATTTTTGTTTTTACAGTATTTCTTTCTCCATTGACAGGTAGGACTGCGTAGATAGATAAAGAACAAGAGCTGATGAGGCGCATGCGGACTGTTTGACTGGTCAACCAGACAAATACGAAGCTATACGCTGAGCCAGTGACCGTATAATCACCATATCTCGTATACAAGGATCAAAGTGAGCTATCAAGACAAGTTCGATGACCGCCAATGCATTTTACTCGGTAATAAATGACCAGGATTGAAGGGGAATCCAAATTTGCATCGTCTTCTGTCCTTGAGCCCTTGACAAACCAATGCACTATACGGTTGTCCGGCCACTCCACCCTAGAGCTCTCACCGAGCGTCGTTCATGCCACTGCGCCGCACACTAACCGGTAAGGCAGCGATGGCATCCCGCCACACCGAGTTCCTCGCTGCCCACGACCACACACAGAATGGTAGGGAAGCGATGGCATCCCGCCGTGCCGAGTTCATCACTGCTCGTGACGTCACAACTACGTGGGAGGAATTTGAAGATGCGAAGGCCGGATGGGCAGTAGAGCAAGAGGCGGCCAAAGCCGCACAGAGGGAGCGGAAAAGTTAGAAAGCACTCAAGAAAAGAGAGGCCCACCGCCGCAAGAAAGAAAATGACGCACACGCTGCTGTGGAGAGGTCGGCGGAGATCCAAGCACGATGGGGTCTTGCTGACAAAGCCGGGAAGGAGAACGACGGCATCTGGCCAGCATGTGAGAAGTAGTAGTACTAGAGTAGTAGTTAGTGTGTGTGTCTGTGTCTGAGTACGAGCATGTACCAGTACTACTAGTTACTACTCCTCTAGTTTTTCTGAGTACTGTAGTTTTTAGAGCAAATTACCAGTACATTAGCCTGGACTAAATGTAAAAATTCCTATCCTATGCAACAAATGGCATCTCTTTCTCTATAGGAATTGAGATGCATGTCATCTCACTTTCTATGATTTTCATATTCCTATAAAATTCCTATCCTATGAATGAAAGGAGGCCTCTGTTGGAGTAACTACTGTAGCTAGCAGTAATGCTGGTATAGTAGTTTTCTTTAAGAAGCGGAATTCAATGAAGTCATGATGGTTCCTTCGTCCGAGCAACTTCAAAGTGGGAAGTGGGCCTGTGATTTGACGGCTCATTAGTCATTGTTAGTGCGGTGCGACGACCTGGGTGACTCTCCCTTGGAGTTCTGCGTGCATGGCAAGTGGACCAGGATGGTCGACGTCCCACATGTTGGCGAACGGAAGTATTCTTTTCGATATCGAGGAGCAATGAAACCGCATGGTATAGTATCACTGCTGATTGGTTCACAAAAAAAATAGTATCACTGCTGATTTATAATTATTTTTTATTTCTGATGAATGCTAGCGTTTCAACTCTTACGACGAAGGGTGCCAAACACGGCATGTGCTGGATCTCCCACACGTCAGCGAAAGGAGTAGGACAAGAACAGCGTGGTAGAGCCCAGCGTAAAAAAACAGCGTGGTAGAGCGTCTCCACTTCTTCCACTTTTGGGTCAGAGACCACACGTAGTAGTACTTAGTGGTATGAACGATACAAAGTGCGACCTGGAGAGAGAGACATGTCTAGTTGGAAGGTCTCGGGGCATACACGTAAACAAATATAAAAGTTAATATGTGCCTCCAACCAATATAGTAGTAGTAGAGTACTTAGGCACGTACTCCATAACATCACCGTGCATTACACGTACAACATTTTGGGTGTTTGGTAGAGTGTATGGAGGGTGCATGAGTCCACACTAGTTTAGCACAAATACAATAGAAGCATGCATGAAGAGAGCATGCATGAAGAGGGAACAACTATGCTGAGACGAGAACGCAACTAAACACACCCTATACGCCACGCATGTTCATACCATTTGTGCCTTTCTACTTCACTTACTGCACTACATTACTCAGGTTCGTACGTCCACTCCTGGGTACATGTCTGTCTCGTAGTTCCAGTCCCACATGTTCTTCATATAGATGGAATGATCCTTGCATAACAAGTGCACCTTGATTCTAGATGTCTCGCGTGTTGGCAAAAGGATGAACAAAGCTCACGTAAAAAAATAGAGTGGAAGAACATAGAATCCGGATGACTGAGAAGGAGCAAGGAACCTCGTGGTGGAGCGTCTGCACTCATAATATTTAATATTATTCAGCGATATAAAATTAACCAATCATCTCCATAGTGGACCGGAAGAGTACGAAACATGGCAGCCCAGTGTAGTTACATCATACTAGTACATGGCTAACCCACGCTATCACCATTTTTCTTGGCTTCCGTGCGACACCTATCTCTTGTAATCCAGCAGATTGTATCGCTTCTCCCTCCTCGTCTCTATTAAAGTGCGGCGGGCTGGCGTTTTTGCCGTCTATTGAGGTTGGTTAACTCATCATATGTTAGCGACATGCCAAGAGCATTCTAAAAAAATTCCTTTCATGTTCCATTTTCAAAAAGAAAAAAAATCCTTTCACGTACGAATTTGCCTGTATGCTTTGAGCAACTTGCATGTCCTATACTGCTCCTGTTTGATACTCTAACTTAGCTAGAGGTTAGACTAACTCATGACTAACCCTGAACTAACTGTAGCCAAAGAGTTGTTTGGGTGACAGGGTTAGATTGACAATAAATGCACTTGATGGAGGGATAATAGTGATTTTTCAGTGGTCCCAATGAGAACTATCTCCAGTTAGCACCTCTTGGGTGGGATAGTTTTTTTTTGGTGGGTTCGGTGCAACTTGCTCCAATTTAAACCCTCATGCTTGGATACTTTAGGGCTATTTGAGCCCCAACTAGCTCAAACTAACTCTAACCCATGGATCCTAACAGGGCCTATGGCCAGTCTCGACGCGGAGCAGTCGCGTGCACCGGGAAGCGGCGCTCTCTCGGCCGTTGCGCCACTTCAAAGCCGGTGCTAGTGAGAGGTCGCCTCCGCTCTGGCCGGGCATTAATGCGGCACTGACCCTCCAGGGCGACGCTGACCGTTTCACGCGGGAAGCGCGCGCTAGCAAGGGAGTATAGGTTTTGAACCGTTTCAGGTGTAGTACTGGTAGTTTGCAAAACTACTCAATTATTGCACTCAGTTTCCTAAGAAATTGTGGTAAAAAACGTTACTCCACAACCCTCTTCCCTTCTCCTTCCTCTTCCACCGCCCGCGCACGTCCGCGGGAAGCGACCGGTCAACCCTTATATAGGAGTGCTAGCACAAAAAGATGCATGCATGACCACTAAAATTTCCATATTAAAGCGCCGCTCCGGCGGGAGTATGGCGTATGTTGTTACCTTCGGCCGGGCCATGGCTACTGAGTGATAGCGACCAGAGAAGAGGCGGTGGCGGGGGGGGGGGGGAATGGATGCAACTACTGTTTGGGTTCGCCTTCCGGCTAAAATAAATGCGCAGCATCACGTGTACCCGCAGGTGCACAAATTGTAACATACGTGTCTGCTTAAGTGGGCGTCACGTAACTAGTGTGTGTGTGAGAGAGATTCTGAGAGACAGAGTGTGTGTGAGCGACTCTACTCTTCGGACATGTACTCAACCTTTTGCATCGGGATATAAGTATAATGGTATTTACTTTAGCTAGTGATTTACGTGTCCATGTTAACGTGGTTGTGTCAAAAAAATGTCACTTCCTGCTCTTGATTTGCGTTATATAATTACAAGCAAGATTCTCGTGCATTGCACAGAACATCAATATGCATTTTTTTACAAAACACCTGTTGTGATTAACCCATGCAGGAGTAATCCCATGTGTAAAAACTAATGATATCTCGAGAATTTTATCGGAAAACTGGTATCTTGAGAATGTCATTGAAAAATGGAAGATGAGAGATAAGGCGAGGAGGAGTGGAGCGTGGTGGTGACCGGTGGTCAGAATGGTCGGAGGCATGGGGATGGACGGTGCCGGCAGGCGGCAGCGGCCACCATGCATGCTAGATTGTTCCAAAGACTTATTCCTTTTTTAATTGCTGAGCAATGAGGTTGTGGGAGATAATGATGTGGAGAGAGGTGCGGGTATCTTTGGTAAAATTATCATAGTTTGCTTTCTATCCGTCAGATATAGATCATACGGTGTGTATTACAAGATGGCAGGCACACCATCATCGCCAACTCATTTTTTTATAAGGGTACAGATGATAAGTTTGCTCGCTACTAAAGTAAAGTGGAATTTGTCCATGTTATGCAAGTAAATAAAGGTGACTGTTTATCATATGGGTAAGGTTGGATGAAGAGTGGTAGGAACAAATGCTCCGCCTAGAGCATGTGTGTGTGAAATGGAGTCTTAGTGTGTGTGTGGTGTGTGTGTGTGTGTGTGTGTGTGTGAGAGAGAGAGAGAGAGAGAGAGAGAGAGAGATGGAGTCTTAGTGTGTGTAGGGTGTGTGTGTGTGTGTGTGTGTGTGTGTGTGGTGGGGTCCTCTGTGGCGGATGTAATTTAAGTGTGCATGGCTTCATCATAGAGAAGTGATGTGTATGGAATAGGCCACCAGGGATGGGGTGCGAGAGAGAAAATGCCTGTAGAGAGGGAAGAGAAGGTGTGTGCACGTGAGAGGAGTCGATATCTAGATAATGTGTTTGTTCGAGAGACACCAAGGAAGACTACTATATATTGATGGTGCATGCAGGCGGGAATTAAACAAAGGGATGGTCTTATTGGTTTAGGGGATATAGGGGAAGAGTGAGAGGCGGGGGGGGGGGGGGGTAGCTAGAAGGAGATTGTTAAGTGTGAGTGTGTGTTTTACCCATCCAGGCGGAAGTTATGTGCACAAAAGAGGAGAACTATTCGATGTGGCGTTAGGATTGAGGGTAATTAACTACGTATGGAGACATAGAGACCTTGAACGTGCATGTGTGAGAGGTATACATGTATACATGGGGTGTGTGTGCGCGCGCATGATCGAGATAAAAGAAAGAAGACATAAGTCATAAGATCAACGACATGGCAGAGACGGATCGGCATGACAATATGCATGCATGTGAGAATGCAGGGAAGAAGGCCCGACAATTGAGCATGTGTTTTTGTCTTTAAGAGATAGTGGCGTGGGCTAGAGCATGCATCTATGGCGAGCAGAGGGAGTGAGGCACAACAATTGTGCAAAAGAGATCAACCTATAAATGCATATGTATGGAGAGACATATATAGTGTGGGTGATAGGAAGCAAGACTCCGTGCGAGAAAGAAATGTTGACGGAGAAACTACAGATAGATACAGAGATGGAGATGCTAGCTAGAGTGACATCCTCTAGTTTGGGTGTTGGAGATGACCGCCGGGTGGTTGAGAGGGTGAAGTTATATATGTGTGTGAGAGGGCACTTTACTGCATGTAGAGAGAAACATATGTAGTGTGCGTGATAGGAATCAAGAGTGAGGGCGAGAAAGAAGGTTGATGGAGAAACAGATAAATAGAAAGATAAAGACGCTAGCTAGTGTGCGTTAGAGATAGGAGTCGAGTGAATCAGAAGGCTGAGTTATGTGTGTGGGTGTGAGAGAGATAGAGAGAGGGTGCATGTGAGTCACATACAAGCAGATATCAGAGAGAAATGAGATCCCGAGAGATGGAGTTTTGTGTCTGCGAGAGAGAAAGATATTTCTCAACGAGAGTGATAGCTAGAGAGACATATGAGGGAACGCAAGATATATTTAGGGAGAGAGAGTGTGTGTGAGCGGCATACAAGAGAACAATGGAGAAATATGAGACCCTAGGAGACAGAGTTTGTGTTTGTGTGTGAGAAAGAGATATTTAAGAGGAAGAGTCGTAGGTTCTCATATCTAAGGAGCAAAAGACATATCTGTATGAGGGGTGTGCGAGTGGCACACATGGGAATAGTAGAGAGAAATGAGACCCCGGGAGACAAAGTTTTGTGTTTGTGTGAGAGAAAGAGATTCCACATGGAGAATCATAGTTAGAGACACATAGGAGGGAGCGAAATATACTTAGAGAGAGATAGAGTGATGAATGTCCAGGGAGAGAGTACCGTCAGTGTGTTACGAAGATAAAAGATCATTGTCGACATACAGGTAGCACGAGAGATACTTGAGAGACGATGAACGCGTATAGGTCCAGAGAGATAGTCCTATATAACCATGAGTGATAGCTATATGAGGTGAATATCTGGATTAAAGGGGATTCAAATATTTAAACTGGAGATCACGACATCGATAATATCATAACACAAATTGGTGTATCAAACATGCATATTCATTTGAATTTGGGCACACGTGTAATGTTATATAGTTTATCAATATTGGTGATCCATAGATTCTTTAATTACAAACAATGCATGGTTTATATGCAATTAATGTCTAAACGGGATTACACTATATGTTGCGTGTGTGAAACACATTATACATGTTTGAGAGGTATAAAAAAACCCGCATGAAACACACATTAATTGGAGACAGTTAGCGAGGAATGCATACTTTGGATTTCAACATAAAGTGGTTTCAAATATTTGAAAATACAAATTGATGGATACAACCTTATGAATCTGAGATCATGCCATTTGTAAACCATATTTATGTATAAATGGTGTTGTGCTTTTGAAGGTATATAAAAAAATGATGTATACAGAATGTAATTCCAATTGAAAATGGATCCCGCCCGAAAAAAAATAGAATACAAACGGGATTCGAATTGAGTTGGCGAGCGTAAACGTGCACTCTGCGAGATGGAAATTACTACTGCCTATCCCTGCCACGCAAAGCCTATCTACTGGATTTCTATAGGTTTCGATAGGGGTAGGTTTGTAATTTCACCCAAATGTGACGTAACCGCCTCTCACCCGGATTCATACATGGTGGGCGCCAAAACACAGTGTGTCCTTGGCCGAAATCGACTCCCTCCCCGATTCATATTCATATACACGGTGGGCGCCAAAAACAAACTCTCGTCGGCAAATATTCGGTGTATGCGAGATTACCGTCCTATCCCCAACCGACTGATGTTGTTGTGATGTAGTAGAAATTTGAAACGGGGGCTAAGTTTCTAAATTTCCTCGCATTTGAGACAAGCGCGCCCTGAATACATGGTTACCGCCTTCCTCTTTACCTCCCTTTTCCCCATTCGTACTCCATGGGCGCCAAAACAGCCTCTCCACCCCACCCTCCTCCGTCTGCCGCTGCCCACCACCCCATCCACCGTCGTCCTCCTCCACCATGTCGGAGCTGATACGCCGACACTACTGTCCATTACAAGAGATCAACCTCTCTCATCCACGACTTCAGACCGGGATCCTTGCATCCCGTCCTCTCGCTTCATCCCCACCGTCATCCACCTTGCCGGCGCCGCTCCTACGACCATCTCGTCCACCGCGCCCCGCCGCCACCGTCTACCCTCCTAGATCTGGTTCCACGCCGCCGACAACCATCGCTACCGCAGCACCGTCAAATTCTCAGCAGATGCGTACACGGCACCGCACCGGAGGCGGTACTCTTTCGTATCTGCTCAACTTATTTATCGCAGCAAGAAAATATATTGCCACTGCTTTATTCTGATTTCTTGTCTTGGTTGCGAAGTTGCCTTTGTCTGGTTTGCACCTTCAGATCCGCCATGGCACGCTCAACACTATACTCCCAATGCTTATGGTTTTCCCCTTTTATATTCCACACTAGTTAAATCACAGTAGACTAAATTTTTCAGAGCTCGCCGGAGTTCGCCGGTGCGAACGAAGTGGCTCGGGTGGTTGTGGGGATTCGCCAAACGAAGAAAACTCGATGCGGGTGGGGGTTGGGGCGGGGGTGGGGGTGGGGGTGGCAGAGGAACACCGGCGGTGGGGGCCGGTGGTCCGGCCGGCGGCCCGTGCGGTGTTCTGTATGGGAAGAATCAGAGACGAGGAAGAAGATGGGTTAGGAGACGTAGGATCTTCATCCAACCACCTGAAATGGTCGAGAGACAGCTGGGAGTTGCATTCTTAATGTGCTCTGGTTCATCATGTGTGGGCACTGCGCAAGCAACATTTTATTATCCAAAATCTGCTTGCTCTTCTTTACCATGTCCCTCTTCCGTTCTTCTTTAATATGTACTCTCTCCGTTCCTAAATACAAGTCTTTGTATAGATTCCACCATGGACTACATATGGAGCAAAATGAGTGAATCTACACTCTAAAATGTATCTGGATACATCTGTATGTGATCCATAGTGGAAATCTCTACCAAGACTTATATTTTGGAACTGAGGGAGTTTGATAGTAGTACAGTATGTTCCTTGTACTGAAGATGAGCAGGGACATTTGTAGTCTAGAGGTCTATACGATCGGTTGTGATGGACACATTGAGCCTCTTTGATTCGTAGGATCTTGTAAACATAGGAATAGGATTTGTAGTGGCCTGCCCACTTGAATCCTATAAGAACAGCAAGGAAATGCGGGGAGCTGTGTCGCCTTTGAGAGTTACACCGATATTAACAGTACCGCACCTTCACCTGAAGAGAGCTGGTATCCAAAGCCTTTCTAGCCGTACCGGCAAACTAGCACATATATTCCAGCAAGTTCCACTTTGCTGATTTTACTCTGATGCTTAAGGTTTTCCTGTTATATCTACACTATGATCTGTGTAGCTGCTTTGTGTCACACTAGCAGCAGACCACTCTTGAAGCTAAACACTGCAATGACTCACAAAATTGGCACCAAGGCATTGGGTGCCATTCTGGATGCAATGAAACTCATACGCTCCCCACCTGTTGACTCTTGTTCAGAATATGATCCTAATGACTCTTGTTCAGAATATGCTTCCTCTTCTGTTCTTTAACATCTTCCTCTTTGTTTATTCTGTATTTAGTACGTACAATATGTTCCTTGTCACGAAGGGGCACAGGGAGATCTGCAGTCAACAGCTAATTGAGCTGGCCTGTACGTGATCAATAGGCTTTCAATTACTAGCGGCAATACAACACCGTATTTTCAAGCCAGTTCCACTTTCCCGATTTATATATCATGGTGATGGTGTACCCCTGTTATGTACACTATGATCTGCCTAGTTGTTGTGTGCTCTTGTTATCATGGTATCGCAATAAACTCTCTATATAGTATATTATGAACCTGTCATCTGCCAGCTATCCTTACTTCTGGAGCCTACTTTTTTGTGTACTTGTGCCAGATTATATAAATGCACGCACCATATTACAGCACACATGAGCTCTCTCATCAGAATTCAGTGATAGCACAGAAGTGTTTACAGGGGCGCCCCTATATTAGAATATCATCTGCATTACAAAGATAATCTCACAACTATTTATGTTTTCATAGTTCTCAGATATTATACACAATTACAGTGAATATCTGAATCTGCGCATCAGAAGAATATTGTGGAACACTGCAATGACTTACAAAATTGGCACCAAGGCATTGAGTGCCATTCTGGAAGCAATGCAACTCATATGCTCCCCACTTACTCCAGCAAGTAATGACTATTCTAACCTCGCGGAGTCAAAGGAAGATGGTCTGTCCTGTTCACCCATCAAGGTGCCTGTTCTAATTTGGCAAGGTTTTATTGATTGCGCGTATCTTGCATCTGTTGTCTTGCATTTCTTCTACTTTGTTGCACCGCCATCTGCTTAGTTTACTCATCATATAACTGGAGATGCCATGCCCATCCATTATCAATACATATTCCATCTGTCATCATACCATGTTTTTCCACTCAAATGATGTTCTTGTGCATCAGACATCAAAAAGGAAGAGGGTGATTGCCGAACCCGAAGGAGCACCAGCAAAGTCCTTGAAAAACGTGGTGGTGCCGGAGAAATCAGACAACGCCCCACTTATATTGGCTGTACAACCAGTGACACAAAACGTAGGACCGACTCTAGCAGACTGTACCCATACTTCACTGGCCACACCACTAGCCCCACCACACAGGACCTGCACTCCAGCAAAAGGTATACCGATTTCATTTGCCATAGCACCAGCCGTACCACAGAAAAATCCCACTCCAGCAAAAAGTACAGCAAGTCCACCGGCCGAAGACCTATCCCAACTGCAGGGATGGCCAATTCCTGCAGATTGGAACCCCATTCCATTTATTCCCAGTTTAAAAGACAATGCTTTCAATGTTGTTAGGGACTACGTGCATATCTTCCTATGATGGGAAGATCATAGTGAAGACAAACACCATTTTCACATCTTCCTATCCAACTTACGTGTAAGTGCTATTATTCATGGTTATTATTTTCCTATTTTCTGCTGATCGAACACATTAATGATTTACATTACATTGTTGTAACTAGGCGAGGGTCAATTTGGATATTCATGACGAGCAAAGCTTGCTTGTGCTTTTCAAGGAAGCATTGCAGCAGTATCAGTGTTACCTGAGGAAATCACACTTCGATGACAAGTCTATAAACGAATTTCCGATGAAGTCTCCTGTGCTAAATTTAGAAGACATTGAATGGAAAAACCTTGTTATGCACTGGTCTCGTTCCCAGGATGAGGTACTGTTTATGAAATCACGTGACAATTTGAACTTCTACTTTTCTGCATGTGCCTTATGGATCTTTTTTGCAGGAAATCTGCTTGAAGAAGAATTTCGGTTTGAAAAGAACGACAGGATATCGCAAATATGCTGCCCGCTGCTTTGCTCTTGTTATTACCTGTTGTCCTGTATCACTATACTTGCATACATACCTGGTTCATTATGTGACAGTAGTATGCATGATAGCTTGCTTATCAATTGTTCACTCCAAATTATCTGATCTGTATGAATGGTTACATTAGTGTAGAATATATCCAATGCCAATGAATTTTTTTAGCTCTGCATTATTCTTGTAAGTACATGCTGTCCTTTATCAGTGTACTTATATTGACAGGTAGTTGTTCATGTACCATCACTCTGTAGCTTATTTTCCTTTGCCCTCAATTTTCTACACATCAGATCTATATTTACTCTTACATAAGGTTGGTACTGAAGAAGTTTAGCTGTGGATTGCTCTTGGTTGTGCCTTTTGCCTGTATCGCTGCACATACATTTATAGCTACTTGGTTATGTAGCATCACTCTTCATCTTATCTTAAGTATTCTCCATTTTTTCGTATATTATCACATCTATATATACTTTTAACAAAATGTAGAATAAAGGCAATGCTTATGAAGAAGATTCTATGGTAAACTTCTTGAATTGCCCCCCCCCCCCATCAGCATGGACAAGGGCTTTATAGAGCCTGTCTTCACCAGTAATGTAAGTTTGTCCTTCTCAAGCCTTCAAACTTTGTTGTGTATATTTGGTTAGGCATGAATGCAACAACTATTTATTTTTGGTGTTTGCATCAAATTGCATGTTTAAAGTTTATTATGTACTCCCTCCATTCCTAAATATAAGTCTTTCTAGAGATTTCAATATGGACTACATACGGAACAAAATGAGTGAATCTACACTCTAAACTATGTCTATATACATCCGTATGTAGTTCATATTGAAATCTCTAAAAGACTTATATTTAGGAATGGAGGGAGTAGTTCGTAAACATAAGTTTGTCCTTGTCAATTTAAGTTTTCAGTTGTACAACCAAGTTCCTTCTTCATACCATGTAAATTAAACTATACAGAGCAAGTGATCTTCTTTTGCACTGCATGTATGCTTCTGTTCTTCATCCATAATCAAGTGGTGTGGTGAACCTACCCACTACAGAACAATGTCATATTCTGCAATGTCTTAACTATGAACAATGTCATATCATTCTACTATTATTTAAACCATCTCTTTATTTGCCAATCTGAAATGGGATAAATGGATAGCCAAGGTTGTCAGAATCATGATTTTGAATCGGATCGCAGCTCCGATGGTAGGATCGCAAATCGTAGAATCTTCACTATCAGGATCGTAGAAACGCAGATTCTATGAACTAAAATCATAGAATCATAGGGGTTAGTTTGGATCGTAAAGTCGTAGAATCGTATAACAAAATCGTGATTCTGACAACCTTGCTGACAGCACACTAACCATTGATACTTATGAGTTCTTGATCTGTAATCTAGTGGTGTCGTGAAGCTGCCAACTCCTTCACAATGTCATTTCCTGCCATGTCTTGACCTGAACAATACCATATTGTGTTAATGCATTTTTAAACTATGTCACTTTATTCGTCAGTAAGAAATGTGATGAATTGTCAGCACTAATACTTTTATGTGCAAAACCTGTCATCTTTCTGCTTGTTTATCTTTCAGAGTGAGGAAGATATAAGTGTTGAACAAGCGCAGTCTCATCATCTTGCTCAGGTGCTTGCGCTGCAGCTCGCCAGCAAGGCTAACCTTTCTTGAACTCTATTGAAGTGTTGTCGGTTTTGTATATTATTTTGTCGGCGTGTTTATTTGCACTGGTGGCGATCTTTGATGCCCAGTGTATGTAATCTGTTGTCTGCTTGTGCTTTATTATCATAGTGGCGAACTTTGAAGCCCAGTGGATGTAATATGCCATAATTTCTTTATTGTATAGTCTAGGTTTTTTCTTATTCACGATGTTGCAGTTATTTTACTGTATATATATATATCCTGTCTTCGCAGTAAAGCGGCCAAACCATAAAATTATGGTGCATAATCGGGCCGTCATGCAATCACGATGTATGATCCGCATCATGGGCCCTGTCAAACTGGCCCACTAGTAGATTCGGGCCTTTAATAGGCCGAGTAACCCCCGGCCCTCTTTTCGCAAGAAAACTCAATGGGCTTTTAGGAGGCGGGGAAGTAGGTTGGGCCTGAAACGTGCCGAACAGGTCACGGGCCGGCTGCAGCCCGAAATGGACCCCGGCCCATGATTGTGCGAATCAAATCACGGGCTTTTAACAGGCCAAAATTGTCTCGGTCCTTGTTTGGCCCAATCAGATATCGGCTGCGAGCAGGCCGGATGCAAACCGGGCCATAGTTAGGCCCAACTATATGACGGGCTTTTAACATGCCGAAATTAATATAGGGCCGAAATGTTAAACGGGCCCTCAACAGGCCGAAACTAATATCAAGCCGAATTACTAAATGGGCCTTTCGCAAGTGTGCCCAAAAGCATCGCGTTTAGTTAACGGGCCGAATCTGATATGGGCCATAATTTAGGCCCAAGCCTCTTAAAGGGCCGGACCTGATCTGGGCCGTGATTTGGCCTAGAATGTGGGAGGCTTTTAACGGGCCGGATCTCATATGTGCCATTATTAGGCCTGGAACGTGGCAGGCAATTAATGGACTGAATCAAATATGAGCCGACATTTGGCCCAAAACATGTCAGCGAGTTAATGGGCCGACCTACTAGGGTCCTTAAAATCTTGTGGGCCTACAGCTGGGCCGGCCCATTAGTGTCGGTGAAATCTCATGGGCCTTTAGCCAGTCCGGCCCATTATTATCTGCAAGAATGTTGTGGGCCTTTACCTGGGCCGGCCCATTATGGCACACAAAAACCTTGTGGGCCTTTACCTGGGCCGGCCCATTATGGCCCGCGAAATCTTGTGGGCCTTTAGCTGGGCCAGCCCATTATGGTCCGCAAAATCTCGTGGGACTTTAGCTAGGCCGGCCCATTATGGTTAGCAAAATCTTGTGGGCCTTTAGTTGGGCCGGCCCATTTAAACTTGATGGGCCGTGCCACGTCTCGACGTATCATAGGCGCCTTCTGTCCAATGAGTGGATGACATCTGTTCCAACGATGAGCCGACACGTGTTTCCTCCAGCCAATGATGATTTTACATGTGGAAAATCCCCATTGGTCGGGGCTGTTAATGGGTTATCGGATCCAAAACCTAACCCAATAGCTTAACGGTGTTCCGTTACGGTGAATGCCACGTGTCAGTCACCCTTGACGAAAGCACTTCTATGACGCGCGATTTATCGTCATGGAAGTGGACACTTTTGTGATGATAATTTTGGTAATGTCATGGAACACTTCTACGACAGCACAGGTATGACTATCTTGATTTTGTCATAAATTTGTCATGGATGTACATGCATGACAAAAAACGCGACCTACTGTGACAAACACGTATCATCACGGAAGTGTATTTTTTGTAGTGCTTGGAGTATTCGGAGAAGGAACCCACCTCGCAATGCCAAAGACATTCTACGCGCCGGACTCGTCGTCATTGAAGCCTGGTTCAGGGG
Organism: Triticum timopheevii; assembly: GCA_963921465.1. Taxonomy (NCBI): domain Eukaryota; kingdom Viridiplantae; phylum Streptophyta; class Magnoliopsida; order Poales; family Poaceae; genus Triticum; species Triticum timopheevii. The sequence goes on from OY997272.1 coordinate 499,994,721, forward strand.
CTACTGAGGGAGTCCTGGATAAGGGGGTATCCGGACAGCCGGACTATATACTTTGGCTGGACTGTTGGACTGTGAAGATACAAGATAGAAGACTTTGTTCCGTGTCCGGATAGGACTCTCCCTGGCGTGGAAGGCAAGCTTGGCGACTCGGATGTAGACCTCCTTCTCTGTAAACCGACCCTATGTAACCCTAGCCCCCTCCGGTGTCTATATAAACTGTAGGGTTTAGTCTGTAGGACACAATAACAATCATACCATAGGCTAGCTTCTAGGGTTTAGCCTCTCTGATCTCGTGGTAGATCAACTCTTGTAATACACATATCATCAAGATCAATCAAGAAGGAAGTAGGGTATTACCTCCATCGAGAGGGCCCGAACCTGGGTAAACATCATGTCCCCAGCCTCCTGTTACCATTAGTCTTAGACGCACAGTTTGGGACCCCCTCCCCGAGATCCGCCGGTTTTTACACCGACAGTAGGCGTAGTGAGGTACTGTCATGAGCTTGGCAAGGGCAGGCCGGCTGAGCAACGCATGATAAGGGCTCTCTAGGTCCACCACCTCAAACCAAACTTCTTTGCGGCGTAAGTGATCTTTGTCTCCGAAGGGGACATCTATCTTGATCTTGTTGATTGGTGAGCAGGAAAGGCCGGGCACAATGCCATGGAAAACAGTCCGGCTGGGCTAGAGTTGGTTCGCTTTGATGTCCAACTTCTCCATGGTATTGCGGTATAGGATGTTGATGCTGCTACCGCCATCTATCAGGACTCGGGAGAAACGAGCAACTCGCCTCTCTGTTGCAAAGGTGGCCTCCAACACCAGGGCATAAGAACCCGAAGAAGCCATCACTTCTGAGTGGTCGGCTCGGCTCCAACTAATGGGCTTCTAGGACCAGTGCATGAACTCTAGGATCTTAGAGGCAATAGCGTTGACTTCTTGGTGCTGCTGGCGCCAGCTACGTCTATCATCTGCTTGGGTGGTGAAGACAACATAGGCTCCATGTTCTCAGGGAATTCATCTTGGATGGCACTGACTGCTGGATGGGCCACTGGTTGTTGAGGAGGCGGAGGCGGCTGGCCAGCAGGCGGAGCGGGCAACAACCCTTTGCCCTTGGACATTCGGGTGAGCCAGTGGCACTTCAGGGTGATGTGATTGGATGGCTTCGCGCCGCTGTGGAACTTGCAGGGTGCATCAAGGGTTTGCTCATAAGAGAAAGCTGGCCGCCAAGCCGGCTTGTCACTGTTTTGATGCTTGGGAAAGGGTTGCCCCTCCAGCTGCTGATCTTCGACTGTTGCCACCTGCCGGCTAGTGGAAGCCGGCATCGGGGCTTCACGCTTGTTGTTGTTCTGCTGCAGGCGCCGACTAGTGTCACCAGCCAGCATTCTGGGAGCCAGAGGGAGCACCTTCACAGATGCGTCCACCTGAAGTTTTGACTTCATAGAGGAGTCGGCAGTGGCGTACTTGTCTGCTATGATCAAAAGCCCGTGGAATGTAGCCGGCTTGTCGTAGAGGAGTTGGTGCTTGAGTAGGGTGCCTTCTCTGCACCGGGCAGTGAAGTACTCTATGGCTTGCACCTCGTGCACCCCTTCGCAGGAGTTGCGCAGCTCGGCCCACCGCGTCAGGTAGTCGTGAGTGGATTCAGTAGGGCCTTGACACACAAAGAGAGCTGGCAAGGCTTGCTCGGCCGCTTCTAAGTGCTGGTGAAGTTGCGGATGAAGACTTTGATGAATTCTACCCAGCTGTTGATACTGTAGGGCTTGAGGCTGTTCAGCCAAGGGCATGTCGTGCCCTGAAACATGAGGGAAACGTACTTCACGGCAACACGCTTGTTGCCATTTTTTATGTTGACTGCGGTAGAGTAGTCGACCAACCAATCTTTCGGCTTCACAGAGCCATTGTACTTGGGAGTATCTCTTGGGAGCAAGAACCCTTGGGGAACAGCTCGTCGTGAATGCGGGGGCCAAACCAAGGCGGACCAATCGCATCTTCTTCCTCTAGCACCTGGGATCAAGCCAGGAGGTCGATCCGATGGCGGGCATCGTTTTCTCCAATTCCTTCATAGCGGCCCAGTCGGCCGCTGAGCGTCGGGTGCTCAACAGGCGGCAGGGAGGCATACCTCTCCCTGCAAGGTGGAGGAGGAGGCGGACGGTCGTCCCGCCGCTCCATAGCTCGAGGGCGGCCATCTTGGTCGCGCTCAATGGTGAGGCGTGTCCGACTGCGGCTAGTAGCCGACTCTCTGTCTCTTCGATCACGGGCGCCGCCGGCTGTCGGTGTTCGGGGGGTCGCGCCTTGCTCTCAGCGAGGGGGAGGATTCTTGGCATGCATACCGGCTTCTTGCTGCGCGACAGCCGCATCGATGAGCTGCTGAACACGCTCCATCATGCAGCATAGCTCGTCACCCTCCATGCGGTCTAGCTCGTCTGCTGCCGCCTGGGCAGCGTGTATGTTCTCGATGGGCGTGGCTTAGACTGGGAGGTCGGCCCCCAACATGCTAGTGATGGCTGCACCGCAGTTTCGGATGGTGCCCAAGCGGCTAGGCTCGCCAGCAGTCGGTGTGCCACAGACAGCGTGATCGACCTCGTGCTGATAGGCCTCGGTGAGGTGTCTCATAGAGGCCAACTTCTTGCCGCTCTCGACGAGTGCGATGCGGCAGGCTTCCAGCGTCTCGGCATTGGAGTCGCCCACGATGGGGACATACAGGTCCCGCATTGCCACCTGCAGCGGGTCTTGGGCATACCCACCAAAGGCTCCATCGTGGCTGATGATGAACACATCGGTGATGGTGCTGCCGCCGATGTCCGCACGGGGGAGCGGGTCATCGATGACCACCACATTGGTGGGGAAGGCATTGAGGGATGTCGTGTCGGAGTGGACAAGCATCGGGTCGGTGGAGCCGATCGACTCCAAGTCGAAGGCGGGCTCGCTGGCGATGTCGAGCTTGCCAAGGAGGTCGATGAGGCAGCTCTCGGAGCTGGTTGCGCCCGCGCCTAGCGCGGGTTCGTCAGAGAGGCGAATCTCACTGATGAGATGAGCAAGGCAGCTCGCCGCACAGACGACTTCCGTGCCATGCAGCACATCGGCGCAAATGCCATCAGGCGTGCCGGGCTGGCTGCGCTGGCCAGGGAGGAACAAGGTTCCCACCCAGAACAGATCTTCGGACGACGGTGCACCTAGCCCCATGGTGGGAGCCAAATGTCAGGGATTTGGTGCGACATATGCCAAGGGATGGCTTATCATGGTGGGAGCTAGTAAGACATCGTCGGTGCCTGGAAGCGGGATAAGGCGAAAAACATACGCCGACGCATCTTACCTAGGTTCGGGGCTCTCCTAGGAGATAACACCCCTAGTCCTGCTCTGCAGGGTCTCTGCATGATCACTAGATCAACAAGAAGCTACAAGCTTGCTCCTCGAATTGTTTGGCTAGAGAAGGAGGAAGGGCTAGGCCAGCTCTACTCCTCTCTCTATGTGTGTGTGCTCTCTAAGAGCATCTCCACTCGTTCGCCCCCCAGCGCATAGGCCGACGCATTTTCGGGCGTCCAACTAGCGATTTTTAGACCCTGGGGGCAACCAAGGCCCCAGCCACGCCCCCAGGGCGCCAGACACGCGCCCCATATTCAAACTTTATCATTCCCGCTCCAAAAAAGGCCATAATCTGGCGATCATCACAATAGTTCGGTGATTTAGTGCCATAGTTCGGCGATCAAATGAAAGGATATGCAGTACTTCGGCACACAAAAAAAAGGAAGGACATGGAAGGAATGCATCAAACATCGAGGTCGATCTCCGGCGTCGTCGGCGGTGTGCGCGGGCTGGGAGGAGTCGGCGCGGCTTCTGGACTAGTCGGCGCGGCTTCTGTGCTACTGGGCGTCGCGGAGACATCGTCATTCGGGCTGGGCGGCGGTGTCGGCGGCGGTGTTGGAGTCGCCGGTATCTCGTTCAGAATGAGGCCTCACTCCGCCAGGAACCACGCCTTGAGCTTCTCGTCGCCACTCTGGAGCATGTCAGCGCCGCCCATCAAGAAAGCTTTGAGTCTTGGTGTCTTGAGCTTTGAGTTTCACGGCAACGTTGGTCTGGAGCAAGTCGAGTTTGACGGTGTTGTTCATCATCAAAGTAGCCCACCTCGCCTCAGTTTTCTCCTCTCGCTGGGCAGCCCTAGTCTTGGCGTCGGCGAGGCAATGCCCGATGGACTCTTGCATGCATGCGGCAGCCGCCTCGGCGTGTTTCGCCTTCTTGGCCCCATTGTTGCCGTCCGGGCACCCTGTCGGTGTACTAAAGTAGGGGGTACCTTAGTGCCCCGAACTTGTGCACGGGCAGTCGCAGCGACCCGCGGCAGGGCTTGCCGGGCATCCGTCAAGACCCTCGACGGCCGCTTAGATGCCATTCAAGAACAGAAGCTAAAAGCCCCGGCAAGAGAAGCTTGCCGGGAAGGCCAACCAAGGCCCCGGCAAGAGGAGCTTGCCGGGAAGGCTAACCAAGGCCCCGGCAAGAGAAGCTGGCCGGGAAGAATACAAGACCCCGGCAAGAGGAGCTTGTCGGGAAGGACCAAGGCCCCGGCAAGAGGAGCTTGCCGAGAAGGCCAGCTAAGGAACTTCAAGGAACTTGCCGCGACGCCCCGCGCGTCCCGGCAAGGCCCGGCGAGCGGTGAGCTTGCTGGTGCGACAGGACAAGGGCTGCGGCTAGGCGCTTGCCGCGGCAAGGCTGCCACCCTACACCCGCGCTCCAGCGCACCCGACGACGTGTCGCCACAGGATCGCTCCTGGTGCACGTGGCAGGTAGCTGTTCAGCATGGCGGTGCGAGGTGGCAAGCGAAGATGACAAGGAGGCCATCGTGGCGATCGGTGGCACCTCTAACGGTCGTTTCCTTGCACTATTGGGGCGACCGGACGGGCATTAAATGCCCTTGTCGCCTGCTGTCAGAGTTAGGTAGGGGACGCTGTTGGTAGTAGTTGTACCAACCCGCATTTTTTACCTTTCTACCCCTCTTTCTACGCTGCCACCTGTCGGTGACCCCTTTAGCCTATAAAAAGGAGGCCCATGCGCACGTAGAAGGGGTTCGGAGGTTCGGAATTTTGGCTCCACAGCTTAGGGTTCGGCTGATTCGACGCCACGCCCGCTCTCTCGAGCAAGAAAAAAAACCACACACAAAGCAGCAGTAGGAGTTTTATCTCTCCGGAGAGCTCCGAAGCTGGGTAAAAATCCCCCGCGCGCTCCCTCGCCTCGATCCGCTCTGCGTGCGCCCTCCGCTCCCCTGCCGGACAAACAAAAGGGGCCCTCCTGCCCCATAGGTGCTCGTGGCCTACCAGCCCCGCCGCGACATCTCTGGCGCGCCAGGTAGGGGGGCGTCGAGGTCGTGCGTATCTGATCCGGCGTCTGCTCGCACTACATCAACATCTTCGTCGACATGCCACCAAAGAAGAAGACTTCGGAAGTGGCCGCTCCGTCTGCGACTTCCCTACCGCCACCGGAGCAAGCGGGCGGTGGGGCAGACGCCGGCGGAGGAGCGGGCGCCGGCGGGGGGACGCGCGTCGTCACCCGGTCCAAGGACAAGGCCCCGCAAGGTTCGGCTTATGCATATCCACCGCACCTTTCCCAGGAGGTGCAGGATCAACAACGCCACGGTGCTCCTGGCACCGTGCTCGCGTTGGAACAAGGCCAAGCTGGCGGGTCGCGGGACTCTCAAGGCCAACATGCACGCCAACGCGCTGGCACGAGCGCGGTGCGGTCGCCTGTGCGTGATGATGCTCCTTCTAACACTGTTAGAAGTTTGAGCATGTCTCGCGCCTCGCGCCACTCGCCACCACCGCCCAAGACTCCAGAGGAAGCGCTGGCCCGAGCCCAGCTGCTTCTAGATTACCCTCCGGCGCCGGACAAGGTCGACGACTGGAGGGCCGCCATCTATAGCCTCATTGGCTTCGCCAACGGCGACATGCCCCGGCAACCGAGCACATCGAAGCCCCGGCAAGACGCCCAGGCGCAAGCCGATGCCGACAAGACCGCTGGGGGTGCCACCACTGCGCACTCCCCGCCCTGAAGGCCGAGATCGTGGACTCGCCGGGCCAACCTCGACACCGACTCCACCGTGTCATCGGACCCGCGAGCTCACCGCGATCAACTCCAAGTTCTCCAAGAATGATGACACGAAGACGCTCGCACTCGCATCGAGCGTCGAAGAGAGGCGCGACGTCAATCTGACCGGCGCGCTGGGCCCACTGTCGACATGCATGCGCCAGGGAAACTAGGAGACTTTCCGTACGCGGCAGGTTGCCCTGCGTTCACCCATGAGCTGCGGCAAGTCCAGTGGCCCAGTACCAAGAACTTCAAGCCAGACGTGCCCGAGAAGTACGATGGCAGGATACATCCGTCGGAGTTCCTCAGCGTCTACACCATCGCGGTGCAGGCTGCCGGAGGACGCGACGAGAAGATCCTCGCCAACTACTTCCCGCTGGTACTCAAGCCCAACGTCAGATCTTGGCTCATGCACTTGCCGGATAACTCCATCTCTTCGTGGGCGGACCTGTGCCATCAGTTTGTCGGCGCCTTCACAGGCGGCCACAAACCCCATGGCCAGGAGAGTGACCTTCACCTGCTCGCCCAGAAGGAGGGAGAACCCCTGCGCAAGTATATACAGAGGTTCAGTCAGGTGCAGCGCAACATCCCAAACGTCCACCCTGCCGCGGTTATCAGCGCGTTCCATCAGAACGTGCGTAACCGCAGGATGAGGGAGGAGATGGCGATGTGCAAAATCAGAGATGTCAGCGAGCTATATGCCCTGGCCGACAAGTGTGCACGGGCTGAAGAGGGGAGGAGACTCCCCGGAGAGAATGCAGGGACAGAAGGATCTGACAGTGAGGACGCCCCTCCGGCAAAGAGGAACCGGAGGCGGAATAACAGAAAGAGAAAGGCTAAGGATGTGCTAGCTGTTGAGCAATCCGGCAGCGGAGGCGGTTCTGAGAAGGCTAGAGCTGGCAATTCCGGCGAGGCTGTGGTGGCCGCCGACAAGCAGGATGGCTCTGGCAAGCAGTATTGCAAGATCCACCGCACCAAGGGCCATGATCTCCAAGCCTGCAAGAAAGTTGAGCAGATGGCGGAGCTACAGAAAGCTGAATACGAGCGCCACGACAAGGAGAAGGCCCGGCAAGGAGGCGGAGATTCCGGCAAGAAGTATCCCGCCCGGGGAGGGCGCCGCGACAAGGCCAAGCCGCGGCAAGGAGACAGGCCTCCCCGCGGCCGCGACAAAGACCAAGACGAAGATGAGGATGATGAGATGGAGGAAGATGAGACTGACAAGCAAGAGTTCCAGAAGGCGACAGAGGTGCTATGCGTCGATGGCGGTGCTGGAGGTGAACGCAGCAGAACCGACCGTTGAGTCGCGCAAGCCCCTAAAGTGGTCTAGCACGCCCATCATCTCCGACATTGAAGATCACCCTGATCGCATCACTGCGGTCGGGTGCTTGCCGATGTTGATTTCACCAACAATCTGCAACCTCAGGGTCACGAAGATGCTGGTTGACGGCGGGGCCAGCCTGAATCTGATCTCATCCGCAGTGCTCAAGAAGCTCCAGATCCCTGACAGCGAGCTCGAAGAGACTGGTACCTTTCAAGGAATAAACCCGGGAAGGAGCAAGCCGAAGGGGAAGATCACGCTGCCAGTGACATTTGGCAGCGAGCTGAATTTCAGGACAGAGAGAGTCACGTTTGACGTTGCCGATTTCCCATTACCTTACAATGGGATACTCGTCCGTCCAGCGCTTGCCAAGTTCATGGCAGCCTCTCACTATGCCTACAATGTGCTCAAGATGCCCGGTCCGATAAGTGTCATTTCTGTCCAAGGTGACAAGAAGGATGCACTCGTCTGTACTGACAAGATCTACCGGGAAGCAGCAGCCGCAGCAGAGTGCAAACCACTTGCTGCTGAAGCTCCCGGGGGGAAGAAGAAGGCCAAGTCCGGCAAGGGTAGCTCTGATGCCTACTCCGGCAAGCGCACCTCTTCGGAGTGCTGCGCTGCCATCGAGGACGCACCATCGAGCTCCACCGGCAAGTGCAAGAAGGCAAAGATAGCTTCACCAGAGACCAAGAAAGTGGCCGCCAAGGAGGATGGCACTGGTGGCACCTTCACCATCAGTGCCACGCTTGATCCTAAATAGGAAAGCGCGCTCGTTGCTTTCCTGCGGGCGAATGTCGATGTGTTTGCATGGCAACCATCTGACATCCCCGGTGTTCCCAGGAAAGTAATTGAGCACCACCTTGCCGTCTGTCCTCACGCGCGGCCCGTCAAGCAGAGAGTCAGAAAGCAAGCAGTAGAGCATCAAGAATTCATTGCAGAAGAGATCAGGAAGTTGGAAGCAGCGGGCCTGGTCCGAGGAGTGCTCCATCCGACGTGGTTAGCCAATCCAGTAGTCGTGCGCAAAGCAAACGGGAAGTGGAGGCTTTGTATTGACTTCACTGATGTTAATAAAGCTTGCCCCAAGGATCCATTTCCCTTGCCGTGCATTGACCAGATTGTCGACTCCACGGCAGGATGTGATCTGCTTTCATTCCTTGATGCATATTCAGGATATCATCAGATCTTCATGGCAGAAGAGGATGAAGAGAAAACCGCATTCATTACTCCATGTGGCACGTACTGCTTTGTACGAATGCCCTTCGGGTTAAAGAATGCGGGTTCAACATTTGCAAGAGTAGTCAGTCATGCTTTTGAGCCCAGCTGCACAGAAATGTAGAAGCTTACATGGATGACATAGTGGTCAAGAGCAAGGACAAAGAGACTTTGATCCAAGATTTAGACGAGACTTTTGCAAATCTGCGCAGGATCAACCTCAAGTTGAATCCCGAGAAGTGCGTGTTTGGAGTTCCCTCCGGCAAGCTTCTCGGATTCTTTGTGTCCCAGAGGGGGATTGAAGCTAATCCCGACAAGATCAAGGCCATTGAGCAAATTGAAGCACCGAAGCACGTCAAGGATGTGCGAAGGCTTGCCGGCTGTGTTGCTGCTCTGAGTAGGTTCATCTCCAAGTCTGCTGAGCGCGCCCTGCCATTTTTCAAAATCTTGAAAAAGGCAGGTCCAATGAAATGGACTCCGGAAGCGGAGGCTGCGCTGCAGGACCTGAAGAGATACCTATCCTCTACTCCAACACTTGTCGCACCTAAGCCACAAGAGAAGTTGCTGCTATATCTGGCGGCAACCAATCAAGTGGTTAGTGCTGCGTTAGTGGCGGAGAGGGAGGCAGATGGTGAGCCAGCATCCGCGGCAAGCAAGTCCAGCGATAAGCAGGGGGCTTCCCCGACGAGCTCTGGCCCGACAAGCCCCGATCCGGCAAGTTCTGGTTCCGGCAAGAATGGATCCGCGCAGCCGCAAGGAGAGAAACAGAAAAAGATGGTGCAGCGCCCAGTTTACTTCGTCAGCTCCCTTCTGCAGGGGGCTAGATCAAGGTACTCTGGTGTGCAGAAGCTGCTCTTCGGCCTCCTAGTGGCCTCGAGGAAGCTGCGCCACTACTTCCAAGCACATAAGATCACAGTGGTCACTCGCTTTCCGTTCAAGAGGATATTGCAGAATCCAGAGGCAATAGGCAGGATTGTCGAGTGGGCACTGGAATTGTCGAGCTTTGGCCTCAAGTTCGAGAGTACCTCAACTATCCAGAGCCGAGCCTTGGCAGAATTCATAGCAGAATGGACGCCAACGCCTGATGAAGAAATTCCGGAGAGGAGCATCCCCGTCAAGGAAGCTAGCAAGGAATGGATCATGTACTTCGACGGTGCCTTCTCGCTGCAAGGCGCCGGTGCGGGCGTACTACTTGTCGCACCCACCGGAGAGCACCTCAAGTACGTCGTCCAAATGCACTTTCCCAAGGAGCAAGCAACAAATAATAATGCAGAGTATGAGGGCTTGCTTGCCGGACTCAGGATCGCGGCAGAACTTGGGATCAAGAAGCTTATTGTCAGGGGTGATTCACAGCTTGTTGTCCGCCAAGTTAACAAAGATTATCAGAGTCCGTTGATGGAAGAATACATCGATGAAGTGAGGAGGCTAGAGGAACATTTTGACGGCCTGCAAATGGAACATGTTCCAAGAGCTCAGAATGACATTGCAGATAGTCTGTCAAAGTGTGCCGCACTCAAGTTGCCTGTGGAACCAGGGATCTTTGTGCTCAAGCTGACTCAGCCATCTGTGACACCATCGACTGGACAGAGAAAGAAGAGGAAGTTGGTTGCCGGTGACTACTTTCCGGCAGAGCTCCCCGGAGCCACCGCCAAGAAGGTCCCCAAGATCAACACCAAGAGCGCTGAGGAATGGTCTGCTCCGGCAGGCCCTGGACCTTGTTCCGTTCGAGCAGAGGCTCCCGACAAGCTGTGTCCCGACACGCTTGCCGGGGAACGTCCTGCTCCGGCAAGGCCCAGGCCTTGTTCCGTTCGAGCAGAGGCTCCCGACAAGTTTTGCTCCAGCAGGCTTGTCGGGGAACATCACGCTCCGGCAAGATACCGGATTCTTGCCGTAGAAGTGGATGTTCACGCAGCAGCATTCGCGCCTTTAGTCCTTGTCGTCGAGCCACAAGCTCCGGCATGGGCACAGCAGATCGTCCATTTCCTTCAGACAAGAGAACTTCCCGAGGAACAGGAAGAAGCGGAAAAAGTAGCCCGGCAATCAAGTATGTACCAGTTTGTCGATGACATACTGTACAGAAAAAGATTCAACGGAGTGAAATTGAAGTGCATTTCCCGGGAAGATGGACAAGAGCTGTTGGCGGAGATACATGGAGGCATATGTGGTCACCACATTGGCGCAAGAGCCCTTGCCGGCAAAGCCTTCCGGCAAGGTTTCTTCTGGCCGACAGCCCTCCAGGATGCAACTGCACAAGTAACCAAGTGTGAAGCGTGCCAGTTCCACTCCAAACAGATTCATCAGCCAGCTCAAGCTCTCCGAACAATCCCTTTATCCTGGCCATTCTCGGGCTAGGGGCTCAACATTCTCGACCCCTTTCCCCTTGAGTACGGATCGCCTCGAGTGCTCCCCTATGGTGAGCTAGAGCGAGAGCAGCCGCGGAAAAGATAACGCGCTGCTCCTCGAGGAAGATCGTCTTCAGGCTGCGGTACGAGCTGCTCGCTACCGGCAAGCTTTGCGCCGCTACCTTAGCCACAAAGCCAACGCCAGAAGCTTCAAGGGGGAGAGGACAGAGGTGTGGGCCAGGTGTCGTTCAAAGGAGCATGGCCTCGCCGGAGCACAGGCGACAAAAAAAAAGATAAGTTGCCAAAGTTTGAGCATGATCAAGTTTTAAATTTTTAAGTTATATTCCTTGAATGTCCGTGCCTTGTATGGAAAACCTGAGCGCGGAGGAACCAGCTCGTGGCTAAGTTGCGCCCTTGATTTGTTTCGAGTCCGCTCAACAATACAAGCGCGCTGCAACTAGCCCCGACAAGGTTTCTTGCCGGACCCAGCACCGCCAGCGGGCTGCTGATGTTCCGCACTCAGCAAGTGTGCTTGCGCCGGCAAGTTTCCCTCAAAGCGTAGGGTGAAAACATACAAGGGATGTGACAGAGTAAAGGATATGACACAGCGAGCAAAGTTATATTCCTCAAACGACTGTGCCTTGTGTGTAAAACCTGTGCGCGGAGGAACCGGCTCGCGGCTAAGTTGCGCCCTTGATTTGTTTCGAGTCCGCTCAACAATACAAGCGCACTGCAACTAGCCCCGACGAGGTTTCTTGCCGGACACAGCACCGCCAGCGGGCTGCTGATGTCCTGCACTCAGCAAGTGTGCTTGCGCCGGCAAGTTTCCCTCAAAGCGTAGGGTGAAAACACACAAGGGGCGGAATCAAGTAGAGGAAGTAACATAACGGATAGTGCCCAGAATTGAGTTATGTTGCAAAAGTAACTTGTCGCGGCACTGGCTAAAACATTTTCATAACTGAAATGACAGCGACCAGGAAGAAGAAGAAGGACGCACCGGCACCTAGACCCCGGCAAGCAAGTGTTGCCGGGGGCCGCGAATATCAAGCCTCATCTGCGGCAAGCCAAGGTTGCCAGAGGCTACGATACCAGATAAGTTTTTCATCCCTCGTCATGCATCCTCTCATGGACTGGGAAACGCGAAGCCGCGTCCTTGAAAGTTCATGCCTTGTATAAAAAAACTTGTGCGCGGAGGAACCGGCTCGTAGCTAGTCGCGCACCGACTGTTGTTTCGAGTTCGCTCGACAACTTACGTGAACTGCGCTAGCTCAACGACAAGGTTTCTTGTCGGTCGCGACACCGCCGGCAGAGAACCAACTCGTAGCTAGTTGCCTTACTGTCGTTTCGAGTCCGCTCAACGACTTAAGTAAGCCGCGACTAGCTCCGCGACGAGGTTTCCTATCGGTTGCAGTTCCGTTGCTGATGTTCCGCACTCGGCGCTCACGGCAAGGTGCCCGCACCGGCAAGTTCCCTAAAAGCGTAGGGTAAAAACTTACAAGGCATAGAATCAAGTAAAGGGTGTGACATAGCAAGCTTCCCCTTTTCATTAAAAAACATCCCACTCGGGTACAGTCCATAGAGGATGAAAAACATGAGAGAGAGGATTACAAGTTTTAAATGCAGCTAATGCCCGAAGGCTTACAAATTAAAAAGATAAGATGCCCGTAATCCTTTTCCTGTCCCTCTCTTCAGGAGGTAGATCAAGGAGCAGAGGAGGGCAAAAGGGGCGCCTAGGCGAGCTACGGGTGCCAGAAGACACCAAGAGAACATCCCGGGGCCGTCCGAAGGCTGGATGGTGATGGCGGCGCCGGAAGCGGGGCTCGAAGATGGGGCGGCAGGACGTAAGGACGCTGTCGAGGGCACCATGCCCTCGTACTCTGACTTGACGGCCTTGCCGCCAGCCCTCTTCCTCTTCCGCAGCCTCCCTACGCCAGCCGCCCAAGGAGACGACCCCGGGGAGTTCAAGGTGCCGGCGACGCGGATGATGGGGTCGCCAGTGACGCACGGAGAGGCGTCCGACACTTAGTCGGACTCGCCGCCCCGCCGCCCGTTACCCTCGTCGTCGCTGTCGCTCTCCTCCTCGTCACTCTCGCTCGAGGAGGAGTCTTCGCTATCAGAGGAGCTGTCCACGCAGCACCTCGCCCGGATGCCGGAGTCCCCGAAGACCTTGACGGAGAGGAGGTCACCCTCCATTAACTTAAAATGGAGGGTAAACCCCGCCATCAAGCTGTGGATGCGGGCGAACGTCTTCCATCCGCGGTCAAGATACATCACGCCAGGGGCTGGGGATAGAACGTGGACTCGCGTGCCGCTGATCCCGCAGCCCCTCATGCGCAATCTCAGCATCTCGGGCGGTTCCGGCTCCATCGCGCTCGCAAACGGAGCGGGAAGCCGGAGGCGACGGCGAGGCGGCCGGCGCAGCCTGATGAAGAACTCGCAAGGGTCGTCCCCCATGTGGACCGCAGCGAGGGGAGGAACCGCCGGCAGAGGCGGCAACGCCGCGTCGCCCCGACCACCTCTCCCCCGAGCGCCTCGACCTCGTCCTCGGCGTCGTCCACGACCGCGCCCCCTCCCTCTTCCCCTTGTGGTTGGCTCCACCACCACGGGCGCGGGATAGGGAGGGATGCGCTGCCTGGCGGCGACCCTCGCCGCTACCGATGAAGGGCCAGGGTTCCCTTCCTCCATGTCGGATGAGGGGAAGGGAAGCAGAAGTTGAAGAAAGAAGGAGATGAGAAAGTGCGGGTTTCTGCGCTCCCCTCTCGCCCTTCTTAAAGGAGCGAGGTGGGGGCTCGGCCGCCCCGCTCGGCGAATCAGGGCATAGGAGGAGCAGGGAATCGGAGCCGACCCGCTGCCTCCGCCCGTGACGGCTCGGTTTCCCACTTCCACCGTCCGCGACACCGAGTGCATGGGAGCCGCGTGGCGGGGATGCATAGCCAAAGCGACAGATGAGGTGACCTCGCCTCTCCCCGCGGTCACGGGCAGGGTGGGGGGGGGGTGGATGCCTTGAAAATCGCGCACGCCGCGATTAACGCGTGCCGTTGCAAGGGGAGGGCGTGGTGGGCGCAGAGTCAGATTTAGTGTGGGCCCAGGCCGCGCATGCCCGTGCACTGTTTTGGGCCTGGCCCAACAGCGCTCAGCACCGTGTATGGCCCAGGCCCGGGGGCTCCTGTCGGTGTACTAAAGTAGGGGGTACCTTAGTCCCCCGAACTTGTGCACGGGCAGTCGCAGCGACCCGCGGCAGGGCTTGCCGGGCATCCGTCAAGACCCTCGACGGCCGCTTAGATGCCATTCAAGAACAGAAGCTAAAAGCCCCGGCAAGAGAAGCTTGCCGGGAAGGCCAACCAAGGCCCCGGCAAGAGGAGCTTGCCGGGAAGGCCAGCCAAGGCCCCGACAAGAGAAGCTGGCCGGGAAGAATACAAGACCCCGGCAAGAGGAGCTTGTCGGGAAGGACCAAGGCCCCGGCAAGAGGAGCTTGTCGGGAAGGCCAGCTAAGGCACTTCAAGGAACTTGCCGCGACGCCCGGCGCGTCCCGGCAAGGCCCGGCGAGCGGCGAGCTCGCTGGTGCGACAGGACAAGGGCTGCGGCTAGGCGCTTGCCGCGGCAAGGCTGCCACCCTGCACCCGCGCTCCAGCGCACCCGACGACGTGTCGCCACAGGATCGCTCCTGGTGCACGTGGCAGGTAGCTGTGCAGCATGGCGGTGCGAGGTGGCAAGTGAAGCTGACAAGGAGGCCATCGTGGCGATCGGTGGTGCCTCTAACGGTCGTTTCCTTGCACTGTTGGGGCGACCGGACGGGCATTAAATGCCCTTGTCCCCTGCTGTCAGAGTTAGGTAGGGGACGCTGTTGATAGTAGTTGTACCAACCTGCATTTTTACCTTTCTACCCCTCTTTCTACGCTGCCACCTGTCAGTGACCCCTTTAGCCTATAAAAAGGAGGCCCATGCGCATGTAGAAGGGGTTCGGAGGTTCGGAATTTTGGCTCCACAGCTTAGGGTTCGGCTGATTCGACGCCACGCCCGCTCTCTCGAGCAAGAACAAATACAACACACAAAGCAGCAGTAGGAGTTTTATCTCTCCGGAGAGCTCCGAAGCTGGGTAAAAATCCCCCGCGCGCTCCCTCGCCTCGATCCGCTCTGCGTGCGCCCTCCGCTCCCCTGCCGGACAAACAAAAGGGGCCCTCCTGCCCCATAGGTGCTCGTGGCCTCCCAGCCCCACCGCGACACGCCCGTCTGTCGCTCTCGGTGTCGGCGCGTCCGGCTTGTGCATCTCCTTGGCCTTGGTGAGGGTGTGCTGGATATCACCGACTTCTCGCATTTGTCGATCCGTTTGAAGACATGGAGGTACTTGAACTCTTGGTCACCATTGTCGTCGCGGTACATGGCGAACATGCGGAGCAGCTGCGCCGAACAGCGGGCATCAGTCGGCGCGGGCGCGCAAATGGGCGCGTGCACGACAAGAGGAATAGGGTGAAGACGGTGTGCTATACCTGATCCTCGATGCTGGTGCCACTGTCCTGGCGAGCCGCGTCCTCCTCGATGATCCCATGCCATTTGTTGCACGCCGATTAGATGAGCCCCCAATGGTTCGCCATCACCTTTGACCCCCGCTGCATGTGGATGCCTTTGAAGTAGGGGTCGTCGAACTCGGCCATGATGCGGTACCAATACGTGTGGATGTTCTGGTTCATGCCGATGATCGGGTCGAGGCATACGACCTTCCACGCTTTGGCGAGGCACTCATCTTCCTTGGTCGCCCACTTGATGTGTGGCTCACTGGTCTTTGCCGCCCCTTTCTTCTTCTTCTTCTTCTTCTTCTTCTTCTTCTTCTTCTTCTTCTTCTTCTTCTTCTTCTTCTTCTTCTTCTTCTTCTTCTTATTCCTCTTCTTCTTCTTCTTCTTCTTTTTCTTATTCTTCTTCTTCTTCTTCTTCTTCTTCTTCTTCTTCTTCTTCTTCTTCTTCTTCTTCTTCTTCTTCTTCTTCTTCTTCTTCTTCTTCTTCTTCTTCTTCTTCTTCTTCCTGCCTTTCCTCATTGGCGCCAGCACCTCCTCTTCCTCCTCCTCCTCCTCCTCCTCCTCAACCGGCTCTTCCTCGCCGTAGTCAAGCTCGGCATCCATGTCACCGAGATCAATCGAGACGTCTTGGGTAGTGAACCCGGGGGAAGTGGCGGCGGCAGCCGAGCCGGCTGCAATGATGTCTTCCATGTCGGCCTCCGTCGCGTTGGCATCGCCAATATGCGACGAGGAGGAGGATTGCGAGTAGAGGCCGCGGCGGAGAGGTGACATCAGGGAAGCTGCATAGTCCGGCGGCAAGTACGTGTATGGAGGGTACTGCACACCGGCGAATGCGGGCGATGGCGTGCGCTGGACCTGGGTGCCCATGGGGAAAGGTTATGTTGGGTTGAAACCACCGTGGACGTCACCATCGGCATAGACGGCGACGGCGTGCTCCATGGGTGTGGCGATGACGAGAAGCCGGCTGGAGAGCCGATGCTTTGTTGGCTCCAGGCCGCATGCTGGCCATGGCCACCGGGCGGATTCATCATCCCCTTGCGAGCCGCCTTGGCTTGTTCGACAGGCGTGCGCTCTGCCTGCTCCGTCGCCGCCACGGCCGCCACGTGTGTTGTCCTCTCCCTGGCCTTCTTGGCCCTGTTGCGCCTATC
Organism: Triticum timopheevii; assembly: GCA_963921465.1. Lineage (NCBI taxonomy): Eukaryota > Viridiplantae > Streptophyta > Magnoliopsida > Poales > Poaceae > Triticum > Triticum timopheevii. The sequence continues at coordinate 500,011,316 of OY997272.1, forward strand.
AGTGGTGATGGCCTCCCGGCGCTGCACTTCCACCTTCCAGTCAGTGTTGGTCAGGCCCGGGGGCTTGGACGGTGGCGCCCTCTGCTTCCTCTGCGTTGGTTGGGCGATGGTGAAGGCTATGGGATCCGTTGCGGCGTGGGATTTCACATACTTTTTCAGCGGCATGGCGGGCGGCTTGGAAGGGAGGTGGCGGTGTTTGGCGGGAGGAATGGTGAGCCGAGGGGGGGCGAAGCGGGAGGAAATGGCGGGAAAAGGGCCTTCTCTCACCGATAGAGCGGCCCACACCCCTTTTCGCTTTTGCCGACGCCCCCAGGCGACACCCAGGCGCTTGGGTTCGATGCAGGATTGCCGGCTCTGGATTTGGCCCAAACCGACGCCAAACGAGGTCCTGGGGTCACGACTCGGCCGATTTCAGCCACCGGCGCTAAAAATTTGCTGTGGGGGGGCTATTGGGGGCACGACTGGAGATGCTCTAAGAAGCTGAACCCTTTGCATGGGTGCCCTGGGGGGTTTATATAGGCCAACCCCCAGGGGTAAAATGGTAATCCGGCCAGGTGTAGGCCCTGGCCGTCAGTGTCTCTGGTCGCCGATTTCTCCGCCGGCTGCTGGAGCCCGCCATCTGGTGGGTCCCGCCGGCTGCCGAGCTCTCGGCCGACAGGTAGGGCGTGCCGCTTGTGGGTCATGTCGGTTGTTCGTTACTGTAGCCCTGCCTCTGATGACAAGGGCTTGGTTGGGGAGAGCGTGGCTACAGTACCGCCGCCTGGTGGGTGCTCACTGTAGCCACACCTCATCTTATTCGGTTAATGGTGCACAAACTTTGAGGGAAGGGGAGGGCCGGCTGCTGGGAGTCGGCCTCCCCCTAAGCCGGCAGGGCTCGCCGCCTTCTGGCATCTCATGGACAGGTAGGGCCCGCCACCTGTGGGCCGTACTGGCAGCCCGTCGTGGGAGCATGGCTTCCTCTGCCATGGATGCTGTCATGGGCAGGGAGGCAATAGTGCAACGCCGAGCTAGGGATGGCAACCCGGTACGCTACACTGTGGCCACATTCGTTCCTGGATTCGGGGATGGCAGACTGCACTATAGCCATTCCCCATCTCACCGTTGTTATGCGGGTGCAAACTTTGAGGGCGTGAGGGTGGGCCGCCTGCTAGGAGTCGGCCGCTCTGGTGGCCGCTTGCTAGGGGTCGGCCCACGTCAGGGGCGCTCCTTGGGCCTCGCCGCCTTCTAGTAGCCGGCCATTTGGACCAACCGGCCACAAGAAGGCGGTCCCTTGTCTTTGATGCTTGAGGGGCGCAACCGGCCCCGATGTCTTGAAATATCGTGGGGAGCAGATAGGGCTACCCGTGGTCATTTACTCCAACAGTAATCGAGTTAGTTTTGTTAGGGTTTGATCCCTAGTATCCATTATGTTCTAAGATTGATGTTGCTATTACTTTTCTATGCCTGATGCTTGTCATTAGGGCCCGAGTGCCATGATTTCAGATTTGAACCTATTATGTTTTCATGAATATATGTGTGTTCTTGATCCTATCTTGCAAGCTATAATCACCTACTACGTGTTCTGATCGGGCAACCCCGGAGTGACAATAGTCGGGACACTTCCCGGTGATGGCCGTAGTTTGAGGATTTCATGTATTCACTAAGTGCTAATGCTTTGGTCCGGTTCCCTATTAAAAGGAGGCCTTAATATCGCTTAGTTTCCGTTAGGATCCCGTTGCCATAGGAGGGTAGGACAAAAGATGTCATGCAAGTTCGTTTCCATAAGCACGTATGACTATGATACGTCTCCAAAGTATCTATAATTTATGAAGTATCCATGCCATTATATTATCATTCCTGGATGTTTGACAATCATTTTATAGCAACTTTATATCATTTTTTGGGACTAACCTATTGAGCCAGTGGCCAGTGCGAGTTGCTGTTTTTTTGCTTATTTTTACATCACATGAAAACAATATCAAACGGAGTCCAAACACCGCATAACTTTTTGGAGATTTTTTTCTAGACCAGAAGGAAAACATTGGGCTAAAGAAGCACCTGGAGGGTGCCCCAAGGGGGGCACAACCCACGAAGGCGCGCCTGGGCCCCCAAGCACGCCCAGGTGGGTTGTGCCCACCTTGGTGGCCTCTTGTACCCCTTCTTTGCACTATAAATTCCCAAATATTCCGAAACCCTTCGGGGTAGCCCTAGATCAGAAGTTCCGCCGCTGCAAGGCCTCTTTCTAATCCAGACCCCGTTCCGGTACCCTGCCGGAGAGGGGGAATCTCCGGTGGCCATCTTCATCATCCCGGCGGCCACCACGATGAGGAGGGAGTAGTCCACCCTCGGGGATGAGAATTTGTACCAGTAGCTATGTGTTTGATCTCTCTCTCTCTCTCTCTCTCTCTCGTGATCTATATCATGGGCTTTGTTAATATAGTCGGATCATATGATGTTTCTCCCCTCTATACTTTTGTTATGATGAATTGAATCTTTACCCTTCAAAGTTTTGTCTTGTCGGATTGAATATTCATAGATGAGAACACATGATATATGTCTAGCAATATGAATACTTGAGGTGACAATGAGGTATCTTAGTGATTTACTTGATATGTGTTATGGCATTCAACTTGCGGATTCCCGCGGTGATATTGGGGTAATCTATGCATATGGGTTCATGCATGTTTTTCTCTGACGAAAACTTTGGGGGTTTCTTTATAGTTCTTTGTGTGGATTGAGTATTATTAATATGAATTTGCTTTGGTGTTATTCTTGTACGAACTCTAGGATAGATCGAACAGAAAAAATAGCTTTGTGTTATTTTAGTATGAACTCTTGAATAGATCGGACAAATAGTATAGCTTTGAGGTGGTTTCGTGACCTACAAAAATTCCTATCTTTTGTTCTCCGCTGATAGGAACTCGAGAGTGATTATTTATTGCACTTTGAGGGATAATCCTATGATCCAACTATGTTAGCATTGTTGAGAGGTTGCACTAGCGAAAGTACGGACCCCGGGCCTCATTTTTAAGCATTGCAACACCGTTTTTGTGTCTGTTTACTATTTGCTACCTTGCTGTTTTTATTTATTCAGATTATAAAAATATATTGCTACCATCCATATTACACTTCATCACCATCTCTTCGCCGAACTAGTGCACCTATACAATTTGCCATTGTATTGGGTATGTTGGAGACACAAGAGATTTCTTGTATTTGGTTGCAAGGTAGTTTGAGAGAGACCATCTTCATCCTACACCTCTCACGGATTGATAAACCTTAGGTCATCCACTTGAGGGAAAATTGCTACTCTCCTACAAAACTCTACGCTTGGAGGCCCAACACGTGTCTACAAGAATAAAGTTGCATAGTAGACATCAAGCTCTTTTCTAGCGTCGTCGTTGGGGAGGTGAGTGCTTGAAGGTATATCTTTAGATCTTGCAATCAAATCTTTTAGTTTCTTGTTTTATCACTAGTTTTGTTTATAAAAGTAGACTACATAAACAATGGAATTGAGGTTGCATCATATTATTGATCATCTTTATAATATCTTTCTTGAAAATGATGGATTGGAAAATTGTGCTCAATCGTTAGAAGAAGAAGTCAATAAATTGTTTGACACAAAATATTTGAATGATGAGCATGATTGCAATATTGTTGGTATTAACTCTTTGAATATCCATGATGTTAATGACATGCAAAGCTACAAGCTTGGGGATGCTATGTTTGATGGAAATGATATATTTACTCCCCCAAGTTTTGATGAGATAAGTTATTATGATGATAACATGCCTCCTATTTACGATGATTATGGTGATTACATGTATGCTATAAAGAATAATGACAATTGTCGTGGAAATATCACATCAGATGTCCTTGTGTAAGGACTTAGTCGTGGAGCCATCGCGACGGGTTAGCTTAAAGGGGTTAAACTAGACTAAGGACACGAGGGATTTTATACTAGTTCGGCCCCTTCGATGAAGGTGAAAGCCTACGTCTAGTTGTGATGGGATTATTGGGGTCTCGCTAACCAGGGAGCTAAACAAGCTATGCCTAGCTATCGAGTTGTGTATCTTGTCCCTGAACCGCCGCCGGGTCGTCCCCTTATATACACGGGTTGACACACAGCCGGTTTACAAAGTCCCGAGGCCGACTCATACAAGTGTTCGGCTCGGTCTCCCCTTTCCTTATCTTACAACACAAGTTACATGACTATGGCGGTTTACCACTATGGGCCCTAATCCGCCTTTGGGCCCTCGGCCTCTAAGCTTCATATAAAGCGCCATCTTCTGAGTGTTCGTGGGCTTCAATATAGTTGAGGGTGAACCGGCCCCTCCTAGGCGGTTTATACTCAGTAGTTATATCCCCAACATTAGGCCCCAGATTGATTTGAACCTGTTCATGTCAATCTTCAGTACTTAGAAAAATCCTGTGAACATCTTCCTTCATTTCTTATAAACCGCCATGATGTCTTCCCTTTATAAACCTTGTTAAACCTCCATGACGTCATCCTCTGGACACAGCAACGGATCATCATGAAGTCATCTCTGTAAAAAAATGAATAAAAAGATTCCTCTTATTAATATCATCCCGGAAATCGAGGAGACAGCTGTGCCACTCGCCGCTGTTTGACTCCTTGATTTTCGCGCCGGTCCTTATCCATTTTCCTTATGAATAGACCCGGGGGGCATTTCCTTTCTTCCCCTTCCGCACTTCTTCTTCTTCCTCGCGACGCCCCACCTCTGAAGCTCCGCCGCCGCCCTCGACCTTCAAACACTGCATCAACAGAGGCCGCTGCATCAACCTGGTTGTACTAGAGACCTTCGGCGTTCCTCCGCTGTCCTGCGCATCCGGTAAACCTTCTCCCTCATAACCCTAGATCTCTCTCTTAGGGTTCCTGTTTGCATCTGCGTTCATAGGTACTCATCCTAGTCTCTTCGTATTCACTTCTGCCACAGCTTTTTTGACTCAACCGTAGCATAAATCCCGTGCGGTAGTTGCTCCGCATCCAATTTAGCACTTAGTAGGTCTTCCTCTTTGCACGGACTCTCTTGATAGAACACATGAACTTCTCTGCTCTGTTTAACACCTTTACAAATCGCAGAAAATTTTCTTACTGAACCTTTGGTAGATCCAAATTAATTCCATCACCGTGCAAAACCTGTTTCTGTCAACACTTAGCAGATTTTGAACCCAAGTCCTTCTGCCTATGGGCGGTTTAACCTTTGATGATCAATCCGCCATATACCATTAGCCCTCTCTTAAACCGCCAACCAAACTTGATCAGCAATTCACCGGTTTTAACACTGGAAAATACACTTTAAACTGTTTAATTTGTAAATCGGCATTTATTTTTTCTTTCAGCTTTCCTTTCCGAGATGACAAAACAGTTTGCTGCCTGCAACTGGGTTCCATCCTGGATTACGGAGACACAAATTAATGGATATGTCACCACTGGCGCTTTAGTTTCCAAAAGGATCCTGCAATGGCGTGTTCCGGATTCTGAATGCCCTCCTGAACCTCAAGATGGAGAAGTGGTTGTTTTTATGCAACACTTAGACTGGGGATTCAGCACGTCCGGATCAAAAAATTTCCGGGATGTCCTCGCAAGCTTCCAGCTCCATCCACAAGACATTGGACCGAATTCTGTGTCCAATATATGCAACTTTCAAGTCTTCTGCGAAATTTACCTCCAAGAAGAGCCATCTGTGGAGTTGTTCCGGGATTTCTTCCACTTGAACCGTCGCACAGAGTTCTCTGATGGTCCCAACACAGACCTTGGTGGCGTTTCAATTCAGAAACGAAAAGAAGTTGACTTCCCACATGCAAAACATCATAGCCATCCTAAGGATTGGAACCAGACTTGGTTTTACTGCCGGAACACTGCCCCTGACGAAGAAAATCCTCTACCGGGCTATCGTCCACACCGGCTTAGCAACAACCATCCATTACCATCACGTTTATCCGCCGCAGAGCGAAGGACTTTTGCTCCTCAAATCTCCAAGGTCCGGGCACTCATGGCCAACGGTTTAACTGGCATTGACCTCGTCCGCTGCTGGGTATCGTGGGGTATTTTGCCTTTAAGCCGCCATCCCGGATTGATGCATGAATACACTGGCAATGTAAAAGACCCTCAACGCTATCATGAAGTGGAAATGACAGAGCTTGAAGTTACTGAATCTACAAAGAATATGCTTGATGAAACAATCTCTGCATGTAGTCAAATCGGACTGGCACCTTTTTGCGTCTCCAATCCTCCACCAGCGGTAAAATTTATCTTATTATTTACTAATCCACCTCTGTTTTAATTGTGTGGTTGATATTGCTTTGCCTTACTATTACAGGCCAACAACTCCTTCTGGAAACGTACTAAACCGACCAATGCTCGTCCAAAGACCAAAGTTACCAAGAAGGTTCCCAAGAAGAAAACTGTCGAGTCTTCTGATCCGCCAAAAGATGAGGAATCAGATGCAGAGGTAAAACTTGACTAACTTGATTCCTTATTTGTACATTGTATTGACAATTATTGTTTCCCCAGGAGGAGGCTGAGGCGAGCCACGCAGATAATGCTGAGGTAATCACTCTTTCTTCCGATTCTGATCTTGTGCCGGTTCAAAAAGTTCGCGGCACAATCCGGAAAGTAAAACTATCTCACCCTCTTGCTCATTTGGATCCAAAATTTTCTGTGAAGTCACAACAAGTTGCAGAACATCGTACAACCCAGTATAGCGGTCAGCAAATCACATCGTCAGGTTTACCAGACACACCAAACCAGAAACGTCATCCAGAGGTGACTTATTCTCCCGAAAAGCTTTATCCTTTGAAGGGTTTCTTCCGATGCCCACTCAATCCGTCTGATTCGAATTATCAGGCATCGTCCAACTCGTCTGGCGGTTCATCAACCACTCAGCTGCCTCCCTTGAAGATCATTGCTGGGTAAGTACATTTTTGCATTGTTCCTTTCCGGAACATGCGTCGGTTTATTATATTCTAACTTTGAATGTTGTAGCGCCAAGGCCCGACTGAGTAAAAAGGCCAAGACCAGCGGTCATGCTGACGAGGTTGATCCGGAGAAGAACCCGGAAGACGAGGGCGAAAATCCCGAGACTGCCACAGACCACTCTGCTCCGGAAAATCCAGGTGCTGATGCTAATCCGCCAGAGGCTGAACCGGAGATATAGGTCGATACATCAACTGATGCCACCCCTCCAAATCAAACTGTTCATCCGGCAAGCCAGGGTACCAAGCCACCGAGCCCTGCTGCCAAAGCGCCAAGCCCTGTTAAGGAGAATATCAATTCGTCAAGCCCCGCCAAGGATGATGACGTTGTTGTTACTGGCACGGCATATACCGCCCGAGGCAATCCAGTTGTTTTATCCAAGCATACCGCCAAGGATGAATTTGCCTTTATGAATAAGGGCAAGAGCAAAACGGATTTGTCAGACTATGCTGATTTATCTGCCCAAGACCTTCATTCCGGCTTCTTGAACCGTCTCTTCACCAGCCGAGACTATGAGGCCGGTTTGGTAAATTTAATGAAGGAGCGCTATGAGGTAAACCGTTTGATCCTTTACTATGTACCTTCATTGCATTGTAGCCCCCAAGGGCCGGTTTGGCTTGAGAAAGTTAAACCGGGACTTTGCATATTTCAGACTGTACTTTGTTGATGTCCCTTGTGCATTTCTGATCAAACACACATTAGCCCCCAAGTGCCATGATTAATACTTGTATTAATCCATGGGACTTTAATAATAATTAGAAAAAAGTAATCCTCATTAGCCCCCAAGTGTCAAGTGTATAACTAGTTATATGCTTGGGACTTTGAAAGAAATCATTGGTATGCTCTTCTTGCTGTGCAGAATGAAATAAATCAACAAGTCTCTCAGATTGCCGATCTTCAAGAAAATGTGAAAACCCAACAAGATGAAACCACCAAGGCCAGGGATGAATTGAAAATTGCCTTAACCACCATGGAATAGCTCAAGGAGTGGTTCAATTCTGAGCGGACCAACTGGGATACTGAAAAAGCTGGGTTGCTGAAGCGGGCGGAGGACGCTGAAGCAGCTCTTAAACCGGTGACAGAAGAACTTACTGGATTAAAGCGCCAAATCAATGCCATGACTTCTGCAATATTTGGTAAGTATTGTGTGACAATGCTTTATGAACATTCCGCTTTAGAATATTGTCGGTTTAACTTGAAATCCATAAACCATTGTAGGTGGCCGCATTGCTCAGCTGGGCTCTGATATGCGGAAGAAGCTCAAGGCCGCCTATACACTGATTGAGCAGTTGTATACCGGTGCCCAACGGGTTATTGTGCAACCTCTTATGACAATGCAGCCCCAACATTGATCAAGGACACTCTGGCCAAGTTATCTACAATGCCAGCAGAGATAGAAGAAGTGAAGCGGTCCACTACCAGAGCTGGCGCTTTGTTAGCACTGACCCGAGCCAAGGCATGGATAGCTGACCTTGATCCAGTCGATATCGCGAAGGGCTTTCCTAGTGAACAGGAAAATGGGGCAGTGTTTGACAATGATACCCATAAACGTGTGACAAGAGAGATGCGTCCTCTGGCGAGTCAACTGGCATAAGAAGCAAACTTGACGGTGCACCAGTCCTTCTATGATGCTGACAACAAACGGGTAGAGGCTGTCATTCCGGAAGTGCAAAATCTTATTCCGCCAATCCGTAAGCATACTTACGCCCCTGACATTGATCCGACTGATCTTATAAGTGAAGAGGCTGTCTTTCAGGCCTTAGCCCGGATTGACTGGACCACCGCTGATTTCCAACCATTGGAGGATGAGGAGGTTGAACCGACACCAGATGATCCATCTAGCTCACGTCAACATGGTGATGATGCTTGATCCGGCAATCCGATTGATTTTGCGTAAAAACTATTCCATATTTTAGGCTGTTCAAGTGCCATGTAATAGGTTAGCAAAATACTTTGATCTGCTGCCATCGTGTAGTGGGAAATACTTTATGTGATCCGTCATTAAAATTTCAATGTTGGCTCATATATCATAAGAAGCAATCCCTATGTCTGCATAAAAAAAATTGTCTTGGCGGTTTACCACCGGACGGGTCATAATGCCCAAGGCAAAGCCTGATTGATAATCAAACTTGACGAAATATGAAATATTTCATACCTGTGATGTGATATTACGTTAGTTGGTTTATCAACTTTTTGACTGTAATAAGGGTAAAGACCCAAATCTTTGAAGTTTTTTTACAACTTCACCTTGTACTGATGGTGTATCAGAAGTCATGCCGGGCTACGATGAACACCAGATGATCAAAAACTGGCGACAAGTAGTCAAAGCCAGGCCGAGTTAATAAACTCCGGTTTAATAATGATGACTTGAAAAGTCATACTAGATCGAAGATGCCGGTTTAACACAAAAGTCAGCAAAAAGAAACAAGTGCAAATAAGACCGTGTAGTCGAGGTTTTTCAAGGGCTGCCAGGCCCAAATTCGAGGCTTTTCATGGGCTGCCAGGCCGCAGAGTTAAACCATTTGACAAAGCCTTTTAAGATGGCCCTCCAACTAACCAATCACCATTTTAACTTTGACAAGTGCATGGTCTCAATGAGAGTAACTGTCAAACGTTCGGAGGGTCGTGCCAGGATGACCTGGATAGGAGTGGCTTACTTGATGAAGGCGGGTTAACCCAGGGTTTTAGGTAAATATACCAGGCTTCCAAGCCGTGGGGCGACACCCAGCTACAATGGTCCATTCAAACTCCTGAGTATTTGACACAAGGAGCCCCCAAGTAACATGATGAGGTGTGCTCATTACGTGACTATGTTTGAGCTGTGCATAGCATCCAGACTCTCTTTGGCCCTTCGGGTGTGAAGCTCCCGAGCTGTATTGTGGCATAATAGCCGGTTTAATAGGTAGTACTCCGCTTTGACAGCTGAAGCCCCCACGCAACTCAAAAGATATTTTGAGAGAAAAACAGCAGAGGCCCTGCTTATAGCAAGGATGCTAGTTTATTTTATTGATCATCATATATACATTGTCAAAATATATACATAAGAAAAGCCTATGGCTCAAGTATAGTAAGGCCATAGGAGAGCTATGTTCAACGGCCGCCGGGTCTCCTCTTCAGAAGTACGTGAGTTGTCTCGAACGTCAATGAGGTAGTATGATCCGTTGTGCAGATTTTTGCTGACCACAAAGGGTCCTTCCCAAGGTGGGGATAACTTGTGCATGTCAGTCTAATCCTGGATGAGCCGGAGCACCAAATCGCCTTCTTAAAAGGTTCTTGTTCTAACCTGACGGCTATGATAACGCCACAAGTCTTGCTGGTAAACCGCCGAACGGGCTAAAGCCATATCTCGTTTTTCATCCAACAGGTCCAACGCCTCCTGGCGTGCTTGCTCATTGTCCGCTTCAACATAATTAGCAACCTGGGGTGAATCGTGATGAATATCACTTGGTAAGACCTCCTCTGCCCCGTACACCATGAAGAAAGGCGTGTAACCCATCGATCTGTTGGGAGTGGTGTTGATGCTCCATAACACAGAAGGTAATTTTTCCACCCAAGAACCCGGCGTCCGCTTTAAAGGAACCATAAGCCGGGGTTTAATACCCTTCAAGATTTCTTGATTAGCTCTTTCTGCTTGACCATTGGTCTGGGGGTGCGCCACAGATGCTAAGTCAAGCCAGATATGTTCTCTTTGACAAAAATCTCCCATCTCACCTTTAGAGAGGTTTGTGCCATTATCCGTGATGATGTTGTGTGGAAAACCAAAGCGGAAGATAATCTTTTTGAGAAATTGAACCACCGTAGCCGCATCACACTTGCTGATAGGCTCCGCTTCAGCCCACTTGGTAAATTTGTCAACCGCCACCAGCAGGTGAGTCTTCTTATCCTTGGAGCGTTTAAAGGGTCCCACCATGTTAAGCCCCCATGTGGCAAACGGCCAAGTGATGGGAATCATCCGTAATTCTTGAGCCGGAACATGAGCCCTGCGTGAAAACTTTTGACAAGCATCACACCGCTTTACCAGATCCTCCGCATCAGCATGAGCTGTCAACCTGTAGAACCCATGACGGAAAGCCTTTGCAACCAAGGACTTTGAACCGGCATGATGACCACAATCCCCTTCATGAATTTCCTGTAGGATTTCTTGGCCTTCTTCAGGGGAAACACAACACTAAAATACGCCTGAAACGCTGCAGCAGTGTAAATCACCATTGTGAATAACCATGGATTTGGACCGCCGAACAATCTGCCGAGCCAGGACTTCATCATCTGGTAACTCACCCCGGTTCATATACGCCAGATACGGAACTGTCCAATCCGGCACAACGTGCAAGGCTGCCACTAATTGAGCCTCCGGATCAGGAACAGCCAAATCCTCCTCTGTAGGCAGCTTAACAGACGGGTTATGCAAGATATCTAGAAAGGTATTAGGAGGTATCGGTTTACGCTGAGATCCAAGCCGGCTCAATGCATCTGCTACTTCATTTTTGCGCTGGTCGATATGCTCAACCTGATACCCTTTGAAGTGACCTGCCACAATATCCACCTCACGTCTGTAAGCCGCCATGAGTGGATCCTTAGAATCCCAAGTACCAGAAACTTGCTGAGCCACCAGATTAGAGTCTCCAAAGCATCGCACCCGGCTTAAGTTCATCTCCTTGGCCATGCGGATTCCATGAAGTAGAGCCTCGTACTCAGCTAGATTGTTAGTACACGAGAACATTAAATGAAGGACATAATGAATCTTATCACCTCGAGGGGAAGTAAGAACAACACCAGCCCCCAAGCCCTCCAATTGCCTAGACCCATCAAAGTGATTATTCCAGTATGTATTATCCGGTTTGTCCTCTGGCGCCTGCAACTCAGTCCAATCATTGATAACATCCACAAGTGCCTGGGATTTTATAGTTGTTCAAGGCACATACTTTAGATCATGTGGTCCAAGCTCAATTGCCCATTTTGCAACCCGGCCAGCTGCCTCCCTGTTCTGAATTATATCACCCAATGGAGCTGAACTGACTACTATAATGGGGTGGCCTTGGAAATGTTGCTTGAGCTTCCGGCTTGCCATAAAAACCCCATATACAAGTTTCTGCCAATGCGGATATCGCTGTTTTGACTCAGTAAGTACCTCACTTGTTTAATAAACCGGCCACTGAACCGGGTACTCCTTACCAGCCTTTTTGCGCTCCACCATGATTGCCACACTGACGGCACGGGCATTAGCAGCCACGTACAACAATAGAGGCTCCCTGTCAACCAGAGCAGCAAGGACTGGCGGTTCAGCCAGCTGCCGCTTCAAGTCTTCAAACGCCGGATTACACTACAGGAATTAGCTACTTTGCTATCAGCCACGGCGGACGGCAAAGGCACGGATGGCGGACGATAAAGGTCTTTGCCGTCCGCGGCGGACGGCAAAAGTGGACGGCAACGTACGGGATGGCAAAGAGCTACATTACCTTCCGCTTCGTGCGGCTGACGGCAAAGGGTCCTTTGCCATCAGCTGCCGACGGCAAAGAATACTGATGGCAATAATTGCGCTGTTACTCCGTTAGGTGGTTAACGGCAAACCTTTGCCGTCGGCCGCTGATGGCAAACATCGGGAGGCCTTTGCCGTCCACCGTTGTAGGCAAAGTTTTTTTCTCTTTGCCGTCAGCTACTGTTGGCAAACTGACCAAATAGGTCAGCCTCCCAGGAAGCACAGTTGCCTGCCACGTGGCCTCTTTGCCGTCCGCTGCTGATGGCAAAGAGACCTTTGCCGTCGGTGGCTGACGGCAAAGAGCCTGCATATTGGCTCTTTTTTCTGTTTTTTTAAATCCAACAATTTTCACAGCAAATATATATGACATATATAGATATATTTCACAGAGCTATTTAACAGCACATAAGTTTCATTGTACATACATATATCGTTCCATCCACTCATACATAGCACGTTCCATCAAGATAGCAAAGTTGCACATACATATTACAATGCAAAGTTTCATCAAGATAGCAAGTTCCATCGTAGCAAGCTATAAGAATACTAGAAGAGAATGAAATTAAAAACAAGCACTCCATCATAGCAAGCTAGCTTCCGAGAAGTGAATGAAATCTGCAAAATGGCAAATAAGAAAGTTAGGAAAAGGTGACTAGAAGAAGAAGACTAGAAGAAGAAGCACGCCATCGTTTGTGAGGTAACTTAGGTGAAATGGATCGTTTATGAGCTAACTTAGGTAAAATGCATCATTTTAGAACTAATGTAGGTAAAATGGATCGTTTATGAGCTAACTAAGCTAATTATGCCATTTTTTACATAAGGTAAGTACATGTCATTATTGAGCAAACCTAGTTAACTAAGCATATTATAACTAACTTAGGTCATTTTGGAGGAAACAAAGCTAAGTATAGATCGTTTTAGAGCTAACTTAGGTAAAATGGCTGGTTTTGGAGGTCAGTAAGCTTATTAAGTCATTTTGCAGGAAAAGAAGCTACGTCTAGGTCATTAAGGTAAGCATATTGGATGAAATAAAGCTAAGTCTAGGTCTTTATGCATTTGTTAAGCAAAAAACTAGAGAAACTTACCTTGATCATGGAGGTGTGGGAGCGGGCTGACTCAGGCCAGTAGCTGGAGAAGGATCGTGTGATGCTTGTGTGGAGTAACGCTGCACCAAAGATCATTTCCAATGTTTCGTTAGCATGATGACACTCAAATGTTAATACTAGCAAGTAACGTCCATTCAAATTAAACTCACCATGGTCTCAGGAGCAATCTCTGGATCAATGGCTATGGAGCCACGGGACCTCCCGCCACTAGATATCATCACCTGCTCTGGATTGTAGGGGATCTGGCTCGGGTTAAACTCCTCCCCTTTCCTCGCCTTCCCCTTGACTTGCTTGTAAGAGGCAGTGTGGGCCATGGCATACAGGTCGTATCCCTCTGGCACCTTATCCGTCTTATTGTAGCATGCCTGAAAGAGAGAAACAAAGTAAATTAGTAATTAAAGGGCTCAAGCTAGCATGATGAATGAATTATATTAATAATGATGAAAACCACATTACCCAATTCCGCCCGAACTGATATAAGCTGGAGCTACCTTGATGGTGTGGCACACCTTCAATTTGGGCATGTTTGTCCTTGGCCTCAATCGGCTCCCCTTCCATCTTTCAACACCTGCCATGACAAAGAGTAAACGAAATTAGTACAACATAAAAAAAATACCGACATGAATAATAATATGTATATCACTTAAGTGTATCATCATCAAGTATAACATAAAAAATTGAATACCTGACACTACTAATAATCTTGATCAGTATCATCAATAAATGCATAATCATCATCATCACTATAATCAATGATGGGCTCATAGGGTTCAGTGGCATCAACATGTGGAAGGCCACCTTTACGTAATCTGTCAAGCATTGAGAGGTCGTCCGCAGCAGTAACCTCTTCTTGTTCCGGCTCTTCTTGTTCCTCGTCTGGGGTGATGTGGGATTCACTGTCGCTGTCTACTTTAATGTTTTGGGGTGAAGTATACCGGTTCTTGAAACGCTTTTTGGAAAGACGTGTCTCTTGGAAGAATTCTCCTTCATATGTGTCTGGGTTAATGTGAGGTTCATAATCCTCTTCCTTTGGGGGAGATAGTCTAGCACATGGCGGCAATTCATAAACGACATCCCAACCTTTCAGATTTGGATTAGTTTGGCAGGCCCAGGGTAGATAGAATACTTGGGTCGCCTGTTGAGCCATAATATAGACATCAGGAACATCTAAATGGGTGCTTTGGTTGATTTCAACTAGCCCTATATGTTCATGAGTCCTTCTAGTCTCCTTCGGCTGAAACCAATAACATTTGAAGACTACGACATTCGGTGGGTTTTCACCATAGAATAGAAGTTCATAAATTGCTTCAACTCTCCCATAATACTCGGTACCTCCTTCGCCGATAGCAGATACACAACAATTTGTAGACTTTCGGTCGGCCATAGATAGCTCTTTGCTATAAGTACGAAAATGATACCCGTTGATGTCGTATTGTCAAATGAACGGACCTTATAGTCAAAACCATTAGCGACTTGTCTCAATTCGGCGTCCATAGACTCTGAATTAGCCTACAAGTTTAATATGAAAGGATTGTTGCATTACGCACAAATTAGCGAATGAAATGAAATTGTCTAATAGAATTTACCGTTTGTTTGAACCAAGAGATGAAACCGGGATAGCCGCCTCCTTGCTTTGCGAGAAGCTCATACTCTTCGACAGAATCCTTTTGGATCACCGCTCCATACGAGAATAGGGCAACGTATCGACTGTATGAAATATCCAGGAATAAGAGCAGTTCAAAGGAAATAGAAGTTGCAAAACAATGTACCGAGAACATACTCGATGTACGGCCGCACTTCTATCAGGTTGTTGAAGATATACAATGAAATGGTCCGCCATTCTTCGTTATCCAAAGATACTGGATTTGAAACACTGGCTGGTGCGAGATTGCCTTTGAATAGGCCGAGGTTGGATCCACCCTTTTTAGGCTCGTCGACATTGTACCGAGGCTTCGGATTATGCAAATGACGATTTTTGGTTTCGTAGTGTGTTGTCACGAAGTTTGCCGCCTCCTCAGTGATGAATGCCTCAGCCATAGACGCTTCAATTCTACGTTTATTTTTACATTTTTCTCGAAGCGTCTTCTGCATCATCTAAGTTGGGTAGCACCAACGATTTTGCACGGGCCCCCCCAATCTTGCCTCGGTCGGGAGATGCAAAATCAAATGCTGCATTGGATTAAAGAAGCCTGGTGGAAAGATCTTCTCTAACTTGCAGATCAACTCTGGCGCCAACTCTTCCATTTCTTCTAGCACGCCAGGCGATAGTTCTTTCGCACAAAGAACACGGAAGAAATAGCTGAGTTCTGCCAGTATTAGCCATTCATCCTCAGGGATGAAGCCACGCAACATCACCGGCATTACCCGCTCAATCCATATGTGCCAATCATGACTCTTGAGACCAAATATCTTCAATTTATCAAGACTCGCTCCCCTCTTTAGATTCGTTGCATACCCATTGAGGAACATCAACTGCATTTTCACCCACAAGATAATTTCCCTCATAGCTGGCCTTCCAAGATTGAACCATGCCTTTGGCTTCGTCCAGTTCTGCTTTCGTTTCGGTTCTTTCATGTTTTGTAACGGCCTATCACAAAGCGCCTCCAGATCGACTCTAGCCTTAGTATTATCCTTTGACTTCCCATCTATGCCGAACAATGTACCAAAAAGTGCCTCGGCGATATTCTTCTCAGTGTGCATCACGTCGATGTTGTGTGGGCAAAGGAGGTATTTGAAGTAAGGCAGATCTCATAAGCATGTTTTGTGAGTCCAGGCGTGCTCAGAATTATACCCCTTGAAGTACCCTGGACGCTCTGGATCTGGCTCGAGAGCGTTTAAATGATCCAGGGTCTGTTGGCCTGTCAATGTAGGTGGTGCAGAGTTTTTTACAACTCTACCTCTGATGAAGTTCTTCTTGTCTTTCCTGAACTTATGGCGAGGATCCAGGAACTGTCTATGCATGTCGAAGCAAGAAAACTTGCGACCGCCCTGAAGCCAACGAAACTCAAGATCTCCCTTGCATGTGGGGCACGGGAACCTTCCATGCACACACCAGCCAACGAATAGCGCATACGCCGACATGTCATGCGTCGAGTACATTTACCAGACACGCATTATGAAGTTTCGTTTGCTATAGGCGTCGTATGTCTTGAACCCATTATCCTAGGCTTCTTGCAATTCGTCCTTAAGCGGCTGCATGTACACATTCATATTTTTCCCCAGATAGTTGGGCCCTGGAATTATCAATGTTAGGAAAATGTTCTTTCTTTGCATAATCTGTCCGGGGGGAGATTGAGTGGAAAGACAAATACGGGCCAACAACTGTATTGGGCTGCCGTCATACCAAACACACTGAACCCATCGGTGTTGATGCCGACTCGAGGATGCATCGGATCTGCCGCTTTGTCAGCATGTAATTCATCAAACTTTTTCCACGCAACACCATCTGATGTGTGTACCATCATCAGATTACCATCTGCATCTAGTTCGGTTCTTTTGCCTTTTTTGTGCCATGTCATCTGTCTGGCCGTCTCTTTGACCATGAAAAGACGTTGAAGCCTTGGTATGATTGGCATATACCGAAGAACACTAACAGGGATTTTGGTTTGTGTCTTCTCACCCATACCGTTGTCTACCACAATATACCTAGAACACTTGCAAATGGGACAATAGTTCAAGTCCGCATAGTCAAGCCTAAATAAGGCACATCCTTTCTCACAGGCATGTATCTTCTCATAGGGCATCTTCAGTGCACGGAGGATTTTGTCTGACTGGTACAGGTTTGCAGGCATTACATGGCCTTTGGGTAGAAAGCGTCCAAATACTGTCATAATTGCGTCATAGCATTCTCTGCCCAAGTTGAACTGAGCCTTCAAAGCCATTACTTGTGAGATGGCATCCAACTGACAAAGCTTAGTGTGCTCGTGGAGAGGACGTTTTGAAGACTCCAACATTTCATTGAAGGCCTTTGCAGATTCCTCCATCTCCTCGTCCTAATCCTGAGCATCATCATAGTCTTGCACCATGTTTTCCATCCCGCTACCATGCTCGTCGGTGCGACGATGATCCACCTCAGCTCGGTCACGTTGGGTAGACTCACCATGAAATGTCCACACCGTATAATCGGGCGTAAAACCATTCTTCTGTAGGTGTTTACCCATTTCAGCCTCTGTCCTCTTTTCCCAATTGCCGCATCGGAAACAGGGGCACCAACTTTTCCTCTGTCCATTTACAAATGCGGCTTGCACAAACCCCTTGGTTTTTGTGAACCATTCAGCGCTCCATTTGTTCTGACCAGTGTGACCGGTATACATCCACGCACGATCACTCATCTTGACTTTCAGAGCTACTGGACACACAACAATTATATATATAATTCACCATGTATATATTCATCAGTTGATCTACTTTGTCAATTTTATTACGTCCATGCAACCTACACTCTAATAGGTAATGATAGGTCCTAATCCCACCCGAGTATGTGTAGATTGGGTTCATTTTCCCAAGCTATGCTCCGGATCCGACGCAAAATTTCGGCAGCACCTCCACGCTGTTCTCCTGATACACGTCCCTGCAATAAACAGAGAGGATGTGTACCCGGAGAACAACAGGGGAGGCACTAACGAAATTTATGCGTCGGATCCGGAGCAAAGCATATGGGAAAACGAACCCAATCTACACATACTCAGGCTGTCCATGGATAGCGTTGGACAATTTGAAAGAATCAAGGTTATAAATATGCAAATGCATGCATATTTATAACTATGACGCTTTCGAATGGGAGACACATATTGGTTACGCATACTGATGATTCAAGACACATATATAGCTAGCTACCAAATTTCATGTCATTTGTGCAAATAATTAATGGGGGAGAAGGACATGTCATTTGTGCTCACCCACGAACGAAGGGGCAGAGCTCATCAAATGCACGGCGAGGTCGTCGAACACCAAACCTCGCAGCGATGAAACAACTACACATTTAAATCTACCCGATCAACACAATTATATATGATGTTTTTCATAACAAAATCGAAAAATATATGACCTAACTAATAATTCACAAATATATAACCTCGTCGGCCTCTAGAAGGCCAAAGAGCACCTTTTTGGTTGGTTTAGGGGGTCGGGGTGTCATGTCGGTGTCGGGGTGCTGTTTCGGGGTCAGGGTGTCGTGTCGGGGTCGGGGTGTCGGGGTGTGGTGTCGTGGTATGTGTGTCGGGGTGTGGTGTCGGGGTTAGGGTGTCGGGGTCAGGGTGTCGGGGTCGGGGTGTCGGGGTCAGGGTGTCGGGGTCAGGTGTCGGGGTGTGGTGTCGGGGTCGGGGTGTCGGGGTCAGTGGTCGGGGTGTTTCCTTCTATCCTTCTCTTCTTCTTCTTTTTTCTTCTTCTTTCCATTCTTCTTCTTCTTCTATCCTTCTTCTTCTTTCCTTTCTTCTTCTTCTTCTTCTTCTTCTTCTTCTTCTTCTTCTTCTTCTTCTTTCCTTTCTTCTTCTTTCCTTTCTTCTTCTTCTTCTTTTTTCATCTTTTTTCTACTTCTTTTACTTCTTTTCTTTTCTTCTATTCTTCTTCTTCTGCTTCTTCTACTTCTTTTCTTCTTCTTCTTTTTCATCTTTTTTCTACTTCTTTTCTTTTCTTCTTTTTCATCTTTTTTCCACTTCTTCTTCTTTTCTTCTACATATTCTTTTTTCTAACACTAACACTAAATTTTATTCTTTTCTAACACTAAATCTAACACTAACACTAACACTAAAAATTAAACAAGAATTAAACAGCAAAAAAAAGAAAAACGGAAAAAAACTCACCGGAGCAGCGGGTGACGCTGGCGCCGGGGTGGTGGGTGGGTGGGGGGGCGGCGGGGCTCCGGGGCAGTGGGATGGCCGGGCGGTGGGGGCGGGGGCGGCGCTGGGCGGGAGGGGCGGGGGCGGGGGCGGGGGCGGGAGGGGCGGGGGCAGCGCCGGGCGGCGGGGCGGTGGGGGCGGTGGCGGGTGGGGGAGGGGATGGGGGCGGCGAGGGCGCCGGGCGGCGGGGGGCGTGGTGGGGGCGGCGAGGGCGGGGGCGGCGCCGGGCGGCAGGGGCGGGGGCGGCGGGGGCGGGGGTAGAGGAGGTCGAGGGGAGAGAGATGATTAACGGGCGGGGAGGGGGCTCGGCCGTTAGTTAGGTTAGTTAGGGTAGCCTTTGCCGTCCACCCTCCTTTGTCGTCCGCTTTTGTTCATATTTGCCGTCTGCGGCGGACGACAAGGGGGGTGTTAAGTATTTTTTAACTAGCTCCTCAGTGGGGCCCCCCCTCCCTCTTTGCCGTCTGCTAGCGGACGGCAAAGATTCTTTGTCGTCAGCTAGTGGACGGCAAAGAACAGGCTGATGGCAAAGGCTTTCTTTGCCATTAGCCAGTTCTTTGCCGTCTGCTTTCGGGTAGCTGATGGCAAAAAGCTTCTTTGCCGTCTGCTAGCTGACGGCAAAGAGCTGGCAGATGGCAAAGTAGCTGATTCCAGTAGTGTTAGCTGCATCACTCCAGACAAAGGTGTCTGTTTTCTTCAGCATCTGATATAAAGGGATCGCCTTCGCTCCCAAACAGCTGATAAACTAGCTTAGTGCTGCAATCCAACCTGCTAGACGTTGAACATCATTGATGCACGCCGGTTTAGCCAAAGATGTAATCGCTTTGATCTTTTCCGGATTAGCCTCAATACCCCTGTTAGACACGAGAAAGCCTAGAAGCTTGCCTGCCGGAACACCAAAGACACACTTATCCGGATTGAGCATCATTTTGTAAACTCGCAGATTGTCAAAGGTCTCCTTGAGATCATCTATCAATGTCTCCTTCTTCCTGGACTTCACTTCAATGTCATCAACATAGGCATGAACGTTGCGCCCAATCTGAGTGTGAAGACAATTCTGCACACAGCGCTGGTAAGTCGCCTGGGCACTCTTGAGCCCAAAGGGCATAGAAACATAGCAAAAGGCTCCAAAGGGAGTGATGAAGGCGGTCTTGTCCTGGTCCTTAAATGCCATTTTGATCTGATGATAGCCTGAGTAAGCATCCAAGAAACTCAAACGCTCACATCCTGCCGTCGCATCAATGATCTGATCAATACGCGGGAGAGCAAAAGGATCGGCCGAACAAGCCTTGTTCAAATCGGTGTAATCCACACACATGCGCCAAGTGCCGTTTTTCTTAAGAACAAGCACCAGATTAGCCAACCACTCATGGTGAAATACTTCAACGATAAACCCAGCAGCCAACAACCGGGCTACCTCTTCACCAATTTCCTTGCGTCTTTCCTCGTTAAAGCAATGAAGAAATTGCTTGACCGGTTTAAACTTGGGATCAATATTGAGAGTTTGCTCAGCGAGTTCCCTCGGTACACCTGGCATGTCAGAAGGCTTCCATGCAAAAATGTCCCGGTTCTCACGGATGAACTCGATGAGCGCGCTTTCCTATTTCGGATCCAGATTTGTGTTGATGCTGAATTGCTTGGATGAATCGCCAAGAACAAAGTCAACAAATTTGGTCTCATCAGCTGGTTTGAAATGCAAGGTTGGGTCGTGCTCAGTGGTGGGCTTCTTCAGAGGTGTCATGTCTGTCGGATCAACATTTTCTTTATAAAACTTTAACTCCTCTGTAGCACAAACCGACTCAGCATAGGCCGCATCACCTTCCTCGCAATCCAAAGCAATTTTACGACTTCCGTGAACCGTAATGGTCCCCTTATGACCCGACATCTTCAGCTAGAAGTAAATATAACAAGGCCTCGCCATGAACTTTGCATAAGCTGGTCGCCCAAAGAGTGTGTGGTACGGGCTCTGGATCCTCACCACCTCAAAGATTAATGTCTCAGACCGGGAATCGTGTTCATCACCAAACACAACTTCCAAAGCGATCTTGCCAACAGGATATGCCGATTTGCCTGGTACCACACTGTGGAAAACAGTGTTGGATGGTTTAAGACTCTTGTCTGTCAGCCCCATGCGACGGAAAGTTTCATAATATAGAATGTTGATACTGCTCCCTCCATCCATGAGTACCTTGGTGAACTTATAACCTCCCACCTGAGGTGCCACCACCAACGCCAGGTGACCCGGATTGTAAACCCGGGGCAGATGATCCTCCCTTCTCCATACAATAGGTTGCTCAGACCACCGCGGGAAACGTGGCACCACCGGTTCAACAGCATTAACAACCCTCTTGTGAAGCTTCTGATTGTGCTTGCACAAACTAGTGGTAAATACGTGATACTGCCCACCATTCAACTGCTTTGGGTGACTCTGAAAACCCGACTGCTGCTGATTTCCTTGATTACTCTGCTGGTTGTTACCACTTTGATTGTTCTGGTTGCCCTGGTTATTCTGAAATCCAGAGCTTGAACCTCCACCGCCATGAAAACTTGGGCCTGAACCGCCCAATGGACACTGATCATACCGGAAAAGATCAGAGTTTTTGAATTCCTTCATAATGTTACAATATTTCCAGAGATGTGTCGCAGGAACCTCCTTGGTCCCATGCTTTGGACAGGGTTGATTCAGCAAATGTTCCAGATCCATTACGCCACCACGCTGGGGCGGTTTACCCTTACGGTGCTGCACATTAGCATTAGCTACAAAATCTGAATTTGCTTTACGCTTACCATTATTCCCATGACCTCCTTGGTTGTGCCGCTCTCCCTTTGCACCACCGTTCTTCTTTCCCTTCTCCGGTTTCTCCTCATCAGAATCAGGATCCTTGGTATTATCAGAATCAGCATACTTGACCAAAGCGGCCATGAGGGTACCTATGTCGTTGTAGTGATGCTTGAGACGTCCCAGCTTCATCTTTAGTGACTTAAACCGGCAATTAAGCTCCAAGGTGATGATTGCTGAGCTGGCATTAATACGGTTCGATGAGTGCAAGACTTCTGAAACCCGGCGCACCCAATGAGTTGTTGATTCGTTCTCCCCTTGTATACAGGCGTCAAGATCCACTATAGACATAGGTTGTTTACACGTGTCCTTGAAATTGGCTATAAACTGGGCCTTCAACTGGTCCCATGACTCGATGGAGTTAGGTGGTAAGTTCTTTAACCAAGTCCGGGCTGTCCCTTCCAACATCATCGTGAAGTATTTTCCACACGCTGCTTCATCAACGTCCAGCATTTCCATTGCCATCTCATAGCTTTCCACCCACGCCTCGGGTGGCTGATCAGCGGTGTAATTCGACACCTTACGCGGACCCTTTAAGTCCTTAGGCAGTCGCACGTTCCGGAGAGCTGGAATAAGGCATGACACTCCCCACGAGCTGAAAGCAATTCCGATACCTCGGTCTACTGACGCTGCTGGCTGGACCAGGGCGGGTTGATATCGACCCGTATGTTATGCTGCTAAAGCGGCCTCCCTTCGTGCCCTACCATTATCCACCATGTACTGAGCATTCAAATCACCGTGTGCCGGATTATGTCCTTGAGGGACGATGCGACGCCGCGCACTGCTAGACACCTCCGGTTCATCCATATGCCTGCTATAGCTTTTGCTCGGCCGTGGAGTTGAGTGCACCCTGTCTCCGCTGTATGAATAAGCTTGCTACTGTGTCAAAGCTGTCTGAAGAAGATCCCTGGCCCGTCGTGTCTCAACCGCTGCCGGCGATTCACCTTCGATCGGAATAGCAGCCAGCCGAGATGCCGCTGCTATCATATTATCCAATGGGGTAGAAAAGTGACCTGGCGGTGTGGTGTACCGCGGCGGGTTGTCCGTATGCTGAGGTGGCCCCATCATCTGAGGTTGATCCAGAGCTCCAGTCCTTGGATCAGTATTCCGGTTTACTGCTGGCGGGTTACTAGTTCCTGCCCCCGGCGTTCCAAAGAGATTCATTGCATTGTAATCCGCTGGCAAGTGAGATTGATGTTTCCTCCTGGACACTTGATTTAAAGCATTCTGATCCATCAAAAGCCGATAATTATCAGCTTCAATTCTTTGCGCCTGGGCATCTTAAGCGGCCTACTCCTCAGCCATCCTGGTTTCCTCAGCTGCTAAGTCCTCTTTGGCTTGTGTTATCTGATCCTTTAGGCTAGCAATGTCCGCATTGTGTTGATCATGCATTGCTGGCGTAACTGTAGTGTTTAGCAAGACCGCCCAGGCATCCATAAACCCGGAGAGAACTTGAGCCGGCCGGCGCACGGAGCCTCCTGCCCCTGCTACCGGTCCAGACGCCGCTGCAGTAGAGTTTTGCAAAGTTGGCTGCGTTCCAGCCATGAAGATTCCAACGTGGTTCGGCGTTTCAAGGAACTCTGGAATACTGGTGCCATCAGAATACCCTTCAAACACGCCATCCTGAACTTGGTACAAGGATTCGGTTTCACCAGATGATTCGCCGTCGGAATAAGCGATTGTGTCACCCTCAGACACCGTTTCAGATCCGATCCCATGGACACATCCTACGAACGCATGCTTCACGGGATTCTGAACCCGGGCGGGACTTGCACGCTGAGCCGTCTTGACGAGGTCGGTGCAGATGTCCGGCTCAGGGCCCGGTTCGCCAATCTTGCCGATGAAGACGTGAATTCCGCCAAAGGAGACCCGGTACCCGTACTCGATTGTGTCGGCCTCGGGGCCCCAGTCTGCATCATTGATGTAGAGCTTGCCGTGACGACTTTTGGTCATCTGGCCCGTCATGTATCCCTTGATTCCTTCAAAGCTGCCCTTTAAGAACTCGAAACCATCGTCCGATAGCCCCACGGTGGGCGCTAACTGTCGTGGAAATATCACGTCAGATGTCCTCGTGTAAGGACTTAGTCGTGGAGCCATCGCGACGGGTTAGCTTAAAGGGGTTAAACCACGAGGGATTTTATACTAGTTCAGCCCCTTCGATGAAGGTGAAAGCCTACGTCTAGTTGTGATGGGATTATTGGGGTCTCGCTAACCAGGGAGCTAAACAAGTTATGCCTGGCAATCGAGTTGTGTTTCTTGTCCCTGAACCGCCGCCGGGTCGTCCCCTTATATACACGGGTTGACACACGGCCGGTTTATAGAGTCCCGAGGCCGACTCATACAAGTGTTCGGCTCAGTCTCCCCTTTCCTTATCTTACAACACAAGTTACATGACTATGGCGGTTTACAACTATGGGCCCTAATCCGCCTTTGGGCCCTGGGCCTCTAAGCTTCATATAAAGCGCCATCTTCTGAGTCTTCGTGGGCTTCAATATAGTTGAGGGTGAACCGGTCCCTCCTGGGTGGTTTACACTCATTAGTTATATCCCCAACAATAACCATGAAACTTTTCATCATGATTTTAATTTTCAATCTCATGATAGTTATTTTGATGAATTTGCTCCCACCACTATTGATGAGAATAAATTTGCTTATGTGGAGAGTAACAAAATGTATATGCTTATGTGTCATGAAAAGAATGCTTTATGTGATGGTTATATTGTTGGATTTCTTCATGATGGTACTGAAAATTATTATGAGAGAGGTAGATATGCTTCTACATATCTCAATAATATCAAGTTTCCTCTCTTTATGTTGAAAGTTTTTAAGTTGCACTTGTTTTACTTTCCTACGCTAGTTGATTATTGTTCCCATAATTTGTTTGCTCACAAAATCCCTATGCATAGGAAGTGGGTTAGACTTAAATTTGCTTTCCATGTGATTCATGATGCTCTTGTTATGTTTCAATTCTTATCTTTTATGTGAGCATCATTGAACTCATCATGCCTAGCTAAAAGGCATTAAAGAAAAGCGCTTGTTGGGAGAGAACCCAACAGTTTTACCTTCTGTTTTTGTGTGTTCACATGATTAGGCTACTGTAGTAATCATGCTTTATTTTCTTTGTTTCAATAAAGTGCCAAGTAAAGCCTTTGGGATCATGTTGGGTGATAGTTGAGTTGATCTTGCTGAAAAACAGAAACTCTTGCGCTCACGAAAATAGCTCTCATTTTTAAAAAAAGAGTCATTTTCTGTTGATTCTTTTTTTGTAAGATTAATATACAAATTGTTCATGTGCTCCAATTTATTTCATAATTTTTGGAGTATCAGAAGTATGGTTTGAGTACAGATTACTACAGACTGTTCTGTTTTTGAATGATTCTGTTTTCAATGCATAGTTTGCTTGTTTCCTTGTTTCTATGGCTTATATTGCTCAATATATATTGTGGAAATGATATTGTACAGTAGTAATTGTGTGGAAACAATTATGAATCTTGTCTTTATAGTACCAAAAGTGAAATGGTTTGCTCTTTATCATACTAACCTATCTCACAAGGTTCCGTTAAGTTTTGTATGATTGAAGTTTTCAAGTTTTGGGTAAGATGTCGATATGAGGAGAATAAGGAGTGACAATACTCTAAGGTTGGGGATACCCAAGACACCCCGAAG
Source organism: Triticum timopheevii (assembly GCA_963921465.1). NCBI lineage: Eukaryota > Viridiplantae > Streptophyta > Magnoliopsida > Poales > Poaceae > Triticum > Triticum timopheevii. Next base: position 500,037,216 of record OY997272.1, read on the forward strand.
TTAATATTCAAGGAAGATCCAAGCAACTAAGCTTGGGGATGCCCCGGATGGCATCCCCTCTTTCGTCTCCAACATTATCGGTAACCTCACTTGGAGCTATGTTTTCATTCGTCACATGATAGGTGTTTTGCTTGGAGCGTCAATTTATTTTGATAGTATTTCCTTTCTGTTATTCAGAATAATGTTTTTCATCTTTTATTTCAATAAAAGTGGCAATGATAGCCTTTGCCATGCTTATTTTGCAAGTATACTTGTTGCTGTTTCAAAACAGAAAGTTTATCGATGTTGCAAACATTCCCTAGAAAAGTCAGAATATGATAAATTGTTGAACTTTTTAAAAAAATAATCTCTGGAAAATTTCCTACAGTGTGGTATTTTTCTCATAATTTTTGGAGTTCAATAAGTAATTATACTCTTGCATTCTTTACAGACTGTACTATTTTGGCAGATTGCTGTTATGTTTGCATTGTTTGCAAATGTTTGCTTGTTTAATGATTCTATTTGAGGATAGGAGTATTAAATATGTAGAGGAATTTAGTATGAAATGTTGAATAATAATTTTAGTGATTTTCTACAGTAGATAATGATAAGGTTTTGCATTGGTTTATACTAACTTACCTCATAAGTTCTTGTTGAGTTTTGTGTGGATGAAGCATTTGAGATTTAGGAAAACCGTGATATGAGAAGACTTAAGGAGACACAAAATCTCAAGCTTGGAGTTGCCCAAGGCACCCCAAGATAATATTTCAAAAATTATGAAGCATCTAAGCTTGGGGATGCCCCAGTAGGCATCCCACCTTTCTTCATCAACAATTATCGGTTAGTATCGGTTGAGCCTAAGTTTTTGCTTCTCCACATGAGTTGTGCTATTCTTAGAATGTCATTTTATTTTTGTTTTTCTTGCTTCTTTCATAAAATACTTAGTTCTGAAAGTTTTAAATAAAAGAGAGTCCTCAAATAGCTACCCATTTACATAACTACTCGCTTGATCTTCACTTATATCTTTTTGGAGTAGCTTGTCATTTACTCTTGTGCTTCACTTATTTCCTATGAGTAAATTGTTGAATAAATTGAATGTTATGAAGTTGAAATCATAGCCTAGTGGTATCTTCACATTGTGTTTACGAAGTGAAAGCTTGTGAAGCTTGACAATCACAATATTGGTCATACAAGCAATTCACGAATAATTAGTATAAGGAAGGGAATTTCCACATGCAAATACACTATTCTGGAAATCTGTGATTGTGAGCCCCCATCAAAATATTATATGCCAAAATTGTTGATGTTGGACAAGGAAGACAACGTAATGATTTATGTATGTTCATATTCACATAGAAGTTATATTATCATAGATCCTTTAACATGTGGTGCTTGCCCCCCATCTTTGCTAGCTAAAAATGCCGCACCAAGTAGAGATACTACTTGTGCATCCAAAAATCCTTAAACCCAAATCTTATTTTCGAGATTCCACCATTCCTACCTATGGATTGAGCAATATCCTTCAAGTAAGTTGTCATCAGTGCAATAAGGCAATAAAAATTGCTTCTAAAAGTGTTAGATCATTTAGTGTAAGAGAAAACTGAGTGTTGTATGTACTTGTGATGGCAAAGAATAAAAGCGATAGACTGCATAACAAAGGTTGCTATCATAAGGGACAATATAACATGATGTTCTTTTGCACTAAGGGGTTTAGCATACAAGCAAATAAGCGCATGGCAACCTCTGCTTCCCTCTGTGAAAGGCTTATCCTTTACTTTTATGCAAAGAGTAAAAGTTTTTCTCTCTATTCCTTTTTATTTTTCTCCTTTGGCAAGCATCATGTGGTGAGGAAAGAGCTAGGCACATATGTCCAGTTGAATATGGGTAGCATGAGTTATTGTTGTTGACATCACCCAAAGGTGAATACATTGGGAGGCAAAATTATAAGCTCCTATCTTTCTATGTGTCCGGTTGAAACGTTTTGCTCATGTGCATGTGGTGAGTGTTAGAAATCACAGAAGACTATAAGATGGTTGAGTATGTGGAACTCTTACTTAGACTCCGTTGAATAAATTGAATTGCAATTGCTTGGTGACTGAGAACATAGGTTGTTGAGTTTCAAGAGAGTTCATTGTTTGAACCTTAACATGTGAATTGGTTGCTACTATAACATGAGAAGTTTTAAAAGAAATAATTGATGTTATGATGCTAGGAAAAGTGATTGAAATTATCATTGATCAAACTTATGCACTTTGCTAGCATTCACACTTCATAAATTATTTCTTTTATCATTTACCTACTCGAGGATGAGTGGGAACTAAGCTTGGGGATGCTGATATGTCTCCAACGTATCTATAACTTATGAAGTATTCATGCCATTATATTATCATTCTTGGATGTTTTATAATCATTTTATAGCAACTTTATATCATTTTTTGGGACTAACCTATTGACCCAGTGCCCAGTGCCAGGTGTTGTTTTTTTCTTGTTTTTTACATCGCAGGAAATCAATGTCAAATGGAGTCCAAACACCGCGTAACTTTTTGGAGATTTTTTCTGGACTAGAGGGAAAACAATGGGCCAAAGAAGCACCTGGGGGTGCCCCAAGGGGGGCACAACCCACCAGGGCGCGCCTGGGCCCCAAGCGTGCCTAGGTGACTTGTGCCCACCTCGGTGGCCTCCCGTACCCCTTCTTTGCACTATAAATTCCCAAATATTCAGAAACCCTTCAGGGTAGCCCTAGATCAGAAGTTCCACTACTGCAAGGCCCCTGTATCCACGAGATCCAATCTAGACCCCGTTCTAGCACCCTGTCGGAGGGGGCAATCATCTATGGTGGCCATCTTCATCATCCCGGTGGCCACCATGATGAGGAGGGAGTAGTCCACGCTTGGGGCTGAGGGTTTGTACCAGTAGCTATGTGTTTGATCTCTCTCTCTCTCTCACGTGATCTATATCATGGGCTTTGTTAATATAGTCGGATAATATGATGTTTCTCCCCTCTATACTTTTGTTATGACGAATTGAATCTTTACCCTTCAAAGTTTTGTCTTATCGGATTGAATATTGAGAGAGAGAACACATGATATATGTCTTGCAATATGAATACTTGAGGTGACAATGAGGTATCTTACTGATTCACTTGATATGTGTTATGGCATTCAACTCGTGGATTCCCGCTGTGATATTGGGGTAATCTATGCATAGGTGTTGATGCATGTTTTTCTCCAATGGAAACTTTGGGGTCTCTTTACAGTTCTTTGTGTGGATTGAGTATTATGAATATGAAATTTCTTTGGTGTTATTCTAGTACGAACTCTAGGATAGACCGAATGGAAAAAATAGCTTTGTGTTATTTTAGTAAAAACTCTTGAATAGATCGAACGAAAAGAATAGCTTTGAGGTGGTTTCGTGACCTACAAAAAATCCCTATCTTTTGTTCTCCGCTATTGGGAACTCGAGAGTGATTCTTATTGCACTTTGAGGGATAATCATATGATCCAACTATGTTAGCATTGTTGAGAGGTTGCACTAGCGAAAGTTCGGACCCTAGGCCTCATTTTTAAGCACTGCAACACTGTTTTTGTTCCCATTTACTATTTGCTACCTTGCTGTTTTATTTATTCAGAGTGTAAACATATATTTCTACCATCATATTACACTTTATCACCATCACTTCTATGAATTAGTGCACCTATACAATTTGCAATTGTATTGGGTGTGTTGGGGACACAAGAGCTTTCTTGTATTTGGTTGCAGGGTCATTTGAGAGAGACCATCTTCATCCTACACCTCTCACAGATTGATATACCTTAGGTCATCCACTTGAGGGAAAATTGCTACTGTCCTACAAAACTCTACGCTTGGAGTCCCAACACGTGTCTACAAGAATAAAGTTGCATAGTAGACATCAGACTATATTTGGAATACATACCTACATTATATTGATGAATTGAAGCTAGTTCTGTGTCACCCTATGTTATAATTGTTGCATGATGAATGCCATCAACATAATTATCCATCATTGATCCATTGCCTACAAGCTTGTTTCATATTGATCTTTGCTAAGTTACTTTTCCGTTGCCATTGTAATGATTGTTACAAAACTGCTACTGTTACTTGTGTCACCGTTGTCGTTACTTCCATACTACTTTGCTACTAAAAACTTTGCTGCAGATATTAAGTAAGTATTTCAGGTGTGGTTAAATTGACAACTCAGCTGCTAATACTTTAGAATATTCTTTGGCTCCCCCTGTGTCGGATTAATAAATTTGGGTTGAATACTCTACCCTCGAAAACTGTTGCTATCCCCTATACTTGTGGGTTATGAAGACATTTTTCTGGCGCCATTGCCGGGGAGCATAGCTCTATTCTTTGAGTCACTTGGGATTTATATCTGTTAATCACTATGAGGAATTTGAAAGATCAAAGAACCAAGATTTTCCCCTCTACTATGAGGGGATGTAAGGAACTGCTATCTAGCTTTGCACTTGATTCACCTTCTGTTTTGAGTAAACTTGCAACACCTACACCTGCTATTGATTCTGATATGTCGCATGTTATTGATGAGGCCACTTCTGCTATGCATGATGCTTATGATGATACTTCTCCGCTTGATAATACTGTGCCATTAGGAGAATTTCTTGATGAATAACTTACTAGGGTTAGAGAGAATGAAATTACTGAAATAGATGATATTATTGAAGCTGAAGATTATGATTCTCCACCTAGATATGAATTGCATGTTGTACCTGAGGATTATATTATGGATGAGGAAACTGATAGAGACTTTCTTGCTTGCAACTATAGAGATGATCTTAAGAAGCTGTTAGCTAAGATGAAAGAAAAGTCTTTGAATGCTGGAATACAATATGATCCTACATTTACTACTTCACCTATCTGTGGTACTGATAAGGATTATGAATTCTCTCTCGATCCTAAGTTAAATACTTTGGTTGAATCTGATCCTTTCTATGGTTATGAATCTAAAACTGTTGTGGCATATCTTACTAAATTGAATGATATAGCCACCCTATTTGCTCATGACGAAAAAATTTGCTATTACTATTTTCTGAAGTTGTTTCCTTTCTCATTAAAGGGTGATGCTAAGTTATGGTTTAATTTTCTTACTCCTGGTTGTGTGTGTAGTCCCCAGGATATGATTTACTACTTCTCTACAAAATATTTTCCTGCTCATAAAAAACAAGTTGCCTTGAAAGAAATATTTAACTTTGTGCAACTTGAAGAAGAGAGTCTCCCACAAGCTTGGGGGAGGATTATCCAATTACTTAATGCTTTGTCTGACCGTCCTCTCAAGAAAAATGAAATACTTGATATCTTTTATAATGGAACCGATGCTTCTAGAGACCACATGGATAGTTGTGTTGGTTGTGTTTTCAGGGAAAGAACTGTTGAGCAAGTTGAATGCTATTAAATAATATATTGAGTAATGATAATGATTGGACACTTCCTGAACCAACTCCTAAGCCAACTCCGAAGAAAAGGGGTATTCTATTTCTCAGTCCTCAAGATATGCAAGAGGCAAAGAAATCTATGAAAGAAAAAGGTATTAAATCTGAAGATGTTAAGAATTTACCGCCTATTGAAGAAATACATGGTCTTGATAACCCGACACAGGTAGTAGAGGTGAATTCTCTCTATATATATTTGATGAAGGTGATGTCCCTCATAATAATTCTGGTAGTCAATGCTTTGATGAGTTTGATAACTTTATTGTTAAACAAGAAAACTTCAATGCTTATGTTAGTAGACAATTGAAACGTAATGCTTATATCATTGAACACTTGAGTGATTATATCTCTAGAGTTAAGAATGAGCTTAAGCTTATTGGTAAACATGATTCCATGGTTACAACTCAAGTAAAACAAGTACTTAAGGCACAAGATGATTTGCTCAATGAGTTAAATAATAAGAACAATGATAATGTTGTTAGGGTTATGACTAGATTTGGTAAAATGACCCAGGAACCTTTGTATACTAAGGGCCATCCTAAGAGATTTGAGCAAGATTCTCAGAGAACTAATACCGATGCACCTAGTCCTACTAATAAAAATAAAGAGAATACTTATATGACTTTGCATGCTTCTGGTGAACTTGTTATTAACACATTTGAGAATCCTAATGGTATTTCTATTTCTGATGCTGAGACACAATCTGGTGATGAACATGAACATAGTGATAATGTTAACGATGATGTTCATGTTGATGCTCAACCTAGTAGTAACAATGATGTAGAAATTGAACCTGTTGTTGATCTTGACAACCCACAATCAAAGAATCAATGTTATGATAAGAGAGAGTTTGTTGCTAGGAAGCACAACAAAAAAAGAGAACCATGGGTATGCGTTTGTTGAAATGATTAGACCTATCTTTTTGCGTATGCGTTTGACTGATATGCTTAAAATGCCTCGTTATGCTAAGTATATGAAAGATATTGTCACTAATAAAAGAAAGATACGGGAAGCTAAAATTTCCGCCATGCTTTCCAATTATACTTTTAAGGGTGGAATATCGAAGAAACTAGGAGATCCAGGAGTACCAACTATACCATGCTCCACTAAAAGAAACTATGTTAAAACTGCTTTATATGATCTTGGAGTCGGTGTTAGTGTTATGCCTTTCTCTTTATATCATAGACTTGAATTGAATAAGTTGACACCTACTGAAATCTCTTTGCAAATGGATGATAAATCAATTGCTATACCCATCGGTATTTGTGAGATGTGCCTATTGTGGTCACAAACGTTACTATCTTAACGGACTTTGTTATTCTTGATATTCCCGAGGATGACCGTATGTCGATCATCCTGGGTAAACCCTTTTTGAATACTGTAGGGGCTGTTATTGATTGCAACAAAGGCAATGTCACTTTTCATGTTAATGGTAATGAGCATATGGTACACTTTCCGAAGAAACAACCTCAAGTACATAGTATCAATTCTATTGGAAATTTTTCAACTATTACTATTGGAGGTTTTGAATTCCCTCTTCCTACTGTCAAAAAGAAATATGATATTCTTATTGTTGGGTACATGCATATCCCCGTTGAGGTAACCTTGTGTTATTCAAAAATTCTCCAGTTTCATGTTATTCGAAAGAGGTTTGTTAACAAGACTTGATCAACCAAGTTAATGGATTCCTTTTGATGAGCATGAGATGGATGAATTTAGAAAGCACAACTTCCTATACCCACCTTTTACTTTCTGTTATTTAGATTAAATAAAGCAAAAATTGTATTTTTTGTCTATTTTTTGAATTATTCGTGCAATAAAAAATACCCCGAAAATAAAAGTTCTCCAAATGCCCTGAAAATTTAGCATGCTTTTTTATAGAATATTTGAGAATTTATGGCACTAAGAACACACGAGGGGGGCACAAGGATGGAGGGCACGCCCCCCTAACTTGTGGGCCCCACATGGGTTCTCTCCACTTATTCTAACACCCATCCACTTCGTTTTCTTCCAGAAAAAATCACCCCATAGCTCAAACCCGTGTTCTTGCTCATTTTGCTGCCATTTTCGATATCCTTTCTCAAAGCTCCATTCACAAAACTGCTTTGGGGGATTGTTCTTCAGTATGTGACTCCTCCAATGGTCAAATTAGTTTTTGTTCTAGTTTTTTATTTATTGCAAATTTTTGCTACTATGGTGACCCTGTTCTTGAGCTTCCATGTCAAATTTATATGGTCCAAAGTAGTTTTGATGCATGATATGGCCTCTAGGTACTTGTGGGAGTAGTTGCTATCAGTTTTGTTGAGTTTGGTTCACTTTTATTTTGAGTCACTAAAAATTTCAGAAATTTTTCAGAGGAAGAAAAAGGTTTAGGAAAATGTACTCTAAGTGCATCTAGTGCCCCTTAGTGATTTTGGTGTATTGAAGACTTATAGGTTAAGGGACTAATATGTTTGTGAGTGTACATATGCTCTATAAGTCGATGAGGAGTTTGATATCTACAATGAAAGTCGACTCCTAAAAATGTATGTCTTCAGCTGAAGACTTTGGTTCTCCTGAAGACTTTGAAAGTGAAGAAATTGGTGTAACCTTGAATACTTGGATATTCATGCGAGGACTATGAAGCGTGAAGACTTTTGTTTTCGTAGTTTTATTTTCTCCTTCTTGAATCATAGGAAACACCATACTGTTAAAGGGGGTCAAGGTAATACTAAGGAAACACTATCCAAGTCATGCTCAACTCAAGTTCTACACCTACCCAATCCTTTGAGTGAAGCCTTTGGAAATATCATGCAGATCAGTCAATTTCTTCAGCGAGAGAGACGAAGATCTTTTGTTCTCTAAGGAATTTGTTCTGATTGAGGAGTTAGGAATTTGCCAGTGCGGATTACCTACCAGTGAGGAACATGATAGCCTTGAGGAATTTGAGAGCTCAAATTTCCGATCGTTGCTGTGCTACGCGTCAGCTGTCCAAAATATCATACCACCTAATTGTCATATCATTGAAGGGCATTTATGTCTTATCATGTCGGGCTGCTTCCTAGGCTATAAACAGCTGCCCCCTTCAACCACTAGTTGGTTGGCTGCTCCGAGAGAAACTGACACTTGTCATTGAGAGCATCCCATCCTTCGAGGACTTTGAGCGAAAATCATCAAGTGAGGAAAACCCAAACACCTACAAGCCAAAGTGATTGAGCATCACTAAAGAGATTGTTCCTGTGTGGAACCGATGCTTGTTACCTTTGAGGACTGTGCATCCTCTAGATGGTTCGTCATCATGGTCTAGAGCATCCAAGAGGAAATTTTGGATCTCCGAGTGACCAAGTCTGTGAAGGTTTGGAAGTCACCTGAAGACCTACCACGAGTGATTGGGTGAGGTATGTGTGACTTTATATGAAGGAGAATACAGTGAGGATTGTGTGTCCGGTACTATATGTCCTCAGGTTTAAATACCCAGCCACACCAACCAGACGTACAACTGTCACAACAGTTAGAACTGGTCTAACAAATCATCGTGCTCACCAAGCTACTGGTTCTATTTCCTAAACCCCTTCATTTCCTCATTCATGTGTTGATGAACCTAATCATTAGTGTTTGAAGACTTTGACTAAAGACTTTCTCTATTTCCTCAACTCTATTTCTTCAGTCACTTTGTCTTCAGCCTACTTATCCTGTTTTCACGCTACCTGTACTATGTGCTTGTTTTCATTTCATCATGATGACTATGCTATTGCTTTGTTATGCTTGTACCTGAGTACTTATTTTGCTACTAGTGTGTCATTACTTAGGAAATTCCTCACCTAGAATTTCCTTAGTGATGAATTTGTAAAAATCGCCTATTCACCCCCCTCTAGTCAATATAACGCACTTTCAGTTGGTACCAGAGCAAGGTACTCCCTTGTTCGGTGTGATTTTGGTTTAACCACCAGGAGTTTTAGTTATGTCGATCACAGGTATGAAGAAAGTATCGTGCCCCATCTTTGATGGCCACGATTATCCCAAGTGGAAGGCCATGATGAGGAAGCGCCTCATGGCGATGAACAGCGAGTTGTGGCCCGTCACTGAGATTGGCCTTACAGATCTATGCAAGATGGCGCACGCTAATGATATTCACAAGTACACTCGTCTGGATTGCATGGCGAAGGATATCATCTGCTCTTGTCTATCCAGAAATCAGTTCAGGCTCATTATGCATCTGTGCAATGCAAACCTTATCGGAGATCGAATCTCTGATGTCTATGGAGGTCATCGAACTCATCAGGATCCCTGGTTTGATGATTTCAAGGAATCACTCAAAACGATGACTTTCGAACCTGAATCATCGTCATCGGCACCGTGCCTCATGGCTAAGGATGCAAAGGTACCTGATTACTCCTCATCCGAATCTAGTGATGATGCATCTGATGATGATGATGTCTTTGGACCTAGTTATCCCAATCTTGCTACTATGGCCACTAAACAACAAAGGGCTTTGGAAAAGGTTCAAAATCTGCTAGACAAAAGCAATGACCTGTTGGGTGAGGAATTGGATTGAACTCAAACTCTGACTAGTAATCTTCAGCAACTTCAGTCTAAGTTTGATAATCTTCAGAGTCATCATAACTCTCTCTTAGCCGATCATGATAAGCTTTCTTATGAATTTATTTAGAGAAAGTAAGATCTTGAGAAGTTAAGGGTGAGTTATGGAGATCTTCAGAAGGAAAATGACTCATTGCTTGCTCAATAGACCAGTTCCGCTTAGGAAGAATTCATTCCACCATGTTTGAAATGCATTGAGCATGAATCTGCTAATTCTTCACCTAAATGTTCAAATGCTTCTATTACTGCAAATTCTTCAACTGTCTCTGTGGTCACAAATTCCTCATCTGAGGATACCACAAGTATCGCTGATGATAATGCAGGGTTGAAGGAATTGTATGTGATAGGCATATACAAAAGCCTCAAAGGGCATCAGACTCTTTGTGATGTGCTCAAAAGGCAGATCTTGAATAGGAATCCTAGGAAAGAGGGTATTGCCATTGAGTGGAAACTCAATGCTGATGGGACCTACTGGAAACCTGAGTAGTATCCCAAAACATCATGGGTTGCTACAAAAGGACCTCCCGTAGATCCATCCACTTTATATGGCTTTACTTGTGAATCTTCATATTCCTCTGATGAGTCATTTGACTCCAACTATAAACTATTCAAAAATCAGAATGGTGAAGTATTTGCTCGATATATTGGAATTAACTGCAGGAACAGTCCCCCTATGAAGAAAATCTGGGTTCCCAAAAGGTGCCTTGAAAGTCTTCAGGTGAATGTCCTCATGACACCACCTGTGAAGAATAGGAACCCCATATCAAATTCTTCATATGGATCCAAGTCCTCATATGGACCAAGTTCTTCATTTGGATCAAATTCCTCATGCGGATCCAAATCCTCATATGAACATTATCATACTAACACTTCTGTTTCGCAGGGAAAGTCTAAAGGCTATGTCTATGTGCATTATTCTTCAATTCATTATGTTCTTAAGTCCTCAAAGAATTTCTCTGCTTATTCATATGCTTACTCTAACCCCTCTTCTGTGAAACAAAGTGCACTGGCTTCAATGCCACCTTTCTCCTACAGAGCTTGCAGAACGATGAACTCTATGCCACCCCTTCAGATGTGGGTGGTGAAGAAAAAGAACTAATCTCTTATGCACGGTCAGGTCTCCAAACAAACTTAATCGTCTGAAGAATTTGCTGGAGACCTGAATATGCTAGAAAGGACGCAAGCTAATCACGAAGAAATGAATTACTCATTTCTCACGTCCTCATACTGCTATATCTATTGTACTGCTTGATGAAATTCAGTCTGATGAAATTGATGTCATATTCTTCACTTATGAAGTATATGGGTTCGTAAGTTGCACTAATTCATCTGCAGGATGAACAACCCAAAGCTACTGAGTGGGTCCTCGACAGTGGATGTACAAATCACATGACCGGTGACAGGAACTTATTTATGGACACTACTTTATCTCCATCTCATCTGAAGCATATCACCTATGCTGACAAAGGCAAAATCAAGGTATTGGGTCTAGGTAGGGTTGCAATCTCAAAGGATAGACACATGGACAAAGTCATGCTTGTCGAGTCCTTAGGATTCAACCTCATGTATGTCTCAATGCTTTGTGATCTTGATATGGTTGTGGTCTTTGGCAAATATCATTGTATTGTGCTAATGGAATCTGACAATTCCAAAGTCTTTGAAGGCTTTAGGAGAGGAGACTTATATATTGTTGATTTCTCTGCGGGACCACAGCCTACCACATGTGTCGTGGTGGGCACATGGTAGATGCCAAGGGATGGCTAAAGAGAGGAGGAGGCTCGAGGGCACTGGTGGGCTCTAGAGGCGAGGTCGGCATGAGCGAGCACGGGACGCAAGACATACCCAGCACTACAAAAAAAGACACATCCATGACATTTTGGGCCGAAGGAATTTTTTTTCTGTCATACATATGACACTTCTATGACGATAATTGTGACAAAATCCGATATCATCATAGATGTGGTGGGCACCTACTTCTATGACAAAAAATCATGACAAAAAATGGGCTTTTCGTCCTGGGCGGGCCGGAGACGCAGCTGCATGACATTCTTTGGGCCGTCCATGACGGAAAAAACCGTGGTAGAAGCGAGGGCGAAGAAAATTTTGGGGAGTTCCCGGTTACGGTGGGAGGTCGGGGGCCGAACGATGCGCGTTTCTCTCGTACACGTACGCGCGTGTTTGTGAGGCTTGGCTCTAACTGAACGCGAGCGAGGCGTTGGGATCTAACTGAACCCGAGCGACTGCACTGCAGGCTACGCGTTACTGAACCCGAGCGATCGATCGATGGCTGTTAACTGAACCCGATCGACCGATTCCTTCTCTACTGCTGCTAACTGAAGCCGATCGATTGGATGAACAATGAGCGTTGCGGGGGGGGGGGGGGCTGGATGAACAGTGAGCGGTGGGGGTGGATGCAGGACCCCGTGGCGTTACCTCTGGATGAACAGGATGACCCCATGGAGGGCTGGATGAATAGTAGACAGTGGAGGGGTAGTTGAACAGTAGCCAGTGGAGTAGCACAGGGTGGAGGCTGGATGAACAGGAGCTCGTGGAGGATGGAGGAGGTCGACGGTGGAGATGAACAATATCCCGTGGAGTACCGTTTTGCGGTATGCCACACCCCTCCCGATGAACAGGACCCCCGTTTCGACCGTAGCGCTCCAACATAAGTCTGTTTCGTCCATTTTGCGGTACGCCACACCCTTCCTGATCAACAGGACCCCGGTTTCGACCGTAGGTGGTCCGTTTCGTCCGTTTTGCGGTACGCCACACCCCTCCCGATCAACAGGACCCCTGTTTCGACCATAGGAGGTCTGTTTTCTCCATTTTGCGGTACGCCAGACCCCTCCCGATGAACAAGATCCCGTTTCAAATGTGGCCGGTCGAACACAAGGTTGTTTCCTCCGTTCTGCGGTACGCTAGGCCTCGTTTCCATTGCATGTTCTATCCAAGCCCTCCCGATGAAAACGACGACGCATTCCGTTCCGACCCAGCCGGTTAGCTCCCCATGAACACGATGATGATGTTGTTTCTCCGTTCCGACCCAGCCATGTACACGAGCCCTGGCCGGACGTATGCGCGAGTAGGCGTTCGAGACACCGCCCGTATGTACACATACATTGCCGTATTTTCTTTCTTGCACACTGGCCGTTGTACGTACGTGTACATGCTACGCGCGCGCCTCTACTACGACACATGCGTGCCTCTACATCGACCAGTATATATGTACGTACACGTTCGCGACCAGAATGGAAACGCTACGTACGCTTCGACCAGGTGGGTCCCGACTGTCAAGCACTTCCTTGCATGCGAAAATGTAGCTGGTGGGTCCCAGCAGTTAGGGGGGAGAATCGTTTTTTTCCCCGGACGCACTTCCTTGCATGCAAAGATGTAGCTGGTGGGTCCCAGTAGTCAGGGGGGTGAATCATTTTTTTTTGCCCGGACGCACTTCCTTGCGTGCGAAGATGTAGTTGGTGGGACCCAGCAGTCAGGGGGCGAATCATTTTTTTTGCTCGGACGCGCTTCCTTGCGTGCGAAGATGTAGCTGGTGGGTCCGAGCAGTCAGGGGGTCGAATCATTTTTTTTTGCCCAGACGCACTTCCTTGCGTGCGAAGATGTAGCTGGTGGTTCCCAACAGTCAGGGGGAAACGTTTCTTTCATGAAATACAGTGGCCCATCCGGTGGGTCCCAGCAATTAGGTGGAGGAATCATTATTTTCCACATAATAAGGAGGCACTTCCTTGCTACGGCCGTGGACCCAGTTGTCAGCCTCTCCACGTACAGTCCATGTCTGATGGAAGTCGTTCCTTGATGACGTTGACCACGCCGTGCCGAGAGCACCAGGGCGGTGGACGACGGCGAGGCCTAGGAAGGGGACGACGGGGAGCCGGGGAAGACGCGGCAATGGAAGCCCGCGTGGAGAGGAGTACGAGGGTTCACTGGTTCGGCTGCGGTGTGAGGTAGCCGTCGCCGCAGGGCCTGGCTAGCGGTGGGAATAGTAGGGGGCGATGAGGCCTCTGCGACAGCACAACCGGCCACGGGAGGCGGGAGCATGTGGCACGACCGGCGCTGCTTTGGGTGGCTGGAGCAAGAAGACTAGAGGTTGAAGAAGCACTATGGTCATTGGATGGACATCGTACGGTCACTGGAGCTAGAATTGTTTATATTGACTAAGTTGACAAAGCCCTCCGTCCCTGTCAACTTAGTAGGCCCACAAGTCAGCCTCCCACCAAGGTGGGTCCCAGCTAGTAGGGGGGTATTCATTTTTTTGTGCGTAATAAGGAGGCACTTCCGGTGGGTCCGAGCTGACAGCAGGAGGAACGTTTTTTCGTGAAATACGGTGGCCCGTCCGGTGGGTCCCAGTAGTCAGGGGCAAACGTTCTTTTCGCGAAATACTGGTGGCCCATCCAGTGGGTCCCTGCTATCAGGTGGAGGAATAATTATTTTCCGCGTAATAAGGAGGCACTTCCTTGCGGCTGTTGTGGACCCAGCTGTCAGCCTCTCCACGTATAGTATTCTTTCGATGGAATTCGGTCGTTGACCACCTTGACCATGCCGCGCCGAGAGCACCACGGCGGTGGACGACATCAAGGCCTAGGAAGGGGACGACGTGGAGCCAGGGAAGACGCGGCAGTGGATGCCCACGCGGAGAGGAGTACGAGGGTTCACTGGTTCGGCTGCGCTGCCATCGCCACAGAATAACAGGGGGTGTGGGTGAGTGCAGTGGAGGGATGGCCTAGCCAGCAGTGGGAGTAGTATGGGGGAGGTGAGGCCTCCGCGGCAGCACAGCCGGCCACGGGAGGCAGGAGCAGGCGGCACGACCGGCGCTGATTTGGGCGGCTGGAGCAAGAAGACCAGAGGTTGAAGAAGCACTACGGCCGTTGGATGGACATTGTATGGTCAGTCGAGCTAGAATCGTGCAGAGTGACTAAGTTGATAAAGCCCTTCATCCCCGTCAACTTAGTAGGCCCACTATACTGGCAGCCAGCTAGCAGGGGGAGTATTCATTTTTTTGTGCGTAATAAGGAGGCACTTCCTTGCGTGCGAAGATATAGCTGGTGGGTCCGTGCTGTCAGTGGTGGTAATGTTTTTTCGCAAAATACAGAGGCCCTTTCGGTAGGCCCCAGATGTCAGGTGGAGGAATCATTATTTTGCGCGAATAAGGAGGCATTTCCTTGCGTGCGGTCGTGGACCCAGCTGGCAGCCTCTCCACGTACAGTCCACTTCAGATGCATGTCGGTCGTTGACCGCGTTGACCACGCCACGCCGAGATCACCAGGGAAGTGGACGACAGCGAGGCCTAGGAAATGAATGACACGGAGGTAGGGAAGACTCGGCAGTTGTTTCCCACGCAGAGGGTGAGGGAGTCCTGGATTAGGGGGTATCCGGACAGCCGGACTATATACATCGTCCGGACTATTGAAGCGTGAAGATACAAGACTCAAGACTTCAGCCCATGTCCGGATGGGACTCTCCTTTGCGTGGAAGACAAGCTTGGAGATCCGGATATTATATTTCCTTCCTTGTAACCGACTCCATGTAAACCCTAGCTCTCTCCGGTGTCTATATAAACTGGAGAGGATGGTCCTTAGAAGGCCGATCACAATTACAATCATACCATCATAGGCTAGCTCTTAGGGTTTAGCCTCTACGATCTCGTGGTAGATCTACTCTTGTACTACGCATATCTTCAATATTAATCAAGAAGGAAGTAGGGTTTTACCTCCATCGAGATGGCCCGAACCTGGGTAAACATTGTGTCCCTTGCTTCCTGTTACCATCAGCCTAAGACGCGTAGATCGGGACCCCCTACCCGAGATCCACCAGTTTTGACACCGACATTGGTGCTTTCATTGAGAGTTCCTCTGTGTCATCGCTGCAAGGCTTGATGGCTCGTCTCGTTGTCAAGGACGACACCACCTCTGTGGGAGCGCTGGCTGTAGGCAGAACTCTCCAACTTGGCGGCTTCATTATGGCCGCCCCATCGACTGTCGCGCCTATGATGGCCTCTCGGGTCGTCACGTATAACCTTCGCATCAATTCGGAGCTTGCCGAAAAGATGGATCCGATTGAGCTCTCCTCCCTTAATGAGCTCTTGGATCGCATCACTGCTTTGGGAGTCACTACGGGCCATGACCGGATTGGTCTTAAACCCGACCAAAGGGACATTAGATCCCCGCCGGCCACCCATGAGATAGCGGTAGTGGAGGAACCACACGCGGGTTGCCCCTCAACTTTGAGGACGAATTATGACCCAGGTCCCGGACTTAGAATCTAGCATTGGGCCGAAGGGATTGGGTAATACTCCAGATCCCGAATTGTCAGGCTCGAAACCTCCCATGCCCCCGGGTGTTAGATCAGATCAAAATCCAGGGATCCTGCCAACCACACCCGCTCGGACTTAAACCGTCTCTCCCGTATCAGGCAAGAGCCCCAGGAGACGGTACACCGTTACTGGGCCAGATTCCTCCTTACGCTTAACAAGGTCGAGGACTGCCACAAGGAGGACGTAGTCTCACTTTTCTGCAAAAACTACACGAACAAAGGGCTCCTTAATGCTATAAGTCGCCGTGACATAGTACACTTTGCGGACTTGGCAACCATAGTACAGAAGTACTGTGCGATGGAAAGCGCCTGAAAGACCCAAACAGAATTTTGGGATAGTACGGCCCTCACCAGAACCTTTGTTCGAACTAAACGGCCGAACTCTCGTAAGTCGACCAATTCAATTCCCAAGAAACCAAAACCCGCCCCAAGGCGTGGAACCGTATTGGAAGAATGGCTCAATGGTCCGTGTAAGCTCCACAGCACCCATCGGACATGCCAGGCATCCCGTGCGGATTGGCCGGACATAGACTTAACATACTAAAGGGATACAAACCTATTAAACAGACCCTAAGGCGATTTTCAGAGCCCAAACGACAAGCCATTGGGGAAGAGCTAGCCAAGCTACTTGAGGCCAGATTCATCAGAAATATCAAGCATCCAGATTGGCTGGCGAACTTGGTAATGGTACCAAAGAAGGACAAATCCTGGCGCCTATGCGTCGACTTCAAAGACCTCAACAAGGCTTGCCCCAAGGATCCCTTTCCCCTCCCTCGCATCAATCAAATAATCGATGCCACAGCAGGACACGACTCGCTGTGTTTCCTCGACGCATACTCTGGATACCATCAAATAAAGATGGCAGAGTCCGACCAAGCTACAACAGCTTTCATAATGCCATATGGCCCTTTCTGCTTCAACACTATGCCTTTTGGGCTTAAGAATGCCGGCGCAACCTATCAACGCATGATTCAAACATGCCTGGAAAAGCAAATCGGCAAAATAGTGGAGGCATACGTGGATGACGTAGTCATAAAAACAAGACATGTCGAAACCCTAATAGATGACTTGAGGCTTACGTTCGACAACCTCCGAACATACGACATCAACCTGAATCCTGAAAAATGCATTTTCGGCGTCCCCTCTGGAAAACTAATGGGCTTCATCGTTTCCAACAGAAGAATTGAAGCTAATCCGGCAAAAATCCGAGCTTTGTCGCAGTTGGCTATACCAACAGACCTCAAACACATCTAGAAGCTAGCTGGATGCGTGGCTACTTTGAGCCTCTTTACCTCCAGGTTAGGAGAAAATACATTACCTCTTTACCGCCTTCTTCAGCGCACCGAACACTTCGTGTGGACAGATGCAGCCGCGGCCGGACTCGATGAAATAAAGACCTTATTGGCCAATAATCCAGTCCTAACAGCACCAAATATCGGTGAACCTATGCTGCTGTACATAGTTGCAACACATCAAGTTGTAAGCGCAGTACTCATCATCGAACGAGAGGTTGACGGATACAAATTCCCGCTACAGAAGCCGGTTTATTACGTATCCACGGTCCTCACCCCATGCAAATCCCGATACCCACACTATCAAAAAATAGCATACGCGGTCTTCATGTCATCCCGAAAGCTACGACACTACTTTCAAGAGTGTTCGATTACGGTGGCCTCCGAAGTACCACTAAATGATATAATAAATAACCGCAATTCCACGGGCCGGATTGCTAAATGGGCCATCGAGCTCCTTCCGTTCGACATAACATACAAGCCTCGGCGGGCTATCAAGTCGCAAGTATTAGCTGACTTCGTCACCGAATGGACGGGATCCGAACTCCCTAAAGAGTACGGCGCGCACTCTAACTGGATCATGCACTTCGACGGCTCTAAAATGCTGGCCGGATTGGGAGCAGGCGTAGTCCTGACATCTCCCACTGGAGACACGGTCCAATACGTCCTCCAAATATTATACACAGACTCCAACAATGCAGTTGAATATGAGGCTCTGTTGCACGGTCTTCGGATGGTAGTCTCTATGGGCATTCAACGCCTGGAAGTGCGCGGGGATTCAAACCTCGCAATATAAAAAATAAATGGAGACTTTGATGCCAAGGATCCGAAAATGGCGGCCTACCATAATGCCGTCCTTAAAATGTCAACTCGGTTCGAGGGGCTCGAGTTCCACCATGTGGCTCGAGAAAACAATCAAGCGGCAGATGTCCTTGCCCGCATCGATGCTAAACGCGACCCTGTCCCACCTAATATATTCCTGGAAAGGCTGTTCAAGCCATCCGTGGTATGGGAAGGAGAGTCCGGCAATACAAGCACGGATCCGAATACATCCCCATATTCTGAACTATCATACATAATCGGAGGCTCTACCACCAAAATAACATCGTCAGCCCACGAAATAATGGTTGTCATCGCCCCGTGGACTGAGCCTTTCTTGGCCTACCAAAATAGGCAGGAGCTCCCCGAAGATCAAAATGAAGCACGCTGCATCGTCTGGCGTTCTAAAGCTTACAAGGTCCACGAAGGGGAACTCTATAAGAAAAGTGCGACCGGAGTGCTCCAAAGGTGCATCTCCGAAGAGGAAGGGCGGCAGCTCTTGGCTGAAATCCATGCCGGACTGAGCGGGCACCACGCCGTTGTTGGAGAACGTTGCAGAAAATAAAAAAATTCTATGCTTCACCAAGATCAATCTATGGAGTCATCTAGCAACGAGAGAGGAGTGCATCTACATACCCTTGTAGATCGCGAACGGAAGCGTTCAAGAGAACGGGGTTGAGGGAGTCATACTCGACGTGATCCAAATCACCGAAGATCCTAGTGCTGAACAGATAGCACCTCCGCGTTCAACACACGTACGGTTGGGGAAGACGTCTCCTCCTTGATCTAGCAAGGGGGAAGGAGAGGTTGATGGATATCCAGCAGCACAACGGCGTGGTGGTGGAAGCAGTGGCGATCTCGGCAGGGCTTCGCCAAGCTCAACGAGAGGGAGAGGTGGTGCGTGGGGAGAGGGAGGCGCCAGAAACTAGGGTGCGGCTACCCTCCCTCCCCCCTCTTTATATAGGGGGCCTAGGGGGTGCGCCGGCCCCTAGAGATCCCATCTCCAAGGGGGGGCGGCGGCCTAGGGAGGGGACTTGCCCCCCAAGTCATGTGGGGCGCCCCCCACCCCTAGGGTTTCCAACCCTAGGCGCATGGGAGGCCCAAGGGGGGGCGCACCAGCCCACCAGGGGCTGGTTCCCTTCCCTCTTTAGCCCACATGGCCCTCCGGGATAGGTGGCCCCACCCGGTGGACCCCCGGGACCCTTCCAGTGGTCCCCGTACAATACCGGTGACCCCCAAAACTTTCCCGGTAGCCGAAACTGGACTTCCTATATACAATTCTTCACCTCCGTACCATTCCGGAACTCCTCGTGACGTCCGGGATCTCATCCGGGACTCCGAACAACTTTCGGGTTACCGCATACTAATATCTCTACAACCCTAGCATCATCGAACCTTAAGTGTGTAGACCCTACGGGTTCGGGAGACACGCAGACATGACCGAGACGACTCTCCGGTCAATAACCAACAGCGGGATCTAGATACCCATGTTGGATCCCACATGTTCCACAATGATCTCATCAGATGAACCACGATGTCGAGGATTCAAGTAATCCCGTATACAATTCCCTTTGTCAATCGGTATGTTACTTGCCCGAGATTCAATCGTCGGTATCCCAATACCTCGTTCAATCTCGTTACCGTCAAGTCACTTTACTCGTACCGTAATGCATGATCCCGTGACCAACCACTTGGTCACATTGAGCTCATTATGATGATGCATTACCAAGTGGGCCCAGAGATACCTCTCCATCATACGGAGTGACAAATCCCAGTCTCGATCCGTGTCAACCCAACAGACACTTTCGGAGATACCTGTAGTATACCTTTATAGCCACCCAGTTACGTTGTGACGTTTGGTACACCCAAAGCACTCCTACGGTATCCGGGAGTTACATGATCTCATGGTCAAAGGAAATGATACTTGACATTAGAAAAGCTCTAGCAAACTAACTACACGATCTTGTGCTATGCTTAGGATTGGGTCTTGTCCATCACATCATTCTCCTAATGATGTGATCCCGTTATCAATGACATCCGATGTCCATAGTCAGGAAACCACGACTATGAGTTGATCAACGAGCTAGTCAACTAGAGGCTCACTAGGGACATGTTGTGGTCTATGTATTCACACATGTATTACAATTTCCGGATAACACAATTATAGCATGAATAATAGACAATTATCATGAACAAGGAAATATAATAATAATCATTTTATTATTGCCTCTAGGGCATATTTCCAACAGTCTCCCACTTGCACTAGAGTCAATAATCTAGTTACATTGTGATGAATCGAACACCCATAGATTTCTAGTGTTGATCTTGTTTTGCTCATGGAAGAGGTTTAGTCAACGGATCTGCGACATTCAGATCCATATGTACTTTGCAAATATCTATGTCTCCATCTTGAACATTTTCACGAATGGAGTTGAAGCGACGCTTGATGTGCCTGGTCTTCTTGTGAAACCTAGGCTCCTTGGCAAGGGCAATAGCTCCAGTGTTGTCACATAAGAGAGTGATCGGCCCCGACGCATTGGGTATGACTCCTAGATCGGTGATGAACTCCTTCATCCAGATTGCTTCATGAGCTGCCTCCGAGGCTGCCATGTACTCCGCTTCACATGTAGATCCCGCCACGACGCTTTCCTTGCAACTGCACCAGCTTACTGCCCCACCATTCAAAATATACACGTATCCGGTTTGTGACTTAGAGTCATCCAGATATGTGTCGAAGCTAGCGTCGACGTAACCCTTTACGACGAGCTCTTTGTCACCTCCATAAACGAGAAACATGTCCTTAGTCCTTTTCAGGTACTTCAGGATATTCTTGACCGCTGTCCAGTGTTCCATGCCGGGATTACTTTGGTACCTTCCTACCAAACTTACGGCAAGGTTTACATTAGGTCTGGTACACAGCATGGCATACATAATAGACCCTATAGCCGAGGCATAGGGGATGACACTCATCTTTTCTCTATCTTCTGCCGTGGTCGGGCATTGAGCCGAGCTCAGTTTCACACCTAGCAACACAGGCAAGAACCCCTTCTTGGACTGATCCATATTGAACTTCTTCAACATCTTATCAAGGTATGTGCTTTGTGAAAGACCTATGAGGCGTCTCGATCTATCCCTATAGATCTTGATGCCTAATATGTAAGCAGCTTCTCCAAGGTCCTTCATTGAAAAACACTTATTCAAGTAGGCCTTAATGCTGTCCAAAAGTTCTATATCATTTCCCATCAAAACTATGTCATCTACATATATAATGAGAAATGCTACAGAGCTCCCACTCACTTTCTTGTAAACGCAGGCTTCTCCATAAGTCTGCATAAACCCAAATGTTCCAACTCTGAGATGCTTGCACCAGCCCATAAATGGATCGCTGGAGCTTGCATACCTTGTTAGCATTCTCAGGATCGACAAAACCTTCTGGCTGCATCATATATAGTTCTTCCTTAAGATAGCCGTTAAGGAATGCCGTTTTGACGTCCATTTGCCATATCTCATAATCATAGTATGCAGCAATTGCGAACATGATTCGGACGGACTTCAGCTTCGCTACGGGAGAGAAAGTCCCATCGTAGTCAACCCCTTGAACTTGCCGATAACCCTTAGCGACAAGTCGAGCTTTATAGATGGTAACATTACCATCCGCGTCTGTCTTCCTCTTAAAGATCCATTTATTTTCTATCGCTCGCCGATCATCGGGCAAGTCTGTCAAAGTCCATACTTTGTTTTCATACATGGATCCTATCTCGGATTGCATGGCTTCAAGCCATTTGTTGGAATCTGGGCCCGCGATCGTTTCTTCATAGTTCGAAGGTTCACCGTTGTCTAACAACATGATTTCCAGGACTGGGTTGCCATACCACTCTGGTGTGGAACGTGTCCTTGTGGACCTACGAAGTTCAGTAGCAACTTGATCCGAAGTACCTTGATCATCATCATTAATTTCCTCTCCAGTCGGTGAAGGCTCCATAGGAACATCTTCCTGAGCTGCACTACTTTCCGGTTCAAGAGGTAGTACTTCATCGAGTTCTACTTTCCTCCCACTTACTTCTTTCAAGAGAAACCCTTTCTCTAGAAAGGACCCGTTCTTGGCAACACAGATCTTGCCTTCAGATCTGAGGTAGAAATACCCAATGGTTTCCTTAGGGTATCCTATGAAGACGCATTTTTCCGACTTGGGTTCAAGCTTTTCAGGTTTAAGTTTCTTGACATAAGCATCGCATCCCCAAACTTTTAGAAACGATAGCTTAGGTTTCTTCCCAAACCATAATTCATACGGTGTCGTCTCAATGGATTTAGACGGTGCCCTATTTAAAGTGAATGTAGCTGTCTCTAAATATACCCAAAATGATAGTGGTAAATCGGTAAGAGACATCATAGACCGCACCATATCCAATAAAGTGCGATTACGACGTTCGGACACACTGTTACGCTGAGGTGTTCCAGGCGGCGTGAGTTGTGAAACAATTCCACATTTCCTTAAGTGCGTACCAAATTATTCTCCTCCACGATCTGATCGTACGAACTTTATTTTCGGTCACGTTGATTCTCTACCTCATTCTGAAATTCCTTGAACTTTTCAAAGGTCTCAGACTTGTGTTTCATCAAGTAGACATACCCATATCTACTTAAGTCATCAGTGAGAGTGAGAACATAATGATAGCCACCGCGAGCCTCAACGCTCATTGGACCGCACACATCAGTATGTATAATTTCCAATAAGTTGGTTGCTCGCTCCATTGTTCCGGAGAACGGAGTCTTGCTCATTTTACCCATGAGGCATGGTTCGCACGTGTCAAATGATTCAAAATCAAGAGACTCCAAAAGTCCATCTGTATGGAGCTTCTTCATGCGTTTGACGCCAATGTGACCAAGGCGGCAGTGCCACAGATATGTGGGACTATCATTATCAATCTTACATCTTTTGGTATTCACACTATGAATATGTGTAACATCACGTTCAAGATTCATTAAGAATAAACATTGACCAGCGGGGCATGACCATAAAACATATCTCTCATATAAATAGAACAACCATTATTCTCGGATTTAAATGAGTAGCCATCTCGTATTAAACGAGATCCAGATACAATGTTCATGCTCAAAGCTGGCACTAAATAACAATTATTGAGGTTTAAAACTAATCCCGTAGGTAAATGTAGAGGTAGCGTGCCGACGGCGATCACATCGACCTTGGAACCATTCCCGACGCGCATCGTCACCTCGTCCTTCGCCAGTCTCCGCTTATTCCGCAGCTCCTGCTTTGAGTTACAAATATGAGCAACGACACCAATATCAAATACCCAGGAGCTACTACGAGTACTGGTAGGGTACACATCAATTACATGTATATCACATATACCTTTAGTGTTGCCGGCCTTCTTGTCCGCTAAGTATTTGGGGCAGTTCCGCTTCCAGTGACCCTTCCCTTTGCAATAAAAGCACTCAGTCTCAGGCTTGGGTCCATTCTTTGGCTTCTTCCCGACGACTGGCTTACCGGGCGCGGCAACTCCCTTGCCATCCTTCTTGAAGTTCTCCTTAACCTTGCCTTTCTTGAAACTAGTGGTTTTATTGACCATCAACACTTGATGTTCCTTTTTGATTTCCACCTCCGCTGATTTCAGCATTGAAAGTACTTCAGGAATAGTTTTCACCGTCCCCTGCATATTGTAGTTCATCACAAAGCTCTTGTAGCTAGGAGGGAGCGACTGAAGGATTCTGTCAATGACCGCCTCATCCGGGAGGTTAATGTCCAGCTGGGACAAGCGGTTGTGCAACCCAGACATTTTAAGTATGTGCTCACTAACAGAACTATTTTCCTCCATCTCACAAATATAGAACTTGTCAGAGACTTCATATCTCTCGACCCGGGCATGATATTGGAAAACCATTTTCAGCTCTTCAAACATCTCATATGCTCCGTGTTGCTCAAAACACTTTTGGAGCCCCGGTTCTAAGCTGTAAAGCATGCCGCACTGAACGAGGGAGTAATCATCAGCACGTGACTGCCAAGCATTCATAACGTCTTGGTTCTCTGGGATGGGTGCTTCACCTAGCGGTGCTTCTAGGACATATGCTTTTTTGGCAGCTATGAGCATGATCCTCAGCTTCTGAACCCAGTCCGTATAGTTGCTGCCATCATCTTTCAGCTTGGTTTTCTCTAGGAACGCGTTGAAGTTGAGGTTGACATGAGTGTTGGCCATTTGATCTACAAGACATTTTGCAAAGTTTTTTAGACTAAGTTCATGATAATTAAGTTCATCTAATCAAATTATTTAATGAACTCCCATTTAGATTAGACATCCCTCTAGTCATCTAAGTGATACATGATCCGAGTCAACTAGGCCGTGTCCGATCATCATGTGAGACGGACTAGTCATCACCGGTGAACATCTCCATGTTGATCGTATCTTCCATACGACTCATGTTCGACCTTTCGGTCTCTTGTGTTCCGAGGCCATGTCTGTACATGCTAGGCTCGTCAAGTTAACCTAAGTGTTTTGCATGTGTAAATCTGTCTTACACCCGTTGTATGTGGACGTTGGAATCTATCACACCCGATCATCACGTGGTGCCTCGAAACAACGAACTTTTGCAACAGCGCACAGTTAGGGGGAACACTTTCTTGAAATTATTATGAGGGATCATCTTATTTACTACCGTCGTTCTAAGCAAATAAGATGCAAAAACATGATAAACATCACATGCAATCAAATAGTGACATGATATGGCCAATATCATATAGCTCCTTTGATCTCCATCTTCGGGCGCCATGATCATCTTCATCACCGGCATGACACCATGATCTCCATCATCACGATCTCCATCATCGTGTCTCCATGAAGTTGCTCAACAACTATTACTTCTACTACTATGGCTAACGGTTTAGCAATGAAGTAAAGTAATTACATGACGTTTAATCATTGACACGCAGGTCATACAATAATTAAGACAACTCCTATGGCTCCTGCCGGTTGTCATACTCATCGACATGCAAGTCGTGATTCCTATTACAAGAACATGATCTCATACATCACATATATAACATTCATCACAACCTTTTGGCTATATCACATCACAAGGCATATGCTGCAAAAACAAGTTAGACGTCCTCTAATTGTTGTTGCATGTTTTACGTGGCTGCAATAGGGTTCTAGCAAGAACGTTTCTTACCTATGTAAAAGCCACAACGTGATATGCCAATTTCTATTTACCCTTCATAAGGACCCTTTTCATCGAATCTGATCCGACTAAAGTGGGAGAGACAGAAACCCGCTAGCCACCTTATGCAACTAGTGCATGTCAATCGGTGGAACCTGTCTCACGTAAGCGTACGTGTAAGGTCGGTCCGGGCCGCTTCATCCCACGATGCCGCCGAAACAAGATAAGACTAGTAGTGGCAAAAAATTGACAACATCTACGCCCACAACAAATTTGTGTTCTACTCGTGCAAAGAAACTACGCATAGACCTAGCTCATGATGCCACTGTTGGAGAATGTTGCAGAAAATAAAAAACTTCAACGCTTCACCAAGATCAATCTATGGAGTCATCTAGCAACAAGAGAGAGGAGTGCATCTACATACCCTTGTAGATCGCGAGCGGAAGCGTTCAAGAGAACGGGGTTGAGGGAGTCATACTCGACGTGATCCAAATCACCGAAGATCCTAGTGCTGAACGGACAGCACCTCCGCGTTCAACACACGTACGGTCGGGGAAGACGTCTCCTCCTTCTTGATCCAGCAAGGGGGAAGGAGAGGTTGATGGAGAACAGTAGCACAACGGCGTGGTGGTGGAAGCAGCGGCGATCTCGACGGGGCTTCGCCAAGCTTAGGGAGAGGGAGAGGTGGTGCATGGGGAGAAGGAGGCGCCAGGGACTAGGGTGCGGCTTCCCTCCCTCCCCCCTCTTTATATAGGGGGCCTAGGGGGTGCGCCGTCCCCTAGAGATCCCATCACCAGGGGGGCGGCGGCCTAGAGGGGGGGCCTTGCCCCCCAAGTCAAGTGCCCCCCCTCCCCCCCCACACCCCTAGGGTTTCCAACCCTAGGCGCAAGGGAGGCCCAAGGGGGCGCACCAGCCCACCAAGGGCTGGTTCCCTTCCCTATTCAGCCCACATGGCCCTCCGGGATAGGTGGCCCCACCCGGTGGACCCCTGGGACCCTTCCGGTGGTCCCGGTACAATACCGGTGACCCCCGAAACTTTCCCGGTGGCCGAAACTGGACTTCCTATATACAATTCTTCACCTCCAGACCATTCCGGAACTCCTCGTGACATCGGGGATCTCATCCGAGACTCCAAAGAACTTTCGGGTTACCGCATACTAATATCTCTACAACCCTAGCATCGTCGAACCTTAAGTGTGTAGACCCTACGGGTTCGGGAGACACGCAGACATGACCGAAATGACTCTCCGGTCAATAACCAATAGCGGGATCTAGATACCCATGTTGGACCCACATGTTCCACGATGATCTCATCGGATGAACCACGATGTCGAGGATTCAAGTAATCTCGTATACAATTCCCTTTGTCAATCGGTACGTTACTTGCCCGAGATTTGATCGTCGGTATCCCAATACCTCGTTCAATCTCGTTACCGGCAAGTCACTTTACTCGCACCGTAATGCATGATCCCGTGACCAACCACTTGGTCACATTGAGTTCATTATGATGATGCATTACCGAGTGGGCCTAGAGAAACCTCTCCGTCATACGGAGTGACAAATCCCAGTCTCGATCCGTGTCAACCCAACAGACACTTTCAGAGATACTTGTAGTATACCATTATAGCCACCCAGTTATGTTGTGACGTTTGGTACACCCAAAGCACTCCTACAGTATTTGGGAGTTACACGATCTCATGGTCTAAGGAAATGATACTTCACATTAGAAAAGCTCTAGCAAACGAACTACACGATCTTGTGCTATGCTTAGGACTGGGTCTTGTCCATCACATCATTCTCCTAATGATGTGATCCCATTATCAATGACATCCAATGTCCATAGTTAGGAAATCATGACTATCAGTTGATCAACGAGCTAGTCAACTAGAGGGTCACTAGGGACATGTTGTGGTCTATGTATTCACACATGTATTACGATTTCCGGATAACACGATTATAGCATGAATAATAGACAATTATCATGAACAAGGAAATATAATAATAATCATTTTATTATTGCCTCTAGGGCATATTTCCAACAGCCGCGGCTCGAGCACTAGTCAGCAAGGCCTTCCGTACAGGTTTCTATTGGCCGACGGCCCGAGCAGCCGCACAGGACCTTGTCCAACACAGCGTCGGTTGCTAGCTCTTTGCCAATCAGAGTCATATGCCCCCTACCGCTCTCCAAAAAAATTTCATATCTTGGCCCTTTGTGGTCTGGGGGCTGGATATGGTTGGCCCCCTTAAAGGGGGAAGCCACAAGAAAAAAATACTTATTGGTCATGGTAGACAAGTTCACCAAATGGATAGAAGCCAAACCAGTGAAAACGGCCGAATCCGGACCAGTAATAGACTTTATATCCGGGGTCGTACACCGATACGGTGTCCCCCACAGCACCATCACCGATAATAGCTCAAATTTCACAGCCGATGAAGTGAAAGCTTGGTGCGGCAAAATGGGCATTAAGCTCAACTATGCTTCCGTCTACCATCCTCAAACAAATGGCCAGGTCGAACGGGCAAACGGTCTCATCATGAGCGGCATCAAACCCAGACTAGTGAGATCCTTGACAGAGTCGGACACTCATTGGGTCAAGGAGCTCGACTCCGTACTCTGGGGGCTGCGGACCACGCCGAATCGTACCACCAGATATACACCATTTTTTATGGTGTACGGTGCGGAAGCACTACTACCCTGCGACATAATACATGATTCGCCATGCGTACGCATGTACGAAGAGAAGTAAGCCGAGCTAGATCGGCAGGATAACTTGGACGCCCTGGAGGAGGAGCGCGACGTCGCGAAGGCCCGTTCCGCATTCTATCAGCAATAGGCTCGACGATACCAAAGCAGAGAAGTGTGGGCCAAAACTTATAATATTGGCGAGCTCGTTCTACGCTTGCCGAAGAAGAAGAAGGACAAGCTCAAACCCAAGTGGGAAGGTCCCTTCATCATCGACAAAGTTCTCACCGGAGGAGCGTACCGCTTACGTAATGCGTCCGATAACAGACTCTAGCCGAACCCATGGAACGCGGCCAGACTCTGGAGATTCTACGCCTAGCGCCGAACTCAATGTTCGTCTCCTTACCCCCTCCTTTTTAATTATGCTCCCTCCCTTTTCCTTTCTCGATCTTTTTCTCTTCACACAAAGTATTTAATACAGTACGGACTTCTGGGTTATTCCGGCCGCACTATGTGTGTAAGCAATACCTGGGGGCTTCCTATACGGAAGCTAAACATAACCTACTCTAAAGGGCTTTTTGCCCTTCACACATGTATTTTCTATGTGTGCCTTTTCTTCACCATTATATGCATCGATATGACTTAAGATGTGGCCAAGATGGGTTGCCTGGCTCCTATGTTTATTCCCTACGTTCCCGTTAATTCGGCTAGGGCATAAGGGGAGCACCTCTGCGATTGTTACTGCTGGTTGAGCCGGATGTGTACCTCAGACTGGGTGAAGCCAAAAGCTAGTTTCCTTAAGAGAATATTTGGTCGGTGAACAAAAGATGTCTTCGTTTATCATAATGTAAATCTCTAGAAGTTTTGTATCCTGCACCTTTGTTCGCAATCCGGAGATGTGCATCGTCGCATGCGTACCCAAGGAAAGGAACCCTTAACGGAACTATTCTCCTTGGAAGATGTTTCTTACTATCCATGTAATTAACATAACTAGTTGGGTACTTGTCTGTTCAAGCACTTATGACCCCTATGCCTGGTTTCCACGCATACTCCGGTTTTGTATGACTGAGCGGGTATTCGGACACACCCCGGACTGTAGGATCCGGGGGCTGAAGCAAAAAGGTCCGCCATGACAAATGATTTTAATCCTACTAGGGGCTATTTACGTCCATTGAATTACATAGTCACTTGGACTGACTATATTCCTCCTCTATACCATCCAACAGGCTATCTAGCTTACAATCCTGTTGAGAATACTTTGCGGCTAACGCCACCTGGTCATATACCAGACTCATGGGAATTTCTTGCCCATCTGGCCATGCCGGTCCGATTTCGGCCATATGGTTCGGGTCCAGCTTGGTGTAGCGCATCTTCACCATAGCCCATGCTTCCCTTGCACCCTGCCGGCAGGCTGACATCTTCCACAGTCGGAAGCGCCGCCGTGCTCCCTGAAGCATGTCCACAAGCTCCCCCATGCCTTGACGCCCTGCATCGCCTGCAAGCTCGCTCGTGCAGCTGTGAGAGGTCTTGCAGTAAATCGCTTGCAGATGCGGGCATCTCCTCCTCAGGGCGACCCGTCAGCATTCTTGCAAGCAAAACTCTTTCAATATACTTCCCCGCCGAACTATGCTACAGTACGTCTAGGCACTTACCATAAATGCCACGGCGAAGCCTTTTGTTCTCCTTCATGGAGTCCGCCAGCTGCGCATAGACGTCTTTCAATTCCACGTCCAGCCGAACATTGGCATCTTGGAGAGTATTCTTCTCCTACCTCACTTGCATAATAATGCGCTCGCTAGCCTTTAGTTGCCCCTGGAGATGCGACTCGCCATCCCTCCCGCCCTCCGGATTTACTCCGAGGTTATCTACAGAATTTTCTGTTAAACTCGTCATACCAGCAAGTTGCTAACTGTTATATTTTCATACAATTAAGATAAATGTTACCAGATGAGGCCTTCTGGGATTCCTCCAGCTTGGCAACCGTGGCCCTCAGTTGGGTCTTGCACTCCTCTAGCTCCCGAGACAATTTCTCATTCTTATCTACAAGAACCTGCGCATAATTTGATACTTAAAACCATTGTTCCAACCGTTTCAAGTCTCAGGGGCTACTTCTATACATGCTTATCAAACTTTCTTACCCGTATATCTTTGGTATACTGGTCTGTCGCCCGGGCGAGCCCGCCTTGAGCAGCTCGGATGTATGCGTCTCCCGAATTGAAAGCATTAAATGCCTCTTTGAAAAAGATGTTGTTGCAAAGCACGGCCCATCGACGCCGGTGATTCATGGCGCTCTCTACTTCGGAATTCGTGGCAGAGAGCATATCTGCGTCCTCTGTCGAAGGACTATACGGCATCGGCCCTACGTCTGCTTCCTCTCTCAAAGTCGGTTCTGGAGCTCGACTGGTGGAGGCATGGTTGGCAGGATCCCCGGATATAGTCCGGATACTCCTCTTCCTGCCAGGATGTAAAGGGTGTTGTTATACTTCAAATAACAATAATTACATGGCAGGTTGTTTCCTTACCTTTGTAGAGGCGTGTCGGTCCTAACTGCCCTCCTCTTGAGCCTGCCCAATCCGGACGCATGTGGCTGACGGGTCCCTAGGGGCTCGGCCTTGTGCTCCAAACGTCGTCTCTGCAAAGACACGACACTTCAGGGATAAGGCGTGACATAACGAAAGAGTCCTCTTCGGAGGATCGAGTCTTCGGCTTGGCTTACACGCGACGAAGGTAGCAGTCCGGGATAATCGGCAATAATAGCCACAGAGGCGCCGTCACGGCCCGCCCGATAAAATATCCCGTCGACAAGCTCCACGGCCGCATTCGGGTCTTCTTCAAGTCCTGGATCCAGGGCCCTTTTGGGGTCCCCTGGCTGCGGGGAAGGGCTGGAGATTCCTTCTACTGCCCTCCTCAGTTCCTGCTCGGAAATATCGAGGCAGGTAAGCTTAGCAAAGAACGCCACAATAAGTGAAGCGAGAAAATAAATGACGACTTACCCAGTTTGGGGGATTGTACACGGAGAATTCATCCCACGGTTTGATATGAAGGAAGTCTTCCTCTTCTCCTTTGTATAGATTGGATAGTATCCTTGCCAGAGCAGTGGCGGAGTCTGGACCCTTACGGCCACAACGGGTGCCATCATCTTCCCCGTTGAAATGCCACATGGGATTGCCCCGATATTGGAGCGGTTTCACTCCCCGCATTATGCATATTGCCATGACCTCGACTATCGTCAGTCCGGACTTGGCCAGTAACTTTATCCTACTCATCAGGAAATGTATTTCCCTCGTATCCTCTTCTTGGGGGCCTCGGGGGCGCCAGCTTAGACATGCCCTCGGCGGGGCGTTGCTGAACTCGGGGAGTCCTATCCGGACTGGATCCGGTAGGGGGACATCGTCAATATAAAACCACTCTGAAGGCCAGTTCTCTGGTGCCTTTTTGGGAGTGCCGGATAGGTATCCGGTCTCGATGATACGCCATACTTCGGCCCCACCCACTTGACATAGGGACTCTCCCTGGTTGCGGGGGACAAGGCAGAACAGCTTCTTCCATAAACCAAAATGGGCCTCACAGCCTAGAAATAGCTCACAAAGGGCGACATATCCAGCTATATGTAGTACGGAGGCTGGGGTGAAGTTGTGCAACTGGAGGCCGTAGAACTCTAGGAGCCCACGAAGGAATGGATGAATAGGAAACCCGACGCCCCTTAACAGATGCGGAATAAGGCATATTCGCTCCTCTGGAGACGGATTAGGGGATCTCTCCGCTTGTTCTCCGCCGTTATAGGTGGCTATTCCGGCTCGGATGGGGACCGCGAACGGCGGTGGGAGAAGCCCTTGGGTTTGTAACTTTATCAAACGGCTATGAGGAACTGAACACTCTCCCCAGTCCCCTGGCTTGGGGTAAGGGGAGCGAGCAGAAGAGCTGCGATGGCCGGCCATGTTGGAATGGTTTTTTTGGGGCGCTCTGTTGGATGCTTGCTCGAGGGGGAAGAATGAGGTTGAGATCTGGGAATCCCCGTCTCTTCAAATAGACGGCTAGCCCGAAGGATTGGGGGTGGCAAATGCAAAAATACCTTGACTCCTCGCATTCGCTCGACACCTGGAAATGGTCATTATTAAGGCACTGAAGCCGAGGAGTACAACGTTGATGAGATGTCGGACACTGTTCGTCATAATAGATACATTGGAGTATTCGGAGATGGAACCCGCCTTGCAATGCCAAAGACAAGACTGCACGCTGGACTCACCGTCATCGAAGCCTGGTTCAGGGGCTACTGAGGAGTCCTAGATTAGGGGGTATCCGGACAGCCGGACTATATACATCGTCCGGACTATTGAAGCGTGAAGATACAAGACTCAAGACTTTGGCCCGTGTCCGGATGGGACTCTCCTTTGCATGGAAGACAAGCTTGGTGATCCGGATATTATAGTTCCTTCCTTGTAACCGACTCCATGTAAACCCTAGCTCTCTCCGGTGTCTATATAAACCGGAGAGGATGGTCCTTAGAAGGCCGATCACAATTACAATCATACCATCATAGGCTAGCTCTTAGGGTTTAGCCTGTACGATCTCGTGGTAGATCTTCTCTTGTACTACATATATCTTCAATATTAATCAATCAGGAAGTAGGGTTTTACCTCCATCGAGAGGGCCCGAACCTGGGTAAACATTGTGTCCCTTGCTTCCTGTTACCATCAGCCTAAGACGCACAGATCAGGACCCGCTACCCAAGAACCACCGGTTTTGACACTGATAGAGGGGAGTACGACTGTACGAGGGTTTACTGGTTCGTCTACCTTCGCCGGAGAATAACATCAGGTGTGGGACTGTTGGTGAGTAGAGGGATGGCTAGGCCAGCGGTGGGAGTACGGTGGGGCGGTGAGGCCTGCACGGCAGCACGGCCAGCCGTGGGGAGGAGGGAGCAGGCAGTCCCGCCGGCGCTTGTTTGAGCGGCTGGAGCAGGAAGAGCAGAGATTGAAGAAGCACGAATGTCGTTGGATGGACATCCAATAGTATACAGGCCATCTGTGGAAAGCCTCAAATCTGTGGAAAACAGCATATAGGCCATCTGCCATTATTTCAAATAATTTACAGCCTGTTTGCTAATTCTTACGGGGTTTTTTGGAGCCCATATTTTTTTTGTTAGCATTACAGCCCATATTTTGACCATGGTTAAAAAATTATACAAAATTTTGCATATGTCTGTGCGGTCTGAACTGTTTTTAATCCCAAAATTTCGAGTCACATTCAGACTGATTTAAAAAATAAATGTATATCAATATAAAATCCAATAAATTGACCACGCATAAAAATCAATGCAATTTAAAATCTCGAAATG
The DNA here is from genome assembly GCA_963921465.1 of Triticum timopheevii. Lineage (NCBI taxonomy): Eukaryota > Viridiplantae > Streptophyta > Magnoliopsida > Poales > Poaceae > Triticum > Triticum timopheevii. The sequence goes on from OY997272.1 coordinate 500,070,873, forward strand.
AAAAAAAGATATTTGAAACTAATTGACGGTTTGATGTGTTTTAAAAATGTACAACCCATTTCTCATTACTGATAGGCCATTTTCTCGGCCAGCCGAATGAAGCTCTCCTCGTCTTGAAAGATTTGCAGCCCAACAGGCCTGATAAAGCGACTTACTTGACAAATCACAAAAAAACTGGGCTAGCCATTTTCAAAAAGAAAAAAAACTACTAGGCTGGTCTGTGGTAAACATAAAAGAAAAGGCTGTCTAGACAGGTCAGAGTGTCCCGCACAGCCCAGTTGACTCCCTGCTTCCGTCTCAAAAACAAATTAGATAAATGCCACTCCAATTATGGCGATTCATAAAAATGCCACTGCAATTTCCAAACTTTGAAAAATGCCACTGCAATTTTTGCAAACTATGAAAAACGCCACTGCAGTTTGCAAACTTTGAAAAATGCCACTCCAGACTTCGAAAAATGCCACTAGAAATGGAATGAAATGGCATTTTCAAAGTTTGGAAATTGCAGTGGCATTTCTCAGATACACCAGATTTGGAGTGGCATTTATCAAATTAACCCAAAACAAAAATAACTGGGCGAGCTGCTGGGTCCCTGGTGTCAGCCGCTCGTTATGCAATTCTCTCGTTTATTGACTGCGTTGACAATGGCATGGGACCCAGATGTCAGAAATCCACTAGGAGGAGCCATTTTTTATTGGCTTGAAATAAGGAGGCATTTGCTTGCGTACTGCCATGACCTTGGCGGGTCCCTGCTGTCATCCTCTCCACGTACAATCATCTCCTGATTGTGTACGCGTCAACTTGGTAGGCTCACAAGTCAGCCTCTAAACCCGTGGAGGACAAATAGAAAATAACAGCCCATTCCATATGTTCAAATGGAAAGTTAAACAGTTAGAGCAAAGTAACAGGTCTGATCCACATATAGAGTACTGAACTTCCACGTTGACAACCATCATAGCCAAGTTAACTATCTACTCCCACTAATACTCTAGTAGCATACAAGTACTAACTTACTCTTAGCTAACTAGACGATGCCGTCCGCCATCTGTGGTACACACTAAACGCCGGCACCGGCGTCCTGCGCCTCGCCTCGGACTTGCAAGAGGTGCGATAGGGCGTGTTGCTCGCGCGCGTTGGCCCTTTCCATGCTGGCGTGGTCCACCGAAGCTTCGGCTTCCAATCAGGAAACCCACTTGACGAGCTGGTAGTAAAAATAGGCGTCGCAAACGCGTGCGTGTCCGATAGCCTCCAGGGCTATTTGCCGGGCGCCGGCCTCCACGTAGTCGGTCCAGTTGCGGGCGCTCTGCTCGCGACTCAGAGCGTTGGTGCGCTACTGCGCCATGTCCCACTGGTGGCACAAATCGGCGATACGCTGTTCGTCTGCCAGGCGGTCGCACTTCAACAACTCCTCGATCTCCGCATTGCCATCTAAAGACAGATAGAATGCCTCCTCCCTCCGTCTGCCTTCCGGTGAAAAACCGAACACTAGTTCCGGTGGTGACCGCCTCCGGCGTCGCCTACCGTGGATGGGTGTGGGCATGGAGGATGTGGCGTGCGATGTCAGGCTGGTGGGGGCTTATGAGGATATGGCGAGTTGGGTCACGGTGCCACCGGAGAAGGCCGAGAAACAGTACTTATAGGCGGAAGGTAGCGCGACGGTCATCGGAATTCAATGCATAATGGCTTAGCGCGCCAGCTTGCCATGGAAAACTGGAGAAACTGAAATTATGACTGTGTCGTCCCGTCCCATCCCGTCTGGGTCGCACGCCGGCATGACGGTCAAACGAGTGCACTCGAATTATCTCCCTCCTTGTCAATAATGATTCCAAGGATTTAAAAAGCCCGCAACAATCAAAGCGCATCTTTTTTCGCATCAGTTAGCTGCCTTAATTATGGCCGGCTGCATGCAGGCAATCAAAATCTCTCGCAGCCAGTACGCGGAGCAGCATGCAACGAGTCGCAACCGAGGGAATGCATGCAGCCACCTAAATCGCTGGAATTAATTAGCCTTAAACTTCTGTATGACGTTAATTATTGCCATGCCTTGTTCTTGCTGCTTTGCTCACAGGACTAATAAACCCGGACGGAGGGAGTACCTTGGTTGGTGAGAGGTTTGAATTAAGCCCTGTAAACCAGAAAGGAGGTACTAGTACGTGTGTGATCTGCTATTTATTCGTGTAGGATCGAGTAGGTCGTTTCTTGAATTGAGCCATGCAAAACGGAAAGGAGGTAGTACGTGCGTGATCTGCTATTTATCCGTGTAGGGTCGATAGTGTAGCTTGTCAGTTTCTTCAGAGGTAGGCATTTTTATTCAAAAAACTACCACTTCGCATCTTGCGTCGCAAATACAACTGCCAGGAGCGCATTTGTAGGCTAGCTAGTGATCGATCAGTAACTTGTAAACACTGAGCGAACAGAAATAAGTAACTGTTAATGCATCTCAATGATTTACAGATCATATACAAATATGTAGCTCCAAAAGAAAAGATTAGCCACTTCGGATCTTGCGTCGCAACTAAAACTAACTAGTACGATTCCCATACATAAGATCAACATGTTAATGCATCTCAATGATTCACAGATCGTATACAAATATGTAGCTCCAAAAGCAAAGATCTAGAAAAAACATTTGTTCTTCCTACTAACATGGATGCTTCTATTGGCCAACATTCAGTACAGACTGAAAGACAAATTTGTTTGTGAAGTCTACAATTCCTCTTGCAAATGTAAGTGGTTTCACCAACAGCTGGAACCATGAGAATGAACCACACATGATGGAGGAACATCCACTGCAATATGATTTGGTCTTCTATCGATCACACCACGAGACTATTTTCGGAATACAAACTTTAACTTAGGCAAAATGATGCCCATTGTATAATCAGACCAAAGCAATGAAGCACCTAGTGTTGGCCAATAAATAGTACAGTACTAATTTTCTGCAGTCCATGAAGTGACTATCCAATCTTTTTTGTGTCTTTTTTCAAATTGCACTGCATGCAGTGACTATACTATTCTCTTGTGCAGTTCAACCAAAATTGCAGACACTTTGTTTGTTTGCCAAATAGCAACGGGCAAACATCTCTGTCTGCACAAATATCAAGCAGCTAGTAGACATATACCACACCATGTATTTTCGGTTTAAACATGTCTCTTCCGCTTAGCATTTGTCATGTTCTGCACTGGACAATCTGATACAGTTATGTTTTTCCCTGGACAATTTCATACTGAATTGATTTGCTGGTTCAGAGCAGAAATATAGCACCTATTCTTCATCAGACCAAGGATATCCATGTCCGCAGTGATGGAAGAGGTGAAATCGATACAACCGAAATTGAGCATCCAATCATTGAATCATGTCTTGCACCTCCAATGTAGGTCCACCCTGCCAATAAATTCACTTGCAAACCACTAGTATTACTATCTAATGATAGTACAAAAAGATAGCAAGATAGTAGCAAACCATGTACCTTCATAATGAACAGCTCATAGTGCCACCAATAGGATATAAAGGTTGGGAAAAAACATGCTCCTAATGTTGAACCAGTTGGACTTTTTGTGCAGTTCCACTAAATCGAGCATCCCTGTTTGCATTGATATTGAAAGTGTGATTACTATAAAAGTGGCACTAGTCGAAGCATAGACTCACAAATATAAGCATTCCAATTTCTTAATGGGAAAAGGTAGCAAGACTGTTTCTAACCACCTGTTTGAAGGAATAAATAAAGCAACATCGGCTGATGTCAGGAAGGCATACATAGTTTTTTCTGAAAAACTGAGCCATTCCTGACCTTTCCTCTTCTTTTAAGCAAATTTTGTGCAGTTCTACTAAAATAAAATGCCATCACCGCCTTGACAATTCAGTGACACTGTACAAAAGGAAATGACTTAACATTACATCATGATGTCTGGTATGTAGTCGACAGGCATTAGAGACAAACATATAGACCTCCTCCGATAACATAATGAACATTAATTTTAACAAAGGTGTGACTAGCTTTACCGGGATAATTTGAGTGAACTCTAGACCCTCCGTTCCTTAATATAAGACGTTTTCACGGTTCAATTTAAAGTATCCAAATGTCTAGTATTTAGAAAAATAGGTAGTAGTTTTCTTGAGCACATATCTAGGAAAGCTTGCCACACTTTATTTATGTCCATACGCTAATGCAACACAATTCGAATACTACAAATATACACTAATCTAGTGGCTAGTGCAACACTAGAGTAGTTAGTTTATTACAGGGTACAGTACAATGGTTTTACTGAACAGATTTCAATAAAATCTAGCACTAAAAGGTTTCTATAAGAATTAACAATACAAAATGTAAAGGTAACAAGTTTCAGCATTGGTATACTAGATGTGCATGAGCATTAAACCAAATACAGAAGTGTGAAGGTAACTAGCATTATTAACTAATGACAGTATAAAAAAATTGCAAACCATGTACCTCCAAGGTAAATATCATTTCGAACTCGGGGGGACCTTAAAAATTGCTATCTCAATCTTGATAATCGATCAAACATAAAAACTTGATCGAACGAATCAAGAGAACAGCCATAGGAGGAAGTGCCCACTCTTGACCTTTCCTCTTGTCTTCATAATTGTTTGTGCAGTTTAACCAAAATAAAATGACATCAGCACCTTGGCATTTTGGTGACACTGTACAAAAAATTTAACTTGTCTCATGAAAGTGAGGTATGTAAGCTATAAGCATTAACAGTGCAAAAATGTGAAGGTAGTAACAAGTTTCATCGTTGGTATACTGGCTGTGCAACAACATTAGAATGCCTTAGCTGAAAAATCTTTAATACATCCACAATCAACAACTAACCCTGAAATAATCCAGTGACATTAAATGGCATTGCTTAAATTTATCAGTGGCATTAGACTGAGAGCGGCATTAGTTAAATGTGGCATCACTTTAGCAGTAGCATTGCTTGACTTGACTGCTGGCGTTATACTAATAGTTCGATGTACCTCCAGGGACGCAGAGTGGTGAGGGAGGTATGGTTGCCCAGAGCAACAAATTTCCAGGCAGCATATGTGGATTACGTCCCATTTTTGTTCTCTTTAGACACCTTTTTCCTATGTGAGGACAACAAACTGATCGACCTGGTCATTCTCTATTGTGTTGTCATGCCTTTCTACCCTTCTTCAACCAAGAGACACGAGACTTGTTCCTTAGCTACTGATTTTCCCCTTTTCAACCTAGATGCGGGTTCGATGCCTACTCTCTTGGACAGTACATTCTCCCTTCCTTTCCTTATTCAACCCAAACATGGATTCGTCTGCATGAAGTAGGGTTTCCTTTAATAGTGCAAATTAAGGTTTTCGTCTGCATGGCCAGCAGAGCAGAGGATAGCAAATTGGGAAGATGGTGGAGTGGAAAAAGATCCACATGCAACGACGTGGCAGATGGGGCAATAGAACAAGGATATGGTTCGAAAAGAGGTAGCATACCTGAGGGTCAGCGAGAAGTGGCTTCGCTCGTGGTCGTCCTCCTCCGCACACACTATGGCAGCGAGCTTGGGGACGGAGGCCATCCCGCACGGGCGCTAGGTCTGAGAGGATGGCCTTGTCGTCAGTGCGTGACCTCGCTCGCCGACGACGAGTGCATCAACACTGCACGTCCTTTTATTCCCCGGCGAATCTATGACCATTGGTGAGGAGGGAGAGAGAGGCCGTCTTTTTTAGATCTGGAGAGAGGGTGGTAGTGTGAGAAGCAAGTGGGCCGCCCTTAGAAAGAAAGCGCTGAAGCTCCAGCCTATATATCTTTTTATACTACTAGTACTAGAGGTGGAGTAGTGGTAGAGTAATTTATATTTTCTCTGCGTACAGTACCAGTTAGTCGTGCTTCAAAACTGAACGGCACGCCATTAAAAAATAAAGGTCGATAACTAATGCAGCACCTTGGGCCAACGCGGCCAGATCGCATTTTGCACAAGAAATTACACACCATGTTTCGTTGACATGTGGTCCCGTTCCAACATATCAATGAGACGACGGCGAGTAGTAGTATTTCCAAACGGACGTGTAGGCTGGGGCGCCTCTTCATGAACTGTGGCAAACTGGCAACTGTCCACCAACTCTTCGCCTTCCCCTCTCGATTTGGAACTGCTGTAGCACGCTCTTCCTCTCCCTACTCCATTTTCCTTCAGCCCTTCACCCTTTCTTCTTCCATTGTTCGATCGTCTTCTCCATGGGTGGAATAGACCGGAAACGACCCCGTTATTCTTTCCCCGATCTGAAAGATGACGTGGTGGAGGAACTCATTGATCGGTGCAACGTCATCACCTCGGCTAGCATGGCAGGTTCGTTCAAGCCCATTCTCGACTAAACTAATAACATCATTACAAGGAACCCAAGAGTCAAGGAGCGGTTTGATCTCCCCTATCTTCTTCGCCGTGACCCTGATGACTGGCGCCGAGACGATGGAGGCCTCGCCCTGTGCAAGTTGATGCCGCTTGATAATGATACGTATGATGTTAAGATGCCATCGCTTGAGGTTAAGGCTTGGGTAGGCGCAAATGGAGATTGGGTTGTTTACATTGGGTCCAACTGCGAGTGGGAACTTGTGAATGCGTACACTCATGACCGGGTTCCACTTCCAAAAATCTCAGCGTACTGCCCAGAGGTTGAGCACACCAGTATTATACGCACGTTCAAATATGATCATCATGACTATCTTCTACGGAATATAGCAATTTGTCGAGTTCCCAACTGCTCTTGGAATTACAACAACTATGAAGTTGTTGCTATCTTCGACAAGCTTGTTGCCATCCTTCGTGGTTTGACTGGATGGATATTGCTCAAAAATCAGTTTCTGTACACGGATGAGTACTGTGATGCAATTCAATACGAGGGCCTTGTGTTTGCTGCCACCACTTGTGGCACTATTTTTGCATGGAATCCTTATGATTTCGGTATGTTTGTCTTCCACTGTAATTATAATTGTTTCATCCACATGCATGCGGGTTAGCAAGTTTCCCTTTACTAATTAACCTTCTTCTTGTGTTTCCAAGGTCCTGTGAACATTCCACCACCCATACTTGAAAATTTTTATAACCAAGGGGGAGATGACGATGGTGATGATCATGAGCATGAGGACGAGCAGCGCCCATATACTTTGTGGAGCCTGGCAACTAATTCCGATGGATCACCTCTTCTTGTGTGTATACAGCCCACTAATGATGTTACTACTAAGGAAGCAAGTCTAGTCTCCCATGGTCGCACTCTCCGGACCTATTCCAACACCCGTTGCATGGTATTCGGGATGGATACTAGTGTGCTAGCGCCAACACCTTCTCCCTGGTACAGAATTGATAGTCTTGGAGAAAACTCGCTCTTCCTTGGACAAAACTATCCAATGATGGTGAAAGGCGATCCAACTGCTGTTGACACAATGTTACTACCATTTATGAGAAGCAACTTTGTCTATACCTCGGACATTTGGGTGCTTCCCTACCCTGGTACTGATATAGTAGGTCGCTTCAGCCTGGATGATCAGTCCTGCGTTGGTCTCCATGTTGACAATGGATGGCCCGTCCCAGAGAATCACTTGTTGTTCAAAGCAAGTGTTTCCAACACCGAGGAATGGTTGAGTTGAAGTTCATTTCATTGCTTGTTATTTGTTGTGTGGTGAAAACTTTAGTATTTATAATGTATCCTCGTTGTCAATGTGGGTTGATGACCTGTTGTATGTAATAAAATGATATGCATGTGATAAACTTACTAAATTTATGAATGGCTTTCGAGTCGCTTCTCTGAGTGAGTGGTGCGACAAGGCAAAAAAATATTTTCCGAATACATAATTGTACGTGCATTGCAACAGGTTATCGGATGAGGCCAATCAATAATAGTAGTACACTATTTGTACTAGCTTCACATGCTTCGCGCGTCGGGCGGGTGTTTTTACTGTAGCCATATGTTAATATGTGTTCGATGTACGTAACCAGCACCTCGAATCCTTGATACTAGTAGGAGTAGTATATAGTAAGTAGTAGGAGTAGTAGGGTGGCATGGGCCAGAACAAGCATTCACGTCCAGGAGTACAGCACACGCCACCTCCACAACATCCATCTGACACCATATTATTTCTTGGAGTCCATGCTAGAGCAATCCCTTCAACCTCGTCGTTTCTCTAACTTCAGCCATCGCGCGGTGGGTGAGGTGGGGGTTTGCCGATAGTCGGTTTCCTTAACTGCGGTCCCACTTGTAAGGACAACTCCAACGCACGACCCCAAACGGATCTCCGTTTTGCACGAACTCCAACGATAATTTTGACTAGACAAGTAAGACCAAATAAAACAAGAACCACAAGAATACATTTTACTACTCCTGTAAGTTGGATTAGTGCCTTGATGCATTCATTGTTGATCTGTGGAGGCTCGATCTTGCGTGCTTCTTTCTTCTTCGAGTGTAAAGAAGTAGACGTTGCTTCCTCGCATCTAGTCTCATGTCTAGCCTCTATTCTAGTAGGAGTATCAACAAGTGCACTAGTCTCATCTCTAGCCTCTGTGCTAGCTAAAAGTGCTAGAACATCTACTAAATTGCGCTCTATCAATATATGGATGTACTCTTCTTCCCAATACCAAGACTTGCATCCATTCTACTCCCTCCGTTGCACAATACATGCCTTCTATTTGTCAAAATATATATGTATCTAGACATGTTTTAGTATATAGGTACATCCATTTTTGGACAAATGGAAGTCAAGTATTTTGGAACGGAGGGAGTACACAATAAATTTTTTAAGTTAGCACAACTAGTCTAATCCGAGAGCACAACCGAAGATTTGGTCGGGTTCTTCCTCCTTTTGCCGACACGTGGGACATCCAACATCCATGTCATGCCATGAAAGAAAATAGAGTGGTAGTTGAAGCCACGTGATGTGCATCTTGGGTTAAACTGTAAATAGAATCTTACTACTCTTGAGTAACTCCAAAAGCGGCCACCAAAGACCTTTATTGGATTTGTTTTTCATCACCAGCACATCGAGGTGAAAGATGTGCAGGTTCAGTGGGTCCTCTTGCGTTTTCACTGACATGTGGGACTGCATGTGAGCAAACAGACGATGGGCTCCACGCGTCCTCTAGCTAGCTGAGAAGAGAGATAGAGGAGGGCTGAGCACGGACTGCAGGAAATTTGTTCTACGTACCTCGATATAGGCTTGATATAGTGGGGTGGCATGGGCCATAACTAGCATTCACGTCTAGCAGTACGGCACACGCCACCCACATGAGTCCCATTCGACACCAATTTTCTTGGAGTCTGTGCTATAGCCATCTCTTTTCCCTCCTGTTTTCTCAGCCATCGCGCGGTGGGCGGGGTGGGGGTTTGCCGATAGTCGGTTTGGTCAACTGCGGTCCCACTTGTAAGTTAAAATGCAACACCGCACATATTCCCGCTTGAGCGGCGTGCCGGACCAACCGTGTGGGGGTGCGACGCAAACTAGGCAGGCTTTTCCTTTTGAACTCGTAACTTGTAAATTTTGGTTCTGCTCCATGGCGCGACAGATAGATAGAAAATAACGATTTTGCCTAGAGTAATGAGAAATTTGGTTCGGGCGCCGTTCATGCATGGAGTACGTACGAAAATTATGAAGTTGATGCAAAAGGTAAGATAATTACTAGTAGTATCATATAGTACTACATGGATTTGACGGAAAGATAAAAATACATACGGATCCATCAACGACATCCTCACGCCCTAGTGCACCGGGTCACCAACCGACATGTGAGGAAACGCGGCATTGGCAGCGAGCTCAACATGCTTCTGAACAATGCCGTCCAAGGTTGCCCTGCGGTCCAAGAAGGCCAGCGTCCTATCGTCCTCCTCTTGCATGTAGTAGCCCTTGTGGACGATTTGCAGGTAGACGTGGGTGATTATGTCAATGGTGTCTTGCTGCGCAAGGCGCTGCGCGGCGAGCGCGACCTCGAGGTGGACATTCTCCGGCGCGACGGCGGGCAGTCACAGGGCCACCAGTGCATTGAAGAGGTTATCACCATAGTGGCTGTTGAGGGTGGTGGGCATCGCAGAGCCTGGGTGCGTCGGCTGGAGGCGTACGTCAAAGTCGTCCGCGAGCTTCTTGACGACGGTGAACTTGTCGAGGAAACCGACAAGGACCTCGTCGAACAAGGAGACAAAGCTGTCGTCCAAGCGGCCCCTCGCCCTGGCGGCGTCAAGCAATACTACCTGGAGAAGTTCCTCGGTGCCGGGCCGCAGGCCGGCGTCGTGGACCATCTGGCACAGCCGGCTGATGCTCGCGCTCATCGCCTCCATGGGTCTAGCTAAGCTTCTAGTCAACTGATCTTGTGATTCGAGTGATCACTCTTGCCCTTGGTTAGCGTGCGTAGGTGCGTAGGATTTCGTACTACTCCTCAACCCTCTACTGCACCTGCCTTTGGCTGTATGATAGGGGGGCCGGCCACCCCTTGGGCCCACGTGTCATTCACCCAAACGCAGTTGCCTTAAGTCAATGAAGCTGCGTCCCCCTTCGTGCCGGTGCAATGTAGTCATCTCATCGGACCTCTAGTTGGGGCCAAATGAGAGAAGTTTGATGTTTACTGGTTTATTGGTCCCCTTTGCATTTTGCGCCAAGTTTGGACCTTGGATTTAACTAATAAAATGTTAATGCATGTAAACAAAAATGTTGTGTAAGTCACCTTACGAAAACCAAATAATCCCAAAACACTTAGACTAACCATAGTGGGAGTAACTTAGGTAGTAACATAACACATCCCAAGAAACAATTGCTTATGTGGCATGGAGTTAATTAGGATAGAGTTGCTTGTGGTAACATAATATGTTATTGTAACATAACACACCCCAAGACAAAATGATTCTATATCTCAATTAATGAAGGATTGCATGTTACCATCCATATGTTACTACCCACTATGAAGGTAGTAACATAGACTAATAACATATGCATGTTACTAGTCTAAGTTACTCCCCACTATGACCAGCCTTAGGCACGGTGCATTAACTCCCTCCTTGTTTCTTATTTCGTGACATAACTACCAAACATGACATGCAGTGTTTAGTTCATTGCATGTAATCCTATTAGTACTCTAGTTAGCAAAAAGACATTAAGTTCTCTCGCCGATAGGAATAAAACACCGTGTATTTATTTACAGAGGGAGTAGTACATTTTTTGTGACATGAATTACTAGATATTGCTAGTCAAATACTAAAATCTAGATGGACGTGGTAGTACTCCTAAATCCAGATGGTGGTGCTACTAGTACTAGTAGTAGTACTACCAATGTAGTAGTGGGAGTACTAGCACTGTACTACCCGTTGGTCAAATTATTACGTGCTGCTCCTCCCAGTGAAGTGACAAGACCCTGCGCCGGAGATGACACCTGAGTATAGGCGCCGTGTTCGGCATACCATAGTCAGCCTCACTATCTGCAGTCACTATCATCATGGCTGTAGAGCTAGCCTGCTTACAACTAGCCCTATTCGACATAATTTCCCGTGCGTAGATGCCCGTGCATTGCACCGAACACCAAGATTGGGGGTGGACGGTGCCGGCAGCGTCCATCGCACCAGATTTTTCCATGGCCTTCTATTTGTGGTGGGGAGGAGATAAGGCTGATTGTGAGAGACAAGGATTTTTTTGTAAATAGGGAACAAGTGCAAGCATCATTTTGCAAAAATGGAGAAGCTTGGTTTGTATGCGCCAGATCTAGATCCGATGGCTATGGGTGAAAGATGGGAGGCACAACATCATCACCAACTCACGACCTGTTTGATTTGCAGGATTTTGAAAACACAGGAATAGGACATGGCAATATTACAAGTTTCAAACTGATATTACAAATGTTAGGAGTAATGCCGCACCTACGAAGAGGGAATTACTAGGAAGTTTACGTAAGAACTTTCGTTACTTTACGTGGATGCAGCATTATCGTACAAACTAAAATCCACCGCCCTGACAAGTCACTAATGGGCAAATAAGTTTTTGAGTCTCTGGCCACTTGATGTTTCAAAAACAAATTCAGCTTCTGCGGAAACTTTGTCATTTAGGCTTAGACGCTTGCGGTGATCAGCACGCCATTCATTGTTGCGCCAGAGAACACCAAACCTCATTACCTTGAGCACACTTGCCTCCAGAACAAAGAACCTAGCCAATTTAATCTCAGATGTGCTGCCTCAGTAGTTGATCAAATCAATTTCTGTAAGATGGAGATCAAGGCATTCGATGAGATTGTTATAGTGCAGCACATTTTTCACTTTCGGTCTTTTTTATCTGCAAAAGAAGAGAACATATTAGAGCAGCTGGCTGTATAAGATTGCCGTGTCATCAAGAGGTACCATTATCATTCGCTCATACGATAGGGTTGGCTGGCTAGTGATATTTTTTCACTCTATCTCTCTCTCTCTCTCTCTTTCTGCTTCCTCTCATTTAACTAGGAGCACGTGAAGAGCTTGGGCATTTGTTGCCTTCCACTATGTGGCCAATGCCATATTTCGCAAAAGTCTGCCACATAATACGCATCGATGTCAAACCAACTACACCAGCCTCTCACTCTCCCAAACAAGTGTTTTTATGGCCTCACTCCTCTCTCTCTCCCACGCAGTGTTTTTTCATTGCGTGAGTTAATTTGGCACCGGAGCAAAGTAGGTGATCCAGATTGGGGCACCAGGTGAGCAATGGAGGTGCATCGATGCCAAATGCATCACAAGTGAATTTGGCACATGTTCTGGCCTACATAGCCAACTTTTGTACTCCCTCTGTCCCAAAATTCTTGTCTTAAATTTGTCTAAATACGGATGTATCTAGTTACATTTTAGTGTTAGATATATCCATATCTAAACAAATGTAAGACAAGAATTTTGGGACGCAGGAAATACTACCTCGTATTTAGTATAAAATTTTGACCATAGATTTACCTAAGAAAATGCCAATGCATGTCACTAAAAATTACACCATTTGAAATTATGTTCAAATACGAATCCAACAATATAGTTCTTAGTGACATGCATTAACATTTTGTCAGTTAAATCTATGGTCAAATTTTGATACTACGAAATTGGAAGAGTAAACCAGGATGGAGGTAGTACTTGCTCTTAGGGTAACCATAGAGTGACTGGAGTAGTCTCAGTTACTTTCCACTATGACTAGCCTAGGCTACTATAGTAGTACAGCATAAAAACGATGCAGGTGATCACATGAGAAAAAATACTAAAAACATTTCTTTCGGTGCAGTGCGTAGATGCAGTTTTGAACACTACACTTGTCATCGTAATTTGGGAAAATTATGAAAAAATTGAGCTACGTTGTGATTACCGTTTACTTATAAGAAAGAAGTTTCACCTTGATGAGTAGCTTCTCCGTGCACGGAAAGCATGTAAGGAATCCAACAACTTGATCCAGATTGGGGCCGATAGATTTTAGTGCTAAGATCTTCACTTTGCGCATGGACTGGGTCAAGCTTGTCGGAATCCTTTTCTGGAAGACGGTCGTAAATACATCAAGAAGAAATTTAAAAATGTGAATTTCAAGAAGACGAAGAAGAAGATGAGTGTTGTACTGAACGATTACGGATCCAATAAAGAGTTCAGAGAATTTGGCAGATGTGTACACCAACGCTGTCAATTTCGGCGCGTCAATGACCCTGATTTTTGTTGGACCTTCTAGATCCGATACAAGCAATCTCTTAAGGAAAGGTGCATTCTCAATGACCATAACATGGAACAGCTGGAGTGATCTCTTCCCAATTGATGTCTTGTTGCGGGGCCAGCAAGACACATAAATCCATCGGAGATTCGTCGAGGCGATGTGGAGGCTAATGAACCCATGGATCTACTCAAGACGAAGGTACTCGAGCACAGTACAGCTGTGGAGCAGGTGATCCATAGCCTTCATCGAGATTACAATGTCGAAGAGGTCGAGCTGCTTGAGTTTAGGGAGAAGAAGGGCGGGCGCGACATTAATCGGGGGAAGATAGCAAGAGCTAAAGCTGGCGCGGCACAGTGTTGGCGTGAGGCGGAGCGCGGACGGCTGTAGAGAGTGACATCGTCCAGTTTCAAAGCTGAACTCCTCGAGCTGATCTAGGGCGGGGGATAAGAACCACTCGTCGAACTTGGGTTGGACCTTGCAGTTGGTACTGAACATGCGGATGTCAAGGCGTCTGGCTGGCCCAGGGTGTGATCAAAGGATCTTGGAGACTGCAGCCATGCATTTGCAATCCCCATCGCAGAGGCAGCTGTCGACGGTGAGGTTGAGGGGGACACAACGCCAGAGGGGGCGCCACCGCCAGGAGAGCAGGGCGGTCCGCACGGCAGATTTGGTGGGGAGGAGGCCGATGATGACAAGCAGCATGTCCTCGGGGAGGCTGCTGATGAAGTCCAGGCTCGTCGGATGCGGTTTTAGCTCGAGCCGCCTTCGCTTGTTGGCTGCCTCGCCATCCATCTCAACCGGCGGCGACACCGGTGTACACGTGTGCTGGTGTGTGTCGTGTGTTGGGTGTGCGCTAGTGCGTCCTTCTGTGCATGCCGCCGCGCAGTGGTGAATTGTGCGCAAGTGTGTCCTTCGTGCGCAAGAAGTGTGTCCTCAATGCGCCCTCAATTTACTAGCGTGCGGGGTGCTACCCCGAGTGGTTTCAACTTTGTTTACTTCACCGCGTGTCAAATGGGCCTCTAGGTTACTTATTTTCACCCACTGCCACATGGGCCAGCACACGAAGATACAACGAGCTGACAAGGCAGCATGTGGATTGGTTGACCGGTCAACTAAACAATATACGGAGCTATACGCTGACATAGTGAGCGTATAATCCGTCGGTATAGAGAGTTCGAGTGAGAGGGAAGGCCCGTGAGAGATAGCAAAGAGAGAGAGAAAGAGCTACTCCCTCTATTCGATAATGTAGTTCCAACATTTTTTTAAGTCAAACTTTTGAAACTTTGACCAAGTTTATAAAGAAATTACTTATATCTACAATACCAAAGATAAATGATAGTATGAAGTAAGTAAATGTTGTGATGAATCTAATGATCATTCCAGATGTAAATGTTTTTCTCCACATATACCTGGTCAAACTTTTCTGAGGTTTAACTTTTCAAAACATCTATATGCTTATGGACGTGACAGAGTCCCTAACTAGAGAGAGAGAGAGAGAGAGAGTGAAAAAAGTGTGTGTGCGTGTGTGAAAGAAACATGGACAACACACGATAAAAGTAGAGAAAAATTGTGTGTGTCTTATGCAAACATATCACACATGCATCTTCGACAACGGAGGCAAGGTGAGGAGATAGTGTGTGGTTGTTTGGAACCGAGAGAGCAAGACCCCTAGCACGTGGCCAAGAGGGGTCTAACAAACAAGGGAGAGAGGTCGAGAGAGACGTACGGAGAAAATGCAGACATGGGGAGGAGAGAGTGTATGTTTGTCATAGAGAGATCCCCTGGAGATTGTGATGGGACTACATGGGTGGGAGATCGAGTGACAAGGTGTGTGCACGATAGAAGATGCCCCGAGAGATATCGAGATAGATGTATGGATGGAAGGAGACAATACGTGTGTTCCTGATGGCTAGTAAGAGATAATCATACTTAGGAGGGGGGTGCTTGCGCCTATGATGGAGTGAGGGATTATGGTACTTAGGGGGGTGCGTGTCACATGGAGAGAAAACAAGGGCGGAGAGTGTTGGATGGGTCTATATGTATAGCGCGAGCGAGACATGTGTATGTGTGAACCAGGGAGATATAAGGTCAGTTTGGCTTGCGTCATGAGCATCTTTTTCCTAGCCTGGGGTTGTGGCTGGATTTCATGCACGCTTGTTTGGATGCTACCCTGTGAAAAAGAAAGCCCGCCTGGCCTGGGTTCCCTTGCACTTTAATTAGTCTGGCTGGACTCCAGACACTGCAAGTAGCCTGGCCCAGGCAACCGATTTCGAACGCCTGGCCGTGCCTGGTCATGCGGCCACGAGGCTAACAGCAACATGGATGGATATTAGCATTAAATAATTGCTGCATGGATTGATTAATGGGACGTTGATGCTTTGCCTGGCCCAGGCATGAACAAAACGCTTCAGCACCACACAAGCCTGGCTAGGCAGAAATATTTTACATCTCATGTCCACAGCAGGCAGTACTGGCCATGAAGGCATGAGGGTCAGGTCATGAACCAAACTGACCAATAAAGTTTGAGAGAGATTGAGGAGCCCTGATAAGGCTGAGTGGTGCGTCAAATAGCTGAGAGGGGGAAAGAGATATTCCATCCGCTCGATAGTGCAGTGCATGTAAATTTTTTAGAAGTCAAACTTTGGAAACTTTGATCAGGTTTATGCAAATGTTATTTATATCTAGAATACCAAAGATACATCATACAAAACTACATCTCATGGTGAATCTAATGGTATATGTTTGTCGTACTAGATGTAATTGTTTTTCTCCACGTACATGGTCAAACTTTGTGATGTTTCACTTTTCAATAAATCTATATGCTATGGACCGAGGAGAGTGCCTAAGTCGAGACAGATCAAGTGCGTGTGAAGGAGAATGAGTAAGTGTGCAAAAAGAGTATGTGTGTGAAAGATAAAGTGACAACAAATGATAAATTAGAGAGAGTGTGTGTTTTTTCATTTCTTATGCGAACATATCATGCATGCATCTCCGAGATGGAAAAGCGAGGCGAGGAGATACACGAAGATAGCTAGTGTGTGATTGTTTGCAACGGAGAGAGACACCCCTGTAGCACATCTCCAATAGAGGTCTGGCCAACAAGGAACAAAGGTCGAGAGGGACACATGGATGGCATGGACTCATGGGGAGGGAGAGAGGGTGTGCTTGTGATAGAGAGATCCCCTCGAGATCGTGAGGGGACTATATGGGTGGGAGATCGAGGGAGTGCGTGTGCGATAGAAAGATGCCCCGAGAGAAATCGAGATAGACCATGCACATGTTTGTGATGGAGACTAAGATTAGCTAGTCATATACATATAGGGGGGACTGCGTGTGCCTACAATTGAGTGAGAGACCATCGTAGTTGGCTAGCTAGGCATGAGATTGTGTGTGTGAGAGAGAGATGGAGAAAGAACAAGGGAGGGAGATAGAGTTTTAGATGGGCCTATCGAGTGCGAGTGAGATATGCATGTGTATGTGTGACCCAGGTGGATGGAGAGTTTGAGAGAGGGGGAAGAGCTCCGAGACGATAGAGTGGTGCGTGAGAGAGTTACACGCAAAGCGTCAAGGAATTTGTGTGCATACGATGAGTGCACCCAAGATATCTAGCTTGGGCTAGCTAGAGTATCATACGTAGTGTGGAAGAGAGACCTATAGATGGTGTATATATGCATGCGAACTAGAAAGACCCCCCCCCCCACACACACACACACACAAAGAGAGAGAGAGAGAGAGAGAGAGAGAGAGAGAGAGAGAGAGATGGAGAGAAAGGGAGAGGGACCAACAAGGTTTTTGTGTCGGATGCGTGCGATAGAATTGAAGATTGTCGGAGAGAGAGAGAGAGAGAGAGAGAGAGAGAGAGAGAACATGAGTCCGGGAGAGGGGCAGGTCGCATTTTATGCATCAAAGACTGATATAAACCATGTTTCGATATAAACTTGCATTCAAATATTTAAATTGGAGAACATGTTCTCTGCAATCCACACATGAATGGATATATGCGTATATCAAACAAGTTCATTAATTTGACTTTCAACATGTTCATGGAGTACTATAATACTGTACAACATGCTACTCGATTGAGGTGTTCAATTTTGAATTTAGTTCACTATTTTGACCTACTGAACGAGCTATTTCATTGAATCGAGATATTTCATTTTGGGTTTGATTCGCGTTTTTGAGTGGGTCAACTATTTGTCATATAGTAAATCATTAGCAACGAGCATGTAAAAACACATTACTCCCGAGCATCATCTCTCCATCTAAAAAAGAAGTGGCAAGCTAATATTTCAAAATTTGATTCGAATCGACTTGGTAAGGTAGATGTGGATGCTCGTTCTACCAAAATTTGAATGAACCGTTAAACATCCTCTCTGATCGATGGAATTCGCCCGAGCAAATAAATGGGAGACGCGAAATTACCGTCCTATGTGGGACACGCATCAATTGGCCCGTTGTACATCGAGGGTAGGTTTGTAACTTCATCCAAGCGCACCTTCTCCTCGGCCAAAATAACATGTGCCGAATAATTCATAAACCATGGTAGGCAAAACACGCTCTCCTCACCCGAAATAGCTCGCGCCCACTATTTCAAAACACGCTCTCCTCGCCCGAAATCGCTCGCGCCCACTGTAGTTCAAAACACGCCCTCCTCGCCCGAAATCGCTCCCGCACACTATTTGGGGAGAAGCAAAGTTACTCTACTATCCTCGAGCCTCAGTACACAGACCCAAGCCGAGAAGCCTATAGGCAACGGTAGAACTGTAACTCCCCCTGACATTTCAGACAAATGCGTCTGTAAGACATGGTTCCACTCCCCTCCCAATTCCCCCCCCCCATTCATACCTCGTGGGCACCAAATCACCTTCTCCCCGGGAAGCTCCCTTCTCTCGAGCCGCAAAACCTCAGCCCCACCTCCATGGCACCCCCACTACACCAATTTCAAAGCCACCCCCCTCCCTAATGCCGGACACGTTGTCCATTTGCCGTCGTGCACTGGGCCGTGTGCCTCTTACTCTGTGCTGCTGGTGCTGCCTCAACGGCGGCCGCGTGAACCGTACCGGAGCCGATTCACCCCCGCCGTTGTTCATGGCGCTGGAGCAGCTCCAACTTCGGATCCGTCCAGAGTCCTAGCGCAGCTTCCCCGTAGTCGTCGACCGTCGCGACATCGCTCTTTCCCTGCCGTCGGTCGCCATCGCAACCGCGCCGGCCGCACCGACTCGGCAGCTGGACATGCCTACTTCACCATGTCGCCAGATAGGTCGCACCCTCATTTCAAATCACTTTATTTAGGCATCAGTTGTCTGAATTTTTATTCTGGGCCAATCGATTCCCAATGGGAAGCAGCATCCCTCGAGGCGGCGGAGCTCTGTCAGAGTAATGGGCCACGGGTAGGCTAACTCGAGCCCTATAACCTTTCAAAACATCGGGGCAGACTGTGCCCCTCAAGACTCCGCGATAAGGAGCCGCCTCCTGTGAGTCGGCGGCAAGGCCGCCGACTGTCCCTCACTGCCAAAGTCCCAGGGACGGCTTCGAGATAAGCCGACTCCTGTTGGCGGCTTCCAGAGAAGCCAGCTATGGGGAGTCGGCCCGCGACTCCGGCTGTCCATGGCGGCCGAGCCCCAGGGACGACTTCAAGATAAGCCGACTCTTGTTGGCGGCTTCCAGAGAAGACGGCTATGGGGAGTCGGCCCACGACTACGACTACATCCTGCCTTTGCCACGATGGACGGGACGGGGTACGGCCACCGCATGGACCATCCCCCTCCCGCTTACGAAGGGCTGGCATGGCTACAGTGCGCCGTATCGCTGGAGATCTCCATCGTGGCGCGGCACTGTTGCCATGCCCACCCTTACCTCAGCCCCCGTGGGCGGCGCACTGTGCCCATGACGGCTTACGTGTACGGCCCAGAGACGGTGGGACCTACCGTCAGCGGGGGTACCGAAGACGGCGAGAGCACCACAAAGGTGGACCCATGGGAGTCGGCCCCCTGGAGTCGGCCGGCCCCTCCCACGGGCCCCGCACGCCATTAACCAGACAAGACGGGGAATGGCACAGTGATCGCCCGTCAGGCGGTGGCACCGTTGCCATGACCCCATGACCAAGCCAACGTCATTAGAGGCACGGCTACAGTACCAGGCCTGTCGGCAGGGCCCAACAGTCGGCGGGCCCCAGCAGTCGGCGGAGAAGACGATGGCCTAAGAGACAGACGACTGGGACCCACGCCCAGCCGGATTACCATTGTATCCCTGGGGGCGGGCCTATATAAGCCCCCTGGGGCACCCATGCATGGGGGATCGCTCCTTTAGACTAGACCAGATCATATAGGAAGGAGGGAGCTAGCCTCACCTTCTCCTACCTCCAGAAAACAGCTCAAGGAGCAACCTTGTACTCACTTTGCCATAGTGATCATGCGGAGACCCCATAGAGCAGCAGTAGGGGTGTTATCTCCACGGAGAGCCCTGAAGCTGGGTAAGATTCGCCGGCGTGCATGCCTTCGCCTCATCCCGTTTCCAGGCACCGGCGATGTTCTACTCACCCCCACCATGATAAGCCATCCTTTGGCATATGTCGCATCCAACCCCCGACAAGCTCCTAGGATGCCGGTTGGCTGGTGTCTAACGTAAGGGTGTAGGGCCGCAAGTTCACCGCAAAAGCAGCGCTTAGATGGCTATCTTTTAGAGTTGCGTGGGTTGAAGGTACTGCCGCTGCCAGATCTGGATGACGGGGACTCTTTGTGGATTGGCCCGGGGGCGGCGCAACCACGGCAGTGCGATGGGGCGGGGAGCGGGATTTTGGCCGGGGCCACGGACAGCGGAGGCAGGCTGCTCTGTCGTTGGTCGCTGGCTCTTCGGGGAAGATTCCGAATAGTGTCAGCCGAGAGGCACAAGATGTCCATCAAGCCATCCGGCGTAGATCGGACAGTACCAAAATAAAATAAAATCGTGTGACCCCAATTTAGTCTTCGGTCAATAGACGTGTGACCGCTCTCGTACCTTGATGTTCATCTCTTAGTGTATTTCTTCAGATCAGAGAGATATGTCGTTCTTAACATTATGCGTTATCTGCATCTTCAGACACACCGTCTTCCGACTCACTGCAGCTGCTCCAACAAGGGAAGCATACACCAGAAGGGAGCTATAGTCCCCACTCAACACTTCCCTGCATCGAATGCGCGTGCCCGACATGGACAGCCACAACAACTGCAGGGCCATCAACAAGTCAGTACATGATGCTCACTCCTATGGATGGCAGCCAGATAGGTTGTACCCTCATCTTACTTGTGTGCAACATTTATGGCTTTGTTATTCATCTAAGCATGGAAAATAGATCATCACATTTCACTTTATATTCATGCTGATCTCTTACGGGTCTTGTTCAGGAGTTAACGTTGTTCCATAGTTCAGCTAAGATACTTGTTCTTTAGGTAACGTTGTTCCATAGTTATCATCCATTAGCCAATGCTATCCCACAAGCTGGTGATTATAGTATTATACCACTTCTAGTATTACCTATGTTGTTCTTTAATACTTTTGTGTGCCATCTAGTTAATCTCGAGTACAAATGATACATATTCTGTAGCTTTCATCTGTGTTCTCCCTTTAGTTTATGAGACCTGTTGCTGCTAGTTAACCCCAGTCCTACTATTTATGTCGTCTCCTACAGGCACTCATTACATAAATATAACTACTAGTTGTCTTCCATGCATGTTAGATATAATTTCACACACTGATATATCCACAAGAACCTCAAGAAGCAATGTAAAGGCCAATAAACTTGATGTCATTGATACTCAATATGATGGAACATGTAAAGGCAGTTCTTCAGAAAACTTGCAGAAAGATGATGAATCCTCTTCACCCCACAAGGTCCTTGCTCTAACTTGGCCTGTTATATGGGTACAACATGCATATAATGTCCTGGAGTGTATCTACTCTGTTGCAATGCCATGTGCTTAGCATGCTGATCATGCATGTAAATATGCCATGCCTTCTTGTTTTTCAGTACCTATTCCATTCATGATAACATGTTTTCAAATTCAAGTACTATCATTCTACTCTATCGCAATGCCATCTGCTTAATTTGGACATCATGCTTCTGAATATCTTATGCATTGTTATTCATCAGTATGTACTTCATCTGTCTAACATACCATATTTTTTACATTGAAGTGATGTTCTAGTGCTCTGTTGCAATGCCATCTTGGTTTCCCAATCATACACGTGTATGTTGCCTTAGTTATTTCTGTACGTATTCCGCTAGCATACAGTTTTACATTCAACTAGTGTTTTTTGCTATGTTGTCCTGTCGTATCCCTAGCTCTTACACCATACTCCCTCCGTCCGGATTACATGTTGCCGAAATGGATAAAAAAGGATGTATCTAGAACTGAAATATGCCTAGACCCAACCATTTTTTTCCGGATGGAGGGAATACATGTCAATATGTCATGCCTTTCTATTCTTCAGTACCTATTCCATCTCTCTTTTGTCGCATGTTTTATAATTAAAGCACCATTCTTCTATACAAGGCATGCAAGGGGAAGACGACTATGTTAGAATCTGAAGGGTTACAAACAAGGCCTTTGCAAAAGATCCAAACGCCAGGAGATAATAAACCAACTCCAGTTTTTATAGATATTGCTCCAGCACAGAGAAACCCAACTCCTACTGATAATAAGCAGATTCTAGTGGCCAAAGAACTAGTCCGCTCCAGTCCAGCAAAAATATGTCAACTCCATTCTAAGAAGCGTGTGCGTATCCTTGCATCATGAAATTTTATAGCAAGTTGATCATATTTTCTACATGTTTCTTACACATCTCTCTTTTAGAAAATAAGCTTAACACATAGAAGAATTTCTGCAATGGTATCGTTTATGAGGAAAGATTTCTTGCAGGAATTCTTTGTGCTCCAATGTAGATGTAAGTACCTATTGTATATCACTATATTTTTACATCAGCATGTATTTTGTTAATCAGCGTGAATCCAACCTTTATCTGATCTAAATTTAGTTGTAGCAAAATGTATGATTAAAGGCCACAATGTTGATTTTTGTAAGGGAAACTGCCTGGTAGTTTTGCATCCTGAGCTGCATGAGTGTATTATCTCATATTAGTGGGTATGAATACTTTGGTTCTGTAGTGGGGTTTTCAGTGTGTTTTTTACTGTGTTGTCCTGTCGTATCCCTAGCTCTTACATCATACTCCCTCCATCCGGATTACATGTCGCAGAAATGGATAAAACTGGATGTATCTAGAACTGAAATATGCCTAGACCCATCCATTTATTTCCGGATGGAGGGAATACATGTCAATATGTCATGCCTTTCTATTCTTCAGTACCTATTCCATCTCTAATGTATCATGTTTTATAACTGAATCACCATTCTTCAATATAAGGCATGCAAGGGGAAGACGGCTATGTTAGAATCTAAAGGGTTACAAACCATGTCTTTGCAAAAGATCCAAACGCCAGGAGATAATAAACCAACTCCATTTTTCATAGATACTTCTCCAGCAAAGAGAAACCCAACTCCCACTGATAATAAGTAGATTCCAGTGGCCAAAGAACTAGTCCGCTCCAGTCCAGCAAAAGAGTGTCAACTACATTCTAAGAAGCGTGTGTGTATCCTCGCATCATGAAATTTTATAGCATTCTGATCATATTTTCTACATGTCCACCGAGGGTGCCGCGTTCCGGAGGAGATGGTCCGGCACGTTGGTCGGGAAGAGGAGGAGGGGCCGGCGGATCCGGATCTTGGCCTGGACCCGGCCGATACCATAGGCTTGGCCTGGCGGGACCAAAACAGGGTCGAGGCGGAGCTGGAGGTGGCATCGGCCCAAGCCTGGGTCAATGCCGCGGCAGTGTGGGCGCGAGCCGGCGAGGACCAGCGTGGATGGAGATGCCGACGGGGATTGTGGATGTGGCGACGGTCTTCAAGCCATCATCGGAGGGGGAGAGCGGCCAAGGAGGCCGTGCGGATGTGATGGACCTCGACCAGGAGGTCGTGGTTGGTGGAGATGACACCCCGCCGCGGACCGATGTGGTCGAGCGGGCGGGGGTCGACGGAGGTGGCGGCGATGCCGCCTTGGAGGAGGCGCCGCAGATGGCGCCACATGGGGCACCCCAGGCGTCGACGAGCAAGGCTATCGAGCCGGTGGTAGCGCCGGAGAGGGCGTCGGAGGAGGCGTCGGCCGCAGGAGGGCGATCAGCGGAGAGCACACCCTAGAGCTCGGGCCAGGGGGCGCCGGCCCATCGGGTCGCGACCGGCATGGGGCGGGACCGGCGAGGTCTTCTTCGGGCCCCATACCCAGGAGGAGGCGATGATGGATCCAGGCCTTTGCCCAGGCCAAGGTGGAGCAGACGCGGGAGCTGGAGTGCGCCGTGCTTGTAAGTTCTTTCCTTGTCTTCTACTTTTTCTTTTCTGTGGCTTCTTCTTTGTGGGGGTGCGCTAGCGCACCCACTGGGTGTAACCCCCAAGACTCAGGCCAACTACATAGTAGTTGGGTCGAATCTTAAACTCTTGTCTTGTGCTGACCATCACTTTCTGCAGCAACTAGATTCCTACCGGGTCGGCGTCTTCAACGGGCTCCTGGAGGAGTATCGGCAGCTCAAGGAGCGGCTTGCCGCCAAGGAGGAGGAGCTCCGCGTCGCCACATGTATTTTTCTTGTGTGCTCTTTTTTAGTGGGGGCGCGCTAGCGCACCCACTGGGTGTAGCCCCCGAGATTTGGGCCAACTGCGTAGCAGTTGGGTCGAATCTTAAGTTGGTCCTTTGTTTCTGAATCTTCTCTTTGCAGCCGAGGTGCTGTATTGGAAGACCGAGCTGTTTCGGGCTGACCTTCACTATGACCGGCTTGTTGTCGACGCCGACCGGCTTGAGGCCAAGGTGGCGAAGGCGAAGGCGGAGGTGACGGGAGCCCGGCAGGTGCTCGATGAAGCTAGCCAGCTGCAGGAGCAGCTGGCGGGCGACAAGAGCCATCCTGAGGCCGAGGTGGAGTGCCTCAAGGCGGTAGCCGCCAAGGTTGTGGAGGCACAGCGGGCCCTTGCCGAGGTGGACCAGCAACACGACAAGCTGGCCGACGCCAAGGGTCAGCTCCAGGACGAGGTGGAGCACCTAAAGGGGCTGGTGGCCAAGGCGGAGGAGACCCGTCAAGGCGAGACCCGCCGCTGTGAGGCGTCCGAGAAGGCGACCGAGGCCAATGATGCCGAGTTGAAGGCGGCCCTTGCCAAGGTGGCCGACTTGGAGAAGGCGCTCCAGGAGCATGACCGCACCATTGTCCGGGAGCGGCACGGTACGTTTCTTGAAGCACAGCACCTGGGAGAGTCCTTCTCCAGTAAGTGCTTTTCTTGGGTTCTGCCGGGTTGGGATCCCGGCTTGTTGTCCTTGGTGATTTTTTTTTTGACTTGCTTTGATTACTAGCAGGGGCCTTCCAGAGACGCGCCAGCTGGCGGAGGAAGCCGTCAGCTTTCATCATGACCCGCTGGGAGTTGTTGGCTCCGGGACCGACCCACATTTGGCTTGCACCTTCCCGGAGATGGTGACCGTCGCTAAGGCTCGTCTGCGAGTCTTGGGCGAGCAGATGGGGCGGCTCTCTGAGGTCGTCACGGTGATGATGGCGGCCCTGTGGCCGGGCTCCGTCACGCCGAACAGCTTCATGCGGTTGGCGTGGCGGTTGGAGATGGGACCGGACCGGCTCCACGAGTGGCGCGTTTCCGTCGCCCATGCCGGCGCCGAGATGGCACTCAAGTTTGCGGTGTCCTGGCATCTGGACCTAGCGCTGGAGGCGTTGATGGGCCAGCGAGCCGGCTCGGAGGACTAGCTGCGGGTGGAGGCCGTACGGATCGCTGCCCGAGCCAGCTACATTGTCGGGTTCGCCTTCCATGATGAGTTCCATCCGGAGCGAGTGGAGGATAGTGGAGTCGTGCCTGTCGACGACTACGGCCTGCTTCTGCACGACCCGGAGGGTAGCTCCAAGGAGACATGCATCTACCGTGATGTAGGTGCCGAGGAGGAAGATACCGGCACCTCGGCAGACCCAAAGGCCACCGAGGGGGAGCCGTCAGTTGCGCGACCTGGCGCTGGAGATGCCTGAGGCTGCCCTGCTATATCTTAGTAAAAATTTCTGTTAGGTAGCAGGTCCACCCACCCACTAGGGGTATTTGGGTGTAATGAACTCTGTCCTTGGGCATGTCCTTAAAATTTGTGATGTGTATATTTCGTGGATGCCTGTGCTTTTGCTTTTCATTTTTTAGTCGTTTTCTTGCAACCTTCCCCTCTTGGACCTCCCCTCCACGAGTCTGACGGTCGAGGCTCTGGTCCGTGACAAGGAGTTCGTTCTTTGAGAGAAGTGTGCGGTACTTAGGCTTTCAAAATGTTGAGCGCAAGCGAAACACCCACTAGGCTGGTTGCCGGAAATCCGGTGAAGCTGGTTGGCGAGTAGCCGGTCGTGCAGCCACATAAAGTGGTGGGCTGGGTTGGGCAATCCGGCGGTCCTTGACTTAGTGTTTGAGCCGTGTTGGTGCTTTGGCCCGTTGTGCTTGCCAGCCGACAACCGAAGTCGGTTCTGTGGCCTAGGGCGAAGTGGGGGGCCGCGGCATCCTTAACGCATCAGCAATCACCAAGGAAGGCGGCGGGTGGCAACCAAGCCCGCCAGCACCCGATCCCCCGGGTCGAGCGAGTCGGACCGGTGGTCAGGTTTAAGAGGAAAGTGATGCACAAATGTAGGAGACACAATAGCTTGATCAGAAAAGGGCAGCCCCGGAGCATCATTCGGGGACTCCATAGTTTTCATGCGATTACCAAAGGCAATGATACATACGTGCATACAGCTAACTGTAAAACGGGCGGAGGAGTTATGTGTTCCATGGCCGGGCGTCGATGAGGTAGTAGGCGTTGTGATGTCACAAAGCCTTGATGAAAATGAATGGGCCCTCCCATGGAGGGGATAGCTTGTGCTAGCCAGCTTGCTCTTGGACGAGTCGGAGGACGAGGTCTCCCTCACGGAATGCAAGGGGCTTGATCTTCTTGTTGTGGTAGTGCCTCAGGCCTTGCTGGTAGATGGCTGAACAGCTGAGCGCCAGGAGGCGCACTTCTTCGAGTAGGTCGACATCGTCTTCGTGGGCTTCTTTGGCTTTGGCTTCAGTGTACATCGCGACATGCGGCGAGTCGAACTCGGCGTCGGTTGGGATGATGGCTTCGTCTCCATAAACGAGGAAGAACGGGGTGAACCCGGTCGACCGGTTTGGCGTGGTGCGGAGGCTCCAGAGGACGGCTAGGAACTCGTCAAGCCAGCTGCCGGGTGAGCGGTTGAGCGGCTCGATGAGCCGCGGCTTGATGCCGGATAGGATGAGGCCGTTAGCCCACTCGACCTGCCCATTGGACTGCGGGTGTGCAACGGAAGCCAGGTCAAGGAGGATGCCAGAGATGGAGCAGTATTGCGTGAGCGCGCCCTTGGCGAAGTTGGTGCCATTGTCCATGATGATGTTGTTCGGCATGGCGTAACGCACCGCGGTGTCTTTGATGAACCGGACGGCCATCGGTCTGTCCAACTTCTTGATTGGCCGTGCTTCGATCCACTTGGTGAACTTGTCCACCGCCACCAGCAAATGCGTCATGCCGCCTCAGGCGTTCTTGAAGGGCCCCACCATGTTGAGTCCCCAGACCGCGAAGGGCCAGGCGATCCGAATGGTTTGGAGTGCTGACGCCGGCTAGTGGCCGCGCTTGGTGAAGCGCTGGCATCCCTCGCACTTGAGAACGAGCGAGCTGGCGTCTTGGAGGGCCGTAGGCTAGTAGAAACCATGGCGGAAAGGCTTGGCCACCAGGGACCACGAGGCGGCGTGGTGCCCGCACTCGCCCTGGTGTATGTCAAGGAGGATCTCAATGCCTTGGTCCTGCTCGACGCAGCGTTGGAACACACCGGTGGAACTACGCTTGACGAGCTCGTTGTTGATGATGTTTTAGGCGGACGCCCGACACTTCACTTGCCGGGCTTTGATCTCGTCCATGGGGAGGACCCCATTTTCCACGAACTCCGAGATGGGCAGGGCCCAAGATGGGGCTGTTACCACGGCGAAGACAGCCACTAGGGCGGGTTTCGGAGCGGCAGCCACCGAGCCGGAGTGAGCGGCCCTCGGGCCGGGTCAAGGATGACGGCGGCCGGGTCAACGGCTTCAGCCCCTGGCCCGGGTTCGGCAGTCCTTGGGCCGGGTCGAGGTGCGGCTGGGTTGTCCGGAACATAGATGGACTCGGAGTTCGGAGACGGTCTGACGGACGGCTTGTGCAGGTGCTCGAGGGAGATGTCGGGCGGGATGGACTGCCGGGACGAGGCAATCTTGGCCAGCATGTCGGCGCCTCATTTTCCGCGTGTGGGAGATGGAGGAACTCGCAGCCCGCGAAGAATCCGGACAACTTCTGGACGAGGAAGCGGTAGCTCGCCATGTTGGGGTCGCGGGCATCCCACTCGCCAGAGCACTGCTGCACCACCAGATCCGAGTCACTGTAGCACAGAATGCGCCGGATGCCGACTTCCTTGGCAAGCCGGAGGCCATGCACAGGGGCTTCATACTCGGCGACGTTGTTTGAGGCGGTGAAGTGGATCTGGAGTGAGTAGCGAAGCCGGTCACCCTTTAGGGAGGACAGCACAATGCCGGCCCCTAGGCCGAGATGCATCTTGGAGCCGTCGAAGTGCATGCGCCAGTGCGTCGAGTCTGGTGGTGGCGGCCGGTACTGGGTCTCAATCCAGTCGACGAGGAAGTTGGCAAGGGCTTGGGACTTGATCGTGGTGCAGGGCTCGTAGAGGATGGTGCGGCCGGATAGCTCGAGCGCCCACTTGGCGACCCAGCCAGAAGCGTCCCGGGACCCGATGATCTTGCCGAGGGGGGCCGTGCTGACCACGGTGATAACATGCTCTTGGATGTACTGCTTCAGTTTCTTGGCGGTGAAGTACACGCCGTAACACATCTTCTGGTAGTGCGGGTAGTTCTTCTTGGAGGTGGAGAGCACCTCGCTTAGGTAGTAGACTGGGCGCTGGACGTCTTGGACCTTTCCCTTCTCTAGTCGCTCGACCACCATCACCGTGCTGACCGACCGTGAGGTCGCAGCGATATAGAGCAACAGCTGCTCCTTCTCGGCCGGCGCGGCCAGGACTGGTGCAGTGGAGAGCATGCGCTTGAGGTCCCGGAAAGCCTCGTCCGCCTAGTCGTTCCATTCAAATGGTATCATCTTCTTCATCAGCTGATACAGGGGCAAGGCCTTCTCGCCCAGTCAGCTGAGAAACCGGCTGACCGAGGCCAAGCAACCGGTGAACTTCTAGACATCGCGCAGCCGAGCCGGCTTGCGCATGCGCTCGATGGCCTTGATCTTCTTCGGGTTTGCCTCAGTGCCGCGCTCCAAGACGAGGAGGTCGAGTAGCTTTCCGGCCGGGACGCAAAAAACGCACTTCTCCGGATTGAGCTTTACTTTGTATTCGCGCAGGTTGGCGAATGTTTCCTTCATATCGTCGAGGAGCGTGAGGTGTTGTTTGGTATTCACCACGATGTTGTCCACGTAAACGTGGATGTTGCGGCCGAGTTGCGGCAACAAGCATTTCTGCATGCAGCGCTGGAAGGTGGCACCAGCATTCTTCGGGGCAAACGACATGGTGATGTAGCAATACGCCCCAAAGGGCGTGATGAAGGACGTCTTCACGGCGTCGGCCGGGTCTAGCTTTAGCTGATATAGCCGGAGTAAGCATCCAGGAAGGACAAGAGCTCACACCCGACGGTGGA
This sequence comes from Triticum timopheevii, assembly GCA_963921465.1. Taxonomy (NCBI): domain Eukaryota; kingdom Viridiplantae; phylum Streptophyta; class Magnoliopsida; order Poales; family Poaceae; genus Triticum; species Triticum timopheevii. The sequence goes on from OY997272.1 coordinate 500,100,274, forward strand.
GTCGATGACTTGCTCGATCCGCGGGAGGGAAAACGGATCCTTGGGACAGGCCTTGTTCATGCTGGTGTAGTCGATACACATGCGTCGGGTATTGTTCTTCTTCAGGACGAGGACTGGGTTGGCCAGCCACTCGGGGTGGAACACTTCCATGATGAAGCCGGCCTCCAAAAGCTTGCCGACCTCTTCATCAATGGTTCTTCTCTTCTCTTCGGAGAAACATCATAGGGTTGGCGGACAAGTTTGGCATCCTTGCGGACATTGAGTTTGTGCTCGGCGTACTTCATCGGGATACCCGGCATGTCCTTTGGGGTCCATGCAAAAATATCCCGATTCTCACGGAGGAAGTCGACGAGCTCTCCTTCCTATTTGCTGTCGAGGCGGGTGCCTATGACAACGTACTTGCTGCAGCTAGGGTCTTCCGGGTTCAGCTTCACTTTCTTGGTCTCCTTGGAGGGTTTGAAGGCGACCTCGTCAGCCGGCTCCTCGGCCGGGATCGGCACGGTTGATGTCTCATTGGCCAGGGCGACGATCCAGTCGAGCTGGTGCAGCTCCTCGGCTATGACCAGCGACTCGGCGAGATTGGCACCGTCTCGGGCGCACTCCAGGGACTTGCGGTAGTCGCCAGTAATGGTGATGAGGCCCTTCGGACCCGACAACTTCATCTTCAGGTAAGCATAGTGGTGGACCGCCATGAACTTGGCAAGCGCGAGTCAGCCCAACAGCGCATGGTAGGCACTGGACAGGTCCACCACCTCGAACCAGATCGGCTTGCATCGACAGTGGCTGCAGTCGCCGAACAGGACGTCGAGCCTGATCCGGCCGATCAGAGAGCAGGAGAGGCCGGGAACGATGCCGTGGAAGATCATCCGGGTCGGCTCCAGGTCTTTGGCCTCGAGGCTGAGCTTGGTCATGGTGTCGCGGTACAGGATGTTGATGCTGCTGCCACCATCGATGAGGACTCGGGAGGACTTGAATATGCGCTGAGGTGCGACATGGTGGGGTTGAGGACGAGGGCGAAGCCACCTGGGTTTGGCATGACAGCTGGGTGGTCTTCCCGGGTCCACGTGACTGGGTGTTCCGACCAGTGCATGTACTCTGGCTTGGCTGAGATGACGGTGTTCACCTCTTGTCGAAGGAGGCGCTCCCTGCACTTGTCGTCACCGAGGCTGGTGAAGACGATGTAGGTCCCGTTCTCGGTCGGGTAGACGTCGTCGCGCATCACACCACCAGCCGGGGGCGATGGAGGAGGTGGAGGCGGCTGCCCCGCTCTCGGAGCCGGAGCCGGAGGAGGTGGGACGTCGCCCCTCATGATGCGCTTGGTGATGGCGCACAACCGAAGCGTGTGTGTGGACGGCCTTGCGTCGTTGTGGTGCTTGCAAGGGGTGTCGAGCATCTCCTTGAAGCTCATGGCGGGTTGCCATGCCATCTTGCTGATCTGTGATGTCTACTACACAACCTTCTTCTTGTAGACGTTGTTGGGCCTGCAAGTGCACCGGTTTGTAGGATAGTAGCAAATTTCCCTCAAGTGGATGACCTAAGGTTTATCAATCCGTGGGAGGCGTAGGATGAAGATGGTCTCTCTCAAACAACCCTGCAACCAAATAACAAAGAGTCTCTTGTGTCCTCAACACACCCAATACAATGGTAAATTGTATAGGTGCACTAGTTCGGTGAAGAGATGGTGATACAAGTGCAATACGGATAGTAGATATGGGTATTTGTAATCTGAAATTATAAAAACAGCAAGGTAACAAGTGGTAAAAGTGAGCGTCAACGGTATTGCAATGGTAGGAAACAAGGCCTAGGGTTCATACTTTCACTAGTGCAAGTTCTCTCAACAATAATAACATAGATAGATCATATAACAATCCCTCAATATGCAACAAAGAGTCACTCCAAAGCCACTAATAGCGGAGAACAAACGAAGGGATTATGGTAGGGTACGAAACCACCTCAAAGTTATTCTTTCGGATCAATCTATTCAAGAGTTCGTACTAGAATAATACCTTAAGACACAAATCAACCAAAACCCTAATGTCACCTAGATACTCCATTGTCACCTCAAGTATCCGTGGGCATGATTATACAATATGCATCACACAATCTCAGATTCATCTATTCAACCAACACAAAGTACTTCAAAGAGTGCCCTAAATTTTCTACCGGAGAGTCAAGATGAAAACGTGTGCCAACCCTTATGCATAGGTTCATGGGCGGAACCCGCAAGTTGATCACCAAAACATACATCAAGTGGATCACGTGAATGTCCCATTGTCACCATAGATAAGCACGGCAAGACATACATCAAGTGTTCTCAATTCCTTAAAGACTCAATCCGATAAGATAACTTCAAAGGGAAAACTCAATCCATTACAAGAGAGTAGAGGGTGGAGAAACATCATAAGATCCAACTATAATAGCAAAGCTCGCGATACATCAAGATCGTGCCATAGAGAAAACACGAGAGAGAACACGAGAGAGAGAGATCAAACACATAGCTACTGGTACATACCCTCAGCCCTGAGGGTGAACTACTCCCTCCTAGTCATGGAGAGCGTCGGGATGATGAAGATGGCCACCGGTGATGGGTCCCCCCTCCGGCAGGGTGCCGGAACGGGCTCCTGAGAGGTTTTTGGTGGCTACAGAGGCTTGCGATGGCGGAACTCCCGATCTATCTTCTCCTTCGATGTTTTTAGGGTACGTGGACTTATATAGGCGAAAGAAGTCGATCGGGGGAGCCTCGAGGGGCCCAGGAGACACGGGTGCACCCAGGGGGGTGGGCGCACCCTCCTATCTCCTGGCTTCCTTGAACCTTCCCTAGCTTGAACACCAAGTCTCCCGGATCATATATTTTCCAAAAATCACGCTCCCAGAGGTTTCATTCCATTTGGACTCCGTTTGATATTCCTTTTCTTCGAAATACCGAAACAGGCAATAAAAACAACAATATGGGCTGGGCCTCCGGTTAATAGGTTAGTCCCAAAAGTAATATAAAAGTGTATAATAAAGCCCATAAACATTCAAAACAGATAATAAAATAGCATGAATGCTTTGTAAATTATAGATACGTTGGAGACGTATCAGCATCCCCAAGCTTAATTCCTACTCGTCCTCGAGTAGGTAAATGATAAAAGAAAGAATTTATGAAGTGTGAATGCTAGAAGGTGCACAAGTTTTATCAATGATAATTTCAATCACCTTTTCTAGCATGATTATATGTCATAACAGTAGTTCATCTCATAAAACTTCTCATGATCAAGTAACAAACTATTCACATGTTAAAGCATAGACCATAAACTTTCTTGAAAACTATCAAGCTATGTTCTCAGTCATCAAACAATTGCAATTCATCTTATTTTTAGGAAGGGTCTATGTCAGAGCTTTGGTTTAGCAAACTTCACATACTCAACTATCATATAGTCTTCCACAATTGCTAACACTCACGCAATACTAGTGGTTATGGAGTTTTAATCGGACACGGAGAAAGATAGGGTCTTATAGTGTTGCCTCCCAATGTATTCACCTTTGGGTGAGGTCAACAGTAATAGTTCATGCTAACTTACATCCAATTGGATATATATATATCAGGATCTTTCCAACACGAGGTGCTTGCCAAAGGAAAAAATGAAAAAGGGAAAGGTGAAGATCACCTTGACTCTTGCATAAAGTAAAAGATAGGCCCTTCGCAGAGGGAAGCAGAGGTTGTCATGCGCTTTTATGGTTAGATGCACAAAATCTTAGTGCAAAAGAATGTCACTTTATATTGCCACTTGTATATGGACCTTTATTATGCAGTCCGTCGCTTTTATTGCTTCCAGAAGAAGATCGTCTAAAGCTTATTTTCTCCGCACTAATAAATCATACATATTTAGAGAGCAATTTTTATTGCTTGCACCGATGACAACTTACTTGAAGGATCTTACTCAATCCATAGGTAGGTATGGTGGACTCTCATGGCAAAACTGGGTTTAAGGATATTTGGAAGCACAAGTAGTATCTCTACTTGGTGCAAGGAATTTTGGCTAGCATGAGGGGGAAAGGCAAGCTCAACATGTTTCAGTGATCCATGACAATATACTTTAACAGAGATGTGAGAAAACATAACCCATTATGTTGTCTTCCTTGTCCAACATCAACTCTTTAGCATGTCATACTTAATGAGTGCTCACAATTATAAAAGATGTCTAGGATAGTATATTTATATGTGAAATCTCTCTTCCTTCAATATTCTTTCATGAATTGTTCAAATGACCAATACAATGCTTGCTAACCTTCAATAAATTTACAACCTCTACTTCTTAGATGTGAAGTCATTACTCCCCATGGGATAAGAAAATGAGACATATATAATTTCAGATTCAACTCATTCAACCGTTTACTCATAGGATATAAGTGAAGCAGATGAGTAAATGACAAACTACTCCAACAAGATATAAGTGAAGATCAATGAGTAGTTAAATAATTATGTAGCCATATGAAGACTCTCTCTCATTTAAGAATTTCAGATCTTGGTATTGTATTCAAACAGCAAGCAAATCAAAACAAAATGACATTGCAAGGATAGCACAACTCATGTGAAGAAGCAAAAACTTAGGTTCAACCGATACTAACCGATAGTTCTTGAAGAAGAAAGGTGGGATGCCTACCGGGGCATCCCCAAGCTTAGATGCTTGAGACTTCTTGAAATATTATCTTGGGGTTCCTTGGGCATCCCCAAGCTTGAGCTTTTGTGTCTCCTTAATTCCTTTCATGTCACGGTTTCCTAAATCTCAAAAGCTTCATCCACACCAAACTCAACAAGAACTCGTGAGATAAGTTAGTATAAAACAATGCAAAAACCTCATCATCTTCTACTATAACAAATAACTAAAATTATTATTCAACATTGAATACTAAATGTCTCTGCATATTTAATACTCCTATCCTAAAATAGAATCATTAAACAAGCAAACATATGCAAACAAAAGAAACATAACAGCAATCTGCCAAAACAGTATAGTCTGTAGAGAATGCAAGATTCATCATGCTTCCCTAACTCCAAAAATTATAGGAAAAATAATAAGTTGTAAAAGATTTATCATATCTCATTATGCAAAAAGATTCAACATTATATCACTCTCTGACTTTTCTAGGGAATTTTTCCAACAGCGGTAAACTTTCTGTTTTCAAACAGCAACATGTATACTAGCAAAATAAGCATGGTAAAGGCTATACTTGACATTTTTATTGAAAATATAGATGCAAAACATTATTATAAATAACAGCAAGCAAATACTAACAAAATAAAATGACGCTCCAAGAAAAACACATATCATGTGATGAATAAAAATATAGCTCCAAGTAAAGTTACCGATGAACGAAGACGAAAGAGGGAATGCCATCCGGGGCATACCCAAGCGTTGGCTCTTGGTTGTCCTTGAATATTAACTTGGGGTGCCTTGGGCATCCCCAAGCTTATTATCTTTCCATTCCTTATTCCATAGTCCATTGAATCTTTACCCAAAACTTGAAAACTTCAACCACACAAAACTCAACACAAAACTCGTAAGCTCCGTTAGTAAAAGAAAACAAACCACCACTTTAAGATACTGTAATGAACTCATTATTTATTCATATTGGTGTAATATATACTGTATTACAACTTCTCTATGGTTCATACCCTCCGATACTACTCATAGATTCATCAAAATAAGCAAACAACACATAGAAAACAGAATCTGTCAAAAACAGAACAGTCTGTAGTAATCTGTATCAAACGTATACTTATGGAACTCCAAAAATTCTGAAATAAATTGGTGGACCTGAGGAATTTGTCTATTAATCATATGCAAAATTAATCAACCTAAAATAACTCTCCAGTAAAAAAAATGGCAGCTAATCTCGTGAGCGCTAAAGTTTCTATTTTTTACAGCAAGGTCACAAAGATTTCACCCAAGTCTTCCCAAAGGTTCTACTTGGCACAAACACTAACTAAAACATAAAAACACATATAACCAGAGGCTAGATGAATTATTTATTACTAAACAGGACCAAAAAGTAAGATAAAAAAATAAAATTGGGTTGCCTCCCAACAAGCCCTATCATTTAACGCCCCTAGCTAGGCATGATGATTTCAATGATGCTCACATAAAAGATAAGAATTGAAACATAAAGAGAGCATCATGAAGAATATGACTAGCACATTTAAGTCTAACCCACTTCCTATGCATAGGGATTTTGTGAGAAAACAACTTATGGGAACAATAATCAACTAGCATAGGAAGGTAAAACAAGCATAGCTTCAAAATTTTCAACACATAGAGAGGAAACTTGATATTATTGCAATTCCTACAAGCATATGTTCCTCCCTCATAATAATTTTCAGTAGCATCATGAATGAATTCAACAATATAACCAGCACCTAAAGCATTCTTTTCATGATCTACAAGCATAGAAAATTTATTACTCTCCACATAAGCAAAATTCCTCTAATTTGGAATGGTAGTGGGAGCAAACTCAACAAAATAATTATCATGTGAGGCGTAATCCAATTGAAAACTAAAATCATGATGACAAGTTTCATGGTTATCATTATTCTTAATAGCATACAAGTCATCATAATAATCATCATAGATAGCAACTTTGTTCTCATAATCAATTGGAACCTCTTTCGAAATAGTGGAATCATCACTAAATAAAGTTGACACTCTTCCAAATCCACTTTCATATTCATCACAATAAGATTCAATAGCCTCGAAAATAGAGGGATCAATACTACCTAAAGTTGACACTCTTCTAAACCCACTTTCATCAATATAATCATCATAAATAGGAGGCATGCTTTCATCATAATAAATATTCTCATCAAAACTTGGGGGACAGAAAATATCATATTCACTCCGAAAGATATAAGTGAAGATCAATGAGTAGTCAAATAGTTGTGCAACTATGTGAAGACTCTCTAACATTTAAGAATTTCAGATCTTGGTATTGTATTCAAGCAGCAGGAAAAACAAAATAAAATGACATTGCAAGGATAGCACAACTCAAGGGAAGAAGCAAAAACTTAGGCTCAACCGATACTAACCGATAGTTGTTGAAGAAGAAAGGTGGAATGCCTACTGGGGCATCCCCAAGCTTAGATGCTTGAGAATTCTTCAAATATTATCTTGGGGTACCTTGGGCATCCCCAAGCTTGAGCTTTTATGTCTCCTTAATTCCTTTCATATCATGGTTTCTCTTTTTATCAAAAGCTTCATCCACACCAAACTCAACAAGAACTCGTGAGATAGGTTAGTGTAAAATAATGCAAAAACTTTATCATTTTTTACTGTAACAAATTACTAGCATTATTATTCAACATTGCATACTAAATACCTCTGAATATTTAATACTCCTATCCTCAAATAGAATCATTAAACAAGCAAACATATGCAAACAATGCAACCATAACAGCAATCTGCCAAAACAGTATAGTCTGTAAAGAATGCAAGATTCATCATACTACCCTAACTCCAAAAATTATAAAATAAAATTACCACTGTAATTACTTTATCAGATCTCAAAATTCAAAAAGATTCAACATTATATCATTCTCTGACTTTTCTAGTGAATTTTTGCAACAGCGGTAAACTTTCTGTTTTCAAACAGCAACATGTATACTAGCAAAATAAGCATGGTAAAGGCTATCCTTGACATTTTTATTGAAAATGAAGATTCAAAACATTATTCTAAATAACATAAAGAAAATACTAACAAAAGAAAATGACGCTCCAAGCAAAACACATATCATGTGGCGAATAAAAATATAGCTCCAAGTAAAGTTACCGATGAACAAAGACGAAAGAGGGGATGTCTTCCGGGGCACCCCCAAGCTTAGTTGCTTGGTTGTCCTTGAATATTACCTTGGGGTTCCTTGGGCATCCCCAATCTTAGGCTCTTTCCACTCCTTATTCCATAGTCCATCGGATCTTGACCCAAAACTTGAAAACTTCAACCACACAAAACTCAAAACAAAACTCGTAAGCTCCGTTAGTATAAGACAATAAATCACCACTTAGGTACTATAATGAACTCATTATTTATTCATATTGGTGTAATATCTACTGTATTCCAACTTATCTATGGTTCATACCCTCCGATACTACTCATAGATTCATCAAAATAAGCAAACAACACAATGAAAACAGAATCTGTCAAAAACAGAACAGTCTGTAGTAATTGTATCAAACGTATACTTCTGTAACTCAAAAAATTCTGAAATAAATTTATGGCCCTGCGTAATTTGTCTATTAATCATCTACAAAAAGAATCAACCTAAAAGCTCTCGTCCATAAGAAATGGCAACTATTCTCGTGAGCGCTAAAGTTTCTGTTTTTTACAGCAAGATCACAAAGACTTCACCCAAGTCTTCCCAAAGGTTCTACTTGGTACTTTATTGAAACAAAAGCTATAAAACATGATTATTACTGTAGCATAATCACGTGGACACGCAAAAACAGTAAGGGTAAATATTGGGTTGTCTCCCAACAAGCGCTTTTCTTTAATGCCTTTTTAGCTAGGTATGATGATGGCAATGATGCTCACATAAAAGATAAGAATTGAAACATAAAGAGAGCATCATGAAGAATATGACTAGCACATTTAAGTCTAACCCACTTCCTATTCATAGGGATTTTGTGAGCAAACAACTTATGGGAACAATAATCAACTAGCATGGGAAGGTAAAACAAGCATAGCTTCAAGATTTTAAGCACATAGGGAGGAAACTTGATATTATTGCAATTCCTACAAGCATATGTTCCTCCCTCATAATAATTTTCAGTAGCATCATGAATGAATTCAATAATATAACCAGCACCTAAACCATACTTTTCATGATCTACTTTCATATAAAATTTACTATTCTCCACATAAGCAAAATTCTTCTCATTCGGAATAGTGGGAGTATCATAAAAGACTTGAACACTAAAAATTGTTTCTACATTAAAATAGTAATGTTCAGAAAAAGGGTAACCATAATCATGACAAGTTTTATAAATATAATCATCTCTAATTTTTATAGCATAAGTTTCATCACAATAATCATCATAAGTAGCAACTTCGTTCTCATCATAATCGATTGAAACCTCTCCCAAGATAGTGGAATCATCACTAAATAAAGTTGACACTCTTCCAAATCCACTTTCATAAATATTATAAGATTCAACATCCTCCAAAATAGTGGGATCACTACTTCCTAAAGTTGACACTCTTCCAAACCCACTTTCATCAATATAATCATCATAGGTACAAGGCATGCTATCATTATAACAACTTTGCATATCAAAACTAGGGAGGCTAAAAATATCATCTTCATTAAACGTAGTGTCCCCAAGCTTGGGAAAAACATTAATTTCAGCAAATATATTCTCAAATATTTCATACTCATCAAACATAGCTTCCCCAAGCTTGGGCCTTTTCATATCATAAGCATAATCATTCTCATTGTTAAAAATATGGATAGCACCAATAGTAAAGCAATTATCATCATCACAATGAGTAGTAGGAGCAACATCATTTGGGAGGGATACCTTTCTACCTTTGTTGCTCCTTCTTTTCTTTTTCTTCTTCTCATTACGTGTGGTTTCAGCCATCTTCTTTGAGCTCCTTATTGATGAGATTGGTTCAATAGAAAGTTCCTCCTCGTCACCTGATTTATCATAAGAAATAATAGGAAGATATTGGGAAGTCTCTTCCCTTTCATTAGTATTCTCATCATCTTCTATTTGATTCCTTTTCTTTATGTAATTGGCAATATAAGGATTTTCAATGCAATTCACCGCACAATACATATAAATCTTCTCTAGATCAAAATCAAGAAATCTATCAAGATTAAATTTTGGAATACCCTCAGATATACGTTTCATTTCTTCATACCCCAAAACAAGACTAAGCTCTTTATGATGCCCAAGGGTAATCAAGTTATCACAATTTTTGGATATGATTTGGTCATGAAACAATTTTGATTGGAGATTTAAATGACCATGTTCATTGCAAAGTTCACAAGGAGCGCGAAAAATATTGAATTTTTCAGCACAAACATCAAGACTTTCTTGCAACCTTTTAGTTTCTAAATACTTATGCCTCTTGCAATATATATCTTCTCTATTTGGTGTGTTCATGCAAACATGCACTCCACAAAAGTTGACATGCTTATGAGAGATATTTTCATCATGACTAAAGCAATCATCATTAGTACTATGGATATTCAAAGAGTCCATACTAACAACATTGCAATCATGCTCAGCATTCAAAGATTTAGTATCAAACATTCTATAGATTTCTTCTTCTAGCACTTGAGCACAATTTTCCTTTTCATCAAACTCACGAAATATATTAAAAAGACGAAGCGTATGAGACAAACTTAACTCCATTTTTTTGTAGTTTTCTTTTATAAACTAAACTAGTGATAAAACAAGAAACAAAAAGATTCGATTGCAAGATCTAAAGATATACCTTTAAGCACTCACCTCCCCGGAAACGGCGCCAGAAAAGAGCTTGATGTCTACTACACAACCTTCTTCTTGTAGACATTGTTGGGCCTGCAAGTGCACAGGTTTGTAGGACAGTAGCAAATTTCCCTCAAGTGGATGACCTAAGGTTTATCAATCCGTAGGAGGCGTAGGATGAAGATGGTCTCTCTCAAACAACCCTGCAACCAAATAACAAAGAGTCTCTTGTGTCCCCAACACACCCAATACAATGGTAGATTGTATAGGTGCACTAGTTCGGCGAAGAGATGGTGATACAAGTGCAAATTAGATGGTAGATAAAGGTATTTGTAATCTGAAATTATAAAAACAGCAAGGTAGCAAGCGATAAAAGTGAGCATAAACGGTATTGCAATGATAGGAAACAAGGCCTAGGGTTCATACTTTCACTAGTGCAAGTTATCTCAACAATAATAACATAGATAGATCATATAACAATCCCTCAACATGCAACAAAGAGTCACTCCAAAGCAACTAATAGTGGAGAACAAACGAAGAGCTTATGGTAGGGTACGAAACCACCTCAAAGTTATTCTTTCGGATCAAACTATTCAAGAGTTCGTACTAGAATAACACCTTAAGACACAAATCAACCAAAACCCTAATGTCTCCTAGATACTCCATTGTCACCTCAAGTATCCGTGGGCATGATTATACGATATGCATCACACAATCTCAGATTCATCTATTCAACCAACACAAAGTACTTCAAAGAGTGCCCTAAATTTTCTACCGGAGAGTCAAGACGAAAACGTGTGCCAACCCTTATGCATAGGTTCATGGACGGAACCCGCAAGTTGGTCACCAAAACATACATCAAGTGGCACATGATATCCCATTGTCACCACAGATAAGCACGGCAAGACATACATCAAGTGTTCTCATAAAAGACTCAATCCGATAAGATAACTTCAAAGGGAAAACCCAATTCATCACAAGAGAGTAGAGAGGGAGAAACATCATAAGATCCAACTACAATAGCAAAGCTCGGGATACATCAAGATCGTGCCATAGAGGGAACACGAGAGAGAACACGAGAAAGAGAGATCAAACACATAGCTACTGATACATACCCTCAGCCTCGAGGGTGAACTACTCCCTCCTCGTCATGGAGAGCGCCTGGATGATGAAGATGGCCATCGATGAGGGACCCGCCCTCTGGAAGGGTGCCGGAATGGGCTCCCAAGAGGTTTTTGGTGGCTACAGAGGCTTGCGGCGGCGGAACTCCCAATCTATATTGATATTTGATGTTTTTAGGGTATGTAGGCTTATATAGGCGAAAGAAGTCGGTCGGGAAGTGCTCGAGGGGCCCACGAGACTGGGGGCCGCGCCCAGTAGGGGGGGGGCTCCTATCTCGTGGCCTCCTCGAGGCTCTTCTGACGTGAACTCCAAGTCTCCTGGATGATATTCTTCCAAAAAATCACGTTGCCGAAGGTTTCGTTCTGTTTGGACTCTGTTTGATATTCCTTTTCTTCGAAATACTGAAGCAGGCAATAAAACAGCAATATGGGCTGGGCCTCCGGTTAGTAGGTTAGTCCCAAAAGTAATATAAAAGTGCATAATAAAGCCCGTAATCATTCAAAACAGGTAATATAATAGCATGGAACAATCAAAAATTATAGATACGTTGGATACATATCACCCCCCTCCGGCAGGGTGCCGGAACAGGCTCCCGAAAAGTTTTTGGTGGCTACAGAGGCTTGCGGTGGCGGAACTCCCGATCTATCTTCTCCTTCGATGTTTTTAGGGTACATGGACTTATATAGGTGAAAGAAGTCGATCGTGGGATCCTCGAGGGGCCCAGGAGACATGGGGCGCGCCCAGGGGGGTGGGCATGCCCTCCTATCTCCTGGCTTCATTGAACCTTCCCTGGCTTGAACTCCAAGTCTCCCGGATCATATCTTTTCCAAAAATCATGCTCCTGAAGGTTTCATTCTGTTTGGACTCCGTTTGATATTCCTTTTCTTCGAAATACCAAAACAGGCAATAAAACAGCAATATGGGATGGGCCTCTGGTTAATAGGTTAGTCCCAAAAGTAATATAAAAGTGTATAATAAAGCCCATAAACATTCAAAACAGATAATAAAATAGCATGAATGCTTCATAAATTATAGATACGTTGGAGACGTATCAGTCTGCCGGCGCTTGGCAGCCGGGTCAGATGCTGGCGCCTGCTCGGTGGCCGCGACGAGCCGGTTGTCGTAGCACTGGGCCGGCTGGTCGGCCTTGCGCTTGTAGTTCTACTGGTTGTGCTGCTGCCGGCTGCCTTCGCCGGCCGGCTTCCGGGGGGGAACCGGCTTCGCTTTGCCGGCTTCATCCAGCGCCACCTGGATCTTCATGGCGGAGTCGGCATTGGCGTACTGAAAGTGCAACTATTCCTAGGTGGTTTTGGTAATTCTTAATAACATATAGCTCATTGAACTAATGCTATTTCAAGATAAATATTTTAGGAAAGTTCAATGATTGGCATGGCATGGATCAGGAATGCGGACCCCTCAAAATGCTAAGGACAAAGGATTGGCTCAAGCTCTAAAGCATAAGACTCTACATTTATCTATTCTAGTGATCCAAGATCACAATGAGTCTATAGGAAAGCCAATACTATTAAAAGGGCATGAGGTGTTGCTTAATCGCTTGCTTGCTCAAAATGCTTAGTGATATGCTCCAAAAGCCCTCAACCACTTTCTCACATCCACATATGTCCCAAACCAAAAGTCAAACTCGGCCCCATCAATTTGATCTATCCAGTGCCACCGAGTTCATTTGACATAGCCACTGCCAAAAACCCTAGTATTTTTGGTCTCACCAATAGGGATCTCGGTCTCACCGAGATGGGATTGCAAACTCTCTGTTTCCCTTCATAACGTTTCGGTCTAACCGAGATGAGCGATCGGTCCCACCGAGTTTGCAATGTAAACTCTATGTTTCCCTTATGTAACGTTTCGGTCCCACCGAGACGAGTGAATCGGTCCCACCGAGTTTGCCTGACCTACTCTCTAGTTAGCTTATTACCAAAATCGGTTCCACCAAGTTTGTGTAATCGGTCAAACTAAGATTACATTATGCCCTAACTATCGGCGTTCTGGGAACGGGGGTCCCCAGACTTGCCTGCCTGCGGCTTGCGGCGTGGCTCAAAGGGGGCCCAGCACGGCCCATCTTCATCAGCACAAGCTCAAGACCCTCGCGAGGGGCCAAGCCTCGCGGGGCAGACGACAAGGAGCTTCCTCAGGCACGGCCTCATCAGGCTGGCTCATGAGGAGGCGGAGAGTTCAAGGCGGGGTACCTCGCGAGGTGCCCATGACGCAAGCCATGACGACCAAGGGCGCCAGCCGGGCGCCAGCCCGCGCAGTGTCCTTCTTTCCTCTTTGGTGCAAGGGGAGCAAGCGCAGGCGAGAGCATCAAGCAAAGGCATCCATTTCGGTGCAACAAGACCAAGACCAGTCCAACGGCAGGATGGAGGTCACCGTGGAGCCCAAGACGGCGTCACCACCAGAGCCTTTGACAGGCGAGGACCAACTTTAGTCAGGATAAGTGTACTAGATGTTCCCCTTCAAATTGGCAATTTGTTGGCGCCCTTCCCGCTCAATATTTGGGAAGAGGCCCAGGGCCTTCGCCTATAAATAGGACTAGCCACCCACAGGGTAGAGAGGGCTGGAGAGGAAGCTGAAGATAAGATAGGCATCTAGAGTCAACCCCTCCAAAGGGACAACACCACCACAAGAATAGACCCTCGCGAGGCTGTTCTTCCTTGTATTGTTCATCATCAGCCCAAGAGGCAATCCACCACACCACACACTGGAGTAGGGTATTACACCACAATGGTGGCCTGAACCAGTATAAACCCTGTGTCTCTTGTGTTGTTCTTCTCGTAGTTTAGATCCTAGCGATTCGGCGAGGAGCAGGTAGGTAGAAGGCGAAACCTCCGCGCGCGCCCCATTGTTCGAACCTCAAGGGTCTGCCGGAACCCTAAATCCGACATTTGGCGCGCCAGGTAGGGGTGCGCCGGAATTCGCCTTCTGTCGCCCTGCTCTTCTCCGACCGTCGCGCCCATGGCTGACGCTCGTCGGGCTGCTCGCGCCGCTCGAGTCGCTCGGATGGCTCCCGTCGGCGCGCGCCCTCGTCGCTCCCCGTCGCCCGCCATCAACACCGCCACCGGCCCAGCGGGGAACGAACAAGGAGTATCGCCCCTGCATCCCTCCGTGGCCTCTTGGGAAGAGCCGCGCAACCTCTTCCTCGCCCGCCACGCCGCTCCAGCCCCCCCGGTCGTCGCGGCCCTCCTGGGCGGCTTGCAGGTTCCGCCCTCCAGTCACCATGTCAAGCCGTTCATCCGCCAGGTCGGTGCCACCTCCGCGCGGCAGGGGGCTTCTCGGGACCGGCCGGAGCCCTAGGCCAGGCTAGCCTTCAGTTCAGAAGACCACCCATCCAACTCGGCCTGCTCGGGTGCGATCCCAATGTTGTGCACCCCCACCATCTGCCAGGTGGCTGTCACCAGGACCCTCATCGACGGTGGCGCGGGCCTCAACGTGCTTTCAGTCGAAAATTTCGATCTCCTCCACATACCCCGAGGGCGGCTGCGGCCGAGCCAGCCCTTCATGGGCATCGGGGGTAGGTCATCCAGCTCCTTGGGACAGATCCGGCTCCTAGTGACCTTCGGCACCTACGACAATTTCCGCACGGAGCTGGTCGATTTCGACATCGCCCTCATCGGCCTCCCCTACAATGCCATCCTCGGCTACCCGGCGCTGGCCCAATTCATGGCCGCGACTCACCCGACATACAACCTCATGAAGATGCCCGGGAGCAGCGGAGTCCTCATCATGCCTGGGGACACCGGGGACGCGCTGCGAGCGCTCCAGCTCGCCTTCAAGACGGCGGCGTCAGCATAGCCCGCCAACACGGGGGCCCCAGAGCCCAAGGGGGATGCACCAGCCAAGAAGAAACAATTGTTCACCCAAGACAAGGCGGAGACCAAGCAGATACCCACCGACGAGGACGGGTCCACCAGCGCCACTTTCACCATAGGCGCCCACCTCGGGCCCGAGCAGGAGGAAGCCCTGGTCAAGTTCCTGCATGCAAATAAGAAGGTGTTCGCTTGGGAGCCCGATCAGCTGGCAGGGATCCCACGGGGCGTGATTGAGCACCACCTCAACGTGTGCCCAAACGTGCGCCCCATAAAGCAGAAAGCAAGGCAGCAGTCCACTGAAAAGCAGGCCTTCATAGTCCAGGAGACCCGCAAGCTAGAAGCCGCGGGGGTCATTCGCGAGGTTTGATATCCAGATTGGTTGGCCAACCCTGTGGTGGTACCAAAGAAGGGAGGAAAGGAACGCATGTGTGTCGACTTCACCAACCTCAACAAAGCATGCCCGCAAGATCCTTTCCCGCTCCCACGCATCGATCAAATCGTCGACTCCGCCGCTGAGTGTGACCTGTTATGCTTCTTGGACGCCTTCTCCGGGTATCATCAGATCAAGATGGCGGTGGAGGACGTGGAGAAGACGGCCTTCCTGGCCCCGTGTGGGGTATACTACTATACATGCATGCCCTTCGGACTGCGCAACGCGGGGGCAACCTTCCAGCGACTCATGCACATCACCTTGGGCCCGCAACTCGGGAAGAACGTGGAGGCATATGTCGACGACATTGTGGTAAAGTCTCGCGAGGCCAAGACCCTGATACAAGACCTGGAGGAAACCTTTGCAAGCCTCAACGCAGTAAGCCTGAGGCTCAACCCGGAGAAGTGTGTGCTTGGAGTCCCCTCGGGCAAGCTCTTGGATTTCCTCATATCCCACCGAGGCATCGAGGCCAACCCAAAAAAGGTCAAGGCGGTCGAGGACATGAGCCCGCCAAAGACCCTCAGAGAGATGCAGAAGCTCACTGGGCGCGTGACTGCACTGTGGCGCTTCATCTCCAGGTTGGGGGAGCGGGCGCTGCCTTTCTTCCAGTTGATGAAGAAAAAGGGGCCCTTTGAATGGACTGAAGAGGCCGACAAGGCATTCCAAGACCTCAAGAGATACCTGACCAGCCCACCGGTGATGGTGGCCCCACGCCCACAAGAGCCCTTGGTACTCTACCTCGCCGCCACTCCCTACTCAGCCAGCGCGGCCCTGGTGGCAGTTAGGGAGGAGCGTCGGACCAAGGCTGCGGCAGCTGCCCACGCCAAGGCAAAACAGGACCAAAAAGGACTCACAGAGATCACCACCCCGATTGAGGAAGATCAGCTGCCGCAGGGGGACGCACCAGGAGCGGGAAAGGCCCTTCCCACAGGCAACCAGCTTCTGGAGGCTCCGCCGCCTCAAGAGGCACCACGGTTTCTGGAGGACGCCACCGGCACCGATGCTCCAAGACTCGTCGAGCACCCGGTGTACTTCGTCAGCACGGTGTTGCGAGATGTGAGGGCACGGTACCCCATGCCTCAGAAAATTCTCCTCGCGCTACTGGTGGCCTCGCGCAAGCTGTGGCACTACTTTAAGGGTCACCCTATCAAGGTTGTCTCCGCATACCCCTTGGAAAGGGTGCTCCGGAGCCCTAACTCAGCCGGAAGGGTCGCCGAGTGGAACATTGAGCTGCAAGCATTCCAGCTCGAATTCAGCACGACCCGAGTCATCAAGGGGGCCGCTGAGGGAGTCCCGGACTAGGGGGTGTCCGCATAGCAAAATTATCATGGTCGGCCGGACTCCAAGATTATGAAGATACAAGATTGAAGACTTCATCCTGTGTCCGGATGGGACTTTCCTTGGCGTGGAAGGCAAGCTTG
Source organism: Triticum timopheevii (assembly GCA_963921465.1). Classification (NCBI taxonomy): domain Eukaryota; kingdom Viridiplantae; phylum Streptophyta; class Magnoliopsida; order Poales; family Poaceae; genus Triticum; species Triticum timopheevii. The sequence continues at coordinate 500,117,540 of OY997272.1, forward strand.
GCGATACGGATATGTAGATATCCTACCATTGTAACCGACTTTGTGTAACCCTAGCTCTCTCCGGTGACTATATAAACCGGATGGCTTTAGTCCATAGGACGAACAACAATCATACCATAGGCTAGCTTCTAGGGTTTAGCCTCCTCGATCTCGTGGTAGATCCACTCTTGTAACACACATCATCAATATTAATCAAGCAGGACGTAGGGTTTTACCTCCATCAAGAGGGCCCGAACCTGGGTAAAACATCGTGTCCCTTGTCTCCTGTTACCATCCGCCTAGACGCACAGTTCGGGACCCCCTACCCGAGATCCGCCGGTTTTGACACCGACATTGGTGCTTTCATTGAGTTCCTCTGTGCTGTCACCATCAGGAAGGATGCCTTTTCCCATCTTTAAAGACGGCACCGTCGTCAAGGGAGCTTTGGCCGCCGGCCAAACTATCCGGCTAGGCGGTTTTCTTATGACCGCCTGTTCGGCCACCGCTCCGGCAATGACCTCTCAGGTCATTAAAAGCGATCTTCACGTCAGCTTGGAACTCGCCGAGCAGCTAGATCCGATTGAGCTCTCCTCCATAAACGAGCTCTTGGATCGCATCGCCGCCCTGGGAGTCGCTACCGACTACGATCAGATTGGGCTTAAAACCGATCTGAGAGAAATTAACTCTCCCCAGGTTACCCACCATGTTGTTGTGGTAGAGGAACAATGCGGCGACTCTTCTTCTATGTTAAAAACCAACTATGCCCGGATTCTCGATCCCTCCATGCCGGATTCCCGCGGAGGGACGAACACTAATCAAATACTGAACCTAAAGTCAGGCATCGGACCAGATTTGTTGGAAAGCGTCCAGCAAACCAAGCTTCCAAATCCGGAAGCTTCTTGGCCTTTGAGCCTCAGATCGGGCGGGGTTCCGAACTTAATTCCACCCTCCCACCCAAACATAAGCGATCTATCTCAAATACGGCAAGAGCCCGATGAAATAGTACATCATTACTGGGCCAGATTCCTCCTGGTCATGAACAGGATAAAGGACTGCCGTGAAGAAAGCGCAATTTCAATCTTTTGCAACAATTGCACAGACAAGGGAATCATAAACGCCATCAGTCGTCGCGAAGTTACACGCTTCGCTGACCTAGCGACCATTGTACAAAAATACTGCGCGATGGAGAGTGCCTGGAAAACCGAAACTAGGTTTTGGGACAATCCGGCCCTGAATACACCCCCAGTCTGAAATAAAAGGGTGCGTCATACTCAAGCACCTGGGTTAAAAACCAAAAAGCAAAAAACCCCTAAAGGGTACGGAACCGTACTGGAGGGATGTCTCAATGGACCCTGCAAAATCCACAGTACGGAGGGCGCCACTCCAACACATAGCCTTCGAGCATTTTGGATACTACGGCAGGTGGCCAAAAGTGGCGAAGGCTTTTTAGCCCCGGGCAACCAGCCCAGCAGTACCAGTACGGTATTAACAGTCTTCAAGACTTTCGCATCAAATAACATGCGGAAACGAACAATCCGCAGCCTCGCCGAAGTCTACCAAGTAGCAACAACAAATCCATGGAGCGACACGGCTATCACCTTCAATGCTAGCGATGAACCTAAATTCCGAACAGCTAGAACACCAACCGCATTGGTCCTCAGTCCGATAGTGGACGGCTTTCGTCTTACCAAAGTACTCATGGATGGCGGCAGCGGATTAAACCTCATCTACGAGGAAACCCTTCAAAAAATGGAAATTGACTGGAGCCGCATTGAGCGAAGCAGCACAACCTTCAGGGGAATAATCCCTAGTCGAGAAGTACGCTGCACATGAAAAATCACACTAGATGTAGTGTTCGGCTCGCCGGACAATTACAGGTCCGAAGAGGTCACGTTCCAAGTGGCCCCATTCGGCAGCGGGTATCACGCTTTGTTAGGGCGAGAGGCATTCACAATCTTCCAAGCTATACCCCATTACAGGTACATGAAGCTCAAAATGCCCGGACCCAATGGAATAATCACTCTCGCCAGTGATCCAGATACAGCACTCCGCGCTGAAAATAAGACAGCTGCACTGGCCCTAGAGGCATTATCCGAAGCCCTAGCGGCAGAGGAACTAACTGCGTTGCGCTCCACGGTGGATAGGGATGATGTGATACTCGATAAGAGGTCCAAGTCCACCTCTTTTAAACCAGCAGACGAAATAGTCAAATTTCAGGTCCATCCAACGGACCCCACAAAGACGGCCTCCATTGGGGCACAATTAAATCCTGATGTAGAAGCCGCACTACGAGAATTCCTTCGGGAAAATTGGGACATTTTTGCCTGGCACCCTTCAAACATGCCAGGAATCCCATGCAGGCTGGCAGAGCACAGCCTAAATATCCTAAAAGGATTCAAGCCAGTCAAACAAGCTCTTCGGCGATTTTCTGAACCCAAAAGACAGGCAATGGGAGAGGAGCTAGCCAAACTCTTAGAAGCCAGATTCATCAGAGATATAAAACATCCGGACTGGCTAGCCAATCTAGTAATGGTACCAAAAAAGGACAAATCCTGGTGCCTCTGCGTCGATTTCAAAGACCTTAACAAGGCCTGTCCAAAGGACCATTTCCCTCTCCCTCGCATCGACCAAATCATTGATGCTACCGCAGGGCACGATTCATTGTGCTTCCTCGAAGTATACTCCGGATACCATAAAATCAAGATGGCGGAAAAAGACCAGGCCGCAACGGCATTCATTACTCCATATGGTCCATTCTGCTTCAACACAATGCCCTTTGTACTCAAAAACGCCGGCGCAACATATCAGCGCATGATTCAGACATGTCTGGCTACCCAGATAGGCAAAACAGTAGAGGCATGCATAGACGATGTGGTCGTCAAGACCAAACACGTCAAAAATCTAGTAGACGACTTGAGGGTGACATTCGACAACCTCCAAGCATATGACATTAAGCTCAACCCAGAAAAATGTGTCTTCGGAGTACCAGCCGGAAAGCTCTTGGGCTTCATTGTATCCGGTAGAGGAATTGAAGCAAACCCAGCCAAGATCCGAGCTCTATCACAATTGGATATTCCAAAGGACCTCAAGCAAATACAAAAACTAACTGGATGTGTAGCGGCTCTAAGTCGCTTCATCTCCCGTTTGGGAGAAAAGGCTCTGCCCCTCTATCGCCTCCTCCGGCGCACCGAACACTTCGAATGGACGGATGCTGCCACGGCCGGACTCGAAGAAATCAAGGCCATACTGGCAACAAATCCGGTCCTAGCCGCGCCCAACCTTGGTGAACCTATGTTATTATATATCGCAGCAACACATCAAGTTGTCAGCGCGGTACTCGTCATCGAACGAGAAACAGAAGGGCACAGATTCCCTCTTCAAAAACCAGTGTACTACGTATCCACTGTCTTAACCCCATGCAAGTCCCGGTACCCACATTATCAAAAGATAGCGTATGTGGTGTTCATGGCATCCCGGAAGCTGCGACACTACTTTCAAGAGTGTTCCATAACGGTGGCCTCCGAAGTACCTCTCAACGATATTATAAACAATCGCGACGCAACGGGCAGGATTGCAAAATGAGTCATTGAGCTCTTACCATTTGACATAACCTACAAACCACGGCGAGCTATAAAGTCGCAAGTTCTGGCTGACTTCGTCGCTGAATGGACCGAAGCCGAACTCCCTAAAGAGTACGACGCGTACTCCAATTGGATCATGCATTTCTACTGATCCAAAATGTTGGCCGGCTTGGGGGCTGGCGTCGTCTTGACGTCCCCAACTGGAGACACAGTCCAATACATACTTCAAATAATGTACATGGACTCCAACAACGCAGCCGAATACGAGGCCCTTCTACACAGCCTCCGGATGGCAATCTCCATGGGCATTCAACGCCTAGAGGTGCGTGGGGATTCAAACCTCGCAATATCCCAAGTAAATGGAGAATTTGACGCCAAAGATCCGAAAATGGCAGCTTACCGCAACGTCGTCCTAAAAATGTCAGCTCGGTTTGAAGGACTCGAATTCCACCATGTAGCCCGGGATAATAACCAGGCAGCAGACGTGTTGGCACGCATCGGCGCAAAACGTGACGCCGTCCCTCCAAACATCTTCCTGGAACGGCTCTTTAAGACATCCGTATTATGGGAAGAGGAGTCCGGAAATAACGATCTGGAGCCAGCTGCATCACCTAACTCAGACCACTCTGACACAATCGGCGGCTCAGCCAATGAAATAACACCTTCAGCCCACGAAATAATGGCAGTAATTGCCCCGTGGACGGAACCATTCCTAGCCTACTTAATCAGGCAGGAACTTCCCGAAGACCAAAATGAGGCCCGCTGCATAGTTCGGCGATCTAAAGCCTACAAGGTCCATGAGGGAGAACTTTATAAAAAAAGCACAACCGGAGTCCTTCAAAGGTGTATCTCCGAAGAGGAAGGGCGAAATCTCCTGGCTGAAATTCACGCCGGACTCGGCGGGCACCACGCTGCAGCCCGGGCCCTTGTAGGCAAGGCCTTCCGTACAGGATTTTATTGGCCGACAGCCCGGGCAGATGCTCAGGACTTAGTCCAATGATGCGTTGGTTGCCAGCTCTTTGCTAATCAGAGCCACATGCCACCCACCGCCCTCAAAACTATACCCATCACCTGGCCGTTCGCGGTCTGGGGGCTTGACATGGTTGGACCCCTTAAAGGGGGAACCCACAAGCACAAATACTTATTGGTCATGGTGGACAAATTCACCAAATGGATTGAGGCCAAGCCGGTTAAAATGGTAGAATCCGGACATGTGATAGACTTCATATCCAGGGTAGTACACCGTTTTGGCGTCCCCCACAGCATCATCACTGATAACGGCACGAATTTCACGGCCGACGAGGTTAAACTCTGGTGCAAAAACATGGGCATCAAGCTCGACTACGCTTCAGTCTATCACCCCCAAACTAACGGTCAAGTTGAGCGAGCAAATGGTCTAATCATGAGCGGCATCAAACCCAGACTAGTGCGGTCCCTCAAGGAATCTAACACACACTGCGTAGAGGAGCTCGACTCCATACTCTGGGGGCTGCGGACCACGCCAAACCGAACTACCGGATTCACACCATTTTTTATGGTGTACGGCGCAGAGGCAGTTCTGCCCTGCGATATAATTCACGACTCACCTCGCGTGCGCATGTACGAAGAAAGAGAAGCCGAGTTGGATTGGTAGGATAGTTTGGACGCCTTAGAAGAGGAGCGGGACGTGGCAAAAGCTCGTTCTGCATTCTATCAGCAGCAGGCTCGAAGGTATCAAAGCAGAGAAGTACGGGCCAAAACTTACAATGTTGGCGAACTTGTTCTACGCCTACCGGACAAGAAAAAGGACAAACTTAAGCCCAAGTGGGAAGGTCCCTTCATCATCGACAAAGTCCTAACCGGCGGAGCATACCGTCTATGTAACGCATCTGACAATCGACTCGAGCCGAACCCATGGAACGCAGCCCGTCTCCGAAGATTCTACGCCTAATGCCGGACTCAGAGTTCGTCTCACTCCTCCGTCCACCTTTTTACATTTTCACTGTCTCTTGTCCCCCTCCTTCTTCCCACTTTTTTCAATACCTCTAATAGGCTGATTTGCGCATTGATTCGCACACACTTGATGTGCTCCTAGCACTCATTATACCTGGGGGCTTCTTTAACAGAAGCTTATTTATACAGGCTTCATGCCCAACACATGTGTTATACTTCTGCATGTACCTTTTATTCACCATTATATGCATCGATATGACTTAAGTTTTGGCCAAGCTGGGTTGCCTGGCTCCTGTGCTTACCCCTACGTTCCCGATTGTTCGGCTAGGAGGTAAAGGGAGCACCTCTGCGATTGTTACTGCTGGGTCAGCCGGATGTGTACCTTAGACTGGGTGAAGCCGAAAGCTAGCGTTCTTAAGAGAATATTCGGTCGGTGACTTGAAAGATGATTTAGTACTTACTTATTTATCTGCCCCCAGATGCTTTTTCTGCTATTTTTGCAGTCTGGACATGCACTTTAGGGCATGCCTCCCAGGGAAAGGAACCCTTAACGGAACTATTCTCCCTGGAAGATGTTTCTTACTAACCATGTGATATAACATAGCTAGTTGGGCACTTGTCTGATAAAGCAATTATGACCCCGACACCTTGTCTCCACGCATGCCCCGGTTCTTTTATAACTGTAAGGGTATTCGGACACACTCCGGACTGTTGGGTCCCAAGGTTGAAGTGAAAAGGTCCGCAAAGACAAACGATCTACAATCCGGCTAGAAGGCATTTTACATGTCATTTTAAATTACATCGTCAAACTGACTGATTGTACTCCTCTTCAATCCCATCTAACAGGCTGTCTAATTTACAGTCCTGTTGGGAATATTTCGCGGCCAGCTCTACTTGGCCGTACATCAAGCTCACAGGGATCTCCTTCCCATCAGGCCCCACAGGTCCGACCTCGGCCATGTGGTTTGGGTCAGCCTTCGGGTACCGCGTCTTCACCATGGCCCAGGCATCCCTGGCGCCTTGATGGCAGGTTAATATCTTCCACAGACGAAGATGTCGCCGTACTCCCTGAAGCTTCTCGGCAAGCCCCCCAAGGCCCTCAGGTAGGGAGACGGAAGGCCATAAGGCCTGTACGACGCCACTCATCGCCTGCCGAACATGTTCGAGCAGTTGCACCAGCTCGGGAAGTTGGTCACCCATTGAACCAGGCATTTCCTCCGCAGGGCGGCCTGTGAGCACACCTAAAGACACATTCTGTCAATCGACTTCCTCGCCAAATTCTTCTTTTCAAAGGAATTTGCTCAAGCACTTACTATAAATGCCGCGACGAAGCCGCTGATTCTCCTTCACGGAGCCAGACAGCTGGGCCCGAACACCTTTCAGCTCTTCTCCTAGCTGGGTGTGGGCATCTTGGAGCTTGTTCCTCTCCTGTTGCACCTTCATAAGCACCCTCTCGCCGGCCTTTAGCTGACGCAGTAGCTGTTGCTTGTCCGGATCTAGTCCGGCGCCCTCTGCAATATTATTGTCAGATTTATGCACACGCCGCACTTTGTTAACTACTTATCTTTTTGAAGTACGTATTACCAGCGGGGGTCTTTGTGGCTCCCCCTGTGGCGGCCAGTGCAGACTCAAGTTGGGCCTTGCACTCTTGGAGCTCCTGGGACAGGTGGGTATTCTTCTTCGTAAGATCTTGCATAATAAATGATCCTTAAATCAGTTATTTTAACTATTTTAAGTCTCGGGGGCTACTAGCATATATAACTATTAAAATTACTTACCTATATGTCCTTCACATACTACTCCGTGGCTCTGGTTAAACCATCTTGAGCAGCACGGAGGTGCGCGTTTCCCGCATCAAAAGCATTCAACGCCTCCGGGGAGAAACACGCGTCACGAAGAACTATCCGGCAACGCCTGTGATTCATGGCGCTCTCCACCTCAGACCGGGTGGCGGACAGCCTGTCGGCATCCTCCATCGGAGGAGCATCCGACTCTTGCCTTGTGTTCACCTCCACTTCCGGACCACGCGATGGAGCATGGCTGGTGGAGGCTTGATTGGCAACCTCTCCGGACACTGTCCGACGAGCGCTCTTTCTCCTGGAAAAAGTTATGAGCATTAATATACCTCCTAGGGATCCTTCCCTTAAAAACAGCGGTGCGCCGTACCGTTGTAGCGACGTTTCTATTTGCGTTGCACTCCTCTTCCGCCTGCTGGGCCGAACTGACCCTTGTTGGTCAGCCGTCGCAGGTTCGGCTTCCCGCCTCAAAGGCACCTCCTGCGATGCACCTTCAGTATAGGATGGTCAGAATTGAGCATGGATCAAATTATGGTGTCAAGACCTCGGTCGTAGTCACCTGGGAGGCCGGAAACAAACCGGGGTAGTCAGCCGTAATGGCGACTAGGGAATTGTCCACGCTAAGTTGGTGGAACACCCCGTCGATCAGCTCCACCTTTATGTCCGGATCCTCTTCGGAGGACGGATCAAGGGATCATTCCAGATCCTCGGGCTGTGGATTTAGGCTTTGTATGCCCTCCACGTGCCGGCGCAGCTCCTGCGTCGAAATCACGAAGTAAGATACTTGACTTTGGAAGTATGGATCGGGTAGATAAACGTCCGCTTACCCAGCTCCGAGGGTTATTCATGGAGAATCCATTCAATGGATTCGTGCGGAGGAAGTCCTCCTCCTCCCCCTTGTACAAGCCGGACAGGATCTTTGCCAGATCGGCTGCCGAGCCCGGCCCTCTGCGGCCATGACGGGTGGCGTCATCTTCCCCGTTGAAATCCCACATAGGGTGGCCCCTATATTAGAGTGGCTTCACCCCTCGCATAATGCACGTGGCCATGATTCCAATCATGGTCAATCCGGAATGGGCCAGTAACCTAATCCGGCCCATCAGATAATGGACGCTCCCATCATCCTCCCTTTGAGGGCTCCACGGGCGCCAACTCAGGCATTTCTTCAAGGGAGCATTGCTGAACTCCGGGAGGCCAATCCGAACTGGGTCTGGCAGAGGGGCGTCCTCCATGTAGAACCATTCCGAAGGCCAGTCTTCGGACGCCTTCTTCGGGGTGCCGGATAGATATCCGGTCCTAGCGATGCACCATATTTCGACTCCGCCCACTTGATATATCGACCCCTCGTAAGAACGGGGTACGAGGCAAAACAATCTCTTCCACAGCGCAAAATGGGGCTCGATGCCCAGGAACAGCTTGCAAAGAGCTACAAAGCCCGCGATGTGCAAAATGGAGGCAGGTGAGAGGTGGTGAAGCTGGAGTCCGTAGAACTCCAGGAGCCCCCGGAGAAACGGATGTATGGGAAATCCGAGTCCCCTTATTAGATAAGGGACGAAGCATACCCGCTCTCCTTTGGAAGGGTTGGGGATGCTCTCCGCCTGCTTTCCACCCCTGAAGGTGGCCAGTCCGGCTCGAACCGGAACCATGAAAGCTGGCGGAAGATATCCCTCGGTTTGGAGCGCCACTAGCTCGCTGTGTGGAAGTGAGCATCTCCCCCAATCTCCTGGCTTAGGGCTGGGAGCGCGAGAGGAGGAGCCGCGTCGACTATCCATGATAGAATGGATTTTTGTCAGAGGCGCTTCGATGAGAGCTTGCGGATGGAGGATAGTGTGAGCTGGATCTAGATCCTCGCCTCTCTTATAGGCGGCTCATTCGCACGGCTAGGGGGTAAAACGTAAAAATACCCTAGCTTTTCGCATTCATACGACACGTGGAAGAAGGCCATTATTGGGCGTAGAAGCCAAGGAGCGCAACATTTATAAGGAAGCCGGACACTATTCCACAGGAACATGAAGTTTGAAGGAGAACCCGCCTTGCAACGCCGAAGACAATATACGCGCCGGACTCGTCGTCGCTGAAGCCCGGTTCGGGGGCTACTGAGGGAGTCCCGGACTAGGGGGTGTCCGGATAGCCGAATTATCATGGTCGGCCAGACTCCAAGATTATGAAGATACAAGATTGAAGACTTCGCCCCGTGTCCGGATGGGACTTTCCTTGGCGTGGAAGGCAAGCTTGGCGATACGGATATGTAGATCTCCTACCATTGTAACCGACTTTGTGTAACCCTAGCTCTCTCTGGTGTCTATATAAACCGGATGGCTTTAGTCCATAGGATGAACAACAATCATACCATAGGTTAGCTTCTAGGGTTTAGCCTCTTTGATCTCGTGGTAGATCCACTCTTGTAACACACATCATCAATATTAATCAAGTAGGACGTAGGTTTTACCTCCATCAAGAGGGCCCGAACCTGGGTAAAACATCGTGTCCCTTGTCTCCTGTTACCATCCGCCTAGACGCACAGTTCGGGACCCCGTACCCAAGATCCGCCGGTTTTGACACCGACAGCCGCCTTGGCAGATTTCGTGGCAGAATGGACAGAGGCGCCGGGCGTAAAGGCTGGTGAGGATCGTTCCCTCTCCCCGGGAAGTGAGGCGCCGGACGGTTGGGTCATGTACTTCAACGGGGCGTTCTCCAGGCACGGCGCGGGGGCTGGCACGGTACTTATATCTCGTACCCAAGACAAGCTCTACTACGCCGTGCAGCTCTGTTTCCAACACGGAGAAAAGGTCTCCAACAATATAGCAGAATATGAAGGCCTGATAGCGGGCCTGAAGGCCGCGGCCGCCCTTGGAGTAAAGCGCCTTACCATCAAAGGTGATTCACAACTCCTCGTCCACTTCTCCAACAAAGTATACGAGCCAAGGGATGAGCACATGGAAGCCTACCTTGCGGAGGTCCGCAGGATGGAGAAGCAGTTCTGGGGGCTAGAGTTACAGCACGTGCCCTGTGGCACCAATCAGGAGGCCGACGACATTGCCAAACGAGCGTCCAGGCGGCTGCCTCAGGAGCCTGGCGTCTTCGAGGAGCGGCTCTTCAAGCCCTCGGCCACGCCGTCACTGTCAAGCGCGGTGCAGCCTCAGGAGGAGCTCCCCCAGCCGCCAGCCTCGGGAGCCCCGGTCTGCGGGCCGGCCTCGGGGGCGCATTTGCTCTTGACAGTGGAGCCTCAGGAGGGATGCTGGGTCGCGGAGCTCCGGAGCTATCTGACACAAGGGATCTTGCCAGAGAAGGAGTAGGAAGCAGAGCGTGTGGCGCGGCAGGCCACAGCATACTGCATCAGGGATGGGGAACTCTACCAAAAGCGACCAAATGATGTATCCTTATGCTGCATCTCCACGGAGCAAGGGAAAGAGCTGCTGGCGGACATACACGGTGGAGACTGCGGGCACCACTCGTCATCGCGAACCCTCGTGGTCAAGGCGTTCCGAAGCGGTTTCTATTGGCCTACTGTGCTCAATGACGCCGTCGAACTGGTAAAGGCCTGCGAAGCCTATCAATTCCATGCAAAGCAGATCCATCAGCCGGCGGGGGGTCTGCAGACCATACCCCTCACGTGGCCATTCGCAGTCTGGGGGCTTGATATCCTGGGCCCGTTTCCCCGGGCACCAAGGGGCTATCGCTACGTCTACGTCGCCGTGGACAAATTCACCAAGTGGGCCGAGGTGGAAGCCGTCTGCACCATCCCCGCGGGTTCAGCGGTCAAGTTCATCAAGGGCATCGTGAGCCGGTTTGGGGTGCCGAACCGCATCATCACCGACAACAGTTCGCAGTTCACCAGCAACCTCTTCAAAACATACTGTGCTAACCTTGGAACGCAGATATGCTACACTTCAGTGGCGCACCCCCGAAGCAACGGCCAGGCCGAGCGGGCCAATGCGGAGGTCCTGAGGGGCCTCAAGACCAGAACATTCAAGAAGAAGCTGGAGGCTTGCGGCAGAGGCTGGTATGATGAGCTCCAATCCGTGTTGTGGTCCATCCGCACGACCGCAACCAAGCCGACCGGAGAGACCCCTTTCTTCTTGGTCTATGGAGCCAAAGCGGTCCTCCCTCACGAGGTCATATGTCGATCCGCGTGGGTCTTGGCGTCGACAAAGCGCAGCAGGACGCCATGCGGGTGATGGACCTCGTGCTGGGGGAGGAGCGTCGCCGAGAAGCCGCACTGCGAGCGGCAAGATATCAACAAGCACTGTGGCGATACCACTGCTGCAACATCCGCCCCAGGACTCTCGAGGTAGGGGACCTCGTGCTCAGGCGGGTTCTCTCCGGGGAGGGACTTCATAAGCTCTCTCCCATGTGGGAGGGCCCGTTCAAGGTTGTTCATGTTTCCAGGCCCGGCTCCGCGCGCTTGGAGACTCAGGAGGGGGTGCCAGTCCAGAATGTGTGGACTATCCAGCACCTCCGGAGGTTTTACCCCTGAAAAGGCCCGGAGCCTGTGAAGAAGGCGAACGCCTGTGAAGACCATCTTTTTGGAAAAGGCCCGGAGCCTGTGAAGAAGGCGAACGCCTGTGAAGACCATCTTTTTGGAAAAGGCCCGGAGCCTGTGAAGAAGGCAAACGCCTGTGAAGACCATCTTTTTGGAAAAGGCCTAGAGCCTGTGAAGAAGGCGAACGCCTGTGAAGACCATCTTTTTGGAAAAGGCCCGGAGCCTGTGAAGAAGGCGAACGCCTGTGAAGCTATCGCGTTTTTGGGAAAGGCCCGGAGCCTGTGAAGAGGGCCAATGCCCGTGAAGCTTGCTTCCCTGAAGAAAGGCCCGGAGCCTGTGAAGAAGGCCAACGCCTGTGAAGCTCGCCGCCCGTGACGCTCTCACGTAATAATGAGTTGGGGCTGTACATGCCTCGGAGTCTCAGGAGCGCCGGCCTCAGGCCCCGGGGATCCCTCCCACGCCCAGTGGCAGCACTTAGCTCCGCGCTGGTGAGAAGACGTCGAATACTAGACTAGGTGCCGGACGCGGCTTTTTCATTTGCTTTCTGCAGTTGGCTAGTTCATTCTCATTTGAAGTTTCATTGAAACTGTCGCTGTCTTTTGACTTTTGGCTCTTCGGTTTTTCGCCCTCCGACCCCGATTTCTCTTGCGCGAGGTCTCGCGAGGGGACGGCCCTGGCACCCTCGCAAGTGTTTCGATCCTTTCGGTCAAGACCTCAGGAACCGGGCCCACTAACAGGAGCGTTCCTCCAGTTTGTGCCTCACGGGCACCGCGACACGAATACAGGACCCGGGTCAGTCGCCCCATGGCCAAGGCTGGCGATTACCTACGCGCAGGCGTTCAGCAAGAAGGAACAATACCAGAACAATGGAAACATTATGATGATTGACAATGGTAACACAAACACGCCCCCATGCGACACCCAAGGCCGCAGGCTATTAGGGCCCGTGACGCTTCGCACTTGCCCTTTCACCTCTCTGCTCGGACAAGTCCGGGCGCGCCTTGGGCCCGGGGGCTACTGTCGGTGTTCTGGGAACGGGGGTCCCCAGACTTGCCTGCCTGCGGCCTGTGGCGTGGCTCAAAGGGGGCCTAGCACGACCCATCTTCATTAGCACAAGCTCAAGACCCTCGCGATGGGCCAAGCCTCGCGGGGCGGACGACAAGGAGCTTCCTCAGGCACGGCCTTGTCGGGCTGGCTCACGAGGAGGCGGAGAGTTCAAGGCGGGGTACCTCGCGAGGTGCCCATGATGCAAGCCATGACGACCAAGGGCGCCAGCCGGGCGCCAGCCCGCGCAGTGTCCTTCTTTCCTCTTTGGTGCAAGGGGAGCAAGTGCAGGCGAGAGCATCAAGCAAAGGCATCCATTTCGGTGCAGCAAGACCAAGACCAGTCCAACGGCAGGATGGAGGTCACCGTGGAGCCCAAGACAGCGTCACCACCAGAGCCTTTGACAGGCGAGGACCAACTTTAGTCGGGATAAGTGTACTAGATGTTCCCCTTCAAGTTGGCCAACTGTTGGCGCCCTTCCCGCTCAATATTTGGGAAGAGGCCCAGGGCCTTCGCCTATAAATAGGACTAGCCACCAACAGGGTAGAGAGGGCTGGAGAGGAAGCTGAAGATAAGATAGGCATCTAGAATCAACCCCTCCAAAGGGGCAACACCACCACAAGAACAGACCCTCGCGAGGCTGTTCTTCCTTGTATTGTTCATCATCAGCCCAAGAGGCAATCCACCACACCACACACTGGAGTAGGGTATTACACCACAATGGTGGCCTGAACCAGTATAAACCCTATGTCTCTTGTGTTGTTCTTCTCGTAGTTTAGATCCTAGCGATTCGGCGAGGAGCAGGTAGGTAGAAGGCAAAAACTCCGTGCGCACCCCAGTGTTCGAACCTCAAGGGTCTGCCAGAACCCTAAATCCGACACTAACCCTAACATAATCGGTCCTACCGAGTTGACGCATCGGTCCCACCGAAATGCCTAACAGTCACATAATGAACTAAACCGGTGTGACCGAGTTTTCTGATTCGGTCCCACCAAGATTGGTAAATTGTGTGTAATGGTTAGGTTTTGTATGGAGGCTATATATACCCCTCCACCCTTTCTTCATTCGTGAGGAAAGCCATCAGAACATGCCTACACTTCCAGCATACATTTTCTGAGAGAGAACCACCTACTCATGTGTTGAGACAAAGTTATTCCAACCATACCATATGAATCTTGATCTCTAGCCTTCCCCAAGTTGCTTTCCACTCAAATCATCTTTCCACCAAATCCAATCCTATGAGAGAGAGTTGAGTGTTGGGGAGACTATCATTTGAAGCACAAGAGCAATGAGTTCATCATCAACACACCATTTATTACCTTTTGGAGAGTGGTGTCTCCTAGATTGGTTAGGTGTCACTTGGGAGCCTCTGACAAGATTGTGGAGTTGAACCAAGGAGTTTGTAAGGGCAAGGAGATTGCCTACTTCGTGAAGATCTACCCTAGTGAGGCAAGTCCTTCGTGGCCGATGGCCATGATGGGATCGACAAGGTTGCTTCTTCATGTACCCTTCATGGGTGGATCCCTCTGTGGACTCGCACAGCCGTTACCCTTCGTGGGTTGAAGTCTCCATTAACGTGGATGTATGATAGCACCACCTATCGGAACCACGCCAAAAACATCCGTGTCTCCAATTGCATTTGCTTCCCCAAACTCTTCCCATTTACTTTCTTGCAAGTTGCATGCTTTACTTTCCGCTGCTCATATACTCATTGCATGCTTGCTTGAATTGTATTGTGATTGCTTGACTTGTGCTAAGTTGCTAAAATCTGCCAAGAACTAAAATTGGGAAAAAGCTAGATTTTTATTTGGTAAACTAGTCTAATCATCCCCCCTCTAGACATACTTTAGATCCTACAATTGGTATCAGAGCTATGGTCTCCATTTGCCTTGATTTCCATAGCTTTTGGTGATCATAGCCTTGGTTTCACAACCTAGGAGAGTATGGCGTCTAGCGAGGGAAATTACCACCGTAGAGGTCCTTACTTTGATGGTACTAATTTTGCTAGTTGGAAGCATAATATGAAAATGCATATTCTTGGACATAACCCCGCCGTTTGGGCTATTGTGTGTATTGGCTTGCAAGGTGAATTCTTCGATGGGAGAGAACCGAACCCTGAAGCTAGCACAGAAGAATTGAAGATGTTGCAATACAATGCTCAAGCTTGTGATATCCTCTTCAACAAATTATGCTCCAAGAATTCAACAAAATCAGCGGTCTTGACAATGCAAAGGAAATTTGGGACACTTTGATTGATATGCACGAAGGTACCAACTCCGTCAAGGAAACCAAATAGGATGTGCTTCAAAGTCATCTTGACAAATTCAAAATGAAGGATGGTGAAGGTGTCGCTGAAATGTACTCTATGCTTGCTCTCATCACAAATGAGATTGCCGGCTTAGGAAGTGAAGAGATGTCCGATAGATTCATCATCAAGATGATCCTAAGAGCCTTGGATGGAAAATATGATACCGTGTGCACATTGATCCAAATGATGCCCAATTACAAAGATCTCATGCCAACGGAAGTCATTGGAAGAATTGTTGCTCATGAGATGTCACTCAAGGATAAAGAAGAGTTCGCAACAAGTCAAGTGGTGCTTACAAAGCTCATGTGATGCTCCTACATCATCAAGTGAGAAACAAACCTTCAATGAAGAATTGAGCCTAATGGTGAAAAACTTCAACAAGTTCTACAAGAGTAGAAGCAAGGAAAGAAGTTCCAAGTCAAGGTCCTATAATGACAAAAGATCTTCGAGTCATGAATGTAATTGCTACAATTGTGGAAGACCCGGACACTACTCCAATGAGTGTATGGCTCCCTACAAAAGAAGAGAAGACTCACCTAAAAGAAGAACTAGAAGAGAAGAATCCCCACCAAGAGAGAGGAGTAGAGATGATCGTTATGAACAAAGAACCTCCTGGAGAAGCAAGCATTCAGAAAGGAAGGACAAATCATCAAAGAGCTACACAAAACAAAGACATCAAGATCATATTGGTGAGTGGGTATCCGGCTCCGACTCCGACCATCACTCCGAGAGAAGCTATCACTCTGACTCCGAATATACTCAAGATGAACGTATTACCGGTCTAGCACTTGTGTCAACCAACACCTACGACATATTTGACTCACCAAATGAAGGAATTGGAAGATGCTTCATGGCTAAAGGCCCAAAGGTATCACACCCTGAGTATGTTGAGTTCAATAATGATGAAGATGATTTGTTAGGTGATGATGATTTACTTGTTGACAGCTCTAGTAATGAATACTATGATGAAACGTCAATTAATCATGCTAATCAAGATAAAACGAATGGCAATAATAAGGAGAATATTGAGCGTATAACTAAAGAACTAAACACTCTTAAGTTAGCTCATGAAACTACCTTGGAAGATCATCAAGAACTTTTAAATACTCGTGAGAAGTTACGCTTTGAAAAGCTCAACCTTGAGCAAGAGCATGAGTTTTTAAAGGCAATCAATGATGATCTTTGCAAGAAAATTTATTCTTACATTGCAAAGCGTTTACTCTTATCTACTTACATGCCACAAGTTAAATCTAACAACAAGAGTAAGAAATATTCTTCCTCTAGTAGTAACAATAATCATGCTAAATCCAATATTGTTGCTTCTAGTAGTTCTCTTAATTCCACTAATGATTCTCTTAGCCAAGCTACACTTGAGAAAGAAAATAGCT
Organism: Triticum timopheevii; assembly: GCA_963921465.1. Taxonomy (NCBI): domain Eukaryota; kingdom Viridiplantae; phylum Streptophyta; class Magnoliopsida; order Poales; family Poaceae; genus Triticum; species Triticum timopheevii. The sequence continues at coordinate 500,134,051 of OY997272.1, forward strand.
TATTGAAGGGAATTATAGAGAAAGGTGTTTACAAGAGCCTTGCCAGAAGTAAGCAATTTGAGGAAATTGTACGCAAGCAAGGAAGGCAACAGAAGAATCAAGGTGTTGGTTTTCAACGAAAGTTCAATGCCAATGGAGTTGAGTGGGAAGAATATCAATAACCCAAGACAAAGTTTGTTCCTCAACAAGAGAAGTATGATCCTACTTCTTTCCAAAGGACACAAGCTCAAGATGATCTTCCACCACAAGACCACAAGCAACAAGGCAAGAACAAGCTTCAAGAGGAGATTGATGCATTTTAAGAAACTCCCTAGGCCTTGGTCAAGTGGGTTCCCAAGACTACATCAAGTTCTACTTCATCAAGTACGACTACAACTCCAAGGATTCCCATCAAGATGATGTGGATCCCGAAGAAGGACTAGAGAGTTCTTGAGGGTGACTCCGCCAACAAACTTCACTTATATCATTTTGGCAAGAACAAGTGCAAACAACTTTCATATCATGCACTAGTTCAAGGAGTCACAAACCCTCTTGTTGGTAAGACAAGGGACAAGGTAACCTAATGCTTTCATGGACATCATCTTGTGTGTATATCACTCTATGTCTATGGATATTCTTGCTTGTTCCTTATGGGACTAACCCGTGTAGGTATTGAAAGTGCAACTCACTCCAATGGATTGCTCCAAATGATCTACATCAGCATTGAGCATCCACATCTTCAACACCTACATGAAGTCATCATCGACAAAACCCAAGGTTAGTTCATCCCTCTTAGGGGGGATATCATATCTAGGGGGAGCTTTACTCTAAGAATTGAGCTAAAGCAACTCTAATGGTGCGAACACAACAATTCTTTATGTAAAAGTGGTAACCCCACTTGTGCTTAAACGACGAGTATGACCTATGATCAAATGTTCTGATTTGACTCCTAAGTCAATATACTCATATATAGATGAACTAGTCATTGCCAATTGCTTGATAGATGCTAGAAGTGGTTGTGCATGCTTTGTCACATATTTCATTTGCCATTTTATTGTGTGAGCATGTTGATTGCATATTTTACTCATTCGAGGACATCCACTTGTTGTTTTGGTTTGTTTGACTCTTTCTCTTTTGCCAAGTGGATGGACAAGAATGCCTAAGAACCCGCTCTAGCTATCTATGCTTTTCTCATCTCAAACTCTATTCATGCTACATCACAAAGTTTGATCAAGTCAGATTCGAACCACTCTGTGTGAGGAGCACTCGGAGTCCCCGATTCGTCATAGACTTAAACTTCCAAAACCTCTTTGTGCATTTTGGTCTGACCGAGTCATCCAATTCGGTCACACAGAGTTCACTAAGTTAATCTAGGTTTTCATCTCGGTGTAACCGATTTGAACACTTCGGTCACACCGAGTTGCAGCAACCGCTTGCGATTCTGCATCTCAGTGCCACCGAGTTGTTCCACTCGGTCACACCGACATGGTCGGGATATAAATACCCACGGGTGATATTTTGGAAACTTTTTCAAAACCCCTTAGCCCGCGCGTGTCCTGCTCTGCCTCCTCGGGTCTCCAGATTGCCTCCTCGCCGCGAGTGACCTCATACCGCTAGTTTCTGCCGTTGTTGACGGAATCTGCTCCGTCGTTGCTGCCGTAGCGAACACCTGCCGAACTAGGGTATGTGTTCGATCCCGTGTGCTGTCTATTCACCTCCGATTCAAAGCACGAGGACAATGCCATGATTCTTGCCACGGATGAAATAAATCTATCCAGAGAAAACCTCCTTAGGCTTAGTTTGATTCGAAAATTTTAGGGTTAGCTCTCCGATGAACTCATCTCGGACCGACCGAATCGTAGAAATCGGTCTCATTGATTTGGCTTAGACCATTGCACATGCGCTTTTCGGTCTGACCGAAAGTTGCAAATCGGTGTGACCGAGTTCAATTCTCTGTCAAACCCTAGCAATCTCGGTGCCACCCAACTGTGACTCGGTCTAACCGAGGTCACTAGTTTAGGTTCCAAATGTTGCTTCGATATCACCGAGTTTATCAATTTGGTAGCTCCGAGATCATTTCAGTAGAGAACTAAAACTAAGTTTTTGACTCATTTGTTTTGCAAAAACCTCTGCACTTTGTGATACTCATCTACTCTACCTCATCTATATCTATTCATAGGGTCTGCTGTCAATTTTCCTGCAAGATGTCTGATCAGAGTGATAGCCAGAACAAATATGAAGAGCAAGTGCATATGAGTGAGGGCACTAGTACCTCAAGCATCTGTGATGAGTGTAGTAGGAGCACACCAAGTAACTTGCCAAAGGCAGCCACCAGAGCCAGAAAGAAGAGAACCTCAGATTTTGAAGATGAAGACTATGTGACTGTCGGGGATGATGCCACCTCCAAGAAGAAAGTGTTGAATAAGGAGTATGGCACTGCTACTACAACAAAACCTGGTTTGAACAGGAAGGCACTAGCAAGGAGAGTCCCAAGGTCAAAACCAAGAAAAGTTCCAACAGGAGAAACTATGGAGTTCACTCTTGAACCCAAAGAGGCAGTTGTAGAAGGCAAGAAGAGGAAGGAGAGGGTCAAGAAGACCATTGCCAGAATCATTGGCAAGCCCTCTATGATGAGAGATGATGTAGAAGAAGAGGAAGAGGATGCTGCTCTAGCACCTAAGTCACAAAATCTCATGGGAGATGCAATCAAGTCAGGGGCTACTTCTAAGCCCAAAACTGCTCCCAAAGCTGCTGCTCAAGCCACCAAGTCTGTACCCAATAGAATCACTAGAAATATACCTGCTAAAGAGAAGAACAAGGCCCCAGTGCCTAAAGTTGAAGTAGAAGATGCTGAAGCCCAAATGCTCAGAAAGCTGAAACCCAAAATTTCAGAACACAATGACACTCATCCAGAAGCTGAGGACATGAAAATCAGGAAGGATGCAGGATTGAGACTCTAGAGACAGTATGATCCATATGCTGTGAGAAGGAGAACTGATGTGGACTATAGGTTCCACACCAAAGAACATCAAGACTTCTATGAGACCATTCTGCTTGACAAGAAGCCAATTGTCTGTGACATGATATGGGTTGACTGGACATACATCAGAGATAATGAAGATCACTTTCCAAGTGTATATGCCACCTTCAAGTCTTGTGAAGTTGACAAGTTTGTAGGACAGAAGCTCACCAAATGGAATGATGAGCTGATCATGCAATTCTATTTCACTGCTCACTTTTATCCAGATAGAAGGATAGTATGGATGACTGAAGGTACAAGGTACCAATCAATTGTTGTTGAATGGGCCAAGTTGATCAATGCCCCAGCTGAACATGAAGATGATTTGGATGTGTATGCCAAGAAGAAGAAAGACCACAACTCCATGGCAAGCATGTATAAGGAGATTCCTGATGAAGCCCTTGAAACTCATCAGTTTGGCTTAGTGAAATATTTGTTGTCCGGTCTGCCTACAATCAACACAATCTTGAGGCATACTCTATTGCTCAAATATGGAGATCATAGGATGATAAGAGGACATTCAATCAACTTGATGCACATTTTTTATGTTCCTTAGAAATTCAAGGTGATGAGTCTGATTGTAGAGACAATCAACATGACAGCTATTGTGTCAGGACCCCGACTCAATGCCACATCGATCTAGCATGTAACACCTCATATCACTTTGCGGCCTCACGCATGGTATCCCCATGGGTATCGCCTTACCTTTGCCCGGGACCATTTGCGCCTTTTGGCACACGTATATGATAGTGTCGCTAGCATCCATATGATAAGGAGCCCGGGCTGACATGGCTAGTCGTAAACCCAAAGTGGCACAAACTTACAGGGACATGCATCCATGACCCAGCATTGAACGTGTCAGTCATCAGCGAGTGAATCCAGGCTGTAGCATTGGGCTAGCAGGACTCCGGTGAACCGGTCTGTAGCGGGCTAACAGGACTCCGGTATTCATCGCGTGACATTTCCCCGAAGGGACAGACACAGGAATGAAGAAGGACACATGCCGGCCAGCCTAAGTGTTCCAGAGCAGTAGCAAGCTACCATGGCTCAGTGGAAGCACTAGGAGACATTTCCCGGTAAGAGAGGCTACTAAGGATAAACAACTAGATAGTCAGATCCCAGACATACCAAGCATTTCAATAACATACGCACAATATGCTCGATATGTGCAAATACAACATGGCATCACAACATGACTCTACAACTCAAGTATTTTATTCAATAGGCTCCGAGGAGCGAGATATTACAAACATGAGTCTCATGACCCAACATTCAGATCACACAAATCAAAGCACAAGCGGAAGCTTAACATGTCTCAGTACAGACATCTACAAATGAAAAAGGCTGAGAAGCCTGACTAACTACTAGATCCTGCCGAGGGCTCAAGATCGTAGCTGAGGTGACAAGCTAAACGTCGAAGTCCACGCGGTACTACTAGCGAGACTGAAGTCTCTCTACAAAAACATAAATTAAGCAACGTGAGTACAAATGTACCCAGCAAGACTTACATCAGATCTAACTACATATGCATCATTATCAACAAAGGGGATGGTGGGGTTTAACTGCAGCAAGCCAGCTTTGACTCGGTGGCTATCCTGAACTACGACTGCAAGTAACTCTTTTGAGGTGGCGCACACGAGTCCACATATTCACCATATCAATACACCACTATGGATCCGCTCCCGTCCCCCTACGAGAACGCCATCCATAGCACTCACGCTTATCTTGCGTATTTTAGAGTATCCACTTCAAGTTATCTATGAACTGTACAGGCAACCCAGAAGTCCTTTACCGCGGACACGACTATTCGAATAGATAATGTTAACCATGTAGGGGTGTACTTCTTCACACACGCTCTCACCACTTACCGCCGTTTACACGACATGTACTCGGCAACCTTCAAGCGGAAGCCCAGCGAGGGTGTCGGCCACGACCTGACTAACCACACAAGTCTCTCGTCCAGGTTTATCGCCTATTCGGGTTCCATCCGCAAGGAGATCTGGCCGGGGCGTCGCTCACGGCCCCAAACGATGTGAGCAGGGTTCCCAAGTCCACCATCCGGGTGCCACTTGGTACACCGTGCCACTGTGCCTAGTCTGTCCCAAGCCCACCTGTACCGGGTGCCACTTGGTAGACTACTAACACTACCTACAAACACCAGAAACTAGTTGCAACTCTTGGACAGAGATCAGGTTGATTAATAAGCCGAGAGGGGCCGAGTTACCGAAACCCAATGTGTGGTAGTAGTTGTTCATGGATCACACACACAGAACTCAGTTCCTGAGGACGGCTTCAATGAGACAACCCACCATGTACTCCTACATGGCCTCTCATCGCTACCTTTACCAAATCATGTTCACACACTTAGTTCAAACACAGTAGGACATGTTCACACACCTCTGATTCATCCCCGATGAATCAGACCTGACTCAACTCTAAGCAATAGCAGGCACGACAAACAAGCATGAATGAGTAGGCACATTAGGGCTCAAACAACTCCTACTCATGCTTGTGGGTTTCATCTATTTACTGTGGCAATGACAGGTCATGCAGAGGATAAAGGGGTTCAACTACCGCAGCAAGTAACAGATGAACTGTTGTTATCCTAATGCAGTAAAAGAGAGCAGGAGCGAGAGAGTGGGATTGTATCGGAATGAACAAGGGAGTTTTGCTTGCGTAGCACTTCTGAAGATAATATAGTTCTTCATCTGTGTCATTGAACTCATCATCGGTACGTCGTCTACTGAGAGGGGACAAGCACCGGCAACATAGAAGGAAACACCATCAATGCAATGCACAATATGATGCATGATCATGACATGGCAATATGCTATGGTTTGAGCTAATGCAACTAGCAGCAGGTTAAATGAAGTTGGTTTGAACCCTAGGTTCAAATTCAAACTCCATATGTGAAGGTTTAAATGCCATTATAAGATTTGGCCTAAATAGCAGCCATAAGTTGTTCTATCATGCATGAAAAGGGTACAGATGGATAGATTGGATTTTTCTGATCATTTTTCATATATAAATTATTTGATTTGGAGTTACGGTTGAACTACTATGAATTTTATAAGTTTGCAACATTTTCTGGAATTTCCTGTAAAAGAATAAATCCAGAAAATGATTTACTGCACCAGCATGACGTCACTGTGATGTCAGCAGGTCAACAGCAGCGGTCTAGGTCAAACCTGACTAGTGGGGTCCATTGGTCAGTGACACAGTGCTTTTCAGTGTCAATGACAGGTGGGGCCTGGTCAACGGCCACGTCAGCCGGGTCAGCACTGACTTGTGGTGTCGGTCAACGCTGAGGTGGCAAGGTCAAACAGACCGGTGGGGCCACGGTCATTAGCTTAAATTAAACAGGGAATAACCCTGTGGTTAATTAATGGGTGGTGCTCGTCTGTCAGCGTCTGTTAGGGAGGGATTAGTGGTGATTAGCCTTAATTAAGCGACCACGTCAGAGATCGACGCCGGCGACCAAAAGCACGGCGGTGGCTCGCCCGAGATGCTCGGGTTTGAGCTACGGGCGGCTAAATGAAGCGCGGAAGGGCTCGCTGGAACGCCCGCGGAGCGGCGCATCCAACGGTGGTAGCGGTTTGCGCGGGGGTGGGCTCTAGCGGCGGCGGCAACAAAGTCAGCGGAGGCCGGAGCTCGGGTGCTCGCGGATTTGGCGCTACAGGGCATGACAGGGCGAACCAGTGGGTGTTGAAGGTTCACAGGAGCACGGCGAGCATGTTGGTGATGCTTGGGCGAGCGGACGAGCTCAGGAGCATGGAGCTCGTCGGTCGTGGCGGCGGCGAGCTCCAGCGGAGGTGGGGAACGGAGCTACAGCAAAAACGCGAGCAATAGAGGAGGGGGAGTCGGTCCATGAGCTCACAGCGGTTGCAGAACGCGTCTCAGTGGGCTCGGGGGAGGTCGGACGATGTCGGGGCATTGCCTCGATCTCGGAGGCCGGAGTTGAAGATGACGGTGGTGGCGGCGTTCCCGGGCACCTGGCATTGCGTGACTCGGTGGAGAGTACGAGGACGTCGTCGCGGATCTCAGGGGCACGTCTAGGGGCGTAGGGGAGGCTGATGGCTATGCGAACGGTGGACGGCGGCGACGGCTGTTGCGCTCGGGCGCGAGAGGGAGAGAAAACAGAGGAGGGGAGAGGCACGGGAGAGAGTGATAGGGGGCCAGGGGCTGCGTGGCGTCGCCTGGTGCATCGAGGAGGAGCCAGGCAGGCTGGGAGGGAAGAGGTGGAGGCCTCGGACGCGCTGGCGTCGACACGCCTCTTCCTACTAGCAGAGGTTGAAGACGGTGGGGCTCCTGGTGGGCTGGCTAACAGTGCCAGGCCAGTGGGCTGGGCCGTGCTGGGCCAGGCCAGGTGAGCGCCAGCTAAAAACCTCTCTCTCTGCTTTCTGTTTTATATTAGTTTTTTCTATTTCTGTTATTTTGTTTTGATTTAGTTTGGAAACTAAACCATTTTAAAACTTTCTGTAAATTTTTATGTGAGCTCAGAGAGCTAGTCCAAGGTCACATGCAAACTTACCAAATATTTGAACATTATTTCTTATATAGTAGAAATAATTCCAACCCAAATATATTATTGATTTAAATCAAAGACCCAAAATAAATTATTTTTGTGACTCTGAAAATATTGGTTTGAATTTTATCTCATGCCAATATTTTCACAGAATAACAGGTACATTTTCTTGGACTCATTTGATGAGATTTAAATGTTGGTTATTTTTAGAGGTTTTCTGAGGCTTTGAAAATTCCTCAATTCAAATTTCATTTGAAATTAAACATGATGCACACATGGAAGCTGGCATAGGTTAGACCAGAATTAGGGATGTGACAACTCACCCCCACTAAACAAGAATCTCGTCTCGAGATTCAAGACATGAGGTAAGAAGACGGAGGGGGCACAAGTCCAACACAATCTTCGCGATCCAGGTTGCACCTCATAAGGTTGTTGAATTGTTGACTCAAATTGATCTTGAGGTCTTTGCTTGCGAGGTCTACATCCAACATGACGACGATAGAAGGAGACTCTACAGAAAATGATCTCCTCGAAGATCGAGTATTCAAGATCAACTGATGGAGTGAGAGGTAAGAACATCTCTCGAGCCGAGATGCGAAGCATTCATCCAAAGGGATGGAGTGGAACAGATGTCGAAGGTTCACTAGGTAGACAACAATTCCACACTTAAGAAGGTGGTGAACGGTTGTCAACATAGCGAGGAAGTAATTACCAAGATTCCATAATGGAACACCTTAGGGAAGGTGACTCGTAGACTTATTCCCTTAAGTGGCAAAAGAATTACCTTTGATTCAGAGATCATTGAAACTCTTTATACCAGCCTAAGGCAATTCTCGAGCAATTGTTTGGAGGGGTTCGGTAGAATGGCATACCCGGATTAGAATGGATGATGTGGATTACCTTGTTGAAAACTACACAAGGGATGATTTTGCTTATCATCGGAAATGGATGGAACCTATGGTAGGACCACTTTGAGGATGATCCCGATCAGTAATTACTGAGAAAGGTAGTCCATAGTAGGATGGCACAATGGCGGTGCAGGCTAGGAACAAGATGCAAATGCTGGGAATGATTCTAGCAACTGGGGAGGAACCCCATCACTAGAGGGTGATTCCACTGTGGAAATGGTTATAGCATAACCGAGAAAGTTGGGAGCAATCCCAGTTAGTGTCGATGATAACACCTGGTGCTTGTGCGTGCTTTCAAGAACTTGAGCAGTTCCATATTCATCAAGGTCTTACCAACATCCGTGTCGAGGATCCTGGCAACACATCATACTACCATGATGAATAGTGATGGACAATGCAGATGCAAAGAAAGGCAACACTTTCTCAGATTTGTCCTTAGCAATGCCAAGGAACAAAACCTGGATGATCGACCGAGAGACATTTAGCACTCCGCTTCTAATGTTCTCCTTGATGTACCAGCTTAACCCAATACCAGTCGGTATCTGGAACATCAAGTAAAGGTCTGGCTTCGGGAGAACAAAGGATCCATAAGGAACAACTTCTAAATAAGTCGCACGAAATCTTCATGGAGAAGATGGTTAAATAGCTCAATCAAGATACTACCATGATAGATCTTCCGACTAGGTGTGTCGGCCAGAACATCAACCTTGTCGGGATCTACATCATAAATCTTGGAAAATTTCCAACCATCATATCTGCCTGAGATTCAGATCTGGTTGGTGTCAGGATATTCCAAACACATCAAGTCTAGAAGAAAAAATGAAAGTTTGCAACACAAATCAACGAGATGACGGTGCGAGATTCTTGGGAATAAACTACGATAGCAAGCTCCAAAATATGAGCTGGTTCTACTACATACATGTGAACACGCTGTCCCAGACAAGCATGACCACGTAGTAGTCTTATAATAAAACACTACTGAGTTTTGGTTGGGAACCATCAACGAGGATATCGAAGTCCTAACATAAGTCCAGATTAGCTCTTATGAAGGAATTCCTTTTCCTGGAATAAATTAGTTAGTGGCTTGGTGTGCTAGGGAATTCATATGGAATGAAGATGATCAGTCTAACAGACCACGGAATACTTCGCACGTGCATAACTGACTTGGGATGATTCCAGAGGAGGTAAAACATGCTTTCTCGAATTCACGGCGGCAACTTGCACCTGATGCACATGAATTAGAGGGAGTCACTTCTTTTCATCCAAGCATATGCTTCATGAACGGGACATGAAGATAATGCTTATAAAGTTTTCCAATACTAATTGGATATTCAACACAAATCATGGAGAAGGTAACAATGTTGCTGATGGGCTCAACAAGAATTCATCCAGGTTTCCATGAAGATGGAATTCCATAATTATGTGAACAGGTGATAGCATTGGTCAGACCCAAAAGATATAATGGTGTATGCTCAAGGAAACAACCACCAGTAAGACAACATTACAAATATCGTTGGTTCTGATTTGATTTGACGATAGCACATACTCAAATCAAAGATTGGGTAAGATGATAGGTCCATAAACTGATCACAGGGGTCAATAGATGAAAATACCATCTTTCTTCAACACACATACAAAATATCCCTTGGAAATGAACTAAGTTCAGGCAAAGCTTTTATCTTGCAACTCTCCAAGTTGTTGTTTAGCTCAACCAACTAGTTCAGGATATCCAACACAGATTCTTGGAGAAGGGGTGGCTTGGAGGAAACCCAACGTGATCACGAACTCAACATAGCGGTCAGGTGACGACCTGGTGATACTTCCAAGAAGATATTCAGAAAATCACAAACCACCGATATGTTACTAAGCTCGAGAGCAATCTTGCTTTCCATGCAAGATGATATGATTAGATGAGCGAGGGATTGACGAAATCCTAACTCACCGATCGAAGAGTGCACCAACAATAAGGACTAGGTAGCACGATCTATCTTAGAATGATGATTCAAGAACCAACATGCTAAGAATGAAATTATTGTCCTTTAACTACCAAGCAACAAGGTTGCTAGTAGTATTGATTTCACACATCATAGTTCACATGTCGGCATTCCGGTTGCAACAACACAGGGACCAAGGAGTGAATAATGATGGTGAGAAGTATCACTGCATCAAGAATTCATAAGAGGGTGTGCAATTCCCACGATATTCCTGATATAAAGATGGTAATACTTCAAGGTAGAACAGACCAGAAGCTGGATTGCAACTTGATCTGCGGACCACAACTGCTTTGACCCAATCCTGGAAATGGAAAAGGGTACTGGAGTTTGTTTCTCCTAGTCACTCTAGAATAGAATGGCTTGATGGACCACAAGAATAATAAGCATCTATGAACATGAATGCACGACTACTCCTAACTATCAATTGATAGACGAGGCCTAGAAAACAACTAAAGAGGGACAAATCAAGGAACATGTAACTTTCTGAGTTGTGGATGCATAGACTAGTATGTCGAACCAAGTTCAACAGGTTTCTTCCAGATAACCCATGAAGAAAGGTAGTAGTGGAAAAACAACAACATAGAATCGGGAACTCATCGAGAGCACCTTTGTTGTGATTCTTTTGGTTCAAAGAACTTCCGCCATAAGCAGTTCATGGTATTTGGAAGAAGGCAATACCATGGACCTCGAGGACTATCGCAAAGGTTACTAATATCCTAAAGGAACTAGCAAACACTAACAAGACGAGGTAAGGTGAATCTTGGGCTTAGAAACCTAGGAGTAGAATATCTACTACTAACTGGCATCACGGGATGCTTTCGAGAATGATGGCCAGAATCATCACACTGGGAACACAAAATATGGCTAGATTACTAGATGGTACTCTAAGACACCTAGGGTCATAATAGTAGCTCCAACATATATGTCAAGGCAACAGAGTACCTCAACTCACCAATTAGTGTGGTTAATCTGGCCCAAAGGAACATCGAAACGGAAGGAAGGGATTTTGCAAATGCTTCAGACTATTTAGAAACCTGGGATGACTAGGACAGCATAATGGTTGTGAATGCTCGAAAAGATTTGAGACATGCTACAAAAATGGTGGCATAACCACTCGATCATCATAATATCAAAGTTCTGAGATGAACTGTCAACACACAGAAGTAGTAGGAACTGAACTTGGGCTTGAATCCATCAATCCTACAAGTCTACGGATTCGTAACACGTGATCCTGATAGAAAGAAGAGAAATCCTAGTTTCTTAACCCCATAGGAAAGATAGTATGACTCGGATCAGAAGGGCATAAGGTATAAGGAGTAAAAAGAGCCTTACGTTCCCATCCACAATCAATTCCCTTATATAACTAAAGCATTTCTAGACTCAACTTCGACCAGTTTGGCTTGGTAAACCTACAGGTAGTCAGGCTCTGATACCAAAGCTGTCAGGACCCCGACTCAATGCCACATCGATCTAGCATGTAACACATCATATCACTTTGCGGCCTCACGCACGGTATCCCCACGGGTGTCGCCTTACCTTTGCCCGGGACCGTTTGTGCCTTTTGGCACACGTATATGATAGTGTCGCTAGCATCCATATGATAAGGAGCCCGGGCTGACATGGCTAGTCGTAAACCCAAAGTGGCACAAACTTACAGGGACATGCATCCATGACCCAGCATCGAACGTGTCGGTCATCAGCGAGTGAATCCAGGCTGTAGCACTGGGCTAGCAGCACTACGGTGAACCGGGCTATAGCGGGCTAACAGGACTTCGGTATTCATCGCGTGACATTTCCCCGAAGGGACAGACACGGGAACGAAGAAGGACACATGCCGGCTAGCCTAAGTGTTCCAGAGCAGTAGCATGCTACCATGGCTCAGTGGAAGCACTAGGAGACATTTCCTAGTAAGAGAGGCTACTAAGGATAAACAACTAGATAGTCAGATCCCAGAAATACCAAGCATTTCAATAACATACGCACAATATGCTCGATATGTGCAAATACAACATGGCATCACAACATGACTCTACAACTCAAGTATTCTATTCAATAGGCTCCGAGGAGCGAGATATTACAAACATGGGTCTCATGACCCAACATTCAGAGCACACAAATCAAAGCACAAGCGGAAGCTTAACATGTCTGAGTACAGACATCTACAAATGAAAAAGGCTAAGAAGCCTGACTAACTACTAGATCCTGCCGAGGGCTCAAGATCGTAGCTGAGGTGACAAGCTAAACATCGAAGTCCACGTGGTACTACTAGCGAGACTGAAGTCTCTCTGCAAAAACATAAATTAAGCAACGTGAGTACAAATGTACCCGGCAAGACTTACATCAGATCTAACTACATATGCATCATTATCAACAAAGGGGATGGTGGGGTTTAACTGCAGCAAGCCAGCTTTGACTCGGTGGCTATCCTGAACTACGACTGCAAGTAACTCTTTTGAGGTGGCGCACACGAGTCCACATATTCACCATATAATTACACCACTATGGATCCGCTCCCGTCCCCCTACGAGAATGCCATCCATAGCACTCATGCTTATCTTGCGTATTTTAGAGTATCCACTTCAAGTTATCTATGAACTGTACAGGCAACCCATAAGTCCTTTACCGCGGACACGGCTATTTGAATAGATAATGTTAACCCTGCAGGGGTGTACTTCTTCACACACGCTCTCACCACTTACCGCCGTTTACACGACATGTACTCGGCAACCTTCAAGCGGAAGCCCAGCGAGGGTGTCGGCCACGACCTGACTAACCACACAAGTCTCTCGTCTTGGTTTATCGCCTATTCGGGTTCCATCCGCAAGGAGATCCGGCCGGGGTGTCGCTTACGGCCCCAAACGATGTGAGCAGGGTTCCCAAGCCCACCATCCGGGTGCCACTTGGTACACCGTGCCACTGTGCCTAGTCTGTCCCAAGCCCACCTGTACCGGGTGCCACTTGGTAGACTACTAACACTACCTACAAACACCAGAAACTAGTTGCAACTCCTGGATAGAGATCAGGTTGATTAATAAGCCGAGAGGGGCCGAGTTACCGGAACCCAATGTGTGGTAGTAGCTGTTCATGGATCACAAACACAGAACTCAATTCCTGAGGACGGCTTCAATGAGACAACCCACCATGTACTCCTACATGGCCTCTCATCGCTACCTTTACCAAATCGTGTTCACACACTTAGTTCAAACACAGTAGGACATGTTCACACACCTCTGATTCATCCCCGATGAATCAGACCTGACTCAACTCTAAGCAATAGCAGGCACGACAAACAAGCATGAATGAGTAGGCACATCAGGGCTCAAACAACTCCTACTCATGCTACTGGGTTTCATCTATTTACTGTGGCAATGACAGGTCATGCAGAGGATAAAGGGGTTCAACTACCACAGCAAGTAACAGATGAATCATTGTTGTCCTAATGCAGTAAAAGAGAGCAGGGGCGAGAGAGTGGGATTGTATCGGAATGAACAAGGGGGTTTTGCTTGCCTGGCACTTCTAGAGATAATATAGTTCTTCATCGGTGTCATCGAACTCATCATCGGTACGTCGTCTACTGAGAGGGGACAAGCACCGGCAACACAGAAGGAAACACCATCAATGCAATGCACAATATGATGCATGATCATGACATGGCAATATGCTATGGTTTGAGCTAATGCAACTAGCAGCAGGTTAAATGAAGTTGGTTTGAACCCTAGGTTCAAATTCAAACTCCATATGTGAAGGTTTAAATGCCATTATAAGATTTGGCCTAAATAGCAGCCATAAGTTGTTCTATCATGCATGAAAATGGTACAGATGGATAGATTGGATTTTTCTGATCATTTTTCATATATAAATTATTTGATTTGGAGTTACTGTTGAACTACTATGAATTTTAGAAGTTTGCAACATTTTCTGGAATTTCCTGTAAAAGAATAAATCCAGAAAATGATTTACTGCGCTAGCATGACGTCACTGTGATGTCAGCAGGTCAACAGCACCGGTCTAGGTCAAACCTGACTAGTGGGGTCCACTGGTCAGTGACATTGTGCTGTTCAGTGTCAATGACAGGTGGGGCCTGGTCAACGGCCATGTCAGCCGGGTCAGCACTGACTTGTGGGGTCGGTCAACGCTGAGGTGGCAAGGTCAAACAGACCGGTGGGGCCACGGTCATTAGCTTAAATTAAACAGGGAATAACCCTGTGGTTAATTAACGGGTGGGGCCCGTCTGTCAGCGTCTGTTAGGGAGGGATTAGTGGTGATTAGCCTTAATTAAGCAACCACATCAGAGGTCGACGCCGGCGACCAAAAGCATGGCGGTGGCTCGCCGGAGATGCTCGGGTTTGAGCTACGGGCGGCTAAATGAAGCGCGGAAGGGCTCGCTGGAACGCCTGCGGAGCGGTGCATCCAACGGTGGTAGCGGTTTGCGCGGGGGTGGGCTCTAGCGGCGGCGGCAACGAAGTCTGCGGCGGCCGGAGCTCGGGTGCTTGCGGATTTGGCGCTACAGGGCACGACAGGGCGAACCAATGGGTGTTGAAGGTTCACAGGAGCGCGGCGAGCACGCTGGTGATGCTCGGGCGAGCGGACGAGCTCAGGACCATGGAGCTCGTCGGCCGTGGCGGCGGCGAGCTTCGGCGGAGGTGGGGAACGGAGCTAGAGCAAAAATACGAGCAATAAAGGAGGGGGAGTCGGTCCGTGAGCTCACAGCGGTTGCAGAACGCGTCTGAGTGGGCTCGGGGGAGGTCGGGCGACGTCGGGGAATTGCCGGCGATCTCGGAGGCCGGAGTTGAAGATGACGGTGGTGGCGGCATTCCCGGGCACCTGGCGCTGTGTGACTCGGTGGAGAGTACGAGGACATCGTCGCGGATCTCAGGGGCACGACTAGGGACGTAGGGGAGGCCGGTGGCTATGCGAACGGTGGACGGCAGCGACGGCGGTTGCGCTCGGGCGCAAGAGGGAGAGAAAATAGAGGATGGGAGAGGCACGGTAGAGAGTGATAGGGGGGCAGGGGCTGCATGGCGTCGCCTGGTGCATCGAGGAGGAGCCAGGTAGGCTGGGAGGGAGGAGGTGGAGGCCTCGGACGCGCTAGCGTCGACACGCCTCTGCCTACTGGCAGAGGTTGAAGACGGTGGGGCTCCTGGTGGGCTGGCCAACAGTGCCAGGCCAGTGGGTTGGGCCGTGCTGGGCCAGGCCAGGTGAGCGCCAGGTAAAACCCTCTCTCTCTACTTTCTGTTTTATATTAGTTTTTCTATTTCTGTTATTTTGTTTTGATTTAGTTTGGAAACTAAACCATTTAAAACTTTCTATAAATTTTTATGTGAGCTCAGAGAGCTAGTCCAATGTCACATGCAAACTTACAAAATATTTGAACATTATTTCTTATATAGTAGAAATAATTCCAACCCAAATATATTATTGATTTAAATCAAAGACCCAAAATAAATTATTTCTGTGACTCTGAAAATATTGGTTTGAATTTTATCTCATGCCAATATTTTCACAGAATAACATGTACATTTTCTTGGACTCATTTGATGAGATTTAAATGTTGGTTATTTTTAGAGGTTTTTTGGGGCTTTGGAAATTCCTCAATTCAAATTTCTTTTGAAATTAAACATGATGCACACATGGAAGCTGGCATAGGTCAGACCAGAATTAGGGATGTGACATATTGATTAGAAAAGGTCTTGTGGGTATGCTCCACATATTCAGGTGCTCATCAACTCAAAGATGGGCACATGCACCTACTTGTTGGACAAGGAGCATTTACCACTCAGACCAGATTTTGAAGACAACACAGTTGTGAAGGATGAGAATGAACCTTCATTAGTGCAAGCACATGAGAAGAGAGCAAAGGCAAGGGAAGAAAAAGCTGCAAAGATGTCAAGTGTTGAGGAAGCATCTGATGTGTTCTTGAAGATCAAACAAGATCAACTTGCATATCTAATCCAATCTACTTTAGGATTGAGAAGGGCTTGGGCACTCTAACTCAGAATAAGGAGAGCTTGGAGAGGATCATAGAGACCAAATTTTATGATCTTGATCTGAAAGTCACTGAGATACAAACAGCAGTAGAGCAGCTCCAGGAGGAAGCATAGGAGAAGAAAGGAAATACAACAACAGATGTTTTTCAGCGAGTGCATCTGCCAAGAGGTCAGAGGTCTGATGTAGTGCATGTTCCTGATACTAGAGCAACCACATCTGCACCAGCAGCCATAGCTTCAGTGCCACCTCCAGCAGCCACTCCACCAACTCCAGCTACATCTACAGAAGCCTTTATCCTTGGAGTCATCTCTACACCACCTTATGGAGATCAAGCTTGAGAGACGCATAGCACTATGCATATTTGAACTTTTTCGTAACTTGTTGCCAAAGGGGGAGAAATATGTATAGATCATAGACTTCGAGAGAGAGTGTTGCTTCTTTTTGTCTCTCTTGCTATTTGAATCTTATTGTGCGCTTGTTTGATACTTATGCCCTTTTGTGAGATACTTGTGTGATCAAGTGTTTGATCATGTGCTACTTTAATGTTTGCTTGGATGATATTATCTTCTATATCCATATATGATCATTCACATTGCTTGGTGATGAGTGCATGCTTTTAATTGCTATCATTTTGAGTGCTCCACCAAGATGTATGTGACATGAAAGAGTAACCCATGATGCTAATCGATTGTGCATTTGCATTCAAAAGCAAGTCTTAAATAATGCACAAATTTAGGGGGGGCTCTTGCTTATCACATACTTCTCAAAGCGATGATGTATTTCAATCTTATTATAATTTGTTGAAGCTTTGATCTATATGTTGTTATCAATTACCAAAAAGGGGGAGATTGAAAGTGCAATGTGGTTTTGGTAATTCTTAACAACATATAGCTCATTGAACTAATGCTATTTCAAGATAAATATTTTAGGAAAGATTGATGATTGGCATGGCATGGATCAGGAATGTGGACCCCTCAAAATGCTAAGGACAAAGGATTGGCTCAAGCTCTAAAGCTCAAGACTCTGCATTTATCTATTTCAGTGATCTAAGATCACATTGAGTCTATAGGAAAGCCAATACTATTAAAAGGGGATGAGGTGTTGCTTAATAGCTTGCTTGCTCAAAATGCTTAGTGATATGCTCCCAAATCCCTCAACCACTTTCTCACATCCACATATGTCCCAAACCAAAGTCAAACTCAGCCCCACCGATTTGATCTATCCGGTGCCACCGAGTTCATTTGACGTAGCCACTGCCAGAAACCCTAGTCTTTTCGGTCTCACCGATAGGGATCTCGGTCTCACCGAGATGGGATTGCAAAATCTCTGTTTCCCTTCGTAACGTTTCGGTCTAACCGAGATGAGTGATCGGTCCCACCGAGTTCGCAATGTAAACTCTTTGTTTCCCTTTTGTAACGTTTTGGTCCCACCGAGATGAGCGAATCGGTCCCACCGAATTTGCCTGACCAACTCTCTGGTTAGCTTATTACCAAAATCAGTTCCATCGAGTTTGTGTAATCAGTTAAACCAAGATTACATTATGCCCTAACCCTAACAGAACCTGTCCTACCGAGTTGACGCATAGGTCCCACCGAAATGCCTAATGGTCACATAATGAACTAAACCATTCCGACCGAGTTTTCTGATTCAGTCCCACCGAGATTGGTAAATTGTGTGTAACGGTTAGATTTTGTGTGGAGGCTATATATACCCCTCCACCCTTTCTTCATTCATGAGGAAATCCATCAGAACGTGCCTACACTTCCAGCATTGTAGGATCTAAAGTTTGTCTAGAGGTGGGTGATTAGACTACTTGACCAAACAAAAATCTAGCCTTTTCCCAATTTTAGTTCTTGGCAGATTTTAGCAACTTAGCACAAGTCAAGCATGCAATGAGTATATGAGCATCGGAAAGTAAAGCATGCAACCTGCAAGAAAGTAAATAGGGGAGTTTGGAGAATCAAACGCAATTGGAGACATGAATGTTTTTGGCGTGGTTCCCATAGGTGGTGCTATCGTACATCCACATTGACGGAGACTTCAACCCACAGAGGGCAACAGTTGCGCGAGTCCACGGAGGGCTCCACCCACGAAGGGTCCACGAAGAAGCAACCTTGTCTATCCCATCATAGCCATCACCCATGAATGACTTGCCTCACTAGGGTAGATCTTCACGAAGTATGCGATCTCCTTGCCCTTACAAACTCCTTGGTTCAACTCCACAATCTTGTCGGAGGCTCCCAAGTGACACCTAACCAATCTAGGAGACGCCACTCTCCAAAAGGTAATAGATGGTGTGTTGATGATGAACTCCTTGCTCTTGTTCTTCAGATGATAGTCTCCCCAACACTCAACTGTCTTTCATAGGATTGGATTTGGTGGAAAGATGATTTGAGTGGAAAGCAACTTGGGGAAGGCTAGAGATCAAGATTCATATGGTAGGATTGGAATATCTTGGTCTCAACACATGAGTAGGTGGTTCTCTCTCAGAAAATGTAGGCTGGAAGTGTAGGTATGTTCTGATGGCTTTCCTCACGAATGAAGAAAGGGTGGAGGGGTATATATAGCCTCCACACAAAATCTAACCATTACACACAATTTACCAATCTCGATGGGACCGAATCAGAAAACTCAATCAGACCGATTTGGTTCATTATGTCACCGTTAGGCATTTCAGTAGGACCGATATGTCAACTCGGTGGGACCGATTTCATTAGGGTTAGGGCATAACGTAATCTCGGTTTGACTGATTACACTAACTCGGTGGAACTGATTTTGTAATGAGCTAACCATAGAGTTGGTCAGGCAAACTCGGTGGGACTGATTCGCTCATCTCGGTGGGACCGAAACGTTATGAAAGGGAAACAGAGAGTTTACATTGCCAACTCGGTGGGACCGATTGCTCATCTCGGTTAGACCGAAATGTTATGAAGGGAAACAGAGAGTTTGCAATCCCATCTCGGTGAGACGGAGGTCCCTATCGGTGAGACCGAAAAGACTAGGGTTTCTGGTAGTGGCTATGTCAAATGAACTCAGTGGCGCCAGATAGATCAAATCGGTGGGGCCGAGTTTGACTTTGGTTTGGGACATATGTGGATGTGAGAAAGTGGTTGAGGGATTTGGGAGCATATCACTAAGCATTTTGAGCAAGCAAGCCATTAAGCAACACCTCATCCCCTTTTAATAGTATTGGCTTTCCTATAGACTCAATCTGATCTTGGATCACTGAAATAGATAAATGTAGAGTCTTGAGCTTTAGAGCTTGAGCCAATCCTTTGTCCTTAGCATTTTGAGGGGTCCACATTCCTGATCCATGCCATGCCAATAATTGATCTTTCCTGAAATATTTATCTTGAAATAGCATTAGTTCAATGAGCTATATGTTGTTAAGAATTACGAAAACCACCCAGGGATAGTTGCACTTTCAATCTCCCCCTTTTTGGTAATTGATGACAACATATAGATCAAAGATTCGACAAATGATAATAAGATTGAAATACATCGTCGCTTTGAGAAGTATGTGATAAGCAAGAGCTCCCCCTAAATTTGTGCATTATTTAAGATTTTCTTTCGAATGCAAATGCACAATCGATTAGCATCATGGGTTACACTTTCATGTCACATACATCTTGGTGGAGCGCTCAAAATGATAGCAAATAAAAGCATGCACTCATCACCAAGCAAAGTGAATGATCATATATGGATATAGAAGATGATATCATCCAAGCAAACATTAAAGTAGCACATGATCAAACACTTGATCATATAAGTATCTCACAAAAGGGCATAAGTATCAAACAAGCGCACAATAAGGTTCAAATTGCAAGAGAGACAAAAAGAAGCAACACTCTCTCTCGAAGTCTATGATCTATACATATATCTCCCCCTTTGGCAACAAGTTACCAAAAAGTTCAAATATGCATAGTGCTATGCGTCTCTCAGGCTTGATCTCCATGAGGTGGTGAAGAGATGACTCCAAGGACAAAGGCTTCTATAGATGTAGCTGGAGCTGGTGGAGTGGCTACTGGAGGTGGCACTGAAGTTGTGGCTGCTGGTGCAGATGTGGTAGCTCTAGTATCACGAACATGCATTGCATCAAAGCTCTGACCTCTTGGCACATACACTCGCTGAAAAACATTTGTTATTGTCTTTCCTCTCTTCTCCTCTGCTTCCTCCTGGAGCTGCTCTACTGCTGTCTGAATCTCTGTGACTTTTAGATCAAGATCATAAAATTTTGTCTCAATGATCCTCTCCAATATCTCCTAATTTTGAGTCAGGGTGGCCAAGCCCTTCTCAATCCTCAATGTAGATTGGATCAGATATGCAAGTTGATCTTGTTTGCTCTTCAAGAACACTTCAGAAGCTTCCTTAGCAGATGGCTTCTTTGCAGCTTTTTTTGCCCATGCCTTTGATCTCTTCTCATGTGCTTGCACTGATGAAGGTTCATTCTCATCCATCACAACTGTGTTGTCTTCAAAATCTGGCCTGAGTGGAAAATGCTCCTTGTCCAACAAGTAGGTGCATGTGCCCATCTTTGAGTTGATGAGCACCTGAATATGTGGAGCATACCCACAAGACCTTTTCCGATCAGCAGCTGTCCTCTTGATTGTCTCTACAATCAGACTCGTGACTTTGAATTTCTGAGGAATATCAAAAATATGCAGCAAATTGATTGAATGTTCTCTTATCATCCTATGATCTCCAGATTTGGGCAATAAAGTATGCCTCAAGATTGTGTTGATTGTAGGCAGACCAGACAACAGATACTTCAATGAGCCAAACTGATGAGTTTCAAGGGCTTCATCCGGAATCTCCTTGTACATGCTTTCCATTGAGTTGTGGTCTTTCTTCTTCTTGTCATACACACCCAAATCATCTTCATGCTCTTCTGGTGCATTGATCAACTTGGCCCATTCAGCAACAGTTGATTGGTACCTTGTACCTTCAGACATCCATACTATCCTTCCATCTAGATAGAAGTGAGCAGTGGAATAGAATTGCATGAACAGCTCATCATTCCATTTGGTGAGCTTCTGTCCAACAAACTTGTCAACCTCACAAGACTTGAAGTTGTCAAATACTCATGGGAAGTGATCTTCATTCTCTCTAATGTAGTTCCAGTCAACCCATCTCATATCACAGACAATTGGCTTCTTGTCAAGCAGATGGTTTCATATAAGTCTTGTTGTTCTTTTGTGTGGAACATGTAGTCCACTGCAGTTCTCCTTCCCATAGCATAAGGATCATTCTGTCTCCAGAGTCTCAACCTAACATCCTTCCTGAGTTTCATGTCCTCTGCCACTGGATGGCTGTCATTGTGATCTGGGATCTTTGGTTTGAGCTTTCTCAGCACTTGGGCTTCAACATCTTCTTCTTCAACTTCAGGCACTGGGGCCTTGTTCTTCTCTTCAGCAGGTATATTTCTAGTGCTTCTCTTGGGTGCAGACTTGGTGCCTTGAGCAACAGCTTTGGGAGCAGATTTGGGCTTAGAAGCAGCCCCTGACTTGATTGCATCTGTGCTGGAGCAGCATCCTCTTCCTCTTCTTCTGCATCATCTCTCATCATAGAGGGCTTGCCGATGATTCTGGCAGTGGTCTTCTTGACCCTCTCCTTCCTCTTCTTTCCTTCTACAGCTGCCTCTTTGGGTTCAGATCCCAAAGTTTCTTGAGTGGAGGCTCTGGGCTTAGACATAGGAAATCTCCTTACTGGTGCCTTCCTGTTCAGACCAGGCTTTGTTGTAGCAGCAGTGCCATACTCCTTCTTCAGCACTTTCTTTTTGGAGGTGGCCTCATCCTCAACAGCCACATAATCCTCATCTTCAGAATTTGAGGTTCTCTTCTTTCTGGCTCTGGTGGTTGCCTTTGGCAAGTTACTTGGTGTGCTCCTTCTACCCTCATTATAGCTTCTTGAGGGACTAGTGCCCTCACTCCTATACTCTTGCTGTTCAGATCTGTTTTGGCTATCACTCTGGTCAGACATCTTGCAGAAAACTGACAGCAGACCCTGTGAATAGATATAGATGAGCATCACAAAGTACAGAGGTTTTGCAAATCATATGAGTCAAAAACTTAGTTTTAGTTCTCTACTGGAATGATCTCGGAGCTACCGAATTGATAAACTCGGTGATACCGAAGCAACATTTGGCACTTAAACTAGTGAACTCGGTCAGACCGAGACACAGTTTGGTGGCACCGAGATTGCTAGGGTTTCACAGAGAATTGAACTCGGTCACACCGATTTGCAATTTTTGGTCACACCGAAAAGCGCATGTGCAATGGCCTAAGCCAAATCAGTGAGACCAATTTCTATGATTCGGTCGGTCCGAGATGAGTTTAGCAGAGAGCTAACCCTAAAATTTTCGAATCAAACTAAGCCTAAGGAGGTTTTCTCTGGATAGATTGATTTCATCCATGGCAAGAATCATGGCATTGTCCTCGTGCTTTGAATCGAAGGTGAATAGACAACACAAGGGATCGAACACATACCCTAGTTCAGCGGGCGTTTGCTACGGCGGCAACGGCGGAGCCGATTCCGTCGATGGCGGCACAAAATAGCGGCGAGAAGGCGATCTGGAGACCCGAGGAGGCAGAGCAGGACACGCGCGGGCTGAGGGGTTTTGAAGAAGTTTCCAAAATATCACCCGTGGGTATTTATATCCCGACCTTGTCGGTGTGACCGAGTGGAACAACTCGGTGGTAACCGAGATGCAGAATCGCAAGCGGTTGCTGCAACTCGGTGTGACCGAAGTGTTCAAATCGGTTGCACTGAGATGAAATCCTAGATCAACTTAGTGAACTCAGACCAAAATGCACAAAGAGGTTTTGGAAGTTTAAGTCTATGATGAATCGGGGACTCTGAGTGCTCCTCACACAGAGTGCTTCGAATCTGACTTGATCAAACTTTGTGATATAGCATGAATAGAGTTTGAGACGAGAAAAGCATAGATAGCTAGAGAAGGTTCTTAGGCATTCTTGTCCATCCACTTGGCAAAAGAGAAAGAGCCAAACAAATCAAAACAACAAGTGGATGTCCTCGAATGAGTAAAATATGCAATCAACATGCTCACACAATAAAATGGCAAATGAAATATATGACATAGCATGCACAACCACTTCTAGCATCTATCAAGCAATTGGCGATGACTAGGTTATCTATATATGAGTATATTGACTTAGGAGTCAAATGAGGACATTTGATCATAGGTCATACTCATCGTTTAAGCACAAGTGGGGTTACCACTTTTACATAAATCATTGTTGTGTTCCCACCATTAGAGTTTCTTTGGCTCAATTCTTTGAGTAAATCTCTCCCTAGATGTGATATCCCCCCTAAGAGGGATGAACTAACCTTGGGTTTTGTCGATGATGACTTCATGTAGGTGTTGAAGATGTGGATGCTCAATGTTGATGTAGATCATTTGGAGCAATCCATTGGAGTGATTTGAACTTTCAATACCTACACGGGTTAGTCCCACAAGGAACAAACAAGGATATCCATAGACATAGAATGATGTACACACAAGATGATGTCCATGAAAGCATTAGGTTACCTTGTCCCTTGTCTTACCAACAAGAGGGTTTGTGACTCCTTGAACTAGTGCATGATATGAAGGTTGTTTGCACTTGTCCTTGCCAATATGATATGAGTGAAGGTTGTTGGCGGAGTAACCCTCAATAACTCTCTAGTCCTTCTTCTTCGGGATCCACATCATCTTGATGGGAATCCTTGGAGTTGTAGTCGTACTTGATGAACTAGAACTTGATGTAGTCTTGGGAACCCACTTGACCTAGGCCTTTGGAGCTTCTTCAAATGCATCAATCTCCTCTTGAAGCTTGTCCTTGCCTTTTTGCTTGTGGTCTTGTGGTGGAAGATCATCTTGAGCTTGTGTCCCATGGAAACAAGTAGGATCATACTTCTCTTGTTGAGGAACAAACTTCGTCTTGGGACATTGATCTTCTTCCCACTCAACTCCATTGGCATTGAACTTTCGTTCAAAGCCAACACCTTGATTCTCCCGGTGTCTTCCTTGCTTGCGTACAATTCCTCAAATTGCTTACTCCCGGAAAGGCTCTTGTAAACACCTTTCTTTATAATTCCCTTCAATAAGCTATTTTCTTTCTCAAGTGTAACTTGGCTAAGAGAATCATTAGTGGAATCAAGAGAACTTCTAGAAGCAACAACATTGGATTTAGCATTATTATTGTTACTAGTAGAGGAAGAATCTTTCTTACTCTTGTTGTTAGTTTTAACTTGTGGCATGTAAGTAGATAAGAGTAAACGCTTGGCAATGTAAGAAGAACTTTTCTTGCGAAGATCATCATTTATTGCTTTTAAAAACTCATGCTCTTGTTCAAGGTTGAGCTTTCAAAGCGTAACTTCTCATGAGTCTTTAAAAGTTCTCGATGATCTTCCAAGATAGTTTCATGAGCTAACTTAAGAGTGTTTAGTTCTTTAGTTAGACGATCAATCTTCTCCTTATCATTGTCATTCGTTTTATCTTGATTAGCATGATTAATTGACGTTTCATCACAGTATTCATCACTAGAGTTGTCAACAAGTAAATCATCATCACCTAACAAATCATCTTCATCACTACTGAACTCAACATACTCGGGGTGTGATACCTTTGGGCCTTTAGCCATGAAGCATCTTCCAATTCCTTCATTTGTTGAGTCAAATATGTTGTAGGAGTTGGTTGACACAAGTGCTAGACCGTCAACACCTTCATCTTGAGTATATTCGGAGTCGGACTGATAGCTTCTCTCATAGTGATGATCGGAGTCGGAGCCGGATACCCATTCACCAACGTGAGCTTGATGTCTTCGTTTTGTGTAGCTTTTTGATGACTTGTCCTTCCTTTCCGAATCCTTGCTTCTCCGAGAGGTTCTTTGTTCATAACGATCATCTCTACTCCTTCTCCCTCTTGGTGGCGATTCTTCTCTTCTACTTCTCTTTTAGGTGAATCTTCTCTTATTTTGTAGGGAGCCATACACTCATTGGAGTAGTGTCTGGGTCTTCCACAATTGTAGCAATTACGTTCACGACTCGAAGATATTTTGTCATTGTAGGACCTTGACTTGGAACTTCTTTCCTTGCTTCTACTCTTGTAGAACTTATTGAAGTTTTTCACCATTAGGCTCAATTCTTCATTGAAGGTTTGTTTCTCACTTGATGATGTATGAGCATCACATGAGGCTTTGTAAGCACCACTTGACTTATTGTGAAGCTATTCTTTATCCTTGAGTGACATCTCATGAGCAACAATTATTCCAATGACTTCCGTTGGCTTGAGATCTTTGTAATTGGGCATCATTTGGATCAATGTGCACATGGTATCATATTTTCCATCCAAGGCTCTTAGGATCCTCTTGATGATGAATCTATCGGTCATCTCTTCACTTCCTAAGCCGGCAATCTCATTTGTGATGAGATCAAGCCTAGAGTACATTTCAACGACACCTTCACCATACTTCATTTTGAACTTGTCAAGCTAATTTTGAAGCACATCCAATTTGGATTCCTTGACGGAGTCAGTACCTTCATGCATATCAATCAAAGTGTCCTAAATTTCCTTTGCATTCTCGAGACAGGTGATTTTGTTGAATTCTTCGGGGCATAGTCCGTTGAAGAGGATATCGCAAGCTTGAGCATTGTATTGCAGCATCTTCAACTCTTCCATGCTAGCTTCACGGTTCGGTTCTCTCCGATCAAAGAATTCACCTTGCAAGCCAATACAAACAATAGCACAAACGGCGGGGTTATGTCCAAGAATATGCATTTTCGTCTTATGCTTCCAACTAGCAAAATTAGTACCATCAAAGTAAGGACCTCTACGGTGGTAATTTCCCTCGCTAGACGCCATACTCTCCTAGGTTGTGAAACCAAGGCTATGATCACCAAAAGCTATGGAAATCAAGGCAAATGGAGACCGTAGCTCTGGTACCAATTGTAGGATCGAAAGTATGTCTAGAGGGGGGTGATTAGACTACTTGACCAAATAAAAATCTAGCCTTTTCCCAATTTTAGTTCTTGGCGGATTTTAGCAACTTAGCACAAGTCAAGCAAGCATGGAATGAGTATATGAGCAGCCGAAAGTAAAGCATGCAACTTGCAAGAAAGTAAATAGGGGAGTTTCGAGAATCAAACGCAATTGTAGACATGGATGTTTTTGGCGTGGTTCCGATAGATGGTGCTATCGTACATCCACGTTGATGGAGACTTCAACCCACGGAGGGTAACGGCTGCGTGGGTCCACGGAGGGCTCCACCCATGTAGGATCCATGAAGAAGCAACCTTGTTTATCCCATCATGGACATCGCCCATGAAGGACTTGCCTCACTAGGGTAGATCTTCACGAAGTAGGCGACCTCCTTGAACTTACACACTCCTTGGTTTAACTCCACAATCTTGTTGGAGGCTCCCAAGTGACACCTAACCAATCTAGGAGACACCACTCTCCAAAAGGTAATAGATGGTGTGTTGATGATGAACTCCTTTCTCTTGTGCTTCAAATGATAGTCTCCCCAACACTCAACTCTCTTTTAGAGGATTGGATTTGGTGGAAAGATGATTTGAATGGAAAGCAACTTGGAGAAGGCTAGAGATGAAGATTCATATGGTAGGATTGGAATATCTTGGTCTCAACACATGAGTAGGTGGTTCTCTCTCAGAAAATGTAGGTTGGAAGTGTAGGTATGTTCTGACGGCTTTCCTCATGAATGAAGAAAGGGTTGAGGGGTATATATACCCTCCACACAGAATCTAAACGTTACACACAATTTACCAATCTCGGTGGACCGAATCACAAAACTCGGTCAGACCGATTTGGTTCATTATGTGACGGTCAAGCATTTCGGTGGGACCGATATGTCAACTCGGTGGGACCGATTTCATTAGGGTTAGGGCATAACGTGATCTCGGTTTGACCGATTACATAAAATCGGTGTAACCGATTTTGGTAATAAGCTAACCAGAGAGTTGGTCAGGCAAACTCGGTGGGACTGATTCGCTCATCTCGCTGGGACCGAAATGTTACGAAAGGGAAACAGAGGGTTTACATTGCGAACTCGGTGGGACCGATCGCTCATCTCGGTTAGACCGAAACCTTACGAATAGAAACATAAAGTTTACAATCCCATCTCGGTGATACCGAGATCCCTATCGGTGAGACCGAAAAGACTAGGGTTTCTGGCAGTGGCTATGTCAAATGAACTTGGTGACACCGGATAGATCAAATTGGTGGGGCCGAGTTTGACTTTTGGTTTGGGACATATGTGGATATGAGAAAGTGGTTGAGGGCTTTTGGAGCATATCACTAAGCATTTTTAGCATGCAAGCCATTAAGCAACACCTCATCCCTTTTTAATAGTATTGGCTTTCCTATAGAATCAATGTGATCTTGCATCACTGAAATATAAAATGTAGAGTCTAGAGCTTTAGAGCTTGAGCCAATGCTTTATCCTTAGCATTTTGAGGGGTCCACATTCCTAATCCATGACATGCCAATCACTGAACTTTCCTGAAATATTTATCTTGAAATAGCATTAGTTCAATGAGCTATATGTTCTTAAGAATTACCAAAACCACCCAGGGATAGGTGCACTTTCAAGCATACATTTTCTGAGAGAGAACCACCTACTCATGTGTTGAGACCAAGATATTTCAATCCTACCATATGAATCTTGATATCTAGCCTTCCCCAAGTTGCTTCCCACTCAAATCATCTTTCCACCAAATCCAATCCTATGAGAGAGAGTTGAGTGTTGGGGAGACTATCATTTGATGCACAAGAGCAAGGAGTTCATCATCAACACACCATCTATTACCTTTTGGAGACTGGTGTCTCCTAGATTGGTTAGGTGTCACTTGGAAGCCTCCGACAAGATTGTGGAGTTGAACCAAGGAGTTTGTAAGGGCAAGGAGATCGCCTACTTCGTAAAGATCTACCCTAGTGAGGCAAGTCCTTCGTGGGTGATGGCCATGATGGGATAGACAAGATTGCTTCTTCGTGGACCCTTCGTGGGTGGAGCCCTCCGTGGACTCGCACAGCCATTACCCTTTGTGGGTTGAAGTCTCCATCAACGTGGATGTATGATAGCACCACCTATCGGAACCACGCCAAAAACATCCGTGTCTCCAATTGCGTTTGCTTCCCCAAACTCCTCCCATTTACTTTCTTGCAAGTTGCATGCTTTACTTTCCGCTGCTCATATACTCATTGCATGCTTGCTTGAATTGTATTGTGATTGCTTGACTTGTGCTAAGTTGCTAAAATCTGCCAAGAACTAAAATTGGGAAAAGGCCAGATTTTTATTTGGTCAAGTAGTCTAATCACCCCCCTCTATACATACTTTCTATCCTACACGTACTTATCCGCCGTCACCATGAGCACGACCATGGTGGCCAGCATGGAGCATAGGAGCTTGTGCTTCAGGAGGGTGCCATCCCGGCACCCATTAACGAAGTACTAGATTGCTTGGACTACGTGGACACCCTCGCAACTGTTCCGGAGCTCGGTCCAGCATGCGAGGTACTCGCGGCCGGTTTTTGACGGCCCCTACACGCACATGGCGAGCTGGCTGGGGCGACCGGGTCACCGGTAGGTCCCATGAAGTTGCGGATGAAAGCCTGCTCGAAATCGACCCACGTGTCGATACTGCCCACCGGCAGGCTCTTCAACCAGGTGCGGGCCGACCCTTGGAGCATGAGCGGTGCGTAGTGCACGGCGAGTCGGTGGTTGCCGCCTATGTTGCCTATGGCGGTGGTGTAGTTGGTGAGCCAGTCCTCCGGCTTCACAGTGCCGTTGTACTTGGGGGTGACGCGGGGGAGCTTGAACCCTTTGGGAAAGGACTCGTCCCGGATGCGCGGACTGAAGCATGCCGGTTTGATGGCGCCGCTCTCCTCCACCTCCAGGGAAAAAGTGAGTCGATCGATGCGGTGGCGGGCGTCGGTGTCGTCGATGGGGCATGCGCCCAGCCGGCTGGCGACCGCGCCGCGGGGGGCGGATCGACAGAAGCCGAACGCCGGCCGGGTTGATCGGGTCTGCGCCGGTCTTCCAGGGCCAGCTCGTCGCCTAACCCGTCGGCGGTCGTCGGGGCGTGGTTTCACCGGGTCCGGGTGCGGCTGGAGTGCGCCTCGTCGGGTGGTGAAGACGCCGTGTTCTGCTAATCGCAGGGTCTGCCGCCGCGGCTGGAGCCGGAAACCGCCGGCTTGGCGAGTTGGTTGAGGTTGTCTTGCTGCGTGTTGGCCGCGTCAAGGAGGTCGTGCACCTGCTTTAGGCGGTCCCTCAGCTCTTCACCCGCGAGCTGATTCAGGCCGACTGTAGCCGCCTGGGCAGCGTGCATGTTCTTCACGGGAGTCTCGTAGACGGGCGGGATGGCGCTGAAGGCGCGGCCAATCGCGCCGCCCCAGGCTCGCACATCGGCGACCCGGCTTGGCTCGGTCGTGGCAGGAGTGAAGCCGTAGGCGGCGTTGCGCTCCAACTGATCGGAGTCTAGGCAATGCTGCGTGGCAGCGAGCGTCTCAGTCAGGTCCAGCAGGCATTGGCGGTCCTCCTCGAGCCGAGCCCAGGCCTCGGTGATGTTGGAGGCATCAATGACGGTGCCAATGGGGACGCGAAGGCTCTGCATCATGGCGCGCAACGGGTTGGGCGAGACATCCCATCCGCTGCGGCCTTGGCTTCGGCGGCCTTCCTCGCCGCGCTCGACGAGGAAGAGGCGCCGATGTCAGTGGCGAAAACCTCCACGTGGAGGTCCATCACCCCGGCAGGAGCGCTGCCGCCGAGGGAGAGAGGGGAGTCGGAAAAGTCAAGTACCTCACTGGGGTACTTGTCGGCCGCAGGTGGATCAAAGATGCGCAGTGCAGCGAAGGAGGCGGCGAGCGCGTCAATGACGTCGTCCGCCAGCGCGATGGGCTCGTTAGAGTCAGAGAGGAGCCCTGTCTAAATCATGCTCCCAGCCAGGACCTCGAGCTGCCCCATGGTGGGTGCCAACTATCGTGGTGGGCACACAGCAGATGCTAAGGGATGGCTAAAGAGAGGAGGAGGCTCGAGGGCACTGGAGGGCTCTAGAGGCGAGGTCGGCATGAGAGAGCGTGGGAGGCAAAACATACCCAGGTTCGGGGCTCTCCCGAGAGATAACACCCCTAGTCCTGCCGAGCATGGTTGATATGCAATAGTACAGAGTTGCTCCTAGAGCTGTATTGAGGAAGAAGGAAGGCAGGCCAAGGCTCGAGCTGCCCCTTCCCCTGGTGTATGGGTGGAGTGTTGCTAGCGGTGGATCTCTCTATTGCATGCTTGCTTAGTTGCTTCGTTTCCCGTATGCATGAGGGCTCCTGGGGGGGTTTATAGGTCAACCCCCCAGGGGTACAACGGTAGTGTTACAAGGCCGTAGGGCTGGGTTGTCAGCGTCTGGGAACCCAGAGCTGGGACCCGCCGAGTGTCAGGGCTCGCTGGGTTCTCCGGGTGCGGGCCCCGCATGCCTAGGGGCATTGTTCGCCGTCTTGTCGATCATCAGGGAGTGGCCGGGTTGAGTCGGGTACAATGGCGCTCCATCAGGTCGCCGCTTGCTGGCGTCAATAGTGGTGATGGGTGCACTGTTGCCACGCCGACCCTGGTCAGCGGGTAGGTGGGGGCACTGTTGTTGGTGTCAAAACCGGCGGATCTCGGGTAGGGGGTCCTGATCTGTGCGTCTTTGGCTGATGGTAACAGGAAGCAAGGGACACAATGTTTACCCAGGTTCGGGCCCTCTCGATGGAGGTAAAACCCTACTTCCTGCTTGATTAATATTGAAGATATGTGGAATACAAGAGTGGATCTACCACAAGATCGTGGAGGCTAAACCCTAAGAGCTAGCCTATGATGGTATGATTGTAATTGTGATCGGCCTTCTAAGGGCCATGCTCTCCGGTTTATATAGACACCGGAGAGCTAGGGTTTACATGGAGTCGGTTTACAAGGAAGGAAACATAATATCCGGATCGCCAAGCTTGTCTTCCACGCAAAGGAGAGTCCCATCCGGACACGAGCCGAAGTCTTGAGTCTTGTATCTTGACGCTTCTATAGTCCAGACGATGTATATAGTCCAGCTGTCCGGATACCCCCTTATCCAGGACTCCCTTAGTAGCCCCTGAACCAGGCTTCAATGACGATGAGTTCGGCGCGCAGTCTTATCTTCGGCATTGCAAGGCGGGTTCCTCCTTCCGAATACTCCAAGGTTACCATCGAACACGTAGACCGTGTCTGGATCTGCAAAATGATCTTCGCATACCACCGTAGAGAGAATGATACTCCTGCTGACAACTTTTAGACGACGTGACATGCCATTAGGGCCAGGTCATTACTCGAACTGTTTTTTCACAACCAGCCACAATGCATATTGCGAGGCGGTTTCCTTGACACGTCCTGTCAAGGCAGAGATCATATCCCCTTATCGCGGGATTCTCATCAATACGGGTATGGGTAATCCCCCCGCGCCATCAATCGTGGCGCTTGGGAAGTAAGCGATTCTCAACAGGCTAGTGGGGAGGCGCACCGCTTTCGTCGCCTCTATAAAGGGATAAGAGTTCCTCATTTTAACCCACGCCTCCTTCCTCCTCTCGCATACTCCTGCCCCCTCGAGCTCCAGCGCCCTAGTCCAGGTCTTCTCCGCACAGTTAGTCATGTCCGGAGCAGGAGGCAAGTGGGTGGCTTCCACCATGACGGAGAAGAAGATCGCGAATCTCCAGGCGGCCGGATACTTGGCCGCAGACATAGCACACCATCTACCAAACGAGGGGCAGGTCATTCCAACTCCAGGACCCCATGAGAGGGTCGTGTTCCTTGCCCACTTCGTCCGTGGACTGGGGTTTCCACTCCACCCCTTCGTCCGCGGGCTTATGTTCTACTACGGGATAGACTTTCATGATCTAGCTCCGAACTTCGTCCTCAACATCTCAACGTTCATCGTCGTGTGCGAGGCTTTCCTCCACATCAAGCCTCATTTCGGCTTGTGGCTCCAAACCTTCTGTGTGAAGCCGAAGATTGTGAGCGGCCAGCAAGCGGAGTGCAGAGGAGCCATGGTGGGAAAAATGCCTAATGTCACCTGGCCTGAAGGCTCCTTTGCGGAAACCGTGAAGGGGTGGCAATCGGGGTGGTTCTACATCACCGAGCCATGCGACGCCAACTGGGCGCCAGCCCCCGAGTTCTGATCTGGAACCCCTATGCGGCTCACCTCCTGGGAACAGAAGGGCCTGTTATGGGGTGAATCTGCGGAGCTAACCGGACTCATCAACTGCGTCAAGGGCATGAAGGACAAGAACATCAAGCTCGTCAACATGATCCAAGTCATGCTCATTTGCCTAATACTGTCGTGCCAAAGGCGGGCATTCAATCTGTGGGAATTCGTCCCGGCCAAACACCGGACGCTCCAGAGGCTCTATGGCATGAAGCACAAGAACGCGTGGAAGGCGTTGTTCAAGGCCACTGAGGTACCTCCTCCCATAACCGAGGACCGTGGGCTCCACGCCGCACAGCAACCTACCCAGGTGAGTTCTCAGGCCGCCACCGGGTCCGGTTCTTCCCAATGTACTCATGGGGATTCCCTAAGTGATTGTGCATATTTGTTTTAGGAGTATGTGGAGACGGCGGAGCGGATCGACAGTCCGGCTCCGTTGCCGGAAAGCCCAGCCAATGATCTTCTAACGAAGATGCTGGTCCCGTTGCCCTATAAGGGGCCGGAGAAGAAGGCCGACAAGAAGGCCCCGGGGACCCGAAAGGGTCTCCAAAGTAAGGTTGCACAAGCCTCGTCCGAAGACGACAAGGCGCACTCCTCCCCCGAAGGAGAAGAAGAAGAAGAAGAGGCCGCCCCATCCGGAAAGGATGGGGGCCTAAGACAGTGAATCAGGGGGCCAGGAGAGGCCCCCGGTGTAAGGCCATCATACCCTTGTCGTCTGATGACGACGAGGCGGATTCCTCCCGCGGAGGCGGGGAGGAACAAGGAGAAACACCACCTCCCTGTGTCCAGGGAGGGAAGAAGAGGAAGGCCGCCCCAGTTGGGGAGACTGAGACGTCTAAGAAGGGAAAAGCATCCCTTCTGGACTACTCCGCCCCCGCCACCGATAGCGAGGAAGGGTGGTTGCCCAGGAAGAATCCCCTCGTGCAATCATAAGTATCTGCACTCAATCATAATTTTTGCTTCATAATTTTGTTTATAATGCCGAACTTGCATACAGTCCGGCCAGGGCCCATCCGGGAGTGTCATCTTCGGACGGGTCCTTGAGTGAGTCAGCAATGAACTCACTCCCGACGGCCACGTCTCCTCGTCCTGTGGATGACACGGAGGTGTTGTCCCGAAGGCTCCCGACGATGGCGGAGGTGGCCCTGGAGGCGCCTCAAGGCGGCATCCCAGGCGTCGGACTTGCGGGGTTCAAGGTCCCCGCGGATCGTGTCGATGAGAGCCACGGCAAGCCGGGCTCTCAGCCGAACACTGTTCCGGAGCCTTCAGTGGTTCCGGATTTAGGCGGGCAGCCCCTCGTTATGGAGGGAGGGCCGTCTATATCAAGGACTTCTGTTGCGCCCCAGGCGCCGGATTGTCTGCTGGAAGCGCTTCGAGGCGCTTCCCTAGATGAAGAGCACCGTACTCTCATGAGTGCGGTGATTCAGAAGGTTTCGTCCGCCAAGAGCGAACTAACCGAAGCCTGCACCAGCCTCCTAACAGGCTTTGAGGTAAGCAGTAAAAATGTGTAAAATCACCACCCGATAGGTAGTAGCCCCTGATACTCTGTTTGGTGTTCGGAAAGAAAAACCAAACGGAGGGTCAATTATAATCTGCAGGAGTCTAACAATAAGTGTGAATGTAAATAAATAGGCTGTGCTGCTGGCCACTGCTGCTCGCACGGCCAAAATCGCCAGCCTAACGCAAGACTTAGAGCGGGCACAGGGAGAGCTTGGCCTCACGAGGAGGCAGCTCAAGGAGAGCAAAGGTGAATGATATCCCTCTCTCATATAATGAATAGTAAATAAAATTTGATTATGCTAACGATGAGACGTCATGATATGGTAACAGAGGCCACCATCGAAGTGGCGTCTCTCAAGAAGGCATTGTCCGAGGCCGAACACAAAGCGGCATTGGAACTCAAGGAGCGCAGAAAGCAAGAGGCCCGAGTGGGCGAGGTACAAGAAGAGCTCCAGCAGCTCGGCAAGAAGCTCGAGTCTGCGGAGCGGGAGCTTAAAGCAAATGAGGCCGAGCTTGCGAAGGCCCTTACAAATACAAAAGACACCAAGGCCGAAGCCGAGAGGGCTCAGCAAGAGATCTAGGAGGCCAAGAAAATAGCGGCGGGTAAGAAATTTTTTATGCAAAGCAAACATGTGGAGGAGGCGTTTCTTTTACTTACTCGAATCCGGAGCTCTCCAGGGGCATTCGCAGACCTTCCATGCAGCGTATCAGATGCCGCGGAGTTCTACCTTGCCCAGGAGGGGAGCTCAACGGAGAAGTTGTTCTGGTCCCAGTATGCTGGGGCCGAACATGCAACGCCTCTGAGTGACCAACTGAAGCAGTTGGTCGAACTCCACAAGGCGGCCGAAGTGGCTATGAAAGATCTCATAGTCCGGATATAGCCTGGCGAGCTTCTGCCCACCAGCTACTTCGGCCTGATCAAGCGGATGGTGGATTCCTGTCCGCGACTGGAAGTCATCAAGCGGTCTGTTTGCATTGAGGGTGCCCGCCGGGCCCTTGCCCGCGCCAAGGTGCATTGGGGCAAGCTGGATGCGGAGAAGCTGGTGAAGGACGGGCCGCCGGAGGGCAAGCCGCATCGTGTCCCCGAGAAGTATTATGATGGCGTTATGAAGGGTGCTTGCCTCGTGGCCGATGAATGTACTAAAGACATAATTTTTGAATGAATTCACTTCTGTCATGTTTGTAATTTAAAGACAAAGTTACTTGCACCATGTAGCGCTTCTATGATTTAAAATATTACCTTCTGTGCAGCTGTTTATCAAATTCTGAAAGTAGGCCAGTCGTCGGCTTCCGCCCCCGTGTAACTAGTACTAGGGTGTTCATGGAAAACCCGGACACTCTTTATCCAAATGTTTGGTCCCTTAAGGAGGTGTCCAGCGCAGTGAACCAGGCAATCGGACCATACAGCTTTATAACCTTCACTTAGCCATAGAAGTATATGATTTTAAATTTCGGCGAAGCCCCTAGAATCCGGAAGGCCGAATTGGGGCGCTATACACGCCTATATCGAACAAAGCCGAATTAACGCCTAAAGTGGAAAAAAAAACTTTAAGGATTTTAAGACCTCTCGAACAGCGACCAGTCTCTCACCACATCATGTCGGACAGTTTTGTGCTTTCTCTACTGAGGTGCTCGTCCGGCAGAACCAGGGCACAATCGCAGTAGTTCTCCCTGCGGTACCTTAGCCAAATTAACGGAACGTAAGGCACCAAAGCAAGGGAGCCGGGCTATCCCAACCGTAACCCAAGACATGATTCGGAGCTGATGCATATAATGCTATAAGTTCGGGGTGCCACACTGTTGAAAGTGTTCGGACTTGACTTGCCGTATTATGGGATACCATAAGAAGCCCCTGGCAAACTACACGTACCAAAGTGTACGGATGCAAAATTAAATAAACATTTATAAAAAATGCTCAAATAAAAATAAGTAAGCTAACGCTACTTGTGGTCTCCCATTGATGAATAATACGTTTAAGTGTATGTTTACAATGTATGCATTAAGCGGAGACGAAATATGATTATTTGACATATCCTATCCAGAGGCAGGCTATGTACAGATAGATAAAGCAGGAATAACAATCGTAAATAGAATCCACCTGGGTGTTTCCTGCTGTGCCCAAAGCCTATTGCCTCCTGGGTTTCCTCTCCTATGTAAGTCCAACAATCCAGCTATTCTGGAGAAGCTGCACTAAAGCAATGTCCTTAAGGGTGAATGGAAAGGTTATGAAGTGATACCGTACTGTTGGCTGAGCCCCTGATACGCCTCCTCCTGTGCCCATGGTATTTTGAGTGCGTAATTGTGTACGCGTGGCAAGAATGCTGCTTTGATGGGATTTGAGTGGAGGCCGGACTGCTAGTCCTACTCTTGTCGTGCCTACTGATCTTGTTGCGGGGTGTTTCGCCCTCGCTTGACGGAGCTTGAAAATGTCATCGCCGGATTGGTGGTTTGTCGGAGGAGGCCGCATTGTACTTCTGCTGCAAGGGCCGTAGTATGTTCTTCTGTACGGAGAGAGAGGTCCATATTCCCGTTGACTGTTATGACCCCGCGAGGGCCTGGCATCTTGAGCTTGAGGTATGCATAGTGTGGTACCACATTGAATCTAGCAAATGCGGTTCGTCTGAGCAGGGCATGGTAACCACTGTGGAAAGGGACGATATCAAAGATTAGCTCTTCGCTTCGGAAATTATCCAGAGATCCGAAGACCACTTCCAATGTTATAGAGCCCGTGCAACGGGCCTCTACTCTAGGAATGACACCTTTAAAGGTGGTTTTGGTGGGCTTCATCCTTGAAGGATCGATGCCCATCTTCTGCACTGTGTCCTGATAAAGCAGGTTCAGGCTGCTGCCTCCGTCCATAAGGACTCTTGTGAGGTGAAATCCGTCTATAACTTGGGTCTAAAACCAATGCGGCTGAGCCACCGTGATGGATGCTAGTAGGATGATCCCTACGATCAAAGGTGATCGGACAAGATGACTGTCGGATTTCGGGTTCCGGCAGACCCTCGTCCTGATCGTGGTCCTCGTTTCTCCTTCGCTGCGGAGGCTGTGGAGGGAGGCCTACGTTTCCTTGCGGACGATCCTCGCATGGTTGATCCCTCCAGTCTCCCTCGCGAGGCTGATCCTGCCAGCGATCCTCGCGAGGTCGGTTGCGCCACCCTTGGTGGGGGCTGCGGTCTTCCCAGCGCCCTGCGTTCCTTCCTCCTCCTCGGCCATAGCCACGATCATTGTGGTCGGGGCGTCGGCTGGCCCTTCCTTCTTGCACGGCTTGGATCTCTTGGCATTCGTTGGTGTTGTGGGTGTGGAGGTCATGGTACACACAGTACCGGCTGCACTTGAAAGACATGGGCTGATCTCTGCCCCGCTTGGTATCTGGTTCTGCTGCGATCACGGCAGCCCCCTTGCATTTCACGTCCTTAGCCTTGGATTTCTTTTCTTCTGGGTCTGCGGCTGGCAGCTCGAGGAGGGAAAGGCACCCTTCCTCAGCCCTGGCGCACTTGGTCGCCAAGTTGAACAGCTCCAGGGAAGTGCACAGATCTTCATGCATCACCAGCTCCTCCTTCATCTTGACGTCGCGCACGCCGTCGGAGAAGGCTGAGATGATGGCCTCCTCGGTCACCTTGGGAATCTTGAGACGTGCGTTGTTGAAGCGCTGGATGTACTTCTGCAGGGTTTCCCCTGGTTGCTGCTTGATGCGGCACATGTCGCTCATGGCGAGTGGACGGTCGCGAGTACCTTGGAAGTTGGCGATGAAACGCATCTCGTCCCAGGAGGAGATCGTGCCTGGGGCCAGGTTCAAGAGTCAGGTGCGGGCCCCGTCCTTGAGCGCCATGGGAAACCAGTTCGCCATGACCTTCTCATCCCTGTTGGCGGCTTCAATGCCCAACTTGTAGAGCTGGAGGAACTCCGCAGGGTCGGCCGTGCCGTCGTAGCAAGGAGGAAGGTCTGGCTTGAACTTGCAGGGCCACGCGACGCTGCACAGCTCGGTGGTGAAGGCGCGACAGCCTGCTGTGGCCATGGGAGGCCTCTGGTGACGAAGAGCTTGGTCTTGCGGGCCCCCATGCGCTGCAGCTGGGAGCAGCGCGGGGTCTTGGCATGCTGGAATAGGAGCGTGGTCGCGACGGACCGGAGCAGGGAGCACTCGGGCAGCTTCTTGGGGGCGAGGAACCTCTTGGCAGCTTCGCTCTTGCTGCGCTGGCGCCGGACGGGGTGGGTTCCGTCGAGGGGCCACGCGCCTTGGGGCCAGGGCGCCTTCTTGAGGGGGAGACGGCTAAGGCACCCCCAGAGATTCATTGCCCGCGCAGGGCGGGGCATGGTGCAGCAAGAAGGACGGCGCGGGGGAGCCCCTGCGGCGCGGATGAGATCGGCGACGCGGTCGAGCCACTCTTCGTAGACGTCGTCGACTGGGCGGTAGCGCAGGAGCTCGTTTGCCGCGATGAGCGCAGCCCGAGCCTCCATGGCCGCGCGAGGCGCGCGGGATGAAGAACCGGCCAGGGCGAGTGAGGGAGTGGCAGTGCGGCCATCTCGCCTCATGGATGGGTGCTGGGATGATGCTTGCTGATCGTTCCCCGCCGAGCCAGTGGCGGCGTTGACGGCAGGCGACGGGGAACGACGGGGGTGGCAGCCAACGGGGGCCGTCTGGGCGACGCGGGAAGTGAGAGCGGCTCGGCGCTCGGCACGGGCCCGACAAGTGTCTGACATGGACGCGATGGTCGATGAAGAACAGGGCGGCGGAAGACGAATTCCGGTGCACCCCTACCTGGCGCACCAAATGTCGGATTTCGGGTTCCGGCAGACTCTCTAGATTCAAACACTGGGGTGCGCGCGGAGATTTTGCCCTCTACCTACCTGCTCCTCACCGCCTCGCTATGATCTAAGCAATCAGAGGAATAACACAAGAGACACAGAGTTTATACTGGTTCAGGCCACCATCGTGGTGTAATACCCTACTCTAGTGTGTGGTGTGGTGGATTGCCTCTTGGGCGGATGATGAACAATACAAGGAAGAACAACCTCGTGAGGGTCTGTTCTTGGCTGGTGCGATGAACTACTTGGGGAGTTCAGTCGCTCTCTAGATGGATCTCTAGATGCCACTACCTTGTGGGTGGCTAGTCCTATTTATAGGCAAAGGCCCTGGGCCTCTTCCCAAATATTGAGCGGGAAGGGCACCAACAATTGGCCATTTTGAAGGGGAACATCTAGTACACTTGTCCTGACTAAAGTTGGTCCTCGCCTGCGAAAGGCTCTGGTGGTGACGCCGGTTTGGGCTCCACGATGACCTCCATCCTGCCGTTCTGCTGGTCTTGGTCTCGTTGCACCGAAATGGATGCCTTTGCTTGATGCTCTCGCATGT
This sequence comes from Triticum timopheevii, assembly GCA_963921465.1. Lineage (NCBI taxonomy): Eukaryota > Viridiplantae > Streptophyta > Magnoliopsida > Poales > Poaceae > Triticum > Triticum timopheevii. The sequence goes on from OY997272.1 coordinate 500,173,528, forward strand.
GCTTGCTCCCTTTGCACCAAAGAGGAAACAAGGACTCTGCGCGGGCCGGCGCCCGCCTGGCGCCCGCCTGGCTGCCTTGGTCGTCATGGCTTGCGTCATGGGCACCTCGTGAGGTACCCCGCCTTGATCTCTCTGCCTCCTCGCGAGCCACCCTGACGAGGCCGCTCCTGAGGAAGCCTCCCGTCGTCCGCCCCACGAGGCTTGGCCCCTCGCGAGGGTCTTGAGCTCGTGCTGATGAAGATGGGCCATGCTGGGCCGCCTCTTGAGCCACGCCGCAGGCCGCAGGCAGGCAAGTCTGGGGACCCCCGTTCCCAGAACGCCGACAGTAGCCCCGGGCCCAAGGCGCGCCCGAACTTGGTTGACTAGAGAGGCGAAGGGGCAAGTGCGAAGCGCCGCAGGCCATAACAGCCTGCGGCCTCGGGCGCCGCGTGGCGGTTGGTTGGACGTGGGCGGCTCCGCTCCCCCACGATGCCTCGGCAACCGCACGAACTGACAAGTCCCTGCATGCAAAAACGGGTCATGATTACCTGCGATCATGGAGGCCGACGGTTGGCCTCCTCTGGCTATAAGTACGGAACGGCGCAAGCCATTCCAATTCATCTTCCTCTGCTACTCCTCCTCTTCTTCATCTTCGCCATCGCTTCGCCTTGCCGCAATGGCTCTGATACGCCGGTTCTCCGCGGAAGAGAAAGGAAAGGCCCCCCGAGAGGGTCCTGACCCGCTTCCGCCGAAGAAGCGGTCGGTCCCCTGCCACCGAGATGAGGGTGCACGGCAGGAGGTGTCGAGGCCTTGGTGCGAGCGGCCGCCGCTAGGGTTTCCGCTGCCCTTGTATGCCCACCTTGAGGGCCCTGCAGGAGCTGACGCCGAGCGCCATGGACGACGCCGCCGTCGGCGCCGGCGGGTCACGGCGGTGTGTGATGTCCCTCCTGGAGTTCACGCTGAAGGCTCCTCCCGAGAGTTTGTGCTCCACGCCGCCATGCCTCCTCGATCTTGGATTCGCCTCCCTCCTTCCTTCGCCTTCGAGATTCCGCTGAGGAGGCCTTTTAGGCTCTGGCTGCAGCACGCCGATTGCCAGACTCCCGCGACCGACGCGGATGTCGAGGTCGTCGCTCCAGGTAAGGTCTTAATGAACCATGGCTGGGGCGAGATCCCCCGAGTTTGCGAGACGAGGGGCGCCCTCGTGATCCACCTGGAGTTCGATGGCGCTTCCATGATGCTCTTCAAGGTCTTCGACGAAGATGGGCGTCGGCTGGAGTGTTGTCCCAGAGGCAGCAGCAGATGCCCCGGAGCGGCAGGGACTAGGCCTACCGTCGCACGTTCTTCCAGCAGCTCCTCAAGCGGCGGGGGCGTCGGAGGATCCGGCGACTCCGCCGAGCTCTTCGCGACTCCGGAGACAAGCGACGACAGCTACGAGCCCCCGAGCCTGCGCAGCTCCCGAAGCAGGACGGGCTCGTTAGGCCGCCGTCGTCTCTGATCTAGATGAGGTTGGCACCGGTGCCTGACGGCCCACTGTTGATGATGGCGCCTGTCGGGACGGTTCCTGTATTTAGGACTCCTTAGGATACGCGTCTTTTGTCCCTGCGAGGAGCCAAGAACACACCCCGTGGGGGCTTGTAAGGTGTTTGTAGCTCCGTTTGTCAATATGATCCTTATCGTGAAGTGATGCGAGATGCTTATTCCGTCTTAGCTTAGTTTCTTCCTTTCGAACCTCACGAGGTCTTGGTGCTCTGCGCTGACAGGTCCCGGTCCCAAGGCGGCTTCAGCCGTCGCTGGTATGCCAGGTCGCGATGCCGTGGTCAAGGCCAGGAGGTGAGCGGCCCGGGGTCCAGTAAGAGCCCCTGAGTCGCGATGCTCATGAGGTCCCCTTTAGCGCTCAAGCAGCTATCGTTTGGTGAGAAAGGAATGCGACGTTGCTAATACGGAATTGCAATGGATGTGGTGACGGTGCTGCGATAGCTAGTGTTTCCGGAGGGTGACTTATCTCGAGAGTCAGGAAAAACTTCCTGGTGCAGCGCTAGGTCCACGCATTGGCCGGCTAGGGGTTGCCTGGCGAGGTCTCTGCGTGCCTCTACCCTCTCGCCTTTGCTCCCCTTTCTGCTCTACGTCCTCGGGTCCCGGCCCTCGAGCGGGTCTCAGCCGTCGCTGGCTTGCTAGGTCGCGATGCCGTGGACAAGGCCAGAGGGTCAGGGCTGGAGAGCCAGTAGGGGCCCTGAGTGGCGATGCTCAGGTACCCCCCCTTTAACATGCAAGCGGTTTGCACGGACGAGAGTGAAGAGGACGCTGTGAGGGCCTCGCCTGGCGTGGCTCCTTGAAGGGGTCCTGCAGGCTCACCACAAAAAGAGCAAGAGTCAGCTATGACAAGTGATGGTCAGCCGTTAGTTGCTTTGGAGAGGCGATGAGGCACTAAAGGCCTCACAAGGTGTAGCGGGGCACCCGTGAGCCAGCGCGGGACTCACGGGGCCCTACCCCAAGGCGGGTTGCGCCTGGCACTGGGCCTTAACTTGTGATGTGTTCCTGCAAATTTGGCTAGATGCCGATGCTCTACGTCCTCGGGTCCCGGCCCTCGAGCGACTCTCAGCCTTCGCTGGTTTGCCAGGGCGCGATGCCGTGGACAAAGCCAGAGGGTGAGGGCTGGAGGGCCGGTAGCAGCCCTGAGTCGTGATGCTCAGGTACCCCCCCCCCCTTTAACGCGCAAGCTTGGTTAGATGTCGATGCTCTACATCCTCGGGTCCCGGCCCTCGAGCGAGTCTCAGCCGTCGCTGGTTTGCCAGGGCGCGATGCCGTGGACAAATCCAGAGGGTGAGGGCTGGAGAGCCAGTAGGAGCCCTGAGTCGCGATGCTCAGGTACCCCCCCCTTTAACGTGCGAGCGGCCGACATGAAGGAAAAAGAGGTGCCACAGACAGGTATCAAATAACAAGCATGATGGGTCGAATGCATGTCCCGAAAATAAACGCAAGAGGGGTACACGCCGCTGGGTCTGACCCGAGCGACTTGGGGATGATGCAGCCCGAGGGGCGCCCCAACAAGGTAAGCTAGAAACATGAACAAAAGGGATACACGCCGCAGGGACGGACCCACGCGGCCTGGGAATGATGCAGCCCTGAAGGCGCTCCTAGCTGGAAACGAAACTTGAAAGATATCACCTGATAGTGTTGACGACGAAGGGGTGTTGAAGTAGCAGACGTAGCTGGCTGCGAGAGCCGATCTTCACGAGCCCCCAGGCCCAGGAGCCTCGGGAGGGTCCGGAGGCGCTGGTGGCTCCTCGCGAACCATCTCCATCTCTGCCAGAACTGCGGAACGCCTGGCCTCCTGAGCCTCCAGAATGCTCCTCATGAGGCGCTGGTGCATCGCAGATGCGTTCGGCAAGCCGTAGGGCATGCGAACATAGCTGTGGGGTGGGCCTTCGCAGCTCCCCATGCGTGAGGGCCAGAAGCGCTCCTGAGAGGCGGCTCGGTTGAGCCCTGGGATGTCGATGCAGACACGCAGCCCACCATCCTCGCCTGGATGGGGAGCTACGGTGGGTAAGCGGCGGCTGCCACTCATGACTCTTGACTCCTGCAACTCCTACGTGACTTGACTGACGAACTCCATAGGGTTTGGCCCTCCTTTCCTTGTTCCTTCCTGAGGGAAACGTGTTTTGAAACACGCCTCCAAGTGGTGCCCAAGCGCCTCCCTCGTGATCTTAGCAAGGTTGGTGGCCCTCCAGGAGGGAGCCCCCGAGCCCTGCTTGAGGAGGGCGCCGGGTGCGCCTTCCTATGTGACAGAAGGAGGTGCCCCCACAGCAGGCGCAGACCCTGAGGGGCCTGCCTCCTGAGGGGTCAGGCCTGGCGATGTCTTCTTCTTCTTGGGGGCGGTCTCAGGGAGCCTCCTGCCCCCGTGATCTGGGTCCTCAAGTGATGCGGCCTGAAAAGCTCGTTCCAGGGAGCACACTGCGTTTCTTTCTTCACAGGGCACCATGATGACTCTGCCAGTTCCTGGCATCTTGAGGACGTTGTAGCCATGACGAGTCACGGCCATGAACTTGGTGAGAGCTAGGTATCCGAGGATGGCGTTGTATGGCAGGCGAATGTGGGCAATGTCGAAGTCGATGAGCTCGGTGCGGTAGTTGTTGTGTGCCCCGAAGGTGACAGGGAGACGGACCTGCCCAATTGGAACTGTGGAGCCGTCGGTGACTCCAGAGAAGGGCTTGGTTGGCTGAAGCTGATCGTAAGGCACTTGGAGATTGTTGAATGTCTCTACGGACAGGACGTTGAGCCCTGCCCCACCATCGATGAGGGTCCTGGTGACTTGCATGTTGCTGATGACTGGGGAGCAAAGCATCGGGAGGACTCCGGCTATGGCCGCGCACTTGAGCTGATCCGCTGAGCTGAACGCGATGGCGCACGCCGACCACCTGAGCTGGCGCATGGCTTCAAGCTTGGGGAGGATTGCATTCACTTCACGGGCAAACTGCTTGAAAATGCGTTGAGAGGCTGGGGCTTGAGCTCCGCCCAGGATGCAACCGATCGCGCGCGGCTCCTGGAAGCCCCCAGCCCCCTCGTCCTGATGATGGTCCTCGTTTCTCCTTGGCTGCGGAGGCAGTGGAGGGAGGCCTACGTTTCCTTGCGACGATCCTCGCAAGGCTGATCCCTCCAGTCTCCCTCGCGAGGCTGATCCTGCCAGCGATCCTCGTGAGGTCGGTCGCGCCACCCTTGGTGGGGGCCGCGGTCTTCCCAGCGCCCTGCGTTCCTTCCTCCTCCTCGGCCATAGCCACGATCGTTGCGGTCGGGGTGTCGGCCGGCCCTTCCTTATTGCACGACTCGGAGCTCTTGGCATTCGTCGGTGTTGTGGGTGTGGAGGTCATGGTACACACAGTACCAGCTACCCTTGAATGACTCGGGCTGATCTCTGCCCCGCTTGGTATCTGGTTCTGCCGCGATCACGGCAGCCCCCTTGCGCTTCACGTCCTTGGCCTTGGATTTCTTTTCTTCTGGGTCTGCGGCTGGCAGCTCGAGGAGGGAAAGGCGCCCTTCCTCAGCCCTGGCGCACTTGGTCGCCAAGTTGAACAGCTCCAGGGAAGTGCATAGATCTTCATGCATCGCCAGCTCCTCCTTCATCTTGACGTCGCGCACGCCGTCAGAGAAGGCTGAGATGATGGCCTCCTCGGTCACCTTGGGAATCTTGAGACGTGCGTTGTTGAAGTGCTGGATGTACTTCTGCAGGGTTTCCCCTGGTTGCTGCTTGATGTGGCTCATGTCGCTCACGGCGAGTGGACGGTCGCGAGTACCTTGGAAGTTGGCGATGAAACGCATCTCGTCCTAGGAGGAGATCGTGCCTGGGGCCAGGTTCAGGAGCCAGGTGCGGGCCCCGTCCTTGAGCTCCATGGGAAACTAGTTCGCCATGACCTTCTCATCCCCGTTGGCGGCTTCGATGCCCAGCTCGTAGAGCTGGAGGAACTCCGCAGGGTCGGCCGTGCCGTCGTAGCAAGGAGGAAGGTCTGGCTTGAACTTGCAGGGCCACGCGACGCTGCGCAGCTCGGTGGTGAAGGCGCAACAGTCTACTGTGGCCATGGGAGGCCTCTGGTGACGAAGAGCTTGGTCTTGCGGGCCCCCATGCGCTGCAGCTGGGAGCAGTTCGGGGTCTTGGCATGCTGGAATAGGAGCGTGGTCGCGACGGACCGGAGCAGGGAGCACTCGGGCAGCTTCTTGGGGGCGAGGAACCTCTTGGCAGCTCCACTCTTGCTGCGCTGGCGCCGGACGGGGTGGGTTCCGTTGAGGGGCCACGCGCCTTGGGGCCAGGGCGCCTTCTTGAGGGGGAGGCGGCTGAGGCGCCCCCGGAGCTTCATTGCCCGCACAGGGCGGGGCATGGTGCAGCAAGAAGGACGGCGCGGGGGAGCCCCCTGCGGCGCGGATGAGCTCGGCGACGCGGTCGAGCCACTCTTTGTAGACGTCGTCGACTGGGTGGTAGCGCAGGAGCTCGTTTGCCGCGATGAGCGCAGCCCGAGCCTCCATGGCCGCGCGAGGTGCGCAGGACGAAGAACCGGCCGGGGCGAGTGAGGGAGTGGCAGTGCGGCCATCTTGCCTCATGGATGGGTGCTGGGATGATGCTTGCTGATCGTTCCCCGCTGAGCCAGTGGCGGCGTTGACGGCAGGCGTTGACGGCAGGCAGACGACCGGCCGATTTCGTTGCGGCTCCCGTCCGTGGCTAGGGATTGAATCATGCAAAGTTGTTGTCAACTCTTTGATGGAATGCCTACCTGTGGAGCTAAAAATGATTTTTGGAAAAATATCAGGCAAGCTATGGAGGACCCGCAATTCAAATTTCAGCCGGTTCCAACTGAATCGGCTGAAGGTTGTCTGAATGGCCAGGAGTAGCTACGAGGGTCGGAAATGCATGATTTTTTGCGACCATCCGTAAAATAGGGTCTTCTTTGACGTAGACATGGAATGGCGCCATTTATGATGATTGTCCTTGTAGCCGCTTCACGAAAAACACGTGGTTTTCGCATTCAGAAAATGAAAAATGTTTTTTCATGAAACAAGTTGGAACCTCTCTTTGGCAACATTGTTTTCCATCACAAGATGGAGGCATGTGCCAAATTTGGGCATATTATCACAAACTATTTAGCGAGTGTGGTCATATCATTGCTCGTTTGGCTTGAAAGCCATGAATCTTCGTTCATGGTAGGTCGTTTTTTAGAACACCTTTTCAAGAAAACATCGGTATTCCAAGTTTAATATTTTGCTAGCTGGTAGGCCACATTTGATGATGTGATGCGGAGGTCTCCCATTTTTTTGTTTTTTTAATTTTTTATGGTGTTTTCAAAAACCGGCTGAACTTGTCACATCGGTCGTTCGTGGCTAGGGGTTGGATCATGCAAAGCTGTTGTCGATTCTTTGATGAAATGCCTACTTGCTCATCTTCGGTGGCCCTAGGGCCATGGAGGTGCGATGGACCCTGACCCTTGTGGGCGGGAGGGATCTTGCTCCATTTTTAGGTATTTTTGTGAGTTTGTTTAGGGTTTGTGCACTACTCAGGAAGAAGAGACGATGGCGGCTCACTGAAGATGGAATAAGGTTCTCCCAGCCTGGCACACATTTCAATGATGCCTCTAGTGTTGTTGGGGGCATGTTGAGGTGGGTCTTCGGCGGATCTCATGGGATTTAGTCGGTGCTGGTCTTCGGTGGATTTCCTTGGATCCAGTATTTCTCCATCCTTTTTTGTGTGTCTACATATTGAATCGTTTTGATCTTTACTTCTTTTCATCGGCCATGGTTTCTATTCTGGTGCGTTGGTCCTGTGTGGCCTTGGCACAATGACTTCCCAATTGTCCACCATAAAAAGTCTGGCCCAACTCTGGTGATGGAGGGCGAGCATGACGGGGCGCCTTCAGCTCATTCTAGTACATGTAACTTTTGTTATTTCTATGTTATTTGTACTACCATGGCACGATGAATTGATTGAAAGTTTGCTCGCAAAAAGAGAAAAAAAGGTGCCAGGGTTTCCTCCTAAAGGCTTCGCCGTCGCCGGTGTAGGGGAACGTAGTAATTTCAAAAAAATTCCTACGGACACGCAAGATCATGGTGATGATATAGCAACGAGGGGAGAGTGCTGTCTACGTACCCTCGTAGACCAAAGCGGAACTGTTGACACAACGTAGTGGAAGTAGTCGTACGCCTTCCCGGTTCAACCGATCCAGGCACCGTTACTCCGGTACCTCCGAGTTCTTGACACACGTACAGCTCGATGACGCACCCTCGATCTCCAATCCAGTAGAGGCGCCGAGGGGGAGTTCCGTCAGCACGATGGCGTGGTGACGATCTGACCTCCTCGATTCGATCGATGGGAGAAAAAAAAGGTTACGAGCGGCAGAGCACGCACAAGTCTATCAACGTCAACTCAGCCGCGCTTTGGACCGATCCTACGAATAAGAGGCATTCTCCTGTCGCAGAGCTTTGCCTAAGCACCGCTACAATATGACCGAGGTGTAATATCGTGGAGGGGGGCACCGCACACTGCTAAGTAACAATCAATGATCAACTTGTGTGTTCTAGGGTGCCCCCCTACCCCCGTATATAAAGGAGGGAGAGAGGAGGTGGCCGGCCCTAGGGGTGGCGCGCCATGAGGAGGGGGAAACCTACTCCAAGTAGGTTTCCCTCTCTTTTCCTTATCTTATTTGGAGGGGGAAGGAAAGAGTACTAGTATTAGGAAGTAGTACTAGTAGTAGTAATAGGAAGAGGGGGAAGGAGAAAGGAAAGGGGGGGCCGGCCCCCTCCCCAATTCGGATTGGGCTTGGGGGGGCGCGCCCCCTTCCCTTGCTCCTTCTCTCTTCCTCCTACATGGGCCCAATAAGGCCCATATACCTCCCGGGGGGTTCCGGTAACCTCCCGGGGAGTTGCACAATCTCATAGTTGCAGGAACTTTGTATAAGTCATGAAGAAAGCAATAGCAATATACTAAACGATCAAGTGCTAGGCTAACAGAATGGGCCATGTCAATCACATCATTCTTCTAATGATGTGATCCCACTAATCAAATGACAACACATGTCTATGGTCAGGAAACATGACCATCTTTGATTAATGAGCTAGTCAAGTAGAGGCATACTAGTGACCATAGTTTTGTCTATGTATTCACACATGTATTATGTTTCCGGTTAATACAATTCTAGCATGAATAATAAACATTTATCATGATATGAGGAAATAAATAATAACTTTATTATTGCCTCTAGGGCATATTTCCTTCAGTCTCCCACTTGCACTAGAGTCAATAATCTAGATTACATAGTAATGATTCTAACACCCATGGAGTCTTGGTGCTGATCATGTTTTGCTCGTGAGAGAGGCTTAGTCAACGGGTCTGCAACATTCAGATCCGTATGTATCTTGCAAATCTCTATGTCTCCCACTTGGACTTGGTCCCGAATGGAATTGAAGCGTCTCTTGATGTGCTTGGTCCTCTTGTGAAATCTGGATTCCTTTGCCAGGGCAATTGCACCAGTATTATCACAGAAGATCTTCATTGGTCCCGATGCACTAGGTATGACACCTAGATCAGAAATGAACTCCTTCATCCAGACTCCTTCATTTGCTGCTTCAGAAGCAGCTATGTACTCCGCTTCACATGTAGATCCCGCCACGACGCTTTGTTTAGAACTGCACCAACTTACAGCTCCACCGTTTAATAAAAACACGTATCCGGTTTGCGATTTTGAATCATCCGGATCAGTGTCAAAGCTTGCATCGACGTAACCATTTACGACTAGCTCTTTGTCACCTCCATATACGAGAAACATATCCTTAGTCCTTTTCAGGTATTTCAGGATGTTCTTGACCGCTGTCCAGTGATCCACTCCTGGATTACTTTGGTACCTCCTTGCTAAGCTTATTGCTAAGCATACGTCAGGTCTGGTACACAGCATTGCATACATGATAGAGCCTATGGCTGAAGCATAGGGAACACTTTTCATTTTCTCTCTATCTTCTGCTGTGGTCGGGCATTGAGTTCGACTCAACTTTACACCTTGTAGCATAGGCAAGAAACCTTTCTTTGCCTGATCCATATTGAACTTTTTCAATATTTTGTCAAGGTATGTGCTTTGTGAAAGTCCTATTAAGCGTCTCGATCTATCTCTATAGATCTTGATGCCTAATATGTAAGCAGCTTCACCGAGGTCTTTCATTGAAAAACTTTTATTCAAGTATCCCTTTATGCTATCCAAAAATTCTATATCATTTCCAATTAATAATATGTCATCAACATATAAAACTAGAAATGCTACAGAGCTCCCACTCACTTTCTTGTAAATACAGGCTTCTCCAAAAGTCTGTACAAAACCATATGCTTTGATCACACTATCAAAACGTTTATTCCAACTCCGAGATGCTTGCACCAGTCCATAAATGGAACGTTGGAGCTTGCACACTTTGTCAGCACCTTTTGGATCAACAAAACCTTCCGGCTGCATCATATACAACTCTTCTTCTAGAAATCCATTCAAGAATGCAGTCTTGACATCCATTTGCCAAATTTCATAATCATGAAATGCAGCAATAGCCAACATGATTCGGACAGACTTAAGCATCGCTACGGATGAGAAAGTCTCATCGTAGTCAACCCCTTGAACTTGTCGAAAACCTTTTGCAACAAGTCGAGCTTTATAGACAGTAATATTACCATCAGCGTCAGTCTTCTTCTTAAAGATCCATTTATTCTCAATGGCTTGCCGATCATCGGGCAAGTCAACCAAAGTCCATACTTTGTTATCATACATGGATCCTATCTCAGATTTCATGGCCTCCAGCCATTTTGCGGAATCTGGGCTCATCATCGCTTCCTCATAGTTCGTAGGTTCATCATGGTCAAGTAACATGACTTCCAGAATAGGATTACCGTACCACTCTGGTGCGGATCTTACTCTGGTGGACCTACGAGGTTCAGTAGAAACTTGATCTGAAGTTTCATGATCAATATCATTAGCTTCCTCACTAATTGGTGTGGTTGTCACGGGAACTGGTTCTCGTGATGAACTACCTTCCAATAAGGGAGTAGATACAGTTATCTCATCAAGTTCTACTTTCCTCCCACTCACTTCTTTCGAGAGAAACTCCTTCTCTAGAAAGGATCCATTCTTAGCAATGAATGTTTTTCCTTCGGATCTGTGATAGAAGGTGTACCCAACAGTTTCTTTTGGGTATCCTATGAAGACACATTTCTCCGATTTGGGTTCGAGCTTATCTGGTTGAAGTTTCTTCACATAAGCATCGCTGCCCCAAACTTTAAGAAACAACAACTTTGGTTTCTTGCCAAACCACAGTTCATAAGGCGTCGTCTCAACGAATTTTGATGGTGCCCTATTTAACGTGAATGCGGCTGTCTCTAAAGCATAACCCCAAAATGATAGCGGTAAATCGGTAAGAGACATCATAGATCGCACCATATCAAGTAAAGTACGATTACGACGTTCGGACACACCATTTCTTTGTGGTGTTCCAGGTGGCGTGAGTTGCGAAACTATTCCGCATTGTTTCAAATGTAAACCAAACTCGTAACTCAAATATTCTCCTCCACGATCAGATCGCAGAAATTTTATTTTCTTGTTACGATGATTTTCAACTTCACTCTGAAATTCTTTGAACTTTTCAAATGTTTCAGACTTGTGTTTCATTAAGTAGATATACCCATATCTACTTAAATCATCTGTGAAGGTGAGAAAATAACGATATCCGCCACGAGCTTCAACATTCATCGGGCCACATACATCTGTATGTATGATTTCCAACAAATCCGTTGCTCTCTCCATAGTTCCGGAGAACGGTGTTTTAGTCATCTTGCCCATGAGGCACGGTTCGCAAGTACCAAGTGATTCATAATCAAGTGATTCCAGAAGTCCATCGGTATGGAGTTTCTTCATGCGTTTTACACCGATATGACCTAAACGGCAGTGCCACAAATAAGTTGCACTATCATTATCAACTCTGCATCTTTTGGCTTCAACATTATGAATATGTGTATCACTACTATCGAGATTCAATAAAAATAGACCACTCTTCAAGGGTGCATGACCATAAAAGATATTACTCATATAAATAGAACAACCATTATTCTCTGATTTAAATGAATAACCGTCTCGTATCAAACAAGATCCAGATATAATGTTCATGCTCAACGCAGGCACCAAATAACAATTATTTAGGTCTAAAACTAATCCCGATGGTAGATGTAGAGGTAGCGTGCCGACGGCGATCACATCGACTTTGGAACCGTTTCCCACGCGCATCGTCACCTCGTCCTTGGCCAGTGCTCGCTTATTCCGTAGTCCCTGTTTCGAGTTGCAAATATTAGCAACAGAACCAGTATCAAATACCCAGGTGCTACTACGAGCTCTAGTTAGGTACACATCAATAACATGTATATCACATATACCTTTGTTCACTTTGCCATCCTTCTTATCCGCCAAATACTTGGGGCAGTTCCGCTTCCAGTGACCAGTCTGCTTGCAGTAGAAGCACTCAGTTTCAGGCTTAGGTCCAGACTTGGGTTTCTTCTCTTGAGCAGCAACTTGCTTGCCGTTCTTTTTGAAGTTCCCCTTCTTCTTCCCTTTGCCCTTCTTCTTGAAACTAGTGGTCTTGTTAACCATCAACACTTGATGCTCCTTCTTGATTTCTACCTCCGCGGCTTTCAGCATCGCGAAGAGCTCGGGAATTGTCTTGTTCATCCCTTGCATATTATAGTTCATCACAAAGCTCTTGTAGCTTGGTGGCAGTGATTGAAGAATTCTGTCAATGACACTATCATCAGGAAGATTAACTCCCAGTTGAATCAAGTGATTGTTATACCCAGACATTCTAAGTATATGTTCACTGACAGAACTATTCTCCTCCATCTTGCAGCTGTAGAACTTATTGGAGACTTCATATCTCTCAATCCGGGCATTTGCTTGAAATATTAACTTCAACTCCTGGAACATCTCATATGCTCCATGACGTTCAAAACGTCGTTGAAGACCCGGTTCTAAGCCGTAAAGCATGGCACACTGAACTATAGAGTAGTCATCAGCTTTGCTCTGCCAGACGTTCTTAGCGTCGTCAGTTGCATCAGCAGCAGGCCTGGCACCCAGCGGTGCTTCCAGGACGTAACTCTTCTGTGCAGCAATGAGGATAATCCTCTGGTTACGGACCCAGTCCGTGTAATTGCTACCATCATCTTTCAACTTTGCTTTCTCAAGGAACGCATTAAAATTCAACGGAACAATAGCACGAGCCATCTATCTACAAACAAACATAGACAAGCAATGATACTATCAGGTACTAAGTTCATGATAAATTTAAGTTCAATTAATCATATTACTTAAGAACTCCCACTTAGACAGACATCTCTCTAGTCATCTAAGTGATCACGTGATCCAAATCAACTAAACCATAACCGATCATCACGTGAGATGGAGTAGTTTTCAATGGTGAACATCATTATGTTGATCATATCTACTATATGATTCACGCTCGACCTTTCGGTCTCCGTGTTCCGAGGCCATATCTGCATATGCTAGGCTCGTCAAGTTTAACCTGAGTATTCTGCGTGTGCAAAACTGGCTTGCACCCGTTGTAGATGGACGTAGAGCTTATCACACCCGATCATCACGTGGTGTCTCGGCACGACGAACTTTGGCAACGGTGCATACTCAGGGAGAACACTTCTTGATAATTTTAGTGAGAGATCATCTTAAAATGCTACCGTCAATCAAAGCAAGATAAGATGCATAAAGGATAAACATCACATGCAATCAATATAAGTGATATGATATGGCCATCATCATCTTGTGCTTGTGATCTCCATCTCCGAAGCACCGTCGTGATCACCATCGTCACCGGCGCGACACCTTGATCTCCATCGTAGCATCGTTGTCGTTTACGCCACCTATTGCTTCTACGACTATCGCTACCGCTTAGTGATAAAGTAAAGCAATTACAGGGCGTTTGCATTTCATACAATAAAGCGACAACCATATGGCTCCTGCCAGTTGCCGATAACTTCGGTTACAAAACATGATCATCTCATACAATAAAATATAGCATCACGTCTTGGCCATATCACATCACAACATGCCCTGCAAAAACAAGTTAGACGTCCTCTACTTTGTTGTTGCAAATTTTACGTGGCTGCTACGGGCTTAGCAAGAACCGTTCTTACCTACGCATCAAAACCACAACGATAGTTTGTCAAATAGACTCCGTTTTAACCTTCACAAGGACCGGGCGTAGCCACACTCGGTTCAACTAAAGTTGGAGAAACAGACACCTGCTAGTCACCTGTGTGCAAAGCACGGCGGTAAAACCAGTCTCGCGTAAGCGTACACGTAATGTCGGTCCGGGCCGCTTCATTCAACAATACCGCTGAACCAAAGTATGACATGCTGGTAGGCAGTATGACTTATATCGTCCACAACTCACTTGTGTTCTACTCGTGCATATAACATCAACGCATAAAAACCTAGGCTCGGATGCCACTGTAGGGGAACGTAGTAATTTCAAAAAAATTCCTACGCACACGCAAGATCATGGTGATGATATAGCAACGAGGGGAGAGTGCTGTCTACGTACCCTCGTAGACCAAAGCGGAAGTGTTGACACAACGTAGTGGAAGTAGTCGTACGTCTTCCCGGTTCAACCAATCCAGGAACCGTTACTCCGGTACCTCCGAGTTCTTGACACACGTACAGCTCGATGACGCACCCTCGATCTCCAATCCAGTAGAGGCGCCGAGGGGGAGTTCCGTCAGCACGACGGCGTGGTGACGATCTTGATGTTCTCCTGTCGCAGAGCTTTGCCTAAGCACCGCTACAATATGACCGAGGTGTAATATCGTGGAGGGGGGCACCGCACACGGCTAAGGAACGATCAATGATCAACTTGTGTGTTCTAGGGTGCCCCCCTACCCCCGTATATAAAGGAGGGAGGGAGGAGGTGGCCGGCCCTAGGGGGGGCGCGCCATGAGGAGGGGGAAACCTACTCCAAGTAGGTTTCCCTCTCTTTTCCTTATCTTATTTGGAGGGGGAAGGAAAGAGTACTAGTATTAGGAAGTAGTACTAGTAGTAGTAATAGGAAGAGGGGGAAGGAGAAAGGAAAGGGGGGGCCGGCCCCCTCCCCAATTCGGATTGGGCTTGGGGGGCGCGCCCCCTTCCCTTGCTCCTTCTCTCTTCCTCCTACATGGGCCCAATAAGGCCCATATACCTCCCGAGGGGTTCCGGTAACCTCCCGGAGCTCCAAACTTCTCCGGAACCTTTCCGGTGTCCAAATATATCCGTCCAATATATCAATCTTTATGTCTCGACCATTTCGAGACTCCTCGTCATGTCCATGATCACATCCTGGACTCCGAACAACCTTCGGTACATCAAAATACATAAACTCATAATGTAACTGCCATCGAAACCTTAAGCGTGCGGACCCTACGGTTCGAGAACAATGTAGACATGACCGAGACATGTCCCTAGTCAATAACCAATAGCGGGACCTGGATGTCCATATTGGTTCCTACATTTTCTACGAAGATCTTTATCGGTCAAACCGCATAACAACATACTTTGTTCCCTTTGTCATCGGTATGTTACTTGCCCGAGATTTGATCGTCGGTATCCAATACCTAGTTCAATCTCGTTACCGGCAAGTCTCTTTACTCGTTCTGTAATACGTCATCTCATAACTAACTCATTAGTTACATGCTTGCAAAGCTTAAGTGATGAGTATTACCGAGAGGGCCCAGAGATACCTCTCCGACAATCGGAGTGACAAATCCTAATCTCGAATTATGCCAACTCAACATGAACCTTTGGAAACACTTGTAGAGCACCTTTATAATCACCTAGTTACGTTGTGACGTTTGGTAGCACACAAAGTGTTCTTCCGGTACACGGGAGTTGCACAATCTCATAGTTGCAGGAACTTTGTATAAGTCATGAAGAAAGCAATAGCAATATACTAAACGATCAAGTGCTAGGCTAACAGAATGGGTCATGTCAATCACATCATTCTTTTAATGATGTGATCCCACTAATCAAATGACAACACATGTCTATGGTCAGGAAACATGACCATCTTTGATTAATGAGCTAGTCAAGTAGAGGCATACTAGTGACCATAGTTTTGTCTATGTATTCACACATGTATTATGTTTCCGGTTAATACAATTCTAGCATGAATAATAAACATTTATCATGATATGAGGAAATAAATAATAACTTTATTATTGCCTCTAGGGCATATTTCCTTCAGCCGGCCCCCCTCGCCTCCGAGTGCCTCCAGGCATGATGAGGTAGAGGTAACCCTGATCTAGGTTGTTTATAGTTTCTGGTCGCTGTAGCTTTAGTTTTTGCTAAAGCCAAGTGTCCAGGTAGTGGCGGTGAGGCAATGGCGTCCTTTACACAAGATTAAACCCCCCTCATCATGTCCTCATTTCTGACAATATTGTTTGGCATCTGCGGAGGGTGTCTGGAGCTTCAGTTATGACCAGATCTTGGGCCTCAATTTTTTCTTCATTTTATCTATGTCGATGATGCCTTACAAAGGGGATGATGTCCCGGCGTGTTTTTGTTTTTCTGTTCCTTCTCTATCCGATGAAGCTTAGTCAGATTTGTGCCCCTTACTCTGTTTGGTCATAGTTCAGACTATCTTCTCACCCTCCTTGGTGGAATCTTCTCCTTGGTGGCGATTTTGTCCCGATCGTGGGTCACTATCTTCTTAAAGCTCATGGGTTACAACAAGTTTGCTTCGGTGAGACATAGGCCCATAGACACAATGAGCTTTGGTCGCAATGCGCCAATGGTGGAAGCATGAGGAAGACAATGTTGATTTCTCAAGGACTTGCCTATAATTTCTTATTTTTAGGAAATTTTGTGTAAAGGTTGACTTTATCTACTTCCACCATTTTTAATACAAAGTCACTTTGTTTTTTGTGTCAAATTTTGACTTGTAATTTTGGTCAACAAATATGGGTTTATGTCATAAAAGGAAATATCATTAGAAAAGTTCTTTGAAATGTGCATCCAATGCCATACTTTTTATGGCATATAACTCACATTTTGTTGCCGCCGGATGAGATAGACAATTTTCCTCCCTCCCGTGACCTCTGGATCAGGGTTTTCCCCGCCTCTCGCCGGCGGTGCCGCCGGTCCGCTTCTTCTCCTATGGTCCTTGGATCATGGAGGCGCGGTGGATCCCGACCCTTGACAGCGGGAGGGCTCCGGTTTTAGTTTTGTTAGGGTTTGTGGCATGCTCAGGAAGAAGAGGCGCCGCTTCTTGAAGATGGAATAAGGTCCTCCCTGCCTAGCCCCCGTCACGGCGATGCTTCTAGCATCGTCGGACGTCATGTGGAGGCGTGTCTCTGACAGATCTTGTGCGATCCGGTCGGCTCTTTTTTTCGGTTGATCCGCTTGGACCCGGTCTTCGTTCGTCTATGTATGTGTCTCTGCAGGATGGATCCTTCCGATCTAGACTTCTCTTCAGCGGTTGTTGTTCTGATGCACTGGTCCTATGGGGCCTTAACACGACGACTCCCCGATTATGTACTACAACAATGTTTGCCCGGCTCCGATGAGGGAGGGGCGATGATGGCGGCGCGCCTTCGGCTCGCTCGAATATTTGTAGTCGTTGCTAGGTGGTCTACGGATCTGGATGTAATTCTTTCTTCTGAAGTTCTAGGTACTACCTTGACAACTGATGAATAGATCGGAAGTTTTATCAAAAAAAAAACTCACATTTTGTCGGCGAAAATAATGGTCAAAATTAGACATAAAAAAAATATGACACACCATGCTGCCTCGGATATGGGCTCAATCCACATGGGTGATGACTTGTATGCCGTGCTAGGCCCGCCAAGGCCCAGCTAACTTCTGGCGAGCCACGTCGGGCGTGTCAAATTCTGCTCCAGTCTCTCCCAACGAAAATCGCAAGGAGACGACGAAAAGAAAAGAAAAAATCTAGAACCTTCCCTGGCTGCGGCGACCCCACGAAATCCAACGACTGCCAGACCGCCACGGCCATCCCCGGAAGGAAGGGAGGAAGGAAGGGACCAGGGAATCCACACCCGCGAGCCGCCGCGGCGAAGGGAATCCACGCCCGCGAGGGCGGCGAGGGAATGTTGTGGGAGTGGGAGGACGGCGACGAGGCGGCGCGGACGGGCGAGGAGGTCCCCGTCGATTTCGACTTCTTCTCCTTCTTCGAGCCCAAGGTGAGGAATCGCCACTGCCCCTTTGATTCATCCGCCGGCTTGCTTTTCCCTAGGGCAGGCCGGGCGAACCCCCGCCGCTTTGGGGTTGTTGGATTATGCGTTTTATTAGGGGGCGTATCGTGTACATGGAATGCTGTTGCTGGCAATCGAGTCCCTATTCTTTGTCTGTTGGATAAAGTTGCTGACGGCGAAATTTTCGCGTGCAGGATTACTACAAGATACTGGAAGTCGATTATGATGCGTCGGAGGAGACAATCAGGTCGAGCTACATCCGTCTGGCGCTGGTCAGTGTTCGCCCCATTACACTAATCTACATGTTTTCCACTTCTTAAAGCGTGCGGTCTGAAATCCTGTGACGGAAATCGCATACCCGAAACTGTATTGATGTCAGTAGTTACAATCTCAATAAGGAAACTTTAACCTAGAAGCACTGCTTTAATTCTTTTGCTCATCATGCAACTGCTTCTAGGTTTCTATTATAGAATTTTTACTTTTGTATTTTGCGGTTGACGCCTTCACCATAGTGACCAATCTACTATCTTCTCCTGTAGAAATGGCACCCTGACAAGAAACAAGGTGAAGAAAAGGCAACATCCAGATTTCAGGACATTAATGAGGCCTACCAAGGTGCGCTTTGGTAGTTGATAAGTTATTCAGTATCCTCATGTTCAACTCTGAGAGTCTACATGATATTTTTTATCATTTTGTCATCATGTGCAAGCAGCATATCATCTAATCACTTGCAGTTTGCCCCCTTCTTTTCTGCTTGCTTCTAATATCCAAATTTATTAGGAACATAGCAAATGTGATGGTGTACTAATGCGCAATGGTTCATCTACGAGTAATCCTAAACACTGCATTAGACTACATGGGCAGTTCATCTGGTCCCTGTATAATTTAGACGCTGCTGAACAACTATGGATTTTGCGGTGCCATAAGACTAAGAATAATTCTGGTACCTTTCGTGAGTTAGAAGATGTCAAGCGTGGTTTCAAATTGCGATAAATTTGTTTTGGGACTAAATAGTTCTGTGTAGTTTGCACTTGCTTGGGGGCACATCATCCTGTGTTAAATCAGTGAAAGATATCCCCAGTTAGCCAACCTCTTGGAACTCATCTGTGTCCATTTAGGGCAAGTCAGTCATTGCCTCATGCAAACAGGCCATCAAACTATGCACTTAGATCATACTAAGAAACTAGCGGAAACATGATTTATTGGTCATGACATTTGAGCCAGACTTGTTGCACACCTTGGAGGTTGGTCGCATGCATTAGTAGCCAAAGCTGGCCATCATTTGTTGATCACCGGGTAGTGTAATTATTTGCAGTTTTGCACTGACTGTCAAAACACGTTTCTTATATAACCATTTTTTCGCTAAAGAATGTTCTTTCGCGGTGCATCTGCTTTAGCCTTCTATCTAGAAACCGAGATAAACAAGGATGATACATCAGGTGCTTTCATTCATGACATCTCTTGTTTTTGTCAGTTCTTAGCAATCCAGTAAAACGGCAGGAGTATGACAAGAAAGGTGTTTTATACGTTCAGGATCAGAATGCAGCGGTGAGTACCCCCCACCCCACCCCACCCACCCCTCACCATCACCACCACACGCAAAACTTCTTCTTGTGACATTTTTGTTTTTACTTTCAGGATTACCTGAACCGACACAAGGGTTTAATACTTACATGCAATGGCCTTGGTGTAAGGTACTCGGTGTGGTGAGCTTTCTCAGGGGGACAAGAGTCCGCGTCTATGTGCGGTCGTGGCTGATGTGTGTAGTTGTAACTTGTAAAATCTCATCTAGTTTACAAAGTTTAGCACAGTACTACCATCTGGTGGGGGCTTAGCGTTTCATCCTACAATAGACATGATTTATATTTGTTGATTGTCTGTTGTAGGTTGCAGGAGGCATAGATGCCCTATCTCGCACATTTGCTCCTGAAACACTGTTCCCATCCTATGAAATGAAAGCATCTGTGTTCATGAATGCCTTGCCATTTTACTCATAGCATTGAGTGTGGTGGGATGTCAGGAAATGCTTACCGCTGTGTTGTTTACTCCCTGAACTTCTTCCCTTAAAAGGGAAAAATAGATATGGTTATAGTCCCGGCATTAGTATTTTCCTTTTCACTTACTCCCTCTGTAAACAAATATAAGACGTTTTAGGTCACTAGTGATCTAAAACGTCTTATATTTGTTTATAGAGTATCTTATAGGAGTGACAATTTGTTGCCAAGTAACTTTCGAAGTATCTTTTGCTTTGAGAAATGCTCAGAGAAATGAATCACTTTTGAGCCCAGGCTTAGCTGCACCCACCCTGACGGAAAAAATCAAAATAAATACTAGAAAAATTCAAAAAAAAACCATTTTTTTATGTGGTAGATAATTTGATGCGTGAGGTCCGCTCCAATTTTCAAATGATTTGGACATCTGAGCAGCTCTTGGCAAAAAAGACAAATTCAGGGTCTATAAAAATATATACTGTTCATGCACTATTTTGACTCGATTTGTCTTTTTTGCTGAGAGCTGCCCAGAAGTCCAAATGATCTAAAATTTGAAGTGGACCTCACGTGATAAATTGTCTACCATGCAAAAAAAAAAAAGGAATTTTTTGAAAAAAAAATTGGGCGGGTGCAGATGAGCCCGGGCATCAAAACGCCGCACTCGTCAGTTCACTCTTACCTTATAGAGTAGTACATTGGTGCTTATTATTCTGAAGCTCGAGTGCTTCATTGGGCACCAATGCTCAAGTGGTTATATTTAACATGTACTGTTGTACATAAGCACATCTTAAGAGTATGAATGCATGTGATAAATTATCTAATCACCAACGATGAGAGGGCTCGCATTGGAGCAGATAAAATTTACAAGGTGGTTGATGATGTGGCTATATTCTCTCGCCTGAAGCACTCACATGTACTAGACACGTAGTTTACAGGCCCTCCAGCCCCAGATTTTTTTTTTTGAAACAGTCGCCAGAAATCATGAGGCCCTCAAACTTTGTCAGCCCGCCTCATTTTCAGCTCAGAATTTTGCCAACAGATTTGGAGGGTTAACATTGTAGATCATTCGGAGTGACTCTAAATCTTGCCAACAAGAATTAGAAGAAACGTGCGAGAAGGTTACTGGAAATAATCCATCCAACATCTTAACATTTTGGCGCTTCTAGTCAGGATCATGAACGCTGGGTCGAGTAAACACAATCAGGAAGACTCGAGAAAGCACACTAGTAAAACTCAGATCTCTCATTACAGTTGATGAGAGGAAACAGCTTACAACACAACTTGTTTCTTTCTTTCAGCAATAGGTGAAAAAAGAAGACGGCCTAAAATAATAAGCTGGCTGTGAAGCCTAAACGTATGCTAAAGCATCACTCTTCCCCTGCTCAAATGATATTGTTTTTCAGATCTTCAAATTTCGCAAACAGTTCGTCTCTGCTTTCCTGCGCATAGTGAAAGCCGATCATTAAGCCAGGCATGACTGACACTGGTTCTGTGATGATATAATTGGAAACATACCTTAAAGAGGAGGTACCGTGTGATGAACCAGACTGAGTAGCCAGTTCCTACGATTTCCAGCACATTTGGGAGCTGCAACAGGTAATTCGCATGGTTTATCATACGTGGAGCACTAAGTTTTTGAGTACACACAGATCTATCCCGCGATGGCATAGCCACGTACCAGGGGAACAGAATCAATTGCAGAAATGATTTTAGATAGAATCAACAGAGCAATCAGAGCACCGCCTCCGAGGATGACAGAAGTGGGTGTCACTTGGATGTCCAACTGAAATGAGCAAGCCCAAAGTAAGTGTGACTGTGAGCAACAAATAGCAATCAACTGGTTCAAAGACTGCAGAATGTATTCAGGAACATACAAAGGTACATAATGTCTTTATCAAGTTCAATCTGGAAAGTAGAAAACTGAGGTTAATGTATTTCAGCAACAGCATTAAGTTATTTTGCGTGGCTTCTGATTAATACAGTGCAACTTCATAACAGTTTGTGCAAATGGAGCTCTAGATCTCAGCATATCTTGCATTAGATCCTAGCCACCCAGCTTAGCGATTCTCAAATCACATTTGCATGTTGGCGGCATAGCCATTTTCACACAGCCATGTCGTACTTTTGTTGTTCTTCATTCAATTTGAACAAGCCACACTGAGGTCTACGATAAGCTTGAACAGGCATGTTGTCATAAGAGAGACAGGAAAATTGCATTTTTCACTGGTTGGCTCAACATTTCTTTTGGATGTTATACTCTATTGACTCTTTCATGTCACTCATATTAACATTCCTAATGACTCAATGAGGCGGTCCAGTTATCCTTGCTACATTAGTACGTCGTCTGATCCAAATCCAATCTCATAGAAACTGCGTAAATATTTATCCTGCTCAAAAGCATCATTGTTTTCTGCATCAGTAGATGCACTAACACATCCCACAGGATTGCAATCCAAGGGAGGCATATAATTGCAATCATTGATACGGTGGCTAATTCTGAATTTTGTCTAAGCGTCCATCTTTGTAAACGTAGGAGTGGGGAGGATCTCAGGATCTCCACCCAATTTGGGCCAACTATCATGGTCCCTGAAGCTTGGCTTATCCTCTATTTTTTCTCTAATATAAACAGATAAAAGCAAAGCAACAAACGAGGGGTAAACCTTGCCCAGTAAGTCGTCCACGCCGCCGTCCTCCTCGGGCGACGACACCGGCGCATCTTCCACCGTCACCTCCACAAATCCGCCGGAGACCTCCCCGCTCTTCTCCTCCCCGGCCGGCGCGTCGGGCTTGTCCGTGACGACGGTGGCGGTGGTCGCGGACCCCGACGCCGACGCGGGCTCCTCGGACGGCACCGGGTCGGGCCTGGTCGGCGCGGCGGAGCGGCAGCGCCAGCCTCGTCGGGCCGGGGCGCGGAAGGCCGCGGAGGCGGGGAGCGGCCGGCGGTGGACGCGGGCCGAGGATAAGGGAGCGGAGGCCGCGGCGGTGGAGACGAGGACCTCCATTCTTTCCTCTCTCTGTCTCTCTCTCTCCACAGTCCACACTGCTTTTTTCTTTCTTTTCTGTGGAGGGCGACCCAGCTGGGCTGGGGTTTGAGGTTTTGGTGAGCTCGCGGGGAGGATGAGGGGTGGTGGGCTGGCTGCCTCGCTGACGCGCAGATGTGTGCTCCACACTGACAGTGTGTAGTGCAGTGCCACTGTACCAGTGGTGGTTTGTCTTTGCCGTCGGAAACACAACAGGAGTCGCTTTTCTCGGCCCCGCGCCCGTGCTTCTCGTTGCGCTCTTTGGCTTTTGGCCGGATCTCCGGCTCTCCTTTTCTCCGTTTTTGCTTTTGGGAATTAATGATGGTTTTGGAATCCAAATAAATCAGCGTACGGTTCGAGCGGCCTCTGGAATATGCCGGAATTCATTCATTGTGCTAGAATACAATGGCATGAATAGTGGTTGTGGTGGTACAGTACAGGTGGAGCGTCCTGGTTTCTCCGTTCCTCTGTTTTGAAAATGACTTGCCTGGCTTTAATTTAATTCTAAAATGACTTGCCTGGCTTTAATTCTGCGCTATGCGGCCTCTGTACAACGCAAAATTGACATCGTATATAGGCTGCGTCATTTAATTTGAATCGAAGGTAACATCTTGTGCACTTGACTTGCGCCGACGCATGTACCTCGTTCACTCGTTGGGCAATACGAAATTCATGTCATTGGCAGGCCTGACTGCCAACATTAACAGAAAAATCTCCACCAATGTGATCTCCATTACAGATGGACAAATCTGTTTGGAAACAGAGCTCTTTTATCATGGAATTAGACTAACTATTAACGTTGGCTTATCCGTCAGTCGCGTCGGGTCTGTCGCTCAGTTCAAAGCTAAGAAACAAGTCTGCGGTAGTTCAAATCTGGAATTGGCACAATATCGCGAAGTGGCCGCCTTCGCTCAATTTGGGTCAGACCTTGATGCTGCGACTCAGGCATTACTCAATAGAGGTGCAAGGCTTACAGAAGTGCCCAAACAACCACAATATGAACCACTTCCAATTGAAAAACAAATTGTTGTGATTTATGCTGCTGTCAATGACTTCTGTGATCGAATGCCACTAGACAGAATTTCTCAATGTGAAAAAGCCATTCTAAGTACTATTAATCCAGAATTACAAAAATCCTTCTTAGAAAAAGGTGGCTTAACTACCGAAAGAAAGATGGAACCAGATGCTTCTTTAAAAGAAAGCACTTTGCCTTACCTGTTAATTAATAAAAAAGGTTGCCCCTTACTCGCAGATGTAGGAAGTCACCTTTTCTTTTCCTTGGGCAGTACCTCCTAACAAGATTGTTCTGTTTGGATCTTGGTCCATGCTGGCCTTTTTATCGATTTTGACGATTGGATCTCTCTATGAATGGAAAAGGGGTGCTTCAGATCGAGAGTAACCACTTTTGAAAGGGCAGAGGGGGGGAAAGGAAAGTCTAAGCGACATATGGCACGAAAAGGAAATCCAATTTCGGTAAGACCTGATCTATCATCTGATTCTGGTTTTTTCAATGGGGGGGACTTTTCATAGTTATTATTGTGATAGCTGCTTTTGTAGTGGATCCCTCCTTGATCGTAACAGATCAGGTTAGGCAAGCACTACTTGAAGTGATTTTGTCACTTTTCCAATATGTTTGGATATATGGTGCCACGTTGATTGAAGAAATGGTACCGGCCCTCTGGGGGCAGGAGCGATGTGGGACCGTGGGCA
Organism: Triticum timopheevii; assembly: GCA_963921465.1. Taxonomy (NCBI): domain Eukaryota; kingdom Viridiplantae; phylum Streptophyta; class Magnoliopsida; order Poales; family Poaceae; genus Triticum; species Triticum timopheevii. The sequence goes on from OY997272.1 coordinate 500,197,968, forward strand.
CAGGGGGGCTTGAAAGTCCTTCCCGTTCGGGGCAGGAAACGTACAAAGCCCCACACGTTCATCTAATGCTATCATCTGATAGTGATAGTGAGAGCGTTAACCAACAAAGGGGTGGGAGCGGTGTGCCTCCTTTAACTATTGACTTGAACCGACCGGCTCAGGATCAGGAAGATATTAGGCAATATGCCGAATCCATAAAGGATTTTCGAATTGACGAGCAATTCGAGAATTTCAAAAGGAATGATTCCGCTTCCCCGCTCTATGATCAATTATGTGCCTACGTTGGAGATGCTGATGTTGTAAAAACAAGTGTATCCGAGAGATCTCGGACAACTTTCATTCAACAGACGCTGGGTTAATTGATTTCGTCAATCAGACGGATGACACTGAAGGGCAAAGAAGAGTTATATTTGATCTTATCAAGCTTCGTTTTCAGGATGAGCTTGATAAGATCCCACCCGAACTACAACAAAATGAAAATCAAGAGGAAGAATGAATGGTAGCCATCATCATCATTCTCTTTTTCGTTATCAAGATAAAGGGCTTCATTTGAAGAGTTAGTTGGCCGGCCTACCGACCTGCATATTACGAGAAAGAGATAGAGGTTGCCTCACTTCCGGAACCGCGAAACCGAAGGGACGCTTGGAAAGAAGGGAACGCAGGGCTCCTATCTGGTTCGAATCCAGTTCGTCCCGGCCACAAAGACTACACCAAACTACATTAACTATGTGTGGCGCCCGGATGATTAAGCTACAGTAACCATCTACTAATGATGCCATGTCACCTCGATTACTGTTGCTAATCTCGCGTTAGTTAGAATCTGATTCAAATTCAAATTCAAAATCAAGCAAACAATGAAAGTTCTCAAATATTAAAATTAAAATGTTTGGGGTGAGCCAAATAATGCATAGGTAAGTATGGTGGAGAAACCACACTTTTAGAAAAGCTTTAAATACTCTAAAATATTTTAAAACAATAGCAAAAACAATTAGTTGAATGCCTTTTACAAAAAAATAAACTATTAAACTATTTTATTTAGTTGCCCAAACTTATGTGGCAATAGCCTATTTATTAACATTAAATTAGGGACTACTTTTATAGTTTATAAAACTAAAATAAAAGAAACTATAAATGAAAATGGTAAAGAAATAAAAGAAACAGAAAAGGGATACAAAAAAAGACCTAAACCTACTGGGCACCTTGGCCCATTAAACCAAACGGCCCAGGCCACCATCTGTTGGGGAACATAGTAATTTCAAAAAAAATCCTACGCACACGCAAGATCATGGTGATGGCATAGCAACGAGAGGGGAGAGTGTTGTCAACGTACCCTCGTAGACCGTAAGCGGAAGCGTTATGACAACGCGGTTGATGTAGTCGTACGTCTTCACGATCCAACCGATCCAAGTACCGAACGTACGGCACCTCCGAGTTCAGCACACGTTCAGCTCGATGACGATCCCCGGGCTCTGATCCAGCAAAGCTTCGAGGATGAGTTCCGTCAGCACGACGGCATGGTGACGATGATGATGCTTCACCGGCGCAGGGCTTCGCCTAAACTCTGCGACGATATGACCGAGGTGGAATATGGTGGAGGGGGGCACCGCACACGGCTAAGGAACGATCCGTAGATCAACTTGTGTGTTATGGGGTGCCCCCCTGCCCCCGTATATAAAGGAGGGAGGGGGAGGTGCAGCCGCCCCCCTTGGGGTGCGCCTGGAGGAGTCCTACTCCCACCGGGAGTAGGACTCCCCCCTCTTGCCTTGGTGGAGAAGGAAAGGGGGGAGGGGAAAGAGGAAAGGGGGGCGCCCCCCCTTCCTTGTCCTATTCGGACTAGGGGGAGGGGGCGCGCGGCCTGCCCTGGCCGGCCCTCCTCTTCTCCCTCATGGCCCACTAAGGCCCATTAACCCCCGGGAGGGTTCCGGTAACCCCCAGGTGTTCCGGTAAAATCCCGATTTCACCCGGAACCTTTCCGATGTCCAAACATAGGCTTCCAATATATCAATCTTTATGTCTCGACCATTTCGAGACTCCTCGTCATGTCCGTGATCACATCCAGGACTCCGAACAAACTTCCGTACATCAAAACTTATAAACTCATAATAAAACTGTCATCGTAACGTTAAGCGTGCGGACCCTACGGGTTCGAGAACTATGTAGACATGACCTAGAACCATTCTTGGTCAATAACCAATAGCAGGACCTGGATGCCCATATTGGTTCCTTCATATTCTACGAAGATCTTTATCGGTCAAACCGCATAACAATATACGTTGTTCCCTTTGTCATCGGTATGTTACTTGCCCGAGATTTGATCGTCGGTATCCAATACCTAGTTCAATCTCGTTACCGGCAAGTCTCTTTACTCGTTTCGTAATGCATCATCCCGTAACCAACTCATTTGGTCACATTGCTTGCAAGGCTTATAATGATGTGCATTACCGAGAGGGCCCAGAGATACCTCTCCGACAATCGGAGTGACAAAACCTAATCTCGAAATACACCAACTCAACATGTACCTTCGGAGACACCAGTAGTACTCCTTTATAATCACCCAGTTACGTTGTGACGTTTGGTAGTACCCAAAGTGTTCCTCCGGTAAATGGGAGTTGCATATTTCTCATAGTTACAGGAACATGTATAAGTCATGAAGAAAGCAATAGCAGTATACTAAACGATCAAGTGCTAGGCTAACGGAATGGGTCATGTCAATCACATCATTCTTCTAATGATGTGATCCCATTAATCAAATGACAACACATGTCTATGGTTAGGAAACATAACCATCTTTGATTAATGAGCTAGTCAAGTAGAGGCATACTAGTGACTATATGTTTGTCTATGTATTCACACATGTATCATGTTTCCGGTCAATACAATTCTAGCATGAATAATAAACATTTATCATGATATGAGGAAATAAATAATAACTTTATTATTGCCTCTAGGGCATATTTCCTTCAGTCTCCCACTTGCAATAGAGTCAATAATCTAGATTACATAGTAATGATTCTAACACCCATGGAGTCTTGGTGTTGATCATGTTTTGCTCGTGAGAGAGGCTTAGTCAACGGGTCTGCAACATTCAGATCCGTATGTATTTTGCAAATCTCTATGTCTCCCACTTGGACTTGGTCCCGAATGGAATTGAAGCATCTCTTGATGTGCTTGGTCCTCTTGTGAAATCTGGATTCCTTTGCCAAAGCAATTGCACCAGTATTGTCACAGAAGATCTTCATTGGTCCCGATGCACTAGGTATGACACCTAGATCGGTAATGAACTCCTTCATCCAGACTCCTTCATTTGCTGCTTCAGAAGCAGCTATGTAATCCGCTTCACATGTAGATCCCGCCACGACGCTTTGTTTAGAACTGCACCAACTTACAGCTCCACCATTTAATAAAAACACGTATCCGGTTTGCGATTTAGAATCGTCCGGATCAGTGTCAAAGCTTGCATCAACGTAACCATTTACGACTAGCTCTTTGTCACCTCCATATACGAGAAACATATCCTTAGTCCTTTTCAGGTATTTCAGGATGTTCTTGACCGCTGTCCAGTGATCCACTCCTGGATTACTTTGGTACCTTCCTGCCAAGCTTATTGCTAAGCATACGTCAGGTCTAGTACACAGCATTGCACACATGATAGAGCCTATGGCTGAAGCATAGGGAACATCTTTCATTTTCTCTCTATCTTCTGCTGTGGTCGGGCATTGAGTTTGACTCAACTTCACACCTTGTAGCACAGGCAAAAACCTTTCTTTGCCTGATCCATTTTGAACTTTTTCAAAAATTTGTCAAGGTATGTGCTTTGTGAAAGTCCTATTAAGCGTCTTGATCTATCTCTATAGATCTTGATGCCCAATATGTAAGCAGCTTCACCGAGGTCTTTCATTGAAAAACTTTTATTCAAGTATCCCTTTATGCTATCCAGAAATTCTATATCATTTCCAATTAATAATATGTCATCTACATATAAAATCAGAAATGCTACAGAGCTCCCACTCACTTTCTTGTAAATACAGGCTTCTCCAAAAGTCTATATAAAACCATATGCTTTGATCACACTATCAAAACGTTTATTCCAACTCCGAGATGCTTGCACCAGTCCATAAATGGATCGCTGGAGCTTGCACACTTTGTTAGCACCTTTTGGATCAACAAAACCTTCTGGTTGCATCATATACAACTCTTCTTCCAGAAATCCATTCAAGAATGCAGTTTTGACATCCATTTGCCAAATTTCATAATCATGAAATGCAGCAATAGCTAACATGATTCGGACAGACTTAAGCATCGCTACGGGTGAGAAAGTCTCATCGTAGTCAACCCCTTGAACCTGTCGAAAACCTTTCGCAACAAGTCGAGCTTTATAGACAGTTATATTACCATCAGCGTCAGTCTTCTTCTTAAAGATCCATTTATTCTCAATGGCTTGCCAATCATCGGGCAAGTCAACCAAAGTCCATACTTTGTTTTCGTACATGGATCCCATCTCAGATTTCATGGACTCAAGCCATTTTGCGGAATCTGGGCTCATCATCGCTTCCTCATAGTTCGTAGGTTCATCATGGTCAAGTAACATGACTTCCAGAATAGGATTACCGTACCACTCTGGTGCGGATCTTACTCTGGTAGACCTACGAGGTTCAGTAGAAACTTGATCCGAAGTTTCATGATCAATATCATCAGCTTCCTCACTAGTTGGTGTAGCTGTCACAGGAACCGGTTCTTGTGATGAACTACTTTCCAACAAGGGAGTAGATACAGTTATCTCATCAAGTTCTACTTTCCTCCCACTCACTTATTTCGAGAGAAACTCCTTCTCTAGAAAGGATCCGATTTTAGCAACGAAAATCTTGCCCTCAGATCTGTGATAGAAGGTGTACCCAATAGTCTCTTTTGGGTATCCTATGAAGACACATTTCTCCGATTTGGGTTCGAGCTTATCTGGTTGAAGTTTCTTCACATAAGCATCGCAGCCCCAAACTTTAAGAAACGACAACTTTGGTTTCTTGCCAAACCACAGTTCATAAGGTGTCGTCTCAACGGATTTTGATGGTGCCCTATTTAACGTGAATGCGGCCGTCTCTAAAGCATAACCCCAAAACGATAGCGGTAAATCAGTAAGAGACATCATAGACCGCACCATATCTAGTAAAGTACGATTACGACGTTCGGACACACCATTTCGTTGTGGTGTTCCGGGTGGCGTGAGTTGCGAAACTATTCCGCATTGTTTCAAGTGTAGACCAAACTCGTAACTCAAATATTCTCCTCCACGATCAGATCGTAGAAACTTTATTTTCTTGTTACGATGATTTTCCACTTCACTCTGAAATTCTTTGAACTTTTCAAATGTTTCAGACTTGTGTTTCATTAAGTAGATATACCCATATCTGCTCAAATCATCTGTGAAGGTGAGAAAATAACGATACCCGCCGCGAGCCTCAACATTCATTGGACCACAAACATCAGTATGTATGATCTCCAACAAATCAGTTGCTCGCTCCATAGTTCCGGAGAACGGCGTTTTAGTCATCTTGCCCATGAGGCACGGTTCGCAAGTACCAAGTGATTCATAATCAAGTGATTCCAAAAGCCCATCAGTATGGAGTTTCTTCATGCACTTTACACCGATATGACCTAAACGGCAGTGCCACAAATAAGTTGCACTATTGTTATCAACTCTGCATCTTTTGGTTTCAACACTATGAATATGTGTATCACTACTATCGAGATTCAATAAAAATAGACCACTCTTCAAGGGTGCATGACCATAAAAGATATTACTCATATAAATAGAACAACCATTATTCTCTGATTTAAATGAATAACCGTCTCGCATCAAACAAGATCCAGATATAATGTTCATGCTCAACGCTGGCACCAAATAACAATTATTTAGGTCTAAAACTAATCCCGATGGTAGATGTAGAGGTAGCGTGCCGACCGCGATCACATCGACTTTGGAACCATTTCCCACGCGCATCGTCACCTCGTCCTTAGCCAATCTTCGCTTAATTCGTAGTCCCTGTTTCGAGTTGCAAATATTAGCAACAGAACCAGTATCAAATACCCAGGTGCTACTGCGAGCATTAGTAAGGTACACATCAATAACATGTATATCACATATACCTTTGTTCACTTTGCCATCCTTCTTATCCGCCAAATACTTGGGGCAGTTCCGCTTCCAGTGTCCAGTCTGCTTGCAGTAGAAGCACTCAGTTTCAGGCTTAGGTCCAGACTTGGGTTTCTTCTCTTGAGCAGCAACTTGCTTGTTGTTCTTTTTAAAGTTCCCCTTCTTCTTCCCTTTGCCCTTTTTCTTGAAACTGGTGGTCTTGTTAACCATCAACACTTGATGCTCCTTTTTGATTTCTACCTCCGCAGCTTTTAGCATTGCGAAGAGCTCGGGAACACGAAGCTCTTGTAGCTTGGTGGCAGTGATTGGAGAATTCTGTCAATGACACTATCATCAGGAAGATTAACTCCAAGTTGAATCAAGTGATTATTATACCCAGACATTTTGAGTATGTGTTCACTGACAGAACTATTCTCCTCCATCTTGCAGCTATAGAACTTATTGGAGACTTCATATCTCTCAATCCGGGCATTTGCTTGAAATATTAACTTCAACTCCTGAAACATCTCATATGCTCCATGACGTTCAAAACGTCGTTGAAGACCCGGTTCTAAGCCGTAAAGCATGGCACACTGAACTATCGAGTAGTCATCAGCTTTGCTCTGCCAGACGTTCTTAACGTCGTCAGTTGCATCAGCAGCAGGCCTGGCACCCAGCGGTGCTTCCAGGACGTAACTTTTCTGTGCAGCAATGAGGATAATCCTCAGGTTACGGACCCAGTCCGTGTAATTGCTACCATCATCTTTCAACTTTGCTTTCTCAAGGAACGCATTAAAATTTAACGGAACAGCAGCACGAGCCATCTATCTACAAACAAACATAGACAAGCAAAATACTATCAGGTACTAAGTTCATGATAAAGTTAAGTTCAATTAATCATATTACTTAAGAACTCCCACTTAGACAGACATCTCTCTAGTCATCTAAGTGATCACGTGATCCAAATCAACTAAACCATGTCCGATCATCACGTGAGATGGAGTAGTTTCAATGGTGAACATCACTATGTTGATCATATCTACTATATGATTCACGTTCGACCTTTCGGTCTCCGTGTTCCGAGGCCATATCTGTATATGCTAGGCTCGTCAAGTATGACCTGAGTATTCCGCGTGTGCAACTGTTTTGCACCCGTTGTATTTGAACGTAGAGCCTATCACACCCGATCATCACGTGGTGTCACAGCACGAAGAACTTTTGCAACGGTGCATACTCAGGGAGAACACTTCTTGATTATTAAGTGAGAGATCATCTTAAAATGCTACCGTCAATCAAAGAAAGATAAGATGCATAAAGGATAAACATCACATGCAATCAATATAAGTGATATGATATGGCCATCATCATCTTGTGCTTGTGATCTCCATCTTCGAAGCACCGTCGTGATCACCATCATCACCGGCACGACACCTTGATCTCCATCATAGCATCGTTGTCGTTACGCCATCTATTGCTTCTACGACTATCGCTACCGCTTAGTGATAAAGTAAAGCAATTACAGGGCGTTTGCATTTCATACAATAAAGCGACAACCATATGGCTCCTGCCAGTTGCCGATAACTTCGGTTACAAAACATGATCATCTCATACAATAAAATATAGCATCACGTCTTGACCATATCACATCACAACATGCCCTGGAAAAACAAGTTAGACGTCCTCTACTTTGTTGTTGCAATTTTTACGTGGCTGCTACGGGCTTAGCAAGAACCGTTCTTACCTACGCATCAAAACCACAACGATAGTTTGTCAAGTTGGTGCTGTTTTAACCTTCGCAAGGACCGGGCGTAGCCACACTCGGTTCAACTAAAGTGAGAGAGACAGACACCCGCCGGTCACCTTTAAGCAACGAGTGCTCGTAGCGGTAAAACCAGTCTCGCGTAAGCGTACGCGTAATGTCGGTCTGGGCCGCTTCATCTCACAATGCCGCTGAACCAAAGTATGACATGCTGGTAAGCAGTATGACTTATATCGCCCACAACTCACTTGTGTTCTACTTGTGCATATAACATCAACGCATAAAACCTAGGCTCGGATGCCACTGTTGGGGAACGTAGTAATTTCAAAAAAAAATCCTACGCACACGCAAGATCATGGTGATGGCATAGCAACGAGAGGGGAGAGTGTTGTCCATGTACCCTCGTAGACCGTAAGCGGAAGCGTTATGACAATGCGGTTGATGTAGTCGTACGTCTTCACGATCCAACCGATCCAAGTACCGAACGTACGGCACCTCCGAGTTCAGCACACATTCAGCTCGATGACGATCCCCGGGCTCTGATCCAGCAAAGCTTCGGGGATGAGTTCCGTCAGCACGACGGCATGGTGACGATGATGATGCTCCACCGGCGCAGGGCTTTGCCTAAACTCTGCGATGATATGACCGAGGTGGAATATGGTGGAGGGGGGCACCGCACACGGCTAAGGAACGATCCGTAGATCAACTTGTGTGTTATGGGGTGCCCCCCTGCCCCCATATATAAAGGAGGGAGGGGGAGGTGCAGCCGCCCCCCTTGGGGTGCGCCTGGAGGAGTCCTACTCCCACCAGGAGTAGGACTCCCCCCTCTTGCCTTGGTGGAGAAGGAAAGGGGGGAGGGGAAAGAGGAAAGGGGGGCGCCGCCCGCCTTCCTTGTCCTATTCGGACTAGGGGGGGGGGAGGGGGCACACGGCCTGCCCTGGCCGGCCCTCCTCTTCTCCCTCATGGCCCACTAAGGCCCATTAACCCCCGGGAGGGTTCCGGTAACCCCCCAGTGTTCCGGTAAAATCCCGATTTCACCCAGAACCATTCCGATGTCCAAACATAGGCTTCCAATATATCAATATTTATGTCTCGACCATTTCGAGACTCCTCGTCATGTCCGTGATCACATCCGGGACTCCGAACAAACTTCCGTACATCAAAACTTATAAACTCATAATAAAACTGTCATCGTAACGTTAAGCGTGCGGACCCTACGGGTTCGAGAACTATGTAGACATGACCTAGAACCATTCTCGGTCAATAACCAATAGCGGGACCTGGATGCCCATATTGGTTCCTTCATATTCTACGAAGATCTTTATCGGTCAAACCGCATAACAATATACGTTGTTCCCTTTGTCATCGGTATGTTACTTGCCCGAGATTTGATCGTCGGTATCCAATACCTAGTTCAATCTCGTTACCGGCAAGTCTCTTTACTCGTTCCGTAATGCATCATCCCGTAACCAACTCATTTGGTCACATTGCTTGCAAGGCTTATAATGATGTGCATTACCGAGAGGGCCCAGAGATACCTCTCCGACAATCGGAGTGACAAAACCTAATCTCGAAATACACCAACTCAACATGTACCTTCGGAGACACCTGTAGTACTCCTTTATAATCACCCAGTTACATTGTGACGTTTGGTAGTACCCAAAGTGTTCCTCCGGTAAATGGGAGTTGCATATTTCTCATAGTTACAGGAACATGTATAAGTCATGAAGAAAGCAATAGCAATATACTAAACGATCAAGTGCTAGGCTAACGGAATGGGTCATGTCAATCACATCATTCTTCTAATGATGTGATCCCATTAATCAAATGACAACACATGTCTATGGTTAGGAAACATAACCATCTTTGATTAATGAGCTAGTCAAGTAGAGGCATACTAGTGACTATATGTTTGTCTATGTATTCACACATGTATCATGTTTCCGGTCAATACAATTCTAGCATGAATAATAAACATTTATCATGATATGAGGAAATAAATAATAACTTTATTATTGCCTCTAGGGCATATTTCCTTCACCATCCCCACCTCCTTCTTCTTCCTACTGCTCACCAGGGGCTGGGTGGTCGCCGTGTGCCCGACCACGTCGCGGATCGAACACGTGTCGACAATCCGCCGCATCCCCCGTGACTACAAGGCCGTCCCCGACCCCCCCCCCTGGTGCAACCCTAACCCTAGACGCCTCCCAGTTCGCCCCTCTCGCCCAGATCCCCTTTCCCCGCGCACATCTGACGCTCTGCCGCCATGGCCGCCGTCGCCCTCACGGCCACCGTCCTCCCCACGCTCTCCTGACGTGCATGTTCACTCTGTCGTCGTACCCTACACCGCTTGCGACCTTGACTTGGAGCTCGGAGCCCCTGCAGCGACCGTGACAACTTCATCTTCCTCCTCGGCCACCTCGGATCGCCGTCGCCCGTTCGTCGCCATCAAGCCTTCCCCGCGCCTGCTTAGCACATCTGCAGGCCCCCTGTGAGCATCACTCTCCTTCCCCTCCCTCCACGCGATCGATAGCGAGCTCTAGCAACCGATCCGCCATCGGCCGAAATGCTCCGCCGCACGCGCTCATCTCCGGCGAGGCTCCGGTGGACCAGTGGTCCCATGCGTGCCTCCATTCGCTTGGTGAGCTTGCGTAGGAGCTGTAGGTGCCGAACACCGACCGTTTTGCCCTCTGCAACGTCGTTCCCGAGCTCGACCGAACTCCGACGTCCGCCGTGGTTGACGCCGTCGAGGACACCGTCTGTCCCAATGCCGACTGAGGCCACAAATGGGTGCGCCCGAGCCCCTGCATTCGAACGCACCCAACCGCGCGTAAAACCATGCCCCGTACCACCGTTTGCTCTCACGCCCGACTCAGACCGTCCGTCGATGTGCTCGCCGCCGTCACTTCCAGCCACCTCCGACCACGCCACCGCCACCACTAGATGCGGCTCATCGCACTCGTTCGAACGCCACCTCCCGTGCTCGAAACGAGCCACCGTAGTTGAAACCCGACCACCTCCCGACGCGCGCCGCCGCAAAACGTGGTCGTCGGGGTTACTCCAGCGACGGTGTTGGCCTGGCACCACATGGCCGTCCACTGGGTCACTGACCCGTGGGCCCTGGGACCTTAGTTGACTGGGTTGACCAGTCAACCCTGCTGACTGGGCACCCCAGCCACTGGCCAATGGGGCCTACACCCCCTAATTAACAGGAATTAATAAGATTAGTTTAGTTAACCTAAATAGTGACTGACAGGTGGGCCCAGGTTCTAATATAGTTAATTTAGTTTAATTTAAACCATTGTTAGCCTACTGTGTATGACATGTGGGACCTAACTGTCAAGTTTGACCGAGTCAGCTGGGTTGGCTGCTAACGTCATGATGACGTCTGGCTGACGCATTAAATTCATTTTCGAATTAAAAGAATTTCAATGAATAAATTAAAACTTTGGAAATTAATATAAAATAATCTATAACTCGGATGAAAATACTTTGTACATGAAAGTTGCTCAGAACGACGAGACGAATCCGAATACGCAGCCCGCTCGCCAGCCACGTGTCCCTAGCATAGCGAACCTGCAACATTTTACCTCCGGTTCATCTATCCGAAAACGCGAAACACCGGGGATGCTTTCCCGGATGTTTCCCCTCTTTGTCGGTATCACCTATTACTGCGTTATGTCACCTCTAGCACCGCGTATTGCCATGCTATGCTTTGTGATACTTTGATTGCTCTGTTATTTATTGTGTTCCCCCTCCATTACTTCTTTCCGGTAGACCCCGAGGCTGTCGGCGACCCCCAGTTCGACTACGGTGTTGATGACCCCTCCTTCTTGCCAGAGCAACCAGGCAAGCCCCCCCTGATCACCAGATATCGCCTATTCTCCTCTATACTGCTTGCATTAGAGTAGTGTAGCATGTTACTGCTTTCCGTTAATCATATTCTGATGCATAGCCTGTCATTGTTGCTACTGTTGTTGATACCTGCTATGTCTTGAGCTTGCGTTGGTTTTCCTTGAAGAGGAAAGGGTGATGCAGCAGAGTAGCGTAAGTATTTCCCTCAGTTTTTGAGAACCAAGGTATCAATCCAGTAGGAGGCTCCTCAACAAGTCCCACAAACCTACACAAACAAACAAAGAACTCGCAACCAACGCAATAAAGGGGTTGTCAATCCCTTCACGGCCACTGGCAAAAGTGAGATTTGATAGAGATAATATGATAAGATAAATATATATTTGGTATTTTATATTAAAAATGCAAAAATTAAAGATGCAAATAAAAGTAGATTGGAAGCAAATATGATAAGAGATAGACCCGGGGGCCATAGGTTTCACTAGAGGCTTCTCTCGAGATAGCATAAGTATTACGGTGGATGAACAAATTACTGTCGAGCAATTGATAGAAAAGCGAATAATTATGAGATTATCTAGGCATGATCATGTATATAGGCATCACGTCCGCAACAAGTAGACCGACTCCTGCCTGCATCTACTACTATTACTCCACACATCGACCGACTCCTGCCTGCATCTAGAGTATTAAGTTCACAAAGAACAGAGTAACACATTAAGCAAGATGACATGATGTAGAGGGATAAACTCAAGCAATATGATATAAACCCCATCTTTTTATCCTCTATGGCGACAATACAATACGTGCCTTGCAACCCTTTCTGTCACTAGGTAAGGACACCGCAAGATTGAACCCAAAGCTAAGCACTTCTCCCATGGCAAGAAAGATCAATCTAGTAGGCCAAACCAAACTGATAATTCGAAGAGACTTGCAAAGATAACTCAATCATACATAAAAGAATTCAGAGAAGATTCAAATATTATTCATAGATAAATTTGATCATAAACCCATAATTCATCGGATCTCGACAAACACACCGCAAAAAGAGATTACATCCTCCACAAGAGAGGGGGAGAACATTGTATTGGGATCCAAAAAGAGAGAAGAAGCCATCTAGCTAATAACTATGGACCCGAAGGTCTGTGGTAAACTACTCACAACTCATCGGAAGGGCTATGGTGTTGATGTAGAAGCCCTCCATGGTCGATTCCCCCTCCGGCAGAGTGCCGACGAAGGCTCCAAGATGAGATCTCGTGGATACATAAGGTTACGGCGGTGGAAATTGTGTTTCGGGTGCTCCCTGGATGTTTTCGGGGTACGTAGGCTTATATAGGAGGAAGAAGTACGTCGGTGGATGCCCGAGGGGCCCACGAGATAGGGGGGCATGCCCTATGGGGGGTGCCCTCCTATCTCGCGGAGGCCTCGGCTGCTTCTTGACTCGCACTCCAAGTCCTCTGGATCATGTTCGTTCCAAAAAATCACTCTCCCGAAGGTTTCATTCCGTTTGGACTCCGTTTGATATTCCTTTTCTTCGAAATACTGAAATAGGCAAAAAAAACAACAATACGGGCTGGGCCTCCGGTTAGTAGGTTAGTCCCAAAAATGATATAAATGTGTAAAATAAAGCCCATAAACATCCAAAAGGGGTAATATAATAGCATGGAACAATCAAAAATTATAGATATGTTGGAGACGTATCAATAACTTACCCGCAATCCTAAATGCTTAGTATAGGATGCTAGTTTATCATCAGTGGCCCTACATTCTTGTCAGTCTGCCTTGCTATACTATCGGGTCGTGATCACTCAGGAGGTGATCATGGGTATATACTATACTATACTATACATACTATACAGTTGGTGACTAAAGTCGGGTCGGCTCGTTGAGTACCCGCGGTTGATTCACGAATTGGGGGCTGAAAGGACATACTTTCCCGACGGCCCTCTGTGTGGATCTTTGTGGCGGAGCGATAGGGCAGGTTGAGGCCACCTAGGAGAGAGGTGGGCCCGGCCCTGGTCGGCGTTCGCAGTTACTTCATAATAACATGCTTAACGAGATCTTGGTATTTGATCTGAGTGTGGCCACTGGCCTATACGCACTAACCAACTATGCGGGAACAGTTATGGGCACTCGACGTCGTGGTATCAGCCGAAGCCTTCGTGACGTCAGCGACTGAGCGGCGCGCGCCGGATTGGACTGGAACGCCTACTCTTGTATTAGGGAGGCTAGGTCTGCTTCCGGCTGCGTTCGCAACATGCAGGTGTGCAATGGGTGATGGGCCCAGACCCCTGCGCCATAGGAGTCAGACCGGCGTGCTGACCTCTTTGTTGTGTCTAGGTGGGGTTGCGACGTGTTGATCTTCCAAGGCCGGGCATGACCCAGGAAAGTGTGTCTGGCCAAATGGGATCGAGCGTGTTGGGTTATGTGGTGCACCCCTCGAGGGAAGTTGATCTATTCGAATAGCCGTGTCCCTCGGTAAAAGGATGACCCAAAGTTGTACCTTGACCTTATGATAACTAGAACTGGATACTTAATAAAACACACCCAGACAAGCTCCAAAGACAACCCGGTGATCACTTTCCCACAGGGCAACGAGGGGAGGATCGCCGGGTAGGATTATGCTATGCGATGCTACTTGGAGGACTTCAATCTACTCTCTTCTACATGCTGCAAGACGGAGGCTGCCAGAAGCGTAGTCTTCGATAGGACTAGCTATCCCCCTCTTATTCTAGCATTCTGCAGTTCAGTCCACCGATATTGCCTCTTCACACATATACCCATGCATATGTAGTGTAGATCCTTGCTTGCGAGTACTTTGGATGAGTACTCACGGTTGCTTTTCTCCCTCTTTTCCCCCCTTCCATTCTACCTGGTTGTCGCAACCAGACGTTGGAGCCCAGGAGCCAGACATCACCGTCGACGATGACCCCTACTACACTGGAGGTGCCTACTACTACGTGCAGGCCGCTGACGATGACCGGGAGTATTTAGGAGGATCCCAGGCAGGAGGCCTGCGCCTCTTTCGATCTGTATCCTAGTTTGTGCTAGCCATCTTATGGCAACTTGTTTAACTTATGTCTGTACTCAGATATTGTTGCTTCCGCTGACTCATTTATGTTCGAGCACTTGTATTCGAGTCCTCGAGGCCCCTGGCTTGTAATATGATGCTTTTATGACTTATCTTACTTTTAGAGTTGTGTTGTGATATCTTCTCGTAAGTCCCTGACCTTGATCGTACACGTTTGCGTGCATGTTTAGTGTACGATTGAAACGGGGGTGTCACAAGTTGGTATCAGAGCCAACTGCCTGTAGGAATCCCCTTTCCAACTCCTTGTCCGAAGTTGAGTCTAAAAGCCGAAAACTATTTTACTAACTTGGTTGTGTGGCTTACGGGCCCACGTCACCATTGGGAGGTATTAGGATCTTTTACTCCTCGACCTTTACTCTGGGACTCTGATCTCTCCTCTATTCGGGTTAAATGATTTTACTAACGCCGACTCTAGGTTCTCGTAACTACTTCCTCCCGGAGAGCCCTCACTCCAGATGATTGCTTAGAGCACGAGAAGATTTCGAAGATACTCTCCGATGTTTTCCCAAGACCCTTGTGCCCTTTGCCATTGCAATCCCTACCACCGATAAATTGTTATGGATAATACCTGCATTTGTCGTCCATACCTTCGTTCCAAGTTGCTCTTATTATTACTAGATACCACGGAAATTTTCCAATACCCCAAGAATCCTTTGTGCCTATTGTTAACTCTTTTCAGCGTGAATACACCTGCAATTAATTCCTCACACTTACCGAGGATTCGCTCATTCCCAGTTGATTCATGTATTTCACAATAGTCTTGAAAATTCCATTCGATCTTCCGAAAATCTTCGGCAGCCTATTGCTCTTGAAATTCTTGCTTGCTTTCATTATGGTTAATCCCATAAGTCTAGTAATCTTATTGGCATCCTTTGTCACTATCATTTTGAGTCCATTGATTCTATATGTGTGCGAATGCACGCAATCATCAGTTGATCCTTATAAATTATCTTGTCGGCTCAGACGTCTTTCAAACATGAGCTGGTTCTCGACCAATTAGATTGCCATCGATTGTACCCTAAGTCTATTCAACTTATCCATCCTTAATCAGAGCGTTTGCTCCTGGTCCCTTAATTTGAAAATCATAATTCCTTTATTATTTAAACGTTGAATTATTCCGATGTTCTATAAACCGATGCATTTGCATTCTTTCTTCCTCTGATTGGGTATCAATACTCACTTCAGCTCCATTGTGGATCGCCATACCCACTGTTGGATTATTATCCAACAGTGTCCTTCATAATTAATCACCTTGTGAGTTCTTTCTCCAATACATAATGCCTTTGGTAAATTGTATCCTCTACTTTTGTCAACCATGCTCTGCTTTCGAGTTGGTGATGTTTACTCTTGAAGCTTGTGGTATATGTTCCTAAGAAGCCCCGTTGGGTTGAACCTATGCCTTCCCTAATCTGTGTGAACCCGAAAGTGATATGGGTTATACACTACTGCCACTTCGTCAGGTAACTTTTCAACACTACAACTTCGATAACCAGAAGTGAATGGATGGTCATGCATTGGAGAAGTGGGAGTCGACCTTGAACTTTGTGTTCATGCCCATGGATACGATGTAGATCTTATCATTAAAGCTTCTCTTAAATTAATTATTCCCTTGGTATAAGTTCATCTTATATCTGGGATCTGGCCTTTTGCAATCGTGGTTCCGACCATGTTCTCCTTTAAATACCATTTATTGTGCAAGTTTAAGCACTTGTCTTCTACAGAACAATACCCAAGTCCAACCTCTACTTTGGTCCGTCGTCAAGTATTACCCCCCTGGTATCTCGAGATTATCATGGAACTGCATAACTTCTTATGAGTTCTCCATCAAGTACTACATTCTCACTGATTCCAATTTTTTACGCGGGCTCTGAGTTATTAAACACTCAAGGACAATGATAACTGAATCGAGTCCGTATCGCGATTAAACAACTCTTAGTAATCTTCTTTACTTACGAGTTTGTACTCGATCATGTCATTCCTAGCCTGGTCGGCTATATCATTATCAGGCTGATTTTAATTGTGCTACCTGGTCCTTATTCCCGGGACATAACTTTCGACGATGAGCTAAGCTTACGTCGACCTTTCTCGTCATATCATTTCGCCTTGAACAACAAGCTTGATTTTGAGTTTGTGTCATACCCTGGGTTCCAATAACCTTTCGCTTCATCATTCCTTTGACTTGAAGTCACTACTGACTGATTACATCTTCATGAAATCTCTTGACAAAATTTGTCGTGATCATCATCAACATCTTGACTCCTTCCTGAATATCAATTGAATTCATGATGATAATTGCCATCCTCGTCCCTTGGTAGTTTGAGTTATCATCGATAACATCCTTACCTTCCTTTCATCACAAACTTGTTCATGTTATGGATGCAACTTGTTGTCCAGCTTATATTATGTTTTACCTTGAGGTATTACTGTCTTTCTTGTCAAGGATGTTATCGGGATGCTCCACCTCTTAATAATTCTTAGTATAGTGATACTTCTCGCCATCACCATTCTTTTCTTGGTCCCCGTGTTGAGTGAACTCTGTTGTGCAAATTTATTATCTCTAGCAACCCTATTGCTTCAGAGTTAATGGACAATAACTCCAATTTAGTGTGTTGGTTGCTCAATTGCCATTCCGTTGTTGGTTGTGTAACCCAACCCATATTTCGGGTGCACCTTTCAACCAATCTTTAATTGTGTATGTTTTCCTAGAGCATACATCATTATATCATTTGAATCTGACAAATGATATCTCCGTGTTCACGCAATTGTGGAAATCCGTCTTTTTGGAAGTCTCGATGAATTATCGTTGAGTCCACCAGCCACCTCCTCATCCTCTCCTTGGTTTAATGATGAACTCTTGTTTTGGAACTCGCTTTCATAGTTCATTTCCCCGAGAATCTTACAAGGTCATCTCGTCAAATTGTGTTGCACCTTTTCTTCTCAGGCATCCCGTGTCTGAGGTATCTTGACACCAATTAGATCTGAATCTTGGCCATGATGGTTGGAACATATTTTCAAGAGTTATAACATTGATCCTCATATGACCGGTAAGGTGATGTCATGCCTAGCACACCTGACCGGAGGACCTAGTGTTATAGTTTCCTTTTTAACAAGGTTAACCATTTTTCCATGAGGAAATTGAATGCCTTGTTTAATAAGTTTATCCTGATGGATCCTTCGTGTATCCGAAGTTTGGCCTTTGCTTGAAGACCATGTCAATGCTATCTCGAAGCATGTATGTGGTACTCCTATCATCAATAAGAACACTTGAAGCACAATGCTAAGTTTTCTTAATCAAACTATCCAAACATCGTTGTATGGGTAATGTCATGAAATTTCTCTCCCCTTTCCTAAAGGGTTTTCTACGTTATATCTCGTCATGGATATCATGCTCTGCTTGCCCTTGGGAAGGATAAACCCATGAAATATGTGTTTAAACACATTTTCCTTTCCATTGTTCTGTTTAATCTGATGAGCACCTTTTCCTTTCCATTATTTTGTGTAATCTTCCTTGTGATCTATATGATCTAAGCAGTAATAATTCACTGCTTATGTAAACACCTTGGTGTTCTACTCTGTCAATAAGACCCTATTACTATTGTTGATGACATTTCGGTAGCCTCCGATGGACGAGAACCTTGCCTATTGGTTCACCTCGTTCAACGAGCAGAAAAATGGTTATCTTCATTCCCCGTCCTTGGTACTGACATTGTTGCCTACGTAGCTGACAAGCTATCCACTGACATGCCTCCCTGTCACGGTTGTGCAAGATGTCACCACCCTTCCTACTTTCAACCCACATGGTGGGCCCATAACCCATAGGTCCACTGGATCAAAACCTGACTCTTCTTTACAACCCGGATTCTAATGTATCCTTTGCACTTGCCTTCGTATGTGATTCACGAGCTAAATTCTATACCATTATTCATCCTGGAATCAAACACCATGTTATTCTCGTTGTTCAAACCCCCATTCCAGCTTCTGTCTAGTCATCGAATGATTGCCTACCCATTTGAAACTTTGGTACCATCGTATATTGCACTCAACGAATTCACTAAAATACAACTCATGGGGTACCTCATGTATTTCCCATTGAGATCACCGTCAGATGCCCAGCTTTGTGGAGATGCACTCTTCCGGAGTTTTTCCCCTTGGCCGCGTTCGTAGGACGATGGAGATCCCGAAGAAAGGATGACGACTTGATCATGGTGACTTGAAGAAGAGGAATGAAGACATCAACGAAATGGATCAACCTCTTCGAGAAGAGCAACCAAGACCGAGAAGACCCGTTAGGATTTCGCAACCACAACTTTTCCCCTTACACCACCTCTTAAATCTCGGGACGAGATTTCTTGTAGTGGAGGAGAATTGTGACGCCCGGATGATTAAGCTACAGTAACCATCTACTAATGATGCCATGTCACCTTGATTACTGTTGCTAATCTCGCATTAGTTCGAATCTAATTCAAATTCAAATTCAAAATCAAGCAAACAATAGAAGTTCTCAAATATTAAAATTAAAATGTTCGGGGTGAGCCAAATAATGCATAGGTAAGTATCGTGGAGAAACCACACTTTTAGAAAAGGTTTAAATACTCTAAAATATTTTAAAACAGTAGCAAAAACAATTAGTTGAATGCCTTTTACAAAAAAATAAACAAACTATTAAACTATTTTATTTAGTTGCCCAAACTTATGTGGCAATAACCTATTTATTAACATTAAATTAGGGACTACTTTTGTAGTTTATAAAACTAAAATAAAAGAAACTATAAATAAAAACGATAAAGAAATAAAAGAAACAGAAAAAGGGATACAAAAAAAGAGAGACCTAAACCTACTGGGCACCTTGGCCCATTAAACCAAACGGCCCAGGCCACCATCCCCACCTTCTTCTTCTTCCTACTGCTCACCAGGGGCTGGGTGGTCACCGTGTGCCCCACCACGTCACGGATCGACCACGTGTCGGCAATCCGCCACATCCCCCACGACTACAAGGTCGTCCCCGACCCCCCTAGCGCAACCCTAACCCTAGACGCCTCCCAGTTCGCCCCTCTCGCCCAGATCCCCTTTCCCCGCGCACATCTGACGCTCTGCCTCCATGGCCGCCGTCGCCCTCACGGCCACCGTCCTCCCCACGCTCGCCCGACGTGCATGTTCACTCCGTCGCCGTACCCTACACCGCCTGCAACCTTAACTTGGAGCTCAGAGCCCCTGCAGCGACCGCGACGACTTCATCTTCCTCCTCGGCCACCTCGGATCGTCACCGTCCGTTCGTCGCCATCAAGCCTTCCCCGCGTCCGCTTAGCACATCTGCAGGCCCCCTGTGATCATCACTCTCCTTCCTCTCCCTCCACGCGATTGATAGCGAGCTCTAGCAACCGATCCTCCATCGGCCGGAATGCTCCGCCGCACGCGCTCATCTCCGGCGAGGCTTTGGTGGACCAGTGGTCCCGTGCGTGCCTCCATTCGCTTGGTGAGCTCGCGTATGTGTTGTAGGTGCCGAACACCGACCATTTTGCCCTCTGCAACGTCGTTCCCGAGCTCGACCGAACTCCGGCGTCCGGCGCGGTTGACGCCGTCGGCGACACCGTCCGTCCCAGCACCGGCTGAGGCCACGAATGGGTGCACCCGAGCCCCTGCTTTCGAACGCACCCAACCGCGCGTAAAACCATGCCCCGTACCACCATTTGCTCTCACACCCAACTCCGGCCGTCCGCCGATGTGCTCGCCGCCGTCACTTCCAGCCACCTCCGGCCACGCCACCGCCACCACTAGATGCGGCTCACCACACTCGTTTGAACGCCACCTCCCGCACTCGAAACGAGCCACTGTAGCTGAAACCCGACCACCTCCCGACGCGCGCCGCCGCAAAACATGGTCGTCGGGGTTACTTCGGTGACGGTGTTGACCTGGCGCCACGTGGACGTCCACTGGGTCACTGACCCATGGGCCCTAGGACCTTAGTTGACTGGGTTGACCAGTCAACCCTGCTGACTGGGCACCCCAGCCATTGGCCAGTGGGGCCTACACCCCCTAATTAACAGCAATTAATTAAATTAGTTTAGTTAACCTAAATAGTGACTGACAGGTGGGCCCAGGTTCTAATATAGTTAATTTAGTTTAATTTAAACCGCTGTTAGCCTACTATGTATGACATGTGGGACCCAGCTATCAGGTTTGACCCGAGTCAGCTGGGTTGGCTGCTGACATCATGATGACGTCAGGCTGACGCATTAAATTCATTTTTTGAATTAAAAGAATTTCAGTAAATAAATTAAAACTTTGGAAATTAATATAAAATAATCTATAACTCGTCAGGCTAACTTTGTACATGAAAGTTGCTCAGAACAACGAGACGAATCTGAATACGCAGCCCGCTCGCCAGCCACACGTCCCTAGCATAGCAAACCAGCAACATTTCACCTCCGGTTCATCTGTCCAAAAACGCGAAACACCGGGGATACTTTCCCGGATGTTTCCCCTCTTTGTCGATATCACCTACTACTGCGTTATGTCACCTCTAGCACTGCGTATTGCCATGCTATGCTTTGTGATACTTTGATTGCTCTGTTATTTATTGTGTTCCCCTTCGTTACTTATTTCCGGTAGACCCCAAGGCTACTGGCGACCCCCAGTTCGACTACGGTGTTGACGACCCCTCCTTCTTGCCAGAGCAACTAGGCAAGCCCCCCCCCCCTTGATCACCAGATATCGCCTACTCTCCTCTATACTGCTTGCATTAGAATAGTGTAGCATGTTACTGCTTTCCGTTAATCCTATTCTGATGCATAGCCTGTCATTGTTGCTAATGTTGTTGATACCTTACCCGCAATCCTAAATGCTTAGTATAGGATGCTAGTTTATCATCAGTGGCCCTACATTCTTGTCAGTCTGCCTTGCTATACTATCGGGTCATGATCACTCGGGAGGTGATCACGGGTATATACTATACTATACATACATACTATACAGTTGGTGACTAAAGTCAGGTCGGCTCGTTGAGTACCCGCGGTTGATTCATGAATTGGGGGCTGAAAGTACATACTTTCCCGATGGCCCTCTGTGTGGATCTTTGTGGTGGAGCGACATGGCAGGTTGAGGCCACCTAGGAGAGAGGTGGGCCTAGCCTTGGTCGGCGTTCGCAGTTACTTCATAATAACACGCTTAACGAGATCTTGGTATTTGATCTGAGTCTGGCCACTGGCCTATACGCACTAACCAACTACGAAGGAACAGTTATGGGCACTCGACGTCGTGGTATCAGCCGAAGCCTTCGTGACATCAGCGACTTAGCAGTGCGCGCCGGATTGGACTGGAATGCCTGCTCTTGTATTAGGGAGGCTAGGTCTGCTTCCGGCCGCGTTCGCAATGTGCAGGTGTGCAATGGGCGATGGGCCCAGACCCCTACGCCATAGGAGTTAGACCGGCATGCTGACCTCTCTGTTGTGCCTAGGTGGGGCTGTGACGTGTTGATCTTCCAAGGCCGGGCATGACCCAGGAAAGTGTGTCCGGCCAAATGGGATCGATCGTGTTGGGTTATGTGGTGCACCCCTGCAGGGAAGTTGATCTATTCGAATAACCGCGTCCCTCGATAAAAGGACGACCCAGAGTTGTACCTTGACCTTATGACAACTAGAACTGGATACTTAATAAAACACACCCAGACAAGCTCCAGAGACAACCCAGTGATCGATTTCCCACAGGGAGACGAGGGGAGGATCGCCGGGTAGGATTATGCTATGCGATGCTACTTGGAGGACTTCAATCTACTCTCTTCTACATGCTGCAAGACGGAGGCTGCCAGAAGTGTAGTCTTCGATAGGACTAGCTATCCCCCTCTTATTCTGGCATTCTGCAGTTCAGTCCACCAATATTGCCTCTTCACACATATACCCATGCATATGTAGTGTAGATCCTTTCTTGCGAGTACTTTGGATGAGTACTCACGGTTGCTTTTCTCCCTCTTCCCCCCTTCCATTCTACCTGGTTGTCGCAACCAGACGTTGGAGCCCAGGATCCAGACGCCACTGTCAACGACGACCCCTACTACACTGGAGGTGCCTACTACTACGTGCAGGCCGCTGACGACGACCAGGAGTAGTTAGGAGGATCCCAGGCAGGAGGCTTGTGCCTCTTTCGATCTGTATCCCAGTTTGTGCTAGCCATCTTATGGCAACTTGTTTAACTTATGTCTGTACTAAGATATTGTTGCTTCCGCTGACTCGTTTATGTTTGAGCACTTGTATTCGAGTCCTCGAGGCACCTGGCTTGTAATATGATGCTTGTATGACTTATCTTACTTCTAGAGTTGTGTTGTGATATCTTCTCGTGAGTCCCTGATCTTGATCGTACATGTTTGCGTGCATGTTTATTGTACGATTGAAACGGGGGCGTCACACTATGAGTTTATGAAAGCGCAGAAAAAATGATAACTATATATGAGAATATGAAAGCAAGAACTACTAATTGTAAAAATTACAATCAAAAGGCCCCCCCTCCGGTAGAAAACCAGCTATCGTTTCATATATGCGCTAGGGGATAGTATCCTATCCCCCTCAATCTCAGGAGTCGCTTTCTCTGTGCCCGACTTATGAGATCTTTGCTTATTATTTCTCGGGTGGGATGAAGGTCGAAATGTCTAGTTTGAATTGCTTATGCTTATATAGTTTGAATCGTCTAGCTTCATACCAAGGTTGTTCTACAAAAGAACCAAGTAAGAAAGTAAGCCCGTTCAATTGAAATAGCTTCCTCGCTTCGGAGTTCGATACCCACTGAAACTATGGATATGATAGACTCGAAGGGGTAAAGGGTTACTTTATTTGGGCTGCTAAGTCTTTCTTGTTGATCCCGGAAATAAAGAGGGCCTTTTTAATCCTTCATGCTCCACACCCACCTCACTAGACCTATCCATTCGAGCTCTCTCCTCTAATCCCAACTCGACACAGCTGGACGACGACGCCTGATCACTTATAACAAAATCACACGTTAAGACCGATGAATTCATCTACAATTTCTGGATTTGTCGGTTTGGCAAGGCAGAACCTGGGCCCTTCCATTAAGGTCATATTATAGTTTCAATAGGGGAGATGCAGACCAGATAGGAATGCAGGAATACTCTGTAGATTGTTTATTAATTGGTTTTTGCCCCCCCCCCCCCCCGACTGACCTAGTTGTCCTTGACTTGCTTCGAAAAGAAAAGACCTAATACTTGTTTACCTTGACCATGGCTACTTTCCCGCCGCCTTTCCTTCTATAGTTTCCTATGTGTTATCCCAGGCATCCCTTGTCAAGCTACCTATCCCTATGAAAAAGCAAGCCTACTTACTACGTGTTTTCCTCTGTTAGCAAATACGCATATACTGACCTACTCACGTGCATATCTTGCATAAATAAATCCCTTAAAAAAACAAGCCCGTATCTTCCTAGTCCTTGTTGCCAGCCCTACTCGACTATTTAGAAAAAGCTACTACTTGAATGCATACTTTTACTATCCTTGAAAGTTAAAACACACGCTATTTATGAGTTTATGCCCCACCAACAGAGCAAAAGAACGCTCAAATGAGGAACTAGAATATGAAAGTGCAAAATCTCCTACCGAACAAAGAAAGCACTATATCTCATTTCAAAAAGAAGGTAAAAATTCTTCAACCTAACTCAACACAACTATATTTCGACTATATATGTATGTTTGTAACGTGCCACAAAACCATCTTAAGATTAGACAGTTATCAATCAGCGAACGCATTGACCACATGCAAAAAATCAAGATTGATCTCCTTCCTTTTATTCGGTGCTTTCCTTCCATTGACCCTTCTTACCTTTGCTAGATTTTGCATTCCCCTCATTACTATTCGGCTCAATATTATCTTCACCTTTGGAATTGCTTCCAGCAGAAGTAGATGACAAGTACCGTAGATGTCATAATTTCGTATATAGCAAATTCAGGTAGTAAGTAATGGAACTGTAGCATGCAAAGGGACTGTAATGGAGAAGAAATCTCCATGAAGTTTTTCCATTTTATGCCATATGAATAAGAGATTCCTTTTAGTTAGAAAGCTCGCGTAGAAGTTTGCTATCAAAGACCTCGGTATTCTTTTCATCCGCGGTTTCCCACTTCTCTGTTTCTGGGTGAATGCCTCTACCAGAGGTTATGCGTCAGCTTGGGAAAGCCTTAAGTTATATCTTAATCTGTCTTGCAAGGATCATGTCCGCGATAAAAGTTGCGGAGGAATGAAACGACGGTTTCGGTATAGGAAGAGAAAGGGATTGTGCTTTCGACCGTGGCGAGATAGGATAGACTTGGGATTCTTTCTTGGCCCTTGATTGCCAACACTTTGGGGCTGAATTAATTAATGAAACTAATAGGAAGGATTGGGATGATGAACTGGTGAGATTCTTTCTTTCGCTGACTGACCAAGGTAATTAATTCCTTCCATTGGCCAGGCGGGTAAGCAAGGAGACGACGTTCTCATTAAAATTAAAATATTCCATGCCGAATTCAAAAACAACTTAAACTCCGCCATGTACCGACATCCTCTCGGCTATCATATGTCCTCCACTTATCTCTCTTAGGCATAGGCATCTCAACACATTCCTCCTTCCGAGTTGCTTGTCTGAACTTGGCTCTTTAGTAAAACAAAGGAGCTGCTAAGCTATTATTAGGTATCGGTTTAGGAGCCTTTTGTCATTTCCAACTATATTATTGTGAGCATTCAGAACCCGTTCCTACGCGGTCATCAAATTGGCTGGCTTTGGACCCTCGATCGTAGCAATGAACTCAGCGTCCCACTTAACTTACTTTTGGTACTTTTGAATCTTGTCCCATCCCATAGCTTCACAAGTGAATCTACCTATGGATCCATAAAGTTGATCGTTACTTTTCAAATTCTTATTTCATGTGTCCGTCATAGCGCTTATCTATCTCCTGGTCTGATTCATCTTTGGAATGTAACCGGACATATTACAAGGCGATCCCTTGGGGCAACTCTAGGAGATTCATAAATATGGGTGATCGCCATACATGACTACCAAACAATATGCACAACATGATTTTTGACCTGTATTTACTCGCCCAACTAAGTCATAGATGCAGACTCCAAAATGCAACCTATCAAACACGCCCTTAGACTCGGTCTTTGCCTGTGGCGGCATCAACATTGATATTAACCCGACCTCGGGGCGGAGGTATCCCATTAGTAGCGGTGCACTCTCTATACCAGCCAATATTCATCTTCTGTTGAACCTCTAGCTCTGCCATACAGCTTTCAGCAAAACTCATCATCATCAAGAGAGAGAGAGAGGGCTTTGGAATATATATTCATAAATAGCTTTCTTTTGAACATGCTAAATCGCCCAAACGGTGATGCCTCCATTAACTCGCAGTGGGGCAGTTTGTCAGTTAGAGAGACTATCCAATCCTTTGCTTTGATTTCCTGGGTCAGCACCTGTTCTGCTACCTCTTTTGCAGCCAATGCCCAAATGCACTTTAGTAGTACATTCCACCATAGAATGCCTCCATAATCTTGTATAGCTTACACAAGGCAGCGGACATCCTGCTTCCAACTCTTTAGATTACAAACTAGCTTGCCTGCGGGCCATTGATAACAAACTACTTGGCCTCAAATTGAAGTGTTGCTGACGTTGCCGGTAGATGTCAATCCTGACCAACTTACCGAATTCTAGTCTAACATTTAAAACCAAGTTTAAGGAGTGCTGAAATTTATAAATTTGCTTTTATTGATTCAACAAAAAAGCATTCCCTTCCTCATTTGCATAAAAAGAAGCTTTGAAAAGCATCAAATCATGACATTGCACAAAGCGGTCTCTTCTACTTTTTGTTGCTACAATGCAAAACAAAGTTCAGTATATTCCACATAGAAATAAGGAAAAGAGAAGGGTAACTCCCAACATCATTATCCATACTAATGTAGAATGAAGTTAGTTCCTTCCTGGCGGTACGATTTCATGCTGCCCATTATTGTGAGCAACCTGCTGAGAAAATGAAGGTCTGTGCTCTTGTACTGAAGGACCTCTCTGCATAGTTTCTCTTCGTTCAACCTGCATAGTCTCTCGTCGCCTATCATAGCGGGGACGAGGCCTACTCCTTACCTGCTGCCTCTCAGTGAACTGAAATTGTGGCCTATGAATGACTTTGCCATCTACAAAGAGATCACCTGCTTGAATAGTAGCCTAATATAAGTAAGAGCATGATAACAACATATAATTTGGGTGAGATGAAAAACAACGATAAGATGTAAGGTGCACAGGGAAGAACAGCATACATGATAGAAAATGGATTTCCTCCACTTGCAGATGTAATGATGTATATATAAGCACAAGTACTACCATCATCATAAAATATGCCTCAGAGATTAATTTAGACTTCCATAAAGACCAGAATCCCATCTTTACAAAAAAAAAGTCCTTGCCAAACATCATGGTACATATGGAGGGCTAAGTAGTACATGTACCACATATACAAGTGGTTTTGCATTTTCTACATAATATGATCAAAGTGTTTAAGCCAGGTGTGGAAGTTAGTACATATGAATAAGTAACGACAAGTACTAACCTCCATAATCCTTGTTAGGCACATCCAAATATGAATCAGGTAATACCCAAAGAACTCCCGGCAATCCTTAAGTAGCAACAATAACAATCCAAAATTCAGTTGAAACATGATTTGGCAATAATATCTTGCAGAAAAGTAGAGCCACGCAATTTTCACCTTTAACTTTGTATGATAACTCCTCCGAAATCAACGCACCAAACCCTGTGTAAATTGTAGTGCATACTGAGTAGATCTTCTTCTTTGCCTCCTCCTCACTGTTTAAAACAATTAAAATCCATATCCATTCAGTTATAACTTATTAGAGCATGAAAGTTCATTAAAAGAGCACACGTCAACCTAGAAGAATGCACTAGAAGATACACATAGCCTAAAGTTAGTAGTTAGAGTGTGAAACATAAAACTAAGAAATGGATCGATAAGGGTAAACATAATACTACATTCAAACCCCAGAAACAGATCTTCAATGATGGACAGCCTTGTGCACACAAAATTAACAAGCATTTTACTTCGTCATAGCATTTTAAATGGCTGGACTCTTATATTCTGACCAACTCCAAGTAATAAGGTGGTCCAGAAATGAAAGGCTGTTCTGTTGAGGCAACTAGATTTACTACATGATAATGATATCCCACAATTTGGGGACTAACAATCTTTGTAGTACAAGCCTACAAGGCACAAAGAGATGGCTGTCTCTTAGTCGTCAGATATGGCAGAAGAGTCATCTTTAATTTTCTTTGCTAGAGCCACAGAATCATGGCAACAAATAAACCAGAATGGTATTGTGTTGGATACTTTTCAAACAGAGAAACCGCTCCAACAGTCTTACAACTTGGATACAGGCAAGCAGTCTTTGGACATACTTATAGGTAACCTAAAGGGCAAGCTTTTCACGCTTATAGGCCTGACATGTTCTCGTACAAGCTGGTTAATCCTTGCCATAAGTTATAGGAAATAACTACTTCCAAGGAAGGACGGCTAAGTGACTTGAGATGGGCTTGTTTAGACTTTCATTTTGTTTATTCATCTATAACTGATGGCACATAGATAACTAGAAAACCTGATTTTGAGGAAATAAACTAATCAGAAACAAACATACAGGAATACCACAATCTTAAGGATTGCGCAACTACCATAGGGTACTGTTCCCGTGAGCAATTGTTATGGCTAACATGTGACAAGTCAAAGCAAGCAGCACAGCCCAGACAGCTTGTGGTAATCAGGAAACACATATTGTATTCATAGGGAAAGAGTTATAATACTAGGAAAAGAGATGTCATTAATTAGAAAGTTGGAGATCAAGTGTGTTACTTAAGTTGTAAATTATACTTCTTGGGTCAGCATGGACCCTGTCATCAATCAAAGAATTAAATAAACGAAGTTCCTTAAGCCTCCCATTAAATCAGAGACTTGCCTTGACACCCAATTGACAGGGGTGTGATTCAAACCCTCACTCACTCAAGCTACCCCGTTTTGAACCAACAACAGTAAAACCAGTGGTGCATTGTTTCAGACAGAATGCAAGGAGGTGGAGATGAGGGTTTGCATGATGTGCTTCTTCTATCCAACAATTAATCTGCTTTATCTCTCATTCTCTCTTCAATGTGATAGTTCTACCTAATATACCAATTAAGGGCTTCACCAAATCCAAGCAAAGCGAAGGCACATGCATAATAACCGCCAATATGGCAATTTTGGCCCAAAAGGCCACTCTAGCAGAGTGCCGAGTCACCATAATTTATGGAGGGCGCTCCATATTGGGCCAACGAGCATCCATATTTGGAGGCTATGGGCGTTGGTTTGGAGGGCGCTTCATCCGCCAACTGCTTGCATGGGAGGGAAGTTTCACCGCCGTCCTCGCCCTCCCACGCGGCCCATCTCCTCTCGCCCATGGCAACAGGAAGCATGTCAATCAATGGCGACTGCCCGCGGCCACTCCCGCCACGTTTTCTCGCCGCCCGCCCCCACTCTCCATGGCAGGATAGCTCACAGCCTCCACTTCCAACACCGCTGCCTGTAGCCACTTTCTCTCTCCTTGTGCCATGCCGCTTCCCCGTGGTTTGGCTGGGTTCCGCTCTCGGGGGAGCGGACCTTTGACGAGGAGGAAGCGTCGGAGAAGGCCGACCTCATCGCCGAGGAGCAGGAGTGGCATCGCCATGGCGCGATGGAGGATCCCGCGCAGGAGGAGTGGCCGGATTGGAATCCCAAAACACACTCCATTGTTTGGGATATCCAGCACGGCTAAGTGCAGGTCCCATATGAGCAGGCGAGGGCTCGCCCAAGCAGCTCATATCGCGCACAACGTGCTCCTCGCCGCCTTTCTGTTAAGGAGGCATGGGATGAGCGCTACGCCACCCACACCTCGGTCACCCGCCCCAGAGAAATTTCAAGCATCCTGACGCCGGGAAGGCGTTACAGGTGAAGAGGGACCGCGCCATCTGGCTCCAATACAAGGAGAAACAGACATACTTGGTGGCTGAGAGGGAGCGCATCAGATGGCGCACATTCGAAACAAACCATGCCATATTGGGGCTTGCCCTGTCTTGAAAAACTCGTCTCCAACCTCAACGACCGCCGGCATGAATGGGACGAAGGCGAGGTCACCAGACCGTCACACCACCATGCGTAGAGGACAAGTCGATTCGTCGCATATGCATGTGCACCGTGCACTGAATTCACCATCATCTTGTGGGGTGCAACTAGTTCTTCTCCCAAGAGTAGTAAAACAATGTCGCTAATCGACTTTTCTACCCCTATGTAACCACTTTGTAATGCAATGTTATCTCAAATTTTAATGTTTTATCCCTCAAATTGAGTGTGAATTTTTGAGTTGATGCAAAAAAACAGTCCGCATTATTCAATCTGGCCAAGATATGAAGGCCGCATTATGGCGACTCTGTTTCTGCGCACAGCTGCCGCGGACACGGCCTCCATACCCACATGCGACCGGGGATAGGGTGACGCTGCTAGTGCTAGAGTTGCTCTAATACTGTTTGAGAGTATGAAAGATCCACCCTAGTCGTAAAAGAGCGGATATGCCTGAATTTGCATCACCCTAAGAAGCAAGGACAACGCTGGTGCTCCCGGACATACAGAATGCTTTCAAAGAATCTAAATAAAAGCAGACTAGTGAATGCAAAACCAGATTAAAAATCGATGATGTAGAAAACCAAACTAAGATATTCAATTCGATAGGGTTGACCAATAAGGCCAGAGAAGCGCGTATACCTTCCGAGCACAGCGGTGAGGGTCTTGACGTAGGCGGCTACCATATCCTCCTCCGAGGGCTTGGGGTCGGCGGGGAACTCCATGACAATGAGCCAGTGCTCGTAGTCGCAGCCATCCAGCAGGATGGTCTCCTTGGGTGGCCGGTTGCTCCAGTTCGGGGACGGGTCGTTGAGCGGAGAATACCCGGGCCTTCCCGGCAACGCCGTCTTCGCCCCCCGCGACGGCGGCGCCCACGGAGAGAGGTGGGCTGAGGACGCGGAGGCGCCGGCGCCGGTGAGGAGGAGGAAGCGACGGGGTGTCGCACGGGAGGAGAGGAGGAGCGCCGAGAGCCTGCGGCGTGTGACCGCTACAGCCGCCATGGTTGGGGAATTTGGGAAGAGTCGGACGAGGAGGGTTTGCACTTTTTTTTTTTTGAGACAGAGGAGGGTTTTGCACTTGCCGTCGCAGGCTGCTGGTGCGCGAGACCGATGCGTTTCGGGCCCAGAGTTCCTGGTGCCTTGTTTAGTCTGGGCTTACTCCACGTGGATTGCCGGGGTCGTGGCCCAGTTCACGTGGGCCGTCCTAACGGGGACTGTTACACGTGTTGAAATTTGGCTGTTTGGTTTGGATCAGGGGCGCGAGAGTAGGCCGGCCCAGCTCTTCGGAGGCACAGCCTCATTTTTTTCTCTGTTTCTATTTTCGTTTATTTTCTTTTTTGCTTTCCTTTTTTACTTTTTCTTATACTTCCAAATATTAAAAGTATATATATTAAAAAATACATTACATAAAACATTTAAAATTTTAATTTAGCATTTTTAAAATATTAAATGTGTGTAGAAAAAATGTTTCCCACGTATGCAAAATTATACAATGTGTATGAAAAAACTTGATTATGTATTTAATAAATTAGTTAAGCAATAAAAAATGATAATAATCTATTTAAAAATGTTAAGTGTGTATAAAAATGTTTATGATATATACATTTTAAATAATGCTGATCATGTATAACAAAGTTTTAATAATATGTTTAAAGAATGGTAACCGTGTACAAAAAAATGTTCCTGATATATACTATAAATATACAATGTGTATGAAAAATTAGTCATCAAACACAAAAATTCGAAAAATGTGTTAATCATCTATTCGAAAAAGGTTAAACGTGTATCGCAAAAATGTTCCTGATGTATATGAAAAATATAGAACATGTATTAACAAATTTGAACATAGGAATTATATTTTTTAATGTTGATCATGTTTAAAAAATGTTAACAATATATTTCTAAAATGCTAAACATTTATTAGAAATTGGTATGAGATATACCAACAATTTACAATGTGTACGAAAAAGTAGTCATCAAACACAATTTTTTAAAATCTTAAATATGTATCAAAATTGTTCCTGATGTACACATTAAATGTATAAATGTGTATGAAAAATATAGAGATGTGTTGAAGAAAACGAAATAAAATAAAGAAAGTTGAAGAAACAAAAGAAACACCTAAGAAAGCAAAGAAAAAAAATGAAAAACCCAAAGAAAACCTTGAAAATCCCATGCGGAAACGAAGAAAATCCCCCAAAGAAAAATGATGAAAACTAAGAAAGAAACAAAAAATACCGGCGAAATATTAAAAAATAGAAAAGGAAAGGAAAAACAGATAAATACTGAGAAAAGAACAAAAAAGAAATAAAAGAAGAAATCAGTAAAATCTGGAATAAAATGAAGAAAATGGTGAAAACGGAATAAAAGAAAAAAAAATGAAGAAAATGAGAAAACCACTGGAGTGGTCGACAAAGGTGGATGGACCCTGTTGGTGCCGAATTACGGGACGCTTCCTCTCTCCTCTCTCGCTGGTTCGCTTCGGCGACTAGGGTTTCGAGGCACCCTGCCGGGGGGGGGGGGGAGGCTTGATGGGAACCTCCGAATGCATCCATTCATCGTATTGCGACTAAACTTACCAATCGTATATTAAGTAATACTAAGAGCGTTTTTTACACTAGTATAGTGCTTAAAATGCTCTTATATTATGGGACGGAGGGAGTAATAAGTAATAAATCCTTTAAATGCGAAAAGATGCACAAACTTCCTTTAATAAGTAATGCATCTGGATTTGAAAATTAAAAAATGCATCTCGATGTTCTTGTTTTTTCTCTGAATAACAATTTGCGGGAAAACGTTTACTATATTGAGCGAGGCTACGCGCCCTGCCTTCGGCCCAGACCCTGGTGGAACCGAACCAAGTAGAACGGGCCGTGCGTGCCTGCCCGTCTCACGCTCTCTTCCCCCACCCGACCCGGCGGCGACCCCCCATCCATTCCGCCGACCATGGCGACACGGCCGGAGCTGATGGACGACCTCCTCGGCGAGGTCCTCCTCCGCCTCCCACCGGACGAACCCGAGCACCTCTTCCGCGCCGCCATCGTCTGCAAGTCGTGGCTCCGCATCGTCTGCGACCCCGCCTTCCGCCACCGCTACCGCGCCTTCCACGGAGCCCCTCCCCTCCTCGGCCTCCTCCACCTGCTCCAGGTCCTCCAAGGAGGCCCCGCGCACCGCTTCGCCTCCACCACGTCGATGCCGGACTTCCCCTACCCGGGCTCCGACGGCGAGCACCCCACCCCCCTCGACTGCCGCCACGGCCGCGTGCTCGTCCACATGGTGCAGGGCGGGAGCCTGGTTTTCGTCGTCTCGGACCCCCTCACGGGCGACCGACGCGTCGTGCCCGCGGTGGGCTTCGATTCGCTCATCTGGACCGCCGCGGTGTTCTGCGCCGCCGATGGCTGCCGACATCTGGACTGCCAAGGCGGCCCCTTCCGCGTGGCCTTCCTGGCCACCTGCGACGATGACCGTGTCGTTAAGGCGACCGTGTACTCATCGGTGACAGGCGCGTGGAGTGCGCCAGTATGCCTCGACGATGGTTGTGAGGGCTATGCCCAGCTCAAGCGAGATGACATTGCAAAAAACCTCTACCACCTGCCCTATGTCATGCCTCGGCGAGCAGCTGTCATTGGAGATGCAGTCTACTTCACACTTCGGTCGGTTGACAAAATCCTCAAGTACAACTTGCCAAACAAGTGCTTCTCCATGATTAGCCAGCCGCCACACGATTTGGCCCCAATGGCTCTCATGGTGATGGACGACAGTTCGCTGGGGTTTGCCTGCATCAATAATTCTAGCCTTTGTTTGTGGTCAAGGAAGGTGGATTCAGAAGCGGCTGCAGAATGGGTGCAATGCAGGGTCATCGAGCTGAAGACAATTATACCAGATGTCGATCTCGATTGGGAACCATTTGTGGTTGGTTCCGCAGAGGGTGTGGGTGTCATCTTCATAAGCACAGATACTGGCTTATTCGCTGTAGAGCTAAAGTCAGGGCGAGGCAGGAAGGTTGACAAGCCCGGACAGTACTTTAGCGTCCTACCTTACATGAGCTTCTACACTCCAGGTATAGATGCTAGTCCTTGCTTCCTGTATGTATGTTTGCTTAATTAGTTCGTTGTTGTTTGTGAATAGTTAGTCATGATGCAAGTAATATGTGTTAGTTATATTTACATATGGAGCTTGCAAAGGACAATTCTCTGTGCTAGAGAAAACTTAATATATGACACAGGAAGAAATAATGTCGTTTATGTTATGAGATTTGACATGTTAAGGATCATGACCATGCATTGGTCGAATATGCACAGGAACATGTTGCTCTGAATCCTGTTACCTTGTTTCAGACTATCTTACAAAAAAATATCTGTTACTTTGTGGCATAGCTGAAGGTCACATCTCAAACTCTCAGTCTTGTAACCATTGGAATTGGTACTAGCACATAGCTCACCAAAGTGGAATGCTGACTTGGAGTTAGTTATGAGTTTTGTGCATGCTATATTTTAGATCATGGCACATTGTTATCGCTAGCAAGGATTAACTAAACAAAGTGCACTGCTGGTTTCTTTCCGAGCTGCTACTAATAAGTATCAAATCGTCTATTCTCTGTTCAGCGGTTTACATACAAATTGTGCAAGTCCTTACGATCAATTGTTGTTGTATTGTTTAATTCATCCTGATCGTAATGTCAAAAAGTTTTATGTCAGATTAATATGTGAGGCACATTTCAGTTACTGTTTGCCTAATGCTTGGCTCAGCTACTTGGAACTAAAATTCTGTGTAATCTACGTCATTTCCCTTTCATGACATTTTACTACAACTTCAATCTTGACCTGTCTTCAAAAGATCTGTCAAGTAGCAGTACCAGACTTTTTGACAAACAATAGGTGAAAACATTTATTATTCGTAAATAGATTCTGACAGGTGTGGGACTAAAAACTTGGAAACTGATGTCACGGTTTGATGTCATAAAATAGAAGTCACCTCTTGTTTCTGTGGCCATTTCTGAATTCTGGACTCAGGTCCGGTTATTCTTGTTGCATCACTTTTTTTTAGAAAGCTCTACCAGGGAGAAAAAGTGTTTGGCCTGAGCCAAAAAGAGGTTCATCCACTTCATTCACCTGAAAACCTTGTGCTATTATATGGAGCGATCCATGGGATAAAATGTCTCCTTTGCGCTGCTGTTGATTCGCCAAATAGTTGAAAGCATGAAGTGCCTGCTAGCTTAAAATAGAGATTGCTAAATATGTAGTCAACCTTGTTGATATTGTATTATCACTTTTATCTTGCTTCAGTTTTTCCGTTAAGATGCATCAAGTTACTTTCTGGCATAGCTGAATCTCACATATCACATGCAGTCTTGTAACCTTTGGGGCTAGTTATAAGTACAATGGTACACCAAATTATAAGTTCTAAGACGGACAGTTGGTTAAGAGTTTTGTGCTTGGTATTTTCTTTTCAGATCGTGGCAGATTGCTGGCGCTAGCGAAGATTCACTGATCTCTGACGTACCGCTCAATAGTGATGCATTGTGAAATGAAAAAAACCATCATCTTTAGTCTGCTGCCGTTGGCTTCTTCCAATCTACTAACACCAGGTTGTTTCGTTTCTTTTGAGGAGTTTAAGCATGAAGGGTGCAAGTCAGCTGTGACCAGTCGTGGTTGTCCTCCTTCAGTTCATCATGATAATGTGGCCAGAGAGTTGTATTTCTGTTTCTAAAGCCGGTTTCTTATCTGTTATGCAGTTTAAGTGTCAATCATGCAAGTCACCATTTTTGGCTGTGGTTGTCGTGTCAAATTCGTCCTGATCATGTCAAGCGCGAACTGTATCTCTGTTCAGCATATCAGGCGTACTTCTGTTACTGTTTTGTTAAATGCTCGAGTCGGCTACATGAAACCTGGAACTATGTAAGAGTTTGTGGACACAACTGGAAAGTTTTTTCCGTTTTCTGTTTCGAGTCTGAGTTGCATATGGTTTGCTCCCTCTTCATTCGTTTGGATAAACAGTGGTTCAGAATACATTGAAATGTGTTGCGGGTTATACTGATCAGACGACCATCATGCGGTCCGATGATTTTTCAAACGGAGTTAGCTCACTTGGAAGTCAGTTCGTGTGTTGCTGTATTTCCCAGGACGTAATGCTTGATAATGATCCGCTACATGCATAGATGATGGCATGCAATACTGTAGAAGGCAAATAGAGTGATGCATTTGAATTTTGAAACTCAACAGATTTTGGTGGATGATCCCTGCATCATTGAAGAGATGCAAACTGATCTCCAAGGAATCCATGCCCGAGACGGTGGACAGTTTGTGTGAACTTGTACTCGAGCTTCTTAGAGCATCTCCAGCCGTTGCCCCCCCCTCCCCCCCCCCCCCCCCCCCCCCCCGCGCGCGCGGCTCTGGGGGCGGTTGGGCACCCAGTTGTCGCCCCAGGCGCCGATGTCGGCCCATTATCGGCCCACTTTCGTCGAAAAATGACCCGATATCGGGGCGAATCAGCTTATATTTGGCGCGGTTCGGCGAGGGCGGCAAGCACCATGAGATGCTCCTGCTCCTGGACGTTGGCTTCGGCTTCCTCCTCCAGCAACGCCGCGAGCGCCTCCTCGTTGTCCGAGTCCATCGCCGGGCCTGGCAGACAAATCGCCGAACACCTTGCGGCCATGGTGGGCGTACACCCGCCGGTGTACAGCCCCTGCGCGGCCGGAACGCCAAAAAAATTGCCCGGACGGCGGTGGAGAGGCTGCCTCGGCGAAACCTCTTCTCTTTCTCGGCGGGGAGTGGCCTATCTAACTGTGGTGGGTGGTGGGCGGCACCAGGATCGGCAGGGTGGCGACCGAGCGTGGGGGTTCGAAGGCGAATCTCGACGGTCGGCTTGACTTTTCGCCTGACAGTGTGGCCCCAGGTATGCTTTTCCCTTGCGCTGGAGCCCCCGAACGCCCCAGTGCAGCGGGTTCGGCCTGCGATCACCGGGCCTAAAAACGAGCCGAGCCGGCGGAATTCGGCGTCTTGGAAGTGCGGTTGGGGCGTTTTTCGGCGCCGACGCGTAAAAAAGGGCCTGTTGGGGCGCGGCTGGAGATGCTCTTACGGCGCCCATGCTACCAAGAAGGCCGGGCCCTGGGCCTGGTTTCCCCTGCATCAACGCTGGAGCTGCACTTCGACACCCTGCTGATCTCTCCTGCGCCTGATCGAGTCTGTACTGCAGAAATAGCTATCTGTCGAGCAGTTAGCTTTTGCTGCTGGCCCGTGGCGTGTTTTTCACACACAAAAAGAAGAAGAGGGGAGCCAGAACACAAGAGGCCAAGAAAAAGGGAGCCGCAGATCGCCGACAATGGAGAAAGGAATAGCATCAGCACCGGGACGGGGATGGGATGGACTGGCTAGATGTCAGGTGATTGAAAAATCTAATTTGGATCCGTTGCT
This sequence comes from Triticum timopheevii, assembly GCA_963921465.1. Lineage (NCBI taxonomy): Eukaryota > Viridiplantae > Streptophyta > Magnoliopsida > Poales > Poaceae > Triticum > Triticum timopheevii. The sequence goes on from OY997272.1 coordinate 500,235,356, forward strand.
TCGCCGTGAGCCGTCGGATGCAAGATGGATGGCCAGATCATCTTTTCAACTTCCGAAATGGTTCACTGTCAATCTTCTTCAATCTCGAATCACGGATCCACCACCGGCCTAACCGCATATTGTCGCCGCTCATTGCCAGTGCGACGCCCCGCCCTCCCCTCAATCGCCTCACATTGGCTTGCTGCCGTCGCTCCCGGCCATTCATCTAACCCGGTCATGAACCATTTTTCTGGCGAACCTGCATCCTCACCCCCAACACCCCTAAGATAAATGATGCGGTCATCTGTCACCCTAAGATAGATAGTGGGGTTGTTTGCATTCCTAAAATAGACCCAGAGAGCTTCTTCGGTGAGCTGGCGATCACCCTGTACGTTCGGTTTATTCGGTTTACATGGTTCTTTTTTCGGCTTGTGCGATATTAATACTTCGATAAATACAGTGTAAAATTAAAATATGTTTCGGTTTCGGTATATATCAAATTATTTTGGTATATACCATAAAAACCAAAGTTGACACTAATTTGAAAATGACGTAATAATAATTTGCAAACAGTTTGTCTAATTCATATCTAGATGTTTTCTAAGGATGTCACATCTAAGTACCTACAAATACCGCAGCAACAAGGAAAAAAAACTGGGACAACAAAATAGATCACAAACATAGTAGACATCAGGTTAGATGTGTCATAGACATACCTTTATAACTCAAAACACATAATATTTTACATAAATAGTATATGACTATATATATATATAAGTATATATGCATGCATTGATTCATCTGTTGATGGTTATGGATGTGCTTAGCATTTAAATAAAGAAAAATAACTACGTTACAAGAAAAATTTACGTGCTTAGTAGTGAATTTGACTCGTGTACAAGAAAAATGACAACTTGTATGGTTGTTCATCAAGAAATATAAATTTATTTTTTACTTGATTAACCGTTTCGGTTTTTGGATATATACCATAAAAACCAAAGTTCAAATTGGTATGAAAAGTTCATACCATACCGAAACCAGAAACCATAAGAACCATAAAATCGGTTCGGTTCAGTTTATTTCTGGTATGTTTTTTTGGTTCGGTTTTTAAATGCACAGAGTGAGCCGGCGACTGCTTCTTTCTTCTCTCCGGCGGTTTTCCTTCTAGAATTGAAGGAGGCAAAAACTATTTTCAGGCAACTTACAGGCAGCTATTGTGGGATGAGAAACCGACCGACCGACCGACCGACGAGAGGAAGTGAAGAAACAGAGCCACCCGGCCCCTTGTACACCCGCTCTCGATCCACAATAGCACTAGGCGGCAAGCGATAACGGGCGAAAATGCCCCGGTACATGAACATCGCGATCGGCGACCCGTCGGCGTGGGCTGCAGCCGCTGTTTTTGAACCTTCCTTGCCCACGTCCCGAGGCCGATCGAGGGAGAGCATACGCGTATGCACGCTTGACCCGATCGATGGCCACGCACCTCACGATCCGCGCACCCGCCACACCCACCACACGTGACACGGTAGACGTCGTACTCAGCACCCACCCACACATGGCGCGCGCGCCTTTTCTTTTGCCCGCGCCACGTACCCGCGCCAAAAGATGCGCCCGATCCAGGTGCTGCGCGCGCTATCGCACACGGTATCCGATCCCCGATCTGTACGAAGCGCTTCTTTTCTCCCACCTTGGATCGATCGGACTCGACGAGGTGGCTAGTTTTGATTGCAAAACTTTCTAGGTAGCTTACCTAGCACTAGTGGCACACGCGTGCTAGTGCGTGCGATCGGCGCGCGCGCCCGTGCGTTGGGATGCACGTCGGCGTCGCCGGGGGTACGTAGGTAGGATGGGCCGGAGCGCGCCCCTGCGCGCACGCACGTAGGCGTGGAGGCCGGTGACCACGCACCGATCGGCGGCGGCGGCGGCATGAAAATGGCGTGCAGCGGTCGCGACGCCACGCCTTTTGGCCGCGTCCGCGCCGCGCATTTATAAAAGGCATCGGCTCCGGCGCACATGCGCACACCCGACGCATGCCCTCATGCACGTCGCGCGCACCCAGCAAGCCACCGCGCCACGCACCGGCTCGACTCGTGAGTAGGATCAGGATCTAGTATCTGTCTATCGCTGCGCAATTCACATGCGATGCGGTTGATCATCGACTGGCACGGGTAAGATCGGTCTTGTCGATCGATCGAGCACGGCACAGTCATGCTCTCGATCGACCCGTCACCCGTGTCCGGGGGTGGTCCTCCTCCTCTCTCCAAAGTCCAAACCAGGCACCATAATTTCAGTCTAGCGCTCCTAGCACAGTACGACCGGCTGCTCCTGCTTTTACCATGTACCATTTGCCAAACCCTAGTCACCACTGCTCGCTGCTACGAGTAGCATGCATACATACGGGCGTCGAGGGGTACAGTCGAATTGCATGGCGCCGCCTCCTCTTAATACTGTTCTGCCGTTGCTGCTGCCGGTGCAACAGTGCAATCAGGGCCGGCCCTATGTTTCGAAGGGCCCTTGGGCGAACTCGATGACATGGGCCCCTGATACTATATGTATATGTTTGTGTTTGCACACTATATAAACATGTGTATGTCTAACTTAATTGGCAAAATATTAATCGTAAATTTTCATCCATACATCCTCAGTTTGAAATGTCTAATAATAATTGTTAGGAATGTCATATTACGATAGAAAAATTAAAAAGATAGGAAAATGAAATTGCCATGATTACCTCAAATGAGAACCAAATTCTAGTGACTCCTGATCGGGATTAGTTTCTTGCCCCCCTTCTTCATTGACATCAACATTTCTTGAAGATGAAAAACTTTTCTAAAGAACCCTTTTGCCTTTCAATTAAGAGATTGTTCCTTTCTTTTTCTCCGTTTTGCAGCACCCGACAAATGCTCCAGAGGCAACATTCTAAGACTAATGACCTAAAATTATGAGGTAAAAAAATAGTAAATAGAAATAGAAATTTGAGTTCCACACCTTAACAACCCTATACTAAAATTGAGTATTGGATGAATCATGTACGTACTTTTGAAAGACTGGGAGGACGATGATAGATGAACTCGCGCCGTAGCACCATCGCAGCCTCGCGGACGCCCGGGCAGCAAGAGCAAGGGGGGCCAACGGCGGCACGACGCAAGACGGCGAGAGCAGTCAACAGCCTGCTGCACCAGCGGCAACCTGCAGGTCCTTGAGCGGCGGAAAGAATAGGGAACGGCGGTTGAGAGACGAAGAAGAGATCGTGATGGATTTTATAGCGATCTCCATGGAGCAATGAGTGCAGATGCGGCCGTCGTAAGAGAGCAACGCTTGATTCTTAATCCTACCAATCAATTGGGCCAGCCCATCACATTGTCTGTTCCTTCTTTTTTTCTCTATTTTACTGGGCTATACACATAGATAGATACCAGATCATGGGCCCCCTGCAGGGCTGGGCCCTAGGCCGCCGCCCCCTGGCCATACCCCCAGGGCCGGCCCTGAGTGCAATACGGTTCTTTCTTTCTTTTCCCGTCCACTGGCTACTGGCTACAGGCTACGTACGGCACATTGTCTGGTCAATTTGGAGGCCGGCCGGGGCGGCGAGCTCTGTGAATCTCCAGGACATGGACATGCTCTTACTGCCGTCCTTGCCGAGCTTTGATTGACCTCAGATTCGCCACAGATTTTATGGCTGGATCCACACTTCAACTCTCTTCCCTGAGCCAGAGCACGTTGATCGATCGATCAATCGACGCTAGCTAGCTAACGGAAAAAAATTATATGAGACCAGGTCTTATATAAATCAGGTGAGACCCGTCCTGATGAATGACATGTGACATTCACAAAACACAAAGCATCTAATCTTTCCCCCTCTGATTTCAGGTGGGGGATGGGGTGGATGCTTTGTGATTTGTGAATGCCACGTGTCATCCATCAGGATGGGTCTCACCTGCTAATCCGTGAGACCTGGTCTCATAGAATTTTTTTCTCTAGCTAACCGTGCACTTCCCGCCGGTACGTACGCACGGGACCGAGGCCGCAGTAACGCGGCCACGTCAGAGAGACTGCAGCACAGCAGGACGATCTTCATCAGATCGGAGGATCTCATCTATCTACCGGATGGATCTGCTCCCTCTCGTCCGGATCATTACGGTAAAATGGGGCGAAAAATTCCGGGGCCAGCAGGCAGGCACGTACCGGGCGACGTGGCCGGGTGGGCTGCGCCTGCCTGCAGCACGATGCGTGCATGATGGATTCAGTTCACATGGTGGGGGTTGGATTATATCAATGATTCAGTGGGTTTTGCTGCCACGAAATACTTATTACGAATAATATAATCTGAGGCATGGCCTCGAGTTATGGCAATGCCGATCGATCTATCGACCGACCGACAGGGGCATAGATGGAAGCTCAGCTGCAAATATTCTAGTAGCTGGACCCTAATAAGCTTTCTTCTAGATCTAGAAATTCTTTTGTTTCTTCTCATTTTTCCTGAGAGGATCTGCTTGCACCTGCTCGGCCAGATATGCATGCACGTTGGCTGATGTGGGAGGGCTCTTCTGTAGGGTTGATCAGTGATGATCGGCCATGCATATGCTTGCATGGTCCATCTGCTACTCAACACTAGATTTGAAACCCGATGTGATATACCCATAAATCCTGCATTTATGTATGCTACGTACGCATGATAGACTGAATGTCTTTGAGAAGTGCCGTGGTACGTGGATGGCGCAGAGCAGGTGATCTTGATGTTTGCTCCGTATATGCTGGTACACTAGTGTAAAAACACTCTTATAAATTACTCCGTCAAAAACAGAAGAAGTAGTAGCTTATTAACCGCTGTCATGGCCTGCATTGTATAATTTCTAGTGTCAAAAAACGCTTTTATATTATATAAGAATATTAACCATTGTCCTGGCTTGCACCGTATAATTTCTAGTGTCAAAAACGCTTTTTATATTACAAGACAGGAAGTAGCTCATTAACCGTCGTGCTGGTCTGCACTATATAACTTACGTTGCAGGCCAATCATGGAGTGCAGGAATTTGCTCGGTCCGTATTACCGTATTTGTGTGTTTACCTCTTTACCTAATAATAAAGCCATTAGAGTTTCTGTCTGTACGTCATCAAATTGCTCCTGAAGTTGTAAATATTTACCCCCTATGCCATCGGTAAGTGGGAAAAAAAGTTTGATTTCTTATATTTTGTTTCGTCCACGGCCGCCTTAGCTCAATAGGAAGAGATCCCCTAAGGTACATTAACCATTCGTGTAGCCGACTGGTTGGGGCCTTGGCATATCACGCTGGATATTATGGGTTTGATGCCCCAACTCCCCTTTCCTTTTCTCTTTTTTTTGAAAGATCAAATACTTTTTAAAATATTCATATCTTTCAAACCCTAACTCCAAACTTAACATGTCACATATAAAAATCCATGAGAAAAATGTGTAGACTCCAAATATGTTATGTTTTCGCGAATACGCTAGAGTACCTATCTTTTTATTGATAGGAGGGGGTGAATACAACAAGGGGGGGGGGGGGGGGGGGTGCAAACTCAATGTCCTGTGCACCTAGGGCAAGACAAGGAGCCGCAAAGCATTGGTGACGGGCTGCTCATCCCGATGACAAGACTATGAACCTATACAAGTAACGGGTTTAGTCCGTGCGCGCTTGCCCTGGCCCACGAACGGGCCTCATCCTCGATAGATGCGAAGAGCTGCGAGATGGAAGGGGTGGTGAACGGGTCTCGCCGTCGAAGACACACCGGTTGCGCTGTTTCCAGATGGTCCAAGCCATGAGAATCGTGAGCGTGGCAAGGCCCTTGCGGTGGCCAGTGGGGGATCCCATGATCGTGGAGGCACACCACGGGCGGAACTCCTTGGTGCCAGAGGGAGGGGGTGGTAGCACGCACCCAGGCTAGCACGTCGTGCCAGATTTGTCGAGAGAAGGGACATCTGATGATAATATGCTGCATGGTCCCCTCCACCTGGTCGCAGAGGGCGCAACGGTCGTTGTGCGCAAACCATGCCTGGCTAGGCGAGCAGCGCTCCAGCAGCGGTCAAGGTCGGCAAGCCAGGTGAACATCTTGACACGAAGGGGTGCCCAGCTTCTCCACATCAGGCGCCAGAAAGGGGTTGTCGTAGATCCAACGAACAATGCTCGGTAGCACGATCTGGTGGAATAATTGCCGTCTGCGGTCCATCACCAGGATAGGCGGTATGGGGAGCTGGATAGGGTGAGAAACCGTAGCCGTCTCCAGAGTTACACGTACTCGACCATCATGCCTGGTGTTAGAGTGCTGTGTAGGTCGACCACCCAACTACGGTCATGGAGACCCTTTGCTACCATGCGCTTACGCCGTCGATGGGGCACAAGTGGAAGGAGGGACAAGGCGATATCGGAGGTGGCCTGGCCATCGATCCAAGGATCCATCTAGAATTGGCAAGTCCGGCCATCGCCAACGGCCCAGGACGTGGATGCCCGAAAGATGGAGGTCGTGTCAGAGTCACTATGGAGGTGAAGATGCGCACATGGCCTGGTGGGGTCTGTTCTCTGAAGCCATAGCCAACGTGCCGCGAAGCACGATACCTTGGCGGTGTAGGTCTGGAATGCCAAGACTGCCCAACTAGAGGGGGGCGACAGACGCGCTGCCAATGCACCAGGCCATTGCCGCCACGGGTATCCTTCCTACCATGCCAAAGGAACTCACGAATGGTCCTGTTCACTTGCTTAAGGATCGCCAAACAGAGGGCAATCACCACCATGATGTGTGATGGGATCGCGCAGAGCACATGGCAGACTAGAGCTAGGCGTTCGCCATGAGAGAGAAGAGTTGCACGCCAGGTGGAAAGCTTCTTGGCCAGTTTCTCGACGGTCGGCTGCAACGATGTTGCGGATGGTTTCCTCACCGAGATAGGGATGCCGAGGTAGGTGTTGGGGAAGCAGACGATGACATAAGAAAGCTGGTTGATGATGGAGGCCATCTCGGAGTCGTTGCATCGGATGGGCGTAGACGAGCACTTGGAGAAGTTGGTGCATAGCCCAGATGCCTCACCGAAGATGCGCAAAAGCTCGCGGATGACCCGGAGGTCCTGGGCCGAGGGGTGGCAGAAGATAACAGCATCATCGGCGTAGAGGGAAATACTCGAAGAGGCATGGCGAGTGGTGAGGCGCCGCAGCAGGTTGCGTCAATGGGCATGCAGGAGTAGAGAGTTCAGGGCGTCGATGGCCATCATGAACAGCATAGGGGAGACAGGGTCCCCTAGCGCAGCCCGCAGGCATGGGCGATCGGTGGGCCAGGCGGTCCATTGATGAGGACCCTCGTACTAGAGGTTGAAAGGAGAATGACGATCCACTCGATCCAGCGTCTCCCAAAGCCTATGTGACGGAGGACATCGATGAGGAAAAGCCAGGAGACTGTGTTGAAGGCAAGCGCGATGTCGAGCTTGAGAAGGACTCGCGACACCCGGAGATTGTGTAGCTGGCGAGCAGTTTGTTGTACCAACATGAAGTTGTCGTGCACGCACCGGCCCTCAATGAATGCACTCTGGTTGGTGGAAACAAGCTGACCGATGTGCGGAGCCAGACGGAGCGATAGGACCTTGGCGATGATCTTGGCCAAATATGTTGTTAACTTGCATGTTAATAATTTTTAAAATTATGTTCAGGGTGCAAACTTAAATAATACCTTCTTTATATGAGGTATTTTGGAAATGCCTATTACATATGTCCTTATAGATTGGTTGTTTTTGGTGGAGCTATCTAATATGTTTGCAACCAAATTAAGTCTTGAACTGGAGTACAGTTGCAAACACATATATTAGTAAGACAAAATTAATGCTCTTGTGCACATGCTATCATTGAATACCAAAATGTACTTTGCTATTTTCATCCTAATGCAATATTTTTTGGGCATCGCCGAGAAATAACAACAAATGCGTAGACATATACTGACAAATAGGTAGATATTTGTGTTGTGTAATGAATTGTAAACACCTTGAGCACACTTGAAAAATCACCACACCTTTATTTTTTTGTGCAAACCACTTATCATGTTACTTGTTGCGTGGCATCATGAACGATTTCAAGGGATTTCCTGATGTTGTCAAGCATGTGTATGAGGGTGAAAGTGCAACTATCTCTGGGTGGTTTTGGTAATGATTAACAACATATAGCTCATTGATCTAATGCTATTTCAAGATAATATTTCAGGAAAGTTCAATGATTGGCATGGCATGGATCAGGAATGTGGACCCCTCAAAATGCTAAGGACAAAAGATTGGCTCATGCTCTAAAGCTCAAGACTCTACATTTTATATTTCAGTGATCCAAGATCACATTGAGTCTATAGGAAAGCCAATACTATTAAAAGAGGATGAGATGTTGCTTAATGGCTTGCTTGCTCAAAATGCTTAGTGATATGCTCCAAAAACCCTCAACCACTTTCTCATATCCACATATGTCCCAAACCAAAAGTCAAACTCGGCCCCACCGATTTGATCTATCCGGCGCCACCGAGTCCATTTGACATAGCCACTGCCAGACACCCTAGTCTTTTCGGTCTCACCGATAGGGATCTCGGTCTCACCGAGATGGGATTGCAAACTCTTTGTTTTCTTTCGTGACGTTTCAGTCCCACCGAGATGGAGCGATCGGTCCCACCGAGTTCGCAATGCAAACTCTCTGTTTCCCTTTCGTAACGTTTCGGTCCAACCGACATGAGTGAATCGGTCCCACCTTGTTTGCCTGACCAACTCTCTAGTTAGCTTATTACCAAAGTCAGTCCCACCAAGTTTGTGTAATCAGTCAAACCGAAATTACGTTATGCCCTAACCCTAATGAAATTGGTCCCACCGAGTTGACATATCGGTCCCACTGAAATGCCTAATGGTCACATAATGAACCAAATCGGTCCGACCGAGTTTTCTGATTCGGTCCCACCGAGATTGGTAAATTGTGTGTAACAGTTAGATTTTATGTGGAGGCTATATATACCCCTCCACCCTTTCTTCACTCACGAGGAAAGCCATCAGAACATATCTACACTTCGAGCATACATTTTCTAAGAGATAACCACCTACTCATGTGTTGAGACCAAGATATTCCATTCCTACCATATGAATCTTGTTCTCCCAACTTGTCACACCCAATATGCGATACTATCCTAAAGAGACTCGAAGGTCCCACCAAGGATAGAACCGCACATTGAAACGCTTTTGCAAGGTGGATATCATTACCTCAACACCACATCACAGATGGGGATACATACAAAAGGCATACAATGCCACACACATACAACATCATCTTACATAAGAACACCATCCGACTACGGATGAAACACAAACAGAAACTCAAACGACATCCATCCTGCTAGCCCAGGCTGCCGACCTGGAACCTATCCCCTGATCAAAGAAGAAGCAGAAGAAGGACTCCAAAACAAGCAACATCGCTCTCGTGTCAAGATCATCACCTACCCTGTACCTGCAACTGTTGTTGTAGTAATCTGTGAGCCACGAGGACTCAGCAATCCCATTACCATGGGTATCAAGACTAGCAAAGCTTAATGGGAAAGGAAGGGGTAAAATGGTGAGGTTGCAGCAGCGACTAAGCATATATGGTGGCTAACATATGCAAATAAGAGCGAGAAGAGAGCAAGCGGAATGGTCGTGAAGCTAGCAATGATCAAGAAATGATCCTGAACTCCTACTTACGTCAAACATAACCCAAAACCGTGTTCACTTCCCGGACTCCGCCGAAAAGAGACCATCACGGCTACACACGCGGTTGATGCGTTTTATTTTGGATCTGGTGTCAAGTTATCTACAACCGGACATTAACAAATTCCCATCTGCCCATAACCGCGGGCACGGCTTTCGAAAGTTTAAACCCTACAGGGGTGTCCCAACTTAGCCCATGATAAGCTCTCGCGATCAACGAAGGATATACCTTCTCCCAGGAAGACTCGATCAGAGTCGGAATCCCGGTTTACAAGACATTTCGACAATGGTAAAACAAGACCAGCAAAGCCGCCCGATGTGCCGACAAATCCCGATAGGAGCTGCACATATCTCGTTCTCAGGGCAACACCGAATGAGACTAGCTACGAGTAAAACCAGACTTCGAGTTTCCCCGTGGTGGCCCCGCAGGCAGCTCGGTTCGGACCAACAGTCGAAGGAGCACTGGCCCGGGGGGGGGGGGCTAAAATAAAGATGACCCTCGGGCTCCGGAAACCTAAGGGAAAAAGGGCTAGGTGAGGCAAATGGTAAAACCAAGGTTGGGCCTTGCTGGAGGAGTTTTATTCAAAGCGAACTGTCAAGGGGGTCCCATAAATCACCCAACCGCGTAAGGAACGCAAAATCCGGGAACATAACACTGGTATGACAGAAACTAGGGCGGCAAGAGTGGAACAAAACACCATGCATAAGGCCGAGTCTTCCACCCTTTACCAAGTATATGGATGCATTAATAATATTAGAGATATTGTGATATACCAACATAATCCTGTCCACCATTGGGCAATCTTCAACTTCACCTGCAACTAGCAACGCTATAAGAGGGCTAAGCAAAGCGGTAACATAGCCAAACAACGGTTTGCTAGGAAGGGTGAAAAAGGTTAGGGGCTGGCATGGCAATTTGGGAAGGCTTGAAGAACAAGTGATAGGTAGCGCAACATAGCGATAGAACGAAGCAACTAGCATAGCAATGATAGTAGTGAGATCCAAGGTGACGGTCATCTTGCCTGAAATCCTGCTAGGAAGAAGAACGCGTCCATGAAGAAGACGAACAGATGAAGCCGAAACAAGCATAGACGAACGAATCCTCACGATCGCAATGAAACCGGAACTATCGAGAAGTACACAACATAGTAAACACACCACACATATACAAGACATGATGCACAACCAAGCATGATGCATGACAAGGCTACATGAAGCTACTCATGGCAAGAGATGATGCATACAAGAGCAACACATCAAAGCAAGTTTAAATGAGGCCGGAAACAACATATAACAATTCCGATAAGTCCTCATATGCAAGTTTCGAAATTGGTCCAGATCTGAATAAACCTTATGTTCAAGTTGTTAAACAGCTAGTTAAAGAGCACCAAGAGAATCTACACGAAATTCTAGTCAAGTTACATATAAAGTTCATTTAGTTTGGAGCTACAGCCTAGAAGATATGAGCAAAACAAGTTAAACATGACGTTGATGCAAAAATGCATAGAAACATCAAGCAAACACCTCAAACAAGGATGCAACATGATAATATGAAGCTACATGCAAAATCAAGCAAGTTTCATATAGAGCACACTCAAAACGGAGCAACGGTTCAACACACACACATGAAACAAGTTTAAAGGACAAGCTGTCCAAAACAGCAACTAGGCATCTTGCAAGCATCAAAACAACATGCTACAACACCCCAAATAAGAACAAAAGGCATGTACACGAATCTAATAATTACATAGAACAAAAGTCCCTTAATGACCTAATTCCAAAGATCAACAGAAAACATGGTAGCATCCATGCAAACATGGCAAATGATATGACAGATTCATACATGGCAGGAACAACAATAAGTAGGCATGTTGGTGAGCTTGTACCACTCACCACAGATCAATACATGGCATGACAATGTGACCAACAACAAGAATACATGTTTATGAAGCTAAGAATGGCAAGATCAAGTCCATAGGATACATGGATCACTAGCAAAGCTCATGGCAAAACTGAACTTCATGTTAACAGGCTGACAGCAACATTATTTAACAATTTGAGAGCAAGATTACAACAAGCTACGGCAGGCGATAAATGCAACCAGGGGCATGGATGGATAGATCATGGCATGTATAACAAAACATCCTTAGTGAACATCTCCAGATTATGCATAGAATGACTTGTAGAAGCAGGTTTACATAGCATCATGATGTAGCAGATTCAGACATGCAAAACAGCAACATCAAGTACTCTACTTCACGAGCTCGATGCACTCTATACAAGACTCACAAAAATATATGGATTGAACCTCTGTAAAGATGGCATGATGTAGTTCAAAACACATGTAGACATCAAGCTCATAGGATGCACACACCAAATGCAACAATAATGACAAATCACCAAGTTATAACAGTTTCAGCAGATTAACATCATATAGCACTCTTGCAACGATGATAATGGCATCAAGATGGACCCAAACAAACATGGCATAATGGAATGAATTGAAGAGCATCTCACAATGAACATTTTGATATATTACTCATGCAAAACGGAGCAGTACCTTGGAGTTATGGCATGTCAAACATGGCACCAGAATGCAAGATAAATCGGGACTTAGCAGTTTTTATGAAAAAAACCGAACGGAGCGCAAAATGACTAAATGTCGCCCGGATAGGGCTGGCGGGGCGCTCACCTAGTGGGCTGCAGATCTAGGTCGGTGGAGAAGGCGGCCTGGCAGGGTCAGCCGCTGGCCGCGGCTGCTGGGCTGGACCGTGGCCCAGGAGGCCGAGGCGCCGGGCTGGAGATGGGCCCACGCGAGCGGGTGAGCAGGCATGCTCGACGGCGACAGAGGCCGGCGGCGGCGCCGGCGTGACTCCGACAGGCGGAGGAGGCCGAAACCAGGCGGATCTGGTGCGGGGAGCATGGATCCGGACAGCGGCGGGGTCGATGGAGCTTCACGGTGTTGGCGGCGGCGCGTATCTCCGGCGGCGGCGGGGTTCTAGGGCGGCGCAAGGCCGATGTCGGCGGTGGGGTTCGTGCGCGGGGACACAGGCGCGCAGATCCGAGCGGCTTGCAGGGAAGGACGGGCGCGGGGTCGGGGCACCGGTGGTCGCCGGCGGCGGTTGCGGCGAGGCCGCCGGTGAGGATAGGGAGAGGAGGTCCGGCGAGGGGCCTCGGGGAGCCAAGGCGCGGGCGACACTCAGGCACAGGAGCTTCGGGCGGGACGCGACGGCTCCGGGCCCGGATGGGCTTCGCAGGGCCCGATCTTGGTCCTGGCGGGCCTTGCGGGAGGTGGAGGGAGACAGGGCGACGTGGAGCTCAGCGGTTGGAGGAGAGCGGCGGCAGGGTTGACGTGGCGCGCCAGGATTGGCCGGAACGCGTGGCGGCGGCGGCACCAAGTGGCGGAGGAGGAGAGGACCGGCGCGGAAAATGATGAGGGCGGCGGCGGCTGATGATTGGGGGCGCGATAAACAAGGTGGGAGGTTGGAGGAGGCCAAAATTGGCATGGGGAGGTGTTTATATAAGGCAGGGAGGCTAGGGTTGGGGTTTTTGTCCATTTTTGGACCGTACGATTGGCATCGGATGGTGGGGTGGTGTAGGTGGACTAGATGGGCTGTGGAGAGGGGCCTTGGGCTTAGGGGAGAGAAGAGAAGTGCAGCCTGGCACGGTTTCGAGAGCGAAAACATCCGATGATTAAACCGACTACGGATGATGGTTGGGCTGCCAAACAAACACCGAATGCGACGAAATTTGGCAGGCGGTCTGTCTACACTATAATAAGACCGCATTCCAACTATCACCCCATTCCGAGAACATTTTTATGCCACTTATAAAAATAATATTCGGAGGTGCCGCGGGCGCGTGCGAGTGTCGTCTGGACTCCGGACGGACAACAGAGAGAAGCAAGGAGGACCCGAATGGATGCAAGTTTTGAAAAACATGCAGATGAAATGCAGATGATGACATGGCAAAATGCAACACGCAAGAAAATGACATGGCAACAATGACGAATAGCTGGAAGACACCTGGCGCATCGAATTTGGGGCGTTACAACACTCCTCCACTAACAAGAGATCTCGTCCCGAGATCTTAGGAATGAGATGGGGGGAAAGAGGATGAGGTGAAACAAGAACTCAAGAGAAGAAGCAAAGAATCGAGAGCACTCGAGAAGAAGAGAGGAACGACGAGAATGACGAGAATCGAAAGCTCACGGAATCAGATAGACTATGAAACCACTCCGGTTAGAACGAAATAAGAAGCGAATAAGACTGAAAGGATGTAGGCAGCACTCCGGCTGAAACATGGAGGAATAGAACACAAGCTTGAGAGGATGGAAAGATACTTGATGAGAGGAACAACACAAAACCTCCGGAAGAATTGAAAAAAAAGGAATGAGAAGAACGGGGAAGGAGATGATAACTTCTACTACGAATGCATTTGAAAGCATCCTTGAAAGGAAAGATTGAATGTAGTTGTTGGAAATTCAACAACAAAAGAATTGCTTGTTGTGGACTTATAGATGACATCTCAAAATTATGAGGTGATCTCCGACCACAAGCGGAAAAGATTGAATAGCTGAGAAGAACGAAGAAATGCAAAATTCCACTTCAAAAGTTACGGAGAATTAGATGCACCTCGTGAAGCAAAAGAAGAATACTTGAGCTTCGCCTACAAGAATCTTGATGAACACTTGAGGAATGAATTAAATCATGAAGAACCATCGTGAAGAACTCTGGTAACAAAAGGATGATGAGATAAAATGAAGGATGAAAGAATAAGATGAGCCTTGCGATGATTTAGATGGAGGTCCGAACGAGATGGCTGAGGAAATAGAACTCCGGAAAAGAAAAGATGAAAACACTTGGACCTAGAATTTATTCATCAAGAGCAAACTCCGAAGGTAGGGATTACTTGACGACGAAGAAGTAAGAATAAGAATTACGTTATGCTTATCCTCATCAAATTTAATTGATGACAAGCAGATTTGGCATGCAACTTACTCTTGTTGAAAAAGGATTAAGGGGGGGTTATAGCACAAAACTTGAGAAAGTCTTCATGAACCACTGGTAGGATTGGAAAGAACGAATGAATTGATATGATAACCAAAGGAAAGGAATCTGAAGAAACCACCGTAAGAATTAGAAAATGATTGTGAAAGAGAATGAATCACCGGGAAGAATTAGAAGAACCCATATGATTGAGGGGATTTAGATGCAAAAGAATAAATATATCATGAGATGATTAAAGAACACTTGAACGGAGCACCGGAATAATTGTATAACGGTAGCTGAAATGTGAGGACAAAGAATTCTTCTGGGACGATGGCCTCCGGATGGTCGAGAGAGAAGGAAACTCATGAAATGCATCGAATGTTTGAAAAGAATTTTCACGATTGAAACAATTTGATAGGATGACATCGAGCTAGCACCGCGAATCTCCGAGAGAACGGGCAAGATTTAGAGGAAAACTCTTCTTCGGTCTTCAAATGATGACGGAAAACACCACCAAAATAACTGAGATACTCCGGAAGAATGAAAAGCGAAGATGTAGAGTCAACAAAGAAAATGATTTGAAATTGATCTTGGAAAAGGCATTTGACTGATGGAATCCATTCTCACGTTAAACTTCCAAAGGGATTTGAGAATAGCTCCGGGAAATTAGAAGAGTCAGGTAAGATCCTGGGAAAAGACTTGTGGGTTAGGGCCCACTAAAAAGAAAAACCGTTGGAAAGGATTGTTGAACAGGTAGATGATGCACCGGAATAATTGAAATATTTGAATGAGGTGACAACCTCGAATAAATTCAAACACAGACGAATCTCCTGAGATGTCTTCCGAACTCTGGAATGATAAATTAGCGAGAGGCGAATGAGCAAGGAGAACACTTGAGCCGAGGAAAAGAATATAACCACTACCGCAAATTAGAATTGAATCCACCGGAGAAGAAAAAGAGATGATGAATGTGAAACGAGACGAGAATACACCGGTTGAGATAATTTAGGGAAGACTGAAGAGGCTCCGGGAAGAAAAGGGTGGGAGGGCGGGAAAACAAAGGCAACCTGGAAGGGGAAACCGACGAATAACTTGAAGAGAAAGTACCGGTTGAAATCATTGAGGAAAGAAGGCAAAGACTTCGCACGAGTAGGATGGATACTCGATTACAGACTCCGGATCTGATAAGAAAAGGGGTGGGCGGGTGGGAAAAGAAAACAACTGAGGATGGGGAAACAACTTCATTGAGAGCAAACTGAGGATTGAACTTGGCAAAGATGAAGAGGCTCGAGTCAACTTGACGAGAAAAGCACCGGTTGAAAAGAGATGAGAGCCAACGATCGAAAAACCAACTGCGTGATCCTAAAGAAAATTTGAAGGGGAAGAGAAGTAATTCAAAACACCTACGTCAAGATTCCTCACCAGAGCGACGAAGGGGGCTGAGGAGTAAAAAGAATTTCTACTCTCTGATATAACTAGACTCCAAAAATAGTTTTCTTCTAGACTCGACATCGACCAAACTACACGATCAATCAAGGGGGCTCCTAGGGTCGGTCGAGACTCTGATACCAACTTGTCACACCCAATATGCGATACTATCCTAAAGAGACTCGAAGGTCCCACCAAGGATAGAACCGCATATTGAAACACTTTTGCAAGGTGGATATCATTACCTCAACATTACATCATAGATGGGGATACATACAAAAGGCATACAATGCCACACGCATACAACATCATCTTACATAAGAACACCATCCGACTACGGATGAAACACAAACAGAAACTCAAACGACATCCATCCTGCTAGCCCAGGCTGCCGACCTGGAACCTATCCCCTGATCAAAGAAGAAGCAGAAGAAGGACTCCAAAACAAGCAACATCGCTCTCGTGTCAAGATCATCACCTACCCTGTACCTGCAACTGTTGTTGTAGTAATCTGTGAGCCACGAGGACTTAGCAATCCCATTACCATGGGTATCAAGACTAGCAAAGCTTAATGGGAAAGGAAGGGGTAAAATGGTGAGGTTGCAGTAGCGACTAAGCATATATGGTGGCTAACATACGCAAATAAGAGCGAGAAGAGAGCAAGGGGAACGGTCGTGAAGCTAGCAATGATCAAGAAGTGATCCTGAACTCCTATTTACGTCAAACATAACCCAAAACCGTGTTCACTTCCCGGACTCCGCCAAAAAGAGACCATCACGGCTACACACGTGGTTGATGCGTTTTATTTTGGATCTGGTGTCAAGTTATCTACAACCGGACATTAACAAATTCCCATCTGCCCATAACCGCGGGCACGGCTTTCGAAAGTTTAAACCCTGCAGGGGTGTCCCAACTTAGCCCATGATAAGCTCTCGCGATCAATGAAGGATATACCTTCTCCCAGGAAGACTCGATCAAAGTCGGAATCCCGGTTTACAAGACATTTCGACAATGGTAAAACAAGACCAGCAAAGCCGCCCAATGTGCCGACAAATCCCGATAGGAGCTGCACATATCTCGTTCTTAGGGCAACACCGGATGAGACTAGCTACGAGTAAAACCAGACTTCGAGTTTCCCCGAGGTGGCCCCGCAGGCAGCTCGGTTCGGACCAACACTCGAAGGAGCACTGGCCCGGGGGGGGGGGGGGGGGGCTAAAATAAAGATGACCCTCGGGCTCCGAAAACCCAAGGGAAAAAGGGCTAGGTGAGGCAAATGGTAAAACCAAGGTTGGGCCTTGCTGGAGGAGTTTTATTCAAAGCGAACTGTCAAGGGGGTCCCATAAATCACCCAACCGCATAAGGAACGCAAAATCCGGGAACATAACACTGGTATGACAGAAACTAGAGCGGCAAGAGTGGAACAAAACACCATGCATAAGGCCGAGTCTTCCACCCTTTACCAAGTATATGGATGCATTAATAATATTAGAGATATTGTGATATACCAACATAATCCTGTCCACCATGGGGCAATCTTCAACTTCACCTGCAACTAGCAACACTATAAGAGGGCTGAGCAAAGCGGTAACATAGCCAAACAACGGTTTGCTAGGAAGGGTGAAAAAGGTTAGGGGCTGGCATGGCAATTTGGGAAGGCTTGAAGAACAAGTGATAGGTAGCGCAACATAGCGATAGAACGAAGCAACTAGCATAGCAATGATAGTAGTGAGATCCAAGGTGACGGTCATCTTGCCTGAAATCCCGCTAGGAAGAAGAACGCGTCCATGAAGAAGACGAACAGATGAAGCCGAAACAAGCATAGACGAACGAATCCTCACGATCGCAACGAAACCGGAACTATCGAGAAGTACACAACATAGTAAACACACCACACATATACAAGACATGATGCACAACCAAGTATGATGCATGACAAGGCTACATGAAGCTACTCATGGCAAGAGATGATGCATACAAGAGCAACACATCAAAGCAAGTTTAAATGAGGCCGGAAACAACATATAACAATTCCGGTAAGTCCTCATATGCAAGTTTCGAAATTGGTCCAGATCTGAATAAACCTTATGTTCAAGTTGTTAAACAGCTAGTTAAAGAGCACCAAGAGAATCTACACGAAATTCTAGTCAAGTTACATATAAAGTTCATTTAGTTCGGAGCTATGGCCTAGAAGATATGAGCAAAACAAGTTAAACATGACGTTGATGCAAAATGCATACAAACATCAAGCAAACACCTCAAAACAAGGATGCAACATGATAATATGAAACTACATGCAATTCTAAGCAAGTTTCTTATAGATCACATTCAAAATGGAGCAACGATTCAACACATACACTCTATACAAGTTAAAGCAACAATCTGTCCAAAACAGCAACTAGGCATCTTGCAAGCACCAAAACAACATGCTACAGCACCCCAACATGAGAATAAAATCCATGGACATGAATCTACTAATTGCATAGAACAAAAGTCCCTTACTGACCTAATTCCAAAGATCAACAGAAAACATGGTAGCATCCATGCAAACATGGCAAATGATATGACAGATTCATACATGGCAGGAACAACAATAAGTAGGCATGTTGGTGAGCTTGTACCACTCACCACAGATCAATACATGGCATAACAATGTGACCAACAGCAAGAATACATGTTTATGAAGCTAAGCATGGCAAGAGCAAGTTCATAGGGTACATGGATCACTAGAAAAGCTCATGGCAAAACTGAACTTCATGTTAACAGGCCGACATCAACATTATTTAGCAATTTGAGAGCAAGATTATAACAAACTACAGCAGGCTATAAATGCAACCAGGGGCATGGATGGATAGAGCATGACATGTATAACAAAACGTCCTTAGTGAACATCTCCAGATTATGCATAGAATGACTTGTAGCAGCAGGTTTACATAGCATCATGATGTAGCAGATTCAGACATGCAAAACAGCAACAACAAGTACTCTACTTCACGAGCTCGATGCAATCTCTACAAGACTCACAAAAATACATGGATTGCACCTATGTAAAGATGACATGATGTAGTTCAAAACACATGTAGACATCAAGCTCATAGGATGCACACACCAAATGCAAGAAAAATGACAAATCACCAAGTTATAACAGTTTCAGCAGATTAACATCATATATCACTCTTGCAACGATGCTAAGTGCATCAAGATGGACTCAAACAAGCATGCCATAATGTAATGAATTGAAGAGCATCTCACAATGAACATTTTGATATATTATCCACACAAAACGGAGCAGTATGCATGGAGTTATGGCATGTAAAACATGGCACCAGAATGCAAGATAAATCAGGACTTAGCAGTTTTTATGAAAAAAACGGACGGAGCGCAAAATGACTAAATGTCGCCTGGGCGAGGGATAGGGCTGGCGGGGCGCTCACCTAGTGGGCTGCAGACCCAGGTCGGTGGAGGAGGCGGCCTGGCAGGGTCGGGCGCTGGCCGCGACTGCTGGGCTGGATCGTGGCCTAGGAGGCCGAGGCGCCGGGCTGGAGATGGGCCCACGCGAGCGGGCGAGCGGGCATGCTCGACGGCATCAGAGGCCTGCGGCGGCGCCAGCGCGACTCCGGCAGGCGGAGGAGGCCGGAACCAGGCGGATCTGGTGCGGGGAGCACGGATCCGGACGGCGGCAGGGTCGACGGAGCTTCACGGGGTTGGCGGCGGCGCGTATCTCCGGCAGTGGCGGGGTTCTAGGGCGGTGCAAGGCCAAAGTAGGCGGCGGGGTTCGTGCATGGGGACGCATCCACACAGATCCGAGCGGCTTGCAGGGGAGGACGGGCGCGGGGTCGCGACACCGGTGGTCGCCGGCGGCGGTTGTGGCGAGGCCACCGGTGAGGACAGGGAGAGGAGCTCCAGCGAGGGGCCTCGGGGAGCCAAGGCGCGGGGCGACGCTCATGCACGGGAGCTTCGGGCGGGACGCGGTGGCTCCGGGCTCGGATGGGCTTCCCAGGGCTTGATCTGGGTCCTGGCGGGCCTTGCGGGAGGTGGAGGGAGACAGGGCGACGTGGAGCTCGGCGGTTGGAGGATAGCGGCGACAGGGTTGACGTGGCGCGCCCGGATTGGCCGGAACGCGTGGAGGCGGCGACGCCAAGTGGTGGAGGAGGAGAGGACCGGCGCGAAAAACGATGAGGGCGACGACGGCTGATGATTGGGGGGCGCGAGAAACAAGGTGGGAGGTTGGAGGAGGCCAAAATTGGCATGGGGAGGTGTTTATATAAGGAAGGGAGGCTAGGGTTGGGGGTTTTGTCCGTTTTCGGACCGTACGATCGGCATCGGACGGGTAGGGTGGTGTAGGTGGACTAGATGGGCTGTGGAGAGGGGCCTTGGGCTTAGGGGAGAGAAGAGAAGTGCAGCCCAGCACGGTTTCCAGAGCGAAAACATCCGACGATTAAACCGACTATGGATGACGGTTGGGCTGCCAAACGAACTCCGAATGCGAGGAAATTTGGCAGGCGGTCTGTCTACACTATAATAAGACCGCATGCCAACTATCACCCCATTCCGAGAACATTTTTATGCCACTTATAAAAATAATATTCGGAGGTGCCGCGGGCGCGTGCGAGTGTGGTCTGGACTCCGAACGGACAACGGAGAGAACCAGGAGGACCCGAACGGATGCAAGTTTTGAAAAACATGCAGATGAAATGCAGATGATGACATGGCAAAATGCAACACACAAGCAAATGACATGGCAACAACGACGAATAGCTGGAAGACACCTGGCGCATCAAATCCGGGGCGTTACACTAGCCTTCCACAAGTTGCTTTCCACTCAAATCATCTTTCCACCAAATCCAATCCTATGAGAGAGAGAGTTGAGTGTTGGGGAGACTATCATTTGAAGCACAAGAGCAAGGAGTTCATCATCAACACACCATCTATTACCTTTTGGAGAGTGGTGTCTCCTAGATTGGTTAGGTGTCACTTGGGAGCCTCCGACAAGATTGTGGAGTTGAACCAAGGAGTTTGTAAGGGCAAGGAGATCGCCTACTTCGTGAAGATCTACCCTAGTGAGGCAAGTCCTTCGTGGGCGATGGCCATGATGGGATAGACAAGGTTGCTTCTTCATGGACCCTTCGTGGGTGGAGCCCTCCATGGACTCGCACAACCATTACCCTCAGTGGGTTGAAGTCTCCATCAACGTGGATGTACGATAGCACCACCTATCGGAACCATGCCAAAAACATTTGTGTCTCCAATTGCGTTTGCATACTCTAATCCCATCCCTTTACTTTCTTGCAAATTGCATGCTTTACTTTTCACTGCTCATATACTCATTGCATGCTTGCTTGAATTGTATTGTGATTGCTTGACTTGTGCTAAGTTGCTAAAATCTGCCAAGAACTAAAATTGGGAAAAGGCTAGATTTTTATTTGGTCAAGTAGTCTAATCACCCCCTCTAGACATACTTTCGATCCTACAATTGGTATTAGAGCTACGGTCTCCATTTGCCTTGATTTCCATAGATTTTGGTGATCATAGCCTTGGTTTCACAACCTAGGAGAGTATGGTGTCTAGCAAGGGAAATTACCACTGTAGAGGTCCTTACTTTGATGGTACTAATTTTGCTTGTTGGAAGCATAAGATGAAAATGCATATTCTTGGACATAACCCCGCCGTTTGGGCTATTGTTTGTATTGGCTTGCAAGGTGAATTCTTCGATGGGAGAGAACCTAACCGTGAAGCTAGCGCGAAAGAGTTGAAGATGCTGCAATACAATGCTCAAGCTTGCGATATCCTCTTCAACGGATTGTGCCCCGAAGAATTCAACAAAATCAGCCGTCTTGAGAATGCAAAGGAAATTTGGGACACTTTGATTGATATGCACAAAGGTATCGACTCCGTCAAGGAATCCAAATTGGATGTGCTTCAAAGTCATCTTGACAAGTTCAGAATGAAGGATGGCGAAGGTGTCGCTGAAATGTACTCTAGGCTTGCTCTCATCACAAATGAGATTCATGGCTTAGGAAGTGAAGAGATGACCGATAGATTCATCATCAAGAAGATCCTAAGAGCCTTGGATGGAAAATATGATACCGTGTGCACATTGATACAAATGATGCCCAATTACAAAGATCTCAAGCCAACGGAAGTCATTGGAAGAATTGTTGCTCATGAGATGTCACTCAAGGATAAAGAAGAGCTTCACAACAAGTCAAGTGGTGCTTACAAAGCCTCATGTGATGCTCCTACATCTTCAAGTGATAAACAAACCTTCAATGAAGAATTGAGTCTAATGGTGAAAAAATTCAACAAGTTCTACAAGAGTAGAAGCAAGGAAAGAAGTTCCAAATCAAGGTCCTACAATGACAAAAGATCTTCGAGTCGTGAACGTAATTGCTACAATTATGGAAGACCCGAACACTACTCCAATAAGTGTATGACTCCCTACAAAAGAAGAGAAGATTCACCTAAAAGAAGAAGTAGAAGAGAAGAATCACCACCAAGAGAGAGAAGGAGTAGAGATGATCATTATGAACGAAGAACCTCCCGGAGAAGCAAGGATTCGGAAAGGAAGGACAAGTCATAAAAGATCTACACAAAACGAAGACATGAAACTCACGTTGGTGAATGGGTATCCGGCTCCGACTCCGACCACCACTCTGAGAGAAGCTATCACTCCGACTCCAAATATACTCAAGATGAAGGTGTTGTCGGTCTAGCACTTGTGTCAACCAACTCCTACGACATATTTGACTCACCAAATGAAGGAACTGGAAGATGCTTCATGGATAAAGGCCCAAAGGTATCACATCCCAAGTATGTTGAGTTCAATAGTGATGAAGATGATTTGTTAGGTGACAATTATTTACTTGTTGACAACTCTAGTGATGAATACTATGATGAAACGTCAATTAATCATGCTAATCAAGATAAAATGAATGACAATGATAAGGAGAAGAGTGAGCGACTAACTAAAGAACTAAACACTCTTAAGTTAGCTCATTAAACTATCTTGGAAGATCATCGAGAACTTTTAAAGACTCATGAGAAGTTATGCATTGAAAAACTCAACCTTGAGAGCATGAGTTTTTAAAAGCAATCAATGATGATATCCGCAAGAAAAGTTCTTCTCATATTGTGAAGCGTTTACTCTTATCTACTTATATGCAACAAGCTAAATCTAACAACAAAAGTAAGAAAGATTCTTCCTCTAGTAGTAACAATAATCATGCTAAATCCAATGTTGTTGCTTCTAGTAGTTCTCTTGATTCCAGTAATGATTCTCTTAGCCAAGTTACACTTGAGCAAGAAAATAGCTTATTGAAGGGAATTATTGAGAAAGGTGTTTACAAGAGCCTTGCTAGTAGTAAGCAATTTGAGGAAATTATACGCAAGCAAGGAAGGCACCGGAAGAATCAAGGTGTTGGCTTTGAACGGAAGTTCAATGCCAATGGAGTTGAGTGGGAAGAAGATCAATACCCCAAGACGAAGTTTGTTCCTCAACAAGAGAAGTATGATCCTACTTCTTTCCAAGGGACACAAGCTCAATATGATCTTCCACCACAAGACCACAAGCAAAAAGGCAAGGACAAGCTTCAAGAGGAGATTGATGCATTTTAAGAAGCTCCCAAGGCCTTGGTAAAGTGGGTTCCCAAGACTACATCAAGTTCTACTTCATCAAGTATGACTAAAACTCCAAGGATTCCCATCAAGATGATGCAGATACCGAAGAAGAAGGACTAGAGAGTTCTTGAGGGTGACTCCGCCAACAAACTTCACTCATATCATATTGGCAAGGGCGAGTGCAAACAACTTTCATATCATGCACTAGTTCAAGGAGTCACAAACCCTCTTGTTGGTAAGACAAGGGACAAGGTAACCTAATGCTTTCATGGACATCATCTTGTGTGTACATCACTCTATGTCTATGGATATCCTTGCTTGTTCCTTGTAGGACTAACCTGTGTAGGTATTGAAAGTGCAACTCACTCCAATGGATTGCTTCGAAGGATCTACATCAACATTGAGCATCCACATCTTCAACACCTACATGAAGTCATCATAGACAAAACCCAAGGTTAGTTCACCCCTCTTAGGGGGGATATCACATCTAGGGGGAGCTTTACTCTAAGAATTGAGCTAAAGCAACTCTAATGGTGTGAACACAACAATGCTTTATGTAAAAGTGGTAACCCCACTTGTGCTTAAACGATGAGTATGACCTATGATCAAATGTTATCATTTGACTCCTAAGTCAATATACTCATATATAGATGATCTAATCATCGCCAATTGCTTGATAGATGCTAGAAGTGGTTGTGCATGCTTGGACACATATTTTCATTTGCCATTTTATTGTGTGAGCATGTTGTTTGCATATTTTACTCATTTAAGGACATCTGCTTGTTGTTTTGTTTTATTTGGCTCTTTCTCTTTTGCCAAGTGGATGGACAAGAATTCCTAAGAAACTTCTCTAGCTATCTATGCTTTTCTTGTCTCAAACTCTATTCATGCTATATCACAAAGTTTGATCAAGTCAGATTCGAACCACTCTATGTGAGGAGCACTCGGAGTCCCTGATTCGTCATAGACTTAAACTTCCCAAACCTCTTTGTGCATTTTGGTCTGACCGAGTCATCCAATTCGGTCACACCGAGTTCACTATGTTGATCTAGGTTTTCATCTCGGTGCAACCGGTTTGAACACTTCGGTCACACTGAGTTGCAGCAACCGCTTGCGGTTCTGCATCTCGGTGCCACCGAGTTGTTCCACTCGGTCACACCGACAGGGTCGGGATATAAATACCCACGGGTGAGATTTTGGAAACTTCTTCAAAACCCCTCAGCCCACGCGTGTCCTGCTCTGCCTCCTCGGGTCTCTGGATCGCCTCCTCACCGCTAGCGACCTCCCGCGCTGGTTTCTACCGCCGTCGATGGATTGTGCTCCACCGTCGCTGCCATAGCAAACACCCGCCGAACTAGGGTATGTGTTCGACCCCTTGTGCTGTCTATTCACCTCCGATTCAAAGCATGAGGACAATGCCATGATTCTTGCCACAAATGAAATCAATCTATCCAGAGAAAACCTCCTCAGGCTTAGTTTGATTCGAAAATTTTAGGGTTAGCTCTCCGATGAACTCATCTTGGACTGACCGAATCATAGAAGTCGGTCTCACCGATTTGGCTTAGGCCATCGCACATGCGCTGTTCGGTCTGACCGAAAATTGCAAATCGGTGTGACCGAGTTCAATTCTTTGTGAAACCCTAGCAATCTCGGTGCCACCAAACTGTGACTCAGTTTGACCGAGTTCACTAGTTTATGTCCCAAATGTTGCTTCGGTATTACCGAGTTTATCAATTCGGTAGCTCCGAGATCATTTAGGTAGAGAACTAGAACTAAGTTTTTGACTCATTTGTTTTGAAAAACATCTGCACTTTGTGATGCTCATCTACTGTACCTCATCTATATCCATTCATAGGGACTGCTATAAGTTTGCCTGCAAGATGTCTGACCAGAGTGACAGCCATAACAGATTTGAACATCAAGAGCAAATGAGTGAGGGCACTAGTCCCTCAAGTAGCTATGATGAGGGTAGCAGGAGCACACCAAGTAACTTGCCAAAGGCAGCCACCAGAGCCAGAAAGAAGAAAATGTCAGATTCTGAAGATGAGGACTATGTGGCTGTTGAGGATGAGGCCACCTCCAAAAAGAAAGTGCTGAAGAAGAAGTATGGCACTGCTGCTACAACAAAGCCTGGTCTGAACAGGAAGGCACCAGCAAGGAGAGTTCCTATGTCTAAGCCCATGTCACGCCCAATATGCGATACTATCCTAAAGAGACACGAAGGTCCCACCAAGGATAGAACCGCATATTGATACGCTTTTGCAAGGTGGATATCATTACATATACATTACATAATAGATGGGGATACATACCAAAGGCATACAATGCCACACGAATACAACATCATCTTACATAAGAGCACCATCTGACTATGGATGAAACACAAACAGAAACTCAAACAACATCCACCCTGCTAGCCCAGGCTGCCGACCTGGAACCTATCCCCTGATCGAAGAAGAAGCAGAAGAAGAACTCCAAAACAAGCAAACATCGCTCTCGCGTCATGATCATCGCATAACCTGTTCCTGCAACTGTTGTTGTAGTAATTTGTGAGCCACGAGGACTTAGCAATCCCATTACCATGGGTATCAAGACTAGCAAAGCTTAATGGCTAAGGAAGGGGTAAAGTGGTGAGGTTGCAGTAGCGACTAAGCATATATGGTGGCTAACATACGCAAATAAGAGCGAGAAGAGGAGCAACGGAACGGTCGTGAAGCTAGCAATGATCAAGAAGTGATCCTGAACTCCTACTTACGTCAAACATAACCCAAAACCGTGTTCACTTCCCGGACTCCGCCGAAAAGAGACCATCACGGATACACACGTGGTTGATGCGTTTTACTTCGAATCTGGTGTCAAGTTATCTACAACCGGACATTAACAAATTCCCATCTGCCACATAACCATGGGCACGACTCTCAAAAGTTTATACCCTGCAGGGGTGTCTCAACTTAGCCCATTATAAGCTCTCATGGTCAACGAAGGATATTCCTTCTCCCAGGAAGACCTAATCAGTCTCGGAATCCCGATTTACAAGACATTTCGACAGTGGTAAAACAAGACCAGCAAAGCCGCCCGATGTGCCGACAATCCCGATAGGAGCTGCACATATCTCGTTCTCAGGGCAACACCGGATGAGATATCCTACGAGTAAAACCAGCCCTCAAGTTTCCCTGAGGTGGCCCTGCAGTCTACTCACTTTGGACCAGCACTTAGAGAAGCACTGGCCGGGGGGGGGGGGGGGGGGCTAAAATGAAGATGACCCTCGGGTTGGCCGACCCAAGGGAAGGGTATAGGTGGTGGTGAGGCAAATGGTAAAACCAAGGTTGGGCCTTGCTGGGGGAGTTTTATTCAAAGGGAACTGTCAAGGGGGTCCCATAAATCACCCAACCGCATAAGAAATGCAAAATCAAGGAATATAACACCGGTATGATGGAAACTAGGGCGGCAAGAGTGGAACAAAACACCAGGCATAAGGCCGAGTCTTCCACCCTTTACCAAGTATATAGATGCATTAATTAAATAAGACATATTTTGATATACCAACATAATCCTGTCCACCATGGAGCAATCTTCAACTTCACCTGCAACTAACAACACTATAAGAGGGGCTGAGCAAAGCGGTAACATAGCCAAGCAATGGTTTGCTAGGAAGGGTGAAAAGGTTAGAGGCTGGCATAGCAAATTGGGAGGCTTGACTAACAAGTGATAGGTAGCGCAACAAATCGATAGAATGAAGCAACTAGCATAGCAATGATAGTAGTTAGATCCAAGGTGACGGTTATCTTGCCTGAAATCCCGCTAGGAAGAAGATAGAGTCCATGAAGAAGATGAAGCCATGAAGACGAACCAAGCGTAGACGAACGAATCCTCACGATCTCAATGAAACGGGAACTATCGAGAAGAAACACACAACATGGTAAACACACCACACATATACATGACATGATGCTCAACCAAGTATGATGCAAGACAATACTACATGAAGCTACTCATGGCAAAAGATGATGCATACAAGAACAACACATCAAAGCAAGGTTAAATGAGGCCGGAAACAACATATAACAATTCCGGTAAGTCCTCATATTCAAATTTAGAAATTGGTCCAGATCTGAACAAACATTAATTTGAAGTTGTTAAACAGCAAGTTAAGATGCACCAAGATGATCTACACGAAAATCTAGTCAAGTTACATATAAAGTTCATTTAATTCGGAGCCACGACCTAGAAGATATGAGCAAAACAAGTTAAACATGGCATTGATGCAAAATGCATACAAACATCAAGAAAACACTCTCAGAACATGGATGCAGCATGATAATATGAAACTTCATAAAAAATCAAGCAAGTTTCATATAGAGCACACTCAAAACGGAGCAACGGTTCAACACATACACTCTATACAAGTTTAAAGGACAAGCTGTCCAAAACAGCAACTAGGCATCTTGCAAGCATCGAAACAATATGATACAACATCTCAACATGAAAAGAAAAGACATGGACATGATGTACAGGTAAATCATGACAAAACATGAACAGTGAGTTATCTTCAGAAAACACTATAACATGCTCAAAAGGACATGGCAAGATTGCAAATAATAACAGTTCATAGGCTTGGCAGAAATAACATCAGGTTGCAATGTTTACAGTTATCAAACAACATGTTACAGGAACTTAACATGGCAAACAAAGGCATGAAATGCTAATACTAAAGACAAAAGAACAAAACTCCCTTAATGAACTAATTCCAAAGGTCAACAGTTAAGATGGTAGCATCCATGCAAACATGGCAAATGATATGACAGATTCAGACATGGCAGGAACAACGATATGTAGGCATGTTGGTGAGCTTGTACCACTCACCACAGAGCAATACATGGCATGAAAAGGTGACCAACAGTAATATGACATATTTATGAAGTTATACATGGCAAGAGAAAGTTCATAGGGTGCATGGATCACTAGCAAAACACATGGAAATAACTGAACTTCATGTTAACAGGCTGACAGCAACATTATTTAGAAATTTGAGATCTAAATTACAACAATCTATAGCAGGCTATAAATGCAACCAGGGGTATGGATCGATAGAGAATGACATGTATGACAAAACATCCTTAGTGAACATCTCTAGATTATGCATAGAATGACTTGTAGCAGCAGGTTTACATAGCATCGTGATATAGCAGATTCAGCCTAGCAAAATAGCAACAGCAATTACCCTACTTCACGAGCTCGATGCACTCACTACAATACTCACAAAAATATATGGATTGCACCACTGTGAAGATGGTATGATGTAGCTCAAAATTCATGTAGATATCAAGCTCATAAGATGCACACACAAAATGCAATGAAAAATACAAGTCACCAAGTTTTGTTAACAAACAGCAGTTAACATCATATAGCACTCTTGCAATAATTATAATGGCATCAATATGGACTCAAACAAGTATGGCACAATGGAACAAAATGAAGAGCACATCATGATGAACATTTTTATATATCGCACTCACAAAACGGAGTAGCACACCCAAAGTTATGGCATGAAGAACTTAGCATCAGAATGTAAATATTTTGGGGACTTGGCCAAAATCACCTCGCGAGAAAGGGACGGGACGGAGTGGGACGAGGAGATCTGGGGGCGCGGGAGGCTGTTTGGTTCGGGGGAGTGGTGGATCTCATCCTACTCCCTAGATCCGGCGTCTCCGGCGATGCCGACGACGATTCCGACGAGGTCGACGATGGGACACGGCGGAGAATGGCGGGAACGCGCGGGTCCAGTCGCCGTACACCGGATCCGGCCGGCGGTAGGGCTGGACCCACGGCGGGGAGCTCGGGGTGAGGCAGCGCATGGCGGGGAGCGGGTTGGTGCACGCGGGAGGCAGGAGGTCAGCGGCGACGGGGTCGCCCTCCGGTGAGGCCCTGGTGGCCGGAGCGGGGCAGGAGGCGGCGGAGACCGACGATGGGCGGCGGGCGACGACCGGGCGGCGAGGTTGGGCACGGGCTTCAGCGATGGATGGCGGAGGAGACGAAGCGGCGAGGTGGCGGGGCGCTCAGGCCCGTGGGGCGTGGCGGCGGGCGCGATCGGGCCCCCGCGGGCCCGCGATGGGCTCGGTGGGCCGCGGCCGTGAGGACGACGGCGGCGGACAGGTGGCGGCTCCGGATTGGGCAGGGGCGGTGGTGGACATGTCCGGGCGAGAGGGTGGACGTGTCCGTCGGCGGGAGGAGGAAGAAGCTAGGGTTCATCTGCGAAAAATGGAGGGGGAGGACCTAGTTATAGCTAGAGGGAGCTAGGAGATTCCAAATCAGGAGCGGCTTTCGCCCACACAGTCGTGATTGAATGACCGAGATCATGGAGGGGGTTAGGATGGGCTAGTGGGCTGTGGTGAAGGGGTGATGGGCTGCAAAGAGAGAGGGGTTTCGGGCTACGCGGTTAACGGTTGGGGCATCAAACGACCTCCAAATGGAACGAAATTTGACGGGCGGTCTACAGGTGATATACCAATGCCACTCGGCAAATCTCAGCCCATTCCGAGAATGTTTTTTTCCCGCTCATGAAACAAGGTCGGAGAGGGGGCGACGGGCACAGTGAGAGTGTCGGATCGCAAAACGGACAACGGGGAAAAGACTGGATGCATGTTTTGAAAAATATGTAGATGAAATGCAGATGATGACATGGAAAAATGCAACACTTAAGAAAATGGCATGGCCACTATGGCGAATAACTGGGAGACACCTGGCGCATCGAATCCGGGGCGTTACAACTCTCCTCCACTAACAAGAGATCTCGTCCCGAGTTCTTAGGAACGAGACAGAAGAGAAAGAGGAAGAGGTGAAGTAAGAAGACAAGATAGAAGATGAACAAAGTCGAGAGCACTCGGTTAGAAAAAAGAGGAATGATGAGTATGACGAGGATCAAAGCTCATGGAATAAGACAAACTCTGAAACCACTCCGGTTAGAACAAGATAGAAAAGGAAAGAATAAAAGAATTTGGGCAGCACTCTCACTGAAAATGGAAGGACTAGAACAAGAACTTCACAAGATGGGATGACACTTGACGAGATGAACAATGCGATGCCTCCGGAAGAATTGAAAGAATGGAATGAAAAAAATTTAGACGGAAGGGTTGAACGGAGTTGTTGAGAAAATCAACAACAAAAGAATAAGCTTGTTGTGGACTTATCAAAACAACTCAAAACTTGAGGTGAAATTATGCCACAACCAAATGCTTGAATATCTGGGAATAACGAAGAAATGCAAAACTCCACTTGAAAAGAATATGGAGAATTAGTTGCACTTCGAGATGCAAGAAGAATAAAACTTCAGCTCCTCCAACAAGAATTTTGATGAACATTTGAAAGAATGAATTAAATCATGAAGAACCACCATGAAGAACTCCGGTGACAAAAGGATGATGAGATAGAATGAAGGATGTAAGAATAAGATGAGCCTTGCGGTGATTTAGATGGAGATTCCGACGAAATGGCCGAGGAAATTTGAACTCCGGAAAGAAAAGATGAAAACACTTGGAACTAGAATTTATTCATCAAGAACAAACTCAAAAGGAAGGGATTACTTGGCGATGATGAAATAAGAATAATAATTACATTATGCTTATCCTCATCAAATTTAATTGATGACAACCGGATTTGGCACGCAACTTATTCTTGTTGAAAAGGATTAAGGGAATATGGCGCAAAACTTGAGAAAGTCTTCATGAACCACCGGTAGGATTGGAAAGAACGAATGAATTAATATGATAATCAAAGAGAAAGAATCTT
Organism: Triticum timopheevii; assembly: GCA_963921465.1. NCBI lineage: Eukaryota > Viridiplantae > Streptophyta > Magnoliopsida > Poales > Poaceae > Triticum > Triticum timopheevii. The sequence goes on from OY997272.1 coordinate 500,266,859, forward strand.
GAACGAACCACCGTAAGAATTCCAAAATGACTGCTGAAAGAGAATGAATCACCGGGGAGAATTAGAAGAACAAATATGCTAGAGGGAATTTAGATGCAAAAGAATAAAGAGATAACGAGCTGATAAAGAATACTTGCCAGATGCGCCGGGATAATTGGGTAACGATAGTTAGAATGATGGCCTCCGGTGAAAGGAAACAGAAAAATAACTTCTGACATACTCCGGATGGTTAAGAAAAGAATATTTGACAAATGGAATAATTCGAGAGGATAACATGAAACTAGAACCACGAATCTTCGAGAGAACGGGCAAGATTTAAAGGAAAAACTCTTCTTCGGTCTTCAAAAGTTGAGAATGGCGACGAGGAACACCACCAAAATTACTGAGATACTCCGGTAGACTGAAAACCGAAAAGGTTGAGCCAACAATGAAATGAATTTGAAAGCAGTCTTGGAGAAGGCATGTGACTGATGGAATCCATTCTTACGTCAAAACTCGAAAAGAATTATAAATGGCTCCGAAATAATTAGAAGAGTCAGGTAAGATCCTGGGAAAAGACCTGTGGGTTAGGGCCCACTGAAGAGAAAAAACACCATTGGAAAGGGATGTTGAACAGATAGATGATGCACCGGAACAATTGAAATATTTGAATGAGGTGATAACCTTGATATAATTCGAACACAGGAGAATCTCCTGAGATGTCTTGCACACTCCAGAAGGATAAACTGGCAAGAGGCGAGCGAGCAAGGAAAACACTTGAGCCGAGGGAAAGAATATAATCACTACCAAAAATGGAATTGAATCCACCGGAGAAGAAAAAGAGATGAAGAATGTCAAACGAGACGAGAATTCACCAGTTGAAACAATTGACGAAAGACTGAAGAGGCTCCACACGAATGAAAATTGATGCTCGAAAGAGACTCAAGCTTCGGGAAGAAAAAGGGTGGGAGGGCGGGAAAAACAAAGGCAACTTGGACGAATAGCTTGAAGAGAAAACACCCTGATTGAGGAAAGAATGCAATGGCTTCGCACGAATAGGATGGATACTCGATTATGGACTCCGGTTCCGAGGATAAAAAGGGGTGGACGGGTGGGAAAAAGAAAACAACCGAGGATTGAACTTGGCAAAGATGAAGAGGCTCGAGTCAACTTGACGAGAAATGCACCGGATGAAAAGAGATGAGAACCAACGACCGGAAAACCAACTGCGTGAACCTAAAGAAATATTTGAAGGGGAAGAGGAGTAATTCAAAACACCTACGTCAAGATTCCTCACCAAAGCGACGAAGTGGCTGAGAAGTAAAAATAATTCCTACTCTCAACTAGACTCCGAAAATAGTTTTCTTCTAGACTCAACAATGGTCGAACTACACGATAAATCAAGGGGGGCTCCTATGGTCGGTCGAGGCTCTGATACCAAGTTGTCACGCCCAATATGCGATACTATCCTAAAGAGACACGAAGGTCCCACCAAGGATAGAACTGCATATTGATACGCTTTTTCAAGGTGGATATCATTACATCAACATTACATAATAGATGGGGATACATACCAAAGGCATACAATGCCACACGAATACAACATCATATTACATAAGAGCACCATCCGACTATGGATGAAACACAAACAGAAACTCAAACGACATCCACCCTGCTAGCTCAGGCTGCCGACCTGGAACCTATCCCGTGATCGAAGAAGAAGCAGAAGAAGAACTCCAAAACAAGCAAACATCGCTCTCGCGTCATGATCATCGCATAACCTGTTCCTGCAACTGTTGTTGTAGTAATCTGTGAGCCACGAGGACTCAGCAATCCCATCACCATGGGTATCAAGACTAGCAAAGCTTAATGGGTAAGGAAGGGGTAAAGTGGTGAGGTTGCAACAACGACTAAGCATATATGGTGGCTAACATATGCAAATAAGAGCGAGAAGAGGAGCAATGGAATGGTCGTGAAGCTAGCAATGATCAAGAAGTGATCCTGAACTCCTACTTACGTCAAACATAACCCAAAACCGTGTTCACTTCCTGGACTCCGCCGAAAAGAGACCATCACAGCTACACACGCGGTTGATGCGTTTTACTTCGAATCTGGTGTCAAGTTATCTACAACCGGACATTAACAAATTCCCATCTGCCACATAACCGTGGGCACGGCTCTCGAAAGTTTATACCCTACAGGAGTGTCCCAACTTAGCCCATTATAAGCTCTCACGGTCAACGAAGGATATTCCTTCTCCCAGGAAGACCCAATCAGTCTCGGAATCTCGGTTTACAAGACATTTCGACAATGGTAAAACAAGACCAGCAAAGCCACCCGATGTGCCAACAATCCCGATAGGAGCTGCACATATCTCGTTCTCAGGGCAACACCGAATGAGACATCCGATGAGTAAAACCAGCCCTCAAGTTTCCCCGAGGTGGCCTCACAGTCTACTCAGTTCGGACCAGCACTTAGAGAAGCACTGGCCCATGAGGGGGGGGGGGGGCTAAAATAAAGATGACCCTCGGGTTGGCCGACCCAAGGGAAGGGTATAGGTGGTGGTGAGGCAAATGGTAAAACCAAGGTTGGTCCTTGCTGGAGGAGTTTTATTCAAAACGAACTATCAAGGGGGTCCCATAAATCACCCAACCGCGTAAGGAACGCAAAATCAAGGAACATAACACCGGTATGACGAAAACTAGGGCGGCAAGAGTGGAACAAAACACCAGGCATAAGGCCGAGTCTTCCACCCTTTACCAAGTATATAGATGCATTAATTAAATAAGAGATATTGTGATATCCCAACATAATCCTCTCCACCATGGAGCAATCTTCAACTTCACCTGCAACTAACAATGCTATAAGAGGGGCTGAGCAAAGCGGTAATATAGCCAAGCAATGGTTTGCTAGGTAGGGTGAAAAGGTTAGAGGCTGACATGGCAAATTGGGAGGCTTGAAGAACAAGTGATACATAGCACAGCAAAGCGATAGAACGAAGCAACTAGCATAGCAATGATAGTAGTGAGATCCAAGGTGACGGTCATCTTGCCTAAAATCCCGTTAGGAAGAAGATCGAGCCCATGAAGAAGATGAAGCCACGGAGACGAACCAAGCATAGACGAATGAATCCTCACGATCGCAACGAAACGGGAACTATCGAGAAGAAGCACACAACATGGTAAACACACCACACATATACATCACATGATGCTCAACCAAGTATGATGCAAGATAAGACTACATGAAGCTACTCATGGCAAGAGATGATGCATACAAGAACAACACATCAAAGCAAAGTTAAATGAGGCTGGAAACAACATATAACAATTCCTGTAAGTCCTCATATTCAAATTTAGAAATTGGTCCAGATCTGAACAAACATTAAGTTGAAGTTGTTAAACAGCAAGTTAAGATGCACCAAGATGATCTACATGAAAATCTAGTCAAGTTACATATAAAGTTCATTTAATTTGGAGCTACGGTCTAGAAGATATGAGCAAAACAAGTTAAACATGGCATTGATGCAAAATGCATACAAACATAAAGCAAACACTCTCAAAACATGGATGCAGCATGATAATATGAAACTTCATGAAAAATCAAGCAAGTTTCATATAGAGCACACTCAAAATGGAGCAACGGTTCAACACACACACTATATAAGTTTAAAGGACAAGTTGTCCAAAACAGCAACTAGGCATCTTGCAAGCATCAAAACAATATACTACAGCATCTCAACATGAAAACAAAAGATATGGATATGATGTACAGGTAAAGCATGACAAAACATGAACACTGAGTTATCTTCAGAAAACACTATAACATGCTCAAAAGGACATGGCAAGATTCCAAATAATAACAGTTCACAGGCTTGGCAGAAATAACATCAGGTTGCAATGTTTAGAGCTATCAAAAAACATGTTACAGGAAATTAATATGGAAAACAAAGGTATGGCATGATAATACTAAAGACAAAGAACAGAACTCCCTTAATGAACTAATTCCAAAGGTCAACAGAAAAGATGGTAGCATCCATGCAAACATGGCAAATGATATGACAGATTCAGACATGGCAGGAACAACACTAAGTAGGCATGTTGGTGAGCTTGTTCCACTCACCACAGAGCAATGAATGGCATGACAAGGTGACAAACAGTAATATGACATATTTATGAAGCTATACATGTCAAGATCAAGTTCATAGGGTGCATGGATCACTAGCAAAATACATGGCAAAAACTGAACTTCATGTTAACAGGCTGACAGCAACATTATTTAGCAATTTGAGAGCAACATTACAACAAGCTACAGCAAGCTATAAATGCAACCAGGGGCATGAGTGGATAGATCATGACATGTATAATAAAACATCCTTAGTGAACATATCCAGATTATGCATATAATAACTTGTAGCAGCAGGTTTACATAGCATCATGATATAGCAGATTCAGCCTAGCAAAACAGCAACAACAATTACCCTACTTCACGAGCTCGATGAACTCACTACAAGACTCAAAAAATACATGGATTGCACCAATGTAAATATGGCATGATGTAGCTCAAAACTCATGTAGACATCAAGCTCATAAGATGCACACACAAAACGCAATGAAAAAGACAAATCACCAAGTTCTCTTAACAGACTGCAGTTAACATCATATAGCACTCTTGCAACGAATATAATGGCATCAAGATAGACTCAAACAAGCATGGCACAATGGAACAAAATGAAGAGCACATCATGCTGAACATTGTGATATATTGCACGCACAAAACGGAGTAGCACAACCAAAGTTATGGCATGAAGAATATAGCATCAGAAAGTAAATATTTCGGGGACTGCCAAAATCACCTCGCGAGAAAGGGATGGGACAGAGCAGGACGAGGAGATCCGGGGGCGCAGGAGGCTGTTTGGTTCGGGGGAGTGGTGGATCTCGTCCCACTCCCCAGATCCGGCGTCTCCGGCGATGCCGACGATGATTCCGACGAGGTCGACGACGGGGCACGGCGGGGAATGGCGGGAACGCGCGGGTCCGGTCTCCGGACACCGGATCGACCCGGCGGCAGGGCTGGACCCATGGAGGGGAGCTCGGGGCGAGGAGGCGCATGGCGGGGAGCGGGGTGGTGCGCGCGGGAGGCAAAAGGTCGGCGGTGACGGGGTCGCCCTCCGGCGAGGCCCTGGTGGCCGGAGCGGGGCAGGAGGCGGCGGAGACCGGCGATGGGCGGCGGGTGACGACTGGGCAGCGAGGTCAGGTGCGGGCCGCGGTGATGGATGGCGGAGGAGAGGAAGCTGCGAGGCGGCGGGCGTGATCAGGCCCGCGCAGGCCCGCGATGGGCTCGGCAGGCCGCGGCCGCGAGGACGACGGCGGCGGACAGGTGGCAGCTCTGGATTGGGCAGGGGCGGTGGCGGACATGTTCGGGCGAGAGGGTGGACGTGTCCATCGGTGGGAGGAGGAAGAAGCTAGGGTTCATCCGCGAAAAATGGAGGGGGAGGACCTATTTATAGCTAGAGGGAGCTAGGAGAGTCCAAATGAGGAGCGGTTTTCGCCCACACAATCGTGATCGAACGACTGAGAGCATGGAGGGGGTTAGGATGGGATAGTGGGCTGTGGTGAAGGGGTGCTGGGCTGCAAAGAGAGAGGGGTTTCGGGCTACGCAGTTAACGGTTGGGGCATCAAACGACCTCCAAATGGAATGAAATTTGACGGGTGGACTACCGGTGATATACCAAGGACACTCAGCAAATCTCGGCCCATACCGAGAACGTTTTTCCCGCTCACGAAACAAGGTCTGAGAGGGGGCGACGGGCGCGGCGAGAGTGTCGGATCGCGAAACGGACAACGGGGAAAAAGACTGGATGCAAGTTTTGAAAAACATGCAGATGAAATGCAGATGATGACATGGCAAAATGCAACACTCAAGCAAATGGCATGTCCACTACGGCGAATAACTGGGAGACACCTAGCACATCGAATCCGGGGCGTTACAGCCCAGGGCCTCCACTCAAGAAACTTTGGGATCTGAACCCAAAGAGGAAGTTGTAGAAGGGGAGAATAGGAAGGAGAGGGTCAAGAAGACCACTGCCAGGATCATTGGCAAGCCCTCTATGATGAGAGATGATGTAGAAGAAGAGGAAGAGGATGCTGCTCCAGCACCTAAGTCACAAAAGCTCATGGGAGATGCAATCAAGTCAGGGGCTGCTTCTAAGCCCAAATCTTCTCCCAAAGCTGCTGCTCAAGCCACCAAGTCTGCACCCAAGAGAAGCACTAGAAATATACCTGCTGAAGAGAAGAACAAGGCCCTAGTGCCTGAAGTTAAAGAAGAAGATGTTGAAGTCCAAGTGCTGAGAAAGCTGAAATCCAAGATCCCAGACCATAATCACACACATCCAGTGGCAGAGGACATGAAACTCAGGAAGGATGCAGGATTGAGACATTGGACACAGTCTGATCTATATGCTGTGAGAATGAGAACTGCAGTGTACTACAGGTTCCACACAAAAGAATAACAAGACTTTTATGAGACCATTCTGCTTGACAAGAAGCCAATTGTCTGTGATATGAGATGGGTTGACTGGAAATACATCAGAGAGAATGAAGATCACTTCCCAGGAGTATTTGACAGCTTCAAGTCTTGTGAGGTTGACAAGTTTGTTGGACAGAAGCTCACCAAATGGAATGATGAGCTGATCATGCAATTCTATTCCACTGCTCACTTCTATCCAGATGGAAGGATAGTATGGATGTCTGAAGGTACAAGGTACCAATACACTGTTGCTAAATGGGCCAAGTTGATCAATGCCCCAGCAGAGCATGAAGATGACTTGGATGTGTATGCCAAGAAAAAGAAAGACCACAACTCAATGGCAAGCATGTACAAGGAGATTCCTGATGAAGCCCTTGAAACTCATCAGTTTGGCTCAGTGAAGTATCTATTGTCTGGTTTGCCTACAATCAACACAATCTTGAGGCATACTTTACTGCCAAAATCTGGAGATCACAGGATGATAAGAGGACATTCCATCAACTTGCTGCACATTTTTTATGTTCCTCAGAAATTCAAAGTCATGAGTCTGATTGTAGAGAAAATCAAGAGGACAACTGCTGATCAGAAAAGGTCTTGTGGGTATGCTCCACATACTCAGGTGCTCATCAACTCAAAGATGGGCACATGCACCTACTTGTTGGACAAGGAGCATTTTCCACTTAGGCTAGATTTTTAAGACAACACAATTGTGATGGATGAAAATGAACCTTCATCAGTGCAAGCACATGAGAAGAGATCAAAGGCAAGGGCAGAAAAAGCTGCAAAGATGCCATCTGCTGAGGAAGCTTCTGAAGTGTTCTTGAAGAGCAAACAAGATCAACTTGCATATCTGATCCAATCTACTTTGAGGATTGAGAAGGGCTTGGCCACCCTGACTCAAAATCAGGAGAGCTTGGAGAGGATCATAGAGACAAAATTTTATGATCTTGATATGAAAGTCACAGAGATTCAGACAGCAGTAGAGCAGCTCCAGGAGGAAGCAGAGGAGAAGAGGGGAAAGGAAACTACAGATGCCTTTTCAAGAGTGCCAAGAGGTCAGAGGTCTGATGCAGTGCTTGTACCTGATACAAGAGCTACCACATTTGCACCAGCAGCCACAGCTTCAGTGCCACCTCCAGTAGCCACTCCACCAGCTCCAGCTACATCTACAGAAGCCTTCATTATGGGAATCATCTCTACACCACCTCATGGAGATCAAGCTTGAGAGACGCATAGAACTATGCATATTTGAACTTTTTGGTAACTTGTTGCTAAAGGGGGAGAAATATGTATAGTCATAGACTTCGAGAGAGAGTGTTGCTTCTTTTTGTCTCTCTTGCTATTTGAACTTTAATGTGTGCTTGTTTGATACTTATGTCTTTTGTGAGATACTTGTATGATCAAGTGTTTGATCATGTGCTACTTTAATGTTTGCTTGGATGATATTGTCTTTCATATCCATATTTGATCATTCACTTTGCTTGGTGATGAGTGCATGTTTTTAATTGTTATCATTTTGAGAGCTCCACCAAGATGTATGTGACATGGAAGAGTAACCCATGATGCTAATTGATTATACATTTGCATTCAAACGCAAATCTTGAATAATGCAAAAATTTAGGGGGAGCGCTTACTTATCACATACTTCTCAAAGCGACGGTGTATTTCAATCTTATTATCATTTGTCGAAGCTTTGATCTATATGTTGTCATCAATTACCAAAAAGGGGGAGATTGAAAGTCCAACTATCCCTGGGTGCTTTTGGTAATTATTAACAACATATAGCTCATTGAACTAATGCTATTTCAAGATAAATATTTTAGGAAAGTTCAATGATTGGCATGGCATGGATCAGGAATGTGGACCCCTCAAAATGCTAAGGACAAAAGATTGGCTCATGCTCTAAAGCTCAAGACTCTAAATTTTATATTTCAGTGATCCAAGATCACATTGAGTCTATAGGAAAGCCAATACTATTAAAAGGGAATGAGGTGTTGCTTAATGGCTTGCTTTCTCAAAATGCTTAGTGATATGCTCCAAAAACCCTCAACCACTTTCTCATATCCACATATGTCCCAAACCAAAAGTCAAACTCGGCCCCACCGATTTGATCTATCCGGCGCCACCGAGTTCATTTGACATAGCCACTTGCCAGAAACCCTAGTCTTTCCGGTCTCACCGATAGGGATCTCAGTCTCACCGAGATGGGATTGCAAACTCTCTGTTTTCTTTCGTGACGTTTCGGTCCCACCAAGATGGAGCGATCGGCCCCACCGAGTTCGCAATGCAAACTCTCTGCTTCCCTTTCATAACGTTTCAGTCCAACCGAGATGAGCGAATCGGTCCCACCGAGTTTGCCTGACCAACTCTCTAGTTAGCTTATTAAAAAAGTCAGTCCACCGAGTTTGTGTAATCGGTCAAACCGAGATTAGATTATGCCCTAACCCTAATGAAATCGGTCCCATCGAGTTGACATATCGGTCCTACCGAAATGCCTAACGGTCACATAATGAACCAAATCGGTCCAACCGAGTTTTCTGATTCGGTCCCACCGAGATTGGTAAATTGTGTGTAACAGTTAGATTTTGTGTGGAGGCTATATATACCCCTCCACCCTTTCTTCATTCGTGAGGAAAGCCATCAGAACATACCTACACTTCCAGCATACATTTTTTGAGAGAGAACCACCTACTCATGTGTTGAGACCAAGATATTCCATTCCTACCATATGAATCTTGATATCCAGCCTTCACGAAGTTGCTTTCCACTCAAATCATCTTTCCACCAAATCTAATCCTATGAGAGAGAGAGTTGAGTGTTGGGGATACTATCATTTGAATCACAAGAGCAAGGAGTTCATCATCAACACACCATATATTACCTTTTGGAGAGTGGTGTCTCCTAGATTGGTTAGGTGTCACTTGGGAGCCTCTGACAAGATTGTGGAGTTGAACCAAGGAGTTTGTAAGGGAATTGAGAGCGCTTACTTCGTGAAGATCTACCCTAGTGAGGCAAGTCCTTCGTGGGCGATGGCCATGATGGGATAGACAAGGTTGCCTCTTCGTGGACCCTTCGTGGGTGGAGCCCTCCATGGACTCGTGCAGCCGTTACCCTCCGTTGGTTGAAGTCTCCATCAACGTGGATGTACGATAGCACCACCTATCGGAACCACGCCAAAAACATCTGTGTCTCCAATTGTGTTTGCATACTCCAATCCCATCCCTTTACTTTCTTGCAAGTTGCATGCTTTACTTTCCGCTGATCATATACTCATTGCATGCTTGCTTGAATTATATTGTGATTGCTTGACTTGTGCTAAGTTGCTAAAATCTGCCAAGAACTAAAATTGGGAAAAGGCTAGATTTTTATTTGGTCAAGTAGTCTAATCACCCCCCCATCTAGACATACTTTTGATCCTATAGAGGGGTGAATTTTTTCCCGTTGCAACGCACGGACATGTTTGCTAGTAACATACAAGTAGTTATCCTTCCCTTTTCATTTACTCCGCACAGTAGCAGTAACTTTGGCTCAATTCAAGCTTTGTAAATTTTGATCAAGTACATAGAGAAAAAATTAGTAACATCTACAATGCCAAATATTTCCGGAAAAAATATTCTATAATTCCAAATCAATATCATTGGATTCATCACTAAATATATTTTCATTTCATATGCATTTCTTAAAATGAATGTGTGAATATTTTTTATAAAGTTGATCAAATTTTATAAAGTTCGTATTAGGAAAAAACAATATATATAATAAAAAATAGAAGGACAAAAATAAAAAATATGCAAAGTATATGCTAGCTTAAGCATAATTGATTTCATGAAATTACTTTGCGTACAACCTAAAATGAGTAAATTGCTCAAAACAACCACATTTGTGGCTAGGGTAACAGGTTGCCACTACTTTTGACAAAAAACACAAATCACCACCACTTCCACGGCAAGTGAGTAGCAAATCCCACCGATTTGAAACTGAGACACAACTAAGCACAAAACCGACTGGTTGGACCCACGTGTCAGGCAGACATGGCATATCTACGTGGACAATACACTGAGGTGGCCAAGGATCCCACATGTCAGCCCCACACCTCCTTCCTCCTCACATCACTAGTAGGAAACAGGAGATCAGTCCCGGTTCCAGAGGCCCTTTAGTCCCGGTTCTCTAACCAGGACTAAATGATCGGGACTAATGCCCTCCACTTTTAGTCCCAGTGTTGTTAATTACGAACCGGGACTAACGGTGCTCCACGTGGCCGCTATGGGCGCCGAGGCAGGAGGACTTTTAGGTCCAGTTGGTGTCACGAACCTAGACTAAAAGGCAACCATGCATCAACACCTACCAGGCACTGGGTTTTTTGTTTTTTGGAAGGAGGGGTTATGGGTTTTGGAGGGTTTCCCCCTTTTCTTTGTGTGTTTACTCTTCAATTCTTTTACATTTAGGGTTTCATTTTTATTTTATGTTTTCCACTCAACTCGACTTTAGCTACTACATATAACAATGAGGGAACCATTACACAACATCATCATGAACATAGAGAAGTGACCTCTCTTTCTCCGGGCTTGGTCGAACAACAAGTTTTCGTATATCTATTCGACGCTACTACATATAGTACACGATCATGCATATATACAATATAACATCTCTTATGATCCCTAACATCATCTACCAAAATCGCATTGCAATTCCCGATGGTATTCTCCGTCTTTAGGTATGATGTGCTCAACAAAGAATCCCGCCAATTCCTCTTGAATTGCTCGTATGCGATCATGTGGTAGGAGTTGATACCGCTTCTCCTAGATCTAATTTAAAGAAGGGGGTCAATATATATATGAATGAAACTCAACCCAATTGATGGTAATAAAATAAAACCGTGAATATTGTTTACGTACTTCTAATTGTTTTGAAGGTATGCCCCGCTCAACGGTCGAGTTGCGAATGAACTCACAAACATAGTATCCACATAAATTATTCTCGGGTGCCTGCCACAAGCACTTCACGAGAATAGAGTTCAATCAAAAATGATAATCAAGCATGATAATGGTATTGAAACTCGAATCAATGAGAGATGCACGGAACTATCTAGTACTACTTACTTTGTGGTGTTTAAATCGCAACTCCTTTTTCTCTAGACCCGGTACCTTGCTGGTGAACCACTTTCCAAACCTTGCCCAGCAAAGAAAATTATTACTTGATATCAGGAAATGAACGAAAGTTGCCGATATGATGCAATAATGATTGAACTTACTTCTAGAGCATTTCACTCATGTCCGTCCACTCCTTATGCTCTTTATGTCTCGAGTCCAAGACAATTAGTAGTCCCACGTCAAGCTGAATGGATAGCAGAATAAAGTGGAAGTTGCACATGCATACCTCATCAATTACACTTAACCTCGAGCAAGCGAAATAGAATATGCACAAGACAGTAACACTCACTTTAAGTTGTAAGGAAAGAGTATTTCCCTTTTGTTTTGATGTTGAAGTAACGCGTTTAGCAAGTTTTCCTCAGTATCGTCGGGTCTCTTTTGTACTCTATATTCATTTATGGTATTTGGGTTAATGAACCCAATGTCATAGATTTATCCTCTTTTACATTCGACGATCTTCAATCTGCATAATATAGTGAGGATAATTATATATACATGCAATGAACAAGCTGAGCTAGAGACTTAATTACAGAAATAATACTTACAAACAATAACAACTCATGAGAGTTTTTTCATGGGCGTCTTGATTGTATAACTGAAACAATTCTTCAAATTCAACGTACAACAAGTCGACTCCAATGAAGCCATGGTCATCTTTAATTCCTAGCAAGATAATGTCGGTCCCATCCTTGCAGGTTTTCAAGTACCAGTCATGTAATACTTGCATCATCGATGATAGATGCGGGAGCTGCGCAGGATTGACGAGAGGCTTCTCGTGCTCATATCTAAATGGCGCTACTACCTCATCCATTTTGAACTGTACATCATCACCTAAGTAATCACCAAGAGTGATAGCAAGACCACTGACCGCTACCCCCGGATCATTTGCGATATCGGTAAACATCTTGAGCAGGGGGCATGATTGATTTTCCTGTTTGCCAAGATGGGGACTTTTCCCACTTCTTGCACCATATCTACTTAAGCTTCCCGACCGTTTCGCTTTATGAAATTTCTTTTCAATACAATGGTCATAGTTTGATAGTGGCGGAGGCGGCGGTGGTTTCTTAAGGGCATCCAAACAGGGCTTCGTTTTCACCGGATCTACTTTCTCCTCTGGAGGTGGACGTTTCAGTGCAAAATGGGCCTTCACTTCGGAATCCACGCTGTCCTTGGTTTCCTCCTTAGTCCTGTCGCAGGGTCTTTCACTACAAAAAGAATACACTTCCGTGATGATACGTGTTTGTCACAGTAGGCCACGTTTTGATAGAGGCTATGGTCCCGATCTTTCAATGAGATGATAACTATCGATTTCGTGGAGATGACTTTGACGATCCGACTACAAACGTGCACGACGTTGCGCCTTCGCAATCGCTAAACCAACTCCGAGAGGTTATTGACCACCCTGGAGCACGATCAACCTGACCACAAAGGTCTATTCCTGCAAGCAATCAAAGAACAAGCAAGAATATGATTAAGCAATCTGAATATTGCGAATATGGATGAAGTATTGATAAAAGTGGGGTTTCATAAGAGGTCTTGGTCTAGTCGTTGGACACAAACGAAGTACACGAAGTTGCAGCGATGGCTAACTTTTAACTAAATAAAACCCAAGTCTAAACGATGCCTTAAGGGCTATATTTATAGGGAAAAGAGAGGGGATTTTGTCCACCCTTGGCAAGGTGGGACTAAAACACCTCCTAAGTCGTTTTCCCTACAATACGGACTCTAAAAATAGATTACATGGGCCTGGCCCAAGATAAGGTGGCACAACACCAATAATAAGCTATGGACGAAATTTATGAAAGGTCATCTTGTATATTTTGTCCACCATCTTGTATGTCATCATGGTGGCTTCAAAGTCCGGAAATCTCCACTTGAACCTCCATTCTTGTTCTCTACGCACGCACCTTCATATCCGTGCTTGACCATGCTCCAATGTTCAACCTTCTTGTCCGTGCTAGGCCCTTCAATTGCAAGCAACACAAATGTATCTAAGTTAGGCAACATCATATTCTCATGAACATTAGAAACATTACCAAGAAACGGAAGTACCTGATGATTTAATTGGCGTATCTGAGCTCTAGCAACTGTTCCAAGAGGTAAAACAGTAGGGGATATGGGTGTAACTGTGGTAGCCATGTCCTCATCACGTTTTTTTTCATGCATGTACATCCATGACAATTTTATGACAGAATCAAGATAGTCATACCTGTGCTGTCGTAGAAGTGTTCCATGACATTACCAAAATTATAATCATGGAAGTGTCCACTTCCATGACGATAAATCGTGCATCACAGAAGTGCTTTCGTCAAGGGTGACTGACACGTGGCATCCACTGTAATGGAACGCCGTTAAGCTATCGGGTCGGGTTTTGGATCCGATAACCCGTTAACAGCCCCGACCAATGGGGATTTTCCATGTGTAAAATCATCATTCGCTGGAGGAAACACGTGTCGTCTCATCATTGGGACAGATGTCATCCACTCATTGGACAGAAGGCGCCTATGATACGTCGACACGTGGCACGACCCATAAAGTTTAAATGGGCCGGCCCAACTAAAGGCCCACAAGATTTTGCGGACCATAATGGGCTGGCCCAGCTAAAGGCCCATGAGATTTTGTGGACCATAATGGGCTGGCCCAGCTAAAGGCCCACAAGATTTCGTGGGCCATAATGGGCCGGCCCAGGTAAAGGCCCACAAGATTTTTGTGTGCCATAATGGGCCGACCCAGGTAAAGGCCCACAAAATTCTTGCGGATCATAATGGGCCGGCCCAGCTAAAGGCCCACGAGATTTCGCCGACACTAATGGGCCGGCCCAGCTGTAGGCCCACAAGATTTTGAGGACCCTAGTAGGCCGGCCCATTAACTGGCTACCATGTTTTGGGCCAAATGCCGGCCCATATTTGATCCGGTCCATTAATGGCTTGCCATGTTCCGGGCCTAATAATGGCCCATATGAGATCCGGCCCGTTAAAAGCCTCCCACCTTCTGGGCCAAATCACGGCCCAGATCAGGTCCGACCCTTTAAGAGGCTTTGGCCTTAATTATGGCCCATATCAGATTCGACCCGTTAACTGGACGCTATGCTTTTGGGCCCACTTGCTAAAGGCCCATTTAGTAATTCGGCCTGATATTAGTTTCGGCCTGTTAAGGGCCCGTTTAACATTTCGGCCATATATTAATTTTGGCCTGTTAAAAGCCCGTCATATAGTTGGGCCTAACTATGACCCGGTTTGCATCCGGCCTGCTCGCAACCGATATCTGATTGGGCCAAACAAGGACCGAGACAATTTTGGCCTGTTAAAAGCCCGTGATTTGATTCGCACAATCATGGGTCGGGGTCCATTTTGGGCTGCTGCCAGCCAGTGAGCTGTTCGGCATGTTTCAGGCCCAACCTACTTCTCAGCCTCCTAAAAGCCCATTGAGTTTTCTTGCGAAAAGAGGGCCGGGGGTTACTCGGCCTATTAAAGGCCTGAATCTACTAGTGGGCCAGTTTGACGGGGCCCATGATGTGGATCATACATCGTGATTGCATGACGGCCCAATTATGTACCGTAATTTTACGGTTTGGCCGGTTTACTGCGAAGACATGATATATATATATATATATATATAGTAAAATAACTGCAACATCATGAATAATAAAAAACCTAGACTATACAATAAAGAAATTACAGCATATTACATCCACTGGGCATCAAAGTTTGCCAATATGATAATAAAGCACAAGCAGACAACAGATTACATACATTGGGCATCAAAGATCGCCACCAGTGCAAATAAACACGCCGACAAAATAAGATACAAAACCGATAGCACTTCAATAGAGTTCAAGAAAGGTTATCCCTGCTGGCGAGCTGCACCGCAAGCACCTGAGCAAGATGATGAGACTGCACTTGTTCAACACTTAGATCTTCCTCACTCTGAAAGATAAACAAGTAGACAGATGACAAGTTTTGCACATATAAGTATCAGTGCTGACAATTCATCACATTTCTTACCGACGAATAAAGTGACACAGTTTAAAATTGCATTAACACAATATGGTATTGTTCAGGTCAAGACATGGCAGGAAATGACATTGTGAAGGAGTTGGCAGCCTCACGACACCACTGGATTACAGATCAAGAACTCATAAGTATCAATGGTTAGTGTGCTGTCAATTTATCCCATTTCAGATTGGCAAATAAAGAGACGGTTTAAATAATAGTAGAATGATACGACATTGTTCATAGTTAAGACATTACAGAATATGACATTGTGTTGTAGTGGGTAGGTTCACCACACCACTGGATTACGGATGAAGAACAGAAGCATAAATGTAGTGCAAAAGAAGATCACTTGCTCTGTATAGTTTAATTTACATGGTATGAAGAAGGAACTTGGTTGTACAATTGAAAACTTAAATTGAGAAGGACAAACTTTTGTTTATGAACTACATAATAAACTTTAAACATGCAATTTGATGCAAACACAAAAAAAAACAGCTGTTGCAGTCATGCCTAACCAAATATACACAACAAAGTTTGAAGGCTTGAGAAGGAAAAACTTACATTATTGGTGAAGACAGGCTCTATAAAGCCCTTGTCCATGCTGATGGGGGGGGGGGGGGGGGGGGCAATTCAAGAAGTTTACCACAGAATCTTCTTCATAAGCATTGCCTTTATTCTACATTTTGTTAAGAGTAAATATAGATGTGATAATATACGAAAAATGGAGAATATTTAAGATAAGATGAAGAGTGATGCTACATAACCAAGTAGCTATAAATCTATGTGCAACGATATAGGCAAAAGGCACAGTCAAGAGCAATGCACAGCTAAACTTGTTCAGTACCAACCTTATGGTCAGAGTAAATATAGATCTGATGTGTAGAAAATGGAGGGCAAAGGAAAATAAGCTGCAGAGTGATGGTACATGAACAACTACCTGTCAATATAAGTACACTGATAAAGGACATCATGTACTTACAAGAACAATTCAGAGCTAAAAAAATTCATTGGCATTGGATATATTCTACAGTAATGTAACCATTCATACAGATCAGATAATTTGGAGCAAACAATTGATAAGCAAGCTATCATGCATACTGCTGTCACATAATGAACCAGGTATGTATGCAAGTATAGTGATACAAGACAACAGGTACTAACAAGAGCATAGCAGCGGGCATCATATTTGTGATATCCTGTCGTTCTTTTCAAACCAGAATTCTTCTTCGAGCAGATTTCCTACAAAAAAGTTCCGTAAGGCACATGCAGAAAAGTAGAAGTTCAAATTGTCATGTGATTTCATAGACAATACCTCATCCTGGGAACGAGACCAGTGCATAACAAGGTTTTTCCATTCAATGTCTTCTAAATTTAGCACAAGAGACTTCACCGGAAATTCGTTTATAGACTTGCCATCAAAGTGTGATTTCCTCAGGTAACACTGATACTTCTGCAATGCTTCCTTGAAAAGCACAAGCAAGCTTTGCTCGTCATGACTATCCAGATTGACCCTCGCCTAGTTACAACAATGTAATGTAAATAATTGATGTGTTCGATCAGCAGAAAACAGGAAAATAATAACCATGAATAATAGCACTTACACGTAAGTTGGACAGGAAGATGTGAAAATGGTGTTTGTCTTCACTATAATCTTCCCATGATGGGAATATATGCACGTAGTCCCTAACAACATTGAAAGCATTGTCTTTTAAACTGGGAACAAATGGAATGGGGTTCCAATCTGCAGGAATTAGCCGTCTCTGCAGTTGGGATAGGTCTTCGGCCGGTGGACTTGCTGTACTTTTCGCTGGAGTGGGATTTTTCTGTGGTATGGCTGGTGCTATGGCAAATGAAATCGGTATACCTTTTGCTGGAGTGCAGGTCCTATGTGGTGGGGCTAGTGGTGTGGCCAGTGAAGTATGGGTACAGTCTGCTGGAGTCGGTCCTACGTTTTGTGTCACTGGTTGTACAACCAATATAAGTGGGGCGCTGTCTGATTTCTCCGGCATCACCATGTTTTTCAAGGACTTTGCTGGTGCTCCTTCGGGTTCGGCAATCACCCTATTCCTTTTTGATGTCTGATGCACAAGAACAACATTTGAGTGGAAAAACATGGTATGATGACAGATGGAATATGTATTGCTAATGGATGGGCATGGCATCTCGAGTTATATGATGAGTAAACTAAGCAGATGGCGGTGCAACAAAGTAGAAGAAATGCAAGACAACATATGCAAGATACACGCAATCAATAAAACCTTGCCAAATGAGAACATGCACCTTGATGGGTGAACAGGACAGGCCATCTGCCTTTGACTCCTCGAGGTTAGAATAGTCATTAGGATGATATTCTGAACAAGAATCAACAGGTGGGGAGCGTATGAGTTACATTGCTTCCAGAATGGCACTCAATGCCTTGGTGCCAATTTTGTAAGTCATTGCAGTGTTCCACAATATTGTTCTGATGCGCGGATTCTGATATTCACTGTAATTGCATATAATATCTGAGAACCATGAAAACATAAACAGTTGTGAGATTATCTTTGTAATGCAGATGATATTCTAATATAGGGGCGCCCTTGTAAACACTTGTGTGCTATCACTGGATTCTATTGAGAGAACTCATGTGTGCTGTAATATGGTGCGTGCATTTATATAATCTGGCACAAGTACACACAAAAATAGGCTCCAGAAGTAAGGATAGCTGACAGATGACAGGTTCATAATATACTATATAAAGAGTTTATTACCGCTAGTAATTGAAAGCCTATCGATCACGTACAAGCCAGCTCTATCAGCTATTGACTGCAGATGTCCCTGCGCCCCTTCCTGACAAGGAACATACTGTACATACTAAATACATAATAAACAAAGAGGAACATGTTAAAGAACATAAGAGGAAGCATATTCTTGAGGTTCTGCTTCATTGCATACAATGTTGGTTGCCCACTCATGATGAATCACAGTGCCCAAAGAAATGCAATTCCATGCTGTCTCTCTATATGTGGCAATTTTGAACAAGAGTCATTAGGATCATATTCTGAACAAGAGTCAACAGGTGGGGAGCGTATGAGTTTCATTGCATCCAGAATGGCACTCAATGCCTTGGTGCCAATTTTGTAAGTCATTGCAATGTTTAGCTTCAAGAGTGGACTGCTGCTAGTGCGACACAAAGCAGCTACACAGATCATAGTGTAGAAATAACGGGAAAACCTTAAGCATCAGAGTAAAATCAACAAAGTGGAACTTGCTGGAATATATGTGCTAGTTTGCCGGTACGGCTAGAAAGGCTTCGGATACCAGCTCTCTTCAAGTGAAGGTGCGGTACTGTTAATATCAGTGTAACTCTCAAAGGCGACACAACTCCCCGCATTTCCTTGCTATTCTTATAGGATTCAAGTGGGCAGGCCACTACAAATCCTATTCCTATGTTTACAAGATCCTACGAATCAAAGAGGCTCAAAGTGTCCATCACAACCGACCGTATAGACCTCTACACTGCAAATGTCCCTGCTCATCTTCAGTAAAAGGAACATACTGTACTACTATCATACTCCCTCCATTCCAAAATATAAGTCTTGGTAGAGATTTCCACTATGGATCACATACATATGTACCTAGATACATTTTAGAGTGTAGATTCACTCATTTTGCTCCATATGTAGTCCATGGTGGAATCTATACAAAGACTTGTATTTAGGAATTGGAGAGAGTACATATTAAGAAGAACGGAAGAGGAACATGGTAAAGAAGAGCAAGCAGATTTTGGATAATAAAATGTTGGTTGCGCAGTGCCCACACATGATGAACCAAGGCGCATTAAGAATGCAACTCCCAGCTGTCTCTCGACCATTTCAGGCGGTTGGATGAAGATCCTACGTCTCCTAACCCATCTTCTTCCTCGTCTCTGATTCTTCCCATATAGAACACCACACGGGCCGCCGGCCGGACCACTGCCCCCCATCGCCTGTGTTCCTCCACCACCCCCACCCCCACCCCCACCCCAACCCCCACCCGCGTCGAGTTTTCTTTGTTCAGCAAGGCCCCACAACCACCCGAGCCCCTTCGTTCGCACTGGCGAACTCCGGCGAGCTCTGAAAAATCGACTGACCCAATTTTGAAATTTAGTCTATTGTGATTTAACTAGTGTGGAATATAAAAGGGGAAAACCATAAGCATTGGGAGTATAGTGTTGAGCGTGCCATGGCGGATCTGAAGGTGCAAACCGGACAAAGGAAACTTCGCAACCAAGACAAGAAATCAGAGTAAAGCAGTGGCGATCTATTTTCTTGCTGCGATAAATAAGTTGAGCAGATACGAAAGAGTACCGCCTCTGGTGCGGCACCGTGTACGCATCTGCTGAGAATTTGATGATGCTGCGGTAGCAATGGCTGTCGGTGGCATGGAGCCAGATCTAGGAGGGTAGATGGTGGCGGCAGGGCACGGTGGACGAGACGGTCGTAGGAGCGGCGCCGGCAAGGTGGGCGACGGCGGGGATTAAGCAAGAGGACGAGATGCAAGGATCCCGGTCCGAAGCCGTGGATGAGAGAGGTCGATCTCTTGTAATGGACGACGGCGTCGGGGTATCAGCTCCGGCATGGTTGAGGAGGACGGCGGTGGATGGGGTGGCGGACGGCGGCAGATGGAGGAGGGTGGGGTGGAGAGGGTGTTTTGGCGCCCATGGAGTACGAATGGGGAAAAGGGAGGTAGAGAGGAAGGGGGGAACCATGTATTCAGGGCGCGCTTGTCTCAAATGCGAGGAAATTTACAAACTTAGCCCCCATTTCAAATTTCTACTAAATCACAGCAACATTAGTCGGTTGGGGATAGGATGGTAATCTCGCATACACCAAATATTTGCCAGCGAGAGTTTGTTTTTGGCACCCATCGTGTATGAATATGAATCGGGGAGGGAGTCGATTTCGGCCGAGGACACACTGTGTTTTGGCACCCACCGTGTATGAATCCGGATGAGAAGTGGTTACGTCACATTTGGGTGAAATTACAAACCTACCCCTATCGAAACCTATAGAAATCCAGCAGATAGGCTTTGCGTGGCAGGGACAGGCAGTAGTAATTTCCATCTCGCAGATTTTGGTTTCGGGCGGTTACTACGACTTTCCCCGCTTCGTTCAAATTTTGCAGAGTGCACGTTTACCGTGCCAACTCAATTCGAATCCCGTTTGTCTTCTATTTTTTTCGGGCGGGATCCATTTTCATTTGGAATTACATTCTATATACACAACACCATTTATACATAAATATGGTTTACAAATGGCATGATCTCAGATTCATAAGGTTGTATCCATCAATTTGGATTTTCAAATATTTGAAACCACTTTATGTTGAAATCCAATGTATGCATTCCTTGCTAACTCTCTCCAATTAATGTGTGTTTCATGCGTTTTTTTACTTCTCAAATATGTATAATGTGTTTCACACACGCAACATATAGTGTAATCCCGTTTAGACATTAATTGCATATAAACCATGCATTGTTTGTAATTAAAGAATCTATGGATCACCAATATTGATAAACTATATAACATTACACGTGTGCCCAAATTCAAATGAATATGCATGTTTGATACACCAATTTGCGTTAGGATATTATCGATGTCGTGATCTCCAGTTTAAATATTTGAATCCCCTTTAATCCAGATATTTGTCTCATATAGCTATCACTCATGCTTATATAGGACTATCTCTCTGGACCTATACGCGTTCATCGTCTCTCAGGTATCTCTCGTGCTACCTGTATGTCGACAATGATCTTTTATCTTCGTAACACACTGACGTTACTCTCTCCCTCGACCTTCATCACTCTATCTCTCTCTAAGTATACCTCGCTCCCTGCTATGTGTCTCTAACTATGATTCTCCATGTGGAATCTCTTTCTCTCACACAAACACAAAACTTTGTCTCCCGGGGTCTCATTTCTCTCTACTATTCCCATGTGTGCCACTCGCACACCCCTCATACAGAGATGTCTTTCGCTCCTTAGATATGAGAACCTACGACTCTTCCTCTTAAATATCTCTTTCTCACACACAAACACAAACTCTGTCTCCAGGGTCTCATATTTCTCCATTGTTCTCTTGTATGTCGCTCACACACACTCTCTCCCTAGAGATATCTTGCGTTCCCTCATATGTCTCTCTAGCTATCACTCTCGTTGTGAAATATCTTTCTCTCTCGCAGACACAAAACTCCGTCTCTCGGGATCTCATTTCTCTCTAATATCTGTTTGTATGTGACTCACATGCACCCTCTCTCTATCTATCTCACACCCACACACATAACTCAGCCTTCTGATCCACTCGATTCCTATCTCTAACGCACACTAGCTAGCATCTTTATCTTTCTATTTATCTATTTCTCCATAAACCTTCTTTCTCGCCCTCACTCTTGATTCCTATCACGCACACTACATATGTTTCTCTCTACATGCAGTCAAGTGCCCTCTCACACACATATATAACTTCACCCTCTGAACCACCCGACGGTCATCTCCAACACCCAAACTAGTGGATGTCCCTCTAGCTAGCATCTCCATCTCTGTATCTATCTATAGTTTCTCCGTCAACATTTCTTTCTCGCACGGAGTCTTGCTTCCTATCACCCACACTATATATGTCTCTCCATACATATGCATTTATAGGTTGATCTCTTTTGCACAATCGTTGTGCCTCACTCCCTCTGCTCGCCATAGATGCATGCTCCAGCCCACGCCACTATCTCTTAAAGACAAAAACACATGCTCAATTGTCGGACCTTCTTCCCTGCATTCTCACATGCATGCATATTGTCATACCGATCCGTCTCTCCCATGTCGTTGATCTTATGACTTATGTCTTCTTTCTTTTATCTCGATCATGCACGCGCGCACACACACACATCCCACGTATACATGTATACCTCTCACACATGCACGTTAAAGGTCTCTATGTCTCCATACGTAGTTAATTACCCTCAATCCTAATGCCACATCGATTCGTTCTCCTCTTTTGTGCACATAACTTCCGCCTGGATGGGTAAAACACACACTCACACTTACCAATCTCCTTCTAGCTACCCTCGCCTCTCACTCTTCCCCTATATCCCCGAAACCAATAAGACCATCCCTTTGTTTAATTCCCGCCTACATGCACCATCATATATAGTAGTATTCCTCGGTGTCTCTCGAACAAACACGTTCTCTCAATGTCGACTCCTCTCACGCGCACACACCTTCTCTTCCCTCTCTACGGGCATTTTCTCTCTCGCACCCCATCGTTGGTGGCCTCTGACATACACATCACCTCTCTATGATGAATCCATACACACTTAAATTACATCCGCCACAGAGGACCCCGCGACACGCGCGTGCGTGTGCACACACACATACATGCACGCACCCCCCACACACACTCTAAGACTCCATCTCTCTCTCTCTCACACACACACACACAAACACACACACACACACATGCACGCACGCACACCCCCCACACACACTAAGACTCCATCTCTCTCTCTCTCTCTCACACACACACAAACTAAGACTCCATCTCTCTCTCTCACACACACACACACCCCACATACACACTAAGACTCCATCTCACACACACATGCTCTAGGCGGAGCATTTGTTCCTACCACCCTTCATCCAACCTTACTCGTGTGGTAAACAATCACCTTTATTTACTTGCATAACATGGACAAATTCCACTTTACTTTAGTAGTCAGCAAACTGATCATCTGTACCCTTATAAAAAACGAGTTGGCGATGATGCTGTGCCTGCTGTCGGTGTCAAAACCGGCGGATCTCGGGTAGGGGGTCCCGATCTGTGCGTCTAAGGCTAATGGTAACAAGAGGCAAGGGACACAATGTTTACCTAGGTTCGGGCCCTCTCGATGGAGGTAAAAACCTACTTCCTGCTTGATTGATATTGATGATATGAGTGTTACAAGACTTGATCTACCACGAGATCGTAGAGGCTAAACCCTAGAAGCTAGCCTATGATGATTATGAATGTTGTGATCGTCCTCATACGGACCAAACCCTCCGGTTTATATAGACACCAGAGGGGGCTAGGGTTTACATAGAGTCGGTTACAAAGAAGGAAATCTAATATCCGGATCACCAAGCTTGTCTTCCACGCAAAGGAGAGTCCCATCCGGACACGGAACGGAGTCTTGAGTCTTGTATCTTCATGGTCCAACAGTCCGGCCAAAGTATATAGTCCGGTTGTTCGGATACCCCCTAATCCAGGACTCCCTCAGTAGCCCTTGAACTAGGCTTCAATGATGATGAGCCCGGCGCGCAGTTTGTCTTCGACATTGCAAGGCGGGTTCCATCTCCGAATACTCCAAAGTAATTATCAAACACTTAAATCATGCCCGGATCCGCAAGACGATCTTCACATATCGCCATAGAGAGAACAATATTCCACAAATGTAATCTGCTGATAATTTTTGTACGGCGTGTTCCTGCATCGTGGCCCGACCCAATACGAATCGGTTTTGCTCAGCCTGCCTCGATACGCGTTGCGAGGCGGTTTCATTGGCGCACCTTGCCAAAGCAGAGATCATGTTCCCCTTATCACGGGATCTTCTATCAATATGGGCGCGCGTAAACCCCACGACACCCGTTAGTATGACTCCATGTTTTTAGGCAAGTCCCAAGCGGTCACGCTGAGGACGCTTGATATTCACCCCCTTTATAAAGGGGCCGAGGCCTATCCCTCTTTTCCACCACCCTTGCGCCTTTTCGCATCTCGAGTTCTAACACCCGGAGCCCCAGCTCAAGTACCTCAGATCCTCAATCATGTCCGGATCCAAACTTCAAGGCCGGTGGGTGGCCTCCTCGGTCACAGAAGAGGACATTGTGAAGCTTAGGGAGGTTGGAGATCGTACTGCCGACATCAAGCATAGGCTTCCTACTCCAGGGCAGGTCATCCCTACTCCCGAACCCAACGAGAGCGTTGTATTTGTTCCTCACTTCCTGCGCGGCTTAGGCTTCTCCCTTGATCCCTTTGTGAGAGGGCTCATGTTCTACTACGGGCTAGATTTTCATGATCTAGCTCCGGACGCCATACTTCAAATCTCGTCATTCATCATTGTGTGCGAAGCCTTTCTCCACGTCACCCTGCACTTCGGCTTATGGCTCAAGACCTTTAATGTGAAGCCGAAGATGATTGAGGGGCGACATGCGGAGTGCCAAGGTGCTGTAATAAGCAGGAACGCCGACACTCCATGGCCATAGGGCTCCTTCCCAGAGGTGTCTGATCTATGGCAGCGGAGGTGGTTTTACGTCACGGCTCCCAGAGGCACAAAGTGGGCGGCTGCCCCCGACTTCCGTTCGGGTCCTCCTCCTCAACTGGCGTCTTGGACCAATGTAGGACGGGATTGGGGGCCTGCTAATGATGTACCCACACTGCAGAGCCATATCCGGGAGCTTCTTGAGAGGGACATTAGCATTGCCAGCATAATTCAGGTAATGTTAATCCGAAGGATGTTGCCGTGCAAACGCCGGCCTCTCCGGATGTGGGAATTCAATCCGGAAGGTCCGCGGACTATTCTGCACTTCTTCGGCCTGACGCTCGAAGGAATGTGTAAGTTATTCTTTGGACCACAAGCAAAGTGTCCGGACACCACCGAGGATGCGGGCCTGAGCTGCAATCGCCCAGATACCCAAGTAAGTAATCCAGAAACCGAACACTTCATTTATATTTATCATAACATTATTCTAAAAATCCTCCACGACCAGGAATGGCACAGCAAGGCAGAGAGAATCAGGTGTCCGGCACCACTTCCCGAAGGCTCGCCTAGTCCTGCCATAGCCAAGATGCTTGATCGTGTCCTAAGCAAAATGCCCTCGGGGGAAGGCGAAGGGAAGAACAGAGAAGCCAAACTTCACACATGGCGCATCCAAACCGGGGGAATCGCTACCTCCCCAAAGGAGGATAGCCGGGGAGGGGAATCTAAGGCCTGCTCCCCTCGCGGGAAGAAAAGGGCCGTCTTCGAAGACTTGGAGACGGAGGTGCCCAAACAAGGGAAGAAAGCTTCACCAGGGGCCCCTGCCCCGAAGGGCGTCCTCACCGTGCCATGCCCGCCAACAGGCCAGCCCTCAGCCAAGCTATAAGTTAATCGTAAATACGAAGGTACTACCTCCTTCTCCGAGAACAATAACCAAGATATATTTTTGCAGTCCGGCTAGCAGCTCTTCTCAACAGAGCTCGTCTTCAGGGGATCTCCTTCCGGAGATGATGGAGAGTGAGACCCCATCAACCTCTCCGCCTCATGAGGCGGGTGACCCCGAGGTGTCATCACGGAGGAGTCCAGATCTGCCGAAGCCAGAAGCTAGTACTTCGGCCGCCCTGAGTCCGAAGCATTCGGCTCCCACGGGGGGCGATAAGAAGGGTCCAACACAATTCGGCGTCCGACCGAACACACTGACGGGCCTTCTGGAGTGAGCTGATCTTTCAGAGGAGCACCGTTCATTAATGAGCACAATGCTCAAGAAGATTTCATCTGCCACAAGCAGGTTGAATGAAGCCTTTACGAGCCTGCTCAGAGGCTTAGAGGTATGTAATGAAAAATACATATTTTTTTAGCTGTGACGCACGTGCTAGGTGTGCTCCCTATGGATAGTAGCCCCTGAGACTCTGGTTGTCCGCCCTAGGCGGCAAACGGAGGATAATATTGTGTCAATAATGATCACACTGTATTTATGCGCAGGCGTCGAAGGATCCAGCAGCCGACCGGTCCGTTGAAGTTGCCGAACTAAGGAGGCAGATTGGAGCTATCGATGCCGATATCACACTGGTGAACGAGCGGCTTAACGAGTCACAAGGTATGTGCTCTGCTTTCCTTATTATTTTTTGTAGGAAAAACTGAGAGGAGCATAATGCTAATGTTATATGTTTGGACTGCAGACGGAGATGCTACCGTGGAGGCCCTAAGGGCGGAACTTGCCCTGGCCAAGGAACAGGCCCGGGCCAGCGATGCGGCTGCCCTAAAGGCGGACGAAGAATTGAGAGCCAAACAGGCTGATTGTCACTGAAGCGAAGACAAAGTACACGAAATGGCTGCGGAGCTGAAAAATGCTACCGATCGGTATGAGCTTCTTGAAAAATAAAGTAAGGCTATTTCGGCTGACCTGAAGAAGGCACTTGATGCAGCCAAGGAGACGCGGTCCAAAATTAGGGACGTGCGGGAGGAGCTTCGACAGGCCGGAGAGATCGCAGCTGGAAACCCCTACTTCTTGCGGCTGAAGTTTTTAGATCCGAAGTATGCTCCTCTGGATCGACGCTGGAGTCCGGCAGACGTGTATGCGGATTTGGCGAAGAGTATGGCTGATGTGGCCAAGTTTTTCGAGGATCAAAAAGATAATGAAGTGGAAAAGCTGTTCTGGTCGCAATTCAGTGCTCCAACGCGCACATTTCCGATGAGTGAGAAGATGGCTGCTGTGGCCGAGCTCCATAGGCTATCCAGACTTGCAATGCGGTCTGTGATAGACCATCTATGGCCAAAGGGGCCTAAGCCGGATAGTTATTTTGGTTTAGTGCAACAATTCTTTGGTGCCGTATCACGGATTGATGCCATGAAGAGGTCGGCGTGCATAGAGGGTGCACGGATGGCCCTTTCCCGCATTAAAGCATATTGGACGGATATGGAGGCTACCACCATTGCGACCCAGAATGCGGCGGGAGGCCAAGATCCGTCCGAGCACTACTTGGATCAGGTAGTAGAAGGCACTCGCTTAATAGAGGCTCAGTGCTCGAAGAATGTCATGTTCGAGTGACAAATCTTATCATTGTAAAAACCATGTTATTTTAATTATGGGGGCTATGTTTATACTTTTTGCCCGAAAGTATTATTGTGCCTCCCGTGCGGCCGTTTTTATGTATATGTGTAATCTGAAAGTTAGCAGTCATTGGCTTCAGCCCCCACGCATACAATGCGGAGGTGTTCGCGAAAAGTATGCATAATCACACTTGATACAACGTCTTGGTCCATTAAGGAGGTGATCGCACGTCGAACTAGGCAACCGGACTATATAGCTGTAACACTTTCACTTAGCCATAAGAGTTTGACGGTGGGGCTACTATGTAGCCCCTGGTACCTTTGCGTGCATCCAAATACGGGCGCGTGTGTACATGACCGGGAAACGGTCCTTCGTTAATGCGGAGGGATCCTAAAGATTCCAATAGGTCTTCGAGTGGTTGAACAGTCTCTCGCTATATCATGACAGTCAGTTTTTGGCTTTCTCTACTGAGGTGCTCATTCGGAATAACCAGGGCACAATCGCAGTAGTTCTCCTTTGGACGCTTTAGCCGATAAGAACGGAACATAAGGCGGCAAACCTAGGAGCCGGGCAAACCTAACATTTGACCAAAGACATGATTCGGAGCTGATGCATGTAAGGCCAAACTCGCGACGCCAAACACCCCCGAAGGTATTCAGACTTTATAACTTATACTGGGCTGAGTAACGCCCTTTATTGTGAACCCTGTATTCCCAGGTACATGCATTAGTCTGTCATGGCAAAATGCAAATAACGACAGTATCCTCTGTGGGTGTAGTACCCGTGGGATGTGTAAGCAACAAGAGACAATAAAGAAGGTTTACACAGGGGCTTAATCTAAAGAGAAACCTTTGAGCGGGGCCCTGCTGCACATCTGTGCCTTTATCTCCGTTGTGCCATGTCCTGGGAGGGTGTCGCACGGATGGTGCCTGCAAAAGAGGAAAGCTCGTGTAGAAGAGTATGACATAAGTGTTCAAAAAGTTGGCTATCACTAATGGATAGTAAATGTGTAAGACATTGGCCTGTTAATTAGGTCAATCTGGGAGTTGGGCTTTAAAAATTTATAGCCTCTGGTGTCCTCTATGGGATTACATATGAGGCGCCTAGATCAGATTTATCTGGGCTGTCGGACTCGTCTAGCCGTGTCCGTGGTCTTAACGACCGATCATTCTTTCTGGTATTAGAGGCCGCTTAGAGTCCGGCTGCTGGAGCCATCGTATATTCATCCATGCGTAAGGAACACTCTGTACTTCCGTTAACTGTGATGACGCCGTGTGGACCAGGCATGAGTTTAAGGTTGGCGTAGTGCGGTACTGTGTTGAATCGGGCAAAGGCTATTCCCCCAAGCAGTGCGTGATAACCACTTTGGAGGGGGCGATAGCGAAGAGTAGCTTTTCGCTTCTGAAGTTGCCTGGGGAGCCGAATATCACCTCTAGTACGAGGGAGCCCCTGAAGTGGACTTCGACGCCTAATATCACCCCTTCAAAGGTGGTGTTACTATGGTTGATTATGGATGGGTCTATCCCCATCCTGCGGAAAGTGTTTTGGTATATTAGGTTGAGACTGCTGCCGCCGTCCATGAGGACCCTAGTGAGATGGTATCCGTTGATTATTGGGTCGAACACCAAGGCAGCTGATCCCCCGTGCCGCATACCAGTCGGGTAGTCCCTGCGATCGAAAGTGACCGGGCAGGCCGACCAGTGGTTAAGTTTGTGGGCCACGGGCTCTATAGCATACGCGTCTCTGAGCGTGCATTCACGCCTTCTTGTGGTTATGTGAGTCCCGTGGATCATGTTGACTGTTTTTACTTTTGGTGGGAATTTTTTCTGTCCCCTAGTGTTTGGCTGGCGAGGCTCATTATCGTCTTCACTTGGTGTTTCCCCTCCCCTGTGTTCGGCGTTTAATTTGCCGGCCTGCTTGAAGACCCAGCATTCTCTATGAGTGTGGTTCGCGGGTTTCTCGGGGGTGCCATGGATTTGGCATAGTCTGTCCAAGACTTTATTCAGGCCGGATGGTCCTTCTTTGCTGGCTTTAAGTGGCTTCTTTTGTTGAATGGGTCGAGAGCCCATGAATCCGGCATTGACTGTTGTGTTCTTCGGACTTTCTTCCTTGTTTCGATGTTTGTTTTTATTGCGCCGTGGCTTCCCGTTGCCATCCCTTATTTCGGATGTACTTGGGTCACTGGTGCCTCGATGGGCCAACCAGCTGTCTTCACCCGCGCAAAAAGCGGGTCATAAGGCTCGTCCCGGATATTGTGCTTGAAGGCCACTAGGGCTTCGGCATCTGGACAGTCGACAATTTGATTCTTCTTAGTGAGGAATCTGTTCCAAAGCTTGCGCGCGGACTCTCCGGGCTGTTGAATTATGTGACTTAAATCGTCAGCATCCAGAGGTCGGACATCGGTCCCTTGAAAATTTGTCCTAAAAGCGTCCTTGAGTTCCTCCCAACTTTCGATTGAATTTTCGGGGAGGCTTTTCAACCAGTGCCGAGCTGGTCCCTTCAACTTGAGAGGAAGGTATTTAATGGCGTGGAGGTCGTCCCCACGAGCCATGTGGATATGAAGGATAAAATCCTCAATCCAGACCCTGGGGTCTGTTATTCCATCATATGCCTCTATGTTCACAGGTTTAAAACCTTGTGGAAATTCATGGTCCAGTACCTCTTCAGTGAAGCACAAAGGGTGAGCAGCCCCTCTGTTTCTGGACGTGTTATGGCATGCCGTTGGCTGTTGATGTGTCCGGTATTGATTCCGAACTGGTACCCGATCAGTCTGATCATTTTGGTGACCATAGTCTCGTGCTAGGGCGTGTCCTCTAGATCCATAGATGGACCTCGTCGCGCCAGCCTTTTTATCCAGGAGCTCATGTAAATCATGTGCATCGTCGGTAGCTGCTCCATTGCAGTTTCAAAGTGGTTTGTTCGGCCTATTGGCCGTATTGTTCTACGGTGGAACGGCCTCGTCGTCGAATTCTGGTAGCAGCTTGCGCTTTGGATAGCTCTTTGTTTTGCGATCATCGCCGTACTTTTCTTTAGTGTCTAGTACTTTATTCCATCTGCGATTGAGCGTTTCCTGTGCAGCTTTAAGCTTTTGCTTCTTCTTCTTCAGACTTCTCGTAGTGGCCATAAGCCTTCCATGGAGGTTATCTCGTTCCAGGCATGTCTCTGAGATGATGAATGCATCATCGTCCGGACTGTGCTCGTGTCCCGACGCGGTTTGATGAGTTCGTCCCTCGGCATCATTGTGATCGGGCGTCTGCTCCGAGCTATGTTCGGCGTGACCTCGTTCATCCTCCTCCATCGCTGGGTCCATATGGTCATTGTTGCCTTCGGGGTTGACTATGGTGTCGATCTTTCTAGCGCTGCTATCGCTATTTTTACTATTGCTGGACTTGGAGCGGCGCCTGCTGCATTGTTTTGGCTTTTGTCTAGGGGTTTTATCCTAAGGTTTGTCGCCGTCATCCTCCTTAGGCGTATCCATCATGTATATATCGTATGATGAGGTGGTAGTCCAGCGCCCTGTAAGTGGTGGTTCTGAATCGTCCCCTGCGCCGACGTCCATACCGTCGGTGTCATCAGAGTCGAATTCAAGCATGTCTGTTACGTCGTCGACAGTGGCTATGAAGTTGGTGGTGGGTGGGCAATGAATTCCTTCGTCTCCTGCTTCCCGCTCGAGCCGGACTTAGTTCGGCCAAGAGTCTCTTGACAATGAGAGAGACTTTAACAATTTTAGCACGTCGCCAAGGGGCGTGTGCTGGAAGATATCCGCAGCGGTGAACTCCATTACCGGAGCCCACCCGGATTCGGTGGGCTCAAGAGTGCGCGGACTGGAACCTACAACCGGATACAAGTCCAGGGGTCCAGTGTCACAGGCTTCTTTGGGGGTGAAGTCTGTGTTCGGCTCTACTGCCGACGGGTATGTCGCCTCCGGGGCAGGGTCCATCCACCCGTCCTGGGGTGACGCAATCTGTCCCGGATTTAGGTCTAGGGCTCCTGCTTGGGCGATATCCCGGGCATTGTCCGACAGCAGGTCTTAGCCATGCTCATCGTGACTGTCCGACGCTCCTGGCATAGGCTCGAATCCGTTGAAGATTGAGTCTCCATGGATATCGTCCATGTAGTTTAGGTTTCTGAACCTGACCTGATGGCCAGGGGCGTAGCTGTCGATCTGCTCTAGATGGCCAAGCGAATTGGCCCGCAGTGCGAAGCCACCGAACACGAAGATCTGTCCGGGGAGAAAAGTCTCACCCTGGACCGTGTTGTTGTTGACGATTGAAGGAGCCACCGAGCCTTGCAGCGACGACACACAGGAACTCTCAATGAAAGCACCAATGTCGGTGTCAAAACCGGCGGATCTCAGGTAGGGGCCCCCGATCTGTGCGTCTAAGGCTAATGGTAACAGGAGGCAAGGGACACAATGTTTACCCAGGTTCGCGCCCTCTCGATGGAGGTAAAACCCTACTTCCTGCTTGATTGATATTGATGATATAAGTGTTACAAGAGTTGATCTACCACGAGATCGTAGAGGCTAAACCCTAGAAGCTAGCCTATGATGATTATGAATGTTGTGATCGTCCTCATACGGACCAAACCCTCAGGTTTATATAGACACCGGAGGGGGCTAGGGTTTACACAGAGTCGGTTACAAAGAAGGAAATCTAATATCTGGATTGCCAAGATTGTCTTCCACGCAAAGGAGAGTCCCATCCAGACACGGAATGGAGTCTTGAGTCGTGTATCTTCACGATCCAACAGTCTGACCAAAGTATATAGTCCGGCTGTCCGGATACCCCCTAATGCAGGACTCCCTCACCTGCCATCTTGTAATACAGACCGTATGATCTATATCTGACGGATAGAAAGCAAACTATGATAATTTTACAAAAGATACCCTCACCTCTCTCCACATCATTATCTCCCACAACCTCATTGCTCAGCAATTAGAAAAGGAATAAGTCTCTGGAACAATCTAGCATGCATGGTGGCCGCTACCGCCTGCCGGCGCCATCCATCCCCATGCCTCCGCCCATTCCGACCTCCAGTCACCACCACGCTCCACTCCTCCTCACCTTATCTCTCATCTTTCATTTTGTCGATGACATTCTCGAGATACCAGTTTTCCGATAAAATTCTCGAGATATCATTAGTTTTTACACATAGGATTACTCCTGCATGGGTCAATCACAACAGGTGTTTTGTAAAAAAAAATGCATATTGATGTTCCATGCAATGCACGATAATCTTGCTTGTAATTATATAACACAAATCACGAGCAGGAAGTGACATTTTTTTGACACAACCACGTTAACATGGCCACGTAACTCACTAGCTAAAGTAAATACTATTATACTTATATCCCAATGCAAAAGGTTGAGTACTTGTCCGAAGAGTAGAGTCACACACACGCACTCTATCTCTTAGAATCTCTCTCTCACACACACCAGTTACGTGATGCCCACTTAAGCAAACAAGTATGTTACAATTTGTGCACCCGCGGGTACACATGATGCTGCACATTTATTTAAGCCAGAAGGCGAACCCAAACAGTAGCTGTATTCATTCCCCTCCCGCCGCCTCTTCTCTGGTCGCCGTCGCCCGGTAGCCATGGCCCGGCCGAAGGTAACAACATATGCGATACTCCCGCCGGAGCGGTGCTTTAATATGGAAATTTTAGTGGTCATGCATGCATCTTTTTGTGCTAGCACTCCTATATAAGGGTTGACCGGTGGCTTCCCGCGGATGTGCGCGGGCGGTGGAAGAGGAAGGAGAAGGGAAGTGGACTATGGAGTAACTTTTTTTACCACAATTTCTTAGGAAACTGAGTGCAATAATTGAGTAGTTTTGTACTAGTACTACACCTGAAACGGTTCAAAACCTATACTCCCTGGCCAGCGTGCGCTTCCAGCGTGAAACGGTCAGCATCATCCTGGAGCGTCAGTGCCGCATTAATGCCCTGCCAGAGCGGAGGCGACCTCTCACTGGCGCCAGCTTTGAAGTGGCGCGACGGCCGAGAGAGCGCCGCTTCCCGATGCACGCGACTGCTCCGCATCGAGACTGGCCATAGGCCCTGTTTGGATCCATGGGTTAGAGTTAGTTTGAGCTAGTTGGGGCTCAAATAGCCCTAAAGTATCCAAGCATGAGGGTTTAAATTGGAGCAAGTTGCACCGAACCCACCAAAAAAAAAACTGTCCCACCCAAGAGGTGCTAACTAGAGATAGTTCTCATTGGGACCACTAAAAAATCACTTTTCTCTATCCATCAAGTGCATTTATTGTCAATCTAACCCTGTCACCCAAACACCTCTTTGGCTACAGTTAGTTCAGGGTTAGTCATGAGTTAGTCTAACCTCTAGCTAAGTTAGAGTATCAAATAGGAGCAGTATAGGACATGCAAATTGCTCAAAGCATACAGGCAAATTCGTACGTGAAAGGATTTTTTTCTTTTTGAAAACGGAACATGAAAGGAATTTTTTTAGAATGCTCTTGGCATGTCGCTAACATGTGATGAGTTAACCGACCTCAATAGACGGCAAAAACGCCAGCCCGCCGCACTTTGATAGAGACGAGGAGGGAGAAGCGATACAGGCTGCTGGATTACTAGAGATAGGTGTCGCACGGAAGCCAAGAAGTATGGTGATAGCGTGGGTTAGCCATGTACTAGTATTATGTAACTACACTGCGCTGCCATGTTTCGTACTCTTCCAGTCCACTGTGGAGATGATTGGTTAATTTTATATCGCTGAGTAATATTAAATATTATGAGTGCAGATGCTCCACCACGAGGTTCCTTGCTCCTTCTCGGTCGTCCGGAATCTATGTTCTTCCACTCTATTTTTTACGTGAGCTTTGTTCATCCTTTTGCCAACACGCGAGACATCTCGCATCAAGGTGCACGTGTTATGCAAGGATCGTTCCATCTATATGAAGAACACGTGGGACTGGAACTACGAGACGGACATGTACCCATGAGTGGACGTACGAACCTGAGTAATGTAGCGCAGTAAGTGAAGTACAAAGGCACAAATGGTATGAATATGCATGGCATATAGGGTGTGTTTGATTGAGTTGTCATCTCAGCATAGTTGTTCCCTCTTCATGCATGCTCAACTCAACACCCCTCTTCATGCATGCTCTCTTCATGCATGCTTCTAGTGTATTTTTGCTAAACTAGTGTGGACTCATGCACCCTCCATACACTCTACCAAACACCCAAAAGTAGGTCGAGAAGGGAACTCTTGGGCGGCATTTGTCTCTTACTACGTACTACCACTAAATGTTGTACGTGCAATGCATGGTGATGTTATGGAGTACGTGCCTAAGTACTCTACTACTACTATATTAGTTGGAGGCACATATTAACTTTTATATTTGCTTACGTGTATGCCCCGAGACCTTCCAACTAGACATGTCTTTCTCTCCAGGTCGCACTTTGTATCGTTCATACTACTAAGTACTACTACTTTTGGTCTCTGACCCAAAAGTGGAAGAAGTGGAGATGCTCTACCACGCTGTCTTTTTACGCTGGGCTCTACCACGATGTTCATGTCCCACTCCTTTCGCTGACGTGTGGGACATCCAACACGTGCCGTGTTTGGCACCCTTCGTCGTAAGAGTTGAAATGCTAGCATTCATTAGAAATAAAAAATAATTATAAATCAGCAGTGATACTATTTTTTTGCGAACCAATCAGCAGTGATGCTATACCACGCGGTTTCCTTGCTCCTCGATATCGGAAAGAATACTTCTGTTCGCCAACATGTGGGACGTCGACCATCCTAGTCCACTTGCAATGCACGCAGAACTCCAAGGGAGAGTCACCCAGGTCGTCGCGCTGCAGTAACAATGACTAATGAGCCATCAAATCACATGCCCACTTCCCACTTTGAAGTTGCTCGGATGAAGGAACCATCATGACTTCGTTGAATTCCGCTTCTTGAAGAAAACTACTGTACCAGCAGTTTTGCTAGCTACAGTAGTTACTCCAACAGAGGCCTCCTTTCGTTCATAGGATAGGAATTTTATAGGAATATGAAAATCATAGGAAGTGAGATGACATGCATCTCAATTCCTATAGAGAAAGAGATGCCATTTGATGCATAGGATAGGAATTTTTCCATTTAGTCTAGGCTAATGTACTGGTAATTTGGTCTAAAAACTACAGTAGCAACTAGTAGTACTAGTACATGCTCGTACTCAGATATAGACACACACACTAACTACTAGTACTACTACTTCTCACATGCTGGCCAGACGCCGTCGTTCTCCTTCCCGGCTTTGTCGGCGACACCCCACCATTTTGTGTGCGGTCGTGGGCGGCGAGGAACTCGGCGCGGCGGGATGCCATCGCTGCCTTACCGGTTAGTGTGCGGGGCGGTGGCATGAACAACACTTGGTGAGAGCTTTGGGGTGGAGTGGCCGGACAACCGTATAGTGCATTGGTTTGTCAAGAGCTCAAGGATAGAAGAGAAAGCAAATTTGGATTCCCCTTCAATCCTGGTCATTTATTACTGAGTGAAATGCATTGGAGGTCATCGAACTTGTCTTGATAGCTCACTTTGATCATTGTATACGAGATATGGTGATTATACGGTCACTGGCTCAGCGTATAGCTCTGTATTTGTTTGGTTGACCAGACAAATAGTGCGCATGCACCTCATCAGCTTGTGTTCTTTATCTATGTACGCGGGCCTACCTGTCAATGGAGAAAGAAATACTGTAAAAACCAAAATTATGCGTATGTGGGGAATCAAACCACAGACTCGTCGCTGCAACGCACCCTCGTCAGCCAAATGAAAATGAAATACTTCGTGTCAGACACTCACACTCACACTGTCAAAGCATGCCAATGCATGCACGTCGCCCTCTAAATCAAAGTCCTGCTCATGGCGCAATGCAAACAGCGAGCCCATCACCTGCGCGCCCCGGCGGTGCCTGACATTACTATTTAGACGTTTGATGGAGGCCTACACGAACGCTGAGCATCTATTCACCTGGCTCAACACCAACGGTCATACTCGGACCACCTTGCTCATGTATATCGTCCATCGCAACGACAATCTATAGAACAACCTAGCTAGAGAGGGTACTATGGTAGTATGGTACGGAGTATGTACTATCGTGAGCGACCGATATTATTGCCACTGCACACCAAAACCCCTTCCGTCGCTAGCGCGCGCTTCCCGCCTGAAATGGTCACCGTCTCTCCAGAATGTCAATGTTGCATTCACCGGACTTAACTGCAGGGGCAATTGGTGTGTCACTGACATGCGGGCCAGATGCCCGTTGGGCCCGCATGTCAGTAACCCAACGCATCTGCAGTTAAGCCACTGAAGCAGCGTCCACATTCACGCCTGACGAACCTACTTCGGCGCCAGTTATCCATCCGTCTGCCACGGCTCATTGCCATTCGCCCGCTATATTAACTTGAGCCCCAACTCCCAGCCATAGCCAAAGACCCACATTTATTCTCCTCCGGTCCCTTCCTTTTGTCGGCACCACTCCAACCATGGCCTCCTAGCGCTCTGAAGCTCTCTTGGACGTACTGTCATAGGAGCAAACGAGGGACATCGGCGGCTCCGCTCCGAGCATGCTCCAAAGCTCTCTTTGACGTACTGTCGCAGGAGCAAACGAAGGAGATCTTCGGCACACCCCCGGACGCCCTCCGCCGCCATGACCACGAAGTTGGCGCGCGTGCACGGGCGCAGCCGGCAGCGAGGAAGAGTAGTACACGGTAGGTCGCCGCCGCTCTAGTCCCGGGAAGGCCACCGCTACTCCACTCAGTCGACGCCAAGCTTGGTGGGGTAAACATCGGTGGCCGATTATCCGCTTGACGACGACGTGGAGGCGGAAATCTTCAGAACCTTGTGCTTTGGAGGAGGAGGTTATCGAGGCGGATGAGGAGGAGGCAAAGGCAATGGCCGGCTTTCTCGGGTTCATGGCCGGACATGGTGGTCGGGCGCCGGCGATCGTTTAGATTAGGTTTACAGTAGGTTTTAGTATGGTTTGT
The DNA here is from genome assembly GCA_963921465.1 of Triticum timopheevii. NCBI lineage: Eukaryota > Viridiplantae > Streptophyta > Magnoliopsida > Poales > Poaceae > Triticum > Triticum timopheevii. Next base: position 500,304,304 of record OY997272.1, read on the forward strand.
GTGAAATATGTAATGAATTTCGTCCAGTTTGTAGGAAAAGTTTTCAAAATGTAATGAATTTCATCCGATTAATTTGAAATTTGCTTTGTTTGCACAAATTTCATCCGGTTAGTTCATATAGTTGTCGAATGGTATGCGGGCAGCATCGGATGGCATCCATCAGTGTCCTCGGACAGATGCCAGTGTAAATTTGTGGGCCAGCGCTGGAGATGCCCTAACTATCATGCTATAATGGCTAACAGTCCTCCATTATTTGGCATGGAATAGTTATCTGTCGATCAAAATCACATCCGCGGTGTTTCGCACTCCTCCCACGTAATAGTGTAAACTCTTGCTTACATAAAAATGGAGCAAGTGAACGGCACTGTAGCACATCATATCACTCGAACTAGCCCGCCTAACGAGCGGGAAAGCACCGCCCTCGTCATTTTATCGATCGATCGCGTGAAAATGTTACACTTCGCAAGTTCTAAAGGAAAAGGCGGCACACTTATGACTCGTACATGTTGCACCCCTCACAGTCCGGCTCGCACACCGCTCACCAGAGGGGACACGCATTGTCTTGCAGTTCCACTGACATGTGGGACTGTAATTAAATAAACCGTCGATAGCCGAAATCTAATCGCTCGGCGGGTGTCAACTGAGAAGAGAGAAACGGGGGAAGGAGAAGAGATCGCCCGCCCTCCACGCACGGACTCTTATATGGTGATAATGTGAGGTGGGCCATGCTGGAGTCCGGACCGCTTCTGGAGCCCACTCTGACCGCCCTGGCCCCTCAAGATTCCAGCTTCCCGTCACATGCATAGCAAGTAGTCCCCGCTTATCTGGAGGAGAGAGAGGCATTGACAAAGTCAAGGAGTAACAGTGGAGACAATAGCTTTCATAAAAAATAAACAATGAATACTCGTTGCTCGTCCTCTATATTGGAAAGAATACTTTCATTCACCAACATGTGGGACATCGACCATCCTGGTCCACCTGCCATGCACAAAATTATCCTGGTCTACCCCGGTCGTATCGCAGGCCCAACCTTTCCCACTATAAGTTGTTCGGACGAAGGAACCATCATGACTTCATTGAATTCCGCTTCTTCAAGAAAAATTACTGTACCCGCAATACTGCTACCACACGTGAAGACTGGACGGCACTGTACCACGTCATATCACTGAAACCCACTAGGCCAAACTAGCCCGCCTAGGTCATCTATTTTGGAATGGAGGGAGTACGTCTCTGCACTGCTATGATTTTGTGTTGCATGTTCTTTGTACTTTTGCTATGATTGTCCTACCCTATGAACCAGATGAGGCCTGAATGTATCCGTGTTGACTATTGTCTGATCGGTTGCTAAGCCTACAATTTTACGAGCTAGGGCTATTGGTCGAGCGACGAGGGATAAGTATAAGCGTAGCACGAGCTCATCAGCCCCAACGTTTCTCTTCGATGAGTGTTTTGCAAGTACTATAGCTCGCACAATAGCTAGCTTACTAACACCAATAATCATCAAACAAGCCCTGCTGATATGATAAACAGTTCAAACTTACATTTAAGCATGCCATATATTACATCAAAAGTTGGTGAGGATACATCTGTTTCCATAACTCGGAGAGGGTTCCCATGATTCATTGCATGATTCACTATCAAACAAAAGTAGCAAGATCCGCCCACACAAGACAGTGCACTAGCCATAAGATGGTTTGATAACACGCATCGTTCTGGTAATTAAACACAAGGCAATGCAAACTACCCAGAAGGATTAGCGCGACCAACTATTTATTGTCTTCGATCTCTCGGGCATGACCACATCACGGACAGCGGCATGGGAATCAATTTCTAGGGCGATGTCCACAGGACTGACCACGACATCGGAATCGATCTCTGGGGCGATGTCCACAGGATGGACAACGGCATCAGAATTGATCTCCGGGGCGATGCCAACAGGACGGGCCATGACATCCAAATCATCAAGGACATCCACCGGCACCTGCAAAACCCTAACATATTAGCAAGCACATTGCAAATAATCAAAAACCACAACTATGGTAATAAGCCATTATTTTTTACCTTGTGCAGCTCACCGGGGGATCTCATCCCTCAGGGGCTCATCTCCTCGTCCTCGATGGGGGCCATCACCTTGCCAGGGGAATACTGCTTCTCAACGGCGACTATCTCCTCAAACTCGGTCTTGAGCCTCACATAGGTGGCAATCAGAGTTCCTGGGGTAGGAACAGTGGGGCCCTTGCTGTTCTTCCAACTTTCTTTGAGGAGTTCGTCCGCCAATGTCGTCAACTCTTTGGCCAGTGCTTGTTTCTTGGAGTTCTTCATCTCCATGGGTTGGCCCGCCAACATGGTCAACTCATTGGTCGGTGCTCGCTTCTTGGAGATCGTTGTCTCCAGTGGGTTGTCCACCGGAAACTCTTTGCCTAGTGCTCCAGGATCCATCAATGAACTGACAAACAAAAAGCAATCGAAAGGAAACCACAATCGCAATGAAAACGGGAAAAGAATAGGATGTGAGGATCGGTCGGTGCTACACAAAAAGAAGATTCTTGGAATGAAAATATAGCAGCATAACTGATTCGCCCACCTTTCCTTCGTCGGTACAGAAGAAAAATGGCAGAAGTGAGTAGCCTGGAGTGAGGTTTCCTTCAAGAAAGGGAAGAAAGGGCTTGAACGAGCGTTCTAGTGAAATGATGGTTGCTTCGTCCAGTCCAACTTGGAGGCCACCTTACCGCTGCTGGTAAAGGTGTGGGTTTTGTGATATGACGGGTCATGACGGCCACGCCGGGGTGACAGGTGAGTCTCGACTGTAGCACCTCGCTATGATTTGGTGGATGGCACGCGGGACCGGATGCTTTGAAATGTCCCGCATGTAGATAAAGCGGCTAGTCATATAGGAGTGCTCAATATTGTGCACCGCGACCAAGGCGGAGAGGAAAACGGGAGAACTACGTCATTAATGCATGAGTTTAATTAGGCTAGTTTTTTAAAGTAGTACGAGATACATTCCTCCAATCGCAAAATGCCTTGCTTCATGAGATTTGAGATTTGAGCCCTATAATCCGGAAGGGAGGGAGTACTGCACGGCTGCACGCAGTGTAGTCTAGTCACTTGTTGAAATCTCTAGAAAGGCAAATACTCCTTTCCTGTTTACCGGGCTATACTACTCCCTCCGTCTAGGTGTGTAAATCATCTTACGAAAACCAAATAGTCCCAAAACACTTAGGCGCGATGCATTAACTTCTACCTTGTTTCTTGTTTCTTGACATATCAACCAATAAGAGATGAGAGGTGTGCATGCTTTTAATGACTTGCAATGGCTAGTTCATTGCAAGCAATGCTATTAATTAGCAAATAAACATTGGTGACCCCAGGAGGAAAGGATGCTAAGCGCGTGGACCTATGCAGAATGAGTATCAACCAATGGATGATGGAGTTTAATTGTTAAACAATAGCAATTTTTGTTGGTCTACGTTGCAGAAAATTAAAATTTTTCCTACGGTTTCACCAAGATCCATCTATGAGTTCATCTAAGCAACGAGTCAAGGGAGTGAGTTTGCATCTACATACCACTTGTAGATCACGTGCGGAAGCGTTCAAGGGAAGGGTGATGATGGAGTCGTACTCGACGTGATTCAGATCACCGATGACCAAGTGTCGAACGGACAACACCTCTGCGTTCAACACACGTACGGTACGGACGACGTCTCCTCCGTCTTGATCCAGCAAGGAGGAAGGAGAGGTTGAGGAAGACAGCTCCAACAGCAGCACGACGGTTTGGTGTTGGTGGAGAAGCAGTACTCCGGCAGGGCTTCGCCAAGCTCGTGACGGAGGAGGAGAGGTGTTGGGGAGGGGAGGGGCTGCACCTTGGTTGTGTGTTGCAGCCCTCCCCTCACCCCTCTATTTATAGGGGAAGGGGCTAGGGGGGCCGGCCCCTCTAGATGGGATCTAGAGGGGGGGCAGCGGCCAGGGAGGGGGGACTTGCCCCCCAAGCAAAGGGGGTGCCCCATCTAGGGTTCCCCCCAACCCTAGCCGCATGGGCCCAAGGGGGGGGGGGGGCGCCCAGCCCTCCAGGGGCTGGTGCCCTGCCCCACGCGGCCCATGTGGCCCACCAAGAGGGGTGGCCCATCCCGGTGGACCCCCGGAACCCTTCCGGTGGCCCCGGTACAATACCGATATGTCACCGAAACTTTTCGGTGTCCGCATGACAACTTCCCATATATAAATCTTTACCTCCGGACCCTTCCGGAACTCCTTGTGACGTCCGGGATCTCATCCGGGACTCCGAACAACATTCGGTAATCACATACAAGTCTTCCTAATAACCCTAGCATCACCGAACCTTAAGTGTGTAGACCCTACGGGTTCGGGAGACACGCAGACATGACCGAGACGGCTCTCCGGTCAATAACCAACAGCGGGATCTGGATACCCATGTTGGCTCCCACATGCTCCTCGATGATGTCATCGGATGAACCACGATGTCGAGGATTCAAGCAACCCCGTATACTATTCCCTTTGTCAATCGGTACGTTACAAGCCCGAGACTCGATCGTCGGTATCCCAATACCTCGTTCAGGCTCGTTACCGGCAAGTCACTTTACTCGTACCGTAATGCATGATCCCGTGACCAAACACTTGGTCACTTTGAGCTCATTATGATGATGCATTACCGAGTGGGCCCAGAGATACCTCTCCGTCATACGGAGTGACAAATCCCAGTCTCGATCTGTGTCAACCCAACAGACACTTTCGGAGATACCTGTAGTGCACCTTTATAGTCACCCAGTTACGTTGTGACGTTTGGTACACCCAAAGCACTCCTACGGTATCCGGGAGTTACACGATCTCATGGTCTAAGGAAGAGATACTTGACATTGGAAAAGCTCTAGCAAAACGGACTACACGATCTTGTGCTATGCTTAGGATTGGGTCTTGTCCATCACGTCATTCACCTAATGATGTGATCCCGTTGTCAATGACATCTAATGTCCATAGTCAGGAAACCATGACTATCTGTTGACCAACGAGCTAGTCAACTAGAGGCTTACTAGGGACGTATTGTGGTCTATGTATTCACACGTGTATTACGATTTCCGGATAATACCGTTATAGCATGAATAAAAGACAATTATCATGAACAAGGAAATATAATAATAACCCTTTTATTATTGCCTCTAGGGCATATTTCCAACAGTCTCCCACTTGCACTAGAGTCAATAATCTAGTTACATTGTGATGAATCGAACACCCATAGAGTTCTGGTGTTGATCATGTTTTGCTCGCGAGAGAGGTTTAGTCAACGGATCTGCGACATTCAGATCCGTATGTACTTTGCAAATATCTATATCTCCATCTTGAACATTTTCATGGATGGAGTTGAAACGATGCTTGATGTGCCTGGTCTTCTTGTGAAACCTGGGCTCCTTGGCAAGGGCAATAGCTCCAGTGTTGTCACAGAAGAGTTTGATCAGCCCCGACGCATTGGGTATGACTCCTAGGTCGGTGATGAACTCCTTCACCCAAATTGCTTCATGCGCTGCCTCCGAGGCTGCCATGTAATCCGCTTCACATGTAGATCCCGCCACGACGCTATGCTTGCAGCTGCACCAGCTTACTGCTCCACCATTCAACATATACACGTATCCGGTTTGTGACTTAGAGTCATCCAGATCTGTGTCGAAGCTAGCATCGACGTAACCCTTTACGACGAGCTCTTCGTCACCTCCATAAACGAGAAACATGTCCTTCGTCCTTTTCAGGTACTTCAGGATATTCTTGACCGCTGTCCAGTGTTCCTTGCCGGGATTACTTTGGTACCTTCCTACCAAACTTACGGCAAGGTTTACATCAGGTCTGGTACACAGCATGGCATACATAATAGATCCTATGGCTGAAGCATAGGGGATGACACTCATCTCTTCTTTATCTTTTGCCGTGGTCGGGCATTGAGTCGAGCTCAATCTCACACCTTGCAATACAGGCAAGAACCCCTTCTTGGACTGATCCATTTTGAACTTCTTCAAAATCTTATCAAGGTATGTGCTTTGTGAAAGACCTATGAGGCGTCTCGATCTCTATAGATCTTGATACCTAATATATAAGCAGCTTCTCCAAGGTCCTTCATTGAAAAACACTTATTCAAGTAGGCCTTAATGCTGTCCAAAAGTTCTATATCATTTCCCATCAAAAGTATGTCATCTACATATAATATGAGAAATGCTACAGAGCTCCCACTCACTTTCTTGTAAACGTAGGCTTCTCCATAAGTCTGCAATAACCCAAACGCTTTGATCATCTCATCAAAGCGAATGTTCCAACTCCGAGATGCTTGCACCAGCCCATAAATGGATCGCTGGAGCTTGCATACTTTGTTAGCATTCTTAGGATCGACAAAACCCTCCGGCTGCATCATATACAGGTCTTCCTTAAGATGCCCGTTAAGGAATGCCGTTTTGACATCCATCTGCCATATCTCATAATCATAGTATGCGGCAATTGCTAACATGATTCGGACGGACTTAAGCTTCGCTACGGGAGAGAAAGTCTCATCGTAGTCAATCCCTTGAACTTGCCGATAACCCTTAGCGACAAGTCGAGCTTTATAGATGGTGACATTACCATCCGCGTCCGTCTTCTTCTTAAAGATCCATTTGTTTTCTATCGCTCGCCGATCATCGGGCAAGTCAGTCAAAGTCCATACTTTGTTTTCATACATGGATTCTATCTCGGATTTCATGGCTTCTAGCCATTTGTTGGAATCTGGGCCCGGCATTGCTTCTTCATAGTTCAAAGGTTCACCATTGTCCAACAACATGATTTCTAGGACAGGGTTGCCATACCACTCTGGTGCGGAACGTGTCCTTGTGGACCTACGAAGTTCAGTAGCAAATTGATCCGAAGTACCTTGATCATCATCATTATTTTCCTCCTCAGTTGGTGTAGGCATCACAGGAACATCTTCCTGAGCTGCACTACCATCCCGTTCAAGAGGTAGTACTTCATCGAGTTCTACTTTCCTCCCACTTACTTCTTTCGAGAGAAACTCTTTTTCCAGAAAGGATCCGTTCTTGGCAACAAAGATCTTGCCCTCGGATCTTAAGTAGAAGGTATACCCAATGGTTTCTTTAGGGTATCCTATGAAGACGCATTTTTCCGACTTGGGTTCGAGCTTTTCAGGTTGAAGTTTCTTGACATAAGCATCGCATCCCCAAACTTTTAGAAACGACAGCTTAGGTTTCTTCCCAAACCATAATTCATACGGTGTCGTCTCAACGGATTTAGACGGTGCCCTATTTAAAGTGAATGTAGCTGTCTCTAGAGCGTATCCCCAAAATGATAGCGGTAAGTCGGTAAGAGACATCATAGACCGCACCATATCCAATAGAGTGCGATTACGACGTTCGGACACACCGTTACGCTGAGGTGTTCCAGGCGGCGTGAGTTGTGAAACGATTCCACATTTTCTTAAGTGTGTACCAAATTCGTGACTTAAATATTTTCCTCCATGATCCGATCGTAAGAATTTTATCTTTCGGTCAAGTTGATTCTCTACTTCATTCTGAAATTCCTTGAACTTTTCAAAGGTCTCAGACTTGTGTTTCATCAAGTAGACATACCCATATCTACTCAAGTCATCAGTGAGAGTGAGAACATAATGATATCCTCCGCGAGGCTCAACGCTCATTGGACCGCACACATCGGTATGTATGATTTCCAACAAGTTGGTTGCTCGCTCCATTGTTCCGGAGAACGGAGTCTTGGTCATCTTGCCCATGAGGCATGGTTCGCATGCGTCAAATGATTCATAATCGAGAGACTCCAAAAGTCCATCAGCATGGAGCTTCTTCATGCGCTTGACACCAATGTGACCAAGGCGGCAGTGCCACAAGTATGTGGGACTATCGTTATCAACTTTACATCTTTTGGTATTCACGCTATGAATATGTGTAACATTATGCTCGAGATTCATTAAGAATAAACCATTGACCATAGGGGCATGACCATAAAACATATCTCTCATATTAATAGAACAACCATTATTCTCGGATTTAAATGAGTAGCCATCTCGTATCAAACGAGATCCAGATACAATGTTCATGCTCAAACCTGGCACCAAATAACAATTATTAAGGTTTATAACTAATCCCGTAGGTAAATGTAGAGGTAGCGTGCCGACGGCGATCACATCAACCTTGGAACCATTCCCGACGCGCATCGTCACCTCGTCCTTCGCCAGTCTCCACTTATTCCGCAGCTCCTGCTGTGAGTTACAAATGTGAGCAACGGCACCGGTATCAAATACCCAAGAGTTACTATGAGCACTGGTAAGGTACACATCAATTACATGTATATCAAATATACCTTTAGTGTTGCCGGCCTTCTTGTCTGCTAAGTATTTGGGGCAGTTCCGCTTCCAGTGACCCTTCCCCTTGCAATAAAAGCACTCAATTTCAGGCTTGGGTCCATTCTTTGACTTCTTCCCAGCAACTAGCTTACCGGGCGTGGTAACCTCCTTGCCGTCCTTCTTGAAGTTCTTCTTGCCCTTGCCCTTCTTAAACTTAGTGGTATTATTGACCATCAACACTTGATGTTCTTTCTTGATCTCAACCTCTGCTGACTTCAGCATTGAAAAAACTTCAGGAATGGTCTTCTCCATCCCCTGCATATTGTAGTTCATCACAAAGCTCTTGTAGCTGGGTGGGAGCGACTGAAGGATTCTGTCAATGACCGCCTCATTCGGGAGGTTAATGTCCAGCTGGGACAGGCGGTTGTGCAACCCAGACATTTTGAGTATATGCTCACTGACAGAACTATTTTCCTCCATCTTACAACTATAGAACTTGTCGGAGACTTCATATCTCTCGACCCGGGCATGATCTTGGAAAACTAGTTTCAGCTCCTCGAACATCTCATATGCTCCGTGTTGCTCAAAATGCTTTTGGAGCCCCGGTTCTAAGCTGTAAAGCATGCCGCACTGAACGAGGGAGTAATCATCAGCACGAGACTGCCAAGCATTCATAATGTCTTGGTTCTCTGGGACAGGAGCGTCACCTAGCGGTCCTTCTAGGACATATTGTTTCCTGGCAGCTATGAGGATGATCCTCAGGTTCCGGACCCAGTCCGTATAGTTGCTGCCATCATCTTTCAGCTTGGTTTTCTCTAGGAACGCGTTGAAGTTCATGTTGACATGAGCGTTGGCCATTGTTGATCTACAAGACATATTTGCAAAGGTTTTAGACTAAGTTCATGATAATTAAGTTCATCCAATCAAATTATTATAATGAACTCCCACTCAGATTAGACATCCCTCTAGTCATCTAAGTGTTACACGATCCGAGTCGACTAGGCCGTGTCCGATCATCACGTGAGACGGACTAGTCATCATCGGTGAACATCTCCATGTCGATCGTATCTTCCATACGACTCGTGTTCGACCTTTCGGTCTCCGTGTTCTGAGGCCATGTCTGTACATGCTAGGCTCGTCAAGTTAACCCTAAGTGTTTTGCATGTGTAAAACTGTCTTACACCCGTTGTATGTGAACGTAAGGATCTATCACACCCGATCATCACGTGGTGCTTCGAAACGATGAACTTTAGCAACGGTGCATAGTTTGGGGAGAACACTTCTTGAAATTGTTGTAAGGGATCATCTTATTTACTACCGTTGTTCTAAGTAAACAAGATGCATAAAACATAATAAACATCACATGCAATTATATAGTAGTGACATGATATGGCCAATATCATATAGCTCCTTCGATCTCCATCTTCGGGGCTCCATGATCATCTTCGTCACCGGCATGACACCATGATCTCCATCATCATGATCTCCATCATTGTGTCTTCATGAAGTTGTCACGCCAATGACTACTTCTACTTCTATGGCTAACGCGTTTAGCAATAAAGTAAAGTGATTTACATGGCGTTCTTCAATGACATGCAGGTCATACAAAAAATAAAGACAACTCCTATGGCTCCTGCCGGTTGTCATACTCATCGACATGCAAGTCGTGATTCCTATTACAAGAACATGATCTCATACATAAAAATATATCATTCATCATTCATCACAACTTCTGGCCATATCACATCACATGACAATTGCTGCAAAAACAAGTTAGACGTCCTCTAATTGTTGTTGCATCTTTTACGTGGCTGCAATTGGGTTCTAGCAAGAACATTTTCTTACCTACGAATAACCACAACGTGATTTTGTCAACTTCTATTTACCCTTCATAAGGACCCTTTTCATCAAATCCTCTGCAACTTAAGTGGGAGAGACAGACACCCGCCAGCCACCTTATGCAACTAGTGCATGTCAATTGGTGGAACCGGTCTCACGTAAGCGTATGTGTAAGGTTGGTCTGGGCCGCTTCATCCCACAATACCGCTGAAGCAAGATAAGACTAGTAGCGGCAAGCAAGTTGACAAGATCTACGCCCACAACAAAATTGTGTTCTACTCGTGCAATAGAGAACTACGCATAGACCTAGCTCATGATGCCACTGTTGGTCTACGTTGCAGAAAATTAAAATTTTTCCTACGGTTTCACCAAGATCCATCTATGAGTTCATCTAAGCAACGAGTCAACGGAGTGAGTTTGCATCTACATACCACTTGTAGATCACGTGCGGAAGCGTTCAAGGGAAGGGTGATGATGGAGTCGTACTCGACGTGATTCAGATCACCGATGACCAAGTGCCGAACGGACAGCACCTCCGCGTTCAACACACGTACGGTACGGACAACGTCTCCTCCGTCTTGATCCAGCAAGGAGGAAGGAGAGGTTGAGGAAGACAGCTCCAACAGCAGCACGACGGCGTGGTGTTGGTGGAGAAGCAGTACTCCGGCAGGGCTTCGCCAAGCTCGTGATGGAGGAGGAGAGGTGTTGGGGAGGGGAGGGGCTGCGCCTTGGTTGTGTGTTGTAGCCCTCCCCTCACCCCTCTATTTATAGGGGAAGGGGAAAGGGGGCCCAGCCCCTCTAGATGGGATCTAGAGGGGGGCGGCGGCCAGGGAGGGGGGACTTGCCCCCCAAGCAAAGGGGGCGCCCCCTCTAGGGTTCCCCCCCAACCCTAGCCGCATGGGCCCAAGGGGTGGGGGCGCCCAGCCCTCCAGGGGCTGGTGCCCTGGCCCACACGGCCCATGTGGCCCACCAAGAGGGGTGGCCCCTCCCGGTGGACCCCCGGAACCCTTCCGGTGGCCCCGGTACAATACCGATATGTCACCGAAACTTTCCGGTGTCCGCATGACAACTTCCCATATATAAATCTTTACCTCCGGACCCTTCCGGAACTCCTCGTGACGTCCGGGATCTCATCCGGGACTCCGAACAACATTCGGTAATCACATACAAGTCTTCCTAATAACCCTAGCATCACCGAACCTTAAGTGTGTAGACCCTACGGGTTCGGGAGACACGCAGACATGACCGAAACGACTCTCCGGTCAATAACCAACAGCGGGATCTGGATACCCATGTTGGCTCCCACATGCTCCTCGATGATGTCATCGGATGAACCACGATGTCGAGGATTCAAGCAACCCCGTATACTATTCCCTTTGTCAGTCGGTACGTTACAAGCCCGAGACTCGATCGTTGGTATCCCAATACCTCATTCAGTCTCGTTACCGGCAAGTCACTTTACTCGTACCATAATGCATGATCCCCTGACCAAACACTTGGTCACTTTGAGCTCATTATGATGATGCATTACCGAGTGGGCCCAGAGATACCTCTCCGTCATACGGAGTGACAAATCCCAGTCTCGATCCGTGTCAACCCAACATACACTTTCGGAGATACCTTTAGTCACCCAGTTACGTTGTGACGTTTGGTACACCCAAAGCACTCCTACGGTATCCGGGAGTTACACGATCTCATGGTCTAAGGAAGAGATACTTGACATTGGAAAAGCTCTAGAAAAACGGACTACACGATCTTGTGCTATGCTTAGGATTGGGTCTTGTCCATCACGTCATTCTCCTAATGACGTGATCCCGTTGTCAATGACATCTAATGTCCATAGTCAAGAAACCATGACTATCTGTTGACCAACGAGCTAGTCAACTAGAGGCTTACTAGGGACGTATTGTGGTCTATGTATTCACACGTGTATTACGATTTCCGAATAATACAGTTATAGCATGAATAAAAGACAATTATCATGAACAAGGAAATATAATAATAACCCTTTTATTATTGCCTCTAGGGCATATTTCCAACAATTTTGTCTCATGCAAGAGCCTGGCTACTATATGCGTGCTCCAAGGGACCACACCGCACGAGCGTTCGCAACTGCCACGTTCGGGTTGCGCTTGGCTCTTCACCTCTTCAAGAAGACGAACAATGATGTTACTCCTACTTCTACAGTATCGAATCCACTACTGCATGTCCATCCACCTCATGCGGGAGGGATAGCGTGTAGCGAAAGCTTCTACTTAGTGCTCCTGCCTTTGCGTCTATGACAGGTGGGCCTAACAGGTGGTTGGCCCTCCTGTCATGTAGCCAAAGGCAGGTGCAGCTAAGGCACCGGAGCTCAGTCCGCGAGGGAGAGGGCGTTGTAGTAATCAAATTTCTCGGTCTTGTACGAGTTGATGCGACACATCAAAGCACTGCACTCGATATAAATCTTTTTACACATTTCAAATGGACTACTTCGTATGTAGACATATTTTGCTTCGTATGTAGTCACTTGTTGCAATCTCTAAAAAGACTTATATTTGGAAACGGAGGGAGTACAATGCATGCATGCATGATGTGACTTTCCTTTTAATACTTGCATGTGTTGATTTGATGCACCTTGCCAAATTTTGACTATAAATTTAACTAACCAAATTTTCATGCATGTCACAAAAAATTACGGGGCTGTTTGGATTGTGACTATGTTTGGCTTCTGTTGCCACATTATTTTTCCCACACTTGCCACACTTGCCTAACCTGAGTTGCTCAAATTGTTAGACACACTTTGGCTTGCCTAAGGGAATCTTGCCACAATTTTTGTGTCTATGACACATTATTTTTGTGTCTATGACATGTGGAGTAGAAAATATAAATAATAATGCATGTTGGGGCAACCCATGTTTCCGCTAATTTTAGCCATGGGCTTGTTCACAATTTTTATGAGGGGGTGGTTGTTCATTTAATGGAGGGACTTGTAGTACTAGACTTGAATGATACAAAGTGCGACCTGGCACACCGTAACACCACTTGGAACAAGCGGGTAGCTATCTCAAAAAACAATCAACAACTAAAAAAACCATGACCTGGCATGTAGTAGTACACAATTTTAAACAATTGTTTTGATGGAGTGAAAAAGGAAAACTACCCCACTACGTATATATAGGCCGGAGCCTCCGCACTTGCTTGCTAGGGTTGCTCTATTCACACACTCTCATCCTTTCCAGATCTAAACAAGATAGGGGTAGTAACACTGTCTTCCTCCCTTCAAAAAACACTGGCTTTCTATCCTTACCGCTGGTTACAGATCCGGACGTATCCCCCTTCGCCGGTGAAGGGGAGGAGGGGCATCGTTTAGGCCATCATCGACAGCGAGGGAGGAGACCCACTGCCGGCCGAACCGTTATCTCTGGCCTAGCGCCGGCGCGGGAGGTCCTCCGATCCCTTCGTCGTTGCCTGTGGGCAGATCCGGCCTCCCGCCACCCACCTATCCACATCCCGACGACCTTCAGGTATATCTTCCTTCAAAACCACCTTAGCTCTACTTCCCCAGCTCTCTACGTTGCTGCATGTGCATCATTTTGTACCTCTCAGCCCCTCTCAATCGGATGGTCCAACGTCACCTATTTTTTTCTTCTATTGTTAGAGGTAAAGCTACTTCATGGAGTCGAATCTTGTACTCCCTCCGTCCGAAAATACTTGTCATTGAAATGGATGTATCTAGATGTATTTTAGTTCTACACACATGCATTTTGATGACAAGTAATTCCGGACGGAGGGAGTACTTGGTTCAAACAATAAGTAAAGTGGGGGTGGGGGAATTTAGTATGTACATTAGACTTGGTACAAACAGGAAGGAAAGGGGGTGAAAGTAGTACAGACTGGTCATCCAACCGGTCTCTTTGTCAAAAAGGGAAATATAGGGGTAGCACTGTACACAGTGGTATGACCAGGACTAAATTTGCTATCCACACATAGGAGTAGGTGGCTAGAGTGAACAAAAATGGGACCAACCCAAATATGTTTCTTGGATGTTTGTTTCTCGGGGCAACAAACTATGAATCACCACTTTATGCCCCTGTTTACGTACATGGTGCTGGACTGCTGGTGCACCACTATCCCATGCCCTTATACCAAATATTTAGCTATTCTTAATCTAATGTCCCTGGTAAAAATGAAGCCATGCCACTGTTATAAGACATGACAAGTTTAGCCAAATGTTTTTGCCTGTAATTGTTTGAGACTCTGACTGTTTCCTCTGTACATTTTTGTGCAAACAGGGATATCCAATTCACCTGGTTGCTGTTGTGACCTTTTGGTGCACTGCACAAAACTCTTCTTAAAAGAAGTGACTTTTGTGCTATTTAACTGGAATGTCAGAATGGAACAGTTGGTTCATTTTGGTGGAACTGCACCAAGGGAGATCTGTGTTCCAATCCTCATCATCCATATTGGCGCCATAACCTTCCTTTAGGTAAGAATGATATTTAATGCATGTGGTCATCTCTATTTTCCGACTGCCATGAGAAAATAATGCTATTTTTTACTAGTACACTTGTACTCCCTCACTGACAAAACCAATTCTGAATTAAAAGGCCAATAATGTACTTGGTTTCACCAACTGGTGAGGAGAAAGAGAAACAGAGCATGAAGATGAAGAAGAAGAAGAATAAACAGTGCCAAGGTGATCTTTCTGAAGCCAGAGGCCTCAGTCGAGGCCATTCAAGGGCTCTGGCAATGACTACCTTACATGTGAGACGATCCTCCAGGGAGCCCTTCCACTTCTGCTGTCTCACTTAATTAATTAGGAGTACTTAAGTACCACTAATTTATTACTGCCTAATTTTCTTGTTGGAGTTAAACAAATCTTTAGTAGGACCCTATGCTGAATCATGTACGTGTGTATGTTTGTCTATGGAGGTGAATCATGTGTTGGAGGAGGGAGGGAATATTATTAGTGTCATGACATAATAGTGCTATTGTTTTGCATGTCAATTTATTGCCATTGGTTCAATGAGGCAATGTTTTGCGTATTGTCCATCATGAATTTGATGCTATTGTTTGAGTAATATGCTAATGTCTTCCCATCCTTTCTCACTAAGCTAATGAAGGTTTCACCTAGTTACTACTTGTGCAAACAGGGATCATGTTGTGCCAATCATACATCTTAGTGGAATTACACAAGACAATGCAATGAACTGTATCCTAGCCAGTGCTTTAACTCTGCTGGAAGTTCTTGATAATCTTTCGATATAATCTCAGCATTGGTAAACACGAGTGATTTCAACCATACATTTGAAGTGCCAAAAAATATATACTATTGTGTGATTCCAGTGAGTGCTTTATCATCTCTTATGGGACTACATGAATAAGCTTTTTTTCTCAAGTTGGTACGGGCCTAAGGCCTTCATCCATATTAGTTTGCTGTCATCTCTATTTGTATCGTGCTATTGTCATGAGAAACTCCTTTATCTTTGCACGTTAAAGTTTTGCAACCTATGATAAATGGCAATGCTTTGAGTGTTGAGCTAATTGGCACTAATTAAATAAACTAATACCTCTCTTTAAGCAAGACTACTATGTTGCTAACTTTACCCATTAAGATAATGAGGGTGCTTCTATTTGTTAGTGTATGTTTCATCAACTAGTCCCACTATTACAGTAATCTCACTCTCTCAATATATGTGCCAACAAGGATGCTCGATTTTGGTGGAACTGCACAAAAACTTTGGGTGCTTCATTGCCTCGACAGATTTTGTCCTTTCCTGTCAGTCGCTAATCTCGGCTTGCTTTCTTCCTTTGCTGTCAGTCGCTTGGCTTATCTCGGCTTACAGTCAAAGGAAATAGTAATTGATATGGTGCCTCACACAGGTTGGTATTGGTCTTTATCCTGATTATTGTGCCTATCATATGTATTGGTAATTTGGTATTGTGCTACTGTTTGCCGATTTCATAAAGGAGTAATTTGGAGCGTGAACTCGCAGGCAAATCATTACATCAGGTGATTTTAGTAGAACTGCACAAAATGATCAGATGGACAGGTACTTATACTGCTGCTATGTACTCCAAAGTTCACTCAGACAAGCATCAATGTTGACAAGAATAAGTGCCTATATTCATTCGAGTATCAACCAACATCAACCAATTGTCAAACTCCAAGTATTAGGAGAGTGAACGCCAAAAATATTGCTTGGTGCATAGCCCAGAAAAACGCAGTGCAATCTTTACTCCCAACATGTGCCTTTTGGTTATCGACACATATGGTAGTGAACTATATGGCATGGAGTCTAAAGATTCCAGACAAGTTGGTTGAGGCCTATATTCATCTGGCACTTAATCAGTCTGCACGCCAAGGATGCTCCATTTCAGTTGAACTGCCCAAAAATTTTGGGTGGTTCATTTTCTCAACCACCTCCTTTCTCGTCAGCAATGTAGAATTTTGGCGAGATACAGGACCAAGATGATCCAGTAAACTAGTTGGATGAAAGTAGTGGCCAAGTTGCTCAAACCTCCCTCGGCACAAGGCCACTATTTGAGGATAAACCTACAAGCAAAGTTCAGATTGTCTGTGCTGCCTCTTTTGTACTCGAAAGTTTACTCGTACAAGAACTAATTTTAGCAAGAAGTACCTCCGATTGAACACCATTTACCAGTCTGTACCCTAGGTAATTAAAGTTCGTCCATGGATCATATTGGCTGTGATCTCAATCATTTGGATGCATAAACATACTGAACATGTGTATATCTGAATCTTTTTGTGAATTATGTATGAATATTGTCGTGTGATCTATCAATCATTTGGATGCATAGATATGCTGAGCTTGTTTATACATGAATCTTTTGAGTTGTTGATAGTGAATGTTGGCTATCAATATGAACGTGTCCTGTGAACCTGAGTTTGATACGAATGTTTACCTTTTCTGTTGTATTTGTGTGTGAACTTGTTAGTATGCCCACTGTTGGGTATAAAATGTAGGTCTCTGTTCTATTTATCTATATATAAGAATAATAATGTTGTGTCCAATTTATGTTTTCCCTTCTAACCACATTATATATATTTATATTATTAGTATTATCATATATTTTATAGAGACTCATATATACATTATAAAAACATCCCACGTGTTATTAACTTATAAAAGTAAATGTTTAACGGAAGTTGGCAAGGAAAATCCTGGTTGTTTTTGACTCACACGCAAGGAAAATCCTTTTTTTCGAAACAGAACAGGCAAGGAAAATCCTGGTGATTGCATACAAAAGCTTGCGAAGATTTTAAGGACCAATTTAATAATAACGCGCTCATTTTTATTTTGAGCAATAAATCGCTAATTTGTTAATTATATATATAAAAATGTGCCTCTCTGGTTTATTCTTTGATATTAATTGCTCCTTCTAACATAACATTATATATATAACGAGCCCACCTAATACGTGTATTTCAAGGAAGGGCAAATGGGCTGGGATTTCTTAGAAAATATAAATGGGCCTGATTGACGCGAAATTATTTGTTCACCCAACCCAACAAATGGACTGTACATTCTAGAAAACATGGGTTAAATATATGCCACATTTTTTCAGGCTGACATGTGGGCCAATAGGTCGAAGCCTACGCAGGGTGTTGTCAACTTGGTCAACAAATGATTGTGTCATCCACAGCCATTGGATTTATATCCAATGGCCGGCATGCACCTTCAATGTCTCGTCTTCTTCCTCCAGCGTCGCCGGGACCGCCTAGTCCAGCCTCCGGCAGCTAGCGGCTCTGCTTAGCACACATCGCTGCGAAGCGCTACCCCGCCGCCGGCCAGGCTATCCCTCGACCCCTCGACACCTCCTGTTATTCTCCACAGACTACAGCCCCACACCGCAACAGAACCAGTTATAACCCTTCTCCTCCTCTCAATCTGTGACTCCACTGCCGCGTCTTCTCATCTCCGAGTTGTTCCCGTCCGGGGCCTCGCCGTCGTCCACCGCCTCGCTGCGCTCGGTGTGGCATGGTCAACAAACAAGAGTCATCCGAAGAGGACTGTACATGGAGATCCTGACGGCTGGGACCCACGAGGTCCATGGTTGCACGCAAGGAAAGTTCCTCCTTATTAAGCTGAAAAAAATGTTTCCTCCACCTAACAGCTGGGACCCACCGGCTGTATCTTCGCACGGAAGGAAGTGCCTCCTTGTTTTGTGAAAAAAATTATTCATCCCGTTGACAGCTGGGACCCGTCAGATTTGGTGGGTGACTTGTGGGCCTACTAAGAGGACGTGTACGCATGGCTTTGTCAACTTAATCAATAAATGATTCTAGCAGCTGGACCGTTGGATGTTAACCCAACAACCGTGCTCCTTCTTCAACCTCTGTTCTTGCTCCTGTCTCCCATGGGCAGCACCGCGGCTGTGCTGCCGCGCACCAAAACTAGTGAAGTTTCCCACTCCTCTCCATCTGCGACTCTACTGCCCCGTCTTCCCCATCTCCGCGTCTAGTCTGTGTGTGCTCGACACAATGTGGTCAATGTGGTTAACAACCGAGAGTCATCAGAAGATGACTGTATGTGAGAGGCTGATAGTGGGGACACACCACGCCCATGGACGCCTGCATGCAACGGAATGCGGCGTGGTCAACATGGTTAAGGAACGACTTCCATCGGAAGTATACTGTACGTGGAGAGTCTGACAGCTGGGTCCACGGCCGCAGCAAGTAAGTGCCTCCTTATTACGCGGAAAATAACGATTCCTCCAACTGACAGCAGGGACCCACTTGACGGGCCACCGTATTTTGCGAAAAAAATATTTGCCCCCTAACTGCTGGGACCCACTTGACGGGCCACTGTATTTCGCGGAAAAATGTTCCCCCCGCTGTCAGCTCGGACCCACCAGAAGTGCCTCCTTATTAAGCAGAAAAAAATGAATACCCCTGCTAGCTGGGACCCAGCTTGGTGGGAGGCTGACTTGTGGGCCCACTAAGTTGACAGGGACGGAGGGCTTTGTCAACTTAGTCAATATGAACGATTCTAGCTGCAATGACTGTACGATCTCCATCCAACGACCATCGTGCTTCTTCAACCTCTGGTCTTCTTGCTCTAGCCGCCCAAAGTAGCGCCAATCGTGCCACCTGCTCCTGCCTCCCGTGGCCTGCTGTGATGCCACGGAGGCCTCACCGCCCCCTACTACTCCCGCCGCTGGCCAGGCCATCCCTCCACTCACCCATGGTTCCATTGCCGCGTCTTCCTCGGCTCCGCGTCGTCCCCTTCCTAGGCCTCGCCGTCGTCCACCGCCGTGGTGCTCTCCACGTGGCGTGGTCAACGTGTTCAAGGAACGACTTCCATCGGAAGAGTACTGTACGTGGAGAGGCTGACAGCTGGGTCCATGGCCATAGCCCAGTTTTCTTGTGATTTGCCAAGTAAGTCGCTTTGTCAGGCCTGCTGGGCTGCAAATCTTTCAAGACGAGGAGAGCTTTCATTCGGCTGGCCGAGAAAATGGCCCATCAGTAATGAGAAATCGGTTGTACATTTTTAAAACACATCAAACCGGCAATTAGTTTCAAATATCTTTTTTTCATTTCAAGATTTTAAATTACATTAACTTTTATGCGTGGAGAGTTTGTTGGAGTTTATATTGATATACATTTATTTTTAAAATTAGTTTGAATGTGAGTCAAAATTTCGGGATTAAAAACAGTTCGGACCGCACCAAAATATGCAAAATTTCATATAATTTTTTAACCGTGGCCACAATATGGGCTATAATGCTAACAAAAGAATATGGGCTCCAAAAAACCTTAAGAATTAGCAAATGGGCTGTAAATTATTAGAAATAATGGCAGATGGGTTGTATGTTGTTTTCCACAGATTTGAGGCTTTCCTAAAAAAAGGTTGACGCACAAGCAGTGACTGTTGGATGTCCATCCAACGGCCGTCGTGCTTCTTCAATCTCTGCTCTTCCTGCTCCAGCCGCTCAAGCAAGCGCCGGCGGGACTGCCTGCTCCCTCCTCCCCGCGGCTGGCTGTGCTGCCGCGCAGGCCTCACCGCCCCACCGTACTCCCATCGCTGGCCTAGCCATCCCTCTACTCACCCACAGCTGCTGTTATTCTCCGGTGACGGCGTGGTCTGGTCAACGTGGTCAACGACCGACATGCATCTGAAGTGGACTGTACGTGGAGAGGCCGATAGCTGGGTCCACGATCGCACGCAAGGAAATGCCTCCTTATTACGCGCAAAATAATGATTTCTCCACCTGACATCAGGGACCCACCGAAACGACCACTGTATTTCGCGAAAAAACGTTACCGCCGCTGACAGCTAGGACCCACCAGCTATAGATTCACACGCAAGGAAGTGCCTCCTTATTACGCACCAAAAAATGAATACTCCCCCTATTAGCTGGGACCCAGTATAGTGGCAGGCTGACTTGTGGGCCTACTAAGTTGACGGGGACGGAGGGCTTTGTCAACTTAGTCAATATGCACGATTCTAGCTCCAGTGACCATACGATGTCCATCCAACGGCCGTAGTGCTTCTTCAACCTCTGGTCTTCTTGCTCCAGCCGCCCAAACCAGCGCCGGTCGTGCCTCGTGCTCCTGCCTCCCTTGGCCGGCTGCGATGCAGCGGAGGCCTCACCGTCGCCTACTACTCCCACTACTGGCTAGGCCAGCCCTCTACTCACCCACACCCCCTGTTATTCTGCGGCGACGGCAGCCTCACACCGCAGTGAACCAGTGAACCATCGTACTCCTCTACGCGTGGGCATCCACTGCCGCGTCTTCCCCGGCTCCGCGTCGTCCCTGTTCTAGGCCTTGCCGTCGTCCACCGCCCTGGTGCTCTCGGCGTGGCGTGGTCAACATGGTCAAGGAACGACTTCCATCGGACGTGGACTATACATGGAGAGGCTGACAGCTGGGTCCACGGCCGCAGCAAGGAAGTGCCTCCTTATTATGTGCAAAATAATTATTCCTCCACCTGACAGTGGGGACCCATCGGACGGGCCACCGTATTTCACGAAAAAAACATTTCCCCCTAACTGCTAGGACCCACCAGCTACATCTTCGCACGCAAGGAAGTGCGTCCGAAAAAAAACGATTCGCCCCCCTGACTGCTGGGACCCACCAGCTACACCTTCGCACGCAAGGAAGTGCCTGACAGTTGGGACCCACCTGGCCGAAGCGTATGTAGCGTTGTCATTCTGGTCGCGAACGTGTACGTACATACTGGTGGATGTAGAGGCGCGCACATGTCGTAGTAGAGGTGTGCACGTAGCATGTACACGTACGTACAGCAGCCAGGGTGCAAGAAAGAAAATACGGCCACATATGTGTACATTCGGGCGGGGTCTCGAACGCCTACTCGCGCATACGTATGGCCAGGGCTCGTGTACATGGCTAGGTCAGAACAGAGAAACAACGTCGTCGTCATGTTCATGGGGAGGGAACGAAATGCGTCGTGTTCATGGGGAGGCAACGGAATGCACCGTGTTCATGGGGAGGCAACGGAATGCGTCGTGTTCATCGAGAGGCAACGAAACGCGCGGGAGCCAACCAGCTGGGTCGGAACGGAATGCATAGTCGTGTTCATCGGGAGGGCTTGGACGGAATAGGCGATGGAAATGAGGCCTGACGTACCGCAGAACGGAGGAAGCGACCTTGTGTTCAACCGACCACGTTCGAAATGGGATCCTGTTCATCGGGAGGGGTGTGGCATACCGCAAAACGGAGGAAACGGACCACCTACGGTCAAAACGGGGGTCCTGTTGATCGGTAGGGGTGTGGCGTACCACAAAACGGACGAAACAGACCTCCTACGGTCGAAACAGGGGTCCTGTTGATCGGGAGGGGTGTGGCGTAGCGCAAACGGACGAAACGGACTTATGTTGGAGCGCTACGGTCGAAACGGGGGTCCTATTCATCGGGAGGGGTGTGGCGTACCGCAAAACGGGACTCCACAGGATACTGTTCATCTCCACCGTCGATCTCCTCCAGCCTCCACGGGCTACCGTCCACCTCCTCCAGCCTCCACGGGCTCCTGTTCATCCAGCCTCCACCATGCGCTACTCCACCGGCTACTGTTCTACCACCCCTCCACGGGCACCCCTCCACCATCTACTGTTCATCCAGCCCTCCACACCACGGGGTCCTGTTCATCCAGAGGCAACGCCACCGCTCACTGTTCATCCACCCCCCACAACACTCACTGTTCATCCCAGAGGCAGCATCGATCGGCTTCAGTTAGCAGCAGTAGCGAAGGAATCGCTCAATCGGGTTCAATTAACAGCAATCGATCGATCGCTCGTGTTCAGTAACACGTAGTCTGTAGTGCAATCGCTCGAGTTCAGTTAGAGCCAACGCCTCGCACACACGCGCGTACATGTACGAGAGAAACGCGCATCGCTCGGCCCCGACCTCCCACCGTAACCGGGAACTCCCCGAAATTTTCCTCGCCCTCGCTTCTACCATGGTTTTTCCCGTCATGGATGGCCCAAAGAATGTCATGCAGCTGTGTCTCCGGCCCGCCCAGGACGAAAAGCCCATTTTCTTTCATGATTTTTTGTCATAGAACTAGGAGCCCACCACATCTATGATGATATCGGGTTTTGTCACAATTATCGTCATAGAAGTGTCATATGTATGACAATTTTTTTTTGTTTGGCCCAAAATGTCACGGATGTGTCCTTTTTTTGTAGTGTGTTGGGAGGAGCCTTCTTGACGCTTGGGAGTGTTGATTTGAATTTCTTTGTTGTTGTACTACTAGCTGCCGGAGCGGCGGTGGCTCTCTTTCGGTGTTGTTGATGAGGCAGAGTCAGCTCACGCGGCGGAGGAGGTGGAGTCCGCTGACGCGGCGGAGACAACTCAGGCGGAGGAGGATTCTGCGAGGGGCCTCCTCTGCCGGAGTCCGCTGATGCGGCAGAGATAGCTGACGTGTTCGCCATGACTAAGGCAACAGAGATAGAGCTGGACTATGAGGAGTCTACTGAGGGGCCTCTTCCGGTTGAATGTTTTCCTTTCTCCATCCAGTTTGGAAGTAGGATGTTTTCCTTTCTCCATAGACAATAGTCCTTAAGGCATTTTCTAGATGAATCTGCCCTTCACCTGTAGGGTAGTCAAGCTCCAGCCCCTCAAATCCGTTCATTACTTCATCCACCCCAACAACAGCAAAGCCATCTAGAATCAGAGTGAACTGGAAAGTTTCATCAGGTCGACAAGGTAAGACATAGCTGATCGCCACCTTCAAGGTTCGGTTATGGCATTTCGCAATTAGCTCACAATGTTCCCTCTCCGTGATACCATCCACAGGGTAGGCGAGGAGCCGTGATATCAGGCTGAACGAGCTCAGTGGAAGCCACACTACTTGTCTGCTGAGATGGTGGGGTAGCTTCATGGGCAGTATCGAATGAAGGATCTTCGTGCTGCCGGGAAGCTCGCTGACTGCTATATGCCTCTAGTTGCTTCTCGTGTAGAGATAATCTTTCTTCCATCTTCTACATCGATCTTCTTCCTCTTTCTTCTTTCTCCCTCGGCTTCTATAACCAGTGTTGTCCGGAAACCCATACTTTCGTAACGGAGCTTGATGTGCCTCGTGTTCGTCCAGTGTGACGCCCCCGATTCAATCATACACTAATCATACACGCAAATGTGTATGATCAAGATTAGGGAATCACAGGAAGATATCACAATACAACTCTAGACAAAAATTAAAATAATACAAGCTTTATATTACAAGCCAGGGGCCTCGAGGGCTCAAATACATAAGCTCGAATACACAAGAACTAGTGGAAGCAATAATATCTGTGTACAGACACAAGGCTAGCACAAAAGTAGCAACGATCGAAAAGGCAAGGCCTCCTGCTTGGGAGCCTCCTAAACTACTCCTGGTCATCGGCGGTCTCCACAGAGTAGTAGTTTCCATTTGGTTCTACTTCTTGAGCTTGCATTGGTTTTTCCCTTGAAGATGAAAGGGTGATGCAGCAAAGTAGAGTAAGTATTTCCCTCAGTTTGAGAACCAAGGTATCAATCCAGTAGGAGATAATGCACAAGTCACTGAATACCTGCACAAACAATCAACAAACTTGCACCCAACACGATAAAGGGGCTGTCAATCCCTTCATGGTTACTTGCAAAAGTGAGATCTGATAGAGATAGATAAACGGTAAAGTAAATATTTTTGGTATTTTTGGTTTATAGATCGGAAAGTAAAAGAATGCAAAATAGTAGATCGGAAACTAATATGACGGAAAAGAGACTTAATATGATGGAAAAGTGACCCGAGGGCCATATGTTTCACTAGTGGTTTCTCTCAAGATAGCAAATAATACGGTGGGTGAACAAATTA
This sequence comes from Triticum timopheevii, assembly GCA_963921465.1. Taxonomy (NCBI): domain Eukaryota; kingdom Viridiplantae; phylum Streptophyta; class Magnoliopsida; order Poales; family Poaceae; genus Triticum; species Triticum timopheevii. The sequence continues at coordinate 500,328,790 of OY997272.1, forward strand.
CTGACGAGCAATTGATAGAAGAGCGCATAATTATGACGATATCTAAGACATCACATCCGTGTCAAGTAGACCAAAATGATTCTGCATCTACTACTATTACTCCACACATCAACTGACTCTTGCCTGCATCTAGAGTATTAAGTTCATGAAGAACATAGTAACACATTAAGTAAGATGACATGATGTAGAGGAATTAACTCAAGCAATATGATGAAAACCCCATCTTTTTATCCTTGATGGCAACAATACAATACGTGCCTTGCTACCCCTACTGTCACTAGGAAAGGACACCGCAATATTGAACCCAAAGCTAAGCACTTCTCGCATTGCAAGAAAAACCAATCTAGTAGGCCAAACTAAACCGGTAATTCGAAGAGACTTGCAAGGATATCAAATCATGCATATAAGAATTCAGAGAAGATTCAAATAATATTCATAGATAATCTGATCATAAATCCGCAATTCATCGGATCTCGACAAACACACCGCAAAAGAGTATTACATTGAATAGATCTCCAAGAACATCAAGGAGAACATGGTATTGAGAATAAAAGAGAGAGAAGAAGCCTTCTAGCTACTAGCTATGGACCCGTAGATGTGTGGTAAACTACTCACGCTTCATCGGAAGGGCAATGGTGTTGATGTAGAAGCCCTCAGTGATCGAATCCCCCTATGGCAGGACACCGGAAAAGGCCCCTAGATGGGATCTCATGTGTACAGAAGGTTGCGGCGGTGGAAAAGTGTTTCCGTGGCTCCCCTGATGGTTTTAGGGTATAAGAGTATATATGTGCAAAGGAATTAGGTCAGGAGACCTCCGAGGGGCCCACGAGGTAGGGGGTGCACCCTACCCCCTGGGCGCGCCCGCCACACTCGTGGCTGCCTCGTTGCTTCTCCGACTTCATCTCCAAGTCTCCTGGTTTGCTTCGGGTCCAAGAAAGATCATCACGAAAGTTTTATTCCGTTTGGACTCCGTTTGGTATTCCTTTTCTGCGAAACTCTAAAACAGGCAAAAAACAGAAATTGGCACTTGGCTCTAGGTTAATAGCTTAGTCCCAAAATTAATATAAAATAGCATATTAATGCATATAAAACATCCAAAATAGATAATATAATATCATGGAACAATAAAAAATTATAGATACGTTGGAGACGTATCAAGCATCCCCAAGCTTAATTCCTGCTCGTCCTCTAGTAGGTAAATGATAAAAACAGAATTTTTGATGTGGAATGCTACCTAACATCTTTACCCAGTAATTCTCTTTATTGTGGCATGAATGTTCAGATCCGTAAGACTCAAAATAAAAGTTTAATATTGACATAAAAACAATAATACTTCAAGCATACTAACAAGGCAATTATGTCTTGTCAAAATAACATGCCAAAGAAAGCTTAACCCTACAAAATCCTATAGTCTAGCTATGCGCCATCTTCATCACACAAAATACTCAAATCATGCACAACCCCGATGATAAGCCAAGCAATTGTTTCATACTCTGATGTTCTCAAACCTTTTCAACTTTCACGCAATACATGAGCGTGAGCCATGGACATAACACTATGGTGGAAGAGAATATGGTGGTTGTGGAGAAGACAAAGAGGGAGATAGTCTCACATCAACTAGGCGTATCAATGGGCTATGGAGATACCCATCAATAGATACCGATGTGAGTGAGTAGGGATTGCCATGCAGCGGATGCACTAGAGCTATAAGTTTATGAAAGCTCAAAAAAAGAAACTAAGTGGGTGTGCATCCAACTTGCTTTCTCATGAATACCTAGGGCATTTGAGGAAGCCCATCGTTGGAATACACAAGCCATGTTCTATAATGAAAAATTCCCACCAGTATATGAAAGTGACAAAATAAGAGACTCTCTATCATGAAGATCATGGTGCTACTTTGAATCACAAGTGTGGAGAAAGGATAGTAACATTGCTCCTTCTCTCTTTTTCTCTCATTTTTTCTTTTTTTCCTTTTCTATTTTTTTCTTGGCTTCTTTGGCCTCCTTTTTTCTTTTGGCTTCTTTGGCCTCTTTTTTTTTTCTTTTTTTCTTTCCTCACATGGGACAATGCTCTAATAATGATGATCATCACACTTCTATTTACTTACAACTCAAAAATTACAACTCACTGCTTAGAACAAAATATGACTCTATGTGAATGCCTCCGGCGGTGTACCGGGATGTGCAATGAATCAAGAGTGACATGTATGAAAGAATTATGAAAGGTGGATTTGCCACAAATACGATGTCAACTACATGATCATGCAAAGCAATATGACAATGATGAAGCGTGTCATAATAAACAGAACAGTGGAAAGTTGATGGCAATATATCTCGGAATGGCTATGGAAATGCCATAATAGGTAGGTATGGTGGCTATTTTGAGAAAGGTATATGGTGGGTGTATGGTACCGGCGAAAGTTGCGTGGGACAAGAGAGGCTAGCAATGGTGTAAGGGTGAGGGTGCGTATAATCCATGGACTCAACATTAGTCAAAAAGAACTCACATACTTATTGCAAAAATCTATTAGTCATCTAAATGAACTACTATGCGCATGCTCCTAGGGGGGTAGATTGGTGGGAAAAGACCATCACTCATCCCCGACTGCCACTCATAAGGAAGACAATCAATAAATACTTCATGCTCCAACTTTGTAACATAACGGTTCACCATACGTTCATGCTACGGGACTCACAAACCTCAACACAAGTATTTCTCAAATTCACAATTACTCCACTAGCATGACTCTAATATTACCATCTTCATATCTCAAAACAATCATAAAGAATCAAACTTCTCATAGTATTCAATGCACTTTATATGAAAGTTTTTATTATATCCCTCTTGGATGCCTACCATATTAGGACTAAATTTGTAACCAAAGCAAATTACCATGCTGTTCTAAAATAATCTCAAAATAATATAAGTAAAGCATGAGAGTTCATAAATTTCTATAAAATAAAGCCATCACCGTGCTCTAAAAAGATATAAGTGATGCACTAGAGCAATATTGCCTAGCTCAAAAGATATAAGTGAAGCACATAGAGTATTATAATAAATCACGATCCATACGTGTCTCTCCCAAAAGGTGTGTACAACAAGGATGATTGTGGAAAACTAAAAAGCAAAGACTCAAATCATACAAGACGCTCCAAGCAAAACACATATCGTTTGGTGAATAAAAATATAGCCTCAAGTAAAGTTACTAATAGACGAAGATGAAAGAGGGGATGCCTTCCGGGGCATCCCCAAGCTTAGGCTTTTGGTTGTCCTTGAATATTACCTTGGGGTGCCTTGGGCATCCCCAAGCTTAGGCTCTTACCACTCCTTATTCCATAGTCCATCAAATTCTTACCCAAAACTTGAAAACTTCACAACATGAAACTGAACAAAAAATCTCATAAGCTCCGTTAGTATGAGAAAATAAATCACCACTTTAAGGTACTATTGCAAACTCATTCTTTATTTATATTGGTGTAATATCTACTGTATTCCAACTTTTCCATGGTTGATACCCCCCGATACTACCCATAGATTCATAAAAATAAGCAAACAACAAATAGAAAACAGAATCTATCAAAAACAGAAAATCTATAGCAATATGTAACTCTCAAATACTTCTGTAACTCCAAAAAATCTGAAAAATTAGGATGACCAGGTGTCCGCGTACAAAAGTAGGGGTCCTATTTGTACCCCTTTCATTGTGCGCGGGCAGTTGCAGCCCCACGCCCCTGGCCACCCTTGGCGGGGCAGAGGAAGCAAAGCCACCAGACGACCAGAGCATCGCCAAGACAGAAACACAAAGAGTAGAGGGGCGAGGTAAATATTGGAAATATGCCCTAGAGGCAATGATAAAAGGATTATTATTATATTTCCTTGTTCATGATAATTGTCTTTATTCATGCTATAATTGTATTATCCGGAAATCGTAATACACGTGTGAATACATAGACCACAATACGTCCCTGGTAAGCCTCTAGTTGACTAGCTCGTTGGTCAACAGATAGTCATGGTTTCCTGACTATGGACATTAGATGTCATTGACAATGGGATCACATCATTAGGAGAATGATGTGATGGACAAGACCCAATCCTGAGCATAGCACAAGATCGTGTAGTTCGTTTTGCTAGAGCTTTTCCAATGTCAAGTATCTTTTCCTTAGACCATGAGATCGTGTAACTCCTGGATACTGCAGGAGTGCTTTGGGTGTACCAAACGTCACAACGTAACTGGGTGACTATAAAGGTGCACTACAGGTATCTCCGAAAGTGTCTGTTGGGTTGACACGGATCGAGACTGGGATTTGTCACTCCGGATAACGGAGAGGTATCACTGGGCCCACTCGGTAGTGCATCATCATAATGAGCTCAAAGTGACCAAGTGTCTGGTCACGGGATCATGCATTACGGTACGAGTAAAGTGACTTGCTGGTAACGAGACTGAACGAGGTATTGGGATACCGATGATCGAGTCTCGGGCAAGTAACATACCGTCTGACAAAGGGAATAGTATACGGGGTTGCTTGAACCCTCGACATCGTGGTTCATCCGATGAGATCATCGAGGAGTATGTGGGAGCCAACATGGGTATCCAGATCCCGCTGTTGGTTATTGACCGGAGAGCCGTCTCGGTCATGTCTACATGTCTCCCAAACCCGTAGCGTCTACACACTTAAGGTTCGGTGACGCTAGGGTTGTATGAATATGAGTATGCAGCAAACCGAATGTTGTTCGGAGTCCCGGATGAGATCTCGGACGTTACGAGGAGTTCCGGAGTGGTCCGAAGGTAAAGAAAACTATATAGGAAGTGTTGTTTCGGCCATCGGGAAAGTTTCGGGGTCACCCGGTATTGTACCGGGACCACCGGAAGGGTCCCAGGGGTCCACCGGGTGGGGCCACCTATCCCGGAGGGCCCCGTGGGCTGAAGTGGGAGGGAAACCAGCCCCTAGTGGGCTGGTGCACCCCCCCTTGGACCCCCTGCGCCTAGGGTTGGAAACCCTAGGTGGGGGGGGGGGGGGGGGGCGCACCACTTGCCTTAGGGGGCACTCCACCCCCCTAGCCGCCGCCCCCTTGGGAGATTGCATCTCCCAGGGCCGGCGCCCCCCTGGGGGCCTATATAAAGGAGGGCAGGGGGAGGGCAGCCGCACCCTGTGTCTTGGCGCCTCCCTCCCCCTGCTACACCTCGTCCTCCTCCCGCAGCAGCTTGGCGAAGCCCTGCCGGAGTTCTGCTGCATCCGCCACCACGCCGTCATGCTGCTGGATCATCATCAACCTCTCCTTCCCCCTTGTTGGATCAAGATGGAGGGGACGTCACGCTAACCGTACGTGTGTTGAACGCGGAGGTTTCGTCCGTTCGGCGCTAGGATCTCGGTGATAGGATCACGACAAGAACGACTACTTCAACCCCGTTCTTTTGAACGCTTCCGCTCGCGATCTACAAAGTGGTATGTAGATGCATCTCTCCTTTCACTTGTTGCTTAGATGAACTCATAGATGGATCTTGGTGAAACCGTAGGAAATTTTTTATTTTCTGCAACGTTCCCCAACAGTGGCATCATGAGCTAGGTCTATGCGTAGTTCTCTATTGCACGAGTAGAACACAATTTTGTTGTGGGCGTAGATCTTGTCAACTTGCTTGCCGCTACTAGTATTTTCTTGCTTCAGCGGTATTGTGGGATGAAGCGGCCCGGACCGACCTTACACGTACGCTTACGTGAGACAAGTTCCACCGACTGACATGCACTAGTTGCATAAGGTGGCTAGCGGGTGTCTGTCTCTCCTACTTTAGTTGGAGCGGATTAGATGAAAAGGGTCCTTATGAAGGGTAAATAGAAGTTGACAAAATCACGTTGTGGTTATTCGTAGGTAAGAAAACGTTCTTGCTAGAACCCAATTGCAGCCACGTAAAAGATGCAACAACAATTAGAGGACGTCTAACTTGTTTTTGCAGCAATTTTCATGTGATGTGATATGGCCAGAAGTTGTGATGAATGATGAATGATATATTGTGATGTATGAGATCATGTTCTTGTAATAGGAATCACGACTTGCATGTCGATGAGTATGACAACCGGCAGGAGCCATAGGAGTTGTCTTTATTTTTTGTATGACCTGCGTGTCATTGAAGAACGCCATGTAAATCACTTTACTTTATTGCTAAACGCCATGACAACCGGCAGGAGCCATAGAAGTAGAAGTAGTCGTTGGCGTGACAACTTCATGAAGACACAATGATGGAGATCATGGTGTCATGCCGGTGACGAAAATGATCATGGAGCCCCGAAGATGGAGATCGAAGGAGCTATATGATATTGGCCATATCATGTCACTACTATATAATTGCATGTGATGTTTATTATGTTTTATGCATCTTGTTTACTTAGAACGGCGGTAGTAAATAAGATGATCCCTTATAATAATTTCAAGAAAGTGTTCCCCCTAACTGTGCACCATTGCTAAAGTTCGTCGTTTTGAAGCACCACGTGATGATCGGGTGTGATAGATCCTTACGTTCACATACAACGGGTGTAAGACAGATTTACACATGCAGAACACTTAGGGTTAACTTGACGAGCCTAGCATGTACAGACATAGCCTCGGAACACAGAGACCGAAAGGTCGAACATGAGTCGTATGGAAGATACGATCAACATGGAGATGTTCACCGATGATGACTAGTCCGTCTCACGTGATGATCGGACACGGCCTAGTCGACTCGGATCGTGTAACACTTAGATGACTAGAGGGATGTCTAATCTGAGTGGGAGTTCATTAAATAATTTGATTAGATGAACTTAATTATCATGAACTTAGTCTAAAACTTTTGCAAAATATGTCTTGTAGATCAAATGGCCAACGCTCATGTCAACATGAACTTCAACGCGTTCCTAGAGAAAACCAAGCTGAAAGATGATGGCAGCAACTATTCGGACTGGGTCCGGAACCTGAGGATCATCCTCATAGCAGCCAAGAAAGATTATGTCCTAGATGCACCGCTAGGTGAAGCACCCATCCCAGAGAACCAAGACGTTATGAACACTTGGCAATCACGTGCTGATGATTACTCCCTCGTTCAGTGCGGCATGCTTTACAGCTTAGAACCGGGGCTCCAAAAGTGTTTTGAGAAGCACGGAGCATATGAGATGTTCGAGGAGCTGAAAATGGTTTTCCAAGCTCATGCCCGGGTCGAGAGATATGAAGTCTCCGACAAGTTCTATAGTTGTAAGATGGAGGAAAACAGTTTTGTCAGTGAGCACATACTCAAAATCTCTGGGTTGCACAACCGCCTGTCCCAGTTGGAGATCAACCTCCCGGAAGAGGCGGTCATTGACAGAATCCTTCAGTCGCTCCCACTGAGCTACAAGAGCTTTGTGTTGAACTACAATATGCAGGGGATGGTAAAGACCATTCCTGAAGTATTCTCAATGCTGAAGTCAGCAGATGTTGAAATCAAGAAAGAACATCAAGTGTTGATGGTCAATAAGACCACTAAGTTCAAGAAGGGCAAGGGTAAGAAGAACTTCAAGAAGGATGGCAAAGATGTTGCCGCGCCCGGTAAGCCAGTTGCCGGGAAGAAGTCAAAGAATGGACCCAAGCCTGAGACCGAGTGCTTTTATTGCAAGGGGAAGGGTCACTGGAAGCGGAACTACCCCAAATACTTAGCAGACAAGAAGGCCGGCAACACTAAAGGTATATTTGATATACATGTAATTGATGTGTACCTTACCAGTACTCGTAGTAACTCCTGGGTATTTGATACCGGTGCCGTTGCTCACATTTGTAACTCACAACAGGAGCTGCGGAATAAGCGGAGACTGGCGAAGGACGAGGTGATGATGCGCGTCGAGAATGGTTCCAAGGTCGATGTGATCGCCGTCGGCACGCTACCTCTACATTTACCCATGGGATTAGTTATGAACCTCAATAATTGTTATTTAGTGCCAAGTTTGAGCATGAACATTGTATCTGGATCTCGTTTGATACGAGATGGCTACTCATTTAAATCCGAGAATAATGGTTGTTCTATTTATATGAGAGATATGTTTTATGGTCATGCCCCGATGGTCAATGGTTTATTCTTAATGAATCTCGAACATAATGTTACACATATTCATAGCGTGAATACCAAAAGATGTAAAGTTGATAACGATAGTCCCATATACTTGTGGCACTGTCGCCTTGGTCACATTGGTGTTAAGCACATGAAGAAGCTCCATGCTGATGGACTTTTAGAGTCTCTCGATTATGAATCATTTGACACATGCGAACCATGCCTCATGGGCAAAATGACCAAGACTCCGTTCTCCCGAACAATGGAGTGAGCAACCAACTTGTTGGAAATCATACATACGGATGTGTGCGGTCCAATGAGCGTTGAGGCTCGCGGAGGATATCGTTATGTTCTCACTCTCACTGATGACTTGAGTATATATGGGTGTGTCTACTTGATGAAACACAAGTCTGAGACCTTTGAAAAGTTCAAGGAATTTCAGAATGAAGTAGAGAATCAACGTGACCGAAAGATAAAATTCTTACGATCGGATCATGGAGGAGAATATTTAAGTCACGAATTTGGTACACACTTAAGAAAATGTGGAATCGTTTCACAACTCACGCCGCCTGGAACACCTCAGCGTAACGATGTGTCCGAACGTCGTAATCGCACTCTATTGGATATGGTGTGATCTATGATGTCTCTTACCGATTTACCGTTATCATTTTGGGGATACGCTCTAGAGACAGCTACATTCACTTTAAATAGGGCACCGTCTAAATCCGTTGAGATGACACCATATGAATTATGGTTTGGGAAGAAACCTAAGCTGTCGTTTCTAAAAGTTTGGGGATGTGATGCTTATGTCAAGAAACTTCAACCTGAAAAGCTCGAACCCAAGTCGGAAAAATGCGTCTTCATAGGATACCCTAAGGAAACCATTGGGTATACCTTCTACTTAAGATCCGAGGGCAAGATCTTTGTTGCCAAGAACGGATCCTTTCTGGAAAAAGAGTTTCTCTCGAAAGGAGTAAGTGGGAGGAAAGTAGAACTCGATGAAGTACTACCTCTTGAACCGGAAAGTAGTGCAGCTCAGGAAAATGTTCCTGTGGTGCCTACACCGACTGGAGAGGAAATTAATGATGATGATCAAGGTACTTCTGATCAAGTTGCTACTGAACTTCGTAGGTCCACAAGGACACGTTCCACACCAAAGTGGTATGGTAACCCTGTCCTAGAAATCATGTTGTTAGACAACGGTGAACCTTCGAACTATGAAGAAGCGATGGCGGGCCCAGATTCCAACAAATGGCTAGAAGCCATGCAATTCGAGATAGAATCCATGTATGAAAACAAAGTATGGACTTTGACTGACTTGCCCGATGATCGGCGAGTGATAGAAAACAAATGGATCTTTAAGAAGAAGACAGACGCGGATGGTAATGTCACCATCTATAAAGCTCGACTTGTCACTAAGGGTTATCGACAAGTTCAAGGGATTGACTACGATGAGACTTTCTCTCCCGTAGCGAAGCTTAAGTCCGTCCGAAACATTTTAACAATTGCCACATACTATGATTATGAGATATGGAAGATGGACGTCAAAACAGCATTCCTTAACGGTTATCTTAAGGAAGAGCTGTATATGATGCAGCCGGAAGGTTTTGTCGATCCTAAGAATGCTAACAAAGTGTGCAAGCTCTAGCGATCCATTTATGGGCTGGTGCAAGCATCTCGGAGTTGGAACATTCGCTTTGATGAGATGATCAAAGCGTTTGGGTTTTTGCAGACTTATGGAGAAGCCTACGTTTACAAGAAAGTGAGTGGGAGCTCTGTAGCATTTCTCATATTATATGTAGATGACATACTTTTGATGGGAAATGATATAGAATTCTTGGACAGCATTAAGGCCTACTTGAATAAGTGTTTTTCAATGAAGGACCTTGGAGAAGCTGCTTACATATTAGGCATCAAGATGTATAGGGATAGATCGAGACACCTCATAGGTCTTTCACAAAGCACATACCTTGATAAGATTTTGAAGAAGTTCAAAATGGATCAGTCCAAGAAAGGGTTCTTGCCTGTACTACAAGGTGTGAGATTGAGCTTGGCTCAATGCCCGACCACGGCAAAAGATAAAGAAGAGATGAGCGTCATCCCCTATGCCTCAGCCATAGGATCTATTATGTATGCCATGCTGTGTACCAGACCTGATGTAAACCTTGCTGTAAGTTTGGTAGGAAGGTACAAAAGTAATCCCGGCAAGGAACACTGGACAGCAGTCAAGAATATCCTGAAGTACCTGAAAAGTACAAAGGACATGTTTCTCGTCTATGGAGGTGACGAAGAGCTCATCATAAAGGGTTACATCGATGCTGGCTTCGACATAGATCTGGATGAATCTAAGTCACAAACCGGATACGTGTATATGTTGAATGGTGGAGCAGTAAGCTGGTGCAGCTGCAAGCAGAGCGTCGTGGCGGGATCTACATGTGAAGCGGAGTACATGGCAGCCTCGGAGGCAGCGCATGAAGCAATTTGGGTGAAGGAGTTCATCACCGACCTAGGAGTCATACCCAATGCGTCGGGGCCGATCAAACTCTTCTGTGACAACACTGGAGCTATTGCCCTTGCCAAGGAGCCCAGGTTTCACAAGAAGACCAGGCACATCAAGCGTCGCTTCAACTCCATCCGTGAAAATGTTCAAGATGGAGACATAGATATTTGCAAAGTACATACGGATCTGAATGTTGTAGATCCGTTGACTAAACCGCTCTCGCGAGCAAAACATGATCAACACCAGAACTCTATGGGTGTTCGATTCATCACAATGTAACTAGATTATTGACTCTAGTGCAAGTGGGAGACTGTTGGAAATATGCCCTAGAGGCAATAATAGAAGGATTATTATTATATTTCCTTGTTCATGATAATTGTCTTTATTCATGCTATAATTGTATTATCCGTAAATCGTAATACACGTGTGAATACATAGACCACAATACATCCCTAGTAAGCCTCTAGTTGACTAGCTCGTTGGTCAACAGATAGTCATGGTTTCCTGACTATGGACATTAGATGTCATTGACAATGGGATCACATCATTAGGAGAATGATGTGATGGACAAGACCCAATCCTGAGCATAGCACAAGATTGTGTAGTTTGTTTTGCTAGAGCTTTTCCAATGTCAAGTATCATTTCCTTAGACCATGAGATCGTGTAACTCCCGGATACCGTAGGAGTGCTTTGGGTGTACCAAACGTCACAACGTAACTGGGTAACTATAAAGGTGCACTACAGGAATCTCCGAAAGTGTCTGTTGGGTTGACACGGATCGAGACTGGGATTTGTCACTTCAGATAACGGAGAGGTATCACTGGGCCCACTCGGTAGTGCATCATCATAATGAGCTCAAAGTGACCAAGTGTCTGGTCACGGGATCATGCATTACGGTACGAGTAAAGTGACTTGCCGGTAACGAGACTGAACGAGGTATTGGGATACCAACGATCGAGTCTCGGGCAAGTAACATACCGTCTGACAAAGGGAATAGTATACGGGGTTGCTTGAACCCTCGACATCGTGGTTCATCCGATGAGATCATCGAGGAGTATGTGGGAGCCAACATGGGTATCCAGATCCCGCTGTTGGTTATTGACCGGAGAGCCGTCTCGGTCGTGTCTACATGTCTCCCGAACCTGTAGGGTCTACACACTTAAGGTTCGGTGACGCTAGGGTTGTATGAATATGAGTATGCAGCAAACCGAATGTTGTTCGGAGTCCCGGATGAGATCGCGGACGTCACGAGGAGTTCCGGAGTGGTCCGGAGGTAAAGAAAACTATATAGGAAGTGCTGTTTCGGCCATCGGGAAAGTTTCGGGGTCACTCGGTATTGTACCGGGACCACCGGAAGGGTCCCGGGGGTCCACCGGGTGGGGCCACCTATCCCGGAGGGCCCCGTGGGCTGAAGTGGGAGGGGAACCAGCCCCTAGTGGGCTGGTGCGCCCCCCCTTGGCCCCCCCTGCGCCTAGGGTTGGGGGGGGGGGGCGCACCACTTGCCTTGGGGGGCACTCCACCCCCCTGGCCGCCGCCCCCTTGGGAGATTGCATCTCCCAGGGCCGGCGCCCCCCCTGGGGGCCTATATAAAGGAGGGCAGGGGGGAGGGCAGCCGCACCCTGTGTCTTGGCGCCTCCCTCCCCCTGCTACACCTCGTCCTCCTCCCGCAGCAGCTTGGCGAAGCCCTGCCGGAGTTCTGCTGCATCCACCACCACGCCGTCGTGCTGCTAGATCATCATCAACCTCTCCTTACCCCTTGCTGGATCAAGACGGAGGAGACGTCACACTGACTGTACGTGTGTTGAACGCAGAGGTGCCGTCCGTTCGGCGCTAGGATCTCCGGTGATAGGATCACGACGAGAATGACTACTTCAACCCCGTTCTTTTGAACGCTTCCGCTCGCGATCTACAAAGTGGTATGTAGATGCATCTCTCCTTTCACTCATTGCTTAGATGAACTCATAGATGGATCTTGGTGAAACCGTAGGAAAAGTTTTATTTTCTGCAACGTTCCCCAACAGTGAAGGCCCTTGCCGGGGCAGCCTCTACAGCCCCGGCAAGAGTCTTGCCGGGGCAACTTGCCCAACACGAGCAGAGCTGCCACCCTAGAGCCCAAGAGTTCCAAACACCATCAACCACATTGGAACCAAGGCTCGGGAGGCACCTCCATGGTGGCATGCAGATCTTTGTAAAGACCAGAAGCATGCAAGATTAGGTGAGAATCAGAAGACAACGATCCTCGGCAAGATCCTTGCCAAGGATACCTACGAGACCCCTGGCAAGATCCTTGCCAGTGACGACCGCAATGCCACGGCAAGACCCTTGTCGGGGCCCCGACAAGACTCTTGCCGGGGACATCCGCGGGGCCGCAACCAGGCCCACATCTTCCAAGACTCCACCGCCTTTCCCATACAGCTGCCAGCCCACCAACTAGGTGAGCACCTGCGTGGCAACGTGAGGCCTCTAGGCCAGCTCAGCAAGCACCTGCGTGGTGGCATGCAGATCTTCATGAAGACCCTACCACCATGCCAACTTAGCAGCCTGCCAGCCTACATGGCACTGCACGCCTCGTTGGCCTAGATGCGTGTCGAAGCAAGACGGAGCGGCGACGGACGGGCTGGGCCTCGTTACTGTCCCCAATAAAGCAAGGGGACACCTAAGGAGCGCATTTAATGCATTTTGTCCCGTAATGACAGGCGATAGGCTTCTACACTGTATACCTTTCCACCTCCTGTGTGCCACTGTGGTGACCCCTTTGGCTATAAAAGGTGGCCCGAGGCATACTGGAGAGGGTTTTAGATCTTTTGGACAAGTCACGTGCCGTAGCTAGTTCAAGAAATCAAGAACACTCAAATATACACCAAAGCAGGACTAGGGTATTACGCATCCTCGCGGCCCAAACCTGGGTAAAGGATCTTTGTGTTGACTCCTAGACCCGCTCTTTCCAGAACCTCGCGCCCGCCAACCGTAGTAGGGATTCCAGTGATCCCATAGGTGTCGTTTTCCACCAACATCTTTGGCGCGCCAGGTGGGGCCACAGTTGTGAAAATCTGGTTTAGCAGTCATTTTAGCAGTTCTTCATCGCCATGGCTTCCAAGGAAGGAGGTGACCGAACGAGTGGCGTCATTTGCGGATGTAGTGAACTGTCGCACAGCGACAAAAAAGCTAAGTCATGCAAAACTTTCAAAAATTCTTTTTATAAAAGGTTATTCTCCTCGGAGATCTTTCCCTTTGTATGAGAAACCTACACACAATGGGGCCCTTCCACTATTGCCAACGCCCTTGTTCTATTTTGAGTCCACTCAACAGTTCAAGCGGCTGCGTCGAGAATGGCAGGGTGGCCTTACGCTATTGGCAACACTCTCATTCTTTTCCGAGTCCGCTCGACAGTTTGAGCGGCCACGTTGAGAACGGTAAGGTGGTTCTCCTGGTAGCAAGCACACCCGGCAATCTATTAGGGATCCATCCTCGAGGCGCCATGGCTTGGGTTTACGCGCCGGCAAGCCTACCCAATTAACGTAGGGTGGACATACAAAAAGAGATCAAACTGGAAAATAACATGCATCGTTTCAAAGTATTGCAGAGTTATATTACATCAATTGTTGCTGCGGTTCTAACTAAAGATAAAAATTGTCTTGGTCATGAACCTGCAGCGGCAATGAGAAACGGGGTGCCTAGTCCCGACGCTGGCCTTCTATCCTCCGAACTCCGTCGATGCGGCTAATGATGGGCTTGATATGCTCCTCGAGCGTCGCGAGGTCCACATCCTCCGAGAAGCTCTCCAACGCAGTGTCGAAGTCAAGGTTGGGGTTCCAGTATGCCACCTTGGGGAGGACCTTGGTCAGGGCACCCCAGAAAAGCTGCCGGGCCTCATTGGCCAGAGAGCTCGCTCTGATAGAGCAAAACTTCTCCAAGGCTCCAAGAACACCCTCGAAGAACAGGGCCAGCTTGGCATTGGGACTCACGTTCGGCTCCGGGGCGTACCTCACGTTCGACATCCCCATGGTAGCCAGCTTTGTGGTGATCCTGCCGACGATGTTGGTGAGGCGGATGATCCAGAGGTTTTCACCCTTCACATAATCCTCGTGGTTGGCGGCGTCATTCCTCCGTAGCTGCCTCTCCTCCTCCAGATTCTTGGTCAGGGTCTCCTCCCAGGCCCTGACGTCCGAAAGCGCCCCACACATGACCCCCACGTCATGCACGACCCTCCATGTCGCGCATTCAACACGGGTCATGGGGAAGCACAGCGAACAAAGAAGTTATCGCGGTAAAAACTCCGCCGCATGTGCGCCCGCGCACCGTTCTGGGCCTGGCCCAATAACGCCCCGCGCTTATACGTGGCCCAGGCCCGGGGGCTCCTGTCGGTGTACAAAAGTAGGGGTCCTATTTGTACCCCTTTCCTTGTGCGCGGGCAGTCATAGCCCCACGCCCCTGGCCACCCTTGGCGGGGCAGAGGAAGCAAAGCCACAAGATGACCCAGGCATCACCAAGATAGAAACACAAAGAGCAGAGGGGCGAGGTGAACTCCCCCGGCAAGGCCCTTGCCGGGGCGGCCTCTACAGCCCCGGCAAGAGCCTTTCCGGGGCAATTTTCCCAACACCAACAGAGCTGCCACCCTAGATCCCAAGAGTTCCAAACACCATCAACCATGTTGGAACCAAGGCTCGGGAGGCACCTCCATGGTGGCATGCAGATCTTTGTGAAGACCAGAAGCACGCAAGATCAGGTGAGAATCAGAAGACGATGATCCTCGACAAGATCCTTGCCGAGGATACCCATGAGACCCCCGGCAAGATCCTTGCCAGGGACGACCACGATGCCACGGCAAGACCCTTGCCGGGGCCCCGGCAAGACTCTTGCCGGGGACATCCGCGGGGCCGCAGCCAGGCCCACATCTGCCAAGACTCCACCACCATTCCCATACAGCTGCCAGCCTACCAACTAGGCGAGCATCTGCATGGCGATGTGAGGCCTCTAGGCCAACTCAGCAAGCACCTGCGTGGTGGCATGCAAATCTTCATGAAGACCCTACCACCACGCCAACTCAGCAGCCTGCCAGCCTACATGGTACTGCACGCCTCATTGGCCTAGACACGTGTGGAAGCAAGACGAAGCGATGACGGATGGGACGGGCCTTGTTACCGTCCCCAGTAAAGCAAGGGGACACCTAAGGAGTGCATTTAATGCGTTTTGTCCCATAATGATAGGCGATAAGCTTGTACACTATATACCTTTCCACCTCTTGTGTTCCACTGTGGTGACCCCTTTGACTATAAACGGAGGCCCGAGGCATACTGAAGAGGGATTCAGATCTTTTGGAGAAGTCACGTGACTTAGCTAGTTCAAGAACTCAAGAGCACTCAAATATACACCAAAGCAGGACTAGGGTATTACGCATCCTCACGGCCCGAACCTGGGTAAACGATCTTTGTGCTGACTCCTAGAGCCGCTCTTTCCACAGCCTCGGGCCCGCCGACCGTAGTAGGTATTCCAGTGATCCCATAGGTGTCGTTTTCTACCGATGCCGGGGTAATTTGTGCAGCAATCTAGAGCAAAAAGAATCAGATCAAAAGCACATTTCAATAAAATTCTGGAAATTATTTACTGGGCGCAAAAGTTTCCGTTTTTCAGCAGGATCAAGACAACTATCACCGTAAGCTATCCTAAAGCTTTAAGTTGGCATAGACACTAACTAAAACATAAAACCATATCTAATGAGAGGCTAGATTAATTATTTATTACTAAACAGGAACAAAAAGCAAGGGACAAAAATAAAATTGGGTTGCCTCCCAATAAGCGCTATCGTTTAACACCCTTAGCTAGGCATTCATAATTTCAGTGATGCTCACATAAAAGAGAAGAATTGAAGCACAAAAAGAGCATCATAAAACACACGACAAACACATCTAAGTCTAACATACTTCCTATGCATAGGCATTTTATAAGCAAAAAAATTATCAAGGCAAGCAAAAACTAGCATATGCAAGGAAGAAGAAAGAGACGATAGCAATCTCAACATAATGAAAGGTAATTTAGTAACATGAAAATTTCTGCAACCATATTGTCCTCTCTCATAATAATTACATGTAGGATCATACTCAAATTCAACAATATGGCTATCACATAACATATTCTCTACATGATCCACATGCATGCAAAGTTGACACTCTTCCAAAATAGTGGGATTAACATTAACTAAAGTCATGACCTCTCCAAACCCACTTTTATTAAAAATTTCATAAGATTGAACATTCTCCAAATATGTGGGATCTAAAGTCGACACTCTTCCAAACCCACTTTCAATATTATTGCAACCATTATTATCAATCTTATATTCATCATGGGGCTTAAATAAATTTTCAAGATCGTAAGAAGAATCACCCCAATCATGATCATTGCAACAAGTAGTAGACATTGCAAAACTAGCATCCCCAAGATTTGGGTTTTGCATAATATTAGCACAACTGACATTAACAGAATTTGTAATAACATCGTTGCAATCATGCTTTTTATTCAAGAAGCTATTGTGAATCTCTTCATAAATTTCTTCATCACAATTTTCAGATTCACAAATTTCAAGCAAAACTTCATAAAGATAATCTAGTGCACACAACTCACTAGCAATTGGTTCAACATAATTGGATCTCTTAAAAATATTGGCAAGTGGATGAGGATCCATAAAATTTTAGCAAGCGAAGATGCAAGCAAAAAGAAGGCACATGGTAACACAAGCGAACAAAAGATCGAATAGTAGAAGGGCGAATAAAAAGGAAAATCTTTTCAAAAATCATTTTAGAGGTGGGGGAGAGGAAAACGAGAGGCGAATGGTGAATAATGTAATGCAAGAGATGAGAGTTTATGATGGGTACTTGGTATGTCTTGACTTGACGTAGATCTCCCCGGCAACGGCGCCAGAAATTGTTCCTGCTACTTCTTGAGCTTGCATTGGTTTTTCCCTTGAAGAGGAAAGGGTGATGCAACAAAGTAGAATAAGTATTTCCCTCATTTACAGAACCAAGGTATCAATCTAGTAGGAGACAACACACAAGTCACCGAATACCTGCACAAACAATCAACAAATCTGCACCCAATGGCTACTTGCAAAAGTGAGATCTCATAGAGATAGATAAACAATAAAGTAAATATTTTTGGTATTTTTGGTTTATAGATCGGAAAGTAAAAGATTGCAAAATATTAGATCAGAAACTAATATGATGGAAAAGAGACTTAATATGATGTAAAAGAGACCCGGGGGGCATAGGTTTCACTAGTGGCTCGTCTCGAGATAGCAAATAATACGGTGGGTGAACAAATTACTGTCGAGCAATTGATAGAAGAGCACATAATTATGACGATATCTAAGGCAATGATCATGAACATAGGTCCGTGTCAAGTAGACCGAAATGATTCTGCATCTACTACTATTACTCCACACATCGACCGACTCCTGCCTGCATCTAGAGTATTAAGTTCATGAAGAACAGAGTAACACATTAA
Source organism: Triticum timopheevii (assembly GCA_963921465.1). Classification (NCBI taxonomy): domain Eukaryota; kingdom Viridiplantae; phylum Streptophyta; class Magnoliopsida; order Poales; family Poaceae; genus Triticum; species Triticum timopheevii. The sequence goes on from OY997272.1 coordinate 500,346,837, forward strand.
GTAAGATGACATGATGTAGATGAATTAACTCAAGCAATATGATGAAAACCCCATCTTTTTATCCTCGATGGCAACAATACAATACATGCCTAGCTTCCCCTATTGTCACTAGGAAAGGACACCACAAGATTGAACCCAAAGCTAAGCACTTCTCCCATTGCAAGAAAAACCAATCTAGTAAGCCAAACCAAACCAACAATTCGAAGAGACTTGCAAAGATATCAAATCATGCATATAAGAATTCAGAGAGATTCAAATAATATTCGTAGATAATTTGATCATAAATCCACAATTCATCGGATCTCTGCAAACAAACCGCAAAAGAGTATTACATCGAATAGATCTCCAAGAACATCAAGGAGAACATGGTATTGTGAATCAAAGAGAGAGAAGAAGCCATCTAGCTACTAGCTATGGACCCGTTAGTCTGTGGTAAACTACTCGTGCTTCATTGGAAGGGCAATGGTGTTGATGTAGAAGCCCTCCGCGATCGAATTCCCCTCCGGCAGGATGCCAGAAAAGGCCCCTGCCAGATTACGGGTTCCGCAAACCCTTGAGAGGTTTGAACACTGGGATGCGTGCGAAGATCTTGTAACACTCCAAAAATTTTGATTTGGTTTTTATTAAATTCTTTATTTGAATTAAAGGGGGTTATTTGAAATTTTGCTAATAGAAGGGCTCTCCTTCTCAAAAACCTTTTATGACAAACATTTTTTTGAAGCTCTTCTCAATATTGATTTTTGGTCTTGAGGATTCTTCAACTTGTGTTGGGTCAACACAAATTATCTTGGGTTGTTTTAATATTTCTTTTATTTAAAAAGAGTTTCTATAAAATTATGGGTTTATTCCTTCCCACTCAAAATAATTTCTCTTGCCATGACCCATGTTGAAAATTTTCTTCCAAACCCACCTCCCTACCTTGGGCCAAGTCAAACATCCATTTCCAGCAAGTTTCAAACTCTTTTAGATTTCCTTTCTATTTATTTTACCCTCAAATCTTTTTCTGCCATTTAATTTGGACTCTTGGTATTTTCAAAGGAAGTACCATATCCTTTAAGCTTCTGAGCCCAAGCAAATTACCCTAGCTAGTCCTTAGTACCCTCAGCCAAGATCCATCAAGATCCACTGGTCCACAGTTCAAAAATTTTCAAATTATGCTTGCTGCAAGTTTGAACCAGATTTGCCAATTTTGGTGAAATTCATTCTTTTTCTTCCCCTAAAAATCTGAGATAAATCAGGCAGCCTCTAGATGCATCAAGAGACCACCTCACCAAGGATCAACTTCTGAAAAAATTTCCACATACCAAAAACATTTCATCGAATAGTTGGCGTGCACTGTTTCTATTCAAAATTCAGAAAGTTCAGTCGACAGTGTCGTTTTCTTCAGAGCCGCGGCGTCAATCTCACCAGTGCTCGCTCTGGCCTCTTGCTCCCTGCTCCTCCTTCTTATCCATCACGCCGCACAGTTTTAGGCGGTCGCGAGCGTCGGTGGCAACGTGGCACGCCAGCTCCGGCGTCTTCCGCGGTGGCAGAACCACCCGTGGCGGCTAACAGGGGCCAGCCCTGCAAAACGTCGCCGTCCAGCACCACCCACACCACCAGGAGCCTCCGCGTGGCCATCCCCTTCTCTGCACGCACTGCAGCACCGTCGCCGTGGCCTGAGAGGCACAGAGCACGCTCTCTGCCGCCGCCGTGCCCGTGAGCTCTGTTCCGTCGAAACCACCGGAGCAGAGCAAATCCGACCAAGGTTAGCCTCGGGATGGACCTAGTAGATCAATCCGCAGCTGCCCAGTCCCCTAAACCCCCGTCCCCACCTCTACCTCGCCGTAATCGCTCGCCGGAGATACCCCGTTCTCGGCAACCGCCTCGACTGGCTATAAAAGGAGGCCTCGAGCTCGTTCTCGACCCAGCACTACCCCTCCACCTCTCTAGTACTGTGCCCAGCCACTAGGAGGACCTCGAGGAGGCCTTCTTCCTCGACTCCGGCCGCCCCCATCCGCCTCAGGCTCCGGCAAGATCCTCTCTGGTGAGAGTACCCCCGCCTCCCAAACAGCGTCAGCAACCTCCTAGGGCACACACTACTCTAACCCGTGCTTCAATTTGGCGTCTGCAGCCCTCCCCGGTGAGATCCATCCTCGACCGAACCGCCGTCCGCCGGAGAAGAGGCCACCATCGACGCGGTGCTCGCTGACGACCAACTCCACCACCCTCAGACGCGGGAGAGCTCTGTAAGTCCGTAGGTACCCTCCACTCCCCCTGGCTCGCCGTGGACCGACACCGGCGACCACCGCAAGCCTCGGGCGCCGACGGGACTCTGTTTCAGTTTTCAAACCTGACGGGTGGGACCCCCTCGTCAGCTTTTTCTTCTTTTTGAAACGTTTTCTGAAAACGCCTTCGGGCAAAATATGTTTTCTAACTGAAACGTTTTCTGTCTTCTTACAAACTAGCCCCAGGAAATTTTCTATTTCATTACAGATTAGTCCCTGGACTAAAACCCTTATAACTTTTAAACAAAAGATGATTTTTAGTTGATTCTTTTTCTGTCATCCTTATTTTTCTGTCTAGTTTTTTATCATATTTATTTGAAAATTATTTGGAACAACTTTTATGCACGCACAGTATTTACGTTAGTATCCAATTTTTTTGTAACATAGATACCGAAGGAGGTGACAGAGCCGCAAACTTCACCGAGCTAGACTCCAACTACTCTGAACCAGGCAAGCATGTTTGAACCTTTGATATGATGAGTGTTTTGCATGTTTGTTTAAGTAGTGTGCTCATGGCATGTTTATATAAGCATGAGTGCATGTTATATAGCATGCAAGGTAAGCTACACATGAGCTTCAAAACTTGATGTGTTCAAATGATGGTGAGATAACCTGATCATGTGGTGGCATGATAGGTTACAAGCTGGTATTGTTGTAGCATGCCAGGCTTATGCCAACCGTTTAATTCCAGCATTAACGTGGATCAGGTCATGTTCCCGTTCATCCCCTTTTTCGTGCTACCACATGCCTTCTGCAAAGAATGCAGTCTAGTCAGTTGCAAACCTCTTTCCTTGTACACACCAAAGAGAGAGGCCATGATGAGGGTTCCATGGCCCTGGATTAAAGCCCGTCATCCGTTGAGGGGGTATGGGTGTTTCCGGTTGGGACCGAGAGGGGGGGCACCCCTTAGAGCACGCGATATAAATTTGATCCCATGCTACTCGAGGTTGTGGCCTCCCTGTCTTAAAGTTTTTCTTGAATGTTGCCTAGGGTGATTCCTGGAAGATGAATGTGGAATGGGTGTGTACTGGTTAGATGAGTTTCTTCTAAAATACCATAAATGGAACTAGTCCTTTTTGACTACGGAAATCCGTTGACTGTGGGTAAAGAGTACAAACTCTGCAGAGTCAAACCATTCGAGTAACCGTGTCCATGGTCAAGGACCATGACCAACATATCATTGTCAGTGTCAGTGTCAGTCTCAACGTCCGTCTCATCATCAGTCTCGGTGTTAGTTTGAGTGACAATCTCCGGTGAATATACATGAGTGGTAAACCTGGCTGAATGTTATTCCGTGGATGGACTAACCCGTTTACTATTATGCACTGAGTATTTCCCTTGGATGATTTAAATTCATGAGCTACTTGAATTCGAATGGTGAAGTATAAGCCCTTTATGTGATGTCGCTTAGACGTCCGACTGCGGCATTCTCGTTATTTAATTTTGATATAAGCCCTTTTTGCAATGTCGCTTAGACGTCTGACTGTGGCATTCTCGTTATTTACTTTTGATATAAGCCCTTTCTGCAATGTCGCTTGGACGTCCGACTGTGGCATTCTCGTTATTTACTTTTGATATAAGCCCATTATGTGATGTCGCTCAGACGTCCGACTGTGGCATCCATGTTATTTACTTTCATTATAAGCCCTTTTCGAGATGTCTCTTAGACATCCGGCTGTGGACCACACTGTCATTTACACTTCAATATAAGCCCTTTATGTGGTGTCACTCTGATACCCGACTGCTGCATGTTAAACATATTTTTACCTTTCGAGGCATCGCTTTAGACACCTGATCGGTCTTTAGTTATTTTTTTTGGATTTCGGGAGGACTACCGCCTGACTTCCTTTTTATTTAACATGCCGTGCAAATTTATTATCTGAGTGTGCATTACTAATCTGCTCATGTGCATCATGTTTGCATTTGTTATATCTTATGTCCAAACTGTCTTGCAAGTACATTCAAAGTACTCACCTGGCTTGTTGATTTGGCCAGATATTGACGAATGCGATCTTATGGACAAAGAGTACGATAGCGAGTCCGACGCCTAGAGGAGTCCCAGTCAGTCCCGTGCGATCCTGGAATTGGTCACTTGTACCATATACGCTTCCGCTACCCAAATAAAATCATCGAGCCTCGCTCCGACGCTCGATGAGCTGTAAGATTTAGGAGTCATGTCACCCACGTCACGGTGACATATCCACCACCACTTTTATTATGAGTCAGTAGTTATGCCACCATACCGCTTGTGTCATATCCGCCTTTATGTATAACATTGGTGTGCTTGTAATAAATTGTTGAGCAACCTGAGCTTAACCTTGTATAATATTTAGTACTACTGGATTTCTATATCAAGGATTTGTCTACTAGTAAGGAAGATTTTCCTATACTAGTCTGATAAAATGGTCGATTTTTCAATAAATATTTTATTGGAAAACCGGTCCTGACAACCTTGGTACCAGAGCCAGGCTGACTGTAGGAAGCCACTAGGTGTGATCGCTAATCGGTTATTAGCATAATCAGCACTATTACTTATCATTTTGCAAATGTAGCAATTCTCTGCTAGTCATCATAAATTTAGGATTTGACTATTCGGAATTTTTGTCTACTTTTGTAGATGGCTGGCAGCGGCTGTGAGTCACAGGTGTTCAGCAATGTACCTGAGGGGTTTATCAAGCTTCTTGTCTCCATCGTAAAAGTCGCTATCGGGCCATCGGCTCGTCCGGAGTTCACACTCTACCAACACAAGATCAGCGACAGCGTGTCCATGCACCAGGCTGCGATGCAATTCAGGGGAGGACGTGCTGAGTCACGCCGCTTCTGATTTGTGGGAAGGGCCATGCCTACGGAGAGGCATGCCATGCAGATGGCTGCCCGTGAGGCGATAGCTCGTCTCCGGGATGCTCTTCCTTCGATGAAGACTCATTGCTACCGCTACCTTCCATGCCACATGCCATACACATGTCATTATGCATTCGCTTGCGCTAGGGGCGAATATCTCAAAGCTCTTGAGGCAGCTTTTGATAACCTCGTGGACGACTTTGTGGCTGCTCGTATGGACTTCGTGCAGGGCTGTTCCGCCAACAGGAGGGAGCTCCTCCATACACCACCACCACTGACTTACGTATCGTCCTCAGCATCCTATGCACCTACCATTTTTTCCAACACTCGCCGCCTGCCTACCCCAGAAGAGTTTGACAAAGTCACCGCTCCTACTCCAGTCAGAGCTGCACCACCTACCGCACCCGCACCAGCTCCTCAACTCAGTACTTCATGCCTGGAGCCTATTAGTGAGGAGGAGGTTGAGTCTCCAGCATCACTGGGTCTTACCCTTGGCAGGCCGAGGGAAGTTCTTACCATCTCCGACTGAGTACGCCTAGCAGCCGTGCGATGTACCAGCTTGTATGATATGTTTATATGTATATAGGTCTGGTGAGAAGTAGTTTGTCTGCGCATCATGTAGGAACTCAGAGAAGTGCACTAGCCTAAATAACATGTCAGGAATGTGTACGCACACCCTGAGGGATGTATTGTATAATTACTGCTTGCATGTAAGATATGTACTAAGCGGCCCTTCTCCATGCGCAATCAAGTATTTTCTTGAAAAATCTTGGAGTTTCGCCTTTGCAATATTATTTAATTTTGCCACTCGGTTTTTCTCATAAGTTTTGCAAAAATACCCCAGAGTGGAAAATGCCTCGTCCCTGGAATCGTTCCATGCCAAGTCCACCGGAAGAAAATTATGGTACCTAGACAAGTAACAATTCCACACAGGGGCAGTCAAGTCAGCAAGGCAGTGAAGCAACATTTTCTCAAGTATGCCGCCTTTATGAGCAAAGCCAGCAGCAGCATCAAGAAATGATGAACCATGTTATCAATATGGGAAATCACCATGGACCGTACCAGCAGCAATCCAAATTGTCTAAACTACAAAAGACACGTCCCCCAACGTTCTCTCACACTGATAGACCTCTTAAGGCCGATGATTGGCTTCGAGATATTTAAAGGAAGTTAATTATTGCAAAATGTTCGGACCGTGAGAAGGTACTTTATGCACCTCACTACCTCACTGGAGCAGCTGCATCATGGTGGGAAAATTTCCTACACATGCACCCCAATGAATTTAAAGAAGGTTTTCGTGGGGCGCACATTCGCAGAAGCATTATGAAGATCAAGAAAAGGGAATTTGATGACCTCAAGCAGAGAAGCATGACAGTGAATGAGTACAATAGTCAGTTTACTCAATTATCTTGTTATGCCAATGAAGAGCATATGACTGAAAATAAAAAGATGGAAAAATTCCTGGACGGTTTGGCACCAGCACTTAAATGCCAGCTAGTTGTACACACCTTTCCGGATTTCAAAACACTTGTGGACAAAGCTATTACATTGGAAAATGAGTGCCACAGCTTGGAGGATTTCTGCAAGCGCAAAAGAGACAAGACTACTCATGCTCGCAACAACCAGAACAAGACTAATTTTCAGAAAGATGGAGCAAACAAATCCACGACAAATGTTCCATGACCAAACAAACAATTTCATGCAAGGGACAAGGATTTTACATATCGCCCAGGTGTTACTTGCTACGCTTGTGGAGAGGAAGGACACTATGCCAAACAGTGCCCAAAGCCAAGAAACTCAGCCCCCAAGCCAAACAACAATGGAAATAATTCAACACCCAAGCGAAACAACTTCAACCCCAATAACAATCACAAGAAGGGTCACTTGAACCATGTGACCAAGGAAGAAGCACAGAATGCCCCGGATATCGTACTCGGTACGGTCCCTGTCAACACAATACCTGCCACAGTTTTGTTTGATTCTCGAGCTTCTCACTCGTTCATTTCAAAGACATTTGCTTTGCAACATGATTTTTCGATGCTTCCCTTGGAAAAAAATCCATGATCATCAAGTCCCCTGGGATTAAGCAAATTACTCAGAGTTACTGCCAAGGTGTGGTTATTGAGTTTGAGGAACTAAAGTTTCAGGCAAACCTCATTGTATTGGAAAATAAGGGACTGGATGTTATCCTAGGTATGGGCTGGTTAACCACCAACAAGGGATTTATCGAGTGCTTCAATCGGACTGCAATTCTTAACCATCATCATGGGAAGACGATAAAAAATTGCAGCTCAATAAAGACAAATGTCACGGCAACCCAAGTTGAACAAGGTGGACGTTTCAGAGTTAAGAAAAGTTCCATTGGTGTGTGAGTTCCCTGATGTATTTCCCGAAGAACTGCCCGGCATGCCACCAGACCGGGACATAGAGTTCATCATTGAACTAGCACCTGGAACCACCCCCATTTACAAGAAACCCTATAGAATGGCACCCTCTGAGTTGGTAGAATTAAAGAAGCAAATAAAAGCATTACTGTACAAAGGATTTATACGAGCCAGCTCCTCACCTTGGGGTTCACTAGTATTATTTGCCAAGAAAAAGGATGGGACGCTGAGATTATGTATAGACTATCGAGCACTCAACATGGTCACCATCAAAAACAAATAACCGATGCCACGGATAAATGATTTATTTGACCAGCTCGCGCAAGCTAATGTTTTCTCAAAAATTGATTTATGGTCGGGGTATCATCAATTAAAAGTACAGACAGAAGATATCCCTAAGACGACATTCACCTCCAGATACGGACTATATGAATTTATAGTAATGCCATTTGGACTGACAGACGCCCCCGCATATTTTGTCCACCTCATGAACAAAGTGTTTATGAAATTTATGGACAAATTTGTTGTGGTGTTCATTGATGATATTCTGGTATACTCCAAGACACGAGAAGAACATGCTGAACATCTCAGAATTGTACTGGGAGAACTAAGGAAACATCAACTATACGCCAAGTTCAGCAAATGTGAATTTTGGTTCAAACAAGTTGGTTTTCTAGGCCACATATTGACCCAAGAGGGTGTTGCCGTGGACCCAGAAAAAGTCAAGGCCGTACTTGGCTGGATCACCAGCCAACATAACAGATGTACAACGTTTCCTGGGAATGGCAGGATATTACCGAAGATTTATTGAAGGGTTCTCTACCATAGAAAAACCAATGACACAATTACTCAAGAAGGATAAGAAATTTGTATGGACTGAAGCTTGCGAGAAAATTTTCCAAGAGCTCAAAAGGAAATTAACAACAACACCAGTATTGGTTGTGCCAGACGTACACAAAAGTTTTGAAGTGTATTGTGACTCATCCTGGAAGGGCCTCGGATGCGTATTAATGCAAGAAGGCAAAGTAGTCGCATACACTCCCAGGCAACTACGAAAGCATGAGGAAAATTATCCTACTCATGACTTGGAATTGGCAGCAGTCATTCATGCACTCAAAGAGTGGAGGAACTTTTTGCTCGGAAATCATTGTGAAATATATACAGACCATAAAAGCCTCAAATATATTTTCACACAACAAGAACTCAACTTACGACAACGGCGCTGGTTGGAATTAGTGAAATATTATGATATTGGCATTCACTACCATCCAGGAAAGGCGAATGTAGTGGCAGATGCTCTTAGTCGAAACCCCAGCTCGGGCAACGACAGTCTACAGAACTTGAGACCTGAATTTCAGCGGGAGTTCGCCAAACTCAACTTAGTGATGGTCACTGAAGGCAAAGTATCAAATTTGGAGATACAGCCCACCCTAATGGAACAGATTAAGAAGGCTCAGCCTGGACACCCCAGCATCGAAGGCATAAAAAGAAAAGTGAGTCTGGGCAAGGCCTCAGAATTCGTCATAGACGATACAGGAATATTATGGTACGGAGACAGACTTTGCGTACCAAATATAGAAGACCTCAAACAACAAATTATAGCTGAAGGCCACACCGCTAAATATTCAATCCATCCTTGGGGAACCAAAATGTACAAAGACATTCAGGAAATTTTTTGGTGGCACGATATGAAGAGGGATATAGCCACTTTCATTGCTTGTTGTGATTCATGTCAATGCATTAAAGCCGAGCACCAAAAACCAGCAGGACTATTACAGCCAAACAGGATACCGGAGTGGAAGTGGGACGAAATTGGAATGGATTTTATTGTCGGACTACCTCGGTCACGACACGGAAATGATGCCATATGGGTCATCATAGACAGATTAACTAAGGTGGCACATTTCATCCCAGTGAAGACAACCCACACCACTCAGAAGCTTGCCAAGCTTTATCTCTCCCGTATAGTTTGTCTACATGGGATTCCAAAGACTATAATATCCGACAGAGGCACTCAATTCGTCTCTAGATTTTGGGATCATTTACAACAAGATCTGGGAACTCAACTAGTATTCAGTACAGCATACCACCCCCAGACTAGAGGACAGACTGAACATGTGAACCAAATTCTAGAGGACATGCTAAGAGCATGTGTTCTCACCTATGGAACCAGTTCGGAAGAAAGCTTGCCGTATGCCGAGTTTGCATACAACAACAGTTACCAAGCCAGTCTGCAAATGGCGCCTTTTGAAGCCTTGTACAGGCGAAGATGCCGTACCCCATTTAATTGGTCAGAAACAGGAGAGAGTCGTATCTTCGGCCCCGACATACTCAAGGAAGCTGAGGAGAAAGTTAGACTAATCAGAGATCGACTCAAGACAGCCCAGAGCCGACAGAAGAGTTATTACGATCAAAAACATTGCGAAGTCAGCTTTGAACCTGGTGATTATGTGTACCTACGAGTATCCCCTATGAGGGGCCTGCAACGATTCAAAGTTAAAGGAAAGCTAGCTCCACAGTTTATTGGACCCTTCTGTGTGACTGCACGAAGAGGCACAGTAGCCTACCAGCTAGACCTAACCAAAGAACTATTAGACGTCCACGACGTGTTCCACATCTAACAATTAAGGAAATGTGTAACAAACCCAAAGAAGCATGTGTCTTATGAGAGCATTGACGTGCAACCAGACCTCACCTACAGGGAGCATCCAATAAAAATATTGGAGGAGTCTAAAAGGTGGACCCGTCAGAAAACAATTAAGTTTTTCAAGGTTCAGTGGAGCAATCACACCGAGGATGAAGCAACATGGGAAAGAGAGGATTTCCTTCGGACAAAGAACCCACACCTATTTGAGGATCAGCTGAAATCTCGGGGACGAGATTTTTCCTAAGGGGGTAGGTGTTGTAACATTCCAAAAATTTTGATTTGGTTTTTATTAAATTCTTTATTTGAATTAAAAGGGGTTATTTAAATTTTGCTAAAAGAAGGGCTCTCCTTCTCAAAACCTTTTATGACAAACATTGTTTTTGAAGCTCTTCTCAATATTGATTTTTGGTCTTGAGGATTCTTCAACATGTGTTGGGTCAACACAAATTATCTTGGGTTGTTTTAATATTTCTTTTATTTAAAATGAGTTTCTATAAAATTATGGGTTTATTCCTTCCCACTCAAAAATAATTTCTCTTGCCATGACCCATGTTGAAAGTTTTCTTCCAAACCCACCTCCCTACCTTGGGCCAAGTCAAACATCCATTTCCAGCAAGTTTCAAACTCTTTTAGATTTCATTTCTATTTATTTTACCCTCAAATCTTTTTCTGCCATTTAATTTGGACTCTTGGTATTTTCAAAGGAAGTACCAGATCCTTTAAGCTTCTGAGCCCAAGCAAATTACCCTAGCTAGTCCTTAGTACCCTCATCCAAGATCCATCAAGATCCACTGGTCCACAGTTCAAAATTTTCAAATTATGCTTGCTGCAAGTTTGAACCAGATTTGCCAATTTTGGTGAAATTCATTCTTTTTCTTCCCCTAAAAATCTGAGATAAATCAGGGAGCCTCTAGAACATCAAGAGACCACCTCACCAAGGATAAACTTCAGAAATTTTTTCCACATACCAAAAACATTTCGTCGAACAGTTTGCGTGCACTGTTTCTGTTCAAAATTCAGAAAGTTCAGTCGATAGTGTCGTTTTCTTCAGAGCCGCGGCGTCAATCTCATCTGTGCTCGCTCTGGCCTCTTGCTCCCTGCTCCTCCTTCTTATCCATCGCGCCGCACGGTCGTTTGGCCAGTCACGAGCGTCGGTGGCAACATGGCGCGCCAGCTTTGGCGTCTTCCGCGGTGGCAGAACCACCCGTGGCGGCCAACAGGGCCAGCCCTGCCAAACGGCGCCGTCCAGCACCGCCCACACCACCAGGAGCCTCCGCATGGCCATGCCCTTATCTGCACGCACTGCAGCACCGTCGCCATGGCCGGAGAGGCGTAGCGCACGCTCTCTGCCACCGACATGCCCGTGAGCTCCGTTCCGTCGAAACCACCGGAGTAGGGCAAGTCCGACCAAGTTTAGCCTCGGGATGGACCTAGTAGACAAATCTGCAACTGCCCAGTCCCCTAAACCCCCGTCCCCGCCTCTGCCTCGTCGTAACTGCTCGTCTGAGATACCCCGTTCTCGGCAACCGCCTCGACCGTCTATAAAAGGAGGCCTCGAGCTCGTTCTCGACCCAGCACTACCTCTCCACCTCTCCAGTACTGCACCCAGCCACTAGGAGGACCTTGAGGAGGCCTTCTTCCTCAACTCCGGCCGCCCCGATCCGCCTCGGGCTCCAGCAAGATCCTCTCTGGTGAGAACTCCCTCGCCTCCCAAACGGCGTCAGCAACCTCCTAGTGCACACACTACTCTAACTCGCGCTTCAATTTGGCATCTGCAGCCCTCCCCGGTGAGATCCATCCTCGACCGAACCGCCATCCGCCGGAGAAGAGGCCGCCGTCGGCGTGGTGCTCACCAACGACCAACTCCACCACCCTCAGACGCGGGAGAGCTTCGTAAGTCTGTAGTTACCGTCCACTCCCCCTGCCTCACCGTGGACCAACGCCGGCGACCACCGCAAGCCTCGGTCTCCGGCGGGACTTTGTTTCAGTTTTCAAACCTGATGGGTGGGACCCCCTCGTCAGCTTTTTCTTCTTTTTGAAACGTTTTCTGAAAACGCCTTTGGGCAAAATACGTTTTCTAAGTGAAACGTTTTCTCTTCTTACAAACTAGCCCCTGGAAATTTTCTGTTTCATTACAGATTAGTCCCTAGACTAAAACCCTTATAACTTTTAAACAAAAGATGATTTTGAGTTGATTCTTTTTCCGTCATCCTTATTTTTCTGTCTAGTTTTTTATCATATTTCTTTGAAAATTATTTGGAACAAATTTTATGCACGCACGGTATTTACGTTAGTTTCCAATTTTTTTAGAACATAGATACCGAAGGAGGTGACGGAGCCGCAAACTTCACCGAGGTAGACTCCGACTACTCTGAACCAGGCAAGCATGTTTGAACCTTTGATATGATGAGTGTTTTGCAAGTTTGTTTTAGTAGTGTGCTCATGGCATGTTTATATAAGCATGAGTGCATGTTATATTGCATGCAAGGTAAGCTACACGTGAGCTTCGAAACTTGATGTGTTCAAATGATGGTGAGATAACCTGATCATGTGGTGGCATGATAGGTTGCAAGCTGGTATTGTTGTAGCATGCCAGGCTTATGCCAACCGTTTAACTCCATCATTAACGTGGATCAAGTCATGTGGCCGTTCATCCCCTTTTTCGTGCTACCACATGCCTTCTACAAAGAATGCGGTCTAGTCAGTTGCAAACCTCTTTCCTTGTACACACCAAATAGAGAGGCCGTGATGAGGGTTCCATGGCCCTGGATTAAAGCCCGTCATCCGGTCAGGGGGCATGGGTGTTTCTAGTTGGGAGCGAGAGGGGGGCACCCCATAGAGCAAGCGATCAAAATTTGATCCCATGCTACTCGAGGTTATGGCCTCCCTGTCTTAAAGTTTTTCTTGAACGTTGCTTAGGGTGATTCCTGGCAGCGGAATGTGGAATGGGTGTGTACTGGTTAGATGAGTTTCTTCTAAAATACCATAAACGGAACTAGTCCTTTGTGACTACAGAAATCCGTTGACTGTGGGTAAAGAGTACAAACTCTGCAGAGTCAAACCATTCAAGTAACTGTGTCCATGGTCAAGGACCATGACCAACATATCACTGAAGTGTCAGTGTCAGTCTCAACGTCCATCTCATCGTTAGTCTCAGTGTTAGTTTGAGTGACAATCTCCGGTGAATATACGTGAGTGGTATACCCGGCTGAATGTTATTCCTGTGGATGGACTAACTCGTTTACTATTATGCACTGAGTATTTCCCTTGGATGATTTAAATTCATGAGCTACTTGAATTCAAATGGTGAAGTATAAGCCCTTTATGTGATGTCGCTTAGACGTCCGACTATGGCATTCTCGTTATTTACTTTTGATATAAGCCCTTTTTGCGATGTCGCTTAGACGTCCGACTGTGGCATTCTTGTTATTTACTTTTGATATAAGCCCTTTCTGCGATGTCGCTTCGACGTCCGACTATGGCATTCTCGTTATTTACTTTTGATATAAGCCCTTTATGTGATGTCGCTCAGACGTCCGACTGTGGCATCCATGTTATTTACTTTCATTGTAAGCCCTTTTCGAGATGTCGGTTAGACGTCCGACTGTGGCCCACACTGTCATTTACACTTCAATATAAACCCTTTATGTGGTGTCGCTCTGATGCCCGACTGCGACATGTTAAATGTATTTTTACCTTTCGAGGTGTCGCTTCAGAGACCCGATCGGTCTTCCGTTATTTTTTTGGATTTCGGGAGGACTACCGCCTGACTTCCTTTTTATTTAACATGCCGTGCAAATTTATTATCTGAGTGTGCATTACTAATCTGCTCATGTGCATCATGTTTGCATTTGTTATATCTTATGTCCAAACTGTCTTGCGAGTACATTCAAAGTACTCACCTGGCTTGTTGATTTGGCCAGATATTGACGAAGGCGATCTTATGGATGAAGAGTACGACAGCGAGTCCGACGCCTACAGGAGTCCCAGTCAGTCCTGTGTGATCCTGGAATTGGTTACTTGTACCATATATGCTTCCGCTACCCAAATAAAATCATCGAGCCTCACTCCGGCGCTCGATGAGCTGTAAGATTTAGGAGTCATGTCACCCACGTCACGGTGACATATCCACCACCACTTTTATTACGAGTCAGTAGTTATGCCACCATACCGCTTGTGTCATATCCACCTTTATGTATAATATTGGTGTGCTTGTAATAAATTGTTGAGCAACCTCAGCTCAACCTTGTATAATATTTAGTACTACTGGATTTCTGTATCAAGGATTTGTCTACTAGTAAGGAAGATTTTCCTATAGTAGTCTTATAAAATGGTCGATTTTTTGATAAATATTTTATTGGAAAACCGGTCCTGACAGATCTCAACCTACCTAGCCTGCCTACTCGCAATCCTCCTAAGCCTAGCACGTCAAGCTCGAAGGGACAAGGGGACACAACAGTTTATACTGGTTCAGGCCACCGTTGTGGTGTAATACCCTACTCCAGTGTGGTGAGGTGGATTGCCTTGTAGGCTGAGGATGAACTAGTATAGTGGATGAACTGGCCTTTGGAGGAGAGGTGTTCTTGAGCGCCAAGAGCTGGTGAGGTGAATCTGGTTGGAATCAGATCAGATCCCTCTCTATGGTGGTGGCTAAGTCCTATTTATAGTAGCCTTGGTCCGCTTCCCAATTGTTGGCGGGAAGGGATCCCACAACGGCCGGATTTGAAAGGGGACAAGTAGTAAAACTTATCCTGACAAAAGTAGTCTTCGCCTGCGAAAAGCCTCTGGTCTTGATGCCGCGGTGGGCTCGGTGATGACCTCCGTCCTGCCGTCCTGGCGGTCTTGGTCTTGTTGCACCAGAATGGAAACCTTTGGCTGATTCCTTGAGACTCCACGCCTGTGGCTTGCATCCTTTGCACCGAAGAGGAAACTTGCACTCTACGCCCGCCTAGCCTTGGTCGTCATGGCTCACGTCAGCTGAGCCTCATGAGGTATACCTTGCATAGTACTCTCCGCCCCTCGGGAACCAGCCTGAGGGGGCTGATCCCCTTGCGGGTCTTGGCATCGTCCGCCTCGCGAGGCTTGGCCCCTCGCGAGGGTCTTGAGCTGTTGATGTCGAAGCTGGGCCTTACCAGGCCATTGATTGAGCCACGTTGTGGGCCACAGGCAGGCAAGGCTGGATACCCCCATATCCAGAATGCCGACAGTAGCCCCCGGGCCCAAGGCGCGCTCGGACTTGGCTTCTAGGCGAAGCCAAAGGGCAAGCGTGGAGTGCCACAGGCCCTAACTGCCTGCGGCCTTGATGACGTGTGGCGATTGATGGGATGTGAGCGACCCCATTTCCCCATGCTGCCTCGGCAACTGTTTGAATTGACGGGACGATGCGGCATGCAGAGGATCATGATGGCGCGAGGTCTTGGAGGACGACGGTTGGCCTCCCTTGACTATAAACGTGGGGGAGGGGCAGAGCCCCCGACCTATTCTTCTTCGTCTTGCGCCCGCCTGCTTCTTATCTTCTCCATCTTGCTCCAATGGCGCCGATCAGGAGGTATTTTGCGACCCAAAAGGGGACGGCCCCTAAAAAAGGGCCCGATCCTCTCCCGCCGAAGAAGCGGCTCCGCCTCCCTCATGGTGCCAGCGTGGGGCGAGAGGTAACCAGGCCTTGGCAATCGAGGCCTCTATCGGTGTCAAAACCGGCGGATCTCGGGTAGGGGGTCCCAATCTGTGCGTCTAAGGCTAATGGTAACAGGAGGCAAGGGACACAATGTTTACCCAGGTTCGGGCCCTCTCGATGGAGGTAAAACCCTACTTCCTGCTTGATTGATATTGATGATATGGGTGTTACAAGAGTTGATCTACCACGAGATCGCAGAGGCTAAACCCTAGAAGCTAGCCTATGACGATTATGATTCTGTCTCTAAGGACTAAACTCTCCGGTTTATATAGACACCGGAGAGGGCTAGGGTTTACATGGAGTCGGTTACAAAGAAGGAAATATAATATCCGAATCGCCAAGCTTGTCTTCCACGCAAAGGAGAGTCCCATCCGGACATGCGACGAAGTCTTGAGTCTTGTATCTTCGTAGTCCAACAGTCCGGCCAAAGTCTACAGTCCGGCTGTCCGGATATCCCCTAATCTAGGACTCCCTTAGTAGCCCCTGAACCAGGCTTCAATGACGATGAGTCCGGCGTGCAGTTTTGTCTTCGACATTGCAAGGCGGGTTCTATCTCCGAATACTCCAAAGTAATTACCGAACACTTAAATTGTGCCCGGATCCATAAGACGATCTTCACCTACCGCCGTAGAGAGAGCAAAACTCCACAAATGTAATCTGCTGATAATCTTTGTACGGCGTGTTCCTACATCGTGGCCCGGCCCAATATGAACCGGTTTTTCTCAGCCTGCCTCGATACGCGTTGCGAGGCGGTTTCATTAGCGCACCTTGCCAAAGCAGAGATTGTGTTCCCCTTAACGCGGGATCTTCTATCAATATGGGCGCGCGCAACCCCACGACGACCGTTAGTATGACTCCGTGTTTATAGGCAAGTCCCAAGCGGTCACGCTGAGGACGCTTGATATTCACCCCCTTTATAAAGTGGTCGAGGCCTATCCCTCTTTCCCACCACCCTTTCGCTTTTTCACATCTCGAGTTCTAACACCCAGAGCCCCGTCTCAAGTACCTCGGATCCTCAATCATGTCCGGATCCAACCTTCAAGGGCGGTGGGTGGCCTCCTAGGTCACAGAAGAGGACAGTGCGAAGCTTAGGGAGGTTGGATATCTGACTGCCGACATCAAGCATAGGCTTCCTGCTCCAGGGTATGTCATCCCTACTCCCGAACCCAATGAGAGCGTTGAATTGGTTCCTCACTTCCTGCGCGGCTTAGGCTTCTCCCTTGATCCCTTTGTGAGAGGGCTCATGTTCTACTACGGGCTAGATTTTCATGATCTAGCTCCGGACGCCATACTTCAAATCTCGTCGTTCATCGTTGTGTGCAAAGCCTTTCTCCATGTCACCCCGCACTTTGGCTTATGGCTCAAGACCTTTAATGTGTAGCCGAAGAAGATTGAGGGGCGACACGTGGAGTGCGTAGGTGCTGTAATAAGCAGGAACACCGAAGCTCCATGGCTAGAGGGCTCCTTCCCAGAGGTATCCAATCTATGGCAGCGGAGGTGGTTTTACGTCACGGCTCCCAGAGGCACAAAGTGGGCGGCTGCCCCCGACTTCCGCTCGGGTCCTCCTCCTCAACTGGCGTCATGGACCAATGTAGGACGGGATTGGGGGCCTACTAATGATGTACCAACACCGTAGAGCCGTATCCGGGAGCTTCTTGAGAGGGACATTAGCCTTGCTAGCATAATTTAGGTAATGCTAATCCGAAGGATGTTGCCGTGCAAGTGCCGACCTCTCCGGATGTGGGAATTCAATCCGGAAGGTCCGCGGACTATTCTGCACTTCTTCGGCCTAACACTCGAAGGGATGTGTAAGTTGTTCTTCGGACCATAAGCAAAGTGTCCGGACACCACCGAGGATGCGGGCCTGAGCTGCAATCGCCCAGATTCCCAAGTAAGTAACCTAGAAACCGAACACTTCGTTTATATTTGTCATAACATTATTCTGAAAATCCTCCGCGGCCAGGAATGGCGCAGCAAGGCGGAGAGAATCAGGTGTCCGGCGCCACTTCCCGAAGGCTCGCCTAGTCCTGCCATAACCAAGATACTTGATCGTGTGCTAAGAAAAATGCCCTCGGGGGAAGGCGAAGGGAAGAACAGAGAAGCCAAACTTCACGCATTGTGCATCCAAACCGGGGGAATTGCTACCTCCCCAAAGGAGGATAGCCGGGGAGGGGAATCTAAGGCCTCTTCCCCTCGCGGGAAGAAAAGGGCCGCCTCCGAAAACTTGGGGACGAAGGTGCCCAAACAAGGGAAGAAAGCTTCACCAGGGGGCCCTGCCCTGAAGGGCGTCCTCACCGCGACATGCCCGCTAATGGGCCAGCCCTCATCCAAGTTGTAAGTTAATCGTAAATATGAAGGTACTACCTCCTTCTCCGAGAACAATAACCAAGATCTATTTTTGCAGTCGGGCTAGCAGCTCTTCTCGACAGAGTTCGTCTTCGGGGGATCTCCTTCTAGAGATGATGGAGAGTGAGACCCCACCAACCTCTCCGCCTCATGAGGCAGGCGACCCCTAGGTGTCGTCATAGAGGAGTCCAGATCTGCCGAAGCCAGAAGCTAGTACTTCGGCCGCCCTGAGCCCGAAGCGTTCGGCTCCCACGGGGGCCGATAAGAAGGGTCCGGCAAAATTTGGCATCTGGCCGGACATACTAACGGGACTTCTGGAGCGAGATGATCTTTCAGAGGAGCACCTTTCATTAATGAGCACGGTGCTCAAGAAGGTCTCATCCGCCACAAGCGGGGTGAATGAAGCCTTTACGATCCTGCTCAGAGGCTTAGAGGTATGTAATGAAAAATACATATTTTTTGGCTGTGACGCACGCGCTAGGTGTGCTCCATATGGATAGTAGCCCCTGAGACTCTGGTTGTCCGCCCTAGGCGGCAAATGGAGGATCATATTGTGTAAATAAGGATCGCGCTGTATTTATACGCAGGTGTCCAAGGATCCGGCATCCGTCCGGTTCGTTGAAGTTCCTGAACTGAGGAGGCAGATTGGAGCTATTGATGCCGATATCACACTGGTGAACGACGGCTTAATGAGTCACAGGGTATGTGCTCTGCTTTCCTTATTATTTTTGTAGGAAAAACTGAGAGGAGCATAATGCTATTGTTGTACTTTTGGACTGCAGATGGAGCTGTGGCCGTGGAGGCCCTAAGGGCAGAACTTGCCCTGGCCAAGGATCAGGCCCGGGCCAGCGATGCGGCTGCCCTAAAGGCGGCCGAAGAATTGAGAGCTGAATGGGCTGCTCGTTGCCGAAGCGAAGACAAAGTGGCCGAGATGGCTGCGGAGCTAAAAAAATGCTGCCGATCGGCATGAGCTTCTTGAAAAAGAAAATAAGGCTATTTCGGCTGACCTGAAGAAGGCACTTGATGCGGCCAAGGAGACGCGATCTAAAATTAGGGACGTGCGGGAGGAGCTTCGATAGGCCGGAGAGATTGCGGCTGGAAACCCCTACTTGTTGTGGCTGAAGTTTGTAGATCCGAATTACGCTCCTCTGGATCGACGCTGGAGTCTGGCAGACGTGTATGCGGATTTGATGAAGAGTACGGCTAATGCGGCCAAGTTTTTCGAGGATTAAAAAGATAATGAAGTGGAAAAGCTATTCTGGTCGCAATTTAGTGCTCCAACGCACACATTGTCGTTGAGTGAGAAGATGGCTGCTGTGGCCGAGCTCCATAGGCTGTCCGGACTTGCAATGCGGTTTGTGATGGACCATCTATGGCCAAAGGGGCCCAAGACGGACTGTTATTCTGGTTTAGTGCAACAATTCCTTGGTGCCGTATCGCGGATTGATGCCATGAAGAGGTCGGCGTGCATAGAGGGTGCACGGATGGCCCTTGCCCGCGTTAAAGCTTATTGGACAGATATCGAGGCCACCATCATTGCAACCCAGAATCCGGCGGGAGGCCAAGATCCGTCCGAACACTACTTGGATCAGGTAGTAGAAGGCGCTCGTTTAATAGAGGCTCAGTGCTCGAAGAATGTCCTGTTCGAGTAACAAATCTTATCATTGTAAAAACAGTGTAATTTTAATTATGAGGCAAATATTTATACTTTTTGCCCGAAAGTATTATTGTGCCTCCCGTGCGGCCGTTTTTATGTATATGTGTAATCTGAAAGTTAGCAGTCATTGGCTTCATCCCCCCCACACACAATGCGGGGGTGTTCGCGAAAAGTATGCATAATCACACATGATCCAACGTCTTGGTCCATTAAGGAGGTGATTGCACGTCGAACTAGGCAACCGGACTATATAGCTGTAACACTTTCACTTAGCCATAGGAGTTTGACGGTGGGGCTACTATATAGCCCCTGGTACCTTTGCGTGCATTCGAATACGGGCGCGTGTGTACATGACTGGGAAACGGTCCTTTGTTAATGCGGAGGGATCCTAAAGATTCCGATAGGTCTTCGAGTGGTTGAATAGTCTCTCGCTATATCATGACAGTCAGTTTTCGGCTTTCTCTACTGAGGTGCTCATACCGGAATAACCAGGGCAAAATCGCAGTAGTTCTCCTTTGGCCGCCTTAGTCGATAAGAACGTAACATAAGGCAGCGAACCCAGGAGCCAGGCAAACCCAACATTTGACCAAAGACATGATTCGGCGCTGATGCATATAAGGCCAAACTCGCGACGCCGAACACTCCCGAAGGTATTCGAAGTTTTCTGGGCTGAGTAATGCCCCTTATTATGAACGTTGTATTCCTAGGTACGTGCATTAGTCTGTCGTGGCAAAAAGCCAATTACGGCAGTATCCTCTATGGGTGTAGTACCCATGGGATGTGTAAGCAACAAGAGACAATAAAGATGGTGTACACATGGGCTTAATCTAAAGAGAAACCTTTGAACGGGGCCCTGATGCACGTCTGCGCCTTTGTCCCCGTTGTGCCGTGTCCTGGGAGGGTGTCGCACAAATGGTGTCTGTAAAAAGAAAAACTCATGGAGAAGAGTATGACATAAGCATGCGACAAGTTTAGCTATCACTAAGTGATAGTAAAAGTGTTAGACATTGGCCTGTTAATAAGGTAGGCCGAGAATTGGGCTTTATTAATTATCTATAGCCCCTGGTGTCCTCTATAGGATTACATGTGTGGCGCCTAGATCAGATTGATCTGGGCTCCCGGACTTGTCTAACCGTATCCGTGGTCTTAACGACCAATCATGCTTTCTGGTATTAGAGGCCGCTTAGAGTCCGGCTGCTAGAGCCGTCGCGTATTCCTCCGTGCGTAAGGAACGCTCTGTACTTCCGTTAACGGTGATGACGCCACGTGGACCGGGCATCTTGAGTTTATGGTAGGCGTAGTGCGGTACTGCGTTGAAGCGGGCAAAGGCCGTTCTCCCCAGTAATGCGTGACAACCACTTTGGAGGGGGCGATGGCGAAGAGTAGTTTTTCGCTTCTGAAGTTGCCTGGGGAGCCGAATACGACCTCCAGTACGAGGGAGCCCCTGCAGTGGGCTTCGACGCCAGGTATCACCCCTTCAAAGGTGGTGTTACTGTGGTTGATTCTGGATGGGTCTATCCCCATCCTGCGGATAGTGTCCTGGCATATTAGATTAAGGCTACTGCCGCCGTCCATGAGGACGTGAGTAAGATGGTATCCGTCTATTATTGGGTCGAGCACCAAGGCAACTGATCCTCCGTGCGGCATACCACTTGGGTAGTCCCTATGATCGAAAGTAATCGGGCGGGCCAACCAGTGGTTAAGTTTTGGGGGCCACGGGCTCTATAGCATACGCGTCTCTGAGCGCGCGTTCGTGCCTTCTTGTGGTTATGTGAATCGCGTGGATCATGTTGACTGTTTTTACTTCTGGTGGATATTTTTTCTGTCCCCCCAGTGTTCGGCTGGCGAGGCTCATCCTCGTCTTCACTTGGTGTTTCCCCTCCCCTGTGTTCGGCGTTTAATTTGCCGGCCTTCTTAAAGACCCAGCACTCTCTATGAGTGTGGTTCGCAGGTTTGTTGGTGGTGCCATGGATTTGGCACAGTCTGTCCAGGACTTTATTCAGGTCGGATGGTCCTTCTTTGCTGGCTTTAAGTGGCTTCTTTGTTGACCGGGTCGAGAGCCCATGAATCCGGCGTTGACTGTTGTGTTGTCCGGACTTTCTTCCTTGTTTCGACGTTTGTTTTTATTGCGCCATGGCTTCCCGTTACCATCCCTTATTTTTGATGTACTTGGGTCGCTGGTGCCTCGACGGGCCAACCAGCTGTCTTCACCCGCGCAAAAGCGGGTCATAAGGCTTGTTAGGACTGCCATTGTCCTCGGCTTTTCTTGGCCGAGGTGTCTGGCGAGCCACTCGTCCCGGATACTGTGCTTGAAGGACGCTAGGGCTTCAGCATCCGGACAGTCGACAATTTGATTCTTCTTAGTGAGGAATCTGTTCCAAAGCTTGCGGGCGGACTCTCCGGGCTATTGAATTATGTGACTTAAATCGTCAGCGTCCGGAGGTCGGACATAGGTCCCTTGAAATTTTTCCCTAAAAGCGTCCTCAAGTTCCTCCCAACTTCCGATTGAATTTTCGGGGAGGCTTTTCAACCAATGCCGAGCTGGTCCCTTCAACTTGAGAGGAAGGTATTTAATGGCGTGGAGGTCGTCCCCACGAGCCATGTGGATATGAAGGATAAAATCCTCAATCCAGACCCTAGGATCTGTCGTTCCGTCGTATGCCTCTATGTTCACAGGTTTAAAACCTTGTGGAAATTCATGGTGCAGTACCTCTTCGGTGAAGCACAAAGGGTGAGCATCCCCTCTGTTTCTGGACGTGTTATGGCATGCCGTCGGCTGTTGATGTGTATGGTACTGATTCTGGACTAGTACCCGATCAGTCTGATCGTTTTGGTGACCATAGTCTTGTGCCGGGGCGTGTCCTCTAGATCCATAGATGGACCTAGTCGCGCCAGCCTTTTTATCCAGGAGCTCACGTAAATCGTGTGCGTCGTCGGTAGCTGCTCCATTGCGGTTTCGAAGTGGTTTGTTCGGCCTATTGGGCGTATTGTTCTTCGTTGGAACAGCCTTGTCGTCGAATTCTGGTAACAGCTTGCGCTTTGGATAGCTCTTTGTTTGGCGATCGTCACCGTACTTTTCTTTAGTGTCTAGTACTTTATTCCATCTGCGATTGAGCGTTTCCTGTGCGGCTTCAAGCTTTTGCTTTTGCTTCTTTAGACTGCTCGCAGTGGCCATAAGCCTTCTGTGGAGGTTGTCTCGTTCCAGGCGTGTCTCCGGGATGATGAATGCGTCGTCATCCGGACTATGCTCTTGTCCCGGGGCGGTTTGATGAGTTCGTCCCTCGGGATCATTGTGATCGGGCGTCTGCTCCGAGCTGTGCTCGGCGTGACCTGGTTCATCCTGCTCCATTGCTGGGTCCATATGGTCATTGTTGCCTTCGGGGTTGACTGTGATGTCTCTTTTCTAGCGCTGCTATTGCTATTTTTACTATTGCTGGACTTGGAGCGGCGCATGCGGCATCGTTTTGGCTTTTTTCGGGGGTTTTATCCTCCGATTTGTCGCCGTCGTCCTCCTTAGGCGTATCCACCATGTATATATCATATGATGAGTTGTCAGTCCAGCGCCCCGTGAGTTGTGGTTCTGAATCGTCCCCTGCGCCGACGTCCATACCGTCGGTGTCATCAGAGTCGAATTCAAGCACGTCTGTTACGTTGTCGACAGTGGCTATGAAGTGGGTGGTGGGTGGGCAACGGATTCCTTCATCACCTGCTTCCCGCTCGAGCCGGACATAGTTCGGCCAAGAGTCTCCTGACAACGAGGGAGACTTTAACGAGTTCAGCACATCGCCAAGGGGCGAGTGCTGGAAGATATTTGCGGCGGTGAACTCCATTACCGGAGCCCATCCGGATTCGGCGGGCTCGGGAGTGCGCGGACTGGAACCTACAACCGGATACGAGTCCGGGGGTCTGCTGTCACAGGCTTCCTTGGGGGTGAAGTCTGTGCTCGACTCAACTGCTAATGGGTATGTGCCCTCCGGGGCGGGGTCCATCCACCCGTCCTGGGGCGACGCAATCTATCCCGGATTTAGGTCTGGGGCTCCTACTTGGGCGATATCCCGGGCATTGTCCGACAGCAGGTCTAAGCCGTGCTCGTCGTGACTGTCCAGCGCTCCCGGCATAGGCTCGAATCCGTTGAAGATCAAATCTCCGTGGATATCGGCTGTGTAGTTTAGGGTTCCGAACCTGACCTGATGGCCAGGGGCGTAGCTGTCGATCTGCTCCGGATGGCCAAGCGAATCGGCCCGCAGTGCGAAGCCACCGAACACAAGGATATGTCTGGGGGAAAAAGTCTAACCCTGGACCGTGTTGTTGTTGACGATTGAAGGAGCCATCGAGCCTTGCAACTACGACACAGAGGAACTCTCAATGAAAGCATCAATGTCGTAGTCAAAACCGGCGGATGTCGGGTAGGGGGTCCCGATCTGTGCGTCTAAGGCTAATGGTAACAGGAGGCAAGGGACACAATGTTTACCCAGGTTCGGGCCCTCTCGATGGAGGTAAAACCCTACTTACTGCTTGATTGATATTGATGATATGGGTGTTACAAGATTTGATCTACCACGAGATCATAGAGGCTAAACCCTAGAAGCTAGCCTATAATGATTATGATTCTGTCTCTAAGGACTAAAATCTCCGGTTTATATAGACACCGGAGAGGGCTAGGGTTTACATGGAGTCGGTTACAAAGAAGAAAATATAATATCCGGATCGCCAAGCTTGTCTTCCATGCAAAGGAGAGTCCCACCCGGACATGGGACAAAGTCTTGAGTCTTGTATCTTCGTAGTCCAACAGTCCGGCCAAAGTATATAGTCCAGCTGTCCGGATAGCCCCTAATCTAGGACTCCCTCAGCCTCCGCCTGGCTTCCCCTTCCCCACGCACGCCCGAGCTTAGGATGAAGGTGCGCGCCGTCGACCGGTTCCTGACGGTGGTGGCCGGACCACCATTGCCCTTCTGGCCATGCCACGGACCCACGCTGAGGGTAGCTCGCGTGAGTTCGTGGTGTGGGCGGTGATGCCACCCGATACCTGGATCCGGCTCCCAAGGTTCTTCGCCAGGGAGCTGCTTCCAAGGGGGCCGCTTGAGCTGTGGCTGCAGCATGCTGGGTGCCGCAGCCTAGCCACTAGGGCTGAAGTCGAGGTGGCGCCTCCTGGAGACGTCTTCATGACACACGGATGGGGGAGGTTGCCAGGGCTTGCCACGCGGAGGGAGCCTTAGCGATTCACTTTGAGTATGATGTCGCGGCCACCTTGTTCTTCAAGGTCTTCAATGAGGAGGGCGAACGGCTGGAATGCTGCCCCGGCGGAGGCAACTCGTGGGGCCCTGCAGCGGGTGTTGGGCCTGCTGCTGTCCCCCTTGGTGCCTCGTCCAGCAGTAGTGACGACTCCTGGGAATCCAACGACTCTCCTGAGCCGAGTAAGTCTCCGGAGTCGAGTGACAATAGTTATGTGCCGCTAAGCTCCCGCCGAAGCCGGAGTGTGGTTGTGGATACCGCTAGGGGTCGCCGGTGATGCCCTCGGGCTTCGTAGCTACCTTCCTTCTTTTGCTTTCCCTGTGCGGAATGAAGATCAGCCCCCGAGGGGTTTGTAAGGATCGATGTCTGTTTAATATCAACATCGCTTCCTTTGATCTTGTGATGGACTCGCATATCCCAGTTCGGCACGGTTCCTCCCTTTTCTTTATCCTAGGCAGCATGACGCTCTACGCCGGCAGGACCCAGTCCCCAGGTAGACTTCAACTATTGCTAGTATGTCAGGTCGCGATGCCATGGTCAAGGCTAGGAGGTGAGCGGCCCGAGATCCAGTAAGAGCTCATGAGATGTGATGCTCACGAGGTCCCCCTTGGCGTGCAAGCAGCCACCCAGAAAATAAAAAAGGGGAGCGAAACCTCCGGAATGGAACTACAAGGCGGGGTGTGCAGGGAGCGAAGCTGGTGCCACAATGAATAGTAACTTATCTTTGGGTGTCTTGGCCCGTCAAGAAGATGGTGCTTGCTCTTGCGCCTAGCGCGGTGTCGTGGTTCACAACGGCCGCCTTTTTACCTTGTTCGCCCAGGTGCTCTACGTCCTCGAGACCTGGCCCTCGAGCGAGCTTAGCTGCCGCTAGTATGCCAGGTCGCGATGCCGTGGTCAACACCAGGGGGTGAGGGATGGAGAGCCAGTAGGGACTCCCGAGATGCGATGCTCAGGAGGCCCCCCTTTAACGTGCAAGCGACTCGCGAGGCAAGATGGTGGTCATCTAGGCTGACTCGTGAACCACCATCAGATGGGACTGCATGTTAGGTGACAGAAGAGGCCGAGGGTCCCTGCGGAGTGGGCCGCCAGCTCCGGGCCCTGGGCACCAGGTGAAGGCATTGGGGACATAGTGAGGTGGCGTGCGCGAGGCGAGCCGCGAGCCAGAGCTCGATCCTCGGGTTTGTCAGCGTTGCAGGGACAGACGCAAGCACAAGCGCCGTGCCGACACGAGTAGCCATGCAGCAAGGCGAGCGTGGGATAAGTCAGCAAATATAGGGAGGCCGCGAGGAGGTTAAGGCTTGGGGCTGCAGAGTGACGATCATAGGTAAACTCATGGAGAACGGTTAGACAATCCTGGTGAATGCAAAACAATATGCCGCAGGGACAGACCCATGCGGCCTGGGGATGATGCAGCCCGAGGGGCGCCCCCAAACTGAATGAACTAGAGAGATGTCACCTGGTACCATCGCTGAAGAGGTGTTGAGGTAGCCAAAAACGCGCGCTACGGGAGTCGTTCCTCACGAGCCGCTCTAGTGCCGAGCCTTAGGAGGCCCGGAGGACCCGGGAGGCTCCTGAAGGTGCTTCTCCATCTCCGCCAAGATCGCCTGATGCCTGGCCTGACGGGCCGCCAAGGCGTCCCTCATGCAGCAGTGGAACACCATAGCCACGCCAGGCAGGCCAAAGGGCATGCAGACGTAGCTGTGGGGTGGACCCTCGCATCTGTCAACACGAGACGGCACGATGAGCTGCTGAGACGCGGCCCTGTTGATCCTGGGGATGTCGATGCAGACGCAGAACTCCTTACCCTCGCTGGGGCAGTGAGCAGCGCCTCGTGGCAGGCAATGATCGCCTTGCAGAACCCTTGCCTCTTGAATCTCCTCGATTTCCTTGCTGATGAAATCCCGAACTCCTGGTGCCTCCCGCCTGATGCCTTCTCCTAGGAAGCGTGCTATGAAGAGCGCCTCCACATGGTGCCCGAGCTCCTCCCTCGTGACCCTGGCTAGGTCTGAGGCCCTCCCGAGGAGAGCCCCCGAGCCTAGCCTGAGAGGGGTGCCGGGCGCGCCTTCGTATGTGATGGGTGAAGGTGCCGCGTCCGGGGACGAGAGGCTCAGCGCGGCGTCCTCGGGTGATGCTCCTTCACGATACCCCTGTCCCAGCTGCAGCTTCTTTGTATTAGGGGCGACCTCAGGAAGGAGGGCGCCACCCTCATCTCCAGGTTTCTCAACTGCTGCAGCCTGGAAGGCGCGCTCGAGGGAGCACACCGCATCCTTCTCCTGACATGCGACCATGACGAAGCCGCAGCTCCCTGGCATCTTGAGGATGTTGTAGCCGTGGTGTGTAGCCTCCATGAACTTGGCCAGTGCTGGGTACCCTAGGATGTCGTTGTAGGGCAGACGGATGTCGAAGACGTCGAAGTCGATGAGCTCGGTGCGGTAGTTGTTGCGCTTGCCGAAGGTGATAGGGAGGCGGACCTTCCCTATCGAATGTTTGGAACCGTCGGTCACTCCTGAAAATGGCTTGTTGGGTGAAGCTGGTAGTATGACACTTGGAGCCTATCGAATGTTTGAATAGACAGGATGTTGAGCCCTGCTCCACCATCGATGAGAGTCTTGGTGACGACCTCGTTGCTGATGATGGGAGAGAAAAGCATGGGGAGCGCGCCAGCAGTGGCCGCACACTTGAGCTGGTCTGAGGAGCTGAAGGTGATGGAGCACTTGGACCACCTGAGAGGGCGAGTTGCTTCAGGCTTGGGGAGCGCCGTGTTCACCTCGCGCGCGAACTGCTTGAAGATGCGGTGGGAGGCTGGGGCTTGTGAGCCGCCCAAGATGCAGGCGATGGCTCAAGGCTCCTAAAATCCCCCAGCCCCCTCGTCCTGGTGACGATCCTCGTTCCTTCTTGGCGATGGAGGCAGTGGAGGCCGACCGGGATTGTTCTGAGGGCACTCCTCACGAGGTTCCTCCCTCCAAGCATCCTCATGAGGTTGGCCCTACCAGCGGTCTTCTTGGGGCTGGTTGCGCCACTCATGATGGTGGTCGCGTCTGTCCTAGCACCCTCCGCCTCGGCCACCTCCATGATCATAGCCTCGATCATTGTGCTCGGGGCGTGGACCGAGGCGCCCGTCGCGGAGGGCCCTGAGCTCCTGACAGTCATTGGTGTTGTGGCTGTGGATGTTGTGGAAGACACGGAATGGTCGATTGCTCTTGGATGACTCAGGATGGTCGCAGCCGTGTTTCATCTCTGGCTCGGCCGCAAGCACGGCCGTCCCCTTGCACTTCACGTCCTTGGCCTTGGCCTTCTTGTCTTCCGGGTCAGCATCAGGGAGCTTGAGGAGGGAGAGGCGCCCCTCCTCAGCCTTGGTGCACTTGTTTGCCATGTTGAACATATCCAGAGCCATGTAGAGATCCTCATGGATGGCGAGCTCCTCCTTCATCTTGACATCACGGACGCCATCAGTGAATGCTGAAATGATGGCCTTGTCCGACACCTTAGGAATCTTGATGCGCATGTTGTTGATGCACTGGATGTACTTCTGTAGGGTCTCTCCAGGTTGTTGCTTTATGTGCCGTAGGTCACCTGCGGCCGTCGGGTAGTCGCGAGTGCCCTGGAAGTTGGCGATGAAGCGACCGCGCATCTCCTCCAAGAAGAGATCAAACCCTCGGGCAGGTTCAGGACCCAAGAACGCGCGCCGTCCTTGAGGGCCATTGGGAACCAATTTGCCATGATCTTCTCATCGCCGCTGGCCACCTCGATGCTCAGGTCATAGATCTGCAAGAACTCGGTGGGGTCGGCGGTGCCGTCGTAGCATGGAGGCAGGTCAGGCTTGAACTTTCTTGGCCAGACGATGTTGCGGAGCTCCGGGGTGAACACGCGGCATCCTACCATGGCCACTTGAGCCCATCGAGGGGGCGGAACCTGGTCCTAGTGCACGCGCACCGCCACCTCCTGTGGCGGCACACGGGCCTAGTGCGGGGGTGCTGGAAGCACACGCGCCTCTCCTTGAGGTTGCTGCACCACCTGGCAGCTCACATCCTCCCGAGGTGGCGCCGGGCGCGGGAGATCACGCCGCGGTGCTGCACGCCTCGGCTCAACGATGGCGCCCTGGACCAGAGGTGGTGGAGGAGCCCCGTGAGCCATGTCGCCCGTGGCGGGCGGCTGTTGAGGTAGGGAGGGAGCCGGTGCGATAGAACCCGCAGCCGCGTTGACGAGCTCAGCGATCTGCTCGAGCCACTCCTCATAGAAGTCATTGACCGAGCAATAGCGAAGGAGCTCCCGCACGATGAGAAGAGCGGCCTGCTCATTTTCCTGGCCATGAGGCGCGTGAGAAGACAAAGCTGCTGGAGTTAGTGACAGAGTAGCGGTGCACCCGTCACGGCGCACTGACGGGTGCAACAAACAAGCTTGCTGCTTGCGGCCGGCAGGGCCCGTGGCGGCCTTGGCCACCGGAGACGGAGCACGACAAGCGGAACCATCGTCTACTGGAGCCGTCTAAGCAACACGAGCAGCGTCTATGGCCTGCCGCTCGGCGTGCGTCGGCCATGGAGGTGTTGGAGTGGTTGTGGATCAATCGACGAAAGAGAAGATCTGACGCACCCCTACCTGGCGTGCCAAATGTTGGATTTCGGGTTCCGCAAACCCTTGAGAGGTTCGAACACTAGGGTGCGTGCGGAGATCTCAACCTACCTAGCCTGCCTACTTGTGATCCTCCTAAGCCTAGCGCGTCAAGCTCGAACGGACAAGGGGAGACATCAGTTTATACTGGTTCGGGCCAGCATTGTGGTTTAATACGCTACTCCTGTGTGGTGAGGTGGATTGTCTTGTAGGCTGAGGATGAACTAGTACAGTGGATGAACTGGCCTCCGGAGGAGAGGTGTTCTTGAGCTTCAAGAGCTGGTGAGGTGAATCTGGTTGGAATCAGATCAGATCCCTCTCTATGGTGGTGGCTAAGTCCTATTTATAGTGGCCTTGGTTCTCTTCCCAAATGTTGGTGGGAAGGGATCCAACAACGGCTGGATTTGAAAGGGGACAAGTAGTACAGCTTATCCTGAAAAAGTAGTCTTTGCTTGCGAAAAGCCTCTGGTCGTGATGCTGTGGTGGTCTCGGTGATGACCTCCGTCCTGCTGTCCTGGCGGTCTTGGTCTTGTTGCACCAGAGTGGAAACCTTTGGCCGATTCCTCGGGACTCCGCGCCTGTGGCTTGCCTCCTTTGCACCGAAGAGGAAACTTGCGCTCTGCGCCTGCCTGGCGCTCGCCTGGCCTTGGTCGTCATGGCCCACGTCAGTTGAGCCTCGTGAGGTATACCTTGCATAGAACTCTCTGCCCCTCTGTAGCCAGCCTAAGGAGTCTGATCCCCTTGGGGGTCTTGGCGTCGTCCGCGTCGCGAGGCTTGGCCCCTCACGAGGGTCTTGAGCTGTTGATGTTGAAGCTGGGCCGTACTAGGCCGTTGATTGAGCCACGTGGTGAGCCGCAGGTAGGCAGGACTGGATACCCCCATATCTAGAACGCCCATAGCCCCTAGATGGGATCTCACGGGTACAGAGGGTTGCTGCGGTGGAAAAGTGTTTTCGTGGCTCCCCCTGATGGTTTTAGGGTATACGAGTATATATGGGTGAAGGAATTAGGTCAGGAGACCTCCCAGGGGCCCATGAGGTAGAGGGCGCGCCCTCCACCCTTGTGGCCGCCTCGTTGCTTCTCCGACTTCGTCTCCAAGTCTCATGGTTTGCTTCTGGTCCAAGAAATATCGTCGTGAAAGTTTTATTCCGTTTGGACTCCGTTTGGTATTCCTTTTCTACGAAGCTCTAAAACATGCAAAAAAACAGAAACTGACACTGGGCTCTAGGTTAATAGGTTAGTCCCAAAAAATAATATAAAATAGCATATTAATGCATATAAAACATCCAAAATAGATAATATAATAGCATTGAACAATAAAAAACTTATAGATACGTTAGAGACGTATTATTGGGGTAGTAGTAGTCATCAACGGTAGCATCTAGCTCCTGGGCTCCGCCATCTGGTCACAACATCTGACAAGAATGGAAAGAGGTGGAAAAAGGGAAGCAAAGCAACCATGAGTACTCATCCAAAGTACTCGCAAGCAAGGATCTACACTACATATGCATCGGTATCAAAGAAATGGGTAGTATTTGTGGACTAAACTGCAGAATGCCAGAATAGAGGGAAAAGCCTAGCCTATCAAAGACTAGCATCTTCAAGCAGCTCCAAGCATCTTGCATCATTCAGAAGAGTATAGAATAGCAGTTTATATTTAGCAAATATGTTGTAACATTAGCGCCCGATGATCCTTTCTTGACTCCATGCGAGAAAGCAATCCCGGAGCCATCATATCCATTTCTCATGCCTCAGCATCTAGTTCTAGTTGTATCGATCGGGATAGAAGTCCGAGCATCCATTACCGTGGACATGGCTATTCGAATAGATAGAATACTTCCCTGCAGGGGTGCGCAAACTTACCCAACACGCTCGATCAACTCCGGCCGGACACACCATCAGGTCATGACCGACCTCGACCGATCAACACGCCGCAACCCTACCTAGGCTCACCAGACATGCCAACACACCGGTCTACATCCTAAGCGTGCAGGGGTCTTGGGCCCATCGCCCTTGGCACTCCTGCATGTTGTGAACGCAGCCGGTGAGCAGACCAAGCCACCTCCTTAAATAAGGCAGGTGCTTACGCAATCCAACCTGGCGCGCGCCGCTCCATCGCTGACGTTCGTTGAGCTTTCGACTGATACATATGATGCAGAGTACCCATCCTTATTCCATCGTGGTGGTCCGTGTGAAAAGGCCATAGGCCTACTCGGATCAAATATCCAAACCGTTAGTGTCTTGGTAGTGCACGGTAACAAGCAGAGACTCACGATCATGTGACCCCGTTGCCCCATCTCGTGGACTTACAACAAGGGCTAAGAATACCCGACCGTGCGACGTAATTGTCTCTCAGGTACTCTCCAGGTTAACCCGACTTCACATCACTCGCGGGTAGCCCTCGAGGCCGACCCAATGTCATCATGGTTCTGTGGTAAGTCAAAGCAACCATGTGTCCGAAACAGCAGGGGGGAAAACCCGAGGAATCACCCTGAATGGATCCCCACTCGATGTAACCGTCACAGTGGACTTGCAGGAATCACCCTTGATGGTCTACACTTGAGGAGTTGCATGATAGAGTCGTTATCTGGAGTGGTGAAGGAGTAACCACCCTCTATGACCACGACCGAATAGCTACACTATAGGGTAAAAATCAGAAGTGCTATACGAGGTATTACCCTCGGCACTCGATAGTAACTCTGCAGAGTCGTACAACTAGGGGGGGGGGTGATGTGCGGTGTCGGGCCTGGACATTGATCATGTTGATCGAGTCATCAAACATAAAGCAAGGCAACTGGGACAAGGTGGGGGGGGGCACTGATGGATCACTAACCAACCTATACTAAGTAGTTTGAGATAAGCAGTTATTGTTCAGGAGCAGGTTACAAAGCAGGCTATGCATCAGATAAGAGCAATCAAGTACAAAAGCAAAATCTAATGCAAGCATGAGAGATAATGGAATGGGTGATATTGGAATGATCAAGGGGGGTTGGCTTGCATGGAAGCTCTACTGAAAAGGAAGAAGTGTTGTCATCGACGTAGTCGATCACAGGGGCATCATCGATCTCGGGGTCTACCGGGGAGAACAAGGGGAAGAAACAGTAAATATAAGCAAACAGATGCAACACTAAGCATGACATGACGATATGCAGATCTAGGGTTGACCTAACGCAGTACTACACATCGCAGATGAAGAGGGAAAACATCTAGAGGGGTTTTCCTGGCATCTGGCATTTTTCGAACGAACAAAAGAGAGGGGACGGTTCCATGTTCAGCATGCTAGGGGCATGTGACAGATGAACGGACCATGTATTCGGATTCGTTGAATTTTTCTGAGCACCTTTCATATATAAAACTTTTCATCTGAGTTATGGATTATTTTATAAGATTTTTACAAAGTTTTAAACATTTCTAGAATTACTTTAATTATTAAATTTGATAGAAAAGGGATAATGATGTCAGCACGAGGAAAATAGTCAAACCCAGCTGGTCCAGGACAAAACTGACCAGTGGGACCCACCTGTCATTCATAGTGGGTTAACAGAAACTAATTTAAACTAAAGTGGAGTTTGTTAGGGAATGGCCCCCACATGTTAGTGACTATTTATTCTAACTAATTAGTTTATTTTATGAAAACATATTTGGACTAATTAACAGAGGGGGACCCACTTGAGAGGGTCAACCATGTACAGTCAGCACAGCTGACCCGGTCAACTGGTCAATTGGGCCCGCAGGACCCTGTTGCAGTGACCCAGACGCGGCCACTTGGGCACCACGTCGGCGCCGACGAGGCTTTTCGCAGCGGCCGAACACTGGTGAGCCTCGGATTCGTGCTATGGTGGGTCTCCGGACCCGTGGCTAGGCGCGTTCGACGCGACTAGACGTTGTGCGCGTGATGGTGCTACCGGTTGGACTCGGGGATTGTGATGTCTGCTAGAACTATGTCGGTATTTCCCCAAAGAGGAAGGGATGATGCAGTATAGCGATGGTAGGTATTTCCCTCGGTTATGAGACCAAGGTTATGGAACCAGTAGGAGAACCTCCTCACACCACGTAAACAACACCTGCACACAAATAACAAATACTCGCACCCCGACGTGTTAAAGGGGTTGTCAATCCCTTTCGGGTACGGCGCCTCAACATAGGCAAATAACGTGAGGTAAAAGTGGTAGATAGGATAAATAGATCATGGAACAAATAAATTGCAGCAAGGTATTTTTGTATTTTTGGTTTAATAGATCTGAAAATAAATGCAAAGGAAAATAGATTGCACAGGCAAATATGATGAAAAGAGACCCAGGGGCCGTAGGTTTCACTAGTGGCTTCTCTCGAGAAAAGTAGCAACGGTGGGAAAACAATTACTGTTGGGCAATTGATAGAACTTCAAATAATAATGATGATATCCAGGCAATAATCATTATATAGGCATCGCGTCCAATATTAGTAGACCGACTCCTGCGTGCATCTACTACTATTACTCCACACATCAACCACTATCCAGCATGCATCTAGTGTATTAAGTTCATGAAAAAATGGAGTAATGCAATAAGAACAATGTCATGATGTAGACAAGATCTATTTATGTAGAAATAGACCTTATCTTGTTATCCTTAATGGCAATGATACATATGTATCATTTCCCCTTCTACCGCTGGGATCAAGCACCGTAAGATCGAACCCATCACAAAGCACCTCTTCCCATTGCAAGATAAATAGATCAAGTTGGCCAAACAAAACCCAAATATCGAAGAAGAAATACGAGGCTATAAGCAATCAGGCATATAAGAGATCAAAGAAGACTCAAATAACTTTCATGGATAAAAACATAGATCTGATCATAAACTGAAAGTTATCGAATCCCAACAAACACACCGCAAAAAGGCTTACATCATATGGATCTCCAAGAGACCATTGTATTGATAATCAAGAGAGATAGAGAGAGAGAGATAGAGAGAGAGAGGAAGCCATCTAGCTACTAACTACGCACTCGTAGTTCTACAAAGAACTACTCAAGCATCATCGGAGAGGCACCAATGGAAGTGGTGAACCCCTCCGTGATGGTGTCTAGATTTGATCTGGTGGTTCTGGACTCTGTGGCGGCTAGAATTGATTTTCGTCGACTCCCTAGGGTTTCTGGAATATTGGGGTATTTATAGAGCGAAGAGGCGGTTTAGAGGGCACCCGAGGTGGGCACAACCCACCTGGGCGCGCCTGGGCCCCCAGGCGTGCCCTAGTGGGTGCTACCCCCCTTGAGGCACCCCCAGGTGCTTTCCTTGGCCCACTGGATGCCTTCTGGCCCAAAAAAATCCACAAAAAGTTTTGCTGCGTTTGGACTCCGTTTGGTATTGAATTCCTGCGATGTAAAGAACATGTAGAAAACAACAACTGGCACTGGGCACTATGTCAACAGGTTAGTACCAAAAATGATATAAAATGATTAAAATGATTGTAAAACGTCCAAGAATGATAATATAATAGCATGGAAGAATAAAAAATTATAGATACATTGGAGACGCATCAGCATCCCCAAGCTTAATTCCTGCTCGTCCTCGAGTAGGTAAATGATAAAAACATAATTTTTGATGTGGAATGTTGCCTAACATGTTCATCACATTTCTTTTCTTTATAGCATGGACATTTTGGACCTTTATGAGATTCAAAGCAATAGTCTAGTTTTAACATGAAGACTTTAATACTCAAGCATATCAATAAGCAACAATGTCTTTCAAAATATCAATACTAAAGGAATACGCTACACTCAATATCAATATCAATATTTTGGACCATTATGCTCAATCATTGATCCATTCATGAAACACACTCGAATATAAGCTACACTCAATGCTCAAATACGATCATAGTGCCCCTTAGTTGGTGCTTTATAAGAGAAAACGGAGACTCAAATTCAAAAATAAAAATTGCATAAGTAAAAGAAAGGCCCTTCGCGGAGGGAAGTAGGGATTTGTAGAGGTGCTAGAGCTCAAAGTTTAAATTGAGAGATAAAAATATTTTTGAGAGGCATACTTTTCCCACCAACGAAAATGACTTATAGATCCCAACACTTTCCATGATAGATACATCATAGGTGGTTCCAAAGCAGAAAATAAAGTTTATTCCTTTTTCCACCATTACTTTCACTTTCCATGGCTAGCCAAATTCACGGTTGCCATCCATACCAACACTTTCCAAGGAATTTATTATTTGACAACATAAAGTAAATTCATTTTTCATTTTGGGACTGGGCATCCCTAATACCTTTGTCGTACTCTCGTGCAATGACAAGTGAATAAACACTCATCGTGAGAATAAGACATCTAGCATGGAAAATATTGGTCACCCTTCACCGCCTCGCGAGCGGTAGAGCACACAAAAGATAAATTTATTTTGAAAATTAGAGATGGCACATGCAAATTTGGTTAGAACGACATGGAAATACCGCATATAGCTAAGTATAGTGGACTCATAAGGCAAAACTGGTTTAAAGGGTATTGGATGCACAAGTAGTTATCATACTTCGTGCAAAATGAAGGCTAGCAAAAAGATTGAGAAGCGACCAACCAAAAAGCAAAAAATCTCGTACCCAAGCATTAAGCATAAGTAACACCGAATAATTCACCATAAGTAGGATATAAATTTCATGGCATAACTATTGACTTTCGTGCTTGCATAGGGAATCACAAACCTTAACATCAATATTATTACTAAAGCACAATTACTCATCAACATGACTCACATATCATATTGTCATCTCAAAACCATTACTAAGAATCAAGTTTATTTTGTCCAATGATATTCATGAAAGTTTTTATTATATCCTCCTTGGATATCTATCACTTTGGGACTATTTTTATATATTTCTTTTGATAAGCTCAAACAATTATAAGCGAAGAACATGAGAATAATTTTTTTTCTTATTTCTCCCAAAATAATCTAAGTGAAGCAAGATAGAATTTCTGAAAATTTTACTAACTCCCAAATAAATCAAAGTGAAGCATGAGAGCATTTCTTCAAAAATAACAAAGCACACCGTGCTCAAAAAGATATAAGTGAAGCACTAGAGCAAATCCATAGCTCTAAAAAATTTAAGTGAAGCATAGGAGCAAGCATAGCACAATTTTTGGCTCTCTCTAAAAGGTGTGTTCAACAAGGATTCAAAACTTAGAAAAGAAAGCAAAACAAGCAAAGACTCATATCATACAAGCCGCTCCAAGCAAAACTTATAATATGTGACGAATAAAAATATAGCTTCAAGTAAAATACTGATGGTTGTTAGAAGAAAGCGGGGATGCCACTCGGGGGCATCCCCAAGCTTAGTTGCTTGCTACTTCTTTGAATATTATATTGGGGTTCCTCAGACATCCCCAACTTAGCCTTTTGCTAATCCTTATTCCTTCATCCATCGTAAGATCACCCAAAACTTGAAAACTTCAATCACACAAAACTACAACAAAACCTTCATGAGATCTGTTAGTATAAGAAAGAAAACCACTACTATAAGTACTGTTGCAAACCTGTTCTTATTTTTTTTCATTATATCTACTATATTCCAACTTTTATATGGCAAAAACTCATCAAAGAAAACCATAGAATCATCAAAACAAGCACACAAAGCAAAGAAAACTGAATCTGTCAAAAATAGAACAGTCTGTAGCAATCTGGATATTTCGAATACTTTTTAACTCCGAAATCTTGCAAAATTAGGAAAACCTGGGTAATTTGTATATTAATCTTTTGCAAAAAGAATAAACTCAAAATCACTTTTTTGTGATTTATTAAAACTATTTTCGTGAGTGCATAAGTTTTTGTTGTTCAGCAAGATCAAATCAACTTTCACCCAAATCAACCAACATGCCTTGCTTGGCAAAAACACTAATTAAAACACAAAAAATACAATCATAACAGTAGCATAATTGTGCTAACACTCAAGAACATAAAGCAAAAAAACAAAAATAAATTTTATTCATTGGGTTGCCTCCCAACAAGCGCTATCATTTTATGCCCCTAGCTAGGCATAATGTGTAGGATCTAAGTTTTGTCATATTTGGTTCTAGATCCATAAGATGCCCTCATGATTGATTCATATGGTTGCCTAATTCTTGTTCTAGGGAAGTGTTCCATTCCCTTCCTTAGTGGAAATTGGAATTTAATATTGCCTTCTTTCATATCAATCATGGCATCAATAGTACACAAAAACGGTCTACCAAGAATAATTGGACAAGACGGATTGCAATCAATATCAAGAACAATAAAATCTATGGGCACATAATTCTTATTTGCAAGCATAAGAACATCATTACTTCTTCCCATAGGCTTTTTAATAGCAGAATCCTCTAAGTGCAAATTTAAAGATCATTCTTCAATATTGGTAAGACCAAGCACATCACTAAAGATTTCAGAATTGTAGAAACACTAGCACCCAAGTCACATAAAGAAAAACACTCATAATTTTTAATATTGACTTTTATAGTAGGTTCCCACTCATCATGCAATTTTCTAGGAATTGAAACTTCTAATTCCAACTTTTCTTCAAAAGCTTTCATCATGGCATCAACAATATGTTTAGTAAAAGCTTTATTTTGTTCATAAGCATGGGGTGAATTTATCATGGATTGCAACAAAGAAATATAATCAACCAAAGAGCAACTATCATAATTAAAGTCTTTGTAATCCAAAATAGTGGAAACATCACTAGTTAAAGTCTTGACCTCTTCAAACCCACTTTTATGAATTTTCTCAGCAAGATTTTCACCCTCCGAATCATAGGGACGCCTTCTTACTAAAGTTAACTCTTCTCCAGTCCCTTTTTCATCAATCTTAAATTTACTAAACAAAGAATCAATATAAGAAACACCAATCATTTTAAGATCTTCATCACTTTTATGATAGTAATCACTAGAAAATGCCCTTTCTAAAAATTCTCTTTTAGCTCTAAGCATAGCAGTTCTTTTCTTACTTTCATCCATAGAAACATAAAGAGATTTA
The DNA here is from genome assembly GCA_963921465.1 of Triticum timopheevii. Lineage (NCBI taxonomy): Eukaryota > Viridiplantae > Streptophyta > Magnoliopsida > Poales > Poaceae > Triticum > Triticum timopheevii. The sequence goes on from OY997272.1 coordinate 500,385,474, forward strand.
ATTGATTCTTCAACTTTAGGCACAAATTTTTCATCTTGAGAGTTTCTACATCATGAGAAATTCTATTAGTACTTCTAGACAAATCATCAATTTTATTCAACTTTTCTTCTATTGAAGTGTTGAAAACTTTTTGCGTATTGATAAATTCCTTAATATTTCTCTCAAGATCAGAGGTGTTTCTATTATAATTATAAGTAGGATTACCATAGGAATTACCATAATTATTAGAGGAATTACTAGGAAAAGGCCTAGGATTAAAATTACCTCTATAAGCATTGTTATTGAAATTGTTTCTTGAGACAAAATTCACATCTATGGCATCACTACTTTGCTCAATCGACGTAGACAAAGGCACATCATTAAAATAAATAGGAGCAATTTTATTAGCAACCGACTTCATAAGAGCATCGACTTTTTCACTCAAAGAATTTATTTCTTCTATCGAATTGAATTTTTTACTAGTAGGAGCTCTTTTGGTCTGCCACTGTGAGTAATTTGCCATAATATTGCCTAGCAATTTAGTTGCTTCACCCAAAGTAATTTCCATAAAAGTACCCCCCACGGTGGAATCTAGAAGATTATGAGAAACAAAATTCAATCCCACATAAACTTTTTGTATGATCATCCAAAGATTTGACCCATGAAATGGGCAATTCCTTAGCATCAATTTCATCCTTTCCCAAGATTGTGCAACATGCTCATGTTCAAGTTGCTTGAAATTCATGATCTGGGTTCTATGGGAAATAATTTTTGTGGGTGGAAAATACTTAGTAATAAAAGCATCCTTGCACTTGTTCCAAGAATTGATATTATTGCGAGGCAAGGAAGAAAACCAAAATTTTGCACGATCTCGCAAAGAAAACAGAAATAATTTCAACTTCACAACATCATTGTCCACATCTTTTTATTTTGCATATCGCATAATTCCACGAATGTGTTAAGATGGGATGTGGCATCCTCATTAGGAGTACCGGAAAATTGATCTTTCATAACAAGATTCAACAAAGCAGTATTAATATCTGCTACCTCTTGAGCATGCGTTGGTTTTCACTTGAAGAGGAAAGGGTGATGCAGCAAAGTGGCATAAGTATTTCCCTAAGTTTTGAGAACCAAGGTATCAATCCAGTAGGAGACGACACACAAGTCTCCTAGTACCTGCATAAACAATCAGGAACCTTGCAACCAACATGATAAAGGGGTTGTCAATCCCTTCACGGCCACTCACAAAAGTGAGATCTGATAGAGATAATAAAGTAAATATTTTTGGTACTCTTGTTGTATAGATTAGAAAGTAAAGATTCCAAAATAGCAAACGAGATGTGATATAAAGGAAAAGAGATGTAATATAATAGGAAAGAGACCCGGGGGCCATAGGTTTCACTAGTGGCTTCACTCGAGATAGCATGTATTACGGTGGGTGAACAAATTACTGCCGAGCAATTGATAGAAGAGTGCATAATTATGAAGGCATCTAAGGCAATGATCATGAATATAGGCATCACGTCCGTGTCAAGTAGACCAAAACGATTCTGTATCTACTACTATTACTCCACACATCGACCGCTATCCAGCATGCATCTAGAGTATTAAGTTCATAAGAACGGAGTAACGCATTAAGCAAGATGACATGATGTAGAAGGATAAACTCAAGAAATATGATATAAACCCCATCTTTTTATCCTCGATGGCAACAATACAAATGCGTGCCTTGCTACCCCTACTAACACTGGGAAAGGACACCGCAAGATTGAACCCAAAGCTAGGCACTTCTCCCATTGCAAGAAAGATCAATCTAGTAGGCCAAACTAAACTGATAATTCGAAGAGACTTACAAAGATATAAAATCATGCATATAAGAATTCAGAGAAGAACCAAATAATATTCATAGATAGTATTTTTCATAAATCCACAATTCATCGGATCTCGACAAACATACCACAAACCAATTACATCGAATAGATCTCCAAGAACATCGAGGAGAACTTTATATTGAGAATCAAAGAGAGAGAAGAAGCCATCTAGATAATAACTATGGACCCGAGGGTCTGTGGTAAACTACACATGCTTCATCGGAGAAGCAATGGTGTTCAGGTATAAGCCCTCCGTGATTGATTCCCCCTCCGGCAGATCGCCGAAAAAGGCCCCAAGATGGGATCTCACTGGTACAGAAGGTTGTGGATGTGGAAAAGTGGTTTCGTGGCACCCCCTGATGTTTCTAGGGTATAAGAGTATATATAGGCGAAAGAAGTACGCCAGTTGGGCTACGAGGGGCCCACAAGGGTGGGGCGCGTGGCCTCCTACCTCGTGGCGTTTCCGACTTTGACTCTAAGTCTTCTGGATTGCTTTCGGTCCAAGAAAGATCATCGCAAAGGTTTCATTCCGTTTGTACTCTGTTTGGTATTCCTTTTCTGCAAAACCCTAAAATAGGCAAAAAAGACAGAATGTGGCACTGGGCCTCCTGTTAATAGGTTAGTCCCAAAAATAATATAAAAGAGCATATTAAAGCCCATTAAACATCCAAAACAGATAATATAATAGCATGGAACAATAAAAAATTATAGATACGTTGGAGACGTATCAAGTATCCCCAAGCTTAATTCCTGCTCGTCCTCGAGTAGGTAAACGATAAAAACAGAATTTTTGATGTGGAATGCTACCTAACATAATTATCAATGTAATTTTCTTTATTGGGGTATGAATGTTCAGATCCGAATGATTCAAGACAAAAGTTTAATATTAACATAAAAATAATAATACTTCAAGCATACTAACAAAGTAGTCATGTATTCTCAAAATAACATGGCCAAAGAAAGTTCATCCCTACAAAATCATATAGTTTGGCTATGCTCCATCTTCGTCACACAAAATGTTCAAATCATCCACAACCCTGGTTTCAGCCAAGCAATTGTTTCATACTTTAGTATTCTCAAACTTTTTCAACTTTCACGCAATACATGAAAGTGAGCCATGGACATAGCACTATAGGTGGAATAGAATGGTGGTTGTGGAGAATACTAAAAAGGACGAAGATGGTCTCACATAAATTAGGCGTATTAATGGGCTATGGAGATGCCCATCAATATATATCAATGTGGGTGAGTAGGGATTGCCATGCAACGGATGCACTAGAGCTATAAATCTATGAAAGCTCAACAAAAGAAACTAAGTGGGTGTGCATCCAACTTGCTTGCTCACGAAGACCTAGGGTATTTTGAGGAATCCCATCATTGGAATATACAATCCAAGTTCTATTATGAAAATTCCCACTAGTATATGAAAGTGACAAAATAAGAGACTCTCTATCAAGAAGATTGTGGTGCTAATTTGAAGCACAAGTGTGGAAAAAGGATAGTAGCATTGTCCCTTCTCTCTTTTTCTCTCTATTTTTGTATGGCTTCTTTGGCCTCTCATTTTTTCCATTGGCTTCTTTGGCCTCTTCTTTTATTTCCTCACACGGGACAATGCTCTAATAATGGTAATCATCACACTTATATTTATTTACAACTCAAGGATTACAACTCGGTACTTAGAACAAAATATGACTCTATATGAATGCCTCCGGCGGTATACCGAGATGTGCAATGAATCAAGAGTGACATGTATGAAAATATTATGAATGGTGGCTTTGTCACAAATACGATGTCAACTACATGATCATGCAAGGCAATATGACAATGATGGAGCGTGTCATAATAAATGGAACGGTGGAAAGCTGCATGGCAATATATCTTAGAATGGCTATGGAAATGCCATAATAGGTAGATATGGAGGCTGTTTTGAGGAAGGTAAATGGTGGGTTTATGGTACCGGCGAAAGTTGCGCGGTACTAGAGAGGCTAGCAATGGTGGAAGGTGAGAGTGCGTATAATCCATGGACTCAACATTAGTCATAAAGAACTCACATACTTATTGCAAAAATCTACAAGTCATCAAAACCAAGCACTACGCGCATGCTCATAGGGGAAGGGTTGGTAGGAGTTAACCCTCGCGTGATCCCGACCTCCACACATAAGGAAGACAATCAAAGAAACACCTCATGCTTCAAATTTGTTACACAAGGTTACCATACGTGCATGATACAGGACTTGCAAACCTCAACACAAGTATTTCTCAAATTCACAATTATTCTAGTAGCATGACTCTAATATCACCATCCTCATATCTCAAAACAATCATCAAAAATTAAACTTCTCATAGTATTCAACGCACTTTTTACGAAAGTTTTTATTATACCCATCTTGGACGCCCATCATATTAGCACTAGTTTTATAACTAAAGCAAATTACCGTCCTGTTCTAAAAGACTCTCAAAATAATATTGTCGGATTTCGGGTTCCGGCAGACCCTCTAGGTTCGAACTCTGGGGTGCACGCGGAGATCGCACCTCCTACCTACCTATGTCTCATCGCCTCGCAAGGATCTAAACTACACGAAGAACAACACAAGGGACACGAGGTTTATACTAGTTCGGGCCACCATTGTGGTGTAATACCCTACTCTAGTTTGTGGTGTGGTGGATTGCCTCAGGGGCTGATGATGAACAATACAAGGAAGAACTACCTCGCGAGGGGTGTTCTTGGGTTGGTGGTTCTGGCTAGGGTTCAACCGCTCGATCCTCAGATGCCTCTATACTATGGTGGCTAGCCCTATTTATAGAGCGAGGCCCTGGGCCTCTTCCCAAATATTGAGCAAGAAGGGCGCCAACAATTGGCCATTTTGAAGGGGAACATCTAGTACACTTATCCTGACTAAAGTTGGTCCTCGCCTGCCAAATACTCTGGCGGTGACGCCGGCTTGGGCTCCACGATGACCTCCATCCTGCCGTTCTGCTGGTATTGGTCTTGTTGCACCGAAATGGTTGCCTTTGCTTGATACTCTTGCTTGCGCTTGCTCCCTTTGCACCAAAGAGGAAACAAGGACTCTGCGCAGGCCAGCGCCCGCCTGGCTTGGGTCGTCATGGCTTGCGTCACGGGCACCTCGTGAGGTACCCCGCCTTGATCTCTCCGCCTCCTCGCGAGCCAGCCTGATGAGGCCGTGTCGGAGGAAGCTTCCTGTCGTCCGCCCCGCGAGGCTTGGCCCCTCACGAGGGTCTTGAGCTTGTGTTGATGAAGATGGGCCATACTGGGCCACTCCTTGAGCCACGCCGCAGGCCGCAGGCAGGCAAGTCTGGGTACCCCCATTCCCAGAACGCCGACAGTAGCCCCCGGGCCCAAGGCACGCCTGGACTTGGCTTAGCCAAGAAGCGAAGGGGCAAGTGCGAAGCGCCGCAGGCCCCAACAGCCTGCGGCCTTGGGCGCCGCGTGGCGGTTGATTGGACGTGGGCGTCCCCGTTTCCCCACGACGCCTCGGCAACTGCACGAATTGACAAAAGAGTGGCACCGTGCCAGGCTTACCTTCTCTGCTTCCTCCAGTCGTTGCCTAGATCCCCTTTCTCGCACTCCTCCTTCTTGCTCCCGAAATCCCCCAGATCTGCTTCGGACCCGCAGCTTAGCAAGCCATGGCGCCTCGCCAGACTCCGGTCCAGGCCTGGTACTTGCCTATGCTAGATCCTCCAAACGTGTTGGAGAAGAACCTGGCCCTCACGCGCCTGATGATGGCGGCGCAAGGCAATGACGGGACGGCCGTGCTCAAGGTTGGCTCTGTCCTTCCTGAGGAGAGAGGAAGCACCTTCTACCCGCTCTTCGTGAGCGCCATCGCCGCCGGTCTGGTGCCTCCCTTTTCCGAGTTCTTTTTTTCTGTTCTCCGCCACTACAACCTGCAAGCTCTGCACCTCCATCCCAACTTTGTTCTTCTTCTGGCGATTTTCGCCTATTACTGCGAGGCTCATGTCGGGGTAAAGCCCTCTGTGGCCTTGCTGTGCCACTACTTTTACCTCCGGGTTTCTCGCGGCTCCATCACCGCGTGCGCGAGCTTTGTCGCGTACTCCAGCTCCAATGCCATCTCGAAGCCTGGGAAGAGGATTGAAGGCTTCCGAAGTAAGTGGGTCATGGTGGATGCTGGGCGCATCCATCCCCGGCTGATCCTGCCTATGAGGCAGCCCGAGGCCATCGACGCTTGGTCCCGCGCGGAGCTCGTCGACCCCCGCGCGAAGCCAGTGCTGGAGAGGATGGATGTGGACTTGTGGCCAGGCAACATGGCGACGGCGAAGCTGACCGGGGCGTCGCTCCTGAGGGAGTTCCTGGAGCATCAGGTGGCTCCACTTCGGAAATATTCACTCCTGCTGTGGAGGATCGGGGAGGCTGATGCCGCCCTTCGCCCGAGCTTCGCAACCCTGGCCGACGAAGATCTGGCCACGATCCTCCATGCCTTGGTTGGGGGAGACGTGGCGAGCCTGGAGGGTGCTCTTGTACCCCTGTTCCTTTGGACGATTGGGAGCAGGTGGTGAACTCCATGCCTTCTTTCAACGGGGACGGGCCTGTGCCCGTGGAGGTTCCTGAGGACCTGGTGGCCCGGGCGACGGTGAACGTGTCCTCCAGCGACTCCGACAGAGAGGAGGAAGAAGAGGGGCAGGAAGAGGAGCCCGATTTTGAGGCGACCGACACGGAGTCGAGAGAGCCCCTCCCTTGGTGTAGGTCCCGCGCTCTTCGCCTCATGCCGGATGACGACGAGGATGGCGACGAGCAAGGCGGTGAGAGCTCGCCCCTAATTCCGAAGAAGGACAGGATAGGGTTGATTCTCTGCGGGCCTGCTCCGACTCTGAGGCGATCTGCAGACGTGCCCCTGCTCCCGAGTCTCCTGAGGCTGACCCTAGTAGCCGGCTCTCAGGCTTCAAGTTCGGCCGGAGGTTGCTTGAGCCCGTGGGTGATGACCAGTAAGTGCTTGATTCTCGTTTTGCTTCTTGCTTTGTTGCTGAGGCTTGACGTCCATATTCCTTGGCTAGGCCGGCGCCAGCAGTGAAAAGGCTGAAGGGGGCCCCTGAGGCTCCGTCCGGGGCAGCACTTCCACCCGCGGGAGAAGGGGGCGGCAAGGCCCGGGCGTCCCCTGCCAGGTCATCCTTGCTAGGCTAGGCGGGGCGTGCTGGAGGGAGCTCAGCCCCCATGGCCCAAGCAACTCTAGAGGCATCTTCGCCTGACGCCACTGCCGCAGTCATCGGGGCGCAGAAGGTCCCAACTCATGGTGCTATGATCACGCTGCCGTCTTCTCCTCCTACTCCGTCAACTGCCATTTTTCCGACCCCGTCTACTGTCTTGGATCGTGGTGCTGCTGAATTGGACCGACTGCTAGGAGATCTCCAGGGCGCCGACCCTCGTCTGGTGGCCGGGCACCTGGAGCTGGCCTCCGGCTGGGTACGCTCTGATGCTTCAATTCGAGCAGCACTGGTTCAGGCCGCGACGGCCTGTGACAAGGAAAAGCAGGCCATCCTTCAGGCCAGGGCTGCTCGCGATGCCGCCTTGGGGGAGGTTGCGGATGTTTAGGGTCGATGCAAGGTGCTGGAGAGTGAGCTACATCGCCTTCGCGACCAGCACGCCAAGGAGGCCCGTGACCGCTAGGAGAAGGAGGCAAAGATGAAGGCTCGCGAGGCTGCCGCCAAGGACCGGGATGCCGAGCTTGATGAGCGTTGTGGCCGCTTGGATACGCTGGAGCAGTCGCTGGAGGCGAGGAAGATCGAGCTGGATGGCAAGGCGCGGGTCCTGGCCGAGGACCGCGTGGCCTTCGCGAAGCTGGAAGAGAAAGCTCGCTCCTTGCTGAAGATGCTTTATGACAGCGGCCTGGAGAGTCTGCTGGCCGGTACCGAGGATGGCCCCGCCAAGTTGCTTCCTTTCCTGGTCCGCGCCCTTGAAGACGCCGCGATCGGCCTGGGCCCCACAGCTGAGGCTGAGGCGCGTGTCCTTTCTTCTGCAGCACTGACGCGCGTCTTCACCCACGTCTATCTTCGTGACCCCAACGTCGACCTCGACAGCTTGCTGGAGCCTGTGAGTGGCGATCTTGCCGCCGCCGCCGCTGAAGCTGTGAAGGGTCGAGCGGAGGCTCTGCTGGCGAGGTTCCATGCCTTTAGCACCAAGCCGAGGCGAGGTGCTGCCGATCCTGAGGTTCCACGAAGCGCAACCGCCCAGCGCAGCTCCGCCGCCAGTGATGGCGCTGCCGGAAATTGACCCCCTCGCGGCTCCTGTCCTGCTTTCAGCTCCTGCAACATGTGTCATGCCTCGTGGAGGCGTTTAAACTTGTGTTTGGCATTGTGGAAACAATCTATGGACTATAATATCTGCTTTTGGATTCCTTGAGATTTGCGTTTTCCCTTCCTAATTGCTTGTGTTCTACGTCGGTAGAGCCCGGCCCCGCGCATACCTCAACCGCGGTTAGCCTCGACCGAAAACAAGGACGGGACCAAGGAGTGAGGGGCTATGTGACCAGTTAGGCTCCTGAGTCTCGATGCTCGGGAGTCCCCCTTGACGTGCGAATAACAAGTAGGGAGGGGAGATGTGTGAACAGATTTATCGTTCTACGTCGGCTAAGCCCGACCCCGCGCATACCTCAACCGCCGTTAGCCTTTCGGAACTAAGGGGAGAGGGGCTACGTGACTAGTTAGGCTCCTGAGTCGCGATGCTCAAGAGTCCCCCTTGACGTTCAAACAGCCTTCGTACCTTGGCTCACCTTGGGGAGAGACGTGCGACAAACCAGGCCCGAGGGGCCTGGCTGGGTGGCGTGCGCCTGGGCGTGACCCAGGCGTAGCCCCTGTGTCGACCCCCTCGCGCGTCACTCCCGAGGGGAGGCGTTACAACGAGGCCGGACACTGAGCTTTGGGCTCCCTGAGGTTGATGCAGCCGGGGGCCACCCTCAGTTGTTTATCACCAGCACGGAGCATAGCGCTTCTGTATGTGTACGGGCATAGCCGCTCCTCGGCAGTGTCGTCAGCTAGCGCGGAGCATGGTGCTTCCACTGGTGCGTGGGAGGGGGCTCCCCTCCGGGAGGAGCCCCCGGGGCGTGTACAGCCCCGCCCTGACACGTGGCTGGCACAGTAGGGCTTGGCGAGGTGTATCTGGGCACCCGTGAGCCAGCGCGAGACTCATAGGGCCCTACCTCAAGGCGGGTTGCGCCTAGCTCTGGGCCTTTACTTGTAATGTGCTCCTGCAAATTTGGTTAGATGCCAACGCTCTACGTCCTCGGGTCCCGGCCCTCAAGCGAGCTCAACCGTCGCTGGTATGCCAGGTCGCGATGCCGTGGACAAGGCCAGGAGGTGAGGGCCGGAGAGCCAGTAAGAGTCCATGAGTCGTGATGCTCAGGTACCCCCCCCTTTAACTTGCAAGCCCCCAGCATGAAGGAAGAAAGGTGTCGCCACAAGCAAGTAATGATCACGGTGGGTGAAATGCATGACCCGAATAAATGCGAGAGGGCTACATGCCGCTGGGTTAGGCCCAAGTGGCTTGGGGATAATGCAGCCCGAGGGGCGCCCCCAACAAAGCAAGCTAAAAACATGAACAAGAGGGATACATGCCGCAGGGACGGACCCACGCGGCCTGGAAATGATGCAACCCTGAGGGCGCTCCCAGCTGAAAAATGAAACTCGAAAGATGTCACCTGATGGTGTTGAAGACGAAGGGATGCTGAAGTAGCGACGTCGTGTGCTGCGGAAGCCAATCTTCATGAGCCCCCAGGCCCAGGAGCCTCGGGAGGCTCCGGAGGCGCTGGTGGCTCCTCGCGGACCATCTCCATCTCTGCCAGGACTGCGGAACGCCTGGCCGCCTGGGCCTCCAGGTTGCTCCTCATGAGGCGCTGGCGCACAGCAGCCGTGTTCGGCAAGCCGTAAGGCATGCGAACATAGCTGTGGGGTGGACCTTCGCAGCATCCCATGCGTGAGGGCCAGAGGCACTCCTAAGAGGCGGCTCGGTTGAGCCCTGGTATGTCGATGTAGATGTGCATCCCACTATCCTCGCCCGGATGGGGAGCTACGGCGGGTAAGCGGCGGCTGCCACTTATGACTCTTGACTCCAGCAACTCCTGAATGATCTCGCCGACAAACTCTCGAGGGCTTGGCCCTCCTTGCCTTGCTCCTGTCTGAGGGAAACGTGCTTTGAAACACGCCTCCAAGTGGTGCCCGGGCGCCTCCCTCGTGATCTTAGCAAAGTCGATGACCCTCCAGGAGAGAGCCCCCGAGCCTTGCTCGAGGAGGGCGCCTGGCGCGCCTTCCTATGCGACAGAAGGATGCGCCTTTGGAACAGGCACGGACTCTGAGGGGTTTGCCTCCCGAGGGTTCTGACCAGGCGACGCCTTCTTCTTCTTAGGGACTGCCTCGGGAAGCCTTCCGCTTCTGTGATCTGGGTCTTCAATTGATGCGGCTTGAAAGGCATGCTCCAAAGAACACACTACGTCTCTCCGTCACAAGGTAGTGTGATGACTCCACCACCTCCTGGCATCTTGAGGACATTGTAACCATGATGAGTCATGGCCATGAACTTGGCCAGAGCTGGGTACCCGAGGATGGCATTGTACGGCAGGCGGATGTGCGCGACGTCAAAGTCAATGAGCTCAGTGCGGTAGTTGTCGCGCTTCCCGAAGGTGACAGGAAGGCGGACCTGCCCTATCAGGACTGTGGAACCATCAGTGACTCCAGAGAAAGGCTTGGTTGGCTGAAGCTGGTTGTATGGCACTTGGAGATTGTTGAATGTCTCGACGAACAGGAGATTGAGCCCTGCCCCGCCATCGATGAGGGTCCTGGTGACTTGCACATTGTTGATGATCGAGGAACAAAGCATCGGGAGGACTCCGGCTGTGGCTGCGCACTTGAGCTGATCCGCTGAGCTGAACGTGATGGCGCTTGATGACCACCTGAGGGGGCGCGTGGCTTCGAGCTTGGGGAGGACTGCATTCACTTCGTGAGCAAACTGCTTGAAGATGTGCTGAGAGGTTGGGGCTTGAGCTCCGCCCAAGATGCAAGCGATTGCGCGTGGGTCCTGGAAGCCCCAGCCCCCTCATCCTGATGATGGTCTTCGTTCCTCCTTGGCTTAGGTGGCAGAGGAGGGAGGCCCGCGTTGCCTTGCGGACGATCCTCACGAGGCTGATCCCTCCAGCCTTCCTCGCGAGGCTGATCTTGCCAGCGGTCCTCGCGAGGTCGGTCGCGCCACCCTTGGCGAGGGCCATGGTCTTCCCATCGTCCTCCACCTCTTCCTCCTCCTCGGCCGTAGCCTCGGTCGTTGCGCTCGGGGCATCGACCGGCGCGCACGTCCCGCACGGCCCGGAGCTCTTGGCATTCGTCGGTGTTGTGGGTGTGGAGGTCGTGGTACACGCAGTACCGGCTGCCCTTGGACGACTCAGGCTGATCGCTTCCCCGCTTGGTGTCCGGTTCTGCTGCAAGCACGGCCGCCCCCTTGTGCTTCACGTCCTTGACCTTGGGCTTCTTCTCTTCTGGGTAGGCAGCTGGCAGCTCGAGGAGGGAAAGGTGTCCTTCCTCAGCCCTAGCTCACTTGGTTGCCAAGTTGAACAACTCAAGGGAGGTGCACAGGTCTTCATGGATCACAAGCTCTTCTTTCATCTTGATGTCACGCACACCATCGGAGAAGGCTGAGATGATGGAATCCTCAGACACCCTGGGGATCTTAAGGCGAGCATTGTTGAAACGCTGGATGAATTTCTGCGGGGTCTCTCCTGGCTGCTGCTTGATGCGGCGCAAGTCGCTCATGTCCGGGGGCCGATCGCGTGTGCCTTGGAAATTGGTGATGAATCGGGTGCGCATCTCGTCCCAGGAGGAAATCGTGCCAGGAGCCAGGTGCAGGCACCATCCTTAAGCGCCATGGGGAACCAGTTCGCCATGACCTTCTCGTCCCCGTTGGCGGCTTCGATGCCCGGCTCATAGAGCTGGAGAACTCCGCATGGTCGGCCGTGCCGTCATAGCATGGGGGCAAGTCTGGCTTGAACTTGCCCGGCCAGGCCACGCCGCACAGCTCGGCGGTGAAGGCACGGCAGCCTGCAGTGGCCACGGGAGGCTTCGGGTGACGGAGGGCTTGATCTTAGAAGTCTCCGTGCGCTGCCGCCAGGAGCAGCGCGGGGTCTTGGCGCGTTGGAGCAGGAGCACGGTTGTGATGGGCCGGCACGGGGAGCGCCCGGGAAGCTTCTTGGGGACGAGGGATCTCTTAGCAGCTCTTCTCTTGCTTTGCTGGTGCCGGACGGAGCGGGTTCCGTCCAGGGGCCACGCTCCTTGGGGCCAAGGCGCCTCCTAGAGGGAGAGGCGGCTGAGACGCCCTTGGAGCTTCCTCGCCCGCGCAAGGCGGGGCGCGGTGCAGCGAGAGGGATATAGCAGGGGAGCCCCTAGTGGCGCTGACGAGCTCGGTGATGTGGGCGAGCCACTCATCGTAGAGGTCGTCGATGGGACGGTAGTGCAGGAGTTCCTGTGCCAGGAGTAGCACGGCGTGCACGTCGGCAGGAGTGCGATGGGCGTGGGACGATGAACCGGCTGGAGTCAGTGACATGGTGGCGGTGCGGCCTTCTCCCTGCACCAAAGGATGCAGAGACGACGCCTGTTGCTCGTTTCCCCCCGGGCCGGTAGCGGCGTTGACGGCAGGCGACGGGGAACGACGGTGGCACCCGCCGATGGGGGCCGTCTAGGCGACGCGAGTGGCGTAGGCGGCCCGGCGCTCGGCGCGGGCTCGACGAGCGTCTAACCTGGATGCAAGGGGCGGCGAAACACAGGGCAGCAGAAGGCGGATTACGGTGCACCCCTACCTGGTGCGCCAAATGTCAGATTTCGGGTTCCGGCAGACCCTCTAGGTTTGAACTCTGGGGTGCACGCGGAGATCGCACCTCCTACCTACCTATGTCTCATCGCCTCGCAAGGATCTAAACTACACGAAGAACAACACAAGGGACACGAGGTTTATACTAGTTCGGGCCACCATTGTGGTGTAATACCCTACTCTAGTTTGTGGTGTGGTGGATTGCCTCAGGGGCTGATGATGAACAATACAAGGAAGAACTACCTCGCGATGGGTGTTCTTGGGTTGGTTGTTCTGGCTAGGGTTCAACCGCTCGATCCTCACATGCCTCTATACTATGGTGGCTAGCCCTATTAATAGAGCGAGGCCCTGGGCCTCTTCCCAAATATTGAGCGGGAAGGGCGCCAACAATTAGCCATTTTGAAGGGGAACGTCTAGTACACTTATCCTGACTAAAGTCGGTCCTCGCCTACCAAAGACTCTGGCGGTGACGCCGGCTTGGGCTCCACGATGACCTCCATCCAGCCGTTCTGCTGGTCTTGGTATTGTTGCACCGAAATGGCTACCTTTGCTTGATACTCTTGCCTGCGCTTGCTCCCTTTGCATGAAAGAGGAAACAAGGACTCTGCGCAGGCCGGCGCCCGCCTGGCGCCCACCTGGCTTGGGTCGTCATGGCTTGCGTCACGGGCACCTCGTGAGGTACCCCGCCTTGATCTCTCCGCCTCCTTGCGAGCAAGCCTGATGAGGTCGTGCCTGAGGAAGCTTCCTGTCGTTCGCCCCGTGAGGCTTGGCCCCTCGCGAGGGTCTTGAGCTTGTGTTGATGAAGATGGGCCGTACTGGGCCACTCCTTGAGCCACGCCGCAGGCCGTAGGCAGGCAAGTCTGGGTACCCCCCTTCCCAGAACGCCGACAAATATAAGTGAAGCATGAGAGATCAATAATTTCTATAAAATAAAACCACCACCGTTCTCTAAAAAGATATAAGTGAAGCACTAGAGCAAAATTGTCTAGCTCAAAAGATATAAGTGAAGCACATAGAGTATTCTAATAAATTCCAATTCATGCGTGTCTCTCCCAAAAGGTGTGTACATCAAGTATGATTGTGGTAAAATAAAAATCAAAGACTCAAATGATACGAGACACTCCAAGAAAAACACATATCATCTGGTGAATAAAAATATAACCTCAAGTAAAGTTACCGATAGACGAAGACGAAAGAGGGGATGCCTTCCGGGGCATACCCAAGCTTACACTTTTGGTAGTCCTTGAATTACCTTGGGGTGCCTTGGGCATCCCCAAGCTTAGGCACTTGCCAGTCCTTATTCCAAAATCCATCAAACCTTTACCCCAAAACTAGAAAACTTCACAACACAAAACTTCAACAGAAAATCTCATGAGCTCTGTTAGTATAAGAAAATAAACCACCACTTTAAGTTACTGTAATGAATGCATTATTTATTTATATTGGTGTTAAACCTACTGTATTCCAACTTCTCTATCGTTCATACCCCCCGATACTACTCATAGATTCATCAAAATAAGCAAACAACACATAAAAAACAGAATCTGTCAAAAACAGAATAGTCTGTAGTAATATGTAACTTTCGAATACTTCTGTAACTCAAAAAATTCTGAACTAAATTAGTGGACCTGAGGAATTTTTCTATTAGTCATGTTCAAAAATAATCAACCTAAAAGCACTCTCGAGTAAAAAATGACAGCTATTCTCGTGAGTGCAAAAGTTTCAGTTTTTTACAGCAAGATCGCAAAGACTTCACCCAAGTTTTCCCAAAGGTTCTACTTGGCACAAACACTAATTAAAACATAAAACCACATCTAAAAAGAAGCTAGATGAATTATTTGTTACTAAACAGGAGCAAAAATCAAAGAACAAAAATAAAATTGGGTTACCTCCCAACAAGCGATGTCGTTTAACGCCCCTTGCTAGGCATTGAGATTCCGATGATGCTCACATGAAAGACAAGAATTGAAGCACAAAGAGAGAATCATAAAACACGTGACAAACACATCTAACTCTAACATACTTCCTATGCATAGGCATCTTATAGGAAAACAAATTATCATAGCTAGCAAAACCTAGCATATGCAAGGAAGCAGAAAGAAACAATAGCAATCTCAACATAACGAGAGGTAGTTTAGTAACATGAAAATTTCTACAGCCATATTTTCTTCTCTCATAATAATTACATGTGGGATCATAAGAAAATTCAAAAAAACAGCTATCACATAAAATATTTTCAACACAATCCACATGCATGCGAAGTTGACACTCTTCCAAAATTGTGGGATTAACATTAACTAAAGTCATGACCTCTCCAAACCCACTTTTATCAAAAATTTCATAAGATTGAACATTCTCCAAACATGTGGGATCAAAGACACTCTTCAAAACCCATTTTCAATAATATTGCAAACACTATTATCAATCTCATATTCATCATGGGGCTTGAATAAATTTTCAAGATCATAAGAACAATTACCCCAATCATGATCATTGTAACAAGTAGTAGACATAGCAAAGCTAGCATCCCGAAGCTTAGGGTTTTGCATAGTTTTGGCATAATTGACATCAATATAATTTATAGTAGAATCATTGCAATAATTTTTTATTCAAGGAGATATCATGAATCTCTTCATAAATTTCTTCATCACAATTTTCAGATTCACGAATTTCAAGCAAAATCTCATAAAGATAATCTAATGCACTCAAATCTCTAGAGATTGGTTCACCATAATTTGATCTCTTAAAAAGATTAGCAAGTGGATGAGGATCCATTATCTTTTAGCAAGCAAAGATGCAAGCAAAAAGAAGGCACATGGTAACACAAGCAAACAAAATATCAAACGGAAGAGGGGCGAAGAAAAGGCAAAGGTTTTCGAAAATTGTTTTAGAAGTGGGGGAGAGGAAAACGAGAGGCGAATGGCAAATAATGTAATTCGAGGGAGAAGAGTTTATGATGGGTACTTGGTTTGTCTTGACTTGGCATAGATCTCCCCGGCAACGGCGCCAGAAATCCTTCTTGCTACCTCATGAGCATGCCTTGGTTTTCCCTTGAAGAGGAAAGGGTGATGCAGCAAAGTACTATAAGTATTTCCCTTAGTTTTGAGAACCAATGTATCAATCCAGTAGGAGACGACACACAAGTCACCTAATACCTACACAAACAATCAAGAACCTTGCAACCAATGCGATAAAGGGGTTGTCAATCCCTTTACGGTCACTCACAAAAGTGAGATCTGATAGAGATAATAAAGTACATATTTTTGGAATTTTTGTTTTATAGATTGGAAAGTAAATATTGCAAAATAGTAAACGAGATGCGGTATAAAGGAAAAGAGATGTAATATAATACGAAAGGGACCCGAGTGAGGGAGTCCTGGATTAGGGGGTATCCGGACAACCGGACTATATACTTTGGCCGGACTGTTGGACCGTGAAGATACAAGAGTCAAGACTTCGTCTCGTGTCCAGATGGGACTCTCCTTTGCGTGGAAGATAAGCTTGGTGATCCGGATATTATATTTCCTTCTTTGTAACCGACTCCATGTAAACCCTAGCCCCCCTCTGGTGTCTATATAAATCGGAGGGTTTAGTCCGTATGAGGACAATCACAACATTCATAATCATCATAGGCTAGCTTCTAGGGTTTAGCCTCTTTGATCTCGTGGTAGATCAACTCTTGTAACACCCATATCATCAATATCAATCAAGCAGGAAGTAGGGTTTTACCTCCATCGAGAGGGCCCGAACCTGGGTAAACATCGTGTCCCTTGCCTCCTGTTACCATCAGCCTTAGACGCACAGATCGGGACCCCCTACCCTAGATCTGCCGGTTTTGACACCGACATTGTTGCTTTCATTGAGAGTTCCTCTATGTCGTCACTGCAAGGCTCGATGGCCCATCTCGTTGTCAAGGACAACATCACCTCTGGGGGAGCTCTGGCTGTAGGCCAAACTCTTCGACTAGGTGGCTTCATCATGGCCGCCCAATCGGCTGTCGTGCCGACGATGACCTCTCGGGTCATCACGAATAGCCTTCACGTCAATTCGGAACTCGCCAAACAGATGGATCCAATAGAGCTCTCTTCCCTTAATGAGCTCTTGGATCGCATCGCCGCTTTGGGAGTCGCCACAGACCATGACCGGATCGGGCTTAAACCCGACCAAAGAGATATCAAATCCCCACCGGTCACCCATGAGATAGCGGTAGTGGAGGAGCCACATACGGATTATCCCTCTATTTTGAGGACGAATTATGTCCGGATTACCGAGCTCCCTAAGCCGTATACCTGCTCAAGGGAGAACACTACCCAGATCCCGGACTTAGAATCGGGTATCGGGCCGGAAAAATCGGGCAGCGCTCCGGATCCCGAGCCATTAAGCTCGGAAGCTCCCCTGCCCCAGGGCGTTAGATCGGATCAGAATCCAGATTCAACTACGCCCACCCACCCAGACTTAATCCGTCTCTCCCATATCAGACAAGAGCCACAAGAGACAGTACATCGCTACTGGGCCAGATTCCTCCTTGTGATAAACAAGGTTAAGGACTGTTGCGAGGAGGACGCAATTTCACTTTTTTGCAACAATTGCACGAGCAAAGGGATCCTTAATGCTATAAGTCGCCGTGACATAGTACGCTTCACTGACCTAGCAGCCATAGTACAGAAGTACTATGTGATGGAAAGTACGTGGAAAATCCGAACAGACTTTTGGGATAATCCGGCTCTCACTAAGCCTTCCCTTCGAGTTAAAATGGCAAACTCTCCTAAGTTGCCCGATCCAACTCCAAAAAAGCCAAAGCCCACTCCAGGGTGTGGAACCGTATTAGAAGAATGGCTCAATGGGCCATGCAAAATTCATAGCACGCCGGACACTAAGCCAACACATAGCCTTAGAGCATGTTGGATACTCCGGCAGGTATCAAAAAGCGGCGAGGATCTTCTTATAAATAAAGCAGAGCAACGTCCCGCCGAAGACAACAATGTGGTATTAACAGTATTTGAGACTTTCGCCTCAAATAATAGGCGCAAGCGAGTCCATCGAAATCTCGCTGAAATTTGCCATGTGGCAAAAATAAACCCGTGGAACGACACTGCTATAACTTTCAGTGCCAGTGACGAACCCCGATTCTAGACAGTCGGGGCACCTGCCGCATTGGTCCTTAGCCCAATCGTGGACGGCTTTCGGATCACTAAAGTACTCATGGACGGCGGAAGTGGACTAAACCTGATCTATGAAGAAACACTCAGCAAGATGGAAATGGACAAAAATTGCATTGAGCAGAGCGGCACAACCTTCAGGGGAATCATCCCTAGTCGGGAGGCACGGTGTTCGAAAAAAATCACACTCGATGTAGTATTCGGCACTCCGGAGAATTACAGGTCCGAAGAAATCACATTCCAAGTGGCTCCTTTCAGCAGCGGATACCACGCCCTTTTAGGGCGGGACGCATTCACAAGCTTTCAAGCTATACCCCATTACGGATACATGAAGCTTAAAATGCCCGGACCCAATGGAATCATCACTCTAGCCAGTGTCCCAGACGTTGCACTCTGTGCTGAAAATAAAACTACAACACTTGCCCTGGAGGCATTATTTGAAGCCCTAGCGGCCGAAGAACTAGCAACGTTGCATACCACAGTGGACAGGGACGATGTGATACTCGACATATGACCCAAGTCCACATCATTTAAACCCACAGACGAGATAGTTAAATTCCAGGTCCATCCAACGGACCCCACGAAGACAGCTTCCATCGGGACACAGTTGAGCCCCACAATGCATGCCGCACTACGCGAATTCCTACGCGAGAATTGGGACATTTTCGCGTGGCATCCTTCAGACATGCCGGGCATCCCACGTGAGCTAGCCGAACACAGCCTCAACATACTGAAAGGATACAAGCCAGTCAAACAGACTCTTAGGCGCTTCTCAGAGCCTAAACGTAAAGCCATGGGAGAGAGCTAGCCAAGCTACTTGAGGCTGGATTCATCAGAGATATCAAGCATCCGGATTGGCTGGCAAATCTGGTAATGGTACCGAAGAAGGACAAATCCTGGCGCCTATGCGTCGACTCAAAGACCTCAACAAGGCTTGCCCCAAGAATCCCTTCCACCTCCCTCGCATCGACCAAATCACTGACGCCACCGCAGGACACGACTCACTGTGTTTCCTCGACGCATACTCTAGATACCATCAAATAAAGATGGCAGAATCCAACCAAGCTGCAATGGCCTTCATAATGCCATATGGTCCTTTCTGCTTCAACACTATGCCTTTCGGCTTAAAAATGCCGGCACAACCTATCAACGCATGATTCAAACATGCCTGGAGAAGCAAATCGGCAAAACAGTGGAGGCATACATGGATGATGTGGTCATAAAAACAAGACACGTCGAAACCCTAATAGACGACTTGAGGCTTACGTTCGATAACCTCCAGACATACGACATCAATCTAAACCCGGAAAAATGTGTTTTCGGCGTGCCCTCTGGGAAGCTTCTCGGCTTCATTGTTTCCAATAGAGGAATTGAAGCGAATCCGGCAAAAATCCGAGCTCTGTCAAAGTTGGCTATCCCAACAGACCTGAAGCATATCCAGAAACTAGCTGGATGTGTGGCTGCCCTAAGCCGCTTTATCTCCCGATTAGGAGCAAATGCATTACCTCTTTACCGCCTTCTTCGGCGCACCAAACACTTCGTGTGGACGGATGCAGCCGCAGCCGGACTGGATGAAATAAAGACCTTATTGGCCAATAATCCAGTCCTACCAGCGCCGAATACTGGCGAACCTATGCTATTGTACATAGCTACAACACATCAAGTTGTAAGCGCAGTGCTCATCGTCGAACAAGAGGCTGACGGATACAAATTCCTGCTCTAGAAGCCGGTATATTACGTATCCACGGTCCTCATTGTCGGTGTCAAAACTGGCGGATCTCGGGTAGGGGGTCCCGATCTGTGCGTCTTAGGCTGATGGTAACAGGAAGCATGGGACACAATGTTTACCCAGGTTCGGGCCCTCTGATGGAGGTAAAACCCTACTTCCTACTTGATTAATATTGAAGATATGAGTAGTACAAGAGTAGATCTACCACGAGATCGTAGAGGCTAAACCCTAGGAGCTAGCCTATGATGGTATGATTGTAATTGTGATCGGCCTTCTAAGGACCAACCTCTCCAGTTTATATAGACATCGAAGAGGGCTAGGGTTTACATGGAGTCGGTTACAAGGAAGGAAATATAATATCCGGATCGCCAAGCTTGTATTCAACGCAAAGGAGAGTCCCATCCGGACACGGGCCAGAGTCTTGAGTCTTGTATCTTCACGCTCCAATAGTCTGGGCGATGTATATAGTTCGGCTGTCTGGATACCCCCTAATCCAGGACTCCCTCAGTACCCCTGAACCAGGCTTCAATGATGATGAGTCCGGCGCGTAGTCTTGTTTTCGGCATTTCAAGGCTGGTTCCTTCTCCGAATACTCCAAGGTAATTATCGAACACATAGACCGTGTCCGGATCTGCAAAATTTTCACATACCATTGTGGGGAACATAGCATAAATCCTTTTTGCTGGCAATCGTTGTATGTCGTGCCCTTGCATGGTGGCCTGGTCCAACATGAACCGGCGTTTGTTGCCCCACCTCGACTCGTGTTGCGAGGCGGTTTTATTGGCACGTCCTATCAAAGCAGAGATCATGTTCCTCTTATTACGGGATCTTTCATCAATATGGGCGTGTGTGACCCCATGACGACCGTTGGTATGACTCCATGTACTTTTGGATAAGTCACAAGCGGTTGCACTGAGGACTCTTGATATTCATCCCCTTTATAAAGGGGTCAAGGCCTATGCCTCTTTTCCACCTCCCTTGCTCCTTCTTGCACCTCGAGTTCTAACACCCAAGACCTAAGCTCCAACACCACAGATCCTCCAATATGTCCGGATCTAACGCAAAAGGCCGGTGGGTGGCCTCCTCAATCCAAGAGGAGGACATTACGAAGCTTAGGGAGGTCGGATACCTGACCGTCGATATCCAGCACATGCTTCCTTCTCCAGGGCAGGTTATCCCTACACCGGAGCCCAATGAGAGCGTTGTATTTGTCCCTCACTTCCTCCGAGGCCTGGGCCTCACCCTCGACCCCTTTGTGAGGGGGCTCATGTTCTACTATGGGTTGGATTTTCATGATCTGGCTCCAGACGCTATCCTCCATATCTCGTCGTTCATTATTGTGTGCGAGACTTTTCTCACGTCACCCCACACTTCGGCTTATGGCTCAAGACCTTCAATGTGAAGCCGAAGATGATCGAGGGGCGACATGCAGAGTGCGGAGGTGCATTAATAAGCAGGAACGCCGATGCCCCATGGCCAGAGGGCTCTTTCCTGGAAGTATCCGATGTATGGCAACGGAGTTGGTTTTATGTTACGGCTCCCAGAGGCACAAAGTGGGTAGCCGCCCCCGAGTTCCGCTCGGGCCCTCCGTCACAGTTGGCGTCTTGGACTGACGTAGGACGGAACTGGGGGCCCGCTGGCGATGTACCACTACTGCAGAATCGCATCCGGGAGCTTCTTGAGAGGGAGATAAATCTTGTCAGCATAATGCAAGTGATGCTAATCCGACGGATGTTGCCGTGCAAACGTCGGCCTCTCTGGATGTGGGAGTTCAATCTGGAGGGTCCATGGACTATTAAGCACTTCTTCGGCCTGAAGCTCGAAGGGATGTGTAAATTATTCTTCGGACCACAAGTAAAGTGCTTGGACACCACCGAGGATGCGGGCCTAAGCTGCAATCGCCTAGATGCCCAAGTAAGTAACCTTAAAGCAAGACACTTTGTTTATATTTGTCATAACCATTATTATGAAAAACCCTCCATGGCCAAGAATGGCTCAACAAGGCAGAGAGAATCAGGTGTCCGGCGCCACTTCCTGAAGGCTCGCCTGGTCCAACCGTTGCCAACATGCTTGGCCGGGTGCTCAGCAAAATCCCCTCAAGGAAAGGCGAAAGAAAGGGCAGTGAAGCCAAACTTCACACACTATGCATCCAAACCGGGGGAATCGTTACCTCCCCTGAGGAGGATAGTCGGGAAGGGGAGGCTAAAGCCTCCTCCCCGCGCGGGAGGAAGAGGGCCGCCTCCGAAGACTTGGAGACGGAGATGCCCAAGCAAGGGAAGAAGGTATCACCAGGGGGTTCTGCCGCGACGGGCACCCTCACCGCATCGTGCCCACCAATGGGCCAGCCCTCCACCGAGCTGTAAGTTAATCGTTAATTCGAAGGTACGGTGTTTCTGCGAGATCCATAACCAGGACTTCGTCTTTTGTAGTCCGGCTAGTAGCTCTTCTCAACAGAGTTCGTCTTCAGGGGATCTTCCTCCGGAGATGATGGAGAGTGAGACTCCACCCACCTATCGTCCTCATGAAGCCGGCGACACTGAGGTGTCGTCACGGAGGGGTCCGGATCTGCCGAAGCCGGAAGCTAATACGTCAGTCGCCCTGAGCCCGGAGCATTTGGCTCCCACGGGGGGCGATGAGAAGGGTCCGGCACAGTTCGATGTCCGACCAGACGTACTGACAGGTCTTCTGGAGCGAGTTGCGCTCTCGGAGGAGCACCGTTCATTAATGAACATGGTGCTCACGAAGATTTCTTCTGCTACAAGCGGTTTGAATGAGGCATTTAGCTTTGAGGTATGTAGTGAAAAATGCACTATTTTTTGGTTGTGAGGCACACGCTAGGTGTGCTCCATATGGATAGTTGCCCGTGAGACTCTGGTTGCCCGCCATAGGCGGAAAACGGGGGATCATATAGTAATGGCTGCGCTTTACATGTGCGCAGGTATCTAAGGATCCGATAGCCGACCAGTCTGTTGAAGTTGCCGAACTAAGGAGGCAGATCAGATCTATCAATGCCGATATCATGCTGGTGATCAAGAGGCTGGAAGAGTCACAGGGTATGTGCTCTGCTTCCCTTATTATGTTTGTATAGGAAAATACGAGAGGGGCATAATATCAATGCATTGTGTTTGTACTGCAGATGGTGCTGCTGCCGTGGAAGCCCTGAGGGCGGAACTTGCTCAGGCCAAGGAACAAGCTCGGGCTAGCAATGCGGCTGCCCTAAAGGCGGCTGAAGAATTGAGAGCCGAACAGGCTGCTCATTGCCGAAGCGAGGAAAAGATAGCCGAAATGGCTGTTGAGTTGAAAAATGCCTCTGACCGGTATGTACTCCATGAAAAGGAGTATACGGCTAGTTCGGCCGAACTGGACAAGGAACTTAACGCCACCAAAGAGATGCAGACTGAGATCCGGGGTATGCGGGAGGAGCTCCAGCAGGCCGACAAAATCGTGGCTGGGGGCTCCTACTTACTGCGGACGAAGTTTTTGGATCCGAAGTATGCTTCCCTGGCTGGACGCTGGAGTCCTGCAGACGCATATGCGGACTTGGCGAATAGTACAGCTGACGCTGCTAAGTTCTTCAAGGATCAAGGTGATAAGGAAGTAGAGAAGCTTTTCTGGTCGCAATTCAATGCTCCCACTCGCCCTCTACCGTTAAATGAGAAGCTGGCTGCTATGGTGGAGCTTCACAGGCTGTTCGGGCTTGCAATGCGGTCTATAATAGACCATCTTTGGCCAAAGGGGCCTAAGCCGGATAGTTACTTTGGTTTGGTGCAACAATTCCTTGGGGCCGTGTCTCGGATCAACGTCATGAGGAGGTCGGCATGCATAGAGGGTGCACGAATGGCTCTTGCCGGATATGGAGGCCACCCATTATAGCGACCCAGGATCCGGCGGGAGGCCAATATCCAGCCGAGCACTACTTGGCGCAAGTCACAGAAGGTGCCCGCCTAATAGAGGCGCAGTGCTCGAATAATGTTTTGTTCGAGTGATAAGTCGAATCATTGTAAAAACAATGTTTATTTTGATTATGAGGCTATGTTTATAATTTTTGCCTGAAAATATGATTGTGCCCCCTGTGCGGCTGTTTTTATATATATAAGTAATCCGAAAGTTAGCAGTCGTTGGCTTCAGCCCCCACGCATACGATGCGGGGGTGTTCGGGAAAAATATGCTTAATCACACTTGATCCAACGTCTTGGTCCATTAAGGAGGTATCGCATGTCGAACTAGGCAACCGGACTATATAGCTGTAACACTTTCGCTTAGCCATGGGAGTCTAATGGTGGGGCTACTATGTAGCCCCTGGTACCTTCGCGTGCATCCGAATACGGGCGCGTATGTACATGGCCGGGAAATGGCCCTTTGTTAATGCGGAGGAATCCTAAAGATTCTGGTGAGTCTTTGAGTGGTTGAATAGTCTCTCGCTGTATCATGACAGTCAGTTTTCAGCTTTCTCTACTGAGGTGCTCATCCGAAATAATCAGGGCACAATCACAGTAGTTCTCCTTTGGCCTCCTTAGCCGATAATAACGGAACGTAAGGCGGCAAACCCAGGAGCTGGGAAACCCAACATTTGACCAAAGAAATGATTCGGAGCTGATGCATATATGGCCAAACTCGTGACGCCGAACACTCCCGAAGGTATTCGGTCTTTGTAAAAGAAAATAGGCTGAAGAAAGCCTATTATAAACCCCCAAATTTCCAGGTACATGCGTTTAATCTGTCATGGCAAAATGCCAATAACGGCAGTATCCTTTGTGGGTATGGAATCCACGGGATGGTTAAACAACAAGAGGCAGTAAAAAAGGTTTACACAGGGGCTTAATCTGAAAAGAAACATGTTCAGCGGGGCCCTGCTGCACGTCTGCGCCTGTCTCCGTTGTGCCGTATCCTGGAAGGGTATCGCGCGAACGTTTTCTGTGGAAAGAGAAAACACGTAGGAGAGTTCAACGTAAGTATGCGATGGATAATAAAAGTGTAAGATGTTAGCCAGCCAATAAGGTTGAGCCAAGTGTGAGGCTGTATTAAATATTTATAGCCCCTGGTGTCCGCTATGGGATTACATGTATGATGCCCTGGTTCAGTTTTATCCGGGCTACCAGACTCGTCTAACCATGTCTGTGGTCTTAATGACCAATCATGTTTTTTGATATTGGAGGCCGCTTATAGTCCGGCCGCCAGGGCCGTCGCGTGTTCCTCTGTGCGTGAAGAGCGCTCTGTGATTCCGCTAATGGTAAGGACGCCACGTGGACCGGGCATCTTGAGTGTAAGGTAGACATAGTGCGGCAATGCGTTGAAGCGGGTGAAGGCCATTCTTCCAAGCAATGCCTGATAGTCGCTTTGGAAGGGTGAGATGGTGAAGAGTAGTTCTTCGCTTCTGGAGTTGCCTGGGGAGCCAAATGTTACTTCCAGTACGATGGAGCCCCTGCCATAAGCTTCAGCGCCTGGTATCACCCCTTCAAAGGTGGTGTTGCTTTGGCTAATTCTGGATGGGTTTATCCTCATCCTGTGGAGAGTGTCCTCGTATATTAATTTGAGACTACTGACGCCGTCCATGAGGACACGGGTGAGATGGTATCCGTCGATTATTCGGTCCAGCACCAAGGCCTTTGATCCTCCGCGTAGAATACTAGTTCGGCCGTCCATGCGATCGAAGGTGATCGGATAAGACATCCAGTGTGCGTCTCTATGCACACGTTCGTGCCTTCTCATGGATGTGTGAGTCGCGTGGATCATGTTTACTGTTTTAACCTATGGCGGGAATTTTTTCTGTCCCCAAGTGTTCGGCTGGCGAGGTTCATCCTCGTCTTCACTTGGTGTTTCCCTCCCCTTGTGTTCTTCGTTTAATTTGCCGGCCTGCTTGAAGACCCAGCATTCTCTATGCGTGTGGTTCGCAGGTTTCTCCGGGGTGCCATGAATTTGGCACAGTCTGTCCAGGACTCTGTTCAGACCGGACGGTCCCTCTTTAGTGCCTTTAAATGGCTTCTTTTGCTGATCAGGTCGAGAGGCCCTGAATCCGGCATTGGCCGTTGTGTTGTCCGGGCTCTCTTCCTTTGTTTTGGCATTTGTTTTTATTACACCGTGGCTTCCCGTTGCCATCCCTTATATTGGATGTGCTGGGGTCGCTGGTGCCTTTACGGGCTAGCCAGCTATCTTCACCCGTGCAAAAGCGGGTCATAAGGCTTGTTAAGGATGCCATTGTCCTTGGCTTTTCTTGGCCGAGGTGCCGGGCGAGCCACTCGTCGCGGATGCTGTATTTGAATGCTGCTAAGGCTTCAGTGTCCGGACAATCGACAATTTGATTCTTCTTAGTGGGAAATCTGTTCCAAAGCTTGCGGGCGGGCTCTCCGGGCTATTGGATTATTTGACTTAGATCGTCTGCATCTGGAGGCTAGACATAAGTCCCTTGAAAATTGGCCCTGAAAGCGTCCTCGAGTTCCTCCCAACTCCCAATTGAATTTTCGGGGAGGCTTTTCAACCAGTGTCGGACTGTTCCCTTCAACTTGAGGGAAAGGTATTTGATGGCGTCGAGGTCATCCCCATGAGCCATGTGAATATGCAGGATAAAATCCTTGATCCAGACCCCTGGGTCTATCGTTCCGTCGTTTGCCTCTATGATCACAAGTTTAAAACCTTGTGGGAATTCATGGTCCAGTACTTCTTCGGTGAAGCACAGGGGGTGAGCAGCCCCTCTGTATCTGGACACGCTGTGGCATGCAGTCGGCTGTTGTTGTGTCCGGTGTTTATTCCAAACTGGTA
The DNA here is from genome assembly GCA_963921465.1 of Triticum timopheevii. NCBI lineage: Eukaryota > Viridiplantae > Streptophyta > Magnoliopsida > Poales > Poaceae > Triticum > Triticum timopheevii. Next base: position 500,411,781 of record OY997272.1, read on the forward strand.
TTTGGCTTGTATGATCGTTTTGGTGACCAGAGTCCCTCGCCGGGGTGTGTTCTTTAGATCCGTAGATGGACCTGGCCGCACCGGCTTTCTTATCCAGATGCTCACGTAAATTGTGCATGGTGTTAGTAGCCATTCTGTTGCGGTTGTGAAGCTGTACGTCTGGTCTCCTGGTCGTATTATTCTTTGGTGGAACGGCCTTGTCATCGAATTCTGGCAGTAGCTTGCGTTTTGGGTAGCTCTTTGTATGGCGATCGTCGCCATATCGTTCTTCAGTGTCTAGCACTTTATTCCATCTGCGGTTGAGCATTTCCTGTGCGGCTTTGAGCCGTTGCTTCTGCTTCTTTAGACTTCTCATTATGGCCATAAGCTTTCTGTGGAGGTTGTCTCGTTCCAAGCATTCTTCTGGAATGATGAATGCATCATCGTCCGGACTGTGTTCTTGTCCCGGGGTGGTTTGATGAGCTCGTCCCTCGGGATCAGTATGATCGGGTATCTGCTCCGAACTCGGTTCGGCGTGACCTGGATCGTCCTGCTCCATCGCTGGGTCCATGTGGTCGTTATTGCCTTCGGGGTTTACTGGTATGTCGATCCTTCTTGCGCTCTTGTCGCTATTTTTACTGTTGCTGGACTTTGAGCGGCGTCTGCGCTGCCGTTTTGGCTTTTGCCCGGGTGTTTTATCTTCCAGATTATCGCCGTCGTCCTCCTTGGGCGTATCCACCATGTATATATCGTGTGACAAGGTAGTAGTCCCGCGCCCCAGAGATTCTGAAGTGTCTCCTGCATCGTCGTCCATGCCGTCGATGTCTTCGGAGTCGAAGTCAAGAATGTCGGTTAAATCACCGATCATGGCATTGAAGTGGGTGGTGGGTGGGCAGCGAATTCCTTCGTCGCCTGCTTCCCACTCAAGCCGGACATATTTCGTCCTAGAGCCTCCTAACAAAGAGAGAGACTTTAATGAGTTCAGCATGTCACCAAAGGGCGAGTGCTGGAAGATGTCCGCAGTGGTAAACTCCATTACCGGTGCCGAACCTGGCTCGGCTGGCTCGAGGGTGTGCGGACCGGAACCAGCAACCGGATACGAGTCCGGGGGCCCAGGGTTACAGGCTTCCACAGAGGTGAGACCTATGTTCGGCTCCATCGCCGATGAGTATGCGGCTTGCGGGGCGGGGTCCACCCCTCGGTCCTTAGGCAACGCAACCTGCTCCGGATTTAGATCCGGGGCTACTGCAGGGGTGATATCCCGAGCATCGCCCGACAGCAGGTCTAAGCCGTGCTCATCGTGACTGTTCGGTGCTCCTGGCGCAGGGCCAAATCCGTCGAAGATCAAGTCTCCGCGAATATCCGCCGTGTATTTCAAGTCTCTGAACCTGACCTGGTGGCCAGGGGCGTAGCTGTCGATCTGCTCCAGATGGCCAAGCGAATTGGCCCCGCAGTGTGAAGCCGCTGAACACAAAGATCTGTCCGGAGAGAAAACTCTCACCCTGGACCGTGTTGTTGACGATTGAAGGTGCCATCAAGCCCTGCAGCGACGACACTATGGAACTCCCAATGAAAGCACCAATGTCGGTGTCAAAACCGGCGGATCTCGGGTAGGGGGTCCCGATCTATGCGTCTTAGGCTGATGGTAACAGGAAGCAAGGGACACAATGTTTACCCAGGTTCGGGCCCTCTCGATGGAGGTAAAACCCTACTTCCTTCTTGATTAATATTGAAGATATGAGTAGTACAAGAGTAGATCTACCATGAGATCATAGAGGCTAAACCCTAGGAGCTAGCCTGTGATGGTATGATTATAATTGTGATCGGCCTTCTCAGGACCAACCTCTCTGGTTTATATAGACACCGGAGAGGGCTAGGGTTTACATGGAGTCGGTTACAAGGAAGGAAATATAATATCCGGGTCGCCAAGCTTCTCTTCCATGTAAAGGAGAGTCCCATCCGGACACGGGCCGGAGTCTTGAGTCTTGTATCTTCACGCTCCAATAGTCCGGACGATGTGTATAGTCCGGCTGTCCGGATACCGCCTAATCTAGGACTCCCTCACTCACCCCATGCAAATCCCGATACCCACACTATCGAAAGATAGCATACGTGGTCTTCATGGCAACCCGGAAGCTACGACACTACTTCCAAGAGTGTTCGATCACGGTGGCCTTCGAAGTATGACTCAACGACATAATAAATAACTGCGATGCTATAGGCCGGATTGCTAAATGGGCCATCGAGCTCCTTCTGTTCGACATATCATACAAACCAAGGCGGGCCATTAAATCGCAAGTACTGGCTGACTTTGTCACCGAATGGACAGAAGCCGAACTCCCTAAAGAGTACGACGCGTATTCTAACTGGATCATGCACTTCGATGGCTCTAAAATGCTGGCCGGATTGGGAGCAGGTGTAGTCCCGACGTCTCCCACCGGAGACACGGTCCAATACGTACTCCAAATATTATACACAGACTCCAACAACACAGCCGAATACGAGGCTCTGTTGCATGGTCTTCGGATGAAAGTCTCTATGGGCATTCAACGCCTGGAGGTGCGCGGGGATTCAAACCTAGCAATCTCACAAATAAATGGAGACTTTGATGCCAAGGATCCGAAAATGGCGGCCTATCATAATGCCGTCCTCAAAATGTCAGCTCGGTTCGAGGGGCTCCCACCATGTGGCTCGAGAAAACAATCAAGCGGCGGATATCCTCGCCCGACCCCGTCCGACCTAACATATTCCTGGAAAGGCTGTTCAAGCTATCCGTGGTATGGGAAGGGGAGTCCGGCAACACTAGCAGGGATCCGAATACACCCCCACACTCCGAACCATCAGACGTAATCGGAGGCCCCGCCACCGAAATAACACCTTCGGCCCACGAAATAATGGCTGTAATTGCCTCGTGGACTGAGCCTTTCTTGGCCTACCTAAATAGGCAGGAGCTCCCCGAGGACCAAAATGAAGCACGTTGCATCGTGCAGCGCTCCAAAGCCTACAAAGTCCATGAGGGAGAACTCTATAAGAAAAGTGCGATCGGAGTGCTCCAAATATGCATCTCCGAGGAGGAAGGGCGGCAGCTCTTGGCTGAAATCCATGCCGGACTCGGCGGACACCACGCTGCTGCTCGGGCACTGGTCAGCAAGGCCTTCCGCACATGCTTTTATTGGCCGACAGCCCGAGCAGACGGACAGGACCTTGTTCAACACTGCGTCGGTTGCCAGCTCTTCGCCAATCAGAGCCACATGCCCCCCACCGCTCTCCAAACAATCCCCATTACTTTGCCCTTCGTGGTCTGGGGGCTGGATATGGTCGGACCCCTTAAGGGGGGAAGCCATAAGAAAAAATACTTGTTGGTCATGGTGGACAAGTTCACCAAATGGATAGAAGCCAAACCAGTCAAAACGGCCGAATCCGGGACAATGATAGACTTCATATCCGGGGTTGTACACCGATATGGCGTCCCCCACAGCATCATCACTAACAATGGCTCAAACTTCACAGCCGATGAAGTGAAAACTTGGTGCGGCAACATGGGCATTAAGCTCGATTACGCCTCCGTCTACCATTTCCAAACAAACGGCCAGGTCAAATGTGCAAGCGGTCTCATCATGAGCGGCATCAAACCCAGACTAGTGCGATCCTTGACAGAATTGGACATGCACTGGGTCGAGGAGCTCAACTCCGTACTCTGGGGGCTGCGGACCATGCCAAACCGCACCACCAGATACAACCATTTTTATGGTATACGGCGCAGAAGCAGTACTACCCTGTGATATAATACATGTTTCGCCTCGCGTACGCTTGTACGAAGAGAAGGAAGCCAAGCTAGACCGGCAGGACAACTTAGATGCCCTGGAGGAGGAGTGTGATGTCGCAAAGGCCCGTTCTGCATTCTATCAACAGCAGGCTTGACAGTACCAAAGCAGAGAAGTGTGGGCCAAAACTTATAATATTGGCGAACTCGTTCTACGCCTACCAGAGAATAAGAAGGACAAGCTCAAACCTAAGTGGGAGGATCCCTTCGTTATTGACGAAGTTCTCACTTGAGGAGTGTACCGCCTGCGTAATGCATCCGATAACAGACTCGAGCCGAACCAATGGAACGCGGCCAGACTCCGGAGATTATACGCCTAGCGCTGAACTCAGTGTTCGTCTCCTTACCACTCCTTTTTCATTATGTTCCTCCCCTTTTTTCCTTTATCGTTCTTTATTCTTCACACAACTTACTCAATACAGTGCGGACGCTCGGATCGCTCCAACCGCACTATGTGTGTAAGCCATACCTGGGGCTTCCTATATGGAAGCTAAATACAATTGCTTTCATGGCTTCTTGCTTATCACATATGCGTTCTTTTTCCATATGTGCCTTTTCTTCAGCATTATATGCATCGATATGACTTAAGATGTGGCCATTCTGGGTTGCCTGGCTCTTGTGTTTATGCCCTACGTTCCCGTTAATTCGGCTAGGGCTTAAGGGGAGCACCTCTACGATTGTTACTGCCGGTTGAGCCGGATGTGTACCTCAGACTGGGTGAAGCCAAAGGCTAGCGTTCTTAAGGGAATATTCGGTCGGTGAACAGAAGATGTTTTCTTTTCATTTATTACAACGTGAACCCCCAGAAGTTTTTTATCCTACGTCTCTGTTCACAGTCTGGACATGTACATCGATGCATGCGCACCCGGGGAAAGGAACCCCTAACGAAACTATTCTCCCTGGAAGATGTTTCTTACTATCCATGTAATCTAACATAACTAGTTGGGTACTTGTCTGTTCAAGCACTTATGACCCCTACGCCCAGTTTCCACACATACCTGGTTCTGCATAACTAAGCGGGTATTCGAATACACCCCGGACTGTCGGATCCGGGGGCTGAAGCGAAAAGGTCCGCCATGACAAATGATTTTAATCCGGCTAGGGACTATATATGTCCATTGAATTACATAGTCACTTGGACTGACTAAATTCTTCCTCTATACCATCCAACTGGCTATATAGCTTACAATCCTGTTGGGAATACTTTGCGGCTAACGGTACCTGGTCATACACCAGACTTACGGGAATTTCTTGCCCATCTGGCCCCGCTGGTCCGACTTCGGCCATATGGTTCAGGTCAAGCTTGGTGTAGCGCGTCTTCACCATAGCCCAGGCTTCTCTTGCACCTTGTCGGCAGGCTGACATCTTCCACAATCGGAAGCGCCGCCGTGCTCCTTGGAGAATATCCACGAGCTCCCCCATGCCTTTTGGCACGAAAGTGGATGGCCACAAGGCCTGGGCAATACCCTGCATCACCTGCCGAGCTCGCTCGTGCAGTTGTGAGAGGTCTTGCAGTAGATCACCTGCAGACGCGGGCATCTCCTCTCTAGGACGGCCTGTCAACATACCTATAGATATAAACTCTTTCAATATGCTTCCTCGCCGAGCTATATTGCAGTTCATCTAGGCACTTACCATAAATGCCGCGACGGAGCCTTCTGTTCTCCTTTATGGAGTCCGCCAGCTGAGCGCGAACATCTTCTAATTTGACGCCCAGCCGGACATTGGCATCTTGAAGATTGTTCTTCTCCTGCCTAACTTGTGTAAGAACACGCTCGCCATCTTTTAGCTGCCTTTGGAGATGCGACTCGTCACCTCCTACGACATCCGGATTCACCCCAGGATTGTCTGCAGAATTTTCTGTTAGGCTTATCATACAAGACAATTACTAACTGGTACACTTCCATACAATTGAGACAAATGTTACCAAATGAGGCCTTTTGGGATTCCTCTAGCTCGGCAACCATGGCCCTCAGCTGGGTCTTGCACTCCTCTAGCTCTCAAGACAATTGTTCATTCTTATCGACAAGGACTTGTGCATAAATTGATCCTTTAAACAATTGTCCCAACTGTTTCAAGTCTCAGGGGCTACTGCTATATATGCTTATCAAATTTTCTTACCCGTATATCTTTGGCATACTGGTCCGTTGCATGGGCAAGCCCGCCTTGAGCAGCTCGGATGTATGCGTCTTCCGAATTGAAGGCATCAAATGCCTCTTCAGAAAATATGTTGTTGCGAAGCACGGCCCATCGGCGCCGGTGATTCATGGCACTCTCTACTTTGAAATTCATGGCGGAGAGCATATCCGCATTCACTGTCGGAGGAAAATTCGGCATCGGCCCCGTGTCCGCTTCCTCCCTCGAAGCCGGTCCTGGAATCCGGCTGGTGGAGGCGTGATTGGCAGGATCTCCGGATATAGTCCGGGTACTCCTCTTTCTGCCAGGACACAAAGGACGATGTCATTTCAAAAACAATAATCATAGAGCAGGTTTTTATCATACCTCTGTAGCGGCATTTCGGCCCTAACCGCCTTTCACTTAAACCTGCCCGATCCGGATGCCCTTTGCCGATGGCCCCCTAGGGGCTCGGCACCGCGTTCCGACTGTCGTCTCTACAAGAATACGATATTTCAGGCATAAGGCATGGCATCAGAAAGGATTCCTATTCTGAGGATAGGATTTTTTGGCTTTGCTTACATGCGATGCAGGTAGTAGTCCGGGATAGTCGACAATAATGGCCACTGAGGCGCCATCGCAGCTCGCCTTATAAAATGTCCCATTGACGAGCTTCACAGTAATATCTGGGTCTTCTTCGAGTCCTGGATCGAAGGCCCTTCCGGGGTCGTCTGGCTATGGGGAGTGTGTCAGGTCCCCGACTCAATGCCACATCGATCTAGCATGTAACACCTCATATCACTTTGCGGCCTCACGCACGGTATTCCCACGAGTGTCGCCTTACCTTGGCCCGGGACCATTTGCGCCTTTTGGCACACGTATATGATAGTGTCGCTAGCATCCATATGATAAGGAGCCTAAGCTAACATGGCTAGTCGTAAACCCAAAGTGGCACAGACTTACAGGCACAGGCATCCATGACCCAGCATCGAACGTGTCGGTTATCAGCAAGTGAATCCGGGCTGTAGCACTGGGCTAGCAGGACTTCGGTGAACCGGGCTGTAGCGGGTAACAGGACTCCGGTATCGCGTGACATTTCCCCGAAGGGACAGACACAGGAACGAAGAAGGACACATGCCGGCTAGCCTAAGTGTTCCGGAGCAGTAGCAAGCTACCATGGCTCAGTGGAAGCACTAGGAGACATTTCCCGGTAAGAGAGGCTACCAAGGATAAACAACTAGATAGTCAGATCCCACACATACCAAGCATTCCAATAACATACACACAATATGCTCGATATGTGCAAATACAACATGGCATCACAACATGACTCTACAACTCAAGTATTTTATTCAATAGGCTCCAAGGAGCGAGATATTACAAACATAGGTCTCATGACCCAACATTCAGAGCATACAAGTCAAGGCACATGCGGAAGCTTAACATGTCTGAGTACAGACATCTACAAATGAAAAAGGCTAAAAAGCCTGACTATCTACCAGATCCCGCCGAGGGCACAAGATCGTAGCTGAGGTAACAAGCTAAATGTCGAAGTCCACGTGGAACTACTAGTGAGACTGAAGTCTCTCTGCAAAAACATAAAATAGGCAAACGTGAGTACAAATGTACCCAACAAGACTTACATCAGAACTAACTACATACGCATCATTATCAACAAAGGGGATGGTGGAGTTTAACTGCAGCAAGCCAGCTTTGACTCAGTGGCTATCCTGAACTACGACTGCAAGCGAATCTTTGAGGTGGCGCACACGAGTCCACATATTCACCATATCAATACACCACTATGGATCCGCTCCCGTCTCCCTATGAGAACACCATCCATAGCACTCACGCTTATCTTGTGCATTTCAAAGTATCCACTTTCACTTGTCTATGAACTGTATAGGCAACCCAGAAGTCCTTTACCGCGGACACGGCTATTCGAATAGATGATGTTAACCCTGCAGGGGTGTACTTCTTCGTACATGTTTCCACCACTTAGCGTTTGCACACGACATGTGCTCGGCAGACTTCAAGCGAAAGCCGATGTGGGTGTAGACCACGACCTACCTAAACACTCAAGTCTCTAGTCCAGGTTTATCACCTATTCAGGTTCCATCCACAGGGAGTCCGGCCGAGCTTTCCACATATGGCCCCGAACGATGTGTACAGGGTTCCGCGACACCAAACAGGCGTCCGGTATACCCGACCACGTGCCTACCGCATCACAGCCCACCCCTCGGGTCAGCGCTGACCATGGCCTCCAGCATACTACAAACACCAGAAACTACTTGCAACTCCTGGACAGAGGACAAGGGTGAATAAGAAGTCGAGCGGGGTCATATTTCAGGGCCCAATGCATGGTAGTAGCTGAATCATGGATCACAAACACATAACTCAGTTCTTGAGGACGGCTTCAATGAGACAACCCACCATGTACTCCTACATGGCCTCTCACCGATACCTTTACCAAATCGTGTTCACCACTTAGCTCACACATAGCAGGACATGTTCACAGACCTCTGATTCATCCCCGATGAATCAGTCCTGACTCAACTCTAAGCAATAGCAGGCATGACAAACAAACATGAATGAGTAGGCACAACAGGGCTCAAACAACTCCTACTCATGCTAGTGGGTTTCATCTATTTACTGTGGCAATGACAGGTCATGCAGAGGATAAAGGGGTTCAGCTACCGCAGCAAGTAACAAATGAATCGTTGTTGTCCTAATGGAGTAAAAGAGAGCAGGGCGAGAGAGTAGGATTGTATCGGAATGAACAAGGGGGTTTTGCTTGCCTGGCACTTCTGAAGATAATATAGTTCTTCATCGGTGTCATCGAACTCGTCGTCGGAAGCACGTCTATCAAGAAGGGACGAACACCGGCAACTGAGAAAGAACACAATCAATGCAATGCCACAATATGATGCATGATCATGACATGGTAATATTAATGTGTTTTGGGCTAATGCAAGCTAGAACAGATTGAGATGAGTCCATTTGAACGAAAGATTCAAATGCAAATCCATTTTAAGAGGTCATATTAGTGCATTAACTTGTTTCATCTAAACAGTAGGGTTAAGTTGCACTAACATGCATGAAAATGCCATAAACAGATTCTTTGGATTTTTCTGATAATTTTTCATATATAATTTGTTTGATTTGGAGCTACGGTTGATTTACTATGATTTTTAGAAGTTTGCAACAATTTCTGGAATTTTCTATATAAAAATAACTCCAAAAATTAGTTATTGCGTCAGCAGTGCGTCAGGGTGACGTCAGTGGTCAAAGTGGACGTCCAGGTCAACCTGACCAGTGGGTCCCACGTGTCAGCAGTAATTTAAACTAACTATACAAAGTTAGTTAGTGTTAGGTTAAGCACTAATCTAGGTTAATTAGCGCTAAACTAACCTAACTAATAATTAACAAGGGTGGCCCACACGTCAGTGATCCAGGGGGTCAAACTGGGCCCACCCAGTCAACGGTCAGTGGGGTCAAACCCACCGGTGACATGACGCCGGCGAGGCCAGACGCGGAGGAGGGGCTCGGGTTTTGCCCACAGGGCTTCATTTGCTACGTGGAGAGCAGCTATGGGCAGCTGGTGCTCGCCCGCATCCAGCCGTGGTGATGGCTTGGCCGGGGAGTGGCCGGAGCATCGCCGGTGACGAGTTTGGCGGAGGCCAAAGCTCAGGCCAACTCGTGCGCGTGGTTGCAGTGGCCTAGGCGGTGTGGCGCTAGCACCTACGGCCTCTACGCGGCGCGAGGAGTGTGACGGGCACAAGCCCGTGACCAAATGGTCACCGGAGCAGCACCGGCGACGAGGTCAGGCGGCGGCGCGCACAGGAGACGCGGCATCTACGGTACTCTAGGGGCGAAACGGAAAGCACGGGGAGGTTCAGCAGCTCACAGAGAAACCACAGGGATGGTCAGCGTGCTCGGGGAGGGCTCGGTGCGGTCGGAACGGCGGCGGCAATCTGGGTGGCTCGAGGTTGAAGACGACGACGGCGGGGATGATGCAGGGGCTCCGGTGTCGTGCGGCTTGGCTAGTCGACGTAGCCGACGACGACGAACCGTCCGGACACGGTGAGAGGGTGCGGGGACGGCGTTGGACGCGGCCGTGGCGAGCGGCCGCGACGACGACATCTCGGGCGACGTCTGGGAGGGTGAGAGAGAGGAGCCAGGGGGAGGAGCGGGTGTCTGCGGGGTCGGGGAGAGGGAGAGGGTTCGTCCCACGTCAACAGCTGGACGAGGGGAGCGGCGAGGCGGCGGGCAAGTGCGTGGCATGCATGCTGTGCTCGCCGTTGAGCAGCTGCCTGCCTGCCTGGCCAAGCCAAGCTGCTCGCTGGAGCGGTGGCTGGGCTGGTCCGGTAGGTGGGCCTGCTGGGTGGTGCCAGGTGAGAATTTCTCTTTTGCTTCTGTTTTCTATTATTCTGTAACTTCTGGACTTTATTTAAAATACTTAAACAGATCCAAAAATCATGAAACTAATCATGGCTACTGTTTAGAATATATCCAACAGTAAACATTTTAGTTTATGATTATTTGAGCATTTAAAATATTTTATAGTATTTAAATGCCCAAATGAAAATACCATATGATTTAATTCAGAGCCCAAATATGCCATGGAAAAATGTGCAACACCTCTGGTTACTGCTTCCAGCATTTTCCAGAAATGATGAACATTTTTGAAAGTCATTTGGATTCACTGAGAATATTTTAGTTGAACCTAGTGGATTCCTTAGATGCTAGGGTTTAGGCAATCCCCATTTCAAGTTTCATAAAATTTAAACATGATGCATGGATGCTAAAGCAAAAACAAGCAAGGCCTGAACTGGGGATGTGATAGAGGGGCTGGAGAATCCTTCTATGACCCTCCTTAGTTCCTGCTCAGAAATGTCGAGGTAAATAATCTTGACGAAGGACGCCAGAATGAACGAAGCGAGGGGAAGAGTGACGACTTACCCAACTTGGGGGGTTGTACATAGAAAACCCATCCCGCGGTTTAATATGAAGGAATTCTTCTTCTTCTCCTTTATACAAATTGGACAATATCCTCGCCAGAGCAGTGACGGAGTCCGGACCCTTACGACCACAACGGGTGGCGTCATCTTCCCCGTTGTAGTGCCACATGGGCTTCCCCCGATACTGAAGCGGCTGCTCTCCCCGCATTATGCATATTGCCATAACCTCGACTATTGTCAGCCCTGATTTTGCTAGTAACTTTATCCTGCTCATTAGGAAATGTACTTCTCTGGTATCCTCCTCTTGGGGGCCCCGAGGGCGCGAACTTCGGCGTGTATTCGACGGAGCATTACTAAACTTAGGGATACCTGTCCGGACTGGATCCGGAAGGGGAACGTCATCGACATAAAACCACTCTGAGGGCCAGTTCTCCGGTACCTTCTTGGGAGTACCGAATAGGTATCCAGTCTCGGCGACGCGCCATACTTCGGCTCCGCCCACTTGACATATGGATTCCCCTTGGTTGCGAGGGACGAGGCAGAACAACTTCTTCCATAACCCGAAGTGAGCCTCGCAGCCTAGAAATAGTTCACAAAGGGCACCGTATCCTGCTATGTGCAGCACGGAGGCAGGGGTGAAGTTGTGCAATTGGAGGCCGTAAAACTCCTAGAGCCCGCGAAGGAATGGGTGGATTGGAAACCCGACGCCTCTTAGAAGATATGGGATGAGGCATATTCGCTCCCCCAGGGATGGATTAGGAGATCTCTCCACTTGCTCCCCGCCATTATAGGTGGCTAGTCCGGCTCATACGGGGACCATGAACGCCGGTGGAAGAAACACCTGGGTCTGCAGCTCTATTAAGCGGTTTAGAGGAACAGATCATTCTTCCCATCACCTGGCCTAGAGCTACGGGAGCGAGAGGAGGAGCTGCGCCGACCGGCCATGCTGGAATGATTATTTCTGGGCGCGCTCTGTCGGGTGCTCACTCAAGGGAAGAAGGTGGAGTTTGGATCTAAGAATCCCCATCCCATAAAATAGACGGTTTTTGCTTGCAGGGCCAGAGAGGCAAATGCAAAAATGCCCCGGATCTTCATATTCGCTCGACGCATGGAGATGGACATTATTGAAGCATAGAAGCCGAGGAGTACAACATTGATGGGAAGCCGGACACTGTCTGTTACAACAGGTACTTTGGAGTATTCGGAGATGGAACCCGCCTTGCAATGCCAAAGATAAACTGCGCGCCGGACTCATCATCATTGAAGCCTGGTTTAGGGGCTACTGAGGGAGTCCTGGATTAGGGGGTATCTAGACAACCGGACTATATACTTTGGCCGGACTGTTGGACCGTGAAGATACAAGACTCAAGACTTTGTCTCGTGTCCGGATGGGACTCTCCTTTGCGTGGAAGACAAGCTTGGCGATCCGGATATTATATTTCCTTCTTTGTAACCGACTCCATGTAAACCCTAGCCCCCTCCGGTGTCTATATAAACCGGAGGGTTTAGTCTGTATGAGGACGATCACAACATTCATAATCATCACAGGCTAGCTTCTAGGGTTTAGCCTCTTTGATCTTGTGGTAGATCAACTCTTGTAACACCCATATCATCAATATCAATCAAGCAGGAAGTAGGGTTTTACCTCCATCAAGAGGGCCCGAACCAGGGTAAACATCGTGTCCCTTGCCTCCTATTACCATCAGCCTTAGACGCAAAGATCGGGACCCCCTACCCGAGATCCGCCGGTTTTGACACCGACACCGGGGGCCATAGGTTTCACTAGTGGCTTCTCTCGAGATAGCATGTATTACGGTGGGTGACCTAATTACTGTCGAGCAATTGATAGAAGAGCGCATAATTATGAAACATCTAAGGCAATGTTCATGAATATAGGCATCACGTCCATGTCAAGTAGATCGAAATGATTCTGCATCTACTACTATTACTCCACACATCGACCACTATCTAGCATGCATCTAGAGTATTAAGTTCATAAGAACGGAGTAATGCATTAAGCAAGATGACATGATGTAGAAGGATAAACTCAAGCAATATGATATAAACCCCATCTTTTTATCCTCGATGGCAACAATACAATACGTGCCTTGCTGCTCCTACTGTCACTGGGAAAGGACACCGCAAGATTGAACCCAGAGCTAAGAACTTCTCCCATTGCAAGAAATATCAATCTAGTAGGCCAAACTAAACCGATAATTCGAAGAGACTTGCAAAGATGTAAAATCATGCATATAAGAATTCAGAGAAGAACCAAATAATATTCATAGATAGTCTTGTTCATAAATCCACAATTCATAGGATCTCGGAAGACACACCGCAAAAGAATTGCATCGAATAGATCTCCAAGAACATCGAGGAAAACTTCGAATTGATAACCAATGAGAGAGAAGAAGCCATCTAGCTAATAACTATGGACCCGAAGGTCTGTTGTAAACTACTCACGCTTCATCGAAGAGGCAATGGTGTTGATGTAAAAGCCCTCCATGATCGATTCCCCCTCCGGCAGATCACGGAAAAGGCCCCAAGATGGGATCTCATGGGTACAAAAGGTTGCGGCGGTGGAAAAGTGGTTTCGTGGCTCCCCCTGATGTTTCTAGGGTATAAGAGTATATATATGGGAAAGAAGTACGTCAGTGGATCTACGAGGGGCCCACGAGGATGGGGGCATGCCCTCCTGCCTTGTGGACGCCTCGTGGCATTTTCGACTTTGACTCCAAGTCTTGTGGATTGCTTTCGGTCCAAGAAAGATCATCGCGAAGGTTTCATTACGTTTGGACTCTGTTTGGTATTCCTTGTCTGCAAAACTCTAAAATAGGCAAAAAAAAACAGATTCTGGCACTGGGCCTCCGGTTAATAGGTTAGTGCCAAAAATAATATAAAATAGCATATTAAAGCCCATTAAACATCCAAAACAGATAATATAATAGCATGGAACAGTAAAAAATTATTAATGTGGAATGATAAAAATAGAATTTTTGATGTGGAATGCTACCTAACATAATTATTAATGTAATTTTCTTTATTGTGGTATGAATGTTCAAATATGAATGATTCAAGACAAAATTCTAATATTGACATCAAAATAATAATACTTCAAGCATACTTACAAAGTAATCATGTCTTCTCAAAATAACATGGCCAAATAAAGTTCATACCTACAAAATCATATAGTTTGGCTAAGCTCCATCTTCATCACACAAAATTTTCAAGTCATGCACAACCCTGGTTTCTGCCAAGCAATTGTTTCATACTTTAGTATTCTCAAACTTTTTCAACTTTCACGCAATACATAAGCGTGAGCCATGGACATAACACTATACGTGGAGTATAATGGTGGTTGTGGAGAAGACAAAAAAGGAGGAAGATGGTCTCACATCAACTAGGCATATTAATGGGCTATGGAGATGCCCATCAATAGATATCAATGTGAGTGAGTAGGGATTGCCATGCAATAGATGCACTAGAGCTATAAATGTATGAAAGCTCAACAAAAGAAACTAAGTGGGTGTGCATCCAACTTGCTTTCTCACGAAGACCTAGGGCATTTTGAGGAAGCCCATCATTGGAATATACAAGCCAAGTTCTATAATGAAAATTCCCACTAGTATATGAAAGTGACAAAATAAGAGACTCTGTATCATGAACATTGAGGTGCTACTTTGAAGCACAAGTGTGGAAAAAGGATAGTAGCATTGTCCCTTCTCTCTTTTTCTCTCTCTTTTTTTGTTTGGCTTCTTTGGCCTTTTTTTTCAATTGGCTTCTTTGGCCTTTTTTTATTTCCTCACACGGGACAATGCTCTAATAATGATGATCATCACACTTCTATTTATTTACGACTCAAGGATTACAACTCGATACTTAGAACAAAATATGACTCCATATGAATGCCTCCGGCGGTGTACCGGGATGTGCAATGAATCAAGAGTGACATGTATGAAAAAAATATGATTGGTGTCGGTGTACTAGAGTAGGGGTACCCTAGTATCCCGAACTTGTGCACGGGCAGTTGCAGCACCCCGCGGCAAGGCTTGCCGGGTGACCGCCAAGGTCCTCCGTGATTCCTTTGGAGCCATTCAAGAACAAAGTATTCAAGCCAAGGAGACAAGGCCCCGGCAAGAGGAGCTTGCCGGGAAGGCCAACCAAGGCATCTCAAGGAACTTGCCGCGACGCACCGCGCGTCCCGGCAAGGCCCGGTGAGCGACAAGCTTCCGGACGCGACAAGACAACGACCGCGGCAAGGCGCTTGCCGCGGCAAGCTACCACTCTATACCCACGCTCCAGCACATCCACCAACGTGTCGCCCCGGGGCCTTTCCAGGCGCGCGTGGCAGCAGGCTGTGCAGCCAGCGGTGCGCGGTGGCATGCGACGCTGACAAGATTGCCATCGTGGCGAACGGTGGCGTCCCTGACGGTCCTTTTCTGCACTGTTTGGGCGACACAGACGTGCATTTAATGCCTTTGTCCCCTTCCGTCAGGGTTAGGTATGATACACTGTACAGGTAGTTGTACCAACCGCAATTCCTTTTCCATTTCTACCCTTGTCTATGTTGCCACCTGTCGGTGACCCCTTCAGCATATAAAAGGAGGCCCATGCGCAACGTAAGGGGGGTTCGGTTCGGTTCGAAGGAGAAAAACACTCACGCTTGGTCTCGTTAGCAGCTAGTGTGTACTGTAGCACTCAGCGCTCCCGAGCAAGAACTCAATACAATCAGACATGCAGCAGTAGGAGTGTTATCTCTCCAGAGAGCTCCAAAGCTGGGTAAACTACTCGTGTGCTTTGCCTCGATCCACTCTTCATACGATCTCCGCCCCCCGCCGAATCGAAAGGGGCTCAGTCCGCCGGTCCCATAGGTGTTCGTGGATCAGCTTCCCCGACATCTTTGGCGCGCCAGGTAGGGGGCGTCGAGGTTGTGTGAACCTGATCCGGCATTCACACGAGCTAGATCTTCATCTTCTTCATCGACATGTCACCGAAGAAGAAGACTTCGGCGGCAGCTGCTCTGTCCACGTCGATCCCACCACCACCGGAGCAAACGGATGGTGGGGTAGACGCCGGCGGAAGAACGGGCATCGACGAGGGAGCTCACGATGCTGCCACGTCCAAGGACAAGGCTGCGCAGACCTCGGCGTCCGTACATGCACCGCGCCCATCTCAGGAGGCGCAAGACCGACAGCGTCATGGTATTCGAAGTACCATACGTTTGTTGGACCAAGATCGAGCTGGTGGGTCTCGGGGTGCTCAAGACCAGCCTGCACGCCAACGTGCAGGCACGAGCGAGACACGGTCGCCTGGACGGGATACTGCTCCTTCTAACATAGTTAGAAGTCCGAGCATATCCCGCTCCTCGCACCGTTCGCCACTGCAGCCCACCACTCCAGCAGAAGCTTTGGCGCGAGCTCAACTACTCCTGGATTACCCTCCAACGGCAGACAAGATCGTTGGATGGAGGGCCACCATTCAGAGGCTCATGGGCTTTGCCAACGGCGACACTCCGCGGCAGCCAAGTATATCGCTGCCGTGGCAGGACTGCCAGGCACGAGCCGATGGCGACGAAACCGGTGGGGGTGCAACCACCATGCACTCTCCACCCCAAAGGCCAAGATCGCCGACTCGCCGGATCCACCTCGACAGCGACTCCACCGCATCATCAGATCCACGAGCTCGTTGCGATCAGCGCCAAGTTCTTCACGAACGGCAGCAAGAAGACGCTTGTACTCGCATTGAGCATCGAAGAGAAGCGCGGCGTCAATCGGACCGGCGCGCTGGACCCTATGTCGACATGCATGCGCCAGGGGAACCAGGCGACTTGCCGTACGCGGTAGGTTGCCCTGCGTTCACTCGTGAGCTGCGGCAAGTCCAGTGGCCCAGCACGAAGAATTTCAAGCCAGACGTACCAGAGAAGTACGATGGCAAGTCGCATCCATCGGAGTTCCTCAGCATCTACACCATCGCAGTGCAAGCTGCCGGGGGGCGGGACGACAAGATCCTTGCCAACTACTTCCCGCTGGTGCTCAAGCCCAATGTCAGATCCTGGCTCATGCACTTGCCGGACAACTCCATATCCTCCTGGGCAAACCTATGCCATCAGTTTGTCGGCGCCTTTACAGGCGGCCACAAGCCTCATGGCCAAGAGAGTGATCTTCATCTGCTCGCCCAGAAGGAAGGAGAGCCCCTGCGCAAGTACATTCAGAGATTCAGCCGCGTACAGCACAACATCCCAGATGTCCACCCTGCCGCGGTAATCAGCGCGTTCCATCAGAACATGCGAAACCGCAGGATGCGGGAAGAGATGGCGATGTGCAAGATCAGAGACGTCAGTGAGCTGTATGCTTTGGCCGACAAGTGTGCACATGCTGAGGAAGGGAGGAAACTCCCCGGAGAGAATATAGAAGCAGGAGGATCTGATAGTGAAGATACTGCCCCGGCAAAGAAAAACCGGCGGCGGAACAACAGGAAGAAGAAAGGCAAAGATGTGCTAGTCGTTGAGCAGTCCGGCAACAGAGGTGGCGCCAAGAAAGCCAAAGCTGGTAGTTCCGGCGAGCAGGTTGCTGCAGGCACCAACTACCAGGCTGTGGGGGTCGCCGACAAGCAGGACGACACCAACAAGCAGTACTCCAAGATCAACACCAAGGGCGCTGAGGAGCAGTCTGCTCTGGCAAGCCCTAGGGTTTGTTCCGTTGAAGCAGGCGCTCCCGACATGTTTTGCTCCGGCAAGCTTGCCGGGGAACGTCGAGCTCCGGCTGAGCCGCAGGTTCTCGCCGTAGAAGTGGATGTTCCCACAGCAACGGATATGCCTTTAGTCCTTGTTGTCGAGCCGCAAGCTCCAGCATGGGCACAGCAGATTGTTTGTTTCCTTCAGACAAGAGAACTTCCCGAAGAGCAAGAAGAAGCGGAAAGAGTAGCCCGGCAGTCAAGTATGTACTAGTTTGTCGACAACACACTATACAGAAGAAGACTCAATGGCGTGAAATTGAAGTGTATTCACCGGGAAGACGGACAAGAGCTGTTGGCAGAGATACATGGAGGCATATGTGGTCACCACATTGGCGCAAGAGCACTTGTCGGCAAAGCGTTCCGGCAAGGTTTCTTTTGGCCGACAGCCCTCCAGGATGCAACTGCACAAGTAACCAAGTGTGAAGCGTGCCAGTTCCATTCCAAGCAGATACACCAGCCAGCTCAAGCTCTCCAGACGATCCCTTTATCCTGGCCATTTTCGGTCTGGGGGCTCGACATCCTCGGCCCCTTTCCCCGAGCTGTCGGGGGCTTTGAGTACTTGTACGTTGCAATCGACAAGTTCACAAAGTGGCCGGAAGTGGAAGCAGTGAGGAAGGTGACAGCACAGTCAGCAGTCAAGTTCTTCAGGTCGATTGTTTGCCGCTTTGGGATCCCTAACAGGATCATCACCGACAACGGCACGCAATTCACGAGCCGCACCTTCATGCAGTACGTCCAAGATCTTGGCACCAAGGTCTGCTTCGCTTCTGTTGCTCATCCGAGAAGCAACGGTCAAGCAGAAAGGGCGAATGCTGAAGTGCTGCGCGGGCTCAAGACCAGGACTTTCGACAGGCTGCACAAGTGCGGAAAGAACTGGATTGAGGAGCTACCGGTGGTTCTTTGGTCGGTCAGAACGACGCCAAATCGAGCCACTAGCCAGACACCTTTTGCTCTAGTCTATGGAGCAGAGGCAGTTCTCCCCACGGAACTCGTATACGGGTCACCTCGAGTGCTCACTTATGATGAGCTTGAGCAAGAGCAGCTGCGACAAGATGACACGCTGCTCCTTGAGGAGGACCATCTTCAGGCTGCTGTACGAGCTGCTCGATACCAGCAAGCTTTGCGCCGCTACCATAGCCGCAAAGTTAATGCCAGAAGTCTCGAGGAAGGTGACCTTGTTCTTCGGCGCGTTCAGTCCGCCAAGAATTCCAACAAGTTGATGCCAAAGTGGGAAGGCCCTTATCGGGTGAAACGAGTCACTAGGCCTGGCATTGTCCGCCTTGAGACCAAAGATGGCATTCCGGTGAGCAACTCCTAGAACATTGAGCATCTTCGTAAGTTTTACCCGTAGGGCGCGGTTGCCGGAACCTGTTCCGGCAACCTCCTTTTGTACAAGTCTTGCCGATGTTGCATGTAATCCTTTGTACGAAGCCGGGCGCAGACCCCGTGCATAAGTAAAGCTCATGTACTCCGCACATCTTGTCAATTTCATGCTTTCTATTTTATATTTGCATGCATTATCTGACACTTTGTGCAGCGCCTACCCCCGGTAAGCAATAACGAGCCATAAGGCTCCATATCTTTATTTTCTCTTCTTTCACTTTCTCAAGGAAAGGAAAGTTCCCTCGCCCACAAGTTTGCCGGGGGGAAAGGAGACAATAATGATGTGGACCAAGCATCCCTCGAGGAAGTTTCGCCTTACCGGGAAGCAAATGACAGAAAAGCTAAGTTGCTAAAGTTTGAGCAATCAGTTTTACAATTTTTTAAGTTATCTTCGTCGAACGACCGTGCTTTGTATGGAAAACCTGTGCGCGGAGGAACCAACTCGTAGCTAGTTGCGCCCTTACTTTGTTTCGAGTCCGCTCAACAACTTAAGTGAGCTGCAACTAGTTGCGACAAGGTTTCTTGTCGGTAGCGGCACCGCTAGCAGGCTGCTGACGTCCCGCACTCAACGCTCGCGGCTAGGGTGCCTGCGCCGACAAGTTCCCTAAAAGCGTAGGGCAAAAACATACAAAGGAAGGAGTCAAGTAAAGGAAATAACACAGCAATTTCTACCCAAAATAGAGTTATATTACAAGATAGCTTGTCGCAGCTCTAACAGATTGTTCTCATAACATGACCAGCAGCGACAAGAAAAAGAGAAAACGAGCGGCCTAATCTACGCGATCGCCCTCAACCCTCTTGATCTCGCTCACCTTGTCCACAATGGGTGCGACAAGGGCCTTGAGCGCTTCCAGATCAGCATCCGGCGGCAAGGACCTAAGGACATTGGTGAGGTTGAGGCCTGGGTTGCGGAAGGCCACCTTCACCAGCACCTTTTGAAGAGCTCCTGCGCAGATCTTGCGCGACTCATCGGCCAGCTGCTTTGGGATCTTCTCCCGGAGTCGTTGGAGGGCCGTCGCCACGCCTTTGAAGAACAAGCTGAGCTTGGCGCTGGGTTGGAGGTGCTCATCGGAGGAGTACCCGAGATCCTCCATCCCCAGCTGCGCCAGCTCCCCGTCGATGGTTGCGGCAACATTCATGAGACCCTCGGTCCAGTGCTCCACATTCTCCCTGAAAGCATCCTGGGCAGCAGCAGCACTCGCCAGCAGCGCCTCGTCGGCCTTGATCTTCTCCTTCAAGGTCACCTCCTGCTCCCTGGCGCCGTCCAGCGTCTTGGTCAAAGTAGCCAGCTTCAATTCAAGATCTGCGTTGGAGTCCTTGGCGGCGCTAAGCTCCTTGCTCCTCTCGACGAGACGACCCTGCAGCTCGCCATGAGCGGCGGCGTCCTTCTCGCGCTCACGCTTGAGCGCAACAAGCTCCTCGCCGCTCGCCTTGAGATCGGCCTCCAGCTGCGCCACTTTCGTCTCCAGCTCCTTCTTGGCGGCCTCGGCAGCTACGGCGGCATCCTTTGCTTCCTTGAGAGCCCCGCCAATTGCTTGCTCGCGCGCGGCAAGCTCCTCCTCGTGGCTGTCAAGGTTGACCTTGTGCTGCGCCAACTCACCTTCCTGCGCAGACAGCTTTTCGGCAACAAGCCACTGTTGCTCTTCAACTTCAGCCTTCCTGAGGAGGAAGGCTTTCCGCTCCTCGGCGACTTGCTCCCGCTCCTCTGCCAGGGACCGGAGAGCTTCCTGCCTGAGACCCCGGAGTTCCTCCGCGCGCTTCTCGATGTCCACTCCCGCCTTCGCGACAAGCGCTTCTCAGGATGCCAGCTTGGCCTGACGGGCGCGGTAGAGCGACAACAGCTTCCGCAGCAGCTGCTCCTCCTCAGGCTCGTCGCTGTTGCTGCTTGGCACGTCGACCAGCGTCAGCCCAGCGGAGGCGAGCACCTCTCCATCCAAGATCTCTCCTTCGACCGGTGCCCTGGAGCTTGATGCCCAGGGGAGCTTGATGAAGATGCCGTCGTCGGCCTTCAAATAGGCGCCGGGCTGGGGCTCTTCAGAGCTTGGCACTGCAGCAGCGGCAGAGGGATCGGCGGTCGGTGTAGCGCCTGACGCTCCTGCGGCCTCGGGGCCGTCAGTGCGATCGCTGGACCCCTCGCCAGCTTCTGCGGCGGCAGCTTTGGCGGCCTCTTCGCCGGCAGGATCATCGGTGCCGGCCCCTTCTTCGGTGGCAGCAGCGTCGTCAGTGTTACCGTGCGCGTTCTCCTCGCCGGCGGCCTCGGTTTCCATCGGCTCCGTGGCAGATTGATCTGACGACCGGAAAAGGGAGAAAAGTCAAGCTAATATTCAAAAAGAAAATCAGAAGAAGAAGAACCCAAGGGAAGTTTTCAAGCAAGAGGGTTACCTGTACCAGGATCTACAGTCATGGCCTCCGCCACCGAGGGGTCGCTGGTGCTGTCCCTTGCCGGAGAGCTGTCCCTTGCCGGAGAATTCTCCCTTGCCGGAGAACGCTCCCTTGCCGGGGAATCCTCCCTTGGCGGTGTAGTCGAAGCAGACGGCATTTCGGGAGCGGCCTCCGGGCACTCCTAGTGAGGCTGCTCTGCTCCTACACAAACCAACAGTCAGATATCAGCAAAGAAAGAGCACCCATGCGCGCTTGGCATCAGGAAGTAAACCATATACTTACGCTGGGGGCTGCTTTGGGGAAAAGTTGCCGGGTCCGGCAAGGTGGTCTCGGACACGCCCCCTGCTGTTGCGGTGGGTTCGTCCTCGATGACAATCATCGGGACCTTGGCTCTCTTCGCCGCCCTCTGGGCTAGAGTCCTGAAAAGGAATGGGTTCGGAGTAAAGCAAATCAGATACAAGACAAAACAACAAGAATTGAAGAACTACAAGTACAACAAAGAATCTTACTCTTCTTCTTCCTCGTCGGAGCTGAGCGCGGAGAGATCAAAGTCCGGCTCGCCTCCGGTGCGACGAGGCGGAGGAGTAGGTTCCCTTGTCCACTTGGCAGGAGGAGTAGCAGTGGACCGAGAAGGCCCCGCTCTAGTTGCCGCACCGGCGTGAGGCGCTCCCGCGGCAACAGTGCTTGCCGCGGTAGAGCGTGTTGCGCGGTGCGGCGGCTGTTGACCCGTCTGCCGCCCCGCTACGTCCACGGCCTTGCGGAGACGCCTTCTTGGTGGAGTTAGGGGCTCCGCTTGCGGCAAGCTGTCCGAAGGTTCGGGCCCGACAAGCTCTCCCTCGCCGGGCTCGCTCGACTCAGCTTCAGGCCCGACAAGCTCTCCCTCGCCGGCAAGCTCCTCTCGCTCGGCAAGGCTTGCCGCCTCTACTGCCTCTGCCTCCTCCATGGTGAATCCAAACTCGCCCGCGGCAGCTGCTGCCGCCGCCTCTTCCAGCCTAGTGGCGATGCGCTGCATCTCCGCATCGGTGGTGTCGCGAGTGAGGCTCTTCTGTTCATCGGGGCGGACCGGCACTTCTAACAAGCCATCAAAGAACTCCTGCGCGATGTCGTCTACAGGCTCTTGCCAAGTTGGAACAATTCCATGCAAATCACACAGCGGCATCATTGCACGGATGCGGTCGAGCGAGGAGTTGTTGCACAGCGGAACGACGCCCCTCGGCAACATGAATGGATGTTGAGGATCGCGCTTGAACAGTTCCAAGAGCATCGCGTCCAGTTCCAGGACAGTGAAGTTGAAGTTGAGGCCCGGGCGTAGCCTCATGATATCCGCCGCATTCTGGAACTCCCAGGCGGGTCTCCTCCTCTCCTGCAGGGGGGCGATGCGGCGGCGAAGAAAATCTGCGCCAACAGCGCCTACGGTGAGCCCGACAAGCCTGAGGCGTAAGATCCGGGTGACGGCAATCTTCAGCCTATCGTCTTCTGGGGCCACGTTGCTCCAATCATTGCCGCGCACTATTGGGGCTTGGCGCTGGGCGGTAAATGGCTGCGGGTTCTCCTCGACAATCCAGCACCACTCTGCTCTCCATTCCTCCCACTTGCTGCAGAGCTCTCCCTCCAGATAAGCGTCCTTCTTGCCGGTTCTCGAGATCCAAGCGATTGCGCTGGAAAGAGGCTCCCCTCTCTCAACTCGGGGCATATAGAAGTGGCGGAAAAGAGCTACATTTGGATGGACTCCGACAAAGTTTTCGCAGCGATGTGCGAAAACTACCATGGTCAGAACGGCGTTGGGGGTGAAGTCAAGGAGGCGGAGCCCGTAGGTGTTCATAATATCGCAGAAAAACTAAGAGAAAGGCGGGCAGAGCCCGCAGTAGAAGAACAACGCGAAGAAGGGATATCCATTTGGAGCCAGCTCCGAAGCGGCAGCTGAGAGTACCTTTGTGCGCGGATGCGCTCGCGTCTCCGTCGACCAGAAGAGGTAGTAGTACTCCCTCAGCTCCTTCGCGGCGAGCTGGGGGGGGGGGGGGGGGGGAGATTGCCCGCTCCTTTCGCAGCGCCGCGAGCCGCTGCACCTCGGCCGACTTCACGCCCTTCCCCTTGTCGGCTTTCGGAGCCATGATGGAGGTGGTGGGGGAGATCGACGACGTTGGTGGTGCCGGTGGCGATGGAGGGCGGAGCGCTGCTCTCTTTCAGCTTCGGGAAGAAGGGGGGAGCGGCGGAGATTTCTGAAATTGGAGTAGCAACCGGCGAGATGGGCGAACTGCCCCTGTTTCCCCTGCTTATAAAGAGGGACAGGGCGGACGTTCCGTCCTTCCGAATAAAGAAACCACCCACGATCTCTCCCACGACGCTGCATTCGACGCGTGCCATTCGAGGAGGGCGCGGTGGATACGGAGTAAGATACGGCCTAACCCAGGCCGCGCGTGCCCGTGCCCTGTTATGGGCCTGGCCCAACAGCGCTCGGCACCGTGTGTGGCCCAGGCCCGGGGGCTCCTGTCGGTGTACTAGAGTAGGGGTACCCTAGTATCCCGAACTTGTGCACGGGCAGTTGCAGCACCCCGCGGCAAGGCTTGTCGGGTGACCGCCAAGGTCCTCCGTGATTCCTTTGGAGCCATTCAAGAACAAAGTATTCAAGCCAAGGAGACAAGGCCCCGGCAAGAGGAGCTTGCCGAGAAGGCCAACCAAGGCATCTCAAGGAACTTGCCGCGATGCGCCGCGTGTCTCGGCAAGGCCCGGTGAGCGACAAGCTTCCGGACGCGACAAGACAACGACCGCGGCAAGCTACCACTCTATACCCGCGCTCCTGCACATCCACCAACGTGTCGCCCTGGGGCCTTTCCAGGCGCGCGTGGCAAGAGGCTGTGCAGCCAGTGGTGCGCGGTGGCATGCGACGCTGACAAGATTGCCATCGTGGCGAACGGTGGCGTCCCTGACGGTCCTTTTCTGCACTGTTTGGGCGACACAGACGGGCATTTAATGCCTTTGTCCCTTGCCGTCAGGGTTAGGTATGATACACTATATAGGTAGTTGTACCAACCGCAATTCCTTTTCCATTTTTACCCTTGTCTACATTGCCACCTGTCGGTGACCCCTTCAGCATATAAAAGGAGGCCCATGCGCAACGTAAGGGGGGTTCGGTTCGGTTCGAAGGAGAAAAACACTCACGCTCGGTCTCGTTAGCAGCTAGTGTGTACTGTAGCACTCAGCGCTCCTGAGCAAGAACTCAATACAATCAGACATGCAGCAGTAGGAGTGTTATCTCTCCGGAGAGCTCCGAAGCTGGGTAAACTGCTCGTGTGCTTCGCCTCGATCCGCTCTTCGTACGATCTCGGCCCCCCGCCGAACCGAAAGGGGCTCGGTCCGCCGGTCCCATAGCTGTTCGTGTAATGAACTCATTATTTATTTATATTGGTTTTAAATCTACTGTATTCGAACTTATATATGGTTCATACCCCCTATACTACTCACACATTCATCAAAATAAGCTAACAACACACGAAAAATAGAATCGGTCAAAAACAGAACATACTATAGTAATCTATAAATTTTGAATACTTATGTAACTCCAACAATTCTGAAATAAATTGGTGGACGTGAATAATTTGTCTATTAATCATCTGAAAAAATAATCAACCTAAAAGCACTCTCCAGTAAACAATGACAGCTATTCTCGTGAGCGCAAAAGTTTCTGTTTTTTACAGCAAGATCGCAAAGACTTCACCCAAGTCTTCCCAAAGGTTCTACTTGGCACAAACACTAATTAAAACATGAAACTACATCTAAATAGAAGCTAGATGAATTATTTATTACTAAACAGGAGCAAAAATAAAAGAACAAAACTAAAATTGGGTTGCCTCCCAACAAGCGTTGTCGTTTAACGCCCCCAGCTAGGCATTGAGATTCCGATGATGCTCACATGAAAGACAAGAACTGAAGCACAAAGAGAGCATCATAAAACACGTGACAAACACATCTAAGTCTAACATACTTCCTATGAATAGGCATCTTATGGGCAAACAAATTATCATATCAAGCAAAACCTAGCATATGCAAGGAAGAGGAAAGAAACAATAGAATCTCAACATAATGGGAGGTAATTTAGTAACATGAAAATTGCTACAACCATATTTTATTCTCTCATAATAATTACATGTGGGATCATAAGCAAATTTAACAAAATAGTTATCACATAAAATATTTTCAACACGATCCACATGCATGCGAAGTTGACACTCTTCCAAATTTGTGGGATTAACATTAACTAAAGTCATGACCTCTCCAAACCCACTTTCAATAATATATGGGATCTAAAGTTGACACTCTTCCAAACCCACTTTCAATAATATTGCGAACACTATTATCAATCTCATATTCATCATGGGGCATAAATAAATTTTCAAGATCATAAGAAGAATTACCCCAATCATGATCATTGTAACAAGTAGTAGACATAGCAAAGGTAGCATCCCCAAGCTTAGGGTTTTGAATATTTTTAGAATAATTGACATCAATAGAATTTATAGTAGAATCATTGCAATCATGCTTTTTGTTCAAGGGGATATAATGAATCTCTTCATAAATTTCTTCATCACAATTTTTAGATTCATGAATTTCAAGCAAAACCTCATAAAGATAATCTAATGCACTCACATCTCTAGAGATTGGTTCATCATAATTGGATCTCTTAAAAAGATTAGTAAGTGGATGAGGATCCATAAACTTTTAGCAAGCAAAGATGCAAGCAAAAAGAAGGCACATGGTAACACAAGCAAACAAAATATCAAACGGAAGACGGGCGAAGAAAATGCAAAGGTTTTCGAAAATCATTTTAGAAGCGGGGGAGAGGAAAATGAGAGGTGAATGGAAAATAATGTAATGCGAGGGACAAGAGTTTATGATGGGTACTTGGTATGTCTTGACTTGGCGTAGATCTCCCCGGCAACGGTGCCACAAATCCTTCTTGCTACCTCTTGAGCATGCGTTGGTTTTCCCTTGAAGAGGAAAGGGTGATGCAGCAAAGTAGCATAAGTATTTCCTGCACTTTTGAGAACCAATGTATCAATCCAGTAGGAGACGATACATAAGTCACCAGGTACCTACACAAACAATCAGGAACCTTGCGACCAACACGATAAAGGGGTTGTCAATCCCTTCACAGTCACTCGCAAAAGTGAGATCTGATAGAGATAATAAAGTAAATATTTTTGGTATTTTTGTTGCATAGATTGGAAAGTAAAGATTGCAAAATAGTAAACAAGATGCGATATAAAGGAAAAGTGATGTAATATAATAGGAAAGAGACCCGGGGGCCATAGGTTTCACTAGTGGCTTCTCTTGAGATAGCATGTATTACGGTGGGTGACCAAATTACTGCCGAGCAATAATTATGAAGACATCTAAGGCAATGATCTTGAGTATAGGCATGACATCTATGTGAAGTAGACTGAAACGATTCTGCATCTACTACTATTACTCCACACATCGACCGCTATCCAGCATGCATCTAGAGTATTAAGTTCATAAGAACAGTGTAATGCATTAAGCAAGATGGCATGATGTACAAGGATAAACTCAAGCAATATGACATAAACCCCATCTTTTTATCCTCGATGGCAACAATACAATACGTTCCTTGCTTCTCCTACTGTCACTGGGAAAGGACACCGCAAGATTGAACCGAAAGCTAAGCACTTCTCCCATTGCAAGAAAGATCAATCTAGAAGGCCAAACTAAACCAATAATTCGAAGAGACTTGCAAAGATATCAAATCATGCATATAAGAATTCAGAGAAGAACCAAATTATATTCATAGATAGTCTTGTTTATAAATCCACAATTCATCGGATCTCGACAAAACACACCGCAAAAGAATTGCATCGAATAGATCTCCAAGAACATCGAAGAGAATTTTGTATTGAGAATCAAAGAGAGAGAAGAAGCCATCTAGCTAATAACTATGGACCTGAAGGTCTGTGGTAAACTACTCATGCTTCATCAGAGAGGCAGTGGTGTTGACGTAGAAGCCCTCCGTGATCGATCCCACCTCCGACAAATGACCGAAAAAGGCCCCAAGATGGGATCTCACGGGTACAGAAGGTTGCGGCAGTGGAAAAGTGGTTTCGTGGCTCCCCCTGATGTTTCTAGGGTATAGGAGTATATATAGGCAAAAGAAGTACGTCGGTTGAGCTACGAGGGGCCCATGAGGTTGGGGCACATCTACCCCCCTGGGCGCGCCCTCCTGCCTCGTGGCATTCCTGACGTTGACTCCAAGTCTTCTGGATTGCTTTCGGTCCAAGAAAGATCATCATGAAGGTTTCATTCCATTTGGACTCTGTTTGGTATTCCTTTTCTGCAAAAATCTAAAATAGGAAAAAAAACAGAATCTGGCACTGGCCTCCGGTTAATAGGTTAGTCCCAAAAATAATATAAAAGAGCATATTAAAGCCCATTAAACATCCAAAACAGATAATACGATAGCATGGAACAATAAAAAATTATAGATACGTTGGAGACGTATCAATATCACAAGACTCCGCACTAGTGGCAGGAGGAGCAATCAGAGTGCTAATAAAATCATTGTTGTTGGTATTTGAGAAATCACACAACTTGGTGTTCTCTTGAATCATGATGACTTTCACAACAAGATTGCACTCAAAATCAGATCTGATGAGAAAACGGTGAACGAAAAAGAGGGCGAATAAAACGACAAATTTTTGTGAAGTGCGGGAGAGTAAAACGAGAGGTAAATGACAAATAATGTAAATTGCGAGGAGATGAGATTTGTGATTAGGAACCTGGTTGATGTTGAAGATCCTCCCCGACAACGGCGCTATAAATTCCTCTTGATGTTTGCTAGAACTACGTCGGTATTTCCCCAAAGAGGAAGGGATGATGCAGTATAGCGATGGTAGGTATTTCCCTCAGTGATGAGACCAAGGCTATCGAACCAGTTGAAGAACCTCCTCACACCACATAAACAACACGTGCACACAAATAACACATACTCGCAACCCGACGTGTTAAAGGGCTTGTCTCAAGAAAGGCAAATAACGTGAGGTAAAAGTGGTAGATAGGATAAATAGATCGTGGAACAGATAAATTGCAGCAAGGTATTTTTGTATTTTTGGTTTAATAGATCTGAAAATAAATGCAAAGGAAAATAGTTTGCAAAGGCATATATAATGAAAAGAGACTCGGGGGCCGTAGGTTTCACTAGTGGCTTCTCTCGAGAAAAATAGCAATGGTGGGAAAACAGTTACTGTTGGGCAATTGATAGAACTTCAAATAATCATGGTGATATCCAGGAAATGATCATTATATAGGCATCACGTCCAAAATTAGTAGACCGACTCCCGCTTGCATCTACTACTATTACTTCACACATCGACCGCTATCCAGCATGCATCTAGTGTATTAAGTTCATGGAAGAACAGAGTAATGCAATAAGAATGATGACATGATGTGGACAACATGTATTTATGTATAAATAGACCCCATCTTGTTATCCTTAATGGCAATGATACATACGTGTCGTTTCCCCTTCTGTCACTAGGATCAAGTACCGTAAGATCGAACCCATCACAAACCACGTCTTCCCATTGGAAGATAAATAGATCAAGTTGGCCAAACAAAACCCAAATATCGGAGAAGAAATACAAGGCTATAAGCAATCATGCATATAAGAGATCAAAGAAGACTCAAATAACTTTCATGGATAAAAACATAGATCTGATCACACCACAAAAAGGCTTACATCATATGGATCGCCAAGAGACCATTGTATTGATAATCAAGAGAGAGAGAGAGAGAGAGAGAGAGAGAGAGGAAGCCATCTAGATACTAACTACGGACCCGTAGGTCTACAAAGAACTACTCATGTATCATCGGAGAGGCACCAATGGAAGTGGTGAACCCCTCCATGATGGTGTCTAGATTGGATCTGGTGGTTCTGGACTTTGCGGCGTCTGGAATTGATTTTCGTCGAATCCCCTAGGGTTTCTGGAATATTGGGGTATTTATAGAGCAAAGAGGCAGTTTAGGGGGCACCGAGGTGGGGACAGCACACCTGGGCGCGCTTGGCCCCCCAGGCACGCCCTGGTGGGTGCTGCCCCCCTCGAGGCACCCCCAGGTGCTTCCTTGGCCCACTGGATGTCTTCTGGCCCAAAAAACTCCTCAAAAAATTTCGCTGCATTTGGACTCCATTTGGTATCGATTTCCCACGATGTAAAAAACATGCAGAAAACGGCAACTGGCATTGGGCACTATGTCAATAGGTTAGTACCAAAAGTGATATAAAATGACTATAAAATGAATGTAAAACATCCAAGAATGATAGTATAACAGCATGGAACAATAAAAAATTATAGATACGTTGAAGATGTATTAGATGGCCGGAACTTCGCCGGCGGTGAGAGTGGCGGGGGCCCGAAGCATGGCGAGCTTGCGCCTGACGAATGTCGCAACAAAACAGATGGTGCACAACTCCTACGACGACTACTCAAAGCGAGGAATGCGTTGGTGAGCTCATCGGATCAGGACGAGCCCTACCATGATGGCCGCAAGCTCGACAGTGGAGCCAGGGCATGGCAATGGCGGCGCATCGTGCAGCTTGCTATGATGGGGAAACGGAGCAAGGACGTGGAGAGGAAGGGGGTGGAGCTCACCGAGCGGCTCACAAAAGGCCTGTGGGGGAACGGGAGCGCCGAGGCGAGGCAGAATCGACGGTTGAGGGAGTCCTGTATTAGGGGGTGTCTGGATGGCCGGACTAAGACCTTTGGCTGGACTCCCGGACTATGAAAATACAAGATTGAAGACTCCGTCCCGTGTCCGGATGGGACTTTCCTTGGCGTGCAAGGCAAGCTTGGCGACACGATACGAAGATCTCCTCCCATTGTAACCGACTTTGTGTAACCTAGCCCTCTTCGGTGTCTATATAAACCGGAGAGTTTTAGTCCATAGGACGAACAACAATCATACCATAGGCTAGATTCTAGGGTTTAGC
Source organism: Triticum timopheevii (assembly GCA_963921465.1). Taxonomy (NCBI): domain Eukaryota; kingdom Viridiplantae; phylum Streptophyta; class Magnoliopsida; order Poales; family Poaceae; genus Triticum; species Triticum timopheevii. The sequence continues at coordinate 500,442,154 of OY997272.1, forward strand.
CACTCCGATCTCATGGTAGATCTACTCTTGTACTAACCATATCATCAATATTAATCAAGAAGGAGTAGTGTTTTACCTCCATCGAGAGGGCCCGAACCTGGGTAAAAACATCGTGTCCCTTGTCTCCTGTTACCATCCGCCTAGACGCACAGTTCGGGACCCCCTACCCGAGATCCACCGGTTTTGACACCGACATTGGTGCTTTCATTGAGGGTTCCTCTGTGTCGTCGCCTTTAGGCCCGATCGCTTCTTCGCTCGTCAATCGCGATGCGGTCCGGGATGAGACTTTTCTCCCCGGACAGATCTTCGTATTCGACGGCTTCGCACTGCGGGCCGACTCGTTCGGCCATCTGGAGAAGATCGAAAGCTATGCCTCTGGCCATCAGGTCAGGTTTGGAATTTAAACTACACGGCTGACATCCGCGGGGACTTGATCTTCGATGGATTCAAGCCACGACCGGGCGCGCCGCACTGTCACGATGGGTATGATTTAGCTCTATCATCGGACAACGCCCAGAGCGTCGCTCAGGCGTCCGCTCCGACCATTAGCTCGGAGCCCACTACGCCAGTCGGGGACGGACGGTTGGACGCCGCCCCGGAAACTGCAATCTCTATGGTGATAGAGCCGGATACCTGCCTAGTCCCTCGCAAGGCCCGTGACTCCAAGGTGCCAGACTCCGATCCAGACTCCGTAAATCCCGCACCTCTTCCGATTAAGCCCGATTGGGCTCCGGTCATGGAGTTCACCGCCGCGGATGTCTTTCAGGACTCACCTTTCGGCAACATCCTGAATTCGTTAAAGTCTCTCTCTTTGTCAGGAGAGCCCTGGCCGGACTACGGCCAACACGGTTGGGATGCAGACAACAAAGAAATTTGTAACCCACCCACCACCCACTTCGTAGCCATTGTCGACGATTTAATCGACATGCTCGACTTCGACTCCGAAGACATCGATGGCATGGACATTGATGAAGGAGATGATCAAGAACTAGTGCCTATAGGGAACTGGGAAGCCACCTCATCATATGACATATACATGGTGGACACCCCTAAAGCGGGGGATGGGGAGGAGAAAACGGAGGATGATCCCTCCAAGAAGCAACCCAAGCGCCGACATCAGTGGCGTTGCTCTAAGTCCTAGCAAAGCAAAAACGGCGATTCCGGCACCGGAGATAACAATACGCCGGACAGTGCCGAGGACAACCCCCTCCAGCAGGATTCAGTGCAGGAGGACGAAGGAGCCAGCCCTCAGGAGAGAGCGGCCGACAAAGAAGACGAGGACGACAATTATATGCCTCCCTTCAAAGACGAGGCAAGCCTCGACGACGACGAATTCGTCGTGCCAGAGGATCCCGTCGAACAAGAGCGTTTCAAACGCAGACTCATAGCCATGGCAAGCAGCCTCAAGAAGAAACAGCAGCAGCTTAGAGCTGACCAAGACTTGCTACCCGACAGACGGACCGAAGTCCTGGCAGCCGAAGAGTATAAACTAGAACACCCATCCAAGAGCTACCCGAAGCGCAGGCTGCTACCCCAACTTGAGGAGGAAGCAACTAAACCTACATCACCAGTGTACGATCGCCCGATCGGCCACCCCGTGGCCGCGATAGAGAGGCCTTCAGGCCCTCAACCCAGGCCGCCCCCCGACACCGCTCAAAACATACTAGAGTACGGGGAGACGCAACAGACCTGCGAGACATCTTGGAGAATAAGGCAAGGCAAACAAGATGGATCTACGGATCGCATGGGCGCCCCGCTTCACGTGACGCTAGCCGTCATGCCGGACATAATAAGTATGGCCCGGCCGAATACAACAGACCAAGCTCGTCCGAGCTGCGTCATGATATAGCCCAGTACAGGGGCGCCGCACACCCACTATGCTTCACAGACAAAGTAATGGATCATCAAATCCCCGAGGGCTTCAAACCCATAAACATCGAATCATACGATGGCACAATAGATCCTGCAGTTTGGATCGAGGATTATCTCCTTCATATCCACATGGCCCGTGGTGATGATCTACACGCCATCAAATACCTCCCACTCAAGGTTAAAGGACCAGCTCGACATTGGCTTAATAGCCTGCCAGCAGAGTCAATTAGTTGTTGGGAGGACCTGGAATCCGCATTCCTTGACAACTTCCAGGGCACGTATGTGCGACCACCAGACGCCGATGACCTAAGCCACATAATCCAACAGCCAGAGGAATCGGCCAGACAATTCTAGACACGGTTCCTAACCAAGAAAACCCAAATAGTCGATTGTCCGGACGCCGAGGCCCTCACAGCCTTCAGGCACAACATCCGAGATGAATGGCTTGCCCGATACCTAGGACAGGAAAAGCCGAAGTCTATGGCAGCCCTCACGACACTCATGACCCGCTTCTGCGCGGGAGAAGACAGCTGGCTAGCTCATAGCAACAACATAGCCAAGAGCCCCGGCAATTCGGATAGCAAGGATAACAATGGCAAGTCACGTCGCAACAAGCATAAACGCCACATTAACGGTGATAATACTGAAGATACGACAGTCAATGCCGGATTCAGAGGCTCTAAACCGGGTCAGCGGAAGAAGCCATTCAAAAGAAACCCTCAGGGCCCATCCAGCTTAGACCGGATACTCGATCGCTCATGCCAGATACACGGCACACCCAAACAACCAGCCAATCACACCAACAGGGATTGTTGGGTGTTCAAGCAGGCAGGCAAGTTATGTGCCGAGACCAGAGACAAGGGGCTACATAGCGATGACGAGGAGGGGCCCCGGCCGCCACACAACAAAGGACAGAAGGGATTTCCCCCGCAAGTTCGGACGGTGAATATGATATACGCAACCCACATCCCTAAAAGGGAGCGGAAGCGTGCTCTCAAGGACGTCTATGCGCTGGAGCCAGTCGCCCCAAAGTTCAACCCATGGTCCTCCTGCCCGATCACCTTTGATCGACGGTATCATCCCACCAGCATCCATCATGGCGGATTCGCCACACTGGTCCTAGACCCAATTACCGACGGATTCCACCTTACCAGAGTCCTAATGGACGGAGGCAGTAGCCTGAACCCGCTTTACCAGGACACAGTGCGAAAATGGGCATCAATCCTTCAAGGATTAAACCCACAAAGACAACCTTCAAAGGTGTCATACTATGGGTAGAAGCCAGCTGTACAGGCTCGATCACACTCGAGGTGGTCTTCAGATCCCCGGATAACTTCCGGAGCAAGGAGTTAATCTTCGACATAGTCCCATTCCGCAGCGGCTATCATGCCCTGCTCGGGCGAACCACATTTGCCAAATTCAATGCGGTGCCGCACTATGCATATCTCAAGCTCAAGATGCTAGGACCTCGCGGAGTCATCATGGTAAACGGAAACACCGAACGCTCTCTCCAAACGGAGGAGCACACGGCGGCCCTGGCAGCGGAAGTATAGAGTAGCCTCTCAAGGCAGTTCTCCAATCCAGGTGCCAAACGTCCGGACAACATCAAGCGAGCCTGAAGTAACCTACAACAAGTCCGGCTGGCACGTTCTGAGCAAGCATAGCAGTGCAGCCCCAACCCCGGCCCCCGTCAAACGGCGATACTGGTACCACGCATACATAATTAGGCCTTAGAGATACCATGGGCATAAGGGGAGGGGCACAACAACGGCACGCCCAGAATGCGGCTCAACCGCACTAAGGGGCTCCCTATTTCACCGTTTTCCTTTTCACACACTTTCAGGACCCAACTATTCGGAAGGCATGTCCGGCAATACTCTCGCCGAACCAACGATGCAATAGCCAGGGGGAAGCACGCCACGTCAAAAGTCCAGGTGGTCTCTATAACGAGTTTAATACCTGTTTCTCTTACAATCCTGCAGCTTGCCCCTGGAGGGGAATATGTCAAGTACTCCCATCTCTTGCTTACCGTACTTTTTGTATCATTCTGCTTTCGCAGCAGCCCTTTTTTAATGAACAATATATAGCTCTTACCTATTATTGTACTTATCTATTTTTATATGCAAATATGTACAGTCATGACACTGTGCAACCGTACACTTTGGTATGGATAATACACCAGGGGCTTACAACACCCCATAACATGGTGTGAGAAGACCGAACACTCTAACAAGTGCGGCACCCCGAACTTATAGCACTATATGCATCGGCTCTGAATCATGTCTTTAGTCAATAGTTGGGTTTGCCCGGCTCCCATGTTTTGGTACCTTACGTTCCGCATTGTTGGCTAAGGTAGCACTGGGAGAACTACTGCGATTGTGCCCCAGTTGAGCTGGGTTAACACCTCAGTAGAGAAAGCTAAAACTGACTGTCATGATAGTGCGAGAGACCGGTCGCTGTTCGCGAGGTTTCTTCGAGTCCTTAAAGACTTATGCCGCTTCGAGCGAGGAACCGGAATTATCCGGCCTAGGCATGGATAGCGCCCCGAACTCGGTCTTCCGAATACTAGGGGCTCCGTTGAAATTTAAAATTATAGAATTCTATGGCTAAGTGAGAGTGATAAAGCATTATAAGTCCAACGGCCTGGTTCGTTGTGCTGAACGCCTCCCTAGATGGACCCAAGAATGGGAACAAGAGCGCTCAGGTTTATCTCGAACACCCCAGCACTCGTGGCATGGGGGTCGAAGCTGACGACTTGCATCTCTCAGATTTGATAAACGGCCGCACAGAAGGTAATATTTTAAATTAACAAGCGTTGCTTAACGCATATGAACAAAGCTTCAGCGTATAGGATAACAAATGCGAGTTTACTCAAAAATTACATCTTTGGAGCACTCATCCGCTATGCGGCGGGCACCCTTCAGAACGCCATTATAATACATCTCGGGCGTACGATACTCCTTGCCCGGCGGTGGCGCGTTCGTCAACAGCTTCTCTGCGTCTAGCTTGCCCCAGTGCACCTTAGCACGGGCAAGGGCCCGACGGGCACCTTCAATACAAACGGAGCGCTTGATGACCTTAATCCACGGACATGCGTCCACCAGCCGCCGCACCAGACCGAATAGCTCCCAGGCATGACTTCTCCAGGCCACAGCCGAGCTACGAGGCCCTTCATGGCCTGTTCGGCCACCTTGTGGAGCTCAACCAGCTGCTTCAGCTAGTCGCTCATGGGCACCGGATGTTCGGCCTCAGCATACTGAGACCAGAACACTTTTTCCATCGAGCTCCCCTCTTCGGCTCAGTAGTATGCGGCGGTATCAGACACACTACGGGGCAGATCGACAAACGCTCCTGGAGAGCTCCGGATTCGGGTAAGTAGCAGATAATTAACTTTTATATTTTTGCTTTGCATAAAGAATGCCTTACCCGCCGCTATCTTCTTCATCGCCTCGATCTCCTGAAGGGCCTTCTGGGCTTCGGCCTTAGCGGTCTTGGCACTCTCAAGAGCCAAGGCATGCTCGGACTCTCGAGTCTTCGAGTGGAGCTCCAAACTCTCGTGTTTTTCCACGAGAGCCTGGAGCTCTTGCCGCACCTCCGCCACCAGTGCCTCCTGCTTCTCTTGCTCGGTGCGCTCCAAGGCCGCACTCTTTTCGGCCTTCGAGACCGCCTCTTTCAGGGTCGCCACCTCGGTCGTGGCTCCTGCAACATTAACGTTGGTCCTGTTATTATTATGCAACCAAGTATTTCCATATACATTTACAGGAGGTACTATGTACCCTCTTTATCCTCGAGCTGCTTCTTGGCACGGCCGAGCTCGCTCTCGGACTGCTCGAGGCTTTCCTTCAAGGCATTGACCTCCGCAGTCAGTGTGGCAGAGGTCAGCAGCGCAACCTACTGTCTATGCGGTAACATTTTTTATATATGTTTTTGAACACATACCTCAAAGCCCGTTAACAGGCTTGTGCAGGCTTCCATCAGCCCGCTCTTGGCGGACTGAACCTTCTGAATCACCTCACTCATAACAGTGTGGTGTTCTTCGTCGATGGAGGCACTGTTAAGCGCCTCCAGCAAATTGTCCAGCACCTCTGGGTGGAAGGAAGTCGCCGGCGTCGCGGGCTTGCCCTTCTTATGAAGGCGCCGCCTGTCGGGCTCTGGAACCACCATCTGATGGTTCCGGAGCAATGTCCGGCCCGGGGCCGGACTTAGATCCCTCCGGGGCTTTTCCCCCTTTGGGCTTGGAGTCCGGAAGGTCGCCTTGTGGCGCTTCCAGGACCACCTCCTCCTGGTTTTGTCACCTGCGGGACTCCACCTCAGCGCCGTCTGTAGGGAGAGGGGAGGAGGCCGTCGGAAGTGAAGCGCTATTCACATCCGACTAATTCAGAGATCCGCTCGATGAATCGCCAAGCTGAGCCCTGGGCGGACTGCATGATTAGCTTCGGTGTTAGAAGCTGTCAAATAATAAAGGAGTACAATAAGTCATTCGGGTAGCCGGACACTTACGATTTTGCCAGGGGCTCGACCCTAGATGGCCAGTCCTCCCCGCCGTCTTCGGCGTCGGGGTCATAGTCCGGGAGAAGGGACTTCTCCTTCTTGGACCCTCCGGCTTCCCTAGTTGGGGCGGCCTTTCTCTTATTTCCTCCCCCCGTTGGAGGGGGAGAGGCATCTTCTTCTTCCTCCTCCTCCTCGTCTTCGGAGGCGGAGGGTGCGTTGGGGCCGTCGGGCAAATCCGACGACACCGGGCGCTGGGAACTCTTTCGGCACCACATGGGGTGCCGGAACCAGTAGCTTTGCTAAGTGTGTGTCTACTGGGCCTTCAGGCAAAGGGGCCGGACAGTCGAACTACCCGGATGTCCTCTTCCAGTCCTGTCAAAGGAACGGGAGTTTAGATCCCACATAAAGTCACACTATGAAATTCGGGTATCCCGTAAGGGACTAAAGGTAAGCTTACTTCGGAGGCTTGACATTTGGCGCAGAACCCGCGATCCTCGGTGACGGGAGGAGAGGCCTCGGAACTCTTGAAAAGCACCTTCCAGGCGTCCTCGTGCTTCGTTTCAAAGAGTCGGGATAGAGTCTGGTACCGGGCCGGGTCGAACTCCCATAAATTGAAGTCCCGTCGTTGACACAGGAGGATCCGGCGGAAGAGCATGACCTAGACCACGTTGACAAGCTTGACCTTCTTGGTCACCAGGTCTCGGACGCAGGTTTGGAGTCCGGTCACCTCTTCCAGATTGCCCCACGACAGGCCCATCTCTTTCCAAGATGTGAGCCGGGTTGGGATGTCGGATCGAAATTCGGGGGCCACTTCCCATTTAGGGTCACACGGCTCGGTGATATAAAGCCACCCCGGTTGCCACCCTTTGATGGTTTCCATGAAGGCACCCTCGAGCCAGGTGACGTTGGCTATCTTGCCCACCATGGCGCCTCCGCATTCCGCCTATCGGCCTTGCACGACCTTCGGCTTGACGCTGAAGATCTTCAGCCATAGGCCAAAGTGGGGTTGGATGCGGAAGAAGGCCTCGCACACGATGATAAACGCCGAGATATTGAGGATGAAGTTCGGGGCCAGATCATGGAAGTCCAGGTCGTAGTAGAACATGAGCCCTCGGACGAACGGGTGAAGAGGAAAACCCAGTCCGCGGAGGAAATGGGGAAGAAAAACAACCCTCTCATGGGGCCTGGGGGTGGGGATGAGTTGCCCCACATCTGGAAGCCGGTGCGCGATGTCGTTAGACAAGTATCCGGCCTTCCTCAGGTTTTTGATTTGTCCCTCTGTGACGGAGGAGGCCATCCATCTGCCTCCCGCTCCAGACATGGTTGGAGAAGGTTGAGGTGGGAAGTGCAGGCTTGGGCACTGGAGCTCGAGCGCGTAGGGACGGATAAGCAGAGGAGGAAGAGGGCGTGAATGGAAAGGGCGGATTCTTATCCCCTTATATGGGCGGCCAAAACTACGAGCCCCCCACCGGCCTAATAAAACTCGCTTATCTCCTGAGCGCCGTGGTTAATGGCGCGGTTGGGTTACCCACACCCGTATTGATGAGAATCCCGGAATAAGGGGACACGATCTCTGTTTGACAAGACATGCCAAGGAAACCGCCTAGCTAAACGCGCTGAGGTGGAACAATAAAATGAATAAAAAGCCTGGCTGTGGCATGATGTCACGCCACAGAATACGTCAGCAGATCCGATTGATACAAATATTATTCTCTCTATGAAGGAATGTGGGACTTATTTTGCAGAGCCGGACACTACCTTGGTGTTCAAACATCTTCTATGAAATATTCGGAGGAGGAACCCGCCTTCCAATGCCGAAGACAACTTGTGTGCCGGACTCATTGTCATTGAAGCCAGGTTCAGGGGCTACTGAGGGAGTCCTGGATTAGGGGGTGTCCGGATGGCCGGACTAAGACCTTTGGCCGGACTCCCGGACTATGAAGATACAAGACTGAAGACTCCGTCCCGTGTCCGAATGGGACTTTCCTTGGCGTGGAAGGCAAGCTTGGCGATATGATACGAAGATCTCCTCCCAATGTAACTGACTCTGTGTAACCCTAGCCCTCTCCGGTGTCGATATAAACCGGAGCGTTTTAGTCCGTAGGACGAATAACAATCATACCATAGGCTAGATTCTAGGGTTTAGCCACTCCGATCTCGTGGTAGATCTACTCTTGTACTACCCATATATCAATATTAATCAAGCAGGAGTAGGGTTTTACCTCCATCGAGAGGGCCCGAAACTGGGTAAAAACATCGTGTCCCTTGTCTCCTATTACCATCCGCCTAGATGCACAGTTCGGGACCCCCTACCTGAGATCCGCCGGTTTTGACACTGACAACGGTGATTGACAGCGGCCGAGGCGAAAGGGGAAGACGTCGATGACGACGGAGGAGGGCCTCCCGGCTCGTTCTAGCGGGCGAAGGTGAAGCAGTCAACATCGGGGAGGTCGGTGGACACGTCGGAGGGGAGAGGGGGCGATGCTCGCCACGGTGGTGCGAGGTGCAGGGAGGCAGTGGCGCTCGGGCGAGGGAAGATCTGTGTGGAGGGAGAGAGAGGAGTGGGGGCGCGAAGGGGAAGTAGGCGATCTAGGGTTAGCAGGGGCGTTGCCAATGACCTTATCTGGGTGGGACGGCAGCGGATGGATGGCACGTGGCCATCCCAGCCATGTGCGGCCACACGGCGTCCACGGCGCCCCCATGAATAGAGGTGGAGGGAGACAGGGGCGCCTGGTGGGCTGGGCCGCATTGGGCCTTAGGCCAGAGGCCAGGTAGGCCCTTTCTCTTTTCTGATTTTCTACTTTTCCATTTTTATTTAGAAGAGAGACAACTAGGGAAAGGTTTGGGCTACCAAAAGACTTTTAAAAAATAAGGGACTAGGCCACTTAAATTTTTTGTAGTTTTTGGCACTACCACAAAAAGTTTGAGGGGCAACTGAACACATTTAGATTTTGCACAAATAAAATAGCATTTCAAATTGCTGAAATGGCACTGTTTTAATTGCTATAGTCCATCTTGGCTTGGAGGTGATGTTGTTTTCCTTAATAATCATTTTCTATGGAATTTTGGCTAAATGATGTACTATTTTGCAGCAACTTTTGTGCAACTTCATATTTCACTTGCAAATTGAATTTGATTCAGAAGTCGGATTTCAAATGATATTTGAATCAAAGGTGATCAAGCATTGCTTAGCAAAGTGATTAGCTTAATCATAGAGGGTTGCTATAGCATGACACTGGGGTTGTTACAAATCTCCTCCACTACAAGAAATCTCGCCCCGAGATTTAAGAGGTGGAGTAAGGAGAGAAGAGTTGGTTATGAAATTCTAAAGAATCTTATTTTTCATGTTGCTCTCATCGAAGAGGTTGATCCATAACGTTGATGTATTCAATTCGCTGCATCAGGGCATCATGATGAAGTCCTCGTCCTTTCTTCAGAAACTCCATCGTACTTATGAATAGGGTATAAGGGGAAAACTATAAGGACGGTTGTCTGAAAGGACTGACATCCAGTAGTTATCTCAAGGAAGGAGATTTTAGAAGCACGAGGAAAGAAATCGAGAGTGCTATAAGGAGGTTCAACAAGTTTCAACCAGGTAGGCATCAAGCTGATGCCTATAATAGGTGATGAAGGGGTTCATAGCAATGAGGAATAATGTTGCCTCTGATACCGGAATGAATCATGGTGAGGAATTTAGCTCGTGAATTGCATATGAAGCCAAGTGCAAAGAATATTTCGGAATCAAGGTTGTACAGGAGAGTTAGGTTTTGATCCTATGGAACTGTGGGTTATGGGTCCACCTTGTGTGTTCAGAGTAAGAAGAGAAGCAACATCTTGCACGGATATGATAGCAAGGCATATCATAGGATAGCCTATAAGTTATGTTGGCATCAACCTTGGTACTAAGGGCGAGGGACGAAGAGAACCATTTTCCTGGTCATTGGAATAAGGCGGACCATTAGGCAAAGTTCTCGTCCATCGGTGGTTCCTGGAAGGTCATCAACAATAGTAACAGGGCCTTGCTAGTAGAGTTGTATACCGAGGTGTTTGCATAAGTAGGAAAATATTACTGCTTAGATCATATAGATCACAAGGAAGGCTAAACAAAACAATGGAAAGGAAAATGTGAGTATCAGATTAAACAAAACAATGTAAAGGAAAATGTGTTTATACCCAAGTATCAAGAGTATATCTTTCACAAGGAAAAGCCAGGCATGATATGCATGATAGTACTCCAAGTATGTAACCACTTAGACAAAGGGGCAATGAATTTAATGAGGTTTACCCATACAACGGTGTTTGGATAATTGATCAAGAAAAATTTAGCATTGCGCTTCCAATGTTCTTGTTGATGTTTGGGTACCACAATCATACTTCGAGATAGCATTGACATGGTAATCAGGTAAAGTTCAGACTTTGGATACACAAAGGATCCATTGGAAACAACTTATAAAATAAGTCATACAAATTCAGCAAGGAAAAGATGAGGATGTGGCCCATAGTCCTAGCAATAATTCATCGAGGGGGGAAAGGATGGTATTTCTCATCATGAATTCAATTGATATCCTAGAAAGTTCCGAATGATGATGATGATCATGACACATTTGTCAAGAGGTTTCATGAAGACGTAATTGATCAACGATGACATCAAGCAAAAGAAATGATGAAGCGTAAGGTTATTGGAGCCAAGGGTACGACATAAACTCGAAATCAAGCTTGCTATTCAAGGCAAAATTATATGACAAGGAAAATTGACGTAAGCTTACCGCATCGTCAAAAATTGTGCTTCGGAAAGAAGGACCAGATAGCACAGTTAAAAGCTTGCACGATAATGATATAGCCGATCAGGCTAGGAATGACATGAAGGACTATTAAACTCGTAAGCAACAAAAATTACTTAGAGTTATTGAATCAGAGTGCGGAATCGATTCACTTATTGGTGTTTTCGAGTGACTAATAACTCAGAATACGGGGGAAATCTGAAATCAGTGAGAAGCAATACTAGAAGAAGACTCATAAGAAGCAGCATGGTTCTTTGATATTCTCGAGATATCAGAGGGTAATACTCGAATGAAGACAAAAAATAGAGGTTGCGGAGATGTATTGATCTGCAGAAGACAAGTGTTATAACTGGTTTGAGAAATGGAATCAGAGGAAGATAATATGGTCGGAACCACGATTATAAATGATCAAAGCACAAATACAAGATGAACTTATAACAAGGGGGTAATTATTTTTACGAGCAGCTTTCATAATAAGTTCTACATCGGGTCCATGGGCATGAACACAAAGTCCAAGGTTGACTCCCACTTCTCCAATGCATAACCTTTCATTCACTTCTCGCGTTCAATGATGCTGTAGTGTTGAAATTTTGTCTGGAAAAATACAATAAGAGTTTGACTTGTGAAAACTCTCGAGTTCACATGGATTAGGGAGGTTCAACCCACCGGGTGTCTTAGGAACCTATTCTACAACCTTCAAGAGTAAATATCACCAGCTCAAAAGCAAAGCATGGTTGACAAGAGCAGGGGATACAATTTACCAAAGGCAATATGTATTGATACGTCTCCGTCGTATGTACTTCTCCAAACTCTTTTGCCCTTGTTTTGGACTATAATTTGCATGATTTGAATGGAACTAACCCAGACTGATGTTGTTTTCAGCAGAATTGCCAAGGTGTTATTTTTTGTGCAGAAATAAAAGTTTTCGGAATGACCTAAAACTTCACGGAGAATATTTTAGAATTAATAAAAAATATTGGAGAAAGAATCAACCGAGAGGGACCCACCACCTGTCCACAAGGGTGGTGTCGTGGTGGGCGCATGGTAGATGCCAAGGGATGGCAGAAGAGAGGAGGAGGCTCGAGGGCACTGGTGGGCTCCAGAGGCGGGGTTGGCATGAGCGAGCGTGGGACGCAAGACATACCCAGGTTTTGGGCTCTCTGGAGAGATAGTACCCTTAGTCTTGCTGAGTGTGGTTGCTGTGTAATAGTATAGAGTTGCTCCTAGAGCTGTATGGAGGAAGAAGGATTGCTGGCCAAGGCTTAGGCTGCTCCATCTCCCTGTGGATTCTACCGATCAGGTGGCTAGGTTACTGTGTGCCTGCTTGTGTGCGTGAGAGCTCCTGGGGGGTATATAGGCCAACCCCCCAGGGGAACAATGGTAATGTTACAAGGTCATAGGGTCGGGTTGTTAGCGTCTGGGGACCTGGAGCTAGGACCCACCGGAGGGCTATGGTTCGCCGGGTTCCCCTAGGCGCGGGCCCCGCATGCCTAGGGGCATTGTTCGCCGTCTTGTCGATCACCAAGAGTAGCCGAGTCGAGTCGGGTACAATGAGCTCCATCAGGTCACCGCTTGCTGGCGTCAGTAGTGACGTCAAGGGCACTGTTGCCACGCCAGCCTTGGTCAGCGGGTAGGTGAGGGGCACTGTTGCCTTGTTCCAGCTGACCAGAGGCATGGCGGGGCACTGTTGCCTCGGTCATTTGGTAGATGGAGACTCGTCCCATCGTACGGCCTGGATGGGACAGGAGCTGACCCGTGGCTGGGTTGACGAACACGCCAAGGGTGGAGCTAGCTTGTTGGAGAAGTCTTGGTGTGCCGGGTTCGTCTGCCCTGAGCTTGTTGTCGGGGCCGAGTCAAGGAACCAGGCCGGGTTGGAGAGTTCGGCCGGGTCGGGGGCTTGGCCGGGTTGAGCGACCCAGCCAAGCGCGAGCCGGTTTGAGGGGCGATGCCGGCCCCATCATTTTTGAAAAGGATCCGGGTTCCGTTGCCTGCCCAAGGTTCATCCCCCCGACAGTAGTCCCTGAAGCTGTGAAGGTCCGCCGCCTTCGGATGGGAGGGCCTTTCCAGTTTCCCCCCTTGAACAGGCGAATCTTGTGATTGCCTGGTCCGACATCACCCACTGTGTGCCGGTTTTTGAAAACCGGACCACGGCATCCCGACTGTGGCGGGAAACCGAAGGATCCGTCGAATCTTGGGGCAATCCCTCAGGCTTCCCGCGGGCGCCACGTGGCTCCTGGAAGTCAGAGGGGCCTGACAGGCCACATGCGTGATGGGACTGGGTGACGCGTTGGGGCCCGCCGCCACGCGTCCTTGGCCCATGCGCATGGATTTATTATGGCATCCGTAGGTCGGTTGCACTTCGCCATGCAGTTATTGTGTGCATACATGCGCACTTATTGTGGGGAAGTGGGAAAGGCGATCGCAAACGATCCCACTCCCCCGCGTTCGATCTGGGCCTATAAATTGGGGCGAGGGGGGGGGGGGCGGACTTCATTCTCGCTAGCGCTCCCCTACCCCTTCATCCTCCCTCTGCTTCTTGCAATCGCCACGCTGCAATGCCCGCCGCTTCGAGCAGAGCATTGTTGCCGCTTGTCTTCCTTCTTTCTCTTCCATTCACCATCGATGGCGCTGCCGTCGGGCTCCTGGATGGGCTCGACCGTCATCACCGACGACATCTCCTATCTCCACACCACCAGGCGCCTACCAGGGGAGATGGAGGTCACGGTGCGCCTGCCCAGGTTGAGTAGAGGCCACTGGCCGTGGGCTTGGAGCGCATCGTATCCTTCCCGCATTTCAAGCACGGGTTCGGTCTTCCGGCGAGCGCCTTCTTCCGCAGCTTCCTAGAGTTCTTCGGGCTCCAACCCCATCATTTTGGCGCCGGCGCCATCGTACAACTCTCTGGCTTCGTCACCCTCTAAGAGGGATACCTGGGGGTCGAGCCTACAATCGACCTGTGGGCGCGCTTCTTTTCCCTGGAGCAGCACGGGCCGACGGCCGGGGTGTTCTCCGACTGCGGGGCCGTCGTCATCACGAAGTGGTCGAGGGCTGACTTCCCCAAGATACCGCTGGAGGATTCTGCCAAGAAATGGCAGAATTCTTTCTTCTACATCCGCAAGCTTGGCACGGACCGCATCAACCTGCCAGCCTTCGTCGATGCGCCGCCGTGGGCGAAGATGAACTAGGGCTACATCCCCAGGCACCCGTTGAGGGAGTCCTGGATTTGGGGGTCCTCAGACAGCCGGACTATATACTTTGGCCGGACTGTTGGACTATGAAGATACAAGATTGAAGACTTCGTCCCGTGTCCGGATGGGACTCTCCTTTGCGTGGAAGGCAAGATTGGCGATTCGTATGTGTAGATCTCCTTCTCTGTAACCGACTCTGTGTAACCCTATCCCCCTCCGGTGTCTATATAAACCGGAGGGTTTAGTCCGTAGGACAACCACAATCATAATCGTAGGGTAGCTTCTAGGGTTTAGCCTCTACGATCTCATGGTAGATCAACTCTTGTAATACTCATATCATCAAGATCAATCCAGCAGGAAGCAGGGTATTACCTCCATCGAGAGGGCCAAACATGGGTAAACATCGCGTCCCCCGCCTCCTATTACCATTAGCCTTAGACGCACAGTTCGGGACCCCCTACCCAAGATCCGCCGGTTTTGACACCGACATTGGTGCTTTCATTGAGAGTTCCACTGTGTCGTCGCGGTAAGGCTTGATGGCTCGCCTTATTGTCAAGGATAACATAACCTCTGGGGGAGCCCTGGCTCTAGGCCAAACTCTCCGACTAGGCGGCTTCGTCATGCCCACCCGATCAGCCGTCGCGCCGACGATGACTTCTCAGGTCATCAAAAATAGCCTCCACGTCAACTCAGAACTTGCCAAACAGATGGATCCAATGGAGCTCTCCTCCCTGAACGAGCTCTTGGATCACATCGCCGCTCTGGGGGTCGCTATGGACTATGATCGGATTGGGCTTAAACCCGACCAAAGCGAGATTAACTCTCCTCCAGCCACCCATCAGATAGCGGTAGTGGAAGAGCAATACATTGATTCTTCCTCTACTTTGAGGACTAACTATGTCCGGATTCCCGAGCTCTCCGAGCCGGATACCCATTTGCGAGAGGACATGACCCAAACCCCGAACTTAAAATCAGGCGGTGGGCCTGAAAAATTGGGAAATATCTCGGAGCCCGAACTGCCAAGCTCGGAAGCTCCTCCGCCCCTGGGTCTCAGCTCGGGTCAGGGTTTGGACTTAAATATACCCACCCACGTAGATACAAGTGATCTTTCCCACATTACACAAGAGTGTAGGATCGAAAGTATGTCTAGAGGGGGGGGGGTGATTAGACTACTTGACCAAAATAAAAAACTTGCCTTTTCCCAATTTTAGTTCTTGGCAGATTTTAGCAACTTAGCATAGGTCAAGCAATCAACCTACACATGAAATTCTAAGAGTATAGCAGCGGAACGTAAAACAATTGCATATGAAGGTAAAGGGGAGGTGTTTGAGGAGGCAAACGCAATTGGAGACACGGAGATTTTTGAGCCGTGGTTCCGATAGGTGGTGCTATCATACATCCACGTTGATGGAGACTTCAACCCACGAAGGGTAACGGCTGCGCGAGTCCATGGAGGGCTCCACCCACAAAGGGTCCACAAAGAAGCAACCTTGTCTATCCCACCATGGCCGTCGCCCACAAAGGACTTGCCTCACTCAGGTAGATCTTCACGAAGTAGGCAATCTCCTTGCCCTTACAAACTCCTTGGTTCAACTCCACAATCTTGTCAGAGGCTCCCAAGTGACACCTAGCCAATCAAGGAGACACCACTCTCCAAGATGTAATAAATGGTGTGTTGATGATGAACTGCTTGCTCTTGTGCTTCAAATGATAGTCTCCCCAACACTCAACTCTCTCTCACAGGATTTGGATTTGGTGGAAAGAAGATTTGAGTGGAAAGCAACTTGGGAAGGCTAGAGATCAAGATTCATATGGTAGGAATGGAATATCTTGACCTCAACACAAGTGTAGGTGGTTCTCTCTAAGAAAATGTGTATTGGAAGTGTAGACATGTTCTGATGTCTCTCTCCACAAATGAAGAGTGGGTGGAGGGGTATATATAGCCTCCACACAAAACCTAACCGTTACACACAACTTACCAATCTCGGTGGGACCGAATCCTGAAACTCGGTCGGACCGATTTAGCAAATAATGTGACCATTAGGATTTTCGGTGGGACCGAAATGTCAACTCGGTGGAACCGATGTGGTTTGGGTTAGGGCATAACATAATCTCGGTGAGGCCGATTATACAAACTCGGTGAGACCAATTTTGGTAATAAGCTAACCAGAGAGTTGGTCAGGCAAACTCGGTGGGACCGATTCGCTCATCTCGGTTAGACTGAAATGTTACGAAAGGGAAATAGAGAGTTTGCATTGCAGTCTCGGTGGGACTGATCGCTCATCTCGGTTGGACCGAAACGTTACAAAGGGAAACAGAGAGATTACAATCCCATCTTGGTGAGACCGAGATCCCTATCGGTGAGACCGAAAAGACTAGGGTTTGTGGTAGTGGCTATGACATCTGAACTCGGTGGCGCCGGATAGAAAGAATCGGTGGGGGATTTTGGTTTGGGTCATATGTGGATGTGAGAAAGTAGTTGAGGGCTTTGGAGCATATCACTAAGCATTTTGAGCAAGAACCTCATTAAGAAACACCTCGTCCCTCCTTTATAGTATTGGATTTTCCTATAGACTAAATGTGATCTTGGATCACTAAAATGGAAAATGTAGAGTCTTGTGCTTTGAGCTTGAGCCAATCCTTTTGTCCTTAGTATTTTGAGGGGTCCACTTTTCTCATCCATGTCATGCCAATCATTGAGCTTTCCTGAAATATTTATCTTGAAATAGCATTATCTCAATGAGCTATATGTTGTTAGGAATTACCAAAACCACCCAGGGATAGTTGCACTTTCAATCTCCCCCTTTTTGGTAATTGATGACAACATATAGATCAAAGCTTCAACAAATGATAATAAGATTGAAAAAACATTGTCGCTTTGAGAAGTATGTGAAAAGCAAGAGCCCCCCCTAAATTTGTGCATTATTTAAGATTTGCTTTGGACTGCAAATGCACAATGAGTTAGGATCATGGGTTACTCTTCCATGTCACATACATCTTGGTGGAGCTCTCAAAATGATAATAATTAAACACATGCACTCATCACCAAGAAAAGTGAATGATCATATGAGGATATAAGAGATAATATCATCCAACAAGCATTAATGTAGCATAGCATATGATCAAACACATGATCATCCAAGTATCTCACAAAAGGCATAATGTATCAAGCGAGCACTCAAAGAACGAAGTTGAACCACCAAAAAGAAGAGAGAACAAAAGCAACACTCTCTCTCGAAGCCTATGATCTATAGATTTTTCTCCCCCTTTGGCAACAAGTTACCAAAAAGTTCATAAAAAATGCATTGAGCTAAAAGACTCTCAGGTTTGGTCTTCAGGCAGTGGTGTAGAGATGACTCCAAGGACGAAAGCATCAGTCGATGTAGCTGGAGCTGGTGGAGTGGCTTCTGGAGCCGGTGGCACTGAAACTGTTGCTGGTGCAGATGATGTAGCTCTGGTGTCTGGAACAGGCACTGCAGCAGATCTCTGTCCTCTGGGCACTCTACAAATGCATCTGTAGTAGACTTGCCCTTCTTCTTCTCCACTTCCTCCCGAAGTTGCTCAACAACTGACTGGATCTCAATGACCTTGACATCAAGAACATAGAATTTCTGTTCTATGATTCTCTCCAAGCTCTCCTGGTTTTGAGTTAGGGTGGCCAAGCCCTTCTCAATCCTCAAGGTGGAGGCAATCAAGTAGCCAAGCTGATCTTGCTTGCTCTTCAGGAACACCTGAGATGCCTTTTCAGAAGTTGGCATCTTAGCAGCTTTCTCAGCCCTTGCTTTCTCTTTCTTCTCTTGTGCTTGCACAGATGATGGTTCATTTTCATCCATCACAATGGTGTTGTCCTCAAAGTCAGGGTAGATGTGGTGCTCTTTTTCCAAAAGATATGTGCCAGTGCCCATCTTGGAGTTTATGAGCTCCTGAATGTGTGGGGCATATCCACAAGATCTTTTCTGATTAGCAGCAGTCCTTTTGATTGTTTCCGCAATTAGACTCATGACTTTGAATTTCTGAGGCACATCAAATATATGCAGCAAGTTGATTGCATGGCCTCTGATCATCTTGTGATATCTTGACTTGGGAAACAGAGTGTGTCTTAAGATCCAGTTGATAGTAGGCAATCCTGACAACAGGTAATGTACAGATCCAAACTTATGTGTCTCTAGAGCAGCATCTCGGATCTCTCTGTACATGTGAGCCATAGAGTTGTGGTCTTTCTTCTTCTTGGCATAGACATCCAAGTCATCCTCATTCTCTTTTGGAGCATTTATCAATTCAGACCATTCCTCAACTTTGGATTGGTACCTTGTACCCTCAGCCATCCAGACAATTTTCCCATCTGGGTAGAAATGAGCTGTGGAGTAAAACTGCATGATGAGCTCATCATTCCACTTGGTGAGCTTCTGGCCAACAAAGTCATCTACTCCAGAAGCATTGAAACTGTCACACACTCCTGGATAATGCTCTTCATTCTTCCTGATGTACTCCTAGTCAACCCATCTCATATCACATACTTGTTGGGGAACGTAGCAGAAATTCAAAATTTTCCTACGTGTCACCAAGATCTATCTATGGAGAAACCAGCAACGAGGGGAAGGAGAGTGCATCTACATACCCTTGTAGATCGCTAAGCGGAATCGTTCAAGAGAACGGGGTTGAAGGAGTCGTACTCGTCGTGATTCAAATCACTGATGATCCTAGCGCCGAACGGACGGCACCTCCGCATTCAACACACGTACGGAACGGAGACGTCTCCCATGCCTTGATCCAGCAAGGAGGAGGGAGAGGTTTATGGAGATCCAGCAGCATGACAGCGTGGTGGAAGTAGCGGGATTCCAACAGGGCTTCGCCAAGCGCTGCGGGAGGAGGGAGATGTGTCACGGGAGGGAGAGGGAGGCGCCAGGCCTTAGGTATTATTGCTCCTCCTTTTCCCCACTATATATAGGGCCAAGGGAGAGGGGGAGGGCGCAGCCTTGCCCCTTCCTCCAAGGAAGGGTGCGGCCAAGGGTGGGGAGGAGTCCATCCTCCCCAAGGCACCTCGGAGGTGCCTTCCCCCTTTAGGACTCTCCCCTTTTTCTCTTCTCTTGGCGCATGGGCCTCTTGGGTCTGGTGCCCTTGGCCCATGTAGGCCAAGGCGCACCCCCTACAGCCCATGTGCCCCCCCGGGGCAGGTGGCCCCACCCGGTGGACCCCCGGGACCCTTCCGGTGGTCCCGGTACAATACCGATGTCCCCGAAACTTGTCCCGATGGCCGAAATAGCACTTCCTATATATAATTCTTTACCTCCGGACCATTCCGGAACTCCTCGTGACATCCGGGATCTCATCCGGGACTCCGAACAACTTTCGGGTTACCGCAAACTAATATCTCTATAACCCTAGCATCACCGAACCTTAAGTGTGTAGACCCTACGGGTTCGGGAGACATGCAGACATGACCGAGATGACTCTCCGATCAATAACCAACAGCGGGATCTAGATACCCATGTTGGCTCCCACATGTTCCACGATGATCTCATCAGATGAACCACGATGTCAAGGACTTAATCAATCCCGTATACAATTCCCTTTGTCTATCGGTACGATACTTGCCCGAGATTCGATCGTCGGTATCCCGATACCTTGTTCAATCTCGTTATAGGCAAGTCTCTTTACTCGTTCCGTAACACATCATCCCGTGATCAACCCCTTGGTCACATTGTGCACATTATGATGATGTCCTACCGAGTGGGCCTAGAGATACCTCTCCGTTTACACGGAGTGACAAATCCCAGTCTCGATTCGTGCCAACCCAACAGACACTTTTAGAGATACCTGTAATGCACCTTTATAGCCACCCAGTTACGTTGTGACGTTTGGTACACCCAAAGCATTCCTATGGTATCCGGGAGTTGCACAATCTCATGGTCTAAGGAAAAGATACTTGACATTAGAAAAGCTTTAGCATACGAACTACACGATCTTTGTGTTAGGCTTAGGATTGGGTCTTGTCCATCACATCATTCTCCTAATGATGTGATCCCGTTATCAACGACATCCAATGTCCATAGCCAGGAAACCATGACTATCTGTTGATCACAACGAGCTAGTCAACTAGAGGCTCACCAGGGACAGATTATGATCTATGTATTCACACGTGTATTACGATTTCCGGATAATACAGTTATAGCATGAATAAAAGACAATTATCATGAACAAGGAAATATAATAATAATACTTTCATTATTGCCTCTAGGGCATATTTCCAACAGTCTCCCACTTGCACTAGAGTCAATAATCTAGTTCACATCAATATGTGATTAACACTCAAGGTCACATTCCCATGTGACTAACACCGAAAGAGTGTACTAGAGTCAATAATCTAGTTCACATTACCATGTGATTAACACTCGATGAGTTCTGGGTTTGATCATGTTATGCTTGTGAGAGATGTTATAGTCAACGGGTCTGAACCTTTCAGATCCGTGTGTGCTTTACAAATCTCTATGTCATCTCCTAGATGTAGCTACCACATTCTATTTGGAGCTATTCCAAATAACTGTTCTACTTGGAGCTATTCTAAATTGTTGCTCCATTATACGTATCCGGTATCTCTACTCAGAGCTATCCGGATAGGTGTTAAGCTTGCATCGACGTAACCCTTTACGACAAACTCTTTTACCACCTCCATAATCGAGAAAATTCCTTAGTCCACTAGTTACTAAGGATAACTTTGACCGCTGTCCTGTGATCCATTCTTGGATCACTCTTGTACCCCTTGACTGACTCAAGGCACACTTCAGGTGCGGTACACAGCATAGCATACTGTAGAGCCTACGTCTTAAGCATAGGGGACGACCTTCGTCCTTTCTCTCTATTCTGCCGTGGTCGAGCTTTAAGTCTTAATTTCATACCTTACAACTCAGGCAAGAACTCCTTCTTCGACTGATCCATCTTGATCACCTTCAAGATCATGTCAAGGTATGTGCTCATTTGAAAGTACCATTAAGCGTTTTGATCTATCCTTATAGATCTTGATGCTCAATGCTCAAGTAGCTTAATCTAGGCTTTCCATTGAAAAACACTTTCCAAATAACCCTATATGCTTTTCAGAAATTCTACGTCATTTCCGATCTATGATATGTAGACAACATATATTCATCAGAAATTCTATAGTGCTCCCACTCACTTCTTTGGAAATACAAGTTTCTCATAAACTTTGTATACACCCAAAATCTTTGATCATCTCATCAAAGCGTACATTCCAACTCCGAGATGCTTATTCCAGTCCTCAGAAGGATAGCTGGAGCTTTCCATACTTATTAGCATCTTTCAGGATTGACAAAACCTTCCGGTTGTATCACATACAACCTTTCCTCAAGAAATTCGCTGAGGAAACAATGTTTTGACATCCTATCTGCAAGATTTCATAAGTAATGCAGTAATCGCTAATATAATTCCAACAAACTCTTAGCATCACTACGAGTGAGAAAGTCTCACCGTAGTCAACTCCTTGAACTTGTCGGAAACTTCTTAACGACAAGTCGAGCTTTCTTAATGGTGATACTTACCATCATTGTCCGTCTTCCTTTTAAAATCCATCTGTACTCAATAGCCTTACGACCATTGAGTCGTTCTGCCAAAGTCTACACTTTGTTTTCATACATGGATCCTCTCTCGGATTTTATGGCCTCGAGCCATTCATCGGAATCCGGGCCCAGCATCGTTTCTCCATAGCTCGTACGTCCATTGTTGTCTAGCAACATGACTTCCAAGACAGGATTACGTACCACTCTGAAGTAGTATGCATCCTTGTCATCCTACGAGGTTTGGGAGTCACTTGATCTGAAGTCTCATGATCAATATCATAAACTCCCACTTCAATTGGTGTAGGTGCCACAGGAACAACTCTTTGTGCCCTGCTATACACTAGTTGAAGTGACGGTTCAATAACCTCATCAAGTCTCCACCATCCTCCCACTCAACTCTTTCGAGAGAAACCTTTCCTCGAGAAAGGACCCGATTCAAGAAACAATCCATATTGCTTTCGGATCTGAATTAGGAGGTATACCCAACTGTTTTGGGTTTCCTATGAAGATGCATTTTATCCGCTTTGGGTTCGAGCTTATCAACCTGAAACTTTTTCACATAAGCATCGCAGCCCCAAACTTTTAAGAAATGACAGCTTAGGTTTCCCTAAACCATAGTTCATATGGTGTCATCTCATCGGAATTACGTGGTGCCCTATTTAAAGTGAATGTGGTTGTCTTTAATGCCTAACCCATAAACTATCGTGGTAATTTGATAAGAGACATCAAGGTATGCACCATATCCAATAGGGTGCAACTATGATGTTCGGACACACCATCCCACTATGGTGTTCCAGGCTGTATTAGTTGTGAAACAATTTCCACAATGTCTTAATTCTGTGCCAAACTCGTAATTCAGATATTCATCTCTATGATCATATCATAGATCTTTTATCCTCTTGTCACGACGATCTTTCAACTTCACCCTGAAATTACTTGAACCTTTCAATAATTCAGACTCGTGATTCATCAAGTAAATATACTCAACATCTACTCAAATCATCTATGAAGTAAGAACATAACGATATCCACTACATGCCTCAGCACTCATTGGGCTGCACACATCAAAATGTATTACTTCCAACAAGTTGCTTTCTAGTTCCATTTTACTGAAAACGAGGCTTTCAGTCATCTTGCCCATGTGGTATGATTTGCATGTCTCAAGTGATTCAAAATCAAGTGAGTCCAAACGGTCCATTTGCATGGAGTTTCTTCATGCATATACACCAATAGACATGGTTCGCATGTCTCAAACCTTTCAAAAATGAGTGAGCCCAAAGATCCATCAACATGGAGCTTCTCCATGCGTTTTATACCAATATGACTTACGTGGCAGTGCCACAAGTAGGTGGTACTATCATTACTATCTTTTGGCATGAACATGTGTATCACTATGATCGAGATTCAATAAACCATTCAATTTAGGTGCAAGACCATTGAAGGTATTATTCAAATAAACAGAGTAACCGTTATTCTCCTTAAATGAATAACCGTATTGCGATAGACATAATCCAATCATGTCTATGTTCAACTCAAACACCAAATAACAATTATTTAGGTTTAACACCAATCTCTTTGGTAGAGGGAGCGTGCGATGCTTGATGATATCAAGCTTGGAAAAACTTCCAACACATATCATCAGCTCACCTTTAGCTAGTCTCCGTTTATTCCGTAGCCTTTTGTTTCGAGTTACTAACACTTAGCAACCGTACCGGTATCTAATACCCTGGTGCTACTAGGAGTACTAGTAAAGTACACATTAACACAATGTATATCCAATATACTTCTATCGACCTTGCCAGCCTTCTCATCTACCAAGTATCTAGGGTAATTCTGCTCCAGTGGTTGTTCCCCTTATTACAGAAGCACTTAGTCTCGGGTTTGGGTTTAACCTTGGGTTTCTTCACTAGAGCAGAAGCTGATTTGCCATTTCATGAAGTATCCCTTCTTGCCCTTGCCCTTCTTGAAACTAGTGGTTTCACCAACCATCAACAATTGATGCTCCTTCTTGATTTCTACTTTTGTGGTGTCAAACATCGCGAATATCTCAAGGATCATCATATATGTCCCTGATATATTATAGTTCATCACGAAGCTCTAACAGCTTGGTGGCAATGACTTTTGGAGAAACATCACTATCTCATCTGGAAGATCAACTCCCACTCGATTCAAATGATTGTTGTACTCAGACAATCTGAGCACAGGCTCAACAATTGAGCTTTTCTCCCTTAGTTTGTAGGCTAAGAAAATCGTCGAAGGTCTCATACCTCTTGACATGGGCACGAGCCTGAAATCCCAATTTCAACCCTCGAAACATCTCATATGTTCTGCGACGTTTCAAAAACGTCTTTGGTGCCTCAATTGCAAACCGTTTAACTGAACTATCACGTAGTTATCAAAATGTGTATGTCAGATGTTCGCAACATCCACATACAACGTTCGAGGTTCAGCACACTGAGCGGTGCATTAAGGACATAAGCCTTCTATGAAGCAATGAGGACAATCCTCAGTTTACGGACCTAGTCCGCATAATTGCTACTATCAACTTTCAACTAATTTTTCTCTATGAACATATCTAAATAGTAGAACTATAGCGTGAGCTACGACATAATTTGCAAAATCCTTTTGACTATGTTCAGGATAATTAAGTTCATCTTATGAACTCCCACTCAGATAGACATCCCTCTAGTCATCTAAGTGATTACATGATCCGAGTCAACTAGGCCGTGTCCGATCATCACGTGAGACGGACTAGCCAACGTCGGTGAACATCTTCATGTTGATCGTATCTTCTATACGACTCATGCTCGACCTTTCGGTCTCCGTGTTCCGAGGCCATGTCTGTACATGCTAGGCTCGTCAAGTTAACCCTAAGTGTATTGCATGTGTAAATCTGTCTTACACCCGTTGTATGTGAACGTAAGGATCTATCACACCCGATCATCACGTGGTGCTTCGAAACGACGAACTGTAGCAACAGTGCACAGTTAGGGGAGAACACTTCTTGAAATTTTTGTAAGGGATCATCTTATTTACTACCGTCGTTCTAAGTAAACAAGATGTATAAACATGATAAACATCACATGCAATCAAATAGTGACATGATATGGCCAATATCATTTTGCTCCTTTTGATCTCCATCTTCGGGGCTCCATGATCATCATCGTCACCAGCATGACACCATGATCTCCATCATCATGATCTCCATCATCGTGTCTCCATGAAGTTGTCACGTCATCTATTACTTCTACTACTACAGCTAACGGTTAGCAATAAAGTAAAGTAATTACATGACGTTTATGTTGACACGCAGGTCATAAATAAATTAAGACAACTCCTATGGCTCCTGCCGGTTGTCATACTCATCGACATGCAAGTCATGATTCCTATTACAAGAACATGATCAATCGCATACATCACATACATCATTCATCACATCCTTTTTGGCCATAGCATACCCTGCAAAAACAAGTTAGACGTCCTCTAATTGTTGTTTGCATGTTTTACGTGGCTGCTATGGGTTACTAGCAAAAACGTTTCTTACCTACGCAAAGACCACAACGTGATATGCCAATTTCTATTTACCCTTCATAAGGACCCTTTTCATCGAATCCGATCCGACTAAAGTGGGAGAGACAGACACCCGCCAGCCACCTTATGCAACTAGTGCATGTTTGTCGGTGGAACCGGTCTCACGTAAGAGTATGTGTAAGGTTGGTCCGGGCCGCTTCATCCCACGATGCCGCCGAATCAAGATAAGACTAGTAACGGCAAGCATATTGAACAAAATCAACGCCCACAACTACTTTGTGTTCTACTCGTGCATAGAAACTACGCATAAACCTAGCTCATGATGCCACTGTTGGGGAACGTAGCAGAAATTCAAAATTTTCCTACGTGTCACCAAGATCTATCTATGGAGAAACCAGCAACGAGGGGAAGGAGAGTGCATCTACATACCCTTGTAGATCGCTAAGCGGAAGCGTTCAAGAGAACGGGGTTGAAGGAGTCGTACTCGTCGTGATTCAAATCACCGATGATCCTAGCGCCGAACGGACGGCACCTCCGCATTCAACACACGTACGGAACGGAGACGTCTCCCATGCCTTGATCCAGCAAGGAGGAGGGAGAGGTTGATGGAGATCCAGCAGCACGACGGCGTGGTGGAAGTAGCGGGATTCCAACAGGGCTTCGCCAAGCGCTGCGGGAGGAGGGAGATGTGTCACAGGAGGGAGAGGGAGGCACCAGGGAGAGGGGGAGGGCGCAGCCTTGCCCCTTCCTCCAAGGAAGGGTGCGGCCAAGGGTGGGGAGGAGTCCATCCTCCCCAAGGCACCTCGGAGGTGCCTTCCCCCTTTAGGACTCTCCCCTTTTTCTCTTCTCTTGGCGCATGGGCCTCTTGGGGCTGGTGCCCTTGGCCCATGTAGGCCAAGGCGCACCCCCTACAGTCCATGTGGCCCCCCCGGGGCAGGTGGCCCCACCCGGTGGACCCCCGGGACCCTTTCGGTGGTCCCGGTACAATACCGATGACCCCGAAACTTGTCCCGATGGCCGAAATAGCACTTCCTATATATAATTCTTTACCTCCAGACCATTCCGGAACTCCTCGTGACATCCGGGATCTCATCCGGGACTCCGAACAACTTTCGGGTTACCACATACTAATATCTCTATAACCCTAGCGTCACCGAACCTTAAGTGTGTAGACCCTACGGGTTCGGGAGACATGCAGACATGACCGAGATGACTCTCCGTTCAATAACCAACAGCGGGATATGGATACCCATGTTGGCTCCCACATGTTCCACGATGATCTCATCGGATGAACCACGATGTCAAGGACTTAATCAATCCCGTATACAATTCCCTTTGTCTATCGGTACGATACTTGCCCGAGATTCGATCGTCGGTATCCCGATACCTTGTTCAATCTCGTTATAGGCAAGTCTCTTTACTCGTTCCGTAACACATCATCCCATGATCAACCCCTTGGTCACATTGTGCACATTATGATGATGTCCTACCGAGTGGGCCCAGAGATACCTCTCTGTTTACACGGAGTGACAAATCCCAGTCTCGATTCGTGCCAACCCAACAGACACTTTCAGAGATACCTGTAATGCACCTTTATAGCCACCCAGTTACGTTGTGACGTTTGGTACACCCAAAGCATTCCTACGGTATCCGGGAGTTGCACAATCTCATGGTCTAAGGAAAAGATACTTGACATTAGAAAAGCTTTAGCATATGAACTACACGATCTTTGTGCTAGGCTTAGGATTGGGTCTTGTCCATCACATCATTCTCCTAATGATGTGATCCCGTTATCAACGACATCCAATGTCCATAGCCAGGAAACCATGACTATCTGTTGATCACAACGAGCTAGTCAACTAGAGGCTCACCAGGGACAGATTATGGTCTATGTATTCACACGTGTATTACGATTTCCGGATAATACAATTATAGCATGAATAAAATACAATTATCATGAACAAGGAAATATAATAATAATACTTTTATAATTGCCTCTAGGGCATATTTCCAACAATACTATGGGCTTCTTGTCAAGCAAAACTGTCTCATAGAAATCCTGTTGTTCCTTAGTGTGGAACATGTAGTCCACTGCAGTTCTCCTTCTGACAACATAGGGATCTGTCTGTCTCCACAGTCTCAGTCCTGCATCCTTCCTGAGCATCACATCCTTTGCAATTGGATGAGCATCATCATGATCAGGGATCTTGGGCTTCAACTTTCTCAAGACAAGTGAATCTTCATCTTCTTCATCATTAACAGCGTCAGGTACTGGGCCTTGTTCTTTTCTTCAGCTGGAATGCTCCTAGTGTTCTCTTAGGTGTAGACTTGGGCTTAGGAGCAGCAACTTTGGGAGCATCTTTGGGCTTAGATGGAGCAGCCCCTGATCTGATTGCACCTCCCATCACCTTCTGAGCTTTAGGTGCTGGTGCATCAACCTCTTCCTCTTCTTCCATCATTGAGGGCTTTCCAACAACTCTGTCCATTGTCTTCTTGACCCTTTCTTTCCTTTTCTTCCCTTCTAGAGCAGCCTCTTTGGGTTCAGATTCCAAAGTTACTTGAGTAGAGTCTCTGGCTTTAGACATGGGAACTCTTCTTGCAGGTGCTTTGGTCTTCATACCAGGCTTAGTGACAGCAGTTGTGCCATATTCCTTCTTCAACGCCTTCTTCTTAGATGTGGCCTCATCATCAACAGCCACATAGTCCTCATCTTCAGATTATGAGGTTCTCTTCTTCCTTGTCCTAGTAGCTGCCTTGGGCAAGTTACTAGGTGTGCTCCTGCTACCCTCATCTGAGGTACTGGAGGGACTAGTGCCCTCACTCATCTGAACTTGCTCCTCAGACTTGTTCTGACTGTCACTCTGATCTGACATGATGCAAACTCTGACAGCAGACCCTGTGAATAGATGTATATGAGGTAGAGTAGATGAGCATCACAAAGCAAAGAGGTTTTTGCAAAACATTGAGTCAAAAACTTAGTTTTAGTTTTCCATAGAAAGCATTTCAGAGCTACCGATTTGTAAACTCAGTGATACCGAAGCAGCTTTTCGAACCTAAACTGGTGGACTCGGTAAGATTGAGTCACAGTTTGGTGGCACCGAGACTACTAGGGTTTCACAGAGAATCGATCTCGGTCACACCAATTTGCAATTCTCGGTCGGACCGAGAATCACATGTGCAATGGCCTAAGCCAAATCGGTGAGACCGATTTCTACAACTCGGTCGGTCCAAGATGAATTCGGCGGAAACCTAACCCTAAATTTTCAATCCAAGATTAATCTATGGAGTATTTTTGCTGGATAGGAAGATTTCAAACGTGGCAAGATTCATGGAAATGCAATGTGCTAGGAAACAGAGTTAACAATAGCACAAAGATTCAAATCCATACCCTAATGCGGCGATGGATTTGCTACGGCGGCAACGCCGGAGTCGAATCCTATTGACAGCGGCAGAGACCAGCGGTGGGAGGTTGCTGGCGACGAGGAGGATGATCCGGAGACCCGATGAGGCAGAGCAGGTTGTGCGCGGGCGAAGAGTTTCGGAAAATTTTCCAAAAATTTGACCCGTGAGTATATGTAGCCTGACCCTGTCAGTGTGACCGAGTGGAACAACTCGGTGGCACCGAGATGCAAAACTACAAGCAGTTGCTGCAACTCGGTGTGACCGAAAAGTTCAAATGGGTTGCACCGAGATTGAAAACCTAGATTAACTTAGTGATCTCGGTATGACCGAAATGGATGATTCGGTCAGACCGAAACGCACAAAGAATTTTTGGAAATTTAAGTCTGATGAATCGGGGACTCCGAGTGCTCCTCACATAGAGTGGTTCAAATCTGACTTGATCAACCTTTGTGATGTAGCATGAATAGAGTTTGAGACAAGAAAAGCATAGATAGCTAGAGAAGGTTCTTAGGCATTCTTGTCCCTCCACTTGGCAAAACAAAAGGAACAAAACAATCAAAACTACAATTGGATGTCCTCGAATGAGTAAAATATGCATCCAACATGCTCACACAATAAAATGGCAAATGAAATATGTGACAAAGCATGCACACACTATTCTAGCATCTATCAAGCAATTGGCGATGACTAGGTCATCTATATATGAGTATATTGACTTCGGAGTCAAATGAGAACATTTGATCATTGGTCATACTCATATTTAAGCACAAGTGGGGTTACCACTTTTACATAAAGCATTGTTGTGTTCACACCATTAGAGTTGCTTTAGCTCAATTCTTAGAGTAAAGCTCCCCCTAGATGTGAGATCCCCCCTAAGAGGGTTGAACTAACCTTGGGTTTTGTCGATGATGACTTCATGTAGGTGTTGAATATGTGGATGCTCTATGTTGATGTAGATCATTTGGAGCAATCCTTTGGAGTGAGTTGCACTTTCAATACCTACATGGGTTAGTCCCACAAGGAACAAACAAGGATATCCATAGACATAGAGTGATACACACACACAAGATGATGTGTATGAAAGCGTTAGGTTACCTTGTCCCTTGTCTTACCATCAAGAGGGTTTGTGACTCCATGAACAAGTGCAAGATGTGGAAGTTGGTTGCACTTGTCCTCGCCAAAATGATAAGAGTGAAGTATGTTGGCGGAGTCACCCTCAAGAACTCTCTAGTTCTTATTCTTCGGGATCCACATCATCTTGATGGGAATCCTTGGGGTTGTAGTCGTACTTGATGAAGTAGAACTTGATGTAGTCTTGGGAACCCACTTGACCAAGGCCTTAGGAGCTTCTTCAAATGCATCAATCTCCTCTTGAAGCTTGTCCTTGCCTTTCTGCTTGTGGTCTTGTGGTGGAAGATCATCTTGAGCTTGTGTCCCTTTGAAAGAACTAGGATCATACTTCTCTTGTTGAGGAACAAACTTCGTCTTGGGGTATTGATATTCTTCCCACTCAAGTCCATTGGCATTGAACTTTCGTTCAAAACCAACACCTTGGTTCTTCCGGTGCCTTCCTTGCTTGCGTACAATTTCCTCGAATTGCTTACTCCCGGCAAGGCTCTTGTAAACACCTTTCTCTATAATTCCCTTCAATATGCTATTTTCTTGCTCAAGTGTAACTTGGCTAAGAGAATCATTAGTGGAATCAAGAGAACTACTAGAAGCAACAACATTTGATTTAGCATGATGATTGTTGTTACTACTAGAGGAAGAATCTTTCTTGTTCTTGTTACTTGACTTGACTTGAGGCATGTAAGTAGATAAGAGTAAACGCTTGGCAATGTAAGAAGAACTTTTCTTGCGAAGGTCATCATTGATAGCCTTTAAAAACTCATGTTCTTGCTCAAGGTTGAGCTTTTCAAAGTGTAACTTCTCATGAGTCCTTAAAAGTTGTCGATGATCTCCTAAGATAGTTTCATGAGCTAACTTAAGAGTGTTTAGTTCTTTAGTTAGGAGCTCAATCTTCTCCTTATCATTGTCAATCGTTTTATCTTGATTAGCATGATTATTTGACGATTCATCATAGTATTCATCACTAGAGTTGTCAACGAGTAAATCATCATCACCTAGCAAGTCATCTTCATCACTATTGAAATCAACATACTCGGGGTGTAATACCTTCCAAGTCCTTCATTTGGTGTGTCAAATATGTCGTATGAGTTGGTTGACACAAGTGCTAGACCGGCAACACCTTCATCTTGATTATGTTCTGAGTCGGAGTGATAGCTTCTCTCGGAGTGATGGTCGGAGTCGGAGCCGGATACCCATTCACCAACATGAGCTTGATGTATTCATTTTGTGTAGCTCCTTGATGACTTGTCCTTCCTTTTAGAATCCTTGCTTCTCCGGGATGTTCTTCGTTCATAACGATCATCTCTACTCCTTCTCTCCCTTGGTGGTGATTCTTCTCTTCTACTTCTTCTATTTAGAGATTCTTCTCTTCTTTTGTAGGGAGCCGTACACTCATTGGAATAGTGTCCGGGTCTTCCACAATTATAGCAATTACGCTCACAACTCGAAGATCTTTTGTCATTGTAGGACCTTGACTTGGAACTTCTTTCCTTGCTCCTACTCTTGTAGAACTTGTTGAAGTTCTTCACCATTAGGCTCAATTCTTCATTGAAGGTTTGTTTCTCACTTGATGATGTGGGAGCTTCACATGAGGCTTGTAAGCACCACTTGAATTGTTGTGGAGCTCCTCCTTATCCTTGAGTGACATCTCATGACAAACAATTCTTCCAATGACTTCTGTTGGCTTGAGATCTTTGTAATTTGGCATCATTTGGATCAATGTGCACACAGTATCATATTTTCCATCCAAGGCTCTTAGGATCTTCTTGATGATGATTTTGTCAGCCATCTCTTCATTTCCTAAGCCGACAATCTCATTTGTGATGAGAGCAAACCTAGATTACATTTCACCGACACCTTCACCATCCTTCATTTTGAACTTGTCAAGTTGACTTTGAAGCACATCCAATTTGGAATCCTTGACAAAGTTGGTACCTTCGTGCATGTCAATCAAAGTATCCCAAATTTCCTTTGCATTCTCAAGACGGCTGATTTTGTTGAATTCTTTGGGGCACAATCCGTTGAAGAGGATATCGCAAGCTTGAGCATTGTATTGCAACATATTCAACTCTTCCGCGGTAGCTTCACGGTTCGGTTCTCTCCCATCAAAGAATTCACCTTGCAAGCCAATACACACAATAGCCCAAACGGCGGGCTTATGTACAATAATATGCATTTTCATCTTATGCTTCCAACGAGCAAAATTAGTACCATCAAATTAAGGACCTCTATGGTGGTAATTTCCCTTGCTAGACGCCATACTCTCCTAGGTTGTGAAACCAAGGCTATGACTACCAAAAGCTATGGAAATCAACGAAAATGGAGACCAAAGCTCTGATACCACTTGTAGGATCGAAAGTATGTCTAGAGGGGGGTGATTAGACTACTTGACCAAAATTAAAAACTGACCTTTTCCCAATTTTAGTTCTTGGCAGATTTTAGCAACATAGCACAAGTCAAGCAATCAACCTACACATGCAATTCTAAGAGTATAGCAACAGAATGTAAAACAATTGTATATGAAGGTAAAGGGGAGGAGTTTGAGGAGGCAAACAGAATTGGAGACACGGAGATTTTTGAGCCGTGGTTCCGATAGGTGGTACTATCGTACATCCACATTCATGGAGACTTCAACCCACGAAGGGTAACGGCTGCGCGAGTCCACGGAGGGCTCCACCCACGAAGGGTCCATGAAGAAGCAACCTTGTCTATCCCACCATGGTCATCACCCACGAAGGACTTTCCTCACTAGGGTAGATCTTCACGAATTAGGCGATCTCCTTGCCCTTACAAACTCCTTGGTTCAACTCCACAATCTTGTCGTAGGCTCCCAAGTGACACCTAGCCAATCTAGGAGACACCACTCTCCAGGAAGTAACAAATGGTGTGTTGATGATGAACTCCTTGCTCTTGTGCTTCAAATGATAGTCTCCCCAACACTCAACTCTCTCTCACAGGATTTGGATTTGGTGGAAAGAAGATTTGAGTGGAAAGCAACTTGGGAAGGCTAGAGATCAAGATTCATATGGTAGGAATGGAATATCTTGACCTCAACACAAGTGTAGGTGGTTCTCTCTCAGAAAATGTATATTGGAAGTGTAGGCATGTTCTGATGGCTCTCTCCATGAATGAAGAGTGGGTGGAGGGGTATATATAGCCTCCACACAAAATCTAACCGTTACACACAACTTACCAATCTCGATGGGACCGAATCCTGAAACTCGGCCGGACCGATTTAGCAAATAATGTGACCATTAGGATTTTCGGTGGGACCGACATGTCAACTCGGTGGGACCGATGTGGTTAGGGTTAAGGCATAACATAATCTCAGTGAGACCGATTACGCAAACTCGATGAGACCGATTTTGGTAATAAGCTAACCAGAGAGTTGGTCAAGCAAACTCGGTGGGACCGATTCGGTCATCTTGGTTAGACCGAAAAGTTACGAAAGGGAAACACAGAGTTTGCATTGCAGTCTCGGTGGGCCGATCGCTCATCTCGATTGGACCAAAACATTACGAAGGGAAACAGAGAGATTACATTCCCATCTCGGTGAGACCGAGATCCCTATCGGTGAGATCTAAAAGACTAGGGTTTGTGGCAGTGGCTATAACATTTGAACTCGGTGGCGCCGGATAGAAAGAATCGGTGGGGCCGAGTTTGAATTTTGGTTTGGGTCATATGTGGATGTGAGAAAGTAGTTGAGGGCTTTGGAGCATATCACTAAGCATTTTGAGCAAGAAACTCATTAAGCAACACCTCATCCCTCCTTGATAGTATTGGCTTTTCCTATAGACTCAATGTGATCCTGGATCACTAAAATGGAAAATGTAGAGCCTTGTGCTTTGAGCTTGATCCAATCCTTTTGTCCTTAGTATTTTGAGGGGTCCACTTTTCTCATCCATGCCATGCCAATCATTGAGCTTTCCTGAAATATTTATCTTGAAATAGCATTAGCTCAATGAGCTATATGTTGTTAGGAATTACCAAAACCACCCAGGGATAGTAGCACTTTCAAAGATCCCCAAGAGACAATAGATCACTTCTGGGCCAGATTCCTCCTTGTAATGAACAAGGTTAAGGACTGTCGCGGGGAAGACACAATCTCATTCTTTTGCAAAAAATTCACGGACAAGGGAGTCCTCAACACCATAAGTCGCCATGACATAGTACACTTTGCTGACTTGGCGGCCATAGTACAGAAGTACTGTGCGATGGAAAGTGCCCGGAAAACCCAAACAAAATTCTAGGATCCTCCGGCGCTCACTAAAACCCCCATTCGAACTAAGAGGGTGCTCTCTCGCAAGTCACCAGATACAATCGCGAAGAAACCAAAGCCCACTACAGGGCATGGAACCGTAATGGAGGGATGGCTCATTAGGCCATGCAAAATTCACACCGCACCAGATACCATACCAACACATAGCCTTAGAGCATGTTGGATACTACGACAGGTGGCCAAGAGTAGTGAGGATCTCCTCATCAACCATACCGTAGAGCAACATCCCACCTAAAATAACAATACAACACTGACAGTCTTTGAGACTTTTGCCTCAAATAACTAGCGCAAGCAAGCACTCCGCAGCCTCACCGAAGTCTACCATGTCGCAGCAATAAATCCATGGAATGACATCGCTATAACCTTCAATGCCAGTGACGAACCTCAATTCTGAACAGTTCGTGCACCAGCCGCTCTGGTCCTTAGTCCAATCGTGGACGACTTCCGGCTTACTAAATTGCTCATGGACGGCGGCAGCAGATTAAACCTCATCTATGAGGAGACCCTTAACAAGATGGAAATAGACAAGAGCCGCATTGAGCAAAGCAGCACGACCTTCAGGGGAATCATCCCTAGCCGGGAGGCACGATGTGCGGGAAAAATCACACTAGATGTGGTATTCGGCACGCCAGAGAATTATTGGTCCGAAGAAATCATATTCCAAGTGGCCCCATTCAGTAGCGGATACCACACCCTTTTAGGGCGGGATGCATTCACGAGCTTCCAAGCTATACCCTATTACGGGTACATGAAGCTCAAGATGCCCAGACCCAATGGAATCATCACTGTAGCTAGTGATCCGGACATAGCACTCCCTGCCGAAAATAAAACCGCCGCACTGGCCCTTGAGACATTATCCGAAGCCCTCGCGGCTGAAGAACTAACCATGCTGCGCTCCATAGTGGACAGGGACGACGTGATACTCGACAAATGACCCAAGTCCACCTCATTCAAAACAGCGGATGAAATAGTCAAATTCCAGGTCCACCCAACGGACCCTACAAAAACAGCATCCATTGGGGCACAGCTGAACCCCATAATAGATGCCGCACTGCGAGAGTTCTTGCACGATAATTGGGACATCTTTGCCTGGCATCCTTCAGACATGCCAGGCATCCCACGCGGGCTGGCCGAACATAGCCTAAACATACTGAAGGGGACAAGCCGGCCAAGCAGACTCTTCGTCGCTTCTTAGAACCTAAGTGACAAGCCATGGGAGAAGAGCTAGCCAAGCTACTCGAGGCCGGATTCATCAGAGAAATAAAACATCCGTATTGGCTAGCAAACCTGGTGATGGTACCAAAGAAGGACAAATCCTGGCGCCTATGTGTCGATCTCAAGTACCTCAATAAGGCTTGCCCTAATGATCCCTCCCCCTCCCCCGCATTGATCAAATCATCGACACTACCGCAGGACACGATTCATTGTGCTTCCTCGATGCATACTCCGAATACCATCAAATCAAGATGGCGGAGTCTGACCAAGCCGCAACGGCATTCCTAACACCATACGACCCCTTCTGTTTCAACACCATGCCTTTTGGGCTCAAAAATGCCGGCGCAACCTATCAACGCATGATTCAGACATGCTTGGAGAAGCAAATCGGCAAAACAGTGGAGGCATACGTAGACAACGTGGTCATCAAAACCAGACACGTCGAATCCTTAATAGATGACTTGAGGCTTACATTCGACAATCTCCGAACATACAACATCAAGCTCAACCCGGAAAAATGTGTTTTGGGTGTACTTGCTGGAAAGCTGCTAGGCTACATTGTTTCCAATAGAGGAATTGAAGCAAATCTAGCAAAAATTCAAGCCCTGTCACATTTGGCTACCCCAACAGACCTCCAGCAAATCCAGAAATTAACTGGATGCATGGCTGCCCTAAGCCACTTTATCTCCCGATTGGGAGAAAAGGCACTACCTCTTTATTGCCTTGTTCAACGCACTGAACACTTCGAGTGGACGGATGCGGCCACAGCCGGACTGGAAGAAATAAAGGCCCTCTTGGCCAGCAATCCAATCCTGGCCGTGCCAAATATTGGCGAACCCATGCTGTTATATGTAGCCGCAACACACCAGGTTGTAAGCGCAGTGCTCGTCATCGAATGAGAAACGGATGGACATAAGTTCCCGCTTCAAAAGTCGGTATACTACATGTCCACTTCCTCACTCCATGCAAGTCCCTGTACCAACATTATCAAAATATAGCATACGCGGTCTTCATGGCATCCCGGAAACTACAACACTACTTTCAAGTGAGTTCAATCACGGTGGCCTCTAAAGTACCACTCAACAATATAATAAATAACCGCGATGCCACGGGCCGGATTGCTAAATGGGCTATCGAGCTCCTCCTGTTCGACATAACATACAAACACGGCGAGCCATTAAGTCGCAAGTACTGGTTGACTTCATCGCCGAATGGACAGAAGCCGAACTCCGTAAAGAGTACGACACATACACCAATTGGATCATGCACTTCGACGGCTCTAAGATGCTAACTGGATTGGGAGCGGGCGTCGTCCTGACATCCCCCACCGGAGACACGGTCCAATATGTGCTCCAAATACTATACACAGACTCCAACCATGCAGCCGAATATGAGGCTCTGTTGCATGGTCTTCGGATGGCAGTCTCCATGGGCATTTAACGCCTAAAAGTGTGCGGGGATTTGAAGCTCGCAATATCTTAGATAAATGGAGACTTTGACGCGAAGAATCCAAAAATGGCAGTCTACCATAATGTTGTCCTCAAGATGTCAGCTCGGTTCGAGGGGCTTGAATTCCATCATGTGGTCCGAGAAAACAATCAAGCGACAGATATCCTCGCCCGCATCGGCGCCAAGCGCGACCCCGTCCCACCTAATATCTTCTTGGAAAAGTTGTTCAAGCCATCCGTGGTGTGGTAAGGTGAGACCAGCAATACTAGTACAGATCCGATCACAACCCCAGATACCGAGCACACTGACATAATCGGAGGCTCTGCCACCGAAATAACACCTTCAGCCCATGTAATCATGGCTGTTATCGCCCCGTGGACCGAACCCTTCGTAGCCTTCCTAAATAGGCAAGAACTCCCCGAGGACCAAAATGAGGCGCGTTGCATTGTGCGGTGCTCTAAAGCCTACAAAGTCCATAAGGGAGAGCTTTATAAGAAAAGCGCCATCGAAGTGCTCCAAAGATGCATCTTCGAAGAGGAAGGGCGGCACCTCTTGGCCGAAATCCACGCTGGACTCGGCAGCCACCACGCCGCAGCTCGGGCCCTTGTAAGAAAGGCCTTCCGTACAGGTTTTTACTGGCCGACAGCCCGAGCAGACACACAAGATATCGTTCAACATTGCGTTGGTTGCCAGCTTTTCACCAATCAGAGCCACATGCCCCCTAATCCTCTCCAAACAATCCACATAACTTGTCCCTTCGTGGTCTGGGGGCTCGATATGGTCGGACCCCTTAGAGGAGGAAGCCATAAGAAAAAATACTTACTGGTCATGGTGGACATGTCCACCATATGGATAGAGGCCAAACCAGTTAAATCAGCCGAATCCAGACCAGTGATAGACTTCATATCAGGGGTTGTGCACCGTTACGGTGTCCCCCATAGCATCATCACCGATAATGGCTCAAACTTCACAGCCGATGAGGTGAAAACTTGGTGCGGCAACATGGGCATTAAGCTTGATACGCCTCTGTCTATCACCCCCAAACAAACGGTCAAGTCGAACGAGCAAATGGTATTATTATGTGCAGAATAAAACTCAGAGTAGTGTTATCCTTGAAGGAGTCAAATACGCACTGGGTCGAGGAGCTCGACTCCGTACTATGGGGACTGCGGACCACGCCGAATCGCACTACCGGATACACACCATTCTTTATGGTGTATGGCACAGAGGCGGTATTACCCTATGATATTATTCATGACTCAACTCGGGTGCGCATGTAAGAAGAGAGATAAGCCGAGCTCGATCGGCAGGACAATCTAGATGCCCTGGAGGAGGAGCGCGATGTAGCAAAAGCCCATTCTGCATTCTATCAGCAACAGGCTCGAAGGTATCAGAGAAGAGAAGTACGGGCAAAAACTTAAAATATTGGCGAACTCGTTTTGCGCCTACCCGAGAAGAAAAAGGACAAGCTCAAGCCCAGGTGGGAGGGTTTCTTCATCATTGATAAAGTTCTCACTGGAGGAGCGTACCGCCTGCGTGATGCATCAGATAATCGATTAGAGCCGAACCCGTGGAATGCGGCCAGACTCCGAAGATTCTACGCCTAAGTGCTGGACTCTATGTTTGTCTCCTTACCTCTTCCCTTTTAAATTATATCCTCTCTTTTTTCTTCTTTCTTTTTTATATATCCCTAGAAGGCTTAAAGTGTGACCCGTTTACACAATTTTGACGCGCTATGCGCGCTAATTATACCTGGGGGCTTCTTATACAGAAGCTTAATATCACTATTTTCCGGGCTTCATGCCCACTTCATATGTGTAACTTTTCCATATGCACCTTTTCTTCGCCATTATATGCGTCGATATGACTTAAGTTTTGGCCAAGCTGGGTTGCCCGGCTGTTGTGTTTATGCCCTACGTTCCCATTAATTCCGCTAGGGCATAAGGGGAGCACCTCTACGATTGTTACCACTGGGTCAGCTGGATGCGTACCTCAGACTAGGTGAAGCCGAAAGCTAGCATTCTGAAGGGAATATTCAGTCGGTGAACAAAAGATGTTTTTTACCTATTACAATGTAAATCCCCAGATGTTTTGTATCCTGAGTCTCTATTCACAGTTTGGACATGCACATTAATGCATGCGTACCCAGGGAAAGGAACCCTTAACGGAACTATTCTCTCTGAAAGATGTTTCTTACTATCCATGTAATATAACATAACTAGTTGGGTACTTGTCTGTTCAAGCACTTATGACCCCTACGCCTGGTTTCCACGCGTACCCCGGTTTACATAACTGAGCGTGTATTCGGATACACTTCGGACTGTCGGGTCTGGAGGCTGAAGCGAAAAGGTCCGCCATGACAAATGATTTAAAATCCAGCTAGGGACAAAATACGTCCACTGAAGTACATAGTCACTTAGATTGGCTAAATTCTTCTTCTTTACCATCCAACAGGATGTCTAGCCTACAATCCTATTGGGAATACTTTGTGGCTAAACCTACTTGGTCATATACCAAACTAACGGGAATTTCCTTCCCATCTGTCCCTACAAGACCGACCAAGGCCATTTGATTCGGATCCACCTTGGTGTACCGTGTCTTTATCATGGCCCAGGCTTCCCTCGCACCTTGTCGACAGGCTGATATCTTCCATAATCAGAAGCGCCGCCGTGCTCCCTTGAGCAGCTCTGCAAGCTCTCCCATGCTTCTTAGCTGGGAGGCGGACAGCCACAAGGCCTGGGTAATACCCTGCATCACCTGCCGAACTCGTTCGTGCAGTTGTGAAAGTTCTTGCAGAAGATTGCCTGAGGATCCAGGCATCTCCTCTTCAGGACGGCCAGTCAGCATAACTACAGACATAACTCTGTTAACTCGTTTCTTTGCCGAACTATACAAAGGTTCGCTTAAGCACTTACTATAAATGCCGCGTCAAAGCCTCTTATTCTCCTTCACGGAGTCAGCAAGCTACGCCCGAACATCTTTTAATTCCACGTCCAGCCGGGTCTTCGCGACCTGGAGATTATTTTTCTGCTGTATAACCTCTGTAAGCACGCGCTCGCCAGCCTTCAGCTGTCGTTCAACTTATTGCTCATTCCCCAGTACAATCTCCGAATTACCTCCAGGGTTGCCTGCAGAGTCTATTATTAGATTTGCATTCATGCCGAATACTAACTGGTATACGTACTTACATTCTCTTTGATCGAGACAAGTATTACCAGATGGGGCCTTCTTGGACTTCTCCATTCCGGCAACTGCAGCACGCAACTGGGCTTTGCACTCCTCCAGCTATTTCGATAGCTGTGCATTCTTCTCCGCAAGAACCTATGCATACAATGATCCTTAAATCAGTTGTGCCAACTGTTTCAAGTCTCAGGGGCTACTAATATACATACTTATCAAATTTTCTTACCCATATATCCTTTACATATTGGTCCATGGATCTGGCAAATCCATCTTGAGCAGCTCAGATGTATGCGTCCCCTGAGTTGAAGGCATTAAACGTCTCTTCGGAGAAATTAGCATCGTGGAGTATGGCCCGTTGGCGCCGGTGATTCATGGCGCTCTCCACTTTGGAATTCGTAGTAGAGATTCTATTTTCATCCCCTGTAGGGGAATAATTCGGTGTTGTCCCCACGTTAGCCTCCACCCTTGAGGCCGGTTCTGGTATCCGGCTGGCGGAGGCGTGGTCGGCAGGGTCTCCGGACATAGTCCGGTGAGTACTCTTTCTGCCCGGACACAATGGACGCTGTTACATTTTAGAGACGATAAACATGGAGCAGGTTTTAAATCATACCTTTGCGATGGCGTCTCAGTCCTAACCGTCTTCCTCTTAAGCCTGCCCGGCTTGGGTGCCCTTTGCTGATGAGCCCCCATGGGCTCAGCACGACGCCCCGGTAGCCTTTTCTATAAAGTACAATATATGTGCATGGGGTAAGGCACAAAGAAGGTATCCTTCTTGGAATTTAGGACTCAGGTTTTACTTACATTCGATGCAGGGAGCTGTCCAGGATAGTCGGTGATGATGGCCTCCAAGGTGCCGTCACAGCTTGCCTGGTAAAATGTCCCGTCGACAAGCTCCACAGATATGTCCGGATCTTCTTCAAGTCCGGGCTCGAGGGCCCGGTCAAGGTCCTCTGGCTGCGGAGACGGGCTGTGAACTCATGGCCTTTTTCAGTTCCTGCTATGAATTGGCAAGGTAAGTACTTGTGATGAAGAAAACAGGGATGAATGGAGTTGAGTAAAAGATAGCGGCTCACCCAGCTTGGGGGGTTGTACATGGAAAATCCATCCCGTGGCTTAATACGGAGGAACTCCTCTTCTTCTCCTTTGTACAAATCGGACAGTATTTTTGCCAGAGCGGTGGCGGAGTCCGGACCTTTACGACCGCAACGGGTGGCATCGTCTTCTCCATTGAAGTGCCACATGGGTTTCCCCGTATATTGAAGTGGCTACACCACCCGCATTATGCATATTGACATAACCTCGATTATTGTCAATCCTGATTTGGCCAGCATTTTTATCCTGCCCATCAGGTAAAGGACCTCTCTGTTATCTTCCTCCTGGGGGCTCTGGGGCGCTAGCTGTGGCGTTTCTTCAGTGGGGCATTAGCAAACTCAGGAAGGACCATCCGAATTGGGCCCGGAAGGGGGACGTCCTCTACATAAAACCACTCCGAAGTCCAGTCTTCGAATGTCTTCTTTGGAGTGCCGGACAAGTATCCGGTCTCGGCAACACGCCATATTTCGGCTCCATCCACTTGATATATTGATCCCTCCTGATTACGGCGGACAAGGCAGAACAGGCTATTCCATAGCTCGAAATGAGCCTCGCATCCTAGAAATAGCTCACAAAGGGCGACATAACCTGTGATTTGTAGTATGGAGGCAGGGTTGAAGTTATGCAGCTCGAGGCCATAGAACTCAAGGAGCCCGCAGAGGAACGGGTGGATTGGAAACCTGAGTCCCCTCAGCAAATAAGGGACAAGGCATACCCGCTCCCCCTTGGATGGGTTGGGAAAACTCTCCGCTTGCTTCCCGCCATTATAGGTGGCTAGTCCGGCTAGGACGGGGACCATGTATGCAGGCGGGAGAATCCCCTTGGTCTGCAACTCTACTAATCGGCTATGGAGGACAGAACACTTCTCCCAATCGCCTGGCTTAGTGCTACGGGAGTAAGAGGAGGAGCTACGATGGCTGGCCATGATGGGATGGTTTCTTCTGGGCGCGCTCTGATGAATGCTTGCTGGGGGAGGATGGTGTAATTTGGATCTGAGGATCCCCATCTCTTTAAATAGACGATTCACTTACATGGTTAGGGTGGCAAATGTAAAAATGCCCCGACTTCTCACATTCACAGAAGCCGAGGAGTACAACATTAATGGGAAGCCGGACACTATTCGCTACAACATGTACTACTAAGGGAGTCCTGGATTAGGGGGTCCTCGGACAGCCGGACTATATACTTTGGCCGGACTGTTGGACTATGAAGACACAAGATTGAAGACTTCGTCCCGTGTCCGGATGTGACTCTCCTTTGCGTGGAAGGCAAGCTTGGGGATTCAGATGTGTAGATCTACTTCTCTGTAACCGACTCTGTGTAACCCTAGCACCCTCCGATGTCTATATAAACCGGAGGGTTTAGTCCGTAGGACAACAACAATAATAATCATAGGCTAGCTTCTAGGGTTTAGCCTCTACGATCTCGTGGTAGATCAACTCTTGTAATTCTCGTATCTTCAAGATCAATCAAGCAGGAAGTAGGGTATTACCTCCATTGAGAGGGCCCGAACCTGGGTAAACATCGTGTCCCCCGCCTCCTGTTACCATTAGCCTTAGACGCACAGTTCGGGACCCCCTACCCGAGATCCGCCGGTTTTGACACCAACACCCGTCGCAGGAGATACTCAACCTCTGCGAGCGGGTGTTGGTGACGGTGCGGGAGGGGCTCAGCAGCACTGACGTCATCGCCGCCTTCATAATGCGCCGGGTTTTGCCGTTGCAGCGGCGCATCTGCCTCATCGGCCAGATGGCCGGCCTTCAGGACCCCAACCGCCTGGCGGCCACGCGTTTGGTGGCGAACCAGATTGTGTGCCGGGTCAACGACATCTCCAAGGCCGCGATGAGGGACGACTAGTAGTTTGGCAAGCCGCCGTACAGCCGCTTGAGGCCGGTGCCCATGGTGAGTCTTTGGTCTTTGTATTTTGCTGCTATGCATCTCCTTATCCCTCCCGATGCAACGCGGGAGGTGCTTCTGAATGCCATCCAACATACTTACGCTCGGGCGCCGTCACAGGTGGTGCGGGCCGTGTCGGAGGATCCCGCGGCCCATGACGGAGGGGAGGAGGCGGACGCCAACGTCAGCATGGGGCGTCCTGTAGGAAAGTTTGTTTTCTTCATATCTCTTCTTCGAGTTGCCAGGCGCGATGCGACATGGGCAGTGCTGATGCGGGCCGTTGGTGCAACAGCGCCAGGCAGAGGAGGCGGAAGCATAGGAGGCGCTAGGTCATCACGAGGGACGCCGGCGATGAGTCGGCCATATGGGAAGGACATTGTCGCGCCACGGCCCTTGGCAGCAAAGCACGCGGCGGATCCAGGGGGGGGGGTGCAAGACCAGCCGCCAAGAGGAGGTGCGGCGCTGCGTAGGAGAGGCCGACGAGACCCGCCATGCGGGTGCCGCCGGGGTAAGCTTTCCTTTTGCTTGCGTCCGAGTGGCCGAGCGGCCCTTCTCGTCGCTTATTTAGTCTTGATCTTCTTGTCGCCATTCTCGCTAGCGAAGGTGGCGGCGGAGGCCGCGGCTGCTGAGGGCGCCGCGTTCCGAAGGAGCCAGTCCGCCGCTATTGACCGGGACAAGGAGGAGCAGGCGTACCCGGACCTTGGCCTGCACCCGGCCGATGCCAAGGGCTTGGCCGGGCGAGGACCCGCCATGGCCGGAGATGCCATAGGGGATAGTGGTGGCGGCAATAGTCTTCGAGCCATCGTCAGTGAGGGAGCACGGCCAAGGAGGCCGTGCGGATGTGGTGGACCTTGACCGGGAGGTCGTGGTCGTTAGGGACGACACCCCACCGTGGACTGCCGTGGTTGAGCGGGCAGGGGTCCACAGAGGCGGCAGTGACGCCGTCTTGAAGGAGGCACCACGGATGGTGCCACTGGGGACGCCTCGGGCGTCGGCGAGCGAGGTGCTGCAGGTGGTGGAGCCACAGGCCACCCCGGCTGTCAAGGCGGTGGTGGTGCCGCAGGCCGCTCCGGCTACCGAGTCAGAGGCGATGCTAGAGAGGGCGTCGAGAGCGTGCCGGTCGCAGGCAGAGCAGTTGGTGGAGAGCACGCCCTGGTTCCCAGGCCAGGAGGGCGTCAGCCTACTGTGTCGCTGCCGGCATGGGGCGGGGCCACAGTGGTCTTCGGGCCTCAGACCCAGGAGGAGTTGGCGATGGACGCTATCAGCCGCTGTCTGCGTGGGTGGACGGACCGGGTCGAGGCCTTCTCCCATGCCGAGGTGGAGCGTACGCGGGAGCTGGAGCGCGCCGTGCTGGTAAGCTCCCCTTCCGCCTTCTGACACTTATTCTTTTCTAGTTTCTTCTTTGTGGGGGCATGCCCGCACACCCATTGGGTGTAGCCCCCGAGGTTCGGGCCAACTATGTAGTAGTTGGGTCGAATCTTTAAAATGTCGTC
The DNA here is from genome assembly GCA_963921465.1 of Triticum timopheevii. NCBI lineage: Eukaryota > Viridiplantae > Streptophyta > Magnoliopsida > Poales > Poaceae > Triticum > Triticum timopheevii. The sequence continues at coordinate 500,486,722 of OY997272.1, forward strand.
TTTGTGTTGAATGTTGCTTCTTTCTAGCAACTCGATGCCTACCGGGTCGGCGTCTTCAACCGCCTCCTGGGCAAGTATCGGGAGCTCAAGGAGGAGTAGCTCCGCATCGCCGCAGGTACTTTCTACGCTCTTTTTAGTGGGGGCGCGCTAGCGCACCCACTGGGTGTAGCCCCCGAGATTAGGGCCAACTGTGTAACAGTTGGGTCGAATCTTAAAACTTGGTTCTTCGTTTCTGAATCTTCTTCTTTGTAGCTGAGGTGTTGTCTCGACAGACCCGGCTGCTTCGGGCCGGCCTTCATTATGGCCGGCTTGTCGCCGATGCCGACCTTCTTGGAGCCGAGGTGGCGCGGGTGAAGGCGGAGGCGGAGGCGGCCCGACGGTCGGTTGACGAAGCTGGCCGACTGCGGTAGCAGTTGGCGGGCGACAAGAGCTGCCTCGAGGCCGAGGTGGAGCGCCTTAAGGTAGAAGCCGCCAAGGTGGTGGAGGCCTAGCGGGCCCTGGCCGAGGTGGACCAGCAACGCGGCAAGCTGGCCGACGACAAGGGCCAGCTCCAGGCCAAGGTGGAGTGCCTGAAGAGGTAGACGGCCGCAGCAGAGGAGGCCCGTTGGGAGGAGACCCGCCGCCGCGAGGCATCCGAGAAGGCGACCGAGGACAAGGACGCTAAGTTGAAGGCGTACCTTGCCAAGGTGGCCGACTTGGAGATGATGATCCAGGAGCATGACCGCACCATTGATTGGGAGCGGTGAGGTATGTTGCTCGAAGCACAGCACCTATAAGAGTCCTTCTCCAGTAAGTGCTTTTTCTTACTTGGTGCCATTTTTCTGACTTGCTTCTTTTTTTGACAGGGGCCTTCTCAGAGACGCATCAGCTGGCGAAGGAGGCCGTTCACTTCCAGCTTGCCCGCTGGGGGTCGTTAGCTCTAGGACCAACCTGCAGGTGGCCTGGACCTTCCCGGATATGGTGACCGCAGCTGAGGCTCGTATGCGAGTCTTGGGAAATCAGATAGGGTGGCTCTCCCAGGCCAGCGTGGCGATGATGACGGCTCTATGGCCGGGCTCCGTTGTGCCGAGTAGCTTCACGCGGTTGGCGCGCTGGCTGGAGATGGGGCCGGACCGGCTCCATGAGTGGCGCCTCTCCGTCGCCGGTGCCAGTGCCGAGATGGCGCTCCAGTTTGCCTTGTCTTGGCACCCAGACTTGTAGCTGGACACGTTGATGGGCCTGTGGGCCGGCTCGGAGGAGCAGCTGCAGGAGCAGTCCGGGCAGATTGCTACATGGGCTAGCTACATCGCCGGGTTCGCCTTCCATGACGAGTTCCACCCGGAGCGGGTGGAGGATGGCAGAGTCGTGCCTGGCGACGACTACGGCCTGCTTCTGCACGACTTGGAGGGCAGCTCAGAGGAGACGGACGTCTACCGCGACAGGGGTGCTGAAGAGGAAGACACCGACGCTTCAGCGAATTCGGAGGCCACCGCGGGGGAGCCGTCAGCTGCGCGACCTAGAGCTGGTGACGCCTAAGGTTGTCCTATTTAAACTTAGTGAAAATTTATGTTAGGTAGCAGGTCCACCCACCCTCTGGGGGTTTCTGGGTGTAATGAACTCTGGCCATGGGCCCTGTACTTTAATATCATGTGATGTGTATATTTTGTGGATGCCTGTGCTCCTACTCTTTGTTTTTTGAACCCATTTCTTGCGCTTTTCGTCTCTCGAACCTCCCCCCCCCCCCCCCCCCCGCGAGTCTGACAGCCGAGGCTCTAGTCCATGACAAGGAGTTCAGTTTTTGAGAGGAGCGTGCAGTACTTAGTCTTTCAAAATGTTGAGCGCGAGCGAAACACCCACTGGTCCGGCTGGCGGCAATCCGGCAAAGCCGGTTGGTGAGCAACTACTCGTGCGGCGGTTTTTTAAAGTGGTGGTCCGGGTTGGCCGACCCGGCATCCTTTGACTTAGTGTTTGAAGCGTGTTGGAGATTTGGCCCATTGTGCTTGCCAACCGACAGCCAAAGCCGGATCTGTGGCCTAGGGCAAAGTGGGGGGCCGCGGCGTCCTTAGTGCGTTAGGAATCACCAAGGGAGGCGGTGGGTGGCGACCAAGCCGGCCAGCCCCCGAGCCCCCGGGTCAAGCGAGTCAGACTGGTGGCCGGGTTTTAGGAGCAAAGTGATGCACAAATGTAGGAGACACAATAATTTGGTCGGAAAAGGGCAGCTCCTGATCATCATTCGGGACTCCGTAGTTTCATGTGTTTACAAAAGGCAACGATACATACATTCGTACGACTAACTGTAAAATGGGTGGAGAAGTTCCGTGTTCCATGGCCGGGTCGTTTCTTCACCGGCGGGGTCTCTCTTGCGCTTGTTTGACTTGCGAGCGTCGATGAGGTAGTAGGCATTACGATTGCACAAGGCCCTACTGAGAATGAAGTCCCTCCCATGGAGGGGACAACTTGTGCTGGTCGGCTTGCTCTTGGACGAGTCGGAGGACGAGGTCGCCTTCGTGGAATGCGAGGGGCTTGATCTTCTTGCTGTGGTAGTGCCTCAGACCTTGCTGGTAGATGGCCGAATGGCGGAGCGCTAGGAGGCGCGCCTCTTCGAGTAGGTCGACGCCGTCTTCACGGGCTTCCTTGGCTTCGGCTTCAGTGTACATCACGACACGCGGCGAGTCGAACTCGACGTCGGTCGGGATGACGGCTTCGGCTCCATAGATGAGGAAGAACGGGGTGAACCCGGTCGACCAGTTTGGTGTTGTTCGGAGACTCTAGAGGACAACCGGCAACTCATCGAGCAAGCTGCCAGGTGAGCGGATGAGCGGCTCGATGAGCCGTGGCTTGATGCCAGATAGGATAAGGCCGTTGGCCCGCTCGACCTACCCGTTGGACTGCTAGTGCGCAACGGAGGCCAGGTCAAGGCAGATGCCGGAGATTGAGCAGTATTGCGCGAGGGTTCCCTTACCAAAGTTGGTGCCATTGTCCGTGATGATGCCGTTGGGCATGCCGTAGCGGACGGTGATATCTTTGATGAACCGGACGGCCGTCGGCCTGTCCAGTTTCTTGATTGGCCTTTCTTCGACCCACTTGGTGAACTTGTCCACCGCCACCAGGAAATGTGTCAGACCGCCTTTCGCGGTTTTGAAGGGTCCCACCATGTCGAGTCCATAGACCGCGAAGGGCCAAGCGATCGGATGGTACGGAGAGCTGACGCCGGCTAGTGGCTGCGCTTGCTGAAGCGCTGGCATCCCTCGCACTTGAGGACGAGTGATTCGGCGTCTTGGAGGGTCGTAGACCAGTAGAAACCACGGCGGAAAGCCTTGGCCACTAGGGACCGCGAGACAGCGTGGTGCCCGCACTCGCCCTGGTGTATGTCGAGGAGGATCTCGATGCCTTGGTCCTGCTCGACGCAGCACTAGAACACGCCGGTGGAGCTGCGTTTGACAAGCTTGTTGTTCATGATGCTGTGGGAGGACGCAAGGCGTTGCACTTGCCAGGCCTCGATCTCGTCCATGGGGATGACCCCATTCTCCAGGAACTCCGAGATGGGTAGGGCCCAAGAGGGAGCCGTCTCCATGGCAAAGACAACCACTAGGGTGGGTTCCGTGTCGGCAGCCCCCGAGCCAGGCTGAGCAGCCCCCGGGTCGGGGATGTCGGTGGTCGGGTCGAGGCTGATGGCGTCCGGGTTGGCGGCTTCAGTCTCCGGGCCAAGTTCGGCAGCCCCTGTGCCAGGTACATTAGTCCCCGGGCCGGGTCCAGAAGTCCCCGGGCCGGGTTGAGGCGCAGCCGGGTCGTCCGGGACGTGGATGGACTGGGAGTCCGAAGATGGCTTGACGGACGGCTTGTGCAGGTGCTCGAGGGAGACGCCAGATAGGATGGACTGTCGGGACGAGGCGATCTTGGTGAGCGTGTCGGCTGCCTCATTCTCCGCGCGCGAGACGTGGAGGAACTCGCAGCCTTCGAAGAATCCGACCAGCTTCTGGACGAGGAACCAGTAGATTGCCATGTTGGAGTCACGGGCGTCCCACTCGCCGGAGCAGTGCTGCACCACCAGGTCTGAGTCGCCGAAGTACAGGATGCGCCAGATGCTGAGTTCCTTGGCAAGCGGAGGCCATGCACAAGGGCTTCATACTTGGCGATGTTGTTGGAGGCGGCGAGGTGGATCTCGAGTGCGTAGCGAAGTCGGTCGCCCTTCAGGGAAGACAACACAATGTCGGCCCCGAGGCCAAGTCGCATCTTGGAGCCTCCGAAGTGCATGTGCCGGTGCATTGAGTCTGGTGGCGGTGGCGGGTACTGGGTCTTGGTCCAGTCGACGAGGAAGTCGACCAGGGCCTAGGACTTGATCGTGGTGCGGGGCTCATAGAGGATGGTGTGGCCGGCTAGCACGAGCGCCCACTTGGCGACCCGGCCAGAAGCGTCCCGACACCTGATGATCTCGCCGAGGGGGGCTGTGCTGACCACGATGATAACATGCTCCTGGAAATACTACTTCAACTTCTTGGCGGTGAAGTACACACCGTAACACATCTTCTAGTAGAGAGGGTAGTTCTGATTGGATGAGGAGAGCACTTCACTCAGTTAGTAGACCAGGCGCTGTACGGCTTGAACCTTGCCCTTCTCTGGTCGCTCGACCACCAGCACCGTGCTGACCGACTGTGAGATCGCGACAATGTAGAGAAACAGTGGCTCCTTCTCGGCCGGTGTGGCCAGGACGGGTGCGGTGGAGAGCATGCACTTGAGATCCCAGAAAGCTTCGTCCGCCTGGCCGTTCCACTTGAATGGCGTCGTCTTCTTCATCAGCTGGTACAGGGGCAAGGCGCTCTCGCCCAGTCGGCTGAGAAACCGGCTGACCGAGGCCAAGCAACCGGTGAATTTATGGACATTGCGCAGCCGGGCCGGCTTGCGCATGCGCTCGATGGCCTTGATCTTCTCCGGGTTCGCCTCAATGCCGCGCGCCGAGACGAGGAAACCAAGTAGCTTTCTGGCCAGGATGCCAAAAACACATTTGTCCAGGTTGAGCTTGACCTTGTATTCATGCAGGTTGGCGAATGTTTCCTTCAGATCGTCGAGGAGCGTGAGCTGCTGCTTGGTCTTCACCACGATGTCATCCATGTAAACGTGGATGTTGCGGCCGAGTTGCGGCAACAAGCATTTCTGCATGCAGCGCTGGAAGGTGGCACCGGCGTTCTTGAAGCCTAATGACATGGTGATGTAGCAGTACGCCCCAAAGGGCATGATGAAGGACGTCTTTAGGGCGTCGGCCGGGTCCAGCTTGATCTACTGGTAGCTGCAGTAAGCATCTAGGTAGGATAGGAGCTCGCACCCGGCGGTCGAGTTGATGACATGGTCGATCCGCGGGAGGGCGAACGGATCCTTGGGACAGGCCTTGTTCAGGCTAATGTAGTCGATACACATGCGCCAGGTCTTGTTTTTCTTCAGGACGAGGACTGGGTTGGCCAATCACTCGGGGTGGAACACTTCCATGATGAAGCCGGCCGCCAAAAGCTTGGTGACCTCTTCACCGATGGTTCTTCTCTTCTCTTCGGAAAATTGTCGTAGGGGTTGTGGGACAAGCTTGGCGTCCTTGCGAACATGGAGTTTGTGCTCGAGGTACTTCCTCGGGATACTCGGCATGTCCTTTGGGGTCCATGCAAAAATATCAAGATTCTCATGGAGGAAGTTGATGAGCTCGCCTTCCTATTTGCTGTTGAGGCGGGTGCCTACGACCACGTACTTGCTGCAGCTGGGGTATTCCGGGTTCTGCTTCACTCTCTTGGTATCCTTGGAGGGCTTGAAGGCGGCCTCGTCAGCCGGCTCCTCAGCTGGGATCGGCGCGGGTGACACTTTGCTGGCTAGGGCGATGATCCGGTCGAGCTAGAGCCACTCCTCGGCTATGACCAGCGACTGGACCAGCTTGGCGCTGTCTCGGGCGCACTCCAGGGACTTGCGGTAGTCGCCGATGACAGTGATGAGGCCCTTAGGACCCGGCAGCTTCATCTTCAGGTAGGCCTAGTGGGGGACCACCATGAACTTGGCGAGCGTCGACCCAATAGTGCGTGGTACGCGCTGGATAGGTCCACCACCTCAAACCAGATTGGTTCGCACCAGAAGTGACTGTTGTCGGCAAACAGGACGTCTAGCCGGACCTGGCCGATGTGAGGGCAGGAGATGCCGGGAACAATGCCGTGGAAGATCGTCCGGGTTGGCTCGAGGTCCTTGGCCTCGAGGCCGAGCTTGGTCATGGTGTCGCAGTAGAGGATGTTGATGCTGCTGCCGCCGTCAATGAGGACTCGAGAGAAATTGCACGTGCACTACGGCGCGATGATGGTGGGGATGAGGACGAGGTTGTAGCCACCCGGATTCGGCATGACGGCTGGGTGGTCCTCCCAGGACCATGTGACCGGGTGGTCCGACCAATGCATGTATTCCGGCTTGGCCGGGACGACGGTGTTCACCTCCTGCCGGAGGAGGCATTCACTGCGCTTGTCATCGCCGATGCTGGTGAAGACGACATAGGTCGCGTTCTGGTCCGGGTAGGCGTCGTCGCGCATGGCACCGCCGACCGGAGGCAGTGGAGGAGGTGGAGGCGGCTGGCCCACGCCTAGAGCTGGAGCCGGAGGAGGTGGGACGTCGCCCCTCATTATGTGCTTCGTGATGCCGCACTGCTGAAGCGTGTGTGTGGACGGCCTCGAGCCATTGTGGTGCTTGCTGGGAGCGTCGAGCATCTCCTCGAAGCTCATGGCGGGCTGCCATGCCGCCTTGCCGGTCTGCCGGTGTTTGGCTGCCGGGTCGGCTACGAGTCAGTTGTAATAGCGCTGAGCCAGTTGGTCGGCCTTGCGCTTGTGGTTCTGCTGGTTATGCTACTGCTGGCTTCCTTCGCCGGCCGGCTTCGGAGGGGGAACCGGCTTTGCTTTGCCGGCTTCATCTAGCACCACCTGGATCTTCATGGAGGAGTTGGTGTTGGCGTACTTGTCCGCCATCACCATGAGCGCGGCTATGGTGGCCGGCTCGGAACGCAAGAGCTTGTGCTTGAGGAGGGGGCCATCGCGGCATCCGTTGACGAAGTACTAGATTGCTTGGACCTCCTTGACACCCTCGCAGCTGTTCTGGAGCTTGGTCCAGCATGCGAGGTACTCGCGACCGGTCTCTGTCGGCCCCTGCACACACATGGCGAGCTGGCTGGGGCGGCCGGGTTACCGGTAGGTTCCCGTGAAGTTGCGAACGAAGGCCTGCTCGAAGTCAACCCACGTGTTGACACTGCCCATAGGCAGGCTGTTCAACCAGGTGTGGGCTGACCCTTGGAGCATGAGCGGGGCGTAGCGCACAGCGAGTCGGTGGTTGCTGCCGGTGATGTCGATGGCGGTGGTGTAGTCGGTGAGCCAGTCCTCCGGCTTCACGGTTCTGTTGTACTTGGGGGTGTCGCGGGGGAGCGTGAACCCATTTGGAAAGGGCTCCTCTTGGATGCGTGGGCTGAAGCACACTGGTCCGACAGCGCCGCCTTCTTCCACCTCCTGGGAGAAAGCAAGCCGGTCAAGCCGATGGTGGGCGTCGGTGTCCTCGATGGCACGTGCACTGAATCAGTTGGCGACTGGGCCATGGGGGCCGGGTCAGTTGGAGCCGGATGCTGGCCGGGTTGGCGGGGTCTGCGTCGGTTTTCCAGAGCCGGCTCGCTGCCTAAGCCTCCTGCGGCCGTCAGGGCCGGGTTAAGCCGGGTCCAGGTGCAGCCGGAGTGCACCTCACCGGGTGGTGAGGACGTCGTGTGCTGATGGTCGCTGGGTTCGGCAACGCGGGTGGAGCCGGATCCCGCCGGCTTGGCGAGGCTGTTGAGGCGGTCCTATTTTGCATTGGCCGCGTCAAGGACATCGCCCATCCGCTTGATGTGCTCCCTCAGCTCCTTTCCCGAGAGCTGGTCCAGGCCGACCGCGGCCTCCTGGGCAGCGTGCATGTTCTTCATGGGAGTCTCATAGACGGGCGGGTTGGCACCGACAACGCGGCCGATCACACCGCCCCGGGCTCGCACAAGGTAGGCATGAAGCCATCGGCGGTGTTGCCTCCAGCTCAGCGGAATCCAGGCGACGATGCATGGCGGCGAGCATCTCGGTCAGGTCCAGCAGGCGCTGGCGGTCCTCCTTGAGTCGGGTCCGGGCCTCAGCGATGTTGGAGGCATCGATGTCGGTGCCGATGGTGATGCGAAGGCTGTGCATCGTGGCATGCTACGGGTTGGGGGAGGCGGCCCGGCCTGCTGCAGCCCTGGCTTCGGCGGCCTTCCTCGCCATGCTCGACGAAGAGGAGGCGTCGGTGCTAGTGACTAAAACCTCCACGTGGATGTCCATTGCCCCGGTGGGAGCGCTGCCGCTGAGGGAGAGGGGGTAGTCAGAAAAGCCTAGTACCTCGTTGGGCTACTCGTCGGCTGCGGGCGCGTCGAAGATGGGCAGCGCGGCGAACGAGGCAGTGAGCGTGCCGATGACATCGTCCGCCAGCGTGATGGGCTCGTCGAAGTCGGAGAGGAGCCCCGTCTGAAGCATGCTCCGGGCCAGCTCCTCGAGCCGCCCCTCGGTGGGCGCCAACTGTCGTGGTGGGCGCACGGCAGATGCCATGGGATGGCAGAAGAGAGGAGGAGGCTCAAGGGCACTGGTGGGCTCTAGAGGCGGGGTTGGCATGAGCGAGCGCGGGACGCAAGACATACCCAGGTTTGGGGCTCTCCGGAGAGATAATACCCTTAGTCATGCCGAGTGTGGTTGCTGTGTAACAGTACGGAGTTGCTCCTAGAGCTGTATGGAGGAAGAAGGAGGGCTGGCCAAGGCTTAGGCTGTTCCCTCTCCCTGTGGATTCTACCGATCGGGTGGCTAGGTTACTGTGTGCCTGCCTGTGTGCGTGAGAGCTCCTGCAGGGTTTTATAGACCAACCCCCCGGGGTACAATGGTAATGTTACAAGGTCGTAGGGCCGGGTCGTCAGCTCCTTGGGACCCGGAGCTGGGACCCGCCGGAGGCCTGTGGTTTGCCAGGTTCCCCTAGGCGCGGGCCCCGCATGCCTAGGGGCATTGTTCACCGTCTTTTCGATCGCAAGGAGTGGCCGAGTCAAGTCGGGTATAGTGACGGCCCGTTAGGTCGCCGCTTGCTGGCATCAGTGGTGACATCGAGGGCACTGTTGCCACGCCAGCCTTGGTCAGCGGGTAGGTGAGGTGCACTGTTGCCTCATTCCAGCTGACCAGACGCGTGGGCAGGGCGCTATTGCCTCGTTCATTTGGTAGATGGAGACTCGTCCCATCGTACAGCCTGGAAGGGATGGGAGCTGGCCTGTGGCTGGGTTGAGGAATACGCCAAGGGTGGAGTTGGTTTGTTGGAGAAGTCTTGGTGTGCCGGGTTCGTCTGCCTTGAGCTTGTTGTCGGGGCCGAGTCGAGGAACTAGGCCGGGTCGGAGAGTTCGGCCGGGTCGAGGGGCTTGGCCGGGTTGAGCCACCCCGCCAAGCGCGAGCCGGCTTCGGGGGCGATGCTGGCCGCGTCGTTTTTGAAAAGGATCTGGGTTCCATTGCCTGCCCGGGGTTCACCCCCCCCAACAGGTGGGTCGCGCGCCCTACCCCCCTAGGCACGCCCCCTGCCTTGTGGGTCCCCTGGATCTCCACCGACCTCAACTCCAACTCCATATATTCACATTCGGGGAGAAAAAATCAGAGAGAAGGATTCATCGCGTTTTACGATACAGAGCCGCCGCCACCTCATGTTCTTCCTCTGGAGGGCAGATCTGGAGCCCGTTTTGGGCTTGAGAGAGGGGTATCCGTCGCCGTCGTAATCATCAACCATCCTCCATCACCAATTTCATGATACTCATCACGGTGCATGAGTAATTCCATCGTAGGCTTCCTGGACGATGATGGGTTGGATGAGATTTATCATGCAATCGATTTAGTTTTGTTATGGTTTGATACCTAGTATCCACTATGTTCTGAGATTGATGTTGCTATCACTTTGCTATGCTTTGAGCAACTCTAGCAGACCCCGCATCCCGCCCCGACCCGCAAAATAACCGCCAAAGTGCGGGTCAGAGCGGGAAAACCTACCCTATCAAACCCCGCATCCCGCCCCAGCCCGCAAATATTTTTGCGGGGCACGGCAAAACTTCTCCCCCAACCTCTAGTTTCACGGGCTGGGAGGCCGACCCGAGCACAGCCCCCATCCACAGCGAGATTTGGTGGGAGGGACGTTTCCGCGCGCCCTTTCCTGCTCCTCCACCCTCCTCCACCATTGCCCCACCGCCGCATGCTCCGGTGCATCCTCCACGACCATCCCTCGCTGCCATGGACGACTCCTAGCTGCCCCTCATCACCGTCGAGGTCGCGCATGCCCCTTCCCCTCGGGTGGATCTCGTCGCCGGCCATGTTGGCCCCGCCGTCGCTCAAGTGGCAGGGCAATGTGGTCATGCAGGGCGGGAATCCAGCAGCCCCCGCTGCCATGGCTCGCGCTCCCGGCTCCAACGCTGCTGCGCGATCTCGGTCGACGATGGAGAAGGTGACCAAGGCCGCAACCAACAAGAGGAAGAGGAATCCAGCTACAAACAAGGCGCCTCCTTCATCCTCGAACTCCATCCTGGAAAGAAGTGCCCCGCCGATGTCGTCCAATGGCGTTGCTCCCCCTGCAAGCAAGGTGTTCGACGAAATGGCCGAATGGTATGCGTCTTTGGTCATGGTGCTTTCCTTTTGTTTTCGCCATTTGTTGCTAGCTCGTGACTTGTTATCGTTCAATATAGCGGTGGTTCAAACAATGGAACTGCCGAGTTCGTGAACATGTTGGACACCAATGCCATTGACATTGATCAAGCCCTGTTCGCATTTGAGTACGATGAAACGGAGGACGGTGTGGATGATCATGGTTGTGAGGACGAATTGGCCGAGATCGAAGCGGAAGCGTTTGAGCAATTGCAAACAAAATCTGGGAAAAGCCAAAGATCAAAGAACTACACGATCTTGGAAGATTAAGCTGTGATCCAAGCATGGAGTGCGGTGTCTCTTGATGCATGCACGGGTACTTATCAAACCGCCAAGAGATGTTGGCAAAGGATCGAAGATCAGTACTTCCGCATCATGGCAAAGTATTCCAATAGGACTCCACGCACATTCCGGTCGCTTCAAGGCCGTTGGGAGAACATCAAGCCTATGTGCAGCCATTGGGATGCTTGCTTGGAGCAAGTACGCAATGCACCTCCAAGTGGTACCGTGGAATCCGACTATGTGAGTTTGTTTTGCCTTTGTTCAAGTTCTGCATAACCAGATTTGCATCATGAGAATTGATTACATCACTTTGTTCTTCACATTATGTAGGACAAGATTGCCCAACATAGATACAAAGACATGGAAGCTTCGGAAGGAAAATTCTTCAAACTAGAGCATTGTTGGGAGTTGCTCCAAAAGTGTGAGAGGTGGAAGTTGATTGACAAAGAATCTCCACCGAAGAGAGGATCACTTATAAACATGGATGAAGATGAGGATGATGATGGCCCAAGAAATTTGAACAAGCCCGATGGCGATAAGAAGATTAAGGAGAAGATGAAGAGAGAGTAAGAAGCATCGAGCTTGAGGGACAAAATTGATGCCATGGTGCAATCAAACGAGTTGATGTTGTTGAAGACATTGGAGATCAAGAAAGATTCGGCTGAGAAGAAGGCAAAAGAGAAGCAAGAAAAGTGGCAATTGCTCAAGGAAGAGGGGCTCCGCAAAGCTGCCATGAAGGAGAGAAGAACACGTGCCACTGAAAACAAATCCATGTCTTTGTTGCTCACCAAGAGAACAAGATCATGTCAATGAACCGCGATGACATGGACGACCTCACCAAAACATGGCATGATATGGCAAGAAGAGAAATCTTGAAGAGAACAATGGTCGCGTCGGCCAGTCCATGTTACAGTTTCAGAGATGTTTTCTCTGCTCCATATGGTGGCAATGTCGATGATTTCAGTGCGGGAGTTGGGACAAGCGCCGGAGGTGGATTCGATGGGGCCGATGAACTTCAAGGTGGACTTGATGGCGCAGAGTGAAGATCAACCAAGATGATGCTGGACATGGCCGTAACTTTTGTGATGCCCTCTTTTGCATTTCTCGTACTGAACTTGGCTTTTATTTGCGCGTAAAATTGTGTTATGTTGTTTGAATTTGAACTTATTTGTGGAAACTTATGTCAAATGCGAGAATTGAGTGTTTTCTGTTTCCGGGTCAACTGGCGGTGTCTGAACAGACCCCGCAAAAGCCAACCCGTAAAAAAGTATATTCCGCGAACATCCTTTTATACGGGTCCTTTTGGGGGGTCTGCATCTGCGCTGGTCTGAGCCAGCCCGCAAAAGCGGTTTCCCTTGAACTGCAAACGCGTTTTGCGGGCCGGTGGGATGCGGGGTCTACTAGAGTTGCTCTTAATGCTTGTCACTAGGGCCCGAGTGCCATGATTTCAGATCTGAACCTATTGTGTTTTCATAAATATATTTGTGTTCTTGATCCTATCTTGCAAGTTATAGTCACCTACTAAATGTTATGATCTGGCAACCCCGGAGTGACAATAGTCGGGACACTTCCAGGTGATGACCGTAGTTTGAGGAGTTCATGTATTCACTAAGTTCTACTACTTTGGTCCAGTTCTGTATTAAAAGGAGGCCTTAATATCCCTTAGTTTCCATTAGGACCCCGCTGCCACAGGAGGGTAGGACAAAAGATGCCATGCAAGTTCTTTTCGAGAAGCATTTATGACTATATTCAGAATACATGCCTACATTATATTGATGAATTGGAGCTAGTTATGTGTCACCCTAGGTTATAACTATTGCATGATGAATGCCATCCAACATAATTATCCAACATTGATCCATTGCCTATGAGCTTTTCACATATTGATCTTTGCTTAGTTACTTTCTTGTCGCCATTGTTACGATTGCTACAAAACTGCTACTGTTGCTTTTGCCACCATTACTGTTACTTCCATACTACTTTGATACTAAATACTTTGCTGCAAATACCAAGTCTTTTAGGTGTGGTTGAATTGAAAACTCAGCTGCTAATACTTGAGAATATTCTTTGGCTCCCCTTGTGTCGAATAAATAAATTTGGGTTGGATACTCTACCCTAGAAAATTGTTGCGATCCCCTATACTTGTGGGTTATCAATACCTTTTTTTGGCACCGTTGCCGAGGAGCAAAGCTCTATTCTATGAGTCACTTAGGATTTATATCTATTGATCACTATGAGGAATCTGAAAGACAACAAAACCAAGATCTATCCCTCTACTACGAGGGGAGGTAAGGAACTACCATCTAGCTCTGCACTTGATTCACCTTATGTTTTAAGTAAACTTGCGACACCTACACATGCTATTGATTCCGATATGTCACATGTTATTGATGATGCCACTTCTGCTGCATGATGCTTATGATGATACTACTTCTCTGATTGATAATACTATGCCACTGGGTGAATTTCTTGATGAACAACTTGCTAGGGTTAGAGAGAATGAAATTATTGAAAGTGATGATATTATTGAAACTAAAGATTATGATTCTCCCCCTAGATATCAATTTCTTGTTGTACCTTAGGGTTATATAATGGATGAAGAAACTGCTAGAGACTTTCTTGCCTGTAATGATAGAGATGATCTTAAGAAACTGTTAGCTAAGCTGAAAGAAAAATCTTTGAATGCTAGAATGCAACATGATCCTAAGTTTGCTATTTCACCTATTTGTGTTACTGATAAGGATTATGAATTCTTTGTTGATCCTGAGTTAATTACTTTGGTTGAATCTGATCCTTTCTATGGTTATGAATCTGAAACTATTGTGGCACATCTTACTAAATTGAATGATATAGCCACCCTATTTGCTCATGAGAAAAAAATCCGCTATTACTATATCCTTAAGTTGTTTCCTTTGTCATTAAAGGCTGATGCTAAGATATGGTTTAATTCTCTTGCTCCTCGTTGTGTGCGTAGTCACCAGGATATGATTTACTACTTCTCTACTAAATATTTTCCTGCTCATAAGAAACAAGCTGCCTTATAGGAAATATTTAAGTTTGTGCAAATTGAAGAGAGTCTCCCACAAGCTTGGGGGAGGCTTATCCAATTACTTAATGCTTTTCCTGATCACCCTCTCAAGAAAATGAAATACTTGATATCTTTTATAATGTTCTAACTGATGCTTCTAGGGACCACCTAGATAGTTGTGCTGGTTGTATTTTCAGGGAACAAACTGTTGAGCAGGCTGAATTGCTATTGAATAATATGAGTAATGATAATGATTGGACACTTCCTAAACCAACTCCTAAGCCAACTCTGAAGAAAAGAGGTATTCTATTTCTCAGTCTTGAAGATGTGCAAGAGGCAAAGAAAACTATGAAAGAAAAAGGTATTAAAGCTGAAGATGTTAAGAATTTACCACCTATTGAAGAAATACATAGTCTTGATAACCCGACACAGGTAGTAGAGGTAAATTCTCTTTATAGATTTGATGAAGGTTATATTCCTCATAATAAGTATGCTAGTCAATGCTTGGATGAGTTTGATAATTTTCTTGTTAAACAAGGAAACTTCAATGCTTATGTTATTAGACAATTGAAACGTAATGCTTACATGGTTGACTCCTTGGGTGATTATATGAGTGGAATGGTTAATGATCTTATTATTAGTAGTAAACATGCTTCCATGGTTAGGACTCAAGTAGAACAAGTACTCGAGGCATAGGATGATTTGCTCAATGAGTTGAATAGTAAGAAAACGGATAATGTTGTTAGGGTTATGACTAGAGGTCGTAAAATGACCCAGGAACCTTTGTATCATGAGGGCCATCCTAAGAGAGTTGAGTAAGATTCTTAGAGAATTAATACTGATGCACCTAGTGCTAGTAGTAAAAAGAAAAGGAAAACTGATAGGACTTTTCATGCTTCTAGTGAACCTATTATGGACACACCTGAGAATGCAAAAGATATTTTTATTTCTGATACTGAGACACAATCTGGTGATGAACATGAACCTAGTGATAATGTTAATGATGATGTTCCTGTTGATGCTCAACCTAGTGGTGATAATGATGTAGAGATTGAACCTACTATTGATCTTGATAACCCACAATCAAAGAATCAACGTTATGATAAGAGAGACTTCATTGCTAGGAAACATGGTAAAGAAAGAGAGCCATGGGTTCAGAAACCCATGCCCTTTCCTCCTAAGCCATCCAAGAAAAAGGATGATGAGTATTTTGAGCGCTTTTGTGAAATGATTAGACCTATCTTTTTGCGTATGCGTCTGACTGATATGCTTAAAATGTCTCCGTATGCTAAGTATATGAAAGATATTGTTACAAATAAAATGACCACCATGCTTGCTAATTATACTTTTAAGGGTGGAATACCTAAGAAACATGGACATCCAGGAATACCAACTATAGCATGCTCCATTAAAAGAAACTATGTTAAAACTGCTTTATGTGATTTGGGAGCTGGTGTTAGTGTTATGCCTTTCTCTTTATATCATAGACTTGATTTGAATAAGTTGACACCTACTGAAATCTCTTTGCAAATGGCTGATAAATCAACTGCTATACCCATCGGTATTTGTGAGGATGTGCATGTTGTGGTTGCAAAGGTTACTATCTTAACGGAATTTGTTATTCTTGATATTCTCGAGGACGACAACATGTCAATCATCCTGGGTAGACCCTTTTTGAATACTGCAGGGGCTGTTATTGATTGCAACAAAGGCAATGCCACTTTTCATGTTAATGGTAACGAGCATATGATACACTTTCCGAAGAAGCAACCTCAAAATCATAGTATCAATTCTATTGGAAAAATTACAATTATTACTATTGGAGGTTTTGAATTCCCTCTTCCTACTGTCAAAAAGAAATATGATATTCTTATTATTGGGGACATGCATATCCTTGTTGAGGTAACCTAGTGTTATTCGAAAATTCTCCGGTTTTATGTTATTTGAAAGAAGTTTGTTAATAAAACTTGATCAACCTTGTTAACGGATTCCTTTTGATGAGCATGAGATGGATGAATTTAGAAAGCACAACTTCCTGTACCCACGCTTTACTTTCTGTTATTTAGATTAAATAAAGCAAAAGTAGTATTTTATGTCTGTTTTGTAAATTATCCGTGCAATAAAAAATGTCCCAAAAATAGAAGTTCTCCAAATGCCCCAAAAATTGAGTATGATTTTTTATAGAATATTTTAGAATTTATGGCACTAAACTTGCACCAAGGGGATGCACCAATGGTCCACAGGGGTGGAGGGCGCGCCCTACCCCCTGGGCACCCCCTGCCTTGTGGGTCCCACATGGGTCCCCTACACTTATTTCAGCACCCATTCACTTCGTCTTCCTCCAGAAAAAATCATCCCATAGCTCAAACCCATGTTCTAGCTCATCTTGTTGCCATTTTTGATCTCCTTGTGCAAAGCTCCATTTGCAAAACTGCTTTGGGGGATTGTTCTTCGGTATGTGACTCCTCCAATGGTCCAATTAGTTTTTATTCTAGTGCTTTATTTATTGCAAATTTTTGCTGCTTAGGTGACCCTGTTCTTGAGCTTGCATGTCAAATTTATATGGTCCAAAGTAGTTTTGATGCATGATATAGCCTCTAGGCACTTGTGGGAGTAGTTGCTATCAATCTTGTTGAGTTTGGTTCACTTTTATTTTGACTCACTAAAAATTTCAGAGATTTTTTAGAGGAAGAAAAATGTCTAGGAAATTGTACCAAGGTGGTTCTTCGAGGAACCAAGAACCGAGGCTCGTGATATGTGATCCGGACCTCGAACCACCAAGGGAAGCTCAAGTGCGGCCTTGTGAATGGTCGTTGGATGAATTCACGGTCCATGTAGATTTCGAGGATGAGTTTGATGCATATGTACAAAATGCCGGCCTTGAGGACTTCATGTTAGATAAGTGCCTACAATACTATTTCCTCACTGATTCCTTTGTGCGGAGGTTTGAATTTTTCATCTAAGCACAATACTCATACTGTTTTATTTGATCTTTATGATGAATCATATACCATGGACCTTGAAGATTTTAATACTTCATGCAAAATCACACAATGGGGCATTCATAGTGAGCCTCACAAAGCTGAATACAATGCTTTCCTTGCTAGCATCACTATGGGAGAAACTAGAAATATCACACAAGCTACCATAGGGAGCATTCACTTTCCTGCCATACATTATTTTGCTCTCTTTATAGGTAGATGTATTAATGGTAAGCCTGAGCATTGACACCTTTGCGTTCCAGATCTTAGTGTCCTCAAGTGTGCGGTGTTAGGTGACAAGCGACATAACTTGGGGGCCATTATTGCGAGGAGGTTACATCTTGATGCTAAAGATGGAGATTTATTTGGTGGTATTTGTGCAACTCGTTTAGCTAATTATCTTGGTGTACCTATAAGAGGGAATGACATTGAGTTACCACCTGCTTTTCTAGATTGTAATGCTATGGTACACTACTAGTTTCTTGAGAGGAACAAACAGTCCCTGCAGTACCGACTAATCTTTGACAGATGGCGTGCTGTCCATATTACACTTCCTGCTCCTTCCTTCTTTAAATTTCAAGTAAATGGGAGATATTTTATAACTAGAGAGGAGGCAAACGAGTATGAGAGAACATCGGAGGCAGCTCACCTCCATGAAGCAGCCCTTCAGGCAGTAGCTGTCGCGTCCCTGTACAACCCTGACTATAACTTTGGATATCTGTCGGGCCAGCTGTGGCCCTAGATCAACTTAGGCCAAAAGCCTAAGTTTGGGGGAGTACGTATGTCTCACCGACATTACATTCATGTTCACACATTCATTCGAGTTGTTGGTGTTCATACTTTTTTCATTGTATTATCCATGTTAGTTTATTTCTTTTTCCCGCTTTCTTCTTGTGTGTTTGAAAAACTTTGAGAAAAACCAAAAACATAGTTGTAGTTTACTTTCCATGTTTACTTAGTAGTAGTATTAAGAGAAAACCCAAAAAAGATTTCTCGTTCTTCTTTTGCTTGTTGGGAGCTTTCCCGTGTAAATACTTTTTCTCGTTCTTGTTTTACTTTCTTCAGAAAAACAAAAACTCCAAAAACATTTTAGTGTGTTTCTTTGAAATTCCTTTTCTTTTCTTTGGGGGTCAAGAGGACAAGACCACTATGAAAATGTTGAGTGGCTCTCATATGCATTATTGATGATCTAACAAAGAGCCCATATTACCTTGTCTTCTCCTTTGAATAAATGTTTGCAGATTCCAGCTTAGTCCAATGCACGTGCACTATTATTATTATTCACACCGTTCGGTCGTTCAAGTGAAAGGCAATAATGACGATATATGATGAAATGGTTGAGATGAGGAAAAGCTGGTATGAACTCGACCTATATTGTGTTTGTAAATATGATTAGTTCATCGTTATTGATTCAGCCCATTATGAATGAAACATGTTTGCAATGATAATTAGAGATTATGGTTACTCATGCCATGCTTAATTAGCTAGGAGTTCATAATGGTTTACCTTGCGTGCCAACATGCTTTTAAAATGGTTGTGATGTAGTATGATAGGATGGTATCCTCCTTTGAGTGATTCGAGTGGCTTGACTTGGCACATGTTCACGCATGTAGTTGAAACAAAATCAACATAGCCTCCATGATATTTATGTTCATGGTGATTTATATCCTACTCATGCTTGCACTCAATGTTGGTTAATATCAATGCATGTTTGTGACTGTTGTCACTCTCTAGTTGGTTTCTCCTCAATCTCTTGCTAGCCTTCATTTGTACTAAGCGGGAATATTGATTGTGCATCCACTTCCATAAACCCAAAGTTGTTCCATATGAGTCCACCATACATACCTATATGCATTATTTAACTGCCATTCCAAGTAAATTTGCATGTGCCAAACTCTAAACCTTCAAATGATAATCTGTTATGTATGTACGTATCGCTCATGTAGCGACTAGGGGCTGTGAGTATCTTCCATACTAGGCAGGTTATTCTCATGATGGGTGGACTCCGCCCATCCTTCATGGGGAAATGGTTGGTAAACAGGATGCCCAGTCCCATTGTCAAATAAAATAAAAATAATTGCAAACAAAACTCCCCAAGGATTGTTGTTAGTTGGATGGTACTTGTTTTTTCAGACCAGCCGTGGAATGTGCTTGTTGGTGGTGGGGGATGTCGGTGTCAAACCGGCGGATCTCAAGTAGGGGGTCCCGAACTGTGCGTCTAAGGTCGATGGTGACAGGAGGCGGGGGACACGATTCTTACCCAGGTTCGGGCCCTCTCTATCGAGGTAATACCCTACTTCATGCTATACTGATCTTGATGATATGAGTATTACAAGAGTTGATCTACCACGAGATCATAATGGCTATACCCTAGAAGTCTAGCCTATGAGGATTGTGTATGTCTATCTGCCTCTACGGACTACGCCCTCCGGTTTATATAGATACCGAAGGGGACTAGGGTTGTACAAAGTCGGTTACAGAGAAGGGAATCTACACATCCGATCGCCAAGCTTGCCTTCCACGCCAAGGAGAGTCCCATCCGGACACAGGAGAGAATCTTCAGTCTTGTATCTTCATAGCCCAATAGTCCAGCCGTCCGAGGACCCCTTAATCCGGGACTCCCTCAGTAGCCCCTGAACCAGGCTTCAATGACGAGATGTTCGCCACGCAGATCATCTTCGGCATTGCAAGGTGGGTTCCTCCTCCGAATACTCCAAATCTTCCTTCGAACACAGGAAATGTTCCGGCTCTGCAAAAACAAATACCACACACAACCGTAGAGAGTATAATAATTCACGGGTTCAATCTGCTGACAACTTTTCACAACATGACATCACGTCTATGCCCGGTTATTATTCGAACCGTTTTAGCCCACCGCTCCGTATTTCAAGATGTGTTTCCATTGGCACATCTTGTCAAAGCAGAGATTGTGTCCCCTTATTGCGGGATTCTCATCAATACGGTTATGGGTAATCCCACCGCACCATTTGCGCGGCCCTCGTGGGTAAGCGAGTTTTAAGGGCAAGTGGGGAGGCGCTTGATATTCACTGCCTTTATAAAGGGATAAGGATCCAACTCTTTCACCGATGCCTTCTCTTTGCTCCCCCATTCTCGAGCTCCAGCGCCCAAGCTTCCATCTCTTCCGCCCCCAAAAAGCACTTCAGCCATGTACGGATCCGAAGCGTAGGGCAAGTGGATGGCTTCCTGCATCATGGAGAAGGATATCCAGAAACTTCGGGAGGCCGGATATTTGGACAAGGAGATCGTGCACCATCTCCCGGCCGCGGGACAGATCGTCCCTACTCCGAAACCCCATGAGAGGGTTTTATTCCTCCCTCGTTTTGTCCGTGGGTTGGGGTTTTCCCTCCACCCATTCGTTCGCGGACTTATGTACTACTACGGGATAGATTTCCATGATCTATCCCCGAATTCCTTCCTCAATATCTTTACATTTATTGTCGTGTGCAAGGCCTTCCTCCGCATCCCCCCACACTTCGGACTGTGGCTAAAGACATTCAATGTGAAGCCAAAGGTGGTGGGCGGCGAGCATGCCGAGTGCGGAGGCGCCATGGTGAGCAAGATGCCCAACGTGAAATGGCCATCAGGTACAGTCAACGAGTCCATCAAAGGGTGGCAACAACAGTGGTTCTGCGTCACTGAGCCACGCGACACCAAATGGGTCGCGGCTCCCGAATTTCGATCCAGAGCCCTAATGCGGCTCATGTCCTGGCCTGAGAAGGCCCTGGACTGGTCTTCGTCAGATGAGCTGATGGCGCTCCAAATGCGTATCAAGAGCCTAGGGGACAAGAATATCAAACTTGTCAGTGTGGTCCAGGTGATGTTAGTTCGCCGGATCCTTCCATGCCGACGCCGGACTTGCAATCGGTGGGAGTTCGATCCGGCCAAGCACCAGACCCTGCTGGAATTCTTTGGCACAATGCACGAAGACATCTGGAAGGTGCTATTCAAGCCCGGCAAGTCGTGGCTGGACTCGACCGAGGATCGCGGCAACAAATTGGACCGTCCCGCAAGTTCGGTAAGTTTTTATATGCTTTCAAGGAGCATCCTTTACTCACATACTTGAGGGAAACGCCTAATACTTCCTTGATGGTTCTCTAGGGCTGGACGAAGAAGGCGGAGCAGATTTACTATCCGGCCCCGCCGCCCGAACAGCAAGCCGGCCCACTTCTAACAAAGATGCTGGTCCCGGTGCCTTATAAGGCGCCGAAGAAGAAGGCCAGGAAGGAGGCCAGGGAGACCAGGGGCAGTCTGCATCGCAAAGGTACTTCGTACATGGCGTCCAAAGACGCCGAGGCTCACTCCTCCGCTGAAGAAGATGGTGAAGAGGAGGAGGAAGAATAAGAAAGCTATTCCCCCCTGCGAGGGGGAGAAAGAAGAGGACGGCTGTCGGTGTCAAAACCGGCGGATCTCGGGTAGGGGGTCCCGAACTGTGCGTCTAAGGCTAATGGTAACAGGAGACTGGGGACACGATGTTTACCCAGGTTCGGGCCCTCTCGATGGAGGTAATACCCTACTTCCTGCTTGATTGACCTTGATGATATGAGTATTACAAGAGTTGATCTACCACGAGATTGGAGAGGCTAAACCCTAGAAGCTAGCCTATGGTATGATTGTTGTTGATAATGATGATGAGTCCTACGGACTGAACCCTCCGGTTTATATAGACACTGGAGGGGGCTAGGGTTACACAGAGTCGGTTTACAGAGGAGGAGATCTACATCCGAATCGCCAAGCTTGCCTTCCACGCCAAGGAGAGTCCCCTCCGGACACGGGAAGAAGTCTTCTGTCTTGTATCTTCCTAGTCCAACAGTCCGGCTAAAGTATATAGTCTAGTTGTCCGGATACCCCCTTATCTAGGACTCCCTCAGTAGCCCCTAAACCAGGCTTCAATGACGATGAGTCCGGCACATAGATTGTCTTTGGCATTCCGAGGTGTTCCGAGGCGGGTTCCACCTCGGAATACTCAAAAAATTGTTTCCGAACACAAGGACCGTGTCCAGCTCTGCAAGATAAACTCCATATACCATCATAGAGAGAATAATAATCCACTAATCCGATCTGCTAACAACTCTTCGTTGTGTGACATCACGCCATGGCTCGGTAACTTATTCGAACCGTTTTTACAACCCTCTCCCATACACATCGCGAGGCGGTTTCTTTGGCACGTCTTGTCAAAGAAGAGATCGTGTCCCCTTATCACGGGATCTCCATCAATACGGGCATGGGTAACCCAACCAGCACCATTAATCGAGGCGCTCGGAAAAATAAGAGATTTCGAGAGGCAAGTGGGGAGGCGCACATTCTACATTCAGATAATAAAGGGATAGAGATCTCCCGTTTTTACCCATGCCTTCTTCCTCCTTTGCTCATCCGTTCTTGCACCCTTGAGCTCCAGTGCCCAAGTTCTCACCTTCTCCGTAGGATCGCATCATGTCCGGAGCGAGAGGCTAGTGGATGGTCTCCTCTGTCACAGAGGAGAACATCACCAAGCTTTGGGAGGCCGGATTCCTAGCCGAGAACATCGCGCACAGGCTTCCAGCAGAGGGATAGATCACCCCCACTCCAAAGTCTCGGGAGAGAGTAGTATTTCTCCCTCATTTCGTCCATGGACTTGTATTTCCACTCCACCCTTTTGTCCGCGGGCTTAGGTACTACCATGGGCTAGATTTTCACGATCTAGGCCTGAATTTTGTCCTCAACATCTCGGCATTCATCGTCGTGTGCAAGGCCTTCCTCCACATCAAGCCTCACTTCGGCCTGTGGTTGAAGATCTTCTGCGTGAAGCCGAAGATCGTGAGCGGCCAACTGGCGGAGTGCGGAGGCGCCATGGTCGGCAAGATGCCCAACGTCACATGGCTTGACGGCTCCTTCGTGGAGACCTTAAAGGGGTGGCAATCAGGGTGGTTTTACATCACCGAGCCGCGCGACACCAACTGGGCAGCAGCCCCCAAATTCAGACTTGGAATCACCACGCGGCTCACTTCTTGGGAGAAGAAGGGCCTGGCCTGGGGTGAACCCACGGAGCTGGCCGGACTCGCGACCTGCATCACAGGTATGAGGGACAAGAAGATCAAGCTTGTCAATGTGGTCCAGGTCATGCTCATTCGCCGGATTCTCCCGTGCCAAAGTCGAGGTTTTGATATGTGGGAGTTCGACCCGGCTGAACACTAGATGCTGCTAGAGCTCTTCGGCACAATGCACAAAGAAATCTAGAAGGTGTTGTTAAAGACCGGCAAAGTTCCTCCTCCCCTTTCCGAGGACCGGGGGCTCAGCGCAAGCCGCCTCGCCAGTCAGGTAAGTCCTCTGGTTATTACAAGATGTTTCCTTCCTGGCACATTTGTGGGAGGATTCTTAGGTCATTATGCTGACCGAACAGGAGTGGGTGGAGATGGCGGAGCAGATTAACTGTCCGGCTCCATTTCCCGAGGACCCAGTAGGTGCACTCCTAGCGGAGATGTTGGTTCCGGCGCCTTACAAGGTGCCGGATAAAAAGGCCTAGAAGAAGGCCTCCGGGACCCGGAAGGGTATCCGGCACGAAGCCGCACCAGACGCCTCACTAGAGGATGATGAGGCGCAGTCCTCCCACGAGGGGGAAGAGAGGAAGAAGAAGAAGAAGGCCGCCTCCACTAATGGGGCCGAAGGGTCCAAGAAGGCGGCCACGGGGACCAGAAAAGGTTCCCGGCGCAATGCCGTGATAGAGTCATCATCTGAAGACGACGAGGAAGATTCTTACACCGAAGACGGGGGAGAAAATGAAGAAATGCCCCCTCCCCGCGCAAGGGAAGAGAAGAAAAGGAAAGCCGCCCCGTCAGGGGAGGCCGGGACGCCAAAGAAGGGAAAAGCGTCCCTTCCCGATCACTCCACAACCGCCGCTTTCAGCGATGAGGAGTGGCTGCCCAGGGGCAAGCCCTGGGCGAGGTCGTAAGTATCCGCATTCCATAATATTTTCCGTGCAACTTTGACCTCATGGTTTGTAATGACGCCAAATACGTTTATGCAGTCCGGCCGGGTCCGATCTCGCGGATTCCTCTTCGGAGGAGTCTCTAAACGAGTCGGAGATGAATTCGCTCCCGACGGCAACCTCCCCACGGCCCGTGGATGACACCGAGGTGTTGTCCTGGAGGATGCCAGAGCAGGAGGCGATGGTTCCGGAGATGCCCCAAGGCAAAATCTCGGGCGCCGGACACATGGGGGATGAGAACCCCATGGATTATGCTGATGGGAGCCACAGCAAATCTGGCTCCCAGCCGGTTACCACGCCGGGGCCTACAAAGGTTCCGGATTTCGGTAAGCAGTCCCTCTGAGGGAGGGCGAGCCGGCCGTGCCGATGACCTCGACCCAGCCGGAGGCATCGGATAATTTGCTGGAAGTGCTTCGAGGCGCTTCCATCGAGGATGAACACTGTACACTTATGGGTACGGTGATTGAGAAGGTTCGGTCCGCCAAGAGCGGATTGACCAAAGCCTGGACCAGCCTGCTAACAGGCTTTGAGGTAAAGAAAGTGTGAGGAAATATCACCCGATAGACAATAGCTCCTGATACTCTGGTTGGTGTTCAGAAAGGAAAACCAAATGGAGGGTCAACTAAAAAACCGTAGGAAGCTAATAGTATTTGTCTGTATGAATCAAATAGGCACTGCTGCTGACGGCCGCTACACACACAGCTGAGGTTGCCGGACTCAAGCGCGAACTGGGGCAGGCCGAAGAAGAGATCGGCCTCGTGAAGAAGCAGCTCGAGGCGAACAAAGGTAAGAGAAACCGTGTCCATGTGTCGTATAGAGGATAAAAAGTTGGTGATGCTAATAAAAAGCATCATGGCTTTTGATAGGGACCGCAACCGAAGTGGTGGCCCTAAAGGAAGCGCTGTCCGCGGCCGAGGCCAAGGCAGATATGGAGCGCACCGAGCGAGAGAAGCAAGATGCTTGGGTGGGAGAGGTACAACAGGAGCTCTTGGAGCTCGGCAAAAAGTTCGGCTCCCTAGAGCATGACTACAAGGAGCAAGCGTCTGAGCTTGCAAAGGCGCTCCAGAGCGCGGCTGACGCCAAGGCCGAAGCCGAAAAGGCCCTCCAGGAAATCCAGGCGGCGAAGAAGATAGCAGAGAGTAAGGCATTCTTTATGCAAAGCAAGCATGTGGAGGAGTCATTTATTTTACTTACACGAATCCGGAGCTCTCCAAGGGCATTCGCAGATCTGCCACGCAACATTTCGGATGCCGCGGAGTTCTATCACGCTGAAGAGGGGAGCTCCATGGAGAATCTGTTCTGGTCCGAATATACTGGGGCCGAACACCCGATGCCTCTGAGTGACCAACTAAAGCATCTGGTCGAACTCCACAATGCGGCCGAACAGGCCATGAGGGACCTCATAGTCCGGATTTGGCCTGGCGAGCCCCTGCCCGGCAGCTACTTTCGCCTGGTGAAGCGGATGGTGCGTTCCTGTCCACGCCTAGAAGTTATCAAGTAGTCCTCATGTATTCAGGGTGCCCGACGGGCCTTTGCCCGCGTGAAGATGCATTGGGGCAAACTGGACGCTGAGCAGCTCGTGAAGGATGGACCCCCGAAGGGCAAGGAGCATCGCTACCCCAAAATGTATTATAGTGGCGTTATGAAAGGCGCTCGGCTTGTGGCGAATGAGTGTCCTAAGAACATTATTTTCGAGTAAATGTACTCATGTCGTCTGTGTAATATGAGGATGAGTTCGGTTGTGCTATATAACGCTTTCTTTGATTTAAAATATTACCTTCTCTGCGGTCGTTTATCAAAATCTAAAAGTAGGCCAGTCGTCGGCTTCTGCCCCCTTGTAACTAGTACTGGGGTGTTCGTGGAAAACCTAAACACTCTTTATACAAATTCTTGGTCCTTTAAGGAGGTGTTTAGCACAGCGAACCAGGCAATTGGACTATTCGGCTTTATAACTCTCACTTGGCCATAGAAGTCTAGAATTTTAAATTTCGGCGAAGCCCCTAGTATTCGGAAAGCCGAATTGGGGCGTTATACATGCCTAAATCGAGCAAGGCCGATTCCTCGCCTTAAGCGGAAAAAAATCTTTAGGGATTTTACTACCTCGCGAATAGCGACCAGCTCTCGCCGCATCATGACGGTCAGTTTTCGGCTTTCTCTATTAAGGTGCTCGTTCGGAAGAACCGGGACACAATCGCAGTAGTTCTCCCTGCGCTACGTTAGCCGATATAACGGAATGTAAAGTACCAAAACAAGGGATCCGGGCTAACCCAACTATTGACCCAAGACATGATTCGGAGCTGATGCATATAATGTTATAAGTTCGGGGTGCCGCACTGTTGAAAGTGTTCGGACTTTTCTTGCCATTATATGGGGCTTAATAAGAAGCCCCTAGCAAACTGACCGTACCAAAGTGTACGGATGCAAATATTGAATGAATATTCAATGGGAAATATAAGGATAGTAATAAGAAACTGACGCTATGTACTACTTCCAATTTATTTGGACAATACGGCAAAACGTAGGTGTACAATTGATGCATTAAGCAGAAAAATAGGACTATTTGACATATCCTATCCAAGGGCAGGCTATATGCGGGTATGTAAGGACAGGTATAATGATCAATGAAGAGGACCACCTGAGTATTCCCCTATCGTGGAGGCCGGATTGCTACTCGAGCTCCTGGCGCGTCTGATGGTCCTGCTGCGGAGTACTCCGGACTCGCTTGACGGTGTTCGGGGATGTCGTTACCGAGTTGGCTATTTGTCGGAGGAGGCTGCTTTGTACTTCTGCCGTCAGGGCCACAGTATTCTCTTCCATACGGAGGGAGCGGTCTGTGTTTCCATTGACTTTTATGACCCCACGAGGTCCTGGCATCTTGAGCTTGAGGTATGCATAGTTTGGTACCACATTGAAACGAGCGAACGTAGTTCATCCAAGTAGTGCATGGTAGCCGCTACGGAAAGGGACGATATCGAAGATTAACTCCTCACTTCACAAGTTATCCGGAGATCCGAAGACCACTTCCAGGGTTATTGATCCTGTGCAACGAGCCTCTACCCCTGGAATTACACCTTTTAAGGTGGTTTTGATGGGCTTGATCCGTGACGGATCGATGCCCATTTTGCGCACTGTGTCCTGATAAAGCAGGTTCAGGCTACTGCCACCGTCCATGAGGACTCGCGTGAGGCGGAATCCATCGATGATTGGGTCAAGGACCAATGCGGCTGAGCCACCATGACGGATGCTGGTCGGATGGTCCCTACGATCAAAGGTGATCGGGCAGGATGACCATGGGTTGAATTTTGGGGCGACGGGCTCCATCGTATAGACGTCCCTAAGTGCACACTTTTGCTCCCGTTTGGGGATGTGAGTGGCATAGATCATGTTCACCGTTTTGACCTGGGGGGGATTTCTTCTGTCCTCCAATGTTCGGACGCCGGGGCTCCTCGTCATCATCATTGTGCAGCCCCTTGTCCTTGTTCTTGGCATTTATCTTGCTGGCCTATTTGAACACCCAGCAATCTCTGTTAGTGTGATTGGCTGGTTTATCGGGGGTACCGTGAATCTGGCACGAGCGGTCGAGTATGCGGTCCAGACTGGATGATCCTGGGTTGTTTCTTTTGAACGGCTTCTTCCGCTGACCGGATTTGGAGTTGCTGAATCCGGCATTGAATGTCGCATTGTCGCCATTGTTTCGACGCTTGTGTCTATTGCGCCGTGGCTTTCCATTACTGTCATGGGTATCTGAAGTGCCAGGGTTTCTTGGCGCACTGTTGCTGCGTGCCAGCCAACTGTCCTCACCTGCGCAAAAGTAGGTCATTAGTGTCGTGAGTGCCGCCATGGTCTTCGGTTTTTCTTGGCCGAGGTGTCGGGCAAGCCACTCATCACGGATATTATGCTTAAAGGCCGCCAGGGCCTCGACGTCCGGACAGTCGACAATTTGGTTCTCTTTAGTTAGGAACCGAGTCTAGAATTTCCTGGCTGGCTCTCCAGGCTGTTGGGTAATGTGACTTAGGTCATCAGCATCCGGTGGTCACACATAGGTGCCCTGGAAGTTATCGAGGAATGCGTCCTCAAGATTTTCCCAACTGCCAATGGAGTTTGCTGGTAGGCTATTCAGCCAGTGTCTGGCTAGCCCTTTAATCTTGAGTGGGAGATACTTGATGGCATGTTGGTCATCACCGCGGGCCATGTGAATGTGGAGAAGAAAATCCTTGATCCACACCGCGGGATCTGTTGTGCCATCGTATGACTCGATGTTGATGGGTTTAAACCCTTCTAGGAATTCATGTTCCATTACTTCATCAGTGAAGCAGAGGGGGTGTGCGGCGCCTCTGTGCCGGGCTATGTCGCGGCATAATCTGATTAGGTCTAGTCGGTAATGTCCGGCCCGGCCATATTTTTCAGTGTTGTATCCGGCGTGACGATCGGTGTCCTGAGCTGTGGCACACCCTCGTGATCTGTAGAACGATCTTGGTTGTCCTACGTTGTTTTTAAATATGTCTCGCAGGTCCTGTGTATTGCCCCGGGCCATAGTGAACCGGCATGGGGGTGCAGTCTGGTGTCCGGCCTGAAATGCCATTTTATCCCGGCCGCGTGTTGGCCGGCCAGCCTCATCTTGTGCTGGAAGTTCAGGCTGTTCGGCCTCTTCTTCTAGTGATTTATGTTTTGGGTATCCCCTTCTCGGGGGTTCGAGTCCGTATTCCTCGGCCGCTAGGACTTCGGTCCATCTATCTGCGAGCAGATCTTGGTCCGCTTGGAGCTGCTGCTGCTTCTTTTCCAGGCTTCTCGCAGTGGCTATAAGCCTGCGCTTGAAGCGCTCCTGCTCTATGGGATCCTCTGGTACGCCGAATTCATCATCACCGAGGCTCACCTCGTCTTCGGAGGGAGGCATATGGTTATCGTCCTCCAAGTATCCGTCCGTCGCATGTTCGTCTGGGCTAGCCAGCCCGTGTTCCTGTTTGGCTTGATCGAAGTTGGGTTGATCATGATCGTATTCCTCCTCGGCACCCTTTGGATTTTCTTCTTCAGTGCCGGTATTGTCGTGGCGAGGCTTGGAGCGGCGCCGATGATGCCCATGTTTTGCTTTCTTCCCCGAGGGGTTATGTCCCGTTAACTCATTGCCATTGGTTTCTTTGGGAGTATCCACAATGTATATATCATATGAAGAGGTGGTAGTCCAGCGCCCTGTGGGTGGTGGTTCCTGTTCTTCTCCCGCATCATCGTCTATACCATCGATATCTTCAGAGTCGAAGTTAAGCACGTCGGTTAAGTCATCGACCGTGGCTATTAAGTGGGTGGTGGGTGGGTAATGAATTTCTTCGTCGCCAGCTTCCCACTTGAGCCGGACATAGTTTGGCCTGGAGTCTCCTGACAAAGAGAGAGACCTTAATGAATTCAGCACGTCTCCGAAGGGTGAGTGCTGAAAGATATCCACGGCGGCAAACTCCATGACTAGGGCCCAATTAGATTCAGTGGGCACGGATGCGCGCGGTCTAGAACACACTACCGGAGATGAGTCCGGGGGTCCGGAGGTACATAATTCCTGAGGAGAGGAGTCTGTGTTTGGCTCCAACGCCGATGAGGATGCGGCCTTCGGAGCGGGGCCCATCCACCCGTCCACGGAAGGCATGACCTGCTCTAGAACAAAATCTGGAGCGGTGGCAGGTGCGATGTTCCGAATACTGTACGACTGCAGATCTAGGTCATGCTCGTCCTAATTTTTCAGCGCTCCTGACACGGGCCCTAATTTTTCAAGTCTCCGCGGATGTCGGTAGTGTAGTTTAGATTTCCAAACCTGACCTGATGGCCAGGGTCGTAGCTATCGATCTGCTCCAGATGGCCAAGCGAATTGGCCCGCAGTGCGAAGCCGCCGAACACGAAGATCTGTCCAGGGAGAAAAGTCTCACCAGGACAGCGTGGTTGAAGGTTGGAGAGGCCATCTAGCCTTGTAGTGATGACACAGAGGAACTCTCAATGAAAGCACCAATGTCGGTGTCAAAACTGGCGGATCTCTGGTAGGGGGTCCCGAACTGTGCGTCTAAGGCCAATGGTAACAGGAGACTAGGGACATGATGTTTACCCAGGTTCGGGCCCTCTCGATGGAGGTAATACCATACTTCCTGCTTGATTGATCTTGATGATATTAGTATTACAAGAGTTGATCTACCACAAAATCGGAGAGGCTAAACCCTAGAAGCTAGCCTATGGTATGATTGTTGTTATTAATTATGATGAGTCCTACGGACTAAACCCTCCGGTTTATATAGACACCGGAGGGGGCTAGGGTTACACATAGTTGGTTTACAGAGGAGGAGATCTACATCCGAATCGCCAAGCTTGCCTTCCACGCCAAGGAGAGTCCCATCCGGACACGGGACGAAGTCTTCTGTCTTGTATCTTCATAGTCCAATAGTCCGGCTAAAGTATATAGTCTGGCTGTCCGGATACCCCCTTATCTAGGACTCCCTCAACAGCCTCCAAACGTTTGGAGGCCAAAACGTCTAACAAAGAGAAAGCTTCCCTTCTAGACGAATCCACCGTGGCCACTGAAAGCATCTCGGATTTGGAACCCAGGGTCAAGCCCCTGGCCAAATCGTGAGTACCAGGAAACCCAGACACATTTATATATCCAGCCTCACTATTGCATAGTATTAATATGTCGAGTCACGCATTTTGCAGTCCGGCCATGTCCAACGTCGAGCAATCCTCATTTGAGGACTCGCTGTTCCCAGATGCAATGGACAGCGGGAACCTCCCAATGGCCTCCTCTCCCAAGGGCATGGACAACACCGAGGTGTCGTCCCAAAGGAACCCAGGCCAGGGAGGAGCTCAGGAGACCGTCGGAGCCGTGCCGGAGGGTTAATCCTTGGCTGCTGGACACATGGGGGAGCAGACCCCCATGGGTACTGACGACGGGGGCCATCCTGAATTTGCCCCCCCCCCCGAACACCGTTCCGGAGACCAATACAGCTCCAGAACCAGGCAAGCGACCTCCTCCAATAGAAGGGGGTGCGCCTATTCTGCTGGTGACATTTGTCCAACCAGAGGCGCCGGATACTTTGTTGGAGGCGCTGCAAAGCGCTTCCATTGTTGAAGAGCACCGTACCCTTACAGGTGCGGTGATTGAGAAGATTCAGTCCGTGAAAAGCAGGCTGACCGAAGGCTACACAAGCCTTCTAACAGGCTTTGAGGTAAGCAGTGAAGTTGAATATAAAAAGAATGTCACAATATAGACAATAGCTCCTGATACACTATCTGGTGTTCCAAAAGAAATGCCGGATAGAGGATCAAATAATTTTCGCAAGAGACTAACTATAAAATGTTTTATGTGAATAAGCATTCATTGGTATTGACTGCAACCTCTCATACTACAGAGGTCTCCAAAATGAAGCAGAGTCTGGAGCGGGCCGAGAAAGAGCTCGGCCAAGTAAAGAAGCAACTGGAGGATGACCAAGGTATGGAATAACCTTGTTTTGTATTCAATACAGATGAATAATTTATTTTGACTAAAAAATGTCATGATATGTATTAGGAGCGCCGACCGAGTTCGAGGCTCTCAAGAAGGCGCTAGCCGAGGACGAGAAGAAGGCGGCCAAGGAGTAGGCCGCTCGTGAAAAACACGAGGCCAGGATCAGTGATGTCCAACAAGAGCTCCAGGAAGCCATGAAGAAGTGCGAGTCCTTGGAGCAGAGTATTGGGGATAAAGAATCTGAACTCACCAAGGCTCGTCAATCCACACACGATGCCTGGGTTGAAGCCCAAGGCGCCCTCTAGGAAATCCAGGAGGCCAGAAAATTGCGGCGGGTAAGGCCTTTATTATGTAGAGCAAATATGTGAAGAAAAGGTTCCTTTTATTAACCCGAGTTCAAAGTTCTCCAGGGGTGTTTGCGGATCTACCGCGCAGCATGCCCGACGCCACACAATTCTACCGAGCCGAAGAGGGGAGCTCTACAGAGAAGTTGTTCTGGTCACAATATCTTGCGCCAGAACATCCAGTGCCCTTTATCGATCACCTAAAATAGCTGGTCGAGCTGCATAGGGCGGCCGAACTAGCCATGAAGCATTTGATAATCCGGCTATGGCCTGCCGAAGCTATTCCCAACAGCTACTTCGGACTCGTGAAGCAGCTGGTTAGTGCCTGCCCTCGGCTTGATGCCATCAAGCGGTCGGTCTGCATCAAAGGCATGCGAATGTCCTTCGCCCGTGCCAAGGTGCACTGGGTGAAAATGGATGCCACGAAGCTGATGACCGAAGGACCACCCACAGGGAAGGAGCACTGATGGTGTCCTAGACTAGGGGGTACTCATCACGTCATCTCCCGATCAGTTAGATTGGGCCGAGGACCCCCATGGCCGTATACTCAGTTGCCGCATACAAGGAAGATTCCACAAGACTTTGTGATCAAGACAAGGACTCCTCCTCACTGGCGTATTCGGCTAGGACTCTTGTTATCCTAGGCCTCTGGTACATTATATAAACCAAGGCCAGGCTAGTCGATAGATGATGACATTACTCATCATACCTCCAGGGTTTAGACCAGAATATATGATCTCGAGGTAGATCAACTCTTGTAAGCCCTATACTCATTATAGTCAATCAAGCATCATGTAGGATATTATCTCATCAAGAGAGCCTGAAGCTGGGTAAAATCCCATGTTCATGTTACCATTGATCCTAAGACGCACAGCTTGGGACCCTCTACTAGAGATCCACCGGTTTTGACACTGACATTGGTGCTTTCATTGAGATTTCCACTGTGTGATCGGTGAAAGGATCAATGGCTCGACTGCAGGTTAACTCCGACGTCGGTTTCTTCGTCACCAGCTCGACTGGTCACCTTGGCTTGACCGAGGACTGCGCCCTACCTTCGATTGTCATGTTCGGATGATGGCCTTCAGCAACATCAACTCCGATCTCTATCAAGATCATGGAGGAGTCATCCATGGAGCTCAGGGGCTCAATGTCAACATTGCCCTCGGGCGATCGTGCTATTTTTCTGGACAGCAAACTCATATCCACCGCCACCGCCTCCTCGAGTGTCGCCTAAACGATTGCTTCAGTGGAATTATGCGGAATTAAGTCTACAACAACCCTGCAACAATTTCGCCGTGTTGAATCTGGACGAGAATCCGGACGAGTTTGGAGGGGGGGTCCAGCATCAAGCTCTGACGTCCTTTGGAAGATCCAACCGTTGATCGGCTGCGGAATTCCTATATCTACCACCTGCCAAAAATTCAGCTCGATCCGACCGTCAAAACTCCGGGAACCTTCCAATTAGTGCATCACTTTTGGATCTGTTTTCTGTGCGAGAATGAATCCGACCCGAGGTTCATCTCCTTTACGAACGGGATTTCGAACATCCTTTTTGAAGGACGTTTTCGTATGGGGTATTGTATTTTATTCTCAAACACATCCCATTAATACTAAAAGTATTTTTACAATACAATCTTCACCATCGCGCCGGTGTCAAACCGGCCCGACAACATCACTCCACGGCGGCCGACCTGCGCTAGACACGTCGTTGCTTTGTTGAGTCGGGCTTAACTTCTTCGGATCATCATCTCGGCCAGCCGAACAATAGTTCGGCACCGCGAAGCATAAATCGTCACCAACATCGCCGCCCCATGGATTACACGAAGCGGGCACACCGGCATCACCGCACGGTCACTTCATCAAGCCAGCATTGACCACGTCACACGCTATGACCTGCATCGGCATGCCCAAACCGTTGCTTCATCGAGCCGATGTCCACCACGTCGAACTACTTCAACACCTCGGCTGACACATCTCCTCACCGACCTGCTATATCTCCTCGCCTGGACTAGGGGCTTCGTCATCCCTTCATCAACTTATTTCGAAGACTTCGGCGTCACCAGCCGACAAGCTTCATCACATTAGCTGGACCACGGGCTTTTGCCTCGGCGAGCCAACCTTTGCCAACTTCACTGAGCCGTTGCTTTATCGCCCATCAGGTAATGGGTGTGCGGATCGATTCCCAATTTGGGAGTCGCTTTTCTTCGGAATGCTACAACAAACAAACCAGGTGCTATTAATCCTAACAATTTTTGTTTGTTGGGTTTATTTTTCTTAAGGAATTATTACTCTGGTTTGTTCCATCATATGTACACAGGTCTATCAAATGGCGGCCACATTAAAAATGGCGCGTGGTAGTTCGGTCAGTTTCCGTACATAGTTCGGCAAATGCCGTATCCGGAGCCCGGATCGTCCTGCAAATTCAGGCTTTTGTCACGCCTTCACTACGTCGCGCTGATGCCCTGCATTGACATTGGCTCCAGTGCCAGGCCACATATCTTTAAATAAATTATTTTTTGCGTAAAGCAATTAAGCAAGGATTATATATACATACATTATTATTTCCTCGACCACACTGTTTTATGTGTGCAGGTAATCGATTTTGACTGCGTTACGTGGTCACTACTCCGGAGTGCCGAACTCCTTGCTCGGACACCTCGGGCCTGGGGCTAGGACCTCGGCCATGCCGAGGACTGCGAACCTTGTCGGATCTGTCGCAGATCAATGGGCGTCTTCGTCCTGCCACAAGCCCAGATCGCATCATCAGGATTGAGCACATTAACAAGCTAAGTTGCTTTCATGCTAAAAAACTTTCAGTTTTAAATTTTGTTCAGTTCGAACAAGCATTATACTTTTTGGCACAAAGTTGTTTGTGACAAAGTTCCTTGTCAAAACTTTGTTTGTGACGCACATATTCGAATACCCCGTTTATTTGGGGGCTCCCTTGATGGAGCTTTTCCTCTTGCATATGATTATACTTGTACGGATTCGTTCCTTGTTCGTGTATTTTGCCACAATATGCACCATGTTGCCTTAAGCGGCTTGCAAGCTGGGTTGTCTGGCTCCTGTGCTTCCCACTACATTCCCGATTGTTCGGCTAGGGAGTAAAGGGAGCACCTCTGCGATTGTCATGATCGGTTCATCCGAGCCGGACCTCAGACTGGGTGAAGCCGAAAGCTAGCACTCTTACTATTTTCAACAATGGTCGGCACACAACGGGACTCATGAGTACAAAAAATCTATTGCACAAGTCTCATAATAATAATGAGCAACTGAAGAAAGGTATCGGTGGGGGTACTATTTTCTTTGAAGATGCTTCTTAGACTTCGTTAGTAATATAGCATAAGTTCCCTGAGAGCACTTTGTCTGTTACAGCCTTATGGCCTGATTGCCTGGTTATCGGAAACACCGTCGATATTCTTGACACGTGGAGTACATAACACTCTTCGGTCCTTGACCGAAGAGGGAGAAGCCGACGGTCGGTTAAGACGCGTTCAAAGTTCAGGTGAACATAGATATGATATAAGTACTTCGGTACACACAATCATTATAACATAAAGTTCTTTTACCCAAGTCACTCGGGGGCTCTTAAATTTATGTGAGCTGTTTTATAATAAGATTTCTTCTTCCTAGTCGCTGCAAAGTCTTTTTTCTATCACTCCTTTTTTCGACGAGAGTGTGTGGTTAATAGCCGGGGAGCCTAAGTACTCCGCCTTCGGGATAGGAGGTTGAAGCCGTAGGCTGACCCGCTTGAAGTCTTGAGATAGGATGTGTCATATTAAAGCACGACAGAAGCACAATTTTTTTTCTCTAAGACCAATTTTCGGATTGGCACCGAACACTTGATCTTGTTTGGACGTCAAGTTTTTACTGACATTTCTTGGTTTTCCAAGTTTATGGCACTTTTAAACTATTTGTGTATTTTCCGCATAAGTCTCGCAGTGCAATGCCGGACACCTTTAGAGATTCGGCAAAAAATCTCGGATATTGCTATATATGCATCAGTTTCGAATTGTGTCTTCGGTCAATAGTTGGATTGCCCGGGTCCTGAGCTTGCCTCCTATGTTCCGCTTTGCTCGGCTAGGTGTGCAAAAGGAGAACCACTGCGATTGTGCTTCCAATTCGCATGGTTAAGCATCGTAGTAGAAAAAGCCGAAAACTGACTGCCACAATAAGTGTAAACTGGTCAGCAGTCCGATGACTATGTTCAATGACGGGCCGTTCATAACATTGGCCGAAGTGTTTACGGCTTGACCTCGGCTCTCGCCGAACACTAAGCGGGGGGCTACTTGCTGGCCTCCCGACTTTAAGCTCCTATGACTAAGTGAAAGTTATAAAGCCCGCATATCTGATTGCCTCGTTTCCGCCAACACAACCAAATTCGGGCACCGAGACGTCGGCTAAGGGTTGTTTTGTTATTTCGGAAACACCATGTATAGCATCTACAAGGGGGTAGAAGCCGATGATGGGCCACTTTCAGATTATAAACGGTCGCAGCGGAAGTGAAAATTTGGGTTGATCTAGACCACAGAGTTTGGAATCTTTTCCCGAACTAAATCCTCAGTGTTTTCCTCCCACATTGAGCGGAGCTGAGGTTTCATGATCATGCTTAGCATGACAACCCAAAGAAAGGAACCGATAGCGGGACTATGTTCTTTGGACGATGTTTCTTATGTTATACAATAATATAACATGTCTCTCTGCGTACCTTTGTTTATAAAACCATATGGCCACATTGCCTTGTTTGCCGTAAATCTTTTCCCTCATAAAGGATTTATAAAGTGGGACAAACACTCCCCGGCTACTGGCCGAGGAGGTTGAAGCCGATGGCCGGTCAACAAAGTTTTTTACAATGCGGATCCGAGCATTGATGATGTAAAGTACTTGGATACATAGAATCATTACACATAATTTGTGATTTTACTTTGGACATCGATCCTTAATTCGGCCACCCGTGCCCACATTAAGGCTCGGGGGCTACTGGGCTTCATGCTTATTATTTACAAATATTAAAGGGGTACATCGATCCCCTGATCTGGTGTCGCCACCCGACCAGTGTCTCGGGGGCTACTGCATTGACAATCCAATGCAGAAAATTTAAAGTGCAATATAGTTTTCGAGGAGATTATTATCCTCAGGTTGGCTGGCCGCACCCAACCTGAGTCTCGAGGACTTTGCACACCGTGTTTCTATTCCTAAGTATGCTGCCAAGCTGGGAATTGATCATCAGGCTGATTTTATGAATCGACCTGAGTCTCGGGGGCTACTAGGGTCAGCGGTTTGATTTTTTCCTTCAGGTGCATCCCGGATATTAGGCCAACACGCACCTTGAGGTCTACTGGCTATACATCTCGGCAGAGATTACAGTGCATAATTCAGAATTAAATTCATAAAAATCAGCCCATGGCCGAGGTGGTGCACCACTTCGGATGCAGTCCAGCGTTGGTGCTCGACTACAATAGACACCCCGGAAGCAGTCCGGCATACAGCTCAGATGCTAGTGGCTAGCTCCATAGAGGGCATTTCTGGAATTAAGCTCGGCTAAACTACTTCAACTTTTTTGAACCAAGGTGATCTATGACACCTAGGATATAGTCCGGTGTTGGAGCTTGGACATAGTCCGGTGTTGGAGCTCGGATACAGTCCGGCGTTGGAGCTCGGATATAGTTTGGCGTTGGAGCTCGGCTGTAACAATACTCCTCGGATACATTCCGGCGGTGGAGCTCGGATACATTTCAGCGTTGGAAGCAGTCCGTTGTTGGTGCTTGGCTGCAAAAGAGACCTCGAATGCAATCCGTCGTTGGAGCTCGGATGCAAGAGGACACTACCACCCGGGAATAACTAAAAACCCGAGGTGTGGCATAAAAATAACAAGGCATTAATAAAGGCCGTAAACTTAAAGGGGCTCCTCGGATACCCGACGTATAAACTCTTCGGATGCACTTTGGCGATCCTCAAGATCGAAGATAAGGAGATTTGTTGAACCAGTTTTCAAGACCGACGACCGAAGATGAAGAACAGTTAGGAAGAATCGAGGAGCGTCCCCAACTTGAAGACTGGTTCAGGGGGCTACTGACGGTGTCCTAGACTAGGGGGTACTCATCACATCGTCTTCCGATCAGTTAGATTGGGCCGAGGACACCCATGGCCATATACTCAATGGCCAGTTTGCACAGTTGCCGCATACAAGGAAGATTCCACAAGACTTGGTGATCAAGACAAGGATTCCTCCCCACCGGCATATTCAGCTAGGACTCTTGTTATCCTAGGCCTTTGGTACATTTACAAACCGAGGCCAGGCTAGTCAATAGGTGATGACATTACTCATCATACCTCCAGGGTTTAGACCACAACATATGATCTCGAGGTAGATGAACTCTTGTAACCCCTATACTCATTATAGTCAATCAAGCATCATGTAGGGTATTATCTCATCAAGAGAGCCCGAAGCTGGGTAAAATCCCGTGTTCATGTTACCATTGATCCTAAGACACACAGCTTGGGACCCCCTACCAGAGATCCACCAGTTTTGATACCGACAAGCACCGCAAGCCCGAGATGTACTATGACAGTGTCCTAGAGGGATCCCGTCTTGTGGTAGAGCAATGTGCCAAGGATGTTATATTTCCATGAATACATTCGTGTTATCCTGTGCTGTAATATGGAACAAGATCGTTATGTAATATAATGCTTGTTATTTGAAATTTCACCTCCTATGTGGAAGTTTTTATATTAATTTTGAGAGTTGGCCAGTCGTCGTCTTCTGCCCCCTGGTAGGAAGTACGGGGGTGTTCGAGATAAATCTAAACAATCTTTACTCCAGATTTTGGTCCTTAAAGGAGCTGTTTAGCGCAATGAACCAGGCAATCGGACTATAGGGCTTTATCACCCTCACTTGGCCATAGGAGTTTTACAATAAAAAATGTAGGCGCAGCCCCTAGTGTTCGAAAGTCCAAACTCGGGGTTCTGTAAACACTTAATCGGATAAAAACCGATTCTTCGCACGATGCATTAGATATCACATAATGCGGAGGAAATCGCTAAAGATTTTGTGACCTCTCGAACAGCTGACCAGCTCTCGCCGCATCATCACAATCAGTTTTCGGCTTTCTCTACTGAGGTGCTCATCCGGAAGAGCCGGGACACAATCGCAGTAGTTCTCCCTTTACTACCCTAGCCGATATAGCGGAACGTAAGGTAGCAAGCACAGGAGCCGGGCGACCCAACTATTGACCCAAGACATGATTCGGAGTCGATGCATATAATGCTATAAGTTTGGGGTGCTGAACAACCGTAAAGGTGTTTGGACTTTCGTGTCGTGTTATGGTGTACAATGAAGCCCCTGGTGAATTAAGGCATACCAGAGTGTACGGTTGCAGTTTGACAAAAATATCAAAAAATGAAACAACAAGTGAATGTCATATAAATAGGGCTGCAAATTGTTTTCATTGTAATCTAATAATATGTTGAATCATATAAGTACAAGTAGTGCTATAAACAATATGACTTCAGAACCTTCTTAGACCATGGGAGAGCTGCGTGCGGACCTAGAGACAAATAGAGTGGTCATCAAGAAGAATATTTGGAGATTCCCTCGCGCATTCCACCTACTTCCCTCCTTGGTATATCCGTCTTTTGATAGGTCTGGCAATCAGGTCGCCCATAATGGCCTAGACAAAATTAACCTGAAAAGAGAAAGAAAATATAAAATAATGTCTGTCCAGGGGCGGTTGAGCCGCATTGTGGAACACAACCTAGCTATGCCTCCGTCTATCCTCATGTGATTTTGAGTGTGTAGTTATGTACGCTCGGTACGAAGGCCGCTGTTTGGTCGGGGTTGAGATGGAGGCCAAATTGCTAGTCGAGCTCTTGACGAGCTAGACTATCCTGCTGCAGGGTAGTTCGGACTCATTTGACAATGTCCGGGAGCTTGGCCGCCGAATTAAGGTTCGATCCGAAGAGGCCGCTTTGTGCTTCTGCTGCGAGGGCAGTGGTGTGCTCCTTAGTATGTAGGGAGCGTTCCATGTTTCCATTGACTGTTATGATAATGCGTGGACCGGGCATCTTTAGCTTGAGATAAGCATAGTGTGGCACCACATTGATTCGAGCGAATGCGGTTCGTCCGAGCAGTGTGTGATAGCCGTTGTGGAAAGGGACGATGTCGAAGATTAACTCTTCACTTCGGAAGTTATCTGGGGATCCGAAGACCACTTCCAGTGTGATTGAGCCCGTACAGTGGGCCTCTACGCCTGGGATGACACCTTTAAAGGTTGTTTTAGTGGGTTTGATTCTTGAGGGATCAATACCCAGTTTGCGCACTGTATCCTGATAAAGCAGGTTCAGGCTGCTGCCACCGTCCATTAGGACTCGTGTGAGATGAAACCCATTGATGATTGGGTCGAGGACTAGTGCGGCTGAACCGCCATGACAGATACTAGTCGGATGGTCTCTGCGATTAAAAGTGTTCGGGCAGGATGACCATGGGTTAAATTTTGGGGTTGTCGGCGTTCTGGGAATGGGGGTCCCCAGACTTGCCTGCCTGCATCTGCGGCGTGGTTCAAGGGGCGGCCCAGCATGGCCCATCTTCATCAGCACGAGCTCAAGACCCTCGCGAGGGGCCAAGCCTCGCGGGGCGGACGACAGGAGGCTTCCTCAGGAGCGACCTCGTCAGGCTGGCTCATGAGGAGGCGGAGAGATCAAGGCAGGGTACCTCACGAGGTGCCCATGACGCAAGCCATGACCACCAAGGGCACCAGGCGGGCGCCAGCCCGCGCAGTGTCCTACCTTTCCTCTTTGGTGCAAAGGGAGCAAGCGCAGGCGAGAGTATCAAGCAAAGGCACCCATTTCGGTGCAACAAGACCAAGAGCAACAGAACGGCAGGATGGAGGTCATCGTGGAGCCCAAGCCGGCGTCACCACCAGAGCCTTTGGCAGGCGAGGACCAACTTTAAGTCAGGATAAGTGTACTAGATGTTCCCCTTCAAAATGGCCAATTGTTGGCGCCCTTCCCGCTCAATATTTGGGAAGAGGCCCAGGGCCTTTGCCTATAAATAGGACTAGCCACCACAAAGTAGGGGCATCGATCCAGAGAGCGACTGAACTCCCCCTAGAAGTTCATCGCACCAGCCAGGAACAGACCCTCGCGAGGCTGTTCTTCCTTGTATTATTCATCATCAGCCCAAGAGGCAATCCACCACACCACACACTAGAGTAGGGTATTACACCACAATGGTGGCCCGAACCAGTATAAACTTTGTGTCTCTTGTGTTGTTCCTTTGATTGCTTAGACCATAGCAAGGCGGTGAGGTGCAGGTAGGCAGATGGCGAAATCTCCGCGCGCACCCCAGTGTTCGAATCTAGAGGGTCTGCCGGAACCCGAAATCCGACATTTGGTGCGCCAGGTAGGGGTGCACCGGAATTCGTCTTCCCCCGGCCTGTTCTTCACCGACCATCGCGTCCATGTCAGACGCTCGTCGGGCCCGCGCCGAGCCGCTCTCTCTTCTCGCATTGCCCAGATGGCCCCCGTCAGCGGCTACCCCCGCTGTTCCACGTCGCCTGCCATCAACCCCGCCATCGGCCCGGCGGGGAACGAGCAGCAAGCATCGTCCCAGCATCCATCCATGAGGAGAGACGGCCGCACTGCCACTCCCTCGCTCGCCCCGGCTGGTTCT
The DNA here is from genome assembly GCA_963921465.1 of Triticum timopheevii. Classification (NCBI taxonomy): domain Eukaryota; kingdom Viridiplantae; phylum Streptophyta; class Magnoliopsida; order Poales; family Poaceae; genus Triticum; species Triticum timopheevii. Next base: position 500,528,159 of record OY997272.1, read on the forward strand.
TCGTCCCGCATGCCCCGCGCGGCCATGGAGGCTCGAGCTGCGCTCATCGTGGAAAACAAGCTCTTGCACTACCGCCCAGTCGACGACGTCTACAAAGAGTGGCTCGACCGCATCGCCGAGCTCGTCCGCGCCGCAGGGGGCTCTCCCGCGCCATCCTTCTCGCTGCACCGCGCCCCGCCCTGCGCGGGCAATGAAGCTCCGGGGGCGCCTCAGCCGCCTCCTCCTCAAGAAGGCACCCTTGCCCCAAGGCGCATGGCCCCTGGACGGAACCCACCCCGTCCGGTGCTAGCGCAGCAAGAGCGGAGCTGCCAAGAGGTTCCTTGCCCCCAAGAAGCTACCCGAGTGCTTCCTACTCCGGTCCGTCGCGGCCACACTCCTATTCCAGCACGCCAAGACCCCGCGCTGCTCCCAGCTGCAATGCATGGGGCCCCGCAAGACCAAGCTCCTCGTCACCAGAGGCCTCTCGTGGCCACAGCAGGCTGCCGCGCCTTCACCACCGAGCTCCGCAGCGTCGCGTGGCCCTGCAAGTTCAAGCCAGACCTGCCTCCTCGCTACGAAGACATGGCCGACCCTGCGGAGTTCCTCCAGCTCTACGAGCTGGGCATCGAAGCTGCCAACGGGGATGAGAAGGTCATGGCGAACTAGTTTCCCATGGCGCTCAAGGATGGGGCCCGCACATGGCTCCTGAACCTAGCTCCAGGCACGATCTCCTCCTGGGACGAGATTCGCACCCGTTTCATCGCCAACTTCTAAGGTACTCACGACCGGCCACCTGCTGTGAGCGACATGCGCCGCATCAAGCAGCAACCAGGGGAGACCCTACAGAAGTACATCCAGCGCTTCAACAACGCACGCCTCAAGATTCCCAAGGTGACCGAGGAGGCCATCATCTTAGCCTTCTCCGACGGCGTGCGTGACGTCAAGATGAAGGAGGAGCTGGCGATGCATGAAGATCTGTGCACTTCCTTAGAGCTGTTCAACCTGGCAACCAAGTGCGCCAGGGCTGAGGAAGGGCGCCTTTCCCTCCTCGAGCTGCCAGCCGCAGACCCAGAAGAGAAGAAATCCAAGGCCAAGGACGTGAAGCGCAAGGGGGCTGCCGTGCTCGCGGCAGAACCAGACACCAAGCAGGGCAGAGATCAGCCCGAGTCTTTCAAGGGCAGCCGGTACTGTGTGTACCACAACCTCCACACCCCACAACACCAACGAATGCCAAGAGCTCCGAGCCGTGCAAGAAGGAAGGGTCGGCCGACACCCCGACCGCAACGATCGTGGCTATGGCCGAGGAGGAGGAAGGAACACAGGACGCTGGGAAGACCGCGGCCCTCGCCAAGGGTGGCGCGACCGACCTCATGAGGATCGCTGGCAGGATCAGCCTCGCGAGGGAGACTGGAGGGATCAGCCTCGCGAGGATCGTCCGCAAGGAAACATAGGCCTCCCTCCACTACCGCCGCAGCCAAGGAGAAACGAGGACCATCATCAGGATGAGGAGGCTGGGGGCTTCCAGGAGCCGTGCGCGATTGCCTGCATCCCGGGCGGAGCTCAAGCCCCAGTCTCTCAATGCATCTTCAAGCAGTTTGCCCGCGAAGTGAATGCAGTCCTTCCCAAGGTTGAAGCCACGCGCCTGCTCAGGTGGTCGGCGTGCACCATCACGTTCAGCTCAGCGGATCAGCTCAAGTGCACGGCCATAGTCGAAGTCCTCCCAATGCTTTGCTCCCCAGTCATCAGCAACGTGCAAGTCACCAGGACCCTCATCGATGGCGGGGCAGGGCTCAACATCCTGTCCGTAGAGACGTTCAACAATCTCCAAGTGCCTTATGATCATCTTCAGCCAATCAAGCCTTTCTCCGGAGTCACCGACGGCTCCACAGTTCCAATTGGTCAGGTCCGCCTCCCTGTCCCCTTCGGAGCATGCAACAACTACCGCACCGAGCTCATCGACTTCGACATCGCCCACATTCTCCTGCCATACAACGTCATCCTCGGGTACCCAGCTCTCGCCAGGTTCATGGCCGTGACTCATCACGGCTACAACGTCCTCAAGATGCTAGGAAGTGGCGGAGTCATCACGGTGCCCTGTGAAGAAAGAGACGCGGTGTGCTCCCTGGAACGAGCTTTTCAGGCCGCATCACTTGAAGACCCAGATCGCGGGAGCGGGAGGCTCCCCGAGGCTGCTCCCAAGAAAAAGAAGACATCGCCAGGCCTGACCCCTCAGGAGGCAGGCCCTTCAGGGTCTGCGCCTGCTCAGGGGGCACCTCCTTCTGTCGCATAGGAAGGCGCGCCCAGCGCCCTCCTCAAGCAGGGCTCGGGGGCTCCCTCCTGGAGGGCCACTGACCTTGCTAAGGTCACGAGGGAGGCGCTTGGGCACCGCCTGGAGGCGTGTTTCAGGACACGTTTCCCTTAGGAAGGAGCAAAGAAAGGAGGGCTAAACCCTTAGGAGTTCGTCAGTCAGATCACGCAGGAGTTGCAGGAGTCAAGAGTCATGAGTGGCAGCTGCCGCTTACCCTCCGCAGCTCCCCAACTAGGTGAGGATGGCGGGCTACGCGTCTGCATCGACATCCCAGGGCTCAACCGAGCCGCCTCTCAGGAGCGCTTCAGGCCCTCACGCGTGGGGCGCTGCGAAGGCGCACCCCACAGCTATGTTCGCATGCCCTACGGCTTGCCGAACGCGGCTGTGATGCGCCAGCGCCTCATGAGGAGCATCCTAGAGGCTCAAGATGCCCGGCGTTCCGCAGTCCTGGCAGAGGTGGAGATGGTTCACGAGGAGCCACCAGCGCCTCCGGAGCCTCCCGAGGCTCCTGGGCCTAGGGGCTCGTGAAGATCGGCTCCCGCAGCCCGCTACGTCTGCTACTTCAACACCCCTTCGCCGTCAACACTATCAGGTGACATCTTTCAAGTTTCGTTTCCAGCTGGGAGCGCCCTCAGGGCCGCATCATCCCCAGGCTGCGTGGGTCCGTCCCTGCGGCGTGTATCCCTTTTGCTCATGTTTTAAGCTTACCTTGTTGGGGGTGCCCCTCGGGCTGCATCATCCCCAAGTCGCTCGGGTCAGGCCCAGCGGTGTGTACCCCTCTTGTGTTTATTTTCGGGCGGCCATGCATTCGACCCATCATGCTTGTTATTTGATACCTGTCCGTGGCACCTCTTCTTCCTTCATGTCGGCCACTTGCACGTTAAGGGGGGGGGGGGGGTACCTGAGCATCGCGACTCAGGGCTCCTACTGGCTCTCCAGCCCTCACCCTCTGGCTTTGTCCACGGCATCGCGCCCTGGCAAACCAGCGACGGCTGAGACTCGCTCGAGAGTCGGGACCCGAGGACGTAGAGCGGCGACATCTAACCAAGCTTGCGCGTTAAAGGGGGGGGGGTACCTGAGCATCGCGACTCAGGGCTCCTACTAGCTCTCCAGCCCTCACCCTCTGGCTTTGTCCACGGCATCGCTCCCTGGCAAATCAGCGACGGCTGAGACTCGCTCGAGGGCCGGGACCCGAGGACGTAGAGCATCGGCATCTAGCCAAATTTGCAGGAACACATCACAAGTTAAGGCCTAGTGCCAGGCGCAACCCGCTTTGGGGTAGGGCCCCGTGAGTCCTGCGCTGGCTCACGGGTGCCCCGCTACACCTCGTCAGGCCTTTAGTGCCTCATCGCCTCTCCAAAGCAACTAACGGCTGACCGCCGCTTGTCATAGAGGACTTTTGCTCTTTTTGTGGTGGGCCTGCAGGACCCCTTCAAGGAGCAGCGCTAGGCGAGGCCCTCACAGCGTCCTCTTCACTCTCGTCTGCGCGAACCGCTTGCATGTTAAAGGGGGGGTACCTGAGCATCGCGACTCAGGGCTCCTACTGGCTCTCCAGCCCTCACCCTCTGGCCTTGTCCACGGCATCGCGACCTGGCAAGCCAGCAACAGCTGAGACCCGCTCGAGGGCCGAGACCCGAGGACGTAGAGTAGAAAGGGGAGCAAAGGCGAGAGGGAAGAGGCACGTGGAGACCTCGCCAGGAAACCCCTAGACGGCCAATGCGTGGACCTAGCGCCGCACCAGGAAGCATTCCCGACTCTCGAGATAAGTCACCCTCCGGAAACACTAGCTATCGCAGCACCGTCACCGCATCCAATGCAATCCCGTGTTAGCAACGTCGCATTCCTTTCTCACCGAACGATAGCTGCTTGAGTGCTAAAGGGGACCTCCTGAGCATCACGACTCAGGGGCTCTTACTAGACCCCGGGTCGCTCACCTCCTGGCCTTGACCACGGCATTGCGACCTGGCATACCAGCGACAGCCGAAGCCGCCTTGGGACCGGGACCTGTCGATGCAGAGCACCAAGCCCTCGTGAGGTTCGAAAGGAAGAAACTAAGCTAAGACGGAATAAGCATCTCGCACTGCTTCACGATAAGTATCATATTGACAAACGGAGCTACAGACACCTTACAAGCCCCCACGGGGTGTGTTCTTGGCTCCTTGCAGGGACAAAAGACGCGTATCCTAAGGAGTCCTAACTACAGGAACCGTCGCAGCAGACGCCATCATCAACAGTGGGCCGTCAGGCACCGGAGCCAACCTCATCCAGATCAGAGACGGCGGCGGCCTAATGAGCCCGTCCTGCTCCAAGAGCGGCATAGGCTCAGGGGCTTGTAGCTATCGTCGCTCGTCTCCGGAGTCGCAAAGTGCTCGGCGGAGTCGCTTGATCCTACAGCGTCCCCGCCGCTTGAGGAGCTGCTGGAAGAATGTGCGACAGCAGGCCCAGTCCCTGCCGCTCCAGAGCTTCTGCCGCAGCCTCTGGGACAGCACTCCAGCCGACGCCCATCCTCGTCGAAGACCTGAAGAGCATCATGGAAGCGCCATCGAAGTCCAGGTGGATCACGAGGGTGCCCCTCGTCCTGCAAACCCGGGCAATCTCGCCCCAGCCATGGGTCATGAAGACCTTACCTGGAGCGACGACCTCGACATCCACATCGGTCGCAGGAGTCTGGCAATCGGTGTGCTGCAGCCAGAGCCTGAAAGGCCCCCTCGGCAGAATCTCGAAGGCGAAGGAGGGAGGAAGGCGAATCCAAGATCGAGGAGGCATGGCGGTGTGGAGCACAAACTCTCGGGAGGAGCCCTCGGCGTGAACTCCAGGAGGGACAACGCGCACCGCCGAGACCCGCCGGCGCCAACGGCGGCGTTGTCCATGGCGCTCAACATCAGCACCCACAGGGTCCTCAAGGTGGGTGTACAAGGGAAGTGGAAACCCTGGCGGCGGCCGCTCGCACCAAGGCCTTGACACCTCCTGCCGCGCGCCCTCATCTCGGCGGCATAGGACCAACCGCTTCTTTGGCGGAAGCGGGTCAGGGCCCTCTCGGGGGGCCTTTCCTTTCTCTTCTGCGGAGAACCGGCGTATTGGAGCCATTGCGGCAAGGCGGAGCAGTGGCGAAGATGAAGAAGAGGAGAAGTAGCAGAGGAAGATGAACTGGAATGGCTCGCGTCATTCCGTACTTATAGCCAGGGGAGGCCAATCGCCGGCTTCCACGATCGCAGGTAATCATGACCAGTTTTAGCATGCAGGGACTTGTCAGTTCGTGCAGTTACCGAGGCGTCATGGGGGAGCGGAGCCGCCCAGGTCCAATCAACCGCCACGCGGCACCCGCGCCGCAGGCTGTTAGGGCCCGCGGCGCTTTGCACTTGCCTCCTTGCCTCTCTGCATAGCCAAGTCCGGGCGCGCCTTGGGCCCGGGGGCTACTGTCGGTGTTCTGGGAATGGGGGTCCCCAGACTTGCCTGCCTGCGGCCTGTGGCATGGCTCAAGGGGTGGCCCAGCATGGCCCATCTTCATCAGCACAAGCTCAAGACCCTCGCGAGGGGCCAAGCCTCGCGGGGCGGACGACAGGAGGCTTCCTCAGGAGCGGCCTCGTCAGGCTGGCTCGCGAGGAGGCGGAGAGATCAAGGCGGGGTACCTCACGAGGTGACCATGATGCAAGCCATGACAACCAAGGGCGCCAGCCCGCACAGTGTCCTCCCTTTCCTCTTTGGTGCAAAGGGAGCAAGCGCAGGCATGATTATCAAGCAAAGGCAGCCATTTCGGTGCAACAAGACCAAGACCAGCAGAACGGCAGGATGGAGGTCATCGTGGAGCCCAAGCCGGCGTCACCACCAGAGCCTTTGGCAGGCGAGGACCAACTTTAAGTAAGGATAAGTGTACTAGATGTTCCCCTTCAAAATGGCCAATTGTTGGCGCCCCTCCCGCTCAATATTTGGGAAGAGGCCCAGGGCCTTTGCCTATAAATAGGACTAGCCACCACAAAGTAGGGGCATCGATCCAGAGAGCGACTGAACTCCCCCTAGAAGTTCATCGCACCAGCCAGGAACAGACCCTCGCGAGGCTGTTCTTCCTTGTATTATTCTTTATCAGCCCAAGAGGCAATCCACCACACCACACACTGGAGTAGGGTATTACACCACAATGGTGGCCCGAACCAGTATAAACTCTGTGTCTCTTGTGTTTTTCCTTTGATTGCTTAGACCATAGCGAGGCGGTGAGGTGCAGGTAGGCAGAGGGCGAAATCTCCGCGCGCACCCCAGTGTTCGAATCTAGAGGGTCTGCCGGATCCTGAAATCCGATAGGGGCGATTGGCTCCACCGCGTAGACGTCCCTGAGCGCACGCTTCCGCTCCCTCTTGGGTATATGGGTAGCCTATATCATGTTCACCGTCTTAACTTGGGGGGGACTTCTTCTCACCTCCTGTGTTCGGTGGCCAGGGCTCCTACTCATCATCATTGCTTTGCAGATTCTTCTCCTTGTGTTCGGTGTTTAACTTGCCGGCCTGTTTAAACACCCAACATTCTGTATTAGTATGGTTAGCTGGTATATCATGAGCGCCGTGGATTTGGCATGGACGATCGAGTATGCAGTCCAAATTGGACGGGCCCAGATTGTTTCTTTTATATGGCTTCTTCCGCTAACCGGACTTGGAGCCACTGAATCCGGTGTTGACTGCCGTGTCTTCGGTGTTGTCACCATTGTTTCGACGCTTGTGTCTGCTGCGTCTGGGCTTGCCGTTGCTATCTCTGGCTTCAGAAGTGCCAGGTTTGCTTGAGTTGTTGTTCCTATGAGCTAGCCAGCTATCTTTGCCCGCACAAAAGCGGATCATAAGCGTCGTAAGGGCTGCCATGGACTTCGGCTTTTCTTGGCCGAGGTGTCGGGCGAGCCACTCGTCACGGATGCTGTGTTTGAAGGCCCCTAGGGCTTCGACATCCGGACAGTCGATGATCTGGTTCTTTTTAGTTAAGAACCTACTCCAGAATTTCCTGGCCGACTCACAGGGCTGTTGGATTATGTGACTTAGGTCGTCGGCATCCGGAGGTCGGACATAGGAACCTTGGAAGTTGTCGAGGAAGGCATCTTCCAGGTTCTCCCAACTACTGATAGAGTTTTCAGGCAGACTGTTCAACCAGTGCCGAGCTGGTCCCTTGAGTGTTAGCGGGAGGTACTTGATGGTGTGGAAATCATCACCACGGGCCATATGAGTATGGAGAAGAAAATCCTCAATCCATATCGCGGGATCTGTTGTCCCATTATATGATTCGATGTTTGGGGGTTAAAACCGTTCTGGGAATTCATGTTCTATTACTTCATCGGTGAAGCATAGGGGGTGTGCGGCGCCTCTATGTCAAGCCACATCGCGACGCAGCTCGGGTGGAGCTAGTTTGCGGTATTCAGCCTAAACAGGGTTGTATATGTTACGTCCGGCAAGGTGGCCGTCATTGTGTATTGGGGCGCGCCCCCGCGATCCATAGATCAATCTGGTCTGGCCTGCTTTGTCTTCTAATTCATGCTGCAGGTCATGTGTGTATCCCCAAGCTGTTGTGTTTCTATTTTTTCGGCGAGGTAGTGCGGGCTGGTGTTTGGACTGAGCTGCCGCTTTGTCCCGGGCACGCGGTGGTCGGTCAGCCGCATTATGCGCTGGTAGTACGGGCTCCAGCACCTCATCATCGAATTGAGGTAGCATTTTGCACTTCGGGTAACTTTTGGTTGGGTGCTCGACGCCATATTCCTCGCCTGCCAGGAGCTCAGTCCATGTATTAGTGAGCAGATCTTGACCAGCTTGAAGCTGCTGCTACTTCTTCTTTAGGCTCTTTTCATTGGCTATTAGCTGGCGCTTAAAACGCTCCTGCTCGACGAGGACCTCAGGCACGACAAATGCTTCGTCGCCAAGGCTCACCTCGTCCTCGGAGAGAGGCATGAAATTACTGTCCTCTAAGTCTTCGTTCATGGCCTGTTCATCAGGGCTGGCTCGCCCGTCTTCCCGTTCGGCCTGTTCAAAAGTTGGCTCGACGGGGTCTTCGTTTTCTTCGGCATCGTTCGGAGTATTGTTTTCTCCTGTGCCGGTATCGTTGTTTTTACCATGGCGTGATTTGGAGTGGCGCCGCTGACATCGGTGCTTTGACTGCTTCTCAGGAGGCTTATCCTCGACTGAATCCTTTCTGTCATTGCCATTGTTTTCCTTAGGTGTATCCACCATATATAAGTCATTCGTCGTACGAGGAGGTGGCTGTCCAACGCCCTGTGCACGGTGGCTCTTGCATCTCCTCCTCTTCGGCATCGTCGTCCGTACCGTCGATGTCTTCGGAGTCGTAATCGAGCATGTCCATCAGATCTTCGACAGCGGCTATGAAGTGGGTGGTGGGTGGGGATTGAAATTCTCCGCTCTCAGTTTCCAATTCGAACCGGATATAGTTCGGCTGAGAATCCCCAGATAAGGAAAGGGCCCTCAATGAGTTTAGCACATCTCCTAGAGGTGAGTGCCGAAAGATATCCGCAGAGCTAAACTCAATGATCGGCGCTTGATCGATAGGCACGGATACACACGGTCCGGAACCTCTGGCCGAAGACGAGTCCGAGGTTCCGATGACACTGGCCTCATTCGTGGTTGGATCGGTGTTCGGCTCCAACGCCGCTGAGTCTACGGCTTCCGTGGCGGGGTTGAGCTTCCTGTCTTCAGATGGCGCAATCTGCTCCGGATCTAGGGCCAGAGCAGTCACATGCACGATCTCCTCAGCGCGGTCCAATGATAGATTTAGGTCATGTTCATCGTGGCGGCAGGGTGCATCTGTCATGGGCTCGAATCCGTTGAAGATCAAGTCTCCGTGGATGTTGGCAGTATAGTTCAAGCTTCCAAACCTGACCTGGTGGCCAGGGGCGTAGCTGTCGATCTGCTCTAGATGCCCAAGTGAGTTGGCTAGTAGTGCGAAGCCGCCGAATATGAAGATCTGTCCGGGGAGGAAAACCTCACCCTGGACTGCGTTGTTGTGGATGATTGCTGGAGCCATTAAAACCTTCTGGTGACGGCACAGCGGAACTCTCAATGAAAGCACCAATGTCGGTGTCTAAACCGGCAGATCTCGGGTAGGGGGTCCCGAACTGTGAGTCTAAGGTCGATGGTAACAGGAGGGGGGGCACGATGTAAGCCCTCTCTATTGAGGTAATACCGTACTTCCTGCTATGCTGATCATGATGATATGAGTATTAAGAGTTGATCTACCACGAGATCGTAATGGCTAAACCCTGGAAGTCTAGCCTATGAGGATTGTGTATGTCTATGTACCTCTATGGACTAAGCCCTCCGGTTTATATAGATACTAGAGGGGACTAGGGTTGTACAAAGTCGGTTACAGAGAAAGGAATCTACACATCCGAGCGCAAAGATTGCCTTCCATGCCAAGGAGAGTCCCATCCGGACATGGGAGAGAATCTTCAGTCTTGTATCTTCATAGACCAACAGTCCGGCGCATATCAGCAGTCCGGCCGTCCGAGGACCCCTTAATCCAGGACTCCCTCAGGGGAGTATAAACTTTACCATTCTGTTTGGGAACCACCTATAATGTATGTAGTATGGAAGATACCGAGATCTCTTGGTTTTAATGTTGACAATGAAAGCATACCGCTCAAAATATTATTTATCTCTATTTAAAAAACCCAAGCTCTGGCACCGCTACCAATCCCTGCTTCCCTCTTGAAGGACCTATCTATTTACTTTTATTGCCGAGTCATCATCCTCTTATAAAAAGCACCAGTTAGAGAGCACCACTGTCATTTGTATGTGTTGTTATTTATTGATATTGAGTATGACTGTGACTGGATCTCTTTTACCATGAATTACAATGTTAGTCAGTCCTTCATCTTCAGGGGTGATGTGCATTTATGTTTTGCGGTCTTAGAAAGGGCTAGCGAGATACCATCTTGTTATATCATATCATGATTGTTTTGAATAAGTGTTGTCATCCGAGATTTATTATTATTGCTCGCTAGTTGATTATGCCATTGATATGAGTAAATGTGAGACCTAAATGTTATTGTGAAAATGGTTAGTTCATGATCTTTGCTGAAAACATGAATGTTGGCTATACATATTTGCAACAACAAGATCAAACAAAGTTTGTAAAAGTTTTTCTTTATCACTTTCAGTTTGTCAACTGAATTGCTTGAGGACAAGCAATGGGTTAAGCTCGGGGGAGTTGATACATCTCCACCGTATCTACTTTTCTAAACTCTTTTGCCCTTGTTTTGGACTCTAATTTGCATGATTTGAACGGAACACCCGGATTGACGATGTTTTCACTAGAATGGCCATGGTGTTAATTTTTGTGCAGAAATAAAAGTTCTCGGAATGACATGAAACTTCACGGAGAATAATTTTGGAATTAATAAAAATTATTGGCGAAAGAATCAACTGAAGGGGACCCACCACCTATCCACAAGGGTGGGGGCGTGCCCCCTGCCTTGTGGGTCCCCTGGACCTCCACCGACCTCAACTCCAACTCCATATATTCACGTTCAGGGAGAAAAAAATAGAGAGAAGGATTCATCACATTTGATAAGAAGGAGCCGCTGCCTGCTCCTATTCTTCCTCGGGATGGCATATCTGGAGTCCGTTCTGGGCTCCAGAGAGGGGAATCCGTCACCATCGTCATCATCAACCATCCTTCATCACCAATTTCATGATTCTCACTGCCGTGCGTGAGTAATTCCATCGTAGGCCTGCTGGACGGTGATGGGTTGGATGGGATTTATCATGTAATCGAGTTAGTTTTGTTAGTGTTTGATCCCTAGTATCCACTATGTTCTGAGATTGATGTTGCTATGACTTTGCTATGCTTAATGCTTATCACTAGGAACCGAGTGCCATGATTTCAGATCTGAACCTATTATGTTTTCATGAATATGTTTGTGTTCTTGATCCTATCTTGCAAGTTATAGTCACCTACTACATGTTATGATCCGTCGGGACACTTCCCGGTGATGACCGTAGTTTGAGGAGTTCATGTATTCACTAAGTGCTAATGCTTTGGTCTAGTTCTCTATTAAAAGGAGGCCTTAACATCCCTTAGTTTCCATTAGGACCCCGCTACCACGGGAGGGTAGGACAAAATATGTCATGCAAGTTCTTTTCCATAAGCATGTATGACTATATTCGAAATACATGCCTACATTATATTGATGAATTAGAGCTAGTTCTATGTCACCCTAGGTTATAACTGTTGCATGATGAATGCCACCCGATATAATTATTCTTCATTGATCCATTGCCTACAAGCTTTTCACATACTGATCTTTGCTTAGTTACTTTCCCGTTGCCATTGTTACGATTGCTACAAAACTATTGCTGGTACTTTTGCCACCATTACCGTTACTTTCATACTACTTTGCTACTAAATACTTTGCTGAAGATATTAAGTCTTTCAGGTGTGGTTGAATTGACAACTCAGCTGCTAATACTTCACAATATTCTTTGGCTCCACTTGTGTTGAATCAATAAATTTGCGTTGAATACTCTACCCTCGAAAACTGTTGCGACCCCCTATACTTGTGGGTTATCATGTATCAGGGAAGGACTCAAGGTTTTGAGAATATGTAGGAGCGGTCCGATAATAATCCAACAAGGATCTGGGGGTCCATAAGGGATCTGATGTGAGCATCGGTACTCAACCAGAAGAAGAAAGAATGCAAGGAGATCATATTATAAAAACACCTGACTAATTCAAGCTTAGATACAAAGGAGTTAGGATTTCTAAATCAAGGGATCAGAATCAAATGCTCTGATAAAGGATGCATAAGTTGAGTAGACTTAGTGGTACAATCAACAAGAATTTGATTGGTCGAGATTCAGCTCATGTTTAAAATGACGTCCGAGCCGGAAGAATGAAATCTAGGATCTAATTGAGGATTGCGAGCATTTACAGCATGTTGAACCAAGGGACTTGAAATGATAATGACAAAGGATGCTATGAATATTGCTAGTCATATGGAACGCAACCATAATGCAAGAAGACAAGTATTTGTAGCATAATAGCGGGCAGACGGTTACCGGAAGATCAAATACTATTTCAATGTATCTTGTGAATCAAAAATGGGGGAAGGACGAATCCGTAGGGGGTATTCATGAGGCAAGAACTACAATGCAGTAAGCTTAAAGGATTCTCGGAACAATGGAGAGCGGTTCGGGGCATCTTGTAATAACAAGATCAATGAGGTTGAAAGTAAGAATGGCAAGTATATGTAGTTATCCATAAGGATATAACAGTGGTAGGGAATTTTCAAAGGAGGTGGGCACAAGCATCTTGGGAAGACATCGAATAGCATCTTCGGAACCTTCCGGTGAAGTAGTCGATCATCTGGAATGAAGGGGCTCCCTGTAGGAAGTGGTAACTGTCGGTGTCAAAACCGGTGTTGTCGGGGGTTGGGTGCGACATATGCCAAAGGATGGCTTATCATGGTGGGAGCGAGTAGAACGTCGCCGGTGCCAGGAAACGGGATTAGGCGAAGGCATGCATGCCGGCGAATCTTACCCAGCTTCGGGGCTCTCCAGGGAGATAACACCCCTACTGCTGCTCTGCGGTGTCTCCGCATGATCACAAAAGCGTAGTGACTACAAGGTCGCTCCTAGAGCTGTATTCTGGAGGTGGAAGGAGGCAAGGCTAGCCTTCTTCTTCCTATGTGATCTGGTCTAAGGCTAATGGATGCGAACCATTTGCATGGGTGCCCTGGGGGGTTTATATAGGCCTACCCCCTGGGGATACAATGGTAATCCGGCTGGGCGCGGGTCCCAGCCGTCTGTCTCACAGGCCGCCGTCTTCTCCGCCGACTGATGGGGCCCGCCAACTCGCAGGCCCCGCCGGCGAGTCCGGCACTGTAGCCGTGCTTCTGATGACGTAGGCTTGGTCATTGGGTCGTGGCAACAGTGCCACCGTCTATCGGGCGACCACTGTCGTTACTCCCCATCTTGTCTGGTTAATGGCGCGTGGGACCCGTGAGAGGGGCTGGCCGACTCTAGGGAGCCGACTCCCACGGGGCCGCCTTCGGGGCGTATCCGCCGTCTTCTAGCTCTCACTAACTGGCGGGTCCGCCGTCTCTGAGCCGTACAGGTAGGCCATCATGGCCACAGTGCGCCGTGGACTGTGGCCAAGGTCAGGTCTGGCATGGCTACAGTGCCGGGCCACGCCGGAGATCTTCGGCGGTACGGCACACTGTAGCCACGCTGGCTCCTCGCAAGCAGGAGGTGACGGCCACACCGTGGTCGTACCCGCAATGAGTGTAGAGTCGTGGGCCGACTCTCTATAGCCGGCTCCTCTGGAAGTCGCCGGCCATGAGTCGGCCCATCTGGGAGTCGTCATTTGAGACTTGGTTCATCTGGGAGTCGTCATCTGAGACTCGGCTCATCTGGGAGTCGTCATCTGAGACTCGGTTCATCTGGGAGTTGTCATCTGAGACTCAGTTCATCTGGGAGTCGTCATGTGAGACTCGGTTCATCTGGGAGTCATCATCTGAGACTCGGCTCATCCGGGAGTCGTCATCTTTGACTCGGTTCATCTGGGAGTCGTCACCTGAGACTCGGTTCATCTGGGAGTCGTCATCTGAGACTCGGTCCATCTGGGAGTCGTCATCTGAGACTCGTCTCATCCGGGAGTCGTCCTCTGAGACTCGGTTTTGAGAGGCGCGGCCTGCCCCGATGTCTTGAAAGGTTCTAGGGCTCGGGTCAGCCTACCCATGGCCCATTACTCCGACAGTAGTCCCCGAAGCTGGTGAGGCTCCAAGAGTGATTCGCTGGGGGGCCTCAACAGTTTCATTCTTCCGGCGGTCGAATCTGGGCTTCGTTTACCGTCTTCCTCCGGGACGACTGTCCGTAGTCGGATTCGTAGAGGGCCGTCTTGCTCTATGGAGAGCTCGAAAGTCGTAGCGGGAGACCAGGCGGCGTACCTGATACGCTTCCCTGCTGCCACCCACGGTGGCCCTATCGCGAGGCGCCATGCGGCAGGGACAGACCAGACGGGACGGGCTGTCAGGCGGGGCCCGCCACTACTGCACCTCGGCACGCGAACGGATCCGCTGCGGCCGCGCGAACGGTTAGGCTTCTCACGCCGTTACTGCGTGCAGTAACTTCGTGGGGTAAATCGTGGGGCGGCGTGGGGCTCTGGGCGCAGTTAATCCCACGCCCGCCCCCTCGGCTTCTCAGCCTCCAAGGCTATAAGTAGGGGGGGAGTGGAGCGGCATAGCACGCGCGTCCATCTCCCTCGACCCCCGCTTCCTCTTGCTTCTTCTCTCCTTCTTGCTGCCGGCGAGCAGAACCACACCGCACCAGCCAGCGATGAGCTCCTCCTCCGCCGCTGTGGCTTCGGCCGTGCGTTCCGGCACGTGGGACGGCTCGGAGGTCGACGACGACCTCATTGAATTCCTCCGCAAGACACGCCGGCTCCCCGGCGCACACCTCGTGCGAGCCCGCACCCCGCCGGCGAAGGAGATATCGCCGGCGCCGGAGGAAGGCGAGCAGGTCATCTTCCGCTCGCACCTCATGCGCGGCCTGGGGCTGCCGGTGAGCGGCTTCTTCCGCTCCTTCTTGGAGTTTCACAGCCTCCAACCGCACCACCTCACCCCGAATACGGTGGTGCTGCTCTCCGCCTTCGCCACTCTGTGCGAAGGTTTCCTCGGTGTTCTCCCCACCATCGAGCTGTGGGGAAAATTCTTCTCTTCTAAGCTCGGCACGCACATCGCCGGCGTGCCGCCTCAGTGTGGTGCCTTCATCGCGATGCGGCGCTCGACGGCCAACAACCACTTCCCTTCCATCTCGCTGATCAAGTTGGTGAGGATGTGGCAGCGCTCATACTTCTACGTGAAGAACCTCGCCTCCGATGGCGACTGGGTTAATCTGCCGGCTTACGAAACCGGCCCCCCAGCTGGTCTCATCGGGTCAAGACGCTGACTCCCGCCAGAGCCGCCGTTGTAGCACGACTCCGAGTCTTGACGCAGTTGGAGGGCCTCGTCGGGTCCGACTTGCTGGCCGCCTTCATGGCGCGCCGAGTTCTCCCGCTCCAAGGTCGGCCTCACCAGATCTTTCAGATGAGCGGCCTCCGAGACCCAAGTCGGATGAGCACCAAGGAGATGCCCCGCCCGGAGGTGGCAAACATGGTGAATCATATCGCGAACTGCGAGTTCGGGGAGGACTGGCAGTTCGGCAAGGAGCCATACTCGCGCGACAGCCCCCCACTAGTGGTAAGTCGCATCTCCTTATTGCTTTGTCTTCTTTGTGGCCGAATCCGGTTAATGATTCCCGTTGGTTTCTTCTGAACTAGAACCCCTTCATGCAGCCTGCAGCCGGCACCACGAGACAGCCTCACGAGTTTGTCCCCGACCGCGCGGAGAGCGACGTCGACGACCCCGACTTGGGGGCGGCAGTGATGGAAGCCGACGCCGAAGGCGGGGGAGGAGGAGCGGTGGGCGGCTTCAGGCCCTCGGCCACCTTCGCCGACTGGCCTGATGATGACGCCGAAGGGGAAGTCGCCTCGCGCGACCAGCCAAGGGTCGGCTCGTCGGGCGCCGGCTCCTCCGCCGGCCTGGCTGGCCAAGGCGGCGTGAAGAGGCGTCACGCCGGGCCGAGTGCGCCCGGCGGCAAATTGAAGAAGTTCAAGGGGGTGGCCGCCACGACCAAACGGGAGGAGGTGGCCGCGAAGGCCAACCGCTTCCGTAGGGAAGTGAGAAGGCCGCCGCTAGTCTCTGCGTAAGTCTTTACGCTTTTTTATTTTCCTTCGGTGAATCTTGTCCGAGTCTTCTTTTATACTCCTCCCAGTCTTCTTCAGGGCCCCTCTTTCCCTTGAGAGAGTCGCCGTCCCCTCCGTCATGGGCTCGGCAGAGACGTCCGCCAATACTCGGCGGGTCGACCCCGCCGCCGACCTTTAGGAAGCGACGGAGTGAAATGCGCAGGAGAAGCGCAACGAGGAGGAGGCCGACCGTCTGGAGAAGGCGGAGGCCGAGAAGGCGGCCGCCTCCGCCCAAAAGAAGCTGGAGTTTGCCGAAGCCGCCCTTGCGGCGAGACGGTGAGCCGAGGAGGCCGCGCATCGCCGATCGGCGATGCTCGTCCCCCCACTGTCCTCTGCACCGCCACCTCCAGAGTTCACGAGACAGACCGGAGAGGCCGGCACCAAGAACCCCGTCGTGGAGAAGGAGAGCGGCGAGGCCTCCATGTCAGACACTCTCGTGCCGCCACCGCCGCCTCCATCGCCGTCTGGGAGGCCGCACGGCAAACAGCTGGCGGGTCCGCCGGAGCCGCCGACCGCGGACGAGTCCGAGGCGAGGCTGCTTCTCCAAGTTGCCTCGCTGGTGCGCTGCCGTCTGGAGAGGGCGACCTCGGCGCCGCGACCTCAGGAGACCGGAGCCGCCAGCTCGGCAGCCTTAGATGCTGAGGCAACAAGCACCGCGCCCATCGGGTGGTTGCGCGGAGGCGGCACTGGGCCGCTGAATCAAGCGCTTCTGGACGTTCAGGCGAAGCTGCGCGCTGAAGGCGACGCCCTTCAAACTTGCACCAGGGTGCATCTGGCAGCGTAGACAGCCGTCCGAGTACGTTTCCTTCTTCTTTTTTATTCTTGTTTTTCTCTGTGGGGGCGCGCCAGCGCACCCACTGGGTGTAGTCCCCGTGTTTCGGGTCGGCTGCTGAGCAGGCGGCTCGGAACTCCCTCTGGCGAGTTCCAAGTTCTTATTTAGTCTGACATCATTGTTTGCAGGAGTATCACAACCTCCGCGCCACTGCCTTTAACCGCAATGTTGAGGATTTGAGCAAGCTGACTGCCGACTTGATGGAAAACCGGAGTAAGTTCTTTCCCTCTTCTTCGCGGAGGCGCGCTGGCGCACCCGCGAGCTGTAGTCCCCGAGATTCGGGCCAACTGCTGAGCAGTCGGGCCGGATCTTCCCGGTGATCTTTTTTGCTGACGACTTTGATGTTTCCTTTCTTGTTCTTCTTTCTTCGCGGAGGCGCACTGGCGCACCTGCGGGCTGTAGTCCCCGAGATTCGGGCCGACTGCTGAGCAGTCAGGTCGGATCTTCCCGGTGCCCTTCTTTGCTTGACGACTTATTTGTCTCTTTCTTTCATGTTTCAGGGGCCAACTCTACTCTTCAGGAGCAGCTGGGTGAAGTTAACACTGCCTTGCGCGCCAAGGGGGAGGAGTGCAGCAAACTCGCTGCGGAGCGGGATCTGCTTACTGCGCAGCTGGCCGAGCAGAAGGAGCTGCTCAAGAAGACACTGGACGAGGCTGAGAAGAAGGAGGCTGCTCTCCTGGCCGAGTTCGAGAGCAAGCGCTCCTACTGGGCCGACAGGGAGGCGATGCTAACTTCTGGCTTCCACGAGATTGAGGATATCGTCGATGGTGAGCTTTCTTTCTTTGAATTTCCTACTATGTGCCAGGCTGACTTCTGATTTTTCGACTTGCTTCTTTTTTGCCTTGGCAGACTTCTTCCCTGGCCACTCGCAGGCAGTCCCTCTGGCCATCGAGGCTGATCGTGAGGCGCGAAGGGCAAACGGTGAGGTGATTTCCACCAACGCTCCCTTGACCATCGATGAGCAGCTTCTGAGCATCGAGGCCCATCTTCGTCCGGCCCACTGGCGGATGCGCGGGCTTTAGCATGCCGGCGCCCAGGCGGTTGCCTCTCTGTGGCCAGACATGCCGGCTCTGCGCACCGCAAGTCGGACTGCCGACTGGCTGGAAGTCGCCGCCGGCCGTCTTGAAGCTTAGAAGGGTTCCTCGGCCCGGGCCGGAGCGCATCGGGCCTTGGAGTTCGTCAAGGCGTGGTATCCGGGGCTGGACCAGGACCGTCTGGCCGCGTTCCGGTCAGAGGCCCAGGCCGAGCTGGAGGCTGTGGAGGGCGCCCTTGTCGAGCATGCGGTGGCCATCGCCGAGTACATGGGCACCAGTGTCTTCGTCCCCGAGCGGGCTGAAGGCGGCGAGGAAGTGCCGCCAGAGTGGTTCGGGATGAACCCGGAATATGGCAAGGACTCGGCGGAGGTGATTGACTCTAGCACCGAGGAAGAAGGCGAGGCGGAGGACGAAGGCGAGACGGAGGTGCCAGAGGGCGGAGTGGGCGACCAGCCTCAGCTCGACCGCGCCTCTAGCAACGAGCCGCGTCCGACCGGTCCAACTGCCGCTGGCGGCGATCAAGCCGAGACTTCCCAGCCGACTCCCCCGGCGCCTGACACCGTCGTCTCCTCCGACCCTCCGAACCCGTCTGTTGCTCCTTAGGCTGCCTTCTGGCTCTTTTTTATCTGTTCTAGAAGGTCTTTGATGAACTTGTTAATTTGCACAATTCCACCCTCGGGGTGTATGTTAAACTTCTGTCTGAAGATTCGGCCAATGGGCCTATGCTTATCTAAATATTAATCCGAGTCCTATCTTTCCTTGCTCATTGCTCCTTTGACTTTTTCCCTTGCCGCCTTCCCCTAGTTGCCGCTTTGCCAGCCGGCAAACCGCTCTGCGGACTGCCGTTGGGCCAAATGCCTGGCTACTTTGGGGAAAGCAAGTACTTGCCTTTCTTTGGAGTTTATTTAACAAGTTGGATAGAAAGCAGTAAGCCGAATACTCGCGAGTCGGCTCGTAAGAAAGGGGGGCTGGAAACCGGCTTAGGCTATGTTGATGTTTTGGGTCCTTAGCCATTTTTCGTGTGGACGCCCATTCATCCTTACTCCTGCCTACCAAACAGTCGCTCTGCGAGCTGCGGCTTCTGGCAGGAGACGGCTTAGGTGCCGCACACTACTTGTCCGACTTCAGGAAACATTTCATAGCGCCAGATGGCGAATCCCCGGGCCGACTAGTCGAACCCGGCGCCAAGCGGCATAGCAAGAAGTAACATACTTGAAGGCATAATCCTTATCATACAGATAATCAAAAGGGGCAGTCCCCAAGCTCGTCTCGGGGGGCCCAAAGTCTCGGTACTTTAATACAAAGGGGTAGCGTGATACATACTGAATCAACTATAAAACCTTCGGAGGAGGTTTGCATTCCATGGTCGTTCCGACTCTTTGTCGGAGTCGTCTTTCTTGCGAGCTCGGGGCTTCTGAGCATCGTTCAGGTAGTAGGAGTCATTGCCCAACACTTTGCTGACAATAAAGGGGCCTTCCCAAGGTACTGATAGCTTGTGCTGGCCCGCTGTCCACTGGATCAGTCGGAGCACAAGGTCGCCCTCTTGGAAAGATCTTGGCTTGACCTTCCTATTGTAGTATCGGCGCAGGCTCTGCTGGTAGATGCCGGACCGACTGAGTGCCAACAGCCGGCCCTCTTCCAGCAGATCGACGCCGTCTTGACGTGCTTGTTCTGCTTCCTCCTCGGTGTACATGGTGACTCGCGGGGAGTCGAATTCTATGTCCGTCGGGATGACGGCTTCAGCACCGTAGGCGAGGAAGAAAGGCGTGAAGCCGGTTGACTTGTTTGGAGTCGTGCGCAGACTCCAGAGGACGGCTGGCAGCTCCTCGAGTCAACAGCCGGCCGAGCGCTCCAGTGGTTCAACCAGGCGGGGCTTGATGCCGGATAGGATGAGACCGTTTGCTCGCTCTACCTGGCCGTTTGACTGCGGATGGACAACGGACGCTAAGTCCAGTCGGATGCCCTGTGTAGCGCAGAAACGGGCCAAGGCTCCTTTGGCAAAATTTGTGCCATTGTCGGTGATGATGCTATGTGGTATGCCGTACCGAGTCGTAATGTCGGTGATGAAGGTTACTACAGTCAGGTCATTCAATTTCTTGATGGGTTTTGCTTCTATCCACTTGGTGAACTTGTCCACTGCGACAAGTAGGTGAGTTAGGCCGCCTCGTGCCGTCTTGAATGGTCCCACCATGTCCAGGCCCCAAACCGCAAAGGGCCAGGCGATGGGAATGGTCTTGAGCGCCGAAGCCAGCTGGAGTGGCTTGGAACGGAACATCTGGCACCCTTTGCAGTTTTGGACTAATTCTTTGGCCTCTTCCAGGGCAGTCGGCCAGAAGAATCCGTGTCGGAAGGCTTTGGCGACGAGTGCCCTTGAAGCCGCATGATGGCCACACTCGCCTTCATGGATGTCTCTGAGAATTGCTTGGCCTTGTTCTGCCTCGACACAGCGTTGGTAGACATGAGTGACACTGCGCCTGACCAGCTCTCTGTTGACTATGGTATAAGCTGCTGCTCGGTGTTGCACTTGCCGAGCCAGGATTTCATCAGCTGGCAGCTCTCTGTTTACTAGGAACTTGAGGATGGGCTGGGCCCATGAGGGTGCTGCTACTTCTTCGATTGCCACTATTGCGACTTGGACAAGGGTGGCTGGGCTGGGAGGCGGCGGGCTGGGATCCGCGGCCGCTTGCTGGGTGGATGAAGTCCCCGGGCCGACTGGAGCAGTCCCCGGGCCGAGTTCTGAAGTCCCCAGGCTGACTGTCGCAGTCCCCGGGCCGGGTTCTGAAGTCCCCAGGCCGGCTTTGACTGCGGTATTTTTGGAGCCGTCTGTGAGGATTCTTGTGCCGTCTGCTGGTGCTCTTGAGTCGGATCCGACTTCTTTGGGGGGAGCTGGCACAAAAACAGAGTCTGATTCTGAAGGCTTGATAGACGGCTTGAGGAGGCGCTGAAGGGCGACACCAGATGGTATTGCTTGACGAGTGGAGCCGACTCGTGCAAGGGCATCTGCTTGGTCATTGTCATTTCTTGGAATGTGAAGGAATTCACACCCCTCGAAATATCCACTGAGTTGCTGCACCAGGAAGCGGTAGCTCGCCATGTTTGCATCTTTGGCGTCCCAGTCGCTAGATGACTGCTGGACCACCAAATCGGAGTCGCCGTAGCATAGGATCTGGCGGATGCCGAGTTCTTTGGCAAGCCGGAGCCCGTGAACGAGCGCCTCGTATTCGGCAACATTGTTGATGGCGGCGAAGTGGATCTGTAGTGCGTACTTGAGCTTGTCGCCTTTGGGGGAGGTGAGGACGACGCCGGCTCCCAGGCCGGTGCGCATCTTGGAGCCATCGAAATGCATTCGCCAATGGGTGGAATCAGGTGCTGGCGGCAGGTACTGGGTCTCGGCCCAGTCGACAAGGAAGTCGGCCAGTGCTTGTGACTTGATGGCAGTGCGGGGCTGGTAGTAGATGGTGTAGGGAGCCAGATCTATGGCCCACTTGGCTACTCGGCATGAAGCATCACGGCTTCCGATGATCTCGGTCAGTGGAGCGGTGCAAACCACATTGATTGGATGTTCTTGAAAGTAAGGCTTCAACTTCTTGGCGGCGAAATGCACGCCGTAGCACATCTTCTGGTAGTGGGGGTAGTTCTGCTTGGAGGTTGACAGTACCTCGCTCAGGTAATATACCGGTCTCTGGACAGGGAGCGCCTTGCCTTCCTCCTTGCAAGGCCGGTATACAGCTTGCATCCGGCTGTGGAGACCGGTATACAGCTTGCATCCGGCTGTGGAGTCTATCACCTGGTCAATTCTTGGCAAGGCAAATGGATCTTTGGGGCAAGCTTTGTTGAGGCTTGTGTAGTCGGTACACATCCGCCACTGCTTGTTCTTCTTCAACACTAGGACCGGGTTCGCCAGCCATTCTGGAAAGAACACCTCCATAATGAAGCGGGCCACTAGGAGTCGGGCTATCTCTTCTGCAACAACTCTTCTTTTCTCTTCTGACAGGCAGCACAAGGGCTGCCTGACGGGCTTCACATCAGATCGGACATGTAACTTGTGCTCGGCGAATTCCGTCGGTACACCCGGCATGTCTTTAGGGGACCATGCAAAGATGTCTCGATTCTCACGGAGGAAATCGACGAGATCGCCGTCCTATTTGCTGTCTAGGTTTGCGCCTATGACAGCGTGCCTCTCCGGGTGCTCCGGGTCCAAAGGTATCCTCTTTGTTTCTTCAGCCGGCTTGAACGAACCATCAGCTTCCGAATCCTTGGGGTCGGGTGACATCTCTGGCTGCTTGCCGGCCATCGCCACAACCCGGTCAAGGAGCCGCCTTTCAGCTGCGATCACCAGGGACTCGGCCAACCGACTGGTCTCGGCTGCACAGGCGGACGACTTCCTGTAGTTGCCAGCCACGGTCAGAATCCCCTTTGAACTCGGCATCTTCATCTTGAGGTAGGCGTAGTGGGGGACCGCCATGAACTTGGCTAAGGCAGGTCGGCCAAGCAGCGCTTGGTATGGGCTTTCAAGGTCCACCACTTCAAACCAGACTGGCTCTCAGCGAAAATGATCTTTGTCTCCGAAGAGGACGTCTATCTGGATCCTGTCGATTGGGGAGCAGGAAAGGCCAGGCACAATGCCGTGGAAAACAGTTCAGCTGCTTTGAAGCTGTTTCTGCTTGATTCCTAATTTCTCCATGGTATCCTTGTACAGGATGTTGATGCTGCTGCCTCCATCTATCAACACTTGCGAGAAGCGAGCGGCCCGCCTATCAGTGGCCAAGCTAGCACTCAGAACCAAGGCGTAGGAGCCCAGATTTGGCATAAACTTCGGAGTATCCAATGCTACTGCGTTCACTTCTTGTTGCTGCAACCGTCTGCTGCGTCGATCATCAGCCATACTGGTGAACACCACATAAGCTCCATGTTCTTCGGGGTATTCATCTTGTACGGCGCCGACTGGCCTGGCCGCCGGCTGCTGGGGCGGCTGTGGAGGCGGCGGCCCAGCAGGCGGTGGAGGAAGGAGGCTGTCTCCCTTGGCGATTCTGGTGAGACAGTGGCATTTCCGGGTGGTATGGTTTGACGGCTTCGCGCCGCTGTGGAACTTGCAGGGACCATCCAAAGTCTGCTCATAAGAGAAGGTCGGCAACCAGTTGGACTTGCCGCCCTTCTGTCGCTTCGCCGGAGGCTGCCCCTCAGGCTGTTGGTCTTCGACTATCGCGACCTGCCGACTGCTGGAAGTCAGCTACGGGGCCTTGCGCTTGTGATCATTCTACTGCTGTCGCCGACTGGTATCTCCAGCCGGAGTTCTAGGAGCCTGAGGGGCCACTTTGCTAGTCGCACTAACTTGTATCTCTGTCTTCATGGAGGAGTCGGCGGTGGCATACTTGTCTGCAATGACCAGCAACTCGTCGAGGGTCTCGGGCTCGTCGCAGAGGAGCCGGTGCTTGAGGAGGGTGCCTTCTCTGCACCCGGCGGTGAAGTACTCGATAGCCTGCACCTCGTGCACGCCCTCGCAGGAGTTCCGAAGCTCGCCCCATCGCGTGAGGTAATCGTGTGTCGACTCGTCTTGGCCTTGCACGCACAAGGAGAGTTGTCGTGGCTTGGGAGGCCGCTTGTACGTGCTGGTGAAGTTGCGGATGAAAGCTTCGGTGAAGTCGACCCAACTGTTGATGCTGTGGGGCTTCAAACTGTTCAACCATGTCCGGGCCGTGCCCTGGAGCATTAGCGGAACGTACTTCACGGCAACACGCTTGTTGCCGTTTGCTATGTTGACGGTTGTGGAGTAGTCAACCAGCCAATCTTCCGGCTTCACGAAGCCGGTGTACTTGGGTGTGTCTCGGGGGAGCGTGAACCCTTTGGGGAAGGGCTCATCTCGGATGCGGGGCCCAAAGCAGGGTGGACCCAGCTCGTCTTCTTCTTCCAGCGCTAGGGATCGGTGGAGTCGGTCGATCCGGTGGCGAGCGTCATTCTCTCCGACTCCCTCTCGACGGCCGAGGCGGTCGCCGAGAGTCGGATGCTCGATAGGCGGCGGGGAGACTCGTCTTTCCCTTCGTGGTGGGGGAGGCAGGTAGTCGCCCTGCCACTCCACTGCTCTTGGGCGGCCGTCTTGGTCACGCTCGATGGTGATGCGAGTCCGACTGTGGCTGACAGCCGGATCCTTCTCTTTTCTTCTGCGGACTCCGCCAGTCAGCGTCTGAGACGTCGTGCCTTGATCTCGGCGGGGAGATAAGTCGTCATTTTGTCGCTGCGGTGCCTCCGTGTGGCAGCCGGCTTCGTTCTGTGCGGCAGCCGCTTTGAAGAGTTGCTGGACTCGCTCGGTCATTAGGCGGCGCTCTTCGCCTTCGAAGTTGTCTAGCTCGTCTGCTGCCGCCTGGGCGGCACGGATGTTCTCCGCAGGCGTGGCATATACGGGGCGATCGGCCCCGAACAGGTTGGCGACGGCCGCGCCGCGTTGTCGGACCACGCCTAGGCGGCTCGGCCCAGTTAGCGCTGGCGAGCCGCCCACAGCATGATCCATCTCACGTTTGTAGGCCTCCGACAAGCGTCTCATGCTTGCTAGCTTCTTCGCGCCTTTGACAAGCTGAAGGCGGCGTGCCTTCAGCGTCTCGGCATCAGCGTCCTCCAGAATGGGCGCCGTCAGGTCTCGCAGAGCCGCGTCGAGCGGGTCATGAGCTCCTTCACCGGAGTGCTCGCCATTACTGATGACGAGCACTTCCGTGATGGAGCTTCCGCCGCTCGCCTCGTGAGGGAGCGGCTCGTCGTAGATCACCACATTGGAGGGGAATGTGTCGAGCGACACGCCGTCGAAGTCGACCAGCATCGGGTCGGTGGAGCCTACGGACACCAAGTCCATGGCAGGCTCGCCGGCGACATGAAGATGGTCGAGGAGGCCCGTGAGGAGGCTTTCGGGGCCGCCCGTGCCTGCATTGGATGCAGGCTCATCGGAGATGCTAACCTTGCCGAGAAGGTCAGCGAGGCAGCTCGCCGCGCAGGCGTCGTCGACGCTTTGCAGCGCGTCAGGGTAAGCACCATCGGGCGTGCCGGGCTGGCTACGCTCGTGGGGGAGGAAAAGGGTTCCCGTCCAAAGCAGGTCTCCGGACGACGGTGCACCTCGCCCCATGGTGGGTGCCAAATGTCAGGGGTTAGGTGCGACATATGCCAAAGGATGGCTTATCATGGTGGGAGCGAGTAGAACGTCGTCGGTGCCAGGAAATGGGATTAGGCGAAGGCATGCACGCCGGCGAATCTTACCCAGCTTCGGGGCTCTCCAGGGAGATAACACCCCTACTGCTGCTCTACGGGGTCTCCGCATGATCACTAAAGCGTAGTGACTACAAGGTCGCTCCTAGAGCTGTATTCTAGAGGTGGAAGGAGGCAAGGCTAGCCTTCTTCTTCCTATGTGATCTGGTCTAAGGCTAATGGATGCGATCCCTTTGCATGGGCCCCGGGGGGTTTATATAGGCCTACCCCCCGGGGATACAATGGTAATCCGGCTGGGCGCGGGTCCCAGCCGTCTGTCTCACAGGCTGCCGTCTTCTCCGCCGACTGATGGGGCCCGCCGACTCGCGGGCCCCGCCGGCGAGTCCGGCACTGTAGCCGTGCTTCTGATGACGCAGGCTTGGTCATTGGGTCGTGGCAACAGTGCCGCCATCTATCGGGCGATCACTGTAGTTACTCCCCATCTTGTCTGGTTAATGGCGCGTGGGACCCGTGAGAGGGGCTGGCCGACTCCGGGGAGCTGACTCCCACGGGGCCGCCTTCGGGGCATATCCGCTGTCTTCTAGCTCTCACTGACTGGCGGGTCCGCCATCTCTGAGCCGTACAGGTAGGCCATCGTGGCCACAGTGCGCCGCGCACTGTGGCCAAGGTCAGGTCTGGCATGGCTACAGTGCCGGGCCACGCTGGAGATCTCCGGTGGTACGGCACACTGTAGCCACGCCGGCTCCTCGCAAGCAGGAGGTGACGGCCACGCCGTGGTCGTACCCGCAATGAGTGTAGAGTCGTGGGCCGACTCTCTATAGCCAGCTCCTCTGGAAGTCGCCGGCCATGAGTCGGCCCATCTAGGAGTCGTCATCTGAGACTCGGTTCATCTGGGAGTCGTCATCTGAGACTTAGCTCATCTGGGAGTCGTCATCTGAGACTCGGTTTATCTGGGACTGGTCATCTGAGACTCGGTTCATCTGGGAGTTGTCATCTGAGACTCGGTTCATCTGGGAGTCGTCATCCGAGACTCGGCTCATCCGGGAGTCGTCATCTAAGACTCGGTTCATCTGGGAGTCGTCATCTGAAACTCGGTTCATCTGGGAGTCATCATCTGAGACTCGGTTCATCTGGGAGTCGTCATCTGAGACTCGGCTCATCCGGAAGTCCTCATCTGAGACTCGGTTTTGAGGGGTGCGGCCTGCCCCGATGTCTTGAAAGGTTCTGGGGCTCGGGTCAGCCTACCCGTGGCCCATTACTCCGACAGGTGTATCTCAGGTAGGGGTCCTAAACTGTGTGTCTAAAGTTGATGGTAACAGGATACGGGGGACACGATGATTACCCAGGTTCGGGCCCTCTCTATGGAGGTAATACCCTACTTCCTGCTTGATTGATCTTGATGAATATTGGTATTACAAGAGTTGATCTACCACGAGATCGTAATGGCTAAACCCTAGAAGTCTAGCCTGTATGATTATGAATCTGCCTCTATGGACTAAGCCATCTAGTTTATATAGACAGCGGAGGGGACTAGGCTTGTACCAAGTCGGTTACAGAGAAAGGAATCTTCATATCCGGTCGCCAAGCTTGCCTTCCACGCCAAGGAGAGTCCCATCCAGACATGGGAGAGAGTCTTTGGTCTTGTATCTTCATAGCCCAATAGTCTGGCCCATGTAACTTAGTCCGGCTGTCCGAAGACCCCTTAATCCAGGACTCCCTCAGTAGCCCATGAACTAGGCTTCAATGACGAGGTTGCCGGTGTGCAGATTGTCTTCGGCATTGCAATGCGGGTTCCTCCTCTGAATACTCCAAATATCCTTCGAACACAGGAAACGTGTCCGGCTCTGCAAAACAAATACCACACACAACCGTAGAGAGTATAATACTTCACGAGTCCAATCTGCTGTCAACTTTTTGCAGCATGACATCACGTCGACGCCCGGTTATTATTTGATCCGTTTTTAGCCCACCGCTTCATATTTCAAGATGCGGTTTCATTGTCACGTCTTGTCAAAGCAGAGATCGTGTCCCCTTATTGCGGGATTCTCATCAATACGGGTATGGATAATCCCACCGCACCATTTGCACGGCCCTCGGGGATAAGCCAATTTTTAGGTCAAGTGGGGAGGCGCTTGATATTCACTGCCTTTATAAAGAGATGTGGATCCACCTCTTTCACCCACGCCTTCTTTCTCTCAGCTTCCCCCATTCTCGAGCTCTAGCGCCCAAGCTCTCATCCTTTCCGCCCCCAAAAGCACTCCAGCCATGTCCAGATCCGGAGCGCAGGGCAAGTGGATGGCCTCCTCCGTCAAGGAGAAGGACATCACAAAGCTCTGGGAGGCCGGATATCTGGCCAAGGAAATCGCCCACCGACTTCCGGCCGAGGGACAGATCGTCCCTACTTTGGAGCCTAATGAGAGGGTTGTATTCCTCCCTCATTTTATCCGCGGGCTGGGATTTCCCCTCCACCCATTCGTCCGCGGACTCATGTACTACTACGGGATAGATTTCCATGATCTGTCCCCAAATTCCTTCGTCAACATCTCGACATTCATCGTCGTGTGCGAGGCTTTCCTCGGCATCCCACCACATTTTGGATTGTGGTTAAAGATCTTCAATGTGAAGCCGAAGGTGGTGGGCGGCGAGCACGCAGAGTGCGGAGGCGCCATGGTGAGCAAGATGCCCAATGTCACATGGCCATCAGGTACATTCAACGAGTCCGTCAAAGGGCGGCAACAACAGTGGTTCTACATCACTGAGCCACGCGACACCACCTGGGTCGCGGCTCCTGAATTTCGATCGGAAGCTCCGATGCAGCTCACTTCTTGGCCCGAGAAGGGCCTGGACTGGTCTTCATGAGATGAACTGACTGTGCTCCAGGCGCATATCAAGAGCATGGTGAACAAGAACATCAAGCTTGTCAACATGGTCCAGGTGATGCTAGTTCGCCGGATCCTTCCATGCCAAAACCGGATTTGCCATCTATGGGAATTTGATCTGGCCAAGCACCAAACCCTACTGGAGTTCTTCGGCACAATTCATGAAGACATCTGGAAGGTGCTATTCATGACCTGCAAGTCATGGCCGGACTCGGCCGAGGATCGTGGGCACAAATTGGACTGTCCCGCTAGTTTGGTTAGTCTTTACATGTTTTCAAGGTGTATCCTTTACTCGCATACTTGAGGGAAACATCTAAACTTCCATACTAATTCTTTCAGGGCTAGACAAAGAGGGCAGAGCGGATTAACTGTTCGGCTCTGCTGCACGAAGACCCAACAATTCCTCTTCTGACAAAGATGCTGGTCCCGGCTCCTTATAAAGAACTGAAGAAGAAGGCCAAGAAAGAGGCCAAGGAGACCAGGGGAGGTCTCCATTGTAAGGGCACTTTAGACGTGACGTCCGAAGATGTCGAGGCTCACTCCTCCGCCGCCGAGGATGACGAGGAGGAGGAAGAAGAAGAAAGCCATCCGCCCCCCCCCCCCCCCGCGAGGGGGAGAAAGAAGAGGACGGCCTCCACGCGTTTGGAGGCTGAAGCGTCCAAGAAGGGGAAAGCTTCCCTTCCGAACGACTCCATCATGGCCACCAACAGCAGCTCGGAGTGGACTCCCAGGGTCAAGCCCTTGGCTAAATCGTGAGTACTAAAAAACCCGGACACATTCATATATCCGGCCATACTACTGTATAGTATTAACGTGTAGAATCACGTATCTGCAGTCCGGCTAGGTCCAACATCGAGTGATCCTCATCGGAGGACTTGCTGGACCCGGAGGCGATGGACAGCGGGACTCTCCCGATGGCCTCCTCTCCAAGGCCATGGATAACACCGAGGTGTCGTCCCAAAGGAAACAGACCAAGGAGAGACTCGGGAAGCCGTCAGGGCGGCACCAAAGGGTAAAACCTCGGCAGCCGGACACATGGGGGAGCAAACCCCCATGGACACTGACGACGGGGGCCATACTAAATTCGGCCCCTAGCCTAATACAATTCCAGAGACCAATACAACTCCCGAATCAGGTAACCAACCTCCTTCAAAAGAAGGGGGTGCGCCTATTCTGCTGATGACCTCTGTCCATCCAGAGGCACCGGATGCTTTGCTGGAAGCGCTGCAAGGCGCTACCATTGTTGAAGAGCACCGCACCCTTATGGGCACGGTGATTGGGAAGATTCAGTCCGTGAAAAGCGGGCTGACCGAAGTCTGCACAAGCCTTATAACAGGCTTTGAGGTAAGCAACGCAATTAAATATAGAAAGAGTGTCATGGTATAGACAGTAGCCCCTGATACACTGTCCGGTGTTGAAAAAGAAAAACTGAACAGAGGATCAAATAAGTTTCACAGGAGACTAACTATGAAATGTTGATGTGAATAAGGAGGCGTCGTTACTGGCTGCGACTTCCCATGCTGTTGAGGACTCTGGACTGAAGCAGAGTCTGGAGCGGGCCGAGGAAGAGCTCGGCCACGTGAAGAAATAGCTGGAGGATAACCAAGGTATTTTAATAACCTTGTCTATATTCAGGAAGGAATAATAATGTGCTGGACTAAAAAATGTCATGATATTTATTAGGAGCAGCGACTGAGGTCGAGGCTCTCAAGAAGGCGCTAGCCGAGGCCAAGGACAAGGCGGCCAAGGAAAAAGCCGCTCGTGAAAAGCACGAGGCCAAGGTCAGTGTGGTCCAACAAGAGCTCCAGGAAGCCTTGAAGAAATGTGAGCTCTTGGAGCAAAATATTGCGGATAAAGAGTCCGAAATCACCAAGGCCCGTCAAAACGCACACGATTCCTGGGTTGAAGCCCAGGGCACCCTCTAGGAAATACGGGAGATCAGAAAAATCATGGCAGGTAAGGCCTTTATTATGCAGAGCAAATATGTGAAGGAAAGGTTCCTCTTACTGACCCGAATTTGGAGTTCTCTAGGGGCATTTGCGGATCTGCCGCACAACATTTCAGATGCTGCGAAATTCTTCCGAGCAGAAGAGGGGAGGTCCACGGAGAAGCTGTTTTGGTCGCAATATCTTGTGCCAGAACATCCGGTGCCCTTTAGCGATCAGCTAAATTAGCTGGTCAAACTGCATAGGTGGCCGAACTAGTCATGAAGGATTTTATAATCCGGCTATGGCCTGCCGAATCTATACCCAGTAGCTACTTCAGATTCGTGAAGCGGCTGGTTGATTCCTACCCTCAGCTTGATGCTATCAAGCGGTATGTCTGCATCACAGGCGCGCGAATGGCGTTCCCCCAAACCAAGATGCATTGGGCGAAGAAGGACGCCATGAAGCTTATGACCGAGGGCCCGTCTAAGGGTAAAGAGCACCACAAACCCAAGCTGTACTATGATAGTTTCTTGGAGGGATCCCGCATTGTGGCGGAGTAATGTGCCAAGGATATTATATTTCCATGAATACATTCAAGTTATCCTGTGCTTTGTACTATGAAACAAGATCATTATGTAATATAATGCTTGTTATTTAAAATTTTACCTCCTCTGCGGCTGTTTTTATTGAATCTGAGAGTTGCCCAGTTGTCGGCTTCAGCCCCCAAATAGGAAGGACGGGGGTGTTCGGGATAAATCTAAACTCTCTTTACTCTAGAGTTTGGTCCTTAAAGGAGGTGTTTAGCACAACTAACCAGGCAATCGGACTAT
The DNA here is from genome assembly GCA_963921465.1 of Triticum timopheevii. Taxonomy (NCBI): domain Eukaryota; kingdom Viridiplantae; phylum Streptophyta; class Magnoliopsida; order Poales; family Poaceae; genus Triticum; species Triticum timopheevii. The sequence continues at coordinate 500,558,898 of OY997272.1, forward strand.
AAGGCTTTATCACCCTCACATAGCCATAGGAGTTTGACAATAAAAATTTAGGCGCAGCCCGTAGTGTTCGGAAGTCCGAATTTGGGGTATTGTAAACACCTAATCGGATAAAAACCGATTCATCGCACGATGCATTAGAAATCGCACAATGCGGAAGAAATCGCTAAAGATTTGTGACCTCTCGAACAGCTGACCGGCTCTCGCCGCATCATGACAGTCAGTTTTTGGCTTTCTCTACTGAGGTGCTCGTTCGAAAGAACCGGGACACAATCGCAGTAGTTCTCCCTTTACTACCCTAGCCGATATAGCAGAACTTAAGGTAGCAAGCACAGGAGCCGGGGAACCCAACTATTGACCCAAGAAATGATTCGGAGCCGATGCATATAATGCTATAAGTTCGGGGTGCTGAACAACTGTAAAAGTGTTGAGACTTTCTTGCCGTATTATGGGGCACAATGAAGCCCCTGTCGAATGAAGGCGTACCAGAGTGTACGGTTGCAATTGACAAAAATATCAAAAAATGAAACAGCAAGTTACTGTCTTATAAATAGGGCCGCAAATTGTTTTCATTGTAATTTAATAATACCTTGAAGTGTATGTGTACAAGTAGTGCAATAAACAATATGAACTTCTTCACCTGTTGAGACCAGGGGGGCTGCATGCGGGTCCGAAGACAGATAGAATGATCCTCGAGAAGAATATCTAGATATTCCCTCGTGCGTTCGATCTACTTCCCTCCTTGGTATGCCCGTCCTTTGATAGATCCAGCAATCAGGTCACCAGTAACGGCCTAGACAAAAATGACCTGAAAAGAAAAAGAAAATGTAAAATAATGTGTGTCCAGGAGCAGTTGAGCCGCATTGTGGAACACAATCTAGCTGTGCCTCCGTCTATCCCCATGGTATTTTGAGTGTGTAGTTATGTACGCGCGGTACGAAGGCCGCTGTTTGGTCGGGATTGGGACGGAGGCCAAATTGCTAGTCAAGCTCTTGATGAGCTAGACTGTCCTGCTGCAGGGTAGTTCATACTCGTTTGACAGTGTCCGGGAGCTTGGCCGCCGAATTGAGGTTCTACCTGGAGAGGCCGCTCTATGCTTCTACTGTGAGGGCAGCGGTGTGCTCCTTAGTACGGAGGGAGCATTCCGTGTTTCCATACTGCGTGGTCCGGGCATCTTGATCTTGAGATAAGCATAGTGTGGCACCGCATTGAATCAAATGAATGCGGTTCATCCGAGCAGTGCATGATATCCACTGCGGAAAGGGACGATATCGAAGATTAACTCTTTGCTTTGGAAGTTATCTGGGGATCCGAAGACTACTTCCAATGTGATTGAGCCCGTACAGCGGGCCTCTATACCTGGGATGACACCTTTAAAGGTGGTTCTGGTGGGTTTGATTCTTGAGGGATCAATACCCATTTTGCGCACTGTATCCTAATAAAGCAGGTTCAGGTTGCTGCCGCCGTCCATTAGGACTCGTGTGAGATGAAATCCATCGATTATTGGGTCGAGGACCAGTGCGGCTGAACCGCCATGATAGATACTAGTCGGATGGTCCCTACGATCGAAAGTGATCGGGCAGGACAACCATGGGTTAAATTTTGGGGCAACTAGCTCCACCGCGTAGACGTCCCTAAGCGCACGCATCTGCTCCCTCTTGGGGATATGGGTAGCGTATATCATGTTCACCGTTTTGACTTGGGGCGGAAACTTCTTCGGGCCCCCTATGTTCGGTGGCCGGGGCTCCTCGTCATCGTCCTCACTTTGTGGCTCCTTCTCCTTGTGTTCGGCATTTAGCTTGCCGGCCTGCTTAAACAACAAGAACTCTCTATTGGTATGATTGGCTGGTTTGTCGGGAGTGCCGTGGATTTGGCATGGACGATCGAGTATGCGGTCCAGGTTGGACGGGCCCGTATTGTTTCTTTTATATGGCTTCTTCCGCTGACCGGACTTGGAGCCACTGAATCCGGCGTTGACTGTCGTGTCTTTGGTGTTGTCACCATTGTTCCGACGCTTGTGTCTGCTGCGTCGTGGCTTGCCGTTGCTATCTCTGGCTTCAGAAGTGCCAAGTTTACTTGAGTTGTTGTTGCTACGGGCTAGCCAGCTGTCTTCGCCCGTGCAGAAGCGGGTCATAAGCGTCGTAAGGGCTGCCATGGACTTCGGCTTTTCTTGGCCGAGGTGTCGAGCAAGCCATTCATCATGTATGTTATGTTTAAAGGCTGCTAGGGCTTCGGCATCCGGACAGTCGACGATCTGGTTCTTTTTAGTTAAGAACCCAGTCCAGAATTTCCTAGCTGACTCTCCGGGCTGTTGGATTATGTGACTTAAGTCGTCGGCATTCGGAGTTCGTACATAGGTACCTTGGAAGTTGTCAAGGAAGGCATCTTCCAAGTTCTCACAACTGTCGATGGAGTTTTCAGGTAGACTGTTCAACAAGTGCCGAGCTGGTCCCTTGAGTTTTAGCGGGAGATACTTGATGGCATGGAGATCATCACCGCTGGCCATGTGAATATGGAGAAGAAAGTCCTCAATCCATACCGCGGGATCTGTTGTCCCATCATATGATTCAATGTTTACGGGTTTAAACTCTTCTGGGAATTCATGTTCCATTACTTCATGAGTGAAGCATAGGGGGTGTACGACGCCTCTAGGTCGGGCCACGTTGCGAGGCAGCTCGGATGGAGCTGGTGTCGGCGTCCTGGACATGGGGGCATCCAGCCCTGCCTGCCTGCGGCCCACCACGTGGCTTCATCTACGGCCTGGTACGGCCTAGCTTCAAGACCAAAACGCCAAGACCCTCGCGAGGGGCCAAGCCTCGCGAGGCAGACGATGCCAAGATCCCCGAAGGAAGCTGCCTCCTCAGGAGGGCTCCTGAGGGGCGGATAGTTCTATGCAAGATACCTCACGAGGCTCAATTGATGTGAGCCATGACGACCAAGGCCAGACGGGCACCAGGCAGGCGCTAGGAAGGCGCAGAGCGCAGGTTTCCTCTTCGGTGCAAAGGAGGCAAGCCATGGGTGCGGAGTCTCGAGAAATCAGCCAAAGGTTTCCATTTTGGTGCAACAAGACCAAGACCGCCAGGATGGCAGGGCGGAGGTCATCACCGAGCACACCACAGCGTCACGACCAGAGGCTTTTCGCAGGCGAAGACTACTTTTGTCAGGATAATTTATACTACTTGTCCCCTTTCAAATCCGGCCGTTGTGGGATCCCTTCCTGCCAACATTTGGGAAGAGGACCAAGGCCACTATAAATAGGACCTAACCACCACCATAGAAGGGGGGCGGATTGGAGGGAGAACCAACACAAGTAGAACACCACACTAGCTCAAGAACACCTCTCCTCCGGAGGCTTGTTCATCCACTATACTTGTTCATCGATAGCCCATTGAGGAATCCACCACACCACACTGGAGTAAGGTATTACACCACAATGGTGGCCAGAACCAGTATAAATCTCTGTGTCTTTGTGTCTCTTTGATCTCTACGCGTTACGCCTAGTGAGATCGCGAGTAGGCAGTGATGTGTACCGAACCTCGATGGCGAGATCCGATCTGTTATTGCAGCCCGATCTTTCACGACACTCTACCACCAGCAGTAGCAACCTCTCATCCGCGTACGTGATGTAGACAAACTAGAGGGTTTGAACCTTGCGGCCCAGCACGAGAAAACCAACTCGACGGAAGTACTCACGTGCAAAACAATTTCCACGAAGAGAAATCGCAACACATAGGTTTTCCAAAGATCCCTCCAAAACTTGATTCGGGTGTCTGCCCCGAAAAACACATTGTGTCTATTTCATAAAAATAACCTCCCTTTTACATGGACACACCTAGCTTTATATAATAGCAGACTAAACCTATACTTAGAAAACAAGAAAACACTCTATGCATAAACAAACCAACTCTATATTTGCCATTTACATCTCAGCAGAATTTTATTATATAAACTAAAATTTGGTACACCACGTTGATCTGATTAGATGGAGGTGGACCCCAGCCCAAGTCGCACAAAGAGAACCTATCACGTAACAATTTACAAGTCTTCCCTTGTGCAAACTCTTTACATGGCAGAAATAGAAATAGTATACAACGACGGCTGCTCCTTTTCGGTTTGAACGAATGTGATGCTATCTTCTTGTAATACTCAAACTTAAATCCTTCCAAATTATCTCCATCGACGTGTCTGGCCATGTTAGCTCCACCATCGTAACTCAAGGCTTCAAGTTTCTTATGCATGCATGGTTGTACGCACATGTACCTCTCCCCACGTAATGCATGCACGTCCAACATATCATTTTCCTCTTTTTTAAACGAGTGCGTCTCTGCTAATACCATAGTATGCATGCATGTAACTTCAACTAATTTTGCAATCTTTTCCTTGTAATGTTTATCAACAATAGTATAGTTTGGCACATATACATCGTTAACATTAACTAATGGAACAACAATAACTTGATCCTGATGGGTACCGTGTACGTCGCCGTTGTCGTTGGCCCGACTACAGTCCAAACTGGTCGTATCATCCTCTCCGCCTTGAATCGAAACCGTCCTCGGTTTCGGGTCCTCATCCTGAGCAATTACATTTATATTGATTATTGAGGCTAAATGTTCGGTAGCTTCGATCTCCTTTTCCATTGCTTCTTCCTTCTCTTTTAACCTCTCCAGGTGATCTTTCCTCCAGGCAATAAAAAACACTTCTGGCATACACACGAGACCACACTTCTTACCCCATTGATATGATACATGTATGTGAGATGGTCATGTGTAACACAATATTCCTTATACCATGGCTCTCCCAACAACAAGTGACAGGAAATCATCGACACCGGTATCACATCACAAAAACCTCACAAAAAAACTTTCCCAACAAAAATGGTACCTTCGTTTGTTACATGACAACGAGATCTCCATCACCCCAGCGCAATAAGTGTGGCCGTGGTAGTCGTGTTGTCCGTAGCTCCAACTTCTCCACCATCTCAATGCTTGCAGCGTTGATCAAACTTATGTGGTCGATCGTCATGGCGCATGATCTTTCTCTCACCACAACACGAGTATGAAAAAGTCCGGTCCAGTGGCCTTCCTCCTCTAACTGAAATCCATAGCTTAGCTTCCTTAATGATGACATGCTCGCCATCTTCTCCATAGTGACGTGAACAACCTGATGCTCTGATACCACCTGATGTGGACCTAACCTTGATGGAGAGATCCAATCTGTTGTTGCGGCCCGATCTTTCATGACACTCTACCCCCAGCAGTAGCAACCTCTCATCCGCGTACGTGATGTAGACGAAGTAGAGGGTTTGAATCTTGCGGCCCAGCACGAGAAAACCAACTCGATGAAAGTACTCACGCGCAATACAATTTCCACAAAGAGAAATCGCAAGACAGAGGTTTTCTAAAGATCCCTCCAAAAAGTGCCTCGAGGGAAGTAAGGGTGTTGCGCTCCATGGCGGCCATCTTCTTGCCCTCGACGAGGGTCGCTTGGGCTGCCTCCGTCTCCTCCTTCAGCTTCGCCAGGCGGTCGCACTCTCCAGCCTGCTCTGTGGCCGTCTTCTTCAACTTGGCGTCTCGGTCAGCAACGGCAGCTTCCTGGTCCTTCAGCTTCTCCTCGCGCTCTTGGAGCTGGCTGGCCTGGGCGGCCTGCCAGTCCTGGAGAACCTTCAGATCAGCCTCCGCTACGCGACACCAGATTTCAGCTTCGGTGGCCTCCTATCACGCCAGGTCGTGCTCCATGGCGGGCACCCCAAGCGCCTTCTGGGCCTCCTCCGCAGAACCCCAGGCCATGCGAACAGACGCATCAGCCTCGAGATAGCTAGAGATCAGCCCCAGGCGTCCCTACGCCGAACGATTATCCGGGCCCTGAAGCTCGCCCTAGAGGAGGTCCAGTGCCACCCTTGCCTCTTCCAAGGTCCTAGAGGAAGCCGGAGCGCCATGGCTCGGCCACGCACTGGGCAATGAAGGAGATGCTCGCGACACCAAGGCAAAAGAAACCTCAGCCTCAAGAAGGACCGGGGGCTCCGAGGGATGGTCGGCCTCAGCAGTCACGGCCAGGCTGGGCGCCGGAGGAGTCGGGCCTGCCGGGGGCACCGACACCTCCTGAGGGCGGGCGTTCCCGTCCTACGGAGATGGCATCACCTCTAGAGCCCTAGGGGCAGCAGCACACTCCTTCACTAGGGTCACAACAGCCTCTCCAGTTCCCGCGGTCACAGCAACCTCCGAACCTTCCTTCTGCTTCTTCGATGGCTGCTGCCTAAAGACAAGTGAAGATGCTCAGTATCGTTCCAAGGATCAACTAACAAGATTAAGGGGAGAACTTACTGGCCGGAGTAGGCATAGTTCCTTTTCATGCTCAGCAGCAGGCGTAGAGGTGGAGCAGTTGGCACAGAGCTTTTGGGAGCGGGGGAGCTCGCGGTTGGTGCCTCTCGGGACATCATCGGCGAAGGTGGGGCACCACCCAGTGGAATCAGCGTAGTCCTGCTCTTCTTCGCCCGCGTGGTGACTCCCGTGGGGCATGACACCTCCACCATCGTGGGCTCGTCATCATCGTCGTCATCAGGAAGGTCGCGCAGGAGCTCCCTTTGCCCTGGGACAGAGGATTCTTCCACAACATCATCCTCGGTGGCCTCGTAGGATTGGCCGTTGGAGAATAGGTGCACCAAGGGAGCAGGCGGCAGGGAAGGCCCTAGCCGCAAGAACCCAAGCTCGTCAAAGATAGGCATGGCTACGACAATCTCCTCGGCGTCATCTCGGCGGTACAGCGGAAGCCAGTCTTCCAGAGAGTTGCTTGGATCCTTTCCCGTCAGGTAGAGCAACACCTTGTTCAACTCCTCCTCGAGAAGGGAATCTTGGCGAATCGCATCTTGTCGTCATCACCACCAAGCTTCCACAAAGGACGGGGGCGCTCTTGGACAGGCGCGATGCGTTTTGAAGAACTCCCTGATGAGCATGGCCCCGTCATCTTCGGGCTCTTTAGGTCCTTCTCCATCTTCCTCACGAACGGCGCCAAGGAAGGGTTAGTGATCTTCTTAGAACGCCACCACTTCTCGGCGACGGGGAATGCAGTCAGTAGCTTCAGCAAGCTTTGGGAGCTCTTGGCATCCATCAGAACCCACCTCTTCACGGCGTCCTCTACCTTCTTCTCAGCACGGGTGATTGCCTTGCCACCCTGCGTCGCGACGAAGCCAATGCACCCAACAGGATTGTCGACGGTCTTGCGAAGGAAGAAAAAATGGCGGAACAAGGCAACGGAGGGCATCACCCCCACGAATGCCTCACAGTAAAAGGCGAAAAGAGACAAAAGGAGAATGGAGTTGGCATGTATGTGGAGTGCGTGAAGACCGTAGTAGTGAAAGATGGCAAAGAAGAAGCGGGAGAATGGAGGTACCAGCCCTGAGTAGATATTGTGCATGAAGAAGGGGAAGAAGTTGCTGCCCGCGGGCTCCGGTGCCCCGGTGGCGACACAGATCATTGTCTTCTCCCACTGGTTGTCATCGCTCGCCGTCAGGAGGAGCGTTGTCTGAAGCTTATCCCCGGACACGCAGGGTTCCAGCAGCCCTGGCTCATACCAGGCAGAGTCGGTAGCCGGAGCAGAAGCCGTGGTCCTCGCGGTGGCCATCAAGGAGGAGATTTGGTGGAGAATCGGTAGATCTGGTGAGTTCTTCCGCTACAGGGAGAAGGGGATCTTGAGCAAGACAAAGAAGGAACAATGAAAGCCTAGCAGCAGGCAGCGCCCCCTTTTGTCAGACGGAAGCAGTTGCCAAGTTAGCGCGGGGAAGCGGAGTCGCCCACATCCCATCAGTTGCCATGCGTCATCAAGGCCGCAGGCGGTTGGGGCCCGCGACGCTCCGCACTTGCCCTTTGGCTTCGCTTGGAAGCCAAGTCCGAGCGCGCCTTGGGCCCGGGAGCTACTGTCGGCGTCGTGGATATGGGGCTATCCAGCCCTGCCTGCCTGCGGCCCACCATGTGGCTTCATCTAAGGCCTGGTACGGCCCAGCTTCAACACCAACATGCCAAGACGCTCGCGAGGGGCCAATCCTCGCGAGGCAGACGATGCCAATATCCCCAAAGGAAGAAGCCTCCTCAGGAGGGCTCCTGAGGGGCGGAGAGTTCTATGCAAGATACCTCACGAGGCTCAGCTGACGTGAGCCATGACGACCAAGGCCAGACGGGCTCCAGGCGGGCACAGAGCGCAGGTTTCCTCTTTAGTGCAAGGGAGGCAAGTCACAGGCGCGGAGTCCCGAGGAATCAACTAAAGGTTGCCATTTCGGTGTAACAAGACCAAGACCGCCAGGACGGCAGGACGGAGGTCATCAGCGAGCCCACCGCAGCGTCGCGACCAGAGGCTTTTCGTAGGTGAAGACTACTTTTGTTAGGATAGGTTGTACTACTTGTCCCCTTTCAAATCTCGCCGTTGTGGAATCCCTTCCCGCTCATATTTGGGAAGAGGACCAAGGCCACTATAAATAGGATCTAGCCACCACCATAGAGGGGGGGCCGTATCGGAGGGAGAACCAACAAAAGTAGAGCACCACACCAGCTCAAGAACACCTCTCCTCCGGAGGCTTGTTCATCCACTATACTTGTTCATCCATAGCCCACCGAGGGCAATCCACCACACCACATTGGAGTAGGGTATTACACCACAATGGTGGCCTGAACTAGTATAAATCTCTGTGTCTTTGTGTCTCTTTGAGCTCGATGTGTTAGGCCTAGTGAGATCGCGAGTAGGCAGGCTGGGCAGGTTGAGACCTCCGCACGCACCCCGAAGTTTGAACCTCTCACGGGTTGCCGGATCCCGAAATCCGACAGCTTGTCTACGGAATTCAGCCCGGACAAGTTTGTATTTGTCACGTCCAGCGAGGTGGCTGTCATTCCGCATTGCGGCGCGCCCCCGCGATCCATAGATCGATTTGGTCTGGCCTGCTCTGTCTTCCAAGTCATGCCGCAGGTCATGTGTGTATAACCTAGCTGTTGTGTTTCTGTTTTTTGGCAAGGTAGTGTGGGCTGGTGTTCGGCCTGAGTGGCTGCTTTGTCCTGGCCACGTGGTGGTCGGTCAGCCGCATTATGCCCTGGTAGGACGGGCTCCAGCGCTTCGTCATCGAATTGGGGTAGCAATTTGCGCTTCGGGTAACTTTTGGTTGGGCGATCGAGGCCGTATTCCTCAGCTGCCAGGACCTCAGTCCATCTATCGTTGAGCAGATCTTGATCAGCTTGAAACTGCTGCTGCTTCTTTTTCAGGCTCTTTGCAGTGGCTATTAGCCGACGCTTAAAGCGCTCCTGCTCGACGGGTTCCTCGGGCACGGTAAAATCATCGTCGCCAAGGCTCACCTCGTCCTCGTAGAGTGGCATGTAAGTACTGCCCTTCGAGTATTCATTCATGGCCTGTTCATTAGGGCTAGCTCGCCCGTCTTCCCATTTGTCCTGCTGGGAAGTTGGCTCAATGGGGCCTTCATTATCTTCGGCACCGTCCGGAGTATTATTTTCTCCTATGCCGGTATCGCTGTTTTTGCCATGGCGTGGTTTAGAGCGGCGCAACAGACGTCGGTGCTTTGGGTGCTTCTCAGGAGGTTTATCCTCGACTGGATCCTTTTTGTTGCCATTGTTTTCCTTGGGTGTATCCACCATATATATGTCATATGAGGAGGTAGCCGCCGAGTGACCTGTGCGCGGCGGCTCTTGCGTCTCCTCCTCTCCGACATCGTCGTCCATACCATCGATGTCTTCAGAGTCAAAGTCGATCATGTTGGTGAAGTCCTCCACAATGGCTATGAAGTGGGTGGTGGGTGGGGAACGTAATTCTCCGACATCAGCTTCCAATCCAAACCATACACAGTTCGGCTGGGATTCCCCAGATAAGGCAAGGGCCTTTAGTGAGTTTAGCACATCACCTAAAGGTGAGTGCCGGAAGGTATCCGCAGAGATGAATTCAATGATCGGCACCTGATCGACAGGCGCGGATGCACGCGGTTCGGAACTTGTGTCCGGAGTCGAGTCCGAGGTTCCGGTGATACAGGCCTCGTTCGGGGTCAAATCTGTGTTCGGCTCCAACGCTGCTGAGTCTGCGGATTCCGTGGCGGGGTTGAACATCCCATCCTTGGATGGCACAGTCTTCTCCGGATCTAGGGCTAGAGCAGTTACATGCGCTATCTCCTAAGGCACAATACGATGACAGATTTAAGTCATGTTCATCGTGGAGGCAGGGAGCGGCTGTCATGGGCTTGAATCCGTCGAATATCAAGTCTCCACGGATGTCGGCGATGTAATTCAAGCTTCTAAACCTGACCTGATCGCCATGGGCATAGCTGTCGATCTGCTCTAGATGGCCAAGCGAGTTGGCCCGCAGTGCGAAGCCGCTGAATACAAAGATATGTCTGGGGAGGAAAACCTCACCCTGGACTGCATTGTTGTAGATGATTGATGGAGCCATCAAAACCTTCTGGTGATGACGCAGCGGATCTCGGGTAGGGGGTCCCGAACTGTGTGTCTAAGGTCGATGGTAACAGGAGACGGGGGACGCAATGTTTACCCAGGTTCGGGCCCTCTCTATGGAGGTAATACCCAACTTCCTGCTAGATTGATCTTGATGAATATGGGTATTACAAGAGTTGATCTACCACGAGATTGTAATGGCTAAACCCTAGAAGTCTAGCCTGTATGATTATGAATCTGCCTCTATGGACTAAGCCCTCTGATTTATATAGACACCGGAGGGGACTAGGGTTGTACAAGTCGGTTACAGAGAAAGGAATCTTCATATCCGGTCGCCAAGCTTGCCTTCCACGTCAAGGAGAGTCCCATCCGGACACGGGAGAGAGTCTTCGGTCTTGTATCTTCGTAGCCCAACAGTACGACCCATGTAACATAGTCTGGTTGTCCGAGGACCCCTTAATCCAGGACTCCCTCAGTAACGAGAACCTAGAGTTATAATTAGTAAAATCATTTAACCTGAATAGAAGAGAGATCAGAATCCCAGAGTATAGACGAGGAATAAAAGATCCTAATACCACCCAATTGTGATGTGGGCTCGTAAGCCACACAACAATGTTAGTAAGAGTTTTTCAAACACTAGACTCATCTTCGGCCAAGGAGTTGGAAAGGGGGCTACCTATAGGTAGTCGGCTCTGATACCAACTTGTGACGCCCCCGATTCAATCATACACTAATCATACACGCAAATGTGTACGATCAAGATCTGGTACTCACGGGAAGATATTAGAACACAACTCTAGACACAAATTAAAATAATACAAGCTTTATATTACAAGCCAGGGGCCTTGAGGGCTCGAATACACAAGAATAATGGAAGCAAAAATATCTGAGTACAAACATAAGTTAAACAGGTTTGCCTTAAGAAGGCTAGCACAAAAGTAGCAATGATCAAAAAGGCAACGCCTCCTGCTTGGAGCCTCCTAAACTACTCCTCGTCATTGGCGTCTCCACATAGTAGAAGTATCCATTGGGATAGTAGTAGTCGTCATCGGTAGCATCTAGCTCCTAGGCTTCACCAACTGGTTGTAGCATCTGAGAAGAATGGAAAGAGGTGGAAAAAGGGAAGCAAAGCAACCGTGAGTACTCATCTAAAGTAATCGCAAGCAAGGATTTACACTACATATGCATCGGTATCAAAGAAATGGGTAGTAGCTGTGGACTAAACTATAGAATGCCAGAATAGAGGGGAAAGCCTAGCCTATCAAAGACTAGCATCTTAAAGCAGCTCCAAGCATCTTGCAGCATTCAGAAGAGTATAGAATAGCAATTTATGTTTAGGAAAAATGTTGTAACATTAGCGCCCAGAGATCCTTTCTCGACTCCTTGCGAGAAAGCAATCCCGGAGCCATCATATCCATTTCTCATGCCTCAACATCCAGTTCTGGTTGTATCGATCAGGATACAACTCTGAGCGTCCGTTATCATGGACACGGCTATTCGAATAGATAGAATACTTCCCTACAGGGGTGCACAAACTTACCCAACACGCTCGATCAACTCCAGCCGGACACACCATCAGGTCATGACCGGCCTCGGCCGATCAACATGTCACAGCCCTACCTAGGCTCACCAGAAAGGCCAGCACGTCGGTCTGCATCCTAAGCACATATGGGTCTTGGGCCCATTGCTATTTGCACTCCTGCATGTTGCAAACATGGCTGGTGAGCAGACCTAGCTACCTCCTTAAATAAGGCAGGTTCTTCGCAGTTCAACCCGGCACGCGCCGCTCCATCACTAACGTCCGTTGAGCTTTCGGCTGATACATACGACGTAGAGTGCCCATACTTATTCCCCTGTGGTGGTCATTGCGAAAAGGCCAGAGGCCTACTCAGATCAAATATACAAACCGTTAGCGTGTTGGTAGTGCGCGGTAACGAGCAGAGACTCACGATCATGTGACCCCGTCGCCCCGTCTCGTGGACTTCCGGTAAGGGCTAAGAATGCCCGACCGTGCCACGTAATTATCTCTCGGGTACCCTCCAAGACAACCCGACTTCACATCACTCCCGGTTACCCCTCGAGGCCGACCCGATGTCATCATGGTTCTGTGGTAAGTCAAAGTAACCGTGTGTCCGAAACAGCAAGGGGGAAAACCAGAGGAATCACCCTCAATGGATTCCCACTCGATGTAGCTGTCAAGGTGGACTTGCAGGAATCACCCTCGATGGTCCATACTTGAGGAGTTGCACGATAGAGTCATTATGGAGAGTGGTGAAGGAGAAATCACCCTCGATGACCATGACCGAATAGCTACACTACATGCTTAACATCAGAAATGCTATATGAGGTATCACCCTCGTCACTCGATAGTAAACTACAGAGTCATACAACTAAGGGGTGTGTGTGATGTGCGTTGTCGGGCCTGGACGTCGATCACGTTGATCGAGTCATTGAACATAAAGCAGGGCAACTAGGACAAGGTGAGGGTCATTGATGGATCACTAACCAACCTATACTAACTAGTTTAGAATAAGCTGTTATGGTTCAAGAGCAGGATACAAAAGCAGGCTATGCATCAGATAAGAGCAATCAAGTACAGTAGCAAAATCTAAAGCAAGCATGATAGAGAATGGAATGGGCGATATCGGAATGATCAAGGGGGGTTGGGTTGCCTGGAAGTTTTGCTAAAAAGGAAGAAGTGTCATCGTCGATGTAGTCGATCACTGGGGCATCATCGGTCTCAGGGTCTACTGGAGAGAACAGGGGAAGAAATGGTAAATATAAGCAAACATATGCAACAGTAAGCATGACATGATGATATGTAGAGCTAGGGTTGACCTAACGCAGTATTACACGTCGCAGATAAAGAGGGAAAACATCCGGAGGGGTTTTCCCAGCGCTGGCGTTTTTCAGACAGACGAAAGAGAGGGGCGGTTAAATGTTCAGCATGCTAGGGGCATGTGACAGATGAACGGACCACCTATTCAGATCTGTTGGATTTTTTTGAGCAACTTTCATATATAAAACTTTTTCATCCGAGTTACAGATTATTTTGTAAGATTTTTCCAGAGTTTTAAACATTTATGGAATTACTTTAATTATTAAATTTGACAGAAAAGGAACAATGATGTCAGCATGAGGTTAGCAGTCAAACCCAGCTGGTCCAGGTCAAACCTGACTAATGGGACCCACCTGCCATTCACAAGGGGTTAATAGAAACTAATTTAAACTAAACTGGAGTTAATTAGGGAATGGTCCCCACATTTTAGTGACTATTCAGTATAACTAATTAAGTTATTTCATAAAAACATATTTTGACTAATTAACCAGGGGGGCCCACTTGTCTGGGTCAACTGTGTACATTCAGCATAGTTGACCCGGTCAACTGGGCCCGCGGGACCCAGCTGCATTGACCTAGACGCGGCCATTTGGGCGCCACGTCGGTTTCGGCGCCGACACAGCTCCGACGAGTCATTTCACAGCGGCCGAACGCCGGTGAGCCTTGGATTTGTGCTACAGTGGGTCTTCGGACCCGTGGCTAGGTACATTCGACGCAGCTTGACGTCGCGCGTGTGATAGCGCTACCGGTTGGACTCAGGGATAGTCGGAACATCGCCGATGATGAGAGTGGCGGGGGCCCAAAGCACGGCGAGCTCGTGCCTGACGAATGCGGCAGAAAAACGGATGACGCACAACTCCTATGGTGACTACCGGAAGCCACGAACGCGTTGGTGAGCTCGGCGGACCGGGACAAGCCCTACCACATTGGCCATGAGATCGACAGCGGAGCCAGGGCGCGGCAATGGCGGTGCGTCATGCACAGCTTGCTATGGTGCAAAAATGGAGCAATGACGGGGAGAGGAAGGTGGTTGATCTCATCGATAGGGCTGGACATAAAACTCGAAGCTCGGTGAGCTTAATAAGCACTCGGTAGGTCGACTCGTTTGAGCTCGACTCATTTTGTTAATGAACCGAGCTAAGCAGCAATTTTAGCTCATCAACACTAATGAGTTAAACAAACTAACTAACGAGTTTCACGAGCTAGTCGTTAAGCTCATTAGCAACATGCCAGTAGGCTATAAATCGTGGCAGTAGGCTAAAAATCTGTATCTTTTAAGTATTTTTGCACACGCCAGGTCTCTGACAAGTGCATGTCAGCATATTTTTGTAAGTACATCTATATCCAAAATTTGTTGCTCTGATAGTTCCATGATAGCTTGCTTCATTAGCTGAATAATCTGATACATCTTCTTAATTAGTTTTAACGAGCTACTCGCGAGCGCTCGCAAACATATAACGAACTGAGCCAATCTTTAAATTTAGCTCATTATTCTTAACAAGATTAACGATCCGAGCCTTAACGATCACAAGTCATAACAATCCAAGCCTTAACGATCCGAGCAGGTCGTTAGTCCAGCCTTACTCATCGAGCGGCTCATGAAAGGCCCGTGGGGGAACGGGAGCACCGAGGAGAGGCAGAATTGACGGTGATCGATGTCGGCCAAGGCAAAAGGGGAACACGTCGATGGCGACGGAGGAGGGCGTTAGGCTCGTTCCAGCGGGCGAAGGCGAAGCAGTCGACATCGGGGAGGACGGTGTACACGTCAGAGGGGAGCAGGGGTGATGCTCGCCGGGGTGGTGCGAGGTGGAGGGTGGCAATGGCGCTCAGGCGAGGGAAGATCTATGGGGAGGGGGAGAGAGGAGTGTGGGGCATGAAGGGGAAGTTGGCGATCTAGGGTTGGCAGGGGCGCCACCGACGACATTATCCGTGCGGGACGGCAGCAGATGGCCGGCACGTGTCCATCCCGGCCATGTGCGGCCGCTCGGTATCCATGGCGCCCGCATGAATAGAGGTGGAGGGAGACATGTGCGCCTGGTGGGCTGGGCCGTGCTGGGCCTTAGGCCAGAGGCCAGGTAGACCCTTTTTTTTCTTTTTTCTGCTTTTCCATTTTTATTTAAAATGGAGACAACTAGGGAAAGGTTTGGGCTACCAAAAGACTTTGAAAAAATGTGGGACTAGTCCACTTAAATTCTTTGTAGTTTTTGGCACTGCCACAGAAAATTTGAGGAGCAACTGAACCCATTTGGATTTTACACAAATAAAATAGCATTTTTAAATGTTGAAATGGCACTGTTTTAATTGCTATAGTCCATCTTGTCTTGGAGGTGATGTTGTTTTCCTTAACAATCATTTGTTATGGAATTTTGGCTAAATGATGAACTATTTTGCAGCAACTTTTGTGCAACTTCATATTTCACTTGCAAATTGAATTTGATTCAGAAGTGGGATTTCAAATGATATTTGAATCAAAGGTGATCAAGCACTGCTTAGCAAAGTGATTATCTTAATCATAGAGGGTTACTGTAGCATGACACTGGGGGTGTTACATCCAGGGTGTTCAGGATTCCTGAGGGCCTTTGACAACTTGTCCTTCTTTGTTTCGGGATGGAACCTCCCTTCCTGCACTTCCTTGATTGCATCCTGAATCTTTAAGACGGGTGTTTGATGTTGAGCTTTCGTGAAAACACACTTCCCTGTTTCCCAATGCCCAAAGAACCAAGTCATTTCCCGATCGGGCCAGTTCAATGTCGCTAGTTGGACCCCTTGAGCAAGTAGGTCGTTCTCAGCTTTGTCCCACATAGGTCGGGCTTTTCTGTAGCCACCTCAACCCGTAACATGGTGATACAACTTCTTTGCAGCATTTTGCTTATTTATCTGTGATCTTTTCTTAGCTTTCTCTAATTTTTTGTATGCCACAAATGCGGGCCAGTGATCTTTTATCTTCGCATATTGACTGGTGAATTCTGGAGTCTCATCTTTCTCGAGAAACTCGTTCAATCTTTTCTTCCAGTTCTTGAAAAGTTTTGCCATCTTCTTAAGAGCATACACCTTGACTTTTTGCTATATAACTAGGTTATTTGGATCCTCCTCTGGCGTAGGCTGGAATTTGTCATGAGCGAGTTCCAAAGCTCATCTTTATGTCTATCGTGGACATAAGAAACTTCATCGTACTTCTTCTTATTCCATTCTTGGATGCTGATTGGGACACTGTCCCTAACAATAACTCCGCACTGATGTATAAATTTGTCTTTGGTCCTCTTGGGAGCAATCGGTTGGCCATCTGGAGCGACTTCTTCGATCGTGAACCTTTCATCCTCGTGCAACCTTTTCTTCAGGCCTCATCTCCTTATATAAGTTTGTCTCGATCCGGAGGGCTAAAAGAAGAAAGAAGTTTTAATATATGTACATACAAAACAATTAATGCATCTAGTCAGCAGAGGCTTAATTAATATATACATATACCTCACTGGACTTTGCAAGAGTTAAGGCTCCAACACTGGCGGAGCTGTCATCTCCTCCCTCCTCCATTCGATCATCGGAGCCGTCATCTCCTCCCTCCTCCATACGATCACCAGAGCCATCATCCTCTCATCCCTCACCATCGGTGTCATTGAGAAATGACATGGTGATATCATTACCTCTATCATGGATTATATCCCCCGACAACTCTTCTTTTTGTAAGTCTCTGTCCATAGTTTCAGCAAATATTACAACATGGCAATATACAACCATGAGAGATGGATTAGTGACAAACATAGACCTAATCACAACAAGGAATCATATGCATATGAGCAATGGATTAGTGGCAAACATCATGTAAAGTTGACAAGTTTTATAACAATCAGTTTGAGACGATCGTCGAGGACTCCTCCCCCCTCATGTCTGATGAGTCGTCCTATCTTTCGGGAGAGGATACTTTGCAGACCACCTCTCTCATGCCTCACTAGTACAGCAAGGTGCTATACAAACGGGTTTTATCCTTTTTCCGTGAAGACATTTGGAACTGTCGCCAAGTGACTGTGGGTGATAGGGGGGTCCTTCCCACACGACCCAGAAACCGTCGGTGATAGGCTCTCCTAGCACACGGGCTGGGGCAAAATGAGCTCATGTGCGATCGAGCGAGGCATCGAAACCCAATCATTTCTGTTCGTTTGTACATCCCACACAGTCGGTCGCAAACAAACATTTCTGTTTGTTATGTACATTCCACACAGTCAATCCAAGGAATACGTTTCCATTCTTATGTACATCCCACATAGTCAATCCAGGCAAAATGTTTCCGTTCGTATGTACATCCCACACAGTCAATCTAGGGAAAACATTTATGTTCGTATGTACATCCCACACAGTTTTATGTATAGGCTCGTGCGTGATAGGCGTAACTAGCACACATGCTTTGCCTTGGTTAAGCATTTGCTTTTATTTAACTACATCACACACGATTTCATGAAGAAAACTGTGTGGCATTGGGCTATCCATCACAAGCGCTTTTACTATTAGAACCGTTTGTAAGTTGCGTGGGCACTCTTGAGCCCAAAAGGCATAGATACATAGCAGAAGGCTCCAAAGGGAGTGATGAAAGTTCTCTTCTCCTCGTCCTTAACTGCCATCTTGATATGATGATAACCAGAGTAAGCATCCAGAAAGCTCAAACGCTCACAACCCGCCGTAGCATCAATAATTTGATCAATATGAGGGAGAGCAAAAGGATCAGCCGGACAGGCCTTATTAAGGTCTGTATAATCCACACACATACGCCAAGTGCCATTTTTCTTATGTACCTGCACCGGGTTAGCCAACCACTCAGGATGAAAAACTTCAATGATGAACCCTGCCGCCAAGAGCTGGGCCACTTCTTCACCAATGGCCTTACACCTCTCTTCATTAAAACGACGAAGAAACTGCTTGACCGGCTTAAACTTGGGATCCACATTAAGAGTGTGCTCAGCGAGTTCCCTCGGTACACCTGACATGTCAAGAGGCTTCCATGCAAAGATATCCCGGTTCTCACGGATGAACTCTATGAGCGCACTTTCCTATTTCGGATCCATATTAGCATTGATGCTGAACTGCTTGGACGAGTCAACGTTATCTTTATAAAACTTCAACTCCTCTGTAGCACAAGTCGACTCAGCATATGTAGCATCACCTTCTTTAGAATCTAGAGCAATCTTTCTATGACCATGCACCGTGATGGTGCCCTTATGACCCGACATTTTAAGCTGCAAATAAACATAACACGGCCGTGCCATAAACTTGGCGTAAGCCGCCCGTCAAAACAAAGCATGGAATGGGCTCTTGATCTTAACCACCTCAAAGGTCAATTTCTCAGCTCTGGAATCATGGTCATCTCTAAAAGCTACCTCCAGTGTTATCCTACCCACTGGATACGCCGACTTACCAAGCACCACTCCATGGAAAATAGTAGAAGACGCCTTAAGTTCTTTGTCACTCAAGTTCATACGATGAAAAGTCTCATAGTAAAGGATATTGATACCACTGCCCCCATCCATGAGCACCTTTGTAAGCTTATACCCTCCTACCTATGGAGCAACCACCAATGCCAACTGTAAGTGCATCTAGTGCCACCCGTAGTTGGTTCTAGAGTATTGATGACAAACTTGGTTGAGGGATTAATGTGTTCATGAGAATTGCCGGATAACACAAGTAGTAGCCCCATATTGATTCGGTTTACCTACCAGAGATGACCCCAAAAAATGTGTGAAGACATTGAAGACAATGGTGGTCTGTGGAGATATTCACATTGAAGACTATGATAGAGAAGACATCACATGAAGACTATGGAGTCCGAAGACATAGTTGTTTCGTAGTTTCCTTTTCTTCTTTGTTGAGTCATAGGAACCACCGTACTGATAAGTGGGGTCCAAATGAACAAAGTCAAAGTGACTGAAGTGATGCTCAACCAAATCCTATGTCTTTGAGCAAAGACAATGAGAGCAAATCTTATCCAGAGCTGGATGAGTCATCTTCGCTAGTAGCCCAAGCTAAGCTGCCGCGTGTGTTTCAAATCTGACCGTTGGACACATCTCAGTTCCCTAGTGACCCAGGGTCATTTTGGAAAAATCAGGTCGGGTTGCCTCCTGGCTATAAATAGCCCACCCCCTACACCATAAGTTGGTCGCTGCTCAGATTTAGTGCACAATTTTTGTCGTTTGAGAGCAACCCACCTCCGAAGCATTTGAGAGAGAATCCTTGCGAGGACAAAGCCCAAAACACCCAGAGCCAAAGAGTGTTAGGCATCACTGAAGTCTTTTTTTCCATGTGATCTGAAGACTTATTACACTTGAGGACTGTGTACCCTCCAGCCGGTTAGGAATCACGTTCTGAGCATCCAAGAGTCATTGTGGATTGCCGGTGAACGAAGTCTGTGAAGGTTTGGAAGTCTCCCTTGAAGACTTACCAGAGTGATTGGGTGAGGACTAAGTATTCTTAGCTCAAGGGGAATAAGGTGAGGACGTGGTCTTCTGAGTTGAATCCCAGCCTCCCTAACCAGACGTACAGTTGTCACAGCAACTGGAACTGGTCCAACAAACCCCTTGTCCTCTCCGAGCAACTGGTTCTATCTGTCCTCTCTCTTTACTTATAGTTTGTCTTCGTGAAGTCTTTGCCCTCTTGCCTGATCTGATTGACTTCACTGTGTGAAGACTGTGTACTGTTTGGCTTCATACTATCTTCCATCCTGATCCACACTACCTAGCTGTTGATAGTCTTCATGCTTTCACTACATTGCTTAATTGACTATGGCATGTCTAGTGTAGTCTACCTTCCGCTGCACATCGATAGGTTCATTTCTATTGTTTGTCTTCAAAGCACTCATGTTTTGAAGAATTTATTAGAAATTGCCTATTCAACCCCCCCTAGTCGAATACTAGCACTTTCAATTGGTATCAGAGCAAGGTGCTCCCTTGTTTTGTGTGATTCGGTTTAACCACCTGGAGTTTAGCTATGTCGACTGCAGGGATAATCAAGGTCTCCGTTGCGTGCCATGTCTTTGATGGCACTGATTACCCCTACTGGAAGAATAAGATGTGTATGCATCTTGAAACCATTGACGTTGATCTCTAGTATGTCGTCAAGAACGGCATTCCCAAGACCGGTGAAGGAGTTACTCCTGCTGATGTCAAGAAGTTCATCCAACTGAACTCAACTGCCAAGAATATCATGAGTGGTTATCTGACCAAAGGGCAGTATGGTCGTGTGAGTGCTCTGGATACTGCGAAGCTAGTCTGGGACTGGCTCTCCAAGGTCAATGATGGCGTCTCAACACAAAGAGATTCAAGAATCAGTGTTCTTCGCAATCTCTTCAACCACTTCAAGATAAATGACAATGAGAATGTCCAGCTCACATTTGATCGCCGCATTGACATCACAAATGAGCTTCATGCACTCGGAGCCACTGAGATCACCAAGCATGAAATCGTCTAGACACTGCTGAGATCACTTGACAGCTCATTTGACACCCTGGCCATGAAGATTCAAGAACTCCCTGACTTCAAGATTCTCGATACGTCTGACATACTTGAGAGGCTCAACACACATGAGTTCCAGCTATCTGAAAAATGGATATCTATGGTCCCAACTATGTCCATACTCGCGCTTTGAAGTCAAAGTGTATCCCCTCATCTGAAGAAGAATCTGACTGCAGTTCTGGTGATCCTGAAGACATTGGTAAGGAGCTTGCTATGCTTGTGGAGAAGTTCCAGAAGTTTGCCAAGAAGAAAGACTTCAGAAAGTCTTCAAGATCCAGCACTAGAAATGATGAAGCTTCATCTCGTGATTCCAAGAAGAGAACCTGCCACAAGTGCAAGAAACCTGGTCACTAAATCTCTGAGTGTCCACAATGGGACAATGAGACAAAGAAGACGAAGAAAATCAAGGAATATGATTCTGATGACAAGAAGAAGAAGAAATACTCAAAGTCTTCTTCAAAGTCTTCGGCAAAGTCTTCATCACATAAGAAGAGCTCGTCAAGCAACGGTCGTGCTTTTGTTGGCAAGGAGATGGATTCAAAGGAGGAGTTTGCATCTGAGGAGGCAGAGGTGGAGTCTGAAGAGGAATTTGATTTTGGAGTAGAAAGCCTGGCTCTAGCTTCTGCATATGTCGCCAAGTCCATCTTCAACACTGAAGACAATGGCCTCGCCAACAATGCTGACGCCAAGAAGGAGGATGACTCTGCTCCCACCTTCTTCTTCATGGCACGTGGTGCCAAGGTAAACTCAAATGATGCTTACTTTGAAACATCAAGTGAAGATGACTATGAATGTGAATCTAAACCCAGCTACAAAACACTTGCTAAAATTGCAAATGAACAACATAATGCTATGGAAAATATTCAAAAGTTGTTAGACAAAAGCGATGACATGTTGGACGCGGAAATGACCCGAACTCAGTCCTTAATTGAAGACATTAAAAATCTTCATGCTAAATACCAGGAACTTGAAAGTCGTCATGAAATGCTCTCAACTTCTCATGAAAATCTCTCCGATGATTATCTTCAAAGGAAGCAAGAGCTTGAGAAATTGAGATCAGCCCATGAAGATCTTCAAAAGGAGAATGTGTCACTCTGCGCTCAATAGATTAGTTCCCCTCAGGAAGGATTTGAACCACCATGTCTAAAATGTCTTGAGCGTGATAATGCTCACTACAAAAAAATACACTTCCGTGATGATACGTGTTTGCCACAGTAGGTCGCGTTTTTTGTCATGCATGTACATCCATGACGATTTTATGACAGAATCAAGATAGTCATACCTGTGCTATCGTAGAAGTGTTCCATGACATCACCAAAATTATCATCACGGAAGTGTCCACTTCCATGATGATAAATCACGCATCACAAAAGTGCTTTCGTCAAGGGTGACTAACACGTGGCATCCACCATAACGAAACGTTGTTAAGCTATGGGTCGGGTTTTGGATCCGATAACCCGTTAACAGCCCGGACAATGGGAAATTTCCACGTGTAAAATTCTGATTGGCCGGAGGGAACACGTGTCGGCTCATCGCGGGGACAGATGTCATCCACTCATTGGACAGAAGGCGCCTATGATACTCGACACGTGGCACAGCCCAACAGAGGCCCATTCCTATGAAAAGGCCGGCCCGTTTGACTTAGTCAAAAGGTGGCGGGCCGGCCCATGGAAAGCTTGTTAACGGCCTGTTCGCATATAGCCCATTTACAGCCCGCTAACCCACGGCCCGTTACGCCCTATCCGAATTAGGCCCAGTAGCGTCATTTGGGCCATCCAATATGATTCCAGCCCATTTTCACTTCTGGCCCATGTATGGCCCATGATGTCTTTCAGCCCATATGAGGCCCTTTGTAACTCTTGGCCCATTAATGGCCCGTGGTGAAACTAGCCCGTAATGAACAGTATATCACTTTACACCCATTAATAGCCCGTGGTGAAACTGGCCCGTAATGAACAGTGTATCACTTTATACCCATTAACGGCCCCTTATTCCGTTGGGCCGTTTCCAGCCCATGTTATCTTTCGGCCTTCTCAGATCCCATTTATCCTTGGGCTCATTTCCAGCATTCGTTTACTTACGGCCCGTTACTGTCATTTTCTGCTTATGGGCCAAATTTAGCCCATCGTTACTGTCGGCCCGTTTGTGGACCGTTAATCTGTTGGGCCATTTTCATAGCATCACCAAATACGGCCTATTAACAGCCCATTATGGTCAGCCCATAAAACATATGATTTCCACTCTAGCTCGTCTACGGCCCACTGAAGGCCCGTACAAGGCCCATAGATGAGTCGGCCCATACAAGGCCCATGGATCCGACGGCCCATTGAAGGCCCATGGATCCGACGGCCCATTGAAGGCCCATGGATCCAACGGCCCATTGAAGGCCCATGGATCCGACAGCCCATTGAAGGCCCATGGATCGTACGGCCATGGAGGGCCATCGTCACTACAACCTTTGGGTGAGTTGGCCCCCGTTTGAACGATATAGCATATCCAAAGAATTATCCTACTCTATACTATCACCTCTAAAAAACATACACTATACAACAAAGAGGCCAAGGCATAGAAACATAGAATAATCCAACACTATACAATAAAGAAATTACAGCCGATTATACCCACTGGGCATTATGGTTCGGCACAGGTGATAATAAAGCATACACAAACAGCAAATTACATACATTGGGCAAATACAGCTCATACATCCTGGACGCGCATCAACTTAACTCCATTTGAACTATAATCTCTTCAGAAAATAGGATTGGCCGGATTCAGATAGCACAAATTTCAGTCTGCAAAATCTCCAATTCCTTCGTGGTTACCTCAGGGTCTTGTTTCATTTTTTGACTCCTGCATCTAGTACATGCATGTCCAGTCTCAACTTGTTGATTGTACGTTGACAATCATCTACACATTGTCTTGCCACCTCTAGTTGATGCTCGAGAACATTAGCACATTCATATTCCAATCCATAATCATTCGGTAACAGCCATGCCGCAATGCTCGCAGAGCTTTGTGTTGATGTCACTTCATCCTAAAATGTTTCTGTAAGTACACATGACCAGGGCAAAAATATAGTTACAACAGTGAAGCGAGCAAGACACTATTTTGTACTACATGGCAAAACAGGACTAACAATAATGTTACACGTCATGAAGCATAAGCAGGTGATATTTTTAAAATTATAAAAAAGATAGTCTGTGCAGCCTGCATACATAAATCTCTCTTAGCTCACCAGAGGAGCATGATGTTGGTGCCCAATCCAAAACACAAACAAGTTACAAATTTAGACAGCACATTGCATATAAGTAAGCAACCAGTTGGCCATTCTATAGGTCAATTAAAGTCATAGCGATCATAATGAATAGCAGAGGGTTTCATACAAACATACTACAACAAGCAAAACTATGCAATCATTAGCCTAGTATAAACTAGATTGTGAGCCTCATGCAATAATAGTTGGTTAATAGACTCCAAAGCTTCAGGCACACTTCGGCAGAGTAATTAAATTGTAAGGCCTTTAATTATGTCAACTAATAGTTATACAAGTACCCAACATCTGGCATGATTTTTTGGGCATCTCATTCACTGAGGACAAATAAAGAAATTGAAAAGAGCAAATTAACTATGCTTGAAACCAACAAGGAATTGAACTGTTGAGTTGCATACAGTGACTTACCTTAACAGGTTGAAGAGGCTCAGCGCAGCTCCTGCTTCTCTTTCAAGGCTCCTTCCTAACATCTTGAACTTGGAAATCCTCAATCTTATCTTCATTGCACCCCCTCTACAAGGTGACACAAACTAGTTACTCGTCTCCTTGGAAGATAAATATGCATACTTTCCAGTCTGTGAACACAAAAGGATGAGATTATAACAAGACAACCCCACATAATGAAACATGTTGCATCTCTTGCACTTGCACACAATGAAATGAGCATTTACTATGTCTGCACTATGTGAAAACTAGGCATACCTTCGAACTAGATCTCCAAGTACTCTTGGAGACCCTACTTTAGTGTACAGCCAAACCTTTATGTCACCTATGAGTTAGACAAGGCCCCACTACAGCAGCCCTTAGTGTTTAAATTGTTGACAAGCTCTGTTAGAGTGTTAGGTCAAGAACAACAAGTAATCAAAGTAAACAGTCCTAGTATGGTTGGCTGATGCAAACAAGCAATTGAATAGATGTGTGAGCAAATCTTACATATTAAGAAAAGAAGCAAAGAAGGAGGCTTAAAGACCATCACTTGACTGACCAGATTTAAGGGGCATTTAAACATCATGTGCAATGTATGAACTAACATAAACATTGCATATTCCAGATTCTACAATGGAATGCACATGTATTAGGTTATGCCATGTATGATGATGCCTAAATGTACACTATTGCAGGCAGGACTGATTCATCATTGTGCGCACAATTGAATTACAGGTTAAGGGCCAGTTCGATTCCGCCTTTTCAGGGCTTATTGTCAAAATAAGCCATAAAAGTTGTAAAGAAGTCATTTTTGAGTTATGGGCTTGGGCTTAAATAATTTCGCTTTGGAGGGGGTGTTTCGGGTAGAACCTCACTAAAAATTGAAGGGAAGGGGAATAGTGAAATGACTCTGTTGTCTGCCTATATTACACTCAAAATGCAACTGCTGACGCCCATGTCACACCTAAGCCTCAAGTAAAAACAGACATGAAAGTGTTCATTACCCTGCCCGCTTGCATCTCCTCTCCCCTTTCCCTCTACCTCGATCCCCTGCCTGCAGCACTAGGGTTCCTCCAGCGAGCTGTCGCCACTGGTCCCATCTGGCCTGGTCCTCGACGATGCTATGTCCAGCTAGGCTACATGGCCGGCGGGTAGGGGAAAATCTCCTTGGCTGCTATATGATGCTTTCAGGTGGTGCTGCTATATGATAATAACCAGCCACTTGGACCATCGAATTTCAATAAATAATTGTTCTTCATTTAAATGTGGGTCATGCGTTCTTTGTTTAAATTAGGTAATGGGATCTCTATGGAAAACATTGAACAAAGTAGATTGTGCCAAGTAGATGGTATCTTTGTATTTGCATTTTGAGCAAATAGTGATGGTCCAGTTTCCTATCATATTAATTACTGCACTGGGTTCAATTTGTGATGTTTGCATGTCAAATTAATTTTCATATGCGCAGCAAAATGAAAAAAATATAATGCAATCTAGACTTTCCACTGATCATACCAAAGATAAGCTGAAAACGCAATGAAAATAATTGGTTGGCTTATTACATGGAGCTTATATTCACAGGTGCTTATTTTCTTAGGATAACTCGTAATAACTGTCCCTAAGAAACTTGGCTAATAGAACTGACATACAAATAACATGTCACGATGATTGCAATGGAGGAGTGACGTACCATAGCACACTGTATAGGCTCACTGCTGCCTCTCCTTTTTTTGCGATGTTCCATGAAATTGCCACATACATCTTGTACTTTTTCATTGTGTAACCCTATCTGCAAGTTGACACGGCTAATTTCAGATATCTCTACATGATACTACATTGCATATCCCTTGCGCATATTTAAACCACCAATTAACGATTGTGTGCGTAGCATAAACTAGCCATGACTCTGTGTGCTGGACTAGCAGGC
The DNA here is from genome assembly GCA_963921465.1 of Triticum timopheevii. NCBI lineage: Eukaryota > Viridiplantae > Streptophyta > Magnoliopsida > Poales > Poaceae > Triticum > Triticum timopheevii. The sequence continues at coordinate 500,585,281 of OY997272.1, forward strand.
ACTCTAAGAGAGCCCAATGTAGTGCACTGGAATTCCTACATGCCACCTACGATTTTGTGTAATGTACTGCCTCTGTTCCTAAATATATGTCATTGTAGAGATTCCAGTATGGACCACATACAGATGTATATAGATGCATTTTCGACTGTAGATTCACACATTTTGCTCTGTATGTAGCCTATAGTGGAATCTCTTGAAAGACTTATATTTAGGAACGGAGGTACGAGGTAGTTTCATGTATGACATCTACGTATCTAATTTAGCAGCCAGTAGTAGAAATCATTGTCTGCACAAAGGGATTACTGGTCGGAAATCCTAGCAAAGCACGCTGGGAGGCACAGAACAATACAAGAGAGAGAGACACAATTACAAGATCATATCAATGCCTCAGTCCAGGATCTTGGTTGGCCAAGTTGTTAGATCCAGAAGAAACATCGTCCTTGTAGTTTTTGCCAGCTGCATAACAGGTAACAGCGATCGGTTAGTATATTTGAAGTACATCGGGCAGGTGATGCTGGACGGGTTTAAAGGTGACAAGTACCTAGGTTGTGGCTGGTGCTTGGCATCTCTCCAGACGGTGGTAATCAGGTTAGAAACGTAAAGGGTGATGACGCTGTGCTGGCTGTCGGGGTCCGATAAGGAGATCTAGAACCGTCGAGTATGGTGTTTATGGAGCGGCTCCGGTAGGCTGGACTACAGTGTGGGCGAAGCAGATCCGTGGCCGTGAACGAGGGTGTAGGTGAAGCTGCTCCGGTGGATGGGTTAAGGATGGTGTCGATGATGCGGATCTGCGGCCGTGGACGGGGCGTCAGAAGCTGCTCCGGTGGTTGGGTTAAGGATGGTGTCGACGATGCGGATCTGCGGCCATGGATGGGGTATCAGAAGATGCTCCGGTAGGTTGGATGAGGGTGCGAGGAAGCGGATCTGAGGCCATGGACTTGTGAGTTGGCAAAGCGTCCCTGGTAGGGTTGAGAATGGTATAGGCGAAGCTACTCTGGTAGGGTTGACGATGGTGTCAGCGAAGCGGCTCCGGTAGGGTTGAGGAAGGTGTCGGCGTAGAGGATAAGAGGCTGTTGATGGGGGTGTCGGTGGGGCGGCTCCGGGGGGTGTGGACGAAGCGTCTCTGGTGGGGAGTACGAATGAGCTGTTGCAGATGCGCGGCAGTTGACGAGAGTACCAGTGAAGCAGATTTGGCATCGTGGACAAAGCCGACATTGAATGGGCTGTGGTACATTGGTGGATGAGCAGTCTACTTGTTTCTAGGGGAGGTGGGAGGGGTAGATGCGGCCGCAGAAGCAGATCCAGTGAGGTGGATGCCACTAGTAGGGAATGGGCTATGGTACGCTGATGGATGAGCAGTCTAGGGTTTCGAGAGGGGAGGGGAGAAAGGGCGATGAAGTACGGACGGCGTGATGTAAGATGCTGTGGTGCTGTGGAGGTAGTCGTTTTTGTGGGAGGGCGAGAGGAAATGGGGGTGTCGTGTAGTGGGGGAACCGGAAGTTACCAAAGCAGCCCCGACCTATTATGTAGACGAGGGCGGTATTGTAACTGTTGATCTCCGTGCACCACGGACAAAAGGGGAATTTCGCATGCTAAAGACTAAGGTGGCGTAAATTTTAGAAGGAGGCGGGAGATTTTGCCGCCCGCGGGATCGTTCGTATCTAGTTTCAACTAATTTTGGACCGTGCTAGTAGGAAGGTCATGCTAGACTGTGTACACGGGGCACACGTCAGTAGTTAATAACTGGTGTGAAGTCCACCCTAGAAAAAAGACAATAACTCGGGATGATGCGCTGATAACTTGGACGTTCACACAGGCGCGGCCAATCGTACGGGTGTAGTGGTGCGTTCACAAAAAAAGAGATCAAACGCTCAGCCTATGTATTTCTCATGTAAATAGATAATTTAGTGCCATTGGTTATTTACTTTAAACATAATGCATTGACGTGTTAGTGTAGACGCGTACAAAAAGAAATGGATATTGTAATCCGCTACTTAAAAGTGTTACCTCATATAATTACATAGCCTCCATTTCATAAATTGCGTACCCGTTGAATTCAGATATGAATATTACATATATTACTTCAAAATAGAAACTTAAATCATCCAAGACTAATGAATTTGAATGCAAGAGTAATAATGGTGCATGTACATGATAGCTACATTGGTTGTTTGAAGAAACATCACTATAACATTGGCATGCACAACTGAAAAGGTTTATTTAAATAGAAAAAGTGTGATATGTGAGTGTCCAATCTTTATAGCGTTGAATCGTTATTGTACCTTTGGCCATGATACGAAGTAGATATTGACTTATGTTCAAGCGATGCACGTCCACGATCGCTAGATAGTGATACGTTAATGAATTGTGCAATCTCTCTCACACGCATACATATCTCATTTCCTTGTGGGCATCAGAATCACACACGCGCACTTCGTGTATTTCTCTCCCTCCGTCAAGGTTAAATTTGTCTTTCTACCCTGTCCTACAAGTCTCTCACACAGAAACACACACGCTCTCTCTGTCTAACACGCCCACCCCTTTAATTCCACCCACCCACAGCCACTAATGTCTCAAAGTATAATCATGTCTCTCACACATATGCCTAAGGTTAACTCGAGTTCCGGAACCATATGAATACATACAATGGGATTCCAACAGAGCACCTTTTGTTTTGAGATTTGTCTTTCTCTCTCTCACACACACACACACACACACACACACACGTGCACGCGCGCGCGCACATAGTTTCTCGCTTCATTTTTTCCGGCACTTGCATGCACACCGTTTGTTTATCTTCGTGATGCTTTAAGTATGCCTCGCACAAATGCTATCTACCTATCCCTTAATATAGCTAGATATGTGTCACACAAACTCCTTCTCCCTACTAGCAAGATGCCCATGCGTTGCACGGAATATTAAGATGCATTTGTATGAGTAGTTTATCTTGCGGGAGAAAAGGATGAATGAGGGAATGCCTTATTTGCAAATGCGGAGAGGGGTGTGGGTATATTTTTGCAGAATTGCCATAGTTTCCTTCCTACCCGTCGGATATAAATCGGATGGCCTATATTGCAGGATGGCAGGAACACCATCATCACCAACTCTGGTTTTTATAAGAAGTAGAGATATATGAGTGTCACTGCCCCCCCACACACACACCCACACACCCACACTTCCCAACACCGAAGGAGTAGGGTGACACCTCGATCTTGATACTAATCTATCGACTGGCTTCTCTCTCAAACATACATACACACACACATACTACCTGACACCTAAGGAGTAGGGTGGCACCTCGATCTTGATAATAATCTATCTACTCCTCTTTCAAACACACACACATACACACACACTCGCTAGTTGTGCCTTTGAGCCCACCGCGCACACTCTCGATACGTCTTTCTCTCCCTCCACCCAACAATGACAGCAGAAGGGTGACAACTCGATCTGATCATAATCTGTCAATTGGTTTCTCTCTCAAACATTGTGTCTCGGTGCACCGCTCGGTAGCCCCCTCGATATGTAGACTTCTCGCGCGCGCACAACTGTAGTGACGATGACGCTGAACCCGTTGTGCCTTGTTTTTACCAGCCTCATGTGATAGTTTTCACCTTGTTTTCTGTTAATTAACAAGGCAACCTTTTCTTTGTTACTACTAGTGAATTTGAAATCATTCAGGGTAGACATTAAATATATCACTTCAACCCAATTATCACAGCAACTATTTGAAAAGAAACTAGCTAGTTGCCCGTGCGTTGCACGGAACATCAAGATGCATTTGTATGAGTAGTTTATCTTGTGAGAGAAAAGGCTAAATGAGGGAAGGTCTTATTTGTGAACGTGGAGAGGCGTGTGGGTATATTTTTGCAAAATTGCCATAGTTTCTTTCCTATCCGTTAGATATAAATCTGACGGCCTATATTGCAGGATGGCACGCGCACCATCATCACCAACTCTATTTTCTACTCCCTCCGTTCCTAAATACTCCCTCCGTCCGAAAATACTTGTCTAGATTATCCATTTTGATGACAAGTATTTCCGGACGGAGGGAATATTTGTCCTTTTAGAGATTTCAACAAGTGACTATGACCGGACCTTACCAACATACTCAAAAAAGTAGTCCATAATTTTGATGTTACCCTCTTTTCTTGGCGGTGCAGTGCCATCTAGATACCTCATAAATAAATCAAGGAGAAATTTGACCCCTTCCTAAAAAGACATACGGAACAAAATGAGTGAATCTACACTCTAAAATATGTCTACATATACATCCGTATGTGGTAGTCCATTTGAAATCTAAAAAAGACAAATATTTAGGAACGAATGGAGTATAAGAGTAGACATGGAGATATATCTCCAGCATGGTCAACAACAAAAATGTGCTGGACTGGTTAGCACCGGATGCTCGAAACGCGATGACATGAGTTCGAATTCTGTCTTTTAACTTTAGATTTTTATATTATATATTACCTATTTAATATATACTTCTTTCGCTACTGTACTGACAGTGGAACCCACAAAGTACTTAGAATACAAGATTAAGGATGGAATTGTTTCTTTTTAACTTTCTGTACGAAGTTGTAGCCACCCTGCAAGTCACGTGTACACTGTACATGCAATTAACTTTTTATAGAGGGACAATCATACAGGCAATTAACTCAAATGGATTGGATGCCACTCTATTATTTCTAGCATAAGAGCATCTCCAATGGCAACCGGCAAATTTCCTCCCGCTTCCTTCCGCGGAGGACGACATCAAACGCCAGTGGCATACATTTTCACAACTCTAACCAACCAGATGAAATTCGTGCAAACACGGACTGATTTCATATAAGCATGAAGGATTTCATATAAAAAAGCCGGATCTTCATATAAACATGATGGATTTCATTACATTTACATGAACTAAGTGGTGCCAATCCGGTTCTCTTGGTATAATTAATACTCCCTCCGTCCGGAAATACTTGTCCTAGAAATGGGTGTATCTAGACTTGTTTTAGTTATAGATACATAGAATTTATCCATTCTTAGAACAAATATTTCCCGCCAGCTGGAGAAGGGGTACATAATCTAAATGGCCGCCCATGGATCCCTTTGTCTTCCTCATGTCCGACAGACACTTGCAGGGTCGACGAAGGTCCTCGGAAGAGACAAAGCAGCAAAGAAACCACCTGAAGGCGTAGTTGTCGCCTCGGCGGTGGGACCCAAGTGGCGGCGGCCTACTGTGTTCTACTTCTCCTCGATGATGGCGGCGGAGACGGAGAAGCTGGCCACCGACTCGTCGCTCTCCATGTACCCGGCTTCTGTCTCTGCCTGCATGGCACTGCCGCAGGCACGAGAGGCGTGGCCACAGGCACGGGAGGCGTGCCCACAGACACGGAAGGTGCGGCCACCACAGACACTGGTGGCACGGTACGACGCGGCAGCGATGACGCCCGTACCGGCATATTCTCCACCTTGCTAGCATGGAGCAACTCGCCACTCCTCATCGAGCTGAACTGGAGCGGCGAGTTGCTGAACCACGCACCTACTTGGGGCGGCAACTGGCTCCGTCAGGCCAAGCGAGATTGGTGAAGCGCCGAGCGGCCTCGCCCATATCCGGAGGGCTCGGCGGGCCACCCAGTCGGGTAATATGCCGGAGAACGGCTTCTCGGGAGCCATTGGAAGAGTGGAGAAATGGTGAAGGAGGAGATGGGGGAACGGTGGAGGGGTGCGATTCTTGCCCACTGTCTGTCTGGCCTCATGTAAATAGAGGGCGGACGGTAGGAGCTTGGCTGGTGTCTGGCCTCGTTTAAACTAAGGGTGGCTGGGAGGAGCTCGGCCCGTGTTGCGTTTAATTTCGGCCTGCTCATTAACGAACGTGTGGCCAGAGTAGGTTTCTCGGTTTGCATGCGCGTTTAATGGAGGGGTTTAATGGAGGCGAGGAGGCGTGTTCAGCCGGGCATGCAGCAGGCCGCATAGTACTATTCGATTTGACAGCAGTAATGAGCCGTCAAATCACAAAGGCCCTCGCCTCTCATGAAACCGACCAAGCTAGAATGCCCCGCCCTCTATGTTGGAAATATGCCCTAGAGGCAATAATAAAATGGTTATTATTATATTTCCTTGTTCATGATAATTGTCTATTGTTCATGCTATAATTGTGTTATCCGGAAATTGTAATACATCTGTGAATACATAGACCACAACATGTCCCTAGTGAGCCTCTAGTTGACTAGCTCGTTGATCAACAGATAGTCATGGTTTCCTGACTATGGACATTGGATGTCATTGATAACGGGATCACATCATTGGGAGAATGATGTGATGGACAAGACCCAATCCTAAGCATAGCACAAGATCGTGTAGTTCATTTGCTAGAGCTTTTCTAATGTCAAGTATCATTTCCTTAGACCATGAGATCTTGTAACTCCCAGATACCGTAGGAGTGCTTTGGGTGTACCAAACATCACAACGTAACTGGGTGACTATAAAGGTATACTACAGGTATCTCCGAAAGTGTCTGTTGGGTTGACACGGATCGAGACTGGGATTTGTCACTCCATATGACGGAGAGGTATCTCTGGGCCCACTCGGTAATGCATCATCATAATGAGCTCAATGTGACCAAGTGGTTGATCACGGGATCATGCATTACGGTACGAGTAAAGTGACTTGCCGGTAACGAGATTGAACGAGGTATTGGGATACCGACGGTCAAATCTCGGGCAAGTAATGTACCGATTGACAAAGGGAATTGTATACGGGAATGCTTGAATCCTTGATATCGTGGTTCATCCGATGAGATCATCATGGAACATGTGGGAGCCAACATGGGTATCTAGATCTCGCTGTTGGTTATTGGCCGGAGAGCTGTCTCGGTCATGTCTACATGATTCCCGAACCCGTAGGGTCTACACACTTAAGGTTCGGTGACGCTAGGGTTATTAGGAAGACTTGTAAGTGATTAGCGAATGTTGTTCGGAGTCCCGGATGAGATCCCGGAGGTGACGAGGAGTTCTGTAATGGTTCGGAGGTAAAGATTTATATATGGGAAGTTGTCATACGGTCACCGGAAAAGTTCGGGTGATTATCGGTATTGTACCGGGGCCACCAGAGGGGTTCCGGGGTTCCACCAGGAGGGGCCACCTCTCTCAAAGGACCTCATGGGCCGTAGTGGGCATGGAACCAGCCCCTGGCGGGCTGGACGCATCCCCCCCTTGGGCCCATGCGCCTAGGGTTGGGGGGGGGAATCCTAGAGGGGGCGCCCCCTTGCTTGGGGGGCAAGCACCCTACCCTTGCCCCCCCCTCTAGATCTCATCTAGAGGGGTTGGCCCCCTTCCCCCTTCCCCTATAAATAGAGGGGCGAGGGGAGGGCTGCACACAAAATCAAAGGCGCAGCCCCTCCGCTCCACAACACCTCTCCTCCTCCACAGAAGCTTGGGGAAGCCCTGCCGGAGTACTGCCTCTCCACCACCACCGTGCTGTCATGCTGTTGCTGGAGCTATCTTCCTCAACCTCTCCCTCCTCCTTGCTGGATCAAGGCGTGGGAGACGTCTCTGCTCCGTACGTGTGTTGAACGCGGAGGTGCCGTCCGTTCGGCACTAGGATCTTCGGTGATTTGGATCACGACGAGTACGACTCCATCAACCCTATTCTCTTGAATGCTTCCGTTTGCGATCTACAAGGGTATGTAGATGCATCTCTCTCTATCGTCGCTAGATGACTCCATATATTGATCTTGGTGATGCGTAGAAATTTTTTATTTTCTGCAACAATCCCCAACAATGGTATCAGAGCTAGGTCTATGCGTAGTTTCTATGCACGAGTAGAGTACAATTTTGTTGTGGGCGTAGATGTTGTCAATTTACTTGCCACTACTAGTATTATCTTGTTTCGGCGGAATCGTGGGATGAAGTGGCCTGGACCGACCTTACACGTATGCTTACGTGAGACAGGTTCCACCGACTGACATGCACTAGTTGCATAAGGTGGCTAGCGGGTGTCTGTCTCTCCCACTTTAGTCGGATCGGATTCGATGAAAAGGGTCCTTATGAAGGGTAAATAGAAATTGGCATATGACGTTGTGGTTTTGACGTAGGTAAGAAACGTTCTTGCTAGAACCCTATTACAGCCACGTAAAAACATGCAACAACAATTATAGGACGTCTAACTTGTTTTTGCAGCATATGCCTTGTGATGTGATATGGCTAAAAGGATGTGATGAATGATATATATATGTGATGTATGAGATTGATCATGTTCTTGTAATAGGAATCACGACTTGCATGTCGATGAGTATGACAACCGGCAGGAGCCATAGGAGTTGTCTTAATTATTGTATGACCTGTGTGTCATTGAATAACGCCGTGTAATTACTTTACTTTATTGCTAAACCCTTAGCCATAGTAGTAGAAGTAATCGTTGGCGTGACAACTTCATGAAGACACGATGATGGAGTACATGATGATGGAGATCATGGTGTCATGCCGGTGACGATGATGATCATGGCGCCCTGAAGATGGAGATCAAAAGGAGCAAAATGATATTGGCCATATCATGTCACTATTTGATTGCATGTGATGTTTATCACGTTTTGCATCTTATTTGCTTAGAATGACGGTAGTAAATAAGATGATCCCTCATAATAATTTCAAGAAAGTGTTCCCCCTAATTGTGCACCGTTGCGAAAGTTCGTTGTTTCGAAGCACCACGTGATGATCAGGTGTGATAGATTCTAACATTCCCATACAACGGGTGTAAGACAGATTTACACATGCAAAAACACTTAGGTTAACTTGACGAGCCTAGCATGTATAGACATGGCCTCGGAACACAAGAGACCGAAAGGTCGAACATGAGTCGTATAGAAGATACGATCAACATGAAGATGTTCACTGATGATGACTAGTCCATCTCACGTGATGATCGGACACGACCTAGTTGACTCGGATCATGGATCACTTAGATGACTAGAGGGATGTCTATCTGAGTGGGAGTTCATTAAATAATTTGATTAGATGAACCTAATTATCATGAATTTAGTCTAAAACTTTTGCAATATGTCTTGTAGATCAAATGGCCCACGCTAATGTTGCCCTCAAGTTCAACGCGCTCCTAGAGAAAACCAAGCTGAAAGACGATGGCAGCAACTATACGGACTGGGTCCGGAACTTGAGGATCATCCTCATAGCTGCTGTCGGTGTCAAAACCGGCCGATCTCGGGTAGGGGGTCCCGAACTGTGCGTCTAGGCGGATGGTAACAGGAGACAAGGGACACGATGTTTTACCTAGGTTCGGGCCCTCTTGATGGAGGTAAAACCCTACGTCCTGCTTGATTGATATTGATGATGTGGGTATTACAAGAGTAGATCTACCACGAGATCAAGGAGGCTAAACCCTAGAAGCTAGCCTATGGTATGATCGTTGTTCGTCCTATGGACTAAAGCCATCCGGTTTATATAGACACCGGAGAGGGCTAGGGTTACACAGAGTCGGTTACAATGGTAGGAGATCTACATATCCGTATCGCCAAGCTTGCCTTCCACACCAAGTAAAATCCCATCCGGACACGGGACGAAGTCTTCAATCTTGTATCTTCCTAGTCTTGGAGGATCTAGATCCGAATCACACCATCCTCCTTCCACAAGTACTCATCGAAGCGCATCTGACAAAAATCCATTCCAACATGGACAGTCGACATGGCTCCTCTTCTCGCGCTCCCAGTCCTCAGCCAGGTGATTGGAGGAGATGCTCAGTCCCGCATAGCGAATTAGTGACGCTCCAAGCAGAGGGATACCTTCCCACAGCCTTTATGGTTCCGGTTCGAGCTAGACTGGCCACCTACAAGGGTGGGAAGCAGGCGGAGAGTGTCCCCAATCCCTCCAAAGGAGAGCGGGTATGCTTCGTCCCCTACTTAATAAGGGGACTCGGATTTCCCATACATCTGTTTCTCCTGGGGCTCCTGGAGTTCTATGGACTCCAACTTCACCACCTCACACCTGCTTCCATTTTGCACATCGCAGGCTTTGTAGCTCTTTGCGAGCTGTTCTTGGGCATCGAGCCCCATTTTGCGCTGTGGAAGAGACTGTTTTGCCTCGTACCCCGTTCTCACGAGGGGTCGATATATCAAGTGGGCGGAGCCGAAATATGGCGCATCGCCGGGACCGGATATCTATCCGGAACCCCGAAGAAGGCGTCCGAAGACTGGCCTTCGGAGTGGTTCTATATGGAAGACGCCCCACTGCCGGATCCAGTTCGGATCGGCCTCCCGGAGTTTAGCCACGCTCCTCTGAAGAAACGCCTGAGTTGGCGCCCGCGGAGCCCTCAACGGGAAGATGGTAGGAGCGTCCAATATCCGATGGGCCAGATACGGTTACTAGCCCATTCCGGATTAACCATGATTGGAGTCATGGCCACATGCATTATGCGAGGGGTGCAGCCGCTCCAATATAGGGGCCACCCCATGTGGGATTTCAACGGGGAGAATGACGCCACCCGTCATGGCCGCAAGGGGCCGGGATCGGCCGCCGATCTGGTGAAGATCCTGTCTGGCTTGTACAAGGGGGCGAAGGAGGACTTCCTCCGCACGAGTCCATTGAATGGATTCTCCATGAATAACCCTCGGAGCTGGGTAAGCGGACGTTTATATATCTGATCCGTTCTCTCAAAGATACATGTCTTACTTTATGATTTTGACGCAGGAACTGCGCCGGGATGTGGAGGGCATAGAAAGCCCGACTACACAACTCGAGGATCCGGGAAGATCCCTTGATCCGGCCTCCAGAGAGGATCCGGACATAATGGTGGAACTGATTGACGGGGTGTTCCACCAGCTCAGCATAGACAATGCTCTAGTCGCCAGTACGGCTGACTACCCCGGTTTATCTCCGGCTTTCTAGGTGAGTACGACCGAAGTCCTGACACCGTTACTTTTTTAATGCTTATTTCTGACCACCGTGTACCAACGGTGCTTCGCAGGAGGTGCCTTTACGGTGGGAAGCCGAGCCCGCGGCGACTGACCAACAAGGGTCAGTACGGCCCAGCAGGAGGAAGAGGAGTGCGGCGCGAATTGAAACGTTTCCGCAAAGGTATGGAGCACCATTGTCTTTTAAGGGAAAGACTCCTGGGAGGTATATTAATGCTCATGATTCTTCCAGGAGAAAGAGCGCTCGCCGGACTGAGCCCGGAGAGGTTGCCAACCAAGCCTCCGCCAGCCAGGCTCCAACGCCTGGTCCGGAGGGGGAGGCGAGCGCAAGGCGCGAGCCGGATGCTCCTCCAACGGAGGATGCCGACAGGTTGTCCGCCACCAGGTCTGAGGTGGAGAGCGCCATGAATCATAGGCGCCGTCAGATAGTTCTTCGTGGTGCGTGTTTCTCCCCAGAGACGTTGAATGCCTTTAATGCGGGAGCAGTATGTAAAAGACATACGGGTGAGGAATTTTAATAGTTATATATGCCAGTAGCCCCCGAGACTTAAAATAGTTAAACTAACTGATTTAAGGATCATTTGTTATGCAAGATCTTACAGAGAAGAATACCCACCTGTCCCAGGAGCTTCAAGAATGCAAGGCCCAACTTGAGGCCACACTAGCCGCTGCCGGGGGAGCCATAGAGACCCCCTCTGGTAATTCATATTTCGAAAAGAGAAGTAGTTTATGAAGTGCGGCGTGTGTGTATAGTTTGACAATAATATTGCAGAGGGTGCCGGACTAGATCCGGACAAGCAACATTTGCTGCGCCAGCTGAAGGCCGGCGAGAAGGTGCTTATGAGGGTGCAGCAGGAGAGGAACAAACTCCAAGATGCCAACACCCAGCTGGCCGAAGAACTAAAAGATGTTCGGGTCCAACTGTCTGACTCCGTAAAGGAGAATCGGCGGCTTCGTCGCGACATTTACAATAAGTGCTTGAGCAAACTCTTTTGAAAAGAAGAGTTCGGCGAGGACGTTGATTGACAGAAATGTGTCTGTAGGTGTGCTCACAGGTCGTCCGGCGGAGGAGATGCCTGGTTCCACGGGAGACCCTCTTCCCGAGCTGCTGCAACTGCACGAACGTGTTCGGCAGGCGATGAGCGGCGTCGTTCAGGCCTTATGGCCTTTCGTCTCCCTACCAGAGGGTCTTGGAGGGCTTGCTGAGAAGCTTCAGGGAGTATAGCAGCGCTTCCGTCTGTGGAAGATATCGGCCTGCCATCAAGGCGCCAGGGAGGCCTGGGCCATGGTGAAGACGCGGTACACGAAGGCTGATCCAAACCACATGGCCGAGGTCGGACCTGTGGGGCCCGATGGGAAGGAGATCCCTGTGAGCCTGATGTACGGCCAAGTAGAGTTGGCCGCGAAATATTCCCAACGGGACTGTAAATTAGACAGCCTATTAGATGGGATTGAAGAGGAGTACAATTAGTCAGTTTGACGATGTAATTTAAAATGACATGTAAAATGCCTTCTAGACGGATTGTAGATCGTTTATCTTTGCAGACCTTTTCACTTCAACCTCGGGACCCAACAGTCCGGAGTGTGTCCGAATACCCTTACGGTTATATAAAAACCGGGGCATGCATGGAGACAAGGCGTAGGGGTCATAAGTGCTTTATCAGACAAATGCCCAACTAGCTATGTTATATTACATGGTTAGTAAGAAACATCTTCCAGGGAGAATAGTTCCGTTAGGGGTTGCTTTCCCTGGGAGGCATGCCCTAAAGTGCATGTCCGGACTGCGAAAAGAGCAGAAAAAGCATCTAGGGGCAGGTAAATAAATAAGTAATAAATCATCTTTCAGGTCACCGACCGAATATTCCCTTAAGAACGCTAGCCTTCGGCTTCACCCAGTCTGAGGTACACATCCGGCTGACCCGACAGTAACAATCGCAGAGGTGCTCCCTTTACCTCCTAGCCGAACAATCGGGAACGTAGGGGTAAGCACAGGAGCCAGGCAACCCAGCTTGGCCAAAACTTAAGTCATATCGATGCATATAATGGTGAGTAAAAGGTACATGCGGAAGTATGACACATGTGTTGGGCATGGAGCCCACATAAATAAGCTTCTGTTAAAGAAGCCCCCAGGTATAACGAGTGCGAGTAGCACATCAAGTGAGTGCGAACAAAGCGCAGATCAGCCCTCAAGAGGCTTGTACTAAAAGAGGGAGGAAAAAGGAGGGAAAACAAAGACAGCGAAAAAATATGAAAGGTGGACGGAGGAAGGAGACGAACTCTGAGTCCGGCGCTAGGCGTAGAATCTTCGGAGACGGGCTGCGTTCCATGGGTTTGGCTCGAGTCGGTTGTTAGATGCGTTGCGTAGATGGTATGCACCACCGGTAAGGACTTGGTCGATGATGAAGGGACCTTCCCATTTGGGCTTAAGTTTGTCCTTTTTCTTGTCCAGCAGGCGTAGAACTAGCTCGCCAACATTGTAAGTTTTGGCCCGTACTTCTCTGCTTTGATATCTTCGAGCCTGCTGCTGATAGAATGCGGAACGGGATTTTGCCACGTCGCGCTCCTCCTCTAAGGCATCCAAACTGTCCTGCCGATCCAACTCGGCTTCTCTTTCTTCGTACATGCGCACGCGAGGTGAATCATGAATTATATCGCAGGGAAAAACTGCCTCAACGCCGTATACCATAAAAAATGGTGTGAATCTGGTAGTGCGGTTTGGCGTGGTCCGCAGCCCCCAGAGTACGGAGTCGAGCTCCTCTACCTAGTGCGTGTTAGATTCTGTGAGGGACCGCACTAATCTGGGTTTAATGCCACTCATGATTAGACCATTTGCTCGTTCCACTTGACCGTTATTTTGAGGGTGATAGACTGAAGCGTAGTCGAGCTTGATGCCCATGTTTTTGCACTAGAGTTTAGCCTCGTCGGCCATGAAATTTGTGCCGTTATTAGTGATGATGCTGTGGGGGACGCCAAAACAGTGTACTACCCCGGATATGAAGTCTATCACAGGTCCGGATTCTGCCGTTTTAACCGGCTTGGCCTCTATCCATTTGGTGAATTTGTCCACCATGACCAATAAGTATTTTTGCTTGTTGGTTCCCCCTTTAAGAGGTCCAACCATGTCAAGCCCCCAGACCGCAAACGGCCAAGTGATGGGTATAGTTTTGAGGGCGGTGGGTGGCATGTGGCTTTGATTAGCAAAGAGCTGGCAACCGACGCATCATTGGACTAAGTCCTGAGCATCTGCCCGGGCTGTCGGCCAATAAAATCCTGTACGGAAGGCCTTGCCTACAAGGGCCCGGGCTGCGGCGTGGTGCCCGCCGAGTCCGGCGTGAATTTCAGCCAGGAGATTTCGCCCTTCCTCTTCGGAGATACACCTTTGAAGGACTCCGGTTGTGCTTTTCTTATAAAGTTCTCCCTCATGGACCTTGTAGGCTTTAGATCACCGAACTATGCAGCGGGCCTCATTTTGGTCTTCGGGAATTTCCGGCATGATTAAGTAGGCTAGGAATGGTTCCGTCCACGGGGCAATTACTGCCATTATTTCGTGGGTTGAAGGTGTTATTGGCTGAGCCACTGATTGTGTCAGAATGTTCCGTGTTGGGTGGTGCAGTTGGTTCCGGGTTGTTATTTCCGGACTCCTCTTACCATAATACGGATGGCTTAAAGAGCCGCTCCAGGAAGATGTTTGGAGGGACGGCATCGCGTTTTGCGCTGATGCATGCCAACACGTCTGCTGCCTGGTTATTTTCCCGGGCTACATGGTGGAATTCGAGTCCTTCGAACCGAGCTGACATTTTTAGGATGGCGTTACGGTAGGCTGCCATTTTCGGATCCTTGGCGTCAAAGTCTCCATTTACTTGGGATATTGTGAGGTTTGAATCCCCGCGCACCTCTAGGCGTTGAATACCCATGGAGATTGCCATCCGGAGACCATGTAGAAGGGCCTCGTATTCGGCTGCATTGTTGGAGTCCGTGTACATTATTTGAAGTACGTATTGGACTGTGTCTCCGGTTGGGGACGTCAAGATGACGCCAGCCCCCAAGCCAGCCAACTTTTTGGAGCCGTCGAAATGCATGATCCAATTGGAGTATGCGCCGTACTCTTTAGGGAGTTCGGCTTCGGTCCATTCGGTGATGAAGTCAGCCAAAACTTGCGACTTTATAGCTCTCCGTGGTTTGTAGGTTATGTCAAATGGTAAGAGCTCAATGGCCCATTTTGCAATCCTACCCGTCGCGTCACGATTGTTTATAATATCATTGAGAGGTACTTCATAGGCCACCGTTGTGGAACACTCTTGAAAGTAGTGTCGCAGCTTCCGGGATGCCATGAACACCGCATATGCTATCTTTTGATAATGTGGGTACCGGGACTTGCATGGAGTTAAGATAGTGGATACGTAGTACACTGGTTTTTGAAGAGGGAATTTGTGCCCTTCTGTTGCTCGTTCGACGACAAGTATGGCGCTGACAACTTGATGTGTTGCCGCGATATATAATAACATAGGTTCGCCCAGGTTGGGCGCGGCTAGGACCAGATTTGTTGCCAATATGGCCTTAATTTCTTTGAGTCCAGCCGTGGCAGCATCCGTCCATTCAAGGTGTTCGATGCGCCGGAGGAGGCGATAGAGGGGCAGTGCCTTTTCTCCCAAACGGGAGATGAAGCGGCTTAGAGCCGCCACGCATCCAGTTAGTTTTTGTATTTGTTTGAGGTCTTTTGGGATATCCAATTGTGACAGAGCTCGGATTTTGGCTGGGTTTGCTTCAATTCCTCTACCAGATACAATGAAGCCCAAGAGCTTTCCGGCTGGTACACCAAAAACACATTTTTCCGGGTTGATCTTAATGTCGTATGCTCGGAGGTTGTCGAATGTAAGCCTCAAATCGTCTACTAGGGTTTTGACGTGTTTGGTCTTAACGACCACATCGTCTATGTATGCCTCCACTGTTTTGCCTATCTGGGTAGCCAAACATGTCTGAATCATGCGCTGATATGTTGCGCCGGCGTTGTTGAGTCCGAAGGGCATTGTGTTGAAGCAGAATGGTCCGTATGGAGTAATGAATGCCGTTGCGGCATGGTCTTTTTCCGCCATCTTGATTTGATGGTATCCGGAGTATGCGTCGAGGAAGCACAATGAATCGTGCCCTGCAGTAGCATCGATGATTTGGTCGATGCGGGGGAGGGGGAATGGATCCTTTGGACAGGCCTTGTTAAGGTCTTTGAAATCGACACAAAGGCGCCAGGATTTGTCCTTTTTTGGTACCATTACCAGGTTTGCTAGCCAGTCCGGATGTTTTATATCTCTGATGAATCCGACTTCTAGGAGTTTGGCTAGCTCCTCTCCCATTGCCTGTCTTTTGGGTTCGGAAAATCGCCGAAGAGCCTATTTGACTGGCTTGAATCCTTTTAGGATATTTAGGCTGTGTTCTGCCAGCCTGCGTGGGATTCCTAGCATATCTGAAGGGTGCGAGGCAAAAATTTCCCAATTTTCCCGAAGGAATTCTCGTAGTGCGGCTTCTACATCAGGGTTTAATTGTGCCCCAATGGCGGCCGTCTTTGTGGGGTCCGTTGGACGGACCTGGAATTTGACTATTTCGTCTGCTGGTTTAAAAGAGGTGGACTTAGACCTCTTATCGAGTATCACATCGTCCCTATCCATCTATGAAGCATAGTGGGTGTGCGGCACCTCTGTATTGGGCGATATCATGACGAAGTTCAAAAGAGCTTTGTCAACTGTATTCGGCCCGGCCGGACTTACTGTGTCCGGCGCGACGGTTGTCTTCACGTATCATGGGGCGCCCACGCGATCCATAGATCGATCTTGATTGTCTTGCCTTATCCACCAATATATCTCGCAAGTCCAGAGCGTTCCCCTGTGGCCTTGTGCTTTTCGAGCGATGCCGGGGTACGGTTCTAGTGGAGGGCCTAGAGGCCTCTTTGTCGCGGCCACGAGGTGGTCGGTCAGCCGTATTGTCTGCTGGTGATGCAGGTTCATATGCCTCCTCCTCTAATCAGGGGAGCAGCTTGCGTTTAGGGTAGCTTTTGGAGGGGCGTTTGAGCTCATGCTCTTCGGCCGCAAGGACTTCAGTCCATCTGTCGGCTAGCACATCTTGATCAGCTCTAAGCTGCTGCTGCTTTTTCTTGAGGTTGTTTACTGTGGCCATAAGCCTGCGTTTAAAACGCTCTTGTTCAACAGGATCCTCAGGCACGACGAATTCGTCGTCGTCAAAGCTTGCCTCATCTCCGGAGGGAGGCATGTAATCCTCTACCTCTTCGTCTGCTACTCTCTCATGAGGGCTGGCATCTCTGTCCTCCTGTGCTGAA
Source organism: Triticum timopheevii (assembly GCA_963921465.1). NCBI lineage: Eukaryota > Viridiplantae > Streptophyta > Magnoliopsida > Poales > Poaceae > Triticum > Triticum timopheevii. The sequence continues at coordinate 500,602,515 of OY997272.1, forward strand.
TCTTGCTGGAGGGGGTTGTCTTCGGCACTGTCTGGGGTGTTATTATCTCCGGTGCCGGAATCTCCCTTCTTGCTGTGGCGGGATTTAGAGCGGCGCCGCTGACGCTGGCGCTTGGGCTGTTTCTTGGAGGGGTCATCCTCCGCTGTTCCTTCGCCATTCCCATCCTTCGGGATATCCACCATGTATATGTCATATGATGAGGTGGATTTCCAGTGCCCAGTAGGTGCTGGTTCTTGGTCGTCTCCGCATCGTCGTCCATACCGTTGATGTCTTCGGAGTCGAAGTCTAGCATGTCGGTTAGATCGTCGATAGTGGCTACTAAGTGGGTGGTGGGTGGTCTTTCAATTTCTTCGTCGTCCGCATCCCAACCGTCCTGACCGCAGTCCGGCCAGGGCTCTCCTGATAACGATAGATACTTTAGCGAACTCAAGATGTCGCTGAAAGGTGAGTGTTGAAAGTTGTCCGCAGCGGTGAATTCCATGATCGGCGCCCAATCGGATTCGATTGGAGGGGGCACGGGAGGTTCGGAGTCCGACGAGGAGTCACAAGCTTCATGAGGGACAAGGTCAGTGTTTGGCTCCATCGCCGTAGAGGTTGCAGCCCCCGAGGCGGTGTCTAGCCACCCGTCCTCGATCTGCGCAGCCGGCTCCGAATTGAGGGTCGGAGCGGACTCGTGTGCGGCCTCCAGGGCACTGCCCGGCTGCAGAGCTAAATCATGCCCATTGTGACAGTGCGGCGCGCTCGGCTGTGGCTTGAATCCATCGAAGATCAAGTCTCCGCGGATGTCAGCCGTGAAGTTCAAACTTCCAAATCTGACTTGTCGGCCAGGGGCGTAGCTTTCGATCTGCTCCAGATGGCCAAGCGAATTGGCCCGCAGTGCAAAGCCGCCGAATACGAAGATCTGTCCGGGGAGAAAGGTCTCACCCTGGACTACGTCGTCGTTGATGATCGAAGAAGCCATGGAGCCTATCGGTGACGGCACAGAGGAACTCTCAATGAAAGCAGCAATGTCGATGTCAAAACCGTCGGATCTCGGGTAGGGGGTCCCGAACTGTGCGTCTAGGCGGATGGTAACAGGAGACAAGGGACATGATGTTTTACCCAGGTTCGGGCCCTCTTGATGGAGGTAAATCCCTACGTCCTGCTTGATTGATATTGATGATGTGGGTATTAGAAGAGTAGATCTACCATGAGATCAAGGAGGCTAAACCCTAGAAGCTAGCCTATGGTATGATTGTTGTTCGTCCTATGGACTAAAGCCATCCGGTTTATATAGACACCGGAGAGGGCTAGGGTTACACAGAGTCGGTTACAATGGTAGGAGATCTACATATCCGTATCGCCAAGCTTGCCTTCCACGCCAAGGAAAATCCCATCCGGACACGGGACGAAGTCTTCAATCTTTTATCTTCATAGTCTTGGAGTCCGGCCGATGATGATAGTTCGGCTATCCGGACACCCCCTAGTCCAGGACTCCCTCAGCTGCCAAAAGAGAATATGTCCTAGATGCACCGCTAGGTGAAGCACCCGCCGTTTTCTCAGCAACTCAAGATGTTATGAACACCTGGTAGTCGCGTAGTGATGATTACTCCCTGGTTCAGTGTGGCATGCTTTACAGCTTAGAACCGGGGCTCCAAAAGTATTTTGAGCAGCACGAAGCATATGAGATGTTCCAAGAGCTGAAAATGGTTTTGCAAGCTCATGCTCGGGTCGAGAGATATGAAGTCTCCGACAAGTTCTATAGTTGTAAGATGGAGGAGAATGGTCCTGTCAGCGAGCACATACTCGAAATGTCTGGGTTGCACAACTGCTTGTCTCAGCTGGGAGTTAATCTCCCGGATGACGCGGTCATTGACAGAATCCTCCAGTCGCTCCCACCTAGCTACAAGAGCTTTGTGATGAACTACAATATGCAGGGAATGGTGAAAACTATTCCTGAGGTATTTTCAATGCTGAAATCAGCGGAGGTAGAAATCAAAAAGGAACATTAAGTGTTGATGGTCAATAAAACCACTAGTTTCAAGAAAGGCAAGGGTAAGAAGAACTTCAAGAAGGATGGCAAGGGAGTTGCCGCGCCCGGGAAGCCAGTTGCCGGGAAGAAGCCAAAGCATGGACCCAAACCTGAGACTGAGTGCTTTTGTTGCAAGGGAAGCAGACACTAGAAGCGGAACTGCCCCAAGTACTTAGCGGACAAGAAGGCCGGCAACACCAAAGGTATATGTGATATACATGTAATTGATGTGTACCTTACCAGTACTCGTAGTAGCTCCTGGGTATTTGATACCGGTGCGATTCCTCATATTTTTAACTCAAAACAGGAGCTGCGGAATAAATGGAGACTGGCGAAGGACGAGGTGACGATGCGCGTCAGGAATGGTTCCAAGGTCGATGTGATCGCCGTCGGCACGCTACCTCTACATTTACCTACAGGATTAGTTTTAAACCTCAATAATTGTTATTTAGTGCCAGCTTTGAGCATGAACATTGTATCTGGATCTTGTTTAATACGAGATGGCTACTCATTTAAATCCGAGAATAATGGTTGTTCTATATATATGAGAGATATGTTTTCTGGTCATGCCCCGCTGGTCAATGGTTTATTCTTAATGAATCTCGAACGTGATGTTACACATATTCATAGTTTGAATACCAAAAGATGTAAGATTGATAATGATAGTCCCACATATCTGTTGCACTGCCGCCTTGGTCACATTGGTGTCAAACGCATGAAGAAGCTCCATACAGATGGACTTTTGGAGTCTCTTGATTTCGAATCATTTGACACGTGCGAACCATGCCTCATGAGTAAAATGACCAAGACTCCGTTCTCCGGAACAATGGAACGAGCAACCAACTTATTGGAAATTATAAATACTGATGTGTGCGGTCCAATGAGCGTTGAGGCTCGTGGTGGCTATCGTTATGTTCTCACCCTCACTGATGACTTGAGTAGATATGGGTATGTTTACTTGATGAAACACAAGTCTGAGACCTTTGAAAAGTTCGAGGAATTTCAGAATGAGGTAGAGAATCAACGTGAAAGAAAATAATGTTCTTATGATCAGATCGTGGGGGAGAATATTTAAGTCACGAGTTTGGTACGCACCTAAGGAAATGTGGATTTGTTTCACAACTCACGCCGCCTGGAACACCTCAGTGCAACGGTGTGTCCGAACATCGTAATCGCACTCTATTGGATATGGTGCCATCTATGATGTCACTCAACGATTTACCGCTATCATTTTGGGGATACGCTCTAGAGACAGCTACATTCACTTTAAATAGGGCACCGTCTAAATCCGTTGAGGCGACACCGTATGAATTATGGTTTGGGAAGAAACCTAGGTTGTCATTTCTAAAAGTTTGGGGATGCGATGCTTATGTCAAGAAACTTCAACCTGAAAAGCTCGAACCCAAGTCGGAAAAATGCGTCTTCATAGGATACCCTAAGGAAACCATTGGGTATACCTTCTACCTTATATCCGAAGGCAAGATCTTTGTTGCTAAGAATGGGTCCTTTCTGGAGAAAGAGTTTCTCTCGAAAGAAATAAGTGGCAGGAAAGTAGAACTCGATGAAGTACTGCCTCTTGAACCGGAAAGTAGGGAGCTTAGGAAGATGTTCCTATGGTGCCTGCACCGACTAGAGAGGAAGTTAATGATGATGATCAAGGTACTTCGGATCAAGTTGCTACTGAACTTCATAGGTCCACAAGGACACGTTCCACACCAGAATGGTATGGCAACCCTGTCCTGGAAATCATGTTGTTAGACAACGGTGAACCTTCGCACTATGAAGAAGCAATGGCGGGCCCAGATTCCAACAAATGGCTCGAAGCCATGCAATCCGAGATAGGGTCCATGTATGAAAACAAAGTATGGACTTTGACAGACTTGCCCGATGATCGGTGAGCGATAGAAAATAAATGGATCTTTAAGAAGACGGACGCGGATGGTAATGTTACCATCTATAAGGCTCGACTTGTCGCTAAGGGTTATCGACAAATACAAGGGGTTGACTACGATGAGACTTTATCTCCCGTAGCGAAGCTGAAGTCCGTCCGAATCATGTTAGCAATTGTCGCATACTATGATTATGAGATATAGCAAATGGACGTCAAAACGGCATTCCTTAATGGCTATCTTAATGAAGAATTGTATATGATGCAGCCGCAAGGTTTTCTCGATCATAAGAATGCTAACAAGGTATGCAAGCTCCAGCGCTCCATCTATGGGCTGGTGCAAGCATCTCGGAGTTGGAACATTCGCTTTGATGAAATGATCAAAGGGTTTGGGTTTATGCAGACTTATGGAGAAGCATGCGTTTACAAGAAAGTGAGTGGGAGCTCTGTAGCATTTCTCATATTATATGTAGATGACATACTTTTGATGGGAAATGATATAGAACTTTTGGACAGCATTAAGGCCTACTTGAATAAGTGTTTTTCAATGAAGGACCTTGGAGAAGCTGCTTACATATTAGGCATCAAGATCTATAGAGATAGATCGAGATGCCTCATAGGTCTTTCACAAAGCACATACCTTGATAAGATATTGAAGAAGTTCAATATGGATCAGTCCAAGAAGGGGTTCTTGCCTACGATGCAAGGTGCGAAATTGAGCTCGGCTCAATGCCCGACCACGGTAGAAGATAGAGAAAAGATGAGTGTCATCCCCTATGCCTCGGCTATAGGGTCTATTATGTATGCCATGTTGTGTACCAGACCTGATGTAAACCTTGCCGTAAGTTTGGTAGGAAGGTACTAAAGTAATCCCGACATGGAACACTGGACAGCGGTCAAGAATATCCTAAAGTACCTGAAAAGGACTAAGCATATGTTTCTCGTTTATGGAGGTGACAAAGAGCTCCTCGTAAAGAGTTACGTCGATGCTAGCTTCGACACAGATCGGGATGACTCTAAGTCACAAATCGGATATGTGTATATTTTGAATGGTGGGGCAGTAAGCTGGTGCAGTTGGAAGCAAAGCGTCGTGGCGGGATCTACATGTGAAGCGGAGTACATGGCAGCCTCGGAGGCATCACATGAAGCAATCTGGATGAAGGAGTTCATTACCGACCTAGGAGTTATTCCCAATGCGTCGGGGCTGATGACTCTCTTCTGTGACAACACTGGAGCCATTACCCTTGCCAAGGAGCCCAGGTTTCACAAGAAGACCAGGCACATCAAGCGTCGCTTCAACTCCATTCGTGAAAATGTTCAAGATGGAGACATAGATATTTGCAAAGTGCATACGGATCTGAATGTCGCAGATCCGTTGACTAAACCTCTTCCGCGAGCAAAGCATGATCAACACCAGAACTCTATGAGTGTTCGATTCGTCACAATGTAACTAGATTATTGACTCTAGTGCAAGTGGGAGACTATTGGAAATATTCCCTAGAGGCAATAATAAAATGGTTATTATTATATTTCTTTGTTCATGATAATTGTCTATTGTTCATGCTATAATTGTGTTATCCGGAAATCATAATACATGTGTGAATACATAGACCACAACATGTCCCTAGTGAGCCTCTAGTTGACTAGCTCGTTGATCAACAGATAGTCATGGTTTCCTGACTATGGACATTGGATGTCATTGATAACGGGATCACATCATTGGGAGAATGATGTGATGGACAAGACCCAATCCTAAGCATAGCACAAGATCATGTAGTTCGTTTGCTAGAGCTTTTCTAATGTCAAGTATCATTTCCTTAGACCATGAGATCGTGTAACTCCCATATACCATAGGAGTGCTCTGGGTGTACCAAACGTCACAACGTAACTGCGTGAATATAAAGGTATACTATAGGTATCTCCGAAAGTGTATGTTGGGTTGACACGGATCGATACTGGGATTTGTCACTCCGTATGACAGAGAGGTATCTCTGGGCCCACTCGGTAATGCATCATCATAATGAGCTCAATGTGACCAAGTGGTTGATCATGGGATCATGCATTACGGTACGAGTAAAGTGAGTTGCCGGTAACAAGATTGAACGAGGTATTGGGATACCAAAGGTCGAATCTCGGGCAAGTAACGTACCGATTGGCAAAGGGAATTGTATATGGGATTGCTTGAATCCTTGATATCGTGGTTCACCTAATGAGATCATCGTGGAACATGTGGGAGCCAACATGGGTATCTAGATCCCGCTGTTGGTTATTGGCCAGAGAGCTATCTCGGTCATGTTTGCATGATTCCCGAACCCGTAGGGTCTACACACATAAGGTTTGGTGACGCTAGGGTTATTAGGAAGACTTGTAAGTGATTAGCGATGATATCCCGGACGTCACAAGGAGTTCTGGAATGGTCCGGAGGTAAAGATTTATATATGGGAAGTTTTCATACGGTGACCGGAAAAGTTCGGGTGCTTATCAGTATTGTACCGGGGCCACCGGAGGGGTTCCAGGGGTCCACCGGGAGGGGCCACCTCTCTCGGAGGGCCTCATGGGCCATAGTGGACACGGAACCAGCCCCTAGAGGGCTGGGCGCATCCCCCCCTTGGGCCCATGCGCCTAGGGTTGGGGGGGGACCCTAGAGGGGGCGCCCCCCTTGCTTGGGGGGCAAGCCCCCTCCCCTTGGCCGCCGCCCCCCTCTAGATCTCATCTAGAGGGGGCCGGCCCCCCTTCTCCCTTCCCATATAAATAGAGGGACGAGGGGAGGGCTCCACACAACATCAAAGGTGTAGCCCCTCCCCTCCCCAACACCTCTCTTCCTCCGCAGAATCTTGGCGAAGCCCTGCCGGAGTACTCCCTCTCCACCACCACCACGCCGTCGTGCTGCTGCTGGAGCTATCTTCCTCAACCTCTCCCTCCTCCTTGCTAGATCAAGGCGTGGGAGACGTCTCCGCTCCGTACATGTGTTGAACGCGGAGGTGTCGTCCGTTCGGCACTAGGATCGTCGGTGATTTGGATCACGATGAGTACGACTCCATCAACCCCGTTCTCTTGAACGCTTCCGCTCGCGATCTACAAGGGTATTTAGATGAATATCTCTCTCTCTCTCTCTCTCTCTCTCTCGTTGCTAGATGACTCCATAGATTGATCTTGGTGATGCGTAGAAATTTTTTATTTTCTGTAACGATCCCCAACACTCTAGCCTTTTAAAAAATGTATATACTCCACTTTTGTACATGGTGTACTCAACATCTAGCCCAGCGACCCACTCATCATGTGAGTTTTCGAACATGCGTCTAAAGCGAGAAAGGCATCCTTTCACAATTGCGGAAGAACCGGTATAGATAACGTCGAACTTATCGTCGGTGATAGTTCTAACCTTGTACTCACCGTCGATCATGGAGATTTGGGACGCCATGGATTTGGGAGGAGGGTTAGGATTAGTGGAACTACCATAATGTGAAAGGACGAGACGACTAGGAGCAAACCGCCGTAATACTAAAGGACGTGCGGGGACGAGTAGGAGCGAACTGCCAGCGTGCGAACGGCAGGGTTGTGGCTTTCCATTCTCCCATGATATGGGCTTCTAAGAGCCCTTGGATCTGAGATCAAATGGTTGCATGGCGTGATGCCAGCAGCCCGTATCATGGTCGCGCCTAACACGACCATCGCGTCACTCGCACGGTCGTGCCCTTGGAGATTTAACACGGTGCGTTAGGCTATCCGATGTTGGCATGCCATCACTTAGTCACTCGTACTACAACAAGGTTAGCTATAAGGTTGGCTATAAGTTTTTTTACTTCTCTCTATCTCTTTCTTCGTACTCCCTCCGTCCCATAATATAAGAACGTTTTTGACACAAGTGTAGTGCCAAAAACGTTCTTATATTATGGGATAGAGGGAGTAGTATTTATTGCATTTGCCAAGGAGTGACCTCTTCCAATGAAATGGTGTGCTTATTAGTTTTTTGTTGCTAAGTTTGCTTCATTTAATTAGCTATAGACTCAAAATTGTCTTTTCACCTAGGCACACGCGCTTAGCACCATTTCTTCCTTAGGTCACCAAACTTGCCACATCAGACTTTATGCCTATGTGGCAAGCTTAGCACCTGTAGGAGCAAGTAAGTACTACTCCCTCTGTCCGGAAATAATTGTCATCAAAATGGATAAAAGAAGATGTATCTAGACGTATTTTAGTTCTAGATACATTCATTTTTATCCATTTTGATGACAAGTATTTTCGGACGGAGGGATTACAATAGTGGGCTATAAGCCCGCTTTACATGGCATTTTTGCATATGTGGAGGAAAGAGGCAAGGAAAAAGTGGAGAAGTGGGATCTCATGCAAGAGCCAGCCTCAACTACATGGTGGAGCATTGGGAGAGGCACCTGTATGGAGGTGGTCAGGAATCGGGAGACTCGCGCCGGTCGTAGTGTCGTAGTTAAAATGATAATGGCAAGTCAAATCACGGGGCCCCACCTATCCAGCAGTAACTCGCTGTCAAATCACACAACCCTACGATTGCAGCAGCCTACTCCCTCATATTCTTGCATCTCTATCGAACCGACTAGGCGGAACTGCCCCGCCTACCGCACTGGAAAAGCCCCACCTAGTTTATTTGTCCCCATTGTAACCTGTGTCAAATTTTGACCATAAATTTAACTAATGAAATGTTTATGCATGCCATCAAAAATTATATCATTGAAAACTATGTTCAAATACGAATCCAACAATATAACTTTTGTTGACATGCACTAACATTTTATTAGTTAAATCTTTGGTCAAAATTTATCACAAATTACAATGGGGACTAATAAACCAAGAGAGAGGTACTATGATACTAAGCATTATTAATATCATTGTGTGCAACGAACTGACCACCGCATGTCATGTTTGATAGTCTCAAGTCATTAAAAGCATACAAGCCCCACATCTCTTGGTTGATTTCTCTAATCATGTCGAAAAATAAGAAACAACGTGAGAGTTAATGCACCGCGCCTATGTGTTTACTATTTGGTTTTCGTAAGATGACTTACTCACCTAGACGGAGGGAGTATTCGATTTGACAGCGGGCGGTGTAGTTCCCTGTACGGCATTAATGCAGACGAGGGAGGGAGTAGCGGTTCCCAAAATGTTGAACGGCCAATGCATCCTCCTTCAATTAATGCATGAGGGAAGTAATGGGAGGAGGTCCGGGAAAAGGAGGCTGCACGATGTGAATGCAACGTAGTTTGCCCTCATTGCCCTCATATAAAGGCGCCCCTCCATTCCAATGCATCTACCACATCATACGCACCTAAGCATTTGCCTAAGCACCTACACTAAGCACAAAAGAGCTCACTCTAGACCATGGCGGCGATGCACGTGAGCGGCCAGCAGCTGTGCCAGATGGTCCATGATGCCGGCCTGCGGCATGGCGTCGAGGATCTTCTCCAGGCGGTGTTGGAGACCGGCTCGTGGTTGGCCGCCATTGACGCCAACTACGATTCTCAGTTGGACCAGATGATCGTTGCCACCAGCCACAAGTTCACCGTCCTCAAGAAGCTCGCGGACGACATGGCCGTACTCCTCGGGCCCGCGCGCCCGGGCTCCTCATTGCATGCCACCCTAATCGGCCTCCATGGCCGAAACCTCTTTCAAGCACTGGTGGCCCTGCGACTGCCTGCCGACGCCACGAAGAATGTCCACCTGGAGGTCACGCTTGCCGCGAGGCGCCTCGCCCTGCAAGAATTCGTCGACCTACACATCCACGTGTACGAGCAAATGTACATAGATATCTACAAGGCCAGTGAGGACGCTACGATGTTGGCCTTCCTTAACCGGCTGGAAGCCTTGGATGCCTTTGCTAAGAAGCACCTCGACCTCACCAAAAAATCCATCGTTCCTTAGCCTCCGGTCGGTGGCCCAACACACTAAGTTGAGGAGGAGGAGGTCGTACGTTCATGGATCCATCTTTCTTATTGCCTTCTGTAGCCACCACTGCGATCGCATCATCGTGGCCTTAATTCTTATTGTGCTATTGCATTCTCGTTCCAGTCAGTACCGACATGTGCGATCCCTTTCTTAATTATATGCATCACTGTAGCTAGTACTCCATCCGTCAATTTCTAAGTTGTGCTTACCTTTTCCATCAACTTCATGCAACGCGCGGGCATCTTGCTAGAAACACTAGAACATGTCGGACCGCGTGTGACCAAACCAATGATGCACCAACCTAGTACTACGTACCCTGCTTATCTGGCAGAAATAGCCCCTCCCTAGCGTTTCCAATCGTTATTTCTATTTATCAATCATGCCAAGGAGCGGAACCAAATGTTACAATTTATCCATGTTTCTCTACTCCTACTTTTTTCTCTACTCTTATAAAAAACAGAGTTGGTGATGATGGTGTGCCTGCGATCCTGCAATATAGGCCATCCAATTTATATCTGATGGATAGGAAGGAAACCATGGCAATTTTGCAAAAATATACCCGCACCCCTCTCCACATTTGCAAATAAGGCCTTCCCTCGCTCATCCTTTTCTCCCACATTTGATGTTCCATGCAATGCATGGGCATCTTGCTAGTCCTTATAAAAGACTCAATTGGTGATGGTGGTGTGTTTGTCATCCATCGTTTCTGACCATTAGATCTGCATATAATGGTTGTGAGGTAAGTTGTGGCATTTTTGCAACAATACCCACTTCTCTGATCCAATTTGCAGAAAACCCCTTATTATCTTGAAAGCAACCACATCCCTCCCTCACCTCATCAAAACAGCCTGAGAAATATATTTTGAGTGAAAAGTACTCCCTCCGTTCCTAAATATTTGTCTTTCTAGATATTTCAATACGTGACTACATACGGAGAAAAATGATTGAATCTACACTTTAAAATATGTCTATATAATCCGTATGTGATAGTCCATTTGAAATCTCTAAAAAGACAAATATTTAGGTACAGAGGGAGTAGTATAATAGGAGTATATCAAAACAAGAGTGATTTATTTCAAGTTTGTGAACAAGTACTACTATTCTACTACTTTGGATCCGTCGCAACGCACGAGCACATTGCTAGTAAAAGGAAAAGGCCTGCCGCGTTCGTGTCGCACCCCCACACGCCCGGGAATCGGGAGTACTCCACGGCCCGTCCGGCACGATACATAGCTTAGGGAAGGCGTGTTTCCTAGCATTTTCACTTTCATGTGGGACCGTCGTTGAGCAAACCGACTATTGAAAAACTGCACCCCACTCGCCGCTGGGTTGGAAAACAGAGACAAGGGGAAGATCTAGCTGTAGCACGGAAGCTAAGAAATTTGGTGTCAGATGGGGCTCGTTGATAGAGTAGGAGCATTCCGTACTAGTATAACTCCTACTAGTACCAAGTTTGTACTCCTAATACTATATTACTAGTACTACCACTATACAACTAGTAGGTACGTGCACTTCACAACTTCGTAGGAACAAAAAACGAGAAGATCTTTGATACGTCTCCAACGTATCTATAATTTATGAAGCATTCATGCTATTTTATTATCTGTTTTGAATGATTATGGGCTTTATTATACACTTTTATATTATTTTTGGGACTAACCTATTAACCGCAGGCCCAGCCCATATTGTTGTTTTCTTGCCTATTTCAGTGTTTCGAAGAAAAGGAATATCAAACGGAGTCCAAACGGAAGGAAACATTCGGGAGCATGATTTTTGGAACGAACATGATCCAGGAGACTTGGAGTTCACGTCAGAGAAGCTTCGAGGAAGCCACGAGGGCGGGGGGCGCGCCCCCTGTCTCGTGGGCCCCTCGAGCATCCCCCTACCGATTTCTTTCACCTATATATCTCCATATACCCCGAAAACATCAGAACAGAAGATAGATCGGGAGTTCCGTCGCCGCAAGCCTCCGTAGCCACCAAAAACCAATCGGGACCGTGTTCCGGCACCCTGTCGGAGGGGGGGGGTCCTGCACCAGTGGCCATCTTCATCATCCCGGCACTCTCCATGACGAGATGGGGTTAGTTCACCCTCGGGGGTGAGGGTATGTACCAGTAGCTATGTGTTTGATCTCTCACTCTCTCTCTCTCTCTCTCTCTCTCTCGTTTTCTTGATTTGGCACGATCTTGATGTATCGCGAGCTTTGCTATTATAGTTGGATCTTATGATGTTTCTCCCCCTATACTCTCTTGTAATGGATTGAGTTTTCCCTTTGAAGTTATCTTGTCGGATTGAGTCTTTAAGGATGTGAGAACACTTGATGTACGTCTTGCCGTGCTTATCTGTGGTGACAATGGGATATTCACGTGATCCACTTGATGTATGTTTTGGTGATCAACTTGCAGGTTCTTCCCATGAACCTATGCATAGGGGTTGGCACACGTTTTCGTCTTGACTCTCCGGTAGAAACTTTGGGGCACTCTTTGAAGTACTTTGTGTTGGTTGAATAGATGAATCTGAGATTGTGTGATGCATATCGTATAATCATGCCCACGGATACTTGAGGTGACAATGGAGTATCTAGGTGACATTAGGGTTTTGGTTGATTTGTGTCTTAAGGTGTTATTCTAGTATGAAATCTATGATAGATCAAACCGAAAGAATAGCTTCATGTTATTTTACCGCGGATTCTTGAATAGATAGAACAGAAAGGATAACTCTTAGGTGGTTTCGTACACTACCATAATCTCTTCGTTTGTTCTCCGCTATTAGTGGCTTTGGAGTGACTCTTTGTTGCATGTTGAGGGACAGTTATATGATCCAATTATGTTATTGTTTTTGAGAGAACTTGCACTAGTGAAAGTATGAACCTTAGGCCTTGTTTCCTACCATTGCAATACCTTTTACGCTCGCTTTTGCCACTTGTTACCTTGCTGTTTTTATAATTTCAGATTACAAATACTTATATCTACCATCCATATTGCACTTGTATCACCATCTCTTCGCCGAACTAGTGCACCTATACAATTTACCATTGTATTGGGTGTGTTGGGGACACCAGAGACTCGTTGTTATTTGGTTGCAGGGTTGTTTGAGAGAGACCATCTTCATCCTACGCCTCCCATGGATTGATAAACCTTAGGTCATCCACTTGAGGGAAATTTGCTACTGTCCTACAAACCTCTGCACATGGAGGCCCAACAATGTCTACAAGAAGAAGGTTGTGTAGTAGACATCAATCTTGTTTTGGGTGATTTATCTTTTTTTCTGTCAACATAGTATGAATAATATGATGCGGGGGGCACCCATGAAGCTTATTTGGCTTGGTTGCATGGCTACGAAAGGTTAGAGAAATATAAATAGATAATGTGTTTAAAGTGCACTCCACTAAATAGATATACTTTGGATCCATTGCAATGGACCGGCACATCTATATCTATACCCCCTATATAGTGTGTGAAAAACTTTGAAAGTTGGTCGTTGGATGAAGCCAATCTGACGGTACAAAGATGGCAAATCTGAGCACTACTGGCCGTTGGATATCATCCACCAAATTCTGCCACATGTATAATCTAGAAGACTCCATGGTTGAACTTAATTCATGACTAACTTTGCCAAAACTAAGCTCAGGCAAAGTTATTATTTCTTCAAAATGAGAGCCACAAGTTGGCAAGCCTAAGGGAATCTTGCCACATTTTTTTTGTGTATGTCATGTGGGGCCTTAGTGTGGCTTGCCTAAGGTGTGGCTTGAACCAAACACTCACCTAAGTTAGTCAAACTTGCCTAACCTGACATGTGGCAATCTTTGGCAATCTTAGTGGTTGTTTGGTTCCTAGCCACACCTTGCCACACTTTGCTACACCTAACCTTAGCCAAGTTTGACCAAGTAGGGTAGGTGTTTGGTTCTAGCCACACCTAAGGCAAAGATTTTTTTTATAAGAAGTGAGCCCCACATGTCATAGATACAAAGGGGCTGTTTGGTTCTAGGCCTAGCATTGCCACACTTTGCCACACATTTTTGCGAAGCTTTCCTAAGGTTAGTTCCTCAACATGAGAGCCACAAGTTGGCAACCCTAAGGGAATCTTGCCACATATTTTATGTGTATGCCATGTGGGGCCCAAGTGAGGCTTGCCTAAGATGTGGCTTGAACCAAACACTCACGTAAGTTGGTCAAACTTGCCTAACTTTAGGTGTGGAAATCTTTGGCAAAGTTAGTCACAAACCAAACAGGCCCTAATAACTGTGTGGCAAGATTCCCTTGGGCAAGCCAAAGTGTGGCTAACAAAGCAACTCAACTAAGGCAAGTGTGGCAAGTGTGGCAAAAATCATGTGGCGATATATGGCAAAGATAGTCACAATTCAAACAGCCCTACTAACCAAACAACGCTTAACCTTAGGCAAGTTTGGAAATATTGTATGATAAAGTGTGGCATTGCTAGGACTAAAACCAAACAACCCATGTGTCTACCGCAAAAAATGTGGCTAACAAAATGGGCACCACAAGTGTGGCAAGATTTGGCAAGAAGTTGAGTCTATGACATGTGGACCATGTAGCTAGAAAAGTGTGGCAAGCCACAAGTGTAGCAATGAACCAAACACATGCCTAAGATATTGTGGCACGCCTAAGCTTAGGCGTGGCAACCTTAGGCTGCAAACCAAACATCTATATATATACCCCTATATAGTATGTGAATAACTTTGAAAGTTGGTAGTTGGATGAAGCCAATCCGATGGTACAAAGATGGCAAATCTGAGCACTACTTGCCATTGGATATGATCTACATTCCACCATATTTTGCCACATGTAGAATCTACAAAACTCCACATGTAGAAGCATAATGCACAAACCACCAGAATCTCATGCGTGCAATGCACGTGTATCTTACTAGTACTAGTTGGTAGTATAGTAAGAAACAAATTCCGGTTTTGGCATGAGCTCATACTACGGGAGCACCACAAGGCCTGCCACGGGAGTTACATTTCCCTCTCGGGGCCGTCGGGACCGAATTTTAGTGGCTTAGTGCCCGGCCTATGAGTCAATGACATGCGGACCTTAAATGCAGCTGGCCCACATGTCATTCTCATGGTGGTGGTGCGGTTCGTGACTCACTCGTTCGAGATGAACCATCCGGTGGTGGCGTGGCCCTAGCGAGGGTGCCACAGCTGGGCATTGGGGCGTTACGAGGCGTAGATGGCCAGACCGGCGGGTACTACATGTAGTACAGAAGTACTCCAGCTTAGGATTGATGCCCGGGACGAAATGTGTCACAGCCGCTAGATGAAAATTCGATGGTGCAGGAGTACGGATCGGAGCCCGTCAGCGGAGTAGGCAAACCACGTCCAATCGGGTGTGTCTGTGGTAGAAAGTTGATGGTCGCCGAAGTTCAGCTGCCCCCATGTCATGCACACAATGACAAAGGAAAGGTGGGGCCGAGAGGGATGAGGCGCACGTCGGGGGATGAGGATCCCCTGACGCGAACAACCCTACCATTCTGTCACTGAAATGCGGGACCGCCGGGCGTGGGTCCCACCTGTCAGCGAAGGAAACGCAGGGCAAGGCAGTGATAGCCACGTCAGTGGATCCATGTCCACGTCGGGGGACGTCGTGCCGTGGGTTGGAGCGGCGTTGTGGGAATCACGTGTGGGTGTGGCAGTGGTAGAAACAAGAAACGTGATGGTCTCCATGGTTCAACTTCCATGGACAAGTTGTCATGTCTGCTGACACATGTATATCAAAACTAGAGTGTTTATATTTCAAGCACGTGAACAAGTATTATTCTACATTACTACTTTGGATCCATTGCAACGCACGGGCCAGCACATTGGTAGTAGTAGTGTCTATCTCTATCTCTAGAGACCTTCCCTCGTTCATCCTTTTCTTCACAAGATAAACTACTCATACAAATGCGTCTTGATGTTCCATGGAACACACGAGGATGTTTCCTTGGGGGTCTCTCCAGCGCGGCGTGGCCGTAGTTGCAAGTTGACGCCGCTTGAGATGTCGACGTTGAGGGGCACTCAGATTTCCTCTGATGAGCAGGTTAGATGAGTTTGATCACGTAGTAAATGCATTATAAAGACTACTTCCATGTCCATTTCCTAATTCTCCCCCTGCCCATTGTTTCACAGGTTAGGCTCGGTGCGAGTGGAGATTGGCTTGCATATGTACGGGAGGGTACCAACATCATTTTGCACAACATTTTCAACGGTGACACCATTCCCGTAGAACCTTTGTCCAACATTGGGATCACCCATGCAACGGGCCACCGCATGAATTGGTACGATGGAACCACGGGTGTGATTGAATAAGATAGCACGAACCTTTCACATGGCGGTCAAAGGCGGACCATGCTGTTAGCGGCCGATTTGTTTCCGTACGAGTACGAAGACGCTGTGCTCCTTTCTAACTGCATCTTCGCGGTGACAAACCGTGGGACTTATTTCATATGGGACACATCCTACGATATACTCCCTCTCTCCCAGTTTATTTGTTTTGAATCTTTTTGTTTTATAAGTTTCAAATTCAAATTTAGAGCTCCCCATCACATGTTGAGATTACAATGTCCATTAAAATGTTGCGTGCATGTATAGTAAAGAAACAAATCTCGAGTTTGGCACGAGTTCATGCAGCGGTAGCACCACAAGGCCTGGCGCAGGAGTTACATTTCCCTCTCAGGGCCCTTGGGACTGAGCTTCAGCTCCTTACTACACCTGCCTTTGAGTCAATAACATGTGGACCCGATAGGTGACTCATCCACATGTAATGCTCCCGAAGGCAGAGGGGCAGTGGGGCCGAGAGGGGTGAGCCACAGGTCGGGGGACGTGTGGTGTCATGGGTTCGAGCGGCATCGTGGGAATCATGTGTGGCTGTGGTAGAAACTTGATGCTCACCACATTTTAGCTGGCCCACATGTCATGCACACAAAGGCAGAGGGGCGGTGCGGCCGAGAGGGCTGAGGCGCACGTCAGGGACGTGGTTCCGTGGGTTGGAGCAGCATCGTAGGAATCGCGAGTGGCAGTGGATGAAACGTGATTGTCACTGTAGTTGAACTTCCATGGACAAGCTGTCATGTCTGCGGACACATGCACTGCATACCGATCACTGGAAGGAGTAGCAGAGAAAGCTATATATGCGGATAAATAGTTCCTTATAGTCAAGCGGACCCATGGTACTACTTTGTTCCAAAGACATGCACACCATCGAAATAGTCCATCTATATCAATATACACCGAGAGGGAATAATTTTTTTTACAAGAGAGGAAATAGTTCATCCATACATAATGCCATCCTGCTGGTGGAGACTTTTCTTCTTCTTCTTCTTCTTCTTCTTCTTCTTCTTCTTCTTCTTCTCCTCATTTTCTATGGGAGACGGCTTCGCAACAAGCTCTTTGGACCTTGCAGCTATCTCGAAACTCACACATGCATCGAGGGCAGCATATTTTATCCACTCGTACATCAAGGGATAATTCTCCCATCCAGATGACCTTAATGCCACCATCTTGTCACCCTTCTGAAGATTTGTACCAAGCACAAAATTTGCTACGTCGAATAGGTATGGTGTTTGTTTATCACAATCTTCTACGGGAATTTGATTCTGGTTTGTAGGTCAGCGATGCTTTTCAAATAAAGGTTGTACGGCTCCAGCTTCTGTTTGTCCCCTTCGATGGCTACCCCACAGAAGTATATGTCCTCCCGAGATAAGAAATTGTGAAGCTCACCTGGTATGGAGGGCGAGTGTATGATGTGGTACACCAAAATATCATCTTCGAGGCACAGCTAAAGGACGGCGACACGTTGGATCTTCCCAGTGGCACGCTCCGTGTACTCTGCGTCGAGACCGATGACCCTTGTCTCCACCTTTTCGAGGGAGTTGGATACATTGTTGATCCACTATCGAACAACCCTTGGGTGGACGCTGACGGTGGCAACTATGCTCAACGAGCCTTGGACGAGGACATGTTGGACGCTAAAAACCTGCATCTCGATCTATTTCGCCATTTGGAACCGCTGGAACGGAGGGCTATGGTTTGGAGAATTAGGATTAGATGGCTAGTCTAACTGAAGTAGTAGATGATTATTTAAAGAGGTTAAAACAATGTGAACGCAGTGGGGTTTGGATGCAAATGAAGACGAAGGGGAGGTGAAGAAGCCGAGGAAAACTGGTTCCCGATGGAGAAGTAAATGGGAGAAGTGGCATGCAGGTAGTTGATTAGACGGCTAGGTAGACTAAACGAAAAGGCTATGGGGGTAGACTGATGAGTCGTACCTGTTCGTGTACGTGCCCATCCTTCCTGATAGGTGGGACCTATGCAAACAGATAAAAATTGTGTCGTAGCTGGTTCGGATGGATATTGGCGCGTGACTAGGAGACACACTTTGCCATACAATGCTGCAACATTCTCTGGTTAAGGAATAATATCTCCATTTAGGTGAGTAAGTCACCTTATGAAAATCAGGTTTTCCCAAAACCTTTAGTCGTGGAGCATTAACTTCCTGCTCGATCCCCTCCCAGCCTCGTTAGCCAGCGTTCTCTTCCTCTGCTGCCGCATTCTACCTTTCCATTTTTCCTCTTCTCAAGTGTTGAACGATCTGCATGTCGTCCTTGATACACCAGAACAACCACTGCATGCATCACGGCAGGGCATTGATTGGGCCTGCTTGGAGAGCTGAAAAGGCATCCTTATAACTACGTATTAATTGCTGATTTTGCTTCCATTTGTAACAGTGCCGTGGTTGGAAGTTTTGCTCTTCCCAGTGCTCTTTCTCGTCCAATCTACAGCCACCTAGGTTACGCTCACCTAGACGGAGGGAGTACACGGTTATCCTCATCAAAGGCCCATCTTCGTGATTTCGCATGCACGAGAATTTGGTTCTGCTCGCAATATGGATGATACCTGGAGGATGAAGTGAACGAGCATGCTAGCACGGGAGAACTATTTCCGCTATACAGTACTGGAGTACTCATGTTCCTACTACTACTAGTAGTAGTAGTAGTAGTACAACTTTGGTAGACTTGATGGTCAAAATACTATTCATCCGGTCCTCACAGTGAAGTGACAACACCCTGTGCCTGACATTAGTCCACTCGGCGTGTTCGGGTTACCTAAGTCAGCCTCACCCTGTGCACTGTGCAGTCTGTCACTGCCGCTGTACAACACATTAGCATGCCTCGCCTCGTCTCCCTCTCCCCTCCCATAGCACCACTCCATCTCCATCTCCATCTCCGTCTCCATCTCACTGTGCCCCCGTGTACCGTCGCCTCGCTCGCCTCCCCCAGTACCATTATTCCCTCGCTAGCCGCTCCAGCACCGACAGCCTTCTCCCCCGTAAATCAAGCCCCCAAAAAACCCCACCTTCCAAACTCCACCATGGCAGAACGCGAACCGTGCAACATCCATATGAGTCGTGATTGGAGCAATCTCCCCAGTGACATCCTCGACCTCTGTTGTTCGTGTATGGATATGTTAAGCGCCCTGCGGCTGGTTGCATGCTTGAGGGACATGCACATGGACATCGTCGAAGCGAGGCCTAAGCTTTTCAAGACACCCTACTTTCTGCTATCTGGTCTTCCAAGATTGGCTCACCATGATACAGAGGCGTACATGATACCCCTCAACTTCAATCCAATCTCCATTAGCCGAAACTTCTTTGTAGGTATGTAGTGGGTCGCCGTACATCATTTTCCTCTACTTTGATCCGATCACCATCGCCTGAAACTTCTTGGCAGGTATTTACTGGGTCGGCATGAACTCCCACTGGATGGCTGCCTTCAGAGAAGACGGTAAAGAGTTGGTGCTCGTGAACTTCCAGACCTCCCATGAGATTATCCTTCCTCCGTTGGATTATATAGAGTTTTACCATCGCGGTCCAAGTCATCTAGATTACCACGTCAGTTGGACGGACCTTGTTTTGCAGAAGATTGTAATCTTCCAAGTGCCCACACGACATGCGAATTACGCAGACTTCAAGCTAATTGCCTTGTTCGACCGCGGACTTGCCTATCTTTACGCCGGTGCCTTCTTTAGCTAGAGACAACTCAGCTCGCAATGGATCATCATCAAAGCTGATACACACTTCTGTGATGCTATTGAACACAATGGCATCATCTACGCGGTCGACAAAGAAGATGGCACCACGTATTGCTAGGACGGCGTGTGTAAGTTGTTTCTGTCTCATGTTAATGATGATGCCATGACACTTTTGAACTTTTTGTGATGATTGGCATATCCCTGTTTGAGCAGAATTTGAGTAGAACTATGGCAATGTATTAGAGACGCCGTAAATCAGCTATATTTGCAATGAGTTATTCATGCGATTGTGACCATGTCATTACAGCCAATTTGTACCCCTGAATAATCAAACGGTTAGGAATATATGGATATTATCCTTATTTTACGGTAATCTATATACTACTAGTAAATATGAGTGTGTATCAATGGTCATGTTAGTTTCCTCATTTTCATGATGTAGATGCATGCACCACACTGTTGGTTTCATCTAACCATACATTAGGAAAGTAAATGTGCATATGGAGAACTCTATATTTTGAAGTAGTGAAATCCTACAATGCTTACCATGTGTACATACCAATATTCGCCCTTCAGCAATCAATGGCTAGAATAATATCCTCACAAAAACTTTGCCCACAGAACACGAGTATATAACAATGCATGGTCTGTTAGTTACCTTGAAGAATTTGTTTGTGAGGATAGAACATGATTACATAACATTGATGACATGGTAGTTTCCTGTGAAGAATCGATTGCGAGATAACATAATTATAACCATGCATGGCACTTCTACATTTTCGAACCCAGTATACATTTCTCTGTATTTTCCTCCCAGTTCCAACAGGGACATATCAATGCTGTTTCTTGCATTATCCTACTCATACTCTGAACAATGCTAATCTTACATTAACAATGCCTGTCCTTTTTGATATGATGTAGTGTCCCTACAGTTACTCTCCTTTGTAATCACACCACCTTTGCCAAAAACAGGGAAGCATAACTGGTTCCTAGCTCGATCAGACGACGACAAAAGACTGATGATCATTCGGACACATGAGCCGGAAAAGTTATATTGCAAAAAACCCACTGTATACAATCACCGTGAAATACGTGAGTATTCGGACATTGGTTGTTACATCTATGAGTAGGATACCAGCTTGTTGGGGCCTTCAGGATTTTTTAGTTGGAGGCGGGTAAACAGCTTTGGTTCACACTTTCTGTTTCTCGGACTCGGTTATCCGATTAACTAGGAGATCATCATTGGCAAGGACCTTGATGGCAGAGAGGCTCTGTTTGGTATGGAAAACTGTGTCTACACAGCGAGCCCTAGGAGTTCGGGAGCAAACTCCCCTGATTGTCAACGATACAGCCTGCAACCAAAAGAAGGTGAGAATGACAAAGGCATCCGGATTAACTTTGATCCTTGGATGTCCCAATTACGACAGACAGTGATGTGGTTCAAGCCTTCAGGTTGATAGGTAATTGGGCTATTGCATCGAAAGGGTGGAGTACTGGTGTCTCTGGATCACTGGTCACTGAAGCGGGGCTGCAAATTATGATGGTGTTGGATCATCTCTGTGAATGACTTTGTTGTCTTTGCTGCTGGTTCTGGATGGGTAGTTCTTTCTTTTCTTATGCATATTCCTTGTCATTTTGTCATGCTCTTCTATGTCACTCTTACTATGTAATAGTTGCCTCTTTTTAGAATGTCATTCTCGTCTGGATCACGAGAGTCTGAGCGCTGCAGATGGGTGCGTTTTGGTGGTGTAGCAAGACTTCTTATGAACTATCATGTCTTGCTGTTTACGTCAGTAGTAGTCACTCGTCAGTGTTTGAATGTTGTATATATCATTGTTTCGAACTATTTATTGTCTCAAACTACTAGTGGGCTAAATGAGGGCATTACCATTCTCCATTGTTCAGAGTATATCTCCTTTTTTTCAAGTTATATAATTTGAGCTTAGTGTCTTTTCGATGATGTACACTTGTTTGGGCCAGTGAGGTGTCATTGAATATGGGCCGAGTAGTAACGCAATGCCAAATAGGTCAATTATGACTCTCAGGCCGGGCTCTCAAAATATCCTCAAAAAAGGCCGGGCTCTCAAAAAAAGAAAGAATAAGGACTCTTAGGCCGACATGTGGGCACCACCAATGTTTTCGTGCGCTTGCGTGCCGAGAGCATATTGGCGCGTGCTCGAAATTCATGTTACCTTTTCATACCCAATCGCCCGCCCCTCCCCCATCTCTGGAATCTCGATTCCTACTCTAGTTCCCCCAAATCCCCCTCCTGTACTCCCTGTACTCAAGAGCACTATTATGTCGCCGGTCAACGTGGATCTCCGAGCCGGAGATCCTGAGGTCCATCCAGCCTTCGGTTGCTACGTGTTGTTGCTCAACAGTGGCATGGCGGCGCTTGACGACCAGTTTGCTGGCAAAGTGCTGATGGTAATTGAGGGAGTCCTGGATAAGGGGGTATCCGGACAGCCAGACTATATACTTTGGCCGGACTGTTGGACTATGAAGATACAAGATTCAAGACTTCGTCCTGTGTCCGGATGGGACTCTCCTTTGCGTGGAAGGCAAGCTTGGGGATTCGGATGTTAGATCTCCTTCTCTGTAACCGACTCTATGTAACCCTAGCCTCCTCCGATGTCTATATAAACCGAAGGGCTTAGTCCGTAGGACAAGAACAATCATAATCATAGGCTAGCTCTTAGGGTTTAGCCTCTACGATATCATGGTAGATCAACTCTTGTAATACTCATATCATCAAGATCAATCAAGCAGGAAGTAGGGTATTACCTCCATCGAGAGGGCCCGAACCTAGGAAAAACTATGTGTCCCCTGCCTCCTATTACCATTAGCCTTAGACGCATAGTTCGGGACCCCCTACCCGAGATCCGCCGGTTTTGACACCGACATTGGTGCATTCATTGAGAGTTCCACTGTGTCGTCGCCGGCAGGCTTGATGGCTCCTTCAATCATCAACAATAACACGGCCTAGGGTGAGACTTTTTGCCCCGGACAGATCTTCGTATTCAGCAGCTTCGTACTGCGGGCCAATTCGCTTGGACACCTGGAGCAGATCAACAGCTACGCCCCTGACCATCAGGTCAGGTCTGGAAACTTGAATTACACGGCAGACATTCGCGGAGACTTGGTCTTCGATGAATTCAGGCCTGTGCCAGGAGCGCCGAACGGCCACGACGGGCACGACTTGGATCTGCCATCGGATAGTATTCAGGATATCGCACCTGCAGTAGACCCGGACCTAAATCTGGGGCAGAGCGCGTCATCCGAGGACGGGTGGATGGACCCCGCCACGGAGGCCGCATACTCATCGGCGTTGGAGCTGAACATAGACTCCACCTGTAAGGAAATCTGTGTCGTCGGACCCCCAGACTTGTTTCCGGCTGTAGGTCCTGGACCGCGCGCATCCGTGCCCATCGAAGCTGATTGGGCACCAATCATGGAGTTCACTGCCGCGGATATCTTTCAGCACCCACCCTTTGGTGACGTGCTAAACTCTTTAAGGTCTCTCTCTCTCTATCAGAAGACTCTTGGCCGAACTATGTCCGGCTCGAGGGGGATTCGGATGACGAAGAAAATCGACGCCCACCCACCACCCATTTAATAGCCACTGTCGATGACCTAACATACACGCTCGACTTTGACTCCGACGACATCGACGGTATGGACGCCGATGCAGGGGACGATCAGGAACCACCGCCCACGGGGCACTGGACTGCCACTTCATCATATGATATATACATGGTGGACACGCCCAAGGAGAACAACTGCGACAAAAAGGACACAACGGAGGATAAACCCCCCGGACAAAAGCCAAAACGACGGTGCAGGAACCGCTCCAAGTCCAGTCACAGTAAAAATAGTGATAATAGTGAAAGGAAAATTGACACCTCGGTCCGCTCCGAAGGCAACAACGACCATATGGACCCAGCGAGGGAGCAGGATGAGCTAGGTCACGTTGAACACAGCCCGGAGCAGACGCCTGATCACAGCGATCCCAAGGGTCGAACCCACCAACCTGCCTCCAGAGAGGAGGACAGTCCGGATGACGATGCATTCATCATCCCGGAAAAACGCCTGGAACAAGATAACCTCCGCAGAAGGCTGATGGCCACTGCGAGGAGCCTAAAGAAGGAGAAGCAAAGTCTTAAGGCCACGCAGCCTACGCTCAACCGCAGGTGGAAAAAAGTTCTAGACACCAAAGAACAATACGGCGACGATCGCCATACAAAGAGCTACCCAAAGCGCAAGCTGGTGCCCAAATTCGATGATGAAGCCGTAGAGCCCATTCCACCGAAGAACAATACGGATAATCGGCCGGACCAACCACTTCATGGCCGCAATAGAGTAGCTACTAACGACGCACACGATTTACGTGAGCTTCTGAACAAAAAGGGCGGTGCGACCAGGTCCATCTATGGATCTAGAGGACATGCTCTGGCGCGGGATTATGGTCACCAAGACGTTCACACTGAGCGCGTACCATTTCGGAATCAACACCGGACACAACACCAGTCGACAACATGCCACGACATGTCCAGATACAGAGGGGCGGCGCACCCTCTATGCTTCAGCGACGAGGTGCTAGATCACGAATTTCCACAGGGATTCAAACCCGTGAACATAGAGGCATACGACGGAATGACAGACCCTGGGGTCTAGATTGAGGATTTTATCCTTCATATCCACATGGCTCGTGGGGATGACCTCCACGCCATCAAATATCTACCCCTCAAGTTGAAAGGGCCAGCTCGACACTGGTTGAAAAGCCTCCCCGAAAATTCAATCGGAAGTTGGGAGGAACTTAAGGACGCTTTTAGGGCCAATTTTCAAGGGACCTATGTCCGACCTCTGGACGCAGACGATTTAAGTCACATAATACAACAGCACGGAGAGTCAGCCCGTAAGCTTTTGAACAGATTTCTCACCAAGAAGAATCAAATTGTCGATTGTCTGGATGCCGAAGCCCTAGCGGCGTTCAAACACAGTATCTGAGACGAGTGGCTCACCAGACACCTCGGCCAAGAAAAGCCGAGGACAATGGCGGCCTTAACAAGCCTTGTGACCCGCTTCTGTGTGGGTGAGGACAGCTGGTTGGCCCGTAGAGGCACCAGTGACCCGGGCACATCCGAAATTAGGGATGGCAACGGGAAGCCACGGCGCAATAAAAACAAGCGTCAAAACAAGGAAGACAGTCCGGACAACACGACGGTCAACGCCGGATTCAGGGGCTCTCGACCCGGTCAACGAAAGAAGCCATTTAAAGGCAGCAAACAGGGACCGTCCGGCCTGAACAAAGTCCTGGACAGATTGTGCTAAATTCATGGCACCCCCGAAAAACCTACGAATCACACTCACAGAGAATGTTGGGTCTTCAAGCAGGCCAGCAAGTTAAATGCCGAACACACAGGAAGAGAAACACCAAGTGAAGACGAGGACGAGTCTCACCAGCCAAACACTTGGGGACAGAAAAAATTCCCACCAGAAGTCAAAATAGTAAACATGATCTACGTGACTCACATACCAAAGAAAAGGTGCAAACGCGCGGTCAGAGATGTATACGCTGTAGAACCCGTCTCCCCCAAATTCAACCCCTGGTGGGCCTGCCCGATCACCTTCGATCACAAGGACCACCTGACAAGTATCCGACATGAAGGATCGGCTGCCTTGGTGCTCGACCCAATAATTGATGGATACCATCTCACTCGCGTCCTCATGGACGGCGGCAGTAGTCTTAATCTGATATATCAGGACACTGTCCACAAGATGGGGATAGACCCATCCAGAATCAGCCAAAGTAACACCACCATTAAAGGAGTGATATCATGCGTTGAGGCCCGCTGCAAGGGCTCCCTCGTATTAGAGGTGACACTCGGTTCTCCTGACAACTTCAGAAGATAAGAATTACTCTTTGACATCGCTCCCTTCCAAAGTGGTTATCATGCATTACTCGGAAGAATGGCCTTTGCTTGCTTCAATGCAGTACCACACTACGCCTACCTTAAACTCAAGATGCCCGGTCCGCGTGGTGTCATCACTGTTAGAGGAAACACATAGCGTTCCCTACATGCGGAAGAGCATGTGACGGCTCTAGCAGCCGGACACTAAGCGGCCTCTCCTATCAGACTGCATGATCGGTCGTTAAGACCACAGACACGGTTAGACGAGTCCGGTACACCACCGTCGGTAACAGCCCAGATAAACCTGAGCTGGGTGCTATACATATTCCCCCATCAATGGAACCAGGGGCTGAAAAAATGTAATGAAGCCCACAATTCGGCTTGACCTGACTAACATGCCAATGTTTCACATTTCTACTACCCATTGAGGATAAACCAACTTTTCGCACGCTTACGCCATACTCTTTTGCATGAGTTTTCCTCTTTACAGGCACCATTCATGCGACACCCTTCCAGGACATGGCACAACTGAGACAAAGGCGCAAACGTGCAGCAGGGCCCCGCTCAAAGGTTTCTCTTTAGATTAAGCCCCTGTGTAAACCTTTTTTACTGTCTCTTGTTGCTTGACATCCCACGGGTATTCAATACACCCACAGGGGATACTGGCGTTATTGGCATTTCGCCTTGACCTGTTAATGCATGTACCTGGAAATACAGGGTTCATAATGAAGGGCGCTACCCAGCCTAGTATATGTTATAAAGTCCGAATACCTCCGTGAGTGTTCGGCGTCACGAGTTTGGCCTTATATGCATCAGCTCCGAATCATGTCTTTGGTCAAATGTTGGGTTTGCCCGGATCCTGGGTTTGCTGCCTTACGTTCCGTTATATCGGCTAAGGTGGCCAAAGGAGAACTACTGCGATTGTGCCCTGGTTATTCCGAATGAGCACCTCAGTAGAGAAAGCCGAAAACTGACTGTCATGATATAGCAAGAGACTGGTCAACCACTCGAGGACTAATCAAAATCTTCGGGATTCCTCCGCATTAATGAAGGACCATTTCGCGGTCATGTACATATGCGCCCGTATCCGGATGCACGCGAAGGTACCAGGGGCTATATAGTAGCCCCACCGTCAAACTCCTATGGCTAAGTGAAAGTGTTAAAGCTATATAGTCTGGTTGCCTAGTTCGACGTGCGATCACCTCCTTAATGGACCAAGATGTTGGATCAAGTGTGATTACACACATTTTCATGAACACCCCCGCATTATATGCGTGGGGGCTGAAGCCAACGCCTGCTAACTTTCAGGATCTATACTTTCTGAAAAACGGCCGCACAGGAGGCACTATAAAACTTCCGGGGGAAAGTATGAACATAGCCTTTATAATAAAAATAGAATTGTTTTTACAATTGAACGACTTGTCACTCGAACATGACATTCTTCGAGCACTGAGCCTCTATTAAACGGGCACCTTCTGCGACCTGCTCAAAATAGTGCTCGACTGGGTCCTGGCTTCATGCCAGACTCTGGGTTGCAACACCGATGGCCTCCATATCCGCCCAATATGTCTTAACATGGAAAAGAGCCATCCGCACACCCTCTATGCACACCATCCTCTTCATGGCATCGATTCACGATACGGTTCCAAGTAATTGTTGCACTAAACCAAAATAATTATCCGGCCTCGGTCCCTTCGGCCATAGATGGTCTATTACAGACCTCATTGCAAGACCGGAAAACCTATGGAGCTCGGCCATAGCGGCCATCCTCTCACTAAATGGCAATGGGTGCGTTGGAGCACTAAATTGCGACCACAACAGCCTTTCTGTTTCATTATCTTTTTGATCCTTGTAGAACTTGGTCGCATCAGCCGTACTTTTTGCTAGATCCGCATATGCGTCTGCAGTGCTCCAAAGCCGATCCAGCGGAGCATATTTGGATCTAAGAACTTCATCCGCAACAGATAGGGGCTTTGAGGGAGTCCTGGACTAGGGGGTGTCCGGACAGCCGGACTATCATTGTCCGCCG
The DNA here is from genome assembly GCA_963921465.1 of Triticum timopheevii. NCBI lineage: Eukaryota > Viridiplantae > Streptophyta > Magnoliopsida > Poales > Poaceae > Triticum > Triticum timopheevii. The sequence continues at coordinate 500,630,301 of OY997272.1, forward strand.
GACTCCAAGACTACGAAGATACAAGATTGAAGACTCCGGCTCGTGTCCGGATGGTACTTTACTTGGCGTGGAAGGCAAGCTTGGCAATACGGATATGTAGATCTCCTACCATTGTAACCGACTCTGTGTAACCCTAGCCCTCTCCGGTATCTATATAAACCGGAGGGCTTTAGTCCGTAGGACAACATACATTACAACAATCATACCATAGGCTAGCTTCTAGGGTTTAGCCTCCTTGATCTCGTGGTAGATCTACTCTTGTACTACCCATATCATCAATATTAATCAAGCAGGACGTAGGGTTTTACCTCCATCGAGAGGGCCCGAACCTGGGTAAAAACATCGTGTCCCTCATCTCCTGTTACCATCCGCCTAGACGCACAGTCCGGGACCCCCTACCCGAGATCCGCCGGTTTTGACACCGACATTGGTGCTTTCATTGAGAGTTCCTCTGTGCCGTCACCGATAGGCTTGATGGCATCTTCAACCAACAACGACGTCCAGGGTGAGACTTTTCTCCCCGGACAGATCTTCGTATTCGGCGGCTTCGCACTGCGGGCCAATTCACTTGGCCATCTGGAGCAGATCGAAAGCTACGCCCCTGGCCGTCAGGTCAGATATAGAAGCTTAAACTTCATGGCCGATGTCCGAGGAGACTTGATCCTCGACGGACTCAAGCCACAGCCAAGCGCGCCGCACTGTGACGATGGGCATGATCTAGCTCTGCCGCCGAATAGTGCCTTGGTGGCCGCACACGGATCCGCCCCGGCCATTGACCCCGAGCCGATCGCCCAGATCGAGGGCCGGTGGATAGAAGCCGCCCCGGGGGCTTCAACATCCACGGCGATGGAGCCGAACACTAATCTTGTCCCCTGCGAAACTCGTGATTCCGAGGCACCGGACTCCTCGCCGGACTCCGAACCTCCCGCGCCCCTACCAATCGATCCGGATTGGGCGCCGGTTATGGAATTCACCGCCACAGACATCTTCCAATGCTCGCCTTTCGGCGATATCTTGAATTCACTAAAACATCTCTCATTATCAGGAGAGTCCTGGCCGAATTATGGCCAGGATGGTTGGGATGCGGACGACGAAGAAATTCAGAGCCCACCCACCACCCACTTTGTAGCCACTGTCGACGATCTAACCTACATGCTAGACTACGACTCCAAAGACATCGACGCTATGGACGACGATGCCGGAGACGAACAGGAACCAGCACCCACAGGGCACTGGAAGGCCACCTCGTCATATGACGTGTACATGGTGGATACCCCAAAAGATGGGGACGGCGAAGAAACAGCGGAGGCAGATCCCTTAAAGAAACATCCCAAGCGCCGGCGTCAGCGGCGCCGCTCTAAATCTCGCCACAGCAAGAATGGAGATTCCGGCACAGGAGATAATAATACTCCAGAGCGTGCCGAACACAATCCCCTCCAGCAAGACTCAGCGTAGGAGGATGCAGAAGCAAGCCCTCATGAGGGGGCGGCAGATGAAGAGGTTGAGGATCATAATTATATGCCTCCCTCCGAAGACGGAGCAAGCCTCAACGATGACGAATTTGTCGTACCCGAGGATCCCGTCGAACAAGAGCGCTTCAAGCGCAGGCTTATCGCCACAGCAAAAAGCCTGAAGAAGGAAAAACGGAGGCTCAAAATAGCGGAAGACACACTCAGAATGAGATGGAGCAAAGTGCTCAAAACCACAGATAAGTACGGCAATGGCCACCAATCAAAGAGCTATCCGAAGCGCAAGCTGCTACCAGAATTCGACGAGGAGGCCATAGAGCCCCCACCGTCAAAAATGAAGAGGCTGCCTGGCTGGATAGACGGCCAGATGATAGGCCAAATTCTGACAGCGGCGCCCCACATAAACCAACCAACGAACTTGGAAGGATAGATGGCCCAGCCAGATCCATCTACGGGCCAAAGGAGAAGGCCCCAGGAAGCAAGACAACACGTCAAGTGTCCGATGATAGCGGCACACACAAATACAGGGGTGCCGCACACCCACTATGTTTCACTGACGAGGTGCTGGACCATGAATTCCCAGCAGGGTTTAAACCCATAAACATAGAAGCCTACGATGGAACAACAGACCCTGGAGTCTGGATAGAAGATTATATACTACATATACATATGGCCAGAGGAGATGATATCCATGCGATAAAATACCTACCCCTCAAGCTCAAAGGGCCAGCCCGTCATTGGCTTAAAAGCCTCCCAGAAAATACTGTTGGAAGTTGGGAAGAGCTCGAGGACGCGTTTAGAGCAAATTTTCAAGGGACTTATGTCCGCCCTCCGGATGCAGATGACCTAATTCATATAACTCAACAGCCTGGAGAGTCAGCGCGGAAATTCTGGAACAGGTTCCTTACTAAAAAGAACCAAATAGTCGACTGTTCGGACGCCGAAGCCTTAGCAGCTTTCAAGCACAATGTCCGAGACGAATGGCTCGCCAGGCACCTCGGTCAAGAGAAACCGAGGACAATGTCCGCACTGACAAGCCTCATGACCCGCTTCTGTGTGGGCGAGGATAGCTGGTTAGCACGATGCAGCACCAGCGACCCAAGTACATCAGAGATAAGAGATGGAAACGGAAAATCACGGCGCAGAAAAGAGAAGCGCCGGAATAAAGAGAAAAGCCCAAAGAGCGCTGCAATCAACGCCGGATTCAAAAGCTCGCGGCCCAATAATAAAACACAGCCTCTTAAGGATGACAGTGACGAATTGTCCAACCTAAACAAAATTTTGGGTCGGATATGTCAAATCCACAGTACCCCCGGAAGGCCTGCAAATCACACCCACAGGGATTGTTGGGTTTTTAAACAGTCCGGCCGACTAAATGCCGAACACAAGGGGCTCAACGCATCAAGCGAAGAAGATAAACCCCACCAGCAGAGCACCGGAAAACAAAAGACTTTCCCACAAGGGGTCAAAACAGTAAACTCACTTCATGTGACAATACGGAATAATAGTGCGGCACTTTCTAAAAAGAGCTTCGCACGGTCCAACCCAGCAAACCGTAGAGATTGGATATCAAAACCAATCACCTTCGACCACCGGGATTATTCCAGAAGCGTTCGAAAAGCGGGACGGACTCCCCTGATATTAAATCCTATAATAGACGGATTGCCATTTACTAACGTCCTAATGGACGGAGGCAGTGACTTAAACCTGCTATATTCAACCACAATCCGTAGGATGGGGATAGACCCTACCAAAATTTGACATAGCCGCACTTCCTTCAAAGGAGTGACGCCAGGCCATTACGCCAAGTGCACAGGCTCCATATTAATAGAAGTCGTGCTCGGATCGCCGAACAATTTCCGACGCGAAAAATTAATTTTTCACATCGTCCCATTTGAAAGTGAATATCAAGCACTCTTGGGACGAAAGGCTTTTGTCCGCTTCAACGCCATACCGCATTACGCATCTCTTACACTCAAGATGCCCGGACCGCGTAGCGTAATTTTAGTGCGAGGGTCACTTAAAGACCCCGGACTTGGATAGACGAATCCGGCGTCAGTAGGCTAGGGGCTCCCTAGCCGCATACCCCTTCACAGGGGGCTGCGCGCACAAATAACCGCGGGTTCATACAAACCCCGCTTTAATTATTTATATTTCTAATATTTTTTTGCACGAATTGTTTTTTAACTAAACGTTCCTCTCTTTTTACAGATGAACAACGTGCATACCCATCCAGGATAACGGCGCAACAGAGACACAGGCGCAGACGTGCAGTAGGGACCCGTTGTGAGGATTCTTTTCAGATTAAGACCCTGCGTAGACCTTTTTTACTGTCTCTTGTTGTTATTCTCCCTTGGTTTCTTCCTATAGCCAAAGCGGAGCCTGACGCTTTGGCATCGGCCGCGTCAGAAGACCATGCCCATACCTGGACATTAGGGGCTTAGGGCATTGTTCTGCCCATTATTATAAAGACCGAACACCTTAGGGAGTGTTCGGCGTCTTGAGTTAGGCATTATATGCATCAGCTCCGAATCATGTCTTTGGTCAAATGTTGGGTTTGCCCGGTTCCTGTGTTTTGCTGCCTTACGTTCCGTATCATCGGCTAACGCGGCACCAGGAGAACTACTGCGATTGTGCCCCAGTTCGGCTGGGCGAGCACCTCAGTACAGAAAGCCGAAAACTGACTGTCATGATACAGCGAGAGACTGGTCAGCCCTCGATCGACTATCGGAATGTTTAGAATTCCCCGCTTTGACGAAGGGCCGTTTCCCGGTCAGGCACACGCGCTCCGATTTCGGAGAAGGGCGATGCCACCAGGGGCTATGTCGTAGCCCCACCCTCGTGCTCCACGCGCTAAGTGAAAGTGATAAAGCATTATAGTCCGGATTGCCTCGTTCTCTACGCTACCACCTCCTTATAACAGGACCGAGACGTCGGATTAAGTGTGAAAACGCGCTATTTTTGCAAACACCCCAGCACCTTGTGCGTGGGGGCTGAAGCCGAAGACTGCCATCTTTCAAGTTATACACAAGTATACGTAAACGGCTGCACAGGAGAAGTTTTACTACTTGGACGCACAAGTATAAAAAGCAGTTATAACATAATCATTGATTTATAAGCTAATGCGTTCATTTGAACGTTACATTCTTCGAGCACTGCGACTCTATTACATGAGCGCCACGCATAACTTCCCCGAAATAGTGCTCGGCAGGGAGCCGGTTTTCATCCAAACCCTGGGCAGCAACAGCGGTGGCGTCCATCTCTGGACAATGCGCCTTTACACGGGCAAGAGCCATCCGCGCGCCCTCTATACAGGCCGACCGCTTCATCTCCTTTATATGCGGCACCGCTCCAAGGAATTGCTGTAATAAGCCAAAGTAGCTCGTCGCCTTGGACCTCTCTGGCCAGACATGGGCCACGATGTCAGTCATGGCAAGTCCGGACAGTCTTTTTAGCTCGGCCCATTCGGCCAACCGGTCTGTCAATGGAAGTGGGTGATCCGGACTGTGGAATTGAGACCAATATAGCTCTTCCATCTCGTGATCCTTCTGGCCCCGGAAGTGCTTAACGGCATCGGCCGCACTTGCAGCTAAGTCCACACACGGATCCTCCAGACTCCACAGCCGCTCAAATTGAGCATACTTTCCATCCATAAACCGGCGCAGCAGCAGAAAAGGCTTGCCAGCCACGATCTCTCCGGCCTGGCGCAGTTCCTCCTTCATAGCCCGCATTGCAGAGCGGGCATCCTTGGCTTCGGCGGTGTCCTTCTTCAGGTCTTCCCGCTCCGATAAGCGCTCCTTTTCAAGAGCCTCATTGTGGTCGGCAGCATCCTTTACTTTTATGGCCAATTCGGCCACCTCGGCCCTGCTTAGGCAGTGCGCAGCCTTTTCGGCTTTCAACTCCTCGGCCGCCCTCGAGGCAGCGGCTTCACTCCTTCGGGCTTGCTCCTTAGCTCGAGCAAGTTCGGCCCGAAGGCCCTCCATAGCAGCAGCACCGTCTATATAAACAACATATAATTTATCAGAGTAGGGCTTTGACCCCCTTAATAAAGCGACCGCGGAGAATTCTTTTACCTTGCGACTCGTCAAGTCGCCTGTTGACAAGTGCGATGTCCGCATCTGCCAAGTTCAATTGCCGATTTAACTCGGCAAACTCACTAGTCCGGCTAGCCCCCGGACTATCCGCCACCTGCATAGGAACGACGAAATTCATTTCTTTAGATTTCGATCCTCGGTACGCTGTCGTTTCCGACAACCTACCGAGTCTCAGGGGCTAGTATCTATAAATGGTGCATTTTTTATATGCAAAACTGTTAAAAAACAAAGGGGAGCGTCATTCTCGCATACCTCAAATCCTGCCAGCAAACTCATGGCGGCATTATGCAATTCGCTCTCGGCGGACGAAATCCTTCCAATCACCATACGCATTAACGCACGGTGATCTTCTGAAATAGACGCCCTCTCAAGCAAATTCTTCAGTTCTCCCGGCCGGACACTAGTAGGTGCCAAACTCTCTGGCCCCTCCGGACTCGGGGATACCCTCCGTGATGACACTTCGGGTTCGCCTGCCTCATCTGGCGGCGCTGCGGATGGAGGCGTATCGCTCTCCATCATCTCCGGAAGAAGGTCCCCCGAAGATGAACTCATCTGAGAAGGCTGCAGATCTGAACTGCAATATAAATATTTTGGTTATCTACAGAAGCACAAATGAAGATATTTCCTTACTAATTAACTCCCTCTTTCATACTCACAGCTCGCTGGAGGGCCGATCCTTTGATGATGATTGTGCGTTCGGATTCTTTCCGAGCGCCGGACCCCCCGGGGAAGATCTCTTCCCACGCTTAGGGGCTTGGGCCTCCGGATCTTCGGAGGCGGTCCTCTTCTCCCCCTGAAGGGAGGGGCTTTTGGTTCCCCCCTCTTCAGTCGCCCCTTTGGGCGAAATATTAGCTCCTCTATTTTCCCCGTCGCCCCCTTTTGTGGGCGCAACCTCCAACATTCTGACCAGCACGGGCTCCTGTGCGGTCTCTGGGAGGGGGGCCGGACACGTTATCAGCCTTAATCGCGCCACCCATTCCTGTAAAGAACAAAGGGTCAGAAGGTGAACTCCAGAAAGGCACATAAACAGAATGTCCGGACTCTGAGCTACTTACCTGAGTATCCGGGCGATCGCGGCTTAGACCTGCATCCTCGGCTAAATCCGGACACGCCACCTGTGGTCCGAAGAACAACTTGTACATCTCCACGGGTGTCGCACCCATGAAGTGTTGGAGAATCCGAGGTCTCTCCGGGTTGAACTCCCATAGACGGAGAGGACGGCGTTTGCAGGGCAGAAGATGCCTGATTAGCATAACCTGCATCACCTTGATCAGGTCAATCTCCCTCGCTTGGAGATCTCGAATCCGGCCCTGCAGTGAAGGCATGTCTTCGGACGGCCCCCAATTGAGCCCTTGGTTGACCCACGACATCAGTTGGCGTGGAGGTCCCGGGCGGAATAAGGGCGGCGGCTTTTGCCTGCTGCCCCTCGGAGCGGTGATATAGAACCACTCCTGCTGCCACGGTCCAAGTTCCTCTTGGAAGGAACCCTCGGGCCACGGGGCATCGACCTTTTTGCTTATGGTCGCCCCGCCACACTCCGCTTGACGCCCCCCGATCATCTTCGGCTCCACCTTGAAGGTCTTCAGCCATAAGCCGAAGTGGGGAATGACGCGGAGGAAGGCTTCACAGACGATAATGAATGCAGAGATATGGAGGATGGACTCCGGAGCCAAGTCGTGAAAGTCCAGCCCGTAGTAGAACAGGAGCCCTCTCACAAAGGGATCCGTCGGGAAGCCTAAACCCCGACGGAGGTGGGATACGAAAACGACGTATTCGCCGGGCTCGGGGGCTGGCACGGCCTGCCCTTGGGCAGGCAACCTGTGCGAAACCTCGTAGGCCAGGTACTTGGCCTCACGCAACTTCAATATGTCCTCCTCCGTGACGGAGGAGGGCATCCACCGGCCCTGGAGGTCGGAGCCGGACATGATTAAGGATCAGAAGCGCTCGAATCTGAGGCTCTGGGTGTTGGAACTGGGAGCGGGGAAGGGATTCGATGCGAGATTGAAGAACAATGGCGAGCCTTGGTCCTCTTATAAAGGGAAAGAAATACCAAGAGCCGTCTCCGTGACCGTTTGGGATTCCCCTTCGATAGAGGAGGTGTGGCGACGGGAGCGGTTGGGTTACCCACGCACGTATTGATGAGAATCCCGGAATAAGCGGAACACGATCTCTGCTTCGACAAGACGTGCCAAGGAAACCGCTTCGCTAAACATGCTGAGGTGGTATAGTAATTCAAACAAAGACCTGGTGGCGGTGTGATGTCACGCCGCATAATACGTCAGCAGATTGAACTAAGTGTACATTTTGTTCTCTCTATGGTGGAATGTGGAATTTATTTTGCAGAGCCGGACACTATCCTGGTGTTCATGATCTTCTCTGGATTATTCAAGGGAGGAACCCGCCTTGCAATGCCGAACATTATGCACGCCGGACGTATCGTCATTGAAGACTGGTTCAGGGGCTACTGAGGGAGTCCTGGACTAGGGGGTGTCCGGACAGCCGGACTATCATTGTCCGCCGAACTCCAAGACTACGAAGATACAAGATTGAAGACTCCGGCTCGTGTCTGGATGGTACTTTACTTGGCGTGGAAGGCAAGCTTGGCGATACTGATATGTAGATCTCCTACCATTGTAACCGACTCTGTGTAACCCTAGCCCTCTCCGGTATCTATATAAACCGGAGGGCTTTAGTCCGTAGGACAACATACATTACAACAATCATAGCATAGGCTAGCTTCTAGGGTTTAGCCTCCTTGATCTCGTGGTAGATCTAATCTTGTACTACCCATATCATCAATATTAATCAAGCAGGACGTAGGGTTTTACCTCCATCGAGAGGGCCCAAACCTGGGTAAAAACATCGTGTCCCTCGTCTCCTGTTACCATCCGCCTAGACGCACAGTCCGGGAGCCCCTACCCGAGATCCTCCGGTTTTGACACCGACAGGCTTCCAGCCGTGATTTCTTCGGCCTGTCGAAGCTCCTCCCGCGTGTCTCTAATTTTAGAACGCGTCTCCTTGGCCGCATCAAGGGCCTTCTTCAGGTCAGCCGACTTCGCCTGATTCTCCTTTTCAAGGAGCTCATACCGACCGGCGGCGTTCTTCAGCTCCATAGCCATCTCGTCTATTTTATCTTCGCTTCAGCGATGAGCAGCCTGTTCGGCTCTCAAATTTTCGGCCGCTTTTAGGGCAGCCGCATTGCTAGCCTGGGCTTGTTCCTTGGCTAGGGCAAGTTCCGCCCTCAGGGCCTCCACGGCAAGAGCTCCTCCTGCAGCCAAAAGCATATCACATTAACATTATGGTCCTCTTAATATTTCCTAAAATAAATGAGGAAAAAAGAGCACATACTATGTGACTCGTCAAGCCGCTCTTTTACAAGCGTGATGTCGGCGTCCACCACATCAATCTGTCGCCTCAGTTCGGCGAATTCAGCGGTCCGGTCTATCGCCGGCCCCTTGGCCACCCGTGCATGAATACAGTGCAATCATTACTTGGGAATGTGATCCTCCGTTTGCCGCCTAGGGATGGCAACCAAAGTCTCAGGGGCTACTATCTATACGGAGAACACCTAGCGCGTGCGGTACAACCGAAAATTACGTATTTCATTACGTACCTCAAAGCCTTTGAGCAAGCTCACAAAAGCTTCATTCAACCCGCTTGTGGCGAATGAAATCATCTCAAAAACCATACCCATCAACGTACGATGATCCTCTGATAAAGCAGCTTGCTCCAGAAGACCCGCCAGTGTGTTCGGCTGAGCACCGGACTGTCCCGGACCCTTCCTATTGCCCCCCGTGGGAGCCGAACACTCCAGGCTCGGGGCGGCCGAAGTGTTAGATTCCGGCCTCGGGGGATCCGGACTCCTCCGTGATGACACCTTAGGGTCGCCCGCCCCATGGGGTGGAGAGGCAGGTGGGGTTTCACTCTCCATCATCTCCGGAAAAAGGTCCCCCGAAGACGAACTCTGTTGAGAAGAGCTACTAGCCGAACTGCAAAGGATAGATCCTGGTTACTGTTCTCAGACGAGTAATCAATAGCTTTTTATTCACAATTAATTTACAACTCGCTGGAGGGCTGGCCCATTTGCGGGCATGGTGCGGTGAGGACGCCCTTCAGGGGTAGGGCCCCCTGGTGAAGTTTTCTTCCCTTGATTAGGCAACTCTGTTTCCAAGTCTTCGGAGGCAGCCCTTTTCTTCCCGCGGGGGGAGGAAACCATGGATTCACCTCCCCGGCTATCCTCCTTCGAGGAGGCAGTAATTTCCCCGGTTTGGATGCGCAATGTGTGAAGGTCGGCTTCTTTATTCTTCCCTTCGTCTTTCCCCGAGGGAACTTGACTTAGCGCACGTCTAAGCATCCTGGCTATCGGAGGACTAGGCGAGCCTTCGGGAAGTTGGGCCAGACACCTGATCCTTTCTGCCTTGCTGAGCCAATCCTGGTCGTGGACAAGTTTTCATAATGATGTTATGATAAATATAAACAAAGTGTTCGGTTACAGGGTTACTTACTTGGGTATTTGGGCGGTTACGGCTCAGGCCCGCATCCTCGGTGGTATCCGGACACTTTATTCATGGTCCGAAGAATAACCTATACATCCCTTCAAGCGTCATGCTGAAGAAGTGCTGGATAGTTCGCGGACCTTTTGGGTTGAACTCAACATCCGGAGAGGTCGTCGTTTGCATGGCAGGACCCGTCAAACTAGCATTACCTAAATTATCACGATAAGATTGATATCCCTCTCAAGAAGCTCCCGGATGTGGCTCTGCAATGTTGGTACGTCATTAGCAGGCCCCCAGTCTAGTCTCACGTTGGCCCACGACGCCAGTTGAGGCGGAGGGCCCGAGCGGAAGGCGGGGGCAGCCGCCCACTTTGTGCCTCGGGGAGCTGTGATATAGAACCACCTCCGTTGCCACAGATCGGACACCTTGTCAGGACCCCGACTCAATGCCACATCGATCTAGCATGTAACACCTCATATCACTTTGCGGCCTCACGCACGGTATCCCCACGGGAGTCGCCTTACCTTTGCCTGGGACCGTTTGCGTCTTTTGGCACACGTATATGATAGTGTCGCTAGCATCCATATGATAAGGAGCCCGGGCAGACATGGCTAGTCGTAAACCCAAAGTGGCACAAGCTTACAGGGACAGGCATCCATGACCCAACATCGAACGTGTCGGTCATCAACGAGTGAATCCAGGCTGTAGCACTGGGCCAGCAGGACTCCGGTGAACCGGGCTGTAGCGGGCTAACAGGACTCCGGTATTCATCGCGTGACATTTCCCCGAAGGGACAGACACAGGAACGAAGAAGGACACATGCCGGCCAACCTAAGTGTTCCGGAGCAGTAGCAAGCTACCATGGCTCAGTGGAAACACTAGGAGACATTTTCCGGTAAGAGAGGCTACCAAGGATAAACAACTAGGTTGTCAGATCCAACACATACCAAGCATTTCAATAACATACACACAATATGCTCGATATGTGCAAATACAACATGGCATCACAACATGACTCTACGACTCAAGTATTATATTCAATAGGCTCCGAGGAGCGAGATATTACAGTCATGGGTCTCACGACCCAACATTCAGAGCATACAAGTCAAAGCACATGCGGAAGCTTAACTTGTCTGGGTACAGACATCTATAAATGAAAAAGGCTGAGAAGCCTGACTATCTACCAGATCCTGCCGAGGGCACAAGATCGTAGCTGAGGTAACAAGCTAAACATCGAAGTCCATGCGGAACTACTAGCGAGACTGAAGTCTCTCTGCAAAAACGTAAAATAGGCAAACGTGAGTTCAAATGTACCCAGCAAGACTTACATCAGAACTAACTACATATGCATCATTATCAACAAAGGGGATGGTGGGGTTTAACTGCAGCAAGCCAGCTTTGACTCGGTGGCTAACCTGAACTACGACTGCAAGTAACTCTTTTGAGGTGGCGCACACGAGTCCACATATTCACCATATCAATACACCACTATGGATCCGCTCCCGTATCCCTACGAGAACGCCATCCATAGCACTCACGCTTATCTTGCGTATTTTAGAGTATCCACTTTCACTTGTCTATGAACTGTACAAGCAACCCAGAAGTCCTTTACCGCGGACACGGCTATTCGAATAGATTATATTAACCCTGTAGGGGTGTACTTCTTCACACACACTCTCACCACTTACCGCCGTTTACACGACATGTACTCGACAACCTTCAAGCGGAAGCCCAGCGAGGGTGTCGGCCACGACCTGACTAACCACACAAGTCTCTCGTCCAGGTTTATCGCCTATTCGGGTTCCATCCGCAAGGAGATCCGGACAGGGTGTCGCTCACGGCCCCAAACGATGTGTGCAGGGTTCCCAAGTCCACCATCCGGGTGCTACTTGGTACACCGGGCCACTGTGCCTAGTCTGTCCCAAGCCCACCTGTACTGGGTGCCACTTGGTAGACTACTAACACTACCTACAAACACCAGAAACTAGTTGCAACTCCTGGACAGAGATCGAGTTGATTAATAAGTCGAGAGGGGCACTTAAACATTCCAATGCGTGGTAGTAACTGGTCATGGGTCACAAACACAGAACTCAGTTCCTGAGGACGGCTGCAATGAGACAACCCACCATGTACTCCTACATGGCCTCTCACCGCTACCTTTACCAAATCGTGTTCACACACTTAGCTCACATATAGTAGGACATGTTCACACACCTCCGATTTATTCCCGATGAATCAGACCTGACTCAACTCTAAGCAGTAGCAGGCATGACAAACAAACATGAATGAGTAGGCACATCAGGGCTCAAACAACTCCTACTCATGCTAGTGGGTTTCATCTATTTACTGTGGCAATGACAGGTCATGCAAAGGATAAAGGGGTTCAGCTACCGCAGCAAGTAACAGATGAATCGTTCTTGTCCTAATGCAGTAAGAGAGAACAGAAGCGAGAGAGTGGGATTGTATCGGAATGAACAAGGGGTTTTTTCTTGCCTGGCACTTCTGAAGATAATATAGCTCTTCATCGGTGTCATCGAACTCATCATCGGAACATCGTCTACTGAGAGGGGACAAATACCAGCAAACAAGGGAGAAGACAATCAATGCAATGCAACAATATGATGCATGAAAGTGACATGGCAATATGCTGTGATTTGAGCTAATGCAACTAAAACCAGATTAAATGAAGTTGGTTTGAATCCAAGATTCAAATTCAAACTCCACATGTGGTTATTTAAATGCCATTTAATTGAATTGTCCTAAGCAGTAGTCATAAGTTGTTCTATCATGCATGAAAATGGTACAGATGGATAGATTGGATTTTTCTGATCATTTTTCATATATAAATTATTTGATTTGGAGTTACGGTTGAATTTCTATGAATTTTAGAAGTTTATACAATTTCTAGAATTTCCTGAATTAAAATTAATCCAGAAAATGAGTTATGGCGTCAGCACTACGTCACTGTGACGTCAGCAAGTCAAAGGAGCCAGCCCAGGTCAAACCTGATGGCTGGGACCCACGGGTCGGTGTAACAGGGCTGGTTTGGGTGGATGACATGTGGGACCAGTCAACGGCCGCGTCAACAAAGTCAATGCTGACCTGTGGGTCCCAGTGGGTTATGAACTAATCTAAACGGAAAATTAAATTAAACTAATCAGGCACAGGGCCCACATGGCAGTGGCACTAGGGTTGGTTTAGCTGGGTCATTAGTGGCTAACTAAACCAGGATTAGGACGACGGCTCGTCGCCGGCGAGGACAGTGGCGGCGGAGCGCGTCGGGTTTCGCCCACAGGCGATCATTTCGACAGCGGATTGGTGCTACGCGTAGCTGGGGTTCGCGAGCATCTAGTGGTGGTGGCGGCAGCAGCTGGGATGGCCGGAGATGACGGCGGCGAGCATTTCCGCGGCGGCCGGAGTTCGGGCACCTGCGGGTTTGGCGTTGTAGTGCACGGTAGGGGGAGCTGGTGTGTGTGTTAGGCTCCTAGCGAGGTGTGGAGCACGTTGCCGTGCTCGGGAGTGAGCTATGGTGGCTCTGGCCTCGTCTACGTCATCACCGGCAGCGAGGAGCTCACGGCCCCGGTGAAAAGGGCGGCTAGAGGGCGCGGACGAGCATGGGAAGAGAGGGGAAAGAGGCAGAGGCTCACGGCGAATCCGGTAGAGGCAACGGCGAGGCCAGGGAAGGACTGGTGCTCGCTAATCCCCGAAGAGTTCGCCGGCGGCCAGAGGTTGAAGACGATGCTGTGGACGGTGTTGCATGGCTTCCGATGGGGCGTGGCTCGGTGGAGAGGAAGGGGGCGTCACGGCGGAGCTCGGGTGCGCGTCGGAGGGGCTCAGAGATGGCTGTGGCCGTGGGGGAGCTCGTCGGCGGCGACGGCTGCGTTCGGGTGAGATGGGGAACGACGAGGGAGAGAACAGGGGGGAGAATGAGGTGTCCACGGGGTCGGAGCGGCGACGTGGAGATCACCCAGGTGTCCAGGGGCGCGGGCGGCAAGCAGGTGACGGCGTGGCGAGCTCGGGCACGCCGACACTCACCTCTCTGCCTGCCTGGCGAGAGGAAGCAGCTGCCTGGCATGGGCCAGCACAGTGCTGGGCCTGCCAGGTGGGCTGCGGCCAGGTAAGTGGCCCAGGTAAAAATCTCTCTCTCTCTCTTTTATTGTTTCTGTTTTTCTATTATTCTATAGTCTTAGGGCTTTATTAAAAATACTTAGACACTTCCAAAAATCATGAAACTAATCAACGCTACTGTTTAGAATATATCCAACAGTAAACATTTTAGTTTATGATTATTTGATCATTTAAAATACTTTATAGTATTTAAATGCCCAAATTAAAATACCATATGATTTAATTCAGAGCCCAAATATGTCATGGAAAAATGTGCAACACCTCCGGTTACTGTTTCCAGCATTTTCCAGAAATGATGAACATTTTTGAAAGACATTTGGGTTCACTGAAATTATTTTAGTTGAACCTAGTGAATTCCTTTGATGCTAGGGTTTAAGCAATCCCTATTTCAAGTTTTCAAAAGAATTTAAACATGATGCAGCAACAAGCAAGTCCAAGTGCATAGCAAGGCTAGGGATGTGACAACTCACCCCCACTAAACAAGAATCTCGTCCCGAGATTCAGGCGTAGGGTAAGATGAAGGGGAACGCAAACTAGCACAATCTTCACGATCCAGGTTGCACTTCATAGGGGCGTTGATTCGATCACCATCGTTGTCTTGCCGTCTTGTTCTGAGAACTCCAGCTGACATGACAAGAAGAGAAGAAGGAGACTCTAGAAGGATCGATCTTCTCGAAGATCGAACAACACAGGATTAACTCACGGAATGAGACATAGAACCATCTCTTAGACTGAGACAAGAAGCACACATCTAGAGGGATGGAGTGGAACAGATGACGAGGGTTCACTAGGTAGACAACAATTCCACACCTAAGAGGGTGGTGAACGGTTGTCAACGTAGCGAGGAGTTGAGTTGCCATGATACCATATCGAGACACCTTAGGGATGGTGACTCATAGATATATCCCCTTAAGTGGCAAAAAGAAATACCTTTGATTCAAAGATCATTGAAACTCTTCATACCAGCTTAAGGCAAATCACAAATGATCATTTGGAGGACTTCGGTAGAAGAACATACTCGGACTAGAATGGATGATGTGGACTACCTTGTTGAAGACAACGCAGGGGATGATTTTGCTTGCGCGTGCTCTCCAGAATTTGGGCATTTCCATAATCATCAAGGTTTTACCAATATCCATGTCAAGGATCCTGGCAACACAACTTACTACCGTGATGAATGGTGATGGATGATGCAGATGCATAGGAAGATAACAACTTCTCAGAGCTCACCTTAGCGAGGCCAAGGAATCAAAATCTGGATGATTGACCGAGAAACATTTAGCACTCCGCTTCTAATGTTCTCCTTGATGTGCTAGCGCAACCCATTTATCAAACTGGGTTGATATCTAGGACATCAAGTAAAGGTCAGACTTCGGGAACACAAAATCATAAGGAATAACTACGGAAGTAAATCCATAAGAAATCCTCATGGGGAGGTGGCCAACTTCCTCAATCAAGATACTACAACAATAGGTCTTCCGGCTGGGTGTGTTGGCCACGACATCCACTTTATCGGGTTACAGAGACCAATATAATAGTTCTTGGGAATTGTTCCAACCATCATATCTGCCTGAGATTCAGATCTGGTTGGTGTCAGGATATTCCAGACTTACATGTCTGAAAAGAAGAGTTGCAACACAAGTCGACGAGATAACGTTGCGAGATTCTCGGGAGATGAACTAGGATAGCAAGCTCCAAAACATGAGCTAGTTCTGCTACAAACCTGTGAACACGCTGTCCAAGACAAAACATTATCACATGGTAGTCTTACAATAAAACACTACCGAATTCAGGTGGAGAACCATCATCGAGGATATCGAAGTCCTTGTGCACTTATCGATGAACTTCTTATCCTTGAGCAAGTCAATCAGTGGCTTGGCGTGCTAGGGACACATATAGAATGGAGGTAGCTAATCTCACAATCCAATGTATACTTCGCACATGCATGACTGACTTGGGATGATTCCAAAGGAAGCAAAAACAATCTTTCTCAGATACACGACGGCAACTTACACCAAGTGCACGTGAATTAGAGAAAGTCACTTCTTTCATCCAAACATATACCTCATGAATGGAACACGTAGGTAATGTTTACAAAAGTTTCCAACACTAGATGGATGTTCAACATGATCATGGAGAAGATAAAATGCTGCTGATGGGCTCAACAACAAGTCATCAGGATGACCATATAAATGAAATTCCATAATTATGTGAACAAGGACATAGCATTGGTCAGACCCAAAAGATGTAATGGTGTATGCTCGAGGGATAACCGCGAGTAAGACAACATTACGAACATCGTTGGTTCTGATTTGATTTGATGATAGCCCATACTCAAATCAAAGTTTTTATAAGATAATAGGTCCAACAACTGATCACAGGGACCCATCGATGAAGATATCATCTTTCTTCAACTAACACACCAACACCAAGATATCCCTTTGAAATGAACTAAGTTAGGTAAGCTTTTATCTTCCAACTCTCCAAGTTGTCGTTTAGCTTAACCAACTAGCTCAGGGCTATCCAGGACGGATTCTTGGAGAAAGGGTGGTTTACAAGGAAACCAACATGATCACAAACTTAACATAGCGGTCAAGGGACAACATGGTAATACTTCTGAGAAGATATTCGGGAAATCACGAACCACCGATATGTTACTAAGCTCGAGAACAATCTTGCTTTTCAGGGCAAGACGATATGATCAATAGAGCGAAGATTTGAAATAATCCTAACTCATTGATCGAGGAGTGCACCAGGAGAATGGACTAGGTAGCACGATCAATCTTAGAATGATGATTCAATAACCAACATGCTAAGAATGAAATTATTGTCCTTTAACTACCAAGCAACAAGGTTGCTAGGAGTATTGATTTCACACATCACGATTCACTTGTCGACATTCCAGTTGCAACAACACGGGAACCGAGAAATGAATAATGATGGAGAGAGTATCACTACGTCAAGAATTCATAAGAGGTGGTGCAATTCTCATGACATTATTGATATAAATATGGTAATACTCCAAGGTGGAGCAGAACAAAAGCTGGATTAGTATTTGATCTATGGAGCACAACTGCTTTGACCCAATCCTGGATATGGATGAGGTACTGGAGTTTGTTTCTCCTAGTCATTCTGGAATAGAATGGCTTGACGGACCACAAGAGTGACAGGCATCGATGAACAAATGCACGCATACTCTTGACTATCAATTGATAGACGAAGGTCAGAAAACAACTAAGGAGGGACAACTCAAAGAAACATATATCTTTCTGAGTTGTGGATGCATAGGTTAGTATGTCGAACAAGTTCAACATATTTCTTCCGGATAACCCATGCGGAAGAGGAAGGACTAGCAGATCAACAACTATGAATTGAGGACTCATCAAGAGCACTCTAGTTGTGATCTTTTGGTTCAAAGAACTTCTGCCATAAGTGGTTCATGGTATTTGGAAGAAGGATATACCACGGACCTCGAGGACTAATGCAAAGGTTACTAATAACCTAAAGGAACTAGCAACACTATCAACATGAAGTAAGTAGGGTGAATCTTGGTTCGAAAACCCAGGAATAGAATACCTACTACTAAGTGGCATCACGAGATGCTTTCGAGAATAATGGCCAGAATCATCACACTAGGACACAAATCATGGCTAGATTACTAGATGACCCCCTAAGACACCTAGGGTCATAATAATATCTCCAACATATATGTCAAGGCAATAGAGTATCTCAACTCACCGATTAGTGTGGTTAATCTGGCCCAAAGGAACATCGAAATGGGAGGAAGGGATTTGCAAATGCTTCAGACTATTTAGAAACCTGGGATGACATGGACAGCATAACGGCTATAAATGCTCGAAAGATTGGAGACATGCTACAAAAATGGTGGCATAGCCACTCAGAAGCACAATATCAAGGTTTCGAGATCAACTGTTAACATATAGAAGTAGTAGAAACTGAACTGAGGCTTGAATCCAACAATCTTATAAGTCTACGGATTAGTAACACGTGATCCTGATAGAAAGAAGAGAAAGCCTAGTTCTTAACCCCGTAGGAAAGATAAGATGACTCGGATCAGAAGGGCATAAGGTATAAGGAGTAAAAAGAGCCTTACGTTCCATCCCACAATCAATTCCCTTGTATAACTAAATAATTTCTAGACTCAACTTCGACCAGTTTGGCTTGGTAATCCTACAGGCAGTCAAGCTCTGATACCAAAGCTGTCAGGACCCCGACTCAATGCCACATCGATCTAGCATGTAACACCTCATATCACTTTGCGGCCTCACGCACGGTATCCCCACGGGTGTCGCCTTACCTTTGCCTGGGACCGTTTGCATCTTTTGGCACACGTATATGATAGTGTCGCTAGCATCCATATGATAAGGAGCCCGGGCTGACATGGCTAGTCGTAAACCCAAAGTGGCACAAGCTTACAGGGACAGGCATCCATGACCCAACATCGAACGTGTCGGTCATCAATGAGTGAATCCAGGCTGTAGCACTGGGCTAGTAGGACTCCGGTGAACCGGGCTGTAGCGGGCTAACAAGACTCCGGTATTCATCGCGTGGCATTTCCCCGAAGGGACAGACACAGGAACGAAGAAGGACACATGCCGGCCAGCCTAAGTGTTCCGGAGCAGTAGCAAGCTACCATGGCTCAGTGGAAACACTAGGAGACATTTCCCGGTAAGAGAGGCTACCAAGGAAAAAACAACTAGGTTGTCAGATCGAACACATACCAAGCATTTCAATAACATACACACAATATGCTCAATATGTGCAAATACAACATGGCATCACAACATGACTCTACGACTCATGTATTATATTCAATAGGCTCTGAGTTGCGAGATATTACAATCATGGGTCTCACGACCGAACATTCAGAGCATACAAGTCAAAGCACATGCGGAAGCTTAACTTGTCTGGGTACAGACATCTATAAATGAAAAAGGCTGAGAAGCCTGACTATCTACCAGATCCTACCGAGGGCACAAGATCGTAGCTGAGGTAACAAGCTAAACGTCGAAGTCCACGCGGAACTACTACATATGTACCCAGCAAGACTTACATCAGAACTAACTACATATGCATCATTATCAACAAAGGGGATGGTGGGGTTTAAGTGTAGCAAGCCAGCTTTGACTCGGTGGCTAACCTGAACTACGACTGCAAGTAACTCTTTTGAGGTGGCGCACACGAGTCCACATATTCACCATATCAATACACCACTATGGATCCGCTCCCGTCTCCCTACGAGAACGCCATCCATAGAACTCACGCTTATCTTGCGTATTTTAGAGTATCCACTTTCACTTGTCTATGAACTATACAGGCAACCCAGAAGTCCTTTACCGCGGACACGACTATTCGAATAGATTATATTAACCCTACAGGGGTGTACTTCTTCACACACGCTCTCACCACTTACCGCCGTTTACACGACATGTACTCGGCAACCTTCAAGCGGAAGCCCAGCGAGGGTGTCGGCCACAACCTGACTAACCACACAAGTCTCTCGTCCAGGTTTATCGCCTATTCGGGTTCCATCCGCAAGGAGATCCGGCCGGGGTGTCGCTCATGGCCCCAAACGATGTGTGCAGGGTTCCCAAGTCTACCATCCGGGTGCTACTTGGTACACCGGGCCACTGTGCCAAGTCTGTACCAAGCCCACCTGTACCGGGTGCCACTTGGTAGACTACTAACACTACCTACAAACACCAGAAACTAGTTGCAACTCCTGGACAGAGATCGAGTTGATTAATAATTCGAGAGGGGAACTTAAGCATTCCAATGCGTGGTAGTAACTGGTCATGGGTCACAAACACAGAACTCAGTTCCTGAGGACGGCTGCAATGAGACAACCCACCATGTACTCCTACATGGCCTCTCACCGCTACCATTACCAAATCATATTCACACACTTAGCTCACATACAGTAGGACATGTTCACACACCTCCGATTCATTCCCGATGAATTAGACCTGACTCAACTCTAAGCAGTAGCAGGCATGACAAACTAACATGAATGAGTAGGCACATCAGGGCTCAAACAACTCCTACTCATGCTAGTGGGTTTCATCTATTTACTGTGGCAATGACAGGTCATGCAAAGGATAAAGGGGTTCAGCTACCGCAGCAAGTAACAGATGAATCATTGTTGTCCTAATGCAGTAAAAGAGAGCAGGAGCGAGAGAGTGGGATTGTATCGGAATGAACAAGGGGGTTTTGCTTGACTGGCACTTCTGAAGATAATATAGCTCTTCATCGGTGTTATCGAACTCATCGTCGGAACGTCGTCTACTAAGAGGGGACAAATACCGGCAAAGAAGGGAGAAGACAATCAATGCAATGCAACAATATGATGCATGAATGTGACATGGCAATATGCTGTGATTTGAGCTAATGCAACTAAAACCAGATTAAATGAAGTTGGTTTGAATCCAAGATTCAAATTCAAACTCCACATGTGGTTATTTAAATGCCATTTAATTGAATTGTCCTAAGCAGTAGTCATAAGTTGTTCTATCATGCATGAAAATGGTACATATGGATAGATTGGATTTTTCTGATCATTTTTCATATATAAATTATTTGATTTGGAGTTACGGTTGAATTTCTATGAATTTTAGAAGTTTATACAATTTCTGGAATTTCCTGAATTAAAATTAATCCAGAAAATGAGTTATGGCGTCAGCACTACGTCACTGTGACGTCAGCAAGTCAAAGGCGCCAGCCCAGGTCAAACCTGATGGCTGGGACCCACGGGTCGGTGTAACAGGGCTGGTTTGGGTGGATGACATGTGGGACCAGTCAACGGCCGCGTCAGCAAAGTCAATGCTGACGTGTGGGTCCCAGTGGGTTATGAACTAATCTAAACAGAAAATTAAATTAAACTAATCAGGCACAAGGCCCACATGGCAGTGGCACTAGGGTTGGTTTAGCTGGGTCATTAGTGGCTAACTAAACCGGGATTAGGACGACGGCTCGTCGCCGGCGAGGACAGTGGCGGCGGAGCGCGTCGGGTTTCGCCCACAGGCAACCATTTGGACAGCGGATTGGCGCTAAGCGTAGCTGGGGTTCCCGCACATCTAGTGGTGGTGGCGGCAGCTGCTGGGATGGCCGGAGATGACGGCGGCGAGCATTTCCGCGGCGGCCGGAGTTCGGGCACCTGCGGGTTTGGCGTTGTAGTGCACGGGAGGGGGAGTTGGTGTGTGTGTGTTAGGCTCCTGGCGAGGTGTGGAGCACGTTGCCGTGCTCGGGAGTGAGCTATGGTGGCTCTAGCCTCATCTGCATCATCACCGACAGCGAGGAGCTCACGGCCCCGGTGAAAAGGGCGGCTAGAGGGCGCGGACGAGCATGGGAAGAGAGGGGAAAGAGGCAGAGGCTCACGGCGAATCCGGTAGAGGCAACGGCGAGGCCGGGGAAGGACTGGAGCTCGCGAATCCCCGAAGAGTTCGCCGGCGGCCAGAGGTTGAAGACGATGCCATGGACGGTGCTGCATGGCTTCCAATGGGGCGTGGCTCGGTGGAGAGGAAGGGGGCGTCACGGCGGAGCTCGGGGGCGCGTCGGAGGGGCTCAGAGATGGCTGTGGCCGTGGGGGAGCTCGTCGGCAGCGACGGCTGCATTCGGGTGAGATGGGGAACGACGAGGGAGAGAGCAGGGGGGAGAAGGAGGTGTCCACGGGGTCGGAGCGGCAACGTGGAGATCACCCAGGTGTCCAGGGGCGCGGGCGGCAAGCAGGTGACGGCGTCGCGAGCTCGGGCACGCCGGCTCTCACCTCTCTGCCTGCCTGGAGAGAGGAAGCAGCTGCCTGGCATGGGCCAGCACAGTGCTGGGCCTGCCAGGTGGGCTGCGGCCAGGTAAGTGGCCCAGGTAAAAATCTCTCTCTCTCTCTTTTATTGTTTCTGTTTTTCTATTATTCTTTAGTCTTAGGGCTTTATTAAAAATACTTAGACACTTCCAAAAATCATGAAACTAATCAATGCTACTGTTTAGAATATATCCAACAGTAAACATTTTATTTTATGATTATTTGGGCATTTAAAATATTTTATAGTATTTAAATGCCCAAATTAAAATACCATATGATTTAATTCAGAGCCCAAATATGTCATGGAAAAATGTGCAACACCTCCGGTTACTGTTTCCAGCATTTTCCAGAAATGATGAACATTTTTTAAAGACATTTGGATTCACTGAAATTATTTTAGTTGAACCTAGTGAATTCCTTTGATGCTAGGGTTTAAGCAATCCCTATTTCAAGTTTTCAAAAGAATTTAAACATGATGCAGCAACAAGCAAGTCCAAGTGCATAGCAAGGCTAGGGACGTGACACACCTCCAAAAAAGAACCCTCTGGCCATAGGGCATCGGCGTTTTTGCTTATTGCAGCGCCTCCGCACTCCGTGTGTCGCCCCTCGATCACCTTCGGCTTTACATTGAAGGTCTTGAGCCATAAGCCGAAGTGTGGGGTGATGTGGAGGAAGGCTTCGCACACCACAATAAACGACAAGATGTGAAGGATGGAGTCCGGAGCTAGATCGTGAAAATCTAGCCCGTAATAAAACATGAGCCCTCTCACGAAGGGATCGAGGGTGAAGCCCAAGCCTCGGACGAAGTGAAACGAATACGACGCTCTCGTTGGGCTCGGGAGTAGGGATGACCTGCCCTGGAGCAGGAAGCCTGTGCTTGACGTCAGCGGTCAGATATCTGGCCTCCCTAAGCTTCGCAATGTCCTCCTCTGTGACAGAGGAGGCCATCCACCGGCCTTGAAGGTTGGATCCGGACATGACTAAAGATCTGAGGTACCTAAGCTTGAGTTTCGGGTGTTGGAACTCAAGATGCGGAAAGGCGCAAGCGTGGTAAGAAAGAGGGATAGGCCTCGGCCCCTCTATAAAGGGGGTGAATATCAAGCGTCCTCGGCGTGACAGTTTAGTACTTGCCTAAAATTGGGGAATTATACCAACAGGCGTAGTTGGGTTACCCACACACGTATTGATGAGAATCCCGCGATAAGGGGAACACGATCTCTGCTTCGACAAGACGTGCCAATAAAATCGCCTCGCAACACGTGTAGTGGCAGGCTGGAAAAAAGGTTCGTAGTAACCGAGCCATGGTGTGATGTCATGCTAGGAAAAGCTGTCAGCAGATTGGATTTGAGGAATATTATGCTCTCTATGGTGGTATGTGGAATTTATTTTGCAGAGCCGGACACGATTCATGTGTTCGAAGTTTATCTTGGAGTATTCGGAGATGGAACCCTCCTTGCAATGCCGAAGACAATCTACGCGCCGGACTCATCGTGATTGAAGCCTGGTTCAGGGGCTACTAAGGGAGTCCTGGATAAGGGGGTATCCGGACAGCGGAATTATATACTTCGGCCGGACTATTGGACTATGAAGATACAAGATTCAAGACTTCGTCCCGTGTCCGGATGGGACTCTCCTTTGCGTGGAAGGAAAGTTTGGTGATTCGGATGTTAAATCTCCTTCTTTGTAACCGACTCTATGTAACCCTAGCCTCCTCTGGTGTCTATATAAACCGGAGGGTTTAGTCCGTAGGAGAAGAACAATCATAATCATAGGCTAGCCCTTAGGGTTTAGCCTCTATGATCTCGTGGTAGATCAACTCCGGTAATACTCATACCATTAAGATCAATCAAGCAGGAAGTAGGGTATTACCTCCATCGAGAGGGCCCGAACCTGGGTAAAACATCGTGTCCCCTACCTCCTGTTACCATTTGCCTTAGACGCAAAGTACGGGACCCCCTACCCGAGATCCACCGGTTTTGACACCAACAGTAACCATCAACGGCGACCGGCCTCCCGTCTCGCCGGACAACCTTGTCAAAGCGACCTTGGCATTGCACACGACATCCAAGTAAGTGACTTGCTCGTCGAAGTCTGTCCGCCACCGGCTGATTTCTTCGTCAGGTTTCGGACAACTTTTGACCGCAGTCGTGTGTTCGAATCTTCCCGACATTTGTTCTGCGATGGCGCGCTGGTGATATTTGATCGGTGGCACCCAGGATGGGGCTCGGTGCCCTCTGAGCTTGAGTTTTTAACAAAGCTTACCTTCCACGGCATGCCTCGACGTGCTTGGAACAGCGAGTCATGAATGAGCTTATCAACGACACTGGAGGTGAGCTCGTAAGTATGTTTGTTCCTCCAGGCAGCTGGGCTCTGACGGTTATGGCATGGATGAAGAAGTCGTCCACCATACCGAAAGTGATTGGTGTTGAGATACCGGTGCAGGAACCGGGGTTGTACTATTCGTCGCCACCAAGGCCGCCGTGGACCACGTTAGGGATGTACCTGTATCGAGTGTTCGTGCATGTTGAAGAAGTGGTCAATCTATCAGTCGAAGTCCTGCCACCACCGCTGGTACCATGGTCCGTCGACGACGTCCATTACAGGAGTCAACGTCATACTTTCCCCGTGTTGCTGGGAATGATGGATGGCACAGGGCCTAATCCATCGCGCGGCGGAGGCCACTGCTTCTTTGGGAGAAGAGGCAGGGCTGGTTAAATCTGAGCTATGGGTGTGAAGCACTGATATGCCAGAACATTTGATTGTAACTTGTTCTAATTTTGTACCTGAACTTTTTTTAGAAAGGGCTGTACGTCAACTTAATGTGCTAGCAGAACTTATTGTGTTGTCTGTCTGTTTTCTTTGCACGACATTCAAGATATTTCCCCGTCATTGATAAAGACGATGAACTGTTATGTATGACTTCATTGGTTTCAACATAGCCCTACCCGTAGAGATCCACTGCTTCCATCCTGATTGTGCCGCCTGCGTGAAACTTTTGTATGCAAGTTCAGTGTGCTATGATGTTTCTATATGATTGTGTCAACTATATAAGTTTTTACTGAGCATCAGCAATGCATATTGCTGAAAGATGTATTTGCGAGCATCGACCGATGGATCTCTGTCTCTCTCTCTCACACACACACATGCACACACGCGCACACGCACAAGTGGGATCCGTTGAATTATTTATTTGCTCGTGACAGCTTTTAGTTAGGTTCCACTATAATCTAACTTTTTTCTTAAGTTATTAATTGAGCTCAGTGACTTCAAAAAGTTGTACAGAAGACTTGTTTGGGCCTTTCCGGCGTCGCTGAATGTGGGCTGAGTAGCCATGTTAGGTTGTACTGTACTACAAAGGCTTTTTTTAACATCAGCAATGCAACTGGGCCGATAGTTGTACACAATATCCGGGTCATCTTGTTATATTCTCCACCCCGCTGGGCTGCAAACTTTCCTAGGAGGTATGCATTAGGCTTAACAAGAAAATCGACTTTAAGAAATAATAAATGGGATGTGATTATAATAACTCGGCAGTAACTATGCACCAAACGCGTAATTAGTTTAAAAACTATATTATTTTTGGAATTTGAAAGTTTTAATTTCATTACTTGTTGCGCACGCAATATTTCGTTGGATTTTAACGTAATACAACTTTATTTTGAAATTATATTTAACCTGACTAGAAATTTCGGATAAAAATATTTCGGATCCCATCAAAATGTGGGATCTTTTTAATTCTGTTTTCAGCGGTTGTTTGAAATTATTAATCGTTGTCCTAGCTAGAAGTTGGGTTGTACTTTTAACAAACTGTAAATGGGCTGTAGTAAATTCCATTAGAAATAAAGAATGGTTTGTACATTCTTACAAATCGCAAATGAGCTATATGTTCTCTGCCAAATCCGAGCTGTGGGCCTACTAAGTTGACGCGTACCAAGGGCTTTGTCAACTTAGTCAATATAAACGATTCTAGCTACAGTGACCGTACAATGTCCATCCAACGGCCGTAGCGCTTCTTCAACCTCTGGTCTTCTTGCTCCAACCGCCCAAAGCAGTGCCGGTCGTGTCGTGTGCTCCTGCCTCCCATTGCCGGTTGTGATGCGGCGGAGGCCT
Organism: Triticum timopheevii; assembly: GCA_963921465.1. Taxonomy (NCBI): domain Eukaryota; kingdom Viridiplantae; phylum Streptophyta; class Magnoliopsida; order Poales; family Poaceae; genus Triticum; species Triticum timopheevii. The sequence continues at coordinate 500,656,414 of OY997272.1, forward strand.
CACCGGCCCGTACTACTCCCACCACTGGCAAGGCCATCCCTCTACTCACCCACACCCCCTGTTATTCTGCGGCAAAGGCAGCCTCACACCACAGCCGAACCAGTGAACCCTCGTACTCCTCTTCGCGCGGGCTTCCACTGCTGCGTCTTCCCCGGCTCCGTGTTGTCCCCTTCCTAGGCCTCGCCGTCGTCCACCGCCCTGGTGATCTTGGTGCGGCGTGGTCAACATGGTCAAGGACCGACTTCCATCGGAAGAGTACTGTACATGGAGAGGCTGACAGCAGGGTCCACGTCGGCTGCAAGGAAGTACCTCCTTATTATACGCGTAAAATAAGTATTCCTCCACCTGTCAGCAGAGACCCACTGGACGGGCCACCTTATTTCACGAAAAAAATGTTTCCCCCCTGACTGCTGGGACCCACTAGCTACATCTTTGCACACAAGGAAGTGCGTCCGGGCAAAAAAACGATTTGCCCCCCTGACTGCTGGGACCCACCAGCTACATCTTCGCACGCAAGGAAGTGCCTGACAATCGGGACCCACCTGGTCGAAGCATACGTAGCGTTGTCATTTTGGTCGCAAACATGTATGTACATACTGGTCGATGTAGAGGCGCGCATGTGTCTTAGTAGAGGCGCGCACGTGTCGTAGTAGAGGCGCGCATATATACATGGCGCACATATATACAGCGGCCAGTGTCCATGTAAACGGAGAGGTATCTCTGGGCCCACTCGGTAGGACATCATCATTATGTGCACAATGTGACCAAGGGGTTGATCACGAGATGATGTGTTACGGAACGAGTAAAGAGACTTGCCGGTAACGAGATTGAACAAGGTATCGGTATACCGACGATCGAATCTCGGGCAAGTACAATACCATTAGACAAAGGGAATTGTATACGGGATCGATTGAGTCCTTGACATCGTGGTTCATCCGATGAGATCATCGTGGAACATGTGGGAGCCAACATGGGTATCCAGATCCCGCTGCTGGTTATTGACCGGAGAACGTCTCGGTCATGTCTGCATGGTTCCCGAACCCGTAGGGTCTACACACTTAAGGTTCGATGACGCTAGGGTTATAAAGGAAGTTTGTATGTGGTTACCGAATATTGTTCAGAGTCCCGGATGAGATCCCGGACGTCACGAGGAGTTCCGGAATGGTCCGGAGGTAAAGATTTGTATATGGAAAGTTGTTGTTCGGGTTCCGGGAAAAGTTCGGGTTTTTTCGGTATTGTACCGGGAAGCTTCCAGAAGGTTCCGGAGGATTCCGGAGGGGTCCAGAGGTCCGTAAATTGTTCCACCATGTCCAATACAGTAGCATGGGCTGTATGGGGGCGCCCTAGCCTTAATGGGCTAGGGGCACCAGCCCCCCCAAGGCCCATGCGCATGGGAGGGGAAAACCGTAAAGGGGAGGGCCTCCACTTGACTTGGGAGGCACTCGTCCCCCCCTTGGCCGCCGCCCCAACCCTAGATGGGATCTAGGGGGCCTTCCCCCTCTTCCCCCCACCTATAAATAGTGGAGGGGTGGGAGGGCAGCCGCACCACATGTTCTGGCGCAGCCCTCCCCCTCTCCCAAGTACTCCTCCTCTCCCACGGTGCTTGGCAAAGCCCTGCTGGATCACCACGCTTCTCCGTCACCACCACGCCGTTGTGCTGCTGCTGGACGGAGTCTTCCTCAACCTCTCCCTCTCTCCTTGGTGGATCAAGGCATGGGAGACATCACCGGGTTGTACGTGTGTTGAACGCGGAGGTGCCGTCCGTTCGGCGCTAGGATCTCCGGTGATTTGGATCACGACGAGTACGACTCCTTCAACCCGTTCTCTTGAACGCTTCCGCTTAGCGATCTACAAGGGTATGTAGATGCACTCACCTTCCCCTCGTTGCTAGTTTCTCCATAGATAAATCTTGGTGACACGTAGGAAAATTTTGAATTTCTGCTACGTTCCCCAACAGTGGCATCATGAGCTAGGTCTATTGCGTAGATTCCTTGCACGAGTAGAACACAAAGTAGTTGTGGGCGTTGATTTTGTTCAATATGCTTACCGTTACTAGTCCAATATTGTTTCGACGGTATTGTGGGATGAAGCGGCCCGGACCGACCTTACACGTACTCTTACATGAGACAGGTTCCACCGACTGACATGCACTTGGTGCATAAGGTGGCTAGCGGGTGCCAGTCTCTCCCACTTTAGTCGGAACGGATTCTATGAAAAGGGTCCTTATGAAGGGTAAATAGCAATTGGCATATCACGTTGTGGTTTTGCGTAGGTAAGAAACGTTCTTGCTAGAAACCCATAGTAGCCACGTAAAACATGCAAACAACAGTTAGAGGACGTCTAACTTGTTTTTGCAGGGTATGCTTTGTGATATGATATGGCCAAGAAGAATGTGATGAATGATATGTGATGTATGAGATTGATCATGTTCTTGTAATAGGATTCACGACTTGCATGTCAATGAGTATGACAACTGGCAGGAGCCATAGGAGTTGTCTTAAATTTATTGTATGACCTGCGTGTCATTAAACAACGCCATGTAATTACTTTACTTTATTGCTAACCGGTGGCCATAGTAGTAGAAGTAATAGTTGGCGAGACAACTTCATGAAGACACGACGATGGAGATCATGATGATGGAGATCATGGTGTCATGCCGGTGACAATGATGATCATGGAGCCCCAAAGATGGAGATCAATGGAGCTATATGATATTGGCCATATCATGTCACTACTATATAATTGCATGTGATGTTTATTATGTTTATGCATCTTGTTTACTTAGAACAACGGTAGTAAATAAGATGATCCCTTACAACAATTTCAAGAAGTGTTCTCCCCTAACTGTGCACCGTTGCTAAAGTTTGTCGTTTCGAAGCACCATGTGATGATCGGGTGTGATAGATCCTTACGTTCACATACAACGGGTGTAAGACAGTTTTACACATGCAAAACACTTAGGGTTAACTTGATGAGCCTAGCATGTATAGACATGGCCTCGGAACACAGAGACCGAAAGGTCGAGCATGAGTCGTATAGTAGATACGATCAACATGAAGATGTTCACCGATGATGACTAGTCCGTCTCACGTGATGATCGGACACGGCCTAGTTGACTCGGATCATGTAATCACTTAGATGACTAGAGGGATGTCTATCTGAGTGGGAGTTCATAAGATGAACTTAATTATCCTGAACATAGTCAAAAGATCTTTGCAAATTATGTCGTAATCCCGCGCTTTAGTTCCACTATTTAGATATGTTCCTAGAGAAAATATAGTTGAAAGTTGACAGTAGCGATTATGCGGACAGTAGAAAGCTTATGTCCTTAATGCACCGCTCAGTGTGCTGAACCCCAAACGTCGTCTGTGGATGTTGCGAACATCGGACATACACGTTTTGATAACTACGTGATAGTTCAGTTAAATGGTTTAGAGTAGAGGCACCAAAGACGTTTTTGAAACGTCGCGGAACATATGAGATGTTTCGAGGTCTGAAATTGGGATTTCAGGCTCGTGCCCACGTCAAGAGGTATGAGACCTCCGACGATTTTCTTAGCCTACAAACTAAGGGAGAAAAGCTCAATTGTTGAGCTTGTGCTCAGATTGTGTGAGTGCAACAATCACTTGAATCGAGTGGGAGTTGATCTTCCAGAGATAGTGATGTTTCTCCAAAGTCATTGCCACCAAGCTGCTAGAGCTTCATGATGAACTATAACATATCAGGGATAGATATGATGATCCTTGAGGTATTCGCATGTTTGACACCGCGAATGTAGAAATCAAGAAGGAGCATCAATTGTTGATGGTTGGTGAAACCACTAGTTTCAAGAAGGGAAAGGGCAAGAAGGGATACTTCATGAAACGGCAAATCAGCTGCTGCTCTAGTGAAGAAACCTGAGGTTGAACCCAAACCCGAGACTAAGTGCTTCTGTAATAAGGGGAACAGCCACTGGAGCAGAATTACCCTAGATACTTGGTAGATGAGAAGGCTGGCAAGGTCGATAGAAGTATATTTCATATACATTAAGTTATTGTGTACTTTACTAGTACTCCTAGTAGCACCAGGGTATTAAGATACCGGTTCAGTTCCTAAGTGTTAGTAACTCGAAATAAAAGAGCTACAGAATAAACAGAGACTAGCTAAAGGTGAGCTGACGATATATGTTGGAACTGTTTCCAAGTTTGATGTGATCAAACATCGCACGCTCCCTCTACCATCAAGAATAGTATTAAACCCGAATAATTGTCATTTGGTGTTTGCGTTGAGCATAGACATAATTGGATTATGTCTATTGCAATACGTTTATTCATTTAAGGAGAATAATGGTTACTCTATTTATGTGAATAATACCTTCAGTGGTCTTGCACCTAAAGGAATGGTTTATTGAGTCTCGATCGTAGTGATACACATTTTCATGCCAAAAGATATAAGATAGTAATGATAGTACCACTTACTTGTGGCACTGCCATGTAAGTCATATTGGTATAAAATGCATGAAGAAGCTCCATGTTGATGGATCTTTGGACTCACTCGTTTTTGAAAAGTTTGAGACATGCAAACCATGTCTGTTGGTGTATACGCATGAAGAAACTCCATGCAGATGGATCGTTTGGACTCACTTGATTTTGGATCACTTGAGATATGCAAATTATACCACATGGGCAAGATGACTGAAAGCCTCGTTTTCAGTAAAATGGAACAAGATAGCAACTTGTTGGAAGCAACACATTTTGATGTGTGCAGTCCAATGAGTGCTGAGGCATGCAGTGAATATCGTTATGTTCTTACTTCACGGATGATTTGAGTAGATACTGAGTATATTTACTTGATGAAACACACGTCTGAATTATTGAATGGTTCAAGTAATTTCAGAGTGAAGTTGAAGATCATCGTGACAAGAGGATAAAATGTCTATGATATGATCATAGAGATGAGTATCTGAGTTACGAGCTTTGGCACGCAATTAAGACATTGTGGAAATTGTTTCACAATTAATACCGCCTGGAACACCATAGTGTGATGGTGTTTCCAAACATCATAGTTGCACCCTATTGGATATGGTGCGTACCATGATGTCTCTTATCGAATTACCACTATCGTTCATGGGTTAGGCATTAGAGACAACCGCACTCACTTTAATAGGGTACCACATAATTCCGTTGAGACGACACCGTTTGGAGAAGCCTAAGTTGTCGTTTCTTAAAAGTTTGGGGCTGCGACGTTTATGTGAAAAAGTTTCAGGTTGATAAGCTCGAACCCAAAGCGGATAAAATGCATCTTCATAGGACACCCAAAACAGTTGGGTATACCTCCTAATTCAGATCCGAAAGCAATAGGGATTGTTTCTTGAACCGGGTCCTTTCTCGAGGAAAAGTTTGTCTCGAAAAGTTGAGTGGGAGGATGGTGGAGACTTGATATGGTTATTGAACCATTACTACAACTAGTGTGTAGTAGGGCACAGGAAGTTGGTCCTATGGCACCTACACCAATTGAAGTAGAAGCTTATGATAGTGATCATGAAACTTCGGATCAAGTCACTACCGTACCTCGTAGGGTGAAAAGGATGTGTACTGCTTCAGAGTGGTACAGTAATCCTGTCTTGAAGGTCATGTTGCTAGACAACAATGAACCTACGAGCTATGGAGAAGCGATGGTGGGCCCAAATTCCGACAAATGGTTAGAAGCCATGAAATCCGAGATAGGATCCATGTATCAGAACAAAGCATGGACTTTGGTGGACTTGCCCAATGATCGGCAAGCCATTGAGATAAATGGATCTTTAAGAAGAAGATGGACATGGACGGTAATGTAACCATCTATGAAGCTCGACTTGTGGCAAAGAGTTTTTCACAAGTTCAAGGAGTTGACTACGATGAGATTTTCTCATCCGTAGCGATGCTTAAGTCTGTCGGAATCATGTTAGCATTAGCTGCATTTATGAAATCTGGCAGATGGATGTCAAAACGAGTTTCCTTACCAGTTTTCGTAAGGAAAGGTTGTATGTGATATAATTAGAAAGGTTTTTGTCAATCCTAAGGATGCTAAAGCTATGCTAGCTCCAGTGATCCTTCTAAGGACTGGAGTAAGCATCTCGGAGTTGGAATGTACGCTTTGATGAGATGATCAAAGATTTTGAATTTATACAAAGTTTAAGAGAAACTTGTATTTCCAAAGAAGTGAGTGGGAGCACTATAGAATTTCTGATGAGTATATGTTCTTGACATATTGTTGATCAGAAATGATGTAGAATTTCTGGAAAGCATATAGGGTTATTTGAAAGGTGTTTTTCAATAGAAAACCTGGATTAAGCTACTTGAACATTGAGCATTAAGATCTACGAGGATAGATCAAAAACGCTTAATGGTACTTTCAAATGAGCACATACCTTGACATGATCTTGAAGGTGTTCAAGATGGATCAGTCAAAGAAGGAGTTCTTGCCTGAGTAGTAAGGTACGAAGTTAAGACTTAAAGCTCGACCATGGCAGAAAAGAGAGAAAGGACGAAGGTCATCCCCTATGCTTTGGACGTAGGCTCTACAGTATGCCATGCTAAGTACCGCACCTGATGTGCGCCTTGCCACATGTCTAGCAAGAGGGTACAAAGGTGATCAAGGAGTGGATCACCAGATAGCGGTCAAAATTGTCCTTGGAGTAATAAGGATTTATTTCTCAATTATGGAGGTGATAAAGAGTTCGGTGTAAAGGGTTACGACGATGCAAGCTTTAACACCTATCTGAATGACTCTGAGTAGCAAACTGGATACGTATAGTGGAGCAACCATTTGGAATAGCTTCAAGTGGAGCGTGGAAGCAGCATTTATAGTATGACATAGAGAATTGCGAAATACATACAAATCTGATTGTTGCAGACCCGTTGACTAAAACCTCTCTCACAAGCAAAACATGATCAAACCCTAGAACTCATTGAGTCTTAATCACATGATGATTGGAACTAGTTTAATGACACTAGTAAACTCTTTGGATGTTGGTCACATGGCGATGTGACCTGTGAGTGTTAATCACATGGCGATGTGAACTAGATTATTGACTCTAGTGCAAGTGGGAGACTTTTGGAAATATGCCCTAGAGGCAATAATAAATTAGTTATTATTATATTTCCTTGTTCATGATAATCGTTTATTATCCATGCTATAATTGTATTGATAGGAAACTCAGATACATGTGTGGATACATAGACAACACCATGTCCCTAGTAAGCCTCTGATTGACTAGCTCGTTGATCAATAGATGGTTACGGTTTCCTGACCATGGACATTGGATGTCATTGATAACAGGATCACATCATTAGGAGAATGATGTGATGGACAAGACCCAATCCTAAGCCTAGCACAAGGATCGTGTAGTTCGTATGCTAAAGCTTTTCTAATGTTAAGTATCATTTCCTTAGACCATAAGATTGTGCAACTCCTGGATACCGTAGGAATGCTTTGGGTGTACCAAACGTCACAACGTAACTGGGTGGCTATAAAGGTGAACTACAGGTATCTCTGAAAGTGTCTGTTGGGTTGGCACGAATCGAGACTGGGATTTGTCACTCCATGTAAACGGAGAGGTATCTCTGGGCCCACTCGGTAGGACATCATCATAATGTGCACAATGTGACCAAGGGGTTGATCACAGGATGATGTGTTACGGAATGAGTAAAGAGACTTGCAGGTAACGAGATTGAACAAGGTATCGGTATACCGACGATCGAATCTCGGGCAAGTACAATACCGTTAGACAAAGGGAATTGTATACGAGATCGATTGAGTCCTTGACATCGTGGTTCATCCGATGAGATCATCGTGGAACATGTGGGAGCCAACATGGGTATCCAGATCCCGCTGCTGGTTATTGACCGAAGAACGTCTCGGTCATGTCTACATGTCTCCCGAACCCGTAGGGTCTACACACTTAAGGTTCGATGACGCTAGGGTTATAAAGGAAGTTTGTATGTGGTTACCGAATGTTGTTCGGAGTCCCAGATGAGATCCCGGACGTCACGAGGAGTTCCGGAATGGTCCGGAGGTAAAGATTTATATATGGAAAGTTGTTGTTCGGGTTCCGGGAAAAGTTTGGGTTTTTTCGGTATTGTACCGGGAAGCTTCCAGAAGGTTCCGGAGGATTCCGGAGGGGTCCGGAGGTCCGGAAATTGTTCCACCATGTCCAATACAGTAGCATGGGCTGTAGGGGGGGGAGCCCTAGCCTTAATGGGCCAGGGGCACCAGCCCCCCCAAGGCCCATGCGCATGGGAGGGGAAAACCGTAAAGGGGAGGGCCTCCACTTGACTTGGGAGACACTCCTCCCCCCCTTGGCCGCCACCCCAACCCTAGATGGGATCTAGGGGGCCGTCCCCCTCTTCCCCCCCACCTATAAATAGTGGAGGGGTGGGAGGGCAGCCGCACCACATGTTCTGGCGCAGCCCTCCCCCTCTCCCAAGTACTCCTCCTCTCCCGCGGTGCTTGGCGAAGCCCTGCTGGATCACCACGCTTCTCCATCACCACCACGCCGTTGTGCTGCTGCTGGATAGAGTCTTCCTCATCCTCTCCCTCTCTCCTTGCTGTATCAAGGCATGGGAGACGTCACCGGGCCGTACGTGTGTTGAACGCGGAGGTGCCGTCCGTTCGGCACTAGGATCTCCGGTGATTTGGATGACGACGAGTATGACTCCTTCAACCCGTTCTGTTGAACGCTTCCGCTTAGCGATCTACAAGGGTATGTAGATGCACTCTCCTTCCCCTCGTTGCTAGTTTCTCCATAGATAGATCTTGGTGACACGTAGGAAAATTTTGAATTTCTGCTACGTTCCCCAACAGTTTCAACTCCCAGGATTTCTTCATCAGACAACTTGCTGCATCTGGGATTGATCTGTTTGGCTTGAAGTTCTATGCTCCATGGGTAATGCGCCTAATCAAATTCCATTCTTCTGTCAATTATCAGCCTTCAACATGCAACCATCTTGTCTTTCTGCCTGAGGTTGATATGTCAGTTGAAGCCATCTACCCCGAGCCTGCCAAGGAGCCTCTATGTTGTGAACATATTGATCATCAAAGCTTCTCACAGCTTAATGAAGTGGTTTATGTTCCCAATGCTGCAACAACTTCTTATCCTATGGCTGGCAATGTGCGCATGCCTCATCATGCAAATATTGAAGCCACTACCAGTACAATTGCCCAAAGGCCTCGGAACCATTCTCGTGTACTCAATGACCGCGAACTGCTTGTGGCTCTACATCAGAAATAGGATAAGCACCACGACTGGCTGAAGCGTCAGATGTAGAGTCTCTTGGTGGATGTCAATCGCATTCGCAACTTGGCCACCAAGAACTCATTTGCTTCCCATGAGAATGCACGGCGGTACTGGAAAAGCCTCACTCTGCTATGCTCTGAAGATGATCTGTAAGCAGATGGCTTCACCGAGAGCTTCAAGTTTGATTCCAAACCTGCATAAAATGCAAGCTGGCGCCACACTCCCTCACTTGAAGATTATGAGTATTCATCTTCGGCTGCAACTGTTGTTGTGAATGTCGTTGATGAAGAAGATGATGCCACTTCACCAACCATGGCTACACTGCATCTCGACTCTGCACTAGGCCCCTCTGCACCACCAAAGTCCAACATCGATCTTGCTCCTTCCGGAAATGAGTAGACGCTCTATGTCTTCAAACCTTTTTGGTCATTACTGACAAAAGGGGAGAAGCATATGAGTTGATAGTCTTCAGTCGGGTCCTTATGGGTGGTTGCATTATTTTCCAAGTTTTACAACTCTCGTCTTTTGATACATTTGGTTCCTTGAGTTGTAACACTTAAACTTGATGGTCGTCTGCTACTTTTTCTGCTATTATGTGCTGCGATGATAATTCCGCATGAAGTCATTCTGCAGACGTCCATTTTCCATTATGCATATCATTATCTTCAGTATCTTTCTATATGCATAATGTATTGTCTTCACACTTTGAAGATGGCCTCCACAAATCAAAACTTGCCATGTGCATTTGCATTCAAAAGCAAATCATTTATATGCACATCTTCAGGGGGAGCCTCGTCATATGTATGAAGACAATACTCACAACACTAAACTTTCACATATTTTTATTCCCGTTAAAACTTCAACCAGTTTGTCATCAATCACCAAAAAGGGGGAGATTGTAAGTGCATCTAGTTCCACCCCTAGTTGGTTTTGGAGTATTGACGAGAAACTTGGTTGAGGGACTAATGTGTTTGTGAGAATTGCAGGATAACACAGGTAGTAGTCCCATATTGATTCGGTTTACCTACCAGAGATGACCCCTAAAAATGTGTGAAGACATTGAAGACAATGGTGGTCTATGGAAATATTCACATGGAAGACTATGACGGAGAAGACATCGCATGAAGACTATGGAGTGCGAAGACATAGTTGGTTTGTAGTTTCCTTTTCTTCTTTGTTCAGTCATAGGAACCACCGTACTGATAAGTGGGGTCCAAGTGAACAAAGTCAGAGTGACTGAAGTGATGCTCAACCAAATCCTATGTCTTCAAGTGAAGACAATGAGAGCAAATCTTATCCAGAGCTGGATGAGTCAGTTTGGCTTGTAGCCCAAGCTAAGTTGCCGGGTGTGTTTGAAACCTGACCGTTGGACACGTGTCAGTTCCCTAGTGACCCAGGGTCATTTCAGACAAATCAGGTCGGGTTGCTTCCTGGCTATAAATAGCCCACCCCTACACCATAAGTTGGTGGCTGCTCAGATTTAGTGCACGGCTTTTGTCGTTTGAGAGCAATCCATCTTCGAAGCATTTGAGAGAGAATCCTTGCGAGGACAAAGGCCAAAACACCCAGAGCCAAAGAGTGTTAGGCATCGCTGAAGTCTTTCTGTCCGCGTGATCTGAAGACTTGTTACACTTGAGGACTATTTGTCCTCCAGCCGGTTAGGCATCACATTCTGAGCATCCAAGAGTCATTGTAGATTGCCAGTGAACGAAGTCTGTGAAGGTTTGGAAGTCTCCCTTGAAGACTTACCAGAGTGATTGGGCAAGGACTAACTGTTCTTAGCTCAAGGGGAATAAGGTGTAGACGCGGTCTTCTAAGTTGAATCTCAGCCTCCCTAACCAGAGGTACAGTTGTCACAGCAACTGGAACTGGTCCAACAAACCCCTTGTCCTCTCCGAGCAACTGGTTCTATCCTTCCTCTCTCTTTACTTACAATTTGTCTTCATGAAGTTTTTGCCCTCTTGCCTGATCTGATTGACTTCACTTTGTGAAGACTATGTACTGTTTGGCTTCATACTATCTTCCATCCTGATCCACACTACCTAGCTGCTGATAGTCTTCGTGCTTTCACTACATTGCTTGCTTGACTATGGCCTGTCTAGTGTATCTACCTTCCGCTGCATATCAATAGGTTCATTTCTATTGTTTGTCTTCAAAGCACTCATGTTTTGAAGACTTCATTAAAAATCGCCTATTCAGCCCCCTCTAGTCGAATACTAGCACTTTCACCAACTAACCTGGATTGTCAACCCGGGGCAGGTGATCCTCACGGCTCCATAAAATAGGCTGCTCAGACCACCTCAAATAACGAGGCACCGCCGGCTCGACTGAGTTCATAGCCCGTTTATGGATTTTCTGATCTTGCTTACACATGCTTGTGGTGAACACATGATATTGACCGCTATTCAGCTAGTTTGGATTACTCTGATAACCAGACTGCTGCTGCTAATTCCCTTGACCAGATTGCTGATTGAAACCACCTTGATTACCTTGTCCTTGAAAGCCAGAGCTTGAACTGCCACCTGCAAAACTAGGTCCATGAGAGCCAAAACCTGAACCGCCATGCGGGCCATGATTATTCCGGAAAAAAAATTAGAGTTCCTATACTCCCTCATGATGAAACAATCCTTCCACAGATGACTAGCTGGCTTATCCTGGGTCCCGTGTTTTGGACAAGGCTGATTCATCATGGCCTCAAGGTTGAATTTCGGCCCTCCAAACTGGGGTGCATGTGTTTTCCCCTTGCAACGCTGGTTATTACTCCGCGTGTTGGTGTTAGCCACAAAGTCTAAACCATCGTCGTCCTTACGTTTACCATTACCACCTTGACCCGCCATGTAGTGCTGTCCCTTTGCATTGCCACTCTTCTTCCCCATCCCAGTCTTTTCCTCACCAGACTCAGGGTCCTTAGTGCTATCAGATATGGCATACTTGACGAGAGCCGCCATGAGCTCCCCATATCATTACAATTATGCTTAAGCCGCCCCAATTTTTGATTAAGGGGAAGGAAACAATGATTCTTCTCTAACATCAGGACTGCTGAACCAGCATTGATACTGTCCGATGAGTGTATACTAGTTGAGATCCGGTGCACCCAATTGGTTGTTGACTCACCTTCACCCTGGACACAAGAATCCAAATCTAGAATTGACATAGGCTGCTTGCATGTGTCTTTAAAATTTTGAATAAATTGCCTCTTCAACTCCGCCCATGACCCAATGGAGTTAGCGGGCAGGCTTTTCAAATAAGTACGAGCCGGCCCATCCAACATCATGGTGAAATACTTAGCACATGCAGCATCATTGACATCCAGCATCTCCATAGACATCTCATAGCTCTCAATCCAAGCCTTTGGGGGCTGATCCACCGTGTATCTAGGCACCTTGCAAGGGCCCTTGAAATCCTTAGGCAAGTGCTCGTTGCATAGAGCTGGCACTAAACACAGCACACCCAAGGTTCTAGAGGTCACTCCTGCCTCCATGGACATTGATGGATAAACCAGAGATTGTTGTTGAGCCGCCAGCCACGCCTCACATTGCGATCTGCCTTGGTCCACCAAAGCCTGAGCATTACTAGCGCGGCGGCGGGTCAGGCCTACGAGGCTGATTGTGGTGCCGCTCACTGCTCGACACGGCCGGTTCATCAATGTGCCTGCTATAACTCCGGCTTGGACGGGGTGTTGAATGGATACAATCGTGACTATATGAATAAGCTGCCTGTTGAGCCACAGCCGTCTGAAGAAGTTCTCCGGCTCTCTATATTTCCATCGCCACTGGCGACTCATCCTGAACCGGGAGAGCCGCCAATCAAGTAGTCACAGCTATCATGTTATCCAAAGGATTAGAAAAATGACCCGGGGGCGTCGGAACATGCTGAGGAGGGGCAAGTTCAAACATGGGGGTTCTGTAGCACATGGATGAACCGGTTCTCCAGCCGTCGGTGCCTCAACATCTCGATCCACACCTGGCGGATTATTGGTTCCTACCCCAAGCATGTTGAAAAGGTTCCTCACATCATAAACTGGGGGTAACCGACTCACATGCCTTCTATTAAAGATAGTGTTTGCTTCTTCCCAGTCCAAGCTTAAGCAGAAGCTCTCTGCTTGTAGCCGTTCTGCATCCCTCTACAAGGCGGCTCGCTCCGTTGCCATCTGAGTGTTCTCCGCGTTTAGATCCTCCTTGGCTTGGGCTATCTCATCACGTAACTTTGCAATGTCCGCATTATGATGAGTTTGGTTCGTCGGGTTTACCTCCGCCGCTAACAAATTTGCTAGGGCATCCAATAGATCAGATAAAACTTGAGGCGGCGGGAACACAGGGCCTCCTGCCCCGACTGCCATTGCTGGCCCATAGATCATTGTGCTATAGTTGAGGAGTTCTGACATGGTTGTGTACTAACCATGAAGATCGCAACACGGCTTGGCGGCTCGTAGAGGTCCAGAATATTGTCATCATCGGAACAGCCCCCAAGTCCGCCATCCTGAACCTGATAGATGGAATTGGTCCCACCAGTTGAGGACTCGTTGCCTGAGTAGACAACTGTCTCGCCACCGGATTCAGATCCTCCTTCCAACTCTGCTCCTTGAACAAAGCCAACATACACATGCTTCGGGGCGGTTTGAACCTTGTCGGGTTGCGCGCACCGAGCCGTCTCGACGATGTCGGTGCAGATGTCCGGCTCAACTTCCGACTCACCAATCTTGCCAATGAAGACATGGACTCCACCAAAGGGGACCCGCTACCCGTACTCAATAGAGACGGCCTCGGGGCCCCAGCCCTCATCATCGGTGTAGAGCTTGCCACGATGACTCTTAGTCATCCGGCCCACAACGTATCTCTTGAGCCATGCGAAGCTGCCCTTCGAGAACTCGAAACGATCGTGCGCTGGCCCCATGGTGGGCGCCAACTGTCGTGGAATTGTCACGGCAGATGCCCTAGCATGAGGACTTAGGTGTGGAGCCATTTCTACAAGGTTAGATTGAAGGGGTTAAAACGGGACAAGGGACACATAGAGTTTACCCAGGTTCGGCCCCTCGCAACGAGGTAAAGGCCTACTCCTGCTTTTGGTTGTATTGCTTGCATTTCGATTACCAGGGAGAGAATACGCTTGACCCAGTTCTCGACTTGTTGTTTCTTGCCTTAACCCTCTGCCAAGTCACCCCTTTATATACATAGGCTGATGACCGGTGGCTTATAGAGTCTTGGACGGCTCATACACTACGTGTCCGGCTCGGTGACAGAACTACACTTTCCTTAACATACAAGTTAAACATATGGCGGTTTATGCCCATGGGCCTCAAGTCTCCTCCGAGTCTTGGGTCTAGTAGCTTGCTTCAGGAACCGCCATCTTCATCATCTTCTTGGTCCTTCTCGTTATGAACCGCCAGTGGTATGACCCAGCCCCTCCTGGGCGGGTCATACCCAATAGTTATATCCCCAACAGTTTGCAAAGTCCATGACCCATTTAGCAGGTTTATTAGTTTAAAATTAATAATTCTAGTACGCAAATTCACATTTCATATCGAACAGCTGTTTGCCAATTTCATATCAGGCACATAAATATATTTTAACATCACAATACGATAGCTACCTGAAAACAACAAAGTATAGCATATAGCTAGTTCGGCTTCATAAGAACAATATAGAACAATATATCCATTTCCCTAATCGAGGTCATCCAGGCTCGTCTTATCCACCACTGATTTCAGTTCAGTAAGAACCTGTTTTGCACTAGCGAACTGGGAAAGTGTCTTCTCCTTCACCAACACCATCTTAGCAAAGTCTGATTTAAAAAATCTGGGCTCATTCTTCACCTTCCTCTTTTTATCCCACATCTTCAAATATTCTTCAGAGTTGACAACACTTTCTGTAAGCCTACATCTGTTCTCTCCCTCATACATGCTCCAGAGCTTTGCTAGGCACATCTTCAAAGACTGTGGCCACTCTTGATCAACCCACTCCAAGTAAGAACACTTCCGTTCATCCTATAATATTTAAAACTAGATCAGTAACAATTGTAGGGGAAATGGGTTTATAGCAACATAGAAAATCACCAATACTTATTTTGAAAAACTGAAGAAACAGGTTAATTATGACATATCTTCTCAAAAAGATCAATGTGCAAATGAATTAATTGCTACTGAGACAACAACCAAATTCTGAAACATCAGAAGCTATAATTAACTACAACAACGCTACAAGTTCTCACTCATGTACTATAAACAAGAAATGGAACATTTTATGAGGAAGGTAAATATAATTGCAACAACATAGCGACAGTGTTTGGATGACAGCAAATTGAAACTAACAGGTGTGTGCATGCACAAATTTAGTAACATAGAACTAATAGCACTAAGGTCGTCCACTATGTATGCCAAAACTGGTGTAAAGACTACTGTTGATACATCTCACACAGGTGCTTGATATGTCCATTTTGCATCATGTTTGCCTACTGTTATTTATATTGTTTTTATGCATAATAAAGCTTTTTGGAGTAATTCTAATGCCTTTCTCTCATAATTTGCAAGGTTCACACAAAGAGGGAGAATTCCGGTAGCTGGAAATCTGGACCTGAAAAAGCTACGCCAGGCTACCAATTTTGCACAACTCCAAATGAGCTGAAACTTCACAAGGAATTTTTATGCGATAAATAAGAAATAATGGAGCAAGTAACTACTGGAGGGGGCTGCCTAGTGAGCACAAGACACCAGGGCGCGCCAGGGCCCCCAGGCGTGCCCTGGTGGGTTGTGCTCAGCCCAACCCACCTCCGATGCCCCTCTTCTTGTATTTAAGTTATTTTGAACTAGAAAAAATAGAGAGAGGACTTTTAGGACGAAGCGCTGCCGTCTTGAGGCGGAACTTGGGCAGGAGCACTTTTGCCCTCAGGCGGAGCGATTCCGCCGAGGGAACATCCCTCCCGGAGGGAGAAATTATCCTCATCATCATCACCAACAACTCTCCCATCTTGGGGAGGGCAATCTCCATCAACATCTTCAACAGCACCATCTCCCCTCAAACCCTAGTTCATATCTTGTGTTCAATCTTTGTACTGTTGTGGGAGTCCTGGACTAGGGGGCCCTCGGGCGTCCGGTCTATCAATGTGGGCCGGACAAATAGGCCATCAAGATACAAGACAAAAGATTATCTCTCGTGTTCGGTGGGGACTCCTGTATGCATGGATGGCAAGTATAGGTGTCCGGATATGTTATTCCTTTCTGTAAAACTGACTTTGTACAACCCTAAGCCCCTCCGGTGTCTATATAAACCGGAGGGTAGATCGGAGGCAGGATCACAACATTTCTAGGCTAGCTAATCTAGGGTTAGCCGAATCGATCTCGAGGTAGATCAACTCTTGTAACTTCCACACACTTGAATATAATCAAGGACGAGTAGGGTTTTACCTCCATTAAGAGGGCCCGAACCTGGGTAAACACTATGTCCTTTGTCCATAGTAACCATTGATCCTCAGACGTATAGCTTGGGCCCCCTACCTGAGATCTGTCGGTTTTGACACCGACATTGGTGCTTTCATTGAGAGCTCCGCTGTATCGTCAACAGAAGGATCGATGGCTCACCTCTTCATCAACAATGATGCTGCGTCCAAGGAAATCTTTACCCCTGGGCAGGTTTTTTTGTTCGGTGGCTTCGCGCTTCGAGCCAACTCGATCAAGCCTCGAGCAGGTCGATAGTTATGCCCCCGGCCACCAGATCAGGTTTGGAAACCAGAACTACGTTGCTGACATCCAAGGAGACCTAGTCTTCGACGGGTTCACGGCCTCGGCCGCCACTCTGTGTCCCCGTCGAGAAAACTCTTCGGATCCCCTATCAGATCATGTCCAGGGGTCGACATCCACACCGGCCTTGGCCTTAGATCCGGGGCAGGTCTTACTGTCCGAAGACGGCAGCATGAGCCCCTCCGAACTTCTTCCCCTTGTGGAACTCCCGACCGAAGACCCAGATGCAATCTTAGACTTGGCTCTGGGCAACCATCTCGAATTGCCGAGGTCTGCACGACACGGGCCCGACCAGGTGTCCCATGCCGAACTTAGCCCAGCAGATCCGCAGTTTCCGGTCCCGCTTCCGCTCTTAGATGAAGCATTGGGTTTGAGGCAGTCTCTCACCATCATGGAGTCCTTACCTCCGAACTATACCCAGCTTGCACTGGGGGCTGAGAACGGGGAATTCCATGCCCTAGCCACCACCCATGTAATAGCCACTATCGAGGACTTAACCAACATGTTGGACTATGCGTCCGAAGACATTGACAGCATGGAAGACGATGCCGATGCCGAACCAAGCCAAGTCCCACCCGTCACGGGGCATTGGACGGCCACCTCAACCTATGATGTGTACATGGTGGACACTCTAGATGAAAAGAACGACGAGGATAATCTGAGCCCAGATGAGACTCTGGACAACGCCAAAGATCCTGAATAGCAACGACGAGGATAATACAACATCGATAAACCACCAAAGCACTGACGTCAGCGGCGCCACTCACGGTTGCGTTGGGCGAAGAATAGCAACACCGGCACCAGAGATAATGAGACTCTAGACAATGCAAAGATCCTGAATACCTCATCGAGCCCATGTCCGAACAAGATGAGAGGGAAGAGGGTGAATACAGTCCTGGACACGCTGATCACGAGGATTTGGAAAACAACAACTATATGCCAGAAGCTGAAGAGGAGGTTAGCCTCGGCGACAAAGATTTTATCGTCCGAGAGGAACCCCTTGACGAAGAATACTTTAAGCATAGCTCATCGCTACAACCCGGAGCCTGAAGAAGAAGAAGCAACAGCTCAAAGCTGAGCAAGATACGTTGAATGAAAGGTGGACTAAGGTCCTGGCCGCTAAGGAATATGGCCACGAGTGACCTGTTAAAAGTTACCCTAAGCGCAAGCTGCTGCCACAATTCAACGATAAAGCCCTTGAGCCAATACCGTCGAAGTAGAATCAGGCGGACCAACCAGACCAACCACCACGTGGGCGGGATAAAACGGCATGTCAAGCCAAACACCAACCCGCACCCCTCGCCGAAGAGGCAGGGAGACGACAGCCGCGGGATACACTTACGACTTGCAATGCAACCTAGCCAATAAGGATAGTCAGACTAGATCAATCTACGGATCAAGGGGCCGTGCCCCGGCATGAGACAATGGCTATGAAGCCCGGCGTGATGATCATTACTATGTTCGGGATCAGAACCGAACTGAGATGTCAGCCGATCTCCGTCACAACATTGCATGATATAGAGGGGCCGCACACCCCATATGCTTTACCGATGAGGTCATGAAGCACCAATTTTCGGAAGGGTTTAAACCCGTAAACATCGAACAGTATGATGGAACGACGCATCCGCCCGTCTTGATTTTAGATTTTCTTCTCCACATTCACATGGCTCGAGGAGATAATCTCCATGCCATTAAATATCTTCATCTAAAGCTGAAAGGACCAGCACGACACTGGCTAAACAACCTCCTAGAAAACTCCATTGGAATCTAGGATGACTTGGAAGATGCTTTTAGGGCTAACTTTCAGGGCACTAATGTCCGGCCACCGGATGCTGGCGACTTGAGTCACACAATTCAGCAGCCAGCCTAATCAGCTCGCAAGCATTGAACCGGTTCTTCACTAAAAAGAACCAGATCGTAGACTGTCCGGACGCCAACGCCTTAGAGGCCTTTAAGCACAACGTCCGTGATGAATGGCTCGCCCGACACCTTGGGCAAAAAAAGCCGAAGACAATGGCAGCCTTAACGACACTCATGACCCGCTTTGTGCGGGTAAAGACAGCTGGTTGGCCCATAGAAGCAACATCTCGGGTGACCCCGACACCTTCGAGGTGCGGGATGGAAATGGTAAACCTCGCCACAATAAAAACAAACGTCGGAACAACAACAACGATGACGTAGACGATACGGCAGTCAATGCCGGATTCAGTGGTCCTAAGTCCGGTCGGCGGAAGAAACTTTTCAAAGGCAACAAAGACGTGCCATCTAGCTTAGATAAAATCCTCGAGAGGCCCTGTCAGATTCATGGCACCCTGATACGTCTCCAACGTATCTATAATTTATGAAGCATTCATGCTATTTTATTATCTGTTTTGAATGATTATGGGCTTTATTATACACTTTTATATTACTTTTGGGACTAACCTATTAACCGGAGGCCCAGCCCATATTGCTGTTTTATTGCCCGTTTCAGTATTCCGAAGAATAGGAATATCAAATGGAGTCCAAACGGAATGAAACCTTCGGCAGCGTTATTTTTGGGAAGAATATCACCCAGGAGACTTGGAGTTCATGTTAGAAGAGCCTAGAGGAGGCCACGAGATAGGAGAGTGCCCCCCTACTGGGCGCGCCCCCTATCTCGTGGGCCCCTCGAGCACCTCCCGACCGACTTCTTTCGCCTATATAAGCCTACGTATCCTAAAAACATCGAATATGAAAATAGACCGGGAGTTCCGCCGCCGCAAGCCTCTGTAGCCACCATAAACCTCTCGGGAGCCCTTCCCGGCACCCTGCCGGCGGAGGGATCCTTCACCGGTGGCCATCTTTATCATCCCGACGCTATCCATGACGAGGAGGGAGTAGTTCACCCTCGAGGCTGAGGGTATGTACCATTAGCTATGTGTTTGATCTCTCTCTCTCGTGTTCTCTCTCGTGTTCCCTATATGGCACGATCTTGATGTATCCCGATCTTTGCTATTGTAGTTGGATCTTATGATGTTTCTCCCCCTCTACTCTCTTGTGATGAATTGAGTTTTCCCTTTGAAGTTATCTTATCGGATTGAGTCTTTTATGAGGACAATTGATGTATGTCTTGCCGTGCTTATCTGTGGTGACAATGGGATATCATGTGCCACTTGATGTATGTTTTGGTGACCAACTTGCGGGTTCCGCCCATGAACCTATGCATAGGGGTTGGCACACGTTCTTGACTCTCCGGTAGAAACTTTGGGGCACTCTTTGAAGTACTTTGTGTTGGTTGAATAGATGAATCTGAGATTGTGTGATGCATATCGTATAATCATGCCCACGGATAATTGAGGTGACAATGGAGTATCTAGGTGACATTAGGGTTTTGGTTGATTTGTGTCTTAAGGTGTTATTCCAGTACGAACTCTTGA
This sequence comes from Triticum timopheevii, assembly GCA_963921465.1. Lineage (NCBI taxonomy): Eukaryota > Viridiplantae > Streptophyta > Magnoliopsida > Poales > Poaceae > Triticum > Triticum timopheevii. The sequence continues at coordinate 500,676,800 of OY997272.1, forward strand.
ATAGATTGACCCGAAAGAATAACTTTGAGGTGGTTTCGTACCCTACCATAATCTCGTCGTTTGTTCTCCGCTATTAGTTGCTTTGGAGTGACTCTTTGTTGCATGTTGAGGGATTGTTATATGATCTATCTATGTTATTATTGTTGAGAGAACTTGCACTAGTGAAAGTATGAACCTTAGGCCTTGTTTCCTACCATTGCAATACCGTTTGTGCTCACTTTTATCATTAGTTACCTTGCTGTTTTTATAATTTCAGATTACAAATACCTTTATCTACCATCTATTTTGCACTTGTATTACCATCTGTTCGCCGAACTAGTGCACCTATACAAATTACCATTGTATTGGGTGTGTTGGGGACACAAGAGACTCTTTGTTATTTTGTTGCAGGGTTGTTTGAGAGAGACCATCTTCATCCTACGCCTCCTACGGATTGATAAACCTTAGGTCATCCACTTGAGGGAAATTTGCTACTGTCCTACAAACCTGTGCACTTGCAGGCCCAACAACGTCCACAAGAAGAAGGTTGTGTAGTAGACATCAAGCTCTTTTCTGGCGACGTTGCCGAGGAGGCTAGGTAAACGGCACTCACACCCCGTCAACTAAGCTCTTTTCTGGCGCCGTTGCTTGGGAGGTGAGTGCTTGAAGGTATATCTTTAGATCTTGCAATCGAATCTTTTTGTTTCTTGTTTTATCACCAGTTTAGTTTATAAAAGAAAAACTACAAAAAAATGGAATTGAGTTTGTCTCATACGCTTCATCTTTTCAATATCTTTCGTGAGAATGATGGAAAGGAAAATTGTGCTCAAGTGCTAGAAGAAGAATGCATTAGAATGTTTGGTACTAGATCTGTGTATGATGAGCATGATTGCAATGTTGTTAGTATGAATTCCTTGAATATCCATGATGCTAATGATATGCAAAGCCACAAGCTTGGGAAGCTATGTTTGATGAATATGATATTTTTTGTCCCCCAAGTATTGATGAGAATATTTACTATGATGATAGCATGCCTCCTATTTATGATGATTATATTGATGAAAGTGGGTTTGGAAGAGTGTCAACTTTAGGTAGTATTGATCCCACTATTTTGGAGGATATTGAATCTTATTGTGATGAATATGAAAGTGGATTTGGAAGAGTGTCAACTTTATTTAGTGATGATTCCACTATTTCGGAAGAGGTTTCAATTGATTATGAGAACAAAGTTGCTATCTATGATGATTATTGTGATGACTTGTATGCAATTAAGAATAATGATAACCATGAAACTTGTCATCATGATTTTAGTTTTCAATTGGATTATGCATCACATGATAGTTATTTTGTTGAGTTTACTCCCACTATTATTCATGAGAAGAATTTTGCTTATGTGGAGAGTAGTAAAATTTCTATGCAAGTAGATCATGAAAAGAATGCTTTAGGTGCTGGTTATATTGTTGAATTCATTCATGATGCTACTGAAAATTATTATGAGAGAGGAACATATGCTTGTAGGAGTTGCAATAATGCCAAGTTTCCTCTCTATGTGCTTAAAATCTTGAAGTTGTGCTTGTTTTATCTTCCTATGCTAGTTGATTCTTGTTACCATAAGTTGTTTGCTCACAAAATCCCTATGCATAGGAAGTGGGTTAGGCTTAAATGTGATATTCATATGCTTCATGATGCTCCCTTTATGTTTCAATTATTATCGTTTTTGTGAGCATCATTGCCATCATCATGCCTAGCTAAAAAGACATTAAAGAAAAGCGCTTGTTGGGAGACAACCCAATATTTACCCTTACTGTTTTTGTGTGTCCACATGATTATGCTACTTTAGTAATCATGTTTTATAGCTTTTGTTTCAGTAAAGTGCTAAGTAGGACCTTTGGGAAGACTTGGGTGAAGTATATGTGATCTTTCTGTAAAAAAATAGAAACTTTAGTGCTCACGAGATTAGCTGCTATTATTTACTGGAGAGTGATTTTAGGTTGATTCTATTTGCAGATTATTAATAGACAAATTCCTCAGGTACCGCAATTTATTTCAGAATTGTTTGAGTTCGAGAAGTATACGTTTGATACAGATTACTACACACTGTTCTGTTTTTGACAGATTCTGTTTTCATTGTGTTGTTTGCTTATTTTGATGAATCTATGGCTAGTATGTAAGGGTATGAACCATAGAGAAGTTGTAATACAGTAGGTTTAACACCAATATGAATTTAGAATGAGTTCATTATAGTACCCTAAGTGGTGGTTTTATTTTCTTATACTAATGGAGCTTACGAGTTTTGTGTTGAGTTTTGTGTGGTGAAGTTTTCAAGTTTTGGGTAAAGATTTGATGGACTATGAAATAAGGAGTGGTAAGAGCCTAAGCTTGGGGATGCCCAAGGAACCCCAAGATATTCAAGTATAACCAAAATCCTAAGCTTGGGGATGCCCCGGAAGGCATCCCCTCTTTCGTCTTCGTTCATCGGTAACTTTACTTGGAGCTATATTTTTATTCACCACATGATATCTGTTTTGCTTGGAGCATCATTTTCTTTTTTTAGTTTTTGCTTGCTGCCATCCTATATACTTAAGAAGTTCATCCCCACTACTTGTAATTTTCTCAACATGCAGCATGTCCACCTCAGCGACCCCACCACATCAGCACTGCTGGCTTGAGGGGAAAAAACTTGAACGCCACGCTCGGTTCCACTGGCGCGAATAAGTCCTCCTTTAGTTTTGACCTTCAGTTTCCCCTTCGAACTGACTAATGAATCTAATTAGAAAAACTCCAATCGTTTTTCCCTTCCGCTTCCCCTTCCGTAACTGACGAATTAATCTGATCATAAAAATCGACCACCAGCCGCATGTGGTAGTGCATCCAGTACGCCATTCCCACCTCGGGAGTCCAGAGTGACCCGGCGAGCGCAGCGTTGCTGACCGGCGACACTGGGGATGAACCAGCCCACTGGCGAGCGAGCCACGACATTTGGTGCGACCCTGGTGAGCCGCCCCACGACCCAGGTGATGTCGCTCTGACCTCGTCGACGGTACCACGGGTCCCCATCGACGCCGCTACATGCGACCTCGATGAGCCACCCCGCAACCCATTGCGCGCGACGCCGCTCCCGCGACCATGGCTGCTTATTTTCCGGGAAGGCGTCCACCCAAGTGATATCGCTCTCACCCCATCGATAGAACCACGGGTCCCCATCGATGCCACTACATGTGACCTTGGCGAGCCACCCCACGACCCATTGCGTGCGACGCTGCTCCGGCGACCATGGCTGTTTTTTTTCGGGAAGACGACCACGGCTGCTAATTGCATGCCCACTCTTCCACCAATCAGTGTAGATGTTCAGGTGGAACCCACTCTCGTGGATGTTGTGGTAGTCTAGAGAGGTTTCTTCGGGCCCAATCTGCTGACAACAACCACTGAACGGAGGAGTTTTCCGCGATTTCAATCTTGGTTGTGCATCCCTCGTCGAGGAGAACTTGGGAAAGGAGGTGAAGTCGATTGCTGTAACTGCCCCAGGCATTCATCTGTTTGAGGTAAGTTGTAGGACAGTTAGACCACAAATTGACCTGAATACAGGGTCTATTTCTTCAAAGGTGTATACTGCAGGCTTCTATTTTTGGACGGGGTTTGGTAATTATATGAGAGTGTCATTTCCTTACTTTTCTTTAAAAGTGTGTATCAATTGTCATCTCCGACCATGTACTGTATTTTTGCGCTTCTTAGGAACTGAGAAGATTAAAGTATGAAATTCATTGTTCAGTTATACAGAAAGATTTAATACGTTCAGGACTACGATCATGAGAACTTTGCTTCTAGAGGACCAAAGAAGGTTTACTATAAATCCTTACGATGGACTTCACATTGTCTAGCATTTGATCTTTTTATGTTTCTCCTTGTAGTATGCAGAAGATATTGAAAGCGGTTCTTCGGATGTACAAACAAAGTACAAGCGAATGTACGAAGATGACATAAATCATTTTGCTGCTTTATGGAGCCAGGTAGCTATATCTGAACATATCACCAGCAACATGGGTAATCTATGCTATGGTATATACTCAGTTTAAGTTTCAACCCTTTTAGTTTATATATTTTTTGTAGTTGCCACTCATGTCCGTTCACTAAAAGGCTTGCTGGGTTCTTGTATCTCTGTTCTGAATCCAAATATGATAATGTTTTAGTTAAATATTTTTCCTGCCACAAACATAGATATGGATCCTTTGCTAATCAGTTAATATCATTTTACCCTACTATATTGTAGGGATAAACTTCATTTGGTATACCTATGAAAGAGCATAAGGACGATGATCAGGATACATGGGAAGTTACACACCACACATCTCAAATTAGCACAAATACTATATTTTTTGTGCAGTACCTGAATGTCAGACTCCATGTTATTTGTGCCCAATTTTCATTTGCTGAAATAAAAATTCAGAATATGCCTATTGTCCGAGGTTTGAGCAAAAGAATTCATCATGTTGGAGATCCTAAACAATACAAATTTTCATTATTTTTTCATTTGTTAATGTAGCTTATAAATTTACAAACTTATTTTGTTTGTGTATTATCATTGCATATGGCTAAGAGATCCCGCAGCAACGCGCGGGGTATCATCTAGTTTAGATTAATGTTTTGCATCTTTATTTTGAATAAAAATGTCAAGGATAGCCTTTACCATGCTTATTTTGCTAGTATACATGTTGCTGTTTGAAAACATAAAGTTTACCGCTGTTGCAAAAATTCCCTAGAAAAGTTAGAGAATGGTATAATGTTGAATCTTTTTGCATAATGACCTCTGATAAATCTGTTATAGTTTAATATTTTTCTTATACTTTTTGGAGTTAGGGAAGTATGATGAATCTAGCATTCTTTACAGACTATACTGTTTTGGCAGATTGCTGTTATGGTTGCATTGTTTGCATATGTTTGCTTGTTTAATGATTCTATTTGAGGATAGGACTATTAAATATGCAGACACATTTAGTATTCGATGTTGAATAATAATGTTAGTAATTTGTTACAGTAGAAAATGATAAGGTTTTGCATTGGTTTATACTAACCTATCTCACGAGTTCTTGTTGAGTTTGGTGTGGATGAAGCTTTTGATAAAAAGAAGAGAAACCATGATATGAGAGGAATTAAGGAGACACAAAAGCTCAAGCTTGGGGATGCCCAAGGCACCCCAAGATAATATTTCAAGAAGTCTTAAGTATCTAAGCTTGGGGATACCCCGGTAGGCATCCCACCTTTCTTCTTCAACAACTATCGGTTAGTATCGGTTGAGCCTAAGTTTTTGCTTCTTCACATGAGTTGTGCTATCCTTGCAATGTCATTTTATTTTGTTTTGCTTGCTGTTTGAATAAGATACCAAGATCCGAAATTCTTAAATGATAGACAGTCTTCGCATAGTTGCATAATTATTTATCTACTCACTGATCTTCACTTATATCCTATGAGTAAATGGTTGAATGAGTTGAATGTCATAAATCTGAAATTATATATGTTTCATTTGCTTATCCCATGGGGATTAATGACTTCACATCTAAGAAGTAGAGGTTGTAAATTTATTGACGGTTAGCAAGCATTGTATTAGTCATTTGAACAATTCATGAAAGAATATTGAAGGAAGAGAGATTTCACATATAAATATATTATCATAGACATCTTTTATAATTGTGAGCACTCATTAAGTATGACATGCTAAAGAGTTGATGTTGGACAAGGAAGACAACATAATGGGTTATGTTTTCTCGCATCTCAATTAAAGTATGTTGTCATGGAGCATTCAAACATGTTGAGCTTGCCTTTCCCCCTCATGCTAGCCAAAATTCCTAGCACTAAGTGAAGGAAATATGCCCTAGAGGCAATAATAAAGTTATTATTTATTTCCTCATATCATGATAAATGTTTATTATTCATGCTAGAATTGTATTAACCGGAAACATAATACATGTGTGAATACATAGACAAAACTATGGTCACTAGTATGCCTCTACTTGACTAGCTCATTAATCAAAGATGGTCATGTTTCCTGACCATAGACATGTGTTGTCATTTGATTAGTGGGATCACATCATTAGAAGAATGATGTGATTGACATGACCCATTCTGTTAGCCTAGCACTTGATCGTTTAGTATATTGCTATTGCTTTCTTCATGACTTATACAAAGTTCCTGCAACTATGAGATTGTGCAACTCCCGTGTACCGGAAGAACACTTTGTGTGCTACCAAACGTCACAACGTAACTGGGTGATTATAAAGGTGCTCTACAGGTGTTTCCAAAGGTTCATGTTGAGTTGGCATAATTCGAGATTAGGATTTGTCACTCCGATTGTCGGAGAGGTATCTCTGGGCCCTCTCGGTAATACTCATCACTTAAGCCTTGCAAGCATGTAACTAATGAGTTAGTTATGAGATGACGTATTACAGAACGAGTAAAGAGACTTGCCGGTAACGAGATTGAACTAGGTAACATACCGATGACAAAGGGAACAAAGTATGTTGTTATGCGGTTTGACCGATAAAGATCTTTGTAGAAAATGTAGGAACCAATATGGACATCCAGGTCCCGCTATTGGTTATTGACTAGGGACGTGTCTCGGTCATGTCTACATTGTTCTCGAACCGTAGGGTCCGCACGCTTAAGGTTTCGATGACAGTTACATTATGAGTTTATGTATTTTGATGTACATAAGGTTGTTCGGACTCCAGGATGTGATCATGGACATGACGAGGAGTCTCGAAATGGTCGAGAAATAAAGATTGATATATTGGACGGATATATTTGGACACCGGAAAGGTTCCGGAGAAGTTTGGAGCTCCGGGAGGTTACCGGAAACCCCCGGGAGGTATATGGGCCTTATTGGGCCCATGTAGGAGGAAGAGAGAAGGAGCAAGGGAAGGGGGCGCGCCCCCCCAAGCCTAATCCGAATTGGGGAGGGGGGCGGCCCCCCTTTCCTTTCTCCTTCCCCCTCTTCCTATTACTACTACTAGTACTACTTCCTAATACTAGTACTCTTTCCTTCCCCCTCCAAATAAGATAAGGAAAAGAGAGGGAAACCTACTTGGAGTAGGTTTCCCCCTCCTCATGGCGCGCCCCCCTAGGGCCGGCCACCTCCTCCCTCCCCCCTTTATATACAGGGGTAGGGGGGCACCCTAGAACACACAAGTTGATCATTGATCGTTCCTTAGCCGTGTGCGGTGCCCCCCTCCACGATATTACACCTCGGTCATATTGTAGCGGTGCTTAGGCAAAGCTCTGCGACAGGAGAACATCAAGATCGTCACCACGCCGTCGTGATGACGGAACTCCCCCTTGGCGCCTCTACTGGATTGGAGATCGAGGGTGCGTCATCGAGCTGTACGTGTGTCAAGAACTCGGAGGTACCGGAGTAACGGTGCCTGGATCGGTTGAACCGGGAAGACGTACGACTACTTCCACTACGTTGTGTCAACGCTTCCGTTTCGATCTACGAGGGTACGTAGACAGCACTCTCCCCTCGTTGCTATATCATCACCATGATCTTGCGTGTGCGTAGGAAATTTTTTGAAATTACTGCGTTCCCCTACAGTGGCATCAGAGCCTAGGTTTTTATGCGTTGATGTTATATGCACGAGTAGAACACAAGTGAGTTGTGGACGATATAAGTCATACTGCCTACCAGCATGTCATACTTTGGTTCAGCGGTATTGTTGGATGAAGCGGCCCGGACCGACATTACGCGTACGCTTACGCGAGACTGGTTTTACCGCCCTGCTTTGCACACAGGTGACTAGCAGGTGTCTGTTTCTCCAACTTTAGTTGAACCGAGTGTGGCTACGCCCGGTCCTTGTGAAGGTTAAAACGGAGTCTATTTGACAAACTATCGTTGTGGTTTTGATGCGTAGGTAAGAACGGTTCTTGCTAAGCCCGTAGCAGCCACGTAAAATTTGCAACAACAAAGTAGAGGACGTCTAACTTGTTTTTGCAGGGCATGTTGTGATGTGATATGGCCAAGACGTGATGCTATATTTTATTGTATGAGATGATCATGTTTTGTAACCGAAGTTATCGGCAACTGGTAGGAGCCATATGGTTGTCGCTTTATTGTATGAAATGCAAACGCCCTGTAATTGCTTTACTTTATCACTAAGCGGTAGCGATAGTCGTAGAACCAATAGATGGCGTAAACGACAACGATGCTACGATGGAGATCAAGGTGTCACGCCGGTGACGATGGTGATCACGACGGTGCTTCGGAGATGGAGATCACAAGCACAAGATGATGATGGCCATATCATATCACTTATATTGATTGCATGTGATGTTTATCCTTTATGCATCTTATCTTGCTTTGATTGACGGTAGCATTTTAAGATGATCTCTCACTAAAATTATCAAGAAGTGTTCTCCCTGAGTATGCACCGTTGCCAAAGTTCGTCGTGCCGAGACACCACGTGATGATCGGGTGTGATAAGCTCTACGTCCATCTACAACGGGTGCAAGCCAGTTTTGCACACGCAGAATACTCAGGTTAAACTTGACGAGCCTAGCATATGCAGATATGGCCTCGGAACATGGAGACCGAAAGGTCGAGTGTGAATCATATAGTAGATATGATCAACATAATGATGTTCACCATTGAAAACTACTCCATCTCACGTGATGATCGGTTATGGTTTAGTTGATTTGGATCACGTGATCACTTAGATGACTAGAGAGATGTCTGTCTAAGTGGGAGTTCTTAAGTAATATGATTAATTGAACTTAAATTTATCATGAACTTAGTACCTGATAGTATCATTGCTTGTCTATGTTTGTTTGTAGATAGATGGCTCATGCTGTTGTTCCGTTGAATTTTAATGCGTTCCTTGAGAAAGAAAAGTTGAAAGATGATGGTAGCAATTACACGGACTGGGTCCGTAACCTGAGGATTATCCTCATTGCTGCATAGAAGAGTTACGTCCTGGAAGCACCGCTGGGTGCCAGGCCTGCTGCTGATGCAACTCACGACGTTAAGAACGTCTGGCAGAGCAAAGCTGATGACTACTCTATAGTTCAGTGTGCCATGCTTTACGGCTTAGAATCGGGTCTTCAACGACGTTTTGAACGTCATGGAGCATATGAGATGTTCCAGGAGTTGAAGTTAATATTTCAAGCAAATGCCCGGATTGAGAGATATGAAGTCTCCAATAAGTTCTACAGCTGCAAGATGGAGGAGAATAGTTCTGTCAGTGAACATATACTCAGAATGTCTGGGTATAACAATCACTTGATTCAACTGGGAGTTAATCTTCCTGATGATAGTGTCATTGACAGAATTCTTCAATCACTGCCACCAAGCTACAAGAGCTTTGTGATGAACTATAATATGCAAGGGATGAACAAGACAATTCCCGAGCTCTTCGCGATGCTGAAAGCCGCGGAGGTAGAAATCAAGAAGGAGCATCAAGTGTTGATGGTTAACAAGACCACTAGTTTCAAGAAGAAGGGGAACTTCAAAAAGAACGGCAAGCAAGTTGCTGCTCAAGAGAAGAAACCCAAGTCTGGACCTAAGCCTGAAACTGAGTGCTTCTACTGCAAGCAGACTGGTCACTGGAAGCGGAACTGCCCCAAGTATTTGGCGGATAAGAAGGATGGAAAAGTGAACAAAGGTATATGTGATATACATGTTATTGATGTGTACCTAACTAGAGCTCGTAGTAGCACCTGGGTATTTGATACTGGTTCTGTTGCTAATATTTGCAACTCGAAACAGGGACTACAGAATAAGCAAGCACTGACCAAGGACGAGGTGACGATGCGCGTGGGAAACGGTTCCAAAGTCGATGTGATCGCCGTCGGCACGCTACCTCTACATCTACCATCAGGATTAGTTTTAGACCTAAATAATTGTTATTTGGTGCCTACGTTGAGCATGAACATTATATCTGGATCTTGTTTGATGCGAGACGGTTATTCATTTAAATCAGAGAATAATGGTTGTTCTATTTATATGAGTAATATCTTTTATGGTCATGCACCCTTGAAGAGTGGTCTATTTTTATTGAATCTCGATAGTAGTGATACACATATTCATAATGTTGAAGCCAAAAGATGCAGAGTTGATAATGATAGTGCAACTTATTTGTGGCACTGCCGTTTAGGTCATATCGGTGTAAAACGCATGAAGAAACTCCATACCAATGGACTTCTGGAATCACTTGATTATGAATCACTTGGTACTTGCGAACCGTGCCTCATGGGCAAGATGACTAAAACACCGTTCTCCGGAACTATGGAGAGAGCAACGGATTTGTTGGAAATCATACATACAGATGTATGTGGCCCGATGAATGTTGAAGCTCGTGGCGGATATCGTTATTTTCTCACCTTCACAGATGATTTAAGTAGATATGGGTATATCTACTTAATGAAACACAAGTCTGAAACATTTGAAAAGTTCAAAGAATTTCAGAGTGAAGTTGAAAATCATCGTAACAAGAAAATAAAATTTCTACGATCTGATCGTGGAGGAGAATATTTGAGTTACGAGTTTGGTTTACATTTGGAACAATGCGGAATAGTTTCGCAACTCACGCCACCTGGAACACCACAAAGAAATGGTGTGTCCGAATGTCGTAATCGTACTTTACTTGATATGGTGCGATCTATGATGTCTCTTACCGATTTATCGCTATCATTTTGGGGTTATGCTTTAGAGACGGCCGCATTCACGTTAAATAGGGCACCATCAAAATCCGTTGAGACGACGCCTTATGAACTGTGGTTTGGCAAGAAACCAAAGTTGTTGTTTCTTAAAGTTTGGGGCAGCGATGCTTATGTGAAGAAACTTCAACCAGATAAGCTCGAACCCAAATCGGAGAAATGTGTCTTCATAGGATACCCAAAAGAAACTGTTGGGTACACCTTCTATCACATATCCGAAGGAAAAACATTCGTTGCTAAGAATGGATCCTTTCTAGAGAAGGAGTTTCTCTCGAAAGAAGTGAGTGGGAGGAAAGTAGAACTTGATGAGATAACTGTATCTACTCCCTTATTGGAAGGTAGTTCATCACGAGAACCAGTTCCCATGACAACCACACCAATTAGTGAGGAAGCTAATGATATTGATCATGAAACTTCAGATCAAGTTTCTACTGAACATCGTAGGTCCACCAGAGTAAGATCCGCACCAGAGTGGTACGGTAATCCTATTCTGGAAGTCATGTTACTTGACCATGATGAACCTACGAACTATGAGGAAGCGATGATGAGCCCAGATTCCGCAAAATGGCTGGAGGCCATGAAATCTGAGATAGGATCCATGTATGATAACAAAGTATGGACTTTGGTTGACTTGCCCGATGATCGGCAAGCCATTGAGAATAAATGGATCTTTAAGAAGAAGACTGACGCTGATGGTAATATTACTGTCTGTAAAGCTCGACTTGTTGCAAAAGGTTTTCGACAAGTTCAAGGGGTTGACTACGATGAGACTTTCTCACCCGTAGCGATGCTTAAGTCTGTCCGAATCATGTTGGCTATTGCTGCATTTCATGATTATGAAATTTGGCAAATGGATGTCAAGACTGCATTCTTGAATGGATTTCTAGAAGAAGAGTTGTATATGATGCAGTCGGAAGGTTTTGTTGATCCAAAAGGTGCTGACAAAGTGTGCAAGCTCCAACGTTCCATTTATGGACTAGTGCAAGCATCTCGGAGTTGGAATAAACGTTTTGATAGTGTGATCAAAGCATATGGTTTTGTACAGACTTTTGGAGAAGCCTGTATTTACAAGAAAGTGAGTGGGAGCTCTGTAGCATTTCTAGTTTTATATGTTGATGACATATTATTAATTGGAAATGATATAGAATTTCTGGATAGCATAAAGGGATACTTAAATAAAAGTTTTTCAATGAAAGACCTCGGTGAAGCTGCTTACATATTAGGCATCAAGATCTATAGAGATAGATCGAGACGCTTAATAGGACTTTCACAAAGCACATACCTTGACAAAATATTGAAAAAGTTCAATATGGATCAGGCAAAGAAAGGTTTCTTGCCTGTGCTACAAGGTGTAAAGTTGAGTCGAACTCAATGCCCGATCACAGCAGAAGATAGAGAGAAAATGAAAAGTGTTCCCTATGCTTCAGCCATAGGCTCTATCATGTATGCAATGCTGTGTACCAGACCTGACGTATGCTTAGCAATAAGCTTAGCAGGGAGGTACCAAAGTAATCCAGGAGTGGATCACTGGACAGCGGTCAAGAACATCCTGAAATACCTGAAAAGGACTAAGGATATGTTTCTCGTATATGGAGGTGACAAAGAGCTAGTCGTAAATGGTTACGTCGATGCAAGCTTTGACACTGATCCGGATGATTCAAAATCGCAAACCGGATACGTGTTTTTATTAAACGGTGGAGCTGTAAGTTGGTGCAGTTCTAAACAAAGCGTCGTGGCGGGATCTACATGTGAAGCGGAGTACATAGCTTCTTCTGAAGCAGCAAATGAAGGAGTCTGGATGAAGGAGTTCATTTCTGATCTAGGTGTCATACCTAGTGCCTCGGGACCAATGAAGATCTTCTGTGATAATATTGGTGCAATTGCCCTGGCAAAGGAATCCAGATTTCACAAGAGGACCAAGCACATCAAGAGACGCTTCAATTCCATTCGGGACCAAGTCCAAGTGGGAGACATAGAGATTTGCAAGATACATACGGATCTGAATGTTGCAGACCCGTTGACTAAGCCTCTCTCACGAGCAAAACATGATCAGCACCAAGACTCCATGGGTGTTAGAATCATTACTATGTAATCTAGATTATTGACTCTAGTGCAAGTGGGAGACTGAAGGAAATATGCCCTAGAGGCAATAATAAAGTTATTATTTATTTCCTCATATCATGATAAATGTTTATTATTCATGCTAGAATTGTATTAACCGGAAACATAATACATGTGTGAATACATAGACAAAACTATGGTCACTAGTATGCCTCTACTTGACTAGCTCATTAATCAAAGATGGTCATGTTTCCTGACCATAGACATGTGTTGTCATTTGATTAGTGGGATCACATCATTAGAAGAATGATGTGATTGACATGACCCATTCTGTTAGCCTAGCACTTGATCGTTTAGTATATTGCTATTGCTTTCTTCATGACTTATACAAAGTTCCTGCAACTATGAGATTGTGCAACTCCCGTGTACCGAAAGAACACTTTGTGTGCTACCAAACGTCACAACGTAACTGGGTGATTATAAAGGTGCTCTACAGGTGTTTCCAAAGGTTCATGTTGAGTTGGCATAATTCGAGATTAGGATTTGTCACTCCGATTGTCGGAGAGGTATCTCTGGGCCCTCTCAGTAATACTCATCACTTAAGCCTTGCAAGCATGTAACTAATGAGTTAGTTATGAGATGACGTATTACAAAACGAGTAAAGAGACTTGCCGGTAACGAGATTGAACTAGGTATTGGATACCGACGATCAAATCTCGGGCAAGTAACATACCGATGACAAAGGGAACAAAGTATGTTGTTATGCGGTTTGACCGATAAAGATCTTCGTAGAAAATGTAGGAACCAATATGGACATCCAGGTCTCGCTATTGGTTATTGACTAGGGACGTGTCTCGGTCATGTCTACATTGTTCTCGAACCGTAGGGTCCGCACGCTTAAGGTTTCGATGACAGTTACATTATGAGTTTATGTATTTTGATGTACCGAAGGTTGTTCGGAGTCCAGGATGTGATCATGGACATGACGAGGAGTTTCGAAATGGTCGAGACATAAAGATTGATATATTGGATGGATATATTTGGACACCGGAAAGGTTCCGGAGAAGTTTGGAGCTCCGGGAGGTTACCGGAAACCCCCGGGAGGTATATGGGCCTTATTGGGCCCATGTAGGAGGAAGAGAGAAGGAGCAAGGGAAGGGGGCACGCCCCCCAAGCCCAATCCGAATTGGGGAGGGGGCCGGCCCCCCCTTTCCTTTCTCCTTCCCCCTCTTCCTATTACTACTACTAGTACTACTTCCTAATACTAGTACTCTTTCCTTCCCCCTCCAAATAAGATAAGGAAAAGAGAGGGAAACCTACTTGGAGTAGGTTTCCCCCTCCTCATGGCGCGCCCCCCCTAGGGCCGGCCACCTCCTCCCTCCCTCCTTTATATACGGGGGTAGGGGGGCACCCTAGAACACACAAGTTGATCATTGATCGTTCCTTAGCCGTGTGCGGTGCCCCCTCCACGATATTACACCTCGGTCATATTGTAGCGGTGCTTAGGCAAAGCTCTACGACAGGAGAACATCAAGATCGTCACCACGCCGTCGTGCTGACGGAACTCCCCCTTGGCGCCTCTACTGGATTGAAGATCGAGGGTGCGTCATCGAGCTGTACGTGTGTCAAGAACTCGGAGGTACCGGCGTAACGGTGCCTGGATCGGTTGAACCGGGAAGACGTACGACTACTTCCACTACGTTGTGTCAACGCTTTCGCTTTGATCTACGAGGGTACGTAGACAGCACTCTCCCCTCGTTGCTATATCATCACCATGATCTTGCGTGTGCGTAGGAAATTTTTTGAAATTACTACGTTCCCCTACACTAAGTAGAGATACTACTTGTGTTTCCAAATATCCTTAAACCCAGTTTTGCCATGAGAGTCCATCATATCAACCTATGGATTGAGTAAGATCCTTCAAGTAAGTTGTCATTGGTGCAAGCAATAAAAATTGCTCTCTAAATACGCATGAATTATTAGTGTGGAGAAAATAAGCTTTGTACGAACTTGTTATGGAAGCAATAAAAGCGACGGACTGCATAATAAAGGTCCTTATACAAGGGAAAATATAAAGTGACGTTCTTTCACATTAAGATTTTGTGTATCCAACCCTAAAAGCGCATGTCAACCTCTGCTTCCCTCTGTGAAGGGCCTATCTTTTACTTTATGTGTTTTACTTTATGCAAGAGTCAAGGTGATCTTCACCTTTCCCTTTTTCATTTTATCCTTTGGCAAGCACTTTGTGGTGGGGTGATCCTGATATATATATCCAAATTGGATGTACGTTAGCATGAACTATTATTTTTGACATCACCCAAAGGTGAATACATTTGGAGGCAACATTATAAGCCCCAATCTTTCTCTGTGTCTGATTAAAACTTCCTAACCACAAGTATTGCGTGAGTGTTAGCAATTCTAGAAGACTATATGATAGTTGAGTATGTGAAGTTTGCTAAATCAAAGCTCTGACATAGACTCTTCCTGAAAGTAAGTTGAATTGCAATTGTTTGATGACTAAGAATGAAGTTTGCTAGTTTTCAAGAAAGTTTATGGTCTATGCTTTAACATGTGAATAGCTTGTTACTTGATTATGAAAAGTTTTATGAGATGAACTACTGTTATGTCATATGATGATGCTAGTAAAGGTGATTGAAATTATCATTGATCAAACTTGTGCACCTCTAGCATTCACACTTCATAAATTCTTTCTTTTATCATTTACCTACTCGAGGACGAGTAGGAATTAAGCTTGGGGATGCTGATACGTCTCCAACATATCTATAATTTATGAAGCATTCATGCTATTTTATTATCTGTTTTGAATGATTATGAGCTTTATTATACACTTTTATATTACTTTTGGGACTAACCTATTAACCAGAGTCCCAGCCCATATTGCTATTTTATTGTCTGTTTCAGTATTTCGAAGAAAAGGAATACCAAACGGAGTCCAAATGGAATGAAACCTTCGGCGGCGTTATTTTTGGGAAGAATATCACCCAGGAGACTTGGAGTTCATGTCAGAAGAGCCTCGAGGAGGCCACGAGATAGGAGGGCGCGCCCCCTGTCTCGTGGCCCCTCGAGCACCTCCCGACTAACTTCTTTCGCCTATATAAGCCTACGTACCCTAAAAACATCGAATATGAAGATAGATCGGGAGTTCCGCCGCCGCAAGCCTCTGTAGCCATCAGAAACCTCTCGGGAGCCCTTCCTGGCACCCTGCCGGAGGGGGGATCCTTCACCGGTGGCCATCTTCATCATCCCGGCGCTATCCATGGATGAGGAGGGAGTAGTTCACCCTCGAGGCTGAGGGTATGTACCAGTAGCTGTGTGTTTGATCTCTCTCTCTCTCTCATGTTCTCTCTCATGTTCCCTCTATGGCACGATCTTGATGTATCCCGAGATTTGCTATTGTAGTTGGATCTTACGATGTTTCTCCCCCTCTACTCTCTTGTGATGAATTGAGTTTTCCCTTTGAAGTTATCTTATCGGATTGAGTCTTTTATGAGGACACTTGATGTATGTCTTCCCGTGCTTATTTGTGGTGACAATGGGATATCATGTGCCACTTGATGTATGTTTTGGTGACCAACTTGTGGGTCCGCCCATGAACCTATGCATAGGGGTTGTCACACGTTCTTGACTCTCCGATAGAAACTTTGGGGCACTCTTTGAAGTACTTTGTGTTGGTTGAATAGATGAATCTGAGATTGTGTGATGCATATCGTATAATCATGCCCACGAATACTTGAGGTGACAATGGAGTATCTGGGTGACATTAGGGTTTTGGTTGATTTGTGTCTTAAGGTGTTATTCTAGTACGAACTCTTGAATAGATTGATCCGAAATAATAACTTTGAGGTGGTTTCGTACCCTACCATAATCTCGTCGTTTGTTCTCCGCTATTAATTGCTTTGGAGTGACTCTTTGTTGCATGTTGAGGGATTGTTATATGATCTATCTATGTTATTATTGTTGAGAGAACTTGCACTAGTGAAAGTATGAACCTTAGGCCTTGTTTCCTACCATTGCAATACCGTTTGTGCTCACTTTTATCATTAGTTACCTTGCTGTTTTTATAATTTCAGATTACAAATACCTTTATCTACCATCTATTTTGCACTTGTATTACCATCTGTTCGCCGAACTAGTGCACCTATACAAATTACCATTGTATTGGGTGTGTTGGGGAAACGAGAGACTCTTTGTTATTTGGTTGCAGGGTTGTTTGAGAGAGACCATCTTCATCCTACGCCTCCTACGGATTGATAAACCTTAGGTCATCCACTTGAGGGAAATTTGCTACTGTCCTACAAACCTGTGCACTTGCAGGCCCAACAACGTCTACAAGAAGAAGGTTGTATAGTAGACATCACACCCCCGATAAGCCTAGAAATCACACCAACAGGAATTGTTGGGTTTTCAAACAGGTCGGTAAGATAAATACCGAACACAAGGTAAAATGGCCTCCAAGCAAAGACGATGACGAGCAACGTCAGCCGAACACCGGCGGTTAGAAAAAGTTTCCCCCCGAGGTAAAGACAATGAACATGATATATGTCACTCATATCCCTAAAAGGGAGCGCAAACGCGCATTACGGGACATCTATGCCATAGAGCCTGTCGCTCCCAAGTTTAACCCATGGTCAACCTATCCGATCACCTTTGATCGCAGGGACCACCCAACCAGTATCCGCCATGGGGGTTCGGCCGCCCTCGTTCTTGATCCAACCATTGACGGATACCACCTCACTAGAGTCCTTATGGACGGAGGAAGTATCCTCAACCTAATCTATCAAGATAATGTCCGTAAGATGGGGATCGACCAATCACGAATCAAGCCTAGTAACACGACCTTTAAAGGTGTGATACCTGGAGTGGAGGCCCGCTGTACGGGCGAAATTACATTGGAGGTAGTATTCGGCTCCCCAGATAACTTCCGCAATGATGAGTTAATCTTCGACATCGTCCCCTTCCACAGTGGATACCATGCACTGCTCGGACGAACTGGTTTCGCCCGCTTCAATGCAATCCCGCACTACGATTACCTGAAGCTTAAAATGCCTGGACCTCGTGGCATTATTACAAGCCATGGTAATATGGAGCGCTCACTCCATACTGAATAGCACACTATGGCACTTGCATCCGAAGTATGTGGCAGCATTATCAAGCCGAACAGTTCACTAGCCAATAAAGCCAGTGACGTATCCAAATGAGTCTGATCCGTGCATAATAGCGATAAATCAACGGATCTAAACATTGATTAGCAGTTCGGCCTCCACCGATCGCCCCCACCATGTTGCGGCTTATGTACCACGCGTACACAATTACCCATTGAAAATACCTTGGGCGGCACCGGAGGCACACTGCGGAAGAGGTCCATTGCATGGCTTGACCATAGATGGATCACATATATCTTTTTTCCTTTTAACGCAGGTTCATCAAGAGCCCTAATTGCAAGATGGTTGTCACAGGAGATCCTTTTAAGGCTGGCGCGTCTCAACCATCAAGTACTCCTCTCAAAGGACTCACTACTGAGGAGAAAAGCCGCAGGCACGCGGCAGGGCATCATTGGAGTTTCTTTTTTGAACTATGATTTTTAGGCCCTGTGTTAGAATTTTCCTTATGTAAAATCTTTTCTTTTTATCTTTGGGCATGTAATATGACCTTAATATCGTACGACATTGTCTGTCATCGATGTATCAATAAAGATATAAAGGACGTAGATGATTATCACCTTCTAGGTTGGGTCTTGGGTTTTTTCCTAGTCATTTGTGTTCCCCCTTATGTTCGAATGACATATGTGGATCGACATGGTCTTAGTACTAGGGGCTGTATTCGACACCCTCAAATTCTTAAGCCCGAACACCTATAGGGAACTCTTTGGCGTCCCGAATATGGCACTATATGCATCAGCTCCGAATCATGTCTCTGGTCTATAGTTGGGTTGCCCGGCTCCTGTGTTTACCACCTTATGTTTCGCAAGTTCGGCTATGGTAGTAAAGGGAGAACTACTGATATTTTCGGTTCGTCTGGTTAAGTACCTCAGTGGAGAAAGCTGAAAACTGACTGTCATGATAAGCGAGAGTGGGTCAGCAATCCGGTGACTTAGTGTTATACAACGAATCGTTCGTGATTTATGTCATGTTATACGAGGGGATGGCTTTTCGACCAGTCGCCTTGCAAAGGCGCTGCACTCCAAATTGCCGTTTATGAAATGAGGGGCTAGTACTTAGTGCCATCAATGGACTCTTATGGCTAAGTGAAAGTACTAAATCCACATAGTCTGATTGCCTAGTTCACCTCGCAAGACGCCTCCTACATCGGACCAAGACGTTGGATAAAGTGCGGTCATGCATTCCCGAACACCCCTGTAATATTTACGTGGGGGCTGAAGCCGATGACTGGTAAACTTTCAGACATATAAACAACAAAATAGGAGGATAAACTAATAATAAAGCATAATCACAATTATCATATACCATGAGTTCATTACATGACTCTTACAAACAGGACTCCACTACTCAAAGAGGACGTCCTTCAAACACTAGCCCTCCATAATGCCGGCTCCCTCGAGAACCTTGTCAAAGTACTTCTCCGGCCGCCGGTGCTCTTTCCCTTCAGGCGGCCTTGCGGTGGCAATTTTGTTGGCCTTCATCTTTGCCCACTGCACCTTGACATGGGAGAAGGCCATCCGGGCACCTTCAATGCAGGACGACCGCTTAAGGGCATCGATCCGAGGAAGCGCCTCCACCAGCCTCTTCACAAGTCCAAAGTGACTTCTAGGGATGGATTCGGCCGGCCACAAGCGGACTATAACATCATTCATGGCCAGTTCAGCCACCCTGTGCAGCTTAGACAGTTGCTTCAGCTGGTCGCTTAGGGGCACTAGAAGTTCTGGTGCAAGGTACTGCGGCCAGAACAACTTCTCCGTCGAGCTCCCCTCTTTGGCTTGGAGGAATGCAGCGGCATCTGCAATACTCCTCGGCAGATTGGCAAAGGCGCTTGGAGAACTCCAAACTCTGGTCAGTAACATATATCTCTTACTAGTATATCTACTCTACATGATAAAGGCCTTACCAACCGCAATCTGCTTCCCCTCTTGGATCTCCAGGCGAGCACCCTGGGCATCAACCCGGGCCTCCTTCAGGTTCTCCAGATCTCTGGTGAGCTCAAAGGTTTGCTCCGAACTCTTCTACTCCAAGGACACGCACCTTGCGATGGCATCCTTGAGCTCCTGCTTGACCTCCCCCACCCGCGCCTCATGTTTTCGGCGGGTGGTTTGCTCTTCCTCTAAAGCCTTGTCCGCTTTGTCTGTGGCCACCTTGCTCACCTCCGCCTCCTTTTTGGTTTCGGCGAGGGCGCTCTTGAGGGACTCGACCTTGGCTGCGCCAACTGTGGGTGTTTTCCAACATTTTCACTCAGTTTACATGACTAAATATAGATATCATTCTAGGGTATGAAGTACTTTCACATACCTTGGGTTTCATTAAACCGCTTGTTGATGCGGTCGAGTTCCACGTCGGATAGCCGAAGCTTCCGATTGAGCTCGGCTATCTCCGCAGCTTGGGCAGTAGCCGCTAACATCGAAGCATGTCTAAGCAATATATACGGCATGTTATGAACCTGTTTGTGATCCTTTGTCCGGATTAGTCCTAATCCGGACACAGTCTCAGGGGCTACTGTCTACACATGGGTTTCGCCCAACACATATATGTGTACAAAAAATAAAGCTAGTAAAGAATATTACTTCGCTTACCTCAAAACCCGCCAATAGGCTGCTCAAAGCTTTGGTCAGTCCGCTATTCGTGGACCGAACCTTTTCCATAACCGCATCCGTCAGGGTGTGGTGTTCTTCTATGATAGAGGCCAGTTGCAGTGCCTCCAGCATAGTGTCAGCGGCCTCCGGATTAGCAGAGGCCGCGGACGGAGCTCCCACTCTCCCCCCTCTTTCAAAGGGGGGGTGTTGGTCTAAACCCGAAGCCGTACTGGTCTTTGGGACGGTGTTCAGTGAGGGTTCGGGCTGTTGAAGCCCCCCACCCTCGATGGTGATGGGGGCCATCGTGCCCTGCTCTACAGCGTTCGAAGTGTTGTCCTCTGGCACCTTCTAGACGGTCTCATCTGCCCCTTCCCGGCCAGGAGATGGCCTTTGGGATGACACCTTGGTGTCCTCCATGGCTGGGGGAGAGAGGGCGCGAGATGGGCCGTCACTCTCTGCCTCCCCAGGGGCTAGAGAGTTCCCCGTCGAAGAAGAGGGGATCGGGATCTTGCGTGGAGGGCTGAAAAGCGTAAAGGTTTGGGCATGAAAGGTGCAGATTAAAGCAATAATTAAATGAGTAAGTTTTAGACACTTACATTTCGGCCAGGGGCTTTTCCCTTGGGGCCCTCTCTAGGCTGTGTTCGAACTCCGAGTCCAAACTATCCAAGAGGATCACCCTCCCCTTCTTCGGCATCTCCCCCTCCAGGTTCTCGGAGGTTGTCCTCTTTCCCCTCCTCGTTTTGAGGGGAGAGTCGCTCACCATGTCCTCTTCCTCCTCCCCTCCTCCTCTTCGTCCTCGTCTTCCTTGTGGGATGAGATGGGCCCGGTCTCTCCGGACACAGCTTCTGAAGGGCCTTTGCAGCGGGGCCCATTCTTGGGCCCCTTGCTCTTCTTCTTGGCTGATAAGGCGCCGGGACCAGCATCTCCTCCACCTGAGGAGTGACTGGGTTTTCGGGCAGTGGAGCCGAACACTTGATCCGCTCCAACTTCTTGGTCCAGCCCTGTAACGAAAGATGGGTTGATGAGTTAGGCATAGATCGAATATGTATATGAACTAGGTATATCATCGGAAATATCAAACACTTATTGGAGAGGCTTGATACATGGTGTTGAGGACGATGTCCTCGGTCTCCATGGGTCAGCTGCTCTTCTGCACCTTGAAAAGCAGCTTCCACATTCCCTCATGCATGGTGCCAAGGAAGTGCTGTAGAATCCGCGGCTCCTCCGGCTTGAATTCCCATGGGGCAGCCCAGCGCTGGCAGGGGAGAATGCGGCAGAAGAACATGATTTGAACCATGTTGGTTAGACTAATGTTCTTCCCCATCACGTTGGTGATGCACGTTTGTAGTGCCAGCACTTCCGTCTGGGAACCCCCAGTTGAGGCCCTTCGTGCATGGGGGGTCCGGATCAGAACCCCAGACTGGCCGCCCACTTAGTGCGGCGCGGCTCGGTCATGTAGAACCATTCCTGTTGTCAAATCTTCATGGTCTCCACAAAGGACCCACTTGGGCCATGTGGTGTTCGGCATCTTGCTAATCATAACTCCGCCGCAGTCCACGTTCTACCCGTCGACCACCTTTGGCTTCACATTGAAGACCTTGAGCCACATACTGAAGTGTGGGTGGACGTGGAGGAGAGCCTCACACACGACAATGAACGCTGGGATGTGGAGGAATGAGTTCGGGGCCAAATCATGGAAATCTAGCTCGTAGTCGTACATGAGTCCGCGGACGAACGAGTGGAGTGGAAAACCTAACCCTCTAAGGAAATGGGGAAGGAAGACGACCAGTTCACCGAGCTCTGGAGTGGGAATGACTTGACCTTCGGGGCAAAGCTTGTGCTTGATATCGGCGGCAAGGTATCCCGCACTCGAGAGATCTTTTATCCCCTCTCTGTCATGGAGGAGGCCTCCCACTTGCCTTTGGAGCCAGCTCCAGCGATGGTCGGAGGAGGTGGTAGTGGTGGTGAGAAAGACGGAGACTTTGCGGGCGCAGAGAGCTTGGGGGATTGGATGGATGAGGAGATGTGAAGGCATGGGGAAAAAGTGAGGATCTATTGCCCTATTATAGGCAGTAAAAATACCGACCGCCCCCCACTCGTGCCTTGAATCTCGCCTATTCCCAATGAACGTGTGCACCACAAACGGTTGGATTACCCAAATATCATTGATATGCAATCCCGTATTAAGTGGGCGCGATCTCTGTTTTACAGAACGTGCCAATGAGGCGTGGCCCAAACGGTTCAAAATACCAAAGGGTCAAGTCTGACGCTTCATTGAAAAAGTTGTCAGTAAAAGACACTATTCTTATTTTTTTATATCCTACCTTTGCAGCTAAAGGTTGTGTTTATTATGAAAATGCGGATACAATTCTTTTACAGAGTAAATCCAATGTGTATTCTTCAAGGAACCCGCCTTGCAATTCCGAAGACAACCTGAACGCCAAATAATATCATCATTGAAGACTGGTTCAGGGGCTACCTGTGGGAGTCCTAGACTAGGGGGTCCTCGGGCGTCCGGTCTATCAATGTGGGTCGGACTAATAGGCCGTCAAAATAGAAGACAGAAGATTATCTCTCGTGTCCGGTGGGGACTCATGTATGCGTGGATGGCAAGTATAGGTGTCCGTATATGTTATTCCTTTCTGTAAAACCGACTTTGTACATTACAAAAAACATACACTTCTGTGATGATACCTGTTTGTCACAGTAGTTCGCGTTTTCTGTCATGCATGTACATCCATGAAGATTTTATGACAGAATCAAGATAGTCATACCTGTGCTGTCGTAGAAGTGTTCCATGACATTACCAAAATTATCATCACGGAAGTGTCCACTTCCATGACGATAAATCGCATGTCATAGAAGTGCTTTTGTCAACAGTGACCGACACGTGGCATCCACTATAACGGAACACCGTTGAGCTATAGGGTCTGGTTTTGGATCCGATAACCCGTTAACAGCCCAGACCAATGGGAAATTCCCACGTGTAAAATTCTAATTGGCTGGAGGAAGCACGTGTTGCCTTACCGTTGGGACAGAGTCATCCACTCATTGGACAGGAGGCGCCTATGATAGGTCGACACGTAGCATGACCCAATAGTGGCCCATTCCGGTGAAAAAGGCCGGCCCAGTAAAAATTAGCAGGCCGACCATATAAGGCCTACTTGTGTCAGGTCCATTTAAGCCCATGGCCCATACGAGATGTGCCAATTCGGCCTGTCAACGACCCGTTAAAGATTTGACACCATTGCAGCCCATCGTTAGTTTGAGCCATTTAACAGCCCGCTATATATTTGGGCTCAATATCGGCCCGAAGTGATTTTGGCCAGTTAACGGCCCATTCAAGGGATGGGCCAATTTTCAGGATGTACATCTTTCGGCCTTTTAGCAACCCATTTAAGTGTCGGGCTAATTTCCGGCCCGGTGTGTCTTTTAGCCTGTTGATGGCCCACAAATCAGTTGGGCCATTTGTAGTCGGACCTGAGTTTCGGCCTTTTATCGACCCATTTAAGTGTTGGGCCAATTCCCGGCCATGTGTGTCTTTCAGCTTGTTGATGAGCCATAAATGAGTTGGGCCGTTTGTAGTCGGACCTGAGTTTTGGCCTTTTAACAGCCCATGCCCTTCATGGTCCAATACCAGCCCGGATTCTCTTTCGGCCTGCTAAAGGCCCACAACACAATTGGGCCATTTATAGTATTAACCTGACTTTCAGCCTCTTAGCGGCCCATGCTCTTCATGGTCCAGTACCAGCCCGCTGTCTCTTTCGGCCTGCTAAAGGCCCACAGTATAGTTGGGCCATATGTAGCCCGACCTTAGTAACGGACTGTTAACGGCCCGTGAAATCAAATGGGTCCACTTGTTTCCTGCTTTGATGTCAGCCTGTTAACGACCCGAGAGGTAAGAGGGCCGATCATTAACTTTCGGCCTGGTAATGGCCCATTAACTTAATGGGCCCACTAAAATTCGTACATGTCTTTAGGCAAAATTAGATGATTTGAGCCCATTACAACGAGCAATTATGCACAGGATCAAAACCGATCAAGCAAAGGTACGACATACGGGGGAAAACGTTGCACATCTAGCATATATTACATGAAATTACATCCACTAGGCAATCAAAGATTGATGCCAGTGCAAATAAATGAACAGAACCTAATGATCTACAATGTCACAATCTGCAACCTCAGCACGGATGACACCCATAAGCATGTGGGCAAGTTCTTGCTGCTTTGCTACACTGTCTCTGAAAACATTGATCAGTTGTTGTTGCATAGGAATCCGCACCTCTGATTCCTCCACCATTTCCATCATTGCTTCAGCCATTAATTCATTCAGAAACATACATTTTTTCCATTGCATTCGAGACAGAGGAAACTGAAAAGATTCAGATGGCGATTTTGGCATGCTTGTATTATTGATAGTGGAGAGTGTCTCGACCACTGCATCATAACATAAATTAGGAGGGGAACCAAATAGATTAATCATGAGTTATTGCCATATTACCTGGCCTAGATTTATTGGAAAGAAACAGTGGGGTTCCTTGCTGTTTTCAGAGTTTGTCTTCTTATCTTCAGTAGCCTGCACCAAATTAACACACTAGCATTGCTGTCATTAAACAAGTCAGATAATAGGAAACCAACATTGACACAACGAACATTTGGGCAACTAGCCTACACCAAATTAACACAATAATGCACAGCTATCATCAGCCAGGTAAGGTAATACGAAAGCAACATTGACACAATGAATGAATTGGCAATCAGAGCAGCACTACAATTCAGTAATGTGCATGATATGAGATAGTACACTCATGTAGCTCAGTATGCAAAACTACAAGGCAGTTTTCCTTACAAAAATCAACATTGGTGCCTTTAACATTTTGCTACAACTAATTTTAGATCAGATAAAGGTTGGATTCACGCCGATTAACAAAATACATGTTGATGTAAAAATATAGTGATATACAACAAGTACTTACATCAACATTGGAGCACAGAGAATTCCTGCAAGATATTTTCCTCGAATACAATCACAATGGAGGAAGTCTACTATCGTTTAACCTTATTTTCTAAAAGAGAGATGGGTAAGAAACATGTAGAAAATATGATCAGAATGCTATAAAATTTCATGATGAAAGGATACGCACATTCTTTTGCTGGACTGGAGCGGACTAGTTCTTTGGCCACTAGAATCAACTTATTATCAGTGGGAGTTGGGTTTCTCTGTGTTGGAGCAGTATCTATAAAAAATGGAGTTGGTTTATTATCTCCTGGGTTTGGATCTTTTGCAAAGACCTGGTTTGTAACCCTTCAGATTCTAACATAGCCGTCTTCCCCTTGCATGCCTTATATAGAAGAATGGTGCTTCAATTATAAAACATGCTACAGCAGAGATGGAATAGGTACTGAAGAATAGAAAGGCATGACATATTGACATGTATTCCCTCCATCCGGAAATAAATGGATGGGTCTAGGCGTATTTCAGTTCTAGATAGATCCAGTTTTATCCATTTCTGCGACATGTAATCTGGACAGAGGGAGTATGATGTAAGAGCTAGGGATACGATGGGACAACACAGTAAAAAAACACTGAATACCCACTACAAAACAAAAGTATTCAAACCCACTGATATGAGATAGTACACTCATGCAGCTCTGTATGCAAAGCTACTAGACAGTTTTCCTTACAAAAATCAACATTGTAGCCTTTAATCATACATTTTGCTACAACTAAATTTAGCTCAGATAAAGGTTGGATTCACGCCGATTAACAAAATACATGCTGATGTAAAAATATAGTGATATACAACAGGTACTTACATCTGCATTGGAGCACAGTGAATTCCTGCAAGATACTTTCCTCACATACGATACCAGTGCAGAAATTCTTCTATCTGTTAAGCTTATTTTCTAATAGAGAGATGGGTAAGAAACATGTAGAAAATATGATCAGCATGCTATAAAATTTCATGATGCGAGGATACACACATGCTTCTTGGAATGGAGTTGACATATTTTTGCTGGAGTGGAGCGGACTAGTTCGTTGGCCATTGGAATCTGCTTATTATCAGTAGGAGTTGGGTTTCTCTATGTTGGGGCAGTATCTATAAAAACTGGAGTTGGTTTACTATCTCCTGGCGTTTGGATATTTTGCAAAGACCTTGTTTGTAACCCTTCAGATTCTAACATAGTGGTCTTCCCCTTGCATGCCTTGTATAGAAGAATGGTGCTTCATTATAAAACATGCTACAGCAGAGAGATGTAATAGGTACTGAAGAATAGAAAGGCATGACATATTGACATGTATTCCCTCCATCCGAAAAAATGGATGGGTCTAGGCGTATTTCAGTTCTAGATACATCCTTTTTATCCATTTTGGCAACATTTAATCTGGATGGAGAGAGTATGGTGTAAGAGGTAGGGATACGACAGGACAACATAGTAAAAAAACACTAGTTGAATGTAAAACTGTGTGCTAGCGGAATACATACAGAAAAAACTAGGGCAACATACACGTGTATGATTGGGAAACTAAGATGGCATTGCAACAGACCACTAGAACAACAATTCAATGTAAAAAAACATGGTATGGTAGATAGATGAAGTACATACCGATGAATAACAATGCATAAGATATTCAGAAGCATGATGTCCAAATTAAGCAGTTGGCATTGTGCTAGAGTAGAATGACAGTACTTGAATTTGAAAACATGTTATCATGAATGGAATAGGTACTGAAAAACAGGAAGGCATGACATATTTACATGCATGATCAGCATGCTAAGCACATGGCATTGCAACAGAGTAGATACACTTCAGGACATTATATGCATGTTGTACCCATGTCACGGGACAAGTTAGAGCAAGGACCTTGTGGGGTGAAGAGGATTCATCATATTTATGCAAGTCTTCTGAAGAACTGCCTTTACATGTTCCATCATATTGGGTATCATTGACATCAAGTTTATTGGCCTTTACATTGCTCCATGAGGTTCTTGTGGATATATCAGTGTCTGCAATTATATCTGACATACATGGAAGACAACTAGTAGTAAGATTTATGTAAAGAGTGTTGGAAATATGCCCTAGAGGCAATAATAAATTAGTTATTATTATTATATTTCCTTGTTCATGATAATCGTTTATTATCCATGCTATAATTGTATTGATGGGAAACTCATATACATGTGTGGGTACATAGACAACACCATGTCCCTAGTAAGCCTCTAGTTGACTAGCTCGTTAATCAATAGATGGTTACGGTTTCCTGACCATGGACATTGGATGTCGTTGATAACGGTATCACATCATTAGGAGAATGATGTGATGGACAAGACCCAATAGTCAGCCTAGCACAAAAGATCATGTAGTTCGTATGCTAAAGCTTTTCTAATGTCAAGTATCATTTCCTTAGACCATGAGATTGTGCAACTCCCGGATACCGTAGGAATGCTTTGGGTGTACCAAATGTCACAACGTAACTGGGTAGCTATAAAGGTGCACTACAGGAATCTCCAAAAGTGTCTGTTGGGTTGGCACGAATCGAGACTGGGATTTGTCACTCCGGTTAACGGAGAGGTATCTCTGGGCCCACTCGGTAGGACATCATCATAATGTGCACAATGTGACCAAGGGGTTGATCACGGGATGATGTGTTACGGAACGAGTAAAGAGACTTGCCGGTAACGAGATTGAACAAGGTATCGGCATACCAACGATCGAATCTCGGGCAAGTACAATACCGCTAGACAAAGGGAATTGTATACAGGATCGATTGAGTCCTTGACATCGTGGTTCATCCGATGAGATCATCGTGCAACATGTGGTAGCCAACATGGGTATCCAGATCCCGCTGTTGGTTATTGACCGGAGAACGTCTCGGTCATGTCTGCATGGTTCCCGAACCTGTAGGGTCTACACACTTAAGGTTCGATGACGCTAGGGTTATAAAGGAAGTTTGTATGTGGTTACCAAATGTTGTTCGGAGTCCCAGATGAGATCCCGGACGTCACGAGGGGTTCCAGAATGGTCCGGAGGTAAATATTTATATATGGGAAGTCCTATTTTGGTCACCGGAAAAGTTTCGGGTTTTATCGGTAATGTACCGGGACCACCGGGAGGGTCTCGGGGATCCACCAAGTGGGGCCACCGGCCCCGGAGGGCTGCATGGGCCAAGTATGGGAGGGGACCAGCCCCAGGTGGGCTAGTGCGCCCCCCCCCCCACAAGGGCCCAAGGCGCCTAGGGTTTGGGGGAGGGGGCACACCCACCTAACTTGGGGGGCAAGTTTCCCCTCTTCCCCCCTTGGCCGCACCCTAGATGGGTTTTGGGCTGGCCGCCGCCCCTAGGGGTGGAACCCTAGGTGGGGGCGCAGCCCCCCTCTCCCCCTATATATAGTGGAGGCATAGGAGTAGCCCAACACACGAAGTTCTTCTCCTGTTGGCGCAGCCCTACCTCTCTTTCTCCTCATATCTCGCGGTGCTTGGCGAAGCCCTGCAGGATTGCCACGCTCCTCCACCACCACCACGCCGTTGTGCTGCTGCTGGACGGAGTCTTCCTCAACCTCTCCCTCTCTCCTTGCTAGATCAAGGCATGGGAGACGTCACCGGGTTGTACGTCTGTTGAACGCGGAGGTGCCGTCCGTTCGGCACTAGGATCTCCGGTGATTTGGATCACGACGAGTACGACTCCTTCAACCCTGTTCTCTTGAACGTTTCCGCTTAGCGATCTACAAGGGTATGTAGATGCTCTCTCCTTCCCCTCGTTGTTGGTTTCTCCATAGATAGATCTTGGTGACACGTAGGAAAATTTTGAATTTCTGCTACGTTCCCCAACAGTGGCATCATGAGCTAGGTCTATTGCGTAGATTCTTTGCATGAGTAGAACACAAAGTAGTTGTGGGAATTGATTTTGTTCAATATGCTTACCGTTACTATTCCAATCTTGTTTCGACGGTATTGTGGGATGAAGCGGCTCAGACCGACCTTACACGTACACTTACGTGAGACAGGTTCCACCGACTGACATGCACTTGGTGCATAAGGTGGCTAGCGGGTGCCAGTCTATCCCACTTTAGTGGAACGGATTCGATGAAAAGGGTCCTTATGAAGGGTAAATAGCAATTGGCATATAACGTTGTGGTTTTGCGTAGGTAAGAAACGTTCTTGCTAGAAACCCATAGCAGCCACGTAAAACATGAAAACAACAACTAGAGGACGTCTAACTTGTTTTTACACGGTATGCTATGTGATGTGATATGGCCAAGAAGAATGTGATGAATGATATGTGATGTATGATATTGATCATGTTCTTGTAATAGGAATCATGACTTGCATGTCGATGAGTATGACAACCGGCAGGAGCCATAGGAGTTGTCTTAATTTATTGTATGACCTGTGTGTCATTGAACAATGCCATGTAATTACTTTACTTTATTGCTAACCGGTAGCCATAGTAGTATAAGTAATAAGTCGGCGAGACAACTTCATGGAGACACGATGATGGAGATCATGCTGATGGAGATCATGGTGTCATGCCGGTGACGATGATGATCATGGAGCCCCGAAGATGGAGATCAAAAGGAGCATAATGATATTGGCCATATCATGTCATTTTTTGATTGCATGTGATGTTTATCATGTTTATACATCTTATTTGCTTAGAACGACGGTAGTAAATAAGATGATCCCTCATTAAAATTTCAAGAAAGAGTTCCCCCTAACTGTGCACCGTTGCGAAAGTTCATCATTTCGAAGCACCACGTGATGATCGGGTGTGATAGATTCTTACGTTCACATACAACGGGTGTAAGCCAGATTTACACACGCGAAACACTTAGGTTAACTTGACGAGCCTAGCATGTACAGACATGGCCTCGGAACACAAGAGATCGAAAGGTCGAGCATGAGTCGTATAGTAGATACGATCAACATTAAGATGTTCATGGATGATGACTAGTCCGTCTCACGTGATGATCGGACACGGCCTAGTTGACTCGGATCATGTAATCACTTAGATGACTAGAGGGATGTCTATCTGAGTGGGAGTTCATAAGATGAACTTAAATTATCATGAACATAGTCAAAAGATTTTTGCAAATTATGTCATAGCTCGCGCTTTAATTCTACTATTTTAGATATGTTCCTAGAGAAAATGTAGTGGAAAGTTGAGAGTAGCGATTATGCGGACAGTAGAAGGCTTATATCCTTAATGCACCACTGAGTGTGCTGAACCCCAAACGTCGTCTGTGGATGTTGCGAACATCGTACATACACATTTTGATAACTATGTGATAGTTCAGTTAAACGGTTTAGAGTTGAGGCACCAAAGACGTTTTCGAAATGTCGCGGAACATATGAGATGTTTCGAGGGCTGAAATTGGGATTTCAAGCTCGTGCCCACGTCAAGAGTTATAAGACCTCCGACGATTTTCTTAGCCTGCAAACTAAGGGAGAAAAGCTCAATCGTTGAGCTTGTGCTCAGATTGTCTGAGTGCAACAATCACTTGAATTGAGTGGGAGTTGATCTTCCAGATGAGATAGTGATGTTTCTCCAAAGTCATTGCCACCAAGCTACTAGAGCTTTGTGATGAACTATAACATATCAGGGATAGATATGACGATCCTTGAGGTATTCGCGATGTTTGACACCGCGAAAGTAGAAATCAAGAAGGAGCATCAATTGTTGATGGTTGGTGAAACCACTAGTTTCAAGAAGGGCAAGGGCCAGAAGGGATACTTGATGAAACGGCAAATCAGCTGCTGCTCTAGTGAAGAACCCCAAGGTTGAACCCAAACCCGAGACTAAGTGCTTCTGTAATAAGGGGAACAACCACTGGAGCAGAATTACCCTAGATACTTGGTAGATGAGAAGGCTGGCAAGGTCGATAGAAGTATATTGGATATACATTATGTTAATGTGTACTTTACTAGTACTCCTAGTAGCACCAGGGTATTAAGATACCGGTTCGGTTGCTAAGTGTTAGTAATTCGAAATAAAAGAGCTACGGAATAAACGGAGACTAGCTAAAGGTGAGCTGACGATATGTGTTGGGAGTGTTTCCAAGTTTGATGTGATCATACATCGCACGCTCCCTCTACCATCAAGATTAGTATTAAACCTGAATAATTGTCATTTGGTGTTTGCATTAAGCATAGACATGATTGGATTATTCCTATCGCAATACGGTTATTCATTTAAGGAGAATAATGGTTACTCTATTTATTTGAATAATACCTTCAATGGTCTTGCACCTAAAGGAATGGTTTATTGAATCTCGATCGTAGTGATACACATTTTCATGCCAAAAGATATAAGATAGTAATGATAGTACCACTTACTTGTGGCACTGCCATGTAAGTCATATTGGTATAAAACGCATGAAGAAGCTCCATGTTGATGGATCTTTGGACTCACTCATTTTTGAAAGTTTGAGACATGCGAACCATGTCTATTGGTGTATACGCATGAAGAAACTCCATGCAGATGGATCATTTGGACTCACTTGATTTTGAATCACTTGAGATATGCAAATCATACCACATAGGCAAGATGACAGAAAAGCCTCGTTTTCAGTAAGATGGAACAAGATAGCAACTTGTTGGAAGTAACACACTTTGATGTGTGCAATCCAATGAGTGCTGAGGCATGCACTGAATATTGTTATGTTCTTACTTCACGGATGATTTAAGTAGATACTGAGTATATTTACTTGATGAAACACAAGTCTGAATTATTGAATGGTTCAAGTAATTTCATAGTGAAGTTGAAGATCATTGTGACAAGAGGATAAAATGTCTATGATATGATCATAGAGATGAGTATCTGAGTTACGAGCTTTGGCACGCAATTAGGACATTGTGGAAATGTTTCACAATTAATACCGCCTGGAACACCATAGTGTGATGGTGTGTCCGAACAGCATAGTTGCACCCTATTAGATATGGTGCATACCATGATGTCTCTTATCGAATTACCACTATCGTTCTTGGGTTAGGCATTAGAGACAACCGCACTCACTTTAATAGGGCACCACGTAATTCCGTTGAGACGACACCGTTTGAACTATGGTTTGGAGAAACCTTAGTTGTCGTTTCTTAAAAGTTTGGGGCTGCGACGCTTATGTGAAAAAGTTTCATCGTGATAAGCTCGAACCCAAAACGGATACATACATCTTCATAGGATACCCAAAATGGTTGGGTATACCTCCTATCTCAGATCCGGAAGCAAAAGTAATTGTTTCTAGAAACGGGTCCTTTCTCGAGGAAAAGTTTCTCTCGAAAGAATTGAGTGGGAGGATGGTGGAGACTTGATGAGGTTGTTGAACCGTCACTTAAACTAGTGTGTAGCAGGGCATAGGAAGTTGTTCCTGTGGCGCCTACACCAATTGAAGTAGAAGCTTACGATAGTGATCATGAAGTTTCAGATCAAGTCACTACCGTACCTCGTAGGGTGACAAGGATGCGTACTACTTCAGAGTGGTACACAATCCTGTCTTAGAGGTCATGTTGCTAGACAACAATGAACCTACGAGCTATGGAGAAGCGATGGTGGGCCCGGATTCCGACGAATGGCTCGAGGCCATAAAATCTGAGAAAGGATCCATGACTTTGGAAGAAATACTTGATGGTCGTAAGGCCGTTGGGTACAGATGGATTTTAAAAGGAAGACAGACAATGATGGTAAGAATCACCATTAAGAAAGCTCGACTTGTCATTAAGATGTTTTCCAACAAGTTCAAGGAGTTGTCTACGGTTAGGCTTTCTCACTCGTAGCGATGCTAAGAGTCTGTTGGAAATGGATTAGCAGTTACTGCATTATTTATGAAATCTTGCAGATAGAATGTCAAAACATTGTTTCCTTGACAGTTTTCTTGAGGAAAGGTTGTATGTGATACAACCAGAAGGTTTTGACAATCCTGAAGAACGCTAACAAATATGCAAAACTCCAGCAATCCTTCTAAGAACTGGAGTAAGCAACTCGGAGTTGGAATGTACGCTTTGATGAGATGATCAAAGATTTTGGGTTTATACAAAAGTTTATGAGAAACTTGTATTTCCAAAGAAGTGAGTGGGAGCGCTATAGAATTTCTGATGAGTATATGTTATTGACATATTGTTGATCAGAAATGATGTAGAATTTCTAGAAAGCATATGGGGTTATTTGAAAAGTGTTTTTCAATGGAGAACCTGGATTAAGCTACTTGAACATTGAGCATCAAGATCTATGAGGATAGATCAAAAAACACTAAATGGTACTTCAAATGAGCACATACCTTGACATGATCTTGAAGGTGTTCAAGATGGATCAGTCAAAGAAGGGGTTCTTGCCTGAGTTGTAAGAGTTAAAGCTCGACCACGGCAGAAGAGAGAGAAAGGACGAAGGTCGTCCCCTATGCTTCAGACGTAGGCTCTATAGTATGCTATGCTGTGTACCGCACTGGAAGTGTGCCTTGGCATGAGTCAGTCAAGGGGTACAAGAATGATCCAGGAATAGATCATTGGACAGCGGTCAAAAATTGTCCTTGGAGTAAATAAAGAACATGTTTCTCGATTATGGAGGTGATAAAGAGTTCAGTGTAAAGGGTTACATCGATGCAAGCTTTAACACCTATCCGAATGACTCTGAGTAGCAAACCGGATATGTATAGTGGAGCAACCATTTGGAATAGCTTCAAGTGGAGCATGGAAGCAGCATTTACAATATGACATAGAGAATTGCGAAATACATACGGATCTGAATGTTGCAGACCCATTGACTAAAACCTCTCTCACAAGCAAAACATGATCAAACCCCAGAACTCATTAAGACTTAATCACATGGTGATGTGAACTAGTTTAGACACTAGTAAACTCTTTGGAT
Source organism: Triticum timopheevii (assembly GCA_963921465.1). Classification (NCBI taxonomy): domain Eukaryota; kingdom Viridiplantae; phylum Streptophyta; class Magnoliopsida; order Poales; family Poaceae; genus Triticum; species Triticum timopheevii. Next base: position 500,711,158 of record OY997272.1, read on the forward strand.
GTTGGTCACATGGCGATGCGACCTATCAGTGTTAATCACATGGCGATGTGAACTAGATTATTGACTCTAGTGCAAGTGGGAGACTGTTGAAAATATGCCCTAGAGGCAATAATAAGTTAGTTATTATTATTATATTTCCTTGTTCATGATAATCGTTTATTATCCATGCTATAATTGTATTGATGGGAAACTCAGATACATGTGTGGGTACATAGACAACACCATGTCCCTAGTAAGCCTCTAGTTGACTAGCTCATTGATCAATAGATGGTTACGGTTTCCTGACCATGGACATTGGATGTCGTTGATAACATGATCACATCATTAGGAGAATGATGTGATGGACAAGACCCAATCCTAAGCCTAGCACAAAAGATCGTGTAGTTCGTATGCTAAAGCTTTTCTAATGTCAAGTATCATTTCCTTAGACCATGAGATTGTGCAACTCCCGGATACCGTAGGAATGCTTTGGGTGTACCAAAGGTCACAACGTAACTGGGTGGCTATAAAGGTGCACTACAGGTATCTCCAAAAGTGTCTGCTGGGTTGGCACGAATAGAGACTGGGATTTGTCACTCCGGTTAAAAGAGATGTATCTCTGGGCCCACTCGGTAGGACATCATCATAATGTGCACAATGTGACCTAGGGGTTGGTCACGGGATGATGTTTTGCGGAATGAGTAAAGAGACTTGCCGGTAACGAGATTGAACAAGGTATCGGCATACCGTCGATCGAATCTCGGGCAAGTACAATACCGCTAGACAAAGGGAATTGTATACGGGATCGATTGAGTCCTTGACATCGTGGTTCATCTGATGAGATCATCATGGAACATGTGGGAGCCAACATGGGTATCTAGATCCCGCTGTTGGTTATTGACCGGAGAACGTCTCGGTAATGTCTGCATGGTTCCCGAACCCGTAGGGTCTACACACTTAAGGTTCGATGACGCTAGGGTTATAAAGGAAGTTTGTATGTGGTTACCGAATGTTGTTCAGAGTCCCAGATGAGATCCCAAACGTCACAAGGAGTTCCGGAATGGTTCGGAGGTAAAGATTTATATATGGGAAGTCATGTTTTGGTCACCGGAAAAGTTTCGGGTTTTATCAGTAACGTACGGGCACCACCGGGAGGGTCCCGGGGATCCACCAAGTGGGGCCACCGGCCCCGGAGGGCTGCATGGGACAAGTGTGGGAGGGGACGAGCCCCAGGTGGGCTGGTGCGCCCCCCACAAGGGCCCAAGGCGCCTAGGGTTTGGGGGAGGGGGCACACCCACCTAACTTGGGGGGCAAGTTTCCCCTCTTCCCCCCTTGGCCACACCCTAGATGGGTTTTGGGCTGGCCGCCGCCCCTAGGGGTGGAACCCTAGGTGGGGGCGCAGCCCCCCTCTCCCCCTATATATAGTGGAGGCATAGGAGCAGCCCAACACACGAAGTTCTTCTCCTGTTGGCGCAGCCCTACCTCTCTTTCTCCTCATATCTCGCGCCCTGCAGGATTGCCACGCTCCTCCACCACCACCACGCCGTTGTGCTGCTACTGGACGGAGTCTTCCTCAACCTCTCCCTCTCTCCTTGCTGGATCAAGGCATGGGAGACGTCACCGGGATGTACGTGTGTTGAACGCGGAGGTGCCGTCCGTTCGGCACTAGGATCTCTGGTGAGTTGGATCACGATGAGTACGACTCCTTCAACCCCTTTCTCTTGAACGCTTCCGCTTAGCGATCTACAAGGGTATGTAGATACACTCTCCTTCCCCTCGTTGATGGTTTCTCCATAGATAGATCTTGGTGACACGTAGGAAAATTTTGAATTTCTGCTGCGTTCCCCAACAATGAGTGCCTATAGGAGATGACATAAATAGTAGGACTGGGGTTAACTAGCAACAACAGGTCTCAAAAACTAAAGGGAGAACATAGATAAAATCTACAGAATATGTATCGTTTGTACTCGAGATTAACTAGATGGCACACAAAAGTATTAAAGAACAACATAGGTAATACTAGATGTGGTATAATACTATAATCACCAGCCTGTGGGATAGCATTGGCTAATGGATGATAACTATGGAACTACGTTACCGAAAGAACAAGTCTCTTAGCTGAACTATGGAACAATGTTAACTCCTAAACAAGACCCGTAAGAGATCAGCATGAATATACAGTGAAATGTGATAATCTATTTTCCATGCTTAGATGAATAACAAATCCATAAATATTGCACACAAGTAAGATGAGGGTACAACCTATCTGGCCGCCATCCATAGGAGTGAGCATCATGTGCTGACTTGTCAATGGTCCTGCAGTTGTTGCGGCTGTCCTGGTCGTGCACGCGCATTTGATGCAGGGAACTGTTGAGTGGGGACTATAGCTCCCTTCTCGTGTATGCTTCCCTTGTTGGAGCAGCTACGGTGAGTCGGAAGATGGTGTGGCTGAAGATGCAGAAAACGCATAATGTTAAGAATGACACATATCTTTGATTTGAAGAAATACCCTAAGAGATCAATAGCAAGGTACGAGAGTGGCCACACGTCTGTTGACTGAAGACTAAATTGGGGTCACACGATTTTAGTTTATTTTGGTCCTGTCCGATCTACACCGGATGGCTAGATGGCCTTCTTGTGCCTCCCGGCTGACACTGTCTGGAATCTTCCCCGAAGAGCCAGCGACCAATGGCAGAGCAGCTTGCCTCCGCCGTCCATTGCCCCGACCAAAACCCCACTCCCCTCCCCACCGCACTGCGGTGGTTGCGCCACCCCCGGGCCAATCCACAAAGACTCACCGTCATCCTGATCCGGTGGCGGAAGTACCTTCAGCCCACACAACTCTAAGATAGCCATCTAAGTGCTGCTTCCGCGGCGAATTTGCGCCCTCGCACCCTTACATTAGACATCAGCCAACCGGCAGCCTAGGAGCTCTGCCGCCTCGAGGGGTGTTGCTTCCCATTGGGAATTGATTGGTCCCGAATAAAAATTTAGACGATTGACGCCTAAATAAAGTGATTTGAGATGAGGGTGCGCCCTATCTTGCGGCACGATGAAGTAGGCAGCTCCAGCTGCCGAGTTAGTGAGGCCAGCGCGGTTGTGGTGGCGACCGGCGGCAGGGAAGCAGAGATGTCGCGATGGTCGATGGCTATGGTGAAGCATCGTCGGGGCTCTGGATGTTGGAGCCGCTCCAGCACCGTGAACAACGGCGGGGGTGAATCGGCTCCAATACGGTTCACATTGCCGTCGTCGAGGCAGCTCCAGCAGCACGGAGTAAGAGGCACACGACCCAGTGCACGATGGAAAATGGATGGTGTCTCCGACATTAGGGAGGAGCGCGGATGTGAAATTGGTGTGGTCGGGGCACCATGGAGGAGGGGTTGAGGTTTCTCGTCTCAGGAGAAGGGAGCTTCCTGGGAGAAGGTGATTTGGCACCCACGAGGTATGAATGGGGAGGGAATTGGGAGGGGAGTGGAACCATTTCTTACGGATGCATTTGTCTGAAATGTGTGTGTGGGGGGGGGGCGTTACAATTCTAACCCTTCCTTTAGGCTTCTCGGCTTGGGTCTGTGTACTGAGGGTCGGGGATAGTAGAATAACTTTGCTTCTCCCAAAATAGTGGGCGTGAGCGATTTCGGGTGAGGAGGGCGTGTTTTGAAATATAGTGGGCGCGATCAATTTCGGGCGAGGAGAGCGTGTTTTGAAATAGTGGGCACGAGCTATTTCGGGCAAGGAGAGGGTGTTTTGCAAACCATGGTTTATGAATTATTCGGCACATGTCATTTCGTCCGAGAAGAAGGCACGCTTCGATGAAGTTACGAACCTACCCTCGATGTACAACAGGCCAATCGATGCGTGTCCCTCATAGGTCGGTAATTTCGCTTCTCCCATTTATTTGCTCAGGTGAATTCCACCATGCAGAGGGTGTTTAGCGTGTATCACAAATGGCCGCCGGCATCGTCTAGTTAGCTAAGAGTAAGTTAGTACTTGTACGCTACTTGAGTATTAGTGGGAGTAGATAGTTAACTTGGCTATGATGGTTGTCAACGTGGAAGTTCTGTACTCTATATCTGGATCAGACCTATTACTTTGCTCTGAATGTTGAACTTTTCATTTGAACGTATGGAATGGGCTATTATTATTTTAAATGGGTTGTATTTTTCCGCCACGGGTTTACAGGCTGACTTGTGGGCCTACCAAGTTGACGCGTACATAATCAAGAGATGATTGTACGTGGAGAGGATGACAGCAGGGACCCGCCAAGGCCATGGCAGTACGCAAGCAAGTGCCACCTTATTTCAAGCCAATAAAAAAATGGTTCCTCCGAATGGATTTCTGACATCCAGGTCCCATGCCATTGTCAACGTAGTCAATAAACGAGAGAATTGCACAAAGAGCGGCTGACACCAGGGACCCAACAGCTTGCCCGATTATTTTTGTTTTGGGTTAATTTGATAAATGCCACTCCAAATCTGGTGATTCCGAGAAATGCCACTCCAATTTCCAAACTTTAAAAAATGCCATTTCATGCCATTTCCAGTGGCATTTTTCGAAGTCTGGAGTGGCGTTTTTCAAAGTTTGCAAATTGCAGTGCCATTTTTCAAAGTTTGCAAAAATTGTAGTGGGATTTTTCAAAGGTTGGAAATTGTAGTGGCATTTTTATGAATCACCATAATTGGAGTGGCATTTATCTAATTTGTTTTTGAGATGGAAGCAAGGTGTCAACTGGGCTATGCGGGGCACTCTGGCCTGTCTAGACAACCTTTTCTTTTATGTTTACCACAGACCAGCCCAGTAGTTTGTTTTTCTTTCTGAAAATGGCTAGCCCAGTTTTTTTGTTATTTGTCAAGTAAGTCGCTTTGTCAGTCCTGTTGGGCTGCAAATCATTCAATATGAGGAGAGCTTCATTCGGCTGGCCGAGAAAATGGCCTATCAGTAATGAGAAATGGGATGTACATTTTTAAAACACATCAAACCAGCAATTAGTTTCAAACTTTTTTTAATTTCAAGATTTTAAATTGCATTGATTTTTATGAGTGGACAATTTGTTGGATTTTATACTGATATACATTTATTTTTAAAATTAGTTCAAATGTGACTCAAAATTTCGGGATTAAAAACAGTTCGGACCGCACCAAAATATGCAAAATTTCGTATAATTTTTTAATCGTGGCCACAATATGGGTTGTAATGCTAACAAAAAGAATATGGGCTCCAAAAGAACCTTAAGAATTAGCAAATGGGCTGTAAATTATTAGAAATAATGGCAGACGGGCTCTATGCTATTTTGCACAGATTTGAGGCTTTCCTAAAAAAAGGTTAACGCACAAGAAGTGACTGTTGGATGTCCATCCAACGGCCGTCATGCTTCTTCAATCTCTACTCTTCCTGCTCCAGCCACTCAAACAAGCACCGACTGGACTGCCTGCTCCCTCTTCCCGCGGCAGGCTGTGCTGCCGCGCAGGCCTCACCGCCCCATCGTACACCCATCGCTGGCCTAGCCATCCCTCTACTCACCCACACCTGATGTTATTCTCTGGCGATGACAAACGGACCAGTAAACCCTCGTACAGTCATACTCTCCTCCTCGTGGGAAACAACTGCCGAGTCTTCCCTGGCTCTGTGTCGTTCCCTTCTTAGGCCTCGCCGTCGTCCACCGCCCTGGTGCTCTCGACGCGGCGTGGTCAACATGGTCAACGACCGACATGCATCTGAAGTGGACTGTACGTGGAAAGGCTGACAGTTGGGTCCATGACCGCACGCAAGGAAATGCCTCCTTATTACACGCAAAATAATGATTCCTCCACCTGACATCTGGGACCCACTAAAAGGCCCTCTGTATTTTGTGAAAAAAACATTACCGCCACTGACAACTCAGACCCACCAGCTATATCTTCGCACACAAGGAAGTGCCTCCTTATTACACACACAAAAATGAATACTCCCCCTGCTAGGTGGGACCCAATATAGTGGGAGGCTGACTTGTGGGCCTACTAAGTTGACGGGGATGGAGGGCTTTGTCAACTTACTTAATATGAATGATTCTAGCTCCAATGGCTGTACGATGTCCATCCAACGATCGTAGTGCTTCTTCTACCTCTGGTCTTCTTGCTCCAGCCACCCAAAGCAGCGCCGGTCGTACCGCCTGCTCCTGCCTCCCGTGGTCGGATGTGCTGCCGCGGAGGCCTCACCGCCCCTACTACTGCCACCGCTGGCCAGGCCATCCCTCCACTCACCCACACCCCCTGTTATTCTGCAGCGATAACAGCCTGAGACCGCAGCTGAACCAGTGAACCCTCGTACCCCTTTCCGCGTGGGCATCCACTTCCGTGTCTTCCCCGGCTCCGCGTCGTCCCCTTCCTAGGCCTTGCTGTCGTCCACCACCTTGGTGCTCTCGGCATGGCATGGTCAATGTGGTCAATGACCGACATCCATCGGAAGAATACTGTACATGGAGAGGCTGACAGTTGGGTCCACGGCTGCAGCAAGGAAGTGCCTCCTTATTACGTGAAAAAAATGATTCGTCCACCTGACAGTAGGGACCCACCGGACGGGCCACCATATTTTGCAAAAAAATATTTCCCCCCTGACTGTTGGGACCTACCAACTACATCTTCGCACGCAAGGATGTGCGTCCATATTACAGGCAAAAAAATGATTCACCCCTTGACTGCTGGGACCCACCAGCTACATCTTCGCATGCAAGGAAGTGCCTGACAGTCGGGACCCACCTGGTCGAAGTGTACGTAGAGTTGTCATTCTGGTTTCGAATGTGTACGTAGTCGATGTAGAGGCGCACACGTGTCGTAGTAGAGGCGCGCACGTGTCGTAGTAGAGGCGGGCACGTAGCATGTACACGTACGTACAGCGGCCAGGGTGCAAGAAAGTAAATACGACCAGGTACGTACATACGGGCGGGGTCTCGAACACCTACTCGCGCATACGTACGGCCAGGGCTCGTGTACATGGCTGGGTCAGAACAGAGAAACTGCATCGTCATCGTGTTCATGGGGAGCCAACCGGATGGGTCTGAACAGAATGCGTCGTCGTGTCCATTGGGAGGGCTTGGACGGAATAGCGAATGGAAACGAGGCATGGCGTACCACAGAATGGAGGAAATGACCTTGCAGGATCCTGTTCATCGGGAGGGGTCTGGCGTACCGCAAAATGGAGGAAACGGACTTCTATTGGACCTCCTACGGTCGAAACGAGGTTCTATTGATCGGGAGGGGTGTGGCATACCGCAAAACGGAGGAAACGGACTTGTATTGGAGCGCTACGGTCGAAATGGGGGTCATGTTCATCGGGAGGGATGTGGTGTACCGCAAAACGGGACTCCACGGGATACTGTTCATCTCCATCGTCGACCTCCTCCAGCCTCCACGGGCTACTATTCATCCATCGTCGACCTCCTCCAGCCTCCACCTGCGACTGTTCATCCACGGGCTCCTGTTCATCCAGCCCCCACCGCGCGCTCCTCCACTGGCTACTATTCAACTAGCCCTCTCCACGGGGTCCTGTTCAACCACCCCTCCACGGGCAACTGTTCATCCAGCCCTCCACCGGCTACTGTTCAACCAGCCGTCCACCGGCTACTATTCAACCTTCCCTTCACAGGGTCCTGTTCATCCAGCCCTCCACGGGGTCCTATTCATCTACGCCCAACCGGCTCAATCGATCGGGGTCCTGTTCATCCAACGGTAACACCACGGGGTCTTGTTGATCCAACCACCACCGGGAACTATTCATCCAAACCCCCCAACGATGCTCACTGTTCATCCAGAGGCAGCATCGATCAGCTTCAGTTAGCAGAAGTAGTGAAGGAATCGCTCGATTGCTCGGGTTCAGTAAGGTTAGCCTGCAGTGCAATCGCTTGGTTTCAGTTAGGCGAACGCCTCACACGGGTTCAGTTAGAGCCCAACGCCTCACACCCACGCGCGTATGTGTACAGGAGAAACGTGCATCGCTCGGCCCCCGACCACCCACCATAATCAGGAACTCCCCGATATTTGCCTCGCCCTCGCTTCTACCACGGTTTTTCTATCATGGATGGCCCGAAGAATGTCATGCAGCTGCGTCTCCGGCCTGCCCAGGACGAAAAGCCCATTTTTTGTCATGATTTTTTGTCATAGAAGTAGGAGCCCACCACATCTATGATGATACCGGGTTTTGTCACAATTATCGTCATAGAAGTGTCATAAGTATGGCAGAATTTTTTTTCGTTCGGCCCAAAATGTCTCGGATGTGTCTTCTTTTTGTAGTGGTACAACCCTAAGCCCCTCCGGTGTCTATATAAACCGGAGGGTAGATCGGAGGCAGGATCACAACATTGCTAGGCTAGCTAATCTAGGCTTAGCCGAATCGATCTCGAGGTAGATCAACTCTTGTAACTTCCACACCCTCGAATATAATCAAGCAACAGTAGGGTTTTACCTCCATCAAGAGGGCCTGGACCTGGGTAAACACGGTGTCCTTTGTCCATAGTAACCATTGATCCTTAGACGTACAACTTGGGCCCCCCTACCCGAGATCTACCGGTTTTGACACCGATAGTGATCAAATTAAACAGCTAATGGAGATGCATCGGATGTCGGAGCTAGCCTTAAACGACCTCTGTGTCAACCTGTGCCGGCCGAACCCATTCCGGAAACCTACTTTGGCCTTGTGCAGAAGCTGCGGGCGGCGCCGCTCTGGATTGATGACATGAAGCGGTCAGCATGCCTTGAGGGGACGAGGCTCGCGTTTGCGAAGTCCATGGTTCATTGGCTGAGGATTAATCCAATGGAGATGGCAACTGGTCCTCCACCCCAGGGGAAGGAGCATCACTACCCCGAGAATACTTCTTGTAGGTGATGACCGGAGCGTGGGCGATAGAGGGCTAGTGCTCAAAGGTTGTAATGTTTGAGAACTTGTGTCAAGTTTGTACTGATTGGATCTTATGCTTTATAGTGCATCCGCTTGACTTGTTTTATATTGTCATGATTTAATTTTGACTCATGTGTGGTCGTATGTTTATTCTGAATGCTACCAGTCGTCGGCTTCAGCCCCCTAGTGAATATCACAAGGGGTGTTTCATCTCTGCACTGTACCATTACCCAACGTCTTGGTGCCTGGTGGCGGTAGTGCGGGAGGGAAACTAGGCAATCAGACTATTCGGTTATACTGCTTTCACTTAGCCTTAGGAGCTTGATGGCGGGACTAGGGACTAGCCACCTGGTGTATTGTGATGTACTTAGGGATCAAAATCTGCCCTTTCCGATCACATGGTTTGTGTTAAGATAGACCCTTAGTGTGAGAGGGCGAAATAGCCAATGATTTTTAGAGTCAGACCTCGTCATCAGATCATGGACCCGTTCATGCTTACTATGACGGTCAGTTTTTAGCTTTCCTCCTGAGGTACTTGACAGGGCAAAACAGAAGTACAATCGCAGGGGTTCTCCATTTGCCCTCTTAGGCAAACATGCAGAACATAAGGGGCAAGCACAAGAGCCGGGCAACCCAACTATTAACCCAAGATATAGTTTGAAACAGATGCATATAGTGCAATATCTAAGATGCCGAACACCTAGCAGAAAGTGGTGCCGGACTTGAAGATATTGAGCTGATATATAAATCGAACTCTTGACTAATTAATAAGTTTTCATGGCGGGCTGTTCGAAGAGCGAGGAGAACATCAGAAAGGGAATAAACAAGTCGCAGGATGCGGATATCCGAACACCATAAAGGGTATTTTTATTATTTCTCATAAGCTCAGGGCGTCTAACCATACAATTCAAACTGCGAAGGCAATACTTGTAAGAGAGAAAGAAATTTCCAGAGTAAAGGTTGACGCAGGGCCTTGATGCGTGAATTGAAGCATTCATTGGGCCCTGCTGCACGTGTGCGCCTTTGCTTCTGATGGGTGGGGATTGGGACCTTCGATGATACCTTGATGGGCGAGGACCCTACCCATGGAGCTTTAAGCTTGGGGGTATCCGAAATTGGTCCCCGGGTCGTCCAAAGATGAGGTAATTCTGAAGTTCATCTTAACTAAACATGCACTTTGGATTAATGTATGCCTCACGGTTGCCCATGGTATTTTGAGTGCGAAGTTGTGCTGATGAGGCACATGGAATGTGAAGAATGTGGGCATGTCGTGGGGCGCGTATCCCTATTTGTGGCGAAACGCATGCGGGTTCCCATGACGGGGAATGTGTTCGAACCCGTTTACTATTGTCACCCGCCCTTACGGTAGGTCGGCATCCGGGCCTATATGGACCGGTGTGGTCTTCGGCCGCTAGGGCTGCAGTGTGTTCTTCGGTTCGAAGTGAGCGCTCTGTGTTGCCATTGATAGTTATGACACCCGAAGGACCATGCATCTTCAATTTGAGGTACGCATAATGTGGAATGGCATTGAATTTGGAGAACGCTGTTCAGCCGAGGAGGGCATGATAGCCACTACGAAAAGGTGCAATATCAAATATCAAGTACTCGCTTCATAAGTTATCCAGAGATCCGAACACTACTTCAAGCGTCACGGTGCCCGTGGAGTGGGCCTCCACTCCTGGAATGACCCCCTTGAAGATGGTGTTACTAGGTTTAATCCTTGGTTGATCGATCCCAATTTTCCTCACTGTATCCTCGTATATCAGGCAGAGGCTGCTCCCTCCGTCCATTAGGACTCTAGTGAGGTGGAATCCATCGATGCTGGTGTCTAGCACTAGGGCTGCTGACCCTTCATGGCATATGCTGGTGGGATGATCCCTGCGATCGAACGTAATCGGTCAAGCTGACCATGGGTTGAACTTCGATGCTACTGGCTCAATGGAGTATACGTCCGATAGCGCTCGCTTCCTCTCCTTCTTCGGTATGTGGGTTGCATAGATCATGTTTACCGTCTTGACCTCAGAAGGGAAGGGTTTCTGGCCTCCACTATTCAGCCTGCGGGGCTCGTCATCATCCTCGCCTCGTGGGCTTTTGCCCTAGTCTTTGGTTGTGAGTTTGCCGGTGTCGGTGACAAAATCGGCAGATATCGGGTAAGGGGGCCCAAGCTGTGCATCTGAGGATCAATAGTAACAATGGAGAAGGGACACAGTGTTTACCCAGGTTTGGGCCCTCTTAATGGAGGTAAAACCCTACTCCTGCTTGATTATATTTGAGGGTATAGGGGTTACAAGAGTTGATCTACCACGAGATCAATTCGGCCAACCCTAGATAGCTAGCCTAGCAATGTTGTGATCCTGCCTCCGATCTAACCCTCCGGTTTATATAGACACCGGAGGGGATTAGGGTTTTACAAAGTCGGTTTTACAGGAAGGAACAATATATCTGGACACCTATACTTGCCATCCACGCATGTGAGAGTCCCCACCGGACAAGAGGGATAATCTTCTTTCTTTTATCTTGATGGCCCATCAGTCCGGCCCACATCAATAGACCGGACACCCGAGGACCCCCTACTCCAGGACTCCCAAAGTAGCCCCTGAACCAGTCTTCAAGGATGATATATTCAGCGTTCAGATTGTCTTCAGCATTGCAAGGCGGGTTTCCTAAAGAATACACATTGGCTTTCCTCTATAAAAGATTTGTATCCGGCCTTACGCAATAAACACAACCTTTAGCCGCGAAGGTCAGATATATAAAAAAGGAGAACAGTGTCTTTTACTCACAACTTTTCCGGCGAAGTGTCAGACTTGACCTTTCGACATTTCGAACCGTTTTCACACTCGTGTTCCATGTTTCGAGGCCACGCCTCATTGGCACATCCTGTCAAAACACAGATCATGTCCACTTAACACGGGATTGCATATCAATGAAATCTGGGTAATCCAACCGACTGCGGCGCATACCAACATCTAGACAGACGAGGTTTTAAGGCTCGGGAAGTGGGCGCTTGGTATTCGTGGCTTATATAAATGGGTAAAGATTCATCTTTTCTATCCCCCGCTGAAAGTGCTACTAATCCCTGGGTGGTTTTCGTAAACTAATGCTCTTTCAATATGATCATTTCAGAGAGTTCAATGATTGGCATGGCATGGACTAGAGATGTGGACCCCTAAAAATGGTAAGGACACATATTGGCAACAAGCTCAAGACTCTACATTTTCATTTTAGTGATCCAACATAACATTGAGTCCATAGGAAAGCCAATACTATTAAAAGGGGATGAGGTGTTGCTTAATGGCTTACTTGCTCAAAATGCTTAGTGATATGCTCCAAAACCGACAACCACTTTCTCATTTCCACATATGTCCTAAATCTAAAAGTCAAATTTGGTCCCACCAATTTGATCTATCCGGCGCCACCGAGTTTCATTTCACATAGCCACTACCACAAACCCTCGTCACTTCGGTCTCACCGATAGGGATCTCGGTCTCATCGAGATGGGATTGCAAACTCATTGTTTCCTTTTTGTAACATTTCGGTCCAACTGAAATGAGCAAATCGGTGCTACCTAGTCTGCAATGCAAATTCACTATTTCCTTTTTATAACACTTCGGTCTCACCAAAGTGAGCGAATCGGTCTCACCGAGTTTTCCTGACCAACTCTCTATGTGCCTATTGCTGAAATCGGTCCCACCGAGTTTATACGATCAGTCACACCGATATTACATTATGCCCTAACCCTAGCATATCGGCCTCACCGAGATGACTAAGTCGGTCCCACCGAAAAGCTTAACGTTCATATTTTGACCTATATCGATATGACCGAGTTGTACCATTCGGTTTCACCGAGTTTGGGAATCTGTGTGTAACGGTTAGATTTTGTGTGCAGGCTATATATACCCCTCCACCCATTCTTCATTCGTGAGGAGAGCAATCAGAACGTGCCTACACTTCCAGCATTCATTTTCTGAGAGAGAACCACCTACTCATGTGTTGAGACCAAGATATTCCAATCCAACCACGAGAATCTTGATCTATAGCCTTCCCCAAGTTGCTTTCCACTCAAATCATCTTTCCACCATAGCTAAATCTGTGAGAGAGAGTTGAGTGTTGGGGAGACTATCATTTGAAGCACAAGAGCAAGGAGTTCATCAACAACACACCATCTATTAACTTTTGGAGAGTGGTGTCTCCTAGATTGGTGAGGTGCCACTTGGGAGCCTCCGTCAAGATTGTGGAGTTTAACCAAGGAGTTTGTAAGGGCAAGGAGATCGCCTATTTCGTGAAGATCTACCATCGTCAGGCAACTCCTTCATGGGCGATGGCCATGGTGGGATAAACAAGTTTGCTTCTTTGTGGACCCATCGTGGGTGGAGCCCTCCATGGACTCGCGCTGTTGTTATCCTTCGTGGGTTGAAGTCTCCATCAACGTGGATGTACTATTGAACCACCTATCGGAACCATGCCAAGAATCGCCATGTCAACATTGCGTTTGCTCCCTCCAAACTCCTCCCATTTACTTTCTTGCAAGTTGCATGCTTTACTTTCTGCTGCCCATATACTCTTTGCATGCTTGCTTGAATTGTATTGAGATTGCTTGACTTGTGCTAAGTTGCTAAAATCTGCCAAGAACTAAAATTAGGAAAAGGTTAAGTTTTTATTTGGTCAAGTAGTCTAATCACCCCCCCTAGACATACTTTCGATCTTACAAGTGGTATCATAGCTTTGGTCTCCATTTACCTTTATTTCCATAGCTTTGGTGATCATAGCCTTGGTTTCACAACCTAGGATAGTATGGCGTCTAGCGAGGGAAATTACCACCATTGAGGTCCTTACTTTGATGGTACAAATTTTGCTAGTTGGAAACACAAGATGAAAATGCATATTCTTGGACATAACCCCGCCGTTTGGGCTATTGTGTGTATTGGTTTGCAAGGTGAATTCTTTGATGGGAGAGAACCAAATTGTGAAGCTACCACAGAAGGACTGAAGATGCTGCAATACAATGCTCAAGCTTGCAATATCCTCTTCAACGGATTGTGCCCCAAAGAGTTCAACAAAATCAACAGTCTTGAGAATGCAAAGGAAATTTGGGATACTTTGATTGATATGCACGAAGGTACCGACTCCCTCAAGGAATCCAAGTTGGATGTGCTTCCAAGTCAACTTGACAAGTTCAAAAAGAAGGGTGGTGAAGGTGTCGCTGAAATGTACTCTAGGCTTGCTCTCATCACAAATGAGATTGTCGGCTGAGGAAGTGAACAGATGACCGACAAATTCATCATCAAGAAGATCTTGAGAGCCTTGGATGGAAAATATGATACCGTGTGCACTTTGATCCAAATGATGCCAAACTGCAAAGTCCGCAAGCTAACCGAAGTCACCGTAAGAATTGTTGCTTATGAGAAGTCACTCAAGGTCAAAGAAGAGCTTCACAACAAGTCTAGTGGTGCTTAAAAAGCCTCATGTGGTACTCCTACATTATCAAATGAGAAACAAGCCTTCAATGAAGAATTGAGCTTAATGGTGAAGAACTTCAACAAATTCTACAAGAGTAGAAGCAAGGAAAGAAGTTCCAAGTCAAGGTCCTACAATGACAAAAGATCTTCTAGTCGAGATCGAAATTGCTACAATTGTGGAAGACCCAGACACTACTCCAATGAGTGTATGTATCCCTACAAAAGAAGAGAAGACACACCTAAAAGGAGAAGCAAAAGGGAAGAATCACCTCCAAGAGAGAGAAGGAGTAGAGATGATCGTTATGAACGAAGAACCTCTCGAAGAAGCAAGGATTTGGAAAGGAAGGACAAGTCATCAAGGAGCTACACAAAACAAAGACATCAAGCTCATGTTGGTGAATGGGTATCCGGCTCCAACTCCGACCATCACTCTGAGAGAAGTTATCACTCTGACTCCGAATATACTCAAGATGAAGGTGTTGCTGGTCTAGCACTTGTGTCAACCAACTCCTATGACATATTTGATTCACCAAATGAAGGGATTGGGAGATGCTTCATGGCTAAAGGCCACAAGGTAACACACCCTGAGTATGTTGATTTCAATAGTGATGAAGATGACTTGCTAGGTGATGATGATTTACTTGTTGACAACTCTAGTGAAGAATACTATGGTGAAAATGCTATTAATCATGCTAATAAAGATAAAACGAGTGACAATGATAAGAAGGAGATTTAGCACCTAACTAAAGAACTAAACACTCTTAAGTTATCTCATGAAACTACTTTATAAGATCATTGATAACTTTTAAAAACTCATGAGAAGTTACGCTTCGAAAAGCTCAATCTTGAGCAAGAACATGGGTTCTTAAAAGCCATCAATGATGATCTTCGGAAGAAAAGTTCTTCTTACATTGCCAAGCGTTTACTCTTGTCTACTTACATGACACAAATAAAATATAGCAACAAGAACAAGAAAGATTCTTCTTCTAGTAGTAACAATAATCATGCTAAATCCAATATTGTTCCTTCTAGTAGTTCTCTTGATTCCACTAATGATTCTCTTAGCCAAGTTACACTTGAGAAAGAAAATAGCTTATTGAAGGGAATTATAGAGAAAGGTGTTTACAAGAGCCTTGCCGGAAGTAAGCAATTTGAGGAAATTGTACGCAAGCAAGGAAGGCACCGAAAGAATCAAGGTGTTGGTTTTGAATGGAAGTTCAATGCCAATGGAGTTGAGTGGGAAGAAGATCAATACCCCAAGACGAAGTTTTTTCCTCAGTAAGAGAAGTATGACCCTACTTCCTTTAAGGGACCACAAGCTCAAGATGATCTTACACCACAAGACCACAAGCTAAATGGCAACAAGAAGCTTCAAGAAGAGATTGATACATTTGAAGATGCTCCAAAGGCCTTGGTCAAGTGGGTTCCCAAGACTACATCAAGTTCTACTTCATCAAGTACATCTACAACTCCAAGGATTCCCATCAAGATGTTGTGGATCCCAAAGAAGAAGAACTAGAGAGTTCTTGAGGGTGACTCCGCCAACATACATCACTCATATTCATTTGGCAAGGACAAGTGCAAACAACTTCCAGATTGTGCACTAGTTCAAGGAGTCAAAAACCCTCTTGTTCGTAAGACAAGGGATAAGGTAACCTAATGCTTTCATGGACATCATCATGTGTGTGGTTCACTCTATGTCTATGGATATCCTTGTTTGTTCCTTGTGGGACTAACCCATGTTGGTATTGAAAGTGCAACTCACTCCAATGGATTGCTACAAATGATCTACATCGACAATGAGCATCCACATCTTCAACAACTACATGAAGTCATCATCGACAAAACCCAAGGTTAGTTCATCCCTCTAAGGGGGGATATCACATCTAGGGGAGATTCACTCTAATAATTGAGCTAAAGCAACTCTAATGGTGTGAACACAACAATGCTTTATGTAAAAGTGGTAACCCCACTTGTGCTTAAACAATGAGTATGACCTATGATCAAATGTTCTCATTTGACTCTAAGTCAATATATTCATATATAGATAACCTAGTCATCGCCAATTGCTTGATAGATGCTAGAGTGATTGTGCATGTTTTGCCACATATTTCATTTGCCATTTTATTGTGTGAGCATGTTGGCTACATACTTTTCTCCTTCGAGGACATCCATTTGTTGCTTTGATTGTTTGGATTTTCTTCTTTTGCCAAATGGATGGACAAGACTGCCTAAGAACTCCCTCTAGCTATCTATGCTTTTCTCTTCTCAAACTCTATTCATGCTACATCACAAAGTTCGATCTAAGTCAAATTCAAACCCTCTGTGTGAGGAGCACTCGGAGTCCCGATTTGTCATAGAATTAAAACTTCCAAAACCTCTATGTCTATTTCGGTCTGACCGACTCCATTTCGGTGACACCGAGTTCACTGGGTTGATCACGCTTTCAATCTTGGTGCAACTGATTAGAACTTTTCGGTCTCACCGAGTTGCAGTAACCGCTTGTGATTCTGCATCTCGGTGCCACCGAGTTGTTCCACTTAGTGACACCGACAGTGCTAGGATATATATACTGACGGGTCAAATTTTGGAAAACTCCCCAAAACCTATTCGCTCGTGTGTGTCCTGCTCTGCCGCCTCGAGTGTCCGGATTGTCTCCTCATCGCCAGCGACCTCCTGCCGCTGGTCTTCGCCGCTGTAAATGGAAATCCTACCCTTTGTTGCCGTCGTAGCGATCTCACCGCCAAGCTAGGGTATGAGCTCAATTCTTTGTGCTTTCTTTTAACTTTGATTCCTAGCACAAATTCCAAGTTTCTTTCCAAGTATGAGATTGATCTATCCATAGAAATCATCCTCTAGATTAGTTTTGAGTTGAAAATTTAGGATTAGGTTTCTGTCGGACCCATCTCAGACCGACCAAATTATAGGAATCGGTCCCACCGATTTGGCTTAGGCCAATGCACAAGTGATTTTCGGTCTGACCGAAAGTTGCAAATTGGTGTGACCATATCAGGACTTTGTGAAACTCTAGAAAACTTGGAGTCACCGAACTATGTCTTGGTTTGACCAATTCCACATGTTTAGACTCCAAAGTTGCTTTGGTGTCACCGAGTTTTACAAATCGGTAGCTCTGAAATGCTTCCTGTAGAAAACTAAACTAAGTTTTTAACTCATTCTTTTTGCAAAAAAAACTCTGCACTTTGTGATGCTCATCTACAACTATTGACAGGGTTAGCTCTCAGGTTATTGTGCAGAATGTCTGATCAAAGTGATAGTCAGAACAAGTCAGAGGAGCAGATGGACTTGAGTGAGGGCACTAGTCCCTCTGGAAGCTATGAGGAAGGTAGCAGGACCACACCAAGCAATATTCCTAAGGCAGGAACTAGGCACAAGAAGAAGAAAACATCAGACTCTGAGGATGAAGATTTTCAGCTTGAGGAAGTCAGCTCAAAGAAGAAAGTGGTGAAGAAAGAATATGGTGATGCTGCTTCCACCAAGCTAGGACGGCACAAGAAGGCACCTGCCAGGAGAGTGTCTATGTCTAAGGCTAGGGGAACTACACAAGAGACCATGACGTTCACTCTTGAGCAAAAATGAGGTGAAGAAGGAAAGAGGAGAGTCAGGAAAACCACTGCTAGGGTGATTGGAAATCCTTCCATGAGGAGAGACTCTGCTAGTGGGGAACAAGAAGAAGAGGTTGCTGCTCAAGCACCTCCTTCTAAGTCACAGAAGCTGATGGGGGATGCCATCAAGTCTGGGGCAGCTCCTTCAAAGACCAAGACAACCTCCAAATCTCCATCTCAAGCCTCCAAGACAACTCCAAAGAGAAGCACCAAGAACATACCAGCTGCAGAAAAGAGCAAGGCCCCAGTGTCTGAAGTTGAGGAAGAAGAAGCTGAAGCCCAAGTGCTTAGGAAGCTCAAACCAAAGATTCCAGACCATGATGACAATCATCCAGTGGTTGAGAATATGAAGGAAAGAAAGATGCAGGTCTCAGACTATGGAGACAAGCTGATCCATATGCAATGAGAAGAAGGACAGATGTGGACTACAGATTCCACACCAAAAAACAGCAAGATTTCTATGAAACAGCTATGCTTGACAAGAAACCCATTGTCAGTGACATGAAGTGGGCTGACTGGAAGTACATTAATGTTAATGAAAACCACTTTCCAGGAGTGCATGAGAGCTTCAAGCTGAATGGAGTTGACAAATTTGTGGGTCAGAAGTTGACCAAGTGGAATGATGAGCTCATAATGCAATTCTACTCAACAACTCATTTTTCTCCAGATGGGAAGATTGTGTGGATGACTGAGGGAACAAGATACCAGTCAATAGTAGATGAGTGGGAAAAGCTCATCAAGGCACCCAAAGAGCATGAGAAGGACATTGATGTCTATGCTGAAAAGAAGAAAGACCACAACTCTATGGCAAACATGTACAAGGAAATACCTGACAAAGCTTTGGAGACACACAAGCTTGGGTCAGTGTACTAATTGATGTCTGGTCTGGCCACCATGAACACTATATTGAGGCACACTTTATTTCCCAAATCAGGAGATCACAGGATGATCAGAGGCCATTCCATCAATCTTCTTCAGATGTTTGATTTGCCACAAAAGTTTAAAGTCATGAGCCCGATTGTAGAGACAATCAAGAGGACACCTGCGGACCAGAGGTGGTCATGTGGGTATGCACCACACATTCAAATATTGATCAATTCCAAGATGCCCAAGGTAGTTTACCTGTTGGACACAGAGCATCTGCCTTTGCAGCTAGACTTTGAGGACAACACTGTTGTCATGACAAGTGAGGATCCAACTTCCCTAGAGGCACAAGAAAAGAGACAAAAAGCCAAAGCAGAGAAAGCAGCAAAGATGCCCAGTGCTGCAGAAGCTTCAGAAGTATTCCTCAAGTCAAAGAAAGACCAGCTTGGATATATGATTCAAGCAACCTTGAGGACTGAGAAAGGACTGGCCACCCTGACTCAAAACCAGGAGAGCTTGGAGAGGATCACTGAAACCAAATTATATGATCTTGACTTGAAGGTAAATGAGATTCAGACAGCAGTTGAAGAGCTCCAAGAAGAAGAAGAGGATAGGAAGGGCAAAGCAACTACACAGGTGTTCCACAGAGTGCCTAGAGGACAGAGGTCTGCAGTAGTGCCAGTGCCAGACACAAGAGGAACAGCTTCAGCACCTGCAGCCACAGCTCCCACAGCTCCAGTTGCCCCTCCAGTGGCAACTCCTCAAGCTCCAACATCTTCCACTAATGCTTTTGTCCTTGGAGTCATCTCAACACCTCCTGTCGAAGATCAAGCCTAGAGAGACCCATAGCACTATGCATTTTCAAGCTTTTTGGTAACTTGTTGTCAAAGGGGGAGAAAGTGTATAGATCATAGGCTTCGGAGAGAGAGAGAGATTTGCTTAATTTTTGCTACTCGTTTGCTTTGTTTGATTTATGTCTGTGTGTGTGAGATACTTTATATGATCATGTGTTTGATCATACTATCCTTAATGCTTGTGCTTGAATGGTGACATTATCTATCATTTGTATGATCATTCACTTTGCCTTGGTGATGAGTGCTTGTTCTTATATCTTATCATTTTGAGCGCTCCACCAAGATGTATGTGACATGGAATAGTAAGCCATGATCCTATTTATTTGTGCATTTGCATTCAGAAGAAAATTTTAATTAATGCACAAATTTAGGGGGAGCTCTTACTTATCACATACTTCTCAAAGCGACAATGTATTTTACTCTCATTATCATTTGTTGAAGCTTTGATCTATATGTTGTCATCAGTTACCTAAAAGGGGGAGATTGAAAGTGCAACTAATCCCTGGGTGGTTTTGGTAATTCTTAAAAACATATAGTTCATTGAACTAATGCTCTTTCAAGATGATTATTTTAGAAAGCTCAATGATTGGCATGACATGGACTAGAGATGTGGTCCCCTGAAAATGCTAAGGGGACATATTGGCAACAAGCTCAAGACTCTACATTTTCATTTTAGTGATCCAAGATCACATTGAGTCCATAGGAAAGCCAATACTATTAAAAGGGGATGAGGTGTTTCTTAATGGCTTACTTTCTCAAAAAGCTTAGTGATATGCTCCAAAACCCTCATACACTTTCTCATTTCCACATATGTCCTAAACCTAAAAGTCAAATTCAGTCCCACCGGTTTGATCTATCAAGTGCCACCGAGTTTCATTTGACATAGCCATTGCCACAAACCCTAGTCACTTCGGTCTCACTGATAGGGCTCTCGGTCTCACCGAGATGGGATTGCAAACACACTGTTTCCTTTTTGTAACATTTTGGTCCAACCGAAATGAGCAAATCGGTCCCACCAAGTTTGCAATGCAAAGTCACTGTTTCCTTTTTGTAACACTTTGGTCTCACTGAAGTGAAACAATCGGTCTCACCGAGTTTGCCTGACGAACTCTCTATGTGCCTATTGCTGAAATCGGTCCCACCGAGTTTATCTGATCGGTCACACCGAGATTACATTATGCCCTAACCCTAGCATATTGATCTCACCGAGATGACTAAGTCGGTCCCACCGAAAAGCCTAACATTCATATTTTGACCTGAATCGGTCTGACCGAGTTTTACCATTCGGTCTCACCGAGTTTGGGAATCTGTGTGTAACGGTTAGATTTTGTGTGGAGGCTATATATACCCCTCCACCCATTCTTCATTTGTAAGGAGAGCCATCAGAACGTGCCTACACTTCCAACATTCATTTTCTGAGAGAGAACCACCTACTCATGTGTTGAGACCAAGATATTCCAATCCAACCACAAGAATCTTGATCTATAGCCTTCCCCAAGTTGCTTTCCACTCAAATGATCTTTCCACCATAGCTAAATCTGTGAGAGAGAGTTGAGTGTTGGGGATACTATCATTTGAAGCACAAGAGCAAGGAGTTCATCATCAACACACCATATATTACCTTTTGGAGAGTGGTGTCTCCTAGATTGGTTAGGTGTCACTTGGGAGCCTCCGTCAAGATTGTGGAGTTGAACCAAGGAGTTTTTAAGGGCAAGGAGATCGCCTACTTCATGAAGATCTATCCTAGTGAGGCAAGTCCTTCGTGGGCGATGGACATGGTGGGATAGACAAGGTTGCTTCTTCGTGGACCCTTCGTGGGTGGAGCCCTCCGTTGACTCGCGCAGCTGTTACCCTTCATGGGTTGAAGTCTCCATAAACGTGGATGTATGATAGAACCACCTATCGGAACCACGCCAAAAATCTCCATGTCAACATTGTGTTTGCTCCCTCCAAACTCCTCCCATTTTACTTTCTTGCAAGTTGCATGCTTTACTTTCCGCTGCCCATATACTCTTTGCATGCTTTCTTGAATTGTACTTAGATTGCTTGACTTGTGCTAAGTTGCTAAAATCTGCCAAGAACTAAAATTGGGAAAAGGTTAAGTTTTTATTTGGTCAAGTAGTCTAATCACCCCCCCCTCTAGACATACTTTCGATCCTACATATGCCTTCTTCCTTCCTCTGCCTCCCTATCCCTGAGCTCCAGTGCCCGAGCCTCAAAACCTCCCACTGCCACCAACCTCTCTAGTCATGTCCGGATCCGGCTTTCAGGGCAAGTGGGCAGCCTCCTCTGTTAGGGAGAAGGACATCAAGGAGCTCCAGGATGTGGGGTACTTGAGTACGGACATCGCGTATAGGATCCCTGCCAAGAAGCAAGTCATTCCCACCCCCGGAGCCCGGCGAAAGGGTGTTATTTATCCCCCACTTCCTCCGCGGACTAGGGTTTCCACTTCACCCTTCCGTCCACGGCCTCATGATCTATTATGGTCTAGATTTCCATGATCTAGCCCCAAACTCATTCCTCCACATCTCGGCCTTTATCGTCATGTGCGAGGTGCTCCTCCACATTCCCCCTCCCCCCCCCCCCCCCCCCCCCCACTTCGGTCTCTGGCTCAAATTCTTCAACTTGAAGCCAAAGGAGGTGGACAGGGAGCATGCAGACTGTGGAGGTGCGATGCTGAGCAAGCTTCCCAACGTCACCTAGCCCAAAGGGGCTTTTGTGGAAACTGTGAAAATATGGCAGCAGGGGTGGTTTTACATCATCGAACCTCGCAGTGCCAACTGGGTGGCCACTCCTGAGTTTAGATCCAGACCCCCAATGCGGCTAGCATTGTGGGTCAACAAGGGTTTGGACTGGGGGTCAACTGACGAGGTGTCGATGCTGCAAAAGCGCATCAAAACATCATAAAAGGAACACCAACCTCACGGATGTGGTTCAGGTGATGCTATTCGGCCGAACCCTTCCCTGCTAGCACCGGCCTCTCCACATGTGGGAGTTTAATCTGGAAGGGCCACGGACCCTGCAGCGATTCTTCAGCACAACGCAAGAAGATATCTGGAGGCTGCTTTTCAAGGCCCAGAAGCATAAGTCGTGGACGAAGACGACCGAGGACATCGGCCTCGGATGTGCTCACCCAGCCACTCCGGTAAGTCTTTAGTTTCCGAACATAACTTAGTCCGAAAATCACAATGGTGTATTGAGACTCTCATGTTTGAAAGAGGGCTCGACGAAGAAGGTGGAGCGGATCAAGTGTCCAGCTCCGCTGCCCGAAAACCCTGCTGATCCTCTGCTGACAAGGATTCTGGTTCCGGTGTCGTACAAGGCGCTGCAAAAGAAGACCAAGAAGAAGGGCAAGGAGGCCAAAAATGGGCCCCGCCGAAAAGGCTCCTCGGACACTATGACCGGGGAGTCCAAAGCCCTCTCCTCCCACAAGGGAGTTGAAGACGAAAAGGAGGAGGAGGAGGAAGATAGCAACTCTCCCCCTAAGGGGAGGAGGAAGAAAAGGGCGGCTTCCGTAGACCCGGAAGCAGAGGCGTCCAAAAGGGGGAGAGTATCCCTCATGGACGACACGGATTCGGATGCCGAAGTCATCCTCGAGCACTGCCCCGGGTCGAAGCCCCCAGCCGAATCGTAAGTATCTTTAGATGCCTTACATACATCAGCGTTAATAATTATAGTTTTTAACATATTGTATTGTGTGTTTCAGCCCGGCCCGTGATCTCCCTCAAACATCGTCTCTGGGGAATTCGTTGGAGCTAGGGATGGTGGAGAGCGAGATACCTCCGCGGGCCTCCCCGCCTATTGCTCTGGATGACACCGAAGTTGTGTCCCGAAGAGCCTCTCTAGGCCATGAAGAGGTGCAGGAGGCCGTCAGGACGTCGCCAGAGGGTAATACCTCGGCTGCCGAAGACATGGGAGGGTCAACCCCCATCGAGACTGAGGACGGGGGACATGACCAATGCGTCCCCCAGCCGAACACTGTTTCGGAAACACATACGGTTCCGGAATCAGGCGAGCGACCCCCTTTAAAGGAGGAGGGAGCATCGACTCCACCGGCGACTGATATGTCCATTCTGCATCATGTTTTCTTACTGTTATTTATAATGTTTTTATCCATAATAATGCTTTTTAGAGTAATTCTAATGCCTTTTCTATCATAATTTGCAAGGTACACACCAAGAGGGACAATTTTGGCAGCTGGAAATCGGGACCTAAAAAAGCTACGTCAGGCTACCTATTCTGCACAACCCGAAACAAGCTGAATCTTCAGGAGAATTTTTATGGAATGTTTAAGAAATATTGGAGCAAATAACTACTAGAGGGGGCCCACCAGGTGGGCACAACCCACCTGGGTGCGCCAAGGAGCCTAGGCGCGCCCTGGTGGGTTGTGCCCTCCTTGGCCCACCTCGGGTGCCCATCTTCTGGTATATAAGTCATTTTGACCTAGAAAAAAATAAGTGGGGAGACTTTCGGGATGGAGCGTCGCCGTCTCGAGGCGGAACTTGGGCAGGAGCACTTTTGCTCTCTGGCGGAGCGATTCTACCGGGGGAACTCCCCCCCCCCCCCCCGGAGGGGGAAATCATCATCATCATCATCACCAACAACTCTCCCATCTTGGGGAGGGCATTCTCCATCAACATCATCACCAGCACCATCTCATCTCAGACCCTAGTTCATCTCTTGTATTCAATCTTGTTACTGAAACTATAGATTGGTGCTAGGGGGTGACTAGTAGTGTTGATTACATCTTGTAGTTGATTACTATATGGTTTATTTGGTGGAAGATTATATGTTCAGATCCATTATGCTATTTAACACCCCTATGATCATGAGCATGTTGATTATTTGTGAGTAGTTACTTTTGTTCTTGAGGTGACGGGAGAAATCATGTTGCAAGTAATCATGTGAATTTGATATGTGTTCGATATTTTGATAGTATGTATGTTGTGATTCCCTTAGTGGTGTCATGTGAACGTTGACTACATGACACTTCACCATATTTGGGCCTAAGGTAATGCATTGTGGAATAGTAAATAGATGGTGGGTTGCGAGAGTGATAGAAACTTAAACCCAAGTTTATGCACTATTCCGTAAGGGACCGATTCGATCCTAATGTTTAACGCTATGGTTAGAATTTATTCTTAATACTTTTCTCGTAGTTGCGGATGCTTGCGGGAGGGTTAATCATAAGTAGGAGGTTTCTTCAAGTAAGAACAGCACCTAAGCACCAGTCCACCCACATATCAAATTATCAAAGTAGCTAACACAAATCAAACCAACATGACGAAAGTAACTATATGAAATTCTCGTGTACCGTCAAGAACGCTTTGCTTGTTATAAGAGACCGATTTGGCATGTACTTTGTCTAAAAAGGATTGGGCTACCTTGCTGCATACTTATTGTTACTATCGTTACTTGCTCATTACAAATTATCTTGCTATCAAACTGCTTGCTACTTACAGTTTCAGCACTTGCAGACATTACCTTACTAAAAACTAGTCATTTCCTTCTGCTCCTCGTTGGGTTCGACACTCTTACTTATCGAAAAGAGCTACAATTGATCCGATGTACTTGTGGGTCATCAGCAACCTCCATGAATCCGGAAGCATCGGATAATTTGACGGAAGCGCTTCATCGTGCTTCCGTCGTGAAGGAGCACCGAACCCTGACGGGTGTGGTGGCTGAGAAGATTCAGTCCACCAAAAGTAGGCTGAATAAAGCCTTTACCAGCCTGTTAACGGGCTTTGAGGTATGCGATGTAATTTATTAACCGGTTTCAATAAAGGGATATGCATGTGTATAGATAGTAGCCCCTGAAACTCTGTCTGGTTTTGAAGAAGCCGGACAGAGGATCACATATTGTTCGGGAGAGGTGACATTCTATTGTACAACAGGGTTCCCTATGGGCAGCGAGCGCCCAGTCCGCCGAAGTTTCCGAACTCACTTGGAAGCTGTGGCTGGTCGATGAAGAGGTTGTCCACATTAATAAGAGGTTTGAGGAGACGCAAGGTATGTGTACATTGAGTATATATCCCCAAGTGTAGATGTTTTGATCTTTTGAAAACAGACTAAAAATGTTTTAACTGTGCCCGCAGTTGACACCAATGAGGTCGAGTCCCTCAAAAGCGCTCTTGTTGAAGCCAGGAAGGAGGCAGAGGCGAGCAAGGCTGCCATGGACAAGGCAGCAAAAATCTTAGAGGAGGAGAAGACCACCCGCCAATGACATGAGGCACGGGTGGGTGAGGTTGAAAAAGAGCTCAAGGACACCATTGCTAGATGCAAGTCCTTTGAGCAGACAAGCTCAGAACAGGCCTCCGAGCACCAAAGCCCGTGAGAGCCTGAAGGAAGCCCGGGCTGATGCCCAGGACGCTCGCCAGGAGATCCAAGAGGCGAGGCGTATTACGGCTGGTAAGGCCTTTATTATGCAGAGTAGGTATGCCAAAGAAGATATATTTTACTAACCTGAGTTTGGAGTTCTCCACGCGCCTTTGCCGACTTGCCAAGGAGCATTGCAGATGCTGCCGCATTTTTCTGAGGCGAAGAGGGGAGCTCGACGAAAAAATTGTTCTGGTCGCAGTACCTAGCGCTGGAGCTTCCAGTGACTCTAAGCGACCAGATGAAGCAGTTGTCCGAGCTGCATAGGGTGGCCGGCCTGGCCATGAAGGACATGATTGTCCATCTGTGGTCGGCCGAAGCGGTACCCAGTAGCCACTTCGGGCTCATGAAGAAACTGGTGGAGGCGCTTCCTTGGATTGATGCCCTTAAGTGGTCATCCTGTATTGAGGGTGCTCAGATAGCCTTTTCCCATGTGAAGGTTCAATGGGCGAAGATGAAAGCCAGTGAGATTGCCACTGCAGGGCCACCTCAGGGCAAGGAGCACCATCGGTCAGAGAGGTACTTCGACGAGGTCCTCGAGGGAGCCCGTATTGTAGAAGCCCAGTGCTCCAAGGACATAATATTTGAGTAGTTGTGTCCGGTTTGTAAGAGTTATGTAATGAACTCGTAATGTGTGATAATTATGATTAAGCTTTATTATCAGTTTATCCTCCTATTAGTTCTTAATATGTCTGAAAGTTTACCAGTCGGCGGCTTCAGCCCCCACGTAGATACTACAGGGGTGTTCGAGACCGCATGACTGCACTTTATCCAACGTCTTGGTACGATGTAGGAGGCATCTTGCAAAGTGAACCAGGCAATCAGACTATGTGGTTTTAGTACTTTGATTTTAGCCATAAGAGTCCATTGGTGGTGCTAAGTACTTATCCCCTTGTTGCATGATCGGCAATCCGGAGTGCGGTGCCTTTACAACATGGTTGTTAAAAAACCCAGCCCGTCGTATAACACGACATAAATAGCGAATGATTCGTAGTATAACACTGAGTCACCGGATCGCTGATCCGCTCTCGCTTATCCTGATAGTCAGTTTTCGGCTTTCTCTACTGAGGTACTTGACCTGACGCACCGGAAATACAATCGTAGCATTTCTCCCTTTACTATCTTAGCCGAACTTACGGAACGTAAGTGGCAAACATAGGAGCCGGGCAACCCAACTATAGAGCAAAGACATGATTCAAAGCAGATGCATATAATGCAATATCCGGGACGCCGAAGAGGTTCCTATGGGAGTTTGGACTTAAGAATTTTTAGCAGGGTCGAAGACATCCCCTGGTATGAAGACCGTGTCAAGCCACATATGCCATTCGACCGTAAGGGGGAGCGGAAATGACAAGGAGAAAATCCAAAAAAACCCAACCAAGGAGGTGATAAGCATATGTGCCCTTTGTATCTTTATTGATATGTCGACTACAAGCAATGTCGTTCAATATGGGGGTCATATTACATGCCCAAAGAAAAAAGGAAAAGATTTTACATAAGGGAAAGTCTATCACAGGGCCTAAAAAACCACAGCTCAGAAAAGAAACTCCAATGATGCCCTGCCGCATGTCTGCGCCTTTCCTCCTTATTACTGAGTCCTTTGGGAGGATCATTGGATGGCTGGGACATGCTAGCCTTAAAAGGATCTCCTGTGACAACCATCTTGTAAGTAGGGCCCTTGATGAACCTGTGTTAAAAGGAAAAAGATATCTGTGGTCCAATTATGGTCAATACGTGTAATGGACTTATTCCGCAGTGTGCCTCCAGCGCCACCCAAGGTATTTTCAGTGTGTAATTATGTATGCGCGGTATGTAAGCCATGACCTGATGGGGCGGTCGGCGGAGGCCAAACTGCTAATCAAGGTCCGGATCTATTGACTTGTCGTTGTTATGCGTGGACCGGACTCGATTGGGTGTGTCAATGGCTTTATTGGTTGGCGAGCTGTTCTGCTTGAGGAGGCCGCTGTACACTTTAGCTGCAAGGGCCGCAATGTGCTCTTCAATATGGAGTGAGCGCTCCATATTACCATTGACTGTAATAATGCCACGAGGTCCATGCATTTTGAGCTTCAAGTAAGCATAGTGTGGGACTGCGTTAAAGCGGGCAAAGGCAGTTCATCCGAGCAGTGCATGGTAGCCACTGCGGAAAGGGACGATGTCAAAAATTAACTCTTCGCTGCGAAAGTTGTCTGGGGAGCCAAATACTACCTCCAGTGTGATTGAGCCCGTGCAATGGGCCTCCACTCCTGGTATCACACCATTAAAGGTAGTGTGGACTGGGCTTGTTTCGTGATTTGTCGATCCCCATCTTACGGATGGTGTCTTGATATATCAGGTTGAGACTGTTTCCTCCATCTATAAGGACTCGAGTGAGGTGATATTTGTCAATGATTGGATCAAGGACCAGGGCAGCCGAACCCCCATGACGAATACTGGGTGGGTGGTCCCTATAATCAAAGGTGATCAGACAGGCTGACCATGGGTTGAATTTGGGGACGACAGGCTCTATGGCGTAGATGTCCCGAAGTGCGCGCCTGCGCTCCCTTTTGGGAATGTGAGTGACATATATCATGTTCACTATCCTCACCTCAGGGGGAAATTGTTTCTGACCCCCGGTGTTCAGCTGACGGGGCTCATCCTCGTCTTCGCTTGGAGGCCCTTTTCCCTTGTTTTCAGTATTTAACTTGCCGACCTATTTGAAGACCCAACAGTCCCTGTTGGTATGATTTGCAGGTTTATCAGGTGTGCCATGAATCTGGCAGGGCCTCTCAAGGATTTTGTCTAAGTTGGATGGCCCATCCTTGCTGCATTTGAAAGGTTTCTTCCGCTGACCGGACTTAGGACCGCAGGATCTGGCATTGACTGTCGTCTCATCTGCGTTGTCGGTGCTATTGTTCCAATGTTTGTTTTTATTGCGGTGAGGTTTACCATTGTCGTCCCGTACCTCAGAGTTGCCAAGGTCGCCTGAGCTATTGCTTCTACGAGCCAACTAGCTATCTTTGCCCGCACAGAAGCGGGTCATGAGTGCCGTTAATGCTGACATGGTCTCCGGCTTTTACTGCCCAAGGTGTCGGGCGATCCATTCGTCACGGATGCTGTGCTTAAATGCCGCTAAGGCTTCGGCGTCCGGACAGTCTACGATCTCATTCTTTTTAGTTAAGAACCGATTCCAAAGCTTGCGAGCTGATTCTCCTGGCTGCTGGATTATGTGACTCAAGTCGTCAGCATCCGGTGGCCGGACATAAGTGACCTGGAAGTTAGCCCTAAAGGCATCTTCCAAGTCTTCCCAGGTTCCAATGGAGTTTTCTAGGAGGTTGTTTAACCAGTGTCGTGCTGGTCCCTTCAGCTTTAGAGGGAGGTATTTGATGGCATGGACATCATCTCCTTGAGCCATATGAATGTGGAGAAGGAAATCCTCAATCCAAACGGTCAGATCCATCGTTCCATCGTATGGTTCGATGTTTATGGGTTTAAACCCTTCCGGAAACTGATGTTCCATAACCTCATCAGTAAAGCATAGAGGGTGTGCGACCCCTCTGTATCTCGCAATGTCATGGCGGAGATCGGCTGACATCTGAGTTCGGTACTGATCGTCACGTCGGGCTTCATGGCCATTATCTCGCGTCGGGGCATTCCCCCTTGATCCGTAGATTGATCTGGTTTGACCGGCCTTACTGGCTAGGTCACCTTGCAAGTCGTATGTATATCCCGCGGCTACAGTCTCCCTGCCTCTTCGACGAGGGGGTGCGGGTTGGTATTCGGCTTGGTATGCCGTTTTATCCGGTCCACGTGGTGGTCGGTCTAGTTGATCTGTCTGGTTGTATTTCGATGGTACTGGTTCAAGGACTTCATCGTCGAATTGGGGCAGCAGCTTGCGCCTAGGGTAACTTTTGATAGGTCACTATTGGCCGTATTCCTCAGCGGTCAGGACCTTAGTCCACCTCTCATTCAGCATATCTTGCTCTTCTTTGAGCCGCTAACGCTTCTTCTTCAGGCTTTGGGCTGTAACAATAAGTTGCCGCTTAAAGCATTCTTGGTCGAGGGGTTCTTCTGGGACGATGAAGTCTTCGTCACCAAGGCTAACTTCTGTTGGTGTCAAAACCGGCGGATCTCGAGTAGGGGGTCCCGAACTGTGCGTCTAAGGCTAATGGTAACAGGAGGTGGGGGACACAATGTTTACCCAGGTTCAGGCCCTCTCTATGGAGGTAATACCCTACTTCCTGCTTGATTGATCTTGATGATATGAGTATTACAAGAGTTGGTCTACCACGAGATCGTAGAGGTTAAACCCTAGAAGCTAGCCTATGATTATGATTGTTGTTGTCCTACAGACTAAACCCTCTGATTTATATAGACACCGGAGGGGGCTAGGGTTACACAGAGTCGATTACAGAGAAAGGAATCTTCATATCCGAAATGCCAAGCTTGCCTTCCACGCAAAGGAGAGTCCCATCCGGACACGAGACAAAGTCATCTATCATGTATCTTCATAGCCCAACAGTCTGGCACATGCATATAGTCCGGCTATTCGAGGACCCCTTAATCTAGGACTCCCTCAGTAGCCCCTGAACTAGGCTTCAATGACGATGAGTCCGGCGCGCAGATTGTCTTCGGCATTGCAAGGCGGGTTCCTTCTCCGAATACTCCAAAGCAGATCTTCAACATAAGAATCGTGTCCGTCTCTGCAAAACATATACCACCGTAGAGAGTATGATATTTCACGAGTCCAATCTGCTGACAACTTTTCCATAGCGTGACATCATGCCACGGCCCAGTCATTATTCGAACCATTTTTCCAAGCTGCTACTCCATGTTTCGCGAGGCAGTTTTATTGGCACATCTTGTCGAAGCAGAGATCCTGTCCCCTTATTACGGGATTCTCATCAATACGGGCGTGGATAACCCAACCGTTCCGTTGGTATGATTCCTTGGGAATAGGCATGTTTAAAAGGCCATGTAGGGGACGTTTGATATTCATCCTCCTTATAAAGAGGCTAAGACCTGTCCTTTTCTTTCCGCGCTAATCCTCTCCTCCTCCCACCTTAAGTTCCAACACCCAAGGTTTAGCCCAGTCGCTTCGGACCTCCGACCATGTCCGGATCTAGCCTTCAAGGCTGGTGGATGGCCTCTTCTGTCATAGAGGAGGACATCATGAAGCTTAGGAAGGCAAGGTACTTGACTGCGGAAATCCTTCATAGGCTTCCTGCTCAAGGGCAGGTTATCCCTACTCCCAGATCCAATGAGAGGGTCGTGTTCATCCCTCACTTCCTCCGAGGGCTAGGCTTTGCTCTTCATCCCTTCGTTAGAGGGCTCATGTTCTATTACGGGCTAGATTTTCATGATCTAGCTCCGGACTCCTTCACATCTCGTCATTCATTGTCATGTGTGAGGCCTTCCTCTGTATCTTTCCACACTTCGGCTTATGGCTCAAGACTTTCAATGTGAAGCCGAAGATAATCGACGGCAGATACGCGGAGTGCGGAGGTGCTATAATAAGCAATTTTACCAATGTTTTAAGGCCAAAGGGTTCCTTCCCAGAAGCTTCCGACCTATGGCAACGGGAGTGGTTTTATATTACAGCATCCCCTGGTAGAAAGTGGGTGGCTGCACCTGCCTTCCGATCCGGCCTTCCACCACAGCTTGCATCGTGGGTCAACAAGGGGCTGGACTAGGGATCGCTTAATGAAGTGCAGACATTGCAAAGCACATTGAGGATCTTATCGAGAAGGACATCATGTCAGGACCCCGACGCAATGCCTCATCGATCTAGCATGTAACACCTCATATCACTTTGCGGCCTCATGCACGGTATTCCCACGGGTGTCGCCTTACCTTTGCCCGGGACGGTTTGCGCCTTTTGGCACACGTATATGATAGTGTCGCTAGCATCCATATGATAAGGAGCACGGGCTGACATGGCTAGTCGTAAACCCAAAGTGTCACAAACTTACAGGGACAGGCATCCATGACCCAGCATCGAACGTGTCGGTCATCAGCGAGTGAATCCAGGCTGTAGCACTGGGCTAGCAGGACTCCGGTGAACCGGGATGTAGCGGGCTAACAGGACTCCGGTATTCATCGCGTGACATTTCCCCGAAGGGACAGACACCGGAACAAAGAAGGACACATGCCGGCCAGCCTAAGTGTTCCGGAGCAGTAGCAAGCTACCATTGGAAACACTAGGAGACATTTCCCGGTAAGAGAGGCTACTAAGGATAAACAACTAGATAGTCAGATCCTACACATACCAAGCATTTCAATATCATACACACAATATGCTCGATATGTGCAAATACAACATGGCATCACAACATGACTCTACAACTCAAGTATTTATTCAATAGGCTCCGAGGAGCGAGATATTACAAACATGGGTCTCATGACCCAACATTCAGAGCATACAAATCAAAACACATGCGGAAGCTTAACATGTATGAGTACAGACATCTACAAATGAAAAAGGCTGAGAAGCCTGACTATCTACCAAATCCTGCCGAGGGCACAAGATCGTAGCTGAGGTAACAAGCTAAACGTCGAAGTCCACTTGGAACTACTAGCGAGACCGAAGTCTCTCTGCAAAAACATAAAATAGGCAAATGTGAGTACAAATGTACCCAGCAAGACTTACATCAGAACTAACTACATATGCATCATTATCAACAAAGGGATGGTGGGGGTTTAACTGCAGCAAGCTAGCTTTGACTCGGTGGCTATCCTGAACTACGACTGCAAGTAACTCTTTTGAGGTGGCGCACACGAGTCCACATATTCACCATATCAATACACCACTATGGAACCGCTCCCATCTCCCTACGAGAACGCCATCCATAGCACTCACGCTTATCTTGCGTATTTTAGGTATCCACTTTCACTTGTCTATGAACTGATATAGGCAACCCAGAAGTCCTTTACCATGGACACGGCTATTCGAATAGATGATGTTAACCCTACAGGGGTGTACTTCTTCATACATGTTTCCACCACTTAGCGTCTGCACACGACATGTGCTCGGCAGACTTCAAGCGAAAGCCGACGTGGGTGTAGACCACAACCTACCTAAACACTCAAGTCTCTAGTCCAGGTTTATCGCCTATTCGGGTTCCATCCATGAGGAGATCCGGCCGGGGTTTCGCTCACAGCCCAAAACGATGTGAACAGGGTTCCGTGACACCAAACGGGCGCCCGGTATACCCGGCCACGTGCCTACCGCATCACAGCCCACCCCTTCGGTCGGTGCTGCGCACGGCCTCTAGCATACTACAAACACCAGAAACTACTTGCAACTCCTGGACAGAGGACAAGGGTGAATAAGAAGTCGAGCGGGGTCATATTTCAAGGCCCAATGCATGGTAGTAGCCGAATCATGGATCACAAACACAGAACTCAGTTCCTAAGGACGGCTTCAATGAGACAACCCACCATGTACTCCTACATGGCCTCTCACCGCTACCTTTACCAAATCGTGTTCACACACTTAGCTCACACAGTAGGACATGTTCACACATCTCTGATCCATCCCCGATGAATTAGACCTGACTCAACTCTAAGCAATAGCAGGCATGACAAACAAACATGAATGAGTAGGCACAACAGGGCTCAAACAACTCCTACTCATACTAGTGGGTTTCATCTATTTAGTGTGGCAATGACAGGTCATGCAGAGGATAAAGGGGTTCAGCTACCGCAGCAAGTAACAAATGACTCGTTGTTGTCCTAATGCAGTAAAAGAGGGCAGGTTGAGAGAGTAGGATTGAATCGGAATGAACAAGGGGGTTTTGCTTTCCTGGCACTTTTGAAGATAGCATTGAGTCTTCATCAGTGTCAACGATCACATCATCGGTACAGCGTCTACCAGGGGGGGGGGGGGACAACACCGGCAAACACAAAAGAAACACGATCAATGCAATGCACAGTATGATGCATGCTATGACATGGCAATATGAATGTGTTTTGGGTTAATGCATCTAGCAACAAGTTAAATGGGGTTGGTTTGAACACTAGGTTCAAATTCAAACTCCATATGTGAGAGTGTAAATGCCATTTAATTGATTTGACCTGATCAGCAGGTATAAGTTGTTCTAACATGCATGAAAATGGTACAGATGGATAGATTGGATTTTTCTGATCATTTTTCATATATAACTTGTTTGATTCGGAGCTACGGTTGATTTTCTATGATTTTTAGAAGTTTTGGCTATTTCCTGGAATTTCCTGATTTATTTTTAAACCAGAAAGTCACTTATTGCGTCAGCACTGTGTCATGCTTGCATCAGCAAGTCAACAGCGCTGACTAGGTCAAACCTGACCAGTGCGGTCCACTGGTCAGTCTCATAGGGCTGCGTTGGTCACTGACGTGCAGGGTCAGTCACGGGCCAGGTCAGCATGGTTAACGCTGACGTGTGGGTCCCGCTTGGTTTAAATAAAACTGAACAAAAATTAAACTGGTGTTAGTTAAGGGCGTGGGGCCCAGTAGTCAGTGAGAGAGGAAGTTAGTTAGCCTCGTCATTAGCATTTAACGACGTTCCCACGTCGGCTTGCCGGCGTTCAGCCGGCGACAACCAAAACTGCGGCGGGAGCTCGCCGGAGTGCCGCTGCGAGCGGTTTTGGGCCAAGCCAAGGACACCAGAGGGTTGCTCTTGCTCGCGTGCATCCAAAGGAGGCACGCGGGAGGCACGGGGTGGCCAGAGTGGCGGCCGCGGTGGCTGCCGGAGCTACGGGTTCGAGCGGCGCGAGGCCACAGAGGACGGGAGGGCTGGCTAAGGGGCTCACCGAGCTCCTGAAGATGCTAGGAGCATGGTGTCGTGCTCGGTTTCGAGCCTCGGTGGCTCTAACCACGGTGGTGAGGAACCACGGCGGCGGTGGCGCTCGGCCCCGGTGGTTAGCACGGCTACAGCGGCCTTACAGGGCAAAGGAGAGGGGGAATCGGTTCAGGGGCTCATGGGGATCATGAAGGGAAGGTCAGCGAGCTCGGGGAAGCACGAACGGCGGCGAATCGACGATGAGGTTGACGGCGGCCGAAGGTTGAAGATGAGCTTGAGGACGACCCTGCAGGGCTTCCGGAGGGGCGTGGATCGGTGGGGAGGAAGAGGGGGTCGAGGCGGAGCTCCTGAGCCCAGCAACAGGGCGAGGGGTGGCCGGTGGCCGCGGTGGTGCTCGTCGGCGGCGGCAGGTGTGTTCAGTGGCTGCGTGCGAGAGAGCCAGAGGAGGAGAGGAGCTCGGGGAGAGAGTGAGAGGCCTGGGGGGTGCGTGGCTGTCTCCGTGGCGCTGGAAGGGCCTCGAGGGCGTGAGGCAGGCAGGGAGGAGGCCACGGCGTCGCCAGCGCTCGCCACCGAGCTGCTTCGGTGCGAGGGGAGGAAGACGACAGGAAAAGGTGGGCTGGGCCGCGCTGGGCCGGTCCTGTTGGGCCACCAGATAAGTGGACCAGGTGAGTACTGTTCTTTTAATTTTTCTGTTCTGTTACCCTTTTATTTTTATTTTGCCACTGTTTTCAAATTCAAAATAATTTCTAACAGTGCCAAAACATTCTGAAATATTTTATGTTACCTCTCTGGACTATTCCAAAAGTACATAAAACATTTCAAAGCACTTGAAGATATATTCATTATATATTATGAATATATCCCCAAATTCAAATAGATTATTGATTTAAATTCAGAGACCAAATAATTCCTTAAAAATGTTCCAAAATTTTGGTTTGATATATAACTCTTGACAAAATTCACAAAACTATTTTTAGGGCATTTTGGATTCACAGAATGCAATTTAAAGGGTGCTTGCCCTTCTTTTAATTAGATTTCTGAGGTTTCAACAATCCTCAATTCAAGTTTCATTTGAATTTAAACATGATGCTCACATGGAAGCTGGCATAGGTCAGGCCAGAACTTGGGATGTGACAACTCACCCCCACTAAACAAGAATCTCGTCCCGAGATTCAAGCGTAGGGTAAGATGATAGGGAAGCGCAAACTAACACAAGCTTCACGATCCAGGTCGCGCTTCAAATGAACATTGATTCGTTCACCATCATTGTCTCGAAGTCTTGCTCTGAGAACTCCAACTAACATGACAATGAGAGGAAAGGAAAGACTCTAAAAGAATCGTTCTTCTCGAAGGCCGAACAACTCAGGATTAACTCACGGAATGAGACATAGCAACATCTCTCGAGCTGAGAGACGAAGCACACCTATAGAGGAATGGAGTGGAACAAATGACAAGGGTTCACTAGGTAGACAACAATTCCACGCTTAAAAGGGTGGTGAACGGTTGTCAACATAGCGAGGAGTTGAGTTGCCATGATGCCACAGCAGGACATCCTGAAGGAGGGTGATTCGTAGATTATTACCTTAAGTGGCAAAAAGAGTTACCTTTGAGTCAACGACCATTGAAACTCTTTATACCAGCCTAAGGCAATTCTCGAGCAATCGTTTGGAGGGGTTCAGTAGAATGGTATACCCGGATTAGAATGGATGATGTGGATTACCTTGTTGAAAACTACACAAGGGATGATTTTAGTAATTGGGGAGAAGCTCAACAGTAGAGAGTGAGTCCACTGTTTGAAAAGTTATAGCATAACCGAGGAAACTGAGAGCAATCCCAGTTAGTGCCGATGGTAACACCTAGCGCTTGTGCGTGCTCTCAAGAACTTGAGCATTTCCATAATCATCAAGGTTTTACCAACATCCATGTCAAGGGTGCTGACAACACAACATACTACCATGATGAATAGCGATGGACGATGCAGATGCAAAGGAGGATAACACTTTCTCAGATTTCACCTTAGCGAGGCCAAGGGGACGAAATCTGGATGATCGACCGAGAGACATTTAGCACTCCGCTTCTAATGTTCTCCTTGATGTACTAACCTATCCCATTCCTTGAAATGGTCTGGTATCTAGAACATCAAGTAAAGGTCGTACTTCGGAAAACACAAAAATCATAAGGCAAAGCTAGGGAGTAAATCCTACGAAGTCCTTATGGGGAGGTGGCCAACTTCTTCAATCAAGATACTACAATAATAGGTCTTCCGGCGGGGTGTGTTGGCCACGACATCCACTTTACCGGTTATCGCGAGACCAATATTATAGTTCTTGGGAAATGTTCCAACCATCACATCTTCCTGAGATTCAGATCTGGTTGGTGTCAGAATATTCCAGACTTATCAAGTCTAGAAAGAAAAATGAAAGTTTACAACACAAATCGGTGAGATGATGTTGCGTGATTCTCGAGGAATGAACTACGATAGAAAGCTCCAAAATATGAGCTGGTTCTGCTACAACATGTGAATACGTTGTCCGAGACAAACATGACCACACAGTAGTCTTATAATAAAACACTACCGAGTTCAGGAGGGGAACTATCATCGAGGATATCGAAGTCCTTGCATAAGTCTTGCTCTTAAGAAGGAACTTCTTCTCCTTGAACAAATCAACCAGTGGCTTGGTGTGCTAGGGATACGTATAGAATGAAGATGATCAGTCTATCAGACCATAGAATACTTCACACATGCATGACTGACTTGGGATGATTCCAAAGAAAACAAAAACAATCTTTCTCGAACTCACGGCGACAACTTGCACCAAATGCACGTGAATCAGAGGAAGTCACTTCTTTCATCCAAGCATATTCTTCATGAATGAAACACGAAGATAATGCTTACAAAACTTTCCAATACTAGCTTAATGTTCAACAAAATCATGGAGGAGATAAGAATGTTGCCAATGGGCTCAACAACAACTCATCTAGGTTTCCATATAAGTGGAATTCCACAATTATGTGAACAAGGCGATAGCATCGGTCAGACCAAAAGATATAACAGTGTATGCCCGAGGAAACAACCACGGGTAAGACAACATTACGAATATCATTGGTTCTGACTTGACTTGACGATAGCCCATACTCAAGTCAAAATTTTGACAAGGCAATAGATCCAACAACTGATCACAGGGACCAATCGATGGAGATATCATCTTTCTTCAGCAACCACATAAACACAAGGACATTCCTTTGAAAATGAACTAAGTCGGACAAACTTTCATCTTCCAACTCTCCAAGTTGTTGTTCAGTTTACCAACTAGCTCAGGGTATCCAACATGAATTCTTGGAGAAAGGGTGGTTTACAGGAATAAACCATCTTGATCACGAACTCAATATAGCGGTCAGGTGACAACCTGGTAATACTTCCGAGAAGATATTCGGAAAATCACAAACCACCGATATGTTACTAAGCTCGAGAACAACCTTGCTTTTCAGGGCAAGATGATATGATCAAAAGAGCGAGGGTTTGACAAGATCCTAACTCATCCATCAAAGTGTGCACCAGGAAAAAGGACTAGGTAGCACGATCTGTCTTAGAATGATGATTTAATAACCAATACGCTAAGAATGAGAATATTGTCCATTAACTACCAAGCAACGAGGTTGCTAGGAGTATCAATTTCACACACCACAGTTCACTTGTCAGCATTCCGGTTACGGCAACACGGGACCGAGGAATGAAAAATGATGGCGAGAGTATCGTTGTATCAAGAATTCATAAGAGGTTGTACAATTCCCATGACATTCTTGACATAAAATGGCAATACTCCAGGGTGGAACAGATTAGAAGCTAGATTGGCATTTGATCTGCGGAATACAACTGCTTTGACCCAATCCTAGAAATGGACAAGGTACTGGAGTTTGTTTCTCCTAGTCATTCCAGAATAGAATGGCTTGACGGACCACAAGAGTAATAGGAATGCACGCATACTCTTGACTATCAATTGATAGACGAGGGTCGGAAGACAACTAAAACGGGACAACTCAAAGGAACATATGGTTTTCTGAGTTGTGGATGCATAGATTAGTATGTTGAACCAAGTTCAACAAATTTCTTCCGGATAACCCATGCAGAAAAGTTGAACTGGCAGAGTTGCAATATAGAATAGAGAACCCATCGAGAGCACTCCTGTTATGATCTTTTGATCCAACAAACATCTGCCGTAAGTGGTTCATAGTATTTGGAAGAAGGAAATACCACAGACCTCGAGGACTAATGCAAAGTTTACTAATATCCTAAAGGAACTAGCAAACACTAACAACACGAGGTAAGTAGAGTGAATCTTGGGTCAAGAACCCAGGAATAGAATGCCTACTAACTAAGTGGCATCACGGGATGCTTTCGAGAATGATGTCCAGAGTCATCACACTAGGACACAAGTCATGGCTAGATTACTAGATGATCCCCTAAGACACCTAGGGTCATAATAATAGCTCCAACATATATGTTAAGGCAATAAATTACCTCAACTCACCGATTAATGTGGTTAATCTGGCCCAAAGGAACATCGAAATAGAAGGAAGGGATTTTGCAAATGCTTCAGACTATTTTAGAAACCTGGGATGACTTGGACAGCATAACGACTGTAAGTGCTCAAAAATATTTGAGACAATCTAGAAAAATGGTGGCATAACCACTCGATCATCATAATATCAAGGTTTTGAGATCAACTATCAATACACGGAGACAGTAGGAACTGAACTGAGGCTTGAATCCACCAATCTTATGAGTCTACGGATTAGTAACATGTGATCCTGATAGATAGATGAGAAGCCTAGTTCTTAACCCCGTAGGAAAGATAAGATGACTCAGATCAGAAGGCATAAGGTATAAGGAGTAAAAAGAGCCTTACGTTCCATCCCACAATCAATTCCCTTATATAACTAAAGCATTTCTAGACACAACTTCGACCAGTTTGGCTTGGTAATCCTACAGGCAGTCAGGCTCTGATACCAAAGCTGTCAGGACCCCGACTCAATGCCACATTGATCTAGCATGTAACACCTCATATCACTTTGCAGCCTCCCGCACGGTATTCCCACGGGTGTCGCCTTACCTTTGCCCGGGACGGTTTGCGCCTTTTGGCACACGTATATGATAGTGTCGCTAGCATCCATATGATAAGGAGCCCGGGCTGACATGGCTAGTCGTAAACCCAAAGTGGCACAAACTTACAGGGACAGGCATCCATGACCCAGCATCGAATGTGTCGGTCATCAGCGAGTGAATCCAGGCTGTAGCACTGGGCTAGCAGGACTCCGGTGAACCGGGCTGTAGCGGGCTAACAGGACTCCGGTATTCATCGCGTGACATTTCCCCGAAGGGACAGACACCGGAACAAAGAAGGACACATGCCGGCCAGCCTAAGTGTTCCGGAGCAGTAGCAAGCTACCATTGGAAACACTAGGAGACATTTCCCGGTAAGAGAGGCTACTAAGGATAAACAACTAGATAGTCAGATCCTACACATACCAAGCATTTCAATATCATACACACAATATGCTCGATATGTGCAAATACAACATGGCATCACAACATGACTCTACAACTCAAGTATTTATTCAATAGGCTCCGAGGAGCGAGATATTACAAACATGGGTCTCATGACCCAACATTCAGAGCATACAAATCAAAACACATGCGGAAGCTTAACATGTCTGAGTACAGACATCTACAAATGAAAAAGGCTGAGAAGCCTGACTATCTACCAAATCCTGCCGAGGGCACAAGATCGTAGCTGAGGTAACAAGCTAAACGTCGAAGTCCATGCGGAACTACTAGCGAGACCGAAGTCTCTCTGCAAAAACATAAAATAGGCAAACGTGAGTACAAATGTACCCAGCAAGACTTACATCAGAACTAACTACATATGCATCATTATCAACAAAGTGATGGTGGGGGTTTATCTGTAGCAAGCTAGCTTTGACTCGGTGGCTATCCTGAACTACGACTGCAAGTAACTCTTTTGAGGTGGCGCACACGAGTCCCCATATTCACCATATCAATACACCACTATGGATCCGCTCCCGTCTCCCTACGAGAACGCCATCCATAGCACTCACGCTTATCTTGCGTATTTTAGGTATCCACTTTCACTTGTCTATGAACTGATATAGGCAACCCAGAAGTCCTTTACCGCGGACACGGCTATTCGAATAGATGATGTTAACCCTGCAGGGGTGTACTTCTTCATACATGTTTCCACCACTTAGCGTCTGCACACGACATGTGCCCGGCAGACTTCAAGCGAAAGCCGACGTGGGTGTAGACCACGACCTACCTAAACACTCAAGTCTCTAGTCTAGGTTTATCGCCTATTCGGGTTCCATCCATGAGGAGATCCGGCCGGGGTTTCGCTCACAGCCCCAAACGATGTGAACAGGGTTCCGTGACACCAAACGGGCGCCCGGTATACCCGGCCACGTGCCTACCGCATCACAGCCCACCCCTTCGGTCGGCGCTGCGCACGGCCTCCAGCATACTACAAACACCAGAAACTACTTGCAACTCCTGGACAGAGGACAAGGGTGAATAAGAAGTCGAGCGGGGTCATATTTCGGGGCCCAATGCATGGTAGTAGCTGAATCATGGATCACAAACACAGAACTCAGTTCCTAAGGATGGCTTCAATGAGACAACCCACCATGTACTCCTACATGGCCTCTCACCGCTACCTTTACCAAATCGTGTTCACACACTTAGCTCACACACAGTAGGACATGTTCACACATCTCTGATCCATCCCCGATGAATTAGACCTGACTCAACTCTAAGCAATAGCAGGCATGACAAACAAACATGAATGAGTAGGCACAACAGGGCTCAAACATCTCCTACTCATACTAGTGGGTTTCATCTATTTACTGTGGCAATGACAGGTCATGCAGAGGATAAAGGGGTTCAGCTACCGCAGCAAGTAACAAATGACTCGTTGTTGTCCTAATGCAGTAAAAGAGAGCAGGGCGAGAGAGTAGGATTGTATCGGAATGAACAAGGGGGTTTTGCTTGCCTGAAACTTCTGAAGATAGCATTGAGTCTTCATCAGTGTCAACGATCACATCATCGGTACAGCGTCTACCGGGGGGGAACAACACCGGCAAACACAGAAGAAACACGATCAATGCAATGCACAGTATGATGCATTATATAACATGGCAATATGAATGTGTTTTGGGTTAATGCATCTAGCAACAAGTTAAATGGGGTTGGTTTGAACATTAGGTTCAAATTCGAACTCCATATGTGAGAGTGTAAATGCCATTTAATTAATTTGACCTGATCAGCAGGTATAAGTTGTTCTAACATGCATGAAAATGGTACAGATGGATAGATTGGATTTTTCTGATCATTTTTCATATATAACTTGTTTGATTCGGAGCTAAGGTTGATTTTCTATGATTTTTAGAAGTTTTGGCTATTTCCTGGAATTTCCTGATTTATTTTTAAACCAGAAAGTCACTTATTGCATCAGCACTGTGTCATGCTTGCGTCAGCAAGTCAACAGCGCTGACCAGGTCAAACCTAACCAGTGGGGTCCACTGGTCAGTCTCATAGGGCTGCGTTGGTCACTGACGTGTAGGGCCAGTCAAGGCCAGGTCAGCATGGTCAACGCTGACGTGTGGGTCCCGCTTGGTTTAAATAAAACTGAACAAAAATTAAACTGGTGTTAGTTAAGGGCGTGGGGCCAAGTAGTCAGTTAGAAAGGAAGTTAGTTAGCCTCGTCATTAGCAGTTAACGACGTTGCCACGTCGGCTTGCCGGCGTTCAGCCGGCGACGACCAAAACTGCGGCGGGAGCTCGCCGGAGTGGCACTGCGAGAGGTTTTGGGCCAAGCCAAGGGCACCAGAGGGTTGCCCTTGCTCGCGCGCATCCAAAGGAGGCACGCGGGAGGCGCGGGGTGGCCGGAGTGGCGGCCACGACGGCTGCCGGAGCTACGGGTTCGAGCGGCGCGAGGCCACAGAGGACGGGAGGGCTGGCTAAGGGGCTCACCGAGCTCCTGAAGATGCTAGGAGCACGGTGCCGTGCTCGGTTTCGAGCCTCAGTGGCTCTGACCACGGCGGTGAGGAACCACGGCGGCGGTGGAGCTCGGCCCTGGTGGTTAGCATGGCTACAGCGGCCTTACAGGGCAAAGGAGAGGGGGAATCGGTTCAGGGGCTCACGGGGATCATGCAGGGAAGGTCAGCGAGCTCGGGGAAGCACGAACGGTGGCGAATCG
Source organism: Triticum timopheevii (assembly GCA_963921465.1). NCBI lineage: Eukaryota > Viridiplantae > Streptophyta > Magnoliopsida > Poales > Poaceae > Triticum > Triticum timopheevii. The sequence continues at coordinate 500,754,205 of OY997272.1, forward strand.
ACGATGAGGTTGACGGCGGCCGAAGGTTGAAGATGAGCTTGAGGACAACGCTGCATGGCTTTCGGAGGGGCGTGGATCGGTGGGGAGGAAGAGGGGGTCGAGGCGGAGCTCCTGAGCCCAGCGGCAGGGCGAGGGGTGGCCGGTGGCCGCGGTGGTGCTTGTCGGCGGCGGCGGGTGTGTTCGGTGGCCGCGTGCGAGAGAGCCAGAGGAGGAGAGGAGCTCGGGGAGAGAGTGAGAGGCCTGGGGGGTGCGTGGCTGTCTCCGTGGCGCTGGAAGGGCCTCGAGGGCGTGAGGCAGGCAGGGAGGAGGCCACGGCGTCGCCAGCGCTCGCCACCGAGCTGCTTCGGTGCGATGGGAGGAAGACGACAGGAAAAGGTGCGCTGGGCCGCGCTGGGCCGGTCTTGTTGGGCCACCAGGTAAGTGGACCAGGTGAGTACTGTTCTTTTAATTTTTCTGTTCTGTTACCCTTTTATTTTTATTTTGCCACTGTTTTCAAATTCAAAATAATTTCTAACAGTGCCAAAACATTCTGAAATATTTTATGTTACCTCTCTGGACTATTCCAAAAGTACATAAAACATTTCAAAGCACTTGAAGATATATTCATTATATATTATGAATATATCCCCAAATTCAAATAGATTATTGATTTAAATTCAGAGACCAAATAATTCCTTAAAATGTTCCAAAATTTTGGTTTGATATATAACTCTTGCCAAAATTCACAAAACTATTTTTAGGGCATCTTGGATTCACAGAATGCAATTTAAAGGGTTCTTGCCCTTCTTTTAATTAGATTTCTGAGGTTTCAACAATCCTCAATTCAAGTTTCATTTGAATTTAAACATGATGCTCACATGGAAGCTGGCATAGGTCAGGCCAGAACTAGGGATGTGACACATTAGTCTGTTAAAGTAATCCAAGTAATGCTAGTCCATCAGGTCCTACCATGCCCGCGATGACCTCTCCATATGTGGGAGTTCAATCTGGAAGGACCGCAAACTATTCAGCACTTCTTCGGCATGACACTCGAAGGGATGTATAAATTGATCTTCGGATCAAGAAAAAAGTGTCCAGACACTACGGAGGATGCAGGCCTTGACTGCAACCACGCAGATACTCCGGTAAGCATTTACCCACCGAACATATTTCCGTTATGTTTCTCATAACAATACTCTGAATAAACCATACTCGCCCATGGCTGGATAAAGAAGGCAGAGAGGATCAGGTGTTCGGCCCCTCTTCCCGAAGATTCAGCGGATCCAATATTAACCAGGATACTAGCTCGTGCACCTTATCAAGTGCCATCGGGAGAGGACAAGGAGAAGAGTGAGAAGAAAAGGGCCGCCTCCGGAGATTTAGAGGTAGAAGCTTCCAAGCGAGGGATGAAATCCTTATTAGGGGGTTCTGGCTCGGGAGGCAATGTTGCGACGTAGTGCCCACATGGGGGCCGATCCCTAGCTAAATCGTAAGCGAACAAAGGTGTCTTTAAGCATACCCCGTTCTTTTTGCGGTCGTGAGGGTAGTATTTGAAACGCACATTTTGCAGTTCGTCCTACAGCCTCCCTCAACAATTTTCATCCTCGGGGGACCTTCTTTCGGAGATGATGGAGAGCGAAACGCCTCCTCATACTTCCCGCCCCATAGGGTGGACGACCCTAAGGTATCGTCCCAAAGGATCTCTCCCAATCAGCAAACGAGGACTAGGCCGAAAGATGATACTTCGGCCGCCCAGGGTCCGGGGTGTTCGACTCCTAAAGAGACCAAAAAACCCGGACTATCTGATATTCAGTCAGATATGTTGACTAACAAACTACGGCAAGCGCTTGTCACAGAGGAACATCGTACCTTGATGGGTACGGTGATGGAGAAAGTTTTATCCGCGAAAAGCGGATTGAATGAAGCTTTTATGAGCATGCTAAGAGGCTTTGAGGTACGTGATATAACATTGTCAATTGTGCTGCAAACGCAAGGCGTGCCTGTGTACAGATAGTAGCCCCTGAGACTCTGGTTGCCGTCCAAATGGAGGCGATCAGAGGATCAAAAGAGATAAGTGAGCTCAGGAAATAATTTTGCCAATCGACACATAGGCTGCTTCAGTGCTAGCGACTGCCCGGGCTGCAGAGATTGTCGAACTAAAGCGACAACTTAGTGTGGCGGATGAAGATGTCATGCTCATAAACAAGCGGCTTGACGAGGCACAAGGTATGTCTTCAGGGCGGTCAATAAGTATAGATAGGAGCATGGTGCTGAAAATTGTGATATGCCTAATTGCAGATGGTGCTGCCGCCGTAGAGACCCTTCGGGCTGAGCTTGCCCAGGCCAAGGAGCAAGCCAGGATAAGTAACACAGCTGTCGAGAAGGCAGCTAGTGAATTAAAAGCCGAACAAGCTGCTCATCGCCAGAGTGAGGAGAGAATATCCAACATGGCGCTTGAGCTAAGGGATACCGTTAGCCGGTATGACCTTCTCGAGAAAGAGAGCCAAGCAAAAACGGTTGACCTTGAGAAGGCCTTACAAGCGGCAAAGGAAACCCGGTCGGAGGCCAGAGCGGCTCGGGAGGAGATCCGGCAAGCCGGGGAGATCGTGGCTGGGAAGCCCTTTTTATTGCGAACTAAATTCGGCGATCAGAAGTATGCCCCACTTGATCAAATGTGGAGTTCTCCAGACGCATATTTGGACTTGTCGAAGAGTGCTTCTGATGCGGCGCAGTTTTTCCAAGCCCAAGAAGGCCATGAAGCAGAAAGACTTTTCTGGTCGCAGTTTAGCATGCCAAGGCGTCCGCTGCTGTTGAACGAGCAGATGGCCGAATGGGCCGAGCTCCATGGGATATCCGGACTTGCCATGAAGGCTATCGTGGACCGGCTGTGGCCTGGGGAACAAAGTCTGAATAGTTATTTTGCTTTGGTGTAACGACTTGTTCGTGCGGTGTCGCGTATCGACGCTGTCAAGCGGTCAACGTGCATAGAAGGTGCGCGGATGGCCCTCGCCCATGTGAAGACGTACTGGGCGAAGATAAAGGCCACCGATATTGCAACAAGGGGTCCACCCGAGGGTCAGGACATGCCAGAGCACTATTTTGAAGAAGTCTTAGAGGGTGCCCGCTTGATAGAGGGTCGGTGCTCGAAAAATATTATGTTCGAGTAACATGTCTCCGAATTGTAAAAATAATGCTTATGATAATAAAGGCTTTGTTTATACTTTTGCCTGTAAAGTATTTTAGTGCCTCCTGTGCGGCCGTTTATGTATATATGTATATAACCTGAAAGTTTGCAGTCGTCGGCTTCAGCCCCCTCACGTATAACGCGGGGGTGTTCGGAAAAGCACTTGATAACACTTGACCCAATGTCTTGGTCTGTTAAGGAGGTGTTAGTGTGGCGAACTAGGCAATCGGACTATAGAGCTTTAACACTTTCACTTAGCCATAGGAGTTTAACGGTGGGGCTACTATATAGCCCCTGGTACGTCCGCGTTTATCTGAATACGGTGCATTTACATATGTGACCGGGAAACCGGTCCTTCGTTAATGCGGAGGAATCGCGAAGATTCCGCTAAGTCATCGAGTGGTTGACCAGCTCTTGCCTTATCATGACAGTCAGTTTTCGGCTTTCTCTACTGAGGTGCTCATCCGGATGAACCAGGGCATAATCGCAGTAGTTCTCCCTTTACCACCTTAGCCAATAGAGCGGAACGTAAGGTAGCAAGCACAGGAGCCGGGCAAACCCAACTATTGACCAAAGACATGATTCGGAGTTGATGCATATAAGGCCAAACTCGCGACATCAAACACTCCCAAAGGTATTCAGACTTTTCAACATATACCGGGCTGAATACAGCCCCCGGTAATGAAACCTGAATTCAAGGCTTGTGCAGCAATCCGGCATGAGGAAAGAGCGCCTATGGTGAGAGCATAGATCTCAAAACACACTACCGGTTGCTTCTATAACAGACATTTTAGTACGGCGAATCGTAAGTTCGCAAATAATGCTGATATCATTCCTGGGCGTTTTACATGCCAGGAAAGTATGAAACAACAAGAGATAATAAAAAAGGTTTCTGATAACCCGCAAGTATAGTGGATCGCAACAGTTTTCAAGGGTAGAGTATTCAACCCAAATTTATTGATTCGACATAAGGGGAGCCAAAGAATATTCTCAAGTATTAGCAGTTGAGTTGTCAATTCAACCACACCTAGATAACTTAGTATCCACAGCAAATTATTTAGTAGCAAAGTAGTATGGAAGAAACGGTAACGATAGCAAAAGTAACAGTAGCAGTTTTGTAGTAATTGTAACAGTGGCAACGGTAAAGTAACTAAGCAAACAACAATATGTGAAAAGCTCGTAGGCATTGGATCAGTGATGGATAACTATGTCTCCTCATGTAATAGTTATAACATAGGGTGACATAGAACTAGCTCCAGTTCATCAATGTAATGTAGGCATGTATTCCGAAAAAAGTCATACGTGCTTATGGAAAAGAACTTGCATGACATCTTTTGTCCTACCCTCCCGTGGCAGCGGGGTCCTAATGGAAACTAAGGGATATTAAGGCCTCCTTTTAATAGAGAACCGAACCAAAGCATTAGCACTTAGTGAATGCATGAACTCCTCAAACTACGGTCATCACCGGTAAGTATCCCGATTATTGCCACTTCGGGGTTAACGGATCATAACACATAATAGGTGACTATAGACTTGCAAGATAGGATCAAGAACTCAGATATATTCATGAAAACATAATAGGTTCAGATCTGAAATCATGGCACTCGGGCCCTAGTGGCAAGCATTAAGCGTAGCAAAGTCATAGCAACATCAATCTCAGAACATAGTGGATAGTAGGGATCAAACCCTAACAAAACTAACTTAATTACATGGTAAATCTCATCCAACCCATCACCGTCCAGCAAGCCTACGATGGAATTACTACGCACGGCAGTGAACATCATGAAATTGGTGATGGAGGATGGTTGATGATGACGACAGCGACAGATTCCTCTCTCCGGAGCCCCGAACAGACTCCAGATCAGCCCTCCTGAGAGGTTTTAGGGCTTGGCGGTGGCTCTGTATCCCAAAACTTGAAAACTTCACAACACAAAACTCAACAGGAAATCTTATAAGCTCTGTTAGTGAAAGAAAACAAAACCACCGCATAAGGTACTGCAATGAACTCATTCTTTATTTATTTTGGTGTTAAACCTACTATATTCCAACTTCCTTATGGTTTATAAACTAATTTACTAGCCACAGAGGCATTGAAATAAGCAAACAACACACGAAAAACAGAATATGTCAAAAACAGAACAGTCTGTAGCAATCTGTAACTAACGCAAACTTCTGGAACTCTCAAATTCCTACCAAAATAGGACGTACTGGACAATTTGTTTATTGATCAGCAGCAAAAAGAATCAATGCAAAAGCACGTTTCAGTGATTTATTGAATTTTTTCTTGTGAGCGCAAAGTTTCTGTTTTTCAGCAGAATCAAATCAACTATCATCATAGGTTATCCTATAGGTTCTACTTGGCACAAACACTAACTAAAAGATAAAACACATCTAAACAGAGAGTAGATGCAAGATTTATTCCTAAACAGGAGCAAAAACAAAAAATATAAAGAAAAATTGGGTTGCCTCCCAACTAGCGCTATCGTTTAACGCCCCTAGCTAGGCATTGAGATTTCAATGATGCTCACATGAAAGACAAGAATTGAAGCATAAAGAGAGCATCATGAAACACGTGACAAACACATCTAAGTCTAACATACTTCCTATGCATAGGCATATTATAAGCAAACAAATTTGCAAGGCAAGCAAGAACTAGCATATGCAAGGAAGAAGAAAGAGACGATAGCAATCTCAACATGACGAGAGGTAATCTAATAAGATAAAAATTTCTACGACGATATTTTCCTCTCTCATAATAATTACATGTAGGATCATAGGAAAATTCAACAAAATAGATATCACATAACATATTCTCAACACGATCCACATGCATGCAAAGTTGACACTCTTCCAAGATAGTGGGATTAACTTTAACTAAAGTCATGACCTCTCCAAACCCACTTTTCTCAAAAATTTCATAAGATTGAACATTCTCCAAATATGTGGGATCTAAAGTTGACACTCTTCCAAACCCACTTTCAATATTATTGCAAATACTATTATCAATCTCATATTCATCATGGGGCTTAAATAAATTTTCAAGATTATAAAAAAATCACCCCAATCATGATCATTGCAACAAATAGTAAACATAACAAGACTAGCATCCCCAAGCTTAGGGTTTTGCATATTATTAGCACAATTGACATCAAGAGAATTTATAGTAAAATCATTGCAATCATGCTTTTTATCGAAGGAACTACCAAGTATGGGTGCAATAGCAACGATCTCATGTTTAACATACGGAACTATAGCAAATTTGTCTTCATGAATATTGGCATCATGGCCACAAGAATAGCAAGCATCATGTTCGTCAAGGGATATTTCAACCAAATCATCGGAATCATCATTATCTATAGATTCATGCATATCATTATTTTCTTCCAAAGCAACGGTCATTCTTTCAATAAATTCTTGGACATAGACATTATGAGCAAAGTTTTCATTGCAATAATTAAGTATGACAGAATTTTCAGACTAGTTGAGAGTAAAATCATACTTTTCAATCAAAGAAGCAACTTCATGAGCACCCTTAAAAAGGACAAATTCTTCAATTTGTTCGATATCATAGTAACTATAAACACCCTTTGCATAAGAAGATAAGATTTCATTATCATTGAACTCACATAGGTAGGGAAGGTGTTTTTTAGTGTTCTTAGAGCAACAAGTAAAATCACAACTTTCACAAAGATTCCAAGCATAGCATAGCAAACTATTTATATGATACCATAAGACCTTCCCTTTTTCAGACAAACGATGACGCACAAAATGAGCATGCTCATCTAAAGATTTCCCATCAACTAGGCTAGTTGGGGTTTCAGCACGAGCGCATAAGGATCGAAGATGATCCAAGTAGAACACTTTAAGTGGATCCATATCAATAGATTTTTAGCAAGCAAAGATGCAAGCACATAGAAGGCACATGGAGACAGAAGCAAACAAAAATGCAAGCGAAAGAGAGAGGAGGAGGTTGGGAAAGAGAGGGTGAATAAAATGGCAAGGGTGAAGTGGGGGAGAGGAAAACAAGAGGCAAATGGTAAATAATGTAAATGCGAGGGAGATGGGTTTGTGATTGGTACTTGGTATGTCTTGACTTGAGCGAAGACCTCCCTAGCAACGGCGCCAGAAATCCTTCTTGCTACGTCTTGAGCTAGCATTGGTTTCCCCCGAAGAGGAGAGGGTGATGCAGCAAGTGTAGCATAAGTATTTCTCTCAGTTTTGAGAACCAAGATATCAATCCAGTAGGAGGCTCCTCAAAAGTCCCACGCACCTACACAAACAAACTGAGAACTTGCAACCAACACAATAAAGGGGTTGTCAATCCCTTCACAGCCACTTGCGAAAGTGAGATCTAATAGAGATAGTATGTTAAGATAAATATATTTTTGGTATTTTATAATATAGATGCAAAAAGTAAAGATGCAAATAAAGTATATTGAAAGCAAATATGATAAGAGATAGACCCCGGGGCCATAGGTTTCACTAGAGGCTTCTCTCGAGATAGCATAAGAATTATGGTGGGTGAACAAATTACTGTTGAGCAATTGATAGAAAAGCGCATAGTTATGAGATTATCTAGGCATGATCATGTATATAGGCATCATGTCCATAACAAGTAGACCGACTCCTGCCTGCATCTACTACTATTACTCCACACATCGACCGACTCCTGCCTACATCTAGCGTATTAAGTTCATAAGAACAGAGTAACGCATTAAGCAAGATGACATGATGTAGAGGGATAAACTCATGCAATATGATATAAACCCCATCTTGTTATCCTCGATGGCAACAATACAATACGTGTCTTGCAACCCTTTCTGTCACTGGGTAAGACCACCGCAAGATTGAACCCAAAGCTAAGCACTTATCCCATGGCAAGAAAGACCAATCTAGTAGGCCAAACCAAACTGATAATTCGAAGAGACTTGCAAAGATAACTCAATCATACATAAAAGAATTCAGAAAAGATTCAAATATTATTCATAGATAAACTTGATCATAAACCCACAATTCATCGGATCTCTACAAACACACCGCAAAAAGAGTTTACATCGAATAGATCTCCACAAGAGAGGGGGAGAACATTGTATTGAGATCCAAAAAGAGAGAAGAAGCCATCTAGCTAATAACTATGGACCCATAGGTCTGTGGTAAACTACTCACAACTCATCAGAGGGGTAAGAATGTTGATGTAGAAGCCATCCGTGGTCGATTCCCCCTCCGGCAGAGTGCCGGCGAAGGCTCCAAGATGAGATCTCGCGGATACAGAAGGTTACGGCGGTGGAAATTGTGTTTCGTGGTGCTCCTGGATGTTTTCGGGGTACGTAGGTATATATAGGAGGAAGAAGTACGTCGGTGGCCGCCTGAGGGGCCCACGAGACAGGGGGCGCGCCCTACAGGGGGGCGCGGCCTCCTATCTCGTGGCTTCCTCGGCAGCTTCTTGACTTGCACTCCAAGCTCTCCGAATCACGTTCGTTCCAAAAATCACGCTCCTGAAGGTTTCATTCTGTTTGGACTCCGTTTGATATTCCTTTTCTTCGAAATACTGAAATAGGCAAAAAAAACAGCAATATGGGATGGGCCTCCGGTTAGTAGGTTAGTCTGAAAAATGATATATATGTGTAAAATAAAGCCCATAAACATCCAAAAGGGTTAATATAATAGCATGGAACAATCAAAAATTATAGATACGTTGGAGACGTATCAGTTATCTAACACACAAGAAGAAAGCTAGAAAAATAAATTAAACTAGTATGGATAGTACAATGAAAGAGTATGAGCACCGACGCTAGAATGAGTGTGTGAACATGAATGTAAAGTCGGTGAGGAATACGTACTCCCCCAAGCTTAGGCTTTTGGCCTAAGTTGGTCTATGGCCATGGGTAGCCTGGCTGATATCCGAAGTTGTAACTGCGGTCGTACTGAGATGCAACAGCCATTACCTCTTGAGCTGCAGCCTGGCGGTGGGCTGCCTCCATCCTCTTCTCGTACTCGTTTGCCTCCTCCCTGGTGATAACATATCTTCTTTTTGCCTAATAATCAAAAAGGGCAGGAGCAGGGAGAGAAATATGGACAGTGCGACGTCTGTCAAAGATTAGTCGATACTAGAGGAATTGTTCATTCCTCTCAAGAAAATGATGACTAACCATGGCATTATAATCTAAATAAGTGGGAAGCAACTCCGTATCATTTTCATGTATAAGTATATCAAGATAATTAGCCACACGGGTCGCATAAATTCGTCCAAATAAGTCTCTAGCTAAACCATTATGATGCAACCTACGTGCAACAATTGCCCCCAAGTTGTATTGTTTATCACCTAATACAACACTCTTGAGAACACAAAGATCAGGAACACACATGTGACATGCTTCATCTTTACCGTTAATGCAGAAGAGAGCAAAATAATGTATAGCAGGAAAAATGAATGCTCCCTATGGTAGCTTGTGCTATTTCTCTAGATTCTCCCATGGTGATACTAGCAAGAAAGTCTTTATATTCAGATTTACGAGGTTCATTAACACTTCCCCACTGCGGGAGTTTACAAGCAGTAGTAAAATCCTCTAGGTCCATGGTATATGATTTATCATAAATATCAAACAGGACACTTTGAGAATTGCGCGAGGATGTAAATTTAAACCTTCTCACGAATGAATCAGTTAAATATTGGTATTGAGGGCACTTATCTTGCATGAATTCCTCAAGGTCAGCATTACTCACATATGCATCAAATTCATCCTTGATGCCCGCTTTGACCATAAACTCCTCTGACGGCCATTCACAAGGCCGCACGCCAGCTTCCCTTGGTGGTTTATCGTCCTGCTCGCGTATCACGAGCCGGGGTCCTTTCTTCCTTGAAGAACCACCTTGGTACATTTTCTTGAACATATTTGTTCCTCCGAAAAATTTCTGAAATTTTTAGTGACTCAAAGTAAAAGTGAACCAAACTAAATAAAATTGATAGAAACTACTCCCACGAGTGCCTAGAGCATCTATCATGCATTATAATTACTTGGGACCTCATAAATTTAACATACAAGCTCAAGAACAGGGTCACCTAATTTAGCAGCAAGAATTTGCAATGAATAAAGCACTAGAATAAAAACTAATTGGATCATTGGAGGAGTCACATACCAAAGAACAACCCCGCAAAGCAGTTCTGTGAAAGGGGGTTTTGAGCAAGGAGATCGAAAATGGCAGCAAAACAAGCTAGAACTCGTGCTTGAGCTAGATAGTGATGTTTTTGGGAGTGGAGGGGAGCCACCATGGGCCCACGAGGCAGGGGGCGCACCCTGTAAGGGTGGGCGCGCCCTGGACCCTCGTGGCCAGGTGCTTGCTCCCCCTGCTATGTTCTCAGTGCCAGATATTCTCAAATATTCCAGAAAAAATCATATTAAATTAGCATGGCATTTGGAGAACTTTTATTTTTGGGATATTTTTTTATTGCATAGATAATTCAGAAAATAGACATAATATAATATTTCTACATTATTTATTCTAGGTAACAGGAAGTAAAGAGAGGGTACAGAAGGTTGTGCCTTCTAACTTCATCCATCGCATGCTCATCAAAAGGAATCCACTAACAAGGTTGATCAAGTCTTGTTAACAAACTCATTCTGAATCACATGAAACTAAAGAAATTTTGAACTGACACTCGGTTACCTTGACGGGGATATGAACATCCCAAATAATAAGAATATCATACTTTTTCTTTGCAGTAGGAAGAGGAAATTCAAAACCTCCAATAATTATTGATGGAATTTCCCAATAGAATTTACACTGTGAACTTGAGGTTGTTTCCTCGGAAAGTGTACCGTATGCTCATTACCATTAAAATGAAAGGTGACATTGCCATTTTTGCAATCAATAATAGCACCTGCAGTATTTAGAAAGGGTCTACCAAGGATAATCGAGATACTTTCGTTCTCAGGAATATCAAGAATGACAAAGTCTGTTAAGATAGTAACATTCGCAACAACAACAGGCACATCCTCGCAAATACCGACAGGTATAGTAGTTGATTTATCAGCCATTTCCAAAGATATCTCAGTAGGTGTCAACTTACTTAATTCGAGTCTACGGTATAAGGAAAGAGGCATAACACTAACACCGGCTCCTAAATCACATAAAGCAGTTTTAACATAGTTTATTTTGATGGAGCATGGTATAGTAGGTACTCTGGGATCACCAAGTTTCTTAGGTATTCCACCCTTAAAGGTATAGTTGGCAAGCATGGTGGAGATTTCAGCTTCAGGTATTTTTCTTTTATTTGTAATGATATCTTTCATGTATTTAGCATAGGGGTTTGTTTTAAGCATATCAGTTAAGCGCATACGTAAGAAGATAGGTCTAATCATTTCAGCAAAGCGCTCAAAGTCCTCATCATCCTTTTTCTTGGATGGTTTAGGAGGAAAAGGCATGTGTTTCTGAACCCATGGTTCTCTTTCCCTACCATTCTTCCTAGCAATGAAGTCTCTCTTATCATAACATTGATTTCCTGATTGTGGGTTATCAAGATTAACAGCAGGTTCAATATATATATATATATCATTGTTATTGCTAGGTTGAGCATCTACATGAACATCATTATTAGCATTATCATTAGGTTCATGTTCATCTCCAGATTGTGTTTCAGCATCAGAGATAGAAATATCATTAGGATTCTCAGGTGTTTCTACAATAGGTTCACTAGAAGCATGCAAAGTCCTATCATTTTTCTTTTTCTTCTTTTTAGAAGGACTAGGACCATCTAAATTATTTTTCTAAGAATCTTTTTCAATTCTCTTAGGGTGGCCTTTAGGATACAAAGGTTCCTGAGTCATTTTACCAGTTCTAGTAGCCACTCTAACAGGAAAGTCATGTTTATTATTTAGTTCATCAAGCAATTCATTCTGAGCCTTAAGTACTTGTTCTGCTTGAGTAGTGACCATAGAAACATGTTTACTAGTGAGTTTAAGTTCACCCTTCACTCTAGACATATAATCACTCAAGCTCCCAATCATATAAGCATTATTTTTCAATTGTCTACTAACATAATCATTGAAATTTTCTTGTTTGTCCATAAAATCATCAAATTAATCTAGGCATTGGCTAGCAAACTTAGTAGACAGGATTTCAATTTTGTCATATCTATAAAGAGAGTTTACCTTCACTACCTGTGTCAGTTATCAAGACCTTGTATTTCTTTAGGTGGTACATTGAGGCCATGAATTTCTTCGACATGAGGTAAAATTTTAACGCCTTCGGCTTTAATACCTTTCTCTTCCATAGATTTCTTTGCCTCTTGCATATCTTCAGGACTGAGAAATAGAACACCTCTTTTCTTCGGAGTTGACTTAGGAGTTGGTTCAGGAGGTGCCCAATTATTTTCATTTGACAACATATTATTTAATAGTAATTCAGCTTGCTCGACTGTCCTTTCCCTGAAAACAAAACCAACAAAGCTATCAAGGTGGTCCTTGGAAGCATCGATTAGTCCATTATAGAAGATATCAAGTATTTCATTTTTCTTAAGAGGATGATCAGGCAAAGCATTAAGAAAACGGACAAGCCTCCCCCAATCTTGTGGGAGACTCTGTTCTTCTATTTGCACAAAATTATATATTTCCCTCAAGGCAGCTTGTTTCTTATGAGCAGGGAAATATTTAGCAGAGAAGTAGTAAATCATATCCTAGGGACTACGCACACAACCAGGATCAAGAGAATTAAACCATGTCTTAGCATCACACTTTAATGAGAAAGGAAATATTTTAAGGATATAATAATAGCAAGATTCATCATCATTAGTAAACAGGGTGGCTATAACATTTAACTTAGTAAGATGTGCCACTACAGTTTCAGATTCAGTGCCATAGAAAGGATCAGATCCAACTAAAGTAAATATCTGAGGATCAATAGAGAATTCATAATCCTTATGAGTAACAAAGATAGGTGAAGTAGCAAAAGCAAGGTCATGTTTCATTCTAGCATTCAGAGTCTTTTGTTTCAGTTTAGCTAATAATTTCTTAAGATCTCATCTATCATTGCAAGCAAGAAAATCTCTACCAGTTTCTTCATCCATAACATAACCCTCAGGAACAACAGGCAATTCATATCTAGGGGGAGAACCTTCATCATCATTATCATCAATATTATCAGTTTCAATAATTTCATTCTCCCTAGCCCTAGCAAGTTGTTCATCAATAATTCACCCAGTGGCATAGTAGTATCACGCATAGAAGTAGTTTCATCACAAGTATCATGCATAGCAGAAGTGGCATCATCAATAACATGTGACATATCAGAATTAATAGCAGAAGCAGGTTTAGGTGATGCAAGTTTACTCATAACGGAAGGAGAATCAAGTGCAGAGCTACATGGCAGTTCCTTACCTCCCCTCTTAGTTGAGGGATAAATTTTAGTTCTTTGATCTTTCAAGTTCTTCATAGTGGTCAGCAGATATAAATCCCAAGTGACTCAAAGAATAGAGCTATGCTCCCCGGCAACGGCGCCAGAAAATAGTCTTGATAACCCACAAGTATAGGGGATCGCAACAGTTTTTGAGGGTAGAGTATTCAACCAAAATTTATTGATTCGACACAAGGGAGCCAAAGAATATTCTCAAGTATTAGCAGTTGAGTTGTCAATTCAACCACACCTGGATAAATTAGTATCTGCAGCAAAGTATTTAGTAGCAAAGTAGTATGGAAGTAACGGTAACGATAGCAAAAGTAATAGTAGCAGTTTTGTAGCAATTGTAACAGTGGTAATGGTAAAGTAACTAAGCAAAGAACAATATGTGAAAAGCTCGTAGGCATTGGATTAGTGATGGATAATTATGTCAGATGTGATTCCACATGTAATAGTTATAACATACGGTGACACAGAACTAGCTCCAGTTCATCAATGTAATGTAGGTATGTATTCCGAATATAGTCATACGTGCTTATGGAAAAGAACTTGCATGACATATTTTGTCCTACCCTCCCGTGGCAGTGGGGTCCTAATGGAAACTAAGGTATATTAAGGCCTCCTTTGAATAGAGAACCGGACCAAAGCATTAGCACTTAGTGAATACATGAACTCCTCAAACTACGGTCATCGCCGGTAAGTATCCCGATTATTGTTATTTCGGGGTTAACGAATCATAACACATATAGGTGACTATAAACTTGCAAGATAGGATCAAGAACTCACATATATTCATGAAAACATAATAGGTTCAGATCTGAAATCATGGCACTCGGGCCCTAGTGACAAGCATTAAGCGTAGCAAAGTCATAGCAACATCAATCTCAGAACATAGTGGATACTAGGGATCAAACCCTAACAAAACTAACTTAGTTACATGGTAAATCTCATCCAACCCATCACCGTCTAGCAAGCCTACGATGGAATTACTCATGCACGGCGGTGAGCATCATGAAATTCGTGTTGGAGGATGGTTGATGATGACGACGGCGATGGATTCCCCTCTCCGGACCTCCAAACGGACTCCAGATCAGCCCTCCCGGGAGGTTTTAGGGCTTGGCGGCGGCTCTGTATCGTAAAACGCGATGAACCCTTCTTCTCTTATTTGTTTCTCCGGGAAAGCAAATACATGGAGTTGGAGTTGAGGTCGGTGGACGTCCAAGGGGCCCACGAGGCAGGGGGGCGCGCCCTAGGGAAGGGGGTGCGCCCCCCACCCTCGTGACCAGGGTGTGGGCCCCCTGACGCTAATTCTTTCACCAATATTTTTTATTAATTCTGAAAATATGCTCCGTGGATTTGCAGGTCATTCCGAGAACTTTTATTTCTGCATAAAAATAACACCATGGCAGTTCTGCTGAAAACAACATCAGTCCGGGTTAGTTCCATTCAAATCATGCAAGTTAGAGTCCAAAACAAGGGCTAAAGTGTTTGGAAAAGTAGATACGACGGAGACATATCAGTTTACATAGGGTCTTAATCTAAAAAGAAACCTTAAAGTGGGGCCCTGCTGCATGTCTGTGCCTTTGTCTCCATTGTGCAGTATCCTTGAAGGGTATATCATGATGGCCATCTGTAAAAAAGAAAGAACTAGGTGAAAGAATCTGGTATGGCCGTGAGTAAAGTTGGTTTGTTTTAATGAACCGTGAAATGTAGCTTATTGAGTCCGAATAGGTTCAAGCCGAACTATGTACTTCTTGCGTGCAGGGTGCCCCCAGCGCCACCCAAGGAATTTTGAGTGTATATTTATGTATATGGGAAAACATGTATAGTCTTCTTAAGGGGCGGTGTCGGTGTCAAAACCGGCGGATCTCGGGTAGGGGGTCCCGAACTGTGCGTCTAGGCGGATGGTAATAGGAGGCAAGGGACACGATGTTTTTACCCAGGTTCGGGCCCTCTCGATGGAGGTAAAACCCTACTCCTGCTTGATTAATATTGATGATATGGGTAGTACAAGAGTTGATCTACCATGAGATCAGAGAGGCTAAACCCTAGAAGCTAGCCTATGGTGATTGTTGTTCGTCCTACGGACTAAAACTCTCCGGTTTATATAGACACCGGAGAGGGCTAGGGTTACATAGAGTCAGTTACAATGGGAGGAGATCTTCATATCATATCGCCAAGCTTGCCTTCCACGCCAAGGAAAGTCCTATCCGGACACGGGACGAAGTCTTCAATCTTGTATCTTCATAGTCCGGGAGTCCTGCCAAAGGTCATAGTCCGTCCATCCAGACACCCCCTAATCCAGGACTCCCTCAGTAGCCCCTGAACCAGGCTTCAATGATGACAAGTCCGGCGCGCAAATTGTCTTCGGCATTGCAAGGTGGGTTGCTCCTCCGAATACTTGATAGAAGATGTTGAACACAAGGATAGTGTCCGGCTCTGCAAAATAAGTTCCACATACCACCGTAGAGAGAATAATATCTGCACAAATCTAATCTACTGACGTATTCCGCAGCATGACATCATGCCACAGCCAAACCTTTATTCAAATTGTTTTACTGTTCCACCTCAGCGCGTTTAGCGAGGCGGTTTCCTTGGCACGTCTTGTCAAAGCAGAGATCGTGTCCCCTTATTCCGGGATTCTCATCAATACGAGCGTGGGTAACCCAAGCGTGCCTTTGGTATGACTCCCTGATTGAAAGCGAGTCCCAAACGGTTACGGGGAGGGCTCTTGGTATTCAACCTCTTTATAAAGAGACCAAGGCTCGACTCCTTTCTTTTCAATTCAATCGAATCCACCCCTCGCCTCGAGTTCCAACACCCAAAGATCCAATTTTAGGCGCTTCGGACCTTCGATGATGTCCGGCTCCGACCTTCAAGGCCGGTGGATGCCTTCCTCCGTTACGGAAGAAGACGTGTGAAAACTGAGAGATGCCAGGTATCTAACCGGCGAAATCTCGCATACGCTGCCTGCTCAAGGGCAGGCCATTCCCACTCCCCAGCCCGGTGAGAGCATGGTGTTCGCATCTCACTTCCTTCGGGGGCTAGGCTTCCCGATTGATCCCTTCGTGTGGGGGCTTATGTTTTATTACGGGCTGGAATTTCACGACTTAGCTCCAGAGTCCATCCTCCAAATCTCATCGTTCATTGTCGTGTGTGAGGCCTTCCTCCATATTACTCGTCACTTCGGATTGTGGCTTAGAACCTTCAAGGTAGAACCGAAGATGATCGAGGGGCAGCACGCTGAGTGCGGAGGAGCTATCATAAGCAAGATGGCCGACGCTCCATGGCCCGAGGGCTCTTTCCAAGAGGAGTTCGGCTTATGGCAACGGGACTGGTTTTACATCACAGCCCCCAGGGGCACCACATGGGTGGCGCCACCTGCTTTTCACTCGGGTCCCCCACCACGGCTAGCGTCATGGGTCAATGAAGGGCTTATCTGGGGGTCGTCCAAAGATGTGCCCTTGCTGCAGGGCCGCATTCGAGATCTCCTAGAAAGAGATATCAACTTGACCGTAGTGGCGCAAGTTATGCTGATTCGCCGCATGCTGCCCTGCAAACGTCGCCCTCTCCGCCTGTGGGAATTTAATCCGGAGGGACCGCGAGTCCTCCAACACTTTATGGGCACGACGCCAGTGGAGATGTACAAATTGTTCTTTGGATCACAAGCAAGGTGTCCGGACTTGTCCGAGGACGCAGGTATGAGCTGTAATTGCCCGGATGCCCAAGTAAGTAGCCCCGTATTTGGACACGCCATCCGTATTTTTATCATAAAATTGCCCTTAACAGAGCTACCCTTTGAACAGGAGTGGATAGCGAAAGCAAAGCTTATCAGGTGTCTAGCCCCCCTGCCTGAGACCACGCCGGTCCTGTGTTAACCAGGATGCTGGAGATTGCGCCTTTGGCAGAAGGCGAAGAGGGGAACCTAGGAGCTACCGCCTCCGCAAAGGAGGCTGTCAGAAAGGGAGGAATCGAGAATTCCCCCAACCAGGGAAAAAAAGGAATGCCTCTGAAGACCCGGAGGGGATGGCCTTAAAACGGGGGAAGAAATCTTCGCCAGAGGATCCGGCGCCGGAGAATGCCCCGGCCGCATTACGCTCCCAAGGGGATCAGCTCTCCATCGAGCCGTAAGTAAAGAGAGGGGTTCCAAAATGAGTGACATCCCCGTTTTATTTCTGAGGAAGATAACCGAAATGTTACCTTGCAGTTTGGATCTCAACCCTTCTCAGCAGAGCTCATCCTCAGGGGATCTTCGTCCGGAGATGATGGAGAGTGAAACGCCTCCCCTAGCTGCACCATCTTACGAGGCAGGCGACCCTGAGGTGTCGTCTCGGAGGGTTTTTCCAAGTCCAGACCCTGAAAAAGGTAGTCAGGCTAGTCCGGCACCCTCTGGTGCGCAGTCGGAGGGGATGAAGTATCTGCTCGGGCGAGCGTCTATCTCATAAGAACACCATACGTTGATGAACACGGTGATTGGAAGGATTTCATCCGCGGAAAGTGGATTGTGCGAGGTCGCCAGGAGTTTACTGACAGGCTTTGAGGTACGTGAAAAGATGTACCTTTTGGTAGAGCCGCATATATAAAATGCACCCTGTATAAATAGTAGCCCCTGAGACTCTGTGTGTTGTCAAAAATGACGGCGCATAGAGGATCATAACCCCAGGTATAATATGTCACCTTTTCTATGAAGGTGGCGACGCGTTCGGTGGCTAGCCGGACTGACGAATCTGCCGAGCTAAAGCGGCAACTTGACGTAGCAGATGCCGACATCCTGCTTGTAAATAAGCGGCTAGACGAGGCACAAGGTATGTTCCAAAGACATCTGATAAGAGGAGCTCGATGCTCGTGCCTTATAAGATATGTGCTTAATGTAGATGGTGCTGCTGCCGTGGAGAACCTTCGGGCGGAACTTGCCCGAGACAAGGAGCAAGCAAGAAAAAGTGATGCGGCTGCCGTTAAAGCGGCTGAAGAGCTAAAAGCCAAACAGACTGCTCACTGCCAGAGCAAGAAGGTAATAGCCAAGATGGCTATAAAATTGAAGGATGCTGCCGACCGCTGTAAATTTCTTGAACAAGAAGACAGGGCGGCTCAGAAGGACCTTGAAAAGATCACTGCCGAGGTCAAGGATACGCGCTCTGCAATGAGAGCTATGAAGGAGGAGATGCGCCAGGCTGGAGATATCACGGCTGGAAAGCCCTATATGCTGCGGATGAAGTTCGGGGATCCTAAGTATGCTCCGTTAGACCGGCAGTGGAGTGCGGAGAACACTTATCTGGATTTGGCAGCAAGTGCGGCAGACGCGACCGAACACTTTCGGGGTCGAGGTGACCATGAATTGGAAGAACTTTTTTGGTCGCAGTTCCACAATCCAGAACGCCCACTTTCAGTATCCGACCGTTTGGCCGCCTGGGCGGAGCTGAACAGATTATCTGGACTCGCCATGAGGTATGTTGCGAGTCGTCTGTGGCCGGAAGAGCTAGAGCCGAAGAGTTATTTTAGCTTGGTGCAGCAGTTCCTTGGTTTGGTGCCGCATGTTGATGCAATGAAGAGGTCGGCGTGCATAGAGGGTGCACAGATGGCTCTTGCCCGTGTCAAAACATACTGGGCGGATATGAAGGCCAGTGTTGTTGCATCCCGGGATTCGGACGAAAGCCGAGTACCTGCCAAGCACTACTTTGAGGAAGTTCTTCAGGGTGCTCGTTTAATAGAAGCGCAGTGCTTGAAGGATGTTGTGTTCGAATAGCATATGCTATTGTAAAACAAATATTTTGATAGAATATAAAAGCTTTTTATACTTGTGCTTGCAAGAATTATAATGCCTCCTGTGCGGCCGTTAATGTATATGTGTATATAACCTGAAAGATGGCAGCCGTTGGCTTCAGCCCCCACGCATATAATGCGGGGGTGTTCGGGAAAAGGCGCCTTTTCACACTTAATCCAACGTATTGGTCCTATAAAGGAGGTGATAGCACAGCGAACTAGGCAACCGGAGTATAATGCTTTATCACTTTCACTTAGCAATAGGAGTTTGACATTGGGGCTACTGAATAGCCCCTAGGGGCACCGCGCTCGCCTGAATTCGGGGCACGTGTGTGCCTGACCGGGAAGCGGCCCTTCGTTAATGCGAAGGAATCCTAAAGATTCCGAAAGTCATCGAGTGGTTGACCAGTCTCTCGCTATATCATGACAGTCAGTTTTCGGCTTTCTCTACTGAGGTGCTCGCCTGGCCGAACCGGGGCACAATCGCAGTAGTTCTCCTGGTGCCGCCTTAGCCAATAGAGCAGAACGTAAGGCAGCAAAACACAGGAGCCAGGCAAACCCAACATTTAACCAAAGACATGATTCGGAGCTGATGCATATAACGCCAAACTCACGACGCAGAACACTCCCTAAGATATTCGGTCTTTATGAAAATGGGTCGAACAAAAGCCCTTGGTAAGAAGCCCCTGGTGCCCAGGAATGCGCAAAATTCTGGCGTGGCCACATGCCAGGACGCCAGCCTCCTCCGTGGTTATAGTGAAAACCGGGGGATGTTATCAACAAGAGACAGTAAAAAAGGTTTACGTAGGGTCTTAATCTGAAAAGAATCCTATAAACGGGTCCCTACTGCACGTCTGCGCCTGTGTCTCCGTTGTGCCGTATCCTGGACGGGCGTAGCACGGTGTTCGTCTGCGAAAGAGAGGAACTTAGTGAAAAATAATCGTGCGAGAAATCTATATTAAACTAAACAAAATATAATACAGAGACATGAGTAAAATTGAGCTGTATTGTCTCCTGGTGTAAACACGAGGAGCCCCTTGTACAGGGTTATGCGGCTATTAAGCCTTTGTATGTTTACGCCAGACTCATCGAGCCGTGTCCGGGGTAGTAGGGCTGGATTAGTGTGCGGCTGTCAAGGCGGCCACACCATTACCCGTACTTCGGGGATCAATTGATATTTCCCTTTAATGAGATGATGCCTCGTGGACCGGGCATTTTGAGTGTAAGTGATGCATAATGCGGTATTGCATTAAAGCGGGCGAAAGCTTCGCGTCCCAATAGCGCTTGATAGCGACTTATGAATGGGGCGATGTGGAAGGTTAGCTTTTCGCTTCGGAAGTTGTCGGATGAGCCAAACATGACTTCTAACGAAAGGGAACCCATACTCTGGGTATCTAGGTCTGGCGTGACTCCTTGAAAGGAAGTGTTGCCATGGCGAATTATTGCTGGGTTTACCCCCCAGTTTGCGGATTGTGTCCTGATATAACAGGTTTAGGTCACTGTCGCCGTCCATTAGGACTTGTGTAAATTGGAGTCCGTCAATAATCAGATCCAAGACCAAGGCAGTCCAGCCTGCATTCCGGATACCTCTGGAGTAATCCTGATGATCGAAGGTGATTGGCTATAACAACCAGTGGCGGGGCTCCTCTGGGGCAGGCCGTATGGCGCGTATCTTCGCAGGCGCCATTCTGTTTTTCCCTTTTGTCACCTGAAGTGAATTTACTGTTTTGACTTCTTGTGGGAACTTCTTTCGTTCTCCGGTGTTCTGCTTGTGGGGTGCATCGTCATCCTCGCTTGGTGTGTCGAGCCCCTTGTGTTCGGCGTTGAGTTTGCCGGACTGCTTGAAGACCCAACAATCTCTGTGGGTGTGGTTTGCAGGTCTCTCGGGAGTACTGTGGATTTGACAGATTTTGTCCAAGATTTTGTTGAGGTTAGATAGCTCGTCCCTGTCATCTTTAGGGGGCGGCTTTTTCTGATTTTGCCGAGAGCTTTTGAATCCGGCGTTGACTGCCGTGCTCATCGGGCTGTTATCCTTGATCCGGCACTGTTCTTTGTTACGGCGCGGTTTCCCGTTTCCATCTCTGAGTTTGGATGTACTCGGGTCGCTGGTGCTGCTTCTTGCTAACTAGCTATCTTCTCCTACGCAAAAGCGGGTCAAGAGGCTTGTTAATGCGGCCATTGTTCTAGGCTTTTCTTGGCCAAGGTGTCTGGCGAGCCATTCGTCTCGGACGCTATGTTTGAAAGTTGCTAGGGCTTCGGAGTCCGGACAATCGACTATCTGATTCTTTTTAGTAAGAAATCTGTTCCAGAGTTTCCGGGCTGACTCTCCGGGTTGTTGAGTTATATGAATCAGATCGTCTGCATCCGGAGGTCGGACATAGGTCCCTTGAAATTTTGCCCAGAAAGCATCCTCGAGCTCTTCCCAACTTCCCATGGTGTTTTCGGGAAGGCTTTTAAGCCAATGCCGGGCTGGCCCTTTGAGCTTAAGCGGTAAGTATTTTATGGCGTGAAGGTCATCTCCTATGGCCATGTGTATGTGGAGGATATAATCCTTGATCCAGACTCCAGGGTCTGTTGTTCCGTCGTATGCTTCTATGTTTACGGGCTTGAATCCCGCTGGAAATTCATGATCCAGTACCTCATCGGTGAAACATAGGGGATGTGCGAAACCCCTGTATGTAGGTGTGCCGCGATGTTCGGATATTTTTTGCGTTGCATTGCTCACTGGAGCTTGCTTTCTTGGCCCGTAGATGGATCTGGTTGGACCGGTTTTTTGATGTGAATCCTTGGGCGGATTGCGTGCCGTATTGAGTGTGGCGCCCTTTGTCGCTTGAGGTCGATCGTGGGGTCGTCTATCCGACCTGGTGGCTTCCTTGTTTTTTGACTGTGGGGGCTCTAAGGCCTCTTCATCAAATTCCGGTAGTAATTTCTGCTTCGGATAGCTCTTTGTGTGATGACTGTTGCCGTACTTGTGTGTGGTATTGAGTACTTTGCCCCATCTGATTCTGAGTGCATCTTCCGCTGTTTTGAGCTTCCACTTCTCCTTTTTTAGGCTACGCGCAGTGGCGACGAGCCTTTGGTGGAGGTTCCGGTGCTCCCGCGACTTGTCCGGCGTGAGGTCGTCCGGACTATTATCTTTGCCAGGGATGGATTGTTCGGTTTGTCCGCCCTGTTTGGACGGTTGCTCGATGGCATGTTCGTCTTCCGTTGATTCGCCCTGCTCTATGGCTGGGTCTCTGTCAAGGTGGGGCTTGGCGCGGCGCTTACGCCGCCGCTTTGATTGTTTTTCGAGGGAACGATCCCTGGTTGCGCCCTTTTGATCCTCGTCGTTGCTTCTTTTAGGCGTGTCCACCATGTATATGTCATATGACAAGGTGGCTTTCCAGTGCCCTATAGGTGCTGGTTCTTGGTCGTCTCCTTCATCGGCGTCCATACCGTCGATGTCTTCGGAGTCGAAGTCGAGCATGTCGGTTAGATCGTCAACAGTGGCTACAAAGTGGGTGGTGGGTGGGTTTCGAATTTCTTCGTCGTCCGCATCCCAACCATGCTGGCCATAGTCTGGCCAGGGCTCTCCTGACAAAGAGAGAGACTTTAGTGAATTCAGGATATCGCCAAAGGGCGTGTGCTGAAAGACATGCGCGGCGGTGAACTCCATGATCGAAGCCCAATCGGGTTCGATCGGAAGGGGTGCGGAAGATTCGGAGTCTGGAACGGAGTCCGGCACCTTGGAGTCACAGGCCTCGCAAAGGACTAGGCTGGTATTCGGCTCTATCGCCGTAGAGATTGCGGCTCCTGGGGCGGCGTACAATCATCCATCCCCGACTGGCGCAGTCGGCTCCGAGCTAATGGTCGAAGCGGACACCTGAGCGGCACTCTGGACGCTGTCCGGCGGCAGAGCTAGATCATGTCCATCGTGACAGTGCGGCGCGCTCGGCCGTGGCTCAAATCCGTCGAAGATCAAGTCCCCGCGGATGTCGGCCGTGTAGTTTAAGCTTCCAAACCTGACCTAATGGCCAGGGGCGTAGCTTTCGATCTGCTCCAGATGGCCAAGCGAATTGGCCCGCAGTGCGAAGCCGCCGAATACGAAGATCTGTCTGGGGAGAAAAGTCTCACCCTGGACCGCGTCGTGGTTGATGATCAAAGAAGCCATCGGGCCTATAGGTGACGACAAAGAGGAACTCTCAATGAAAGCACCAATGTCGGTGTCAAAACCGGCGGATCTCGGGTAGGGGGTCCCGAACTGTGCGTCTAGGCGGATGGTAACAGGAGACAAGGGACATGATGTTTTTACCCAGGTTTGGGCCCTCTCGATGGAGGTAAAACCCTACTCCTGCTTGATTAATATTGATGATATGGGTAGTACAAGAGTTGATCTACCACGAGATCAGAGAGGCTAAACCCTAGAAGCTAGCCTATGGTATGATTGTTGCTCGTCCTACGGACTAAAACTCTCCGGTTTATATAGACATCAGAGAGGGCTAGGGTTACATAGAGTCGGTTACAATGGGAGGAGATCTTCATATCATATCGCCAAGCTTGCCTTCCATGCCAAGGAAAGTCCTATCCGGACACGGGACGAACTTGTATCTTCATAGTCCGGGAGTCCGGCCAAAGGTCATAGTCCGGCCATCCGGACACCCCCTAATCTAGGACTCCCTCAGGCGGTCTATGGGGGCATGGCTGCTAAACAAGCTCAGGTTTATCTGAGTTGCTACACTTAGGTGTGCATCAAACATGTTTAGCTATGTCCGCGGTCTTGAAGACCGATGAGCTACTCGGCTTGAAAAGGCCGCTTCATGCATTGGCTACTCAAGCCGCCGCGTATTCTTTTGTACGAAGAGAATGCTTCGTATTTCCTCTTACCGTGATAATGCCACGTGGTCCAGGCATCATTAGTTTGAGAGAAGCGTAATGCAGGACTGCATTAAAATAGGCGAAGGTCGTTCTTCCGAGTAGTACATGATAGCCACTTCGCACGGAGCAATTTCGAAGATTAGCTCTTCGCTTCAAAAGTTATCGGGAGAGCCGAATACAACGCCCAATGTTAGAGAGCCGATGCAGCGGGCCTCTACGCCTGGTATTGCTCCTTTAAAGGTAGTGTTGCTTTGCTTGATTCTTGACGGGTCTATCCCCATCTTACGGACAGTGTCCTAATAT
Organism: Triticum timopheevii; assembly: GCA_963921465.1. Lineage (NCBI taxonomy): Eukaryota > Viridiplantae > Streptophyta > Magnoliopsida > Poales > Poaceae > Triticum > Triticum timopheevii. The sequence goes on from OY997272.1 coordinate 500,778,677, forward strand.
ATCATATTGAGATTACTGCCACCGCCCATGAGGACTCGGGTTAGGTGGTATCCGTCGATTATTAGGTCGAGCACTAAGGCAACCGAACCCCCATGACAGATACTAGTTGGATGATCCCTGCGATCAAAGGTGATCGGACATGACGGTCATGGGTTAAATTTGGGGGCAACTGGCTCTACAGCATATACGTCTCGGAGTGCGCATTTCTGCTCCCTCTTTGGGATATGAGTGACATAAATCATGTTCACTGTTTTGACCTCCGGTGGAAATTTCTTCTGTCCCCCCGTATTTGGCTTGTGAGATTCGTCCTCGTCTTTGCTTTGCGGTCCCTTCCCTTTGTGTTTGATGTTGAGCTTGCCGGCCTGCTTGAAGACCCAACATTCTCTGTTGGTGTGATTAGCTGGTTTATCGGGGGTGCCATGAATCTGGCAGGACCTGTCTAGAATTTTATCTAGGCTGGATGGACCATCTCTGCTGCCTTTAAATGACTTTTTGCATTGACCGGCTATAGAGCCCCTGAATTCAGTGTTTACCGCTGTATTGTCTGGGCTTTCTTCATTGTTTCGACGTTTGTTTTTATTGCGTTGTGGTTTTCCATTGCCATCCCTGACTTCGGATGTGCCAGGATCGCTAGTGCTGCTACGGACTAATCAGTTGTCCTCTCCCACACAAAATCGGGTCATGAGTGTAGTTAGGGCTGCCATTGTCCTTGGCTTTTCGTGGCCGAGGTGTCTGGCTAGCCATTTGTCTCGGACACTGTGTTTGAAAGCTGCTAAGGCTTCGGCGTCTGAACAGCTGACGGTTTGGTTCTTCTTAGTGAGAAATCGGTTCCAAAGCTTACGGGCTGTCTCTCCGGGTTGTTGGGTTGTGTGACTTAGATCGTCTGCGTCCGGAGGACGGACATAGGTCCCTTGAAAATTGGCCCTGAAAGCGTCCTCAAGTTCTACCCAGCTTCCAAATGAATTTTCAGCGAGGCTTTTCAGCCAGTGCTGAGCTGGTCCTTTTAGCATGAGGGGTAGGTATTTGATGGCATGGAGATCATCTTCGTGAGCCATGTGGATGTGAAGAATAAAGTCTTCTATCCAGACCGCAGGGTCTGTCGTTCCGTTGTATACCTTGATATTTACGGGTTTAAACCCTTCTAGAAATTCATGATCCAGCATCGCATTGGTGAAGCACAGGGGGTGTGCAGCACCCCTGTATTTGGCTATGTCGTGGCATGGGTTCGACGGTTGTAGTGTTCGGTGTTGGCTCCGAACTGGTAAGTGACCGGCATATTTTGTTTGATAGCCATGATCTTGTGCAGGAAGATGTCCGCGGAGCTGAACTCCAAGATTGGTGCCCAGTCAGATTCGATGGGTGCAGATACACGCGGTTCGAAGCCTATGGCTGCAGATGAGTCCGAGGTTCCGATGACACAGGCCTCGTTAGAGGTAGGATCTGTGTTCGGCACTAGCACCATTGAGTCTGCGGTCTCCGTGGCGGGGTTAAGCCTCCTGTCCTCGGAGGGCGCGATCTGCTCTGGATCTAGGGCCAGAGCGGTTACAGGCACTACCTTCTGAGCATGGTCCGATGACAGATTTAGGTCATGTTCATCATGGCGGCAGGGTGCGGCTGTAATGGGCTCGAATCTTTCGAAAATCAAGTCTCCGCGGACGTTGGTGGTGTAGTTCAAACTTTCAAACCTGACCTGATGGCCAGGGGCGTAGCTGTCGATCTACTCCAGATGGCCAAGCGAGTTGGCCCGCAGTGCGAAGCCGCCGAATACGAAGATCTGTCTGGGGTGGAAGACCTCACCGTGGACTGTGTTGTCGATGATTGAAGGAGCCATCAAGCCTTATGATGACGACTTAGTGGAACTCTCAATGAAAGCACCAATGTCGGTGTCAAAACCGGCGGATCTCGCGTAGGGGGTCCCAAACTGTGCGTCTAAGGCTAATGGTAACAGGAGGCGGGGGACACAATGTTTACCTAGGTTTGGGCCGTCTCTATCGAGGTAATACCCTACTTCCTGCTTGATTGATCTTGATGATATGAGTATTACAAGAGTTGATCTACCACGAGATGTAGAGGCTAAACCCTAGAAGCTAGCCTGCGATTATGATTATTATTGTCCTATGGACTAAACCCTCCAGTTTATATAGACACCGGAGGGGGCTAGGGTTACACAGAGTCGGTTACAGAGAAAGGAATCTTCATATCTGAATCACCAAGCTTGCCTTCCACGCAAAGGAGAGTCCCATCCGGACACGGGACGAAGTCTTCTATCTTGTATCTTCATAGCCCAATAGTCCGGCACATGCATATAGTCCGGCTATCCGAGGACCCCTTAATTCCGGACTCCCTCAACTTCCTCTTCGGATTCTGGCATGTAGTTGTTATCCTCCGTGTCTTTGTTATCATGTGTCCGGGGCTATATTCACCCTCTTCCCTTTCATCCTGTTCGGACGTGGGCTTGACGGGGTATTCGGGATCTTCGGCATCATCTGGGGTCTCATTATCTCCGGTGCCGGTATTGCTATCCTTCGCCCGACATGATGGTGAGCAGCACCGCTGATGTCGGCGCTTTGGTGGTTTTTCGACGGGCTTGTCCTTGTCTGGGCTTGGGTTGCCCTCGTCGTTCTTCGGAGTGTCCACCATGTACACATCATAGGTTGAGGTGGCCGTCCAACACCCCGTGATGGGTGGGACTTGGCTTGGTTCGCCGTCGGCATCATCGTCCATGCCGTCGATGTCTTTGGACGCATAATCTAGCATGTCGGTTAAGTCCTCGACGGTGGCTATCAAACGAGTGGGGGGTGGGGCATAAAATTCCCTCTCTCAGCCCCCAGCTCGGGGTGGGTGTAGTTTGGAGGTAAAGCCTCCTTGATGGCGAGAGACTGCGTCAGACCCAATGCTTCATCTAAGAGCAGGAGCGGGACCGGAAACCACAGATCCGTCGTGTTGTGTATAGCTTGGATCGCCTGATAGGACCCGCTAAGTGCAGACCTAGGCAGTTCAGAACGGTTGCCCAGAGCCAAGTTTAAGCATGCGTCTAGGTCTTCGGTAGGAAGTTTGATGAGGGGAAGAAGTCCGGCGGGGCATACACTCCCATCTTCGCACGATGAAACCTGCAATGGATCTAAGGCCGAGGTGAGAGCTGGTGTTGACCCCTGGACGAGGTCCGACAGGGGATCCAAAGAGTCTTCTTTGATGGGACACAGAGTGGTGGCCGAGGCCGCAAAACCATTGTCGATGTCAAAACTGGCCGATCTCGGGTAAGGGGTCCCGAACTGTGCGTCCAAGGCTAATGGTAACAGGAGGCGTGGGACACGATGTTTACCCAGGTTCGGGCCCTCTTGATTGAGGTAATACCCTACTTCCTGCTTGATTGATCCTGATGGTATGAGTATTACAAGAGTTGATCTACCATGAGATCATAGAGGCTAAACCCTAGAAGCTAGACTATGATTATGATCGTTGTTGTCCTACGGACTAAACCCTCCGGTTTATATAGACATCGGAGGGGGCTAGGGTTACACAGAGTCGGTTACAGAGAAGGAGATCTACATATCCGAATTGCCAAGCTTGTCTTCCACGCAAAGGAGAGTCCCACGTAGACACGGGACGAAGTCTTCAATCTTGTATCTTCATAGTCCAACAGTCCGGCCAAAGTATATAGTCCGGCTGTCCGAGGACCCCCTAATCTAGGACTCCCTCGGTAGCCCCTGAACAAGGCTTCAATGACGATTAGTCCGGCGCTCAGATCGTCTTCGGCATTGCAAGGCAGGTTTCTTCTCTGAATACTCCATAGAAGATCTTGAATATGAGGATCGTGTCCAGCTCTGCAAAACAATTTCCACTTACCACCGTAGAGAGCACAATATTCCACAAATCTAATCTGCTGACAACTTTTCATAGCATGACATCACGCCGCGGCCCGGTTATTATGAACCATTTTCCCAGCCTGCCACTACACGTATTGCAAGGTGGTTTTATTGGCACGCCTTGTCGAAGCAGATATCGTGTTCCCCTTATCACAGGATTCTCATCAATATGGGTGTGGGTAACCCAACCGCGCCTGTTAGTATGACTCCTTGATTTTAGGCAAGTTAGAAACGGTCACGCGGAGGATGCTTGATATTCAACCCCTTTATAAAGGGACCAAGGCCTGTCCTTTTCTTCCCACGCTCGATCCTTGCCCCACCTAAAGTTTCAACACCCAAAGCTCAGGCTTAAGCGCTTCGGACCTTCAATCATGACCGGATCTAACCTTCAAGGTCGGTGGATGGCCTCCTCTGTCATAGAGGAGGACATCAAGAAGCTCAGGGGAGGCCAGGTATCTGACCGCCAAAATCCCACGCAGGCTGCCTGCTCAAGGGCATGTCATCCCCACTCCCGAGCCCAACGGGAGCATCGTATTTATTTCCCACTTCCTCCGAGGGCTAGGCTTTAGTCTTGATCCCTTTGTTAGAGGGCTCATGTTCTATTACGGGCTAGATTTTCATCATCTAGCTCCGGATTCCATCCTTCACATCTCATCATTTATCGTCGTGTGTGAAGCCTTCCTCCACATCACCCCACACTTCGGCCTATGGCTCAAGTCCTTCAATACAAAGCCGAAGATGATCGATGGGTGACACGTGGAGTGCGGAGGCGCTATAATAAGAAAAGGTGTCGATGCCCTATGGCCAAAGGGTTCCTTCCCGGAGGTGTCTGACTTATGGCAACGGGAGTGGTTCTATATCACAGCTCCCCAAGGTACAAAGCGGGCGGCCGCCCCTGCCTTCCGCTCGGGCCCTCCGCCTCAACTGGCGTCATGGGTCAACAAGCGACTGGACTGGGGGCCAGCTAATGACGTACCGACATTGCAAAGCCGCATTCGAGATCTTCTCAAGAGGGATGTCAGTCTTGTCAATGTAATGCAAGTAATGCTAGTTCGTCGGGTCCTGTCGTGACAACGTTGATCTCTCCATATGTGGGAGTTCAACCCGGAAGGACCGCAAACTATTCAACAATTCTTCGGCATGACGCTCGAAGGGATGTAAAGATTGTTCTTCGGACCACGAATAAAGTGTCCAGACACCACTGAGGATGCGGGTCTCAACTGCAACCGTCCTGATACCCAAGTAAGTAATTCCGCAACCGAACATGCTGTCTATATATTTGACACAACATCAATCTGAAAAATTGCTCTCCGCCAGGACTTGATATGAAAGGCGGAGAGTATCAGGCGTTCGGCCCCTCTTCCGGAAGGCTCGCCGGATCCTGTACTAACAAGGATGCTTGAGCGCGCACCCTATCAAGTGCAATCAGGAGAAGATGAAGGGAGGAATAGAGAAGTCGATAGCGGGCTTCATACATTACACATCCAAACCGGGGGAGTTAATGTCTCCACGAAGGAGGATAGTTGGGGAGGTGAATCTAAAATCCCCTCCCCCACGGGAAGAAAAGGGCCGCCTTCGAAGACTTGGAAGCGGAGGTTTCCAAACGAGGGAAGAAACCCTTGCCAGGGGGCCCTGCCCCATAGGGCGTCCTTACCGCACAGCGCCCGCAAGCGGGCCAGCCCTCCACCGAGCTGTAAGTGAATCAAAAGTACTTTGGTAAATATATCCTGCTTTATCTCTGAGAATACTAACCGAGACCTATCTCTTGCAGTCCGGCTCGTAGCCCTTCTCAACAGAGTTCGTCTTCGGGGGATCTTCTTCCAGAGATGATGGAGAGTGAAATGCCTCCTCCTGCCTCCCCGCCCCATGGGGCGGACGACCCCGAGGTGTCATCACGGAGGATTTCTCCTGATCCGTCAAGGCCAGAAGTTAACACTTCGGCCGCCCAAAGCCCGGAGTATTCGTCTCCCAAGGAGAGCAATAGGAAGAGTCCTGGATTGTCCGGCACACAGACGGACACACTGACGGGTCTTCTGGAGCGAGCGGCTATCTCAGAGGCGCATCGTACTTTAATGGGTACAGTGTTTGAGTGGATTTCATCCACCAAAAGCGGGTTGAATGAAGCTTTTACGAGCCTGCTCAAAGGCTTTGAGGTACGCAAAGTAATATGTATATTTTCGGCTATACCGCACATGCTAGGTGTGCTCCGTAGAGATAGTAGCCCCTAAGACTCCAGTTGCCATCCCAAGGCGGCAAACAGAGGATCATACTCCCAGGTAATGATCGCGATGCATTATGTGCAGGCGGCTGAGGGCCCGACGGCTGACCAGACTGCTGATTTTGCCGAACTGAGGCGGCAGCTTGACGTGGCAGATGCCGACATCGCTCTTGTGAAAAAGCAGCTTGATGAGGCACAGGGTATGTATTTTTGGATTGTGAGCAAATATTAAGAGGAGCATGATGCTAGTATCTATAATATGATGTGGCTGCAGATGGAGCTGCTGCCGTGGAGAACCTTCGGTCGGAACTTGCCCTAGCCAAGGAACAAGCCAGGATAAGTGATGCGGCGGCCCTAAATGCGGCCGAAGAGTTAAGAGCCAAGTGGGCTGCTCATCGCCAGAGCGAAGATAAAATAGCCAAGATGGCTGTTGAGCTGAAAGATGCCGCCGGCCGATATCAGCTCCTTGAAAAGGAAAGCCAAGCGAAAGCGGCTGACCTAAAGAAGGCCTTGGAAGCAGCCAAGGAAACCCGCTCTGAAATTAGAGGGATAAGGGAGGAGATTCATGAAGCCGGAGATATCACGGCTGGGAGGCACTTTTTGTTGCGGATGAATTTCGGAGATCCGATGTATGCTCCTCTGGATCAGTTATGGAGTGCTGCAGACATGTATGCAGACCTGGCAAAGAGTACTGCTGATGCGACTGAGTTTTTCAAACATCAGAAAGATCATGAGGTGGAAAGGTTGTTCTGGTCGCATTTTAGTTCCCCGACGCGTCCGCTGCCGTTGAATGGAAAGATGGCCGCATGGGATGAGCTCCATAGGTTGTCCGGGCTTGCTATGAGGTCTGTTGTGGATCATCTTTGGCCGAAGGGACCAAGGCCGAATAGTTATTTTGGTTTAGTGCAACAATTCCTTGGTGTTGTGTCGTATATCGACGCTGTGAAGAGGTCGGCGTGCATAGAGGGTGCGCGGACGGCTCTTGCCCGTGTCAAAACATATTGGGCAGGGATGGAGGCCACCGGTATTGCAACCTGGGGTCCGGCGGGAGGCCAGGACCCGGCCGAGCACTATTTTGAAGAAGTCCTAGAAGGCGCCCGTTTAATAGAGGCTCAGTGCTTGAAGAGTACCATGTTCGAGTGACATGTATCTCAATTGTAAAAACAATGCTATTTTGATTATAAAGGTTGTGTTTATACTTTTTTACCGAAAGTATTATAATGCCTCTTGTGCGGCCGTTTATGTATGTATATAACCTGAAAGTTTGCAGTCGTCGGCTTCAGCCCCCACGCATATAATGCAGAGGTGTTCGAAAAAGGCACATAATCACACTTGACCCAACGTCTTGGTCCATTAAGGAGGTGATAGCGCGGCAAACTAGGCAATCGGACTATATAGCTTTAACACTTTCACTTAGCCATAGGAGTTTGATGATGGGGCTACTATATAGCCCCTGGTACTTCCGTGTTCATCCGAATACGGTGCGCTTACGTAAATGACCGGGAGACCGGTCCTTCGTTAATGCAGAGGAATCGCGAAGATTCCGCTGAGTCATCAAGTGGTTGACCAGTCTCGCGCTATATCATGACAGTCAGTTTTCGGCTTTCTCTACTGAGGTGCTCATCCGGATGAACCAGGGCACAATTGCAGTAGTTCTCCCGGTGCCACCTTAGCCGATAGATCGGAACCTAAGGTAGCAAAACACGGGAGCCAGGCAAACCCAACTATTGACCCAAGACATAATTTAGAGCTGATGCATATAAGGCCAAACTCGCGACACTAAACACTCCCTAAGGTATTCATACTTTACAACATATACTGGGTTGAGTAACGCCCTCGACAATGAGCCCTGAATTTCCAGATACATGCATAGGTCTGGCGTGCCAATAACGCCAGCATCCCTCTCGGTTGCGTTGAGTGCCCGGAGGGTGTGAAGCAACAAGAGACATTAAAAAGGTTTACGCATGGTCTTAATGTAAAAAGAAACCTTTGAGCGGGGCCCTGCTGCACGTCTACGCCTTTGTCTCCGTTTTGCGGTATCCTGGAACGGTGTAGCACGATGATCATCTGTAAAAAAGGAAAAATCCAGGTGAAAGGCTACGTGTGAAACGTTGGTTATTCTGAATGAACCATGAAAATGCAATCTGGTATTGTATTAATAGGGTCAAGCCAAATTGTGGGCTTTTTTACATGCGGGCAACCCCTAGCACCACCTATGGGGGTATATCCATACACCCAGGCTTAGGTTTATCTGGGCTGTTACAACCGGCGGTGCGCCAGACTCGTCTGACCGTGTCCGTGGTCTTGATGACCGATCATTTATTCAGGTTGGAGAGGCCGCTTAGTGTTCGGCTGCTAGAGCCGCCACATATTCTTCCACACGTAAGGAATGCTCTGTATTTCCGCTAACTGTGATGACGCCACGTGGACCAGGCATCTTGAGTTTAAGGTAGGCGTAGTGCGGTACTGCGTTGAAACGAGCGAAGGTTGTTCTTCCGAGTAGTGCGTGATAGCCGCTTCGGAATGGAGCGATGTCGAATATTAATTCTTTGCTTCTGAAGTTGTCGAAAGAACCGAATACAACCTATAGTACTAGAGAGCCCGTGCAGCGGGCCTCGACGCCTGGTATTACTCCTCTAAAGGTAGTATTACTTTGGCTGACTCTTGACGGGTCTATCCCCATTTTGCGAACAGTGTCCTGATATATCAGATTAAGACTACTGCCGCCATCCATAAGGACTCGGATGAGATGGTATACGTCAGTTATTGGGTCGAGCACCAAGGCAGTCGATCCTCCATGCCGGATACTAGTCGGATGATCCCTGCGATCAAAAGTGATCTGGCATGCCGACCAAGGGTTGAATTTGGGGGCGACGGGCTCTACAGCATATACGTCCCGAAGTGCGCATTTGCGCCTTCTCTTCGGTATGTGAGTTTCGTAAATCATATTCACTGTTTTGACTTCTAGTGGTAATTTTTTCTATCCCCCAGTGTTCGGCTGGCGAGGCTCATCTTCGTCTTCACTTGGCGTCTACCTTCCTTTATGTTCGGCGTTTAGCTTACCGGCCTGCTTGAAAACCCAGCATTCTCTGTGGGTGTGATTTGCAGGTTTTTCGAGGGTGCCATGAATCTAACATAATCTGTCTAGAATCTTATTTAGACTGGATGGTCCATCTCTGCTGCCTTTAAATGGATTTTTCCATTGACCGGGTCGAGAGCCCCTGAATCCAGCATTGACCGCCGTGTTATCTGGACTGTCTTCATTGTTTCGACGCTTGTTTTTATTGCGTCGCAACTTCCCGTTGCCATCCCTGATTTCGGATGTGCCTGGGTTGCTGGTGCCGCTACGGGCTAACCAGATGTCCTCTCCCACGCAGAAGCGGGTCATAATGCTTGTTAGGGCTGCCATTGTCCTCGACTTTTCTTGGCCGAGGTGTCTGGCGAGCCATTCGTCTCGGATACTATGCTTGAAAGCTGCTAAGGCTTCGGCATCCGGGCAGTTGATGATTTGATTCTTCTTAGTGAGAAATATGTTCCAAAGCTTACGGGCTGACTCTCCGGGTTGTTGGATTATGTGACTTAAATCGTCTGCATCCGGAGGTCGGACATAGGTCCCTTGAAAATTGGCCCTGAAAGCATCCTCAAGTTCCTCCCAACTTCCAATTGAGTTTTCAGGGAGGCTTTTCAACCAATGTTGAGCTGGTCCTTTCAACTTGAGGGGCAGGTATTTAATGGCGTGGAGATCATCTCCGCGAGCCATGGGGATGTGAAGGATAAAGTCCTCAATCCAGACCCCAGGGTCTGTCGTTCCGTCGTATGCCTCTATATTCACGGGTTTAAATCCCTCTGGAAATTCATGATCCAGCACTTCATCGGTGAAGCACAGGGGGTGCGCGGCACCCCTGTATTTGGATGTGTCGTGGCATGCTGTTGACGGCTATTGTGTTTGGTGGTGATTCTGATCTAGTATTCGATCAATATGATCATTTTGGTGGTTGTGATCCTGCATCGGAGCATGCTTTCTAGATCCATAGATGGACCTAGTCACACCGGATTTTTTGTCCAAGAGCTCACGTAAATCGTGTGCTGACTTGTGTGCGGCATCATTAGCCGCCCTGTCGCAGCCACGGGGTGGTCGGTCCGACTGATCGGTTGTATTATTTTTCGGCGGAATGGGCTCTATGGCCTCATCGTCGAATTCGGGCAGCAGCTTGCGCTTTGGGTAGCTCTTTGTGTGGCGATTGTCGCCGTATTTTTCTTCAGTGTCGAGCACTTTGTTCCATCTGTGGTTGAGCGTATCCTGCGCGGCCTTAAGCCTTTGCTTCTGCTTCTTCAAGCTCCTCGCGGTGGCAATAAGCCTTCTATGGAGGTTCTCTTGTTCCCAGTGTTTTTCCGGGATGATGAGTGCATCGTCGTCTGGACTGTCCTCCTCTCCGGAGGCAGGTTGATGAGTTTTACCCTCGGGATCACCGTCATCGGACATCGGCTTTGGACTATGTTCAGCGTCCCCTGGCTCATCCTGCTCCATTGCTGGGTCCATGGGGACGTCGTTTCCTTTGGAGTCGACCGAGGTGTTATTTTTTCTTGCATTGTTATCGTTGTTTTTACTGTGGCGGGATTTAGAGCGGCGCCTGCACTGTTGCTTTGGTTTCTGCCCGAGGGGATTATCCGCCGTTGCATCCCTTTCATCGCCGTTGTTTTCCTTGGGTGTATCCACCATGTATATATCATATGATGAGGTGGCTGTCCAGCGCCCCGTGGGCGGTGGTTCCCATTCATCTCCAGCATCGTCGTCCATACCGTCGATGTCTTCGGAGTCGAAGTCAAGCATGTCAGTTAAGTCATCGACAGTGGCTATTAAGTGGGTGGTGGGTGGGGATCGAATTTCTCTGTCATCCGCTCCCTGCTCCCACCGGACATAGTCCGGCCAGGAGTTTCCTGATAGAGAGAGAGATCTTAATGAATTTAGCACGTCACCCAAGGGTGAGTGCTGAAAGATATCCGCGGAGGTAAACTCCATGATCGGTGCCCAATCAGATTCGATAGGCAAGGACGCGCGTGGTTCGGAAACTATGACCGGAGACGAGTCCGAGGGTCCGATGACACAGATCGCTTTGGAGGTAAAGTCTGTGTTCGGCTCCGGCGCCGATGAATGTGCGGCCTCCGTGGCAGGGTCTATCCACCCATCCTCGGATGGCATGATCTGCTCCAGATTAAGGGCCAAGGCAGCCGCAGGTGCGATCTCCTGAACACCGTCCGATGGCAGATCTAAGTCATGCCCGTCGTGACTATTCGACGCTCCTGACATGGGATCGAATCCGTCGAAGATCAAGTCTCCGCGGATATCGGCAGTGTAGTTCAAGTTTCCAAGCTTGACCTGATGGCCAGGGGTGTAGCTGTCGATCTACTCCAGATGGCCATGCAAGTTGGCCCGCAATACGAAGCCGCCGAATATGAAGATCTGTTCGGGGAGGAAAGCCTCACCCTAGACCGCATCGTTGAAGATGTTTGAAGGAGACATCAAGCCTTATCGTGATGGCACAGTGGAACTCTCAATGAAAGCACTAATGTCAGTGTCAAAACCGGTGGATCTTGGGTAGGGGGTCCCGAACTATGCGTCTAAGGCTAATGGTAGTAGGAGGCGGGGGAGACGATGTTTACCCAGGTTTGGGCCCTCTCGATGGAGGTAATACCCTACTTACTGCTTGATTGATCTTGATGATATGAGTATTACAAGAGTTGATCTACCACGAGATCGTAGAGGCTAAACCCTAGAAGCTATCCCATGATTATGATTGTTGTTGTCCTACAGACTAAACCCTCAGGTTTATATAGACACCGAAGAGGGATAGGGTTACACAAAATCGGTTATAGAGAACGAGATCTACATATCCGAATTGCCAAGCTTTCCTTCCACGCAAAGGAGAGTCCCACCCGGACACGGACGAAGTCTTCAATCTTGTATCTTCATAGTCCAACAGTCCGGCCAAAGTATATAGTCCGGTTGTCCGAGGACCCCCTAATCCAGGACTCCCTCACCCATCGAAGACTAAGTATCCTCGGATGTTAGCAACATAATTCAGGTTTCCAAACCTGATCTGGTGGCCCAGGGCGTAACTATCGACCTGCTCGAGGTGGCCGTTGGAGTTGGCGCAAAGCACAAAGCCACCAAACACAAAAACATGTCCAGGAAGAAAAATCTCCCTGGACGCAGCGTCACCATTGACGAAGAGGTGAGCCATTGACCCTTCTATCGATGATGCATTGGAGCTCTCAATGGAAGCACCAATGTCGGTGTCAAAACCGGCAGATCTCGGGTAGGGGGCCCAAGCTGTGCATCTGAGGTTCAATAGTAACAATGGAGAAGGGACACACTGTTTACCCAGGTTCGGTCCCTCTTAATGGAGGTAAAACCCTACTCCTGCTTGATTATATTCGAGGGTGTAGGGGTTACAAGAGTTGATCTACCACGAGATCGATTCAGCCAACCCTAGATAGCTAGCCTAGCAAAGTTGTGATCCTACCTCTGATCTAACCCTCCAGTTTATATAGACACCGGAGGGGCTTAGGGTTGTGCAAAGTCGGTATTACAGAAAGGAACAATATATCCGGACACCTATACTTGCCATCCATGCATGTGAGAGTCCCCACCGGATGCGAGGGATAATCTTCTGTCTTGTATCTTGACGGCCCATCAGTCCAACCCACATCAATAGACCAGACGCCCGAGGACCCTCTACTCCAAGACTCCCACAACCGGCATGTTTGATCACCCAACAATATTGGTTGGAGTGACTGGCGGCTTCTTTGATGTGCCATGGATCTAGCAAGGCCTGTCCAGAATTGCATCCAGTCCGGACGGGCCATCATCGTTGCCTTTAGGGGATTTCTTTTAGGTTCCGGACTTCTGGTTTCAGAATCCGACATTTACTGTCATATCCTCACCCTTGCCATCATTATGGCGACGTTTATTCTTGCTGCGTCGGGGCTTTCCATTTTCGTCCCGAACCTCGGCGGTACCGGATGTGTCTGGGTTGGTGTTCTTGCGAGCAAGCCAACTGTCTTGGCCCGCGCAAAAGCGGGTCATGAGGGAAGTAAGGGCTGGCATAGTTCTTGGTTTGTCCTGGCCAAGTTGTCGCCTTGACACTATGCTTAAAGGCAACCAAGGCTTCGGCATCCGGACAGTCAACGATCTGATTTTTCTTGGTCAGGAATTGGTTCAAAAACTGTCAGGCGGATTCTCTGGGTTGTTGCGTGATGCAATTTGGGCAGTCAGCATCTGGAGGCCGGACATAGGTGCCCCGAAAGTTTTCCCGAAAAGCATCCTCAAACTCTTCCCAGCAACCTATAGAGTCTTCGGGAAGGTTGTTCAACCAGTGTCGAGCTGGGCCTTTAAGCTTTAGCGGCAAATATTTAATGGCGTGGACGTCATCTCCTTGTGCCATGTGGATGTGGAGGAGGAAATCCTCTATCCATACGGCTGGATCTGTGGTTCCATCATATGATTTGATGTTCCCAGGCTTGAAGCCTTCCGGGAATTGATGTTGCATTACCCTCTCTGTGAATCACAAGGGGTGTGCGGCGCCCCAAACTCGGGCTACGTCGCATCGGAGGTCTTCGGCCCTCCTAATATGCTACTCCTCTCGGACTCTATCATTTTGGTTTAACCGACTGTAGTATCCTTATCGGTATGCGGGCAGGTCCTCTCTAGGTCCATAGATGGACCTAGTACAACCTCCACGAGCGTATAGGTCATGGAAGAGGTCGTACTCGTAAGTGGGCCGCACTTGATCCTTGCTGTGATGGCAAGGTGGGGCGGTTGGGTGTTCGGCCTTGTCAGCTCCGCTGTCCCGCCCTCTAAGGGGGCAGTCCCGCTGTTCAGCATTTGTATACGTAGGGAGTGTTTGCTCTACAGCCTCGTCATCAAACTGGGGCAATAGCCTTCGCTAGGGATAAATCCTGGTTGGCTGATCGTGGCCGTACCCCTCTTCGGCAGCTAGGACTTTAGTCCATCGATCATTAAGGGTGTCCTATTCGGCCTTGATTTTGCCTTTTTGCTTCTTTAGGCTGCGGGCGGTGGCTAAAAGCCTCTGCTTGAACCGTTCTTGCTCCGGAGGGTCTTCGAAGACGATGAAATTGTCCTCCTCAAGACTGGCCTCCTCTTCAGAGAGTGGGAGGTAGTTGCTATCCTCGGAGTTGTCGGGGTTTTCTATATTGAGCGGGTCCTCCTGCCCTGCGAGGTCATCCTAATGATGTTTGAAAGTTGTGTCTTCGGCGAGGTCATCCGTATTGTTTACGATGTTGTTCTTTGCAGAGTCCATGTTGCTTGCATGGCTTCGATGTGGCTTTGATCGACGATGCTATTTTTGGCGTTTGGGCGGCTCATCTCTGTGCTTGCCTCTGTCCTAATTGGGGGTGCCGTCGCCATCCTTGGGGGTGTCCACCATGTTGATGCATAGGTGGAAATGGCCGACCAGTGGCCGATAACGGGGGGGGGGGGGGGGCAACATCAGCACTAGCAGTGGCTCCGTCCCCCTCGTCAATGTATTTGGTATTCTTTGAATTATAGTCTAGCATATCGGTTAAATCATCGATGGTGGCTACCAAGTGGGTGGTGGGTGAGACATAAAATTCCCTATAGTACACCTCGACGGATTGACGATCGTGAGCGGGGGAGAGATCCTCCTGGATAGTTATTTTCTGAATTTGGTCCAACGCCTCGTTTATCATAGCGAGGGTCATCGAACTCGGGGGTTCTAGGCCAGATTCCGTTGCAACGAGGGAAGTTAATGCCCTAGCCAGTCCTTGATTTCTACAGGCCGAGCTGAGCTCGGGGTGCAAGACTGGATCCTCGAGGGGGGGGGGTCCGGACAATCACCAAAAGTCAATGACGGATTTTGATCCCTGCGTGTAGATTCCACGCCGGGGCTTGAGATCGAGTTGCTTCGGACCGGGAGTAATTCCTGGCCATTGGCCGCCACTTTGTCGCGGGAGTTCACGGCTGGGTGAGCATTGTGGAGGAACGGTTCGGCCGAGATTGATTCCTGGCTTCCGCCTCCTGATCCTGCCTCGAAGGTCGAGGACATATCTTCCATGGACATGATGGGTTCGGGTGAAGGTGGAGTCTAGCCACCGCTCGAAGCGGAGCACTCCTGGCTTGAAGCTGTTGGGGCCGATCCATAGATCAGGTTGGAGGGAGACTCCAGGGTGGGCACGACAAGGCCTGCGTGGGTGTGGGAAGGGGTAGTGAATCCGGCGAAGACCAGATCGCCCCGTGAGTCCGCCACAATTCCAGGTTGTTGAATCAAATTCGGTGTTCGGGGGTGAAGTTGTCGATCTGATCCATATGACCAGTTGGCACAGTCATTATTTTCCATGCTAGGTATGTTATTCTCAAGATGATTGTTTATTCACTTGTCATTGCATGAGAGTGTGGCAGGTAATAGGGATGCCCAGTCCTGAAATGAAAAAAGTACTTATGTTGTCAATAATAAATTCCTTGGAAAGTGTTGGTATGGAAGGCACCCTTGGATACGGCTAGCCATGGATTGTGAAAGAATGGTGGAAAAGGAAATAAACTTTATTTTATGTTTGGGAACCGCCCATGATTTACCTAGGATGCAAGATATTGGGAATTCTCGATCATTTTCGTTGACAGGAAAAGCATGCCTCTCAAAACAATCTTATCTCTCAATTTAAGATTTGAGCTCTGACACCTCTACAAATCTCTGCTTCCCTCTGTGAAGGGCCTATCTATTTCATTTTATGCAATTTTTATTTTTATTAAGTCTCTGTCATCTCTTATAAAGCACCGACTAGGAAACACTATTATCATACGTGTGCATTAGGCATTGCTAATATTTGAGTGTGTTTCATGAATGGATCAATAATTGAGCATAATGGGCTACGGATAGCTTTCTTTAGCGTTGATATTTCGAAATACATGGTTGCTTGTTGATATGCTTGAGTATTGATGTCCTCATGTCAATTATAGACTATTGCTTTGAATCATCTAATGTCCAAATGTCCATGCTACAAAAGAAAAGAATATCTGATGAATATGATAAGCAACATTCCACAACAAAAATTCTATTTTTATCATTTACCTACTCGAGGACGAGCAGGAATTATCTTGGGGATGCTGATATGTCTCCAGCATACTTATAATTTTTTATTGTTTTATGTTGTTATATTATCAATCTTGGATGTATTATATACATTTACAAGCAACTTTATATCATTTTTTGGGACTAACCTATTGACATAGTGCCCAGTGCCAGTTGCTATTTTTTGCTTGTTTGTTACTTTGTCGAATATCAATATCAAACGAAGTCCAAATCTAGCCAAACTTTTTGGAGATTTTTTTCTGCCCAGAAGACATGCAGGGAGCCAAAGGAGCACAAAGGAGGAGGCCCATGGGGCCCACTAGGCACCAGGGCACGCCAGGGGACCCAAGCGCGCCCTAGTGGGTAGTGGAGCCCACGGGCACCCTTTTGATCTACCTCCGCCTCTATAAATACTCTAAAATCCCAAAACCCTAGGGGAGTCGACAAAACACTTTTCCAGCCGCCTCAAGTTCCAGAACCATGAGATCCAATCTATAGGCCTTTTTCGACACTCTGCCAGAGGGGGCAACGATCACGGAGGGGTTCTTCATCATCCTTGTTGCCCCTCCAATGATACGTGAGTAGTTTATCACAGACCTATAGGTCCATAGTTAGTAGCTTGATGGCTTCTTCTCTCTTTTGGGTCTTCAATACAATGTTCTCCTCGATGTTCTTGGAGTTCTATTTCATGTAACTCCTTTTTGCGGTGTGTTTGTTGGGATCCGATAAATTGTGGGTTTATGAGCAATTCTATCCATGAATATTATTTGAGTATTTGTTGAACTCTTGTATGCATGATTGTTATAACCTTGTATTTCTTCTCTGATTTATTGGTTTGGTTTGGCCAACTATATTGATTTATCTTGCCATGGGAAGAGGTGCTTTGTGATGGGTTCGATCTTGCAGTGCTCAATCCTAGTGATAGAAAGAAATATGACATGCATGTATCATTGCTATTAAGGGTAACAATATTGGGTTTGCTCATACGTGAGTTTATTTTGTCTACATCATGTCATAGTTCTTATTGCATTACTCCATTTTTTCATGAACTTAATACACAAGATGCATGCTGGACAGCAGTCCATGTGTGGAGTAATAGTAGTAAATGCAGGTAGGATTCGGTCTACTAATCTTGGATGTGATTCCTATATACATGATCATTGCCTTGGATATCATCATGATTATTCGCTTTTCTATCAATTGCCCAACAGTAATTTGTTTACCCACCGTATGTTATTTTCTTGATAGAAGCCTCTAGTGAAAACTATGGCCCCGGGTCTATTTCCTATCATATTAAATCTAAAAATCCCTTGCTTGACTTTTTCTTTATTTATTTTATTTTGTGTTTTAGTTAGATCTACTTATCAGATCTCATACAATTTAATCTATCTCAATACCGTTGAGGGTACCGTTGAGGGATTGACAACCCCTCTTACGTGTTGGGTTCCAAGCATTTATTCTTTGTGTGCAGATGTTGTTTACATAGTGTTGCTTGGTTCTCCTACTAGATTGATAACCTTGGTTTCATAACTGAGGGAAATACTTACATTTGTTGTGTTGCATCATCCTCTCCTCTTCGGGGAATTACCAACACAGGTACAAGCAATCACACGCCCCCATCGACGGGCATGCATGCACATAGAAACAAGGCAATCAAACTATTGTGGTTTTATAGCTTTCGCTTAGTCGTAGGACCTTGACTATCGGGGCTGATGACGAGCCCCCTGTATATGAAGTGGTTGGCGGTGTATTCGGGGTTTAATCCACTAACCACCTCGGCTGGTTTGATAAAGAGCCCTTCATTTAACACGGGTAATCTCAAACGATAAATTGCTTGACGCTATCATTGGATGGCTGATCAGTTTACGCTTGCCCAGATGATCAATTTTTGGCTTTCTCCACTGAGGCGCTTTGCCATTTGAGCTGGACGCACAATTGCAGTGGTTCTCCCTTTACACTCTTAGCCGAATTGATCTGAAACATCAGGGGTAAGCACAGGAGCCGGGCAACCCAACTAGGTTCAAAACTGGTGTATAGAACGCAACATCCGAGAATTGTACCATAAAAGTAATCTTTTGGCTCGAAGTGGTGGTTATAAGGAAATGTTGAAAAACCTTATGTCGGCGTCCTGGATATGGGGGTATCTAGCCCTGCCTGCCTGCCGCCCACCACGTGGCTCCATCAATGGCCTGGTATGGCCCAGCTTCAACACCAACACTGCAAGACCCTCGCGAGGGACCAAGCCTCGCAAGGCGGACGACGCCAAGACCCCCGAAGGGAGCAGCCTCCCCAAGAGGGCTCCTGAGGGGCAGAGAATTCTATGCAAGATACCTCACGAGGCTTAGTTGACAAGAGCCATGACGACCAAGGCCAGACGGGCGCCAGGCGGGCGCAGAGCGTAGGTTTCCTCTTCGGTGTAAGTGAGGCAAGCCGCAGGCGCGGAGTCCCGAGGAATCGGCCAAAGGTTGCTATTTCGTGCAACGAGACCAAGACCGCCAGGACGGCAGGACGAAGGTCATCAGCGAGCCCACCGCAGCGTCAGACCAGAGGCTTTTCGCAGGCGAAGACTACTTTTGTCAGGATAGACTATACTGCTTGTCCCCTTTCAAATCCCGCCGTTGTGGAATCCCTTCCCGCTCATATTTGGGAAGAGGACCAAGGCCACTATAAATAGGACCTAGCCACCACCATAGGGAGGGACGGATCCATCGATTCCAACTCGAGCACACACCAGCTCAAGAACACGTCACCTCCTGAGGCTTGTTCATCCTCTGTACTTGTTCATCCATAGCCCCTCGAGGCAATCCACCACACCACACTGGAGTAAGGTATTACACCACAATGGTGGCCTGAACCAGTATAAATCTTTGTGTCGCTGTGTCTCTTTGAGCTCGACGCGTTAGGCCTAGTGAGATCGCGAGTAGTTAGGCTGGGAAGGTTGAGATCTCCACACGCACCCTAGAGTTTGAACCTTTCATGGGTTGCCGGATCCCGAAATCTGACATTTGGCACACCAGTTAGGGGTGCTTCGGATTCTCTCTTCCGTTTCGATCTGCTTCTGCACTGACATCTCCATGGCCGACACATGCAGGGCTCGCACCGAGCGTTGGGCTGCTGTCACCGCCTGCATCGCTCAAACGGCTTCGGCGGGGGATGGCCGCGCCCACCGCGCTCCTTCTTCGGTGGCTAACGCTGCCACGGGCCCTACCGGCCACGAGCAGCGAGCTTCGTCACTGCACCCGTCGGTGTGCCGCGACGGCCGCACTGCTACTCCATCACTGACCCTAGCAGCTTCATCATCTCACGCGTGCCGCAGCCAGGTGGACCCGCAGGCCGCCCTGCTCACGGCGTGGGAGCTTCTTCTCTACCGCCCGGTGGGAGCTCTCTACGAGGAGTGGCTCATGCGCATCGCCGAGCTCATCGGCGTCGCGCAAGGGCGCTCCGACGGTCCAGCTCGCTCGCTGCCTTAGCAACCACCTGCAGTGGGCGACATCATGCACGGTGCTCCTCCTCCACCTCCGGCCCAAGGCGCCATCGCCAAGCCAAGGCGCATGGCTCCACAGCATGACCCACAGTGCCCAGCGCTGGCTCGGGACGACGTGAGCTGCCAGGTGGTGCAGCGCCCCCATGGAGAAGCATGTGTGCCTCCAGCACCCCAGCACTGGGCCCGCGTGCCGCCACAGGAGGTTGTGGTGCGCGAGCACCGGGACCTCGTTCCACCCCCTCGATGAACTCCGATGGACATGGTAGGGTGTCGCGCGTTCACTCCGAAGCTCGACAACATCGTTTGGCCAAGAAAGTTCAAGCCCGACCTGCCTCCGTGCTACGACGGCACTACAGACCCCGCCGAGTTCTTTTAACTCTATGAGCTGAGCATCGAGGCGGCCAACGGTAGCGAGAAGATCATGGCAAACTGGTTCCCTATGGCCCTCAAGGATGGCGCACGTTCTTGGCTCCTGAACCTGGCCGAGGGGTCGGTTTCTTCCTGGGAGGAGATGCGCAGCCGCTTCATCACCAACTTCCAGGGCACTCGTGATCACCCACCGGCCGCGGGTGACCTGCGCCGCATCAAGCAGCAACTTGGAGAGGACCTTCAAAAGTATATCCAGCACTTCAACATCTTACGTATCAAGATTCCTAAGGTGTCGGATGAGGCCATAGTCTCCGCATTCTTCGATGGCGTCCATGATGTCAAGATGAAGGAGGAGCTCTCCATCCACGAGGATCTATGCACCGCTCAGGAGATATTCAACCTCGCGAACAGGTGCGCAAGGGCTGAGGAGGGCCGCCTCTCCCTACTCGAGCTCCCTGATGCTGATCCAGAAGACAAGAAGACCAAGGACAAGGACGCGAAGCGCAAGGGGCCATCCGTGCTCGTCGCCGAGCCCGAGACCAAGCGTGGCTGCCACCACCCCGAGTCGTCCAAGGGCAAACAGCCGTTCTGCGCCTTCCACAATGTCTACAGCCACAGCACTAGTGACTGCCAAGATCTTAGGGCTCTCCGTGACGGGTGCCTTGGTCGAAGCCCCAAGCGCACCGATCAAGGCTACAGTCACGGAGGTGGCCGATGGGGAGGACGCTGGGACGACTGTGACTGTCGTCAGGAGTGGCGCGACCGGCCTCGTGAGGGCCGCTAGCTAGACCAGCCTCGTGAGGGTAACTGGAGGGAGCAGCCTCGCGAGGATCGGCCTCAGGGCAATGTAGCCTTGCCTCCTCTGCCTCCACTGCCAAGAAGGAAAGAAGACCACCACCAGGACGAGGGGCCATCGCCTGCTTCTTGGGCGGCTCACAGGCCCCAGCTTCCCACCGCGTCTTCAAGCAGTTAGCACGCGAGGTGAACGCAGCGCTCCCCAAGCCTGAAGCAACTTGCCCTCTCAAGTGGTCCAAGTGCACCATCACCTTCGACTCCTCGGACCGGCCCAAGTGCGTGGCCACCGCGGGCGCACTCACCATGCTCTGCTCCCCAGTCATCAGCAATGTGACCATCACCAAGACCCTCATCGATGGGGGAGCAGGGCTCAATCTTCTCTCTGTTCAGATGCTCAACAGGCTCCAAGTGCTATACTACCAGCTCCACCCCATCAAGCCATTCTCAGGAGTAACCGACGGATCGACACACCCGATCGGGCAGGTTCGCCTCCCTGTCACCTTTGGCGAGCGCAACAACTACCACGCCAAGCTCATTGACTTCGACATCGCCGACATTCGCCTGCCCTACAACGTCATCCTAGGGTACCCAGCGCTGGCCAAGTTCATGGCGGCCACGCACCATGGCTACAACATCCTCAAGATGCCAGGAAGCGGTGGCATCATCACGGTCGCCTGTCAGGAGAAGGATGCAGTGTGCTCCCTCGAGCGCACCTTCCAAGCTGCAACAGTTGAGAATCCTGAAGATGAAGACGGCGCCCTCCCTCCTGAGGTCGCCCCCAAGACAAAGAAGCTACAGCTGGGATAGGGGTCTTGTGAGGGCGCCTCACTCGAGAGGGCAGCGCTGCGCCTCGCGTCTTCGGACACGGCACCATCACCCATCGCATAGGAAGGCGCGTCTGGTGCCCCTCTCAGGCTGGGCTCGGGGGCTCTCCTCTAGAGGGCCTCAGATCTAGCCAATGTTGTGAGAGTGGTGCTCGGGCACCATGTGGAGGCGCTCTTTAGAGCACGCTTCCCAGGAGAAGGCAGCAGGCGTGAGGCACCAGGCGTTCAGGAGTTCATCAGCAAGGCAATCGAGGAGATTTAGGAAGGAAGGGTTCTGCAAGGCGATCGTCGCTTGCTGCATGGCACAGCTAACTTCCTAGGCGAGGGTAATGAGCTCCATGTCTGCATCGACATCCCCGGGCTCAGCAGGGCTGCGTCTCGACAGCTCATGTGGCCGTCTCGTGTTGGCCGATGCGAGGGACGGCCCCACAGCTATGTTCGCATGCCTTTTGGCCTCACGGGCGCGGCTGAGGTGTTCCAGCGCTGCATGAGGGACGCTCAGACACCTTGTGAGGCCAGGCACCAAGCGCTCCTGGCCGAGATGGAGGAGCATCTTCACGAGCCTCTCGGCCCCTCCGAGTCTCCCGAGGCTCGGTCGAAGCCCCAAGCGCACCGATCAAGGCTACAGTCACGGAGGTGGCCGATGGGGAGGACGCTGGGACGACTGTGACTGTCGTCAGGAGTGGCGCGACCGGCCTCGTGAGGGCCGCTAGCTAGACCAGCCTCGTGAGGGTAACTGGAGGGAGCAGCCTCGCGAGGATCGGCCTCAGGGCAATGTAGCCTTGCCTCCTCTGCCTCCACTGCCAAGAAGGAAAGAAGACCACCACCAGGACGAGGGGCCATCGCCTGCTTCTTGGGCGGCTCACAGGCCCCAGCTTCCCACCGCGTCTTCAAGCAGTTAGCACGCGAGGTGAACGCAGCGCTCCCCAAGCCTGAAGCAACTTGCCCTCTCAAGTGGTCCAAGTGCACCATCACCTTCGACTCCTCGGACCGGCCCAAGTGCGCGGCCACCGCGGGCGCACTCACCATGCTCTGCTCCCCAGTCATCAGCAATGTGACCATCACCAAGACCCTCATCGATGGGGGAGCAGGGCTCAATCTTCTCTCTGTTCAGATGCTCAACAGGCTCCAAGTGCTATACTACCAGCTCCACCCCATCAAGCCATTCTCAGGAGTAACCGACGGATCGACACACCCGATCGGGCAGGTTCGCCTCCCTGTCACCTTTAGCGAGCGCAACAACTACCATGCCAAGCTCATCGACTTCGACATCGCCGACATTCGCCTGCCCTACAACGTCATCCTAGGGTACCCAGCGCTAGCCAAGTTCATGGCGGCCACGCACCATGGCTATAACATCCTCAAGATGCCAGGAAGCGGTGGCATCATCACGGTCGCCTGTCAAGAGAAGGATGCAGTGTGCTCCCTCGAGCGCACCTTCCAAGATGCAACAGTTGAGAATCCTGAAGATGAAGACGGCGCCCTCCCTCCTGAGGTCGCCCCCAAGACAAAGAAGCTACAGCTGGGATAGGGGTCTTGTGAGGGCGCCTCACTCGAGAGGGCAGCGCTGCGCCTCGCGTCTTCGGACACGGCACCATCACCCATCGCATAGGAAGGCGCGTCTGGTGCCCCTCTCAGGCTGGGCTCGGGGGCTCTCCTCTAGAGGGCCTCAGATCTAGCCAATGTTGTGAGAGTGGTGCTCGGGCACCATGTGGAGGTGCTCTTTAGAGAACGCTTCCCAGGAGAAGGCAGCAGGCGTGAGGCACCAGGCGTTCAGGAGTTCATCAGCAAGGCAATCGAGGAGATTTAGGAAGGAAGGGTTCTGCAAGGCGATCGTCGCTTGCTGCATGGCGCGGCTAACTGCCTAGGCGAGGGTAATGAGCTCCATGTCTGCATCGACATCCCCGGGCTCAGCAGGGCTGCGTCTCGACAGCTCATGTGGCTGTCTCGTGTTGGCCGATGCGAGGGACGGCCCCACAGCTATGTTCGCATGCCTTTTGGCCTCACGGGCGCGGCTGAGGTGTTCCAGCGCTGCATGAGGGACGCTCAGACACCTTGTGAGGCCAGGCACAAAGCGCTCCTGGCCGAGATGGAGGAGCATCTTCATGAGCCTCTCGGCCCCTCCGAGTCTCCCGAGGCTCGGTGCCGGAGCGGCTCATGAGGGACGGCTTCAGCGGCACGCATTTTTTGGCTACTTCAACAATTCTTCAGCGACGGTACGAGGTGACATCTTTCTAGTTCATTCAGTTTGGGGGCGCCCCTCGAGCTGCATCATCCCCAAACCGTACGGGGTCTAGCCCTACGGCATGTATTGCTTTGCATTCATCAGGATTATCTAATCGTTTCTGTGAGCTTGTCTATGGTTATCACTTCGTAATTACACGCGTGCTGACTAACACCATTTCTGCATCACCGCACGACACCCTCAATGGCACGGCGCTTGTGCTCGGGTCCGTCCCTGCAATGCTAACAAACCTGGGGATCGAGCTCTGGTTCGCGGCCCGCCTCGCATACACCACCTCGCAGAGTCCTCGGTGCCTCTGTCTCGCGCCCTGGGGCTCTCGGCCTTATTTGTCATCCAATCCACAGGTTCCCCTGGCGATGGGCCACGAGCCAGCCTGAGCGACCACCACCTGGCCTTGTGAGTCGTTTGCATGTTAAAGGGGGGCCTCCCGAGCATCGCGCCTCGGGAGCTCCTACTGGCTCTCCAGCCCTCACCCCCTGGCCTTGACCATGGCATCGTGAACTGGCATACCAGCAGCGGCTGAGCTTGCTCGAGGGCCGGGTCCCGAGGATGTAGAGCACCATGACTAGCAAGACAGGAAGGTGACCACCATAGGACGAATCCAACGGCACCACGAGCACAGAAGCAAGCATCGACCCTCTAATGGATTCGGGCATCCAAAATATAAGCCTCAACTCGCTATGGCACTAGTTTCTTTCTTTGCATGCCTCGCTTTGCAATTCCACTTGGGTAGTTCTACTCCCCTTTTCGATTTTCTATGCAGCTGCTTGCACGCGGAAGGGGACCTCGTGAGCATCACGTCTCATGAGCTCTTACCGGACCTCGGGCCGCTCACCTCCTATCCTTGACCACGACATCGCGACCTGGCATACTAGCAACGGCTGAAACCTGCCTGGGGACTGGGTCCTGTCGGCATAGAGCACCACGCTATCTAGGGAAAAGAAAAGGGGAGGAACCTAGCCGAACTAGAATACGCGAACTCTAGAGAATCGCTGCGCTCAGGAGAGTCACTGGATTCCCAGGAGTCGTCGCTGCTACCGGACGAGGCGCTAAAGGGGACGGCGGCAGGACCGGTGCCTTCTACGGCGTCTCCCGAGCCATCTCCTCCCAGGCAGCACTCCAGCCGCTCGCCCTCCTTGTTGAAGACCTTGAAGAACAAGGTGGACGCGTCGTCGTACTCGAAGTGGATTGCCAGAGCTCCCTCTGCGCGACAAGCTCGGGTGACCTCGCCCCATCCTCGCATCAAGAAGACATCTCCAGGCGGCACAACATCTACTTCAGCTCCGGTAGCTGGGCTGCGGCATCCGGCATGCTGCAGCCACAGCTCGGCTGGCCCCCTCGGAGGCAGCTCGCTGGCGAAGAATCGTGGGAGTCGGATCCAGGAGTTTGGGGGCATTGCCGCCCACACCACAAACTCACGTGAGCTATCCTCGGCATGGGTCCATGATGCAGATGGCTGGGCAATGGCAGCCCTGCCGCCATCGTCAAACGATGCCCGACAGTGCACTCCCTCACCCTGAGCCTGGGCGCATATGAGGAGGGGGAAACCAGGCAGAACGGAAGAGAAGTAGGGCAGACGGGAGCAAGATGAAGGAAAGATGAGCAGGGGTTCCACCCACTCGCACACTTATAGCCAGGAGAAGGTACATCGTCGGCCTCCCATGATTTCTAGTAATGATGATCTGCCCTGCATGCAGCATGCAGTTGTCAAATCGAGCAGTTGTCAAGGCAGCGTGGGGAAGCGGAGTCGCCCACATCCCATCAATCACCTCGCATCATCAAGGCCACAGGCTGATAGGGCCCGCGGCGCTCCGCCCTTGCCCTTTGGCTTCGCCTGGAAGCCAAGTCTGAGCATGCCTTGGGCCCGGGGGCTACTGTCGGCATCCTGGGTATGGGGGTATCCAGCCCTGCCTGCCTGCGGCCCACCATGTGGCTCCATCAACGGCCTGGTACGGCCCAGCTTCAACACCAACACTGCAAGACCCTTGCGAGGGACCAAGCCTTGCGAGGCGGACGACGCCAAGACCCCCGAAGGGAGCAGCCTCCTCAGGAGGGCTCCTGAGGGGCGGAGAATTCTATGCAACATACCTCACGAGGCTCAGCTGACGTGACCCATGACGACCAAGGCTAGACAGGCGCCAGGCGGGCGCAGAGCGCAGGTTTCCTCTTTGGTGTAAGGGAGGCAAGCCGCGGGTGCGAAGTCCCAAGGAATCAGCCAAAGGTTGCTATTTCGGTGCAACGAAACCAAGACCGCCAGGACGGCAGGACGAAGATCATCAGCAAGCCCACTACAGCATCACGACCAGAGGCTTTTCACAGGCGAAGACTACTTTTGTCAGGATAGACTGTACTGCTTGTCCCCTTTCAAATCCCGCTATTGTGGAATCCCTTCCCGCTCATATTTGGGAAGAGGACCAAGGCCACTATAAATAGGACTTAACCACCACTATAGGGAGGGACAGATCCATCGATTCCAACTCGAGCACACCCAGCTCAAGAACACCTCACCTCCTGAGGCTTGTTCATCCTCTCTGCTTGTTCATCCATAGCCCCTAGAGGCAATCCACCACACCACACTAGAGTAAGGTATTACACCACAATGGTGGCCTGAACCAGTATAAATCTTTGCATCTCTGTGTCTCTTTGAGCTCGACGCGTTAGGCCTAGTGAGATCGCGAGTAGTTAGGCTGGGCAGGTTGAGATCTCTGCACGCACCCCACAGTTTGAACCTTTCTCGGGTTGCCGGCTCCCGAAATCCGACACCTTAAGGGGCGCAATTTCTTTATTTAATATGGTCAAGTCGTCTATGCCGAGCTTTGTCAAAAGGAACTTTGTGAAAGATACAATGCAAAATGAAAGAAAAGGAGTAAAATAAAACAATGCGGACTTGTCGTCGGGTTTATTAGCTTGAGCCGCTTCCTGTCGCAGGTATGTGTCGCCATGTTGTTGACCAACTCGTCTTCATTGATAGCAAAGTCGATATGGGTTGTCTGCAACCTCGGTCGTTCACTCGCTTGATGCTTTCCTCGATTGAGTCCTTTAGAGAGATGTGCAGCTGTCATTTGGATGATTGAAGCCATATGGGCATGCCACTCCTGGATGAGTCTTTTACATAACCATGCCGGTATGCAAGTCTGAAGTGTGTCGCTGCTCGGTTGAGCCGACCATGACGTTTCCTTTGTTATGGCTCCTCGGCTACCCAGGGAATATTTCGTGCAAAGTTATGCACCCTAGGGACGCAATGCCCATCCCAGGGGAGGTGCATGAGGAGCCCGTACCCCTATTTGGGGTGGGGAACGCCTGACCGAGGTCAGCTTGTGCGGCCCACATACGCTTTGATGAGTTGGGTGTGTGCTTACTTGGATGAGCTACCTCCTCAAATGCTTGTACCTCGGTTGTGAAAGCCGCGATCTGCTCCTCCGTTCGAAGGGAGCATTCGGTGTTGCCATTGACTATAATAACACCATTTGGTCTCGGCGTGTTGACCTTTAAGTATGCGTAATGCTGGTCTGCATTAAATTGAGCAAATGCAGTGTGCCCTAGCAGTGCATGGTATCCGCTCCGGAAGGGGACAATATCAAAGATTAACTCTTCGCTCTTGAAGTTCTCGGGTGACTTGAAGACTACCTCTAGTGTGATTATTCCTATGCAAGGAGCTTTGTCACCTGGTATGATACCTTTAAAGTAAGTGGTGCTAGGCTTGATCTGAGATGAGTTGATGCCCATCTTCCTGATCATATGCACATGGATTAAACTAAGGTTGCTCCCTCCATCCATGAGGATGCACGTCAGATGGAATCCATCAATGATCGGGTCTAGGACCAGAGCGGCCGTTCCACCATGCCTAATGTTGGTTAGATGGTCATACTTGTTGAATGTGATCGGGTAAGCTGACCATGGACTGAACTTCGCGGCAATAGGCTCCAACGCATAGATGTCCCGAAGTGCTCGTTTCCTCTCCTTTTTAGGGATGTGGGTGGTGTAGATCATGTTTACGTCCTTACCTCATGAGGAAACTGCTTTTGGCCTCCATTATTGGGTCGCTGAGGTTCATCCTCGTCTTCACTGTGAGGTTGGACTTTGGTTTGGCCCTCTATTGCTATCTTTCTAGCTTGCTTGAAGACCCATCAATTCCGGTTGGTAAGGATTGCTGGTTTGTTCGAGGTGCCGTGAATTTGGCACGGTCTGTCGAGGATCTTTTCTAGCTGGCTGGGTCCATCTTTGTTCCCTTGAGAGGGCTTCCTTTTCTGACTGAATCTAGGTCCGTTGAACCTTACATTTACTGCGGCGTCCCTGGTGTCGCTCCCGCTGTTTTCATGCATGTGCTTGTATTTGTTGCGTTTGGGCTTGCCATTGGCGTCGTGAGCCTCTGAGGTGCCAACCTCGCCATTGTAAGTACTGTGGGCCATCCAACCATCCTCTCCCGCGTAGAAGCGGGTCATAAGTGAGGTGAGGGCTGATAACCCACAAGTATAGGGGATAGCAACAGTTTTCAAGGGTAGAGTATTCAACCCAAATCTATAGATTCGACAGAAGGGGAGCCAAAGAATATTTGAAGGTATTAGCAGCTGAGTTGTCAATTCAACCACACCTGGAGATTAATTATCTACAGCAAAGAGATTAGTAGCACAGTAGTATGATAGTTTTGATGATAGCAGCAGTAGTAATAGTAACAGTAACAGTGATAGCAGTGATAATGTAGCAGTAACGATAGCAGTAGCAACAGTAGTAACTTAGCAAGAACAATATAGGATAAATTCGTAGGAATTGGATCGGTGACTCATTGGATGATATTCATCATGAGACAGTTATAACCTAGGGAGATACGGCACTAGCTCCAGTTCATAAATATAATGTAGGCATGCATTCCATAAATAGTCATACGTGCTTATGGAAAGAACTTGCATAACATCTTTTTTCCTACCCTCCTGTGGTAGCGGGGTCCTATTGGAAACTAAGGGATATTAAGTCCTCTTTTTAAAAGAGAACCGGAACAAAGCATTAGCACACGGTGAATAAATGAACTCCTCAAACTACGGTCATCACTGGGAGTGGTCCCGACTTCTGTCACTCCGGGGTTGCCGGATAATAACAAGTAGTAGGTGACTATAACTTGCAAGATCGGATCTAGAACATGGACATAAAGGTGATAACATAAACGGTTCAGATCTGAAATCATGGCAACCGGGCCCAAAGTGACAAGCATTAAGCATGGCAAAGTCATAGCAACATCAATCTCAGAACTTAGTGGATACTAGGGATCAGGCCCTAACAAAACTAACTCGATTACATGATGAATCTCATCCAACTCCTCACCGACCAGCGAGCCTACGAAGATACTACTCACTCTCTGTGGGGAGCATCATGGAATTGGCGATGGAGATGTGTTGGTGATGATGAATATCAAAGATCCGCCTCTCCGGAGCCCCAAATGGACTCCAGATCTGCCCTCCTGAGGAAGAACAGGGCTTGGTGGCGGCTCCGTCTCATGAAACGCGATAATTCTTTCTCCCTCATTTTTTTTGGAAAGATGGTATTTTATGGCGTCGGTTTGGAGGTCAGCGGGGCCACCAGGTGAGCAGCACCCACCTCGGCGGACCGCCGGGCCGGCGCGCCCTGGTGGGTTGTGCCCACTCAGGTGCCCCCCTTCGGGTCCATCCTGGCTCCAGAAATTCTCTTTTATTATATAAAAAATCCTCGCAAAGTTTCGTTCCATTCAGACAACTTTTATTTTTGCACAAAAACAACACCATGGTAGGTCTACTGAAAGCAGCATCAGTCCGGGGTTAGTTTCATTCAAATCATGTCCAAAAAAAGAGGAAAAGCATTAGGAAAAGTAGATACGTTGGAGATATATCAACTCCCCCAAGCTTAAACCTTTTCCTGTCCTCAAGCAATTTAGTTGATAAACTGAAAGTGAAAAGGAAAAACTTTTACAAACTCTTTTGCTCTTGTTTCACAAATAAGCTTAAACAGCACCCAAGTTTTCAGCAAAGATTATAACTAACCATGTCGACAATAACTCTTAAAAATTATATTAACTCATATCAATGACATAAACAACTAGAGAGCAATAATAAAATAACTCAAATAGCAACACGTTGTCAAAACAACCATGATATAATATGACAATAGTGGTATCTCACTAGCCCTTTCTGTGACCGCAAAACATAAATGTAGAGCACCCCCAAAGTTCAAGCAGCGACTAAACATTGTAATTCATGGTAGAAAAGATCTAATCATGATGCACTCAACATTAGCTATACACAATGCATCAGCATGAGAGCAGTGCTCTCAGGTTCTGGTGCTTATTTGAGAAGGTGATGACACAACATAAAAGTAAATAGATAGTCCCTTTGCAGAGGGAAGCAGTGATTTGCAGAGGTGTCAGAGCTCAAGTTTTTAAAAACAGAGGTAAATGATATTTTGAGACATGCACCCTTCTTATTCACTTCACGACCATCAGTTATCAATATCTTCCATGCTAAGCACGCTAGTAGTGGTTCCCAAGCGGAAAGGTAAAGGTTATGACTCCATTGGGAGTTTTTGTTTGATTACTTGTAAGCACTTTTCTTTTTGCAGTTTGGGACTGGGCATCCCTATTACCGCCCTTTTCTCGTGCGATGGCTAGTGAATAAACACTCGACTTGAGAATAACCCGCTTAGCATGGAAGATACCAACTACCTCCTGTCGTTCCATGAACGATCCAGGCACACAAAAAGGATATTTATTTGAAGTTTTTAGAGGTGGCACATGCAAATTTACTTAGGATGGCAGGGTAATACCGCATATTGTAGGTATGGTGGACTCGTCTGGAATAACTTGGATTTCAGGTTTTTGGATGTACAAGTAGAGTTCCCACTTAGTATAGGCGA
The DNA here is from genome assembly GCA_963921465.1 of Triticum timopheevii. Taxonomy (NCBI): domain Eukaryota; kingdom Viridiplantae; phylum Streptophyta; class Magnoliopsida; order Poales; family Poaceae; genus Triticum; species Triticum timopheevii. The sequence continues at coordinate 500,809,460 of OY997272.1, forward strand.
ATGCTAGCAATTAAGGTGAGAAGCGGCCAGCTAGAGAGCAACAACGGTCATGAACATGCATTATGCATAAGTAACATTGGATACTAGCATGTGTAGGATATGAACACCATGAACATAAATATCATAGAGGCTATGTTGATTTTGATTCAATTACATGCAAGAACATGTGCCAAGTCAAGCAACTCAAACATTCAGAGGAGGATACCATATCATCATACTTCAGTCGTTTTAATGCAATGTTGATACATAGGAGGGGCCGGATTACACTCATCTAAGTTGTTGGGGATATGACTACTGAGTTAAACCGCCCAGGAGGGGCTGGATTACACTCACAAGGAGTCTTATACAAGAGCCCATGAAGATGAAGGCTATGGTGCTTTAGCTATAAAGACTTAGAGGCCCGGAGCCCAATGGCGGATTAGGGCCCATAATATTAAACCGCCGTAGATGTATAACTTGTATTGTAAGTCAAGGAAAGGAGAAACGAGCCGGACACTTGTATGAGTCGGCCTCGGGATTCTGTAGACCGGCCGGGCGTCAGTCTGTGTATATAAAGGGGCGACCCAGCGGTGGTTCAGGGACAAGGGACAACAACTCGAGAACTAGGCAAAGCATATTTGCTCCCTGGTAATCGAGACCACATCAAGAACACCACAACTGATCGTAGGCTTTTAACTTCACCGCAAGGGGTCGAACCAGTATAAACTCCCTATGTCCTTTGTCCGGTTTAACCCCTCTAAGCTAACCTGATCGCGATGGCTCCACGACTAAGTCCTTTCACTAGGACATCTGACGTGATAATTCCATGACAGTTGGCGCCCACTGTGGGGCCATCGCACGATGGTTTCAAGTTCTTGGAGGGCAAGTTCGAAGGGATAAAGGGATACGTAGTGGGCTAGATGACTAAGAGTCATCGCGGCAAGCTCTACATCGATGATGCAGGCTGGGGCCCCGACGCCGGCTCAATCGAGTACGGGTACCGGGTCCCCTTCGGAGGAATTCACGTCTTCATCGGCAAGATCGGCGAACCGGGCCCTGAGCCGGACTTCTGCACGGACCTCGTCAAGACGGCTCAGCGTGCGAGTCCTGCCCGGATTCAGCCCACCATGAAGTGTGCGTTCGTAGGATGTATCCATGAGATCGAATCTGAACCGGTGTCCGAGGGTGAGACGGCCGTTTATTCCGGTGGCGAGTCATCCACCGGTGAGACCGAGTCTTTGTATCAAGTTCAGGATGGCCTGTTTGGGGGGTATTCCGATGGCAGCAGCATTCCGGACTCTTTTGAACTGCCAAATCGGGTCGCAATCTTCATGGCCGGTGCACAGCCAGCATTGCAAAATTCAACTGCAGCGGCAATGAATTCCGGATCGGCAGCCAGGGCAGGAGGCCCTGCGCGCCGGCCGGCTCAAGTTCTTTCCGGTTTGTTGGATGCCTGGACGATGTTGTTGACCACGGCAGTTACCCCAGAGACTCAAGATCGGCATAACGCCGAAGTCACAAAATTGTGGGATCAGATAACTCAGGCCAAGGAGGACTTGGTGGCTGAGGAAACCAGGATGGCAGAGGAACGGGCCGCTTGCCCAGTCACAGAGGATTCAGGCCGAAAATTATCGACTCCTGCTGGATCAGAATGCTTCGAATGACGTATTGAGGAGGAGGCATCAGTCTTGCCTGCTGATGGATTACAATGTGATGAATCTCTTCAGTATGCCAGGAGTAGGGACCAGCAATCCGGCAGCGGTAAACCGGACTACAGCACCTAGGACCAGAACGCCGGATCAGCCACGGGTGATGGGCCCACCTCGACGAACAGATAACCTGCCGTAGTATACGACACCCCCGTCGGGTCACTTCTCCACCCCTTTGGACAACATGGTCGCTTCTGCATCTCGATTGGCAGCTATTCCGATGGAAGGTGAGTCACCAGCAGCGGCTGAGACGCGGCGGGCCAGGGATCTCCTTCAGACTGCTATGGTGCAGCAGCAAGCTTATTCATACAGTCGAGACAGGATTCACTCAACCCCTCACCCGAGCAAGAGCTAAAACAGGCACATGGATGAACCGGCTGTATCAAGCAGTGCGCGGAACCGTGATGCCCCTAGAGGGCTTAATCTGGCGCGTGGTGGTGCAAATGCTTAGGACGTGGTGGATAATGGAAGAGCACGAAGGGAGGCCGCATTAGTGGCACAGTACGCAGATCATCATCAACCCGCCCCGGTTCAGCTAGCGGAGTCAGTAGAACGAGGACTTGCTTTCAGCTCCTAGGGAGTTCCGTGTTTCACCCCGGCTCTGCGCAATGTGCGGTTACCCAAGGATTTCAAGGGCCCGCGTAAGGTGCCTAACTACACCGCCGATTTACCCCCCCCCCCCTCCCGAGTCATGGGTTGAGAGCTACGAGATGGCTATGGAGATGCTAGAAGTGGATGAAGCGGCATGTGCAAAATACTTCACTATGATGTTGGAAGGAACAGCTCGCACTTGGTTAAAGAGCATGCCCGCTAACTCCATCGGGTCATGGGACCAATTAAAGTCCCGGTTTATAGCGAACTTCAAGGATACATGCAAACAACCCATGTCCATTGTAGATTTGGCTGCTTGTGTTCAAGGAGAGAGCGAATCAACAATGCATTGGGTGCGTCGGGTTTCAGAAATCCTGCATTCATCAGACCGCATCAATGCTGATACAGCAATTGTAACATTGGAGGGTAATTGCCGGTTTAAATCATTGAAGATGAAGTTGGAACGGCTCAAGCGCCACTGCAATGATATGGGAACACTCATGGCAGCTCTGGTTAAATATGGTGATTCTGATAAAACCAAACATCCTGATTCTGACAAAGAGAAACCGGAGAAGGGAAAGAAGAATGCCAGTACAAAAGGACAGCATAACCAGACGAACCACGGGAACAATGGTAAGCGTAAAGCGGATAATTCAGATTTCATGGCTAACACCAATGTGCAGGGCAATACGCAGCGTCATAAGGGTAAACCGCCCCAGCGCGGTGGGGGCATGGATCTGGAGCGCCTGTTAAACCAGCCCTACCCAAAGCACGGGACGAAGGAGGTTCCGGCAACGCACCTCTGGAAGGATTGCTTCATTATGAAGGAGTTCAAAAATTCTGATCTCTTCTGGTATGATCAGGGTCCGTCTGGCAGTTCAGGTCCAGGATTTCACGGGCCGGGTTACGGCGGCGGCGATTCAAACTCTGGATTTTAGAATACTCAGGGCAGCCAGAAGAACCAAAGTGGTCACAACCAGCAGAATAATCAGGGGAACCAGCAGCAATCAGGTTTTCAGAGTCACCCAAAGCAGTTGACTGGCGGGCAGTATCATGTTTTCACTACTAGCTTGTGTAAGCGTGATCAGAAACTTCACAAGAGGGCGGTTAATGATGTTGAACCGGCAGTACCCCGTTACTTGCGTTGGTCCGAGCAGCCCATTGTGTGGAGCAGAGAGGATCATCCGCCCCGGGTTGATAATCCGGGTCATCTGGCTTTAGTGGTGGCACCTCAGGTGGGGGGTTACAAGTTCACCAAAGTACTCATGGATGGAGGGAGCAGCATCAATATCCTGTATTATGAAACCTTCCGTCGCATGGGGTTGACAAATAAGAATCTTAAACCGTCTAACACTATCTTTCACGGTATAGTACCAGGTAAATTGGCATATCCAGTTGGAAAGACAGCTTTGGAGGTTGTATTTGGTGACGAGCATGATTCCAGGTCAGAAACTTTGACCTTTCAAGTGGTGAAAATCCAGAGCCCATATCACGCCCTATTTGGGCGGCCGTCTTACGCTAAGTTCATGGCAAGACCCTGTTATATTTATTTACAACTCAAAATGCCGGGTCATAAGGGGGCCATCACGGTGCACGGGAGTCGTAAGATTGCTTTGGACTGTGAAGAGGGTGATGCGGCCTATGCTGAGTTGGTTTGTGCAATAGAAGAGTTGAAGTTCTACAAGGACAATGTTGATCCGGCAGATATGACTCCTCTGAAGAAACCCACCACAGAGCATGAGCCGACCCTAAAGTTTAAACCGGCTGATGAGACTAAATTGGTAGATTTTGTTCCTGGCGATTCATCCAAACAATTTAGTATCAGCACTAATCTGGAGCCGAAATAGGAAAGCGTGCTCATCGAGTTCATCCGTGAGAACCGGGACATCTTTGCATGGAGGCCTTCTGACATGCCAGGTGTGTCAAGGGAACTCGCTGAGCACAATCTCAATATTGATCCCAAGTTTAAACCGGTCATGCAGTTTCTCTGTCGCTTCAACGATGAAAGGCGCAAAGCCATTGGTGAAGAGGTAGCCCGACTATTGGCTGCTGGGTTTATCCTTGAAGTCTTTCATCTAGAGTTGCTTCCCAATCCGGTGCTAGTGCTTAAGAAGAATGGCACTTGGCGCATGTGTGTGGATTATACAGATTTGAACAAAGCCTATCCGGCCGATCCTTTTGCTCTCCCTCGTATTGATCAAATCATTGATGCTACGGCGGGTTGTGAGCGTTTGAGATTTTTGGATGCTTATTCTGGTTATCATCAGATCAAGATGGCAGTTAAGGACCAGGAGAAAACAGCTTCATCACTCCCTTTGGAGCCTTCTACTACATTTCTATGCCCTTTGGGCTCAAGAGTGCCCAGGCGACTTATCAGCGTTGTGTGCAGAATTGTCTTCATACCCAAATTGGGTGTAATGTTCATGCCTATGTGGACGATATTGTGGTTAAATCCAGGAAGAAGGAGACATTGATTGAAGACTTAAAGGAGACCTTTGACAATCTTCGGGTGTATAAAATGATGCTCAATCCAGCCAAGTGCGTCTTTGGTGTTCCGGCAGGCAAGCTCTTAGGTTTCCTGGTATTTAACAGGGGCATTAAGGCTAATCCAGAAAAGATCAAGGCGATTACGTCTCTGGCTAAACCGGCGTGTATCAATGATGTTCAACGTCTGGCGGGTCGAATTGTAGTCCTGAGACAGTTTATCAGCCATTTGGGAGAGAAGGCGATCCCTCTGTATCAGATGTTGAAGAAAACAGACACTTTTGTCTGGAGTGACGCTGTTGATGCGGCATTTGAAGATTTGAAGAGGCAGTTGGCTGAACCGCTGGTCCTTGCTACTCCGGTTGATAATGAGCCGATGTTATTGTATGTGGCTGCTAATGCTCGGGTTGTCAGCGTGGCTATTGTGGTCGAGCGCAAGGAGACTGGGAAGGAATATCCAGTTCAAAGACCGGTTTACTATATCAGCGAAGTGCTCATCGATTCAAAGCAAAGATATCCGCATTGGCAGAAGCTGGTGTATGGGGTTTTTATGGCGAGTCGGAAGCTTAAGCAATACTTTCAGGGCCATCCCATCACAGTGGTCAGTTCTGCTCCTTTGGGTGATATAATTCAGAACACGGAGGCAACTGGCCGGGTTGCAAAGTGGGCTATTGAGCTGGGAGCGCACGGGTTGAAGTATATGCCTCGGACAGCTATCAAGTCTCAAGTGCTTGTTGACTTCATCAATGATTGGACAGAGTTGCAGGCACCGGAAGACAAACCGAATAACACATACTAGACTATCCACTTCGACGGGTCCAGGCAATTGGAGGGCTCAGGGGCTGGAGTTGTCCTTACTTCCCCTCGAGGTGATAAAATTTGTTATGTTCTCCGCTTAATGTTTCCTTGTACTAACAATGCAGCTGAGTACGAGGCCTTACTCCATGGTCTTCGTGTGGCTAAGGAAATGAACTTTAGCCGAGTACAATGCTTTGGAGACTCTGATTTGGTGGCTCGGCAAGTTTCTGGCACTTGGGACTCTAAGGATCCACTCATGGCGGCTTACAGATGAGAGGTGGATATTGTGGCTGGTCACTTCAAGGGTTATCAGGTTGAGTACATTGATCGGCGCAAAAACGAAGCAGAAAATGCTTTAAGCCGGCTGGGGTCTTAGCGTAAACCGGTACCACCCAATACCTTTCTAGATATCCTGCATAACCCGTCTGTTAAGTTGCCTACAGAGGAGGACTTAGCTATTCCTAATCCGGAGGCACAGTTGGTGGCCGCTTTACATGTAATTCCGGATTGGAAGGTTCCATATTTGGCGTATATGAACCGGGGCAGTTACTGGAAGATGAATTTCTGGCCAGACAGATAGTCCGGCGATCAAAGTCCATGGTTATTCACAAGCGTGTTCCAGCGTTGTGTTTCTCCTGAAGAAGGCCGTGAGATTCTATGTGAGATCCACGAAGGAGACTGTGGTCACCATGCCGGTTCAAAGTCCTTGGTTGCTAAAGCTTTTCATCACGGCTTCTACTGGCTGACGGCTCATGCTGATGCTGAGGACTTGGTAAAGCAGTGCGACGGTTATCAGAAGTTCTCACAACGAGCCCATGTTTCGGCTCAGGAGCTACAGATGATTCCAATCACTTGGCCGTTTGCTATTTGGGGGCTTGATATGGTAGGGCCTTTTAAGCGATCCAAGGATAAGAAGAACCACCTGTTGGTGGCGGTTGACAAGTTTACTAAATGGGTTGAAGCGGAGCCCGTAAGCAAGTGTGACGCAGTCACAGCGGTTCAATTCATCAAGAAGGTGATCTTCCGCTTCGGCTTTCCACACAGCATCATCACAGATAATGGCACGAACCACTCCAAAGGTGAGATGGAGGACTTCTGTCAAAGAGAGCATATCTAGCTTGATGTGTCATCAGTGGCACACCCCCAGTCTAACGGACAAGCTGAGAGAGCAAATCAGGAAATCTTAAAGGGTATCAAGCCCCGGCTTATGGTTCCTTTGAAAAGGACGCCGGGTTGTTGGGTGGAAGAATTACCTTCTATGTTATGGAGCATAAACACCACCCCCAATCGATCAACGGGTTATACACCTTTCTTCATGGTTTACGGGGCAGAGGCGATACTCCCAAGTGATATTCGGCATGACTCGCCCCGGGTTGCCAACTATGTTGAAGCGGACAACGAGCAAGCACGTCAGGAAGCACTGGACCTGTTAGATGAAAAAAGGGACATGGCCTTGGCTCGTTCGGTGGTTTATCAGAAAGACCTGCGGCGTTATCACAGTCGACGGGTCAAGACAAGAACCTTTCAAGAAGGCGACTTGGTGCTTCGGCTCATCCAGGATCAGACCGATATGCACAAGTTATCCCCACCTTGGGAAGGACCCTTTGTGGTCAGCAAGAATCTACACAACGGATCATACTACCTCATTGATGTTCGAGAGCATGCAGACTCATGCAAATCTGAGGAGGAGACCCGGCGGCCATGGAACATAGCTCTCCTTCGGCCTTACTACACCTGAGCCATACGCTCCTCTTATGTACATATTTTGACAATGTATATATTATGATCAATATAATAAACCGGCATCCTTGCTATAAGCGGGGCCTCTGCCGTTTTTTCCAATATCTTTTGATTACATGGGGGCTTCAGCTGACAAAGCAGAGTTCTGCCTATTAAACCAGCTATCACGCCACAATACAGCTTGGGAGCTTCACACCCAAGGGGCCAAAGAGAGTCTAGTTGCTATGCACAGCTCAAATATAGGCACCCATTGAGCACAGCTCACAAAGTTACTTGGGGGCTCTTTATGCAATGCAACAAAGAGTTTGAAAGGACCCTTGTAATATGCTATCAAGCACGGCTTGGAAGCCTGGTGTATTCACCTAAAACCCCAGGTTAACCTGCCTTCATCAAGTAAGACACTCCTATCCAGGTAATCCTGGCATGACCCACCGAACGTTTGACAAGTCAATCTTATACAGACCCTGAACTTGTCAAAGTTAAAACGACGATTGGTTAGTTGGAGGCCCATCTTGAAAGGCTTTGCAAAATGGTTTAACTCAGTGGCCTGGCAGCCCATGAAAAGCCTCGAATTTGGGCCTGGCAGCCCTTGAAAAGCCTCGACTACACGGTTTTATTTGCCTCTGTCAAGATTTGTTTTTTGATGAAATTTTATGTTGAGCCGGCGTCTATTGACCCGGCATGGCTATCAGTCATCATACTAACCCGATGTTTGTTAACCTGGCTTGGCTTTCAGCTACAAGTTGTCAAACAACATTCAATTTTAAACCGGTGTTTCTTAACCCGGTATGGCTTTGACTACATGTCGCCAGGATGATCATCCAGTGTTCATCACAACCCGGTATGACTTATTATACACTAGCACTGCATGGTAGGAGTTATCAACACTCAAGATTTGGGTTCTCACCCTTACTGCAATCAAGTTAGTAAGCCAACAATATGATTCAATATCACAGGTATGATCTATTTCATATTTTGATATTTTTATAGCCTTGGTTATCAACCAGGCTTTGTATTGGGCATTATGACCCGTCCGGCGGTAAACCGCCAGGACAACTATTTTTTATGCGGACACAAGGATTGCATGAAATTATCAAGGTATATAAGCAAGCATAGCAATAATTATGGCGGATCAAACAGCGGCATGTAGCAGTGCACGATGGCAGTAGAACAAAGTATTTCAACTAGCCTATTACAAGGCGCTTTGATGCCCAAAATAATGATTGTTTGTTGCACAGAATGCAGTCTGTGGAAATCAAGCCGGTTTCCGGATTAAGACTCGTCACCAGGTTGACGTGAAGTTGATGGATCTTCTTGCGTCGGTTCAACCTCTTCCTCCCCACCCAGTGGCTGGAAGTCAATGGTGGCCCAATCAATCTGGGTTAAAGCTTGGAAGATAGCTTCCTCACTTATAAGATTGGACGGTTCAATGTCGGGGACATAGGTGTGTTTATGAATTGGCGGGATAAGATTATGCACTTCTTTAACAGCTGCATCAACCCGTTTGTTGTCCGCGTCATAGCTGGACCGATGGACAGACAAGTCAACTTCTTCGGCCAATTGGCTTGCAAGTGCGCGCATCTCCTTGGTCAAGGTTTTGAGGGCTTCATTATCAAATGCTGACCCATCTTCTTGTTCGCCAGGATAGCCCTTTCCGATATTTGCTAGATCAAGATCAGCTATCCAAGCTTTGGCCCGAGTAAGTGCTGATAAAGCACCAGCCCTGGCAGCAGAACGCTTTACCTCTTCTATTTGGGCAGGTGTCATAGATAATTTGGCCAAAGTATCCTTGATCAAGGTTGGTGGTGGTTTATTGTATGAGGCCGCGCAGATGACTCACTAAGCACCGGTATACAATTGTTCTATCAAAGTATAGGCTGCCTTCAACTTCTTCGGCATATCTGAGCCCAGATGAGCAACACGACTACCTGCAACGGTTTAAGAAATTGCTGTTAAACCGACAGTGTCAAAAATATTTACTAAGACAGCTGAATAAGAATACTTACCAAATATAGCAGAAGTCATTGGCGTTGATTTGACGTTTTAAGCTGCTCAGCTCTTCTGCTACCGGGTTAAGTGCTGCTTCAGCGTCCTCCGCCCGCTTCAACAAAGCAGCTTTTTCAGTTTCCCAGTTGGCACGCTCGTTCTTGAAGCCATATTTCAATTGCTCTATGGCTGTTAAAGCACCTTTCAGTTCATCCTTGGCCTTGGAGGTTTCTGCTTGCTGGGACTTAATATTTTCTTGAAGATTGGCAATTTGGGAATATTTATTGCTCAAGTCATCCTGTAATAGACAGATGATAAGTTGTTAATATCTTCTCAAAAGTCCCAAGCACATAACAAGTTATACACTTGGCACTTGGGGGCTAATGCGGATTGCTTCTTAACTAATATTTTAAAGTCCCAAGGCTCAATACAAGTATTAATCTTGGCACTTGGGGGCTAATGCCTAATTAATCAACTCAACTAGATGTGAAGGAATTCAACAAGGTTAAACTTTTCAACGGAAAAGACCCGGTTCATCTTGCAGAGGTAAACCGACCCCTGGGGGCTACATAGTTGCAGTTTTTCTTATCAAAATCCCAGTCCATCTTGAAGAGATCAACCAGCCCTTGGGGGCTACAATGGGATTGATATAAAGCACAAAGAAAGATTTATAAAAGTTACCTCATAGCGCTCTTTCATCAAGTTGACTAAACCGGCCTCATAATCGCGGCTTGTATACAGGCGGTTTAGATATCTAGAATGGAGCTCCTGAGCACTGAGATGAGCACAGTTTGACAAATCAGTCTTCCATTTGCCTTTCTCCACAACAGCAGATTCCACTTTGGCACTGTGCTTTGACAATGTGACAGGGTTGTCAGGAGAAGTGTGGCCAAAACCAGTGATTACCGCATCATCAGTCTTGCTATCAAAAATTTCATCTATGTTGGACGGTTTGGTAGTGGATCTTGCTGGGCTTGGAGGGTTAACAGCTGGACTTGGTGGATCGGCAGCTGGGCTTGGCGGATCAACATGAGGAATGGCCGAGTTAACTTCTGGCTGATCAACATAAGTGTCCTGATCTTGTGGCATAGGATCATCCATAGCAATATCAGTGTCTCCACCAGCGCCTTCTGAAGTCCTCTCTGGTTCAAACTCCTCAGTGGGAATACTCAGCTTTGCTTTTTTGCTGAGTCGGGCTTTGGCACTGCAAATAGCAAACACAGGTTAATATGGTAAACCAGTACAAGAAAGTAAAGCTAAAATTATCATACTCACCCAAGGACAGTCTTGAGAGGAGGCATTTGTGTAGTTGATGAATCGCCAGAAGATGAATTGGAAGTTACCAGATAATTTGAGTTAGACTGATTAAGAGGGTATCAGAAGTAACCCACCAAGGGATAAGATTTGTTAGAATAACAAGAGACCTCTGCACGGCGCTTCCGGATTGGGGTGTCTGGTAAACCGGAGGAAGTGACTTGCTGGCCACTGCGCCGGGTTGTGCGACGAGCTTCATGTTGATGTGTCTTCAAAGACAAGTGTGGATCCAAATGAGCAAGAGGATGTGAGCGTTTTCCTTTCCGGACTGCGCAGCGAAGTTTTTGTATTGGTACATGATCTGAATCGGAGGAAAGGGAGATTACCTCTACATGGTCAGCGCGGCTAGCTTCCGCATCGTCCTGATAATGATCATTGTCAATAAGATGCATGAAAAATGAACCAAGGGAGTCAAGTTCCACCTCTGGTTCTGAATCATCAACATCTTCGGGCGGATCAGAGGACACGGCGGTCCTTTTCTTTGCAGGTTTCTTGGTGACTTTGGTCTTGTTACGCGGAGCTCTTGCCGGTTTGTCTTGTGGTTTAGCCGGTTTGTCCTGAGATTTCTTTTTCCAGAATGGATCTTTGTCCTGCAAAGAGAAAACAGAAGGCTATCAGGAAATGTTAATAGGAAGACGGATTAAAAGCAGAAGGATCAGACTCTTATAGCTGGCGGTTTGTTGGAGGCATAAAAGGGATGCAGCCCAGTTTTGCTGCACTCAGTTATTGGTTAATCTAACATCTTTTTGACAGACTCAGTGACCTTGTCGTCAGTCATCTGTATTTCAGTGTGCCGTTGAGGATCCTTCGCATCTCCAGTGTATTCACACATTAATCCGGGGCGACAGCTTAAGGGCAAAATACCCCATGAAACCCAGTAACGGACAAAGTCAATACCGGTTAAACCGTTTGCCATAAAAGCCCGGAGCTTAGCAAGTTTGGTGCATATGTTTGTCGTTCTCTGGCAGTAAGCCATTGAGGCAGTGGATGCTCATTGCTGATCCGGTAAGCACGATAACCCGGCAAAGGATTTTCATCAGCAGGGGCAATGTTCCGGCAGTAGAACCACGTCTGATTCCAATCCTTGGGGTGGTTGTGATGTTTGACATGAGGAAAATTAACTTCTTTCCTTATCTGAATCGACACCCCGCCAAGTTCAGTATTAGGGCCATCGGTGAATTCAGTTCAGCGGTTCAAGTGGAAGAAGTCTCTGAAAAGTTCAAAAGTTGGTTCTTCTTGCAGATAAACTTCACAAAACACTTGGAAGTTGCAAATGTTGGACACAGAGTTTGGTCCAATGTCTTGAGGGTGGAGTTGGAAGCTAGCAAGCACATCACAGAAAATTTTTGATCCGAGAGGGCAGAATTATCGGTCCAGATGCTGCATAAACACAACCACTTCTCCATCCTGAGGTTCAGGAGGATTCTCAGTACCAGGGACTCGCCAATGAATGATCTCCTTCTTAGCTAAAGCGCCAGTCAGAACATACCCAGTAAGTTGCTCTTCTTTAATCCGGGAGGGAACCCAATTGCAAGAAGAGAACTGTTTGGCCATTTTTGATGACAAGCTGTAAAGGAAGTTCAAGTACCGGTTCACAATTCAAGGTTGATATGCGTAAACCGGTGTCAAACCGGGGGATTTAATCAAAGCATATGTATATGTTAAACCAGATACTTATGTTCCAGTAAGGGTGGCGGTTTAAGTGAGGGTTAATGGTACCTGGCGGATTATCATTTTCTAAAGGTTAAACCGCCTATAGTGGAAGAAACAGATCTGAAATTTGCTAAGTGCTACGCAAACAGGTTTCGCTAGCTAAGATTATAATTATGGATCTAGCACAGTTCAAGAAAAGGAAAAATATCAAAGCCCTAAAATGGCGATAGCAGAAACAGCAAAGGTCCAGATGAGATCTGCTTGTAGCCGAAAGGATATTATGGCGAGGCAAAATAAACTACAGATCCGGCCGTAAAGGAAAAATGCCAAGCTTATCTAGATTTGATGAGACAGTAGGGTTGAAGCAAGAAACACAGATGAACGCTGATGAACACGGATGAACACCGAAGCCTTAATGCAGATCTAGGGTTGAAGGAAGTAGGTTTACTGGATTCACAGGAGGTGCGGAGGAGTGTCGTGGATCTCTGGTATGTTCAGGTTGATGCAGCGGCCAAGGATGATGCAGAGCTTGAAAGTCGAGGGCGGCGGCGGAGCTCGAGCTCTTCGGGATCGCGAGGAATAAGAGGATGCGAAGAGGCAAGGGGGAGAATGGAAAGGACCCCCGGTCTTATTTATAAAGGCAAAGATGATGTCATGGCAGTTTAAGGTGATTCGAGAAGATGACGTCACCCCGGCGGTTTACAAGGACAACATGAAGATGTTCAAATCAGAAATTCTCAAATTTGAAGATTGACATGAACAAGTTCAAATCAATCTGGGGCCTAATGTTGGGGATATGAATACTGAGTTAAACCGCCCAGGAGGGGCCGGATTACACTCACAAGGAGTCTTATACAAGAGCCCATGAAGATGAAGGCTATGGCGCTTTAGATATAAAGACTTAGAGGCCCGGAGCCCAATGGCGGATTAGGGCCCATAATAGTAAACCGCCGTAGATGTATAACTTGTATTGTAAGTCAAGGAAAGGAGAAACCGAGCCGGACACTTGTATGAGCCGGCCTCGGGATTCTGTAGACCGACCGGGCGTCAGCCTGTGTATATAAACGGACGACCCGGCGGCGGTTCACGGACAAGGGACAACAACTCGAGAACTAGGCAAGGCATATTTGCTCCCTGGTAATCGAGACCACATCAAGAACACCACAACTGGATCATAGGCTTTTACCTTCACCGCAAGGGGCCGAACCAGTATAAACTCCCTGTGTCCTTTGTCCGGTTTAACCCCTCTAAGCTAACCTGATCGCAATGGCTCCATGACTAAGTCCTTTCACTAGGACATCTGATGTTATAATTCCACGACATAAGTGATCACGTGATCAAAATCAACTAAACCATGTTCGATCATCATGTGAGATGGAGTAGTTTTCAATGGTGAACATAACTATGTTGATCATATCTACTCTATGATTCATGCTCGACCTTTTGGTCTCAGTGTTCCGAGGCCATATCTGCATATGGTAGGCTCGTCAAGTTCATCCGAGTATTCTGCGTGTGCAAAACTAGCTTGCACCCGTTGTATGTGAACGTAGAGCTTATCACACCCGATCATCACATGGTGTCTCGGCACGACGAACTGTAGCAATGGTGCATACTCAGGGAGAACACGTGTACCTTGAAATTTAGTAAGGGATCATCTTATAATGCTACCAATGTACTAAGCAAAATAAGATCCATAAAGGATAAACATCACATCCAATCAAAATATGTGACATGATATGTCCATCATCATCTTGTGCTCATGATCTCCATCACCGAAGCATCGTCATGATCTCCAACTTCACCGGCGCGACACCTTGATCTCCATCATAGCATCGTTGTCATTTCACCACCTATTGTTACTACGACTATTGCTACCGCTTAGTGATAAAGTAAAACAATTACATGGCGATTGCATTGCATACAATAAAGTGAACCATATGGCTCCTGCCAGTTGCCGATTACTTTGTTACAAAACATAATCATCTCATACAACAATTTATATCACATCATGCTTGACCATATCACATCACAGCAAGCCCTACAAAAACAAGTTAGACGTCCTCTACTTTGTTGTTGCAAGTTTTATGTGGCTGCTACGGGCTTCTAGCAAGAACCATTCTTACCTACGCATCAAAACCACAATGATTTTTCGTCAAGTGTGTTGTTTTAACCTTCAACAAGGACCGGGCGTAGCCACACTCGATTCAACTAAAGTTGGAGAAACAGGCACCCACCAGCCACCTATGTGCAAAGCAGGTCGGTAGAACCAGTCTCGTGTAAGCGTAAGCATAATTTCGGTTTGAGCCACTTCATCCAACAATACTGCCGAAGAAAAGTATGACATGCTGGTAAGCAGTATGACTATTATCGCCCACAACTCTTTGTGTTCTACTCATGCATATAACATCTACGCATAAACCTGGCTCTGATACCACTGTTGGGTAACGTGGTAATTTCAAAATAAATCCTACGATCACGCACGATCTATCTATTTGATGCATAGCAACGAGAGGGGTGAGTGTGTCCACGTACCCTCGTAGACCGAAAGCGGAAGTGTTTAGTTAACGCGGTTGATGTAGTCGAACGTCTTCGCGATCCAACCGATCCAATCACCGAACATACGGCACCTCTGTGTTCAGCACACGTTCAGCTCAGAGACATCCCTCGTACTCTTAATCCAATTGAGGCCAAGGGAGAGTTTCGTCTTCACGACAGCGTGGTGACGGTGATGATGAAGTTACCGATGCAAGGTTTCGCCTAAGCACTACGATGATATGACCGAAGTGTGTAACTATGGAGGAGGACACAGCACACGGCTAAATGATGTCAACTTGTATGTCTATGGGGTGCCCTCCTCCCCGTATATGAAGGAGTGCAGGAGGGGGAGGGTCGGCCCTCTATGGCGCGCCCTGGAGGACTCCTACTCCCATGGGGAGTAGGATTCCCCCCCCCCCCCTTCCTTAGTTGGACTAGGAGAGAACGAAGGGGGAGAGAGGGAGGAAGGAAAGGGCAAGTCCACCAAAGTCCACACTTTGTTCTCATACATGGATCCCATCTCAGATTTCATGGCCTCGAGCCATTTTGCGGAATCTGGGCTCATCATCGCGTCCTCATAGTTTGTAGGTTCATCATGGTCTAGTAACATGACTTCCAGAATAGGATTACCGTACCACTCTGGTGCGGATCTTACTCTGGGAGACCTACGAGGTTCAGTAGTAACTTGATCTGAAGATTCATGATCATCATCATTAGCTTCTTCACTAATTGGTGTAGGAATCACTGGAACTGATTTCTGTGATGAACTACTTTCCAATAAGGGAGAAGGTACAGTTACCTCATCAAATTCTAATTTCCTCCCACTTACATCATTCAAGAGAAACTCTTTGTCTAGAAAGGATCCATTCTTAGCAACAAAGATGTTTCCTTCAGATCTGTGATAGAAGGTGTACCCAACAGTTTCCTTTGGGTATCCTATGAAGACACACTTCCCCGATTTGGGTTTGAGCTTATCAGGTTGAAGCTTTTTCACATAAGCATCGCAGCCCCAAACTTTAAGAAACGACAACTTTGGTTTCTTGCCAAACAACAGTTCATAAGGCGTCATCTCAACGGATTTTGATGGTGCCCTATTTAAAGTGAATGCAGCAGTCTCTAGAGCATAACCCCAAAAAGATAGTAGTAAATCAGTAAGAGACATCATAGATCGCACCATATCTAATAAAGTATGGTTATGACGTTCAGACACACCATTTCACTGTGGTGTTCCAGGTGGCGTTAATTGTGAAACTATCGCATGTTTTTTCAAATGAAGACCAAACTCGTAACTCAAATATTCTCCTCCACAATCAGATCATAGAAACTTTATTTTCTTGTTATGATGATTTTCCACTTCACTCTGAAATTCTTTGAACTTTTCAAATGTTTCAGACTTATGCTTCATTAAGTAGACATGACCATATCTGCTCAAATCATCTGTGAATGTAAGAAAATAACGATACCCACCACGAGCATCAACACTCATTGGACCACACACATCGGTATGTATTATTTCCAATAAGTTAGTAGCTTGTTCCATTGTTCCGGAGAACGAAGTTTTAGTCATCTTGCCCATAAGGCATGGTTCGCAAGCACCAAGTGATTCATAATCAAGTGATTCCAAAAGTCCATCAATATGGAGTTTCTTCATGCGCTTTACACCGATATGACCCAAACGGCAGTGCCACAAATAAGTTACACTATCATTATTAAACTTTAATCTTTTGGCTTCAACACTATGAATATGTGTGTCACTACTATCGAGATTCAATATAAATAGACCACTCAGCAGGGGAGCATAAACACAAAAGATATTACTCATATAAATAGAACAACCATTATTCTCATATTTAAATGAATAATTGTCTCGCATCAAACAAGATCCAGATATAATATTCATGCTCAACATTGGCACCAAATAACAATTATTCGGGTCTAAAACTAATCCTGAAGGTAGATGTAGAGGTAGCATGCCGACCGTGATCACATCGACTTTGGAACCATTTCCCACACACATCGTCACCTCGTCCTTAGCCAATCTTCGCTTAATCCGTAGCCCCTGTTTCGAGTTGCAAATATGAACAACAAAACCAGTATCAAATACCCAGGCGCTACTGCGAGCATTAGTTAAGTACACATCAATAACATGTATATCAAATATACCTTTCACTTTGCCATCCTTCTTATGAGCCAAATACTTGGGGCAGTTCCGCTTCCAATGACCGGTCCCTTTGGAGTAGAAGCACTCAGTTTCAGACTTAGGTCCAGACTTCGGTTTTTCTCTTGAGCAGCAACCTTTTTGCCGTTCTTTTTGAAGTTCCCTTTCTTCCCTTTGCCCTTTTTCTTGAAACTAGTGGTATTATTGACCATCAACACTTGATGCTCCTTTTTGATTTCTACCTCCGCAGCCTTTAGCATCGCGAAGAGCTCGGGAATAGTCTTGTTCATCCCTTGCATATTATAGTTCATCATGAAGCTTTTGTAGCTTGGTGGCAGTGATTGAAGAACTCTGACAATTACACTGTCATCAGGAAGATTAACTCCCAGTTGAGTCAAGTGGTTGTGGTACCCAGACATTCTGAGTATGTGTTCACTGACAAAACTATTCTCCTCCATTTTACAGCTGTAGAATTTATTAGAGACTTCATATCTCCCAATCCGGGCATTTGCTTGAAATATTAACCTCAACTCATGGAACATCTCATATGCTCCATGATGTTCAAAACACTGTTGAAGTCCCGGTTCTAAGCCATAAAGCATGGCACATTGAACTATCAAGTAGTCATCAACACGCGTCTGCCAGGCATTCACAATGTCTGCAGTTGCGGGCACGGGTGGGACACCTAACGGTGCTTCCAGGACGTAAATCTTCTATGCAGCAATGAGGATGATCCTCAAGTTACGGACCCAGTCCGTGTAGTTGCTGCCATCATCTTTCAACTTAGCTTTCTCTAGGAACGCATTAAAATTAAAAGGAACGGTAGCACGGGCCATTGATCTACAACAACATAGACTGCAAAATACTATCAGGTACTAAGTTCATGATAAATTAAAGTTCAATTAATCATATTACTTAAGAACTCCCACTTAGATAGACATTCCTCTAATCATCTAAGTGATCACGTGATCCAAATCAACTAAACCATGTCCGATCATCATGTGAGATGGAGTAGTTTTCAATGGTGAACATCAATATGTTGATCATATCTACTATATGATTCACGCTCGACCTTTCAGTCTCATTGTTCCGAGGCCATATCTACATATGCTAGGCTCGTCAAGTTTAACCCGAGTATTCTGCGTGTGCAAAACTGGCTTGCACCCGTTGTATGTGAATGTAGAGCTTATCCCACCCGATCATCACGTGGTGTCTCGGCACGATGACCTGTAGCAATGGTGCATACTCAGGGAGAACACTTGTACCTTGAAATTTAGTAAGGGATCATCTTATAATGCTACCGACGTACTAAGCAAGATAAGATGCATAAAGGATAAAAATCACATCCAATCAAAATATGTGACATGATATGGCCATCATCATCTTGTGCTCATGATCTCCATCACCGAAGCATCATCATGATCTCCAACATCACAGGAGCGACACCTTGATCTCCATTGTAGCATCGTTGTCATTTCGCCACCTATTGTTACTACGACTATCGCTACCGCTTAGTGATAAAGTAAAACAATTACATGGCGATTGCATTGCATACAATAAAGCGACAACCATATGGATCCTGCCAGTTGCCGATAACTTTGTTACAAAACATGATCATCTCATGCAACAATTTATATCACATCATTGACCATATCACATCATAGCAAGCCCTGCAAAACAAGTTAGACATCCTCTACTTTGTTGTTGCAAGTTTTACGTGGCTACTACGGGCTTCTAGCAAGAACCGTTCTTACCTATGCATCAAAACCACAACGATTTTTCGTCAAGTGTGATGTTTTAACATTCAACAAGGACCAGACATAGCCACACTCGATTCAACTAGAGTTGGAGAAACAGACACTCACCAGCCACCTATGTGCAAAGCACATCGGTAGAACCAGTCTCGCGTAAGCGTACGCGTAATGTCGGTCTGAGTCGCTTCATCCAACAATACCACTGAAACAAAGTATGACATGCTGGTAAGCAGTATGACTATTATCGCCCACAACTCTTTGTGTTCTACTCGTGCATATACATCTACGCATAAACCTGGCTCAAAAAAAAACTACAATCACGCAAGATCTATCTATTTGACGCATAGCAATGACAGGGTTGACTGTGTCCATGTACCCTCGTAGACAGAAAGCGGAAGCGTTTAGTTAGCGCGGTTGATGTATTCAAACTTCTCCGCGATCCAACTGATCCAAGCACCGAAAGTATGGCACCTCCGTGTTCAGCACACGTTCAGCTCGGAGATGTCCCTCGTACTCTTGATCGAGTTGAGGCCGAGGGAGAGTTTCGTCAGCACGACGGCGTCGTGATGGTGATGAAGTTACTGGCGTAGGGCTTTGCCTAAGCACTATGACGATATGACCGAGGTATGTAACTATGGAGGAGGGCACCGCACACGGCTAAACAATGTCAACTTGTATGTCTATGGGGTGCCACCACCCGTATATAAAGGAGTGGATGGGGGATGTGACGGCCTCGATTCAATCATACACTAATCATGCACGCAAATGTGTACGATCAAGATTAGGGACTCACGGGAAGTTATCACAACACAACTCTAAAAATAAAACAAGCCATACACGCATCATACTACAAGCCAGGGGCCTCGAGCCCTTGAGAGCTCGAATACAAGTGCTCAAACATAAACGAGTCAGCGAAAGCAACAATATCTGAGTACAAACATAAGTTAAGCAAGTTGCCATAAGATGGCTAGCACAAACTGGGATACAGATTGAAAGAGGCGCAGGCCTCCTGCTTGGGATCCTCCTAAACTAATCATGGTCGTTGTCAGCGGCCTGCACATAGTAGTAGGCACCTCCAGTGTAGTAGGAGTCATCGTCGACGGTGGTGTCTGGCTCCGGGGCTCCAATGTCTGGTTGCGGCATCCGAGAAGAAGAGGAAAAAGGGGGTAAAGAGGGAACAAAGCAACCGTGAGTACTCATCCAAAGTACTCGTAAGCAAGGATCCACACTACATATGCATGGGTATATGTGTAAAGAGACAATATTGGTGGACTGAACTGCTGAATACCAGAATAAGAGGGGGATAGCTAGTCCTATCGAAGACTACGCTTCTAGCAGCCTCCGTCTTGCAGCATGTAGAAAAGAGTAGATTGAAGTTCTCCAAGTAGCATCGCATAGCATAATCCTACCCGGTGATCCTCCCCTCGTCGCCCTGTGGAAAAGCCATCACCGGGTTGTCTCTGAAACTTCTCCGGGTGTTTTATTAAGTATCCGGTTCTAGTTGTCATAAGGTCAAGGTACAACTCCAGGTCATCCTTTTACCGAGGGACACGACTGTTCGAATAGATAAACTTCCCTGCAGGGGTGCACCACATAACCCAACACGCTCGATCCCTCTGGCCGACCACACTTTCTTGGGTCATGCCCGGCCTCGGAAGATCAACACATCGCCGCCCTACCTAGGCACAACAGAGAGGTCAGCACGCCTGTCTAAATCCTATGCACGCAGGGGTCTGGGCCCATCACCCATTGCACACCTACACGTTGCATACGCGGCCGATGAGCAGACCTAGCAACCTCCATTACAAAAGGAAGTTGCATTACGCGGTCCAACCCGGCGTGCCCCGCTCAATCGCTGATGTCAAGAAGGCTTCGGCTGATACCACGATGTCGAGTGCCCATAATTGTTCCCGTGTAGTTGGTTAGTGTGTATAGGCCAGTGGCCAGACTCAGATCAAATACCAAGATCTCGTTAAGCGTGTTATTTTGAAGTAACCGCGGACGCTGACCAGGGCCAGGCCACCTGTCTCCTAGGTGGTCTCAACCTACCATGCCGCTCTGCCACAAAGTAACAGCCGGGGGCCGTCAGGAACCCAGGCCCACCTCTACCGGGATGGAGCCACCTGTCCGTCCAGCCCCCACATTGGAATCACTTGCGGGTACTCAACGAGCCGACCCGACTTTATTCACCACCTGAATAGTATGTATGTATATTATATACCCGTGATCACCTCCCGAGTGATCACGGCCTGATAGTGTAGCATGGCAGACTAACAAGAATGTAGGGCCACTAATGGTAAACTAGCATCCTATACTAAGCATTTAGGATTGCAGGTAAGGTATCAACAGATGTAGCAACAATGACAGGCTATGCAATAGAATAGGATTAATCAAAACAGTAACATGCTACACTACTCTAATGCAAGCAGTAGAGGGAAGAATAGGCAGTATCTGGTTACCAAGGGTGGGGCTTGCCTAGTTGCTCTGGCAAGAAGGAGGGGTCGTCAACTTCGTAGTCAAATTGGGCAGCAGCAACGTCGGTCTCGTAGTCTACCGAAGAGAAGAGGGGGAAGAAACAATAAATACGATGCAAACATAAGCATGATGATGCATGACATGGCAATGAGCGGTGCTAGGTGTGCCCTAACGCGGCAGTAGGTGGTACCGGCGAAGGGGGGAAACATCCGGGAAAGTATCCCTGGTGTTTTGCGTTTTCGGACAGATGAACTAGAGGGGGAAAGTTGTGTGTTTGCTATGCTAGGGATGTGAGGCGGACGAACGGGCTGCATATCTGGATTCGTCTCGTCGTTTTGAGCAACTTTAATGTACAAAGTATTTTCATCCGAGTTACAGATTATTTTATATTAATTTTTAAAGTTTTAAATCATTTTCTAAATTATTATTACTAAATTAATTCAAAATCAGCATTACTGCATCAGCATGACGTCAGCATGACATCAGCAGTCAACAGAGGTGTTGACTGGGTGAAACTGACATGTGGGGTCCGCATGTCATTGACTGATCATGCTAATCAGGGTTTAATTAAGTTAACTAGTGATTAGGTTAATCTAATCAAGATTAATTAAGTTAATTAAGTAATTATTTAATTACTTATTTTTTAATTATATACTTATTTTAACTATTATTAATTTTTTAATTTTCGTTCGGGGGCGAGGGGCTCGTTTGTCACAGACCCCAGGGGCATAGCGGATCGGGTGCGCCCGAATGGGTGGTGCGGGCAAAGGGTGTCGGTGTCAAAACTGGCGGATCTCGGGTAGGGGGTCCCGTAGTGTGTGTCTAAGGCTAATGGTAACAAGAGGCGGGGGACACGATGTTTACCCAGGTTTGGGCCCTCTCTATGGAGGTAATACCCTACTTCCTGCTTGATTAATCTTGATGATATGAGTATTACAAGAGTTGATCTACCACGAGATCATAGAGGCTAACCCTAGAAGCTAGCCTTTGATTATGATTGTTCTTGTCCTACGGACTGAGTCCTCCGGTTTATATAGACACCGGAGGGGGTTAGGGTTACATTAGGTCGGTTACAGAGAAGGGAATCTACATATCCGAATCGCCAAGCTTGCCTTCCACGCAAAGGAGAGTCCCACCCGGACACGGGACAAAGTCTTCTATCTTGTATCTTCATAGTCCAACAGTCCGGCTAAAGCATATAGTCCGGCTGTCCGAGGACCCCCTAATCCAGGACTCCCTCAGTAGCCCCCGAACCATGCTTCAATGACGATGAGTCCTGCGCGGAGATTGTCTTCGGCATTGCAAGGCGGGTTCCTTTTCCGAATTCTTCCAAAGCACCTGTTGTAAAGAGCAGTATTTGGCTCCTCATTTAATTTTACGCTTCATCGGCTTCTGTACTCCAATAATTCCTGCTTCCACATGTCGAGAGAATGGGAGAAGTTAGGGCATTCTTACACTTGCCACCCTAACCATGTAAGTAAATCGTCTATTTAAAAGAGACAGGGATCTTCAGATCCAATCCACACCATCCTCCCTCAGCGAAGAATCATCAAAGCGCACCCACAAAAAACCACTACATCATGGCCAGCACTCGTAGCTCTTCCTCCTGCCCTCACAGCGTCAAGCCGGGTGATTGGGAGAAGTGCACCGTTTCTCATGGTCAATTAGTGAAGTTGCAAACCCAGGGGTTTCGCGCACCTGCATATCTAGTCCCCATCTGAGCCGGATTAGCTACTTTTCACGGCGGGGAGCACGTAGAGAGTTTCCCCAACCCATCCAGGGGGAGCGAGTATGATTTGTCCCTTATCTGCTGAGGGGCACCGGATTTCCAACCCATCCATTCCTCCACGGGCTCCTGGAGTACTATGGCCTCTAGCTGCATAATTTCACCCCAGCCTCCATCCTGCACATCACAGGTTATGTCGCCCTTTGCAAGTTATTTCTGGGTTGCGAAGCTCATTTCGAGCTATGGAAAAGGTTGTTCTGCCTCATCCCTTGTAATCAAGAGGGATCGATATTCCAAGTTGGCGGAGCCGAGATATGGCGCATCGCCAAGTCCGGATACCTATCCGGCACCCCGAAGAAGGTATCCGAAGAATGGCCCTCCAAGTGGTTCTATATAGAGGACGTCTCCCTTCCTGACCCAGTTTGAATGGGTCCTCCTGAGTTCACAAATACCCCATTGGTGAAGCGCTGCAACTGGCGTCCCCAGAGCCCCAAGGGGAAGATAGCAGAGAGGTCCCTCAGTTGATGAGCAAGATATGAATGCTTGCTCGATCCGGATTAACAATGGTAGAGGTTATGGCAGTATGCATAATGCGGGGGGTACAGCCACTTCAGTACCGAGGGCATCCCATGTGGCACTTCAACAGAGAAGACGACGCCACCCGCTACGGTAGGAAAGGTCCGGACTCCACCACTGCTCTGGTGAAAATATTATCCGATTTATATAAAGGAGAAGAAGAGGAGTTCATCCGCATTAAGCCACGGGACAGATTTTCCATGTACAACCCTCCCAGCTGGGTGAGTTGCTATCCCTTACTCAACTCTATTCATTCCCCAGGTCAAAAAAAACTCTATTCATTCCCCTAATCCTTTAGTACGAATTTTTACTCCGCCCATCTATAACAGGAATGGTGAAAGTTTACCAAGGAGATCCGCAGCCCCACTCCACAGCCAGAGGACCACAACTGAGCCCTTGACCCCGGATTCGAAGAGGATCCGGATATATTCGTGGAGCTTGTCGAAGGGGTGTTTTACCAAGCGAGCTGTGACGGCACCGAAGTGGCCATCATTGCTGACTATCCTGGCCTCCTCCTGTATCACATGTAAGTAAACTGGAGACTTATCTTTCAAAAAGGATTCACTCTTTCTGCCTTACCCACAGCACAATGCTTATGTTTTTAAAGGGAAGATGATCGGCACGCCATGCTGAACCGAGGCAACTCACCAACAGGGAGTGCCTACGCCGGGTAGGCTTCCAAAAAGGAAGGCGAACAGAAACGCGGTTGAGCCATCATCAAAGAGGTATGGTTTTAAACGTGCTCCGTGAGTGTCATCTTAAGGTATGACACTATCCATTGTGTCTTGGTAGGAAGAACATCCGCCGGACTATGTCCGGGGATCCTACCCATCATGCCTCCACCAGCCGGGTTCCAGAACCGGTCTCGAGGGCGGAGGTTAACACGGGGGCAACACCGGGCAGTCCTCATATAGAGGATTCGGATAGAATATCCGCTACAAACTCCGAAGTGGAGAGCACCATGAATCATCGGCATCGGTGGGCCGCGCTCCACGACCCTGATTTTTCTGAAGAGGCTTTCAATGCATTCAACTCGGGTGATGTGTACATCCGAGTTGCTCAAGATGGGCTTTCTAGAGCCACCGACCAGTATTTGAAAGATATACGGGTAAGTCAAATCTGATAATTATGTATGTCAGTAGCCCCTGAGACTTGAAGCAGTTGGTACAACTGATTTAAGGATCATTATATGAACAAGTTCTTTCAGAGAAGAATAACTTGCTATCTCAAGAGTTGGAGAAGTGTCAAACCCAGCTAAGGGCTGCAGCTGCCGAACTACAGGAGACCAAGAAGGCCTCGTCAGGTACTATTTCGATCTATCGGAATGCGTAATTCATATGTACCATTTGGTGTTCGGCGCTTTTGCAGATCTGATAATAGATTCCGCAGATAATCCCGGATTGAATCCGGAGATCCTACAAGAGGATGAACAAGGAGCTCAATGGCTGCTAGAAGTTGGCGAGCGTGTACTTACACGGCTCAGGCGGGAGAAAAATGATCTCCAGGATGCCAATACCTAGCTGAGTGTAGAATTGAAAGATGTCCGTGCTCAGCTAGCTGACTCCGTGAAGGAGAATAAAAGGCTTCAACGCGGCATTTTCAGTATGTGCTCAAATGAACTTTTATATATAGTTCGGCGCAGAAACGGTCTAACAGCGTTATGTCTGTAGGTATGCTGACTGGCCGTCCCGAAGAGGAGATGCCCGGATCCTCAGGTGATCTGCTGCAAGAGCTTTCGCAACTGCACGAACAAGTTCTGCAGGTGATGCACGGCGTCGCCAAGGCCTTGTGCATGTCTGTCTCCCTGCCAAGAGGCATGGGGGGGCTTGTATAGCTACTTAAGGGAGCACGGCATTGCTTCCAACTATGGAAGATATCTGCCTGTCGACAAGGTGCGAGGGAAGCTTGGGCGATGGTAAAGACGTGGTATACCAAGCTTGATCCGAATCATATGGCCCGGGTCGGACCTGTAGGGTCAGATGGGAAAGAAATCCCCATTAGTCTGGTATATGACTAGGTAGGATTAGCCACAAAATATTCCCAACAGGACTGTAGGCTAGATAGCCTGTTGGATGGCATAGAAGAAGAAGTGTTTGAGTCGAAGTGACTATGTACTTCAATGGACATATTTTGTCCCTAGCCGTATTGTAAATCATTTTTCATGGTGGACCTTTTCACTTCAACCTCCTGACTCAATAGTCTGGAGTGTTTCTGAATACCTGCTCGGTTATATAAACCGGGGTACGCGTGGAAACCAGGCGTAGGGGTCATAATTGCTTGAACAGACAAGTACCCAACTAGTTATGTTATATTACATGGATAGTAAGAAACACCTTCCAGAGAGAATAGTTCCGTTAAGGGTTCCTTTCCCTGGGTACGCATGCATTAATGTGCATGTCCGGACTGTGGTCAAGAGCGCAATATATGAAAACATCTAGGGGTTTGTATTGTGATATGCAAAAGACATCTTTAGTTCACCGACCGAATATTCCCTTAACAATGCTAGCTTTCGGCTTCATCCAGTCTGAGGTACACATCTGGAGGACCCAGCAGTAACAATCGCAGAGGTGCTCCCCTTATGCCCTAGCCGAATTAACGGGAACGTAGGGCATAAACACAAGAGCCAGGCAACCCAGCTTGGCGAAAACTTAAGTCATATTGATGCATATAATGGTGAATAAAAGGTGCGTATGGAAAAGAGACACATATGCAATGGGCGTGAAGCCCGGAAGATAATTATATTAAGCTTCTGTATGAGAAGCCCCCGGGTATAATGAGCACACACACTTAAAGGTTAGTGCGTCACAAGTGTGTAATTGAGTCACACTAAAGCTTTAGGGCTATAAGAGAGAAGGGAGAGTATATAACTGGAAAGTAAGTAAAAAGGAACAAAGGGAAGGAGACGAACAAAGAGTTCGGCGCTAAGTGTAGAATCTCCGGAGTCTGGCCGCGTTCCATGGGTTTGGCTCGAGTCGATTATCTGCGGCATCACGCAGGCGATACGCTCCTCCGGTGAGAACTTTATCAATGATGAAGGGACCCTCCCACTTGGGCTTGAGCTTGTTCTTTTTCTTCTCCGGTAGGCGTAGAACGAGTTCGCCAATATTATAAGTTTTGGCCCATACTTCTTTGCTTTGACACCTGCGAGCCTATTGTTGCTAGAATGCGGAATGGGCTTTTGCGACATCACGCTCCTCCTCCAAGGCATCTAAATTGTCCTGCTGATCTAGCTCGACTTCTCTCTCTTCATACATGCGCACTCGAGGTGAGTCATGAATAATATCGCAGGGCAAGACAGCCTCTGCGCCGTACACCATGAAGAAGGGTGTATATCCGGTAGTGCGATTTGGCATGGTCCGCAACCCCCAGAGTACGGAGTCAAGCTCCTTGACCCAGTGTGTGTCTGATTCTTTTAAGGATCGCACTAGTCTGGGTTTAATGTCGCTCATAATAAGACCGTTGGCGCGTTCGACTTGACCATTTGTTTGAGGGTGATAGACAGAGGTGTAATCGAGCTTAATGCCCAAGTTGACGCACCAAGTTTTCACCTCATCGGCTGTAAAATTGGAGCCATTATCGGTGATGATGCTGTGGGGGACACCATAATAGTGTACGACACCTGATATAAAGTCTATCACTGGTCTGGATTCGGCCATTTTAACAGGTTTGGCTTCTATCCATTTGGTGAATTTATCCACCATGACCAACATATATTTTTTCTTATGGCTTCCCCCTTTAAGGGGTCCGACCATATCGAGCCCTCAGACCACAAAAGGCCAGGTTATGGGGATTGTTTGGAGGGCGGTGGGTGGCATATGACTTTGGTTGGCAAAAAGCTGGCATCCGACGCAATGTTGGATGAGGTCTTGTGCGTCTACTCGGGCCATCGACCAATAGAAACTTGTACGAAAGGCCTTTCTTACAAGGGACCGAGCTGCAGTGTGGTGACCGCCGAGTCCAGCATGAATTTCAGCCAAGAGTTGTCGCCCTTCCTCCTTGCAGATACATCTTTGAAGTACTCCGGTAGTGCTTTTCTTATAGAGCTCTCCCTCATGGACTTTGTAGGCCTTAGAGAGCCGAACTATGCAGCGTGCCTCATTTTGGTCCTCGGGGAGTTCTTGCCTATTAAGGTAGGCTAAGAAGGGTTCGGTCCATAGGGCGATGACAGCCATGATGAGATGGGTCGAAGATGTTATTTCGGTGGCAGAGCCCCCGACTATGTCAGTGTCTTCGGAATCTGGGGTTGTGTTTGGATCCGGACTAATATTGCCAGTTTCCCCTTGACACACCACGGATGGCTTAAACAACCTTTCCAGAAAGTTGTTAGGTGGGACTGGGTCGCGCTTAGCGCCAATGTGGGCGAGAACATCCGCCGCTTGATTGTTTTCTTGAACCACGTGATCGAATCGAGCTGACATTTGGAGGATGGCATTTCAATAAGCCGCCATTTTTGGATCTTTGGCATTGATGTCTCCATTTTTTGAGATATTGTGAGGTTTGAATCCCCACGCACTTCCAGGCGTTGAATGCCCATGGAGACAGCCATCCGAAGACCATGTTGTAGAGCCCCGTATTTGGCTGCATTGTTGGAGTCTGTGTATAATATTTGGAGTATGTATTGTACAGTATCTCTAGTGGGGGATGTTAGGACAACGCCTGCTCCCAGACCTGCCAGCATTTTAGATCCGTCAAAGTGCATGATCCAATTGGAGTATGCACCGTACTCTTTAGGGAGTTCGACCTCTGTCCATTCGGCGACAAAGCCTGCCAGTACTTGTGATTTGATGGCCCGCTGTGGTTTGTCTGTGATGTCGAATGGGAGGATCTCGATGGCCCACTTAGCAATCCGACCCGTTGCATCGCGGTTGTTTATTATCTCATTGAGTGGTACTTCAGAGGCCACCATGATTGAACACTCTTGAAAGTAGTGATGTAGTTTCCAGGATGCCATGAAGATTGCGTATGCTATTTTTTGATAATGGGGGTACCGAGATTTGCATGGTGTGAGGATAGTGGATACATAGTATACCAGCTTTTGAAGCGGGAACTTGTGTCCGTCCTCCTCTCGTTCGACGATGAGCTCTGTGCTCACAACTTGGTGTGTTGCAGCTATGTATAGCAACATGGGTTCGCCAACATTCGGTGCGGCTAGGATTGGGTTGCTTGCTAGAAGGGCCTTTATTTCTTCCAGTCCGGCCGTCGCTGCGTCCGTCCACTTGAAGTGTTCGATGCATCGAAGAAGGCAATAGAGTGGCAGTGCCTTTTCTCCCAATCTAGAGATAAAGCGGCTTAAGGCTGCCACACATCCAGTTAGCTCCTGGATTTGTTTGAGATCTGTTGGGGTAGCCAACTGTGACAAAGCTCAGATTTTGGCCGGGTTTGCTTCAATTCCTCTATTGGAAACGATGAAGCCCAGCAGCTTTCTGGTGGGAACGCCGAAAACACATTTTTTTGGATTGAGCTTGATGTCATATGTTCGGAGGTTGTCGAATGTGAGCCTCAGATTGTCTATTAAAGACTCGATGTGTCTGGTCTTGATGACCACGTCGTCCACATATGCTTCAACTGTTTTGCCGATTTGTTTCTCCACGCATGTTTGGATCATGCGTTGGTAGGTGGCCCCGTTGTTTTTAAGCCCGAAAGGCATAGTGTTGAAGCAAAAGGGGTAGTATGGGGTGATGAATGCCGTTGCGGCTTGATCTGACTCCGCCATCTTGATTTGATGGTATCCGGAGTATGCGTCAAGGAAACACAGTGCATCATGTCCTGCGGTAGCATCGGTGATCTGATCAATGCGGGGGAGAGGGAAGGGATCCTAGGGTCAGGCCTTGTTAAGGTCTTTAAAATTGACACACATGCGCCAGGATTTGTTCTTCTTTGGTACCATCACAAGGTTTGCTAGCCAATCCGGGTGTTTTATTTCTCTGATGAATCCAGCTTCGAGTAGCTTGGCTAGCTCCTCTCCCATAGCTTGTCATTTGGGTTCGGAAAAGCGTCGTAGTGTCTGCTTGACCGGTTTATATGCTTTCAATATGTTGAAGCTATGCTCAGCCAGCCTGCGTGGGATTCCTGGCATGTCTGAAGGGTGCTAGGCGAAGATGTCCCAATTCTCGCGTAGAAACGCTCGCAGTGCGGCGTCGATTGTGGGGTCCAGCTGTGCCCCGATGGATGCTGTCTTCATGGAGTCTGTTGGATGGACTTGGAATTTGACTGTTTCGTCCGTTGGTCTAAAGGAGGTGGTCTTGGATCATTTATGGAGTATCATGTCGTCCCTGCCCACTGTGGAGCATAATGCAGTTAACTCTTCGGTCGCGAGGGCTTCAGATAGTGCATCAAGGGCCAGGGCGGCGGTTTTATTTTCGGCGCAGAGTGCTATGTCCGGATCACTGGAAAGGGTGATGACTCCATTGGGCCCGGGCATCTTGAGCTTCATGTACCCATAATGGGGTATAGCTTGGAAGCTCGTGAATGCGTCTCGCCCCAAGAGGGCGTGGTATCCGCTGCTGAAAGGGACCACTTGGAATTTTATCTCTTCGGACCTGTAATTTTCCGGCGTGCCGAATACCACATCTAGTGTGATTTTTCCCGCACATCGTGCCTCCTGACTGGGAATGATTCCTTGGAAGGTTGTGCTGCTTTGCTCAATGCGGCTCCTATCTATTTCCATTTTGTTGAGAGTTTCCTCGTAGATGAGGTTTAATCCGTTGTCGCCGTCCATGAGCACTTTGGTAAGCCAGAAGCCGTCCATGATTGGACTAAGGACCAAAGTGGCTGGTTCCCAGACTATTATGAATTGTGGTTCGTCACTGGCATTGAAAGTTATGGCTGTGTCGTTCCAAGGGTTTACTGCTGCAATTTGGCAAACTTCGGCAAGGCTGTGGAGTGCTCTCTTGCACCTGTTATTCGAGGCGAAAGTCTCAAAGACTGTCAAGATTGTATTGTTTTGTTCGGCGGGATGATGCTCTATGGTGTTGTTGATGAGGAGATCCTCTCCGCTCTTGGCCACCTGCCGAAGTATCCAACATGCTCTAAGGCTATGTGTTGGTATTGTATCCGGTGTGGTGTGTATTTTACATGGCCTATCGAGCCATCACTCCAACATGGTTCCGCGCCCTGCTGTGGGCTTCGGTTTCTTCGTGATTTGATCGGGTGTCCTACAGGGGTACACCCTTTTTGTTTGGACGAGGGGTTTAGTGAGAGCCAGTGGGTCCCAAAAGGCTGCCTGGGTTTTCCAGGCGCTTTCCATTGTGCAGTATTTCTATACTATGCCCGCCAAGTCAGCAAAGTGTGATATGCTATGGCGCTTTATGGCGTTAAGGATTCCCTTGTCCAGGCAATTTCTGCAAAAGAATGAGATTGTGTCTTCCTCGCGACAATCCTTAACCTTGTTCATTACAAGGAGGAATCTGGCCCAAAAGTGATGTACTGTCTCTTGGGATTGTTGTCTGACATGGGAAAGATCGCTTGTATCTGGGTGGGTGCATGGTGTCGATGTCAAAACCGGCGGATCTCGGGTAGGGGGTCCCGAACTGTGCGTCTAAGGCTAATGGTAATAGGAGGCTGGGGACACGATGTTTACCCAGGTTCGGGCCCTCTCAATGGAGGTAATACCCTACTTCCTGCTTGATTGCTCTTGATGATATGAGTATTACAAGAGTTGATCTACCACGATATTAGAGAGGCTAAACCCTAGAAGCTAGCCTATGGTATGATTATTGTTGTCCGTTGTTCGGTCCTATGGACTAAACCCTCCGGTTTATATAGACACCGGAGGGGGCTAGAGTTACACAAAGTCGGTTTACAGAGGAGGAGATCCACATCCGAATCGCCAAGCTTGCCTTCCATGCCAAGGAGAGTCCCATCCGGACACGGGACGAAGTCCTCTGTCTTGTATCTTCATAGTCCAATAGTCCGGCCAAAGTATATAGTTCGGTAGTCCGGATACCCCCTTATCCAGGACTCCCTCAGGTGGAATTAATTCCAAACCCTGACCCGATCTGGGACCCAGAGCTTGAAGAGCACCCGAACTTAATAATTCGGTTTCTGGGATGTTACCCAATTTTTCGGGCCCACATCTGGTCCTAAGTCCGGGACTTGGGGCATGTCTTCCCGTGAACGGGTATCCGGCTCGGTGAGCTCGGTAATCCGGACATAGTCCGTCCTCGGTATGGGAGGGGAGTTATTGTGTTGCTCCTCCACCACCGCTATCTGATGGGTGATCGGCGGAGAGTTAATATCCCTCTGATCGGGTTTAAGCCCAATCCGGTCGTAGTCCCTAGCGACGCCCAGGGCGGCGATGCGATTTAAGAGCTCGTTCAAAGACGATAGCTCTGTCGGATCCATCTGCTCGGCGTGTTCCGAGCTGATGCGGAGACGATTCTCGATGACCCGAGAGGTCATTGTTGGCTCGAAGGCCGAACGGGCGGTCATAATAAAACCGCCCAGCCGGAGGGTTTGGCCTGAGGCCAAGGATCCCCCTGGAGGTGATGGTGTCCTTGATAACAAGGCAAGCCATCAACCCTATCTTCAACGTCACAGTGGAACTCTCAATTAAAGCACCAATGTCGGTGTCAAAACTGGCGGATCTCGGGTAGGGGGTCCCGAACTGTGCGTCTAAGGATAATGGTAACAGGAGGCGGGGGACACGATGTTTACCCAGGTTCGGGCTCTCTCTATGGAGGTAATACCCTACTTCCTGCTTGTTTGATCTTGATGATATAAGTATTACAAGAGTTGATCTACCATGAGATCATAGAGGCTAACCCTAGAAGCTAGCCTATGATTATGATTGTTCTTGTCCTCTGGACTGAACCCTCCAGTTTATATAGACACCGGAGGGGGTTAGGGTTACATCAGGTCGGTTACAGAGAAGGGAATCTACATACCCGAATCGCCAAGCTTGCCTTCCACGCAAAGGAGAGTCCCACCCGAACACGGGACGAAGTATTCTATCTTGTATGTTCATAGTCCAATAGTCCGGCTAAAGCATATAGTCTGGCTGTCCGAGGACCCCCTAATCCAGGACTTCCTCAAAGGGCGATGGGCGCCAGCCTGCAGGGGCGCCCAAACGACCAACCCATGGCGTGGGCTGCCGGTGGTTTGCCGGAGTGCAGCCAAGGCAAGTCGGCCACGGAGGGCGCCAGTAGAGGGTGGCACGGGGGAGCAGGGGGCCGTGCAACACGCGCAGCAGTGGGGACAGTAGTGGACTGAGCCGGCAAGGGCGCGCGGCGGCGCATGAGAGGAGCAGTGGTGCCGGGGGGAAGTGGGGCGCGAGCGGATGGGAGAGCACGCCAACGCAGACGTGGGGCAGCACGCGAGCGAGGTGGCCAAAGCAGCAGGCACGCGCGCAGGAGAAGCAGCAGCAGCAAGCACGGGGGGCGCAAGGCAAGCACAGCCGCGTGCGGGGAGCGGCAGGCGGGGACCAAGGCACGAGGGAAGCGCGCGTGCGTGCGCGGCCGTGGGCTTGCGTGCACAAGAACAGGGGAAGGAGGAGGGGCAGAGCTCATGGGGCAGGTAGGGGGAAAAGGCGGCGGGCGATGGTGTGGTCGATGGGGACGACGGTGATGTGGAGGAAGCAGTCTGGCGAGAAAGCTCCGGGCGACGAGGTGGCCGCGACGGCGGTGCTGCTGCAGGCGTGCCGCTCGGGGACGGCCATGGCAAGGAGGAGGCGAGGTAGGCCAGATCCTCAACGGGGCCTCGAGGATCCGTGCATCCCCGGTGGCGAGGCGACGGCACGAGGACGACAGGAGGACCTGCGGGGCGGAGGCGGCGGTCCGGGGCGATGGGGTCGTGCCCCGATCCAGATTAGATTGGGGGGGAGCGAGGATTGTGGGGGAATCGGGGTGTGGGTGTTTTAGGGTTTCGGGTCGGGGCAGTGGCCTTGTAAGCCAGAGATGTGGGGGCGGCTGGGCCGGCCGGTCGACCAGCTGGGG
Organism: Triticum timopheevii; assembly: GCA_963921465.1. NCBI lineage: Eukaryota > Viridiplantae > Streptophyta > Magnoliopsida > Poales > Poaceae > Triticum > Triticum timopheevii. Next base: position 500,842,870 of record OY997272.1, read on the forward strand.
CGAGGCCCAACGGGAGGGGAGGTTTTCTCCTTTTGTTTGTTTTTTTCTTTCTTTTCTATTACTTTTAGTTTCACTTTTACTTTAGATCTATAATTTATAAAAGTAGTCCCTAATTTAGTCTAAACAATTATACTACTGCCACATAAGTTTGGGCAATGATGACCCACAAGTGTAGGGGATCTATCGTAGTCCTTTAGATAAGTAAGAGTGTCGAACCCAACGAGGAGCAGAAGGAAATGATAAGCGGTTTTCAGTAAGGTTTTCTCTGCAAGCACTGAAATAGTAGGTGATAGATAGTTTTGTGATAAGATAAATAGTAACGAGCAAGAAGTAAATAAAGTAAATAAAGTGCAGCAAGGTGGCCCAATCCTTTATGTAGCAAAGGATAAGCCTGGACAAATTCTAATAATGAAGAAGGAGCTCCCGAGGACACATTGGGAATTATCGTCAAGCTAGTTTTCATCACGTTCATAAGATTCGCGTTCGGTACTTTGATAATTTGATATGTGGGTGGACCGGCACTTGGGTACTGCCCTAACTTGGACAAGCATCCCACTTATGATTAACCCCTATTGCAAACATCCGCAACTACAAAAAGGAGTATTAAGGTAAACCTAACCACAACATTAAACATATGGGTCCATATCAACCCCTAACGAAGCAACGCATAAACTAGGGTTTAAGCTTCTATCACTCTAGCAACCCATCATCTACTTATTACTTCCCTATGCCTTCCTCTAGGCCCAAATAATGGTGAAGTGTCATGTAGTCGACGTTCACATAACAACACTAGAGGAAAGACAATATACATCTCATCAAAATATCGAACGAATACCAAATTCACATGACTACTAATAGCAAGACTTCACCCATCTCCTCAGGAACAAACGTAACTACTCATAAAGCATATTCATGTTCATAATCAGAGGAGTAATAATATGCATAAAGGATCTGACCATATGATCTTCCACCAAGTAAACCAATTAGCATCAACTACAAGGAGTAATCAACACTACTAGCAACCCACAGGTACCAATTTGTGGTTTTGATACAAGATTGGATACAAGAGATGAACTAGGGTTTTGAGAGGAGATGGTGCTGGTGAAGATGTTGATGGAGATTGACCCCCTCCTGATGAGAGGATCGTTGGTGATGACGTTGGTGATGATTTCCCCCTCCTGGAGGGAAGTGTCCCCGGCAGAACAGCTCCGCCAGAGCCCTAGATTGATTCCGCCAAGGTTCCGCCTCGTGGAGACGGAGTTTCATCCCGTAAGCTTGCCCATGATTTTTCCCAGGGTAAAAGTGATGATATAGCAGAAGATGGACACCGCAGGCCCACCAGGGGGCCCAGGAGATAGGGGGTCGCGCCCTACAGGGGGGGCTGTCTCCTGGACAGGGTGTAGGCCCCCTGGCCTATTTCTTTCGCTCATAAATTCTTGATAAATCCAAAAAGTTGTTTCATGGAGTTTCAGGACTTTTGGAGTTGTGCAGAATAGGTTTCCAACGGTTGCTCCTTTTCCAGCCAAAATTCCAGCTGTGGGCATTCCCCCTCTTCATGGTAAACCTTGTAAAATAAGACAGAATAGCCATAAGTATTGAGATATAATGTGTAATGACAGGCCATAATGCAATAAATATTGATATAAAAGCATGATGCAAAATGGACGTATGAACTCCCCCAAGCTTAGACCTCGCTTGTCCTCAAGCGGAAGCCGAAATCAAAAAATATGTCCACATGTTTAGAGATAGAGGTGTCGATAAAAAAATGCGGACATGAGGGCATCATGATCATTCTAATAACAGTAACATATATAGATTTTTGTCATATGATTTCCTATGCTCAAGTAATAAGCAATTCACAACGTCAAGTATGGTTCATAAACTTCATTGGGAACTAACAAACTATAATCTCAGTCATTGAAGCAATTGCAATTTATCGTAACATCAGAAAGAGTTAATAATAGAGCTTTTCAACAAGCTCACATACTCAACTATCTCGTAGTCTCCCATAATTGCTAACACTCATGCAATACTTGTGGTTATAGAGTTTCAGCCGGACACTGAGAAAGATAGGGGCTTATTGTGTTGCCTCCCAACGTATTCACCTTTAGGTGATGTCAACAATAATAGCCTATGCCAACTTACATCCAATTGGATATATGTTTCATGATCTTTCAAACACGAGGAGCTTGCCAAAGGATAAAATGAAAAAGAGGGGAAAGGTGAGGATCACCTTGACTCAAGCATAAAGTAAAAAATAAAGTAAAAGTTAAGCCCTTCGCAGAGGGAAGCAGAGGTTGTCATGCGCGTTTAGGGTTGATGCACGAAATCTTAATGCAAAAGAATGTCACTTTATATTGTCCCTTGTATGTGGACCTTTATTATGCAATCCGTCGCTTTTATTACTTCCACAACAAGTTCGTACAAAGCTTATTTTCTTTGCACTAATAAGTCATACATATTTACAGAGCAATTTTTATTGCTTGCACCGATGACAACTTACTTGAAGGATCTTACTCAATCCATAGGTAGGTATGGTGGACTCTCATGGCAAAACTGGGTTTGAGGAAATTTGGAAGCACAAGTAGTATCTCTACTTGGTGCAAGGAATTTGGCTAGCAAGAGGGGGAAAGGCAAGCTCAACATGTTTGTAAGGTCAATAACAATATACTTTAACTGAGATGTCGGAAAACATAAACCATTATGTTGTCTTCCTTGTCCAACATCAACTCTTTTAGCATGCCATACTTAATGAGTGATTCACAATCATAAAAGATGTCCAAGATAATATATTTATATGTGAACCCCTCTTTCCTTATCACTTCCTATTAATTGCAACGATGACCAAGGCTACATTCATCAACTCTCAACAATTTTTATGCCTCATACTTTCTATGTGTGAAGTTATCACTATCCATAAGATCAATATGAACTCTTTTGTTCTTTCTACTTTCTCGAGATCATAGCAACATAGCAAAGCCCTTGACTCAACACTAACATTTATTATAGATAGCACACGGACTCGCTTACATAAAGAGATCACAATGCAAAACTCAAAACTACTTGATATCAAAACTTCAATCTACTAGATCAAGATACTACTAAAAGGATCGAACTAAATAAAGCGGTAAAGATAGGAGTGTGATGGTGATACGATACCGGGGCACCTCCCCCAAGCTTGGCAGTTGCCAAGGGGAGTGCCCATACCCATGTGATTATTTCTTCGGAGGTGGTGAAGTAGGAGTTGTTGCATTTTTCTTCTCTAGCTTGTGTCTGAGGCTAAAATTTTCCTCCCTCAGATCCTCATTCTTGAGCACAAGTTTCATTACCTTTTTGCATAATGCTGCCTTGTTGTCCTGCAAAAAACATGGTGGGATAGATTGGACCTTAGGGAGGCTTGACTTCTTGAACTCCACATGCATATCACCAGGTTGAGGTACTGGATCGTCCTGTTCATCGGAGCTTGTCTCCTCCTTCGTCTTTGAATCATAGTCTTCTTCTTCATCTGTGGTCCAGCCATAATGTTCCACATCCCCACATACTTTTGGATTTGCAATATAATCAACCATGTAGCTCTCTCCCTCCGAATCTTGGGACGACATCTTGTTCCAAATCTGCAACAAGAACAGCTCGAAATGAAAATAGAGGATATTTGCGTGATACGATGGTCAAAACCTTCGGGAGTATATATAATGAACTTTACCGACCAAAATACGTAACATACAAGAAAACAAAGTCCGGGAGGCACACAAGGTGCCCACGAGATAGGGGGCGCGCCCTACAGGGGGGGGGCGCGGCCTCCTCTCTCGTGGGAGCCTCGTGTCCCTTTCGGACTACTTCTTTCTTCCTAAATTTCTTAAATAATCCAAAACTGATAAAAATTGCCATTATAGTTGTTTTGGAGTCGGTTTACTTACCGTACCATGTACCTATGCCTTTTCGGGGTCTGGAACATTCTGGAAAGTGTCTCTTATGTATTCCTCGGGGGTTATGGTTTCAATAATATTAGTTTCAACATTGATAGGATTACCTGAAATATAATGTTTAATTCTTTGACCGTTAACCACCCTCAGATTTGTGCCTTCGAAGTTATTGATTTTTATAGCACCAGAACGATAGACCTCCTCGATAACGTAGGGACCTTCCCATTTTGAGAGAAGTTTTCCTGCAAAAAATCTTAAACGAGAGTTGAATAATAACACATAATCTCCTATGTTAAACTCACGCTTTTGTATCCTCTTATCATGCCTGCGTTTGACTTTTTCTTTGAAAAGCTTGGCATTCTCATATGCTTGGGTTCTCCATTCATCAAGTGAGCTAATATCAAACAACCTCTTCTCACCGGCAAGTTTGAAGTCATAATTGAGCTCTTTAATAGCCCAATATGCTTTATGTTCAAGTTCAAGAGGTAAATGACATGCTTTTCCATAAACCATCTTATATGGAGACACACCCATAGGATTTTTGTATGCAGTTCTATAGGCCCATAATGCATCATCAAGTTTTCTGGACCAATTTTTTCTAGATCTATTCACATTCTTTTGCAAAATTAATTTGAGCTCTCTATTGCTCAACTCTACTTGATCACTAGACTGCAGGTGATAAGGAGATGTGATTCTATGATTGACATCACACTTAGCAAGCATCTTACGGAAAGCACCATGAATAAAGTGTGAACCACCATCAGTCATAAGATATCTAGGGACTCCAAACCTCGGAAAAATAACTTCTTTAAGCATTTTAATAGAAGTGTTATGATCATCACTACTAGTTGGAATAGCTTCTACCCACTTAGTAACGTAATCAACAGCAACTAAAATATGTGTATAACCATTGGAGGGAGTTAAAGGTCCCATATAATCAAAGCCCCAAACATCAAACGGTTCAATAACAAGAGAATAATTCATAGGCATTTCTTGACGTCTACTAATGTTACCTATTCTTTGACATTCATCACAAGATAAGACAAACTTACGAGCATCTTTGAAGAGGGTAGGCCAATAAAAACCAGATTGTAGTACCTTGTGTGCAGTTCTATCTCCAGCGTGGTGTCCTCCATAAGATTCAGAGTGACAGTTGCGTAGGATTTTTTTCCTATTCATGCTTAGGCACACAACGTCTAATGATACCATCTACTCCTTCTTTATAAAGGTGTGGATCATCCCAGAAGTAATGTCTTAAATCATAAAAGAACTTTTTCTTTTGTTGGTATGTGAAACTAGGCGGTATATATTTAGCAACAATGTAATTAGCATAATCAGCATACCAAGGAGCAGTACGAGAAGCATTGGCAACCGCTAATTGTTCATCAGGAAAACTATCATTAATAGGCAGTGGGTCATCAAGAACATTCTCTAACCTAGACAAGTTGTCTGCAAAGGGGTTCTCAGCTCCCTTTCTATCAATAATATGCAAGTCAAATTTTTGGAGCAAGAGAACCCATCTAATGAGTCTAGGCTTAGCATCTTTCTTTTCCATAGGATATTTAATAGCAGCATGATCAGTGTGAATAGTAACTTTGGAATCAACAATATAAGGTCTAAACTTATCACATGCAAACACAACTGCTAAGAACTCTTTTTCAGTAGTAGCATAATTTCTCTAGGCAGTATCAAGAGTCTTACTAACATACTGGATAACATTCAAGTTCTTATCGACTCTTTGCCCTAAAACAGCACCCACAGCATAATCACTAGCATTGCACATAATTTCAAAAGGTAAATTCCAATCAGGTGACTCAACAATAGGTGCAGTGATCAAAGCTTTCTTAAGTGTTTCAAATGCTTCCGCACAATCATCATCAAAGACAAAAGGAATATCTTTCTGCAATAAATTAGTCAGAGGCCTAGAGATTTTAGAAAAGTCCTTAATGAACCTCCTATAAAAGCCGAGGAAACTTCTTATACCTTTTATGTCCTTGGGACCTGGCATCTTTTCAATAGCATCAACTTTGGTTTTATCAACTTCAATACCTCTCTTGGAGATCTTGTGCCCCAAGACAATGACTTCATTAACCATAAAGTGACACTTTTCCCAATTTAGGACGAGACTAGTGTCTTCGCATCTCTGCAAAACTCGACCAAGGTTGCTCAAACAATCATCAAAAGAGGATCCATAGACGGAGAAGTCATCCATGAATACCTCACAAATCTTTTCACAAAAATCAGAAAATATAGCCATCATGCATCTTTGAAAGGTAGCAGGTGCATTACATAATGTCACGCCCAATATGCGATACCATCCTAAAGAGACTCGAAGGTCCCACCAAGGATAGAACCGCATATTGAAACGCTTTTGCAAGGTGGATATCATTACATCAACATTACATAATAGATGGGGATACATACAAGAGGCATACAATGCCACACAAATACAACATCACAATACATAAGAGCAACATCCGACTACGGATGAAACATAAACAGAAACTCAAACGACATCCACCCTGCTAGCCCAGGCTGCCGACCTGGAACCTATCCCCTGATCGAAGAAGCAGAAGAAGAACTCAACGCAAGCAAGCATCGCTCTCGCGTCATGATCATCGCATAACCTGTACCTGCAACTGTTGTTGTAGTAATCTGTGAGCCACGAGGACTCAGCAATCCCATTACCATGGGTATCAAGACTAGCAAAGCTTAATGGGAAAGGAAGGGGTAAAGTGGTGAGGTTGCAGCAGCGACTAAGCATGATATGGTGGCTAACATACGCAAATAAGAGCGAGAAGAGAGCAAGCGGAACGGTCGTGAAGCTAGCAATGATCAAGAAGTGATCCTGAACTCCTACTTATGTCAAACATAACCCAAAAACCGTGTTCACTTCCCGAACTCCGCCGAAAAGAGACCATCACGGCTACACACGCGGTTGATGCGTTTTAATTCGGATCTGGTGTCAAGTTATCTACAACCGGACATAACAAATTCCCATCTGCCTATAACCGCAGGCATGGCTTTCGAAAGATTATACCCTGCAGGGGTGTCCCAACTTAGCCCATGATAAGCTCTCGCGATCAACAAAGGATATACCTTCTCCTAGGAAGACCCGATCAGACTCGGAATCCCGGTTTACAAGACATTTCGACAATGGTAAAACAAGACCAGCAAGACCGCCCGATGCGCCGACAATCCCGATAGGAGCTGCACATATCTCGTTCTCAGGGCAACACCGGATGAGCAATCCGTACAACTAAAACCAGACCTCAAGTTTCCTTGAGGGGGCGCTGCAAAGGGCTCTAGTTCGGACCAACACTTAGACAAGCACTGGCCCGGGGGGGCTGTAATAAAGATGACCCTTGGGTTAATTACTCCCAAGGGAAATATAGGTGGTGGTGAGGCAAATGGTAAAACCAATGTTGGGCCTTGCTGGAATAGTTTTATTCAAAGCGAACTGTCAAGGGGGTCCCATAAATCACCCAACCACGTTAGGAACGCAAAATCCGGGAACATAACACCGGTATGACGGAAACTAGGGCGGCAAGAGTGGAACAAAACACCAGGCATAAGGCCGAGCCTTCAACCCTTTACCAAATATATAGATGCATTAATTAAATAAGAGATACTGTGATATCCCAACATAATCCTGTCCGTCATGGAGCAATCTTCAACTTCACCTGCAACTAACAATGCTATAAGAGGGTCTGAGCAAAGCGGTAACATAGCCAAGCAACGGTTTGCTAGGAAGGGTGAAAAAGGTTAGAGGCTGACATGGCAATTTGGGAGGCTTGATGAGAAAAAGATAGGTAACGCAGCATAGCGATAGAATGAATCAACTAGCATAGCAATGATAGTAGTGAGATCCAGGGTAGCGGTCATCCTGCCTGAAATCCCTCAAGGAAGAAGAATGAGTCCATGAAGAATACGAACGGATGAAGCCGAACCAAGCGTAGACGAACGAATCCTCACGATCGCAACGAAACAGGAACTATCGAGAAGAAGCACACAACACAGTAAACACACCACACATGAACAAGGCATGATGCACAAACAAGCATGATGCATGACAAAGCTACATGAAGCTACTCATGGCAAGAGATGATGCAAACAAGAGCAACACATCAAGGCAAGTTTAAATGAGGCCGGGAACAACATATAACAATTCTGGTAAGTCCTCATATGCAAGTTTCGAAATTGGTCCAGATCTGAATAAACATTATGTTCAAGTTGTTAAACAGCAAGTTAAGATGCACCATGATGATCTACACGAGATTCTAGTCAAGTTACATATAAAGTTCATTTAATTCGGAGCTACGGCCTAGAAGATATGAGCAAAACAAGTTAAACATGGCATTGATGCAAAATGCATACAAACATCAAGCAAACACCTCAAAACATGGATGCAACAAGATAATATGAAACTACATGCAAAATCAAGCAAGTTTTATATAGAGCACACTCAAAATGGAGCAACGGTTCAACACACACACTATACAAGTTATAGCAACAATCTGTCCAAAACAGCAACTAGGCATATTGCAAGCATCAAAACAACATGCTACAGCATCTCAACATAAAAACAAAAGGCATGGACATGATGTACAGCTAAAGCATAACAAAACATGAACACTGAGCTAACTCCAGAAATCACTAGAACATGCTCAAACACACATGACAAGATTGCAAATAATAACAGTTTCAGACTTCACAGAAATAACATCAGGTTGCAATGTTTAGAGCTATCAAACAATATGTTACAGGAACTTATCATGGCAAACAAAGGCATGTCATGATACTACTAAATGCATAGAACAAAAGTCCTTTACTGACCATGAGCCAAAAAGGACCAGAAGATATGATGGCACCCATTTAAACACAGCAAGTTATATGACAGATTCAAACAGGGCAGGATCAACAATAAGTAGGCATGTTGGTGAGCTTGTACCACTCACCACAGAGCAATAAATGGCATGGCAAGGCAACCAACAGTAAGAATACATGTTTATGAAGCTAAGCATGGCAAGAACAAGTCCATAGGGTGCATGGATCACTAACAACAATCATGGCAACAACTGAACTTAATGTTAACAGGCTGACAGCAACATTATTTAGCAACTTTGGAGCAATATTACAACAATCTACCGCAAGCTATAAATTCAACCAGGGGCATGGATGGATAGAGCATGACATTTATAACAAAACACCCTTAGTGAACATCTCCAGATTATGCATATAATGACTTGTAGCAGCAGGTTTACATAGCATCACGAAATAATAGATTCAGCCTAGCAAAACAGTAACAGCAAGTACACTACTTTACAAGCTTGATTCACTCACCACAATTCATTGCATAATAATATAAGCATAGCATCAGCAAGAAGACATGTTTATGAAACTAACCAAGGCAAGAACAAGTTCATAGCATGCAAGGATCAACTACAACAACCTTGGCAAAATTGAATAACATGTAAACAATCTGCCAGGAAACATTTTATAGCAAAAGTAGAGCATGCAAATGACATGATAGACTACTCCATAATTTCAAACAGGGACATGAATGGATAGAGGCAAACCATATGTTCAAAACATCCTTACTTAAGTATCTCAAAATATGCATGGATCTCTCTGTAGCATCAAGTTTACATGGCATAAAAATAACAGCAGAACAGGGACTGAAATCAGCAACATCACGAAGCCTAGTTTGCATGCTTGTTCTAGTCACCACATTGATCACAAAAATACATGTCATACACCACTTTAAAGATGGCATGACATAGTTCAAAACACATATAGACATCAACCTCATAGGATGCACACATCAATCATGGCAAAAATGACAAAAGAGCATGTTCTGTTAACAGACAGCAGACAACATTATATAGCATTCTTGCAATGATGATACAGGCATCAAGATGAACTCAAATGAACATGGTGCAATGTAATGAAATGAAGTACTCGTTGAGGTGAACAATTTGGAATATTACACGCACGAAACAGAGCAGCATGCATGGAGATATGATGCGATGAACATGGCATGATAATGTAAGATTTTCAGGGACTGCAGAATTATCACCTCCGGATCAGGGGGTTGACCCGGGCGCGGATTTCGAGGCAGATCCGGAGCTCGCCGGAGAAGACGACGGGGAAGGCGGCGCCGGAGGCGAGGAAGGGGGCCGGAGATGGGGCCGAGGCGCCGGGGGTCACCGGAGGAGGCGGCGCGGCGCGGCTCCGGCGCGGGGGCCGCGGCAGGGACGGGGATGCGCGGGACGCCGGAGGGGCGCGGCGGCGGAGCTCCGAGGCGGCATGGAGGCCCGCGGCGGCGGCGCGAGGCGGCAGGGACGGGAGGAGCGGAGGCCGGGCGCGGCGGCGAGGGTCCGGCGCGGCGGCGCGGGACGGGCGGCGGCGCGGGCGAGGCGCCCGGCGGGCGGCGGACGTGCTCGGGCCGACCCGGGCCCCGATGGGCTTCGGCGGGCCCCGCGCGGGCTCGGGCGGGACGGTGGCGGCGGGAGGAGAGAGAGAGGCCGGCGGGACACATGGCGGCGCAGGATTCGCGGAGGGGCGGCGGCTGGACGTGTCCGGTGGGATTGGACATGTCCGGCGGCGAGAGATAGGTTTGATCTAGGGTTTGCACCGAAATTTCGGGGAGGGCACAAATATATAGGTAGAGGGAGCTAGGAGACTCCAAATGAGGAGTGGTTTTTGGCCACGCGTTTGTGATCGAATGACCGAGAGCATGGAGGAGAGTTTGATGGGTTTTGGGCCACTTTGGAGGGGTGTTGGGCTGCAAAGAGAAAGGGGGGTTTTAGGCTACGCGGCTAACCGTTGGAGTACCAAACGACCTCCAAATGGCGCAAAACTTGAAAGGCGGTCTACCGGTGCTATACCAAGGCTGCTTGGCAAACCTCGGGCCATTCCGAGAAAGTTTAACACCTGCTCACAACAGGAGATAAAAAGGGGAACGCCGGAGGACATAGGAGTGCCGGATCGCAAAACGGACAACGGGGAAAAAGCTCGGACGCATGAAACGAACACATATGCAATGCAATGCACATGATGACATGATAAAATGCAACACGCAAGCAAATGACATGGCAACGACAGCAAATAACTGGAAGACACTTGACGCATCGAATCCGGGGCGTTACACATAAACCAAAAGGCATACGTCTATAAGCAAAAGTACCAAAAGGGCAAGTAAAAGTAGTTTTAGATTGATCCTTCGCAGACACGGGTATTTGAGAGAAGCCAGAATAACCATCTAGAAAGCAAAAATGTGTGTGTTTGGATAGCCTTTCTAGCATTTGATCAATAAAAGGTAAAGGGTAATGATCTTTCTTAGTAGCTTTATTTAACTTAATGAAATCAATTACCATCCTATAGCCTATAATAATTCTTTGCGGGATCAATTCATCTTTATCATTAGGAACAACGGTAATACCTCCCTTTTTAGGGACACAATGGACCGGGCTCACCCATTCACTATCAGCAACGGGATAAATAATACCTGCCTCAAGGAGTTTTAGAATCTCCTTTCTTACCACTTCCTTCATTTTGGGGTTTAATCGTCTTTGAGGATCTCTAACTGGTGTGGCATCTTTCTCCACTGAAATTTTGTGTTGACATAATGTGGGACTAATGCCCTTAAGATCGTCCAGAATATATCCAATAGCAGCTCGGTGCTTCTTTAGAGTTTTCAATAATCTTTCTTCTTCTTTCTCTGAAAGGTTAGCACTAATAATAACAAGATATATTTCTTTTTCATCAAGATAAGCATACTTGAGATTATCAGGTAAGGGTTTGAGTTCGAACACGGGATCACCCTTGGGTGGAGGGGGATCCCCAAGAATTTCAACGGGAAGGTTATGTTTTAGCATAGGTTCTTGTTTAAGGAACACTTCATCTATTTCTTCCCTTTCCTTCATAAACATATCGTTTTCATGGTCTAACAAATATTGTTCTAACGGATCAGTTGGACGAATAGCAATGGAAGCAAGACCAATAATTTCATCCTTACTAGGTGGTTCCCTTTCACGAGGTTGTCTACTAAACTTAGCGATATTAAACTCATGAGACATACCATCTATGCCAACAGTGACAATATTCTTTTCACAATTAATCTTAGCACTAGCAGTATTCAAGAAGGGTCTACCAAAAATAATGGGACAAAAATCATCTTGTGGGGATCCAATAACAAGAAAATCAGCAGGGTATTTAATCTTCCCACACAAGACTTCAACATCTCTAACAATCCCAATAGGTTTAATGGTGTCCCTATTAGCAAGCTTAATAGTAACATCAATGTCTTCTAATTGAACAGGTGCAATATCGTGCATAATTTCTTTATAAAGATCATAAGGTATCGCATTAGCACTAGCACCCATATCACATAAGCCATGATAACAATGATCTCCTATGTTAACAGAAATAACAGGCGTGCCTGCAACAGGTCTACGTGTCTTAGTATCGGGTCTAGCAATATTAGCAGTTTCACCCAAGAAAGAGATAACATGCCCATCTAAGTCCTCATCCAAGAGATCTTTAATCATAGCAATACTAGGTTCAACATTAATTTGCTTAGGAGGTGTATAGGTCCTAGTATTACTCTTACGAACAACAGTCGAAGCTTTAACATGATCTTTTATCCTAACAGGAAAAGGAGGTTTTTCGACATAAGCAGTAGGAATAATAGGATCACTATATGTAATAGTCTTTTCTTCGACTGTAATAGGTGCAACTACTTTCACTTCAACAGGAGGATTATATTTAAACCCCTTCTCTTTAGGGAGATCAACGTGAGTAGCAAAAGTTTCACAAAAAGTAGCTACTATCTCAGAGTCAAGTCCATACTTAGAGCTAAATCCACTGAAAGCATCGGTATCCATAAAAGATTTAACACAATCGAACTTAGGTGTCATACCTGACTCCGTACCATCGTCGGAACCCCAATCTTCAGAGTTGCGTTTAATTCTTTCCAATAAGTCCCATTTGAAATCAATAGTCTTCAGCATATAGGAACCAGCACGGGAAGTATCGAGCAGGTTGCGATTATCAAGAGAAAGCCGAGCATAAAAATTCTGAATAATCATTTCCCGAGAGAGCTCATGATTGGGGCATGAATATAACATTGACTTAAGCCTCCCCCAAGCTTGAGCGATGCTTTCTCCTTCGCGAGGCCAGAAATTATATATGTAATTACGATCACGATGAACAAGATGCATAGGATAGAAGTTCTGGTGAAATTCCAACTTCAGTCGCTTATAATTCCAAAATCTCGTATCATCACATAGCCTATACCATGTCATTGCATCTCCCTTCAAAGATAAAGGGAAGACCTTCCTTTTGACAACATCATCGGGGATACCTGCAAGCTTAAATAATCCACAAACTTCATCCACAAAGATAAGGTGTAAGTCGGGATGCAATGGTCCGTCTCCTACAAAAGGATTAGCTAGCAGTTTTTCTATCATACCCGAAGGAATCTCAAAGTGAATATTTTCATAAGGTTCAGTAGGTTGAGGAGCATCTCTTTGTTCTTCTGGTTGGGGTGAAGATACCCCAAACAAGCCCCTCAAAGGATTAGTTTCCATAGTGACAAGTAACAGAAAATTTCAGCACACTATATAAATGTTTCCTTACCAAGTTCCACTCACCAAAAGCGCTACACTCCCCGGGAACGGTGCCAGAAAAGAGTCTTGATGACCCACAAGTGTAGGGGATCTATCGTAGTCCTTTCGATAAGTAAGAGTGTCGAACCCAACAAGGAGCAGAAGGAAATGATAAGCGGTTTTCAGTAAGGTTTTCTCTACACGCACTGAAATAGTAGGTGATAGATAGTTTTGTGATAAGATAAATAGTAACGAGCAAGAAGTAAATAAAGTAAATAAAGTGCAGCAAGGTGGCCCAATCCTTTATGTAGCAAAGGATAAGCCTGGACAAATTGTAATAATGAAGAAGGAGCTCCCGAGGACACATTGGGAATTATCGTCAAGCTAGTTTTCATCACGTTCATAAGATTCGCGTTCGGTACTTTGATAATTTGATATGTGGGTGGACCGGCACTTGGGTACTGCCCTAACTTGGAAAAGCATCCCACTTATGATTAACCCCTATTGCAAGCATCCGCAACTACAAAAAGGAGTATTGAGGTAAACCTAACCACAACATTAAACATATGGGTCCATATCAACCCCTAACGAAGCAACGCATAAACTAGGGTTTAAGCTTCTGTCACTCTAGCAACCCATCATCTACTTATTAATTCCCTATGCCTTCCTCTAGGCCCAAATAATAGTGAAGTGTCATGTAGTCGACGTTCACATAACACCACTAGAGGAAAGACAACATACATCTCATCAAAATATCGAACAAATACCAAATTCACATGACTACTAATAGCAAGACTTCACCCATGTCCTTAGAAACAAACGTAACTACTCACAAAGCATATTCATGTTCATAATCAGAGGAGTAATAATATGCATAAAGGATCTGAACATATGATCTTCCACCAAGTAAACCAATTAGCATCAACTACAAGGAGTAATCAACACTGCTAGCAACCCACAGGTACCAATTTGTGGTTTTGATACAAGATTGGATACAAGAGATGAACTAGGGTTTTGAGAGGAGATGGTGCTGGTGAAGATGTTGATGGAGATTGACCCCCTCCCGATGAGAGGATTGTTGGTGATGACGTTGGTGATGATTTCCCCCTCCCGGGGGGAAGTGTCCCCGGCAGAACAGCTCCGCCAGAGCCCTAGATTGATTCTGCAAAGGTTCCGCCTCGTGGAGGCGGAGTTTCATCCCGTAAGTTTGCCCATGATTTTTTCCAGGGTAAAAGTGATGATATAGCAGAAGATGGACGCCGGAGGCCCACCAGGGGGCCCAGGAGACAGGGGGTCGCGCCCTACAGGGGGGCGCCCCCTGTCTCCTGGACAGGGTGTGGGCCCCCTGGCCTATTTCTTTCTCTCATAAATTCTTAATAAATCCAAAAAGTTGTTTCGTGGAGTTTCAGGACTTTTGGAGTTGTGCAGAATAGGTTTCCAACATTTGCTCCTTTTCCAGCCAGAATTCAAGTTGCCGGCATTCCCCCTCTTCATGGTAAACCTTGTAAAATAAGAGAGAATAGCCATAAGTATTGAGATATAATGTGTAATGACAACCCATAATGCAATAAATATTGATATAAAAGCATGATGCAAAATGGACATATCAGGCAACTAGATAGAATAGCTTAATAATTTATTAATTGTAAAAAGTATTTAATTAATTGCTTTGCTACGATTTTATTTACTGTAGGACAATCAAACACCTTCAAAGAGGTTGGTTCCTCCACCACTATTACTTATGCATTATTTGGCTCTCTCCAAACATTTCAGTTTTAAGATTGGAAAACTTTTATTGTTTGTTTGATTTTGAATGTGGATTTGAATCAGTTTCAAACTAACGCGAGATTAGTAACCGTAATGGAGGTGACCTGGCATCATTAGTAGAGGGTTACTGTAGCTTAATTATTCGGGCGTCACAATTCTCCTCTACTACAATAAATCTCGTCCCAAGATTTAAGAGGGGAGTAAGGGGGAAGAATAGGTTACGAAATTCTAACAATTCTTCTTGGTCTTGGCTGCCCTTTCGAAGAGGTTTATCCCCTTTTCGTTGATGTCGTCATTTCTCTGCTTCAAGTTACCATGATCAAGTCGTCATCCTTTCTCCGGGATCTCCATCGTCCTATGAACGCGACCAAGGGGGAAAACTCCGAAAGAACGCATCTCCACAAAGCTGGGCATCTGACGGTGAACTCAATGGGAAATACACAAGGTACCCCACGAGTTGTATTTCAGTTAATTCGTTGAGTGCAATATACGATGGTACCAAAGTTTCAAACGGGTAGGAAATCATTCGATGACTAGACAAAAGCTGGAATGGGGGTTTGAACAATGAGAATAACATGGTGTTTGATTCCAGGATGAATAATGGTATAGCATTCAACTCATGAATCACATACGAAGCCAGGTGCAAAGGATACATTAGAATCCGGGTTATAAAGAAGAGTCAGGTTTCGATCCAGTGGACCCGTGAGTTATGGGCCCACCATGTGGGTTGAAAGTAGGAAGGGTGGTGACATCTTGCACAGTCGCGATAGGGAGGCATGTTAGTGAATAGCTTGTCAGCTATGCCGACAACAAAGTTGGTACCAAGGACGGGGAATGAAGATAGCAATTTTCCTGCTTGTTGAATGAGGCGAACCAAGTGGCAAACTTATCACCCATCGGTGGTTACCGGAATGTCATCAACAATAGTAACAGAGTCTTACAGACAGAGTGGTACAACAAGGTGCCTAACTAAACAAGGAATTATCTTTGCTCAGTTAAGTCAGATTCAGGAAAGATTAAACAAAAGATCAGAAAGGAAAACGTGATTATCAGATTAAATAGAACAATGGAAAGAAAAATTGTGTTTACACACAATTATTAGGAGTATATCATTCCCATGTACAAGCAGAACATGGCATACAGGGTAGGAGAGCAAGTGCCCAACCATTCAGATAAGAGGCAAGGATTAATCAAGACGTTACCCATACAATGGTGTTTGGATAACTGAGCAAGAAACATTTAGCATCGCGCCTCCAATGTTCTTGTTGATGAGCGTGGTATCATAGTCATGCTTCGAGGTAGCAATGATATGGTGTTTCAATCAAGGGCCAGACTTTGGATACACAAATGATCCATCAGGAGCAACATATAAAATAAGTCTTACAATTGCTTCCGAGAAGAATGGTTATCCTTGCAAAAGAAATTATAATGATAGTCCTTCAGCCAGGGGGTGCTAGGCATGAAATCATATTACTGGGTCATCAAAGGACCAACATCATAACTCCTAGAAAGTTGTCCCAACCATCATATCTGACCGATATTCAGATCCGATTGGTGTCATGATACCTCAGACTCAGGATGTTTGAGAAGAAAAGGTGCAACACAAATCGACGAAATGACATTGCAAGATTCTCGGGAAATGAACTATGGGAGCGGGTTCCTGAAACAATAGTTAATCATTAAACCAAGGAGGGGTGAGGAGGTGGATGATGGGCTCAGCGACAATTCATCGAGAATTCCACACGGATGGATTTCCACAATAATGTGAACAAGAAGATGACACTTGTCAATTCAAATGATATAATGGTGTATGCTCAAGGAAAACATACACCATCAATCATTAGTCAAAAGGTGTGCCCGAAATATGGCCTTAGGCAGCAAGATCAATGTTAGAGTGATGATTCAATAACCAACAGTCTAAGAACGAACTATCGATCATTAACTTCTAAGCAATAGGGTTGCTAGAAGTACAAAACTCAAACAGCATCATTAGCATATTGGTATCCTGATTAAAAATAACATGGGGACCAAGGAAGAATGGTGATGGTGAGAAGTATCATCATACCAAGAATTTCTAAGAGGTGGAGCAATCCCCACAACATTCTCGACAGAAAAGACAGTAATACTTCCAGACAGAACACAACACTAGCTGGAGAGCAAGTTGTATTCATAATGTGGACAAGTTCGCGATGAAAGGAAGTCAAGGGTATTGTCGATGATAATAAAAATCATCAAGGGCAAGGAGGGTATTTCTGATACGTCTCCAATGTATCTATAATTTATGAAGTATTCATGCTATTATATTATCCATCTAGGATGTTTTATATGCATTTATATGCTATTTTATATGATTTTTGGGACTAACCTATTAACCTAGAACCCAGTGCCAGTTTCTGTTTTTTCCTTGTTTTTGAGTTTTACAGAAAAGGAATACCAAACGGAGTCCAATTGACGTGCCAATTTTTGATGAATTTTTATGGACCAAAAGAAGCCCCAGGAGTGCAAGAGTTGGGCCAGAAGAGTCCCGGGCTGCCCACGAGGGTGGGGGCCATGCCCACCCCCTAGGGCACGCCCCTTGCCTCGTGGATAGCCCGGAGAGCCCCCTGACGTGAAACCTACGCCAAAAATCCTATGAATACTGAAACCTCCGAGGAGCACAATAGATCGGGAGTTCTGCCGCCGCAAGCCTCTGTAGACACCAAAAACCAATCGGGACCCTATTCCGGCACCCCACCGGAGGGGGGATCCCTCACCGATGGCCATCTTCATCATCCCAACGCTCTCCATGACGAGGAGGGATTAGTTCACACTCGGGGCTGAGGGTATGTACCAGTAGCTATGTGTTTGATCTCTCTCTCTCTCGTGTTCTTGGTTTGGCATGATCTTGATGTATCGCGAGCTTTGCTATTATAGTTGGATCTTATGATGTTTCTTCCCCTCTACTCTCTTGTAATGGATTGAGTTTTCCCTTTGAATATTTTATCGGATTGAGTCTTTAAGGATTTGAGAACACTCGATGTATGTCTTGTATGTGGTTATCTGTGGTGACAATGGGATATTCACGTGATATACTTGATGTATGTTTTGGTGATCAACTTGCGGGTTCAGTGACCTTGTGAACTTGTGCATAGGGGTTGGCACACGTATTCGTCTTGACTCTTTGGTAAAAACTTTGGGGCACTCTTTGAACTACTTTGTGTTGGTTGAATAGGTTAATCTGAGATTGTGTGATGCATATCGTATAATCATACCCACGGATACTTGAGGTGACAATGGAGTATCTAGGTGACATTAGGGTTTTGGTTGATTTGTGTCTTAAGGTGTCATTCTAGTACGAACTCTATGATAGATTGAACGGAAAGAATAGCTTCATGTTATTTTACTACGGACTCTTAAATAGATAGATCAAAAAGGATAACTTTGAGGTGGTTTCGTACCCTACCATAATCTCTTCATTTGTTCTCTATTATTAGTTGCTTTGGAGTGACTCTTTGTTGCATGTTGAGGGATAGTTATATGATCCAGTTATGTTATTATTGTTGAGAGAACTTGCACTAGTGAAAGTATGAACCTTAGGCCTTGTTTCCTAGCATTGCAATACCATTTACGCTCACTTTTATCGCTTGCTACCTTGCTGTTTTTATAATTTCAAATTACAAATACTCATATCTACCATCCATATTGCACTTGTATCACCATCTATTCTCCGAACTAGTGCACCTATACAATTTACCATTGTATTGGGTGTATTGGGGAAACAAGAGACTCTTTATTATTTGGTTGCAGGGTTGTTTGAGAGAGACCATCTTCATCCTACGCCTCCCACGGATTGATAAACCTTAGGTCATCCACTTGAGGGAAATTTGCTACTGTGCTACAAACCTCTGCACTTGGAGGACCAACAACGTCTACAAGGAGAAGGTTGCGTAGTAGACATCAAGCTCTTTTCTAGCATCATTGCCGGGGAGGTGAGTGCCTGAAGGTATATCTTTAGATCTTGCAATCGAATCTTTTTGTTTCTTATTTTATCACTAGTTTAGTCTATAAAAGAAAACTACAAAAAATGGGAATTGAGTTTGTCTCGTGCGCTTCATCTTTTTCATATCTTTCGTGAGAATGATGGTAAGGAAAATTGTGCTCAAGTGCGAGAATAAGAAATCCATAAAATGTTTGGCACTAAATCTTTGAATGATGAGCATGATTGCAATGTTGTTAGTATGAATTCTTTGAATACCCATGATGCTAATGATATGCAAAGCCACAAGCTTGGGGATGCTATGTTTGATGAATATGATATTTTTGTCCCCCAAATTTTGATGAGAATATTTATTATGATGAAAGCATGCCTCCTATTTATGATGATTATATTGATGAAAGTGGATTTGGAGAGGTCATGACTTTATTTATTGATGAATCCACTATTTAGGAAGAGGTTCCAATTGATTATGAGAACAAAGTTGCTATCTATGATGATTATTGTGATGACTTGTATGCTATTAAGAATAATGATAACCATGGAACTTGTCATCATGATTTTAGTTTTCAATTTTATTATGCCTCACATGATAATTATTTTGTTGAGTTTGCTCCCACTACTATTCATGAGAAGAAATTTGCTTATGTGGAGAGTAGTAAATTTTCTATGCAAGTAGATCATGAAAAGAATGCTTTATGTGCTGGTTATATGGTTGAATTCATTCATGATTC
Organism: Triticum timopheevii; assembly: GCA_963921465.1. Classification (NCBI taxonomy): domain Eukaryota; kingdom Viridiplantae; phylum Streptophyta; class Magnoliopsida; order Poales; family Poaceae; genus Triticum; species Triticum timopheevii. The sequence continues at coordinate 500,862,878 of OY997272.1, forward strand.
TACTGAAAATTATTATGAGGGAGGAACATATGCTTGTAGGAATTGCAATAATATCAAGTTTCCTCTCTATGTGTTGAAAATCTTGAAGCTATGCTTGTTTTGCCTTCCTATGCTAGTTGATTATTATTCCCATAAGTTCTTTGCTCACAAAATAAATATGCATAGGAAGTGGGTTAGGCTTAAATGTGCTAGTCATATGCTTCATGATGCTCCCGTTATGTTTCAATTCTTACCTTTTATGTGAGCATCATTGTCATCATCATGCCTAGCTAGGGGCGTTAAACGATAGCGCTTGTTTGGAGGCAACCCAATTTTATTTCTGTTCCTTGATTTTTTTCCTGTTTAGTAATAATAATTCATATAGCCTCTGTTTAGATGTGTTTTAATGTTTTAATTAGTGTTTGTGCCAGGTAGAACCTTTGGAAAGACTTGGGTGAAGTCTTTATGATCTTGCTGTAAAAAACAGAAACTTTTGCGCTCACGAGATTAACTGCCATTGTTTACTGGAGAGTGCTTTTAGGTTGATTATTTTTGCATATGATTAATATACAAATTCCTCAGGTCCACCAATTTATTTCAGAATTGTTTGAGTTCCAAAAGTATACATTTGATACAGATTACTACAGACTGTTCTGTTTTTGACAGATTTTGTTTTCATTGTGTTGTTTGCTTATTTTGATGAATCTATGAGTAGTATCAGAGGGTATGAACCATAGAGAAGTTGGAATACAGTATATATTACACCAATATTAATTTAGAATGAGTTCACAATAGTACCTAAGTGGTGATTTATTTTTCTTATACTAACGAAGCTTACGAGTTTTGTGTTGTGAAGTTTTCAAGTTTTGGGTAAAGATTCGATGGACTATGGAATAAGGAGTGGCAAGAGCCTAATCTTGGGTATTCCCAAGGCACCCCAAGGTAATATCCAAGGACAACCAAGAGCCTAAGCTTGGGGATGCCCTGGAAGGCATCCCCTCTTTCGTCTTCGTTCATCGGTAACTTTACTTGGAGCTATATTTTTATTCACCACATGATATGTGTTTTGCTTGGAGCGTCATTTTATTTTGTTAATATTTGCTTGCTGTTATTTATAATAATGTTTTGCATCTATATTTTCAATAAAAATTTCAAGGATAGCCTTTACCAAGCTTATTTTGCAAGTATACATGTTGCTATTTCAAAACAGAAAGTTTACCGCTGTTGCAAAAATTCCCTAGAAAAGTCAAAGAGTGATATAATGTTGAATATTTTTGCATAATGAGCTCTCATAAATATTCTACAGCTTATTATTTTTCTTATAATTTTTGGAGTTAGGGAAGTATGATGAATCTTGCATTCTTTACAGACTATATTGTTTTGGCAGATTGCTGTTATGTTTGCATTGTTTGCATATGCTTGCTTGTTTAATGATTCTATTTGAGGATAGGAGTATTAAATATGCAGAGACATTTAGTATACAGTGTTGAATAATAATGTTAGTAATTTATTACAGTAGAAAATGATAAGGCTTTTGCATTGGTTTATACTAACTTATCTCACGAGTTCTTGTTGAGTTTGGTGTGGATGAAGCTTTCAAGATTTAGGAAACCGCTATATAAAAGGAATTAAGGAGACACAAAAGCTCAAGCTTGGGGATGCCCACGGCACCCCAAGATAATATTTCAATAAGTCTCGAGCATCTAAGCTTGGGGATGCCCCGGTAGGCATCCCACCTTTCTTCTTCAACAATTATCGGTTAGTATCGGTTGAACCTAAGTTTTTGCTTCTTCACATGAGTTGAGCTACCCTTGCAATGTCATTTTGTTTTGTTTTTCTTGCTGTTTGAATAAAATACCAAGATCTGAAATTCTTAAATGAGAGAGAGTCTTCACATAGCTACATAATTATTTAACTACTCATTGATCTTCACTTATATCTTTTTGAAGTAGTTTGTCATTTACTCGTGTGCTTCACTTATATCCTATGAGTAAATGGTTGAATGAATTGATTGTCATAAATCTGAAATTATGTATGTTTCATATGCTTATCCCATGGGGAGTAATGACTTCAAGTATAAGAAGTAGAGGTTGTAAATTTATTGAAGGTTGGCAAACATTGTATTGGTCACTTGAACAATTCATGAAAGAATATTGAAGGAAGAGAGATTTCCCATATAAGTATACTATCATGGACATCTTTTATAGTTGTGAGCACTCATTAAAATATGACATGCTAAAAGGTTGAAGTTGAACAAGGAAGACAATGTAATGGGTTATGTTTTCCTATATCTGAAAAGTTATATTGTCTTGGATCATCCAACATGTTGAGCTTGCCTTTCTCCCTCATGCTAGCCAAATTATTTGCACTAAGTAGAGATACTACTTGTGCTTCCGATTATCCTTTAAACCAGTTTTGCCATGAGAGTCCACCATACCTACCTATGGATTGAGTAAGATCCTTCAAGTAATTAGTGGTCATCGGTGCATGCAATAAAAATTGCTCTCTAAATATGTATGACTTATTAGTGTGAAGAAAATAAGCTTTATACGATCTTGTTATGGAAGCAATAAAAGCGACGGACTGCATACTAAAGGTCCATATACAAGTAGCAATATAAAGTGATGTTCTTTTGCATTAAGATTTTGTGCATCCAACCATAAAAGCGCATGACAACCTCTGCTTCCCTCTATGAAGGGCCTATCTTTTACTTTTATCTTCTACCCTTATACAAGAGTCATGGTGATCAACACCTTTCCTTTTTACATTTTGTCCTTTGGAAAGCACTTTGTGCTGGGGTGATCCGGATATATATATCCACTTGGATGTAGGTATTCATAAATTATTATTGTTGACATTACCCTTGAGGTAAAAGGTTGGGAGGCAAAACTATAAGCCCCTATCTTTCTCTGTGTTCGATTAAAACTTTGGACACATAAATATCACATGAGTGTTAGCAATTGTGAAAGATAAATGATAGTTGAGTATGTGGAGTTTGCTAAATCAAAACTCTAACATAGACCCTACCTAAAAATGAGATGAATTGTAATTGTTTGATGACTGAGAATGAAGTTTGCTAGTTTTCAAGAAAGTTTATGGTCTATGCTTTAACAAGTGAATAGCTTGTTACTTGATCATGAAAAGTTTTATGAGATGAGCTACTGTTATGACATATAATGATGCTAGAAAATGTGAAATTATCATTGGTCAAACTTATGCACCTGCTAGCATTCACACTTCATAATTTTTTTCTTTTATCATTTACCTACTCGAGGACGAGCAGGAATTAAGCTTGGGAATGCTGATACGTCTCCAACGTATCTATAATTTACGAAGTATTCATGCTATTATATTATCCATCTAGGATGTTTTATATGCATTTATATGCTATTTTATATGATTTTTGGGACTAGCCTATTAACCTAGAGCCCAGTGCCAGTTTTTGTTTTTTTCCTTGTTTTTGAGTTTTACGGAAAAGGAATACTAAACGGAGTCCAATTGACGTGCCAATTTTTGATGAATTTTTATGGACCAAAAGAAGCCCCAAGAGTGCAAGAGTTGGGCCAGAAGAGTCCCAGGCTGCCGACGAGGGTGGGGGGCCATGCCCACCCCCCTAGGGCGTTCCCCCTGCCTCATGGACAGCCCGGAGACCCCCCCTGACGTGAAACCTACGCCAAAAAATCCTATAAATACTGAAACCTCCGAGGAGCACAATAGATCGGGAGTTCCGCCGCCGCAAGCCTCTATAGCCACCAAAAACCAATCGGGACCCTATTCCGGCACCCCGTCGGAGGGGGATCCCTCACCGGTGGCCATCTTCATCATCCCGACGCTCTCCATGACGAGGAGGGAGTAGTTCACCCTCGGGGCTAAGGGTATGTACCAGTAGTTATGTGTTTGATCTCTCTCTCTCTCGCGCGCGTTCTTGGTTTGGCACGATCTTGATGTATCGCGAGCTTTGCTATTATAGTTGGATCTTATGATGTTTCTCCCCCTCTACTCTCTTGTAATGGATTGAGTTTTCCCTTTGAAGTTATCTTATCGGATTGAGTCTTTAAGGATTTGAGAACACTTGATGTATGTCTTGCATGTGCTTATCTGTGGTGACAATGGGATATTCACGAGACCTACTTGATGTATGTTTTGGTGATCAACTTGCAGGTTCAGTGACCTTGTGAACTTATGCATAGGGGTTGGCACACGTTTTCCTCTTGACTCTTCGGTAGAAACTTTGGCACTCTTTGAAGTACTTTGTGTTGGTTGAATAGATGAATCTGAGATTGTGTGATGCATATCGTATAATCATACCCACAGATACTTGAGGTGACAATGGAGTATCTAGGTGACATTAGGGTTTTGGTTGATTTGTGTCTTAAGGTGTTATTCTAGTATGAAATGTATGATAGATTGAATGGAAAGAATAGCTTCATGTTATTTTACTACGGACTCTTGAATAGATAGATCAAAAAGGATAACTTTGAGGTGGTTTCGTACCCTACCATAATCTCTTCGTTTGTTCTCCGCTATTAGTTGCTTTGGAGTGACTCTTTGTTGCATGTTGAGGGATAGTTATATGATCCAGTTATGTTATTATTGTTGAGAGAACTTGCACTAGTGAAAGTATGAACCTTAGGCCTTGTTTCCTAGCATTGCAATACCGTTTACGCTCACTTTTATCGCTTGCTACCTTGCTATTTTTATAATTTCAGATCACAAATACTCATATCTACCATCCATATTGCACTTGTATCACCATCTCTTCGCCGAACTAGTGCACCTATGCAATTTACCATTTTATTGGGTGTGTTAGGGACACAAGAGACTCTTTGTTATTTGGTTGCAGGGTTGTTTGAGAGATACCATCTTCATCCTATGCCTCCCACGGATTGATAAACCTTAGGTCATCCACTTGAGGGAAATTTGCTACTGTCCTACAAACCTCTACACTTGGAGGCCCAACAACGTCTACAAGGAGAAGGTTGCATAGTAGACATCAATTTCTCATCATGAACACAGTTAACATCTCGGAATAAGTCAACGTGTTAAAGGTTATTCGACACATTTGCCGAAAGGTTTCGAGAGGATGCAACCAAACAACAATGGCAACAAGCAAGGGAATGATGAAGTGACAAGTTATAGGATCAATATATAAGATGCAAGCTCGGATCCAAAGTTGCCTTTCAAGACAAGCAACATGATGTTGAAAGCTCGACGTAAGTCATGCTCACACACTGAAGAATTCATGCACCAGAGAAGGACAAGGTAGCACAATCAAACATAGCAAGACCAGGATGCAACCGATAGTCTAGGAATGACCAGATTGAGTTTAGAATTTCCTAGTAAAAATACTAGGGGTATTTGATTTGTAGTGCGGAATAATTTCACTAGTCGGTGTCCTCGGTTGAGAACAACCCAGAACCCATAGAGTGATTACGACAAGGAAAGACATTACTTCAACAAAGTTAGTAAGTGTGGTGCAATGACAAGACATCTTCGAGATATCAGGGGGTAATACTCGAAGGTAGAACATGATAGAAGTAGAACCGGGTCATTGACCTATGACAGTAGATACTTCAACCTTGCCAAAAATAGATGAGGCACTAGATTGAATTCCCATCAGATATATCAGATCAGGACAGCATGGTCGGAACCGGAAGAGTATGACTTGTGAAAACTTTCGGGTTCTCACGGATTAGGGGAAGGCATAGGTCCAACTCATCGGGCATCATAGTAACATATACCACAAGTTTCAAAGGTAAATACACAAGCTCGAAAGAAGAGCATGGTTGGCCAAGCAGAGGATACAATTTACCAAAGGCACTATGTATCAAGGGAAGAACTCACAAGGTGATTGAATATGAAGGACACTGTCGGATAACAATCCAACAGTGGATCAGACGATCCACAACAGAGCTGATGTGAGTATTGGTACTCACTCAGAGGAAGAAAGAATGCAGAGGCATCTGATTCAAGAATCACCTGATTAGTCTGATGCTTAAATAGAAAGAAATTATGGTTTCCAAAACGAAGGATCAGAAGCCGACGCTCTGATCAAGGATGGATAAGTTGAAAACACTTAGTTGGACAATCAATAAAGGTTTGAATTGCCAAGAACCAACTCATGTCCGGAATGAGGTCTGAGTCGGAAAGATAATTTTAAAAAGGATAACCTGATGACTGCGTGTGTACGCACATATTGAATCAATAGGCTCAAAATGACTAAGACAAGGGATGTTATCGAGGACTACAAGTCATATGGAATTAACCATAATGCAAGCAGGCAAGAATTTAAAGAATAACAGGCTGCAGAGGATTTTCAAAAGATCAAAAAGTATTCCGAAGAATTTAGTGAGACACATGAACAATTGAGAAGAACGGATCCTCGATAAATGTGAGGAAAAAACCATAAGGGTTTTCATGCAAAATAAAACCGCAAGACAGTAAACTCAAAGGATTCTCGGGACAACGGAGAATAGTTCGAGGCATCTTGTAACAACAAGAACAACGAGAAATGATCATGAGAATAACAAGTGCATGCAGGTATCCATAGGGATATATCGGTGGAAATGAATTGCAAAGGCGATGAGCACAAGGGTCTCGGGAAAATATCAAGGGATATCCTCGGAATCTTCTGTCGAAGCAGGAGATCTTCCGGAATGAGGGCTCTCCGGGATAAATAGTTACGAGAACCTAGAGTTAGAGTTAGCAAAATCATTTAACCCAAATAGAAGAGAGATCAGAATCCCAGAGTATAGACGAGGAGTAAAAGATCCTAATACCACCCAATGGCGATGTGGGCCCGTAAGCCGCACAGCCAAGTTAGTAAAAAGCTTTTCAATGTCTAGACTCGACTTCACCCAAGGAGTGTGGAAAGGGGATTCCTACAGGCAGTCAGCTCTGATACCAACTTTTGACGCCCCTGATTCAATCATACACTAATCATGCACGCAAATGTGTATGATCAAGATTAGGGACTCACGGGAAGATATCACAACACAACTCCAAAAATAAAATAAGTCATACAAGCATCATACTACAAGACAGGGGCCTCGAGGGCTCGAATACAAGTGCTCGAACATAAACGAGTCAGTGGAAGCAACAATATCTGAGTACAGACATAAGTTAAGCAAGTTGCCATAAGATGGCTAGCACAAACTGGGATACAGATCGAAAGAGGCGCAGGCCTCCTGACTGGGATCCTCCTAAACTACTCATGGTCATCGTCAGCGGCCTGCACGTAGTAGTAGGAACCTCCAGTGTAGTAGGAGTCATCATCGATGGTGGCGTCTGGCTCCTGGGCACCAACATCTGGTTGCGGAATCTGAGAATAAGAGGGAAAAGGGGGTAAAGAGGGAACAAAGCAACCGTGAGTACTCATCCAAAGTACTCACAAGCAAGGATCTACACTACATATGCATGGGTATATGTGTAAAGAGGCAATATTGGTGGACTGAACTGCAGAATATCAGAATAAGAGGGGGATAGCTAGTCCTATCAAAGACTACACTTCTGGCAGCCTCCGTCTTGCAGCATGTAGAAAAGAGTAGACTGAAGTTCTCCAAGTAGCATCGCATAGCATAATCCTACCCGGCGATCCTCCCCTCGTCACCCTGTGGAAAAGCAATCACCAGGTTGTCTCTGGAACTTGTCTGGGTGTGTTTTATTAAGTATCCGGTTCTAGTTGTCATAAGTCAAGGTACAACTCCGAGTCGTTCTTTTACCGAGGGACACGGCTATTTGAATAGATAAACTTCCCTGTAGGGGTGCACCACATAACCCAACACGCTCGATCCCTCTGGCCGGACACACTTTCCTGGGTCATGCCCGGCCTCGGAAGATCAACACGTCACCGCCCTACCTAGGCACAACAGAGAGGTCAGCGCGCCGATCTAAATCCTATGCATGCAGGGGTCTGGGCCCATTTCCCATTGCACACCTGCACGTTGCGTACGCAGACGGTGAGCAGACCTAGCAACCTCCATTACAAAGGAAATTGTGTTATGCAGTCCAACCCGGCGCGCGCCGCTCAGTCGCTGACGTCAAGAAGGCTTCAGTTGATACCACGACGTCGAGTGCCCATAACTATTCCCGCGTAGTTGGTTAGTGCGTATAGGCCAGTGGCCAGACTTAGATCAAATGCGAAGATCTCGTTAAGCGTGTTATTTTGAAGTAACCGCGGATGCCGACCGGGGCCAGGCCCACCTGTCTCCTAGGTGTTCTCAAGTTGACCTGTCGCTCTGCCACAAAGTAACAGTCAGGGGCCGTTGGGAACCCAGGCCCACCTCTACTGGGATGGAGCCACCTGTCCTTCCAGCCCCCACATCGGAATCACTTGCGGGTACTCAACGAGCCGACCCGACTTTAGTCACCACCTGAATAGTATGTATGTATAGTATATACCCGTGATCACCTCCCGAGTGATCACGGCCCGATAGTATAGCATGGCAGACTGATAAGAATGTAGGGCCACTAATGGTAAACTAGCATCCTATACTAAGCATTTAGGATTGCAGGTAAGGTATCAACAGATGTAGCAACAATGACAGACTATGCAACAGAATAGGATTAATCGAAACAGTAACATGCTACACTACTGTAATGCAAGCAGTAGAAGGAAGAATAGGCGGTATCTAGTGATCAGGGGGGCTTGCCTGGTTGCTCTGGCAATAAGGAGGGGTCGTCAACTTCGTAGTCGAAATGGGCAGCAGCAACGTCAGTCTCGTAGTCTACCGGAGAGAAGAGGGGGAAGAAACAATAAATACAATACAAACATAAGCATGGCGATGCATGATATGGCAATGAGCGGTGCTAGGTGTGCCCTAACGCGGCAGTAGGTGGTACCGGCGAAGGGGGGAAACATCCGGGAAAGTATCCCCGGTGTTTTGCGTTTTCGGACAGATGAACTGGAAGGGGAAAGCTGCGTGTTTGCTACCCTAGGGATGTGTGGCGGACGAACGGTTGTGTATCCAGATTTGTCTCGTCGTTCTAAGAAACTTTCATGTACGAAGTATTTTCATCCGAGTTACAGATTATTTTATATTAATTTTTAAAGTTTTAAATCATTTTCTAAATTATTATTACTAAATTAATTCAAAATCAGCATTACTGCATCAGCATGACATCAGCAGTCAACACGGGTGTTGACTGTGTCAAACTAACATGTGGGGTCCGCATGTCATTGACTGATGAGGCTAATTAGGGTTTAATTAAGTTAACTAGTGATTGGGTTAATCTAATCAGGATTAATTAAGTTAATTAAGTAATTATTTAATTATTGTTTTAAGTATATATTTATTATTATTATTATTATTATTTTAATTTTCATTCGGGGGCGTGGGGCCCGTTTGTCAGACCCCAGGGGCATAGCGGATCGGGTGCGCCCGAACGGGCGGTGCAGGCGAAGGGCGATGGGCGCCCGAACGACCAACCCATGGCGCGGGCTGCCGGTGGTTTGCCGGAGCGCAGCCACGGCAAGCCGGCCGCGGAGGGCACCAGCAGAGGGCGGCACGGGGGAGCAGGGGGGCGTGCGACGCATGCAGCAGTGGGGACAGCGGCAGACTGAGCCGGCGAGGGTGCACGGCGGCGTAGGAGAGGAGCGACGGTGCCGGGGGGAAGTGGGGCGCGAGCAGGCGGGAAAGCACGTCGGCGCACACGCAAGGCAGCACGCGAGCGAGGCGGCCAAAGCAGCAGGCACGCGCAGGAGAAGCAGCAGCATCAAGCACGGGCGGCGTGAGGCGAGCACGGCCGCGCACGGGGAGCGGCAGGCAGGACCGGGTCACGAGGGGCGCGCGTGTGCGTGCGCGGTCATGGGCTTGCATGCACGAGAACAGGGGAAGGAGGAGGAGGGGCGGAGCTCACGGGGACGGTAGGGGGAAAAGGCAGCGGGGGTCGGGGTGGTCGATGGGGACGACGGTGACATGGAGGAAGCAGTTCGGTGAGGAAGCTCCGAGCGACAAGGTGGCCGCGATGGCGGTGCTACTGCAGGCGCAGCGCTCGGGGCCGACCATGGCAAGGAGGAGGCGAGGTAGGGCAGATCCTCAACTGGGCCTCGAGGATCCATCCATCTTCGCTGGCGAGGCGACGGCACGAGGACGGCAGGAGGACCTGCGGGGCAGAGGCGGCGGTCCGTGGCGATGGGGTCGTGCCCCGATCCAGATCGGATTGGGGGGAGCGAGGGTTGTGGGGGAATCAGGGTGTGGGTGTTTTAGGGTTTGGGGTCGGGGTAGTGGCCTTGTAGGCCAGAGATGAGGGCGGTTGGGCCAGCCGGTCGGCCAGCTGTGCCGAGGCCCAACGGGAGGGGAGGTTTTCTCCTTTTGTTTTTTTATTTTCTCTCTTTTCTATTACTTTTAGTTTCACTTTTATTTTAGATTTATAATTTATAAAAGTAGTCCCTAATTTAGTCTAAACAATTATACTACTGCCACATAAGTTTGGGCAAGTAGATAGAATAGTTTAATAATTTATTAATTGTAAAAAGCATTTAATTAATTATTTTGCTACTATTTTATTTACTTTAGGACAATCAAACACTTTCAAAGAGGTTGGTTCCTCCACCACTATTACTTATGCATTATTTGGCTCTCTCCGAACATTTTAGTTTTAAGATTAGAAAACTTTTATTGTTTGTTTGATTTTGAATTTGGATTTGAATCAGTTTCGAACTAACGCGAGATTAGTAACCATAATGGAGGTGACGTGGCATCATTAGTAGAGGGTTACTGTAGCTTAATTATCCAGGCATCACGGGGGAGGGTCGGCCCTCTATGGCGCGCCCTGGAGGAGTCCTACTCCCACGGGGAGTAGGATCCCCCCCCCCCCATCCCTAGTTGGACTAGGAGAGAAGGAAGGGGGAGAGAGGGAGGAAGGAAAGGGGGGGCCGGGCCCCCACCCAATTCGGATTGGGCTTGGGAGGGCGCCCTCCACCTGGCCACCTCCTCCTCTCTCCCTCTAGGGCCAATAAGGCCCATATACTTCCCGGGGGGTTCCGGTAACCTCCCGGTACTCCGGTATATGCAGAACTCACCCTGAACCATTCCGATGTCCAAACATAGGCTTCCAATATATCAATATTTATGTCTCGACCATTTCGAGACTCCTCGTCATGTCCGTGATCACATCTGGAACTCTGAACTACCTTCGGTGCATCAAAACACATAAACTCATAATACAATCATCATCGAACGTTAAGCGTGCGGACCCTACGGGTTCGAGAACTATGTAGACATGACCGAGACACGTCTCTGGTCAATAACCAATAGCGGAACCTGGATGCTCATATTGGTTCCTACATATTCTACGAAGATCTTTATCGGTCAAACCGCATAACAACATACGTTGTTCCCTTTGTCATCGGTATGTTACTTGCCCAAGATTCGATAGTCGGTATCTCAATACCTAGTTCAATCTCGTTACCGGCAAGTCTCTTTACTCGTTCGTAATACTTCATTCCGCAACTAACTCATTAGTTACAATGCTTGCAAGGATTATAGTGATGAGTATTACCGAGAGGGCCCAGAGATACCTCTCTGAAACACAAAGTGACAAATCCTAATCTCGATCTATGCCAACCCAACAAACACCTTCGGAGACACCTGTAGAGCACCTTTATAATCACCCTTTTACGTTGTGATGTTTGGTAGCACACAAAGTGTTTCTCCGGTATTCGGGAGTTGCACAGTCTCATAGTCTGAGGAACTTGTATAAGTCATGAAGAAAGCAGTAGCAATGAAGCTAACACGATCAAAATGCTAAGCTAACGGATGGGTCATGTCCATTACATCATTCTCCTAATGATGTGATCCCGTTCATCAAATGACAACACATGTCTATGGTTAGGAAACATAACCATCTTTGATTAACGAGCTAGTCAAGTAGAGGCATACTAGGGACTATATGTTTTGTCTATGTATTCACACATGTACTAAGTTTCCGGTTAATACAATTCTAGCATGAATAATAAACATTTATCATGAATTAAGGAAATAAATAATAACTTTATTATTGCCTTTAAGGCATATTTCCTTCAATGCATGGCAGGAGAAACTATAATCTCTAATTGTCATTGCAAACATGTTTGATCATAATAAGCTGAAGCATGGATACTAGGTTAAACATATTTACAAAAACAGAAAAAGTCGAGTTCATACCCGTTTCTCTCTGCCACGGCCAGTTCATCTAATATCGTCATTATTGCCTTTCACTTGCATGACCGAATGATTTGAAATAATAATAGTGCAAGAGTGTCGTGGACTAAGCTAGAATCTGCAAACATTTTATTCAAGGGGAGAAGACAAGGTAATTTGGTCTCCTTGTTAGATTAACATAATGCAAATGAGAGCCATTCAACATTTTCATTGTGGTCTTCTCCTCGGTATGACTCGATAAAAGAAGAAGAAATTCAGAGAAACACGCTGAAATATTTTTGGAGTTTTTGGTTTTTCGAAGGCAAGCAAACAAAAAAAGGGAAAAGCAAAAACAAGAAAAACTATTTGCACGGGAAAGCTCCCAACAAGTAAAAGAAGAACAAGGAAATCTTTTTGGGTTTTCTTTTTAGTGCTACAACAATTTAAACTAAAAATTAAATAAAACCAAAAGGAAGCAAGAAACATATTTTGGGGATTTTCTCAAAGTTTTTCAAACACACAAGAAGAAAGCGAGAAAAATAATTTAAGCATGGATGATACAATGAAAAAGTGTGGACACCGACAACTGGAATGAAATGTGTGAACATGAATGTAATGTTGGTGGGAATACGTACTCCACCAAGATTAGGCTTTTGGCCTAGCTTGGTAATCACCAGTCATAGAAGCTATGAGGTCCAATGTTGAAGTGCTCGGGAGCAGGCACCATAGGGTCCCACTATTGGGGCTCCGCCTGTGCTGCCGCCAGGTTGTTCCGATAAGCGACAATGTCCTCATGCATGATTCTGTATCCATTCCTGGCAACATAATCAAACAAAGCAGGTGCAGGTAAGGGGATAACATCACGAGTAGTCTCACTAAAAACTAAATTATAAGGTAAGTTAAGATCAGGGCTATCGACATCAAGAAACTGATGGTCCAACGTAGATGCTCTGTCAAGGTAAACCTTGGGCAAGGGGTGGTCAAGTTGGTGTATCTGCACATTGAAGTGAGTAGCCAAACGAGTGGCGTAAATGCCCCCATGTATTTTACCCTTGAATATGTTAAGGTGGAGGCGACGTTCCATAATAGCTCTCAAGCTAAAAGTGTTATGGCCATAAAGTGCGCGACGTAAAACAGCAAAGTCTGGGGCACTAAGTGAACCCACCTTCTCTCTCTCGCTAACAAGCACTTTGCGATAAATAAAGCAAAATAATGGACGGCAGGAAACTGCAAGCTAGCGGCAGTGGTGGCTGATACTCCTCTCTCATCCCCCACAGTCGGAGTACGGTAAAAACCATCAAACTCTAAAGGCCTAGGCTCTACCAAACCCCCATTAGAAGGAAGCATGCATATGTCGCAAAATTCAGTAAGTGGAATTCGGCGGGGTTCAGCATATAAGTTAAATGACACCTCAGGAGGATTATCCCTAGAATGAAACTGAAAGTTTTGCACAAAGGATTTTGTGAGGAGATGATACTGTTTGCATTCAGCTACGATAAAGTTGGTGAGGCCGGCGTTAGCAGCATATTGGTTGAACTCTTGGAGGATTCTGGCCTCTTCCATGAAATCATTGTCCGTCCACTCACACGGCCGTAGTTCCGCCAACCTCGGGGTATGAAGATCATTGTCAGAAGACTGCCCAATAACCCCTTGGAGTTATTCTTGGAAGCAAACTTCCTGAAGATATTCATCTTTTTCATATGAACAAAATTCTGAAATTTATAGTCCACAAATTTTTTTTCGACAAAACTTCACAAGATTGATAGCAACTATTGATAGGGATGTGATACGTCTCCAATGTATCTACTTTTTCTCACGCTTATCCTCTTGTTTTGGACTCTAATTTGCATGATTTGAATGAAACTAACCTTGGAATGACGCTATTTTCAGCAGAACTACCATGGTGTTGTTTCTGTGCAGAAATAAAAGTTCTCGGAATGGAACGAAACTTTGCGAGGATTTTTTATATCAATAATAATAATTTCTGGAGCCAAGACCTTCCGGAGAGGGGCACCTGGGTGGGCACAACCCACCAGGGCGCGCCCCCCTCTCCTGGCGTGCTTAGGTGGGTTGTACCCACCTGGTGGCCCCGCAAACGATCCCCCTGATACTATAAAATCACATATTTCCAGAAAAAAAATTAGGAAGAAAGAATTATCGTGATCCATGAGACGAAGCCGCCGCCAAGCCCTGTTCTTCCTCGGGAGGGCAGATCTGGAGTCTGTTTGGGGCTCCGGAGAGGGGGATCTTCGTTCTTCGTCATCACCAACCCATCTCCATTGCCAATTCCATGATGCTCCCCACCGGGAGTGAGTAATTCCTTCAAACGGTCGCTGGTCGGTGAGGAGTTGGATGAGATTCATCATGTAATCGTGTTAGTTTTGTTAGGGCCTCATCCCTAGTATCCACTATGTTCTTAGATTGATGTTGCTATGACTTTGCTATGCTTAATGCTTGTCACTTTGGGCCCAGGTGCCATGAACTCATATCTGAACCGTTTATGAATTCATCATTATATCCATGTTCTGGATTCGATCTTGCAAGTTATAGTCACCTACTACGGTTATGATCTGACAACCCCGGAGTGACAACAACCAGACCCACTCTCGGTGATGATCGTAGTTTGAGGAGTTCATGTATTCACTATGTGTTAATGCTTTGTTCCGGTTCTCTATTAAAAGGAGGCCTTGATATCCCTAAGTTTCCAATATGGACCCCCTACCACGGGAGGGTAGGACAAAAGATGCCATGCAAGTTCTTTTAATAAAGCACGTATGACTATTTACGGAATACATGCCTACATTATATCAATGAACTGGAGCTAGTGTCGTATCGCCCTAGGTTATAACTGTCACATGATGAATATCATCCAACAAGTCACCGATCCAATGCCTACAAATTTATCTTATATTGTTTCTGCTAGGTTACTACTGCTGCTACTACTGTCACACTTTCTACAAAATACTGCTATCACTATTACTGTTACTATTGCTGCTGTCGCTACTATCAAAACTATCATATTACTGTGCTACTGATCACTTTGCTGCAGATAATTAATTTCTAGGTGTGGTTGAATTGACAACTCAGTTGTTAATACCTTCAAATATTCTTTGGCTCCCCTTATGTCGAATCTATAAATTTGGGTTGAATACTCTACCCTCAAAAATTGTTGTGATCCCCTATACTTGTGGATTATCAGGATGTATAGAGGCCATAGAAAGCATTCAAACTACTTAGAACTCTAAGAATTAATCATGCAAGCTCATCTACAACAGCACCAAGAGTAGCTAATTATTCTAAATATAAACCACTAAAACAAAAACTAATTGGACATATGGAGGAGTCTCATACCAAGCAACAAATCCCCAAAACAGTTTTGGAAACGGAGCTTCGAGCAAAGAGATCGAAATCCGTGGTCTTAGGAGCAAGAACACGAGAGAGAGTGTATGTTGGTGCTTTTTTTCTGGGTGAATGGAGTGGTGTGGGAGGGAGAAGTAAGTGAGGGGGGCCACCAGGTGGGCAGCACCCACCAGGGCGCACCTGGGGGTGCTGGCACGCCCAGGTGGGTTGTGCCTACCTGGTGCACCTCCTTCAGGTATTATTTGCACCAGAAATTCATAAATATTCAGAAAAAAATCATATAAGGTTTTCAGAGCATTCTGAGAACTTTTATTTTTGGGTCATTTTTTTATTGCACGGAAAAAACAAAAAATAGACAAAACATGGCATTTTATTTTATTTAACTAATAAAAACAGAAAACAAAAGGTAGGGACAGAAGGTAGTGCTTACTAAATTCATCAACTATATACCTCTCAAAAATGATCCATTAACAAGGTTGATCAAGTCTTATTAACAACCACTTTTGATTAGCATGAAACCGAAGAACTTTCATAAATCACTAAGTTACCTCAATGGGGATATGAATGTCCCCAACAATAAGCATTTCATATTTCTTTTTGATAGTAGGTAGAGGTAGTTGAAAACTTCCAATAGTGATTGTCGGAGATTTTTCAATAACATTAATACCATTCACATGGAATTGCTTCTTTGGAAAGTGCACCGTATGCTCATTACCATTGATATGAAAAGTGACCTTTCTTTTATTGCAATCAATAACAGCCCCTGTGGTATTCAAGAAGGGTCTACCAAGGATAATCGACATGTTTTCATCCTCGGTCATCTCAAGTATAACAAAGTCAGTCAGAATAGTAACATTAGAAACAACAATGGGCACATCCTCACAAATACTGATAGGTATGGCAGCTGATTTATCAGCCATTTGCAAAGATATTTCAGTAGTTTTGAGTTTATTAAAATCAAGTCTTTTATGTAAAGAGAAAGTCATAACACTAACACCAGCTCCCAAATCACATAAAGTAGTTTTCACATAATTTCTTTTAGTGGAGCAAGGTATAGTTGGTATTCCCAGATCTCCAAGTTTTTTAGGTACTCCATCTTTGAAAGTGTAATTAGCAAGCATATGGAGATTTCAGCTTCCGGTATTTTTCTCTTATTAGTGATGATGTCTTTCATGTACTTTGCATAAGGAGGCATTTTCAAGATATTAGTCAAGCGAGTGCGCAAAAAGACTGGCCTAATCATTTCCGCAAAGCGTTCAAATTCTTCATCATATTTCCTTTTAGTTGACTTAGGTGGAAAGGGCATAGGCTTTTGAACCCATGCTTCTCTTTACTTTCCATGTTTTCTAGCAACAAAATCTCCTTTGTCATATCTTTTATTCTTAGGTTGTGGGTTATCAAGATCAACAGCTGGTTCTATCACAATATCATTATCCGGTTCTTTATCATTTGGTTGAGTGTCTTCATGAACTTCATCATTATCTTTTTCATTATCAGAAGGTGAGTGTTCATTACCACATTGAGTTTCAGCATCCGAGATAGAGACTTCATTATCATTATCAGGAGGTTTTTCTACTTCAGGTTCACTAGAGGCAGGCAAAGTCTTATCATTTTTCTTCTTCCTTTTCTTTTTAGAAGAACTAGGTGTAGTGGTGTTGTTTCTTTGTGAATACTGTTCAATTATCTTTGGGTGTCCCTCAGGATAAAGTGGTTCTTGAGTCATTTTACCTCCCCTAGTTGCTACTCTAACAGCAAAGTCACTTATATTATTGTTAATTTCATCAAGTAACTCTCTTTGAGATTTATCAACTTGTTCTAATTGAGTTTGAACCATATAGGCATGTTTTCCTACACCTCTAACATCATTTGAGATTCTAAATAACAAGTCACTTAAGCGAACAATCATATCAGAGTTGTATTTCAGTTGTTTCATAACATTTGCATTGAAGTGATCTTGCTTTCTAATGTAATTATCAAACTCATAAAGGCATTGGCTAGGATGTTTATTATGAGGATCATCATTATCATTGAATTTCAATAAAGATTTTACCTCTACCACCTTGGGTGGTAGTGGTGCTTCAAGACCATGTATTTCTTCGATAGGTGGTAAATTTTTAACATCCTCGGCCTTAATAACTTTTTCCTTCATAGATTTCTTTGCCTCTTGCATATCTTCAGGACTGAGATATAAGATACCCCTCTTCTTCGGAGTGGGTTTAATAGGTGCTTCAGGAGGAGTCCAGTCATCATAATTTTTCAATATGTTATTCAATAATTCAGCTTGTTCAATAGTGTGTTCCCTGAAAACACAACCAGCACAACTATCTAGGAAGTCCCTAGAAGCATCGGTTAGTCCATTATAGAAGATATCAAGTATTTCATTTTTCTTAAGAGGATGATCAGGCAAAGCATTAAGAAATTGGAGAAGCCTCCCCAAAGCTTGTGGGAGACTCTCTTCTTCAATTTGCACAAAGTTAAATATTTCCTGCAAGGCAGCTTGTTTCTTATGAGCAGGGAAATATTTTTCAAAGAAGTAATAGATCATATCCTGCGGACTATGCACACAACCAGGAGCAAGAGTATTGTACCAAGCTTTAGCATCACCCTTTAATGAGAACGGAAATAACTTGAGAATATAGTAATAGCGAATCTTCTCATCATGAGCAAAAAGGCTAGCTATATCATTCAATTTAGTAAGATGTGCCACAACAGTTTCAGTTTCATAACTATGGAAATGATCATATTCAACCAAAGTGATTAACTCTGGGTCGACAGAGAATTCTTAATCCTTATCAGCAATAACGATAGGTGAAGTAGCAAACTCAGGATCACATTTCATTTTAGCACTCAGAGATCTTTCTTTATACTAGCACAATAATTTCTCTAGATCATTTCTATCCTTACAAGCAAGAATATCTCTAGTTGCCTCCTCACTCATAGTATAACCTTCTGGTACCTTTGGCAATTCATATCTAGGAGGACTAGTTCTAGTAGGTGTTTCAGTATTTTCAGTTTCAAGTTCATCATTAGATTCGACAATATCATGTTGTCTTACTCTAGTAATTTGTTCATCAAGAAATTCACCTAGTGGCCCATCATCAAGCAAGGTACTAGCATCATCATGAGTAGCATTCATAGCAGAAGTAGCATTATCAATAACTTGCGATATATCAGAATTAATAGCATGTTGTGGAGTTGTAAGTTTACTTATAACAGAATGTGAATCTAAAGCAGAACTAGATGGCAGTTCCTTACCTCCCCTCGTCTTTGAGGGAAAAATCATAGTCTTAGCATCCTTCAGATTCTTCATAGTGATAATATAATAATAATCCCAAGTGACTCAACAAATATAGCTATGCTCCCCGGCAACGGCGCCAGAAAAAGGTCTTGATAGCCCACAAGTATAGGGGATCGCAACAGTTTTCGAGGGTAGAGTATTCAACCCAAATTTATAGATTCGACACAAGGGGAGCCAAAGAATATTTGAAGGTATTAACAGCTGAGTTGTCAATTCAACCACACCTGGAGATTAATTATCTGTAGCAAAGTGATTAGTAGCACAGTAGTATGATAGTTTCGATGATAGGAGCAGTAGTAACGGTAACAGTAACAGTGATAGCAGTGATATTGTAGCAGTAACGATAACAGTAGCAATAGTAGTAACTTAGCAAACACAATATAGGATAAATTCGTAGGCATTGGATCGGTGACTCATTGGATGATCTTCATCATGAGACAGTTATAACCTAGGGCGATATGGCACTAGCTCCAGTTCATAAATATAATGTAGTCATGTATTCCGTAAATAGTCATACGTGCTTATGGAAAAAACTTGCATGACATCTTTTGTCCTACCCTCCCGTGGCAGCGGGGTCCTATTGAAAACTAAGGGATATTAAGCATCCTTTTAATAGAGAACCGGAACAAAGCATTAGCACACAGTGAATACATGAACTCCTAAACTACGGGCATCACCGGGAGTGGTCCCGACTTCTGTCACTCCGGGGTTGCCGGATCATAACACGTAGTAGGTGACTATAACTTGCAAGATTGTATCTAGAACATGGACATAAAGGTAATAACATAAGCAGTTCAGATCTGAAATCATGGCACCCGAACCCAAAGTGACAAGCATTAAGCATGGCAAAGTCGTAGCAACATCAATCTCAGAACATAGTGGATACTAGGGATCAGGCCCTAACAAAACTAACTAGATTACATGATGAATCTCATCCAACTCCTCACCGACCAGCGAGCCTACGAAGGAATTACTCACTTCCGATGGGGAGCATCATGGAATTGGCGATGGAGATGTGTTGGTGATGACGAAGATCGTAGATCCCCCTCTCCGGAGCCCCAAACGGACTCCAGATCTGCCTTCCCGAGGAAGAACAGGGCTTGGAGGCGGCTCCATCTCGTGAAACATGATAATTCTTTCTCTCTCATCTTTTCTGGAAATATGGGATTTTATAGCATCGATTTGGAGGTCAGCAGGGCCACCAGGTGGGCAGCACCCACCTGGGCACGCGGGGGGGCTGGCGCGCCCTGGTGGGTTGTGCCCACCCGGGTGCCCCCCTCAGGTCCATCCTGGCTCCATAAATTCTCTTTTATTGTATAAAAAATCCTCGCAAAGTTTCGTTCCATTCCGAGAACTTTTATTTCTGCACAAAAACAATACCATGGTAGTTCTGCTGAAAACAGCGTCAGTCCAGGGTTAGTTTTATTCAAATCATGCAAATTAGAGTCCAAAACAAGAGGAAAAGCGTTAGGAAAAGTAGATACGTTGGAGACGTATCAAGGGCCACCATGGTCCTTGGCTTATTCTTCCCGAGCTAGTAGGCGAGCCATTCACCTCGGGTGTTCTGCTTAAATGCCACAATGGGCTCGGCGTCGGGGCAGTCGATAATCTCGTTCTTTTTGGTAAGGAGTCAATTCCAGAATTTCCGAGTTGACTCGCCCGATTGCTGAATAATGTGGATGAGGTCACCGGCGTCCGGAGGTCGGACATAAGTGCCTTGGAAATTTTCCCTAAAGGCATCCTCGAGTGCTTCCCAGCTCCCGATGGAATGTGGAGGCTGGCTATTCAGCCAATGCCTCGTCTGCCCCTTTAACTTGCGGCAAATATTTGATAGCTTGGAGGTCACCTCCATTGGCCATATGTATATATATGGAGAAGGAAATCCTCGATTACACAGCTAGATCAGTCGTGCCATTGTAGGATTCTATGTTAATGGATTTAAACCCGTCTGGGAACTAGTGTTCCATCACCCTGTCTGTAAAATAGATCGGTTGAGCGAGACCTTAGATCCGGGCGGTGTCGCGTCAGATGTCGGGAGATATCCATGTGTAGGCTTGATCACGAGCTTAGCCGTTTCTGTTCAACCAGGCTTCATAGCCGTCGAGCCCTACGGGCGCACGCCTTCTTGAGCCGTAAATGGACCAAGGTGGCGCCTAGTTTGCTTCAATCTTGCATCGAGCATCATGAGGCTCCAAGTAATCAACAGGGTCCTTGCCGTGACGGCATGGCGTTGTTTGGATGTGGAATTTTTCCTACACTGGCCTATCACGACCTCTAGCAGGTCGGTCGGGTTGATCCGCCCGTCCGCATGTTAAAGCTGCATCGTTAGTTAGTTCTTCATCGAACTCGGGAAGGAAACGCCCGCGCGGATAAAATTTAGGCACGCTACGGCATCGTTTTTCAAGATCTTGCTCGACCGAGAGTATTTCGACTCGCTTGTCATTTAATGCATCCTCATTGGCTTTCGGTTGTTGTTGCTTCCGTTTCATACTTCGGGCGGTGCCCACAAGGCACCGCCGAAAGCGTTCTTGCTCAAAGGGTCTTCGGGGACTAGATAGTCCTCGGTACCTTGGCTCTCGTCTTCAGCTAAGTAGTTGTCGTTAGCCCCTTCAAAGAGGTCATCAGGATCCACGTCCTTAGGGATTCCTTCAGGGCTGGTGTGTTGCTCTTCGGAGGCTTGAAAATCCTCTCCGGGATTGCCAGCCTCATCGGATGTCGCACCGCCGTAATCGGTGGTGGCATTTCTCACGCTAGGGTTGATGCCCCGTCCACGTCTTTGCCGATGTCTTGGAGGATTTTGGGAAGTATCAACCATGTACACATCATAAGTAAATGTTGTAGACCACTTTCTAGTGTTTACTAGCGGCGAAGTGGTTTCTGCCGGGCAGTCGACATCCTCATCCATGTCGGTAGCCTCATCGTAGTCTAACTCATCGGTAAAATCATTGAT
The DNA here is from genome assembly GCA_963921465.1 of Triticum timopheevii. NCBI lineage: Eukaryota > Viridiplantae > Streptophyta > Magnoliopsida > Poales > Poaceae > Triticum > Triticum timopheevii. The sequence continues at coordinate 500,884,587 of OY997272.1, forward strand.
CGCGATGACTAGGTGGGTGGTGAGTGGGACATAAATTTCCCGGTCATCGGCTTTAAGTCTGATCTTATCATAGACTAAGGCCCAGCCATCTGAGTGATAAGCTCTGGATGCGATCAAGCATCTCATTTAAGTGAGATAGCTCCTCAGGATTCATGGCCTGGCAATAAGCCGAGCCGACTTGAAGTATGACCGGTGGGTTGCTTGACACACTCTCAACCTTGTAAGGAGTCGGGGTTGATTCCAGATCTGTTACCAGCATCGGTTCTAAACTCGGCGTAGTGTCTGGAGTCAGACTCGGATTAACATCAGGGTGCGATGCTATGATGGTTGTCCGAGGTGGGGGTGATTGATTCCTTCACGCGGCCCGGCGGCACCGGGGATCCTTATCCAACATCCTCAAGGGAGATCGGTTTTGGAGTCGAGCCTCCGATTTATGATAGGACCTCAATCAGACCGGGCATCCAGCATGATAGGACGATCTCGCTGTAGGAATCTGCGGTGTATTCCAAGCCTCCGAAAGTCACAATCTGAGGGATCGAAGAAGGTGAGAGTGTCTAGAGGGGGGGTGATTAGACTACTCGACAAGATAAAAATTCTGTCTTTTATCAAGGACAGATTTTGGTAGATTTTGCATAACATACAAGTCAAGTAGCACACTACACATGCAATTCTAGAGTATGGGCAGCGGAAAGTAAATTGCACAAGTAGTAAAGAGAAGTGGAGAAGATCAAACGCAATTTGGAGACGCGGTGATTTTTCTCGTGGTTCCGATAGGTGGTGCTATCGTACTTCCACGTTGATGGAGACTTCAACCCACGGAGGGTAACGGCTGCGCGAGTCCACGGAGGGCTCCACCCACGAAGGGTCCACGAAGAAGCAACCTTGTCTATTCCATCATGGCCTACGCCCACGGAGGGCTAGCCTTACTCGGGGTAGATCTTCACGAAGTAGGCGATCTCCTTGCCCTTACAAACTTCTTGGTTCAACTCCACATCTCGATGACGGAGGCTCCCAAGCAACACCTAACCAATCTAGGAGGCACCACCCTCCAAAAGGTAATAGATGTTGTAGATGATGATGAACTCCTTGCTCTTGTGCTTCAAATGATAATCTCCCCAACACTCAACTCTCCTCACTGATTTGGCTGTGGTGGAAGAAAGGATTGAGTGGAAAGCAACTTGGGAAGGCTATAGATCAAGCTTCATATGGTGGGAGTGGAGCAACTTGATCTCAACACAAGGGTAGGTAGTTCTCTTCTCAGAAATATAAGGTAGGAGTGGTAGTTCTTTCTGATGGCTCTCTCCACGAATGAAGAGGGGGTGGAGGGGTATAAATAGCCTCCACACAAAATCCAACCGTTACACACATTTGAGCAATCTCGGTGGGACCGAAGTGGACAACTCGGTGAGACCGATAGTTCAAATAATGTGAACGTTGGGATTTTCGGTGGGACCGAAAATACCATCTCGGTTAGTCCGATTCGTGCAATGACAAGAGCATGCCAGTTTCGGTGGGACCGACTTCATCATCTCGGTGACACCGATTTGATGACAGAAGGTTACAGAAGCTTGGCAACTCATGTTTCGGTAAGACCGAGTTCAGAATCGGAAAATCCGAGTTTTCTTGAGTTTGGCTTATGGCTGAGGTGGTTCATCTCGGTGTGACTGAGTTTGGAATATCGGTGGGACCGAGACTACTTATGAGTGTATATGGCAGTGAAAATTGCTGATAGTTTAGGAGATGTATCACTAAGCACTTGAGCAACCAGATCATCATCATAACCTCATCCCCTTTTAATAGTATTGGCTTTTCCTATGGACTCAATGTGATCTTGGATCACTAAACCAAAAATGGAGTCTTGAGCTTTTGCCAATGCTTGCCTTAGCATTTTGAGGGGTCCACCTCTTTAGTCCTTTTGCCATGCCAATGTGATTGAATTTCCTGAAACATACTTGGTAAAAGCATTAGTCCAACCACAAAGTATGTTGTCATTAATTACCAAAACCACCCGAGGAGCAAATGTGCTTTCAATCTCCCCCTTTTTGGTAATTGATGGCAACACACTAAACAAGACATCAAAGCTTATTGAAAGAAAGACAGAATTATCACGAAAGCTTTGACAAACATGTAGTACACAGGCTCCCCCTACAAGTGTGCAAGATTTTCATAAATTACGGTTTTGGACTACCACAAGCACACAAGAGAGAAAAGCAAGATGTGCTACATGCAGCTTGGCTACATGCATCAGAGCAGATGAAAAGAAGTGAGTGATAATGCATATGTGCATGGTGATTTCTTGCAAACAAGTATTCACAAGCAAGTCACCATCATGCACATTCTGCAAAGTGCATATACTTACCTTAAGGTTCCTTGGCATTGTACCTGAAGAGATAAACTTGGGAAAACAAGGTTAGATAACACAAGAATATTTCTTCAACCAACTGCAAGAACATCAAGAGTACCAAGCCAGGGATGACATGTATAAAGAGTGTCTCATATTGAGCACAAGCTTGAATCAGCAAACATGTCTCCGAAACTAAAAGATTTTCAATGAACTCTGAGGGATTTTGCTTTCCATAAGATATCAATTGTGAAGATTCCTCTCCCTTTGAGTTCTCTACGATCAATGGGTTTGATGGAAAGAGCAAAATCAAAAGAATGATGCCAAATGAGAATGACGCCAATTGTAATGTCCAATGTGAAACACGGCAAGAAATTCTCTTATAAGGAAAAACACGGCAAAGCTTTGATGTGATTCTCTCCCCCTTAAGGTAAGATTGCTCTTCTTCTCCCCCTAAATCTTCTCTTCTCCCCCTAAGTCTTCTCCCCCTTTGACATCAAGTGCCGAAAAGGACAGCAAACTAGGAAGGTTAGGGAAGATGGAAAGAAAGAAGTGGGATCCTTAAGAATCACAATAGGGCAAAAAGGAACATGCATAGAGAATCATTGAGCGGAGCTGCAGAAGATGATATCCTGAAAGAAATAAATCGGTGACACCGAATTAAGATGGATCGGTGTGTCCGAAAGTCAGGGACTTAGGGTAGATCCTTTTCGGTTAGACCGAAATATTTAAATCGGTGACGCCGAGTTTAATTCCAAGGAAATACAGAAATAATTCAGCTCAATTGCGAGGAATGTTTCAAAGGGTTTGCAATGAATTTGTGAATGATTTTCGAGGAATTGATCAGAGCCAGAAGGATATTCACAAAGACAAAAAAAGAAATGAAAAAGATTCCTAGATGAAGTTTTTTTTAAGAAAACTCAATGAGAGAACATAAGAGAGAAAATAGAAAGACTCCAAAACATATGTACTTCATCTAGAAAAGGGTCAGCGACAAGGTCACCTATGTTTGAGTATATTGACTTAGGAGTCAAATGAGAACATTTGATCATGGGTCATACTCATCGTTTAAGCTCAAAATGGGGTTGCCATTTTTCGATTAAGCATTTGATGTGATCACATCTTATGAAGCTGCGTGTACTCATGACTTTGAGCAAAGCTCCTTAAAGATGTGAAGAACATACCTTGGGCTTGTTGTTGCTTTGTTCATGTAGGTAAACTTGATGTAGGTGCTCATTGAATGTGAAGTTGGAGCGCCATTTCCACTTGTGTAGTTCATCTTTCTACATGGGTTAGGCAAGCAAGGAAATACTCAAGGATATCCAAGATGACAAGAGTGAAATACTAGATGTATAAGATGTCAAAAAGGATATGTGGAATTTTGTTCCTTGAACTCAACATCCCAAAGGGCTAGATACTTGGTCAATGACAAGATTACTCATGATTTGAGTGTGTGGTAGTCTTGTGGAATGTAGATCATCCAAGTACCTGCAAGGAGTTAGATGCAATACAAGGAGGCAAATGTGTCCAAGACATATGATTACCATCATAAGAGAAATATCAAGGATTAGTCAAGTAGGCTCATGCCTTGCATGCATCAATGGAGTTCTCACTCCAAGTTTGAGGCATCAATGATGTTCAACTCACTCCTTAAGCGACAAAACACCTTCTCATCAAGAGGTTTTGTAAAGATATCAGCGAGTTGTTTGTCAGTACGAACATGCTTAAGATTGATGTCACCCTTGGCAATGTGATCACGAATGAAATGGTGACGAACTTCAATATGTTTCGTTCGAGAGTGTTGCACGGGATTGTGTCCAATTTTAATCGCACTCTCATTGTCACAAAGCAAGGGAACATGTCTCACATGTATCCCATAATCCTTAAGCATTTGTGTCATCCATAGAAATTGAGCACAACACGAACCAGCAGCAATATATTCCGCTTCGGCAGTGGATAATGATACCGAATTTTGTTTCTTGGAGGACCAAGATACAAGGGATCGACCAAGGAATTGACACGTACCCGAAGTTGACTTTCTATCAACCCTGTCACCGGCATAGTCCGAGTCGGAATAGCCAACAAGGTCGAAAGAGGCCCTCTTAGGATACCAAATGCCAAAGTTTGGTGTGTGTATCAAATATCTCACAATCCTTTTAACAGCTTTAAGATGACATTCTTTAGGGGCTGCTTGATATTGAGCACACATGCATACACTCAACATTATGTCAGGACGAGAAGCACAAAGATATAGTAGAGAACCAATCATAGATCGGTAAACCTTTTGATCAACAGGTTCTCCATCTTTTGTCAAGTCATTATGTCCACTTGTAGGCATGGGGGTTCTCATACCTTTGCTTTCTTGCATGTTGAACTTCTTGAAGAGATCCTTGGTGTACTTTGTTTGTGAGACAAAGGTACCCTCCTTAGATTGCTTGATGTGCAACCCAAGGAAGAATTTGAGTTCACTCATCATGGACATCTCATACTTCTCCGACATGAGCTTTCCAAACTTCTTGCTAAAATGAGGGTTAGTTGAACCAAAGATAATATCATCAACATATATTTGGCACACAAATAGTTCACCATCAACCCTTTTCGTGAACAGCGTTGAGTCTATCTTTCCAATCTCAAAGCCTTTCTCAAGAAGAAAGCTAGTCAAGCATTTGTACCAAGCTCTAGGAGCTTGTTTAAGACCATAAAGAGCTTTGTGCAACTTGTAAACATGATTAGGCTTTTTGGGATTCACAAATCCGGGAGGTTGTTTCACAAATACTTCCTCCTCAATTTCACCATTTAGGAAAGCACTTTTGATATCCATTTGATAGAGAGTAATATCATGGTGATTGGCATAAGCAAGAAGAATGCGAATGGACTCAAGTCTAGCAACGGGGGCGTAGGTCTCACCATAGTCCATACCTTCGACTTGGGTGTAACCTTGAGCTACGAGACGAGCCTTGTTGCGGATGACTTGTCCATCTTCATCTTTCTTGTTCCGAAACACCCATTTGGTTCCAATGACGTTTTGATCATCCTTGGGCTTCTCCACCAAAGTCCATACCTTGTTCCTCTCGAAGTTGTGTAATTCTTCGTGCATAGCGTTCACCCAATCCGGGTCTTCAAGTGCTTCTTCTACCTTCATAGGTTCAATACTAGAGATAAATGAGTAATGCTCACAAAAGTTAGCTAAGCGAGTTTTAGAGCGAGTAATTCTCCCAGAGTTGATGTCGTTCATCATTTGTTCCACGGGATGATTTTTCTTGACTCTTGCTCGGACTCGGGATAGCTTTTGTTGAGGTTGTGGCTGAGCTTCCTCATCATCTTCATCTTCCTCTTCTTCTTCTTCATTGTTGTTGGTGTTGTCTTGAGGCGGTGGAGAAGGAGGTTGTGGTGGATCTTCTTGTTGCACTTCCTCATCTTGGTGAGTTCCACTTGTGGAAGCCTCCATGTTGCCTTGAGGTTCATTTCGCTGTGAGGTAGGGGGCTCCACATATGTAGATGAGGTACTCTCCTTCACTTCCATGGGACGGATCTTTCCAATAGATAAATCTTGGATAGCTTCTGATGGGTCCTTGTCTCCTACATCAATAGGCATTTGCTCTACTTGCGAGCCATTAGATTCATCAAACTTCACGTCTACCGTCTCTTCAACCTTTTGGGTGAAATTATTGTAGACACGGTAGGTGTGGGAGTTTGATCCATAACCAAGAAAAAAGCCTTCATGAGTTTTAGGAGCAAATTTAGACCGACGATGCTTATCAAGGATATAGCATTTCGAACCAAAGACACGAAAGTATCCCACTTGGGGTTTGTTACCGGTGAGGAGCTCGTATGATGTCTTGCCGAGGAGCTTGTGAAGATAAAGCCTGTTGATAGCATGACAAGCTGTCTCGACCGCTTCACCCCAAAAATGCTTCGGTGTCTTGTATTCATCAAGCATTGTTCTCGCCATCTCTATGAGCGTTCGGTTCTTCCTCTCAACAACTCCATTTTGTTGAGGGGTGTATGTAGCCGAGAACTCATGTAGAATCCCTTCCTCATCGAGAAAAGAGTCTACATTGGCGTTCTTGAACTCTGTTCCATTGTCACTCCGAACTTTCTTGATCTTCACCTCAAATTGATTTTGGGCCTTTCTGGCAAAGGTTTTGAAGATTCTCTGAACCTGCGATTTGTCATCAAGGAAAAATACCCACGTAAATCTGGAATAATCATCAACTATAACTAGACCAAAGGAGTTACCACCAAGGCTTTTGTAAGCATTGGGACCGAAGAGATCCATATGAAGAAGCTCAAGCGGTCTCCTTGTGGTCATGATGTTTTCCACAGGATGACTTCCACCTACTTGTTTTCCTGCTTGACAAGCACTACAAAGTCTATCTTTGTCAAAAAGAACATCTTTAACGCCAAGAATATGATCACCTTTGATCAGCTTGTCTAGATTACGCATACCAACATGTCCAAGCCTTCTATGCCATAACCAACCTTTAGCGGATTTAGCAATGAGGCAAGCTCTAGGTTGGGCTTTCTTAGTGAAATCAACAATATATAGATCACCTCTACGGATACCGGTAAACGCCATGTTATGATTGTCGCGACGAAAGACTTGGCAATCTACTTCGGTGAATAGCACGTTGAATCCTAAGTCAGCTAATATAGACACGGAAAGTAAATTGTATCCAAGAGATTCTACAAGCATGACATTTTGAATAGAGCTATCATGAGATATGGCCACCTTACCAAGGCCAAGTACCTTACCCTTGGAGTTGTCTCCAAAAGTCACATACTTGCGTGGACCATCGTTCTTTGCAAGCTCTCGAAACATGTCTTTGTCTCCGGTCATGTGGTCGGTGCATCCACTATCAAGAATCCACTCTTTTCCGCCGGATATGTAGTCTCTCAGATTTGCCATAAGATTGAGACTCTTCATGATCTTGTCTAGCTCGGTGTCCGAATCGGAGTAATCATCATCATGCTCATGCTCATCATCATATTGACCCATAGATTGTTCATCATCAACACCTAGGTCAATTTGATAACTACTTGCATTAGTTTTGTCAATGTGACAATAATCATCGGAATGCAATACAAGAGCATTTCTAATTAGAACATTGATAAGACCGGGATCACCCTTCTTTTTCATAAGATCACGAAGCTCAAAGAAGCATTTATCAAAGTTGGGATCATTGGGGCGCATTGTATCAAATTCAATAGTCTTGTATAGAATTTCATCAAGACCTCTCAAAGAGTAGTCCGGATAAAGTTCTTCCAAGAACTTCCACATAGCATAGGCGCACTCAAAGTTTGTAACGAGCTTAAGCAAGTTATCGGGTAACCCTCTAATGATAAGATTTACAGTCCTAAGGTTACGAAGCAAATCAAGCTCTTCATCCATGGTAGGGTGCAAGGGGTCAAATGGAGGCACATAGGGGGTCTCAACATATTTGCGCAAACTGTATGTCTTAAAGATAATAAGCATTTCAATCCTCCACGAGTTATAGGACACTCCATTAAGAATAGGCACTCTATGGCTAACACTCCCAAACGTAGACACGTCCATCTTCCTCCAATGGTGTGTAAACCAAAGCAATGGAGACCAAGGCTCTAATACCAATTGAGGGATCGAAGAAGGTGAGAGTGTCTAGAGGGGGGGTGATTAGACTACTCGACAAGATAAAAATTCTGTCTTTTATCAAGGACAGATTTTGGCAGATTTTGCATAACATACAAGTCAAGTAGCACACTACACATGCAATTCTAGAGTATGGGCAGCGGAAAGTAAATTGCACAAGTATTAAAGAGAAGTGGAGAAGATCAAACGCAATTTGGAGACGCGGTGATTTTTCTCGTGGTTCCGATAGGTGGTGCTATCGTACTTCCACGTTGATGGAGACTTCAACCCACGGAGGGTAATGGCTGCGCGAGTCCACGGAGGGCTCCACCCACGAAGGGTCCACGAAGAAGCAACCTTGTCTATTCCATCATGGCCTACGCCCACGGAGGGCTAGCCTTACTCGGGGTAGATCTTCACGAAGTAGGCGATCTCCTTGCCCTTACAAACTTCTTGGTTCAACTCCACATCTCGATGACGGAGGCTCCCAAGCGACACCTAACCAATCTAGGAGGCACCACCCTCCAAAAGGTAATAGATGTTGTAGATGATGATGAACTCCTTGCTCTTGTGCTTCAAATGATAATCTCCCCAACACTCAACTCTCCTCACTGATTTGGCTGTGGTGGAAGAAAGGATTGAGTGGAAAGCAACTTGGGAAGGCTAGAGATCAAGCTTCATATGGTGGGAGTGGAGCAACTTGATCTCAACACAAGGGTAGGTAGTTCTCTTCTCAGAAATATAAGGTAGGAGTGGTAGTTCTTTCTAATGGCTCTCTCCACGAATGAAGAGGGGGTGGAGGGGTATAAATAGCCTCCACACAAAATCCAACCGTTACACACATTTGAGCAATCTCGGTGGGACCGAAGTGGACAACTCGGTGAGACCGATAGTTCAAATAATGTGAACGTTGGGATTTTCGGTGGGACCGAAAATACCATCTCGGTTAGTCCGATTCGTGCAATGACAAGAGCATGCCAGTTTCGGTGGGACCGACTTCATCATCTCGGTGACACCGATTTGATGACAGAAGGTTACAGAAGCTTGGCAACTCATGTTTCGGTGAGACCGAGTTCAGAATCGGAAAATCCGAGTTTTCTTGGGTTTGGCTTATGGCTGAGGTGGTTCATCTCGGTGTGACTGAGTTTGGAATATCGGTGGGACCGAGACTACTTATGAGTGTATATGGCAGTGAAAATTGCTGATAGTTTAGGAGATGTATCACTAAGCACTTGAGCAACCAGATCATCATCATAACCTCATCCCCTTTTAATAGTATTGGCTTTTCCTATGGACTCAATGTGATCTTGGATCACTAAACCAAAAATGGAGTCTTGAGCTTTTGCCAATGCTTGCCTTAGCATTTTGAGGGGTCCACCTCTTTAGTCCTTTTGCCATGCCAATGTGATTGAATTTCCTGAAACATACTTGGTAAAAGCATTAGTCCAACCACAAAGTATGTTGTCATTAATTACCAAAACCACCCGAGGAGCAAATGTGCTTTCACAATCTGATACAGGGCATCGTTCTCGACGGAAGCCAGATGGCCCGCTGAGTCGTCACAGAAGACCATGTTGCCGAACACAAAAAGTTGGTCGGGGATGTATATGTTCCCGTAGCTGGTGCCGCAGTTAAACTACAGATGAGCCATTGATCATTCTGTTGATCTCACAGTGAAACTCTCAATGAAAGCACCAGTGTCGGTGTCAAAACCGGCAGACCTCGGGGTAGGGGGTCCCAAGCCACAGATCTCGGATTGGTGGTAATAGGAATGAAGGAGATGATGTTTACCCAGGTTCGGGCCCTCTTAATGGAGGTAAAACCCTACGTGCTGCTCTTTTTTATATTGATGATGGTGTATCGAGTACAAGTTTGATCTACCTCGAGACCATAAGTTGTGTTCTAACCCTAGGGCTAGGTGAATGTAATTGTGATTCGGTCCCCTCTACGGGCTAAACCCTCTGGCTTATATACGCGCCAAGTAGGGGATCTAGGGTTACATAGTCGGTATCCAGGGGCGCATATGGAGGTGGCAGGAGATGTCTTGGAGTGTACGTCAAGTCTTCGGTAGGGGCAATCTTGATCACGTTCCAAGCGTGTAGCTTCCGGAGTCCACCTTGGTGAGAATGAGGGCCCACCGGCCCAGCCCGAGGACTACGGGCCGACTAAGTTAGCACCCCCTATTCCAAGACACCGTCACTCCCCCTGACAGCTTGGATCCACCAGCTATATCTTCGCATGCAAGGAAGTGACTTCTTATCCCCCCTGGCAGTTGGGACCCACAGCTCAAAGCGTACCTAGCATTATCTGCCTGGTTGCAAACGTGTACGTACATACTGGTCAATCGTTCTCATGAACCGTGGCAGTGTAAGGAGAAGTGTTTGTCATAGTAGATCCCCCTATGTAGTAGTTGAGGCAGCCCCATCTAAACCGAGTACACGTACGTACAACCATGCTACAAAAAATACAGCCATGTATGTACATATGGATGGGGTCTCGAATGCGTACTCACGCATGCGTGTTGCCACGGCTCGTGTATATGGAGAGTCAACATACGGCAGCAACGACGTCCTATTCATCGCATCCAACCAGCTGGGTCGGAACAAAGAAACAGCGTCATGTTCATCTGGAGGCAATAGACTAGGTCGAAATGCATCATGTTCATCGAGAACCAATCGACTTGGACGGAATAGCCAAAACAGGGTCATGTTCATCAACTAGGGGTGTGGCATACTGCAAAATGGACGAAACAGAGTTTTCTTCGACTGCCTATGGTTGAAACGGGATCTTGTTCATTGGGAGGGGTGTGGCGTACCGCAAAACAGATGAAATAGACTTCTCTTCGACCGCCTACGATCTAAACGGGGTCCTATTCATTAGGAGGGGTCTGGCATACCGCAAAACGGACGAAACGGACTTCTCGCTAACCGCCTATGGTCAAAATAGGGTCTTGTTCATTGGGAGGGGTGTGGCATACTGAAAAACAGGACTCCACAATCTATTGTTCATCCACCGCCGACTTCCTCCAACCTCCATCAGCTACTGTTCATCCAGCCTCCACGGGGTCCTGTTCATCCACCCCCAACCGGCTGGGGTGTGGTGGCCTCCTTGGTGTCCTGTTCATCTAGCAGCAAACGCCTACTACTACGGGGTCCTGTTCATCCAACCCCCATCGGCTGGGGTGGGGAGTATGAGCGGGCGTCAGCAACGGGAACTGTTCATCTACAACAAACCAACCAGCTAGGTCAACATTCCATGTCTTGTGCAAGGGGCTCGATCGATGCGTCTCGACTCGTGTCTACGTGTATCACGCGCGCGGCAGCAACAGGCACTGTTCATTGAGAAGCAACCTAACCGGCTACATCTTGCACCGGGGCTCGATCGATCAGCTTCAATAAGCAGCAGTAGCGATCGATCACTCGGGTTCAGTTAGCAGCAGCAGCGAATGAATCGATCGGGTTCGGTTAGCAATGAAGGAATCGCTCGAGTTTAGTTAGTAGCGAAGGGATCGATCGATCGGCTTTAGTACGTAGTCGGATCAATCGCTCGTGTTCAGTATGTAGTTAGTGCGATTGCTCGAGTTCAGCAAGAGAATGCCTCGCTCGGGTTCAGTTAGCGAACGCCTCGCACACACACACGTATGAAAGAAACGAGCAAACCACACTGCATCGCTCGGCCCCGACCACCCACCATAACCGTGAACTCCCCGAAATTTTTCCTCGCCCTTACTTCAACCATGATTTTTTACGTTATGGACGGCCCAAAGAATGTCATGCAGGTGCGTCTCTGGCGTGCCCAGGACAAAAATCCCATTTTCTGTCATGATTTTTTGTCAAAGAAGTAGGAGCCCACCACATCTATGATGATACGTGTTTTTGTCACAATTATCGTCATAGAAGTGTCATATCTCTAGGACAGAAAAGTTTACATTCGGGCCATAATGTCACGGATGTGTCTTTTTTTAGTGGAACAAATAAAAACAGCAAGGTAACAAGTAACAAAAGTGAGTAAAAATAGTATCTCAATGCTTGGAAACAAGGTCTAGGGTTCATACTTTCACTACTGCAACCTCTCAACATCATTAACATAATTAAACCACATGATAATCCCTCAAGTACAGCTAAGAATCACTTCAAAATTTCTACTTCTGTCAGAGAGAGTAGGATGAAATTGTGTAGGTACCAAACCACCTGAAAGTTGTGTTTCAAATCAATCTATTGAACCACCCCTAAGGTGTCACGAATAGTCCTAGAGATCATACTACGACGGCACCATATGATATGTATCTTTCAACCTTTATGCTAAGATTACGCCAATGTCACCATAGGTATCCGCAAGTTAATTAATAGACATGCATCAAATGATATCAAATCCAAAGTATTCAATCCAACATAAATAAACTTCAAAGAGTAAGAATTAATTCACCACAAAAAGGATAGAGGGAGATGGACATCATAAGATCCAAATTTATTAATCAAGCTCATGATACAATCAAGATCGGATCCATCAAGAACATGGAGAGAGAGATTGAAAACATAGCTACTATACATACCATCAGCCCCGAGGATGAACTACTAACACATCACCATGGAGATAGCAAGGTTGACGAAGAGGACGTGGATGTGTTTCCCCTCCGGCAGAGTGCCAGAAAAGGCCTCCGGATGGAATCATTGCAAAAGAGGAACTTGCGGCGGCGAAAAAATTGTTCTGAGGGTATGGCAAAGGGTTTCGGTATTTATGGCATTGGAATCACGCCAAAAGGCTACTCAGTGGGGCCACATGAACAGGTCCTCCTTGGTCCCGAAGCTTCTAGGGTCCTCCTTGGTCCAAAAAAATCGTCAAAAATTTGCATCGTATTTGGACCCTTCTAGATATTGATTTACTACGAAACCAAAAAACAAGCAAAAAACAGGAACTAGCACTGGACACTAGATTTATAAGTTAGTCCATAAAAATAATATGGAAGTGCAACAAAATCATATATAATTGATGTAAATATAGCGTGAATACTTAATAAATTATAGATACGTTGGAGACGTATTAGCGGCGTGGTGGCTAATGTGCAACGGTTGGTGGCGATGGTGCGGCACGCATTCATGGCCTATTGTACTATGTCTCGGAGAAGAGGATGAATTACCGAGGTGAAAACCTTCTATAGCTCTGCCAGGTCAACGTCGGTGGCGCACATGGGCATCGTTTCTTTCTTGAAGGCGTCATCGCGGTTACTCTTCGTCCTGCATATTGTCTCGGATCACTGGATCAGGTGGTGGCGACGCTTCGGTGTTGTGCCTTTCTTGAAGGCGCCTTGGAGTACCCGATTTGTCGTACACGGCTTCATGTCTTTGCGATGACATGTTCACGGTTGAGAGCTCCAAATACTTCAAGCTACTTCCTTCTGTAGTTTGCTTGGAATGGCATGGGGTAGTGTAGTTGTTCCTAAACACACTTGTATCTTACCTTGAGTGTGTTGTGTGTGGTGTCAAGTTTTTCTTTTTGAAACGGAGGTGTCGAGTTGTATGGAAATTTTTTTGGCAAGAAAACTTCTATCTATTCATATTCAATCATGGAAGTCAATGAACATCAGGAAAAAATACATTCAAATCCTTAGACCACCTAGCGCCGACTACAAAAACTGAAGCGAGCCAAAAGCACGCCGCCATCATCGCCCCTTCCTCGCCGAAGCCGGGCAAAACTTGATGTAGTAGACAGTTGAGAAGTTGTCGTGTTAAGGCCTCATAGGACCAGCATATCAGAACAGCAACGCCGCCGATGAATAGTAGCGTATATCGAAGGATTCAACCATAAGACACACGAATGTAGACAAACTAGAACCATATACAAGCAAATCCACCAAAGACAGATCAACCAGTAAGACACATATCCTAACAAAACTCGAAGGAACAACTAATGGATTTGATCGTTGCTTTATCTATAAAACAGACATGACCTTTTTGATAAATCCTAGACGTCGTCGTGGAGTCATATATAGCTCCCTCACCTTGCCCTTGTACATACACCTCTCGTCTTCTCTGCCGCAGGACGAACTCCACTTTGCAGTTGAGCGACTGTAGCTGATGAAGGCCTGTCGCGGGAGGCTAAGAGCAACTCTAGCAGACCCTGCATCCGCCTCTGACCCGGAAAATAACTGCCAAAATGCGGGTAGGGACGGAAAAACCTGCCCGATCAGACCCCGCATACAGGGCCGGACCTGAGGGGGGGCAGCAGGGGCGGCCGCCCCGGGCCCCCAACATCAAGGGGGCCCCTCCCAGGTACACTACGCAAGGTAGCCCACAACCAGGAGTTCGTCGTCCGGCCTTTTTTCTTTCGATCCCAGTAGCAGCGCATCGAGCCTGGCCTAGCGTATGTGCAGGTAGTAGAAGCCCATGTCTTGTTTTTTCCGCTGTCGACGCCCATCGCTCGCATCAAACTCAATCCTTAATCGTAGCAAGGCAATCCCCAATCGCCGCCGCCGACGCCGCAGTAGCGGCAACGAAGGTGAGCACGCAAGTAGGCTTGTCGTCAGGCTCCGGTAAGGAATGCTTCGTTCCTTTTCGATCTAATCTTGTGAGGTTGTATCATCGTATCCGTATGGATTTTGAGATTTTCTGCCCTTCTCACTCACGGCAAAAGTTTGCTGTCGCACCGTGAGCAGGATTTTCCCCTTGTATTCAGAACAAGGGGCCGTGATATTTTTGTTTGATTAAGAATTATTTAATGGAGCACTGTTCACTCTAGTAGCAAATCAGGTATTCCCTCCGTCCGAAAATACTTGTCATCAAAATGGACAAAAAGGGATGTATCTAGAACTAAAATACGTTTAGATACATCTCCTTTTATTCATTTTGATGACAAGTATTTCCAGATGGAGGGAGTAGGAGTATGTACTAATCAATAAGATGTGTTTACCAGAGTCAGGAGGCACAATGTTTTTGTTAATTCGCTATGATTGACACTTGTGTAATTTAGCAAATGTTAGCAGCACAAAATATGTCGGAAGCATATTTTGATTCCGAGTAATAGATCATAATGGACATCTTGTAATTCAGAAATTACCAAAATCAGTACATGACAAAAATGTGGAAGATAGAACGCCTACTAAATCTGAATGAAGACGAAGAGTTTACGTAGTTGTGTTCGACGATTGAGTATTGGACAATGTCTACTGAAGCAACATCAACCACTAAATTGTGTCGAATTCTATATAAACTTGTTTGTTCAACTTAATGATCAATGTCATGGTTTTGATGCTGCAAACTATTATCTACGAGGTGTTGGGGTTGCGTCCCATTTAGGTTTCATGGTAATATATACATATATACTTATTTAATTTTGGATGCATTTTTAGGGTCGTTTTTCGCAAAGGGAGTGTACCTCACCTCTGCATTTTCAGTGTTTATTAGTAACCTTTCACGTATACATATGTTAAATATGATTTCGATGTCTACATTAAAGGGCCCCCACGTTATACTTTCGCCCCGGGCCCCTGTATTCTCAGGACCGGCCCTGCCCGCATATTGCCCAGGCCCACAAAAAATTTTAGGGGGCGCGGCAAAATCTCGGCCCCACCCGCGAATACGCGGGTTTCCCCGTCGCAGTTGCAGTGCCCTGCATCACAGAGAAGTAGTTGGCGGGAGGGACATTTCAGCCCGCGCGCATTTTCCCCACCCCCTTCCGTCGCTGATCGCCCTTGCTTCCGCCTGCCCGCTACCAGCGATTCCGCCAAATCTGCGGGCATAAACGCGCCGCGGGGTCGCCCACCATCCTCCTGCGCCGTCACGCTGCACCAACCCCCCGGATCCGGCGAGAAGAGCGCCCTCGTCGCTGCCACCGCTGGGGATTGACCATCATCAAGCCCGCCCCTCGCCGCCGCCCAGGATCACCCGCTGCATCCTCCACCGGTTAGTGCGTATTTTGTGATCTTTACGAGCGAGCGGTATAGTTCGTTGATGCGCCGGTATGCATGTAGATGGATTTGAGCCCGTGCAAGAAGTTCTTGCTCACCGATTCGGATGACTCGGATGTTGAGACCATGCTTGCCAACTTTCGGCAGCAGACATTAGTCATGGCACTTGCCGTGAAGGAGCATGAAGACGAGAACCGGAAGAGAAGGCGAGGATCGACCGTCGGGCGTCTTTGCATTGCTCGGAATCGTCATCTTGGGAACGAGATGTTGATGTAAGACTACTTCGCGGAGAATCCTACATATCCACCACACCTCTTCCGGAGAAGGTACCGAATGCGCCGATCTCTTTTTGTGAAAATTGTTCAAGCTTGCGAGGCAAATTGCCGGTATTTTACTCAAAGAATAAATGTTGCAGGCTTAAAGGGATTGAGTGCATATAAAAAAAATCTCCGCAGCTATGCGGGTGATTGCATATGGCGTTCCGGCTGACCATGTCGATGAGTACCTTTGCATTGGTGAAGATACTACAATTGAGTCCGTGCATAGATTTGCAAAAGTGATCATCCGTGTCTTTGGTCCTGAGTATCTTCGGGCACCCAACGAGGATGACACAAAGAAATTGATGGCATCTAATGAGAGGAGAGGTTGGCCTGGCATGCTAGGTAGCATTGATTGTATGCATTGGACATGGAAAAATTTCTCGAAGGCATGGCAAGAAATGTATTGTGGCAAGTCTGGTGATGCAACAATTGTACTAGAGGTCGTAGCATCCGAAGATTTATGGATTTGGCATTGCTTCTTTGGTATGCCGGACACTCTCAATGATATCAATGTGTTGCAATGGTCTTATTTGTTTGCTAGGCTTTGCTAGTGGTGATGCTCCTGCTTGCAAATACACTATCAATGGTCCTGAATACACAAAAAGGTACTATCTTGCAGATGGTATATACCCTCCTTGGTGCACATTTGTCAAGAGCATCAAAGAACCCAAAACTAGAAAACAGTGTAAATTTGCAAGGGTGCAAGAGGCAACCCGAAAAGACATTGAAAGAGCACTCGGTGTTTTGCAATCTAGGTTTGCCATTGTCCGTGGTCCTGCTCGTTTTTGGGATAAGAAAACCTTGAAAAATATCATGACATGTTGTGTTATCCTTCACAATATGATTCTTGAAGATGAGAGAGGAATGAACTTGGAATTCTTCTACGACAATGTGGGTAGTCGTGTAAAACCAGCTAGAGACCCTAACCGCATTAGAGCGTTTCTTCAAACATACAAGGAGATTGAAAATGCAGACACACATTTTCAACTTCAAGAGGATCTCATTGAGCACCATTGGCAAAGGGCTGGACAGTGACTCCTTTTTGTATTCACTTGTATTTGTACTCATCACAAGTTTTGTATTGCATTATTTAAGATTTGAATAATTATTTGTAATGTGGATGATTGTTGTATTGTGTCGAATTTGAATAATTATTTAGTTTGCTTCCATTTGTTGTATTATGTTGGATTTGATATTTTGCGGGGCCGATGAGATGCGGAAAGCAGCGGTGCAAGAGCAAACACCGCAAAGTCGACCCGTATAAAAGCATATTCGACGAATATACTTTTATACAGGTCCGTTTGGGGGTCTACATCTGCGACCGTCTTTGCCAGCCCGTAAAAGCCGTTTTTCGCGAATTGCAAACGCGTTTTGCAGGCCGGCGGGATGCGGGGTCTGCTAAAGTTGCTCTAAACCCGATGTGCTACCCATAAATCTCGTATTTATGTATGCTACGTACGCATGATAATTGATAGGGTATGAGAAGTGCCGTGGTACGTGGATGGTGCAGATCAGGTGCTCTTGATGTTTGCTCCGTATGTGCTGTCCTTGGTGTATAGTGGTAGTACGTGCGGAAAATACACAGGAGTTTTTGAATGCTTCACAACGCTATATGAATATTAAACGTAAAAGTACTAAAATAATTCAGAAAATACTGAAATCTGGGGACATCAAACCTGGGTTCTCAATCACTCCTGTGTGAAGTTTTGTGAAAAATTACCAGGAAATATATCCGTAGCGAAGGAAATATTGTCCGAACAAAAATTCATCCAAACAATCTTTTTCTATATATATAGGAAATTTTTGTCTTTTTTGCCACAAATACGTTTCCTGGGTTTTTTCATAAAATTTCACACGAAAGTAGATCAGACACCCAAGTTTGATATCCTAAAATTCCAGGATATTTGTTTTCAGATGTAATTTTTATTTTTGGTATTCATTATACTGCCATGATTGAAGATGAATAGATTGAATGTTTTTTCGCAAAAAAATAAGATATTTGTTTTTAAATTTCTTGATATTTTTTTGAACTTAATGTTCATATATAGGGTGGAGCACCCGGCTGCTACAAATTCGCTTCCTAGTACGTGCATTCTACCTTAACCGTCATCCTGGCCACTTGCCGATCACGTGATACAGGAATTTGCTCGATCTGTATCACCGTGCGGGTTAATGTACAGTAAGCACTCCTTTCCTTTTTATCTATTCTGCTTATTAGTTTTGTCTTAAGTAAAATTTATAAATATTGATCTAGTTTATTTATTAATTTATACAATGTTAAATCAATATCATTAGATTCATCATTGAGTTTTTTTTGTATCATATACACTTGTTAGTGCATTTTTTTTTATAAACACGGTCAAACTTTATAAAGTTTTATTCGAAAAAAACTTTTTAAAGTTTTACTTAAGGCAAAAGTAATATACAGTGCAAATAAAAACGTAGGAACAAAACTAACTAATATGCAAAGTACATGCTAGCCTAACCATCGTTGAATTAACGGATCTAGTGGTAACTTCACGTACAAGAAAAAATGGTACGAGCTCAATACGTGCTAGCTTTGCTCCAATGTAGTGTGGGACAGACATCGTACGAAGGAAACAGAGGAGCGTATGGCACTGTTCCTGGTCTATCTAATAATAAATTAATGAGTGGTACATAAATCAGCAGAAGAAGGAAAACAAGAGTAATCCTCTTCCGCTCGAGCACTCTATGATAAAAACAATTCTGAGATCATGGTTGGAACATGCTATGTCTGTGGTGTCTAGCTGGAAGCCAATTCCTGGCACGCCTAGTTTAGGCGGGTTCCTGGCACAACCTAGCTAGTTTAGGCGAGCCTCTCCAATTCAGGACACTATTTGGTTCCCATTTATATTTGGGCGTCACAATCTTTTCATCTTGTCAATAGCTAGGCCAAAACCTTTGGCAAGATATATAACCAACATAAGCGGCGTTGAGTTGAATTTTGCAGCGCGGGTAGGTGAGAGGGGTAGGCAAAGACGAGCGAGATAGAGGCAGACAAGAGCGACAGATCAACCAAGTGGCCAGGGGGAAGATACATACACGACGAGTGACCAGCACTGCCCGGCGCCGCCATTAATGGCGCCTCCCTGCTCTACTCCGATCCACGGCAAAAAGCGAGCGGTGCGCGCGCTGCCAAAAGCCCCGGCGGCGTCGTCATGGAGGCATATATATAGCTCCCTCACCCTGCTCTCGACATACACCGCTCGTCCTCTCTGCCGCAGGAGCATGCAATGCGCGGCCTCCACTTTGCAGTCGGAGAGAGACTGTAGATGATCAAGGCCTAGAGCGAGGAGGCTCTGCCACATCCACTACACCCCGGCATCGGCATGCTTCTGCAATGCATTACTGTTGAGCAAGTCGCCTCGAACAGAACGCGCGGAGACAACCTCTTGATGCTGCTCGACTGCTCGATGGTAGCCATGATCGGCAGGCATTCAACTCTCGCCGCGCCGGAGCCCAGCTTTTGGCGCATGCATGCACCATGCACGCATGGCCGCTGCTCCGTCGCCGATCCAGGGTCCGGCCAGGATGCTCCTCTCCCGGTTGACATTTCTCCGGACGTACGTAGGTAGGAGATGCGACGATGCAGTTTTCGTCTTCGACTTATCGATGCTCCTCCGGACGAGCGAGCAGGCACGCGGCTGCATGATCTGTTAATCTGTACCACAACGCACTGTTGGCACGACTGTCCGACTCCACTGCGAGCTTCAGATTTCCTACTGTGCGCCATGGGCAGCAGTCAACAGTTGCATATGCTCTGCTCCCTACTTCGGTCATTTACTTCGTATTGTAGACAGAGGATGGACACGGACGCCGTGCGATAGGTCAAATGGATCGAAGGATCCGCGCTGATAACAAAACTATACATCAAAGATATATGCAACCAACCAACCCTGCAAAAAAAGAAAGATATATGCAACCAGGGGAGGGGATACTAGACGCGTCACGGTCACCTCCACGATCGAAAAATAAGGGAATGCATCTTTCAGAAAAAATCAAACAAAAATGGAGATGACTCACGACCTCGATTTTTCCCTCCGGATCGGGCAAGCGTGCGTGCGTGCACAGTGTGCTTATCACTCGGAAAAAGAAAAGCCCGACGATAAAAAAGGTTCTTGTCTGGTTTTCTTCAACGGTGATGCGAGGCAGCATGTGGGGCAGATTCGGATGCACAGCGTGCTAGGGTTTATATTTTTATGTGCGGAAACGAGCGAGAAGATCTGAGATGCCGCGTGCCTGTGCGTGCAGGTGCGGCGACGGGCCGGCCGTACGGGGGATGGGAGGAAGCCACCAGAGCTGTTTCCGTCCGATCCAAGAACATGTAGACACCACCGCCAACCGAACCCGCCATGACCCATGAGAGATCTTAGCTAGCTCGCTATATATAGTTTTTCCCGCGTACTATATTCGCTTTAGTGGTTAAATTATGTAAATTGTTGGGACGCAGATCGTATTTGTAAAGGGCAAAGGATGATAAAGTGGAGGAGCTTGAGTGGGTTTCGGCCGCCCAGCAGAGAGAAAAGAAGAAGAAAGTCGGTCTCGATCAAACCAGGGAGGAAAGGGAGAAAGAGACAAGCGGTGCGGGAAATTAACCTTTCGCCCTCGGTCGGCTTCTTTTACGATCTCCTCTCCTGCTGCGTGGATCTTCGTGGAAAAACTCGGGGGGTCTACGTCTACCCACCCACCAGCTGCTTTCACGAGCATCTGATTCGCCCGCCACTGTATATACATCTGTCTCGCTCGCCTTATTTTCTTCATAGAAACTCTGGTGAACGCGACGGGGTCATGTCATGGAGCCTGGCCAGCTAGAGACTACTATTATTGGCATCAAGGCAGCGTTCAGCCGTCCACTCGATGTCTCTTAAGTCTTAACACACATGCGAACGTACGCGCCGGGATGCACATGCAGAGCGAGATGCACCGGATCGGAGCCGTGGACGGGGAAATGCAGCGGGAGGGGAGGACGAGTCCGGCACGCGACTCATGGGTCTCTGCAGATCGCTCCGTGCGTTGATGATATATGGACGTGTGTACCGATCTGGTGCGACGTAGGCGCATAATTAGGGGCGTACGAAAAGAAGGAGCAAAGTCTTTTGGGACACATGGAATTGTCAGGGGAGCAACGTGTGCGCGCTCGATGCCAGCACGTCGACGCGGGACAGATGAGGCGGGTCGCCCAAGCAATGTTGGGATCACTGTGTTCTGTGGGGGTGGGGCGCGGCGGCTCGGCGGCTCGGCTCGGTCGGTCGGTGCCCCGGCGCGGGCGCGGGCGCACGAGCGTGGCGATCCGGGGCGCGGAGCACGTGAGAGGTCAATCAAAACTCTGCTGCTAGATCGCCGTGCGGCCCGCTGGCTACCGTGGCCGAATTGACCTACGTACGTGTGCCCCGATCCGTAACTGGGTGTGCGTGTGCCGTGCACCTCGCTGATTCAAAGATGCTATGCTGCTGTTTCTTTTGCGATCGAGGAGCCGATTTCATTGACGTATGCAAAGCCAGGGTGCTCAACTGGAGGGTATAGAGCATCGAAACTGATATGCATACGATACTAAAATTGTACGAGTATGCATGGGCAGCGTCGTACAAGAATCGGACACTGTGTTTCATACGAAAACTCGTGTGATGAAACAACCCAGCTCGTGAAGAGCAGGCTACACCTTGTGTGAGCTGGATTCACGACTGGACGTCGGAGAGGAGGAGTGGGAATCGGGTTACGGCATTAAGGCCTGGGTGCCGGAATTCGTTATGGGATCAGCGATTCCAATCCCATACCCAGCCGAGCTTGAAAAACCGTAGGCCAGGAATAACATTCCCACCCTGGGATTCATTCCCGGGATGCAAATCCCATTCCCAGCGGCCGATTCCATCCCGGGATACAAATCCCATTCCATGGCTCCGGAGTAACTCAATCACATATGCAGTGATTCCAGTCGCAATTCATTCCCATCAACAGCCGAAGCAGGCAAACACCAATAACCCAGGAATACAATACCAGTTCTGTGTTTCCGTGCCAAATCCACTACCACAAACGCAAAACATGGCACGGTCTCTTGTTTGCTCGGTTCTCACAGAGAGCAGAGCCTGCCCTTGGGCAACCTATGAACATTGGGTGCATTGGGCCTCAGTGCAATCTCTATGCTCAGCATTCAAAAACTTATGGTGAAATTTAAAACGGTTTGACAATATTTATACCACGTGTAGTATCTATGAAACTAGCCGGGAGGCATACGATGTTATTGCACTGGAAACAACACTAAATTATGTTTACATTTTAGACGGACATAAACATGCAATGATCTAACAGATTGATGCATAAATGTACTAGGATCTGACGGCTGGGATATATTTAGACATCATTTTGTGAACAATGATGATTGTGATATGATAATTATAAATATTTAATGGACGTGATATATTTAGATACAATTCTGAAAAAAACATCAATGCCAATAAGTACAATTATAAAGGTCTAATTGACATAAATATATTTAGATATGAAGAGTGACAGGGGCAGATAATATTTTGATGTATGTCTGATGTTGATAGCTAAGGCTAGTTGTAATGGTAGTATCATAGCTAGTATCATGCATGCCAACTAGGCAATTTTGATGAAGTGTCATAGCATTAAATGAAGAAATAGAGGGTGTAGTATCATATCATGATACCGTATCATATTAAATGCTATACTTTTGACAGTGATACATGTACGCACCGAAGCCTCGTATATTAAGCTAGTGTAAGAAAAAAGTAGGCATCATGCAAAAGAAAAAAAATAGGCATGTACTCCACGTCGTCCCGTCGATTGCACCGTACTCACGGTGTACCAGGCTAGATCGCGGGCGCGTACCTGGCCGCGCCCAACATAAAAATGGCCCGAGCTCGGATCGGATGCGCCCGAACGCAGCAGCGCGCGACCCCTCTGCCTCGGTGCGAAGTTACTCCGCGGGACAGGTTTGACCGCCAGAAAGCAACCGTGCTTCGCTGCTGGACTACCGGAGGCCGTGCCTGTGCCTATGCCTGTGTTCGGTACGCTTTGCAGGCATGCGGCAGGAGCAGGCGGAAAGACGGAACTGCCCCTCCCTCTCGGGCCCCACCACCCGGACGCGTCCGCTGCCCCACATGGTCACCCTCACATGGCGCGCGCAATGGCCGAACTGCCCCCCCTTCCGTGCCACCGCCCCCCGTCCGTCGTCCCACATGGCCTGCGCAATGCCCGAACTGCCCCTCCCCACGCCTTGGCCACATCTCCGTTGGCGCCAGCGCCTGCCGCTGATGGAAAATTGCCGGGGTGGTGGCCGCCTGCCACATGGCATATGAGCCGGGTCGTGCCACCGAGGCGCTTTCCTACGTGTAATCCTCCCCGCCCCTTTTACGTCCAGGGCTCGGGGTTCTCCAAGTTTTGGATCCAGTCCACGCGATTTGACCAAGCGCGGCTACCCAACCGGGCGACCGATATGAACGCTCGAGAGCAGCGTTCGCGGCATTACAAGCCTGCAAACGTTCGCAGCGTTGCAAGTTTGCGAACCACGGGTGGGTACAAGGCTACATGCACCAACAGAATGCTACTCCGCGCGCCACAAATTAGTAATACTCCTACAGTATTTTATTTTATTTTGCGAGGGAGTAAATAGTAATACTCTTACTAACAACATTGCAAACAATCTACTACACACTTTCTACAGGTACACCAACTTCTAGCAAACAGCTGTACCAAGGGCGATCGTATGCACAAGATGTAGTGGGAGCCGGTTCATACCCAGGAAATTGGAATCTGGCCAAGAGTGTGAGCATTGCTCGATGACAGCATTCACACTGGCTTGTGCCCGAATATATGTCCAAATTCCTTCGACTTGTTTAGTAACAACATTAGGCACAGCTTCTTCGATGCGGATACACATCAACAGTTTTGCATGCCGTTAATTCACCGTTAACAGTTTTACGAATGACAAAAACAAAACACTATAACCAAGGTTGTTGTTCTACAAATTTACTAAATAACTTTTGTACTATTACGTGGTATGTACTCCCCCCGGTAAAGAAAATTAAGAGTGTTAGTGATCTAAACGCTCTTACTCTCTACAGAGGAAGTAGGTTTTTCTTTACCGGAACAAACTTGTGCGATGTAACTTGGCATAAGATTGTTTCCGTTCGAAACCGCATCGATAATAAAATCCGCCGATTTACATTGAGGAGGTGAGCACGACGGTGGACCCTATCAATTACGAAAAGTGTAAGTGAACATTATTTCTTAGCGTAGTTAAATTCAATAATCATCTTGTCAGTGGCATAAATTATGGATTTATGATCAAGATGTATGAAGTGATGAAGCAACAACTTAAAGTTTTGTCATATAGATTTTACAAACCATGTATGAACGCTTGTTACATGCCAAGAATTGAAATATTATGTGGTTAGTAGACAACCTTTAATTGTCGAACACATAAGCATGATTGTTTCTTGTCTAGGTTCTATTTTTGGCTAGAGCACTTTTTCTAAATTTATACCATAAATTACACGTCTTCTTCGAGAAAAAAATATTGATGTTCGAAGATCCAATTCAAGGTCTACTGCTTGTCATGAAGCCTTGAGCGAAACAACGACATCATGGACTCACCTTCTATCGACAACTCTACTAAATAACTCACATTTTGGCAGGAAGGGCCCTCAAGAAAAACACAAAAATGCAAATGTAGCCCTTCTTCCACAATGGGCTTTCGCTTCGAGCCAGATCCACCACCTATGGGGAAGAACCACTTGGGGCGAGCAGATCGTTGCACCCCTACCTCCAACACAAAGTATTGGAGGAAGCAGAGGATGCAAATATTGGAACCGAAGTCGAACTGCCTCCCTATTTGCATCATAGATGGGGAGAATATCGTGAGCCAACGAAGATGAATGACAGAACTCTGAGCAGCAAGCGGTCGACCTTTGGCTGGAAGAGCCAGTGATGGAGCGGTTAAGACCAACAACCAACCACCAACCACCAAGAATCGATCGTCTCAACGAGAAAGACTAGATCGACGAGCGTCGTAGCTCGTGCTCGAACACGCTGGTAATAAACTCAAGACGGAGCAGTTGTACCTTCTTACCCAAGATCTTCACCTGAGGTAGACCCAACAATACCCAATACCATAAAAGATAGCCAAGCAAGCATGGCCACCGAAACCCTTCTCATCGTCATGACGATACAGCGAAAAAGGAGCAACATCTTCTTTAGCTCGATCTAGTGAAGTGCAAAGTTTATTGGGAGAGCCCTCACAGATCCGCTCCCCACCCAAAGGCATGGAAGATGAGAAGAGAAACACTTTGAAGATCACCCCTTGATATCCGCACATGCCAGTGGGGAGCTCAAGACCGTCATAGTGTCTAACTCCATAGTGGCAATACACACCCTAGACCTACTAGTTTTAGAGAGAAGCCCCTCTTCCAACTTCAATCCGCACAACGGAACCACCAGAGACGAGGAGGAGAGGAGACGAGATTACCAAAGCCGCCTGGCGACTCTCAAGGGAAACGGGGGGGGGGGGGGGAGAAGAAAGCGATGAGATAAAAAGTATCTCCCCAAAACAGCATGTGTCTGTATTGTGATCCTTTTGGCGGTACTCATACACACAATGGTCTGGACGACGGAGCTCATTGGACCAGTGAAGGTGGAGGTGTCGGTTCCGACCTTTTCCGACGTTCGCTGAAAACGTGCAAAATGCCTCCAAGAAAGTGTGCGTGCGTCACTCGCGCTACTCATAGTCGCCGCACCGTCCTAGGCGACCGAAGGAAGAAATCCAAAAGACGAGCGCAGCTCCTACCATCCCGTGCCCACGAACGCGCCTCCTCATTTGTCGTGGCGTGTGCAATGTTAGTTTCGAAGTGTTGTTCCTTACGAGCGGATTTGCCACGGAAGAAATTTTGTAGCAACTGAATCACGAAAATCACAAACTAATTTTCTTTTAGTAAAATAGAAACAGAAAAGCAGAGACTAATTTTGGCACCCAAATCTTGTTGTGGCGGGATTTAGAGCGGCGCCGCTGACGCTGGCGCTTGGGCTGTTTCTTGGAGGGGTCATCCTCCGATGTTGCTTCGCCATTCCCATCCTTTGGGATATCCACCATGTATATGTCATATGATGAGGTGGCTTTCCAGTGCCCGGTAGGCGCTAGTTCTTGGTCGTCTCCTGCATCGTCGTCCATACCGTCGATGTCTTCGGAGTCGTAGTCTAGCATGTCGGTTAGATCGTCGACAGTGGCTACTAAGTGGGTGGTGGGTGGGCTTTGAATTTCTTCATCATCCGCATCCCAACCGTCCTGATCGCAGTCCGGCCAGGGCTCTCCTGATAACGAGAGATACTTTAGCGGACTCAAGATGTCGCTGAAAGGTGAGTGTTGAAAGATGTCCGCTGCGGTGAACTCCATGACTGGCGCCCGATCGGATTCGATCAGAGGGGGCGCGAGAGGTTCGGAGTCCGGCAAGGAGTCCGGCACCTCGGAGTCACAAGCTTCATGAGGGACAAGGTCAGTGTTCGGCTCTATCGCCATAGAGGTTGCAGCCCCCGAGGCGGTGTCTAGCCATCCGTCCTCGATCTGCGCAGCCGGCTCCGAATTGAAGATCGGAGCGGGCTCGAGTGCGGCCTCCAGGGTACTGTCCGACTGCAGAGCTAAATCATGCCCGTCGTGACAGTGCGGCGCGCTTGGCTGTGGCTCGAATCCATCGAAGATCAAGTCCCCGCGGATGTCAGCTGTGAAGGTCAAAGTTCCAAATCTGACCTGACGGCCAGGGCGTAGCTTTCGATCTGCTCCAGATGGCCAAGTGAATTGGCCCGCAGTGCAAAGTCGCCGAATACGAAGATCTGTCCGGGGAGGAAGGTCTCACCCTGGACTGCGTCGTTGTTGATGATCGAAGAGGCCATCAAGCCTATCGGTGACGACACAGAGGAACTCTCAATGAAAGCACGAATGTCGATGTCAAAACCGGCGGATCTCGGGTAGGGGGTCCCGAACTGTGCGTCTAGGCGGATGGTAACAGGAGACAAGGGACACGATGTTTTACCCAGGTTCAGGCCCTCTTGATGGAGGTAAAACCCTACGTCCTGCTTGATTAATATTGATGATGTGTGTTACAAGAGTAGATCTACCACGAGATCAAGGAGGCTAAACCCTAGAAGCTAGCCTATGGTATGATTGTTGTTCGTCCTACGGACTAAAAGCCATCCGGTTTATATAGACACCGGAGAGGGCTAGGGTTACACAGAGTCGGTTACAATGGTAGGAGATCTACATATCCGTATCGCCAAGCTTGCCTTCCACGCCAAGGAAAGTCCCATCCGGACACGGGGCGAAGTCTTCAATCTTGTATCTTCGTAGTCTTGGAGTCCGGCTGATGATGATACTTCGGCTATCCGGACACCCCCTAGTCCAGGACTCCCTCAGTCATCATGGTCCTTTATGGAAACCCGACACGAAAAACGAGACCACAGCAGGGGCGGTAGTACCAGCGACACTAACAAGCGGTACTACCGCCGATAGGCTGTACTACTGCCATGGCCGCGGTACTACTGCTTAGCACATAGAAGCCCTTGTTTTGCACAACACGGAAACTCCAAAGAAGCAGGAAGAAAGCGAGGGTGCAAGGAGAATGTGAACGTGATGATTCCACCCATAATCTTCCGAAACGGATCCCCTCTTGATAGTATGGTTATCCTTACGACTTGATTCCACCGAAAAGAAAGAAGGAAAATAATCCGTCTAAAGTGAAGTCCTCGAGGGGTAACAATCACATAGTACCCTTATATTAGATAACCTGAAAAGCTTAATGCACATGATTAGTCCGCAAACGTATTGTCATCAATCACCAAAAAAAACTGAGGAAAATAATGCCGTAACAATCTCCCCCTTTTTGGTGGATTGATGACAACCTGGGATTTGCACAAAATATAGTAACTGGAAATTAAGCAAACCCTCTCCCAACAAAATATAGACGAGCTCCCCCTAGAGGTGTGCACTAGGGAAATTAGCATGAAAGGCTATGTGCACATCTTTTTAGGATCAAACTCCCCCTATATTTTATAGATAGGTAACATCCTTGCATATATGAATAACAACAAGTACAGCTAAGCAAGGACAAGCATGAGAGCAATAATATAAGTGCCGGTAATGAAGCATCTCACATGATAACAAAGTACTTGACACTAAAGTAGATAAGATAGGGTAGTCCACATATGTTTTACACCATATGGTCTCACTCACAGCCGAAAGAAAGCGAACG
Organism: Triticum timopheevii; assembly: GCA_963921465.1. NCBI lineage: Eukaryota > Viridiplantae > Streptophyta > Magnoliopsida > Poales > Poaceae > Triticum > Triticum timopheevii. The sequence continues at coordinate 500,913,037 of OY997272.1, forward strand.
AAAATGAACGAACACAACGAACACGAACACACAAACACAAAACCCGAAGCAAATCCCTAACTCTCCCCTTTGGCAGCAAGACACCAAAGGGAAAGGGATGACACAATGGTAGTAGATCTCCATGGCATCACTCGTCATGCTCCTCCTCCTCCTCAGAGACCTTTGCAGCATGGGGAGAAGCGTGAACTCCGGTGTCCTCCTCAGTGTCAGACCACGGGCAGTGCAGGACGATCCAAGTCTCCTCATCAGTGATCCACTCCTTAGAGCCATCGGCAACCTCAAGGCCAGCCTGTCTCATAATGGCCTTGTCACGACGACGAGCCATCTTGGCCTCCTTGTGAGCCTTGTACTGCCCCTTGGCCTAAAAGCAGAACAGACGCTTCATCTTCTCCTTGAGTTTCTTCGCCCAAGGGGGCTCCTCAGATGGAGGCACATACTCCTGCCCGTCATCATCCTCATTGTCGGTGTCAAAACCGGCGGATCTCGGGTAGGGGGTCCCGAACTATGCGTCTAGGCGGATGGTAATAGGAGACAAGGGGCACGATGTTTTTACCCAGGTTCGGGCCCTCTCGGTGGAGGTAAAACCCTACTCCTGCTTGATTAATATTGATCATATGGGTAGTACAAGAGTTGATCTACCACGAGATTAGAGAGGCTAAACCCTAGAAGCTAGCCTATGGTATGATTGTTGTTCGTCCTATGGACTAAAACTCTCCGGTTTATATAGACACCGGAGAGGGCTAGGGTTACACAGAGTCGGTTACAATGGGAGGAGATCTACATATTGTATCGCCAAGCTTGCCTTCCACGCCAAGGAAAGTCCTATCCGGACACAGGACGAAGTCTTCCATCTTGTATCTTCATAGTCCAGGAGTCCGGCCAAAGGTCATAGTCCAGCCATCCGGACACCCCCTAATCCAGGACTCCCTCAGTAGCCCCTGAACCAGGCTTCAATGACGACGAGTCTGGCACGCAAATTGTCTTCGGCATTGCAAGACGGGTTCCTCCTCCGAATACTTCATAGAAGATGTTTGAACACAAGGATAGTGTCCGGCTCTGCAAAATAAGTTCCACATACCACCATAGAGAGGATAATATCTGCACAAATCCAATCTGCTGACGTATTTTGTAGCGTGACGTCATGCCACAGCCAAACCATTATTCGAATCGTTTTACTGTCCCACCTTAGCGTGTTTAGCGAGGCGGTTTCCTTGGCACTTCTTGTCAAAGCAGAGATCGTGTCCCCTTATTCCGGGATTCTCATCAATACGGGTGTGGGTAACCCAACCGCGCCATTATTCGCGACGCTTGGGAGATAAGCGAGTTTTATTAGGCTGGTGGGGGCTCATAGTTTCGGCCGCCCATATAAGGGGATAAGGATCCACCCTTTCCATCTACGCCTTCTTCCTCCTTTGCTCATCCATTCCTGCGCACTCGAGCTCCAGCGCCCCAGTCCGCACTTACCACCTCAACCTTCTCCAATCATGTCCGGAGCAGGAGGTAGATGGATGGCCTCCACCGTCACGGAGGGGCACATCAAAAAGTTGAGGAAAGCCGGATACTTGTCTAACGACGTCGCGCACCGGCTCCCAGATGAGGGGAAACTCATCCCCACCCCTAGGCCCCATGAGAGGGTCGTGTTTCTCACCCATTTCCTCCACGGACTGGGCTTCCCACTTCACCCATTTGTCCGGGGGCTCATGTTCTACTACGGCCTGGATTTCCATGATCTGGCCCCGAACTTCATCCTCAACATCTCAGTGTTCATCGTTGTGTGTGAGGTCTTCCTTCGCATCCAGCCCCACTTCGGCTTATGGCTGAAGACCTTAAATGTCAAGCTGAAGGTTGTGGGCGGCCGACAAGAAGAGTGCGGAGGCGCCATGGTGGGCAAGATAGCCAACGTTACATGGCTCGAGGGCGCCTTCCTAGAAACCATCAAAGGGTGGCAATCGGGGTGGTTCTACATCACCGAGCTGCGTGACCCTGAATGGGCAGCGGCCCCCGAATTCTGATCTGGCATCCCCACATGGCTCACCTCATGGAAAGAGTTGGGCCTGTCGTGGGGTAATTCGGCAGAGGAGACCGGACTTCAAACCTGCGTCAAAGACCTGATCGACAGGAAGGTTAAACTCGTCACCGTAGTCCAGGTCATGCTCTTCCGCCGGATCCTCCCGTGTCAACGACGGGCTTTTAATCTGTGGGAATTCGACCTGGCCCAGCACCAAACTTTGTCTAGGCTCTTCGACACAACGCACGAAGATGCCTGGAAGGTGCTTTTCAAGAGCTCTGAGGTTCACCCTCCCATTACCGAGGATCGCGGATTCTGCACGAAGCGTCAAGCCAACACGGTAAGCTCAATTTATCCATCACGGGGTATTTCTTTTCCATAGTTTGACTCTATGCGGGATCTAAACTCCCATTCCTTTAACAAGACTGGCAGAAGAAGGCTGGCCAAATCAACTGTCCGGCTCCTTTGCCCGAAGACCCAGCGGACGCCCGTTTGACAAAGCTACTGGTTCCGGCACCCCACGTGGTGCCGGAGAAGAAGGCCAAGAAGAAGGCCACGGGGACTCGAAAGAGTTCCCGATGCCTGGTGGTGTCGGACTCATCGCCTGACGACCCCGAAGCGCCCTCCGCCTCCGAAGACGAGGAGGAGGAGGAAGAAGCCTCTCCCCCTCCAGCGGGGGGAGGAAAGAAAAGGAAGGCCGCCCCAACTGGGGAGGCCAGAGGGTCCAAGAAGGGGAAGACCCTTCTTCCAGACTACGCCTCCGACGCCGAAGACGATGGAGAGGAATGGCCATCCAGGGTCAAGCCCCTGGCAAAATCATAAGTATTCGGATACCAGAATAACTTATGGCGTTCCTCTATTGTACAGTACCTTCTGACGCCGGATTCAATCATGCAGTCCGCCCAAGGCTCAGCTCGGCGATTCGTCGAGCGGCTCCCTGGATTCGTTGGATGTGAATAGCGCTTCACTCCCGACGGCCTCCTCCCCTCGCCCTACGGACGATGCTGAGTTGGAGTCCCAAAAGGGACTAAACCAGGAGGAGGTGGTCCTGGAGGCGCCGCAAGGCGACCTCTCGGACTCCAGGCCCAAAGGGGATGAAGCCCCAAAGGGATCTAAGTCCGGCCCTGGGCCGGACACCGCTCCGGAACCTTCAGTGGTTCCGGAGTCCGGCAGGCGACCCCTTCGCAAGAAGGGCAAGCCTACGACGCCGGTGGCCTCCGTCCAACCGGAGGCGCCGGGCAATTTGCTGGAGGTGCTTAACGGCGCCTCCATCAATGAGGAGCACCACACTGTTATGAGTGCGGTGATTCAGAAGGTTCAGTCCGCCAAGAGCGGGCTGATAGAAGCCTGTACCAGCCTTCTAACAGGCTTTGAGGTATGTGTTTAAAACATATAAAAATGTTACCGCATAGACAGTAGCCCCTGATGCTCAGTTTGGTGTTCGAAAAAAAAGCTGGACTGAGGATCTAAAAAAGATATACGCAGGAGTCTAACATAAATATGTCAATATGGGAATGCAGGCTGCGCTACTGACCTCTGCCGCACTGACTGCAGAGGTCGTTGCATTGAAGCAGAGCCTCGAGCGGTCCGAGAATGAGCTCGGCCGTGCCAAGAAGCAGCTTGAGGACAAGGAAGGTATGTAATACTTTATGTAAGTATATAAAAAATACATGGTTGCAAATAATGACAGGACCAATGTGAATGTTGCAGGGGCCACATCCGAGGTGGCGACCCTGAAGGAAGCACTGTCCAAGGCCAAAGACAATGCGGCCATGGAGCGCACTGAGCGAGAAAAGCAAGAGGCGAAGGTGGCGGAGGTGCGGCAAGAGCTCGATGCTCTTGTGAAAAAACATGGGAGGTTAGAGCTTGACTCGGAGACTCGATAGTCCGAGCTTGCCTCGGCACTTGAAAGCGCCAAATCTGCCAAGGCCGAAGCCCAAAAAGCCCTCCAGGAAATTGAGGCGATGAAAAGGATTGCGGCGGGTAAGGCATTCTTTATGCAAAGCAAGCACGTGAAAGTAAATTACCTATTACTTACCCGAATCTGGAGCTCTCCAGGAGCATTCGCAGATCTGCCCTGCAGTGTATCCGCCGCCGCCGCATTCTACCGGGCCGAGGAAGGGAGCTCGACGGAGAAGGTGTTCTGGTCCCAGTATGCTGAGGCCGAATCCCCGGTGCCCCTGAGCGACCAGCTAAAGCAGCTGGTCGAGCTTCATAAGGCAGCCGAACAGGCCATGAAAGGCCTGATAGGCCAGCTGTGGCCTGGGGAGGTCATGCCTTTGAGCTACTTTGGGCTGGTACAGCGGCTGGTGGATGCCTGTCCCCGGCATGAAGTCATCAAGCGCTCCGTATGCATCGAAGGCGCCCGTAGGGCTTTTGCCCGTGCTAAAGTGCACTGGGGCAAGCTAGATGCTGAGAAGCTGCTGACAGAAGGGCCACCGGAGGGGAAGGAGCATCGCCGGCCCGAGATGTATTATGAGGGCGTCCTGAAGGGTGCCCGTCGTGTGGTGGATGAATGTACCAGGGATGTAATTTTTGAGTAAAATCGCTCGTATTTGTCCTGTGTGCTGAAAACTTGTTCATATGCGCTAAGCAACGCTTTTTGAATTTAAAATATTACCTTCTGTGCGGCCATTTATTAAATCTGAGAGATGCAAGTCGTCGGCTTCTATCCCCATGCCACGAGTGCTGGAGTCTTCGGGATAAACCTGAGCGCTCTTGTTCCCATTCTTGGGTCCGTCTAGGGAGGCGCTCAGCACAACGAACAAGGCCATCGGACTTATAATGCTTTATCACTCTCACTTAGCCATAGAATCCTATAATTTTAAATTTTGGCGAAGCCCCTAGTATTCGGAAGACCGAGTTCGGGCGCTATCCACGCCTAGGCCGGATAAATCCAGCTCCTCGCTCTAAGCGGCATAAGTCTTTAGGGACTCTAAGAACCTCTCGAACAGTGACCGGTCTCTCGCCCTATCATGACGGTCACTTTTAGCTTTCTCTACTGAGGTGTTAACCCAGCTCAACTGGGGCACAATCGCAGTAGTTCTCCCTGCGCTACCTTAGTCGACATTGCGGAACGTAAGGTACCAAAACATGGGAGCCGGGCAAACCCAACTATTGACCCAAGACATGATTCGGAGCCGATGCATATAGTGCTATAAGTTCGGGGTGCCGCACTCATGAGAGTGTTTGGTCTTCTCACACCGTATTATGGGGTACTTAAGCCCCTGGTGTATTGGCCGTACCAAAGTGTACGGTTGCATAATGTCATGACTGAACATATTTATATAAAAATAAATGAATACAATAACAGACAAGAGCTATGTATTGTTTATTAAAAAGGGGCTGCTATGAGAGCAGGACGATACAAATAGTGCAAAACGCAAGAGATGGGATTATTTGACATGTCCCCCCAGGGGCAAGCTGTGAGACATTAAGTAAGACAGGTATTTAGCTCGTTATAGAGACCACCTGGACATTTGACGTGGCTTGTTGTCTCCCTGGCTGTTGCATCGTGTGTTCGACGAGTGTATTGCCGGACAAGCCTTTCGAATGGTGGAGTCCTGAAAGTATATATAGAAAGAAAAAGGAAGAAATGGCAAAATCAGGAGCCCCTAGTGCGGTTGAGCCGCATTCTGGGTGTGCCGTGGTTGTGCCCCTCCCCTTATGCCCATGGTATTTCCAGAGCGTAATTATGTACGCGTGGTACTACTATCGCAATCCTGCGAGGGCTGGGGTTGGGGCCGCACTGCTATACTTGCTCGGAACATGCCAGACGGTTTTGTTGTAGGTTACTTCGGGCGTGCTTGACGTTGTCCGGACGTTTAACAGCCGGATTGGAGATTTGCCTTGAGAGGCTACTTTGTACTTCCGCCGCCAGGGCCGCAGTGTGCTCCTCTATTCGGAGAGAGCGTTCGGTGTTTCCATTGACCGTAATGACTCCGCGAGGGCCTGACATCTTGAGCTTGAGATATGCATAGTGCGGCACCGCATTAAAATTTGTGAATGTGGTTCGTCCGAGCAGGGCGTGATAGCCACTGCGGAATGGGACTATGTCGAAGATTAACTCTTCACTTCGGAAATTGTCCGGGGATCCGAAGACCACTTCGAGTGTAACTGAGCCTGTACAGCTAGCTTCTACACCTGGTATGACGCCTTTAAAGGTCGTCTTTGTGGGCTTAATCCTCGAGGGATCTATACCCATTTTTCGCACTGTATCCTGATAAAGCAGGTTCAGGCTGCTGCCGCCGTCCATGAGGACTCTAGTGAGGTGAAATCCGTCAATGATTGGGTCTAGGACCAATGCGGTGAATCCGCCGTGACCAATGCTAGTGGGGTGGTCCCTTCGATCAAAAGTGATTGAGCAGGAGGACCATGGGTTGAACTTTGGGGCGACTAGCTCCAATGCATAGACGTCCTTGAGAGCATGCTTCCGTTCCCTTTTGGGGATATGGGTTGCGTATATCATGTTCACCGTCCGCACTTGTGGGGGGAAGCCCTTCTATCCTCTGCTGTTCGGCGGCCGGGGCTCCTCCTCGTCATTGCTATGCAGCCCCTTGTCTCTATTTTCGGCACTTAACTTGCCTGCCTGCTTGAACACCCAACAATCCCTGTTGGTGTGATTGGCTGGTTGTTCGGGGGTGCCGTGTATCTGGCACGAGCGATCGAGTATCTGGTCTAAACTGGATGGGCCTGGAGGATTTCTTTTGAATGGCTTCTTCTGCTGACCAGGTTTAGAGCCTCTGAATCCGGCATTAACTGTTGTATCCTCAATATTATCGCCGTTAATGCGGCGCTTGTGCTTGTTACGACGTGACCTGCCATTGTTGTCCTTGGTATCTGAGTTACCAGGGCTCTTGGTCATGTTATTGCTTCGAGCTAGCCAGCTGTCTTCTCCCACGCAAAAGCGGGTCATGAGTGTCGTGAGGGCTGCCATAGATTTCGGCTTTTCCTGTCCTAGGTGCCGGGCAAGCCATTCATCTCGGATGTTGTGCCTGAAGGCTGCAAGGGCCTCTGCGTCCGGACAATCAACTATTTGATTTTTCTTGGTTAGGAACCGCGTCCAGAATTGTCTGGCCGATTCCTCTGGCTGCTGAATTATGTGAATTAGGTCATCGGCTTCTGGTGGTCGCACATAAGTGCCCTGGAAGTTGTCAAGGAATGCGGATTCCAGGTCCTCCCAGCAACTAATTGCCCCTGCTAGCTGGCTGTCAAGCCAATGCTGAGCTGGTCCTTTAAGCTTGAGCGGGAGGTATTTGATGGCGTGTAGATCATCACCACGGGCCATGTGGATATGAAGGAGGTAATCCTCGATCCATACCGTAGGATCTGTTGTGCCATCGTATGATTCAATGTTTACGGGTTTAAAACCCTCGGGGATTTGATGATCCATTACTTCGTCTGTGAAGCATAGTGAGTGTGCGGCGCCTCTGTACTGGGCTATATCACGACGTAGCTCGGATGAGCTTTGTTTGTTGTGTTCGGCCTGGCCGTATTTGCCATATCCAGCGTGACGGTTATCGTCACGTGATGTGGGGCGCCCACGCGATCCGTAGATTGATCTTGTTTGCCTTGCCTTGTCCTCCAATATGTCTCGCAGGTCTGGTGCGTTTCCCCGTGCCCTGGTATTTTTTGAGCGGCGCCGGGGTGCGGCTTGAGTTGAGGGCCGAAAGGCCTCTCTGTCGCGGCCACGGGGTGGCCGATCGGCCGCATCATACGCTGGTGATGTAGGTTTAGTTGCTTCCTCCTCTAGTTGGGGTAGGAGCCTGCGCTTTGGGTAGCTCTTGGAGGGGCGTTCGAGTTTGTACTCTTCGGCCGCCAGGACTTCAGTCCATCTGTTGGCTAGCAAATCTTGGTCAGCTCTAAGCTGCTGCTGTTTTTTCTTGAGGCTGCTTGCCGTGGCCATAAGCCTGCGTTTGAAACGCTCTTGTTCGACGGGATCCTCTAGCACGACAAATCCTCCGAACACGAGGCTTGCCTCGTGTTCGGAGGGAGGCATATAACTGTCGTCCTCGACCTCCCCGTCTGCCGCTCTCTCATGAGGGCTGGCTTCTCCGTCCTCCTGCGCTAAATCCTGCTGGAGGGGGTTTTCTTCGGCACTGTCTGGGGTGTTGTTATCTCCAGTGCCGGACTCGCCGTTTTTGCTTTGGCGGGATTTAGAGCGGCGCCGCTGACGCCGGCGCTTAGGTTGTTTCTTGGAGGGGTCATCCTCCGTTTTTTCATCACCATTCCCTGCTTTCGGGGTGTCCACCATGTATATGTCGTATGACGAGGTGGCTTTCCAGTGCCCTATAGGTGCTGGTTCTTGGTCGTCTCCTTCATCGGCGTCCATACCGTCAATGTCTTCAGAGTCGAAGTCGAGCATGTCGGTTAAATCGTCGACAGTGGCTACGAAGTGGGTGGTGGGTGGGTTTCGAATTTCTTCGTCGTCCGCATCCCAACCTTGCTGACCATAGTCCGGCCAGGGCTCTCCTGACAAAGAGAGAGACTTTAGTAAATTCAGGATGTCGCCAAAGGGCGAGTGCTGAAAGACGTCCGCGGCGGTGAACTCCATGATCGGAGCCCAATTGGGTTCGATCGGAAGGGGTGCGGAAGATTCGGAGTCCGGAAAGGAATCCGGCACCTTGGAGTCACAGGCCTCACAAAGGACTAGGCTGGTATTCGGCTCGATCACCGTAGAGATTGCAGCTCCCGGGGCGGCGGCGTCCAACCGTCCGTCCCCGACTGGCGCGGTCAGCTCCGAGCTAAGGGTCGGAGCGGACACCTAAGCGGCGCTCTGGGCGCTGTCCGGCGGCAGAGCTAGATCATGCCCATCATGATAGTGTGGCACGCTCGGCCATGGCTCGAGTCCGTTGAAGATCAAGTCCCCGCGGATGTCAGTCGTGCAGTTTAAACTTCCAAATCTGACCTGATAGACAGGGGCGTAGCCTTCGATCTGCTCCAGACGGCCAAGCGAATTGGCCCGCAGTGCGAAGCCGCCGAACACGAAGATCTGTCCGGGAAGAAAAGTCTCACCCTGGACCACGTCGTGGTTGATGATCAAAGAAGCCATCGGGCCTAAAGGTGACGACACAGAGGAAATCTCAATGAAAGCACCAATGTCGGTGTCAAAACCGGCGGATCTCGGGTAGGGGGTCCCGAACTGTGCGTCTAGGCGGATGGTAACAGGAGACAAGGGGCACGATGTTTTTACCCAGGTTCGGGCCCTCTCGATGGAGGTAAAACCCTACTCCTGCTTGATTAATATTGATGATATGGGTAGTACAAGAGTTGATCTACCATGAGATCAGAGAGGCTAAACCCTAGAAGCTAGCCTATGGTATGATTGTTGTTCGTCCTATGGACTAAAACTCTCCACTTTATATAGACACCAGAGAGGGCTAGGGTTACACAGAGTCGATTACAATGGGAGGAGATCTACATATTGTATCGCCAAGCTTGCCTTCCACGCCAAGGAAAGTCCTATCCGGACACGGGACGAAGTCTTCCATCTTGTATCTTCATAGTCCGGGAGTCCGGCCAAAGGTCATAGTCCGGCCATCCGGACACCCCCTAATCCAGGACTCCCTCACTCATCATCTGCATTGGATAAGACAGTTTCCTACACTAGAAGTGCCGGAGTAGACGAACTCCACTTCTCCTTCTGACGCAGCTCGATAGTATCATGAGAAACCATATTGTCTGTGACAAGCTCCTCATCTGGAAACTTGGCTGCCCAAGTGTCCTCGATAAGCTACATAAGATAGGGTCCATAAATGATGCACTTGCGCTCCATGACAGTAGAGTGAAGCTTAGACCACATTACATGTGACACATCCAGCACCTGCTGAGAGCCCTACTCTTCTTGACAGAATAGAAGCATGTCAACAAGGTAAGAGTGCACCTGATCCAAGTTGCCAATCCGAGGAAACAGGGTGTTCTGAAAGATCCGATGCATGATGTCTAGAAAGGGCCAGAGCTCATAAGAAACCTTCCCAGTCTTAGACACCTTCCTGGTAGAATAGGGCCAAAGCTTTTCCTTATGAGTAGCGGCAATCTCCTCATGAGGGCGAAACCCAAGTGGGGTCTAGGCACCCTCATCATTGTACGATAAGCTAACCATGAAGTCCTTCCATGGTGCGGACAGAAGACGACCATTGGTCATCCAAGACAGAGTACAGGCCTGATCATGCCCAAAGTGAACGGTGGCAAAGAACTGGGCCACGAGCTCGGCATCAAAGTCTTTGTTGAAGGTAATGATCCTCTTGATGTCCAACTCCTCACACCTCTGCAGAGCATTCCAAAAGTATGGCAGGTCCTTATCCATGTGCAAGAGATTGACAGACTTGACCTTCACATACAAGTTCTTCTTTTGCTTTAAGACATCGTGATAGATGGACTGCTGAAACCTGTTCCCAAACGGATGCCTCTAAAGAGCAGGCTCTTGGTCCACATGGTAGGGATTGTGCTTCCTCTTGGTACAGAACTCCATTGCAGACATCTGATTAGCACGCTTGCGCCAAGTGGAGGTCTTTGATGTTGGGACCTTGGCCTTGCGTTTTGGCGGCTCAGATGAGCTACCCACAGCAATAGTAGCAGCAGACTCAGTTGCATCCGAAGAGCGATAGCACTTGGAACCTGTTGCACGGTCTAGATTCTTGTGGCGAGCCTGATGCCCGGAGCTACTACCACCTGAAAACACACACAGACAAGAACCACAAGAGCAAGAGAGCATAAGCCAAGGAAAGACAAACACCAAAGATGAAACTTAGGTAGAGACACATGGGCTTTGGCATCTCGGGGTGGTAGTACCGCGCACCGGAGCGGTAGTACCGCTCATAAGCAGTAGTACCGCTAGGGTTCAGTGGCAGTACCGCTTGAGCGGTTGTTAGTAGGCTGACACCTACCGCGGCAAGATCCAGTACTACCGGAGATGCAAAAGTCCATATTTCTATACCTAATCATCCAAAAACCTAGACTAGCAGTCTCCCAAGTTCTTCCTAAGCCTCGATTCAACAAACAAATCGAGGGATGCAACGAATATAGCACAAAACCTAGATTCAAGAAGGAGAACCAAGGGAGAGAAGAACGGGGGCAATACCGTCATCCATGGCAAGAGGAGAGGGTGGGGAAAGACCCCACCGGATGGAACCGAGGGAGACAGCCTGGGTCCGGCGGCCCGACGGCGGACCTCCGATGCTTGGGGAGTCACCTGAGAGAGGAGAGGACGAAGGGATGGGGCAAACTGAACGGGTATGGGGGAGTAGAAACTCCCCCTGCCCGATACATACCCCACTCACCGAGCCCTAAGCGGTAGTACCGTGCAAGGTGCGGTAGTACCGCGTTGGTGCAGATCTGAAGCACTACACACCCAGCTGAACCGCTCCACAGTAGTATCGTGTTGGCAGGGCGGTAGTACCGCTTATAAGTGGTAGTACCGCTCAGGCGCCCCAAAGCAGAAACACGGGGGAAAAGATGGCTTATGCATGACTTGCAAAAGGAAAAAAACAGAAAGAACACAAAAGACACAAGGCAATCCAAGACAAACCCGAACACGACCACACCAAAGCACAACTACTCACAAGAGAGAAGCACAAGCAACAAGAAACAACACATAGACAAACTCTCGAGAAGAGAGGGCGGTGGTCGAGACCACCTATGTTTGAGCAAATGGTATGGCGCCACGAAGAATTATCCTTGGGCCCATGACCAAAACTCATCTTTTAAGCACAAGTGCCATAAAAAATGGCTAATGTGAAAGACTCGATCAATTTATGCATAATGGGGGGAGGGAGAGTTCATTGAGAGAACAACACTCCCCCTATGTCCATGCCTTCACCTAAACAAGACATCATGAAGAGTGTGGTGGGAAGTGCAAGAGTTCAAGCCACACTGCTCAAATCAATGATATTTAGCTAATGCCTTAACTCCCGAAATCTTGCTTCATCCAAGGGCTTCATGAAAATATCTGCATGGTTATCATGAGTGTTGACATACTTGAGCTTGATCTCCCCTCGCCTAATGTGATCCCGGATGAAGTGATACCAAATCTCAATATGCTTCATCTTGAAGTGTTGCACCGGGTTGAGAGAGATCTTGATGGCACTTTCATTGTCACACCAAAGAGGCACTTCGTCACAAGTGACACCATAATCCTTCAAAGTTTGCCTCATCCATAGAAGTTGAGCACAACAACTACCGACAGCCACATACTCCGCTTCGGTGGAAGAGAGAGATACACAACTTTGCTTCTTAGAAGACCAACTCACTAAGGAGTAACCAAGCAATTGGCACCCTCCGGAGGTGGACTTCCTATCCACTTTTTCTCCCGACCAATCTGAGTCTGTGTAGCCCAGAAGATCAAAGTTGGCTCCTCTTGGGTACCATAAGCCAAAGTTTGGGGTATGAGCCAAATATCGAAAGATTCGCTTGACCGCCACAAAGTGGCTTTCCTTAGGTGTGGCTTGAAACCGTGCACAAATTCCCACACTCAACATGATATCCGGTCTAGATGCACAAAGGTAAAGCAAGGATCCAATCATGGAGCAATATACCTTTTGGTCCATCGCTTTACCATTGGGATCAATGTCAAGTTGGCATTTGACGGGCATTGGAGTGGAGGCTGGCTTGACATCACTTAGCTTGAATCTCTTGAGCATGTCTTGAGCGTATTTGTCTTGTTTAATGAAGGTTCCTTCTCTTCTTTGCTTGATTTCGAACCTGAGAAAGAACTTCAACTCTCCCATCATAGACATCTTGAACTTTGAGGTCATGAGAGCGGCAAATTCTTCATTGAAAGCCTTGTTAGGGGAACCAAAGATAATATCATCAACATATAGTTGGCACACAAACAACTCCCCTTTGACCTTCTTATTAAAAAGAGTGGGGTCGATTTTCCCAATTTCGAACCCACGATCTTGTAACAACTCAGTAAGATGCTCATACCATGCACGTGGGGCTTGTTTAAGGCCATAGAGCGCCTTGTTGAGTTGATACACATGATCGGGGAAATAGGGATCCTCGAACCCCGGGGGTTGTTTGACATACACCAACTCATTAATGGGACCATTAAGAAAAGCACTATTCACATCCATTTGTTGCAACTTGAAATTATGATGGGAAGCATAAGCAATCAACAAACGAATAGATTCAAGGCAAGCAACGGGAGCAAAAGTTTCACCGCAGTTGATACCTCGACTTGGGAGTAGCCTTGTGCCACCAAACAAGCCTTGTTGCAAACAATGATCCCATGAGCATCTTGCTTTTGTTCTTGAATATACACTTGGTTCCAATGACATTATGATTCCCGGTGGGCCTTGGCACTAATTTCCACACTTGGTTGTGCTCGAAGTTGTTGAGTTCTTCATGCATGGCATTGAGCCAATCCGGATCCTCGAGCGCCCCATAGACCTTCTGGGGTTCGACACAAGAGACAAATGCGTGATGTTCACAATAGTTTGCTAATTGTCTATGAGTGCTTACCCCCTTTCTTAGGCTTCCAACCACATTCTCCATGAGATGACCTTTGGTAGTGAGCTTGGAAGTGATCTTCGCGGCACGACACTCTAATTGCTCCTCAGATGTGAAAAGAGGAGGGATAATTTGATTATCTTGAGCGTTGTCTTGAGCTTGTTCTTGATCTTGAGCTTGCTCTTGATCTTGAACTTGCTCGAAAGGGAGAACCTGACCTTGGGCATCACTTGGTGGTTCACCACCATCTTGAGGTTGATCTTGCCCTTGATCTTGTTCATGAGGTTGAGGGCCTTCACCTTGTTCTTCGGAAGTGTGTGAGTCTTGGGTTGGTGATGGCTCCACTTGAGTGGAGCGTTGTCCTTCTCCTTCGGCCACAAGGGATTCCTCAATGGGTAGGATATGACCAACACCCATTCTTCTTATGGCTTGGGGAGGAATTTCATCACCTACATCACAAGTACCACTTTGCTCCACTTGGGAGCCGTTATTCTCGTAAAAATCCATGTTACACATCTCCTCAATGAGTTTGGTGGACTTGTTGAGGACACGGTAAGCATGAGAGTTTGTAGCATAACCAACAAATATGCCCTCATGAGCTCTAGCCTCAAATTTAGACAAACGAACACCTTTCTTGAGAATGAAACACTTACACCCGAACACCCGGAAGTACTTGAGGTTGGGATTGTTACCGGTGAGTATTTCATAGGGAGTCTTGTTCAAGCCTTTGCGGAGATAGAGCCGATTGGATGCATGACATGCGGTGTTGATGGCTTCGGCCCAAAAGTTGTAAGGAGACTTGAACTCCACCATCATGGTCCTTGTCGCATCCATCAACGTTCGGTTATTCCTCTCCGCTACACCATTTTGTTGAGGGGTGTAAGGTGCAGAGTATTGATGCTTGATTCCGTCATCACTAAGAAACTCATCCAAGGTGTAGTTCTTGAACTCGGTGCCGTTGTCACTTCTTATTGTCAAGATCTTTGCATCATGTTGACGTTGAGATTCATTTGCAAAGTCGATGACAGTTTGTTGAGTCACACTCTTCCTCTTGAAGAAATATACCCAATTATATCTTGAATAATCATCCACAATCACCAAGCAATACTTTCTACCCCCAAGACTATCAAAGGATGGAGGCCCAAAGAGATCCATGTGAAGGAGCTCCAAGGGTCTCTTCGAGTAAATGATAGTTGTGGGAGTGTGAGCCTTCTCATGTAGCTTTCCTTCGATACAAGCACTGCAAGCAAGATCTTTGGCAAAACTAACATTCATTAGTCCATGGATATGGTCCCCTAAACGGCGATGCCAAAGCCATCCCACGTCAACTTTAGCCATTAGGCATGTCGCGGTCTTAGTGGGTCGCTCTGAAAAGTTAATCACATAAAGAACGTTTTTGACATGCCAAACAAAGGCTAATTTAAGAGTCTTGCTCCACAAGAGGGCCACGGTATCAATATCAAAGAATGTGGCAAAACCCATGAGTGCAAGTTGACGAACGAAAAGTAAATTGTATGCAAGGGACTCAACAAGCATGACTTTCTCGATCGTGAGATCGAGGACGAGGCATCACCCCACTCGATGTTGGTGGGCATAGATGGAATCGTTTGCACGTCCACCACCAAGTCCTTGCTTCCGGTCATATGATTTGTGGCTCCACTATCGAGCAACCATGATCCCCCACCGAAAGCAAACACCTACAAGAGATCAATGCTTGGTTTTAGGTACCCATTTTGTAATGGGCCCTTTGATGTTAGTAACAAGGGTCTTAGGAACCCAAATAGACCATTCAATGTACTCATAAGGAGAACCAACAAATTTAGCATAAACATGCCCATCACTAGCACGGCACAACACATAAGAAGGGTTAAAGTCGCTGGCTTGTTGGAAGGGGTGGCGTTGCCCTTTTTGATGTTGCCACCCTTTACATTGTTCTTCTTCTCCTTTGAAGCACCCCCTCCCTCCTTCACAAAGGTTTGCTTGAGAGGGGGAGGTCGTTTGGTCTTGTCATTGGACTTGGGTGCGAACCCAACTCCCTCCTTGGCTACAACTTCCTTTTGATTGCTCAAAAGGTCATTGAGATTCTTCTCACCTTGTATACATGACACAAGGCCTTTCTTAAGTTGTTCATTCAACTTGGCATTCTCCTCCACAAGATGCACATGCTCACAACACGAGTTAGTAGCATTTGTGTTATCAATTAAGACCATATGAGAAAAGGTGGCTTTCTCCTTGGTTAGCTTCACTTGGAGTTGATCATGAGTCTCTTTGAGGCTAGCATGAGCACCCTTCAAGGCCTTGTGAGCCTTGTCAAGTAAATCAAACTTCTCTTTGAGTCTAGCAAGATCAACACCAAGTTTAGCCTTCTCGGAGTTTAGCACACGAGAAACAATAAGAGCATGATCAAGATCTTTCTTTAATTTAGCATGACCATCATTGTGTGACTCCTCAAGAGCCAAACGATGAACGCGCTCTTCCTGAAGCGCATTAGAGAGGTCCGATATCTCATCGGCATAGTCATGACCATGACCTTCCATCTTAGAGATGGTTTCTTCATGAGCCTCGATCATGTCATTGGCTTCACCAAGTTGTTACAAGAGAGCAACGAAGTGCTTCTTGGATTTGCCCTTGAGCTTACTCATAAAAGACTCAAATTCATTTATCTCTTCATTAGACCCCTCATTTTCATCAATGCAATCCGTCAAGGAGGGATTAGTGATGATGGTAGTTTTGATGTTGGGGGTTACCTTGTTGGTGGCTTTGACCATGAGGCATTTGGCGGTGATGTTCTCGTTGGGTGAATCAAAGAGAGACACCCGTGGAGTGGTGGCAATGGCAACGAAGGCCATGGCCATGACTTCACTATCATCATCATCATCATCATCCTCATTGTATTCTTCTTGTGCCACCAACCCTTTGGTTGGAGTCTTCTTGGTGAAGTTGTTCTTGCTGGGGAAGGACTTGGCTTTGTCTTTTTGGATGAGCTTGCCACCATTGTCTTCCCGCTTCTCGTAAGGGCAATCCGTAACAAAGTGGCTCACATTGCCACAACTGTAACATGTTCTCACACGTTGCTTGCCCTTGAAGCCACTTGAGTTGTTCTTGTTGAAGTTGGGCCTTGTGTTCTTCTTGCTCCAAAATTGCCTTGAAGCAAGAGCCATGTGCTCATGATAATCATATTTCGTATCTTCGGGGTTGCTCTCCTCATCTTCCTCATCTTCCTCTTCTTCCACACTAACCTTGTCCTTCAAGGCAAGGTTGGGCTTCTTTGCTCTTTGAGAATGCAACACCGCATTGTCGGCAGTCTTGTCCAATATCCTCATTGCCACAAACTCATCCAACACTTCATTTGAGGACAAGGTGTGAAAGTCCGGTCTTTGACGGATGACGGAGGACATGGCCTTGTGGTAGGGCATCATGGCCTTGAGGAACTTACGCTTGATCCAATTTTCATCCGTATCCTTACTCCCATGATCTCGGAGTGAGACCGCGAGACTGGTTAATCTCCGAGAAAGCACACGAGGTTCTTCATCTTCATTCATTGCAAACTCATGGACTTCATCTTGCACCACTTCATAGTTGGAGCGTTGAATGCTAGTGCTTCCCTTGTAGAGGGAAACAACATGGTGCCATGCTTCCTTGGCCATGGTGAATGGTCGGAGATGTGCAATGTCTTCGGGTGGAATTTCATCTTGAAGGATGAAGAGAGCATTCTCATTGAATTGATTATCCGCGGCTTCTCTTGGGGTGAAGTTGCTTGGGTCATGCGAATAGAAACCTTCTTCAATGATTCTCCAAAGATTAGTGTTAACATGTTTTAAATGACGCTTAAAGCGATAGACCCAAGCATCAAAATCGTCATTTTTCACAATCTTAGGAGGAGGGCCGACATGATTTAAATGAGTAGAGGGAATCGGTCCTCCATAGGTAAGAGGAGGTTCCACATGGGCAAACATGCCATTTCCATTTTTACCACTAGATAAAGGAACTCTTTCACTAGAAGCTTCCCCCTTATCGGAGTTGGCATCCGCCACCTTGGTAGTGGGATCGACCACTTCCAATGGTGCGGTGGATAGTTTGAGATCATCAAGAAATTTTTTAAGCATGCCTTTAACCTCGGCCGTCATGGATGTTTTCAATGTGTCCAAGGCCACATTGAATTCCTCATGTGAGACCGAGGTTCCCCCATCGGCCATAGACGAGGATGGATTCACACCGGGGTGCTCCTCCTCACCGTTTACGATGTCAACCATACTCTTCGGACGGGAAAGTCCTTAATAAAGAGACGAGGCTCTCATACCAATTGAAAAGATCGATATAGTTGACTAGAGGGGGGGTGAATAGGCAACTAACAATTTTTAGCTTTTCTATACCAAATTTAACTTTGCATCAAAGTAGGTTGTCTAGATATGCAACTAGGTGAGCAACCTATATGATGCAACAACAATAAGCACACAAGCAAGCAAGGATAGAGCACAATAAAGCTTGCACAAGTAAAGGTAAGAGATAACCAAAAGGGGAACCGATGGAGACGAGGATGTGTTACCGAAGTTCCTTCCTTTTAAGGGCAAGTACATCTCCGTTAGAGCGGTGTGGAGGCACAATGCTCCCCAAGAAGCCACTAGGGCTACCGTATTCTCCTCATGCCCTCACACAATGCGAGATGCTGTGATTCCACTATTGGTGCCCTTGGAGGCGGCGACCGAACCTTTACAAACAAGGTTGGGGCAATCTCCACAACTTAATTGGAGGTTCCCAACGACACCACGAAGCTTCACCACAATGGACTATGGCTCCGCGGTGACCTCAACCGTCTAGGGTGCTCAAACACCCAAGAGTAACAAGATCCACAAGGGATTAGTGGGGGGAATCAAATTTCTCTTGGTGGAAGTGTAGATCGGGGCCTTCTCAACCAATCCCTAGAAAATCAACAAGTTTGATTGGCTAGGGAGAGAGATCAGGCGAAAATGGAGCTTGGAGCAACAATGGAGCTTGGGGATGGAAGAGGTGAGTCTTCTTGGAGAAGAAGACCCCTTTATATAGTGGGGGGACACATCCAACCGTTATGCAGCCCGCAACCCGCATCTGGGCGGTACTACCGTTGCAGGAGCGGTAGTACCGCTGCCACAGCGGTACTACCGCTGTGGCAAGCAAGCATAAGGCAACCAGGGCTGAGGGAGAAGAAGTACATGCACTAGGGCGGTACTACCACCGATAAGCGGACTGCCGCTCCCTACAGCCGCTGGAAAATAGGGGAGGGCAGCAAGCTGAGCGGCAGTTGGAGCGGACGTAGGAGCGGTACTACCGCGACCTACTACCGTTCCTACTACCGCTCCCCTGCGTGGTCCTTTACGGAAACCCGACACGAAAAAACGAGACCACAGCAGGGGCGGTAGTACGGTACTACCGCCCTGGCCGCGGTACTACCGCTTAGCACATAGCACCCCTTGTTTTGCACATCACGGAAACTCCAAAGAAGCAGGAAGAAAGCGAGGGTGCAAGGAAAATGTGAACTGACGATTCCACCCATACTCTTCCGAAACGGATCCCCTCTTGATAGTACGGTTACCCCTACGACTCAATTCCACTGAAAAGAAACGAAGGAAAATAATTCGTCTAAAGTGAAGTCCTCGAGGGGTAACAATCTCATAGTGCCCTTATATTAGATAACCTGAAAAGCTTAATGCACATGATTAGTCCGCAAACGTATTGTCATCAATCACCAAAACAAACCGGGGAAAATAATGCCCTAACAACATTGATGAATGTTGTGTTAATAGCATCAAGGATCTAGCTAGTTTTCACATCTTGAAGCAAGTTCGAAAAAATTCTCCTTGCTTTTGTCGAAAAGAGAAGAACTATTCGATAGTAGATGTTGCATGTAGTTTCATCGGAAGTTGGTGATGAAGACATCTTGAAGGCATTCCCATGACTGGATGAAGTTCCTCCTTTTTTGGTTGAAAAACCAAGTTTGTGCCATTCCGCCCAGTGCAAGTCCGAAGAGATTGCACATCTCCATGGAGGAGCTCGCTGCAAGGCGGAGGCGATCTGATGCACGATAACACCCTAGTCTTCATGCGATCTGCGTGACGTGTTAGTGCCTGCTCACGCGGGGCCAGTTGTGTGCGAGACAAAGAACATGACGTAAGAAATGATGTGAGGGGGCACAAATCCAACCGCCCATTAGCATGTTAATCGCACGATGGGAAAGTGGACCGGCCGAATACTCATTCCGGTCGACCGACACAGAGTAGTGCCCTTGATGGGCTTCATCATTTATAACGTGGAGGCAGCTTCGCTTATTCAGAAACTCGTGACGACATATCTCGTTTGCTTTTATTTTAAGTGAAATTAAAGTGCTCTGAAATATAAGACATTGGAGAGTTTTCCGACAACCCCCAAACATAGTAAATTGTACAAAAGTACTCCTAGTGACCTATTGGAAACACCAGTCTGCATGGCCATCGCCGAGCGGCTTCCTTGCAGATGCAACAAAGTCAGCACCGAGCGAGCAAAAGTAGGCTGCGTGCGCCGCCGCCAGCGTGAACCGCCTGTCCGCCACCGCCAGGACCAGCGCCGCCCGCTCCCGGCACATTGCCGCAGGGTCCCGCGCCCGTGCGGAGGAGCAGTAGGTGGGTGTCGTCGTCGGCCGACGCCACTTCGCCCTGGACGCGGCGGCTGCGAAGGTGTCGTGTGAGGGCGCACATCCCATGGTTCTTCAACCACTCGCCGCCCAAGAAGGAAGGGTAGTAAGAACGAACTGAAAACCCTGGCTAGACGACTGCGACGGGTAGGAGTCAGACGTGCTTTGTTGTGGGCTCCGTCGGCTCGTTGGCGTCCATTTTATGGGATGCGCGGGGTCTGTCGTGCGGCTTGTGGCCTCCTTACACTCGGAGGGCAGCGGCTCCGGCGCGGCCTCAGATCGAGCTGCGACGGTGAAAGGAAGGAAAAAAGAGGGGAGGCGGCTGGGATTGTGATTGGGAGGAAGGCGCGAGCCGTGTGTGCTGGGAGGGAAAGAGGGAGACGAGAAAGGAAGGAGGAGCCTCACACCCAGGATCCGTTGTCTCCAGG
Organism: Triticum timopheevii; assembly: GCA_963921465.1. NCBI lineage: Eukaryota > Viridiplantae > Streptophyta > Magnoliopsida > Poales > Poaceae > Triticum > Triticum timopheevii. Next base: position 500,933,564 of record OY997272.1, read on the forward strand.
TACGGCGACGACGCGGTGCGGTGGGGGAGCGTGAACGAGATGAGGAAGAAAGCGAAGTGTGCTGTCCGTGCACGACTCGAGCGAGGGCAAAATTGGGAAGTCGAAGAATTTCGTAATGCAATTTTTTTTTTGACTAGAATTTTGTTAAACATCTATATTTCGGATCATAGGGAGTAGTCTATATTACTCAGGTCAGATGTAGCAGAACCGTGCCAGTGATTTCATGGCTAACTACGGCCGTACTAAACCTAGATATGCTGCGTGAATTGGACAAATATTTGTAACACTGACCATGTTGTTCCAGGTTGAGTAATACTGTACGTACAAACTACATTCCGCTAAGCCCCAGAAAAGAAAACATTCTGCTAAAAAAAAGAAATCTGCTTATTGAGTCGTTAACCTTTTTCTATTCCCCGCGAGAAAAAAAAATCTATTGGTGAAAATTGTATCGTTGGGCTCGTCCTTCCGCCGCCGCCGCCGCCGCCGCCGCCTGTTCGTGACGAGGCCGTCGCCGCTGCTCCGTCCTCCGCTTCACCTCCGCCACCGCCCATCTCCCATCTGCTTCCCCGCCGCTGCTGCCTCACCATCCCTTCTCTTCCCCTCCCTATCCGGTCTCCGCCGCCGGCGGCTGCTCTGTCTCGCTTCCCCGCCGCCGCGGCCGACCTCGACCTAGGCCCTAGGGCAACGGCGACGGAGCTCTTCGGCGGCTGCAGAGTTCATCCTCTCTCGGTGTTACTAGGTGCAGGTTTGGCGCTCCAACATTACTACTTGTTCTTGTTGATGAACTCTGTAATCTACTCCCTCCGTCCCTAAATATATTTTCTTTGTAGAAATTTCACTATGGACCACATACGGATGTATCTAGATGCATTTTAGAGTATAGATTCACTCATTTTGCTCCGTGTGGTCCATAGTGAAATCTCTTCAAAGACTTATATTTAGGAACGGAGGGAGTATATGCAATTGTTATCTCTCTAAAAAAAACTCTATATACAATTGCTGGAATCGAAAGTAATTTGGTGACTATGGTGGTACGTGTGCACAGCTCACGCATGACATCTGTCCACCCGGGTCAAAGTCGATTTGTGTTAGAAGACCAAGGGCAGCTTAGCACTTAGCAGGCCGCAGTCTCTCATTTTCCCCTCCTGATGCCTGAAATCATCTGTATTTTCGTTTGTAACAACATCCTAACTTCCTTACCGAAAGCTTATTCCATGATTCTTATTTTCCAGGCCGCATACAGAAGGTCAAGGACCCAGATGTTTTCTTCGCAGGAAGGTTCGCAGGAAGGTGATTTCATCTCATCTTCATTCTTCTGAAGCCACAACAGTACTACTCCACTTGCTATAGTGCCTACTGTGCAATACCTGCAACTTATTTCATTACTGTAAAATGTGATGGTGTTTCTAGAACAATCATCTGCATGCAAAACACTAAATATCGACAGCGTCCATGGTTATTATGCTTGCATTTCTCATGCTGAATTGATGATGCATCCAAGTTGAGTTGTATGCATCTCTGTTGATATCATCTTGTTTAGAATACTCAGTTTCCACACTTCAAAGTGACACCATCCATACACCAATTTGTTGCCCTTGGCTCACATAAACTAGGGTATTGCAGTCTGATGTGGCTGAAAATCCTCTTGTTATGTTATACACCTGAAACTATTGTTCTGTGTGGTTTTTACCCAGAGGACGCGGCCGACTTCTCTTTCAAGGATGGTAACAGGCTGTGCTCTCTTTTTCTGCGGCAGCAAGGTCTCATCAAGAAAAAGCGAAGGTCTGTGCAGTGCTTGCTCTCCTCTTCTATATGTCTGCCCCCTCCGCCTCTTAACCGTACCTTACATATTTTTTCCATCTATCTATGCATGAAGATGGCTGGCCTCGCTGAATCCCGAATTAGGTGTCCCCTTCAAACTTAAGCGACCAAAGTTTCTGAAAGTCGTGTAAGTATTCTACTATCTGTGCCAGTTATTTCCTTCTCTAAACCAGATGCAGTGCGGTATTACAACTGATATAGCTGCACGTTTCTGATTTGAAAACAATATCCACTGATTTAGTGAGTTACCTCCATGGCTCCATGTTTCAAGAGTTTGTGCCAAAAGCTTTGATAGAGCAAAACTCATTCTTCATGTATGCGCAAAAATGACCCATAGTCTGGCCCATGTTTCTCATCTGAAAACAACATCCACTGATTTAGCGAGTTACCTCAGCTCCATGTGGTCTTGGGTTGTAAAATATGGCAAACCTACCAGATTTCCATTTATCGTGTTTTCTCTACTTATAAGATTACTTTACCCATATCAATATTTTAGTAACCCTCCACAAAAAATTCTGTTCTACAGCTACTTGGCTGAATCGGATGTCAGGACTGATGAAGTAAGTTATTCATACTCTAACAGAACCTACAGCTTACAGTTTTCAGTTTCAGTTTTTACTCCCCTTATTAATGTTGCTTGCGTAGCTACTTATTTATCCGTTAGGTTTATATAACAATGAATGACAGATAATTATATTTCTAGTACAATAATTAATAATAAGAGAACATTTAGCAGTTTTAATATGTTGTGTGATCAAATATGTTGCTTCATATGAACTTACATCAAGATAACTACACTTGTGGAAGGATATACAACATGTCACATTGGAAGGAGCAGATTGATTATAGTGTGAGATGAGATAACATCTAGGAAAAAGGGTCTAACTCACTGTTACTGCTTGATCGATAGTCCATGCTTGCTAGCTCTATCAATTTCATAGTAATCACTTCTTTTTGGTGAATAATTTTATTTTGATCACTTGATTTGATCCTTGAGAGTAACATCCATGTAGCATAAACATGACAGTAACTGGGCATCTTATCGAGAAATGTCTATTCCAGGTGTCCAGCGAGAAAGTAAGATGTAACATCGAAGAAAGTTTTGGTTTGCAAAGCAAGTGTTACATTCATCATGTAGTTCTGGATGGTCTTGAGCTTTTTAAGTTGCAAAAACAGAAGGATGGCTCTCTCTGTCCAGAAAGCTTGAAGACCATGCACTGTACAATCAGCAAATTAAGCAATGGGGCACTTGAGTCAGTGGCTAATATTGTCGCCCACAATGGGATTAGTTTCAGGAAGATTAGGCCTACAATGATGAAAATCGTGAAGGACCACCTTCCAAAATACTTGGCTGAATTGGACAGTGAAAGTGGTACGCGATTGTCTGAAATTTTAACAAATCCATGCAGCTACCGTTCTAATTCTGTCTGTCTTAGAACACCTGTTTCACCAATGCTTCTGTCATCTATTGACCAAGCTTTAGCTGGGCTGGATGAAATTCCCCAGCAAGCTGCTATTGCAATCAATAGAAAGCTCTCAGGAAAATCATGCTCCCCAGAATTTCTGCATGTAGCTCGAACTTCCAGCAGAAGCCATCTTATTAATTTGATAAGGAAAAGATGTGGAAATATGATAGCAAAGCTGCAGGAAGGCAATGATCTTCCAGAGAACTTTGCAAAAGCATTGTCAGTGATGAACCTATATCGGAAACTCACACTAAAGAGCATGGCTATTTCACAGTCAGAGTTCTTTCCCTTTCCACGTGCGACTATATCATCGCAGCAAGATATCCTGAATGCTCTATGGTCACTTCCAAACGTCGATACTGATGATATGAAGTTGCTGCGTCGCATTATGGGCCAAGGTTCTCAAGTGAAGATGGCATCATTCAAAGCAGCTGTGAGGAGGTACTTGACAGAATGCTTGTTTGAGTGTGATGATGGTAATTTACCGGATTTGGCAGTACGTGCCATTGGTTTCTTAGCTCAAATGTCTCCTAAATGTCAACAAGCTATTCTCACAGAAGAGAGAAAGGAAGTGGAAGTTGATGCTGTCTTGGATTTAAGCAGTTGCCTCAGATCTTTGGTACGTGGTGCCACTGAAGAAAACTCGAGCGATGACGAAGTTAGCTTAGAGAGTGACAGGTGCAGTGAAGATAATGATTTTGTACTCACCACGAGCAACTACTTTGATATTCGTTCTGAGCAACGCATGGATGAGGGCTGCTGTTCAAATTTCATGATCAATAGCACTGAAGATTCTGAGTACACTGCTGGTGCTGGACATTATGGAGACAGTGGTGCTGCTGGCAGTACGATGGATCCTAGTTCGGAGAAGGACAATGTGGAGATGACTAGATGCTCTGCAGAAGATCTCTCTGCATTATGTGATGACACTGCAAGTATTGCACATGAGCTTATTGGGCACATTCTTAAAAACATGTTGACTGAAGACGAGGGGATTGATGAACTTACCGGATGTTATCTTGGAGGCAGTTCTAATTCTCAAGATCCTCAAGGTACATTGTGAACCACCAGTAGAACTTTTCTATTTATTATTTCTCTTTTCAGTTTTCAATCCCCATGTTGGGTAATGATTTTTATTTGCCATAGATCCTGAAGCGGTGAACCAAAAAGGCGACAGTGTGATAAATGCTGTCCAGAGTCTCTTACCTAATCTGCCGAAAAGGTCTGTATACATTTTTCATTATCTCCCTCACCCCCTCCATTGTGCACGTAAACGGTCTAATAGTATGTTAATGTGTGCAGCTCCATCGACAAAGTTAGGAGCATACTGGATGGTGCGGAGCAGTGAGGATGGTCAATAGACATTTTTAGGTGCCGAACCTTGCATGGTGCTGTGAATTGGGATATTGAATGTGATGGACAATTTTACCTTATGAAGAGGGATGTGCATGTTTTGTTTTGCTGGGGGAAATGTGCATGTTTTGTTTTGCTGGGGGAAATGCGCATGCAGTGGACATTTTTTTGCCATATCACTGGAAAGCTAGCACATGTGCTTACATGGATCCTGTAATTAGCGTTTTTTGTGCACTCTGACATGGTTAAGACTGGTGATTTTTGAAATATACTAGCCTGTTGCAAGACTGGTGGTGTTTTTCATTTTGCACTGCTCTGTTTCAAGTTTCAACTACTCCGAAAACTAGCACATATTCAAATCACATTATAGTCTGATCCACCATCAATTGTTGTCATTCTCCTTTCTGCTTTCATGAACTATACTTTCAAAAATTGTTTCCAGGATTACTGTGCAAAACATTTATTTAATTGGCATTTAGTTCAAGAGAATTGTATTAGGATGAATAAAATGCACTGTGGGTAGAACAACTAGTTAGGTGGGTGCAATCAAGTATGGAAATTTACAATCATTCGTTTTGGTCATAAAAAATGTTTATTGGGCTCAATGTGGGGCAGTTAGGCGCCAGTTGTGCTAATGGTGCTTGGTCAGCCCCCGAGGGGCATCGGCTCCCAGTACCATGGACTTTTGCAGGGCTAATATTTCATTTGGTAGTATTTCTTTTGTATGGTATTGTTGTCAGGCATCATGCCAAACATGTCAACTTGTCCAGGCAACAAATATGAACTTGAGGATGCTGTGTTGCTCGGTCTTAACCGTTACTCTGCAGACATGATGACTCAACCTATCATGGCTGTTGCTCTTCTGAAGCTCTCTTCACGGTTTCCATCTATCAGAGTAAGATGTCTTTCAACTTGACCTCATATTGTAGTTGCATAACTTTCTGCGAAGTACTAGCTCAAAGCTGCAACTGTTTTTAACAGTGAGCTAGTTGAATTTGTTCTTCCGGTTCTCCCGTATCCATAATGTTCCCTGTAAGTTCTGAATGCGCTGTGCGAAACCACTTTTACGAATTCTAATATTTGTGCAATTCTATCATCTCTTGTTACAAATGAACTTTGGACTCGCAGGATCATTTAAATATGGAAATTTTCCCAACTTACTGAAGAAATATGTAATGATGTATTGATGTCTACACTCTGGTAATCATATAGTGATGTACCGATACCATTGTGTATGATTTGCTCTTCTTTTCGGCATCTCTGTTCAACTTAACTTCTCCACAAACTTATCACATCTTTTAGATCCTTGCAGTGGTGCCTAGTTGTAACCTCAAGATACATTAGCATATCATTTAAAGATTTAGTTCATGCCTGGTAAGGCTGGCTTTCTGGGCTTTGTGGCTTTGGGCCGTTCGATAGCGTCGCGGATGGTTAGGATTGCATGTAAAAATTCTGAGGTGGCGTCTGTAATATTCTCAAGGGTGAGTTTTTCTGGTCATTTACCTGCAGTGCCATCCCACGTCCATGCATGTCGGCATTGATTCACCGATTCAGCCTCGCGCGCTCACCCTACGGCTCATCACCATCCTGAGGTCTATCAGTTCTATTGGCATGTGTAGGTTTGCGTCAGTATTATATAAGATTCATTGAACATTCTGTTTGCAAGAAACCTTTTTGTCCTCGTCTACTCACCTAGTTCCCAGCTGATATATGCTCGTGTCGTGAGTGTTTGAAATTACTAATGCAGTGGTTGTCCACCTATTTATGTGGTGCTGTTTAATCTGATCCTCCAACATTCATCTTACCTGTGCTATTCTCCATGTGCAGCTTACTGCTCTGAATAATGAATTGCAAGCTATGCAGAGGGACAAGGAGATACTGAAGGCCAGTACCCAGTAGAAACACAGCAGAGGAGGCAAGATGTTATTGAAGCACTCTTGTCCATGCAGCCTTGTCTTCCACCCACAACTTATCATCTTCTCAGTGAACTTCAGTTTCTGCTGCACTGATGTACGTAGTACTGATGGCCTGAAGTTCCTTGCATTTCTCATTCAAGGTTTAAGTCGCTATTCTTATTCAAGGAGAACAGAACTATCGGTCAAAGGCTGGCGAGTTTACTGGAGAAAGAGCAAAAACATCGGTCAAAGGGAAGCACTCCACAAAGGTAAAAAAGGACGAGGTGCTTCCAAAATATTCCGATTCTACTGTTTCCTGCAAAAACATCCTTTTGTGTGTATGCCCATCCTAAGATAATTGTTGTAACATTGAGATTGCCGCAATACGTATCCTGTGATTATTCTGCTTCTTACCCTGATGACTTAGATGTCTTGATGCATTAAACTGACGTCCTATCCTCAAAATACCAAGTGTTCTTTTCCTTTCTTTTTATATGTTGAGAAAAAGTCGCACCAGGCCAATCTGCACTCCTAGCTAGCTTTTATGCAGATCTCTTGTGAATGAGTATATCTAAACAATTTTGCCATTTTGATACTTGAATCACTGCCTGTTACTTTCTAATCGTTTTTTTGAGGAAACGCAAAAGACTTTTGTGTTTCATTGTATTGAAAAGGAAGAGAGTTTGTTACAACCTCCTAAGAGGTAGGGTTACAGGCAAAATGAGAGAAATCAGTGGACGTCCCACGTTGGTGGGAGGATGTCACGCAGTCCTCGTGCGCCCGCGCTCGCCCAAAGCGCAGCTTCATCCTTGATCCTCGCGATCAGAGTGTTTGGCGATGGGGTTGCTGCGTCGAAGACGCATTCGTTGTGATGCTTCCAGGTCATCCAAGGGATCAGCAGCGTCGCGGTGGAGAGGCCTTTTTGCATCGGCTTGGGCGTGGTCTGTCGTGCCGTGCGCCACCATCCGGTCAGGGAGTCCTCGCCATCCGGTGCGTTGCACGTAAGGCGCAGCCAGGAAAGGATTTCGTGCCATACCAGCTTGGAGAAGGGGCATGCCAGGAACAGGTGATGGAGCGATTCGGGCGCTTGATCACAAAGTGGGCAGTGGGCAGGGTGCGGCAGTCCACGGTGGGCAAGGCGGTCGGCTGTCCAGCAGCGTCCCAGGTTAGCGAGACAGTGAAAGAACTTCACGCGCGGAGGGCCCAGCTCTTCCATGTGAGCTTTCATGCGGGGCAGTGGGTCGAGCCTTGGAAAGTGGCAAGGTAGGCAGACTGCGCTGTGTATGTTCCTGCCGCGTTCCACTTACATTGCAGGCGGTCTGGCTCGGAGGAGAGGCTGATGGGCCAGGTTAGCAAGTACTGACCAATCTCTTGAATGCCAAGGATGCCCTGGATGTTTGAAGCCCATCGGTGCGCCTGTAGGCCGCCACCGTTCTGTTTTTGCGGCAGTGTTTGGGGATGGTGGTGTACAGTTGGGGTGCGATCTCCGAGATGGAGCGCCCATTGAGCCAGCGGTCCTCCCAAAACAACGCGCGCTGGCCATTGCCAATGATCATGGTGGTGGATGCGAAGAAGAAGGCTCGTTCCTTGCTTGTGAACTGCAGATCGAGGCCAGTCCAAGCTCTGTTGTCATCGGTGCGGGCAAGCCATAGCCATCTGGTGCGCAAGGCCAAGCCAGTGCGCTCCAGGCATGCGGACCCGTCGCCAATTAACATGGCAGTTGCCACCGTGTGCTTCAGTGCGGCCAGCCCATAGGAATCCTCGCTGAATTTTCTCCAGGAGCTTGATGATCTTCTTTGGGGGCGCGAGCACCAGGAGCTGGTGTATGGGGATCGCGCTTAGCACAGCTTTGACAAAGGCGAGACATCCGGCTGTTCATGAGGTGGGCTTTCCAGGTGGCCAGCTTCCCGGCGGTTTTGTCAACGAGGGGTTGGAGCTGGGCGGCAGTCGGGCGTCGAAGGGTGAGGGGGATTCCCAGGTAGGTTATTGGGAATTCCGCGAGCGGGCAACCCAGGGCCGCAACGGCCAGGCCGACCTCCTCGTCATCACATCGGATTGCAGTGGCGGTGCTCTTCTGAAAATTGACCCGTAGGCCTGACGCTCGGCCAAAGAGCTGCAGGATCTCGCGGACAGCGAGCGTGTCGCCAGCCGAGGGGCGACAGAAGAGGATGACGAGATGATCGGGATCGTGGTCAGCTCACTAGCACGTATAATTTTATCGAGTTTGCTTGTGTGGTGTTAAAATTATCTAGCATTATGTTTATGAAGTGTACAAGAATTATCAAAATAACATGAACTCACGGAATTTCACAAAAGAGAAACATGAACTCACGCACATGGCGTTTGAATAGCTAGCCATTGGCTAATATTAGTACAGGATGAGTCGGTTTTAGAAGCCGAGCAGATTACATCTTTCGTCTCCTTGGACTAATCAATCATATCCCACTAGCATTTTCTCTTGTTTCAGCTGTTTATTCCTTTCTTCCTGGAAACTAATAACGCAGACGATTTTTCTGAATCGTATGCATGCTTGAATTCATCCAAACACACATTATTGTACACACAAGGAACCAAAGATTACATACAAGAACACAAATACATGCATGTGAAACTACTTGAGCTTACACAGTAACCACTTTTTTTTTATCTCCCCACAGCTTTCTGGGTCAGTGGAAGAAGGGCCCTTGTTCCTGCCATGAAGCAAACAGGAATGGCAGTACCTTCCAGATGAGATGAGATAATCAACGCCCGCGGCAGCCGAAGATGGCCTTGCAGCCGCGGCCGGTGTAGGGCTGCCCCCGGCCGGGGCAGGAGCCGTAGCACGCCGCCTTATTCGCCTCCAGCCCTCCGTAGCCGATGGAAGTGGGGCTGTAAGCAAGCACCCTCCTCTGTGGGTATGCCGCCTCCTCCTCACCCTCTGCGAAGCCCACTTCGTCGTCCTCGATGGTGCGCACCGGCATCGCGCTGGTGCCGGCGCCGGCGAGGACGCCGCGGTTCATGACCAGCGCCGCGGCGATGTAGGCTAAGAGGAGGAGGAGCTGCGTCTGCGGCTTCATCGTCCCTGTGCTTGCAGTGTGGCCTCTGCTTCAGCCGGCCTGTGGGGCGTGCCTATCTCTCAATAATTTGTTCTGCTGTTGCGTCTATTCCAGAGGGGAGGAGATGGAGGCGGTTGAGGGCACTCCAACAGCAACGGCGCTCCTAACATTGCATGCACGTGATGCTAGGCGACACCATAGCGTCCATGTCAGGTCTCCGGTGTGATTGTGACTGGGTTTTGTGGAGGCGAACGATGCTGGCTGTTTCACAACCACCTGGTTCATTTCAAACTTAATTTCAGCAGAAAATGATTGTTTGACAGATCAAAGAGAGAAAAGAAGTCATCTAGCTACTAGTTATGGACCTGTAGGTCTGTGGTAAACTATTCACGCATCATCGTAAGGCAGCAAGGACGATGTAGAAACCCTTCGTGATCGATTCCTCCTTCGGTAGAGTACTGGAAAAGGCCTTCAGATGGGACCACGGAAGAACTGAAACTTGTGGCGGCGGGAAAAATGTTTCGGATGGCTCTCTGTTGATTTGGGAATATTTGTGAATTTATAGTCTTGGAATTAGGTCAAACGAAGTTACGTGGTGCCCACGAGCTTAGGGGGCGCGCCCTGTGAGCTTGTGACTCTTTCGTAGCTCTTCTGGCCTCCTCCCGAAACATCTACGGTCCCTTCTGGTTCATAAAACATCACTGTAAAGTTTCATCGTGTTTAGACTTCGTTTGGTATTGATTTTCTCAAAAGCCAAAAACAAGCAAAAAGCAGGAAGACAATGGGACTGGGTTAATAGGTTAGTCTTAAAGAATGATATAGAATAACATGTAAATGCATATAGAGCATTCAAGATTGATAATATATGTGATTTTTAGATTAGATCGCTGACCACCCTTGCCAGGTGGCTCCAAGATTGATAATATAATAGCATAAAATAATAAAAAATTATAAATACGTTGGAGATGAGACGCCAGCCCTCATGAGAGAGCGGCAGAAGAGGAGCTAGAGGATTATATGCCTCCCTCCGGAGATGAGGCAAGCCTCGACGATGACGAATTCGTCGTACCTGAGGATCCCGTCGAACAACAGCGTTTTAAACGCAGGCTTATGGCCACAACAAACAGCCTCAAGAAAAAGCAGCAACAGCTTAGAGCTGATCAAGATCTGCTAGCCGACAGATGGACTGAAGTCCTCGCGGCCGAAGAGCATGAGCTCGAACGCCCCTCCAAAAGTTACCCTAAACGCAAGCTGCTCCCCCGATTAGAGGAGGAGGCGTATGAACCTGCATCACCAGCAGACAATCTGGCCGACCGACCACCCCGTGGTCGCGACAGAGAGGCCCCTAGGCCCTTCACTAGAACCGTACCCCGGCACCGCTCGAAGAGCACAAAGCCACAGGGGAACGCTCCGGACTTGCGAGATATATTGGAGGATAAGGCAAGACAATCAAGATCGATCTATGGATCGCGTGGGCGCCCCATGATATGTGACGACAACCGTCGCGCCGGACACAGTAAGTCCGGCCGGGCCGAACAACATAGACAAAGCTCTTTCGAGCTCCGTCGTGATATCGCCCAGTACAGAGGCGCCGCACACCCACTATGCTTCACAGACGAAGTAATGGATCATAAAATCCCCGAAGGGTTTAAACCCGTGAACATTGAATCCTATGATGGCACAACAGACCCTGCGGTTTGGATCGAAGACTATCTCCTCCACATCCACATGTCCCGCGGTGATGATCTTCACGCCATCAAATATCTCCCACTCAAACTTAAAGGACCAGCCCGGCATTGGCTTAACAGCTTGCCAGCAGAGTCAATCGGGAGTTGGGAAGACTTGGAAGACGCATTCCTCGATAACTTCCAAGGCACGTATGTGCGACCACCAGACGCCAATGACCTAAGCCACATAATTCAGCAGCCAGACGAATCGGCCAGACAATTCTGGACACGGTTCCTAACAAAGAAGAACCAAATCGTTGACTGTCCGGATGCAGAGGCCCTAGCGGCCTTCAAGCACAACATCCGCGACGAGTGGCTTGCCCGGCACCTAGGACAGGAAAAGCCGAAATCCATGGCAGCCCTCACATCACTCATGACCCGCTTCTGCGTGGGTGAGGACAGCTGGCTAGCACGCAGCAATAACCTCAGCAAAAATTCTAGCAGTCCGGATTTCAAGGACCGTAATGGCAGGTCGCGTCGCAACAAAAACAAACGCCGCATTAACGGCGATAATAGTGAAGATACGACAGTCAATGCCGGATTCAGAGGCTCTAAACCCGGTCAGCGGAAAAAGCCATTCAAAAGAACTACTCTGGGTCCGTCCAATTTGGACCGAATACTCGACTGCTCGTGCCAGATACACGACACCCCGGAAAAGCCAGCCAACCACACCAACAGGGACTGTTGGGTATTCAAACAGGCAGGCAAGTTAATTGCCGAAAACAATGACAAGGGGCTGCACAGCGATGACGAGGAAGAGACCCGACCGCCGAACAATAGAGGACAGAAGGGTTTCCCCCCACAGGTGCGGACGGTGAACATGATATACGCAACACACATACCCAAAAGGGAGCGGAAGCGTGCACTCAGGGATGTATATGCGATGGAGCCAGTTGCCCCGAAGTTCAATCCATGGTCCTCCTGCCCGATCACTTTTGACCGAAGGGACCACCCCACCAGCATCCGCCATGGCGGATTCACCGCATTGGTTCTAGACCCAATCGTCGATGGATTTCACCTCACCAGAGTCCTGATGGACGGCGGCAGCAGCCTGAACCTGCTTTATCAGGACACAGTGTGCAAAATGGGCATAGACCCCTCAAGGATTAAACCTACCAAGACGACCTTTAAAGGCGTCATACCAGGTGTAGAAGCCAATTGTACAGGCTCAGTTACACTGGAAGTGGTCTTCGGATCCCCGGATAACTTCCGAAGCGAGGAGTTAATCTTCGACATAGTTCCGTTCTGCAGTGGCTATCATGCTCTGCTTGGACGTACCGCGTTCGCAAAGTTCAACGCGGTGCCGCACTACGCATACCTCAAGCTCAAGATGCCAGGCCCTCGAGGGGTCATCACGGTCAACGGAAACACTGAACGCTCTCTCCGAACGGAGGAACATACAGCGGCTCTCGCGGCAGAAGTACAGTGCAGCCTCTTAAGGCAATTCTCGAGTCCGGCCGTTAAGCGACCGGACACGGCTAAACGCGCCCGGAGTAACATACAACAAGACCACCTGGCACGTTCCGAGCACGCGTAGCAGTGCGGCCCCAACCCCAGCCCCTGCAAAAACGTCAAGACAGGTCCTTCGCGTACACCATTACGCTCTGAAGATACCATGGGCATGGGAAAGGGGCACGACCACGATAGGCCAAGAATATGGCTTAACCACACCAGGGGCTCCCAAGTGTGTCGTTCTTTTTTTTCTTTTTATTTTTACCCACAGGACTCCGTTCGTCAGAGACCCTGTCTGGCAGTAGACCTGCCGAACTCACGATGCAACAGCCAGGGAAGAAGAAAGGCTACAACGAATATCCAGGTGGTCTCAATTACGAGCATTAAATCTGTTTTATGCACCATTCCGCAGCCTACCCCTGGAGGGGGACATATTTAACAGTCCCATCCCTTGCTTATCGCACCATTTGTATCGTTCTGCACTTACAGCAGTTTTTCTTGAATAAATAATGCACCACCTTTTTGCTTCCAATTGCATTTCTCCCTTATACATATGTTCATTTGTGACATGTCGCATCTGTACGTTTTGGTACGGCTAAATACACTAGGGGCTTATGTTTCCCGCATCATGGTGTGATAAGTCCGAACACTTTCACAAGTGCGGCACCCCGAACTTATAGCATTATATGCATCGGCTCTGAATCATGTCTTGGGTCAATAGTTGGGTTTGCCCGGCTCCCATGTTTTGGTACCTTACTGTCGGTGTACTAAAGTAGGGGGGTACCTTAGTATCCCGAACTTGTGCACGGGCAGTCGCAGCGACCCGCGGCAGGGCTTGCCGGGCGTCCGCCAAGATCCTCCACGGCTACTTTGATGCCATTCAAGATCGAAGTACTCAAACTAAGGCCCCGGCAAGAGGAGCTTGCCGGGAAGGCCAACCAAGGCCTCGGCAAGAGGAGCTTGCCAGGAAGGCCAACCAAGGCCCCGGTAAGAGAAGCTGGCCGGGAAGAAGACAAGACCCCGGCAAGAGGAGCTTGCCGGGAAGGCCACTCAAGGCATTCCAAGGAAACTTGCCGCAACGCCCCGCGCGTCCCGGCAAGGCCCGGCGAGCGGCAAGCTTGCTGGTGCGACAAGACAAGGGCCGCGGCAAGGCTGCCACTCTGCGCCCAGCACATCCGACGACGTGTCGCCACAGGATCACTCCTGGTGCACGTGGCGGGCAGCTGTGCAGCATGGCGGTGCGAGGTGGCAAGCGAAGCTGACAAGGAGGCCATCGTGGCGATCGGTGGCGCCTCTAACGGTCGTTTCCTTGCACTGTTGGGGCGACCGGACGGGCATCAAATGCCCCTGTCCCCTGCTGTCAGAGTTAGGTAGGGGACACTGTTGGTAGTAGTTGTACCAACCTGCGCTTTTACCTTTGTACCCCCTCTTCCTATGCTGCCACCTGTTGGTGCCCCCTTCAGACTATAAAAGGGAGGCCCATGCGCACGTAGAAGGGATTCGGTCCATTCGACACACGCAACACCACCATACGCTCGCTCTCGAGCAAGATCAAATACAAACACAAAGCAGCAGTAGGAGTTTTATCTCTCCGGAGAGCTCCGAAGCTGGGTAAAAATCGCCCGTCTCCCCGCGCGCGCCCGACCTCGATCTGCTCTGCGCGCGGCCTCCGCGCCCCCGCCGGACTAGAAGGGCCCCCCCGTGCCCCATAGGTGCTCGTGGCCACGGAAAGGAAGCGCCGGCCCCGACATCTTTGGCGCGCCAGGTAGGGGGCGCGTCGAGGTCGTGAGCATCTGATCTGGTCTCCGCGCACGCTGCATCAGCGCCTTCATCAACATGCCACCGAAGAAGAAGCCTTCGGAGGTGGCCGCTCCGTCTACATCGATTCCGCCACCACCGTCGGAGCAAGCGGGCGGTGGAGTGGACGCCGGCGGAGGAGTGGGCGCCGATGGTGGGACTCACGTCATCACCAGATCCAAAAACAAGGCTCCGCAAGCGTCGGCGACCGTGCAAACACCGCACCCTTCCTAGGAAGTGCAAGGTCGACAACGCCCCGGTGCTCCTAGCACCGTGCTCGTGTTGGAACAAGGCCAAGCTGGTGGGTCGCGGGACGCTCGAGGTCAGCATGCACGCCCGCATGCTGGCGCGAGCGAGGTACGGTCGCCCGGGCGGGGTGTTGCACCTCCCAATCCAATTGGGAGTCCAAGCACATCCCGCTCCTCGCGCCGCTCGTCGCCACCACCACCCAAGACAGCAGAGGAAGCGCTGGCCCGAGCCCAACTGCTTCTAGACTACCCTCTGGCGCCGCACAAGATCGACGACTGGAGGATGACCATATACAGTCTCATCGGCTTCGCCAACGGCGACAAGCCCCGGCAACCGAGTGCATCGAGGCCCCGGCAAGGCGCCCAGGCGCAAGCCGACGCCGACAAGACCGTTGGGGGTGCCACCTCCGTGCACTCCCAGCCCCGAAGGCCAAGATCGCCGGCTCGTCGGGCCAACCCCGGCGGCGACTCCACCGCGTCGTCGGACCCGCGAACCCGACACGATCAACGCCACGTTCTCCAAGAACGGCGACACGAAGACGCTCGCACTCGCATCGAGTGCAGAAGGGAAGCGCGCCGTCAATCCGACCAGCGCGCTGGGCCCCCTGTCGATATGCACGCACCAGGGGAACCAAGCGACTTGCCGTACGCGGCAGGTTGCCCTGCGTTCACCCGCGAATTGCGGCAAGTCCAGTGGCCCAAAACCAAGAACTTCAAGCCAGACGTGCCCGAGAAGTACGATGGCAGGATACATCCATCGGAGTTCCTCAGCATCTACACCATCGTGGTGCAGGCTACCAGAGGGCGCGACGAGAAGATCCTCGCCAACTACTTCCCGCTGGTGCTCAAGCCCAACGTCAGATCTTGGCTCATGCACTTGCCGGACGGTTCCATCTCTTCATGGGCGGACCTGTGTCATCAGTTTGTCGGCGCCTTCACAGGCGGCCACAAGCCTCATGGCTAGGAGAGTGACCTCCACTTGCTCGTCCAGAAGGAGGGAGAACCCCTGCGCAAGTACATACAGAGATTCAGCCAAGTGCAGTGCAACATCCCAGACGTCCACCCTGCCGCAGTTATCAGCATGTTTCATCAGAACGTGCGTAACCGCAGGAGGAGGGAAGAGATGGCGATGTGCAAGATCAGAGACGTCAGCGAGCTCTATGCTCTGGCCGACAAGTGTGCACGGGCTGAGGAGGGGAGGAAAATCCCCGGAGAGGTTGCAGGAGCAGAAAGATCTGACAGTGAGGATGCCACCCCGGCAAGGAAGAACCGGAGGCGGAACAACAGGAAGAGAAAGGCTAAGGATGTGCTAGCTGTTGAGCATTCCGGCAACAGAGGCGGCTCCGACAAGGCCAAAGCCGTTGACTCCGGCGAGGCTGTGGTAGCCGCCGACAAGCAGGATGGCTCCGGCAAGCGGTACTGCAAGATCCACCGCACCAAGGGCCATGATCTCCAAACCTGCAAGAAAGTGGAGCAGATGGCGGAGGTACAGAAAGCCTAATATGAGCGCCGTGATAAGGAGAGGGCCCAGGGAGGTGGCGGAGGATCCGGCAAGAAGCTTCCCGCCCGAGGAGGGCACCGCGGCAAGGCCAAGCCGCGGCAAGGAGATAGGCCTCCCCGCGGCCGCGACAAGGACGAAGATGAAGATGAGGATGATGAGGTGGAGGAAGATGAGACCGATGACCAAGAGTTTCAGAAGGCGACAGAGGTGTTGTGCATCGACGGCGGTGCCTCTCTGCACGCCTCGCACCGCCAACTCAAGCAGTGGGTGCGAGAGGTGAATGCAGCGGAGCCGTCCGTCGAGGCGCGCAAGCCTCTGAAATGGTCCAGCACGCCCATCATCTTCGATGTTGAGGACCACCCTGACCGCATCACTGCGGTCGGGTGCTTGCCGATGTTGGTCTCACCAACAATCCGCAACCTCAAGGTCACAAAGATGTTGGTTGACGGCGGGGCCGGCCTGAACCTGATTTCCTCCGCAGTGCTCAAGAAGCTCCAGATCCCCGACAGCGAGCTCGAAGAAACTGGTACCTTTCAAGGGATAAATCCGGGAAGGAGCAAGCCCAAGGGGAAGATCATGCTGCCAGTAACGTTTGGCAGCAAGCTGAACTTCAGGACAAAGAGGGTCACCTTCAATGTTGTTGACATCCCATTACCCTACAATGGGATACTCGGCCGACCAGCGCTTGCCAAGTTCATGGCAGCCTCTCACTACGCATACAACGTGCTCAAGATGCCTGGTCCGATAAGTGTCATCTCTGTCCAAGGCGACAAGAAGGATGCACTTATCTGCACCGACAAGATTTACCGGGAAGCAGCAGCCGCGGTAGAGCGCAAGCCACTTGCCGCTGAAGCTCCCCGGGGGAAGAAGAAGGCTAAGTCCAAGTCCGGCAAGAGTAGCTCTGATGCCCACTCCGGCAAGCGCACCTCTCCGGAGTGCTGCGCCGCCGTCGAGGATGCACCATCGAGCTCCACCGGCAAGTGCAAGAAGGCAAAGGCAGTTCCACTAAAGACTGGGCCCGGCAAGAACAGCTCTGGCGCCTACTCCGGCGAGCGCACCTCTCTGGAGTGTCGCGCCGCCGTCGAGGACACGCCATCGAGCCCCGCCGGCCAGTAGAGCAAAGAGAGCAGTCAGTTTCAAACTTTTGAGTCGTATCCCTTGAAAGGCCGTACCTTGTATGGAAGACCTGTGCGCGAAGGGGTTGAATCGTGGCTAAGTTGCGCCCTTGATCTTTTTCGAGTCCGCTCAACGATGAAAGCGCGCTGCAACTAGCCCGACAAGTTTTTCCTGCCGGAGGCAACACCGCCAGCGGGCTGTTGATGTTCCGCACTCAGCAAGCGTGCTTGCATCGGCGGGTTCCCCGAAAGCGTGAGGGTGAAAGCATACAAGGAAGGGAATCAAGGGAGAAGTGCGGCCTTACCGGAGCACGGAAGACGGAAAAAGCTAAGTTGCCCAAGTTCGAATACAGAACACTTTCAGTTTTAAATTTCTATGTTGCATTCCTTGAACGTTCGTGCCTTGTATGAAAAACCCGTGCGCAGAGGAACCAACTCGTGGTTAAGTTGCGCCCTTGCTTTGTTTCGAGTCCGCTCAACAATGAAAGTGCGCTGCAACTGGCCCGACAAGGTTTCTTGCCGGATACAACACCGCCAGCAGGCTGCTGATGTTCCGCACTCAGCAAGTGTGTTAGCGCCAGCAAGTTCCCTGAAGGCGTAGGGTAAAAACATACAAGGGATGTGATGGAATAAAGGATGTAGCATAGTAAGCCTTGCCATGGGACGTCCTTTGTATGAGAAACTTGTGCGCGGAGGAGCCGACTCGTGGCTAAGTTGCGCCCTTGATTTGTTTCCGAGTCCGCTCAACGATGAAAGCGCGCTGCAACTAGCCCGACGAGGTTTCTTGCCGGGGGCAACACCGCCAGCGGGCTGCTGATGTTCCGCACTCAGCAAGCGTGTATGCACCGGCAAGTCCCCTAAAAGCGTAGAGCGTAAACATACAAATGGCGAAACACGGCGTTGCATTACCCAACTTGAAGTTACGTTGCAAAAAGTAACTTATTGCGGCGCCGTCTCAATTTTTCTCATGACTAAAATGACAGCAACAAGGAAAGAGTAGAAGGGCGCACAGGCCCCTGGGCCCCGGCAAACCGGCGTCGCTGGGGGCTGCGAGTACCAAGATTCCTCCGCGGCAAGTCAGGATCCCCGGGGGCTGCGACGCCGGCGGCAAGGACAAAGCAAGGCGCACCGGCACCTGGGTCTCGGCAAGCCAAAGTTGCCGGGGGCTGCGAATACGAAGATTCACCCCCGGCAAGCCAGAGTCGCCGGGGGCTGTAACATCAGATAAGCTTTTCATACCTCGTCATGCATCCTCTTATGGACTGGGGAATGCGAGGCCACGTCCTCGAACGAGCGTGCCTTGTATGGGAAAACCTGTGCGCAGAGGAGCCGAATCGCGGCTAAGTTGCGCCCTTGATTTGTTTTCGAGTCCGCTCAACAATACAAGTGCGTTGCAACGGGCCCGACAAGGTTTCTTGCCGGGAACAGCACCGCCAGCGGGCTGCTGATGTTCCGCACTCAGCAAGTGTGCTTGCGCCGGCAAGTTCCCTCATAGCGTAGGGCGGAAACATACAAGGCACGGAGTCAAGTAGAGGACATAATCCGGCAGGCATTCCCCTCTTTTCATTAAAAAAACATCCCAATTTAGTACAAGTCCATAGAGGATGAAAAACATGATAGAGAGGATTACAAATTTTAAATGCAGCTAAGGCCCGAAGGCTTACAAATTAAAAGATAAGATGCCCGTAACCCCTCTCCTGTTTCTCTCTCCAGGAGGTAGGTCAAGGAGGCCCCGGCAAGAGAAGCTTGCCGGGGAGGGCAAAAGGGGCGCCTAGGTGAGCTACGGGTGCCAGAAGACACCAAGAGAGCATCCCGGGGGCCGGCCAGGAGCTTGGCGGAGACGGAGGCGCCGGAGGCAGAGCTCGAAGACGGGGCGGCAGGACGTCAGCACGCTGTCGAGGGCACCTCGCCCTCGTACTCTGACTTGACGGCCTTGCCGCCACCCCTCTTCCTCTTCCGCAGCCTCCCTACGCCAGCCGCCCAAGGAGACGGCCCCGGGGAGTTCAAAAGGCCGGTGACCCGGATGATGGGGTCGCCGGTGGCGCGCGAGGCGGCGTCCGGCGCCTAGTCGGACCCGCCGTCCTCGTCGTCGCTGTCGCTCCCCTCCTCATCACTCTCGCTCGAGGAGGGGCCTTCGCTATCGGAGGAGCTGTCCACGCAGCATCTCGCCCGGGTGCCGGAGTCCCCGAAGACCTTGACGGCGAGAAGGTCGCCCTCCATTAACTTAAAATGGAGGGTAAACCCCGCCGTCAAGCTGTGGATGCGGGCGAACGTCTTCCACCCTCGATCGAAGTACATCACGCCAGGGGCTGGGGATACAATGTGGACTCGCGTGCCGCTGATCCCGCAGCCCCTCATCTGCAGTCTCAGCATCTCGGGCGGGTCCAGTTCCATCGCGCTCGCGAACGGAGTTGGAAGCCGGAGGCGACGACGAGGCGCCCGACGCAGCCTGACGAAGAACTCGCAAGGGTCGTCCCCCATGTGGACCGCCGTGGGGGGAGGAACCGCCGGCGGAGGCGAAGCTGGCGCGCCGCCCCGTCCGCCTCTTCCCCGAGCGCCTCGGCCTCGTCCTCGACCTCGTCCGCGACCTCGCCCCCTCCCTCTTCCCCTTAAGGCCGGCTCCCCCGCCAAGGGCGCGAGAGAGGGAGAGGTGCGCTGTCTGGCGGCGACCCTCGCCGCCACCGATGAAGGTCCAGGGTTCCCTTTCTCCATGGCGAATGGGAGAAAGGAGAGCAGAAGTTGAAGAAAGAAGGAGATGAGAGGGTGCGGGCTTCTGTGCCCCCCCTCCTGCTCTTTATAAAGGAGCAGGGTGGGAGCCCGGCCGCCCCGCTCAGCGAATCAAGGCACGAGGAGAGCAGGGAATCGGGCCCGACCCGCTGCCTCTGCTCGCGACGGCCCAGATTCCCACTCCCGCCATCCGTGACCCCAAGCGCATGGGAGCCGCGTGGCGAGGAAGCAGAGCCGAGGGGACGGGTGAGGCGGCCTCGCCCCACCCCGTGATCGTGGGAGTGGATGCCTCGAAAGCCGCGCACCGGCCCCGTCCAGTAAATGCACCACGCCCCCACGCCTACCTCCGTTTAGGTAGGAGGGCGTGAGCCGTCCCCTTCAGCATGGCTTGATGCATGCTCGCGAGGCTTAGCCCCGCCCGCGCCGCCCACATCACCCACGACGCCGCGTTTGACGCGTGCCGCTCTGGGCGTGCGCGGTAGACGGAGAGATATGCGGTGTGACCTAGGCCGCGCGTGCCCGTGCACTGTTTTGGGCCTGGCCCAACAGCGCTCGGCACCGTGTATGGCCCAGGCCCGGGGGCTCCTGTCGGTGTACTAAAGTAGGGGGGTACCTTAGTATCCCGAACTTGTGCACGGGCAGTCGCAGCGACCCGCGGCAGGGCTTGCCGGGCGTCCGCCAAGATCCTCCACGGCTACTTTGATGCCATTCAAGATCGAAGTACTCAAGCTAAGGCCCCGGCAAGAGGAGATTGCCGGGAAGGCCAACCAAGGCCTCGGCAAGAGGAGCTTGCCGGGAAGGCCAACCAAGGCCCCGGTAAGAGAAGCTAGCCGGGAAGAAGACAAGACCCCGGCAAGAGGAGCTTGCCGGGAAGGCCACTCAAGGCATTCCAAGGAAACTTGCCACAACGCCCCACGCGTCCCGGCAAGGCCCGGCGAGCGGCAAGCTTGCTGGTGCGACAAGACAAGGGCCGCGGCAAGGCTGCCACTCTGCGCCCAGCACATCCGACGACGTGTCGCCACAGGATCACTCCTGGTGCACGTGGCGGGCAGCTGTGCAGCATGGCGGTGCGAGGTGGCAAGCGAAGCTGACAAGGAGGCCATCGTGGCGATCGGTGGCGCCTCTAACGGTCGTTTCCTTGCACTGTTGGGGCGACCGGACGGGCATTAAATGCCCCTGTCCCCTGCTGTCAGAGTTAGGTAGGGGACACTGTTGGTAGTAGTTGTACCAACCTGCGCTTTTACCTTTGTACCCCCTCTTCCTATGTTGCCACCTGTTGGTGCCCCCTTCAGACTATAAAAGGGAGGCCCATGCGCACGTAGAAGGGGTTCGGTCCATTCGACACACGCAACACCACCATACGCTCGCTCTCGAGCAAGATCAAATACAAACACAAAGCAGCAGTAGGAGTTTTATCTCTCCGGAGAGCTCCGAAGCTGGGTAAAAATCACCCGTCTCCCCGCGCGCGCCCGACCTCGATCTGCTCTGCGCGCGGCCTCCGCCCCCCCGCCGGACTAGAAGGGGCCCCCCGTGCCCCATAGGTGCTCGTGGCCACGAAAAGGAAGCGCCGGCCCCGACATCTTTGGCGCGCCAGGTAGGCTCCTATCGGTGTACTAAAGTAGGGGGTACCTTAGTATCCCGAACTTGTGCACGGGCAGTCGCAGCGACCCGCGGCAGGGCTTGCCGGGCATCCGCCAAGATCCTCCACGGCTACTTTGATGCCATTCAAGATCGAAGTACTCAAGCTAAGGCCCCGGCAAGAGGAGCTTGCCGGGAAGGCCAACCAAGGCCTCAGCAAGAGGAGCTTGCCAGGAAGGCCAACCAAGGCCCCGGTAAGAGAAGCTGGCCGGGAAGAAGACAAGACCCCGGCAAGAGGAGCTTGCCGGGAAGGCCACTCAAGGCATTCCAAGGAAACTTGCCGCAATGCCCCGCGCGTCCCGGCAAGGCCCGGCGAGCGGCAAGCTTGCTGGTGCGACAAGACAAGGGCCGCGGCAAGGCACTTGCCGCGGCAAGGCTGCCACTCTGCGCCCAGCACATCCGACGACGTGTCGCCACAGGATCGCTCGTAGTGCACGTGGCGGGCAGCTGTGCAGCATGGCGGTGCGAGGTGGCAAGCGAAGCTGACAAGGAGGCCATCGTGGCGATCGGTGGCGCCTCTAACGGTCGTTTCCTTGCACTGTTGGGGCGACCGGACGGGCATTAAATGCCCCTGTCCCCTGCTGTCAGAGTTAGGTAGGGGACACTGTTGGTAGTAGTTGTACCAACCTGCGCTTTTACCTTTGTACCCCCTCTTCCTATGTTGCCACCTGTTGGTGCCCCCTTCAGACTATAAAAGGGAGGCCCATGCGCACGTAGAAGGGGTTCGGTCCATTCGACACACGCAACACCACCATACGCTCGCTCTCGAGCAAGATCAAATACAAACACAAAGCAGCAGTAGGAGTTTTATCTCTCCGGAGAGCTCCGAAGCTGGGCAAAAATCGCCCGTCTCCCCGCGCGCGCCCGACCTCGATCTGCTCTGCGCGTGGCTTCCGCCCCCCCGCCGGACTAGAAGGGGCCCCCCGTGCCCCATAGGTGCTCGTGGCCACGGAAAGGAAGCGCCGGCCCCGACATCTTTGGCGCGCCAGGTAGGCTCCTGTCGGTGTACTAAAGTAGGGGGGTACCTTAGTATCCCGAACTTGTGCACGGGCAGTCGCAGCGACCCGCGGCAGGGCTTGCCGGGCGTCCGCCAAGATCCTCCACGGCTACTTTGATGCCATTCAAGATCGAAGTACTCAAACTAAGGCCCCGGCAAGAGGAGCTTGCCGGGAAGGCCAACCAAGGCCTCGGCAAGAGGAGCTTGCCAGGAAGGCCAACCAAGGCCCCGGTAAGAGAAGCTGGCCGGGAAGAAGACAAGACCCCGGCAAGAGGAGCTTGCCGGGAAGGCCACTCAAGGCATTCCAAGGAAACTTGCCGCAACGCCCCGCGCGTCCCGGCAAGGCCCGGCGAGCGGCAAGCTTGCTGGTGCGACAAGACAAGGGCCGCGGCAAGGCACTTGCCGCGGCAAGGCTGCCACTCTGCGCCCAGCACATCCGACGACGTGTCGCCACAGGATCGCTCCTGGTGCACGTGGCGGGCAGCTGTGCAGCATGGCGGTGCGAGGTGGCAAGCGAAGCTGACAAGGAGGCCATCGTGGCGATCGGTGGCGCCTCTAACGGTCGTTTCCTTGCACTGTTGGGGCGACCGGACGGGCATTAAATGCCCCTGTCCCCTGCTGTCAGAGTTAGGTAGGGGACACTGTTGGTAGTAGTTGTACCAACCTGCGCTTTTACCTTTGTACCCCCTCTTCCTATGCTGCCACCTGTTGGTGCCCCCTTCAGACTATAAAAGGGAGGCCCATGCGCACGTAGAAGGGGTTCGGTCCATTCGACACACGCAACACCACCATACGCTCGCTCTCGAGCAAGATCAAATACAAACACAAAGCAGCAGTAGGAGTTTTATCTCTCCGGAGAGCTCCGAAGCTGGGTAAAAATCGCCCGTCTCCCCGCGCGCGCCCGACCTCGATCTGCTCTGCGCGCGGCCTCCGCCCTCCCGCCGGACTAGAAGGGGCCCCCCGTGCCCCATAGGTGCTCGTGGCCACGGAAAGGAAGCGCCGGCCCCGACATCTTTGGCGCGCCAGGTAGGGGGCGCGTCAAGGTCGTGAGCATCTGATCCGGTCTCCGCGCACGCTGCATCAGCGCCTTCATCAACATGCCACCGAAGAAGAAGCCTTCGGAGGTGGCCGCTCCGTCTACATCGATTCCGCCACCACCGCCGGAGCAAGCGGGCGGTGGAGTGGACGCCGGCGGAGGAGTGGGCACCGATGGTGGGACTCACGTCATCACCAGATCCAAAAACAAGGCCCCGCAAGCGTCGGCGACCGTGCAAACACCGCACCCTTCCCAGGAAGTGCAAGGTCAACAACGCCCCAGTGCTCCTAGCACCATGCTCGCATTGGAACAAGGCCAAGCTGGTGGGTCGCGGGACGCTCGAGGTCAGCATGCACGCCCGCATGCTGGCGCGAGCGAGGTACGGTCGCCTGGGCGGGGTGTTGCACCTCCCAATCCAATTGGGAGTCCGAGCACATCCCGCTCCTCGCGCCGCTCGTCGCCACCACCACCCAAGACAGCAGAGGAAGCGCTGGCCCGAGCCCAGCTGCTTCTAGACTACCCTCCGGCGCCGCACAAGATCGACGACTGGAGGATGACCATATACAGTCTCATCGGCTTCGCCAACGGCGACAAGCCCCGGCAACCGAGCGCATCGAGGCCCCGGCAAGGCGCCCAGGCGCAAGCCGACGCCGACAAGACCGCTGGGGGTGCCACCTCCGTGCACTCCCAGCCCCGAAGGCCAAGATCGCTGGCTCGTCAGGCCAACCCCGGCGGCGACTCCACCGCGTCGTCGGACCCGCGAACCCGACGCGATCAACGCCACGTTCTCCAAGAACGGCGGCACGAAGACGCTCGCACTCGCATCGAGCGCAGAAGGGAAGCGTGCCGTCAATCCGACCAGCGCGCTGGGCCCCCTGTCGATATGCATGCACCAGGGGAACCAAGCGACTTGCCGTACGCGGCAGGTTGCCCTGCGTTCACCCGCGAACTACGGCAAGTCCAGTGGCCCAAAACCAAGAACTTCAAGCCAGACGTGCCCGAGAAGTACGATGGCAGGATACATCCATCGGAGTTCCTCAGCATCTACACCATCGCGGTGCAGGCTGCCGGAGGGCGCGACGAGAAGATCCTCGCCAACTACTTCCCGCTGGTGCTCAAGCCCAACGTCAGATCTTGGCTCATGCACTTGCCGGACGGTTCCAGCTCTTCATGGGCGGACCTGTGTCATCAGTTTGTCGGCACCTTCACAGGCGGCCACAAGCCTCATGGCCAGGAGAGTGACCTCCACTTGCTCGTCCAGAAGGAGGGAGAACCCCTGCGCAAGTACATACAGAGATTCAGCCAAGTGCAGCGCAACATCCCAGACGTCCACCCTGCCGCAGTTATCAGCGCGTTTCATCAGAACGTGCGTAACCGCAGGATGAGGGAGGAGATGGCGATGTGCAAGATCAGAGACGTCAGCGAGCTCTATGCTCTGGCCGACAAGTGTGCACGGGCTGAGGAGGGGAGGAAAATCCCCGGAGAGGTTGTAGGAGCAGAAAGATCTGACAGTGAGGATGCCGCCCCGGCAAGGAAGAACCGGAGGCGGAACAACAGGAAGAGAAAGGCTAAGGATGTGCTAGCTGTTGAGCATTCCGGCAACAGAGGCGGCTCCGACAAGGCCAAAGCCGATGACTCCGGCGAGGCTGTGGTAGCCGCCGACAAGCAGGATGGCTCCGGCAAGCGGTACTGCAAGATCCACCGCACCAAGGGCCATGATCTCCAAACCTGCAAGAAAGTGGAGCAGATGGCGGAGGTACAGAAAGCCTAATATGAGCGCCGCGATATGGAGAGGGCCCAGGGAGGTGGTGGAGGATCCGGCAAGAAGCTTCCCGCCCGAGGAGGGCACCGCGGCAAGGCCAAGCCGCGGCAAGGAGATAGGCCTCCCCGCGGCCGCGACAAGGACGAAGATGAAGATGAGGATGATGAGGTGGAGGAAGATGAGACCGATGACCAAGAGTTTCAGAAGGCGACAGAGGTGTTGTGCATCGATGGCGGCGCCTCTCTGCACACCTCGCACCGCCAACTCAAGCAGTGGGTGCGAGAGGTGAATGCAGCGGAGCCGTCCGTCGAGGCGCGCAAGCCTCTGAAATGGTCCAGCACGCCCATCATCTTCGATGTTGAGGACCACCCTGACCGCATCACTGCGGTCGGGTGCTTGCCGATGTTGGTCTCACCAACAATCCGCAACCTCAAGGTCACGAAGATGTTGGTTGACGGCGGGGCCGGCCTGAACCGAGCATCAGGGGCTACTGTCTATGCGGTACTATTTTACATATCTCAAAATTCTTACCTCAAAGCCTGTTAGAAGGCTGCTGCAGGCTTTGGTCAGCCCGCTCTTGGCGAGCTGCACCTTCTGAATCACCGCACTCATAACAGTGCGGTGATCCTCTTTGATGGAAGCGCCATTGAGCACCTCCAACAAGCTATCCGGCGCCTCCGGTTGGACGGAGGCTGCCGGTGTCACGGTCTTGCCCTTCTTACGAAGGGGCCGCCTGCCGGACTCCGGAGCCACTATGGGATCCGGAGCCGAGTCCGGTGCAAAGTCCGGGAGGGTGTCCTGCGACACCTCTGGGGCCTCCTCCTCCTGGCGGGTCCCTTCCCGGGATCCCACCTCGGCATCGTCCGTGTCACGGGGGGGTGGAGGCGGTCGGAAGAGAATCCATATCTGACTCACCTAAGGACCCGCTCGACGAAGCGGGAAGATCGTCCTTGGGCGGACTGCAGGGTTGTATGCGGCATTAGAAAGACATTGTGTGGCAAAAAAGAAAAACCATGAAGTTATTTGGGAGTCCGGATACTCATGATCTCAACAGGGGCTTGGCCCTTGGAGGCCAGTCCTCGTCGTCATCACTGGCGTTGGCAGAGCAGTCCGGGGGAAGAGTTTTTCCCTTCTTGGACCCTTCGGCCTCCCTCGTTGGGGAGGCCTTCCTTTTCTTCTCTCCCCCCACTGGGGGAGAGGCTTTCTTCTTCTCCTCCTCACCTTGGTGAGAGGAGTCGGCCTCGGAGTCGTCATCCGATAGCACCTGAAAACGGGAACTCTTCCGAGTCCCCGTGGCCTTCTTCTTGGCCTTCTTCTCCGACACCACGTGGGGTGCTGGAGCCAGCAGCCCCGTTAGGCGGGCGTCCGCTGGGTCCTCTGGCAATGGGGCTGGACAGATAGTCCACTCGGCCTTCGCCAGCCAGTCCTGTCAAAGGAAAGGGAGTTTAGATCCCGCATAGAGTCAAACTATGGAAAACGAGCGTCCGTAAAGGACAAAATCACTTACCTCGTCAGCTGGACGCTGCGAGCTGAATCCGCGATCTTTGGTAGAGGATGCAGGAGCCTCGGCGCCCTTGAACATCACCTTCCAGACATCTTCGTACGTAGTGTCAAAGAGCCCGCTCAAAGTCTGGTGCTGCGCCGGATCGAACTCCCACATGTTGAAGCCCCATCGTTGGCACGGGAGAATCTGGCGGATGAGCATGACCTGGACTACGTTGACAAGCTTGAGCTTCTTGTCCACTAGCTTTTGGATGCAAGCTTGGAGTCCGGTCAGCTCCTCCGAATCACCCCATATCCTGCTGCTCTCTTTCCAGGAGGTGAGTCGTGTGGGGATGCCGGATCTGAATTCGGGGGCCGCTACCCATTCTGGAAGCACAAGTAGTATCTCTACTTGGTGCAAGGAATTTGGCTAGCATGAGGGGAAAAGGCAAGCTCAACATGTTTGAATGATCCATGACAATATACTTTAACTGAGATGTGAGAAAACATAAACCATTATGTTGTCTTCCTTGTCCAACATCAACTCTTTAGCATGTCATACTTTAATGAGTGCTCACAATCATAAAAGATGTCCAAGATAGTATATTTATATGTGAAAATCTCTCTCTCTTTATTACTTCCTATTAATTGCAACGATTACCAAGACTACGTTTGCCAACTCTCAACAACTTTTAAGCCTCATACTTTTTATGTGTGAAGTCATTACTATCCATAAGATCCATATGAACTCTTTTATTCTTTTTATTCTTTCTGTTTTATGCACTCAAGATCATAGCAAGATAGCAAAGCCCTTGACTCAACACTAATCTTTATTATATATAGCTCACAGACTCGATTACATAGAGGGATCACAAAACAAAACTCAAAACTAATTCATGCCAAACTTTATTCTACTAGATCAAGATATTACTAAAAGGATCGAATTAAGAAAAATGGTAAAGATAGGAGTGTGATGGTGATACGATACCGGGGCAACTCCCCCAAGCTTGGCAGTTGCCAAGGGGAGTGCCCATACCCATGTGATTATGTCTCCTTCTTCATAGTTGGTGTTGCGATCTTCTTGGCGATGATGCCCCTCAGGATACGATTCTCCTCCTCGAGATTATTGACTTGTTGCTTGAGGTCCATATTTTCCTTGCGGAGCTTGCCTGCGACGGCTAAAGCTCCTTTTACCCAAGGGTGTTGCATAGCTTCTGGAGAACAAGTGACACTATTTTTCATATTTTCATAAGAAAGAAATTTAACATTGGAAGGGATGGCCGAATTTGGAATAGCTGAGCTCTGTAGTTCCCCCATCATGAATCCTGCTCGGAAGCGATAGGTAACTTCTTGATCCTCCTCCATGGCATCTATCCTTCTCAAGTCGGCCTTCATCTCATCCTCTGTTGATGGTCCAAAGTGATAAGCATTGTTGTTTGCTCCTGGACCTGGTGTCGGGTGGGACACCCGACTCTCCCCGACTGACTCTTGAGAAGACATCTTGCTCTAAATCTGTAACAGAAACAGCTCGAAACAAAAACAGAAGACTTTTGCATGATACGGTGGTCAAAACCTTTGGGAGATTATATAATGAATTTTTACTGACCAAAAGAAGTATCGTGTATGAAAACGGAGTCCGGAGAGCACATGAGGTGCCCAAGAGGCAGGGGCGCGCCCAGTAAGGGTGGGCGTGCCCTCCACCCTTGTAGACGCCCCGTGTCCTTCCCGGACTACTTCTTATTTTTCTATTTTCTTAAATATTCCAAAACTAAGAAAAATTGCCATTAGAACTGTTTTGGAGCGGGTTTACTTACCGTACCACATACCTATTCCTTTTCGGAGTCTGAAACATTCTGGAAAGTGTCCCTTATGTATTCCTCCGGGGTTACGGTTTCAATAATATTAGTTTCAACATTTATGGGGTTACTTGAGATATAATGTTTGATTCTTTGACCGTTCACCACCCTTGGACTTGTGCCTTCAAAGTTGTTGATTTTTATGGCACGGGAACGATAGACCTCCTCGATAATGTAAGGCCCTTCCCATATAGAGAGAAGTTTTCCTGCAAAAAATCTTAAACGAGAGTTGAAAAGCAAAACGTAATCACCTACGTTAAACTCACGCTTTTGTATCCTTTTGTCATGCCATCTTTTAATTTTTTCTTTAAACAGCTTGGCATTCTCATAGGCTTGGGTTCTCCATTCATCAAGTGAGCTAATGTCAAATAACCTCTTCTCACCGGCAAGTTTGAAATCATAATTGAGCTCTTTAATGGCCCAATATGCCTTATGTTCAAGTTCAAGAGGTAAGTGACATGCTTTTCCATAAACCATTTTATGCGGAGACATACCCATATGATTCTTACATGCAGTTCTATAAGCCCATAATGCATCATCAAGTTCCTTGGACCAATTCTTTCTAGATCTATTAACAGTCTTTTGCAAAATTAATTTGAGTTCTCTATTACTCAATTCTACTTGACCATTAGACTGTGGGTGATATGGAGATGCAATTCTATGATTAACATCATACTTAGCAAGCATTTACGAAAGGCACCATGAATAAAATGTGAACCACCATTAGTCATTAAGTATCTAGGGACTCCAAACCTCGGAAAAATAACTTCTTTAAGCATCTTAATAGAAGTGTTATGATCAGCACTATTAATTGGAATAGCTTCTACCCACTTAGTGATGTAATCAACAACAACTAAAATATGTGTATATCCATTAGAGGCAGGAAAAGGTCCCATATAATCGAAGCCCCAAACATCAAATGGTTCAATAATAAGAGAATAATTCATAGGCATTTCTTGACGTCTACTAATATTACCAATTCTTTGACATTCATCACAAGACAAGACAAACTTACGGGCATCTTTGAAGAGAGTAGGCCAATAAAAACCAGATTGCAATACCTTATGTGCAGTTCTATCTCCAGCGTGGTGTCCTCCATATGCCTCGGAGTGACACTTGCATAGGATCTGTTCCCATTCATGCTCATGTACACTCCTTCTTTATAAATGTGTGGGTCATCCCAGAAGTAATGTCTTAAATCATAAAAGAACTTTTTCTTCTGCTGGTATGTGAAACTAGGTGGTATAAATTTAGCAACAATGTAATTAGTATAATCAACATACCACGGAGCAGTACGAGAAGCATTTATGACCGCTAATTGTTCATCAGGAAAGCTATAATCAATAGGTAGTGGGTCATCAAGAACATTCTCTAACCTAGACAAGTTGTCTGCAATGGGGTTCTCTGTTGGGGATCATTGTAGAAATTAAAAAATTTCTACGTATCACCAAGATCAACCTATGGAGTAACTAGCAACGAGAGAGAGGGGAGTGCATCTTCATACCCTTGAAGATCGCGAGACGGAAGCGTTGCAAGAACACGGATGAAGGAGTCGTACTCGTAGCGATTCAGATCGCGGCGGATTCCGATCTAAGCGCCGAACAACGGCACCTCCGCGTTCAACACACGTGCAGCCTGGTGACGTCTCCCGCACCTTGATACAACAAGGAGGAGGGAGAGGTTGAGGAAGATGGCTCCAGCAATAGCACGACGGCGTGGTGGTGATGGAGTGGCAGTTCTCCGGCAGGGCTTCACCAAGCTCACGCGGAGGAGGAGAGGTGTTGGGGAGGGGAGGGGCTGCGCCTTGGATGTGGTGCTGCAGCCCTCCCTCCACCCCTCTATTTATAGGGAGAAGGGGGAAGGGGGCTGGCCCCTCTAGATGAGATCTAGAGGGGGGGCGGCGGCCAAGGGGGAGGGGGCTTGCCCCCCAAGCAAGGGGGCGCCCCCTTTATGGTTCCCCCCCAACCCTAGGCGCATGGGCCCTAGGGGGATGGCGCCTAGCCCACTTAGGGGCTGGTTCCCTTCCACCTACAGCCCATAAGGCCCTCCGGGGAAGGTGGACCCTCCCGGTGGACCCCCGGAACCCCTCCGGTGGTCCCAGTACAATACCGGTATACCCTCGAATATTTCTGGTGACCGTATGATGACTTCCCATATATAAATCTTCACCTCCGGACCATTACGGAACTCCTCATGACGTCTGGGATCTCATACGGGACTCCGAACAACATTCGGTAATCACATACAAATCTTCCCTATAACCATAGTGTCATCGAACCTTAAGTGTGTAGGCCCTACGGGTTCGGGAATCATGCAGACATGACCGAGACAGCTCTGTGGCCAATAAGCAACAGCGGGATCTGGATACCCATGTTGGCTCCCACATGTTCCACGATGATCTCATCGGATGAACCATGATGTCAAGGATTCAAGCAATCCCGTATGCAATTCCCTTTGTCAATCGGTACGTTACTTGCCCGAGATTCGATCGTCGGTATCCCAATACCTCGTTCAATCTCGTTACCAGCAAGTCACTTTACTCGTTCTGTAATGCATGATCCCGTGACTAACTACTTAGTCACATTGAGCTCATTATGATGATGCATTACCGAGTGGGCCCAGAGATAGCTCTCCGTCATATGGAGTGACAAATCCCAGTCTCGATTCGCACCAACCCAACAGACACTTTTGGAGATACCTGTAGAGCACCTTTATAGTCATCTAGTTACGTTGTGACGTTTGGTACACCCAAAGCACTCCTACGGTATCCGGGAGTTACACAATCTCATGGTCTAAGGAAATGATACTTGACATTAGAAAAGCTTTAGCAAATGAACTACACGATCTTGTGCTATGCTTAGGATTGGGTCTTGTCCATCACATCATTCTCCTAATGATGTGATCCCATTATCAATGACATCCAATGTCCATAGTCAGGAAACCATGACCATCTGTTGATCAACGAGCTAGTCAACTAGAGGCTCACTAGGGACATGTCATGGTCTACGTATTCACACATGTATTACGGTTTCCGATCAATACAATTATAGCATGAATAATAGACAATTATCATGAACAAGGAAATATAATAATAACCATTTTATTATTGCCTCTAGGGCATATTTCCAACAGTCTCCCACTTGCACTAGAGCCAATAATCTAGTTACACTATGATGAATCGAACACCCATAGAGTTCTGGTGTTGATCATGTTTTGCTCGTGGAAGAGGTTTAGTCAACGGATCTGCGACATTCAGATCCGTATGCACTTTACAAATATCTATGTCTCCATCTTGAACATTTTCACAAATGGAGTTGAAGCGACACTTGATGTGCCTGGTCTTCTTGTGAAACCTAGGCTCCTTGGCAAGGGCAATAGCTCTAGTGTTGTCACACAAGAGAGTCATCGGGCCCGACACATTGGAAATAACTCCTAGGTCGGTAATGAAATCCTTCATCCAGATTGCTTCATGTGCTGCCTCTGAGGCTGCCATGTACTCCGCTTCACATGTAGATCCCGCGACGATGCTTTGCTTGCAACTGCACCAGCTTACTGCCCCACCATTCAAAATATACACGTATCCGGTTTGTGACTTGGAGTCATCCAGATCTGTGTCGAAGCTAGCATCGACGTAACCCTTTATGACGAGCTCTTCGTCACCTCCATAAACGATAAACATATCCTTAGTCCTTTTCAGGTACTTCAGGATATTCTTGACCGCTGTCCAGTGTTCCATGCCGGGATTAATTTGGTACCTCTCTACCAAACTTACGGTAAGGTTTACATCAGGTCTGGTACACAGCATGGCATACATAATAGACCCTATGGCCGAGGCATAGGGGATGATACCCATCTTTTCTCTATCTTCTGCCGAGGTCGGGCATTGAGCCGAGCTCAATTTCACACCTTACAATACAGGCAAGAACCCCTTCTTGGATTGATCCATATTGAACTTCTTCAATATCTTATCAAGGCATGTGCTTTGTGAAAGACCTATGAGGCATCTCGATCTATCTCTATAGATTTTGATGCCTAATATGTAAGCAGCTTCTCCAAGGTCCTTCAGTGAAAAACACTTATTCAGGTAGGCCTTTATGCTATCCAAAAGGTCTATATCATTTTCCATCAATAGTATGTCATCCACATATAATATGAGAAATGCTACAGAGCTCCCACTCACTTTCTTGTAAATGCAGGCTTCTCCATAAGTATGCACAAACCCAAACGCTTTGATCTTTTCATCAAAGCGAATGTTCCAACTCCGAGATGCTTGCACCAGCCCATAGATGGAGCGCTGGAGCTTGCACACCTTGTTAGCATTCTTAGGATCGACAAAACCTTCCAGTTGCATCATATACAATTCTTCCTTGAGGAAACCGTTAAGGAATGTCGTTTTGACGTCCATTTGCCATATCTCATAATCATAGAATGCGACAATTGCTAACAAGATTCGGACGGACTTCAGCTTCGCTACGGGTGAGAAGGTCTCATCGTAGTCAACCCCTTGAACTTGTTGGTAACCCTTAGTGACAAGCCGAGTTTTATAGATGGTAACATTACCATCCGCGTCCGTCTTCTTCTTAAAGATCCATTTATTTTCTATTGCTCGCCGATCATCGGGCAAGTCTGTCAAAGTCCATACTTTGTTTTCATACATGGATCCTATCTCGGATTGCATGGCTTCAAGCCATTTGTTGGAATCTGGGCCCGCCATCGCTTCTTCATAGTTCGAAGGTTCACCGTTGTCTAACAACATGATTTCCAGGACAGGGTTGCCATACCATTCTAGTGTGGAATGTGTCCTTGTGGACCTACGAAGTTCAGTAGCAACTTGATCTGAAGTACCTTGATCATCATCATTAACTTCCTCTCTAGTCGATGCAGGCACCACAAAAACATCTTCCTGAGCTACGCTACTTTCTGGTTCAAGAGGCAATACTTCATCAAGTTCTACTTTCCTCCCACTTACTTCTTTCGAGAGAAACTCTTTCTCTAGAAATGACCCGTTCTTGGCAACAAAGATCTTGCCTTCGGATATGAGGTAGAAGGTATACCCAATGGTTTCCTTAGGATATCCTATGAAGATGCATTTTTCCGACTTGGGTTCGAGCTTTTCGGGTTGAAGTTTCTTGACATAAGCATCGCATCCCCAAACTTTTAGAAACGACAACTTAGGTTTCTTCCCAAACCATAATTCATATGGTGTCTTCCCAACGGATTTAGACGGTGCCCTATTTAAAGTGAATGTAGTTGTCTCTAAAGCGTATCCCCAAAATGATAGTGGTGAATCAGTAAGAGACACCATAGATCACACCATATCCAATACAGTGCGATTACGACGTTCGGACACACCATTACACTGAGGTGTTCCAGGTGGCGTGAGTTGTGAAACAATTCCACATTTCCTTAAGTGCGTAACAAACTCGTGACTCAAATATTCTCCCCCACGATCTGATCGTAAGAACTTTATTTTTTTGTCACGTTGATTCTCCACCTCACTTTGAAATTCCTTGAACTTTTCAAAGGTCTCAGGCTTGTGTTTCATCAAGTAGACATACCCATATCTACTTAAGTCATCAGTGGGGGTGAGAACATAACGATAGCATCCGCGAGCCTTGATAACCCACAAGTGTAGGGGATCGCAACAGCTTTCAAGGCTAAAGTATTCAACCCAAATTTATTGATTCGACACAAGGGGAGCCAAAGAATATTCTTGAGTATAAGCAGTTGAGTTGTCAATTCAACCACACCTGGATAACTTAGTATCTGCAGCAAAGTATTTAGTAGCAAAATAGTATGATAGTAATGGTAACGGTGATAAAAGGTAAAAATAGTAATAGCAATATTTTTGGTGTTTTGTAGTGATTGTAACAGCAGCAACAGAAAAGTAAATAAGCAAAGAACAATATGTGAAAATATCGTAGGCAATGGATCAGTGATGGATAATTATGCTGGATGCGATTCCTCAAATAATAGCTATAACATAGGGTGACACAGAACTAGCTCCAGTTCATCAATGTAATGTAGGCATGTATTCCGTAAATAGTCATACGTGCTTATGGAAAAGAACTTGCATGACATCTTTTGTCCTACCCTCCCGTGGCAGCGGGGTCCTAGTGGAAACTAAGGGATATTAAGGCCTCCTTTTAATAGAGAACCGGACCAAAGCATTAACACATAGTGAATACATGAACTCCTCAAACTACGGTCATCACCGAGAAGTATCCCGATTATTGTCACTTCGGGATTGTCGGATCATAACACATAATAGGTGAATATAGACTTGCAAGATAGGATCAAGAACACACATATATTGATGAAAACATAATAGGTTCAGATCTGAAATCATGGCACTCGGGCCCTAGTGACAAGCATTAAGCATAGCAAAGTCATAGCAACATCAATCTCAGAACATAGTGGATACTAGGGATCAAACCCTAACAAAACTAACTTGATTACATGGTAAATCTCATCCAACCCATCACCGTCCAGCAAGCCTACGATGGAATTACTCACGCGCGGCGGTGATCATCATGAAATTGGTGATGGAGGATGGTTGATGATGACGACGGCGACGAATCCCCCTCTCCGGAGCCCCGAACGGACTCCAGATCAGCCCTCCCGAGAGAGATTAGGGCTTGGCGGCGGCTTCGTGTCATAAAACGCGATGAAACTTTCTCTCTGATTTTTTTCTCCGCGAGACGGAATATATGGAGTTGGAGTTGAGGTCGGTGGAGGTCCAGGGGGGCCACGAGATAGGGGGGCGCACCGTACAGGGGGGGTGCCCCCCTGTCTCGTGGACAGGCCCTGGGCCCCCTGGTGTATTTCTTTCGCCCAAAAATTCTTATTAATTCCAAAAAGTGCCTCCGTGGATTTTCAGGAAATTCCGAGACTTTTCTTTTCTACACATAAAACAACATCATGGCAGTTCTGCTGAAAACAGCGTCAGTCCGGGTTAGTTTCATTCAAATCATGCAAGTTAGAGTCCAAAACAAGGGCAAAAGTGTTTGGAAAAGTAGATACGTTGGAGACGTATCAACTCCCCCAAGCTTAAACCTTTGCTTGTCCTCAAGCAATTCAGTTGATAAACTCAAAGTGACAAAGAAAAACTTTTACAAACTCTATTTGCTCTTGTTGTTGTAAACATGCAAAGCCATCATTCAGGTTTCAACAAATATTATGAACTAACCATACTCACAATAACACTTAGGTCTCACAATTACTCATATCAATAACATAATTAGCTAGCGAGCCACAATAATAAAACTTGGATGACAACACTTTATCAAAATAATCATAACATGATATAACAAAATGGTATCTCGCTAGCCTTTCTGAGACCGCAAAACATAAATGCAGAGCACCTTTAAAGATCAAGGACTAACTAAACATTGTAATTCATGGTAAAAGAGATCCAGTCAAGTCATACCCAATATAAACCAATAGTAATGAACGCAAATGACAATGTGCTCTCCAGCGGGTGATTTTTAATAAGAAGGTGATGACTCAACATAAAAATAAATAGATAGGCCCTTCGCAGAGGGAAGCAGAGATTTGTAGAGGTGCCAGAGCTCGAATTTTAAAATAGCGATTGAATAACAATTTGAGCGGCATACTTTCACTGTCAACACAACAACTATGAGATGGTTGTATCTTCCATACTACATGCATTATAGGCAGTTCCCACGCAGAATGGTAAAAGTTTATACTCCCCCAACCACCAACAGGCATCAATCCATGGCTTGCTCGAAACAACGAGTGCCTCCAACTAACAACAGCCCTGGGGGAGTTTTGTTTAATTATTTTGATTTGCTTTGATCTTTTTGGATCATGGGACTAGGCATCCCGGTTACCAGCCCTTTCTCGTGAATGAGGAGCGGAGTCCACTCCTCTGAGAATAACCCACCTAGCATGGAAGATATAGGCAGCCCTAGTGGAAACATGAGCGGCTAGAGCATACAAAACAGAATTTCATTTGAAGGTTTAGAGTTTGGCACATACAAATTTACTTGGAATGGCAGGTAAATACCGCATATAGGAAGGTATGGTGGACTCATATGGAACAACTTTGGGGTTTAAGGAGTTTGGATGCACAAGCAGTATTACCGCTTAGTATAGGTGAAGGCTAGCAAAAGATTGTGAAGCGACCAACTGAGAGAGCGACAACAGTCATAAACATGCATTAAAACTAATTCATACCGAGTACAAACATGAGTAGGATATAATCCACCATGAATATAAATATCATGAAGGCTATGTTGATTTTGTTTCAACTACATGTGTGAACATGTGCCAAGTCGAGTCACTCAATTCATTCAAAGGAGGATACCATCCCATCATACCACATCATAATCATTCTAATAGCATGTTGGCACGCAAGGTAAACCATTATAACTCAAATCTAATCAAGCATGGCACAAGCAACTATAATCTCTAAATGTTATTGAAAATATATTTACTTCATAATAAGCTGAATCAGGAACAATGAACTCATCATATTTACAAAACAAGAGAGGTCGAGTTCATACCAGCTTTTCTCATCCCAATAAGTCCATCATATATCATCATTATTGCCTTTCACTTGCATGACCGAACGATGTGTATAATAATAAGAGTGTACGTGCATTGGACTAAGCTGGAATCTGCAAGCATTCAACTCAAAAGAGAATACAAGTAATATGGGCTCTAAATTAAATAAACAATCATGCATATGAGAGCCACTAAACATTTTCAATATGGTCTTCTCGTCCCCCCAAAGGAAAGAAAAGAAAATAAAACTATTTACACGGGAAAGCTCCCAACAAGTAAAAGAAGAACGAGAAATCTTTTTGGGTTTTTCATGTTAATTCTACTACAAGCATGGAGATTAAGCTAACTAATTTTTTTGGTTTTTCTCAAGGTATATCAAACACACAAGAAGAAAACTAGAAAAAGAAATTTAAACTAACATGGATAATACAACGAAAGAGTATGAGCACCGACAACTAGTGTGTGAACATGAATATAAAGTCAGTGAGAAATACGTACTCCCCCAAGCTTAGGCTTTTGGCCTAAGTTGGTTTAATACCAGGGACCTCCACTACTCTCCCCGGTGTAATGAAAGGTGTAATCAGGATACCACTGGCTGGTCATCTCCGGATCCCATTGGACAGATGATGCACGATAAGGGTACAGTTCAGGTTCCGGCTCAGGTTCAGGTTCTGGAGTAAAAGCTTGGGCTCGATGATTGTTCACCGCTTCTGGTGTAACGAGAATTTTTTTTGCAAGCAAATCAAACAACAGAGGCGCAGGCAAAATAATAATCTCAAAGTGCTTCATATTGAGTCTAAGTTTATACAACAGCATCCTCTCTTCGTTGTCGACAATAAACTTGTGTGCTACCATGCTCTTGTAATCTAAAATGTGAGGAGGCAATGTTGTCTCCTCTTTCTCAAGATGCCTAATAGGTATCCTAAAATGTCTAGCAAGACGTGAAGCATAGATACCTCCAAATATGGGGCCTTTTGCACGACTCAGGGCTAGCCGTTTAGCAACGACGGCACCCATACTTTAGTATTGTCTCCAAGCAAGGCATGTTGAAGAATGATAATATCAGGAACACTTAAGTTTCCACTATTTCCACAACCAATCAATCATCTACTAGCAAATATAGCAAAGTATCGTAAAACAGGAAAGTGTATGCTAGAGATTTTTGCCTCGGAACCTTTCTTTGGCTCCTCTACAGCTATAGTGTTAACAAAGCCCTCCACATCTGCATGATGGGGTTCCTCTAATTCTCCCCCAAAAGGTATCTTACATACCGCGCAAAAGTCACGTAAAGTCATTTCTCTGAATTCATCATATAAATGAAATGATACTGAAGGTGGTGACTTCTTAGGATAATAATGAAAGTTTTGCACGAAAGTATTGGTAAGAAAGAGATACTGATCTATCCGGTCGAGGAGAAAATCGTTGAGGCTTGCACTCTCGATCAAAGAATAAAAAGCTTCATGAATTCCAGCTTCTTTCAAGAAATTATCACATGGCCATTCACACGACCGTACTTCCGCTAAGCGAGGAAGATTATACTTGGCTTTTTCCTTCTCTTTAGCTTGTTTTTCCTGAGAACCATGGCTAGAAGAGCCCCTCAAAAGTCTCCTTAACATTTTCTCAAAATTTCTGAAATTTTAGTAACTTCAAAATAAAAGTGAGTAAAGCTTAACAAGAATGGTAGCAACTACTCCTACAAGTGCCTAGAGCCTATATCATGCATTAGAATTACTTGGAACCTCATAAATTTAACATGCAAGCTCAAGAACAGGGTCACCAAGGCAGCAAGGATTTGCAATGAATAAAGCACTAGAACAAAAACTAAATGGACCAATGGAGGAGTCACATACCAAGCAACAATCTCCCAAAGCAGTTTTGTGAATGGAGCTTTGAGCAAGGAGATCAAAAATCGTAGCAAAATGAGCTAGAACTCGTGCTTGAGCTGGATGGGGATTTTTTGGGTAGAAGATGGAGTGTGTGGGTGCTGGCATAAGTGGAGGGGGGCTACCAGGGACCCACGAGATAGGGGGCGCGCCCTATAGGGGGGCGCCCTCCACTCTCGTGGCCTGGCGCTTGCCCCTCCTACAGTGTTTTCAGTGCCTAAAATCCTCAAATATTCCAAAAAAAATCATACTAAATTTGCAGGGCATTTGGAGCACTTTTATTTTCGGACTATTTTTTATTGCACGGATAATTCAGAAAACAGACGGATAATACTATTTTTGCTTTATTTAATCTAAAAGATAGAAAGTAAAAAGAGGGTACAGAAGGTTGTGCCTTCTAGTTTCATCCATCTCGTGATCGTCAAAATGAACCCACTAATAAGGTTGATCAAGTCTTGTTAACAAACTCATTTCGAATAGCACGGAACCGGAGAAATTTCAAATAACACTAAGTTACCTCAACGGGGATATGAAAATCCCCAACAATAAGAATATCATACTTTTCTTGATAGTAGGGAGAGGAAATTCAAAACCTCCAATAATAATTGATGTGATTTTCTCAATAGTATTTATGCTATGAACTTGGATTTGCTTCCTCGAAAAATGTACCATATGCTCATTTCCGTTAACATGAAAGGTGACATGGCCCTTGTTGCAATCAATAACAGCTCCTGCAGTATGTAAAAAGGGTCTACCAAGAATAATAGACATACTATCGTCCTCGGGAATATCAAGAATAACAAAGTCTGTTAAGATAGTAACATTTGCAACAACAACAGGCACGTCCTCACAAATGTCGACAGGTATAGCAGTTGATTTGTCAGCCATTTGCAAACATATCTCAGTAGGTGTCAACTTACTTAATTCAAGTCTACGGTACAAGGAAGAGGCATAACACTAACACCGGCTCCTAAATCACATAAAGCAGTTTTAACATAATTTCTTTTAATAGAGCAAGGTATAGTGGGTACTCTGGGATCACCAAGTTTCTTAGGTATTCCACCCTTAAAGGTATAGTTGGCAAGCATGGTGGAAATCTCAGTTTCAGGTATTTTCCTCTTATTAGTGATGATATCTTTCATATATTTAGCATAAGGGCTTGTTTTAAGCATATCAATTAAGCGCATGCGTAAGAAAATAGGTCTAATCATTTCAGCAAAACGCTCAAAGTCCTCATCATCCTTTGACTTGGATGGTTTAGGAGGAAAGGGCATGGGTTTCTGAACCCATGGTTCTCTTTCTTTACCATGCTTCCTAGCAACAAAATCTCTCTTATCATAACGTTGGTTTCTTGATTGTGGGTTATCAAGACCAATAGCAGGTTCAATTTCTATATCATTGCTATTACGAGGTTGAGCATCTACATGAACATCATTATTAGCATTATCATCAGGTTCATGTTCATCTCTGGATTGTGTTTCAGCATCAGAGATAGAAGTATTATTAGGATTCTCAGGTATTTCTACATTAGGTTCACTAGAAGTTTGCAAAGTCCTATCATTCTTCTTTTTCTTCTTCTTAGAAGATCTAGCAGCATCTAGATTATTATTCTAAGAATCTTGTTCAATTATTTTAGGGTGGCCTTTAGGATACAAAGGTTTCTGAGTCATTCTACCAGTTCTAGTAGCCACTCTAACAGCAAAGTCATTTTTATTATTTAATCCAACTAGCAATTCATTCTGAGCCTTAAGTACTTGTTCAGCTTGAGTAGCAATCATGGAAGCATGTTTACTAGTGAGTTTAAGTTCACTTTTAACTCTAGCTACATAATCATTTAAGCGTACTATCATATAAGCATTATTCTTTAATTTTCTACCAACATAATCATTGAAATTTGCTTGTCTATTCATGAAATCATCAAATTTATCTAAGCAAGGGCTATGAAATTTAGTAGATGGGATTTCATCTTTATCATATCTATAGAGAGAATTTACCTTTACTACCTGTGTCGGGTTATCAAGACAATGTGTTTCTTCAACAGTCGGTATGTTAAGACCATGTATTTCTTCAATAGGAGGTAAAGTCTTAACATCTTCAGCTTTAATACCTTTTTCTTTCATTGATTTCTTTGCCTCTTGCATATCTTCAGGACTGAGAAATAGAACACCTCTCTTCTTCGGAGTGGATTTAGGAATAGGCTCGGGAGTTGGCTCAATTGGTTCAGGAATTTCCTCAGGAATTGGCTCAGGGAGAGTCCAATTATTTTCATTAGTCAACATATTATTCAATAGTAACTCAGCTTCATCGACTGTTCTTTCCTTCAAAACACAACCAGCACAACTATCCAAGTAGTCCTTGGAAGCCTCGGTTAGTCCATTATAGAAGATATCAAGTATTTCATTTGTCTTAAGTGGATGATCCGGCAAAGCATTAAGTAATCGGAGAAGCCTCCCCCAATCTTGTGGGAGACTCTCTTCTTTGATTTGCACAAAATTATATATTTCCCGCAAGGAAGCTTGTTTCTTATGAGCAGGGAAATATTTAGCAGAGAAGTAATAAATCATATCCTGGGGACTACGCACACAACCAGGAGCAAGAGAATTATACCAAGTCTTAGCATCACCCTTTAATGAGAACGGGAATATCTTAAGGATATAAAAGTAGCGAGATCTATCATCATGAGTAAATAGGGTAGCTATATCATTCAACTTAAGATCTGCCACAACAGTTTCAGATTCAAGGCCATAAAAAGGATCAGATTCTACCAAAGTAATAATTTCAAGATCAACAGAGAATTCATAATCCTTATCAGTAACACAAATAGGTGAAGTGGAAAAAGCAGGGTCAGGTTTCATTCTAGCATTAAGAGACTGTTGCTTCCATTTAGCTAATAGTTTCTTAAGATCATATCTATCTTTGCAGGCAAAAATAGCTTCAGCAGCTTCTTTATTCATAACATAACCCTCAGGAACAACGGCCAATTCATAATCATTTGGAGAACGTTCATCATCACTATCATCAATAATAGCATCTTCAATAATTTCATTCTCTCTAGCCCTAGCAAGTTGTTCATCAAGAAATTCACCTAATGGCACAGTAGTATTACGCACAAAAGTAGTTTCATCATGCATAGCAGAAGTAGCATCATCAATAACATGCGACATATCAGAATTCATAGCAGTAGAAGGTTTAGGTGTCGCAAGCCTACTAATAACGGAAGGAGAATCTAGTGCAGATCTAGATGGCAGTTCCTTACCTCCCCTCGTAGTTGAGGGATAGATCTTGGTTTTAGAGTCTTTCAAATTCTTCATAGTGATCAACAGATATAAATCCCAAGTGACTCAGAGAATAGAGCTATGCTCCCCGGCAACGGCGCCAGAAATTAGTCTTGATAACCCACAAGTGTAGGGGGTCGCAACAGCTTTCGAGGGTAAAGTATTCAACCCAAATTTATTGATTCGACACAAGGGGAGCCAAAGAATATTCTTGAGTATAAGCAGTTGAGTTGTCAATTCAACCACACCTGGATAACTTAGTATCTGCAGCAAAGTATTTAGTAGCAAAATAGTATGATAGTAATGGTAACGGTGATAAAAGGTAAAAATAGTAATAGCAATATTTTTGGTGTTTTGTAGTGATTGTAACAACAGCAACAGAAAAGTAAATAAGCAAAGAACAATATGTGAAAATCTCGTAGGCAATGGATCAGTGATGGATAATTATGCCGGATGCGATTCCTCAAATAATAGCTATAACATAGGGTGACACAGAACTAGCTCCAGTTCATCAATGTAATGTAGGCATGTATTCCGTAAATAGTCATACATGCTTATGGAAAAGAACTTGCATGACATCTTTTGTCCTACACTCCCGTGGCAGCGGGGTCCTAGTGGAAACTAAGGTATATTAAGGCCTCCTTTTAATAGAGAACCGGACCAAAGCATTAACACATAGTGAATACATGAACTCCTCAAACTACGGTCATCACCGAGAAGTATCCCGATTATTGTCACTTCGGGATTGTCGGATCATAACACATAATAGGTGACTATAGACTTGCAAGATAGGATCAAGAACACACATATATTGATGAAAACATAATAGCTTCAGATCTGAAATCATGGCACTCAGGCCCTAGTGACAAGCATTAAGCATAGCAAAGTCATAGCAACATCAATCTCAGAACATAGTGGATACTAGGGATCAAACCCTAACAAAACTAACTTGATTACATCGTAAATCTCATCCAACCCATCACCGTCCAGCAAGACTATGATGGAATTACTCACGCACGGCGGTGAGCATCATGAAATTGGTGATGGAGGATGGTTGATGATGACGACAGCGACGAATCCCCCTCTCCGGAGCCCCGAACGGACTCCAGATCAGCCCTCCCGAAAGAGATTATGTCTTGGCGGCGGCTCCGTGTTGTAAAACATGATGAAACTTTCTCTCTGATTTTTTTCTCCGCGAGACAGAATATATGGAGTTGGAGTTGAGGTCGGTGGAGGTCCAGGGGGCCCACGAGATAGGGGGGCGCCCCCTGTCTCGTGGACAGGCCCTGGGCCCCCTGGTGTATTTCTTTCGCCCAGAAATTCTTATTAATTCCAAAAAGTGCCTCCGTGGATTTTCAGGACATTCCGAGAACTTTTCTTTTCTATACATAAAACAACATCATGGCAGTTCTGTTGAAAACAGCGTCAGTCCGGGTTAGTTTCATTCAAATCATGCAAGTTAGAGTCCAAAAAAAGGGCAAAAGTGTTTGGAAAAGTAGATACGTTGGAGATGTATCAAGCCTCAACGCTCATTGGACCGCACACATCAGTATGTATGATTTCCAATAAGTTGGTTGCTCGCTCCATTGTTCCGGAGAACGGAGTCTTGGTCATTTTGCCCATGAGGCATGGTTCACACGTGTCAAATGATTCGTAATCAAGAGACTCCAAAAGTCCATCTGCATGGAGCTTCTTCATGCGTTTGACACCAATGTGACCAAGGCGGCAGTGCCACAGGTATGTGGGACTATCATTATCAATCTTACATCTTTTGGTATTCACACTATGAATATGTGTAACATCACGTTCGAGATTCATTAAGAATAAACTATTGACCAGCGGGGCATGACCATAAAACATATCTATCATATAAATAGAATAACCATTATTCTCGGATTTAAATGGGTAGCCATCTCGTATTAAACGAGATCCAGATACAATGTTCATGCTCAAAGCTGGCACTAAATAACAATTACTGAGGTTTAAAACTAATCCCGTAGGTAAACGTAGAGGTAGCGTGCCGACGGCGATCACATCGACCTTGGAACCATTCCCGACGCGCATCGTCACCTCGTCCTTCGCCAGTCTCCGCTTATTCTGCAGCTCCTGTTTTGAGTTAAAAATATGAGCAACCGCACCGGTATCAAATACCCAGGAGCTACTACGAGTACTGTAAGGTACACATCAATAACATGTATAT
Organism: Triticum timopheevii; assembly: GCA_963921465.1. NCBI lineage: Eukaryota > Viridiplantae > Streptophyta > Magnoliopsida > Poales > Poaceae > Triticum > Triticum timopheevii. The sequence continues at coordinate 500,978,359 of OY997272.1, forward strand.
CACATATAACTTTGGTGTTGTCGGCCTTCTTGTCTGCTAAGTACTTGGGGCAGTTCCGCTTCCAGTGACCGTTTCCCTTGCAATAAAAGCACTTAGTCTCAGGTTTGGGTCCATGCTTTGGCTTCTTCCCGGCAACTGGCTTACCGGGCACGGCAACTCCCTTGCCGTCCTTCTTGAAGTTCTTCTTACCCTTGCCTTTCTTGAAACTAGTGGTTTTATTGACCATCCACACTTGATGTTCCTTTTTGATCTCCACCTCCGCTGATTTTAGCATTGAAAATACCTCAGGAATGGTTTTCACCATCCCCTGCATATTGTAGTTCATTACAAAGCTCTTGTAACTAGGTGGGAGCGACTGAAGGATTCTGTCAATGACCGCGTCATCCGGGAGATTAACTCCCAGCTGAGACAAGCGGTTGTGTAACCCAGACATTTTGAGTATGTGCTCGCTAACAGAACTATTCTCCTCCATCTTACAACTGTAGAACTCGTCGGAGACTTCATATCTCTCAACCCGGCATGAGCTTGGAAAACCATTTTCAGCTCTTGGAACATTTCATATGCTCCGTGCTGCTCAAAACGCTTTTGGAGCCCCGGTTCTAAGCTGTAAAGCATGCCGCACTGAACCAGGGAGTAATCATCACCACGCGACTGCTAGGCGTTCATAGCGTCTTGAGTTGTTGGGAAAACGGGTGCTTCACCTAGCAGTGCATCTAGGACATATGCTCTTTTGGCAGCTATGAGGATGATCCTCAAGTTTCGAACCCAGTCCGTATAGTTGCTACCATCGTCTTTCAGCTTGGTTTTCTCTAGGAACGCGTTGAAGTTGGGGGCAACATTAGCGTGGGCCATTTGATCTACAAGACATATTGCAAAGATTTTAGACTAAGTTCATGATAATTAAGTTCATCTAATCAAATTATCTAATGAACTCCCACTCAGATAGACATCCCTCTAGTCATCCAAGTGATACATGATCCGAGTCAACTAGGTCGTGTCCGATCATCACGTGAGACGGACTAGTCATCATCGGTGAACATCTTCATGTTGATCGTATCTTCTATACGATTCATGTTCGACCTTTCGGTCTCTTGTGTTCCGAGGCCATGTCTGTACATGCTAGGCTCGTCAAGTCAACCTAAGTGTTTTGCATGTGTAAATCTGGCTTACACCCATTGTATGTGAATGTTAGAATCTATCACACCCGATCATCACGTGGTGCTTCGAAACAACGAACTTTCGCAACGACGCACAGTTAGGGGGAACACTTTCTTGAAATTTTATGAGGGATCATCTTATTTATGCTACCGTCTTTCTAAGCAAATAAGATGCAAAAACATGATAAACATCACATGCAATCAAATAGTGACATGATATGGCCAGTATCATTTTGCTCCTTTTGATCTCCATCTTCGGGGCGCCATGATCATCATCATCACCGGCATGACACCATGATCTCCATCATCGTGTCTCCATGAAGTTGTCTCGCCAACTATTACTTCTACTACTATGGCTAACGGTTTAGCAATAAAGTAAAGTAATTACATGGCGTTATTCAATGACACGCAGGTCATACAGTAAATAAAGACAACTCCTATGGCTCCTGCCGGTTGTCATGCTCATCGACATGCAAGTCGTGATTCCTATTACAAGAACATGATCAATCTCATACATCACATATATTTCATTCATCACATCCTTTTTGGCCATATCACATCACACGTCATATGCTACAAAAACAAGTTAGACGTCCTCTAATTGTTGTTGCAAGTTTTTACGTGACTGCTATAGGTTTGTAGCAAGAACGTTTCTTACCTACGCCAAAAACCACAACGTGATATGCCAATTGCTATTTACCCTTCATAAGGACCCTTTTCATCGAATCCAATCCGACTAAAGTGGGAGAGACAGACACCCGCTACCCACCTTATGCAACTAGTGCATGTCAGTCGGTGGAACCTGTCTCACGTAAGCGTACGTGTAAGGTCGGTCCGGGCCGCTTCATCCCATGATGCCGCCGAAATAGGATAAAACTAGTAGTGGCAAGTAAATTGACAAAATCGACGCCCACAACAAACTTGTGTTCTACTCGTGCATAGAAACTACGCATAGACCTAGCTCATGATGCTACTGTTGGGGATCGTTGCAGAAATTAAAAAAATTCTACGCATCACCAAGATCAATCTATGGAGTAACTAGAAATGAGAGATAGGGGAGTGCATCTTCATACCCTTGAAGATCGCGAGACGGAAGCGTTGCAAGAACGCGGATGAAGGAGTCGTACCCGTAGCGATTCAGATCGCGGCGGATTCCGATCTAAGCGTTGAACAACGGCACCTCCGTGTTCAATACACGTGCAGCCCGGTGACGTCTCCCACACCTTGATCTAGCAAGGAGGAGGGAGAGGTTGAGAAGATGGCTCCAGCAGCAGCACGACGACGTCGTGGTGATGGAGTGGCAGTTCTCCGGCAGGGCTTCGCCAAGCTCACACGGAGGAGGACAGGTGTTGGGGAGGGGAGGGGCTGCGCCTTGGTTGTGGTGCTGCAGCCCTCCCTCCACCCCTCTATTTATAGGGAGAAGGGGGAAGGGGATCGGCCCCTCTAGATGAGATCTAGAGGGGGCCGGCGGCCAAGGGGGAGGGGGCTTGCCCCCCAAGCAAGGGGGCGCCCCCTTTAGGGTCCCCCCCAACCCTAGGTGCATGGACCCTAGGGGGGATGGCACCCAACCCACTTAGGGGCTGGTTCCCTTCCACCTATAGCCCATAAGGCCCTCCGGGGCAGGTGGAACCTCCCGGTGGTCCCGGTACAATACCGGTATACCCTTGAATATTTCTGGTGACCGTATGATGACTTCCCATATATAAATCTTCACCTTCGGACCATTCCGGAACTCCTCGTGACGTCCGGGATCTCATACGGGACTCCGAACAACATTTGGTAATCACATACAAATCTTCCCTATAACCCTAGCGTCATTGAACCTTAAGTGTGTAGACCCTACGGGTTCGGGAATCATGCAGACATGACCGATACAGCTCTATGGCCAATAACCAACAGCGGGATCTGGATACCCATGTTGGCTCCCACATGTTCCATGATGATCTCATCGGATGAACCATGATGTCAAGGATTCAAGCAATCCCGTATACAATTCCCTTTGTCAATCGGTACGTTACTTGCCTGAGATTCGATCATCAGTATCCCAATACCTCGTTCAATCTCGTTACCGGCAAGTCACTTTACTTGTTCCGTAATGCATGATCCCGTGACTAACTACTTAGTCACATTGAGCTCATTATGATGATGCATTACCGAGTGGGCCCAGAGATACCTCTCAGTCATACGGAGTGACAAATACTAGTCTCGATTCGCGTCAACCCAATAGACACTTTCGGACATACCTATAGAGCACCTTTATAGTCACCCAGTTACGTTGTGACGTTTGGTACACCCAAAGCACTCCTACGGTATCCGGGAGTTACACAATCTCATGGTCTAAGGAAATGATACTTGACATTAGAAAAGCTTTAGCAAATGAACTACACGATCTTGTGCTATGCTTAGGATTGGGTCTTGTCCATCACATCATTCTCCTAATGATGTGATCCCGTTATCAATGACATCCAATGTCCATAGTCAGGAAACCATGACCATCTGTTGATCAACGAGCTAGTCAACTAGAGGCTCACTAGGGACATGTTGTGGTCTACGTATTCACACATGTATTATGTTTTCCGGTCAATAAAATTATAGCATGAATAATAGACAATTATCATGAACAAGGAAATATAATAATAACCATTTTACTATTGCCTCTAGGGCATATTTCCAACATTCTTAGCTCCCTTTCTATCAATAATATGCAAATCAAATTCTTGGAGCAAGAGAACCCATCTAATAAGTCTAGGTTTAGCATCTTTCTTTTCCATAAGGTATTTAATAGCAGCATGCTCAGTGTGAATAGTTACTTTAGAATCAACAATATAAGGTCTGAACTTATCACAAGCAAATACAACTGCTAAGAATTATTTTTTAGTAGTAGCATAATTTCTCTGGGTAGTGTCTAGAGTTTTACTAGCATATTGAATAACATTTAATTTCTTATCAACTCTTTGCCCTAAAATAGCACCTACAGCATAATCGCTAGCATCACACATAATTTCAAAAGGTAAATTCCAATCAGGTGGTTGAACAATAGGTGCAGTGATCAAAGCTTTCATAAGTATTTCAAATGCTTCTACACAATCATCATCAAAGACAAAAGGAATATCTTTTTGCAATAAATTAGTCAGATACCTAGAGATTTTAGAAAAGTCCTTAATGAACCTCCTATAAAAACCAGCATGACCAAGGAAACTTCTTATACCTTTAATGTCCTTGGGACACGACATCTTTTCAATAGCATCAACTTTAACTTTATCAACTTTGATACCTCTTTCAGAAATTTTATGCCCCAAGACAATGCCTTCATTAACCATAAAGTGGCACTTTTGCCAATTCAAGAGGAGACTAGTGTCTTCGCATCTCTGCAAAACTCGATCAAGGTTGCTCAAGCAATCATCAAAAGAGGATCCATAAACGTAGAAATCATCCATGAATACCTCACAAATCTTTTCACAAAAGTTAGAGAATATAGCCATCATGCATCTTCGAAAGGTAGTAGGTGCATTACATAAACCAAAAGGCATACGTCTATAAGGAAAAGTACCGAAAGAGCAAGTAAAAGTAGTCTTTGCTTGATCGTCCGCTGACATGGGTATTTGAGAGAAACCAGAATAACCATCTAGAAAGCAGAAATGTGTATGTTTGGATAATCTTTCTAGCATTTGATCAATAAAAGCTAAAGGGTAATGATCTTTCTTAGTAGCTTTATTTAATTTACGAAAATCAATTACCATCCTATAACATGTAATAATTCTTTGCGCGATCAATTCATCTTTATCATTAGGGACTACAGTAATACCTCCCTTCTTAGGGACACAATGGACAAGACTTACCCACTCGCTATCAGCAACGGGTGTAACGCCCCGAGACCGACGCTCCAGAAGACTTCCAGCTATTCCGAGTTTTGTCGTGTGATTTGTTTTTGTTTGTGCATTCATCATGCGATCTCTTGCATTGCATCATGTCATCATGCCATCATATCATTAATTTTATAACTCTTCTAAATAAATTGTATGGATCTTCGATCCATTTAAATCGAGGGAAGGGTGACTTCTCTTTATAACATATCGTCCCAATATTAGGGAGCTATATTAAATATTTCTTTAATTTGGAAATCACCATAACACACTTGCAAATTATCTCAATGCCTTTGCTATCTTAATTCTTGGTCTCCAACCTTGCCATATATTCTTTCATCATATTCCGGAGCTACACCAAAAAAATCCGAACATTTTTGGACCTTCCCAACCCTCACTTCCTATTCAAATCATTTGAATTTAAATCAAATGAGTTTGGATTTAAATCTCTCAATCATGGCCTTTTCTATTTTCTCGGAACAAGCACATTTTTGTGAGTCCGGGAAAATTAACCCCTTGCGCAAATTCTTTCCCTAACCCTCTCTTTCTTTTATTTCTTATCTCTGTTTTCTTTTTTTCTTTTGAGGGAGAGAGAGAGAGCCCAGCCAGGCCTGTTAGGCCCGACCATCTAAGCCGGCCCAAGGCCTAGCCACGCCCCGTTAACCCTAGCCTCCCCTCCGCTCAATCCCCAACTCCCATCGATCATTCCCCTCCTCGTTCCCTTCCGCCGCCACCACCCACACCCATCGCTCGATCCCATTGCCCCTCCTCTCGATCCCCTTTCCCCATCGTCCTCCTCCTCCGCTGCCACACGCAGAGAGTTTAGCCCCGCGCCCGGCCTCTGCAACACCACCGGGGCGGCCCTCCGTCGCCTGCGCCTGCATCCTCCTCGTCGCCTCCGCACCTCCAGCCGGCCACCGGAGCCCACTCGCTGCCACCGGGCTTCGCCTCGCCGCACTGCCCCAGGACGTCGCTCCCCTGCCGTCTCCGGCGCCGCAGCACCGTAGCTGCTCCTTCCCCGCGACCCCGAGCCCCAAGCGCCGCCTCGTCTCCTCTACTACGCCCGCACCTCGCGACCTCCATCGCGCCTCCCTGCTTCGTCCGGCCGCCGCGCAGCCATGCTCCAGCGCTGCCTCGAGCACATCATCCTCGACCTTCATGCCGTCTCGGAGTCCCTCGTCCACTGATGCACGGTCCAGCCTACTGCTTCCCTTCCGCTGCCATGGACAGCCACCTCGCCTGCATCCTCTCGTCGACCCTCTCTGCCTGCTGTCGTTCTGCCATCTTCGGCCTCTGCGTTGACCGACCGCGACATCCCCGAGCAGCAGCGCTGCTGCTGCGTCTCTTTGCCATTTCGTGAGCACAACAATCTCTGCCGCCAAGTTCGACTACGATCCATCAAGACCATTGTGTTGCACGTCAACATGAGTATGACCACAGACGGCTACCTCCAGAGGGATTTCTTCAAGTTCCGCCTCAACAAGTGTACCTCTACGTCTGGGATTCGCCAAGTACCGCACCGGACGCCAAGTACCCCTTCGAGTTGACAAGACCGGCAAGCCCGACGACCTCGGACATCTACGAAAACGTGTACCACTACCGTCGCAGTGTACCACTATGCCCAAGTTCCACTACAAGATGTACCACTACCGCCGCCGAAGACCGTCAAGTGTACAACTACCGCCGCCGTTGATTCGACAAGACAACGTGTACCACTACTTCCCACTACGACACGAGTACAACTACTTCCACTACGACCGCTGCAAGAACGACTACTTCCTCTACATCGTATCGAACCCGAACCGCTCCGAAAACGCACGCTTCAAAGGTATAACGATGAGACGATCGCTCGTGAACGAATGCATGCTTGGTTGTATGAGATGCTCGAGTTTTGCACCGTGATCGAATTGTCCTTGCGATGCCCCTCTTTTGCCATGCCACCGTCCCGTGGGAACCCGGAATTTGGGAGCACCCCACCATCCTTGCATGACACGCTCACGCCCACTTTCTTTTGCACCGACATCTCAACAAGTTGTCGGATCATCGATATGTTGCCGTGGCACCATTTTTGTTTCGTCGCCGTGGCACCCTTTTCGTTCCGCCATGGTGACCAAATGCTTCATAACATGCTCATGTCCAAATTTTAATAAAACTTGCATATGTCATCCGCATCATGATAACAACATTTAAATGGTTAAAAATTGTTGTTTGCTTTAAATACTAAGTGACATGTGGGGATTTACCGGAATTGTTGTTTCTTGTTTCCGGCCTCACTTAAACTTGCCTAAGTAGTTAGTTTATTTATGCTTCACCTCTTGCCATGCTTAACAACATTTAATATTGTTTGGTAGCTTAAATGAGATCAAACTAAATATGTCAATGTGGTGTTTTGTCAATATGCAACTCGTTGCATATTGAGCTCCACTTAATTTGTAGTATTGTTTGTTGCACTTTGCCATGCCATGCCTCTTTAAATCGGATATGCATCATACTTGATTGTGCATCATGCCATGTTTATGCTTGTGTGTTTACCATGTTGTTTGCTTCTTTCCGGTTTGCTTCTCTCGTTAGCTTCGGTTTCGTTCCAGAGTTGTGAGGATTCGTTCGACTATGTCCGTTTGTCTTCTTCATGGACTCGTTCTTCTTCCTATCGGGATTTCAGGCAAGATGACTATTACCCTTGATATCACTTCTATCTTTGCTTGCTAGTTGCTCCGTTCTATCGCTATGATGCGCTACCTATCACTTGTTTACCATGCCTCCCATATTGCCATGTCAGCCTCTAACCTTTTCACCCTTCCTAGCAAACCATTGTTCGGCTATGTTACCGCTTTTGCTCAGCCCATCTTATAGCATTGTTAGTTGCAGGTGAAGTTGAAGATTGCTCCATGATGGACAGGATTATGTTGGGATATCACAATATCTCTTATTTAATTACAATGCATCTATATACTTGGTAAAGGGTGGAAGACTCGGCCTTATTCCTGGTGTTTTGTTCCACTCTTGCCGCCCTAGTTTCCGTCATACCGGTGTTATGTTCCTTGATTTTGCGTTCCTTACGCGGTTGGGTGATTTATGGGACCCCCTTGACAGTTTGCTTTGAATAAAACTCCTAGAGCAAGGCCCAACATTGCTTTTAACATTTGCCACCTAAGACTTTTTCCTTGGGTTCTGCAGACTCAAGGGTCATCTTTATTTTACCCCCCGGGCCAGTGCTCCTCCGAGTGTTGGTCCAAACTAGAGCACCGTGCGGGACCATTCCTTGGCAACTTGGATTACGTCGGTACCTGTACGCTTAGCTTATCCGGTGTGCCCTGAGAACGAGATATGTGCAGCTCCTATCTGGATTTGTCGGCACAGCGGGTGGTCTTGCTGGTCATGTTTTACCATTGTCGAAATGTCTTGTAAACCGGGATTCCGAGTCTGATCGGGTCTTCCTGAGAGAAGGAATATCCTTCGTTGACCGTGAGAGCTTGTGATGGGCTAAGTTGGGACACCCCTGCAGGGTATAAACTTTCGAGAGCCGTGCCCGCGGTTATGTGGCAGATGGGAATTTGTTAATGTTCGGTTGTAGATAACTTGACACTTGACTTAATTAAAACGCATCAACCGCGTGTGTAGCCGTGATGGTCTCTTTTCGGTGGAGTCCATGAAGTGAACACGGTTTTGGGTTATGTTTGACGTAAGTAGGAGTTCAGGATCACTTCTTGATCATTGCTAGCTTCACGACCGTTCCTTTGCTTCTCTTCTCGCTCTTATTTGCGTATGTAAGCCACCATATCTTGCTTAGTCGCTGCTGCAACCTCACCACTTTACCCCTTCCTACCCATAAGCTTATATAGTCTTGATCTCGCGGGTTTTGAGATTGCTGAGTCCTCGTGACTCACCAGATACTATCACAATAGTTGCAGGTGCCGATGATACCAGTGCAGGTGATGCAACCGAGCTCAAATGGGAGCTCAACAAAGATCTTGGTCGTTGCCATGTTTCATTTCATGTTGATCAGTAGTGGAGCCCAGTTGGGATGATCAGGGATCTAGCAGTTGGGTTATCTTCTTTTCTTTTGGCTTCGTCCGTAGATGGACTATGTGTGTACTCTGAATGATGTATGATTTGTTATATGTTCATTGTGTGAAGTGGCGATTGTAAGCCAACTCTTTATCCCATTCTTGTTCATTACATGGGATTGTGTGAAGATGACCCTTCTTGCGACAAAACCACCATGCGGTTATGCCTCTATGTCGTGCTTCGACACGTGGGAGATATAGCCGCATCATGGGTGTTACAAGTTGGTAATCAGAGCCATCCCCGACTTAGGAGCCCCCTGCTTGATTGTTTGCTGGCGTTGTTGAGTCTAGAAAAAAAATGTTTTGAGTCTTAGGATTATATATATCGGAGAGTAGGATTCTTTTTACTCCTCAGTCCCTTCGTCACTCTAGTGAGGTCTCCTGACGTAGATGTTTTGTCTTTCCTCTCCTCAAATTTCACTAAAAAAATTTAGGATCACGCGGGTATCTTGGAATCGTTCCGATGGTTTTGTGACGAGAACATTGTTCTTAGTGCCTCCTGTCTTTTATGTGGCAGTGACCCGGGGAGTTGAGCTCCGAGGTGTTGTCGTCATAATTTTATCGTTGCAGTTCTGGAATACCTGAGTTTTGCCGACATCAAAAATCTCTTTTATGCAGTTGTTGGTGAGATAACCTCGACGCCACCCAGTACTGGGGCGGGAGTTCGGGAGTATTGCCATAACTCGTATAACGGATGCTTTTCGAAGGTTGAGGTACACGATTTCCGAAGGTTTCTTGGTTATGTGTTGACGGATGGATACAGCTTGGATGTAGGTATTGTTAGTTTTGGGTGAGATATATATTGCTTCCCCTGTATCCCCAAAACCAGATTGCATAACCAGAAAGTTTTGGGAGTTTATAGGTGGGAATTCAAGTAGCTCTAGTTTTTTTCTTTCCGACAGATGCATGATATGAGATTGGGGTTCGACGTCTAGTGGTCCGCCTATCCACTGTCGTTTTTACAGTGGTCTCATTGTGTCTTAAAGAACCCTTGGCTATGCTGGTTCGGGGACGCTTCGTATGTCATGTGCACTGCCTTGTACATGATGGTGCTGTACGATCGAGCCCGTGTGGGCCCCACCACAAAAACTTCGGACGAAATCTCTATCATATGTTTGTTCCGGCTTATTCTGCAAGCCAAATCCTTTGTTTTGTTTTATATGTGGTATTCGAGTTGCTTCGAAGTCAAATGTTGAATCCATACCTTTCCTAAACGGTGTTCTCATATTGCTATGTGAATACTAATCCTTTTGATCATTGAGGTTGTCATGTTAATTCTTTTCCAACAGGTGCGCTTCTCTTCGAGATGATCCCATCATTCTCCCCATCCGCAAGATCAATTCTAAGTTTTCTCAACGGTGTTTGTTTCATCTGTCCCAAGTTGCCTTAGTTTTCCCGGCCTCCCACCCTTTTCTTCAAGGACTCAGATTTCTTAATCGGGTATCCATTTTATTGATGGGAAGTCTCTCCATTCTTTTCCGTCAATGTTTTTATCTGGTGATTCTCGGGAAGATACTAACGGAGCTTCAAGTTTATTATTCTTCGTCTCTTTTCTTCTCCGGTGGATTTACCTCAAGCTTTCGGTGTTGATCATATCTTATCCTCGTTCAAATGATATCTCATGCCGGTGCCTCTCATAATTGTTCACCTCTCTCTATTCTTATTCGGAGTGCTCAAGATATCTCAAAAGAATCATGTTTGCATTCTTAATCCGTTCAAGTTACTTTGAGGTTTTTCTCTCATTCAAGCTTTAATTCTACCGGTGCAATCTCTATTTCAAGCAATCCTTCTACGGTGTAACTTTGAGTGGGCCCTAACCCACAGGTCTTTTCCCAGGATCTTACCTGACTCTTCTAATTTTCCCGGAGCCATTCCCAAATTCATTTCCAAGTTTGATGTAAGAATGAATTATCATCAGTCAAATGTCTTTCTCCAAGATCTTTCAAATTATTTTTCATTGTTGGCTCAACCTCTGTGTTTTTCATTCTCCCGGAGCTTCTCAACAATTCATGGTGGTTCTCATCATCATTCTCAACATTTGAAGACCGAAGAAGAGTTCCTCTTAAATCCTTACCCGTTCTTCCAGAGACTCATGGTTCTAGCTTCATGCCATCCTCTCATAATTGTTTTCGATTGTGAGAATTTATTTACCCATCCTGAGCAATTCAGGAGTCTCTTCAGTTTGATTCTCCGGAGCCCATCTTCTCAGAATTATTCATTCTCAGCTTTCAACTCTCGTTCTCCAAATCTTACTGGTGGATCGTTCAAGTTTACTCTAGTCAGCTCATGATCTCTTTGTTCTCTTGTATCTAAATTCTGTCAAGTATCTTCATTCATTTTCCAATTCTTCCCGGTGAATTGTGCCTTTGCTACTCTCATTTTTAATTCTTACGATGGTTCATTCAAGATTTCACTTCCTTCGTTATCATATCAAAATATTCGTTGTTTTCAAATTCCAACGGTGGTTCCATCAATACCTTCTGAAGTTTGCGCTATATCTCTCTTAATTCTTTCTACGAGAATAAGTAGTATGCCAAATCTGTTGCTTGTCATCAATTTAAATTGGTGAAGGATACGCTTAACGTAATTATTATTATTGTTTCATCCAAGTGATCTAGTTTCTTCTTTCCAGAGTTCATCATGTCACATTTCTCGGTTCGAGATGCTTCATCTTTTTTTCCGGAGTTCCAAGTTTTCTGCTTTATCTCGTCGTGAAGCTCCATCTAAATCATCACAAGGCTTCACCTTGTGTTTTCAACTTCTCTTTCTTTTTATCATCCTTTTATTACCGGAGTTCTTCATGGAGGCTCTACATGGTGATTCATCAAGGATTCTTTTCTTTCTTCAATTGTACTTCAAGATTTCTCTCAAAGTTATGACCCACCAAGCTATACTCAAAAATAAACATGGTGTTCAGCACATGTCTTATTTTGAGGAGTTCAAGTATTCTTCTTCTTGCATTTCAAAGTGCTATTCTTTCTACCTTATCTTTTGAGATGGTGTTATGTCACTCTTGACAATTTCCTTCATGTTTCATGATTCATATGTTGTCAATAATGAGGTATTTTAAATCCATTAATCTCTTCGTTGGAGTTATCTTGGTATAGATTTCACCTAAAGCCTCCCCTAAGGAATGTTGCTATTATGGTGCTTATCAATGATCCAAGTTTTCTCCTATCCTCTCGGCGAAAGCAGTTTTCATCTCTTTGTTGATCTCAAGCAAGCAATTGTTTCCGTTAGTGGCCGGTTGTCACCTTATAATTTTGAGATGTTTTCCATAAGCCCACTACAAGCTTATTCGTTTCGTTGTTGGTTTTCCAACAACTCTGCTCTAACCTTCTCGGAAGGGTGCTTTCCATGTTCTTTTGTGGCAGAAGTTGACATTTCCTTCTCCATTTTGTTATTCCAATTATATATCTTCTATTCTTTATTTCGAAGGCATTGTGATGTTGCTTTTTTCACTCATCATCTCGTTTTGTCAAGATCATGTTATTTTCTTGCTTATCCATTTAACCGGAGTGTTGCGTCACCTCTTCAAGTTCTTTTTCATCTTATCAAGTCTTGCATCTCTTTTCAACTGGAGTGCTGTCCGAATTTGATCTTCCTTGTTCCTTGTTTATCTTGTTTCAGCCAGAGTGGTTCCAATTCCTTCTTGTCCATTGTACTCGTCATTGATAGCTTTGCAACCTCCAAAGTTCACATGGTGTTCCTTGTTTCTATTTTCTACCGCTCTGCTCTCAATTGTGTTCAACTTCATTGTGTTCTTTCTTTCAACTTTTCAACCTATCAAGGTTCTTTGGTTTCACTCACTACTCTAAGAAGCAACTTAGTTTTACCTCCTCTCTTGCTCTTTCGCTTCCCTCCGGTGCCATCCTAGATCTCGGGACGAGATCCTCTTGTAGTGGTGGAGTGTTGTAACGCCCCGAGACCGACGCTCCAGAAGACTTCCAGCTATTCTGAGTTTTGTCGTGTGATTTGTTTTTGTTTGTGCATTCATCATGAGATCTCTTGCATTGCATCATGTCATCATGCCATCATATCATTAATTTTATAACTCTTTTAAATAAATTGTATGGATCTTCGATCCATTTAAATCGAGGGAAGGGTGACTTCTCTTTATAACATATCGTCCCAATATTAGGGAGCTATATTAAATATTTCTTTAATTTGGAAATCACCATAACACACTTGCAAATTATCTCAATGCCTTTGTTATCTTAATTCTTGGTCTCCAACCTTGCCATATATTCTTTCATCATATTCCGGAGCTCCACCCAAAAAATCCGAACATTTTTGGACCTTCCCAACCCTCACTTCCTATTCAAATCATTTGAATTTAAATCAAATGAGTTTGGATTTAAATCTCTAAATCATGGCCTTTTCTATTTTCTCGGAACAAGCACATTTTTGTGAGTCCGGGAAAATTAACCCCTTGCGCAAATTCTTTCCCTAACCCTCTCTTTCTTTTATTTCTTATCTCTATTTTCTTTTTTTCTTTTGAGGAAGAGAGAGAGAGAGCCCAGCCAGGCCTCTTAGGCCCGACCATCTAAGCCGGCCCAAGGCCCAGCCACGCTCCGTTAACCCTAGCCTCCCCTCCGCTCGATCCCCAACTCCCATCGATCATTCCCCTCCTCGTTGCCTTCCGCCTCCACCACCCACACCCATCGCTCGATCCCATCGCCCCTCCTCTCGATCCCCTTTCCCCATCGTCCTCCTCCTCTGCTGCCACACGCAGAGAGGAGTTCAGCCCCGCGCCCGGCCTCTGCAACACCACCGGGGCAGCCCTCCGTCGCCTGCGCCTGCGTCCTCCTTGTCGCCTCCGCACCTCCAGCCGGCCACCGGAGCCCGCTCGCTGCCGCCGGGCTTCGCCTCGCCGCGCTGCCCTAGGACGTCGCTCCCCTGCCATCTCTGGCGCCGCAGCACCGGAGCTGCTCCTTCCCTACGACCCTGAGCCCCAAGCGCCGCCTCGTCTCCTCTGCTACGCCCGCACCTCGCCTGCGACTTCTCCGCACCGGCGACCTCCATCGCGCCTCCCTACTTTGTCCGGCCGCCGCGCAGCCATGCTCCAGCGCTGCCTCGAGTACATCATCCTCGACCTTCATGCCGTCCCGGAGTCCCTCGTCCACTGTTGCACGGTCCAGCCTACTGCTTCCCTTCCGCTGCCATGGACAGCCACCTCGCTTGCATCCTCTCGTCGACCCTCTCTGCCTGCTATCGTTCTACCATCTTCGGCCTCTGCGTTGACCGACCGCGATGTCCCCGAGCAGCAGCGCTGCTGCTGCGTCTCTTTGCCGTTTCGTGAGCACAACAATCTCTGCCGCCAAGTTCGACTATGATCCATCAAGACCATTGTGTTGCACGTCAACATGAGTACGACCACAGACGGCTACCTCCAGAGGGATTTCGTCAAGTTCCGCCTCAACAAGTGTACCTCTATGTTTGGGATTCGCCAAGTACCCCTTCGAGTTGACAAGACCGGCAAGCCCGACGACCTAGGACATCTACGAAAACGTGTACCACTACCGTCGCAGTGTACCACTATGCCCAAGTTCCACTACAAGATGTACCACTACCGCCGCCGAAGATCGTCAAGTGTACAACTACCGCCGCCTTTGATTCAACAAGACAACGTGTACCACTACTTCCCACTACGACACGAGTACAACTACTTCCACTACAACCGCTGCAAGAACGACTACTTCCTCTACATCGTATCGAACCCGAACCGCTCCAAAAATGCACGCTTCAAAGGTATAACGACGATACGACCGCCCGTGAACGAATGCATGCTTGGTTGTATGAGATGCTCGAGTTTTGCACCGTGATCGAATTGTCCTTGCGATGCCCCTCTTTTGCCATGCCACCGTCCCGTGGGAACCCGGAATTCGGGAGCACCCCACCATCCTTGCATGACACGCTCACGCCCACTTTCTTTTGCACCGACATCTCGACGAGTTGTCGGATCATCGATATGTTGCCGTGGCACCATTTTCGTTTCGTCGCCGTGGCACCCTTTTCGTTCCGCCATGGTGACCAAATGCTTCATAACATGCTCATGTCAAAATTTTCATAAAACTTGCATATGTCATCCACATCATGATAACAACATTTAAATGGTTAAAAATTGTTGTTTGCTTTAAATACTAAGTGACATGTGGGGATTTACCGGAATTGTTGTTCCTTGTTTCTGGCCTCACTTAAACTTGCCTAAATAGTTAGTTTATTTATGCTTCACCTCTTGCCATGCTTAACAACATTTAATATTGTTTGGTAGCTTAAATGAGATTAAACTAAATATGTCAATGTGGTGTTTTGTCAATATGCAACTCGTTGCATATTGAGCTCCACTTAATTTGTAATATTGTTTGTTGCACTTTGCCATGCCATGCCTCTTTAAATCGGATATGCATCATACTTGATTGTGCATCATGCCATGTTTATGCTTGTGTGTTTACCATGTTGTTTGCTTCTTTCCGGTTTGCTTCTCTCGTTAGCTTCGGTTTCGTTACGGAGTTGTGAGGATTCGTTCGACTACGTCCGTTTGTCTTCTTCATGGACTCGTTCTTCTTCCTATCAGGATTTCAGGCAAGATGACTATTACCCTCGATATCACTTCTATCTTTGCTTGCTAGTTGCTCCGTTCTATCGCTATGTTGCGCTACCTATCACTTGTTTACCATGCCTCCCATATTGCCATGTCAGCCTCTAACCTTTTCACCCTTCCTAGCAAACCGTTGTTCGGCTATGTTGCCGCTTTTGCTCAGCCCATCTTATAGCGTTGTTAGTTGCAGGTGAAGTTGAAGATTGCTCCATGATGGACAGGATTATGTTGGGATATCACAATATCTCTTATTTAATTATAATGCATCTATATACTTGGTAAAGGGTGGAAGACTCGGCCTTATGCCTGGTGTTTTGTTCCACTCTTGCCGCCCTAGTTTCCGTCATACCGGTGTTATGTTCCTTGATTTTGCGTTCCTTACGCGGTTGGGTGATTTATGGGACCCCCTTGACAGTTCGCTTTGAATAAAACTCCTCCAGCAAGGCCCAACATTGGTTTTAACATTTGCCACCTAAGCCTTTTTCCCTTGGGTTCTGCAGACTCAAGGGTCATCTTTATTTTACCCCCCGGGCCAGTGCTCCTCCGAGTGTTGGTCCAAACTAGAGCACCGTGCGGGACCATTCCTTGGCAACTTGGATTACGTTGGTACTTGTATGCTTAGCTTATCCGGTGTGCCCTGAGAACGAGATATGTGCAGCTCCTATCGGGATTTGTCGGCACGGCAGGTGGTCTTGCTGGTCTTGTTTTACCATTGTCGAAATGTCTTGTAAACCGAGATTCTGAGTCTGATCGGGTCTTCCTGGGAGAAGGAATATCCTTCGTTGACCGTGAGAGCTTGTGATGGGCTAAGTTGGGACACCCCTGCAGGGTATAAACTTTGGAGAGCCGTGCCCGCGGTTATGTGGCAGATGGGAATTTGTTAATGTCCGGTTGTAGATAACTTGACACTTGACTTAATTAAAATGCATCAACCGCGTGTGTAGCCGTGATGGTCTCTTTTCGGCGGAGTCCGTGAAGTGAACACGGTTTTGGGTTATGTTTGACGTAAGTAGGAGTTCAGGGTCACTTCTTGATCATTGCTAGCTTCACGACCGTTCCTTTGCTTCTCTTCTCGCTCTTATTTGTGTATGTAAGCCACCATATCTTGCTTGGTCGCTGCTGCAACCTCACCACTTTACCCCTTCCTACCCATAAGCTTATATAGTCTTGATCTCATGGGTTTTGAGATTGCCGAGTCCTCGTGACTCACCAGATACTATCAGAACAGTTGCAGGTGCCGATGATACCAGTGCAGGTGATGTAACCGAGCTCAGATGGGAGCTTAATGAAGATCTTGGTCATTGCCATGTTTCATTTCATGTTGATCAGTAGTGGAGCCCAGTTGGGACGATTAGGGATCTAGCAGTTGGGTTATCTTCTTTTCGTTTGGCTTCGTCCGTAGACGGACTATGTGTGTACTCTGAATGATATATGATTTGTTATATGTTCATTGTGTGAAGTGGCGATTGTAAGCCAACTCTTTATCCCATTCTTGTTCATTACATGGGATTGTGTGAAGATGACCCTTCTTGCGACAAAACCACCATGCGGTTATGCCTCTAAGTCGTGCTTCGACACGTGGGAGATATAGCTGCATCGTGGGTGTTACAACGGGATAAATTATGCCTGCCTCTAGGAGCTTTAGTATTTCCTTTCTTACCACTTCTTTCATCTTAGGATTTAACCGTCGTTGATGATCTCTAACTGGTTTGACGTCTTCGTCCAACTTAATTTTGTGTTGGCATAGAGTGGGACTAATGCCCTTAAGATCATCCAGAGTATATCCAATAGCAGCATGGTGCTTCTTTAGAGTTTTCAATAATCTTTCCTCTTCCTGCTCTGAAAGGTTAGCACTAATGATAACAGGATATATCTTCTTTTCATCAAGATAAGCATAGTTAAGATTATCAGGTAAAGGTTTAAGCTCAAACACGGGATCACCCTTGGGTGGAGGGGGATCCCCTAGGATTTCAACAGGTAAATTGTGTTTCAAAATAGGACCCTGTTTAAAGAATACTTCATCTATTTCCCTTCTTTCATTCATAAACATATCATTTTCATGGTCTAGCAAATATTGTTCTAACGGATCAGTAGGAGGCACGGCAATAGAAGCAAGACCAATAATTTCATCCTTACTAGGCAATTCTTTATCATGGGTTTGTCTACGAAACTTAGCAAAATTAAACTCATGTTTCATATCCCCCAAGCCAATTGTAAACAACATCCTTTTCACAATCAATCTTAGCATTAACAGTATTCAAGAAGGGCCTGCCAAATATAATGGGACAAAAGCTATCTTGTGGGGAACCAAGAACAAGAAAATCAGCAGGATATTTAACTTTCCCACCCAAGACTTCAACATCTCTAACTATCCCTATTGGTGAAATAGTATCTCTAGTTGCAAGCTTAATAGTAACATCAATAACTTCTATTTTAGCGGGTGCAATATCGTGCATAATTTCTTGATATAAGGAAATAGGTATTGCACTAGCACTAGCACCCATATCACATAAGCCATGATAACAATGATCTCCTATTTTAACAGAAATAACAGGCATGCCTACGACAGGTCGATGTATCTTAGCATCGGGTCTAGCAATATTAGCAGCTTCCTCACAGAAATAAATAACATGCCCATCAATATTATCAGCCAAGAGATCTTTAACCATAGCAATACTAGGTTCAAATTTAATTTGCTCAGGAGGTGTATATGTTCTAGTATTACTCTTACGAACAATAGTTGAAGCTTTAGCATGATCCTTTATCCTAACAGGGAAAGGTGGCTTCTCAACATAAGTAGTAGGAACAATAGGATCATTATAAGTGATAGTCTTTTCTTCAACTGTAATAGGTGCAACTATTTTTACTTCAGTGGGAGGATTATATTTAAACCACTTCTCCTTAGGGAGATCAACGTGAGTAGCAAAAGATTCACAGAAAGAAGCTACTATCTCAGAGTCAAGTCCATATTTAGTGCTAAATCCACAAAAAGCATCGGTATCCATAAAAGACTTAACACAATCAAACTTAGGTTTCATACCTGACTCCTTACCATCGTTGGAACCCCAATCTTCAGAGTTGCGTTTAATTCTTTCTAATAAATCCCACTTGAATTCAATATTCTTCAGCATATAGGAACCAGCACAGGAAGTATCAAGCATGGTGCGATCATTGAGAGAAAGCCGAGCATAAAAATTATGAATAATCATTTCTCTTGAGAGCTCATGATTGGGGCATGAATATAACATTGACTTAAGCCTACCCCAAGCTTGAGCAATGCTTTCTCCTTCGCGAGGCCAAAAATTATATATATAATTACGATCACGATGAACAAGATGCATAGGACAGAACTTCTGGTGAAATTCCAATTTCAATCGTTTATAGTCCCAAGATCCTGTATCATCACATAGCCTATACCATGTCAATGCATCTCCCTTCAAAGATAAACGGAAGACCTTCCTCTTAATAATATCATCGGGCATACCTGCAAGCTTAAATAATCCACAAACTTCATCCACATAGATAAGGTGTAAATTGGGATGCAATGTTCCATCTCCTACAAAGGGATTAGCTAGCAGTTTCTCTACTATACCCAAAGGAATTTCAAAGTGAACATTTTCAATAGGTTCAGTAGGTTGAGGAGTAACTCTTTGCTCTACTGGTCGAGGTGAAGATGCCCCGAACAAGCCCCTCAAAGGATTAGTTTCCATAGTAACAAGTGACAGAAAATTTCAGCACACTATATAAATGTTTCCTTACCAAGTTCCACTTACCAAAGGCGCTTCACTCTCCGGCAATGGCGCCATAAAAGAGTCTTGATGACCCATAAGTATAGGGGATCTATCATAGTCCTTTCGATAAGTAAGAGTGTCGAACCCAACGAGGAGCAGAAGGAAATGACAAGCGGTTTTCAGTAAGGTATTCTCTGCAAGCACTGAAATTGTAGGTAACAGATAGTTTTGTGATAAGATAATTTGTAATGGGCAACAAGCAATGAAAGTAAATAAGGTGCAGCAAGGTGGCCCAATCCTTTTTGTAGCAAAGGACAAGCCTGGACAACTTCTTATAATGAGAAAAGCACTCCCAAGGACACATGAGAATTATCGTCAAGCTAGTTTTCATCACGCTCATATGATTCGCGTTCGTTACTTTGATAATTTGATATGTGGGTGGACCGGTGCTTGGGTACTGCCCTTTGTTGGACAAGCATCCCACTTATGATTAACCCCTATTGCAAGCATCCGCAACTACAAAAGAAGAATTAAGGTAAACCTAACCATAGCATGAAACATATAGATCCAAATCAGCCCCTTACGAAGCAACGCATAAACTAGAGTTTAATCTTCTGTCACTCTAGCAACACATCATCTATTACTTCCCAATGCCTTCCTCTAGGCCCAAATAATGGTGAAGTGTCATGTAGTCGATGTTCACATAACACCACTAGAGGAGAGACAACATACATCTCATCAAAATATCGAATGAATACCAAATTTACATGACTACTAATAGCAAGACTTCTCCCGTGTCCTCAGGAACAAACGTAACTACTCACAAAGCATATTCATGTTCATAATCAGAGGGGTATTAATATGTATTAAGGATCTGAACATATGATCTTCCACCAAATAAACCAACTAGCATCAACTACAAGGAGTAATCAACACTACTAGCAACCCACAGGTACCAATCTGAGGTTTGGATACAAAGCTTGGATACAAGAGGAGATGGTGCTAGTGAAGATGTTGATGGAGATTAACCCCCTCCCGATGAGAGGATCGTTGGTTATGAGGATGGTGATGATTTCCCCCTCCCAGAGGGAAGTTTCCCCGGCAGAACAGCTCCGCCGGAGCCCTAGATTGGTTCCGCCTCGTGGCGGCGGAGTTTCGTCCCGTAAGCTTGCTTATGATTTTTTTCAGGGTAGAAGACTTCATATAGCAGAAGATGGGCACCGGAGGGCCACCAGGGGGCCCACGAGGCAGGGGACGTGCCCCCCACCCTTGTGGCCAGGGTGTGGGCCCCCTCTTGTACTTCTTCCGCTCAATAATTATCATTAATTCCAAAAATGACTTTCGTGGACTTTCAGGACTTTTGGAGCTGTGCAGACTAGGTCTCCAATATTTGCTCTTTTTCCAGCCCAGAATCCCAGCTGTCGGCATTCTCCCTCTTCATGATAAACCTTGTAAAATAAGAGAGAATAGCCATAAGTATTGTGACATAACGTGTAATAACAGCCCATAATGCAATAAATATCGATATAAAAGTATGATGCATAATGGATGTATCAGACCACGCAGGGGAGCGGTAGTAGGAACGGCAGTAGGTCGCGATAGTATCACCTATCAACGGTAATACCGCTCCTACGTCCGCTCCAACTGCCGCTCAGCTCTCTGCCCTCCCCTGTTTTCCAGCGGCTGTAGGGAGCGGCAGTACCGCTTATCGGTGGTAGTACCGCCCTCACGGCGGTAGTACCGCCCTAGGGCGTGTACTTCTTCTCCCTTAGCCCTGGTTGCCTTATGCCTACTTGCCACAGCGGTAGTACCGCTGTGGCAGCGGTACTACCGCTCCTGCAACGGTAGTACTGCCCAGATGCAGGTTGCGGGCTGCATAACGGTTGGATGTGTCCCCCCCCCCCCCCACTATATAAAGGGGTCTTCTTCTCCAAGAAGACTCACCTCTTCCATCCCCAAGCTCCATTGTTGCTCCAAGCTCCATTTTCGCTCGATCTCTCTCCCTAGCCAATCAAACTTGTTGATTTTCTAGGGATTGGTTGAGAAGGCCCCGATCTACACTTCCACCAAGAGAAATTTGATTCCCCCCACTAATCCATTGCGGATCTTGTTACTCTTGGGTGTTTGAGCACCCTAGACGGTTGAGGTCACCGCGGAGCCATAATCCATTGTGGTGAAGCTTCGTGGTGTCGTTGGGAGCCTCCAATTAAGTTGTGGAGATTGCCCCAACCTTGTTTGTAAAGGTTCGTTCGCCGCCTCCAAGGGCACCAATAGTGGAATCACGGCATCTCGCATTGTGTGAGGGCGTGAGGAGAATACGGTGGCCATGGTGGCTTCTCGGGGAGCATTGTGCCTCCACATCGCTCTAACGGAGACGTACTTCCCCTCAAAAGGAAGGAACTTCGGTAACACATCCTCGTCTCCATCGGTTCCCCTTTTGGTTATCTCTCACCTTTACTTGTGCAAACTTTATTGTGCTCTATCCTTGCTTGCTTGTGTGCTTATTGTTGTTGCATCATATAGGTTGCTCACCTAGTTGCATATCTAGACAACCTACTTTGATGGAAAGTTAAATTTGGTAAAGAAAAGCTAAAAGTTGTTAGTTGCATATTCAACCCCCCCCCCCTCTAGTCAACTATATCGATCCTTTCAAATGTCTTCATGCAAACTACACTCAAAGCATAATCGAAAAAAATCTCTCAACTGCAACCCACCAGAAACCACCAAACATCTATATCACATGGTAGAAGAATGTGTACAAGGGGAAGATGGTGACTTCTTTTTTGCGGGTGAAAAGATGGTGACCTTGATTTGCTATTCCCACACAACAGTCATTAGATCTAGAAACCAAGGGAAGCATTAGAAGAGCGTGATTGTTTGTCGGTTCATGAAAAGGAGGTCGGCAGTACATTTTTTCAATATCTCAAAGAAACCATGGTATCAAGAAAATAGCATTGGGTAAACTGCACGCCAATTATTATTATTGTTTTGCGGGGGTACTCCAAATAATTTAATACTATTGATTTATAGAGGGAAAATATAGGGTATTTGAAAGAAGGGTATCAACCAGTGAAATCCATGGTGATTATCGAGGAGATTGTCCGGGCACTTGAGATCCCGGAGAAGGAGAAGACTCAAGCTGATGTCCCCTCGAGGTGGTTGCCACCGGAGGAGGGATGGATAAAGATCAACACTGATGGATCTACGGACATGCGTCTTATACGCGGAGGAGCAGGCTTCATTGCTCGAGACCATCAGGGAGCTTTCGTTAGAGCTGGAAGCTCAAGGTAAGATGGGGTAACGGACCCTTTATCCATTGAACTACTTGCATGCAGAGACGCGATAATTAGCGCACGACATGGGCCTTCAGCAAGTTGTGTTGGAGACGGACTGTCACGAGATCCAGAGGCTCTGGGAGGTACCTCAGAGATCGACGTGTTTTCATCTCATTAGGGAGATGAAGGGGATGTCTACTTTGTTTCAAGGATTTAGGCTACGGTTTGCTTGTCGTCGGACTAATGTGGTGGCACACCGTCTAGCTAGGCACTTGTTAAAACTTTCTGGTTTTATGTACTTGTATGAAACTATCCCTGGATGGCTGGCTGATTGTTTGCAGTCAGACATGCTAGCGCCTAATGAATAAAGAGCTGGAGGATGTTTTAGCTTCAAAAAAAAGAAGAAGAAGGGTACCCTTGGAAAAAAACTTCAACAATAGTTGCATCCAAATGGTGCATGTTTGCCCTAGGAAGATTTTTTTTAAACTGTATGCAGTAGTGCAGGCAAAATCTAGGCGGAGCTAGCGGGAGACGAATATCCCCCGGCACGGGATGGCGCGAAATCCCCCCCCCCCCTCCTACCCCACGTACTTGCTCACTTCTAGCTCTAGGACAAACCCAGCCTCAGTCCTTGCCTTGCTCGGCGGCGGTGACTCTTAGATCTGCGGAAGCGGTAGCGACGATGATGACTTCAATCTCCAGCAGCAGGACCTACTTCTTCTCTTCGACTTCGAAGACGAGGATGGACTTAACCTAGTTTGGCATCGATGAACTTTCCCATATTGAGCCATACGACTTTTAATTTGTGTTGTAATTTGTTAGTAGGTAGGATGAACTGTCATTTGTTTCCTAACTAGGATTGAAACGATGTTTCAATCGTGTGTCGTGAGGATCATCACTAGTGAGAAGGGGTGATCACAAAATATGTTGTGCACAACCAAATGTCGTGTAGTGCATCAACCCAGTCCAACCCGCAAAAAAGCATTAGCTCGGTCAGGCCCAACTGAGTCACACATACAAAAACCCAAAAAATGATGCAGCTAACCAAGCACGCCCTAGATTGCTACCGTTCCTCTAACAAATATACATGACATGTTGAAATCTTCGAAAGAGGCACCACCATTTACCAATATCATATGCGCAGAGGCAACATTGGATCCACGACTCGATAAATACCAACAATATGGTCTTTCCTCCTCAAGAAAAGTCTTCTTCCTCCTCCCGCCTGTGCCCCTGCCGATCCGCCCACCTCTGATGGCCTTTGGGTTGTGGAGGTGCGCAGGATCTCAGCCACCCGCCGGCGGGAGGGACCCCGTTCTCGTTTTTGTTAGTTTTGACGTCTTGATTGGGGTTGTGTGGCGATGTCGATGTCCCTCGGTAAGAATAATTGTCTTTCACGTCCGATCTCCATTCTGATGGTGTGAATAGCATTGTCGGAGGAAGTGTGGAGGTGTGTCTCCATCGGATCTCACGAGGATTCGGTCGGTGTCGGTCTTCGGTGGATCCATTTGGATCCAGTTTTTGTTTGTCTTCATTCGTGTGGTTACAGGTTTGATCTACAACTTTTTTTATTGGCGATGGTTGCTGCTCTGGTGCGTTGTTTCTTTGGACCTTAACACGACGAGTTTCCGACTATCTACTACAACAAGGTTTGTCCGGCTCCTATGAGGGAGGGATGATGACAGCGGCGCCTCTTCGGCTCGCTCCAGTATTTGTTTTTTTTTTGAGCCAAAAAACTCGCTCCAGTATTTGTAGTCGTCGCTAGGTGGTCCATGGACGCGGTTGAAATTTTTATTACCTCTCTCTCACAACAAAAAATACCAACGATATGCAACGTGCTATACCTACACATTCCACCTTGTACGGTGGCATCCAGCGGACTTATATAAAGGTTATCAAAGTTGTTCGTTCCACCCAGAAAAAAAAAGTGCCATTGTTGCATGCCCAGCAGTGTAATATTCCTCGATCTACATCTTCCCGCCAAGCTACAGAGATCCGTCCCACGGAGGGCCGACAGATCTCCGCCCAGGCGCATGAATCCACGGCCAGTAAATCGTATCCTCCACCTCGCCGTCCTCGCTGCATCGCAACACAACACATGGCGATCATCACGGACGACGGCACATCGCCAGCCCCCTTTTGCCCCTATCAATCATCGACGTCTCCCGCGCGGCACGGCCGAAGCGACGGTGGCGTTCAAATATCCCGACAGGCGGGATCGGCGGGCCGGCCGGGCCTCGTACGCGCGCGCGTGAGCACGCACGTACGTCCGCTGCTGCATGCCTGCATGCGTCCGTCCGTCCGTCGACGAGAGGGAGAGGCCTTGCATGCTTCCCCGCCACCAACAAACAGCTCCGGATCTGGCTTCTTCCCGCGCGGTGCATGATTGCTTGCTACACCACCACCAGTCCGCCACCGGCAGGGGCAGAGATCTCGTCGTCTTTGTACCGACCCGGTCGCCGTTGGCCACCCCTGGCTTTGGCCGTTTCCCGGCTGGTTGTTCACCCTTGTAGCTAGCCAAGCCAAGCCAGCCAGCCAGCAATGGCTTCTAACTTTCTCTGCGTCGTCCGTCCCGTCTCGATCGACGCCACTGTTCGTCCGCTGCGGCGCCAGCGCCGCCGACGACGACGTGTGCCGACCAGACGCACGTACGTACATCGGGTTGGAACGCCGATCTGCCGAATGTTCAGCCCAGATCCAACGGAACACGAGATAGATAAGGCGACGTGCGAAGTCTGTAACTGCGGCGCGGCTGGCAGGTTTAAACTACTGTGCGGTGCAGGTAAATGCGAGATCCCGGCAGGGTCCGGCCAAGGTTTCCCGATCGAGGAGGGACGGACGTACGCGACGCCTGTGACGCGGAGCAGAGGCTGTACGCGGAAGAGGCTGGGCTACGTACGTACGCGCCAGGTGCCCCCATCCATCAGAGCACCACCCCTTGCAATTGAAGCGCCATTGGCCCGGTGCGCCCTGCTGCTCGTGGCCGTGGACCTGCCGTCGCCAACGCCCAAACCATCGATGCCTGGCCGGTGGTGGCCAGCCTATCACGTACGTACCTGCCAGCAAACCCGCTGCACGGGCAGGGGGGGAACGTACGTCGTGGCAGTGGCAATTGACACTGCAGCCACGGACGTCTCCCCGCCTGCAGCAAGTCTTTAACCGTTCCATTCCTTCGGTTGCAGAGACGGGTTCAGGGCCAGGCCAGTCTGGGCATGCATTGATGTTTTTTCACCTCACGTATGGGGAGAGCGACCGGGTCGTACGGCGGGGTAGGGCACGGCGGCGTCGACGATGACAAGGGGAGGCGCAGGCGGCGTGCGTCCAGCTGCGGCCGCCCCCAGCAGGCCGACGATTAGTCGCCGAGATGCATACTGCTTTTTTTTTTTTGAGAAATCCGAGATGCATACTGCTGGGTCGGTCGGTGGGGCGGGCGCGACAGGGGCTCGCTGATGGCAGGAACCGGACACGGGAACAGCCAACGCAACGCAACGAGCGAGCCTGTCCGCTGCATGCGGCGCACCTACGTGGAGGCCCACGTACTACCACGTCCGGCCTGGCATGGCCCGGTACTGGACTACTGGTCGTAGAGTGGTGGTAGGGGAAGGAGGGACGCGTGACGCCGGCGACCAAAACACCATGATTCGTTCATTCACCAGATAGTCTTTTCGGACTCAAAAGAAAAAACAGATAGTCTTTTCTTTTTCTTTTTGCGTTAGTCACCTCACGGATCCGATCTACCACTGACTGCCACTGGCAGCAGCTTGGATCAATCATCATCATGGCTGGGTTTACCTACTCCTACGGCTTCGGCGAGTCAGGATTCGCCTGGATTTACAGATGGGTCATAAACATGTCTGAGCCAGCGTCAACCATACCTTCTGCCCAGCCAGAAACTTGGCTGCGATCGTCCTTCACTCGTTCCCCCGTAAGGGTAGCGGTCGATATCGATGATCGGTCGCATAATTCGCAATCTATGGCAGCAGATTGTGCTATCTATTCCAAGATTTCTGACAATAAATCAAGGATCTAAACCTCAGGCGCAAGAGGAATTTGATCATCTTTATCTCCATTTCCACCAATCATTACACATTCTGTTTTCGCACAAGAGGTGGAAAGATCTTAAACCTACTTCACCAATCAACACACAGGTATTGCGCTGGGGGCTCTGGATACTCGAATGCGCAACGCAATTCCCAACACAGGAACCACAGCATACTTCACCATACACGATTTCAATCACAAAACTAGGTTGATCCACCTCAGCCCTCAGGATACTGGAAAGCCCTCAAGCGTGTAATCGATCCCGACACCCCACCCAAAAACCATCTGTCACAAAACATTTTGAAGGTGTTCCGCAACGTGCATTACCAGAGACAATTAATATTCACAAAATCTCTACCGGACGGTCATGTTTGTTTTATCACGCAGAGGATATTCTGTTCAGTGCATTTTCACAGGTCCATTTCTCACTGCCCTACACTTAAACTGATGGTGGCCAACTAGGCCAAGTGCAGCGGCAGATCATTAAAGGACAGCAAGAACAGAGGCAAACCATGGACTGCTGGTAGACAGTAACTCTACTGCAGCTCCACAAGGGAGTATGTCCACCATGTTCCTCAACATCTCTACCGTTATGATCCAGTTGACCCCCCAGTATGGTAAATAATACTCTAGCGTCATGCAGAGACAGGCATCTCAGTGTGGAATCTACTACGTACTACTACAGGATATTGAAAAGAAGAAGAGAAGTCAAATGACACAGGAAGCAAGATCAAGATTTATGGTAAACTTGAGGTACACCCTGATTCAAGTTAACTAAATGGGGTGAGAGAAACTAGGGTCAGTCGACAAGAATTGAGAAATCCGGGTCTCGACTCCCTCAGTTCTTCATCCAATGGTTTAACAGAAACACACACAGATCAGGTGGATTTTTAAACCTGGATAAAGAAAGCAAAAAAAATCTTGAGCCTTGTTGGATGGTAAACTTGAGTACACTCTGACTCAAGTGACACAGGCAGCAGGATCAAGATTTAGATGTACTCTGATTCAAGTGAACCAAATGGGGTGAAAAAGAACTAACAAATCTCGGTCACCCCATAAGTTTTCATCCGACGGTTTACCAGAAATACACACACACAAAAAAACAAGTGGGTTGTTAAACCTAGATTTAAAAAATCTTGAGCCTTATTGGATGGTAAGCTTGCCTGACTGAGATTTAAGAACTTCTTAGTCGACAAAGCATTAGCAAATACGATAAATATGGTGCTTGACCATGAAGGTAGGTGCACAGATATGGTAATGTAGGTGCCTAGATGGATCTCAGTTTCTATTTTCATTAAGAAATTTCGGTCGACATCCTGAGTTCTTCATCCAACGGTTCAACACAGAAACACACACACACAAACAAGTGGATTTTTAAACCTAGATAAAAGCAAGTGAACCTTATTGGATGGTAAGCTTGGCTGACTGAGGTTTAATAGTTCCTCAGTCAGATTTGGCATTAGCAAATCCGACAAAATGGTGCTTGACCATGAAGATAGGTGCACAGAGATGGCAATGTAGGTGGCACAGGTGGATCTCAGTTTCTGTTTTTGGAGATGGAACTTCAAATGCAGGTTTGTGAATGCATATACATATCGAAAAATCAGATTGCACTACAGTATTCAACAGCAAGAGGTTTCATTTACGGGTCTAGCAGGCTGATCTAGGGCCATCAGTGCTACTCTTAGTTCTCACTAACCTTAACATATAAATTATGCTCCAAATCACATGGTAAGGGGTAATGCACTTGTAAGGAAACAGGCATCCCTTATGCTCTATATTTGATCCCATAAATTACTGAAGTAGAGTTGGAATCTTGAAAAGAAGATCATTTATTCATCATTGATTCTTCAACGAGTGACGAATAAAGGATTGGGTAGACAAGCACAGTTGCAATCAACGATCATGACATAATAGTAGACATCACATAAAAAAGGAAATAAAATGGAACAACAAATAATGTCGACAAAATTTATAACTCATCAGAACAAATATAAACTGTTCTGTATCTCAGCCGATCCGTTTTAGGATCATTTTCATTCACCGCCTCAATGATCAGAGCAGCCCTTGCCCAAAGTTCATTAGAAACTGAATATGGAACCGAAATACAAAACAGGGCAATAGAGCTCTCATCTCTACAACATGCAACTTCCTTGCTCCATCTCTGCCTACACTAGCATGCATCTCTGGACACTAACAGCTTAGCATGCCCCTTACATATGTCGATTGCATGAACAGGCTCGCGGCGAACTGTTTGTTTTTATGGGTCAAGTATTGACTATGGTGTTTTTGTTCCTTCCAGCAACTACTTGACCACACTATAGTTCTCGAGTGACCAAACTGAATTGAGATGTTTGAAACAACAAAACGGCCAAAACGGTGAGCAACACACCTGAAGCACAGCACGACATGAGATCGGTCATCTGCCAATTCTCCTCCTTTTGCTTGCCGAAGAGGCTTGGTAGCATGTTGCTGGAGATCCAACAGCAGTATCATCACTCTGTTGGCTGAGACATGCAGCAGCATCCAACACGCCTATCGGGCTTTGCGGCACAGAGAACATTGATGATCCAGCTGACTTTAGGACAATGGTTCCCATTGCTATCTTGTCTTGAATCAATTCGTAGCATCTTAACACTCGCTCCTAGAAGACATAAGAGGTATTTAGGCAAATGAAGTAGCCATTCAAGCACATCATTGCATTTACAGGTTACAATTTTGTATGTGCGTGTAGGGGGTGGGGAGGTGGGGGGCAAATGGTTTAGTAAGTGATGACACTAAGCTGATCACTACCTTGTTTATGAACTTGCAAGTAGTTGTAGCCCGCTCGACTACTGAAGTATTGCGCTCCCCAAATGCAGCAAGTGCGACACTTGCAGCAATCTCTGAAGGTCTGAACACCAAAAAATCAGCTCCTGCAATCCAAATTCTCAAATTTTAAGAATTGATCGCCACCAAATTATACACATTGATCGATGCATACCAAAAATGTGATCTGGTTTAACACATTGATCGATGAATACTAAAAAGGAGATCTGACTTAACACATTGATCGATGAATACTAAAAAAAGAGATTTAATTTACTACATTGATGGATGAATACTAAAAAAGAGGTCTGATTTAACTCTCATACCTTTAGCTGTGCTCAGGATGAGGTCGGTCGAGCGGGAGAATGCGAGCATGGAGGGCGCGTCATGATCATTGAATTTGCGCAGGAAGTAGTCAATAAATGAGCAAGCAGTAACAGCTTGCATCCTCCATTTTAAGGTGCTGAGCACCAAAAGCTCCATCCTTTTTATGGTCTTCCCCTCGAACGCAGAATTTGCCTCAACCACCTGTCAATCGAAAACCGTCGATTAATTGAGATGAAACTGAAAGAAAGAACCTTTCAGCGATGTATGTATATGCGGAGGTCTGCCATGAGATGAGATGCATCAGTCACTGACCTGCAGGTCGACGGGGAGCGGCACATAGGTCTCCTCCATCTTTGAAGCGAGGGACAAGCAAGCCACTGCCAAGAGCTGTGTCACCCAAGCTTTGCCTTCCTGCCATGAGAAACCACCAATTCCTCCATGATTAAGGGATTTTAGCAGGGTTTGCTTCAGTTGTTACTGAGATGGTGATGATGATAAGACTTACAGGAAGGGGATAGACGGAGAGGAACCTATCAAGGTAGTTGACAGACAGGACCGCAGTCAACGGCGCGAAATTGAAATGCTCAATGACCTATGAGCAGAGAATTTGCAGATTTAATCAGCTATCGCATCGGGGCGGCACCATCGAGCATCAATCCAACGAGAAATCGCCACTAAAACGGGTAAAAAAAGGCATCTTTACACGAATCCGGCCCATCACATCTCGGCACCGCGCCATCGACACGAGTAAACGACGATTGGAATCAAATCAAGATGCGGGGGGGCTCACCTTCCAAATCCAATCTATGGCGTCCCTCCTGACGGCGGCCAAATCCAGGGCCCCGGGCCGGCGCAGCAGCATCTGGGGGTACCCGTCGGCGGGCATGTGCTCCTTCTCCGTCCCGACGAGCGCCGCCACGCACTCATCGGACTGCACGGGGTGGTCCACCAGGAACCCCTCCGCCGCGGCGGCGGCATCGGCGGCGGCGCCGGCGATGCGCGGCGGGGTGGCGGCCGCCGCCGCCCAGGAGCAGTCTTCCTCGTCGTCGTCGAGGCCGAGGATGCCGGCGTTGTCCTCGGCGCAGAGCAGGACGGAGGCGGCGCAGTCGTACCCGGACGGAACCATGCTGACTCCTCCGAAGAATGGCAGCGGCGGGAATGCTGGGTTAATGAGAAATCAATAAACCGATGCGAACTGATTTATCTATCTATCTATCCACGCCGAATCCCTCGTCTCTTGCTGCGAATTTACTCCCGATTGCTCCTCCTCCCTCCCCCTCCAATCTCCCTCCCCTGTTCTTGATCCGTCAAAGAGATAAACGAAAAGGATAAACTATATATTTCTTTTTTCCTTTTTCTGCCTGCTGTGTTCTTCTTCTTCTCAAGTGGAGATGAGGAGCGGAGGGGGAGGAGAGGAGGGAGGAGTCTGCCTACCCACTGTAGAAGCGGGGAGCGAGAGTGGGGGAGAAGGGCGAGGGTTTTGGCTTTGTAGGGCGCGGCCTCCGGGACGGGGAGGCGGGGGGAGGCGGCCGCTATTTGGGGGGCGACGCGGGGGTGCGGGCGCAAAACCGCATGCGACTTCCTGGCGGAGTTGTTTTGTTTTTGGCATTTTCCTGGGAGCGCGGATCCTTTGCGGGCACGACACTGGTTCGGATTTCGCGTGCGCCGTGTCGCTCGGTGCGTTTGTTTCCTTTCTTATTTACCTGCTCTGTTTCTAGACTGGCCTCCGGTGTAGGTTAGTAATGTGAATTATGTGATGGACGCGGTGATGTGTGTGTTTCTTGGCTTTTTTGCTTGCGAAACAAACATGGGAAGAAACACCGTTTTGTAATCTCGGAGATCTTTACTTGTATGCGTATATGGAGAATATCATGGTGATTGCGTTTTTAGGTTTTCTTTCTTGCTCCTTGTAATAAATGGATGCAAGCGGAAGACTGGACAACCTATATGGCAAGCAATACAGGTAACAAGTGCAAGCAAGATTAAACAAGAGATATAAACTTGCATAAAGTAAAGGACTGAAATAATCGCAAGTAGAGACGAGGATGTGTTTCCGAAGTTTCCTCCTTTGTGGGAGGTACATCTCCGTTGGAGGGGTGTGGAGGCACGATGCTCTTCAAGCGTTCCAAGGACTCATCCTATTCTCCTCACGCCCTCACACAATGCAAGGTGCCATGAATCCACTAGCGACGCCCTTGAAGGCAGCAACCAAAAACTTTACAAACAAGGTTGGGGCTCTTTCCACAACTTAATTAGAGGATCGCAGTACCACCACGGAGCTTCACCACAATGGAATGTGGCTCCGAGGTGACCTCTTCCGTGTAGGGTGCCCAAACACCCAAAACTAATAAGATCCACAAGTGAAAGCATGGGCTAATCAAAATTCCTTTGGTGGAAGTGTAGATGTAGGTCTCCTCCCTCAATTCCTAGCAAATCAACAAGTTTGGTTGGCTAGAGAAGGAAATCAGGAAAGAATGAGCTTCGGGCATTAATGGAGGAGAGAGAGAGAGGCAAGAGGTGGGTGGGAGGTGTCGAAAAACCACCTCCTTTTATAGTGGTGCCACACATCCAACCATTATGCGTAGAAATGCACAGGGTTGTACAACCGCTGGGAGCACCGGTACAACCACCCTGGGCATAAGTGTGCACTTGCAGAGACAGAGCGGTACACTCACTCTGGGCATAATTGTGCACTTGTAGAGACAGAGCGGTACAACCGGGATGCCATGCAGTTGTATCGCTTAATAAATATAAATTGGAACAACTGCCTGACCACCACCCTTGTACCGCTCATCTCCCGAAAGGAATCACCCTTGGGTCTATTGATTGAGCAGTACTTGGGCTGATGCAACCGCCGAGAAGCGACCTCCAGAGGTTGCTAAGTCTCTGATGGTACAACCAACCTGGACCCCCAGTTGTACCGGTAATTAAATACCTACCAGAAAAACCCGACAGCAACAGTTGGCTACGACATGCCCTACCTGAGGGCATCACCCATCGGGCGGTGGTTGGGCCCGTGCAAGGCCCGTTTGAACCGCCCGCAAGCAAGCTGATACAACTGCGCCATCATGCGGTACAACCGCCGGGGCAGTAGCAGCATGGCCACTCCACTGAGGGAGCGGTACAACCGATTTGGGAAAGTTTCTCCGCATAGGTTAGATAAGAGACTCTCGTCTTGAAATGGAAGGCTATAGCATGGGTGCAATGTGTATTTTTGTACGTGTTTGATTCCACCCGTACCTTCCAATACGGACCCCCTCTTAATAGTATGGATTTCCTACAACCAAAGAAATAAAACACGCCGAAAATCACTCTTTTCCATCCGAAGGGTGCCCAACCGTCTTGTGCCAAATAAAGTATACATGTGTAGCTTAGGCACACGATTACTCCACAATTTGCATTGTCATCAACACCAAAACACTTAAGGCGGGAAATGCCCTTTCAACATGCTATCAATTCCAGAGTGGAAGGGTCCACGACCTGGTAAACAAGAGCCGAAGCACCTAAGTAAAGGCCATGGCCATCCCTGCATACCACGACAACAACTCCAGTCACCCCAGACCTAGAAATTTACCATCGACATTGATCTCTACAGACACCGTTGGAGGAAACTTCCAAACTGAGGTATTATGCCCCAAGGCCACATGCACTGATGGTTTTATCACCTTCAACCTTTTCAGATCATCGAACTCAGAGACATATTGATTTACAAATTCATGCATAGTGAGCAGAGTTTGGAAAATAATCTAGTGGATTTCCTTTCTCCTGTCCATCCAAATCACCCACATAGTAACCATCAAACGGACTAGTGTTCATGTGATATAGACTTGAACATGGAGAACAACCATGACTTGGGGTTAGGTTCATTCATGGCCATCATATGCTCTAGCAGATCCCCATCTACCAACGCCCAGAGCCCCAGACGCATCGGCTCATCAAACACTCAATGAGAGAATGTTTCCATGAATCCTCAGCGCCACACAGGGAACAAGCAGACAAGATGCACATATTGCGGTGCTTTCAAACACTTCATTCACTCCCCATAATATGTGCCATCCTAGATCTTCATTTGCTGCATTTGAAGGACCAGGGCGCTCATCGAGCCACACCTCCCTTCTCTTTTTCGTCACCCCAACATATGTAGTGTTGGGGAACGTTGCATGGAAAACAAAAAAATTCTACGCACACGCAAGATCTATCCATGGAGATGCATAGCTACGAGAGGGGAGAGTGTGGTCTACGTACACTCATAGACCGTATAGCGGAAGCGTCTATTAACGTGGTTGATGTAGTCGAACACCTTCGCGATCCAACCGATCAAGTATCGAACGTACGACACCTTCGCATTCAGCACACGTTCAACTCGATGATGTCCTCGCCTTCTTGATCCAACAAGACGGGCGAAGTAGTAGTAGATGAGTTCCTGCAGCACGATAGCGTGGTGATGGTGGTGGTGAACTTGTTCCCGCAGGGCTTCGCCGTGCACTGCGGAAAAATTGGACGGAGGACTAAACTATGGAGAGGGGCACCGCACACGGCTAAGAGATTGTCGTTGGTTGTGTGGCGCCCCTCCCTCTCATATATATAGGTGGGGGGAGGGGAGGCATCCTTGGGTGTGCCCCAAGGTGGCCGGCCGGCCCCCTTGGGCACCTGCTGATACGTCTCCAACGTATCTATAATTTTTTATTGTTCCATGCTATTATATTATCCATCTTGGATGTTTTATATGCATTTATATGCTATTTTATATGAATTTTGGGACTAACCTATTAACCTAGAGCCCAGTGCTAGTTTTTGTTTTTTTCCTTGTTTTTGAGTTTCGCAGAAAAGGACTATCAAACAGAGTCCAATTGACCTGAAAATTTGCGTAGATTATTTCTGGAAAATATGAAAAATACTGGAACGAAAAGACATCAGAGAAGAGTTCCGAGGCCACCACAAGGGTGGAGGGCGCCCCCACCCCCTAGGGCGTGCCCTCCGACCTTGTGGGCCCCTCGTGGACCCCCCCTGACTTGTTCTCGATGCCAACGCCTCTTATAAATCCCCAAAACCCCAGAACAGAACCTAGATCTGGAGTTCCGCCACTGCAAGCCTCTGTATCCATGAAAATCCAATCGGGACCCTGTTCCGGCACCCTGCCAAAGGGGAAAATCATCACAGTGGCCATCTTCATCATCCCGGCGCTCACCATGACGAGGAGGGAGTAGTTCACCCTCGGGGCTGAGGGTATGTACCAGTAGCTATGTGTTTGATCTCTCTCTCTCTCTCGTGTTCTTGATTTGGCACGATCTTGATGTACTGCGAGCTTTGCTATTATAGTTGGATCTTATGATGTTTCTCCCCCTCTACCTTCTTGTAATGGATTGATTTTTCCATTTTGAAGTTATCTTATCGGATTGAGTCTTTAAAGATTTGAGAACACTTGATGTATGTCTTGCTTGTGCTTATTTGTGGTGACAATGGGATATTCATGTGATCTACTTGATGTATGTTTTGGTGATCAACTTGCGGGTTCTGTGACCTTGTGAACTTATGCATAGGGGTTGGTACACGTTTTCGTCTTGACTCTTCGGTAGAAACTTTGGGGCACTCTTTGAAATTCTTTGTGTTGGTTTGAATAGATGAATCTGAGATTGTGTGATGCATATCGTATAATCAAACCCGCGGATACTTGTGGTGACATTGGAGTATCTAGGTGACATTAGGGTTTTGGTTGATGTGTGTCTTAAGGTGTTATTAGTACGAACTCTAGGGCTGTTTGTGACACTTATAGGAATAGCCCAATAGATCGATCAGAAAGAATAACTTTGAGGTGGTTTCATACCCTACAATAATCTCTTCATTTGTTCTCTGCTACTAGTGACTTTTGAGTGACTCTTTGTTGCACGTTGAGGGATTGTTATATGATCTAATTATGTTATCATTGTTGAGAGAACTTGCACTAGTGAAAGTATGAACCCTAGGCCTTGTTTCCAAGCATTGTGATACCGTTTGTCCTCACTTTTACTACTAGTTACCTTGCTGTTTTTATATTTCAGATTACAAAAACCTATATCTACTATCCATATTACGCTGGTATCACCATCTCTTCGCCGAACTAGTGCACCTATACAATTTACCATTATATTGGGTGTGTGATGACCCACAAGTATAGGGGGTAAATTGTAGCCTTTTCGATAAGCAAGAGTGTCGATCCCAACGAGGAGCAGAAGGAAATGATAAGTGGTTTTCAGCAAGGTAATGTCTGCAAGTGCTAACATTGTAAGTAGCGGAGTAGTTTGATAGCAAGATAATTTGTAATGAGCAAGTAACAATAGTAGTAACAAAAGTGCAGCAAGGTAGCCCAATCATTTTGAGGCAAAGGACATGCTAAAACAGTTTCTTATGATAAGCAAAGTATTCTTGAGGGTGCACGGGAATTTCATCTAGTCACTTTCATCATGTTGGCTTAATTCGTGTTCGGTACTTTGATAACTTGATATGTGGGTGGACCAGTGCTTAGGTGTTGTTCTTACTTGAACAAACCTCCTACTTATGATTAACCCTCTCTCAAGCATCCACAACTACGATAAAAGTATTAAGAATAAATTCTAACCATAGCATTAGACTTTTGGATCCAATCGGTCCCTTACGAAATAGCGCATAAACTGGGGTTTAAGCTTCTGTCACTCTTGCAACCCACCATCTAATAACTACTCCACAATGCATTCCCCTAGGCCCAAATATGGTGAAGTGTCATGTAGTCGACGTTCACATGACACCACTAAGATAATGGCAACATACATACCATCAAAATATCGAACACATATCAAGTTCACATGATTACTTGCAACATGATTTCTCGTGTGACCTCAAGAACGAAAGTAACTACTCAAAAATGATAAAAATTCTCAAGATCAGAGGGGTATTGAATGGCATAATGGATCTGAACATATGATCTTCCACCAAATAAACCATATAGTAATCAACTACAAGATGTAATCAACACTACTAGTCACCCACAAGCACCAATCTATAGTTTTGATACAAAGATTGAACACAAGAGATGAACTAGGGTTTGAGAGGAGTTGGTGCTGTGAAGATGATGAAGATAGCCCTCCCCAAGATGGTAGAGTTGTTGGTGATGATGATGACGATGATTTCCCCCTCTGGGAGGGAAGTTCCCCCGGCGAAATCGCTCCGCCGGAGGGCAAAAGTGCTCCTGCCCAAGTTCCACCTCGAGGCGGTGGCGCTTCATCCTGAATGTCCTCCTCTGATTTTTTAGGTCAAAATGACTTATATACCAGAAGATGGGCACTGGAGGTGGTCCGAGGAGGGCAGCACCCACCAGGGTGCGCCTAGGCCTCCTGGCGCACCCAGGTGGGTTGTGCCCACCTGGTGGCCCTCCTCTGGTACTTATTTGCTCCAATATTTATTAAATATTCCATAAAAAATCCTCAGGGAGTTTCAACTCATTTGGAGTTGTGCATAATAGGTAGCTTGACGTAGCTTTCTCAGGTCCAGATTTCCTGCTGCGAGAATTCTCCCCCTTGGTGCATACCTTGCATATTATGAGAGAAAAGGCATTAGAATTACTCCAAAAAGCATTATTATACAATAAAACAACATAAATAATAGTAGGAAAACATGATGCAAAATGGACGTATCAACTCCCCCAAGCTTAGACCTCGCTTGTCCTCAAGCGAAAACCAAAATCGAAAAACATGTCCACATGCTTAGAGAGAGAGAGGTGTCGATAAAAACAAAAATACAGACATAGCAGCATCACATGACTTATTATAACAACAATAAACTTGAATATAAAACTTTTATCATAGAATTTTGTCCTAGACTTCTCATGAACAAGTGACAATTCATCACAACATCGAAGTATAAAGCATAAACTCTATTGGAAACCAACAAACTATGTTCTCAGTTAACTTTGTAACTACAATTCATCATTTTTTCAGGAAGGGTCACGTATCGGAGC
This sequence comes from Triticum timopheevii, assembly GCA_963921465.1. Taxonomy (NCBI): domain Eukaryota; kingdom Viridiplantae; phylum Streptophyta; class Magnoliopsida; order Poales; family Poaceae; genus Triticum; species Triticum timopheevii. The sequence goes on from OY997272.1 coordinate 501,016,198, forward strand.
CTTTAGGCAAGTCCACATACTCAACCATCATTTAGTCTTCTATGATTGCTAACACTCACCGCGTACACATGAGCAAAATGTTTCAACCAGACACAAAGAAAGATAGGGGCTTATAGTTTTGCCTCCCAACACACTCACCTCAAGGGTGATGTCAACAATAATAACTCATGCCACCCATATTCAACTGTACATACGTGCCTAGATCTTTCCTCACCACATGATGCTTGCCAAAGGAGAAAAATAAAAGGAATAGAGGAAAAAGTTTGACTCTTGCATAAAAGTAAATACATGAAAGTAAAAGATAGGCCCTTCGCAGGGGGAAGCAGAGGTTGCCATGCGCTTTTTGTTTGTACGCTCAACCCCTTAGTGCAAGAGAATGTCACATTATATTTCCCCTTGTGATGACAACCTTTATTATGCAGTCTGTCGCTTTTATTCTTCACAATCACAAGTTTGTACAACACTCAATTTTCCCTTACACTAAATGATCTCACACTTTTATAAGCAATTTTTATTGCCCTTTTGCACTGATCACAACTTACTTGAAGGATCTTACTCAATCCATAGGTAGGTATGGTGGACTCTCAAACAAGATAGGGTTTAAGGGTTTTGGATGCACAAGTAGTATCTCTACTTAGTGTGGAGTTTTTGGCTAGCAAAGATAGAGGCAAGCACCACATGTTGAAGGATCTATGACAATATGACTTCTATGTGAATATGAACAAACATGAATCATTAGGTTGTCTTCCTTGTCCAACGTCAACAATTTTGGCATATAATATTTTTATGGGTGCTCACAATCACAATTTTTTTCCATGATAATATATTTATATGTGAATCTTCTCTTCCCTTATTAATTCTTTCATGTGTTGCATCATTGACCAATGCTATGTTTATCAATCTACAATAAAATTTTCTACTTATACTTTTCCTTGTGTAATGTCATCACTTACCATAAGATTAGCATATGCTCTTTTTCTTTTGTTTCCTTTCTTTTTATTGCAGCAAGAAAGTAAAGAAGGCAAAACTCAAGTTAGACTTTATTATATCTCGCACACGATTACAATGATTGATCACTAATCAAACTCACAAAAAGAAAGGATCAAATTAAACTTTTATTCATCTAATAGCAAAAGATAACCATTAATCAAACTAAGAAAGTAAAGGCAAAAGATAGTGGAGATTGATACGATACCGGGGCACCTCCCCCAAGCTTGGCGAAAGCCAAGGGGAGTGCCCATACCCAATACTTAGTTTTCTTTTGATGGTGATGAAGAAGACGGTGGTGATGAAGTAGATGCAATCCTATCTTTAAGGATCAAGAGGCTCTCCAATCTTTGGATGACTCTCCGCAAGGAAGCAATGTGCTCCATATGCAAAATATTTTCAAGATTGAGATACTCATTTTGTATATGAACCGTATTAATGATCCTGAAGGCTGCAATCTCAACGGGGGTAAGATGAGCATAGTAGGGTTCAAGGATATCTTCCTCTTCCTCATGTGTGGGCAATGCTTGCTCGTCCATCGACACTTGATCTCTAGTGGCCTCCTTGCTCTTGTCCTCCTTAGCTGCTCCAACAGGCTCTTCTCTCTTCAACTCGATCTTCATCAACAAAGCATCTTATTCCATACGATCAAAGGAGGGAGAAGACATGATGCATGGCTCAACAGATCTGACAGAAAACAGCAAGAAAAGAAAACAGGAGATTTCTCCGTGATACGGAGGTTAACAGGTTCGGGAGGTATGTATAGATTTTTTATCTTGGGGAACAAGCAGAACGGAAGAAAAACAGAGATCGGAAAGTACCCGAGGTGGGCACAACCCACCTGGCATGCCAGGCAGGCCTGGGGCGCCCTGGTGTATCGTGCCCACCAGAGTCACTTTCCTGGAAGTCTCTTATTTTTCCTAATTTTATAAATATTCCAAAACTGACAAAAAATATTTTTGCGGATTTTTTGGAGTCCGTTTACTTACCGTATCACGTACCTCCTTATTTTCACGATTCTGGAGTGTTCCGGAAGGACTCTTTTATGTGTTCTTCCGGTGTCAAAGTTTGGATAACATTGCTTTCAACATTAATGGGCGTACCTGAGATATAGTGTTTTATTCGTTGCCCATTGACAACCTTCGGGTTAGTACCTTCGGCGTTATTTATTTTAATAGCTTCGGATCGATAGACCTCCTCGATGACATAGGGTCCTTCCCATTTGGAGAGTAGTTTTCCTGCAAAGAATCTGAAACGGGAGTTGTACAAAAGAACATACTCTCCTACTTTGAACGCACGCTTTTGGATTCTTTTATCATGCCACCTTTTAACTTTTTCTTTGAATAACTTAGCATTTTCATAGGCCTGGGTTCTCCATTCATCTAATGAGCTAATATCAAATAACCTCTTTTCCCTAGCAAGTTTGAAATCATAATTGAGTTCTTTTATTGCCCAAAATGCTTTGTGTTGTAACTCAAGAGGTAAATGACAAGCTTTTCCATAAACCATTTTATATGGGGACATACCCATAGGATTTTTGCAAGCTGTTCTATAAGCCCAAAGTGCATCATGTAATTTCTTAGACCAATTCTTCCGAGACCTAGTAACAGTCTTCTGTAAGATTAGTTTTATTTCTCTATTGCTATGTTCAACTTGACCACTAGACTGAGGATGATAAGGTGACACAATTATATGGTTAACATCATACTTAGCAAGCATTTTACGGAAATCACCATGAATAAAGTGTGAACCACCATCAGTCATTAAATATCTAGGGACTCCAAACCTTGGGAAAATAACTTCCTTAAGCATTTTAATAGAGGTGTTGTGATTAGCACTACTGGTTGGAATGGCTTCTACCCACTTAGTGACATAATCAACAACAACCAAAATATGTGTATACCCATTAGAAGAAAGAAAAGGTCCCATGAAGTCAAATCTCCAAACATCAAATGGTTCAATAGCAAGTGAATAATTCATAGGCATTTCTTGATGCTTACCGATATTACCTATTCTTTGGCATTCACCACATGATGAGACGAACTTACGGGCATCCTTGAAGAGAGTAGATCAATAAAACCCAGATTGCAATACCTTATGAGCGGTTCTGTCTCCCGCGTGATGTCCCCCATAAGCTTCGGAGTGACATTTCTGTAGGGTTTGTTCCTATTCATGCTCGGGTACACAATGTCTAATAATCCATCTACTCCTTCTTTATAAAGATGTGGGTCATCCCAAAAGTAATGTCTTAAATCATAGAAGAATTTTTTCTTTTGTTGATATGTAAATCTAGATAGTATGTATTTAGCAACAATATAATTAGCATAGTCAACATACCAAGGTGTACTATGAGAAACATTTATTGCAGCTAGTTGTTCATCAGGGAAGCTGTCATTAATTGGTTGTGGGTCATCAAGAATATTTTCAAGTCTAGACAAGTTATCAGCCACGGGGTTCTCTGCTCCTTTCCTATCAGTGATATGCAAATAAAATTCTTGTAGCAGAAGAACCTGTTGACGTCTGATTTTTGGCAAGATACAGAGTGAAAGGGTTTTCAGCATGAAAAGTTTCACATCACCGAGTGGAACAACTTTGATGTTTAGGTTATCATCGTCCGACTCCATCTTAGGGGCCGAAATTATATTCCGAGTGGCAGAATTCAATATTCCGAGTGGTTTTCGGCCGATCATGCCTTCGAGACGACCTCGGATGAAGGAGTACTCTAAAGGAATTGTCTTTGTCTCGTCGAAGCAATCAATTTTGATATATAAATCATCTCAATCCGAGTTTGTATGCAAAAGTTACAATCAATACATACCAGCCCTACCAAAGACCAAAATATTACGCTCGACACCAGACACATGTTAATGAGTGTCTGATACAATGCATGAGCAATTCGGACTTCTGGATGGCCTTGAATGGAAAAGCTTTCAACATGAAAAAGTTTCGTCTCATCGAGCCGATCGATTTTCATATACAATTTGTCTCAATCCAAGGTCATATGCAACCTGGAGAGGCAAATCAAGATCAGGCTGTCTTTTCAGTCGGGAAATCCGAGTGGAAAGTTTTACCATCCGAGTGAAAACCTACCGATCGAGTAAAAGGTCGAGTGAAAACTTACCGATCGAGTAAAAGGTCGAGTGAAAACCTACCGATCGAGTAAAAGTTCGTGAAAATCTACCGATCGAGTAAAAGGTCGAGTGAAAACCTACCGATCGAGTAAAAGGTCGAGTGAAAACCTAACGATCGAGTAAAAGGTCAAGTGAAAACTTATCGATCGAGTAAAAGTTTGTCTTCCGAGTGAAAATATAGTCATCCGAGTGAAAGATTGTTTTCCGAATGAAAAGGTCGAGTCGGATGGTCCGAGTGAAAGTCTCTAATATCCGAGTGAAACTGAACATGTGCCCGAAAGTTTATCAAAATAACCTCGGATGAAGAAGTGTTCAATACAGAAATTATGCATATCATCAAGATGGTAAACTTTGGTTTTGGAGTCATCATCATCAAAGATAGTATATGGCCTACAAGTTCACTACGAGACTTGGATGATCCAGTCTACTGCAAGACCGAGTCCGACTAGAAGGTAAAGATGACCTCAAAGAGTATTCAAGATGGCCTTATTTGAAAAAGTAATCAACATGAGAGTTGTTCGTATCATCTAGGCGCACAAGTTTGATAATTGGGCCGTCTTGATCGAAGATCATATGCAAGCTCGGCGGCCCGCACAAGAAGGAAGACAGAGTTTGGGCCAGATTCAGACTGAATCCGAGTTGGAATAGAACTAGGACTCTAGGACGCGAATTGATGTAATTTTTCTTGTAAGGAAAGCCTAGATGAATCCTTTACTTGTACGGGAAGTCCAACCGCCTCTTATATATGTTGGGGGTGACGGCCGATTGAACAACACACAATCGAACAAATCAATATACTACTTTTTCAAGTCTACGTTTTATCTCTCCATCGTTTTTCTCTCCCGTTCTTCGCTGTTCTTCGTGTTTGAGAGCTGCGAATCTCGAGGCTCTAGGGGCGAGCGAATTGACCTAGGGCAGCCCATAGCCGCCGCACTCCCCGACGGGGTCCCTCCCGGGGGTGTGGGGTTTTCGGGTCTGCAAAAGCGCCCGTCGACTATCTTGCGTATCGCGCTGTCGGTCGGGCCTCCTTCGACGTGAGCTGCGGTGCATCACCCCCGGCGTCGAGGGTACACATGACGTGTTCATGTGTCAACACACTTTTTGGCGACTTCGCTGGGGATCGAAGATCAATCATCATCATCCATCATGTCCGATCTTCCCAAGCCATCCGAGGTAGACGCCGTTAACATCATTAAGCCCAGTCTTGATGAGATATCGGCCAATCATTGCCAAGTCTATGAGGAGTACAAGAAGGCGCGCGAAGAGAAGGATTTGCAGGAGTTCCTTGCAAAGTTCAAGAAGGATCGCCAAGGCAACATCACTCTGATTGAAGAAATCAAGTTCCCTCCTCTTCAAGCCAAGCAAGTTAAACCTTCTGTGAGTACTACCTTTTCTCCTGAGCAATGGGCTGAGATTGAAAGTCGTATTGCTGATGGTAACAATCTAGTCTATCAAACTTTCATAGAAAATACTAATGCTCAGAAGAATACATCTCAATCGACTAGTGGTAATGATGGTGTAGCTGCTAGTGTGCAAAACCCTAATCTGGCTTTACCTATTGCATCGGCGCCTCCCGTGCCGATGGCTTATTATCCTACCCAAACAAATCAGATTGTGGCTGCACCCATTAATCCTATTATAAGCATGCCAGGTTCAGTGGCAATGCCGAACCCAACCTTACCTACAGCTACAACCACTCGACCACTAGCAAATTATGGGTCGACATACATGCCACAGTTCCTACCTACAACTAGTAGTCCTACTCCTTCTATGCCACTGCCACAAATTTCATCGTCCACTATGGATGATGGTCTAGCTAATCTTAGAGAGGAGATGGCTAAGATGCTTCGAGAGAATTTTGGGGTTGAGTTACCTCGGAATCGGATTTACCAAAAGCCGTACCCCGAGTATTTTGATGCCATCCAGTGCCCTCCAGGATATAAAATTCTAGATTTTGTTAAGTTCAATGGAGAGGGCACAAAAACCACATGGGAGCATGTTAGTCAATACTTGGCACAATTAGGTGAAGCAGGTTCATTAAATGAGTTGAAAGTGCGTTTATTTCCTTTATCATTAACTGGTACCGCATTTTCATGGTTTTCTTCTTTACCACATGGTTCCATTCGAGTTTGGCCGCAGCTAGAGCAGAAATTTCATGATCACTTTTACAGCGGCGACAATGAACTCAAGTTATCACATCTAACATCGGTTAAACAGAAGCACGATGAATCGGTCTCCGATTACGTCAAGAGATTCAGAGAAACGAAAAACCGGTGTTTTAGTTTGGTGATAACCGAGAGAGACTTGGCAGACCTAGTGCTGAGTGGTTTGAGAACTCCCATTAGAGAAAATCTAGAAGGCTATGACTTCTTAAATATTAACCAAGTCTTACAAAGGGCTTTGGCTCAGGAAAGCCGAAGCAAAGATCTCAAAGAAGTGCATAGGTACAAAGCCGATCGTCCAAAGGTGAATATGGTGGAATATGATAGTGATCACTCGGACGATGAGGGTGATGTTTTTGCTACTGAATTTGTTTGGCCATCTAAGGCCAAACCCTTTGCTTGCAATGATCTGAAACCGATTCATAAGAATCGTGATGAAGATATGAAGTTTACTTTTAACATTGCTAAGTGTGATAGAATATTTGATGCTTTGCTGCAGGCTAAGATTATTAGAATATCTCATACTTTACCGCCGTTTGAAGAGCTGAAACGGCGTGCTTATTGCAAGTATCATAATTCTTTTTCTCATGCTACAAATGATTGCAATGTTTTTCGACGACAGATACAATCGGCCATTAATGACGGACGATTGAACTTTTCTAAGATGCAAGTTGATAAACTTCCCTTTCCAATGAACACCATGGAGTTAGAAGGGAAGAAGCTGCTCATTCGGCCGGAGGTAGCCGAATCTGCTAATAAAGCTAATGTCATTGTTGGTGAGCCTAGGAAGGACCAGGAGGGCAACAAGGTCTTGGGGAGACATGTTGTGCTTGATAAGCAACCCGATGGCAAGGAAGTGATCAAGATCACCATCAAGAATCCTACACTCGGGGAGCAAACACAGGTGCAGCAGGACACTCGAGTTAAATTTGTCAAACCCAAGAGTCGAGAAGTTGGCAAATGGAATAGGAATGAAGCTAAAGTGCAACGCAAGCGGATCAAGCCAACTTTTGATATGTTGCTATCCAAATATGCTAATCAGTCGGCTGGTTCCAGCTCTAACCGGCCATCATACTTGAAACGACCAAGGTCACCATCAGATGATATATTCAGTCAGTATGTGAAACCGAGTGGACCAAGGGCGCAGTTTTCAGAAGAGCAGAGGCAATCTGTGTGGAATCGACTTGATTACTCATATAATGGCCGACTGAACATTGGTGACTATCAGTTGGTTGGTCAACATATGCGACCGAGTGGAAACTATCCTAGTGTAAGAATGCACCCAGGTGGAAGCTATCCAAATGAAAAAATATGGATGGGTAGATTTCATCCGAGTGAGTTCCATCCGAGTGGATTCCATCAGAGTGACGCCCATCCGAGTGGATTCCATCTGAGTAAAAAGGTGCGCTCGAATGGAAATTTCATGCATCTGGAAAGTCGAAAAGAATGGCGTGTTAAGTCACCAAGTGTTGCAGCAGTTGAGTCGAGAAAAGGCAAGGAGAAAATGGATATCGACTCACTTATCTTGGGCACCGAAACATTCCCCATACAGCAGCCGACTTTGCATAACCACTCGACTGAGCCGATACTTGCTATCGCGCCAAAGCACTTGGCTAATGACCATGAAGCAAGCACCAGCCAAGTAAAGGTGAGAGATGCTAAATACACTCAACCAAAGTGGTGTCCTCCAGGGCTAACAAAGACACAGAAGAGGAAACTACAGAGGTTAAGGAGTCAAGAGATGGCAGAGCAGGAGGCCGAGAAGCAAAGGGACAAGTTGTTCAATGACACTCGGCCCATGGTTCCACCAAAACAAGTGTGGAGGCCTAAACAAATACAAGATACATCAGCTTCTACATCTATCACAGAAGTGCCTACACCACCCAAGGAGGACGATGCGACAGCTATTACATCGTCTGCAACACTTCTTATTTCTCCTTCACTCGACCAGATTTCAGAATCGGTCGATCGACTTGAAGAAGAGGCTGATATGTTGGACTATGAGTCTACACCGGTCCATGAAGGTATGGATATCAATATGGTATATTACTTACCTGCTGAGTTTCGTGCTGTAGATGAGGAAGGGGAAGTGGCTCAACTGGATTTTGGCCCTAAAAACGCAATATTCGAGAAGCCAAAAGAACTAGTAACACATTTGAAACCGTTGTATCTCAGAGGTCATATCAATGGATCACCACTCAGTCGAATGCTTGTTGATGGTGGTGTTGTGGTAAATCTTATGCCCTATTCGGTCTTCAGGAAATTGGGTTTGCCTGATGAAGAATTGATCAAGACCAATATGGTGCTCAACGGGTTTGAAGGCAAAGAGAGAACTGAAGCCAAAGGTGTGATGTATGTGGAGCTTACAGTCGGAAGCAAAACTTTGGCTACTGCATTCTTTGTCGCTGAGGTGCAAGGTAACTACAACGTTATACTAGGTCGTGATTGGGTTCATGCAAACCAGTGTGTGCCATCCACTATGCACCAGTTTTTGATTCAGTGGGTTGATGATGAAGTGGAAGTCATTCATGCGGATAACTCGGCCTGTGTTGCTTTGGCCGATGCATCGGTGGATTGGCAACATCCCAATGCTACTTGCTTGACGGGACGTGACTTATCAGAGTTTGATTTTCTCAGCGCGACCAAGAATGGTTTTGTGCCCATGTCTTTAAAGCTGACTGAATGCAATCGGCTCCAAGGTATGATATGTTTAAATGGATCCTAATTCTGAGTGGTTACAAAAACGTCTTGTAAAATATCGGTCTAGTGAGGACGATATGTATGAGTCTATAGAGGAGTTGGATGACATGGATAAACTTGGACAAGGTTTTACATCGGCTGATCCATTAGAAGAAATAGATATTGGAGATGGTTCAGTCACTCGACCGACATTTATAAACAAAAATTTGAAAGCCGATTGTAAGGCTAAATTAATCGAGATATTGAAAGAATATGTTTGTTGCTTTGCATGGGAATATCATGAGATGCCAGGGTTGAGCCGAGAGCTAGTGGAGCATCGGTTGCCTATAAAGGCCGGTTTTAGACCTTATAAACAGTCGGCCAGAAAGTTTAATCCGAAAACATATGACCAGATCAAGGAAGAGATCGGTCGACTGCTTGAAGCTAATTTCATTCGACCTTGCAGGTATGCCGAGTGGATTTCTAACATTGTCCCAGTGGAGAAGAAGGGATCCGGCAAGTTGAGGGTGTGCATTGACTTCAGAGATTTGAATAGGGCTACACCCAAAGATGAGTATCCCATGCCAATAGCCGATATGCTTATTAATGATGCTTCTGGACATAAGGTTATTAGCTTTCTAGATGGTAATGCCGGATACAATCAAATTTTTATGGCTGAAGAGGACATGTACAAAACGGCTTTCCGATGTCCTGGTTTCCTTGGTTTATTCGAGTGGACAGTGATGACATTTGGATTAAAAAATGCTGGAGCCACATATCAAAGGGCTATGAATTTGATTTTTCATGATTTACTTGGTATCATACTTGAAGTTTATATTGATGATATTGTTGTCAAATCGGATGCTTTTGAATCTCACTTGGCCGATTTGCGTTTAGCTTTTGAAAGAATGAAAAAGTATGGACTGAAGATGAATCCTTTGAAGTGTGCATTCGGCGTGTCAGCTAGCAAATTTTTGGGTTTCATTATTCATGAAGATGGGATCGAAATTGATCCCAAAAAGATAGAGGCCATACAGAAAGTGGAGGCTCCAACATGCAAGAGAGATATGCAAAAGTTCCTTGGCAAGGTCAATTATTTGAGAAGGTTCATAGCTAATCTATCAGGGAAAGTTGATGCATTTACTCCTATCCTTCGGTTAAAGAATGATGCTGATTTCACTTGGGGGGCAAAACAACAAGAAGCCTTTGATATGATCAAGAATTATTTGTGCACTCCTCCGGTGATGAAAGCACCCAAGCATAGAGAGCCTTTTAAGCTTTATATCGCAGCAGAGGAAGGTGTTATTGGTGCTGTTTTGACTCAAGATACCGAAAGAAAAGAGCATGCCATTACGTATTTGAGCAGACGCTTATTGGACGCCAAGACAAGGTATACATTTATTGAAAAACTATGTCTATGCTTATATTATGCTTGCACAAAATTGAGACATTACCTAGTGCTGAGTGTTTGTGTAGTAGCTTGTCAAACCGATGTCATTAAGTACATGTTGCATAGGCCAATTCTTAGTGGTAGAATTGGCAAGTGGGCTTATGCTTTGATTGAATATGATTTGGCTTATGAATCTCTAAAATCCATGAAAGGCCAAATTGTTGCTAATTTCATTGTTGAACATCGGATTAATGACAAGCATGATGTTGATATGAACCTTGTTTCATTAGTGCCATGGAGATTATACTTTGATGGTTCAGTTTGTAACAATGGCCAAGGTGTTGGTATTGTTTATATATCTCCTCATGGTGCTGTTTTTGAAGCATCATGCCGCTTAGAATATATTTGCACAAACAATCAAGCCGAATATGAAGCATTGTTATTCGGCCTAGAGATGTTGCTTGCTATAGGTGTTACACATATTGAGGCTTATGGTGATTCATTACTAGTGGTGCAGCAAGTATCCAAAGTCTTTCAGTGTTTGGACGAATCACTTAATGTTTACCTTGATAAATGTCTAGATATAATTTCTACTTTGGATTGTTTTAGCATTGCTCATATATCTAGGCATGACAATTGGAAAGCAAATGATCTGGCACAACAAGCATCTGGATATCATGTTGATCATGGCATGTTTCATATCTCTCAAAGACCGATGTCTTGTCTTGCCGATATGGGAGAGGCTGAACCTGAACTCACTGATTTGGCCATTAACAAAAAATCTAGTGCAGGTGATAATTCCGACTGGAGAAAGCCCATTGTTGATTACTTGTGCAATCCGAGTGAAAGGGTGGACAGGGCTGTTCGGCGTATGGCTTTCAAGTATACAATGAGAGATGATGGTCTTTATCGCCGAACAGTCGATGATGTTCTTCTAAAGTGTTTGGATGAGGACCAGGCAAGAGTTGCTATGGGAGAAGTACATGAAGTTATTCGTGGCACTCACCAGTCGGCTCCCAATATGAAATGGTTATTGCGACGTGCTGGGTTTTATTGGCCGACTATGATTAATGATTGCTTCAGATATTATAAAGGATGTGAAGCTTGTCAAAAGTTTGGTGATATTCAATTGGCTCCTGCTGCTATGTTACATCCTATTATCAAACCGTGGCCTTTCAGAGGTTGGGGTTTAGATTTCATTGGACAAATCCACCCGTCTTCTTCAAAAGGGCATCGGTTCGTATTGGTGGCAACTGATTATTTCACTAAATGGTCTGAAGCAGTACCTCTCAAGAACATGACACATACGGAGGTAATTCAATTCATAACCGAACACATTATTCATAGATTCGGTATTCCTCAAACATTAACTACAGATCAAGGTTCATCTTTCATGTCACACCAAGTCAGAGAGTTTGCCGAATCTTATAACATAAAGTTGCTCAATTCCTCTCCGTATTATGCCCAAGCTAATGGACAAGCTGAGTCTAGCAATAAAATTTTAATCAAGCTCATCAAGAAGATTGAGGATAATCCGAGGAGATGGCATGAGTTGTTGTCTGAAGCTTTGTGGGCACATAGAATTTCAAGGCATGGTGCTACCAAGGTGACTCCATATGAGCTTGTATATGGCCAAGAGGTTGTTTTACCAGTGGAAGTAAATTTGAATGCTTTGAGAATAGCCAAACACAATGATTTATCGGCAATAGACTTTTATAACTTGATGATGGACAATATTGATGAAGTTGCCGATAAACGTTTGGTTGCTTTGAAGTCCATAGAGAGAGAGACAAGTTGAGGGTTGCAAGAGCTTACAATAAGAAAGTTAAGTTGAAGAATTTTCAAGTTGGTGATCTCGTCTGGAAAGTGATTCTGCCGATTGGTTCAAGAGATAGAAAATTCGGGAAGTGGTCTCCGAGTTGGGAAGGTCCTTTTAGAATTACAAGGGTAGTTCCCGGAAACTCTTATTTGGTGGAATCTGTACAAGGGACGGTGTTACCTAGAGCTCTCAATGGCAAATACTTGAAGAAATACCACCCGAGTGTGTGGCAAGAAGCCTAAGTAGGCAATGGCCGATATATGATTATCGCCCTTAGCACAAACATGGCCGATACATAATTATCGCCCTGAGGAAAATAAATGGCCGATGGAGTGTTGACATCGTCCTTAGAACGAACACTATGCATATTATTTTTCGGCGTGCAAGCTTTGCCGAAAAACAGGGGGGCATGTGTTGATGCCTGATTTTGGCAAGATACAGAGTGAAAGGGTTTTCAGCATGAAAAGTTTCACATCACTGAGTGGAACAATTTTGATGTTTAGGTTATCATCGTCCGACTCCATCTTAGGGGCCGAAATTATATTCCGAGTGGCAGAATTCAATATTCCGAGTGGTTTTCGGCCGATCATGCCTTCGAGACGACCTCGGATGAAGGAGTACTCTAAAGGAATTGTCTTTGTCTCGTCGAAGCAATCAATTTTGATATATAAATCATCTCAATCCGAGTTTGTATGCAAAAGTTACAATCAATACATACCAGCCCTACCAAAGACCAAAATATTACGCTCGACACCAGACACATGTTAATGAGTGTCTGATACAATGCGTGAGCAATTAGGACTTCTGGATGGCCTTGAATGGAAAAACTTTCAACATGAAAAAGTTTCGTCTCATCGAGCCGATCGATTTTCATATACAATTTGTCTCAATCCGAGGTCATATGCAACCTGGAGAGGGAAATCAAGATCAGGCTGTCTTTTCAGTCGGGAAATCCGAGTGGAAAGTTTTACCATCCGAGTGAAAACCTACCGATCGAGTAAAAGGTCGAGTGAAAACTTACCGATCGAGTAAAAGGTCGAGTGAAAACCTACCGATCGAGTAAAAGTTCGTGAAAATCTACCGATCGAGTAAAAGGTCGAGTGAAAACCTACCGATCGAGTAAAAGGTCGAGTGAAAACCTAACGATCGAGTAAAAGGTCGAGTGAAAACTTATCGATCGAGTAAAAGTTTGTCTTCCGAGTGAAAATATAGTCATCCGAGTGAAAGATTGTTTTCCGAATGAAAAGGTCGAGTCAGATGGTCCGAGTGAAAGTCTCTAATATCCGAGTGGATGAGCTCGAATCCGAGTGAAACTGAACATGTGCCCGAAAGTTTATCAAGATGACCTCGGATGAAGAAGTGTTCAATACAGAAGTTATGCATATCATCAAGATGGTAAACTTTGGTTTTGGAGTCATCATCATCAAAGATAGTATATGGCCTACAAGTTCACTACGAGACTCGGATGATCCAGTCTACTGCAAGACCGAGTCCGACTAGAAGGTAAAGATGACCTCAAAGAGTATTCAAGATGGCCTTATTTGAAAAAGTAATCAACATGAGAGTTGTTCGTATCATCGAGGCGCACAAGTTTGATATTTGGGCCGTCTTGATTGGAGATCATATGCAAGCTCAGCGGCCCGCACAAGAAGGAAGACAGAGTTTGGGCCAGATTTAGACTGAATCCGAGTTGGAATAGAACTAGGACTCTAGGACGCGAATTGATGTAATTTTTCTTGTAAGGAAAGCCTAGATGAATCCTTTACTTGTATAGGAAGTCCAGCCGCCTCTTATATATGTTGGGGGTGACGGCTGATTGAACAACACACAACCGAACAAATCAATATACTACTTTTTCAAGTCTATGTTTTATCTCTCCATCGTTTTTCTCTCTCGTTCTTCGCTGTTCTTCGTGTTTGAGAGCTGCGAATCTCGAGGCTCTAGGGCGAGCGAATCGACCTAGGGCAGCCCATAGCCGCCGCACTCCCCGACAGGGTCCCTCCCGGGGGTGTGGGGTTTTCGGGTCTGCAAAAGCGCCCGTCGACTGTCTTGTGTATCGCGCTGTCGGTCGGGCCTCCTTCGACGTGAGCTGCGGTGCATCACCCTCGGCGTCGAGGGTACACGTGACGTGTTCGTGTGTAAATAGAACCCACCTAATGAGTCTAGGTTTAGCATCTTTCTTTTCCATAAGATATTTTATAGTAGCATGATTGGTGTGAACAATTACTTTAGAATCAACAATGTAAAATCTGAATTTATCACAAGCAAACACCACTGCTAAGAATTCTTTTTCAGTAGTAGCATAGTTTTGTTGAGCACTGTCTAGAGTTTTACTAGCATAATGAATAACATTTAGTTTCTTATCAACTCTTTGTCCTAGAACAACACCGACAGCATAATCACTAGCATCACACATAATCTCAAAAGGTAAGTTCCAATCAGGTAGTTGAACAACAGGTGCAGTAGTTAAGGCTTTCTTTAGTGTTTCAAAGGCTTCCATGCAATCATCATCAAACACAAAGGGAATATCCTTTTGCAAAAGATTAGTAAGAGGCCTAGAAATTTTAGAGAAGTCTTTGATAAACCTCCTATAGAAACCAACATGACCAAGGAAACTACGAATACCTTTGATATCTTTAGGACATGACATTTTATCAATTGAATCAACCTTGGCTTTGTCCACCTCAATGTCTCTTTCAAAAATTTTATGGCCCAAGGCAATACCTTCGTTAACCATAAAATGGCACTTCTCCCAATTCAAGATGAGATTTGTTTGTTCACATCTCTGCAAAACTCGATCAAGATTGCTTAAACAATCATCAAAATACTTCCCATAAACAGAAAAGTCATCCATGAAAACCTCAACAATCTTTTCACAAAAATCAGAGAAGATAGCAGTCATACATCTTTGAAAGGTAGCAGGTGCATTACATAAATCGATAGGCATGCGTATATAGGCAAATGTTCCAAAAGGACAAGTAAAAGTGGTATTTTCTTGATCAGATTGTAAAACAGGTATTGGTGAAAAGCCAGAGCATCCATCAAGGAAGCAAAAATGTGTGTGCTTAGATAATCTTTCTAACATTTGATCGATAAAAGGCAGAGGGTAATGATCTTTTCTAGTAGCTTTATTTAGTTTTCTATAATCAATTACCATTCTATAGCCTGTGACAATTGTTTTTGGAATAAGCTCATTCTTATCATTAGGAACAACAGTAATACCTCCTTTCTTAGGGACACAATGAACATGACTTACCCATCTACTATCAGCTATAGGATAGATTATACCTGCTTCCAGAAGTTTCAATATTTTAGTTCTCACTTGTTTCATTTTTGGATTTAACTGACGTTGGTGATCAACAACTGGTTTAGCATCCGGTTCCATATTAATCTTGTGCTGACATAGAGTGGGACTAATGCCCTTAAGATCATCAAGAGTATATCCAATAGCAGCCCTGTGCTTCCTTAGAACTTTCAATAATATTTCTTCTTCATGTTCTGAACGGTTAGCACTAATAATAACATGATTTATCTTCTTTTCATCAAGATAAGCATATTTCAGAGTGTCTGGCAATTGTTTTAATTCAAACACATGATCACCTTCAGGTGGAGGAGGACCTCCTAGAGTTTCAATAGCAAATTGTGTTTAAGCAGAGGTGGTTGTTGGAAAAAGATTCTATCTATTTCATTTCTTTCATGCATATGCAAATCATTTTCATGGTCTAGCAAATATTGTTCCAAAGGATCAGTAGGAGGTACAACAGTAGAAGCAAGACCAATAATCCCATCCTTATTAGGCAAATCTTTCTTATGAGGTTGTTTACTAAACTTGGAAAATTTAAATTCATGATATTCATCACCAAAGCTAACACCGATAGTTTGTTTCACACAATCTATTTTAGCATTCATGGTGTTCAAGAAAGGTCTACCAAAAATAATGGGACAAAAGTCACCTTGTGGGGTGCTAAGAACAAGAAAATCAGTAGGGTATTTTATTTTCCCACACAAGACTTCAACATCTCTAAGAATCCCAATTGGTGATATAGTATCTCTATTAGCAAGTTTAATAGTAACATATATGTCTTCTATTTCAGCAGGTGCTATTTCATCTTTAATTTCTTGGTATAAGGAGAAAGGAATATCACACACACTAGCACCTAGGTCACATAACCCATGATAACAGTGACCTCCTATCTTAACTGAGACAACATGCATGCCAACAACTGGTCTATGTTTATCTTTTCCTTCAGGTTTGGCAATTCTAGAAGCTTCACTACATAATTAGATAACATGCCCATCAATATTATCAACCAAGAGATCTTTAACCATAGCAACACTAGGTTCAACTTTGATTTGTTCAGATGGTTTGGGTGTTCTAACATAACTTTTGTTAACCACAGTTGAAGCTTTAACATGTTCCTTCATCCTAACAGGAAAAGGTGATTTTTCAATATAAGCAGTGGGAACAACTAGATCAACATTGTAAATGATAGTTTCTTATTTAGCTTTTACCGGTTCTTTAACTTCTTCTTTAATTGGTGGGTGATATTTAAACCACTTCTCCTTAGGGACATCGACATGAGTAGCAAAAGATTCACAAAAGGAAGCTACTATCTCGGAGTCAAGTCCATACTTAGGTTCAATACCCGACTCTTTACCTTCGTCAAGTTCCCAATCTTTAGAGCTGCGTTTAATTCTTTCTAAAATATCCCACCGGAGTTCAATAGTCTTCTTCATAAAAGAACTAGTTGAAGAAGTATCGAGCATGGATTGATCATTACGAGAAAAACGAGCATACAAATTGTGAATAATAATTTCTCTTGAGAGCTCATGATTGGGGCATGAATATAACATTCACTTAAGCCTCCCCAAGATAGAGCGATACTTTCTCCTTCACGAGGCCAAAAATTATATATATAATTCCGATCACGATGAACTAGATGCATAGGATAAAATTTCTGATGAAATTCCAATTTCAAACGGTTCCAATTCCAAGATCCAATATCATCACATAGCCTATACCATGTCAATGCTTTTCCCTTCAAAGATAAAGGGAAAACCTTATTATTAGCTTCATCTCCAGGCAAACCTATAAGCTTAAACGATCTACAAATTTCATTCACATATATCAAGTGCATATCAGGATGTTCGGTTCCATCTCCTGCATAAGGATTAGCTAGCAGTTGTTTTAACATACCCGAAGGAATTTCATATTCAATATTTTCAGTAGGCGTAGTAGGTTGATGGGTAATTAATTGTGGTTCCGGTCGAGGTGAAGATACCCCGAAACCCCCCCTCAAAGTATTGTTTTCCATAGTAGCAAGTGACAATAAATTTCAGCACGTAGTAATAATGTTTCCTTACCGATTTCCACTTACCAAGAGCGCTTCACTCCCTGTCAATGGCGCTAGAAAATGGCCTTGATGACCCACAAGTATAGGGGGTCAATTGTAGCCTTTTCGATAAGTAAGAGTGTCAAACCCAACGAGGAGCAGAAGGAAATGACAAGTGGTTTTCAGCAAGCTAATGTCTGCAAGTGCTAAAATTGTAAGTAGCGGAGTAGTTTGATAGCAAGATAATTTGTAACGAGCAAGTAACAATAGTAGTAACAAAAGTGCATAAAGGTATCCCAATCCTTTTGAGGCAAAGGACATGCCAAAATGGTTTCTTATAATAAGCAAAGTGTTCTTGAGGGTACATGGGAATTTCATCTAGTCACTTTCATCATGTTGGCCTAATTCGTGTTCGGTACTTTGATAATTTGATATGTGGGTAGACCGGTGCTTAGGTGTTGTTCTTACTTGAACAAACCTCCTACTTATGATTAACCCTCTTGCAAGCATCCGCAACTACGAGAAAAGTATTAAGAATAAATTCTAACCATAGAATTAAACTTTTGGATCCAATCGGTCCCTTGCGGAATAGCGCATAAACTGGGGTTTAAGGTTCTGTCACTCTCGCAACCTACCATCTAATAACTACTCCACAATGCATTCCCGTAGGCCCAAATATGGTGAAGTTTCATGTAGTCGATGTTCACATGACACCACTAAGATAATGGCAACATACATACCATCAAAATATCGAACACATACCAAGTTCACATGATTACTTGCAACATGATTTCTCTCGTGACCACAAAAACGAAAGTAACTACTCAAAAATGATAAACATGCTCAAGATCAGAGGGGTATGGAATAGCATAATGGATCTGAACATATAATCTTCCACGAAATAAACCATATAGTAATCAACTACAAGACGTAATCAACACTACTAGTCATCCACAAGCACCAATCTATAGTTTTGATACAAAGATTGAACACAAGAGATGAACTAAGGTTTGAGACGAGTTGGTGCTGTGAAGATGTTGATGAAGATAGCCCTCCCCAAAATGGGAGAGTTGTTGGTGATGATGATGACGATGATTTCCCCCTCCGGGAGGGAAGTTCCCCCGGCGGAATCGTTCTGTCGGAGGGCAAAAATGCTCCTGCCCAAGTTCCATCTCGAGGCGGTGGCGCTTCGTCCCGAATGTCCTCCTCTGATTTTTTTAGGTCAAAATGACATATACCAGAAGATGGGCACCGGAGGTGGGCCGAGGAGGGCAGCACCCACCAGGGCGCGCCTGGGCCTCCTGCCACGCCCAGGTGGGTTGTGCCCACCTGGTGGCCCTCCTTTGGTACTTTTTTGCTCCAATATTTATTTAATATTCCATAAAAAATCCTCGGGGAGTTTCAGCTCATTTGGAGTTGTGTAGAATAGGTAGCTTGACGTAGCTTTTTCAGGTCCAGATTTCCAGCTGCCAGAATTCCCCCCTTGGTGCATACCTTGCATATTATGAGAGAAAAGGCATTAGAATTACTCCAAAAAGCATTATTATACAATAAAACGACATAAATAACAGTAGGAAAACATGACGCAAAATGGATGTATCAGTGTCTTGGGGACACAAGAGACTATTTGTTATTTGGTTGCAGGGTTGTTTGAGAGAGACTATCTTCATCCTACGCCTCCCACGGATTGATAAACCTTAGGTCATCCACTTGAGGGAAATATGCTACTGTCCTACAAAACTCTATGCTTGGAGTTCCAACACGAGTCTACAAGAAGAAGGTTGCATAGTAGACATCACCTACCTGTTGGCGCCCCCCCTTCCTTGTTTGCCTGCGGGGGGAAGGCAGGAGGAGGTGGCGCCCCCCCTTTCCTTCCTCTTAGGTGGAGGGAAGGAAAGAGGGGCTAGCCCTCCCCCTTTCCATTCATAGGGCCGACGGCCAAGAGAAGGGGCGCGCCAGCCCCTTGTGGGCTGGTGTGTTCCCCTCTCTTGGCCCATAAGGCCCATTAACCTCCCGGGGCTTCCGGGAACCCCTTCCGATGATCCGATGACTACCCAATACAATCTGAAACCTTTCCGGTGACCAAATAGCATCGTCCTATATATCAATCTTAACCTCTGAACCATTTCGGAGTTCCTCGTCATGTTCGTGATCTCATCCAGGACTCCGAACAAGCTTTTCTTACCAAATCACATAACTCATATAATACTATATCGTCAACAAACGTTAAGCGTGCGGACCCTACGGGTTCAAGAATGATGTAGACATGACTGAAACGCCTCTCTGGTCAATAACCAATAGCGGAACCTGGACGCCCATATTAGTTCTTACATATTCTATGAAGATTTTCATCAGTCGAACCTTATGACAACATACGTAATTCCCTTTGTTTGTCGGTATGTTACTTTCCCGAGATTCGATCGTTGGTATCTTCATACCTAGTTCAATCTCGTTACCGGCAAGTCTCTTTACTCGTTCCATAATACATCATCTCGTAAATAACTCCTTAGTCACTTTGCCTGTAAGCTTCTTGTTATGTGTATTACCGAGAGGGCCCATAGATTCCTCTCTGATACACGGAGTGAAAAATCCTAATCTCGATCCATGCCAACTCAACATACACCTTCGGAGATACCTGTAGAGCATCTTTATGATCACCCAGTTACGTTGTGACATTTGATAGCACACAAGGTATTCCTCTGGTATCCCGGAGTTGCATGATCTCATAGTTGAAGGAATATATATTTGACATTAAGAAAGCAATAGCAATAAATTGAACAACCATATGCTATGCTAACGGATGGGTCTTGTCCATCACATCATTCTCCTAATGATGTGATCTCATTATCAAGTAACAACACATGTCCATGGTTAGGACACCTTAACCATCTTTGATCAACGAGCTAGTCTAGTAGAGGCTCACTAGGGACACGGTATTTGTTTATGTATCCACACATGTGTTTAAGTTTTTGATCAATACAATTCTAGCATGAATAATAAACCTTTATCATGAATAAGGAAATATAATAGTAACAACTTTATTATTACCTCTAGGCATATTTCCATCAGTCTCCCACTTGCACTAGAGTCAATAATCTAGATTACATTGTAATGAATCTAACACCCATGTAGTCTTGGTGTTGATCATGTTTTGCTCGCGGAAGAGGCTTAGTCAACGGGTCTGCTAAGTTTAGATCCGTATGTATTTTGCAAATTTCTATGTCTCCATCCTTGACCTTTTCATGAATGGAGTTGAAGCATCTCTTGATGTGTTTGGTTCTCTTGTGAAACCTGGATTCCTTCGCTAAGGCAATTGCTCCCGTGTTGTCACAAAAGATATTCATTGGACCCGATGAACTAGTTTTACACCCAGATCGGATATGAACTCCTTCATCTAGACTCCTTCATGTGCTGTTTCTTGCTACTTCTTGAGTTTGCGTTGGTTTTTCCCTTAAAGAGGAACGGGTGATGCAGCACAGTAGAGATAAGTATTTTCCTCAGTTAAGAACCAAGGTATCAATCCAGTAGGAGAAACGCGCAAGTCCCCAATCGATGCACCTGCACAAACAATCAAACACTTGCACCCAACGCGATAAAGGGGTTGTCAATCCCTTCAAGGTCATTTGCAAAGGTGAGATCTGATAGAGATAAATAAAACTAAACAAAAGATATTTTTTTTGGGTTTTTTGGTTTATGGATCTGAAAAATAAAAGATTGCAAAATAGTAGATCAGAAACTAATATGATGCAAAATAGACCTGGGGGGCCACAGGTTTCACTAGAGGCTTCTCTCATGAAGGCAAATTATACAGTGGGTGAACAAATTACTGTCAAGCAATTGATAGAAAAGCGCAAAGTTATGACGATATCCAAGGCAATAATTATGTAATATAGGCATCATGTCCGTGTCAAGTAGACCGACTCTTTCCTGCATCTACTACTATTACTCCACACATCGACCGCTATCCAGCATGCATATAAAGTATTAAGTTCATAAATAATGGAGTAACGCCTTAAGTGAGATGACATGATGTAGAGGAATAAACTCATGCAATATGATGTAAACCCCATCTTTTTATCCTCGATGGCAACAATTCAATACGTGCCTCGCTACCCCTACTTTGTCACTGGGTGAAATCACGCAAGATTGAACCCAAAGCTAAGCACCTCTCCTGTTGCAAGAAAAACCAACCTAGTTGGCCAAACCAAACTGATAATTCAAAGAGAAATACAAAGATATCAAATCATGCATATAAGAATACAGAGAAGATTCAAATTATATTCTTAGATAAGCTGATCATAAATCAACAATTCATCGGATCTTGACAAACACACCGTAAAAGAAGATTACATCAGATAGATCTCCAAGAACATCGAGGAGAACATGGTATTGAGAATAAAAGAGAAAGAATCCACCTAGCTACTAGCTATGGACCTGTAGTGTAACGCCCCGGTTTTGATGCGCCAGGTGTCCGCCAGTTATTCACCGTCATTGCCATGTCATTTGCTTGCGTTGCATTTTATCATGTCATCATATGCATTGCATTGCATGCGTGTTCGTCTCAGGCATCCGAGCATTTTCCCCGTTGTCCGTTTTGCAATCCGACATTCCTATGTCCTCCGGCGTCCCCCTTTTGTCTCTTGTTGTGAGCGGGTGTTAAACTTTCTCGAAATGGACCGTGATTTGCCAAGCGGCCTTGGTACACCACCGATAGACCGCCTGTCAAGTTTCGTGCCATTTGGAGTCCGTTTGATACTCCAACGGTTAACCGTGTAGCCCGAAACCCCTTCTTTTGTGCAGCCCAACACCCCTCCTAATCAGCTCACTAACCCAGCAAAACCCCCTCCATGCTCTCGGTCGTTCGATCACGACCGCGTGGCCGAAAACCGCTCCCCATTTGGACTCGCCTAGGTCCCAGAACCTATATATATATATATGTGCATCTCTCCCGAAAATCCCGCAGATGAAACCCTAAATTTTCCCTCCACCGCCGCCGGACGCGTCCGCGACGGCCGGACATGTCCACCCCGCTTACCCCGTCCAACCGTGCGCCTCCGCGTGGCGACCACGCCCCACTTCGCCGTTCCCGCCGCCGCGGCCCGCGGAGCCCGTCGTGGGCCCGCGTGGGCCCAGATCTGACCGCCGCCAGGCCCGACCGCGCCTCCCAGCGCTTGTCCCCGCCGCCGGTGCGCTCCAGCGCCCGTCCCCGCCGCTGGTGTGCTCCGGCGCCGACCCCGCCGCCGTCGCCCGAGCGCCTAGCTCCGGCGCGCGCCGCCGCCCCTCCTCGTCCAGCCGCGCCGCCCCGCAGGCGCCTCCCCGCGCCGCCGAGCGCCCCGCGCCGCCTCCCGCGTCGCCATCCATCGCCGCCGGTCGCCACCTTCGCCGCGGCACGCCGCCGCCGCCCGACCCGGCGCGCCCCGCGCCCGAGCCGGTGGGCTCTGTGCCTAGCCCGCGTCCCCGCGGTCCCGTCCAGCCGGTGCCTTGCCCCGACCTCGTCGCTCCGGCCGCCGCGCCGCCCGTCTCCGACAAGCCCAGCCCTGCCTCGATTTCCGTGCGCCCGATCCAGATCCAAAACGAGGTTGACTTTCCCCCCTCTGTTTTTCTCCAAGTCCCAAAATTCTTACATTATGTGGCTCTGTTCATCGCATCATATCTCCTCGCATACATCCCTGTTTTGCATGCATGATATATCAAAATGTTCGATGTGAGACGCTCTACATTTCATTCCATTGTGTCATGCTTGTTTGAGTCCATCTTGATGCCCTAATCATCGTTGCAAGAGTGCTATATGGTGTTAACTGCTGTCTGTTAACAGAACTTGATGATTTGTTATTTTTGTTGCATTTGATGTGTGCATCTTATGAGCATGAGCTCTACATGTGTTTTGAACTATGACATGCCATCTTTACAGAGGTTCAATCCATGTATTTTTGTGAGTCTTCTAGTGAGTGCATCAAGCTCGTGTAGTATGGTACTTGTTGTTGCTATTTTGCTAGGCTGAATCTGTTATTTCGTGATGCTATGTAAACCTGCTGCTACAAGTCATTCCATGCATAATCTGGAGATATTAACTAAGTATGATTTGTTATACATGTCATGATCTATCCATTCATGCCCCTGGTTGCATTTATAGCCTGCCGTAGCTTGTTTTAATCTTGCTCTCAAATCGCTAAATAATGTTGCTGTCAGCCTGTTAACATTAAGTTCAGTTTTGCCATGTGTTTTGCTAGTGATCCATGCACCCTATGAACTTGTTATTGCCATGCTTAGCTTCATAAATATGTGTTCTTACTGTTGGTCACCTTGCCATGCCATGTATTGCTCTGTGGTGAGTGGTACAAGCTCACCAACATACCTACTTATTGTTGTTCCTGCCATGTCTGAATCTGTCATATCATTGGCCATGTTTGCATGGATGCCACCATATTTTCTGTTGATCTTTGGATTTAGTTCAGTAAGGGAGATTTGTTCTTTGTATTTAGTAGTAGCATGCATGCCTTTGTTTGCCTTGTTAAGTTCCTATAACATGTTGTTTGATAGCTCTAAACATTGCAACCTGATGTTATTTCTGTTAAGCCTGAAACTGTTATTATTTGCAATCTTGCCATGTCTTTTTGAGCATGTTCTAGTATTTTCTGGAGATAGCTCAGTGTTCATGTTTTGTTATGCTTTACCTGTATATCATGTCCATGACTTTTGTTTTTATTTTAAGGTGCTGTAGCATGTTGTTTTGGTGCTTGCAATATGCCTAGTTGCTGTTTTGGACAGCTTGTCCTTTAAACTTGTTTCATGTGTGTGTGTTGAACCGTTGCTCCGTTTTGGAGTGTGCTCTATATGAAACTTGCTTGATTTTGCATGTAGCTTCATATTATCATGTTGCATCCTTGTTTGAGGTGTTTGCTTGATGTTTGTATGCATTTTGCATCAATACCATGTTTAACTTCTTTTGCTCATATCTTCTAGGCCGTAGCTCCGAATTAAATGAACTTTATATGTAACTTGACTAGAATCTCGTGTAGATCATCTTGGTGCATCTTAACTTGCTGTTTAACAACTTGAACATAAGGTTTATTCAGATCTGGACCAATTTTGAAACTTGCATATGAGGACTTACCGGAATTGTTATATGTTGTTTCTGGCCTCATTTAAACTTGCTTTGATGTGTTGCTCTTGTATGCATCATCTCTTGCCATGAGTAGCTTCATCTAGCTTTGTCATGCATCATACTTGGTTGAGCATCATGCCATGTCTATGTGTTGGGTGTTTACCTTGTTGTTTGCCTCTTTCCGATTGTGCTTCTTCTTGTTAGTTCCTGTTTCGTTGCAATCGTGAGGATTCGTTCGTCTACGCTTGGTTCGTCTTTGTGGCTTCATCTTCTTCATGGACTCATTCTTCTTCCTAGCGGGATTTCAGGCAAGATGACCATCACCTTGGATCTCACTA
Organism: Triticum timopheevii; assembly: GCA_963921465.1. Lineage (NCBI taxonomy): Eukaryota > Viridiplantae > Streptophyta > Magnoliopsida > Poales > Poaceae > Triticum > Triticum timopheevii. Next base: position 501,041,142 of record OY997272.1, read on the forward strand.
CTATCATTGCTATGCTAGTTGCTTCGTTCTATCGCTATGCTGCGCTACCTATCACTTGTTCTTCAAGCCTCCCCAATTTGCCATGTCAGCCTCTAAGCTTTTCACCCTTCCTAGTGAACCGTTGCTTGGCTATGTTACCACTTTGCTCAGCCCCTCTTATAGCGTTGGTAGTTGCAGGTGAAGTTGAAGATTGCTCCATGGTGGACAGGATTATGTTGGGATATCACAATATCTCTTATTTATTTAATGCATCTATATATTTGGTAAAGGGTGGAAGGCTCGGCCTTATGCCTGGTGTTTTGTTCCACTCTTGCCGCCCTAGTTTCCGTCATACCGGTGTTATGTTCCCGGATTTTTGCATCCCTTACGCGGTTGGGTGATTTATGGGACCCGCTTGACAGTTCGCTTTGAATAAAACTCCTCCAGCAAGGCCCAACCTTGGTTTTACCATTTGCCTCACCACCACCTACTTTTCCCTTGGGAGTCGCTCTCTCGAGGGTCATCTTTATTTTAGCCCCCCGGGCCAATGCTTGTCTAAGTGTTGGTCCAAACCGAGCGATGTCCGGTGCCCCCTGGGCAACCAGGGTCTATGCCAACCCGACGTCTGGCTCATCTGGTGTGCCCTGAGAACGAGATATATGCAGCTCCTATCGGGATTTGTCGGCACAGCGGGCGGCTTTGCTGGTCTTGTTTTACCATTGTTGAAATATCTTGTAACCGGGATTCCGAGACTGATCGGGTCTTCCTGGGAGAAGGAATATCCTTCGTTGATCATGAGAGCTTATCATGGGCTAAGTTGGGACACCCCTGCAGGGTATAAACTTTCGAAAGCCGTGCCCGTGGTTATGTGGCAGATGGGAATTTGTTAATATCTGGTTGTAGATAACTTGACACCAGATCCGAATTAAAACACATCAACCGTGTGTGTAGCCGTGATGGTCTCTTTTCGGCGGAGTCCGGGAAGTGAACATGGTTTTGGGTTATGTTTGACGTAAGTAGGAGTTCAGGATCACTTCTTGATCATTGCTAGCTTCACGACCGTTCCTTTGCTTCTCTTCTTGCTCTTATTTGCGTATGTTAGCCACCATATCATGCTTAGTCGATGCTGGAACCTCACCACTTTACCCCTTCCTTTCCCATTAAGCTTTGCTAGTCTTGATACCCATGGTAATGGGATTGCTGAGTCCTCGTGGCTCACAGATTACTACATCAACAGTTGCAGGTACAGGTTATGCGATGATCATGACGCGAGAGCGATGTTTGCTTGATTTGGAGTTCTTCTTCTGCTTCTTCTTCGATCAGGGGATAGGTTCCAGGTCGGCAGCCTGGGCTAGCAGGGTGGATGTCGTTTGAGTTTCTGTTTGTGTTTCATCCGTAGTCGGATGGTGCTCTTATGTAAGATGATGTTGTATTCGTGTGGCATTGTATGCCTTATGTATGTATCCCTATCTATTATGTAATGTTGATGTAATGATATCCACCTTGCAAAAGCATCTTCAAGATGCGCTTCTATCCTTGGTGGGACCTTCGAGTTCCTTTTGGATAGGGTCGCATCTTGGGCGTGACATGTAGGACTGTGGTAAACTACTCACGCTTCATCGGAAGGGCAGTAGAGTTGATGTAGATGCCCTCCATGATCAAATCCCCCTCCGGCAGGATGCCGGAAAAGGCCCCAAGATGGGATCTCATGGGAACAGAAGGTTGCAGCGGTGGAAAAGTGTTTTCGTGGATGCTTCTGGTGGTTCTGGAATATATGTGAATATATAGGAGGAAGAACTAGGCCAGGAAGGTTACGAGGGGCCCACAAGGTAGGGGGTTGCCCCCCTAGGGCGTGCCCTCCACCCTTGCCGCCACCTCGTGGCTCTTCTGACTTGCACTCCAAGTCCCCTGGGTGTCTTTTGGGCCAAGAAAATCATCGTGAAGTTTTATTCCGTTTGGACTGTGTTTAGTATTCCTTTTCTGTGAAGCTTAAAAACAAGGAAAAAACAGAAAGTGGCACTGGCTCTAGGTTAATAAGTTAGTCCCAGAAATAATATAAAATAGCATCTTAATGCATATAAAACATCCAAAACAGATAATATAATAGCATGTAACAATAAAAAAATATAGATACATTGGAGACGTATCAAGCATCGCCAAGCTTAATTCCTGCTCGTCCTTGAGTAGGTAAATGATAAAATTAGAATTTTTGATGTGGAATGATACCTATCATATTTATCCATGTAATTTTCTTTATTGTGGCATGAACATTCAGATCCATAAGATTCAAAACAAAAGTTTAGTATTGACATAAAAACAATAATATTTCAAGCATACTAATAAAGCAATCGTGTCTTCTCAAAATAACATGGCCAAAGAAAGCTATCCCTACAAAATCATATAATCTGGCTATGCTCCATCTTCATCACACAAAGTATTCAAATCATGCACAACCCCGATGAAAAGCCAAGCAATTGTTTCATACTTTTGATGTTCTCAAACTTTTTCAACTTCACGCAATACATGAGCGTGAGCCATGGATATATCACTATAGGTGGAACAGAATATGGTGGTTGTGGAGAAGAAAAAAAGAAGGAGATAGTATCACATTAACTAGATGTATCAACGGGCTATGGAGATGCCCATCAATAGATATCAATGTGAGCGAGTAGGGATTGCCATGCAACGGATGCACTAGAGCTATAAGTTTACGAAAGCTCAAAAAGAAAACTAAGTGGGTGTGCATCCAACTCGCTTGCTCACGAAGACCTAGGGAAATTTGAGGAAGCCCATCATTGGAATATACAATCCAAGTTCTATAATGAAAAATTCCCACTAGTATATGAAAGTGACGACATAGGAGACTCTCTATCATGAAGATCATGGTGCTACTTTCAAGCACAAGTGTGGAAAAAGGATACATTGCCCCTTCTCTCTTTTCTCTCATTGTTTATTTATTTATTTGGTGGGCTTCTTGGCCTATTTTATTTTTTGTAAAGTACGGAGGCTCATCCCAACTTGTGAGGGAATCATAGCTTCCATCATCCTTTCCTCAAATGGGACAATGCTCTAATAATGATGATCATCACACTTTTATTTACTTACAACTCAAGAATTACAACTCGATACTTAGAACAAAATATGACTCCATATGAATGCCTCCGGCGGTGTACAGGGATGTGCAATGACTCAAGAGTGACATGTATGAAAATTATAAATGGTGGCTTTGCCACAAATACTATGTCAACTACATGATCATGCAAAGCAATATGACAATGATGGAACATGTCATAGTAAAACAGAATGGTGGAAGTTGCATGGCAATATATCTCAGAATGGCTATTGAAATTCCATAATAGGTAGGTATGGTGGCTGTGTTGAGGAAGGTGATAGGTGGGTGTATGGCACCGGCGAAAGTTGCGCGATACTAGAGAGGCTAGCAAGGGTGGAAGAGTGAGAGTGCGTATAATCCATGTACTCAACATTAATCATAAAGAACTCACATACTTATTGCAAAAATCTATTAGTCATCGAAACAAAGTATTATGTGCATGCTCCTAGGGGGATAGATTGGTAGGAAAAGATCATCGCTCGTCCCCGACCGCCACTCATAAGGAAGACAATAAATAAATAAATCATGCTCCAACTTCATCACATAACGGTTCACCATACTTGCATGCTACAGGAATCACAAACTTTAACACAAGTATTTCTACAATCCACAATTACTCACTAGCATGACTCTAATACCACCATCTTTATATATCAAAACAATCATAAGGAATCAAACTTCTCATAGTATTCAATGCACTTTATATGAAAGTTTTTTATTATATCCCTCTTGGATGCTTGTCATATTAGGACTAATTTCATAACCAAAGCAAATTACCAGGCTGTTTAGAGAGACTCTCAAAATAATATAAGTGAAACATGAGAGTTTGATAATTTCTTCAAAATAAAACCACTGCCGTGCTCTAAAAAGATATAAGTGAAGCACTAGAGCAAAATTGCGTAACTCAAAAGATATAAGTGAAGCACATAGAGTATTCTAATAAATCACGATTCATGCATGTCTCTCTCAAAAGGTGTGTACAGCAAGGATGATTGTGGAAAACTAAAAAGTAAAGACTCAAATCATACAAGATGGTCCAAGCAAAACACATATCATGTGGTGAATAAAAATATAGTCTCAAGTAAATTTACCGATAGGCGAAGACGAAAGAGGGGATGCCATTCGAGGCATCCCCAAGCTTAGGCTCTTGGTTGTCCTTGAATATTACCTTGGGGTTCCTTGGGCATCCCCAAGCTTAGGCCCTTGCCGCTCCTTATTCCATAGTCCCTCAAATCTTTACCCAAAACTTGAAAACTTCACAACACAAAACTCAACAGAAAATCTCATAAGATCCGTTAGTATAAGAAAATAAATCATCACTTTTGGTACTGTTTTGAACTCATTCTTTATTTATATCTGTGTAATATCTACTATATTCCAAATTTTCCATGGTTCATACCCCTGATACAACCCATAGATTCATCAAAATAAGCAAACAACACATAGAAAACGGAATCTGTCAAAAACAGAATAGTCTATAGCAATCTGTAACTCTCGAATACTTATGTAACTCCAAAAATTCTGAAAAATTAGGAAAACCTGGGCATTTTGTATACCAATCTTGTACAAAAAGAATTAGATAAATAGCGCACTTCTGTAAAAAATTAGAATTATTTTCCTGGGCGCAAAAGTTTCTGTTTTTTAGCGAGAACAAAACAACTATCACTCTAAGCCATCCCAAAGGTCTTACTTGGCACAAACACTAATTAAAACACAAAAACACATCTAACCAGAGGCTAGATGAATTATTTATTGAAAAACAAAACCAAAAAATCAAGAACAAAAATAAAATATGGTTGCCTCCCAACAAGCACTATAGTTTAACGCCCTTAGCTAGGCATAAAAACATAGATCTAGGTATTGCCATACTAATAATAAGGCATATCACGTATGCTCATCTCATACTCCCTTCGTTCAGCAGCAAGTTTTCTTTGTGGTAAGCAAAAGTAATCAAAAGGGCTAAATTTAATAGGATAAGGATCCCTAAGATCAAGTTCAGGAGGAATTGGCTCCTCCTTCGGCCCCTTGTATTTTATGATCAACTCATCATTGTAAGCGTTCTTTTGGAAAAAAGTCATGAGCTTATTTTCTAGAGAGAAACCTAATCTGTTGTTTTGTATAGTAAAATTATCATTGAGTTCAGAGATCTTCACAACTAAAACATCGGTAGGGACCCTTTTTCTTAAATTTTTGTTATAAGCAACATGATCGAGCGATCGTAAATGCATTATTTCTTCTTGATTAAAGAGAATCCCCTCTATGGGAGAACGACCACCATCTATTTTATAATGCGCAAAAATTTCACTAGCTTCTTTCATAATGAATCTAAACTCATGAGCTAGAAATATGGTAGGGGCGCGTTTAACAAAAGAATGCTCAATATTAGAGAACTCTAGAAAAATCCTTTGTATGCAAGGATGCATATGGAAAAATTGTCTTTCAAGTTCAATTACAAGCAAAGTTATTGCATCCGCGAGACTATTAGTTTTATGGAGAATAGGTCCACCTAATGTGGATAGCACACTGGCACAAGTAAAGAAATCTTGAATGGCTCCTTTTCCAATAATATTGCCGCTACCTATGCAAAGGTTTTTAGTGTGCAAGATAGTAGGTTCTTCATGAGGATCAATATTAGCAAAATTATCCAGGTTTCCCTCATCATTACTACTATCCTTTTCAACGATAATCTCCCTAGATTCAGACATGATGGCAAGAAATCGATCTAGCAAACGAGCAAACGAAATGGCAAACGGAAAGACGAACTGAAGAAAGGCGAAAAAAGAAAATCTTTTCGAAAATCATTTTAGAAGTGGGTGTCGGATTTAGGGTTCCGGCAGACCCTTGAGGTTCGAACACTGGGGTGCGTGCGGAGGTTTCGCCTTCTACCTACCTGTTCCTCGCCGAATCGCTTAGATCTAAACTACGAGAAGAACAACACAAGAGACACAGGATTTATACTGGTTCAGGCCACCATTGTGGTGTAATACCCTACTCCAGTGTGTGGTGTGGTGGATTGCCTCTTGGGATGATGATGAACAATACAAGGAGGAACAGCCTCACGAGGGTCTGTTCTGGTGGTCTCTCTCTCTTTGCCGTTCGGATGGATCGATCCCCCCTACCATGTGGGTGGCTAGTCCTATTTATAGGCGAAGGCCCTGGGCCTCTTCCCAAATATTGAGCAGGAAGGGCGCCGACAATTGGCCAATTTGAAGGGGAACATCTAGTACACTTATCTTGACTAAAGTTGTCCCTCGCCTGGCAAAGGCTCTGGTGGTGACGCCGACTTGGGCTCCACGGTGACCTCCATCCTGCCGTTGGACTGGTCTTGGTCTTGTTGCACCGAAATGGACGCCTTTGCTTGATGCTCCCGCCTGCGCTTGCTCCCCTTGCACCAAAGAGGAAAGAAGGACACTGCGCGGGCTGGCGCCCGGCAGTCACCCTTGGTCGTCATGGCTTGCGTCATGGGCACCTCGCAAGGTACCCCACCTTGAACTCTCCGCCTCCTCGTGAGCCAGCCTGACGAGGCCGTGCCTGAGGAAGTTCCTTGTCGTCTGCCCCGCGAGGCTTGGCCCCTTGCGAGGGTCTTGAGCTTGCTTTGATGAAGATGGGCCGTGCTGGGCCCCCTTTGAGCCACGCCGCAGGCCGCGGGCAGGCAAGTCTGGGGACCCCCGTTCCCAAAACGCCGACAGTAGCCCCCGGGCCCAAGGCGCGCCCGGACTTGACCGAGCAGAGAAGCGAAAGGGCAAGTGCGAAGCGTCACGGGCCCTAACAGCCTGCGGCCTTGGGCGCCGCGTGGCGGTCGATTGGATGTGGGCGGCTCCACTTCCCCACGACGCCTCGGCAACCGCATGGACTCGACAAGTCTCTGCATGCAAAAACGGGTCATGATTACCTGCGATCGTGGAAGCCGACGGTTGGCCTCCTCCGGCTATAAGTACGGCACACCGCGTGCCCTTCCAGTTCATCCCCTCTTGCTTCTTCTTCTTCCTCATGGCCCCGCCAAGGAGGCTCTCGGCCGCAGAGAAGGGAAAAGCTCGCCAGGCCGAGCCTGTCTCTCCCCTGCCAAAGCGCGGTCGCGGCCGCCCTCGCAAGCACCCCGTGGCCTCCACGGTGGTTCCCCGTGTCAGCGGAGGTGACTTCCCGCATGGCGCCGGGCGGCCGGCCGTGGCTGGGGGGTGCGTTTCGGTCGTGTGGCCCCCGAGGCCGCGCTCTCGCACTGCGGAGGTGCTGTCGGAGTTTGTTGTGTGGGCAGCGGAGCCGGCCAGCGCCCGGCTTCAGCTCCCTCGCTTCCTCCTAGGTGAGCTCCCGGCTGGCGCCCCGGGTGGCCTCTGGCTCCAGGCAGACGGCTGCTGCAGCCGGGCCTCGTGGGCTTCGCTGGAGATCTTCGCATCCGAGAGCCTGGCCCTGACCCGCGGCTGGCAGAAGTTTGCCCGTGCGCGAGGCCTGAGCCGCCGGTGCACCCTGCACTTCAAGTTCGACGGCGACGCCACCCTCTACGTGAGGGTGTTTGGGGAAGATGGTCGCCGTGCTGGGTGCTGCCCTAAAGACGACGGCCACGGCCGGGGACCCAGCCCCGGCGGGGATGGAGAGGGCAGCGAGCGCGCGGCTGGTGGCGCCCAGGATTCCTCAAGCTTCTCTGGTTCCTCTTCGGGTAGCGACTCTTCTAGCAGCGGCCGCGGTCTGCCTCCGCGCCGTCGTGCCTGCTTAGAGGGCGGTAGCGGGTCCGCCCGCCGTCGCACCCTGGTGAAGTGCGAGAGGGAGTCCGCCTGAGCTCCGGAGGCAGCTCGGGCCCGGCGCCTGGCGAGCTTTGCCTGATTTGTTCCTCCTTTTCCTTTCTCCTGCGCAAAAAGACAACTATGTGGGGGCCCCATGGGGGCGTGTTTGTGTTACCGTTGTCAATCATCGTAATGTTTCCGTAGTTCTGGTATTGTTCCTTCTTGCTGAATGCCTGCGCGTAGGTAATCTCCAGCCTTGGCCATGGGGTGACTGACCCGGGTCCTGTATTCATGTCGCAGTGCCCATGAGGCACAGACTGGAGGAACGCTCCTGTTAGTGAGCCCGGGTCGTGAGGTCTTGACCAAAAGGATCGAAACACTCGCGAGGGCGCCAGGGTCGCCCCCTCGCGAGACCTCGCGCAAGAGAAATCGGGGTCGGAGGGCGAAAAATTGAAGAGCCAAAAGTCAAAAGACAGTGATAGTTTCAATAAAACTTCAAATGAGAATGAGCTAGCCAACTGCAGAAAGCAAATGAAAAAGCTGCGTCCGACACCTAGTCTAGTCTTCGACGTCTTCTCACCAGCGCGGAGCTAAGTGCTGCCACTAGGCGTGGGAGGGAGCCCTAGGGCTTGAGGCCGGCGCTCCTGAGACTCCGGGGCGTGTACAGCCCCAACTCATTATTACGTGAGAGTGTCACGGGCGGCCAGCTTCACAGGCGTTGGCCTTCTTCACAGGCTCCGGGCCTTTCTTCAGGGAAGCAAGCTTCACGGGCATTGGCCCTCTTCACAGGCTCCGAGCCTTTTCCAAAAATGCGATAGCTTCAGAGGCATTCGCCTTCTTCACAAGCTCCGGGCCTTTCTTCAGGGAAGCAAGCTTCACGGGCATTGGCCCTCTTCACAGGCTCTGGGCCTTTTCCAAAAAGGATGGTCTTCACAGGCGTTCGCCTTCTTCACAGGCTCCGGGCCTTTTCCAAAAAAGATGGTCTTCACAGGCGTTCGCCTTCTTCACAGGCTCCGGGCCTTTTCCAAAAAAGATGGTCTTCACAGGCGTTCGCCTTCTTCACAGGCTCGGGGCCTTTTCCAAAAAAGATGGTCTTCACAGGCGTTCGCCTTCTTCACAGGCTCCGGGCCTTTTTCCAAAAAAGATGGTCTTCACAGGCGTTCGCCTTCTTCACAGGCTCCGGGCCATTTCAGGGGTAAAACCCCCGGAGGCGCTGGATGTTCCACGCATTCTGGACTGGCACCCCCTCCTGAGTCTCCAAGCGCGCGAAGCCGGGCCTGGAAACATGAACAACGTTGAACGGGCCCTCGCACATGGGAGAGAGCTTATGAAGTCCCTCCCTGGAGAGAACCCGCCTGAGCACGAGGTCCCCTACCTCGAGAGTCCTGGGGCGGATGTTGCGGCAGTGGTATCGCCGCAGTGCTTGTTGATATCTTGCCGCTCGCAGTGCGGCTTCTTGGCGACGCTCCTCCCCCAGCACGAGGTCCATCACCCGCATGGCATCCTGCTGCGCCTCGTCGAACGCCAGGACCCGCGTGGACCGACGTCTGACCTCGTGAGGGAGGACCGCTTCGGCTCCATAGACCAAGAAGAAAGGGGTATCTCTGGTCGGCTTGGTTGCGGTCGTGCGGATGGACCACAGCACAGATTGGAGCTCATCGTACCAGCCCCTGCCGCAAGCCTCCAATTTCTTCTTGAATGTTCTGGTCTTGAGGCCCCTCAGGACCTCCGCGTTGGCCCGCCCGGCCTGGCCATTGCTTCGGGGGTGCGCCACTGAAGCGTAGCATATCTGCGTTCCAAGGTTAGCACAGTATGTTTTGAAGAGGTTGCTGGTGAACTGCGAACCGTTGTCGGTGATGATGCGGTTCGGCACCCCGAACCGGCTCACGATGCCCTTGATGAACTTGACCGCTGAACCCGCAAGGATGGTGCGGACGGCTTCCACCTCGGCCCACTTGGTGAATTTGTCCACGGCGACGTAGAGGTAGCGATAGCCCCCTGGCGCCCGGGGGAACAGACCCAGGATATCAAGCCCCCAGATTGCGAATGGCCACATGAGGGGTATGGTCTGCAGACCCCCCGCCGGCTGATGGATCTGCTTTGCATGGAATTAACAGGCCTCGCAGGCCTTTACCAGTTCGACGGTGTCATTGAGCGTGGTAGGCCAATATAAGCCGCTTCGGAATGCCTTGCCCACGAGGGTTCACGATGACGAGTGGTGCCCGCAGTCTCCATCGTGTATGTCCACTAGCAGCTCTTTCCCTTGCTCCCTGGAGATGCAGCGTAGGGATACATCATTTGGTCGCCTCCGGTAGAGTTCCCCATCCTTGATGCAGTACGCTGTGGCCTGCCGCGCCACGCGCTCCGCTTCCTCCTCTTTCTCTGGCAAGATCCCTTGTGTCAGATAGCTCCGGAGCTCCGTGACCCAGCATTCCTCCTGAGGCTCCACTGTCAAGAGCAAACGCGCCCCCGAGGCTGGCCCGCAGATCGGGGCTCCCGAGGCTGGCGGTTGGGGGAGCTCCTCCCGAGGCTGCATCGCGCTTGACAGTGATGGCGTGGCCGAGGGCTTGAAGAGCCGCTCCTCGAAGACGCCAGGCTCCTGAGGCAGCCGCCTGGACGCTCGTTTGGCGATGTCGTCGGCCTCCTGATTGGTGTCGCGGGGCACGTGCTGTAACTCCAGCCCCCAGAACTGCTTCTCCATCCTGCGGACCTCCGCAAGGTAGGCTTCCATGTGCTCATCCTTTGGCTCGTATACTTTGTTGGAGAAGTTGACGAGGAGTTGTGAATCACCTTTGATGGTAAGGCGCTTTACTCCGAGGGCGGCCGCGGCCTTCAGGTCCGCTATCAGGCCTTCATATTCCGCTATATTGTTGGAGACCTTTTCTCCGTGTTGGAAACAGAGTTGCACGGCGTAGTAGAGCATGTCTTGGGTAGGAGATATAAGTACCGCGCCAGCCCCCGCGCCGTGCCTGGAGAACGCCCCGTCAAAGTACATGAACCAACTGTCCGACGCCTCACTTCCCGGGGAGAGGGACCGATCCTCACCAGCCTTTAGGACCGGCGCCTCTGTCCATTCTGCCACGAAATCTGCCAAGGCAGCCCCCTTGATGACTCGGGTCGTGCTGAATTCGAGCCAAAATGCTTGCATCTCAATGTTCCACTCAGCGACCCTTCCTGCTGAGTTAGGGCTCCGGAGCACTCTTTCCAAGGGGTACGCAGAGACAACCTTGATAGGGTGACCCTGGAAGTAGTGCCGCAGCTTGCGCGAGGCCACCAGTAGCGCGAGGAGAAGTTTCTGAGGCATGGGGTACCGTGCCCTCGCATCTCGCAACACCGTACTGACGAAGTACACCGGGTGCTCGACGAGGCTTGGGGCGTCGGTGCTGGTGGCATCCTCCAGAAACCGTGGTGCCTCCTGAGGCGGCGGAGCCTCCAGAAGCTGGTTGCCTGGGGGAAGGGCCTTTCCCTCTCCTGGTGTGTCCCCCTGCGGCGGCTGATCTTCCTCAATCGTGGTGGTGATATCTGCGAGTCCTTTTTGGTCCTGTTTTGCCTTGGCGCGGGCAGCTGCCGCAGCCTTGGTCCGATGTCCTCCCTAACCGCCACCAGTGCTGCGCTAGCTGAGTAGGGAGTGGCAGCGAGGTAGAGTACCAAGGGCTCTTGTGGGCGTGGGGCCACCATCACCGGTGGGCTGGTCAGGTATCTCTTGAGGTCTTGGAATGCCTTGTTGGCCTCTTCAGTCCATTCAAAGGGCCCCTTCTTCTTCATCAACTAGAAGAAAGGCAGCGCCCACTCCCCCAACTTGGAGATGAAGCGCCCCAGTGCAGTCACGCGCCCAGTGAGCTTCTGCATCTCTCTGAGCGTCTTTGGTGGGCTCATGTCCTTGACCGCCTTAACCTTTTCTGGGTTGGCCTCGATGCCTCGGTGGGATACGAGGAAACCCAAGAGCTTGCCCAAGGGGACTCCAAACACACACTTCTCCGGGTTGAGCCTCAGGCTCACTGCGTTGAGGCTTGCAAAGGTTTCCTCCAGGTCTTGTATCAGGGTCTTGGCCTCGCGAGACTTTACCACAATGTCGTCGACGTACGCCTCCACGTTCTTCCTGAGTTGCGGGCCCAAGGTGATGTGCATGAGCCGCTGGAAGGTTGCCCCCACGTTGCGTAGTCCGAAGGGCATGCATGTATAGCAGTATACCCCACACGGGGTCAGGAAGGCCGTCTTCTCCACGTCTTCCATTGCCATCTTGATCCGATGATACCCGGAGAAGGCGTCCAAGAAGCATAACAGGTCACACTCGGCGGTGGAGTCGATGATTTGATCGATGCTTGGGAGCGGGAAAGGATCTTGCGGGCATGCTTTGTTGAGGTTGGTGAAGTCGACACACATGCGTTCCTTCCCTCCCTTCTTTGGTACCACCACAGGGTTGGCCAACCAATCTGGATATCGAACCTCGCGAATGACCCCCGCGGCTTCTAGCTTGCGGGTCTCCTGGACGATGAAGGCCTGCTTTTCGATGGATTGCCGCCTTGCTTTCTGCTTTACGGGGCGCACGTTGGGGCACACGTTGAGGTGGTGCTCGATCACGCCCCATGGGATCCCTGCCAGCTGATCGGGCTCCCAAGCAAACACCTTCTTGTTTGCACGTAAGAACTTGACCAGGGCTTCCTCCTGCTCGGGCCCGAGGTGGGCGCCTATGGTGAAAGTGGCGCTGGTGGACCCGTCCTCATCGACGGGTATTTGCTTGGTCTCCGCCTTGTCTTGGGTGAACAATTGTTTCTTCTTGGCTGGTGTAGCCCCCTTGGGCTCTGGGGCCCCCGCGCTGGCGGGCTATGCTGACGCCGCCGTCTTGAAGGCGAGCTGGAGCGCTCGTAGCGCGTCCCCGGTGTCCCCAGGCACGGTGAGGACTCCGCTGCTCCCGGGCATCTTCATGAGGTTGTATGCCGGGTGAGTCGCGCCCATGAATTGGGACATCGCTGGGTAGCCGAGGATGGCATTGTAGGGGAGGCCGATGAGGGCGACGTCGAAATCGACCAGCTCCGTGTGGAAATTGTCGTAGGTGCCGAAGGTCACTGGGAGCCGGATCTATCCCAAGGAGCTGGATGCCCCGCCCCCGATGCCCACGAAGGGCTGGCTCGGCCGCAGCCGCTCCCGGGGTATGCGGAGGAGGTCGAAAGTTTTGACTGAAAGCACGTTGAGGCCCGCGCCGCCGTCGATGAGGGTCCTGGTGACAGCCACCTGGCAGATGGTGGGGGTGCACAACATCGGGATCGCACCCGAGCAGGCCGAGTTGGAGGGGTGGTCTTCCGAGCTGAAGGCTAGCCTGGCCTGGGGCTCCGGCCGGTCCCGAGAAGCCCCCTGCCGCACGGAGGTGGCGCCGACCTAGCGGATGAACGGCTTGACATGGTGACTGGAGGGCGGCGCCTGCGAGCCGCCCAGGAGGGTCGCGACGGCCTGGGAGGCCGGAGCGGCGTGGCAGGCGAGGAAGAGGTTGCGCGGCTCTTCCCAAGAGGCCACGAAGGGACGCAGGGGCGATACTCGTTGCTCGCTCCCCGCCGGGCCGGTGGCGGTGTTGACGGCGGGCGACGGGGAGCGACGAGAGCGCGCGCCGACGGGAGCCGTTTGGGCGACTCGAGCGGCGTGAGCAGCCCGACGAGCGTCAGCCATGGGCACGACGGTCGGAGAAGAGCAGGGCGGCGGAAGGCGAATTCTGGCACACCCCTACCTAGCGCGCGAAATGGCGGATTTAGGGTTCCGGCAGACCCTTGAGGTTCGAACACTGGGGTGCGCGCGGAGGTTTCACCTTCTACCTACCTGTTCCTCGTCGAATCGCTTAGATCTAAACTACGAGAAGAACAACACAAGAGACACAGGATTTATACTGGTTCAGGCCACCATTGTGGTGTAATACCCTACTCCAGTGTGTGGTGTGGTGGATTGCCTCTTGGGCTGATGATGAACAATACAAGGAGGAACAGCCTCGTGAGGGTCTGTTCTGGTGGTCTCTCTCTCTTTGCCAGCCGGATGGATCGATCCCCCCTACCCTGTGGGTGGCTAGTCCTATTTATAGGTGAAGGCCCTGGGCCTCTTTCCAAATATTGAGTGGGAAGGGCGCCAACAATTGGCCAATTTGAAGGGGAACATCTAGTACACTTATCCTGACTAAAGTTGGTCCTCGCCTGGCAAAGGCTCTGGTGGTGACGCCGACTTGGGCTCCACGGTGACCTGCATCCTGCCGTTGGACTGGTCTTGGTCTTGTTGCACCAAAATGGATGCCTTTGCTTGATGCTCTCGCCTGCGCTTGCTCCCCTTGCACCAAAGAGGAAAGAAGGACACTGCGCGGGTGGCGCCCGGCAGTCGCCCTTGGTCGTCATGGCTTGCGTCATGGGCACCTCGCGAGGTACCCCACCTTGAACTCTCCGCCTCCTCGTGAGCCAGCCTGACAAGGCCGTGCCTGAGGAAGTTCCTTGTCGTCCGCCCCATGAGGCTTGGCCCCTCGCGAGGGTCTTGAGCTTGCTTTGATGAAGATGGGCCGTGCTGGGCCCCCTTTGAGCCACGCCACAGGCCGCAGGCAGGCAAGTCTGGGGACCCCCATTCCCAGAACCCCGACAGTGGGGGAGAGGAAAACAAGAGGTGAATGGCGAATAACGTAATGCAAGAGATGAGAGTTTATGATGGGTACTTGGTAGGCTTGGCGTAAATCTCCCCGGCAACGGCGCCAGAAATTCTTCGTGCTACTTCTTGAGCTCGTGTTGGTTTTTTCCCTGAAGAGGAAAGGGTGATGCAGCACAGTAGAGATAAGTATTTCCCTCAGTTAAGAACCAAGGTATCAATCTAGTAGGAGAAACACGCAAGTCCCCAATCGATGCACCTGCACAAACAATCAAACACTTGCACCCAACGCGATAAAGGGGTTGTCAATCCCTTCACGGTCACTTACAAAGGTGAGATCTGATAGAGATAAATAAAACTAAACAAAAGATATTTTTTTGGGTTTTTTGGTTTATAATCTGAAAATAAAAGATTGCAAAATAGTATATCGGAAACTAATATGATGCAAATAGACCCCGGGGCCATAGGTTTCACTAGAGGCTTCTCTGATGAAGGCAAATTATACGGTGGGTGAACAAATTACTGTCAAGCAATTGATAGAAAAGCACAAAGTTATGACGATATCCAAGGCAATGATTATGTAATATAGGTATCACGCCCATGTCAAGTAGACTGACTCTTGCGTGCATCTACTACTATTACTCCACACATCAACCGCTGTCTAGCGTGCATCTAGAATATTAAGTTCATAAAGAATGGAGTAACGCCTTAAAGATGACATGATGTAGAGGAATAAACTCATGCAATATGATGTAAACCCCATCTCTTTATCCTCGATGGCAACAATTCAATACGGGTCTCGCTACCCCTACTTTGTCACTGGGTGAAATCACGCAAGATTGAACCCAAAGCTAAGCACCTCTCCCATTGCAAGAAAAACCAATCTAGTTGGGCAAACCAAACCGATAATTCGAAGAGAAATACAAAGATATCAAATCATGCATATAATAATTGAGAGAAGATTCAAATAATATTCATAGATAAGCTGATCATAAATCCACAATTCATCAGATCTCGACAAACACACCACAAAAGAAGATTACATCAGATAGATCTCCAGGAACATCAAGGAGAACATGGTATTGAGAATAAAAGAGAGATAAGAAGCCATCTAGCTACTAGATATGGACCCGTGGGTCTGTGGTAAACTACTCACGCTTCATCGGAAGGGCAATAGAGTTGATGTAGATGCCCTCCGTGATCGAACCCCCCTCCGACAGGATGCCAGAAAAGGCCCCAAGATGGGATCTCACGGGAACAGAAGGTTGCGGCGGTGGAGAAGTGTTTTCGTGGATGCTTCTGGTGGTTATGGAATATATGTGAATATATAGGAGGAAGAACTAGGCCAGGAAGGTCATGAGGGGCCCACAAGGTAGGCCCCCCAGGGTGTGCCCTCCACCCTTGTCACCGCCTCGTGGCTCTTCTCACTTGCACTCCAAGTCCCATGGGTGCCTTCTGGTCCAAGAAAAATCATCATGAAGTTTTATTCCGTTTGGACTCCGTTTAGAATTCCTTTTCCGCGAAGCTCAAAAACACTCAAATCATATAAAATAATATAAGTTAGTCCCAGAAATAATATAAAATAGCATATTAATGCATATAAAACATCCAAAACAGATAATATAATAGCACGGAACAAACAAAAATTATAGATACGTTGGAGACGTATCACTTTCGAAGCAGCAATGTACTCCGCTTCACACGTAGATCCCGCCACGACGCTCTGGTTGGAACAACACCAACTGACACCTCCACCATTCAATATAAATACGTATCCGGTTTATGACTTAGAGTCATCCAGATCAGTCTCGAATCTAGCATCGACGTAACCATTTATGACGAGCTCTTCGTCACCTCCATAAATGAGAAACATATCCTTGGTCCTTTTTAAGGTACTTTAGGATGTTCTAGACTGCTGTCCAGTGATCCACTCCTGGATTACTTTGGTACCTCCCTGCTAAACTTATGGCAAGCCACACATCAGGTCTGGTACACAACATAGCATACATGATAGAACCTATGGCTGAGGCATAGGGAATGACTTTCATTTTCTCTCTATCTTCTATCGTGGTTGGGCTTTGAGTTTGACTCAATTTCACACCTTGCAACACAGACAAGAACCCTTTCTTTGATTGATCCATTTTGAACTTCTTCAAAACTTTGTCAAGGTATGTTCTTTGTGAAAGTCCTAGTAAGTGTCTCGACCTATCCCTATAGATCTTGATGCCTAATATATAGGCAGCTTCACCGAGGTCTTTCATTGAAAAATTCTTATTCAAGTATCCTTTTATGATATCCAAAAATTCTATATCATTTCCAATCAACAATTTGTCTTTCACATATAATATCAGAAATGCTACAGAACTCCCACTCACTTTCTTGTAAATACAGGCTTCACCGTAAGTCTGTATAAAACTACATGCTTTGATCCCCTCATCAAAACATATATTGCAACTCCAAGATGCTTGCACAAGTCCATAGATGGATCATTGGAGCTTGCACACTTTGTTAGCACCTTTAGGATCGACAAAACCTTCTGGTTGCATCGTATACAACTCTTCTTTAGGAAATCAATTAAGGAATGCAGTTTTGACGTCCATTTGCCAGATTTCATAATTTTAAAATGCGACAATTGCTAACATGATTTGGACAGACTTCAACATCACTACGGGTGAGAAAGTCTTATCGTAGTCAACCCCTTGAACTTGTGAAAAACCTTTTGCGACAAGTCGAGCTTTGTAGATAGTGACATTACCATTAGCGTCCGTCTTCTTCTTGAAGATCCATTTATTCTCAATGGCTTTCCAATCATTGGGCAAGTCCATCAAAGTCCATAATTTGTTCTCATACATGGATCCTATCTCAGATTTCATGGCCTCAAGCCATTTATCAGAATCTGGGCTCATCATAGCTTCTTCATAGTTCGTAGGTTCGCCATGGTCTAATAACATGACTTCTAGGACATGATTACCATACCACTCTGGTGCGGAACGTGTTCTAGTCGACCTACGAGGTCCAGTAGTAACTTGATCCGAAGTTTCATGATCATCATTATTATCTTCCTCTCTAGTTGGTGTTGGCATCACGAGAACGGTTTTCTCTGATGTGCTATTTTACAATTCGAGAGAAGGTACAATTACCTCATCAAGTTATACTTTCCTCCCACTCACTTATTTCGAGAGAAACTCCTTCTCTTAAAAGGACCCATTCTTGGAAACAAAGATCTTGCCTTCCGATCTGTGGTAGAAGGTGTACCCAATAGTTTCCTTAGGGTATCCTATGGAGATGCACTTCTCCAATTTGGGTTCGAGCTTATTAGGCTGAATCTTTTTGACATAAGCATCCCAGCCCCAAACTTTAAGAAACGACAACTTAGGTTTCTTGCCAAACCATAGTTCATACGGTATCGTCTCAACGGATTTAGACAATGCCCTATTTAACATGAATGCGGCTGTCTCTAATGCATGACCCCAGAATGATACTGGTAAATCGGTAAGAGACATCATAGAATGCACCATATCTAATAAAGTACGGTTACGATGTTCGGACACACCATTACGTTGTGGTTTTCCACATGGCATGAGTTGTGAAACAATTCCACATTGTTTTAAATGAAGGACAAACTCGTAACTCAAATATTCGCCTCCATGATGAGATCATAGAAACTTTATTTTCTTGTTACAATGATTCTCTAGTTCACTCTGAAATTCTTTGAACTTTTCAAATGTTTCAGATCTGTGTTTCATTAAGTAGATATACCCATACCTACTCAAATCATCTATAAAGGTTACAAAATAACGATAATACCGCGTGCCTCAACACTCATTGGACCACATACGTCGGTATGTATTATTTCAATAAGTCATTAGCTCACTCCATTGTGATGGAGAATGGAATTTTAGGCATCTTGCCCATGAGGCATGGTTCCCAAGTATCAAATGATTCATAATCAAGTGATTCCAAAAGTCCATCCGCATGGAGTTTCTTCAGGTGCTTTACACCAATATGACCTAAACGGAAGTGCCACATGTATGTTGCACTACCATTATCAACTTTGCATCTTTTGGCATCAATATTATGAATATGTGTATCACTACGATCGAGATTCAACAAGAATGGACCATTCATCAAAGCTGCATGACCATAAAAGATATTACTCATATAAATAGAACAACCATTATTATCTAACTTAAATGAATAACCGTCTCACATTCAACAAGATCCAGATATAATGTTCAGGCTCAACGCTGGCACCAAATAACAATTATTAAGGTCTAAATCTAATCCCGACGGTAGATGTAGAGGTAGCGTACCGACGGCGATCACATCGACCTTGGAACCATCTTGACGCACATCGTCACCTCGTCCTTAGCCAATCTTCGCTTATTCTACAGCTATTGTTTTGAGTTACAAATATGAGCAACGAACTAGTATCAAATACCCAGGCACTACTATGAGCATTAGTAAGGTACACATCAATAACATGTATATCAAACATACCTTTGTTCACTTTGCCATCCTTCTTATCCGCCAAATACTTGGGGCAGTTCCGCTTCCAGTGACCATTCCCTTTGTAGTAGAAGCACTCAGTTTCAGGCTTGGTTCCAGCTTTGGGCTTCTTCACGAGAGAGATAACTTTCTTGCCATTCTTCTTCAAGTTCCCTTTCTTTCCCTTGCTCTTTTTATTGAAACTAGTGGTCTTGTTAACCATCAACACTTGATGCTCCTTCTTGATTTGTACCTTTGCAGCCTTAAGCATTGCGAAGAGCTCGGGAATCATTTTCGTCATCCCTTGCATATTATAGTTCATCATGAAGCCTTTTTAGCTTGGTGGTAGTGACTGAAGAACTTTGTCAATAACACTCTCAGCTGGAAGATCAATTCCCAGCTGAGTCAAGTGGTTATGATACCCAGACATTTTGAGTGTGTGTTCACTAAAAGAACTGTTCTCCTCCATCTTGCAACTATAGAACTTGTTGGAGACTTCATATCTCTCAACCCGGGGATTAGCTTGAAATATCAACTTCGGCTCTTGGAACAACTCATATGCTCCATGATGTTCAAAACGTCTTTGAATTCCTGACTCTAAGCCGTAAAGAATGACAGACTAAACTATTGAGTATTCATCATATCAAGTCTGCCAGACGTTCATAACATCTGCAGCAGCTCCTGCAGCAGGTTTGTCATCTAGCGATGCATGACATAATTCTTTTATGCAGTAATGAGGATAATCCTCAAGTTATAGACCCAGTCCGTGTAGTTGCTACCATCATCTTTCAACTTATATTTCTCTAGGAACACATTAAAATTTACGGGAACGGTAGCACGGTCCATTGATCTACAACATGGATATGCAAAAACTATTAAGACTAAGTTCATGATAAATTTTAGTTCAGTTAATCAAATTACTAATGAACTCCCACTTAAATCAGCATCCCTCAAGTTGTCTAAGTGATACATGATCCAAATCAACTAACCCATGTCCGATCATCACGTGAGATGAGGTAGTCATCAATGGTGAACATCTCTATGTTGATCATATCTACTATATGACTCACGTTTGACATTTCGGTCTCTAGTGTATCGAGACCATGTCTGTACATGCTAGGCCCGTCAAGTTTAACCCAAGTATTCTGCATGTGCAAAACAATCTTACACCCGTTGTATGTGAACGTAGAGCCTATCACACCCGGTCATCACGAGGTGCATCGAAACCACGAACTTTGGGGACGGTGCATACTCGGGGAGAACACGTTATCTTGAAATTTAGAGCAGGGATCATCTTATAATGCTACTGCCGCTCTAAGCAAAATAAGATGCATAAAGGATAAGCATCACATGCAATCAAAATATGTGACATGATATGGCCATCATCATGTTGTGCTTTTGATATCCATCTCCAAAGCATCGTCTTGATCTCCATCATCACCAACTCGACACCTTGATCACCATCGTTGCGTCGGGGTTGTCTCACCAACTATTGCTTCTACAACTACTGCTAACGCACAATGAGAAAGTAAAGCAATTACATGGCGCTTGCATTTCATACAATAATTAAGAGACAACCCTAAGGCTCCTACCAGTTGTCGATATTACAAAACATGATCATCTCATACAACAATGTATATCATATCACGTCTTGACCATATCACATCACAACATGCCCTGCAAAAACAAGTCAGACATCCTCTACTTTGTTGTTGCAAGTTTTATGTGGTTGCTATGGGCTTCTAGCAAGAACCATTCTTAACTACGCAAAAACCACATCGGTGATTATCAAGTTTGCTATTTTAACCTTCTTCAAGGACCGGCCGTAGTCAAATTTGATTCAACTAAAGTAGGAGGAATAGACACCTGCCAGCCACCTTTATGCAAAACAAGTTGCATGTCAGTCGGTGGAATTGGCCTCATGTGCGTGGACATGTAAGGTTGGTACGGACCGCTTCATCCCGCAGTGCCACTGAATCAAAATAAGACATTGGTGATAAGTAGTATGACCATCATCGTCCACAACTCCTTTGTGTTCTACTCGTGCATATCATCTATGCATAGACCTGGCTCAGATGCCACTGTTGGGGAACGTTGCATGGAAAATAAAAACATTCTATGCACATGCAAGATCTGTCCATGGAGATGCATAGCTACGAGAGGGGAGAGTGTGTCTACGTACCCTCTTAGACCATAAAGCGGAAGTGTTTATTAATGTGTTGATGTAGTCGAACACCTTCGTGATCCAACCGATCAAGTACCGAATGTATGACACCTCCGTGTTCAGCACACGTTCAGCTTGATGACGTCCTCGCCTTGTTGATCCAGCTAGACGGGCAAAGTAGTAGATGGGTGGTGAACTTGTTCCCGTAGGGCTTCCCCGTGCACTGCGGAAACACTGAATAGAGAACTAAACTGTGGAGAGGGGCGCCGCACACGGCTAAGATATTATCGTTGGTTGTGTGTCGCCCCTCCCTCTCATATATATAGGTGGGGGAGGGGAGGCATCCTTGGGTGCGCCCCAAGGTGGCAGGCCGTCCCCCTTGGGGCGCCTGCCCTTTGGCGCCCCCCTTCCTTGTTTGCCTGCGGGGGGAAGGCAGGTGGAGGTGGCACCCACTTTCCTTCCTCTTAGGTGGAGGGAACGAAAGAGGGGCTAGCCCTCCCCCTTTCCATCCATAGGGCCGTAAAGAGGAGGGGTGCGCCAGCCCCTTTTGGGCTGGTGTGTTCCCCTCTCTTGGCCCATAAGGCCCATTAACCTCCCGGGGCTTCCCGGAACCCCTTCTGATGATCTGATGACTACGCATACAATCTGAAACCTTTCCGATGACCAAATAGCATCGTCCTATATATCAATATTTACCTGCGGACCATTTCAGAGCTCCTTGTCATGTCTGTGATCTCATCCGGGACTCTGAACAACATTCGGTCACCAAATCACATAACTCATATAATACTATATCATCAACGAACGTTAAGCGTGCGGACCCTACGGGTTCGAGAATGATGTAGACATGACCGAGATGCCTCTCCGGTTAATAACCAATAGCGGAACCTGGATGCCCATATTGGTTCTTACATATTCTACAAAGATATTTATCAGTCGAACATTATGACAACATACATAATTCCCTTTGTCTATCGGTATGTTACTTGCCCGAGATTCGATCGTCCGTATCTTCATACCTAGTTCAATCTTGTTAATGGCAAGTCTCTTTAATATTTCTGTAATACATCATCTCGTAACTAACTCCTTAGTCACTTTGCTTGCAAGCTTCTTGTGATGAGTATTATGGAGAGGGCCCAGAGATACCACTCCGATACACGGAGTGACATATCCTAATCTCGATCCATGCCAACTCAATTGACACCTTTGGAGATACCTGTAGAGCATCTTTATGATCACCCAGTTACGTTGTGATGTTTGATAGCACACAAGGTATTCCTCCGGTATCCGGGAGTTGCATGATCTCATAGTCGAAGGAATATGTCTTTGACATTAAGAAAGCAATAACAGTAAACTGAACGATCATATGCTATGCTAACGGATGGGTCTTGTCCATCACATCATTCTCCTAATAATGTGACCCCGTTATCAAGTGACAACACATGTCCATGGTTAGGAAACCTTAACCACCTTTGATCAATGAGCTAGTCTAGTAGAGGCTCACTAGGGACACCGTATTTGTTTATGTATCCACACATGTATTTAGTTTCCGATCAATACAATTCTAGCATGAATAATAAAGCTTTATCATGAATAAGGAAATATAATAATAACAACTTTATTATTGCCTCTAGGGCATATTTCCATCACATAGTAGGAGCGGACGGAGAAAGTGTCGTTCCTCTTAAAATTCCATGACCAAAAGTCCTCCTATTGGTTTGTGCATAGTGGAATATTAAGATTTGGAGTCCAAAGGAAGAATTCCTGCTAAACTAAGTCGCAATTCCAGCTGGCGTCAGGATTGATCAAGTCACTCACCAACTCCGTTGGGTCCTGTGTAAGAGATAATAGTGGCCTCATCAGTTCATCCCTCCGGAGCCAATTCTTGTTCCAAAAATGAGTACTTGAGCCATCACCGATCCTCCTGATTAGCCCTTGAGATAGAACATCCCAGCCATCCAATATTGCTCTCCATATTTGTGATGGGTGAGAGCCGAGATTCACATCAAGTATTGAGCATGAGGGGAAGTAAACAACCTTACTAATGCGAGCGTTGAGAGAATCTGGAGATTGCAAAATTCTCTATGCGTGTCTTGCCGAGCGAATTTCAAAAAAACACCACATTTGAAGTTGTCGCACCGATTTTCCACCACATTACTTGTGCCTCCCAAAAATCCACCACTTTACTTATTAATTTTATCAATAAATCAAATGACCATTTTGAGGCTACTAACCCAATTTCTGACATGGCTAGCCCACCGGTCAGGTGCCACGTCGGAACCAAACGACGAGTTGTTTGATGGTCGTTAGGTCGCGCTAGTATAATAGAGCCTTGCTCTCCTACCACTCGCTCTACTCACACTCCACTTCACTCGCTCACTCTCACAGCTCTACTCTGTCCCCTCTTGTCGCTGCCGGAGCTCTTCGCCACCGCCGAAGGCACGGTTCCCTCACCGCCATAGAATATGCCATCGTGGAAGGATGGAGAGGAGAGAAGCAAGGAGGAGGAGCTGGTCAACATGGACCTGGAGTAGCACTGGGTAAGAGATCTGCTTTGCACCTAGGGTTAGGGTTAGGGTTCAAGTGTTCTTCAATTTGAGACCATCTTTGGAGCAGTTGCTCTTTGTTCTGCGGTTAATTAGTGTGCTACAATGCAGGCAAACCCTGGCACCACTATAGATGCATCATTCTGTGGTAGAGCTGCAGATGCAAGCATCAAATGTACACTGCACTTGGCCCCATGCATGAAATATGTTGCATTTGAAGGAAAGGACACTGGGAGGAGGTTCTATGGATGTGTTGTTCCTCAGGTTAGTGTTATACAACTAGGGTTTGTGTTGGTGGTAGTCAGTGGTTGCAATTTTTGTCAGTAAATTCAGTTAAAATCATGGGATTGAACTATTCAATTGATTTGGACTGTGGTGCTGATTGAACTAATGTAGTTTGTTGTAGGTTCAGTTGATCAAACATGTTTTTAACAGTGATTTTGCAATGCTAGTATCTAGATTAGGGTTCTAGTTAAGTGGATTGGATATGTAAATGGTACTGTGATTCAACCTTTGCTATTGTGATTGAACAATTATGTGCATGAATAATAGTATGCAATGCTAGTATGCTTTTAACAACTATTTTGTATGAATTAATGGTAGTATTGCTACTGTCATATAAGCTTAAACTTCAAGTTGTCTGAATCTCTGTTGTATCTGCAAGTCTGGGTGAATCACTGAATATCTCATGTATTTTCTTGTTTAAGTTAGCATATTTATTTTCTAATACTTGATGCAGGATGGTATTGACTGTGGAGTTGCTGAGTGGGTTGGTGCCCCATGGCCTTCTCTATTCTGCAAAGATGTTTGGTGAAGATATGGGAGATGTTTCACAAGGAGAACTGTGGCAGAGTGATGGACCATGAGAAATATAAGAAAGAGTTGGCCAAGGTTAACAAGCAGTTGGATACACTTGGGGATCAGTACATTCAGCTGGTTGAGGATGTCACCAAGATGTTTGATTGGGCAGATCAGAACAATAGGGTGATGATTGATGAAGTGTTCAAGCAGAAGCAGATGGATGTGGACAAGGACATGGAGAAGCTAGCTATCAGCAAGGAGAAGGAGAGTGCTACCTTTAGCAGGATGAAAGATATGGAGAAGCTGGCTGAGGAGCACAAGGAGCTAAAGTGCATTCTTAGATCTCAGGGAGAGATCATTAGGAACACCAGGAAGGAGAGGGATGAGATGCAGAAAGAGAGGGACTGGCAGATAGAGGAGAAGAAGAAGCTGGAGTTTCTGGTGGGTGATCTTATGAAAGCTGGTCATGGCAACAAGGACAAGCTTGCCAAGATAAAGTCAATCCTTGATGAGTGAACAATGATGTTCATCACCTTAGTTTGCAGTTATGTTTAGCTAATATGTGGCCTTGGAACAATATAGCCGGGCTTGGGGTTGTATATTTTGGGAATCCCCTAGTTTTGTAATGATTGTAATGATTATCTGCAAAACTACCTCCAGTTAAGTTATGTAATTATTGTAATGACTTGCTGCAAAACTACCCCAGTTATGTAATGTTGTTAGCTTTCTATATTAAGAGCTATGCTATTATGAATCTGCTGAATTGTTTTAGAACAAAATCATTAGTCCAAATTGGACTGAGCAAATGCTCAAGACCAAATGGGCATGGCCAAATTGTTTTAGAACAAAATGACCAATCCAAATTGTACTAAGCAAATTCTCAAGACCAAATGGGCATGGAAGCTCTTGTTTTAGTGCACTCACCAAATTGTTTTAGTGCACTCACCACCTAAACCTACCACCTATGCTTTAGGGTGGCTCGGGGTCGATGGAGCCACCTAAACATATCATTTAGGCTTTAGGGTGGCTCGAGGTCGACGGAACCACCTAAACATATCATTTAGTCTTTAGGGTGGCTCGGGGTCAACAGAACCACCTAAAACCTACCATCTAGGCTTTAGGGTGGCTCGGGGTCAACGAAACCACCTAAACCTAGTCTTTAGGTTTAGGGTGGCTCGAGGTCGACGGAGCCACCTAAACATATCATTTAGGCTTTAGGGTGGCTCGGGGTCGACGGAACCACACAAACATATAATTTAGACTTTAGGGTGGCTCGGGGTCGACGGAACCAACTAAACGAAATGAGCATCCAAATTGGACTGAGAAAATGCTTACAGAAGGTAAATTATTGATCACAAATTGATAAAGAAACAAGAGCCAAATTGGCAAAGAAACAAGAGACAAATTGGACATGATAATGCTTACAGAAACATGTTCTCAACCATACTAGTTCTTAGGCATACCAGTTCTCAAGCTAAGCATACTAACACAAACAAGTTCTCAAGCTAAGTACTTATTACACATACCAGTTCTCAGGCATAGTTTCTCAAACTTAGAAATACTTAAGGCAGGTAGTTCAAAAGACAACAACCAAATTATGCATTTCACTAGTTGCTCAGGGTGTGCATTCATTTTTTCCGTTTGATTCGGTTCAGTTTATATGATTTTTGGTTTATATGTTTTTAATACTTCGGTTCATATGGTTTTATACGTAGATACGGTTCGGTTTCAGTAATAACCATTTAATTTCGGTTTGGTTTCGGTAATAACCAAAATAACCAAAGTTGACGCGAATTTTTATACAACAAATAATTATTTGGTCACATGCTTTCGGTCATGACATATACGTAGGTTAGATTTTCTTGTGAGAAATGTGTACATAGATTGGGTAATTAGATATTTAGATGACATACATGATTTAGTCATGCATTAGATAGCAACAAATATGAGAGATTAGGTAGGTGCCAGAGGTCCACATGATTTGTTCTTGATTAAATGGAAGTAGATGTGATTTATTAAATGGGGGAGGAAGCAGAAAATAGAATGAGAGAAAAATCTTATGCATCCACGCAGCCACGAGCCCACAACCCAGGCCAATCCTTCCTTTTTTTGAGCAATCAACTCCCTTTTTTTAGCGATCGACTGCCTGGGATGACACCACGTGTGGTGGATCGCTAGACAAAGTGGCTGAATGGGGTGCATACTTTGAGCCCAAATAAGCATCGCATGTCATGTACCTTGCCTGGTTGGTTCGAGCTGCAGAGATTTAGTACCACCTTGCCCATCGAGTTGCAGCGGGGTGAGTGTACGGCTATAAAAGAAAGGGTGGTGAAGGGTTCTACTCATATCGTCGCACACAGAAGTGAACTTCGGTTCTTTCAGTTTAACCGAACGATTTTCGATTTCTAACCAAAAAACCAAATGCTAAATGGTTTCTAGAATTGAAAACTGAAACTGAAACAGTAACCTAAAAAAACTGAAATTTTGGTTTGGTTTTTGGTTTTTGGTCTGGTTTTGCACACCCTGACTAGTTGCCACATGCATAAAAGTAACCCCTCATCTTTGTTCTCTAGAACCTCTTCCTTTTGGACCCTACCATTGTAGTTGCAGCCCTAGGTGCCATGTATGGCCTTCCATCTCTCCTGCTGAGTGCATTGCTTGAACCTTAGTTGCAGTCCTAGGTGCCATGTATGGCCTTCCACCTCTCCTGCTGAGTGCATTGCTTGAACCCGAAGCTTGTGTGGCAGCCTGGGAAGGAGTAGTAGAAGCATCACTAGTTTTGCTTGCCCTTCTAGAAGCAGCAGTTGTTCTTCTTGGCCTTGTAGAAGCAGCAGGCTGGGTAGGATCAGTAGAAGGAATATTTGTTCTTCTTCCCCTCGTATATGCACCAGGTGATGCATTGGTAGCTGGTTGGGCAGGAGTAGTAGAAGGAACAGTTTCCCTTGTAGATGCAATAGCTATAGAACTTCCCCCAACTTCATGGTAGTGAGTTCTTGTTGTCTAATATAGCAAACATCATAACCCAACAGTTAGGATAAAGTCATCAAATGATTAAGTACAAGAGAAAATCCTAGAAATGTGCATATTCCATACCTTGTGCTTGTTCTTTCTTGCTTGAAGATGAGGCTCCAGCGGCTGAGGGCAGTAGGTGTACCTATGTTTCTGCATGTTGCAGTTGCTGTGTGTGATAGTTGCCATCCTTGATGTATCCTTCTTTGTTAGGACCTCAAAATGCCCCTTCCTCCTAGTTGTTTGCTTCCTACTCTTCTTCTCCTTGAACACTAGTGGATCTATGTCTGCAGTTGGTGTCCTAGGTCAACAGTCAGGCCCTGGTACAAGGTAGATGATGTGCTTGTATGTTTCCTTATACAATGGATTTTCAAAGAACTCATGCACATAGTCTTTTGGCTGTCCCTTCACTCTTGTAATGGCAGAAACTGCATGGTTACATGACCAACCACATATGTCCAATTTCTTGTAGTCACAGGTCCACTTATCAAGGTTCACACATAAGGTAGACTCCTGATGCGGCTTGAACTATGTCGGTATTTCCCCAAAGAGGAAGGGATGATGCAACACAACTACGGTAGGTATTTCCCTCAGTGATGAGACCAAGGTTATCGAACTAGTAGGAGAACCACGCAACACCACGTAAACAGCATCTGCACACAAAGAACAAATACTTGCAACCTGACGTAAAAGAGGGTTCACTTGTATAGAGAGCTGCTATACAAACGGTTTTTAACCCCTTTCAGCCACGGCATTTGGAACCGTTGCCAAGTGAGTGTGGGTGATAGGGGGGTCCATCCCACACGACCCAGAAACCGTTGGGGATAGGCCTCCTGGCACACAGGCTGGGGGAAAATGAGTTCGTGTGCGATTTGGCGGGGCATCGAAACTCAATTGTTTCCGTTCGTATGTACATCCCACATGGTGAATCCCAGAAAAAACATTTCCGTTTGTATGTATATCACACACAATGTTTTGTCTGGAAACATTTGTGCAAGGTGGCCTAACGCAATCAGTTCTCTGCGGGAAGCCGTGTGTGATTATTAGTTGATCGAACACGGCTAATTTCTAGAAACCATGCAGGTTGTTTGAGTTCATCGCCCACGATGCTGTCTGAGTAACTGTCTGCACTAGGAAACCCCAATAAGCAGGGTAATTAGCCTATTATTGATAATCCATGTACTAATCAAATTGATATTTCTTATAAACAAACCAGATATTTCATATCCGTATAACAGCAACCGGGATTTCATAATCGAATTATATCAGATAGCTTCGGCACTCAATTCTGCCATTACACAACATCACCAAGTTTCACATGCAACATCAAAAAACCTTTGGAAAGTAGCATCATACACGGTAAACATACAGATGAATCTCATCTGGGAAATGCAGAAGCGGAAGGAAAATATTGAGCCTTCAGTGATGTTGAATGTCCTTGCAACTTTAGCCAGTGGCTATGGATAATTGCCGGCCCAAACCTTTGTCCTCTTTAGCAAGACTTGAATATTGTACCGTGGGTGTTGAATGAATACCTTCCTCGCCTCTTGACCATGCACGTGGTTTGAGAGGTAATCATCGATGAACTGCTTTGAAAAGTACTGAAAACAAAGATATGGAAACAAGGTAAAAGAGTTAGTACCATCCTATAGTTGACTGATGGGGCAAGGGGTAAAAACAAGGTAAAAGAGTTAGTACCATCCTATACTTGACTGATGTCTTCTTCATTGTGCAAACAAAGATCTTGCTATTATTTGTCGCAAGTTTCTTCATCCTAACAATCTTTCTGAGTTTCTAAACTTGACTGATATTCATGGACATCTCATTTCCCCATATGCAAAATGGGTCGAACAGTGGGTCTAGTCCTCTGACAACATGACCTACATGTGCAAGACCAAATTATAAGAAACCTAAATATTAGAATGATTCCTACAACTACACAATAATGTGCTATTAGCCAAAGGATAATGCTTGAACAAACCTCGATGGTAAACTGCACTGTCTCCCATTGTTTCCCTGCAACACACATATGGAAGATCTAGATCAGGTTAACTGGGAGTTGTCATACTATCAGTAGAATATGTATTGAGTACAGCCAAATTTGATTTATTTCACATGCGTAACAATACAAAACTGTATCCACAGCAAATGAAAATCAAATTGCAGAACTGAACCAAACAGTTAAACGGACAACAAACCAAATGAACCAAAATAGTTAACTGAGCACGACATTGCAGAATAGAAACATGTACTAGAAGATAAGACAGTTAACAAAACAAAGAGTGCTTGAGAGCACTACTATGAAATGTAGCAATTGTTGGACCAAACTGTTAACTGTACATTACATTTCACAGGACCAAAGTGTTAACTGAACATTACATTTCAGAGGACCAAACTGTAAACTGAACATCAGATTGCATATTAACATTATAAAGGACTAATCACTAGAAGGCATTGGCGGTGGCCTCGAGAAAACAACACGAACTGTATTTTAAAGTAGACAACCACATCGCGGTGTCGACGGTGGCCTCGAAGACGAGGTGCTCCTCCAAGATTTGGCGGTCGGGACGCATGGCAGCCATAGCGACCTCGTGCACGCATGCGGCCGCGATTTGCTTGTCCGCTGCCAAATGCTACTAAGCTCCATGTTATACTGCATCCAAAATGGTTGTGGGGAGGCGCTTAATTGGAGGAGGGAGATAGTGATTTCAACGGAAGGTGTCGCGCCGTCGGTCGGGGCATGTGGGGTGGGAAAGGAGGAGGATGGTGTGGGTGGGGTGTGGATCACCTAACCATATTGACGAGGCCACACAACAAGAATAGGGTTGGTGGCGAGGAGGCCGCGCAGCAAGAAGAAGGGTCGCCGGTGAGGAGGCGGCGCTTCAAGAAGAAGGGTCGCCGGCAAGGAGGCGGCGCTGCAAGAAGAAGGGTAGCCGGCGAGCAGGCTGCGCTGCAAGCAGAAGGGTCGCCGGCGAGGAGGCTGAGCTGCCAGTAAGAAGCAGTGAAGGTTTGAACTTGGAAAGCAAGGAGGAATAGTGTAAATGTGGATTTTAGTGGGAGGGAGGGGGTGGGGAGATAGATATTTTTGCGATGGCAAAAAATTTCGCTCGGTGCCGCGAGAAACTGGCGCACAAGTGTGGTTCAAGCAGGGGCGGTGGACTGTAGGCGACAAAGCTTCCTGCCTAAGCCAGACAAGACGATGCGCAAAGATATTTTATATCGCATCCCACACGATTCTTTATAGTAAACTATTTGTGGTATACCTAATTTTTTCATTATGTTTTTATAGACAAAATGGTGTTACAGAGGGAAGTGATGGTGTTTGAATTGCTAGAACATTTATGTACAGTTAACATGCAACTACATGAGTTTCGTGTTTAAATTTGGAATTATTCCGGGTTCATTTGGCATTTTTATGGATTAATTGAGTTTATCGGCATTTAATGTGCATAATTCAAATTTGAACTACAAGCACATGCTCCAGTGCACCAAAGTTTGCTAAAAAATCACATGTGTGTCTTTGGGTGAATTTATAGGTCCCATGCAAGAAATGGGAATGAAATTCAAACATCTGGGCGTCGTGGCTGAGTCAGGAACATTGAGAAACTTGGTTTTTAAATTCCTGGAAATTCAAAACTCGCCTGAAAATCATGAAACTTGGCATGGTGTCATTTGATGTCACCAACATGATGTGGTAAAAAAATTGGCCACATTTGCACAAGTTTTTGGTATAAGCTTCTTGCAAACCGGAGCTTCTCTCGAGAAGACTCGTGGTTCCCGAGGGGGGACGTGTCACCTTTGTGTTTGAAATGATATACGCTGCCTCCCCCCCTATTTTTTATAGAGGCAACATAGAACTATATGAGTGCTGTGTTAAAATTTGGAATTATTACGGGTTCGTTTGGACTTTCTTATACATTAATTGAATTTCTAGTCATTTAATATGCATAATTCAAATTTGAACTACAAGCACATGCTCCAATGCACCAAAGTTGGTTGAAAAATCACATGTGTGTCCTTGGGTGAATTTCTAGGTCACATGCAAGAAATGGGAATGAAATTCAAACATCTGGGCATCGTGGCTCGACCGAAAAGATTGAGAAACTTGGTTTTTAAATTGATACAAATCCAAAACACGCATGAAAATCATGAAACTTGACATGATGTCATGACATGGCACCAACATGCTGTGGTAAATTTTTGGCCCAATTGGTACAAACTTTGATATAAGCTTCTTGCAAACCGGAGCTTCTCTCAAGAAGGCTCATGGTTCCGAGAGGAACGTGTCACCTCCATGTGCGAAACGACATACGTACACTACCTTCTCCCGTCGTAATTTTTTTACACAGGCAAATTAGACCAAACAGAAGTATCATGCTAAATTTTGGAATTATTCTGGGTTCGTTAGGCCTTTTTTATACATTCATTGAATTTCTGGTCATTTAATGTGCATAATTCAAATTTGAATTACAAGCACATGCTCTAGTGCACCAAAGTTGGTTGAAAAGTCACATGTGTGTCCTTGGGTGAATTTCTAGGTCCCATGCAAGAAATGGGAATGAAATTCAAACATCTGGGCGTTGTGACTCGGCTGGAAAGATTGAGAAACTTGGTTTTTTAATTCATGTAAATCCAAAACACACCTGAAAATCATGAAACTTGGCATGGTGTCATGACATGACACAAACATGTTGCGGTAATTTTTTTGGCCGAATTGGGACAAGCTTTGGTATAAGCTTCTTGCAAATCGGAGCTTCTCTCAAGAAGGCTCGTGGTTCCGAGAGGGAACGTGTCACCTCCGTGTGTGAAATGACATACGTACACTACCTTATCCCGCATTAATTTTTTTACACATGCAGATTAGACCAAATAGAAGTATCATGCTAATTTTGGAATTAATCCAGGTTCATTTGGCCTTTTTATACATTACTTGAATTTCTGGGCATTTAATGTGCATAATTCAAATTTGAACTACAAGCACATGCTCCAGTGCACCAAAGTTGGTTGAAAAATCACATGTGTGTCCTTGGGTGAATTTCTAGGTCCCATGCAAGAAATGGGAATGAAATTCAAACATTTGGGTGTCGTGGCTCAGCCGGAAAGATTGAGAAACTTCATTTTTTAATTCCTGTAAATCCAAAACGCGCCTGAAAATCATGAAACTTGGCATGGTTTCATGACATGGCACCAACATGCTGTGGTAATTGTTCTGTCCGATTTGCGAAGGTGCACACATTAACAATCAACAAAGTCATTTTGGAACAAGATTTGTCATGTTACAAATTGGAAACACAACTATTATTGAAACTGTGGGTGTTCTACTTACCAATTACATGCCGCCACGCATCCCCTTTTTTTATTGGCTAGGAGGTGTCGTGCGGGGTAGCTATTTGAGTACGGGAGGCGTGTGGTCAGACCCCTACACGTGCTCATCAGGAGGAGAGCCCTTTGACCTATATCCGCCGCGCACCTCCCTCACAACGTCTCCATTAATGGCGCCCGAGCCCCTATTTCTTGGCGTGGCTATGTCTCACTGGACTGAGATTTAAGAGAGAAAAAAATGAAAATCTGAAAAGAAAGTTTTGCACGGATATTGATGATGAATATAAGTACAATGACAATGGACAATAATTGTCTGACATATTTAGGAACATAATTAAAAAAGCCACATGCGGCAACGCCCGAAATACACAAGGGAAAAAGAAGAAGGAAGACAATGATCTGGCTCGCTGATCTCTACTTTCTTGATGCGTTGCTGCAGGCCGCCGGAACTAGTCTCCACGGCGAGCAGCGATGAGCTCTTTCCTGTCCTCAATATGCTGCTTGAGAGCATCCACAGATTCCTCCACCAGCCTTTTGCACTTCATGTGCAGCACGACATTCTCATCCATAAGTTTCTCGACGATGATGCTGGTCCTCTTCAGCAAGGCAGTGGTATCCTCCTCCTGCTCCGCACTTCCGATGATCTTCGCCCTCAGTAGGTCGCGCTCAGCCTGGAGCTTCTCATTGCTCTCCCTGAGTTGCCGGATGACGCTGATAGCTTATTCAAACGAGAGGCTCATGGTTCCGAGAGGAATGTGTCACCTCCGTGTGCGAAACGACATACGTACACTGCCTTCTCCCGTCGTAATAATATTACACAGGAAAATTAGACCAAATCGAAGTATCGTGCTAAATTTTGGAATTATTCTGGGTTCATTTGGCCTTTTTTATACATTCATTGAATTTCTGGTCATTTAATGTGCATAATTAAAATTTGAACTACAAGCACATGCTCTAGTGCACCAAAGTTGGTCGAAAAATCACATGTGTGTCCTTGGGTGAATTCTAGGTCCTATGCAAGAAATGGGAATGAAATTCAAACATTTGGGCGTCATGGCTCGACCGGAAAGATTGATAAACTTGGTTTTTTAATTCATGTAAATCCAAAACACGCTTGAAAATCATGAAACTTGGCATGGTGTCATGACATGGCACCAACATGCTGCGGTAACTTTTTGGCCGAATTGGGACAAGCTTTGGTATAAGCTTCTTGCAAACCGGAGCTTCTCTCAAGAAGGCTCGTGGTTCTGAGAGGGAACATGTCACCTCCGTGTGCGAAACGACATACATACACTGCCTTCTCCCGCCTTAATTTTTTTACACAGGCAGATTAGACCAAATATAAATATCATGCTAAATTTTGGAATTAATCCGGGTTCGTTTGGCCTTTTTATACATTAATTAAATTTCTGGGCATTTATTGTGCATAATTCAATTTGAACTACAAGCATATGTTCCACTGCACCAAAGTTGGTTGAAAAATCACATGTGTGTCCTTGGGTGAATTTCTAGGTCCCATGCAATAAATGAGAATGAAATTAGAACATCTGGGCATCGTGGCTCGGCGGAAAGATTGAGAAACTTCGTTTTTTAATTCCTGTAAATCCAAAACACGCCTGCAAATCATGAAACTTGGCATGGTTTCATGACATGGCTCCAATAAGCTGTGGTAATTTTTCTATCTGATTTGCAAAGGCGCACACATTAACAATCAACAAAGTCATTTTGGAACAAGTGTTGTCACGTTACAAATCGGAAACGCAACTATTATTGAAACCTTGGGCATTCTACTTACCAATTATGTGCCGCCACGTGTCCCCTTTTTTATTGGCTAGGAGGTGTCATGCGGGGTAGCTATTTGATTACGGGATGCGTGTGATCAGACCCCTGCGCATGCTCATCGAGATGAGAGCCCTTTGACCTCTATCCACCGCGCACCTCCCTCCCAACGTCTCCATTAATGGCGCCCGAGCCCCTGTTTCATGGCGTGGCTATGTCTCACTAGACTGAGATTTAAGAGAGAAAAATGAAAATCTGAAAAGAAAGTTTTGCACGGATCTAGATGATGAATATAATGACGATGACAGTGGACAATAATGGTCTGACATATTTAGGAACATAATTAAAAAAGCCACATGTGGCAACGCCCAAAATACACAAGGGCAAAAGAAGAAAGAAGACAACGATCTGGCTCGCTGATCTCTACTTTCTTGATGCGTTGCTGCAGGTCGGCGGAACTAGTCTCCGCGGCGAGCGGCGATGAGCTCTTTCCTGTCCTCAATATGCTACTTGAGAGCATCCACAGATTCCTCCACCAGCCTTTTGCGCTTCATGTGTATCATGGCATTCTCATCCATAAGTTTCTCGATGATGACGCTGGTCCTCTTCAACAAGGATTGGTATCCTCCTCCTGCTCCGCACTTCCGACGACCTTTGCCCTCAGTAGGTTGCACTCAGCCAGGAGCTTCTCATTGCTCTCCCTTAGTTGTCGGATGACGCCGATAGCCAGTTCAAACGAGGCTTTCATGTCGTCCGATAATCTTGCCCAACTGGAGATCTGATCCATTTGGCTATGGACGACCGCATGCATGCGCCTGTAAGAGTCATCGCCTGCCCGTGAGACATATTCCTAGGCCGACGCGGTGCGGGAGGACTTCTCTGCTGCTTCCGCGATGCGGCCGGACAACTCTGCTGCTTCCGAGGCGCGGCCACACAAGTTTGCTGCATCGACGGCGTGGCGGGACCTCCGTGCTGCTTCGACAGCGCGGTGGTACCTCTGTGCTGCTACAGCCGCATGGCGGGACATGTCGGCTGCTTTCGTGGCGAGGCAGGGCATCTCTCGTGCTTCCACTTCCATGTTTGCCTCTCCCTGGTGGCAATCGCTCGACCCAGAACTCACGCTGGCCAGGGCAGATGCAAGGGAACGATGATGAATGACTTGTTTGTTTTTGTGGATGAGGAGTTGAGGAGGAATGTGTAGTCATCTTGGAGTAGTAGTATTTATAACTGAGTACTAATACACTCCTAAATGGGAAACCATTTAGGTTTTGATCGGTGTGAAGAGGTTTGCAATTTGGAATGTGACGACATGCAGGCTCAAAATTTATTGACAGTCCTATAATTTCTAAGTGCGGCACTATTCTCGGACGGCGTGACGTGGGCACGCTTTCTCGGCAGCGTACGTGGCGTTTGCACCATAGGGTGCACCACAATAGGCAATGCCAGCACACGTCTTGTTCCAAGAACCGTGCGCGCTCATTATTACCATCATGCACGCTTCTTTTAATTAGGATGTGTGCCCATCTAGCGCACACACGTTGATCTGTCTAACTATTTCTGTTTGTTGTGGCTAATCGCAAATAGTTCATCTGTGTGAAGTGTATGCCATCAATCGCAGACACTTTGATCTGGCTGACCGTTTCTGTTCTGTTGCCTAATTGCAAATAGTTAATCCTTCTGAAGCGTATGCCCTCAATCGCACACACCTTTATCTAGCTGTCCATTTCTGTTCTTCCGCCTCATCACAAATAGTTAATCCGAGCGAACTGTATGTCGTATATCGCACACGCCTTCATCTGGATGCCCATTTCCATTCTTCTTCCTCATTGCAAACAGTTCATTGAACCAAACCATATGCCCCGCATCGCACACGCAACCAAAATCTGTACCGTGTTTGATGCATCCGTCATTGCAAATGTTTTGCACCTTTTTTGATGGTTCTTTTACACCACTGTTTGCGATTATTGCATCACACACAGTTTTGTCGAAGGGTCTCTGATCGTAGTGTCGCATTAGTAGCATCCTGCATTAGTGGGTTGTCAATCCCTCCCGGGTAAAAGATAGATAAAATTGTAGTAGATTAGATAAATAGATCTTGCGGGAACGCAAAATAAAATAAATAACAATAAATTGCACCAAGGTATTTTTGGGGTTTTGGATTAATATATCTCAAAATAAAAGCGAATAAAAATAGACCTTGAAGGCAAATATGATAAATAAGAGACCCGGGGGCCGTAGATTTCACTAGTGGCTTCTCTCGAGAAAAATAGCATACGGTGCGTAAACAAATTACTATTGGGCAATTGATAGAACTTCTAATAATTATGATAATATCTAGGCAATGATAATTATATAGGCATCACGTCCAAGATTAGTAGACCGACTCCTGCGTGCATCTACTACTATTACTCCACACATCGACCGCTATCCAGCATGCATCTAGTGTATTAAGTTCATGGAGAAACGGAGTAATGCAATAAGAATGATGACATGACGTAGACAAGATCTACTCATATAGGAATAAACCCCATCTTGTTATCCTTAATAGCAACGATACATATGTTGTCATTTCCCCTTTTATCACTGGGATTAAGCACTGTAAGATCGAACTCATCACAAAGTACCTCTTCCCATGGCAAGAAAAATCGATCTAGTCGGCCTAACTAAACCAAAGATTCGAAGAAGAAATACGAGGCTATAAGTAATCATGCATATAAGAGATCAAAAGACTCAAATAACTTTCATGGATAAAAACATAGATCTGATCATAAATTCAAAGTTCATTGGATCTGAATAAACACATCGCAAAAAGAGTTACATCAAATAGATCTCTAAGAGACCATTGTATCGAGAATCAAAAGAGAGAGACGAAGCCATCTAGCGAGTAACTATGGACCCATAGGTCTACAATGAACTACTCATGTATCATAGAGGCACCAATGAGGATGATGAACCCCTCTGTGATGGTGTCTAGATTGGATCTGTGGTTTCTGGAACTTGCGGCGGCTGGAATTGTGTTTCTTCGACTTCCTTGGGATTTTTGGAATATTGGGGTGTTTAAAGAGCAAAGAGGCGATGTGGGAGGCCATCGAGGTGGACACAACTCACCAGGGCGCGCCTGGGGCCCAGACGCGCCCAGGTGGGTTGTGCCCCCTGGGGCACCCCTTTGGAACTTCTTTGGCCCATCCCGTGTCTTCTGGCCCAAAAAAATTCTCCAAAAAGTTTCGCTGTGTTTGGACTCCATTTGGTATTGATTTTCTGCGAAGTAAAAAACAAGCAAAAAACAACAACTGGCACTGGGCACTATGTCAATAAGTTAGTCCCAAAAAATGATGTAAAGTTGCTATAAAATGATTGTAAAACATCCAAGAATGATAATATAACAGCATGGAACAATAAAAAATTATAGATATGTTGGAGACGTATCAGCATCCCCAAACTTAATTCCTGCTCGTCCTTGAGTAGGTAAATGATAAAAACAGAATTTTTGATGTGGAGTGCTGCCTAACATGTTCGTCACATATCCTTTTCTTTTGTAGCATGGACATTTGGACTTTTATATGATATAAAGCAATAGTCTAGTTTTGACATGAAGATTTTAATACTCTAGCATATCAACAAGAAACCATGTCTTTCAAAATATCAACACTAAAGCAAGTTATCCCAGGTCCATTATGCTCAATCATTGATCCATTCGTGAAACACACTCCGCATATTAGCTACACCCAATGCTCAAGTACGATCATAGTGCCCCTTAGTTGGTGCTTTATAAGAGAAGATGGAGACTCAAATAAAAATTGCATAAAGTAAATAGAAAGGCCCTTCGCAGAGGGAAGTAGGGATTTGTAGAGGTGCGAGAGCTCAAAGCAAAAAAGATAGAGATAAAAAACATTTTGCGTGGCATGCTTTTCCTGTCAATGAAAATGATCGAGTAGTTCCCAATACTTTCCATGCTAGATATATCATAGGCAGTTCCCAAACAGAAAATAAAGTTTATTCCTTTTTCCACCGTACTTTCACATTCCAAGGCTAACCGAATCCACGGGTGCTGTCCATACCAACACTTTCCAAGGAATTTATTATTTGACAACATAAAGTAAATTCATTTTTCATTTTGGGACGGGGCATCCCTAATACCTTTGTCGTACTCTCATGCAATGACAAGTGAATAAACACTCATCTTGAGAATAACACATCTAGCATGGAAAAATATCAGCCACCCCCTATCGTTTCATGAGTGGTACGAGCACACAAAAAGGAAATTTAGTTTAAAGATTAGAGATGGCACATACAAATTTTCTTAGAACAGCAAAAGAATACCGCATATAGGTAGGTATAATGGACTCATATGGCAAAACTGGTTTAAGGATTTTGGATGAACAAGTAGTGATCATAGCTAGTACAAGTGAAGGCGAGCAAAAGATTGAGAAGCATACAACCAAGAAACGAGAAATCTCATAAGCGAGCATTAAGCATGACTAACAATGGATAATGCACCATAAGTAGGATGTAATTTCGTTGCATAACTATTGACTTTCATGCTTGCATAGGGAATCACAAACCTTAACAACAATATTCTTACTAAAGCATAATTACTCATCAACATGACTCACATATTATATCATCATACCATGAAACTATTACAAAGAACCAAGTTTATTTTGTCCAATGATATTCATGAAAGTTTTTATTATATCCTTCTTGAATATCTACACTTTGGGACTAATTTCATATGTTGCTTTTGATAGCTCAAACAAATCTAAGTGAAGAACATGAGCATAAAAAAAAATTCTTCTCTCAAAATAATTTAAGTGAAGCATGATAGAATTTATTAAAAAAATTACTAACTGTCAAATAAATCTAAGTGAAGCATGAGAGAATTTCTTAAATAAAATACTAAAGCACACTGTGCTCAAAAAGATATAAGTGAAGCACTAGAGCAATTCCATAGCTCCAAAAGATTTAAGTGAAGCATACAGAGCAATTCTAACAAATCATAGCATAATTTGGCTTTCTCAAATAGGTGTATCCAGCAAGGATAGATGACTTACAATAAAAAGCAAAACAAGCAAAGACTCATATCATACAAGACGCTCCAAGCAAAACACATGATATGTGACGAATAAAAATATAGCTCCAAGTAAAATATCGATGGCCGTTATAAGAAAGAGGGGATGCCACTCGGGCATCGCCAAGCTTAGTTGCTTGCTTCTCTTTGGGTAATAGCTTGGTATGCCACGGGCATCCCCAAACTTAGGATCTTCTTACTCCTTATTCCTTCATCCATCATGACCTCACCCAAAACTTGAAAACTTCAATCACACAAACTCAACAAAACCTTCGTGAGATCCATTAGTATAACAAAGCAAATCACTACTCTAAGTACTATTGCAAACCCATTCATATTTTATTTTTGCATTATATATAATGTATTCCAACTTTACTATAGCTTCTACCCTCCAATATAAATCATAGATTCTTCGAAATAAGCACACGATGCAAAGAAGACAGAATCTGTCAAAAATAGAATAGTCTGTAGCAATCTGATAACTTCGAATACTTTTGTAACTCCAAAACTTCTAAAAAATTAGGACAACGTAGGCAATTTGTATATCAATCTTGTGTAAAACATTCAGAATTTTATCAAGCTGCTGTGAATTTTAAAAATTGTTTTACTGGACGCAAAAGTTTCTGTTTTTCAACAAGATCAAATCAACTATCGCCCAACATGGTTCCAAAGGCTTTTTTTTGAGGAACTTGACAGTGGGAGAGAACTCCCACTGCATATTTTTCATATATCCATATAAATGGGGTGTTTACATAGATATATCACTTACATCACATCCCACCCTCACTACTGGTGTCACCAACAGGGGGGTGGTCAGCTAAGGCATGATCAGCACTCACACACTGTTTTGGTTCTACGCAAGCTAACAGAGTACAGAAAAAAGAAGGACTCAACTAAGTGTGTCACAATATGAGAGCAGGGCAGCCCTGCGTGCACCTTTCACTCTATGTTGCAAGAGCCCCAAGTCCTCCTTGAAACGCTGAACCAAGATGTAATGCTTGGGGCTACACCTCTGAAGTGCTTATTATTTCTTTCTTTCCACAAACTCCAGGCAGCAGTGTAGAATGTTTCGATGAAGAAAGGATGGGGCAGAATGGTTTGTGCGTTCTATAGCGCCACAAACCTATTATGGAAATCCGGCCAGTCAACACCTATCCTGGCCTAGCACCTTTCACTAAACTGGCAAGTGAAGATCATATGCTCAAGAGTCTCCTGAATGTTTCACCCGCAAAGGAGGCACGTGAAATCACCCCCAATATCATAATATCTCCTCCTGAGCATGTCACGAGTGTTCAACTTGTCTTACAGCAACAACCATCCAAATACCTCGATTTTCATTGTACAGTTAGATTTCCAAAGGAGCCTAAAAGAGGGATGAGCTATTGCGTCGCGGAAGAAGTTGTTATAATAATCTTTCAGTCTGTATTCGGCTGCACCCCAAATGTAGTGCCAAACATCAAATATTGTCGTCGTTGGGTGTATGTGGGATGTTGCATGCTGGACATCCCGTACCTCACTAAGAGCACGGGCAGACAGCGGTAGGTGAAAGGTTTCATGCAGCTCATCGTTGGCCCAGAAGTCAGCGGCCGTGATGTCCTCATGCACAGCAAAAGAGAAGGCGCGTGGGTGTGAAGATTGAAGCACATCATTGGACCATAGATCCTTCCAGAGCAGCGTGGTTGATCCATCAACCACTTGGACACGAGTGATCCCCCTGTAAATGGGCGTTAGTTTGAGAACGTCTTTCCACCAGAAAGACCCGATCGAATCCACCGCATGAGGCACCTGGTTGGCATAGTGATTATCCCAAAGCATTGTAACCCATGGCACATCCAGCTTGTTATAGAACTTGTGCAAAATCTTTAGCAGGAGGGCATCATTATGTATTTGAATGTTGATTACGCCCAGCCCGCCCTTACTCTTGGGCTTGCAAACTAGATCCCAGGCAGCCAGCGAGTTGCATTTGTCTCCTTGATCAGTTTTCTTTTTCCAGAGGCATCTCCTTCGAATCTTGTCTAGAATTCCAATCAGTTTCGGAGGGAACTTGAGCGTGCACATGGCAAACACTAGGAGTGATGTGACAGAAGCATTGAGCCATGAGAGGCGGCCCCCATAAGACATCATGGCGATCGTGGCAGTGAGACGACGTTCCATTTTGCAAACCAGAGGCATGAATTCTTGGATGGTTGGTCTTGTAGTGCCAAATGGGAGGCCCAGGTAGGTGAAGGGCATTGCACCTACATTGCATCCAAAGATAGCGGCCAAGCTTGAAGCTGAGATTGCATCCATGTTGATTGGTACCAGCGTTGATTTGTGGAAATTAATTTTGAGGCCGATCGAGGATGCATAGTCAGAAAGGATTTTTTTTGACACGTATAGCTTGATTTGGGCAGGCAGGCAAGACAAGTAGCGTATCGTCCGCGTATTGGATCACCGAGTAATCAGTTTGCCCTAAGCAGGGAAAAGGCAGGCTGATATCTCTACGTCTGAAAGCATCATTGATCGCGCATTGAAGAAGCTCGGCAGCGAGGACAAAAATGAGGGGGGGAGAGAGGGTCACCTTGCCTCACCCCACACCGGCAGAGAAATTGTCGGCCAGGGACTCCATTTAGTAGGACTGACGAACGACCCGAGGAGAAAAGGCACTTGATCCAAGAGATCCACTTGTCGTTGAAACCCATTTGCTGCATAATTCAAATCATCGGTTCGTGTGCAATAGTATCAAATGCCTTAGTGAAATCCAGTTTCAGAAGAACAATTGGGCAGCCGAGCTTTGACATTGATGAATATATTGGTATGCCCATGCCAGGCAATCCTGTATCATGCGCCCTTTAATGAATCCATACTGGTTTCGGTGCACAAGGGAGATGATGACACATTGAAGTCTATCAGCTAGCAGTTTGGTAATCAACTTGAGGCAGCAATTGAGCAGAGTAATGGGTCTGAAGTCATTTACAGTCTCAGGAGAGTTGATCTTAGGTATGAGCGTGGTGAGACCATCATTGATACTTGTCACGTCTAACGTACCTTCAAAGAACTGGTCACAAAGGGCATAGAAGTCATGCCTAATAATGGGCCAGCAAGCTTTCAAGAACGCCCCACTAAACCCGTCCGGGCCAGGTGCTCGGTCAGGCGGCATATCTTTGACCACATTGTCGATTTCTTCATGGGTAAAGGGAGTGGTAAGCTGATCGAGGTTGGTTGCGCGGGGGATTATTGTTGGAATGTCAAATTTCATGTCCGAAGGGGAGACAGTCCCAAGGCAATCTTTGTAGGTTTGAAACAAGAGGGCTTCTTTGGCAGGGTGATTGTCAATGAACGTGCCATCTTCAAGCTTGAAGGAGGCTATGTTGTTTTGGCGATAACGTTCCGTGGCCAGAGCTTGAAATTTTTTGGAGTTTTCATCTCCGAACTTGATCCAACGAATAGTACAACGCTTCTTCCAATATAGTTTTTGATATTTGAGCAGTCTGAGCAAATGT
This sequence comes from Triticum timopheevii, assembly GCA_963921465.1. Lineage (NCBI taxonomy): Eukaryota > Viridiplantae > Streptophyta > Magnoliopsida > Poales > Poaceae > Triticum > Triticum timopheevii. Next base: position 501,084,213 of record OY997272.1, read on the forward strand.
GACTTTAAGATACGTCTGAAGTTCATTTCTGGGATTGAAAGGGTGCGTTTGTTCTCCAGCTCATCTAAATCCGCAAGGACATCATTACAGTTTGTGATGGCCACAGAAAGACGAGAAATACTCTTACTCCAGATCTTGAGGGCGTGTCGAAGAGCTTTGAATTTGCAACAAAGAAGTGTAGCAGCGTTTGCGGTCCCAACTGGCCGCTCCCAAACATCCCTAACAATGTCCATAAACCCTGGCTACAAGGTCCAGTAGGATTCAAAACGAAAGAGCTTTGATCGTGGTATTTTCGTCTCAATAGAGACAACACATGGGATGTGGTCCGAAACAGGCTTGCCAAGGGGTTTAACTAGCATCTTAGGGTAAATGTTGGTCCAGTGCAAAGACGTGAAAAACCAGTCAATCTGCTCGAGTAGAGGGTCAGTCTGCATATTACTCCAAGTATAGGTTCGTCCTTTCACTGGGAGCTCAATCAGTTCCAGCTTATGGATGATGTCGTTGAAAGTAATCATGTCATGAATGTTACCCCCAGGTTTATTACGATTGTCTGGTGCTCTCATGTAGTTAAAGTCACCTAACAACAACCAGTCTTGATTATTGGGTATTTGAATGTCATATAGCCATTGCGTGAAAGCATCTCTGTCCGCCCCCGTGCACGGCCCGTACACATTGACTAACGTCCAACACTGAGAAGATTGTGTGCTAACGAAGTCAACAACTAGCGCATACTGATCAGACGAAATAACGGAGCCAGAGAAAACCGAACTTTTCCAGATCGTTAACAGCCCCCCAGAGGCGCCACACGAAGGTACATAAGCAAAACGATCAAATTGTTTAGGACAGCAGGATTTAATAAAAGCAAAAGTAACCTCAGGCATCTTAGTCTCCTAAATGCAAACGACAGCACACCCACTGGTGGAGATAGCATTATTCAGAGCTAATTGCTTCTTCTCAGAGTTGAGCCCATGAATATTCCACGAGAGCACATTCCAGCAGCTCAACATTGTGAAAGAGAAACCCCATGATTAGGCCAAGTTGTGGGAGAGATCCTCTCCCTGGTCTTCCATGTCAGTCACAGTAGCCGAAGGTTCAGACACCGCAGCAGGTTCAACAAGCAGCGCTTCTTCAGAAAGTTCAGTAGCAGGTATAGCACACCTGTTGACTCCAATAGATTGCAGTGTAGCTATAGGAGTTGGGGGTGGGATCTCACCAGTGGGGGAAGCAGTAGAAGCAGAAGTGCCAATAGACGGGATGACGCGAGGCTTAACTTTCGAAGTGGTCTTGCGAATGTCAGAGATAGGAGGGACCTTGAACACATCGTATTTGTTGGAGTGAAGACTGCGACGCACTTCAGTGGTGGAGATAGGGGCAGCGGTTCTGGCCCTACGGGATCGCGGGCCAGTGGCTGCAAGAGGTGCCACATCCTCAGAGATGACAGAGGATTCAGGTGCTGGAATCTGCACAACTTGCTCTGTATCCATAGTTGCATCGTCAGTGTTAGGCAGCAGGGCAAGTTCAGTGGTGTTAGCCCTCATAGCAGGTTCAGATAGCTCCTCGATGGTCACTGAAGAAGATTCCAGAGCAGTAGCAAAGCTAGATTGCTGTGAGAAGATCATACCAGAAGTGTCATGTGTGATCAAAACAGATAACCGAATCGGGTTTGTTCTTAAACCAAACCCCTCCCTCCATGGTCCAAAGGTTGCAAGCATTGGACTAATATCTTGGTACATGAAGTTGTTGAGATTCAGGCGAAGGATTGGGTCATTCAACTGCCTGGCCAGGATCTCATCACCTTGAGCAGATAAACCAAACCTGATAGTATTGTCAGATATCTCCATTGAGATGGTAAGAGATTCAGAGCTAGCATTGTCAGTCAAATGGAATGCAGGATCAGTCAGGGTTAGAAGATCAGACTGAGTCGAGCTCGAACTGTCAGATTGAGTGATGGAATCATTCCAAGCTTCGAGCGTGTTGTTAGTGATATTATTTTTAGGAACTAATCCATGTTGTACTGTCAGACCTTGCGCCATAAGCCAGACGTGATAGTTCACCAGATGTGGTGGCATTTGCGGAAGAGGAGGAGTAGCGGGTTCATCCCAAGTGCCCCAATCAGCATTTGCATTCACCTGCTGGGCTGCATTGTTGGCAGCAGCAGGTGCACCATTCTGAACAAGCCAATTGTGAACTTGTTGTTGGTATAGCTGCTCAGCAGTTAACTCAGGGCCGAACAGCGGGTGCGGGTTGCCATCTGGTGGTGGCTGATCCTCAGGTGCGACCGGGACGTCGGGGAGGAGGCCATTCCAGTCGTTACTACGGAGAATGGTGACGACGACTGTCCAACTGTCGCGTGCACCACCAAGCTGCCATACCACAAAGCTCTTGGGGATGAGGCGCAGACTAATTACTCTGGCTTTCAGAAGGATGAATCTGCGATCTTGACGAGGATTATACCAGGAGACTAAAGAACCGTAACCACCCAGGGCCTTAGTGATATAATAGTCAGAATGATAATCATACGGGAAGCCAAAGAACATAATCCAAACTTCAGGCCCAAATGGTGCAGCTCGGCGGTTGAGGGCGGCATTGTGTGGAACAAAAGTAATCAACAGATCTTCGTCCTCAAGTTCCAGTGGAGTGTTCACGGCAGTATCTCTCCTAAAGGAATCCACAAAACCAAAAATCCCAACTCCAAGGGGGTGATCACTGACCTCAGTAGTAAATAGCTGCGATTCTTGAAGCAAAGCATTGATCTGATTGCGGACGGAGGCGCGGCGATGCAGGGGCACATACGCACTGGCTTCAACAATGGCCAAATACTCATGGCTGAGGGGGGCAATCGGTCCAACGACCATGCCACTGCGCACAAGACGATCGGCCGGCCCAGGTTCGACGGCGAAGCCCGGCGGGAGGAAAGGCACTAGGTTCAACGGGTAGTTCGCCATTGTTGTGGATTGGAGTGGTAGAGAGGGCGATGATGAAGAGATTGGATGCGACGGCAATGGCGCAAGTTGTAGTAGTGTATCAGACTATGGTGATGGGACGGGGCGAGGAGAAGCCCGTTGGGTTCTCGAGGCGGAAGCTGAAGCGTGAATGGGGGCGGTGGGGTGCAAATTTGCCTTTACCACCCATTTCCATTTCTTTTGGAGAGCAGTTCTGCGACAGGATGACGCCATGTGGCCATAGAACCCACATGCATTGCATCGGACGGTCCTAGCAGCGGCTGTGGTCAATCTTTTGGTGGGAAAAGGATGGCCCAGAGATCTCGGGGGAATAATTGCAGTCTCCTTGTTAGACCCCGGCAAGGAGCGAGTGTCACGGCGGCTACGTTTTGTGCAATCCCCTGTTTTATGATCAGGGCCCGAGCAATTAATGCAAATGAGGCGAGCTTAGCAGGCGATCTTGCAATGTCCCCATTGAAGGCATCTAGCGCAGAGGGCGGCCCAATTAATGGCAAGGGAATGAATGACATCTGCGGAATAATCTGCCTGGGCTAAATCAGCCTTATGTTTAGCGCTAAGCATCGGGGGCCACATGTCATGGGGTGGGGCGTAATGGAAAGCGAACTTGAGGAAACTTTGCGGGAGTGGCGGGTATTGGGCACGCACGGGGCATTTGAATTGCCCAAAAGAAATACACTCAATAACTCTAGCGGCCTTAGACTCCGCCTGGGAAAGATAATGCTCCATTAATGCTAGGCGATCCGTTGGTAAGGCGGTAATGCCGCCCTGCTGAGGTGGCGGTGGGAAAGACCCGAAATGAATTTGAGTTTGCTCATGGCGATCAACCAACATAGAAGTGGAGGCCTCATGATCATGCGAATTGGAAAAGTCCCAATGCTTCAGATTAACCAGGTTAAACTTGCTTAGTTCTTTGGCCGACGAAGAATCTGTTAACTGGCCCTTACGTAGAAAATCCAGAGAAGCAGATAGGGCCACAGGACGACGATCATGGATCTCAACCAATTCTTGATCAGCATGCCAGTGAGAACCAGAAAATTGCTTCGCAAAACGACCATTAAAAAGATGGAAGTGGCAAACAAAGTCTGGCCAAACTCGATCCTTTAACCCGTAAATGAAATGCTCCACCTTGTTGTCGGCCACAGAAAAGCGAAATGATCGGGGGGTAAGGGTAACAATATTGAAACCAGAGCAAAGTCCCCCAATGCAACATTGTAAGGCCAGTCCAACCGAGTCATTCGTGAGTGGGAATGAAGCCGAAGAGAAGGAGACGACCAGAAAGAATTCCTTGGTGTCCCTAGAGGGGGAGAAGTGGACCGTAGAGCCAAACTTACGTCTCACCTGATCAGCCAAGGACAAACCAGGAGCAAAATCCCAATGGAGAAAGCCTTCCATGGTGGTGATAGCTAGAGATCGCCATTGGTGGTGGAAAGCAGGTGGGAGAGAGGAGAGGTGGGAGAGGAGAGGAGAGGTGGGAGAGCCATTCACAAGTGTCCGGTATATCGATGTGGTCCCAAAGGCTTTACTTGGCACAAACACTAACTAAAACATTAAAACACAATTGTAACAATAGCATAATTGTGCAAACACTCAAGAATATAAAGAAAAAAGACAAAATAAATTTTATTCATTGGGTTGCCTCCCAACAAGCGCTATCATTTTATGCCCCTAGCTAGGCATAATGCATAGATCTAAGTGTTGTCATCTTTATTTTCATTTTCCTTAGAGGTGTTTTTGTCAGGAGGTTTTGCAAAAACAACATAAAACACCTTACCCATAGAGAATTTAGCACAATCAAGTTGCTTATCATCATATCCCCTTTGATTTCCAGCAAGAATCCAAAAATAGTGTTGATTAAAATCATTGAAAACTTGTTGGATTATATCTAAAACAAGGACTTCCTTTCTAAGATTCTTGCCAAAGATTCGATTATCCCTAAGCAAATGCCTTAGCACATAATCACTATTATAAAGAATCTCATCTATCACTGGTTTTTCACAATTCATACCATAGAAATAAAAATTTTTCCCTAGCTTCTCGTATTATATAGTCAAATTCATTCATAAGAACAAGGGTGTCCAACTTTTTAGCCTTGGGATTCTTTATAATGGGCGACTCAAAAAACAATCTTTGCAAGGTAGGATGGGTACGGATAAATTTATTTCCAAGTGTCAGGACTAGTGCTGAAATAGCTTCCGCATAAGATTTAGTCCTTTTAAGTATAAGAACATCATAAAGACATAGATTTCCAACACAATTGAAAAATTCTTGGATACGTTCTTTTCCTATAACATTCCCTTGCCCCAAAACAAAAGTTTTAGCATCCAGATTGCCAGATCGTCCAATTTTAGGAGTTAGGCCATCATCTGTTTCTGCCATATCAAAGCCACTCATGGTGAGAATCCTAGCAAACAAAAATTCCAATGAGAAATGCGGACGAAAAAGAGGGCGAACAAAATGACAAATTTTTGTGAAGTGGGGGAGATGAAAACGAGAGACAAATGGCAAATAATGTATATTGCAAGGAGATGAGATTTGTGATTAGGAACCTGGTAGATGTTGATGATGTCTCCTCGGCAACAACGCTAGAAATTCCTTCTGATGCAGCTTGAACTACGTTGATATTTCCCCAAAGAGGAAGGGATGATGCAAGACAACTACGGTAGGTATTTCCCTCAGTGATGAGACCAAGGTTATCGAACCAGTAGGAGAACCACGCAACACCACATAAACGACACCTGCACACAAAGAACAAATACTTGCAACCCGACGTAAAAGAGGGGTTGTCAATCCCTCCTGGGTAAAAGATAGATAAAATTGTAGTAGATTGGATAAATAGATCTCGCAGGAACGCGAGATAAAATAAATAACAATAAATTGCAAAAAGCTTTTTTTGGGTTTTTGGATTAATAGATCTGAAAATAAAAGCGAATAAAAATAGATTTTCAAGGCAAATATGATAAAGAAGAGACCCGGGGGCTGTAGATTTCACTAGTGGCTTCTCTCGAGAAAAATAACATACGGTGCGTAAACAAATTACTGTTGGACAATTGATAGAACTTCAAATAATTATGACGATATCCAGGCAATGATCATTATATAGGCATCACGTCCAAGATTAGTAGACCGACTCCTGCTTGCATCTACTACTATTACTCCACACATCGACCGTTGTCCAGCATGCATCTAGTGTATTAAGTTCATGGAGAAATGGAGTAATGCAATAAGAATGATGACATGTTGTAGACAAGATCTACTCATATAGGAATAGACCCCATCTTGTTATCCTTAATAGCAATGATACATACGTGTCCTTTCTCCTTCTGTCACTAGGATTGAGCACCGTAAGATCGAACCCATCACAAAGCACCCCTTCCCATGGAAAGAAAAAGTGATCTAGTTAGCCTAACTAAACCAAAGATTCAAAGAAGAAATACGAGGCTATAAGTAATCATGCATATAAGAGATCAAAAGACTCAAATAACTTTCATGGATAAAAACATAGATCTAATCATAAACTCAAAGTTCATCGGATCCCAACAAACACGCCACAAAAAGAGTTACATCAAATAGATCTCCCAGAGACCATTGTATTGAGAATCAAAAGAGAGAGAGAGGAAGCCATCTAGCTACTAACTACGGACCCATAGGTCTACAATGAACTACTCATGCATCATCAAAGAGGCACCACTAAGGATGATGAACCCCTCCGTGATGGTGTCCAGATTGGATCTGTGGTTTCTGGAACTTGCGGCGGCTGGAATTGTATTTCGTCGACCCCCCTAGGGTTTTTGGAATATTGGGGTATTTATAGGGCAAAGAGGCGGTGCGGGAGGCTACTGAGGTGGTCACAACCCACCTGGCGCACCTGGGCCCTCAAGCGCGCCCAGGTGGGTTGTTCCCCCTCATGGCACCCCTCTGGTACTTCTTTGGCCCATCCCGTGTCTTCTGGCCCAGAAAAAATTCTCCAAAAAGTTTCACCGCGTTTGGACCCTGTTTGGTATTGATTTTCTATGAAGTAAAAAACTAGTAAAAAACAACAACTGCCACTGGGCACTATGTCAATAGGTTAGTACCAAAAATGATATAAACTTGCTATAAAATGATTGTAAGAAATCCAATAATAATAATATAACAACATGGAACAATAAAAAATTATAGAATCATTGGAGTCATATCAACTCCCCACACTACAAAAAAAATACACTTCCGTGATGGTATGTGTTTGTCACAGTAGGTCACGTTTTCTGTCATGCATGTACATCCATGACGATTTTATGATAGAATCAAGATAGTCATACCTGTGCTGTCGTAGAAGTGTTCCATGACATTACCAAAATTATCATCACAGAAGTGTCCACTTCCATGACGATAAATTGCGCGTCATAGAAGTGCTTTCGTCAAGGTTGACCAACACGTCGCATCCACCGTAACGGCTCCCCGTTAAGCTATTGGGTCTGGTTTTGGATCCGATAACCCATTAACAGCCCGGACCAATGGGGATTTTCCACGTGTAAAATTCTCATTGGCCGGAGGAAACACGTGTTGGCTCACCGTTGGGACAGATGTCATCCACTCATTGGACACGAGGCGCCTATGATACGTCGACACGTGGCACGACCCAACATAGGACCATTCCGGTGAAAAGGCTGGCCCGTTTGACTTGGTCAAAAGGTAACGGGTTAGCTCACGGAAAGCCTGTTAATGGCTTGTTCGTATATCGCCCATTTACGGACCACTAACACCCAGCCCGTTACGGCCTATCGGAATTAAACCCAGTAGCTTCATCTGGGCCTTCCAATATGATTCCAGCCCGTTGTAACTTCCGGCCCATGTATGGCCCATGATGTCTTTCGACCCATATGAGGCCCTTCGTAACTCTGGTCCCATTAAAGGCCCGAGATGAAACTGGCCCATAATGAATAGTGTATTGCTTTATACCCATTAACGACCCATTATTTTGTCCGCCGTTTCCAGCCCGTGTTAACTTTCGGCCTTCTAAGGGCCCATTTATTCTTGGGCTCCTTTCTAGAATTTGGTTAGTTAAGGTCCGTTACTGGCCTGTTCTGTTTGTGGGCCAAATTCAGCCCGTGGTTACATTCGGCCTGTTTGTGGCCCGTTAACCCGTTGGGTTGTTTTCATGTCAAAAAACCCGTTGGGTTGTTTTCATAGAGTTATCAAATACGGCCTATTAACGGCCCGTTATGGTCCATGAATAGTACGGCCCATGACTGGCAAAATAATTATATGCCCCGTAGAAGGCCCATGGATCCTACGGCCCGTAGAAGACCAATGGATCCTATGGCCCATAGAAGGCCCATGGATCATACGACCCGTAGAAAGTCCATGGATTCTATGGACCGTAGAAGGCCCATGGATAATACAGCCCATAGAAGGCCCATGATCCAACGGCCTGTATAGAAGACCAATGGATCCTACGGCCCATAGAAGGCCCATGGATCATACGGCCCGCAGGAGGCCCATGGTTACAACAGTCTGTGTGTTGCCATGATTATTGTGGCCTATTTACCAAAAGTAGGTTATTGTGGCCACTAGAAAAACACGGAAAAAGAACTGCAGTGACTACAAGCAAACAACTAAACAAGACAACAAGGAAATAAATTAGCAAGGAACTAACACTAGCCTATTACCGCTATTACACATATTACATCTATTGGGCATCAAAATTCGCCACCAGTGCAAACATAGGGAACAAAGCAGCATATTACATACACTGGCCATCAAAATTGGCCACCAGTGCAAATAAACGCGGTAGCAAAACAAGATCATAACTAAAACAACTTCAGAAGAGCTCAAGAAACGTTATCCTGGGTATCCACCATGCTGGCAATAAGCTCAGCAAGCTTATTAGCTTTGTCCTTTTGGCGCTAAAATCCTCCAACGCTTGTTGTTGCACCAGAAAGTATGCATCTGAATGCTCCATGGACTTCCACAGTCCTTCCGCTTCTTGTCGCAGCACATCTGATCGATGTCTTTCCGCTTGTAGTTGAGACTCAAGAAACCGAACTGATTCAGATAGTGAGTTTGAATAGCTTGTGCAAGCGGTAGTGGCGAGTAACTCGAATGCTAAACCAAGACAGGACTTTGGGGTTGTCTCACTATCTTCAAGGTAGTCTTCCTTAGCTGTTTTATCAGCTTTGTTGGAGACCAACAAGGGTGTCTCACTATCATGAACCTTATCTGCATTACTTCCTTTACCATTGCTTAATATGGCGATCTTCCCCAATATTCTCTCAGCATTCTAAAAGAAGAAACAAGCAGACACATAACATGTTTAGCATGTACTAGTATATGAAACTCATTTTGGTGAACCAGTTCATTAGTAAGGTGTACATGATTAAACTACCAAGTCTTCTATTGCCAAGTACTAGTACATAATAATAGCATCAAACAAACATATATCTATGTACTATGGTCACTGCATTGTCTTGCCAAATCAAAATGGAGACACAGTTCAAATCATATCAATTCAAGAGAAAGCAGCAGTGAAAGAATACAAAGCATGGGAAACTACACGGCACAACAAGATTTCAGATGGGTACCACGGGTCTACATGTACAACAACACTATTGGCTCTATTGTGATGCTAGTAATGTGCATGATATGTGAAACTGTATACACAATTGAAATTGAAATCAATAGAGCTATTGATAAGAGCAAACCTGTTAAAGAAACATGTGTGAACATACCTGCTGTGCCATTGGAGTTTTGATTGGATCCTTCAATTTAAAAATAAGTTTGTATGAGTAAATACAGTGATACAAGATCAAAGCAGTATGCATGATAGCAATGGAATCTTAAATTAGAACAGTTCTTCTTCATGTTTAAGCACTTGTTCTACATGAACAGAGTACAATAAGATGCAAGAATATAGTACTTAAAAATAGAAAATGAGCTCATAGACCTTACCACATTCTTGGTTCGGGACCAGTACAGAACAAGGCTTTCCCAGTCATCGTCCAGTAAATGTGTCTCAGGAGAACATAAGGGAATTTGATGAGTTTCTTTGCCGGTGAAGTACGTTTTCTTCAGGTAATTCCGATACTACCACCAAGCATTCTTGAAGATAGTAGAGGTATTAGCACAGGTTACCTCATCCTGAGTTTCCAAATTGGTCCTTCTCTATAGAGAAAAACGGGAAAATTTGTTGTATTATAACCATCATGGAGGTAGGATGTATGGGACAAAGCAAAGTAATTACCATGAATAACATTACTTACACATAACTCCTCGACAAACACCTGCGACTGGCATTTTCCTTCACCTTCAATATAATATTTCCAAGATGGGAAGATACGCACATAGGATTTAACAACATCAAATGCGATAGATGCTAAACTACGACTGGCTGGTTGTGCTTCCTCCACAGGAATAGGCGTACTAACTGGTGGCGTCGGGGTTCACCATGTAGTACTGGCCCTTTGGGCACTGGATCTGCCTTACTAAATGCTCTTGTTTGGGAGCTCTATGGTGGAGATGGTGTTGTGTCAACATGATCTGGGTTACTATCTGTTGGGGTTGGGGTTAGATTGGGTGAAGCTGGTTCTCTGTCCATCGCAGTAGGGGTACAATCTGCGAGAGTCTGCGTTATGTGTGGTAGGGCTGGTTCTCGTGCATGTACAACCGGGGTGCTATCTCCACCAAGAGGTAGCATTGTTTTATTAGAAGACCGTGTTTTTACTCCGCTAAATACTGGCATCACCTGCTCCAATTCAAATGGCTGATAAATAGGGAAACATAGTTGAATGTACCGACATTGTATGAGAGACAAATGCAATAGATAGTGTGGAAAAAGAGGGCATGAAATAGTTCACATGTATACTGTTTAACTAAAATCGATAACATGACATAATTTCACATATATGATGTCTATCTTAACTGGATAGCACATCATAACATAATTCAAAGATATGATGAATAACTAAACAGGATCGCATGACATAATTCACATACATGTTATCTAAGTAATCAGGATCGCATGATTTAATTCACATATGTGATTTATATGCTAAACAGAGGGCATTCGATATAATGTCTGAACTAAGAACATGGTGTTGAATATTGTGTATATGATGTCTAAACTATGCAAAGCAAGACACCATATGCATGATATGAGCAGTATAACCGTGCCAAGTTAGAGCATACACCTTGGTGGGGGAATAGGACTGGTCATTTGTCTCTGAATCCATCTCTAAGGAGCTATCGGGACCCAACAAGAGATCTACTTTGATAGGTAGCACTGTCTGCTCTGAAGGCCTTGTTTTCACTCCATATTTTTCCATCTCCCACCCAAATGGCTGATTCACAGGAAGAGTACTTTAATGTACAAACATTGTCGACAAATAGAAATGTAATGAACAAAAGGATGGGCAAGATATCATTCAAATATATGATGCCTTGTTAAACAGGATGGCATTGCACATTTCACGTATATTATGGCTGGCTAAAAGACACGAGACTGCATAATTCCCATATATGATATAGAAACTAAACAGGTGGCATTACAGAACATGTCTAAACTAAGAAGATGACATATATGATGTCAAAAGTAGGCACTGCAAGCCAACATATGCATGATATGAATAACATCACCATGCCAAGGTAGAGCAAACACCTTAGGGGGGGGGGGGGTAAATAGGAGTGGTCAGCTGCGTCTGAACCCGCCTCAGAACAAATATCTTCCTCTGGATTACAATCTGGAGAGGGGGGCAGGGTTTGCCATTGAACCCACCATGGAGAGATGTTTGCATGACGTTGTATTGCCGCGCAAAACTCTTCTTTTTTTCTCTACATTTTCAGCATGATTGTGTACAATATCTGACATGCATACGAAAAAAATATGGTGAGATTATGTAAGGAGAACATGCAGAAATTTAGAGTGATGGTAACAACCACTGGATGGATCCAAAAATAATGATAGCATGCTGATGATTGCTTTAATTTAATAAAAAGACAGATGATGATTGCTTTACTATTTGTTTCCCACCCAAGATGAACAACATAGGCATACCCCAGGTGAACCAGATATTAGACAGAGATACTATTCATTGATGCCTCGATATGTGCCCCACAAATAATTTAGAACTCAAGTTTGAACATTAATTTGGACCTGACTTGGATTCCAAGAGGTGAACAAGATGATAAAGTAGCAGGTAATTTTAAGCAATGCATAACATAAGCAGAAACAAAAGAGTGCGACCTCTCTTGTGGACCCGTGTACTCCTCAGGTTCATCTGCTGAGTCGATGATGGTGATGCCGTTGCGGTGGGTGCCGGCTGCAGGGAAGGAGATCTGAGGTGGCGAAAGACGGTCAGGAGTCATGATGTCTGGTTTGGTGGATGCTTTTGTCGATGGAGCAGCTCAGGTGAGGTGGACGACGTCGCGGCAAGAGCAGGACAAACCACACAAACTTCCCTTCGACACCTACCTGTAACTGAAGTAATTCTGTAAGGGCTCATTTGGCTTGCATGATTCTAAAAACGCAGGGATAGGGAAAACACCGGAATAGGATAGTAATGCACATGGTAAATAGAGCATTTGTAAACACGGGATTTCTGTCAACTTGGGTGTTTGGTTCATAGGAATTGGAAGAGCAGAGGAATGCAAAGAAACATGGCCAAAATAAAGTGAAACCATATGAAAGCATGTACAGTTAGAATGTTATTCTGCCACTAATGCACTTGGTCTTGTTTTCATGCATAGGATTTTGAAAAGAAGGTCCAGGTGGATGTTTTGCTCCATTCCTTTCAACAAAATGCATGAATAATTGAATGGTAGAGTGCCATAGGAAAATTTCCTATTGCTATGTTTTTCCGTTGAACCAAAATAGCCCTAATGGATCGACATGAATGTAGAGTAATAAGTGATGCAACAAGTGTACAACCTCTTTGCCGTAGCCATGTCGACCTCAACATCATTGGGTTGGTCGCTGAAGAAGTTGAGGCAGAGGTGGCTATCAAAGGTGTGGAGGAAGATCTGAGGAATCTATAGATGGCGTCCAGGGCACTGCTCTATTGTGATGGATCGTTCCATCATTGGAGCAGCTCTGGTGAGCCATAAGATGTCAAGGTTGAAGCAGCACAAGACATACACCGTTAATCTCAAGTGGGATTCTAATAGCATCTCCAATAGATGATGTAAAATAGATGTAAAATTTACATCACCAAAAACCACCTGACTACAATAGATGAGGTAAAAACTGTTGACTCTGAACTTAACTATCGAAATTGAAATTTACTGTGGAATCTGAATGTTACTGTCGAAACTGAACGCAATGGTAGCAGAGAGGCACTTGACATGTAGTTTAGGGAGGGCCTGCAGTTCATCTTCAACCTGCACCCCCTTGAGCCGCCAGCCACCATGGGCCCCCGCTGAGGGAGTCCTGGATTAGGGGGTATCCGGAGAGCCGGACTATATACATCGTCCGGACTATTGAAGCGTGAAGATACAAGACACAAGACTCTGGCCCGTGTCCGGATGCGACTCTCCTTTGCGTGGAAGACAAGCGTGGTGATCCGGATATTATATTTCCTTCCTTGTAACCGACTCCATGTAAACCCTAGCCCTCTCCGGTGTCTATATAAACTGGAGAGGATGGTCCTTAGAAGGCCGATCACAATTACAATCATACCATCATAGGCTAGCTCTTAGGGTTTAGCCTCTACGATCTCGTGGTAGATCTACTCTTGTACTACTCATATCTTCAATATTAATCAAGCAGGAAGTAGGGTTTTACCTCCATCGAGAGGGCCCGAACCTGGGTAAACATTGTGTCCCTTGCTTCCTGTTACCATCAGCCTAAGACGCACAGATCGGGACCCCCTACCCGAGATCCGCCGGTTTTGACACCGACATTGGTGCTTTCATTGAGAGTTCCTCTGTGTCGTCCCTTCGAGGCTTGATGGCGTCTTCAATCACTAAAAACACGATCCAGGGCGAGACTTTTCTCCCCGGACAGATCTTTGTGTTCGGCGGCTTCGCACTGCGGGCCAATTCGCTTGGTCATCTGGAGCAGATCGACAGCTACGCCCCTGGCCACCAGATCAGGTTCGGAAACTTGAACTACATGGCGGATATTTGCGGAGACTTGATCTTCGATGGATTCGGCCCTGTGCCAGGAGCGCCGGACAGTCACAATGAGCATGGCCTAGACCTGCTGTCGGACAATCCTTGGGACATCACCCATGCAGTGGCCCCGGATCTAAATCCGGAGCAGGTTGTGTTGCCCAAGGATGGAGGGGTAGACCCCACCCCGCAGGCTGCATACTCATAGGCGGTGGAGCCGAACACATGTCTCACCTCTATTGAGGCCTGTAACCTCGGGCCACCGGACTCGTATCCAGTTGTTGGTCCCGGTCCGCATACCCTCGAGCCAGCCGGGCCAAGTTGGGCTCCGGTAATGGAGTTTACCGCTGCGGACATCTTCCGGCACTCGCCCTTTGGCGACATGCTGAACTCACTAAAGTCTCTCTCTTTGTCAGGAGGCTATGGGCCGAACTATGTCTGGCCTGAGTGGGAAGCAGGCAACGAAGGAATTCGCTGCCCACCCACCACCCACTTCATTGCCACGGTCGACGATTTAACTGACGTGCTTGACTTCAACTCCGAAGACATTGACGGTATGGATGACGATGCAGGAGAAGTACATAAGCCATCGCTCACAGGGCGGTGGACGGCCACCCCCTCATACGATATATACATGGTGGACACTCTGAAGGAAACCAATGGCGATGAGGCAACAGAGGATAACCCCTCAGGGGGAAAAGCAAAGCATGGGCGTCCTCGGCGCCGCTCCGAGCCCCGCCACATCAATACCGGCCCAGGATATGAAAGCAATCCGGATGGTGCCGAAGAGGAATACAGCCCTGATGAGCCCACCTTCTAGTCGTCCAGACCGGCCACGGTGGGATACATGGAGAGGGACAACTATACACCCCCCTCTGAAGACGAGGTAAGCCTCGGCAATGACGAATTTGGCGCGCATGAAGATCCAGTGGAACAAGTCCGCTTCAAGCGGCATCTCATGGCCACAACAAGGAGCCTGCAAAGGAAGCAAGCACAGCTTAAAGCTGACCAAGATTTGCTAGTGGATAGGTTGACCAAGATCCTGGCCACTGCAAAGTACGGACTCGACCACCCTAACAGAGGGCATACGCGGTACAACCGGCTACCTCAACCTAAGCAGGAGAACCAAAGGCGTACAACCCGACGTCCACACACCACTACGGTCCAAGACAGTAAAAAGGATACACGAAGAGACATCCTAAAGCTTCGGCGCAGCGGTCATAAACGTCAAGCCAAGGAAGCTGGTGCCAAGCCCAGCAACTCCCAGTCCGGTCAACGGACAAAGAGCAGCTCAAGCCTATCCGGCCCGAGCCACATACTTGATCAACCATGCGAAATTCACGGTACTCCTAGAAGGACGGCAAAGCATACCAATAGAGAATGCTGGATCCTCAAAATAAAGCGACCGGTCATGTGACAGAAACAATGAAGGGAGGCGTCTAGTCAAGAGACCCCCCCCCCCCCCCCAGAGCACAACAGTACGGCCGATCGCCCCCTATCATACAAACCACAGCAATTCAATTGCCGTACCCCCAGACCTAGTAGCCCAGGAAAAGCCCTCGCAGGTATAAAACCACGAATAACAGCTTTTACAAGATGTCAGGGGCAAGGGCCAAGTTCATTGGCCGACCGCTCTAACGGTTGTTTTTGTATAACCAAAAAATGCCACGTCATTGGCGCACTCCCCTCATACGGTAACCCACCGTCTGCTAACGGGATGAACCACGTTGACTAGATTCCACGTGGCAAACCATTAGGCCAATACCGGTGATATACTCACGCCTATGTACAAGGCCGAACCCCGCCCCTAGAGTGGAAATCATACAGCTGCCGGAGTAGCAAGTCGTGCATGCCTATCAAAATTTTGATATGACAGCCAACTATCCGGACACCAACTGAGGAGTCCGCGCTGCTTCACGGTATAGCGGCTGGGGTCACGAGGGTCCGATCAGGAACCTTTAGACCAACCACAGGAGGACGTTCGGCTGCCTCCGAGCATTTACCTTCACAAACTAACTTTTATGCAGAATAGGATTGGTGGTGTGGAATTGGCCCGGACACACAAAGACAGGACCATGCAGGTGGAAGGCAGTCCGGATTTACTTTCGATCCACTCACAGCCCCCTACAGTCCGGCCATTATAGGTTTCACCAAAAACCATCTCTTTTCATAATCATAAATCGCACTCATATGCATAGCCACATTATCCTGCTACAATGTGTAGACTTCAATAACATGTACTGGCCATCGTTTATCATCGATGCCTCTTTGCCACTAAACGGCATTCACGCTTCGTGCTACGCCCAGTTATGCCAGGGGCTTCATAGTACGGCAACAAAATCCGACCACCTTTTTGGTCGCTTGGCACCCCGAACTTGTAGCACTATATGCATCAGCTCCGAATCATGTCTTGGTTCATTGGTTGGGTTTGCCCGGCTCCCATGTTTTGGTACCTTACGTTCCGTTCCGTCGGCTAAGGTAGCACTGGGAGAACTACTGCGATTGTGTCCCGGTTCTGCCGGACGAGCACCTCAATAGAGAAAGCCGAAAACCGACTGTCATGATGCAGCGAGAGCTGGTCAGCTATTCAAGAGGTTGTAAAATCCTTAAAGATTTATTCCGCATAATGCCATCATAAATGCAGACTGCGACGGATCGGTCTTCCAATCAGGCGCCAATAGAGCCCCTAGTTCAGCCTTCCGAACACTAGGGGCTGCGCCGACCATACTCGAATTCCTATGGCTAAGTGAGAGTAGTAAAGCCCTATAGTCCAATTGCCTGGTTCGTGGTGATAAACACCTCCTCACAAGGACCCAACCATGGGATAAAGAGTGTTCAGATATATCTCGAACACCCCCGTATTTCTCACGTGGGGGCTGAAGCCGACGACTGGCCAACTCTCAGAATTTACATACAATAAACAGCCGCACAGGAAGAACATATGTTCAAACAAAACAGGCAATATATAATAAAAGTGCCATTATCCCATATTACAATTATTGGCAGAATGCCCTCAGCGAAATATAATTTCTTTGGTGTACTTATCCGCCGCCAGGCGGGCCCCCTTTAGGACACCTTCATAGTACAGTTCGGGCTTGCGATGCTCCTTACCCTCCGGTGGCCCCTCAGTTATCAGCTTCTCCGCATCAAGCTTCCCCCAATGCACTTTTGCATGGGCAAACGCCATGCGCGCACCTTCTATACAGACTGGTCGCTTGATAGCATCAAGCCGAGGACAGGTGCCCACAATCCTCTTTACGAGTCCGAAGTAACTGCTTGGAATTGGATTTGCAGGCCGCAGCCGGACAACCAAGTCCTTCATGGCTAGTTCGGCCGCCTGGTGCAGTTCGACCAGCTGCTTCAGCTGATCGATAAAAGGCACCGGATAGTTCGGCGCCAAATACTGCGACCAGAAGTTCCTCTCCGCAAACTTCCTCTCCTCGGCCGGTAAAATTGGGCGGCGTCTGATATGCTGCGAGGTAGATCCGCAAACGCCCCTATAAAATCAAGAATTCAGCTTATCGCTTAGAGTTCTCCCCACTATCACGTAATAATGGCCATAGATACAACATGCCTTACCAGCCGCAACTTTTCGGGCCTCCTAAATGTCCCATCCAGCACCTCGGGCTTCTTCCCGAGCATCTTCCATAGCTTGGAGAGCTTGGGCGAGTTCGCATTCTTTCCCTACTAGACTCTGCTCCAAGCTCTCGCTTTTCGTCACAGCCTCCTGGAGCTTCCGTTCAGCTGTGATGGCCCTGGCCTCGTGTTTTTCACGAAGCGCCTATTCAGCGGCAACCTTCTCGTTGGCATCAGCCACAGCCTTCTTTAGCGCCTCATATTCGGCACTCGCTCCTAGGGCGTACAACACAAATACTTTTCAATGAGCACAATTATTCATTCATGCCCAATGCAAGACAATGTTTAAACATACCTTGCTTCTCCTCTAATTGCTTCTTCACACAGCCAAGTTCCTCCTCGGCCCGTTCCAGGCTTTGCTTCAGTTCGGACATTTCCGCATCATGGGCGGCCATCTTCTCCGCAGACGCCTGTTTTCAAACAAAGAGGTATACATCATTAGCAAAGGTTCCCACTACAAAAAAGGGTTTGATCCCCTGCCCGGCTCTCTTTTGCCGGACAGTGTATCAGGGGCTACTACTCATAATGTGATGATTCCTCAAAGGTTTCTTAGAAACCATACCTCAAAAGCCTTTATAAGGCCAAGGCAGGACTCATTCAACCCGCTTTGGCAGACTGAATCTTTCCATCCACCGCACCCATGAGGGTCCGATGTTCATCGATGATAGACGCGTTCTTTAACGCTGTCGATAGACAGCCCGGTAGCTCTGCGCAGACAGAGGTTACCGGCGGAGTAGGCAAACCTCCCTCCATTGAGGATGGCTGCTCGCCTGATCCTGGAGCCTTAGAGGCCTCCAGGACTTTATCCGGCTATGGTCCGAACCCGAGATTTCCCCCATTGTCGACACATCGTGGGGCCGCTGCCCCCATGTGTCCGGCTCCAGTGACATACCCCCCTGCTCTGGGTCTCTTTGAGACGACACCTCGGTGTCACGCCTGGACTTCGGAAAAGGAGCCCCCGGAGGCGTCTCACTCGCCACAACATCCGAGCTCAACGAATCCTCCGATGAGGACTGTCCGGCAGGAGACCTCGCCGGGCTGTACGAGACGTGGCGACAGTTAAAACTACGGTACCCAGATGACCCTGGGTGCATAGGCGCATTCGGATTTCGGTTACTTACGACTTTTCCAGGGGCTGGGCCTTGGGATCCCACTCCGGGCTGTTATCGACAGCCGGGGTGGATGCCTCTGGATGGGAATCCCTACCCCTCTTGGGCGATTCGGCCTCCAGGGACGGGGAAGTCGCACGCTTCTTCCCGCCTTCAGAGCAAGGCTCGTCCTCCCCTGCTTCCTCCTCTTCGTCTTTGGAAGAAGGAGCATCGCTGGAGCCTTCGGATTTGGCGTCCGAAGCCTCGCGGCAACAAAGGCCACTCCAGGTCTTCTTGACCTTCTTGGAGGCCTCCTTCATTGGCGCCTCGTAAGGCGCAGGGACCATCATCTTCGTTAGAAGAGGTCCGGCCGTTTCCTCCGGCAGCGGGGCTGGATAATGCATCCGCTCCACATTCTTTATCCATCCCTGAGGTCACGATGAAACACGATTAAAATGTCTCCCTCATGACATGCCAGCTGAAGCATGGATGGACAGGGCGTGGCTGTAACTTACCGGGCTTGCAGAATGGGATAATTGATACCCCCGGTCTTCGGCGGAGTACGATCATGATTTGCCGGACTTGAAGAGCACCTTCCAGATATCGTCGTGGGAGGAATCATAGAGCTCCCGAAGGGTCTGGTACTCGGTTGGGTCGAACTCCCACAAAGTGCAGGCTCGACGCTGGCAAGGGAGAACCAGGCGAACTAGCATCACCTAGATTACGTCGATGAGTTTGACGTCCTTGTCAACCACGCTCTGAACGCGCATCTGGAGCAGTGATAGCTCATCGGACGAGGACCAGTTCTGGCCCTTCTTGGGCCATGATGTGAGCCGCAGTGGAGCTCCGGATCTGAACTCAGGAGCTGCAGCCCACTTTTTGCCGCGTGGTTTAGTGATATAAAACCACTGCTGATGTCATTCCTTGACGGAGTCGTTGAAAGTGCCCTTCGGCCAAACGACCTTGGGCATCTTGCTCACCATGGACCTACCGCACTCGGCGTGGTCGCCACTCACCACCTTGAGCTTCACATTGAAAATCTTCAGCCACAGGCCGAAGTGAGGCGGAATCCGGAGAAAGGCCTCGCACACGACGATCAACGTCGAGATATTGAGAAAAGAGTTGGGGGAAAGATCATGAAAATCAATCCCATAGTAATACATGACTCCACGAACAAATGGGTGGAGGGGAAACCCGAGCCCACGAACAAAATGGGGAAGGAACACGACTCTCTCGTAAGGCTCTAGAGTAGGGACAACTTGTCCTGCCAGTGGGAGACGGTGGCCAATCTTCTTGGCCAGATACCCGGCTTCCCGGAGCTTCTTGATATCCTTCTCCCGGACGGTAGAGGCCATCCATCTGCCTCCTGCTCCAGATCCAGACATCTTTGGAAAACCTCTCTTCAATGAAAAAGAAGAGTGCTTGGGCATTAGGGCTCGAGCAGAGGGGGATGAGTTAGCAGAAGGAGAAGGCGTGGATAAAGAGGAAGAGGCCTTATCTCTTTATAAGAGGTGGTAAAAGCTTTTTGCGCCTCCCCACTTGCCTGGTGGAACCCGCTCACCTCCCACTCGCCGCGATTAGTGATGCGGTAGGATTACCCACACCCGTATTGATGAGAATCCCGTGATAAGGGGACACAATCTTTGCTTCGGCAAGACTTGCCAAGGAAACCGCCTCGCAATATACGCTGAGGCTGGATGTGGGAAAACGGCTCGAATAATGACCCGACCTTGATGACATATCACGTCGTCTGAAAAGTTGTCAGCTGAAGTATCATTCTCTCTACAGTGGTATGTGAAGATCATTTTGCAGATCCGGACACGGTCTACGTGTTCGATAATTACCTTGGAGTATTTGGAGAAGGAACCCGCCTTGCAATGCCGAAGACAAGACTGCGTGCTGGACTCATCGTCATTGAAGCCTGGTTTAGGGGCTACTGAGGGAGTCCTGGATTAGGGGGTATCCAAAGAGCCGGACTATATACATCGTCTGGACTATTGAAGCGTGAAGATACAAGACACAAGACTCCGGCCCGTGTCCGGATGGGACTCTCCTTTGCGTGGAAGACAAGCTTGGCATTTCTGATATTATATTTCCTTCCTTGTAACCGACTCCATGTAAACCCTAGCCCTCTCCGTTGTTTATATAAACCGGAGAGGATGGTCCTTAGAAGGCCGATCACAATTACAATCATACCATCATAGGCTAGCTCTTAGGGTTTAG
The DNA here is from genome assembly GCA_963921465.1 of Triticum timopheevii. Lineage (NCBI taxonomy): Eukaryota > Viridiplantae > Streptophyta > Magnoliopsida > Poales > Poaceae > Triticum > Triticum timopheevii. The sequence goes on from OY997272.1 coordinate 501,105,205, forward strand.
TCTCTATGATCTCATGGTAGATCTACTCTTGTACTACTCATATCTTCAATATTAATCAAGCAGGAAGTAGGGTTTTACCTCCATCGAGAGGGCCCGAACCTGGGTAAACATTGTGTCCCTTGCGTCCTGTTACCATCAGCCTGAGAAGCACAGATCGGGACCCCCTACCCGAGATCTGCCGGTTTTGACACCGACACCCGCGCCGCCTTGCCGCCCCAAAACAACTCCCTATCGTCGGTCCGTCGCTGCCCCGGCCAGCCCTCTAGGCCACCCCCTGCACCGAGCTTTTTCTCCGACGATCCCCGCGCCACCACCCCCACCCTGAACCCTAAGATAGATAGTGGGGTACCTCTCCGGTGATCCCCCCTCCTTGCTGCGGGTGGTTCTTCCTTAACTCCGCTGAGCCGCCCACCCCTTGAAAATCGATTGAACCAAAAGTCGATCTAGTCAACTAAAGTGTAGCTAAATCGGAGCGAAGCAGCAGCACGAGCGAGTGGGAGAGCAGCAGCAGTGCGAGCGAGCTAGCAAGAGCCGAAGCAGCAGTAGTAGCGCGGGCGAGCGAGTGAGAGCCAGAGCAGCAGCAGCAGATCCGGCTTGTATGGACGCCACCACCAAAGGGGCCTCGCACTGGGGTAGAGCCGTCATGGAGATGTTACCTGTGACGCCGTCTTTGAGGTAGCCGCTCCATGGGGGTGCTGGATGGAGCACCATCGGTGCCGGGAGGTCGAGTTAAGGAGAAGGTTTGATGCGATGAGTGTACAACCTCTTTAGTGGCACTGAGTAGGCCTCGGCTTCGTCCAAGGAGTCGGTGAGGATGCTGCGGTTTCGGTGGAGCAGGTTAAGGCGGCGCTGTGGGGATGGAGCAGCCATGATAGACGAGGAGACCGTCGGAGCACCTCCTTGGAGGTGGAGGATGGGGCGGCTGAACCTGCGGCACGACGAGATGGACGATGGATCCTCATCCGGGGAGGTGGACAAGGAACATCGAGCTGTTGCAGTGGACAACATCGTCGGGGAAGAGGCTCCAGCTGGGTAGAGGTGAGGTGGTGGACGGAGGAGGGTGGGGTTTCGCGGCTGGAGCAGAGAGGTTATGGCAGCCTGGGATTTCGAATGGTGAAAAGGAGGCGATGGGAGGGGGAACCATGACTTAGGGACGCACTTGTCCAAAATGTAGGGTGTGTTAACTAGCGGCCCTTTCAGCTCAGGGTTAGAAGAGGGATTTCACGTGTCGGGATTTGGCTGCTGGAGGGAGTTTTTGTGCATGTTGTAATTTCGGGATAACAAGGCACGGGTTGTGAAGGCGCCAGTTTTAGGAGCACGATATCTGAATTTTCGGGATATAACAAGGCGCGGGTTGAATTTTAGGGACAAGCTACGTACAAAATCAATTCGCACTTCCCTCAACAAAAAAAATGAAAAAAAATAAAACTATTCACACCACTCAAAGAGAGAGTCTTGTCCCATTTTACTATACAAATGCTATTCAAAGCTACTCCCTACTTCCATCTATATAGGGCCTAATGCGTTTTTCGAGGCTAACTTTGACCAAATATTAGAGCAATAATATATGACATGCAACTTACACAAAGCACACCGTTAAATTCGTGTGTGAAAGGAGCTTTCAATGATATAATTTTCACATTGTGCATGTCATGTACTATTAATCTTGTCGATAGTCAAAGGCGGTCTTAAAAATGCATTAGGCCCTATATAGATGGAACGAGGGAGTATGAATCCATGTTATGTCCAATTAAATTTTTTTCGCTGGCTGTATAATGCATGTAACCTACTCATACCAACATTTTAGTGCATTCCAAATGTCTATACTACCGCTGCAATTCGAACTGAATTTGAATTTGTTTCTCTATTTCAATAAGAATCTACAATCATGATTGTTTCTAACTTCAACCATCTTCGTGTATTACCTTAATAACACACCACATGATTACTATAGAGATAGATATGAACTATATGTATTATATGAACTCGAATTCTATTTTTGAATACACTTGATGTTGATTCCAAACAATAGTACATTTGATGTACTAACTATATATTCATAATCTAAACCATGTTCCATACGTACACCGTGTTTATCACACAAGGTATAGTGCCCCACCCCCTACATTATGACAAGTATTTAGCCCTGAGCTGCAAAAGCCACACATTAGCCCAAATTATAATCAATGTTCTACATTATGATATCTTCTTCAAGTATCCGTATCCACTTTTTTATAATGATGATCTTTGTTCGTCTTATACACCTTCACGATCCTCTTCTATTTGTAGCTAGCTAGCGCTAACTTTCTATCGTGCATGCACACGCTCGCCCCCCTCTCACCCTCCCTCAGCGTCCCCTCCATCGCGCACATTCGTTATTTCTCTTTAGGTCATTCACCCGCGGTGTGTGTAGGCTCCCTTCTCCTTTCCGGCACACACCGATTAATATACCTCTCTAGCCAAGTGCACCTACCACAAACACATATATACTTCCCCTCTTCTCTTCTCACCATCCATCCCCCCCTATGTCCAATACGGTTCCACGCAGGTGCACACTCCTGCCCCTCTTTTCATTGATTTCATACTCACACACTCCTCCCCCCCGACATGGTAGGCCTCTCGCACCCCTCCTAGCCGCACCCCTCTCCCCCTGTCTGTCTCTCCGGACCTTATTTGCTTCTAACACATGCATGCATGTATACGTACCGATCTCCCTACATATAGCCAGGTCGACTATAATTTGTTTTCCCCACACACCGATACACTTACTGTCGGTGTCAAAACCGGCGGATCTCAGGTAGGGGGTCCCGAACTATGCGTCTAGGTGGATGGTAACAGGAGACAAGGGACACGATGTTTTTACCCAGGTTCGGGCCCTCTCGATGGAGGTAAAACCCTACTCCTGTTTGATTAATATTGATGATATGGGTAGTACAAGAGTTGATCTACCACGAGATCAGAGAGGCTAAACCCTAGAAGCTAGCCTATGGTATGATTATTGTTCGTCCTATGGACTAAACCTCTCCGGTTTATATAGACACCGGAGAGGGCTAGGGTTACACAGAGTCGGTTACAATGGGAGGAGATCTTCATATCGTATCGCCAAGCTTGCCTTCCACGCCAAGGAAAGTCCTATCCGGACACGGGACGAAGTCTTCAATCTTGTATCTTCATAGTCCGGGAGTCCGGCCAAAGGTCATAGTCCGGCCATCCGGACACCCCCTAATCCAGGACTCCCTCAGTAGCCCCTGAACCAGGCTTCAATGACGATGAGTCCGGCGCGCAAATTTGTCTTCGGCATTGCAAGGTGGGTTCCTCCTCCGAATACCTCACGAAAGATGTTGAACACAAGGATAGTGTCCGGTCTGCAAAATAAGTTCCACATACCACCATAGACAGAATAATATCTGCACAAATCTAATCTGCCGACGTACTCCGTAGCGTGGCGTCATGCCACAACCAAACCTTTATTCGAATCATTTTACTGTCCCACCTCAGCGCGTTTAGCGAGGCGGTTTCCTTAGCACGTCTTGTCAAAGTAGAGATCGTGTCCCCTTATTCCGGGATTCCCATCAATACGGGTGTGGGTAACCCAACCACGCCATTAATCGCGGCGCTTTGGAGATAAGCGAGTTTTATTAGGCTGGTGGGGGCTCATAGTTTTGGCCGCCCATATAAGGGGATAAGGATTCACCCTTTCCATCTACGCCTTCTTCCTCCTTAGCTTATCCATTCCTGCGCACTCGAGCTCCAGCGCCCCAGTCCGCACTTCCCACCTCAACCCTCTCCAACCATGTCCGGAGCGGGAGGTAGATGGATGGCCTCCACCGTCACGGAGGGGCACATCAAAAAGTTGAGGAACGCCGGATACTCGTCTAACGACGTCACGCACCGGCTTCCAGATGAGGGGCAACTCATCCCCACCCCTAGGCCCCATGAGAGGGTCATGTTCCTCCCCCATTTCCTCCATGGACTGGGCCTTCCTCTTCACCCGTTCGTCTGGGGGCTCATGTTCTACTACGGCCTTTACTTCCACGATCTGGCCCCGAACTTCATCCTCAACATCTCGGCGTTTATCGTCGTGTGTGAGGTCTTCCTCCGCATCCAGCCCCACTTCGGCTTATGGCTAAATACCTTCAATGTCAAGCCGAAGGTCGTGGGCGGCCGACGAGCGGAGTGCGGAGGCACCATGGTGGGCAAGATAGCCAACGTTACATGGCTCGAGGGTGCCTTCGTGGAAACCATCAAAGGGTGGCAATCAGGGTGGTTCTACATCACCGAGCCGCGTGACCCTGAATGGGCAGCGGCCCCCGAATTCCGATCTGGCATCCCCACACGGCTCACATCATGGAAAGAGACGGGCCTGTCATGGGGTAATTCGGCAGAGGTGACCGGACTTCAAACCTGCGTCAAAGACCTGATCGACAGGAGGGTTAAACTCGTCACCATAGTCTAGGTCATGCTCTTCCGCCGGATCCTCCCGTGTCAACAACGGGCTTTTAATCTGTGGGAATTCGACCCGGCCCAGCACCAAAGTTTGTCCAGGCTCTTCGACACAATGCACGAAGATGCCTGGAAGGTGCTTTTCAAGAGTTCTGAGGTTCACCCTCCCATTACCGAGGATCGCGTATTCTGTGCGAAGCGTCAAGCCAGCGCGGTAAGCTCAATTTATCCATCACGGGGTATTTGTTTTCCATAGTTTGACTCTATGCGGGATCTAAACTCCCATCCCTTTAACAGGACTGGCAGAAGAATGCCGGACAGATCAACTGTCCGGCTCCTTTGCCCGAAGACCCAGTGGACGCCCATTTGACAATGCTGCTGGTTCCGGCACCCCACATGGTGTTGGAGAAGAAGGCCAAGAAGAAGGCCACGGGGACTCAAAAGAGTTCCCGATGCTTGGTGGTGTCGGACTCGTCGCCTGATGACCCCGAGACGCCCTCCGCCTTTGAAGATGAGGAGGAGGAAGAAGAAGCCTCTCCCCCTCCAGCGGGGGGAGGAAAGAAAAGGAAGGCCACCCCAACTGGGGAGGCTGGAGGGTCCAAGAAGGGAAAGACCCTTCTTCCGGACTACGCCTCCGACACCGACGACGGCGGAGAGGAATGGCCATCTAGGGCGAAGCCCCTGGCAAAATCGTAAGTATCCGGATATCAGAATAACTTATGGCGCTCCTCTATTGTACAGTATCTTCTGACACCGAATTTCAATCATGCAGTCCGCCCAAGGCTCAGCTCGGCGATTCGTCGAGCGGCTCCCTGGATTCGTCGGATGTGAATAGCGCTTCACTCCCGACGTCCTCCTCCCCTCGCTCTACGGACGATGCCGAGGTGGAGTCCCAAAAGGGACTAAACTAGGAGAGGTGGTCCTGGAGGTACCGCAAGGCGACCTCCCGGACTCTAGGCCCAAAGGGGATGAAGCCCTAGAGGGATCTAAGTCCGGCCCTGGGCCGGACACCACTCCGGAACCTTCAGTGGTTCTGGAGTCCGGCAGGCGGCCCCTTCGCAAGAAGGGCAAGCCTACGACGCCGGCGACCTCCGTCCAACCGGAGGCACCGGACAATTTGCTGGAGGTGCTTAACGGCGCCTCCATCAATGAGGAGCACCGCACTGTTATGAGTGCGGTGATTCAGAAGGTTCAGTCCGCCAAGAGCGGGCTGACAGAAGCCTGTACCAGCCTTCTAACAGGCTTTGAGGTATGTATTTAAAACATATAAAAATGTTACCGCAAAGACAGTAGCCCCTGATTCTCAGTTTGGTGTTCGGAAAGAAAAGCCGGACTAAGGATCTAAAAAAGATATACGCAGGAGTCTAACATAAATATGTCAATATGGGAATGCAGGCTGCGCTGCTAACCTCTGCCGCACTGACTGCGGAGGTCGATGCATTGAAGCAGAGCCTCGAGCGGTCCGAGAACGAGCTCGGCCGTGCCAAGAAGCAGCTCGAGGACAAGGAAGGTATGTAATACCTTATGTAAGTATATATAAAATACCTGGTTGCAAATAATGACAGGACCAACGTGAATGTTGCAGGGGCCACATCCAAGGTGGTGGCCCTGAAGGAAGCGTTGTCTAAGGCCAAAGACAATGCGGCCATGGAGCGCACTGAGCGAGAAAAGCAAGAGGCGCGGGTGGCGGAGGTGCGGCAAGAGCTCGATGCTCTCGTGAAGAAACATGAGAGTTTAGTGCTTGACTCGAAGACTCGAGAGTCCGAGATTGCCTCGGCACTTGAAAGCGCCAAATCTGCCAAGCCCGAAGCCCAAAAAGCCCTCCAGGAAATTTAATCGATGAAAAGGATTGCGGCGGGTAAGGCATTCTTTATGCAAAGAAAGCATGTGAAAGTAAATTACCTGTTACTTACCCGAATCCGGAGCTCTACAGGAGCATTCGCAAATCTGCCCCGCAGTGTATCCAATGCCGCCGCATTCTACCGGGCCGAGGAAGGGAGCTCGATGGAGAAGGTTTTCTGGTCCCAGTATGCTGAGGCCGAACACCCGGTGCCCCTGAGCGACCAGCTAAAGCAGCTGGTCGAGCTTCATCAGGCAGCCGAACAGGCCATGAAGGGCCTGATAGGCCGGCTGTGGCCTAGGGAGGTCATGCCTTTGAGCTACTTTGGGCTGGTGCGGTGGCTGGTGGATGCCTGTCCCTGGCTTGAAGTCATCAAGCGCTCCGTATGCATCGAAGGCGCCCATATGGCTTTTGCCCGTGCTAAAGTGCACTGGGGCAAGCTGGATGCTGAGAAGCTGGTGACAGAAGGGCCACCGGAGGGGAAGGGGCATCGTAGGCCCGAGATGTATTATGAGGGCGTCTTAAAGGGTGCCCTTCGTGTGGCGGATGAATGTACCAAGGATGTAATTTTTGAGTAAACTCGCTCGTATTTGTCATGTGCGCTGAAAACTTGTTCATATGCGCTAAGCAATGCTTTTTGAATTTAAAATATTACCTTCTGTGCGGCCGTTTATTAAATCTGAGAGATGCAAGTCGTCGGCTTCTACCCCCATGCCACAAGTCCTGGGGTGTTCGGGATAAACCTGAGCGCTCTTGTTCCCATTATTGGGTCCATCGAGGGAGGCGCTCAGCACAACGAACAAGGCCATCGGACTTATAATGCTTTATCACTCTCACTTAGCCATAGAATTTTATAATTTTAAATTCCGGCGAATCCCCTAGTATTCGGAAGACCGAGTTCGGGGCGCTATCCACGCCTAGGCTGGATAAAGCCAGCTCCTCGCTCTAAGCGGCATAAGTCTTTAAGGACTCGAAAAACCTCTCGAACAGTGACCGGTCTCTCGCCCTATCATGACGGTCAGTTTTAGCTTTCTCTACTGAGGTGTTAACCCAGCTCAACTGGGGCACAATCACAGTTGTTCTCCCAGCGCTACCTTAGCCGACATAGAGGAACGTAAGGTACCAAAACATGGGAGCCGGGCAAACCCAACTGTTGACCCAAGACATGATTCGGAGCCGATGCATATAGTGCTATAAGTTCGGGGTGCCGCACTCATGAGAGTGTTCGGTCTTCTCACACCGTATTATGGGGTACTTAAGCTCCTGGTGTATTGGCCGTACCAAAGTGTACAATTACATAATGTCATGACTGAACATATTTATATAAAAATAAATGAATACAATAATAGACAAGAGCTATGTATTGTTTATTAAAAGGGGCTGCTATGAGAGCAGGACGATACAAATAGTGCAATGTGCAAGAGATGGGATTATTTGACATGTCCCCCTCCAGGGGCAAGCTGCGAGACTTTTAAGTAAGACATGTATTTAGCTCGTTATAGAGACCACCTGGACATTTGACGTGGCTTGTTGTCTCCCTGACTGTTGCATCGTGTGTTCGGCGATTGTATTGCCGGACAGGCCTTCCGAATAGTGGAGTCTTGAAAGTATATATATATATATATATATATATATATATATATATATATATATATATATATATAAAAGAAATGGCAAAATCGGGAGCCCCTAGTGCAGTTGAGCCGCATTCTGGGTGTGCCGTGGTTGTGACCCTCCCCTTGTGCCCATGGTATTTCCAGAGCGTAATTATGTATGCGTGGTACTGTTATCGCAATCTCGCGAGGGCTGGGGTTGGGGCCACACTACTATGCTTGCTTGGAACGTGCCAGTCGGTTTTGTTGTAGGTTACTTCGGGCGTGCTTGACGTTGTCCAGACGTTTAACAGCCGGATTGGAGATTTGCCTTGAGAGGCTAGTTTGTACTTCCGCCGCCAGGGCCGCCGTCTGCTCCTCTATTCGGAGAGAGCGTTCGGTGTTTCCATTGACCGTAATGACTCCGCGAGGGCCTGGCACCTTGAGCTTGAGATATGCATAGTGCGGCACCGCATTAAATTTTGCGAATGCGGTTCGTCTGAGTAGGGCGTGATAGCCATTGCGGAACGGGACTATGTCGAAGATTAATTCTTCGCTTCAGAAATTATCTGGGGATCCGAAGACCACTTTGAGTGTAACTGAGCCTGTACAGCTGGCTTCTACACCTGGTATGACGCCTTTAAAGGTCATCTTTGTGGGTTTAATCCTCGAGGGATCTATACCCATTTTTCACACTGTATCCTGATAAAGCAGGTTCAGGCGGCTGCCGCCGTCCATGAGGACTCTAGTGAGGTGAAATCCGTCAATGATTGGGTCTAGGGCCAATGCGGCGAATCTGCCGTGACGAATGCTAGTGGGGTGGTCCCTTCGATCAAAAGTGATCGGGCAGGAGGACCATGGGTTGAACTTTGGGGCGACTGGCTCCAACGCATACACATCCTTGAGAGCACGCTTCCGTTCCCTTTTGGGGATATAGGTTGCGTATATCATGTTCACCGTCCGCACTTGTGGGGGGAAGCCCTTCTGTCCTCTGTTGTTCGGCGGCCGGGGTTCCTCCTCGTCATCGCTATGCAGCCCCTTGTCTCTGTTTTCGGCACTTAACTTGCCTGCCTGCTTGAACACCCAACAATCCATGTTGGTGTGATTGGCTTGTTGTTCGGGGGTGCCATGTATCTGGCATGAGCGATCGAGTATCCGGTCTAAACTGGATGGGCCTGGAGGATTTCTTTTGAATGGCTTCTTCCGCTGACCGGGTTTAGAGCCTCTGAATCCGGCATTAACTGTCGTATCCTCAGTATTATCGCCGTTAATGCGGCGCTTGTGCTTGTTACGACGCGACCTGCCATTGTTGTCCTTGGTATCTGAGTTACCAGGGCTCTTGGTCATGTTATTGCTACGAGCTAGCCAGCTGTCTTCTCCCGCGCAAAAGTGGGTCATGAGTATCGTGAGGGCTGCCATAGATTTCGGCTTTTCCTGTCCTAGGTGCCGGGCAAGCCATTCGTCTCGGATGTTGTGCCTGAAGGCTGCAAGAGCCTCTGCATCCGGACAGTCAAGTATTTGATTTTTCTTGGTTAGGAACCGCGTCCAGAATTGTCTGGCCGATTCCTCTGTCTGCTGAATTATGTGGCTTAGGTCATCGGCGTCTGGTGGTCGCACATAAGTGCCCTGCAAGTTTTCAAGGAATGCGGATTCCAGGTCCTCCCAGCAACTAATTGACTCTGCTGGCAGGCTGTTAAGCCAATGCCGAGCTGGTCCTTTAAGCTTAAGCGGAAGGTATTTGATGGTGTGCAGATCATCACCACGGGCCATGTGGATATGAAGGAGATAATCCTCGATCCATACCGCATGATCTGTTGTGCCATCGTATGATTCGATGTTTACGGGTTTAAAACCCTCAGGGATTTGATGATCCATTACTTCGTCTGTGAAGCATAGTGGGTGTGCGGCGCCTCTGTACTGGGCTATATCACGACGTAGCTCGGATGAGCTTTGTCTGTTGTATTCGGCCTAGCCGTAGTTGTCATATCCGGCATGACGGTTATTGTCACGTGATGCGGGGCTCCCACGCGATCCGTAGATTGATCTTGTTTGCCTTGCCTTGTCCTCCAATATGTCTCGCAGGTCTGGTGCGTTTCCCCGTGCCCTGGTATTTTTTGAGCGGCGCCGGGGTGCGGCTTGAGTTGAGGGCCAAAAGGCCTCTCTGTCGCGGCCACGGGGTGGCCGATCGGCCACATCATACGCTGGTAATGTAGGTTTAGTTGCTTCCTCCTCTAGTTGGGGTAGCAGCCTGCGCTTTGGGTAGCTCTTGGATGGGCGCTCGAGTTTGTACTCTTCGGCCGCTAGGACTTCAGTCCATCTGTCGGCTAGCAAATCTTGGTCAGCTCTAAGCTGCTTGTTTTTTCTTGAGGCTGCTTGCCGTGGCCATAAGCCTGCGTTTGAAACGCTCTTGTTCGACGGGATCCTCTGGCATGACAAATTCGTCGTCGTCGAGGCTTGCCTCGTCTTCGGAGGGAGGCATATAATTGTCGTCCTCGACCTCCCTGTCTGCCGCTCTCTCATGAGGGCTGGCTTCTCCGTCCTCCTGTGCTGAATCCTGCTGGAGGGGGTTGTCTTTGGCACTGTCTGGGGTGTTGTTATCTCCAGTGCCGGACTCGCTGTTTTTGCTCTGGCGGGATTTAGAGCGGCGCCGCTGACGCCGGCGCTTAGGTTGTTGCTTGGAGGGGTCATCCTCTGTTTTTTCATCGTCATTCCCTGCTTTTGGGGTATCCACCATGTATATGTCATATGACGAGGTGGCTTTCCAGTGCCCTATAGGTGCTGGTTCTTGGCCGTCTCCTTCATCGGCGTTCATACCGTTGATGTCTTCGGAGTCGAAGTCGAGCATGTCGGTTAAATCGTTGACAGTGGCTACAAAGTGGGTGGTGGGTGGGTTTCGAATTTCTTCGTCGTCCGCATCCCAACCTTGCTGACCATAGACCAGCTAGGGCTCTTCTGACAGAGAGAGGGACTTTAGTGAATTCAGGATGTCGCCAAAGGGCGAGTGCTAAAAGACGTCCACGGCAGTGAACTCCATGATCGGAGCCCAATTGGGTTCGATCGGAAGGGGTGCGGAAGATTCGGAGTCCGGAAAGGAGTCCGGCACCTTGGAGTCACAGGCCTCACAAATGACTAGGCTGGTTGTAGGACCTTGAAGTATGTCTAGAGGGGGGTGATTAGACTACTTGACCAATTAAAAACTTAACCTTTTCCCAATTTTAGAGTTTGACAGATTTTAGCATCTTTGGACAAGTCAAGCAATCATCACACAAATCAAGAAAGCATGAAAAGAGTATATAGGCAGCGGAAATTAAAGCATGCAACTTGCAAGAAAGTAAAGGGAAGGGTTTGGATGATTCAAACGCAGTTTGAGACACGGATGTTTTTGGCGTGGTTCTGATAGGTGGTGCTATCATACATCCACGTTGATGGAGAGTTCAACCCACGAAGGGTAACGGTTGCACGAGTCCATGGAGGGCTCCACCCACGAAGGGTCCACGAAGAAGCAACCTTGTCTCTCCCACCATGGCCGTCGCCCACAAAGGACTTGCATCACTAGTGGTAGATCTTCACGAAGTAGGCGATCTCCTTGCCCTTACAAACTCCTTGGTTCAACTCCACAATCTTTGTCGGAGGCTCCCAAGTGACACCTAGCCAATCTAGGAGACACCACTCTCCAAGAAGTAACAAATGGTGCGTTGATGATGAACTCCTTGCTCTTGTGCTTCAAATGATAGTCTCCCCAACACTCAACTCTCTCTCATAGGATTTGGATCTGGTGGAATGAAGATTTGAGTGGAAAGCAACTTGGGGAAGGCTAGAGATCAAGATCCATATGGTAGGAATGGAATATCTTGGCCTCAACACATGAGTAGGTGGTTCTCTCTCAGAAATGGTAAGTTGGAAGTGTAGGTTTATTCTGATGGCTCTCTCCACGAATGAAGAGGAGGTGGAGGAGTATATATAGCCTCCACACAAAATCTAACCGTTACACACAATTTACCAATCTCGGTGGGACCGGATCAATAAACTTGGTGAGACCGATTTACTAAACCTAGTGACCGTTAGGATTTTCAGTGGGACTGACATGCAACTCGGTGAGACCGATATGGTTAGGGTTAGGGCATAACGTAATCTCGGTGAGACCGATTACACAAACTCGGTAGGACCAATTTTGGTAATTAGCTAACCAGAGAGTTGGTCAGGTAAATCGGTGGGACCGATTTGCTCTTTTCGGTGAGACCAAAATGTTACAAAAGGGAAACAGAGAGTTTACATTGCAATCTCGGTGGGACCGATCACTCACTTTGGTTAGACCGAAACGTTATGAAGGGAAACAGAGAGATTACAATCCCATCTCGGTGAGACCGAGATCCCTATCGGTGAGACCAATTTGCCTAGGGTTTGTGGCAGTGGCTATGACATCTGAACTCGGTGGCACCGGATAGAAAGAATCCGTGAGACCGATTTTGGCTTTAGGTTTAGGTCATATGTGGATGTGAGAAAGTAGTTGAGGGTTTTGGCGCATATTACTAAGCACATGAAGCAAGAGGCTCATTAAGCAACACCTCATACCTCCTTGATAGTATTGGCTTTTCCTATAGACTCAATGTGATCTTGGATCACTGAAATATAAAATGAAGAGTCTTGAGCTTTTGAGCTTGAGCCAATCCTTTGTCCTTGATATTTTGAGGGATCCACTATCATCATCCATGCCATGCCATTCATTGAGCTTTCCTGAAATATATGTCTTGGAATAGCATTAGCTCAATGAGCTATATGTTGTTATGAATTACCAAAACCACCTAGGGATAGTTGCACTTTCAATCTCCCCCTTTTTGGTAATTGATGACAACATATAGATCAAAGCTTCGACAAATGATAATAAGATTGAAAGACATTGTCGCTTTGAGAAGTATGTGATAAGCAAGAGCTCCCCCTAAATTTGTGCATAGTTTAAGATTTGCTTTGGACTGCAAATGCACAAGGAATTAGGCTCATGGGTTACTCTTCCATGTCACATACATCTTGGTGGAGCGCTCACAATAATAAAGATTGAATACATGCACTCATCACCAAGCAAAGTGAATGATCATATAAGGATAAGTAAAATAATAACATATAATCAAGCATAAGTGTAGCTTATGATCAAACACATAATCATCAATGTCTCACAGGTAATGCATAGTATCTCAAGCAATCAAAAGCAAACAAGTTTAACCAAGAAGACAAGAGAGAACAAAAAAGCAACAAATCTCTCTCTCGAAGCCTATGATCTATACATTTTTCTCCCCCTTTGGCAACAAGTTACCAAAAAGTTCATAAAAAATGCATAGTGCTAGATCATCTCTCAGGCTTGGTCTTCAGTTGGTGGTGTAGAGATGGCTCCTTGGACGAAGACTTTAGTTGATGTAGAGGGAGCTGGAGGAGTTGGTGCTGGAGCTGGTTGCCCTGGAGCTGTAGGAGCTGTAGCTGGTGCAGATGATGTAGCTCTTGTGTCTGACACGGGCACTATAGCTGACCTCTGAGCTCTAGGCAGTCTGGCAAATGCATCTGTGGTTGTCTTGCCCTTCCTCTCCTGCATGTCATCCTGCAGCTGCTCCACAACTGACTGAATCTCAGTTACTTTGACATCAAGATCATAGAATTTTTGTTCCATGATCCTTTCCAGGCTCTCCTGGTTTTGAGATAGGGTGGCCAACCCCTTCTCAATCCTCAGTGTTGATGCTATCAAGTAACCAAGCTGCTCTTGTTTGGTCTTCAAGAAATACTCAGATGCCTCCTCTTGAGTTGGCATCTTGGCAGCCTTCTCTTTCCTTGCTTTCTCTTTCTTCTCTTGAGCTTGCACTGATGATGGATCATTCTCATTCATGACAACTTGATTGTCCTCAAAGTCTGGATAGAGAGGAAAATGTTCCTTATCCAACTGATACTTTCCTGTGCCCATCGTTGAGTTAATCAACTCCTGAATCTGTGGGGCATATCCACAACTTCTCTTCTGATCTGCTGCAGTCCTCTTAATGGTTTCTACCATAAGGCTCATGACCTTGAATTTTTGGGGCACATAAAAAATGTGCAACATGTTAATTGCATGCTCTCTTATCATGTTGTGGTCACCTGATTTTGGCAAAAGAGTGTGCCTTAAGATCCAGTTGATCGTAGGCAGCCCTGATAGAAGAAAATGGACTGACCCAAATGAGATAGTCTCAAGGGCTTTGTCTGGGATCTCTTTGTACATATGTGATATAGAATTGTATCCCATCTTCTTCTTGGCATATATATCCAAATCATCTTCACTCTCTTTTGGGGCATTGATCAGATTTTCCCATTCCTCTATGGTTGACTGATATCTTGTTCCTTCAGATATCCAAACTATCCTGCCATCTGGATAGAAGTGTGCTGTGGAGTAGAATTGCATAATGAGTTCATCATTCCAGTTGGTGAGCTTCTGCCCAACAAAGTCTGCAACTCCACAAGCAATGAAACTGTCTTGCACTCCAGGATAGTGTTCTTCATTTTCCTTTATGTAGGTCTAGTCAACCCATCTCATATCACACACTATAGGCTTCTTGTCCAACAAGATTGTCTCATAGAAGTCCTGCTGCTCCTTGGTGTGGAACCTGTAATCTACAACAGTCCTCCTCCTGGTGGCATATGGATCAGACAATCTCCATAGCCTCAACCCTGAGTCTTTCCTAATCTTCATGTTCTCAGCCATAGGATGAGCATCATTGTGGTTTGGAATCTTGGGTTTGAGCTTTCTTAGGACCTGCCCTTCTTCATCTTCCTCAGCAGTAGCCTCAGGCATTGGGGCCTTGTTCTTCTCAGCTACTGGTATACTCCTGGTATTTCTCTTTGGTGCAATTTTGGGCTTGGGGCAGCTTTGGGTGCTTCTTTGGGCTTTGATGTTGCAGCCCCTGACTTTATTGCATCACCCATAAGCTTCTGTGCCTATGGTGCTGGTGCAGCAACCTCTTCTTCCTCTTCCATCATGGAAGGTTGACCAACAACTCTGGCCATGGCCTTCTTGACCCTTTCCTTCCTTTTCTTTCCTTCTACAGCTGGCTCTTCAGGCATCTCAGGTACTTGAGTTGATCCTCTGACTTTAGACATTGGTTGTCTCCCTGCTGGCCTTTTGATCTTCATGCCTGGCTTTACTGCAGTTGAACTGAGCACCTTCTTGAGCACTACCTTCTTGGAAGTAGCCTCATCTTCTGCTGCCACATAGTCCTCATCCTCTGAGTCTGAGGTTCTCTTCCTTCTAGCTCTTGTGGCTGCTTTGGGCAAGTTGCTTGGAGTGCTTCTGCTCCCTTCATCTGAAGTACTTGAGGGACTAGTGCCCTCACTCATGTGAATCTGCTCTTCTTCCCTGTTCTGACTGTCACTTTGGTCTGACATGCTGCAAATCTCTGGCTGCTGACCCTATGAATAGTTATAGTTGAGACAGAGTGGATGAGCATCACAAAATGTAGAGATTTTTGCAAAAGAATGATTTAAAAACTTAGTTTTAGTTTCCACAAAAAGCATTTCGGATCTACCGATTTTCAAACTCGGTGATACCGAAGCAATTTTGGAACCTAAACTAGTGATCTTGGTCAGACCGAGTCACAGTTCGGTGGCACCGAGACTGCTAGGGTTTCACAAAGTTCTAAAATCGGTCACACTAATTTGTAATTCTCGGTCAGACCGAGACTTACTAGTGCAATGGCATTAGCCAAATCGGTGGGACCGACTTTTTCAACTCGGTGGGTCCGAGATGGTTTCGGTGGAAACCTAACCCTAAATTTTTGAATCACATCTATTCTAAGGATCACATTGGCTGGATAGGAGTGTTTCAATCATGGCAAGATGCATTACGAACACAACGTGCTGAGAATCAGATGAGGAAAGCACTATGATTGAGTTCATACCCTAGTTCGGCGGTGAACTCGCTACGGCGGCAACGGCGGAGAAGAAATCCGTTGACGGCGGCGGAGACCAGCGGCAGGAGGCGGCTAGCGATGAAGTTGACGATCCATAGACCTAGTAGGCAGAGCGAGCTACGCGCGGGCGAAGGGGTTTGGAGGAATTTCCAAATTTTTGCCCGTGTCTATATATAGCCCGACACTGTCGGTGTGACCGAGTTGAACAACTCGGTGGCACCGAGATGCATAACTGTTAACAGTTACAGCAACTCGGTGTGACTGAAAAATTCATATCGGTTGCACCGAGATGGAAAGCTTAGATCGACTTAGTGATCTCGGTGGGGACGAAATAAAGGAATCAGTCAGAACGAGAATCACAAAGAAGTTTTGGAAGTTTAAGTCTATGACGAATTGGGGACTCCAAGTGCTCCTCACACAGAGTGGTTCGAATCTGACTTGATCAAATTTTGTGATGTAGCATGAATAGAGTTTGAGACGAGAAAAGCATAGATAGCTAGAGAAGGTTCTTAGGCATTCTTGTCCATCCACTTGGTCAAAGAAAAAGAAACCAATCAATCAAACAAGTGGATGTCCTCGAATGAGTAAAATATGCAACCAGCATGCTCCCACAATGAAGTGACAAATTAAATATGTGGCAAAGCATGCACAACCAATTCTAGCATCTATCAAACAATTGGCGATGACTAGGTCATCTATATATATGAGTATATTGACTTAGGAGTCAAATGAGAACATTTGATCATAGGTCATACTCATCGTTTAAGCTCAAGTGGGGTTACCACTTTTACATAATGCATTGATGTGTTCACATCATTAGAGTTGCTTTGACTCAATTCTTAGAGTTAAGCTCCCCCTAGATGTGAGATCCCCCCTTAGAGGGATGAACTAACCTTGGGTTTTGTCGATGATGACTTCATGTAGGTGTTGAAGATGTGGATGCTCAATGTTGATGTAGATCTTTTGGAGCAATCCTTTGGAGTGAGTTGCACTTTCAATACCTACACGGGTTAGTCCCACAAGGAACAAAACAAGAATATCCATAGACATAGAGTGATGCACACACAAGATGATGTCCATGAAATCATTTGGTTACCTTGTCCCTTGCCTTACCAACATGAGGGTTTGTGACTCCTTGAACTAGTGCAAGATGTGGAGGTTGATTGCACTTGTTCTTGCCATAAAGATATGAGTGAAGAATGTTGGCGGAGTCACCCTCAAGAACTCTCTAGTTCTTATTCTTTGGGATCCACACCATCTTGATGGTAATCCTTGGAGTTGTAGTTGTACTTGATGAAGTAGAACTTGACGTAGTCTTGGGAACCCACTTGACCAAGGCCTTAGGTGCTTCCTCAAATGCATCAATCTCCTCTTGAAGCTTGTCCTTGCCTTTATGGTCTTGTGGTGGAAGATCATCTTGAGCTTGTGTTCCCTTGTAAGAAGTAGGATCATACTTCTCTTGTTGAGGAGCAAACTTCGTCTTGGGGTATTGATCTTCTTCCCACTCAACTCCATTGGCATTGAACTTTCGTTCAAAACCAACACCTTGATTCTTCCGGTGCCTTCCTTGCTTGCGTACAATTTCCTCGAATTGCTTACTCCCGGCAAGGCTCTTTTATACACCTTTCTCTATAATTCCCTTCAATAAGCTATTTTCTTGCTCAAGTGTAACTTGGCTAAGAGAATCATTAGTGGAATCAAGAGAACTACTAGAAGCAACAATATTGGATTTAGCATAGTTATTGTTACTACTAGAGGAAGAATCTTTCTTGTTCTTGTTACTAGACTTGACTTGAGGCATGTAAGTAGATAAGAGTAAACGCTTGGCAATATAAGAAGAACTTTTCTTGCGAAGATCATCATTGATTGCCTTTAAGAACTCATGCTCTTGCTCAAGATTGAGCTTTTCAAAGCGTAACTTCTCATGAGCCCTTAAAAGTTCTCAATGATTTTCGAAGATAGTTTCATGAGCTAACTTAAGAGTGTTTAGTTCTTTAGGAAGCTCAATCTTCTCCTTATCATTGTCATTCGTTTTACCTTGTTTAGCATGATTAATTGACGTTTCATCATAGTATTCATCACTAGAGTTGTCAGTAAGTAAATCATCATCACCTAGCAAGTCATCTTCATCACTATTGAAATCAACATACTCGGGATGTGTTACCTTTGGATCTTTGGCCATGAAGCATCTTCCAATTCCTTCATTTGGTGAGTCAAATATGTTGTAGGAGTTGGTTGACACAAGTGCTAGACCGGCAAGACCTTCATCTTGAGTATGTTCAGAGTCGGAGTGATAGCTTCTCTCGGAGTGATGTTCAGATTCGGAACCGGATACCCATTCACCAACATGAGCTTGATGTCTTTGTTTTGTGTAGCTCTTTGATGACTTGTCCTTCCTTTCCGAATCTTTGCTTCTCCGTGAGGGTCTTCGTTCATAGCGATCATCTCTACTCCTTCTCTCTCTTGGTGGTGATTCTTCTCTTCTACTTCTTCTTTTTGGAGAATCTTCTATTCTTTTGTAGGGTGCCGTACACTCATTGGAATAGTGTCCGGGTCACCCACAATTGTAGTAGTTGCGCTCTCGACTGAAAGATCTTTTGTCATTGTAGGACCTTGACTTAGAGCTTCTTTCTTTGCTTCTACTCTTGTAGAATTTGTTGAAAATTTTCACCATTAAGCTCAATTCTTCATTGAAGGTTTGTTTCTCACTTGATGATGTGGGGGATTCACATGAGACTTTGTAAGCACCACTTGACTTGTTGTGAAGTTCCTCCTTATCCTTGAGTGACATCTCATGAGCAACAATTCTACCAATGACCTCCGTTGGCTTGATATTCTTGTAAGTGGGCACCATTTGAATCAATGTGCACACGGTATCATATTTTCCATCCAATGCTCTTAGGATCTTCTTGATGATGAATCTGTCGGTCATTTCTTCACTCCCCAAGCCGGCAATCTCATTTGTGATAAGAGCAAGCCTAGAGTACATTTCAGCGACACCTTCACCATCCTTCATTTTGAACTTGTCAAGCTGACTTTGGAGCACATCCAACTTGGATTCCTTGACGGAGTCGGTACCTTCATGCATATCAATCAAAGTGTCCAAATTTCCTTTGCATTCTCAAGACGGCTGATTTTGTTGAATTCTTCAAGGCACAATCCGTTGAAGATGATATCACAAGCTTGAGCGTTGTATTGTAGCATCTTCAATTCTTCTGCATTAGCTTCACGGTTCGGCTCTCTCCCATCAAAGAAGTCACCTTGCAAGCCAATACAAATAATAGCCCAAACGGCGGGGTTATGTTCGAGAATATGCACTTTCATCTTATGCTTCCAACTAGCAAAATTAGTTCCATCAAAGTAAGGACCTCTACGGTGATAATTTCCCTCGCTAGACGCCATACTCTCCTAGGTTGTGAAACCAAGGCTATGACCACCAAAAGCTATGGAAATCAAAGCAAATGGAGATCAAGGCTCTGATACCACTTGTAGGACCTTGAAGTATGTCTAGAGGGGGGGTGATTAGACTACTTGACCAACTAAAAACTTAACCTTTTCCCAATTTTAGAGTTTGACAGATTTTAGCACCTTTGGACAAGTCAAGCAATCATCACACAAATCAAGCAAGCATGCAAAGAGTATATAGGCAGCGGAAATTAAAGCATGCAACTTGCAAGAAAGTAAAGGGAAGGGTTTGGAGGATTCAAACGCAGTTGGAGACACGGATGTTTTTGGCGTGGTTCTGATAGGTGGTGCTATCGTACATCCACGTTGATGGAGACTTCAACCCACGAAGGGTAACGGTTGCGCGAGTCCACGGAGGGCTCCACCCACTAAGGTTCCACGAAGAAGCAACCTTGTCTATCCCACCATGGCCGTCGCCCACAAAGGACTTGCCTCACTAGCGGTAGATCTTCACGAAGTAGGCGATCTCCTTGCCCTTACAAACTCCTTGGTTCAACTCCACAATCTTTGTCGGAGGCTCCCAAGTGACACCTAGCCAATCTAGGAGACACCACTCTCCAAGAAGTAACAAATGGTGCGTTGATGATGAACTCCTTGCTCTTGTGCTTCAAATGATAGTCTCCCCAACACTCAACTCTCTCTCATAGGATTTGGATCTGGTGGAAAGAAGATTTGAGTGGAAAGCAACTTGGGGAAGTCTAGAGATCAAGATTCATATGGTAGGAATGGAATATCTTGGCCTCAACACATGAGTAGGTGGTTCTCTCTCAGACCTGGTAAGTTGGAAGTGTAGGTTTGTTCTAATGGCTCTCTCCACGAATGAAGAGGAGGTGGAGGGGTATATATAGCCTCCACACAAAATCTAACCGTTACACACAATTTACCAATCTCGGTGGGACCGAATCAATAAACTCGGTCAGACCGATTTAGTAAACCTAGTGACCGTTAGGATTTTCGGTGGGACTGACATGCAACTTGGTGAGACCGATATGGTTAGGGTTAGGGCATAACGTAATCTCAGTGAGACCGATTACACAAATTCGGTAGGACCAATTTTGGTAATTAGCTAACCAGAGAGTTGGTCAGGTAAACTTGGTGGGACCGATTTGCTCTTTTCGGTGAGACCGAAATGTTACAAAAGGGAAACAGAGAGTTTACATTGCATTCTTGGTGGGACCGATCGCTCACTTCGGTTAGACCGAAACGTTATGAAGGGAAACAGAGAGATTACAATCCCATCTCGGTGAGACCGAGATCCCTATCGATGAGACCGATTTGTCTAGGGTTTCTGGCAGTGGCTATGACATCTGAACTCGGTGGCACCGGATAGAAAGAATCGGTGAGACCGATTTTGGCTTTAGGTTTAGGTCATATGTGGATGTGAGAAAGTAGTTGAGGGTTTTGGAACATATCACTAAGCACATGAAGCAAGAGGCTCATTAAGCAACACCTCATCCCTCCTTGATAGTATTGGCTTTTCCTATGGACTCAATGTGATCTTGGATCACTGAAATATAAAATGAAGAGTCTTGAGATTTTGAGCTTGAGCCAATCCTTTGTCCTTGATATTTTGGGGGATCCACTTTCATCATCCATGCCATGCCATTCATTGAGCTTTCCTGAAATATATATCTTGGAATAGCATTAGCTCAATGAGCTATATGTTGTTATGAATTACCAAAACCACCTAGGGATAGTTTCACTTTCAATGGTATTCGGCTCGATCGCCATAGAGATTGCAGCTCCCGGGGTGGCGTCCAACCGTCCGTCCTCGACTGGCGCGGTCGGCTCTGAGCTAAGGGTCGGAGCGGACACCTGAGCGGCGCTCTGGGTGCTGTCCGGCGGCAGGGCTAGATAAAGCCCATCGTGATAGTGCGGCGTGATCGGCCGTGGCTCGAATCCATCGAAGATCAAGTCCCCACGGATGTCAGCCGTGTAGTTCAAACTTCCAAATCTGCCCTGATGGCCAGGGGCATAACTTTCGATCTGCTCCAGATGGCCAAGCGAATTGGCTCGCAGTGCAAAGCTGCCGAACACGAAGATCTGTCCGGGGACAAAAGTCTCACCCTGGACCGCGTCATGGTTGATGATCGAAAAAGCCATTGGGCCTAATGGTGACGACACAGAGGAACTCTCAATGAAAGCACCAATGTCGGTGTCAAAACCGGCGGATCTCGGGTAGGGGGTCCCGAACTGTGCGTCTAGGCGGATGGTAACAGGAGACAAGGGACACAATGTTTTTACCCAGGTTCGGGCCCTCTCGATGGAGGTAAAACCCTACTCTTGCTTGATTAATATTGATGATATGGGTAGTACAAGAGTTGATCTACCATGAGATCAGAGAGGCTAAACCCTAGAAGCTAGCCTATGGTATGATTGTTTTCGTCCTACGGACTAAACCTCTCCGGTTTATATAGACACCAGAGAGGGATAGGGTTACACAGAGTCGGTTACAATGGGAGGAGATCTTCATATCATATCGCCAAGCTTGCCTTCCACGCCAAGGAAAGTCCTATCCAGACAAGGGACGAAGTCTTCAATCTTGTATCTTCATAGTCCGGGAGTCCGGCCAAAGGTCATAGTCCGGCCATCCGGACACCCCCTAATCCAGGACTCCCTCACTTACCTCACTAGTTATGTCTCTCCCTTTATCGGACACACGATGGTTGATCTTCCTATGTAGTTACTATGCTTACAACAACCATATCGTATCCCCTCATCATCTTTGCATACCTCCCGACCCGTCTCTCGCACGCACGTGCATAGACATACAGACATCCCCCGCCCTCTCTTATTGATATTGCACTCGTACCCTCCGTTTGTCTAGCAGGCCTCTCCCACCATTTGTAGACACCACTCTACCACCAACCCTACGACACTCTACCTTTGTCTGTCTCCCAACCTTATTCCTCTGCTACACATATCCATGGATGTCGATCGATCTCCCTCAATACATAGCTAGGTATCTCTCCTTCCCCACACATATACTAGTCGATCAGTCTTTGCCCCCTCCCCCCCCCCCCCACACATGATAGTCGACCGTTGTAGGTAGGTATCCATGCCACAGAGAAAAACTGCACCTCTGCCCTCTCAAATTCCAGTAGGCCAGCCGCCCTGTATCTTTGACGTGGGCAAACACAAATTTGATGGCACTCTTTATTGCGCAACTACACACATCATCCCTGTTTTCAATTCTATCGATATCTCATGTCCATGACTCCGTTTCACACACATTGCATATGTTACGTTTTTTTGTTTGAGATATCATCGACACATTGCCTCTGTTTCGCACAAACCATCTCTCTCACACCCACCCACATACGTACCTGCACCTAAAGAAGAGGTGCACGTAGGACACACGTACTCACGTCTCGTTCCCGGCCACACCCATGTGGGTACACGATGGAGTTCGTTTCTGTACGAAAAGGTAACCCACATGATAATTTGACGCGTGTAGCGGTTGTTTACTCGAAGGAGGGTCGGGTACCACGCCTAGATGGAACAAAGTTTGACTTGATGCGTTAGTATTAAATAAAGTTATACATTCCTCAATGGCACATACAGAATATAAAACGGTTACCGTGGGGAAAATGGAAAAATCCGTTCCACTATATAGAGCGGAGCCTGCCTGCCGGGGTTTGTCTCTCGTCAAACCATCTCACACAAGGCGGCGGTGGCCTTTCTCTCTCTCACCCTTGGTCGGTGATCCGGCCGCATCCCGTTTTCCGGCGGAAAGGGAGGAGGTGCATCATTTTTTTGTTCGACGGTGTTGAGGCAGCACGTCCCGATCTGTGGTACCCGTCGTTCTCTCTGACCAAGAACCAGCATGGTAAGGCCATCGCCACTTGCTCACGCCGTAGTATGGGAAAATCTCGGCCGCCGGCGCCCTCCTAGTAACATACCGACGACCCTCAGGTACAGCTTCCTTCGGCCTAGCTCCACTGCCCATCTTCCCACGTTCCTGCATGTGGATCTTCTTTAGTTGTTTGCTTAAAACGTATCTCGGTCAGCGTATTTTCCATCTTGCAATCTCGTCCTCAAACCATTTTTGATAAACCACCATGTGCTATCTTTCCCTTATTACATGGAATATGCTTCTTTTTTGTCAGCGTGTGTGTCTTCAACTCGTGTTATTGGGCAGTAATTGTTTCCTTTCTACCTCCTTTTGCAAATAGGGCTATCCATTTTCACCTTGTTTCTATTGTGACCTTTTGGTGAACTGCACAAATCACTTTTTTCTTAAGAGTGTTTTGTGTAGTTCCGCCGAAATGTCACACGGGCGATGTTTTTACATTTCTGTGGGACTGTAGAAAGGGAGATTGGTTTTTCTATCCTCCTCATCGAACTCTGTTCCTAATCTTCTCCAACAAGTAGTTAGTCCTAAAGAGAGATCATAGTGGTGATCGACTTCTATTTGTATGTGTTATGTTTCATCATCTAGTTCCACTATTATTGTAATCACACTGACTGGATATCTTTGCAAACAGGGATGGTCCGCTCGATTTTAGTGGAGCTGCACAAAATGATCGAATTGTGGTGTCCTCCATACACCTCTTTTTTGGCTACAAAATTGGGTGAAACTAGCTGCCAAGCAATAAACACTGCCCAGGAAATGGAGCCATGCCTACGAAACATCGATCAATTATATATTTTTCTTTATTTGTACACCTTCTCACAACTTTGTCTTCAGTTGTGATGTGAATATTGGTGCTAATCTGCGAACCATTGAGATGCATTAGCATCCATGGTAGTTTCATTTGTATTTGATGGAATGTTGTAATGATATAATCTTGAGGCAAGAGACATGAATCCTAAGTTGAAACCTATTTTTTCCTGCGGGAACCAAAGTTGAAACCTTCATAGCATCACAGTACAATTTCATTAAAAATGTGCATACATATAAACAAATCTGAAGGATTGCTAGCAATGCCAGAAACAATTCAACTTCGTTTCGCCGACATGTGGGACATCCTTCATCCGGCTCCACCTGCCATGCAGCAATATTGAGTGCACAACTACAGGGAAAGATTCACCCCGGTCGTTGCACCACAGTAGTAATGACTAGTGAGCAGTCAAATCACAAAGCCCCACCTTCACCACAGTAAGTTGCTCGGACGAAGCAACCATCAGTTCTCTGTTCCTTGAATCTGCTGGTACTCCCATATTCCTAGAGTAATAAGTTGCTCGGGAGAAGCAACCATCACTTCACCTTTCCCACAGTAAGTACTAGTACCTCCATTTTTTTACTCTAGAAACAACCACACACGAATATTGGCAGTAGCAGCACAACAACTGAATCAAAAATTGAAACCAACCAATGAACTACTACTAATGGTGAGCATTTTCTAGTACGTATCATGTACTCTGTCTGTCCATGTATATAGGGCTTAATGCATTTTCCGAGACTAACTTTGGCCCTGATTGGATACTCTAACTTAGCTAGAGGTTAGACTAACTCATGACTAACCCTGAACTAACTGTAGCTAAAGAGGTGTTTGGGTGACAAGGTTAGATTGGCAATAAATGCAGTTGATGCAGAGAGAAAAGTGATTTTTCAGTGGGCCCAATGAGAACTATCTCTAATTAGCACCTCTTGGGCGGGATAGTTTTTTTTGGTGGGTTCGGTGCAACTTGCTCCAATTTGACCCTCATGCTTGGATACTTTAGGGCTATTTGAGCCCCAACTAGCTCAAACTAACTCTAACCCTTGGATCCAAACAGGGCCACAGTTAGTCTCGGAAAACGCATTAAGCCCTATATACATGGACAGACGGAGTACATGATACGTACTAGCAAACTCTCACCAGTAGTAGTAATTCATTGGTTGGTTTCGATTTTTGATTCAGTTGTTGTGCTGCTACCGTCCAATATTCGCGTGTGGTTGTTTCTAGAATAAAAAAGGAGGTACCCTACTTATGTTACTCCCACTATGCCTCGCCTAAGGTTAGTAGGTGACCTTGCGCTTGGCTCTTCGCCTCTTCTAGAAGTCAAACAATAATGATGGTACTACAATAGTACTTCTGGCAATCAGACACCAAATGAACTGCTGCACGTCCATCGCTTGTAAGCAAAAGATTCTCCTCATGCTGCGAGCCACTGCGTACGCATTGGCGAGGGAGAAGGCATAGTAAGCAAGCTTCTCGTCGCTCTGCGAGTTGACGGGACACATCAAAGTCATTTAGTATGTACTCTCTCCAAAAAAGGGCTGACCATGTCATGGCTACCATCTGCTCCGTCGTTGAGTACATGCACTATTCACGTGCCATCGAGGAGAAAAAATATTGCGTAGTAGGTGTCGTCGAAGTGCACGACTCACTTATGCACTGCTTATCGGATTATCTCCATTTTCTTGCATGAGACGTGCACCTTGATGCTAGATGTCTCGCATGTTGGCAAAAGGATGAACAAAGCTCACGTAAAAAAATAGTTGAAGAACATAGATTCCCGACGACCGGAAGGAGCAAGGAACCTCGCGGTGGAGAGTCTGCAAGGAACCTTGCGCGTTTTCCCCTATTTTTTGCCGCCTTCCCACCTATAAACAAATAAAAGAACATGAACTCTTTGCTAACCACTAGACACGATACATCAGGATGCTAAGTTGAAGATGTTTTTATAGTTTATATTGATAACCACGCAAGAAGCCACGCATGTACAGGACGCATGCAGCCACGCATGTACACACGCCAACGCACTAACTCATGCAGATCCAACTCATGCACATACGCGCACAACATGGAGTACACAACACACGTACACAACACATGCATGCACACACACTCAGTCGTAGAATGCATGTGACACATGCATGCACACACACTTGGATGCATGGAGGTGTGCGCCATCTGCGGTGACGTCCGGTTCATTGTGCTACGGCGAAGCTCGCACACAACAGCACCTACGCATCTCTTGCAACACCTCTTTGCCGTTGTTCAACGACTATTCGGAGATGAAGACGACCGCAACCTCAGCCTTAAAGCTAGCACCGATGGAAAATCACGCACGCTGCACGCACACGAGCACGTACAGAGTTCCCATGATGTGGTGCGTCCCCAGTCGCCTCTACTCCTTCTGCGCACACTGTCTATCAAGGCGGCTGCATGCCTAATGATGATGTGGGTGAGATCTTCTAGGAATCAGATGATGACGAGGAAAATTATGAGACTACCCACAGTGGGAGTAACATAGGTAGTAATATCACACATGTCTAGATAAAGTAGATGATGTGGCAAGCAATAAATGAAGAAAGAGAGGAAAGTAGTAACATCACACATATCAAGGCAAGATGTGTCTATAGCCTAATAAATGAAGTGCTGCATGTTACCACACATATCTTACTATAGAGGTAGTAACATAGACTAGTAACATGAGCATGTCACTAGTCTATGTTACTACCCATTGTGGCTAGTCTGAGGAGGTGTCTCCAACAGTGTTCCTCGGCTCGCACCTCTTGCATCACGGTGGTCGAGCTTGGAGTCATCATCTGGTACACGTGGCATCTCAGATCTAGACACAAGATGACATAGACCGTCAAGGTCCACGGTCAAGGGGGTTAGGGCGGACACGACCTCTCACTGCGTCCATCATTTGAAGTGGCGCGCCGGCCCAGGGCGTCGCCCGCTACACTCCCAGTTGTACCCGCCTCCTTGCCGTATTCTAAAACCTACATTTAAAACTGTGTGGAATGCGAGAAACAAACTTCGGCCACACACATCCGTTCAGGAGCATGACACCGGCCAAGCTCCTCCTTCCACCATTTTGTCCACTCTTTCGGCGGCATCCGACGAGCAGGAAGAGCAGTTCTCCAGCATAAAAGCCATCTAGGTGGCCTGCCGAGCCCGGCCGTTATGAGCGATGCAGCTCGCTTCTCCACCTACCTCGCCTAGCCCGTTGGAGGCAGTTGCCGCACTAAGCCAGCGCGTGGTTCCCCAGCTAGCCTCTCCAATACAGCTCGAGGAAGAGTGCCGACTTTCTCCATGCTGGCTTGTCGAGGAGCACGACGACATGGGCATTGTTGCTGCCCTCGACACCGCTGCCCTCGACACCGCTGCATCGTACATCGCCTCCAGTGTCTGCGACTGTGCCATTCGTCGTCGACGCGCTCATAGACGCGACATGCAGGCAGAGAAAGAAGCTGCCGCGGATGTCGACGAGGTGAAGCGGCTACGCGGATGTCGACAAGGTGACGGGCAACACGTTCTCGCCCGCCGCCATCATCAAGGAGAAGTAGAACACAGGAGGCCTCCGCCGATTGTATCCCATGAAGGCCACCGCTGAGGCGACGCTGGCGAATACATCCGGTGTCTTGCATGATTCTTCTTCTGCCGGATGCTGGAGGAGGACAAAGAGATCAGGCGGTGACCATTTAGATTAGGTATTTTAATTCTACCAGGCTGGTTGTAATGGGAGTATTATAAGTAGTATCATGCATGCCAACTAGTAGTAGGCAAATTTTATGAGGTGGTGTAGAATTAAATGAAGAATGAGAAAGTTGAGTATCATATCATGATACTTTATGGAATTAAGACCTCTTCCAATGCAAATGTGCTTAGATGAGGTGCTAAGTGCATTAAATGGCTTAACAACTCAAGTCTCCAATGCATAGGTTCTTAGTTTGTTGTTGCTAAGCTTGTTCCATTTAATTAGCTATAGACTCAAAACTGTCTTTCCACCATTGCTTCCTGGGGTCACCAAACTAGTCTCTCTCTTCTTAATTAACTCGCGACATCATATTTTATGCCTACGTGGCAGGCCTAGCAGCTATACATGGTGGAGCACTGGGAGAGGCCAAGGCTGGTAATAGTGGGGAGTAACTTATACTGTAACATATTACTATGTTACTCTAAACATCTCTATAAACCGGAAAGGAGGGAGTAGTAACATAGACTAGTGTCATATGCAGGAAACTACAAGTGAGTATGGGAGCACATGATATTTCCCCGTCCGGACCGATCCCAAGTTGTCGGCGTTCTGGGAACGGGGGTACCCAGACTTGCCTGCGTGCGGCCTGCAGCGTGGCTCAAGGAGTGGCCCAGTACGGCCCATCTTCATCAACACAAGCTCAAGACCCTCACGAGGGGCTAAGCCTCGCGGGGCGGATGACAGGAAGCTTCCTCAGGCGCAGCCTTGTCAGGCTGGCTCACGGGGAGGCGGAGAGATCAAGGCGAGGTACCTCACGAGGTGCCCGTGACACAAGCCATGACGACCGAAGCCAGGCAGGCGCCAGGAGGGCGCCAGCCTGCGTAGTGTCCTTGTTTCCTCTTTGGTGCAAAGGGGGCAAGTGCAGGCCAAGGTATCAAGCAAAGGCTACCATTTTGGTTCAACAAGACCAAGACCAGCAGAACGACAGGATGGAGGTCATCATGGAGCCCAGGACGGCATCATCGTTAGAGTCTTTGGCAGGCGAGGACCAACTTTAGTCAAGATAAGTGTACTAGATGTTCCCCTTCAAAATGGCCAATTGTTGGCGCCCTTCCCGCTCAATATTTGGGAAGAGGACCAGGGCCTCGCTCTATAAATAGGACTAGCCATTCTCGAGGCAAGGGATCGACCAATCGAACCTTAGCCACAAACACCCATACGAACACAAGAACTCCTCCCCTCGTGAGGCTGTTCTTCCTTTGTATTATTCATCATCAGCCCCTGAGGCAATCCACACACCACACACTGGAGTAGGGTATTACACCACAACGGTGGCCTGAACTAGTATAAACCTTGCGTCCCTTGTATTGTTCTTCGTGTAGCCTAGATCCTTTGCGAGGCGACGAGACGTGAGTTGGTAGAGGAGTGATCTCCGCGCGCACCCCAGAGTTCGAACCTTAAGGGTCTGTCGGAACCCGAAATCCGACAAAATTTGGCTTCTAACCTTCTTGGCCCAACAAAAAACCCTCCCACTTCCCGCGTGTGCTTCTCGCCCGGCGCCAGCTGAGCCCGCTGCTCCACATTGATGGTAAGTCAGGGCGATGCAACCTCTCACTGCTTCCGCCGTTGAAGCGGTGCGCCGATCAAGGGCACCGCCTGCTGCATGCTTGGCATTTCAGACTACACAGTGGAGAGTAACTTTAGAGCAAGTACTACAACTAGATGACATAAGCAGGCTATAAGGATTTTGTCCGATTTCGGGATCTGGCAACCCGTGAGAGGTTCGAAGTGTGGGGTGCATGCGGAGATCTCAACCTGCCCAGCCTGCCTACTCATGATCCTCCTAAGCCTAACATGTCGAGATCAAAGAGATAGAAAGACATAGAGATTTATACTCATTTGGGCCACCGTTGTGATGTAATACCGTACTCCAGTGTGGTGTGGTGGATTGCCTCGAGGGGCTATGGATGAACAAGTATAGTGGATGAACAAGCCTCCGGAGGAGAGGTGTTCTTGAGCTGGTGTGGTGTTCTACTTGTGCTGGGTCTAGTCCTCCTCCTCCCTATGGTGGTGGCTAGGCCTATTTATAGTGGCCTTGGTCCTCTTCCCAAATATGAGCGAGAAGGGATTCCACAACGGCGGGATTTGAAAGGGGACAACAGTTAGTCTATCCTGACAAAAGTAGTCTTCGCCTGTGAAAGGGGACAACAGTTAGTCTATCCTGACAAAAGTAGTCTGAGCCTGCCGTCCTGGCGGTCTTGGTCTCGTTGCACCGAAATGGCAACCTTTGGATGATTCCTCGAGACTCCGTGCCTGTGGCTTGCCTCCCTTGCACCAAAGAGGAAAACTGCACTCTGCGCCTGCCTGGAGCCCGCCTGGTGCCCGTCTGGCCTTGGTCGTCATGGCTCACGTCGGCTGAGCCTCATGAGGTAGCTTGCATAGAACTCTCCGCCCCTCAGGAGCCCTCCTAAGGAGGCCAACTCCTTCGGGGGTCTTAGCGTCGTCCGCCTCGCGAGGCTTGGCCCCTCACGAGGGTCTTGTGGTGTTAGTGCTGAAGTTGGGTTGTACCAGGACGTCGATGGAGCCACATGGTGGGCCACATGCAGGCAGGGCTGGATAACCCCGAATCCAGGATGCTGACAGTAGCCCCCGGGCCCAAGGCGCGCTCGGACTTGGCTTCCAGGCGAAGCCAAAGGGCAAGGGTGGAGCGTCGCGGGCCCTATCAGCCTGCAGCCTTGAAGACATGTGGCGGTTGATGGGACGTGGGCGCCTCCACTTCCCCACGCTGCCTTGGTATCCAGAAGACCCAACTGCCACCCGTTGTGAGAGCGGCTTGCCCTTTGCAAATTGTCGTGCCCGGCTCTCGTTTTCTCCCTTCCAATCTCGCCTCCGCATCCATAGATCCGACGCCGGCGCCTTGTCCCCTTCTAGTGCTCTCCATGGCCCCCAAGCAAAGGAAGAAGAAAGGGAAACCGCTCGCGCCGGCCGGTCCTCCACCGGCCCTGGAGCCAGCCCTTGAGCAGTCAACTTTGATCAATAAAGAGGGGCTGGATAAGGTTCGCCATGCGCTCGCCACTGATTCCAATGAGGGGAGGGCGACGATAGTCCATCCTGCGTCTTGGAGAACCAGAGAGATGAGTGCTACTAAGATTCCCATTCACCTCCACGCTCTTCTTGCTCGGTTGATTCCTCCCTTCTCCCCTTTCTTCAATGCCATGATGTCGCATTACCAGATCCATCTGCTGCACCTGGACCCTCGCTCCGTCATCCTCCTTGCCGTATTCGCCTTCCTCTATGAGGCCATGGTGGGCATCTCTCCCTCTGTGGCCTTGTTCCACCATTTCTTCCTGCTTCGATTGGTGGATGCCCGCCAACGCTCCGGGTGTGTGTCCTTCGAAGCCGTGGCCACGACGGCTGGCTCAGGGATTGACTTTGAGCTTTTTCCTATCGCGGAGGGATTCCGGAAGCAGTGGCTCCTGATGGACGGCCACGCGTTCATCCCCCTGCTCATGATTCCCGGGTTGCCGGCCTCGCCTAGCTCCGGTTGGTGCCATGAGAAGCTCACCAACCGGCATCTTGCTTTTGTCTGGAAGAGGTTGGCGAGGCTCCAGGGACTGGAGGTGACGACGCCAATGGTGGTGAAGGAGTTTGTGAAGCAGCACATTGCTCCCCTCCAGCGCCATTCTTGCCCGATTGGGACTTCACAGGCGCCGGGGATCCGATGAGGCTGCAGAAGCCGTCGCTTGATGCTGATACCTTGAGCATGGTGCTCAAGCTCCTGACTGGCGAGCCTGAGGCTGCTGACTTTCTGGGAGGTGGCTGCCTTCTCTATCTGTGCTCGAATAAGGTGGCCTTCGCATGGCAGATGCCTCTATTCGATGAGTGGGGGTTGCTTCCCGAGGGTATTGAGGGGCCCCGCGGGAACCCCATCTTCGTGGCTCCTCTCTTGATCGACCCTGCCGTGTGCGCCTCGAGTGTGGAGGCAGGGGGCGCGCATCTCCATCAGCTGTTGAGAGCTCCTCCGGATGCCTGGCCCCGCCAGAGGCTTAGGGGCCCAAGGATTCTGGGGCCTTGGAAGGAGCCGATGCGGATCTGGTGCAGCCCCAAACTCCAAAGATCGGGGCCTCCGACGCCCGGGATGATGGCTCTAGGGTGGCTGCTGATGACGAGGAGCCCACCAATGGCCCAGGAGCTGTGAGCCGGGAGGTATCGCCAGGTACCCCTGGCCTTTGGAGCCTTGCTCCTGATACCACACCGAGTGCTCCCCCTCATGAGGATCGCCCGTCGGGGTCTGGTCGGCGCCGTCTGTGTCTTGAGTCGCTCCTGAAGAGGAAGAGGTCCCATTGTCGTGATGACAGCACTCGGCGGCCACTGAAACTGAGGAGATACGTGGCTGCCAATGAGTAAGTACCCTTGCTCTTGACCTCCAAACGTGTCGCAATGTCTCATGGTTGTGGTTTTGCATGGTCCTCACGATGGCGAAAACACGGGAGGCGGGCACCCCCAAGGACCCCATCTTAACGGACGCGCACATCCCCCAGTGCTCCGATCCTGCGCAGAGTGTGGGACCAACTTCAGCCAACATGACACCACAAGGGTGCCCCGGAATCGGGCCCCATGTGCCCTCTTCCCGTGGCTCCACCCGCGAGACAGAGGGTGCACCAGTGATCCTTCCTCTTGTCATTGCCAGCAGGGGGTGCGCCCTAGGCAACCTTCGTCTTTGAGCTATGGGACTACACCTGCGAGTCCCCGGCCGGCGCCTCCCGAATAGCCTCCAGGGCTGGTGCAGGTCTTGGCGATGATCTCGTGCTCGCTCGCGGTCGTAGTGTGGTGCGCTTCGGGCTCTTTGGTGAAGCGATGCGTGCGATGGTCCATCTTGACGGGGAGCTTGCCAACGTCGACACCAGGCTTGAGGCAGAGAACCGCCACTTGGAGGATGAGTAGCACTGGCTGAAGGTAGCCATCAATCTTGGGAAGCTTCCGCATGACGAAGCCGAAGCGTGCGCGGCGGCCTCGCTCACATCTTCTCGTGAAGCATGCGCCCATGCCATAGAAGAGGCCGAGGCGGCTGAGGAGCTGGAGTGTGTCGGCGGCGGTGGGCACGGTCTACTTCCGTGGCCGCCGGGCACCTATGGGGCACGGGGTGCCCATTTTCTGGTTCGGAGAGGGGGTGCGGAGGCCGCGCGCAGAGCGGATCGAGGTCCCGGGCGCGCGGTGGAGCGAGAGAGAGAGACGGCGGGCGATCGTTTTTTACCCAGCTTCGGAGCTCTCCGGAGAGATAAAACTCCTACTGCTGATTTGTGTTGTTATTTGATCTTGCTCGAATGCGAGCGCACGGTGGTGTGGTGTGTGCGTCCCTAGATGGACCGAACCCTAATCTTGCGTTTCTCAGATGAACTGAACCCCTTCTACGTGCGCATGGGCCTCCCTTTTATAGTCTAAAGGGGGCACCAACAGGTGGCAGCGTAAGAAGAGGGGGTAGAAAGGTAAAAACGCAGGTTGGTGTAACAGTGACCAACAGTGCCCCTACCTAGCTGACGGTAGGGGACAAGGGCATTTAATGCCCATCCGGTCGCCCCAACAGTGCAGAGAGGCGATCGTCAAATGAGCCACCGGTTGCCACGATGGCGTCTCTGTCAGCTCCGCTTGCCACCTCGCCCCGCATGGCTGTGTAGCGCCTCGCCACGTGCCTTTGGGACGGCCTTGCGGTGACACGTCGCAGGATGTGCTGGAGTTTGGTTGGCAACCTTGCCGCGGCAAGTGCCTCGCCGCGGCCCTCCTCTTGTCGTGCCGGCAAGCTTGCCGGCCCTCGGGCCTTGCCAGGGCGCACGCGGGGCGCCGCGGCAAGTCCCCTGGAGGTGCCTCGGTCGGCCTTCCCGGCAAGCTCCTCTTGCCGGGGCCTTTGTTTCCTTCCCGGCAAACTCTCCTTGCCGGGCCTTGGTTGGCCTTCCCGGCAAGCTCCTCTTGCCGGGGGCTTTAGCTTGAGTACTCCGTCCCTGAACGGCATCAATGTAGCCGCGAAGGACCTTGGTGGATGTCCGGCAAGCCCTGCCGCGGGTTGCCACGACTGCCCGTGCACAAGTTCGGGGTACTAAGGTACCCCCCTACTTTAGTACACCGACAGTAGCCCCCGGGCCTGGACCATACACGGTGCCGAGCGTTGTTGGGCCAGGCCCAAAACAGTGCACGGGCACGCGTTGCCTGGGTCCACACAGGATCGGACTCCGCTTCCACCGCGTCCTCCCGCAACGGCACGCGTCAAACGCGGCACCGTGGGCGACGTGGTTAATACCTAATTCCAGGGAATGCGCAACGTTCGCATCCCCTATTTATAAGCGGAGGGAACGGAGTCGCTCCCCCACTTTCGCTACTTGCGGTTCCTTCCTCCGAAAGCCCCGACGCCCTCCTCTGGCTCCCGAATCGAGGACGAAGCAGCGTCCCGCCGCCCGTCGCCGCCGCCGTCGCCGTTGCTTTCGCCTTCCCCCGCCGCCCCCGCCATGGCTCCGAAGGCCGGGAGGGCTACGAAGGCTGCGAAGGCCGCGAAGGCCGCGAAGTCGGCCGAGGCACTGGAGCTCGAGGCGCTGCATAAGAAGCAGGTGCTCTTCTCCCCTGAGCTCACCCCGGAGGCGTTGCGGTTGGGGTTCTACCTCTTTTGGTCGACGGAGACGCGGGCGCATCCGCGCACGCCGGTGCTTTCCGCGGAAGCCTCCAAATCGAAAAAGTGTCCCAAAGGGTACTACTTCTTCCCCGTGTTCTTCTATTGCGGTCTCTGCCCGCCTTTCTCCGATTTCTTTTGCGACATCATGAATACCTATGGGTTCCATCTGCTTGATTTCACCCCCAATGCCGTCCTGACGATGGCGGTTTTTGCGCATCTTTGTGAGAACTTCGTTGGTATCCTCCCAACGTTGCTCTTTTTTGCCACTATTTTTCCCCTCGGGCTGAGAAAGGGGAGCCACTGGCTGGCGGAATCGCCTGGACCTCCCGGATGGGCATGAAGGAGGCGTACTTGACAGGCGAGCTTCGCAGCAAGTGGAACGAGTGGAGGGCGCAGTGGTGTTGGATCTGTGACGACGATCCGCCGTCGTTCACCGAGCTGCGCAAGACTCGGGTGGTGCGCGGCGCTGACTGGAGCGCTCTGTCGTCGGATGACGCCAAATTGACGATAGCCACCACCCGAATCCTCCGGCTCCGGCACGCCGGGCTCACAACAGGGGCGGTCGGCGCGGATTTCCTCCGCCGTCGTATTGCCCCTTTGCAGGCAAGGGGGAGGCCCGCCTGGCTGTTCGGCGGCCCGGCGGATTTCATGAGGCTGCGCCCGGGCCTCAACTTCAACTTCACGGTTCTGGAGCTTGACGCGATGCTGAGGGAGACGTTCAAGCACGACGCCAATCATCCAGAGTGGTTCCGGCTGCCGACGGGCATCATCCCCTTGTGCAACAACTCCCAGCGCGATCGCATCTGCGCAATGATGCCAGAGTGCGATTCGCACGGGGTAAGTGCTAACTGGATAGAGCCCGCCGCCGAGGTCGTGCAGCAATTCTTCGATGATTTGTCGGAGACGGCAGTCAATTCCGACGAGCAGAAGCTCCTCACCCGCTCCACCACTGCCGATGAGCTGGCGTATATCGCCAGCAGGGGCGAGGAGGTGGCGGCAGCCGCTTCCGCGGGCGAGTTTGGCTTCACGTTGGCGGAGGCGGAAGCAGCCGAGGCGGCAAGCCTTGCCGCCTGGAAAGATCTTGTCGGAGATGGTGATGACGAAGGGGAGGCCGTGGCCGAAGCGAGCCAGCCCGCCGAGGGCGCGAGTGGTCGGCCGTGTTCGAGCAACTTGCCGCCGATGGAGCCCTCCGCGCAGCCCCAGTTCTGACCGAGAAGGTGTCTCCGTCGAGTTGGAGAGCCGGCAGAGGCGCAGGTCGACCAGCAGCCGCAGCAGCCGCGGCGCCGCGGGTCGCGCTCGGCCGCGACAAATCTCGTCGTGGCGGGAGGGTCCCAAGCCGTGCCGGAAACTGAGGCGGGATCTTCCCGGGCCGCCACGCCTGACCCTGCCGCAGCTCTTGGCAAGCGCCAGAGGGAGCCTACCCCAACGCCACGCCGCGCGGGGTGGGCACCGGAGTTCGACCTTTCCGCGCTGAGCTCTGATGACGACGAGGAGGAGGAGGACGAAGAGGAGTAAGGCTTCCTCCGTATTGCACTCGCCTTTCGCTCGATTCTTATCGCTGTTTGTCTTGCATCTAATCTGTTTTTTGCTTTTGAACTCCTGTTTGGTCTCAGGACTTTGGCGGAGAGGGCGGCGAAGAGGGCCAAGGTCCCCGTAGTTGAGGACGATCCTGCTGTGGCAGCGGAAGATACGTTGGAGACGACCTTGACGGATCCGGCCCCTTCCCCTCGTAGTAGCCCCCAGCACAGCCCCCAGCGTAAGTGCCTTGATCCACTTCCTGTCGTGGGGCGCGCATGGTCACTGCTTCTTTTGCCAATATCTTGATTATTGGCTCTCTCTTTTTTTATTTCTTTTTTATACAGAAGAAGAACAGGCCCACCAGGAGCAGTCCGAGACCGACCCTGAGGTGTCGTCGGCCTCGACTACGCCACCAAGGGCTGATTCCCCGATATGGGAGCCATCTCCGGCAAGGATGGGGTCTCCGGCAAGAGGTGGGATCAGTGAGCCCCCGGTGGTGGAGCCCATGATCACAGAGCTCAGCGCAGGTAACCTTCCTTGTCGGAAATTTCCCCCTTGGGTTCTTCTTCTTCTGGTCTTCTTTTTTTTTGGATACTTGCTTGACTTCTCCTCCCCCTTTTCCTGCCTTCAGATCCTCCCTCCGTGGAGCCAATGGAGACCGAGGCCACCGGCGAGGAGGACTCGCGCGGCGATACCGGTGATGCTGCCGCTACTGAAGAGGAGGCCGTCACTGGTGGCCTTGCCGACGAAGAGGCCGCCAAGGCTGCTGGCGCTGGAACTGGCGAGGGATCCGGCGATCGTACCGACGACCCGGGGGCCGCAGGAGCGCAGGGCGCTACCCCGAACGCCGATTCCTTCGCCGCGGACGCAGCGCCAGGCTCCGAAGAGCCCCAGCCCGGCGCCTATTTGAAGGCCGGCGAAGGTATATACATCAAGCTCCCCTGGGCATCGAATTCTAGGGGGCCGGTCGAGGGAGAGGAGTTTGATGGAGAGGTTCTTACCTCCGCCAGGCTGGCGGTGGTCGACAGGCCAAGCAGTAGCAGCGGCGAGTCCGAGGAGGAGCAGCTGCTCCGAAAGCTGGTGTCACTCTACCGTGTCCGGCAAGCGAAACTTGAGTCCCGGGAAGCGCTTGTCGCGCAGGCGGGAGTTGACATAGAAAAACATGCGCAAGAACTCAAGAGCCGCAACCAGGAGGCCCTCCAGTCCATTGCCAAGGAGAGGGCGCAGCTTGACGAAGCGAAGAAGGCGTTCATCCTGGAGAGGGCTGAAGCCGAGGAGCAGCAGAGGCTCATCGCCGAGGAGCTGTCCAAGCGGGACGGCGAGCTGATACAGAGGAAGGCGCACTTGGACAGCCATGACAAAGAGCTCGCCGCCCAGGAACAATCACTTGGCGGGGCACTCAGGGAGGCGAAAGACGCCGCCGCGGCCGCCGAAGCCGCCAAGAAGGAGTTGGAGGAGAAGGTGGCGCAGCTGGAGGCGGATGTGACAAGGAAGAACGAAGAGCTTGCCGCACTCCAGCGCGACCGCGAGAAGGATGCGCGGGCTCATGGCGATCTGCAGGTCCAGCTCTCCGAGAAGATCAAGGAGCTAAATGTCGCTAAGGATTCGAGCGCCAATCTGGAGCTGAAATTGGCTGCTTTGACGGAGACGCTGGACGCCGCCAAGAAGCGAGAAGATACCCTGAGGAAAGACCTCAAAGGCAACGAGGAGATGCTGGTGAGGGCTGCCGAGACCCAAAACACTTTCAAGGCCACGGTGGAGCTCTGGACGGAAGGCCTCGTCAGCATCGCCGCGCTCATCGATGAGGAATTGGCGGAGTTGAACTTGACGGGCTTCGGGTACCCCTCCGAGGAGAACCTCCAGCCTAGCGCCAAGCTCACGCTCTTCTTCAAGGATGTGGTGACAGCTCTTCGGCAGCTCCGGGAAAGGATCCCGAAGCAGCTGGCCAACGAGTCGCGCGCGATCTGCGCCGGGGTCTTGGAGAAGGTATTGGTGAAGGTCCTCTTCCGCAACCCGGGCATTGACCTCTCCCGCGTCACCAAGAAGTTGCCGGAGGGCGCCGATCTTGAAGAACTCAAGGCCATCATCGCACCCATCGTGGACAAGGTGAACGATGTCAGGAGGGTCGATGGCGGGCGCGCGGATTAGGCCGCCCTTCTTCTCCTGTTTTCTTGCTGCTGTTATTTTGGTCACGAGGACAACTTAGTCAGCGTCACAATAAGTCATTCTTGTAATATAACTCTATTCTGGGTACTGTTCGCTATGTTATTCCCTTTACTTTGCTGCGTTCCTTGTATGTTTTTACCCTACGCTTTGAGGAGACTTGCCGGCGCAAGCACACTTGCTGAGCGCGGAACATCAGCAGCCTGCTGGCGGTGCCGCCCCCCGGCAAGAAACCTTGTCGGGGCTAGTTGCGGCGCGCTTGTATTGTTGAGCGGGCTCGAAACAAACCAAGGGCGCAACTTAGCCACGAGTCGATTCCTCCGCGCACAGGTTTTCCATACAAGGCACGGACGTTCAAGGAACATAACTTAAAAATTTAAAACTGACTATGCTCAAACTTTGGCAACTTAGCTTCTTTTTTTTTGTCGTCTGCTTCCCGACAAGGCTAGATTCCTTTGAACGACGCCCGGTCCACATCTTTATCTTCTCCCCCCCTGGTGAACTTGTGGGCGGAGGGATCTTCTTTTTGAGAAGGAAGAATTAGAAAATAATGATATGGAACCTTAAGGTTCGCTATTGCTTACCGGGGGTAAGCACTGCACAAAGTGTCAGGCATATATGCAAAAAAGAGAGGTGCATTAAATTTGACAAAATGTGCGAGGCATATAAACTTTATTTAGGCATGGGGGCTGTACCCGGCTTTGTACAAAGTGTTACATGCAACAGCGGCAAGGCTTGTACAAAAGGTGGTTGCCGGGACAGGGCCCGGCAACCGCGCCTTATGGGTAAAACTTGCGGAGATGCTCTATGTTCCAGGAGTTGCTCACCGGAATGCCATCTTCGGTCTCAAGGCGGACAGCGCCGGGCCTAGTGACTCGTTTCACTCTATAAGGGCCTTCCCACTTCGGCGTCAACTTGTTGGAATTCTTGGCGGATTGAACGCGCCGAAGAACAAGGTTGCCTTCCTCGAAGCTTCTGGCATTAACTTTGCGGCTGTGGTAGCGGCGCAAAGCTTGTTGGTACCGAGCAGCTCGCATAGCAGCCTGAAGACGGTCTTCCTCGAGGAGCAGCGCGTCATCTTGACGCATCTGCTCTTGCTCAAGCTCATCATAAGCGAGCACCCGAGGCGACCCGTATACGAGTTCCGTGGGGAGAACTGCCTCTGCTCCATAGACAAGAGCAAAGGGTGTCTGGCCAGTGGCTCGATTTGGCGTCGTTCTGATCGACCAAAGAACCACTGGCAGCTTCTCAATCCAATTTCTTCCGCACTTGTGTAGCCTGTCAAAAGTTCTGGTCTTAAGCCCGCGTAGCACTTCAGCGTTCGCCCTCTCCGCTTGACCATTGCTTCTCGGGTGAGCAACAGAAGCGAAGCAGATCTTGGTGCCAAGATCTTGGACGTACTGCATGAAGGTGCGGCTCGTGAATTGTGTGCCATTATCGGTGATGATCCTGTTAGGGATTCCGAAACGGCAAACAATCGACCTGAAGAACCTGACTGCTGACTGTGCTGTCACCTTTCTCACTGGTTCCACCTCAGGCCACTTTGTGAACTTGTCGATTGCAACGTACAAGTACTCAAAGCCCCCGACGGCTCGGGGGAAGGGGCCGAGGATATCGAGCCCCCAGACCGAAAATGGCCAGGACAAAGGGATTGTCTGGAGAGCTTGAGCTGGTTGATGAATCTGTTTGGAATGGAACTGGCACGCTTCACACTTGGTTACTTGTGCAGTTGCATCCTGGAGGGCTGTTGGCCAGAAGAAACCTTGCCGGAAAGCCTTGCCGGCGAGTGCTCTTGCGCCAATGTGATGACCACATATGCCTCCATGTATCTCTGCCAACAGTTCTCGTCCATCTTCCCGGGAAATGCACTTCAATTTCGCTCCGTTGAATCTTCTTCTGTACAGTATGTCATCGACAAACTGGTACGTACTTGATTGTCGGGCTACTCTTTCCGCTGCTTGTTGTTCCTCGGGAAGTTCTCCTGTTTGAAGGAATTGGACGATCTGCTGTGCCCATGCCGGAGCTTGTGGCTCGACGACAAGGACTAAAGGCGCAAATGCTGCTGCAGGAACATCCGCTTCCACGGCCAGAGTCTGAGATTCTGCCGGAGCGCGATGTTCCCCGGCAAGCGTGTCGGGACACAGCTTGTCGGGAGCGTCTGCTTCAACGAAACAAACCCTAGGGCTTGTCGGAGTAGACTGCTTCTCAGTGCTCTCTGTGTCGAGCCTGGGGACCTTCTTGGTGGCGGCTCCGGGGAGCTCTACCGGAAAGTAGTCGCCAGTGACCAACTTTCTCTTTCCGCTCTGTCCAGTTGATGGTGTGACAGATGGTTGAGTCAGTTTGAGCACAAAAATTCCTGGTTCCACAGGTAACTTGAGCGCGGCACATTTTGACAGGCCATCTGCAATGTCATTCTGAGCTCTTGGAACATGTTCCATTTGCAAGCCGTCAAAATGTTCTTCTAGCTTTCTCACTTCATCGATGTATGCTTCCATCAACGGACTCTGATAATCTTTGTTGACTTGACGGACGACAAGCTGTGAATCACCTCTGACAATGAGCTTCTTGATCCCCAGTTCTGCTGCTATTCTGAGTCCGGCAAGCAAACCTTCATACTCTGCAGTATTGTTTGTTGCTTTCCCTTTGGGAAAATGCATTTGGACCACGTACTTGAGGTGCTCTCCGGTGGGGGCGACAAGTAGTACGCCCGCACCGGCGCCTTGCAGCGAAAAGGCACCGTCAAAGTACATGATCCACTCTCTGCTCGCTTCCTTGACGGAGATGCTCCTCTCCAGAGTCTCTTCATCAGGTGTTGGCGTCCACTCCGCTATGAATTCTGCCAAGGCTCGGCTCTGAATAGTTGAAGTACTTTCAAATTTGAGGCTAAAGCTTGACAGTTCCAGTGCCCACTCGACAATCCTGCCTGTTGCTTCTGGATTTTGCAATATCCTCTTCAGCGGAAAGCGAGTGACAACTGTGATTTCATGTGCTTGGAAGTAATGGCGCAGCTTCCTCGAGGCCATGAGGAGGCCGAAAAGCAACTTCTGCACACCAGAGTACCTTGATCTAGCCCCCTGGAGAAGGGAACTGACAAAGTAAACTGGGCGCTGCACCATCTTCTTTTGTTTCTCCTCTGGCACTTGTACAGATCCATCCTTGCCTTGATCGACATGCTGCAACGCCTTCATCGACATGCCACCGAAGAAGAAGCCTTCGGAGGTAGCCGCTCCATCTACATCGATCCCGCCACCACCGCCGGAGCAAACGGGCGGTGGAGTGGGCGCCGGCGGAGGAGCGGGCGCCGACGGTGGGACTCACGTCGTCACCAGATCCAAAAACAAGGCCCCGCAAGCGTCGGCGACCATGCATACACCGCACCCTTCCCAGGAGGTGCAAGGCCGACAACGCCCCGGTGCTCCTAGCACCGTGCTCGCGTTGGAGCAAGGCCAAGCTGGTGGGTCGCGAGACGCTCGAGGTCAGCATGCACGCCCGCATGCTGGCGCGAGCGAGGTACGGTCGCCGGGGCGGGGTGATGCACCTCCCAACCCAGTTGGGAGCCCGAGCACATCCCGCTCCTCACGCCGCTCATCGCCGCCACCACCCAAGACAGCAGAGGAAGCGCTGGCCCGAGCCCAGCTGCTCCTAGACTACCCTCCGGCGCCGCACAAGATCGACGACTGGAGGATGACCATATACAGCCTCATCGCCTTCGCCAACGGCGACAAGCCCCGGCAATCGAGCGCATCGAGGCCCCGGCAAGGCATCCAAGCGCAAGCCGACGCCGACAAGATCGCTGGGGGAGCCACCTCCGTGCACTCCCAGCCCTGAAGGCCAAGATCACCGGTTCGCCGGACCAACCCCGACGGCGACTCCACCGCGTCGTCGGACCCGCGAACTAGACGCGACCAGCGCCACGTTCTCCAAGAACGGCAGCACGAAGACGCTCGCACGCGCATCGAGCGCAGAAGGGAGACGCGACGTCAATCTGACCAGCGTGCTGGGCCCACCGTCGACATGCATGCGCTAGGAGATCCAGGCGACTTGCCGTACGTGGCAGGTTGCCCTGCGTTCACCCCGAGCTGCGGCAAGTCCAGTGGCCCAAAACCAAGAACTTCAAGCCAGACGTGCCCGAGAAGTACGATGGCAGGATACATCCATCGGAGTTCCTCAGCATCTACACCATCGCGGTGCAGGCTGCCGGAGGGCGCGATGAGAAGATCCTCGCCAACTACTTCCCACTGGTACTCAAGCCCAATGTCAGATCTTGGCTCATGCACTTGCCGGACGGTTCCATCTCTTCATGGGCCGACCGGTGTCATCAGTTTGTCGGCGCCTTCACGGGCGGCCACAAGCCTCATGGCCAGGAAAGTGACCCCCACCTGCTCGTTCAGAAGGAGGGGGAGCCCCTGAGCAAGTACATACAGAGATTCAGCCAGGTGCAACGCAACATCCCAGACGTCCACCCTGCCGCGGTTATCAGCGCCTTTCATCAGAACCTGCGTAACCGCAGGATGAGGGAGGAGATGGCGATGTGCAAGATCAGAGACGTCAGCGAGCTCTATGCTTTGGCCGACAAGTGTGCACGGGCTGAGGAAGGAAGGAAAATCCCCGGAGAGGTTGCGGGAGCAGAAGGATCTGACAGTGAGGATGCCGCCCCGGCAAGGAAGAACCGGAGATGGAACAACAGGAAGAGAAAGACAAAGGATGTGCTAGCTGTTGAGCATTCCGGCAACGGAGGCGGCTCCGACAAGGCCAAGGTCGATGACTCTGGCGAGGCTGTGGCAGCCGCCGACAAGCAGGATGGCTCCGGCAAGCGGTATTGCAAGATCCACCGCACCAAGGGCCACGATCTCCAAACCTGCAAGAAAGTCGAAGAGATGGCGGAGCTACAGAAATCAGAATACGAGCGCCGCGATAAGGAGAGAGCCCAGGGAGGTGGCGGAGGATCCGACAAGAAGCTTCCCCCCGGGGAGGACACCGCGGCAAGCCCAAGCCGCGGCAAGGAGATAGGCCTCCCCGCGGCCGCGACAAGGACGAAGATGAAGATGAGATGGAGGAAGATGAGACCGATGACCAAGAGTTTCAGAAGGCGACAGAGGTGCTGTGCATCGACGGCGGCGCCTCTCTGCACGCCTCGCACCGCCAACTCAAGCAGTGGGTGCGAGAGGTGAACGCAACGGAGCCATCCGTCGAGGCGAGCAGGCCTCTGAAATGGTCTGGCACGCCCATCATTTTCGATGTAGAAGACCACCCTGATCGCATCACTGCGGTCGGGTGCTTGCCGATGTTGGTCTCACCAACAATCCGCAACCTCAAGGTCACGAAGATGTTGGTTGACGGCGGGGCCGGCTTGAATCTGATTTCCTCCACAGTGCTCAAGAAGCTTCAGATCCCCGACAGCGAGCTCGAAGAGACTGGTACCTTTCAAGGGATAAACCCGGGAAGGAGCAAGCCCAAAGGGAAGATCACATTGCCAGTGACGTTTGGCAATGCGCTGAATTTCAGGACAGAGAGGGTCACCTTCGATGTTGCTGATATCCCATT
The DNA here is from genome assembly GCA_963921465.1 of Triticum timopheevii. Lineage (NCBI taxonomy): Eukaryota > Viridiplantae > Streptophyta > Magnoliopsida > Poales > Poaceae > Triticum > Triticum timopheevii. Next base: position 501,148,705 of record OY997272.1, read on the forward strand.
ACCCTACAATGGGATACTCGGCCGACCAGCGCTTGCCAAGTTCATGGCAGCCTCTCACTACGCATACAACGTGCTCAAGATGCCTGGCCCGATGAGTGTCATTTCTGTCCAAGGCAACAAGAAGGACGCACTCATCTGCGCCGACAAGATTTACCGGGAAGCAGCAGCCGCAGCAGGGCGCGAGCCACTTGCCGCTGAAGCTCCCCGGGGGAAGGAGAAGCTCAAGTCCGGCAAGTGCAGCCCTGATGCCCACTCCGGCAAGCGCACCTCCCCGGAGTGCTGCGCTGCCGTCGAGAGCGCACCATCGAGCTCCACCGGCAAGTGCAAGAAAGCAAAGGCAAATCCGCCAAAGAACAAGCCCGGCGAGAATAGCTCTGGTATCTGCTCCGGCAAGCACGCCTCCCCGGAGTGCCGCGCTGCCGTCGAGGAATGCACCATCGAGCTCCACTAGCCAGTAGGGCGAAGAAAGCGTCCAGCTTTAAGCTTTTGGATTGTACTCCCTGAGAACCCGTACCTTGTATGAAGAACCTGCGCGCAGAAGGGTCGAATCGTGGCTAGGTTGCGCCCTTGATCCGTTTCGAGTCCGCTCAACGACGAAAGCGCGCCGCAACTAGCCCGACGAGTTCTTCTTGCCGGAAGGAACACCGCCAGCGGGCTGCTGATGTCCCGCACTCAGCAAGCGTGTTTACACCGGCAGGTTCCCTGAAAGCGCGGGGGGGGGGGGGGCTGAAAACATACAAGGGAGGGAGTCAAGGGAGGAGAGCGGCTTCGCCGGACCGCGAAAGACAGAAAAGCTAAGTCACCCGAGCTCGAGCGCGCAGCTCTTTTTCTTTAGTTTTAAGCGTTTATGTTATGTTCCTCGTGCGTTCGCCCCTTGTACGAAAAACCCGTGTGCTGAGGAGCCAACTCATGGTTAAGTTGCGCCCTTGCTTTGTTTTCGAGTCCGCTCAACAATGCAAGTGCGCTGCAACTATCCCGAGAAGGTTTCTTACCGGGTACAACACCGCCGGCAGGCTGCTGACGTTCCGCACTCAGCAAGTGTGTTAGCACCGGCAAGTTCCCTAGAAGCGTAGGGCAAAAACGTACAAGGGGTATAATGGAATCGAGGATGTAACGTAGCAAGCCTTGTCATGGGACGTCCTTTGTATGAGAAACTTGTGCGCAGAGGAGCTAACTCGTGGTTAAGTTGCGCCCTTGCTTTGTTTTCGAGTCCGCTCAACAATGCAAGTGCGCTGCAACTGGCCCGAGGAGGTTTATTGCCGGGTACAACACCGCCAGCAGGCTGCTGACGTTCCGCACTCAGCAAGTGTGTTAGCACCGGCAAGTTCCCTAGAAGCGTAGAGCGTAAACATGCAAAGGGTGAAACATGGCATCGCATTGCCCAACTTGAGGTTACATTGCAAAGAATAACTTATTTCGGCGCTGTCTTAGTTATTTTTTGTGACTGTAACAACAGCGACAAGGAGAAGCCAGAAGGGCGCACCGGCGAAGAGGCCCCGGCAAGCCGATGTCATTGGGGCTGCGGCCGCCAAGATCCCTACGCGGCAAGTCAGGATCCCCGGAGGCTACAACGCTGGCGGCGAGGACAAAGCAAGGCGCACCAGCGCCTAGGTCCCGGCAGAGCCAAAGTTGCCGGGAGCTGCAAATACCAAGATTCATCCCCGGCAAGCCAGAATCGCCGGGGGCTGTAATACCAGCTAAGTTTCCCATCCCTCGTCATGCATCCTCTTGTGGGCTGGGGGAAGCGAGGCCGCGTCTCTGAACGGTCATGCCTTGTACGAAAAGAACCTGTGCGCGGAGGAACCGACTCGTAGCTAGTCGCGCACCGACTATTGCCTCGAGTCCGCTCGACAATTTAGGTGAACTGCGGCTAGCCCAACGACAAGGTTTCTTGTCGGCCGCGACACCGCCGACAGGGAACCGACTCGTAGCTAGTTGCCTTACTGTCGTTTCGAGTCTGCTCGACGACTTAAGTAAGCCGTGACTAGCTCCGCGACAAGGTTTCCTGTCGGTTGCAGTTCCGTTGCCGACGTTCCGCACTCGGCGCTCATGGCAAGGTGCCCGCGCCGGCAAGTTCCCTAGAAGCGTAGGGTGAAAACGTACAAGGCGTGCAATCAAGTAAAAGACTTAGTCCGGCAAGCTTTCCCCTCTTTTCATTAAAAAAAACATCCCAATTTAGTGTGAGCCCATGGAGGATGAAAAACATGATAGAGAGGATTACAAGCTTTAAATACAGCTAAGACCCAAAGGCTTACAAATTAAAAGATAAGGTGCCCGTAATCCCTCTCCTGTTTTCTCTTCAGGAGGTAGGTCAAGGAGGCCCCGGCAAGAGAAGCTTGCCGGGGAGGGCAAAAGAAACGCCTAGGCGAGCTACGGGTGCCAGAAGACACCAAGAGAACTTCCCGGGGCCCGGCCAGGAGCTTGGCGGAGACGGAGGCGCCGAAGGCAGAGCTCGAAGACGGGGCGGCAGGACGTCAGCACGCTGTCGAGGGCACCTCGCCCTCGTACTCTGGCTTGACGGCCTCACCGCCACCCCTCATCCTCTTACGCCGCCTCCCTACGCCAGCCGCCCAAGGAGACGGCCCCGGGGAGTTCAGAAGGCCGGCGACCCGGATGATGGGGTCGCCGGTGGCGCGCGCGAGGCAGCGTCCGACGCCTAGTCGGACCCGCCGCCCTCGTCGTCGCTGTCGCTCCCCTCCTCGTCACTCTCGCTCGAGGAGGGACCTTCGCTATCGGAGGAGCTGTCCACGCAGCATCTCGCCCGGGTGCCGGAGTCCCCGAAGACCTTGACGGCAAGAAGGTTGCCCTCCATTAACTTAAAATGGAGGGTAAACCCCGCCGTCAAGCTATGGATGCGAGCGAACGTCTTCCACCCTCGGTCGAAGTACATCACGCCGGGGGCTGGGGATACGACACTAACTCGAGTGCCGCTGATCCCGCAGCCCCTCATGCGCAACTCCAGCATCTCGGGCGGGTCCGGCTCCATCGCGCTCGCAAATGGAGCCGGAAGACGGAGACGTCGACGAGGTGCCCGGCGCAGCTTGACGAAGAACTCCCAGGGGTCGTCCCCAATATGGACCGCCTCGAGGAGAGGAGCCGTCGACGGAGACGCGGGCGGCGCACCACCCCGGCCGCCTCTCCCCCGAGCGCCTCGGCCACGCCCTCGACCTCGCCCTCGGCCTCGCCCCCTCCCTCTTCCCCTCTCGGCCGGCTCCACTGCCGCAGGAGCGAAAGAGGGAGGGATGCGCTGCCTGGCGGCAACCCTCGCCACCACCGACGAGGGGCCAGGATTCCCTTTCTCCATGACAAATGCGAAGAAGGGGGGAAGAAGTTACAAAGGAAAGAAGGAGATGAAGGAGTGTGGGCTTATGTGCCCTCCCCCTGCCCCTTATAAAGGAACAGGGTGGGAGCCCGGCCGCCCCGCTCAGCGAATCAAGGCACGGGAGAGCAGGGAATCGGGGCCGACCCGCTGCCTCTGCCCACGCCGGTCCGGATTCCCCAAATCCCACCGTCCGTGACCCCAAGCGCATGAGAGCCGCATGGCAGGGATGCAGCGCCGAGTGGACGGGTGAGGCAGTCTCGCCCCACCCCGTGAGCATGGGAGCAGACGCCTCAAAAGCCGCGCACGCTGGCCCCGTCCAGTAAATGCACCACGCCCCCGCACCTACCTCCATTTAGGAAGGAGGGCGTGGGCCGTCCCCCCCCGTCATGGCCTGATGCATGCTCGCGGGGACTCAGCCCCGCACACACCACCCACGTCGCCCACGATGCCGCGTTTGACGCGTGCCGTTGCGGGAGGACGCGGTGGAAGCGGAGTCCGACCCTGTGTGGACCCAGGCCACGCATGCCCGTGCACTGTTTTGGGCCTGGCCCAACAACGCTCGGCACCGTGTATGGCCCAAGCCCGGGGGCTACTGTCGGTGTACTAAAGTAGGGGGGTACCTTAGTACCCCGAACTTGTGCACGGGCAGTCGTGGCAACCCGCGGCAGGGCTTGCCGGACGTCCACCAAGGTCCTTCGCGGCTACATTGATGCCGTTCAGGGACGGAGTACTCAAGCTAAAGCCCCCGGCAAGAGGAGCTTGCCGGGAAGGCCAACCAAGGCCCGGCAAGGAGAGTTTGCCGGGAAGGAAACAAAGGCCCCGGCAAGAGGAGCTTGCCGGGAAGGCCGACCGAGGCACCTCCAGGGGACTTGCCGCGGCGCCCCGCGTGCGCCCCGGCAAGGCCCAAGGGCCGGCAAGCTTGCCGGCACGACAAGAGGAGGGCCGCGGCGAGGCACTTGCCACGGCAAGGTTGCCAACCAAACTCCAGCACATCCTGCGACGTGTCACCGCAAGGCCGTCCCAAAGGCACGTGGCGAGGCGCTACACAGCCATGCGGGGCGAGGTGGCAAGCGGAGCTGACAGAGACGCCATCGTGGCAACTGGTGGCTCATTTGACGATCGCCTCTCTGCACTGTTGGGGCGACCGAACGGGCATTAAATGCCCTTGTCCCCTACCGTCAGCTAGGTAGGGGCACTGTTGGTCACTGTTACACCAACCTGCGTTTTTACCTTTCTACCCCCTCTTCTTACGCTGCCACCTGTTGGTGCCCCCTTTAGATTATAAAAGGGAGGCCCATGCGCACGTAGAAGGGGTTGGGATCATCTGAGAAACGCAAGATTAGGGTTCGGTTCATCTGAGAAACGCAAGATTAGAGTTCGGTTCATCTGAGAAACGCAAGATTAGGGTTCGGTCCATCTAGGGATGCACACACTACACCACCGTGCGCTCGCATTCGAGCAAGATCAAATAACAACACAAAGCAGCAGTAGGAGTTTTATCTCTCCGGAGAGCTCCGAAGCTGGGTAAAAAACGATCGCCCGCCGTCGCTCTCTCTCGCTCCACCGCGCGCCCGGGACCTCGATCCGCTCTGCGCGCGGCCTCCGCACCCCCTCTCCGAACCAGAAAAGGGGCACCCCGTGCCCCATAGGTGCCCGGCGGCCACGGAAGTAGACCGTGCCCACCGCCGCCGACATCTTTGGCGCTGACGTCTCTGATCTTGCACATCACCATCTCCTCCCTCATCCTGCGGTTACGCACGTTCTGATGAAAGGCACTGATAACCGCGGCAGGGTGGACGTCTGGGATGTTGCGTTGCACCTGGCTGAATCTCTGTATGTACTTGCGCAGGGGCTCCCCCTCCTTCTGAACGAGCAGGTGGAGGTCACTTTCCTGGCCATGAGGCTTGTGGCCGCCCGTGAAGGCGCCGACAAACTGATGACACAGGTCGGCCCATGAAGAGATGGAACCGTCCGGCAAGTGCATGAGCCAAGATCTGACATTGGGCTTGAGTACTAGTGGGAAGTAGTTGGCGAGGATCTTCTCATCGCGCCCTCCGGCAGCCTGCACCGCGATGGTGTAGATGCTGAGGAACTCCGATGGATGTATCCTGCCATCGTACTTCTCGGGCACGTCTGGCTTGAAGTTCTTGGTTTTGGGCCACTGGACTTGCCGCAGCTCGCGGGTGAACGCAGGGCAACCTGCCGCGTACGGCAAGTCGCCTGGCTCTCCTAGCGCATGCATGTCGACGGTGGGCCCAGCACGCTGGTCAGATTGACGTCGCGTCTCCCTTCTGCGCTCGATGCGCGTGCGAGCGTCTTCGTGCCACCGTTCTTGGAGAACGTGGCGCTGGTCGCGTCTAGTTCGCGGGTCCGACGACGCGGTGGAGTCGCCGTCGGGGTCGGTCCGGTGAACCGGTGATCTTGGCCTTCGAGGCTGGGAGTGCACGGAGGTGGCTCCCCCAGCGATCTTGTCGGCGTCGGCTTGCGCTTGGATGCCTTGCCGGGGCCTCGATGCGCTCGATTGCCGGGGCTTGTCGCCGTTGGCGAAGGCGATGAGGCTGTATGGTTCGGAGAGGGGGTGCGGAGGCCGCGCGCAGAGCGGATCGAGGTCCCGGGCGCGCAGTGGAGCGAGAGAGAGAGACAGCGGGCGATCGTTTTTTGCCCAGCTTCGGAGCTCTCCGGAGAGATAAAACTCCTACTGCTGCTTTGTGTTGTTATTTGATCTTGCTCGAATGCGAGCGCACGGTGGTGTGGTGTGTGCGTCCCTAGATGGACCGAACCCTAATCTTGCGTTTCTCAGATGAACCGAACCCCTTCTACGTGCGCATGGGCCTCCCTTTTATAGTCTAAAGGGGGCACCAACAGGTGGCAGCGTAAGAAGAGGGGGTAGAAAGGTAAAAACGCAGGTTGGTGTAACAGTGACCAACAGTGCCCCTACCTAGCTGACGGTAGGGGACAAGGGCATTTAATGCCCGTCCGGTCGCCCCAACAGTGCAGAGAGGCGATCGTCAAATGAGCCACCGGTTGCCACGATGGCGTCTCTGTCAGCTCTGCTTGCCACCTCGCCCCGCATGGCTGTGTAGCGCCTCGCCACGTGCCTTTGGGACGGCCTTGCGGTGACACGTCGCAGGATGTGCTGGAGTTTGGTTGGCAACCTTGCCGCGGCAAGTGCCTCGCCGCGGCCCTCCTCTTGTCGTGCCGGCAAGCTTGCCGGCCCTCGGGCCTTGCCAGGGCGCACGCGGGGCGCCGCGGCAAGTCCCCTGGAGGTGCCTCGGTCGGCCTTCCCGGCAAGCTCCTCTTGCCGGGGCCTTTGTTTCCTTCCCGGCAAACTCTCCTTGCCGGGCCTTGGTTGGCCTTCCCGGCAAGCTCCTCTTGCCGGGGGCTTTAGCTTGAGTACTCCGTCCCTGAACGGCATCAATGTAGCCGCGAAGGACCTTGGTGGACGTCCCGCAAGCCCTGCCGCGGGTTGCCACGACTGCCCGTGCACAAGTTCGGGGTACTAAGGTACCCCCCCTACTTTAGTACACCGACAGTAGCCCCCGGGCTTGGGCCATACACGGTGCCGAGCGTTGTTGGGCCAGGCCCAAAACAGTGCACGGGCACGCGTGGCCTGGGTCCACACAGGGTCGGACTTCGCTTCCACCGCGTCCTCCCGCAACGGCACGCGTCAAACGCGGCATCGTGGGCGACGTGGGCGGTGTGTGCGGGGCTGAGTCCCCGCGAGCATGCATCAGGCCATGACGGGGGGGACGGCCCACGCCCTCCTTCCTAAATGGAGGTAGGTGCGGGGGCGTGGTGCATTTACTGGACGGGGCCAGCGTGCGCGGCTTTTGAGGCGTCTGCTCCCATGCTCACGGGGTGGGGCGAGACTGCCTCACCCGTCCACTCGGTGCTGCATCCCTGCCACGCGGCTCTCATGCGCTTGGGGTCACGGACGGTGGGATTTGGGGAATCCGGACCGGCGTGGGCAGAGGCAGCGGGTCGGCCCCGATTCCCTACTCTCCCGTGCCTTGATTCGCTGAGCGGGGCGGCCGGGCTCCCACCCTGTTCCTTTATAAGGGGCAGGGGGAGGGCACATAAGCCCACACTCCTTCATCTCCTTCTTTCCTTTGTAACTTCTTCCCCCCTTCTTCGCATTTGTCATGGAGAAAGGGAATCCTGGCCCCTCGTCGGTGGCGGCGAGGGTTGCCGCCAGGCAGCGCATCCCTCCCTCTTTCGCTCCTGCGGCAGTGGAGCCGGCCGAGAGGGGAAGAGGGAGGGGGCGAGGCCGAGGGTGAGGTCGAGGGCGTGGCCGAGGCGCTCGGGGGAGAGGCGGCCGGGGTGGTGCACCGCCCGCGTCTCTGTCGACGGCTCCTCTCCTCGAGGCGGTCCATATTGGGGACGACCCCTGGGAGTTCTTCGTCAAGCTGCGCCGGGCACCTCGTCGACGTCTCCGTCTTCCGGCTCCATTTGCGAGCGCGATGGAGCCGGACCCGCCCGAGATGCTGGAGTTGCGCATGAGGGGCTGCGGGATCAGCGGCACTCGAGTTAGTGTCGTATCCCCAGCCCCCGGCGTGATGTACTTCGACCGAGGGTGGAAGACGTTCGCTCGCATCCATAGCTTGACGGCGGGGTTTACCCTCCATTTTAAGTTAATGGAGGGCAACCTTCTTGCCGTCAAGGTCTTCGGGGACTCCGGCACCCGGGCGAGATGCTGCGTGGACAGCTCCTCCGATAGCAAAGGTCCCTCCTCGAGCGAGAGTGACGAGGAGGGGAGCGACAGCGACGACGAGGGCGGCGGGTCCGACTAGGCGTCGGACGCTGCCTCGCGCGCGCCACCGGCGACCCCATCATCCGGGTCGCCGGCCTTCTGAACTCCCCGGGGCCGTCTCCTTGGGCGGCTGGCGTAGGGAGGCGGCGGAAGAGGAAGAGGGGTGGCGGCGAGGCCGTCAAGCCGGAGTACGAGGGCGAGGTGCCCTCGACAGTGTGCTGACGTCCTGCCGCCCCGTCTTCGAGCTCTGCCTTCGGCGCCTCCGTCTCCGCCAAGCTCCTGGCCGGGCCCCGGGAAGTTCTCTTGGTGTCTTCTGGCACCCGTAGCTCGCCTAGGCGTTTCTTTTGCCCTCCCCGGCAAGCTTCTCTTGCCGGGGCCTCCTTGACCTACCTCCTGAAGAGAAAACAGGAGAGGGATTACGGGCACCTTATCTTTTAATTTGTAAGCCTTCGGGTCTTAGCTGTATTTAAAGCTTGTAATCCTCTCTATCATGTTTTTCATCCTCCATGGGCTCACACTAAATTGGGATGTTTTTTTTAATGAAAAGAGGGGAAAGCTTGCCGGACTAAGTCTTTTACTTGATTGCACGCCTTGTACGTTTTCACCCTACGCTTCCAGGGAACTTGCCAGCGCGGGCACCTTGCCGTGAGCGCCGAGTGCGGAACGTCGGCAACGGAACCGCAACCGACAGGAAACCTTGTCGCGGAGCTAGTCGCGGCTTACTTAAGTCGTCGAGCGGACTCGAAACGACAGTAAGGCAACTAGCTACGAGTCGGTTCCCTGTCGGCGGTGTCGCGGCCGACAAGAAACCTTGTCGTTGGGCTAGCCGCAGTTCACCTAAATTGTCGAGCGGACTCGAGGCAATAGTCGGTGCGCGACTAGCTATGAGTCGGTTCCTCCGTGCACAGGTTCTTTTCGTACAAGGCATGACCGTTCAGAGACGCGGCCTCGCTTCCCCCAGCCCACAAGAGGATGCATGACGAGGGATGGGAAACTTAGCTGGTATTACAGCCCCCGGCGATTCTGGCTTGCCGGGGATGAATCTTGGTATTTGCAACTCCCGGCAACTTTGGCTCTGCCGGGACCTAGGCGCTGGTGCGCCTTGCTCTGTCCTCGCCGCTAGCGTTGTAGCCTCCGGGGATCCTGACTTGCCGCGTAGGGATCTTGGCGGCCGCAGCCCCCAATGACATCGGATTGCCGGGACCTCTTCGCCGGTGCGCCCTTCTGGCTTCTCCTTGTCGCTGTTGTTACAGTCACAAAAAATAACTAAGACAGCGCCGAAATAAGTTATTCTTTGCAATGTAACCTCAAGTTGGGCAATGCGATGCCATGTTTCACCCTTTGCATGTTTACGCTCTACGCTTCTAGGGAACTTGCCGGTGCTAACACACTTGCTGAGTGCGGAACGTCAGCAGCCTGCTGGCGGTGTTGTACCCGGCAAGAAACCTCCTCGGGCCAGTTGCAGCGCACTTGCATTGTTGAGCGGACTCGAAAACAAAGCAAGGGTGCAACTTAACCACGAGTTAGCTCCTCTGCGCACAAGTTTCTCATACAAAGGACGTCCCATGACAAGGCTTGCTACGTTACATCCTCAATTCCATTATACCCCTTGTACGTTTTTGCCCTACGCTTCTAGGGAACTTGCCGGTGCTAACACACTTGCTGAGTGCGGAACTTCAGCAGCCTGCCGGCGGTGTTGTACCCGGCAAGAAACCTTCTCGGGCTAGTTGCAGCACACTTGCATTGTTGAGCGGACTCGAAAACAAAGCAAGGGCGCAACTTAACCATGAGTTGGCTCCTCAGCGCACGTGTTTTTCGTACAAGGGGCGAACGCACGAGGAACATAACATAAACGCTTAAAACTAAAGAAAAAGAGCTGCGCGCTCGAGCTCGGGTGACTTAGCTTTTCTGTCTTTCGCGGTCCGGCGAAGCCGCTCTCCTCCCTTGACTCCCTCCCTTGTATGTTTTCACCCCCCCCCCCCCCGCGCTTTCAGGGAACCTGCCGGTGTAAACACGCTTGCTGAGTGCGGGACATCAGCAGCCCGCTGGCGGTGTTCCTTCCGGCAAGAAGAACTCGTCGGGCTAGTTGCGGCGTGCTTTCGTCGTTGAGCGGACTCGAAACGGATCAAGGGCGCAACCTAGCCACGATTCGACCCTTCTGCGTGCAGGTTCTTCATACAAGGTACGGGTTCTCAGGGAGTACAATCCAAAAGCTTAAAGCTGGACGCTTTCTTCGCCCTACTGGCTAGTGGAGCTCGATGGTGCATTCCTCGACGGCAGCGCGGCACTCCGGGGAGCCCCCTGCTCGCCGCTGGATTCGCTTGCCGCGGCCGCTGGCTCATCATCTGCCTCCCTCTCTGCTACTAACGCAGCACTGACCACTTGATTGGTTGCCGCCAGATATAGCAACAACTTCTCTTGTGGCTTAGGTACGACAAGTGTTGGAGTGGAGGACAGATATTTCTTCAAGTCTTGCAGCGCAGCCTCCGCTTCCGGAGTCCATTTCATTGGACCCGCCTTTTTCAAGATTTTGAAAAATGGCAGGGCGCGTTCAGCAGACTTGGAAATGAACCTGCTGAGAGCGGCAACGCAGCCGGCAAGCCTTCGTACGTCCTTGACTCGCTTCGGCGCTTCGATTTGCTCGATAGCCTCGATCTTGTCGGGGTTAGCCTCAATTCCCCTCTGTGACACAAAGAATCCGAGAAGCTTGCCGGAAGGGACTCCAAACACACACTTCTCGGGATTCAACTTGAGATTGATCTTGCGCAGATTTGTGAAGGTCTCGTCCAAATCTTGGATCAGAGTTGCCCTGTCTCTGCTCTTGACCACTATGTCATCCATGTAAGCTTCTACATTTCTATGCAGCTGTGGCTCAAAAGCATGACCGACTACTCTTGCAAACGTCGAACCAGCATTCTTTAGTCCGAAAGGCATCCGTATAAAGCAATGCGTGCCACATGGAGTAATGAATGCGGTTTTCTCTTCATCCTCTTCTGCCATGAAGATCTGGTGATATCCTGAGTATGCATCAAGGAAGGAGAGCAGATCACATCCTGCGGTGGAATCAACAATCTGATCAATGCGCGGCAAGGGGAATGGATCCTTGGGACAGGCTTTGTTGACATCAGTGAAGTCAATGCAGAGTCTCCACTTCCCGTTCGCCTTGCGCACGACTACCGGATTGGCTAGCCACGTTGGATGGAGTACTCCCCGGACCAATCCTGCTTCTTCCAACTTCCTAATCTCCTCTGCTATGAACTCTTGGCGCTCTACTGCCTATTTCCTGACTCTTTGCTTGACGGGCCGCGCGTGAGGGCATACGGCAAGGTGGTGCTCGATTACTTCCCTGGGAACACCAGGGATGTCAGATGGTTGCCACGCAAACACATCGACATTCGCCCGCAGGAAAGTAACAAGCGCGCTTTCCTATTTAGGATCAAGTGTGGCACTGATGGTGAAGGTACCACCGGTGCCGTCCTTCTTGGCCGCCACCTTCTTGGTCTCTGGCGAGGCTACCTTTGCTTTCTTGCACTTGCCGGTGGAGCTCGATGGTGCGCTCTCGACGGCAGCGCAGCACTCCGAGGAGGCGCGCTTGCCGGAGTGGGCATCAGGGCTGCACTTGCCGGACTTGAGCTTCTCCTTCCCCCGGGGAGCTTCAGCGGCAAGTGGCTCGCGCCCTGCTGCGGCTGCTGCTTCCCGGTAAATCTTGTCGGCACAGATGAGTGCGTCCTTCTTGTCGCCTTGGACAGAAATGACACTCATCGGGCCAGGCATCTTGAGCACGTTGTATGCGTAGTGAGAGGCTGCCATGAACTTGGCAAGCGCTGGTCGGCCGAGTATCCCATTGTAGGGTAATGGGATATCAGCAACATCGAAGGTGACCCTCTCTGTCCTGAAGTTCAGCTCATTGCCAAACGTCACTGGCAATGTGATCTTCCCTTTGGGCTTGCTCCTTCCCGGGTTTATCCCTTGAAAGGTACCGGTCTCTTCGAGCTCGCTGTCGGGGATCTGAAGCTTCTTGAGCACTGTGGAGGAAATCAGGTTCAGGCCGGCCCCGCCGTCAACCAACATCTTCGTGACCTTGAGGTTGCGGATTGTTGGTGAGACCAACATCGGCAAGCACCCGACCGCAGTGATGCGATCAGGGTGGTCTTCTACATCGAAAATGATGGGCGTGCCGGACCATTTCAGAGGCCTGCTCGCCTCGACGGATGGCTCCGTTGCGTTCACCTCTCGCACCCACTGCTTGAGTTGGCGGTGCGAGGCGTGCAGAGAGGCGCCGCCGTCGATGCACAGCACCTCTGTCGCCTTCTGAAACTCTTGGTCATCGGTCTCATCTTCCTCCATCTCATCTTCATCTTCGTCCTTGTCGCGGCCGTGGGGAGGCCTATCTCCTTGCCGCGGCTTGGGCTTGCCGCGGTGTCCTCCCCGGGTGGGAAGCTTCTTGCCGAATCCTCCGCCACCTCCCTGGGCTCTCTCCTTATCGCGGCACTCGTATTCTGCTTTCTGTAGCTCCGCCATCTCTTCAACTTTCTTGCAGGTTTGAAGATCGTGGCCCTTGGTGCGGTGGATCTTGCAATACCGCTTGCCGGAGCCATCCTGCTTGTCGGCGGCTGCCACAGCCTCGCCAGAGTCATCGGCCTTGGCCTTGTCGGAGCCGCCTCCGTTGCCGGAATGCTCAACAGCTAGCACATCCTTAGTCTTTCTCTTCCTGTTGTTCCGTCTCTGATTCTTCCTTGCCGGGGCGGCATCCTCACTGTCAGATCCTTCTGCTCCCGCAACCTCTCCGGGGATTTTCCTTCCTTCCTCAGCCCGTGCACACTTGTCGGCCAAAGCATAGAGCTCGCTGACGTCTCTGATCTTGCACATCGCCATCTCCTCCCTCATCCTGCGGTTACGCACATTTTGATGAAAGGCGCTGATAACCGCGGCAGGGTGGACGTTTGGGATGTTGCGTTGCACCTGGCTGAATCTCTGTATGTACTTACCCAGGAGCTCCCCCTCCTTCTGAACGAGCAGGTGGAGGTCACTTTCCTGGCCATGAGGCTTGTGGCCGCCCGTGAAGGCGCCGACAAACTGATGACACAGGTCAGCCCATGAAGAGATGGAACCGTCCGGCAAGTGCATGAGCCAAGATCTGACATTGGGCTTGAGTACCAGTGGGAAGTAGTTGGCGAGGATCTTCTCATCGCGCCCTCTAGCAGCCTGCACCGCGATGGTGTAGATGCTGAGGAACTCCGATGGATGTATCCTGCCATCATACTTCTCGGGCACGTCTGGCTTGAAGTTCTTGGTTTTGGGCCACTGGACTTGCCGCAGCTCGCGATTGAACGCAGGGCAACCTGCCGCGTACGGCAAGTCGCCTAGCTCTCCTAGCGCATGCATGTCGACGGTGGGCCCAGCACGCTGGTCAGATTGACGTCGCGTCTCCCTTCTGCGCTCGATGCGCGTGCGAGCGTCTTCGTGCCGCCGTTCTTGGAGAACGTGGCGCTGGTCGCGTCTAGTTCGCGGGTCCGACGACGCGGTGGAGTCGCCGTCGGGGTTGGTCCGGCGAACCGGTGATCTTGGCCTTCGGGGCTGGGAGTGCACGGAGGTGGCCTCCCCAGCGATCTTGTCGGCGTCGGCTTGCGCTTGGATGCCTTGCCGGGGCCTCGATGCGCTCGATTGCCGGGGCTTGTCGCCGTTGGCGAAGGCGATGAGGCTGTATATGGTCATCCTCCAGTCGTCGATCTTGTGCGGCACCGGAGGGTAGTCTAGGAGCGGCTGGGCTCGGGCCAGCGCTTCCTCTGCTGTCTTGGGTGGTGGCGGCGACGAGCGGCGTGAGGAGCAGGATGTGCTCGGGCTCCCAACTGGGTTGGGAGGTGCATCACTCCGCCCCAGCGACCGTACCTCGCTCGCGCGAGCATGCGGGCGTGCATGCTGACCTCGAGCGTCTCGCGACCCACCAGCTTGGCCTTGCTCCAACGCGAGCACGGTGCTAGGAGCACCGGGGCGTTGTCGGCCTTGCACCTCCTGGGAAGGGTGCGGTGTATGCATGGTCGCCGACGCTTGCGTGGCCTTGTTTTTGGATCTGGTGACGACATGAGTCCCACCGTCGGCGCCCGCTCCTCCGCCGGCGCCCACTCCACCGCCCGTTTGCTCCGGCGGTGGTGGAGGAATCGATGTAGACGGAGCGGCTACCTCCGAAGGCTTCTTCTTCGGTGGCATGTCGACGAAGGCGTTGATGCAGCGCGCGCGGAGACCGGATCGGATGCTCACGACCTCGACGCGCCCCCTACCTGGCGCGCCAAAGATGTCGGCGGCGGTGGGCACGGTCTACTTCCGTGGCCGCCGGGCACCTATGGGGCATGGGGTGCCCCTTTTCTGGTTCGGAGAGGGGGTGCGGAGGCCGCGCGCAGAGCGGATCGAGGTCCCGGGCGCGCGGTGGAGCGAGAGAGGGAGACGGCGGGCGATCTTTTTTTACCCAGCTTCGGAGCTCTCCGGAGAGATAAAACTCCTACTGCTGCTTTGTGTTGTTATTTGATCTTGCTCGAATGCAAGCGCACGGTGGTGTGGTGTGTGCGTCCCTAGATGGACCGAACCCTAATCTTGCGTTTCTCAGATGAACCGAACCCCTTCTACGTGCGCATGGGCCTCCCTTTTATAGTCTAAAGGGGCACCAGCAGGTGGCAGCGTAAGAAGAGGGGGTAGAAAGGTAAAAACGCAGGTTGGTGTAACAGTGACCAACAGTGCCCCTACCTAGCTGACGGTAGGGGACAAGGGCATTTAATGCCCGTCCGGTCGCCCCAACAGTGTAGAGAGGCGATCATCAAATGAGCCACCGGTTGCCACGATGGCGTCTCTGTCAGCTCCGCTTGCCACCTCGCCCCGCATGGCTATGTAGCGCCTCGCCACGTGCCTTTGGGATGGCCTTGCGGTGACACGTCGCAGGATGTGCTGGAGTTTGGTTGGCAACCTTGCCGCGGCAAGTGCCTCGCCGCGGCCCTCCTCTTGTCGTGCCGGCAAGCTTGCCGGCCCTCGGGCCTTGCCGGGGCGCACGCGGGGCGCCGCGGCAAGTCCCCTGGAGGTGCCTCGGTCGGCCTTCCCGGCAAGCTCCTCTTGCCGGGGCCTTTGTTTCCTTCCCGGCAAACTCTCCTTGTCGGGCCTTGGTTGGCCTTCCCGGCAAGCTCCTCTTGCCGGGGGCTTTAGCTTGAGTACTCCGTCCCTGAACGGCATCAATGTAGCCGCGAAGGACCTTGGTGGACGTCCGGCAAGCCCTGCCGCGGGTTGCCACGACTGCCCGTGCACAAGTTCGGGGTACTAAGGTACCCCCCTACTTTAGTACACCGACAGAGTGAGATCTTCTGTCTTCAATTGCGGCCCTACAACGCAAAGTCGAGGAGCGTCGTGCTTGCTGGCCTCCTCCCCAGGCGAGGTGGCCCTTTCCGAGGCGGAGCTCTTGAGGTGCCATGAAGACTTGATGCTGGATGCCGTGGAACACAGCTTGGCGTTGGAGAGGCTGGAGGTGAGGGAGCAACATGTCGCGGTTGCTGAGGATGCTGTCGCCGCCCGAGAAGCTCAGGTCCAGGTGGAGGTGGAGAAGAGGGTGGCGAAGGCGCGTGCTGAGCTGGATGGAAGGCACCGCCTGGAACTAGAGTTGCTTAGGGCTGAGCTTGAGGGCCAGACCTCCATCCTGAAGACCGAGCTGCTGGCCGTGGAGCAGTGTGAGGGTGCTGCCCAGGGTGCCCTGATTTCCTCCTAATCTGCCCTGAATGCCGCTCGTGCTGCGATATCCTCGCTCCGGAAGCAAGCCGAAGACACCGCCTCCCTTCTGGAGAAGGCTTCGAGTGAAAAGTGCCGCCTGTTGGCGTTCTAGGAACGAGGGTCCCCAGACTTGCCTGCCTGCGGCACGCGGCGTGGCTCCACTAGCGGCTCAGTGCGGCCCAACTTCATCAACCAAGCGCTCAAGGCCCTCGCGAGGGGCCAAGCCTCGCGGGGCGGATGATGCAAGGCCTCCTCAGGAGCGGCCTCATCAGGCAGGCTCGTGAGGGAGGCGGAGAGATCAAGGCAAAGGGGTACCTCGCGAGGTTCCCATGACGCAAGCCATGACGACCAAGGCCAGGCGGGCGCCAGGTAGGTGCCAGCGCGCACAGTGTACTAGTTTCCCCTTTGGTGCTAAGGGGGAAAGCGCAGGCGTGGAGTACCAAGGCATCAGGCAAAGGTTTCTATATCGGTGCAACAAGACCAAGACTAGCAGGACGGCAGGATGGAGGTTACTATGGTGCCCAAGACGGCGTCATCACCAGAGCCTTTGGTAGGCGAAGACCACCTTTAGTCGGGATAGCATGTACTAGCTGTCCCCTTTCAAAATGGCCTTTGTGGGATCCCTTCCCGCTCAATATTTGGGAACAGGACCAGGGCCTCTATAAATAGGACTAGCCACCACCATAGAGAGGAGGGACCCAACGGATCCATTCACACCAGAACCACACACCGAGCACAAGAACACCTCCCCTCAGGAGGCTGTTCTTCTCCTTGTACTGTTCATCATCAGCCCAAGAGGCAATCCACCACACCACACACTGGAGTTGGGTATTACACCACAATGGTGGCCTGAACCAGTATAAACCTCGTGTCTCTTGTGCTGTGATTTCATTTAGTTAAGCCTAGGGATCGCGATGAGGCAGAGAGAGCGAGATTCGATAGGGGGAAATCTTCGTGTTCACCCCAGTGTTCGAACCTTAAGAGTTTTGCCGGAACCCGATATCTGACATTTGGCGTGCCAGGTAGGGGTGCGCCGGGTGTCGGTGTCAAAACCGGCGGATCTCGGGTAGGGGGTCCCGAACTGTGCGTCTAGGCGGATGGTAACAGGAGACGAGGGACATGATGTTTTTACCCAGGTTCGGGCCCTCTCGATGGAGGTAAAACCCTATGTCCTGCTTGATTAATATTGATGATATGGGTAGTACAAGAGTAGATCTACCACGAGATCAAGGAGGCTAAACCCTAGAAGCTAGCCTATGGTATGATTGTTGTAATGTATGTTGTCCTACGGACTAAAGCCCTCCGGTTTATATAGACACCGGAGAGGGCTAGGGTTACACAGAGTCGGTTACAATGGTAGGAGATCTACATATCCGTATTGCCAAGCTTGCCTTCCACGCCAAGGAAAGTACCATCCGGACACGAGCCGGAGTCTTCAATCTTGTATCTTCGTAGTCTTGGAGTCCGGCGGACAATGATAGTCCGGCCGTACGGACACCCCCTAGTCCAGGACTCCCTCAGTAGCCCCTGAACCAGTCTTCAATGACGATAAGTCCGGCATGCATAATGTTCGGCATTGCAAGGCGGGTTCCTCCCTTGAATAATCCAGAGAAGATCATGAACACCAGGATAGTGTCCGGCTCTGCAACATAAATTCCACATTCCACCGTAGAGAGAATAAAATGTACACTTAGTTCAATCTGCTGACGTACTATGCGGCGTGACATCACACCGCCACAAGGCCTTTGTTTGAATTACTATACCACCTCAGCACGTTTAGCGAAGCGGTTTCCTCGGCACGTCTTGTCGAAGCAGAGATCGTGTTCCCCTTACCGGGATTCTCATCAATACGTGTGTGGGTAACCCAACCGCTCCCGTCGCCACGCCTCCTCTGTCGAAGGGGAATCCCAAACGGTCACGGAGACGGCCCTTGGTATTTTTTTCCCTTTATAAGAGGACCAAGGCTCGCCATTGTTCTTCAATCTCGCACCGAATCTCTTCCCCGCTCCCAGTTCCAACACCCAGAGCCTCAGATTCGAGCGCTTCGGATCCTCAATCATGTCCGGCTCCGACCTCCAGGGCCGGTGGATGCCCTCCTCCGTCACGGAGGAGGACATATTGAAGTTGCATGAGGCCAAGTACCTGGCCTACGAGGTTTCGCACAGGTTGCCTGCCCAAGAGCAAGCCGTGCCAGCCCCCGAGCCCGGTGAATACGTCGTTTTCGTATCCCACCTCCGTCGGGGTTTAGGCTTCCCGACGGATCCCTTCGTGAGGGGGCTCCTGTTCTACTATGGGCTGGACTTTCACGACTTGGCTCCGGAGTCCATCCTCCATATCTCCGCATTCATTATCGTCTGTGAAGCCTTCCTCCGCGTCATTCCCCACTTCGGCCTATGACTGAAGACCTTCAAGGTGGAGCCGAAGATGATCGGGGGGCGTCAAGCGGAGTGCGGCGGGGCGACCATAAGCAAAAAGGTCGATGCCCCGTGGCCCGAGGGTTCCTTCCAAGAGGAACTTGGACCGTGGCAGCAGGAGTGGTTCTATATCACCGCTCCAAGGGGCAGCAGGCAAAAGCCGCCGCCCTTATTCCGCCCGGGACCTCCACGCCAACTGATGTCGTGGGTCAACCAAGGGCTCAATTGGGGGCCGTCCGAAGACGTGCCTTCACTGCAGGGCCGGATTCGAGATCTCCAAGCGAGGGAGATCGACCTGATCAAGGTGATGCAAGTTATGCTAATCAGGCATCTTCTGCCCTGCAAACGCCGTCCTCTCCGTCTATGGGAGTTCAACCCGGAGGGACCTCGGATTCTCCAACACTTCATGGGTGCGACACCCATGGAGATGTACAAGTTGTTCTTCGGACCGCAGGTGGCGTGTCCGGATTTAGCCGAGGATGCAGGACTAAGCCGCGATCGCCCGGATACTCAAGTAAGTAGCTCAGAGTTCGGACATTCTGTTTATGTGCCTTTCTAGAGTTCGCCTCCTGACCCTTTGTTCTTTACAGGAATGGGTGGTGCGATCAAGGCTGATAAGGTGTCCGGCCCCCCTCCCAGAGACCGCACAGGAGCCCGTGCTGGTCAGAATGTTGGAGGTTGCGCCCGCAGAAGGGGGCGACGGGGAAAATAGAGGAGCTAATATTTCACCCAAAGGGGCGACTGAAGCGGGAGGAAGCAAGAACCCCTCCCTTCAGGGGGAGAAGAGGACCGCCTCCGAAGATCCGGAGGCCAAAGCCCCTAAGCGTGGGAAGAGATCTTCCCCGGGGGGTCCGGCGCCCGGAAAGAATCCGGACGCACAATCATCAAAGGATCGGCCCTCTAGCGAGCCGTGAGTATGAAAGAGGGAGTTAATTAGTAAGGAAATACCTTCATTTGCGCTTCTGTAGATAACCAAAATATTTATATTGCAGTTCGGATCTGCAGCCTTCTCAGATGAGTTCATCTTCGGGGGACCTTCTTCCGGAGATGATGGAGAGCGATACGCCTCCGTCCGCAGCGCCGCCAGATGAGGCAGGCGAACCCGAAGTGTCATCACGGAGGGTATCCCCGAGTCCGGAGGGGCCAGAGAGTTCGGCACCTACTCGTGTCCGGCCGGGAGAACTGAAGAATCTGCTTGAGAGGGCGTCCATTTCAGAAGATCACCGCGCGTTAATGCGTATGGTGATTGGAAGGATTTCGTCCGCTGAGAGCGAATTGCGTAATGCCGCCATGAGTTTGCTGGCGGGATTTGAGGTATGTGAGAATGACGCACCCCTTTGTCTTTTAACAGTTTTGCATATAAAAAATGCGCCCTGTATAGATAGTAGCCCCTGAGACTCGGTAGGTTGTCGGAAACGACAGCGTACCGAGGATCGAAATCTAAAGGAATGAATTCCGTCGTTCCTATGCAGGTGGTGGATAGTCCGGGGGCTAGCCGGACTAGTGAGTTTGCCGAGTTAAATC
Organism: Triticum timopheevii; assembly: GCA_963921465.1. Classification (NCBI taxonomy): domain Eukaryota; kingdom Viridiplantae; phylum Streptophyta; class Magnoliopsida; order Poales; family Poaceae; genus Triticum; species Triticum timopheevii. The sequence goes on from OY997272.1 coordinate 501,168,458, forward strand.
GGCAATTTGACTTGGCAGATGCAGACATCACACTTGTCAACAGGCGACTTGACGAGTCGCAAGGTAAAAGAGTTCTCCGCAGTCGCTTTATTAAGGGGGTCGAAGCCCTCCTCTGATAAATTATATGTTGTTTGTACAGACGGTGCTGCTGCTGTGGAGGGCCTTCGGGCCGAACTTGCTCGAGCTAAGGAGCAAGCCCGAAGGAGTGAAGCGGCTGCCTCGAGAGCGGCCGAGGAGTTAAAAGCCGAAAAGGCTGCGCACTGCCTAAGCAGGGCCGAGGTGGCCGAATTGGCCATAAAAGTAAAGGATGCTGCCGACCGCAATGAGGCTCTTGAAAAGGAGCGCTTATCGGAGTGGGAAGACCTGAAGAAGGCCAACACCGAAGCCAAGGATGCCCGCTCTGCAATGCGGGCTATGAAGGAGGAACTGTGCCAGGCCGGAGAGATCGTGGCTGGCAAGCCTTTTCTGCTGCGTCGCCGGTTTATGGATGGAAAGTATGCTCAATTTGAGCGGCTGTGGAGTCCGGAGGATCCGTATATGGACTTAGCTGCAAGTGCGGTCGATGCCATTAAGCACTTCCGGAGCCAGAAGGATCACGAGACGGAAGAGCTATATTGGTCTCAATTCCACAGTCCGGATCGCCCACTTCCATTGACAGACCGGTTGGCCGAATGGGCCGAGCTAAATAGATTGTCCGGACTTGCCATGACTGACATCGTGGCCCATGTCTGGCCAGAGAGGTCCAAGGCGACGAGCTACTTTGGCTTACTACAGCAATTCCTTGGAGCGGTGCCGCATATAAAGGAGATGAAGCGGTCGGCCTGCATAGAGGGCGCGCGGATGGCTCTTGCCCATGTGAAGGCGCATTGTCCAGAGATGGACGCCACCGCTGTTACTGCCCAGGGTTCGGATGAAGACCGGCTCCCTGCTGAGCACTATTTCGGGGAAGTTATGCGTGGCGCTCGTGTAATAGAGTCGCAGTGCTCGAAGAATGTAACGTTCAAATGAACGCATTAGCTTGTAAATCGATGATTATGTTATAACTGCTTTTTATACTTGTGCGTCCAAGTAGTAAAACTTCTCCTGTGCGGCCGTTTACGTATACTTGTGTATAACCTGAAAGATGGCAGTCTTCGGCTTCAGCCCCCACGCACAAGGTGTTGGGGTGTTCGCAAAAATAGCGCGTTTTCACATTTAATCCGACGTCTCGGTCCTGTTATAAGGAGGTGGTAGCGTAGCGAACGAGGCAATCCGGACTATAATGCTTTATCACTTTCACTTAGCCAGTGGAGCTCGAGGGTGGGGCTACGATATAGCCCCTGGTGGCATCGCCCTTCTCCGAAGTCGGAGCGCGTGTGCCTGACCGGGAAACGGCCCTTCGTCAAAGCGGGGAATTCTAAACATTTCGATAGTCGATCGAGTGGCTGACCAGTCTCTCGTTGTATCATGACAGTCAATTTTCGGCTTTCTCTACTGAGTTGCTCGCCCAGCCGAACTGGGGCACAATCGCAGTAGTTCTCCTGGTGCCGCGTTAGCCGATGATACGGAACGTAAGGCAGCAAAACACAGGAGCCGGGCAAACCCAACATTTGACCAAAGACATGATTCAGAGCTGATGCATATAATGCCTAACTCGAGATGCCGAACACTCCCTAAGGTGTTCGGTCTTTATAATAATGGGCAGAACGATGCCCTAAGCCCCTAGTGTCCAGGTACGGGCATGGTCTTCTGACGCGGACGATGCCAAAACGTCAGGCTCCGATTTGGCTATAGGAAGAAACCAAGGGAGAATAACAACAAGAGACAGTAAAAAAGGTTTACGCAGGGTCTTAATCTGAAAAGAATCCTCACAACGGGTCCCTACTGCACGTCTGCGCCTGTGTCTCCGTTGCGCCGTTATCCTGGACGGGTATGCACGTTGTTCATCTGTAAAAAGAGAGGAACGTTTAGTTTTAAAAACAGTTAGTGCGAAAAATATTAGAAATATAAATAATTAAAGCGGCGTTTGTATGAACCCGCGGTGATTTGTGCGCGCAGCCCCCTGTGAAGGGGTATGCGGCTAGGGAGCCCCTAGCCCACTGACGCCGGATTCGTCTATCCAAGTCCGGGGTCTTTAAGTGACCCTCGCACTAAAATTACGCCACGCGGTCCGGGCATCTTGAGTGTAAGAGATGCGTAATGCGGTATGGCGTTGAAGCGGACAAAAGCCTTTCGTCCCAAGAGTGCTTGATATTCACTTTCAAATGGGACGATATGAAAAATTAATGTTTCGCGTCGAGAATTGTTCGGCGATCCAAACACGACTTCTAGTAATATGGAGCCTGTGCACTTGGCGTAATGGCCTGGCGTCACTCCTTTGAAGGAAGTGCGGCTGTGTCGAATTTTGGTAGGGTCTATCCCCATCCTATGGATTGTGTTTGAATATAGCAGGTTTAAGTCACTACCTCCGTCCATTAGGACGTTAGTAAATTGCAATCCATCTATTATGGGATTCAATATCAGGGGAGTCCGTCCCGTATTTCGAACGCTTCTGGAATAGTCCAGGTGGTCGAAAGTGATTGGTTTTGATATCCAATCTCTACGGTCTGCTGGGTTGGACCGCGCGAAGCTCTTTTTTGAAAGTGCCGCACTATTTTTCCGTAGTATCACATGAAGTGAGTTTACTGTTTTGACCCCTTGTGGGAAAGTCTTTTGTTTTCCGGTGCTCTGCTGGTGGGGTTTATCTTCTTCGCTTGACGCGTCGAGCCCCTTGTGTTCGGCATTTAGTCGGCCGGACTGTTTAAAAACCCAACAATCCCTGTGGGTGTGATTTGCAGGCCTTCCGGGGGTACTGTGGATTTGGCATATCCGACCCAAAATTTTGTTTAAGTTGGAAAATTTGTTACTGTCATCCTTAAGAGGCTGTGTTTTATTATTGGGCCGCGAGCTTTTGAATCCGGCGTTGACTGCCGCGCTCTTTGGGCTTTTCTCTTTATTCCGGCGCTGTTCTTTTCTGCGCCGTGATTTTCCGTTTCCATCTCTTGTCTCTGATGTACTCGGGTCGCTGGTGCTGCATCGTGCTAACCAGCTATCCTTGCCCGCACAGAAGCGGGTCATGAGGCTTGTTAGTGCGGACATTGTCCTCGGTTTCTCTTGACCGAGGTGCCTGGTGAGCCATTCGTCTCGGACATTGTGCTTGAAAGCTGCTAAGGCTTCAGCGTCCGGACAGTCGACTATTTGGTTCTTTTTTGTAAGGAACCTGTTCCAGAATTTCCGCTCTGACTCTCCGGGCTGTTGAGTTATATGAATTAAGTCATCTGCATCCGGAGGGCGGACATAAGTCCCTTGAAAATTTGCTCTAAACGCGTCCTCGAGCTCTTCCCAACTTCCAACAGTATTTTCTGGGAGGCTTTTAAGCCAATGACGGGCTGGCCCTTTGAGCTTGAGGGGTAGGTATTTTATGGCGTGGAGATCATCTCCTCTGGCCATATTTATATCTAGTATATAATCTTCTATCCAGACTCCAGGGTCTGTTGTTCCATCGTAGGCTTCTATGTTTATGGGTTTAAATCCTGCTGGGAATTCATGGTCCAGCACCTCGTCAGTGAAACATAGTGGGTGTGCGGCGCCCCTGTATTTGTGTGTGCCGCTATCATCGGACACTTGACGTGTTGCCTTGCTTCCTGGGGCCTTCTCCTTTGGCCCGTAGATGGATCTGGCTGGGCCATCTATCCTTCCAAGTTCGTTGGTTGGTTTATGTGGGGCGCCGCTGTCAGAATTTGGCCTATCATCTGGCTGCCTATCCAGCCAGGCAGCCCCTTTATTTTTGGACGGTGGGGGCTCTATGGCCTCCTCATCGAATTCTGGTAGCAGCTTGCGCTTCGGGTAGCTCTTTGATTGGTGGCCATTGCCGTACTTATCTGCGGTTTTGAGCACTTTGCTCCATCTCATTCTGAGTGTGTCTTCCGCTATTTTGAGCCTCCGTTTTTCCTTCTTCAGGCTTTTTGCAGTACTGACGAGTCTTTTCCGAAGGTTCTTGCTCTCCGGCGGTGTGTCCGGCGTGAGGTCGTCCGGACTGTTGTTTTCATCTGGCCTGGACTGATTATCTGACTCGTCATGGTCGGACGGTTGCTTATCTGCATGTTCGTCGTTCGTTTGTGAGCCCTGCCGTATTGCGGGCTCTTTGGGAGCGTTGTTGTCGAGGTGGGACTTAGGACGGCGCCTGCGCCGCCGTTTTGGTCATTTATCGGCGTGGTCATCTTCTGTCGCGGCCCGTTGATCCTCGTTATCTCTCTCCTTTGGGGTATCTACCATATATATGTCATGTGACGAGGTAGTCCTCCCGTGCCTTATAGGCTCTGTTTCTTGTTCGTCTCCAGCATTGTCGTCTATTCCGTCAATGTCTTCGGAGTCAAGGTCTAGCATGTCGGTTAGATCGTCGACAGTGGCTACAAAGTGGGTGGTGGGTGGGCTCTGAATTTCTTCGTCGTCCGTATCCCAACCATCCTGCCATAATCCGGCTAGGACTCTCCTGATAACGAGAGATGCTTTAGTGAATTCAAGATATCGCCGAAAGGCGAGCATTGGAAGATGTCCGTGGCGGTGAATTCCATAACCAGCGCCCAATCCGGATCGATTGGTAGGGGCACGGGAGGTTCAGAGTCCGGCGAGGAGTTCGGTGCCTCGGAATCACAAGTTTCGCAGGGGACAAGATTAGTGTTCGGCTCCATCGCCGTGGATATTGGATCCCCCAGGGCGGCGTCTATCCACCGGCCCTCGATCTGGGCGATCGGCTCCGGGCCAATGGCCGGAGCGGACCCGTGTGCGGCCACCAAGGCACTGTTCGGCGGCAGAGCTAGATCATGCCCATCGTCACAGCGCGGTGCGCTCGGCTGTGTCTCGAGTCCGTCGAAGATCAAGTCTTCGCGGACATCGGCCGTGAAGTTTAAGCTTCCAAATCTGACCTGACGGCCAGGGGCGTAGCTTTCGATCTACTCCAGATGGCCAAGTGAATTGGCCCGCAGGGCGAAGCCGCCGAATACGAAGATCTGTCCGGGGAGAAAAATCTCACCCTGGACAGCGTTGCTGGTTCAAGATGCCATCAAGCCTATCGGTGACGACACAGAGGAACTCTCAATGAAAGCACCAATGTTGGTGTCAAAACCGGCGGATCTCGGGTAGGGGGTCCCGAACTGTGCGTCTAGGTGGATGGTAACAGGAGACGAGGGACACGATGTTTTTACCCAGGTTCGGGCCCTCTCGATGGAGGTAAAACCCTACGTCCTGCTTGATTAATATTGATGATATGGGTAGTACAAGAGTAGATCTACCACGAGATCAAGGAGGCTAAACCCTAGAAGCTAGCCTATGGTATGATTGTTGTAATGTATGTTGTCCTACGGACTAAAGCCCTCCGGTTTATATAGACACCGGAGAGGGCTAGGGTTACACAGAGTCGGTTACAATGGTAGGAGATCTACATATCCGTATTGCCAAGCTTGCCTTCCACGCCAAGGAAAGTACCATCCGGACACGAGCCGGAGTCTTCAATCTTGTATCTTCGTAGTCTTGGAGTCCGGCGGACAATGATAGTCCGGCTGTCCGGACACCCCCTAGTCCAGGACTCCCTCACCGGGGTTCTTCCTTCCATCGATCCGCGTCCCGTTGCTTCGTCGCATCCATGTTTGACGCTCGCCGAGCCCGTGCTGAGCGCCGGGCCGCTCTCGCCGCTCAGGTAGCCCAGACGTCCCATGTCAGCAGTCCCCCTCGTCGTTCTCCGTTGCCTGCCGCCAACGCCGCCACCGGCCCGGCGGGGCACGAGCACCAAGCATCCTTGTTGCACCCCTCAGTGCGGTGGGACGGCCGCACCGCCACTCCATCGATGACTCCAGTTGGATCTTTGTCCCACGCTCGACATGCTCCCACGGACACGCATGCCGTGCTGCTGACGGCACGCGAGCTCATGCATTACCGCCCTGTCGACGACCTCTACGAGGACTGGCTCGCCCACATCGCCCAGCTCGTCAGTGCTGCTAGGGGCTACCCCGCGCCGTCCCTCTCGCTGCCTCACCCGCCACCGAGTGCGGGCGACGTGGCTCAAGGAGTGCCTCCGCCACCTCAGCCCCAAGGCGGCGCCCTCGCTCCAAGGTGCGCGGCCCCCAGACGTGATCCACCACGCCCGGCGCCCGCGCGAGAAGAAAGAAGCTGCCAAGAAATCCCTTGACCCCGAGAAGGCGCCCCCATGCTCCCTGCACCGGCACGACAAGACCGCACGCTGCCAATAGCAGCAGTGCGCGGGAATCATCAAAAGCAAGCTCCACAGCAGCAAGGGGCTCCGGTGGCCACAGCAGGCTGCCGCGCCTTCACCCCCGAGTTGTGTAGTGTCGCCTGGCCGGGAAAGTTCAAGCCAGACCCGCCTCCTCGCTACGATGGCACCCCCGACCACGAAGAGTTCTTGCAGCTCTATGAGCTGAGCATCGAGGTGGCCAAAGGCGACGAGAAAGTTATGGCGAACTGGTTTCCCATGGCGCTCAAGGACAGTGCCCGCTCCTAGCTCCTGAACCTGCCTCCCGGCTCGATCTCTTCCTGGGACGAGATACGCAGTCACTTCATCGCCAACTTCCAGGGCACTCGCGACCGCCCCCCGGCCGCGGGTGACCTGCGCCACATCAAGCATCAGCCTGGGGAGACCCTGCATAAATACATCCGACGCTTCAACAGCGTCCATGTCAAGATCCCCAAGGTCACGGACGAGGCCATCATTTCGGTGTTCTCTGATGGCGTCCGTGACGTCAAGATGAAGGAGGAGCTGGCCATCCACGAGGAGTTGTGCACATCCCTGGAGTTGTTCAACGTGGCGACCAAGTGCGCAAGGGATGAGGAGGGACGCCTCTCCCTCCTCGAGCTGCCAGCTGCCGACCCAGAAGAAAAGAAGCTCAAGGCCAAGGACGTCAAGCACAAGGGAGCAGCCGTGCTCGCCGTGGAGCCGGACATGAAGCGCGGCAGGGACCAGCCGGAATTGTCCAAGGGCAGCTGACTTTTCTATGCCTACCACAACCTCCACACCCACAACACCAACGATTCCCATGAGCTTAGGGCCGTTCTAGAAGGACGCTTCGGTCGGTGCCCCGAGCGCAATGACCGGGGCTACAGACAAGGAGGAGGACATGGCGGAGGATGATGGGACGACCGTGGCCCTCTCCAGGAGTTGCACGACCGACCTCGTGAGGGCCGCTGGCAGGACCAGCCTCGCGAGGGCGCCTGGAGGGATCAGCCTCGTGAGGGCACCTGGAGGGATCAGCCTCGCAAGGACCGCCCGCCGAGAAATGCAGGCCTCCCTCCGCTGCCACCATCGCCAAGAAGGAATGACGACCATCATTAGGATGAGGGGGCTGGGGGCTTCCAGGAGCCACGTGCCATCGCTTACATCTTGGGCGGAGCTCATGCCCTAGCCTCTCAGCGCATCTTCAAGCAGTCCGCTCGCGAGGTGAACGCGGTCCTCCCCAAGCTCGAGGCCACGCGCCCGCTCAGGTGGTCCAAGTGCGCCATCACCTTCAGTTCAGCAGATCAACTCAAGTGCGCGACTACTATCCGCGTCCTTCCGATGCTCTGTTCCCCAGTCATCAGCAACGTGTAGGTCACCAGGACCCTCATCGATGGCGGCGCAGGCCTTAACATCCTGTCCGTCGAGATGTTCGACAACCTTCAAGTGCCATATGATCAGCTCCAGCCTACCAAGCCTTTCTCAGGAGTCACCGACGGCTCCACCACCCCGATAGGGCAGGTCCGCCTCCCTGTCACCTTCGGGCAGCGCGACAACTACCGCACCGAGCTCATCGACTTCAACGTCACCCACATCCACCTGTCGTACAATGCCATCCTAGGGTATCCAGCCCTGGCCAAGTTCATGGCAGTGACCCACCATGGCTACAACATCCTCAAGATGCCAGGAAGCGGCGGAATCATCATGGTCCCCTGCGAAGAGAGAGATGCAGTGTGCTCCTGATACGTCGCCAACGTATCTACTTTTCCAAACACTTTTACCCTTGTTTTGGACTCTAACTTGCATGATTTGAATGAAACTAACCCGGACTGACGCTGTTTTCAGCAGAACTGCCATGATGTTGTTTTATGTGTAGAAAAGAAAAGTTCTCGGAATGACCTGCAAATCCACAAAGGCACTTTTTGGAATTAATAAGAATTTCTGGGCGAAAGAAATACACGAGAGGGCCCACGGCCTATCCACGAGACAGGGGGGCTTGCCCCCCTATCTCGTGGGCCCCCTGGACCTCCCCCGACCTCAACTCGAACTCTATATATTCTGTCTCGCGGAGAAAAAAATCAGAAAGAAAGTTTCATCGCGTTTTACGATACGGAGCCGCCGCCAAGCCCTAATCTCTCTCGGGAGGGCTAATCTGGAGTCCGTTCGGGGCTCCGGAGAGGGGGATTCGTCGCCGTCGTCATCGTCAACCATCCTCCATCACCAATTTCATGATGCTCACCGCCGTGCATGAGTAATTCCATCATAGGCTTGCTGGACGGTGATGGGTTGGATGAGATTTACCATGTAATCAAGTTAGTTTTGTTAGGGTTTGATCCCTAGTATCCACTATGTTCTAAGATTGATGTTGCTATGACTTTGCTATGCTTAATGCTTGTCACTAGGGCCCGAGTGCCATGATTTCAGATCTGAACCTATTATGTTTTCATGAATATATATGTGTTCTTGATCCTATCTTGCAAGTCTATAGTCACCTATTATGTGTTATGATCCGACAACCCCGAAGTGACAATAATAGGGATACTTCTCGGTGATGACCGTAGTTTGAGGAGTTCATGTATTCACCATGTGTTAATGCTTTGTTTCGGTTCTCTATTAAAAGGAGGCCTTAATATCCCTTAGTTTCCACTAGGACCCCGCTGCCACGGGAGGGTAGGACAAAAGATGTCATGCAAGTTCTTTTCCATAAGCACGTATGACTATTTACGGAATACATGCCTACATTACGTTGATGAACTGGAGCTAGTTCTGTGTCACCCTATGTTATAGCTATTACATGAGGAATCACATCCGGCATAATTATCCATCACTGATCCATTGCCTACGAGCTTTTCATATATTGTTCTTCGCTTATTTACTTTTCCGTTGCTACTGTTACAACTACTACAAAACCCCCAAAACATTTATCTTTACTGTTTCTACTATTTCCATTATTATCATACTACTTTGCTACTAAATACCTTGTGCAGATACTAAGTTATCCAGGTGTGGTTGAATTGACAACTCAAATGCTAATACTCAAGAATATTCTTTGGCTCCCCTTGTGTTGAATCAATAAATTTGGGTTGAATACTTTACCCTCGGAAGCTGTTGCGATACCCTACACATGTGGGTCATCAAGACTAATTTCTGGCGCCGTTGCCGGGGAGCATAGCTCTATTCTCTGAGTCACTTGGGATTTATATCTATTGATCACTATGAAGAACTTGAAAGACGCTAAAACCAAGATCTATCCCTGAACTACGAGGGGAGGTAAGGAACTGCCATCTACCTCTGCACTAGATTATCCTTCCATTATTAGTAAGCTTGCGACACCTAAACCTGCTACTGCTATGAATTCTGATATGTCGCATGTTATTGATGATGCCACTTCTGCTATGCATGATGAAACTACTTCTGTGCGTGATACTACTTTGCCATTAGGTGAATTTCTTGATGAACAGCTTGCTAGAGTTAGGGGGAATGAAAATATTGAAGATGCTATTATTGATGATAGTGATGATGAAGGTTCTCCCAATGATTATGTATTGCCTGTTGTTCCTAAGGGTTATGTTATGAATGAAGAAGCTGCTAGGGAAATCTTTGCTTGCAATGATAGATATGATCTTAAGAAACTATTAGCTAAATGGAAGCAGCAATCTCTTAATGCTAGAATGAAACCTGACCCTGCTTTTTCTACTTCACCTATATGTGTTACTGATATGGATTATGAATTCTCTGTTGATCCTAAAATTATTACTTTGGTAGAATCCGATCCTTTTTATGGCCTTGAATCTGAAACTGTTGTGGCACATCTTACCAAGTTGAACTATATAGCTACCCTGTTTACTCATGATGAGAAGTCTCTCTATTTTTATATCCTTAAGATATTTCCATTCTCATTAAAGGGTTATGCTAAGACTTGGTATAATTCTCTTGCTCCTGGTTGTGTGCGTATTCCCCAGGATATGATTTATTGCTTCTCTGCTAAATATTTCCCTGCTCAGAAGAAACAAGCTGCTTTGAGGGAAATATATAACTTTGTGCAAATCAAAGAAGAGAGTCTCCCACAAGCTTGGGGGAGGCTTCACCGATTACTTAATACTTTGCCTGATCATCCACTTAAGGAAAATGAAATAGTTGATATCTTCTATAATGGACTAACCGATGCTTCCAAGGAGTACTTGGATAGTTGTGCTGGTTGTATTTTCAGGGAAAGAACAGTCGACGAAGCTGAGTTACTATTGAATTATATGTTGACTAATGAAAATAATTGGACTCTCCCTGATCCAATTCCTGAGGAAATTCCTGAACCAATTGAGCCAACTCCTGAGCCTATTCCTAAACCCACTCCGAAGAAGAGAGGTGTTCTATTTCTCAGTCCTGAAGATATGCAAGAGGCAAATAAATCAATGAAAGAAAAAGGTATTAAAGCTGAAGACGTGAAGAATTTACCTGCTATTGAAGAAATACATGGTCTTAATATACTGCCTGTTGAAGAAACGCATTGTCTTGATAACCCGACACAGGTAGTAAAGGTAAATTCTCTCTATAGATATGATAAAGATGAAATCCCTACTACTAAATTTCATAGCCCTTGCTTAGATGAATTTGATGATTTCATGAATAGACAAGCAAATTTCAATGATTACGTTAGTAGACAATTGAAGAATACTGCTTATACGATAGTACGCTTGAATGATTATGTAGCAAGAGTTAAAGGTGAACTTAAAGTCACTAGTAAACATGCTTCCATGGTTGCTACTCAAGCTGAACAAGTACTTAAGGCTCAGAATGAATTGCTTGCTAAATTAAATAATAAAAATGACTTTGCTGTTAGAGTGGCTACTAGAACTGGTAGAATGACTCAGGAACCTTTGTATCCTGAAGGCCACCCCAAGAGAATTGAACAAGATTCTCAAAATAATAATCTAGATGCTCCTAGTTATTCTAAGAAGAAGAAAAAGAAGAATGATAGGACTTTGCAAACTTCTAGTGAACCTAATGTAGAAATACCTGAGAATCCTAATAATACTTCTATCTTTGATGCTGAAACACAATCCAGAGATGAACATGAACCTGATGATAATGCTAATAATGATGTTCATGTGGATGCTCAACCTAGTAATAACAATGATATAGAAATTGAACCTGCGGTTGGTCTTGATAACCCACAATCAAGAAACCAACATTGTGATAAGAGAGATTTTGTTGCTAGGAAGCACGGTAAAGAAAGAGAACCATTGTCGGTGTACTAGAGTAGGGGTACCCTAGTATCCCGAACTTGTGCACGGGCAGTTGCAGCACCCCGCGGCAAGGCTTGCCGGGTGACCGCCAAGGTCCTCCGTGGTTCCTTTGGAGCCATTCAAGAACAAATTATTCAAGCCAAGGAGACAAGGCCCCGGCAAGAGGAGCTTGCCGGGAAGGCCAACCAAGGCATCTCAAGGAACTTGCCGCGACGCGCCACGCGTCCCGGCGCGTCCCGGTAAGGCCCGGTGAGCGACAAGCTTCCAGACGCGACAAGACAACGACCGCGGCAAGGCGCTTGCCGCGGCAAGCTACCACTCTGTACCCGCGCTCCAGCACACCCACCAACGTGTCGCCCTGGGACTTTTCCAGGCGCGCGTGGCAAGAGGCTGTGCAGCCAACGGTGCGCGGTGGCAAGTGACGCTGACAAGATTGCCATCGTGGCGAGCGGTGGCGTCCCTGACGGTCCCTTTTTGCACTGTTTGGGTGATGTAGACGGGCATTTAATGCCTTTGTCCCCTGCTGTCAGGGTTAGGTATGATACACTGTACAGGTAGTTGTACCAACCGCAATTCCTTTTCCATTTTTACCCTTGTCTACGTTGCCACCTGTCGGAGACCCCTTTAGCATATAAAAGGAGGCCCATGCGCAATGTAGAAGGGGGGTTCAAGGCAGAAAAACACTCACGCTCGGTCTCGTTAGCAGCTAGGGTGTACTGTAGCACTCAGCGCTCCCGAGCAAGAACTCAATACACTCAGACATGCAGCAATAGGAGTGTTATCTCTCTGGAGAGCTCCGAAGCTGGGTAAACTGCTCGTGTGCTTCGCCTCGATCCGCTCTTCGTGCGATCTCCGCCCCCCGCCGAACCGAAAGGGGCTCGGTCCGCCGGTCCCATAGGTGTTCGTGGATCAGTTTCCTCGACAACCATGGGTTCAGAAACCCATGCCCTTTCCTCCTAAACCATCCAAGTCAAAGGATGATGAGGACTTTGAGCATTTTGCTGAAATGATTAGACCTATTTTCTTACGCATGCGCTTAACGATATGCTTAAAACAAACCCTTATGCTAAATATATGAAAGATATCATCACTAATAAGAGGAAAATACCTGAAACTGAGATTTCCACCATGCTTGCCAACTATACCTTTAAGGGAGGAATACCTAAGAAACTTGGTGATCCCGGAGTACCCACTATACCTTGCTCTATTAAAAGAAATTATGTAAAACTGCTTTATGTGATTTAGGAGCCGGTGTTAGTGTTATGACTCTCTCTTTATATCGTAGACTTGAATTGAATAAGTTGATACCTACTGAAATATCTTTGCAAATGGCTCACAAATCAACTGCTATACATGTCGGCATTTGTGAGGACATGCCTGCTGTTGTTGCGAATGTTACTATCTTAACAGACTTTGTTATTCTTGATATTCCTAAGGATGATAGTATGTCTATTATTCTTGGTAGACCCTTTTTAAACACTGCAGGAGCTATTATTGATTGCAATAAAGGCAATGTCACATTTCATGTTAACGGAAATGAGCATATGGTACATTTTTCGAGGAAGCAAGTCCAAGTTCATAGCATAAATACTATTGAGAAAATTCCATCAATTATTATTGGAGGTTTTGAATTTCCTCTCCCTACTGTCAAGAAAAAGTGTGATATTCGTATTGTTGGGGATTTTCATATCCTCGTTGAGGTAACTTAGTGTCACTTCGGAATTTCTCCGGTTCCGTATTATTCAGAATGAGTTATTAACAAGACTTGATCAACCTTGTTAGTGGATTCATTTTGATGATCATGAGATGGATGAAACTGGAAGGCACAACCTTCTGCACTTTCTTTTTACTTTCTGTTATTTAGATTAAATAAAGCAAAAGTAGTATTATCCGTCTGTTTTCTGAATTATCCGTGCAATAAAAAATATCCCGAAAATAAAAGTGCTCCAAATGCCCGGCAAATTTAGTATGATTTATTATGGAATATTTGAAGATTTTAGGCACAGAAATTACTCCAGGAGGGGCAAGCACCAGGCCACGAGAGAGGAGGGCGCCCCCCTATTGGGCATGCCCCCTATCTCGTGGGCCCTAGTAGCTCCCCTCCACTTATGCCAGCGCCCACACACTCCATCTTATACCCAAAAAAATCCCCATCCAGCTCAAGCACGAGTTCTAGCTCATTTTGCTACGATTTTCGATCTCCTTGCTCAAAGTTCCATTCACAAAACTGCTTTGGGAGATTGTTGCTTGGTATGTGACTCCTCCACTGGTCCAATTAGTTTTTGTTCTAGTGCTTTATTCATTACAAATCCTTGCTGCCTTGGTGACCCTGTTCTTGAGCTTGCATGTTAACTTTATGAGGTTCCAAGTAATTCTAATGCATGATATAGGCTCTAGGCACTTGTAGGAGTAGTTGCTACCATTCTTGTTAAGTTCTATTCACTTTTATTTTGAAGTTACTAAAATTTCAGAATTATTTCAGAAAAAGAAATATGCTTAGGAGGATGTACCAAGGTGGTTCCTCGGTGAAGAAAGGGCCCAGGATTGCTATACGTGAGCAAGATGTTGAATTGCCGAGGAACGCGGATGTACGAGCTTGTGAGTGGCCATCTGAGGATTTTATGGCCAAAGCAGGCTTCAAGGAGGAATTTGACGTGTATGTGCGTAATGCCGAGCTGGAGGACTTCCTACAAGATAAGTGTCCTCAGTACTACCAATTGACTGATTCCTTTGTGCAGAGGTTTAAATATAACTGTACGCGTAATTCTCCTAGTGTCATATTTGATATTTATGATACATCTTATTGAAGGAAATATGCCCTAGAGGCAATAATAAAGTTATTATGTATCTCCTTATATCATGATAAATGTTTATTATTCATGCTAGAATTGTATTAACCGGAAACATAATACATGTGTGAATACATAGACAAACAGAGTGTCACTAGTATGCCTATACTTGACTAGCTTGTTGATAAAAGATGGTTATGTTTCCTAACCATAGACATGTGTTGTCATTTGATTAAGGGGATCACATCATTAGGAGAATGATGTGATTGATATGACTCATTCCGTTAGCTTAGCACACGATCGTTTAGTATATTGCTATTGCTTTCTTCATGACTTATACATGTTCCTATGTCTATGAGATTATGCAACTCCCATTTACCGGAGGAACACTTTGTGTGCTACCAAACGTCACAACGTAACTGGGTGATTATAAAGGATCTCTACAGGTGTCTCCAAAGGTACATGTTGGGTTGGCGTATTTCAAGATTAGGATTTGTCACTCCGATTGTCGGAGAGGTATCTCTGGGCCCTCTCGGTAATGCACATCACTTAAGCCTTGCAAGCATTGCAACTAATGAGTTAGTTGTGAGATGATGTATTACGGAACGAGTAAAGAGACTTGCCGGTAACGAGATTGAACTAGGTATTGAGATACCGACGATCGAATCTCGGGCAAGTAACATACCGATGACAAAGGGAATAACGTATGTTGTTATGCGGTCTGACCGATAAAGATCTTCGTAGAATATGTGGGAGCCAATATGAGCATCCAGGTTCCGCTATTGGTTATTGACTGGAGACGTGTCTCGGTCATGTCTACATTGTTCTCGAACCCGTAGGGTCCGCACGCTTAACGTTACGATGACAGTTTCATTATGAGTTTATATATTTTGATGTACCAAAGTTTGTTCAGAGTCCCGGATATGATCATGGACTTGACGAGGAGTCTCGAAATGGTTGAGACATAAAGATCGATATATTGGACGACTATATTTGGACACCGGAAAGGTTCCGGGTGAGATTGGCACAATACCGGATCACCGGGAGGTTATCGGAACCCCCCGGGAGGTATATGGGCCTTATTGTGCCTTAGTGGAAAGGAGGGGAAAGGAGCAAGGGAGGGGGCGCCCCCCCCCCAAGCCCAATCCGAATTGGGAGGGGGGCGGCCCCCCCTTTCCTTCCTCCCTCCTTCCTCTTCCTTCCCTCTACTACTCCTAATAGGAAAAGGGGGAGTCCTACTCCCGGTGGGAGTTGGACTCCCCCCCTTGGGCGCGCCACCCCCCTTGGCCGCCCCCCTCCTCCTCTCCTTTATATACGGAGGAGGGGGGCACCCCATAGACACAACAATTGATCCCTTGGATCTCTTAGCCGTGTGCGATGCCCCCCTCCACCATAGTCCACCTCGATAATACTGTAGCAGTGCTTAGGCAAAGCCCTACGACGGTAGAACATCAAGATCGTCACCACGCCGTCGTGCTGACAGAACTCTTCCCCGACACTTTGTTGGATCGGAGTCCGGGGATCGTCATCGAGCTGAACGTGTGCTAGAACTCGGAGGTGCCGTACTTTTGGTGCTTGATCGGTCGGGCCGTGAAGACGTACGACTACATCAACCGCATTGTTATAACGCTTCCGCTATCGGTCTACGAGGGTACATGGACAACACTCTCCCCTCTCGTTGCTATGCATCACCATGATCTTGCGTGTGCGTAGGATTTTTTTTTTGAAATTACTATGTTCCCCAACAGTGGCATCCGAGCCTGGTTTTATGCGTAGATGTCATATGCACGAGTAGAACACAAGTGAGTTGTGGGCGATATAAGTCATACTGCTTACCAGCATGTCATACTTTGGTTCGGCGGTATTGTTGGATGGAGCGGCCCGGACCGACATTACGCGTACACTTACGCGAGATTGGTTCTACCGACGTGCTTTGCACACAGGTGGCTGGCGGGTGTCAGATTCTCCAACTTTAGTTGAACCGAGTGTGGCTATTCCCGGTCCTTGCGAAGGTTAAAACAGCACCAACTTGACAAACTATCAATGTGGTTTTGATGCGTAGGTAAGAACGATTCTTGCTAAGCCCGTAGCAGCCACGTAATACTTGCAACAACAAAGTAGAGGACGTCTAACTTGTTTTTGCAGGGCATGTTGTGATGTGATATGGTCAAGACATGATGCTAAATTTTATTGTATGAGATGATCATGTTTTGTAACAGAGTTATCGGCAACTGGCAGGAGCCATATGGTTGTTGCTTTATTGTATGCAATGCAATCGCCCTGTAATGCTTTACTTTATCACTAAGTGGTAGCGATAGTCGTAGAAGCATAAGATTGGCGAGACGACAATGATGCTATGATGGAGATCAAGGTGTCGCGCCGGTGACAATGGTGATCATGACGGTGCTTCGAAGATGGAGATCACAAGCACAAGATGATGATGGCCATATCATATCACTTATATTGATTGCATGTGATGTTTATCTTTTATGCATCTTATCTTGATTTGATTGACAGTAGCATTATAAGATCATCCCTCACTAAATTATCATAGTAAAAGCATTCTCCCTGAGTATGCACCATTGCGAAAGTTCTTCGTGCTGAGACACCACGTGATGATCGGGTGTGATAGGCTCTACATTCAAATACAACGGGTGCAAAACAGTTGGACACGCGGAATACTCAGGTTAAACTTGACGAGCCTAGCATATAACAGATATGGCCTTGGAACACGGAGACCGAAAGGTCGAGCGTGAATCATATAGTAGATATGATCAACATATTGATGTTCACCGTTGAAACTACTCCATCTCACGTGATGATCGGACATGGTGTAGTTGATATGGATCACGTAATCACTTAGAGGATTAGAGGGATGTCTATCTAAGTGGGAGTTCTTTAGTAATATGATTAATTGAAATTAAATTTATCATGAACTTAGTACCTGATAGTATCTTGCTTGTCTATGTTGATTGTAGATAGATGGCCCGTGCTGTTGTTCCATTGAATTTTAATGCGTTCCTTGAGAAAGCAAAGTTGAAATATGATGGTAGCAATTACACGGACTGGGTCCGTAACTTGAGGATTATCCTCATTGCTGCACAGAAGAATTACGTCCTGGAAGCACCGCTAGGTGCCAGGCCTGCTGCTGGAGCAACGCCAGATGTTATGAACGTCTGGCAAATCAAAGCTGATGACTACTCTATAGTTCAGTGTGCCATGCTTTACGGCTTAGAACCGGGTCTTCAACGATGTTTTGAATGTCATGAAGCATATGAGATGTTCCAAGAGTTGAAGTTAATATTTCAAGCAAATGCCCGGATTGAGAGATATGAAGTCTCCAATAAGTTCTACGACTGCAAGATGGAGGAGAACAGTTTTGTCAGTGAGCACATACTAAAAATGTCTGGGTATAATAATCACTTGATTCAACTGGGAGTTAATCTTCCGGATGATAGCGTCATTGACAGAATTCTCCAATCACTGCCACCAAGCTACAAGATCTTTGTGATGAACTATAATATGCAAGGGATAGAAAAGACTATTCCCAAGCTCTTCGCGATGCTAAAAGCTGCGGAGGTAGAAATCAAAAAGGAGCATCAAGTGTTGATGGTTAACAAGACCACTAGTTTCAAGAAAAAGGGCAAAGGGAAGAAGAAGGGAAACTTCAAGAAGAACAACAAACAAGTTGCTGCTCAGGAGAAGAAACCCAAGTCTGGACCTAAGCCTGAAACTGAGTGCTTCTACTGCAAGCAGACTGGTCACCGGAAGCGGAACTGCCCCAAGTATTTGGCGGATAAGAAGGATGGCAAGGTGAACAAAGGTATATGTGATATACATGTTATTGATGTGTACCTTACTAATGCTCGCAGTAGCACCTGGGTATTTGATACTCGTTCTGTTGCTAATATTTGCAACTCGAAATAGGGACTACGAATTAAGCAAAGATTAGCCAAGGACGAGGTAACGATGCGCGTGGGAAATGGTTCCAAAGTCGATGTGATCGCGGTCGGCACGCTACCTCTACATCTACCTTCGGGATTAGTTTTAGACCTAAATAATTGTTATTTTGTGCCAGCGCTGAACATGAACATTATATCTGGATCTTGTTTGATGCGAGATGGTTATTCATTTAAATCAGAGAATAATGGTTGTTCTATTTATATGAGTAATATATTTTATGGTCGTGCACCCTTGAAGAGTGGTCTATTTTTATTGAATCTCGATAGTAGTGATACACATATTCATAATGTTGAAGCCAAAAGATGCAGAGTTGATAATGATAGTGCAACTTATTTGTGGCACTGTCGTTTAGGTCATATCGGTGTAAAGCGCATGAAGAAACTCCATACTGATGGACTTTTGGAACCACTTGATTATGAATCACTTGGTACTTGCGAACCGTGCCTCATGGGCAAGATGACTAAAACACCGTTCTCCGGTACTATGGAGAGACCAACTAATTTATTGCAGATCATACATACAGATGTATGTGGTTCAATGAATGTTGAGGCTCGTGGCGGATATTGTTATTTTCTCACCTTCACAGATGATTTGAGCAGATATGGGTATATCTACTTAATGAAGCATAAGTCTGAAACATTTGAAAAGTTCAAAGAATTTCAGAGTGAAGTTGAAAATCATCATAACAAGAAAATAAAGTTTCTATGATCTGATCGTGGAGGAGAATATTTGAGTTACGAGTTTGGTCTACATTTGAAACAATGTGGAATAGTTTCGCAACTAACGCCACCCAAAACACCACAGCGTAATGGTGTGTCCGAACGTCGTAATCGTACTTTACTAGATATGGTGCGATCTATGATGTCTCTTACAGATTTACCGCTATCATTTTGGGGTTATGCTTTAGAGACAGCTGCATTCACGTTAAATAGGGCACCATCAAAATCCGTTGAGATGACGCCTTATGAACTGTGGTTTGGCAAGAAACCATAGTTGTCGTTTCTGAAAGTTTGGGGCTGTGATGCTTATGTGAAAAAGCTTCAACCTGATAAGCTCGAACCCAAATCGGAGAAATGTGTCTTCATAGGATACCCAAAGGAGACAGTTGGGTACACCTTATATCATAGATCCGAAGGCAAGACATTTGTCGCTAAATTCGGAAACTTTCTAGAGAAGGAGTTTCTCTCGAAAGAAGTGAGTGGGAGGAAAGTAGAACTTGATGAGGTAACTGTACCTGCTCCCTTATTGGAAAGTAGTATATCACAGAAATAGGTTTCTATGACACCTACACCAATTAGTGAGGAAGACAATGATCATGATCATGAAACTTCAGATCAAGTTGTTACTGAACCTCGTAGATCAACCAGAGTAAGATCCGCACCAGAGTGGTACGGTAATCCTATTCTGGAAGTCATGTTACTAGACCATGATGAACCTACGAACTATGAAGAAGCGATGGTGAGCCCAGATTCCGCAAAATGGCTTGAGGCCATGAAATCTGAGATGGGATCCATGTATGAGAACAAAGTGTGGACTTTGGTTGAATTGCCCAATGATCGACAAGCAATTGAAAATAAATGGATCTTCAAGAAGAAGACTAACACTGACGGTAATGTTACTGTCTACAAAGCTCGACTTGTCGTGAAAGGTTTTCGACAAGTTCAAGGGGTTGACTACGATGAGACCTTCTCACCCGTAGCGATGCTCAAGTCTGTCCGAATCATGTTAGCAATTGCCGCATTTTATGATTATGAAATATGGCAGATGGATGTCAAAACTGCATTCCTGAATGGATTTCTGGAAGAAGAATTGTATATGATGCAACCGGAAGGTTTTGTCAATCCAAAGGGAGCTAACAAAGTGTCCAAGCTCCAGCGATCCATTTATGGACTGGTGCAAGCCTCTCGAAGTTGGAATAAACGCTTTGATAGTGTGATCAAAGCATTTGGTTTTATACAGACTTTTGGAGAAGCCTGTATTTACAAGAAAGTGAGTGGGAGCTCTGTAGCATTTCTGATACTATATGTAGATGACATATTGCTGATCGGAAATGATATAGAATTTCTGGATAGCATAAAAGGATACTTGAATAAAAGTTTTTCAATGAAAGACCTCGGTGAAGCTGCTTACATATTGGGCATTAAGATCTATAGAGATAGATCAAGACGCTTAATTGGACTTTCACAAAGCACATTCCTTGACAAAGTTTTGAAGAAGTTCAAAATGGATCAAACAAAGAAAGGGTTCTTGCCTGTGTTACAAGGTGTGAAGTTGAGTAAGACTCAATGCCCGACCACTGCAGAAGATAGAGAAAGGATGAAAGAAGTTCCCTATGCTTCAGCCATAGGATCTATCATGTATGCAATGTTGTGTACCAGACCTGATGTGTGCCTTGCTATAAGTTTAGCAGGGAGGTACCAAAGTAATCTAGGAGTGGATCACTGGACAGCGGTCAAGAACATCCTGAAATACCTGCAAAGGACTAAGGATATGTTTCTCGTTTATGGAGGTGACAAAGAGCTCATCGTAAATGGTTACGTTGATGCAAGCTTTGACACTGATCTGGACGATTCTAAATCGCAAACCGGATACGTGTTTACATTGAATAGTGGAGCTGTCAGTTGGTGCAGTTCTAAACAAAGCTTTGTGGCAGGATCTACATGTGAAGCGGATTACATAGCTGCTTCAGAAGCAGCAAATGAAGGAGTCTGGATGAAGGAGTTCATATCCGATCTAGGTGTCATACCTAGTGCATCGGGTCCAATGAAAATCATTTGTGACAATACTGGTGCAATTGCTTTGGCGAAGGAATCCAGATTTCACAAAAGAACCAAGCACATCAAGAGATGCTTCAATTCCATTCGGGATTTAGTCCAAGTGGGAGACATAGAAATTTGCAAGATACATACGGATCTGAATGTAGCAGACCCGTCGACTAAGCCTCTTCCACGAGCAAAACATGATCAGCACCAAGGCTCCATGGGTGTTAGAATCATTACAGTGTAATCTAGATAATTGACTCTAGTGCAAGTGGGAGACTGAAGGAAATATGCCCTAGAGGCAATAATAAAGTTATTATTTATTTCCTTATATCATGATAAATGTTTATTATTCATGCTAGAATTGTATTAACCGGAAACATAATACATGTGTGAATACATAGACAAACAGAGTGTCACTAGTATGCCTCTACTTGACTAGCTTGTTGATCAAAGATGGTTATGTTTCCTAACCATAGACATGTGGTGTCATTTGATTAATGGGATCACATCATTAGGAGAATGATGTGATTGACATGACCCATTCCGTTAGCTTAAAACACGATCGTTTAGTATATTGCTATTGCTTTCTTCATGACTTATACATGTTCCTATGACTATGAGATTATACAACTCCCGTTTACTGGAGGAACACTTTGTGTGCTACCAAACGTCACAACATAACTGGGTGATTATAAAGGAGCTCTACAGGTGTCTCCAAAGGTACATGTTGGGTTGGCATATTTCGAGATTTCGATTTGTCACTCCGATTGTCGGAGAGGTATCTCTAGGCCCTCTCGGTAATGCACATCACTTAAGCCTTGCAAGCATTGCAACTAATGAGTTAGTTGTGAGATGATATATTACGGAACGAGTAAAGAGACTTTCCGGTAACGAGATTGAACTAGGTATTGAGATAACGACGATCGAATCTCGGGCAAGTAACATACCGATGACAAAGGGAACAACGTATGTTGTTATACGGTCTGACCGATAAAGATCTTCGTAGAATATGTGGGAGCCAATATGAGCATCCAGGTTCCGCTATTGGTTATTGACCGGAGACGTGTCTCGGTCATGTCTACATTACTCTCGAACCCGTAGGGTCCGCACGCTTAACGTTACGATGACAGTTTCATTATGAGTTTATATATTTTGATGTACCGAAGGTTGTTCGGAGTCCCGGATATGATCACGGACTTGACGAGGAGTTTCGAAATGGTCGAGACATAAAGATCGATATATTGGACGACTATATTTGGACACCGAAAAGGTTCCGGGTGAGATTGGGACAATACCGGATCACCAGGAGGTTATCGGAACCCCCCGGGAGATATATGGGCCTTATTGGGCCTTAGTGCAAAGGAGAGGAAAGGAGCAAGGGAGGGGGCGCGCCCCCCATGCCTAATCCGAATTGGGAGCGGGGCCGCCCCCCCCCCCTTTCCTTCCTCCCTCCTTCCTCTTCCTTCCCTCTCCTACTCCTAATAGGAAAAGGGGAGTCCTACTCTCGGTGGGAGTTGGACTCCCCCCTTGGGCGCGCCACCCCCCTTGGCCGGACCCCTCCTCCACTCCTTTATATACGGAGGAGGGGGGCACCCCATAGACACAACAATTGATCCCTTGGATTTCTTAGCCGTGTGCGGTGCCCCCCTCCACCATAGTCCACCTCGATAATACTGTAGCGGTGCTTAGGTGAAGCGTTGCAACGGTAGAACATCAAGATCGTCACCACGCCGTCGTGCTGACAGAACTATTCCCCGACACTTTGCTGGATCGGAGTCCGGGGATCGTCATCGAGCTGAACGTGTGCTAGAATTCGGAGGTGCCGTACTTTCGGTGCTTGATCGGTCGGGCCGTGAAGACGTACGACTACATCAACCGCGTTGTTATAACGCTTCCGCTATCGGTCTACGAGGGTACGTGGACACCACTCTCCCCTCTCGTTGTTATGCATCACCATGATCTTGCGTGTGCGTAGGAATTTGTTTTGAAATTACTACATTCCCCAACACTTATACCATGGATTTAGAGGATTTTACAACTGCTTGCAAACTCCCGCAGTGGGGTAACATTAATGATCCTCACAAATCTGAATTTAGAGATCTCCTTGCTAGTATTACTGTGGAAGAATCTAGGGACATAGCACAAGCTACCACAGGGAGCATTCATTTTCTTGCTATACATTATTTTGCTCTCTTCATTGGTAGATGTATTAACGGTAAGGATGAAGCATGTCACATGTGTGTCCCTGATCTGTGTGTCCTCAAGAGTGTCGCGTTAGGTTATAAAGGTTATAACTCGGGGGCAGTAGTTGCACGAAGGATGCAAAATAATAGTAGAAAGGGAAATTTCTTTGGAGGAATTTATGCAACCCGTGTGGCTAATTATCTTGGTATAGCCCCACGAGAGGGAGATATGATAATACCTCCTGTTTATTTGGATTATGAAGCTACGGTCAGTCATCAATTTCTTGGGAGGAATGATCAATTCCTCCAATATCGACTAACCTATGACAGACGCAGCATCGTCCATGTTACTCTTCCTGCTCCCTACCTTTTTGATTATCAAGCAAAAGGAAGACATGTTGTTACCAGGGAGGAAGCAGCTCAATACGAGAGGGGAGTGGAGGCAGCTCACCAACATGCTGCAGCTCAGGAGGCGGTTGCCGCTGCATCTCAGTACAACCCCGGTTTCACTTATGGATATCAGCCAGGCGATCCTTGGTATTAGACCAACTTAGGCCAAAAGCATAAGCTTGGGGGAGTACGTATTTCTCACCGACTTTACATTTATGTTCACACACTAGTCGTCGGTGCTCATACTCTTTCTTTGTATTATCCATGCTAGTTTAAATTCCTTTTTCTAGTTTTCTTCTTGTGTGTTTGATAAACCTTGAGAAAAACCAAAAAAATTAGTTAGTTTAATTTCCATGCTTGTAGTAGAAATTAAAATAAAAACCCAAAAAGATTTCTAGTTCTTCTTCTTACTTGTTGGGAGTTTTCCCGTGTAAATAGTTTTCTTTTCTTTTCTTTCCTTTGGGGGTTGAGAAGACCATATTGAAAATGCTTAGTGGCTCTCACATGCATGATTGTTTATTTAACTTAGAGCCCATATTACTTGTCTTCTCTTTTGAGTTGAATGCTTGCAGATTCCAGCTTAGTCCAATGCACGTGCACTCTTATTATTTTACACATCGTTCGGTCGTGCAAGTGAAAGGCAATAATGACGACATATGATGGACTTATTGGGATGAGAAAAGCTGGTATGAACTCAACCTCTCTTGTTTTTGTAAATATGATGAGTTCATCGTTTCTGAGTCAGCTTATTATGAAGTAAACATATTTGCAATGACATTTAGAGATTATAGTTGCTTGTGCCATGCTTGATTAGCTTTGAGTTATAATGGTTTACCTTGCGTGCCAACATGCTATTAGAATGATTATGATGTGGTATGATGGGATGGTATCCTCCTTTGAATGAATTGAGTGACTCGACTTGGCACATGTTCACGCATGTAGTTGAAACAAAATCAACATAGCCTTCACAATATTTATGTTCATGGTGGATTATATCCTACTCATGTTTGTACCCGGTGTGAATTAGTTTTAATGCATGTTTATGACTGTTGTCGCTCTCTCAGTTGGTCGCTTCCCAGTCTTTTGCTAGCCTTCACCTGTACTAAGCGGGAATACTGCTTGTGCATCCAAACTCCTTAAACCCCAAAGTTGTTCCATATGAGTCCACTATACCTTCCTATATGCGGTATTTACCTGCCGTTCCAAGTAAATTTGTATGTGCCAAACTCTAAACCTTCAAATGAAATTCTGTTTTGTATGCTCTAGTCGCTCATGTTTCCACTAGGTCTGCCTATATCTTCCATGCTAGGTGTCTTATTCTCAGAGGAGTGGACTCCGCTCCTCATTCACGAGAAAGGGCCAGTAACCGGGATGCTCAGTCCCATGATCCAAAAAGATCAAAGCAAATCAAAATAATTAAACAAAACTCCCCCAGGGCTGTTGTTAGTTGGAGGCACTCGTTGTTTCGAGCAAGCCATGGATTGATGCTTGTTGGTGGTTGGGGGAGTATAAACTTTTACCATTCTGCGTGGGAACTACCTATAATGCATGTAGTATGGAAGATACAGCCATCTCATAGTTGTTGCGTTGACAGCGAAAGTATGCTGCTCAAAATGTTATTCAATCTCTATTTTAAAATCGAGCTTTGGCACCTCTACAAATCTCTTCTTCCCTCTGCGAAGGGCCTATCTATTTATTTTTATGTTGAGCCATCACCTTCTTATTAAAAAGCACCCGCTGGAGAGCACATTGTCATTTGCGTTCATTATTATTGGTTTATATTGAGTATGACTTGACTGGATCTCTTTTACCATGAATTGCAATGTTTAGTGAGTCCTTGATCTTTAAAGGTTCTCTGCATTTATGTTTTGCAGTCTCAGAAAGGGCTAGCGAGATACTATTTTGTTATATCATGTTATGATTGTTTTGAGAAAGTGTTGCCATCCGAGTTTTATTATTATGGATCGCTAGCTGATTATGTTATTGATATGAGTAATTGTGAGACCTAAGTGTTATTATGAGTATGGTTAGTTTATAATATTGTTGAAACCTGAATGATGGCTTTGCATGTTTACAACAACAAGAGCAAACAGAGTTTGTAAAAGTTTTTCTTTATCACTTTCAGTTTATCAACTGAATTGCTTGAGGACAAGCAAAGGTTTAAGCTTGGGGGAGTTGATACGTCTCCAACGTATCTACTTTTCCAAACACTTTTGCCCTTGTTTTGGACTCTAACTTACATGATTTGAATGAAACTAACCCGGACTGACGTTGTTTTCCGCAGAACTGCCATGATGTTGTTTTATGTGTTGAAAAGAAAAGTTCTCGGAATGACCTGCAAATCCACAAAGGCACTATTTGGAATTAATAAGAATTTCTGGGCGAAAGAAATACACGAGGGGGCCCACGGCCTGTCCATGAGACAGGGGGGCGCGCCCCTATCTCATGGGCCCCCTGGACCTCCACCGACCTCAACTCGAACTCTATATCTTCCGTCTCGCGGAGAAAAAAATCAGAGAGAAAGTTTCATCGCGTTTTACGATACGGAGCCGCTACCAAGCCCTAATATCTCTCGGGAGGGCTGATTTGGAGTCCGTTCGGGGCTCCGGAGAGGGGGATTCGTCACCGTCGTCATCATCAACCATCCTCGATCACCAATTTCATTATGCTCACCGCCGTGCGTGAGTAATTCCATCGTAGGCTTGCTGGACGGTGATGGGTTGGATGAGATTTACCATGTAATCAAGTTAGTTTTGTTAGGGTTTGATCCCTAGTATCCACTATGTTCTGAGATTGATGTTGCTATGACTTTGCTATGCTTAATGCTTGTCACTAGGGCCCGAGTGCCATGATTTCAGATCTGAACCTATTATGTTTTCATGAATATATATGTGTTCTTGATCCTATCTTGCAAGTCTATAGTCACCTATTATGTGTTATGATCCGACAACTCCGAAGTGACAATAATCGGGATACTTCTCGGTGATGACCGTAGTTTGAGGAGTTCATGTATTCACCATGTGTTAATGCTTTGGTCCGGTTCTCTATTAAAAGGAGGCCTTAATATCCCTTAGTTTCCACTAGGACCCCGCTGCCACGGGAGGGTAGGACAAAAGATGTCATGCAAGTTCTTTTCCATAAGCATGTATGACTATTTATGGAATACATGCCTACATTACATTGATGAACTAGAGCTAGTTCTGTGTCACCCTATGTTATAGCTATTACATGAGGAATCGCATCCGGCATAATTATCCATCACTGATCCATTGCCGACGAGCTTTTCATATATTGTTCTTCGCTTATTTACTTTTCCGTTGCTACTGTTACAACTACTACAAAAACCCAAAAACATTTATCTTTACTGTTGCTACTGTTACCATTATTATCATACTACTTTGCTACTAAATACCTTGCTGCAGATACTAAGTTATCCAGGTGTGGTTGAATTGACAACTCAACTGCTAATACTCAAGAATATTCTTTGGCACCCCTTGTGTCGAATCAATAAATTTGGGTTGAATACTTTACCCTCGAAAGCTGTTGCGATCCCCTACACTTGTGGGTCATCAGCTCCCTCGAGCGTGCCTTCCAAGCTGCATCAATCGAGGATCCTAGCAGCAAAGGCGAGAACCCTCCGAAGGCCGCCCCCAAGAAGAAGAAGCAACCATTTCACCCAAGGCCTCAGGAGGTCGGCCTCTCGGGCGGTGCCGCGTCAGGATCAGCGCCCGTGCATGGGGCGCCTCCTTCCATCGCATAGGAAGGCACGCCCAGCGCCCTCCTTGGGTAGGGCTCAGGGGCTCTGTTCTGGAGGGCCTCAGACCTTGCCAACATTATGAGGGAGGCGCTCGGGCACCACTTGGAGGCGTTCTTCACGGCATGTTTCCCTCAGGAAGGCGCAGGGCGAGGAAAGCCCAACGTTCAGGAATTTGTCACCAAGACAACTCAGGAGCTTCAGGAAGCAAGAGCCATGCGCGGCAATCGCCACATGCCTGGCGTGGCTTCCCATCCAGGCGAGGATGGCGGGCTGCGCATCAGCATCGACATCCCAGGGCTCAACCGAGCCGCGTTTCAGGAGCGTTTCTGGCCTTCGCATGTGCGATGCTGCGAGGGTCCACCGCACAGCTATGTTAGCATGCCTTTTGGCCTGCCGAACGCGGCTGCCATCCACCAGCGACACATGTGGAGCATTATGGCGGCTTAGGAGGCTAGGCACCACACGGTCCTAGCGGAGGTGGAGACGGTCCTCAAGGAACCGCCTGGACCCCCAGAGCCTCCTGAGGCTCAGGGTTCTGGTGGCTCGTGAGGAGCGGCCTCGTCACCGCGCATCTTCAGCTACTCCAACACCCCTCCCTCGTCTACAACGGAACCAGGTGACATCCCCCAAGTTCATTTCAGCTGGCAGCGCCCTCGGGGCTGCATCATTCCCAGGTAGCGTGGGTCCGTCCCTGTGGCATGTATCCCTTTTTCTTACGCTTTTAGCTTACCTTGCTGGGGGCGCCCCTCGGGCTGCATCATCCTCAAGCCGCTTGGGCCTGACCCAGTGGCATGTATCGATTCTACTGTTACCTAAGCTGGTTTGCCTTTCATGCCTAATCTACTTACAATTATCACCTGTTCGATTGCCATCTACCACGGGAGCCGCTCACGCTGGCACGACACTTGCGCACGGATCCATCCCTGGAGCCTCGACAAATCTGAGCAGTCGAGCTCTGGCCCGCGGAAGCCCCACACGCGTCACCTCACCAGGCCCTTAGTGCCCTCACCCTCTCTCTCAGGGCAGCACGGTTGGCCGGCAATCATAATGGCAACCCGTGCCTTTCTCATGCTGGTTTGCAGGAACCCCCTGAGGACTACAACGGGCGGCACCACGAGCTCCCTCTTTTTCCCATGTGATCCGCTTGTGCGTTAAAAGGGGGCTCCTGAGCATAGCGACTCAGGAGCTCTTACTGGCTCTCCAGCCCACACCCCCTGGCCTTGACCACGGCATTGCGACCTGGCATACCAGTGGCGGCTGAGCTCGCTCAAGGGCCGGGACCTGAGGACATAGAGCACGAAGGAGAGTGCGGGAAAGAGGAAGGCTCGCACGGGCCCAACCTAGCTGCGCTACCGCCGCCGACGCTCAAGTCCGGCGCAACACGAGGGAACGACTCGATACTACCAAGATAAGTTTCACACTTGGAACAGCTGATTGCTACAGCGCAGGACTATCATTTGGTGCGACCCTGTGTCGGCAACGTTGCTTTCCTTCCTCACCACTCGGTGACTGCTTGCGCGCTAAAGGGGACCTCTATAGCATCGCGACTCGGTGGCTCTTGCTGGACCTCGGGCCGCGCACCTCCTAGCCTTGACCACTGCATCGCGACCTGGCATACCCGTTACGGCTGCAGCCTGCCTGGGGACCGGGACCTGTCAGCGTAGAGCACCAAGTCGTCGCGAGGTTAGAAAGGGGGAACCAAGCCGGGACAGAACAACCGCTCAAACGATTTCATAATAAGATAGCATCAGCAAAAGACATCACAGACCCTTTACACGCCCCGCAGGGGTATTGCTTGATTACTCGTAGGGAACAAAAGAAGTGAACTTCGAGGAACCCTAGCTACTGATGCCTTCATGGCCGATGCCATCATCAATAGTGGGTAACGGAGGACCGGCACCAACCCCATCCAAATCAGTGGCAGCGACGGCCCGACGTTGTTGCCTTGCTCCGGGCACGGTGTGAGCTCGGGGGAGCGTAGCTGTCATCGCTCATCTCCGGAGTCTCGTAGAGCTCGGGAGAACTGCTGGACTCCCGAGCATCGCTGCTGCTGCCAGAGGAGCCGCCGGAGGAGCGGATGGCAGGCCCTGCCCCTGCCGTGTCGACGTCCTGGCTGTCCTCTCCTCGGCAGCACTCCAAGTGGTGGCCTTCCGCGTCTAAGACCTTGAAGAACAACGTGGAAGCGCCATCGTATTCAAAATGAATCATATGGGCGCCCTCCATTCGGCAGACCCGGGCAACCTCGCCCCAGCTTCGGGTCATGAAGACCTTGCCTGAAGAGATGACTTCAACCTCCGCTCCGGTCACCGAAGTGCTGCAGTTGGTGTGCTACAGCCAAAGCTCGAGAGGCCCCCTCGGCGGCATCTTGGCGGAGAAGAACGAAGGGAAGTGAATCCAGGTGCTTGGTGGCATCGCCACATGAAGCACAAGCTCGTGGGAGGAGTCCGCGGCGTGGACTCCATAGGCGACAGCGCGCGTCACCATGGCACGCCGACCGTGGCTGCGGTGCAGGCGGCGTCGTTCGCCGCCCCTCTCTCCTAAGCCCCCAGCTTGGGCGTGCAGGGGTAGAGGGTACCTAGGAGGCGGCCGCTCGTACCAAGGCCTCGCCATCTCCAACAACACGACCCCGTCGCCACGATGGACGGACCTCTTCTTCGGTGGGAGCAGATCAGGCCCCTCCCGGGGTCCTTTCCCTTCTCCTCGACCGAGAACCTATGGATCGGCGCCATTGGTATTGAAACTGGAGGCGGAGCAAGGAAGAAGAAGCGAGTGGAATGGGAAGAGATGGGCGGCGGGGGCTTGCGCCCTTCCTCATTTATAGCCCAAAGGAGGCCAACCGTCGGCCTCCATGATCGCAGGTAATGATAACCCATTTTGCATGCAGCAGCGACTCGTCAAGTCGTGGAGTTGCCGAGGCAGCATGGGGAAGCGGAGACGCCCACGTCCAATCAATCACCACATGTCAACCAAGGCCATAGTCTTGGGGGCCCGCGGCGCTCCGCACTTGCCCTTTGGCTTCGCTGCTAAGCCAAGTCTGAGAGTGCCTTGGGCCCGGGGCTATTGTCGTTGTTCTGGGAATGGGGGTCCCCAGACTTGCCTGCCTGCGGCCCGCGGCGTGGCTCCACCAGTGGCCTGGTGCGGCCCAACTTCATCAACCAAGCACTCAAGGCCGTCGCGAGGGGCCAAGCCTCGTGGGGCGGATAATGCAAGGCCTCCTCAGCAGCGGCCTCATCGGGCAGTCTCGCGAGAGAGGCGGAGAGATCAAGGCAAAGGGGTACCTCGCGAGGTTCCCATGACGACCAAGGCCAGGCGGGCGCCAGCGCACACAGTGCACTAGTTTCCCCTTTGGTGCTAAGGGGGCAAGCGCAGGCGCGGAGTACCAAGGCATCAGGCAAAGGTTTCCATATCGGTGCAACAAGACCAAGACTAGCAGGACGGTAGGACGGAGGTCACTGTGGAGCCCAAGACGGCGTCATCACTAGAGACTTTGGCAGGCGAAGACCACCTTTAGTCAGGATAGCATGTACTAGCTGTCCCCTTTCAAAATGGACGTTGTGGGATCCCTTCCCGCTCAATATTTGGGAACAGGACCAGGGCCTCTATAAATAGAACTAGCCACCACCATAGAGAGGAGGGACCCAACAGATCAATTCGGACCAGAACCACTCACCAAGCACAAGAACACCTCGCCTCAGGAGGTTGTTGTTCTCCTTGTACTGTTCATCATTAGCCCAAGAGGCAATCCACCACACCACACACTGGAGTAGGGTATTACACCACAATGGTGGCCTAAACCAGTATAAACCTCGTGTCTCTTGTGCTGTGATTTTGTTTAGTTAAGCCTAGGGATCACGATGATGCAGAGAGAGCGAGATTAGATAGGAGGAAATCTTCGTGTGCACCCCAGTGTTCGAACCTTAAGGGTTTTGCCGAAGCCCGATATCCGACACCGCCGCCTGACACTGGAGCGCGAGCACGGCTCCATGCTCCAAGGACTGCACGTCAGAGCCAACAATGCCTTGGGTGTTATTTCCAATGATAGTGCTCCTCACCCGCACGAGCACGACTACGCCAGCCATATCAACTTCTTTACTGCTATCGTGACCCGCCTGGAAGACCAAGCCGCGAAAGCTCGCCAGCTTGTTGAGGAGAGGAGCCGAGGCCTCCTCGGGCATGCACTCTCGCGTATCTTCAACAACCTCCTGAACCTTGATTCTCACTTTGACTTCAGGACCGTGCTAGCCCCCGTTCCTGCGGCCACCCAAGACAAGCTCTCCGGATGGGTGGATGTCCATGTGAACGCCCAGGTGAAAGGAGCTGACTCCTAAGGATGACACGGCCGTGCTCGCGGCCAAAGAAGCTGGAGCAGGTGGTGATGACATGGAGGATGGCAGCCACGATGCAGACAACACGGATGGGAGTGACGAAGAAGGCGCGTCCAGCTAGGCCCGTGTTTCCTTTTGCTTTGACCTGTATAACAAAAACTTGAACGCATTCTTGTGAGAGCATTTTGAGAAGGGGTGCCCCTTATGATGTACGGGATTGTAAAACGTTCCTGAAAAGGCTCCCGGAGCTGGGCCCCACAGGGTTGCGGGCTAATGAGCGGAGTAGTCGTTTTATGAGTTATCTTTGATCTCATGGGCTTTGAGTGAGGCATGGCGCCGTGGCAGTGCTCCTTCTCCTGAGGCGAGCCTGTCGTGAGCTCATAGGTTCTAAGCCTCCCGAGGGGCCTGCTGGCCTGTGGTAGAGTGCCTCGTGAGAAACCAGGCGCCAGACCGTGGCGAGGTGGACACGCGGGGCGGCCGCACCCTTGAGCCCCCATGAGGAGCAATCGGTACCAGCGCGCACACCGCACCCAACCCCCTCTCATGAGGCGCTAGAGAGCAGGGTGGCAGGCACAAGCTCCGGAAAGAACGCAAGAGCTGACGGCAAAAGAGCGACGCAATACGAGAAATTCCCCCATTTTTATAAATGCATGAAAGACAACTCCTTCATAAAAGGTGGCAAGCGAGTACAAAAAGGAAGCAAAAAGCAGGCAGCCGCGTCCGGTGCCTAACTGGTCTTCGGTCTTCGATCTTCTCACCAGCGTGGAGCTAAGTGCTTCCACTGGCTAGGCATAGTCATTGGGGACAGTGTTGACGGCCAGCGCGGAGCATGATGCTTCCACTAGGACGTGGGTGGGAGCCCTCGTGAGGCCCCAGGGTGGCACTCAGGAGACTCTAGGGCGTGTATAGCCCCACTCATTATTACGTGAGAGTGTCACGAGCGGAGACCTTCATAGGCCGGAGCCTTGCTTCATGTCGCCCGACGAGGACCCCTGCCGTGCGCCACCCCCAACCACCGTTGGGGAGACCAGAAACCAGGACAAGACCAAGGGGCAAGGGGGACGCTGGCGGCATCCTCGGCGAGCGTAGGCCCCCCGCCGAGGAGAAGGGCCCGCCGACACCTTCCCAATAGGGAACCTACCTCCTGGCAGAGCCCTGCTCTGCGCGGCACGAGGAGGGCCCTGCCATCGGGCTTTCCCCGTGCTGCTCCAAACATCCTTCGCTCTCCTGCAGGGGATCCGGCGTCCTGAGAGTCCTGGTGGCTGCTGTGTCCTAGTTCAACTATGATCCATGGTCAGTGTAAGCGTGCCCCTGTGGCGTTAGCTGTACCCAGAGGCCACCGCTGTTGGAGATGTCGGTAGGTCTTGGTGGTGGTTCAAAGGAGAGCTCGGCCTCGTGTATGTCCAGCGCCCAGCCTGGCATGGGGGATCGGCTGGGGCCCTCTCCTCGCACGTGCCTTGGGTCCATTACAACAAGGACGTAGGCTTCCAGGCTGTTCGCGCCAGAAGCATCGCCCGGCTTCCTCACACTCCCGCCTTCTTCAGTCGCCCTCTGATCCTGTTGGCCAGGGGCTTGCACTCCAACGCGGCCCCTGGTGATGTCGCCTGGAGCAGCCCCGTGCCGAGGGGGCACGTTCGGGGTAGCGCGGGCCGCTGCATGGGGCCAGTCAGTGTTGAGAGGCTCTCCAAGACCCCTGGGAGGGGACGCATGGTTGTGTCGAGGATGAGCGCGCGCCCCCACCACTGCATGTGACGTGGGCAGGGTGCAGAACGGTGCCCCCCTGCATGTCACATCTAGCAGCTCGGTGACTCATTCCAGCAGGGCGTCACGGCTACTCTCCAGCAACCTGCACCGCAAGAGCTCTTGAGCCACGATGATCGCTGCCCGCATGTTTGCTTGTTCCCTGGGCGAGTGTGGGGCTGTTGCTGCACTGTGGTTCGCAGATCACGTGGCGGCGCGGCTGTGGCGCGGCGCCAATGGAGAGGGTTGTACCACACGCCCCCCGCGGCCGATCACCCCCGGCAGGACACGGGCCGCGAGCAAGGCGGAGTGGATGTCCTCTTCGCCGGTGGGTGCTGTCAAGGAGGTCTGGACGACCCAGTGCTCGACGTGCGCCCTCGAGGTGTCAGCCATGGTGTTGATGGAGCAGCGGAGGACTGGTCGATAGAAGAGAGGATCCGACGCACCCCTTCCTGGTGCGCCAAATGTCGGATTTCGGGATCCAGCAACCCGTGAGAGGTTTGAACTCTGGGGTGCGTGCGGAGATCTCAACCTGTCCAGCCTGCCTACTCGTGATCCTCCTAAGCCTAATGCATCGAGCTCAAAGAGACAAAAAGACACAGAGATTTATACTGGTTCGGGCCACCGTTGTGGTGTAATACCCTACTCCAATGTCGTGTGGTGGGTTGCCTCGAGGGGCTATGGATGAACAAGTACAGTGGATGAACAAGCCTCCAGAGGAGAGGTGTTCTTGAGCTGGTGTGGTGTTCTACTTGTGCTGGGTCCGGTCCTCCTCCTCCCTATGGTGGTGGCTAGTCCTATTTATAGTGGCCTTGGTACTCTTCCCAAATATGAGCAGGAAGGGATTCCACAATGGCGGGATTTGAAAGGGGACAGCAGTATAGTCTATCCTGACAAAAGTAGTCTTCGCCTGCGAAAAGCCTCTGGTCGTGACGCTGCGGTGGGCTCATTCATGACCTCCGTCCTGACGGTCTTGGTCTCTTTGCACTGAAATGGCAACATTTGGCTAATTCCTCGGGACTCCGCACCTGTGGCTTGCCTCCCTTGCACCAAAGAGGAAACATGTGCGCTGCGCCTGCCTGGCGCCCGCCTGGCACCCGTCTAGCCTTGTCCATCATGGCTGACGTCAGTTGAGCCACATGAGGTAGCCTTCATAGAACTCTTCGACCCTCAGGATCCCTCCTGAGGAGGCCAACTCCTTCGGGGGTCTTGGCGTCACCTGCCTCGTGAGGCTTGGCCTCTCGCGAGGGTCTTGTGGTGTTGGTGTTAAAGCTGGGCCGTACCAGGCCGTCGATGGAGCCACGTGGTGGTCCACAGGCAGGCAGGGCTGGATACCCCCGAATCCAGGACACTGACAGATTTGAATATAGTATTTGTGCTTAGTTGAAGTAGAGAGAAGAGGAGAGAGAAGAGAAGCATGTTGTAAACTTGTAGCTGGTTGTAGTAGGAGCTCCAGCATACTTTGTGAGACAAAATGTGGGGCCATTATTAATGATATAGTATTATACTGAAGGAACTAACTATTGTACTAGCAGGCTATTAGGTTGGTTCTAGATGATGTGTCAACTTCATATAGCCGGATGTTGGCTATACTATTAACCATGCTCTAAGTGTGGTGTGAGTAGGTGAGTGTGAGTTGCACCACTTTTTAATGTGATCTATTCTAGCATTTATATGATCATGATAATAGTCACTCACTAAGGAACTTGAGTACTTTAAGTGTGTGTTGCCGGACAAATTTGTTGTTGGGACCATCATTGCCAAGCTTCCACCTTCGTGGAACAATTTTGCTACTTCTCTGAAAAACAAGAGACGCGAGTTTTCTGTTTCGGATCTCATTAGCACTGTTGATTTTGAAGAGAAGGCGAGACCAAAAGACACACGTGCTTGGGTCTCTGAGGGAGCTTCTAGTGCGCACATGGTAAACGAGAAGAACTTCCAGCCCAGCCAGCCCCAAAACAACAAGAAGTGCAGCCGAAGGTGGAAATCAACTAAGGACTTATGAAATTATATATAATCTTCCTTAGGCAGGTCAGTATCCCCTTCGTCCAAACGATCATGTTTTGTCATGCCGAGCTATTGATATGTGCTACTGTTTTGCAACACCATTTAAGTATAGCTATTGTTTTCCTATCTTTTCAGATTCAGGACAATGAAGATGATTTCAGGGGAACTGCACAATATGGACTCATGTTGAGTCATCTCTATTGCCTCATGTATTTGCTGCAAATGTGTCAGCATCAATTGCAAGATGAGGCAACTAGCTAGCTATGGAGTTGCCAACATGCCCAAAGTGCTCGCAACATTGAGAAGAAACAAGCATGCCCAGGAAATTAATGCGTGCGCAGGGAGGCCCTTTGCTCAGAGAAGCATCGACCGATTTTCTTTATTTCAACTTCTTCTCACAACTTCTATTGGTTATAGCATGGTGAATCATTGAGATGCATAAACATGCTGAACTTTTGTTCTTATGAATGTTAGTATGCATACCGTATCTTCTGAACCTTAGTTTAATGTGAGTGTCTGCATCCAGTACCGCATCCTCTAATTTGGTGGATTCCAAGTTGAAAAAGGTTACCGTTGAGTAGCCATAAGCTGGAGGCGTCTTTTTTTCGAATGGGCAATAAGGTGGAGAGTGTCTCGGGCTGCCTCTAGCACAAGGCCCTCCAGTACGAAACACGGGCAGCCGACTGGTCTGATACAAAAGCCTATCCATCTTAAAGCCCATTTGTTTTTGTTTTTTACGAGGAGAAGCCCATATTTCTTGAAGAGGGGGAGATCGTAGAAAAACCATCCTTCCTCATCGCTTCCACATATACTGCAACTCACTCTCTCGCTTCCGTCTCCCCTCAATTCCCCCTGCTCCCCATCTTCCTCACTCATCCAGAAAGCCCCTGCTCACCTTCTTCCTCACTCGTACAGAAAACGTCTGCTCATCTTCTTCCACTCCTACAGAAATCCCCAGCCCTCCTTCTTCCCCACTTGCACTGCCACTAGGCTCATCTCTGGCTACTCTGGTCAAACCCGTGAGCTCGGCACGATGCCCACAAGGAAAATGGAGTCAGCTGGCCCCAGCGCCAAGAAGATGAGGCTCCCGCTAGCGGCGACGCTGGTTGTAGATCCCGCACCTGCAGCGTCGGGAGAAGCAGCGAGCCCCCCTCCCCCCGAGATCTTAGGAACTGATAGAATCTCTGGTGGACCGCATCAGCGATCTCCCAGATGTGGCACCCCGGCTCAGAGAAAACCGGAACGCCCCGTATTCCAGCCCAGAGATCGAGATGAAGTCTTCTAAAATACGACACTTCTTAGCATAGAACAAACCAGCCCTTTATTACAATCTATTTGGGTACAAGGGGTTACATCGGCACGGCGACACTATGCCTGCCACTATTGCTCTATGCAAGCAGCAGAACAACTCATAGCGGCGGAATAACTCTAGCAGTGAAGCAACGACGACGGTGGTGAACTCCACTCTGCGGGGACTCTGGCTGGAACACTTATCCTAGCTAGCAAACAAGGACTCCACGGCAAACAAGCAATCACATCCGGCATGTCCTGCAAACTGGCATGACACGCCAGGTCAGTACATTGAATGTACTTGCAAGCTCACAATAATCCAGAAGCATTCAAGACAAACAACAGATGGCAATTACAGGTTAAGTAGGGATTATCATGATATCATCAGAACAGCATAGCATGAACATGGCATGAACATACGAATCTGACGATACTAACATGCAACAGGATGACACTATCATGCACCATTTATTCTGTTCGGGTTACCTCGTAACCATCCCATGCACAAACTTACCAACCTCGGACATCACACGATCATCTCAAGATCAAATCAAGCTTGGTATAAACAATACCGCAGTAGTCATTACATAACCACAAGGAGCTTGATCTTTACCCATGATTCTCGCACAACATCACGAATATACAACAACTCGGTATCCTCGATACCACGGTGATCAATCACAGATCACAAACGGAACCACTCTGGGCTTAACGGGTTACCTCGTAACCCAAACGGAGATCATTCATGGATCACAAAACGGAACCACTCTGGGCTCAACGGGTTACCTCGTAACCCAAACGGTGATCATTCACGGATCACATAACCAACTTATCTCATCATCGAACCGGGGTTGTTATTAATCACATTGTTATTATTATTATTATTATTATTATTATTATTATTATTATTATTATTATTAATGCCATAATCAAAGATTTGATCGTGTTCTCACATAGATGATTGGATGGGGCTGCAAATGGGTGGAGAGGGTTAATATGAGCACATGAATAAGTGTGCAAAAGTTCAACTCATTTGGATACTCCTATCTAGTACTTCCTTCACAATGGCTTCTGTCTGACAGAAACTTTGAAAAATCACTGAGGAAGATTGGCTAGGAAAATAAAGTTGAACTTTGGCACAGGGCAATTATTTGAACATGAAAAGATGTCCAAAAAGTTTGAGGTCAACTGGACAAGGGGAAATAGCACTTCCTTCACAACCTGCCACACAGGACAGAATAGAAAAACAATTATTTGAGCATGATAGAAAACATGGCAAGTAAAATATTTTGCCACATTTGACGAAGATATGACCCAAACAATTTATGAGAATTATTTGGGAATTTTTGGAGTGAGGGAAATATAGGTTGCTTCACAACCTAGGGCAAAAAGGATAATTCCTTTAATAGAAAAGGAATATTCCCAATAAAAAGAATATTGGGATTGGTCCAAGGATGAAAATGACAGGGTCTAGGGAAGGATTTGGGAATGAAAATCCACTCTGGAAACAAAGAAGAGGGCATCTTCTTCAGTTTCCAGACCACAAAGCCACGGAGAAAGAAAACTCACGCAAAAACCTCAGAAAAACAAAAGAAAAAGAAAGGGCCAAAAAATCAGGCTATCACACCAGAGGTCATCCTTGAGGAGACCATCTCGCTTCTCGCCACCAAGGATTGCTGCTGCACACAAGTCCTCTCAACTCGGTGGCACCCTTTATGGTGCACCGCGCCCCTCAATCTCGACTCTCATCAGATATCTGTCCTTCCTGAATTTGATCTCCTTAGAGCCAGCGTCTCCTCTCGCCAGCAGGGCCTCATTCAACGCCGCTGCATCCCAACACGCTACCTGCTGTCCATACCCGGCACGGTGGACGCTTGGCTGACATCCCCTGAATTCGAAAAACTCCAGCAGTTTGAGTTCTACCATTACCACGAAAGTTTCATACCACGAACACACCAAGAATTTGTGCCCACACCACCTTGTCCATGTCATGGTTTTCCTCCTCTCTCCACACCACCACCTTCGCCCGGTGCCATCTACCAGACAATCGGGTACAAATGCTTCGACTCCCACTGCTAAAAAAACTTTCACTTGTGATGGTTTATCTGTCGGAGACCTCGCTGCACAACGTTATCCACTCCACTTGCCCTGTGAAGGACAACAGCTCAATATTGAAGATGCCCCTTCACTTCAAAGGTTGCTCCTTGATGATTGTTATAAACCTTCACAAATAACTGTCGTCTCTGCGCCCAAACTGGAGACCTTGGGTGTAATTCATGACCCGTTTAATGATCACAAGAAATTGGTGTTTGGCTCCACACTTTTTCAGGTACCGTATATTATCATCTACACATTTGTAATCATAAGCTGCATTTTTCATTTGTGCGCATAAATTTTATATCATCTTGGAGTATACTTTGGGTACTAATATTATGTTATACTCTCAATGAAGAGTTCATCCATTGGTAGCCTATCAATGCTGCTGGATTCTGTCAAGATCTTATATATCGGAATGTTTAGTTTTGATCTGAACATAATTATTGGCTTGCTGCAATGCTTTCAATCTCTAGAGAATTTAGATAGAGAGGTGATGATTTCAGGCACATTGAAAGCCCGTATGTGTTGTACTAGAATTAACCGTTCAGTTGTCGTTCTTTCGA
This sequence comes from Triticum timopheevii, assembly GCA_963921465.1. Taxonomy (NCBI): domain Eukaryota; kingdom Viridiplantae; phylum Streptophyta; class Magnoliopsida; order Poales; family Poaceae; genus Triticum; species Triticum timopheevii. Next base: position 501,207,808 of record OY997272.1, read on the forward strand.
CATACTCTTTTTTCTAGACCTTAACTGTTTTCAATCTTCATGTCTACTTACGCACAACCACATGGAGCAAAACATATAACCAATCGGTGGCATAATAAGCACCAGGATTTTCTCAGTTCTCATGCCATTCGTTTGAGGACAATAATGATGGAAGGATATGCATCCAACCAGACAAACAGAAGCTTTGTCACATTCTTCCTGTTGAATGTGAGGTTACTATTGTCCATGAGGCTTAAGTTTTACCGCAAGAGATTTCTCACGGACGGACACATTGAACAGCAAAAAAAGAAGTTTCAGGTGGACAAATGGGCTTCTAAACGTGCTCGGCTTCCATTTATAACAAGTGGTAGTCATCCTGAAATAATTTTTTTTGCACAGGATATTGATTTTATGGATCAGACCGATCCATTTGTTTGTGACTGCGAAAAAGAGTGGTTGGGTTAGATGTTACTGCCATGTTCAATCTGGGTTTTGTCTAAAAATTTGATGAACAATTAATCCTTGGGCTTTTTGTACCATTTGTAAGCTTGAGTTGCATGTTGTTGCCCTCGTACTCCCCTCCACCAGCCACTACACTGCCGCATCTTCCACGGCTGCTGTTCGTTCCCATCCGAGGCCTCGCCGTCGTTCTCCGCCTTGGCTCGCTCACTGTGCCTGCCACCATCTGGCATTTTCAACATGGTCAACAACCAAAAGGAATAAAGAGATGACTGTACGTGGAGAGGCTGACAGTAGGGACCCACCAGGGTCATTGCATTACGCAAGCATGTGCCTCGTTATTACAAGCCAAAAAAATACTTCCTCCTAATTGTTTGACAACTAGGTCCCATGCCATTGTCAATTGAAAGCACAAGTGCTCCCTGGGTGATTTTGGTAATTCATGACAACATATCTCTTGTTGGACTAACTCTTTTATCTAGTATATTTCAGATAAGTCCAACAGCGGAGTGGCATGGACAAGAGGATGTGGAACCCCTTCAAGATGCTAAGGACAAAGGATTGACTCAAGCTCAAAGCACAGGACTCTATATTTTCCATTTCGGTGATCCAAGATCACATTGAGTCCATAGGAAAGCCAATACTATCAAAAGGGGATGAGGTGTTTCTTAATGGCTTGCTTGCTCAAAATGCTTAGTGATATGCTCCAAAGCCCTCAACCACTTTCTCATATCCATATATGTCCCAAACCTTAAAGTCAAACTCGGCCCCACTAATTTGATCTATCTAGCGCCACCGAGTTCATTTGACATAGCCACTGCCAGAAACCCTAGTCTTTTCGGTCTCACCGATAGGGATCTCGGTCTCACCGATATGGGATTGCAAACTCTCTGTTTCCCTTCGTAACATTTCGCTCCAACCGAAATGAGCGATCGGTCTCACCGAGTCTGCAATGCAAACTCTCTGTTTACTTTTTGTATAGCTTCGGTCCCACCGAGACGATCGAATCAGTCCCACCAAGTTTGCCTGACCAACTCTCTAGTTTGCTTATTAGCAAAGTCGGTCCAACCGAGTTTGAGTAATCAGTCCAACCGAGATTATGTTATGCCCTAACCCTAATGATATCGGTCCCACCGAGATGACATGTCGTTCCCACCGAAATTGTCTAACGGTCACATATGAACTGAATCAGTCCGACTGAGATTTTTGATCCGGTCCAACCGAGTTTGGTGTAATGTGTGTAACAGTTAGGTTTTGTGTGGAGGCTATATATACCCCTCAATGAGCAAGGGTCTTCGCATTTGACTCGACGAGTGCGAAGGGTAAGGAAGCTAGCCGAGCCTAGGAGGATTCGCTTAGGTAGCTGGAACATAGGTTCTCTGACAAGGAAGCTTCGGGAGCTAGTTGATGCAGCGGTCAGGAGAGGTGTTGATATCCTTTGTGTCCAAGAAACCAAATGGAGAGGACAGAAGGCGAAGGAGGTGGAGGATACTGGCTTCAAGCTGTGGTACACAGGGACGGATGCAAACAGAAATGGCATAGGCATCTTGATCAACAAGAGCCTGAAGTATGGAGTGGTAGACGTCAAGAGACGTGGGGACCGGATTATCCTGGTCAAAGCTGGTAGTTGAGGACTTGGTTCTCAATGTTATCAACGCGTATGCCCCACAAGTAGGCCACAATGAGAACACCAAGAGGGAGTTCTGGGAAGGCCTGGAAGACATGGTTAGGAGTGTTCTGATTGGTGAGAAGCTCTTCATAGGAGGAGACCTCAATGGCCACGTGGGTACACCTACCACAAGTTTTGAAGGGGCGCATGGGGGCTTTGGCTATGGCATCAGGAATCAAGAAGGAGAAGATGTCTTAAGCTTTGCTCTAGCCTACAACATGATTGTAGCTAACACCCTCTTTAGAAAGAGAGAATCACATCTGGTGACTTTTAGTAGTGGCCAACACTCTAGCCAGATTGATTTCATCCTCTCGAGAAGAGAAGATAGGCATGCGTGCCTAGACTGTAAGGTGATACCTGGAGAGAGTGTTGTACCCCAGCATAAGCTGGTGGTTGCTGACTTCTGCTTTCGGATTCATGTCCAGCGGGATAAGCGTGCCAAAGTCGCTAGAACGAAGTGGTGGAAGCTCAAGGGGGAGGTAGCTCAGGCGTTCAAGGAGAGGGTCATTAAGGAGGGCCCCTGGGAGGAAGGAGGGGATGCGGACAATGTGTGGATGAAGATGGCGACTTGCATTCGTAAGGTGGCCTCGTAGGAGTTTGAAGTGTCTAGGGGAAGGAGAAGCGAAGATAAGGATACATGGTGGTGGAATAATGATGTCCAGAAGGCGATTAAAGAGAAGAAAGATTGCTTCAGACGCCTATACCTAGATAGGAGTGCAGACAACATGGAGAAGTACAAGATGGCGAAGAAGGCCGCAAAGCGAGTTGTTGGTGAAGCAAGGGGTCGGGCATATGAGGACCTCTACCAACGGTTAGGCACCAAGGAATGCTAAAGGGACATCTATAAGATGGCCAAGATCCGAGAGAGGAAGACGAGGGATATTTCAAAGTCAAATGCATCCAGGACGGAGCAGGCCAACTCTTGGTGAAGGACGAGGAGATTAAGCATAGATGGCGGGAGTACCTCGACAAGCTGTTCAATTGGGAGATTGAGAGTTCTACCATTGAACTGGACGACTCCTTTGATGAGACCAGCATGCGTTTTGTGCGGCGAATCTAGGAGTCTGAGGTCAAGGAGGCTTTAAAAGGATGAAAGGAGGCAAGGCGATGGGCCCTGATTGTATCCCCATTGAGGTGTGGAAAGGTCTCAGGGACATAGCGATAGTATGGCTAACCAAGCTTTTCAACCTCATTTTTCGGGCAAACAAGATGCCAGAAGAATGGAGACGGAGTATATTAGTACCAATCTTCAAGAACAAGGGGGGTGTTCAGAGCTGTACTAATTACCGTGGAATTAAGCTGATGAGCCATACAATGAAGCTATGGGAGAGAGTCATTGAGCACCGCTTAATAAGAATGACAAGCATGACCAAAAATCAGTTCGGTTTCATGCCTGGGAGGTCGACCATGGAAGCCATTTTCTTGGTACGACAAATTATGGAGAGATATAGGGAGAAAAAGAAGGACTTGCATATGGTGTTCATTGACTTGGAGAAGGCCTATGATAAGATACCGCGGAATGTCATGTGGTGGGTGTCGATGTCAAAACTAGCGGATCTCGGGTAGGGGGTCCCGAACTGTGCGTCTAAGGCTAATGGTAACAGGAGGCTGGGGACACGATGTTTACCCAGGTTCGGGCCCTCTCGATGGAGGTAATACCCTACTTCCTGCTTGATTGATCTTGATGATATGAGTATTACAAGAGTTGATCTACCACGAGATTAGAGAGGCTAAACCCTAGAAGCTAGCCTATGGTATGATTGTTGTTCGTCCTATGGACTAAAACTCTCCGGTTTATATAGACACCGGAGAGGGCTAGGGTTACACAGAGTCGGTTACAATGGGAGGAGATCTACATATTGTATCGCCAAGCTTGCCTTCCACGCCAAGGAAAGTCCTATCCGGACACAGGACGAAGTCTTCCATCTTATGGTATGATTGTTCTTCTATCCTACGGACTAAACCCTCGGGTTTATATAGACACTGGAGGGGGCTACGGTTACATAGAGTCGGTTTACAAAGGAGGAGATCTACATCCGAATCGCCAGGCTTGCCTTCCACGCCAAGGAGAGTCCCATCCGGACATGGGATGAAGTCTTCTATCTTGTATCTTCATAGTCCAACAGTCCGGCCAAAGTATATAGTCCGGCTGTCCGGATACCCCCTTATCTAGGACTCCCTCAGTAGCCCCTGAACCAGGCTTCAATGACGATGAGTCCGGCGTGTAGATTGTCTTCCACATTGCAAGGCGGGTTCCATCTCCGAATACTCCAAGATAAATTCCGAACACAAGGACCGTGTCTAGCTCTGCAAGATAAAATTCCATATACCACTATAGAGGGAATAATAACCCACGAATCTAATCTGCTGACAACTCTTCGAAAAGTGACATCACGCCACGGTCCGGTTTTTATTCGAACCGTTTTTACAAGTTGCTACCGCACATACCGCGAGGCGGTTTCCTTGGCACGTCTTGTCAGAGAAGAGATCGTGTCCCCCTTACTACGAGATCCTCATCAATATGGCTATGGGTAATCCAACCATGCATGTTGGCATAACCCCGTGTTTTTAGGCAAGTCCCGAACGACCACGTTTGGGGACGCTTGATATTCTTCCCCCCTTTATAAAGGAGCTGAGGCCTATCCCTCTATCTCCACGCTCGCACATCTCGCACCCTGAGTTCCAACACCCAAAGCTCGATCCTAAGCACACCGGATCTTCGATCATGTCCCGATCCGACCATCAAGGCCAGTGGATGGCTTCCTCTATCACAGAGGAGGATATTGCGAAGCTCAGGGAGGCCGGGTATTTGACCATCGATGTCAAGCATAGGCTTCCTGCTCCCGAACAGGTTATCCCCACTCCCGAGCCCAATGAGAGTGTCGTATTTGTCTCCCACTTCCTCTGGGGCTTGGGTCTTACTCTTGACCCCTTCGTGAGGGGGCTTATGTTCTACAACGGGCTAGATTTCCATGATCTAGCTCCGGATTCCATCCTCCACATCTCGTCATTTATCGTCGTGTGTGAGGCCTTCCTCCACATTAGCCCCCACTTCGGCTTATGGCTCAAGACTTTCAATGTGAAGCCGAAGATGATCGAGGGGCAACACGCAGAGTACGGAGGCGCCATAATAAGTAGGAACGTTGATGCCCCGTGGCCCGAAGGCTCCTTCCCGGAGGCATCTGATTTACGGCAACGGAGGTGGTTCTATGTCATAGCTCCTCGAGGCTCAAAGTGGGCAGCCGCACCCGCCTTTCGCTCGGGCCCTCCACCTCAACTGGCATCATGGGCCAACGTGGGACTGAACTAGGGACCCGCAAACGATGTACCAATGTTGCAGAGCCGCATTCGGGAGCTTCTCGAGAGGGACATTAGTCTTGTCAAAATAATCCAGGTAATGCTAGTTCGGCGGGCCCTACCATGCAAACGTCGTCCTCTCCGAATGTGGGAGTTCAATCCAGAAGGCCCGTGAACCATTCAACACTTCCTCGGCACGTCACCCGAAGGGATGTATAAGTTGTTCTTCGGACCATGAATAAAGTGTCCGGACACCACCGAGGATGCGGGTCTGAGCTGCAACCGCCCAGATACCCAAGTAAGTAACCCTATAACCGAACACTTTGCTTGTATTTGTCATAGCATTGTTCTGAATACTGTCCGCAACCAGGATTGGCTTAGCAAGGCGGAGTGAATCAGGTGTCCGGCCCCACTTCCTGAAGGCTTGCCCAGTTCGGTCATAGCCAAGATGCTCGAGCGGATGTTAAGTCAAGTGCCATCGAGGAAAGAGGAAGGGAAGAGTGGGGAGGCCAAGAGTGGGCCTCACACATTGTGCATCCGAACCGAGGGAATTAATGTCTCCATGGAGGAGGAGAATTGGGAGGGTGAACCTGGGGTTTCCTCCACCCACGGGAAGAAAAGGGCCGCCTCTGAAGACTTGGAGACGGGGGCGCCTAAACAAAGGAAGAGAACTTCACCAAAGGCCCCTGCCCCGAAGGGCGTCCTCACCGCACAGTGCCCGCTAACGGGCCAGCCCTCCACCGAGCTGTAAGTTTAATTAAACAAGGAACTTATTGCTTTTTCCTCTGAGAGTAATAACCAGGACCTGTTTTTTGTAGTCCGATCAGCAGTTCATCTCAACAGGGTTCGTCCTCGGGGGATCTTCCTCCGGAGATGATGGAGAGTGAAACCCCACCTACCTCTCCACCCTGTGAGGCAGGCGACCCTAAGGTATCGTCACGGAGGAGTCCAGATCCAATGGGGCCGGAAGCTAACACTTCGGCCGCCCTGAGCCCAGCGTGTTCGGCTCCCATGGCGGACCGTGAAAAGGGTCCGGGAGAGTCCGGTGTCTGGCCGAACACGCCGAAGGGCCTCCTGGAGTCAGCTGCTCTCTTGGAGGATCATCGTACACTAATGGGTACGGTGTTGGAGAAAATCTCGTCCGCCACAAGCTGTTTAAACGAGGCTTTCAGGAGCCTGCTCAACGGCTTTGAGGTAAGCCGCAAAAATACGTAGCTTTTAGTTGTACCGCACGCGATACATGCGCTCTGTATAGATAGTAGCCCCTAAGACTGTGGGTGCCAGCCCATGGCGGCAAACGGAGGATCACACTCCCAGATAATGATCGCACTTGTATTGATGTGCAGGTTGCTAAGGGTTCGGAAATAGACCAGACCGCTGAATGTGTCGAATTGAGGCGGCAGATTGACGTGGTGGAGGCCGACGTCACGCTTGTGAACAAGCGATTCGAGGAGTCGTAGAGTATGTGTTCCTATATCCACATCTGTTTTGGGAAATTGTAAGAAGGTTGTAATATTAATGTGATGTGATGTAGTTGCACGCGGAGCTGCTGCCCTTGAGGCCCTGGGGGCGGAGCTTTCCCTAGCCGAGGAACAAGCCTGGGTTAGCAATGCGGCTTCTCTAAAGGCAGCCGAAGAATTGAAAGTTGAACAGGCCGCTCATCTCCGAAGTGAAGAAAGGATAGCCGAGATGGATGTGGAGCTGAGGGATGCCGCCGGCCGGTATGAGCTTCTCGAGAAGGAGAATCAGGCGAAGGCGGCTAACCTGAAGAAGGCACTAGATTCAGCTAAGGAGACGCGCTCTCAGATTAGAGACGCGCGGGAGGAACTTCGACAAGCCGGAGAAATCGTGGCTGGAAATCCATATTTGTTGCGGATGAAGTTTTTAGATCCAAAGTATGCTCCGTTGGATAAGCTATGGAGCGCCGCAGATGAGTATGCGGACTTGGCGAAGAGTGCGGCTGATGCGACCAAGTTATTCAAGGATCATGAAGATAACAAAATGGAAAGGCTGTTCTGGTCGCAATTTAATGCCCCAGCACGCTCCTTACCCTTGAGTGAGAAGATGGCTGCTATAGCCGAGCTCCATAGGCTGTTCGGCCTTGCAATGAGGTCTGTGATAGACCATCTATGGCCCAAGGGGCCGAAGCTGGACAGCTACTTTGGTTTGGTGCAACAATTATTTGGCACCAGAGCGCAAATCAATACCGTGAAGAGATCGGCGTGCATAGAGGGTGCGCGGATGGCTCTTGCCCATGTGAAAACATACTGGGTGGATATGGAGGCCACCAGCATTGCAACCCAGGGTCCGGCAGGATGCCAGGACCCAGCCGAGCACTATTTTGAGCAGGTCGTAGAAGGTGCCCGTAGAATAGAGGCTCAGTGCTCAAAGAATGTCATGTTTGAGTGACGATTCTGTTAGTTGTAAACAATTATGTGTTTAATTATAGAGGTCGTGTTTATACTTTTGCCTAGAAGTGTTATGATGTCTCCTGTGTGGCCATTAATGTATGCATATAACGTGAAAGTTAGCAGTCGTTGGCTTCAGCCCCCACACATATAATGCGGGGGTGTTCGAAAAGAGAGGCGTAACACACTTGATCCAACGTCTTGGTCCGTTAAGGAGGTGATCGCACGTCGAACTAGGCAACCGGACTATAAAGCTGTAACGCTTTCACTTAGCCGTAGGAGTTTGAAAGGTGGGACTACTATGTAGCCCCTGGTACTTTCGCGTGCATCCGAATACAGTGCGCGTACTTGACTGGAAAACCGATCCTTCGTTAATGCGGAGGAATCCTATAGATTCCGGGGAGTCTTCGAGTGGTTGACCAGTGTCTCGCTATATCATGATAGTCAGTTTTTGGCTTTCTCTACTGAGGTGCTCATCCAGAATAACCAGGGCACAATCGCAGTAGTTCTCCTTTGGCCACCTTAGCCGATAGAACGGAACATAAGGCAGCAAACCCAGGAGCCAGGATAACCCAACATTTGACCAAAGACATGATTCGGAGCTGATGCATATAAGGCCAAACTCGCGACGCCGAACACTCTTGAGGGTATTCGGACTTTATAACATATACTGGGCGGAAGAACGCCCTTGACCCTATAATTCCAGGTACGTGCATTGATCTGTCATGGAAAAAAAGCCTATAACTCTAGTGTCCCTTATGGGTGTATGAAATGCCCATGGGATGTCAAGCAACAAAAGATAGTAAAGAAGGTTTACACAGGGGCTTAATCTAAAGAGAAACCTTTGAGTGGGGCCCTGCTGCACGTCTGCGCCTTTGTCTTTGTTTGTGCCGTATCCTAGAAGGGTGTCGCACAAATAGCGTCTATAAAAACAAAAACTCATTAAAAAAGAGTGGGCGTGTGAAAAATTAGTTATTCTCGATGGATGTTCAAGAATATTTGCCTATTAAAGAGGCAAGCCGAATTGTGGGCTTTGTTATGTCTGCAGCCCCTTGTATTATTTATGGGGACACATGTACAGTACCTAGCTCGGGTTTATCCGAGCTATTGTGAAAAAAGGTGTACTGGACTCGTCTTACCGTGTCTGTGGTCTTGTCGACCGGTCATGCGTTCCGGTGGGAGATGCCTCCTAGAGTCCGGCAGTGGGAGCTGTCGCATACTGCTCTGTGTTTCCGCTAATCATTATGACGCTGCGTGGACCGGGCATCTTGAGTTTAAGGCAGGCGTAGTTTGGTATTGCGTTAAAGCAAGCGAAGGCCGTTCTTCCAAGCAATGCATGATAATCGCTGCTGAAGGGAGCGATGTTGAAGAGTAAGTTCTCTCTTCTGAAGTTGTCGGGAGAACCGAATGTTACTTCTAATACAAGGGAGCCCCAGCTGTGGGCCACGATGCCTGGAATCACTCCATTGAAGGTGGCGTTATTTTGACTTATTCTGGATGGGTCTATCCCGATCTTGCGGATGTTGTCTTGATATATCAATTAAGACTACTGCCGCCGTCCATTAGGACGCGAGTGAGATGGCATCCATCAATTATTGGGTCGAGCACCAAGGGAGCCGATCCTCCATGCCGGATACGGCTGGGTAGTCCCTGTGATCAAAGGTGATTGGGTAGGCCGGCCAGGGATTGAATTTGGGGGTGGTGGATTCTACATGAGTTGCGTATACCATGTTCGCCATTTTGACTTCCGGTGGGAATTTTTTCTGGCCCCCCGTGTTCGGCTGGCGAGGCTCATCCTCGTCTTCGCTTGGTGTTTGGCTTCCCTTGTGTTCGGCGTTTAATTTGTCGGCCTACTTGAAGACCCAACATTCTCTGTGGGTATGATCTGCAGGTTTTCAGAGGTGCCATGGATTTGGCACAATCTGTCCAGGACTTTGTTCAGGCCAGATGGCCCCTCTTTACTGCCTTTGAATGGCTTCTTTCCTTGTACAGGTCGAGGGCCCCTGAATCCGGTGTTGACCGCCATGTTGTCCGGACTATCGCCACTCTGACGCTTGTGCTTAGTGCGCCATGGCTTCCCATTGTCGTCTCGAATTTCGAACGTTCCCGGGTCGCTGGTGCCTCTACGGACCAACCAGCTGTCCTCGCCCGCACAAAATCGGGTCATGAGGCTTGTTAAGGCTGCCATCGTTCTTGGCTTTTCTTGGCTGAGGTGTCTGACAAGCCACTCGTCTCGGATACTGTGCTTGAAGGCCGCTAAGGCTTCGGCATCCAAACAGTCGACAATTTGATTCTTCTTAGTGAGAAATTTTTTCCAAAGCTTGCGGGCTGACTCTCCGGGCTGTTGTATTATGTGACTTGAATCGTCCGCGTCCGGAGGCTAGACATAGGTTCCTTGAAAGTTGGCCCTGAAAGCATCCTCAAGTTCCTCCCAAATTCCAATTGAGTTTTCGGGGAGGCTTTTCAGCCAATGACGAGTTGGTCCATTTAACTTGAGGGGGGGTATTTAATGGCGTGGAGGTCATCCCCACGAGCCATGTGTATGTGAAGGATAAAATCTTCGATCCAGACCCCAGGGTCCGTCGTTCCGTCGTATGACTCTATATTCACGGGTTTGAATCCCTGTGGAAATTCATGATCCAGCACCTCATCAATGAAGCACAGGGGGTGCACAACCCCTCTGTATCTGGCCGTGTTGCGGCATTCTGCTGGCTGCTCCCGGTGTTGATTCCGGACTGGTATTCGATCAGTATGATCATTGTGGTGACCATAATCCCGCGTCGGAGCACGTCCTCTGGACCCATAGATGGATCTGGCCGCACTGGCCTTTTTGTCCAGGATCTCTCGTAAATCGTGTGCGGTGTCGGTGGCTGCTCTATCGCGGCCATGAGGTGGTTGGTCCGGCTGAGTAGTCGTGTTGTTTTTGGGCTGGACGAGCGATGCGGCTTCATCGTCGAATTCGGGTAGCAGTTTGCGCTTTGGGTAGCTCTTTGTGTGGTGATCGCCGCCACATTTCCCTTCAATGTCCAACACCTTATTCCATCTTTGGTTGAGTGTATCCTGCGCGGCCTTGAGCCTTTGCTTCTGCTTCTTCAGGCTCCGTGCTGTGGCCAGGAGTTTTCTGCGGAGGTTATTTTGTTCCGAACGTTCTTCCGGGATGATGAACGCATCGTCAACCGGACTGCTCTCCTCTTTGGAGGTAGTATGATGAGTTCGGCCCTCTGGATTTCTGTGATTGGGCGTATGCTCCGGGCTGTGTTCGGCATGACCTGGCTTATCCTTCTCCATCGCTGGGTCCCTATGGTCGTTGTTGCCTTCAGAGTCAACCGGAGTGTCATCCTGTTTTGGGTTGTTATCGCTATTTTTACTATGAGTGGACTTAAGGCGGCGCCTGCGCCATCGTTTTTGCTTTTGTCTAGGGGGTTTATCCTCCGATGTGTCCTTTTTGTCACCATTGTCTTCTTTGGGCGTGTCCACCATATAGACGTCGTATGATGAAGTGGCTACCTAGCGCCCCGTGGGCGGTGGTTCCAGATCACCCCCTGCATCAACGTCCATACCGTCGATGTTACTGGGGTCGAATTCGAGCATGTTTGTTAGGTTATCGACAGTGGCTACAAAGTGGGTGGTGGGTGGGTCGCGATTTTCTTCGTCCTCCGTATCCCACATGGGCCGGATATAGTCCGGCCAAGAATCTTCTGACAAAGAGAGAGACCTTAATGAATTTAGCACGTCTCCGAAGGGTGAGTGCTGAAAGATATCTGCGGCGGTGAATTCCATAACAGGAGCCCACTCGGATTCGATGGGCGCGGATGCGCACGGTCCGGGACATAAGGCTAGAGATAAGTCCAGAGGTCCGGAGATACGGATTTCCTTAAGAGGGGATTCTCTGTTTGGCTCCAACACCGATGAGTGTGCGGCTTCTGGGGCGAGGTCCATCCACCCGTCTTGGGAAGGCACAACCTGCTCTGGAACGAAGCCCGGAGTGGCAGCAGGTGCGATGTTCCGAATACTGACCGACTGCAGATCTAGGTCATGCACGTCGTGCTCGTTTGGCGCTTCTGACACGGGCCTGAATCCGTCGAAGATCAAGTCTTCGTGGATGTCGGTAGTGTAGTTTGGGTTTCCAATCATGACCTGATGGTCAGGGGCGTAGCTATCGATCTGCTCCAGATGAGCAAGCGAGTTGGCCGCAGTGCGAAGCCACCAAACACGAAGATCTGTCCGGGGAAAAGTCTCACCCAGGACGGCGTTGTTGAAGGTTAGAGAAGCCATCGAGCCTTACAGTGATGACACAGAGGAACTTTCAATGAAAGCACCAATGTCGGTGTCAAAACCGGCGGATCTCGAGTAGGGGGTCCCGAACTGTGCGTCTAAGGCTAATGGTAACAGGAGGCTGGGGACACGATGTTTACCCAGGTTTGGGCCCTCTCGATGCAGGTAATACCCTACTTCCTGCTTGATTGATCTTGATGATATGAGTATTACAAGATTTGATCTACCACGAGATCAGAGAGGCTAAACCCTAGAAGCTAGCCTATGGTATGATTGTTCTTCTGTCCTACGGACTAAACCCTCCAGTTTATATAGACACCGGAGGGGGCTACGGTTACATAGAGTCGGTTTACAGAGGAGGAGATCTACATCCGAATCGCTAGGCTTGCCTTCCACGCCAAGGAGAGTCCCATCCGGACATGGGACAAAGTCTTATATCTTGTTGATGTCTACCACACAACCTTCTTCTTGTAGACGTTGTTGGGCCTGCAAGTGCACAGGTTTGTAGGACAGTAGCAAATTTCCCTCAAGTGGATGACCTAAGGTTTATCAATCCGTAGGAGGCATAGGATGAACATGGTCTCTCTCAAACAACCCTGCAACAAAATAACAAAGAGTCTCTTGTGTCCCCAACACACCCAATACAATGGTAGATTGTATAGGTGCACTAGTTCGACGGAGAGATGGTGATACAAGTGCAATATGGATGGTAGATAAAGGTATTTGTAATCTGAAATTATAAAAACAGCCAGGTAACTAATGGCAAAAGTGAGTGCAAACGGTATTGCAATGGTAGGAAACAAGGCCTAGGGTTCATACTTTCACTAGTGCAAGTTCTCTCAACAATAATAACATAGATAGATCATATAACAATCCCTCAACATGCAACAAAGAGTCACTCCAAAGCCACTAATAGCAGAGAACAAACGAAGAGATTATGGTAGGGTACGAAACCACCTCAAAGTTATTCTTTCTGTTCTATCTATTCAAGAGTTCGTAGTAAAATAACATGAAGCTATTCTTTCCGCTCAAACTATCATAGAGTTCATACTAGAATAACACCTTAAGACACAAATCAACCAAAACCCTAATGTCACCTAGATACTCCATTGTCACCTCAAGTATCCGTGGGCATGATTATACGATATGCATCACACAATCTCAGATTCATCTATTCAACCAACACAAAGTACTTCAAAGAGTGCCCCAAAGTTTCTACCAGAGAGTCAAGAATGTGTGCCAACCCCTATGCATAGGTTCATGGGCGGAACCCGCAAGTTGGTCACCAAAACATACATCAAGTGGCACATGATATCCCATTGTCACCACAGATAAGCACGGCAAGACATACATCAAGTGTTCTCATAAAAGACTCAATCCGATAAGATAACTTCAAAGGGGAAACTCAATTCATCACAAGAGAGTAGAGAGGGGGAGAAACATCATAAGATCCAACTATAATAGCAAAGCTCGGGATACATCAAGATCGTGCCATAGAGGGAACATGAGAGAAAACACGAGAGAGATAAAGAGAGAGATCTCCTCGTCATGGAGAGTGCTGGTACGTACCCTCATCCTCGAGGGTGAACTACTCCCTCCTCGTCATGGAGAGTGCCGGGATGATGAAGATGGCCACCGGTGAAGGATCCCCCCTCCGGCAGGGTGCCGGGAAGGGCTCCCGAGAGATTTTTGGTGGCTACATAGGCTTGCGGCGGCGGAACTCCCGATCTATCGTCATATTCAATGGTTTTAGGGTACGTAGGCTTATATAGGCGAAAGAAGTGGGTCGGGGGGTGCTCGAGGGGTCCACGAGACAGGGGGCACGCCCAGTAGGGGGGCCTATCTCCTGGGCTCCTCGAGTATATTCTGACGTGAACTCCAAGTCTCCAAGATGATAATCTTCCAAAAAATCACGTTGCCGAAGGTTTCATTCCGTTTGGACCCCGTTTGATATTCCTTTTCTTTGAAATACTGAAACAGGCAATAAAACAGCAATATGGGCTAGGCCTCCGGTTAATAAGTTAGTCCCAAAAGTAATATAAAAGTGTATAATAAAGCCCATAATCATTCAAAACAGGTAATATAATAGCATGGAATAATCAAAAAATATAGATATGTTGGAGACGTATCAAGCATCCCCAAGCTTAATTCCTGCTCGTCCTCGAGTAGGTAAATGATAAAAACAGAATTTTTGATGTGGAATGCTACCTAGCATAATTCTCAATGTAATTCCTTTTTATTGTGGCGTGAATGTTCTGATCCAAATGATTCAGAATAAAAGTTCATATTGACAAAAGAAATAACAATACTTCAAGCATACTAATAAAAGCAATCATGTCTTCTCAAAATAACATGGCTAAAGAAAGTTCATCCCTACAAAATCATATAGTTAGGCTATGCTTTATTTTTGTCACACAAAGATGTTCCCAACTTCTATACCCCCGATGACAAGCCAAGCAATTGTTTCGTACTTAAATAATCTCAAACTTTTTCAACCTTCACGCAATACATGAGCGGGAGCCATGGATATAGCACTATGGGTGGAATAGAATAATGACTGGGGATTGTGTGGAGAAGACAAAAAAGGAGAAAGTCTCACATTGACGAGGATAACCAACGGGCTATAGAGATGCCCATCAATTTATGTCAACATGAGGAGTAGGGATTGCCATGCAACGGATGCACTAGAGCTATAAATAAATGCTCAACAAAAGAAAACTAGTGGGTGTGCATCCAACTTGCTTGCTCACGAAGACCTAAGGCATTTGAGGAAGCCCATCGTAGTAATATAAAAGCCAAGTTCTATAATGAAAATTCCCACTAGTATGAAAAAGACAACTTATGAGACTCACTATATGAAAAACATGGTGCTACTTTGAAGCGCAAAATATGAGAATCACTACATGAAGAGCAGGGTGCTACTTTGAAGCACAAGTGTGGAAAAAGAGATAACATTGCCCTTTTTATTTATTTTCTTTTTTTCTTTTTCTTTTTTTTCTTTTTTTCCTTTTTCCTTTTTTTTGGCCTTTCTTTTTTTTGGCCTTTCTTCTTTTTTTTTCTTTGGGCAATGCTCTAATAATGATGATCATCACACTTCTATTGATTACAACATATGAATTACAACTCGAAACTAGAACAAGATATGACTCTATATGAATGCCTCCGGCGATGTACTGGGATGGTGCAATGAATCAAGAGTGACATGTATGAAAAATAATGCATGGTGGCTTTGCCACAAATACGATGTCAACTACATGATCATGCAATGGCAATATGACAAAAGTAAAGTATGTCATAATGATGAACGGAACGGTGGAAAGTTGCATGGCAATATATCTCGGAATGGCTATGGAAATGCCATAAATAGGTAGGTACGGTGGCTGTTTTGAGGAAGATATAATGAGGTTTATGTGTGATAGAGCGTATCATATCACGGGTTTTGGATGCACCGGTGAAGTTTGCACCAACTCTCAAGGTGAGGAAGGGCAATGCACGGTACCAAAGAGGCTAGCAATGATGGAAAGGTAAGAGTGCGTATAATCCATGGACTCAACATTAGTCAAAAGAACTCATATACTTATTGCAAAAATTTATAAGTCATCAAAAACCAAGCACTACGCGCATGCTCCTAGGGGGATAGATTGGTAGGAAAAGACCAGCGCTCGTCCCCGACCGCCACTCATAAGGATGCAAGAGAGGTACACTTCATGCTTCAAATTTTTTACACAACTTTAACCATACGTGCATGCTACGGGACTTTCTAACTTCAACACAAGCATTCTTTGAATTCATAATCACCCAACTAGCATGACTTTAATATCACTACCTCCCTATCTCAAAACAATTATCAAGTATCAAGTTGATCATAGCATCCAATTCACTTCTATGATAATTTTCATTCAAATTACCATACTGTTTAAGACTCTCAAAATAATATAAGTGAAGCATGAGAGTTCATTAATTTCTACAAAATAAAACCACCGCCGTGCTCTAAAAAGATATAAGTGAAGTAATAGAGCAAACGACAAACTACTCCAAAAGATATAAGTGAAGATCAATGAGTAGCTAAATAATTATGTAACTATGTGAAGATTCTCACTCATTAAAGAATTTCAGATCTTGATATTGTATTCAAGCAGCCAGCAAAGCAAAATAAAATGGCATTGCAAGGATAGCACAACTCATGTGAAGAAGCAAAAACTTAGGTTCAACCGATACTAACCGATGATTGTTGAAGAAGAAAGGTGGGATGCATACCGGGGCATCCCCAAGCTTAGATGCTTGAGACTTCTTGAAATATTATCTTGGGGTGCCTTGGGCATACCCAAGCTTGAGTTTTATGTCTCCTTAATTCCTCTCATATCACGGTTTCTCTTTTTATCAAAAGCTTCATTCACAACAAACTCAACAAGAACTCGTGAGATAGGTTAGTATAAAACAATGCAAAAACCTCATCATTTTCTACTGTAACAAATTACTAACATTATTATTTAATCTTGAATACAAAATGCCTCTGCATATTTAATACTCCTATCCTTAAATAGAAACATTAAACAAGCAAGCATGTGCAAACAATGCAAACATAACAGCAATCTGCCAAAACAGTATAGCCTGTAAAGAATGCAAGATTAATCATACTTCCCTAACTCCAAAAAATATAAGAAAAATACTACGCTGTAAAAGATTTATCATAGCTCATTATGCAAAAAGATTCAACATTTTATCACTCTCTGACTTTTCTAGGGAATTTTTGCAACAGCAGTAAACTTTCTGTTTTCAAACAGCAACATGTATACTTGCAAAATAAGCATGGTAAAGGCTATCCTTGACATTTTTTTTAAATAAGGATGCAAAGCATTATTATAAATAACAGAAAGCAAATACTAACAAAATAAAATGACGCTCCAAGCAAAATATATATCATATGGCGAATAAAAATATAGCTCCAAGTAAAGTTACCGATGAACGAAGACGAAAGAGGGGATGCCTTCCGGGGCATCCCCAAACTTAGTTGCTTGGTTGTCCTTGAATGTTACTTTGGGGTGCCTTGGGAATCCCCAAGCTTAGGCTCTTACTACTCCTTATTCCATAGTCCATCGAATCTTTACCCAAAACTTGAAAACTTCAACCACACAAAACTCAAAACAAAACTCGTAAGCTCCGTTAGTATAAGAAAAATAAATCACCACTTAGGTACTGTAATGAACTCATTCTAAATTCATATTGGTGTAATATCTACTTTATTCTAACTTCTCTATGGTTCATACCCTTACATACTAGCCATATATTCATCAAAATAAGCAAACAACACAATGAAAACAGAATCTGTCAAAAATAGAACAGTCTGTAGTAATCTGTATCAAACGTATACTTCTGGAACCCCAAATATTATGAAATAAATTGGTGGACCTGAGTAATTTGTATATAAATCATCTGCAAAAATAATCAACCTAAAATCACTATCCAGTAGAAAATGGCAGCTATTCTCGTGAGCGCTAAAGTTTCTGTTTTTTACAGCATGATCATAAAGACTTCACCCAAGTCTTCCCAAAGGTCCTACTTGGCACTTTATTGAAACAAAAGCTATAAAACATGATTAATACAGTATCATAATCATGTGGACACAAAAAAACATTAAGGATAAATATTGGGTTGTCTCCCAACAAGCGCTTTTCTTTAATGCCTTTCTAGCTAGGCATGATGATGACAATGATGCTCACATAAAAGATAAGAATTGAAACATAACGGGAGCATCATGAAGAATATGACTAGCATATTTAAGTCTAACCCACTTCCTATGCATAGGTATTTTGTGATCAAACAACTTATGGGAACAATAATTAACTAGCATAGGAAGGTAAAACAAGCATAGCTTCAAAACTTTAAGCACATAGAGAGGAAACTTGACATTATTGCAATTCCTACAAGCATATGTTCCTCCCTCATAATAATTTTCAGTAGCATCATGAATGAATTCAACAATATAACCAGCACCTAAAGCATTCTTTTCATGATCTACAAGCATAGAAAATTTATTACTCTCCACATAAGCAAAATTCTTCTCATTCGGAATGGTGGGAGCAAACTCAACAAAATAACTATCATGTGAGGCATAATCCAATTGAAAACTAAAATCATGATGACAAGTTTCATGCTTATCATTATTCTTAGTAGCATACAAGTCATCACAATAATCATCATAGATAGCAACTTTGTTCTCATAATCAATTGGAACCTCTTCCAAAATAGTGGAATCATCACTAAATAAAGTTGACACTCTTCCAAATCCACTATCATATTCATCACAGTAAGATTCAATATCCTCCAAAATAGTGGGATCAATACTACCTAAAGTTGACACTCTTCCAAACCCACTTTCATCAATATAATCATCATAAATAGGAGGCATTCTTTCATCATAATAAATATTCTCATCAAAACTTGCGGGACAGAAAATATCATATTCATCAAACATTGCTTCCCCAAGCTTGTGGCTTTGCATATCATTAGCATCATGGGTATTCAAGGAATTCATACTAACAACATTGCAATCATGCTCATCATTAACATATTTCATGCCAAGCATTCTTTGTAATTCTTCTTCTAGCACTTGAGCACAATTTTCCTTTCCGTCATACTCACGAAAGATATTAAAAAGACGAAGCTTATAAGACAAACTTAACTCCATTTTTTTGTAGTTTTCTTTTATGGACTAAACTAGTGATAAAACAAGAAACTAAAAGACTCGATTGCAAGATCTAAAGATATACCTTCAAGCACTCACCTCGCCAAAAAAAAGCTTAGTTGACGGGGTGTGAATACCGTTTACCTAGCCTCCCCGGCAATGGCGCCAGAAACTGCTTCATGTCTACTACACAACCTTCTTCTTGTAGATGTTGTTGGGCCTGCAAGTGCACAGGTTTGTAGGACAGTAGAAAATTTCCCTCAAGTGGATGACCTAAGGTTTATCAATCCGTAGGAGGCGTAGGATGAAGATGGTCTCTCTCAAACAACCCTGCAACCAAATAACAAAGAGTCTCTTGTGTCCCCAACACACCCAATACAATGGTAGATTGTATAGGTGCACTAGTTCGGCGAAGATATGGTGATACAAGTGCAATATGGATGGTAGATAAAGGTATTTGTAATCTGAAATTATAAAAACAGCAAGGTAACTAATGGCAAAAGTGAGCATAAACGGTATTGCAATGGTAGGAAACAAGGCCTAGGGTTCATACTTTCACTAGTGCAAGTTCTCTCAACAATAATAACATAGATAGATCATATAACAATCCCTCAACATGCAACAAAGAGTCACTCCAAAGCCACTAATAGCGGAGAACAAACGAAGAGATTATGGTAGGGTATGAAACCACCTCAAAGTTATTCTTTCTGTTCTATCTATTCAAGAGTTCATAGTAAAATAACATGAAGCTATTCTTTCCGCTCAATCTATCATAGAGTTCATACTAGAATAAGACCTTAAGACACAAATCAACCAAAAACCTAATGTCACTTAGATACTCCATTGTCACCTCAAGTATCCGTGGGCATGATTATACGATATGCATCACACAATCCCAGATTCATCTATTCAACCAACACAAAGTACTTCAAAGAGTGCCCCAAAGTTTCTACCAGAGAGTCAAGAACGTGTGCCAACCCCTATGCATAGGTTCATGGGCGGAACCCGCAAGTTGGTCACCAAAACATACATCAAGTGGCACATGATATCCCATTGTCACCATAGATAAGCACGGCAAGACATACATCAAGTGTTCTCATAAAAGACTCAATCCGATAAGATAACTTCAAAGGGGAAACTCAATTCATCACAAGAGAGTAGAGAGGGGGAGAAACATCATAAGATCCAACTATAATAGCAAAGCTCGGGATACATCAAGATCATTCCATAGAGGGAACACAAGAGAAAACACAAGAGAGAGAGAGAGAGAGATCAAACACATAGCTACTGGTACATACCCTCAGCCTCGAGGGTGAACCACTCCCTCCTCGTCATGGAGAGCGTCGGGATAATGAAGATGGCCACCGGTGAAGGATCCCCCCTCCGGCAGGGTGCCGGGAAGGGCTCCCGAGAGGGTTTCGGTGGCTACAGAGGCTTGCGGCGACGGAACTCCAGATCTATCTTCATACTCAATGGTTTTAGGGTACGTAGGCTTATATAGGCGAAAGAAGTTGGTCGGGGGGGTGCTCGAGGGGTCCACGAGACAGGGGGGACGCGCCCAGTAGGGGGGGCGCCCCCTATCTCCTGGGCTCCTCAAGTATCTTCTGACATGAACTCCAAGTCTCCAGGATGATAATCTTTCAAAAAATCATGTTGCCAAAGGTTTCATTCCATTTGGACTCCGTTTGATATTCCTTTTCTTCAAAATACTGAAACAGGCAATAAAACAGCAATATGGGCTGGGCCTCCGGTTAATAGGTTATTCCCAAAAGTAATATAAAAGTGTATAATAAAGCCCATAATCATTCAAAAAGGTAATATAATAGCATGGAACAATCAAAAATTATAGATACGTTGGAGACGTATCTCTTGTATCTTCATATTCCAACAGTCCGGCCAAAGTATATAGTCCGGCTGTCCCGATACCCCCTTATCCAGGACTCCCTCAGTGGGCCTTGGAGAAACACAAAGTCCCAGTAAACTATATTACCCTCATCAAGGACATGTACGATGATGTTGTGACAAGTGTTCGAACAAGTGATGTCGACACTGATGACTTCCCGATTAAGATAGGACTACATCAGGGGTCAGCTTTGAGCCCTTATCTTTTTGCATTGGTGATGGATGAGGTCACAAGGGGTATACAAGGAGATATCCCATGGTGTATGCTCTTTGTGGATGATGTGGTTCTATTTGACAATAGTCGAACGGGGGTAAATAGAAAGTTAGAGTTATGGAGACAAACCTTGGAATCGGAAGGGTTTAGGCTTAGTAGAACTAAAACCGAGTACATGATGTGCGGTTTCAGTACTACTAGGTGCGAGGAGGAGGAGGTTAGCCTTGATGGCCAGGTGGTACCTCAGAAGGACACCTTTTGGTATTTGGGGTCAATGCTGCAGGAGGATGGGGGTATTGATGAAGATGTGAACCATCGAATCAAAGCCGAATGGATGAAGTGGCGCCAAGCTTCTGGCATTCTCTATGACAAGAGAGTTCCACAAAAGCTAAAAGGCTAGTTCTACAGGATGGCGGTTCGACCCGCAATGTTGTATGGCGTTGAGTGTTGGCCGACTAAAAGGCGACTTGTTCAACAGTTAGGTGTGGCGGAGATGTGTATGTTGAGATGGATGTGTGGCCACACGAGGAAGGATCAAGTCCGGAATGATGATATACGAGATAGAGTTGGGGTAGCACCAATTGAAGAGAAGCTTGTCCAACATCGTCTGAGATGGTTTGGGCATATTCAGCGCAGGCCTCCAGAAGCTCCAGTGCATAGCGGATGGCTAAAGCGTGCGGAGAATTTCAAGAGAGGGTGGGGTAGACCGAATTTGACACGGGAGGAGTCCGTTAAGAGAGACCTGAAGGATTGGAGTATCACCAAAGAGCTAGTTATAGACAGGGATGCGTGGAAGCTTGCTATCCATGTGCCCGAGCCATGAGTTGGTTGCGAGATCTTATGGGTTTCACCTGTAGCCTACCCCAACTTGTTTGGGACTAAAGGCTTTGTTTTTGTTGTTGTTGTTTTTGTTGTTGTTGTTGCTATATATACCCCTCCACCCTCTCCTCATTCGTGAAGGAAGCCATCAGATTATGCCTACACTTCCACTATCCATTTTCTGAGAGAGAGCCACCTACTCATGTGTTGAGACCAAGATATTCCATTCCTACCATATGAATCTTGATCTCTAGCCTTCCCCAAGTTGCTTTCCACTCAAATCAGCTTTCCACCAAATCCAATCCTATGAGAGTGAGTTGAGTGTTGGGGAGACTATGATTTGAAGCACAAGATCAAGGAGTTCATCACCGACACACCATCTATTACCTTTTGGAGAGTGGTGTCTCCTAGATTGGTTAGGTGTCACTTGGGAGCCTCCGACAAGATTGTGGAGTTGAACCAAGGAGTTTGTAAGGGCAAGGAGATCGCCTACTTCGTGAAGATATACCCTAGTGAGGCAAGTCCTTCATGGGCGATGGCCATGGTGGGATAGACAGGGTAGCTTCTTCATGGACCCTACATGGGTGGAGCCCTCCGTGGACTCGCGCAACCATTACCCTTCGTGGGTTGAAGTCTCCATCAATGTGGATGTATGATAGCACCACCTATCGGAACCACGCGAAAAACATCTGTGTCTCCAATTGCGTTTGTGTTGGAAATATGCCCTAGAGGCAATAATAAAATGGTTATTATTATATTTCCTTGTTCATTATAATTGTCTATTGTTCATGCTATAATTGTATTGACCGGCAACTCTAATACATGTGTGAATACATAGACCACAACATGTCCCTAGTGATCCTCTAGTTGACTAGCTCATTGATTAATAGATGATCATGGTTTCCTGACTATGGACATTGTATTTCATTGATAACGGGATCACATCATTAGGAGAATGATGTGATGGACAAGACCCAATCCTAAGCATAGCATAAGATCGTGTAGTTCATTTGCTAAAAGCTTTTCTAATGTCAAGTATCATTTCCTTAGACCATGAGATTGTGCAACTCCCGGGTACCATAGGAATGCTTTGGGTGTACCAAACATCACAACGTAACTGGGTGGCTATAAAGGTACACTACAGGTATCTCCGAAAGTGTCTGTTGGGTTGGCACGAATCGAGACTGGGATTTGTCACTCCGTATGACAGAGAGGTATCTCTGGGCCCACTCGGTAGTGCATCATCATAATGAGCTCAATGTGACTAAGTAGTTAGTCACGGGATCATGCATTACGGAACGAGTAAAGTGACTTGCTGGTAACGAGATTGAACGAGGTATTGGGATATCGAAGATCGAATCTCGGGCAAGTAACATACCGATTGACAAAGGGAATTGTATATGGGATTGATTGAATCCCCGACATCATGATTCATCTGATGAGATCATCATGGAACATGTGGGAGCCAACATGGGTATCCAGATCCCTCTGTTGGTTATTGGCCGTAGAGCTATCTGGTTCATGTCTGCATGATTCCCGAACCTGTAGGGTCTACACACTTAAGGTTAGGTGACGCTAGAGTTGTTATGGGAATTAGTATGCAGTTACTGAATGTTGTTCAGAGTCCTGGATGAGATCCCGGACGTCAAAAGGAGTTCCATAATGGTCCGGAGGTAAAGATTTATATATGGGAAGTTCAGTTTTAGTCACCGGAATAATTTCGGGGGTTACTGTTATTGTACCAGGATCACCGAAAGGTGTCCGGGGATCCACCGGGTGGGTCCACCTGCCACGGGGGACTACATGGGCTGAACAAGGGTGGGAACCGCCCCCTAGTAGGCTGGTGCACACCCCCCCCAAGGGCCCAAGGCACCTAGGGTTGAAAACCCTAGGGGGTGGGGGCGCCTCCCACCAACTTGGGGGGCAAGCTCCCCCCTTGCCCCCCCCCAGATGAGATCTAAGGCGGGCCGGCCCCCCTCTCCCCTTCCCCTATATATAGTGGGGGTATGGGAGGGCTGCCGCACCCTTCCCCTGGCGCAACCCTCTCCCTCCCCAACACCTCCTCCTCCATAGTAGTGCTTGGCGAAGCCCTGCCGGAGAACTGCAAGATCCACCACCACGTTGTCGTGCTGCCAGAGATCTCCCTCAACTTATCCTCTCCCCTTGGTGGATCAAGAAGGAGGAGACGTCCCCGGGCTGTATGTGTGTTGAATGCGGAGGCGTCGTCCGTTCGGCGTAGATCGGATCTTCCGTGATTTGAATCGCCGCGAGTACGACTCCATCATCCGCGTTCTAGCAACGCTTCCGCTTAGAGATCTTCAAAGGTATGAAGATGCTCATCCTCTCCCTCTCTTGTTGCTAGAATCTCCATAGATTGATCTTGGTGTTGCATAGAAAATTTTGAATTATTGCTACGTTCCCCAATAGTGGCATCATAAGCTAGGTCTATTGCATAGATTCTATGCACGAGTAGAACACAAGTAGTTGTGGGCATTGGTTTGTTCAATTTGCTTACCGTTACTAGTCCTATCTTGTCTTGGCAGTATTGTGGGATGAAGCGGCCCAGACCGACCTTACACGTATGCTTACGTGAGACAGGTTCCACCGACTGACATGTACTTGTTGCATAAAGGTGGCTAGCGGGTGCCAGTCTCTCCCACTTTAGTCGGATCAGATTTGATGAAAAGGGTCCTTATGAAGGGTAAATAGCAATTGGCATATCACCTTTGTGGCTTTTGCGTAGGTAAGAAACGTTCTTGCTAGAAACCCATAGCATCCATGTAAAACATGCAACAACAATTAGGGGACGTCTAACTTGTTTTTGCGGGGTATGCTATACGATGTGATATGGCCAAAAGAATGTGATGAATTATATGTGATGTATGAGATTGATCATGTTCTTGTAATAGGAATCAAGACTTGCATGTCGATTAGTATGACAACCGGTAGGAGCCATAGGAGTTGTCTTAATTTATTGTATGACCTGCGTGTCAATGATAACACCATGTAATTACTTTACTTTATTGCTAACTGTTAGCCATAGTAGTAGAAGTAATAGTTGACGAGACAACTTCATGAAGACACGATGATGGAGATCATGGTGTCATGCCAGTGGCGAAGGTGATCATGTCGCGCCTCGAAGATGATGATCAAAGGCGCAAAATGATATTGGCCACATCATGTCACTTTATGATTTTCATGTGATGTTTGTCATGCTTACATCTTATTTGCTTAGAACGACGGTAGCATAAATAAAGGTGATCCCTCATTAAAATTTCAAGAAAGTGTTCCCCCTAACTGTGCACCATTGCGAAAGTTCGTTGTTTAGAAGCACCACGTGATGATCGGGTGTGATAGATTCTACCGTTCAGATACAACGGGTGTAAGCCAGATTTACACATGCAAAACACTTAGGTTGACTTGACGAGCCTAGCATTGACAAACATGGACTCGGAACACAAGAGACCAAAAGGTCGAACATGAGTCGTATAGTAGATATGATCACCATGAAGATGTTCACCGATGATGACTAGTCCGTCTCACGTGATGATCGGACACGGCCTAGTTGACTCGGATCATGTATCACTTAGATGACTGAGGGATGTCTATCTGAGTGGGAGTTCATTAAATAATTTGATTATATGAACTTAATTATCATGAACATAGTCTAAAATCTTTGCAATATGTCTTGTAGATCAAATGGACCACGCTAATGTTTCCCTCAACTTCAACGTGTTCCTAGAGAAAACCGAGCTGAAAGATGATGGTAGCAACTATACGGACTGGGTCTGGAACTTGAGGATCATCCTCATAGCTGCCAAGAAAGCATATGTCCTAGAAGCACCGCTAGGTAAAGCACCCATTTTCCTAGCAACTCAAGACATTATGAACACCTGGCAGTCGCGTAGTGATGATTACTCCCTAGTTCAGTGTGGCATGCTTTACAGCTTAGAACCGGGGCTCCAAAAGCGTTTTGAGCAGCACGGAGCATATGAGATGTTCCAAGAGCTGAAAATGGTTTTCCAAGCTCATGCCCGGGTCGAGAGATATGAAGTCTCCGACAAGTTATACAGTTGTAAGATGGAGGAAAACAGTTCTGTCGGTGAGCACATACTCACTATGTCCGGGTTACACAACCGTTTGTCTCAGTTGGGAGTTAATCTCCCAGATGACTCGGTCATTGAAAGAATCCTCCAGTCGCTACCACCTAGCTACAAGAGCTTTGTGATGAACTACAATATGCAGGGGATGGAAAAGTCCATTCCTGAGTTATATTCAATGTTGAAATCAGCGGAGGTGAATCAAAAAGGAACATCAAGTGTTGATGGTGAATAAGACCACTAGTTTCAAGAAAGGCAAGGGTAAAAAGAACTTCAAGAAGGACGGCAAGGGAGTTGCCGCGTCCGGTAAATCAGTTGCCGGGAAGAAGCCAAACAATGGACCCAAGCCCGAGACTCAGTGCTTTTATTGCAAGGGAAATGGTCACCGGAAGCGGAACTGCCCCATGTACTTAGCGGACAAGAAGGCCGGCAACACCAAAGGTATATGTGATATACATGTTATTGATGTGTACCTTACCAGTACTCGTAGTAGCTCCTGGGTATTTGATACCGGTGCAGTTGCTCATATTTGTAACTCAAAACAGGATCTACAGAATAAGCGGAGACCGGCGAAGGACGAGGTGACGATGCACGTCGGGAATGGTTCCAAGGTTGATGTGATCACCGTCGGCACGCTACCTCTACATTTACCTACGGGATTAGTTTTAAACCTCAATAATTGTTATTTAGTGCCAGCTTTGAGCATGAACATTGTATCTGGATCTCATTTAATGCAAGATGGCAACTCATTTAAATCCAAGAATAATGGTTGTTCTATTTATTTGAGAGATATGTTTTATGGTCATGCCCCGCTGGTCAATGGTTTATTCTTATTGAATCTCGAACGTGATGTTACACGTATTCATAGTGTGAGTACCAAAATATGTAAGGTTAATAATGATAGTCCCACATACTTGTGGCACTGCCGCCTTGGTCACATTGGTGTCAAACGCATGAAGAAGCTCCATGCGGATGGACTTTTGGAGTCTCTTGATTATGATCATTTGACACATGTGACCCATGCCTCATTGGCAAGATGACCAAGACTCCATTCTCCGGAACAATGGAGGAGCAACCAACTTGTTGAAAATTATACATACTGATGTGTGCGGAGCGTTGAGGCTCGCGGTGGCTATCGTTATGTTCTCACCCTCACTGATGACTTAAGTAGATATGGGTATGTCTACTTGATGAAACACAAGTCTGAGACCTTTGAAAAGTTCAAGGAATTTCAGAGTGAGGTGGAGAATCAACGTGGAAGGAAACTAAAGTTCCTACGATTAGATTGTGGAGGAGAATATTTGAGTCACGAGTTTGGTACGCACTTAATGAAATGTGGAATCGTTTCACAACTCACGCCGCCTGGAACACCTTAGCGTAATGGTGTGTCCGAACGTCGCAATCGCACTCTATTGGATATGGTGCGATCTATGATGTCTCTCACTGATTTACCGCTATCATTTTGGGGTTATGCTTTAGAGACAGCCACATTCACTTTAAATAGGGCACCGTCTAAATCCGTTGAGACGACACCGTATGAATTATGGTTTGTGAAGAAACCTAAGCTACCGTTTCTAAAAGTTTGGGGATGCGATGCTTATGTCAAGAAACTACAACCTGAAAAGTTCGAACCCAAGTCAGAAAAATGCGTCTTCATAGGATACCCTAAGGAAACCATTGGGTATACCTTCTACCTCAGATCCAAAGGCAAGATATTTGTTGGCAAGAACGGATCCTTTCTGGAGAAAGAGTTTCTCTCAAAAGAAGTAAGTGGAGGAAAGTAGAACTTGATGAAGTGCTACCTCTTGAACCAGAAAGTAGCGCAGCTCAGGAAAATGTTTTTGTGGTGCCTGCACCAACTAGAGAGGAAGTTAACGATGATGACCATGGCACTTCGGATCAAGTTGCTACTGAACTTCGTAGGTCCACAAGGACACGTTCCACACCAGAATGGTATGGCAATCCTGTCCTGGAAATCATGTTAGACAACGGTGAACCTTCGAACTATGAAGAAGCAATGGCGGACCCAGATTCCAAAAAATGGCTTGAAGCCATGAAATCGAAATAGGATCCATGTATGAAAACAAAGTATGGACTTTGACAGACTTGCCCGATGATCGGCGAGCCATAGAAAATAAATGGATCTTTAAGAAGAAGACTGACGCGGATGGCAATGTGGCCATCTATAAAGCTTGGCTTGTCACTAAGGGTTATCGACAAGTTCAAGGGGTTGACTACGATGAGACCTTCTCACCCATAGCGAAGCTGAAGTCCGTCTGAAGCTTGTTAGCAATTGCCGCATTCTATGATTATGAGATATGGCAAGTGGACGTCAAAACGACATTCCTTAACGGTTTTCTCAAGGAAGAATTGTATATGATGCAGCCGGAAGGTTTTGTCGATCCTAAGAATGCTAACAAGGTGTGCAAGATCCAGTGCTCCATCTATGGGCTAGTGCAAGCATCTCGGAGTTGGAAAATTCATTTTGATGAAATGATCAAAGCGTTTGGGTTTATGCAGACTTATGGAGAAGCATGCGTTTACAAGAAAGTGAGTGGGAGCTCTGTAGCATTTCTCATATTATATGTGGATGACATACTATTGATAGGAAATGATATAGAACTTTGGATAGCATAAAGGCCTACTTGAATAAGTGTTTTTCAATGAAGGACCTTGGAGAAGCTGCTTACATATTAGCATCAAGATCTATAGAGATAGATCGAGACGCCTCATCGGTCTTTCACAAAGCACATACCTTGATAAGATATTGAAGAAGTTCAATATGGATCAGTTCAGGAAGGGGTTCTTTCCTGTTTTACAAGGTGTGAAATTGAGCACAGCTCAATGCCCGACCTCGGCAGAAGATAGAGAAAAGATGAGTGTCATCCCCTATGCCTCAGCCATAGGGTCTATTATGTATGCCATGATGTGTACCAGACCTGATGTAAACCTTTCCGTGAGTTTGGTAGGGAGGTACCAAAGTAATCCCGGCATGGAACACTAGACAGCGGTCAAGAATATCCTGAAGTACCTAAAGAGGACTAAGGATATGTTCCTCGTTTATGGAGGTGACGAAGAGCTCGTCATAAAGGGTTACGTCAATGATAGATTCGACATAGATCTGGATGACTCCAAGTCACAAACCGGATACGTGTATATTTTGAATGGTGGGGCAGTAAGCTGGTGCTGTTGCAAGCAAAGCATCGTGGCGGGATCTACATATGAAGCGGAGTACATGGCAGCCTCGGAGGCAGCACATGAAGCAATCTGGATGAAGGAGTTCATTACCGACCTAGGAGTTGTTCCCAATGCGTCGGGCCCGATGACTGTCTTCTGTGACAACACTGGTGTTATTGCCCTTTCCGAGGAGCCCAGGTTTCACAAGAAGACCAGACATATCAAGCATCGCTTCAACTCCATTTGTGAAAATGTTCAAGATGGAGACATAGATATTTGTAAAGTGCATACGGATCTGAATGTCGCAGATCCGTTGACTAAACCTCTTCCACGAGCAAAACATGCTCAACACCAGAACTCTATGGGTGTTCGATTCATCACAATGTAACTAGATTATTGACTCTAGTGGAAGTGGGAGACTGTTGGAAATATGCCCTAGAGGCAATAATAAAATGGTTATTATTATATTTCTTTGTTCATGATAATTGTCTATTGTTCATGCTATAATTGTATTGACTGGAAACCGTAATACATGTGTGAATACATAGACCACAACATGTCCATAGTGAGGATCTAGTTGACTAGCTCGTTGATCAATAGATGGTCATGGTTTCCTGACTATGGACATTGGATGTCATTGATAACGGGATCACATCATTAGGAGAATGATGTGATGGACAAGACCCAATCCTAAGCATAGCACAAGATCATGTAGTTCGTTTTCTAAAAGCTTTTCTATTGTCAAGTATCATTTCCTTAGACCATGAGATTGTGCAACTCCCAGATACCGTAGGAATTGTTTGGGTGTACCAAACGTCACAACGTAACTGGGTGGCTATAAAGGTACACTACAGGTATCTCCGAAAGTGTCTGTTGGGTTGGCATGAATCGAGACTGGGATTTGTCACTCCGTATGATGGAGAGGTATCTCTGGGCCCACTCGGTAGTGCATCATCATAATGAGCTCAATGTGACTAAGTAGTTAGTCACGGGATCATGCATTATGGAACGAGTAAAGTGACTTGCCGGTAACGAGATTGAACGCAGTATTGGCATACCGACGATCGAATCTCGGGCAAGTAACATACCGATTGACAAAGGGAATTGTATACGGGATTGATTGAATCCCCAACATCATGGTTCATCCGATGAGATCATCATGGAACATGTGGGAGCCAACATGGGTATCCAGATCCCACTGTTGGTTATTGGCCGGAGAGCTGTCTCGGTCATGTCTGCATGATTCCCGAACCCGTAGGGTCTACACACTTATGGTTCGGTGATGCTAGAGTTGTTATGGGAATTAGTATGCAGTTACTGAATGTTGTTCGGAATCTCGGATGAGATACCGGACATCACGAGGAGTTCCGGAATTGTCCGGAGGTAAAGATTTATATATGGGAAGTTCAGTTTCAGTCACCGGAATAATTTTGGGGGTTACCAGTATTGTACCGGGATCACCGAAAGGTGTCCGAGGATCCACCGGATGGGTCCACCTGCCACGGGGGACTACATGGGCTGAACAAGGGTGGGAACCAGCCCCCTAGTGGGCTAGTGCGCCCCCCCCCCCAAGGGCCCAAGGTGCCTAGGGTTGAAAACCCTAGGGGGTGGGGGCGCCTCCCACCAACTTGGGGGGCAAGCTCCCCCCTTGCCCCCCCCTAGATGAGATCTAAGGGGGTCGGCCCCCCTCTCCCCTTCCCCTATAGATAGTGTGGGTTTGGGAAGGCTGCCGCACCCTTCCCCTGGCGCAGCCCTCTCCCTCCCCAACACCTCCTCCTCCATAGTAGTGCTTGGCGAAGCCCTGCCGGAGAACTGCAAGCTCCACCACCACGCCGTCGTGCTGCTGGAGCTCTCCCTCAACTTATCCTCTCCCCTTGCTGGATCAAGAAGGAGGATACGTCCCCGGGCTGTACGTGTATTGAACGTGGAGGCGCTGTCCGTTCGGCGTAGATCGGATCTTCCGTGATTTGAATCGCCACGAGTACGACTCCATCATCCGCGTTCTAGCAACGCTTCCTCTTAGCGATCTTCAAAGGTATGAAGATGCTCATCCTCTCCCTCTCTTGTTGCTAGAACCTCCATAGATTGATCTTGGTGTTGCATAGAAAATTTTGAATTATTGCTATGTTCCCCAACAGTTTGCACACTCCATTCCCATCCATTTACTTTCTTGCAAGTTGCATGCTTTACTTTCCGCTGCTTATATACTCTTTGCATGCTTGCTTGATAAGTATTGTGAATGGTTAAACTCGTGCTTAAACTCTACCTAAACTTGAAAAACATATAAACTGCCAACTTTGTGTGTTAAGGGTCTATTCACCCCCCTCTAGACACCTCTTCTTGATCCTTTCAATTGGTATCAGAGCATTGGTCTCCATTGCCTTGGTTTAAACACCATTGGAGGAAGATGGATGAGTCTACTTTGGGGAGTCTTGGACATAGAGTGCCTATGCTTGATGGAGAGTATTTTCATGAGTGGAAAAATGAGATGCTTATGATTTTCAATGAATATCATTTGAACAAGTACATTACTAGCCCTTGTGCACCTCATGTTGATCCTATGCATCCTACCCTTGATGAGTCGATTGACATGATTCGCAATCTTAGAACTATTAATCTTATCACTAGAGGTTTGCCTAGAAACTTGATTGGTTGCTTGCCTACTCTTGAGTGCGCCTACACCATATGGAAATTTCTTGAGGAATGATTTCCAAATTATTCCTTGCAAAATCTAGATGAAATTCTCCATAAGTCTATTGCCTTGAGTAAGATGAATTCCAATGATCCTAAGTTTGGTGATTGTCTATTTGAGCTTACAAATCTTATGCGTGCCAAAGGAGAGGTTGGAATCATTAGCAATATTATATCTGAAGCTATTAGAATTCATAAATATGACTATTGTCAAAATTATTTGTCTAACGATTCACACTCTCTAGGAATCAATCCACCACATGATGATATTGAGCATGGATACTATGATGAGGATGATGTTAGTGACTATGATCTTGATGATGCAATGAGACACTTTGGTCTTATGGCAAATCTTCGGGGATACATGGCAGGAGGAAAGGAATGGGTCCTTGACAGTGGATGTACCGATTACATGACCGGAGATAAAGATATGTTTGGTGAGCTTGCTGAAAATGATGGCCCTCGAAAGTATGTCACTTCTGGTGATAACTCAAAGGGTAAGGTGGTTGGCCTTGGTAAGGTGGCCATCTCACATGATAGCTCCATTCAAAATGTCATGCTCGTTCAATCCCTTGGCTATAATCTGCTTTTTGTTTCTAGACTAGCTGACTTTGGCTTCAATGTCCTATTTACCAAAGTAGATTGCCAAGTGTTTCATGGAGATAATCATAAAATGGTCCTTACCGGTATACACAAAGGTGATCTATACATTGTTGATTTCACTAAAAAGGCTCAACCTAGAACTTGCTTAATTGCTAAATCTTCTAAAGGTTGGTTGTGGCATAGACGGTTAGGTCATGTGGGCATGCGAAACCTTGACAAGCTTATTAAAGGTGATCATATCCTTGGAGTTAAAGATGTCATATTTGATAAGGATAGACTTTGCAGTGCTTGCCAAGCAGGAAAATAGGTTGGAGGAAGCCATCCCGTGAAGAACATCATGACCACAAGGAGACCGCTCGAGCTACTTCACATGGATCTCTTTGGTCCCAACGCTTACAAAAGTCTCGGTGGAAACTCATTTGGTCTTGTTATAGTTGATGATTTTTCAAGATTTATGTGGGTGTTCTTTCTTGATGATAAATCACGGGTCCAAAAGATCTTCAAAAACTTCGCTAGGAAGGCCCAAAATCAATTTGAAGTGAAGATCAAGAAGGTTCTCAGTGACAACGGAACGGAGTTCAAGAACGCAAATGTGGACACCTTTCTTGACGAAGAAGGGATCTCACATGAGTTATCGTCTATGTACACACCTCAACAAAATGGAGTTGTTGAGAGGAAGAACCGAACACTCATCAAAATGGCGAGAATGATGCTTGATGAGTACAAGACGCCAAAGCACTTTTGGGCGGAAGCGGTTGAGACAGCTTGTCATGCGACAAATCGCTTGTATCTTCACAAGCTACTCGGCAAGACGGCATAGGAGCTCCTCACCGGTAACAAACCCCAAGTTGGATACTTTCGAGTATTCGGCTCAAGGTGCTACATTCTTGATAAGCATCGTCACTCTAAATTTGCTCCTAAATCTCATGAGGGATTCCTACTTGGTTATGGATCAAACTCTCACACTTACCGTGTCTACAACAATTTCACCCGAAAGGTTGAAGAGACGGTAGATGTGAAGTTTGATGAATCTAATGGCTCGCAAGTAGAGCAATTGCCAATTGATGTAGGAGATATATATCCTTCGGAAGCAATCCAAGACTTGCCTATTGGTAAGGTTCGTCCAATGGAGGTGAAGGAGAGTACCTCGTCTGTCCAAGTGGAAGCTTCTACCTCATGACAAGGTGAACCAAGAGTTGATATGGAAGCATCCACAAGCGGGACACACCAAGATGGAGAAAATGAGGAAGTACACCAAGATGAACCGCATCAACCTCCTTCTCCACCACGATGAGAGAACGACAACGTCAACAATGATGAAGGCCACGAAGAAGAACGAGATGATGAAGAAGATGTTCCACCCCGATCAAAGAAAAAGCTCTCACGAGTTCAAGAAAGAGTTGCTAGAGACCATCCCGTCGAGCAAATCTACAATGATATCCAAACCGGGAGAATCACTCGCTCTAAATCTCATTTGGCTAAATTTTGTGAACACTATTCATTCATCTCTAGCATTGAACCTATGAAGGTTGAAGAAGCATTGGAAGATCCAGATTGGATAAATGCCATGCACGAAGAACTACACAACTTTGAGAGAAACCAAGTGTGGACATTGGTCGAGAAGCCCAACAACAACCACAACATCATCGGTACCAAATGGGTGTTTTGCAACAAGCAAGATGAAGATGGACAAGTGGTTCGCAACAAAAGCACATCTCATCGCCCAAGGCTACACTCAAGTCGAAGGTATGGACTATGGTGAGACATATGCCCCCGTTGCTAGACTTGAGTCCATTCGCATCTTACTTGCCTAAGCTAATCACCATGATATAACTTTGTACCAAATGGACATTAAAAGTGCTTTTCTAAATGGTGAAATTGAGGAGGAAGTTTATGTTAAACAACCTCCCAGCTTTATTAATCCTAAGAAACCAAATCATGTTTACAAGCTTCACAAAGCTCTTTATGGTCTTAAACAAGCTCCTAGAGCATGGTATAAATGCTTGACCAAGTTCCTTATTGAAAAAGGCTTTGAGATTGGAAAATTTGATTCTACTCTTTTCACAAAAAGGGCTAATGGAGAATTGTTTGTGTCCAAATTTATGTCGATGATATAATATTTGGATCAACTAACCCTAATTTTAGTGAGAAGTTTGGGAAGCTTATGCCGGAGAAGTTTGAGATGTCTATGATGAGTGAACTCAAATTCTTTCTTGGTTTGCAAATCAAGCAAACTAAGGAAGGTACCTTTGTCTCTCAAACGAAGTACACCAAAGACTTGTTCAAGAAGTTCAACATGCAAGAATGCAAAGGTATGAGTACACCCATGCCAACTAGTGGACATCTTGACTTGACTAAGGATGGTGAACCCGTTGATCAAAAAGTTTATCGCTCTATGATTGGTTCATTGTTATATCTATGTGCCTCTCGTCCCGATATTATGCTAAGTGTGTGCATATGTGCACGATTCCAAGCGGCCCCTAAAGAGTGTCATCTTAAGGCCGTGAAAAGGATAGTGAGATACTTAATTCATACACCAAACTTTGGCATTTGGTATCCAAAGAGGGCCTCCTTTAATCTTATTGGCTACTCCGACTCGGACTATGCCAGAGACAAGGTTGATAGAAAGTCCACTTCGGGTACTTGTCAATTTCTTGGTAGATCTCTTGTATCTTGGTCCTCCAAGAAACAAAACTCGGTATCCTTATCTACCGCCGAAGTGGAATACATTGCCATTGTGTCATGTTGTGCTCAATTACTTTGGATGACCCAAACTCTTAATGATTATGGGATATATGTGAAACATGTTCCTTTGCTTTGTGACAATGAAAGTGCTATTAAGATTTCTCACAATCTCGTGCAACACTCTCAAACTAAGCATATTGAAGTTCGTCATCATTTCATTCGAGATCATGTTACTAAGGGAGACATTAACCTTAAGCATGTTCGTACCGAAAAACAATAGGCCGATATTTTCACTAAACCACTTGATGAGAAAGTGTTTTGCAGGTTAAGAGGTGAATTGAACATCATTGATGCTTCAAACTTGGAGTAGGAACTCCATTTGGATACATGCAATACATGAGCCTATGACTATTCCATGATATTTCTCTTATGATGATAATCATATATCTTGGATACATTTGGACCCTTGCATGCTATCTAACCCTTGTAGGTACTTGGATGGATCTAAATCTATGAGATTGCAACTCACTCACATCTTGAGTAATCTCTACATCACCAAGACTCTACTTTACCGTGGTTCAAGACAAGGAAGCATGAAACCCCTCAAATATATCCTTTGACATATTTCTATATCAAATTACATGATTATCATTTTGGATACACAAGTGCCTTTCCTTGCAATGCTAACTCATGTAGGAAGATGAACTTCATTTACAAAGTGGTGCTCCAAGTGAACTCCAACAACATTGAGCATCCCACACAAGTTCAACTACATGATCAAGTTCAACACCACCACCCAAGGTAAGTTATTCCATCTTAGAGAAGCTTTACCCCAAGTCATGGGTCAAAGAAACTTGACAAGATGTGAATACATCAAGATGCTTAAAGGAAAAATGGTAACCCCATTTTTGAGCTTAAACGATGAGTATGACCTATGATCAAGTGTCCTCACTTGACTCCTAAGTCAATATACTCTAACATATGTGACTTTGTCGCTGACCTATTCTAGATGAAGTTCTCTAGTATTTCTCCTTGTTATTGCATTTTGTCTCATGCATATTTGTTCCCCTTTCAAAAAAACACTTCATCTAGATTTCTTTTCTTTCGTTTTCTGTTCTGCATTTCTCTGCATCCTAATTCATTGCAAATCCTTGTGAGATCGTACTTGCTTAGTGAGCTGAGGTGGCTAGTGCTTTCTCTGCCATGAACTCGGACAAACCGATTTTCCTCTTTTGGTCAAACCGAAACTTGTCGGTACCATCGACGGGATCAACTCGGTCTAGCCGATTTCCATGCTGTGAAATCACTCTGTCACTTGCATTCTGCATTTTGTTCCAGCTCCATTCGATGATTCTTATCCTCTGTCAGCATCTTGTTCTATGTGTTGCTTTGCTCTGTGACTCAAGGACCAAACCTATTTTGACTCACACTCCAGAAGACCCTTCTTGGAAATTGATGTCAAAGGGGGAGAGAGAGTTCACATCAAAGCTTAATTACTCCAACAGGGAGAGAGAGCAACAGGGGGAGAAAGACATTCTTTTCAAGAGAAAGACCCCAGTTGCTTAATACTCAAAGAGGAGAGAAGTTACATGTCTTTAGAGGGGAAAGACATGTTCATATTGTGTTTTATGTTTGCTTTGCTCTG
Source organism: Triticum timopheevii (assembly GCA_963921465.1). Lineage (NCBI taxonomy): Eukaryota > Viridiplantae > Streptophyta > Magnoliopsida > Poales > Poaceae > Triticum > Triticum timopheevii. The sequence continues at coordinate 501,244,416 of OY997272.1, forward strand.
ATTTTCTTTTCCCTATCTTCTCCCAATATCCAGTATAAGATTCAGGGGGAGTAAGACCCCTAAGGGAAGAAAATTTTCAAATTCCTTGCATATATTTTCCTTGGGGGCATGTCTAAACTCAAATAGAATACCTAGTACTCACTCTACACATGTCATCCCAAGTCTTGGTATTCTTGTGGGTTACTGCTCTTGCTCTGCTTAGTAGATGTTTCTATGTTGTCTAACCTTGTTTACTCAGGTTCATCTCTTCCAAAGCTAGTTCAAGACCACAAGGTAAGTATATGCATCACACTCATGTGCATGAAGATCTCTTGCTGTTGTACATATTGTTTGAAAGAAGGACTCATGAGCATGAAGGTACATTTCCCATATTCACATCATTTTCTCTGATGCATACAGCCAAGATACATGTAACTCATTGCTTGCTCTGTCATGTTTATGCACTCACATGATCTTATGTTCCATGTTTACATGATTGCATACATGTAGGGGGAGCCTATGCATGTTACATGTCCTTCCAAAGCTTTACTTGATTTTCTCTATATATCTATCTAAGCTTTGATGTATGTTGTCATCAATTACCAAAAAGGGGGAGATTGAAAGCACAAGTGCTCCCTGGGTGATTTTGGTAATTCACGACAACATATCTCTTGTTGAACTAACTCTTTTATCTAGTATATTTCAGATAAGTCCAACAGTGGAGGGGCATGGACAAGAGGATGTGGAACCCCTTCAAGATGCTAAGGACAAAGGATTGGCTCAAGCTCAAAGATCACACTGAGTCCATAGGAAAGCCAATACTATTAAAAGGGGATGAGGTGTTGCTTAATGGCTTGCTTGCTCAAAATGCTTAGTGATATGCTCCAAAGCCCTCAACCACTTTCTCATATCAACATATGTCCCAAACCTTAAAGTCAAACTCGGCCCCACTAATTTGATCTATCTGGCGCCATCGAGTTCATTTGACATAGCCACTGCCAGAAACCCTAGTCTTTTCGGTCTCACCGATAGGGATCTTGGTCTCACCGAGATGGGATTGCAAACTCTCTGTTTCCCTTCGTAACATTTCAGTCCAACCGAAATGAGTGATCGGTCCCACCGAGTCTGCAATGCAAACTCTCTGTTTCCTTTTTGTAATGCTTTGGTCCCACCGAGGCGAGCAAATCGGTCCCACCAAGTTTGCCTGACCAACTCACTGGTTTGCTTATTACCAAAGTCGGTCCAACCGAGTTTGAGTAATCGGTCCAACTGAGATTACGTTATGCCCTAACCCTAATGATATCGGTCCCACCGAGATGACATGTCGTTCCCACCGAAATTGTCTAACGGTCACATATGAACTGAATCAGTCTGACTGAGATTTTTGATCCGGTCCAACCGAGTTTGGTGTAATGTATGTAACGGTTAGATTTTGTGTGGAGGCTATATATATCCCTCCACCCTCTCCTCATTCATGAAGGAAGCCATCATATTATGCCAACACTTCCACTATCCATTTTCTGAGAGAGAGCCACCTACTCATGTGTTGAGACCAAGATATTCCATTCCTACCATATGAATCTTGATCTCTAGCCTTCCCCAAGTTGCTTTCCACTCAAATCATCTTTCCACCAAATCCAATCCTATGAGAGTGAGTTGAGTGTTGGGGAGACTATCATTCGAAGCACAAGAGCAAGGAGTTCATCAACAACACACCATCTATTACCTTTTGGAGTGTGGTGTCTCCTAGATTGGTTAGGTCTCACTTGGGAGCCTCCGACAAGATTGTAAAGTTGAACCAAGGAGTTTGTAAGGGCAAGGAGATCACATACTTCGTGAAGATCTACCCTAGTGAGGCAAGTCCTTCGTGGGCGATGGCCATGGTGGGATGGACAAGGTTGCTTCTTCGTGGACCCTTCGTGGGTGGAGCCCTCCATGGACTCGCGCAGCCATTACCCTGCATGGGTTGAAGTCTCCATCAACGTGGATGTACGATAGCACCACCTATCAGAACCACGCCAAAAACATCTATGTCTCCAATTGTGTTTGCACACTCCAATCCTATCCCTTTACTTTCTTGCAAGTTGCATGCTTTACTTTCCGCTGCTCATATACTCTTTGCATGCTTGCTTGATATGTATTGTGAATGGTTAAACTTGTGCTTAAACTCTACCTAAACTTGAAAAACTTAAAAACTGTCAACTTTGTGCGTTAAGGGTCTATTCACCCCCCTCTAGACACCTCTTCTCGATCCTTTCATCAATGTAGTCAATAAACGAGAAAATTACACAACAAGCGGATAACACCAAAGACCCAGTAGCTCGCCCAGTTGTTTTTTAGTTTCAGAGACGGAGCTCAATTGCGCGTTGTGCGGGGGCTGTGGCCCGTCTAGCCCACACTTACGTGTTTATTTAAGCACATGACAAGCCCATGGATATATTTATTCTTTCTGAAAATGGCTAGCCCAATTCTTTTTTTTTGGAGAATACCAAAACCGAGGCCTACTTGCTTTTCTCAACCCTGCTGGGCTGCAAATCTTTGAAGACGAGGAGGGATGTAAGTAGTAAGAAATGGGCTTCCCCAGAAAATGGGCTATAAGTTGTAAGAAATGGGATCTAAATTTTTAAACCAAAGACAACCAGCAATTACATTAAAATATCATTTTTTTTCTGGATTTCTCTACACTCTACTCTTATAAAAACCAAAGCCAATTGGCAATTACATTAAAATATCATCTTTTCTCCCACAAGATAAACTACTCATACAAATGCATTTTCATGTTCCATGCAACGAACGGGCATCTTGCTAGTTAAGATTTTAAATTTCATTCATTTTTTGCGGAGAATTGTTTTTTGAATTTTATTTTGATATAATTTTTCAAAAAATTATTTTTAACGTGAATCAAAATTTTGTGATTAAAAGAGTTCGGACCCCACCGAAATATGCAAAATTTTGTTGAATTTTTTAGCAGTGCCCAGAATATATGGTTTGTAATGCTAATAAAAAGAATATGGGCTTCAAATATCCTTAAGAATTAGCAAATGGGCTGTAAATTATTGAAAATATTGGCTAATGGGTTGTATGCTGTTTTCCATAGATTTGGAGGCTGACTTCTAGGCCTACTAGGTTGATGATGACGCTGTCCTAAAAAAATTGACGTGTACGCAAGGCTTTGTTAACTTAGTCAACATAGACCAGTGACTGTTGGATGTCCATCCAACGGTCGTCGTGCTTCTTGAATCTCTGATCTTCACGCTCTAGCCGCCCAAACCAGCACCGGCGGGACTGCCTGCTCCCTCCTCCCATGGCTAGTTGTGCTGCCGCCAGGCCATCCCTCTACCCACCCACACATCCTGTTATTTTCCGGCGACATCAGCCTCACCCCGTAGCTGATCAGTCAGCGCTCGTACTCCCCTCAGCATGGGCACCCACTGCGGTGGCTTCATCGGCTCCGGGTCGTTCCCTTCCTGGGCCTCGCCCTCGTCCACCGCGTTTGTGCTCTCGACGCAGCAAGGTCAACATGGTCAACAAATAACAACCATCGGAAGAGGCTGACAGTAGGGGCCCACACAAGGAAATACCTCCTTATTATGTGCAAAATAATGATTCCTCCACCTGACAGTTGGGACCCACCAGAAGGGCCTCTATATTTCGCGAAAAAAAATGTTCCCCCCACTGTCAGCTCAGACCCACCAACTATATCTTCGCACGCAAGGAAGTGCCTCCTTATTACGCACAAAAAAATGAATACTCCCACTGCTAGCTGGGACCCACCATAGTGGAAGGCTGACTTGTGGGCCTACTAAGTTGACGGGGACGGAGGGCTTTGTTAACTTAGTCAATATGAATGATTCTAGCTCTAGTGACCGTACGATGTCCATCCAACGGCCGTAGTGCTTCTTCAACCTCTGGTCTTCTTGCTCTAGCCGCCCAAAGCAGCGCCGGTCGTGCTGCATGCTCCTGCCTCCCGTGGCCGGCTCTGCTACCACGAAGGCCTCACCGCCCCCTACTATTCCCACCACTGGTCAGGCCCTGTAGCAACGGCAGGCTCACACCGCAGCCGAACCAGTGAACCCTCGTACTGCTCTCCGCATGGACATCCACTGTCGCGTCTTCCCCAGCTCCACGTCGTCCCCTTCCTAGGCCTCGCTGTCATCCACCACCTCGGTGCTCTCGGCGCGGCCTGGTCAATGTGGTCAATGAACGACTTCCATTTGGAAGAGTACTGTACGTGGAGAGGCTGACAGTTGGGTCCACGGCCGCAGCAAGGAAGTGCCTCCTTATGACGCAGAAAATAATGATTCCTCCACCTGACAGCAGGGACCCACCGGACGGGCCACCGTATTTCGTGAAAAAAACATTTCCTCCCTGACTGTTGGGACCCACCAGCTACATCTTCGCACGCAAGGAAGTGCGTCCATATTATGGGCAAAAAAATGATTCGCCCCCTGACTGTTGGGACCCACCAGCTACATCTTCGCACGCAAGGAAGTGCCTGACAGTCGGGACCCACCTGGTCGAAGTGTATGTAGCATTGTCATTCTGGTCGCAAACATGTACGTACATACTAGTCGATCGGTCTGTCTGCAGGCTGCAGCGATGAACTATGGCCATGTAAGGAAGGGCACGTGTCGTAGTAGAGGCGCGCACGTAGCATGTCATGCAGTCCCGTTAATTTTGTGTGCACGTACGTACAGCGGCCAGGGTGCAAGATAGTAAATACGACCATGTACGTACATACGGGTGGGGTCTCGAACGTCTACTCGTGTACATGGCTAGGCCGGAACAGAGAAACTGCATCATCTTCATGTTCATGGGGAGGCAACGGAATGCGTCGTGTTCATTGGGAGGCAACAGAATACGTCGTGTTCATCGGGAGCCAACCAGCTTGGACGGAATAGTCGATTGAAACGGGGCCTGGCGTATCGCAGAAAGGAGGAAACGGCCTTGTGTTCGATCGGCCACGGTCGAAACGGGATCCTGTTCATCGGGAGGGGTCTAGCGTACCGCAAAACGGAGGAAACGGACTTCTCTTGGACCTCCTACAATCAAAACGGGGTCCTTTTCATTGGGAAGGGTGTGGCCTACCGCAAAATGGAGGAAACAGACTTGTGTTGGAGTGCTACGGTCAAAACGGCGGTCCTGTTCATCGGGAGGGGTGTGGCATACCGCAAAACGGGACTCCACGGGATACTGTTCATCTCCACCGTCGACCTCCTCCAGCCTCCATGGGCTACTGTTCATCCACCATCGACCTCCTCCAGCCTCCACCTGCGACTGTTCATTCACGGGCTCCTGTTCATCCAACTCCCACCACTCCTCCACCGGCTATTGTTCAACTAGCCCTCTCCACGGGGTCCTATTCAACCACCCCTCCATGGGCTACTGTTTATCCAGCCCTCCATTGGCTACTGTTCAACCAGCCCTCCACGGGGTCGTCCTGTTCATCCAGCCCTCCATGGGGTCATGTTCATCCACCCCCAACTAGCTCGATCGGGGTCCTGTTCATCCAGAGCCAACACCACGGGGTCCTGTTCACTCACCCCCATCGGGAACTATTCATCCAACCCCCCCCCCCCAACAACGCTCACTGTTCGTCAAGGGAAGGAGGCAGAAGGGTTCGATCGGCTTTAGTTAGCAGCAGTAGCAAAGGAATAACTCGGGTTCTATCATGGAATTGTCACGGCAGATGTCCTAGTGTGAGGACTTAGTCGTGAGGCCAACGCATCTATGCGGTAGCTTGAGAGGGGTTGATCGGGATGAGAGACGCAACACACAAGACAAGGATTTAGACAGCTTCGGGCCCCGGGAAACATCGTCCGGTAATAGCCCTACATGCTCTTTGTGGCTAGGTATTATTATGCTCATGAGGGAGACATCGTATCTCTGGCTCTCTTCTAGTTGGGTCTAGCCCTAGAGATAGTTTCTTGCTTCTCCCCTCTTGGGGTGCCCTGCCCCTCCTTATATAAGTTGAAGGGGCGGGTTACATATGGAGTCCTATTAGGATTAGGACTAGTCTATTACAAGTGGAATCCTAGTCTTCCCCCTTAAGGGAAAACTCATTATGCCTTTCCTTGTAAATCAGCCCACCAGAGTATAATTCGGCCTGCTGGGCCTTGGGCCTTGTCGTCAGTCTGATCCGACGACCGGGTCTCTAGCGAGTCACAATGTCCAGGCGGGTTATATGTAAACCGCCATGTCCGGGCGGATCGCAAGTGAGTCGCCAAGCTCCAGACGGGTCTCTGGTGAATCGCCAAGTCCGGCTGGGTCATACTGCAGGGTATATCCCCGACATTAGCCCCTAGTTTAATTTGGATTTATCCATGTTAAACTGATCCTGCAAAATAAACACCAAAACAACTTTGACAAGTTGTGCTTCGGGTATAAAATTCTTGTAAGCCAGCACCTAATCATCTTTAAATCCTTGTCATTTCCTTCTAGATGCGTGCTCAAGATCTTATAGCAAATCTCCTTTAACAGATATGTTCAAACTTTGCCAATGCAAAAAATCCAGGCACTTCTTCTGAAAAATCCAGGTTAACAGGCCAGCTTCAGAATCAATTTGCTAACATTGGTCTTTTGTACAGAAATATTGTAAGAAATAATCCACTTGAGTCGGCCTTAAATGCACTGACTTGACAAAGATATTGGTCTTCAAATATTCAACTGATATTCAGCCAGCTTAAAGATGTAGATCTTTCCAATTTATGATTGTCAAAATTGCCAGGTCATAAATAAGTGATGTCGGGTCATGTAATTATTGTTGATGCTAGGTCAATCTTATGGTGACACCGGGTCATAAACTTTGCAGATTTCTCCAATAACAATATAATACATGTTTTGCTCAAAACTGAGAATTTGAAGTTATTTCTCCCTTATATGCATATCACGTATAGCCCCCAAGTGCCGGGTTGTCATGCTTGCAGCAACCTGGGACTTGTAATTGCCTTATGCTCATAAAAATTCCAACCAATGTAGCCCCCAAGGGCCGGGTCACTTATGCAATAATGAGCAGAGACTTTTGTATATAATCATTGATAATAACATCATTTGATGTAGTCTCCACCATGGGATTTGAACCCACGTCCACAAGGTTAAGAGCTTTGTACTCTACCAACTGAATAGTGGACCTTTTCAATATAATGGATTTAAGGCTTGTGTACCTTGAATTTTTGACAGGAGCAATTAGTAGCCCCCAAGGGCCGGCTCATTATAATGGAATGAGTCGGGTCTTCAATAAGTTGATCAAAAAATGACTTTGCATTAGCCCCCAAGTTCCATGGTGCATGCTGGCAGTGACATGGGACTTGCATATTTGATGTAATCTCAGCTTGAATAATGTAGCCCCCAAGTGTCGGGTCGTAAGCCTGCAGCAACTCGGGACTATTCTCTTCATTAAAAATAAATCATGTCCATTAATAAGATGATAACCATTGCACTGAAGCGACTTTGAATACCTCCATCATAATATTGGCTATTGATAACCATAATAAAAATCCAGCCATGTTGGCTATTCAAGATTTGAATCATATAATCCGGTATGAAAACCTCAATCATTCAATATCATCATGAAAATCCAGCCAACTTTGGCTATTAGAAATTTGAATACCTTATCGATTGACAAGTAAATCTGAAGTTTAAATACTCGGCGGCTCTTGGCCAATGGCGACTTAATGCGCATACATTGTAAGCCGAAATTTTTATAACCCGGCGACTTATAGCCTTTGAGAAAATCCAGAACGGATAATCATTTTGAAGCATCAATTTTGATGATGATCTTGAATTTAATCATTTATATAAACCATAGTTCTGCAAATCCTGCACATAGTTTAAACAACATATACCCTGGCGGTTTACCGCAGGGCGGGTCATAATATCTCACATATAACCATTGGTGTTTAAAATAGTCATAGATAGGGCTGGTATGAACAAGAACTTTAAACATAACTATAATAACAATATCATACCTATGATATTGAATTGTATTGTCGGCTTATGTTACCTGTGCAGTAAGGGTGATAACCCGCTCTTTTAGAAGTCATGACTTCAACTTAAGTTTTTTACATGCTTGGCGACTCGTTGTTTCAAAGTCAAGCTGGTTTAAACAGAAACCTTATATGTCTTAAAACATGAACACAAAAAAGATCTCAAGACAAACTCAAAAAGTGCTTTCAAAAGACTTAAGCAAAAAAGAGTAGAAAGACAAATCAAGGCATCTCATTTGAATACGATCAGTAAACCGTCCCAAAGGGGTTAAGCTAGGATTTGAATACGATCATGTAGCCCCCAGTGGCTTTGGCATTGCGCCGATCAAGAGGGTACCGACAGCTATGTTCTCTTTGGTTTGTATTCGACCTATGTTTGAACAGGAAGCTCCCAAGTGACCGTGAGAATATTTAACGACCCTGATTCGAATACGATCAGGGTCAGACCCAAGAGGGGTTAAGCTATGATTCAAATACGATCAAGAAGCCCTCAAGTGGGTTTTGGCATTGCGCCGATCAAGAGGGTACCGACAGCTATGTTCTCTTTGGTTCGAATACAACCTATGTTTGAACAGGAAGCCCCCAAGTGACCTTGAGAATATTTAACGACTTTGATTCGAATATGATCAGGGTCGGACCAAAAGGGGTTAAGCTATGATTCGAATACGACCCAGCCCCCAAATGATCAAGTTGTTTGAAAAGCTACGATTTGAATACAATCGGGAAGTTGTGCCAAAGGAGTTAAGCTAGATTCGAATACGATCAGCCCCCAATGGTCTTTGAAGCGGGGTACCTATGTTGGAGTTGTGCTTTAGAACAGACTCTCTTTGGTCCCTTTAATTTTTCCTGAGAACTCGAGCTTTGCGAGATATAAATTCTCCTTGAGCCGTAATTTTTAAACCAGATTTGAGAGCTTTAGAGCTTTGTGGGAGACGGGATTTCCCTTGAACCGGATTTTGAACCGGAAGCATCATTGTGAGCCAGAATTTTTCTGAAGGCCTTCTAAATTTTCATCAATAGAGCAGTAATCTCCAGGGCCGGGTTATTATTTTTCCCTCCAATGACCCGGAGTTCTTGAATGCATTTAAACCGGCCAATTCTGCTGAGTCATACCATTGTAGCCCCCGAGTCTCAAGACGACTCGAGGAGTTGGCTTGAGATTCTCCATATTTGACCATAGCAGAAGGTGTATATCATTGGCGTTGATAGCGTGATGTGAATCCACAGAAGGTCGAGGTGACTGTGCCGGGTTGTAAATGATCTCGTATGAGCCGTGTCAACAACTCGGCCAATGGTTCCTTCCAACTGGCTGTTTGAAGTTTAACCAAACTGTAGTGGCGGCGACTTGTGCGCCTGCCCATTGAGCCATCCAGTGCAGACGGCGGCTGATGATACATGATAATTTGCCTCCATTTGTTAGAAGGAAACCGGGCTACCAAGCGGTGACTTGCTCATACTCAATAAACAGCTCATGCAGATAGGTGTGGCCCGGTGTGTTGATGTAGATCAGGCCGTGAGAGACGGACGGAATAGACGACCGCAACACAGGAGGCGGTATAGACAGATGAGTCAGCCATGCGTTGTAAGCCGGTGCGGATGAGCAAGTTGTCCTCCTCGTTGTAAGCCGGCGCAGACGCGTGAACTAGCCGCGAGAGTGGACGGGCGAGTCGTCCGTGGCATTGTAAGTCGGTGCGGTCGCGAGAGACGGCCACGACGTTGTAAGCCGGTGTGGGAGTCCGTTGAGTAAGGACGACCACCTATGTCGAATGATGTTGGCACGCCTCCATCTCCGCTGTATAATGCCACTTTGTAATGAATAATTCTCCTGCATATAAAATACAGCAGGGCAAAGTAGTTTTGCTTGGATGAATTAATATGTGCTTAAAAATAAATAGGGTAAATAGCACCTGGTATTTTTCGGATGTTGATAGCAGCTCACCTGAACATCTCAAGCAGCTACCCTTCCCTGAGAAGAGCCATACATGTGACCAAAGTACTCGAAGATGCTTCCGTTTAGCAATTTCTTCCGTAATGCTTGTGGTGAACACATGGCTGTAGAGGTGGCTCGGGGCAAATTCTTCAGTTTAGCAATTTCATGTCCAGAATGGTGGGTCAGCGTAGCAGAGGCAGCTCGGTGGCTTGCAAGCGCGGCTCGGGTTAGGTGAGGCAGGACCGGCTTGGTTATTGAAGACCGGCGGCCAGCTGTGGCAGAGACGAAGGTGAACGACAGCTTGATGCGGCCGTGTCGGCGACTTGACGAGCAGGGCCGGCCCGCGACAGCTCGAAGCAAGCGGTGACCCGACGGAGCAGGTGAGGGGAGGCGAGGACCGGCGATGCGACGGCAGTGGCAGGTCAAGGCCTGATGGCTTGGCCGTGGTAGAAGGCGGCTCATGGTAGAGGCGGATCGCGCGCCGCGGACTCGCGACAGAAGAAGCAGCAGCGAGGTGGCTCGACCAAGGACTGGCAGTTTGACTGCGGAGATGGGCGGCCCACAACAGCGACTCAAAGGGAGACCATGGCGAGGGGCCGCGGCTGGCCACGACGCGGGTCAGAGCAGCGGGCGTGCCCAAGTGGTAGAGCTTCGGCTTAGCAATAGCATCTCGTCATGCGGTCGAGGTAAACCGGTCGAGGAGAGTGGTGATGTGCCAGGTGGCAACAAAGACGAGTGCAAGGAGGCCCGTTCGATGTGACGTCGTGTTGAAGAGGCAGTAAGCCGGCGGGTGTTGTAGAAGGAGAGCCGAGCGCACCAGTGGAGGAGGCCAGCCACGGGGCGGCTCAAGGCGGAGGTAGCGCTCGAGCAGCAGCTCTAAGAGGAGACGGCGCTGGGTGGCTCGGAGGCTATGAAAGCTCAACATGGAGATACTGGCTTGAGGGCGGCTCGCGGAGCTGAGGCTGTAGAGATGGTCGGCCATGACTATGGTTGAAGTAATGGAGTCCACGACAGCGGGAACGAGGAGACGGCTCAGCCATGATTCAGGTGACGACGGTTTGGCATCCGGTGGCAGATTGATAAGGTCAGGGCAGGCTGGAACGGACACAAAGCAATCAAGGCAAGTTTTCCTCCTCCGAGTCATGGTAGTTTCGACGAATCCATCTCTGTATCTTCCAGGTCGTGGCCCTTCTCCTGATTTTGTGTGACTGCACGCGCGTGGATCCGATCGGCAGTGTGCCTTCCTGATGAATAGTAGTAAAGTAGTACTGCTCGATTATTCTTGACGAGAGTAGTTGGCCTATTTTGATCTTCACCTGCGTCACGATGAATCACCCAAGGATAACTCAGACTCGGCAGAATCTCCATGGCGCGTGAAGCGGCCGCATAACAATTAACCATAAAATAGTCCCAATCTCATGCCCGCCGCCGCTGAATACTTCGTCAATCTTGACCAATGAACTCATAGTTGATGTGAGTTTTTTCACACCGGCTCTTGTTGATCCGAAAAATTGCGAACTTCTCGAACCCTAGAAAGATCCCTCCAAGAACTCAACACCATCGTGTGATAGCCCCATGATGGGCGCCAACTATCGTGGAATTGTCTCAGCAGATGTCCTAGTGTGAGGACTTAGTCGTGAGGCCAACGCATCTATGCGGTAGCTTGAGAGGGGTTGATCGGGATGAGAGATGCAACACACAAGACAAGGATTTAGATAGCTTCGAGCCCCGAGAAACATCATCCGATAATAGCCCTACATGTTGTTTGTGGCTAGGTCTTATTATGCTCATGAGGGAGACATCGTATCTCCAGCTCCCTTCTAGTTGGGTCTAGCCCTAGAGATTGTTTATTGCTTCTCCCCTCTTGGGGTGCCCTGCCCCTCCTTATATAAGTTGAAGGGGCGGGTTACATATGGAGTCCTATTAGGATTAGGACTGGTCTATTACTAGTGGAATCCTAGGCTGCCCCCTTAAGGGAAAACTCCTTATGCCTTTCCTCGTAAATCAGCCCACCAGAGTATAATCCGGCCTGCTGGGCCTTGGGCCTTGTCGTCCGTCTGATCCGACCGCCGGGTCTCTAGTGAGTCACAATGCCCAAGCGGGTTATATGTAAACTGCCATGTCCGGGCGGATCGCTAATGAGTCGCCAAGCTCCAGTCGGGTCTCTGGTGAATCGCCAAGTCCGGCCGGGTCATAATTCTGGCCGGGTCATACCGCAGGGTATATCCCCGACAGGTTCAGTTAACAGCAAGGGATTGATCGCTCGGGTTCAGTAATGTAGCTAGTGCAATTGCTCGGGTTCAGTTAGAGCCCAATGCCTCGCTCGGGTTCAGTTAGATCCCAACGCCTCACACACACGCACGTACGTGTATGAGAGAAATGTGCATCGCTTGGCCCTCGACCACCCACCGTAACCGGGAACTCCCTGATATTTTCCTCGCCCTCGCTTCTACCACGTTTTTTTCCGTCATGGACGGCCCAAAGAATGCCATGCAGCTGCGTCTCCGGCCCGCCCAGGACGAAAAGCCCATTTTCTGTCATGATTTTTTGTCATAGAAGTAGAAGCCCACCACATCTATGATGATACCGGGTTTTGTCACAATTATCGTCACAGAAGTGTCATAAGCATGACAGGAAAAAAAATTGTTCGGCCCAAAATGTCACGGATGTGTATTTTTTTTTGTAGTGCCACTAGTGACTTGCCAAATACCAGGACCTGCCATGTATGCAGTGCAATACCTATGGTACTTCTTTGACTCCTCCAACTTCTTCATATAAGTGGGTGTTATCTCCCACCTACTCTTCTATGTCTTCTCTCTAACTGCTTGGTACTTAACCATCAACTTAGTTCTGAATCCATCTACACAGCTCCTGATTGGCTTGTTCCTCACATCTAGCATCATCTTGTTAAATACTTCACTAAGATTGTTGACTACTAGGTCTGTCTTGCTTGTGTGATCCATAGCATGCCTTGCCCAAGTCTCTTTAGGGATATTAGAAAGCCACTTCCAAGCATCTTCATCCTCCTTCTTCATTTCATTCATTGCAACCTCAAAACCATGCTTGGTGTATGAATATGCAACATTATCCATATGCTTCTTCAACTCCTCACTCCTGAAGCCAGCTGACTGGAAATTTGCATAGATATGTCTAAGACAATATCTTTGAGGTGAGTGTGGGAACACAGCTTGAATTGCATTCAACAACCCCTGTTTAAATCATAATAGAGATTATTGTTGGTATAAATTGCTCCTTGCATGCATAATACACATTATTATTTCTGCAACTTGCTCCTTCAATTGTAGAATGAAAAATATACCTTTTCTCTATCAGAGATGATTGTGTATATGCCCCACTTGTTCCCCTCTCCAATGCAAGCTCTTAGTTAGCTAAGAAACCAAGTCCAACTATCCTTGTCCTCTTTATCAACAATACCAATTACAATAGGGAATATGTTCTTATTCCCATCCCTACCAGTGGCAGCAAGTATCTGTTGCCCAGTAGACAGCTTGATAAAGCAACCATCCATCTAAACCTGTATTCAAGGTATGGGCAGTGAAATGAGTACATTATTAAGTACAAGATAATTGACAACAACATTATGAACTGGAGTAATGTAAAATGCATATAATACCTATAAAGGGCCTACACCCATTCAAGAAACCTTCTTTTGAAGCATTTAGATAGTATAACATGTAGTGGAACCTAGGATTTGGACTAGGATGGAGCTCAAGCTCTATGGTAGTGACAATGCATCTGCTCCCAGGGTTGGTATCAAGCATAGCTTGAAGATAATCCCTAAACCTTGTGTACTGTCCCTTCATGTCACCTTCCACCACTTCAATGGCCGGTGACCTTGCCCTGTAGGCCTTGGTCTTTGGCACTTCCAGCCCATACTTAGTCTTTGTTCTTTTTAAAATTGCATCAACTCCAGCCTTTGGATTATCTCTCAGTTGCTGCTCACAGATTCTAGCCATCCAGTCAACTGTCACTTTTGTTTTTTCTCCATGTGCACCACAAGTGTGCAACAACTTCATCTTCTTGATGCAGAATGTCTTCTCATGAGCTATTTTTGATGCAATCATGAAAAAAGGACACCCACTCTCCCTTTCTGTGCAATGTAAAATGATCCTATCTTTGCAGTTCCTATGGTAATGGAAATTTCTAAGGATTCTAATATGATAATTCCTAAGTGCTCTTCTAAACTAATACGCATCTGTGAAGCACAAACTCAAGCAAAGTTGATCATGAACATTTGGCTTGCTCTCATCATACCATATCCTAGTCTTGGCCTCTTGGCTTGACTCTTCCTTCCACAAGGCAGTGGGAGAGAATGTAGACCTGGCTCATCATCTAATTCACTAATGCCATAGTGTAATGCCCCGAGCCCGACGCTCCAGAAGACTTCCAGCTATTCCGAGTTTCGCCGTGCGATGTATTTGTTTGTTGCATTCTTCTTAGCATCATTTGCATTGCATCATGTCATTTAATTTTAAAAACTCATCTAAATAAAATAATATGGATCTTTGATCCATTTAAATCAAGGGATATTCATAATGGTGATTTCTCTTTATGACATATCCTCCCAATATTAGGGAGCTATTATCAAATAGTCTATTTTTGGATCCAACCAAAATGCACTTGCATTTGAAGCTCCTTTCGCCTTTAATATATTGAAATCTTTGATCTTTCTCCTTTTGCTCCAACCTAGTTGTGGAGCTTTGATATTTTGTCAAAGTAGTCACATGCCATTTCTATCAATTTAGATTGATTTGGTCCTCAAATTATATCCTCTGGCTCCTGTTTTCTTTTCCACTTTTCTTTTCTAAAATATGGAAAAGAAAACACCTTCTTTTCTTCTCTTTTGGTCAGCCAGGCCGCCCAGCTCCCCTCAGCCCACCAGCACCGCAGCTCGGCCTAGCCCATAGCGTCGGCCCACCTAAGCCCAGCCACACCTATTACCCTAGCCTGATCGATCCCCACTCCTCTCGATCCCATATCCTCCTCTTGTTCCCTCTGGCCGCCGCCACACACCCATCGCTCGATCCCCATCTCCCTCATAGCCTCTCTCTCGCGATCCCATCACCCCTCTCCCTCGATCTCCTCCCTCGCGCCGCCATCTCCCATTCGCTCGAACCCCTCCTCCCGAGCGCGCCTCCCATGGAGCCCCGCATCAGCCGGCCTCCTTCCTCTCCTCCTCCATGGTGCCTCCTCGCCGCCCGAGGCCTACAGCCCCGCGCCTCCCTCTGCGATCGGGTTTAAGCAGGAGCTCCCCGAGTCGGTGCCCGTCGGCCATCTCCACACACCCCTCCGTCGTTCACTTCCGGTGCCTCCGACCCTCCTCTGCATCACCTCCCTCACCATGAGCTGCTGTTGCAAGCTCTGCCTCGCCCTTTTCCTCTCCTCCGCCTCTGGTGTTCCCTGCACCTCGACCCCGAGCAGCGTCGCCTCCTTGCCATGGTTGTGCTCCTCCTCCGCTCACCGCCTGCTCGCCTCTGTCGCCGATGCATCGACATGGACGACCCCAAGCTCCTACTGCAGCCGCTGCTTCCCAGCTCCTCCCCTGCTTCTCCGGCTTCATCCTTGGCCGAACAGCATCGACCGGCCTCGCCTCCAATGCCCGTAACTCCGGCCTCTCCTGGAGCACTCTTACACGCGCCCCTGCTTGCTGCTTTGATTCCTTGCGTGAGCTCCGGTTTTGTCATGAACGTGGGGTAGCTGCTGAACCTCGCCATGGTTCTGTCCAACGCCGCAAGTCCGACACCAAGAGCACCTCAAGTTCGACTACATGTAACAGCAAGTACCACTACGCCCGGAGACCTCGGATCTGTCAAGTTCCACTACCATCACCGTGAACGACTACCACACCAGGACGCCAAGTACATGGATATGCAAAGTTCCTCTTCGAACGTGTACAACTACCATCGCCGAAGACCCGTGTAACACTAGCGCCAAGTTTGAATGTCATCGTCAAGAATCGCTTCCGAAATGTGTACCACTATTTTCACTACCGTCGCGAGAACGTCTACTTCCATCTACACCGCATTGTACTCGTTCCACCCCGAAAATGCATGCTTTGAAGGTACTCCCTCCGTTCCGAATTACTTGTCACAGGTATGGATGTATCTAGATATATTTTAGTTGTAGATACATCCATTTTCGCGACGAGTAATTTGGAACGGAGGGAGTATAACCCCAAAACGACGCCCGTGAACGAATGCATGTGTGTTGTATGAGATGTCCGTGTTTGCATCATGTCCGAATTGTTTCGTGCACATGCCTCATTTGCCTTGCCATTGACACGTGAGAACCCGGTAACCGGGATCACCCCACCATCTTTTGCATGTTCCGTAAATCCATAATTTTTTTTGCACCAACATCTCGACGAGTTGTCGGATCATTGGAATGTTGCCATGGCACCATTTCTGTTGTCATTGTCGTGGCACCCCTTTCGTTCCGCCATGGTGACCAAATGCTTCATAACATGCTCGTGTCAACATTTTCATAAAAATTGCATAAAACTTGTATATGCCATCCGCATCATGATACCAACATTTAAATGCTTAAAATTGATGTTGCATTAAATTGCTAAATGACATGTGGGGATTTACTGGAATTGTTGTTTCTTGTTTCCGGCATCACTTAAACTTGCCTAAATAGTTAGTTTAATTATGCTTCACCTTTTGCCATGTTAATGAACATTTAATATTGATGGGTACATAAACAAGAGTTAAGTAAATACTTGGATGTGGTGATTCATCAATATGCAACTCATTGCATATTGAGCTCCACTTAATTTGTAGTATTGTTTGTTGCATTTTGCCATGCCATGCATATTTAAATCGGACATGCATCTTACTTGTTTGTGCATCATGCCATGTTTATGCTTGTGTGTTTACCATGTTGTTTGCTTCTTTCCGGTGTTGCTTCTTAGTTCCGGTAACGTTGCGGATTGTGAGGATTTGTTCGACTATGTCGTTCGTCTACTTCAAGAGCTCGTTCTTCTTCCTAGCGGGATTTCAGGCAAGATGACCATCACCTTGGATCTCACTACTATCTTTGCTATGCTAGTTGTCTCGATGCTATCGCTGTGTCGCGCTTCCTACCACATGTTTACCAAGCCTCCCAATATGCCATGAAACAACCTCTAACCTTTTCCACCGTCCCAGCAAACTGTTGTTTGACTATGTTACCGCTTTGCTCAGCCCCTCTTATAGCGTTGCTAGTTGCAGGTGCAGTTGCAGGTTGTTCCATGTTGGGACATGGATATCTTGGAATATCACAATATCTCTTATATTTAATTAATGCACATATATACTTGGTAAAGGGTGGAAGGCTCGACCTTATGCCTGGTGTTTTGTTCCACTCTTGCCGCCCTAGTTTCTGTCATACCGGTGTTATGTTCCTTGATTTTTGCATCCCTAACACGGTGAGGGTTTATGGGCCCCTCTTGATAGTTCACTTTGAATAAAACTCTTCCAGTAAGGCCCAACATTGGTTTTCCATTTGCCTAATAACAACTAAAACTTAAATAGGGGATTTTCTCTGGACCCCTAGTATTTCTTAATCAACATCCCCCCCTGGGCCAATGATCCTTTGAGTGTTGGTTCGAACCGAGTAGACTGTGGGACCACCTTGGGGAAACTCGAGCGTTGGTTTTACTCACAGGATGTCTCCTCCGGTGTGCCCTGAGAACGAGATATGTGCAGCTCCTATCGGGATTTATCGGCGCATTCAGACGGTCTTGCTGGTTTTGTTTTACCATTGTCAAAATGTCTTGTGCACCAGGATCCCGAGTCTGATCGGATGTCCCGTGATGGAGGATTATCTCCACGGATCGTGAGCTTGTAATGGGCTTAGTTGGGACACCCCTGCGGGATTTAAACTTTCGAGAGCCATGCCCACAGTTATGTGGTTGATGGGAATTTTTAATGTCCGGTTGTAGAGAACTTGACACCAGATTCGAATTAAAATACACCAACCGCGCGCGTAACCATGATGGTCTCTTTTCAGGTGAGTTCAAGAAGAGAACACAGTGGGGTTATGCTTGAACATAAGTAGTTCAGGATCACTTAGTGATCATTACTAGTTTGCGACCAATTGCGTAGCTTCTCATCTTATTCTTGTACTCGTAAGTTAGCCACCATACATTGCTTAGTGCTGCTGCAACCTCACCACTTATCCATTCCTTACCATTAAGCTTTGCTAGTCTTGATACCCATGGTAATGGGATTGCTGAGTCCTCGTGGCTCACAGATTACTACAACAACAGTTGCAGGTATAGGTATTGCGATGATCTGACGCGAGTGCGGTGCTTGCTTGTTTGGAGTTCTTCTGCTTCTTCTTATTCTTCAATAAGGGATATAGGTTCCAGGTCGGGAGCCTGGGCAAGTAGGATGGATGTCGTTCTAATTTTTGTTTGATTTCATCCGTAGTCGGATCCTGCTCTTCTGTATGATGATTGCTATGTATTGTTGAACTGTTGTATGAATATTGTAGCTTGTGGCGAGTGTAAGCCTTTATCTTGTATCCTCATCTATTCAGTACATGGTATGTTGTAATGATATCCACCTTGCTATGCGCTCGAAATGCGATTGTGCCCCAATCATGAATTCATCACGTGATTGGGATAGAATCGCATCTTGCGCGCTACACATAGTCCCTAGGGAAATAATTCGTCTCCAACGTATCTATAATTTTTTATTGTTCCATGTTGTTATATTATCATTTTTGGATGTTTTACAATCATTTTATAGCAACTTTATATCATTTTTTGGGACTAACCTATTGACATAGTGCCCAGTGCCAGTTTCTATTTTTTGCTTGTTTTTTACTTGGCAGAAAATCAATACCAAACAGAGTCCAAACGCAACAAAACATTTTCGAGAATTTTTCTGGGCCAGAAGACTCGGGATGGACCAAATAAGTACTAGAGGGGTGCCCCGAGGGGGCCGCAACCCAAACGTGCCCTAGTGGGTTGTGCCTGAAGGAAATATGCCCTAGAGGCAATAATAAAGTTGTTATTTTATATTTCCTTATATCATGATAAATGTTTATTATTCATGCTAGAATTGTATTAGCCAGAAACTTGATACATGTGTGGACATATAGACAAAACACCGTGTCCCTAGTAAGCCTCTACTAGACTAGCTCGTTAATCAAAGATGGTTAAGTTTCCTAACCATAGACATGTGTTGTCATTTGATGAACATGATCATATCATTAGGAGAATGATGTGATGGACAAGACCCATCCATTAGCATCGCATATTGATCGTTTAGTTTTATTGCTATTGCTTTCTTCATGTCAAATACATATTCCTTCTATTATGAGATTATGCAACTCTCGGATACCAGAGGAATGCCTTGTGTTCTATCAAACATCACAATGTAACTGGGTGATTATAAAGATGATCTTCAGGTATCTCCAAAGGTGTTTGTTGAGTTGGCATAGATCGAGATTAAGATTGTCACTCTGAATATCACAGAGGTATCTCTGGGCCCTCTCGGTAATACACATCATAAGAAGCCTTGCAAGCAATGTGACTAATGAGTTAGTTGTGGGATGATGTATTACAGAACGAGTAAAGAGACTTTCCAGTAATGAGATTGAACTAGGTATGAAGATACTGACAATCGAATCTCGGGCAAGTAACATACCGATGACAAAGGGAATAACGTATGTTGTCATTACGGTACGACCGATAAAGATCTTCATAGAATATGTGGAAAACAACATGAGCATCCAGGTTCCGCTATTGTTTATTTAATGGAGAGGTGTCTCGGTCATGTCTACATAGTTCTCGAACCCATAGGGTCCGCACGCTTAACGTTCGATGATGATTTTGTATTATATGAGTTATATGATTTGGTGACCGAATGTTGTTCGGAGTCCCGGATGAGATAACGTACATGACGAGGGGTCTCGAAATGGTCGAGAGGTAAATATTGATATATAGGATGATAGTATTCGGACACTGGAAGTGTTCTGGGGGTAGTGGGTATGTATCGGGTCACCGGAAAGAGGTTCCGGGCACCCCCGTCAAAGATATGGGCCTAATGGGCCAAGAGGGGAAATGCAACAGTCAGCATGGGCTGTTGCACCCCCCATATAGGCCGAACCTGGAGGGGAAGTAAAGAGGGGAAGACACAAAGGAAGGGGAGGGATTCGGCCTCCCCCTTCCTTCCCTCCGGCCTCCTCCTTCCTTGTCGTTCAGGAAATTTTGGTAAGGGGGGCGAATAGGACTAGGCCCAAAGTAGGATTCCTCCTACTTGGGCCCCCCCTTGGCAGCTCCCTCTCCCTCCCACCTATATATATGAGGGGGGAGGCACCTAGAACACACAAAACATTTGTTAGCAGTGTGCGGCGCCTCCCTCCAAAGATGTGACGCTCCTGATTCAATCGTACACTAATCATGCATGCAAACGTGTACGATCAAGATCAGGGACTCACGGGAAGATATCACAACACAACTCTAAAAAACATAAATAAGTCATACAAGCAACATATTACAAGCCAGGGGCCTCGAGGGCTCGAATACAAGTGCTCGATCATAGACGAGTCAGCGGAAGCAACAATATCTGAGTACAGACATAAGTTAAACAAGTTTGCCTTAAGAAGGCTAGCACAAACTAGGATACAGATCGAAAGAGGCGCAGGCCTCCTGCCTGGGATCCTCCTAAACTACTCATGGTCGTCGTCAGCAGCCTGCACGTAGTAGTAGGCACCTCCAGTGTAGTAGTCGTCATCGACGGTGGCGTCTGGCTCCAGGGCTCCAGCATCTGGTTGCGACAACCAGGTAGAAGGGAAAGGGGAAAAGAGGGAGAAAAGCAACCGTGAGTACTCATCCAAAGTACTCGCAAGCAAGGATCTACACTACATATGCATGGGTATATGTGTAAAGAGGCAATATCGGTGGACTGAACTGCAGAATGCCAGAATAAGAGGGGGATAGCTAGTCCTATCGAAGACTACGCTTCTGGCAGCCTCCGTCTTGCAGCATGTAGAAGAGAGTAGACTGAAGTCCTCCAGGTAGCATCTCCAAGTAGCATCGCATAGCATAATCCTACCCGGTGATCCTCCCCTCGGCGCCCTGTTAGAGAGCGATCACCGGGTTGTATCTGGCACTTGGAAGGGTGTGTTTTATTAAGTATCTGGTTCTAGTTGTCATAAGGTCAAGGTACAACTCCAAGTCGTCCTGTTACCGAAGATCACGGCTTTTCGAATAGATTAACTTCCCTGCAGGGGTGCACCACATAACCCAACACGCTCGATCCCATTTGGCCGGACACACTTTCCTGGGTCATGCCTGGCCTCGGAAGATCAACACGTCGCAGCCCCACCTAGGCACAACAGAGAGGTCAGCACGCCGGTCTAAATCCTATGCGCGCAGGGGTCTGGGCCCATCGCCCATTGCACACCTGCACGTTGCGTACGCGACCGGAAGCAGACCTAGCAACCTCCATTACAAAGGAAGTTGTGTTAACGCAGTCCAACCCGGCGCGCGCCGCTTAGTTGCTGACGTCACGAAGGCTTCGGCTGATACCACGACGTCGAGTGCCCATATCTTTCCCACGTAGTTGGTTAGTGCGTATAGGACAGTGGCCAGACTCAGATCAAATACCAAGATCTCGTTAAGCGTGTTAAGTATCCGCGAACGCCGAACAGGGCCAGGCCCACCTGTCTCCTAGGTGGTCTCAACCTGCCCTATCGCTCCGCCACAAAGTAACAGTCGAGGGCCGTCGGGAACCCAGACCCACCTCTACCGGGATGGAGCCACCTGTCCATTCAGCCCCCTCATCAGAATCACTTGCGGGTACTCATCGAGCTGACCCGACTTTAGTCACCATCTGTATAGTATGTATGTATGTATAGTATATACCCGTGATCACCTCCCGAGTGATCACGGCCCAATAGTATAGCAAGGCAGACTGACAAGAATGTAGGGCCAATGATGATAAACTAGCATCCTATACTAAGTATTTAGGATTGCAGGTAAGGTATCAACAGATGTAGCAACAATGTCAGGATATGCATCAGAATAGGATTAACGAAAAGCAGTAACATGCTACACTACTCTAATGCAAGCAGTATAGAGGAGAATAGGCGATATCTGGTGATCAAAGGGGGGGCTTGCCTGGTTGCTCTGGCAAGAAGGAGGGGTCGTCAACACCGTAGTCGAACTAGGGTCGCCGGCAGTCTCGGGGTCTACCGGAAAGAAGTAACGGAGGGGGAACACAATAAATAACAAAGCAATCAAAGCATCACAAAGCGTAACCAGACAATACGCGTGTCAGGACCCCGATTCTATGCCACACCGATCTAGCATGTAACACATCATATCACTTTGTGGCCTCACGCACGGTATTCCCACGGGTGTCTCCTTACCATGCCCGGGACCGTTTGCGCCTTTTGGCACACGTATATGATAGTGTCGCTAGCATCCATATGACAAAGAACCCGGGCTGACATGGCTAGTCGTGAACCCAAAGTGGCACTAACTTACAGGGACAGGCATACATGACCCAGCATCGAACGTGTCGGTCATCAGCGAGTGAATCCGGGCTGTAGCAACTGGGCTAGTAGGACTCCGGTAAACCGGGATGTAGCAGGCTAACAGGACTCCAGTAGACACCGCGTGACATTTCCCCGAAGGGACAGACACAGGAACGAAGAAGGACACATGCCGGCCAGCCTAAGTGTTCCAGAGCAGTAGCAAGCTACCAGGGCTCAGTGGAAGCACTAGGAGACATTTCCCGGTAAGAGAGGCTACTAAGGATAAACAACTAGATAGTCAGATCCCACACATAGCAATACACATTACACGTACGCATAACATGCAAGTATATGTTGTACAACATGGCATCACAGCATAACTCAACAACTTATATAGATAAGGCTCAAAGAGCCATCATAGCATTTATTGCAAACAGGGGTCACAAGACCCATCACACAGAGCATACAAGCAACAAGCGGAAGCATTACATGTCTGAGTACAGACATCTACAAATGAAAAAGGCTGAAGAGCCTGACTAACTACAATATCCGATCAAGATCGTAGCTGAGGTACAAGCTACATGTCGAAGTCCACGAGAACACTAGTAAGACCAAAGTCTCCGCTGCAAAAACATAAATAAAGCAACATGAGTACAAAGGTACTCAGCAAGACTTACATCAGATCCTATCATACATGCATTTGTATCAAGAGGGTAATGTGGGGTTTAGTTGCAGCAAGCCAGCTTTGACTCTGTGGCTATCCTGTTCTACGACTACCAGATCTTCTTTGAGGTGATATGGCGCACACGAGTCCACTAGTCACCACACAATACACTACTATGGATTCATTCCCGTCTTCCTACGAGAAGGCCATCCATAGCACTCACACTTGTCTTGAGTATTTTAGAGTATCCACTTCAAGTTGTCTATGTACCATGTAAGCATCCAAGAAGTCCATAACCGCGGACCCGTCTATTCGAATAGATCATGTTAACCCTGCAGGGGTGTACTTCTTCACACATGCTCTCGCCACTTACCGCCATGTACACATCATGTATCTCGGCAACCTTCAAGCGGAAGCCTGGCGAGGGTGTTGGCCACGACCTGACTAACCACACAAGACTCTAGTCCAGGTTTATCGCCTATTCGGGTTCCATCCGCAAGGAGATCCGGCCGGGGTGTCGCTCACGGCCCCAAACGATGTGAGCAGGGTTCCCAAGCCCACCATCCGGGTGCCACCTGGTACACCGTGCCACTATGCCTAGTCTGTCCCAAGCCCACCTGGATGGGTGCCACTTGGTAGACTACTAACACTACCTACAAACACCAGAAACTAGTTGCAACTCCTGGACAGAGATCAAGTTGGTTAATAAGCCGAGATGGGTTGAGTTACCGGAACCCAATGTGTGGTAGTATCGAGTCATTGGACGACATACATAGAACTCAGTGCTTAAGGACAGTTCCAGTGAGACAACCCACCATGTACTCCTACATGGCCTCTCACCGCTACCTTTACCAAATCATGTTCACACACTTCACTCTCAGCATTAGAACATATCGTAACACTCCAATTCATTCCCAATGAATCAGACCTGACACAACTCTAAGCAATAGCAGGCATGGCATGGTAGGAACACAACATGGCTCAATCAACTCCTACACATGCTAGTGGGTTTCAACTATTTACTGTGGCAATGATAGGTCATGCAGAGGAATGGGTTCAACTACCGCAACACAAAGTAGCAGATGAATCGTTGTTGTCCTAATGCAATAACTGAGAGCAGGAGCGAGAGAGTAGGATTGTATCGAAATGAACAAGGGGGTTTGCTTGCCTGGTAGATCAACAAGGAAGGCACTGCTCCTCAGACAGGTACTCCGGAATGGACTCCGGAGGAGGACCTATCGAGAAGGAACGGTGTCGGCAATCAATACACAAACATATGCAATAATATGATGCATGAACATGGCATGTAGATGTGATGCTGTTTGAGCTAATGCAACTAGTATTCAAATTGAATGGAGTCCATTTGAATCAAGGGTTCAAATGCAACTCCAAATTAAGCTCTTATATATGCCATTTACATGTTTTCACTTATACAGTAGGTATAAGTTGGTTTGTCATGCATGAAATTGGTACAGATGGAAAGATTGCATTTTTTTGATAATTTTTCATATATAAATCATTTCAATCTGAGTTATGGTTGAATTTCTATGATTTTTTGAAGTTTTGCTAATTTTCTGGAATTCCTGATTTAATTTAAATCCAGAAAATAAATAATTGCGTCAGCACTGCGTCATGCTTGTGTCAGCAAGTCAACAGCGCTGACTGGTCAAACCTGATGTGTGGGGTCCACATGTCAGTGACATGGGTTAAACATGGGGGTTAGTTTTATCTTAATTAAAGGATTAGGGGGCACTGGGGCCCACATGTCAGCGTCAGGGGTTAGGTTAGTTGGTGATTAGCTTAAGCTAATCACCTGACGGCGGGGTCCACCTGTCAGGCCGGCGAGGTCGTCGCCAGCGACCACGGGACACGGTGGTGTTCGCGTTACAGGCCACGGGGACGGCGTCTGAGAGCACCGGGGCGTAGCCCGGGCTCTCGCGCATCTGGTGGAGCAGGTGGGAGGAGCTGGGGGCCGGAGCTCGCCGGAGCGAAGCTCACGGTGGCGGCCGGAGTTCAGGCGCGAGCGGGGATGTGGCTGCGGTGTGCGAGGGCGAGAACGGAGAGTGGGAGGAGGAGCAGCAGCTCACAGCGGTTGCAGCGGGCTCGGGGACGACCGGACGGCGACGTGCGGGCGGTGGAGATCCACGGCGGCCGGCGGTGAAGAAGACGACGGTGGCGATGATGGAGCGCGTCCCTGGTCGCTTGGCTCGTCAAGGACGATGCAGGCGACGAGGCGGAGCACCCGGACTCGAAGAGAGGGCGAGGGGAAGGCGGAGAGCGCGGGGCAGCGAACGGCGGTGACCGGCGCGTTCGGCCGCGAGAGAGAGAGAGCAAGGGAGAGGAGAGGAGAGGACCGGGGGAGAGTGAGAGGGTCCGGGGGGCGCGTGGCGGCGTGCGGGTCATCCAGAGCGACCGGGGGGGGGGAGGACAGGCAGGCAGGAAGGAGGTGGTGGCGCGGCTGCGGCATGCCGGCCACGCAGCTGCTCCTACTGGCTGGAGCTTGAAGAAGCTCCTGTCAGTTGGGCTGGGCCGCTGCTGGGCTGGCCACTTGGGCCGCCAGGTGGCTGCACAAGGAAGTAAGCCCAGGTAAGCTCCCTTTTTCCCATTTTATTTTTATTTTCTATTTTTCTGACATTTGTTTTGATTTAATAAAAATATTAAATCATTTTATTTACTTATGCCAATTTTTGTAGGAACTAGTGGTATTATTCCAGACCTCCTCAACAAATGGCATAATTTTTGGACATATATTATATATATAACAAATATATATCCAATGCAAATAATTATGCATTAATTCCAAATGCCCAAAATAAATACTTATGAGCTCCTAAAATATTGGTTTGATTTTTATCTCTGTCCAATATTTTCAGAGAGCAACATGAGCATTTTCTTGGACCTTTTTGGAGCAATTTTTATTTGGGTCATTTCCAGAAATGATTTTGAGGGTTTCACAAATCCCCATTTCAAATTTAAATGGAATTTAAACATGATGCACAAATGACTAGCTAGCCTCGAGCATACTAGAACTAGGGATGTGACAACTCGCCCCCACTTGAAAGAATCTCGTCCCGAGATTCAGGGGTCGACGGAAAGAAGGTGGGGTACTCCAGTCGAAGACGATCTTCTCGCTCCCAAGTAGCTTCTCTCTCAGAATGATGAGACCACCGAACCTTGAGAAACTTGATGTTATGACGTCTAGTGACACGCTCTACTTGATCAAGAATGCGAACCGGGTACTCTCGATATGTGAGGTTATCTTGGAGATCAAGCGTTTCGTGGTCCACTCCGCGAATAGGATCCGAGAAGCAACGCCTGAGTTGAGAGATGTGGAAGACATCATGGACTCGAGAAAGATGTGGGGGTAGTTCCAACTGGTAGGCAACCCCTCCTCGTTTAGCGAGAATGCTAAAAGGACCAATGTAACGAGGAGCCAACTTGCCCTTGATACCGAAACGATGGGTACCCTTCAAAGGAGTAACCCGAAGGTAAGCTTTGTCGCCAACTTCATAAGTCATATCCTTATGATGACGATCATACTGGCTCTTTTGACGAGACTGGGCTGTTTTCAAATTCTCACGAATGATGCGAACTTGCTCTTCTGCCTCCTGGGTCATGTCCGGTCCAAAGAATTGTCTTTCACCGGTTTCTGACCAGTTCAAAGGTGTTCGACATCTTCGTCCATAGAGAACCTCAAAAGGAGCTTTCTTGAGACTGGATTGATAGCTATTGTTATAAGCAAACTCAGCGAAAGGAAGACATTTCTCCCAATCCATACCGAATGAGATAACGCAAGCTCTAAGCATGTCTTCGAGAATTTGGTTGACCCGTTCCACCTGACCACTCGACTGAGGGTGGAAAGCAGTACTGAAGGAAAGATGGGTTCCCATGGCAGTTTGGAAACTCTCCCAGAAATGAGAAGTGAAAAGACTGCCATGGTCTGAATTGATCTCTAGTGGAACACCATGAAGTGATACTATTCGAGAAATATATAAGTCAACGAGCTGACTAGCAGTGATACTCTCTCGAACAGGTAGGAAGTGCGCCACTTTGGAGAGACGATCAATGACTATGAAGACAGCATTATTCCCTCTCTTGGTCCTGGGAAAGCCGGTGATGAAGTCCATACCAACTTTATCCCATTTCCATTCAGGAATAGCTAAAGGCTGATGGGTGCCAGCAGGTCTTTGATGCTCTGCCTTAACGCGACGACAAACATCGCAGTTAGCGATAAACTGAGGAATTTCTCTCTTCATCCTAGTCCACCAGAACCTCTGGCGTAGGTCCTGATACATCTTAGTACTACCGGGATGAATCGTGAGAGGAGATTCATGAGCTTCCTTAAGTATAAGTTGCCGAAGATGTTGCTTCTTGGGAACCACCAGGCAGTTCCCAAAGAAAACGACACCTCGATCATCTATAGAGAAACTACCAGCAATACCCTTGGCAATGTTTCTCTTGATCCGGGTAATCCCCGTATCATGCTTCTGGGCTTCTATGATATGATCTACAAGAGTAGGTTTCGCCACCAAGGTAGAAAGGAATCCGTGAGGAGCAATGTGAAGATTAAGCTTACAGAATTCCTCATGAAGAAGTGGTTGGCCCTGCTGCAACATGATATTGTTGCAATAGGATTTACGACTTAGCGCATCAGCCATGACATTAGCTTTGCCTGGAGTGTAGGTAATCCCTAGATCATAATCTGAGATCACTTCCAACCAACGTCTTTGCCTAAGGTTCAGATCTGGTTGTGTGAAGATATACTTGAGACTCTGGTGATCGGTGTAGATCTCGCAATGTTTACCAAGAAGGTAATGTCGCCAGGTCTTGAGTGCATAGACTACGGCTGCAAGCTCTAGATCATGTGTAGGATAATTCTCCTCATGTGGATGCAACTGTCGGGATGCATCGGCAATCACATGACGATCCTGCATAAGAATGCAACCTAGTCCCTGTCGTGAGGCATCACAGTAGATAACAAAGTATTTAGTGAAATCCGGTGGCACAAGTATGGGAGCAGAAGTCAGGCGTCTTTTCAGTTCCTGAAAACTGTACTCACATTGTGGGGACCACTCAAACTTTTTATCTTTCTTGAGAAGTTCCATGAGGGGTTTAGCTACTTTGGAGAAGTTTTCAACAAAGCGGCGATAATAGCTGGCTAGACCAAGGAAACTCCTAACTTGTTTGACTGTTTCAGGTGGAGTCCAATCAAGGACGGCCTTAACTCTCTCGGGGTTGACAGCAATGCCCTTACTAGAGATCACATGGCCTAGATAGGTCACTTCTGGCAACCAAAATTCGCACTTGGAGAACTTGGCATAAAGGCGGTGCTCTCTGAGTTTTTCTAACACAAGTCTAAGATGTTCGGCATGCTCTTCCTTGTTCTTCGAGTAAATAAGAATATCATCGAGATAAACCACGACGAATTTATCTAAGTACTCCATGAAGATCGAGTTCATCAAGCGGGAGAATGTAGCTGGAGCGTTGGTTAGACCGAAGGACATGACGGTGTACTCGTACTGACCATAACGAGTGACAAAAGCCGTTTTAGGGATGTCCCCATTTCTGATCTTGATTTGGTGGTAGCCTAACCTCAAATCCATCTTGGAGAAGACTAAGGATCCAGCGAGCTGATCATACAGGTCGTTGATCCTGGGGAGCGGATACTTGTTCTTTATCGTGACCAAATTAACGGGACGATAATCTACAACCATCCGATCCGTACCATCCTTCTTCTTGACAAAGAGGACGGGGCAAGCCTAAGGAGAAGAACTAGGACGGATGAAACCCTTTTGCAAGGACTCATCAAGTTGTTTCTTAAGCTCGGCTAGTTCTAAGGGTGCCATCTTGTAAGGTCTCCTGGAGATTGGAGCGGTTCCAGGGATAAGATCTATGACAAACTCTACATCTCTGTCAGGTGGAACACCTGGCAGTTCCTCTGGAAAGACATCCGGAAAGTCACGGACTAACGGGATATCTTCAAGGTCTGGAAGAGGGCTGTCATTAAGAGAATAGAGTTGACGCCTTGCAACTCTAGTGGAGACAGTGACTATCTTACCAGATGGGTGTGTAAGCTGAACGGACCTGGTGTAACAATCAATCTTGGCATAATGAGCTTTCATCCAGTCCATACCCAAGATGATGTTAATATCTGTAGACTTGAGGGCTATAAGTGATGCAAGGAATACAAGTCTGTCTACAAGGATTTCGTTACCATGGCTTACACTAGAGGTTTGCCATTTGGATCCAGGAGTTTGAATGACTAGTGGAGAGGGCATATCACAAAATGACATGTTGTGCAAGTTAGCATAGCTTTCAAAAATGAAGGAGTGAGATGCTCCAGTATCGAATAGAAACGATGATGGGTGACAGTTGACAAGGAGTGTACCAAGAACGACATCCAGATCATCATGAGCATCTTTAGCTAAGACGTGATGCACACGTCCACGTTCAGTGCGAGTTGGCTTGGCACTGATCGTCTTGCGTGATGGCTTACCATGGCCAACAGACTTCTCGGGCTGGGGTGGAGCATAACTGGTCTGAGAGCAGTCACGTGCATAGTGTCCTGGCTTCCCGCATGTGAAGCAAGTCCCTGAAGTTGGACGTGGACCCGCACTGACAAGCGGTCTACCAGTAGGCCTGGGTGGAACATACGATTGAGCTGGGTGAGGCACCGCATAGGATGGCCTCGGTGTATATCCAGAAGGAAGAGCGGAGTTTGGAACCAAATCCGGCGCTTCTGAGAACCAGAACCGGAGGAAGATCCCAAATCACGGGTGTGCTTACGAGACTCCTCGTAAGTGAGCTGAGCTGTCTCTGCATTGATGGCCTTGTTCACAAGAGCTTGGAATGTATCACAATGATGTAGGTGGAGATCACGACGCAACTTGGGGTTGAGACCCTTCCGGAACCTAGCCTGCTTCTTGGCGTCCGTGGACACCTCTTCTAAAGCATAGCGGGCAAGGTTCTCAAACTCTCTACTATAAGCATCAACAGCCATCTTACCCTGGGTGAAACTACAGAACTCTTCTCTCTTGCGATCGATGAGGGCTTCAGTAATGTGATGCTCGTGAAAAGCCTCAGTGAAATCTCTCCAGGTAGGAATCTGGCCAGCTGGAAGCATAGCCTCATAGTTCTGCCACCAAAGACTAGCAGGACCTTCCAGGTGGTATGTGGCATAGGTGACCTTGTCATCTTCAGCTACGTTCGCGGAACGCAGCTTATGAGTGATGCTACGGAGCCAGTCATCTGCATCGAGTGGCTCGATGGAATGTTGAAAGGTAGGTGGGTGCAAGCGAATGAAGTCATGAATGGTTACAGACGCTTTGAACTGATGTGCGGTGTTCTCCTCGATACGTGCCAACAAGCGGTTGGACTCACGCTTGTTCCTCTCCATTTCTAACATGAACTCTGTCAACGAAGGCGGGTCAGGAGGATCCTCATCCCTACCATCTCCGTGGTTCTGGCTACGAGCAACAGAACTTCGCTTAGCTGATGACATCCTGAGAAACGAAACCAAGGACGGAATCAGCATCAGCTATAGGCTATAGAATGTAGGACAAGGAAATTAGTAACTCTCAAACTCCTAGGGAAACTCCGGCAGCATAACAGCAGTAAAATGCTCAGAATGAGACATCCTGCTAAAAATGGGGTAGTAACATACTCAACATCATTACTCAAGGTTCTGAGATCATACTAAACAGGCTACACCGGAAGTACTCGAAACTGGGGTATGACTCTGATCAACCAATCCTATGGGACTACGGAGTAGTAACACGTGATCCTGATAGACGGAAGAGAAAGCCTAGTTCCTTAACCCCGCAGGAAAGATAGGATGACTCAGATCAGAAGGCCATGAGGCAAAGGAGTAAAAGAGCCTTACGTTCCTTCCCACAATCAATTCCCTTACATAACTAAAGAATTTCTAGACTCAACTTCGACCAGTTTGGCTTGGTAATCCTACAGGCAGTCAGGCTCTGATACCAAAGCTGTCAGGACCCCGATTCTATGCCACACCGATCTAGCATGTAACACCTCATATCACTTTGCGGCCTCACGCACGGTATTCCCACGGGTGTCCCCTTACCATGCCCGGGACCGTTAGCACCTTTTGGCACACGTATATGATAGTGTCGCTAGCATCCATATGACAAAGAACCCAGGCTGACATGGCTAGTCGTGAACCCAAAGTGGCACTAACTTACAGGGACAGGCATACATGACCCAGCATCAAACGTGTCGGTCATCAGCGAGTGAATCCGGGCTGTAGCAACTGGGCTAGCAGGACTCCGGTAAACCGGGCTGTAGCAGGCTAACAGGACTCCGGTAGACACCGCGTGACATTTCCCCGAAGGGACAGACACAGGAACGAAGAAGGACACATGCTGGCCAGCCTAAGTGTTCCGGAGCAGTAGCAAGCTACCAGGGCTCAGTGGAAGCACTAGGAGACATTTCCCGGTAAGAGAGGCTAGTAAGGATAAACAACTAGATAGTCAGATCCCACACATAGCAATACACATTACACATACGCATAACATGCAAGTATGTGTTGTACAACATGGCATCACAGCATAACTCAACAACTTATATAGATAAGGCTCAAAGAGCCATCATAGCATTTATTGCAAACAGGGGTCACAAGACCCATCATACAGAGCATGCAAGCAACAAGCGGGAGCATTACATGTCTGGGTACAGACATCTACAAATGAAAAAGGCTGAAGAGCCTGACTAACTACAATATCCGATCAAGATCGTAGCTGAGGTACAAGCTACTTGTCGAAGTCCACGAGAACACTAGTAAGACCGAAGTCTCCGCTGCAAAAACATAAATAAAGCAACATGAGTACAAAGGTACTCAGCAAGACTTACATCAGATCCTATCATACATGCATTTGTATCAAGAGGGTAATGTGGGGTTTAGTTGCAGCAAGCCAGCTTTGACTCTGTGGCTATCCTGTTCTACGACTACCAGATCTTCTTTGAGGTGATATGGCGCACACGAGTCCACTAGTCACCACACAATACACTACTATGGATTCATTCCCGTCTTCCTACGAGAAGGCCATCCATAGCACTCACACTTGTCTTGAGCATTTTAGAGTATCCACTTCAAGTTGTCTATGTACCATGTAATCATCCAAGAAGTCCATAACCGCGGACCCGGCTATTCGAATAGACGCTCTCGCCACTTACCGCCATGTACACGTCATGTATCTCGGCAACCTTCAAGCGAAAGCCTGGCAAGGGTGTCGGCCACGACCTGACTAACCACACAAGACTCTAGTCCAGGTTTATCGCCTATTCGGGTTCCATCCGCAAGGAGATCCGGCCGAGGTGTCGCTCACGGCCCCAAACGATGTGAGCAGGGTTCCCAAGCCCACCATCCGGGTGCCACCTGGTACACCATGCCACTATGCCTAGTCTGTCCCAAGCCCACCTGGCCGGGTGCCACTTGGTAGACTACTAACACTACCTACAAACACCAGAAACTAGTTGCAACTCCTAGACAGAGATCAAGTTGGTTAATAAGCCGAGAGGGGTCGAGTTACCGGAACCCAATGTGTGGTAGTATCGAGTGATTGGACGACATACACAGAACTCAGTGCTTAAGGACGGTTCCAGTGAGACAACCCACCATGTACTCCTACATGGCCTCTCACCGCTACCTTTACCAAATCGTGTTCACACACTTCACTCTCAGCATCAGAACATATCGTAACACTCCAATTCATTCCCAATGAATCAGACCTGACACAACTCTAAGCAATAGCAGGCATGGCATGGTAGGAACACAACATGGCTCAATCAACTCCTACACATGCTAGTGGGTTTCAACTATTTACTGTGGCAATGACAGGTCATGCAGAGGAATGGGTTCAACTACCACAGCACAAAGTAGCAGATGAATCGTTGTTGTCCTAATGAAATAACTGAGAGTAGGAGCGAGAGAGTAGGATTGTATCGAAATGAACAAGGGGGTTTGCTTGCCTGGTAGATCAACAAGGAAGGCACTGCTCCTCAGACAGGTACTCTGGAACGGACTCCGGAGTAGGACCTATCGAGAAGGAACGGTGTCGGCAATCAATACACAAACATATGCAACAATATGATGCATGAACATGGCATGTAGATGTGATGCTGTTTGAGCTAATGCAACTAGTATTCAAATTGAATGAAGTCCATTTGAATCAAGGGTTCAAATGCAACTCCAAATTAAGCTCTTATATATGCCATTTACATGTTTTCACTTATACAGTAGGTATAAGTTGGTTTGTCATGCATGAAACTGGTACAGATGGAAAGATTGCATTTTTTTGATAATTTTTCATATATAAATTATTTCAATCTGAGTTACAGTTGAATTTCTATGATTTTTTGAAGTTTTGCTAATTTTCTGGAATTCCTGATTTAATTTAAATCCAGAAAATAAATAATTGCGTCAGCACTGCGTCATGCTTGCGTCAGCAAGTCAACAATGCTGACTGGTCAAACCTGACGTGTGGGGTCCACACGTCAGTGACACGGGTTAAACAGGGGGGTTAGTTTTATCTTAATTAAAGTATTAGGGGGCACTAGGGCCCACATGTCAACGTCGGGGGTTAGGTTAGTTGGTGATTAGCTTAAGCTAATCACCTGACGGCGGGGTCCACCTGTCAGGCCGGCGAGGTCGTCGCCGGCGACCACGGGACACGGCGGTGTCCGCGTTACAGGCCACGGGGACGGCGTCTGAGAGCACCGGGGCGTAGCCCGGGCTCTCGCGCATCTGGTGGAGCAGGTGGGAGGAGCTGGTGGGCCGGAGCTCGCTGGAGCGAAGCTCACGGCGGCGGCCGGAGTTCGGGCGTGAGCGGGGATGTGGCTGCGGTGTGCGAGGGCGAGAACGGAGAGCGGGAGGAGGAGGAGCAGCTCACAGCGGTTGCAGCGGGCGTCGAAGCGGGCTCAGGGACAACCGGACGGCGACGTGCGGGCGGTGGAGATCCACGGCGGCCGGCGGTGAAGAAGACGACGGTGGCGATGATGGAGCGCGTCCCTGGTCGCTTGGCTCGTCGAGGACGATGCAGGCGACGAGGCGGAGCACCCGGACTCAAAGAGAGGGCGAGGGGAAGGCGGGGAGCGCGGGGCAGCGAACGGCAGCGACCGGCGCGTTCGGC
Organism: Triticum timopheevii; assembly: GCA_963921465.1. NCBI lineage: Eukaryota > Viridiplantae > Streptophyta > Magnoliopsida > Poales > Poaceae > Triticum > Triticum timopheevii. The sequence continues at coordinate 501,278,619 of OY997272.1, forward strand.
CGCGAGAGAGAGAGCAAGGGTGAGGAGAGGAGAGGACCGGGGGAGAGTGAGAGGGTCCGGGGGGGCGTGGCGACGTGCGGGTCATTCAGAGCGACGGGGGGGGGGGGGGGGGGGGGGACAGCCAGGTAGGGAGGAGGTGGTGGCGCGGCTGCGGCATGCCGGCCACGCAGCTGCTCCTACTGGCAGGAGCTTGAAGAAGCTCCCGTCAGTTGGGCTGGCCGCTGCTGGGCTGGCCACTTGGGCCGCCAGGTGGCTGCACAGGGAAGTAAGCCCAGGTAAGCTCCCTTTTTCCCATTTTCTTTTTATTTTTTTCTATTTTTCTGACATTTGTTTTGATTTAATAAAGATATTAAATCATTTTATTTACTTATGCCAATTTTTGTAGGAACTAGTGGTATTATTCCAGACCTCCTCAACAAATGGCATAATTTTTGGACATATATTATATATATAACAAATATATATCCAATGCAAATAATTATGCATTAATTCCAAATGCCCAAAATAAATACTTATGAGCTCCGAAAATATTGGTTTGAATTTTATCTCTGTCCAATATTTTCAGAGAGCAACATGAGCATTTTCTTGGACCTTTTTGGAGCAATTTTTATTTGGGTCATTTCCAGAAATGATTCTGAGGGTTTCACAAATCCCCATTTCAAATTTAAATGGAATTTAAACATGATGCACAAATGACTAGCTAGCCTCGAGCATACTAGAACTGGGGATGTGACAATGCGGTGTTCGGTGTGCCCTAACGCGGTAGTAGGTGATACCAATGAGGGGGGAAACAACCGGGAAAGTATCCCTGGTGTTTCGCGTTTTCAGACAGATGAACCGGAGGGGAAATGTTGCAGGTTCACTATGCTAGGGACGCATGGCGGACGAACGGGCTGCGTGTCTGGATTCATCTCGTCGTTCTGAGCAACTTTCATGTACAAAGTTTTTTCATCCGAGCTACGGTTTATTTTATATTAATTTAAAAAAGGATTTAATCATTTACTAGAATTAACAGAATTAATTTAATTCTAAATGCATTTATGATGTCATCATGACATCAGCGGTCAGTTTTGACCTTTGACCAGTCAAGCTGACGGGTGGGTCCCACTTGTCGTTGATTGAGACTAACTAATCAGGATTAACTAGATTAGTTAAATGATTAGGTTAATTAATCACAATTAATTAAGTTAATTAACTTAGTTAACTAATTAGTTAACTAATTATATTTTTATTATTACTACTATCATTATTATTTATTTTTAATCCTTTTTTAACTGTTCTGGGACACGCCCCACTTGTCATTGGCCCTAGGGGCCATAACTGGCACCGGGCGGTGCGGGCGCAGGGGCACGACCACGGGCGCCCGATAGGCAGCCCGGGCGCTGGCCTCCTGCGAGACCAACGGCGCGGTCGCCGGCGCCCACGACGCCGGCCAGGGGAGGCGACGGAGGTGCGGGACTAAGGCGAGGGGAGTAGGGCGCGGGGGTCGGAGTGCCGGAGTTGGTCGCGGGCGTGTCGGCGTCGCCGATGCAGGGGGATGCAGGAGCGGGGCGAGGCCAGTGACCAGGGCGGTAGCGGTGGCCGGCCGACGTGGGGGGAGACGGAGTGAGGGGCCGGCGAAGAGCGGGCCCGGACGGCAGAGGAGCAGCAGCAGGAGAGTCGGGGTGCACCAGCAGCAGGGGGACATGGTGAGTGCGTGGTGGCCGCGGGCGGCACAGCCGCGGTGAGCACGAGGCGGAGCGGTACGGCCGTGAGCGCGTGCGTACGGGGACAGGAGAAGAGAAGAGGGCGGAGGTTGTGGCCTCACCGAGATTTGTAGGGACGGGGCAGCGGGGCTCGTGGAGGGGGTCGGGGACGACGGCGACGCAGGGGAAGCAGTCCGTCGGGGAGGTGGAAGCAGGCCGGCGAGGGAGGCTCCAACGACGTGGCCTCCGGCGTGGTCTAGGCGGCATCGGGCATCGAGCGAGGGAGGAGGGGATCGGGCTCCTCCCGATCCAGATCCAGAGCGAAGGGGTGGGGGAGAGCGAGTGGGGGGCGAGTGGGTGACGGGGTGGTTAGGATTTCCCCCCCTCGTGGGGATAAGGCAAGGGTGGGTCGGCCAGCTGGGCCAGGTGGGCCGGCCTGGCCGGTGAGCTGGGCCGCCTGGCCCAGTTGGTCAGGGGGCCTTTTTGTTCTTTTTTTGTTTTGTTTTCTATTTTTGTATTTTCTTTTATTATTTCTTTTCTATTAAATTCATTTAAAAGTATTTAGGCATTTCATAAAAATGTGTTTACTTCACCATAATTACCGATGCAATAATTGACATAGCCCGAACATTTTTGTTTTAATATTTGAAAACTTTTGTCGTTTGACTTATTTAGGATTTAAATTTGAAACGGTTTTGAATTAACCCGAGATTAATTACAGTGACAAAGGTGACGTGGCACCATTAACGTGAGATTACTGTAGCATGATTATCCGGGCGTCACAAATCTCCTCCACTACAAGAAATCTCGTCCCGAGATTTAGGAGGGGAGTAAGGGGGAAAGACTAGGTTGCGAAATTCTAACGGGTCCTCTCGGTCTTTGTTGCACTTCCCGAAGTAGCTGATCCTTTACGTTGATGTCTCCATTTCTCTGCTTCATCTCATCATGACGAAGTTGGCATCCTTTCTTCGGAAACTCCATCGTACTACGAATGCGACCAAGGGGAAAAACTCCGGAAGAACGCGTCTCCACAAAGCTGGGCATATGACGGTGAACTCAATGGGAAATACACAAGGTACCCCCACGAGTTGTATTTTAGTGAATTCGTTGAGTGCAATATACAATGGTACCAAAGTTTCAAACGGGTAGGCAATCATTTGATGACTAGACAGAAGCTGGAATGGGGGCTTGAATAACGAGAATAACATGGTGTTTGATTCCAGGATGAACAATGGTATAGCATTCAGCTCGTGAATCACATACGAAGCCAGGTGCAAAGGATACATTAGAATCTGGGTTATAAAGAAGAGTCAGGTTTCGATTCAGTGGACCTGTGGGTTATGGGCCCACCATGTGGGTTAAAAGTAGGAGTGGTGACATCTTGCGTGATCATGTAAGCAAGGCACGTCAGAGGATAACCTGTCAATTATGTCGGCAACAACATCGGTACCAAGGGCGAGGGAGGAAGAGAACCATTTCCTGCTCGTTGAACGAGGCAGACCAATAGGCAAAGTTCTCGTCCATCGGTGGCTACCGGAACGTCAGCAACAATAGTAACAGGGTTACACCAGACAAGATGGTACACCGAGGTGTTTACATAAGCAGGGAAATATTACTGCTTATATAGATCACAAGAAGGTTTAAGCAAAACAATGGAAAGGAAAATGTGTTTAAACACATATTTCAGGGTGTATATCCTTCCCAAGGACAAGCAGAGTATGATATCCATGATAGGAAATAATGTAGAAAACCCTTTAGGTAAGGGGAGAGAAATTTCATGACATTACCCATACAACGGTGTTTAGATAATTGATAAAGAAACATTTAGCATTGGGCTTTAAATGTTCTTGTTGAAAATTGGAGTATCACAGACATGCTTCGAGATAGCATTGACATGGTCTTCAAGCAAAGGTCGGACTTTGGATACACAAAGGATCCATCATGATAAACTTATTAAACAAGGCATTCAATTTCCCCATGGAAAAATGGTTGACCTTGTTAAAAAGGAAACTATAACAATAGGGCCTCCGACCAGGTGGGCTAGGAATGACACCACCTTACCGGGTCATATTAAGACCAAAGTTATAACTCTTGGAATTACGTTCCAACCATCATATCAGACCGAGATTCAGTTCTGATAGGTGGCAGGATACCTCAGACTCGGGATGCCTGAGAAGAAAGGTGCAACACAAATTGTCGAGATGGCATTGTAAGATTCTCAGGATATAAACTATGGAAGCAAGTTCTGAATCATGAGTTCATCATTAAACCAAGGAGAGGGTGAGGAGGTGGCAGGATGAACTCAGCGACAATTCATTGGGATTTCCAAAAGATGGATTTCCACAATTAGGTGAACGAGATAACATTTTTCCGATCAAATGATATAATGAGGTATGCTTGAGGAAAACATACACAATTAAACATTGGTTGAAAGGTGCGCCCAAAATATGGGTTGGGTTGCACGACCAATGTCAGAATGGCGATTCAATAATCAATAGTCCAAGAATGAATGGCCGACCATTAACTTCAAAGCAATAGGATTGCTAGAAGGGCAGAATTCAAACAACACCGTTCACTTGTTGGTACACCGGTTGGAATCAACACGAGGACCAAGAAAGAATGGTGATGGTGGGAAGCATCACTGTATCACAAATTCTTAAGAGGTGGTGTAATTCTCACAACATTGATGACATAAGAGATCTGTAATGTTCCGAGTAAAGAAGAACAATTGCTGGATGGCAGGGAACTCAAGGTACAACACCCAACACGAACAAGCTGTGTTGGTGGGAAGGCAATAAAGTGGTTGATGATAATAAAATTCATCAAGGGCAAGGATGGTATTTCTCATCATGAATTCAATTGATATCCTAGAAGAGCTCAAAAGGTTGATGATGATCACGACACACTTTGTCGAGAGATTTCAAGATGTAATCGATCGGCGATGACATCAAGTCAAATGAATGGTGAAGCGAAAGGTTATTGGAACCAAGGGTACGACACAAACTCGAAATCAAGTTTGATGTTCAAGGTGAAATGATATGACGAGGAAGATCGATGTAAGATTAGCTCACCATCGAAATTTGTGCTCCGGGAAGGACCAAGTAGCACAATTAAAATTAGCATGGTAAGGATGTAGCCGAACAGGCTAGAAATGACGCGATCGGGTACAAACTCGTACTTAAAGAAGATTATCAAAAGTTGTTGAACCGTAGTGCTGACTCGGTTCAGTTATCGGTGCCTTTGAGTGTTTAATAACTCAGAGCTCATGAAAACTGTAATCAGTGAGAATGTAGTACTTGATGAAGAACTCATAAGAAGTTATGCAGTTCCAAGATAATCTCGAGATACTAGGGGGTAATACTCAAAGACAGATCAAAGTAGAGGTTGGACTGGGGTATTGATCCGCAGAAGACAAATGTTTAAACTTGCCTGAGAAATGGGAACAAAGAAGAACAATATGGTCGAAACCATAACTACAAGGGGTCCAATTTAATGACACCGAAAGAATTACTCGAATGAGTAAATATTTGGCAAGAAGCTTCCATGATAAGTTCCACATCGGGTCCATGGGCATGAACGCGGAGTTCAAGGTCGACTCCCACTTCTCCAATGCATACCCTTTCATTCACTTCTCGCTTTCGATGAAGTTGTAGTGTTGAAATATTATCTGGCAAAACACCAGAAGAGTATGACTCGTGAAAACTCTCGGGTGCATAGGGTTAGGGAAGGCATAGGTTCAACCCATAGGGGCATCTTAGGAACATATACCACAAACATCAGGAGTAATTATCACCAGCTCGAAAGTAGAGCATGGTTGACAAAGCAGAGGATACAATTTACCAAAGGCATTATATACCCATGGAAAAGCTCACAAGGTTATTGAATATGAAGGACGATGTCGGATGAAATCCAAAAATGGATCGGGCGATCCACAACGGAGCTGATGTGAGTATCGGTACTCCAGAAAGAATGCACGGGCATCATATTATAGAACATCGGAATAATTTGATGCTTACATAACAAAGGAATTATGATTTCCAAAACAAATGATCAGAAGCAGACGCTCTGATCAAGGATGGATAAGTTGGATAGACCAGAGGCACAACCGATCAAGGCATTGATTGGTCAAGAACCAGTTCATATCCAAATGTCGTCTGAGCCAGAAGGATAATCCTAGGATTCGATTGATGATTGTGAACATTCACAACTTATTGAATCAATGGACTCAAAAAATGATAGTGACAAAGGATGCCAACAAGATTATTATGCTTCTGGGATTAACCATAATGCAAGCAAGCAAGAATTTCAAGAACAATAGGTTGCTCGGGATTTTCGGAAGATCGAATGGTATTTCGAAGTCTTTTGCAAAACACTTGATCAGTGGGGTTGAGAGGATACTCGGTAAGTGCGAGGAATTTATCCGTAGAGGGTATTCATGTGGCAAGAACTGCAAGGCAGTAGGCAGAAAGTATTCTCGGAACAATAGAGAGAATTTCGGGGTATCTTGTAATAACAAGATCAACGGGGAATGATTGTATCGATGGCAAATGCACGTGGTTATCCATACGGGTTTATCGATGGAAGGGAATTGCAATAGCGATGGCACAAAGTCTCGAGAGAACATCATAGAGTAGCCTCAAAATCTTCTGGTGCAGCAGACGATCATCGATAATAAGGTGCTCTCCGGGTGAAAGAGATCACGAGAACCTAATGTTAGATTTATCAAAATTCATTTAACCCAAATAGAAGATAGATCAGTCCCAGAGTACAGGTCGGGGAATAAAAGATCCTAATACCACCCAATGGCGACATGGGCCCATGGGCTGCACAACCATGTTAGTAAAAAGTTTTGCAATGTCTAGACTCAACTTCGGCCAAAGAGTGTGGAAGGGGGATTCCTACAGGCAGTCGGCTCTGATACCAACTTGTGACGCCCCCGATTCAATCATACACTAATCATGCACACAAACGTGTACGATCAAGATCAGGGACTCACGGGAAGATATCACAACACAACTCTAAAAAAACATAAATAAGTCATACAAGCAACATATTACAAGCCAGGGGCCTCGAGGGCTCGAATACAAGTGCTTGATCATAGACGAGTCAGCGGAAGCAACAATATCTGAGTACAGACATAAGTTAAACAAGTTTTCCTTAAGAAGGCTAGCACAAACTGGGATACAGATCGAAAGAGGCGCATGCCTCCTGCCTGGGATCCTCCTAAACTACTCATGGTCGTCGTCAGCAGCCTGCACGTAGTAGTAGGCACCTCCAGTGTAGTAGTCGTCGTCGACGGTGGCGTCTGGCTCCAGGGCTCCAGCATCTGGTTGCGACAACCAGGTAGAAGGGAAAGGGGAAAAGAGGGAGAAAAGCAACCGTGAGTACTCATCCGAAGTACTCGCAAGCAAGGATCTACACTACATATGCATGGGTATATGTGTAAAGAGGAAATATCGGTGGACTGAACTGCAGAATGCCATAATAAGAGGGGGATAGCTAGTCCTATCGAAGACTATGCTTCTGGCAGCCTCCGTCTTGCAGCATGTAGAAGAGAGTAGACTGAAGTCCTCCAAGTAGCATCTCCAAGTAGCATCGCATAGCATAATCCTACCCGGCGATCCTCCCCTCGTCGCCCTGTTAGAGAGTGATCACCGGGTTGTATCTGGCACTTGGAAGGGTGTGTTTTATTAAGTATCCGGTTCTAGTTGTCATAAGGTCAAGGTACAACTCCAAGTCGTCCTGTTACCGAAGATCACGGCTATTCGAATAGATTAACTTCCCTGCAGGGGTGCACCACATAACCCAACACGCTCGATCCCATTTGGCAGGACACACTTTCCTGGGTCATGCCCGGCCTCGGAAGATCAACACGTCACAGCCCCACCTAGGCACAACAGAGAGGTCAGCATGCCGGTCTAAATCCTATGCACGCAGGGGTCTGGGCCCATCGCCCATTGCACACCTGCATGTTGCGTACGCGGCCGGAAGCAGACCTAGCAACCTCCATTACAAAGGAAGTTGCGTTAACGCAGTCCAACCCGGCGCGCGCCGCTCAGTCGCTGATGTCACGAAGGCTTCGGCTGATACCATGACGTCGAGTGCCCATATCTTTCCCACGTAGTTGGTTAGTGCGTATAGGCCAGTGGCCAGACTCAGATCAAATACCAAGATCTCGTTAAGCGTGTTAAGTATCCGCGAACGCCGAACAGGGCCAGGCCCACCTGTCTCCTAGGTGGTCTCAACCTACCCTGTCGCTCCGCCACAAAGTAACAGTCGGGGGCCGTCGGGAACCCAGGCCGACCTCTACCGGGATGGAGCCACCTGTCCTTTCAGCCCCCTCATCAGAATCACTTGCGGGTACTCATTGACCTGACCCGACTTTAGTCACCATCTGTATAGTATGTATGTATGTATAGTATATACCCGTGATCACCTCCCGAGTGATCACGGCCCAGTAGTATAGCAAGGCAGACTAACAAGAATGTAGGGCCAATGATGATAAACTAGCATCCTATACTAAGTATTTAGGATTGCAGGTAAGGTATCAACAGAATTAGCAACAATATCAGGTTATGCATCAGAATAGGATTAACAGAAAGCAGTAACATGCTACACTACTCTAATGCAAGCAGTATAGAGGAGAAGGTGATATATGGTGATCAAAGGGGGGGCTTGCCTGGTTGCTCTGGCAAGAAGGAGGGGTCGTCAACACCGTAGTCGAACTGGGGTCGCCGGCAGTCTCGGGGTCTACCGGAAAGAAGTAACGGAGGGGGAACACAATAAATAAAAAAGCAACCAAAGCATCACAAAGCGTAACCAGACAATACGCGGTGTTTGGTGTGCCCTAACGCGGTAGTAGGTGATACCGATGAGGGGGGAAACAACCGGGAAAGTATCCCCAGTGTTTCGCGTTTTCGGACAGATGAACCAGAGGGGAAATGTTGCAGGTTCACTATGCTAGGGACGCATGGCGGACGAACGGGCTGCGTGTCTGGATTCGTCTCGTCGTTCTGAGCAACTTTCATGTACAAAGTTTTTCCATCCGAGCTACGGTTTATTTTATATTAATTTAAAAAAAAGGATTTAATCATTTACTAGAATTAACAGAATTAATTTAATTCTAAATGCATTTATGATGTCATCATGACATCAGCGGTCAGTTTTGACCTTTGACCAGTCAAGCTGACGGGTGGGTCCCGCTTGTCATTGATTGAGACTAACTAATCAGGATTAACTAGATTAGTTAAATGATTAGGTTAATTAATCACAATTAATTAAGTTAATTAACTTAGTTAACTAATTAATTAATTAATTATATTTTTATTATTACTATATTCTTATTTGTTTTTAATCCTTTTTTTAACTGTTCTGGGACATGCCCCACTTGTCATTGGCCCTAGGGGCCATAGCTAACACCGGGCGGTGCGGGCGCAGGGGCACGACCACGAGCGCCCGATAGGCAGCCCGGGCGCTGGCCTCCTGCGAGACCAACGGTGCGGTCGCCGGCGCCCACGACGCCGGCCAGGGGAGGCGACGGAGGTGCGAGACTAAGGCGAGGGGAGTAGGGCGCAGGGGTCGGAGTGCCGGAGTTGGTCGCGGGCGTGGCGGCGTCGCCGATGCAGGGGGATGCAGGAGCGGGGCGAGGCCAGTGGCCAGGGCGGCAGCGGTGGCCGGCCGACGTGGGGGGAGACGGAGTGAGGGGCCGGCGAAGAGCGGGCCCGGACGGTAGAGGAGCAGCAGCAGGAGAGTCGGGGCGCACCAGCAGCAGGGGGACGTGGTGAGTGCGTGGCGGCCGCGGGCGGCACAGCCGCGGTGAGCACGAGGCGTAGCGGTACGGCCGTGAGCGCGTGCGTACGGGGACAGGGGAAGAGAAGAGGGCGGAGGCTGTGGCCTCACCGGGATTTGTAGGGACGGGGCAGCGGGGCTCGTGGAGGGGGTCGGGGACGACGGCGACGCAGGGGAAGCAGTCCGCCGGGGAGGTGGAAGCAGGCCGGCGGGGGAGGCTCCGGCGACGTGGCCTCCGGCGTGGTCTAGGTGGCATCGGGCGTCGAGCGAGGGAGGAGGGGATCGGGCTCCTCCCGATCCAGATCCAGAGCGAAGGGGTGGGGGAGAGCGAGTGGGGGCGAGTCGGTGACGGGGTGGTTAGGGTTTCCCCCCCTCGTGGGGATAAGGCAAGGGTGGGTCGGCCGGCTGGTCCAGGTGAGCCGGCCTGGCCGGTGAGCTGGGCCGCCTGGCCCAGTTGGTCAGGGGGCCTTTTTGTTCTTTTTTTTGTTTTGTTTTCTATTTTTGTATTTTCTTTTATTATTTCTTTTCTGTTTAAATTCATTTAAAAGTATTTAGGCATTTCATAAAAATGTGTTTACTTCACCATAATTACCGATGCAATAATTGACATAGCCCGAACATTTTTGTTTTAATATTTGAAAACTTTTGTCATTTGACTTATTTAGGATTTAAATTTGAAACGGTTTTGAATTAACCTGAGATTAATTACAGTGACAAAGGTGACGTGGCACCATTAACGTGAGATTACTGTAGCATGATTATCCGGGTGTCACAATAGATTACACCTCCGGTCATATCTTCGTAGTGCTTAGGCAAAGCCCTGCGTGGATCACTTCAACATCACCGTCACCACGCCATCGTGCTGACGAAACTCTCCCCTGACACTTTGCCAGATCAAGAGTTCGAGGGACATCATCGAGCTGAACGTGTGCAGAACTCAGAGGTGTCGTACGTTCGGTGCTTGATCGGTCGGAACAAGAAGAAGTTGACTACATGAACCGTGTTGTCAAACGCTTCCGCTTTGGTCTACGAGGGTACGTGGACACACTCTCCGCTCTCGTTGCTACGCATCTCCTAGATAGATCTTGTGTGAGCGTAGGAAATTTTTGAAATTGCATGCTACATTTCCCAACAGTGGCATCCGAGCGAGGTCTATGCATAGATGATATGCACGAGTAGACCACAAAGAGTTGGGCGGTGATCGTCATACTTCTTACCACCAATGTCTTATTTTGATTTGGCGGTATAGTTAGATGAAGCGGACCGGACCAACCTTACATGACCACGTTCATGAGATCGGTTCCACCGACATACATGCAACTAGTTTTGCATAAAGGTGGCTGGCAGGTGTCTTTTTCTCCTACTTTAGTTGAATCGAATTTGACTGCGGCCGGTCCTTGTTGAAGGTTAAAACAACAAACTTGATAAATCACCGTTGTGGTTTTGATGCGTAGGTAGGAATGGTTCTTGCTAGAAGCCCCTATCGGCCACGTAAAACTTGCAACAACAAAGTAGAGGACGTCTAACTTGTTTTTGCAGGGCATGTTGTGATGTGATATGGTCAAGTCATGATGTGATATACGTTATTGTATGAGATGATCATGTTTTGTAAAAGTTATCGGCAACTAGTAGGAGCCTTATGGTTGTTGCTTTATTGTATGAAATGCAAACGCCATGTAATTGCTTTACTTTATCACTATGTGTTAGCGATAGTTGTAGAAGCAATAGTTGGTGAGACAACCACGACGCTACGATGGAGATCAAGGTGTCAAGCCGGTGACGATCGAGATCATGACAGTGCTTTGGAGATGGAGATCAAAGCCACAAGATGATGATGGCCATATCATGTCACATATTTTGATTGCATGTGATGTTTATCTTGCATGCATCTTATTTTGCTTAGTACGGCGGTAGCATTATAAGATGATCCTGTCGGTGGAAAACGACACCTATGGGATCACTAGAATCCCTACTACGGTCGGCGGGCGCGAGGTTGTGGAAAGAGCGGGTTTAAGAGTTAGCAAAAAGATCGTTTACCCAGGTTCGGGCCGCGAGGATGCATAATACCCTAGTCCTGCTTTTTTCGAGGGTACGCCAATGGCATACCTTAGCTTTATAGAAGGGAGAAAATATGTACAAGAGTTTTACAATTGCGCTAGTTGGTAGTCACAACCCTAGTCCTGCTTTGGTGTATATTTGAGTGTTCTTGAGCTCTTGAACTAGCTACGGTGAGTGGCTTGTCCAAAAAAGCTGAATCCCTCTCCAGTATGCCTAGGCCTCGTCTTATAGTCAAAGGGGACGCCACAGTGGCACACAGGAGTTGGAAAGGTGTACAGTGGCTGAGTCCATCCTTTGGCACCGTCGGACAAACACATTTAATGCGCTACCGACGTGCCCCTCTTGCTTTCTTGGAGACGGCAAGGAAGCTCGTCCCAGCTATCGCCACCTCACCTGGCTCTGACACGCGTCCGAGCTGATGAGGCGTTGCAGTGCCATGTTGGCTGGCTGTTGGGCTAGCACGGTGGCAGAGTCTTCTCGAAGATCTGCATGCCACCACACAGGTGCATGCCACCATGCAGGTGCTCGCCTAGCTGGCTTGGCTGGCAGCTGCATGGGAACGGCGGTGGAGTTTTGGCAGATGTGGGCCTGGTCGCGGCCTCGCTGATGTCCTTGGCAAGGGTCTTACCGGGGCCCCGGCAAGGGTCTTGCCGCGGCATCGCGGTTGTCCCTGGGAAGGATCTTTCCGGGGGTCTCGTGGATTTCCTCGGGAAGGATCTTGCCGAGAATCATCATCTTCTGGTCCTCATCTGATCTTGTGTGCTTATGATCTTCACAAAGATCTGCATGCCACCACTGAGGTGCCTCCCAAGCATTGGTTCCAATGTGGTTGATGGTGTTGGAAACCCCTAGGCTCAAGGGTGGCGCACTCTGCTGGCGTTGGGCAAGTTTCCCCGGCAAGGCTCTTGCCGGGGCCGTAGAGGCCGCCCCGTCAAGGGCCTTGCCGGGGCAGTTCACCTCGCCCCTTTGCTCTTTGTTTTCTGTCTTGGCGATGCTCTGGTCGTCTTGTGGCTTTGCTTCCTCTGCCCCGCCAAGGGTGGCCAGGGGCATGGGGCTGCGACTGCCCGCGCACAAGTAAAGGGGTACAAATAGGACCCCTACTTTTGTACACCGACAGGAGCCCCCGGGCCTGGGCCACACATAAACGCGACGCGTTGTTGGGCTAGGCCCAGAATGGTGCGCGGGCAGGTGGGGCGGATTTTTACCGCAGTAACTCCCTCGCTCGTTGCGCTTCCCCATGACCTGCATTGAATGCGCGACGTGGAGGGTCGTGTGTGACGTGGGGGTCATGCATGGGGCGCTTGCTGCACGCATTTGTCATATCGCAGTTAATGGTAAAGAGGCGGCCCGCGCCTTCGCCGTAAAATGGAATAACCGCAGGCGCGCTGCTCATTTACCATCTGCGCCTCTCCCAATCTCAGGACCGCTGTTCCTCTCTTCTTCCTCAGGCGAAAGATTTGAAGCTCTTGCCTCTGCTTGTTGCCGTTGTGCCCCCATTGCTCTTGATCCTCCGCCTCCTTCCAACTGCCATGGCGCCCAAAACCAGCAGGGGCAAGGGAGCGGCCAAGGATGCCAGGGAGAGGGAGGTCTCGGAGAGTGAGGCGGCGGTGCGACGGATGCAGCTTGCCTACTTCTCGTCGATGGTCGATGCAGTCCCCCTCAAGAACTTCTTCTTGCCCCTGTGGGGGAAGTAGACGACGGGGCACCCTGCCACGCGCGTCGTCCCTGCTGATTTCGCCAAGGCCGGCCCAAATTGGTACCCCTTTTTCATCGATTTCTTCTCCTGCGGGCTCTCCCCCCCCCTTTCTCTGACTTCTTCAACGATGTCATGCACACCTACGGCTTCCATCTTTTGGACCTCACGCCGAACGTCGTGGCGTGCATGGCTCTCTTTGCCCACCTATGTGAGGGCTTTGCCGGGGTGCTCCCCAGCACGGCGCTCTTCCGCCACTACTTCTCCCCTCGCATCCAACCAGGGGGCGCCATTTCTGGGAGCATCTTGTGGATCCCGAGGGCCCAGGAGAAAGGTACGTATCCGGAGGGTGCCCAAAAGGAGAAGTGGGAGGAGTGGCGGGGCCGGTGGTGATGGATCAAGGAGGAGGACCCGTAGGAGTTTTGCCGGGTTCGTCAGAGCCCGTCGACCCGCCGCGGGGACTGGAGCAACCTCGACGTCAACAACGAGAAGCTTTCGACCGCCACCACCAGGGTCCATCGCCTCACCACGGCCAGGCTCACCCTTGAGATGATTGGGGCGGACTTTATCCGTCGCCGAATCGCCCCGATGCACAACAAGGGGAGGCCGGCCTGGGACTTCAGGAATGCCGCTGACGCCATGAGGCTCTGCCCTGGCCTGAAGCATAACTTCACGGTGATCGGGCACGCCTACTTCTGTCAAAGGCTCTATCAGCTCGACGTGTTCATTGACGACAGGGCGGAGAGGACCGGCAGGGCTGCGAAGGCCGGCAAGGCCGTCAAGGGGCCCCTGTTTGGGTTGCCGCCGGGAGTGGTCCCGCTGAGCAACAACTCTCGCTAGTCCGACATCATCGCCATGATGTTGGTCTTCAACGCGCATGGCCTCGATCTGCCCTGTGCCGAGTAGCCAGCAGAGGATGTGCAGAAGTTCTTCGACACTTTGTCAGAGACTTATGTCCATGCCGAGCTGCTGCTCATCTAGGACACCACCAAGGCGGAGCTGGACTACATTGCTGCCAGGGCGGCGGAGGCGGAGCTTACCAAGGAGGCCTGCAGCACAGGCAGCATGGAGGACGAGGCCGACGCGGCCGCAGAGGAGAGGGAGCTCGCCCACTGGGCGAAGTCTGCCGGGGAGGCCAGCGGCGTCAACACCGAGGCCCCCCTTGTTGAGTATGTGGTCGAGGAAGAGGCCGAGGCTGACAATCCTCCGGCCATGGAAAAAAGGCGTGTCCTGCGGCGAACCCACTCTAGCGAGCCGGTCTGGCCCGGCAGGACCGAGCAGCGGCAAGAGGTCTAGGGGGAGTCCGCGCGCCTGATGAGGGCTGCGGCAGCGAACAAGGTGGTGAAGACCGCGATGGCGAAGAGGAAAATGACCGCCTCTTCTTCGTCTAAGTGTTGCCGGACTCCATCCCCTTCCCCTCCTCCCGAAGATGTCAATACGAAGGTCGTCTTTGATTTTGGGTCTCTCAGCCCAAGGAGGAAGAGGAAGGCAGCGGAAGAGGAGGTGGAGGATGAGTAAGTATCTTGTCCTTCGGCATCTTCGTCCTTTCAGACTGTGCTGCTTTTCTTGACTTGTTTTCATCTTCGCAGGGACATGGAGACGCTGGCCCAGAGGGTGGCGAAGAGGGCCAGGGCCTCGACGGGCGGCCAGCCCCCGGTGGGCACCTCGAGTACGCCGCTGGTGGTGGAGAGCAGCCCTGATCGCAGCCCCCGGCGCAGCCCCCATCTCAGCCCCCAGCATGCGTTCACCACTCACTCCTCATCAATGTGTGTTGGGGTACGACCTCTTGGCGCTGACCCTGCCGTGGTTGCATGAGGAGGACGGCAAGAGGAGGAGCCACTAAGGGCCACCCCCAACACACTGCCCCCATCAACCACGCTACCCCAAGGGGCATCCCCGGCAAGGGCGCCAAGTACCGAGCCCATGCGCATGGAGGAGGAGGAGGAGGTGAACCCGGGCGCCGGCGGCTCCATCCCGGCACCGAATGCTGGTGGGGAGGGGTCACTTCTTCCCAGCCTGGCACAGGTGAGTCATTTGCTTTCTGTCCCTGCTCATTCTTCTTCTTTTGAACTTTGGTTCAGCTCTGCCTCATCCTCCTTCTTGGCATCTAGGCGCTCCCTCGGCGGTCCAGGAGAACATTGATACCGTCATCGAGGAGTTCGCCAGGGATGTTGAGGCCGAGGCCAACAAGATCGCCACCGAGGAGGCCGCCAAGGGTGCTGCTGAGGATGCTGCCAAGGAGCCGGCCGGGGAGACCGGCAAGGCCGCTGCCAAGGAGGCCGGCAAGGGCATGCCGGGGAGGCTGGCAAGGCTGTTGCCGAGTAGGGGGTGGTCGACGATCAAACCTCCTCCTCCGCCACCTCTGGCTCGGGCAGGTACTTGAAGGTGGGCGACGACCTGTTCGTCCACCTTCTAGGGACGGCGGGCACCAGGGCACCAGCCGAGGGGGAGGTGTTTGACGACGATGCGGTCGTCGCTGCTGGGCTCGAGGTTGTCGACGAACCGAGCGCCGGTGGCGGTTCCCAAGGGGAGCAGCTGCTTCGGGCCATGAGCGCCAACTTCCAAAAGCTCCAGGTGCTTCACCGTGCCCGTCTGGACAAGGCCAAGTCCAGGATGGCGGTGGCGGACAAGGCGGGGCGGACCTTGAGGAACGCATTGCCGAGACATAGGCCTGGTTCCACCAGGCCCACGAGGAGCTGAAGGCTGCCCCAAGATCTGCTAGTCGAGCGCAAGCAAGAGCTCATCTTGAAGCAGGCCGACGTCGAGAGGGCCCAGGAGGCGGTGAGGTAACAGGCCTCCAAGGACGAGGCCGCTCGGCACCAGCACTAGGCCAAGCTGAACTCCCAGGAGGAGGACCTCGCAGCTCGTGAGGAGGCGCTCGTCGCCACACTCCGCGACAAGGATGAGGAGGTCGGGAAGCTCATCGCACAGCAGACCCAGGAGCTGGAGCAGGGGCACAAAGAGGCACTCAATGCTCAAGCCCTAGTCCATGCTGGCAAGGTGAAGGAGCTGGAGCTGGAGCGGGACGGGCTGAAGGAACATGCCCTGAAGCTGGCGAAGGAGAAGGACACGCTCAATGGTGCTCTAGTCGAGGTGCAAGCCGCGGTCCTCGACAAGGCTGAGCATCTCTCCAAGGCCAACAACTCCATCTAGGACCTGAAGCTGAAGCTAGAGGGCCTTGAGGGGACACTTTCGGGGGTCAGGGCCCAGGAGGAGACCCTGACCAAAAATCTAGAGGAGGAGAGGCAGCTGTGGAGGAATGACGCCGCCAACCACGAGGATTATGTGAAGGGCGGAAACCTCTGGATCAGCCGCCTTGCCGACGTCGCCGGCAGGATCACCAAGAAGCAGGCTACCATGGGGATGCCGAACGTGAGGTACGCCCCAGAGCCGAACGTGAGTCCCAACACCAAGCTAACCCTGTTCTTCGAGGGCATTCTTGGAGCCTTGGAGCAGTTTCACTCTAACAAAGCAAGCTCTCTGGCCAATGAGGCCCGACAGCTTTGCCGGGGTGCCCTGACCAAGGTCCTCACCAAGGTGGCATACTGGAACCCCAACCTCGACTTCGACGTCGCGCTGGAGAGCTTGCCGGAGGATGTGGACCTCGCGGCGCTCCAAGAGCGTATCGAGCCCATCATCAGCCGCGTCGACAGAATTCAGAGGATAGAGGGCCAGCGCCGGGATTAGGCACCCTGTTTCTCATCGCCACTGCAGGTTCATCACCAAGACATTTTTTATCTTTAGTTATAACCGCAGCAACAATTGATGTAGTATAACTCTGCAGTACTTTGAAACTATGCATGTTATTTTCCTATTTGATCTCTCTTTGTATGTCCACCCTACGTTAATTGGGTAGGCTTACTGGTGCGTAAAGCCAAGCCGCGACACTTTGAAGGACGGATCCTTAGCGGCCGGCTGGGTGTGCTTGCTGCCAGGCGAACCACCTTACCGTTCTTAGCGCGGCCGCTCGAACTGTTGAGCGGACTCAAAACAGAATGAGAGTGTTGCCAATAGCGGAAGGCCACCCTGCCATTCTCGACGCAGCCACTCGAACTGTTGAGCAGATTCAAAACAGAACAAGGGCGTTGCCAATAGTGGAAGGGCCCCATTGCATGCAGGTTTCTCATACAGAGGGAAAGATCTCTGAGGAGAATAATCTTATATAAAAAGAATTGCTCAAAGTTTTGCGTGACTTAGCTTTTCTGTCGCTGCACGAGCGTTCACTGCATCCACAAATGATGTTGCTCGCTCGGTCACCTTCTTCCTTGGAAGCCATGGCGATGAAGAACTGCTAAACCAGATTTTCACAACTGCGCCCCTACTTGGCGCACTAGAGATGTCGGTGGAAAATGACACCTATGGGATCACTTGAATCCCTACTATGGTCGACGGGCGCGAGGTTGTGGAAAGAGCGGGTTCAAGAGTTAGCACAAAGATCGTTTACCCAGGTTCGGGCCGTGAGGATGCGTAATACCCTAGTCCTGCTTTGGTGTATATTTGAGTGTTCTTGAGTTCTTGAACTAGCTACAGTGCGTGGCTTGTCCAAAAAAAAACGAATTCCTCTCCAGTATGCCTTGGGCCTCCTTTTATAGTCAAAGGGGACGCCACAGTGGCACATAGGAGGTGGAAAGGTGTACAGTGGTTGAGTCTATCCTTTGGCATCATCGGACAAACGCATTTAATGCGTTGCCGACGTGCCCCTCTTGCTTTCTTGGGGATGGCAAGGAAGCTTGTCCCAGCTGTCACCGCCTCACCTGGCTCTGACGCGCGTCCGAGCTGAGGAGGCGCTGCAGTGCCACATTCGCTGGCTGTTGGGCTGGCATGGTGGTAGAGTCTTCTCGAAGATCTGCATGCCACCACGCAGGTGCTTGCTGAGTCAGTCTGGAGGCCGCACGTCGCCACGCAGGTGCTCGTCTAGCTGGCTGGGCTGGCAGCTGCATGGGAACGGCGGTGGAGTCTTGCCAGGGCCCCGGCAAGGGTCTTGCCGCAGCATAGCGGTCGTCCCCGGCAAGGATCTTGCCGAGGGTCTCGTGGATTTCCTCGGCAAGGATCTTGCCGAGGATCGTCGTCTTCTGGTCCTCATCTGTTCTTGTGTGCTTATGATCTTCACAAAGATCTGCATGCCACCACGGAGGTGCCTCCTAAGCCTTGGTTCCAATGTGGTTGATGGTGTTGGAAACCTCTGGGCTCAAGGGTGGCGCACTCTGCTAGCGTTGGGCAAGTTGCCCCGGCAAGGCTCTTGCCGGGAATGTACAGGCCGCCCCAGCAAGGGCCTTGCTGGGGGAGTTCACCTCGCCCCTCCACTCTTTGTGTTTCTGTCTTGGTGATGCTCTAGTCGTCTTGTGGCTTTGCTTCCTCTGCCCCGCCAAGGGTGGCCAGGGGTGTGGGGCTGCGACTGCCCGCGCACAAGTAAAGGGGTACAAATAGGACCCCTACTTTTGTACACCGACATTTCACTTACTAAAATTTCAAGGTATAAGTGTTCTCCCTGAGTATGCACCGTCGCGACAGTTCGTCGTGCTAAGACACCACGTGATGATCGGGTGTGATAAGCTCTACATTCACATACAATGGGTGCAAGAAAGTTTTGCACATGCGGAATATTCAGGTTAAACTTGACGAGCCTAGCATGTACAGACATGGCCTCGGAACACTAGAGACCGAAAGGTCGTACGTGAATCATATATTAGATATGATCAACATAGAGATGTTCACCATTGAAGACTACTCCATCTCACGTGATGATCGGACATGGTTTAGTAGATTTGGATAACATATCATTTAAATGACTTGAGGGGTGTCTATCTAAGTGGGAGTTCTTAAGTAATATGATTAACTGAACTTAATTATCATGAACTTAGTCCTGATAGTTTTGCATATCTATGTTGTAGATCAATGGCTCGTGCTACCGTTCCCTTGAATTGTAATGCATTCCTAGAGAAAGCTAAGTTGAAAGATGATGGTAGCAACTACACAGAATGGGTCCGTAACTTGAGGATTATCATCATTGTTGCATAGAAGAATTATGTCCTTGATGCACCGGTAGGTGAAAGGCCTTCCGCAAGAGCAGACGCTGATGTTATGAACGTCTGGCAAGCTCGATCTGATGACTACTCGATAGTTCAGTATGCCATGCTTTACGGCTTAGAATCGGGACTTCAAATTCGTTTCGAACATCATGAACCATATGAGATGTTCCAAGAGTTGAATTCAATATTTCAAGCAAATGCCTGAGCTGAGAGATATGAAGTCTCCAATAAGTTATATAGCTGCAAGATGGAGGAGAGCAGTTCTGTCAGTGAACACATACTCAAAATGTCTGGGTATCTGTAACGCGCCGAGCCCGATGCGCCAGGTGTCTTCCAGTTATTCGTCATCGTTTCCATGTCATTCGCTTGCGTGTTGCACTTTGTCATGTCATTATGTGCATTTCATCTGCATGTTTTTCAAAACTTGCATCCGCCCGGGTTCTCCCAGTTCTTTCGGTTGTTCGTTCTGAGCCCAACCACACTCACACGCGCCCGTCACACCTCCTAGATCTTGTTTTGTGACTGGGAGAAAAACATTCTTGGAATGGGCCGAGAGTTGACAAGTGGTCCTGGTACATCACTGGTAGACCGCCTGTAAAATTTCATTCCATTTGGAGGTCATTTGACGCCCCAACAGTTGACCGCGTTAACCGCCGGACCCCTTTCTCTTTGCTGCCCAGCACCCCTCCACAACAGCCCACTAGCCCATCTAACTCACCTCCATGCTCTTCGTCGTTGAATCACGATCGTGTGGGCGAAAATCGCTCCTCAATAGCCCTCTCCTAGCTCCCTCTACCTATAAAAGGGCATCTCCCTCTCCAATTTCGGGTGAAACCCTAGCCTCCTTCCTCCTCCCGCCACCGGATGCATCCGCCCCGCTGCCGGACATGTCCACGCTGCCGCCCGCAGCCACTCCAGGCGTGCCACGTGTCCTCCCCGTCGCCTCTCACCGCGTGGGCACGCGGAGCTCGTCGCCGTCCCACCCGTGCCCATCTGGGCCCAAGCGCGCCACCGCCCGCACCCGCCTCACCGGACTCCGCCGCTTGCTGTCTCCGGACTTCGCCACCACCACCGCACCTCGTAGGCCGCCCCACAGCGCCTGCTCGCCGTCGCCTCCCCGCGCTTCCCCGCCGCTGCCATCGGAAGCCGCCGCCGCGCCCTAGCTCCTTCACCGCCCCTCTCAGCCCCGAGATCGTCAGGATCCGTCCTCCCCTTGCCGGATCCGGCCAACGGCGCCGCTCCCATGGCCTCCCTCGTCGTCCTGTCGCCCGGCGCCGCCGAGCGCCCGCCGCCGCCGCGTTGACCTCGAACCGGACGGGCTCGTCCCGGTTCGGCCCCATCCCGCCAACCAAAAACGCCTCCACCGCACCGTACCACTCTGTCCCGGGTTGTCTCCATCCCGTTTTTCGCGAGGCAATATTTTCTCTAAGTCCCCAGATCAGCTACGTTATGTGTGCATCTTCATCATGTCATAACTTCGTGCATATTGCTCTGTTTTGCGTCCATGATATGTCAAAATGTTCATCTCTTGATGATCTACATGATGGAGTAGTTTGAATTCATGTTACTGGTCATCTTGATGCCTTAATCATTGTTGCAGAACTGCTAAGTGATATAAACTGCTGGAATCGGTTGCATGTTAACATCATTTAGGCTTCTTGTGAGTGTTGTAACTTTGTCCTTGTTGATCCTATGGTGATGATCTTGAGATGAAAATGTTCAACTCAGAGTGCTCTACACGTTGGTGTGCTTTGCATTCATTTTAGGGTGCATCATGACATGTTAATCCCTGTTTCAAAAGTGCTTGCTGGTGTTAAATGCTGAAAACTGTTATAACTTGCCCTTTTGTCATTTTTTATATCTTTTTGTGTGATTTTATTTTGAGAATCATGTCCGCATGTTTTAGGAGCATAATCATGCCATCTTTGAAGTTGTGCAATACATTGATTTTGATATGCCTTGTGGTGGGTGCATCAAGCTTGTGAAGTGGGCTACTTGCTGTTAATGTTCTGTTAAGTCTGAATCTGGCATATCATGTTGCTATGTTTGTATGATGCTAACATCTAATCCATACATAATCTGGAGATGCCTAGTTGACATGTTTTGATGTCCATGTTATGCTATATCTTTCCAAGCTATTTGATGCCTTATATGTCATGTAGCATATGCTTTCATTGCCATGACCTTGCCTAAATGATGTTCCAGTTTTCTGTCAACTTCATGATGCCATGTTGTGATCTTGATATTAGTTAATATATGCCTCTTTTGGAGATTCTCCAATTACATGAATTAAAGTATGCTATGATTACTTTGACTACATGCCATGCTTGATAATTTTGGACTTCATATGACCTCTGTTCCAAGCTTGCAAATATGCTATGATGATGTTGTTGTTTTACACTTGCTGAAATTGTTATAACATTCAAACTTGTCTTGATGGTTCCCACTAATCCATGAGACATATGCATATGATGCCTCGATGTTATTTGCTCTTTGTTATGTGTAATTTGATGACATGCCATTGTTTGCTATGTATAGTTGATATAGAATCTTTGTTTCTTGACTTCAACATGTCATCATATTAACTCTGCTCATGCATATGCCATGTTTTTCACCAAGTTATAATCGGTGTTATCAAGTTGCTATTTGCATTGGTCATATTGGATTAATATTGATTCATATGAACCTTAACCTTAATGATATTTGAAGCATGTAATCTGTACTTTGAGTGCATATCAAGTTTGTGCTCATATGTTTCCTTTAGAATGTTGGTTTGATGATTGCAAAGTGCCTACTTGCTGTTTTGGGCAGATTATTGTTATATCTTGTTTTGGGTGTATGTGTTGCACCGTTGCTCCATTTTGATCATGTCCTATATGAAACTTGCTTCGAATTGCATGTAGTTTAATATTATCTTGTTGAATCAATGTTTTGAGGTGTGTGCTTGATGTTTGAATGCATTTTGCATCAATGCCATGTTTAACTTGTTTTGCTCACATCTTCTAGACCGTAGCTCCGAATTAAATGAACTTTATATGTAACTTGACTAGAAAAACGTGTAGATCATCATGATGTACTTTAACTTGCTGTTTAACAACTTAAACTTAATGTGTTATTCAGATCTGGACCAATTTCAAAATTTGCATATGAGGACTTACCGGAGTTGTTATATGTTGTTTCCGGCTCATTTAAACTTGTTTTGATGTGATGTTCTCGTACGCATCATCTCTTGCCATGAGTAGCTTCATATAGCCTTATCATGCACCACATTTGCTTGTGCATCATGTCATGTTTATGTGTTGTGTGTTTACCGTGTTGTTTGCTTCTTTCCAGTTGTGCTTCTTCTCGATAGTTCCTATTTCGTTGCGATCATGAGGTTTCGTTCGACTACGCTCCGTTCGTCTGCGCTCGTTCGTCTTCTTCATGGACTCGTTCTTCTTCCTAGAGGGATTTGAGGCAAGATGACCATTACCCTGGATCTCACTACTATCATTGCTATGCTAGTTGTCTCGATGCTATCGCTATGTCACGCTTCCTACCACTTGTTTATCAAGCCTCCCAATATGCCATGAAACAGCCTCTAACCTTTCTCACCATCCCAGCAAACGGTTGTCTAGCTCTGTTACCGCTTTGCTCAGCCACTCTTATAGCGTTGCTAGATGCAGGTGCAGTTGCAAGTTGTTCCATGTTGGGACATGGATATCATGAATATCTTGGGATATCACTATATGTCTTATTTAGTTAATGCACCTATATACTTGGTAAAGGGTGGAAGGCTCGGCCTTTTGCCTGGTGTTTTGTTCCACTCTTGCCGCCCTAGTTTTCGTCATACTGGTGTTATGTTCCTTGATTTTGCGTCCCTAACACGATGAGGGTTTATGGGCCCCTCTTGACAGTTCGCTTTGAATAAAACTCTTCCAGCAAGGCCTAACTTTGGTTTTACCTTTTGCCCAACATAATAACTAAAATTGATATTAAATTTGACACATAGGGAGTTAGCGCTACCCGAGGAGTAATTCTACATAATACAGGGGGGCAGTGCTGATGGTGTTGGTCCCAAATGGGCAGACTACGGGGCCACCACGGGGCAACCCGAGGATCTGGTTTTACTTGTAGGCTGACCTATCCGAACGTGGCCTGAGACGAGATACGTGCGGCTACTATCAGGGTGTCGGCACGCCGGGAGGTCTTGCTGGATTTGTTTTACCATTGTCGAAATGTCTTGTGCGCCGGGATCCCGAGTCTGATTGAATGTCCCGCGATGGAGGATTGTCTCCGCAGATCATGAGCTTGTCATGGGCTAAGTTGGGACACCCCTGCAGGGTTTAAACTTTCGAGAGTCGTGCCTACGGTTATGTGGTAGATGGGAATTTTTAATGTCCGGTTGTAGAAAACTTGACACCAGATCTGAATGAAAATACACCAACCGCGTGAGTAACCATGATGGTCTCTTTTTGAGTAAGTCGAGAAGAGAACACGATGGGGTTATGTTTGAACATAAGTAGTGCAGGATCACTTCTTGATCATTACTAGTTTGCAACCGTTTGCGTAGCTTCTCATCTTATTCTTGTACTCATAAGTTAGCCACCATACCATTCTTAGTCGATTTCTGCAACCTCAACACTTATCCATTCCATACCCATTAAGCTTTGCTAGTCTTGATACCCATGGTAATGGGATTACTGAGTCCTCTTGGCTCACAGATTACTACAACAATAGTTGCAGGTACAGGTAATGCTATGATCTGATGTGAGAGCGATGTTTTCTTGTTTTGGAGTTCTTCTTCTGCTTCTTCTTCAACCAGGGGATAGGTTCCTGGTCGCTAGCCTGGGCTAGCAGGGTGGATGTCGTTTGAGTTTTTGTTTATGTCTCATCCGTAGTCGGATGTTGCTCTTATGTATGATGTTGTTGTATTCATGTGGCATTGTATGCCTTTTGTATGTATACCCATCTATTATGTATTGGTATGATGTAATGATATCCACCTTGCAAAAGTGTTTCAATATGCCGCTCTATCCTTGGTGGGACTTTCAAGTTCCTCTCAGATAGGGTCGCATATTGGGCGTGACAGTATCATAACCACTTGACTCAGCTGGGAGTTAATCTTCCAGTTGATAGTGTTATCGACAGAGTTCTTTAATCACTGCCACCAAGCTACAAAGGCTTCGTGATGAACTATAATATGCAAGGGATGGGTAAGACAATTCCCAAGATCTTTGCAATGCTCAAAGCTGCAGAGGTAGAAATCAAGAAGGAGTATCAAGTGTTGATGGTTAACAAGACCACTAGTTTCAAGAAAAAGGGCAAAGGAAAGAAGGGGAACTTCAAGAAGAATGGCAAGCAAGTTTCCACTCCCGGGAAGAAGCCCAAATCTGGACCTAAGCCTGAAACTGAGTGCTTCTACTACAAAGGGACTGTTCACTGGAAGCGGAATTTCCCCAAGTATTTGGCGGATAAGAGGGATGGCAAAGTGAACAAAGGTATATGTGATATACATGTTATTGATGTGTAACTTACTAATGCTCGTAGTAGCGCCTGGGCATTTGATACTGGTTCGGTTGCTCATATTTGTAAATCGAAACAGGGGCTACGGATTAAACCAAGATTGGCCAAGGACGAGGTGACGATGCGCGTCGGGAATGGTTCCAAGGTCGATGTGATCGCCGTCGGCACGCTACCTCTACATCTACCTTCGGAATTAGTTTTAGACCCGAATAATTGTTATTTGGTGCAAGCATTGAGCATGAACATTATATCTGGATCTTGTTTAATGCGAGACGATTATTCATTTAAATCAGAGAATAATGGTTGTTCTATTTATATGAGTAATATCTTTTATGGTCATGCACCCTTGAAGAGTGGTTATTTTTGTTGAATCTCGATCGTGGTGATACACATATTCATAATATTGATGCCAAAAGATTCAAAGTTGATAATGATAGTGCAACATATTTGTGGCACTGCCATTTAGGTCATATTCATGTAAACTGCATGAAGAAACTCCATGCGGATGGACTTTTGGAATCACTTGATTATGAATCATTTGATGCTTGCGAACCATGCCTCATGGGAAAGATGACTAAAACTCCGTTCTCCGGAACAATGGAGCGATCCACTGACTTATTGGAAATAATACATACTGATGTACGCGGTCCGCTGAGTGTTGAGGCTCGCGACGGGTATCGTTATTTTCTGACCTTCACATATGATTTGAGCAGATATGGGTATATCTACTTGATGAAACACAAGTCTGAAACATTTGAAGAGTTCAAAGAATTTCAGAGTGAAGTGGAGAATCATCATAACAAGAAAATAAAGTTTCTATGATCTGATCGAGGAGGCGAATATTTGAGTTATGAGTTTGGCCTTCATTTAAAACAATGTGGAATAGTTTCACAACTCACGCCACCTGGAACACCACAGCGTAATGGTGTGTCCGAACGTCGTAATCGTCCTTTATTAGATATGGTGCGATTTATGATGTCTCATTCCAATTTTCCACTATTGTTTTGGGGTTATGCATTAGAGACAGCTGCATTCACGTTAAATAGGGCACCATCTAAATCCATTGAGACGACACCGTATGAACTGTGGTTTGGCAAGAAACCTAAGCTGTCATTTCTTAAAGTTTGGGGTTGCGATTCTTATGTGAAAATGCTTAAGCCTGATAAGCTCGAACCCAAATCCGAGAAGTGCGTCTTCATAGGATACCCAAAAGAAATTGTTGGGTACATCTTCTACCACAGATCCGGAGGCAAGATCTTTGTTTCTAAGAATGGATTCTTTCTAGAGAAGGAGTTTATCTTGAAAGAAGTGAGTGGGAGGAAAGTAGAACTTGATGAGGTAAATGTACCTTCTCTCGAATTGGAAAGTAGCTCATCACAGAAAACCGTTCTCGTGATGACTGCACCAACTAGAGAGGAAGCTAATGATAATGATCATGAAACTTCAGATCAAGTTACTACCAAACCTCGTAGGTCAACCAGAGCATGTTCTGCACCAGAGTGGTACGGTAATCCTGTTCTGGAGGTCATGTTACTAGACCATGACGAACCTACGAACTATGAAGAAGCTATGATGAGCCCAAATTATGATAAGTGGCTTGAGGCCATGAAATCTGAGATAGGATCCATGTATGAGAACAAAGTGTAGACTCTGGTTGACTTGCCCGATGATCGGCGAGCCATAGAGAATAAATGGATGTTCAGGAAGAAGACTGACGCTGATAGTTATGTTACTGTCTACAAAGCTCGACTTGTCGCAAAAGGTTTTCGACAAGTTCAAGGAGTTGACTACGATGAGACTTTCTCACCCGTAGTGATGCTTAAGTCTGTCCAAATCATGTTAGAAATTGCCACATCTTATGATTATGAAATCTGGCAAATGGATGTCAAAACTGCATTCCTTAATGGATATCTCAAAGAAGAGTTGTATATGATGCAACCAGAAGGTTTTGTCGATCCTAAAGGTGCTGACAAGATGTGCAAGCTCCAAAGATCCATCTATGGACTGGTGCAAGCATCTCAGAGTTGGAATATACGCTTTGATGAGGTGATTAAAGCATATGGTTTTATATAGACTTACGGTGAAGCATGTATTTACAAGAAAGTGAGTGGGAGCTATGTAGCATTTCTGATATTATATGTGGATGACATATTGCTGATTGGCAATGATATAGAATTTCTGGATAGCATAAAAGGATACTTGAATAAGAATTTTTCAATGAAATACCTCGGTGAAGTTGCTTACATATTGGGCATCAAGATCTATAGACATAGATCAATACGCTTGATAAGGTTTTCAATGAGTACATACCTTGACAAGATTTTGAAGGAGTTCAAAATGGATCTCTCAAAGGATTTCTAGCCTGTATTGTAAGGTGTGAAGTTGAGTAAGACTCAAAGCCCGACCACGGCAGAAGATAGAGAGAGAATGAAAGTCATTCCCTATGCCTCGGCCATAGGTTCTATAAAGTATGCCATGCTGACTACCAAACCTGTTGTGTACCTTGCCATGAGTTTGGCAAGGGGGTACAATAGTGATCCAGGAGTAGATCACTAGAAAGTGGTCAAAATTTGTTGGGGAACGTAGCAAAAATTCAAAATTTTCTACGCATCACCAAGATCAATCTATGGAGATTCTAGCAACAAGAGAGAGGGGAGTGTATCTTCATACCCTTGAAGATCACGATGCGGAAGTGTTACAAGAACATGGTTGGAGGAGTCATACACGTAGCGATTCAGATCGCGGTCGATTCCAATCTAAGCACCGAACAACGGCGCCTCTGCGTTCAACACACGTGCAGTCCGGTGACGTCTCCCGCACCTTGATCCAGTAAGGAGGGAGAGGTTGGGGAAGACAACTCCAATAGCAGCACGACGACGTGGTGGTGGTGGAGCTGTGTGGTTTCTAGCAGGGCTTCGCCAAGCACTATGAAGGACGAGGATGTGGAGAGGTAGGGCTGCGCCGAGAGAGAGAGAGAGAGACTCGTGTCTCTGGCAGCCCCCAAACCCCCACTATATATAGGAGGAGGGGAGGTGGTTGCGCCCCCTCTAGGTTTCCCACCCTAGGGGGTGCGGCAGCCCTAGATGGGACTGGAGGGCGCGGCCAGGAGGGGGAGAGAGGGGGCGCGCCCTAGGGTGGGCCTTTAGGCCCATCTGCGTCTAGGGTTTCCCCTCTCTCCTCCTAGCTCTGCCTTGGGCCTTGGTGGGAGGCGCACCAGCCCACTCAGGGGTTGGTCCCTTGCCACTCCTGGCCCATGCAAGCCTCCGGGGCTGGTAGCCCCTCCCGGTGGACCCTGGGAACCCTTTCGGTGGTCCCGGTACATTACCGGTGACGCCCGAAATACTTCCGCTGGCCAAAACCTCACTTCCTATATATTATTCTTTACCTCCGGACCATTCCGGAACTCCTCGTGACGTCCGAGATCTCATCCGAGACTCCGAACAACACTCATTAACCACATACAAACTTCCCTTATAACCCTAGCGTCATCGAACCTTAAGTGTGTAGACCCTACGGGTTCGGGAATCATGCAGACATGACCGAGACAGCTCTCCGGCCAATAACCAATAGCGGGATCTGGATACCCATGTTGGCTCCCACATGTTCCACGATGATCTCATTGGATGAACCACGATGTCGGGGATTCAAGCAATCCCGTATGCAATTCCCTTTGTCAATCGGTATGTTACTTGCCCAAGATTCGATCATCGGTATCCCAATACCTCGTTCAATCTCGTTACCGGCAAGTCACTTTACTCGTTCCGTAATGCATGATCCCGTGACCAACTACTTAGCCACATTGAGCTCATTATGATGATGCATTACCGAGTGGTCCCAGAGATACCTCTCCGTCATACGGAGTGACAAATCCTAGTCTCGATTCATGCCAACCCAACAGACACTTTCGGAGATACCTGTAGTGCACCTTTATAGTCACCCAGTTACATTGTGACATTTGCTACACCCAAAGCATTCCTAAGGTATCCAGGAGTTACACAATCTCATGGTCTAAGGAAATGATACTTGACATTAGAAAAGCTTTAGCAAACGAACTACACGATCTTGTGCTATGCTTAGGATTGGGTCTTGTCCATCACATCATTCTCCTAATGATGTGATCTCGTTATCAATGACATCCAACGTCCATGGTCAGGAAACCATAACCATCTATTGATCAACGAGCTAGTCAACTAGAGGCTCACTAGGGACATGTTGTGGTCTATGTATTCACACATGTATTACGGTTTCCGATTAATACAATTATAGCATGAACAATAGACAATTATCATGAACAAGGAAATATAATAAATAACCATTTTATTATTGCCTCTAGGGCATATTTCCAACAGTCTCCCACTTGCACTAGAGTGAATAATCTAGTTACATTGTGATGAATTGAACACCCATGGGGTTTGATCATATCTCTCTTGTGAGAGAGGTTATTAGTCAACGGGTCTGAACCTTTCAGATCCGTGTGTGCTTTACAAATCTCTATGTCATCTTGTAAATGCAGCTACCACGTGCTACTTGGAGCTATTCCAAATAACTGCTCTACTATACAAATCCGGTTTACAACTCAGAGTCATCCGGATTAGTGTCAAGGTTTTCATTGACGTAACCGTTTACGACGAACTCTTTTACCACCTCCATAATCGAGAAAATTCCTTAGTCCACTAGTTACTAAGAATAAGTTTGACCGTTATCATGTGATCCATTCCTGGATCACTCTTGTACCCCTTGACTGACTCATGGCAAGGCACACTTCAGGTGCGGTACACAGCATACGTCTTTTGCATAGGGGACGACCTTCGTCCTTTCTCTCTCTTCTGCCGTGGTCAGTCTTGAGTCTTACTCAATACTCATGCCTTATAACACAGCCAAGAACTCCTTCTTTGCTTATCTATTTTGAACTCCTTCAAAATCTTGTCACGGTATGTGTTCATTTGGAAGTACTATTAAGCGTTTTGATCTATCCTTATAGATCTTGATGCTCAATGTTCAAGTAGCTTAATCCAGGTTTTCCATTGAAAAACACTGTTCAAATAACCCTATATGCTTTCCAGAAATTCTACATCATTTCTGATCAACAATATGTCAACAACATATACTCATCAGAAATTCTATAGTGCTCCCACTCACTTCTTTGGAAATACAAGTTTCTCATAAACTTTGTATAAACCCAAAATCTTTGATCATCCCATCAAAGCGTATATTCCAACTCCGAGATGCTTACTCCAGTCCTTAAAAGGATTGCTGGAGCTTTGCATACTTGTTAGCATCTTTTAAGGACTCTTAGCATCCTATCTGCAACTCGTCGAGGAAAATGTTTTGACATCCGGTAAACCGGGCTGTAGCACTGGGCTAGCAGGACTCCGGTAAACCGGGCTGTAGCGGGCTAACAGGACTCCGGTACTCAATGCGTGACATTTCCCCGAAGGGACAGACATAGGAACGAAGAAGGACACATGCCGGCCAGCCAAGTGTTCCGGAGCAGTAGCAAGCTACCATGGCTCAGTGGAATCACTAGGAGACATTTCCCGGTAAGAGAGGCTACTAAAGATAAACAACTAGATAGTCAGATCCCACACATACCAAGCATTTCAATCATACACACAATATGCTCGATATGTGCAAATACAACAAGGCATCACAACATGACTCTATGACACAAGTACTTTATTTAAAGGCTCAGAGAGCCATACATAGCATACAAACAGGTACGGGTCACACGACCCAGCATTCAAGTCATACAGTCATACAAACCAGCAGCGGAAGTAACTTGTCTGAGTACAGACAACTAGTAAAATAAAAGAGGCTTGGAAAGCCTAGCTATACTACGTGGTTCTTCACAAGCTCAGGATCACCACCTGGGCCTTAGCCTACTCATTGATGTCAACGTCTACGAAGAACCCATCAGAAGGGGTTGCAGCGTCTTCTGTAAAAAATGTAAATTATAGCAACATGAGTACAAAGGTACTCAGCAAGACTTACATCAGATCCTACATACATGCACATTACCAAGAAGGGTTGGTGGAGTTATTGCAGCAAGCCAGCTTTGACTCTTGGCTAGGCTATCCTACGAGACTCCAACTTGAAATGGTTTGCGCACACGAGTCCACTACTCACCACTCAATACACTACCGAGGATCCACCTCTGTCTTCCTACGGAAGAGCCATCCTCGGCACTCACGCTTATCTTGAGGCTTTTAGTAGTTTCCATTTACTTGTCTATGAACTGTATAGGCAACCAAGTAGTCCTTTACCGCGGACGCGGCTATTCGAATAGATTAGGTTAACCCTGCAGGGGTGTACTTCTTCATACACGCTCTCACCACTTACCGTCGTTTACACGACATGTACTCAGCAACCTTCAAGCGGAAGCCCAACGTGGGTGTCGGCCACGACCTACCTAGACACCTAAGTCTCTAGTCCAGGTTTATCGCCTATTTGGGTT
Source organism: Triticum timopheevii (assembly GCA_963921465.1). NCBI lineage: Eukaryota > Viridiplantae > Streptophyta > Magnoliopsida > Poales > Poaceae > Triticum > Triticum timopheevii. Next base: position 501,309,831 of record OY997272.1, read on the forward strand.
CCATCCATGAGGAGATCCGGCCGAAGTTTCGCTCACGGCCCCAAACGATGTGAACAGGGTTTCCGAGATACCAAACGGGCATCCGGTACACCCGGCCACGTACCTACCGCATCACAGCCCACCCCTACGGTCAGCGCTGTCCACGGCCTCCAGTAGGCTACAAACACCATAAACTACTTGCAACTCCTGGACAGAAGACTAGGGTGAATAAGAAGCCGAGAGGGTCCATTGGTTTCGGGCCCAATGCATGGTAGTAGCTGAATCTTAAATCACACATACAGATCTCAGTGCTTAAGGACGGCTTCAATGAAACAACCCACCATGTACTCCTACATGGCCTCTCATCGATACCTTTACCAAATCGTGTTCAACACACCACTCTCAAACTGATATGATCATTTCACTCTAGCCCATCACCCAGATGAACCAGACCTGACACGACTCTAAGCATAGCAGGCATAGAAAGGTAGGAACAACACATACATATGGCTCAAACAACTCCTACACATGCTAGTGGGTTTCATCTAGTTACTGTGGCAATGACAGGTCATGCAGAGGAAATGGGTTCAACTACCGAAGCACACAGCAGTTTGGAACGCGTTGTCTTAATGCAGTAAAAGAGAGCAAGAGCGAGAACATGGGATTGTATCAATATGATCAAACGGTTGGATGCTTGCCTGATGGGTCGATGCACTGATACGGTTCTTCGCTAGGGTAATCACGGTACTCCTCGGAGGCAGAACCTGCCGCAAAGAACACCGATACATAGCCATCACCAAACAATGTGCGACAATATGATGCATGCATGAAACATGGCAATATGAGCGTGTTGGGCCAATGCAACTAAGACCAGAAGGGTTTGAACCAATTTGAACCAAAGATTCAAATTTCAAACTCATACATGGCCCTTTAAAGTGTTTTATCTTGTTTTGCATTAAACATCAAGTTAACTTGTTTAATCATGCATGGAAACAGTACAGATGGATAGATTGGATTTTTCTGATCATTTTTCATATATAACTTGTTTGATTTGGAGTTATAGATTAAAATTTATGAATTTTTGAAGTTTAAACTATATTCTGGAATTTCCTATATTAGAATAAATCCAGAAATTAATTTATTGCGTCAGCCATGCGTCAGAATGACGTCAGGGTCAACGGAGACGTTCGGGTCAAACCTGACAGTGGGTCCAGGGTGTCAGGGTCATTAGTTTAGTTAAAGTTTAATTAAAACTAAACCTATTTAGTTAACAGGGCTGGGCCCCACCTGTCATTGACTCAACAGAGTCAACCAGGGCCCACCCGTGGTCAAACCCAGGTCAGCTGCGCCGGCGTTTAGCCGCCGGCGAGCCCGACGCGGCGGCGGAAAGTGGATTTGGCCGTTCCGGCCACCAAATGGGTCGCGGAGGGCATCGGGATGGAGCTGAGGATGAGCCGGAGCTCTTGGCGGAGTCAGTTGGGGTCGGGGTGGCCGGAGCTGGCGCCGGCGACGACTTTGGCGGCGACCGGAGCTCGGGTGAGAGCGAACTCGGGCTAGGGTGTGCGGTGAGGTGCGGGGAGTGCACGGTTGGGTCCAACGCAGCGTGGTGAGTGCGATGGACAGGGTGAGGTGGCCGGTGGTTAGCCGGAGGCACGTCGGCGACGTGGTCCGCGGCGGCGAGTGCGAGTGAGCTACGTGTGCTCGCGGTGGTGCACGAGAGCGAGAAAGAGAAGGAGGGGAAGATGGCTAAGCTCACAGGGAGTTCGACGAAGCACTTGGTGCGGCTGGGGACGGGCCGGAGCGACGGCGACGGCGAAGGGGATCTCCGGCGACGGCGGTTCGGTCGAGGTCGATGCGGTGGCTTCGGGGCACGCGAGCGCTCGGGGCTCGGCTAGCTCGAAGGAGAGGAGGGTGGCGGAGCCTCTGGACACGGCGGCACGGCGTGAGGTTGACGGAGAGCACGTCTACGGCGGCGGAACGGCGACGGTGGCGTCGGTCATGGCGTGGGAGCGCGAGGGGGAGGAGCTGGAGAGGAGAGGGAGTGTCTGGGGGGCTCTGGGGAGAGAGGGGGATCGATCCACGGCGTTAGCCGGGCGAGTGGAGCGGCGAGGCGGCGAGCAGGTGCGTGGCACCCATGCGGTGCTCGCCGTCGAGCACCTGCCTGCCTGCCTGGCCGGCAAGCAGCTCGCTGGCGCGGCGCTGGGCTGGGCCGGCAGGTGGGCTGGTTAGCGGGCGCCAGGTAAGTTTTCCCTTTCCTGTTATTTTCTTTTTCTATTTTTCTGCAACTTTGTTGAATTAATAAAAATACTTAGGTAACTCCTAAAATCACCAAACTGCACCTGGTTCATAGTTGGATTATTTTCAACATGAAACATTTTAGTTTGGAGATATTTGAGCACTTGAAATATTTTATATAATTTTAAGTGCCCAAACTCAAATATTTATGATTTAATTCAGAGACCCTAAGATGACCTAGGAAATTGTGCATCACTTTTGGTAGAGGTTCTGAACCAAGACAAAAATGATGGACATTTTAGAAGGGCATTTCAGGTTCATTGAAAAAGTTTTTAGTAAACCCTAGTTGGTTTCAGAGGGGGCTGGGGGTTCTGTCATCCCCATTTCAAGTTTCTGATGAAAAAAATAGACATGATGCAACACTCTAATGCATAACTAGCTAGGGTGTGACATCTCACCCCCACTCAAAAGAATCTCGTCCCGAGATTTGGGTTCCTCCGGGAAGAAGGCGGGATACTCAAGTCGAAGACGATCCTCCCTTTCCCAAGTTGCTTCCTTCTCAGAATGGTGTGACCATTGAACTTTGAGAAACTTGATATTATGACGTCGAGTGGTACGCTCGGCCTGATCGAGAATACGAACGGGGTACTCTCGATATGTGAGATTATCTTGGAGATCAAGCGTTTCGTGGTCCACTCCACGGATAGGATCCGAGAAGCAACGCCTGAGTTGAGAAACGTGGAAGACATCGTGGACTCTGGAGAGATGCGGAGGTAGTTCCAATTGGTAGGCAACTTCTCCTCGTTTAGCGAGAATGCGAAAAGGTCCAATGTAACGAGGAGCCAATTTGCCTTTGATACCGAAACGATGGGTTCCCTTCAGAGGAGTAACCCGAAGGTAAGCCTTCTCGTCAACCTCGAAAGTCATAGCCTTATGTTTTCGGTCATATTGACTCTTTTGACGAGATTGGGTTGTTTTCAACTTTTCACGAACGATGCGAACTTGCTCTTCTGCTTCCTGGATCATATCCGGGCCAAAGAATTGTCTTTCCTCGGTTTCTGACCAATTAAGGGGTGTTCGACACCGTCGTCCGTAGAGAACTTCAAAAGGGGCTTTACCCAAGCTAGACTGATAGCTGTTGTTATAAGCGAATTCGGCAAATGGAAGGCATTTCTCCCAATCCATTCCGAATGAGATAACAGAAGCTCGAAGCATGTCTTCTAGAATCTGGTTGACGCGTTCTACTTGACCACTTGATTGAGGGTGGAAAGCGGTGCTAAAAGAAAGGCGAGTTCCCATAGCGTTTTGGAAACTTTCCCAAAATCGAGAGGTGAAAAGACTTCCTCGATCCGAGTTAATTTCCAACGGAACACCATGGAGAGACACTATTCGGGAGATGTACAAGTCTGCTAACTGACTAGCAGTTATACTCTCACGAACAGGTAGGAAATGGGCCACTTTGGAAAGACGATCGATAACGACGAAGATAGCATTATTCCCTCTCTTGGTCCTGGGAAAACCGGTGATGAAGTCCATACCAATTTTATCCCATTTCCATTCAGGAATAGCTAGGGGTTGAAGGGTGCCAGCAGGCCGTTGATGCTCTGCTTTTACACGACGGAAGATGTCGCAATTAGCAATAAACTGAGCAATTTCTCTCTCCATCCTAGTCCACCAGAACCTCTGGCATAGGTCCTGATACATCTTAGTGCTACCGGGATGAATAGTGAGAGGACATTCATGAGCTTCCTTAAGGATCAATCGCCTCAGGTTTCGCACCTTGGGAACCACTAGCCGATTCCCGAAGTATACGACCCCTTGATCATCAATGGAGAAACAATCCGCAACTCCTTTCTGGATGTTTCTCTTGATGCGGGAAATTCCCGGATCTACTTTCTGTGCTTTGATGATCTGATCCGTAAGGGTAGGTTCCGCCACCAAGGTGGAAAGGAATCCCTGAGGAACAATGTGGAGATTAAGTTTCCGAAATTCCTCATGGAGAAGTGGTTGACTTTGTTGCAACATTAGATTATTGCAATAAGATTTACGACTTAGCGCATCTGCCATGACATTGGCTTTGATTAAAATCTCGAAACTGCTCTTCGACCGTGTACTCAGGATACCAACGGTATCCAGCCTCAGTCATTACCCTGACCAACATAGCAGTATGGCCGGGTACATCTAGGCATCGAGTCAGGCGAACCACTTGATTCTGGTCGCGAGTGGCCATCTGAAAGCACAACCATAATGCAAAGGCATTAGAATTTCTAGCAAAATTTCGACAGCATAACAGCTGTAAAAGCTCAAAAAGAATTTTGAGACATTTGAAAAGGATTTCATACACACTCAACAACATCATATCAAAGTTCCAGGTCCAACTAAGCAACATAATGTGGTAGTAGAACTGAACTAGGCTTGTATCCATCAAACCTATAAGGTACTACTGATTAGTAACACGTGAACCTGATAGAGAGAAGAGATCCTAATTCCTTAACCCCCGGTGGAAGAATAGACTGACTCAGATCAGAATGTCATAAGATAAAGGAGTAAAAAGAGCCTTACGTTCCAACCCACAAACAATTCCCCTACATATAACTAAAGAATTTCTAGACTCAACATCGACCAGTTTGGCTTGGAGAACCTACAGGCAGTCCGGCTCTGATACCAACGCTGTCAGGACCCCGACTCAATGTCACATCGATCTAGCCTGTAACACCTCATATCACTTTGCGGCCTCACGCACGGTATCCCCACGGGTGTCGCCTTACCTTTGCCCGGGACCGTTTGCGCCTTTTGGCACACGTATATGATAGTGTCGCTAGCATCCATATGAAAAGGAGCCCGGGCTGACATGGCTAGTTGTAAACCCAAAGTGGCACAGACCTACAGGGACAGGCATCCATGACCCAGCATCGAACGTGTCGGTCATCAGCAAGTAAGTTCCGGGCTGTAGCACTGGGCTAGCAGGACTCCGGTAAACCGGGCTGTAGCGGGCTAACAGGACTCCGGTACTCAATGCGTGACATTTCCCCGAAGGGACAGACACAGGAACGAAGAAGGACACATGCCGGCCAGCCAAGTGTTCCGGAGCAGTAGCAAGCTACCATGGCTCAGTGGAATCACTAGGAGACATTTCCCGGTAAGAGAGGCTACTAAAGATAAACAACTAGATAGTCAGATCCCACACATACCAAGCATTTCAATCATACACACAATATGCTCGATATGTGCAAATACAACAAGGCATCACAACATGACTCTATGACACAAGTACTTTATTTAAAGGCTCAGAGAGCCATACATAGCATACAAACAGGTACGGGTCACACGACCCAGCATTCAAGTCATACAGTCATACAAACCAGCAGCGGAAGTAACTTGTCTGAGTACAGACAACTAGTAAAATAAAAGAGGCTTGGAAAGCCTAGCTATACTACGTGGTTCTTCACAAGCTCAGGATCACCACCTGGGCCTTAGCCTACTCATTGATGTCAACGTCTACGAAGAACCCATCAGAAGGGGTTGCAGCGTCTTCTGTAAAAAATGTAAATTATAGCAACATGAGTACAAAGGTACTCAGCAAGACTTACATCAGATCCTACATACATGCACATTACCAAGAAGGGTTGGTGGAGTTATTGCAGCAAGCCAGCTTTGACTCTTGGCTAGGCTATCCTACGAGACTCCAACTTGAAATGGTTTGTGCACACGAGTCCACTACTCACCACTCAATACACTACCGAGGATCCACCTCCGTCTTCCTACGGAAGAGCCATCCTCGGCACTCACGCTTATCTTGAGGCTTTTAGTAGTTTCCATTTACTTGTCTATGAACTGTATAGGCAACCAAGTAGTCCTTTACCGCGGACGCGGCTATTCGAATAGATTAGGTTAACCCTGCAGGGGTGTACTTCTTCATACACGCTCTCACCACTTACCGTCGTTTACACGACATGTACTCAGCAACCTTCAAGCGGAAGCCCAACGTGGGTGTCGGCCACGACCTACCTAGACACCTAAGTCTCTAGTCCAGGTTTATCGCCTATTTGGGTTCCATCCATGAGGAGATCCGGCCGAAGTTTCGCTCACGGCCCCAAACGATGTGAACAGGGTTTCCGAGATACCAAACGGGCATCCGGTACACCCGGCCACGTACCTACCGCATCACAGCCCACCCCTACGGTCAGCGCTGTCCACGGCCTCCAGTAGGCTACAAACACCAGAAACTACTTGCAACTCCTGGACAGAAGACTAGGGTGAATAAGAAGCCGAGAGGGTCCATTGGTTTCGGGCCCAATGCATGGTAGTAGCTGAATCTTAAATCACACATACAGATCTCAGTGCTTAAGGACGGCTTCAATGAAACAACCCACCATGTACTCCTACATGGCCTCTCATCGATACCTTTACCAAATCGTGTTCAACACACCACTCTCAAACTGATATGATCATTTCACTCTAGCCCATCACCCAGATGAACCAGACCTGACACGACTCTAAGCATAGCAGGCATAGAAAGGTAGGAACAACACATACATATGGCTCAAACAACTCCTACACATGCTAGTGGGTTTCATCTAGTTACTGTGGCAATGACAGGTCATGCAGAGGAAATGGGTTCAACTACCGAAGCACACAGCAGTTTGGAACGCGTTGTCTTAATGCAGTAAAAGAGAGCAAGAGCGAGAACATGGGATTGTATCGATATGATCAAACGGTTGGATGCTTGCCTGCTGGGTCGATGCACTGATACGGTTCTTCGCTAGGGTAATCACGGTACTCCTCGGAGGCAGAACCTGCCGCAAAGAACACCGATACATAGCCATCACCAAACAATGTGCAACAACATGATGCATGCATGAAACATGGCAATATGAGCGTGTTGGGCCAATGCAACTAAGACCAGAAGGGTTTGAACCAATTTGAACCAAAGATTCAAAATTCAAACTCATACATGGCCCTTTAAAGTGTTTTATCTTGTTTTGCATTAAACATCAAGTTAACTTGTTTAATCATGCATGGAAACAGTACAGATGGATAGATTGGATTTTTCTGATCATTTTTCATATATAACTTGTTTGATTTGGAGTTACAGATTAAAAGTTATGAATTTTTGAAGTTTAAACTATATTCTGGAATTTCCTATATTAGAATAAATCCAGAAATTAATTTATTGCATCAGCCATGCGTCAGAATGACGTCAGGGTCAACGGAGACGTCCGGGTCAAACCTGACAGTGGGTCCAGGGTGTCAGGGTCATTAGTTTAGTTAAAGTTTAATTAAAACTAAACCTATTTAGTTAACAGGGCTGGGCCCCACCTGTCATTGACTCAACAGAGTCAACCAGGGCCCACCCGTGGTCAAACCCAGGTCAGCTGCGCCGGCGTTTAGCCGCCGGCGAGCCCGACGCGGCGGCGGAAAGTGGATTTGGCCGTTCCGGCCACCAAATGGGTCGCGGAGGGCATCGGGATGGAGCTGAGGACGAGCCGGAGCTCTTGGCGGAGTCAGTTGGGGTCGGGGTGGCCGGAGCTGGCGCCGGCGACGACTTTGGCGGCGACCGGAGCTCGGGTGAGAGCGAACTCGGGCTAGGGTGTGCGGTGAGGTGTGGAGAGTGCACGGTTGGGTCCAACGCAGCGTGGTGAGTGCGATGGACAGGGTGAGGTGGCCGGTGGTTAGCCGGAGGCACGTCGGCGACGTGGTCCGCGGCGGCGAGTGCGAGTGAGCTACGTGTGCTCGCGGTGGTGCACGAGAGCGAGAAAGAGAAGGAGGGGAAGATGGCTAAGCTCACAGGGAGTTCGACGAAGCACTTGGTGCGGCTGGGGACGGGCCGGAGCGACGGCGACGGCGAAGGGGATCTCCGGCGACGGCGGTTCGGTCGAGGTCGATGCGGTGGCTTCGGGGCACGCGAGCGCTCGGGGCTCGGCTAGCTCGAAGGAGAGGAGGGTGGCGGAGCCTCTGGACACGGCGGCACGGCGTGAGGTTGACGGAGAGCACGTCTACGGCGGCGGAACGGCGACGGTGGCGTCGGTCATGGCGTGGGAGCGCGAGGGGGAGGAGCTGGAGAGGAGAGGGAGTGTCTGGGGGGCTCTGGGGAGAGAGGGGGATCGATCCACGGCGTTAGCCGGGCGAGTGGAGCGGCGAGGCGGCGAGCAGGTGCGTGGCACCCATGCGGTGCTCGCCGTCGAGCACCTGCCTGCCTGCCTGGCCGGCAAGCAGCTCGCTGGCGCGGCGCTGGGCTGGGCCGGCAGGTGGGCTGGTTAGCGGGCGCCAGGTAAGTTTTCCCTTTCCTGTTATTTTCTTTTTCTATTTTTCTGCAACTTTGTTGAATTAATAAAAATACTTAGGTAACTCCTAAAATCACCAAACTGCACCTGGTTCATAGTTGGATTATTTTCAACATGAAACATTTTAGTTTGGAGATATTTGAGCACTTGAAATATTTTATATAATTTTAAGTGCCCAAACTCAAATATTTATGATTTAATTCAGAGACCCTAAGATGACCTAGGAAATTGTGCATCACTTTTGGCAGAGGTTCTGAACCAAGACAAAAATGATGGACATTTTAGAAGGGCATTTCAGGTTCATTGAAAAAGTTTTTAGTAAACCCTAGTTGGTTTCAGAGGGGGCTGGGGGTTCTGTCATCCCCATTTCAAGTTTCTGATGAAAAAAATAGACATGATGCAACACTCTAATGCATAACTAGCTAGGGTGTGACAGTTGCTTTCTTGTTCCATCTTACTAAAAACGAGGATTTTAGTCATCTTGCCCATGTGGTATGATTTGCATGTCTCAAGTGATTCAAAATCAAGTGAGTCCAAACGATCCATCTGCATGGAGTTTCTTCATGCGTACACACCAATAGACATGGTTCGCATGTCTCAAACTTTTTTTTTTAAACGAGTGAGTCCAAAGATCCATCAACATGGAGCTTCTTCATGCGTTTTATACCAATATGACTCAAATGGTAGTGCCACAAGTAGGTGGTACTATCATTACTATCTTATATCTTTTGGCATGAACATGTGTATCACTACGATTGAGATTCAATAAACCATTCATTTTAGGTGCAAGACCATTGAAGGTGTTATTCAAATAAACAGTGTAACCATTATTCTCCTTAAATGAATAACCGTATTGTGATAGACATAATCCAATCATGTCTATGCTCAACGCAAACACCAAATAACAATTATTTAGGTTTAACACCAATCCCGATGGTAGAGGGAGCGTGCGATGTTTGATAACATCAACCTTGGAAATACTTCCAAGACATATCGTCACCTCACCTTTAGCTAGTCTCCGTTTATTCCGTAGCCTTTTATTTCGAGTTACTAACACTTAGCAACCGAACCAGTATCTATTACCCTGGTGCTACTAGGAGTACTAGTAAAGTACACATTAATATAATGTATATCCAATATATACTTCTGTCGACCTTGCCAGCCTTCTCATCTACCAAGTATCTAGGGTAGTTCTGCTTCAGTGATCGTTCCTGTAAGGGCATATTTATCCCTTAGGTGTTTTGGCGATTGATGACAATGCTTTTGCGGACTAATCGTGTGCCTTGAGTTTCTTAGACGCTTCATCACTAGGCACGAGACGATTCGGTGCCCCTCGAAGACTACTGAAGACGGCGTTGTTCTACGTTTCTCTTTGGTGGATTTGAGTCGTAGGAGAGCCGTACTATTAAGAGGGGGTCCGCGTCGGAAAGGTTCGGGTGGAATCAACACGTACACATGTCCTTCCTTTCCTTTGCACTTTGGAGCATCTCTCCGTTATCCTAGTTGTGCTTAATCTGACGGCTACTGCTGTACTTGTGGTAGTACTGCTCTATGGAGCGGTAGTACCGCTGGGGTTCACGGTAGTACCGCTCCTCTGGAGCCTTAGTACCATGGCTCCCAGGCCTAGTGCTGCTCCGGTACGGTAGTAGGGGCGGATGTAATTTTTTACATCCGCGCCCACACGGTAGTACCGCACGTCCTGCGCGGTAGTACCGCGGGAGGCCACGGTAGTACCGCTCCCCTGGAGTCGTACTACCGTGGCCCTCATACCTAGTACCGCTACATCACGGTAGTAGGAGCGGATGTAATTTTTTACATCCGTGCCTCAACGGTAGTACCGCGCCTCGTGCGCGGTAGTACCGCGTCGGATTTTTTGCACTGTTTCATTTTCAGCGGAAGTAGGCACGGATGTATTTTATTTCATCCATGCTCTTTGTAGGCTTTGACTTTCCTGCCTTATGGTAGTACCGCAAGGGGGCGCGGTAGTACCGCGCAAGCGGTAGTACTGCACTTAGTCAGGTAAGTCCCGGCCTTTGTTGCTGCCGCGGAAGTACCGTGGTCCTCCATGGTAGTACCGCGTGGCCTTGCAATAGTACCGCGCTCCTGGATTGGTAGTACCGCATGTCGTAGGCTGAACATGTGGATAACGGTTGGATCTTTTCCATGACTATAAAAGGGGCGTCTCCTACCTCTAGTTGACAAACCTCTTCCACATCTAAGCTCCATTGTTGCTCCAAGCTCCATTTTGGCCCGATCTCTCTCCCTAGCCAATCAGACTTGTTGATTTGCTCGGGATTGGGTGACAAGGGCCCGATCTACACTTCCACCAAGAGATATTCGATTCCCCCCACTAATCCCTAGCGGATCTTGTTACTCTTGGGTGTTTGAGCACCCTAGACGGTTGAGGTCTCCTCGAAGCCATACTCCATTGTGGTGAAGCTTTGTGGTGTTGTTGGGAGCCTCCAAGTGTTGTGGAGATTACCCCAACCTTGTTTGTAAAGGTTCGGTCGCCTCCTTCAAGGGCACCAATAGTGGAATCACGACATCTCGCATTGTGTGAGGGCGTGAGGAGATTACGGTGGCCCTAGTGGCTTCTTGGGGAGCATTGTGCCTCCACACCGCTCTAACGGAGACGTACTTCCCTTTAAAAGGAAGGAACTTCAGTAACACATCCTCGTCTTCACCGGCTCCACTCTTGGTTATTTCGTTCCTTTACTTTTGCAAGCTTACTTGTGTTGTATCTATTGCTTGCTTGTGTGCTAGTTGTCATTGCATCATATAGGTTGTCCACTTAGTTGCATATCTAGACAACCTATTTTGTCGCAAGGTTTAAATTGTTAAAGAAAAGCTTAAAAATTGTTAGTTGCCTATTCACCCCCCCCCCCTCTAGTCAACCATATTGATCCTTTCAATTGGTATCAGAGCCTCGTCTCTTTATTAAGGACTTTGCCGTCCGAAGAGTATGGTTGACACCAACGACGGTGCGGAGGAGCACTCTGGTGTGAATCATATCTATCTACGGTCGATGGGGGAACCTCGGTCTCCCGTGAGGAGTTCAATGTGGCTTTAGACACATTGAAACCTCCATGACGACCGAGGTTGAAAGCATGTTTACTAAATTCCTAGAAGGACTTAAACTATCCACCTCGCCGATGAAAGTGGGTGATCCCACTAACAAGGTGACGGATGCTAACTCCGACAAGGGGGAAGCTAATAGTGAAAAGGGTCCTTCTACTAGTGGTAGAAATGGCACCGGCATCTATGCCCATGTGGAACCTCCTACTTATGGTGGACCGATTCCCTCTACTCATTTAAATCATGTCGGTCCTCCTCCTAAGATTGTGAAAAATGAGGATTTTGATGCTTGGGTTTATCGTTTCAAGCGTCATTTAAAACATGTGAATACTAATCTTTGGAGAATCATAGAAGAAGGTTTCTATCCACATGACCCTAGCAACTTCACCCCTCGAGAAGCCGTGGATAATCAATTCAATGAGAATGCTCTCTTCATCATCCAAGATGCAATCCTTCCCAAAGATCTCCCTCATCTTCAACCTCATGCCATGGCTAAAGACGCATGGCAATGTGTTGTGTCTCTCTATCGAGGAAGTGCTAGCATTCAACGCTCCAACTATGAAGTGGTGCAAGATGAAGCCGATGAGTTTGCAATGAAAGAAGATGAAGAACCTCGTGAGCTCTTTTGAAGAGTGACCAAACTCGCGGTCGCGCTCCGAGATCATGGGAGCCAGGACACGGATGACAATTGGATCAAGCGCAAGTTCCTCAAGGCCATGATGCCCTACAACAAGGCCATGTCCTCCGTCATTCGTCAAAGACCGGACTTCCACTCCATGACCTCAAGTGAAGTGTTGGATGAGTTCGTTGCAATGAGCATCTTGGACAAGACCGCCGACAATGCGGTGCTCTGTTCTCAAAGGGAAAAGAAGCCCAACCTTGCCTTGAAGGCCAAGGTCAGTGTGGAAGAAGAGGAAGAAGAAGAAGATGAGGAGAGCAACCCCGAAGACACGAAATATGATTATCATGAGCACATGGCTCTTGCCTCAAGACAATTTTGGAGCAAGAAGAATACAAGACCCAACTTCAACAAGAACAACTCAAGTGGCCTCAAGGGCAAGCAACGAGTTAGAACTTGTTTCAACTGTGGCAATGTGAGCCATTTCGTTGCGGATTGTCCTTACGAGAAGCGGGAAGACAATGGTGGCAAGTTCATCCGAAAAGACAAAGCCAAGTCCTTCTCCAACAAGAACAACTTCACCAAGAAGACTCCTACTCGCGGGTTGGTAGTTCAAGAAGAATACCATGAGGATGACGATGATGATGAAGATAGTGAAGCAATGGCTATGGCATCCGTTGCCATTGCCACAACTCCCCGGGTGTCTCTCTTCGATTCACCCAACGAAAACATCACCGCCAAGTGCCTCATGGCTAAAGCCACCAACAAGGTAACCCCCAACATCAAAACCACCATTATTCCTAATCCTTCTTCGACGGTTGGCTTTGATGATGGTAAGGGGTCTAATGAGGAGGTAAATGAATTTGAGTCCTTCATGAGTAAGCTCAAGGGCAAATCCAAGAAGCACTTCGTTGCTCTCTTGGAACAACTTGGTGAAGCCAATGACATGATCGAGGCTCACGAAGAAACCATCTCTAAGATGGAAGGTCATAGTCGTGACTATGCCGATGAGATATCGGATCTCTCTAATGCTCTTGAGGAAGAGCGTGGGCATCATTTGGCTCTTGAGGAGTCACACAACGATGACCATGCCAAATTAAAGAAAGATCTTGATCATGCTCTTGTTGTGTCTCGTGTACTAACTTCCGAGAAGGCTAAACTTGGGGTTGATCATGATAGACTCAAGGAGGCGTTTGATGTACTTGACACGGCCCATAAGGTCTTGAAAGGTGCTCATGCAAACCTCAAGGAGTCTCATGCTCAACTCCAAGTTAAGCTAACCAAGGAAAAGGCCACATTTCCTCACATGGTCTTAATTGATAATGCAAATGCTACTAACCCGTGTTGTGAGCATGTGCATCTTGTGGAGGAGAATGCCAAGTTGAAGGAACAACTCGAGAAAGGTCTTGTGTCATGCATACAAGGTGAGAAGAACCTAAATGACCTTTTGAGCAATCAAAAGGAAGTTGTGGGCAAGGAGGGAGTTGGGTTCTCACCCAAGTACAAGAACAAGAAGAAGAACGAGAAGAAGAATAACAAGACCAAACGACCTCCCCCACTTAAGAAAACTTTTGTGAAGGAGGGAGAGGGTGCTCCTAAGGAGAAGAAGAACAATGCGAAGAGTGGTGATGCCAAAAATGGCAAAGCCATCTCTCCCAACAAAGCCAGTGACTTTAACCCCTCTTATGTGTTGTGTCGTGCTAGTGATGGGCATGTTTATGCTAAATTTGTTGGTTCTTCTTATGAGTACATTGAATGGTCTATTTGGGTTGCTAAGACCCTTGTTACTAACATCAAAGGACCCATTACTAAATGGGTACCTAAAACCAAGCATTGATCTCTTGTAGGTGTTTGCTTCCAGTGGGAGATCATGGTTGCTCGATAGTGGAGCAACAAATCATATGATCGGGAGCAAGGACTTGGTGGTGGACGTGCAAAAGATCCCATCTATGCCCACCAATGTCGAGTGGGGTGATGCCTCACATTCTAAGGTATTGGGTCTTGGCAAGGTTGTCATTTCTCATGATCTAACGATCGAGAAAGTCATGCTTGTTGAGTCCCTTGCATTCAATTTACTTTCCGTTCATCAACTTGCACTCATGGGCTTTGCCACCTTCTTTGATATTGATACCGTGGCCCTCTTGTTGAGCAAGACTCTTAAAGTAGCCTTTGTTGGGCATGTCAAGAACGGTCTCTATGTGATTAACTTTTCGGAGCAACCCACTAAGACCGCGACATGCCTAATGGCTAAAGTTGATGTGGGATGGCTTTGGCATCGCCGTTTAGCCCACGTCAATATGAGATCTTTGCAAAGTCTTCTCAAGGGGGACCATGTCCGTGGACTAACAAATGTTAGTTTTGCCAAAGATTGTGCTTGCAGTGCTTGTATCGAAGGAAAGCTTCATGAGACGGCTCACCCTCCCATGACTATCATCTACTCGAAGATACCCTTGGAGCTCCTGCACATGGACCTCTTTGGGCCTCCGTCCTTTGATAGTCTTAGGGGTAGAAAGTATTGCTTGGTGATTGTGGATGATTATTCAAGATACACTTGGGTATACTTCTTCAAGAGGAAGAGTGAGACTCAACAAACCGTCATCGACTTTGCAAATGAAGCTCAACGTCAACATAATTCAAAGATCTTGACAATAAGAAGTGACAACGGCATCGAGTTCAAGAACTACACCTTGGATGAGTTTCTTAGTGATGAGGGGATCAAGCATCAATATTCTACACCATATACCCCTCAACAAAATGGTGTTGCGGAGAGGAAGAACCGGACGTTGATGGATGCGGCAAGGACCATGATGGCGGAGTTCAAGTCTCCATACAACTTTTGGGCCGAATCCATCAACACCGCATGTCATGCATCCAATCGGCTCTATCTCCGCAAAGGCTTGAACAAGACTCCTTATGAGATACTCACCGGAAACAAGCCCAATCTCAAGTACTTCCGGGTGTTCGGGTGTAAGTGTTTCATTCTCAAGAAAGGTGTTCGTTTGTCTAAATTTGAGGCTAGAGCTTATGAGGGCATATTTGTTGGTTATGCTACAAACTCTCATGCTTACCGTGTTCTCAACAAGTCCACCGGACTCATTGAGGAGACGTGTAACGTGGAGTTTGACGAAAATAACGGCTCCCAAGTGGAGCAAAGTGGTACTTGTGATGTAGGTGATGAAATTCCTCCCCAAGCCATAAGAAGAATGGGTATTGGTCATATTCTACCCATTGAGGAACCCCTTGTGGCCGAAGGAGAAGGACAAAGCTCCACTCAAGTGGAGCCTTCACCTATTCAAGACCCACATGCTTCCGAAGAACAAAGTGTAGGCCCTCAACCTCGAGAACAAGACCAAGGGCAAGATCAATCTCAAGATGGTGGTGAACCTCCAAATGATGCCCAAGGTCAAGTTCTCCCCCTCGAGCAAGTTCAAGATCATGAGCAAGCTCAAGATCAAGAACAAGCTCAAGATGGCGCTCAAGATGATCAAGTTAACCCTCCTCCTTCCACATCCGAGGAGGAATTAGAGCGTCGTGCCGCGAAGATTGCTTCCAAACTCACCACCAAAGGCCATCTCATGGAGAATGTGGTTGGAAGCCTAAGAAAGGGGGTAAGCACTCGTAGAAAATTAGCAAACTATTGTGAACATCACGCGTTTGTCTCTTGTGTTGAACCCAAAAGGTCTATGAGGTGCTCGAAGACTCGGATTGGCTCAATGCCATGCATGAAGAACTCAACAACTTCGAGTACAACAAGGTGTGGAGGTTGGTGCCAAGGCCTTCGGGGAACCATAACGTCATTGGAACCAAGTGGATTTTCAAGAACAAGCAAGATGCTCATGGGAACATCATTCACAACAAGGCAAGATTGGTAGCACAAGGCTACTCCCAAGTCGAGGGTATCAACTACGGTGAAACCTTTGCTCCCATTGCTCGCCTTGAATCCATTTGTTTGTTGATTGCTTATGCTTCCCATCACAACTTTAAGTTACAACAAATGGATGTGAAAAGTGCTTTTCTTAATGGTCCTATTAATGAGTTGGTTTATGTCAAGCAACCCCCCGGGTTCGAGGATCCTTACTTCTCGGATCATGTGTATCAACTCGATAAGGAACTCTATGGCCTTAAACAAGCCCCACATGCGTAGTATGACCACCTTACTGAGTTGTTACAAGATCGTGGATTTGAAGTTGGGCAAATCGATCCCACTCTTTTTACTAAGAAGGTCAAAGGGGAGTTGTTTGTGTGCCAACTATATGTTGATGACGTTATCTTTGGTTCCCCTAACAATGCTTTCAATGAAGAATTTGCCGCTCTCATGACCTCTAAGTTCAAGATGTCTTCGATGGGTGAGTTGAAGTTCTTCCTTGGTTTTGATATCAAACAAAGAAGAGAAGGTACCTTCATCAACCAAGCCAAATACACTCAAGACATGCTTAAGAGATTCAAGCTAAGTGATGTCAAGCCGGCCTCTACTCCGATGCCCACCAAGTGCCAACTTGACATTGATCCCAATGGTAAAGCGGTGGATCAAAAGGTATATCACTCTATGATTGGTTCCTTTCTTTACCTTTGTGCATCTAGACCAGATATCATGTTGAGTGTGGGAATGTGTGCACGGTTCCAAGCCGCACCAAAGGAAAGCCACTTTGTGGCGGTCAAGCGAATCTTTGGATATTTGGCTCATACCCCAAACTTTGGCCTATGGTACCCAAGAAGAGCTAACTTCAAGCTTGAAGGATTTACGGATTCTGATTGGGCGGGAGATAAGGTGGATAGGAAGTCCACTTCTGGAGGGTGCCAATTTCTTGGTTGCTCTTTGGTGAGTTGGTCTTCCAAGAAGCAAAGTTGTGTGTCTCTCTCGTCCACCGAAGCGGAATATGTGGCGGCCGGAAGTTGTTGTGCACAACTTTATGGATGAGGCAAACTTTAAAGGAGTACGGTGTCATTTGTGACAAAGTGCCTCTTTGGTGTGATAATGAAAGTGCCATCAAGATTTCTCTCAACCCGGTGCAACACTTCAAGACGAAGCATATTGAGATTCGGTATCACTTCATTCGGGATCACATTAGGCGAGGGGAGATCGAGCTCAAGTATGTCAACACTCATGATAACCTTGCAGATATTTTCATGAAGCCCTTGGATGAAGCAAGATTTCGCGAGTTAAGGCATGAGCTAAATATCATTGATTCGAGCAATGTGACTTGAACCCTTGCACCCCCACCACACTCAACTTGTTGTCTAGTTTAGGTGCAGGCATGGACATAGGGGGAGTGTTGTTCTCTCAATGAACGGTCCCTCCCCCCATTATGCATAAATCGATCAACTCTTTCACATTAGCCATCTTTGATGGTACTTGTGCTTCAAAGATGAGTTTTGGTCATGGGCCCAAGGATAATTCTTCGCGGTGCCATACCAACTAACTCAAACATAGGTAGCTCCGGCCACCGCCCTCTCCTTTTGAGAGGTTGTGTTGCGTGGTTGCTTCTTGTTGTCTTTCTGCATTTGGGTTGTGCGTGTTCTTGTGGTGTCCTTTGTGCTAAAAGTTTCCTTGCAAAGACCTTCTTCTTTTGTTTGAAACCTGATTTTTCTTGAGCTCACGGTACTACCGCAGCCAGCTACGGTACTACCACGTGAGGGGAGCATGGTACTACCGCCCCCACGCGGCAGTAATTTTTTACTGCTGCCTGGGAGAGCGGTACTACCACTTCGGTGCGGTACTTCCGCCCAAGCGGTACTACCGCGATGACATGCGGTACTACCGCGACATCACAGATGCGTGGGGATAAGGACGGGCAGGGGGAGTTCTAACTCCCTCATACCCATTCGCTAGTTCCCCACCTCGTCTCTCTCTCTCTCTCCCTCGCTCAAGAACGGGGCCGACGTCCGTCGCCGGATCTCCGCCTCCGGCTGCCCTCCCGTGATTCCGTCCGGTGGGATTGTTCCCCACCACGTGCTCTTGCTATGAACCAAGGTCTTTCCCCAACTCCTTCTCGTTTTTGTTGTGTTAGTTGTCTCTAAGTGTTTGGGGGAGACTTGTGTGTCCTAGAGATTCTTAGGCTAAATCTATGCAAGAGTAGGATGAAGGAGTGTAGTATTGCGTAGGAATTATACTTGTCTTTTGTCCTGTGCTAGATTTGATCACCGTAGCACCGCCATGGTTTCGCGGTTCTTTTCAGATTCAAACCGTCGTTTGGATCTGACACGGTGTTGTACTACCGCCCGTCTGGTGCGGTACTACCGCTTGTCTGGTACTACCGCTCATCTGGCGCGGTACTACCGCACTCGCTGTGGCACTAAAGTTTTACTACCGCTCCCACCACGGTACTACCGTGACCTCGCACGGTACTACCGCGACTTGGAGCGGTACTAAAATTTTAGTACCGCAGGCCCTGGCAGTACTACCGTGGTTCACCTCTATCTCATGGCAACTTTCAAGTATACTTTTTATGTGTTTCTTGTGCTTTGCCGTGGTCCTTGCATTGATCCTTTTTGCTTGTCGTGGGTGTTTTTGCGTTTGTGTCTCAGGTGGTGGCTCTCGCCATTCCAATCCCAGTCGTGACACTGGTTCCAAGCGTCTGCGCAATCCAGGTGAAGCACCAGAGGACTCCTCTGCCCCCAAGCGCCATGTCAAGACATCCGCTAGTAAGCACAAGGAGCCCGGCAAGGGCATGGACGAGATTCCCCTATCTGAGCTCGTCTGTCTCAGGAAGCTCAACCCGTATGTGCATCTTCGTGCTAATGTCAGAGGCTGTGAACTGTTTTGGAACAAGCAACAGACTCTCACTTATCTGGATGTCATCAAGAACAAGCAGAATACCTACGTGGATGTCAAATGGATAGAAATGCATCACCTGAGGAAGGACAAGTTCCGTCAGTACTTTGGAGAAGCTCTGGATTTGGTGGAGCAGTTTGGTATTGAACATGTGATCTCCTTTCACCTTTACTGTGACCCTGAGCTTGTTTGTCAGTTCTTTGCCTCAGTTTACTTTCACCCTGATGAGGAGCGGAGGATGACCTGGATGACCAATGGACGTAAGTTGACTGCTACCTGGAAGGAGTTCATAGATTTGCTACATGTTCCTGATGACGGGCTCGACACTCCCGTGGGAGTTCGCCCCCATGCTAATCCTGAGTCTGCTAACAAGGACAAGCTTTAGCCATTCTATGTTGAGAAGGCGCTTCCCAATGGCAAGACAGGGTGGGTGCTCAACTCCTTTCTGGATATCATGTATCGCATCTTCCGCGACTCTTTGTTCCCTCGCATTGGTGACAAGGACAAGGTTCATGCCTATATGGTGGATATGATGCTCTTATGCGAGAAGGCTCGTGTGTCTCAGACTCAGCCACTTGATGTCTCACACATCATGTGGTGTGAGCTTCGGTTTGCAGTGTTCAACCGCAAGGTGCCTATCTATGGGCCCTATCTGTTTCTGCTGATCTCGAAGACTTGGGAGAAGATGTTCCTTGGTGAGGAGTTCCTTGCTCCAGACTGGATTCGTCATGATCCCATCTGTCTCCGTGTCAAGTCCAACTGGGCCAACACTACTACTCGTGTTGAGGCATCTGCTGCTAGGGCTGCTGTTGATGAGGAGGATGTTGGCGCAGAGGATGTTGCTGAGGACCATGATGCCAGGCCTTCCCATAGTTCCTCTATGCCCTCGTGGGCCAAGAAGCTGAAGGACAAGATGAAGACTCTTTTCTGCATGCAAGCTAAGGGCCAGTACAAGACTCACCTGGCATCCAAGGAGAGTCGTCGCGCGGGACAAGAAGATCTTGCAGCTCTATGGTGAGGATGTGTCTGGCGGTTCTGGGGATCGCATCACTCCAGAGGCCGAGTGGATGGAGAAGCAAGGCTACAGGTGGACTGATTCTGAGGAGGACGTCGAGGAGACCATCCCTGCTGCCGAGGAGTCCGACAGAGAGGGTTGGGATGAGTTCCCTGCTTGAGCCACCCCTTGTGTGTAGGTGTCCTCTCTGCCTTTTTGGCGTCTCGATGCCAAAGGGGGAGAGAGTGTAGGGATTTGCGAGTCGTGTGTCGTCGTTCATGTTTGGTGTGTTTGCTGCTTTCTCATTTAAACCTCGTTTGAACCTCGTTTCAGTTGCTTTGGGTTGCTTTACTTCATATGGTGTAAGACATATGCACTCTATCTATCTTAGCAAGCTCGTGATATATTGTGCTACCTTTATGCTATGCTCTGCTTAGATGTTAGTCATCATGCCTTTGTCTCTAAAATATAGGGGGAGTGTTGATCCTAGCTTGTGTGCAATGCAGTCCAAAGCATCTATCTAAATTGCACACATCTAGGGGGGCGTCTATATTCTAGAGAGGTGGGGTTTTCCTTTGCCCTATATTATCTCATCTATGTGCAAATCCCGTATTGTCATCAATCCACCAAAAAGGGGGAGATTGTAAGGGCATATTTATCCCTTAGGTGTTTTGGTGATTGATGACAATGCTTTTGCGGACTAATCGTGTGCCTTGAGTTTCTCAGACGCTTCATCACTAGGCACGAGACGATTCGGTGCCCCTCGAAGACTATTGAAGACGGTGTTGTTCTACGTTTCTCTTTGGTGGATTTGAGTCGTAGGAGAGCCGTACTATTAAGAGGGGGTCCACGTCGGTAAGGTTCAGGTGGAATCAACACGTACACATGTCCTTCCTTTCCTTTGCACTTTGGAGCATCTCTCTGTTATCCTAGTTGTGCTTAATCTGACGGCTACTGTTGTACTTGCGGTAGTACTGCTCTATGGAGCGGTAGTACCGCAAGCACCTGCGGTAGTACCACTGGGGTTCACGGTAGTACCGCTCCTCTGGAGCCTTAGTACCGTAGCTCCCAGGCCTAGTGCTGCTCCGGTACGGTAGTAGGGGCGGATGTAATTTTTTACATCCGCGCCCACACGGTAGTACCGCACGTCCTGCGCCGTAGTACCGCGGGAGACCACGGTAGTACCGCTCCCCTGGAGTCGTAGTACCGTGGCCCTCATACCTAGTACCGTTGCATCACGGTAGTAGGAGCGGATAAAATAAGACCATATCTAGCCAAGTGCTATGCTTTCAAGCAAATATTTTATTGGTATATTTATGAATTCCTTGTGGATATCTTGTTCCTTTGTGTTGTAACTATTTCGAGTGTACATCCTTCTTTGTAGATATATATCGTCATGATTTCGTCTACCTAGAACCTTATACACTTGAGAGAAATTACATCTCTAGTTGATATCCTCTCTTTCACGTCCACCCTGTCTTTCTTATGTTATTTCTTTGGTGGCTCCGTGAAAGTTTTTGCCTTGAGTGCATGTTCTCTATCGTTGCATCTTGTTGCACTCGTGTGTGGTGAAGATTTTTTTTCTTCATGCTTGTCTCTATGAGGCTTTTGCCATCTTAATTGGTATCCCTCGTCTTGATGAGGCTTTCATCTTCTATCTTCACCATGGGTTGTCACAAGCATAGGTTCTTCATATGCTTATTAGTGACCTTGTGAACCCGTTTGCTAGTTGTGTGTGGGAATGACATGCCTTGCACCGTGTATCTCATTCTTTCAAGACTATATTGATGCGTAATGCTCATCCGTATATTAGTATTCTCTAGTGCATTGCCTTGACTCACACACATCATTTTGGTTGAGCCTATTCTTAAGTTTCCTCTTTTACATGTTGCTCAACCATGTGCTTGTTGCAAGCGCTAAGCTTTGTTTCCTATATGCTCACTTGCACTGGATGTAAGTTTTCTATTGATTTTGGGGGAGCTATGATCCTATTTTGTGCACTTTGTATTCAAATACAAAAATTCTTATGTGTGCACAAATCATGGGGAGCTTCTCTAGTTTCTTTAGATCACTCTGCCGCTCATATCATAATATCCTTTATTCTTGTGGCTCGTAGGATCTTTGGTCTAGTTGGTTCAATTGATATCCTTTGATTGCTTGCTTCAATTGGTATATTTTGACTGTTTGATTGCTTGTGTCTCTCTTTGTTATGTCTTTGTGGCATATCATTCTTTAACAATCTTTGTGCCTCAATATTGTTTGTGTTCCTCCAAGTATTTACCTTTGGATATGTGTATTGCATTCCACTCTCTTGTTGAGAAATACACAATTTTTGGGGACCACAATTTATATTGGCCTTCTTAGCTTTTCGCCCATTTTGGCAATCGATGCCAATGGGGGAGAAGTTTTAGAGAGTTTTATGGAGAATTTTAGAGAGTTATCTCCTCTTGCTTTGGTTTTGTTCCTTAGCATTTCCATCTCATTATCATGCATCATTGGTTGTTGCATTGCATGGTGATGCATAATTCCTTGTATAAACTCTCTTGAAAGTGATTGTCATCAATTACCAAAATGGGGGAGATTGAAAGAACATGCGGTGCCCCCATGTTTGGTTTTGGTAATTGATGACAATCTCTATGGACTAATGGTTGCCTTGAGTTATATTTGAAGGTTTTGTCCATAGGCTTTTCTTGAAGAACATGTGTTGGTTTCAAGGAGTTTATGAGTTGACCAAGGTGCTATTAAGGAATTATCCAAAGATTGGTCTTTTGAGTATTGAGCTTATTGCTAGTATGTCTTGAAGAAGAAGAGAAGATTGTCTGAACATTCATGTGTATCTTCAAGACATCATCTTTATGAAGAGAGAAGATTTCTCACAAAGCATAGAAGATGTACCGAGAGGGATCAAGTGATCCCATGGTATGGTAAGCATTGTCCATTGGACTTTGTGTACTAACCCATGGTCTATGTGAGAGTTCTATGTGGGGTTAGGTACGTGTCCATGGGCTTGCGTCAAGAGGAAGATATCATACAACCCATGGAAAGGATGACATCAAGTGGTGATCGTCATCAAGATAGCCGTGTGTAAGTTCAAGTGGAGCATCACGAAGAGATCAAGTGATTCAATCTTGCCATCCATTATGGTGTCAATGGACTTGTGAAGATGTGCCGAAGAGTAGCTCACCCATAGTGGACTATGGGGGAGCAATCATCTAGTCTTCATCGAGCCAACGCAATCAACAAAGGTGGTCCAACTTGAGGGAGTCAAGATCTTCATCATCTAGCTAAAGTGGACCATGTGCAAGGCAAAGGTTTGCCCTTGATAGGTTTTCTATTTTACCGGTCTCGTGGTGGTAGTTGGGAGACCGGGGTATAGGATCGTTTGCCGTACTATCAAGGGGGGCTCTCAAGTTGGTAGCTTGATCGTATCATTTGTAGAGAGCTCAAACCATTGCATCCTTGCATAGTGTCTATTGGTTCTCATTTGGTTATCTTTGTGAGTCATAGAGCTTATGGTCATCTTGATGACAAGCTTGAGTTCATCAAAAACGGAGTTCGCATGCGTCTTCTATGATGTTTTCGGTGTTGGAGGTTTTACCGGTCTTATTCGAGGAAGGGTTCTCACCTTTTTCTTATGGGACTTTTCTCATTTGCTTATTCTTGATATTTCTATCAAGATTGTGTTATCCCATGTCGTTAGCTTTCCAACAAACTTGGTTTCGTTGAATTCAGAGTCCGTTTGCAAAAGTTTTGGCTGTTTTGGTAAAGGCTGCAGCGGTACTACCACGACTAGAGTGGATGTAATTTTTTACTACCGCTCCAAAGCGGTACTACCGCGGCTCCTGAGTGGTAGTACCGCTCTAGAGCAGTACTACCGTGGCTCCTAAGCGGTAGTACTGCTCCGGACCAAAATCTCGTGTTTTGCTCAGCGGAAGTAGGCACAGAAGTATTTTTTTAGTACCGCTCGCAAGCAGCAGTACCGCTACCATTTGCGGTAGTACCGTGAGGTCGAGCGGTAGTACCATGAGGACGAGCGGTAGTACCACTCCCGTGGTTCTACTGGCCTTTTGCCTCCTCGTTGTTGTTTTTCAAAGGGGTACTACCGCCCTAGCGGTAGTACCGCTCCTTGGAGCGGTAGTACCGCTTTGTGCGGGCTATGAGCATAACGGTTGGATTCAGGAGCTCCTATAAAAGGGGGTCTTCTTCCCCATTCAACCTTATCCTTTGAGCTCGTGTTCTTCCACCATTGTTGACCTTCTTCGATCTTGCTAACTCTCAATCCCTCCATGGATTCTTGCTAGTTTTTGAGGGAAAAGAGAGAGGAGATCTAGATCCACATTTCCACCAATCACTTTCTCCTCTATGTGAGGGGAACCCCTTGGATCTAGATCTTGGAGTTCTTGGTGTTCTCCTTCTTGTTCTTCCTCTCATCTTCCTCCCTAGCATTAGTTGCTTCGGTGGGATTTGAGAGAGAAGGACTTGGGCACTCCGTGTGCCCTTGCCATTGCATTTGGTGCATCGGTTTGAGTTCTCCATGGTGATACGTGGAAGTTACAAGTTGAGAAGCTTATTACTCTTGGGTGCTTGGTGCCCTTGAGCTTGTTCCTCTTGGGTGCTTGGGAGCCCTAGACGTTTGGTGGTGTTCAGAGCTCAATCATTATGGTGTAAAGCTCCGGGCAAGCGTCGGGGTCTCCAATTAGGTTGTGGAGATTGCCCCGAGAAATTTGACGGGTACCGGTGACTGCCCCCAAGGGTTTCCAAAGTGTACGGGTTTGGTGACCGCCCCCAAGGGTTGCCATTTGTACGGGTTCGGTGACCGCCCTCAAGGGTCCCTTAGTGGAATCACGACATCTTGCATTGTGCGAGGGCGTGAGGAGATTATGGTGGCCCTAGTGGCTTCTTGGGGAGCATTGTGCCTCCACACCGCTCCAAACGGAGATTAGCATCCGCAAGGGTGTGAACTTCGGGATACATCGTCGTCTCCGCGTGCCTCGGTTATCTCTTACCCAAGCCCCTTTACTTATGCACTTTACTTTGTGATAGCCGTAGTGTTCCTTTTTTATATCTTGCTATCACATAGTTGTTTATCTTGCTTAGCATAACTTGTTGGTGCACATAGGTGAGCCTAGTTATTTTAGGTTTTGTGCTTGACAAATTAACCGTTAGGTTTATTCCGCATTTGTTCAAGCCTCAACCGTGATTATTTTAAAGCGCCTATTCACCCCCCCCCCCCCCAGGCGACATCCACGATCTTTCAATTGGTATCAGAGCCTCGTATCTCTTTGTTGGGCTTAACCGCCTAGAGAGTAAAGATGTCGACTAGGGGATTAGGATTCTCTGACACTCTTAGTTTCGATGGCACAAATTTTGATGTTTGGGTAATTCGCATGCTTAACCTCTTTAGGGTCATGGACCCAAATTTAGAGCGAATTGTAGATATGGGTTTTTCTCCTCCAAAGGATCCCCAAAGATTATCTTTAGAGGATGAGAAAAACTCTTATCTCAATGCTCAAGCTTCTAATGTGCTTTTCGATGCTTTGAGCAATGTAGTTATATTTCAACTCATGCCGTTTCGGGATGCTCATGAGTTATGGACAAAGCTTCAAGATAAATATGGTGTGTCCAAGATTTGTAGGGATGATTGTTCTCCCTCCACCTTCGGTCGTATTGTCTTCTCAATTTCTTCTACTTCACCTACATGTGGTTTGCCACAAGGTAATGATATGGTGAGTAGTGTTGGTCATTGCAATGATGATAGTATGCTTATTATGGATGATCCTTCATCACTATATTATTGCAATGCTTCATCTTTGGACTCTAGCACTTCGAGCACTCCAAATGTTTCACATGCTTGTGTTGATAGTCCTTGCATATCATGTACAAATTTCTTGACTAAATCTCATGATGATATGCTTGTTATGTCTTGTTGCCATGATAAAAATGCATGTATTTCCTCGAGTTGTTGTGCTAACAATGTAGAGGAAACCCAACACTCCATGGAACAAGATGTGGTCTTGAATGGTGCTTCCAGGGATCCTATATCATCATCTATTGCTTTTTGACTTATGGCTAAGGCGTCAAAGGTATCTCCTACTTTGTACCCCAATATGTCTCTTGATGATGATGTTGATGCTAATGATGATGAGGATAATGGTGAAGAGAATGATAATGTTGCCTCCTTAAAAACTAAGGGGGAAATGATTTTTAAAGCTCTTCATAAAAATAAAATTGCTCGTTCCAACTTCATGGAAATAATTTCCATTGCCATTGATGGCAAGAAATGCATTGAGGAGTTGGAATCTCATCTAGAGGAGCATGAGGTCACCATTGAGAAAATGGAAGCTCATGGGCGTGATTACGCTAATGAGATTGCGGACCTCTCTCAAGCTCTTGAACTTGAACAAACCACCAAGGAATCTCTTGAGGAGACTTTTGCTCTAGAATTATCTAGAGTGAAGGAATCTAATGATAGAGCTATTGAGGTGGCCAATGTTTTTGAAACTAAAAATGCTAAGCTTGAAGTTGCTCATGCTAGACTCCTTGAGGATTTTGAGCACCTCGAAAATTGCTCAAGGGTCATCAAGGGTGAGCTCATCAAACTCACCGAGTCTCATGCTCAACTTGAAGCTTCTTATTTAAAAGAGCTTGCCAAGTTGCCTTCTCCTCTTGTTGTTAATGATGATGCTTGTGCTACTAATTCTATTACTTGTGAAGCATCCATTTTGAAGGAGAATGTTGAGCTACGGGCTCAACTTGAGGTGCTATCTTGCAATTATGGGAAATTGGAAGAAAGTCATGAAAAGCTCTCAAGCTCTCGTGATGATATTCTAGTATCCCATAGTGTGCTAAAGATAGCTCATGAGGCCATGATTGCTAAGGTAACATCTAGTGAGCCTCATGTGGATACTAGCACTACTTCTAGTCAAAATAGTATATTGCCATGTGCTAGTCCTTGTAATTCATCTACTCACAATGTTGGTACATCTTGTGATGAATTTCTTTCCTTGCCTTGTTGCTCTAACGATGAAGCTTATACTTCCTCTAGTACTTGTGTTGAGACTAACCATGTAGAGGAAATCAAAGAGCTCAAGGCCCAAGTCACTTCTTTGAAGAAAGACTTGGAAAAGTGTCATGAAGGGAAATCCACACTCAACAATATCTTGAGTGTGCAAAAATCCCCCAATGACAAAGGTGGACTTGGATTCAACTCCAATAAGAAGAAGAAGTCCAAGATGAACAAAAAGAAGGGCCAAGAACAAGTCAAGAATTCGGCCAAGATTGTTTGCTTCAAGTGCAAAGTAGAAGGGCATCATGTTAGATCTTGCCCATTGAAGAAGAAGGCCATTAGTGTCAAGCAACAAGGGAAGAGGGCACAAGTTCAATCTCATGCTCAACCTTAAGTTGAATAAAGGCCACTTCCCAAGAAGACTCAAGCTAATGCTTCTCTTGTGGAAAAATCAAGTGAGAAGAACGTGAAGAGTAGACATTGCTACTTATGTC
The DNA here is from genome assembly GCA_963921465.1 of Triticum timopheevii. Taxonomy (NCBI): domain Eukaryota; kingdom Viridiplantae; phylum Streptophyta; class Magnoliopsida; order Poales; family Poaceae; genus Triticum; species Triticum timopheevii. The sequence goes on from OY997272.1 coordinate 501,337,289, forward strand.
GTGAGAAAGGTCATGTCGCTTCTTCATGCACTAGTGGTAACTTATCCAACCCAATTATTATTGATGATATCTATTCTCTTGGGAAGAATAAGGTTGGCAATGTGGTTGCTAAGTTTGTTGGTACTCAAAGTGGTTTGAAGCAAAGAACCATTTGGGTATCTAAGCCTATTGTGACTAACCTCTTAGGACCCAACTTGGTTGGGGACCAACTAGCTCAAACTTGATCAATAGGTGTTGTTGGAGGGCATTGGAGACTTGGCTACATTATGAAGAATTAAGGGGACTTCATCACCCTTATTGTCTCAAGCCAAGTCAATTGAATCGTCAAGTTTATATCTTATATCCAATGTGCCTCCTTGCGGTAACTTGTACTTAAAATTGCTTACATTGAAAGTTACTTGCCCCCTTGCATGTTTTGGTTTTGTCCCTTGCATGTGTTTGTATATGATGTGTCTCCAAATTGCCTTTGTGTATGTTGGTTTGCACATCATGTACGTGTGTGTCATTCGTTGAGCCTTAGTGCATCTTGGTTGTATCTTAGTTGGCTCGTGTGAGAGTTTAATGGAATATCCCATTATGGGGGAGTGATGTGCTTTGTACACTTCGCAATCCTATAAAGGTGGGTACATGGGGAATACCACTTAGTATTGATATTACAAGATTATCTAGTCGCTAGGTGGTATATCTCTCATGAAAAATTCAAATTCTAAAAATTCCATTGATTATCTCGTGTTGGATCCTCTTATTGCCTCTTGTTAAGTTCTTATTGGTATCACATTATGGGGGAGTAATATGCTATGTGCATATTACAAGCCTAGAAAATGTGTACATTTGAGATATTGTCACCTAGAATTGATATTGTAGATTATCTTGTTCCTAGGTGGCATGTTAGCTCTACAAGTTGCAATTTGCTTGTGTGTGGTGTGAAGATGATGTTGGATATCGTTGCTATCTACCACCAGGAATTCTTTCCATCTACTTCTTGTCTTTTGACAATTGGTAGTCACTTATGTGTGGTAGAATTTATTGATCATCTTTACATTGGCTTTTGCTTTCATTTGCCTTTTCTCTTGCCAAGGTTTGTGTCAACTCCCGTTGTCTTCCATACCACTTGTGGATCCTGTTTATTTCTTGCTCTTGTCTAGGGTTTTCTAGATATAGTGAAAGTGGTGATCCCACCTTGTGCATTTTGTATTCAAATACAAATCCCCTATATAATGCACAACTCGTGGGGGAGCTATCCTATTTCCTCTAGAACACTCTTCTTGTGATCCTTATCAAGTGTGTTTTGGTGGAAACCATTTCTTTTTGGTACTTTGTGCCATCATGAATCTTTGCTGAGAGCTTGGTTTGTTTGGAACCATCCTCTCTTTGGGAGTTTGACATCTTTAGTTTAGTGTGTATCAATGGATATCTCATTCCTTGATGTATCTTTAATGATATCTTCCAAGTGATGATTTCTCCATTTGGTATCCTTTTCACTTGGCATTTCTTTGTCTTTTGGTTTCGGGTTTTGTAAGTCTTGAGCATGCATGTTACTTCATGTATTTCATTTGGCATGCTTTCTTTCTTTGACTCAATATATAGGGGGAACTCCACCTAGTCTCAATTTGGATGAGATGTGCATGAAATTCATTTTCATATCTATATGCACATATTTGTGTGGAGTTTGTCCTATGTATTGGTGTTTCTAACTATTTGGTACCGATGAGTTTGGGTACCGTTTAGTTTGTGTTGTTCTTCTAGGAACATTTGGAGATGCATTGGATGCTTGGCTCACTCACAAGGAAGGTGTTGTCACCATGTGCTTATTGGAGTCAAGCTAGGATGATCAATGAACTACTATCTACCTTCAATTGGTATCTACTACATCCTTCCAATGATATCTCGGTAACAAGTATCTATTCATGCTTTCCCTTCTTGTATTCAACCTTGTGTAGGTTGTATCTTGGCATGATATTCATTTCATATCTTGTGATACTTGTTTACTTTCTCAAAGCATCCCAACAATGATCTTATGTTGCTAGTTGTGATGTCTTTGATGGTTGTGTGGTAGGAATTCGTTTATATACAATAAGACCATATCTAGCCAAGTGCTATGCTTTCAAGCAAATATCTTATTGGTATATTTATGACTTCCTTGTGGATATCTTGTTCCTTCGTGTTGTAACTATTTCGAGTGTACATCCTTCTTTGTAGATATATATCGTCATGATTTCGTCTACCTAGAACCTTATAAACTTGAGAGAAATTACATCTCTAGTTGATATCCTCTCTTTCACGTCCACCCTGTCTTTCTTATGTTATTTCTTTGGTGGCTCCGTGAAAGTTTTTGCCTTGAGTGCGTGTTCTCTATCATTGCATCTTGTTGCACTCGTATGTGGTGAAGATTTTTTTTTCTTCATGCTTGTCTCTATGAGGCTTTTGCCATCTTAATTGGTATCCCTCATCTTGATGAGGCTTTCATCTTCTATCTTCACCATGGGTTGTCACAAGCATAGGTTCTTTATATGCTTATTAGTGACCTTGTGAACCCGTTTGCTAGTTGTGTGTGGGAATGACATGCCTTGCACCGTGTATCTCATTCTTTCAAGACTATATTGATGCGTAATGCTTATCCGTACATTAGTCTTCTCTAGTGCATTGCCTTGACTCACACACATCATTTTGGTAGAGCCTATTCTTAAGTTGCCTCTTTTACATGTTCCTCAACCATGTGCTTGTTGCAAGCGCTAGGCTTTGTTTCCTATATGCTCACTTGCACTGGATGTAAGTTTTCTATTGCTTTTGGGGGAGCTATGATCCTATTTTGTGCACTTTGTATTCAAATACAAAAATTCTTATGTGTGCACAAATCATGGGGAGCTTCTCTAGTTTCTTTAGATCACTCCACCGCTCATATCATAATATCCTTTATTCTTGTGGCTCGTAGGATCTTTGGTCTAGTTGGTTCAATTGATATCATTTGATTGCTTGCTTCAATTGGTATATTTTGACTGTTTGATTGCTTGTGTCTCTCTTTGTTATGTCTTTGTGGCATATCATTCTTTAACAATCTTTGTGCCTCAATATTGTTTGTGTTCCTCCAAGTATTTACCTTTGGATATGTGTATTGCATTCCACTCTCTTGTTGAGAAATACACAATTTTTGGAGGACCACAATTTATATTGGCCTTCTTAGCTTTTCACCCATTTTTGCAATCGATGCCAATGGGGGAGAAGTTTCAGAGAGTTTTATGGAGAAGTTTAGAGAGTTATCTCCTCTTGCTTTGGTTTTGTTCCTTAGCATTTCCATATCATTATCATGCATCATTGGTTGTTGCATTGCATGGTGATGCATAATTCCTTGTATAAACTCTCTTGAAAGTGATTGTCATCAATTACCAAAATGGGGGAGATTGAAAGAACATGCGGTGCCCCCATGTTTGGTTTTGGTAATTGATGACAATCTCTATGGACTAATGGTTGCCTTGAGTTATATTTGAAGATTTTCTCCATAGGCTTTTCTTGAAGAACATGTGTTGGTTTCAAGGAGTTTATGAGTTGACCAAGGTGCTATTAAGGAATTATCCAAAGATTGGTCTTTTGAGTATTGAGCTTATTGCTAGTATGTCTTGAAGAAGAAGAGAAGATTGTCTGAACATTCATGTGTATCTTCAATACATCATCTTTATGAAGAGAGAAGATTTCTCACAAAGCATAGAAGATGTACCGAGAGGGATCAAGTGATCCCATGGTATGGTAAGCATTGTCCGTTGGACTTTGTGTACTAACCCATGGTCTATGTGAGAGTTCTATGTGGGGTTAGGTACGTGTCCATGGGCTTGCGTCAAGAGGAAGATATCATACAACCCATGGAAAGGATGACATCAAGTGGTGATCATCATCAAGATAGCCGTGTGCAAGTTCAAGTGGAGCATCACGAAGAGATCAAGTGGTTCAATCTTGCCATCCATTATGGTGTCAATGGACTTGTGAAGATGTGCCGAAGAGTAGCTCACCCATAGTGGACTATGGGGGAGCAATCATCTAGTCTTCATCGAGTCAACGCAATCAACAAAGGTGGTCCAACTTGAGGGAGTCAAGATCTTCATCATCTAGCTCAAGTGTACCATGTGCAAGGCAAAGGTTTGCCCTTGATAGGTTTTCTATTTTACCGGTCTCGTGGTGGTAGTTAGGAGACCTGGTTAAAGGATCGATTGTCGTACTATCAAGGGGGGCTCTCAAGTTGGTATCTTGAACGTATCGTTTGTAGAGAGCTCAAACCATTGCATGCTTGCATCATTTCTCTTAGTTCTTGTTTGGTTATCTTTGTGAGTCTTAGAGCTTATGGTCATCTTGATGACAAGCTTGAGTTCATCGAAAACGGAGTTCGCATGCGTCTTCTATGATGTTTTCGGTGTTGGAGGTTTTACCGGTCTTATCCGAGGAAGGGTTCTCACCTTTTTCTTATGGGACTTTTCTCATTTGCTTATTCTTGATATTTATATCAAGATTGTGTTATCCCATGTCGTTAGCTTTCCAACAAACTTGGTTTCGTTGAATTCGAAGTCCGTTTGCAAAAGTTGTGGCTGTTTTGGTAAAGGCTGCAGCGGTACTACCGCGACTAGAGCGGATGTAATTTTTTACTACCGCTCCAGAGCGGTACTACCGCGGCTCCTGAGTGGTAGTACCGCTCCAGAGCAGTACTACCATGGCTCCTAAGCGGTAGTACCGCTCCGGACCAAAATCTCTTGTTTTGCTCGGCGGAAGTAGGTACAGAAGTATTTTTTAGTACCGCTCGCAAGCAGTAGTACCGCTACCATTTGCGGTAGTACTGTGAGGTCGAGCGGTAGTACCATGAGGATGAGCGGTAGTACCGGTCCGGTGGTTCTACTGGCCTTTTGCCTCCTCGTTGTTGTTTTTCAAAGGGGTACTACCGCCCAGCGGTAGTACCGCTCCTTGGAGCGGTAGTACCGCTCTGTGCGGGCTGTGAGCATAACGGTTGGATTCGGGAGCTCCTATAAAAGGGGGTCTTCTTCCCCATTCAACCTTATCCTTTGATCTCGTGTTCTTCCCCCATTGTTGACCTTCTTCAATCTTGCTAACTCTCAATCCCTCCATGGATTCTTGCTAGTTTTGAGGGAAAAGAGAGAGGAGATCTAGATCCACATTTCCACCAAACACTTTCTCCTCTATGTGAGGGGAACCCCTTGGATCTAGATCTTGGAGTTCTTGGTGTTCTCCTTCTTGTTCTTCCTCTCATCTTCCTCCCTAGCATTAGTTGCTTCGGTGGGATTTGAGAGAGAAGGAATTGGGCACTCCGTGTGCCCTTGCCATTGCATTGGTGCAGCGGTTTGAGTTCTCCACAGTGATACGTGGAAGTTACAAGTTGAGAAGCTTATTACTCTTGGGCGCTTGGTGCCCTTGAGCTTGTTCCTCTTGGGTGCTTGGGCACCCTAGACGGTTGGTGGTGTTCGGAGCTCAATCATTGTGGTGTAAAGCTCCGGGCAAGCGTCGGGGTCTCCAATTAGGTTGTGGAGATTGCCCCGAGCAATTTGACGGGTACCGGTGACCGCCCCCAAGGGTTGCCAAAGTGTACGGGTTCGGTGACCGCCCCCAAGGGTTGCCATTTGTACGGGTTCGGTGACCGCCCTCAAGGTTCCCTTAGTGGAATGACGGCATCTTGCATTGTGCAAGGGCGTGAGGAGATTACTATGGCCCTAGTGGCTTCTTGGGGAGCATTATGCCTCCACACCGCTCCAAACGGAGATTAGCATCCGCAAGGTTGTGAACTTCGGGATACATCGTCGTCTCCGCGTGCCTCGGTTATCTCTTACCCAAGCCCCTTTATTTATGCACTTTACTTTTGTGATAGCCGTAGTGTTCCTTGTTATATATCTTGCTATCACATAGTTGTTTATCTTGCTTAGCATAACTTGTTGGTGCACATAGGTGAGCCTAGTTATTTTAGGTTTGGTGCTTGACAAATTAACTGTTAGGTTTATTCCGCATTTGTTCAAGCCTCAACCGTGATTATTTTAAAGCGCCTATTCACCCCCCCCCCCTCTAGGCGACATCCACGATCTTTCACTTGCGGTAGTACCGTGCTCCTAGAGCAGTAGTACCGCATGTCGCAGACTGAACATGTGGATAACGGTTGGATCTTTTCCATGACTATAAAAGGGGTGTCTCCTACCTCTAGTTGACAAACCTCTTCCACCTCTAAGCTCCATTGTTTCTCCAAGCTCCATTTTGGCCTGATCTCTCTCCCTAGCCAATAAAACTTGTTGATTTGCTCGGGATTGGGTGACAAGGGCCCGATCTACACTTCCACCAAGAGATATTTGATTCCCCCCACTAATCCCTAGTGGATCTTGTTACTCTTGGGTGTTTGAGCACCCTAGACGGTTGAGGTCACCTCGAAGCCATACTCCATTGTGGTGAAGCTTCGTGGTGTTGTTGGGAGCCTCCAAGTGTTGTGGAGATTGCCCCAACCTTGTTTGTAAAGGTTCGGTCGCCGCCTTCAAGGGCACCAATAGTGGAATCACGGCATCTCGCATTGTGTGAGGGCGTGAGGAGATTACGGTGGCCCTAGTGGCTTCTTGGGGAGCATTGTGCCTCCACACCGCTCTAACGGAGATGTACTTCCCTTTAAAACGAAGGAACTTCGGTAACACATCCTCGTCTTCACCGGCTCCACTCTTGGTTATTTTGTGCCTTTACTTTTGCAAGCTTATTTGTGTTGTATCTATTGCTTGCTTGTGTGCTAGTTGTCATTGCATCATATAGGTTGTCCACTTAGTTTCATATCTAGACAACCTATTTTGTCGCAAGGTTTAAATTGTTAAAGAAAAGCTTAAAAAAAATTAGTTGCCTATTCACCCCCCCCCCCCTCTAGTCAACCATATCGATCCTTTCAGTTCCCCTATTAAAGAAGCACTTAGTCTCAGGTTTGGGTTCAACCTTGGGTTTCTTCACTAGAGCAGCAACTGATTTGCCGTTTCATGAAGTATCCCTTCTTGCCCTTGCCCTTCTTGAAACTAGTGGTCTTACTAACCATCAACAATTGATGCTCCTACTTGATTTCTACTTTTGTGGTGTCAAATGTCGTTAATAGCTCAAGGATCATCATATCTATCCCTGATATGTCATAGTTCATCATGAAGCTCTAGTAGCTTGGTGGCAGTGACTTTGGAGAACCATCACCATCTCATCTGGAAGATTAACTCCCACTCGATTCAAGCGATTGTAGTACTCAGAAAATCTGAGCACATGCTCAACGATTGAGCTTTTCTCCCTTAGTTTGCAGGCTTAAGAAGCTTGTCGGAGGTCTCATACCTCTTGACGTGGGCACGAGCCTGAAATCCCAATTTCAGTCCTTAACATCTCACATGTTCAGCGACATTTCAAAAACGTCTTTGACGCCTCAATTCTAAACCATTTAACATTACTGAACTATCATGTAGTCATCAAAATGTGTATGTCAGATGTTCGCCTTATCCACAGACGACGTTCGAGGTTCAGCACACCGAGCGGTGCATTAAGGACATAAGCCTTCGGCGCGGCAATGAGGACAATCCTCAGTTTACGGACCCAGTCCGCATAATTTCTACTATCAACTTTCAACTAAATTTTCTCTAGGAACATATCTAAAACAGTAGAACTAAAGCGCAAGCTACGACATAATTTGCAAAGACCTTTTGACTATGTTCAAGATAATTAAGTTCATCTAATCAAATTAGTTAATGAACTCCCACTCAGATAGACATCCCTCTAGTCATCTAAGTGATACATGATCCGAGTCAACTAGGCCGTGTCCGATCATCACGTGAGACGGACTAGTCATCATCGATGAACATCTTCATGTTGATCGTATCTACTATACGACTCATGTTTGACCTTTCGATCTCTTGTGTTCCGAGGCCATGTCTGTACATGCTAGGCTTGTCAAGTCAACCTGAGTGTTTTGCATGTGTAAATCTGGCTTACACCCGTTGTATGCGAATGTTAGAATCTATCACATCCGATCATCACGTGGTGCTTCAAAACAATGAACTTTCGCAATGGTGCACAGTTAGGGGGAACACTTTCTTGAAATTTTAATGAGGGATCATCTTATTTATGCTACCGTCATTCTAAGCAAATAAGATGTAAACATGACAAACATCACATGCAAATCATAAAGTGACATGATATGGCCAATATCATTTTGCGCCTTTGATCATCATCTTCGAGGCGCGACATGATCACCTTCGTCACCGGCATGACACCATGATCTCCATCATCGTGTCTTCATGAAGTTGTCTCGCCAACTATTACTTCTACTACTATGGCTAACGGTTAGCAATAAAGTAAAGTAGTTACATGGCGTTATCATTGACACGTAGGTCATACAATAAATTAAGATAACTCCTATGGTTCATGCCGGTTGTCATACTCATTGACATGCAAGTCGTGATTCCTATTACAAGAACATGATCAATCTCATACATCACATATATCATTCATCACATCCTTTTGGCCATATCACATCACATAGCATACCCTGCAAAAACAAGTTAGACGTCCTCTAATTGTTGTTACATGTTTTACGTGGCTGCTATGGGTTCTAGGAAGAACGTTTCTTACCTACGCAAAAGCCACAACGGTGATATGCCAATTGCTATTTACCCTTCATAAGGACTCTTTTCATTGAATCTGATCCGACGAAAGTGGGAGAGACTGGCACCCGCTAGCCACCTTTATCCAACAAGTGCATGTCAGTCGGTGGAACCTGTCTCACGTAAGCGTACATGTAAGGTCGGTCCGGGCCGCTTCATCCCACAATACCGCCGAAACAAGATAGGACTAGTAAGGGTAAGCAAATTGAACAAACCAACACCCACAACTACTTGTGTTCTACTCGTGCATAGAATCTACGCAATAGACCTAGCTCATGATGCCACTGTTGGGGAACGTAGCAGAAATTCAAAATTTTCTACGCATCACCAAGATCAATCTATGGATATTCTAGCAACAAGAGAGAGGGGAGTGTATCTTCATACCCTTGAAGATCGCGACGCAAAAGCATTACAAGAACATGGTTGGAGGAGTCGTACATGCAGCGATTCAGATCGCGGTCGGTTCTGATCTAAGCACCGAACAACGGCGCCTCCATGTTCAACACACGTGCAGTCCGGTGACGTCTCCCACGCATTGATCCAGCAAGGAGGAGGGAGAGGTGGGGGAAGACAACTCCAACAGCAGCACGATGGCGTGGTGGTGGTGGAGCTGCGTGGTTTCCAGCAGGGCTTCGCCAAGCACTACGAAGGACGAGGATGTGGAGAGGTAGGGCTGCACTGAGAGAGAGAGAGAGAGAGACTCGTGTCTCTGGCAGCCCCAAACCACCCACTATATATAGGAGGAGGGGAGGTGGCTGCGCCCCCTCTAGGGTTCCCACCCTAGTGGGTGCGGCAACCCTAGATGGGACTGGAGGGGCGGCCAGGAGGGGGAGAGAGGGGGCGCGCCCTAGGGTGGGCCTTTAGGACCATCTGCGCCTAGGGTTTCCCCTCTCTCCTCCTAGTTGCACCTTGGGCCTTGGTGGGAGGCGCACAAGCCCACTCAGGGGCTGGTCCCTTCCCACTCTTGGCCCATGCAAGCCTCCGGGGCTGGTGGCTGGTGGGGAACGTTGCAGAAAATAAAAAATTTCTACGCTTTCACCAAGATCAATCTATGAGTTCATCTAGCAACGAGAGAGAGGAGTGCATCTACATACCCTTGTAGATCGCGAGCGGAAGCGTTCAAGAGAACGGGGTTGAGGGAGTCGTACTCGTCGTGATCCAAATCACTGATGATCCTAGTGTTGAACAGACAGCACCTCCGTGTTCAACACACGTACGGTTGGAGAAGACATCTCCTCCTTCTTGATCCAGCAAGGGGGAAGGAGAGGTTGATGGAGATCCAGCAGCACGACGGTGTGGAGGTGGATGCAGCAGCAATCTCGGTAGCGCTTCGCCAAGCTCTACGAGAGGGAGAGGTGTTGTAGAGGGAGAGGGAGGTGCCAAGAGCATGGGTGCGGCTGCCCTCCCTCCCCCCTCTTTATATAGGCCCCTAGGGGGGGCGCCGGCCCTAGGAGATGCAATCTCCAAGGGGGGCGGCGGCCAAGGGGGTGGCTTGCCCCCCAAGCCAAGTGGAGGCGCCCCCACCCCTAGGGTTTCCAACCCTAGGCACAGGGGGCCAAGGGGGGGCACACCAGCCCACCAGGGCCTGGTTCCCCTCCCACTTCAGCCCATGGGGCCCTCCGGGATAGGTGGCCCCAATCAGTGGTCCCGGTACAATACCGGTAACCCCCGAAACTTTCCCAATGGCCGAAACTTGACTTCCTATATATAATTCTTTACCTCCGGACCATTACGGAACACCTCGTGACGTCCGGGATCTCATCCGGGACTCCGAAAAACTTTCGGGTTACTTCATACTCATATCTCTAAAACCCTAGCATCACCGAACCTTAAGTGTGTAGACCCTACGGGTTCGGGAGACATGCAGACATGACCGAGACGCCTCTCCGGTCAATAACCAACAGCGGGATCTGGATACCCATGTTGGCTCCCACATGCTCCTCGATGATCTCATCGGATGAACCACGATGTCGAGGATTCAATCAATCCCATATACAATTCCCTTTGTCAATCGGTACGTTACTTGCCCGAGATTCGATCGTCGGTATCCCAATACCTCGTTTAATCTCGTTACCGGCAAGTCACTTTACTCGTACTGTAATGCATGATCTCGTGACCAAACACTTGGTCACATTGAGCTCATTATGATGATGCATTACCGAGTGGGCCCACAGATACCTCTCCGTCATACGGAGTAACAAATCCCAGTCTCGATTCATGCCAACCCAACAGACACTTTCGGAGATACCCGTAGTGCACCTTTATAGTCACCCAGTTACGTTGTGACGTTTGGCACACCCAAAGCACTCCTACAGTATCCGGGAGTTGCACAATCTCATGGTCTAAGGAAATGATACTTGACATTTGGAAAAGCTCTAGCTAAACGAACTACACGATCTTTGAGCTATGCTTAGGATTGGGTCTTGTCCATCACATCATTCTCCTAATGATGTGATCCCGTTATCAATGACATCCAATGCCCATAGTCAGGAAACCATGACTATCTGTTGATCAACGAGCTAGTCAACTAGAGGCTCACTAGGGACATGTTGTGGTCTATGTATTCACACGTGTATTACGATTTTTGGATAACACAATTATAGCATGAATAACAGACAATTATCATGAACAAAGAAATATAATAATAACCATTTTATTATTGCCTCTAGGGCATATTTCCAACAGTCTCCCACTTGCGCTAGAGTCAATGATCTAGTTAAATTGTGATGAATCGAACACCCATAGAGTTCTGGTGTTGATCATGTTTTGCCCTAGGGAGAGGTTTAGTCAACGGATCTGCTACATTCAGGTCCGTATGTACTTTACAAATATCTGTGTCTCCATCTTGAACATTTTCACGAATGGAGTTGAAGCGACGCTTGATGTGCCTGGTCTTCTTGTGAAACCTGGGCTCCTTGGCAAGTGCAATAGCTGCAGTGTTGTCATAGAAGAGTGTGATCAGCCCCGACGCATTGGGTATGACTCCTAGGTCAGTGATGAACTCCTTCACCCAGATTGCTTCATGCGCTGCCTCCGAGGCTGCCATGTACTCTGCTTCACATGTAGATCCCGCCACGACGCTTTGCTTGCAACTGCACCAGCTTACTGCCCCACCATTCAGAATATACATGTATCCGGTTTGTGACTTAGAGTCATCCAGATCTATGTCGAAGCTAGCGTCGACGTAACCCTTTACGACAAGCTCTTCGTGACCTCCATAAACGAGAAACATATCCTTAGTCCTTTTCAGGCACTTCAGGATGTTCTTGACCGTTGTCCAGTGTTCCATGTCGGGATTACTTTGGTACCTTCCTACCAAACTTACGGCAAGGTTTACATCAGGTCTGATACACAGCATGGCATACATAATAGACCCTATAGCTAAGGCATAGGGGATGACACTCATCTTTTCTCTATCTTCTGCCGTGGTCGGGCATTGAGCTGAGCTCAATTTCACACCTTGCAACACAGGCAAGAACCCCTTCTTAGAGTGATCCATATTGAACTTCTTCAATATCTTATCAAGGTATGTGCTTTGTGAAAGACCTATGAGGTGTCTCGATCTATCCCTATAGATCTTGATGCCTAGTATGTAAGCAGCTTCTCCAAGGTCCTTCATTGAAAAACACTTATTCAAGTAGGCCTTAATGCTGTCCAAAAGTTCTATATCATTTTCCATCAAAAGTATGTCATCTACATATAATATGAGAAATGCTACAGAGCTCCCACTCACTTTCTTGTAAACGCAGGCTTCTCCATAAGTCTGCATAAACCCAAACACTTTGATCATCTCATCAAAGCGAATGTTCCAACTCCGAGATGCTTGCACCAGCCCATAAATGGATCGCTGGAGCTTCCATACCTTGTTAGCATTCTCAGGGTCGACAAAACCTTCCGGCTGCATCATATACAGTTCTTCCTTAAGATGGCCGTTAAGGAATGCCGTTTTGATGTCCATTTGCCATATCTCATAATCATAGTATGCGGCAATTGCTAACATGATTCGGATGGACTTTAGCTTCGCTACGAGAGAGAATGTCTCATCGTAGTCAACCCCTTGAACTTGTCGATGACCCTTAGCGACAAGTCGAGCTTTATAGATGGTAACATTACCATCCGTGTCTGTCTTCTTCTTAAAGATCCATTTGTTTTCTATCGCTCGCCGATCATCGGGCAAGTCTGTCAAAGTCCATACTTAGTTTTCATACATGGATCCTATCTCGGATTGCATGGCTTCAAGCCATTTGTTGGAATCTGGGCCCGCCATCGCTTCTTCATAGTTCGAAGGTTCACCGTTGTCTAACAACATGATTCCCAGGACAGGGTTGCCATACCACTCTAGTGTGGAACGTGTCCTCGTGGACCTACGAAGTTCAGTAGTAACTTGATCCGAAGTACCTTGATCATCATCATTAACTTCCTCTTTAGTTGGTGCTGGCACCACAGGAACATCTTCCTGAGCTGCGCTACTCACCGGTTCAAGAGGTAGTACTTCATCAAGTTCCACTTTCCTCTCACTTACTTCTCTCGAGAGAAACTCTTTCTCCAGAAAGGACCCGTTCTTGGCAACAAAGATCTTGCCTTCGGATGAGGTAGAAGGTATACCCAATGGTTTCCTTAGGGTATCCTATGAAGACGCATTTTTCCGACTTGGGTTCGAGCTTTTCAGGTTGAAGTTTCTTGACATAAGCATCGCATCCCCAAACTTTTAGAAACAATAGCTTAGGTTTCTTCCCAAACCATAATTCATACGGTGTCGTCTCAACGGATTTAGACGGTGCCCTATTTAAAGTGAATGTAGTTGTCTCTAGAGCGTATCCCCAAAATGATAGTGGTAAATCGGTAAGAGACATCATACATCGCACCATATCCAATAGAGTGCGATTACGACATTCGGACACATCGTTACGCTGAGGTGTTCCAGGCGGCGTGAGTTGTGAAACGATTCCACATTTCCTTAAGTGCGTACCAAATTCGTGACTTAAATATTCTCCTCCACGATCTGATCATAAGAACTTTATTTTTCGGTCACGTTGATTCTCTACCTCATTCTGAAATTCCTTGAACTTTTCAAAGGTCTCAGACTTGTGTTTCATCAAGTAGACATACCCATATCTACTTAAGTCATTAGTGAGAGTGAGAACCTAACGATATCCTCCGCGAGCCTCAAGCTCATTGGACCGCACACATCAGTATGTATGATTTCCAATAAGTTGGTTGCTCGCTCCATTGTTCCAGAGAACGGAGTCTTGGTCATTTTGCCCATGAGGCATGGTTCGCATGTGTCAAATGATTCATAATCGAGGGACTCTAAAAGTCCATCAGCATGGAGCTTCTTCATGCGCTTGACACCAATGTGACCAAGGCGGCAGTGCCACAAGTATGTGGGACTATCATTATCAACTTTACATCTTTTGGTATTCACACTATGAATATGTGTAACATCACGTTCGAGATTCATTAAGAATAAACCATTGACCATCGGGGCATGACCATAAAACATATCTCTCATATAAATAGAACAACCATTATTCTCGGATTTAAATGAGTAGCCATCTCGTATTAAACGAGATCCAGATACAATGTTCATGCTCAAAGCTGGCACTAAATAACAATTATTGAGGTTTAAGACTAATCCCGTAGGTAAATGTAGAGGTAGCGTGCCGACGGCGAATACATCAACCTTGGAACCATTCCCGACGTGCATCGTCACCTCGTCCTTCGCCAGTCTCCGCTTATTCCGCAGCTCCTGCTTTGAGTTACAAATATGAGCAACGGCACCGGTATCAAATACCCAGGAGCTGCTACGAGTGCTGGTAAGGTACACATCAATAACATGTATATCACATATACCTTTGGTGTTGCCAGCCTTCTTGTCCGCTAAGTACTTGGGGCAGTTCCACTTCCAGTGACCACTTCCCTTGCAATAAAAGCACTTAGTCTCAGGCTTGGGTCCATTCTTTGACTTCTTCCTGGCAACTGGCTTGCCAGGCGCGGCAACTCCCTTGTCGTCCTTCTTGAAGTTCTTCTTACCCTTGCCTTTCTTGAACTTAGTGGTTTTATTCACCATCAACACTTGATGTTCCTTTTTGATCTCTACCTCCGTTGATTTCAGCATTGAATATACCTCAGGAATGGTCTTTTCCATCCCCCTGCATATTGAAGTTCATCACAAAGCTCTTGTAGCTCGATGGAAGCGACTGAAGGATTCTGTCAATGACCGCGTCATCCGAGAGATTAACTCCCAGCTGAGTCAAGCAGTTGTGCAACCCAGACATTTTGAGTATGTGTTCACTGACAGAACTATTTTCCTCCATCTTACAACTGAAGAACTTGTCGGAGACTTCATATCTCTCAACCCGGGCATGAGCTTGGAAAACCATTTTCAGCTCTTCGAACATCTCATATGCTCTGTGTTGCTCAAAACTCTTTTGGAGCCCCGGTTCTAAGCTGTAAAGCATGCCGCACTGAACGAGGGACTAATCATCAGCACGAGACTACCAAGCATTCATACGTCTTGGTTCTCTGGGATGGGTGCTTCACCTAGCGGTGCTTCTAAGACATAATCTTTCTTTGCAGCTATGAGGATGATCCTCAGGTTCCAGACCCAGTCTGTATAATTGTTGCCATCATCTTTCAGCTTGGTTTTCTCTAGGAACGCGTTGAAGTTGAGGTGGACATGAGCGTTGGCCATTTGATCTACAAGACATTTTTGTAAAGATTTTAGACTAATTTCATGATAATTAAGTTCATCTAATCAAATTATTTAATGAACTCCCACTCAGATTAGACATCGCTCTAGTCATCTAAGTGATACATGACCTGAGTCGACTAGGTCGTGTCCGATCATCACGTGAGACGGACTAGTCATCATCGGTGAACATCTCCATGTTGATCGTATCTTCCATACGACTCATGTTCGACCTTTCGGTCTCTTGTGTTCCGAGGCCATGTCTGTACATGCTAGGCTCGTCAAGTTAACCTAAGTGTTTATGCATGTGTAAATCTGTCTTACACCTGTTGTATGTGAACGTTAGAATCTATCACACCCGATCATCACGTGGTGCTTCGAAACAACGAACTTTCGCAATGGCGCATAGTTAGGGGGAACACTTTCTTGAAATTATTAGGAGGGATCATCTTATTTACTACCGTCGTTCTAAGTAAACAAGATGCAAAAACATGATAAACATCACATGCAATCAAATAGTGACATGATATGGCCAATATCATATAGCTCCTTTGATCTCCATCTTCGGGGCTCCATGATCATCTTCGTCACCGGCAAGACACCATGATCTCCATCATCATGATCTCCATCATCGTGTCTCCATGAAGTTGCTCGCCAACTATTACTTCTACTACTATGGCTAACGGTTTAGCAATAAAGTAAAGTAATTACATGGCGTTAAATCATTGACACACAGGTCATACAATAATTAAGACAACTCCTATGGGTTCCTAGCACGGGTTTTCTCTCCCCTAGAGAAAAGCTAGGGTTTTCTCTCCCCTAGCGAAAAGCTAGGGTTTTCTCTCCCTACCGGCGGCCACGCCGGTATCTTCCATCCTTCTCGGACGGATCCCCCCTCCCCCCCCCCCCCCCGCTCTCCTGCCTCTCACTCGGGTTGTCCTGCGGCCTTGGTTTCGAGAGGAATCGGGGGAGGTTTTGGAACAGGAAAACTCTAGGGTTTGTACGTTGTGATCTGATCGGAGATAATGGAGGAAGGAGTACCTGGTTCGCAGAGGAAGGGGACGAAGGAGAGCACAGAAGATCTCTTGGCTCGTCTGAATCTACAGGAAGAAGAAGATGACGATTTCGTATGGGAGGAGGAGCTCCCTGATCTGATGTCTGCAGCTAAGTGGCTAGCGATTGCTAGGGTTCATACCCCAAAAAGCTTTAGTCCGAGTGCGCTCTATGGAGATATGCGAGCAGCGTGGAACCCAGCAAAAACTGTGAGTTGGAGGAGGATCAATGAGAACCTTTTCACCGCGCAGTTCGGGTGCCTAGCAGATTGGAACAAGGCAATGTTTGAAGGCACATGGTTATTCAAAGGACAGGCAGTCATAATGAAGGAGTACGACGGATTCAAAAATCCTGAGTCAATCCAGTTGGACAAACTCATGGTATGGGCGCAGATCCACCATCTCCCAGATAACTTCTTAATAGAACCGACAGTTCGTGGTATGGCTTCACACATTGGTGAGGTGGAGGAGGTTCAGTTAAGGCTCCCAGCTGGTTTCTTCGGGTAATTTGTCCGCGTCAAAGTTAGTATTGACATCAATGCTAAGATAAAACGCTTTGTGACGGGCAAGAAGGGGGACAAAAGAGGTCGTTATCAAGTTAAGTATGAAAAACTACCCACCTTCTGTTTCAATTGTGGTGAGTTTGGGCACTGGTATGAAGAATGTGGGGATGGCGAGCATGATGCATCATCTTTTGAATGGGGGGAATTTGTGTTAGCTGATGCTTTTAGAGCGGGACATGATGGCCGTGGTGTGGCGGGACCCCAGAGAGGTCGTGCTACAAGAGGTGGGCCAGGAGGCAGAGGTAGGGGAAGAGGCACGTACAACCCCAACCAGAGCTGGCGGTTCAACGCACAAAATCAAAACCCAGTGTATGATGGGGAGAGGATGGAAACTGAAAAAGGAATGGTTGATGTTGATGCTGCTGGCCAGAATGTCTCAGCGACAGCAAAGGATAGTCTGCAGCCAAATAAGCGCCCTTCTGTTGAAAATGTATCAGGTTCAACCTCGGCAGGGCAAACTAAGCTCAATCCTGGAGTAGGGGTTGATGAGGAAAATCCATTGGCAGTGGTGGTGGCGATGGCCCAGCCTTCTGCACCCCCACTGCCCCCAGTTTATGTCTCCCCACGTAAGCAACATAAGAGGTACAAACATGGGGAGGAAGGCAAAGGACAAACGGTAGTATATGCTGGCACTAGCATTGGGGACTTGGGAATGGCAACTTCTTCAAATACATCGGCGACCTCCGGTCGGGAGGATCGCCGGGTCCAATGAAAACCCTAGCATGGAATTGCCGTGGGATGCTCTCTCCCACGGTAGTTCGAGAGCTCTTGGATCTCCAAGGGCGGCTGAGAGCAGATGTGGTCTTTCTATCGGAATCACATCTTAATAATGACAAGGCAGAAGTTCTAAGGGTTAAGTTAGATTTTGATTGCTTTCATTTAGTGGCTAGTGATGGACGTGTTGGTGGGCTTGTACTCTATTACAATTTATCAAATGAAGTGATTTTGAATTACTCCTCGGATAATATTATAGATAGCATAGTGATGGATGGAAACTCACCATCTTGGCGCATTACAGGGTTCTACGGAGAACCGAGTTGGGAGAGGAAGTACCTCTCATGGACGTATCTCCGAGATATTCATGCAAACAACTCTGGGCCATGGATGATCATTGGCGACTTTAATGAGATCACCAACATGAGTGAAAAGGAAGGGGGTAATAACCGTCCTGATCACTATATGCGGGATTTTAGAGACTGCATTGACGACTGTGGGCTACAAGAAGTAATGGTGATAGGAGATACATTCACATGGAGTCGTGGACCGATTAGAGAGCGACTAGACAGGGCTCTATGTAACGAGATGTGGGTAGGAAAATTTCCTTATGCAGGTCTGATACATGAACACCATACCCACTCTGACCATAGACCTATTCTGCTCGACACAGAGTATTTCAAACCGATGTCGATGCAACAGCAGAAGAAACAGAATCGAATGTTTGAAGCCCGATGGTTGGAAGAAGGGACAGTGAACGAGATTGTAAAGACAGCTTGGGAGCGAGCTAAGTTAGCTGGGCTAGGCCCTTCCCTTGCGGATCGGACCAAGGCAGTGTTGAAAGACTTGCATGTGTGGGATCGTGAGACCCTAAAGAGCCCGAAGAAGAGAATAAATAAGTTAAAGAAAGAGCTGGAGAAATTAAGAAGAGGACCGAACACTGCTGAAAACAGATACAGAATGAAAGATACCCAGGTCCTAATTGAAACCCTACTGGATCAAGAAGAATTGGTTTGGCTCCAACGTGGAAGGGAAAATTGGCTGCTGCATGGTGACCGAAATACAACATTTTTCCATAGAGCTGTTGCGGCTCGCAAGAAGAGGAACTGTATTAAGAGACTGCTGGATGACACAGGAGTATGGAAGGAAAGAGAGGAGGACATTAACCAAATCATATTAGAATATTTTTCTGCTTTGTTTACGGCACAGGTTCAGCAGCCAGACCTCAATGTTCTGTCAAGGGTACAACCTCGTGTTACTGCGGCCATGAACGAAGCTCTTATGGCCCCCTATACGGCAGAAGAGGTAAGGAAAGCTTTGTTCTCGATCGGTGACTTTAAAGCTCCGGGACCTGACGGTTTACATGCAGTTTTCTATAAGAGGTTTTGGCCAATGTTAGGGGATGATCTAGTGATGGAAGTTTTGGGTGCAGTTAACTCACAAGAAATACCATCGGGATGGAATGACACTACTATTGTGATGATCCCTAAGGTAAACACTCTAGAGAAAGTCACACAATTTAGACCCATTAGTTTGTGCAATGTGGTCTATAAAGTTATCTCCAAGATGATTGCCATAAGATTGAAAAGTTTACTCCCGGAGATCAATAGTCCTACCCAGAGTGCTTTTGTTCCGGGGAGACTCATCACAGATAATGTTTTGATAGCTTACGAGAGTCTCCATGCAATTAAACAGAAGAAATAGGCAAGGAGGGATGGTGTGCAGTGAAATTAGATATGCACAAAGCATATGATCGTGTAGAATGGGTCTTTTTGGAGGCAATGCTTCTAAAACTGGGGTTCAGAGCGGATTGGGTCAGAATGATCATGGCCTGTGTGTCGACTGTGGAATACAGGGTGAGGTACAATTCGGTTGAAATGGATACTATCAAACCATCACATGGACTTCGCCAAGGGGATCCTCTGTCACCCTACTTATTCTTATTGGTAACGGAGGGTTTGTCAGCACTTCTTAATCATGCAGAGCAATCAGGCCAAATTGTGGGTATTCAGGTTTGTCGAGGTGCACCCTCAGTTACAAATCTCTTATTTGCCGATGACTCCTTAATTCTGATGAAAGCAAATGTGGCAAATGCGATATGCTTGAAATCTGTCCTGGATGCTTGCTGTGGGGCTTCCGGCCAGTTGGTGAGTGTGGATAAATCTAGTATTTTTTTCAGTCCTAGCACAGATATAAACACCAAGGTTTAGGTGTGCACTACTCTGAATATTATGACGGAGGCTCTGAATGACACATATTTGGGATTACCAACTACACTAGGACTGGATAAAACAGACAGCTTTCAATATTTGATTGACCGGTTGATTGTGAAACTAACAGGATGGAAGGAAAAGTGTCTGTCTTCGGGTGGTAAGGAAGTTCTCATTAAAGCTGTTGCACAAGCCATACCAACGTACGCGATGTCGGTCTTCAAAATTCCTAAAAAAATTGCAAAGGAATTACAGATGCGATCTCTCGTTACTGGTGGGGCGATGACGCAACACATAAGAGAAAGCACTGGTTTGCCTGGTGGAAGATGTGCTTACCAAAGAGTAGAGGAGGAATGGGGTTCAGGGATATTCACTGCTTTAACTTGGCATTGCTGGCTAAACAAGCATGGCGTCTTATTGAAGACCCTGAATCCCTTTGTGCAAAGATTCTTAAAGCAAAATACTACCCTGATGTTGAGCTTATGAATGCTAGTCTGAAGAAGAAGGCCTCTTATACATGGCAAAGTATAATGGCAGGTGTGGAGACGTTGAAAAATGGACATATTTGGAGGGTGGGAGATGGTCAAAAAATAAACATATGGGAAGATAGTTGGATCCCACAATCTCCCAACAGGAAGGTTATCTCGAGAAAAGGGAACCACCTCCTCTCTCGAGTCTCAGATCTTATAGATCCAGTGTCAGGTGACTGGGATTTGGGGTTGATCAACCAAACGTTTTGCAGTGTTGATGTTCAGAGAATTCTTGCAATTCCATTACCAATTTATGAAATGACAGACTTTTTAGCTTGGAGCTTCACTAAAACAGGTGGATTCACCATAAGATCAGCATACCACGCTGTCTGGGAGTCAAAGTTTGGCCATAATCTACAAGGTACAGCTAGTTCTTCCTCTCCTACACCTACGTGGGATTCAGTGTGGAGTTTGAGCTGTCCAGCAAAGGTAAAGAATTTCGTGTGGAGAGCACTTCTTAGTGCTGCTCCATGTCATGCAATACTGGCGGATAGACATATCAAGATCAAACCAACTTGTCCGGTTTGTAACAATGGGCCGAAGAGCATCCGGCACCTGTTTTTTGAATGTCCAATGGCGGTTCAGGTTTGGAAACTACTTGGAGTGTGGGATGTAGTATAGATGGGAATGGCGATGAACACAAGTGGGGAGGTTGTGTTGGACTTCCTTCTCAGTCTTCCTGACGATCATATCCATGTGCTAGGATTGCCAAAATTACGAGAAATGGTGGCTACATGCTGCTGGTACATGTGGTGGGAGAGGAGGAAAAATACATATGGAGGTGACCCACAAACGGCGCCACAAATCAACCTTGTTGTACGTTCCTTGCAGATAATTTTATAGCAGCGAATTCACCACGGCCAAGAGTTCGTATGGGAGGCTGGACGAGATCAAGGTCTGGATATGTCAAGCTAAATGTGGACGCGAGTTTTGATCACGACTTACTTGAAGGTTCAGTAGGTGCTGTCGTCAGAGATCACAAGGGCAAGTTTATAGCTGCAGTGAATGAAAAGCTTGGACTCTGTTATGATGCTTTTACTGCAGAGACAATTGCCATCAGGTTTGGTCTAAATCTTGCTCGCACCATCGGATGCAGCAAAGTTGAGGTGAATTCAGATAATGTGGACGTGGTTCAAGCGCTCGGAGATGGCTACTCATCTTTGATAGTCAGTGCGATTTTTGATGATTGTTACTTCATGTCCTTAGACTTTAGTCATATTGTTTATGAGCATTGTTTTAGAGAAAATAATAAGGTAGCACATGAATTAGCTAGTCTAGCTAGATTCAATCCTCCTAATGTTTGGATGGATGAGGCCCCTTCGGCTATCATTCCTTTAATTGTATCAGATGCTACAATTGTAGCCAATTAATAAAGGAGGTGATTATCAAAAAAAAAGACAACTCCTATGGCTCCTGCCGGTTGTCATACTCATCGACATGCAAGTTGTGATTCCTATTACAAGAACATGATCTCATACATCACATATATATCATTCATCACAACTTTTGGCCATATCACATCACAAGGCATATGCTGCAAAAACAAGTTAGACGTCCTCTAATTGTTGTTGCATGTTTTTACGTGGCTGCAATAGGGTTCTAGCAAGAACATTTTCTTACCTACGTGAAAGCCACAACGTGATATGCCAACTTCTATTTACCCTTCATAAGGACCCTTTTCATCGAATCCGCTCCAACTAAAGTGGGAGAGACAGACACCCGCTAGCCACCTTATGCAACTAGTGCATGTCAGTCGGTGGAACCTGTCTCACGTAAGCGTACGTGTAAGGTCGGTCCGGGCCGCTTCATCCCACGATGCTGCCGAAGCAAAATAAGACTAGTAGTGGCAAGAAATTTTACAACATCTACACCCACAACAAATTGTGTTCTACTCGTGTAAAGAGAACTACGCATAGACCTAGCTCATGATGCCACTGTTGGGGAACGTTGCAGAAAATAAAAAAATTCTACGCTTTCACCAAGATCAATCTATGAGTTCATCTAGCAACGAGAGAGAGGAGTGCATCTACATACCCTTGTAGATCGCGAGCGGAAGCGTTCAAGAGAACGGGGTTGAGGGAGTCGTACTCGTCGTGATCCAAATCACCGATGATCCTAGTGCTGAACGGACAGCACCTCCGCGTTCAACACACGTACGGTTGGAGAAGACGTCTCCTCCTTCTTGATCCAGAAAGGGGGAAGGAGAGGTTGATGGAGATCCAGCAGCACGACGGCGTGGTGGTGGATGCAGCAGCGATCTCGGCAGGGCTTCGCCAAGCTCTATGAGAGGGAGAGGTGTTGTAGAGGGAGAGGGAGGCGCCAAGAGCATGGGTGTGGCTGCCCTCCCTCCCCCCTCTTTATATAGGCCCCTAGGAGGGGCGCCGGCCCTAGGAGATGCAATCTCCAAGGGGGGCGGCGGCCAAGGGGGTGGCTTGCCCCCCAAGCCAAGTGGAGGCGCCCCCACCCCTAGGGTTTCCAACCCTAGGCGCAGGGGGGCCAACGGGGGGGCGCAACATCCCACCAGGGGATGGTTCCCCTCCCACTTCATCCCATGGGGCCCTCTGGGATAGGTGGCCCCACCCGATGGACCCCCGGGACCCTTCCGGTGGTCCCGGTACAATACCGGTGACCCCCGAAACTTTCCTGATGGCCGAAACTTGACTCCCTATATATAATTCTTTACCTCCAGACCATTCCGGAACACCTCGTGACGTTCGGGATCTCATCCAGGACTCCGAACAACTTTCGGGTTACTGCATACTCATATCTCTACAACCCTAGCGTCACCGAACCTTAAGTGTGTAGACCCTACGGGTTCGGGAGACATGCAGACATGACCGAGACGCCTCTCCAGTCAATAACCAACAGCGGGATCTGGATACCCATGTTGGTTCCCACATGCTCCTCGATGATCTCATCGGATGAACCACGATGTCGAGGATTCAATCAATCCCGTATACAATTCCCTTTGTCAATCGGTACGTTACTTTCCCGAGATTCGATCGTTGGTATCTCAATACCTCGTTTAATCTCGTTACCGGCAAGTCACTTTACTCGTACCATAATGCATGATCCCATGACCAGACACTTGGTCACATTGAGCTCATTATGATGATGCATTACTGAGTGGGCCCACAGATACCTCTCTGTCATACGGAGTGACAAATCCCAGTCTCGATTCGTGCCAACCCAACAGACACTTTCGGAGATACCCGTAGTGCACCTTTAGAGTCACCCAGTTATGTTGTGATGTTTGGCACACCCAAAGCACTCCTACGGTAGCCGGGAGTTGCACAATCTCATGGTCTAAGGAAATGATACTTGACATTTGGAAAAGCTCTAGCTAAATGAACTACACGATCATTGAGCTATGCTTAGGATTGGGTCTTATCCATCACATCATTCTCCTAATGATGTGATCCCGTTATCAATGACATCCAATGCCCATAGTCAGGAAACCATGACTATCAGTTGATCAACGAGCTAGTTAACTAGAGTCCCACTAAGGACATGTTGTGGTCTATGTATTCACACGTGTATTACGATTTCCAGATAACACAATTATAGCATGAATAACAGACAATTATCATGAACAAAGAAATATAATAATAACCATTTTATTATTGCCTCTAGGTCATATTTCCAACAGTGGCCCCTCCAGGTGGATCCCCGGAATCCTTCTGGTGGTCCCGGTACATTACCGGTGACGCCCAAAATACTTCCGGTGGCCAAAACCTCACTTCCTATATATTATTATTTACCTTCGGACCATTCCAGAACTCCTCATGATGTCCGGGATCTCATCCAGGACTCCGAATAACATTCGGTAACCACATAAAAACTTCCCTTATAACCCTAACGTCATCAAACCTTAAGTGTGTGGACCCTACGGGTTCGGGAATCATGCAGACATGACCGAGACAGCTCTCCGGCCAATAACCAACAGTGGGATCTGGATACCCATGTTGGCTCCCACATGTTTCACGATGATCTCATCGAATGAACCACGATGTCGGGGATTCAAGCAATCCCGTATGCAATTCCCTTTGTCAATCAGTATGTTACTTGCCCGAGATTCGATCGTTGATATCCCAATACCTCGTTCAATCTCGTTACCGGCAAGTCACTTTACTCGTTCCGTAATGCATGATCCCGTGACCAACTACTTAGCCACATTGAGCTCATTATGATGATGCATTACCGAGTGGGTCGAGAGATACCTCTCTGTCATACGGAGTGACAAATCCCAGTCTCGTTTCGTGCCAACCCAACAGACACTTTCAGAGATACCTGTAGTGCGCATTTATAGTCACCCAGTTACGTTGTGACGTTTGGTACACCCAAAGCATTCCTACGGTATCCGAGAGTTACACAATCTCAAGGTCTAAGGAAATGATACTTGACATTAGAAAAGCTTTAGCAAACGAACTACACGATCTTGTGCTATGCTTAGGATTGAGTCTTGTCCATCACATCATTCTCCTAATGATGTGATCCCGTTATCAATGACATCCAATTTCCATGGTCAGGAAACCATAACCATCTATTGATCAATGAGCTAGTCAACTAGAGGCTCACTAGGGACATGTTGTGGTCTATGTATTCACACATGTATTATGGTTTTCAGTTAATACAACTATAGCATGAACAACAGACAATTATCATGAACAAGGAAATATAATAATAACCATTTTATTATTGCCTCTAGGGCATATTTCCAACAAAATTATCCTTAGAGGACTAAGGAAATATTTCTCTGTTATGGAGGTGATAAAGAGTCCATCGTAAAGAGTTACGTCGATGCAAGCTTTTACACCGATCCAGATGACTCTGAGTCTCAATCTGGATATGTATTGAAAGTGGGAGCATTTAGCTAGAGTAGCTCCATGCAGAGCATTGTAGACATAGAAATTTGCAAAATACATACGGATCTGAATGTGGCAGACCCATTGACTAAACTTCTCTCATAAGCAAAAGATGATGACACCTTAGTACTCTTTGGGTGTTAATCACATAGCGATGTGAACTAGATTATTGACTCTAGTAAACCCTTTGGGTGTTGGTCACATGGCGATGTGAACTATGGGTGTTAATCACATGGTGATGTGAACTAGATTATTGACTCTAGTGCAAGTGGGAGTCTGAAGGAAATATGCCCTAGAGGCAATAATAAAGTTGTTATTTTATATTTCCTTATATCATGATAAATTTTTATTATTCATGCTAGAATTGTATTAACCAGAAACTTGATACATGTGTGGATACATAGACAAAACACTGTGTCCCTAGTAAGCCTCTACTAGATTAGCTCATTAATCAAAGATGGTTAAGTTTCCTAACCATAGATATGTGTTGTCATTTGATGAACGGGATCACATCATTAGGAGAATGATGTGAAGGACAAGACCCATCCGTTAGCATAGCATATTGATCGTTTGATTTTATTGTTATTGCTTTCTTCATGTTAAATACATATTCCTTCGACTATGAGATTATGCAACTCCCGGATACCGGAGGAATGCCTTGTGTGCTATCAAACATCACAACATAACTGGGTGATTATAAAGATGCTCTACAGGTATCTCCGAAGGTGTTTGTTGAGTTGGCATAGATCGAGATTAGGATTTGTCACTCCGAGTATCAGAGAGGTATCTCTGGGCCCTCTCGATAATACACATCATAAGAAGCCTTGCAAGCAATGTGACTAATGAGTTAGTTGCGGGATGATGTATTATGGAATGAGTAAATAGACTTGTCGGTAATGAGATTGAACTAGGTATGAAGATACTGACGATAAAATCTCAGGCAAGTAACATACCGATGACAAAGGGAATAACATATGTTGTCATTACGGTCGACTGATAAAGATCTTCGTAGAATATGTGGGAACCAACATGAGCATCCAGGTTCCGCTGTTGGTTATTGACCGGAGAGGTGTCTCGGTCATGTCTACATAGTTCTCGAACCCGTATGGTCCGCATGCTTAATGTTCGATGACGTTTTTGTATTATATGAGTTATGTGATTTGGTGACTGAATGTTGTTTGGAGTCCCGAATGATATCACGGACATGACGACGAGTCTCAAAATGGTCAAGAGGTAAAGATTGATATATAGGATGATAGATTCGGACACCGGAAGTGTTCCGGGGGTACCGGGTACGTATCGGGTCACCGGAAAGGGGTTCCTGGCAACCCCGGCAAAGATATGGGCCTAATGGGCCAAGAGGGGAAACACAGCAGCCAGCATGGGCTGATGTGCCCCCATATAGGCCGAACATGGAGGGGGAGTAAAGAGGGGAAGAGAGAAAGGAAGGGGATGGATTCGGCCTCCCCCTTCCTTCCCTCCTCCCTCCTTCCTTCCCCCTCCGGAAATTATGGTAGGAGGGCAAATAGGACTAGGGCCCCAAGTAGGATTCCTCCTACTTGGGCGCCCCCCTCCCTCCCACCTATATATATGAGGGGGGCGCCTAGAACACACAACAACATCTGTTAGCCGTGTGCGGCGCCTCCCTCCACAGATTAAACCTCCAGTTATATCTTCATAGTGCTTAGGCGAAGACCTGCGCGGATCACTTCACCATCATCGTCACCATGCCATCGTGCTGAAGAAACTCTCCCTCAACACTTTGCTGGATCAAGAGTTCGAGGGACGTCATCGAGCTGAACGTGTGCAGAACTCGGAGGTGTCGTACATTCAGTGCTTGATCGATCAGAATGAGAAGAAGTTCGACTACATCAACCGTGTTGTCAAACGCTTCCGCTTTCGGTCTATGAGGGTACATGGACACACTCTCCCCTCTCATTGCTATGCATATCCTAGATAGATCTTGCGTGAGCGTAGGAAATTTTTGAAATTGCATGCTACGTTTCCCAATTGTTCCCACCTCAGTGGCCTCCCGCACCATCTCCTTGCTCTATAAATACCCCAATATTCCAAAAACCCTAGGGGAGTCGACGAAACACAATTCCAGCCGCCACAAGTTCCAGAAACCACAGATCCAATCTAGACACCATCACGGAGGGGTTCATCATCCTTATTGGTGCCTCTCCGATGATTCATGAGTAGTTCATTGTAGACCTAAGGGTCCGTAGTTAGTAGCTAGATGGCTTACTCTCTCTCTTTTTATTCTCAATACAATGGTCTCTTGGAGATCTATTTGATGTAACTCTTTTTGCGGTGTGTTTGTTGGGATCCGATGAACTTTGAGTTTATGGTCAGATCTATGTTTTTATCCATGAAAGTTATTTGAGTCTTTTGATCTCTTATATGCATGATTACTTATAGCCTCGTATTTCTTCTTCGAATCTTTGGTTTAGTTAGGCTGACTAGATCACTTTTTCTTGCCATGGGAAGGGGTGTTTTGTGATGGGTTCGATCTTATGGTGGTCAATCCTAGTGACAGAAGGGGAAATGACACGTATGTATCGTTGCTATTAAGGATAACAAGATGGGGTCTATTCCTATATGAGTAGATCTTGTCTACATCATGTCATCGTTCTTATTGCATTACTCCGTTTCTTCATGAACTTAATACACTAGATGCATGCTGGACGACGATCGATGTGTGGAGTAATAGTAGTAGATGCAGGCAGGAGTCGGTCTACTAATCTTGGACGTGATGCCTATATAATGGTCATTGCCTGGATATCGTCATAATTATTTGAAGTTCTATCAATTGCCCAACAGTAATTTGTTTACCCACCGTATGTTATTTTTCTCGAGAGAAGCCACTAGTGAAATCTACACCCCCCGGGTCTCTTCTTTATCATATTTGCCTTCAAGATCTATTTTTATTCGCTTTTATTTTCAGATCTATTAATCCAAAACCCCAAAAAGTATCTTGCTACAATTTATTGTTATTTACTCGCGTCCCCGCGAGATCTATTTATCTAATCTACTACAATTTTATCTATCTTTTACCCGGGAGGGATTGACAACCCCTCTTTTACGTCGGGTTGCAAGTATTTGTTTTTTGTGTGCAGGTGTTTGAAAGATCGATTCCTTGATGAACCCACCTTTGAAGGCAATCAATTGACGAGTGTCATTATAGAGCAACTAGTTGACGAGTGCTTTTTTGGGAGGCTCCCAACGATCACCCGGGGTCGGCTGAGAATGTGCCAAGTGGCGCGCTTTCAGCAGCTGCCATGTGTCGCGCTTTCAGGAGCTACCACGTGTCGCGCTCTGGATGCCCCCTCCAGATTTTTTTTATTTCTTTGCACGCCTTTACGACTTTTTATTTGGTTTTTGGGGTTTTTTCTAGCTTTTCAGTTTTCCACCGGTCTTTCTTAGCTTTTCGACAAAAAAATAAATAAATTACGCGAAAAATGCCTTTTTTGCTTCCGTGAGAGGCACAATTTAGTTTCCGCGAAAAGCACGGTTTTGCTTTCGCGAGACGCACGGCCTTGCCTCTTGAAAACAGAAACGAAATGCGTTCTTTTTTTTATTCCATGAGAGGCACGGTTTTTGCTTCTGTGAGAGGCACAGTCGTGCCTCTCAAAAGTTAAAAAGAAACACTTTCATTTCTTTTTTTCCTTTCATGAGAGGCACGATTTTGCTTCCGCGAGAGGCACGGCCGTGCCTCTCGGAAAGTAAAAAAATATGCTACCAGTTCAGTTTTTTCGTGAAAGAAAAGTTTGGCGAAACCTATCAATATGGTATCTAATTTTGAAGATCTCGACGCGAGGAATCCAATGGTGAAAACGGTTTGAGATTTAGATGCAAGGTTTACGAGATAAAACATTTTGAATAAACAGATCTACGAAAACCCTCTCAGGTTGTGACAAGTGACACACATGTTGTGCGCACACTTGTCGCAACCTAGTGAGGTGGGAGTGATCTTTGGAAGGAGTACTCCTTAATTAGTGATTTCGGTGTCATTGGGGCAGCCTTTACTAGAAAATAATAAATGGTTTATCACGATTGATACCTTTTTTTATACTAGTAGAATGCCCGTGTGTTGCTACGGGCTACAATGCATATAAATAAATAGATAATTATTTAGGTCATCTTCAAGTCAAAGCTCATTTCTGCCTTATACGTCCGGGCGTGTATGAGTGCCCAACGACTCCTCAAAATTCAACCCTCTCGACAGTTCGGGCTCCCACAGATGCAACCATATGTGGGGGAGAAATGTGGTTGTCTGGATTACCCTTCATGTTATCTCCAACACACAGGCCCAACTCAAAAAACCACCCCCGATGCATCCTTTCCTTTTTCTACCGGACCCTCACCTTCTCGCTCGGTTTCCCATTGTAGTAGGGCATTTCTCACTGGAACTATCTCCTTTGAAACCGGATGACTCCCACCTCTCCTTTGCCATGGAGCCCTCTCTCCTTCACACCATACTTCCCCACAGATCGCCAAGGAGGAGTCCCCCGCGAACCTCCTTGCTCTCTGCCTTGATCCCCTCCCCACGTGTTCGTGTCGATCTGCCGCCCCAACAATGGGAAGGAGGTGTGCGCCGGTTCTACCACCACAAGTGCAAAGGCTCATGCAATTTAAAACTCCTGCCCAAGCAATGTCGACACCCTTCTTGCTTCACTCTCTTGTTGCCACCACATCCCTTTGATATTTTTCTCCATTCCAAGTGCCCGCTTCACTCTTGTATCCACCACATCCCTTTGTTTTTCTCTCCATTCCAAGTGCATCCTCAAATGCCTAACCATTCAAGGCACCGTATTCGTCCTCATTACGTTAATTACCCATACGTTGCAACGGGGGCATATAGGTTTTAGTGTCGTGTGTAACACATAACTCTAGGATCTTGGTTCACATGACCTAGTATTGTCGTCATCTCCTGCCATGGCCGTGGTCGTTGTCCCCTTCTCCCTACCATGCTCATACTCGTTGAGTAGCTTGATAAACAACGCATTATTTGAAGACTAAGGCTTGGCCTAGTGGTGGAAAGGGGACTATGTCTTCCCACCCACCCAAATTCAAGACATGGTACTTGGATTTTGGATTTGTTGCATCAATTATATTGTAGCGGCATTATCAACTCTTTTTTACCACTAAATCAAATATGTTCTCCTTCCTCCACTATGCAAGGAGAATACCATCAACTGAATCTAGGATATTTCATATATGAGAAATTTTTTACTCTTTGTAGTATGAAACACATTGTCATTAGAGCAATCTGGGTTAGCAATACTCGTTCAATCCTTTTAGTTTTCTAACTATCTTCAGTAGATGTCTCTTTTATCGAAAAAGTCTTAGGCCCGCTTTATATATAAGGCAAACCACCGAAGCCACAAGGTCCAACAAAGGTCACATAGCAAACACACGCACACGCACGCTCCACATGAAGTAGCACAACACAAGGTATAAACAGGATCTGCTGAGGGCACAACTCAACAAGCCCAAAAGTAAAAAAACAAGTGGCGGCATAGAATATGAGGATCTAATCTAGCTCTGGTGGTGGAGGAGGATGCGACGGCGCCAAGCGTAGAGCCATTGCACGAAGATCATCAATGAAGGTGGTGATGGCGTCTCGGTTCTGGGGAAGGATAAGCGGCAGCCAAAGCTGCTAATGACCACACATTTTGAACACAGCGTCAGTAGCACATCGCAGAGGTACACGCTGGATCACAAGCTTATTTCGAACCGTCCACAGCATCCGGGCAAGAACCCCAATAGTCAGCCACCTAGTGTGGCTGACAGCTGGCGGTGAAGCCTGGAGTTTGTCGAAGAGGTCGGGGAAGTTGTTGTGGCACCAGCTACCACCCACCACTCGCGGAGACATCTCCGTAGGAATTGCGCGGATACGTAGGAGAAGAAGATGTGGTTCGAGTCTTCTTCTGTCCAATAGAGCGGACACATCCCATCTCTCGGGTCATTCCGCTTGAGCACTTCCACGCCAGAGGGGACCCAGCCTCTGATCCATTGCCACATGAAGATCCGAATTTTTAGCGGAAGTCGGGTCGACCAAATCACCACGAGGGACTCAGGTCCGGTTGTCGTCGTGATGGCTCGGTACAGGGATTTAGTGGAGAAGCTAATGGACAACTCTAGATGCCATGAGATGCGGTCGTTCGCCTGCTCCGCGCCAGGCTCATGTAGGGCGATGCACACAAGAAGGTTGTGCCAGGCAAGGAGGTCCGGGGCCCGAAAGGCCACTGGAAAGTCAATAAGGGTCACCTCGATAGAGATCATAGGTTCGACCACACATTCCGTAATTAAAATCATTAGACAACAAATTCTGCAAGTAAACTAAGGCCTGGAATGTATCCTGGTCACCGGGTGAGCAGCTAGTGCTCATGGCCTCCCTGTAGTAAATCTTTGCGGTAGGGACCTGGAAAATCAAATTCCTATAGAGCTCAGGCATAAACAACATGATGGACTAAGATGACATGAATGAGGAAAAAGTCAACCTAAGCAAGGCTTCTTAGGACAACAAAACCTAGCTAATGTCAATTTTATTTGGTAAAATCGCAGATCCTCCTTCCACATTTATTCGAAGGTTGAGTTTATAGTTCTTTGGCTTCATATAGTTTTCAAGTTACAAAGCTAATAAACGTTCACACACTTGTTTGGTTAACCTGAGTGCTCGAAGACGCCTGGGAGCCAATAAGTTACTCACAATTTTTTTTAAGTAGTTAAAGGCAAAACACATCCTGAGTTCCAACAATGTAATATAATGTGTGAGAACTCTGATTGAACAACCCCAAGGTGATGATATACAACAACAGAGCTAGAACAATTAGTGAATCAATCAAGATGTGACCCTCCCCCCCCCCCCCCCCCCCCACACACACACACACACATGCACTGCCAAAATAATAATGAATTTACCTCTAGAAATGGCACCTAGTAGTAAATGCTTGGAAAGAGTCATAAGCCTCTAGATAAAAATGGAACTCCTCACCATGTAAGTGCATCTACACATGCTCCATACCTGCTAAAATAATCAATCATTTAGTGTAATTCCACATAACACAATTTTGAAGATCATTCGTACATCAGATCACCGACACAATTTTAGTCATAGGAATCTATAACGAACGATTAGTGCTCACCAAGATGAATCTTTTTTTTCTTCAATGCATATTATATATTCTGTAGATGCGTCTTCTTTTTTTCAAAACTCGTTTTCCCAATCTCTGTACAAAACGAATGTATGAGTGTACATTGTAATGTGTGAATGGTAATGCTGATGCACCAGTCCAATAGTTAATCTGCTTGTGCGTACATGTATATATACACAGCAAATTAAAAGGGAAAATATTTCTGATGTGGTACAGAACATAGCACTAAATGCCACTGAATTTGAAATAGTTTCTTTAATATGTGATGTTCCATGACGGCAATGTAGGGATCTTATATTTTTGAATATATTGGAGCACCAACAAATAGATGCATCACCAACAGTATTGTAAAATAAAGATATACATGGTGCACAAAATCCTACCGCCGTGCCCATGTGCCAAAAAATAGATGCATTAGATCCGTGAAAAATCATATAATTTTCATATAAAAACTGTTCTTGCGGGTTACCGGTGAGAAGTGATAAACTGTCAACTGTTGTTGTGTACTCAGTAACACCAAAAATGAACTCCAGTGTCCTATATGGCTAATGTATGAGTTAGTAGGCTCGCCTTTCACCAACTGAATCCTTGCAAGGGCTACTCTATTCCAGACAGATAAAGTAAACTTCAGTATTTTGGACAGAGTTGTTGAAGGTTCGGTCATCTCAACCCTGTCAAAAAGCTAAATGTTAGTACTTGATACATTTGTCTTGGTGCATCGATGAAGTTGCATGCAGTAACAAAATGCTTTTACAAATTACAACACATGTAATCAAAACACACTTTTTGAGGTAGAACATGACATCGTTGTAATCTTGCAATGCTCTAACGGCCATTTTTCTCCTATTAATACCATTCTACCGCTACACTCAGAACCCCTAACCTAAGTACGCTTAGATTTCCAAAATATACTCAAATATATTTCTAATGATCAGCAGTCGTACGCTATAAAGGAAAATATTCCTGTTAAAGCATGTGAACCATTTCTTCTGTCACTGTTAATTTACAAAATTTGACCATGCTCTCAGGCAAGCTTAACATGGGTATTAAGAAATTTTTAATGTTGTAACTTCAAAAATAGTAAATAGAAGAGGTATATGTTAACAATGATTTATCACGATTGATACCTTTTTTTATATAAGATTGGTTTTTTTAGTCTACATAAATTATTATTTTTGAGAAAGAAGCCTCTTTTGAGTATAGATAAGATTGATTTTTTTCTTTTATATAGAACTTCTATATAAGATTGATACGTCTTTTTTTTAGACAAAGATAAGATTGATACGTTGTCCTGAAGCCTAATATTTTTTTTTTTGAGGAAGTGTCCTGAAGCCTAATAACATCCAACAAAGAATAGATGGGCCAGCCCACCCAGTCCTGAAGCCTGATATCCGAATTGCACTTGGGAGGCCTTCTCCGAGTCACAGTAAGAGTCGGTCTGCGTAACATGGGCCAGCCCACCAGTCGCCGACTTAACCCACGGTCCTGGCAACCTCCCTATCCCTTTTCCCCAAAATAATACAGTACCACAAATCGAACCAAACCCTAGCTTCTCCTCTTCGATCCCCGATCCCCATCCGGCGACTCGCCGGAACCCTAGCCCAGATCCGCGGCAACTCCGCCGCATCAGCCATGGGGACCCTTAGGGAGATCCTACCGTCGCCCAAGACCTCGTCGTCCACGTTCTACGACCACAGCAGCGACCCGTGGTTCAAGGAGCGGTACGGCGGGGAGCCCGCGGAGGCGGCGGCGGGGAAGCTAGCGGGCCCTGCCAAGCCCGTGCCTCCCTACGGGAAGCGCACCGGCTTCGTCCCCCGGCGGCCGGAGGACTTCGGCGATGGCGGCGCCTTCCCCGAGATCCTCCTCGCGCAGTACCCGCTCGGCATGGGCCGCCGCGACGACAAGGGCGGGTCCAAGATCCTCGCGCTCACCGTCGACGCGCAGGGCAGCGTCGCCTTCGACGCCGTCGTCAAGCAGGGCGAGAACGCCAAGAAGATCGTCTACTCCAAGCACAGCGACATCGTGCCCAAGATCGCCACAGCCGACTCCGAAGCCGTCGAGGACGTGGAGTACGAGAAGTTGGTCGAGGAGACCACCGAGCGGACCGTAGCTGCCCTGCAGAAGATTGTCAACGTTCGCCTCTCTGCTGCCCAGCCCAAAAACGTTCCAACGCATGATTCGGAATCAAAGTTCATCAAGTATAAGCCGTCGCAGCAGTCGGCAGCGTTCAATTCTGGTGCCAAGGAGAGGATTATTAGGATGTCGGAGATGGCTTCGGATCCTCTTGACCCACCAAAGTTCAAGCATAAGCGGGTGCCCCGTGCATCTGGGTCGCCGCCTGTGCCGGTGATGCACTCACCACCACGGCCCGTCACAGTTAAGGACCAGCAGGATTGGAAGATCCCACCTTGCATTTCAAATTGGAAGAATCCAAAGGGTTACACAATCCCACTTGATAAGAGGTTGGCAGCTGATGGGAGGGGGCTGCAGGAGGTTCAGATTAATGATAACTTTGCAAAGCTTTCAGAAGCATTGTATGTTGCAGAGCAGAAGGCGAGGGAAGCAGTGCAGATGCGCTCCAAGGTGCAGAGGGAGCTAATGCTAAAGGAGAAGGAGAGGAAGGAGCAAGAGTTGAGGGCACTTGCACAGAAGGCCCGCATGGAAAGGTCTGGTGCTCCACCTCCATCCACGGGTATGCCTGTCGGAGGTGGGAGGGAGAGAGAGCGGGAGAGGGTTGATGATGGGGATGCAGATATGGATTTGGAGCAGCCGCGTGAGCAGCGCAGGGAGACTAGAGAAGAGAGGGAGGCGAGGATTGAGCGTGACAGGATCCGTGAGGAGCGGAGGCGTGAGAGGGAGAGGGAGAGGAGGCTGGAGGCGAAGGAGGCTGCTGGAACGCATAAAAAGAGTAAGCTCACTAGAGACAGGGACCGTGACGTCGGTGAGAAGGTGGCCCTGGGTATGGCACACACTGGTGCGAAGACCGGGGAGGTCATGTATGACCAGAGGCTCTTTAACCAGGACAAGGGAATGGACTCTGGTTTTGCTGCTGATGATCAGTACAACATCTATTCGAAGGGCCTCTTCACAGCACAGTCCACTATGTCCTCACTTTACAGGCCCAAGAAGGATGGTGATTCTGAAGTGTATGGTGGTGATGCCAACGAACAGTTGGAGAAGGTTATGAAGACAGAGAGGTTCAAGCCTGACAAGGCATTTACCGGTGCTCCAGAGAGGGCTGGCAAGAGAGACAGACCCGTGGAGTTTGATAAGCAAGAGGAGGCTGATCCATTTGGTCTTGATCAGTTCTTGACTGAGGTGAAGAAGGGAAAGAAAGCTGTGGACAAGATTGGTGCCGGAGGAACTATGAAGGCAAGTGGTGGATCTTCAAGGGATGATTACGAGGGTGGAGGATCTGGGAGGTCTCGCATTAACTTTGAAAGAGGGGGGCGTTGAGGTATTTGCCGTGCACATTTATCTTCTGCAATTTTCATGTCCACGGTGCATTTTCAAATATCATCCTGAAGGATTTCTTTGGA
The DNA here is from genome assembly GCA_963921465.1 of Triticum timopheevii. Taxonomy (NCBI): domain Eukaryota; kingdom Viridiplantae; phylum Streptophyta; class Magnoliopsida; order Poales; family Poaceae; genus Triticum; species Triticum timopheevii. The sequence goes on from OY997272.1 coordinate 501,373,255, forward strand.
GAATATGATCCTTCTTACACAAGGAAGAATGCAAATATCATCCTGAAGTATCACTTTGGAGAATATGATCTTTCTTACAGAAGGAAGAACCTGATGGTTTAGTTGCTGTGATAGGTCTGCTTGTTCTATTTCAACCGGAGTGTTAAACGGTGTACCTACTTATTAGATCCTATGATGCTTGTATGCTGTGTCTCTTTGTGACGGGATCCATGAACTTTGTCGTTACACATGTTACATAGTCTCATCCATGTCCTGTTAATTTCAAAGCTGTATCGAAGTCGTAATATGTCTGGCTGGACTGGGTATATGTCTCATATCTTGTTTATCATGCTTACTGGTTGGATGAGTTTGTGGTCGTTTTCCAAAATAAGCACGGAGCTGTTTGAAGAAAATGCCCTTCAACCTTGCCTGTGCTTGTTTTATTCATTTGTATGCGCGTCTTAGAACTTGCTCTGAAATTCTGTTTGTTAGATCATCGGCGGTTTGTTGTCAAATCTTCTCTGGTGGAGGAGTTGATGCCGAAATCCTCAATTGTTCTTGTTTGGCATTGTCGACAGGTTGGTCTGAAGGAGTGTGTGTGATCACAAGTTCATGTAACTCTGTACTGACCGGCTCCAGTTCTTTTAGCTGGGTTTGTTGATTTGATTTGATTTTGATCTTGCAAAAGCCATGCAGACCATGTGTTAGCAAGAGTCCTCGACCAAAAACTTATTGCTGTGTTTCAGAACTTCAGAGGGATGGACCGTTTAGAAGTTCCAAGGGTCAGGCAGACCCACATCTAAATTCAAAACAAAGTAATGATTTGTCTCTCTAGGAGTACAAAAATCTTTATGGTTCGAGGAGTACAATCTTGGGTTGGAAGTAGAGTTCATCTCCCAGAGAGTACAGTTTCTGTAGGAAAATAATATTCCTGTGAAAAGCACTCGAGGGCGAAAACATGTGAAATCCATCCATTCCTTTTGGCTACATTTTTATTGAATGAAGCCATATCACCAACATACTAGTTGTCGGGCAATACCAGAAGTGGCAGGCCAGCAACTTTATCAGGCAACCAAACGGATGTCTGATGAAAAGCGCCTACAAGTTTAGGATTAAGCGCAGCGTCTACTGGTAGCCCGGCGTAGGTGAAGCTTCCAGGCGCCTGTCCAGCAGAAGGATACTTCCCATTGATGAAGATAACCGTTTCTCAAAACCCGTCCTTGAAAACAAAAAATCATTCAAGTGTCCACAGACTCCACAAGGAAGCCGCTGCGGCCAAGTTTAAAACAGGTTTACTTTTATGTAATAAACGATATATAAGGCACAAATATCTCCAAAACAGGTAGGCATATCAACTCGAAAGAAATCTGAAACAAAATTCCAGACATGGTCGGCAATTGGCATTCCTTTTGTATTTCCGTGGGATACCCTCCTGTTTTCCTGTGACCGAGCGTGACATTTCACGCATGGCCACTCAAAAAGACGGAAATAGAATAATTCGATCCGATCAGCAGGTTACCCTGCTGCGCCGGAAGCAGGAGACCGAGGACGCGTCTCATCGGCGAGCACCCTTCGTTCAGACTTGAGAGTACAGTCAACGCCTCGTTTCCTTTTCTTCCCAGCCCAACACAACACCAGATTCCGACTCCATTGTCTTCCCAGTAGTGACCAAAGCGGATCTCGCTCTCGCAGAACCGATGCCACCGCCCGGCCGAATACACGCGAGGAACTACTCACCGGGGCTCTTTTGCATGTGGCATGGCAGCTGCCTCAAAGATTCTTGGCGGAAGCAACCTTTTGGTGGACGGCATCGACTCCCGTTTTTTGAAATGATTCAAAAATCATATTCCAAGTTAAAAAAAAACTGTGAAATCTCATCATATATATATTCATGATGGATCTGTAAGTTTTCTTTTAAAAATATTATGATTTGCAAGCTGCACACAAAAAAGAAAAAATCCGGGCCGAACAATAAGAAAAGATTGGGTGCTTATAGGCGCCGGCGCGGTCGAGCCCAGGCCGTTGGATCCAGGCAAAAAAAAAAGATCGCCCCTAGCTTCTTCCTTGGGCAGTCGGGCTGGATCCACATGTCCCGCTTGGGGAGCGCGGTGCCGTGCCTCCTGTCCCCTCCGGTGGTCATCCCCGTCGTCAGTTTCTACCCTCGCTGGTCTTCCTCGTCGCTCGCCGTCCGTTCGTGTCACTGGTCCCCACCCTCCAGGTCTCGTTGTTGCCTCGATCCATGCAACAGCTTCACCTACAGTTGCATCTCTTGACAACGACGGTTGTAGCTCCGCCGCCGCCCCTCGCCATTGATGCTCGCTGCAAGGAATTACGTTGACGATGGCCGCCAGTCAATCAAGGTCATTTGAATGGATGTAGCAAAAACTTCACGGGTAGTAGCAAAATCAAATTACGGGTGCAGCAAAAACGCCGTCGCCGCCTTCGCGAGGTCGCAGCTCCGCCTTGCATGGATGTAGCAAAATCCTGCTACGGTCGCAGCAAATTGTCATTGTCGTCGTCGCGAGGTCGCAGCTCCGCCTGGTGGATGTTGCAAAAAGCTTTGCCGGTAGTAGCAAAATCCAACTACAGTTGCAGCTTCCCCTTGTTGTGCAGTGTCATTGAAGCTTTCTTTGCCTATGGTTGAAGCTTTTTTCAACAACTGTTGAAGCTTTTCTAGGTGATGGTTGCAACACTTGTATACGCGGGTGGATCCGGGCTTGGCAGCAGGCAGCCATGGCGGCCGGCGAGGGAGCGCCTGGCCGCCGGTGATGGAGCTTGTGGTGGCCCAGTCGCAGCCCGGGAAGAGGGGGAGGGAATGCACGCGCGTGAAGGATGTAGATAGGGGATGGATCTGGCCATGGCAGCAGGCAGCCATGGCGGCCGGCAATGGAGCTCATGGTGGCCCGGTCACAGCCCGGGTGGAGGGATGTGCGCGCGTAAGGCTGGAGGTAGGGGATGAAGGCGCATAGGGAAGGAGGCGGGGCGCGCGGGGCCACTGCGCGGGGCGCGTTTTGCCAGCGTGGCATGCGAGCCGGCCGAAAGTTCGGCCGGCGCACTGTGCCCAAACGTTTATCAAAAAGATTGCCCATTTTCATATACATATTTATCTTTTTGTCTACGCCGCGAATGAAAGCATATTGTTATGAAAAATTTCTTGAACGTGTTATATGTGTATGTAGAAACTTTATCGATTTTTCCTTTTTTGCGTCGTGGAAAAGTGTAAGTCCACGTAGTGCCCGTCCACCGTTGGGCATTTCCGGATTCTTGGCCCTCTGTTGCCTTCCATCATCGTCCACGGTCGACAGAGGCAGCGGCTGAAGGAAGCCGAGCTGCTCAAGCACCCGTTCCTCTCACATAGAGATACTGCGAGATCATTCACGTTCCGGGATAAGGTCTCCCGGGCGCATTTACACGTGCGAAGGAAACGTCGCGTGTGTCTTTTCTTCCTTCCCGTAGTATATGTAAAGGCGGAAGGAGCGTCTCGTGCGCGTAGCGCCGGTGATCCTCTCCCTTGTCAGCTCTCCATTCGAGCATCTATCGTGGCACTGTTGGAGAGCCACGGCCGTGAAAGGCGAAAGAGAGGGATGGACAGGGCAGATCGCAACGCCGCGCAAAAGGTTGGCACGCGCCGGCGTCGGCACCGCGTGCGCGGCCGGCGCGCGGCGCAGACGCTGAGCACGTCGCGTCGCGTCGCCCGGAGTCACATGCCGATCTCGCGTCCCGGCACGTCGGTCGCCGCCGCGCCATATGCCGTCGCGTCGGCGATGACGCGTACCGCGGTGCGCGCCTGGCGGCGGCGCGTTAGTTTTCTGTTCTGCCCTGTGGACGACGACCACGCCTAGTACTATTGTCACGCAAAAGATCGATGGGTTTACCCGCCCCCACGTGATGGGCTCGCTCGCTCGCCCTCCACTCATCCGCGTGGTGAGCGTGCCGGGAGATCTCATCTGGGTCGCTTTGGCAGGCAGGTAGGCACGCACATGCACGACACGGGCGGCTCGATCGGTTGAGCTTTCTGATGACCTCGCACCAAACCCCGGCCTATATAACTCGTCCCATCTTCGCAAACCAGCACATGTTTCAGAACATCAGCTGTGGTGGTGAGTGGTGACACCGATCGGAGGCCGTCCTGCTGATCACGACGCTAGACTTTGGCCATGAAAATCCATACTAGCTCATGTGCTGCACGGCGTAGGCGGGCATATGTGTCGATGTCTTGTGGCGTCGCCGGGCCTTTGCTATCGATCATGGGGCGGTAAGCTGCTTTGTCTCGTCCCAATAATTGATTTCCTCTGGGCGGATGGTGGCTAGCGAGGAAGATGGCGACTCGCGCCGTGGAGGTCTCACGTTCTTTGCCCCGCGCACCACCCACATGACCTCGTTGGTAGAGACTTGTCCAAAAGATTTGTGCTCCTGATTTTCGGATGGCTACTTGCGAGATTTTTCCTTTCCTTTCCGTGCTACTGCAAAGTGAAAAGCGAGTTGGATATGCGACGTGCCGTAACAGAACGTTGGAGAAGTTGACGTGATCTTTCGACGACGTATCATTTCCTTTCTTTTGGAATCAATATGGTAGAAATGTCATGGAAGAACAGGGATTCTGGTTTGCATCCACAGCTTTAGCCGAGGGAGAAACCCAACCCAATGCTCTTATATTTCTTTACGGAGAGAGTAGTAGATATTTGCGCATGATCAAGGAAGATATAGGAGCAAACATCATGGCAGCAACGTTTGTCCGTTTGGCAAGTAGACCTACATGGGTGGACTTTGGAACAAAATGATTGTGCCCACACTGTTTTTCTACTTCCCAAATGATTTACCGGCTTAGAGTTGTCGAGTTGAGGAGATTTTAGAAAACTAGTGGATAAGGATCTCATTTGATTTCAGATTTGACAAGAGAAGGCGCCTTGTGTTTACGTAGTGTTGGGGTTACATCCAAGCACCAAGGCTGACTAGTAGCATGCCGAGCATAGGTTTAACAGTTCACACTACCAAGCAAACCTAAAGAGGTTCAGGAGCACAATGATCATGGCTACACTGTTTTCCTACTCCCCAGTTGATTTTCCGGCTTTCAGTTGCGCAAAAAAGCAGAGAGAAAAAACAATGGATAAGGGTCTCGTGTCGCATCGACAAGAAAAGGTGGCATGTGTTTGCGTAGTGTTAAGGCTGACTTGTAAGATGCTGAGGATAGATTAATGGTTGACACTGCCAAACTACCAAGTAAACCAGAAAGGGTTTAGGAACAAAGTCATTGTGGCTCCTACTCCGCGACCGATTCATTGGCTTGGAGTTGAAGGGAAAAAAGCAGAGAATTCTGGATAAGAGTCCACTGCACATGGACAAGAACTGTGGCTTGTGTTTATCTAGACTTGGATTGCATCAGGTCTGACTTCATAAGATGCTCAAGGATATGTGATGAATATTTAGTACTGCCAGTAAAGTGAGGGAGTAGTGACCGTTGAATTAGCACCAACTGGGCAATGCTTCAACAAAAGCTGAAGAAACTTTTTTGCGCACAAATATCTGGTTTTGATTGAAGTTGTGGGTATTTTTGGAACCAGGATAAGAGTCAGATTAGTCATAACAAGCTAGAATCCAGTGACAGCCAGCCCCCTCAGGGAAGGCAGAGATCTACAAATCATCAGCACACACACCTTTGTCTAGCCAATTATTTTGGAACATAAGAGTACATGTTACTATGTCAGTAAGTAAAACCATTACCTTTTTCCTCTTGCCTTGTGGAAGGTGCAACTCTGCCAATTGGGAGCTTTGAGCTTTTGACGCCTCCAGGGATGTACACAGGAGAAGGATGAAAAGGCAAATCCCCATCTGACAGTAGATGTCATGCAGATCTACACGAAACAAGGACCAAGGACCACTCTTGAGATCAAATCATTAGTAGGTCATGTCCTTATCATGTGCCAATACACAGGCAGAGGGCATTTATTTGCTATGGTGGTAGCAACAGAGCAGTCATAATCAAAGTAGCATGATCATGGCAAATGAACAGGCAACAAAGCAAGGAGAACGTGATGACAAATTGATGCTGACTGAATTTCATCATCCAATATCTTCTTGATTAATAACAGCAGAAGGTTGTGACCAGGAAAAGTGATAGTGGTCTACATTGATCTACAAAAATAAGTTGTGGAAACTATAAAAAAAATGGGAAGAGAAAATTTATCGTAGCTGGGATAATCTAAAATACAAGGCAAAAAAGTTGATGGAACATTCCAACATAGATAATGCCGTTCCTTCGTCTGAGCAGATAGATTGAGGGCAAAAGGAACCATGTAAAATCTGCTGCCGAATTGGAGTCGACCTTCAGCAAGTCTCTGTGCAATCATTAATCGGTTCCGACAACTCAACTATGATACAACAAAGGCATCGGTCTGGTGCTGGCCAGAAAAATAACTCATATTCCATTGAGAATAAGGTGAGATGCATCACCAAGATACATACATCAAAGAAACCTCATACAGGTTCAAGTCTCGACTCAATCAGCCCAGAAAAGAATAATTGATGATCTGCTTAATTAAATGATGCATTCATATTTCCCGCAAAATCATCCGCAGGGAACTTCCTCTCTGGCTCTGGCATACTTGAACAGGAATACAACAGCAGTGATCAGGAATAGTAGAACAAACATGACCATACAACAAACTTCTTCAATGGCAGTACTACAAGATGTTGACAAACGATGGAGCATCTTCCCTTGGTCCTGCCAATGATCGATACAGGTACAGCTTATCAACGGTATCCATTTCCCCTTCATTTTCCTTCATCACTTCAACCACCAGATTAGGCATTTGCTGAGCTACATCCCCACAACCCTTCACAGTTAGCCTGCATGAGTTCATCCAAAAGAACCTCATGTTGTAAAAATAGTTAAGGCCAGAGAGCAATCCTTTGTCGCCAAAAGGGCTATCTCTGACCTCAAGCTTCTGCAACCTAGTGCACCCCTCAAACACGTGTTGAAGAGACATGTCACTATTCCCGGCAAAGGCAACAGACAGAGTCTTTATGAGTTTTCCGTGTCTTCCAATGTATGCAAACGCCTTATCAGTGAGCAGGCCAGAGACTGAAAGTCTGGTGAGCTTCTTGCAGTTCATCACAATCGCCCCAAAACCCTCATCCATGGGCGCCCCGGTAATCCGATCAGGGCGGTGGCGGCCCATAATACAGAGGCGGAACACCAAAAGGTCAGGGCAGTTCTCGGACATAGCAATTACTGCTGCATTTGTCATGCGCTGGCAAAAGTAGAGAATTGATTCGAGCTTTCGGCAGCCTTCTGAGATTGCCTGGAGACCAATATCTGAGACTGAGCCCTCAGAATCCTCGGTGGCATCCAAAGGAAAAACACGTAGCTCACGGAGATTTGAGCATGTTTCAGCCACAGCCCTAAGGCCTTCATCACCCACAGTATCAAGAACCTACAATAAGAAATTGGAACACCAACACCTGATGTCAAAGTACATAAACCAATATATCTATCAATGTGGCGGCAAAAAAAAATTCACAAAATACTTACCCATAAAGTGCGAAGATTGACGCAGTGGCGAATAACTGGTATGAACTCTTCAGCAGTTAGACCCGCAAAGCTAAAATTGAGGGAAGTGAGATTGGCACAAACTTGGTAGATTGCTGGGAGGTATGCTGCATTGGCATCCAAGAAACCTGACAAACAAACAAGTGATCTGGACGCTGCGAAAGAGGTAGCAAGCTCAGACACAGACAAAGCACCCCCAGGGCCTGGCTCAGATCGGAATGATCCAGTGCCAAGGTGAGTTAGATGGGGTGCCCTTGCCATGAGACGACGCAACTGCTCTATCGACACATGGTCATTAACGCGAAGACGACGCAGAGCTGGTGAGCGCGCAACAAGTGCCTCCAGGGCCTCAAAGTTGAATGGGACACTAACACAATCAAATACAAGCGACTCCAGCGACGTGTTGCACTCTGGAAACTTGGAGATCCAATCCACTACTTCACTCTCCTCCTCATGGAAATAATCTTCAGTCAGATCCAGTACTCGTAGATGCCTAAAGAAATAGATGCAACGATCCATAAGATACACACTTGAGTACTAGTATATATCACAGTTTGAGAGATTTGTCATAACCATAATAACAGGAAAACTATCAAAAGCTGAGTGCTGGTAACGGCAAAGATTCGAGTGTGACACTATACCAAGTGTCACGAACTGAGTAGAGCTCAAGAACAATAAAGATCTAGCTTTGACAGAACGTGTAGGGATGAGAACCCAGCACGGCAATAAAAGCTATTGCCTAGATCAGATTCTGATCCATGGCAAAGCCGGACCAATAAAACCGAAAAAAGCATAAAGGAGTAGGCGTGCACATTAAATAAAGTGGGAATGGCATGATGCAGCTGAGAAATGAACAAATGCGCCAATGGCAGTACGATACTGTCCCAGCCCGTAAAGCTGATACGTTGATACGCAAAGACGAGAAAGGGAACCGTACCGGCAGCCCTCGGCGATGACGGCGAGGCCGCGCGTGGTGAACCCGTCGCAGCAGACGAGCGAGAGCTCCTTGAAGAGCGGGAAGGACTTGGGGATGAGCGCGAGCTCGTCGTCGGAGACGGTCATCCGCTTGAGGCAGATGCGCTCGAGGCGCGGGTAGGCGGGGCCGAGCGCAGCGACCCAGGGGGAGACGTTGGCGCCCCAGCCGTGCGGCACGAGGCTGAAGTCGGCGAAGCGGGGCTTCCCCTTGAGCACGACGGCCCGCACGCCCCCGAAGCGCTCGACGGCGCGGCGGGGCGAGACGGCGTAGCAGTTGCCGATGAAGAGCTCGCGTCGCGTCTGCGCCTCGGCGCGGTACCAGGAGCGGCAGACGAGCGAGGCCGCGTTGCGGTCGCGCGCCGCCGTGAGGAACTCGAGCACGCTCTCCAGCACGTTCTCCAGCACCTGGTCCGGCGGCGCCCACCTCCCGCCGTTGCTGCAGCCCCTCAGATCCGGCGCCCACCTGTCGCCCCCTCCCGGCCCGCCGCTGCCGGAGGAGTCGTCGCCATCGTCCTCCGACATCTGCGACGGCGGCGAATCCGTGTCCTCCGCCGCATCGCGCATGCCGGCGGGGGCTAGGGTTACGGCGGGCTGGGGGATCGGAGCGGGGGAGGGGGAGGAGGAGGGGGGAGCGCTCATGTGACGAGGCGCTGGAGGTGAAAAGGATTAAATAATGATTAGATCTGAGGAGCGAGCGAGGTGGACTGAGCGAAGCAATGCCCGTCCTTTTTATTCCTCTCGCTCTCGCTCTCTCTCCTCTCGCCGGTGAAAGTTTGGATTTTTGGAGATGGATGGATGGTGAGCGATGCGTCCGGACGACAGTGCCCGGAGACGACCGGGAAAGCACGGAAGAGGACGAGTATGTACGTACGAATTTACGTTGCGCCACAGAGAGATTGATGATAATGGAATGGAAGAGACATGGCCTGCTTCGAGTGCGGCCGATTATATGATGCATCAGGGTGTTTCCTGAAATGCTGGTGTAGTTCCACAAGTTTAGTCTTTTCCAGCAACTTTTCTGATGCAGTAGGTTGTTGGAACAGGTGGTAACAAGTAAGGACATGTTTGGTAGGCTGATACAACTCAGTCAAGGTCGGGCAGGATGAAAGTGAACCGTTTGGTTCCCTGCGAGCAGGCTTGGCTCGCATCGGCACGGAACTTACAGTATCCCACAATCTGGCTCGCTGGAAACGCTTGAATCGGTCGTTTCCAACGAGATAGGCTGAGTCGGGCGAAAAACGAAGACGCGGTGTAGGACGCGATGCAGGGGGGGTCGGTCGGAGATGACGGGAGGGGAAAATCGGCCGAGGCGGGATGGCACTAAATATACCCTCACCACCCTCATTTACTCGCTCACCCCTAGCTGTAGGACAATTCCTCCTCTGTTATTGGCACCGGCGGCGGCGACGACTTAGATCTGCGGCTGCGACGGCAACAACGGCGTTGGTGGCGGCAGCAGCACTCCCGTGCAGCGGCAAGAACACTCCCCGGGAGCGGCAGCTGCTTCTCCCCTTCTTCTTCAACTTCGTCGGGCAATCCTCGTCTCCGTTGACCCCGAAGCTGGTAAGCTACCCCCCCCCCCTCCTCTGTTATGTGTTAGGTCGTTCGATAGGACCGTTTAGGGTAGATAGCGTCATCGCTGACCACATCATGGATGTCGCTTAGGTTGTGCATGAACGGGCGAAGCTGCTTGTTCAGGCAGCATCGCTGATAGCTGCGGTTCAGGCCTGGACCCTATTGGTCCATAAGAGAGTTGTTCGTCGGAATGGGAAACCTCTCATTCGGTATGGTCCGGTGTTAACCCGGGATTGGGAGAGGACAGCGAATATGAATTACATTTACAACTGCAACGACACGGAGACTCTATGGATGCTTCGAATGAAAAGAGCACCTTCGTCAGGCTTGTGCAGACGTTCAGTAGCAGGGGCTGCTAGAAGATAGCATCCACACCACTGTGGAAGAGCAAGTAGCCATGTTCCTCCATGTTGTTGACCACAACCAGAGGTTCAAGGTTGTACACAATACCTTCAGGAGATCAATTGAGACCATCTCCGGGTACTTCAAGCAAGTGTTGTATGCTGTTGAGAGCTCAAAGGAGAGATGATCAGGTCACCAGTCGGGCTCCTACCAAGATTCGCACTATCCTAAGATGATATCCATACTTCAAGGTGAACAATGACAGTATGTAGTTCATGCCTTGTTATGTTGTTATTGTTCTGTTGTAGCCATACTTCAAGGTGAGCACTAACAACATCTTGTAATGTCATTTCAGGATTGCATTGGAGCAATAGATGGTACTCTTGTCACTGCCAGAGTGCGGAGGTCACAAGCTGCAACATATAGAGGGAGGAAGCAATGCACAAGCCAGAATGTGCTAGCTGCTGCTGACTTTGATCTGAAGTTCACATATGTGACCAGGAATGATCAACACATGATGCTAACATTTTTAGTGACAGTATGAGTCGTCATGATGGCATCAACATCCCCGATGGAAAGTTCTACCTAGGAGATGCTGGCTATGCATGTCGGCCAGGTGTCTTCCACCCTTGAGACCAGGTACCATCTGAACGAGTTCTCTGGTAGGAACTATCCTAGGACTCCTCAGAAAATGTTCAATTTCAGACACTCCAGCCTTAGAGTTACTATAAAGAGGGCATTTGGAGCTTGTTGACGCTCAAAAGTGGCACAATGGTAAAAGTTTCTTTAAACTATGTCAAGATTAATTCAAACTTATGATTGGAGGTCACCATGGGATGGATCTTTTCGAGAAGATCAAGATGGATATGAAGATGGTCTAAAATGGAGCTCGGATGCAAAAGTTATGACAAGTTCAGAGATGCTCATGTTGACACCAGATTAAAGAATGGCTGGAAACCCAATTAAGATGTCCTCATATGGAAAAATGATCAACACGAGTTGTCTTCGTCTCGTCGAAACAGTCGATTTGGATATAAAAATTATCTTAATCCAAGGTCGTATGCAAAAGTTAAAGCTAGTACAAGACGCTGCTACACTGGATGGCCGGACACTCCGGGAAAAACCATCCGGGTTTTGATTTTCTCTGTGGATGGCCGGACACTCCGGGTTTGTTCATCCGGGTTTTGAATTTCGCTGCTGCAGACTTCGGAGAACAGCCGAAAACTTCCTCAAGATGGGCTCAGATCAAAAAACCTTCAACATGAAAGTTGTTCGTTTCATCGAAACGGTCAAGATTTCTTTTGGGCTCGTTTCCATCCGAGATTGTTTACTCCCCCAAACATGGCCCTCAAGGTGCATCCAGATTTTACCGAACAATTTTGGAAAGTTCGGACCAAACAAATCCGAATTGGACTAGGGTTTTGGACGTGAATTGAAGCCTTTTCCTTGCACGGGAAGTCCAGTCGCCTCTTATATACTTAAGGGGTGACGGTCGATTGAACAACAACACACAATCGCAAAACCCATCTACTTTTTACCCTACTTTTACATCTCTCCCTTGTTCTTTCTCTCTCGTTCTTCGTTCGTTCTTCGTATTGAAGGGCAGCGATCCTCGAGGCTCTAGGGGCGGGAGAACTGACCTAGGGCAACCCATAGCCGCCGCATGTCCAGACAGGGTCCCTCCCGGGCGCGTGGGGTTTCGGGTCCTGAAAAGCACCTGCTGGATTGCTTGCGAACCGCGCTTCCGGACGGGTCTCCTTCAGCGTGAGCTGCGGTGCATCACCCTCGGCGTCGGAGGTACACGGTGACGTGTTCGTGTGCGAACACACTTTTTGGCGACTCCGCTGGGGAAGAAAGATCAAGAATCATCATCAACCATGTCTAATCTCCCCAAGCCCTCAGAAGTTGACGCCGATAACATCATTAAGCCCGGTCTTGATGAGCTATCGGATGAACATCGCCAAACCTACGACGCGCACAAGAAGCAGCGTGAAGAGGCTTTTGAGGCGCTCAAGAAGAAGCACGAGGAGGAGGATTTGGAAGCGTTTCTTTCAAGTTTCAAGAAGGACCGTCAAGGCAACATCACTCCGGTTGGAAACGTCAATTTTCCTCCCCTCATCGACGAACAAGATGTAATCACTGTGATTAAAGTTTTTTCTCCGAAGCAAGTGGCTATGATTGAAAGTCTTGTTAGTAAGGGTAATGTGATGACATACAATTCTTTTGTGGCTAGTGCTAATGCTCAGAAAAATATGCCTCCGTCATCTAGTAGTACTGTTGGTGTATCTGAAAATGCTAGTCCAACTTTACCTATTTCATCGGCACCTCCTATACAACAAAAATATAGTATGCCATTGAATTTTTACCCTAGTCAAACCAACCAGCTTGTGACTACACCTACATACCCTAATCCTATTATGAGTGTGCCCAATTCGGCATCAACGCTGAATCACTTTGTCACACCACCCATAGGCGCAAGCATGTTTGGTCTTCCGCCGAATTATGGTTCGGCGCCCATCCCACAAGTTGCACCAATAGCTAGTACTCAGGTTGCTCCTATGTCATTGCCACAAACATCTTCATCTACCTCGGATCCAATTTTAGCTAAATTAAGGGAGGATTTGCATAAGATGTTTCTAGAAACTTTCGGAAACGAGCCGAAAGTAAAGAGTCGTGTGTATCAAAAGCCTTATCCTGAACACTTCGATGCAATTTCTTACCCTCAAGGTTATAAGGTTCCTGATTTTGTTAAATTTAGTGGTGAGGGTACAAAAACAACTTGGGAGCATGTGAGTCAGTATCTAGCATAGTTGGGTGAAGCCGGTTCCATAGAAGAGTTGAAAGTGCGTTTATTTCCCTTGTCTTTAACCGGCACCGCATTTTCATGGTTTGCTGCTTTACCACATGGCTCAATTCTCTTATGGTCGCAATTAGAGCAAAAGTTTCATGATCACTTTTATAGCGGCGATAATGAGCTAAAATTGTCACATCTTACATCGGTTAGGCAGAAACATGATGAATCGGTCACTGATTACGTTAAGAGATTTAGAGATATAAAGAACCGATGTTATAGCTTAGTGATAACTGAGGGAGACTTGGTGGATCTTGTTCTTAATGGTTTAAAAACTCAAATTAAAGAGAGGCTAGAAAGTTATGAGTTTTTGAATATTAACCAAGTCTTGCAAAAGGCTTTGGCTCAAGAGAGTCGAAGTAAAGAGGTTCATAGGTCTACAACCGATCGTCCTAGAATGCATATGGTTGAATACAATGATGATAATTCGGGCGATGAGGTTGATTTATATACTACTGAGTTTGTTTGGTCCTCAAAGGCCAAACCCTATACATGCAAAGCTCTTAAGCCGATTCGGAAGAATCATGATGAGGAGATGAAGTTTACTTTTGATATATCTAAGTGTGATAAAATATTTGATGCTCTCTTGCAAGATAAGATGATTAGAATATCACACACCATACCGCCGTTTGACGAGCTAAAACGGCATGCCTATTGCAAATACCATAATTCATTTTCTCATGCTACTAACGATTGTAATGTTTTCTGAAGACAGATACAATCGGCCATTAATGATGGACGATTGAATTTTGCTGAGATGCAAGTTGATAAACAACCCTTCCCAATAAACACCATGGACTTGGAGGGAAGGAAAATGTTGATTCGGCCTAGCATAGCTGAATCTTCTAATAAAGATAATGTTGTTATTGGTGAACCCAGGAAAGGCAAGGAGGGCGACAAAGTCTTGGGACGAGAGGTTGTGCTTGATAAGCAGCCCGATGGCAAAAAAGTATTGAAGATCACCATAAAAAATCCTTCACTCGGGGGGCAACCACAAGTACAAGAAGATACTCATGTTAGATTTATCAAACCCAAGAATTCAGAAATTGGCAAGTGGGAAAAGAGTGAAGCTAAGCGCAAGCGAACCAGTCCAACTTTTGATATGTTGCTATCCAAATATGTAAGTCAAGCGGCCGGTTCTAGCTCTAATCGGCCATCGCATTCAAAGTGTTCAAGATTGCCTCTAGAGCAAGAGTTTCGACGCTATGCAAGGCCATATGGGTCATGGGCACCGACACCATGGATGTCACAACCCTGCTATGCGCCATATTACATGAGAGGCTTCAGTGGAGTATGGGGGCAGCCCCCAATGGCTCCTTATGCTTTTCATATGGGGCGGGCAACACCTAGAAGGCCTGCTCGCGAGAGGCTTTATTATCCCACACAAGGCCGTTTGAGCTATGGTGCTAATCGGCCAACAAAAATTTCTCCAAGTAAGGCCAACAAAAAAGTGTGGCGTGTTAAGTCACCTAATGCGAAAATTGCAGAATGTGACAAGCAAAAGGAGATCGAAAAGCCGATTGTTGGTAATCTGGCTACTTATAATGGTGATATTGTTATTGTTCAGCAGGGTTCCATGGTTAATGATCATGAGGCAAGCACAAGCAAGACCAAACCAAGGGATCCCAAATATACTCAACCTAAGTGGTGTCCTCCCGGTTTAACTAAGACCATGAAAAGGAGATTACAATGCATAAGGAACCACGAGAAGGTAGAGCATAAAGAGGAGAGGCAAAGGGACGAGTTTTTCAGTAAATTCGGCCCATGGCACCCACAAAACAAGTGTGGAGACCTAAACAAAAACAAAACACAGATGCTTCTACATTAGCTGCAGCAATACCTTCATCACCGAAAGAGGGTGATGCAACCCCTATTACATCGTCCACACCACCTGAAACATCCCCTTCAATTAAGGAAACTTTAAGCCCAATATAAACATTGGGAGATGAAGATGAGATGGTGGATTATGAATCTACGCCGGTTCAGGAAGGTATGGATATTAATATGGTATATTACTTACCTGCCGAGTTTCGTGCTAAAGGTGAAGAAGGGAGGTAGCTCAGCTGGATTTTGGTCCTAAGAATGCTATCTTCGAGAAGCCAAGAGAACCGGTGAAACACTTGAAGCCATTGTACCTCAAAGGTTATATTAACGGATCGCCGGTTGCTAGGATGCTCGTTGATGGTGGTGCTGTGGTGAATCTTATGCCCTACTCGGTCTTCAAAAAGTTGGGGTTAGATGATGATGCATTGATGAAGACCAATATGGTATTTAATGGATTCGAGGGTAAAGAAAAGACAGAGGTCAAAGGTGTGATGTGCATGGAACTCACCATGGGAAGCAAAACTTTGGCCACCACATTCTTCATCGCCGAGGTGCAAGGTAACTATAATTTATATTAGGTTGCGATTGGGTTCATGCTACCAATGTGTTCCATCTACCATGCATCAGTTCTTAATACAATGGGTCGATGATGAGGTAGAAGTCATTCACGCGGATAATTCGGCTTGTGTTGCTTTGGCCGATGCATCGGTGGATTGAAATTATCCCGATGTTACTTGCTTAACAGGGCGTGACCTCTCGGAGTTTGATTTCCTTAGTGCTACGAGGAACGGGTTCATTCCCATCTCTTTAAAGCCGGTTGGTGGTAATCGGTTCCAAGGTATGATGTAAACAAGAAGTTAAAATCAATGACCGATATAGAATTATCGCCCTAAGCATAAACATGGCCGATATAGAAATTATTGCCCAAAGCACATAAAATGGTCGATGGAGTGTTGACATCGTCCTTAGAAAAAGCATCATGCAAGTTATTTTTCGGCACACAAGTTTACCGAAAAACAGGGAGGCATGTGTTGACGCTCAAAAGTGGCACAATGGTAAAAGTTTCTTTAAACTATGTCAAGATTAATTCAAACTTATGATTGGAGGTCACCATGGGATGGATCTTTTCGAGAAGATCAAAATGGATATGAAGATGGTCTAAAATGGAGCTCGGATGCAAAAGTTATGACAAGTTCAGAGATGCTCATGTTGACACCAGATTAAAGAATGGCTGGAAACCCAATTAAGATGTCCTCATATGGAAAAATGATCAACACGAGTTGTATTCGTCTCGTCGAGACGGTCGATTTGGATATAAAAATCGTCTTAATCCAAGGTCGTATGCAAAAGTTACAGCTAGTACAAGATGCTGCTACACTGGATGGCCGGACACTCCGGGAAAAACCATCCGGGTTTTGATTTTCTCTGTGGATGGCCGGACACTCCGGGTTTGTTGGTCCGGGTTTTGAATTTCGCTGCTGCAGACTTCAGAAAACAGCCGAAAACTTTCTCAGGATGGCCTCAGATGAAAAAATGTTCAACATGAAAGTTGTTCGTCTCGTCGAAATGGTCAAGATTGCTTTTGGGCTCGTTTCCATCCAAGATTGTTTACTCCCCCAAACATGACCCTCAAGGTGCAGCCAGATTTTACCGAACAATTTTGGAAAGTTCGGACCAAACAAATCCGAATTGGACTAGGGTTTTGGACGTGAATTGTGTTGGGGAACGTAGCAGAAATTCAAAAAATTTCCTACGTATCACCAAGATCTATCTATGGAGAGACCAGCAACGAGTAGAAAGGAGAGTGCATCTACATACCCTTGTAGATCGCTAAGCGGAAGCGTTCAAGTGAACGGGGTTGATGGAGTCGTACTCGTCGTGATTCAAATCACCGATGATCAAGTGCCGAACGCACGGCACCTCCGCGTTCAACACACGTACAGCCCGGTGACATCTCCCAAGCCTTGATCCAGCAAGGAGAGAGGGAGAGGTTGAGGAAGACTCCATCCAGCAGCAGCACAACGGCGTGGTGGTGGTGGAGGAGCGTGGCAATCCTGCAGGGCTTCGCCAAGCACCGCGGGAGAGGAGGAGGACTTGGGAGAGGGGGAGGGCTGCGCCAGAACTTCGTGTGTAGCTCCCATGCGCCCCCCACTATATATAGGGGTGGAGGGGCTGGTTTCTTGCCCTCCAAGTCCATTGGGGCGTTGGCCAAGGTGGGAGGAAAGAAATCCCATCATTTCCTTCCCCACCGATTGCTATCCCCCCTTTTTAGGGATCTTGATCTTATCCCTTTGGGATATGATCTTATTCCTTCTAAGGGGGGATCTTGGTGCGCCTTGACCAGGGGTGTGGGGCCTTGCCCCCACTACCCACGTTCATGTGGGTCCCCCCATGCAGGTGGGCCCCACTCCGGAACCTTCTAGAACCTTCCCGGTACAATACCGAAAAATCCCGAACATTTTCCGGTGGCCAAAATAGGACTTCCCATATATAAATCTTTACCTCCGGACCATTCCGGAACTCCTCGTGACGTCCAGGATCTCATCCGGGACTCCGAACAACATTCGGTAACCACATACAAACTTCCTTTATAACCCTAGCGTCATCGAACCTTAAGTGTGTAGACCCTACGGGTTCGGGAGGCATGTAGACATGACCGAGACGTTCTCCGGTCAATAACCAATAGCGGGATCTGGATACCCATGTTGGCTCCCACATGTTCCACGATGATCTCATCGGATGAACCACGATGTCAAGGACTCAATCGATCCCGTATACAATTCCCTTTGTCTAGCGGTATTATACTTGCCCGAGATTCGATCGTCGGTATCCTTATACCTTGTTCAATCTCGTTACCGGCAAGTCTCTTTACTCGTTCCATAACACATCATCCCGTGATCAACTCCTTGGTCACATTGCGCATATGATGATGTCCTACCGAGTGGGCCCAGAGATACCTCTCCGTTTACACGGAGTGACAAATCCCAGTCTTGATCCGTGTCAACCCAACAGACACTTTCGGAGATACCTGTAGTGCACCTTTATAGTCACCCAGTTACGTTGTGACGTTTGATACACCCAAAGCACTCCTACGGTATCCGGGAGTTACACGATCTCATGGTCTAAGGAAGAGATACTTGACATTGGAAAAGCTCTAGCAAACGAACTACACGATCTTAGTGCTAGGCTTAGGATTGGGTCTTGTCCATCACATCATTCTCCTAATGATGTGATCCCGTTATCAACGACATCCAATGTCCATAGCCAGGAAACCATGACTATCTGTTGATCACAACGAGCTAGTCAACTAGAGGCTCACTAGGGACATATTGTGGTCTATGTATTCACACGTGTATTACGATTTCCGGATAATACAGTTATAGCATGAATAAAAGACAATTATCATGAACAAGGAAATATAATAATACTTTTATTATTGCCTCTAGGGCATATTTCCAACAGTCTCCCACTTGCACTAGAGTCAATAATCTAGTTCACATCGATATGTGATTAACACTCAAGGTCACATCCCCATGTGACTTACACCCAAAGAGTTTACTAGAGTCAATAATCTAGTTCACATTTACCATGTGATTAACACTCGATGAGTTCTGGGTTTGCTCATGTTATGCTTGTGAGAGAGGTTATAGTCAACGGGTCTGAACCTTTTAGATCCGTGTGTGCTTTACAAATCTCTATGCATCTCCTAGATGTAGCTACCACGCTCTATTTGGAGCTATTCCAAATAACTGTTCTACTTGGAGCTATACTAAAAGTTGCTCCATTATACGTATCCGGTATTTCTACTCAGAGCTATCCGGATAGGTGCTAAGCTTGCATCGACATAACTCTTTACGTCGAACTCTTTATCACCTCCATAATCGAGAAAATTCCTTAGTCCACTAGTTACTAAGGATAACTTTGACCGCTGTCCTGTGATCCATTCTTGGATCACTCTTGTACCCCTTGACTGACTCATGGCAAGGCACACTACAGGTGCGGTACACAGCATAGCATACTGTAGAGAGCCTATGATAAAAGCATAGGGGACGACCTTCGTCCTTTCTCTCTATTCTGCCGTGGTCGAGATTTTAAGTCTTAACTTCATACCTTACATCTCAGGCAAGAATTCCTTCTTTGACTGATCCATCTTGAACACCTTCAAGATCATGTCAAGGTACGTGCTCATTTGAAAGTACTATTAAGCATTTTGATCTATCTTATAGATCTTGATGCTTATTGTTCAAGTAGCCTAATCCAGGTTTTCCATTGAAAAACAGTTTTCAAATAACCCTATATGCTTTCTAGAAATTCTACATCATTTCTGATCATCAATATGTCAACAACATATACTCATCAGAAATTCTATAGTGCTCCCACTCACTTCTTTGGAAATACAAGTTTCTCATAAACTTTGTATAAACCCAAAATCTTTGATCATCTTATCAGAGCGCACATTCCAACTCCGAGATGCTTACTCCAGTCCATGGAAGGATCGCTGGAGCTAGCATACCTTTTAGCATCCTTAGGATCGACAAAAACTTTCTGATTTGTATCACATACAACCTTTCCATACGAAGACTGGTAAGGAAACTCGTTTTGTCATCCATCTGCCAGATTTCATAAATGAAGCTTATGCTAACATGAATCCGACGGACTTAAGCATCGCTACGGATGAGAAAATCTCATCGCAGTCAACTCCTTGAACTTGTGAAAAACTCTTCGCCACAAGTCGAGCTTCATAGATGGTGACATTACCATCCACGTCCGTCTTCTTCTTAAAGATCCATTTATCTCAATGGCTTGCCGGTCATTGGGCAAGTCCACCAAAGTCCATGCTTTGTTCTGATACATGGATCCTATCTCGGATTTCATGGCTTCTAACCATTTGTCAGAATTTGGGCCCACCATCGCTTCTCCATAGCTCGTAGGTTCATTGTTATCTAGCAACATGACCTTCAAGACAAGATCACCGTACCACTCTGAAGTAGTACGCGTCCTTGTCGTCCTACGAGGTTCGGTAGTGACTTGATCCAAAGCTTCATGATCACTATCATAAGCTTCCACTTCAATTGGTATAGGTGCCACAGGAACAACTTCCTGTGCCCTGCTACACACTTGTTGAAGTGACGGTTCAATAACCATATCAAGTCTCCACCATCCTCCCACTCAACTCTTTCGAGAGAAACCTTTCCTCGAGAAAGGACCCGATTAAAGAAACAATCCATATTGCTTTCGGATCTGAATTAGGAGGTATACCCAACTGTTTTGGGTGTCCTATGAAGATGCATTTATCCGCTTTGGGTTCGAGCTTATCAGCCTGAAACTTTTTCACATAAGCGTCGCAACCTCAAACCTTTAAGAAATGACAGCTTAGGTTTCTCTAAACCATAGTTCATACGGTGTCATCTCATCGGAATTACGTGGTGCCCTATTTAAAGTGAATGTGGTTGTCTCTAATGCCTAACCCATGAATGATAGTGGTAATTCGATAAGAGACATCATGGTACGCACCATATACAATAGGGTGCAACTATGATGTTCGGACACACCATCACACTATGGTGTTCCAGGCGGTTTTAATTGTGAAACAATTTCCACAATGTCTTAATTGTGTGCCAAAACTCGTAACTCAGATATTCATCTCTATGATCATATCATAGACATTTTATCCTCCTGTCACAATGATCTTCTACTTCACTCTGAAATTACTCAAACCATTCAATAATTCAGACTTGTGTTTCATCAAGTAAATATTCTCAACATCTACTCGAATCATCTGTGAAGTAAGAACATAACGATATCCACTACATGCCTCAGCACTTATTGTATTGCATACATCAAAATGTATTTCTTCCCACAAGTTGCTTTCTAGTTCCATTTTACTGAAACCGAGGATTTCAGTCATCTTGCCCATGTGGTATGATTTGTATGTCTCAAGTGATTCAAGATCAAGTGAGTTCAAATGGTCCATTTGCATGGAGTTTCTTCATGCATATACACCAATAGACATGGTTCGCATGTCTCAAACTTTTCAAAAACGAGTGAGCCCAAAGATCCATCAACATAGAGCTTCTTCATGCGTTTTATACCGATATGACTTACGTGGCAGTGCCACAAGTAGGTGGTACTATCATTACTATCTTTTGGCATGAACATGTGTATCACTACGATCGAGATTCAATAAACCATTCATTTTAGGTGCAAGACCATTCAAGGTATTATTCAAATAAACAGAGCAACCATTATTCTCCTTAAATGAATAACCGTATTGCAATAGACATAATCCAATCATGTCTATGCTCAACGCAAACACCAATCTCGATGGTAGAGGGAGCGTACGATGCTTTGATCATATCAACACTTGGAAACACTTCCAACACATATCGTCAGCTCACCTTTAGCTAGTCTCTGTTTATTCCGTAGCCTTTTGTTTCGAGTTACTAACACTTAGCAACCGAACCGGTATCTAATACCCTGGTGCTACTAGGAGTACTAGTAAAGTACACATTAACATAATGTATATCCAATATACTTCTATCGACAGCCTTCTCATCTACCAAGTATCTAGGGTAATCCTGCTCCAGTGGCTGTTCCCCTTATTACAGAAGCACTTAGTCTCGGGTTTGGGTTCAACCTTGGGTTTCTTCACTAGAGCAGCAGCTGATTTGCCGTTTCATGAAGTATCCCTTCTTGCCCTTGCCCTTCTTGAAACTAGTGGTTTCACCAACCATCAAAAATTGATGCTCCTTCTTGATTTCTACTTTCGCGGTGTCAAACATCGTGAATACCTCAAGGATCATCATATCTATCCCTGATATGTTATAGTTCATCACAAAGCTCTAGCAGCTTGGTGGCAATGACTTTGGAGAAACATCACTATCTCATATGGAAGATCAACTCCCACTTGATTCAAGTGATTGTTGTACTCAGACAATCTGAGCACAAGCTCAACGATTGAGCTTTTCTCCGTCAGTTTGCAGGTTAAGAAAATCGTCGGAGGTCTTATACCTCTTGACGTGGGCACGAGCCTGAAATCTCAATTTCAGCCCTCAAAACATCTCATATGTTCCGCGACTTTTCGAAAAACGTCTTTGGTGCCTCTGCTCTAAACCGTTTCACTGAACTATCACGTAGTTATCAAAACGTGTATGTCTGATGTTCGTAACATCCACAAACGACGTTTGGGGTTCAGCACACTGAGCGGTGCATTAAGGACATAAGCTTTCTACTGTCTGCATAATAGCTACTATCAACTTTCAACTATATTTTCTCTAGGAACATATGTAAACAGTAGAACTATAGCGTGAGCTATGACATAATTTGCAAAAGGTCTTTTTGACTATGTTCAGGATAATTAAGTTCATCTTATGAACTCCCACTCAGATAGACATCCCTCTGGTCATCTAAGTGATCACATGATCCGAGTCAAACTAGCCCGTGTCCGATCATCACGTGAGACGGACTAGTCATCATCGGTGAACATTTTCATGTTGATCGTATCTACTATGCGACTCATGCTCGACCTTTCGGTCTCCGTGTTCCGAGGCCATGTCTGTACATGCTAGGCTCGTCAAGTTAACCCTAAGTGTATTGCTGTGTAAATCTGTCTTACACCCGTTGTATGTGAACGTAAGAATCCATCACACCCGATCATCACGTGGTGCTTAGAAGCGACGAACTGTAGCAACGGTGCACAGTTAGGGGAGAACACTTCTTGAAATTGTTGTAAGGGATCATCTTATTTACTACCGTCGTCCTAAGTAAACAAGATGCATAAACATAATAAACATCACATGCAATCAAATAGTGACATGATATGGCCAATATCATTTTGCTCCTTTTGATCTCCATCTTCAGGGCTCCATGATCATCATCGTCACCGGCATGACACCATGATCTCCATCATCATGATCTCCATCATCGTGTCTCCATGAAGTCGTCTCGCCAACTTATTACTTCTACTACTATGGCTACCGGTTAGCAATAAAGTAAAGTAATTACATGGCGTTGTTCAATGACACGCAGGTCATACAATAAATTAAGACAACTCCTATGGCTCCTGCCGGTTGTCATACTCATCGACATGCAAGTCGTGAATCCTATTACAAGAACATGATCAATCTCATACATCACATATCATTCATCACATTCTTCTTGGCCATATCACATCACATAGCATACCCTGCAAAAACAAGTTAGATGTCCTCTAATTGTTGTTTGCATGTTTTACGTGGCTGCTATGGGTTTCTAGCAAGAACGTTTCTTACCTACGCAAAACCACAACGTGATATGTCAATTGCTATTTACCCTTCATAAGGACCCTTTTCATCGAATACGTTCGGACTAAAGTGGGAGAGACTGGCACCCGCTAGCCACCTTATGCACCAAGTGCATGTCAATCGGTGGAACCTGTCTCACGTAAGAGTACGTGTAAGGTCGGTCCGGGCCGCTTCATCCCACAATACCGTCGAAACAAGATTGAACTAGTAACGGTAAGCATATTGAACAACATCAACGCCCACAACTACTTTGTGTTCTACTCGTGCAAAGAATCTACACAATAAACCTGGCTCTGATACCACTGTTGGGGAACGTAGCAGAAATTCAAAAAATTTCCTACGTATCACCAAGATCTATCTATGGAGAGACCAGCAACGAGTAGAAAGGAGAGTGCATCTACATACCCTTGTAGATCGCTAAGCGGAAGCGTTCAAGTGAATGGGGTTGATGGAGTCGTACTCGTCGTGATTCAAATCACCGATGATCAAGTGCCGAACGCACGGCACCTCCGCGTTCAACACACGTACAGCCCGGTGACGTCTCCCAAGCCTTGATCCAGCAAGGAGAGAGGGAGAGGTTGAGGAAGACTCCATCCAGCAGCAGCACAATGGCGTGGTGGTGGTGGAGGAGCGTGGCAATCCTGCAGGGCTTCGCCAAGCACCGCGGGAGAGGAGGAGGACTTGGGAGAGGGGGAGGGCTGCGCCAGAACTTCGTGTGTAGCTCCCATGCGCCCCCCACTATATATAGGGGTGGAGGGGCTGGTTTCTTGCCCTCCAAGTCCATTGGGGCGTTGGCCAAGGTGGGAGGAAAGAAATCCCATCATTTCCTTCCCCACCGATTGCTATCCCCCCTTTTTAGGGATCTTGATCTTATCCCTTTGGGATATGATCTTATTCCTTCTAAGGGGGGATCTTGGTGCGCCTTGACCAGGGGTGTGGGGCCTTGCCCCCACTACCCATGTTCATGTGGGTCCCCCCATGCAGGTGGGCCCCACTCCGGAACCTTCTAGAACCTTCCCGGTACAATACCGAAAAATCCCGAACATTTTCCGGTGGCCAAAATAGGACTTCCCATATATAAATCTTTACCTTCGGACCATTCCGGAACTCCTCGTGACGTCCGGGATCTCATCCGGGACTCCGAACAACATTCGGTAACCACATACAAACTTCCTTTATAACCCTAGCGTCATCGAACCTTAAGTGTGTAGACCCTACGGGTTCGGGAGGCATGTAGACATGACCGAGACGTTCTCCGGTCAATAACCAATAGCGGGATCTGGATACCCATGTTGGCTCCCACATGTTCCACGATGATCTCATCGGATGAACCACGATGTCAAGGACTCAATCGATCCCGTATACAATTCCCTTTGTCTAGCGGTATTATACTTGCCCGAGATTCGATCGTCGGTATCCTTATACCTTGTTCAATCTCGTTACCGGCAAGTCTCTTTACTCGTTCCATAACACATCATCCCGTGATCAACTCCTTGGTCACATTGCGCATATGATGATGTCCTACCGAGTGGGCCCAGAGATACCTCTCCATTTACACGGAGTGACAAATCCCAGTCTTGATCCGTGTCAACCCAACAGACACTTTCGGAGATACCTGTAGTGCACCTTTATAGTCACCCAGTTACGTTGTGACGTTTGATACACCCAAAGCACTCCTACGGTATCCGGGAGTTACACGATCTCATGGTCTAAGGAAGAGATACTTGACATTGGAAAAGCTCTAGCAAACGAACTACACGATCTTAGTGCTAGGCTTAGGATTGGGTCTTGTCCATCACATCATTCTCCTAATGATGTGATCCCGTTATCAACGACATCCAATGTCCATAGCCAGGAAACCATGACTATCTGTTGATCACAACGAGCTAGTCAACTAGAGGCTCACTAGGGACATATTGTGGTCTATGTATTCACACGTGTATTACGATTTCCGGATAATACAGTTATAGCATGAATAAAAGACAATTATCATGAACAAGGAAATATAATAATACTTTTATTATTGCCTCTAGGGCATATTTCCAACAGTCTCCCACTTGCACTAGAGTCAATAATCTAGTTCACATCGATATGTGATTAACACTCAAGGTCACATCCCCATGTGACTTACACCCAAAGAGTTTACTAGAGTCAATAATCTAGTTCACATTTACCATGTGATTAACACTCGATGAGTTCTGGGTTTGCTCATGTTATGCTTGTGAGAGAGGTTATA
Organism: Triticum timopheevii; assembly: GCA_963921465.1. NCBI lineage: Eukaryota > Viridiplantae > Streptophyta > Magnoliopsida > Poales > Poaceae > Triticum > Triticum timopheevii. The sequence goes on from OY997272.1 coordinate 501,398,868, forward strand.
GTCAACGGGTCTGAACCTTTTAGATCCGTGTGTGCTTTACAAATCTCTATGCATCTCCTAGATGTAGCTACCACGCTCTATTTGGAGCTATTCCAAATAACTGTTCTACTTGGAGCTATACTAAAAGTTGCTCCATTATACGTATCCGGTATTTCTACTCAGAGCTATCCGGATAGGTGCTAAGCTTGCATCGACATAACTCTTTACGTCGAACTCTTTATCACCTCCATAATCGAGAAAATTCCTTAGTCCACTAGTTACTAAGGATAACTTTGACCGCTGTCCTGTGATCCATTCTTGGATCACTCTTGTACCCCTTGACTGACTCATGGCAAGGCACACTACAGGTGCGGTACACAGCATAGCATACTGTAGAGAGCCTATGATAAAAGCATAGGGGACGACCTTCGTCCTTTCTCTCTATTCTGCCGTGGTCGAGATTTTAAGTCTTAACTTCATACCTTACATCTCAGGCAAGAATTCCTTCTTTGACTGATCCATCTTGAACACCTTCAAGATCATGTCAAGGTACGTGCTCATTTGAAAGTACTATTAAGCATTTTGATCTATCTTATAGATCTTGATGCTTATTGTTCAAGTAGCCTAATCCAGGTTTTCCATTGAAAAACAGTTTTCAAATAACCCTATATGCTTTCTAGAAATTCTACATCATTTCTGATCATCAATATGTCAACAACATATACTCATCAGAAATTCTATAGTGCTCCCACTCACTTCTTTGGAAATACAAGTTTCTCATAAACTTTGTATAAACCCAAAATCTTTGATCATCTTATCAGAGCGCACATTCCAACTCCGAGATGCTTACTCCAGTCCATGGAAGGATCGCTGGAGCTAGCATACCTTTTAGCATCCTTAGGATCGACAAAAACTTTCTGATTTGTATCACATACAACCTTTCCATACGAAGACTGGTAAGGAAACTCGTTTTGTCATCCATCTGCCAGATTTCATAAATGAAGCTTATGCTAACATGAATCCGACGGACTTAAGCATCGCTACGGATGAGAAAATCTCATCGCAGTCAACTCCTTGAACTTGTGAAAAACTCTTCGCCACAAGTCGAGCTTCATAGATGGTGACATTACCATCCACGTCCGTCTTCTTCTTAAAGATCCATTTATCTCAATGGCTTGCCGGTCATTGGGCAAGTCCACCAAAGTCCATGCTTTGTTCTGATACATGGATCCTATCTCGGATTTCATGGCTTCTAACCATTTGTCAGAATTTGGGCCCACCATCGCTTCTCCATAGCTCGTAGGTTCATTGTTATCTAGCAACATGACCTTCAAGACAAGATCACCGTACCACTCTGAAGTAGTACGCGTCCTTGTCGTCCTACGAGGTTCGGTAGTGACTTGATCCAAAGCTTCATGATCACTATCATAAGCTTCCACTTCAATTGGTATAGGTGCCACAGGAACAACTTCCTGTGCCCTGCTACACACTTGTTGAAGTGACGGTTCAATAACCATATCAAGTCTCCACCATCCTCCCACTCAACTCTTTCGAGAGAAACCTTTCCTCGAGAAAGGACCCGATTAAAGAAACAATCCATATTGCTTTCGGATCTGAATTAGGAGGTATACCCAACTGTTTTGGGTGTCCTATGAAGATGCATTTATCCGCTTTGGGTTCGAGCTTATCAGCCTGAAACTTTTTCACATAAGCGTCGCAACCTCAAACCTTTAAGAAATGACAGCTTAGGTTTCTCTAAACCATAGTTCATACGGTGTCATCTCATCGGAATTACGTGGTGCCCTATTTAAAGTGAATGTGGTTGTCTCTAATGCCTAACCCATGAATGATAGTGGTAATTCGATAAGAGACATCATGGTACGCACCATATACAATAGGGTGCAACTATGATGTTCGGACACACCATCACACTATGGTGTTCCAGGCGGTTTTAATTGTGAAACAATTTCCACAATGTCTTAATTGTGTGCCAAAACTCGTAACTCAGATATTCATCTCTATGATCATATCATAGACATTTTATCCTCCTGTCACAATGATCTTCTACTTCACTCTGAAATTACTCAAACCATTCAATAATTCAGACTTGTGTTTCATCAAGTAAATATTCTCAACATCTACTCGAATCATCTGTGAAGTAAGAACATAACGATATCCACTACATGCCTCAGCACTTATTGTATTGCATACATCAAAATGTATTTCTTCCCACAAGTTGCTTTCTAGTTCCATTTTACTGAAACCGAGGATTTCAGTCATCTTGCCCATGTGGTATGATTTGCATGTCTCAAGTGATTCAAGATCAAGTGAGTTCAAATGGTCCATTTGCATGGAGTTTCTTCATGCATATACACCAATAGACATGGTTCGCATGTCTCAAACTTTTCAAAAACGAGTGAGCCCAAAGATCCATCAACATAGAGCTTCTTCATGCGTTTTATACCGATATGACTTACGTGGCAGTGCCACAAGTAGGTGGTACTATCATTACTATCTTTTGGCATGAACATGTGTATCACTACGATCGAGATTCAATAAACCATTCATTTTAGGTGCAAGACCATTCAAGGTATTATTCAAATAAACAGAGCAACCATTATTCTCCTTAAATGAATAACCGTATTGCAATAGACATAATCCAATCATGTCTATGCTCAACGCAAACACCAATCTCGATGGTAGAGGGAGCGTACGATGCTTTGATCATATCAACACTTGGAAACACTTCCAACACATATCGTCAGCTCACCTTTAGCTAGTCTCTGTTTATTCCGTAGCCTTTTGTTTCGAGTTACTAACACTTAGCAACCGAACCGGTATCTAATACCCTGGTGCTACTAGGAGTACTAGTAAAGTACACATTAACATAATGTATATCCAATATACTTCTATCGACAGCCTTCTCATCTACCAAGTATCTAGGGTAATCCTGCTCCAGTGGCTGTTCCCCTTATTACAGAAGCACTTAGTCTCGGGTTTGGGTTCAACCTTGGGTTTCTTCACTAGAGCAGCAGCTGATTTGCCGTTTCATGAAGTATCCCTTCTTGCCCTTGCCCTTCTTGAAACTAGTGGTTTCACCAACCATCAAAAATTGATGCTCCTTCTTGATTTCTACTTTCGCGGTGTCAAACATCGTGAATACCTCAAGGATCATCATATCTATCCCTGATATGTTATAGTTCATCACAAAGCTCTAGCAGCTTGGTGGCAATGACTTTGGAGAAACATCACTATCTCATATGGAAGATCAACTCCCACTTGATTCAAGTGATTGTTGTACTCAGACAATCTGAGCACAAGCTCAACGATTGAGCTTTTCTCCGTCAGTTTGCAGGTTAAGAAAATCGTCGGAGGTCTTATACCTCTTGACGTGGGCACGAGCCTGAAATCTCAATTTCAGCCCTCAAAACATCTCATATGTTCCGCGACTTTTCGAAAAACGTCTTTGGTGCCTCTGCTCTAAACCGTTTCACTGAACTATCACGTAGTTATCAAAACGTGTATGTCTGATGTTCGTAACATCCACAAACGATGTTTGGGGTTCAGCACACTGAGCGGTGCATTAAGGACATAAGCTTTCTACTGTCTGCATAATAGCTACTATCAACTTTCAACTATATTTTCTCTAGGAACATATGTAAACAGTAGAACTATAGCGTGAGCTATGACATAATTTGCAAAAGGTCTTTTTGACTATGTTCAGGATAATTAAGTTCATCTTATGAACTCCCACTCAGATAGACATCCCTCTGGTCATCTAAGTGATCACATGATCCGAGTCAAACTAGCCCGTGTCCGATCATCACGTGAGACGGACTAGTCATCATCGGTGAACATTTTCATGTTGATCGTATCTACTATGCGACTCATGCTCGACCTTTCGGTCTCCGTGTTCCGAGGCCATGTCTGTACATGCTAGGCTCGTCAAGTTAACCCTAAGTGTATTGCTGTGTAAATCTGTCTTACACCCGTTGTATGTGAACGTAAGAATCCATCACACCCGATCATCACGTGGTGCTTAGAAGCGACGAACTGTAGCAACGGTGCACAGTTAGGGGAGAACACTTCTTGAAATTGTTGTAAGGGATCATCTTATTTACTACCGTCGTCCTAAGTAAACAAGATGCATAAACATAATAAACATCACATGCAATCAAATAGTGACATGATATGGCCAATATCATTTTGCTCCTTTTGATCTCCATCTTCAGGGCTCCATGATCATCATCGTCACCGGCATGACACCATGATCTCCATCATCATGATCTCCATCATCGTGTCTCCATGAAGTCGTCTCGCCAACTTATTACTTCTACTACTATGGCTACCGGTTAGCAATAAAGTAAAGTAATTACATGGCGTTGTTCAATGACACGCAGGTCATACAATAAATTAAGACAACTCCTATGGCTCCTGCCGGTTGTCATACTCATCGACATGCAAGTCGTGAATCCTATTACAAGAACATGATCAATCTCATACATCACATATCATTCATCACATTCTTCTTGGCCATATCACATCACATAGCATACCCTGCAAAAACAAGTTAGATGTCCTCTAATTGTTGTTTGCATGTTTTACGTGGCTGCTATGGGTTTCTAGCAAGAACGTTTCTTACCTACGCAAAACCACAACGTGATATGTCAATTGCTATTTACCCTTCATAAGGACCCTTTTCATCGAATACGTTCGGACTAAAGTGGGAGAGACTGGCACCCGCTAGCCACCTTATGCACCAAGTGCATGTCAATCGGTGGAACCTGTCTCACGTAAGAGTACGTGTAAGGTCGGTCCGGGCCGCTTCATCCCACAATACCGTCGAAACAAGATTGGACTAGTAACGGTAAGCATATTGAACAACATCAACGCCCACAACTACTTTGTGTTCTACTCGTGCAAAGAATCTACACAATAAACCTGGCTCTGATACCACTGTTGGGGAACGTAGCAGAAATTCAAAAAATTTCCTACGTATCACCAAGATCTATCTATGGAGAGACCAGCAACGAGTAGAAAGGAGAGTGCATCTACATACCCTTGTAGATCGCTAAGCGGAAGCGTTCAAGTGAATGGGGTTGATGGAGTCGTACTCGTCGTGATTCAAATCACCGATGATCAAGTGCCGAACGCACGGCACCTCCGCGTTCAACACACGTACAGCCCGGTGACGTCTCCCAAGCCTTGATCCAGCAAGGAGAGAGGGAGAGGTTGAGGAAGACTCCATCCAGCAGCAGCACAATGGCGTGGTGGTGGTGGAGGAGCGTGGCAATCCTGCAGGGCTTCGCCAAGCACCGTGGGAGAGGAGGAGGACTTGGGAGAGGGGGAGGGCTGCGCCAGAACTTCGTGTGTAGCTCCCATGCGCCCCCCACTATATATAGGGGTGGAGGGGCTGGTTTCTTGCCCTCCAAGTCCATTGGGGCGTTGGCCAAGGTGGGAGGAAAGAAATCCCATCATTTCCTTCCCCACCGATTGCTATCCCCCCTTTTTAGGGATCTTGATCTTATCCCTTTGGGATATGATCTTATTCCTTCTAAGGGGGGATCTTGGTGCGCCTTGACCAGGGGTGTGGGGCCTTGCCCCCACTACCCACGTTCATGTGGGTCCCCCCATGCAGGTGGGCCCCACTCCGGAACCTTCTAGAACCTTCCCGGTACAATACCGAAAAATCCCGAACATTTTCCGGTGGCCAAAATAGGACTTCCCATATATAAATCTTTACCTTCGGACCATTCCGGAACTCCTCGTGACGTCCGGGATCTCATCCGGGACTCCGAACAACATTCGGTAACCACATACAAACTTCCTTTATAACCCTAGCGTCATCGAACCTTAAGTGTGTAGACCCTACGGGTTCGGGAGGCATGTAGACATGACCGAGACGTTCTCCGGTCAATAACCAATAGCGGGATCTGGATACCCATGTTGGCTCCCACATGTTCCACGATGATCTCATCGGATGAACCACGATGTCAAGGACTCAATCGATCCCGTATACAATTCCCTTTGTCTAGCGGTATTATACTTGCCCGAGATTCGATCGTCGGTATCCTTATACCTTGTTCAATCTCGTTACCGGCAAGTCTCTTTACTCGTTCCATAACACATCATCCCGTGATCAACTCCTTGGTCACATTGCGCATATGATGATGTCCTACCGAGTGGGCCCAGAGATACCTCTCCGTTTACACGGAGTGACAAATCCCAGTCTTGATCCGTGTCAACCCAACAGACACTTTCGGAGATACCTGTAGTGCACCTTTATAGTCACCCAGTTACGTTGTGACGTTTGATACACCCAAAGCACTCCTACGGTATCCGGGAGTTACACGATCTCATGGTCTAAGGAAGAGATACTTGACATTGGAAAAGCTCTAGCAAACGAACTACACGATCTTAGTGCTAGGCTTAGGATTGGGTCTTGTCCATCACATCATTCTCCTAATGATGTGATCCCGTTATCAACGACATCCAATGTCCATAGCCAGGAAACCATGACTATCTGTTGATCACAACGAGCTAGTCAACTAGAGGCTCACTAGGGACATATTGTGGTCTATGTATTCACACGTGTATTACGATTTCCGGATAATACAGTTATAGCATGAATAAAAGACAATTATCATGAACAAGGAAATATAATAATACTTTTATTATTGCCTCTAGGGCATATTTCCAACAGTCTCCCACTTGCACTAGAGTCAATAATCTAGTTCACATCGATATGTGATTAACACTCAAGGTCACATCCCCATGTGACTTACACCCAAAGAGTTTACTAGAGTCAATAATCTAGTTCACATTTACCATGTGATTAACACTCGATGAGTTCTGGGTTTGCTCATGTTATGCTTGTGAGAGAGGTTATAGTCAACGGGTCTGAACCTTTTAGATCCGTGTGTGCTTTACAAATCTCTATGCATCTCCTAGATGTAGCTACCACGCTCTATTTGGAGCTATTCCAAATAACTGTTCTACTTGGAGCTATACTAAAAGTTGCTCCATTATACGTATCCGGTATTTCTACTCAGAGCTATCCGGATAGGTGCTAAGCTTGCATCGACATAACTCTTTACGTCGAACTCTTTATCACCTCCATAATCGAGAAAATTCCTTAGTCCACTAGTTACTAAGGATAACTTTGACCGCTGTCCTGTGATCCATTCTTGGATCACTCTTGTACCCCTTGACTGACTCATGGCAAGGCACACTACAGGTGCGGTACACAGCATAGCATACTGTAGAGAGCCTATGATAAAAGCATAGGGGACGACCTTCGTCCTTTCTCTCTATTCTGCCGTGGTCGAGATTTTAAGTCTTAACTTCATACCTTACATCTCAGGCAAGAATTCCTTCTTTGACTGATCCATCTTGAACACCTTCAAGATCATGTCAAGGTACGTGCTCATTTGAAAGTACTATTAAGCATTTTGATCTATCTTATAGATCTTGATGCTTATTGTTCAAGTAGCCTAATCCAGGTTTTCCATTGAAAAACAGTTTTCAAATAACCCTATATGCTTTCTAGAAATTCTACATCATTTCTGATCATCAATATGTCAACAACATATACTCATCAGAAATTCTATAGTGCTCCCACTCACTTCTTTGGAAATACAAGTTTCTCATAAACTTTGTATAAACCCAAAATCTTTGATCATCTTATCAGAGCGCACATTCCAACTCCGAGATGCTTACTCCAGTCCATGGAAGGATCGCTGGAGCTAGCATACCTTTTAGCATCCTTAGGATCGACAAAAACTTTCTGATTTGTATCACATACAACCTTTCCATATGAAGACTGGTAAGGAAACTCGTTTTGTCATCCATCTGCCAGATTTCATAAATGCAGCTTATGCTAACATGAATCCGACGGACTTAAGCATCGCTACGGATGAGAAAATCTCATCGCAGTCAACTCCTTGAACTTGTGAAAAACTCTTCGCCACAAGTCGAGCTTCATAGATGGTGACATTACCATCCACGTCCGTCTTCTTCTTAAAGATCCATTTATCTCAATGGCTTGCCGGTCATTGGGCAAGTCCACCAAAGTCCATGCTTTGTTCTGATACATGGACCCTATTCAGCCATGTTGGCTCTTAATAACTTGTACTGTCATTTGCTAGTAGTTAAGATAAACTATCATTTGTTTCCTAGTTAAGACAAGACAATGTTTAGTGTGTGTGTGGTAAGGCCACCACTACTGAGAAGTGGTGATCACATCTTTAGCCGCTTGCAACCAAACAACGTGTTGTTTGTCTGGCAATAGCGATGCAGGAAATCAAACGGTGTGATGGCTAATTGCTCCCCTCATGTACGGAGCCTAATATAGGCAACCAAACTACATGTAGATGTTGGTTTTTAGCCTACATTTGCCCAACCAGACCCGACTGGGACAAGTATGCAAAATGCCCTAAAACAGAGATGTGAACCAAACACATCCTAAGTTCTGAGTTGAAAAATATATTATAAGAGCATCCACAACCAGACCTCTCAAACCCACTTTCCTCTATCTGCGCCAGACGGACGACCCAGTCAGTAACCGGTCATAAAAATGTGACCCAACCGCACCTCTCAAACCAGCCCCATGCGTTTGGGTTGTTCGATGCCCCACAAACCCAGCCCATATCTGGGACGGATATTAGAAGTCCCGGGTGCATTCAGCACGCCAGATCCAATAGACCGGACCGACCCTGAAGTAGCACAAAGTTGTGGAGGAGCAACTCCACCTTGTTACTACAATCTGTACAACACAAGTGTTGAAGGAACAACATCAATGTGTTGCGCTAGATATCGCTCTAGAGATGAAGATAGTGCTGATATGGCAACAAGAGTTCAATCCAAAACTCCTAGAACGCTAGATCTAGTCCAAGATCTTCGATAAGAACATGAAGTTCTATTATAGGTAGTAGGGGTACATAGTCTATAGTTTGGGTATAAACTAGAGGTGAGGACCTCTATTTATAGGGCTTTGGAAAGCCTTCACATACTTCTACATATGGCTAGAACACTCCAGAAAACATTACTTAAGATTCTCCATTCTACTCATAGTTAGACGACTCTAGAAAATTATAGCTAGGGTTGAGAAAATAAAAGAAATACCTGACTACAATAGAAGTCTCTAGAAGTAGCTAAATAGATTTGACATATGATTATATTTTTATTTTCCTCATCTATTGTTCCTCATCATTCTCCCCTGGTTGTTTAGAACTCGACCTCGATTTATCTTCGTAGAGCGCTTCTTCTGGATGGTAGAGAGTCAAGTCTACAACATTGAAAGTGTTGGATATACCCATGTCACTTGGAAGATCTATCACATAAGCATTATCATTTATCTTCCTCATGATAGATAAGGGCACATACCTTCGCTGCCTAAGCTTCCCCTTAACACCTAAAGGTAGCCTCTCTTTTCGGAGGTAGACCATCACCTTATCACCAACTTGGAATGGTTTTGGCCTCCTTTTGCAATCAGAAAGTTGTTTATATTTCTGATTTTGTGCTTCCAAAACACCATGAATCTCTTCAAATAGTTTAGTGTAATTATCAGCAAAGGACAATGCTGATTTTGAGATTCCTCTTGATGGTAGCTTCACTAGGACCACTACATTTGTTGGAACTTTAGTGTAGACAATGGAAAAATGACTCCTTTATGTGGATCTATGCTTGGAATTACTGTAGGAGAACTCTGCAAGGGATAATGCAAAATCCCATTGCCCTTTCTTTCTCCACAAATGCAACAGATTATATTACCCAAAAACTTGTTCACCACTTTTGTTTGTCCATCCATTTGTGGATGAGCAATGCTAGAAAATTTCACTTCAGTGTTGAATTGTTTCCACAAAGTGAGCCAAAATGCAGCAAGAAATTTGCTATCACGGCCTGAGACAATGTACATTGGAACTCCATGAAGTCTTACCACTTCTCGAAAGAATATGTTTACCACATGATGAGCATTCGTTGTCTTGTGGCATGGGATGAAATGAGCCATCTTAGAATATATCCACGACCACAAACACGACATCACTCCCTCGTCTTGTTCTTGGCAAGCTCAAGATGAAGTCCATAGAGATGTCCTCCTGTGGAGCGATAGCAATAGGCGAAGGCATGCATAACCCTATGTTCTAGACTTGGCCTTTGTAGGTTTGACATATAGGGCATCGCTGAACAAATTTTCCAGCATCTCTCTTTAGTTGTCGCCAAAAGTAGCGAGATTACAGGTTAGCGATAGTCTTGTCTTGTCCAACATGGCCACTAAGATCACTTGAATGGAGTTCTATAATTAGTTTGTCATCCAGAGAACTCCTTGCGACACACACACGATCATTTTGAAGAGATAGCCATCCTGCACCAAATAGTCGCCACCTAATGGCTGGCCTGTGATGTGCTTTACCCAAACATGGCCAAAATATTCATCATCCTCATATGACTCCTTTATTTGATCCATGCCTGGAAGTTCAGCCTCAAAAGAAGTCAAGAGGCATGCACGATGACTCAAAGCATCGACCACTTGGTTAGTTGTTCCAGATTTATGCACGATGAGATAGTTAAACCTCTCAAGATCTGCTGCCCATCTTGCTATCATGCGTCAACATGCTTTTAATTTAAAAAATGCTTCAAGGATTGATGGTCACTATAAACAATGAACTCTTTAGGAAGCAAGTGGACTTCCCAAGTTTTCAAAGCTATGAAAACAACATACAATTCTTGTTGATAAGTACTCCATTTCTTCCTTGCTTAGCTTAATTTCTCACTAAAGAAATCAATGGAATTCCTTTATTGAGATAGAACATACCTAATGCCTACTCCACTTGCATCACATGCTTCAACTCAAATGTCTTGTTGAAATCAGGTGGAACCAAAACAGGAGCTTGTGAGAGTTTTTGCTTGATCTCATCGAAACTAGCTTCGACCGCTTCTTTCCATTCAAACTTTACCTTCTTCGGGCACTCGGTAATTGGTGCCATTGAAGGAAATATGCCCTGGAGGCAATAATAAAGTTGTTATTTATATTTCCTTATATCATGATAAATGTTTATTATCCATGCTAGAATTGTATTAACTGGAAACTTAGTACATGTGTGAATACATAGACAATACACAATGTCCCTAGTATGTCTATACTTGACTAGCTCGTTAATCAAAGATAGTTATGTTTCCTAACCATAGACATGTGTTGTCATTTGTTAAACGGGATCACATCATTAGAGAATGATGTGATGGACGAGACCCATCCATTAGCTTAGCATTATGATCGTTACAGTTTTATTGCTACTGTTTTCTTCATGACTTATACATGTTCCTCTGACTATGAGATTATGCAACTCCCGAATATCGAAGGAACACCTTATGTGCTATCAAACATCACAACATAACTGGGTGATTATAAAGATGCTCTACAGGTGTTTCCGAAGGTGTTTGTTGGGTTGGCATAGATCAAGATTAGGATTTGTCACTCCGTGTATCGGAAAGGTATCTCTGGGCCCTCTCGGCAATGCTCATCACTATAAGCCTTGCAAGAAATGTGACTAATGAGTTAGTTACGTGATGAAGAATTATGGAACGAGTAAACAGACTTGCTAGTAACGACATTGAACTAGGTATGATGATACCGACGATCGAATCTCGGGCAAGTAACATACCGATGACAAAGGGAACAACGTATGTTGTTATGCGGTTTGACCGATAAAGATCTTCGTAGAATATGTAGGAGCCAATATGAGTATCCAGGTTCCGCTATTGGTTATTGATCGGAGATGTGTCTCGATCATGTCTACATAGTTCTCGAACCCGTAGGGTCCGCACGCTTAACGTTCGATGACGATTTGTATTAAGAGTTATGTGTTTTTGATGATCGAAGTTTGTTCGGAGTACTGGATGAGATCACGGACATGACGAGGAGTCTCGAAATGGTCGAGACATAAAGATTGATATATTGGAAGGTTATGTTCGGACACCGAAAAGGTTTTGGAAAGGTTCGGACATTTTTCAGAGTACAGGGAGGTTACCGGAACCCCCCGGAAGAGTATTGGGCCTTCGTGGGCCTTAGTGGAGAGAGGAGGCCGGCGGCCAAGAGGTGGCGCTCGCCTCCCCAGGCCAAACCGAGTTGGACTAGGGGAGGCCCCCCTTTCCTTCTCCCTCTCTATTTCCCTTCCCCCTTCTCCTACTCCGAAAAGGAAGGGGGAATCCTACTAGGACTGGGAGTCCTAGTAGGACTCCCCCTGGCGCGCCCTCCTCTAGGCCGGCCGCCTCCTCGCTCCCTCCTTTGTATACGTGGGCAGGGGCACCCCAAAGGCACATAAATTGTTCTTTGCCGTGTGCGGTGCCCCCTCCGCAGTTTACGCCTCCGGTCATAGCGTCGTAGTGCTTAGGCAAAGCCTGCGTGGATCACATCATCAACACCGTTGCCACGCTGTCGTGCTGAGGAACTCTCCCTCGACCCTATATGTTCGGGGGACGTCATCGAGTTGAACATGTGCTGAACACGGAGGTGCCGTACGTTCGGTACTTGGATCGGTTGGATCGTGAAGACGTTCGACTACATCAACCGCGTTAACTAACGCTTCCGCTTTCGGTCTACGAGGGTACGTGGACACACTCTCCCCCTCTTGTTGCTATGCATCTCATAGATAGATCTTGCGTGATCGTAGGAAAATTTTGAAATTGCATGCTACATTCCCCAACAGTGGTATCAGAGCTAGGTCTATGCGTAGATGATATGCATGAGTAGAACACAAAGAGTTGTGGGCGATAATAGTCATACTACTTACCACCAACGTCTTACTTTGATTTAGCGGTATTGTTGGATGAAGTGGTCCGGACCGACATTACATGACCATGTTCATGAGACTGTTCTACCGACGTGCTTTTGCACATAGGTGGCTGGCGGGTGTCTGTTTCTTCAACTTTAGTTCAATCGAGTTTGACTACGACCGGTCCTTGTTGAAGGTTAAAACAACACACTTGATGAAAAATCGTTGTGGTTTTGATGCGTAGGTAAGAACGGTTCTTGCTAGAAGAATGTAGCAGCCATGTAAAACTTGCAACAACAAAGTAGAGGACGTCTAACTTGTTTTTGCAGGGCTTGTTGTGATGTGATATGGTCAAGACATGATGTGATATAAATCATTGTATGAGATGATCATGTTTTGTAACAGAGTTATCGGCAACTGGCACGAGCCATATGGTTGTCACTTTATTGTATGAAATGCAATCGCCATGTAATTGCTTTACTTTATCACTAAGCGGTAGTGATAGTCGTAGAAGTAATATTTGGTGAGACGACAACGATGCTACGATGGAGATCAAGGTGTCAACCGGTGACGACGAAGATCATGACGATGCTTCGGTGATGGAGATCATGAGCACAAGTTGATGATGGCCATATCATGTCACATATTTTGATTGCATGTGATGTTTATCTTTTATGCATCTTATTTTGCTTAGTATGGCGGTAGCATTATAATATGACCCCTCACTAAATTTCAAGGTATAAGTGTTCTCCCTGAGTATGCACCATTGCTACAATTCGTCGTGCGGAGACACCACGTGATGATCGGGTGTGATAAGCTCTACGTTCACATACAACGGGTGCAAGCCAGTTTTGCACATGCAGAATACTCGGGTTAAACTTGACGAGCCTAGCATATGCAGATATGGCCTCGGAACACTGAGACCGAAAGGTCGAATGTGAATCCTATAGTAGATATGATCACATAGAGATGTTCACCATTGAAAACTACTCCATCTCACGTGATGATCGGACATGGTTTAGTTGATTTGGATCACGTGATCATTTAGATGACTAGAGGGATGTCTATCTAAGTGGGAGTTTTTTAGTAATATGATTAATTGAACTTTAATTTATCATGAACTTAGTCCTGATAGTTTTTTGCATATCTATGTTGTTGTAGATCAATGGCTTGTGCTACCGTTCCCTTGAATTTTAATGCGTTCCTAGAGAAAGCTAAGTTGAAAGACGATGGTAGCAATTACACGGACTGGGTCCATAACTTGAGGTTTATCCTCATTACTGCACAGAAGAATTACGTCCTGGAAGCACCGCTAGGTGCAAGGCCTGCTGCAGGAGCAACTGCGGACGTTATGAACGTCTGGCAGACTAAAGCTGATGACTACTAGATAGTTCAGCGTGCCTTGCTTTAAGTCTTAGAATCAGGACTTCAAAGACGTTTTGAACGTCATGGAGCATATGAGATGTTCCAAGAGTTGAAGTTAATATTTCAAGCAAATGCCCGAGTTGAGAGATATGAAGTCTCCAACAAGTTCTATAGCTGCAAAATGGAGGAGAATAGTTCTGTCCATGAACACACACTCAGAATGTCTGGGTACCATAACCACTTGACTCAATTGGGAGTTAATATTCCTGATGATAGTGTCATTAACACAGTTCTTCAATCACTGCCACCAAGCTATAAAGGCTTCATGATGAACTATAATATGCAAGGGATGATGAAAATGATTCCCGAGGTCTTCACAATGCTAAAGGCTGTGTACGTAGGTAGAAATCAAGAAGGAGCATCAAGTGTTGATGGTTAACAAGACCACAAGTTTCAAGAAAAAAGGCAAAGGGAGGAGGGGAACTTCAAGAATAATGGCAAGCAAGTTGCAACTCCCGTGAAGAAGCTCAAGTCTGGACCTAAGCCTGAAACTGAGTGCTTCTACTACAAAGGGACTGGTCACTGGAAGCGGAACTGCCCCAAATATTTGGCGGATAAGAAGGATGGCAAAGTGAAAGGTATATTTGATATACATGCATGTTATTGATGTGTACCTTACTAATGCTCGTAGTAGCGCCTAGGTATTTGATACATGTTCTGTTGCTCATATTTGCAACTCAAAACAGGGGCTACGGATTAAACGAAGATTGGCTAAGGACGAGGTGACAATGCGCGTCGGAAATGGTTCCAAGGTCGATGTGATCGCCGTCAGCACGCTACCTCTACATCTACCTTCGGGGTTAGTTTTAGACCTGAATAATTTTTATTTGGTGCCAGTGTTGAGCATGAACATTATATCTGGATCTTGTTTGATGCGAGACAGTTACTCATTTCAATCAGAGAATAATGGTTGTTCTATTTATATGAGTACTATCTTTTATGGTCATGCACCCTTGTTGAGTGGTCTATTTTTGTTGAATATCGATCGCGGTGATACACATGTTCATAATATTGAAGCCAAAAGATGCAAAGTTGATAATGATAGTGCAACTTATTTGTGGCACTTCCGTTTAGGTCATATTGGTGTAAAGCACATGAAGAAACTCCATGCTGATGGGCTTTTGGAATCACTTGGTGCTTGCGAACCATGCCTCATGGGCAAGATGACTAAAACTCCATTCTCCGAAAAAATGGAACAAGCTACTGACTTACTAAAAATAATACATACCAATGTATGCGGTCCAATGAGTATCGAGGCTCGTGGCGGGTATCGTTATTTTCTGACCTTCACAGATGATTTGAGCAGATATGGGTATATCTACTTAATGAAACATAAGTCTGAAACATTTGAAAAGTTCAAAGAATTTTAGAGTGAAGTGGAAAATCATCGTAACAAGAAAATAAAGTTTCTACAATCTGATCGTGGAGGCGAATATTTGAGTTAGGAGTTTGGTCTTCATTTGAAACAATGTG
The DNA here is from genome assembly GCA_963921465.1 of Triticum timopheevii. Lineage (NCBI taxonomy): Eukaryota > Viridiplantae > Streptophyta > Magnoliopsida > Poales > Poaceae > Triticum > Triticum timopheevii. The sequence continues at coordinate 501,414,515 of OY997272.1, forward strand.
GAATAGTCACGTAACCTGGAACACCACAACGTAATGGTGTGTCCAAGCATCATAACCATACTTTATTATATATGGTGCAATCTATGATGTCTCTTACTGATTTACCGCTATCATTTTGGGGTTATGCTTTAGGGACGGATGCATTCACGTTAAATAGGGCACCATCGAAATCCATTGAGACGACACCATATGAACTGTGGTTTGGCAAGAAACCCAAGTTGTCGTTTCTTAAAGTTTGGGGCTGCGATGCTTATGTGAAAAAGCTTCAATCTGATAAGCTCGAACCCAAATCGGAGAAGTGCGTCTTCATAGGATACCCATAGGAAACTGTTGGGTACACCTTCTATCACATATCTGAAGGCAAGATATTAGTTGCTAAGAGTGGATCCTTTCTAGAGAAGGAGTTTCTCTCGAAAGAATTGAATGGGAGGAAAGTAGAACTTGATGTGGTAATTGTACCTTCTCCTGAATTGGAAAGTAATTCATCGCAGAAATTAGTCTAGTGATTCCTACACTAATTAGTGAGGAAGCTAATGATGATGATCATGAAACTTCAAATCAAGTTACAACCGAACCTCCTAGGTCAACTAGAGTACAGTTCTCACCAGAATGGTACGGTAATCCTATTCTGGAAGTCATGGTACTAGACCATGATGAACCTATGAACTATGAGGAAGCGATGATGAGCCCAGATTCCGTGAAATGGCTTAAGGCCATGAAATCTGAGATGGGATCCATGTATGAGAACAAAGTGTGGACTTTGGTGGACTTGCCCGATGATCGGCAAGCCATAAAAAATAAATGGATCTTCAAGAAGAAACTGACGTTGACGGTAATGTTACTGTCTACAAAGCTCGACTTGTTGCAAAAGGTTTTTGACAAGTTCAAGGAGTTGACTGATACGTCCATTTTGCATCATGATTTTACATCTATATTTATTGCATTATGGGCTGTTATTACACATTATGTCACAATACTTATGGCTATTCTCTCTTATTTTACGAGGTTTATCATGAAGAGGGAGAATGCCGGCAGCTGAAATTCTGGCTGGAAAAGGAGCAAATATTGGAAACCTATTCTGCACAGCTCCAAAAATCCTGAAACTCCGCGGAAGTCACTTTTGGAATTAATAAGAATTATTGAGCGAAGAAAATACCAGAGGGGGCCCACACCCTGGCCAGGAGGGTGGCCCCCCCTACTAGGCGCGCCCCTGTCTCCTAGGCCCCCTGGTGGCCCTCTGGTGCCCATCTTCTGCTATATGAAGGCTTTTACGCTGGAAAAAAAATCATAAACAAGCTTACGGGACGAAACTCCGCCGCCACGAGGCGGAACCTTGGCGGAACCAATCTAGGGCTCTGACGGAGCTGTTCTGCCGGGGAAACTTCCCTCCGGGAGGGGGAAATCATCACCATCGTCATCACCAACGATCCTCTCATTGGGAGGGGGTCAATCTCCATCAACATCTTCACCAGCACCATCTCCTCTCAAAACCCTAGTTCATCTCTTGTATCCAATCTTGTATCAAAACCACAAATTGGTACCTGTGGGTTGCTAGTAGTGTTGATTACTCCCTGTAGTTGATGCTAATTGGTTTACTTGGTGGAAGATCATATGTTCAGATCCTTAATGCATATTAATACTCCTCTGATCATGAACATGAATATGCTTTGTGAGTAGTTACGTTTGTTCCTGAGGACATGGGTGAAGTCTTGCTATTAGTAGTCATGTGAATTTGGTATTCGCTCGATATTTTGATGAGATGTATGTTGTCTCTCCTCTAGTGGTGTTATGTGAACGTCGACTACATGACACTTCACCCTTTATTTGGGCCTAGAGGAAGGCATTGGGAAGTAATAAGTATATGATGGGTTGCTAGACTGACAGAAGCTTAAACCCTAGTTTATGTGTTGCTTCGTAAGGGGTTGATTTGGATCCACTAGTTTCATGCTATGGTTAGGTTTACCTTAATACTTATTTTGTAGTTGTGGATGCTTGCAATAGGGGTTAATCATAAGTGGGATGCTTGTCCAAGAAAGGGTAGTTCCCAAGCAACGGTCCACCCACATATCAAATTATCAAAGTACTGAACGTGAATCATATGAGCATGATGAAAACTAGCTTGACGATAATTCCCATGTGTCCTCGGGAGCGCTTTTCTCATTATAAGAAATTGTCCAGGCTTGTCCTTTGCTACAAAAAGGATTGGGCCACCTTGCTGCACCTTATTTACTTTCATTGCTTGTTACCCTTTACAAATTATCTTATCACAAAACTATTTGTTACCTATAATTTCAGTGCTTGCAGAGAATACCTTACTGAAAACCGCTTGTCATTTCCTTCTGCTCCTCGTTGGGTTCGACACTCTTACTTATTGAAAGGACTATGATAGATCCCCTATACTTGTGGGTCATCAAGACTCTTTTCTGGCGCCGTTGCCGGGGAGTGAAGCGCCTTTGGTGAGTGGAACTTGGTAAGGAAACATTTATATAGTGTGTTAAAATTTTCTGTCACTTTTTACTATGGAAACTAATCCTTTGAGGGGCTTGTTCAGGGTATCTTCGCCCCGACCAATAGATCAAAGAGTTGCTCCTCAACCTACTGAACCTACTGAAAATGTTTATTTTGAGATTCCTTCGGGTATGATAGAGAAACTGCTAGCTAATCCCTTTGTAGGAGATGGAACATTGCATCCCGATTTACACCTTATCTTTGTGGATGAAGTTTGTGAATTATTTAAGCTTGCAGGGATTCCCGATGATGTTGTCAAAAGGAAGGTCTTCCATTTATCTTTGAAGGGAGATGCATTGACATGGTATAGGCTATGTGACGATACGGGATCTTGGAACTATAAACGATTGAAGTTGGAATTTCACCAGAAGTTCTATCCTATGCATCTTGTTCATCGTGATCGTAATTACATATATAATTTATGGCCTCGCGAAGGAGAAAGCATCGCTCAAGCTTGGGGGAGGCTTAAGTCAATGTTATATTCATGCCCCAATCATGAGCTCTCAAGAGATATGATTATTCAAAAAAATTATGCTCAGCTTTCTTTCAATGATCGCACCATGCTCGATACTTCCTGTGTTGGTTCTTATATGCTGAAGACTACTGAATTCAAGTGGGATTTATTGGAAATAATTAAACGCAACTCTGAAGATTGGGGTTACGACGATGGTAAGGAGTCAGGTATAACACCTAAATTTGATTGTGTTAAATCTTTTATGGATACCGATACTTTTTGTGGATTTAGCGCTAAATATGGACTTGACTCTGAGATAGTGGCTGCTTTTTGTGAATCTTTTGCTACTCACGTTGATCTCCCTAAGGAGAAGTGGTTTAAATATAACCCTCCCACTGAAGTAAAGGTAGTTGCACCTATTATAGTTGAAGAAAATACTATCACTTATAATGATCCTATTGTTCCTACTACTTATGTTGAGAAACCACCTTTTCCTGTTAGGATAAAGGATCATGCTAAAGCTTCAACTGTTGTTCGTAAGAGTAATACTAGAACTTATACACCCCCTGAGTAAATCAAAGTTGAACCTAGTATTGCTATGGTTAAAGATCTCTTGGATGATAAAATAGATGGGCATGTTATTTACTTCTGTGGTGAAACTGCTAATATTGCTAGACCCAATGCTAAGATACATAGACCTGTTGTAGGCATGCCTGTTATTTCTGTTAAAATAGGAGATCATTGTTATCATGGCTTATGTGATATGGGTGCTAGTGCTAGTGCAATACCTATTTCCTTATATAAAGAAATTATGCATGATATCACACCCATCGAGTTGGAAGGTATTAATGTTACTATTAAGCTTGCCAATAGAGATACTATTTCACCAGTTGGGATTGTTAGAGATGTTGAAGTTTTGTGTAGGAAAGTTAAATATCTTGCTGATTTTCTTGTTCTTGGTTCCCCACACGATGACTTTTGTCCCATTATATTTGGTAGACCCTTCTTGAATACTGTTAATGCTCGGATTGATTGTGAAAAGGATATTGTTAAAATTGGCTTAGGGGATATGTCTCATGAGTTTAATTTTGCTAAGTTTCGTAGACAACCCTGTGATAAAGAATCACATAGTAAGGATGAGATTATTGGTCTTGCTTCTATTGCCGTGCCTCCTACTGATCCGTTAGAACAATATTTGCTAGACCATGAAAATGATATGTTTATGAATGAAAGAAGGGAAATAGATGAAGTATTCCTTCAATAGGGTCCTATTCTGAAACACAACTTACCTGTTGAAATCCTAGGGACCCACCTCCACCCAAGGGTGATCCTGTGTTTGAGCTCAAACCCTTACCTGATAATCTTAAATATGCTTATCTTGATGAAAAGAAGATATATCCTGTTATTATTAGTGCTAACCTTTCAGAGAAAGAAGAGGAAAGATTATTGGAAACTCTGAAGAAGCACCATGCTGCTATTGGATATACTTTGGATGACCTTAAGGGTATTAGTCCCACTCTATGCCAACATAAAATAAAATTGGAGAAAGATGCCAAACCAGTTAGAGATCCTCAACGATGGTTAAATCCTAAGATGAAAGAAGTGGTAAGAAAGGAGATACTAAAGCTCCTTGAGGCAGGTATAATTTATCCCGTTGCTGATAGTGATTGGGTAAGTCATGTCCATTGCATTCCTAAGAAGGGAGGTATTACTGTTGTTCCTAATGATAAAGATGAATTGATCCTGCAAAGAATTATTACATGTTATAGGATGGTAATTGATTTCCGTAAATTAAATAAAGCTACTAAGAAAGATCATTACCCTTTACCTTTTATTGATCAAATGCTAGAAAGATTATCCAAACATACACATTTCTGTTTTCTAGATGGTTATTCTGGTTTCTCTCAAATACCTGTGTCAGCGGAGGATCAATCAAAAACTACTTTCACTTGCCATTTTCGTACCTTTGATTATAGACGTATGCCTTTTGGTTTATGTAATGCACCTGCTACCTTTCAAAGATGCATGATGGCTATATTCTCTGAATTTTGTGAAAAGATTTGTGAGGTATTCATGGATGACTTTTCCGTTTATGGATCCTCTTTTGATGATTGCTTGAGCAACCTTGATCAAGTTTTGCAGAGATGTGAAGACACTAGTCTCGTCTTGAATTGGGAAAAGTGCCACTTTATGGTTAATGAAGGCATTGTCTTGGGGCATAAGATTTATGAAAGAGGTATTGAAGTTGATAAAGCTAAAGTCGATGCTATTGAAAAGATGCCATGTCCCAAGGACATTAAAGGTATAAGAAGTTTCCTTGGTCATGCCTGTTTTCATAGGAGGTTCATTAAGGACTTTTCTAAAATCTCTAGGCCTCTGACTAATTTATTCCAAAAAGATATTCCTTTTGTCTTTGATGATGATTGTGTAGAAGCATTTGAAATACTTAAGAAAGCTTTGATCACTGCACCTATTGTTCAGCCACCTGATTGGAATTTACCCTTTGAAATTATGTGTGATGCTAGTGATTATGTTGTAGGTGCTGTTCTAGGGCAAAGAGTTGATAAGAAATTAAATGTTATCCAGTATGCTAGTAAAACTCTTGATACTGCCCAGAGAAATTATGCTACTACTGAAAAAGAATTCTTAGTAGTTGTATTTGCATGTGATAAGTTCAGACCTTATATTGTTGATTCTAAAGTTACTATTCACACTGATCATGCTGCTATTAAATATCTTATGGAAAAGAAAGATGCTAAGCCTAGACTTATTAGATGGGTTCTCTTGCTTCAAGAATTTGATCTACATATTATTGATAGAAAGGGAGTTGAGAACCCCGTTGCAGACAACTTGTCTAGGTTAGAGAATGTTCTCGATGACCCACTACCTATTGATGATAGCTTTCCTGATGAACAATTAGCAGTCGTTAATGCTTCTCATACTGCTCCATGGTATGCTGATTATGCTAATTACATTGTTGCTAAATTTATACCACCTAGTTTCACATACCAGTAAAAGAAAACGTTCTTTTATGATTTAAGACATTACTTCTAGGATGACCCACACCTTTACAAAGAAGGAGTAGATGGTGTTATTAGACGTTGTGTACCTGAGCATGAACAGGAATAGATCCTACGCAAGTGTCACTCCGAACCATATGGAGGACACCACGCTAGAGATAGAACTGCACATAAGGTATTGCAATCCAGTTTTTATTGGCCTACTCTCTTCAAAGATGCTCGTAAATTTGTCTTGTCTTGTGATGAATGTCAAAGAATTGGTAATATTAGTAGACGTCAAGAAATGCCGATGAACTATTCTCTTGTTATTGAACCATTTGATGTTTGGGGCTTTGATTATATGGGACCTTTTCCTGCCTCTAATGGTTACACACATATTTTAGTTGTTGTTGATTACATTACTAAGTGGGTAGAAGCTATTCCAACTAGTAGTGCTGATCATAACACCTCTATTAAGATGCTTAAAGAAGTTATTTTTCCGAGGTTTGGAGTCCCTGGATATTTAATGACCGATGGTGGTTCACACTTTATTCATGGAGCTTTCCGTAAGATGCTTGCTAAGTATGATGTTAATCATAGAATTGCATCTCCTTATCACCCACAGTCTAGTGGTCAAGTAGAGTTGAGCAATAGAGAGCTCAAATTAATTTTGCAAAAGACTGTGAATAGATCTAGAAAGAATTGGTCCAAGAAACTTGATGATGCATTATGGGCCTATAGAACTGCATATAAAAATCCTATGGGTATGTCTCCGTATAAGATGGTTTATGGAAAAGCATGTCACTTACCTCTCGAACTCGAACATAAGGCATATTGGGCTATTAAAGATCTCAACTATGACTTCAAACTTGCCGGTGAGAAGAGGTTATTCGATATTAGCTCACTTGATGAATGGAGAACCCAAGCCTATGAGAATTCCAAGCTGTTCAAAGAAAAAGTTAAAAGATGGCATGACAAAAGGATACAAAAGCGTGAGTTTAACGTAGGTGATTATGTGTTGCTATTCAACTCTCGTTTAAGATTTTTTGCAGGAAAACTTCTCTCTAAATGGGAAGGTCCTTACGTTATCGAGGAGGTCTATCGTTCCGGTGCCATAAAAATCAACAACTTTGAAGGCACAAGTCCGAGGGTGGTGAACGGTCAAAGAATCAAACATTATATCTCAGGTAATCCTATCAATGTTGAAACTAATATTATTGAAACCGTAACCCTGGAGGAATACATAAGGGACACCTTCCAGAATGTTTCAGACTCCGAAAAGGAATAGGTATGTGGTACGGTAAGTAAACCGACTCCAAAACAATTCTAATGTCAATTTTTCTCCATTTTGGAATATTTAAAAAATTTGGGAAGCAAGAAGTAATCCGGGAAGGACACGAGGCCTCCATGAGGGTGGAGGGCGCCCCCCCCTACTGGGCGCGCCCCCTGTCTCGTGGGCACCTCGTGTGCCTCCCGGACTTCGTTTTCTTGCACGTTACTTCGTTTGGTCGGTAAAAATTCATTATATAATCTCCCAAAGGTTTTGACCACCGTATCACGCAAAAATCTTCTGTTTTCGTTTTGAGCTGTCTCTGTTACAGATTTAGAGCAAGATGTTTTCTCAAGAGTCAGTGGGGGAGAGTCGGGTGTCCCACCTGACGCCAGGTCCAGGAGCAAACAACGATGCTTATCACTTTGGACCATCAACGGAGGATGAGATGGAGGCCGACTTGAAAAGGATAGATGCCATGGAGGAAGATCAAGAAGTTACCTCTCGCTTCCAAGCAGGATTCATGATGGGGGGACTACAGAGCTCGGCTATTCCAAATTCGGTCATCCCTTCCAATGTTAGATTTCTTTCTTATGGAAATATGAAAAAGAGTGTCACTTGTTCTCCAGAAGCTATGCAGCATCCTTGGGTAAAAGGAGCTTTAGCCGTCACTGGCAAGCTCCGCAAGAAAAATATGGACCTCAAACAACAAGTCAATAAGCTCGAGGAGGAGAATTGTATCCTGAGGGGCATCATCGCCAAGGTCATAACACCAACTCTGAAGAAGGAAACATAACCACATGGGTATGGGCACTCCCCTTGGCAACTGCCAAGCTTGGGTGAGGTTCCCCGGTGTCGTATCACCATCACACTCCTATCTTTACCATTTTTCTTCGTTCGATCCTTTTAGTAGTATCTTGATCTAGTAGAATAAAGTTTTGGGTATGATTTAGTTTTGAGTTTTGCTTTGTGATCTCTTTATGTAATCGAGTCCGTGAGCTATCTATAATAAAAATTAGTGTTGAGTCAAGGGCTTTGCTATCTTGCTATGATCTCGAGAAAATAGAAAGAACAAAAAGAATAGAAGAGTTCATATTGATCTTATGGACAGTAATGACTTCACATATAAAGAGTATGAGGCATAAAAGTTATTGAGAGTCGACAAACATAGTTTTGGTCATCGTTGCAATTAATAGAAAGTAATAAAGAAAGAGATGTTTTCACATATAAATATACTATCTTGGACATCTTTTATGATTGTGAGCACTCATTAAGTATGACATGCTAAATAGTTGATGCTGGACAAGGAAGACAACGTAATGGTTTATGTTTTCTCACATCTCAGTTAAAGTATATTGTCACGGATCTTCCGAACATGTTGAGCTTGCCTTTCCCCCTCATGCTAGCCAAATTCCTAGCACCAAGTATAGATACTACTTGTGCTTCCAAATATCCTTAAACACTGTTTTTCCATGAGAGTCCACCATACCTACCTATGGATTGAGTAAGATCCTTCAAGTAAGTTGTCATGTTGCAAGCAATAAAAAATTGCTCTCTAAATATGTATGACTTATTAGTGCGGAGAAAATAACCTTTATACGATCATGTGTTATGGAAATAATAAAAGCGACAGACTGAATAATAAAGGTTCATATCACAAGTGGCAATATAAAGTGACGTTCTTTTGCATTAAGATTTTGTGCATCCAATCCTAAAAGCACATGACAACCTCTGCTTCCCTCTGTGAAGGGCCTATCTTTTACTTTATGTCTTTACTTTATGCAAGAGTCAAGGTGATCTTCACCTTTCCCTTTTTCATTTTATCCTTTGGCAAGCACCTTGTGTTGGAAAGATCCTGATACATATATCCAATTGGATGTAAGTTAGCATGAATTATTATTGTTGACATCACCCAAAGGTGAATACGTTGGGAGGCAAAACTATAAGCCCCTATCTTTCTTAGTGTCCGGTTAAGACTCCATAACCATAAGTATTGCACGAGTGTTAGCAATTGTAGAAGACTATATGATAGTTGAGTATGTGGACTTGCTGAAAAGCTCTATTCTTGACTCTTTCTGATGTTATGATAAATTGCAGTTGCTTCAATGACTGAGATTATAGTTTGTTAGTTCCCAATGAAGTTTCTAAACCATACTTGATATTGTGAATTGATTGTTACTTGAGCATAAGAAATCATATGAAAAAATCTATATATGTTGCTGTTATAAGAATGAACATGATGCCCTCATGTCCGTATTTTATTTTATCGACACCTCTATCTCTAAACATGTGGACATATTTTTCGATTTCGGCTTCCGCTTGAGGACAAGCGAGGTCTAAGCTTGGGGGAGTTGATACGTCCATTTTGCATCATGCTTTTATATCGATATTTGTTGCATTATGGGCTGTTATTACACATTATGTCACAATACTTATGGCTATTCTCTCTTATTTTACAAGGTTCATCATGAAGAGGGAGAATGCCGACAGCCAGAATTCTGGCTGGAAAAGGAGCAAATATTGGAAACCTATTCTGCATAGCTCCAAAAATCTTGAAACTCCATGGAAGTCACTTTTGGAATTAATAAGAAGTATTGAGCAAAGAGAATACCAGAGGGGGCCCACACCCTGGCCAGGAGGGTGGCCCCCCCTACTAGGCGCGCCCCTGTCTCCTGGGCTCCCTGGTGGCCCTCTGTTGCCCATCTTCTGCTATATGAAGGCTTTTACGCTGGAAAAAAAAATCATAAACAAGCTTACGGGACGAAACTCCGCCACCACGAGGCAGAACCTTGGCGGAACCAATCTAGGGCTCTGGCGGAGCTGTTCTGCTGGGGAAACTTACCTCCTTGGAGGGGGAAATCATCATCATCGTCATCACCAATGATCCTCTCATCGGGAGGGGGTCAATCTCCATCAACATCTTCACCAGCACCATCTCCTCTCAAAACTGTAGTTCATCTCTTGTATCCAATCTTGTATCAAAACCACAAATTGGTACCTGTGGGTTGCTAGTAGTGTTGATTACTCCTTGTAGTTGATGCTAATTAGTTTACTTGGTGGAAGATCATATGTTCAGATCCTTAATGCATATTAATACTGCTCTGATCATGAACATGAATATGCTTTGTGAGTAGTTACATTTGTTCCTAAGGACATGGGTGAAGTCTTGCTATTAGTAGTCATGTGAATTTGGTATTCGTTCAATATTTTGATGAGATGTATGTTGTCTCTCCTCTAGTGGTGTTATGTGAACGTCGGCTACATGACACTTCAACATTATTTGGGCCTAGAGGAAGGCATTAGGAAGTAATAAGTAGATGATGGGTTGCTAGAGTGACCGAAGCTTAAACCCTAGTTTATGCGTTGCTTCGTAAGGGGCTGATTTGGATCCACTAGTTTCATGCTATGGTTAGGTTTACCTTAATACTTCTTTTGTAGTTGCGGATGCTTGCAATAGGGGTTAATCATAAGTGGAATGCTTGTCCTAGAAAGGGCATTACCTAAGCACCGGTCCACCCACATATCAAATTATCAAAGTACCAAACACGAATCATATGAGTGTAATGAAAACTAGCTTGACGATAATTCCCATGTGTCCTCAGGAGAGCTTTTCTCATTATAAGAAATTGTCCAGGCTTGTCCTTTGCTACAAAAAGGATGTGGCCACCTTGCCGCACCTTATTTACTTTCATTGCTTGTTACCCTTTACAAATTATCTTATCACAAAACTATCTGTTACCTATAATTTCAGTGCTTGTAGAGAATACCTTACTGAAAACCACTTGTCATTTCCTTCTGCTCCTCATTAGGTTCGACACTCTTACTTATCGAATGGACTATGATAGATCCCCTATACTTTTGGGTCATCATTGACTATGATGAGACCTTCTCACCCAGAGCGATGCTTAAGTATGTCCGAATCATGTTAGCAATTGCCGCATTTTATGATTATGAAATTTGGCAAATGGATGTCAAAACTGCATTCCTTAATGGACATCTTAAAGAAGAGTTGTATATGATGCAACCATAAGGTTTTGTCGATCCAAAGGGTGTTGACAAAGTGTGCAAGCTCCAGCGATCCATTTATGGACTGGTGCAAGCCTCTCGGAGTTGGAATATACGCTTTGATAATGTGATCAAAGCATAAGGTTTTATACATACTTTTGGAGAAGCCTGTATTTACAAGAAAGTGAGTGGGAGATCTGTAGCATTTCTAATATTATATGTGGGTGTCATACTATTGATTGGAAATAGTAAAAAAATTCTGGATAGCATAAAAGGATACTTGAATAAGAATTTTTCAATGAAAGACCTCGGTGAAGCTGCTTGCATATTGGGCATCAAGATCTATAGAGATAGATCAAGACGCTTAATTGGACTTTCACAAAGCACATACCTTGATAAAGTTTTGAAGAATTTCAAAATGGATCAGTCAAAGAAAGGGTTCTTGCATGTGTTACAAGGCGTGAAGTTGAGTCAGACTCAATGCCCGACCACTGCAGAAGATAGAGAGAAAATGAAAGTCATTCCCTATGCTTCATACATAGGTTCTATCATGTATGCAATGCTGTGTACCAGACCCGATGTGTGCCTTGTTATAAGTATAGAAGGGAGGTATCAAAGTAATCCAGGAGTGGATCACTGAACAACGGTCAAGAACATCCTGAAATACCTGAAAAGGACTAAGCATATGTTTCTCGTTTATGGAGGTGACAAAGAGCTTGTCATAAATGGTTACATCGATGCAACCTTTGGCACTGATCCGGATGACTCTAAGTCGCAATCCGGATACATATTTATATTGAATGGTGGAGTTGTCAGTTGGTGTAGTTCCTAGCAGAGCGTCATGGCGGGATCTACGTATGAAGCGGAGTACATAGTGATGACCCACAAGTGTAGGGGATCTATCATAGTACTTTCAATAAGTAAGAGTGTCAAACCCAACGAGGAGCAGAAGGAAATGACAAGCGGTTTTCAATAAGGTATTCTCTGCAAGAACTAAAATTATTAGTAACAGATAGTATTGTGATAAGGTAATTTGTAACGGGTAACAAGCAACAAAAGTAAATAAGGAGCAGCAAGGTGGCCCAATCCTTTTTGTAGCAAAGGACAAGCCTGGACAAGTTCTTATATAGATAAAAGCGCTCCCGAGGACACATGGGAATTATCGTCAAGCTAGTTTTCATCACGCTCATATGATTCACGTTCGTTACCTTGATAATTTGATATGTGGGTGGACCGGTGCTTGGGTACTGCCCTTTCTTGGACAAGCATCCCACTTATGATTAACCCCTATTGCAAGAATCCTCAACTACAAAAGAAGTACTAAGGTAAACCTAACCATAGCATGAAACAAGTGGATCCAAATCAGCCCCTTACGAAGCAACGCATAAACTAGGGTTTAAACTTTTGTCACTCTAGCAACCCATCATCTACTTATTACTTCCCAATCCCTTCCTCTAGGCCCAAATAATGGTGAAGTGTCATGTAGTCGATGTTCACATAACACCACTAGAGGAGAGACAACATACATCTCATCAAAATATCGAACGAATACCAAATTCACATGACTACTAATAGCAAGACTTCTCCCATGTCCCCAGGAACAAACTTAACTACTCACAAAGCATATTCATGTTCATAATCAGAGGGGTATTAATATGCATTAAGGATCTGAACATTTGATCTTCCACCGAATAAACTAACTAGCATCAACTACAAGGAGTAATCAACACTACTAGCACCCCACAGGTACCAATCTGAGGTTTTGGTACAAAGATTTGGATACAAGAGATGAACTAGGGTTTGAGAGGAGATGGTGCTGGTGAAGATGTTGATGGAGATTGACCCCCTCCCGATGAGAGGATCGTTGGTGATGACAATGATGATGATTTCCCCCTCCAAGGAGGGAAGTTTCCCTAGCAGAACAGCTCCGCCGGAGCCCTAGATTGGTTCCGCCAAGGTTCTGCCTCGTGGCGGCGGAGTTTCGTCCCGTAAGCTTGCTTATGATTTTTTCCAGGGTAAAAGACTTCATATAGCAGAAGATGGGCACCTGAGGGCTGCCAGGTGGCCCACGACGCAGGGAGCGTGCCCCCACCCTCGTGGCCAGGGTGTGGGTCCCTCTGGTACTTCTTCCGCTCAATATTTATTAGTAATTCCAAAAATGACTTTCATGGAGTTTCAGGACTTTTGGAGCTGTGCAGAATAGGTCTCTAATATTTGCTCCTTTTCGAGCTCAGAATCCCAGCTGCCGGCATTCTCCCTCTTCATGTAAACCTTGTAAAATAAGAGAGAATAGCCATAAGTATTGTGTCCTAATGTCTAATAGCAACCCATAATGCAATAAATATTGATATAAAAGCATGAGGCAAAATGGACGTATCAACTCCCCCAAGCTTAGGCCTCGCTTGTGTAACATCCCAAATTTTCAATTTGGAATGTTATACATTAGATCATCATTGCATATCATATTTTATTGTATTTTGGCTTGATCCTAGAAATTCTACGCAACTCAAGGACCCACGGAGAGAGTTGGGGATTTCTTTATTTTCATATTTGAGTTTTCTCAGATTTTGAAAATAGGATCATTTGATTTTAATTATTTTTGTCTTCAATTATTTCTATTATAAAAACATGGGAGAGGGAATAAAATGACTTTCCCAAAATAAAGAAATATTAAGGATTTAATAATAAAATCAAATAAGATTTTATTTTAGAGTTTTACCGCTATTTTATTTGAATTATGAAAAATGTGCGTTTTTCAAATTTGCATTTAGGCCCCAAATAAATGTTCATCTTGTCCGGCTCGATTTTAGAGGACAGGGAAAATTTATTTCGGGATTTTTGGATTCCGTTTAATATTTCTTTTATTTGTTTTTCTGCTCGAAAATTATTTAAAAAAACGCGAACCGACCTAACCGGGCCGTGTCCGACTAGGACACTTGGCCCGGCCGGCCTTTATAAGCGCCGGGAGGCCACCCCGAGCCCACCCCAAACCCTAGCCCCGCCCCAGCCGCCGCCACCGCCGTACTTTTTCTTAATAGATCGGTTTTATTTTTTTCTGGTTTAGTTATTAGCGAATGCTCGTTCGTTCATTCATTTTAACGAACAGTTTTAGTATTTTAGCCGCACATAGCGAACGTTCGTTTGTTAGCCTGTTCGTCCGTTTTTCTTTTTTTAGATTTTCCGTGATTATTCCAGATCGCGATTTTTGATACGATTTTCGTTCTAGTATAACTTTTCATTCGTTTATCGGAATCAGGCGATTCAAGCGCCTAGAGTTTCGTCTCAAAACCCTCTTTCCGTTTAAATAACTCAAACAAGTTTTTGCTACTGTAAAATTTGATCTAGGTCCAGATTAGTAAAAGAAGCTTGTTTCTTTTGCAGTTTGACTTTCGTTGCTTCGTTTGATTTGATTCTTTTTGCGAACCGGAGTTCTTAAGTTGAACTTTCTGGTTAGATCTCTTATTTGAGTTTTACCTATGCATTAGATGAGTGCTTATTGTATGCTTGTTTGTTTGTGATGGAGTACCCGGAGTGCGTCGCTTGCTACTACGAGTCTCTAGGTTTCACGGATCATCAGCAAGGCAAGTAACACTTTGATCATACCTCTTTACTACCTAGTTTTATTGCATTAGATCAATCCTCAAACAATTGCATGATTAGGATCTGATTAATTTGTGGGTTTTGGGAAGTAGATGAGGTAGTACCTATTACTTGTTTTATTATCAAACCTTTGGGAGTTACTTCTATGTTTGCTTATATTGCTATGCTATGCGAGTAGACATGGATTGGGTGAGTGTATCCATGATAGATGTGAGATTGTTATTTAATAGTATACTTAAGGTGGCAACTTAAATTCACATCTGGGTGGATTGAGGCACCTGGGGAACCCAGTGTTGCTTGTATTTTTGGAAATCCCAGGGTACCGTGTGATTCTCCTATGGACCGCCACCCAGGCTCAAAGGGATCATGAGATTATTCATGCTAGAAACTTCCGTGTGCAGCCGCAAGCTACTATGGGCTCTAGCATAGTTGAGTATGTTGTGTGACCTCTTTCAGTGGTAGACTAGCAGATGTAGGGGATGTAGGTTGGTACTGTCTACCCAGAGTAAAGAGTTAATGCTTCTGAAAGACTGTGTCTTGGTCATCCGTTTCTCAAACACCATGTAGTGCGAGAAATCAAGCGGAGGAGATCAAGTCTTGCAGGGAAAAGTGCGCAAACCTCTGTAAAGTATATAAACTAATCATGGTTAACCGTATCCCCGGTTATGGACGTTTTGAGTATCTAGTATCTGGATTATCATGTGAATCTCATCATCTTACTTTAATTTAATTTTGTTGGGTTAATGATGTGTTACTTAATTGGGATTGAGTTGGAGGAACCTTCTCAATGTTTAACAACCACCATGATAGTTAAATAAAATTTATTCCTTTATTGTAGGAAAAAATTGGCTTTATGCAAAACTGTAACCATAGAGCTTTCCACCAGCCATATATGCATGTAGTGATAGCATATTTCTGTTCATTACTCTCTATGTGTTACATTGCCAGCATATTCCATGTGCTGACCCGTTTTCGGGCTGCAACGTTCATGTTGCATACTTTTCAGACGACGAGTAAGGTGCCTTAGGTCGTGGTCTTATACTTAGTGATGCCGTTGGAGTTGATGGACTCGCTTATCTTCCAAGCCTTCCGCTGTTATTGTTATTAGATGGCCTTAAGCCATATTTATTGTAATAATTCTCTTTTGAGACATTCGATGTAATAAGTGTGTGATTGCTACTTTGTTATAAATCCTTCAGGTACTGTGTGTGTCAGCATTACCAATCCAGGGATGACACTGATGCACAGAGATCAGACAGTTTGAGGCCTGGTCGCTACAAGATGGTATTAGAGCACACACTGACTGTAGTACACGACCACTAAGGTAAAGCCCTAGATCACTACTCTCTCTTCTCATTTCTGACTCCTCATCTTTTCTACTCTTTTAGGAATGGCGGATGCAAGGAACAAGTTCACACAACTGGATGAAGATACACCTTTTGGACGCCACTTGAAGGAAGTCACTAAGTACCTGAACATCGGAGTACCAAGCTTCACCGGGACCTACATCGCCACTTTACCAGAAGAGGAGCGTTGGATGATTCAAGTTCAAGTTCCAGGAAGAACGTTCATGCCAGTCACTGAGCCCATAGAGTTTTCATTTGATGCACCAACCTGGAGTCTAGGAAAGAGCATGGCAGCCCACATCACAATGGGACGCATTGGAGAAGTTTACCACAAGGATCTCAAGGATACAATTTACCAGATTTGTGGGCGCCGAGATGAGCAATGGGAGATGATCAGCACCAGGAAGGATAGACCAATTGCAGCTTTCATCCAGGAGTTAAACCAGCACATTGTCGTCATGAGAACCAGATGTGCGCAGGCATGATAGATCTGAAGAAGGCTATGACCAAGATCACGGAGCTAGAGGAAGAACTTAAGTCTACACGCGATGATTATGGGGAGGAAATAGCAGCACTCGTGGAGAAGAATGAAGATCTGAAGAAGAAGCTAAAGGTGTTTATGGGATTTCCCGCGACTTGAGGAGAAGACGATGATTGCACTTGTCTGGAGAACTACATCATCATCGACGACACTGACTCGGAACCAAACAATAGCGATGATGACTTTGTTGATGAAGCTGGAGCAGATATCATGGAGTCTTCGACCGAACAATTTTTCTAGTCGACCACCATAACAGTAGTAGTAATCCCCCATGTATATAGTATAGTCCGAGCACTTTTGTAATGATAGTTAGACCATTGTATGCCCTTGTTTGATTTGATTGAAGTGAAATTGTTTGCATTTGTCTCATGTGCATATGGGTAGTGTTTTCCTCTCTATACCTCATTCTATTCTGTATTCTCATCTTTTCTAAACCCTCAGATGCCTCCGAGATGTGACAATGGATTTTCTTTCCCACCGGAACTCACTCAGTTGATTCAGCAGCAGAATGCATTGATGCACATGCTATTCCAGAATCAGAATCAGGGGAACAACAACAACAACAACCCACCACCACCACCACCCGTTGATCACTTAGCCCGTTTCTTGAGGCTGAATCCGCCGGTGTTCTCCAGTAGCACCGAGCCGATAGTTGCAGATGATTGGCTCCGCAAGATGGGAAGGGAGTTAACCACTGCAGGATGCACAGATGCGGAGAAGGTGCGTTTTTCCGCACATCAGCTGTATGGACCCGCGACATCATGGTGGGAGAATTTTACAGCCACTTATCCCATCGACACGGTCAAATGGGATCAGTTTCAGCAGGCTTTCCGTACTGCCCATGTTTCAGCAGGAGCTATGGCCATGAAGAAGCGTGAGTTTCATAATTTGCACCAAGGAGGACGTACTGTTGGCCAGTATGTGGATGACTTTAGTAAGCTAGCACGTTATGCCCCAGATGACGTTGCTACAGATGCAGCTAAGCAGGAGAAGTTTCTAGAAGGACTGAATGATGAGCTGAGCATGCAGTTGATGGTAGCAACCTTCAACAACTACCAGGAGTTGGTAGATAGAGCTCTCATGATTGAAGGGAAGCAACAGCAGATTGACAACCGCAAGAGGAAGTATGGACAAGGGGAGTACAATTCTGGAGCTCAGCAGAAGCCTCGTTTTACCCCGAACTCAGGAGGACCTCTTCAGCATACCCATGGAGGAGGGAGTTCGCACAACCATAGTGTCCCCAAGAATGGCAATGGAAATGGAGGAAGCAGCGGACAGAACCATACCAACCCATCAACCCCAGCCAAGAAGGATCTGAGCCACATTACTTGCTACAAGTGTCAGAGGACTGGACATTATGCCAATGAATGTCCAGAAGCTAAGAATGGAAATGGCAATGGAAGCTCTGGGAAGAAGCCTAACCCTTTCAGCAAAGGACAGGTGAACCACGTTAGCGTGGAGGAGGTTGAAGCTCAGCCAGATACAGTAATAGGTAAGTTTTTGGTTAAGTCATTTACTGCAATCGTTCTTTTTGATACTGGTGCATCACATTCATACATATCAAGGGGATTTGTGGATAAGTATAAGCTGCCAACCCAAGCCCTTAGGTCACCCATGTTAGTAACCTTGCCAGGAGCAGAGTATATGGCTAGTCTATGGTGTGATCAGTTACCATTAAGGATTGGTAACTACGTGTTTCCCTCAGACCTAATAGTATTGGAGTCACAAGGACTGGACGTGATATTAGGCATGGATTGGTTATCGAAGTATGGAGGAAACATTGAATGCTCCAGTAAGTCGATTTTGCTTACCACGCCAGAAGGAAGAAGGATCAAGTATGTATCCCGTCATGTGCCGAAGAGGACCCAAGTAAATTCCTTAACAGGAGTTGTATAGAGGAAGTACCAGTGGTGAAGGATTTTCCTGACGTATTTCCAGAAGAGTTGCCAGGCATGCCACCGGATAGAGACATTGAGTTTTTAATTGAGCTTTTGCCAGGCACAGGGCCAATATCTAAGAGACCGTACAGGATGCCCGCACAAGATTTGGAGGAAATTAAGAAGCAGATAAAGGAACTACTGGATAAAGGTTATATTCGCCCAAGTTCGTCACCTTGGGGATCACCAGTGCTTCTAGTGGAGAAGAAGGATGGATCATTGAGGATGGTTGTTGATTATCGAGGTTTGAATGAAGTGACGATCAAGAACAAGTACTCGTTGCCGATGATCAATGATTTTTTTGACCAATTGCAAGGAGCTAAGGTATTTTCCAAGATCGATCTGCGATCAGGATACCACCAGTTGAAGATTCGAGAGCAGGATATACCTAAGATGGCTTTTATCACCAGGTACGGGCTGTATGAGTATACCATTATGTCATTTGGTCTGACTAACGCACCTGCCTATTTCATGACATGATGAACAAGGTGTTTATGGAGTTTCTGGATAAGTTCATCGTGGTGTTCATTGATGATATTCTGGTCTACTCAAAGAATGAAGAGGAGCATAAGGAGCATTTGCGTTTGGTACTCGGGAAGCTCAGAGAACATCAGTTATATGCCAAATTCAACAAATGTGAGTTTTGGTTGAAGGAAGTGGGATTCCTCGGACATGTCATATCCGGAGAAGGAATAGCAGTAGACCCCACCAAAGTTGTCACTGTGACAAATTGGGAAGCCTGAACAATAGTTGGAGAGATCCGGAGTTTTCTTGGACTCGTAGGATACTACCAGAGGTTCATTGAGAATTTCTCGAAGATTGCAAAGCCCATGAAAGAGTTGTTGAAGAAGGACACCAAGTTCAAATGGACTGAAGAATGTTAGGCCAGTTTTCAGGAGTTGAAGAAACCTTTGGTTACATCACCAGTGTTGATTCTGCCAGATCAGCGCAAGGATTATGAAGTATATTGCGACGCTTCACGTCGAGTACTTGGAGCAGTGCTTATGTAGTAGGGAAGAGTTGTCTCGTATGCCTCACGACAGCTTAAACCCCATGAATTGAATTATGCTACACATGATTTGGAGTTAGCAGCCGTAGTGCATGCATTAAAGACATGGAGACATTTTCTCATCGGAAACCATTGTGAGGTGTACACGGATCATAAGAGTTTGAAGTACATCTTCACACAGACGGAGTTGAATCTCAGGCAAAGGAGATGGTTGGAGCTCATCAAGGATTATGATATGAGATTGCATTATCACCCCGGAAAGGCTAACGTAGTAGCCGATGCGTTGAGCCGTAAGAGCCATGTCAACACACTCTTAACCGGAGAGTTACCAAAGGAGTTAACCGAGGACCTTCGCGGACTATGTTTAGAGATAGTTCTGAGAGGCTATGTTGCAGCATTGGAGATTCAGTATACTTTGATGGATAAGATCAGAGAAGCTCAGAAGACCGACAAGGAGATTTACGAGATAAAGGAGAGGATGAGCAAAGGAAAAGCTAAAGGATTTCGTGAGGATGAGCACGATACCTTATGGTTTGAAGACTGCGTTTACGTGCCTAATGACCCAAAGATCAGGAAGTTGATTCTGCAAGAGGCCCATGATTCACCGTACTCGATTCACCCAGGAAATACCAAGATGTATCTGAATTTGAAGGACACTTTCTAGTGGACCGGAATGAAGAAGGATATTGCGGAGTATGTAGCAGTGTGTGATGTTTGGCAGAGAGTGAAGGCAAAGCATCAGAAGCCAGCAGGATTGCTACAGCCATTGCTGATACCCGAAAGCTAGGCATGGATTTTATCACAGGATTGCCCAAGACTCGTTCAGGATATGACTCGATTTGGGTTGTAGTCGATCGTTTGACGAAGGTAGCTCATTTCATCCCAGTGAAGACCACTTACACCAGTGCTAAGTTGGCAAAGATATACATGATCAGGATCGTATGTCTGCATGGAGTTCCGAGGTGCATCGTATCAGATAGAGGAACCCAGTTTAGCTCAAAGTTCTAGAATTAGTTGCACGAAACTTTGGGTACCAGGCTAGAGTTCAGTACTGCCTTTCATCCGCAGACAGATGGACAGACCAAGAGAGTTAATCAGATTCTGGAGGACATGCTGAGAGCTTGCGCGCTAGATTATGGATCTAGTTGGGACGACAATTTGCCTTATGCAGAGTTCTCTTACAACAACAGTTACCAATCCAGTTTGAAGATGGCCCCCTTCGAAGCTTTGTATGGAAGGAGGTGTAGGATACCATTGTTGTGGGACGAAGTTGGAGACCGTCAGTTGTTTGGGCCAGATTTGATTAAAGAGTCTGAACAGAAGGTGAAGTTGATTCGCGACAGGCTCAAGGTAGCCCAGTCCAGGCAGAAGAGCTATGTAGATTCTAAATGCAAGGAGACAGTTTACGAAGTTGGAGACCGAGTTTATCTTCGAGTGTCCCCACTTCGAGGAGTTAAGCGCTTTGGAGTTAAAGGAAAGTTAGCGCCACGTTTTGTGGGACCATACAAGGTTTTGGAACGTATGGGAGAAGTTGCTTACAAGTTGGAATTGCCCGAAGGATTGTCAGGAGTTCACGACGTGTTCCATGTTTCTCAGTTGAAGAAGTGCCACGCAGAGATGGCTGACATACCGCTGAGAGATACAGTGCCACTGGAAGCGATTCAGCTGGATAGTGATTTGACCTATGAGGAGAAACCAGTCAAGATTCTCGAGTTTGTCAGCCGAGTCACCCGCAACAAAGTTATCAAGTTTTGCAAAGTTCAGTGGAGTCACCATCCCGAAGATGAAGCCACCTGGGAGCGAGAGGAGGATCTGCTGAAGGACCACCCTCACCTATTTTCTAGCCAACCCTAATCTCGAGGGCGAGATTCATCTTAAGGGGGTAGGTTTGTAACATCCCAAATTTTCAATTTGGAATGTTATACATTAGATCATCATTGCATATCATATTTTATTGCATTTTGGCTTGATCCTAGAAATTCTACGCAACTCAAGGACCCACGGAGAGAGTTGGGGATTTCTTTATTTACATATTTGAGTTTTCTCAGATTTTGAAAATAGGATCATTTGATTTTAATTATTTTTATCTTCAATTATTTCTATAATAAAAATATGAGAGAGGGAATAAAATGACTTTCCCAAAATAAAGAAATATTGAGGATTTACTAATAAAATCAAATAAGATTTTATTTTGGAGTTTTACCGCTATTTTATTTGAATTAGGAAAAATGCGCATTTTCCAAAATTGCATTTAGGCCCCAAATAAATGTTCATCTTGTCCGGCTCGATTTTAGAGGACAGGGAAATTTTATTACAGGATTTTTGGAGTCTGTTTAGTATTTCTTTTATTCGTTTTTCTGCGCGAAAATTATTTAAAAAAATGCGAACCGACCTAATCGGGCCGTGTTCGACTAGGACACTTGGCCCAGTCGGCCTTTATAAGCACCGGGAGGCCACCCCGAGCCCACCCCAAACCCTAGCCCCGCCCCAGCCGCCGCCGCCACCGCCGCCCGCCGTCGCCACCGACCGCCGCCACCCCGCCGCCCGCCGCCTCGCCGCTGACCGCC
This sequence comes from Triticum timopheevii, assembly GCA_963921465.1. Classification (NCBI taxonomy): domain Eukaryota; kingdom Viridiplantae; phylum Streptophyta; class Magnoliopsida; order Poales; family Poaceae; genus Triticum; species Triticum timopheevii. The sequence goes on from OY997272.1 coordinate 501,436,751, forward strand.
GTCGCCCTCGCCGGAGTTCGCCATCGCTGGAGGTAGCCACCGGATCCGCCGCCGGTTTTCGCCCGTTAACCACCCGGTTTTTTTAAAAAAAATCGCGGTTTTGTTTAATAGGTCGGTTTTTTTTTCCGGTTTAGTTATTTAGCGAACGCCCGTTCGTTCGTTCGTTTTAACGAACGGTTTTTCTATTTTAGCCGCAGATAGCGAACGTTCATTTGTTAGCCTGTTCGTCCATTTTTCTTTTTCTTGGATTTTCCGCGATTATTCCAGATCGTGATTTCTGATCCGATTTTCGTTCTAGTATAACTTTTCGCTCGTTTATCGGAATCAGGCGATTCAAGCGCCTAGCATTTCGTCTTGAAACCCTCTTTCCATTTAACCAACTCAAACAAGTTTTTGCTACTGTAAAATTTGACCTAGGTCCAGATTAGTAAACGAAGCTTGTTTCTTTTGCTGTTTGACTTTCGTTGCTTCGTTTGATTTGATTCTTTTTGCAAACCGGAGTTCTTAAGTTGAACTTTCTGGTTAGATCTCTTATTTGAGTTTTACCTGTGCATTAGATGAGTGCTTATTGTATTCTTGTTTGTTTGCGATAGAGTACCCGGAGTGCGCCGCTTGCTACTACGAGTCTCTAGGTTTCACGGATCATCAGCAAGGCAAGTAACACTTTGATCATACCTCTTTACTACCCAGTTTTATTGCATTAGATCAATCCACAAACAATTGCATGATTAGGATCTGATTAATATGTGGGTTTTGGGAAGTAGATGAGGTAGTACCTATTACCTGTTTTATTATCAAACCTTTGGGAGTTATTTCTACGTTTGCTTATATTGCTATGCTATGCTAGTAGACATGGATTGGGTGAGTGTATCCATGACAGATGTGATATTCTTATTTAATGGTTTACTTAAGGTGGCAACTTAAATTCACATCTGGGTGGATTGAGGCACCTGGGGAACCCAGTGTTGCCTGTATTTTTGGAAATCTTGGGGTACCATGTGATTCTCCTATGGACCGCCACCCAGGCTCAAAGGGATCATGAGATTATTCATGCTAGCAACTTCCGTGTGCAGCCGCAAGCTACGATGGGCTCTAGCATAGTTGAGTATGTTGTGTGACCTCTTTCAGTGGTAGACTAGTAGATGTAGGGGATGTAGGTTGGTACTGTCTACCTAGAGTAAAGAGTTAATGCTTCTGAAATACTGTGTCTCGGTCATCCGTTTCTCAAACACCATGTAGTGCGAGAAATCAAGCAGAGGAGATCGAGTCTTGTGGGGAAAAGTGCACAAACCTCTACAGAGTGTATAAACTAATCATGGTTAGCCGTGTCCTCGGTTATGGGCGTTTTGAGTATCTAGTATCTGGATTATCATGTGAATCTCATCATGTTACTTTAATTTAATTTTGTTGGGTTAATGATGTGTTACTTAATTGGGATTGAGTTGGAGGAACTTCTCAATGTTTAACAACCACTATGATAGTTAAATAAAATTTATTCCTTTGTTGTAGGAAAAAATTGGCTTTATGCAAAACTGTAACCATAGAGCTTCCACTAGCCATATATGCATGTAGTGATAGCATATTTCTGTTCATTACTCTCTATGTGTTACATTGCTAGCATATTCCATGTGCTGACCCATTTTCGGGCTGCAACATTCATGTTGCAGACTTTTCAGACGACGAGTAAGGTGCCTTAGGTCGTGGTTTTATACTCAGTGATGCCGTTGGAGTTGATGGATTCGCTTATCTTCCAAGCCTTCCGTTGTTACCATTATTAGATGGCCTTAAGCCATATTTATTGTAATAAGTTCTCTTTTGAAACATTTGATGTAATAAGTGTGTGATTTCTACTCTGTTATAAATCCTTCAAGTACTGTGTGTGTCAGCATTACCGATCCAGGGATGACACTGATGCACAGAGATCAGACTGTTTGAGGTCTGGTCGCTACAGCTTGTCCTCAAGCGGAAGTCGACCTCGAAAAATATGTCCACATGTTTAGAGATAGAGGTGTCGATAAAATAAAATACAGACATGAGGGCATCATGATCATTCTTATAACAGCAACTTATATATATATATATATATATATATATATATATATATATATATTGTCATATGATTTCTTATGCTCAAGTAACAATCTATTCACAATGTCAAGTATGAATCAGAAACTTCATTGAGAACCAACAAACTATGGTCTCAATCATTGAAGCAATTGCAATTTATTATAGCATAGGAAAGAGTCAACATAAGAGCTTTTCAGCAAGTCCACATACTCAACTATCATTTAGTCTTTCATAATTGCTAACACTCACGCAATACTTATGGTTATGGAGTTTTAACCGGACACAGAGAAAGATAGGGGCTTATAGTATCGCCTCCCAACCTTTTACCTCAAGGGTAATGTCAACAATAATAGTTCATGCTAACTTACATCCAACTGGATATATATATCAGGATCTTTCCAACACGAGGTGCTTGCCAAAGGATAAAATGTAAAAGGGAAAGGTGAAGATCACCTTGACTCTTGCAGAATGTAAAAGACAGGCCCTTTGTAGAGGGAAGCAGAGGTTGTCATGTGCTTTTATGGTTGTATGCACGAAATCTTAATGCAAAAGAACGTCACTTTATATTGCCACTTGTTATATGAACCTTTATTATGTTGTCCGTTGCTTTTATTACTTCCATATCACAAGATCATATAAATCTTATTTTCTCCACACTAATAAGTCATACATATTTAGAGAGCAATTTTTATTGCTGGCAACATGACAACTTACTTGAAAGATCTTACTCAATCCATAGGTAGATATGGTGGACTCTCATGGCAAAACTGGGTTTAAGGATATTTGGAAGCACAAGTAGTATCTCTACTTGGTGCGAGGAAATTGGCTAGCATGAGGGGGAAAGGCAAACTCAACATGTTGGATGATCCATGACAATATACTTTAACTAAGATGTGAGAAAACATAACCCATTATGTTGTCTTCCTTGTCCAACATCAACTCTTTAGCATGTCATACTTTAATGAGTGCTCACAATCATAAAAGATGTCCAAGATAGTATATTTGTATGTGAGAACCTCTCTTCCTTTATTACTTCCTATTAATTGTAACGATGACCAAAACAATGTTTGCCAACTCTCAACAACTTTTATGTATCATACTCTTTATATGTGAAGTCATTACTCTCCATAAAATCAATATGATCTCTTAATTTCTTTTTATTCTTTTTCTTTCTTTAAGATCATAGCAAGATAGCGAAGCCCTTGACTCAAAAGTAATCTTTATTATATATAGCTCACGGACTCGATTACATAGAGGGATCATATGGCAAAACTCAAAACTAAATCATATCAAAGCTTTATTCTACTAGATCAAGATATTACTAAAAGGATCGAACTAAGAAAAACGGTAAAGATAGAAGTGTGATGGTGATACGATACCGGGGCACCTCCCCCAAGCTTGGCAGTTGCCAAGGGGAGTGCCCATACACATATGAATATGTCTTCGGAGGTGACGAAGGTGGTGATGATGATGGTGGATAGTCGCACATCGAGCGTAGGAGCTCTTCCAATTTGCGGATAATGCCCTTGAGTGCGATGATATGATCCTTCAACAAAATATTTTCATGCGTGAGATACTTGTTTTGTATGCGAGATAACTCAATCATCTTGAAAGCTTCAATCTCAGTTGGGGTAAAGAGGTTGGGAATAGGTTGAATGATGTCTTCTTCTTCTGCCGTAGGAGCTTGATCCTCCATGGCCTTCTTGATCTCATCCTCCTTGTTGGTCACCCCGGGTTCTTCCCTCTTCATCTCTATCTTCAATAGCCAAGCATCCTTGTCTTCATTATTGGAGGAGCGTGACGTCATGATGCCTGGCCTTGACAAATATGACAGAGAACAGCTCGAAACAAAGAAGAGGATATTTGCCTGATACGGTGGTCAAAACCTTCTGGAGATTATATAATGATTTTTTTACAGACCAAAAGAAGTATCGTGCAAGAAAACGGAATCCGGAGCGCACACGAGGTGACCATGAGGCAGGGGGGCGCACCCAGGGGGGTAGGGCGCGCCCTCCACCCTCGTGGATGCCTCGTGTCCTTCCCGGACTATTTCTTATTTTCCTATTTTCTTAAATATTCCAAAACGGTGAAAAATTGCTATTAGAACTGTTTTGGAGTCTGTTTACTTACCGTACCACATACCTAGTCCTTTTCGGAGTCTGAAACATTCTGGAAAGTGTCTCTTATGTATTCCTCTAGGGTTACGGTTTCAATAACATTAGTTTCAACATTTTTAGGATTACCTGAGATATAATGTTTGATTCTTTGACCGTTCACCACCTTTGGGTTTGTGCCTTCGAAGTTGTTGATTTTTATGGCACCGGAATGATAGACCTCCTCGATAATGTAAGGGCCTTCCCATTTAGAGAGAAGTTTTCCTGCAAAAAATCTTAAACGAGAGTTGAAAAGAAAAACATAATCACCTACATTAAACTCACACTTTAGTATCCTTTGTCATGCCATCTTTTAACTTTTTCTTTAAATAGCTTTGCATTCTCATAGGCTTGGGTTCTCCATTCATCAAGTGAGCTAATGTCAAATAATCTCTTCTCACCGGCAAGTTTGAAATCATAGTTGATCTCTTTAATGGCCCAATATGCCTTATGTTCAACTTCGAGAGGTAAGTGGCATGCTTTTCCATAAACCATTTTATATGGAGACATACCCATAGGATTTTTATATGCAGTTCTATAAGCCCATAATGCATCATCAAGTTTCTTGGACCAATCCTTCCTAGATCTATTAACAGTCTTCTGCAAAATTAATTTAAGCTCTCTGTCAGTCAGTTCTACTTGACCACTAGATTGTGGGTGATATGGAGATGCAATTTTATGATTAACGTCATACTTTGCAAGCATTTTACAAAAAGCACCATGAATAAAATGTGAACCACCATCAGTCATTAAATATCTAGGGACTCCAAACCTCGGAAAAATAACTTCTTTAAGCATCTTAATAGAGGTGTTATGATCAGCACTACTAGTTGGAATAGCATCTACACACTTAGTAACATAATCAACATCAACTAGAATATGTGTATACCCATTAGAGGAAGGAAACGGTCCCATATAATCAAAGCCCCAAACATCAAATGGTTCAATAACAAGAGAATAATTCATAGGCATTTCTTGACGTCTACTAATATTACCAATTCTTTGACATTCATCACAGGACAAGACAAACTTACGGGCATCTTTGAAGAGAGTAGGCCAATAAAAACCGGATTGCAATACCTTATGTGCAGTTCTATCTCCAGCGTGGTGTCCTCCATATGCCTCGGAGTGACACTTGCGTAGGATCTGTTCCTATTCATGCTCAAGTACACAATGTCTAATAACACCGTCTACTCCTTCTTTATAAAGGTGTGGGTCATCCCAGAAGTAATGTCTTAAATCATAGAAAAACTTTTTATTTTGCTGGTATGTGAAACTAGGTGATATAAATTTAGCAACAATGTAATTAGCATAATCAACATACCATGGAGCAGTACGAGAAGCATTTATGACAGCTAATTTTTCATCAGGAAAGCTATCATCAATAGGTAGTGGGTCATCAAGAACATTCTCTAACCTAGACAAGTTGTCTGCAATAGGGTTCTCAACTCCCTTTCTATCAATAATATGCAAATCAAATTCTTGTAGCAAGAGAACCCATCTAATAAGTCTAGGCTTAGAATCTTTGTTCTCCATAAGATATTTAATAGCAGCATGATCAGTGTGAATAGTTACTTTAGAGTCAACAATATAAGGTCTGAACTTATCACAAGCAAATACAACTGCTAAGAACTCTTTTTCAGTAGTGGCCTAATTTCTCTGGGCAGTGTCTAGAGTTTTACTAGCATATTGAATAACATTTAGTTTCTTATCAACTCTTTGTCCTAGAACAACACCTACAACATAATCACTAGCATAACAGATAATTTCAAAGGGTAAATTCCAATCAGGTGGCTGAACAATAGGTGAGAAACCAAAGCTTTCTTAAGTATTTCAAATGTTTCTACACAATCATCATCGAAGACAAAAGGAATATCTTTTTGTAATAGATTAGTCAGAGGCCTAGAAATTTTAGAGAAGTCCTTAATGAACCTCCTATAAAAACCGGCATGACCAAGGAAACTTCTTATACCTTTGATGTCCTTGGGACATGACATCTTTTCAATTGCATCAATTTGAGCTTTATCAACTTCGATACCTCTTTCAGAAATTTTATGCCCCAAGACAATGCCTTCATTAACCATAAAGTGGCACTTCTCCCAATTCAAAACAAGACTAGTTGCATCTCTGCAAAACTCGTTCAAGGTTGCTCAAGCAGTCATCAAAAGAGTATCCATAAACTGAGAAATCATCCATGAATACCTCACCAATCGTTTCATAAAAGTTAGAGAATATACCCATCATGCATCTTTGAAACGTAGCAGGTGCATTACATAAACCAAAAGGCATACGTCTATAAGCAAAAGTACCGAAAGGGCAAGTAAAAGTGGTCTTTTCTTGATCTTTTGCTGACACAGGTATTTGAGAGAAACCAGAGTAACCATCTAGAAAGCAAAAATGTGTATGTTTGGATAGTCTTTCTAGCATTTGGTCAATAAAATTTAAAGGGTAATGATATTTTTTAGTAGTTTTATTTAACTTACAGAAATCAATTACCATCCTATAACTTGTAATAATTCTTTGCGGGATCAATTCATCTTTATCATTAGGAACAACAGTAATACCTCCCTTCTTAGGGACACAATGGACAGGACTTACCCACTGACTATCAGCAACGGGATAAATTATACCTGCCTCAAGGAGCATTAGTATTTCCTTTCTTACCACTTTTTTCATCTTAGGATATAACCGTCGTTGGTGATCAATAACTAGTTTGGCGTCTACCTCCAACTTTATTTTGTGTTGGCATAGAGTGGGACTAATGCCCTTAAGATCATCAAGAGTATATCCCATAGCAGCAGGGTGCTTCTTCAGAGTTTTCAATAATCTCTCCTCTTCCTACTCTGAAAGGTTAGCACTAATAATAAAAGGATATATCTTCTTTTCATCAAGATAAGCATATTTAAGAGTATCAGGTAATGGTTTAAGCTCAAACACGGGATCACCCTTGGGTGGTGGAGGATCCCCTAGGATTTCAACATGCAAGTTGTGTTGCAAAATAGGTCTGTTTAAAGAATACTTCATCTATTTCCCTTCTTTCATTCATAAACATATCATTTTCATGGTCTAGCAAATATTGTTCTAAGGGATCATTAGGAGGCACGGCAATAGAATCAAGACCGATAATTTCATCCTTACTAGGCAATTCTTTATCATGGGGTTGTCTACGAAACTTAGCAAAATTAAACTCATGAGACATATACCCTAAACCAATAGTAACAACATCCTTTTCGCAGTCTATCTTAGCATAAACAGTATTCAAGAAGGGTCTACCAAATATAATGGGACAAAAGTCATCTTGTGGGGAACCAAGAACAAGAAAATCAACAGGATATTTAACTTTCCCACACAAGACTTCAACATCTCTAACAATCCCAATTGGTGAAAGAGTATCTCTATTGGCAAGCTTAATAGTAACATCAATTTCTTCTACCTCAGCAGGTGCAATATCATGCATAATTTCTTCATATAAGGAATAAGGTATTGCACTAGCACTAGAACCCATATCACATAAGCCATGATAACAATGATCTCCTATTTTAAGAGAAATAACAGGCATGCCTACAACATGTTTATGTTTCTTAGCATCATCAGGTCTAGCAATTCTAGCAGCTTCATCGCAGAAGTAAATAACATGCCCATCAATATTATCAGCCAAGAGATCTTTAACCATAACAATACTAGGTTCAACTTTGATTTGCTCAGGTGGTATGTATGTTCTAGTATTAATCTTACGAACCACAGTTGAAGCTTTAGCGTGATCCTTTATCCTAACAGGGAAAGGTGGTTTCTCAACATAAGTAGTAGGAACAATAGGATCATTATAAGTGATAATCTTTTCTTCAACCGTAATAAGTGCAACTACTTTTACTTCAGTGGGAGGATTATATTTAAACCACTTCTCCTTAGGGTGGTCAACATGAGTAGCAAATGATTCACAGAAAGAAGCTATTATCTCAGAGTCAAGTCCATATTTAGTGCTAAATCCATGAAAAGCATCGGTATCCATAAAATATTTAACAAATCAAACTTAGGTGTCATACCTGACTCCTTACCTTCGTCGATATCCCAATCTTGAGAGTTGCATTTAATTCTTTCCAATAAATCCCATTTGAATTCAATAGTCTTCATCATAAAAGACCCAGCATAAGAAGTATCGAGCATGGAGCGATTGTTGAGAGAAAGTTGAGCATAAATTTTTTGAATAATCATTTCTCTTGAGAGATCATGATTGGGGCATGAATATAACATGGACTTAAGCCTCCCCCAAGCTTGAGCGATGCTTTCTCCTTCACGAGGCCAAAAATTATATATATAATTACTATCACGATGAACAAGATGCATAGGATAAAACTTCTGGTGAAATTCCAATTTCAATCGTCTGTAGTCCCATGATCCCATGTCATCACATAGCCTAAACCATGTCAATGCATCTCCCGTCAAAGATAAAGGGAAAACCTTTGAGGGAGTTCCGGACTAGGGGGTGTCCGGATAGCCGAACTATCATGATCGGCCGGGCTCCAAGACTATGAAGATACAAGATTGAAGACTTTGTCCCGTGTCCGGATGGGACTTTCCTTGGCGTGGAAGGCAAGCTTGGCGATACGGATATGTAGATCTCCTACCATTGTAATCGACTCTGTGTAACCCTAGCCCTCTCCGGTGTCTATATAAACCGGATGGCTTTAGTCCGTAGGACGAACAACAATCATACCATAGGCTAGCTTCTAGGGTTTAGCCTCCTTGATCTCGTGGTAGATCCACTCTTGTAACACACATCATCAATATTAATCAAGCAGGACGTAGGGTTTTACCTCCGTCAAGAGGGCCCGAACCTGGGTAAAACATCGTGTCCCTTGTTTCCTGTTACCATCCGCCTAGACGCACAGTTCAGGACCCCCTACCCGAGATCCGCCGATTTTGACACCGACATTGGTGCTTTCATTGAGAGTTCCTCTATGTTGTCACAGATAGGCTCGATGGCTTCTTCGATCATCATCAACAATGCAGTCCAGGGCGAGACCTTCCTCCCCGGACAGATCTTCGTATTTGGCGGCTTCGCACTGCGGGCCAATTCGCTTGGCCAACTGGAGCAGATCGAAAGCTACGCCCCTGGCCGTCAGGTCAGATTTGGAAGTTTGAACTTCACGGCTGACATCCGCGGGGACTTGATCCTCGATGGATTCGAGCCACAGCCGAGCGTGCGGCACTATCACGGCGAACATGATTTAGCTCTGCAGCCGGACAGTACCCTGGAGGCTGCACTCGAACCCGCTTCGATCTTCAATTCGGAGCCGGCTGCGTAGATCGAGGATGGATGGCTAGACACCGCCTCGGGGGCTGCAACCTCTACGGTGATAGAGCCGAACAATGACCTTGTCCCTCATGAAGCTTGTGACTCCGAGGTGCCGGACTCCTTGCCGGACTCCAAACCTCCCGCGCCCCCTCCGATCGAATCCGATTGGGCGCCGATCATGGAGTTCACCGCAGCGGACATCTTTCAACACTCACCTTTTGGCGACATCTTGAGTTCGCTAAAGTATCTCTCGTTATCAGGAGAGCCCTGGCCGGACTGCGGTCAGGACGGTTGGGATGCGGACGACGAAGAAATTCAAAACCCACCCACCACCCACTTGGTAGCCACTGTCGACGATCTAACCGACATGCTAGACTACGACTCCGAAGACATCGACGGTATGGACGATGACGCCGGAGACGACCAAGAACCAGCGCCCACCGAGCACTGGAAAGCCACCTCATCATATGACATATACATGGTGGATATCCCAAAGGATGGGAATGGCGAAGGAACAGTGGAGGATGACCCCTCCAAGAAACAGCCCAAGCGCCGGCGTCAGCGGCGCCGCTCTAAATCCTGCCACAGCAAGAATGAAGATTCCGGCACCGGAGATAATAATACACCGCACAGCGCCGAAGACAACCCACTCCAGCAAGATGCAGCGCAGGAGGACGGAGACGCCAGCCCTCACGAGAGAGCGGCAGAAGAAGAGGTAGAGGATTATATGCCTCCCTCCGGAGACGAGGCAAGCCTCGACGACGATGAATTCATCATGCCTGAGGATCCCGTCGAACAAGAGCGTTTTAAACGCAGGCTTATGGACACGGCGAATAGCCTCAAGAAAAAGCAGCAACAGCTTAGAGCTGATCAAGATCTGCTAGCCGACAGATGGACCGAAGTCCTCGCAGCCGAAGAGCATGAGCTCGAACGCCCCTCCAAAAGCTACCCTAAACGAAAGCTGCTCCCCCGATTAGAGGAGGAGGCATATGAACCCGCATCACCAGGAGACAATACGGCTGACCGACCACCCCGTGGTCGCGACAGAGAGGCCTCTAGGCCCTTCACTAGACCCGTACCCCGGCATCACTCGAAAAGCACAAGGCCACAGGGGAACGCTCCGGACTTGCGAGATATATTGGAGGATAGGGCAAGACAATCAAGATCGATCTATGGATCGCGTGGGCGCCCCATGATACGTGACGACAACCATCGCGCCGGACACAGTAAGTCCGGCCGGGCCGAACAAAATAGACAAGGCTCTCTTGAGCTCCGTCGTGATATCGCCCAGTACAGAGGCGCCGCACACCCACTATGCTTCACAGATGAAGTAATGGATCATCAAATCCCCGAAGGGTTTAAACCCGTCAATATTGAATCTTATGACGGCACAACAGACCCCGCGGTTTGGATCGAAGACTATCTCCTTCACATCCACATGGCCCGCGGTGATGATCTTCACGCCATCAAATATCTCCCACTCAAGCTTAAAGGACCAGCCCGGCATTGGCTTAACAGCTTCCAACAGAGTCAATTGGGAGTTGGGAGGACCTGGAAGCCGCATTCCTCGATAACTTCCAAGGCACGTATGTGCGACCACCAGACGCTGATGACCTAAGCCACATAATTCAGCATCCAGACGAATCGGCCAGACAATTCTGGACATGATTCTTAACCAAGAAGAACCAAATCGTCGACTGTCCGGGCGCGGAGGCCCTCGCGACCTTCAAGCATAATATCCGCGACGAGTGGCTTGCCCGGCACCTGGGACAGGAAAAGCCGAAATCCATGGCAGCCCTCACATCACTCATGACCCACTTCTGCGCGGGCGAGGACAGCTGGCTAGCATGCAGCAACAACCTCAGCAAAAATTCTGGCAGTCCGGACATCAAGGACCATAGTGGCAGGTCGTGTCGTAACAAAAACTAACGCCGCATTAACATCGACAATAGTGAGGATACGGCAGTCAATGCCGGATTCAGAGGCTCTAAACCCGGTCAGCGGAAAAAGCCATTCAAAAGAACTACTCCGGGTCCGTCCAATTTGGACCGAATACTCGACCGCTTGTGCCAGATACACGGCACCCCCGAAAAGCCAGCTAACCACACCAACAGGGACTATTGGGTATTCAAGCAGGCGGGCAAGTTAATTGCCGAAAACAATGACAAGGGGCTGCATAGCGATGACGAGGAAGAGACCCGACCACCGAACAATAGAGGACAGAAGGGTTTTCCCCCATAGGTGCGGACGGTGAACATGATATACGCAACGCACATACCCAAAAGGGAGCGGAAGCGTGCAGTCAGGGATGTATATGCGATGGAGCCAGTTGCCCCAAAGTTCAATCCATGGTCCTCCTGCCCGATCACTTTTAACCGAAGGGACCACCCCACCAGCATCCGCCACGGCGGATTCGCCGCATTGGTCCTAGACCCAATCGTCGATGGATTTCACCTCACCAGAGTCCTGATGGACGGCGGCAGCAGCCTGAACCTGCTTTATCAGGATACAGTGCGCAAAATGGGCATAGACCCCTCAAGGATTAAACCTACCAAGACGACCTTTAAAGGCGTCATACCAGGTGTAGAAGCCAATTGTACAGGCTCAGTCACACTGGAAGTGGTCTTCGGATCCCCGGATAACTTCCGAAGCAAGGAGTTAATCTTCGACATAGTTCCGTTCTGCAGCGGCTATCATGCCCTGCTCGGATGTACTGCATTTGCAAAGTTCAACGCGGTGCCGCACTACGCATACCTCAAGCTCAAGATGCCAGGCCCTCGAGGAGTCATCACGGTCAACGGAAACACTAAACACTCTCTCCGAATGGAGGAACATACAGCGGCTCTCGCGGCAGAAATACAATGCAGCCTCTTAAGGCAATTCTCGAGTCCGGCCGTTAAGCGGCCGGACACAGCTAAGCGCGCCTAGAGTAACCTACAACAAGACCACCTGGCACGTTTCGAGCACGCGTAGCAGTGCGGCCCCAACCCCAGCCCCTGTAAAACGTCAAAACAGTTCCTTCGCGTACACCATTACGCTCTGAAGATACCATGGGCATGGGGAGAGGGGCATGACCACGATAAGCCCAGACTGCGGCTCAACCACACCAGGGGCTCTCAAGTGTGTCGTTCTTTTCTTTTCTTTTTCATTTTTATTTTTACCCACAGGACTCCGTTCGTCAGAGGCCCTGTCCGGCAGCAGACCTGCCACAGCCAGGGAAGGATAAAGGCTACAACGAATATCCAGGTGGTCTCCATTACGAGCATTAAATCTGTTTTATACACCACTTCGCAGCCTACCCCTGGAGGGGGACATGTTTAATAGTCCCGTCCCTTGCTTATCGCACTATTTGTATCGTTCTACATTCATAGCAGCACTTCTTGAATAAAACAATGCAGCACCTTTTTGCTTATAATTGCATTTCTTTTTATACATATGTTCATTTACGGCATGTTGCATCCGTACACTTTGGTACGGTTAAAATACACCAGGGGCTTATGTTTCCCGCATCATGGTGTGATAATTCCGAACACTTTCACAAGTGCGGCACCCCGAACTTATAGCATTATATGCATCGGCTCCGAATCATGTCTTGGGTCAATAGTTGGGTTTGCCTGGCTCCCATGTTTTGGTACCTTACATTCCGTTATATCGGCTAAGGTAGCACTGGGAGAACCACTGCGATTGCGCCCCAGTTGAGCTGGGTTAACGCCTCAGTGGAGAAAGCTAAAACTGACCGTCATGATGAGGCGAGAGCCGGTCGCTGTTCGAGAGGTTTTTTGCGAGTCCTTAAAGACTTATGCCGCTTAGAGCGAGGAGCCGATTTTTGTCCGGCCTAGGCGTGGATAGCGCCCCAAATTCGGCCTTCCGAAGACTAGGGGCTTTGCCGAAATTTAAAATTATAGAATTCTATGGCAAAGTGAGAGTGTTCAAGCATTATAAGTCCGGTTGCCTTGTTCGTTGTGTTGAGCGCCTCCCTAGATGGACCCAAATATGGGAACAAGAGTGCTCAAATTTATCACGAACACCCCAGCACTCGTGGCATGGGGGCTGAAGCCGACGACTTGCCATCTCTCAGATTTGATAAACAGCCGCACAGAAGGTAATATTTTAAATTAAAAAGCGTTGCTTAGCGCAAATGAACTAAGTTTTCAGCGCACAGGATAACAAAATGCGAGTCTACTTAAATATTACATCTTTGGAGCACTCACCCGCAATAGTGCGGGCGCCCTTCAGCACACTCTTATAATACATCTCGGGCGTGCGATGTTCCTTGCCCTCTGCTGGCGGGTCCGTCATGAGCTTCTGGGCATCCATCTTGCCCTAGTGCACCTTTGCACGGGCAAGGGCCCGACGGGCACCTTCAAAAAAGGCGGAGTGCTTGATGACTTCAACCCACGGGCACGCACCCACCAGCAGCCGCACCAGGCCGAAGTAGCTCCCAGGCATGGCCTCGTTAGGCCACAGCCGAACTATGAGGCCCTTCATGGCCTGTTCGTCCGCCTTGTGGAGCTCGACCAGCTGCTTCAGCTGGTCGCTAAGGGGCACCGGATGTCCGGCCTCAGCATACTGAGACCAGAAGACCTTCTCCGTCGAGCTCCCCTCCTCGGCCTGGTAGAATGCGGCAGCATCGGACACGCTGCGAGGAAGATATGCGAACGCTCTTGGAGAACTCCGAATTCGGGTAAGCAACAGGTAATTAACACTCACATGCTTACTTTGCATGAAAAATGCCTTACCTGCTGCTATTTTCTTCAACGCATCGATTTCCTGGAGGGCCTTGTAGGCTTCGGCCTTAGCGGCTTTGGCACTCTCAAGAGCCATTGCAAGCTCAGACTCTCGAGTCTTCGAGTCACGCTCCAGGCTCTCATGTTTTTTCACGAGATCCTGGAGCTCTTGTTGTACCTCCGCCACCCGCGCCTCCTGCTTCTCTCGCTCGGTGCGCTCCACGGTCGCATTGCGTTCAGCCGCGGCCACCGCCTCTTTCAGGGTCGCCACCTTGTTAGTGGCCCCTGCAATACCCACGTTATCCTTGTCATTCTTTTTGCAACCAAAATCCTTTTCTGTAAGGTACAATTTTTAAGGTGTTACTCACCTTCTTTTTCCTCGAGCTGCTTCTTGGCACGACCGAGCTCATTCTCGGACCGCTCGTGGCTTTCCTTCAAAGTATTGACCTCCGCAGTCAGTGTGGCGGAGGTCAGCAGCACAACCTGCAATCCCATATTGACATATTTTTTATGACTCCTGCATATGTCTTCTTAAGATCCTCAGTCCGGCTTTTCTTTCCGAACACCGAACCGAGCATCAGGGGCTACTGTCTATGCGGTACTATTTTACATATATCAAAATTCTTACCTCAAAGCCTGTTAGAAGGCTGCTGCAGGCTTTGGTCAGCCCGCTCTTGGTGAGCTGAACCTTCTGAATCACCGCACTCATAACAGTGTGGTGTTCCTCTTCAATGGAGGCGCCATTGAGCGCCTCCAGCAAGTTATCCGGCGCCTCCGGTTGGACGGAGGCTGCCGGCGTCACAGTCTTGCCCTTCTTACGAAGGGGTCGCCCACCGGACTCCGGAGCCACTATGGGTTCCAGGGCCGAGTCCAGTGCAAAGTCCGGGAGGTTGTCCTGCGACACCTCCGGAGCCTCCTCCTCCTGGTGGATCCCTTCCCGGGATCCCACCTCGGCATCGTCCGCATCACGGGGGGTGGAGGCAGTCGGATGAGAATCCATATCCGACGCACCTAAGGACCCGCTCGACGAAGCGGGAAGATCATCCTTGGGCGGACTGCAGGGTTGTATGCGGCATTAGAAAGACATTATGTGGCGAAAAGAAAAACCATGAAGTTATTCGGGAGTCCGGATACTTACGATCTCGCCAGGGGCTTGGCCCTTGGAGGCCAGTCCTTGTCGTTGTCACTGGCGTTGGCAGAGCAGTCTGGGGGAAGAGTTTTTCCCTTCTTGGACCCTTCGGCCTCCCTTGTTGGGGAGGCCTTCCTTTTCTTACCTTCCCCCGCTGGGGGAGAGGCTTTCTTCTCCTCCTCCTCGCCTTGGTGGGAGGAGTCGGCCTCGGAGTCATCATCTGATAACACCTGAAAACGGGAACACTTTCGAGTACCCGTGGCCTTCTTCTTGGCCTTCTTCTCCGGCACCACGTGGGGCGCCGGAGCCAGCAGCCCCGTTAGGCGGGCGTCCGCTGGGTCCTCTGGCAATGGGTCCAGACAGATAGTCTGCCCGGCCTTCGCCAGCCAGTCCTGTCAAAGGTAAAGGGAGTTTAGATCCCGCATAGAGTCAAACTATGGAAAACGAGCGTTCTGTAAAGGACAAAATCACTTACCTCGTCAGCCGGACGCTGCGAGCTGAATCCGCGATCTTCGGTAGCGGATGCGGGAGCCTCGGCGCCCTTGAACAACACCTTCCAGACATCTTCGTACATAGTGTCAAAGAGCCCGCTCAGAGTCTGGTGCTGCGCCGGATCGAACTCCCACATGTTGAAACCCCGTCGTTGGCACGGGAGAATCCGACGGATGAGCAGGACCTGGACTACATTGACAAGCTTGAGCTTCTTGTCCACCAGCTTTTGGATACAGGCTTGGAGTCCGGTCAGCTACTCCGAATCACCCCAGATCCGGCCACTCTCTTTCCAGGAGGTGAGCCATGTAGGGATGCCAGATCTGAATTCGGGGGCCGCTGCCCAATCAGGGTCACGCGGCTCGGTGATGTAGAACCACCCCGATTGCCACCCCTTAATGGTTTCTACGAAAGTGCCCTCCAGCCATGTAACGTGGGACATCCTGCCCACCATGGCGCCTCCGCACTCCGCTTGGCTGCCCTTCACAACCTTCGGCTTGACACTGAAGGTCTTGAGCCACAAGTCGAAGTGGGGCTGGATGCAGAGGAAGGCCTTGCACACGACGATAAACGCCGAGATGTTGAGGATGAAATTCGGGGCCAGATCATGGAAATCCAGGCCGTAGTAGAACATGAGCCCCCGGACAAAGGGATGAAGTGGGAAGCCCAGTCCGCGGAGGAAATGGGGAAGAAATACTACCCTCTCATGGGGCCTGGGGTGGGGATGAGCTCTCCCTCGTCGGGGAGCCGGTGCGCGATGTTGTTGGACAAATATCTGGCGTTGCACAGCTTCTGGATCTGGTCCTCCGTGACGGAGGAGGCCATCCACTTGCCTCCCGCTCCGGACATAGTTGGAGAAGGTTGAGGTGAGAAGTGCGGACTTGGGCGCTGGAGCTCGAGTTCGCGGAGATGGATAAGCCAAGGAGGACGAAGGCGCAGGTAAAAGGGTTGGATCTTTATCCCCTTATATAGGCGGACAAAAACATGTGTCCCCACTGGCCTGGTAAAACTCGCTTATCTCCCAAGTGCCACAATCAATGGCGCGGTTGAGTTACCCACGTCCTTATTGATGGGAATCCCGGAATAAGGGGAACACGATCTCTGCTTCGACAAGATGTGCCAAGGAAACCGCTTCGCTAAACACGCTGAGGTGGCACAATAAAAACAATTCGAGTAAAGGCTTGGTAGTGGTGTGACGTCACGCCACAGAATACGTCAGCAGATTGAACTTGTGTAATATTATTCTCTCTACGGTGGTACGTGGAATTTATTTTTGCAGAGTCGGACACTATCCTGGTGTTCACAATCTTCTATAAATTATTCGTAGGATGAACCCGCCTTGCAATGCCGAAGACAACATGCGCGCCGGACTCGTCGTCATTGAAGCCTGGTTCAGGGGCTACTGAGGGAGTTCCAGACTAGGGGGTGTCCGGATAGCCGAACTATCATGATCGGCCGGACTCCAAGACTATGAAGATACAAGATTGAAGTCTTTGTCCCGTGTCCGGATGGGACTTTCCTTGGCATGGAAGGCAAGCTTGGCGATACGGATATGTAGATCTCCTACCATTGTAACCGACTCTGTGTAACCCTAGCCCTCTCCGGTGTCTATATAAACCGGATGGCTTTAGTCCGTAGGACGAACAACAATCATACCATAGGCTAGCTTCTAGGGTTTAGCCTCCTTGATCTCGTGGTAGATCCACTCTTGTAACACACATCATCAATATTAATCAAGCAGGACGTAGGGTTTTACCTCCGTCAAGAGGGCCCGAACCTGGGTAAAACATCGTGTCCCTTGTTTCCTGTTACCATCCTCCTAGACGCACAGTTCGGGACCCCCTACCCGAGATCCGCCAGTTTTGACACCGACAACCTTCTTCTTGACAACATCATCGGGCATACCTGCAAGCTTAAATAATCCACAAACTTCATCCACATAGATTAGGTGTATATCGGGATGCAATGTTCCATCTCCTGTAAAGGGATTAGCTAGCAATTTCTCTACCATACTCGAAGGAATTTCAAAGTAAACATTTTCAGTAGGTTCAGTAGGTTGAGGAGAAACTCTTTGCTCTACTGGTCGGGGTGAAGATACCTCAAACAAGCCCCTCTAAGGATTAGTTTCCATAGTAATAAGTGATAGTAAATTTCAGCACACTATATAAATGTTTCCTTACCAAGTTCCACTTACCAAAGGCGCTTCACTCCCTGGTAACGGCGCTAGAAAAGAGTCTTGATGACCCACAAGTGTAGGGGATCTATTGTAGTCCTTTCGATAAGTAAGAGTGTCAAACCCAACGAGGAGCAGAAGGAAATGACAAGCGGTTTTCAGTAAGGTATTCTCTGCAAGCACTGAAATTATCGGTAATAGATAGTTTTGTGATAAGATAATTTGTAAAGGGTAACAAGCAATGAAAGTAAATAAGGTGCAGCAAGGTGGCCCCATACATTTTGTAGCAAAGGACAAGCCTGGACAATTTCTTATAATGAGAAAAGCACTCTCGAGGACACATGGGAATTATCGTCAAGCTAGTTTTCATCACACTCATATGATTCGCGTTCGGTACTTTGATAATTTGATATGTGGGTGGACTGGTGCTTGGGTACTGCCCTTTCTAGGACAGGCATCTCACTTATGATTAACCCCTATTGCAAGCATCCGCAACTACAAAAGAAGTATTAAGGTAAACCTAACCATAGCATGAAACTAGTGGATCCAAATCAGCCCCTTACGAAGCAACGCATAAACTAGGGTTTATGCTTCTGTCACTCTAGCAACCCATCATCTACTTATTACTTCCCAATGCCTTCCTCTAGGCCCAAATAATGGTGAAGTGTCATGTAGTCGACGTTCACATAACACCACTAGAGGAGAGACAACATACATCTCATCAAAATATCGAACGAATACCAAATTCACATGACTACTAATAGCAAGACTTCTCCCATGTCCTCAGGAACAAACGTAACTACTCACAAAGCATATTCATGTTCATAATCAGAGGGGTATTAATATGCATTAAGGATCTGAACACATGATCTTCCACCGAATAAACTAACTAGCATCAACTACAAGGAGTAATCAACACTACTAGCAACCCACAGGTACCAATCTAAGGTTTTGGTACAAAGATTTGGATACAAGAGATGAACTAGGGTTTGAGAGGAGATGGTGCTGGTGAAGATATTGATGGAGATTGACCCCCTCCCGATGAGAGGATCATTGGTGATGATGATGGTGATGATTTCCCCCTCTCGGAGGGAAGTTTCCCTGGCAGAACAACTCTGCCAAAGCCCTAGGTTGGTTCCGCCAAGGTCCCGCCTCGTGGTGGCGGAGTTTCGTCCTGTAAGCTTGCTTATGATTTTTTCTAGGGTAAAAGACTTCATATACTAGAAGATGGGCACCGGAGGGCTGCCAGGTGGCCCACGAGGCAGGGGCGCGCCCAGGGGGGTAGGGCGCGCCCCCACCCTCGTGGCAAGGGTGTGGGCCCCCTCTGGTACTTCTTCCGCTCAATATTTATTATTAATTCAAAAAATGACTTTCGTGGAGTTTCAGGACTTTTGGAGCTGTGCAGAATAGGTCTCTAATATTTGCTCCTTTTCCAGCCCAGAATCCTAGCTGCCGACATTCTCCCTCTTCATGTAAACCTTGTAAAATAAGAGAGAACAACCATAAGTATTGTGACATAACGTGTAATAACAGCCCATAATGCAATAAATATCGATATGAAAGCATGATGCAAAATGGACGTATCACATAGCTTCTTCGGAAGCATCAAATGAAGGAGTGTGGATGAAGGAGTTCATATCCGATCTAGGTGTTATACCTAGTGCATCAGGTCCAATGAAAATCTTTTGTGACAATACTGGTGCAATTGCCTTGGCAAAGGAATCCAGATTTCACAAGAGAACCAAACACATCAAGAGACGCTTCAATTCCATCCGTCATCAAGTCACGGAGGGAGACATAGAGATTTGCAAGATACATACGGATCTGAATGTTGCAGACCCGTTGACTAAGCCTCTTCCACGAGCAAAACATGATCAACACCAAGATTCCATGGGTGTTAGAATCATTACTTTGTAATCTAGATTATTGACTTGAGTGCAAGTGGGAGACTGAAGGAAATATGCCCTAGAGGCAATAATAAAGTTGTTATTTATTTTTCCTTATATTTTGATAAATGTTTATTATTCATGCTAGAATTGTATTAACCAGAAACTTAGTACATGTGTGAATACATAGACAATACACAGTGTCCCTAGTATGCCTCTACTTGACTAGCTCGTTAATCAAAGATGGTTATGTTTCCTAATCATAGACATGTGTTGTCATTTGATAAACATGATCACATCATTAGTGAATGATGTGATGGATAAGACCCATCCATTAGCTTGGCATTATGATTGTTACAGTTTTATTGCTACTGCTTTCGTCATGACTTATACATGTTCCTCTGACTATGAGATTATGCAACTCCCGAATACCGGAGGAACACCTTGTGTGCTATCAAACATCACAACATAACTGGGTGATTATAAAGATGCTCTATAGGTGTCTCCGAAGGTGTTTGTTGGGTTGGCATAGATCAAGATTAGGATTTGTCACTCCATGTATCGAAGAGGTATCTCTAGGCCCTCTCGGTAATGCTCATCACTATAAGCCTTGAAAGCAATGTGACTAATGAGTTAGTTATGGGATGAAGCATTACGGAACGAGTAAAGATACTTGCCAGTAACGAGATTGAACTAGGTATGATGATACCGACGATCGAATCTTGGGCAAGTAACATACCGATGACAAAGGGAACAACATATGTTGTTGTGCGGTTTGACTGATAAAGATCTTCGTAGAATATGTAGGAGCCAATATGAGCATCCAGGTTCCGCTATTGGTTATTGATTGGAGATGTGTCTCGATCATGTTTACATAGTTCTCGAACCCGTAGGGTCCGCACGCTTAACATTCGATGACGATTTGTATTAAGAGTTATGTGTTTTTGATGACCAAAGTTTGTTCAGAGTCCCGAATGAGATCAAGGACATGAAGAGGAGTCTCGAAATGGTCGAGACATAAATATTTATATATTGCAAGGTTATGTTCGGACACCAGAAAGAATTCGGAAAGGTTCAGACATTTTTCGGAGTACTGGGAGGTTACCGGAACCCCCCGGAAGAGTATTGGGCCTTCGTGGGCCTTAGTGGAGAGAGGAGGCCGGCAGCCAGGAGGTGGCGCCCCCCTAGCCAAACCGAATTGGACTAGGGGAGGGGCGCGGGCCCCCTTTCCTTCTCCCTCTCTCTTTCCCTCCCCCCTTCTCCTACTCCGGAAAGGAAGGGGGAATCCTACTAGGACTCGGAGTCCTAGTAGGACTTCCCCCTTGGCGTGCCCCCTCTAGGCCGGCCGCCTCCTCCCTCCCTCCTTTATATACGTGGGCAGGGGGCACCCCAAAGGCACATAAATTTTTCTTTGCCATGTGCGGTGCCCCCTCCACAGTTTACGCCTCCAGTCATAGCGTCGTAGTGCTTAGGCGAAGCCCTGCGTGGATCACATCATCAACACATCGCCACGCCGTCGTGCTGACGGAACTCGCCCTCGACCCTCTACTAGATCAAGAGTTTGAGGGACGTCATCGAGCTGAACGTGTGCTGAAAACGGAGGTGCCGTACGTTCGGTACTTGGATCGGTTGGATCGTGAAGATGTTCGACTACATCAACCGCGTTAACTAACGCTTCCACTTTCGGTCTACGAGGGTACGTGGACACACTCTCCCCCTCTCATTGCTATGCATCTCCTACATAGATCTTGCGTGATCGTAGGAAAATTTTGAAACTGCATGCTACGTTCCCCAATAGCCATGATCGTGCTTAAATTCTTCACAAATCGCCTATAGAAAGTTGCAAGGCCATGGAAACGTCTTACCTCAGAAATGGTCTTGGGAGTTGGCCATTCTCGGATTGCTTCAACCTTAGAATCAACAACACGAATACTTTCACATATTATGATGAATCCTAGAAAAATAAGTTATGTCTATAGGAAAACACATTTATTTAAGTTGACTTAGAGCTCATTTTTTACTTAGTACTGTAGCACCTTGTGAATGTGATCAAAGTGTTCATACTCGTCCTTGTTATAGATCAAGATGTCATCGAGATAGACCACAACAAAGTGGCATAAGAAGGGTCAAAGGACTTGATTCATCAAGGGCATATAGGTACTTGGTGCATTTGAGAGTACAAATGGCATGACTAGTCATTAAAACAACCCTTCCTTTGTTTTGAATGCCGTTTCCATTCATCCCCGGGTTTGATATGGATTTGAGGATATCCACTTCTTAAAACTACATTTGTGAACACTCTTGCTCCACTAAGATGATCCAACATATCATCTAGACAGGGAATAGGGAATCTATACCTTATAGTGATCTTGTTAATGGCTCTGTTGTCCATACACATACACCAAGATCCATCTTTCTTTGGTGCAAGCAGGGCTGGTACAACACATGGGCTAATAATTTCTTGAATGTGCCCCTTCTGCAACAATTCCTCCACTTTCTCCTTCAATATATCACGCTCTTTTGGGCTCATTCGATAGTGTGGATGGTTAGGAAGACTTGCTCCTAGAATTAAGTCAATTATATGTTGGATTCCTCTCATCAGTGGCAGGCCTTGTGGCTCTCCAAGTATGTTCTGAAATTGTGCCAATAAACCACGTACCTTTGCTGGAATTTCAATAGTCAGGTGCTCTTCTCGTTTTACAACAAGTGCAACACACAAATCTGCCTCCTTCAAGTCTTCCATAAACTTATGAGAGGTGTGGGAGATAGTTAACATAGTTTCCCCCTCCTCCTTATAGGTATTACCTTTAGTTTTGTTTGGTAGAATAATGATCTTTCTCTTGTTCCAAATGAAAGAGTAAGAATTTTCCTTGCCCTTGTGTGTAGTATCCACATCAAATTGCCAAGGTCTTCCAAGAATAACATGGTTGGCATCCATACCAACTACGTCACACAACACATTTGAGCGATAATGCTTGCCCAAAGAAATTGGTAGGTTGCATTGTTTGGTGATCCTCATATTCACTGCTTTCTTGATCCATCCAATAGTGTAAGGATTTGGATGGTCATGGGTTTGAACCTTTTAATGGTTCACCAACTTTCGGGAGATAAGATCCTCGCAGTTGCAACTATCAATCACTAATTTGCATACCTCGCCATTCACCGTGCATTTACTCTCAAATATTTTCCTCCATTGTGTGTTGCTAGTTTGTGGTGTGGAACATAGAGAACATTGAACCACATGTACCACCTCCCCACCTTCTTCTTGACAAACCTCTTGTTCCTCTACATCTTCATATTCGTATTCTTCCTCATCGTGTTCATCATCATGGATAGTTGTGTTAACAAATTTCTTAGTGGGTAATCGCTAGATATGTGTCCCTCTTTACCACATTTATAACACTCTGGGCCTTCATTTGCCTTACCCTTGCCTCTAGTTTGCTCCGGGATGGGTTGTTTTGCCTTCGGTGGAGCAGTCTCTTCTTTCACTCTATTAGTGTGATCCCTAGACGAGCCTTCGGTATGAGGATATGGAGCCTAGTTGTCTTTCTTGTCCTCACAAACCTCTCGGCCTTTAAGGCTAGAGCTTGTGCTTGACCAATGGACCAGATTTGTTGCATCATCAACTGATCTTGAATAGCATCATTCAGACCATTGATGTACCTTGCGTCTTGTTGATCTTTAGTTTCAGTAAGGTTGCACCTCACTTGTAGCCTTAGAAACTCCTCTATGTAATTTGAAACAGTCCTATTTCCTTGAGCACAATTTTAGAATTGGATAAATAGGATCTGGTCATAACCAACGAGCAAAAATCTCCCTTTCAAGAGACTTTTCATTTGCTACCAAGTTCTCACATGAGGTTCTCCTCCCAACCCGCGTTCTTCTTGAATGCGATGCACCGGCTCCTCCTTTTAGCTTGTACGCGACCAAAGGAACTCTATGATCTTCCAGAACCTCCATGACCTCAAAGAAAGTCTCCACTTCATATAACCAATCAATGTACCCTTCAATATCAATATTTCCATTAAAAGTTGGGATCTCAGCTTTCACCTTGAATGTATCCCTTGCATATGTAGGGTTGGGTACTCTCTGATATGCATAGAGAGCAGGTTCTTCAAGGGCATCATCGTATTCTTCACCTTCAGAAGCTTCAACATAAATTGGCCTTCTTGAAGTACGTTGAACAACACGTTCTTCTGGCGGTCTTGCTCCAAAATTACCTTTTCTTCTTTGTTGAACATCTTCTTATTCTTTAGATGAATCTCCTTCATTGGCAGCAGGGGGCACCCTTTCTTATCATCCCAACCAGTTGGTTGATACGTCTTCAATGTATCTATAATTTATGAAGTATTCATGCTGTTATTTTATCATTCTTGGGTGTTTTACAATCATTTTATAGCAAATTTATATCATTTTTTGGGACTAACCTATTGACCCAATGCCTAGTGCCAGTTGTTGTTTTTTGCTTGTTTTTTACATCGCAGGAAATCAATATCAAATGGAGTCTAAACACCGCGTAACTTTTTGGAGATTTTTTCTGGACCAAAAGGAACCCAATGGGCCTGAGCTGCACCTGGGGGGTGCCCCGAGGGGTGCACAACCCACCAGGGCGCGCCAGGGCCCCCTAGCGCGCCCAGGTGGGTTATGCCCACCTCGGTGGCCTCCCGCACCTCCTCTTTGCACTATAAATTCCCAAATATTCCAAAACCCTTTGGGGTAGCCCTAGATCAGAAGTTCCGCCGCTCCAAGGCCTCTGTATGAGATCCTGGCACCCTGCCGGAGGGGGAATCATCCCCGGTGGCCATCTTCATCATCCCGGCAGCCACCACAATGAGGAGGGAGTAGCCCACCCTCGGGGTTGAGGGTTTATACCAGTAACTATGTGTTTGATCTATCATTCTCGTGATCTATATCATGGGCTTTGTTAATATAGTCGGATCATATGATGTTTCTCCCCTCTATACTCTTGTTATGATGAATTGAATCTTTACCCTTCAAAGTTTTGTCTTGTCGGATTGAATATTCAGAGATGAGAACACATGATATATGTCTTGCAATATGAATACTTGAGGTGACAATGAGCTATCTTATTGATTCACTTGATATGTGTTATGGCATTCAACTCGCGGATTCCCGCGGTGATATTGGGGTAATCTATGCATGGGGGTTGATGCACGTTTTTCTCTGACGGAAACTTTGGGGTCTCTTTATAGTTCTTTGTGTGGATTGAGTATTATGAATATGACTCTGTCTTGGTGTTATTCTAGTACGAACTCTAGGATAGATCGAACGGAAAAAATAGCTTTCTGTTATTTTAGTACGAACTCTTGAATACATCGAACGAAAAGAATAGCTTTGAGGTGGTTTCATGACCTACAAACAATTCCTATCTTTTGTTCTCCGCTAATAGGAACTCGGGAGTGATTCTTTATTGCACTTTGAGGGATAATCATATGATCCAACTATCTTAGTATTGTTGAGAGGTTGCACTAGCGAAAGTACGGACCCTAGGCCTCATTTTTAAGCATTGCAACACCGTTTTTGTGCTCGTTTACGTTTTGCTGCCTTGCTGTTTTTATTTATTCAGATTACAAAAATATATTTCTACCATCCATATTACACTTTTATCACCATTTCTTCGCCGAACTAGTGCACCTATACAATTTGCCATTGTATTGGGTGTGTTGGGGACACAAGCGATTTCTTGTATTTGGTTGCAGGGTCGTTTGAGAGAGACCATCTTCATCCTACACCTCTCACGGATTGATAAACCTTAGGTCATCCACTTGAGGGAAATTGCTACTGTCCTACAAAACTCCGCGCTTGGAGGCCCAACACGTGTCTACAAGAATAAAGTTGCGTAGTAGACATCAAGCTCTTTTCTGGCGCCGTTGCCGGGGAGGTGAGGAAACCAGCACTCACACTCCGGTAAAGAAGCTCTTTTCAGGCGCCGTTGCCGTGGAGGTGACTGCTTGAAGGTATATCTTTAGATCTTGCAATGTAATCTTTTAGTTTCTTGTTTTAGCACTAGTTTGGTTTATAAAAGAAAACTACAAAAAATGGAATTAAGGTTGCATCATATTATTGATCATCTTCATAATATCTTTCTTGAAAATGATGGATCAAAAAATTGTGCTCAATTGATAGAAGAAGAATTTAATAGAATGATTGGCATGAATGATGAGCATGATGGCATTGTTGTTAGTATGAATTCTTTGAATATCCGTGGTGTTAATGATATGCAAAGCTACAAGCCTGGGGATGCTATGTTTGATGAAGATGATATTTTTAGTCCCCCAAGTTTTGATGAGCAAGTTCATTATGATGAAAGCATGCCTCCTATCTTTGATGATTATGGTGATGACATGTATGATATATTGAATAATGATAACCATGAAACTTGTCATCATGATTTTAATTTTCAATCACATGATAGTTACTTTGTTGAGTTTGCTCCCACTACCATTCATGAGAATAAATTTGCTTATGTGGAGAGCAACAAAATTTCTATGATTATGTATCATGAAAATAATGCTTTATGTGATGGCTATATTGTTTAATTCTTTCATTATGCTACTGAAAATTATTATGAGGGAGGAACTTATGCTTGTAGGAATTGCAATAATATCAAGTTTCCTCTCTTTATGTTGAAAGTTTTGAAGTTGTGCTTGTTTTGCCTTCCTATGCTAGTTGATTCTTGCTCCCATGAATTATTTTCTCACAAAATTCCTATGCATAGGAAGTGGGTTAGACTTAAATGTGCTAGTCATATGCTTCATGATGCTCTTGTTATGTTTCAACTTTTATCTTTTATGCGAGCATCATTGAACTCATCATGCCTAGCTAAAATGCATTAACGAAAAGCACTTGTTGGGAGACAACCCAACACTTTTACCTACTGTTTTTGTGTGTTCACATGATTAGGCTACTGTAGTAATCATGTTTTATTGCTTTTGTTTCAATAAAGTGCCAAGTAAAGCCTTTGGGATCATGTTGGGTGATAGTTGATTTGATCTTGCTGAAAAACAGAAACTTTTGCGCTCACGAAAACAACTCTCATTTTTAACAAAAGAGTTCTTTTGAGTTGATTCTTTTTGAAGAAGATCAATATACAAATTTCTCAGTTGGACCAATGTTTTCATAATTGTTGGAGTAGCAGAAGTATGGTTTGAGTACAGATTACTACAGACTGTTCTCTTTTTGAAAGATTCTGTTTTCAATGCATAGTTTGCTTGTTTCCTTGTTTCTATGGCTTATATTGCTCAATATAAATTGTGGAAATGATATGCTACAGTAGGCATTGCGTGTAAACAATTATGAATCTTGTATTTGACAGTACCAAAAGTGAAACGGTTTGCTCTTTATCATACTAACCTTCTCACAAGGTTTCGTTAAGTTTTGTGTGAGTGAAGTTTTCAAGCTTTGGGTGAGATGTCGATATGAGGAGAATAAGGAGTGACAAGACCCTAAGCTTGGGGATTCCCAAGGCACCCCCAAGGTAATATTCAAGGAATATCCAAGCAACTAAGCTTGGGGATGCCCCGGATGGCATCCCCTGTTTCGTCTCCAACATTATCGGTAACCTCACTTGGAGCTATGTTTCATTCGTCACATGATATGTGTTTTTCTTGGAGCATCATTTTATTTTGTTAGTATTTGCTTTCTGTTATTTAGAGTAATGTTTTGCATCTTTTATTTCAATAAAAGTGGCAATGATAGCCTTTGCCATGCTTATTTTGCAAGTATACCTGTTGCTGTTTCAAAACAGAAAGTTTACCTCTGTTGCAAAAATTCCCTAGAAAAGTCAGAATGTGATAAATTGTTGAAACTTTTTGCAAAATTATATCTGATAAATTTCCTACAGTGTTGTATTTTTCTCATAATTTTTGGAGTTAGGGAAGTATGATGAATCTTGCATTCTTTACAGACTGTACTGTTTTGGCAGATTGCTGTTATGGTTGCATTATTTGCATATGTTTGCTTGTTTAATGATTCTATTTGAGGATAGGACTATTAAATATTCGGAGGAATTTAGTATGAAATGTTGAATAATAATTTTAGTGATTTTCTATAGTAGAAAATGATAAGGTTTTGCATTGATTTATACTAACTTATCTCACGAGTTCTTGTTGAGTTTTGTGTGGATGAAGCTTTTGAGATTTAGGAAAACCGTGATATAAGAAGAATTAAGGAGACACAAAAGCTCAAGCTTGGGGATGCCGAATGCACCCCAAGATAATATTTCAAGAAGTCTCAAGCATTTAAGCTTGGGTATGCCCTAGTAGGCATCCCACCTTTCTTCATCAACAATTATCGGTTGAGCCTAAGTTTTTGCTTCTTCACATGATGTGTGCTATTCTTAGAATGTCATTTTATTTTCATTTGCTTGATGTTTCAATAAAATACTTAGATCTGAAAGTTTTTAAATAAGATAGAGCCTCAAATAGCTACCTATTTACGTAACTACTCGCATGATCTTCACTTATATCTTTTTGGAGTAGTTTGTCATTTACTCTTGTGCTTCACTTATATACTATGAGTAAACTGTTGAATAAATTGAATGCCATGAAGTTGAAATTGCATGTTCATATCATGCCAAGTAGTGGATTCACATTGGGTTTAGAAAGTGAAAGCTTTTGGAGCTTTACAATCACAATATTGGTCATACAAGCAATTCATGAATGATTAGTAGAAGGAAGAGAACTTTCACGTGCAAATACACTATCTTGGACATCTTTTATGATTGTGAGCCCCCATCAAAATATTATATGCCAAAATTGTTGACGTTGGACAAGGAAGACAATGTAATGATTTATGTTTGTTCATATTCACAAAGAAGTTATATTGTCATAGATCCTTCAACATGTGGTGCTTGCCCCCTATCTTTGCTAGCCAAAAATTCCGCACCAAGTAGAGATACTACTTGTGCATCCAAAAACCCTTAAACCCAAATCTTGTTTTGAGAGTCCACCATATCTACCTAAGGATTGAGCAAGATCCTTCAAGTAAGTTGTCATCGGTGCAATAAGGCAATAAAAATTGCTTCTGAAAGTGTTAGATCATTTAGTGTAAGAGAAAACTGAGTGTTGTATGTACTTATGATGGCAAAGAATAAAAGCGACAGACTGCATAATAAAGGTTGCTATCATAAGGGGTAATATAACGTGATGTTCTTTTGCACTAAGGGGTTGAGCATACAAACAAATGAGCGCATGGCAACCTCTGCTTCCCTCTGCGAAGGGCCTATCTTTTACTTTTCAGTATTTACTTTTATGCAAAGAGTTAAAGTTTTTCTCTCTATTCCTTTTTCTTTTTCTCCTTTGGCAAGCATCATGTGGCTAGGAAAGATCTAGGCACATATGTCTAGTTGAATATGGGTAGCATGAGTTATTATTGTTGGCATCACCCAAAGGTGAATACGTTGGGAGGCAAAACTATAAGCCCCTATCTTTCTATGTGTCCAGTTCAAAGTTTTGCTCATGTGTATGCGGTGAGTGTTAGCAATCATAGAAGACTACAAGATGGTTGGGTATGTGGAGCTCTTACTTAGACTCAGTTGAATAAGTTGAATTGCAATTGCTTGGTGACTGAGAACATAGGTTGTTGAGTTTCAAAAGAGTTCGTTGTTTGAACCTTAACATGTGAATTGGTTGCTACTATAACATGAGAAGTTTTATAAGAAGGAATTATAGTTATGATGCTAGAAAAAGTGATTGAAATTATCATTGATCAAACTTATGCACTTTGGTAGCATTCACACTTCATAAATTATTTCTTTTATCATTTACCTACTTGAGGACGAGTAGGAATTAAGCTTGGGCATGCTGATACGTCTCCAACGTATTTATATTTTATGAAGTATTCATGCTATTTATTTTATCATTCTTGGGTGTTTTACAATCATTTTATAGCAAATTTATATCATTTTTTGGGACTAACCTATTGACCCAGTGCCCAGTGCCAGTTGTTGTTTTTTGCTTGTTTTTTACATCGCAGGAAATCAATATCAAATGGAGTCTAAACACCGCGTAACTTTTTGGAGATTTTTTCTGGACCAGAAGGAACCCAATGGGCCTGAGCTGCACCTGGGGGGGGGGGGGGTGCCCCGAGGGGTGCACAACCCACCAGGGCGCGCCAGGGCCCCCTGGCGCACCCAGGTGGGTTATGCCCACCTCGGTGGCCTCCCGCACCTCCTCTTTGCACTATAAATTCCCAAATATTCCAAAACCCTTTGGGGTAGCCCTAGATCAGAAGTTCCGCCGCTCCAAGGCCTCTGTAGCCATGAGATCCTGGCACCCTGCCGGAGGGGGAATCATCCCCGGTGGCCATCTTCATCATCCCGGCGGCCACCACAATGAGGAGGGAGTAGTCCACCCTCGGGGTTGAGGGTTTATACCAGTAGCTATGTGTTTGATCTATCATTCTCGTGATCTATATCATGGGCTTTGTTAATATAGTCGGATCATATGATGTTTCTCCCCTCTATACTCTTGTTATGATGAATTGAATCTTTACCCTTCAAAGTTTTGTCTTGTCGGATTGAATATTCAGAGATGAGAACACATGATATATGTCTTGCAATATGAATACTTGAGGTGACAATGAGCTATCTTATTGATTCACTTGATATGTGTTATGGCATTCAACTCGCGGATTCCCGCGGTGATATTGGGGTAATCTATGCATAGGGGTTGATGCACGTTTTTCTCCACGAAAACTTTGGGGATCTCTTTATAGTTCTTTGTGTGGATTGAGTATTATGAATATGACTTTTTCTTGGTGCTATTCTAGTATGAACTCTAGGATAGATCGAACGGAAAAAATTGCTTTGTGTTATTTTAGTACGAACTCTTGAATAGATCGAACGAAAAGAATAGCTTTGAGGTGGTTTCGTGACCTACAAACAATTCCTATCTTTTATTCTCCGCTAATAGGAACTCGAGAGTGATTCTTTATTGCACTTTGAGGGATAATCATATGATTCAACTATGGTGCATTGTTGAGAGGTTGCATTAGCGAAAGTACAGACCCTAGGCCTCATTTTTAAGCATTGCAACACCGTTTTTGTGCCCGTTTACTATTTGCTACCTTGATATTTTTATTTATTCAGATTATAAAAATATATTTCTACCATCCATATTACACTTTTATCACCATCTCTTTGCCGAACTAGTGCACCTATACAATTTGCCATTGTATTGGGTGTGTTGGGGACTCAAGAGATTTCTTGTATTTGGTTGCAGGTTCGTTTGAGAGAGACCATCTACATCATACACCTCTCATGGATTGATAAACCTTAGGTCATCCACTTGAGGGAAAATTGCTACTGTCCTACAAAACTCTACGCTTGGAGGCCCAACACGTGTCTACAAGAATAAAGTTGCATAGTAGACATCACTGGTCAAATCCCCGATTAAGATCATCACGTATCTCTTTGATTTGTTGCTTTGTGACATCCATCCTCTTTTCCAGCTGCTCCATTGCTTGCTACAGCTCACTCTCAAAGAGAACAACAAGAACTAGTATGGATCAACACTACTTATTGAGCTTGTGTTGGTTTTTTCCTTCAAGAGGAAAGGGTGATGCAGCAAAGTAGAGATAAGTATTTCCCTCAATTAAGAACCAAGGTATCAATCCAGTAGGAGGAACACCCAAGTCTCCAATAGTTGCACCTGCACAAACAAACAAATATTTGCACCCAACGCAAAAAGGGGTTGTCAATCCCTTCACAGCCAATTGCAAGGATGAGATCTGATAGAGATAGGTACAAAAGATAAATAGAAGTGCAAAATTAAGTAAAGGTAAATAAATTAAAGCAAGGTATTTTTGTGTTTTTGGTTTTGTAGTTCTGAAAATACATGATGATAACTAAACCTCGGGCCATAGTTTTCACTAGAGGCTTCTCTCTTGGAAGAACGCATACGATGGGTAAACAAATTACTAACGAGCAATTAATAGAAAAGCACAAAGTTATGAAAATATCTAAGGCAATGATCATGAATATAGGCATCACGTCCGTGTCAAGTAGACCGACTCCTGTATGCATCTAATACTATTACTCTACACATTGACCACTATCCAGCATGCATCTAGTGTATTAAGTTAACAAGAATGGAGTAACGCCTTAAGCAAGATGACATGATGTAGAGGGATAGATCCAAGCAATATGATATAAACCCCATATTTTTATCCTTGATGTCAACAATACAAATACGTGCCTTGCTACCCCTACTGTCGCTGGGTGAGGACACCGCAAGATTGAACCCATCACAAAGCACCTCTCCCATTGCAACATATATCAATCTAGTTGGCCAAAGCAAATCAATAGATCAGAGAGAAATACGAAGCTATCTTAATCATGCATAAAAGAGTTCAGAGAACACTCAAAAATATTCATAGATAATCTGATCATAAATCCATAATTCATCATATATCAACAAACGCACTGCAAAAGAAGATTACATCAGATAAAACTCCAAGAACATCAAGGAGAACATATTGAAGATCAAAAATAGAGAAGAAGCCATCTAGCTACTAGCTATGGACATGTAGGTCTGTGGTAAACTACTCACACATCATCGGAAGGGCAGCAAGGTTGATGTAGAAGCCCTCTGTGATCGAATCCCCATCTGGCAGAGTGCCAGAAAAGGCCCAAAGATGGGATCTCATGAGAACAGAAGCTTGCAGCGATGAAAACATACTTTTGGTGTGCCCCTCTGGTATACGGGGAATATTTGGGTATTGTTGGAGCTGAGATTAGGATTAGAGGTGCCATGGTGGGCCCACAAGCTCATAGGGTGCACCTCGTGAGCTTGTGGCCCAACCGTGGCTCTTCTGGCCTCCCCCCGAAGCTTCCTAGGTGTCTTTTGGTCCAAGAAAAATCGTCAAAAAGTTTCATTTCATTTGGACTCCGTTTGGTATTGATTTTCTGTAGAAGTCAAAAACAAGGAAAAAACAACAACTGGCACTAGGCACTAGGTTAATAGGCTAGTCCAAAAAAATGATATAAAATAGCTTAATAATGAATATACAACATCCAAGATGGATAATATAATAGCATGGAACAATAAAAATTATAGATACGTTGGAGACGTATCAAGCATCCCCAAGCCTAATTCCTGCTCGTCCTCGAGTAGGTAAATGATAAAACAAATTTTTTGATGTGGAATGCTACCTAACATGTTTATCATGTAATCTTTTCTTTATGTGGCATAAATATTCAGATCCATAAGATTCAAAACAAAAGTTTAATATTGACATAAAAATGATACTACTTCAAGCATACTAAATAAAGGAATTATGCCTTCTCAAAATATCATGGCTAAAGAAAGTTATCCCTACAAAATCATATAATCTTGTGATGCTCTATCTTCATCACACAAAGTATTTATCATGCACAACCACAATGCCAAGCCAAGCAATTGGTTCATACTTTTAACGTTCTTAAGCTTTTTCAACTCCCAGGCAATACATGAGCATGGGCCATGGATATATCACTATAGGTGGAATAGAATATGACGGTGGAGGTTGTGTGGAGAAGACAAAAAAGGAGAAAGTATCACATCAACTAGGAAAATTAATGGGCTATGGAGATGCCCATCAATTGATGTCGATGCAAGTGAGTAGGGATTGCCATGCAACGGATGCACTAGAGCTATAAGTGTATGAAAGCTCAAAAGAAAACTAAGTGGGTGTGGATCAAAATCGCTTGCTCATGAAGACCTAGGGAAATTTGAGGAAGCCCATCATTGCAATATACAAGCCAAGTTATATAATGTTAAATTCTCACTAGTAATATATGAAAGTGACAAAATAGGAGACTCTCTATCATGAAGAACATGGTGCTATTTGAAGCACAAGTGTGGAAAAGGATAGTAACATTGTCCCTTCTCTCATTTTCTCTCATTTTTATTTATTTGATTTATTTAATTGTTTTCTTTTTCCCTTCTTTTCCCTTTTTTTCTTTTGGGCTCTTTGGTCTTATTTTATTTTGGGCTCTTTGGCCTCTTTTTTTATTTCAAGTCTGGAGTCTCATCCCGACTTGTGGGGGAATCATAGTCTCCATCATCCTTTCCTTGCATGGGAAAATGCTCTAATAATTATGATCATCACACTTTTATTTAGTTACAACTCAAGAATTACAACTCGATACTAGAACAAAAATATGACTATATGAATGCCTCATGCATGATCATGAAAAACAATATGACAATGATGGTGTGTGTCATAATAAAACAGAACGGTGGAAGTTGTTGCATGGCAATATATCTCGGAATGGCTATGGAAATTCCATAATAGGTAGGTATGGTGGCTGTTTTGAGGAAAGGTGTAGGTGGGTTTAATGCACCGACAAAAGTTGTGCGGTACTAGAGTGGCTAGCAAAGGTGGAAGGGTGAGAGTGCGTATAATCCATGGACTCAACATTAGTCATAAAGAACTCACATGCTTATTACAAAAGTTTATTAGCCCTCGAAACAAAGTAATATTACGTATGCTCCTAGGGGGATAGATTGGTAGGAAAAGACAGACCATACGTGCATGCTTCGAGAATCATAAACCTTAACACAAATATTCTTACTAATCCACAATTACTCACTAGCATGACTCTAATAGCACCATCTTTATATCTCAAAACAAATGCAAGGAATCAAACTTCTCATATATTCAATGATCTTCATGAAAGTTCTTATTATATCCCTCTTGAATACCCATCATATTAGGACTAAATTCATAACCTATGTAAATTGCCATACTATTTTTAAGACTCTCAAAATAATATAAGTGAAGCATGAGAGTTCATCAATTTTTTCAAAATAAAACCACCGCCGTGCTCTAAAAAGGTATAAGTGAAGCACTAGAGCAACTGCCTAGCTCAAAAGATATAAGTGAAGCACATAGAGTATTCTAATAAATTCACGATTAATGTGTGTCCCTCTCAAAAGGTGTGTACATCAAGGATGATTGTGGCAAACTAAAAATCAAATACTCAAATAATACAAGACGCTCCAAGCAAAACACATATCATGTGGTGAATAAAAATATAGCCTCAAGTAATTTTACCGATGGATTAAAGACAAAAGAGGGGATGCCATCCGGGGAATCCACAAGCTTAGATGCTTGGTTGTCCTTGAATATTACCTTGGGGTTCTTTGGCCATCCCAAGGTTTAGGCTCTTGCCACTCCTTATTCCGTAGTCCATCAAAACTCTATCCAAAACTTGAAAACTTCACAACAGAAAACTCAACAGAAAATTCATGAGCTCCGTTAGTATAATAAAGAAAATCACCACTTTTAGGCACTGTTGTGAACTCATTCTAAATTTATATTGGTGTTATATCTACTTTATTCAAACTTCACCATGGTTCATGTTGGGAAACATGGCATGGAAAACAAAAAAAAAATCTACGCACACACAATGATCTATCCATGGAGATGCATAGCAACAGGGGGAGAGTGTGTCTACGTACCCTCATAGACCGTAAGAGAAAGAATTTCACAACACGGTTGATGTGGTCGAACTTCTTCTCACGTCAATTGATCAAGTGCCAAACGCACGGCACCTCTGCGTTCTGCACACATTCAGCTCGGTGACATCCCTCGCCTTCTTGATCCAACAAGTCGTCGAGGTAGTAGATGAGTTCCGTCAGCACGACGGATTGGTGACGGTGATGGTGAAGTGATCCTCACGGGGCTTCGCCTAAGCACTATGGAAATATGACCGGGGGTGTAAGAGGTGGAGGGGCGTGCCCCACACGGCTAACAATTGATCTGGTGTGTGCTAGGGCGCCCCCACATATATATAGGTGGGTGGGAGAGGGGAGGCTTCTAGGAGGCGCCCAAGTAGGCTGAATCATACTTGGGGTCTCCCCTTGGCCACGCCCCCTGCCATATTTGCCAAACGGGGAAGGAAGAGGAAAGGAAGGGGGAGGACGAATCCCCCCCTTTCCTTTCCCTTCCCCTCTTTCTTTATCCCCCTGGTTCGGATCATATGGGGGGCTCATCAGTCCCCTTGTGGCTGGTGCGTTTCCCCTCTTGGCCCATGAGGCCCATATCTTTTGCCGGGGGTGCCCGGAACCCCTTCCGGTGACCTGATATGTACCCGGTACCCTTCGGAACACTTCCGGTGTCGTAATACCATCGTCCTATATATCAATCTTTACCTCTCGACCATTTCAAGACTCATCGTCATGTCCGTGATATCATTCGGGATTTCGAAAACATTTGATCACCAAATCACATAACTCATATAATACTATATTGTCATCGAACGTTAAGCGTGCAGACCCTACGGGTTCGAGAGCTATGTAGACATGACCGAGACACCTCTCTGGTCAATAACCAATAGCGTAACCTGGATGTCCATATTGGCTCCTACATATTCTATGAAGATCTTTATTGCTCGAATCGTTATGACAACATACGTAATTCCTGATACGTCTCCAATGTATCTATAATTTTTGATTCTTCCATGCTATTATATTATCCATCTTGGATGTTTTATATGCATTTATATGCTATTTTATATGATTTTTGGAATAACCTATTAACCTAGAGCCCGGTGCCAGTTTTTGTTTTTTTCCTTGTTTTTGATTTTTACGGAAAAGGAATACCAAACGGAGTCCAATTGACGTGCCAATTTTTGATGATTTTTTATGGACCAAAAGAAGCCCCCGGAGTAAAAGAGTTGGGCCAGAAGAGTCCCAAGCCATCCACAAGGGTGGAGGGCGCGCCCTACCCCCCTGGGCGCACCCCCTATCTCGTGGATGACTCGGAGACCCCCCTGACTTGTTCCCGATGCAAAAAATTCCTATAAATACAGAAACCCCCAGAAATAAACCTAGATTGGGAGTTCCGCCGCCGCAAGCCTCTATAGCTACCAAAAACCATTTGGGACCCTGTTCCGGCACCCTGTCGGAGGGGGGGTATCATCACCGGTGGCCATCTTCATCATCCTGGCGCTCTCCATGACGAGGAGGGAGTAGTTCACCCTCGGGGCTGAGGGTATGTACAAGTAGCTATGTGTTTGATCTCTCTCTCTCTCTCTCTCTCTCGTGTTCTTAATATGGCACGATCTTGATGTACCATGAGCTTTGCTATTATTGTTGGATCTTATGATGTTTTTCCCCCTCTACCTTCTTGTAATGGATTGAGTTTTCCCTTTGAAGTTATCTTATCGGATTGAGTCTTTAAGGATTTGAGAACACTTGATGTATGTCTTGCATGGGATACCCATGGTGACAATGGGGTATTCTATTGATCTACTTGACGTATGTTTTGGTGATCAACTTGCGGGTTCCGTGACCTTGGGAATCTATGCATAGGGGTTGGCACACGTTTTCGTCTTGACTCTCCGTAGAAACTTTGGGGCACTCTTTGAAGTTCTCTGTGTTGGTTTGAATAGATGAATCTGAGATTGTGTGATGCATATCGTATAATCATACCCACAGATACTTGAGGTGATATTGGAGTATCTAGGTGAAATTAGGGTTTTGGTTGATTTGTGTCTTAAGGTGTTATTTTACTATGAACTCTAGGGCTGTTTGTGACACTTATAGGAATAGCCCAATGGATTGATCGGAAAGAATAACTTTGAGGTGGTTTCGTACCCTACAACAATCTCTTCGTTTGTTCTCTGCTATTAGT
Source organism: Triticum timopheevii (assembly GCA_963921465.1). NCBI lineage: Eukaryota > Viridiplantae > Streptophyta > Magnoliopsida > Poales > Poaceae > Triticum > Triticum timopheevii. The sequence goes on from OY997272.1 coordinate 501,474,314, forward strand.
GACTTTGGAGTGACTCTTTATTGCATGTCGAGGGATAGTTATATGATCCAATTATGTTATTATTGTTGAGAGAACTTGCACTAGTGAAAGTATGAACCCTAGGCCTTGTTTCGAAGCATTGCAATACCGTTTACGCTCACTTTTATCACTTGCTACCTTGCTGTTTTTATATTTTTAGATTACAAAAACCTATATCTACCATCCATAGTGCACTTGTATCACCATCCGAACTAGTGCACCTATACAATTTACCATTGTATTGGGTGTGTTGGGGACACAAGAGACTCTTTGTTATTTGGTTGCAGGGTTGTTTGAGAGAGACCATCTTCATCCTACGCCTCCCATGGATTGATAAACCTTAGGTCATACACTTGAGGGAAATTTGCTGCTGTCCTACAAACCTCTGCACTTGGAGGCCTAACAACGTCTACAAGAAGAAGGTTGCGTAGTAGACATCAAGCTCTTTTGTGGCGCCGCTACCGGGGAGGTTAGTGCTTCAAGGTATATCTTTAGATCTTGCAACTGAATCTTTTAGTTTCTTGTTTTATCACTAGTTTAGTCTATAAAAGAGAACTACAAAAAATGGAATTGAGGGTGCCTCATATGCTTCATCTTTTTAATATCTTTCATGAAAATGATGGAAAGGAAAATTGTGCTCAATTACTAGAGGAAGAATGCATTAAAATGTTTGGCACTAAATTTTTGAATGATGAGCATGATTACAATGTTGTTAGTATGAATTCCTTGAATATCCATGATGCAAATGATATGCAAAGCAACAAGCTTGGGGATGCTATGTTTGATGAATATGATATTTTTAATCCACCAAGTTTTGATGAGCAAATATATTTTGATGATAGCATGCCTCCTATCTATGATGATTATATTGATGAAAGTAGGTTTGGAAGAGTGTCAACTTTAGGAAGTAACAATCCCACTATTTTGGAGGGTGTTGATTCTTATTTTAATAATGATGAAAGTGGATTTGGAGAGGTCATGGCTTTATTTAGTGATGAATCCACTATTTCGGAAGAGGTTCCAATTGATTATGAGAACAAAGTTGCTATCTATGATGATTATTGTGATGACATGTATGCTATAAAGAATAATGATAACCATAAAACTTGTCATCTTGATTTTAATTTTCAATTGGATTATGCCTCACATGATAGTTATTTTGTTGAGTTTGCTCCCACTACTATTCACGAGAAGAAATTTGCTTATGAGGAGAGTAATAAAATTTCTATGCTTGTAGATCGTGAAAAGAATGCTTTGTGTGATAGTTACATTGTTGAATTTGTTCATGATGCTACTAAAAATTATTATGAGGGAGGAATATATGCTTGTAGGAGTTGCAATAATATCAAGTTTCCTCTCTATGTGTTGAAAATCTTGAAGCTATGCTTGTTTTGCTTTCCTATGCTAGTTGATTCTTGTTCCCATAAGTTGTTTTCTCACAAAATCCCTATGCATAGGAAGTGGGTTAGACTTAAATGTGCTAGTCATATGCTTCATGATGCTCCCATTATGTTTCAATTCTTATCTTTTATGTGAGCTTCATTGTCATCATCATGCCTAGCTAGAAAGGCATTAAAGAAAAGCGCTTGTTGGGAGACAACCCAATATTTACCCTTACTATTTTTGTGTGTCCACATGATTAAGCTACTGTAGTAATCATGTTTTATAGCTTTTGTTTCAATAAATTGCCAAGTAGAACCTTTGGGAAGACTTGGGTGAAAGTTAATGCGATCTTGCTGTAAAAAAAACAGAAACTTTGCGCTCACGAGAATAATTGTCATTTTTAACAAAAGAGTGCTTTTAAGTTGATTCTTTTTGAAGAAGATTAATAGAAAAATTCCTCACGTCCACCATTTTATTTCAGAATTTTTGAATTTACACAAGTATTGGAGAGTTACAAATTACTACAGACTGTTCCATTTTATCTCTCGTGTTCTTGATACGACATGATCTTGATGTACCGCGAGCTTTGCTATTATAGTTGGATCTTATGATGTTTCTCCCCCTCTACCTTATTGTAATGGATTGAGTTTTCCCTTTGAAGTTATCTTATCGAATTGAGTCCTTAAGGATTTGAGAACACTTGATGTATGTCTTGCGTGGGATACCCGTGGTGACAATGGGGTATTCTATTAATCTACTTAATGTATGTTTTGGTGATCAACTTGCGGGTTCAGTGACCTTGTGAAGTTATGCATAGGGGTTGTCACACGTTTTCGTCTTGACTCTCCGGTAGAAACTTTGGGGCACTCTTTGAAGTTCTTTGTGTTGGTTGAATAGATGAATCTGAGATTTTGTGATGCATATCATATAATCATACCCATGGATACTTGAGGTGACATTGGAGTATCTAGGTGACATTAGGGTTTTGGTTGATGTGTGTCTTAAGGTGTTATTTTACTACGAACTCTAGGTCTATTTGTGACACTTATAGGAATAGCCCAATGGATTGATCGGAAAGAATAACTTTGAGGTGGTTTCGTACCCTACAATAATCTCTTCGTTTGTTCTCCGCTATTAGTGACTTTGGAGTGACTCTTTGTTGCATGTTGAGGGATAGTTATATGATCCAATTATGTTATTATTGTTGAGAGAACTTGCACTAGTGAAATTATGAACCCTAGGCCTTGTTTCGAAGCATTGCAATACCGTTTCACTCACTTTTACCACTTGCTACCTTGCTGTTTTTATATTTTCTGATTACAAAAACCCATATCTATCATCCATCACTACAAAAAAATACACTTCCGTGATGATACATGTTTGTCACAATAGGTCGCATTTTTTGTCATGCATGTACATCCATGCCAAATTTATGACAGAATCAAGATAGTCATACCTGTGCTGTCGTAGAAGTGTTCCATGACATTACCAAAATTATCATCACGGAAGTGTCCACTTCCATGACAATAAATCGCGCGTCACAGAAGTGCTTTCGTCAAGGGTGACCGACACGTGGCATCCACCGTAACAGAACGCCGTTAAGCTATCGGGACGGGTTTTGAATCTGATAACCCGTTAACAGCCCCGACCAATGGGGATTTTCAACATGTAAAATCATCATTGGCTGGAGGAAACACGTGTCGGCTCATTGTTGGGACAGATGTCATCCACTCATTGGACGGAAGGCGCCTATGATACGTCGACACGTGGCACGGCCCAACAGAGGCCCATTCCTGAAAAGGCCGGCCCAGTAAAAATTAGCAGACCAGCCCATATAAGGCCTACTTGTGTCAGGTCCATTTAAGCCCACGGCCCATACGAGATGTGCCAATTCGGCCCGTCAATGGCCCGTTAAAGATTTGACACCATTGCAGCCCATCGTCAGTTCGAGCCCGTTAACAACCCGCTATATATTTGGGCTCAATATCGGCCCGATGAGATTTCGGCCTGTTAACGACCCATTTAATGGATGGGCCAATTTTCAGGATGTACATCTTTCGGCCTTTTAGCGACCCATTTAAATGTTCGGCTAATTTCCGGCCCGGTGTGTCTTTCAGCCTGTTGACGGCCCATAAATCTGATGGGCCATTTGTTGTTGGACCTGAGTTTCAGCCTTTTAGCGGCCCATTTAAGTGTTGGGCCAATTTCTGGCCCGGTGTCACTTTCAACCTGTTGACGACCCATAAATCAGTTGGGCCATTTGTAGTCGGACATGAGTTTTGGCCTTTTAGCGACCCATTTAAGTGTTGGGCCAATTCCCAGCCTGTGTGCCTTTTGGCCTGTTAACGGACCATAAATGAGTTGGGCCATTTGCAGTCGGACCTTAGTTTTGGCCTTTTAACGGCCCATGCCCTTCATGGTCCAATACCATCCCGGTTTCTCTTTCGGCCTGCTAAAGGCCCACAACACAGTTGGGCCATTTACAATACGACCTGACTTTCGGCCTCTTAGCGACCCATGGTCTTCAAGGTCCAGTACAAGCACGCTGTCTCTTTCGGCCTGCTAAAGGCCTACAGTATAGTTGGGCCATATGTAGCCCAAACTTAGTAACGACCTGTTAACGGCCCGTGAAATAAATTGGGGCCACCTGTTGCCCGCTTTGATGTCGGCCTGTTAACGACCCGGTAGGTAAGAGGGCCGACCATTAACTTTCGGCCTAGTAATGGCCCATTAACTTAATGGGCCCACTAAAGTTCGTACATGTCTTTAAGCCAAATTAGATAATTTAAGCCCATTACGACGAGCAATTATGCACAGGACCAAAACCGATCAAGCAAAGGTATGGCATACATGGAATAACGTTGCACATCCAGCATATATTATAGGAAATTACATCCACTGGGCAATCCAAGATTGATGCTAGTGCAAATAAATGAGCAGAACCTAACCATCTACAACGTCACAATCTGCAACCTCAGTGCAGATGACGCCCATAAGCATGTGGGCAAGTTCTTTCTGCTTTGCTACACTGTCTCTGAAAACATTGATCAGTTGTTGTGTCGCACGACTCTGCACCTCTAATTCATCCACCATTTCCATCATTGCTTCAGCCATTAATTGCTTCACAAACATACATTTATTCTGTTGCATTCGAGACAGAGGATACTGAACAGATTCAGATGGCGATTTTGGCAGGCTTGTATTATTGATAGTGGAGAGTGTGTCGACCACTGCATCATAACATAAATTAGGACGGGAACCAAATAGATTAATCATGAGTTATTGCCATATTATCTGGCCTAGATTTACTGGAAAGAAACAATGGGGTTGCCTTGTTGTTTTCAGAGTTTGTCTTCTTATCTTCAGCAGCCTGCACAAAATTAACACACTAGCATTGCTATCATTGGGCAAGTCAGATAATAGGAAAGCAACATTGACACAACGAACGTTTGGGCAACTAGCCTACACCAAATTAACACAATATGGCACAACTATCATCAGCCAGGTAAGGTAGCACGAAAGCAACATTGACACAATGAATGAATGGGCAACCAGAGAAGCACTACAATTCAGTAATGTGCATGATATGAGATAGTACATTCATGCAGCTCAGTATGCAAAACTACCAGGTAGTTTTCCTTACAAAAATCAACATTGGCGCCTTTTGTCGGTGTACTAGAGTAGGGGTACCCTAGTATCCCGAACTTGTGCACGGGCAGTTGCAGCACCCCACGGCAAGGCTTGCCGGACGACCGCCAAGATCCTCCGTGGCTCCTTTGGAGCCATTCAAGAACAAAGTATTCGAGCCAAGAGACAAGACCTCGGCAAGAGGAGCTTGCCGGGAAGGCCAACCAAGGCATCTCAAGGAACTTGCCATGACGCGCCGCGCGTCCCGGCAAGGCCTGGTGAGCGACAAGCTTCTGGGCGCGGCAAGATAACAACCGCGGCAAGGCGCTTGCCGCGGCAAGTAACCACCCTGTACCCACGCTCTAGCGCATCCACCAACGTGTCGCCCTGGGGCTTTTCCAGGCACGCGTGGCGGGAGGCTGTGCAGCCAGCGGTGCGCGGTGGCATGCGACGCTGACAAGATCGCCATCGTGGCGAGCGGTGGCGTCCCTGACGGTCCCTTTCTGCACTGTTCGGGTGACGCAGACGGGCATTTAATGCCCTTGTCCCCTGCCGTCAGGGTTAGGTAGGATACACTGTACAGGTAGCTGTACCAACCGCAACTCCTTTTACGTTTTTGCCCCTATCTACGTTGCCACCTGTCGGTGACCCCTTTAGCGTATAAAAGGAGGCCCATGCGCAACGTAGAGGAGGTTCGGCTCATTCGGAAGCCAGAAACACACTTAGCTCTCTCTTGAGCAAGAACACAATACAATCAGACAAGCAGCAGTAGGAGTGTTATCTCTCCGGAGAGCTTCGAAGCTGGGTAAACTGCTCGTGTGCTTCGCCTCGATCCGCTCTTCGTGCGATCTCCGCCCCCCGCTGAACCGAAAGGGGCTCGGTCCGCCGGTCCCATAGGTGTTCGTGGATCGGAGAAGATAATGGTATGGACCAAGCATCGCTCGAGGAAGTCTTGCCTTGCCGGGAAGCAAACGACAGAAAAGCTAAGTTGCCAAAGTTTGAGCAATCAGTTTTTTAATTTTGAAGTTATTCTCCTCGAATGACCGTACTTTGTATGGAAAACCTATGCGCGGAGGAACCAACTCGTAGCTAGTTGCGCCCTTACTTTGTTTCGAGTCTGCTCAACAATTTAAGTGAGCTGCGACTAGTTGCGACAAGGTTTCTTGTCGGAAGCAGCACCGCCAGCAGGCTGCTGATGTTCCGCACTCAGCGCTCGCGGCTAAGGTGCCTACGCCGGCAAGTTCCCTAAAAGCGTAGGGCAAAAACATACAAAGGAAGGAATCAAGTAAAGGAAATAACATAGCAAATCTCTACCCAAAATAGAGTTATATTACAAGATAGCTTGTCGCAGCTCTAATAGATGTTCTCGTGACATGACCAGCAGCGACAAAGAGAAAGAAAAAATGGGCGGCCTAATCTACGCGATCGCCCTCGACCCTCTTGATCCCGCTCACCTTGTCCATGATGGGTGCGACAAGGGCCTTGAGCGCTTCCACGTCGGCATCCGGCGGCAAGGACTTGAGGACGTTGGTGAAGTTGAGGCCTGGGTTGCGGAAGGCCACCTTCATCATCACCTTCTGGAGAGCGCCTGCACAGATCCTGTGCGACTCGTCGGCCAGCTGCTTCGGGATCTTCTCCCGGAGTCGCTGGAGAGCCGTCGCCACGACTTTGAAGAACAGGCTAAGCTTGGCGCTGGGTTGGAGATGCTCGTCGGAAGGATACCCAAAATCCTCCATCCCTAGCTGCGCCAACTCCCCGTCGATGACTGCGGCAGCATCCACAAGACCCTCAGTTCAATGCTCCACGGTCTCCCTGAAAGCGTCGTGGGCGGCAGCAGCATTCGCCAGCAGTGCCTCGTCGGCCTTGATCTTCTCCGACAAGGCCACCTCCCGCTCCCTGGCGCCGTCCAACGTCTGAGTCAAAGTGGCCAGCTTCAACTCGAGATCTGCATTGGAATCCTTGGCGGTGCTGAGCTCCTTGATCCTCTCAGCGAGAAGACCCTATAGCTCACCATGAGCGACAGCATCCTTCTCACGCTCACGCTTGAGCGCAGCAAGCTCCTCACCGCTCGCCCTGAGATCTGCTTCCAGCTGCGCCACCTTTGTCTCCAGCTCCTTCTTGGCGGCCTCGGCAGCTGCGGCAGCATCCTTTGCCTCCTTGAGAGCCCCGCCAATTGCTTGCTCCTGCGCGACAAGCTCCTCCTCGTGGCTGTCAAGGTTCACCTTGCGCTGCGCCAACTCTCGTTCTTGCGCGAATAGATTCTCGGCGACAAGCCGTTGCTTCTCTTCAACTTCAGCCTTCTCGAGGAGGAAGGCTTTCCGCTCCTCGAGAAGTCACTCCCGCTCCTCTGCTAGAGACCGGAGAGCCTCCTGCCTGAGACCCCGGAGCTCCTCTGCGCGCTTCTCAATATCCACCCCCGCCTTCGCGACAAGTGCTTCTCGGGAAGCCAGCTTGGCTTGTCGGGCGCGGTAAAGGGACAGCAACTTCCGCAGCAGCCGCTCCTCCTCAGGCTCGTCGCTGCTGCTGCTTGGCGCGTCGACCAGCACCGGCCCAACGGAGGTGAGCACCTCTTCGTCGAAAGTCTCTCCTTCGACCGGCGCCCTAGAGCTCGACGCCCAGGGGAGCTTGATGAAGACGCTATCGCCGGCCTTCAAGTAGGCGCCGGGCTGGGGCTCTTCGGAGCCTGGCGCTGCAGCATCGGCGGAAGGATCGGCGGTCGGCGTAGCGCCTGGCGCTCCTGCGGCCTCGGGGCCGTCAGTGCGATCGCCGGATCCCTCGCCAGCTTCTGCGGCGGCAGCCTTGGCGGCCTCTTCACTGGCGGGGTCATTAGCGCCGGCCTCTTCTTCGGTGGCGGCGGCGTCGTCGTTGTTGCCGCGCGCGTCCTCCTCGCCGGTGGCCTCGGTCTCCATTGGATCCGCGGCAGGAGGATCTGACGACCGAAGAGGGGAGAAAAGTTAAGCAAGTATTCAAAAAGGAAATCAGAAGAAGAACCCAAGGGAAGTTTTCGGGCAAAAGGGTTACCTGTGCTGGGGTCTGCAGTTGTGGTCTGAACCACCGGAGGATCACTGGCGCTGTCCCTTGCCGGAGAACTGCCCCTTGCGGAGAATTCTCCCTTTCCGGAGAACGCTCCCTTGCCAGGGAATCCTCCCTCGGCGGTGTAGTCGAAGCAGATGGCACTTCGGGAACGGCCTCCGGGCCCTCCTGGTGAGGCTTCTCTGCTCCTACACAAATCAACATACAGATATCAACAAAAGAAGAACACCCATGCGCGCTTGACAGCATGAAGTAAACCATACACTTACGCTGGGGCCTGCTTTGGGGAAGGATTGCCGGGTCCGGCAAGGTGGTCGCAGGCGCATCCCCTGTTGCCGCGGTGGGTTCATCCTCGATGACAATCACCGGGACCTTGGCTCTCTTCGCCGCTCTCTGGGCCAGAGTCCTGAAAAGGAACTGATCCGGAACGAAGCAGATCAGATACGAGACACACCTCAAGAAGTGAAGAATTACAAGTACAGCAAATAAACTTACTCCTCTTCTTCTTCGTCGGAGCTGAGCGCGGAGAGATCGAAGTCCGGCTCGCCTCCGGTGCGACGAGGCGGAGGAGAAGGCTCCCTTGTCCGCTTGGCAGGGGCAGTGGCGGTGGATCGGGAAGGCCCGCTCCAGTTGCCGCAGCGGCATGAGGTGCTCCCGCGGCAACAGTGCTTGCCGCGGTCGAGCGCGTAGTGCGCTGCGACGGCTGTTGACTCGTCTGCCGCCCCGCCACGTCCCCGGCCCTGCGGAGACGCCTTCTTGGTGGGGCTGGGGGCTCCGCTTGCGGTGAGCTGGCTGAAGGTGGGGAGGAGGAGGAGCCGATCTGCAACGGGTCGCCCGCGCCCTCGGCGGGATCGCTCGACTCGGATTCAGGCCCGACAAGCTCTTCTTCGCCGACAAGCTCCTCCCGCTCGGCAAGGCTTGCCGCCTCTGCTGCCTCCGCCTCCTCCAAGGTGAATCCGAATTGACCCGCGGCAGCTGCTGCCGCCGCCTCCTCCAGCCTAGTGGCGATGCGCTGCATCTCCGCGTCGGTGGTGTCGCGGGTGAGGCTCTTCTGCTCATCAGAGCGGACCGGCACTTCGACCAAGCTGTCGAAGAACTCCTGCACGATGTCGTCTGCAGGCTCTTGCCAAGTTGGGACGATCCCATGCGAGTCGCACAGCGGCATCATTGCACGGATGCGGTCAAGCGAATAATTGTTGCACAGCGGAACGACATTCCGCGGCAACATAAATGGGTGTTGGGGATCGCGCTTGAACAGCTCCAGAAGCATCGCGTCGAGCTCCAAGACGGTGAAATTGAAGTTGAGGCCTGGGTGCAGCCTCATGATATCCGCCGAGTTCTGGAACTCCCAGGCAGGCCTCCTCCTCTCCTGCAGGGGGGTGATGCGACGGCGGAGGAAATCTGCGCCAACAGCGCCTACGGTGAGCCCGGCAAGCCTAAGGCGCAAGATTCGGGTGACGGCAATCTTCAGCCTGTCATCCTCCGGGGCCACATTGCTCCAATCATTGCCGCGTACTATTGGGGTTTGGCGCCGGGCGGTGAATGGCTACGGGTTCTCCTCGACGATCCAGCACCAATCTGCTCTCACTCCTCCCACTTGCTGCGGAGCTCTCCTTCCAGATAGGCTTCCTTCTTGCCGACTCTCGAGATCCAGGCGATTCCGCCGGCAAGGGGCTCTCCTCTCTCGACTCGGGGGATAAAGAAGTGGCGGAAGAGGGCGACATTGGGGTGGACTCCGACAAAGTTTTCGCACAGATGTGCGAAAACTGCCATGGTCAGAACGGCATTGGGGGTGAAATCAAGGAGGCGGAACCCGTAGGTGTTCATGATATCGCAGAAGAATTCAGAGAAGGGCGGGCAGAGCCCGCAGTAGAAGAACAGCGCGAAGAATGGGTACCCGTTGGGAGCAAGTCACGAAGCGGTGGCTGAGAGTACCCTCGTGCGCGGATGCGCGCGCGTCTCCGTCGACCAGAAGAGGTAGTAGTACTCCCTCAGCTCCTTCGCGTCGAGCTGAGGGGGGAAGATGGCCCGCTCCTTTCGCAGCGCCGCGAGCCGCTGCGCCTCGGCTGACTTCACGCCCTTCCCCTTGTCGGCCTTCGGAGCCATGGCGGAGGTGGCGGGGGAGATCGGCGGCGTCGGTGGCGCTGGTGGCGATGGGGGGCGGAGCGCTGCTCTCTTTCGACTTTGGGAAGAAGGGGGGAGCAGCGGAGATTTCTGAAGATTGGAGCAGCAACCGGAGAGGGGAAGGAACTGCCCCTATTTCCCCTGCTTATAAAGAGGGAGGGGGCGGACGTTTCGCCCTTCCGAATAAAGAAACCACCCACGATTTCTCCCACGACGCCGCATTCGACGCGTGCTGTTGGGGAGGGCGCGGTGGATACGGAGCAAGATTCGGCGTAACCCAGGCCGCGCGTGCCCGTGCCTTGTTTTGGGCCTGGCCCAACAGCGCTCGGCACCGTGTGTGGCCCAGGCCCGGGGGCTCCTGTCGGTGTACTAGAGTAGGGGTACCCTAGTATCCCAAACTTGTGCACGGGCAGTTGCAGCACCCCGCGGCAAGGCTTGCCGGACGACCTCCAAGATCCTCCGTGGCTCCTTTGGAGCCATTCAAGAACAAAGTATTCGAGCCAAGAGACAAGACCCCGGCAAGAGGAGCTTGCCGGGAAGGCCAACCAAGGCATCTCAAGGAACTTGCCACGACGCGTCGCGCGTCCCGGCAAGGCTTGGTGAGCGACAAGCTTCCGGGCGCGGCAAGATAACAACCGCGGCAAGGCGCTTGTCGCGGCAAGTAACTACCCTGTACCCACGCTCTAGCGCATCCACTAATGTGTCGCCCTGGGGCTTTTCCAGGCACGCGTGGCAGGAGGCTGTGCAGCCAGCAGTGCGCGGTGGCATGCGACGCTGACAAGATCGCCATCGTGGCGAGCGGTGGCGTCCCTGACGGTCCCTTTCTGCACTGTTCGGGCGACGCAGACGGGCATTTAATGCCCTTGTCCCCTGCCGTCATGGTTAGGTAGGATACACTGTACAGGTAGCTGTACCAACCGCAACTCCTTTTACGTTTTTGCCCCTATCTACGTTGCCACCTGTCGGTGACCCCTTTAGCGTATAAAAGGAGGCCCATGCGCAACGTAGAGGAAGTTCGGCTCATTCGGAAGCTAGAAACACACTTAGCTCTCTCTCGAGCAAGAACACAATACAATCAGACAAGCAGCAGTAGGAGTGTTATCTCTCCGGAGAGCTCCGAAGCTGGGTAAACTGCTCGTGTGCTTCGCCTCGATCCGCTCTTCGTGCGATCTCCTCCCCCTGCCGAACCGAAAGGGGCTCGGTCCGCCGGTCCCATAGGTGTTCGTGGATCAGCTTCCCCGACACCTTTAACATTTTGCTACAACTAATTTTAGATCGGATAAAGGTTAGATTCACGCCAATTAACAAAATACATGTTGATGTAAAAATATAGTGATATACAACAGGTACTTACATCAGCATTGGAGCACAGGGAATTCCCGCAAGATATTTTCCTCGAATACAATCCCAATGGAGGATGTTTTCTATCGTTTAACCTTATTTTCTAAAAGAGAGATGGGTAAGAAACATGTAGAAAATATGATCAGAATGCTATAAAATTTCATGGTGCGAGGATACGCACACGCTTCTTAGAATGGAGTTGACATTATTTTGCTGGACTGGAGCGGACTAGTTCTTTGGCCACTGGAATCTGCTTATTATCACTGGGAGTTGGGTTTCTCTGTGCTGTAGCAGTATCTATGAAAAATGGAGTTGGTTTATTATCTCCTGGCGTTTGGATCTTTTGCAAAGACCTGGTTTGTAACCCTTCAGATTCTAACATAGCCGTCTTCCCCTTGCATGCCTTATATAGAAGAATGGTGATTTAGTTATAAAACATGCTACAACAGAGATGGAATAGGTACTGAAGAATAGAAAGGCATGACATATTGACATGTATTCCCTCCGTCCGGAAATAAATGGACGGGTCTAGGCGTATTTCAGTTCTAGATACATCGTTTTATCCATTTCTGCGACATTTAATCCGGATGGAGGGAGTATGATGTAAGAGCTAGGGATACGACAGGACAACACAGTAAAAAAAAACACTGCAAAATCCACTACAGAACCAAAGTATTCAAACCCACTGATATGAGATAGTACACTCATGCATCTCAGGATGCAAAACTACTAGGCAGTTTTCCTTACAAAAATCAACATTGTGGCCTTTAATCATACATTTTGCTACAACTAAATTTAGATCAGATAAAGGTTGGATTCACGCTGATTAACAAAATACATGCTGATGTAAAAATATAGTGATATACAACAGGTACTTACATCTACATAGGAGCACAGAGAATTCCTGCAAGAATCTTTCCTCATAAACGATACCATTGCAGAAATTCTTCTATCTGTTAAGCTTATTTTCTAAAAGAGAGATGGGTAAGAAACATGTAGAAAATATGATCAGCATGCTATAAAATTTCATGATGCAAGGATACGCACACTCTTCTTAGAATCGAGTTGACATATTTTTGCTGGACTGGAGCAGACTAGTTCTTTGGCCACTGGAATCTGCTTATTATCAGTAGGAGTTGGGTTTCTCTGTGCTGGAGCAGTATCCATAAAAACTGGAGTTGGTTTATTATCTCTTGGCGTTTGGATCTTTTGCAAAGGCCTTATTTGTAACCCTTCAGATTCTAACATAGTCGTCTTCCCCTTGCATGCCTTGTATAGAAGAATGGTGCTTTAATTATAAAACATGCGGCAGCAGAGAGATGGAATAGGTACTGAAGAATAGAAAGGCATGACATATTGACATGTATTCCCTCCATCCAGAAAAAATGGATGGGTCTAGGCGTATTTCAGTTCTAGATACATCCTTTTTTATCCATTTCGGCAACATGTAATCCAGATGGAGGGAGTATGGTGTAAGGGCTAGGGATACGACAGGACAACACATCAAAAAAACACTAGTTGAATGTAAAACTATATGCTAGCGGAATACGTACAGAAATAACTAAGGCAACATACACGTGTATGATTGGGAAAATAAGATGGCATTGCAACAGAGCACTAGAACAACACTTCAATGTAAAAAAACATGGTATGGCAGACAGACGAAGTACATACTAATGAATAACAATGCATAAGATATTCAGAAGCATGATGTCCAAATTAAGCAGATGGCATTGCGATAGAGTAGAATGACAATACTTGAATTTGAAAACATGTTATCATGAATGGAATAGGTACTGGAAAACAGGAAGGCATGACATATTTACATGCATGATCAGCATGCTAAGCACATGGCATTGCAACAGAGTAGATACACTCCAGGACATTATATGCATGTTGTACCCATATCACATGCCAAGTTAGAGCAAGGACCTTGTGGGGTGAAGAGGATTCGTCATCTTTCTGCAAGTCTTCTGAAGAACTGCATTTACATGTTCCATCATATTGGGTATCATTGACATCAAGTTTATTGGCCTTTACATTGCTCCGTGAGGTTCTTGTGGATATACCAGTGTGTGTAATTATATCTGACATGCATGGAAGACAACTAGTAGTTAGATTTATGTAAACGAGTGCCTGTAGGAGACGACATAAATAGTAGGACTGGGGTTAACTAGCAGCAACAGGTCTCATAAACTAAAGGGAGAACACAGATGAAAGCTACAGAATATGTATCATTTGTACTCGAGATTAACTAGATGGCACACAAAAGTATTAAAGAACAACATAGGTAATACTAGAAGTGGTATAATACTATAATCACCAGCTTGTGGGATATCATTGGCTGATGGATGATAACTATGGAACAACGTTACCTAAAGAACAAGTATCTTAGCTGAACTATGGAACAACTTGAACTCCTGAACAAGACCCGTAAGAGATCAGCATGAATATACAGTGAAATGTGATGATCTATTTTCTGTGCTTAGATGAATAACAAAGCCATAAATGTTGCACACAAGTAAGATGAGGGTACAACCTATCTGGCTGCCATCCATAGGAGTGAGCATCATGTGCTGACTTGTCGATGGCCCTGCAGTTGTTGTGGCTGTCCATGTCGGGCACGCGCATTCAATGCAGGGAACTGTTGAGTGGGGACTGTAGCTCCCTTCTGGTGTATGCTTCCCTTGTTGGAGCAGCTGTGGTGAGTCGGAAGACGGTGTGTCTGAAGATGTAGATAACGCATAATGTTAAGAACGACATATCTCTTTGATCTAAAGAAATACACTAAGAGATCAACAGCAAGGTACGAGAGTGGTCACACGTCTGTTGACTGAAGACTAAATTGGGGTCACACGATTTTATTTTATTTTGGTACTATCCGATCTACGCCGGATGGCTTGATGGCCATCTTGTGCCTCCCGACTGACACTGTTCGGAATCTTCCCCGAAGAGCCAGCGACCAACGGTAGAGCAGCCTGCCTCCATCGTCTGTGGCCCTGGCCAAAACCCCGCTCCCTACCCCACCGCACTGCCGTGGTTGCGCTGCCCCCGGGCCAATCCACAAAGACTCCCCGTCATCCAGATCCGGCGGCGGCAGTACCTTCAACCCACGCAACTCTAAAAGATAGCCATCTAAGCGCTGCTTCCGCGGCGAACTTGCGGCCCCGCACCCTTATGTTAGACACGAGCCAACCGGCAGCCTAGGAGCTCCGCCGCCTCGAGGGGTGCTGCTTCCCATTGGGAATCGATTGGCCCAGAATAAAAATTCAGACAACTGACGCCTAAATAAAGTGATTTTACATGAGGGTGCGACCTATCTGGCGGCATGGTGAAGTAGGCAGGTCTAGCTGCCGAGCCGGTGAGGCCGGCGCAGTTGCGGTGGCGACCGGCGGCAGGGAAAGAGCGATGTCGCGACGGTCGACGGCTACGCGGAAGCAGCGCCAGGACTATGGACAGATCCAAAGTTGGAGCCGCTCCAGCGCCGTGAACAATGGCGGGGGTGAGCCGGCTCCGGTATGGTTCACGCGACCATCGTCAAGGCAGCTCCAGCAACACGGAGTAAGAGGCACACGGCCTAGTGCACGACGGCAATTGGACAGCGTCTCCGGCATTAGGGAGGAGGGCAGCTGTGAAATTGGTGCGGTGGGGGGCGCCATGGAGGTGGGGCTGAGGTTTCGCGGCTCGGGAGAAGGGAGCTTCCCGGGGAGAAGATGATTTGGCGCCCACGAGGTATGAATGGGGGCGGGCGGGGGGGAATTGGGAGGGGAGTGGAACCATGTCTTACGGACGCATTTGTCTGAAATGTGAGGGGGAGTTACAGTTCTACCCTTGCCTATAGGCTTCTCGGCTTTGGTCTTTTTACTGAGGGTCAGGGATAGTAGAGTAACTTTGCTTCTCCCCAAATAGTGGGCGGGAGCAATTTTGGGCGAGGAGGGCATGTTTTGAACTATAGTGGGCGCGAGCAATTTCGGGCGAGGAGAGCGTTTTTGAAATAGTGGGCGCGAGCTATTTCGGGCGAGGAGAGCGTGTTTTGCCGACCATGGTTTATGAATTATCCGGCACATGTCATTTCGGCCGAGGAGAAGGTGCGCTTGGATGAAGTTACGAACCTACCCTTGATGTACAACGGGCCAATTGATGCGTGTCCCACATAGGATGGTAATTTCGCGTCTCCCATTTATTTGCTCGGGCGAATTCCACCGAGCAGAGAGGATGTTTAACGGTTCGTTCAAATTTTGGGAGAACGAGCATCCACGTCTACCTTACCAAGTCGATTCAAATCAAATTTTGAAATATTATCTTGCTACTTCTTTTTTAGATGGAGAGATGATGCTCGGGAGTAATGTGTTTTTACATGCTCGTTGCTAGCGATTTACTATATGGCAAATAGTTGACCCACTCAAAAACGCAAATCAAACCCAAAATGAAATATCTCGATTCAATGAACTAGCTCGTTCATTATGTCAAAATAGTGAACTAAATCCAAAATTGAACACCTTAATCGAGTAGCATGTTGTACAGTATTATAGTACTCCATGAACATGTTGAAAGTCAAATTAATGAACTTGTTTGATATACACATATATCCGTTCATGTGTGGATTGCAGACAACATGTTCTCCAATTTAAATATTTGAATGCAAGTTTATATCGAAACATGGTTTATATCAGTCTTTGATGCATAAAACGTGACCTCCCCCTCTCCCGGACTCCTGTTCTCTCTCTCTCTCACTCTCTCACCGACAATCTTCAATTCTGTCACACGCATCCGACACAAAAACCTTTTTGGTCCCTCTCCCTTTCTCTTTATCTCTCTCTCTCTCTCTCTCTCTCTCTCTCTCTCTCTCTCTCTTTGTGTGTGTGTGTGGGGGGGTCTTTCTAGTTTGCATTCATATATACACCATCTATAAGTCTCTCTCGCACACTATGTATGATACTCTAGCTAGTCCAAGCTAGATATCTTGGGTGCACTCATCGTACGCACACAAATTCCTTGGCTCTTTACCCGTAACTCTCTCACGCACCACTATGTCATCTCGGAGCTCTTCCCCCTCTCTCTCAAACTCTCCATCCACCTGGGTCACACATACACATGCATATCTCACTCGCACTCGATAGGCCCATCTAAAACTCTATCTCTCTCCCTCGTTCTCTCTCCATCTCACACGCACACACACACACAATCTCATGCCCAGCTAGCCAAGTATGATGGTCTCTCA
The DNA here is from genome assembly GCA_963921465.1 of Triticum timopheevii. Taxonomy (NCBI): domain Eukaryota; kingdom Viridiplantae; phylum Streptophyta; class Magnoliopsida; order Poales; family Poaceae; genus Triticum; species Triticum timopheevii. The sequence goes on from OY997272.1 coordinate 501,491,061, forward strand.
CTCAATTGTAGGCACACGCAGTCCCCCCTATATGTATATGACTAGCTAATCTTAGTCTCCATCACAAACATGTGCATGGTCTATCTCAATTTCTCTCGGGGCATCTTTCTATCGCGCACGCACTCCCTCGATCTCCCACCCATATAGTCCCCTCACGATCTCAAGGGGATCTCTCTATCACAAACACACCCTCTCTCCCTCCCCATGCGTCCATGCCATCCATGTGTCCCTCTCGACCTTTTTTCCTTGTTGGCCAGACCTCTATTGTACATGTGCTTTAGGGGTGTCTCTCTCCGTTGCAAACAAGCACACACTAGCTATCTTCGTGTATGTCCTCGCCTTGCTTTTCCATCTCGGAGATGCATGCATGATATGTTCGCATAAGAAACGAAAAAACATACTCTTTCTCTAACTTATCGTTTGTTGTCACTTTCTCTTTCACACACATACTCTTTTTGCACACTTACTCATTCTCCTTCACATGCACTTGATCTGTCTCGACTGAGGCACTCTCCTCCGTCCATAGCATATAGATTTATTGAAAAGTCAAACATCACAAAGTTTCACCATGTACATGGAGAAAAACAATTACATCTAGTACGGCAAACATATACCATTAGATTCACCATGAGATGTAGTTTTGTATGATGTATCTTTGGTATTGTAGATATAAATAACATTTGCGTAAACTTGATCAAAGTTTCCAAAGTTTGACTTCTAAAAAATTTACATGCACTGCATTATCGAGCGGATGGAATATCTCCTTCCCCCTCTCAGCTATCTGACGCACCACTCAGCCTTATTGGGGCTCCTCAATCTCTCTCAAACTTTATTGGTCAGTTTGGTTCGTGACCTGACCCTCATGCCTTGATGGCCGATGCTGCCTGGTGTGGACGTGAGATGTAAAATATTTTTGCCTGGCCAGGCTTGTGTGGTGCTGAAGCGTTTGGTTCATGCCTGGGCCAGGCAAAGCATCAACGTCCCATCAATCAATCCATGCATCAATTATTTAATGCTAATATCCATCCATGTTTGTCAGGACCCCGACTCAATGCCACATCGATCTAGCATGTAACACCTCATATCACTTTGTGGCCTCACGCACAGTATTCCCATGGGTGTCGCCTTACCTTTGCCCGGGACCGTTTGCGCCTTTTGGCACACGTATATGATAGTGTCGCTAGCATCCATATGATAAGGAGCCCGGGCTGACATGGCTAGTCGTAAACCCAAAGTGGCACAGACTGACAGGGACAGGCATCCATGACCCAACATCGAACGTGTCGGTCATCAGCGAGTGAATCCGGGTGTTAGCACTAGGCTAGCAGGACTCCGGTAAACCAGGCTATAGCGGGCTAACAGGACTCCGGTATTCATCGCGTGACATTTCCCCGAAGGGACAGACACAAGAACGAAGAAGGACACATGCCGGCCAGCCTAAGTGTTCCGGAGCAGTAGCAAGCTACCATGGCTCAGTGGAAGCACTAGGAGACATTTCCCGGTAAGAGAGGCTACCAAGGATAAACAACTAGATAGTCAGATCCCACACATACCAAGCATTTCAATAACATACACACAATATGCTCGATATGTGCAAATGCAACATGGCATCACAACATGACTCTACAACTCAAGTATTTATTCAATAGGCTCCGAGGAGCGAGATATTACAAACATGGGTCTCTCGACCCAGCATTCAGAGCATACAAGTCAAAGCACAAGCGGAAGCTTAACATGTCTGAGCAGACATCTACAAATGAAAAATGCTAAGAAGCCTGACTATCTACCAGATCCTGCCGAGGGCACAAGATCGCAGCTGAGGTAACAAGCTAAAAGTCGAAGTCCACGCGGAACTACTAGCGAGACCGAAGTCTCTCTGCAAAAACATAAAATAGGCAAACGTGAGTACAAATGTACCCAGCAAGACTTACATCAGAACTAACTACATATGCATCATTTTCAACAAAGGGGGTAGTGGAGTTTAACTGCAGCAAGCCAGCTTTGACTCGGTGGCTAACCTGAAACTACGACTGCAAGTAACTCTTTGAGGTGGCGCACACGAGTCCGCATATTCACCATATCAATACACCACTATGGATCCGCTCCCGTCTCCCTACAAGAACGCCATCCATAGCACTCACGCTTATCTTGCGTATTTTAGAGTATCCACTTTCACTTGTCTATGAACTGTTATAGGCAACCCAGAAGTCCTTTACCGCGGACACTGCTATTCGAATAGATGATGTTAACCCTGCAGGGGTGTACTTCTTCATACATGTTTCCACCACTTAGCGTCTGCACACGACATGTGCTCGGCAGACTTCAAGCGAAAGCCGACGTGGGTGTAGACCACGACCTACCTAAACACCTAAGTCTCTAGTCCAGGTTTATCGCCTATTCAGGTTCCATCCGCAGGGAGTCCGGCCGAGGTTTCCACATATGGCCCCGAACAATCTGTACAGGGTTCTGTGACACCAAACGGGCGCCCGGTATACCCGGCCACGTGCCTACCGCATCACAGCCCACCCCTTCGGTCAGTGCTGCGCACGGCCTCCAGCATACTACAAACACCAGAAACTACTTGCAACTCCTAGACAGAGGACAAGGGTGATTAAGAAGTCGAGCGGGGTCATATTTCAGGGCCCAATGCATGGTAGTAGCTGAATCATGGATCACAAACACAGAACTCAGTTCTTGAGGACGGCTTCAATGGGACAACCCACCATGTACTCCTACATGGCCTCTCATCAATACCTTTACCAAATTGTATTCACACACTTAGCTCATACACAGTAGGGCATGTTCACACACCTCTGATTCATCCCCGATGAATCAGACCTGACTCAACTCTAAGCAGTAGCAGGCATGACAAACAAACATGAATGAGTTGGCACAATAGGGCTCAAACAACTCCTACTCATGCTAGTGGGTTTCATCTATTTACTGTGGCAATGATAGGTCATGCAGAGGATAAAGGGGTACAGCTACCGCAGCAAGTAACAAATGAATCATTGTTGTCCTAATGAAGTAAAGTAGAGAAGGAGCGATAGAGTAGGATTGTGTCGGAATGAACAAGGGGGTTTTGCTTGCCTGGCACTTCTGAAGATAGCTTTGAGTCTTCATCGGTGTCAACGATCAGAACGTCGGTACAACGTCTACCGAGGGGGAACAACACCGACAAACAGAGAAGAAACACGATCAATGCAATGCACAATATGTTGCATGCTATGACATGGCAATAAGAATGTGTTTTGGCTAATGCAAGCTAGAACAGATTGAGATGAGTCCATTTGAACCAAAGATTCAAATGCAAACCCATTTTAAGAGGTCATAAAAGTGCATTAACTTGTTTCACCTAAACAGCAAGGTTAATGTGTTCTAACATGCATGAAACCAGTGCAGATGGATAGATTGGATTTTTCTGATCATTTTTCATATACAATTTATTTGATTTGGAGCTACGGTTGATTTTCTATGATTTTTAGAAGTTTTAGCTATTTTCTGGAATTTCCTGTATAAAAATAATTCCAGTAATTGAATTAATGCGTCAGGGTGACGTCAGCGGTCAACGGGGCTAGTCCAGGTCAAACTGACCTGTGGGCCCTGCGTGTCAGTAGTTATTTTAACTAACTAATATTAGTTAGCGCTTACCCTAGGTTAATTAGCAGAGCGGGCCCCACTTGTCATAGGCTCTGGGGAAGTTAACCTGGGCCCACCCAGTCAAGGTCAACGGGTCAAACCCACCGGCGTTCAGCCGCCGGCAGGACCAGACGTGGTGGTGAGAGTGCATTAGTGCGTTCAGGCAACCAAATGAGCGACGAAGGGAATCTACGCGTAGCTGGGAGCAAGCCGCAGCGCTTGGTGGTGGTGGTTGAGCTCGGGGTGGCCGGAAACGTCACCGGCGACGAATTTGGCGGTGACCAAAGCTCGGGTGAGCTCGGACTCGTCTCTAGGGGGCACAGCGAGGCGCGTGGGTTAGTGTATTGAGCTCTTGAGGGTGCGTTAGGGCTAGTGGACAAGGTGGCACTGCCATTGGGTGGCCGGAGTCTTGTCGGCGACGAGCTCCGCGGCGGCGCGTGCGGGTGAGCTACGTGCAGTCGCTACGGGGCTCGAGAGAGGGAACGGGGAGGATGGGGAGATAGCTAGGCTCACGGCGGTTGCAACGAAGCTGACGGCGAGGTCGGGGACGAACTGTTGCAGTGGTGACATCAAAGGGGATCTTCGGCGGTGATGGAGTTGGGCGAGGTCGGTGCAAAGGCTTCGGGGCAAGCGAGCGCTCGGGGCTCGGCTTGCTCGAAGGAGAGGAGGGCGGTGGAGCTTCTGGACACGGTGGCACGGCGCAGGGACGATGGAGAGCGCGACTACGGCGACGGTGCGGCTGCGGTGGCGTCGGCCATGGTGCGGGGGAGCGAGGGAGAGGAGCTGGGGAGGAAAGGGCGTGTCTGTGGGCTCGGGGAAGGAGTGGGTGACCGACCCAGGGCGGTAGAACGGCGAAGGGAGGAAGCAGGGCGGCGGGCAGTTGTGTGGCGCGCGCTGGTGCCGACGTCGAGCACCTGGCTGCCTACCTGGCTAAGCCAAGCAGCTCGCTGGAGCGGTGGCTGGGCTGGGCCGGCAGGTGGGCTTGCCAGGTGGGCGCCAGGTAAGCCTCTGCTTTGCTTTCTTTTTCTTTTTCTATTTTTCTGTAAGTTTGTAGCTTTATTAAAAATAGCTAGGTACTTCTAAAAATCCTGAAAATAATCAGGGGCTCTGTTTAGAATATCTCCAACAACCCACACTTATTTTCAGAATTATTTGAGCATTCAAAATATTTACTAGCATTTAAATGCCCAAATGCAATTTACATATGATTTAATTCAATGACCTTCTGTTGACCTAGAAAAATGTGCACCAATTTTGCCAGAGGTTCTAACCCAAGACAAAGAGGGTGAACTTTTTAGAAGGGCATTTCAGGTTCATTGAAAATATTTTTAGTAAGCCTTAGTTGAATTCAGAGGGGTTCTGGGGGGGTTCTCGCTTCCCCAATTCAAGTTTCTGATGGAAAGTAGACATGATGCAACACTCTAATGCATGGACTAGCTGGGATGTGACAACTCACCCCCACTAAACAAAAATCTCGTCCCGAGATTCAAGACGTGAGGTAAGAAGACGGAGGGGGGCATAAGACCAATACAATCTTCGTGATCCAGGTTGCACCTCATAAGGTTGTTGATTTGTTGCATACGTTGATCTTGACATCATCGCTTTTGAGATCTTCATCCATGCGACGGCGACGGCGGAAAGGAACTCTACTAGGATTGATCTTCTCAAAGATCGAACTATACAATCTCAACTCGCGGAATGAGATATTGAAACATCTTGAGTTGAGACACAAAACACATCGAGAGGGATGGAAGAACAAACGACGTGGTTTGTTTTGGTGGGCAACAATTCCACGCTTAGAAAGATGGTGGATGGTGTCAAGGTGGCGAGGAAATAATTTCCATGATCCCGTAATGGGGCACCTTGAAAAAGGTGACTCGTTGAACTGCTCCCTTAAGTGGCAAAAAGAATTACTTTTGATCCATAGATCATTCAAACTCTTCATACCATCTTAAGGCAATTTACAATTGATCGATCTAAAGAGCTCGAAGGAATGGCATACTCTGACTAGGATGGATGATGTGGACTACCTTGTTGAGGACAACGCAATGGATGATTTTCGCTTATCATCGGGAATGGATGGGACCCATGGTAGGACCACTTTTGGGGATGGTCCTGAACAGGAGTTACTAAGAAGGCAGCCCATAGTGAAATGGCACAAAGACGGTGCAAGCTAGGAGCAAAATGCAAATGTTGGAATGTTCCAACCATCATATCTGCCTGAGATTCAGATCTGATTAGTAACAGGATACTTCAGACAACATGTCCGAAAAGGAAAAGGTTGCAACACAAATCGACGAGATGATATTGTGAGATTCTCGGGAGATGAGCTACGGTAGCAAGCTCCAAAACATGAGTTAGTTATGCTACAAGCATGTGAACACACTGTCCCAGACAAGCATTGTCACCTGGTAGTCTTACAACGAAACACTACCGAGTTCAAGGAGGAACCATCAACAAGGATATCGAAGTCCTTGCATAAGTCTAGCTCTTAAGAAGAAACTTCTTCTCCTTGAACAAATCAATCAGTGGCTTGGTGTGCTAAGGAATTCATATGGAACGAAGATGATCAGTCTAATAGACCACAGAATACTTCGCACGTGCATGACCGACTCAGGATGATTCCATAGGAAGTAAAAACATGCTTTCTTGAATTCACGGTGGCATCTTGCATCCAATGCACATGAACTAGAGGAAGTCACTTCTTTCATCCAAGCATATTCTTCATGAACGAAACACAAAGATAATGCTTATATAAGTTTCCAATACTAGCTGAATGTTCAACACGAATCATGGAGGAGATAAAAATGTTGCTGATGGGCTCAACAACAATTCATCTAGGTTTCCATATAAGTGGAATTCCACAATTATGTGAACAAGGCGATAACATCGGTCAGACCAAAGGATATAACGGTGTATGCCCGAGGAAACAACCACGGGTAAGACAACATTACGAATATCATTGGTTCTGACTTGACTTGACGATAGCCCATACTCAAGTCAAAATTTTGACAAGGCAATAGATCCGACAACTGATCACAGGGACCCATCGGTGAAGATATCATCTTTCTTCAACAACCACACAAACACCAGGATATCCCTTTGAAAATGAACTAAGTCGGACAAACTTTCATCTTCCAACTCTCCAAGTTGTTGTTCAGTTTACCAACTAGCTCAGGGTATCCAACACAGATTTTTGAAGAAGGGGTGGTTTATGGAAAACCAACTTGATCACGAACCCTACATAGCGGTCAGGTGACAACCTGGTAATACTTCCGAGAAGATATTTGGAAAATTACGAACCACCAATATGTTATTAAGCTCGAGAACAATCTTGCTTCCGAGGCAAGATGATGTGATCAATTAGGCAAGGGATTGAAATCCTAACTCATTGATCGAAGAGTGCACCAGAAATAAGGACTAGGTAGCACGATCTATCTTAGGATGATGATTTAATAACCAACACGCTAAATATGAGAATATTTTCCATTTACTACCAAGCAACGAGATTGCTAGGAGTATTTATTTCACACATCACATTCCATTTGTCGGTATTCCGGTTGCAACAACACATGGACCGAGGAATGAAAAATGATGGCGAGAGTATCACTGTATCAAGAATTCATAAGAGGTTGTACAATTCCCATGACATTCTTGACATAAGATGGCAATACTCCAGGGTGGAACAGATTAGAAGCTAGATTGGCATTTGATCTGCGGAATACAACTGCTTTGACCCAATCCTAGAAATGGACAAGGTACTGGAGTTTGTTTCTCGTAGCCATTCCGGAATAGAATGGCTTGCCGGACCACAAGAGTAATAGGCATCGATGAGCTCGAGTGCACAACTACTTTTGACTATCAATTGATAGACGAGGGTTAGAGGACAACTAAGAGGGACAACTCAAGGAACATATAACTTTCTGAGTTGTGGATGCATAGATTAGTATGTCGAACCAAGTTCAACATGTTTCTTCCGGATAACCCATGTAGAGAGGTAGGACTGGCAGAGTCACGATTATGAATGGAGAACTCCTCAAGAGTACTCTGATTGTGATCTTTTGGTTCAAATAACTTCTGCCTTAATGGTTCATGGTATTTGGAAGGAGGAAATACCACGGACCTCAAGGACTATCGCAAGGTTACTAATAACCTAAAGGAACTAGCAAACACTATCAACATGAGGTAAGTAGGGTGAATCTCGGGTTCAAGAACCCATGAATAGAATACCTACTACTAAGTGGCATCATGGGATGCTTTCGGGAATAAAGGCCAGAATTATCACACCGGGAACACAAAGCATAGCTAGATTACTAGGTGATACTCTAGACACCTAGGGTCATAATAGTAGCCCCAACATATATACCAAGGCAATAGACTACCTCAATGCACCGGTTAGTGTGCTTATTCTGACCAAAAAGGACATCGGGAACGGAAAGAAAGGATTTGCAAATGCATCAGACTATTTAGAAACCTGGGATGACTCGGACAACATAACGACTGTAAATGCTCAAAAAGATTTGAGACATCCTGCAAAATGGTGGCATAACCACTCACTCATCATAATACCAAGGTTTTGAGATCAACTATAAATACATGGAGATAGTAGGAACTGAACTGAGGCTTGAATCCACCAATCTTATAAGTCTATGGATTAGTAACACGTGATCCTGATAGAAAGAAGAGAAAGCCTAGTTCCTTAACCCCGTAGGAAAGATAAGATGACTCATATCAGAAGGGCATAAGGTATAAGGAGTAAAAAGAGCCTTATGTTCCATCCCACAATCAATTCCCTTATATAACTAAAGAATTTCTAGACTCAACTTCGACCAGTTTGGCTTGGTAATCCTACAGACAGTCAGGCTCTGATACCAAAGCTGTCAGGACCCCGACTCAATGCCACATCGATCTAGCATGTAACACCTCATATCACTTTGCGGCCTCACGCACGGTATTCCCATGGGTGTCGCCTTACCTTTGCCCGGGACCGTTTGCGCCTTTTGGCACATGTATATGATAGTGTCGCTAGCATCCATATGATATGGAGCCCGGGCTGACATGGCTAGTCGTAAACCCAAAGTGGCACAGACTTACAGGGACAGGCATCCATGACCCTACATCGAACGTGTCAGTCATCAGCGAGTGAATCTGGGCTGTAGCACTAGGCTAGCAGGACTCCGGTAAACCGGGCTGTAGAGGGCTAACAGGACTCCGGTATTCATCGCGTGACATTTCCCCGAAGGGACAGACACAGGAACGAAGAAGGACACATGCCGGCCAGCCTAAGTGTTCCGGAGCAGTAGCAAGCTACCATGGCTCAGTGGAAGCACTAGGAGACATTTCCCGGTAAGAGAGGCTACCAAGGATAAACAACTAGATATTCAGATCCCACACATACCAAGCATTTCAATAACATACACACAATATGCTCGATATGTGCAAATACAACATGGCATCACAACATGACTCTACAACTCAAGTATTTATTCAATAGGCTCCGAGGAGCGAGATATTACAAACATGGGTCTCTCGACCCAGCATTCAGAGCATACAAGTCAAAGCACAAGCGGAAGCTTAACATGTCTGAGTACAGACATCTACAAATGAAAAATGCTGAGAAGCCTAACTATCTACCAGATCCTGCCGAGGGCACAAGATCGTAGCTGAGGTAACAAGCTAAACGTCGAAGTCCACGCGGAACTACTAGCGAGACCGAAGTCTCTCTGCAAAAACATAAAATAGGCAAACATGAGTACAAATGTACCCAGCAAGACTTATATCAGAACTAACTACATATGCATCATTTTCAACAAAGGGGGTAGTGGAGTTTAACTGTAGCAAGCAAGCTTTGACTCGGTGGCTAACCTGAAACTACGACTGCAAGTAACTCTTTGAGGTGGCGCACACGAGTCCGCATATTCACCATATCAATACACCACTATGGATCCGCTCCCGTCTCCCTACAAGAACGCCATCCATAGCACTCACGCTTATCTTGCGTATTTTAGAGTATCCACTTTCACTTGTCTATGAACTGTTATAGGCAACCCAGAAGTCCTTTACCGCGGACACGGCTATTCGAATAGATGATGTTAACCCTGCAGGGGTGTACTTCTTCATACATGTTTCCACCACTTAGCGTCTGCGCACGACATGTGCTCGACAGACTTCAAGCGAAAGCCGACGTGGGTGTAGACCACGACCTACCTAAACACCTAAGTCTCTAGTCCAGGTTTATCGCCTATTCAGGTTCCATCTGTAGGGAGTCCGGCCGAGGTTTCCACATACTAACGATGTGTACAGGGTTCCGTGACACCAAACGGGCGCCCGGTATACCCGGCCACGTGCCTACCGCATCACAGCCCACCCCTCCGGTCAGCGCTGCGCACGGCCTCCAGCATACTGCAAACACCAGAAACTACTTGCAACTCTTGGACAGAGGACAAGGGTGTTTAAGAAGTCGAGCGGGGTCATATTTCAGGGCCCAATGCATGGTAGTAGCTGAATCATGGATCACAAACACAGAACTCAGTTCTTGAGGACGGATTCAATGAGACAACCCACCATGTACTCCTACATGGCCTCTCATCAATACCTTTACCAAATCATGTTCACACACTTAGAAAATACATAGTAGGACATGTTCACACACCTCTGATTCATCCCCGATGAATCAGACCTGACTCAACTCTAAGCAGTAGCAGGCATGACAAACAAACATGAATGGGTAGGCACAACAGGGCTCAAACAACTCCTACTCATGCTAGTGGGTTTCATCTATTTACTGTGGCAATGACAGGTCATGCAGAGGATAAAGGGGTTCAGCTACCGCAACAAGTAACAAATGAATTGTTGTTGTCCTAACGCAGTAAAGTAGAGCAAGAGCGAGAGAGTAGGATTGTGTCGGAATGAACAAGGGGGTTTTGCTTGCCTGGCACTTCTGAAGATAGCTTTGAGTCTTCATCGGTGTCAAAGTTCAGAACGTCGGTACAACGTCTACCGAGGGGGAACAACACCGACAAACAGAGAAGAAACACGATCAATGCAATGCACAATATGATGCATGCTATGACATGGCAATAAGAATGTGTTTTGGCTAATGCAAGCTAGAACAGATTGAGATGAGTCCATTTGAACCAAAGATTCAAATGCAAACCCATTTTAAGAGGTCATAAAAGTGCATTAACTTGTTTCACCTAAACAGCAAGGTTAATGTGTTCTAACATGCATGAAACCAGTGCAGATGGATAGATTGGATTTTTCTGATCATTTTTCATATACAATTTATTTGATTTGGACCTGTGGGCCCTGCGTGTCAGTAGTTAGTGTAACTAACTAATATTAGTTAGCGCTATCCCTAGGTTAATTAGCAGAGTGGGCCCCACTTGTCATAGGCTTAGGGGAAGTTAACCTGGGCCCACCCAGTCAAGGTCAACGGGTCAAACCCACCGGCGTTCAGCCGCCGGCGGGACCAGACGCGGCGGTGAGAGTGCATTAGTGCATTCCAGCGACCAAATGAGCGGCGAAGGGCATCTACGCGTAGCTGAGAGCAAGCCGCAACGCTTGGTGGTGGTGGTTGAGCTCTGGGTGGCCGGAAACATCGCCGGTGACGAGTTTGGTGGCGACCGGAGCTCGGGTGAGCTCGGACTTGTCGCTAGGGGGCACGGCGATGTGCGTGGGTTAGTGCGTTGAGCTCCTGAGGGTGCGTTAGGGCTAGTGGACAAGGTGGCGTGGCCGTTGGGTGGACGGAGCCTCGTCGGCGACGAGCTCCGCGGCGGCGCGTGCAGGTGAGCTACGTGCAGTCGCTACAGGGCTCGAGAGAGGGAACAGGGAGGATGGGGAGATAGCTGACAGCGAGGTCGGGGACGAACTGTTGCGGCGGTGACGGCAAAGGGGATCTTCGGCGGTGACGGAGTCGGGCGAGGTCGGTGCAGAGGCTTCGGGGCAAGCGAGCGCTCGGGGCTCGGCTTTCTCGAAGGAGAGGAGGGCGGCAGAGCTTCTGGACACGGTGGCACGACGCAGGGACGACGGAGAGCGTGACTACGGCGACGGTGCGGCTGTGGTGGCGTCGGCTATGGTGCGGGAGAGCAAGGGAGAGGAGCTGGGGAGGAAAGGGCGTGTCTGTGGGCTCGGGGAAGGAGTGGGTGACCGACCCAGGGAGGCAGAACGGCGAGGGGAGGAAGCATGGCAGCGGGCAGCTGTGTGGCGTGCGCTGGTGCCGACGTTGAGCACCTGGCTGCCTGCCTGGCTAAGCCAAGCAGCTCGCTGGAGCGGTGGCTGGGCTGGGCCGGCAGGTGGGCTTGCCAGGTGGGCGCCAGGTAAGCCTCTGCTTTGCTTTGTTTTTCTTTTTCTATTTTTCTGTAAGTTTGTGGCTTTATTAAAAATAGCTAGGTACTTCTAAAAATCCTGAAAATAATCAGGGGCTCTGTTTAGAATATCTCCAACAACCCACACTTATTTTCAGAATTATTTGAGCATTCAAAATATTTACTAGCATTTAAATGCCCAAATGCAATTTACATATGATTTAATTCAATGACCTTCTGTTGACCTAGAAAAATGTGCACCAATTTTGCCAGAGGTTCTAACCCAAGACAAAGAGGGTGAACTTTTTAGAAGGGCATTTCAGGTTCATTGAAAATATTTTTAGTAAGCCTTAGTTGAATTCAGAGGGGTTCTTGGGGGGTTCTGGCTTCCCCAATTCAAGTTTCTGATGGAAAGTAGACATGATGCAACACTCTAATGCATGGACTAGCTGGGATGTGACAATGTTGTTGTTAGCCTCGTGGCCGCACGACCGGGCACGGCCAGGCGTTCAAAATCGGTCGCTTGGGCCAGGCTACTTGCAGTGTCTGGAGTTCAGCCATGCTAATTAAAGTGCAAGGGAACCTAGCCCAGGCAGGCTTTCTTTTTCACAGGGTAGCAACCAAACAAGCGTGCATGAAATCCAGCCACAACCCCAGGCCATGCAAAAGATGCTCATGACGCAAGCCAAACTGGCCTTATATCTCCCTGGTTCACACATACACATGTCTCGCTCGCGCTATACATATAGACCCATCCAACACTCTCTGCCCTTGTTCTCTCTCCATGTGACACGCACCCCCCTAAGTACCATAATCCCTCACTCCATCATAGGCTCTGTTTGGATCCATGGGTTAGAGTTAGTTTGGAGTCAACTAACCCAAAAAGATCCAAACAAGAGGGTTAGTTTAGGTTAGATGCATCTAACCCATCCAAAAAAACTAACCATCCAAGAGGTGCTTATTTGGGTTAGTTCTTCTCAGGACCACTAATAAACACTTTTTTCTCTCGCTCTCCCCGCAGAAGATCCCTCCCCACTTCCTCGTAGCTTCTCGTCCTCTCCCTCCCTCCCTCTCGCACCGCCCGTGAAGGTGCCTCGCCGTATCCGCGCTCCATCTAACCCTGCCATCCAAACACCTCTTTACTTAGAGTTAGTTCAGGGTTAGTTCAGGGTATGAATCTAACTCTAACCTCTAACTGAGTTAGAGTATCCAAACAGGGCCATAGGCGCAAGCACTCCCCCCTCCTAAGTATGATTATCTCTTACTAGCCATCAGGAACACACGTATTGTCTCCTTCCATCCATATGTCTATCTCGATATCTCTCGGGGCATCTTCTATCGCGCACACACCTTTTCACTCGATCTCCCACCCATATAGTCCCATCACGATCTCCAGGGGATCTCTCTATGACAAACATACACTCTCTCCTCCCCACGTCTGCATTTTCTCCGTACGTCTCTCTCGACCTCTCTCCCTTGTTTGTCAGACCCCTCTTGGCCACGTGCTCGAGGTCTTCCTCTCTCGGTTCCAAACAACCACACACTATCTCCTAACCTTGCCTCCGTTGTCCATGTCTCTTTCACACACACACACACACACACACACACACTTTTTTCACTTACTCTCTCTCTCTCTTTCTCTAGGGACTCTGTCACGTCCATAAGCATATGGATGTTTTGAAAAGTCAAACCTCAGAAAAGTTTGACCAGGTATATGTGGAGAAAAACATTTACATCTCGAACGATCATTAGATTCATCACAACATGTACTTACTTCATACTATCATTTATCTTTGGTATTGTAGATATAAGTAATTTCTTTATAAACTTGGTCAAAGTTTCAAAAGTTTGACTTAAAAAAGTTGTTGTAACTACATTATTGACCGGAGGGAGTAGCTCTTTCTCTCTCTCTCTCTCTCTTCTATCTCTGACGGGCCTCCCCTCTCACTCGAACTCTCTATACCGACGGATTATACACTCACTATGTCAGCGTATAGCTCCGTATATTGTTTAGTTGACCGGTCAACCAATCCACATGTTGTGTTGTCAGCTCATGTTCTGTATCTTGGTGTGCTGGCCCATGTGGCAGTGGGTGAAAATAAGTAAACTAGAGGTCCATCTGACATGCGGTGAAGTAAACAAAGTTGAAACCACTCGGGGTAGCACCCCGCATGCTAGTAAATTGAGGGCGCATTGAGGACAAACTTCTTGCATGCGAAGGACGCACTCGCGCACAATTCACCACTGCGCGGCGGCATGCACAGAAGGACGCACTCGCGCACACCCAGCACACAACACACACCAGCACACGTGTACACCAGCGCCGCCGCCAGTTGAGTTGGACGGCGAGGCAGCCAACAAGTGGAGGCAGCTCGAGCGAAAACCGCATCCGACGAGCCTGGACTTCATCAGCAGCCTCCCCGACGACATGCTGCTCGTCATCATCGGCCTCCTCCCCACCAAATCTGCCGTGCGAACCGCCCTGCTCTCCCGGCGGTGGCGCCCCCTCTGGCGCTGCGTCCCCCTCAACCTCACCGTCGACAGCTGCCTCTATGACGGGGATTGCAAACGCATGGCCGCAGTCTCAAAGATCCTTTCATCGCACCCTGGGCCAGCCAGATGCCTTGACATCCGCATGTTCAGTACCAACTGCAAGGTCCAACCCAAGTTCGATGAGTGGTTCTTATCCCCCGCCCTAGATCAGCTCGAGGAGCTCAGCTTTGAAGCTGGACGATGTCGCTCTCTGCCGCCGTCCGCGCTCCGCCTCACGCCAATGCTGCGCCGCGCCAGCTTCAGCTCCTGCTATCTTCCCTAGATTAATATCGCGCCCGCCCTTCTTCTCCCTCAACTCAAGCAGCTCGACCTCTTCGACGTTGTCATCTCGAAGAAGGCTATGAAGCACCTGCTCCGCAGCTGTACTGCGCTCGAGTACCTTTGTCTTGAGCAGATCCACGGGTTCATTAGCCTCCACATCGCCTCGACGAATCTCCGATGGATTTATGTGTCTTGCTGGCCCCGCAAGAAGACATCAATTGGGAAGAGATCATTCTAGCTATTCCATGTTATGGTCATTGAGAATGTGTCTTTCCTTGAGAGATTGCTTTTATCGGATCTAGAAGGTCAAACAAAAATCAGGGTCATTGACGCGCCGAAATTGACAGCGTTGGTGTACTCGTCTGCCAAATTCTCCGAACTCTTTATTGGATCCGTAATCGTTCAGGTACATTACTCATCTTCTTCTCCGTCTTCTTGAAGTTCACATTTTTAAATTTCTTCTTGATGTATTTACGACCGTCTTCTAGAAAATGATTCCCACAAGCTTGACCCAGTCCATGCGCACAGTGAACATCTTAGCACTAAAATCTATCGGCCCCAATCTGGATCAAGTTGTTGGATTCCTTACATGCTTTCCGTGCATGGAGAAGCTACTCATCGAGGTGAAACTTCTTTCCTATAAGTAAACAGTAATCACAACGTAGCTCAATTTTTTCGTAATTTTCCCAAATTACGATGACAAGTGTAGTGTTCAAAACTGCATCTACGCACTGCACTGAAAGAAATGTTTTTAGTATTTTTTCTCACGTGATCACCTACATCATTTTTATACTGTACTACTACTATAGTAGCCTAGGCTAGTCATAGTGGAAAGTAACTTAGACTACTCCAGTAACTCTATGGTTACCCTAAGAGCAAGTACTACCTCTGTCCTGGTTTACTCTTCCGATTTTGTAGTATCAAAATTTGACCATAGATTTAACTGACAAAATGTTAATGCATGTCACTAAGAACTATATCGTTGGATTCGTATTTGAACATAATTTCAAATGGTGTAATTTTTAGTGACATGCATTGGCATTTTCTTAGGTAAATCTATGGTCAAAATTTTATACTAAATACGAGGTAGTATTCCCTCCGTCCCATAATTCTTGTCTTACATTTGTTTAGATACAGATGTATCTAACACTAAAATGTAACTAGATACATCCGTATTTAGACAAATTTAATACAAGAATTTTGGGACGGAGGGAGTACAAAAGTGGGCTATGTAGGCCAAAACATGTGCCAAATTCACTTGTGATGCATTTGGCATCGATGCCCCTCCATTACTCACCTGGTGCCCAATCTGGATCACCTACTTTGCTTCGGTGCCAAATTAACTCATGCAATGAAAAAACACTACATGGGAGAGAGAGAGGATTGAGGCAATAAAAAACACTTGTTTGGGAGAGCGAGAGGCTGGTGTAGTTGGTTTGATTGATTTGTTTATACATGTGGGTCTGTGTGCACAGCGGTGCCAACTCTCTCACATCGCGAGAGCAGTGCCAAAATCTTTTGATTTGACATCGATGCATATTATGTGGCATACTTTTGCGAAATATGGCACCCGCCACATAGTGGAAGGCAACAAATGCCCAAGCTCTTCATGTGCTCCTAGTTAAATGAGAGGAAACGGAAAGAGAGAGAGAGAGTGAAAAAATATCACTAGCCAGCCAACCCTATCGTATGAGCGAATGATATTGGTACCTCTTGATGACACGGAAACCTTATGCAGCCAGCTGCTCTAATATGTTCTCTTCTTTTGCAAATAAACAAAGACCCGAAAGCGAAAAATGTGCTGTACTATAACAATCTCATCGAATGCCTTGATCTCCATCTTACAGAAATTGATTTGATCGACTACCGAGGCAGCACATCTGAGATTAAATTGGCCAGGAGGCAAGTGTGCTCAAGGTAATGAGGTTTGGCGTTCTCTGGCGCAACAACGAATGGTGTGCTGATCACCACAAGCGTCTAAGCCTAAATGACAAAGTCTCCGCAGAAGCTGAATTTGTTTTTAAAACATCAAGTGGCCAGAGACTCGAAAACTTATTTGCCCATTAGTAACTTGTCAGGGCGGTTGATTTTAGTTTGTATGATAATGCCGCATCCACCTAAAGTAACGAAAGTTCTTACGTAAACTTCCTAGTAATTCCTTCTTCCTAGGTGCAGCATTACTCCTAACATTTGTAATATCAGTTTGAAACTTGTAATATTGCTATGTCCTATTCCTGCGTTTTCAAAATCCTGCGAATCAAACAGGTCCTGAGTTGGTGATGATGTTGTGCCTCCCATCTTTCACCAATAGCCGTCGGATCTAGATCTGACGCATACAAACCAAGCTTCTCCATTTTTGCAAAAAGATGCCCGTAATTGTTCCCTATTTACAAACAACTCCTTGTCTCTCAAAATCAGCCTTATCTCCTCCCCACCACATCTAGAAGGCGGTGGAAAAATCTGGCGCGATGGCCGCTGTCGGAGCCGTCCACCCCCAATCTTGGTGTTCCGTGCAATGCGCGGGCATCTACGCACGGGAAATTATGTCGAACAGGGCTAGTTGTAAGCAGGCTAGCTCTACATCCATGATGATAGTGACTGCAGACGGTGAGGCTGACTATGGTATGCCGAACATGATGCCTATACTCAGGTGTCATCTCCGGCGCAGGGTCTTGTCACTTCACTGTGAGGAGCAACACGTAATAATTTGACTAACGGGTAGTACAGTCCTAGTACTAGTAGCACCACCGTCTGGATTTAGGAGTACTACCACGTCCATCTGGATTTTAGTAATTGACTAGCAATATCTAGTAGTAATGCATGTCACAAAAAATGTACTACTCCCTCTGTAAATAAATACATGGTGTTTTATTCCTATCGGCGAGAGAACTTAATGTTTTTTTGCTAACTACTAATAGGATTACATGCAATGAACTAAACACTGCAGGCCTGTTTGGTTTGTGACTAACTTTGCCAAAGATTGCCACACCTAAAGTTAGGCATGTTTGACCAACTTAGGTGAGTGTTTGGTTCAAGCCACATCTTAGGCAAGCCCCACTTGGGCCCCACATGGAATACACATAAAAAATGTGGCAAGATTCCCTTAGGCTTGCCAACTTGTGGCTCTCATTTTGATGAACTAACCTTAGGCAAGCGTGGCAAAAATGTGTGGCAAAGTGTGGCAATGCTAGGCCTAGAACCAAACAGCCCCTACATGTCATGTTTGGTAGTCTCAAGTCATTGAAATCATGCACGGCCCACATCTCTCATTGGTTGATATATCACGAAATAAGAAACAAGGAGGGAGTTAATGCACCGTGCCTAAGGCTAGCCATAGTGGGGGTAACATAAGTAGTATCGTGCACTTGGGACTCGCAAACATGCTTATGTGGCAGGCAATTAAAGAAGAGAGAGATGGTTATGGTAACATAGGTAGATACCTTAACATAATAAATGTGATGCTACTATGTGTCATGCATGGCAATAAATGAGACCACTTATGATACTAATCTATGACACTATGCACTATAAAGATAGTAACATAGACTAGTAACATAATCATGTTACTAGTCTAAGTAACTCTCCACTATGACTAGGCTAAGTGTTTTGGGATTATTTGGTTTTCGTAATGTGACTTACACAACATTTTTGTTTACATGCATTAACATTTTATTAGTTAAATCAAAGGTCAAAACTTGGCGCAAAATGCAAAGGGGACCAATAAACCAGTAAACATCAAACTTCTCTCGTTTGGCCCCAACTAGAGGTCCGATGAGATGACTATACTGCACCGGCACGGAGGGGGGCGCAGCTTCATTGACTTACGACATCTGCCTTTGGGTGAATGACACGTGGGCCCAGGGGGTGGCTGGACCACCTATCATACAGCCAAAGGCAGGTGCAGTAGAGGGCCGAGGAGTAGTACGAAATCCTATGCACCTACGCACGCTAACCAAGGGCAAGAGTGATCACTCAAATCGCAAGATCAGTTGACCCATGGAGGCGATGAGCGCGAGCATCAGCTGGCTGTGCCAGATGGTCCACGATGCCAGCCTGCGGCCCGGCAACAAGGAACGACTCCAGGTAGTATTGCTTGAGGCCACCAGGGCAAGGGGCCGCTTGGACGACATCTTCGTCTCCTTGTTCGACGAGGTCCTCGCCGGTTTCCTCGACAAGTTCACCATCGTCAAGAAGCTCACGGACGACTTTGACTTAAGCCTCCAGCCGACGCGCCCAGGCTCTGCGATGCCCGCCACCCTCAGTGGCCACTATGGTGATAACCTCTTCGACACACTGGTGGCCCTGTGACTGCCCGCCGTCACATCGGAGAATGTCCATCTCGAGGTCGCGCTCGCCGCGCAGCGCCTGGCGCAGCAAGATACAATCGACATAATCACCCACGTCTACGCGTAAATCTTCCACAAGGACTACTACATGCAAGAGGAGGACAATAGGATGCTGTCCTTCTTGGACCGCATGGCAACCTTGGACGACACTGTTCAGAAGCACGTTGAGCTCGCCGCCAACTCCGTTGCTCCTCACACGTCGGTTGGTGATCCGGCGCACTAGGGCGTGAGGATGTCACTGATGGATCCGTATGTATTTTTATCTTTCCGTCAAATCCATGTAGTAGTATATGATACTACAGTAATTATCTTACCTTTCGCATCAACTTCATAATTTTCGTACGTACTCCATGCATGAACGGTGCCAGAACCAAACTTCTCATTACTCTAGGCAAAATCATTATTTTCTATCTATCGATCGCGCCATGGAGCAGAACCAAATTTTACAAGTTACGAGTTCAAAAGGAAAAGCCTGCCGTGTTCGCGTCGCACCCCCACACGGTTGGTCCAGCATGCCACTCAAGCGGGAATGCGTGCGGTGTTGCATTTTCACTTACAAGTGGGACCGCAGTTGAGCAAACCGACTATTGGCAAACGCCCACACCGCCCACCGCACGATGGCTGCGAAAACAGGAGGGAGAAGAGATGGCTGTAGCACGGACTCCAAGAAAATTGGTGTCGGATGGGACTCGTGTTGGTGGCGTGTGCCGTACTGCTAGACGTGAATGTTAGTTATGGCCCATGCCAGCCCACTATATCAAGCCTATATCGAGGTACGTAGAACAAATTTCTTGCAGTCTGTGCTCAGCCCTCCTCTATCTCTCTTCTCAGCCAGACAGCGGACGCGTGGAGCCCATCATCTGTTTGCTCACATGCGGCCCCGCGTGTCAGTGAAAACACAAGCGGACCCACTGAACCTGCACATCTTTCACCTCGACGTGCAGGTGATGAAAAACAAATCCAAAAAAGATCTTCGGTGGCCGCTTTTGGAGTTACTCAAGAGTAGTAAGATTCTATTTACAGTTTAACCCAAGATGCACATCTCTTGGCTTCAACTACCACTCTATTTTCTTTCATGACACAACCTGGATGCTAGATGTCCCACGTGTCGGCAAAAGGAGGAAGAACCCGACCAAATCTTTGGTTGTGCTCTCGGATTAGACTAGTTGTGCTAACTTAAAATTTTATTGTGTACTCCCTTCGTTCCAAAATACTTGACTTCCATTTGTCCAAAAATGGATGTACCTATATACTAAAACATGTCTAGATACATATATACTTTGACAAATAGAAGGCATGTATTGTGCAACGGAGGGAGTAGAATGGATGCAAGTTTTTGTATTGGGAAGAAGAGTACATCCATATATTGATAGAGCGCAATTTAGTAGATGTTCTATCACTTTTAGCTAGCACAGAGGCTATAGATGAGATTAGTGCACTTGTTGATACTCCTACTTGGTATGCGTGTTGCTGCTTAGACGCAGAGAAAAACGGACTGGAGGGAGTACTAGAATAGAGGCTAGACATGAGACTAGATGCGAGGAAGCAACGTCTACTTCTTTACACTCGAAGAAGAAAGAAGCACACAAGATCGAGCCTTTGCAAATCAACAATGAATGCATCGAGAAGGCACTAATCCAACTTACAGGAGTAGTAAAATGTATTCTTGTGGTTCTTGTTTTCTTTGGTCTTGCTTTTCTAGTCAAAATTATCGTTGGAGTTCGTGCAAAACGGAGGTCCGTTTGGGGTCATGCGTTGCAGTTGGCCTTACAAGTGGGACCGTAGTTAAGGAAACCGACTATCGGCAAACCCCCACCTCGCCCACCGGGCGATGGCTGAGTTAGAGAAACGATGAGGTTTGAAGAGATTGCTCTAGCACGGACTCCAAGAAATATGGTGTCAGATGGAAGTCATGCTGGTGGCGTGTGCTGTACTCCTGGACGTGAATGCTTGTTCTGGCCCATGCCACCCTACTACTCCTACTACTTACTATATAGTACTACTAGTATCGAGGATTCGAGGTGTTGGTTACGTAGTACAATATGGCTACAGTAAAAACACCCGCACAACGCGCGAAGCATGTGAACCTAGTACAAATAGTGTACTACTATTGTTGATTGGGCTCATCCGATAACCTGTTGCAATGCACGTACAATTATGTATTCGGAAAATATTTTTTTCCCTTGTCGCACCACTCACTCATAGAAGCGACTCGAAAGCCATTCATAAATTTAGTAAGTTTATCACAGGCATATCATTTTATTACATACAACAGGTCATCAACCCACATCAACAACGAGGATACATTATAAATACTAAAGTTTTCACCACACAACAAATAACAAGCAATGAAATGAACTTCAACTCAACCATTCCTCGGCGTTGGAAACACTTGCTTTGAACCACAAGTGATTCTCTGGGACAGGCCATCCATTTTCGATTTGGAGACCAACGCAGAACTGATCATCCAGGCTGAAGCGGCCTACTATATCAGTACCAGGGTAAGGAACCACCCAAATGTCCGAGGTATAGACACAATTGCTTCTCATAAATGGTAGTAACGTTGTGTCAATAGCAGTTGGATCGCCTTTCACCATCATTGGATAGTTTTGTCCAAGGAAGAGCGAGTTTTCTCCAAGACTATCAACTCTGTACCAGGGAGAAGGAGTTGGCGCTAACACACTAGTATCCATCCCGAATACCATGCAACGGGTGTTGGAATAGGTCCAAAGAGTGCGACCATGGAAGACTACACCTGCTTCCTTAGCAGTAACATCATCAGTGGGCTGTATACACACAAGAAGAGGTGATCCATCGGAATTAGTTGCCAGGCGCCACAAAGTATATGGGCGCTGCTTTTCCTCATGCTCGTGATCATCACCATCGTCATCTCCCCCTTGGTTATAAAAATTTTCAAGTATGGGTGGTGGAATGTTCACAGGACCTTGGAAACACAAGAAGAAGGTTAATTAGTAAAGGGAGACTTGCTAACCCGCATGCATGTGGATGAAACAATTATAATTACGGTGGAAGACAAATGTACCGAAACTACGAGGATTCCATGCAAAAACAGTGCCATGAGTGGTGGCAGCAGACACAAGGCCCTCATATTCAATTGCATCACAATACTCATCCGTGTACAGAAACTGATTTTTGAGAAATATACATCGAGTCAAACCACCAAGGACGGCAACAAGCTTGTCGAAGATAGCAACAACTTCATAGTTGTTGTAATTCCAAGAGCGGTTGGGAACTCGACAAATTGCTATCTTTCGTAGAAGACAGTCACCATGATCATATTTGAACGTGCGTACAATATCGGTGTGCTCAACTTCTGGGCAGTCTGCTGAGATTTTTGGAAGTGGAACCTGGTCACGAGTGTACACATTCACAAGTTCCCACTCGCAGTTGGACCCAATGTAAACAACCCAATCTCCATTTGCGCCTTTCCAAGCCTTGCCCTCAAGCGATGGCATCTTAACATCATACGTATCATTATCAAGCAGCATCAACTTGCACAGAGCGAGGCCTCGGTCGTGCCGGCGCCAGTCATCAGGGTCACGGTGAAGAAGATAGGGGAGATCAAACCGCTCCTTGACTCTTGGGTTCCTTGTAATGATGTTATTAGTTGAGTCGAGAATGGGCTTGAACGAACCTGCCATGCTAGCCGAGGTGATGACGTCACCGATCAATGAGTTCCTCCACCACGTCATCTTTCAGATCGGGGCAAGAATAACGGGGTCGTTTCCGGCCTGTTCCCTCCATGGAGAAGATGATCGAACAATGGCAGAAGAAAGGGTGAAGGGCTAAAGGAAAATGGAGGAGGGAGAGGAAGAGCGTGCGACAGCAGTTCCCAATTGAGAGGGAAAGGCGAAGAGTTGGTGGACGGTTGCCAATTTGCCACGGTTCACGAAGAGGCGCCCCGGCCTACACGTCCGTTCGGAGATAATCCTACTACTCGCCGTTGTCTCACTGATATGTTGAAACGGGACCACATGTCAACGAAACATGGTGTGTAATTTCTCGTGCAAAATGCGATCTGGTCGCGTTGGCCCGAGGTGCCGCATTAGTTATCGACCTTTATGTTTTTAATGGCGTGCCGTTCAGTTTTGAAGCATGACTAACTGGTACTATAAGCAGAGAAAATATAAACTACTCTACCACTACTCCACCTCCAGTACTAGTAGTATAAAAAAGATATATAGGCTGGAGCTTCAACGCTTTCTTGCCAAGGGCTGCCCACTTGCTTCTCACACTACCACCCTCTCTCCCGATCTAAAAAAGACGGCCCCTCTCTCCCTCCTCACCGGTGGTCATAGATCCACCGGGGAAGAAAAGGACGTGCAGTGTTGACGCACTCATCACCGACGAGCGAGGTCATGCACTGACGACAAGGTCGTCCTCTCAGACCTAGCGCCCGCACGGGATGGCCTCCGTCCCCAAGCTCGCTGCCGTAGTGTGTGCGGAGGACGATGACCACGAGCGAAGCCACTTCCCGCTGACCCTCAGGTATGCTACCTCTTTTCGAAGCATACCCTTGTTCTATTGCCCCATCTGCCACGTCTTTGCATGTGGACCTTTTTTCCACTCCACCATCTTCCCAATTTGCTATCCTCTGCTCTACTGGCCACACAGACGAAAACCATAATTTGCACTATTAAAGGAAACCCTACTTCATGCAGACTAATCCATGTCTGGGTTGAATAAGGAAAGGAAGGGAGACTATACTGTCCAAGAAAGTAGGCATCGAACCCGCATCTAGGTTGAAAAGGGGGAAATCAGTAGCTAAGGAACCTCTGTTTCAAAAAAAAGTAGCTAAGGAACGAGTCTCATGTCTCTGGGTTGAAGAAGGGTAGAAAGGCATGACAACGCTATGGAGAATGACCAGGTCGATCGGTTTGTTGTCCTCACATAGGAAAAAGGTGGCTAAAGAGAACAAACATGGGATGTAATCCACATATGCTGCCTGGATATTTGTTGCTCTGGGCAACCATACCTCCCTCACCACTCTGCGTCTGTGGAGGTACATCGTACTGGTGCGCCCACTATCCGAATGGGCCTCCCATGCTCTTATTGCCATTTTCTTGCTGTTAGTATAACGCCAACAGTCAAGTCAAGCAATGCTACTGCTAAAGTGAAGCCACATTTAACTAATGCCGCTCTTAGTCTAATGCCACCGATAAATTTAAGCAATGCCATTTAATGTCACTGGATTATTTTAGGGTTAGTTGTGGATTGTGGATGTATTGTTACCTTTACATTTTGTCTAATGCCACTAGTATACCAATGCTGAAACTTGTTACCTTTACATTTTGTATTGTTAATTCTTATAGAAACCTTCCAGTGCTAGAGTTTATTGAAATCTGTTCAGTAAAACCATTGTACTGTACCCTATAATAAACTAACTACTCTACTGTTGCACTAGCCACTGGATTAGTGTATATTTGTAGTATTTGAATGGTGCAGAGTTCACTCAAATTATCTCGGTAAAGCTAGTCACACCTTTGTTAAAATTAATGTTCATTATGTTATCGGAGGAGGTATGTATGTTTGTATCTAATGCCTGTCGACTACATATCTGACATCATGATGTAATGTTAAGTCATTTCCTTTTGTACAGTGTCACTGAATTGTCAAGGCGGTGATGGCATTTTATTTTAGTAGAACTGCACAAAATTTGCTTAAAAGAAGAGGAAAGGTCAGGAATGGCTTAGTTTTTTTAGAAAAAACTATGTATGCCTTCCTGACATCAGCCATTGTTGCTTTATTTATTCCTTCAAACAGGTTGTTAGAAACAATCTTGCTACCTTTTCCCATTAAGAAATTGGAATGCTTATATTTGTGAGTCTATGCTTCAACTAGTGCCACTTTTATAGTAATCACACTTTCAATATCTATGCAAACAGGGATGCTCGATTTTAGTGGAGCTGCACAAAAAGTCCAACTGGTTCAACATTAGGAGCATGTTTTTTTCCAAACCTTTATATCCAATTGGTGGCACTATGAGCTGTTCATTACGAAGGTACATGGTTTGCTACTATCTTGCTACTCCTTTTGTACTGTCATTAGATAGTAATACTAGTGGCTTGCTAGCTGCTTGATATGTTTACTAGCTGCTTGATATTTGTGCAGACAGAGATGTCTGCCCATTGCTATTTGGGAAACAAACAAAGTGTCTACAATTTTGGTTGAACTGCACAAGAGAATAGTATAGTCACTGCATGCAGTGCCATTTGAAAATAGACACAAAGATTGGATAGTCACTTCATGGACTGTAGAAAAGTAGTACTGTACTATTTACTGGCCAACAGTTGGTGCTTCATTGCTTTGGTCTGATTATACAATGGGCATCATTTTGCCTAAGTTAAAGTTTGTATTCCGAAAATAGTCTCGCGGTGTGATCGAGAGAAGACCAAATCATATTGCAGTGGATGTTCCTCCATCATGTGTGGTTCATTCTCATGGTTCCAGCTGTTGGTGAAACCACTTACGTTTGCAAGAGGAATTGTAGACTTCACAAACAAATTTGTCTTTCAGTCTGTACTGAATGTTGGCCAATAGAAGCATCCATGTTAGTAGGAAGAACAGATGTTTTCTCTAGATCTTTGCTTTTGGAGCTACATATTTGTATATGATCTGTAAATCATTGAGATGCATTAACATGTTGATCTTATGTATCAGAATCGTACTAGTTAGTTTTAGTTGCGACATAAGATCCAAAGTGGCCGATCTTTGCTTTTGGAGCTACATATTTGTATATGATCTGTGAATCATTGAGATGCATTAACAGTTACTTATTTCTGTTCGCTCAGTGTTTACAAGTTACTGATCGATCACTAGCTAGCCTACAAATGCGCTCCTCGCAGTTTTATTTGCGATGCAATATGCGAAGTGGCAGTTTTTTGAATAAAAATGCCTACCTCTGAAGATACTGACAAGCTACAGTATCGATCCTACATGGATAAAAATGCCTACCTCTGAAAAAATGGACAAGCTACACTATTGATCCTACACGGATAAATAGCGGATCACACACGTACTACCTCCTTTCCGGTTTGCAGGCTCAATTCAAGAAACGACCTATTCGATCCTACACGAATAAATAGCAGATCACGCACATACTACCTCCTTTCCGGTTTGCAGGGCTCAATTCAAGAAACGACCTACTCAATCCTACACGAATAAATAGCGGATCGCGCACGTACTAGTACCTCCTTTCTGGTTTGTAGGGCTTAATTCAAACCTCTCACCAACCAAGGTACTCCCTCCGTCTGGGTATATTAGTCCCGTGAGCAAAGTAGCAAGACCAAGGCATGGCAATAATTAACGGCATGTAGAAGTTTAAGCCTAATTAATTCCAGCGATTTAAGTGGCTGTATGCGTGCCCTCGGCTACGACTCGTTGCATGCTGCTTTGCGTACTGCCTACGAGTGATTCTGAGTGCCTGCATGCAGCCGACCGTAATTAAGGCAGCTAACTGATGCGAAAAAAGATAAGCTTTAATTGTTGCGGGCTTTTTAAATCCGTGGAATCATTATTGACAAGGAGGGAGATGATTCGAGTGCACTTGTTTGACCGCCATGCCGGCGTGCGACCCAGACAGGATGGGACGACACAGTCATAATTTCAATTTCCCTAGTTTTCCACGGCAAGCTGGCGCGCTAAGCCATTATGCATTGAATTCCAATGACCGTCGCGCTACCTTCCCCCTATAAGTACTGTTTCCCGGCCTTCTCCGGTGCCACCGTGACCCAACAACACGCCATATCCTCATAAGCCCCCACCGGCCCGACATCGCTCGCCATGTCCGCCATGCCCCCGCCCGTCCACGGTAGGCGATGCCGGAGGCGGTCACCGCCGGAACTAGTGTTCAGTTGTTCACCGGAAGGCAGACGGAGGGAGGAGGCATTCTATGTGTCTTTAGATGGCAATGCGCAGATCAAGGAGTTGTTGGAGAGCGACCGCATGGCAGAGGAGCAGGAGTTGTTGGAGCGCGACCGCCTGGCGGAGGAGTAGCGTATCGCCGATTTGCGCCGCTAGCGGGACATGGAGCAACAGCGCACCGACGCTCTGAGTCGCGAGTAGAGCGCCCGCAACTGGGCCGACTACATGGAGGCCGGCGCCCGGCAAATAGCCCTGGAGGCTGTCAGGCACGCACGCGTTCGCGACGCCGATTTTTACTACCAGCTCATCAAGTGGGTTTCCCGCTTGGAAGCCGAAGCTTCGGTGGACCACGCCGGCATGGAAAGGGCCAACGCGCGCGAGCAACGCGCCCTATCGCACCTCTGGCAAGTCCGAGGCGAAGCGCAGGATGCCGGTGCCGGTGTTTAGCGTGTACCACAAATGGCGGCCGACATCGTCTAGTTAGCTAAGAGTAAGTTAGTACTTGTCTAGTGGGAGTAGATAGTTAACTTGGCTATGCTGGTTGTCAACGTGGAAGTTCAGTACTCTATATGTGGATCAGACCTGTTACTTTGCTCTGAATGTTGAACTTTCCGTTTGAACGTATGGAATGGGCTGTTATTTTTTTAAATGGGTTGTATTTGTCCTCCACGGGTTTAGAGGCTGACTTGTGGGCCTACCAAGTTGAAGCGTACACAATCAGGAGATGATTGTACGTGGAGAGGATGACAGCAGGGACCCGCCAAGGTCATGGCAGTACGCAAGCAAGTGCCTCCTTATTTCAAGCCAATAAAAAAATGGCTCCTCCTAGTGGATTTCTGACATCTGGGTCCCATGCCATTGTCAACGTAGTCAATAAACGAGGCAATTGCACAATGAGCGGCTGACACCAGGGACCCAGCAGCTCGCCCATTTATTTTTGTTTTGGGTTAATTTGATAAATGCCTCCGAGAAATGCCACTGCAATTTCCAAACTTTGAAAAATGCCATCTCATGCCATTTCTAGTGGCATTTTCGAAGTCTGGAGTGGCATTTTTCAAAGTTTGCAAACTGCAGTGGTGTTTTTCAAAGTTTGCAAAAATTGCAGTGCCATTTTTCAAAGTTTGGAAATTGCAGTGGCATTTTTATGAATCACCATAATTGGAGTGGCATTTATCTAAATTGTTTTTGAGACGGAAGCAGGGTGTCAACTGGGCTGTGCAGGACACTCTGGCCTGTCTAGACAGCCTTTTCTTTTATGTTTACCACAGACCAGCCCAGTACTTTTTTTCTTTCTGAAAAGGGCTAGCCCAGTTTTTTTGTGATTTGTCAACTAAGTCGCTTTATCAGGCCTATTGGACTACAAATCTTTCAAGACGAGGAGAGCTTCATTCGGCTGACCGAGAAAATGGCCTATTAGTAATGAGAAATGGGTTGTACATTTTTAAAACACATCAAACCGGCAATTAGTTTCAAATATCTTTTTTTCATTTCGAGATTTTAAATTGCATTGATTTTTATGCGTGGACAATTTACTGGATTTTATATTGATATACATTTATTTTTAAAATCAGTCTGAATGTGACTCAAAATTTCGGGATTAAAAACAGTTCAGACCGCACCGACATGTGCAAAATTTTGTATAATTTTTTAACCGTGACCACAATATGGGCTGTAATGCTAACAAAAAGAATATGGGCTCCAAAAAACCCGTAAGAATTAGCAAATGGGCTGTAAACTATTTGAAATAATGGCAGATGGGCTGTATGCTGTTTCCACAGATTTGAGGCTTTCCACAGATGGCCTGTATACTGTTGGATGTCCAATCAACGGCCGTCGTGCTTCTTCAATCTCTGCTCTTCCTGCTGCAGCCGCTCAAACAAGCGCCGGCGGGACTGCCTGCTCCCTCCTCCACGCGGCCGGCTGTGCTCCCACCAGGCCTCACCGCCCCACCGTACTCCCATCGCGGGCCTAGCCATCCCTCTACTCACCCATAGTCCCACACCTGCTGTTATTCTCCGGCGACGGCAGAGGAACTAGTAAACCCTCGTACAGTCGTACTCCCCTCCGCGTGGGAAACAACTGCTGAGTCTTCCCTACCTCCGTGTCATTCCCTTCCTAGGCCTCATCGTCGTCCACCTCCCTGGAGCTCTCGGTGTGGCGTGGTCAACATGGTCAACGACTGACATGCATCTGAAGTGGAGTGTACGTGGAGAGGCTGACAGCTGGGTCCATGGCCGCACGCAAGGAAATGCCTCCTTATTACGCGCAAAATAATGATTCCTCCACCTGAAATCTGGGACCCACCAAAAGGGCCTCTGTATTTCACGGAAAAAACGTTACCGCCGCTGACACCTCAGACCCACCAGCTATATCTTCGCACACAAGGAAGTGCCTCCTTATTACGCCCAAAAAAACAATACTCCCCATTCGATGTCCACTAAGTTGACGGGGCCTACTAAGTTGAAGGGGACGAAGGGCTTTGTCAACTTAGTCAATATGCACGATTCTATCTCAACTGACCGTACGATGTCCATCCAACGATAGTAGTGCTTCTTCAACCTCTGATCTTCTTGCTCCAGCCGCCCAAAGCAGCACCGGTCATGCCGCCTGCTCCTGCCTCCCATGGCTGGCTGTGCTGCTGCGGAGGCCTCACCGCCTCCATACTACTCCCACCGCTGGCCAGGCCATCCCTCCACTCCACTCACCCACACCCCTGATATTCTGCGACGACGGTAGCGCAGCCGAACTAGTGAACCCTTGTACTCCTCTCCGCGTGGGCATCCACTGCCGCGTCTTCCCCGGCTCCGCATCGTCCCCTTCCTAGGCCTCGCCGTCGTCCACCGTCGTGGTGCTCTCGGCGCGGTGTGGTCAATGTGGCCAACGACCGAATTCCATTGGAAGAATATTGTACGTGAAGAGGCTGACAGCTGGGTCCACGGCAGCCGCAAGGAAGTGCCTCCTTATTACGCAGAAAATAATTATTCCTCCACCTGATAGCAGGGACCCACCGGATGGGTCACCAGTATTTCGCGAAAAAAACATTTGCCGCTGATTGCTGGGTCCCACCCGATGGGCCACCGTATTTCACGAAAAAAACATTCCCCCTGCTGTTAGCTCGGACCCACCGGAAGTGCCTCCTTATTACACAAAAAAAAATGAATACCCCCTGCTAGCTGGGACCCTCCTTTGTGGGAGGCTGACTTGTGGGCCTACTAAGTTGACGGGGGCGGAGGGCTTTGTCAACTTAGTCAATATAAACGATTCTAGCTCCAGTGACCGTACGATGTCAATCCAACGTCCGTAGTGCTTCTTCAACCTCTGGTCTTCTTGCTCCAGCCGCCCAAAGCAGCGCCGGTCGTGCCGCATGCTCCTGCTTCCCGTGGCCGGATGTGCTGCCGCGGAGGCCTCACCGCCCCCTACTATTCCCACCGCTGGCCAGGCCCTGCAGTGATGACAGCCTCACACCGCAGCTGAACCAGTGAACCCTCGTACTCCTCTCCGCGCGGGCTTCCACTGTCGCGTCTTCCCCGGCTCCCCGTCGTCCCCTTCCTAGGCCCCATCGTCATCCACCACCCTGGTGCTCTCGGCGCGGTGTGGTCAACATGGTCAAGGAACGACTTCCATCGGACGTGGACTATATGTGGAGAGTCTGACAGCTGGGTCCACGGCCGCAGCACGGAAGTGCCTCCTTATTACGCGAAAAATAATTATTCCTCCACCTGACAGCGGGGACCCATCGGACGGGCCACCGTATTTCACGAAAAAACGTTTCCCCCTGACTGCTGGGACCCACCAGCTGCACCTTCGCACGCAAGGAAGTGTGTCCGAGCAAAAAAAAATGATTCGCCCCCTGACTGATGGGACCCACCAGCTACATCTTCGCACGCAAGGAAGTGCGTCCGGGCAAAAAAAAAACGATTTGCCCCCCTGACTGCTGGGACCCACCAGCTACATCTTCGCATGCAAGGAAGTGCGTCCGGGAAAAAAAACCGATTCGCCCCCCTGACTGCTGGAACCCACCAGCTACATCTTCGCAGGCAAGGAAGTGCCTGACAGTCGGGACCCACCTGGTCGAAGCGTACGTAGCCTTGTCATTCTTGTCTTGAACATGTATGTACATACTGGTCGATGTAGAGGCGCGCACGTGTCGTAGTAGAGGCGCACACGTGTCGTAGTAGAGGCGCGCATGTAGCATGTACACGTACGTACAGCGACGAGGGTGCAAGAAATAAAATACGGCCACATATGTACATACGAGCAGGGTCTCGAACGCCTACTCGCGCATACGTACATGGCTGGGTCGGAACGGAGAAACAGTGTCGTCATCGTGTTCATGGGGAGCCAACTGGCTGGGTCAGAACGGAATGCGTGGTCGTGTTCATCGGGAGGGCTTGGCCGGAACAGGCGATGGAAACGAGGCCTGGCATACTGCACAAGGGAGGAAACGGCCTTGTGTTCGACCGGCCATGTTCGGAACGGGGTCCTGTTGATCGGGAGGGGTGTGGCGTACCGCAAAACGGAGGAAACGGACCTCCTACAGTCGAAACAAGGTCTTGTTGATCGGGAGGGGTGTGGCGTACCGCAAAACGGACGAAACGGACTTGTGTTGGAGCGCTACGGTCAAAACGGGGGTCCTGTTCATCCGGAGGGGTGTGGCGTACCACAAAACGGACGAAACGGACTTGTGTTGGAGCGCTACGGTCAAAACGGGGGTCCTATTCATCGGGAGGGGTGTGGCGTACCGCAAAACGGGACTCCACGGGATACTGTTCATCTCCACCGTCGACCTTCTCCAGCCTCCACGGGCTACCGTCGACCTCCTCCAGCCTCCACGGGCTCCTGTTCATCCAGCCTCCACCACGCGCTACTCCATCGGCTACTGTTCAACCACCCCTCCACCGTATACTGTTCATCCAGCCCTCCACCGTCTACTGTTCATCCAGCCCTCCACACCATGGGGTCCTGTTCAACCACCCCTCCACCGTCTACTGTTCATCCAACCCTCCACTCCACGGGGTCATGTTCATCCAGAGGCAACGCCACCGCTCACTATTCATCCAACCCCCCCCCCCCCCCCGCAGCGCTCACTGTTCATCCAATCGATCGGCTTCAGTTAGCAGCAGTAGCGAAGGAATCGCTCCATCGGGTTCAGTTAACGGTCATCGATCGATCGCTCGGGTTCAGTAACGCGTAGCCTGCAGTGCAATCGCTCGGGTTCAGTTAGAGCCAATGCCTCACACGTGTACGAGAGAAACACGCATCGCTCGGCCCCCGACCTCCCACCATAACCGGTAACTCCCCGAAATTTTCCTCCCCCTCGCTTCTACCACGGTTTTTTTCCATCATGGACGGCCCAAAGAATGTCATGCAGCTGCGTCTCCGGCCCGCCCAGGATGAAAAGCCAATTATAATGCTAAGCTAACGGATGGGTCTTGTCAATCACATCATTCTCCTATTGATGTGATCCCGTTATCAAATGACAACTCATGTCCTTGGTTAGGAAACCTTAACCATCTTTGATCAACGAGCTAGTCTAGTAGAGTCTCACTAGGGACATGGTGTTTGTTTATGTATTCACACATGTATTAAGGTTTCCGATCAATATAATTCTAGCATGAATAATAAAGCTTTATCATGAATAAGGAAATATAAAATAACAACTTTATTATTGCCTCTAGGGCATATTTCCTTCAGTCTCCCACTTGCACTAGAGTCAATAATCTAGATTACATTGTAATGAATCTAACACCCATGGAGTCTTGGTGCTGATCATGTTTTGCTCACGGAAGAGGCTTAGTCAATGGGTTTGCCACATTGAGATCCATATGTATCTTCCAAATTTCTATGTCTCCATCCTTGACTTGTTCACGGATGGAGTTGAAGCGTCTCTTGATGTGTTTGGTTCTCTTGTGAGACCTGGATTCCTTTGCCAAGGTAATTGCTCCAGTATTGCAAAAGATTTTCATTGGACCCGATGGACTAGGTATTACACCTAGATCGGATATGAAATCATTCATCTAGACTCCTTCATTTGGTGCTTTCGAAGCAGCCATGTACTCTGCTTCACACGTAGATCTTGCCACGACGCTCTGCTTGGAAATGCACCAACTGATAGCTCCACCATTGAATATAAATACGTATCCGGTTTGTGACTTAGAGTCATCCAGATCAGTGTGAAAGCTAGCATCAATGGAACCATTTACGACGAGCTCTTTGTCACCTCCATAAATGAGAAACACATCCTTGGTCCTTTTCAGGTACTTCAGGATGTTCTTGACCACTGTTCTGTGATCCACTCCTGGATTACTTTGGTACCTCCCTGCTAGACTTATGGCAAGGCACACATCAGGTCTGGTACATAGCATAGAATACATGATAGAACCTATGGATGAGGCATAGGGAATGAATTTCATTTTCTCTCTATCTTCTACAGTTGTCGGACTTTGAGTCTGACTCAACTTCACACCTTGCAACACAGGCAAGAACTATTTCTTTGACTAATCCATTTTGATCTTCTTCAAAACTTTGTCAGGGGTACGTGCTTTGTGAAAGTCCTATTAAGCGTCTTGATCTATCTCTATAGATTTAATGCACAATATATAAGAAGCTTCACCAAGGTATTTCATTGAAAAACTCTTATTCAAGTATCCTTTATGCTATCTAGAAATTCTACATCATTTCCAATCAACAATATGTCATACATATAATATTAGAAAGGCTACAGAGCTCCGACTCACTTTCTTGTAAATACAGGCTTCTCCGAAAGTTTGTATAAAACCATATGCTTTGATCACCTCATCTACTACCACTATAAAAGCACGAAAGGGCGGAGAACCAAATCATCTCAGCCATCGAACAATGTCAATCTAATGGTCTAAATTGCCTCAATGCATCAAACAGTTTGACGCTTTAATTACCCACCATGCCATTGGACGGTTACTACTAGTTGCAATTAGCGCTGAGGCAACTCTCCCGCTGCCCTGGTGGCCCCGCCCCTCAAGCGAAAAACCCACCCATCGCTGGACACAAGCCCCATGGACGCATGACCCCTCGCTCGCGGCTCGGCTCGCCCAAGTCCTCCTCGCAAATCGCCCCGCCCAACTATTCTCCTCCCTCTGATGCACATGGCGGTGACAAGACTCCCCATCCCGACCTTTGTGGCCCCTCATCACGAGCGCCCGTTGCCGCCAGTGTGTTCAATCTGCCCCATCCTCATTCTTCTCAAATTTGTCATGTCCATCATTAGGAGGGGGAAGGGGGCGAGGGCGCCATCGGCGTCTCTGTCCTCCTCTGCTTGGTGGCCGCCGCTGGGCGGGGGTGGAGTGATGATTCGGAGATGTACCAGAGTGCATGGCGGCAGCTGCTCTTGGTCCGCGACAGCGTGCCCCACATCGAGAGGCTCGCCTCGGTGCCCATGTCCTCCTCCTCCTACCCTTGGTGCCGCTGACCCGGCGGGAGCCGAGGGAGGTGATGTACATCCAAAGCATCTGCGAGCAGATGAACCGGCTCTGGTGCTCCATCCCCGCTGCTATGTCTTGAGCTTGCGTTGGTTTTCCTTGAAGAGGAAAGGGTGATGCAGTAATAGTAGCGTAAGTATTTCCCTCAGTTTTTGAGAACCAAGGTATCAATCCAGTAGGAGGCTCCTCAAAAGTCCCACGCACCTACACAAACAAAGAAAGAACTCGCAACCAATGCAATAAAGGGGTTGTCAATCCCTTCACAGTCACTTGCGAAAGTGAGATCTGATAGAGATAGTATGATAAGATAAATATATTTTTGGTATTTTATAATATAGATGCAAAAAGTAAAGATGCAAATAAAAGTAGATTGAAAGCTTATATGATAAAAGATAGACCCGGGGGCCATAGGTTTCACTAGTGGCTTCTCTCAAGATAGCATAAGTATTATGGTGGATGAACAAATTACTGTCGAGCAATTGATAGAAAAGAGAATAATTATGAGATTATCTAGGCATGATCATGTATATAGGCATCACGTCCGCGACAAGTAGACCGACTCCTGCCTGCATCTACTACTATTACTCCACACATCGACCGCTATCCAGCATGCATCTAGAGTATTAAGTTCATAAGAACAGAGTAACGCATTAAGAAAGATGACATGATGTAGAGGGATAAACTCAAGCAATATGATATAAACCCCATCTTTTTATCCTCGATGGCAACAATACAATATGTGCCTTGCAACCCTTTCTGTCACTGGGTAAGGATACAGCAAGATTGAACCCAAAGCTAAGCACTTCTCCCACGGCAAGAAAGATCAATCTAGTAGGCCAAACCAAACTGATAATTCGAAGAGACTTGCAAAGGTAACTCAATCATACATAAAAGAATTCAGAGAAGAATCAAATATTTCTCATAGATAAACTTGATCATAAACCCACAATTCATCGGATCTCGACAAACACACCGCAAAAAGAGTTTACATTGAATAGATCTCCACAAGAGAGGGGGAGAACATTGTATTGAGATCCAAAAAGAGAGAAGAAGCCATCTAGCTAATAACTATGGACCCGAAGGTCTGTGGTAAACTACTCACAACTCATCGGAGGGGCTATGGTGTTGATGTAGAAGCCCTCCATGGTCGATTCCCCCTACGGCGGAGCGCCGGCGAAGGCTCCAAGATGGGATCTCGCGGATACAGAAGGTTACGGCGGTGGAAATTGTGTTTCGGTGGCTCCTCGGATGTTTTCGGGGTACATAGGTATATATAGGAGGAAGAAGTACGTCGGTGGCTGCTCGAGGGGCCCAGGAGACAGGGGGCATGCCCAGGAGGGGTGGGCGCGCCCTCCTATCTCCTGGCCGCCTCGATTGCTTCTTGACTTGCACTCCAAGTCCTATGGATCGCGTTCGTTCCAAAAATCACGCTCCCGAAGGTTTCTTTCCATTTGGACTCCGTTTGATATTCCTTTTCTTCGAAATACTGAAATAGGCAAAAAACAGCAATACGGGCTGGACCTCCGGTTAGTAGGTTAGTCCCAAAAATGATATAAATATGAAAAATAAAGCCCATAAACATCCAAAAGTGATAATATAATAGCATGGAACAATCAAAAATTATAGATACATTGGAGACATATCAAGCATCCCCAAGCTTAATTCCTGCTCGTCATCGAGTAGGTAAATGATAAAAACAAATTTTTGATGTGGAATGCTACCTAGCATAATTCTCAATGTAATTTTCTTTATTGTGGCATGATTGTTCAGATCCAAATGATTCAAGATAAAATCTTATAAAACATAAAAATAATAATACTTCGAAGCATACTAGCAAATAATCATGTCCTATCAAAATAGTATAGCCAAAGAAAGCTTATCCCTACAAAATCATATAGTTAGGCCATGCTTCATTTTCGTTACACAAAATACTCCCATCATGTACAACCCCGATGAAGAGCCGAGCAATTGGTTCATACTTTTTAACGCGCTTCAGCTTTTTTCAACTCTTACGCAATACATGAGCGCAAGCCATGGACATAGCACTATGGTGGTATATGGTGGTGGTTGTAAGGACAAAAGGGGATAAGATAGTCTCACATCAACTAGGCATATCAACGGGCTATGGAGATGCCCATTAATAGATATAAATGTGAGTGAGTAGGGATTGCCATGCAACGGATGCACTAGAGCTATAAATGTATGAAAGCTCAACAAAATAAACTAAGTGGGTGTGCATCCAACTTGCTTGCTCACGAAGACCTAGGGCATTCTGAGGAAGCCCATCATTTGAATATACAAGCCAAGTTCTATAATGAAAAATTCCCACTAGTATATGAAAGTGACAACATAGGAGACTCTCTATCATGAAGATCATGGTGCTACTTTGAAACATAAGTGTGGAAAAGAGATAGTAGCAATTGTCCCTTCTCTCTTTTTCTCTCATTTTATATTTTTTTTCTTTTTTTTCTCTTTTTTTTCTTTGGCCTTTTTTTTGGCCTTTCTTTCCTTTTTTTCTTTGTAAAGTCCGAAGTCTCATCCCGACTTGTGGGGGAATCGTAGTCTTCATCATCCTTTCCTCACTGGGACAATGCTCTAATAATGAAGATCATCACACTTTTATTGATTTACATCTCAAGAATTACAACTCAAAGCTAGAACAAGATATGACTCTATATGAATTCCTCCGGCGGTGTACCGGGATATGCAATGAATCAAGAGCAACATGTATGAAAATTATGAAGGTGGCTTTGCCACAAATACGATGTCAACTACATGATCATGCAAAGATCAATATGACAATGATGTAGCGTGTCATAATAAATGGAACGGTGGAAAGTTGCATGGAAATATATCTCGGAATGGCTATGGAAATGCCATAATAGGTAGGTATGGTGGCTGTTTTGAGGAAGGTAAATAATGGGTGCATGCTACCGGTGAAAGTTGCACGGTATAATAGAGGCTAGCTAAATGGAAGGATGAGTGTGCGCATATCCATGGACTCACATTAGTCACAAAGAACTCATATACTTATTGCAAAAGTCTACTTAGCCCTTGAAGCAAAGTACTACTACGCATGCCCCTAGAGGGATAGATTGGTAGGAAAAGACCATCGCTCGTCCCCGACTGCCACTCATAAGGAAGACACTCAAAAGAGCACCTCATGCAACAAATTTGTCACACAACTTTTACCATACGTGCATGCTAGGGACTTGCCAACTTCAACACAAGTATTTATCAATTTCATAATTACCCACTAGCATGACTCTAACATTACTACCTTTATATCTCAAAACAATTATCAAGCATCAAATTGATCCTAGTGTTTAATGCACTTTCTATGATAGTTTTTATTATACCCAACCTGGATGCTCATCATTCTAGGACCAAATTCATAACCGTAGCAAATACCATGTTGTTCTAAGAGACTCTCAAAATAATATAAGTGAAGCATGAGAGACTAGCAATTTCTATAAAATTAAGCCACCGCCGTGCTCTAAAAGATATAAGTGAAGCACTAGAGCAAAAACTATCTAGCTCAAAAGATATAAGTGAAGCACATAGAGTATTCTCATAAATTCTAATCAAGTAGGCTTCTCCCAAAAGGTGTGTACAACAAGGATGATTGTGGTAAACTAAAAAGCAAAGACTAATATAATACACGACGCTCCAAGCAAAACACATATCATGTGGTGAATAAAAATATAGCTCCAAGTAAAGTTACCAATGAACAAAGACGAAAGAGGGGATGCCTTCCGGGGGCATCCCCAAGCTTAGGCTTTTGGCTATTATGCCAGCTAGGAAACTGTCTGTACTGTAAACCAACCTTGTCCCCACCTATAGAGAACTTTTAGTAGATGGAAGCGAGGCGCAACCAGGACTGGCAGATTGAGGAGATAGCTTTTGATGCCATCTAGGGCTTGTTGGCAGTTTTCATCCCAGAAGAATGGAATGTATTTTTTCACTATCTTCTTCCGAGAACCACCTAAGGTTCCACCAACTCCAACTAAAAGAATAAAATAATTTCTTTTAAGTAAGAAGTCTCCTAGATAGGGGGACTTCTTACTTAAATTAGTCTCTATGTTCTTTGAATGGATCTCTTAATTGTTGACCAGACCACCAGAAGATAAGGCCACTCGGCAAGACTGGACTAGTTTAACATGGCTATCTAGTGGAACACTATATATATAGGACTTGTAGAGATTGAAAAAGCTTGTTTTGGTCTTTTTTTTTCTCTTTTCTGGGCACTGGACTTCATAGACAGACTTACCAACTGATGAGCCAAAGTAGCCTCTGATTTCAAAGCTGAATGGATGACTGAATCTGTTGAAGCATCATTCGATATTTGCAGATTGACGTAATGCTATGAGGAGTTAGAGTCTTCTGTGGGAAAGACATTTCTTGTAGAGAGAAAAGTGAAATCCTAGCTTTCCCTAGAATCAGCTCTTTACTATCCTGCGGTTTGTTTGCTATTGCTATAGTTTGATCCTTAAAGAGAATCATTGGCCCGGCTATCTCGCGACTAGGTAATATAGAAGGCCGACCCACCCGAATCTCTTGGTGGCCTTTCCCTCGGCTTCCATCACACTACAGGGTGATTCGGAAATTGCGGAAGCTTGGTTTGATCAAGCTGCTGAGACTTTCGAGCGCGACGTTGTGCACATCCTCTTGCTTGGTATCTTTTCTAGTGTACATCACATTCATTTTCCTTTCCATGAATTGTTGGAACTGGATTGGAACGCCAAACAGCTCTAGATTCGAGGGTTTCCATTATAGTCGAACGCGAGGGAAAGATCATTTCTGCAACACCAACCTGAAATTGGGGAATGAATTGAATCGATTGCCTTCCTTTCCTGGACTGGACCCTAGCAATGTGCAAGAACATCCTTGAAATTTTCTGATGTGACTTCACCTGAAAGTGCATCTGGAACCGCTCCTAGATGTTTCTCTTCCTGATCCTTCAAGGTCCCCCGTTCCTGACATCGTCCAAAGGCCATTGGCGCTCTCCCATCTGACAGTGCGCCCATCCTTTTGTGGTATCGAAGCTGTTCATTGAGATCCATAGGTCCATAATAGTGCAGAAAGAAAGCCCGGAGGAAGAGTGGCCTTGAGTTTCCAGCCAGGAAGACAACTCTTCTCACAAGTTAGCTGGATCTTTTATTTAAGACAAAGGCTAGAAAACCTATTTCAAATGAGTTTGGGCTCCGTTAAGTTATCCTCATTTCCTGAGATAAGTGCAGTTCAACAGAACTAAAAGGCACCGGTATTCTCTAATCTAACTTGAATTCAGGTCAATAATCAAGGGGCACAAGAAGAAGGCAAGAGCGCGGTTCCGGCTAGTTTCAGGTTCTCCTAGACCACCATTATGAACCAAAAACAACCATACCTAGTGAAGGGGAGCTCTTCGCAGCTGTCAGTGGAAAGATGGAAATTGGTTCTAAAAGAGCCGAGCTAGGGATAAGAGATATGGTTGGTTGGCAGAATGGAAGGAATGCTATTCTAACAGGAACCGGGAAAATAATGGTTCCCAATACAGGGCCCTAAGAAGAGAGACGAAAGGAAGTAGTGGGAGTTATTGGTGAATTGAGAGGGGAGCAGATGCGTGGGCTAGTTCAATCTTTTTGCTCCTGCCATCCTAGCCTTATTTGTTTGCCCAAAAGACAACTTTTTTTCTCTCAGTTTTGTCGAGTCATTACACTGATTCAATAAATGATTATCAAGCGGCCCATACGGGGATGGAGCGACAGAAGTATGGAAATAGGATAAGGTAGCGGCGAGACGAGCGTGGCAGGGGGTAGGCCGGCTGTTTTAAGTCCAGATGGTTCCTCTTGTTGGCATGGGCAAACAGGAAGATTCCCTTCTCGCTGTGTATCCAGAACCTGAGGATGATGAGGATCTATAAAGGTTCTTTGATCGAGCTCTCGCTTCGGCTTCTTTTGTTGCCGCTGGAAGAAATGAAGAAGAGTTGTTCGACAGCGATCCTGACCTATCAATTCATGAAATTGGAGTTTGATGTTGTGTTGTAAACGAAATCTTCAGAGAAATGGAAGACCCAAAGCCCATTTTAGTAGAAAGTTGCTGCCCTTTTATAGTAATGCGGAGTGACATAATCAATCGAATTCGAAGGAATTGCCTTCTTTCTCATGCCAACCAGATGGATGCGGCCCACAGAACTTCCTTCAGTTTTTCTTGTTTTTTGTTGCCTCGTTCGGTCTCTCCGAGTGGAATAAGTGGGTCTCCCGGATAGGTCAAAATGAATGTGACACCCGTGATAGGACCACTACTGATTAAACTAAGCCCTTTAAGGATGGCGTACGACAAACACTTGGATCCCTTGGTAGAGTATCAACTTGAGATTCTTCTTTCACCCTCCCGTCCAAGCGAGACCCCATCCAAACCAAATCCGCCACTCGACCCTGTTCAATAAGTGGAACACATTAGCCGTCCGCTCTCCAGTTGGGCAGTTGAGCCCGTAACTTCCATTAGGAGAGGCATCCTCGCTCAGTTTCAACCTGGATCGTCGAAGCGAATTGGATGATCGGGCCATGTGAAAGTGCAACTATCCCTAGGTGGTTTTGGTAATTCCTAACAACATATAGCTCATTGAGCTAACATCATTCCAAGATGAACATTTCAGGAAAAGCTCAATGAATGGCATGGCATGGATAAGGAAAGTGGATCCCTCAAAATACTAAGGATAAAAGGATTGGCTCAAGCTCAAAAGCTCAAGACTCTACATTTTATATTTTAGTGATCCAAGATCACATTGAGTCTACGGGAAAAGCCAATACTATCAAGGAGGGATGAGGTGTTGCTTAATGAGTTTCTTGCTCTACAGTGCTTAGTGATATGCTCCAAAAACCCTCAACTACTTTCTCATATCCACATATGACCCAAACCAAAAGTCAAACTCGGGCCCACCAATTCTTTCTACCCGGAGCCACCGAGTTCAGATGTCATAGCCACTGCCACAAACCCTAGGCAAATCAGTCTCACCGATAGGGATCTCGGTCTCACCAAGATGGGATTGTAATCTCTTTGTTTCCCATCGTAACGTTTCAGTACCACCGAGAGTCCCACCGAGATTGCAATGTAATCTCTCTGTTTCCCTTTCGTAACATTTCGGTCTCACCGAAATGAGCGAACCGGTCCCACCGAGTTTACCTGACCAACTCTCTAGTTAGCTTATTACCAAAATCAGTCCTACCGAGTTTGTGTAATCGGTCTCACCGAGATTACGTTATGCCCTAACCCTAATCATATCGGTGCTACCGAGTTGCATGTCGGTCCCACCGAAAACCCTAATGGTCACTAGGTTTACTAAATCGGTCTGACCAAGTTTGTTGATTCGGTCCCACCGAGATTGGTAAATTGTGTGTAACGGTTAGATTTTGTGTGGAGGCTATATATACCCCTCCAGCTCCTCTTCATTCGTGGAGAGAGCCATCAGAACAAGCCTACACTTCCAACTTACCATGTCTGAGAGAGAACCACCTACTCATGTGTTGAAGCCAAGATATTCCATTCCTACCATATGAATCTTGATCTCTAGCCTTCCCCAAGTTGCTTTCCACTCAAATCTTCTTTCCACCAAATCCAAATCCTGTGAGAGAGTTGAGTGTTGGGGAGACTATCATTTGAAGCACAAGAGCAAGGAGTTCATCATCAACACACCATTTGTTACTTCTTGGAGAGTGGTGTCTCCTAGATTGGCTAGGTGTCACTTGGGAGCCTCCGACAAGATTGTGGAGTTGAACCAAGGAGTTTGTAAGGGCAAGGAGAT
Source organism: Triticum timopheevii (assembly GCA_963921465.1). Taxonomy (NCBI): domain Eukaryota; kingdom Viridiplantae; phylum Streptophyta; class Magnoliopsida; order Poales; family Poaceae; genus Triticum; species Triticum timopheevii. The sequence continues at coordinate 501,533,290 of OY997272.1, forward strand.
CGCCTACTTCGTGAAGATCTACCGCTAGTGAGGCAAGTCATTCGTGGGCGACGGCCATGGTGGGATAGCCAAGGTTGCTTCTTCGTGGACCCTTATTGGGTGGAGCCCTTCGTGGACTCGCGCAGCCGTTACCCTTCATGGGTTGAAGTCTCCATCAACGTGGATGTACGATAGCACCACCTATCGGAACCACGACAAAAACATCCGTGTCTCCAATTGCGTTTGAATTATCCAAACCCTTCCTGAGGGAGTCCTGGATTAGGGGGTATCCGGACAGCCGGACTATATACATCATCCAGGCTATTGAAGCGTGAAGATACAAGACTCAAGACTTCGGCCTGTGTCCGGACGGGACTCTCCTTTGCGTGGACGACAAGCTTGGCGATCCGGATATTTTGTTTTCTTCCTTGTAACTGACTCCATGTAAACCCTAGCCCTCTTCGGTGTCTATATAAACCAGAGAGGATGGTCCTTAGAAGGCCGATCACAATTACAATCATACCATCATAGGCTAGCTCTTAGGGTTTAGCCTCTATGATCTCGTGGTAGATCTACTCTTGTACTACTCATATCTTCAATATTAATCAAGCAGGAAGTAGGGTTTTACCTCCATCGAGAGGTCCCGAACCTGGGTAAACATTGTGTCCCTTGCTTCCTGTTACCATCATCCTTGACGCACAGATCGTGACCCCCTACCCGAGATCCGCCGGTTTTGACACCAACATTGGTGCTTTCATTGAGAGTTCCTTTGTGTCGTCGCTTCAAGGCTTGATGGCATCTTCAATCATCGACAACACGATCCAGGATGAGACTTTTCTCCCCGGACGGATCTTTGTGTTCGGCGGCTTCGCACTGCGGGCCAATTCGCTTGGCCATCTGGAGCAGATCGACAGCTACGCCCCTGGCCACCAGATCAGGTTCGGAAACTTGAACTACAAGGCAGATATTCACGGAGACTTGATCTTCGACGGATTTGGCCCTGTGCCGGGAGCACCGGACAGTCACGACAGGCACAGCCTAGACCTGCTGTCGGATAATGCTTGGAACGTCATCCCTGCAATAGCCCCGGACCTAAATCCGGAACAGGTTGCGTTGCCCAAGGACGGAGGGCTAGACCCCGACCCGCAGGCCGCATACTCATCGGCGCTGGAGCCGAACACTCACCTCTGTGGAGACCTGTAACCCTAGACCCCCGGACTCATATCCGGTCGTTGGTTCCGGTCCGCACACCCTCGAGCCAGCTGAGCCAGGTTGGGCTCCGGTAATTGAGTTTACCACTGCGGACATCTTTCAACACTCGCCCTTTGGCGACATGCTGAACTCATTAAAGTCTCTCTCTCTCTCTGTTAGGAGACTCTAGTCTGAACTATGTCCGGCTTGGGTGGGAAGCACACGACGAAGGAATTCGCTGCCCGCCCACCACCCACTTGATTGCCACGATCGATGATTTAACTGACGTCCTTGACTTCGACTCCGAAGACATCGACGGTATGGACAATGATGCAGGAGAAGCTCCAGAATCTCTGGGGCGCGGGATTACTACCTTGTTACACAATATATACATGGTGGATATGCCCAAAAAGGACGACAACGATAATCCGGATGATAAAACACCTGGACAAAAGCCAAAACGGCGACGCAGACGCCGCTCAAAGTCCAGCAATAGTAAAAACTGCGACAAGAGCGTAATAAGGGCTGACATACCAGAAGGCAGTAATGACCACATGGACCCAGCAATGGAGCAGGACAAGCCAGGTCACGCCAAACCAAGTTCGGAGCAAATATCCGATCACAATGATATGGAGGGACGAGCTCATGAAACCGCCCCAGAACAGGAACACAGTCTAGACGATGATGCATTCATCATCCCGGGCGAACGAGTGGAACGAGATAACCTCCACCGAAAGCTTCTGGCCACAACAAGAAGTCTAAAGAAGCAGAAACAATGGCTTAAGGCCGCACAAGAAAAGCTCAGTCACAGATGGAATAAAGTACTAGACACTAAAGAAAGATATGGCGATGATCGCCATACCAAAAGCTATCCAAAGCGCAAGCTACTGCCAGAATTCGACGACGAGGCCGCTCCACCAAAGAATAATACAACCAGGAGACCAGACGTACCGCGTCACAACCACAACAGAGCGTCTACTAACACTGCGCACGATCCACGTGAGAAGATGGATAAGAAGGCCAGTACATCCAGGTCCATGTACGGATCTATGGTCACCCAAACGCTAATACAAGCCAAATACCATTTCGGAATAAACTCCGGACACAACAACAACCGACTACATGCCACGGCGCGCCTAGATGCAGAGGGGCTGCACACCCCCTGTGCTTCACCGAAGAAGTACTGGACCATGAATTCCCACAAGGTTTCAAACCTGTGAACATAGAGGCATATGACGGAACGACAGACCCAGTTGTCTAGATCGAGGATTTTATCCTGCATATTCACATGGCTCGTGGGGATGATCTCCACGCCATCAAATACCTTCCCCTCAAGCTGAAGGGACCAACCCGACACTGGTTGAAAAGCCTCCCCAAAAACTCTCAATTGGGAGTTGGGAGGAACTAGAAGACGCTTTTAGGGCCAATTTTCAAGGGACTTATGTCCGGCCTCCGGATGCAGACGATCTAAGTCACATAATCCAACAGCCCGGAGAATCCGCCTGCAAGCTTTGGAACAGATTCCTCACTAAGAAGAATCAAATTGTCGATTGTCCGGACGCCGAAGCCTTAGCGGCATTCAAACACAGCATCCGCGACGAATGGCTCGCCAGACACCTCGGCCAAGAAAATCCAAGGACAATGGCAGCCTTAACAAGCCTTATGACCCGCTTTTGCGCAGGCGAAGATAGCTGGCTAGCCCGTAAAGGCACTAGCGACCCCAGCACGTCCGAAATAAGGGATGGCAATGGGAAGCCAAGGCATAATAAACACAAACGCCAAAGCAAGGAAGGGATCCCATATAACACAACGGTCAATGCCGGATTCAGGGGCTCTGAGCAAAAGAAGCCATTTAAAGGCAGTAAAGAGGGACCGTCCGGTCTGAACAGAGTCCTGGACAGACTATGCCAAATTCATGGTACCCCGGAAAAACCCGCGAACCACACCCATAGAGAGTGCTGGGTCTTCAAGCAGGCCGACAAACTAAATGCCGAACACAAAGGAAGGGAAACACCAAGTGAAGACGAGGACGAACCTCGCCAGCCGAACACTGGGGGACAGAAAAAATTCCCACCAGAGGTTAAAACAGTAAACATGATCCACGCGACTCACACATTCACGAGAAGTCAAGAACGCGCGCTTGAAGACGCGCACGATGTAGAACCTATCATACCCACATCTTACTATTGGGTGTCTCATCCGATCACTTTTGATCACATGGACAGCCGAACTAGTATTCGACGCGAAGGATCACATGCCTTGGTGCTTGACCCAATAACCGACGGATACCGTCTCACCCGTGTCCTCATGGATGGCGGCTGTATTCTCAATTTAATATACGAGGACACTGTCCGCAGGATGGGGATAAACCTATCCAGAATTAGCCAAAGCAACACCACCTTTGAAGGGGTGATACCAGGCATTGAAGCCTACAGCAGGGGCTCCGTCGTACTGAGGGTAACATTTGGCCCCCTAGGCAACTCCAGAAGTGAAGAACTACTCTTCATGGTTGCACCCTTCCAAAGCGGCTATCATGCACTGCTTGGAAGACCGGCCTTCGCCCGCTTCAATGCATTGCCGCATTATGGCTACCTTACACTCAAGATGCCCGGTCCACGTGGCGTCATCACTGTTAGCAAAATCACAGAACGCTCTTCACGCGCAGAGGAACACGCGACGGCCCTGACGGCCGGACTATAAGCGGCCTCTAATATCATAAAACATGACTGGTCATTAAGACCATAGACACGGTTAGACGAGTCCGGTAGCCCGGATAAAATTCAACTGGACACCGTACATGTAATCCCATAGCGGAAACCAGGGGCTATAAATATTTAATATAGCCCCAAACTTGGCTCAACCTTACTGGCAGGCCATCATCTAACACTTTTACTATCTATCGCATACTTACGTTGTATTCTCCTATGAGTTTTCCTTTTTCACAGATGACGTTCGCGCGATACCCTTCTAGGATACGGCACAACAGAGATAAAGGCGCAGACATGCAGCAGGGCCCCATTCAACAGGTTTCTTTTTAGATTAAGCCCCTGTGTAAACCTTTTCTACTGCCTCTTGTTGTTTAAACCATCCCATGGGTTCCATACCCACAGAGGATACTGTCGTTATTGGCATTTCGCCACGACAGATTACCGCACGTACCTGTAAACACTTGGTTCATATTGAATGGGCATTCTTGAGCCCATCTTCTGTTATAAAGTCCGAACACCTTCGGGAGTGTTCGGCGTCACGAGTTTGGCCTTATATGCATCAGCTCCGAATCATGTCTTGGGTCAAATGTTGGGTTTGCCCGGCTCCTGGGTTTGCCGCCTTACGTTCCGTTATTATCGGCTAAGGCAGGCCAAAGGAGAACTACTGCGATTGTGCCCTGGTTATTCCGGATGAGCGCCTTAGTAGTGAAAGCCGAAAACTGACCGTCATGATACAGCGAGAGACTGTTCAACCACTCGAAGACTCACCGGAATCTCTAGGATTCCTCCGCATTAACGAAGGGCTGTTTTCCGGCCATGTACACACGCACCCGTATTCGGATGCCCGCGAAGGTACCAGGGGCTACATAGTAGCCCCACCATTATACTCCCATGGCTAAGCGAAAGTGTTACAGCTATATAGTCTGGTTGCCTAGTTCGACGTGCGATCACCTCCTTAATGGACTAAGACGTTGGATCAAGTGTGACTAAGAATATTCTTCGCGAACACCCCCGCATTGTATGCGTGGCGGCCGAAGCCAACGACTGCTATCTTTCAGACTACTTATACATATAAGAATGGCCATACAGGGGGCACAATCATATTTTCAGGCAAAAAATATAAATATAGCCTCATAATGAAACTAAACATTGTTTTTACAACGACTCGACTTATCACTCAAACAAAATATTCTTCGAGCACTGCGCCTCTATTAGGCGAGCACCCTCTGTGACCTGCGCCAAGTAGTGCTCGGCCGGATATTGGCCTCCCGCCGGATCCTGGGTCGCTATAATGGTGGCCTCCATATCCGTCCAATAGGATTTTACGCGGGCAAGAGCCATCCGCGCACCCTCTATGCACGCCGACCTCCTCATGGCGTCGATCTGAGTCACGGCCGCAAGGAATTGTTGCACCAAACCAAAATAACTGTCCGACTTGGGCCCCTTCGACCAAGTATGGTCTATTATAGACGACATTGCAAGCCCGGACAGCCTATGAAGCACCACCACAGCAGCCACCTTCTCATTCAACGGCAGCGAGCGGTTGGGAGCATTGAACTGCGACCAAAAAAGCTTCTCCACTTCCTTATCACCTTGATCCTCGAAGAACCTGGCAGCGTCAGCTATACTATTCGTCAAGTCCGCATATGCGTCTGAAGGACTCCAACGCCCAGCTAGGGGAGCATACTTTGGATCCAAAAACTTCGTCCGCAGTAGGTAGGAGCCCCCAGCCACGATTTTGTCGGCCTGTTGGAGCTCCTCCCGGATATCCCAGATCTCGGTCCGCATCTCCTTGGCGGCATTAAGTGCCTTGTCCAGCTCGGCCGAACTAGCCTTATTCTTCTTTTCAAGGAGCACATACTGGTCGGCGGCATTTTTCAACTCTTCAGCCATTTCGGCTATCTTTTCCTCGCTTCGGCGATGAGCAGCCTGTTCGGCTCTCAACTCTTCGGCCGCCTTTAGGGCAGCCACATCGCTAGCCCGAGCTTGTTCCTTGGCCTGAGCAAGCTCGGCCCTTAGGGCCTCAACGGCAGTAGCACCATCTCCAGTGCATACACATGGCATTAACATTATGCCACTCTCGCATTTTCCTATACAATATAATAGGGGAAACAGAGTACATACCCTGGGATTCTTCAAGCCGTTTGTTCACCAGCGTGATATCGACATCAATAGATCCGATCTGCCTTCTCAGTTCGGCAACTTCAACTGACTGGTCGGCTGACGGATCCTTGTATACTTGCGCACATATACAGCGCAACCATTAATATATGATCCCCTGTTTGCCGCCTATGGCGGGCAACCAGATTCTCAGGGGCTACTATCCATAGGGAGCACACCTAGCGCGTGCTTCATAACCAAAAAAAATAGTGCATTTTTCACTGCATACCTCAAAGCCTTTGAGTAGGCTTGTAAATGCCTCATTCAAACCGCTGGTAGCGGATGAAATCTTCATGAGCACCGTGCTCATTAAAGAGCGGTGCTCCTCCGAGAACGCGGCTCGCTCCAGAAGGCCTGTCAGTACGTCCGGCCGGACATCGAACTGTACCGGACCCTTCTCATCGCCCCCCATGGGAGCCAAATGCTCCGGGCTCAGGGTGACTGACGTGTTCGCTTCCGGCTTCGGTAGATCCGGACTCCTCCGTGACGACACCTCCGTGTCGCCCGCTTCATGAGGTGGAGAGGTAGGTGGAGTCTCACTCTCCATCATCTTCGGACGAAGGTCCCCCGAAGATGAACTCTATTGAGAAGAGCTGCTCGCCGAACTACAAAAGACGAAGTCTCGGTTACGGATCTTGGAGTAACACCCTACCTTCGAATTAATGAATAACTTACGGCTCGGTGGAGGGCTGTCCCGTTTGTGGGCACAACGCTGTAAGGGTGTCCGTCGCGGCAGAGCCTCCTGGTGATACCTTCTTCCCTTGCTTGGGTGTCTCCGCCTCCAAGTCTTCGGGGGCCGCCCTCTTCTTCCCACGTGGGGAGGAGGCTTTAATCTCCCCTTCCCGGCTATCCTCCTTAGTAGAGGTAGCGATTCCTCCGGTCTGGATGTGTAGTGCGATTTCGCTGCCATTTCCTTCGCCTTTCCTTGAGGGGATTTTGCTGAGCGCCCAGCCAAGCATCTTTGCAATGGTTGGACCAGGCGAGCCTTCAGGAAGTGGCGCCGGACACCTGATTCTCTCTGCCTTGTTGAGCCATTCCTGGCCACGGAGGGATTTTTTAGAATTACAATTATGATAAATATAAATGAAGTGTCCGGCTTTAAGGTTACTTACTTGGGCATCTAGACGATTGCAGCTTAGGCCCGCATCCTCGGTGGTGTCCGGACACTTTACTTGTGGTCCGAAGAATAATTTACACATTCCTTCGAGCTTCAGGCCGAAGAAGTGCTTAATAGTCCACGGACCCTTTGGATTAAACTCCCACATCCGGAGAGGCCGACGTTTGCATGGCAGCGTCTGCTGGATTAGCATCACTTGCATTATGCTGACAAGATTTATGTCTCTCTCTATGAGCCCCCGGATACGATTCTGTAGTTCTGGTACATCGCCAGAAGGCCCATAATTCCGTCCTACGTCGGTCCAAGATGCTAACTGTGACGGAGGGCCCGAGCGGAACTCGGGGCAGCTACCCACTTTGTGCCTCTGGGAGCTGTAACATAAAACCACCTCCATTGCCACACATCGGATACTTCCGGAAAGGAGCCCTCTAGCCATGGGGCATCAACGTTCTTGCTTATTACAGCATGTCCGCACTCCGCATGTCGCCCCTCGATCATCGTTGGCTTCACATTGAAGGTCTTGAGCCATAAGCCGAAGTGTGGGTTGACGTGGAGAAAAGCCTCGCACACAATAATAAACGACGAGATGTGGAGGATGGCGTCTGGAGCCAAATCATGGAAATCCAAGCCATAGTAGAACATGAGCCCCCTCACAAAGGGGTCGAGGCTGAGGCCTAGGCCTCGGAGGAAGTGAGGAACAAATACGACGCTCTCATGGGGCTCCGGCGTGGGGATAACTTGCCCTGGAGCAGGAAGCCTGTGCTGGATGTCGGCGGTCAGGTATCCGACCTCCCTAAGCTTAGTAATATCCTCCTCTTGGATCGAGGAGGCCACCCACCAGCCTTTTGCATCGGATCCGGACATACTGGAGGATCTGGGGTGTTGGGGCTTAGGTTTTGAGTATTGGAGCTCGAGGTGCGAGAAGGAGCAGGAGAGGTGGAAAAGAGGTGTAGGCCTCGGCCCCTTTATAAAGAGGATGAATATCAAGAGTCCTCAGCATGACCGCTTGAGACTTATCTAAAGTACACGGAGTCATACCAACGGTCGCCGTGGGGTCACACACTCCCATATTGATGAAGGATCCCTTAATAAGAGGAACACGATCTCTGCTTTGGCAAGACGTGCCGATAAAACCGCCTCGTGACGCGAGTCGAGGTGGAGCAGGAAACGCCGGTTCATGTTGGACCAGGCCACGATGCAGGAGCACGACGTACAAAGAGTGCCAGCAGAACGAATTTATGCTATGTTCCCTACAATGGTGTATGAAGATCATCTTGTAGATCCGGACACAATCTACGTGCTCGATAGCTAACCTTGGAGTATTCGGAGAAGGAACCCGCCTTGCAATGCCGAAGACAAGACTACGCACCGGACTCATCGTCATTGAAGCCTAGTTCAGGGGCTACTGAGGGAGTCCTGGATTAGGGGGTATCCGGACAGCCGGACTATATACATCGTTCGGACTATTGAAGCGTGAAGATACAAGACTGAAGACTTCGGCCCGTGTCCGTATGGGACTCTCCTTTGCATGGAAGACAAGCTTGGCGATCCGGATATTGTGTTTCCTTCCTTGTAACCGACTCCATGTAAACCCTAGCCCTCTTCGGTGTCTATATAAACCGAAGAGGATGGTCCTTAGAAGGCCGATCACAGTTACAATCATACCATCATAGGCTAGGTCTTAGGGTTTAGCCTCAACGATCTCGTGGTAGATCTACTCTTGTACTACTCATATCTTCAATATTAATCAAGCAGGAAGTAGGGTTTTACCTCCATCGAGAGGGCCCGAACCTGGGTAAACATTGTGTCCCTTGCTTCCTGTTACCATCAGCCTTGACGCACAGATCGTGACCCCCTACCCGAGATCCGCCGGTTTTGACACCAACACTTCCCTTTACATTCTTGCAAGTTGCATGCTTTACTTTCCGCTGCTCATATATTCTTTGCATGCTTGCTTGAATTGTGTGAAGATTGCATGACCTGTGCTAAGATAGCTAAATTCCGCCGAAGACTAAAATTGGGAAAAGGTTAAGTTTTTAATTGGTCAAGTAGTCTAATCACCCCCCTCTAGACATACTTCCGATCCTACAAGTGGTATCAGAGCTTTGGTCTCCATTTGCTTTGATTTCCATAGCTTTTGGTGGTCATAGCCTTGGTTTCACAACCTAGGAGAGTATGGCGTCTAGCGAGGGAAATTATCACCATAGAGGTCCTTACTTTGATGGTACGAATTTTGCTAGTTGGAAGCATAAGATGAAAATGCATATTCTCGGACATAACCCCGCCGTTTGGGCTATTGTGTGTATTGGCTTGCAAGGTGAATTCTTTGATGGGAGAGAACCGAACCGTGAAGCTAGCGCGGATGAGTTGAAGATGTTGAAATACAACGCTCAAGCTTGTGATATCCTCTTCAACGTATTGTGCCCCGAAGAATTCAACAAAACCAGCCGTCTTGAGAATGCAAAGGAAATTTCGGATACTTTGATTGATATGCATGAAGGTACTAACTCCATCAAAGAATCCAAGTTGGATGTGCTCCAAAGTCAACTTGACAAGTTCAAAATGAAGGATGATGAAGGTGTCGCTGAAATGTACTCTAGGCTTGCTCTTATCACAAATGAGATTGCGGGCTTAGGAAGTGAAGAGTTGACCAACATATTCATCATCAAGAAGATCCTAAGAGCATTGGATGGAAAATATGATACCGTGTGCACAGTGATCCAAATGATGCCCAATTACAAGAATCTCAAGCCAACAGAGGTCATTGGAAGAATTGTTTCTCATGAGATGTCACTCAAGGATAAGGAGGGACTTCACAACAAGTCAAGTGGTGCTTACAAAGCCTCATGTGAAGCCCATACATCATCAAGTGAGAAACAAACCTTCAATGAAGAATTGAGCTTAATGGTGAAGAACTTCAACAAATTCTACAAGAGTAGAAGCAAAGAGAGAAGCTCTAAGTCAAGGTCCTACAATGACAAAAGATCTTCTAGTCGAGAGTGCAATTGCTACAATTGTGGGAGACCTGGACACTATTCGAATGAGTGTACGGCACCCTACAAAAGAAGAGAAGATTCTCCCAAGAGAAGAAGTAGAAGAGAAGAATCACCGCCAAGAGAGAGAAGGAGTAGAGATGATCGTTATGAACAAAGAACATCCCGGAGAAGCAAGGATTCGGAAAGGAAGGATAAGTCATCAAGGAGATACACAAAATGAAGACATCAAGATCATGTTGGTGAATGGGTATCCAGTTCCGACTCTGAACATCACTCCGAGAGAAGATATCACTCCGACTCTGAACATACTCAAGATGAAGGTGTTGCCGGTCTAGCACTTGTGTCAACCAACTCCTACGACATATTTGATTCACCAAATGAAGGACTTGGGAGATGCTTCATGGCTAAAGGCCCTAAGGTAACACACCCTGAGTATGTTGATTTCAATAGTGATGAAGATGACTTGCTAGGTGATGATGATTTACTTGTTGACAACTCTAGTGATGAATACTATGATGAAACATCAATTAATCATGCTAATCAAGATAAAACGAATGACAATGATAAGGAGAAGATTGAGCTTCTAACTAAAGAACTAAACACCCTTAAGTTAGCTCATGAAACTATCTTAGAAGATCATCGAGAACTTTTAAGGGCTCATGAGAAGTTACGCTTTGAAAAGCTCAACCTTGAGAAAGAGCATGAGTTCTTAAAGGAAATCAATGATGATCTCCGTAAGAAAAGTTCTTCTTACATTGCCAAGCGTTTACTCTTATCTACTTACATGCCTCAAGTCAAGTCCATTAACAAGAACAAGAAAGATTCTTCCTCTAGTAGTAAAAATCATCATGCTAAATCCAATATTGTTGCTTCTAGTAGTTCTCTTGATTCCACTAATGATTCTCTTAGCCAAGTTACACTTGAGCAAGAAAATAGCTTTTTGAAGGGAATTATAGAGAAATGTGTTACAAGAGCCTTGCCGGGAGTAACCAATTTGAGGAAATTGTACGCAAGCAAGGATGGCACCGGAAGAACCAAGGTGTTGGTTTTGAACGAAAGTTCAATGCCAGTGGAGTTGAGTGGGAATAAGATCAATATCCCAAGACAAAGTTTGTTCCACAACAAGAGAAGTATGATCCTACTTACTTCAAGGGAACACAAGCTCAATATGATCTTCCACCACAAGACCACAAGCAAAAAGGCAAGGACAAGCTTCAAGAGGAGATTGATGCATTTGGAGAAGCTCCTAAGGCCTTGGTCAAGTGGGTTCCCAAGACAACGTCAAGTTCTACTTCATCAAGTACGACTACAACTCCAAGGATTCCCATCAAGATGATGTGGATCCCGAAGAAGAAGAACTAGAGAGTTCTTGAGGGTGACTCCGCCAACATACTTCACTCATATCATTTTGGCAACAACAAGTGCAATCAACTTCCACATCTTGCACTAGTTTAAGGAGTCACAAACCCTCTTGTTGGTAAGACAAGGGACAAGGTAACCTAACGCTTTCATGGACATCATCTTAAGTGTGCATCACTCTATGTCTATGGATATCCTTGTTTGTTCCTTGTGGGACTAACCCGTGTAGGTATTGAAAGTGCAACTCGCTCCAAAGGATTGCTCCAAATGATCTTCATCAACATTGAGCATCCACATCTTCAACACCTACATGAAGTCATCATCGACAAAACCCAAGGTTAGTTCATCCCTTTAAGGGGGGATCTCACATCTAGGGGGAGCTTAACTCTAATAATTGAGTCAAAGCAACTCTAATGGTGTGAACACATCAATGCATTATGTAAAAGTGGTAACCCCACTTGAGCTTAAACAATGAGTATGACCTATGATCAAATGTTCTCATTTGACTCCTAACTCAATATACTCATATATAGATGACCTAGCCATCGCCAATTGTTTGATAGATGCTAGAATTGGTTGTGCATGCTCTGTCACATATTTCATTTGCCATTTTATTGTGTGAGCATGTTGGTTGCATATTTAACTCATTCAAGGACATCCACTTGTTGCTTTGATTGATTGGTTTCTTTTTCTTTTGCCAAGTGGACGAACAAGAATGCCTAAGAACCTTCTCTAGCTATCTATGCTTTTCTTGTCTCAAACTCTATTCATGCTACATCATAAAATTAGATCAAGTCAGATTCGAACCACTTTGTGTGAGGAGCACTCGGAGTCCCCGATTCGTCATAGACTTAAACTTCCAAAACTTCTTTGTGCATTTTGGTCTGACCGATTCTTCCATTTCGGTCATACCGAGATCACTAAGTCGATCTAGGTTTTCAATCTCGGTGCAACTGATTTGAAGTTTTCGGTCTCACCGAGTTGCCGTAACTGTCAACAGTTATGCATCTCGGTGCCACCGAGTTGTTCCACTCGGTCACACCGACAGGGTCAGGCTATATATACTCACGGGCAAAAATTTGGAAACCTTTCTCCAAACCCCTTCACCCGCGCATAGCTCGCTCTGCCTCCAAGGTCTCCGGATCGTCGACTTTGTCGCCAGCCGCCTCCAGTCGCTGGTTTCCGCCGCCGTCAATGGAATTCAACCCCGTTGTTTCCGCCGTAGCGAGTTCATCGCCAAGATAGGGTATGGACTCGATCACATTGCTATCCCCGTCTGATTCCTAGCACATTTTGTTCATCATGATTCTTGCCACGATTGAAACGATTTTATCCAGTCAAAACAATCCTTAGATTAGAAGTGAATTGAAAATTTAGGGTTAGGTTTCCGCCGAAACCATCTCGGACCCACCAAGTTGTAGAACTCGGTTCCACAGATTCGGTTAAGGCCATTGCACAAGTGATTCTCGGTCTGACCGAGAATTGCAAATCGGTGTGACCGAGTTTAGGACTTTGTGAAACCCTAGCAGTCTCGGTGCCACCAAACTGTGACTCGTTCTGACCGAGTTCACTAGTTTAGGTCCCAAAAGCTACTTCGGTATTACCGAGTTTGCAAATGGGTTGATTCGAAATGCTTTCTGTGGAAAACTAAAACTAAGTTTTTGAATCATTCTTTTGCAAAAACCTCTGCATTTTGTGATGCTCATCCACTCTATCTCATCTATATCTATTCATAGTGTCTGCAGTCAGTATTTTCAATATGTCTGATCAAAGTGACAGCCAGAACCAGTCAGAGGAGCAGATTCACACGAGTGAGGGCACTAGTCCCTCTAGCACCTCAGATGATGGCAGCAGGAGCACCCCTAGAAACTTGTCCAAAGCTGCCACCAGGGCCAGAAAGAAGAAAACCTCAGAATCTGAGGATGAAGGCTATGTGGCAGTTGAGGATGAGGCCACTTCCAAGAAGAAAGTGCTCAGAAAGGAATATGGCACAACTACAACCATTAAGCTTGGTATGAAGATCAAAGTGCCTTCAAAGAGAACTCCCATGTCTAAAGCCAGAGCCTCTACTCAAGTACCAGAGACATCTGATCCCAAAGAGGCTGCTGCAGAAGGGAAGAAGAGGAAGGAAAGGGTCAAGAAGACCATGGCCAGAGTTGTTGGACAGCCTTCCATGATGGAAGAGGAAGAGGAAGAAGAGGCTACTGCACCAGCACTCAAGGCTCAAAAGCTTATGGGTGATGCTATTTGGTCAGGGGCTACATCATCAAAGCCCAAAGAAGCACCCAAAGCTGCCTCCAAGCCCAAGACAACACCTAAGAGGAATACCAGAAGCATACCAGCTGCTGAGAAGAACAAGGCCCCAGTGCCTGAAGTTGTTGCTGAAGAAAAAGATGGACAAGTTCTGAGAAAGCTGAAACCTAAGATTCCAGACCACAATGATGCTCATCCTGTGGCTGAGAACGTGAAGCTGAGGAAGGATGCATGACTTAGACAATGGAGATTGTTTGATCCTTATGCAATCAGGAGAAGGACTGCTGTTGACTACAGGTTCCACACTAAGGAACAGCAGGATTTCTATGAGACCGTGCTGCTGGACAAGAAGCCAATTGTGTGTGACATGAGGTGGGTGGACTGGAAGTACATGAAGGAGAATGAGGAACACTATCCAGGTGTGTATGATAGTTTCAGTGCTTGTGGAGTTGCAGACTTTGTTGGACAGAAGTTCACAAAGTGGAATGATGAGCTCATAATGCAATTCTACTCCACATCACACTTCTATCCAGATGGCAGGATAGTATGGATGTCTGAAGGTACAAGGTACCAGTCTACAATTGAAGAATGGGAAAATCTAATTAATGCCCCAAAGGAGAGTGAAGATGACTTGGATGTCTATGCCAAGAAGAAGAAGCTCCTTTGGGGCATAGACATCCAGTACAAGTCATCTTGATTCTATGACACACATGTACAAGGAGATCCCAGATAAAGCTCTTGAAACTCATAAGTTTGGGTCTGTACATTTCCTTCTGTCAGGACTGCCAACCATCAACTGGATCCTCAGGCATACACTCTTGCCCAAGTCAGGTGACCACAACATGATCATAGGCCATGCAATCAATCGGCTACACATATTTGATGTGCCTCAAAAGTTCAAGGTCATGAGCCTCATAGTTGAGACTATCAAGAGGACAGCAGCAGACCAGAAGATAAGCTGTGGGTATGCCCCTCAAATCTAGGAGCTGATTAACTTCAAGATGGGCACAAGCACATACTATTGGGAAACGTAGTGATTTCCAAAATTTTCCTACTTACACGCAAGATCATGGTGATGGTATAGCAACAAGATGGGAGAGTGTTGTCCACGTACCCTCGTAGACCGTAAGCGGAAGCGTTATGACAACGCGGTTGATGTAGTCGTACGTCTTCATGATCCGACCGATCCAAGCACCGAACGTACGGCACCTCCGTGTTCAGCACACGTTCAGCTCAATGACGTTCCCCGGGCTCCAATCCAGCAAAGCGTCGGGGATGAGTTCCGTTAGCACAACGGCGTGGTGATGATGATGATGTTCTACCGGCGCAGGGCTTCGCCTAAACTCCGCGACTATATGACCGAGGTGGAATATGGTGGAGGGGGGCACCGCACACGGCTAAGAAACGATCCGTAGATCAACTTGTGTGTCCTAGGGGTGCCCACCTCCCCCGTATATAAAGGGGGAGAGGAGGAGGGGGCCGGCCAAGGGTAGAGGTGCGCCCTAGGGGGGGCAATCCTACTCCAAGTAGGTTTGGCCCCCCCTTTCCTATTAGGAGTAGGAGAGGGAATGAAGAGAGGGGAGGGAAGAAGGAAAGGGGGGGCGGCCCCCCTCCCAATTCGGATTGGGCTTGGGGGGGGCGCCCCCTCCTTTGCTCCTTCTCCCTCCTTTCCACTAAGGCCCAATAAGGCCCATATACTTACCGGGGGGTTCCGGTAACCTCCCGGAGCTCCGGTATATTCCCAAACTCATCCGGAACCATTCCGGTATCCAAATATATCCGTCCAATATATCAATCTTTATGTCTCGACAATTTCGAGACTCCTTGTCATGTCCGTGATCACATCCGGGACTCCGAACAAACTTCGGTACATCAAAACTTATAAACTCATAATAAAACTGTCATCGTAACGTTAAGCGTGCGGACCCTACGGGTTCGAGAACTATGTAGACATGACCTAGAACTATTCTCGGTCAATAACCAATAGCGGAACCTGGATGTCCATATTGGTTCCTACATATTCTACGAAGATCTTTATCGGTCAAACCGCATAACAACATACGTTGTTCCCTTTGTCATCGGTATGTCACTTGCCCGAGATTCGATTGTCGGTATCCAATACCTAGTTCAATCTCATTACCGGCAAGTCTCTTTACTCGTTCTGTAATACATCATTTCATCACTAGCTCATTAGTTACAATGCTTGCAAGGCTTAAGTGATGTGTATTACCGAGAGGGCCCAGAGATACCTCTCCGACAATGGAGTGACAAAACCTAATCTCGAATTATGCCAACTCAACATGTACCTTTGGAGACACCTGTAGAGCACCTTTATAATCACCCAGTTACGTTGTGACGTTTGGTAGCACACAAAGTGTTCCTCCGGTAAACAGGAGTTGCATAATCTCATAGTTATAGGAACATGTATAAGTCATGAAGAAAGCAATAGCAACATACTAAACGATCAAGTGCTAGGCTAACGGAATGGGTCATGTCAATCACATCATTCTCCTAATGATGTGATCCCGTTAATCAAATGACAACTCTTTTGTCCATGGCTAGGAAACATAACCATCTTTGATAAACGAGCTAGTCAAGTAGAGGCATACTAGTGACTATATGTTTGTCTATGTATTCACACATGTATCATTGTTTCCGGTTAATACAATTCTAGCATGAATAATAAACATTTATCATGATATGAGGAAATAAATAATAACTTTATTATTGCCTCTAGAGCATATTTCCTTCAGTCTCCCACTTGCACTAGAGTCAATAATCTAGATTACATAGTAATGATTCTAACACCCATGGAGTCTTGGTGTTGATCATGTTTTGCTCGTGAGAGAGGCTTAGTCAACGAGTCTGCAACATTCAGATCCGTATGTATCTTGCAAATCTCTATGTCTCCCACTTGGACTTGGTCTCGGATGGAATTGAAGCATCTCTTGATGTGCTTGGTCCTCTTGTGAAATCTGTATTCCTTTGCCAAGGCAATTGCACCAGTATTGTCACAGAAGATCTTCATTGGACCCGATGAGGTATAACACCTAGATCGGTAATGAACTCCTTCATCCAGACTCCTTCATTTGCTGCTTCCGAAGCAGCTATGTACTCCGCTTCACATGTAGATCCCGTCACGACGCTTTGTTTAGAACTGCACCAACTTACAGCTCCACCGTTTAGTAAAAATGCGTATCCGGTTTGCGATTTAGAATTGTTCGGATCAGTGTCAAAGCTTGCATCGACGTAACCATCTACGACTAGCTCTTTGTCACCTCCATATACAAGAAACATATCCTTAGTCCTTTTCAGGTATTTCAGGATGTTCTTGACCGCTGTCCAGTGATCCACTCCTGGATTACTTTGGTACCTCCCTGCCAAACTAATAGCAAGGCACACATCAGGTCTGGTACACAGCATTGCATACATGATAGAGCCTATGGCTGAAGCATAGGGAACTCCCTTCATTTTCTCTCTATCTTTTGCAGTGGTCGGGCATTGAGTCTGACTCAATTTTATACCTTGTAATACAGGCAAGAACCCTTTCTTTGCCTGATCCATACTGAACCTTTTCAACACTTTATCAAGGTACGTGCATTGTGAAAGTCCAATCAAGCATCTTGATCTATCTCTATAGATCTTGATGCCCAATATGTAAGCAGCTTCACCGAGGTCTTTCATTGAAAAACTTTTATTCAAGTATCCTTTTATGCTATCCAGAAATTCTATATCATTTCCAATCAACAATATGTCGTCCACATATAATATTAGAAATGCTACAGAGCTCCCACTCACTTTCTTGTAAATACAGGCTTCTCCAAAAGTCTGTATAAAACCATATGCTTTGATCACACTATCAAAGCGTTTATTCCAACTCCGAGAGGCTTGCACCAGACCATAGATTGATCGCTGGAGCTTGCACACTTTGTTAGCTCCCTTAGGATCGACAAAACCTTCCAGTTGCATCATATACAACTCTTCTTCCAGAAATCCATTCAGGAATGCAGTTTTGACATCCATTTGCCATATTTCATAATCATAAAATGCGGCAATTGCTAACATGATTCGGACAGACTTAAGCATCGCTACTAGTGAGAAGGTCTCATCGTAGTCAACCCTTGAACTTTTCGAAAACCTTTCGCAACAAGTCGAGCTTTATCGACAGTTACATTACCGTCAGCGTCAGTCTTCTTCTTAAAGATCCATTTATTCTCAATGGCTTGCCGATCATCGGGCAAGTCAACCAAAGTCCATACTTTGTTCATACATGGATCCCATCTCAGATTTCTTGGCCTCTAGCCATTTTGCGGAATCTGGGCTCATCATCGCTTCCTCATAGTTCGTAGGTTCATCATGGTCAAGTAATATGACTTCCATAATAGGATTACCGTACCACTTTGGTGCGGATCTTATTCTGGTAGACCTACGAGGTTCAGTAGAAACTTGATCTGAAGTTTCATGATCAATATCATTAGTTTCCTCACCAATTGGTGTAATTGTCACAGGAACCGGTTCTTGTGATGAACTACCTTCCAATAAGGGAGCAGGTACAGTTACCTCATCAAGTTCTACTTTCCTCCCACTCACTTCTTTCGAGAGAAACTCCTTCTCTAGAAAGGATCCGATTTTAGCAACGAAAATCTTGCCATCAGATCTGTGATAGAAGGTGTACCCAATAGTTTCTTTTGGGTATCCTATGAAGACACATTTCTCCGATTTAGGTTCGAACTTATCTGGTTGAAGTTTCTTCACATAAGCATCGCAGCCCCAAACTTTAAGAAACGACAACTTTGGTTTCTTGCCAAACCATAGTACATAAGGCGTCGTCTCAACGGATTTTGATGGTGCCCTATTCAACGTGAATGCGGCCATCTATAAAGCATAACCCCAGAACGATAGCGGTAAATCAGTAAGAGACATCATAGATCGCACCATATCTAGTAAAGTACAATAACGACGTTCGGACACACCATTTCGTTATGGTGTCCCGGGTGGCGTGAGTTGCGAAACTAGTCCGCATTGTTTCAAATGTAAACCAAACTTGTAACTCAAATATTCTCCTCCACGATCAGATCGTAGAAAGTTTATTTTCTTGTTACGATGATTTTCCACTTCACTCTGAAATTCTTTGAACTTTTCAAATGTTTCAGACTTGTGTTTCATTAAGTAGATATACCCATATCTGCTCAAATCATCTGTGAAGGTGAGAAAATAACGATACCCGCCGCGAGCTTCAACATTCATTGGACCACAAACATCAGTATGTATGATTTCCAACAAATCAGTTGCTCGCTCCATAGTTCCGGAGAACGGCGTTTTAGTCATCTTGCCCATGAGGCACGGTTCGCAAGTACCAAGTGATTCATAATCAAGTGATTCCAAAAGCCCATCAGTATGGAGTTTCTTCATGCGCTTTATACCGATATGATCTAAACGGCAGTGCCACAAATAAGTTGCACCATCATTATCAACTCTGCATCTTTTGGTTTCAACACTATGAATATGTGTATCACTACTATCGAGATTCAATAAAAATAGACCACTTTTCAAGGGTGCATGACCCTAAAAGATATTACTCATATAAATAGAACAACCATTATTCTCTGATTTAAATGAATAACCGTCTCGCATCAAACAAGATCCAGATATAATGTTCATGCTCAACGCTGGCACCAAATAACAATTATTTAGGTCTAAAACTAATCCCAATGGTAGATGTAGAGGTAGCGTGCCGACCGCGATCACATCGACTTTGGAACCATTTCCCACGCGCATCGTCACCTCGTCCTTAGCTAATCTTCTCTTAATCCGTAGTCCCTGTTTCGAGTTGCAAATATTAGCAACAAAACCAGTATCAAATACCCAGGTACTACTGCGAGCATTAGTAAGGTACACATCAATAACATGTATATCACATATACCTTTGTTCACTTTGCCATCCTTCTTATCCGCCAAATACTTGGGGCAGTTCCGCTTCCAGTGTCCAGTCTGCTTGCAGTAGAAGTACTCAGTCTCAGGCTTAGGTCCAGACTTGGGTTTCTTCTCTTGAGCAGCAACTTGTTTGCTGTTCTTCTTGAAGTTCCCCTTCTTCTTCCCTTTGCCCTTTTTCTTGAAACCGGTGGTCTTGTTAACCATCAACACTTGATGCTCCTTCTTGATTTCTACCTCCACGGCTTTTAGCATTGCGAAGATCTCGGGAATAGTCTTGTCCATCCCTTGCATATTATAGTTCATCATGAAGCTCTTGTAGCTTGGTGGCAGTGATTGAAGAATTCTGTCAATGACACTATCATCAGGAAGATTAACTCCCAGTTGAATCAAGTGATTTTTATACCTAGACATTTTGAGTATGTGTTCACTGACAGAACTATTCTCCTCCATCTTGCAGCTATAGAACTTATTGGAGACTTCATATCTCTCAATCCGGGCATTTGCTTGAAATATTAACTTCAACTCCTGGAACATCTCATATGCTCCATGACGTTCAAAACGTCGTTGAAGACCCGGTTCTAAGCCGTAAAGCATGGCACACTGAACTATCGAGTAGTCATCAGCTTTGCTCTGCCAGAGGTTCTTAACATCGTCAGTTGCATCAGCAGCAGGCCTGGCACCCAGCGGTGCTTCCAGGACGTAATTCTTCTGTGCAGCAATGAGGATAATCCTCAGGTTACGGACCCAGTCCGTGTAATTGCTACCATCATCTTTCAACTTTGCTTTCTCAAGGAACGCATTAAAATTCAATGGAACAACAGCACGAGCCATCTATCTATAACAAACATAGACAAGCAAAATACTATCAGGTACTAAGTTCATGATAAATTTAAGTTCAATTAATCATATTACTTAAGAACTCCCACTTAGACAGACATCTCTCTAGTCATCTAAGTGATTACGTGATCCAAATCAACTAAACCATGTCCGATCATCACGTGAGATGGAGTAGTTTTCAATGGTGAACATCACTATGTTGATCATATCTACTATATGATTCACGCTCGACCTTTCGGTCTCCGTGTTCCGAGGCCATATCTGTATATGCTAGGCTCGTCAAGTTTAACCTGAGTATTCCGTGTGTGCAACTGTTTTGCACCCGTTGTATTTGAACGTGGAGCCTATCACACCCGATCATCACGTGGTGTCTCAGCACGAAGAACTTTCACAACGGTGCATACTCAGGGAGAACACTTCTTGATAATTAGTGAGAGATCATCTTAAAATGCTACCGTCAATCAAAGCAAGATAAGATGCATAAAGGATAAACATCACATGCAATCAATATAAGTGATATGATATGGCCATCATCATCTTGTGCTTGTGATCTCCATCTCCGAAGCACCGTCGTGATCACCATCGTCACCGGCGCGACACCTTGATCTCCATCGTAGCATCGTTGTCGTTTACGCCATCTATTGCTTCTACGACTATCGCTACCGCTTAGTGATAAAGTAAAGCAATTACAGGGCGTTTGCATTTCATACAATAAAACGACAACCATATGGCTCCTGCCAGTTGCCGATAACTTCGGTTACAAAACATGATCATCTCATACAATAAAATATAGCATCACGTCTTGACCATATCACATCACAACATGCCCTGCAAAAACAAGTTAGACGTCCTCTACTTTGTTGTTGCAAGTTTTACGTGGCTGCTATGGGCTGAGCAAGAACCGTTCTTACCTACGCATCAAAACCACAACGATAGTTCGTCAAGTTAGTGCTGTTTTAACCTTCGCAAGGACCGGGCGTAGCCACACTCAGTTCAACTAAAGTTGGAGAAACAGACACCCACTAGTCACCTGTGTGCAAAGCACGGCGGTAAAACCAGTCTCGCGTAAGCGTACACGTAATGTCGGTCCGGGCCGCTTCATTCAACAATACCGCTAAACCAAAGTATGACATGCTGGTAAGCAGTATGACTTGTATCGCCCACAACTCACTCGTGTTCTACTCGTGCATATAACATCAACGCATAAAACCTAGGCTCTGATACCACTGTTGGGAAACGTAGTGATTTCAAAAAATTTCCTACGCACACGCAAGATCATGGTGATGGTATAGCAACAAGAGGGGAGAGTGTTGTCCATGTACCCTCGTAGACCGTAAGCGGAAGCGTTATGACAACGCGGTTGATGTAGTCGTACGTCTTCACGATCCGACCGATCCAAGCACCGAACGTACGGCACCTCCGTGTTCAGCACACGTTCAACTCGATGACGTTCCCCGGGCTCCAATCCAGCAAAGCATCGGGGATGAGTTCCGTCAGCACGACGGTGTGGTGACGATGATGATGTTCTACCGGCGCAGGGCTTCGCCTAAACTCCACGACGATATGACCGAGGTGGAATATGGTGGAGGGGGGCATCGCACACGGCTAAGAAACGATCTGTAGATCAACTTGTGTGTCCTAGGGGTGCCCCCTCCCCCGTATATAAAGGGGGAGAGGAGGAGGGGGCCGGCCAAGGGGAGAGGCGCGCCCTAGGGGGGGCAATCCTACTCCAAGTAGGTTTGGCCCCCCCTTTCCTATTAGGAGTAGGAGAGGGAAGGAAGAGAGGGGAGGGAAGAAGGAAAGGGGGGGCCGCCCCCCCTCCCAATTTGGATTGGGCTTGGGGGGGCGCCCCCTCCTTTGCTCCTTCTCCCTCCTTTCCACTAAGGCCCAATAAGGCCCATATACTTACCGGGGGGTTCCGCTAACCTCCCGGAGCTCCGGTATATTCCCAAACTCATCCGGAACCATTCCGGTATCCAAATATATCCGTCCAATATATCAATCTTTATGTCTCGACAATTTCGAGACTCCTTGTCATGTCCGTGATCACATCCAGGACTCCGAACAAACTTCGGTACATCAAAACTTATAAACTCATAATAAAACTGTCATCGTAACGTTAAGCGTGCGGACCCTACGGGTTCGAGAACTATGTAGACATGACCTAGAACTATTCTCGGTCAATAACCAATAGCGGAACCTGGATGTCCATATTGGTTCCTACATATTCTACGAAGATCTTTATCGGTCAAACCGCATAACAACATACGTTGTTCCCTTTGTCATCGGTATGTTACTTGCCTGAGATTCGATCGTCGGTATCCAATACCTAGTTCAATCTCGTTACCGGCAAGTCTCTTTACTCGTTCTGTAATACATCATTTCATAACTAGCTCATTAGTTACAATGCTTGCAAGGCTTAAGTGATGTGTATTACCGAGAGGGCCCAGAGATACCTCTCCGACAATCGGAGTGACAAAACCTAATCTCGAATTATGCCAACTCAACATGTACCTTTGGAGACACCTGTAGAGCACCTTTATAATCACCCAGTTACGTTGTGATGTTTGGTAGCACACAAAGTGTTCCTCCGATAAACAGAAGTTGCATAATCTCATAGTTACAGGAACATGTATAAGTCATGAAGAAAGCAATAGCAACATACTAAACGATCAAGTGCTAGGCTAACGGAATGGGTCATGTAAATCACATCATTCTCCTAATGATGTGATCTCGTTAATCAAATGACAACTCTTTTGTCCATGACTAGGAAACATAACCATCTTTGATAAACGAGCTAGTCAAGTAGAGGCATACTAGTGACTATATGTTTGTCTATGTATTCACACATGTATCATTGTTTCCGGTTAATACAATTCTAGCATGAATAATAAACATTTATCATGATATGAGGAAATAAATAATAACTTTATTATTGCCTCTAGGGCATATTTCCTTCACATACTTGTTGGATAAGGAACACTTTGCTATCTATCCAGATTTTGAGGACAACAAAGTGGTTATGGATGAAGATGAACCATCTTCTGTGCATGCTCAAGCAAAGAAGGAGAAGGCAAGGACAGAGAAGGCTACCAAGATGCCAACAATGGAAGAGGCATCTCAGTACTTTTTGAAGAGAAAGCAAGATCAACTAGGCTACTTGATTGCATCCACTCCAAGGATTGAGAAAGGGCTGGCCACCTTGACTCAAAACCAGGAGAGCCTGGAGAGGATCATGGAGCAAAAGTTCTATGACTTGGATGTGAAGGTAATTGAGATCCAGTCTATTGTTGAGCAGCTTCAGGATGATATGCAGGAGAGGAAGGGCAAGACAACCACAGATGCATTTGCCAAAGTGCCTAGAGCTCAGAGATCAGCTGCAGTGCCAGTGACAGACACCAGAGCCATTTCACCTGCACCATTTACAGGTCCTATAGCTCGAGTGCAACCAACTTCAGCACCTACACCTCCAGCTCCATCCACATCAACTGAAGTCTTCATCCAAGGAGTCATCTCTACACCACCACATCAAGATCAAGCCTGAGAGTCGATCTAGCACTATGCATTTTCTATGAACTTTTTGGTAACTTGTTGCCAAAGGAGGAGAAAAATGTATAGATCATAGGCTTCGAGAGAGAGTGTTGCTTTTTGTTCTCTCTTGCTTTGGTGGTTAAACTTTATTTGCTTTTGCTTGCTTGAGATTCTACTTTATTGCCTGTGTGATACAATGATGATCATGTGGTTGATCATATGCTATATTTATGATTGTTGAATGACATTATCCCATTTATCTCTATGTGATCATTCACTTTGCTTGGTGATGAGTGCATGTATTCAATCTTTATTATTTTGAGCGCTCCACCAAGATGTATGTGACATGGAAGAGTAACCCATGAGCCTAACGCTTTGTGCATTTGCAGTCCAAAGCAAATCTTAAAACTATGCACAAATTTAGGGGGAGCTCTGGCTTATCACATACTTCTCAAAGTGATGATGTTTTTCAATCTCATTATCATTTGTCAAAGCTTTGATCTATATGTTGTCATCAATTACCAAAAAGGGGGAGATTGAAAGTGCAACTATCCCTAGGTGGTTTTGGTAATTCCTAACAACATATAGCTCATTGAGCTAACATCATTCCAAGATGAACATTTCAGGAAAAGCTCAATGAATGGTATGGCATGGATAAGGAAAGTGGATCCCTCAAAATACTAAGGATAAAAGGATTGGCTCAAGCTCAAAAGCTCAAGACTCTACATTTTATATTTTAGTGGTCCAAGATCACATTGAGTCTATAGGAAAAGCCAATACTATCAAGGAGGGATGAGGTGTTGCTTAATGAGTTTCTTGCTCCACAGTGCTTAGTGATATGCTCCAAAAACCCTCAACTACTTTTTCATATCCACATATGACCCAAACCAAAAGTCAAACTCGGCCCCACCGATTCTTTCTACCCGGAGCCACCGAGTTCAGATGTCATAGCCACTGCCACAAACCCTAGGCAAATCGGTCTCACCGATAGGGATCTCGGTCTCACCGAGATGGGATTGTAATCTCTCTGTTTCCCTTCATAACGTTTCGGTACCACCGAGATGAGCGATCGGTCCCACCAAGATTGCAATGTAAACTCTTTGTTTCCCTTTTGTAACATTTCGGTCTCACCGAAATGAGCGAACCGGTCCCACCGTGTTTACCTGACCAACTCTCTGGTTAGCTTATCACCAAAATTGGTCCTACCGAGTTTGTGTAATCGGTCTCACCGAGATTACGTTATGCCCTAACCCTAATCATATCGATCCTACCGAGTTGCATGTCGGTTCCACCGAAAAACCTAACGGTCACTAGGTTAACTAAATCGGTCTGACCGAGTTTGTTGATTCGGTCCCACCGAGATTGGTAAATTGTGTGTAACGGTTAGATTTTGTGTGGAGGCTATATATACCCTTCCACCTCCTCTTCATTCATGGAGAGAGCCATGAGAACAAGCCTACACTTCCAACTTACCATTTCTGAGAGAGAACCACCTACTCATGTGTTGAGGCCAAGATATTTCATTCCTACCATATGAATCTTGATCTCTAGCCTTCCCTAAGTTGCTTTCCATTCAAATCTTCTTTCCACCAAATCCAAATCCTATGAGATAGAGTTGAGTGTTGGGGAGACTATCATTTGAAGCACAAGAGCAAGGAGTTCATCATCAACACACCATTTGTTACTTCTTGGAGAGTGGTGTCTCCTAGATTGGCTAGGTGTCACTTGGGAGCCTCCGACAAGATTGTGGAGTTGAACCAAGGAGTTTGTAAGGGCAAGGAGATCACCTACTTCGTGAATATCTACCGCTAGTGACGCAAGTCCTTCGTGGGCGACGGCCATGGTGGGATAGACAAGGTTGCTTCTTCGTGGACCCTTCTTGGGTGGAGCCCTCCGTGGACTCGCGCAGCCGTTACCCTTCGTGGGTTGAAGTCTCCATCAACGTGGATGTATGATAGCACCACCTATCGGAACCACGACAAAAATATCCGTGTCTCCAATTGTGTTTGAATTCTCCAAACCCTTCCCTTTACATTCATACAAGTTGCATGCTTTACTTTCCGCTGCTCATATACTCTTTGCATGCTTGCTTGAATTGTGTGAAGATTGCTTGACTTGTGCTAAGATAGCTAAAATCTGCCAAAGACTAAAATTGGGAAAATGTTAAGTTTTTAATTGGTCAAGTAGTCTAATCACCCCCCCTCTAGACATACTTCCGATCCTACACCAAGGGCTCTGGACTGGATGAGTTACGTAAACACCTAAAAGATACTCATTCAAAGAAATTAGATCTTCTAGCCAACTCACAGGTGTGTCCGTACCCCCTAGAGTGGATGAGAAAGAAAGGATTTTTTATCGGAGAAACCCCCCAGGTTCCAGACCCAGGAGTTCACTTTCCCGTATGAGCATTCGGTACATATATAAGTCAGTGGAAGAAGTGCTTCGAATCATTGCTATTTGACTCGGACCTGTTCTGAAAAAGATATATTTCTCGATGGAAGTAGAAGGAAAGGCTTAAAGAAGGTGTCCCGAGGGACGCTTTTCTAACTGGTTTAGCCTCTAGAGTGGGGAGGAAGAACACCCTCTAGACCAGGATAACTTACTAATTCAATTGACAACGGAATGAAGAGGAATTTGTTTCATTTCAAATACTTCTTCTTATTGAAAAGAGGGAAGGAGATAAACCGAAATCTTTGGAAAAATTCGGTGATATCGCTATCATAGTATCCGCTAAGTTCACGGGCTGGAGATAAGCCTGAATATCCTGAACACTCATTGCGATTACCTCAACCCTTGTCTTTGATTGGCACACCGTGCATCTGGCATTTGCTTCTCCTATCTATCTCTTCCAACTAAGCTGATCACTGGAAAATATGAAATCCTGCACCAGTTGTTGGAGATAATGGAAGGAAGCAACAAAACAGAGAGAGGATCCAGTGCTCTTGGTTCGTAAGAAGGATGGATCCTGGCGCTTTTGAAATATCCTATGCCAGTCCCAGGTCTTGCCTGTGTTAGCTTCTTTCTTTGGATCAATGAAGACTTCGGCCAATTGACTCTAAGAGCGATCGAGGGGTCGCGAGCTCACACCTTGCTTTTGCGCATAGGATCGAAGAGATCCTAGAATTTCATGGAAAGAGCAGCGGCTCTCTGAAAGACCTCATTGATCTGAAATTGGATCCACCGGTTACTGGATCTAGTCCTCCGTGCAAAGTCAGAAAATCTGCGTATTTGGACCAATTTAAAGTGAAAAAAGGGGTTGCTCCTTCGGCAAAACTAGGATAAAGTTGAGGCAAAAGGTCCTGATTCAAGACTCAGTAGGGCTCTTTTGGAGAAGTTGAGTAGCACCCTCGTATTCTAGTTTGTGAGTAATCTGAAAAGGAAAGGCTGCTGGAGGGAAGGATAGAATGGTTCAGTGGGATTTAGAAGGTATGCCTTTTTCTTCTTATTTACTGGCTCGGACATAGGAATTCTCGAGGAAGAAAAGCAAATGTCATTTCTCAATTGTCACCGCCAACGATCCGCAAGTGAAGGACTGATCCTTTAACGTCAGTACTATTGCGAGACTGGTACCGATTCGAGGCATCAGCAAAACACCGCCGTCTGTTCCTAAAACAAAACCCCTTAACGCCCCGGGACGGGAGTGGGGGATGGCCCTATGCAGACAACAGCAGCACCGGCTCTACGAAGTCCGAATCGAATCTTTCGGTTGGCTTTCCCGTGAATAAGAATTGTTGGGCCGAACTTGGCTCTTTAGTAAAATGAAGGAGCTGCTAAGCTATTATTCTTCCAGTTTTCCATTCTCATATGAGGCAGGAAAGTTTATGGGCAATAGGTCGGCACGAAGTGATTCATCATGTTCAAACATGAACCTTTCACTCATTGGGGACGGTTTATATGCCCCCTACCTTTCTGTAGATTGATGCACTAATAAGACTCCAAATCCTTAGGTTTGAATCAAGATAGGGTCAGGGGCGTGTCGGAACGGGAGCTGCTTAGTCTCATCCGAGAGTCCAATCTCTTTTGTGCTTGCTTTTGTGTCTTTGAATAAAAAAGAAAGAAGGGGGTCAATTAGGATCCTTCCCTTCCATTGCGTTAATCAACTCCACCTGGAGGAAGTGTCAAAGGCGTCTGTCTATCAGTTATCGATAGATCGAACAAACCTAAAGGATCTGGTGGTTGTGTAATTGTAAGATTACTAATCATGGGATACGGATCTAGTTCCTGGCTCTGCCTACGCAGGGCTGAGTCGGACCCTTGAATTCGGAATATGGGAAAGTCGCCCCGGGTTTGGGGACTACTTCTTTTATGGGGGTCACAATGGCTTTATTCGCTATATTCCTATCTATCATTTTAGAAATTTATAATTCTTCCGTTTTACTGGACGAAATTTTACCTAGTGATCTTTCTCCTGCTGGCAAGCATCGATACCTGTCTCCTAATGAATTGATCTTCTCTTGGGCTCAATATCTTGGGGTGCCTTGGGCATCCCCAAGTTTAGGCTTTTGCCACTCTTTATTCCATAGTCCATCAAAGCTTTACCCAAAACTTGAAAACTTCACAACACAAAACTCAACAGGAAATCTTATAAGCTCCGTTAGTGAAAGAAAACAAAACCACCACATAAGGTACTGTAACAAACTCATTCTTTATTTATTTTGGTGTTAAACCTACTGTATTCCAAGTTCTCTATGGTTCATACCACTTAATACTAGCCATAGATGCATCAAAATAAGCTAACAACACATGAAAAATAGAATCTGTCAAAAACAGAACAGGCTGTAGCAATCTGTAACTAACGCAAACTTATGGAACTCTAAAAATCCTACCAAAATAGCAAGTCCTCGAAAACTTGTTTATTGATCAGCAGCAAAAATGATCAATGCAAAAGAGCATTTATGTGATTTATTGAATTTTTTCTCGTGAGCACAAAGTTTCTGTTTTTCAGCAGAATCAAATCAACTATCATCATAGGTTATCCTATAGGTTCTACTTGGCACAAACACTAATTAAATCATGAAAACACATCTAAACAGAAAGTCGATGCAAAATTTATTACTAAATAGGAACAAAAACAAAAAACACAATGAAAATTGGGTTGCCTGCCAACTAGCGCTATCGTTTAACGCCCCTAGCTAGGCATAAAAGCGAAGATAGATCTAAGTAGTGCCATAATAATAAGATAGATCTTGAAAACTCATTTCATATTCTCTATGTTCGGCAGCAAGTTTTCTTTGAGGCAAGCAAAAATAATCAAAAGGGCTAAATTTAGCGGGACAAAAGTCCCCAAGATTAATCTCAGGAGGAACGGGTTCCTCCTTTGGCCCTTCATAATGCACAACTAATTCATCACTAAAAGCATTCTTTTTGCAAAATCTCGTGAGCCTATACTCAAGAGAGTATCCTAGATCATTATTTCGAAGAGAAAAATCATTATTAAGTTCAGAAATTCTATCAAGCAAGACATTGGTAGGAACCTTTTTTCTAAGGTTTTCATTGAAAGCAACATAGTCCAAAGATTGGAAACGCCTAATTTCCTCTTGATCAAAGAGGACCGCCTCTATGGGAGGACGACCGGCGTCCACCCTATAGTGCGCAAAGATTTCTTTGGCCTCTCTTATTATAAATCTAAACTCATGAGCCAAAAAGCTAGTAACAGCGCGCTTAACAGAAGAATGCTCAATATTGGAAAATTCTAGAAAAATTCTTTGTATGCAAGGATGCATATGCATAAATTGTTTCAAGTTCAACTACAAGCATGGCGATAGCATCCACAATACTACTAGTTCTATGAAGAATAGAACCACCCATGGAAGGTAAAGCACCGGCACAAGTAAAGAAATCTTGAATAACACCTTTTCCAATAATGTTACAACTACCGATTCGAAACTTTTTAGTATGCAAGATAGGGGGTTCTTCAGCCGGAGCCTCAGAATTTTCCATGTTATCATTATTGTCCATATCGACGATAATCTCCCCAATTTCAGACATAACGGCAAACAAAAGCGAGGAAGAAGAAAGCAAGCGAAAGAGAGAGAAGAAGATTGGAAAGAGAGGGCAAATAAAACGGAAAGGGTGAAGTGGGGGAGAGGAAAATGAGAGGTAAATGGCAAATAATGTAAATATGAGGGAGATGAGTTTGTGATGGGTACTTGGTATGTCTTGACTTGAGCGAAGACCTCCCCGGCAATGGCGCCAGAAATCCTTCTTGATACGTATTGAGCTTGCGTTGGTTTTCCTTGAAGAGGAGGCTCCTCAAAAGTCCCACGCACCTATGCAAACAAACAAAGAACTCGCAACCAACAGGGTTGTCAATCCCTTCACGGCCACTTGCGAAAGTGAGATCTGATAGAGATAGTATGATAAGATAAATATATTTTTGGTATTTTATAATATAGATGCAAAAACTAAAGATGCAAATAAAACTAGATTGAAAGCTTATATGACAAAAGATAGACCCGGGGGCCATAGGTTTCACTAGTGGATTCTCTCAAGATAGCATAAGTATTACGGTGGATGAACAAATTACTGTCGAGCAATTGATAGAAAAGCGAATAATTATGAGATTATCAAGGCATGATCATGTATATAGGCATCACGTCCGCGATAAGTAGACCGACTCCTGCCTGCATCTACTACTATTACTCCACACATCGACCGCTATCCAGCATGCATCTAGAGTATTAAGTTCATAAGAACAGAGTAACGCATTAAGAAAGATGACATGATGTAGAGGGATAAACTCAAGCAATATGATATAAACCCCATCTTTTTATCCTATGTGGCAACAATATAATATGTGCCTTGCAAGCCTTTCTGTCACTGGGCAAGGACACCGCAAGATTGAACCCAAAGCTAAGCACTTCTCCCATGGAAAGAAAGATCAATCTAGTAAGCCAAACCAAACTGATAATTCGAAGAGACTTGCAAAGATAACTCAATCATACATAAAAGAATTCAGAGAAGATTCAAATATTTCTCATAGATAAACTTGATCATAAACCCACAATTCATCGGATCTCGACAAACACACCGCGAAAAGAGTTTACATCGAATAGATCTCCACAAGAGAGGGGGAGAACATTGTATTGAGATCCAAAAAGAGAGAAGAAGCCATCTAGCTAATAACTATGGACCCGAAGGTCTATGGTAAACTACTCACAACTCATCTGAGGGGCTATGGTGTTGATGTAGAAGCCCTCCGTGGTCGATTCCCCCTCCGGCGGAGCGCCGACGAAGGCTCCAAGATGGGATCTCGCGGATACAGAAGGTTACGGCAGTGGAAATTGTGTTTCGGTGGCTCTCAGGATGTTTTCAGGGTATGTAGGTATATATAAGAGGAAGAAGTATGTCGGTGGCCGCTCGAGGGGCCCAGGAGATAGGGGGCGCGCCCAGGAGGGGTGGGCGCGCCCTCCTATCTCCTGGCCTCCTCGATTGCTTCTTGACTTGCACTCCAAGTCCTCTGGATCACGTTCGTTCAAAAATCACGCTCCCGAAGGTTTCATTCCGTTTGGACTCCGTTTGATATTCCTTTTCTTCGAAATACTGAAATAGGCAAAAAAACAGCAATATGGGCTGGGCCTCCGGTTAGTAGGTTAGCCCCAAAAATGATATAAATGTGAAAAATAAAGCCCATAAAACATCCAAAAGGGGTAATATAATAGCATGGAAATATCAAAAATTATAGATACATTGGAGACGTATCACCCGCCAAGGCGCAGCGCAAAATTTGAAAGAGGTGAGGATGCTCTTCTTAACTTGCTCAGTTTTACGTTTCTGTATGCCGCATGAGTTGCTGATGAGTTCTTCGTGTGGGCGGGCGCAGATCACAGCTTTACTATATGCTATTTTCGTGATTTCGGTTCCTTCGATAATAGCTACAATGTTACCAATTTTTGTTAGTTATTTGAACAAAATAGCAAGGGATGTTGTCCAGCTGATGCTTGGTATTGACTCCGTAGTGACTTTATATTTTCCACCATATTGAGGTTATCTACCTGGACTCTGTAGTGACTTTATATTTTCTAAAAATATATAAACTTGAATTTCATGCTAGGTTGTTCCCACAAAGGCACTGAATAACTGTACATTCAGACCCTTAGCTCGCCCATGTCATATGCTCGCCGTCAACAAACATCACAAAACAGAACCCGTTTATTTCATCAAAGTCACACAACCCACTAACTACAATCAAACTGAAGACGACAAGACATACTGGACAAGTGCATTTTCCTTTAATTTGTTGCACATTTGCATCCATGTCAAATTACCCGTATGTACCTGAGAACAAACTATGCTTTTATGCAGAAAAAAATGAGCACGTTTTGGACACTCCTTGGTAGAAAATATGCATACCGATGATTGCCATCATAAGTTTAGTGCTGTCAACTTCAAGTCCCTGGTCCCTGCTGCTCTGAACTGAGACATATTTGACCCACAGTTGGTTGCACACTAACTATTGGATAGAATGTTGACATGTTGTGCTTACTTTATATCATGAGGTATGATTACTTTATAACATGTTATATGTCTTCGTTAATGGTCCCAAAAAGGCAGAGATAGCTTCAGTTTTGTTTGGTGACTGCCAATGTGGCCATATCACAGCACCAGTCCAAGCTCGAGAAGGATTGCATTTTTTGTGTTTTGTGCCATCACATATTGCTCCATACGTATGTATAATAGTATAAGTGAAGAACATACTAGCCCTCTCTAGGCACATGCTAATCCATTTCATATTCTTCTAAATTTAAGAGTCACCATTTAAATTGCCCTTGATTAAAGCTACGTTCACTGATATTTGTTACTTGTTGAAGCTCTATTTTTTTTGTTCAATTCTGGCTACGATCTCTCGATGATGATCAGAAGTATTGCACGTTCGGCAGAAATAAGTGACTGTTGGTCAATATAATTATATGAGGATAATATCGGGGTACAAGATCCTTTCTTGTTTTTCATGGAGTTAGAGAACAAGATGGTGCGTTGCATGATGCACATTCAGGATTGCTACATGATTAGCACGTGATCTCTAGAGAAGTGAATGTCTAACTGCCATTGTCAAGTGACAGCGAGAAGAACAACGTTTCAGCCTGTGGTGTATCTTCCAAGTTAAATATACCATCCCGCAAGGTCAAGATTTACTGAAATAGATTATACTTAGAGTTGGGAAGCCTTACTTTTAACATTTTAATAAGTTTTCCTCCTCTAGGTATGGGCGTTTTTCAAGCTGTCCCTCGAGTTTGTCATCATGCTCTGCAATGAGATTTTCTACCTCTTCATGATCATTGTCCTAACAAGCGAAGTCTAAGATGGGTAGATTGTCATTCATTCGCTTCGTATCTGGTACTTACTTGCTTACTCTTATTACTTGTCTGATGAGCTCACTATCAAATATTTAGAACCAAAACCTGATGAGAACATTCCGAGCTAACTAAATATAGCGTGCTTCTCTTTTTATTATACATTCTTTGGAATACTAAATATAGCATGGGAAGGTATGAACTTGATGGCCCTCTATGCTGCTATCAGATCAGATTAGTTACAACTACACATATAAATTGTTACTCTTTGCTCTAATTCTCATCTTGCTGACGAGTAAATTCTTGGCAAGTAGTTTGATTAGATAGTTCTTAGTAGTGCATTTTCCCAGTCACAAAATTTTCCTTTATCCCCAAGGATAAGTTAGAGCATAAAAATGAAATCAGAAATTGGGGTGGATATTGTTAGGCAGGGCATTGTTGTACATCTATGCCCGCCTGCACTATGCACCATTTCATTCCCGCAGATAGGATGCAACATAAATGTATTGTAACATCCAGAAATAACAAGCTAGCTGAAAAGACATACATACTATTGACTGAACAGTTGTGAAATATTAGGAGTTGCTCCAAAGAGTAATCGAGGGTCAGAGTTACAGTGGAAGCCACCACCCACTGAAACTGCAACGATTTAACTGGGGGAAACCACCTTCAATATATAAGAGTTCCTTCTTACACCTACACTACAAAAAAATAAGGAGTATGAAAAAGTCACCTTGGATCATACTTCAAGGAATGTATTACTCTTTGCTCCATTCTATTTAAACTACATATTGTAACAATCATAACATATTAATGTGTGTCTGGTTATGTCTTGCCTTGCTACTTGGCTGTCACCGATGTCTGTTTATTATCTTCCATGCAAATAAAAGGATCCAAATACGTCATGTCTCTTAATATTTGTACCTACTACTGATATTTGTTTCTTTTTTGGTTGAAGCTCTCAAAGGTGTAGCCTTCAAGATTTACAATATGGGTTGGGATTTCAGAGATGATTTGTGCATTATAATTGCAATTTGGGTAATTTCATGGTTTGAGTAACATAATTGCAACTGGAGTGACTGAGCACATGCAACACTGCAGGCGTACACCTTGAAACAGACACCTCGATGGCCTGGCAAGTTCTACTCCTGAAATCAACGTCTATAGCTTGAGTAAGTGCCAGCGGCATCCCTAGGTCCGACAAAAATCATGCAAGAGCAATCTGTGGTGGTAGATTTCTGCATGATGTTCTTGAATAAGGATGTCACGGTTGTATTAATGTATATATCCTGCTAATTCTGCAAGACGGTTTTTGAAATGTAACATCAAAATTCAAATAACTTCCTTTCATCACTTTCTGGATATGGAAATTGGTGCATCTCTGATTGATATTTCATTTTGAACATCACTACATTTATTTGAATTCTGAGTGAATTGTATTTTTGAATCAACTTGCTACCTGAAGTAGAGAAATATACTATGTACAGTAGGGTAATAAAGACCAATTGCCTCTAATGACTTGGTTTTCTCTGTACCTCACATCACATAGGGTGATAGGGTCAAGCTTTCCACTTTTCTAGTGTAAGCTAGATGTTTGTTTGGTAGTCCTGTTCTATAAGTGTTTATATAGGTCGATGAAATTAGGTTAATATGGTAGGCGACGGAGCAGGAAAGGAATGGTGACATTATCTCTCTCTCTCTCTCTCTCTCTCTCTCTCTCACACACACACACACACACATAGCTGCGACATCCAACCCATACACCCACGCATGTCGACCAAACCAAGGAGACCCCAGCGTCGCTTCCCCAAAGTTAATTTCCACATCTGATTGCAATAATAGTCAGGCGTGCGTTGCACGTGCAAGCTTACTAGTCAAAGTGTATATTCCAACTCCGAGATGCTTGCACCAGTCCATAGATGGATCGCTGAAGCTTGCACACTTTGTTAGCACCTTTAGGATCGACAAAACCTGCTAGTTGTATCATATACAACTCTTCTTTAAGAAATCCATTAAGGAATGCAGTTCTGACATCCATTTGCCAGATTTCATAATCATAAAATGCGGCAATTGCTAACATGATTCGGACAGACTTAAGCATCGCTACGGGTGAGAAAGTCTCATCGTAGTCAACCCATTGAACTTGTCGAAAACCTTTTGCGACAAGTCGAGCTTTGTAGACGGTAACATTACCATCAGCACCACTCTTCTTCTTGAAGATCCATTTATTCTCTATGGCTTGCCGATCATCGGGCGAGTCCACCAAAGTCCATACTTTGTTCTCATACATGGACCCTATCTCAGATTTCATGGCCTCAAGCCATCTGTCGGAATCTGGGCTCATCATTGCTTCTTCATAGTTCGTAGGTTCGTCATGATGTAGTAACATGACTTCTAGGACAGGATTACTGTACCACTCTGGTGCGGAATGCACTCTGTTCGACCTACGAGGTCCAGTAGTAAATTGATCCAAAGTTTCATGATCATCATCATTAGCTTCCTCTCTAGTTGGTGTAGGCATCATGGGAACGGGTTTCTTTGATGTGCTACTTTCCAAATTGAGAGAAGGTAAAATTACCTCATCAAGTTCTATTTTCCTTCCACTCACTTCTTTCGAGAGAAACTTGTTCTCTAGAAATGTTCCATTCTTGGCAACAAAGATCTTGCCTTCATATCTGTGGTAGAAGGTGTACCCAATTTTTTCCTTAGGGTATCCTATGAAGACGCACTTCTTCGATTTGGGTTCGAGCTTATCAGGCTGAAGCCTTTCAACATAAGTGTCACAACCCCAAACTTTAAGAAACGACGGGTTAGGTTTCTTGCCAAACCACAGTTCATACGGTGTCGTCTCAACGGATTTAGACGGTGCCCTATTTAATGTGAATGCAGCTATCTATAATGCATAACCCCAAAGCAATACTGGTAAATCGGTAAGAGACATCATAGATCGCACCATATCTAATAAAGTACGGTCACGGTGTTTGGACACACCATTACGCTGTGGTGTTCCAAGTGGCGTGAGTTGTGAAACTATTGCACATTGTTTTAAATGAAGGCCAAACTCATAACTCAAATATTCGCCTCCAGGATCAGATCATAGAAACTTTATTTTCTTATTACGATGATTCTCCACTTCACTTTGAAATTCTTTGAACTTTTCAAATGTTTCAGACTTGTGTTTCATTAAGTAGATATACCCATATCTACTCAAATCATCCGAGAAGGTCAGAATATAACGATACTCGCCGCGTGCCTCAACACTCATTGGACCGCATACATCAGTATGTATTATTTGCAGTAAGTCATTGGCTCGCTCCATTGTTCGGGAGAACGGAGTTTTAGTCATCTTGCCCATGAATCATGGTTCGCAAGTATCAAATGATTCATAATCAAATGATTCCACAGCCCATCTGCATGGAGTTTCTTCATGCGGTTTACACCAATATGACCTAAACGGCAGTGCCATAAATATGTTGCACTATCATTATCAACTTTGCATCTTTTGGCTTCAATGTTATGAATATGTGTATCACTACCATTGAGATTCAACAAAAATAGATGACTCTTCAAGGGTGCATCACCATAAAAGATATTACTCATATAAATAGAACAACCACTATTCTCTGATTTAAATGAATAACCATCTCGCACTAAACAAGATCCAAATATAATGTTCATGCTCAACGCTGGCGCCAAATAACAATTATTCAGGTCTAAAACTAACCCCGAAGGTAGATGTAGAGGTAGCGTGCCGACGGCGATCACATCGACCTTGGAACCATTCCCGACTCATCGTCACCTCGTCCTTAGCCAATCTTCGTTTAATCCGTAGCTACTGTTTCGAGTTACAAATATGAGCAAACAAACCAGTATCAAATACCCAGGCACTACTACGAGCATTAGTAAGGTACACATCAATAACATGTATATCAAATATACCTTTGTTCACTTTACCATCCTTCTTATCTCCCAAATACTTGGGATAGTTCCGCTTCTAGTGACCAGTCCCTTTGTAGTAGAAGCACTCAATTTTAGACTTGGGTCCAACTTTGGGCTTCTTCCCAGGAGTGGAAACTTGCTTGCCATTCTCCTTGAAGTTCCCCTTCTTTCCCTTGCCCTTTTTCTTGAAACTACTGATCTTGTTAACCATCAACACTTGATGCCCCTTCTTGATTTCTACCTCCACAGCCTTTTGCATCGCGAAGAGCTCGGGAATTGTCTTTTCCATCCCTTGCATATTATACTTCATCACGAAGTCTTTGTAGCTTGGTGGCGGTGATTAAAGAACTCTGTCAATAACACTATCATCTTACTGGTCTTGTTAACCATCAACACTTGATGCCCCTTCTTGATTTCTACCTCCACAGCCTTGAGCATCGCGAAGAGCTCAGGAATTGTCTTTTCCATCCCTTGCATATTATAATTCATCACGAAGTCTTTGTAGCTTGGTGGCAGTGATTGAAGAACTCTGTCAATAACACTATCATCTAGAAGATTAACTGCTAGCTGAGTCAAGTGATTATGATACCTAGACATTTTGAGTATGTGTTCACTGACAGAACTATTCTCCTCCATCTTGCAGCTATAGAACTTGTTGGAGACTTCATATCTCTCAACCCGTGCATTTGCTTGAAATATTAACTTCAACTCTTGAAACATCTCGTATGCTCCATGACGTTCAAAACGTGTTTGAAGTCCCGATTCTAAGCCGTAAAGCATGGCACACTGAACTATTGAGTAGTCATCAGATCGAGCTTGCCAGACGTTCAAAATAGCAGCATCTGCTCCTGCAACTGGCCTTTCACCTAGCGGTGCATCAAGGACATAATTCTTCTGTGCAGCAATGAGGATAATCCTCAAGTTACAGACCCAGTTCGTGTAGTTGCTAGCATCATCTTTCAACTTAGCTTTCTCTAGGAACGCATTAAAATTTACGGGAATGGTAGCACGGGCCATTGATCTACAGCATAGATATGCAAATACTATCAGGACTAAGTTCATGATAAATTAAGTTCAATTAATCAAATTACTTAAGAACTCCCACTTAGATAGACATCCCTCAAGTCATCTAAATGATACGTGATCCAAATCCACTAACCCATGTCTGATCATCACGTGAGATGGGGTACACTACAAAAAAAGACACATCCGTGACATATTGGGCCGAACGATTTTTTTTCCTGTCATGCTTATGACACTTCTATGACGATAATTGTACAAAACCCGATATCATCATAGATGTTCAGGGCTCCTACTTCTACGACAAAAAATCATGATAGAAAATGGGCTTTTTGTCCTGGGCGGGCCGGAGATGCAGCTGCATGACATTCTTTGGGCCGTCCTTGACGGAAAAAACCATGGTAGAAGCAAGGGCGAAGAAAATTTTGGGGAGTTCCTGGTTACGGTGGGTGGTCGGGGCTGAGCGATGCATGTTTCTCTCGTATACGTACGCGCGTGGGTGCGAGGCGTTGGGATCTAACTGAACCCGAGAGATTGCACTGCAGTCTACGCGTTACTGAACCCGAGCGATCGATCAATCTAGCTGTTAACTAAAGCCGATTGAACCTCTTGCCTCTTGATGAACATTGAGCATTGTTGGGGGTTGGATGAACAGTTCCCAGTGGGGGTTGGATGAACAGGACCCCGTGGTAGTAGAGGGCGTTGCCGCTGGATGAACAGGACCTCGATCGAGCCGGTTGGGGGTGGATAAACAGGACCCGGTGGAGGGCTGGATGAACAGCAGCCGGTGGAGGGCTGGTTGAACAGTAGCCGGTGGAGGGCTGGATGAACAGTAGCCCGTGGAGAGGGTTGGTTGAACAGTAGCTGGTGGAGGAGCGGTGGAGGCTAGATGAACAGGAGCCCGTGGATGAACAGTAGCTGGTGGAGGCAGGAGGGAGACGCCATGGATGAACAGTCGCAGGTGGAGGCTGGAGGAGGTCGATGGTGGATGAAAAGTAGCATGTGGAGGTTGGAGCGAGGTAGTAGACGGTGGATGAACAGTAGCCCGTGGAGTCCCATTTTGCGGTATGCCACACCCCTCCCGATGAACATGACCCCCGTATCGACCGTAGGAGGTCAAAGAGAAGTCCATTTCCTCCATTTTACGGTACTCCACACCCCTCCCGATCAACAGGACCCCGTTTTGACCGTAGGCACTCGAACACAAGTCCGTTCCCTCCATTTTGTGGTACGCCAGACCCTTCCCGGTGAACAGGATCCCGTTTTGACCATAAGCGGTCGAACACAAGGTCGTTTCCTCTGTTCTACGGTACGCCAAGCCTCGTTTCGGCTGTTCTATCCAAACCGGTTGGCTCCCGATGAACACGATGAATTCCGTTGCCTCCCGATGAACACAATGATGCAGTTTGTCCGTTTCGACCCAGCCGGTTGGCTGCCAATGAACAGGACGCCATCGCTGCCTCTCCAAGTACACGAGCCTTGGGCATACGTATGCGCGAGTAGGCGTTCGAGACCCCGCCCGTATGTACGTACGTGGCCGTATTTACTTTATTGCACCCAGTTGTACGTATGTGTACATGATATTGACTGGACTGTGTGACATGCTACGTCCGCGACTCTACTATGACACGTGCCCTTCCTTACTCGGCCACGGTTCATCGCTGCAGCTTGCAGACAAACCAATCGACCAATATGTACATACACGTTCGTGATCAGAATGACAACGCTATGTACGCTTCGACCAGTTGGGTCCAACTATCAGGGAGGATAAGGAGGCACTTCCTTGCGTGCGAAGTTATTGCTGGTGGGTCCCAGCTGCCAGGGGGAGAATCATTGTTTTGCCCGTAATATAGACGCATTTCCTTGCATGCAAAGATGTAGCTGGTGGGTCCCAGCAGTCAGGGGGGAAACATTTTTTTTGCAAAATACGTGGCCCGTCCGGTGGGTCCCTGCTGTCAGGTGGAAGAATCATTATTTTAGTCCCAACTATATGACGGGCTTTTAGCAGGCCGAAATAAATATAGGGCTGAAATGTTAAACATGCCTTTAACAGGACGAAACTAATATCAGTCCATATTACTAAATGGGCCTTTAGCAAACAGAAATCCTAACCGGGCCTCAAGTCGGCCCAAAAGCACAACATCCAGTTGACGGGCCAAATCTGATATGGGCCATAATTTAGCCCAAAGGCTCTTAAAGGGCCGGATCTGATATGGGCCGTAATATGGCCCAGAACATGGTAGGCTATTAACAGGCCAGATCTCATATGGGACCTTATTAGGCCCACAACATGGCAGGCTGTTAATGGACTAGATCAAATATGAGCCGTCATTTGGCCCAAAACATGGCAGCATGTTAACGGGCTGGCCCACTAGTGTCTTCAAAACCTTGTGGGCCCTTATCTCGGCCGGCCCATTATGGTCTGCAAAATCTTGTGGGCCTTTAGCTGGGCTGGCCCATTATGGTCTGTAAATCTTGTCGGCTTTTAGTTGGGTCGGTCCACATGTCAACATATCATAGGCGCATCTCGCCCATTGGATGAGTGACATCTATGCCAACGCGGAGCTGACACGTGGTTCCGTCGGCCAATGAGAATTTTACACATGGAAAATCGCCATTGGTCGTGGCTATTAGCGGGTTATCAGATCCAAAAACGGACCCGATAGCTTAACGGCGACCCGTTATGGTGGATGCCACATGTCGGTCACCCTTGACGAAAGAACTTCCATGACGCGCCATTTATCGTCATGGAAGTGGACACTTCCGTGATGATAATTTTGGTAATGTCATGGAACACTTCTACGATAGCACAGGTATGCCTATCTTGATTCTGTTATAAAATCGTCATGGATGTACATGCATGACAGAAAACGTGACCTACTGTGACAAACACGTATCATCACAGAAGTGTATTTTTTTGTAGTGGTAGTCATCAATGGTGAACATCTCTATGTTGATCATATCTACTATATGATTCATGTTCGAACTTTTGGTCTCCAGTGTTCTGAGGCCATGTCTGTACATGCTAGGCTCATCAAGTTTAACCCAAGTATTCCGCATGTGCAAAACTATCTTGCACCCATTGTATGTGAACATAGAGTCTATCACACCCGATCATCACGTGGTGTCTCAACACGATGAACTGTAGCAACGAGGAGAGCACTTTTACCTTGAAATTTAGTGAAGGGATCATCTTATAATGCTACTGCCGTACTAAGAAAAATAAGATGCATAAAAGATAAAAATCACATGCAATCAACATATGTGACATGATATGGCCATCATCATCTTGTGCTTTTGATCTCCATCTCCAAAGCATCGTCATGATCTCCATTGTCACTGGCTCGACACCTTGATCTCCATCGTTGTGTCGTGGTCGTCTCGCCAACTATTGCTTCTACAACTATCGCTAACGCATAGTGATAAAGTAAAGCAATTACATGGCGTATCCATTTCATACAATAAAGAGACAACCATAAGGCTCCCACAGTTGCCGATAACTTTACGAAACATGATCATCTCATACAACAACGTATATCACATCATGTCTTGACCATATCACATCACAACATGCCCCGCAAAAACAAGTTAGACATCCTCTACTTTGTCGTTGCAAGTTTTTATGTGGCTGCTACGGGCTTCTAGCAAGAACCATTCTTACCTATGCATCAAACTACAATGGTTTTTCGTCAAGTTTGCTATTTTAACCTTCTTCAAGAACTGGCCCCAGTCAAATTGGATTCAACTAAAGTAGGAGAAACAGACACCTGCCAGCAACCTTTATGCAAAACTAGTTGCATGTCTCTTGGTGGAACCAGTCTCATGTGCGTGGACATGTAAGGTTGGTCTGGCCCGCTTCATCCCACAATACCGCCAAATCAAAATAAGACATTGGCAGTAAGCAGTATGACTATCACCGCCCAGAACTCTTTGTGTTCAACTCGTGCATATCATCTACACATAGACCTGGCTCATGATGCCACTGTTGGGAAATGTAGCATGGAAAACAAAAAAATTCTACGCACACGCAATGATCTATCCATGGAGATGCATAGCAACAAGGGGGAGAGTGTGTCTACGTACCCTTGTAGACCGTAAGAGGAAGCGTTTCACAACGCGGTTGATGTAGTCAAACTTCTTCTCATGTCAACCAATCAAGTACCAAACGCACGGCACCTCCGCGTTCTGCACACATTCAACTCTGTGAC
Source organism: Triticum timopheevii (assembly GCA_963921465.1). Lineage (NCBI taxonomy): Eukaryota > Viridiplantae > Streptophyta > Magnoliopsida > Poales > Poaceae > Triticum > Triticum timopheevii. The sequence continues at coordinate 501,575,815 of OY997272.1, forward strand.
ATCCCTCTCCTTCTTGATCCAGCAAGACGTCCAGGTAGTAGGTGAGTTCCGCCAGCATGATGGCGTAGTGACGGTGATGGTGAAGTGATCCTCGCAGGGCTTTGCCTAAGCACTACGAAAAATATGACCGGGGGTGTAAACGATGGAGGGAGGTGCCGCACACGGCTAACAATAGATATGGTGTGTGCTAGGGCGCCCCCCACATATATATAGGTGGGAGGGAGAGGGGAGGCTGCTAGGGGGCGCCCAAGTAGGCCAAATCCTACTTGGGGTCTCCCCTTGGCCGCGCCCGCTACCATATTTGCCGGAGGAGGAAGGAAAGAGGAGGGAGGAGGGAAGGAAGGGGGAGACCGAATCCCCCCTTTCCTTTCCCTTCCCCTCTTTCCTTCTCCCCCTGGTTCGGCCCATATGGGGTGCACCAGCCCCTTGTGGCTGGTGTGTTTCCCCTCTTGTCCCATAAGGCCCATATCTTTTGTCGGGGGTGCCCGGAACCCCTTCCGGTGACCCGACATGTACCCGGAACACTTCTTGTGTCTAAATACCATCGTCCTATACATCAATATTTACCTCTCGACCATTTCAAGACTCCTCGTCATGTCTGTGATCTCATCCAAGACTCCTAACAAAATCCGGTCACCAAATCACATAACTCATATAATACTATATCGTCGTCGAACGTTAACCGTGCGGACCCTACGGGTTCAAGAACTATGTAGACATGACATGACCGAGACACCTCTCCGGTCAATAACCAATAGCAGAACCTTGACGCCCATATTGGCTCCTACATATTCTATGAACATCTTCATCGGTCGGACCGTTATGACAACATACGTAATTCCCTTGGTCTATCAGTATGTTACTTGCCCGAGATTCGATCGTCGGTATCTTCATACCTAGTTCAATCTCATTACCGACAAGTCCCTTTACTCGTTCCATAATACATCACCTTGTGACTAACTCCTTTGTTGTTTGCTTGCAAGCTTATGATGTTTATTATCGAGAGGACCTAGAGATACCTATCCGATACTCGGAGTGACAAATCCTAATCTCGATCTATGCCAACTTAACAAACACCTTCGGAGATACCTGTAGAGCATCTTTGTAATCACCCAGTTATGTTGTGACATTTTATAACACACAAGGCATTCCTACGGTATCCGGGAGTTGCATAATCTTATAGTCGAAGGAATATGTATTTGACATGAAGAAAGCAATAGCAATAAAACTGAACGATCGTAATGCTAAGCTAATGGATGGGTCTTGTCAATCACATCATTCTCCTAATGATGTGATCCTATTATCAAATGACAACTCATGTCCATGGTTAGGAAACCTTAACCATCTTTGATCAACGAGCTAGTCTAGTAGAGGCTCACTAGGGACACGGTGTTTGTTTTTGTATTCACACATGTATTAAGGTTTCCGATCAATACAATTCTAGCATGAATAATAAACCTTTATCATGAATAAGGAAATATAAAATAAAAACTTTATTATTGCCTCTAGGGCATATTTCCTTCAGTTCTTACCCCTCGATACTACCCATAGATTCATCAAAATAAGCAAACAACACAACAAAAACAGAATCTGTCAAAAACAGAACGGTCTATAGCAATCTGGAAATTTTGTATACATATATAACTCTAGAATTCTGTAAAATTAGGATAACCTAGGAATTTTTTATATCAATCTTGTGTAAAAAATTCAGATCAAAATGACACTTCTGTGAATTTTCAAAATTCCAGCAATGAGCGCAAAAGTTTCTGTTTTTCAGGAAAATCAAATCAACTATCACCATAGATCATCCCAAAGGCTCTACTTGGCACAAACACTAATTAAAACACTTAAAAACAATCATAACAGTAGAATAATTGTGTATTTATTGAAAAACAGAAGCAAAAACAGGAAAAACAAAAATTATATTGGGTTGCCTCCCAACAAGCGCTATTGTTTTATGCCCTTAGCTAGGCATAATGCATAGATCTAGGTGTTGTCATCTTTGCTATTCAATTCTTTTCTAATAAAATCCTCCAAAACTTTTCTTAATAAATCTCTTTTAACATGTTCTTCCCTTCTAACAGGAGAACTGAAGGCATGGATGGGACTTCGATTAGCAATCTTCACATTCATAATTTCATACTCGGGATCATCTCCATAAACATCTTCATAAGAGACATGTATCTCACTTTTAATAGGTTCTCTAGACATCTCTTCAATCCATTATTTATTAAACTCTTTGTCAATTCCCTTAGTGACCCAATCAAATTTATCATAAGCATCAATATATAAAGCTTGGATAACTTCCGCATAAGGGACTCTTTTTCTTAGATTATTACTAAAAGCAACATAATCCTTAGACTCCAAACCACGTAAGGCTTCTTTATCATAAATAATTTCTTCTATTTGGGGATGCTCAAAATTTATAGTATAGTAAGCAAAAATCTCCCAAGCCTCTCAGACTATGTAACCAAATTCCTGCATATGGATAATGGTAGCAATTTTCTTAGCCTTACGATCAAGTACATTGGGGAGTTTGTAAAACATCTTTTGTAAAGCCAGATGAATGTGTAAAAATTCTCTCTCTAGTTTGGGCACAAGCATAGAAATATCATCCGCATAACAATTTGCATTATGAAGAATAGATCCCCCATCTATAGGCATAACTCACGTGCTGTCGAAGAATTCCTGAATAATATTCTTTCCAATAATGTTCCCATCACCCACATGATAGATCTTTGTTGTAAGGTGAGTGGGAGTTTCAAATTCAAGAGATTCATGATTAAGATCACAAGATTCTAATTTTTCCTCAAGATTTTTACTAATGTTTCAATGATAACCTTCTCAGATCCAGAAATGATGATAATGCAAGCAATCTAGCACACAAGCAAACAAAAAGACAAACGAAAAGAAGGTGAATAAAAAGGTAAATATTTTTGTGTTTTTCTAAAAACATTTTAGAGGTGGGGGAGAGGAAAACGAGAGGCAAATGGCGAATAATGTAAGTGCAAGAGATGAGAGTTTATGGTAGGTACTTGGTAGGCTTGATGTATATCCTCCCCGACAACGGCGGCAAAAATTCTTCCTGCTACTTCTTGAGCTTGCGTTGGTTTTTCCCTTGAAGAGGAAAGGGTGATGTAGCAAAGTAGAGATAATTATTTCCCTTAGTTAAGAACCAAGGTATCAATCCAATAGTAGAAACACCCAAGTCTCCAATAGTTGCACCTAGACAAACAAACAAATACTCGCACCCAATGTGAAAAAGGGGTTGCCAATCCCTTCACGGTCAATTGCAAGGATGAGATCTGATAGAGATAGGCATAAAAGATAAATAAAAGTGCAAAACAAAGCATAAATAAATTGTAGCAAGGTATTTTTGTGTTTTTGGTTTTGTAGATGTGAAAATATATGATGATAAATAGACCCAGGGGCCATAGTTTTCACTAGAGGCTTCTCTCTTGAAAGAACGCATACAGTGGGTAAACAAATTATTGTTGAGCAATTCATAGAAAAGTGCAAAGTTATGATGATATCTAAGGCAATGATCATTAATATAGGCATCATGTCCATGACAAGTAGACCGACTCCGGCCTGCATCTTCCACACATCTACCGCTATCCAGCATGCATCTAGTGTATTAAGTTAACAAGAACGGAGTAACACCTTAAGCAAGATGACCTGATGTAGAGGGATAGATCCAAGCAATATGATATAAACCCCATCTTTTATCCTTAATGGCAAAAATACAAATACGTGCCTCACTACCCCTACTGTCACTGGGTGAGGACACCGCAAGATTGAACCCATCACAAAGCACCTCTCCCATTGCAAGATAAATCAATTTAGTTGGCCAAACCAAATCAATAGATCAGAGAGAAATACAAAGCTATCTTAATCATGCATAAAAGAGTTCAGAGAAGACTCAAATAATATTCATAGATAATCTGATCATAAATCCACAATTCATCGGATCTCAACAAACCCACCACAAAAGAAGATTACATCGGATAGAACTCTAAGAACATTGAGGAGAACAATGTATTGAAGATCAAAGAGAGAGAATAAGCCATCTAGCTACTAGCTATGGACCCATAGTCTGTGGTAAATGACGACCCACAAGTATATGGGATAAATCATAGTCCTTTAGATAAGTAAGAGTGTCGAACCCAACAAGGAGCAGAAGGAAATGACAAGTGGTTTTCAGCAAGGTACTTTCTGCAAGCACTGAAATAGTCGGTAATAGGTAGTTTGATAGCAAGATAATTTGTAACGTACAAGTAACAGTAATGGTAAATAAAGTGCAGCAAGGTAGCCCAATCCTTTTGTGGCAAAGAACATGCCAAAATGGTTTCTTATGATAAGCAAAGCGTTCTTGAGGGTACACGGGAATTTCATCATGTCACTTTTATCATGTTGGTTTGATTCGTGTTCGCTACTTTGATAATTTGATATGTGGGTGGACCGGTGCTTAGGTGTTGTTCTTACTTGAACAAATCTCCTACTTATGATTAACCCCCTCTCAAGCATCCGCAACCACGAGAAAAGTATTAAGATAAAATCTAACCATAGCATTAAAATTTTGGATCCAAATTGGTCCCTTACGAAGTAGCGCATAAACTAGGGTTTAAGCTTTTGTCACTCTAGCAACCCATCATCTAATAACTACTCCATGCATTCCCTTAGGCCCAAATAGGGTGAAGTTCCATGTAGTTGACGTTCGCATGACACCACTAAGGGAATCACAACATACATATCATCAAAATATCAAACACATATGAAGTTCACATGATTACTTGCAACATGACTTCTCCCGTGACCTCAAGAACAAAGGTAACTACTCACAAATGATAATCATGCTAAGATCAAAGGGGTATTAAATAGCATAATGGATCTTAACATATAATCCTCCACCAAATAAACCATATAGTAATCAACTACAAGATGTAATCAACACTATTAGTCACCCACATGTACCAATCTGAGGTTCCGGTACAAATATTGAACACAAGAGATGAACTAAGGTTTGAGAGGAGATGGTGCTATTGAAGATGTTGATGGAGATTTCCCTCCCAAAGATGAGAGGGTTGTTGGTGATGATGATAGCTTCGATTACCCCTCCGGGAGGGAAGTTCCCCTGGTGGAATCGCTCCGCTGGAGGGCCAAAGTGCTCGTGCCCAAGTTTCGCCTCGAGACGGAAATGCTTCATCCTAAAAGTCCTCTTATTATTATTTTTCTATTTAAAAATGACCTATATACCAGAAGATGGGCACCAGAGGTGGCCCGAGGCGGGCACAAGCCACCAGGACACGCCTGGGGGCCCAGGCGCGCCCTGTTGTGTTGTGCTCACCAGGAAGGCCCCCTCCGGTAGTTATTTTCTCTAGTATTTTTATATATTCCAAAACAATTCTCCGTGAAGTTTCAACTCATTTGGAGATGTGCAGAATAGGTAACTCTGGCGTAGCTTTTTCAGGTCCAGAATTTCACTTGCCGGCATTTCCCCTCTTTGTGTAAACCTTGCATATTATGAGATAAAAGGCATTATAATTACTCCATAAAGCATTATTATGCATAAAAACATTATAAATAACAGTAGGAAATCATGATACAAAATGGACATATTAACTCTCCCAAGCTTAGACCTCACTTGTCCTCAAGCAAAAAACCGATATCGAAAAACATGTCCACATGCTTATAGAGAGAGGTGTCGATAAAAAAAAATACATACATAGTAGCATCATGCTTATTAACATAACATCAACAAAATTTGTCATAAGCTTTTTCATATAACTTTTATCATATAACTTCTCATGAACAAGTAACAATTCATCACAACATTGAAGTATAAAGCATAAACTTTATTAAAAACTAACAAACTATGTTCTTCGTCAAGTTTGCAACCACAATTCATTATATTTTCAGGAAGGGGCACATATCGAAGCCTTTTTGCAAGTCAACATACTCAACCATAATTTAGTCTTATAGGAAGATAGGGACTTATAGTTTTGCCTCCCAACGTATTCATCTCAAGGGTGATGTCAACAATAATAACTCATGCTCACTTATATCCAACTGGATATATGTGCCTAGATCTTTCTTCACCACATGATGCTTGCAAAAAGAGAAAATAAAAAGGAATAGGGAAGAAAACTTTGACTCTTGCATGGCAGTAAATACATGAAAGTAAAAGATATGCCCTTCGCAGAGCGAAGCAGAGGTTGCCATGCACTTTTGTTTGTATGCCAAATTCCTTAATGCAAAAGAATATCACGTTATATTGCCCCTTATGATATCAAACTTTATTATGGATTATGCCGCCTTTATTACTTTGCCATCACAAGTTCGTACAACGCTCAATTTTCTCTTACACGAAATGATCCAACATGTTTAGAAGCAATTTTATTGCCTTTTGCACCGATGACCACTTACTTGAACGATCTTACTCAATCTATAGGTAGGTATGGTGGACTCTCAAAATAAGATTTTGGGTTTAAGGGTTTTTGGATGCACAAGCAGTATCTCTAATTAGTGCGGAGTTTTTGGCTACCAAAGATATTGAGCAAGCACCACATCTTGAATGATCTATGACAATATAACTTCGATGTGAATATGAACAAACATAACTCATTATGTTGTCTTCCTTGTCCAACATCAACTATTTTGTCATATAATAATTGATGGGGGCTCACAATCATAAAATATGTCCAAGATAGTATATTTGCATGTGAATCTTCTCTTCTCTTATTAATTCTTTCCTGAGTTGCATCATTGACCAATGCTATGTTTGTCAATCTCCAACAAATTTTATTACTTATTATTTTCCTTATGTGATGTCATTACTTACCATAAGATTAGCATATGATCTTTCTCTTTTATTACTTTTTATTTGATGGCAGCAAGAAAGTAAAGAAGCAAAAACTCAAAGTAAACTTTATTATATATCTTGCACACGATTACATAGATAGATAGATCACTAACTAAGCACTCGAAAATAGATCAAACTAAACTTTTATTCAACTAAATTATAAGATAACTAAAGATCGAACTAAGATAGATAAAAGCAAAGATAGTGGTGGTGATACGATACTGGGGCACCTCGCCCAAGCCTGGCACAAGCCAAGGGGAGTGCCCATACCATGAACTCAAGTCTCCTTTGTTGGGGAATATGATTATGATTGTGGTGATGAGGTAGTAGCTTTCCATAGGTACTCCAATCTATAGATGATGCTCCGGAGGGTGATGATGTGTTCTTGTAACAAAATATTTTCACGAGTGAGGTACTTATTTTGAACACGAACCATCTCGAAGGCCTTAAAGGCTTCAATCTCAGCGGGGGTAAGATGAGCGTAGTAAAGTTGAAGGATATCTTCTTCTTCTTCCGCCGGAATAGCTTGCCCTCCTATTTGAGTTTGATCCACCGTTCTCCTTACACTTACTCTCCTGAATGACTTCTTTTGGTTCCTCTCTTTTCAATTCTATCTTCATCAACCAAGCATCCTCTTCCCCGTTGTTGGAAGAGGGAGAAGACATGATGCCTGGCTTTGCTAGATCTGATAGAGAAACATCAAGAAAGAAGAGCAGAAGATTTCCGCGATACGGTGGTCAATACATTCGGGGTGTATATAAAGATTTTTTTTTATCTTGGGAAACAAGCAAACGATAGGAAAACAGAATCGGGAAGGTGCCCGAGGTGGGCACAACCCACCTGGGCACGCCAGGCAAGGCAACCGCGCCCTGGTGTCTTGTGCCCTTTCTCGATTGCCTTCTTGGTTGTTTATTATTTTCCTAATTTTTGTAATATCCCAAAACTGATAGAAAATATTTTTGTGGATTTTTTGGAGTCCGTTTACTTACCGTATCACGTATCCTCTTTTTCAGGATTATGTAGTGTTTCGAAAGGTTTCTTTTATGTGTTCCTCCGATGTCATGGTTTGGATAATATTACTTTCAACATTAATATGCGTACCTGAGATATAGTGCTTAATTCTTTGTCCATTGACTACCTTTGGATTAGTACCTTCGGCATTATTTATCTTGATAGCTCCGGAGCAATAAACCTCCTCCATAACATAAGGTCATTCCCATTTAGAGAGAAGTTTTCCTGCAAAGAATCTGAAACGAGAGTTGTACAAGAGAACATATTCTCCCACTTTGAATTCCCTATTTTGGATTCTTTTATCACGCCATCTTTTAAATCTTTCTTTGAATAATTTGGCATTTTCATAAGCTTGGGTTCTCCATTCATCTAATGAGCTAATATCAAATAACCTCTTTCACCGGTAAGTTTGAAATCATAGTTGTGTTCTTTAATTGCCCAATATGCCTTGTGTTCTAACTCAAGAGACAAATGACAAGCTTTTCCATAAACCATTTTATAGGGAGACATACAAATAGAATTTTTATATGCTGTTCTATAGGCCCAAAGTGCATCCTCCAATTTCTTAGACCAATTCTTCCGGGACCTATTAACAGTTTTCTGTAATATCAACTTTATTTCTCTATTGCTAATTTCAACTTGACCACTAGATTGAGGATGATAGGGTGATGCAATTCTATGGTTAACATCATACTTAGCAAGCATTTTATGGAAAGCACCATAAATAAAGTGTGAACCACCATTAGTCATTAAATATCTAGGGACTCCAAACCTTGGGAAAATAACTTCTTTAAGCATTTTAATGGAAGTGTTATGATCAACACTACTAGTTGGAATAGCTTCTACCCACTTAGTAACATAATCAACAGCAGCCAAAATATGAGTATACCCTTTAGAGGAAGGAAATGGTCCCATATAATCAAAACCCCAAACATCAAATGGTTCAATAGAGAGTGAATAATTCATAGGCATTTCCTGATGCTTACCGATGTTACCAATTATTTGACATTCATCACAAGATTGTGACGCCCCCGATTCAATCGTACACTAATCATGCACGCAAACGTGTACGATCAAGATCAGGGACTCACGGGAAGATATCACAACACAACTCTACAAATAAAATAAGTCATACAAGCATCATAATGCAAGCCAGGGGCCTCGAGGGCTCGAATACAAGTGCTCGATCATAGACGAGTCAGCGGAAGCAACAATATCTGAGTACAGACATAAGTTAAACAAGTTTGCCTTAAGAAGGCTAGCACAAACTGGAATACAGATCGAAAGAGGCGCAGGCCTCCTGGCTGGGATCCTCCTAAACTACTCCTGGTCGTCGTCAGCAGCCTGCTCGTAGTAGTAGGCACCTCCATGTGTAGTAGTCGTCATCGATGGTGGCATCTAGCTCCTGGACTCCAGCATCTGGTTGCGACAACCAGAAAGAAAGGAAAGGGGGAAAAAGGGGGGAGAAAGCAACCGTGAGTACTCATCCAAAGTACTCGCAAGCAAGGAGCTACACTACATATGCATGGATATATGTGTAAAGGGCCATATCAGTGGACTGAACTACAGAATGCCAGAATAAGAGGGGGATAGCTAGTCTTATCGAAGACTACGCTTCTGGTCACCGTCGTCTTGCATCAGGTAGAAGAGGGTAGTCTGAAGTCCTCCAAGTAGCATCTCCAAGTAGCATCTCCAGTAGCATCGCATAGCATAATCCTACCCGGCGATCCCCTCCTCGTATCCCTGAGAGAGAGCGACCACCGGTTGTATCTGGCACTTGGAAGGGTGTGTTTTATTAAGTATCCGGTTCTAGTTGTCATAAGGTCAAGGTACAACTCCAAGTCGTCATGTTACCGAAGATCACGGCTATTCGAATAGATTAACTTCCCTGCAGGGGTGCACCAACTTACCCAACACGCTTGATCCCATTTGGCCGGACACACTTTCCTGGGTCATGCCCGGCCTCGGAAGATCAACACGTCGCAGCCCCACCTAGGCAAAACAGAGAGGCCAGCACGCCGGTCTAAACCTAAGCGCGCAGGGGTCTGGGCCCATCGCCCTGAGCACACCTGCACGTTGCGTGGGCGGCCGGAAGCAGACCTAGCCTAGTGGCGTTCCAGTCCAATCCGGCGCGCGCCGCTCCGTCGCTGACGTCTGAAGTGCTTCGGCTGATACCACGACGCCGGGATACCCATAACTACTCCCACGTAGATGGTTAGTGCGTATAGGCTCGTAGCCAACTCAGATCAAATACCAAGATCTCGTTAAGCGTGTTAAATATCCGCGAACGCCGATCAAGGCCAGGCCCACCTCTCTCCTAGGCAGTCTCAACCTGCCCTGTCGCTCCGCCACAAAGATCCACTCGCGGGTGCTCCACCAGCCGACCCGACTTTAGTCTCCACATGTATCATGTATAAAGTATATAGTATATACCCGTGATCACCTCCCGAGTGATCACGGCCCGATAGTATAGCACGGCAGACGGACAAGAATGTAGGGCCACAGATGAAAAATACTAGCATCCTATGCTAAGCATGTAGGATTGCGGGTAAGGTATCAATGACTGTAGCAACAATGACAGGCTATGCATCAAAATAGGATTAACGGAAAGCAGTAACATGCTACACTACTCTAATGCAAGCAGTATAGAGGAGAATAGGCGATATCTGGTGATCAAGGGGGGGGCTTGCCTGGTTGCTCTGGCAAGAGAGAGGGGTCGTCAACTCCGTAGTCGTACTGGGCAGCAGCAGCGTCGGTCTCGTAGTCTACCAGAGAGAATAGGGGGAAGAAACAATGAATACCATGCAAACAGATGCATATCGATGCATGACAAGACAAGTAACGATGCTAGGTGTGCCCAATCGCGGTAGTAGGTGATACCGACGAAGGGGGGAAACATCCGGGAAAGTATTCCCGGTGTTCCGCGTTTTCGGACCGGTGAACCGGAGGGGGAAAGTTGCGTGTTCGGTATGCTAGGGGTGTGTGGCGGACGAACAGGCTGCGTAACTGGATTCGTCTCGTCGTTCTGAGCAACTTTCATGTAGAAAGTATTTTCATCCGAGCTACGGATTAAAAGATATGATTTTCTAAAGATTTAAATCATTTTCTGATTTTAATTAGTTATTTAATTAATTTAAATCAAAATTATCCAGAATAGTATGGGATGACATCAGCATGACGTACGTGTGATGCCAGCAGTCAATAGTGCGGTTGACCTGGCCAACCTGACAGGTGGGTCCCACCTGTTAGGGGCTGTTTAGCTAATTACCAGTAGTTAATTAGGGTAACTAGTTATTAGGTTAATTAATCTTAATTAATTAAACTAAATAGGATTAATCAAGTTATTTATTTATTTAATTAATTGTTTATTTATTTATTTTTATTATTAATTGTTTATTTATTATATTTTTTAATTCTTTTTTTTAATAAAAAAATGTTCTGGGGCACGGGCCCCATTTGTCATAGGCCCATAGGGGCCTATCGGGTTCGGGCGTGCAGGCGACGGGCGCCAGCCCGAATGGGCGCCCGCCCAGGCCAATAGGGGGAACGGCGAGGCGTCGCCGGCCACTGCAATGGGCGGCTGCAGCCGCCGGGGAAGGAAAGGGGGCGACCATGGCGCGGCAGAGCCGGAGCAGGGGTTTGTGGGGGGGCGCGGGCCGGCGAGGCCGCAGCAGAGCGGGGGAAGGCGGCCACGGTGGGCGCGCACGGGGAGGAGGCCACGGCCCCGGGGCGGAAGCGGAGTGCTGCAGGCGCGCCCGGGCCTGGAGCAGAGGCAGGGGAGCCCAGTGTGGCGACGGCGCGCGAAGGATCACGACGAGGCGCAGGGCCAAGCGCGGTCGGCGCGCGGTGGACGATGCCGGTGACCAAGAACAAGGGGATAGTGGGAGGGAGGCCGGAGCTACGGGTAGTGGGGAGGACATGCAGGAGCTCGTATCCGAGCTCAAGAAGGCACAGGGGGGTGGCGGAGCTCACAACGATGTTGTAGGGACAGGCAGCGGGCTCGGGGTGGTCCGTCGAGGTAGATCGACGGTGAGGGCGAGGTGGCAGCGACGACGTCGACGAGCGGGCGTCCAGCGCTCCAGATCAGGGCAGGAAGGAGGAGCTGCAAGGAGGAGACCGGGGGTGGCGGTGCTCGGCGCCGGTGGGCGACGGCCTCTAGGGAGCGGCGGCTCGGGTGTCGGGCGCGCGCTCCACTGAGCGTGCGTGCGTGTGTGTGGCGGCGCGGTTGAGAGGACGAGGGGAACGATGAGGGATCGAGTGAGTGGGTGGATCGGGTTAGGGTTAGGTGGGTGAGGCCATATAGGCCATGGGGTGGCCGACTGGGCAGTTTGGCTGGGCCGCTTGGCCATCTAGGCCAAGGCCCAGCGGGGAGGTTGGCTTCTTCTTTTCCTTTTTGTTTGTTTGTTTTGTTTTGTTTTACTTTTATTTATTTATTTCTTTTCTGTTTTAGCTTAGTTTCAATAAAATACAAAAGTGGCACCTAAAATAGTGTTACAATTTATGCCACTGCCACAAATAGTTTAGCACTGAAAAATAAAATAGTTTTGGAATTGTTTATTATTTTAAAAGCATTTGAATAACTGTTTTTCCACTATTTATTTATTATAGTGCATTTAACTACTTTATAACAGTGTGTCTTCTCCACCAATATTTATTATGAATTACTTGCTACATTTAGAATAATTTAGTTTTGACTTAGTCAAACTTTTCTAGTTTGACTTTATTTCAAATTTGAATTTGAACGAGTTTTGAATCATCGCGAGATTATCAACAATAATCGTGGTGATGTGGCAACATTAGTAGAGGGTTACTCTAGCTTAATTATCTGGGCGTCACAAAGATAAAACAAACTTACGACATCCTTGAAGAGAGTGGGCCAATAAAAACTAGATTGCAATACCTTGTGAGCAGTTCTATCTCCTGCATGATGCCCTCCATAAGCTTCACAGTGACATTTCCGTAGGATTTGTTCCCGTTCATGCTCAGGTACACAACATCTAATAATACCATCTACTCCTTCTTTTTAAAGATGTGGGTCATCCCAAAAGTAATGTCTTAAATCATAGAAGAATATTTTCTTTTGTTGGTAAGTAAAACTAGGTGGTAAATATTTAGCAACAATGTAATTAGCATAGTCAACATACCAAGGAGTATTATGAGAAACATTTATTGCAGCTAGCTATTCATCAGGAAAACTATCATCAATAGGTAGTGGGTCATCAAGTATATTTTCTAAGCTAGACAAGTTATCAGCTACGGGATTCTTAGCTCCTTTCCTATCAGTGATATGTAAATAAAATTCTTGTAGCAAGAGAACCCACCTAATAAGTCTAGGTTTAGCATCTTTCTTTTCCATAAGGTGTTTTATAGCAGCATGATCAGTGTGAACAATCACTTTGGAATCAACAATATAAGATCTAAATTTGTCACAAGCAAACACAACTGCTAAAAATTCTTTTTCGGTAGTAGCATAATTTCTTTGGGCACTATCTAGAGTTTTGCTAGCATAATTAATAACATTCAACTTCTTATCAACTCTTTGTCCTATAACATCACCAACAACATAATCACTAGCATCACACATAATTTCAAAGTGCAAGTTCCAACTAGGTGGCTGAACAATTGGTGTAGAAGTTAATGCTTTCTTAAGTGTTTCAAAGGCTTCTACACAATCATGATAAAAAAATGGAACATCCTTTTGTAAAAGATTAGTAAGAGGCCTAATTTTTTTAGAGAAGTCTATGATAAACCTCCTATAGAAACCAGCATGACCGAGGAAACTATGAATACCTTTAATATCTTTAGGACATGGCATTTTCTCAATTGCATCAACTTTAGCTTTATCCACCTCAATACCTCGTTCAGAAATTTTTTGCCCCAAGAGAATACCTTCATTAACCATAAAGTGGCACTTCTCCCAATTCAAGACAAGATTAGTTTGTTCACATCTTTGGAAAACTCGATCAAGGTTGCTTAAGCAATCATCAAAACGAAGTTCCATAAACATAAAAATCATCCATGAAAACCTCAACAATCTTTTCACAAAAATCAAAGAATATAGCTGTCATACATCTTTGAAATGTAGCACGTGCATTGCATAAACCAAAAGGCATACGTATGTAAGCATAAGTTCCAAAAGGGCAAGTAACGGTGGTTTTCTCTTGATCAGGTTGTGAAACAGGTATTTGAGAAAACCAGAATATCCATCAAGGAAACAAAAATGTGTGTGCTTAGATAATCTTTCCAACATTTGATCAATAACAGGCAAAGGGTAATGATCTTTCCTAGTAGCTTTGTTTAGTTTTCTGAAATCAATTACCATTCTATAGCGAGTAACAATTCTTTGTGGGATAAGCTCATTTTTATCATTAGGAACAACAATAATACCTCCCTTCTTAGGGACACAATGAACTAAACTTACCCATCTACTATCAGCTATGGGATAGATTATACCTGCTTCAAGAAGCTTTAATATTTCTGTTCTTACCACTTCTTCCATCTTAGGATTCAAATGTCATTGATGATCAACAACGGGTTTAGCGTTAGGTTCCATATTAATCTTGTGCTAACAGAGAGTGGGAATAATGCCCTTAAGATCATCAAAAGTATATCCAATAGCAGCACGATGCTTCCTCAGAGTTTTCAATAATCTTTCTTCTTCATGTCTGAAAGGTTAGCACTAATAATGACATGATATATCTTTTTCTCATAAAGATAAGCATATTTCAAGGTGTCAGGCAATTGCTTTAATTCAAACACATGATCACTTTTAGGTGGAGGAGGACCTCCAAAAGTTTCAATAGGCAAATTGTGTTTCAAGAGAGGTTTTTGTTCGAAGAATATTTTATCCATTTCATTTCTCTCATGCATAAACATATTATTTTCATGGTCTAGCAAATATTGTTCTAGTGGATCAGTAGGAGGCACGACAATAGAAGCAAGACCAATTATTTCATCCTTACTAGGTAATTCTTTCTTATGAGGTTGTCTATTAAACTTAGAAAAAATTAAACTCATGAGACTCATCACCAAACCTAACAACGACAGTTTGTTTTTCACAATCTATTTTAGCATTAACGTTGTTCAAGAAAGGTCTACCAAAGATAATGGGACAAAAGTCATCTTGTGGGGAACCAAGAACTAGAAAATCAGTAGGGTATTTTGTTTTCCCACACAAGACTTCAACATCTCTAACTATCCCAAGTGGTGTGGTGGTGTCTCAGTATGCAAGTTTAATAGTAACATCAATGTCTTCTATTTTAGTGGGTGCTATATCATGCATAATTTCTCGGTAGAGAGTAAAAGGAATACCACTCACGCTAGCACCTAAGTCACATAAACCACGATAGCAATGATCTCCAATTTTAAATGAGATAGCATGCATGCCACCTACAGGCCTATGTTTATCTTTATCATTGGGTTTGACAATTCTAGCAGCTTCACCAACGAAATAAATAACATGCTCATCGATATTATCGACCAAGAGATCTTTCACCATAGCAACACTAGGTTCCACTTTAATTTGTTCAGAGGGTTTAGGTGCTTTAATATTACTTTTGAGAACCACAGTTGACACCTTAGCATGTTCCTTTATCCTAACAGGGAAATGTGGTTTTTCAATATGAGAAGTGGCAACAACTGGATCAACATTGTAAATGATAGTTTCTTCTTTAGCTATTACCGGTTCTTTGATTTCTTCTTTAATAGGGGGATGATATTTAAACCACTTATCCTTAGGGAGATCAACATAAGTACCAAATAATTCACAAAAAGAGGCTACTATCTCGGAGTCAAGTCCATATTTAGTGCTAAACTTCTGAAAAACAACGGTATTCATAAAAGATTTAACACAATCAAACTTAAGCTTAATACCCGACTATTTACCTTTGAGAGTTCTCAATCTCCAGAGTTGCATTTAATTCTTTCTAAGAGATCCCACCCGAATTCAATAGTCTTCTTCATGGAAGAACCCGTACAAGAAGTATCAAGCATGGATTGATCATCACAAGAAAGCCGAGCATACAAATTCTGAATAATAATTTCTCTCGAGAGCTCATGGTTGGGGCATGAATACAACATTGACTTAAGCCTCCCCCAAGCTAGAGCGATACTTTCTCCTTCACGAGGCCAAATATTATATATATAATTCCGATCAGGATGAACTAGATGCATAGGATATCTTTTTTGGTGAAATTCCAATTTCAATCGATTATAGTTCCAAGATCCAATATCATCGCATAGCCTATACCATGTCAATGCTCTTCCCTTCCAAGATAAAGGGAAGACATTCTTCTTACCTTCATCTCCGGGTAAACCTGCAAGATTAAATAATCCACAAATTTCATCCATATAAATCAATTGCATATCAGGATATTCGCTTCCATCTCCTTCATAAGGATTAGCTAGCAGTTGTTCTATCATACCCAAAGGAATTTCGTAACCAATATTTTCAGTAGGTGCAATAGGTTGAGGGGCAACTAACTGTGCTCGGTCGGGGTGAAGATACCCCGAACAAACCCCTCAAAGGATTGTTTTCCATAGTAACAAGTAACAATAAATTTCAGCATGTAGTAATAACTTTTCCTTACCAATTTCCACTTACCAAGAGCACTTCACTCCCAGGCAAGGACGCCAGAAAAGATTCTTGATGACCCACAAGAATAGGGGATAAATCATAGTCCTTTCGATAAGTAAAAGTGCCAAACCCAACAAGGAGTAGAAGGAAATGACAAGTGGTTTTCAACAAGGTATTTTCTACAAGCACTGAAATAGTCGGTAACAGGTAGTTTGATAGCAAGATAATTTGTAATGGACAAGTAACGGTAACGGTAAATAAAGTGTAGCAAGGTAGCCCAATCAGTTTATGGCAAAGGGCAGGCCAATACGGTTTCTTATGATAAGCAAAGCGTTCTTGAGGGTACACGGGAATTTCATCATGTCACTTTTATCATGTTGGTTTGATTTGTGTTCGCTACTTTGATAATTTGATATGTGGGTGGACCGGTGCTTAGGTGTTGTTATTACTTGAACAAACCTCCTACTTATGATTAACCCCCTCACAAGCATCCGCAACTACAAGAAAAGTATTAAGAAAAAATCTAACCATAGCATTAAACATCTGGATTCAAATCAGCCCCTTACGAAGTAGCACATAAACTAGGGTTTAAGATTCTATCACTCTAGCAACCCATCATCTAATAACTACTCTGCAATGCATTCCCTTAGGCCCAAATATGGTGAAGTGCCATGTAGTCGATGTTCACATGACACCACTAAGGGAATCACAACATACATATCATCAAAATATCGAACACATATCAAGTTCACATGATTACTTGCAACATGACTTCTCCCATGACCTCAAGAACAAAAGTAACTACTCACAAATGATAATCATGCTCAAGATTAGAGGGGTATTAAATAGCATAATGGATCTAAACATATAATCTTCCACAAAATAAACCATATAGTAATCAACTACAAGATGTAATCAATACTACTAGTCACCCACAGGTACCAATCTGAGGTTCCGGTACAAAGAATGAACACAAGAGATGAACTAGGGTCTGAATGGAGATAGTGATGTTGAAGATGTTGATGGAGATTGCCCTCCGAAAGATGAGAGGGTTTTTGGGATGACGATAGCTTCAATTTTCCCCTCCGAGAGGGATATTCCCCCGGTGGAGTCACTCCGCTAAAGGGCAAAGTGCTCCTGCCCAAGTTTCGCCTCGAGATGGCGGCGCTTCGTCATGAAAGTCCTCTTCTTATTTTTCTAAGTCAAAATGACCTATATACTAGAAGCGGGCACCGGAGGTGGGCCGAGGATGGCACAACCCACCAGGGTGCACCTAGGAGCCCAGGCACGCCTTGGTGTCTTGTGCTCACCAGGGAGGCCCCGTCCGGTAGTTATTTGCTCCTGTATATTATATATATATATATATATATATATATATTCCAAAACAATTATCCGTGAAGTTTCATCTCATTTGGAGATGTGCAGAATAGGTAACTCTGGCGTAGCTTTTTCAGGTCCAGAATTCCAGCTACCGGCATTCCCCCTCTTTGTGTAAACCTTGCATATTATGAGAGAAAAGGCATTCGGCTTACTCCATAAAGCATTATTATGCGTAAAAATGTTATAATAACAGTAGGAAATCATGATGTAGAATGGACGTATCAATAAACTACTCACACATCATCGGAAGGGTAGCAAGGTTGATGTAGAAGCCCTCTGTGATCGAATCCTCCTCCGGCAGAGTGCCTGAAAAGGCCCCTAGATGGGATCTCACGAGAATAGAAGCTCGCGGCAGTGGAAAAGTATTTTTGGTGTGCCCCTCTGGTATACGGGAATATTTAGGTATTTATGGAGCTGAGATTAGGGTTAGAGGTGCCACTATTGGCCCACAAGCTCATAGGGTGCCCCCTATGGCACACCTAGTGAGCTTGTGGCCCAACTGTGGCTCTTCTGGCTTCCTCCCAAAGCTTCCTAGGTGTCTTCTGGTCCAAGAAAAATTGTCAAAAAGTTTCATTCTGTTTGAACTCTGTTTGGTATTGATTTTCTGTAAAAGTAAAAAACAAGGAAAAAACATCAACTAGCATTGGGCACTAGGTTACTAGGTTAGTCTCGAAAAATGATATAAAATAGCTTAATAATGCATATAAAACATCCAAGATGAATAATATAATAGCATGGAACAATAAAAAATTATAGATACGTTGGATACGTATTAATCAACCTGGCTCCGATACCACCTAAAGCAGTACAAAGTTATGGAGGAGCAACTCCACCTTACTGCTACAATGTGTACAACAAGTGTTGAAGGAATAACTTCAACGCGATGCGCTAGATATCGCTCTAGAGGCGAAGATAGTGCTGATATGGCAGCATGACTTCAATCCAAAACTCCTAGAATGCAATATCTAGTCCAAGATCTTAGATAAGAGCACCAAGTTCTATTATAGGTAGTGGGGTACATAGTCTGGATACAAACTAGAGGTGAGGACCTCTATTTATAGGGCTTTGGAAAGCCTTCACATACTTCTACTTATGGCTAGAACTCTCCAGAAAACATTACTTAAGATTCACCATTCTACTAATAGTTAGAAGACTCTAGAAAACTGTAGCTAGGGTTGAGAAAAGAAAGAAATACTAGACTACAATAGAAGTCTCCAGAAGTAGCTAAACATATTTGACATATGATCATATTTTTATTTTCCTCATCTATTGTTCCTCATCAGACCCCAAAGCCATTC
This sequence comes from Triticum timopheevii, assembly GCA_963921465.1. Lineage (NCBI taxonomy): Eukaryota > Viridiplantae > Streptophyta > Magnoliopsida > Poales > Poaceae > Triticum > Triticum timopheevii. Next base: position 501,594,941 of record OY997272.1, read on the forward strand.
AAGTCCACTAAATCGATAGCCCCCGCACTGTCCTCCATTTCCCGCAATGTTGTCTGGTGCAAGGGACTCGTGGCAACATATGATGATCAATTGCTCAATGGCCCGATGTATATGGGCGCTCTCTGATGAGTCTTTAGTCGAACAAATGTGCCAACAGGGCAATAAGAACCCGCGGGACTGGCTGTTCATCATGAATGAGGTACTATCGCCTGATCTTTTTGTGCGTATGGCTATCACCCTTTGAGCGATTTGGGGTGTGAAGAGGAAGGTCGTATGTGGATATCTATCAGAGCCCATTGTCCACACACTTGTTCATACAATCATACATAAGTGATCTTCAGGTATTGAACAAACTGGCAACATCAACGAGACAGACCATAGCCCAGAGGTCTTCTCATTGGCTCAAACCACGAGAAAACAGTGCCAAGATGAATGCAAACGCAACTATTGCCGGGAATTCGGGGGTAGGTTCAGTTGCAGCTATTTCAAGAGATAGGGTAGGCTTGTTCTTGGGTGCATGAACCATTGTATTCAGGTCCATCACTGATTCCACCACGTTGGAAGTGTTGGTGGTCAGGGAGGCGATGGCATTATCGGAAGACCTACATCTACAATCTATACATGTTGCTTCGGATTGCAACATGGTGATCGATGACATCAAGCAGAAGAGTGGGGCAGTCTACGGTGCCATTATACATGAACTCATAGATTACTCTAGTAGTTTTACTTTATGTAATTTCCTCCATGAGTTTAGGAGCTCAAATTTCGAGGCTCACAATTTAGCGAATCATGCTTTACAACTAGGGGTTGGCCGTCAAAAATGTTTGGTTAAGCCACTCCAGTGATCTTTCTTTCGTCCCTTTGAACATTGTGATGGCTTAATAAAGCTTCGCTGATTGTCTCAAAAAGGAGGTCTCTTGTGTTGTGACTAGCCAACATGTGTCTTTTGGACCCCAAGTGTTGACGTTTAAGCTTCCGTTTGAGATCAATTTTGGCATCTCGATAGAGTTACAAATATGATACTCCATCCAATCCAAATTAAATGATGCTCTCTCAGTACTAATTTTTGAATTGGATGTAGTATAATTTTTGGCCCACGGGCCAATGGTGGTCCGGACCTAGAAGAGAAACTCTTCTGCTTTTTTCAATGTCGAGACAATAGTTGTGTATCACTATATCTTATGTCTAACATGGCAAACATATGACCACATATGTTAAAACGATGGTGGGTGAAGATAAATGTGTTGCATGTGTAAGGGAATGAGTGATGATTGTTTCTACTCTTGAGCACCATAAATATCTTTATTTCGAATATTCAAAAAAGAATATACATCCAAAAAAACAAAAGGTAATTCTAGCTTGTACATGTTAGAGTGACACAAAAAAGAAAATATGGCGATCTAAAATAGTAAACACTGGTAGCTCTATTCGCAATTATAGATCACCCTGTTTTCTTTCCCTACACAATTTGCAAATCGGAGTAATTTTCTTCTATTCACCAATAGTGCATTTTGACATTTGCACACTTTTTTCTTCTGCTTTTTTGAAAAAGGGAATATATTAATATCAAGTAGATACCAATTACACCCAACATTTGTGCCAACAAGATGCCCAAAAACATCCAGGATGCACACAACCAAAAAGTAAATAATAAGAGAGAAAAAAGACCCTGCCACAGTGATCAATAACCTGCAATAGTAACACTCTGACCACCACCAAAGACAACACCTGGACTAGAAAGAAGGTTCTCCAAAAGCAACGCCTTCGGAAAGGAAATAATGCACAAGCGTTGTCGTTGCCCGATCAAAGATCATAGGTTTTCGCCCTGGAGAAAGACCGTGCTCCCAAAACAATGCCTTCAACAAGGCCATTGTCAGGCACAACCAATAAAGGCCATGCCTTGGGTTTTCACCCTAGAAATCACAACTCGGTACTCAAAAGAGCACCACCAACAAAGACGTCATCCAATGTTGCCGCCCCCACTCATGAAGGCTACTTGTCGTGGAATCTTCATGACAGATGTCCTAGTGTGAGGACTTAGTCGTGAGGCCAACACATCCATGTGGTAGCTTGAGAGGGGTTGATCGAAATCGAGAGACACAACACAAGACAAGGGTTTAGACAGCTTCGGGCCCCGGGAAACATCATCCGGTAACAACCCTACATGTTGTTTGTGGCTAAGTCTCATTATCATCACGAGGGAGTCGCCGTATCCCCGGCTCTCCTAGTTGTGTCTAGCCTTAAAGATTATTTTCTCTTCTACCTCTTGGGATGCCCCGCCCCTCCTTATATAAGTAGAAGGGGCGGGTTACATGTAGAGTCCAACTCGGATTAGGACTTAACCTATTCTGACGTCTCACCATGGACTTCTCATAACATGCTTCTCACCATGGGCGTCTTAACGTCTTGGGCTTCTTAATTCCAGGCGACTCATTTTCATGGCTAAGTATTTGCCAGGTCATAACTGTCTGCCGGCTTACAATCTGGCTTATAACTGTTTGCCGACTTACAATCTGGCTTATAATCTGCCCGCCGGCTTACAATCTGGCTTATAATTGTCTGTCAGCTTACAATCCGGCTCATAACTGTTCGCCGGCTTACAATCTGTCGGCTCACAATCTGGCTTATAATCTGCCGGGTCACCAATGAGTCACCAGGCTTAGGTGGTTTACCAATGAAACACCAAGTCCTAGCCGGGTCATACTTCCGGCCGGGTCATACTGCGCGGTATATCACCGACATTAGCCTCCAGTTTAACTTGGATTTATCCATGTTAAACTGATCCTGTAAAACAAATCCAAGAACAATTTTGACAGATTGTGCTCCGGCTTAAGAATTCTTATAAGCTGACACCTGATCATCCTTAATTCCTTGTCATTTCCTTCTTCTCAAAAATCCAGGTCAATAAGCCAGCCTCATAATCAATTTGCTGACGTTGGCTTCTCACAGAAAAATATTGTGAAGAATAATTCATTTGATTCAACTCCCAATGCTTAATAAAAAATATTGGTCTTTGAAATACTCATTTGATCTTCAGCCGGCTTGAAGGTTAAAACTTGTCGGTTTATCCAACATTACCGGCTTGTAAATATTGATGGCACCAGGTCATAATTGTTGCTAATCATCAAGCTTGAAAATATACCTCCCTTGTATGCATATCACTTGTAGCCCCCAAGTCTTAAGAAGGGAGCGTAGTAACCGCTTAAGACTTGCTTCAATATAAATGTTACAACCTTGAAGAAATCCAGGTTGTTCATCTCAGTCACTAGTCAAAACTGAATATGCCACATATGTAGCCCCCAAGTGTCGGGTTGTCATGCTTGCAGCAACCTGGGACTTGTAATTGCCTGATACTCATGAAAACTTCAACCAGTGTAGGACTTTGTAGATACGATCATGTAGATTTGAACAGTAATGTGTAGCCCCCAAGGGCCGGCTCATCAAGACAATACTGAGCTGGGACTTCATTGAAAGTAACATCATATGATATAACCCCCACCATGGGGCTTAAACCCACGTCCACAAGGTTAAGAGCCTTGTGCTCTACCAACTGAGCAGTTGTCCCTTCAATATAATGGATTAAGGCTTGTGTACTTTGAATTTTTGACAGGAGCAATTGGTAGCCCCCAAGGGCCGGCTCATTACAATGCGATGAGTCGGGTCTTCAATAAGGCAAGTAAAAATGACTTTGCATTAGCCCCCAAGTGCCATGGTGCATGCTGGCAGTGACATGGGACTTGCATATTTGATGTAATCTCCACTTGAATAATGTAGCCCCAAGTGTCGGGTCGTAAGCCTGCAGAGATTCGGGACTATCTCTTCCATTGTAAATAAATCATATCCACTGTTTGTATGATATTGATGAATGCCTTGTATATCAATATTGAACCATACTCCTTGGTACAAGATGGTATTCTTGGATGAGGAAATAATAGCCATTACTCTGAAGCGGCTTTGTAAACCTCAATCATAATACTGGTTACTCGTAACCATAATAAAAATCCAGCCATGTTGGCTATTAAAGATTTGAATAATATAACCTGGTTTGAAAATCGGTTCCTGCACACAAACAAATCACAAGTGCCATGGCGGTTTACCGCGGGGCGGGTCATGATGCCCAGTATAAATCCACTGGTGACCATAGAAGTCCATAACCAGGGTAGGAGGAAATATCCCAAATATGAGACATAATTAGGGCTGCTTGGCCCGATTTGTAAAAACCATATGGTAAGAAAAAGAGGTGATACAAATCCAAAAATAAAATAAAAACCCAAAAAACACGAGGCTTTCATAGGCCGCCAAGCCAAAATATCTTCTTCAATGAAACTAGCATGATAGCTGATGGAGTATCCGCGCTTTCTGTGAGCCGGCTCTCACATGACCAAATCGACATTTTAACCAGGATAAGTTCAGGGTCTTTAGAAGATTAACTTATCGAGAGTATGGCGGGGTCGGAGTAGCATCGTGCAAAATAGGCTGGTTTAACCAAGTTTCAAGGAAGGCGGCTTATCAGCCTGAGCTTCTCCTTGCGTTCTGTAATCCGGCTCTTTCATGACCCAATCAATGTCTTAACCTTAACAAGTTCAGGGTCTCTTTAAAAGATTGACTTGTTAAGAACAGGGCGGGTCATCCAGGATTACCTGGTCGAAGAGCATCTTGGATACAGGCCAGATAACCCAGATTTTTGGTGAATACACCTGGCATCCATGCCAATCAAGAGGGTAGATTCAGTTGTGTTCTTTGAACAAGAAGCCCCCAAGTGATATATTTCTGAGCTGTGCTCAACGGGTACCTATGTTTGAGCTGTGTTGTGCATCCAACTCTCTTTGGTCCCTTTTAATTTTTCTGAGAAATCGAACTTGTGAGAGATTAATTCTTCTTAAGTCAGAATTCTTAAATCGGATATTGAGAGCTTCAAAACTTTGTGAGAGACAAATTTCCCTTGAGCCATATTTTAAACCGGAATTCTTCATTTTGAGCCGGAAATTTTCTGACGGCCTTTAAAATCGCAACATTTACTGAGCCATGTCCATGTAGCCCCCGAGTCTTAAGACTTCTCGAGGAATTGGCTTGAGACACTCCATGCTTGACCATGATATGACCAGTGGATTGCTAGAATATGTTGAATCTCGGTGGGTTATAATCGACCCTGTCCATTGAACTATCCGGTGTAGGCAAGGGCCATAGCTTGATGGTCTCCTTTGTAATGGTGAATTCTGCATAAGAAATTGCACAAACGTGAGTAATTGTTCTGGAAGAAAATAAGAATGTATTAATAGAAACTTGACAGGACGGATTTCACCTGATATGTTTTATCAATGAGTATCAGCTGTAGGGTTGCAGCAACGATGATAGAGGTGGCGGCTTAAAGCGCGACACCGGGCGGCTCAGAAGGGATCCTCTGGGTCATGTTTGACCATTGGATTTTTTAGTACTTTGTCCACTTTGACTTTTCTTCCAATCCAATCTCCTATCTCTTTCTTCTCCCTGACAGGGGAGCTCACGGGAGTAGATACCTGGGCGGTTCATGGCCATAGCAGAGGGTTGCTAGATGTGGCGGCTCGAACAGAACCAATAGGGCTGCGGTGGCTCGCGTAGCCGGCTTGTGGAGGTGACATGAAGGCGAGCGGGCCATGGCGGTGGAGGCGACTTGGCGGAGGCGGGGGCAGGCCACAGTAGGGCGGATGCACCGCGGTGTGAGAGGCTAGCGGGAAGTCGACGCGGGGCGGCTCAGGGGTGGCCGAGAGGCGGAAATGGGGCCGCTCGGTGGCGGGTCCTCTAGGGCCGAGGCGGCTCAGCCTAGGTGGCTCTGCGCGGCCGCGGGTGAGCAGGCCTGCGATGAGGCGGAGGCTTGCTACCTCTTGAGCACTGCATTAGTTTTCCCTTGAAGGGGAAAGGGTGATGCAGCAAAGTAGTGTAAGTATTTCCCTCAGTTTTTTAGAACCAAGGTATCGATCCAGTAGGAGGCTCCTCAAAAGTCCCACGCACCTACACAAACAAACAAGAACCCCGCAACCAACACGATAAAGGGGTTGTCAATCCCTTCACGGTAACTTGCGAAAGTGAGATCTGATAGAGATAATAAGATAAGATAAATATTTTTGGTATTTTTATGATATAGATTGGAAAGTAAAAGATGCAAATAAAAGTAGATGTGAAACTTATATGATAAAAGATAGACCCGGGGGCCATAGGTTTCACTAGTGGCTTCTCTCAAGATAGCATAAGTATTACGGTGGGTGAACAAATTACTGTCGAGCAATTGATAGAAAAGCGCATAGTTATGAGATTATCTAGGCATGATCATGTATATAGGCATCACGTCTGTGACAAGTAGATCGAAACGATTCTGCATCTACTACTATTACTCCACACATCGACCAACTCCTGCCTGCATCTAGAGTATTAAGTTCATGAAGAACAGTGTAACGCATTAAGAAAGATGACATGATGTAGAGGGATAAACTCATGCAATATGATATAAACCCCATCTTTTTATCCTCGATGGCAACAATACAATACGTGCCTTGCTGCCCCTGCTGTCACTGGGAAAGGACACTGCAAGATTGAACCCAAAGCTAAGCACTTCTCCCATTGCAAGAAAGATCAATCTAGTAGGCCAAACCAAACTGATAATTCGAAGAGACTTGCAAAGATAACTTAATCACACATAAAAGAATTCAGAGGAGATTCAAATATTTCTCGTAGATAAACTTGATCATAAACCCACAATTCATCTGATCTCGACAAACACACCACAAAAAGAGTTACATCGAATAGATCTCCAAGAAGATCAAGGAGAACTTTGTATTGAGATTCAAAGAGAGAGAAGAAGCCATCTAGCTAATAACTATGGACCCGAAGGTCTGTGGTAAACTACTCACAACTCATCGGAGAGGCCTTGGAGATGATGTAGAGGCCCTCCGTGGTCGATTTCCCCTCCGACGGAGCACCGGCGAAGGCTCCAAGATGGGATCTCGCGGATACATAAGGTTGCGGCGGTGGAAATAGTTTTTCGTGGTGCTCCTGGATATTTTCGGGGTATGTGGATATATATATAGAAGAAGGAAGTACGCCAGTGGAGCAACGAGGGGCCCACGAGGGTGGGGGGCGCGCCCACCCCCAGGGGGCGCGCCGGGCACCCTCGTGGCCGCCTCGTTTGTTGCTTGACATCCGCTCTAAGTTCCCTGGATTGCGTTTGTTCCAAAAAGACCGTTGTTATTTCAACTACACCAAATGATCTTTCGAATTGGTCAAGATCTCTAGTTTATGGCCCCTTCTATATATTCCTTTCCTTCGAAACACTGAAATAGGCAAAAAAAACAGCAATTCGGGATGGGCCTCCGGTTAGTAGGTTAGTCCTAAAAATGATATAAAAGTGTAGAGTAAAGCCCATAAACATCCAAAACAGGTAATATAATAGCATTGAACAATCAAAAATTATAGATACGTTGGAGACATATCAAGGCTCGAGGTGCGACGATACACCAGCAAGAGGAATCCACCATGGCGGAAGGAGTCAAGCAAGACGAGCAGCTCGGTTACTGGGAGGCGAGTGGTGGCTCACAGAGGTGGAGATGACGGCGGCGGCTGGCTCAAAGGCAAGGGCATGGCCGCAGGGGCGGAGGATGCGGTCGCACAAGAGGAACAGAGCAACAGTCGGCTTGTTGGCGGCAGGGACTCGCAAGCAGGGCCGACACGAGGGCAGCTTAGTGCGGCACGGAGGCGACTTGAGGTCGATCCCAGCGGATGGCGGCTCGAGGTGGGTGACCCTGCGGGGACGCGCAAGGCGGAGGCGGAGAGGCGGCCGCTGGTGAGAAAAGTCTACAACGAGGTGAGGAGAACCCATGGCGATAGAACCGCAACGGCGGCTGTAGAAGCAGACCGTGGGCGGGGCGATGGTGGAGATGAGCCAGCGCGACGGCTCATGGCAGCGGCGGGCCAGCAAGGATCGCAGTAGAGGCAGAGTCTGGTCAGACCCGGCGGCTTGCGAGCGACGGCAGTGGGGCGTCGAGGCCGGACGGCGACTTGAATCAGGGCACGAAAACGGAACGAGGATGAAGCGTCAACTCACCAGCGGCGGAGATTGAGGCGGAGGTGAGCACGGCGGCAGCTCAATGGTGGTGGTAGGAAGGCGGCCCTGCAACAGCACGACCAGGTGGAGGAGGGCGCGAAGCCGACAGAACGGTGAGGCCGTGGGGGCGGCTCCAGAGCATCAGTGGAGGCGACGGCGGGTCATGCCCGCGATTCAACAAGGTGGCTCGAGGAGCAGAGTACAAACAGGTGGCTTGAGCACACTGGTGCCAGGGCCGGCTCAACCTGGTGTGAGGCCGAGGCGGGCCCTGCGTGTTGGGGAACGTTGCAGAAAACAAAATTTTCCTACGGTTTCACCAAGATCAATCTATGAGTTCATCTAGCAATGAGAGAGAGGAGTGCATCTAATACCCTTGTAGATCGATCGGAGGCGTTCAAGAGAACGGGGTTGAGGGAGTCGTACTCGTCGTGATCCAAATCACCGGAGATCCTAGCGCCGAACGGACGGCACCTCCGCGTTCAACACACGTACGGTCAGCGAGACATCTCCTCCTTATTGATCCAGCAAGGGGGGGGAGAGGTTGATGAAGATCCAGCAGCACGACGGCGTGGTGGTGGATGCAGCAGGGATCCCGGCAGGCCTTCGCCAAGCGTCTGCTGGAGGGAGAGGTGTAGCAAGGGGGAAGGGAGGCGCCAAGTGCAAGGGTGCGGCTTCCCTCCCTCCCCCCTCTTTATATAGGGCCCCTAGGGGGGCGCCGGCCCTAGGAGATGGGATCTCCTAGGGGGGGCGCCGGCCAGGGGGGTGGCTTGCCCCCCAAGCCAGGTGGAGGCGCCCCCACCCCTAGGGTTTCCCAACCCTAGGCGCAGGAGGGCCCAAGGGGGGCGCACCAGCCCACCAGGGGCTGGTTCCCCTCCCACTTCAGCCCATGGGGCCCTCCGGGATAGGTGGACCCACCCGATGGACCCCCGGGACCCTTCCGGTGGTCCCGGTACAATACCGCTCACCCCCGAAACTTTCCCGATGGCCGAAACCTGACTTCCTATATATAATTCTTTACCTCCGGACCATTCCGGAAATCCTCGTGACGTCCGGGATCTCATCCAAGACTCTGAACAACTTTCGGTTTACTGCATACTCATATCTCTACAACCCTAGCGTCACCGAACCTTAAGTGTGTAGACCCTACGGGTTCGGGAGACATGCAGACATGACCGAGACGCATCTCCGGTCAATAACCAACAGCGGGATCTGGATACCCATGTTGGCTCCCACATGCTCCTCGATGATCTCATCGGATGAACCACAATGTCGAGGATTTAAGCAACCCCATATACAATCCCTTTGTCAATCGGTACGTTACTTGCCCGAGACTCGATCGTCGGTATCCCAATACCTCGTTTAATCTCGTTACCGGCAAGTCACTTTACTCGTACCGCAATGCATGATCCCGTGACCAGACACTTGGTCACATTGAGCTCATTATGATGATGCATTACCGAGTGGGCCCAGAGATACCTCTCCGTCATACGGAGTGATAAATCCCAGTCTCGATTCGTGCCAACCCAACAGACACTTTCGGAGATACCCGTAGTGCACCTTTATAGTCACCCAGTTACGTTGTGATGTTTGGCACAGCCAAAGCACTCCTACGGTATCTGGGAGTTGCACAATCTCATGGTCTAAGGAAATGATACTTGACATTTGGAGAAGCTCTAGCTAAACGAACTACACGATCTTTGAGCTATGCTTAGGATTGGGTCTTGTCCATCACATCATTCTCCTATGATGTGATCCCGTTATCAATGACATCTAATGCCCATGGTCAGGAAACCACGACTATTTGTTGATCAACGAGCTAGTCAACTAGAGGCTCACTAGGGACACATTGTGGTCTATGTATTCACACGTGTATTACGATTTCCGGATAATACAATTGTAGCATGAATAATAGACTATTACCATGAACAAAGAAATATAATATTAACCATTTTATTATTGCCTCTAGGGCATATTTCCAACAGTCTCCCACTTGCACTAGAGTCAATCATCTAGTTACATTGTGATGAATCAAGCACCCATGGAATTTTGGTGTTGATCATGTTTTACCCTAGGGAGAGGTTTAGTCAACGGATCTGCTACATTCAGGTCCGTGTGTACTTTACGAATATCTATGTCTCCATCTTGAACATTTTCACGTATAGAGTTCAAGCGACGCTTGATATGCCTGGTCTTCTTGTGAAACCTGGGCTCCTTGGCAAGTGCAATAGCTCCAGTGTTGTCACAGAAGAGTTTGATCGGCCCTGACGCATTGGCTATGACTCCTAGATCGGTGATGAACTCCTTCACCCAGATTGCTTCATGCTGCCTCCGAGGCTGCCATGTACTCTGCTTCACATGTAGATCCCGCCATGACGCTTTGCTTGCAACTGCACCAGCTTACTGCCCCATCATTCAAAATATACACGTATCCGGTTTGTGACTTAGAGTCATCCAGATCTGTGTCGAAGCTAGCGTCGACGTAACCCTTTACGACGAGCTCTTCGTCACCTCCATAAACGAGAAATATATCCTTAGTCCTTTTCAGGTATTTTAGGATGTTCTTGACCGCTGTCCAGTGTTCCCTGCCGGGATTACTTTGGTACCTTCCTACCAAACTTACGGCAAGGTTTACATCAAGTCTGGTACACAACATGGCATACATAATAGACCCTATGGCTGAGGCATAGGGGATGGCACTCATCTCTTTTTATCTTCTGCCGTGGTCGGGCATTGAGCCGAGCTCAATCTCACACCTTGCAATACAGGCAAGAACCCTTTCTTGGACTGATCCATATTGAACTTCTTCAATATCTTATCAAGGTATGTGCTTTGTGAAAGACCTATGAGGCATCTCGATCTATCCCTATAGATCTTGATGCCTAATATGTAAGCAGCTTCTCCAAGGTCCTTCATTGAAAAACACTTATTAAAGTAGGCCTTAATGCTGTCCAAGAGTTCTATATCATTTCCCATCAAAAGTATGTCATCTACATATAATATGAGAAATGCTACAGCACTCCCACTCACTTTCTTGTAAATGCAGGCTTCTCCATAAGTCTGCATAAACCCAAACGCTTTGATCATCTCATCAAAGCGAATGTTCCAACTCCGAGATGCTTGCACCAGCCCATAAATGGATCGCTGGAGCTTGCATACCTTGTTAGCATTCTCAGGGTCGACAAAACCTTCCGGCTGCATCATATAAAGTTCTTCCTTAAGATGACCGTTAAGGAATGCCGTTTTGACGTCCATCTGCCATATCTCATAATCATAGTATGCGGCAATTGCTAACATGATTCGGACGGACTTTAGCTTCGCTACGGGAGAGAATGTCTCATCGTAGTCAACCCCTTAAACTTGCCGTTAACCCTTAGCAACAAGTCGAGCTTTATAAATGGTAACATTACCATCTGCGTCCGTCTTCTTCTTAAAGATCCATTTGTTTTCTATCGCTCGCCGATCATCGGGCAAGTCTGTCAAAGTCCATACTTTGTTTTCATACATGGATCCTATCTCGGATTGCATGGCTTCAAGCCATTTGTTGGAATCTGGGCCCGCCATCGCTTCTTCATAGTTCGAAGGTTCACTATTGTCTAACAACATGATTTCCAGGACAGGGTTGCCATACCACTCTGGTGTGGAACATGTCCTCGTGGACCTACGAAGTTCAGTAGTAACTTGATCCGAAGTACCTTGATCATCATCATTAACTTCCTCTTCAGTTGGTGCTAGCACCACAGGAACATCTTCCTGAGCTGCGCTACTCACCGGTTCAAGAGGTAGTACTTCATCAAGTTCCACTTTCCTCCCACTTGCTTCTCTCGAGAGAAACTCTTTCTCCAGAAAGGACCCGTTCTTTGCAACGAAGATCTTGCCTTCGGATCTGAGGTAGAAGGTATACCCAATGGTTTCCTTGGGGTATCCTATGAAGACGCATTTTTCCGACTTGGGTTCGAGCTTTTCAGGTTGAAGTTTCTTGACATAAGCATCGCATCCCCAAACTTTTAGAAACGACAGCTTAGGTTTCTTCCCAAACCATAATTCATACAGTGTCGTCTCAACGGATTTAGACGGTGCCCTATTTAAAGTGAATGTAGCTGTCTCTAGAGTAAGGATGGCAATTTTATCCATGGACATGGATACCCATGGATATCCGACCCGAATGGATAGGGTTTGGATATACTTTTGTGTCCATGGGCGGCGCCCAAACCCGACCCGGTTGCTCATGGGTAGGACATGGATATAATCTTGTACCCATGGATATATCCAAAACCGACCCGATATTATGACTTGTTGGGAAAAAATCTGCTATCCCTACCCCACGGTCACATGTCCCGCTGAAATTTTACACTTTGTTATCTAAAACATGCAAAAGAAATCGCACAATCCCCATCGTAACTTTTAATAGTTGACATTCATTCCCATCCATAACATACTCCAACACCCCTTCTCTTATTTTTATCTCCTTGTTAAATGACCCGTCATTCTCATCTATTAGAAAAATAACCCTAAATGATATTTCGTTCTTAGTGGGTGTTGATTTACCATAAGTTGATGTTTACCGTAAGTGAGGCCTAGTCTGCCACAAGGTGAAGATTGGAAAAGCTTATGTTAACATTGTATTATGTCTATTTATATGTCTCGAGAGGACCCAATGAATATCCAGTGGGTATGGATATCCGACGGGTTTGGACATGGAAACGATTTTTCACCCATGGATGTTTTCATGGTTGGGCAGAGACTATCTTCATGGATATGGATATGGATTAGATATTGTTCAAACAGGTCCAAACCCGACCCATTGCCATCCTTACTCTAGAGCGTATCCCCAAAATGACAGCGGTAAGTCGGTGAGAGACATCATAGATCGCACCATATCCAATAGAGTGCAATTACGACATTCGGACACACCGTTACGCTGAGGTGTTCCAGGCGGCGTGAGTTGTGAAACGATTCCACATTTCCTTAAGTGCGTACCAAATTCGTGACTTAAATATTCTCCTCCACGATCTGATCGTAGGAACTTTATCTTTCGGTCACGTTGATTCTCTACCTCATTTTGAAATTCCTTGAACTTTTCAAAGGTCTCAGACTTGTGTTTCATCAAGTAGACATACCCATATCTACTCAAGTCGTCAGTGAGAGTGAGAACATAACGATATCCTCCGCGAGCCTCAACGCTCATTGGACCGCACACATCAGTATGCATGATTTCCAATAAGTTGGTTGCTCGCTCCATTGTTCCGGAGAACGGAGTCTTGGTCATTTTGCCCATGAGGCATGGTTCGCATGTGTCAAATGATTCATAATCGAGAGACTCTAAAAGTTCATCAGCATGGAGCTTCTTCATGCGCTTGACACCAATGTGACCAAGGCGGCAGTGCCACAAGTATGTGGGACTATCGTTATCAACTTTACATCTTTTGGTATTCACACTATGAATATGTGTAACATCACGTTCGAGATTCATTAAGAATAAGCCATTGACCATCGGGGCATGACCATAAAACATATCTCTCATATAAATAGAACAACCATTATTCTCGGATTTAAATGAGTAGCCATCTCGTATTAAACGAGATCCAGATACAATGTTCATGCTCAAACTTGGCACTAAATAACAATTATTGAGGTTTAAAACTAATCCAGTAGGTAAATGTAGAGGTAGTGTGCCGACGGCGATCACATCGACCTTGGAACCATTCCCGACGCACATCGTCACCTCGTCCTTCGCCAGTCTCCGTTTATTCCGCAGCTCCTGCTTTGAGTTACAAATATGAGCAACGACACCGGTATCAAATACCCAGGAGCTACTACGAGCACTGGTAAGGTACACATCAATTACATGTATATCACATATACCTTTAGTATTGCCGGCCTTCTTGTCCGCTAAGTACTTGGGGCAGTTCCGCTTCCAGTGACCACTTCCCTTGCAATAAAAGCACTCAGTTTCAGGCTTGGGTCCATTCTTTGACTTCTTCCCGGCAACTGGCTTACCGGGCGCGGCAACATCCTTGCCGTCCTTCTTGAAGTTCTTCTTACCCTTGCCTTTCTTGAACTTAGTGGTTTTATTGACCATCAACACTTGATGTTCCTTTTTGATTTCTACCTCTGCTGACTTCAGCATTGAAAATACTTCAGGAATAGTGTTCACCATCCCCTGCATATTGTAGTTCATCACAAAGCTCTTGTAGCTCAGTGGGAGCGACCGAAGGATTCTGTCAATGACCGCCTCGTCCGGGAGGTTAATGTCCAGCTGGGACAGGCGGTTGTGCAACCCAGAAATTTTGAGTATGTGCTCACTGACAGAACTATTTTCCTCCATCTTACAACTATAGAACTTGTCAGAGACTTCATATCTCTCGACCCGGGCATGAGCTTGGAAAACCATTTTCAGCTCCTCGAACATCTCATATGCTCCGTGTTGCTCAAAACACTTTTGGAGCCCCGGTTCTAAGCTGTAAAGCATGCTGCACTGAACGAGTGAGTAATCATCAGCACGTGACTGCCAAGTGTTCATAACGTCTTAGTTCTCTGGGATGGGTGCTTCACCTAGCGGTCCTTCTAGGACATATGCTTTCTTGGCAGCTATGAGGATGATCTTCAGGTTCCGGACCCAGTCCGTATAGTTGCTGCCATCATCTTTCAGCTTGGTTTTCTCTAGGAACGCGTTGAAGTTCATGTTGACATGAGCGTTGGCCATTTGATCTACAAGACATTTTTTGCAAAGATTTTAGACTAAGTTCATCTAATCAAATTATTTAATGAACTCCCACTCAGATTAGACATCCCTCTAGTCATCTAAGTGTTACATGATCCGAGTCGACTAGGCCGTGTCCGATCATCACGTGAGACAGACTAGTCATCATCGGTGAACATCTCCATGTTGATTGTATCTTCCATACGACTCATGTTCGACCTTTCGGTCTCTGTGTTCCGAGGCCATGTCTGTACATGCTAGGCTCGTCAAGTTAACCTAAGTGTTTTGCATGTGTAAATCTGTCTTACACTCGTTGTATGTGAACGTTAGAATCTATCACACCCGATCATCACGTGGTGCTTCGAAACAACGAACTGTCGCAACGGCGCACAGTTAGGGGGAACACTTTCTTGAAATTATTATGAGGGATCATCTTATTTACTACTGTCGTTCTAAGTAAACAAGATGCAAAAACATGATAAACATCACATGCAATCAAATAGTAGTGACATGATATGGACAATATCATATAGCTCTTTTGATCTCCATCTTCGGGGCTCCATGATCATCTTCGTCACTGGCATGACACCATGATCTCCATCATCATGATCTCCATCACCGTGTCTCCATGAAGTTGCTCGCCAACTATTACTTCTACTACTATAGCTAACGGTTTAGCAATAAAGTAAAGTAATTACATGGCGTTAAATCATTGACACGCAGGTCATACAATAATTAAGACAACTCCTATGGCTCCTGCCGGTTGTCATACTCATCGACATGCAAGTCGTGATTCCTATTACAAGAACATGATCTCATACATCACAATATATCATTCATCATTCATCACAACTTTTGGCCATATCACATCAGAAAGCAATTGCTGCAAAAACAAGTTAGACGTCCTCTAATTGTTGTTCCATCTTTTACGTGGCTGCAATAGGGTTCTAGCAAGAACGTTTTCTTACCTACGAAAAAAAACCACAACA
Source organism: Triticum timopheevii (assembly GCA_963921465.1). Classification (NCBI taxonomy): domain Eukaryota; kingdom Viridiplantae; phylum Streptophyta; class Magnoliopsida; order Poales; family Poaceae; genus Triticum; species Triticum timopheevii. The sequence continues at coordinate 501,610,704 of OY997272.1, forward strand.
TGATTTGTTAACTTCTATTTACCCTTCATAAGGACCCTTTTCATCGAATCCGCTCCAACTAAAGTGGGAGAGACAGACACCCGCTAGCCACCTTATGCAACTAGTGCATGTCAGTCAGTGGAACCTGTCTCACGTAAGTGTACATGTAAGGTCGGTCCGAGCCGCTTCATCCCACAATACCGCTGAAGCAAAATAAGACTAGTGGCAAGAAAGTTGACTACATCTACGCCCACAACAGATTTGTGTTCTACTCGTGCAAAGAGAACTACGCATAGACCTAGCTCATGATGCCACTGTTGGGGAACGTTGCAGAAAATAAAATTTTCCTACGGTTTCACCAAGATCAATCTATGAGTTCATCTAGCAACGAGAGAGAGGAGTGCATCTACATACCCTTGTAGATCGAGCGGAAGCGTTCAAGAGAATGGAGTTGAGGGAGTCGTACTCATCGTGATCCAAATCAGCGGAGATCCTAGCGCCGAACGGACGGCACCTCCGCGTTCAACACACGTACGGTCAGCGAGACGTCTCCTCCGTCTTGATCCAGCAAGGGGGAAGGAGAGGTTGATGAAGATCCAGCAGCACGATGGCGTGGTGGTGGATGCAGCAGGGATCCCGGCAGGGCTTCGCCAAGCGTCTGCGGGAGGGAGAGGTGTAGCAAGGGGGAAGGGAGGCGCCAAGTGCAAGGGTGCAGCTGCCCTCCCTCCCCCCTCTTTATATAGGGCCCCTAGGGGGAGCGCCGGCCCTAGGAGATGGGAGTCCTAGGGGGGCGCCGGCCAGGGGGGTGGCTTGCCCCCCAAGCCAGGTGGAGGCGCCCCCACCCCTAGGGTTTCCCAACCCTAGGCGCAGGGGGGCCCAAGGGGGGCACACCAGCCCACCAGGGGCTGGTTCCCCTCCCACTTTAGCCCATGGGGCCCTCCGGGATAGGTGGCCCCACCCGGTGGACCCCCGGGACCCTTCCGGTGGTCCCGGTACAATACCGGTGACCCCCAAAACTTTCCCGATGGCCGAAACCTGACTTCCTATATATAATTCTTTACCTCCAGACCATTCCAGAACTCCTCGTGACGTCCGAGATCTCATCCGGGACTCCGAACAACTTTCGGTTTACTACATACTCATATCTCTACAACCCTAGCGTCACCGAACCTTAAGTGTGTAGACCCTACGGGTTCGGGAGACATGCAGACATGACCGAGACGCCTCTCCGGTCAATAACCAACAACAGGATCTGGATGCCCATGTTGGCTCCCACATGCTCCTCGATGATCTCATCGGATGAACCACGATGTCGAGGATTTAAGCAACCCCTTATACAATTCCCTTTGTCAATCGGTACGTTACTTGCCCGAGACTCGATCGTCGGTATCCCAATACCTCGTTTAATCTCGTTACCGGCAAGTCACTTTACTCGTACCACAATGCATGATCCCGTGACCAGACACTTGGTCACATTGAGCTCATTATGATGATGCATTACCGAGTGGGCCCAGAGATACCTCTCCGTCATACGGAGTGACAAATCCCAGTCTCGATTCGTGCCAACCCAACAGACACTTTCGGAGATACCCGTAGTGCACATTTATAGTCACCCAGATACGTTGTGACGTTTGGCACACCCTAAACACTCCTACGGTATCCAGGAGTTGCACAATCTCATGGTCTAAGGAAATGATACTTGACATTTGGAAAAGCTCTAGCTAAACGAACTACACGATCTTTGAGCTATGCTTAGGATTGGGTCTTGTCCATCACATCATTCTCCTAATGATGTGATCCTGTTATCAATGACATCCAATGCCCATCGTCAGGAAACCACGACTATCTGTTGATCAACGAGCTAGTCAACTAGAGGCTCACTAGGGACACGTTGTGGTCTATGTATTCACACGTGTATTACGATTTCCAGATAACACAATTTTAGCATGAATAATAGACTATTACCATGAACAAAGAAATATAATAATAACCATTTTATTATTGCCTCTAGGGCATATTTCCAACAGTCTCCCACTTGCACTAGAGTCAATCATCTAGTTACATTGTGATGAATCAAGCACCCATGGAATTTTGGTGTTGATCATGTTTTACCCTAGGGAGAGGTTTAGTCAACGGATCTGCTACATTCAGGTCCGTGTGTACTTTACGAATATCTATGTCTCCATCTTGAACATTTTCACGTATAGAGTTCAAGCGACGCTTGATATGCCTGGTCTTCTTGTGAAACCTGGGCTCCTTGGCAAGTGCAATAGCTCCAGTGTTGTCACAGAAGAGTTTGATCGGCCCTGACGCATTGGCTATGACTCCTAGATCGGTGATGAACTCCTTCACCCAGATTGCTTCATGCTGCCTCCGAGGCTGCCATGTACTCTGCTTCACATGTAGATCCCGCCACGACGCTTTGCTTGCAACTGCACCAGCTTACTGCCCCATCATTCAAAATATACACGTATCCGGTTTGTGACTTAGAGTCATCCAGATCTGTGTCGAAGCTAGCGTCGACGTAACCCTTTACGACGAGCTCTTCGTCACCTCCATAAACGAGAAATATATCCTTAGTCCTTTTCAGGTATTTTAGGATGTTCTTGACCGCTGTCCAGTGTTCCCTGCCGGGATTACTTTGGTACCTTCCTACCAAACTTACGGCAAGGTTTACATCAAGTCTGGTACACAGCATGGCATACATAATAGACCCTATGGCTGAGGCATAGGGGATGACACTCATCTCTTTTTATCTTTTGCCGTGGTCGGGCATTGAGCCGAGCTCAATCTCACACCTTGCAATACAGGCAAGAACCCTTTCTTGGACTGATCCATATTGAACTTCTTCAATATCTTATCAAGGTATGTGCTTTGTGAAAGACCTATGAGGCGTCTCGATCTATCCCTATAGATCTTGATGCCTAATATGTAAGCAGCTTCTCCAAGGTCCTTCATTGAAAAACACTTATTAAAGTAGGCCTTAATGCTGTCCAAGAGTTCTATATCATTTCCGATCAAAAGTATGTCATCTACATATAATATGAGAAATGCTACAGCGCTCCCACTCACTTTCTTGTAAACGCAGGCTTCTCCATAAGTCTGCATAAACCCAAACGCTTTGATCATCTCATCAAAGCGAATGTTCCAACTCCGAGATGCTTGCACCAGCCCATAAATGGATCGCTGGAGCTTGCATACCTTGTTAGCATTCTTAGGGTCGACAAAACCTTCCGGCTGCATCATATACAGTTCTTCCTTAAGATGACCGTTAAGGAATGCTGTTTTGACGTCCATCTGCCATATCTCATAATCATAGTATGCGGCAATTACTAACATGATTCGGACGGACTTTAGCTTCGCTACGGGAGAGAATGTCTCATCGTAGTCAACCCCTTGAACTTGCCGATAACCCTTAGCAACAAGTCGAGCTTTATAAATGGTAACATTACCATTTGCGTCCGTCTTCTTCTTAAAGATCCATTTGTTTTCTATCGCTCGCCGATCATCGGGCAAGTCTGTCAAAGTCCATACTTTGTTCACATACATGGATCCTATCTCGGATTGCATGGCTTCAAGCCATTTGTTGGAATCTGGGCCCGCCATCGCTTCTTCATAGTTCGAAGGTTCACTATTGTCTAACAACATGATTTCCAGGACAGGGTTGCCATACCACTCTGGTGTGGAACATGTCCACGTGGACCTACGAAGTTCAGTACTAACTTGATCCGAAGTACCTTGATCATCATCATTAACTTCCTCTTCAGTTGGTGCTGGCACCACAGGAACATCTTCCTGAGCTGCGCTACTCACCGGTTCAAGAGGTAGTACTTCATCAAGTTCCACTTTCCTCCCACTTACTTCTCTCGAGAGAAACTCTTTCTCCAGAAAGGACCCGTTCTTTGCAACAAAGATCTTGCCTTCGGATCTGAGGTAGAAGGTATACCCAATGGTTTCCTTGGGGTATCCTATGAAGACGCATTTTTCCGACTTGGGTTCGAGCTTTTCAGGTTGAAGTTTCTTGACATAAGCATCGCATCCCCAAACTTTTAGAAACGACAGCTTAGGTTTCTTCCCAAACCATAATTCATACAGTGTCGTCTCAACGGATTTAGACGGTGCCCTATTTAAAGTGAATGTAGCTGTCTCTAGAGTAAGGATGGCAATTTTATCCATGGACATGGATACCCATGGATATCCGACCCGAATGGATAGGGTTTGGATATACTTTTGTGTCCATGGGCGGCGCCCAAACCCGACCCGGTTGCTCATGGGTAGGACATGGATATAATCTTGTACCCATGGATATATCCAAAACCGACCCGATATTATGACTTATTGGGCAAAAATCTGCTATCCCTACCCCACAGTCACATGTCCCGCTGAAATTTTACACTTTGTTATCTAAAACATGCAAAAGAAATCGCACAATCCCCATCGTAACTTTTAATAGTTGACATTCATTCCCATCCATAACATACTCCAACACCCCTTCTCTTATTTTTATCTCCTTGTTAAATGACCCGTCATTCTCATCTATTAGAAAAATAATCCTAAATGATATTTCATTCTTAGTGGGCGTTGATTTACCATAAGTTGATGTTTACCATAAGTGAGGCCTAGTCTGCCACGAGGTGAAGATTGGAAAAGCTTATGTTAACATTGTATTATGTCTATTTATATGTCTCGAGAGGACCCAATGAATATCCAGTGGGTATGGATATCCGACGGGTTTGGACATGGAAACGATTTTTCACCCATGGATATTTTCATGGTTGGGCAGAGACTATCTTCATGGATATGGATATGGATTAGATATTGTTCAAATAGGTCCAAACCCGACCCATTGCCATCCTTACTCTAGAGCGTATCCCCAAAATGACAGCGGTAAGTCGGTAAGAGACATCATAGATCGCACCATATCCAATAGAGTGCAATTACGACATTCGGACACACCGTTACGCTGAGGTGTTCCAGGCGGCGTGAGTTGTGAAACGATTCCACATTTCCTTAAGTATGTACCAAATTCGTGACTTAAATATTCTCCTCCACGATCTGATCGTAGGAACTTTATCTTTCGGTCATGTTGATTCTCTACCTCATTTTGAAATTCCTTGAACTTTTCAAAGGTCTCAGACTTGTGTTTCATCAAGTAGACATACCCATATCTACTCAAGTCGTCAGTGAGAGTGAGAACATAACGATATCCTCCGCGAGCCTCAACGCTCATTGGACCGCACACATCAGTATGCATGATTTCCAATAAGTTGGTTGCTTGCTCCATTGTTGCGGAGAACGGAGTCTTGGTCATTTTGCCCATGAGGCATGGTTCGCATGTGTCAAATGATTCATAATTGAGAGACTCTAAAAGTTCATCAGCATGGAGCTTCTTCATGCGCTTGACACCAATGTGACCAAGGCGGCAGTGCCACAAGTATGTGGGACTATCGTTATCAACTTTACATCTTTTGGTATTCACACTATGAATATGTGTAACATCACGTTCGAGATTCATTAAGAATAAGCTATTGACCATCGGGGCATGACCATAAAACATATCTCTCATATAAATAGAACAACCATTATTCTCGGATTTAAATGAGTAGCCATCTCGTATTAAACGAGATCCAGATACAATGTTCATGCTCAAACTTGGCACTAAATAACAATTATTGAGGTTTAAAACTAATCTCGTAGGTAAATGTAGAGGTAGCGTGCCGACGGCGATCACATCGATCTTGGAACCATTCCCGACGCACATCGTCACCTCATCCTTCGCCAGTCTCCGTTTATTCCGCAGCTCCTGCTTTGAGTTACAAATATGAGCAACGACACCGGTATCAAATACCCAGGAACTACTACGAGCACTGGTAAGGTACACATCAATTACATGTATATCACATATACCTTTAGTGTTGCCGGCCTTCTTGTCCGCTAAGTACTTGGGGCAGTTCCGCTTCCAGTGACCACTTCCCTTGCAATAAAAGCACTCAGTTTCAGGCTTGGGTCCATTCTTTGACTTCTTCCCGGCAACTGGCTTACCGGGCGCAGCAACATCCTTGCCGTCCTTCTTGAAGTTCTTCTTACCCTTGCCTTTCTTGAACTTAGTGGTTTTATTGACCATCAACACTTGATGTTCCTTTTTGATTTCTACCTCTGCTGACTTCAGCATTGAAAATACTTCAGGAATAGTTTTCACCATCCCCTGCATATTGTAGTTCATCACAAAGCTCTTGTAGCTCGGTGGGAGCGACTGAAGGATTCTGTCAATGACCGCCTCGTCTGGGAGGTTAATGTCCAGCTGGGACAGGCGGTTGTGCAACCCAGACATTTTGAGTATGTGCTCACTGACAGAACTATTTTTCTCCATCTTACAACTATAGAACTTGTCAGAGACTTCATATCTCTCGACCCGGGCATGAGCTTGGAAAACCATTTTCAGCTTCTCGAACATCTCATATGCTCCGTGTTTCTCAAAATGCTTTTGGAGCCCCGGTTCTAAGCTGTAAAGCATGCTGCACTGAACGAGTGAGTAATCATCAGCACGTGACTGCCAAGCGTTCATAACGTCTTAGTTCTCTGGGATGGGTGCTTCACCTAGCGGTCCTTCTAGGACATATGCTTTCTTGGCAGCTATGAGGATGATCTTCAGGTTCCGGACCCAGTCCGTATAGTTGCTGCCATCATCTTTCAGCTTGGTTTTCTCTAGGAACGCGTTGAAGTTCATGTTGACATGAGCATTGGCCATTTGATCTACAAGACATTTTTTGCAAAGATTTTAGACTAAGTTCATCTAATCAAATTATTTAATGAACTCCCACTCAGATTAGACATCCCTCTAGTCATCTAAGTGTTACATGATCCGAGTCGACTAGGCCGTGTCCGATCATCACGTGAGACAGACTAGTCATCATCGGTGAACATCTCCATGTTGATTGTATCTTCCATACGACTCATGTTTGACCTTTCGGTCTCTGTGTTCCGAGGCCATGTCTGTACATGCTAGGCTCGTCAAGTTAACCTAAGTGTTTTGCATGTGTAAATCTGTCTTACACTCGTTGTATATGAACGTTAGAATCTATCACACCCGATCATCACGTGGTGCTTCGAAACAACGAACTGTCGCAACGGCGCACAGTTAGGGGGAACACTTTCTTGAAATTATTATGAGGGATCATCTTATTTACTACCGTCGTTCTAAATAAACAAGATGCAAAAAACATGATAAACATCACATGCAATCAAATAGTAGTGACATGATATGGCCAATATCATATAGCTCTTTTGATCTCCATCTTCGGGGCTCCATGATCATCTTCGTCACTGGCATGACACCATGATCTCCATCATCATGATCTCCATCACCGTGTCTCCATGAAGTTGCTCGCCAACTATTACTTCTACTACTATAGCTAACGGTTTAGCAATAAAGTAAAGTAATTACATGGCGTTAAATCATTGACACGCAGGTCATACAATAATTAAGACAACTCCTATGGCTCCTGCCGGTTGTCATACCCATCGACATGCAAGTCGTGATTCCTATTACAAGAACATGATCTCATACATCACAATATATCATTCATCATTCATCACAACTTTTGGCCATATCACATCACAAAGCAATTGCTGCAAAAACAAGTTAGACGTCCTCTAATTGTTGTTGCATCTTTTACGTGGCCGCAATAGGGTTCTAGCAAGAACGTTTTCTTACCTACGAAAAAAAACCACAACATGATTTGTTAACTTCTATTTACCCTTCATAAGGACCCTTTTCATCGAATCCGCTTCAACTAAAGTGGGAGAGACAGACACCCGCTAGCCACCTTATGCAACTAGTGCATGTCAGTCGGTGGAACCTGTCTCACGTAAGTGTACGTGTAAGGTCGGTCCGAGCCGCTTCATCCCACAATACCGCTGAAGCAAAATAAGACTAGTGGCAAGAAAGTTGACTACATCTACGCCCACAACAGATTTGTGTTCTACTCGTGCAAAGAGAACTATGCATAGACCTAGCTCATGATGCCACTGTTGGGGAACGTTGCAGAAAACAAAATTTTCCTACGGTTTCACCAAGATCAATCTATGAGTTCATCTAGCAACGAGAGAGAAGAGTGCATCTACATACCCTTATAGATCGAGCGGAAGCGTTCAAGAGAATGGAGTTGAGGGAGTCGTACTCGTCGTGATCCAAATCATCGGAGATCCTAGCGCCGAACGGACGGCACCTCCGCGTTCAACACACGTACGGTCAGCGAGACGTCTCCTCCGTCTTGATCCAGCAAGGGGGAAGGAGAGGTTGATGAAGATCCAGCAGCACGACGGCATGGTGGTGGATGCAGCAGGGATCCCGGCAGGGCTTCGCCAAGCGTCTGCGGGAGGGAGAGGTGTAGCAAGGGGGAAGGGAGGCGCCAAGTGCAAGGGTGCGGCTGCCCTCCCTCCCCCTCTTTATATAGGGCCCCTAGGGGGAGCTCCGGCCCTAGGAGATGGGAGTCCTAGGGGGGCGCCGGCCAGGGGGGTGGCTTGCCCCCCAAGCCAGGTGGAGGCGCCCCCACCCCTAGGGTTTCCCAACCCTAGGCGCAGGGGGGCCCAAGGGGGGCGCACCAGCCCACCAGGGGCTGGTTCCCCTCCCACTTCAGCCCATGGGGCCCTCCGGGATAGGTGGCCCCACCCGGTGGACCCCCGGGACCCTTCCGGTGGTCCCGGTACAATACCGGTGACCCCCAAAACTTTCCCGATGGCCGAAACCTGACTTCCTATATATAATTCTTTACCTCCAGGCCATTCCGGAACTCCTCATGACGTCCAGGATCTCATCCGGGACTCCGAACAACTTTCGGTTTACTGCATACTCATATCTCTACAACCCTAGCATCACCGAACCTTAAGTGTGTAGACCCTACGGGTTCGGGAGACATGCAGACATGACCGAGACGCCTCTCCGGTCAATAACCAACAACGGGATCTGGATACTCATGTTGGCTCCCACATGCTCCTCGATGATCTCATCGGATGAACCACGATGTCGAGGATTTAAGCAACCCCGTATACAATTCCCTTCGTCAATCGGTACGTTACTTGCCCGAGACTCGATCGTCGGTATCCCAATACCTCGTTTAATCTCGTTACCGGCAAGTCACTTTACTCGTACCGCAATGCATGATCCCGTGACCAGACACTTGGTCACATTGAGCTCATTATGATGATGCATTACCGAGTGGGCCTAGAGATACCTCTCCGTCATACGGAGTGACAAATCCCAGTCTCGATTCGTGCCAACCCAACAGACACTTTTGGAGATACCCGTAGTGCACCTTTATAGTCACCCAAATACGTTGTGATGTTTGGCACACCCTAAGCACTCCTACGGTATCCAGGAGTTGCACAATCTCATGGTCTAAGGAAATGATACTTGACATTTGGAAAAGCTCTTGCTAAACGAACTACACGATCTTTGAGCTATGCTTAGGATTGGGTCTTGTCCATCACATCATTCTCCTAATGATGTGATCCCGTCATCAATGATATCCAATGCCCATAGTCAGGAAACCATGACTATCTGTTGATCAACGAGCTAGTCAACTAGAGGCTCACTAGGGACACGTTGCGGTCTATGTATTCACACGTGTATTACGATTTCCGGATAACACAATTGTAGCATGAATAATAGACTATTACCATGAACAAAGAAATATAATAATAACCATTTTATTATTGCCTCTAGGGCATATTTCCAACACTGCGGCCGTGACGATGGAGGCAGCCGGCAACTTGACGTGAGGTCTGCACGAAGGCGGCTCTGGGAGGAGAGCCAGACAGAGGCGGAATCTGGTTTTTGAAGACGTCCGGTCGTGCACCTCAGTAGCAGCGGCTTACAGCAACAGTGGCCTCAAAGCGGCGACTCAGGGCAGCAACAATTTTAGCAGGTAGCAGGGATGACGCATCGGGGCGGCTCAACGCAAGAGCGACGCAAGGCCATGGCGGTGGCAACCTTGCAAGTCACAACTGAAGTAATCAGCTCTTCAGCCTTGTACGTACAAATTCTTGTTGATATTGATGGCCGGTTTGACCGCTACTGGTAGCGGCTCTCAGGAAGAGGCAGAGGCGCTCGATGACAGGAACACACAGGCCGTGATGGCTCGGCAATTGAAGAATAAAGTTGCGGCCTTGGCCCCACGGTGGGCGCCAACTATAGTGGAATCGTCACGGGAGATGTCCTAGTGTGAGGACTTAGTCGTGAGGCCAACGTATCCATGTGGTAGCTTGAGAGGGGTTGATCGGAATCGAGAGACGCAACACAAGACAAGGGTTTAGATAGCTTCGGGCCCCGAGAAACATCATTCGGTAACAAAACAACCCTACATGTTGTTTGTGGCTAAGTCTCATTATCATCACAAGGGAGTCGCCGTATTGTCGGCTCTCCTAGTTGTGTCTAGCCTTAAAGATTATTTTCTCTTCTCCCTCTTGGGGTGCCCCGCCCCTCCTTATATAAGTAGAAGGGGCGGGTTACATGTAGAGTCCAACTCAGATTAGGACTTAACCTATTCTGACGTCTCACCATGGGCTTCTCATAACACGCTTCTCACCATGGACTTCTTAACGTTTTGGGCTTCTTAACTCCAGGCAACTCATTTTCATGGCTAAGTACTTGTCGGGTCATAATTGTCTGCCGGCTTACAATCTGGCTTATAACTGTCTGCCGGCTTACAATCTGGCTTATAATCTGCCCGCCGGCTTACAATCTGTCAGCTTACAATCTGGCTTATAACTATCTGCCGGCTTACAATCTAGCTCATAACTGTTCGCCGGCTTACAATCTGCCGGCTCACAATCTGGCTTATAATCTGCCGGGTCACCAACGAGTCACCAGGCTCGGGTGGTTTACCAATGAAACACCAAGTCCTAACCGGGTCATACTTCCAGCCGAGTCATACCGCGTGGTATATCCCCGACACTACTACTACAAGTCACTTACCACCAGGCTCACAGGAATTCATGCCCAGTCTAGATGGGAACATATCCCACAAGCCAATTCAGAACAACTGTCTGTGAAGCAAAGTCTTCATCGCATCCAAGACCCCACTTTCTCCACTTGCAGGTCCTCCAATGACGCCATGGCGTTCTCCGCATGTGTTAATCCCTTGAAAATCTTGAAGCAGACATGTCCTAAGGTGTCAACAAAAAAAGAGCTTCACGATACCCCGGTGAAGCCGGCTGCGCTGATATTACAGGTGCACACGACCGGCCCTTAACCAATCAAGGTGTCCAAAAAGCGTCATATATGCCAGTCCTTGTCTTCCTTCAAAGGAGATGTCAGAACTCACCGATGACCAGATCAAAGAGGATTGACCATAAGTAGGACGAAGACTTCACGCGAAGACCACGAGTGCCACCGCTCGGCCGATTATATTGGGAGACATGAGATCCTGCCGGCAACCAGCCCCATCCTCCCTGGACGAGCAGTACAGGCCAGCCCCCTAGCCGTGGCCTCTCTGAATCAACGACCCGGCCTCCAGCCGGATCTGCGTAGGGACGAACTCGAGGGATGGTAGCCCCACACCACGGGCGTTGCCAGATGCGGGCCTACCTTGCCGCGGACAGCGAGCTCCAGGCCGGCGGCCACCCAAGCTGGACGACGAAGAGTAGGGACAACCGGCGGCGGCACATTTCAGGCGCTAGGGTTTGGGAGGAGCAGCATGTGAAGCGAGGGAGGGGAAGGAGAAGTGGGGCGGCCCCGCCGCCGCCAACCCACGCCGAGGCTTAGTCCGGTAGGGACTACTGGCGGAAGAGGCGAAGGAGGAGGGGTCGGTGGCGGCGGGACTAGGATCTGCCAGTGTCGCCCTTGGGGGACGACGCGGGGGCAGATTCATTTTCTGCTTATAAGTTTTTTTTTGTATTGTTTGAAAATATAGAGCTGCTTAGGAGGCAATATTTTTTTGTTTTGTTTTTGAACTTGGAATATTTCATTCCATCAACTAACGCGCCGAGCAGAATCGCTGGCTACAAAGTGCTGGGCAAAGGCAGGGGCTTGACCTGGCCATACGGCTGGAGGTGCAAGCTCCAACTTCGACCTGAACAGCGCGAGAGCATCTGCAACTTTATTATAGGCCTTAGGGCAGTACTCAACTTGAAAATGACTAAAATTAAGAGAAGCAAAAGCTTTTATTTCCCTAAAAAGGACCCCATTGGAAGAGAGGTCAAAACTGGATGACTTGAGCGCATGGACTAGCATCATTGCATCCGTTTCCACCATGGTTGTGATGATTCCCAGCTCCTGTGCCTTGTGTATTGCCTGAAGGCATGCTTCAGTTTCAGCATGTAACACATCCTGTGCGTGTCTCATGCAGCCTGCCCCCGCGACGACCACATTCCCTTTCATGGTCACGAATAACATAGCCCCAACCTCCAGAGGTTGATTCAGTGTTAAAACTGCCATCAATATTAATCTTCAGAGCTCCTTCAGCTGCTTTTTCCCACTTGTCTGTCTTCTGCACTATTGGGTTCTTCTCTGCACCAAAGAAAAGTTTGAACTCCTCCGCTGTACTTCGTGTTTGCCAGAAAGCTAGAAATTTCTGTGTGCTTCCCCTTGGTTCTGGCTCTGTTCCTAGCATTCCACCATGTCCATATGAGTGCAAAGGTCAGGGTCTGCTGGTCTAGATCACCCCGAAGGAGCTCGAGAACAACATCCTTTAGGTCATGCATGTCTCTGCATTTTTAATCTCACCTGTTCAAGATTGCAGTTCCCTCCAAAGCTGCCGAACCGGTTTGCACCGGAACAGACAGTAGCTGCCATCTTCGTCCATCCGATTGCAGATGGGGCACAAACAGTCGACGTCCATCCCTCTTCGCTTCAAGTTTGTACACCACGGCAGACTTTTATGAGCTATTCTCCACAGGAATTGCTGATTCTTCATTGGGCAAGGTGCTTTCCATATAATATTCCAACAGAAACCGCTCGGCTCGACGTGTGACTGCCTTCCTGACCAGTTTGCACACCCTCCAGGTCCTTGCAAAATTTATAGGCAGATGTCTTCCATATCCTCCTTAAACGGAATTGCCAGGATGAGTGCAGCATCAGGTGTCCAGAACACCGAGTTAACTAGTTGCTCATCCCATGCTGCCGTGAAAGGATCGATGATCTCGTTTGCAGTTGTGATCAGGGCATTGCCGCAGTGGGTAAACGGCCGTCTATCATATTTATACTGCTTAGGAGGCAATATTTATTTACAAATTGTAGAAGATTTTCTTTTCAACCCATTTGATGAAAATTCAACTATAAACATCCTCACTTTAAATAACATGTATACTAAAAATGTGCTAACATCTTTCCATGGCCGGAAAAGAACTAAAAACAGTAAATGACTAATACAACATATATATTGTTTCACTTGCATAAGTATATACATCAAAAGTTTATACGACAAACCACACGGTATGTGTGGTAAGCAACTTCATATTTGAAATCGAGCTATGATGCTTTAGGTCGTTAGAAGATAAAAATTAATCCAGAAAAAAGAAGTCTATACAACAAGACGTGAAGATGTGGTTGTAAACCATTAAAAACGATTAAAAAAAACTTGTATATGAAATATTTTGCTGAATATAAACTCGTTCGTCAGATCCAATCTATGTTCTGACTGGCTCAAGTAGCTTTCTGCTAATTTTAACTGAAAGAGGTTTCTTAAAAATGCTACAATTACAAGTATTGTGCTTGGGTCCAACAAGGACAGAGAAAAGGTCCCTAAAAAAGGTGAATTCCTAAGTAACGGCTGGTACCGTTCATCCAATTTCAGGAAATCAGGGTACCCATCTCATCTTGTGGTTCCATGTTTCCACAATAATAGACCAGGGTTTCTTGGATGATTTGTTTTTCTGTTAGTTGTATGTAAGGTCAAAGACATGGTTGCATACCAATATATGCTACAGAATCAGCCTATGTTGAAATAACTGGCCTCAATTTGGGCGTGAGCCACACCCTTCTCGCCCTGCCCAAGGGCCGGCTCTGATGAGATGAAAACTTGATCTCAAAATAAAAAATAAAAAATAAAAAATGATGAGATGGAAACTGAAATCACTTGGCAGAGGTTTCTTTTCTGTCAGAACCAGCCGTCTTTCTACCTCGGAATTCATGAAAACTTGGCATACCCACCTCGTCGGAGGACGGGCCATGGCATGGCATGGCACCACGAGTTCAGATAATTTGCTTGCACTGCAGCACGATGGTATCCCAGGCTCTCAGTCCCAAAATTTCTTCTGCGTCATTATATTCCAGGTTCTCAGCATGCAGCTATTCCATGCTATGCGCCTATGCTGTCCTGCGCCTAGCTGACTAGTAGTTGCTCACAGGTCACACAGCACTGTTGATATGGGGCTAGGAAGCCAGGCCCGGCCACGAAATTTTGCCCACTCTGTTCTTAACAACACTGTCTGCCACCTGTATAACAGTCAAACATCACATAGCCGTTAGCAAAAGCTTGACCGAGACCTTATTCATAGATGATATGAGCTCAATGTAAACATGGATCAACTGGGGGGGGGGGGGGGGGGGTATTCAGCAGGGCTGCTGCTTTTTTCCAAAAGCAATGCGGCTGAAGAGATGGTATAAACCGCTCCAGTACAGAATTACAGCTTAGTTAATCCAAAAGATATTGCAGCGCACAGACAAACAGCAAGATATATCTAATCTATCCTTCTGCTGGCTCCAGTCATCAAAGCTTGGTATAAGATTTCAAATAAAACGGCATATCTGGTCAGTAATAATTTCAGCTACACTGAAGTGCTATGTGAGATGCATTTTCTTTGTCAGTCATTTGGTTTATTCTCATATGCGATAGTTAACCCATGTCTTCATGTTCCTAGTTTAATACCATCTGATCAACAAATCAGCTCAAGTTAGCAGGACAGTTTTTCAGAGGTGGACAGCTTTGAATAGCAGCCAAGCAACCACATTTGTTCAGTATCACCATTGTGTATACAAGTATATCTGCTCATTATATTTCTTGTGTTTTGTGCCGTAACAATAACATAGGAAGAAATGCAGATGTTCTGTTTTTTAAACTGGAACCCTCCTCATTTCTATTCTAATAACTGGATGAGTAAGATTCTGCTTGCAATAAGCCTGCTAGTAATGCTCCCAGAGAAGCTGGGCTCTCGAGACTCCAGAGTGTGTGAAATTGAGTTTGGTTGTCAAACAGAGACAAGAAAAGTTTTGTCGAATGCATGCTTAATGAGTAATGACAGGAAATTCAGTCTTGGGTCTTTGTGGTTCATTTGAGAGAGAGGCAAAAAAAAAAAAGGTTCCACAAGGACTGGATGGATGGAATGGTGACCGAATATCTGGTCGCCACTTTTGCTGATTATTTTGGCGATGTGAAACTGTAAGTTTACACAATAAGTGTTATTGACCTATACCAGGATGCGGACGAAGAGCACTCGGCGACGCAGCACACCGAAATCACGACCGCTGCTATGCCAGCTGGGGATGCATGCATGTTTTGACTAAAGGATTTCTCATATGTGAATACATGACCACGGCGTACATCGGAACAGTGCCTGACTCTGCATCGGCATTGAATAGGCTTGCATGGGTTACATTAGAAAACAGAACAGTGTGCGTCGCATTAAATTGGTTCCTGTATCAGTCCATTCCTGCACAAAAAAAAAAGCAAGGATTCATTCGAGAGTCCACTGTTCATCTTCCCCACGCACTCCTCCAGCGAGGGTGTATAGTGTATACACAGCTCGTGCGGAAATCCATCGCTCCAAAACTTACGGAAGGGAGATGATTCCTACATCAAATCTTCCGATGGATCCGGCTTCAGCAGCCATGGAAGGTAAGGGCTCTGAGATTACTCTCTTTCAGGAATGGCCCTTAGCCCACGGATACATTCTTATCTGCATGGGTTAACCATGGCTCCGCATGGGTTAACCACAAATTTGGGTTCCAGGGCAGGACCGGGTCGGAGGATGCCGGCCATGCGCAGACCCGGGTCAAGGACGCCGGACACGAGCATGAAGCCCAAGACCTCGACCAGGGCAATCACGGCGTGTACTGCTGCCGAGGCGAAGCATGGCCAGAACAAGGTTGGCGGTGACGGGAAAAACCAGGATCTGGACGATGTACACGCAGCTCAAGGATGCAGCCGGCGGCGATGTTATGGCTGGCTGCGGGAACGCAGAACATGGAGTTGGTGCCATGGAAGACGCGGTGGGTAAAAACGCGGCAAGAATGCATAAGACAAGGAAAGAAAGTGCATGAACTTTAGAAAGATGATAAGTGGAAGGATTGGTGAGGAGGAACGCATGTCCAGGGAAAGAATGGCGTGATGGGGAGAAGAAAGGGGTGGGGTGCGCGTGGATTGAGTTGATTGTTGGGTCTTGGGTGGTTGGACGCTGGTGGTTGAGGTCGATTGGGCATGGGTGTACTGTCTGACAATGTCAGTGCAGAAAAACAGGCCTAGATACAGAGCAAGCATATGCGAGATACATGACGAATTAATTCTTAATACGGACTGCCTAATATAGAAGATGTGAATCCCGAGGCTAGTCAATGGGTCAGATTCCAATGGGTGGAGTCGCCGAGTGCTCCTACGCACTTTCGCCTATACCATAGCTATGAATGCAGACAACTTTTCAAATTGGTTTGAAGACATAAAATTTTGAAAAATTGCACATCTACCAAAATTTGTGCCATGACCTGAACTATATCACTAGATCCTGAAATCATAAATCATATTCATACATGTTCATCAAATTTGGGAACTCCAGTGCAAATTGATCAGTGAAGAAATATAAGAGCGTTTAGATCACTGAAGTAGTGATCTAAATACTCTTATATTTCTTTACAGAGGGTGTACTAATCATTTTTATCTTTTTATTTTATAATAGATGCAATCTTATTTAGTAATATTCCTATAAGCCATACTGGGGATTATGGAAGGGGAGCCTTGGCGTAGTGGTAAAGCTACTGCCTTGTGACCATGAGGTCACGGGTTCAAGTCCTGGAAACAGCCTCTTACAAAAATGTAGGGAAAGGCTGCGTACTATAGACCCAAAGTGGTCGGACCCTTCCCCGGACCCTGCGCAAGCGGGAGCTACATGCACCGGGCAGCCCTCTCTCTCACAAGAGAACTAGGAAAAAGCTTCATGGGCTGTGCATATGATGTATAAAGCAAATGAAAACATACTCACATCGCCTGTTTCCTTGGCAAATTACTTCGGTTCATACACTGCTGCTTCCGCTGCAAATTGCTCCGACAAAATGTGCAGACTTGTATCAACCACCCTGTAAAAAGGAAAAATATGTATGTTTTATAATATAGATAACCCGGCTTACCATAAATCCAATCAGAAAGTAAAGGCCAAAGAACTGCAAGTTACATCCTTGGTTAGTCTAATCGATGAACTTATCGTGTCATCGCCAGGATGAACATAAATATCTCACAGAGGCACATATACCACCAATAATTACGCTTCGGAACAAAAAACAACAGACACCATTACTGAAACTAGTTACTGCCTTTACTACTTTTTTGAACTAGATCACCACTGCTACGATTCAAGTTCTCATCTCCCTACTGCTTACAGGCAGGATGGCGATGATTGGCTACAGTTAGTTATATCTGCTCAAACCTGCTACAACTAGCCATTTTGTCCTGCATTTTCTCTGCCCTTGAGTATGCAAGTTTTCAAGAATTGGTATTTCTTTAACTTTACTCGGTGAGAGTTAGCATATTATCATTAATCAATACAGTATATTCTTGTGATTTCTGCAATAGAAGAAAAGGACATCACTTATGTGCCTGAAGAGACCAAAAATATGTGTGGAACGGTAAAACCAACGAAGGGCAAATTGGTTTAGGCTTAGCTGGCTACTTGCATAACACAAACATTAAGTTTTACACTAAGTTTCCATTAAACCAATTCATCTTGGTCAAGTAAAAGGAAAACTCAGAGCTTTACAACAGAAAGCGTTTAGAATAGAAGCAATCAAGTAAGGGATTTTCATACTCCCTCCGTCCCAAAATTCTTGTCTTAGATTTGTCTAGATACGGATGTATCTAATACTAAAACATGACTTGATACATCCGTATTTAGACAAATCTAAGACAAGAATTTTGGGACGGAGGGAGTATTTCAGTAGGTAAAATAAAAAATTGGTCCAGGTTCCAGAGTAATTTACATCATAGCTTGTTCAAATTAAAATAGCGAGAAAAACCCAGCTATTAGTATTGGTATATCTTTATTGCCATGTAGGTTTCTCTGCATTTCTTTCAGGTAGTGAACTGGTTTTTGGAGTGGGGTAAGGTAGGACTGCAAACCAAGCTATACCAGCAAATGCAGGTACGAAATAAGGATAAAACTAAAGTCGATTGAAACACGCTGGTTTGTCGTTTATATTGATCCATCTACAATGTACTGTTGCATAGGTTAAATTGAATTTATCTCAGGCAGCAAACTGATTTTTAGAGAAGGGGTGAGCAGCCAACAAGTGCTACTCCCTCCGATCCATATTACTTGCCTTAGATTTGTCTAGATACGGATGTATCTAACACACAAGTAATATGGACCGGAGGGAGTAAGATATACGTATGAGGGAAATTCCATTGAAACAATATACAAAACACAAGTGTTAGCCACCAAAAACGTGATTGCCTACCACAGTATTGTAGCAACCGTTTTGATTCTAAAGTTCAAGTTTGAAATATTACAATACAACTACACAATAGAGTACGTTGTGTCGCTGTTAGCTGCCCTTTGGTAAAACGATGTCCATGTTAGCATCCATATGTAACTTAGGCCCTCCTTGCTCAGGGAAAAGTAGGCAAAATAAGTACTGATGACCAAAACTGTACAGAATGCAGCAAACGTCTAATACGGCTACTAATAGTTGGCACTTGCCAGTAAAACCAGGGAAGTGGTTACCTCATGTACGCTCTGACTATTCGTGCTAACAATAAATCTTGCAGAACTCATCTCCTTCTAATACCAATGCTCTTCTTCTTCTGTGTGATCGAAAAACGTCTTGACATTGCAACATTGTAAAATTTTCTCATATGCTCTGAAAGCCGATGTATTGCGCCAAGGTTGCCAACAGCTGACAATTGCAGCATGATAGAATCGAACTTCTTGTACGACAGTTTCATGTCATGGTTTATTACTTCATCTAGAAGAGTGGTCGCATCTTCCGTTCTTCCACAATCAAACAGCCCATCAATCATTATTTCGTAGGTATCAACAGCACGTCGACATCCTCTCTTGTCCATTTCAGTCCAAATATCAAGTGCCCTGTGTGGCTCTCTCATCGAAAAAAACATCACCATCAGCATATTGTAAGTATGAACACTGGGCTCACAGTGTGCTTCTATCATCCTCTCGGCGAGTTTGAGCGCATCATCAGCCTTCTGAAGACGACAAAGCACCTCAAGAAAGCAATTGTAAGTGACAATGTCAGGAGGAAACCCAGCCTTCCCCATCTCCTCCAAAATGCAGTAGGCAGCATCAAGTCTATCCACCAAGCACATGCCTTCAGTCAAATCTTTAAAGGTTGATACATCAGGCATGCAGCCTCGTTTAATCATATCTGAAATCAGCTCAAAGCACTCATCCATCCGATCAGCTTTGGCTAGCGCAACAATCATAATAGCATATACCTTAGCAGTGGGAGAGGATATCTTGGATCCCTCGGTCCTCATGAACTCAAACAACTCTCTTGCCTCCGAGATCAAACCAGCGCTGCAGAACGAGTCAATAGCAGCAATGTACGTGAAGTTCTCTGGGGTGTGCTTCATCTCAATCATTTCCTCGAGCACCTTCATGGCCTTCTTGGGGTCCCTGGCGCGGCACCACCCAAAGAACAGGATGCTGTAGGTCTCGGCATTTCCCTGCAGCTTCTTCTTTACCCGACCAAACACCGTCTCCGCCTCCCTGACCATCCCGCACTTGCAGAACGCGTCCAGGAGGATGTTGAGCGCGTCGGTCTCCGGCGGCGTGCGCATCCGCACCCGCCGCTTCTTCGCCAGCTTCCTGAGGTTGGTGAGGTGCTTCTCAGTGTAGGCGCGCAGGATGCCCAGCAGGTCCTCGACGGGCACCGATCTCGTGCCGTGGCGCTTCATGTGGTCGAGCACGTCGCAGAGGACGCCGAACTGGCGCGACTTGTACCGCGTGCCGGAGAGGATGTCGATCATGTCGTTGTACGTCCGGTGCTCGTGCTCGTAGTTGTCCTGCTGGGAGGCCCAGGCGAAGAAGCGGAAGGCCAGCTTCTCCTCGTAGCGCAGACGGTGCATCACGTCGGCCACGAGCGGGGTGGTCAGCTCGGCGCCCAGCGCGTCGAGGGCGGCCTCCGTGCCCTCGTTGGAGCCCTCCTCCGTCCCTGTCACCGCGTCGTAGATCCTGTCGGACAGAGACGCGACGTGCTCCTCCTGGAGGTTCGTGGGGAGGAGGACGTGCCCGGAGGAGAACCGCCGCGCCGGGAGGTCCGGGAGATGGCGCCGCGGGGGCGGGGGCGGGGCCTGAGCTCGGTTTAACGGCGGGGAGGATGCGCGCGAGTAGTATGCGGCGGCGGTGGAGGACGAGGGCGCGGCGGCGAGAAGGCGGCGGAGGTGGCGGAGCCGGAGGGGGATGTTGGGGGATATCATGTGGCTTGGGAACGTGAGGCAAGGAGGGGTGGGGGATTCAGAGGCTGAAACGGACACGGCGGCCGGCGGCCGGCGGCGCGGAGGGTGCTTGTTTCTATGGTGGGTTCTGAGAAGGGACTCTGAGAAGAGGGAAGGGGATTGTAGGCCTAGACACACTATCTAGGCTAAGCGGGCCGAAGGTAATGGAAATGGACTCATTACACACAGTTTTCCATCTTCACAAAAAAATACACTCATTTTTCCTTAAATCATTTATTAAAATTAATGCCCCTAAAATATTAAAATTAACAATTAATAAAAAGAGAAAATAGAAAATAAACATCAAAACTTGATGTAAGGTAGTGTCGTCCGCTTCTCTTTCATATGTTTCCCCTCCCTCTCGCGTTTTGATTTTTTTTCTCCATTTTTTTTGTCAATTTTCCCTAAGAACCACCTCAATTGATCCACCTTTTATTACCTTATCAAATAAAATTATATTTTATTTGGTAATTCAGTAAGTGCTTAATTACTTAAATAAATGTTAGAATATACTTTTATACAATCATATTAATATGAGCAGGTAAATCACGGGCTAACCTACTAGATATTTATGCCTTGTTGCAACACACATGCAATTATATAGTTCCTCAAAACAAGTATGGACACGCTACATTTTTTTATGAGTATTTATCTAGTCTAGAAGAAAAATGACAGAACCAAGACAAGTGATGGCTGAGCTGCATATTAGGCTGAAAATGGTTCTGAGTTAATCATGTATGTTCTTTTCTTTTTAATTGTTGGTGTGCATACGTGAATTATATTAGCAAAGCAATAAAGAAAAACAACTGACATGATGTCCTACACGCCCCGTTCAGTTCTCTTAATTTATAATTCATGTGTGGGGTCAACCACGTTTTACAACGTGCTCACAATCACGGCCACACGAGTTGCATCATGTGGTTGTCGTCAACACATCTCATTTTCATTCTTGTCCCCATCCTTCTCCGCAGGGCCTTCCATGGGCCTATGCGGGTTGTGCGACCGCACAAGGCCCCCAAATTTCAGGCCCTCCAGTTTTGGGTCCAATGCCTATTTTTGTTTTGGGTCCTTTTCTACAGTTAGTCGCTTGCTCCCCCAAACCGCGCCTGCTCCTAAATCTCCTGAAGCGAGCCTTTCCCAAGTCCCAATCTACAGTCTGCCAATCCATCGATCTTTCCCGGGACAAATTGGCGAAAGTGTGGCGGAGACGAGCTGACGTGAGTGCGGCGCTGCCGCACAGAGACGTAGGTGTTGTCTTGCTTTTGAATGCTTCATTTCGTGCCTAGAGACACAATTCATAGCCCTTCTTGTATGAAGAACTGATTCCATGATTTCGCTAGCCGCCGGATGCTCGGCAAGTTGCAGCAAATCCCAATACACAAGTAGAAGCAATAGATGGCCGATCTGTCAGTACACTTAAATTGAATCCCTATTTAATTTATACTATTTTGTGATGTTGAATAATTATATTAGTGAGTATATTTTGTGGATATGCATCAGTTCATCAATCAAACTTTTAGGGAAGATATATAGTAGGTTAGTTGATCAAGTTGATACACACCAAGATATCCAAGACAGTTGCTCATTTAAAATCTAGTTTTAGTCTTTTTTTTGTTATATTATCTTGACAAGCCTAAAATTTATGCAATGTTTGAATTAATTAGAATTTTTTTTATTAAAAAATTGTGTATTATACAAATTTTAGGGCCACAATTTGCATTTCGCACCGAGGCCCCAAATTTCTAAAGACGTCCCTGCTTCTCCGAGTTTAGAAAATATAAGTTGTTGATACCCGCGAGGGTGGTGGGTTTGCCAAATCAGTGGTGGAGCTTCCTAGGGCCAAAGAGCGCCATGGCCGCCCTACTCTGAAAATGATTTAGGATCTTCTTAATTTTCAAGCTTAAATATAAAATATTACTCTTGGCCTCTCGACTATGTTTTGGCCCTCTCAGCATTCTCCATCAAGTTCGACCACTTTGTCGAATGATGTTCATCATAGAAAACGAGGTTAGTGACTACAATACGTATCTTACACACCCACGTTATTGTTCAGTAACTCGCGCCTAATTCTTTTTAACATTACGGGGAGGGGATGCAATGTTATACTCAAAAGTCACTACCGTTAACTTTTGTTGCGGTGCTCGTATTTGCTTCCTCCTTTGTTATCAGATTAGCATATACATGTGCTTTCTATTTGTTCGTTAGCTAGCTATAGTGATATGATTTCTTATGCTAGGCCATTCATGTATGTGGGATGATGAGATTGACGAGTCTTCGTGTTGCATGCATTTCAATGATAGTTCAAGTGTAGTTTCAGTGATATCGCATGTGTGAAAAACATATAATGTCATGTGTTGGATACAGTTTAGTGGCAGTATATATGTTGGGAAATGTAGCATGCAATTTCAAAAAATTTCCTACGCTCACGCAAGATCTATCTAGAAGATGCATAGCAACGACAGGGGGAGAGTGTGTCCACGTACCCCCGTAGACCGAAAGCGAAAGCGTTAACTTGACGCGGTTGATGTAGTCAAACATCTTCTCGAATCAACCGATCAAGTACCGAACGTACGACACCTCCAAGTTCTGCACACGTTCAACTCGATGACGTCCCTCGAACTCTTGATCCAGTAGAGGTACGAAGGAGTAGATGAGTTTCGTCAGGACGACGGCATGGTGAAGGTGTTGGTGATGTGATCCGCGCAGGGCTTCACCTAAGCACTACAACAATATGACCAGAGGAGTAAACGGTGGAGGGGGGCACCGCACACGGCTAAGAAACAACTGTTTGTCTTGGGGTGCCCCCCTGCCCCGTATATAAAGGAGGAGAGGGGAGGAGGCCGGCCCTAGGGGCGCGCCAAGTGGGGGAGTCCTACTAGGACTCCCAGTCCTATTCGGCCCCCCTTCCTTCCAACGAAGGGGAAAAGGGAAAGAGAGGGAGAGGAAGAGGGAAAGGGGGGCCACGCCCCCTCCCGTGGTCCAATTCGGAATCCCCATGGGGGGGCGCCACCTCCTCGTGGCCTGCCTCTCCTCTCCCTATGGCCCATTAAGGCCCATTACTTCAACGGGGGTTTCCAGTAACCCCTCGGTACTTTGATATTTATCCGAAACACTCTGGAACCATTCCGATGTCCGAATATAACCTTCCAATATATCAATCTTTACCTCTCGTCCATTTCGAGACTCCTTGTCATGTCCATGATCTCAGTCGGGACTTCGAACAACCTTCGGTCACCAAAACACATAACTCATATAATACATATCGTCATCGAACGTTAAGCGTATGGACCCTACGGGTTCAAGAACTATGTAGACATGACCAAGACACCTCTCCGGTCAATAATCAATAGCGGAACATGGATGCTCATATTTTTTTTTTGAGAACTGATGACAGTGAGTAATCCTCACTGCCTTTATATTAAAATAATTAAGGTTAGGGGGGGTGTCAGAGATGTCCAGGACTGTACAAGGTTACATGGTACGTGAGAAAAAAAAGGGGGGGGTGGTTGTCAGCTATACAACACAACCGAAAAGAGACTCAAAGTAAATCTACAATAGCAGTGATGGATGGAGCCAACTCCTGCTTAGCTCTATGAACCAGCATAGCAAAATCATTTTTGAATCTGTTCCTCCAAGAATCAAACGAAGGCTGGACCCCCCTGAAATGTTTGTCATTCCTCTCCTTCCAGATCCCCCAAGCAGCAACCGTGAAGACTTCCAAGAACATTGGCCGCGTCCACCTGGTTTTGCCTTCGTGCACCATTTTAATCCAGTCAGGATCACTCTGCCATTGTATTCCACATATTCTACATATTCTACGAAGAGCTTTATCGGTCGAACCGCAATGTCAACATACGTTATTCCCTTTGTCATCGGTATGTTACTTGCCCGAGATTCGATCGTCGGTACCTTCATACCTAGTTCAATCTCATTACCTGCAAGTCTCTTTACTCGTTTCGTAATGCATTATCCCGCAACTAACTCATTAACTTCTTTTGCAAGGCTTCATATGATGTGCAGTACTGAGAGGGCCCAGAGATACCTCTCCGATACTCAGAGTGGCAAATCCTAATCTCGATCTATGCCAACCCAACAAACACCTTCGAAGATACCTGTAGAGCATCTTTATAATCACCAAGTTACGTTGTGATGTTTGATAGCACACAAGGTATTCCTCCGATGTCCGCGAGTTGCATAATCTCACAGTCGGAGGAATATGTATTTGACATGAAGAAAGCAGTAGCAATAAAACTGAACAATCATTGTGCTATGCTAACGGATGGGTCTTGTCCATCACACTATTCTCCCAATGATGTGATCCCGTCCATCAAATGACAACACATGTCCATGGCTAGGAAACTTAACCATCTTTGATCAATGAGCTAGTCAAGTAGAGGCATACTAGGGACGCGGTGTTTTGTCTATGTATTCACACATGTATCAAGTTTTGGGTTAATACAATTCTAGCATGAATAATAAACATTTATCATGCATGATATAGGGAAATATAAAATAACAACTTCATTATTGCCTATAGGGCATATTTCCTTCAGTCTCCCACTTGCACTAGAGTCAATAATCTAGTTCACATCTCCATGTGATTTAACACCAATAGTTCACATCTATATGTGATTAATACCCATAGTTCACATCGCCATGTGACCAACAACCAAAGGGTTTACTAGTCAATAATCTAGTTCACGTCGCTATGTGATTAACACTCAGAGGGTACTAATGTGTGATCATGTTTTGCTTGTCAGAGAAGTTTAGTCAACGGGTCTGCCATATTCAGAGCCGGATGTATTTTGCAAATTTCCTATGTCTACAATGCTCTGCATGGAGCTACTCTAGCTAATTGCTCCCACTTTCAATATGTATCCAGATTGAGACTTAGAGTCATCCGGATCGGTGTAAAAGCTTGCATCGACGTAACTCTTTATGATGAACTCTTTATCACCTCCATAACCGAGAAATATTTCCTTAGTCCTCTTAGGTAACTAAGGATAACTTTGACTGCAGTCCAGTGATCCACTCCTGGATCATTATCGTACCCCCTTGGCAAACTCATGGTAAGGTACACAATAGGTCTGGTACACAGCATAGCATACTTTATAGAACATATGGCTGAGGCACAGGGAATGACTTTCATTCTTTTTCTATTTTCTGTTGTGGTCGGGTTTTGAGTCTTACTCAATTTTACACCTTGCAATACAGGCAAGAACTCCTTCTTTGATTGTTCCATTTTGAACTAATTCAAAATCTTGTCAAGGTATGTACTCATTGAAAAATCTTATCAAGCGTCTTGATCTATCTCTATAGATCTTGATGCCCAATATGTAAGCAGCTTTACTGAGGTATTTCTTTGAAAAAACTCCTTTCAAACTCTCCTTTATACTTTCCAGAAAATTCTACATCATTTCCGGTCAATAATATGTCATTCACATATACTTATCAGAAAGGTTGTAGTGCTCCCACTCACTTTCTTGTAAATACAGGCTTCATGGCAAGTCTGTATAAAACTATATGCTTTGACCAATTCATCAAAGCGTATATTCCAACACCGAGATGCTTGTGAAGGAAATATGCCCTAGAGGCAATAATAAAGTTATTATTTATTTCCTTATATCATGATAAATGTTTATTATTCATGCTAGAATTGTATTAACCGGAAACATGATACATGTGTGAATGCATAGACAAACTTAATGTCACTAGTATGCCTCTACTTGACTAGCTCATTAATCAAAGATGGTTATGTTTCCTAACCATAGACATGAGTTGTCATTTGATTAACGGGATCACATCATTAAGAGAATGATGTGATTGACTTGACCCATTCCGTTAGCTTAGCAGTTGATCGTTTAGTATGTTGCTATTGCTTTCTTCATGACTTATACATGTTCATACAACTATGAGATTATGCAACTCCTTTGTGTGCTACCAAACGTCACAACGTAACTGGGTGATTATAAAGGAGCTCTACAGGTGTCTCCAAAGGTACATGTTGAGTTGGCGTATTTCAAGATTAGGTTTTGTCACTCCAATTGTCGGAGAGGTATCTGTGGGCCCTCTCGGTAATGCACATCACTATAAGCCTTGCAAGCAATGTAGCTAATGAGTTAGTTACGGAATGATGCATTACATAACGAGTAAAAAGACTTGCCGGTAATGAGATTGAACTAGGTATTGAGATACCGACGATCAAATCTCGGGCAAGTAACATACTGATGACAAAGGGAACAACGTATGTCATTATGCGGTTTGACCGATAAAGATCTTCGTAGAATATGTAGGAGCCAATATGAGCATCCAGGTTCCACTATTGGTTATTGACCGGAAACGTGTCTCGGTCATGTCTACATAGTTCTCGAACCCGTAGGGTCCGCACGCTTAAAGTTTTGATGACAGTTATATTATGAGTTTATGAGTTTTGATGTACCAAAGGTTGTTCGGAGTCCCAGATGTGATCACAGACATGACGAGGAGTCTCGAAATGGCCGAGACATGAAGATTGATATATTGGAAGCCTATATTTGGATATAGGAAGTGTTCCGGGTGAAATCGGGATTTTACCGGAGTACCGAGGGGTTACCGGAACCCCCCGGGGGCTTAATGGGCCATAGTGGGCCTTAGTGGAGAAGAGGAGAGGAGGCCAGGACAAGGCCGCGTGCCCCTCCCCCCTAGTCCGAATAGGACAAGGAGAGGGGGGCGCCCCCCTTTCCTTCCTCTCTCTCCCTCCTCTTTCCCCCCTTCTCCTAGTCCAACAAGGAAAGGAGGGAGTCCTACTCCCGGTGGGAGTAGGACTCCCCATGGCGCGCCTCCTCCCTGGCCGGCCGCCCCCTCCCCCTTTGCTCCTTTATATACGGGGGCAGGGGGCACCTCTAGAGTCACAACAACAGATCATTGATCTCTTAGCCATGTGCGGTGCCCCACTCCACCATAGTCCTCCTCGATAATATTGTAGCGGTGCTTAGGCGAAGCCCTGCGACGGTAGAACATCAACATCATCACCACGCCGTCATGCTGACGGAACTCTCCCTCGACACTCGGCTGGTCGGAGTTCGAGGGACGTCATCGAGCTGAATGTGTGCTAGAACTTGGAGGTGCCGTACTTTCGGTGCTTGATCGGTCGGGCCATGAAGACGTATGAATACATCAACCGCGTTGTTCTAACGCTTCCGCTTTCGGTCTACGAGGGTACGTGGACACACTCTCCCCTCTCGTTGCTATGCATCACCATGATCTTGCGTGTGCGTAGGATTTTTTTTGAAATTACTACGTTCCCCAACAGTGGCATCCGAGCCTGGTTTTATGTGTAGATGTTATATGCACGAGTAGAACACATGTGAGTTGTGGGCGATACAAGTCATACTGCTTACCAGCATGTCATACTTTGGTTCAGCGGTATTGTTGGATGAAGCGGCCCGAACCGACATGACGCGTACGCTTACGCGAGACTGGTTCTACCGACGTGCTTTGCACACAGGTGGCTGGCGGGTGTCAGTTTCTCCAACTTTAGTTGAACCGAGTGTGGCTACGCCCGGTCCTTGAGAAGGTTAAAACAGCACTAACTTGACGAACTATCATTGTGGTTTTGATGCGTAGGTAAGAACGGTTCTTGCTCAGCCCGTAGCAGCCACATAAAATTTGCAACAACAAAGTAGAGGACGTCTAACTTGTTTTTGCAGGGCATGTTGTGATGTGATATGGTCAAGACGTGATACTACATTTTATTGTATGAGATGATCATGTTTTGTAACCGAGTTATCAGCAACTGGCAGGAGCCATATGGTTGTTGCTTTATTGTATGCAATGCAAACGCCCTGCAATTGCTTTACTTTATCACTAAGCGGTAGCGATAGTCGTAGAAGCAATAAGTAGAAAAACGACAATGATGCTACGATGGAGATCAAGGTGTCGCGCCGGTGACGATGGTGATCATGACGGTGTTTCGGAGATGGAGATCACAAGCACAAGATGATGATGGCCATATCATATCACTTATATTGATTGCATGTGATGTTTATCCTTTATGCATCTTATTTTGCTTTGATTGACGGTAGCATTATAAGATGATCTCTCACTAAATTTCAAGGTTTAAGTGTTCTCCCTGAGTATGCACCGTTGCGAAAGTTCTTCATGCTGAGACACCACGTGATGATCGGGTGTGATAGGCTCTACGTTCAAATACAACGGGTGCAAAACAGTTGCACACGCGGAATACTCAGGCTAAACTTGACGAGCCTAGCATATACAGATATGGCCTCGGAACACTGAGACCGAAAGGTCGAATGTGAATCATATAGTAGATATGATCAACATAGTGATGTTCACCATTGAAAACTACTCCATCTCACGTGATGACCGGACATGGTTTAGTTGATTTGGATCACGTGATCACTTAGATGACTAGAGGGATGTCTGTCTAAGTGGGAATTCTTTAGTAATATGATTAATTGAACTTAAATTTATCATGAACTTAGTACCTGATAGTATTTTGCTTGTCTATGTTTGTTGTAGATAGATGGCTCGTGTTGTTGTTCCGTTGAATTTTAATGCGTTCCTTGAGAAAGCTAAGTTGAAAGATGATGGTAGCAATTACATGGACTGGGTCCTTAACCTGAGGATTATCCTCATTGCTGCACAGAAGAATTACGTCCTGGAAGCACCGCTGGGTGCCAGGCCTGCTACAGATGCAACTGACGACGTTAAGAACGTCTAGCAGAGCAAAGCTGATGAGTACTCGATAGTTCAGTGTGCCATGCTTTATGGCTTAGAACCAGGACTTCAACGACGTTTTGAACATCGTGGAGCATATGAGATGTTCCAGGAGTTGAAGTTAATATTTCAAGCAAATGCCCAGATTGAGAGATATGAAGTCTCCAATAAGTTCTATAGCTGCAAGATGGAAGAGAATAGTTCTGTCAGTGAACATATACTCAAAATGTCTGGGTATAATAATCACTTGATTCATCTGGGAGTTAATCTTCCTGATGATAGTGTCATTGACAGAATTCTTCAATCACTGCCACCAAGCTACAAGAGCTTCGTGATGAACTATAATATGCAAGGGATGGACAAGACTATTCCAAGCTCTTCGCAATGCTAAAGGCTGCGGAGGTAGAAATCAAGAAGGAGCATCAAGTGTTGATGGTCAATAAGACCACCAGTTTCAAGAAAAAGGGTAAAGGGAAGAAGAAGGGGAACTTCAAGAAGAACGGCAAACAAGTTGCTGCTCAAGAGAAGAAACCCAAGTCTGGACCTAAGCCTGAGACTGAGTGCTTCTACTGCAAGCAGACTGGACACTGGAAGCGGAACTTCCCCAAGTATTTGGCGGATAAGAAGGATGGCAAAGTGAACAAAGGTATATGTGATATACATGTTATTGATGTGTACCTTACTAATGCTCGCAGTAGTACCTGGGTATTTGAACTGGTTCTGTTGCTAATATTTGCAACTCGAAACAGGGACTGCGGATTAAGCGAAGATTGGCTAAGGACGAGGTGACAATGCGCGTGGGAAATGGTTCCAAAGTCGATGTGATCGCGGTCGGCACGCTACCTCTACATCTACCATCGGGATTAGTTTTAGACCTAAATAATTGTTATTTGGTGCCAGCGTTGAGCATGAACATTATATCTGGATCTTGTTTGATGCGAGACGGTTATTCATTTAAATCAGAGAATAATGGTTGTTCTATTTATATGAGTAATATCTTTTATGGTCATGCACCCTTGAAGAGTGGTCTATTTTTATTGAATCTCGATAGTAGTGATACACATATTCATAGTGTTGAAACCAAAAGATGCAGAGTTGAATCTCGATAGTAGTGATACACATATTCATAATGTTGAAGCTAAAAGATACAGAGTTGATAATGATAGTGCAACTTATTTGTGGCCCTGTTGTTTGGGTCATCTTGGTGTAAAGCGCATGAAGAAACTCCATACTGATGGACTTCTGGAATCACTTGATTATGAATCACTTGGTACTTGCGAACCGTGCCTCATGGGCAAGATGACTAAAACGCCGTTCTCCGGAACTATGGAGCGAGCAACTGATTTGTTGGAAATCATACATACTGATGTGTGTGGTCCAATGAATATTGAGGCTCGCGGCAGGTATCGTTATTTTTTGACCTTCACAGATAATTTGAGCAGATATGGGTATATCTACTTAATGAAACACAAGTATGAAACATTTGAAAAGTTCAAAGAATTTCAGAGTGAAGTGGAAAATCATCTTAACAAGAAAATAAAGTTTCTACGATCTGATCGTGGAGGAGAATATTTGAGTTACGAGTTTGGTCTTCAATTGAAACAATGTGGAATAGTTTCACAAACTAATGCCACCTGGAACGCCACAGCTTAGTGGTGTGTCCGAAAGTCATAACCGTACATTATTGGATATAGTACAATCTATGATGTCTCTTACCGACTTACCACTATCGTTTTGGGGTTATGGATTAGAGACAGCTGCATTCACTTTAGATAGGGCACCATCAAAATCCGTCGAGACGACGCCTTATGAACTGTGTTTTGGAAAGAAACCAAAGTTGTCATTTTTTGAAGTTTGGGGCTGCGATGCTTATGTGAAAAAGTTTCAACCTGATAAGCTCGAACCTAAATCAGAGAAGTGCGTCTTCATAGAATACCCAAAGGAAACTGTTGGGTACACCTTCTATCACAGATCTGAAGGCAAGATATTCGTTGCTAAGATGGATCCTTTCTAGAGGAGTTTCTCTCAAAAGAAGTGAGTGGGAGGAAAGTAGAACTTGATGAGGTAACTGTACCTGCTCCCTTATTGGAAAGTAGTACATCACAGACATCAGTTCCTGTGATTCCTACACCAATCTAGTGAGGAAGCTAATGACGATGATCATGAAGCTTCAGATCAAGTTACTACCGAACCTCGTAGGTCTTCCAGAGTAAGATCCGCACCAGAGTGGTTCGGTAATCCTGTTCTGGAAGTCATGTTACTTGACCATGATGAACCTACGAACTATGAGGAAGCGATGATGAGCCCAGATTCCGCGAAATGGCTTGAAGGCCATGAAATCTGAGATGGGATCCATATATGAGAACAAAGTGTGGACTTTGGTGGACTTGCCAGATGATCGGCGAGCCATAGAAAATAAATGGATCTTCAAGAGGAAGACAGACGCTGATAGTAGTGTTACTATCTACAAAGCTCGACTTGTCGCAAAAAGGTTTTCGACAAATTCAAGGTGTTGAATATGATGAGATTTTCTCACTCGTATCGATGCTTAAGTCTGTCCGAATCATGTTAGCAATTGCCATATTTTATGAAATCTGGCAAATGGATGTCAAAACTACATTCCTTAATGGATTTATTAAAGAAGAGTTGTATATGATGCAACCGGAAGGTTTTGTCAATCCTAAAGGTGCTAACAAAATGTGCAAGCTCCAGCGATCCATCTATGGACTGGTGCAAGCATCTCGGAGTTGGAATATACGCTTTGATAAATTGATCAAAGCATATAGTTTTATACGGACTTGCGGTAAAGCCTGTATTCACAATAAAGTGAGTGGGAGCACTACAACCTTTCTGATAAGTATATGTGAGTGACATATTGTTGATCAGAAATGATGTAGAATTTTTCTGGAAAGCATAAAGAAGTGTTTGAAAGGAGTTCTTTAAAAGAAAGACCTCAGTAAAGCTGCTTACATACAATATCTATAGAGATATATCAAGACGCTTAATTGGACTTTCACAAAGCACATACCTTGATGAAGTTTTGAAAAAGTTCAAAATGGATCAAGCAAAGAAAGGGTTCTTGCCTGTATTACAAGGTGTGAAGTTGAGTCAGACTCAATGCCCGACCACAGCAGAAGATAGAGAGAAAATGAAAGATGTTCCCTATGCTTCAGCCATAGGCTCTATCATGTATGCAATGCTGTGTACCAGACCTGATGTATGCTTAGCAATAAGTTTAGCAGGGAGGTACCAAAGTAATCCAGGAGTGGATCACTGGACAACGGTCAACAATATCCTGAAATACCTGAAAAGGAGTAATGATATGTTTCTCGTTTATGGAGGTGACAAAGAGCTAGTCGTAAATGGTTACGTCGATGCAAGCTTTGACACTGATCCGGACGATTCTAAATCGCAAACCGGATACGTGTTTATATTGAACGGTGGAGCTGTCAGTTGGTGCAGTTCTAAACAAAGCATCGTGGCGGGATCTACATGCGAAGCGGAGTACATAGCTGCTTCGGAAGCAGCAAATGAATGGCTCTGGATGAAGGAGTTCATTTCTGATCTAGGTGTCATACCTAGTGCATCGGGACCAATGAAGATCTTCTGTGACAATACTGGTCCAATTGCCTTGGCAAAGGAATCCATATTTCACAAGAGGACCAAGCACATCAAGAGACGCTTCAATTCCATCCTGGACCAAGTCCAGGTGGGAGACATAGAGATTTACAAGATACATATGGATCTGAATGTTGCAGACCCGTTGACTAAGCCTCTTCCACGAGCAAAACATGATCAGCACCAAGACTCCATGGGTGTTAGAATCATTACTGTGCAATCTAGATTATTGACTCTAGTGAAAGTGGGAGACTGAAGGAAATATGCCCTAGAGGCAATAATAAAGTTATTGTTTATTTCCTTATATCATGATAAATGTTTATTATTCATGCTAGAATTATATTAACCAGAAACATGATACATGTGTGAATACATAGACAAACTTAATGTCACTAGTATGCCTCTACTTGACTAGCTCATTAATCAAAGATGGTTATGTTTCCTAACCATAGACATGAGTTGTCATTTGATTAACGAGATCACATCATTAGGAGAATGATGTGATTGACTTGACCCATTCTGTTAGCTTAGCAGTTGATCGTTTAGTATGTTGCTATTGCTTTCTTCAGGACTTATACATGTTCCTACAACTATGAGATTATGCAACTCCTGTTTACCGAAGGAACACTTTGTGTGCTACCAAACGTCACAACATAACTGGGTGATTATAAAGGATCTCTACACGTGTCTCCAAAGGTACATGTTGAGTTGGCGTATTTCAGGTTTTGTCACTCTGATTGTCGGAGAGGTATCTATGGGCCCTCTCGGTAATGCACATCACTATAAGCCTTGCAAGCAATATAGATAATGAGTTAGTTATGGAATGATGCATTACATAACGAGTAAAGAGACTTGCCGGTAATGAGATTGAACTAGGTATTGAGTTACCGACGATCGAATCTCGAGCGAGTAACATACCGATGACAAAGGGAACAACGTATGTTGTTATGCGTTTGACCGATAAAGATCTTCGTAGAATATGTAGGAGCCAATATGAGCATCCAGGTTCCGCTATTGGTTATTGACCGGAAATGTGTCTCGGTCATGTCTACATAGTTCTCGAACCCGTAGGGTCCGCACGCTTAAAGTTTCGATGACAGTTATATTATGAGTTTATGAGTTTTGATGTAGCAAAGGTTGTTTGGAGTCCCGGATGTGATCACGGACATGACAAGGAGTCTCGAAATGGTCGAGACATGAATATTGATATATTGGAAGCCTATATTTGGATATCGGAAGTGTCCAGGTGAAATCGGGATTTTACCGGAGTACCGAGGGGTTACCGGAACCCCACGGGGGCTTAATGGGCCATAGTGGGCCTTAGTGGAGAAGAGTAGAGGAGGCCAGGGCAGGGCCGCGCGCCCCTCCCCCCTAGTCCGAATAGGACAAGGAGAGGGGGGCAACCCCCCCCTTTCCTTCCTCTCTCTCCCTCCTCTCTCCCCCCTTCTCCTAGTCCAACAAGGAAAGGAGGGAGTCCTACTCCCGGTGGGAGTAGGACTCCTATGGCGCGCCTCCTCCCTGGCCGACCGCCCCCTCCCCCCTTGCTCCTTTATATACAGGGACAGGGGGCACCTCTAGAGACACACCAACAGATCATTGATCTCTTAGCCGTGTGCGGTGCCCCCCTCCACCATAGTCCTCCTCGATAATATTGTAGCGGTGCTTAGGCGAAACCCTGCGACGGTAGAACATCAACATCGTCACCACGCCGTCGTGCTGACGGAACTCTCCCTCGACACGCGGCTGGATCAGAGTTTGAGGGACGTCATCGAGCTGAACGTGTGCTAGAACTCGGAGGTGTCGTACTTTCGGTGCTTGATCGGTCGGGCCGTGAAGACGTACGACTACATCAACCGCGTTGTTCTAATGCTTCCGCTTTTGATCTACGAGGGTACGTGGACACACTCTCCCCTCTCGTTGTTATGCATCACCATGATCTTGCGTGTGCGTAGGAATTTTTTTGAAATTACTACATTCCCCAACAGCTTGCACCAGTCCATAAATGGATTGCTAGAGCTTGCACACTTTGTTAGCACCTTTAGGATTGACAAAACCTTCTGGTTGCATAATATACAACTCTTCTTAGAGATATCCATTTAAGGAATGCAGTTTTGACATCCATTTGCCAGATTTCACAAAATGTGGCAATTGCTAACATGATTCGGATGGACTTCAGCATCGCTACGATTGAGAAAGCCTCATCGTAGTCAACCCCTTGAACTTGTCGAAAACCTTTTGTGACAAGTCGAGCTTTATAAAGAGTAACATTACCATCAGCGGCAGTCTTCTTCTTGAAGATCCATTTATTCTCTATGGGTCGCTGATCATCGGGCAAATCCACCAAAGTCCAAACTTTGTTCTCATACATGGATTCTATCTCAGATTTCATGTCCTCAAGCCATTTATCGGAATCTGGGCTCATCATAGCTTCTTCATAGTTCGTAGGTTCTACATGGTCTAGTAACATGACTTCCAGAACAGGATTACCGTACCACTCTGGTGCGGATCGTGCTCTGGATGACCTATGAGGTTTTGTAGTAACTTGATCTGAAGTTTCATGATCATCATCATTAGCTTCCTCTCTAGTTGGTGTAGGCATCACGGGAACGGATTTCTTGGATGAGCTACTTTCCAAATTGAGAGTAGGTACAATTACCTCATCAAGTTCTACTTTCCTCCCACTCACTTCTTTTGAGAGAAACTCCTTCTCTAGAAAGGTTCTATTCTTAACAATAAAGATTTTGCCTTCAGACTTGTGATAGAAGGTGTACCCAATTGTTTCTTTAGGGTATCCTATGAAGACGCACTTCTTCTATTTGGGTTCGAGCTTATCAGGCTGAAGCCTTTTGACATAAGCATCGCATCCCCAAACTTTAAGAAACGACAGCTTAGGGTTATTGCCAAACCACAGTTCATATAGTGTCGTATCAATGGATTTTGATGGTGCCCTGTTTAACGTGAATGCAGCTGTCTCTAATGCATAACCCCAAAACGACAGTGGTAAATCGGTAAGATGCATCATAGATCGCACCATATCTAATAAAGTGCGGTTATGACGTTCGAAAACACCATTACGCTGTGGTGTTCCAGGTGGCGTGAGCTGTGAAACTATTCCACATTGTTTTAAATGAAGGCCAAACTCGTAACTCAAATATTCACCTCCACGATCAGATCGTAGAAACTTTATTTTCTTATTACAATGATTTTTCACTTCATTCTGAAATTCTTTGAACTTTTCAAATGTTTCAGACTTGTGTTTCATTAAGTAGATATACCATATCTTCTCAAATCATCTGTGAAGGTCAGAAAATAATGATACCCGCCACGAGCCTCAACACTCATCGGACCGCATACATCGGTATGTATTATTTCCAATAAGTCATTGGCTCGTTCATTTGTTTTGGAGAATGGAGTTTTAGTCATCTTGCCCATGAGGCATGGTTCACAAGTATCAAATGATTCATAATCAAGTGATTCCAAAAGTCCATATGCATGGAGTTTCTTCATGCGCTTTACACCAATATGACCTAAACGGCAGTGCCACAAGTATGTTGCACTATCATTATCAACTTTGCATCTTTTGGCATCAATATTATGAATATGTGTATCACTACAATCGAGATTCAATAAACTATTAACATTGGGTGTATGACCATAGAAGGTTTTATTCATGTAAACAAAATAACAATTATTCTCTGTCTTAAATGAATAACCGTATTGCAATAAACATGATCTAATAATATTCATGCTCAACGCAAACACCAAATAACATTTATTTAGGTTCAACACTAATCCCGAAAGTATAGGGAGTGTGCGATGATGATCATATCAATCTTGGAACCACTTCCAACACACATCGTCACTTCATCCTCAACTAGTTTCTATTTATTCTGCAACTCCTGTTTCGAGTTACTAATCTTAGCAACCGAACAGGTATCAAATACCCAGGGGCTACTACGAGCACTATTAAGGTACACATCAATAACATGTATATTAAATATACCTTTGTTCACTTTGCCATCCTTCTTATCCGCCAAATATTTGGGGTAGTTCCGCTTTCAGTGACCATTTCCTTTGTAGTAGAAGCACTCAGTTTCAGGCTTAGGTCCAGTTTTGGGCTTCTTCATGAGAGTGACAACTTGCTTGCCATTCTTCTTGAAGCTCCCTTTCTTTCCCTTTGCCCTTTTCTTGAAACTAGTGGTCTTGTTTAATCATCAAAACTTGATGCTTTTTCTTGATCTCTACCTTTGTCGATTTCAGCATCACGAAGAGCTCAGGAATTGCTTTCATCATCCTTGCATATTATAGTTCATGACGAAGTTCCAGTAACTTGGTGATGGTGACTAGAGAACTTTGTCAATCACTATCTTATCTGGAAGATTAACTCCCACTTGATTCAAGCGATTGTAGTACCCAGACACTCTTTGCACATGCTCACTAGCTGAGCTATTCTCCTCCATCTTTTAGGCGAAGTACATGTCAGAGGTCTCATTGTTGGGGAACATAGCAGAAATTCAAAATTTTCTACGCAACACCAAGATCAATCTATGGAGTAATCTAGCAATGAGGGGAAGGAGAGTGCATCTACATACCCTTGTAGATCGCTAAGCGGAAGCGTTCAAGAGAACGGGGTTGAAGGAATCGTACTCGTCGTGATCCAAATCACCGGAGATCCTAGTGCCGAACGGATGGCACCTCCGCGTTCAACACACATGCAGCCCGGTGACGTCTCCCATGCCTTGATCCAGCAAGGAGAGAGGGAGAGGTTGGGGAAGACTCCGTCCAGCAGCAGCACAACGGCATGGTGGTGATGGAGGAGCGTGGCAATCCTGCAGGGCTTCGCCAAGCACCGCGGGAGAAGAGGAGAAAGAGAGGTAGGGCTGCGCCAGGGAGAGGTGGAAAACCTTATGTGTGGCAGCCCCAAAACCTCAAGTATATATAGGGGAGAGGGAGGGGCCTGCGCCCCCCTTAGGGTTCCCACCCCGAGGGGTGCGGCTGCCCCAAAACCCATCTAGGGTGGCGGCCAAGGGGGGGAGAGGGGGAAACTTGCCCCCCAAGCAAGGTGGAGGAGCCCCCTCCCCAAACCCTAGGCGCCTTGGGCCCTTGTGGGGGGGGGGGGGGGCGCACCAGCCCACCTGGGGCTGGTCCCCTCCCACACTTGGCCCACGCAGCCCTCTGGGGCCGGTGGCCCCACTTGGTGGACCCCCGGGACCCTCCCGGTGGTCCCGGTACATTACCGATAACACCCGAAACTTTTTCGGTGACCAAAACAGGACTCCCCATATATAAATCTTTACCTACGGACCATTCCGGAACTCCTCGTGACGTCCAGGATCTCATCCGGGACTCCAAACAACATTCGGTAACCACGTATATCTATTCCCTATAACCCTAGCGTCATCGAACCTTAAGTGTGTAGACCCTACGGGTTCGGGAGACACGTAGACATGACCGATACAACTCTCCGGCCGATAACCAACAGCGGGATCTGGATACCCATGTTGGCTCCCACATGTTCCACGATGATCTCATCGGATGAACCATGATGTCGAGGATTCAATCAATCCCGTATTCAATTCCCTTTGTCTAGCGGTATTGTACTTGCCCGAGATTCGATCGTCGGTATCCCGATACCTTGTTCAATCTCATTACCGGCAAGTCTCTTTACTCGTTCCGTAACACATCATCCCGTGATCAACCCCTTGGTCACATTGTGCACATTATGATGATGTCCTACCGAGTGGGCCCAGAGATACCTCTCCATTACACGGAGTGACAAATCACAGTCTCGATTCGTGCCAACCCAACGGACACTTTCGGAGATACCCGTAGTGCTTATAGCCACACAATTACGTTGTGATGTTTGGTACACCCAAAGCATTCCTACGGTATCCGGGAGTTGCACAATCTCATGGTCTAAGGAAATGATACTTGACATTAGAAAAGCTTTAGCATACGAACTACACGATCTTTGTGCTAGGCTTAGGATTGGGTCTTGTCCATCACATCATTCTCCTAATGATGTGATCCCGTTATCAACGACATCCAATGTCCATGCTCAGGAAACTGTAACCATCTATTGATCAACGAGCTAGTCAACTAGAGGCTTACTAGGGACATGGTGTTGTCTATGTATCCACACATGTATCTGAGTTTCCTATCAATACAATTATAGCATGGATAATAAACGATTATCATGAACAAGGAAATATAATAATAACTAATTTGTTATTGCCTCTAGGGCATATTTCCAACAGTCTCCCACTTGCACTAGAGTCAATAATCTAGTTCACATCGCCATGTGATTAACACTCACAGGTCACATCACCATGTGACCAACATCCAAAGAGTTTACTAGTGAAACCAAACTAGTTCACATCATCATGTGATTAAGACTCAATGAGTTCTGGGGTTTGATCATGTTTTGCTTGTGAGAGAGGTTTTAGTCAACGGGTCTGCAACATTCAGATCCGTATGTACTTTGCAAATCTCTAGGTCATATTGTAAATGCTGCTTCCACACTCCACTTGAAGCTATTCTAAATGGTTGCTCCACTATACGTATCCGGTTTGCTACTCAGAGTCATTCGGATAGGTGTTAAAGCTTGCATCGACGTAACCCTTTACGCTGAACTCTTTATCACCTCCATAATCGAGAAACATGTCCTTATTACTCCAAGGACAATTTTGAACGCTATCTGGTGATCCACTCCTTGATCACCTTTGTACCCTCTTGCCAGACATGTGGCAAGGCACACATCAGGTGCGGTACACAGCATATCATACTATGGAGCCTATGTCTAAGCATAGGGGACGACCTTCATCCTTTCTCTCTCTTCTATCGTGGTCAAGCTTTAAGTCTTAACTTCACACCTTACAACTCAGGCAAGAACTCCTTTGACTGATTCATCTTGAACACCTTCAAGATCATGTCAAGGTATGTGCTCATTTGAAAGTACTATTAAGCATTTTGATCTATCTTATAGATCTTGATGCTTATTGTTCAAGTAGCCTAATCCAGGTTTTCCATTGAAAAACACTTTTCAAATAACCCTATATGCTTTCTAGAAATTCTACATCATTTCTGATCAACAATATGTTTGCAACATATACTTATCAGAAATTCTATAGTGCTCCCACTCACTTCTTTGGAGATACAAGTTTCTCATAAACTTTGTATAAACCCAAAATCTTTGATCATCTCATCAAAGTGCATATTCTGACTCCGAGATGCTTGCTCTAGTCCATGGAAGGATCGCTGGAGCTAGCATACCTTTTAGCATCCTTAGGATCGACAAAACCTTTCTGATTGTATCACATACAACCTTTCCTTATGAAAACTGGTAAGGAAACTCGTTTTGACATCCATCTGCCAGATTTCATAAATGCAGCTAATGCTAACATGATTCCGACGGACTTAAGCAATGCTACAGATGAGAAAATCTCATCGTAGTCAACTCCTTGAACTTGTGAAAAACTCTTTGCCACAAGTCGAGCTTCATAGACGGTGACATTACCGTCCACGTCCGTCTTCTTCTTAAAGATCCATTTATCTCAATGGCTTGCCGATCATCGGGCAAGTCCACCAAAGTCCATGCTTTGTTCTGGTACATGGATCCTATCTCGGATTTCATGGCTTCTAACCATTTGTCGGAATATGGGCCTACCATCGCTTCTCCATATCTCGTAGGTTCATTGTTGTCTAGCAACATGACCTTCAAGACAGGATTACTGTACCATTCAGAAGTACGCATCCTTGTCACCCTACGAGGTACGGTAGTGACTTGATCCAAAACTTCATGATCACTATCATAAGCTTCTTCTTCAATTGGTGTAGGCGCCACAGGAACAACTTCCTGTGCCCTGCTACACTCTAGTTGAAGTGACGGTTCAATAACCTCATCAAGTCTCCACCATCCTCCCATTCAACTTTGCGAGACAAACTTTTCCTCGAGAAAGGACCCGATTCAAGAAACAATCCCTATTGCTTTCGGATCTGAATTAGGAGGTATACCCAACTATTTTGGGGCTCCTATGAAGATGCATTTTATCCGCTTTGGGTTCGAGCTTATCAACCTGAAACTTTTCACATAAGCATCGCAGCCCCAAACTTTTAAGAAACGACAACTTAGGTTTCTCCAAACCATAGTTCAAACGGTGTCGTCTCAACGGAATTACGTGGTGCCCTATTAAAGTGAGTGCGGTTGTCTCTAATGCCTAACCCATGAACGATAGTGGCAATTCGATAAGAGACATCATGGTACGCACCATATCCAATAGGGTGCAACTAAGATGTTCGGACACACCATCGCACTATGGTGTTCCAGGCGGTATTAGTTGTGAAACAATTTCCACAATGTCTTAATTGCGTGCCAAAGCTCATAACTCAGATACTCATCTCTATGATCATATCATAGACATTTTATCCTCTTGTCACGATGATATTCAACTTCACTCTGAAATTACTTGAATCATTCAATAATTCAGACTTGCGTTTCATCAAGTAAATATACAGTATCTACTCAAATCATCTATGAAGTAAGAACATAACGATATCCACTGCATGCCTCAACACTCATTAGACTACACACATCAAAATGTGTTACTTCCAACAAGTTGCTTTCTTGTTCCATCTTACTGAAACCGAGGCTTTTCAGTCATCTTGCCCATGTGGTATGATTTACATGTCTCAAGTGATTCAAAATCAAGTGAGTCCAAACGGTCCATTTGCATGGAGTTCTTCATGCATATACACCAATAGACATGGTTCGCATGTCTCAAACTTTTCAAAAACGAGTGAGTCCAAAGATCCATCAACATGGAGCTTCTTCATGTGTTTTATACCAATATGACTTACATGGCAGTGCCACAAGTAGGTGGTACTATCATTACTATCTTATATCTTTTGGCATTAACATGTGTATCACTACGATCGAGATTCAATAAACCATTCATTTTAGGTGCAAGACCATTGAAGGTATTACTAAAATAAACAGAGTAACCATTATTCTCCTTAAATGAATAACCGTATTGCGATAGACATAATCCAATCATGTCTATGCTCAACGCAAACACCAAATAACAATTATTTTGGTTTAACACCAATCTCGATGGTAGAGGGAGCGTGTGATGCTTGATCACATCAAGATTGGAAACACTTCCAACACATATCGTCAGCTCACCTTTAGCTAGTCTCTGTTTATTCCGTAGCCTTTTATTTCGAGTTACTAACACTTAGCAACCAAACCGGTATCCAATGCCCTGGTACTACTAGGAGTACTAGTAAAGTACACATTAACATAATGTATATCCAATATACTTCTATCGACCTTGCCAGCCTTCTCATCTACCAAGTATCTAGGGTAATTCTGCTCCAGTGGTTGTTCCCCTTATAACAGAAGCACTTAGTCTCGGGTTTGGGTTCAACCTTGGGTTTCTTCACTAGAGCAGCAGCTGATTTGCCGTTTCATGAAGTATCCCTTCTTGCCCTTGCCCTTCTTGAAACTAGTGGTTTCACCAACCATCAACAATTGATGCTCCTTCTTGATTTCTACTTTTGCGGTGTCAAACATCGCGAATATCTCAAGGATCATCATATCTATCCCTGATATGTTATAGTTCATCACGAAGCTCTAGCAGCTTGGCGGCAATGACTTTGGAGAAACATCACTATCTCATCTGGAAGATCAACTCCCACTCGATTCAAGTGATTGTTGTATTCAGACAATCTGAGTACAAGCTCAACGATTGAGCTTTTCTCCCTTAGTTTGCAGGCTAAGAAAATCGTCGGAGGTCTTATACCTCTTGACGTGGGCACGAGCCTGAAATTCCAATTTCAACCCTCGAAACATCTCATATGTTTCGCGATGTTTCCAAATCGTATTCGGTGCCTCAACTCTAAACCGTTTAACTGAACTATCACGTAGTTATTAAAACGTGTATGTTAGATGTTCGCAACACCCACAGACGACGTTCGAGGTTCAGCACACTGAGTGGTGCATTAAGGACATAAGCCTTCTACGAAGCAACGAGGACAATCCTTAGTTTACAGACCTAGTCCGCATAATTGCTACTATCAACTTTCAACTGAATTTTTCTCTAGGAACATATCTAAACAGTAGAACTAAAGCGCGAGCTTACGACATAATTTGCGAAGATCTTTTGACTATGTTCAGGATAATTAAGTTCATCTTATGAACTCCCACTCAGATAGACATCCCTCTAGTCATCTAAGTGATTACATGATCCGAGTCAACTAGGCCGTGTCCGATCATCACGTGAGATGGACTAGTCAATGTCGGTGAACATCTTCATGTTGATCGTATCTTCTATAC
The DNA here is from genome assembly GCA_963921465.1 of Triticum timopheevii. Lineage (NCBI taxonomy): Eukaryota > Viridiplantae > Streptophyta > Magnoliopsida > Poales > Poaceae > Triticum > Triticum timopheevii. Next base: position 501,654,006 of record OY997272.1, read on the forward strand.
GACTCATGCTCGACCTTTCGGTCTTCCATGTTCCGAGGCCATGTCTGTACATGCTAGGATCGTCAAGTTAACCTAAGTGTATTGCGTGTGTAAATCTGGCTTACACCCGTTGTATTCGAACGTTAGAATCTATCACACCCGATCATCACGTGGTGCTTCGAAACAACGAACCTTCACAATGGTGCACAGTTAGGGGGAACACTTTTCTTGAAACTATTTCAAGGGATCATCTTATTTAAGCTACCGTCATTCTAAGCAAATAAGATGTAAAACATGATAAACATCACATGCAATCAAATAGTGACATGATATGGCCAATATCATATTGCTCCTTTGATCTCCATCTTCGGGCGCCATGATCATCTTCGTCACCGGCATGACACCATGATCTCCATCATCGTGTCTTCATGAAGTTGTCACGCCAACGACTACTTCTACTTCTATGGCTAACGCGTTTAGCAATAAAGTAATGTAATTTACATGGCGTTTTTTCAATGACACGCAGGTCATACAAAAAATAAAGACAACTCCTATGGCTCCTGCCGGTTGTCATACTCATCGACATGCAAGTCGTGATTCCTATTACAAGAACATGATCATCTCATACATCACAAAACACTTGCTGCAAAAACAAGTTAGACGTCCTCTAATTGTTGTTGCAAGTTTTTACGTGGCTTCTATAGGTGTTCTAGCAAGAACGTTTCTTACCTACGTAAAACCACAACGTGATATGCCAATTTCTATTTACCCTTCATAAGGACCCTTTTCATCGAATCCGCTCCAACTAAAGTGGGAGAGACAGACACCCGCTAGCCACCTTATGCAACTAGTGCATGTCAGTCGGTGGAACCTGTCTCACGTAAGCGTACGTGTAAGGTCGGTCCGGGCCGCTTCATCCCACGATGCCGCCGAAGCAAGATAAGACTAGTAGTGGCAAGAAAATTGACAACATCTACGCCCACAACAAGTTTGTGTTCTACTCGTGCATAGTAACTACGCATAGACCTAGCTCATGATGCCACTATTGGGGAACATAACAGAAATTCAAAATTTTCTACGCAACACCAAGATCAATCTATGGAGTAATCTAGCAACGAGGGGAAGGAGAGTGCATCTACATACCCTTGTAGATCGCTAAGCGGAAGCGTTCAAGAGAACGGGGTTGAAGGAGTCGTACTCGGCGTGATCCAAATCACCGGAGATCCTAGTGGCGAACGGACGACACCTCCGTGTTCAACACACGTGCAGCCCGGTGACGTCTCCCATGCCTTGATCCAGCAAGGAGAGAGGGAGAGGTTGGGGAAGACTCCATCCAGCAGCAGCACAACGGCATGGTGGTGATGGAGGAGCGTGGCAATCCCGCAGGGCTTCGCCAAGCACTGCGGGAGAAGAGGAGAAAGAGAGGTAGGGCTGCACCAGGGAGAGGTGGAAAACCTTATGTGTGGCAGCCCCAAAATCTCAAGTATATATAGGGGAGAGGAAGGGGGCTGCGCCCCCCTTAGGCTTCCCACCCCAAGGGGTGCGACTGCCCCAAAACCCATCTAGGGTGGCGGCCAAGGGGGGAGAGGGGGAAACTTGCCCCCCAAGCAAGGTGGAGGAGCCCCCTCCCCAAACCCTAGGCGCCTTGGGCCCTTGTGGGGGGGCGCACCAGCCCACCTGGGGCTGGTCCCCTCCCACACTTGGCCCACGCATCCCTCTGGGGCTGGTGGCCCCACTTGGTGGACCCCTGGGACCCTTCCGGTCGTCCCGGTACATTACCGATAACACCCAAAACTTTTCCGGTGACCAAAACAGGACTTCCCATATATAAATCTTTACCTCCGGACCATTCCGGAACTCTTCGTGACGTCCAGGATCTCATCCGGGACTCCGAACAACATTCGGTAACCATGTATATCTATTCCCTATAACCCTAGCGTCATCGAACCTTAAGTGTGTAGACCCTACGAGTTCGGGAGACACGTAGACATGACCGAGACAACTCTCCGGCCAATAACCAACAGCGGGATCTGGATACCCATGTTGGCTCCCACATGTTCCACGATGATCTCATCGGATGAACCACGATGTCGAGGATTCAATCAATCCTGTATTCAATTCCCTTTGTCTAGCGGTATTGTACTTGCCTGAGATTCGATCATCGGTATCCCGATACCTTGTTCAATCTCGTTACCGACAAGTCTCTTTACTCGTTCCGTAACACATCATCCCGTGATCAACCCCTTGGTCACATTGTGCACATTATGATGATGTCCTACCGAGTGGGCCCAGAGATACCTCTCCATTACACGGAGTGACAAATCCCAGTCTCGATTCGTGCCAACCCAACAGACACTTTCGGAGATACCCGTAGTGCACCTTTATAGCCACCCAGTTACGTTGTGACGTTTGGTACACCTAAAGCATTCCTACGGTATCCGGGAGTTGCACAATCTCATGGTCTAAGGAAATGATACTTGACATTAGAAAAGCTTTAGCATACGAACTACACGATCTTTGTGCTAGGCTTAGGATTGGGTCTTGTCCATCACATCATTCTCCTAATGATGTGATCCCGTTATCAACCACATCCAATGTCCATGGTTAGGAAACTGTAACCATCTATTGATCAACGAGCTAGTCAACTAGAGGCTTACTGGGGACATGGTGTTGTCTATGTATCCACACATGTATCTAAGTTTCCTATCAATACAATTACAGCATGGATAATAAACGATTATCATGAACAAGGAAATATAATAATAACTAATTTGTTATTGCCTCTAGGGCATATTTCCAACACTCATACCTCTCGACACGGGCATGAGTCTGAAATACCAATTTTAGCTCTTGGAACATCTCATATGCTCTGTGGCGTTCAAAACGTTTCTGAAGTCCCAGTTCTAAGCCGTAAAGCATGGTGCACTAAAATATCATGTAGTCATCATATTGAGCTAGTCAAACGTTCATAACAACTGCATCTGCTCCTGCAATAGGTCTGTCACCTAGCGGTGCATCAAGGACATAATTATTCCGTGCATCAATGAGGATAAACCTCAGATCACGGACCCAGTCCGCATCATAGCTACTATCATCTTTCAACTTAGTTTTCCCTAGGAACATATCAAAAAACATAGGGGAGCAACAATACGAGCTATTGATCTACAACATAATTTGCAAATACTATCAGGACTAAGTTCATGATAAATTAAAGTTCAATTAATCATTATACTTAAGAACTCCCACTTAGATTGACATCCCTCAAGTCATCTAAATGATATGTGATCCAAATCAACTAAACCATGTCCGATCATCACGTGAGATGGAGTAGTCATCAATGGTGAACATCTTTATGTTGATCATATCCACTATACGATTCACGGTTGATCTTTCGGTCTACAGTGTTCCGAGGCCATGTCTGTACATGCTAGGCTCGTCAAGTTTAACCCGAGTATTCCGCATGTGCAAAACTGGCTTGCACCCGTTGTATTTGAACATAGAGCTGATCACACCTGATCATCACGTGGTGTCTCAGCATGAAGAACTTTCGCAACGGTGCATACTCGGGGAGAACACTTATACCTTGAAATTTAGTAAGGGATCATCCTATAATGCTACCGCCGTACTAAGCAAAATAAGATGCATAAGATAAACATCACATGCAATCAAAATATGTGACATGATATGGCCATCATCATCTTGTGCTTTTGATCTCCATCACCAAAGCAGCGTTATGATCTCCATCTTCACCGGCTTGACACCTTGATCTCCATCATAGCGTCGTGGTCGTCTCACCAACTATTGCTTCTACGACTATCGCTACCGCTTAGTGATAAAGTAAAGCAATTACATGGCGTTTGTATTTCATACAATAGAGCGACAACCATACGGCTCCTGCCAGTTGGCGATAACTTTTACAAAACATGATCATCTCATACAGCAACTTATATCACATCATGTCTTGACCATATCACATCACAAAATGCCCTGCAAAAACAAGTTAGACGTCGTCTACTTTGTTTGTTACAAGTTTTACATGGCTGCTACGGGTTTCTATCATGAACTGTACTTACCTACGGCACAAAAACCACAATGGTGATTTATCAAGTTTGTTGTTTTAACCTTCACAAGGACAGTCCGCAATCAAATTTGATTCAACTAAAGTTGGAGAAACAGACACCCGCCAGCCATCTTTATGCAAAACTAGTTGCATGTCTGTCAGTGGAACCGGTCTCATGAACGTGGTCATGTAAGGTTGGTCCGGGCCGCTTCATCCAACAATACTGCCGAATCAAAATAAGACATTGGTGGTAAGCAGTATGACGATCGCCGCCCACAACTCTTTGTGTTCTACTCATGCATATCATCTACACATAGACCTGGCTCTGATACTACTGTTGGGAAACGTAGCATGCAATTTTTTTTAAAAATCCTATGCTCATGCAAGATCTATCTAGGAGATTCATAGCAATGAGAGGGGGAGAGTGTGTCCATGTACCCTCATAGACCAAAAGCGGGAGCGTTAACTTAACGCGGTTGATGTAGTTGAACGTCTTCTCGAATCAACCGATCAAGTACTGAACGTACGACACCTCCGAGTTCTGCACACGTTCAGCTCGATGACGTCCCTCGAACTCTTGATCCAGTAGAGATATGAAGGAGTAGATGAGTTCCGTCCGCACGGCAGCGTGGTGAAGGTGTTGGTGATATGATCCGCACAGGGCTTCACCTAAGCACTACAACAATATGACCGGAGGAGTAAATGGTGGAGGGGGGCACCGCACACGGCTAAGAAACAACTGTTGTGTTTTGGGGTGCCCCCTACCCCCGGATATAAAGGAGGAGAGGGGAGGAGGCCGGCCCTGGGCGGGAGCCAAGTGGGGGGAGTCCTACTAGGACTCCCAGTCCTAGTCGCCCCCTTCCTTTCAACGGAGGGGGGAAAGGGAAAGAGAGGGAGAGGGAGAGGGAAAGGGGGTCGCGCCTCCTCCCCTAGTCCAATTCGGACTCCCCAGGGGGGGGGGGGGGGCACTTCCTCGTGGCCTGCCTCTCCTCTCCCTTATGGCCCATTAAGGCCCATTACTTCCCCGGGGGTTTCCGGTAACCCCTTGGTACTCCAATATTTATCCAAAACACTCCGGAACCATTCCGATGTCCGAATATAACCTTCCGATATATCAATCTTTACCTCTCGACCATTTCGAGACTCCTCGTCATGTCCGTGATCTCATCCAGGACTCCGAACAACCTTCGGTCACCAAAACACGTAACTCATATAATACATATCATCATCGAACGTTAAGCGTGCGAACCCTACGGGATCGAGAACTATGTAGACATGACCGAGACACCTCTCCGGTCATTAACCAATAGCGGAACCTGGATGCTCATATTGGTTCCCACATATTCTATGAAGATATTTATCGGTCAAACCGCAATGTCAACATACGTTATTCCTTTTGTCAATGGTATGTTACTTGACCGAGATTCGATCGTCGGTATCTTCATACCTAGTTCAATCTCATTACTGGTAAGTCTCTTTACTCGTTCCGTAATGGATTATCCCGCAACTCACTCATTAGTCACATTGCTTGCAAGGCTTCATATGATTTGCACTACCGAGAGGGCCCAGAGATACCTCTTCAATACTCAGAGTGACAAATCCTAATCTCGATCTATGCCAACCCAACAAACACCTTCGGAGATACCTATAGAGAATCTTAATAATCACCTAGTTACGTTGTGACGTTTGATAGCACACAAGGAATTCCTCCGGTGTCCGGGAGTTGCATACTCTCATAGTCGGAGGAATATGTATTTGACATGAAGAAAGCAGTAGCAATAAAACTGAACGATCATTATGCTAAGCTAACGGATGGGTCTTGTCCATCACATCATTCTCCTAATGATGTGATCCAATTCATCAACTGACAACACATGTCCATGGCTGGGAAACTTAACCATCTTTGATCAACGAGCTAGTCAAGTAGAGGCATACTAGGGACACGGTGTTTTGTCTATGTATTCACACATGTATCAAGTTTCAGGTTAATACAATTCTAGCATGAATAATAAACATTTATCTAGATATAAGGAAATATAAAATAACAACTTCATTATTGCCTCTAGGGCATATTTCCTTCAATATATGTTTCATTACTCCTAACTCAGGTGCAGTTTAGTGGTAGCCCATATGTACTCCTAACTCAGGCCATGGAGTAGTTTTAATGTTGCATGGAGATAGTTTCAACATAGATGTAGTTCGCCCAGATGTAATTTTAGCGGTTGCCCATGTGTAGTTTTAGCGCTCACATGTGTAGTTTAGTTACATCACATAGGTCTAGAGTAGGGTTCCATATTGGTTTACTGTTTTTTCCAAGTATTTTCTCCTTGTTTTCATGGATGGCACTATAGAACTTGGCACTCCATGATCTGTCATTGTACACATGGGCATAAACTCCGAGCCTATCAATGATGTGTGCAGATGGTATTTTCTACCGCACCATGCTACTTTAGGAGTACGACACACATCCCATTCAGTTACATGCTGCCAAGACCTAGAGGTCACTACTTTATTCCTATTCACCATTTAGTCTTGATGAAGTTATTTTCACAAGAAGAAGGACCAAAGTGTTATGCGGTGTTGCACCAATTTCAACCATTTGGTCTAGTGTATGTATTGTAGCAAATGCAGTTTCTTCCGTCATCATTTCAAAACCAACTTCACCTTTTAGTGGACAGTTAAGATCAATCCACCATATGCTATATTGAAATCCATAACATACAAAGCCAGGACAAGTCAACAACACAAAACAAATATATATTAATCATGTCAAAATTAGTCATTAACACATTAAATTTGCATGGCTCATGATGTTCTTACTTTTCATTTATTTACATAAAAAGGCAGCGGCAACATCTAGAAACATCAAACCATCTTCATGCGGTAAATTATTTCCAGGGTGTCATAAGTGAAGTCATTAGAACTACAAAAAGTCATTATTGAAGGAAGCAACTGCAATTTCTCATTGGATCTTTTTTGTGGTGGGTATAAGTCCTTGTCGAAAAACAAATTTTCTATGTGTTTTCTAGACGTTGGTTCGCAATATCACATGTTTGTTCGGAGGATGTTAATCTGGACACAAACATGATCAATTGTACACTCAACTTTTTCCCCATTCATGTAAGTAATTCAAAAGAGAAACTAGGACATGGGTTAAAAAGCAACAGCAATCGTTGAAAATTTCGCATTCACATGATATACATGTTGTTTTGGGAAGTTTTGCGCCAAAGGGGTCATTCTTTTCTATTTATTTCTAGTGAAACCGCAAGGAGCCACATATATGCATCTTACATGTATAAGGTGCAGCAAGTATCAAGTTATTTATCGACGGGGGTCAAGGGAGGAATTCGGCACTGCTTGCTCTTAACAAGGATATGGATGGGATTTTGCTGTGACGGTTGGGATGTCTTTATAGTTTGTTGCTAGGAGAAGGACAATCTACATGAGATGGATGACCCGCGAGCACCTACCACATGCACCTGATTCAGCCAGGAGCAAGGGGCGGCATGGGCTTCCATTTTTAGAAGTTATGGCATTGGTTGCCTTTCCAAATTGGATAAGGAGAGGATAAATGTGAGTTGGTGTCGGGATGAGCACTCTATACCACTTTCAAGCTTCTAGCCACAATATAGTTGTGTCTTTTAGTTATACAAAACCCTAGATTTGTCACCTACTATCGATCAAGAAAGTCTGGCCCAACAAACTGTCGTTATCTACTGATACTGAAAGAAAACTTATGTGTCGATGAGGTTAACAAAAGAGATGATAAAGGGCAAAATGTCGTCGGTTGATGTTGGGATGATGATGCCTACGGAAGTACCGTGGTTGACCGGTCCGTGGCCTGCTCCGGCGATTGACAAGCTTGCATTGTCGGTGGATGGCCCCTATTGCCTGGATGACGGTCTTGCCTCAACTAGAATGAATTTATGTCGTCATGGCAGTAGTGTTTTGTTTGCAGCCTATAAATTCATCTTTAACTGTAATGATGCACTAGAGGCGGAGCTACATGCGTTGATACATGGGATGGCCTTGAGAATCCAACACTCGAAGGGGAGTATCATTGTCCAATCAGATTACTCTGAAGCCTTGTCATGTCTTTATGATAAATAGGCTATCCAGGTCGGCATATGGTCACTAAGTTGCAGAGATCAAGGAACACATGCTTGTTCGGGAGTTTATTCCTCAGAAACTTTTGAGAAAACAAAACATAACAGGGTAGCAGATCGTTTGGCTTTATATAGTCGTAGTGAACGGGCCATGACCGTGTGGCTTGGTGAATGACTCCCCTTGTATAGAGCAACTACCATCACTTGATTGTAACTCTATCAGTATGGAATAAAACTTCCTTTTCCTCGCAAAAAAAAAGTCAAAACCCTAGTATATGCACTTTAATGTCCAAGTGGATTGAGGGTGTATCCGGTCCTCTTTTTTTAGAACCAGGGTGTATCCGGTCCCAATTCGTTAGTAAAACACAAGTTCAGTCTTCAGTGTCATATCAGATGAATATAGAATTTTCAAACAAAAAAGATGACTAGATATGGAAATTAAATAAGACTGACGCAGGAAAAAAATTCAGGCGCCTCAACAGGGCTTCTTGAGCATTCTGCATGCGGTGATTACAGTCTCTTTCTTGGATTAATATTACAGACAGATTCCCCGCATGCGTGGAAGAACACAGCTTCTAGTAGATTCAGAAGTCCTGTTTCTTTTCTACGTTCGAACCTACCGGCTAGCTGCCTTGTCCTTGTCCACATCGACCGCCACAGAGCCGACCATGGCACCGGACACGCCGCCGCCCACAGCAGAACCTTCGACGAAATCGACGGCGGCGACGCGCTTCCCTCTAATCCTCGTCGACGATGACGAGGACACCTCCCCTCCCCCGGAGCTTTCCGTCCTCCTCGGCGTCGAGAAGAACCTTCCCGACAACGTCCTGGTGTACCTTAGGAACGATGGCCATCTGCCGGCTCTCTGTGCGCGACGATGCGAGCTCCGCTCCCCGGCAGCGGCGACCATCTCCCTGCGCACGTGCTCCGGCAGCCGCAGCGTGAACCGCTCCAGGTCGCGGTCGAGCCGGACTACGGCGAGGGAGTGGCCGGCGGAGTACGACCGGACAAGCTTCGCGGCCTTCGCCCCGGCCGGCCGCGACCGCGACCGCATCGCGCGCCGCTGGGTCCCTATCCGCTGCAGCTCAATCGCCTCCTTCCGGCGCTGCTCGGCCTCCTCCTCTGTCGCCACGTCGATGACCACGGCCGGTGGCCGCGCGCCGCTGTCTGGCTGGTGGTGCCGAACCACGGCGATTTCGCTGGATGTGCTGTTGGCTTCCAGCGCCGGGGGGTTACTCGCCTCGTCGTCGCTGCCGCCGTCCTTGCTAGGGTCCAGGTCGCGGCGGCAGACCGGGCAGGTGACGTGGCTGGCGAGCCACTCGCCGATGCAGTCCGGGTGGAAGGCGTGGCTGCACTTGGGCAGCAGCCGGAGCCTGTCCTCGTCCTCGAACTCGCTGAGGCACACCGCGCACTCGAGTGGGGGCGCCGCCTTCTTCCCCACGCGCAGCGCCTTGGCCTCCGCGTAGCGCATGGTGGGGAACGCCTCGACCACCTCGGCGTCGAGCCCGCGCGTCGCCGCCCGCCGCTGCTGCCGCCTGGCGATGAAGCTCGAGAAGCCGGCGCCGGGGCCGGAGCCACGGGAGTCGTCCGGCCGCGGGGCGTGGGGGTACGAGTAGCCGGTGCAGTGGCGGAGGTAGATGATGGAGGCGAGGATGAAGAAGAACACCGCGACGACGGCGGCCAGCAGCGCGATCATGGTCGCGCTGATGCGCATATCCTGGTCGGCCACGTCGTTGTCGTAGCCCCCCTGCCCCGGGTCCGCCGGCTGCGCGCTGCCGGCCGACGCGAGCGCGCACACCAAGAGCGCGGCGAGCAGCGCGTGTTCCATGTTTCGGGAGCGCGCGCCGGGGGTGATGTGGGCCGGCTCGTCGTTGTTAGCTCGCCGCGCCTAACTGGGAACCTAGCGAGCTGACTGGCTGCGGATGGTCTGCGCATGCAGTGTCCGTCGACTGTGGAGTTGGGGCTATATAGAGGCAGAGGAGCCCGCGCGCGCGTTGAAGAAAATGTGCACCGTGTTGAGCTCGTCTGCGTGTGGAAAGACAGGTAGGCGCGTCTGTGCATGCGAGTTGAGCTTGCAGCCGAGGACGTCGCCGTCGCGTGGGTCACGCCGGGTCTGGCGGGAGGAAGAGGAGAGCCGCGGGCCAGATAGGAGTTATCGGAGTTATCTAGCACTTGACTGTCGACCATCCAGGTGTTCTTAAGAGCAGCAGGCTGGCAGTATGGCGTGGACTTTAGACTCGTCTGAGCGCTACGTACGTGCGTGTCAGATCAAGTGGTCGACCAACGGGACAGTGCTCGTATCGTATCACATCAACGGTTAACCGTCGTTCCCTAAGTAGTAGCATTGCCCCGGTGCGTCTCAGTTAAGTGACGGAACATATAAAAAAGAAAAAAATATATTTTTAAATTTTTTTACACAGGTTATCATGTAAGGTCTAACAAAGACTTCGTTAAATTTTAGTCGACTAAGATTTAGGAATATTGATTTTAGAAATGCGTGCGTGAAGTTTTTGATCTTCTTCTTTTCTTTCCCTCTACGAGGCTATCATTACCAATTAAGTTGCCACCTATAATACCCGTAAAAAAAAGCTTTCATCTATAATCAAAACCTTCTGTTTGGTTGGCATTTCATAGAAGTATTCGGCGATCGCTGGGTCCTCCATATGCCAAATTCTTCAAGTGGTTAGTTATAATAGCCGGTACTGGACCGCTGATCGTCTGCAAAGTAGGGGCCTGCAACACCCTATCCGCTGTCCGCTCCATGTGTTTTGGATGCGATGTCGGAGATCATAAAGTGGTGGGCCAACCTTGCTACGGTACTATAGAACTGCACGCACCAATCAGTTCACCCAAAAGCTCAAGCTGGCGGGGAAAGATGCGCTATGCATTTATACGCCAACATTCCCCCTCACATGTGGCTTCCTCAGACCTAAACATGGACCGAAAGTGGTTTGCAATTTAATTGCACCAGCCGGTTCTTGAACTCAAGACCTCTTGGCTTCGATACCATGTAGAATTGCATGCGTCGGCCAGTTCACCCAAAAGCTCAAACTGCTGGGGAAATGTGGGCTATGCATTTATACGTCAACAGGTACAACATGAAACGAGGAATTTCTCGACAGGGATGGTTCTTATGTTTCGGTGCATGTGGACTCATCACAATAACGTCATCCTCGACGAAGCCCAACCTTCCTCACGTGCCATCATCGACGTTGTTCGTCAAGAAGGTGAGCAGTGGTCGGGAGCCGGCCTCATTCGTGCTAGCCGTTTCTCGGTCATGGGCGCGCAACCGCCATTGGTTGTAGGTGATAATGAGGAGTAGTCGCTAGGTGCATGGCTAGCTAGAGCCGATCTAGTGTTGTATGCCGAACAATGTGGTGTTGTAACCGGCTTCTTTGTCTTTCTTCCATGAAATTGATACACTACTCCTTGTCGTATTCTTGAAAACTAGAAGTATTTAAATCGAGATGTTTACTTCACAAGGGACAGGAAGATCTTTGTTCTCTAGAGGGTGAGCATCAACGATCACAAGGCTTCTCTAAAGTTATCGAGGTGTTTTTAAGCTCAGTGTAGCTTCGTCATGTGTGTCCTTCTATGTATGCTCAAAGATGGGAGTTTGCTTTCTTCCATGTGTTTTGGTTTGCTTTCGAGAGGGCTACATACTCGCTGAAGATCCTGAAGATGCTGATAACAAGGCTACACTACTCATCTGAGGCTTGATGTGTGTATGTTCCTCTATTTGTGTGGGCAGGGTTTTATCATGGGTATGAGACGAGTCTGAAAATTTCTTTAACTCTCTGTATGTGTGATAGAATATACTTTCATAGACTAGATACATTCGTTTTAGCGTCAAGTAATTCCGGACGGTGATAGTACTTTCTTTTTGTTGATGCTTGTAAGAACTTTGCTATGGTTTCCCTTGTTGAAACCGGCGAGAAATCCCTCTCTTAAAAAGGTAGCATCTTCTTTGGAAGGGCTGATGTGATATACTTACTTGATAACTAACTACCTATATCAACATTGTGGTTTGGAGATGATGATTGCCTCGAAAGAAGTTTTTTCAACAAAATAATAATATTCTAGTATCAAATTGATATCAAGTACACCCAACTTCTACAACAACACAATATTAAGAGCTACTCGAGACATCAAGGATGCACACAATCAAATTAGTATATAAAAGAAAAAGAAAACCCGCAGAGGCCAAGACGAGACGAATGACTGACTACGGAAAAATGTCTATAACTACAATGTCGTTGCAACACCCGGACTAGAGTAAGGTTCCCCAACAACGATGCATCTGATAAGGGATCGACGCACAAGCACCCCTCATCCCCGGCTCCGGCCACATATCCATACAAAGGTCTTCACCCAGGAGAGAAAGTTCGAGCAATCTCCAAACATTGTATTCAGCAAGGGAGCGTAGACCACTACTATAGGTACAACCAATGAATGTCAGAGTTTCATCTAGCTTGTCACCTCAAAACTCAAGACTTCGTATTCGAAGAGCAGCAGAGAAAACAAAGTCCGTTGTGTCGCTGCCACTAGCTTGCCATGAAGAGATCTTTGCTGCAATCCCCCGATTGCTAGAAGGGACATCCACAGACCTAGTGATCTAGAAATTCTCCTGCCTCCAACGATGATGAAGGCACCCGGCGACCACCACCTGACACGAAAACCTTGGAACATGATGAAATCCACACATTGCGCATTTGCCAAGACGCCAGATCTACCATCACAGACACCATTGTGTCGAGCACGCCAACGCATGCGCCGATGTGGAGCACAACCCAGCCATCACCAGAACACGACGGATGGCACATGTGACGGATCCATCACCCGGTGGGGAAGAAGGGTAGACTGTTGTGCAAAGCTGGACGGCAAGATCGTGTGCGCCAAGGGACAGTTTCTAGTACTAGCTGCCTACGCGGAGTACCCATGATCGATATAACTAGAAGCAAGCCGAAAGGTCAACATTCCCGCGTAAAAAACACCAACCCAGTAGCGGTTGAACATGTGGTATGAAGTTCAAGGGTGTCAACCTGCTACTCAAGAACAAGGACGTTTCTCTCAACGCCACTTTGACGCGTGGTTCAGTTCAGACGGGGAGCGAGGTGACCCTGCCATGCCATGCCCATGCTGCGTACGCACGTACAGCGGTCAGGTCGGCTTGGCTGTGTCCGGCTCCGGTCTACGCGCACGCGTGCTAGTGGCAACGGCCACGGCCGCGTGGCCAGCCGAGCCGAGACCGCACGAAACGGCAGCCACAGCTTCCATGCCCCCCCCCCCCCCCCCCCCCCCGCCCCGGCGTACGGGGCCACGGGAAGACAGGGACTCCTCTGACACCGTATACCACGGCAATACACCGGCCGGTCCATTCCTGGTGGGGTCCGGCCGGTGCGCGCGATCAGCCACGGCCATCCGTTTCGCTCCGCCGTGTCGCCCCGACGGCGTACCCGGCCTCGCGATCGCCGCGCCAGGTGCGGTGTTTGAAGGGTGCAAGGCAGCGCCACCGCGCCGGCGCGAGCGTAAGCGCCAAACCGGCAAACAGTCCGCGGCTAAGAGCGCCGACGAGGACCCGAGGGGCAGAGCTTGGTCTGACGCGTGCGCACGCCATGTCTCGATCGGGAGGTTTCTCAGAAGCCTCCTCGAGCCAGCAGTTGGTGAATCCCGTTAGGGTCTTGTCTGTCTGTCTGGGCGTACCTACGTGCTTGGCAGAATTAATCTTTTCCCGAAGTTCAATCAATTAAAATCGCGACGAGGAAGCGAGCTCTTTGTTGGTTCCGTTGGTCCTCAGCTTGAAACTGATGGCGACATGAACCTTAGCTAGACCCTAGCTAGCTTGGAAGGGACGTGCGGCGGCGTTGTTAGGTTGGTTATACAGAGAATACTTCTGCGATGATGAGACGGGGCTTCAGAACAACAAAAACGACGCGCCAACAGAGGCGGTCGATGATGCTAATTGAGATGGAATGATCTGCCGAAAACGTGGAAGTCTCGGATCGTTCGGCATGCTAGTTTGTTTGTTTGTGTTCTCGAGGCGCCAGTGCAGCGAAGGAATATGGACGCCAAGATCGCCGGAGAAGGGAGCTGTCTCTCTGCGTAGATTTCTCGGACAAGGAAATTGCGGACGCCTTGTTTCAGATTGGACCCTTGAAGGCTCCGGGACCAGACGGGTTTCCCGCTCGTTTCTTCCAGAGGAACTAGGCTGTGATGCAGGACCAAGTCATTGCAGGAGTTAAAGAGTTTTTCCGGTCAGGACTAATGCCGAAAGGGGTGAATGACACTGCCATAGTTCTCATTCCCAAGGTTGATAACCCGGAGAAACTGACAGAGTTTCGACCTATCAGTCTGTGCAATGTGATTTATAAGGTGGTCTCAAAATGTCTGGTAAATCGCTTGCACCCTATCCTTGATGATATCATCTCGCCCGAACATAGTGCATTTGTTCCTGGCCGGATGATCACAGATAATGCGTTAATTGTGTTTGAATGCATTCACTATATTCAGCAAGAGAAGGACCCTGATAAGAGCTTATGTGCTTATAAGCTAGATTTGTCTAAAGCTTATGATAGGGTCGATTGGATCTTCTTGGAGCGAATGATGCAAAAGATGGGTTTTGCTCGCCGGTGGGTGAACTGGATTATGGCATGCGTCACCTCGGTGAGATACACAGTTAAATTTAATGCAACCCTCTTGGATTCGTTTGCACCGTCGCGCGGGCTATGGCAAGGTGATCCCCTCTTCCCGTTTCTGTTCTTGCTTGTGGCTGATGGTCTCTCCGCTTTGTTGAAGGATGGAGAGCGCAAAGGTGATTATACTCCGTTAAAAATCTGCCGCAGAGCTCCGGGTGTTTCTCATTTATTGTTTGCAGATGACACTTTGCTTTTCCTCAAGGCTAAAGAGGAGCAAGCTAGGAAAGTACAAGAGGTGCTAAATACGTATGAAAAAGCTACATGCCAGTGCATCAACCCAGCCAAGTGTAGTGCTCTCTTTGGCAATCATGTGCATTGAGGACCAGGAGAAGGTGTGTGATGTCCTACACATTGAAACAGTAGCCTTTGAGGAAAAGTACCTGGGGTAACCTACACCGGAAGGACGTATGTCTAAGGGAAAATTTCAGAATTTGCAGTCTCGTCTGCTGAAGAGAATCATTGCTTGGGGCGACACCCTCTCGCTTGCAGGGAAAGAAATAATGATAAAAGCCATTGCCCAAGCTATCCCCACATATATCATGGGAGTTTTCAAATTACCTATGTCTGTCTGTGATGACCTGAACAGAATGGTGAGGAACTTTTGGTGGGGCTCCGCTGAAGGCAAGAGGAAAACTCATTGGTTGGCATGGCCAAAAATCTTAGCTCATAAAATGAAGGGCGGCCTGGGCTTCAGATACTTCCGTGTTTTTAACCAGGCTCTCCTTGCTCGCCAGGCGTGGCGGTTGCTTATCAAGCCTAACAGTTTATGTGCGCAGGTGCTGAAAGCTAGGTACTACCCAGATGGACGCCTAGAGGACACAGTCTTCTCCGGAAATGCTTCTTCTACGTGGCAGGCCATACAATATGGACTGGAGCTACTAAAGAAGGGCATTGTGTGGCGCGTAGGGGATGGCCAGAACATCCGCATATGGCGGGATCGGTGGGTCCCCCGGGAGCCATCGCGCCAGCCTGTCTCCCAGAAGGGCACATGCCGGTTCCGGTGGGTGGCTGAGCTCCTTGGCCCGGACGGGACTTGGCGCATGGACCTACTCCGGTGCTACTTCCTTCCGGCAGACATCGACGCGATCGCCAGCATCTACACTTCACCTCGTGTCACCGACGACATCATCACATGGGCTCCGGAGAAGAACGGTATATTCACCGTTCGATCTGCCTATCGCTTTGCCATGGACAAGCGCAAGCGTCCATCGGCCACAGCCATGAGCAGGGCACCGGATGGCCGTCGCGCCATCTGGAAGATCATATGGGGGTGCCCTGCTCCCCCCGAAGGTACGCGTGTTTGCATGAAGGATTGTTACAAACTCACTTGCTACCTGGTCAAACAAATTCTCTCGCCACCTTGAGATTACTGATATTTGTCCCCTTTGTGGTGTGGAACGAGAGGACGGATTCCATGCATTCTGCAGGTGTCCACTAGCTAAGGAACTACGGCATGCTGTGTCCTTGGACTGGCCTATACCGAGTGTCGACGCCATCCATAATGTTGGGCCGGAATGGCTCTTCACACTTCTGGAGCCACTGGATGAGGCAACACAGATGCTTGTGCTCATGATCATGTGGAGGATTTGGCATGTGCGGAATGAGATTACGCATGAGAAGAAGCCACCACCCACAGAAGCTTCTCGCCGATCCCTTCATGGGTACATCAATTTACTCTTGTGCGTGCAGCATCACCCAAGTGGAGATGTGGTCAAGGGAAAGATGGTACTCAATGCACCACCGATCCTCACTAGAGAGCCGGCTCCTCTCAAGGACGAGCGAGGATGGGTTGCCCCAGAGCTAGGCAATACTAAACTTAATACAAATGGTAGCTTCGTACCGGCGACAGGATTGGCCGGAGGGGGCATGGTCCTTCGAGATTCTGAGGGCAAGATCATTTTCAGTGCTTGTAGAGAAATTCACGCATGCGATAATGCGCTCACGGCAGAGCTAGCGGCGTGTCGGGAGGGCCTGGAGCTAGCTCTTTTCCGTACGGACGCGCCCATTAAAGTCGAGCTTGATTGTGCGGAGGCGGTGACAATGATCACAGGTCGTGAGCAGGACCGATCGGCTCATCGCACCGTCATTGAGGAAATCAGGAGACTGGCAACGATGGAGGGGAGGGAGGTCTCTTTTAGTCTTTGTTGTCGTTTGCAGAACAAAGTTAGTCATGAGCTTGCCAAGTATGGCAGGAGTACCCCTCGCACCGCTGTTTGGTTGCACTCGGGGTTAGACTTTATTGTAAACTTGGCTCTGGCTGAAAAGCCTCTCTGAGTAATGAGAATCCCCTTTTCACCCGAAAAAAAAAAAGGGAGCTGTCTCTCGCTGGAACTTGTTCATCTTGACTCGAATCGTACCAACTTCAGTCACGTCACGGCCACCGCGCTCGGTTAGGCTTCCGTCGTTGTTGGCGGGCGGGCGGAGTATTTCCGTTTCTTTGCTTCCCATTTGGGCCGGGATCTTTATCGACCGCACCAGGCCGTGATTGGGCTGTATGCGCAGCCGCAAAGCCCATGCTGCCTCACGGCCGCTAGGTGGGCTAGATGACGGGCTGGAAAGTCCACTTCTAAACTGCAAATTTGGCCCGTGCCTATTTTCAAATAATACGAAACACCATTGCATTTTTCTCTTAAAAAAGAGAGGGAGATATCTTTGTAAAAAAAAAAACTCTTATGTACATGGTTGATTGTAATTGCACTTCAGTTTCATGTGCCTCACAATGTCATTGACTCAACTCTTCGCCAAAGTATGTCGCAACTCGCAGCTGTGGCACCAATATCCTTGACCGCGCCATGCTTAAATTTAATTGTGGCAAAATGGGTGTTGAACCATCCTAGGTGTACGTCTCCGTTGCCTTGTTTGTGGGGATGGTCATAATTCATTAAGTTGATGGCCTCGTGACGTGAGGAAAAAAGGGATCTTACTACCCTATGTGACTGTGCAGGCACATCTATGAATATCGCAGTAGCCATATAGCACTGAGAAAGCATTATGAAGATGAACTTCTTTTGTCCTTGCTCTATTTTTTTCTTCTAGAAAACACAAAAGCTTCGCATCTCGATGCAAAAGTTCATGGTATAGCTGAGTCCAGATCTAGCCCCCAAACGAAAACACGTAAGTTTGAATCATTACACTTGGCAGAACTACCCTCCAGCCTGTGAGCCCAAACTGTCACACATACTGTTGAGCGCCATCATAGACAATGGCATTACAATGCTTCTATAGTAGGGGTGCAAATCGGTATCCCCCAGGGTACCCTCTAACTCTCTTTAGTTAAATCAAATGAGCTACAGTTGTTCAATCAAGTAAAAAGAAAGTTTAAACCTATACTTTTAGAAAACTAGTTCTTTCTCTTACCAAAGAAAATTGAAGAGTGACCCATAACCGTATAGGGTCACTAATTTGCACCTCTATTCGAGAGCAACCAAGCCATCAATTATATGATCGTCGAGGTGCCCCTGCGAATGGAACTAGGGATGCAGCGGACTATCGATCACCTCCAATCAACAAAGATGTCGTCTGACTGTGGTGTTCCTTTACTGAAAGTTAATGATATTATCAACACTGCCCTGAATGGTTATTGCATGCCACATGGGATACATCAGAAGGGTTGCATCTTCACCTCTTATGCTGTTATGGAGGATCTGATATATCAGGAATTAAATTGTGCACTATAATCTCGAGCCTCCTATTGAGGTCTCAAGGATATTCTTGTCTACCTATGTGCAACCCATTTTGGTGTCGAACCAAGCTCCTGAGAAAGATCACCTTAAAAGTAAACATGTCGTCGTTGTTGAATTTCCCGTCTAGCTAATTCGAATGCATCCGTGACACAATCTGCTACCCCACCTCGCTGGTTAGCTTCTGATGATGGATGGGTGAAGGCCAATGTTGATGGGTCCTTCGTGGACGGTACTGCAGGCAGAGGGATGATACTGTGTGATCAGTTAGGAATAATTGTTTTCTCAACATGTTATCATTTACTTAATTGCCATGACGCCCTCGAAGCTGAACTGCTAGCGATTGAAGAAGTTTTTTTTGCTTGCAACTCAAGGGAGCCAACTGCATGTTGTCGTCGAATCAGATTGCTTGCAAGCTGACTTACTAAAGAAAGGGGACATGGCCAGATCGAGATCTTGCTTTATTATTCATGAGATCAAGTCATTCATCGATCAACGGAATTCTTGTATTACTCAGATTAGTCTAGTCAGAACTGTGTAAGTTATTTTATGACGAATTTGGGTACAAGTACGGGTCGCACCGCGGTGTGGCTAGGATGGCCCTGATGAGGACGTCAAACTTTGTATCGCCAATTGTTGCATTGCTACGTGAGTAATACATGTAAATTTCCTGCAAAAAAAGGCACCATCTTTTTCTCTCTGATTTGTAGATTAATATATGCATGCTCTCAGGGAAAAAAAGGGGGGCAAACTACAATAAGCTTCAGTATTCTTCAAATGAAAATTAAACTCCACGCACAAAGAAAAAAAGAAGAAAAGAAAATTAAACTGTTTTTTGAGGTATTACTGTTCACTCGGAGCAGAACTATAAATATCTCATTGCTCCAGAGCATTCTTTCAAACAGAACATGACCGAACGCCATCTGCCTGCCGCTACCGTCCACACAACCAGAAGTTCAGAACTACTATCAGAGCGATAATCGGATTGCCGAATGACCACCCCCATGCACGCACAGTGAAAGGGTTTCACCGCGACGGGCCAATGGCACCGCCACCAACGCCTTCCACAGCGCCCCGGGCGGAGATACCACCATCATAGCAGCGAACAGTGCCATCCAACAGCGGCCATCTCGATCGACAGATCGACGGGCATCCATCGATCGCATCAGGAATTTTTGCCGGTGTCGGCACGCGCGCGGCGTAGGCGTACGTCGCCGCTGCTTTTCCCCGCGATCCCGGCGGATCGGGCACCGGCCGGGCTTATTATCAGCGTAGCATCCGCGAAGGCGGGCACCTGTTTCCGTGAAGAGAAAGCACTTGCACAGCATCCTGGGTGGTTTGTGCCTTTTGCAGCGAGCTACCAGCACGGAACATGGCGCTGGTGGCAGATCAGGCCCTTGATACGAACCCATCAGCGCATGCAGGGAACGGCGACTGTTTGCATCTGCTCCGCTAGGACAGCGATGGCAATGGGCAGTTAGTTAGTCAGCATGATTAGTGCTACTCCAGAAATGGGCAGTAGCATTGAAGCCTGAAGGCGATGGTTCCTCCGGTCAGTGCACTAGCACGCCTGCGTTAGCGTCAGCAGGCAAAACCGCCGGGATTTCGTGCGCGGCGCATGGCGTGTGAATTCTGGCTGAACATCGCGTGGTTCCCAGCCGCAACGCCGGTGCCGGCCGGGGCCGTGCAAACGCAGCTTTCGACGGTGGGGCGTGAAGGCTAGCTGGCCGGGGCCGCTCCTGTTTAGGTTTGGGTTATAGTGGACACGTAATTGTCAACTTCTGCGGCAATCGGACATTTTTAAAATTTCGACTAGCTAGAGACTAGTCGTTGTCCAGGAAGCTGTTAAGATACTGGTTACGAAGAAAGAGATCTAGATACCACAGTGACCATTGTCTGGAGTACTTGCCGGCAACACTCCAATGAGTCTTTGTACTGACCTATACGTCACGTACACCGGCAACACAGAGAAAAGAATCAAGGATTGTAGTGCTCCTGGATGGGAACTTGTTTATTTATACCAGTTAAGAAACAAGTAAATGTTTACTCTTGACATCAGCCCTCCACCAGCTACTTGGGCTTTCTAATAAGGAATGACTAGGTCTATTTTTTTTTTTTTTGCCTTTCTTTAGTCCCACATCAACTAGGGGAGATGGTATCACAATGGAATATAATCTTTCAGAGTGAAAACAAAAGCTCAGAATTTGTTTGTTCAGTTGGAAGAGCATAACCGACAAAGTGAAACACCGTTTCGAAGGGAAAACCCAATTGATAGGACACTATAGAGAAGGAGAAACACAATTGGAAGGGCACTTTGAGAAGGAGAAACATAGTTGATAGGACATAGTAGAGACAAGACAATTGAGAAGGAGAAACACACTTGAGAAGAAAATAGATTTCGAAGGATGCATTTGTGTAGGAGGACACAATTGACAGGACGCACTTGAGAAGGAGAAACACACTTGAAAGGACACAGTTGAGAAGAAAATATAGTTCGAAGGGTGTATTTGGGAAGGAGGACACAACTGAGAGGACGCACTTGAGAAGGATAACTGCAATTGAAAGGATGTAGTTCAGAAAGCGAAAACACAATTGAGAGGGATGACATAAATGATACAGTATGATACATTTGAGAAGGAGAAGCACACTTTTTTTTTGCGGGTGAGAAGGAGAAGCATGGTTGAAAGGACAAAATCAAGGAGAAACACAATTGAGAAGGAGAGACATAATTAAAAATACATGACTGGCGTTGAGAAGGATAAATGTAGAGAACAATGCATTTGAGAAGAAGAAGCACTTTTTTTCGACTAGCTAGAGACTAGTCGTTGTCCAGGAAGCTATTAAGATACTGGTTACGAAGAAAGAGATCTAGATACCACAGTGGGCATTTTCTGGAGTACTTGCCAGCAACACTCCAATGAGTCTTTGTACTGATCTATACGTCAGCTATACCACCAAGGCAACACAGAGAAAAGAATCAATGAGTATAAGTTATTGTAGTGCTCCTGGATGGGAACATGTTTATTTATACCAGTTAAGAAATAAGAAAATGTTTACTCTTGACATCAGCCTTCCACCAGCTACTTGGGCTTTCTAATAAGGAATGACTAGGTTTTCTTAATTTATTTATTTTTGCCTTTCCTTAGTCCCACATCAACTAGGGAGATAGGTAGAATTTTTGGTCGGCAAATTCGAAGGAATCATTGAGTGAAAAAGGAGCAGAGAATGACAAAAGACGAGACTCTACTAGTCTTCACTCCTGTGGTTTCCTCTTACTCGGTTTCTGTTTTCTTATCTGGGATCTTGCTTTTCATGGTTCTCATCTCCGCAACTCGGGATTTCGCGTATCACTCGGGGAAGTAGTATCACAATGAAATATAATCTTTTAGAGTAAAAAAAAAGCTCAAAATTTGTCTGTTCTGTCGGAAGAGCACAACCGAGAAAGTGAAACTCTGTATAGAAGGGGAAACCCAATTGATAGGACACTATAAAGAAGGAGAAACACAATTGGAAGGGCACATTTGAGAAGGAGAAACGCAGTTGATAGGATGTAGTAGAAACGAGACGATTGAGAAGGAGAAACACACTTGAAAGGACACAATTGAGAAGAAAATATAGTTCGAAGAATGCATTTGGGAAGGGGGACGCACTTGAGAAGGAGAAACACACTTGAAAGAACACGGTTGAGAAGAAAATATAGTTCAAATGATGCATCTGGGAAGGAGGACACAATTGACAGGATAACCGCAATTGAAAGGATGTGGTTCAAAAAACGTAACAACATTTGAGAGGGGTGACATGATTGATATGATAAAAATGATACAACAACTTACCTAACAGCACAAATTCATACAATTTTCGTCAAATATAACAGCGCACCGTCTTCTGTCATTAACTGCACCTATGTGCGTTCTCCATCTGTCCTTATGGGCCACCTGTCAGCGGCACAAATAAAGAAATAGAAAACACAAAAAATACACAGCAAAAGCTAGGATTCGAACCCGAGATGTTCGGATTTGCCTCTGTCGTGCAACCAACAGATCAGTAGCTAGTCTCTCTTACAAAAAAAAAACAGATAAGTAGCTAGTCTTATGCCCTTCATACGTAAACATAAAGTAGGTTTGCCATCAGTTTCGTGTCTTGTTTTCGCATTTGCACAGGGATTATCACCATGGGGGAGGACTGCAAGCGGATTTTTTTTTCCGAAATTTCGTTGATTTCTTTTTTTTTTGCGTGAAACTAACAAGCCATTCATTTGTGTTTTGTTTCGAAAATTTTGGTATTAACTTTTCTTATTTTATTTTTTGACTATTACTAACTTTTCTTATGAAAACAAGGAGAAATCTTGGCTGCTGTAAAGTCGTTCACTTAGTCCGGTGTATGATGATCTCCTCGCCTCTTTTTTTTCCACGGTGATATTGTTGGGTAACGTAGTAATTTCAAAATTTTCCTACGCACACGCAAGATCATGGTGATGCATAGCAACGAGAGGGGAGAGTGTATGTCCACGTACCCTCGTAGACCGTAAGCGGAAGCGTTAGCACAACGCGGTTGATGTAGTCGTACGTCTTCACGATCCGACCGATCCAAGCACCGAACATACGGAGCCTCCGAGTTCAGCACACGTTCAGCTCGATGACGATCTCCGGCCTCCGATCCAGCCGAGCTCCGAAGATGAGTTCCGTCAGCACGACGGCGTGGTGACGATGATGATGTTCTACCGGCGCAGGGCTTCGCCTAAACTCCGCGACGATATGACCGAGGTGGAATATGGTGGAAGGGGGCACCGCACACGGCTAAGGAATGATCCGTAGATCAACTTGTGTCTATGGGGTGCCCCCTGCCCCGTATATAAAGGAGGGAGGGGGGAGGCCGGCCGGCCCCCTTGGGGCGCGCCAAGGGAGGAGGAATCCTCCTCCTAGTAGGAGTAGGATTCCCCCTTTCCTACTCCTACTAGGAGGGGAAAGGAAGGAGGAGAGGGGGGGGGAAGGAAAGGGGGGCGCCGCCCCCCCCCCCTCCTAGTCCAATTCGGACTAGAGGGAGAGGGGGCGCGCGGCCCACCCTGGCTGCCCCTCTCTCTTCCCACCTAGGCCCATGTGGCCCATTAACTCTCCCGAGGGGTTCCGGTAACCCCCCCGGCACTCCGATTTTCTCCGAAAACTTCCGGAACCTTTCCGGTGTCCGAATATAGTCGTCCAATATATCAATCTTTATGTCTCGACCATTCCGAGACTCCTCGTCATGTCCGTGATCACATCCGGGACTTCGAACAAACTTCGGTACATCAAAACTTATAAACTCATAATAAAACTGTTATCGAAACGTTAAGCGTGCGGACCCTACGGGTTCGAGAACTATGTAGTCATGACTTAAAACCATTCTAGGTCATTAGCCAATAGCGGGACCTGGATGCCCATATTGGTTCCTACATATTCTACGAAGATCTTTATCGGTCAAACCGCATAACAACATACTTTGTTCCCTTTGTCATCTGTTACTTGCCCGAGATTTGATCGTCGGTATCCAATACCTAGTTCAATCTCGTTACCGGCAAGTCTCTTTACTCGTTCTGTAATACGTCATCTCATAACTAACTCATTAGTTACATGCTTGCAAGGCTTAGGTGATGAGTATTACCGAGAGGGCCCAGAGATACCTCTTCGACAATCGGAGTGACAAATCCTAATCTCGAATTATGCCAACTCAACATGAACCTTCGGAAACACCTGTAGAGCACCTTTATAATCACCCAGTTACGTTGTGACGTTTGGTAGCACACAAAGTGTTCTTCCGGTACACGGGAGTTGCACAATCTCATAGTTGCAGGAACTTTGTATAAGTCATGAAGAAAGCAATAGCAGTATACTAAACGATCAAGTGCTAGGCTAACAGAATGGGTCATGTCAATCACATCATTCTTCTAATGATGTGATCCCACTAATCAAATGACAACACATGTCTATGGTCAGGAAACATAACCATCTTTGATTAATGAGCTAGTCAAGTAGAGGCATACTAGTGACTATAGTTTTGTCTATGTATTCACACATGTATCATGTTTCCGGTTAATACAATTCTAGCATGAATAATAAACATTTATCATGATATGAGGAAATAAATAATAACTTTATTATTGCCTCTAGGGCATATTTCCTTCAGATATGTGTCTCATTAATAAAGTAAAGATTCAGTTATAAGCCATGTAAACACCGGCATTACAGGACTGAATAGATAGAATAATCCTACATAAAAAACCAGCGCCTGTCCCTCTCCAGCAAGGAAAAGGCGACATATCACCTCTTCGCCCTAGTTCAACGCGGCTCCATCGCTGATCAACAGCTTTACGGACCTCCAAAGTAGTTTGCCTGAAGCAAAATCATTGTTGTTGAAAGAATCAGACCGGGGCATCGTGTCTCCGGATACGCCGCCGAACTCCAAAACTGACACCCCGCACGTCTATAACATCGGAGGAGGAAATCATGACAACCTCCAACCACCAATGCATCACAAGATGCACCTTCTTTCGGCTGTCACATGCGTAGACAACCGTCTGCGCCTACTCCCGGACAACAAAATCTCCCTAATCTACCGTGACGTCGGAGAGAACACCATAGCAACAGGGATAGAGCATAAGGAGAGACACACATGAAGGGGTCGCCGCCGCCTCCCCGCCGACGCCATCCATGAACCCTAACGCTGCCGATCTGAAGGATCGACAAACACATGATGCCATCAACTCCGAGACGCCAGCATGAAGGACATCGCGGAGCTGAGACGGATTTATTCGTCCGGGCACCGCTCCCACCACCCCAACGACGCACCACGAGCTACAAAACCAAACCCTAACTACAGAGCGGAGAAACGGAGTCCCCCTCTGTCGTGGAATTGTCACGGCAGATGTCCTAGTGTGAGGACTTAGTCATGAGGCCAACGCATATATATGGTAGCTTGAGAGGGGTTGATCGGGAGGAGAGACATGGGGCGGATCAACACGCAAGACAAGGATTTAGACAGCTTCGGGCCCCGGGAAACATCATCCGGTAATAGCCCTACATGCTGTTTGTGGCTAGGTCTCATTATCATCACGAGAGAGTCGCCGTAAACCAGCTCCCCTCTAATTGTGTCTAGCCCTAGAGATTGTTTCTTCTTGCCTTCTCCCTCTTTGGGGAGCCCTGTCCCTCCTTATATATGTTGAAGGGGCGGGTTACATGACTAGTCCTAGTAGGATTAGGATTACTCTATTACAAGTGGAGTCCTAGTCTTGCTTCCTTTGTAGGAGAATATTCCTTGTGCTTTCCTCATAAACCGGCCCACTATTAACATAAACCGGCCTTCTAGACCTTGGGCTTTGTCATCCGTCCGCCGGCCGCCGGGTTACCAGTGCGTCATAATGTTCAGACAGGTTGCCTGTAAACCGTCTGGTCAGGGCGGGTCGCCAGTGAATCACCAAGTGTCAACCGGGTCTCAAGTAAACCGCCAAGCCCGGCCGGGTCATATTTCCGGCCGGTTCATACCGCGGGGTATATCCCCGACACCCTCCCTCCTGTCGACGGAGCAGCAATCGAAGGGAGAGGGGACCAACCTTGGCCGATGGAGATCGGAGGTAGAGGATTGCCTCCTTCGCCCCGAGCAGTATAACTACGGTTCCGCGACCCTTTTGCGGGTCCAAACCCTATTCCCCCGCCGCCGCGAGCCACCCGATTTCCCATTCCCCTCTCACAATTTCTCACCGCCGGCGACCACCCGCCTCGCCTTCAGCCGCCATGTGGGGGGAGGGAGGGGGGAATGTGGAGCTCCGGATGTGGCTCCGGCAGCAGATCCGGCCGTGAGCGCGAGTGGCGCGTCCAGATGGACGGCGCGAGGAAGCGCGGCACCCGGAGGTGGACCAACCGCGGGATGTCGCCGCCGCCGAGCTTCAACCGCAGCGAGACGGAGGAGTACGACCGCCGTAGTGCGTCCTTCTCCTCCGCGAGATCTTCCTACGCCGGATCCTCCTCGTCCTCCGGTGCGGGCTTGCTCCCCGTGAAGAGGGAGTGCTCGAACGACAAGGAGGAGCCGGAGCCGCCGGCGCCGTTCTCCTTCGTCCCGGTGAAGGAGGAGCCCACGAAGCCCGCTCCGCTCGGTCGCCGCGGAGTCGTCGGGCCCGAGGACTACGTCACGGACTTCGATGCCGTCGCCGAGCGAAGCGTGCGCGAGGAGGCGGAGCGCCGGCGCCACGCCGAGGAGCTCGAAGCCCTCCAGTGGCAGCAGGCGGTCGCCGCCAACGAGAAGGCTGAGGAGTGGCGCCGCATCCGCGCGGAGCAGGCGGTGAAGTACATCGACCTGTGCAGCTCCGGCGAGGAGGATTGAGCGTCGCTCGGCCTCCACGGCGTCGTCCATTTTGCCGCGACCTCGCCGTCGTCAGATCCGACCCCCTCTACTACTAGATAACGTAGCATGTAGTATGATCTGTGCTTAGTTTGTTGATCCTGTAGTATGTATGGACTGTGTAGTATGTGATGTGATGAACCCTGTTGAACCAATTTCTCCCGCGAAAATGTTTTTTCAAATTATGCAGGTTCAGATGCGGTATCTGATCGGCGGCGCATGTTTTCAACCCGCAAATGCGATCTTCATGAAACCGCAAACGCGTTTTGCGGGTCGAATTTTTGTGAAATCTGCTAGAGTTGCTCTAATGAAGGGCGGGTTCCAGGGAGTCCGGTTTCAAAATACCACACTTTCACAACACAAAAAATTGTACATACAAATGTATAACACATTCGACAAAAAAAATCATAACAGTATGCTTTCCTATGTGGCGTAGACTGAACTAAATGTTTTTTGTTGGGCCGGATTTTTTTTGTAGCCTGCAAATTATAATATTTCCAAACAAAAAATTATAGATCGGTCGCGAATATGTATAAGTTTTCACAGATTTTTTCTATTTTGGAAAGTGCAACTACCCCTAGGTGGTTTTTCTATTCCAAGACAAATATTTCAGGAAAGCTCAATGAATGGCATGACATGGATGATGAAAGTGGATCCCTCAAAATATTAAGGACAAAGGATTGGCTCAAGCTCAAAAGCTCAAGACTCTATATTTTACATTTTAGTGATCCAAGATCACATTGAGTCTATAGGAAAAGTCAATACTATCAAGGAGGGATGAGGTGTTTCTTAATGAGCCTCTTGCTTCAAGTGCTTAGTGATATGCTCCAAAAACCCTCAACTACTTTCTCACATCCACATATGACCTAAACTCAAAGTCAAAATCGGTTCCACCGATTCTTTCTATCCGGCGCCACCGAGTTCAAATGTCATAGCCACTGCCACAAACCCTAGGCAAATCGGTCTCACCGATAGGGATCTCGGTCTCACCGAGATGGGATTGTAATCTCTCTGTTTCCCTTCGTAACATTTCGGTCTAACCGAAGTGAGTGATCGGTCCCACCGAGATTGCAATGTAAACTCTTTGTTTCCCTTTCGTAACATTTCCGTCTCACCGAAAAGAGCGAATCGGTCCCACTGAGTTTATATGACCAACTCTCTGGTTAGCTAATTACCAAAATTGGTCTCACCGAGTTTGTGTAATCGGTCTCACCGAGATTACGTTATGCCCTAACCCTAACCATATCGGTCCTACCGAGTTGCATGTCGGTCCCACCGAAAACCCTAACGGTCACTAGATTTACTAAATCGGTCCGACCGAGTTTGTTGATTCGGTCCCACCGAGTTTGGTAAATTATGTGTAACGGTTAGATTTTGTGTTGAGGCTATATATACCCCTCCACCTCCTCTTCATTCGTGGAGAAAGCCATCAGAACAAACATACACTTCCAACTTACCAGTTCTGAGAGAGAACTACCTACTCATGTGTTGAGGCCAAGATATTCCATTCCTACCATATGAATCTTGATCTCTAGCCTTCCCCAAGTTGCTTTCCACTCAAATCTTCTTTCCACCAGATCCAAATCCTATGAGAGAGAGTTGAGTGTTGGGGAGACTATCATTTGAAGCACAAGAGCAAGGATTTCATCATCAACGCACCATTTGTTACTTCTTGAAGAGTGGTGTCTCCTAGATTGGCTAGGTGTCACTTGGGAGCCTCCGACAAGATTGTGGAGTTGAACCAAGGAGTTTGTAAGGGCAAGGAGATCGCCTACTTCGTGAAGATCTACCGCTAGTGAGGCAAGTCCTTCGTGGGCGACGGCCATGGTGGGATAGACAAGGTTGCTTCTTTGTGGACCCTTCATGGGTGGAGCCCTCCGTGGACTCGCGCAACCGTTATCCTTCGTGGGTTGAAGTCTCCATCAACGTGGATGTACGATAGCACCATCTATCGGAACCACGACAAAAACATCCGTGTCTCCAATTGCGTTTGAATCCTTCAAACCCTTCCCTTTACATTCTTGCAAGTTGCATGCTTTAATTTCCGCTGCTCATATACTCTTTGCATGCTTGCTTGAATTGTGTGAAGATTGCTTGACTTGTCCAAAGATCGCTAAAATCTGCCAAACTCTAAAATTGGGAAAAGGTTAAGTTTTTAATTGGTTAAGTAGTCTAATCACCCCCCCCCCCCTCTAGACATACTTCAAGGTCCTACAATTTTGTTAAAAAAACTTGGACATATCATTTTAATTTTATTAAATAAAGGTTTCATCGTACTCATATTCACACGAATCCTATTCACTTTCTTTTACGGACCGGTCCTTTTCTGATTGAAATATAAGAAAACCTACCTCCAGCTGAGCAAGAAATAGTGCTTGGCTAGTTGGTTCCGTGCGAGAGCTTCAAACCTGAACGTCTGCAGATCGAATCCCTCCCCTTGTGCACTATTTTACATTTATGTTTCTTTCTCTGTCCCTCTGACGAATGGGACCCAACCATTTAACGGGGAGAGCGACGTGCAGTTAACGATCGGAGACGGTGTGCTGTTTCATTTGATGGAAATTGTATGAATTTGTGCTGGTAGGTAAGTTGTTGGACCATTTTTGTGGGGTTTTCTTGTTCTTGTATGATTCTGTTCCCACTGGTATAAGTTTATGTACTAAATGTGGTATTAACTCTTAAAAGAACATAACTGAGAAGAAGAATTAAGTTCGTTGAGAAGGATAAATGTAGAGAACAAAGATGCACTTGCCAAGATGCATTTGAAAAGAAGAAACACTTTTTTTGCAGGTTAAGAAGAAACACAACTGACAAGGAAGTACACAACTGAAAGGACACGATTGAAAGAAAAACTGTTGAGAAGAAAAAGCGTAGTTGAAAAAGCTTGGTTGAGAAATATCGATATCAACTGCATCACTTACTACCCTTTTTAATAGGATATATGTGCACTACTTAGGAAAACACGTGATCAAAGCATAAATAAAAGTAAGAAAAATAATCAAAGACAAACTAATATGAGGCAATGAGATGTTGTGGTAAAACGAGGCACATTTCGAATTCTCTGCTTAACCATATGTCCTATTTCTTCCACAGGTGGTACACAAACTTGTCGCATGGGTTCACTTTAATCTATATAAATTTAAAATGTCACAAACTAGTCCAAAAACTTGGCCTCACATTTTCAGTTTGGTCTTAGTCGAGCCAACTCGAGCTAATTCCACCTACGTGTTGTGCCATGTTGGAAAAACAGTCACACACACGCGAGTTGAGCACTGTGTACCTCTTGCATTTAGGTCCTTGTAGTTTCCCTTAATCATCATTCTCGATCTCACTACCCCGTTTGTTCTCACTTGAGCTATCTGCAGGATGACTAAGCGTGGCGAAGAGCAAACTCACCCTATGGCTCCACTCCCAAGGCTTCCTCCTTCAGGAGCAGGACGGACACAAAAGCAACTATTCCTTCATGTTGGCCTGCCTTTGGTGTGACTTGGCATGTGCCGCTCCCTTGTTGATGTGAGCGGCATTGGTGGCGGTTGGGCAAAGAGGGCCCTCCCTATTATTCGTTCGGGCCCTCCCTATTATTCGTTCCGCGCCGCAACGCTCTTAGAGCATCTCCAACAGCCGCGCTAAACTAGCGCCGCGCCGCAAAATAGGCGTTTTTAGAGCGCGCGCAACGCGTCAGGGCGTTCCAGCGGGCGCGCAAAAACGGCGCGCGCGCTAAAACGGGTTGGGCGCGCGGCCAAAAACACTTACCTGCGCGGCGTATTTCGGGCGCCCACTATAGCGCGCGGCACACTCGAGCGCTCGCGCCCGCTCTTCCTCTCGCGCTTCCATCCCCGACCGGCCGCGCCGCCGCCGCCGCCCGCGCACCCCGGCGACCGTCTCAGGCTTCCCTGGCCTATCCCCGCGCTTTGGTACATCATGCACGCTTGTGTGATCATGCACAACATGATCATCGAGAATGAGCGTGGCCAAGATTTAGACTACTCACAGTATGAGCTCTTGGGACATCCCGTGCGAGTGCGGCGGAGGGCTGAAAGGGTAGCCCGTTTTGTTGCCTCCTATCATGCCATTCGGCGTCCCGCAACGCACAATGAACTTCAGAATGATCTAATCGAAGAGTGGTGGACATGGCATGGACGGTAAAGAGCATGATGATATCTGCACTCGACATTGATTATTTGTTGTGTTGTAATAATTTATTTTGAACTATTTGTTGTTGTACTGAACGATAAACTATTTGTTTGAGTTGTAATGATTTATTTTGAACTATTTATTGATTTTTATTTTGTTTGTTTGATCATTTTTGCTCATCTTCTTTGAAATGTACATGTGGTTTGTGCGGCGCGCGCGCTGTATTTTTGCGCCCTGCTGGAGCGGCGCGCGCGCGCTGCATTATAGCGCCGCTGCTGAAGCCCGCGCAGGCGGGCGCTCAAAACCAGCCGCAGCGCGCGCTAACAGGTTTTTTGCGCGCGGCGCTATAGCCTGGCTGTTGGAGATGCTCTTAAAGCGACCACGCGTCTCACTTGCACCCGTCCTTCCTTCCTCCCCCTCTCTTCCATAGTTCCATGGCATGCATGCCCAGCTGCCCACGGCGCTGAGGGTGACCTAGCTTCTCCCAATCTCGTGTCCATAGGCTGGTCTCTTGTTCTTGGCTTCCCAGCACGGCAGCACGCCATCACTTAGCATGGTGTGAGGCTGGGTCTCTAGCTAGTGGCTATCGGAAGCTCGATCCCATGGCGCTGGAAGCTGTGGTGTTCCCGCATGAGCACCTCGCGTGCAGCACGGACAGGATGGCCGCGGCGATGTCCATGTACGCGCCGCCGCTGGGCCGCGGCATCAGCATTGTTGACGAGTTCGAGGAGAAGGGCGGCGTGGTGCTCCAAGAAGAGGTGCCCGGCGCCACCGCCTGGGCCGCGGCCGTCGAGGGGAACTGGGACGAGAAGCACTGCTGGCCCGGGCCCGTGCCGTCGCCGCCGCCTGCCGTCGCCCCGACGACGCCCGCAGCGTCCGGCCGCGGCAAGGCCTCGTCGTCCGCGGCCGCGCGGAGGCGGCGGCGGCGCCCCAAGGCGGTGAAGAACAGGGAGGAGACGGAGAGCCAGCGGCGCAACCACATCGCCGTGGAGCGCAACCGGCGGCGCCAGATGAACGACTACCTGGCCGTGCTCCGGTCCGCCATGCCGCCCTCCTACGCGCAGCGGGTACGTACGTGCGCACACGGCGCTTCATCGCGTAGTACACCTTTCACTGTGCGTGCAGGCGCGAGGGCACGCTCCCGGCCAAGCTAGGCTCTACCGGTCGTGTCACAAACTCACAGCCCATGGCATGCATGCACGAACGGCCCGGCCGGCACTCACCACGTCGCTGGCTGTCCCCCGGCCTTTCTTTCACTGTGACGGGTGTCCTATCCCGTCGTCGCAGCGATGCCATTGCTCCCCATGCATGCATGCACACCGCCCGCTCCGCTGCCTTTCGGCTTTGGTTCCACTCGTCACGGATCGAATCTGTACTTCCGTCCGTGGTGGGTGGCGGAAACGTCGTACGGCGTGTCGCGCGCGCGCGCGCGCGGTACATTCTCGACCGGCCGTGCGCCGAATGATTCGCGCTGCCTGCTCTGCTCGCGACCTGGCTAATCAATCAATGGCATGTTCTGTTGTGCCGTGTGATGCAGGGTGACCAGGCATCGATCGTGGCCGGGGCGATCAACTTCGTCAAGGAGCTGGAGCAGCTGCTGCAGTCGCTGGAGGCCCAGAAGCGGCGGCGCGCGCAGCTGGCGTCGACGCCGCCGTTCGCCGGGTTCTTCACGTTCCCTCAGTACTCCGCGGGCGCGGGCTCGGGCACTGCCGACGGCTCCGGGGACGCCGAGAGCCGCCGCGGGGCACGGCGGGGCGTGGCCGACGTGGAGGTGGCCGTGGCGGAGAGCCACGCGAGCGTGAAGGTGCTGGCGCCGCGGCGGCCGAGGCAGCTGGTGAGGATGGTGGTGGCGATGCAGTGCCTCGGGCTCACCGTGCTCCACTTCAACGCCACCGCCACCGCCGACCACCTGGTCTTCTACTCCTTCAGCCTCAGGGTGAGCGTGAGCCTCAACACATTAATCTGCCATATACATCCGCGCTCTGTTCCATGCCATGATTAAATGACGCCGTTTTGTGCCGCGCGCAGATGGAGGACGAGTGCCGGCTGTCGACGGTGGACGAGATCGCGGCGGCGGTGCACCAGATGGTCGCCGAGGTGCACGCCGGAGGACCGTGCTAGGTAGCTAGCTAGTTGAGCTGGAAGTGGAAGCGTGTCTGTAACATTAGTCCGATCCTATCCTGGTAGTTGTTGCGTGCATGGGTAACTCCGGCCGGCGGCGGCACGCGCCATTGTCATTGTTTGCGTGTAAGCTAGTAGCAAGCAATATGTAGCGATGTTTTCTGCCTTTCTGGCGCCAATTATTTGTCTGTCCCAACGTGCATGGCCGCGTGTCCATACGGGGCCTGCGGGTCTTCTTCGGCGGGTCACCCGTCGCCGTTCTTCACCGGATAAGAAGAACCATGGAGATGTGGTTCCCTGGCTGGCTTACCTGTTTGATAATCGAATTGGCCCGGCCGCCTCAATCATCTCCCGATGCG
This sequence comes from Triticum timopheevii, assembly GCA_963921465.1. Lineage (NCBI taxonomy): Eukaryota > Viridiplantae > Streptophyta > Magnoliopsida > Poales > Poaceae > Triticum > Triticum timopheevii. The sequence continues at coordinate 501,687,507 of OY997272.1, forward strand.
ATCACCTCAACGATCATGTATGTAGAATAGTGTTGTGTTCTTGGTGGCTGGTTTTAGATATCGGGATTTAGCTGTCAGTTTTGTTAAGTCTCAGTCGATGCTATATTCCTTTCATCTTGCATGGAGAGTTGAAGCTTGTACCAAGCTTTGGCTACTCCTTTGGGGTCCCGTTCCCTCGCGTCGCCCTCGCGAGGGTGACTCGGGGGCGACCAACCTCCCCGTCCGCCTCCCCCCTTCTCGTCCTTTCCTCGCCGCCGCCGGAGATGGGCGTCGGGTCCCCCTCGCGGCCGCCGATGAGGGTGGCGGCGAGGCCCTCGGCCGCGACGCCGCTAGGGCTCGGGCCTAGGGTTTGAAGCAGCGGCCTCTGCTGGTGAGGGCGGCGTCGTCCCGGCGGCGGGCGGCGCTGCCGGTGTTGAGGGCCGCGTCTACTCGGCCGTGCGGGCGGCGAATTGGCGGTGGATGCGGGCGCCGCGTGGAGGGATCCCCTGCTGCTCTCCTTCGTCAGATCTGAAGACGGCGCCCCCGTGCTGCTGCTTCCTCCTCGTCAGTCCGGCCAGATCCGGTGGCTGACTGCGGATGTGGGGTTGGGAGATCTGAATCGGAGTAATTTCTTGGCCGGCTGCGGCGGCCACGACGCCGGCGGCGCTCCATGCGCTGTTTCCTTCTTGAAAGCGGCTTCGAGATCCAGCTCCCTCCCTCTCGTCCTTCCCCTGCACCCGGGTGAAAACCCACAACTTTGGTTGGGCGGCGGCAGTGCCCGACTCAGTCACCTTCTTGAAGGCGCCGTTTTGGGTCCGCGGGGAGGTGGGACAGCTGCAGCGCGTTCTTGGCGTTCCTGATGGCGGCGGTTCTCTCTTTAGTGGTGTCGCTTCGCCATGGCGGTCGGCTGGTCCGGCTCTCATGGTGATTGTGGTGCTCAACTCTTCGCCGTGTCTTCCTGGGGTGCTCCCGTTCAGAGAGGCTGGAGGTGGAGCGGCTTCGTCTTGCACGGAGCTTCGGTGGAGATGTCAAGTCATGCCTGACCGACAGGTGCTACGGCTTGTCATGCCTGGTCGGCAGGTGCTACGCACGACAGATCTTTCAAAGACTTCAAGCTGTGTCGGCTGGTGGTACTTGGTAGCATGGTGCTAAGGTGTATCAGTGGTCACCGCGACGTGCTCAGCTATTTCCGCGCAGGGAGGAGGTGCCGTTGGGCGCCGTGGTGGCGTCGACGATAGCTGGACCGAGCAAGGTTGATGCATCAGTACAGTTCTGAAGATGGAGCGGTGGCAGTTGGCGGCGGCGGCCTCTGAGTGCACGCCGGGCCGGTGAGACCCATGCCCGGCACGCGTCCTGGATGGGACCTTAGGTCTTAGATGTTAGGTTTGACTGTGATGTCTGTTTGGTATTAGGCCCAGGCTATCTGCGCCCCTTCATCAACTGGATAGGTGTAGCGACAGTTTATTGCTTAGATGGCGGCTTTAGTCTTACTGTTGTATTACTTTGTAAGGTCTTGTGAGAGTAATTAATAAAGTGGCCGTATGCATCGCCCAGATGCAGGCCGGAGGTTATCCTTCTTTTCTAAAAAAAATCTTGCATGGTGAGTCATACAATTTTTTTATTTTTTATTTTTATATACTATATCACTCAGTCGAGACCTAACACACGCTTTAACTATCACGAAGAAAATTTGCAGTCATGCACTGTACTGTGCTGCTGGTAAAACCTGACGGCCTCCTCTTTTGTGCCTCCATATTCCCAGGCAGTTCGTATTTTGCCACCTTGCAGCTGCAGATAGCCCTGTGTTCCTTCACGTCCTACTCTGCTCCTACATTCATTCTGTAGTCTGACACTTTGATTCTCGACGACGTGCAGATAACATAACACTTCGTTGTTTTCTGTGTGTGCGAGATGTCTATTCCCAGCTTCAGTATTTTCCACATGCAAGTCATTAGTAAAAGTTACTGCTGTAAAGGAATCATTAGTAGGAGTAGTAAAAGAGTTGTTTTTATGTCTCTGAACTTCCCATTTAAGAAAAATATAGTGTACAGTTTTAGAACCGCAGAATTAAGAAGCAAGCAACTCCACATAACTCCGGTAAATTTTTTTTTTGAACGAAAGGGGTTTCCCCCCACCCCAACTTTTTATAAAAGCCAAGGCAAACAATCAGGCACGGACTGTTAAACAGTGCTCGACGACAGAGAGTAGCTGCCGCAGATAGAGAGGGTTTAAGGACTACCCTATTACAAGCTCAAGGCTAGTTCAAACACAAGCAGTAGCGATTACATCTCCAGCCACGCCAAACTTAAGAAAGAGCCTAAGATCTCCACGCAATTCTAAGCAATTCCCCTCTTCGATGGTCCAAAAGCCTTAAGCACCGGAGAAGTAGCGCACCCTGAGCTTCTGAGCATAACACTTTCCAGTTCTTGATCATCGCCCCCAACAGGTCCAAGACACATCTCATACCTCGCCATCTTCGCCCCTGGAAAACAAAATCATTTCGAAGATGCCATAAGCTCCACAAGGCAGCAGCAGAAACAATATTCAAAGCTTCATAATGTTTCCTTCTCTTCCAGAAGGAAGTTAATTGATCAAAGGAATTAGGAACATCAATAGAAAAAATATTAGCAACCAAGGTCCAGACAGACTTAGCAACAATACAATCAAAAAACAAATGCTGAATAGATTCAGGTTCACAGCAAAAGACACAAGACATGTCTTCAACATGCCTGCGCTTGGCCAGATTATCTCTGGTCAGGCTCTTGTTATAATAAACTAGCCAGAGAAAGACATGTATATTTGGCGGCACTTTGATCTTCCATATGTCATCTTTAATGACAGAGGGAATCCCACCAAAGTTGATTAACTTGTAAAAGGATTTTACTGAGTATGTGTTAGAAGAATCTAACATCCAAAGAGGCTGATCGGGGACATCAGACAAGCAAACAGTTAACTCCGGTATTTTTGTTCTACGCCGTACTCTTTCTTGCTCCGGTACGTGTTGCCATCTGCAAGTGTATATTTATGCAACTGTACTGTATACTATGGCAGAGAATCATTCGATAGGCCGTCAGATGGTCTTTGTAAGAAGCCCCACGACAAAGCATTTGCTACACTAGTACGTAGTATTTTCCAAGACCACGACCTAACAGATGCATTTTCAACTGATGAATAAAGAAGCAAGATCCATCATGTCAAAGAAAAATCTCCGAGAAAATATTCACAATGAGAGTGACCCCGGAGTGCCGCCTAACAAGTGGAAAATGCTCACCAAACTGCTGCTTAAAACCTTGCAATTCTCAGTGGCACAAGGAAAGGAATCACTCGCTCGCATAATTCTCTAGCCGCCGGTACTGGCTAGAGATGGAACAGCCTGCAGAAAGCTGCGGAGAGAGACAAAGCCGCTGTACTTCTGGATCTTGTCCTGAGCGGTCCATGGCATTACGCGCATCATTAGCTAGAGGAGTAGGCGATTTGGCGCTGTTTTCTTGGAGAATATAGCAGGGAGGATGGACCTCACGTACGTAGTGACCACATGCGGATGCGGCCGCGCAGAATTTGGCGTCTGGGACTAACTGAGACGCACGACAACCATTGTACTGTATGTAACATCAGGTTAGATCTGAAGGACGGACACTTGTGATGTTCGAAAGGAATCAGGGGTTCGTTCTCAAGTGGTCCGCTCCACTGGGTTTACAATGGAGGGAGAAGCCATGGCTCTTCCATCAGAAAGATCTCCGGCATCGCATCAGATCTAACGAAACAATATAGGGTTCAGGATGAGGGAGTACACTGTAGTGTAGTAGTATGTCTTAATAATTCAGCTCTAGCAAGTTGAGCCTCATACAGTGAAGCACACAGTGGAACAAAGCTGACATGTCTTCTCAGAAATGCAATGCTCGAGGAATCATTCTGCACGGCAGGTTCCTGTTTGCATGGCGAAATCTCACACGAAATGTTCCCAAGTCCCAACCGGGGAATTAATGCCTGCACTCTAAATTGGGTATGAAGCGTGTTCTGAAGGGTATAACAGGATCGTTTGTATTCAGCGAATAGCCAGTCCCATGTACGTACACGCGTAGGCCGAGAAACACAGCTATGTCGCTACAGTCTACATACGCCCGTCTTACCGTCTTACGGCTACCGGAGATGATCCATCTCGTACCGACAGCCAGACCGAGCACCGGACTCTACTCTCTTGGGCTCCATCCAGAGCCAGAGCAAGCTCTGCAAGTCTTGGAGTGGTCGTCGCATCCACCTGCCTCTACTGTTTACCTGGACCAAAACGAACAGGCCATCATCGTCTGGTCTCTGTGCGGCGCCAAGACCTGCCAGGGCCGCGTCGGACAGACCAGCGCATGTCCGCCCGTCCCTCCACACACTGTATCTATGTACGCGTAACCAAAAGCATCATGATGACCCATAAGATCGAGCCTGAACACACTCCATCCCACCTGTACTTGCCTGCGCTGCACAGCGGCCGGCGAACAGTATTAGAGGAGCCGCGGACCATTCAGGTTCAGGAGGCCATGGATGGATGCATGCTGTGCACTGGTCTGCAGCTGCAAAGCGCGCGAGGTACAGGAATAATGTAGTCACATTCCGGCATTCCGCCGGGCGCCGTGCATTCTGCCGGTCGGGCGCAAGCAACAGGTGGCCTACGGAGAGGAAAAGTGAGAGCGGATTCAGCCGGCGAGGGAGACGCGGGCAACTGTTCGCCATTCAAGCCGCGGCGCGACGAGATATATGCTGTCGTGTGCGTGGGGCACTCGGCGTTTGGCCCTAACGGCAGATAGTGTGGTCGTTGGAGCAGAGCGCTCTCCGGTGAGTTCAGGTATCGCAGAGCTCAAACCACCGATGAAGTAACACTCGCTGCTAAATCAAGTGCGGGAGGTAAATCTTGATTCAGTTGGCCAGGATTACGATCTACTGAGTGATCATATATTCATATGTAGGCACTGCTTGGGATTACCAACATATTGACCTTGCAGAGTTTAGTCTCCCAAAGACAGGAAACATGGAGGAGGTTGCAGCGATCGTCTCATGAACGGTACTGCAATGGTCAGCACAATTTAATCCTCTCACATTTCATCCTCGGAACAAGCTTTCGTCCCGCTTTATAAATAAAGCAACAACCACAAATTACACGGCGGAACGATACAATATGATGAGGCCAACTCTACGTAATCACACGATTACGTGGCCGAACACCTAAGCATAGGACGACCAGATTACAGACGACGAGACCTAAGAAACCTAACCTCCACGACAACACCCTCAGGAGGGGAACGCTAGCACCGTCGCTGCCGGGCCCAAAGATCAGGGTTTTCACCCGGAGACTCGCCATGAAGAAAAGAACCATGATGACGTCATCAAGAAGATAACGACACCCGTAGATGTCGTCGCCGTGGGCGCCAGAGCGCGGAGCTTTCGCTCGGCAACTCACTTGTGTCACAATGAGGCCTCCAGACCTGTCGCCACGAGAATCGGCCTCCAGATCCGGATCTAGGCAACGCCACCGCAAGGAGCAGAGAGCTTGTCCGAGCTACCCACCGCTACACCCCTCGCCGTCCAGACGGCCAAGAGGCGTAGCCACCACTGCCGCCATGGAGCCTGCCGAAAAGCCACCATGTGGAACGCCATCCACCACCATGCACTACATCTGTGACGATGCCGTACATAGACGCAACCCAGGCCAAGACCAACCTCACCTACCCAGAGAACAAACGAACCCCGATCTGCCCTGGGCCCAGATCCGGCCTGCTTAGGCACAAACCCTAGGACCGAGCCGCCGCCACAACACACAGCACTGGCGTCCAGCCCCGCGCGCTGTCGGGCCAGTCCCGGGAGAAGAGAGGCCGCCGCACCACCGCCCCGCGCCACCATCCAGGCCGCAGCCGCCACGTAGCTGCAGCCATCACCGACACGACCACCATCCCCGCCCGCTGCAGCAACACCGCCTGGAGGCCAAGGATCACCACCGCCGCCAGTCGCCGCCGGGAGGCAGGACCACGGCCACTGGCCCGCACCGCCGCAGCCCGCGCCTCTAGTCGGCCAGATCTGGCCGTCGCAGCGCAGGAGTGCCCCGTCACCATGCTACCCGGAGCACTGCCATACCAGCGCACTGCCGCCGCCCACATCATCACCGCCATGCCAGCACGCCGCAGCGCCCAGCACCAGTGCCGTGCTCCGGCTCAGGGAGGAGGCCCGGGCCGCTCCACCTTGTGGGAGGCCACCAGCACCCCGCAGCCGCCGCGCCGGCCGGGCTTCGCCTGGTCGCGCCCTTTGGAGGTGGCAGAGCAGGGGAAGGACAAGGAGGGAGAGGTTTGGGGCGACGCGCTCAGAGGCCCTCCCCGCCGCCTCGCGAGGGTCGTGTAGGAGGGGAGAGGGGAGGGGAGCCAACTCAGCTTCGCGGACTCTTTCCATCCTCTCGCATTTCAAGTTAAGAAGTTCAATGGCTGATCCAACACTGGCTAAATACTCCTACGTTGCTATTGTCGGGAAACGTAGCATGCCATTTAAAACAATTCCTACGCTCATGCAAGATCTATCTAGGAGATGTATAGCAACGAGGAGGAGAGAGTGTGTCTATGTACCCTCGTAGACCGTAAGCCGAAGCGTTTGACAACACGGTTAATGTAGTTGAACTTCTTCTAGCTCCGACCGTTCAAGCACCGAATGTACGGCACCTCCGAGTTCTGCACACGTTTAGCTCGGTGACATCCCTCACCTTCTTGGTCCAGCAAGGTGTCTAGGTAGTAGATGAGTTCCGTCAGCACGAAGGCGTGGTGACGGTGATGATGATGTGATCCTTGTAGGGCTTCGCCTAAGCACCGCGAGAATATGACCGGGGGTGTAAACTTTTGAGGGGGGCGCCGCACACGACTAACAATTGATGTTGTGTGTTCTAGGCGCCCCCTCCATGTATATATATAGGTGTTGGGGGGGAGGTAGCCATGGGCGCCCCAAGTAGGCTGATTCCTACTTGGGGTCCTCCCCAATTCGGCCTCCCACCTTCCATAAATGTCTGAGGGGGAAGGAAAGAGGAGGGAGGAGGGAAGGAAGGGGGAGGCCAAATCCCCCCTTTCCTTTCTCCCTTTCCTCTTTCCTTCTCCTTTGGTTCGGCCCATATGGGGGGCGCACCAGCCCCTAGTGGCTGGTGTGTTTCCCTCTTGGCTCAATAGGCCCATATCTTTTGTCGGGGGTGTCTGAAACACCTTCTGGTGAACCGATACGTACCCGCTACCCTCCGGAACACATCCGGTGTCCGAATACTATCGTCCTATATATCAATCTTTACCTCTCGACCATTTCGAGACTCCGCGTCATGTCATTGTGAAGGAAATATGCCCTAGAGGCAATAATAAAGTTGTTAATTATATTTCCTTATATCATGATAAATGTTTATTATTCATGCTAGAATTGTATTAACCGTAAACTTAGTACATGTGTGAATACATAGACAAAACATAGTGTCCCTAGTATGCCTCTACTTGACTAGCTCGTTAATCAAAGATGGTTAAGTTTCCTAACCATAGACATGTGTTGTCATTTAATGAACGGGATCACATCATTAGGAGAGTGATGTGATGGACATGACCCATCCGTTAGCTTAGCATTATGATCGTAACAGTTTCATTGCTACTGCTTTCTTCATGACTTATACATGTTCCTCAGACTATGAGATTATGCAACTCCCGAATACCGGAGGAACACTTTGTGTGCTATCAAACGTCACAACTTAAATGGATGATTACAAAGATGCTCTACAGGTGTCTCTGAAGGTGTTTGTTGGGTTGGCATAGATCGAGATTAGGATTTGTCACTCCGTGTTTCCGAGAGGTATCTCTGGGCCCTCTCGGTAATGCTCATCACTATAAGCCTTGCAAGCAATGCGACTAATGATTTAGTTGCGGGATGAAGTATTATGGAATGAGTAAAGAGACTTGCCTGTAACGAGATTGAACTAGGTATGATGATACCGACGATCGAATCTTGGGAAAGTAACATACCGATGACAAAGGGAACAACTTATGTTGTTATGCGGTTTGACCGATAAAGATCTTTGTCGGTGTCAAAACCGGCGGATCTCGGGTAGGGGGTCCCGAACTGTGCGTCTAGGTGGATGGTAACAGGAGACAAGAGGCACGATGTTTTTACCCAGGTTCGGGCCCTCTCGACAGAGGTAAAACCCTACTCCTGCTTGATTGATATTGATGATATGGGTAGTACAAGAGTGGATCTACCACGAGATCAAGGAGGCTAAACCCTAGAAGCTAGCCTATGGTATGATTGTTGTAATGGTTGTGTGTCAAAACTACCCATGTCAGTGTCAAAACTGGCGGATCTCGGGTAGGGGGTCCCGAACTGTGCGTCTAGGCGGATGGTAACAGGAGACAAGGGGCACGATGTTTTTACCCAGGTTCGGGCCCTCTCGACAGAGGTAAAACCCTACTCCTGCTTGATTGTTATTGATGATATGGGTAGTATAAGAGTGGATCTACCATGAGATCAAGGAGGCTAAACCCTAGAAGCTAGCCTATGGTATGATTGTTGTTGTGTCCTACGGACTAAAACCCTCCGGTTTATATAGACACCGGAGAGGGCTAGGGTTACACAGAGTCGGTTACAATGGTAGGAGATCTACATATCCGTATCGCCAAGCTTGCCTTCCACGCCAAGGAAAGTCCCATCCGGACACGGGACAAAGTCTTCAATCTTGTACCTTCATAGTCTTGGAGTCCGGCCGATGATGATAGTCCGGCTATCCGGACACCCCCTAATCCAGGACTCCCTCAGTAGCCCCCGAACCAGGCTTCAATGACGACGAGTCCAGCGCATATATTGTCTTCGGCGTTGCAAGGCGGGTTCTCCTTCAAATTCCATGTACCTGCCTAACAGTGTCCGGTTCCCTTACCAATGTTGCGCTTCTTGGCTTCCACGCCCAATAATGGCCTTCTTACACGCGTCGCACGAATGCGAAAAGCCAGGGTATCTTTTATGTTTTACCCCCTAGCTGCGCAAATAATCTACCTATAAGAGAGGCAAGAATCCAGATCCAAATCACACCATCCTCCTTCCGCGAGTACTCATCGGGGCACTTCTGACCAAAAATCTATTCCACCATGGACCGTCGACGCGGCTCCTCCTCTCGCGCTCCCAGCCCTCTACCAGGAGATTGGAGGAGATGTTCTGTCCCGCACAACGAGCTGGTGACGCTCCAAGCGGAGGGATATCTTCCTCCGGCCTTTATGGTCCCGGTTCGAGCCGGGCTGGCCACCTACAAAGGTGGGAAGCAAGTGGAGGCCACCCCAAGTCCCAATAAAGGGGAGCGGGTATGCTTCGTCCCCTATCTGATAAGGGGGCTTGGATTTCCTGTACATCCGTTCCTCCGCGGGCTTCTGGAGTTCTACGGACTCCAGCTTCATCACCTCACGCCCACCTCTATTCTGCATATTGCGGGTTTCGTAGCTCTTTGCGAGCTATTCCTGGGCATCGAGCCCCATTTTGCTGTGGAAGAGGTTATTCTGCCTCATACCCCGCTCTCACGAGGGGTCCATATATCAAGTGGGCGGTGCCGAAATATGGCGCATCGCCGGGACCGGATATCCATCCGGAACCCCTAAGAAGGCGTCCGAAGACTGGCCTTCAGAATGGTTTTATGTAGAAGACGCTCCGCTGCCGGACCCTATTCGGATCGGCCTCCCGGAGTTCAGCAATGCTCCTCTGAAGAAACGCCTGAGTTGGCGCCCGCGGAGCCCCCAGCTGGAGGAAGACAAGAGCGTCCATTATTTGATGGGCCGGATAAGATTGCTGGCCCATTCTGGATTGACCATGATTGGAGTCATGGCCACGTGCATAATGCGGGGGGTGCAGCCGCTGCAATACAGGGGCCACCCCATGTGGGATTTCAACAGGGAAAATGATGCCACCCGTCATGGTCGCAAAGGGCCGGAGTCGGCCGAAGATCTGACGAAGATTCTGTCCGGCCTGTACAAGGGGGAGAAGGAAGACTTCCTCCAGACGAGCCCGTTGAATGGGTTCTCAATGAATAACCCTCGGAGCTGGGTAAGCGGACGTTCATTTATCCGACCCGTGCTTTCAAAGGTAAGTACCTTACCTTATGGAGTTGACGCAGGAACTGCGCCGGACTGTGGAAAGCATACATAGTCCGGCTCCACAACCCGAGGATCCGGGAAGGTCCCTTGATCCGGCCTCCGAAGAGGATCCGGACATAAAGGTGGAGCTAATTGACGGGGTGTTCCACCAACTCAGCATGGACAATGCTTTAGTCGCCATCACGGCTGACTACCCCGGCCTAACCCCGGCTTCCCAGGTGAATATGATCGAAGTTTGACACCATTATTTCGTCCTTGCACATTTCTAACCACCATATACAATGGTGTCTCGCAGGAGGTGCCTTCAAGGCAGGAAGCCGAGCCCTCGGCAGCTGGCCAACAAGGGACAGTCTGGCCTAGCAGGCGGAAGAGGAGTGCGGCGCGGATCGAAATGTCACCGCAACGGTATAGCTCGCGGTTGTTATTTAGGACAAAGTTCCTAGGAAGTGTTTGAATGCTCATGAATTTTGCAGGAGAAAGAGTGCTCGCCGGACTGTGGGCGTAGAGGTTGCCAACCAAGCCTCTGCCAGCCAGGCTCCAACACCTGGTCTGGAGGGGGAGGCGAGTGCAAGGCGCGAGCCGGATACTCCTCCAATGGAGGATGCCGACAGGCTGTCCGCCACCAGATCTGAGGTGGAGAGCACTATGAACCATAGGCGCCGCCGGACAGTTTTTCATGACGCGTGCTTCTCCCCTGAGGCGTTGAATGCCTTTAACGTGGGGGACGCGCACCTCCGTGCTGCTCAAGATGGTTTGACCAGAGCCACGGAGCAGTATGTAAAAGACATACGGGTAAGGGATTTTAATGGTTATGTATGCCAGTAGCCCGCGAGACTTAAAGTAGTTAAAGTAACTGATTTAAGGATCATATAATTTGCAGGATCTTACAGAGAAGAATGCCCAATTGTCCCAGGAGTTGCAAGAGTGCAAGGCCCAACTTGAGGCCGCACTCGCTGCCGCGGGAGGAGACACAGAGACCCCTCCTGGTAAAACATTATTTCAAAAAGATAAGCAGTGTGCGGCGTGCGTGTAAGTCTGACTTTGATATTGCAGATGTTGCCGGACTGGATCCGGACAAGCAACACCTACTGCGCCAGCTGAAGGCCGGCGAGAGGGTGCTTATGAAGGTACAACAAGAGAGGAACAAACTCCAGGATGCCCACACCCAGCTTGGGGAAGAGCTGAAAGGTGTTCGGGCCGAGCTGTCTGGCTCCGTGAAGGAGAATCAGCGGCTTCGTCGCGGCATCTATGGTGAGTGCTTAAACGAATTCTTTTGAAAAGAAGAGTTCGGCGAGGAAGCCTATTGACAGAAATATGCCTTGTAGGTGCGCTCATAGGTCGCCCTGCGGAGGAAATGCCCGTTTCGATGGGTGACCAACTTCCCGAGCTGGTGCAACTGCTCGAACGTATTCGGCAGGCGATGAGTGGCATCGTCCAGACCCTATGGCCATCCGTCTCCCTACCCGAGGGCCTTGGAGAGCTTGCGGAGAAGCTTCAGGGAGTACGGTAGCGCTTCCGCTTATGGAAGATATCGGCCTGCCGTCAAGGTGCCAGGGAGGCCTGGGCCATGGTGAAGACGCGGCACAAGAAGGCGGATCCAAACCACATGGCCGAGGTCGGACCTGTGGGGCCCGATGGGAAGGAGATCCCTGTGAGCTTAGTGTACGGCCAAGTAGAGTTGGCCGCTAAGTATTCCCAACGGGACTGTAAATTAGACAGCCTGTTAGACGGGATTGAGGAGGAGTACAGTCAGTCAATGTGACTATGTATTTAAAATGACATGTAAAATGCCTTCTAGCCGGATTGTAGATCGTTTGTCTTTGCCAACCTTTTCGCTTCGACCTCGGGACCCTAGAGTCCAGAGTGTGTCCGAATACCCTCTCGGTTATGACAAAATCGGGGTATGCATGGAGACTAGGCGTAGGGGCCATTAGTGCTTTATCAGATAAGTGCCCAACTAGTTATGTTATATTACATGGTTAGTAAGAAACATCTTCCAGGGAGAATAGTTCCGTTAAGGGTTCCTTTCCCTAGGAGGCATGCCCTAAAGTGCATGTCCGGACTGCAAAAAAAGTAGGAAAACATCTAGGGGCAGATAGATAAATATGTAAAAAATCGTCTTTTAAGTCACCGACCGAATATTCTCTTAAGAATGCTAGCTTTCGGCTTCACCTAGTCTGAGGTACACATCGGGCTGACCCGGCAGTAACAATCGCAGAGGTGCTCCCTTTACCTCCTAGCTGAACAATCGGGAACGTAGGGGTAAGCACAGAAGCCAGGCAACCCAGCTTGGCCAAAACTTAAGTCATATCGATGCATATAATGGTGAATAAAAGGTACATGTGGAAGTTTGACACATGTGCTGGGCATGAAGCCCTGATAAGTAAGCTTCTGGTAAAGAAGCCCCCAGGTATAATGAGTGCGGATAGCACATCAAGTGTGCGCGAACAATGCGCAAATAGGCCTCTAAGGGCTTTTATGAAAAAGGTGAGAGAAAGGAGAGAAATGAAAAGACGGCTGAAGTGTAAAAATATGAACGGAGGAAGGAAATGAACTCTTACTTTGGCGCTAGGCGTAAAATCTTCGGATGCGGGCCGCGTTTCATGGGTTCGGCTCGAGTCGGTTGTCCGACGCATTTCGCAGGCGGTATGCTCCGCCGGTCAGGACTTGGTCGATGATGAAGGGACCCTCCCATTTGGGCTTGAGTTTGTCCTTTTTCTTGTCCGGCAGGCGTAGAACTAGTTCGCCAACATTGTAAGTTTTGGCCCGTACTTCTCTGCTTTGATATCTTCGAGCCTGCTGCTGATAGAATGCGGAATGGGCCTTTGCCACATCGCGTTCTTCCTCCAATGCGTCCAAGCTGTCTTGCCGATCCAGCTCGGCTTCTCTTTCTTCGTACATGCGCACTCGAGGTGAGTCATGAATTATGTCGCAGGGCAAAACTGCCTCTGCGCCGTATACCATGAAAAATGGTGTGAAACCGGTAGTACGGTTTGGCGTGGTCCGCAGCCCCCAGAGCACAGAGTCGAGCTCCTCTACCCAGTGCGTATTAGATTCCGTAAGGGACCGCACTAGTCTGGGCTTGATGCCGCTCATTATCAGACCATTTGCTCGCTCAACTTGACCGTTGGTTTGAGGGTGATAGACTGAAGCGTAATCGAGCTTAATGCCCATATTTTTGCACCAGAGTTTGACCTCGTCGGCCATGAAGTTCGTGCCGTTATCGGTGATGATGCTATGGGGGACGCCATAACGGTGTACTACCCCGGATATGAATTCTATCACTGGTCCGGACTCTGCCGTTTTAACTGGCTTGGCCTCTATCCATTTGGTGAATTTGTCCACCATGACCAATAGGTACCTTTGCTTGTGGGTTCCCCCTTTAAGGGGTCCAACCATGTCAAGCCCCCAGACCGCGAACGGCCAGGTAATGGGTATGGTTTTGAGGGCGGTAGGTGGCATATGGCTCTGATTAGAAAAGAGCTGACAACCAACGCATCTTTGGACTAAGTCCTGAGCATCTGCCCGGGCCGTCGGCCAATAAAATCTTGTACGGAAGGCCTTGCCTACAAGGGCCCGAGCTGCGGCGTGGTGTCCGCCTAGTCCGGCATGAATTTCAGCCAGAAGGTTTCGCCCTTCCTCTTCGGAGATACACCTTTGAAGGACTCCGGTTGTGCTTTTCTTATAAATTTCTCCCACGTGGACCTTGTAGGCTTTAGATCGCCGAACTATGCAGCGGGCCTCATTTTGGTCTTCGGGAAGTTCCTGCCTAATTAAGTAGGCTAGGAATGGCTCTGTCCACGGGGCAATTACTGCCATTATTTCGTGGGCTGAAGGTGTTATTTCGTCGGCTGAGCCGCCGATTATGTCAGATTGTTCTGTGTTGGGTAGTGCGGCTGCTTCCGGGTTGTTATTTCCGGACTCCTCTTCCCATAGTACGGATGGCTTAAAGAGCCGTTCCAGGAAGTTGTTTGGAGGGACAGCGTCGCATTTCGCGCCGATGCGTGCCAATACGTCGGCTGCTTGGTTATTATCCCTGGCTACATGGTGGAATTCGAGTCCTTCGAACCGAGCTGACATTTTTAGGACAGCGTTATGATAGGCTGCCATTTTCGGATCCTTGGCGTCAAAGTCTCCATTTACTTGGGATATTGCAAGGTTTTAATCCCCACGCACCTCTAGGCGTTGAATGCCCATGGAGATTGCCATCCGGAGGCCATGTGGGAGGGCCTCGTATTCGGCTGCGTTGTTGGAGTCCGTGTACATTATCTGGAGTACGTATTGGACTGTATCCCCAGTTGGGGACGTCAATACGATGCCAGCCCCCAAACCGGCCAACATTTTAGAGCCGTCAAAATGCATAATCCAATTGGAGTATGCGCCGTACTCTTTAGGGAGTTCGGCTTCAGTCCATTCAGCGACAAAGTCAGCCAAGACTTGCGACTTTATAGCTCGCCGAGGTTTATAAGTTATATCGAATGGTAAGAGCTCAATGGCCCATTTTGCAATCCTGCCCGTCGCGTCGCGGTTGTTTATAATGTCGTTGAGGGGCACTTCGGAGGCCACTGCTATCGAACACTCTTGAAAGTAGTGTCGGAGCTTCCGGGATGCCATGAACACCGCATACGCTATCTTTTGATAGTGCGGGTAATGGGACTTGCAGGGAGTTAAGACAGTGGATACATAGTACACTGGTTTTTGAAGAGGGAATTTGTGCCCTTCTGTTTCTCGTTTGACGACGAGTACCGCGCTTACAACTTGATGTGTTGCCGCGATGTATAACAACATTGGTTCGCCCAGGTTAGGCGTAGCCAGGACCAGATTTGTTGCCAATATGGCTTTTATTTCTTCGAGTCTGGCAGTGGCAGCATCCGTCCACTTGAAGTGTTCGGTGCGCCTGAGGAGGCGATAGAGGGGCAATGCCTTTTCTCCCAAACGGGAGATAAAGCGGCTTAGAGCCGCCACGCATCCAGTCAATTTTTGTATTTGTTTGAGGTCTTTTGGAATATCCAGCTGTGACAGAGATCGGATCTTGGCTGGGTTTGCTTCAATTCCTCTACCGGATACAATGAAGCCCAGGTGCTTTCCGGCTGGTACGCCAAAAACGCATTTTTCCGGATTCAGCTTAATGTCATATGCTCGGAGGTTGTCGAATGTGAGCCTCAAATCGTCTACTAGAGTCTCGACGTGTTTGGTTTTGACGACTACGTCGTCTATGTATGCCTCTACTGTTTTGCCGATCTGGGTAGCCAGACATGTCTGAATCATGCGCTGATATGTTGCGCCGGCGTTTTTGAGTCCGAAGGGCATCGTGTTGAAGCAGAATGGTCCATATGGAGTAATGAATGCCGTTGTGGCTTGGTCCGCTTCCGCCATCTTGATTTGATGGTAGCCGGAGTATGCGTCAAGGAAGCACAATGAATCGTGCCCTGCAGTAGCATCGATTATTTGGTCGATGCGGGGGAGGGGGAAGGGATCCTTTGGGCAGGCCTTGTTGAGGTCTTTAAAATCGACACATAGGCGCCAGGATTTGTCCTTCTTTGGTACCATTACCAGGTTTGCTAGCCAGTCCGGATGTTTGATGTCTCTGATGAATTCGGCTTCCAGTAGTTTGGCTAGCTCTTCTCCCATTGCCTGTCTTTTGGGTTCGAAAAATCGCCGAAGAGCCTGTTTGACTGGCTTGAATCCTTTTAGGATGTTTAGGCTGTGTTCTGCCAATCTGTGTGGGATTCCTGGCATATCTGAAGGGTGCCAGGCAAAGATGTCCCAATTTTCCCGAAGGAATTCTCGCAGTGCGGTATCTACATCAGGGTTCAACTGTGCGCCGATGGAGGCCGTCTTTATTGGGTCCGTTGGCTGGACCTGGAATTTGACTATTTCATCCGCTGGTTTGAAGGAGGTGGACTTGGATCTCTTATCGAGTATCACATCGTCCCTATTCACCGTAGAGCGCAGCGCAGTGAGTTCTTCTGCCGCTAGGGCTTCGGATAGTGCCTCCAGGGCTAATGCGGCTGTCTTGTTTTCGGCACGGAGTGCTATGTCCGGATCACTAGCGAGAGTGATTATTCCACCGGGCCCAGGCATCTTAAGCTTCATATACCCGTAATGGGGTATGGCTTGAAAAATTGTGAATGCCTCTCGTCCTAATATAGCGTGATATCCGCTGCTGAACGGGGCCACTTGGAACGAGACCTCTTCGGACCTGTAATTGTCCGGCGAGCCGAACACCACATCAAGTGTGATTTTTCCTGTGCAGCGCGCTTCCCGGCTAGGGATTATTCCTCTAAAGGTTGTGCTGCTTCGCTCAATGCGGCTCCAGTCTATTTCCATTTTTTGAAGAGTTTCCTCGTAGATGAGGTTTAGTCCGATGCCGCCATCCATGAGTACCTTGGTAAGACGAAAGCCGTCCACTATTGGACTGAGGACCAATGCGGCTGGTGCTCGGGCTGTTCGGAATTTAGGTTCGTCGCTGGCGTTGAAGGTGATGGCCATGTCGCTCCATGGATTTGTTGTTGCTACTTGGTAGACTTCGGCGAGGCTGCGGATTGTTCGTTTTCGCATATTATTTGATGCGAAAGTCTCGAAGACTGTTGACACCGTACTGGTACTATTGGAGTGGTTTTCCAGGGCTAGGAGCTCCTCGCCACTTTTGGCCACCTGCCGCATTATCCAACATGCTCGAAGGCTATGTGTTGGGGTGGCGCCTTCTATACTATGAATTTTACAGGGTCCGCTGAGCCATCCCTCCAGTACGGTTCCGTGCCCTTTATGGGGTTTTTGCTTTTTGGTTTTTGTACCTAGTGCCTGAGTGTGATGCACCCTTTTGCTACGGACTAGGGTTGTATTCGGGGCCGGATTGTCCAAAACTTAGTTTCGGTTTTCCGGAAACTCTCCATCGCACAGTACTTTCGTACTATGGACGCCAGGTCGGCAAAGCGTGTAATTTCACGGCGACTGACGGCGTTCAAGATTCCCTCGTCTGTGCAATTATTGCAGAAAATTGAAATTGCGTTTTCCTCTCGGCAGTCCTTTATCCTGTCCATAACCAGGAGAAATCTGGCCCAGTAATGATGTACTGTTTCAGCTGGCTCTTGCCGGATTTGAGATAGATCGCATATGTCTGGGTGGGTGGGTGGAATTGAGTCCGGAACCCTACCCATCTCGAGGCTCAAGGGCCGAGACGTTTCTGAATTTGGAAGCTTGGATTGTTGGACATTGTCCAACGAGTCCGGTCCGTTGCCTGACTTTAGGTTCAGTGCTTCATCGAAGTCCATCCCTCCGCGGGAATCCGGCATGGAGGGTTCGGGAGCTCGGACATGACTAGTTTTCAGTACAGGAGAAGAGTCGCCGCGTTGTTCCTCTACCACCACAACGTGGTGGGTAACCTAGGGAGAGTTAATCTCTCTCAGATCGGTTTTAAGCCCAATCTGATTGTAGTCTGTAGCGACTCCCAGGGCGGCGATGCGATCCAAGAGCTCGTTTACGGACGAGAGCTCTATTGGATCCAGCTGCTCGGCGAATTCCGAGTTGACGCGAAGATTGCTTTTGACGACCTAAGAGGTCATCGTCGAAGCGGTGGCCGAACAGGCGGTCATGAGAAAACCACCCAGCCGGATAGTTTGGCCGGCGGCCAAGGCTCCTGTGGCGAAGATACCGTCTTTGAAGACGGGAAGAGGCATCCTTCCTATCGATGACGGCACAGAGGAACTCTCAATGAAAGCACCAATGTCGGTGTCAAAACCGGCGGATCTCGGGTAGGGGGTCCCGAACTGTGCTTCTAGGCGGATGGTAACAGGAGACAAGGGGCACGATGTTTTTACCCAGGTTCGGGCCCTCTCGACGGAGGTAAAACCCTACTCCTGCTTGATTGATATTGATGATATGGGTAGTACAAGAGTGGATCTACCATGAGATCAAGGAGGCTAAACCCTAGAAGCTAGCCTATGGTATGATTGTTGTAATGGTTGTGTGTCCTACGGACTAAAACCCTCCGGTTTATATAGACACCGGAGAGGGCTAGGGTTACACAGGGTCGGTTACAATGGTAGGGGATCTACATATCCGTATCGCCAAGCTTGCCTTCCACGCCAAGGAAAGTCTCATCCAGACACGGGACGAAGTCTTCAATCTTGTATCTTCATAGTCTTGGAGTCCGGCCGATGATGATAGTCCGGCTATCCGGACACCCCCTAATCTAGGACTCCCTCAATCTTCATAGAATATGTAGGAGCCAATACGAGCATCTAGGTTCTGCTATTAGTTATTCACCAGAGATGTGTCTCGGTCATGTCTACATAGTTCTCAAACCCGTAGGGTCAGCACGCTTAACGTTTGATGACGATATGTATTATGAGTTATGTGTTTTTCATGACCGAAGTTTGTTCAGAGTCCCGAATGAGATCACGGACGTGAAGCGGAGTCTCGAAATGGTCAAGGCATAAAGATTGATATATTGGACCATGTTATTCGGACACTGGAAATGTTCCGGATAGTTTCGAGTAAAAATGGAGTGCCGAAGGGGTTACCGGAACCCCCCAGGGGAACTAATGGGCCACCATGGGCCTTAGTGGAGAGAGAGGAGGGCCATAGGAGGGCTGGCCATGCGCCCCCCGGGTCCGAATTGGACTAGGGGAAGGGGTGCCCCCCATTTCCTACTCCCTCTCCGTCTCCTTCCTTCCCCACCTCTTCCTTGGAGGGGAATCCTACTAGGACTAGGAAGTCCTAGTTGGACTCATCCTCTTTGGGTGCCCCTAGGGCCGGCCGGCCTCCCCCTCCCTCCTTTATATACGGGGCAGGGGGCACCCTAGAGCACACAAGTTTCTCTCAATTGTGCGGTGCCCCCCTCCACAGTTACACACCTCAATCATACCATCGTAGCGCTTAGGCGAAGCCCTGCGCCGGTAACATCATCATCACCGTTGCCACACTGTCGTGCTGATGGAACTCACCCTCGTCCTCAACTAGATCAAGAGCACGAGGGACGTCATCGAGCTGAATGTGTGCTGAACGCGGAGGTGCCGTACATTCGATACTTGGATCGGTTGGATCACGAAGAAGTTCGACTACATCAACCGCGTTATTGAAGCGCTTCCGCTTTCGGTCTATGAGGGTACATGGACACACTCTCCCGTATCATTGCTATGCATCACCTAGATAGATCTTGCATGATCGTAGGAATTTTTTTGAAATTACCGCGTTCCCCAACTGTGGTATCAGAGTAGGTCTATGCATAGATGATATATGCACGAGTAGAACATAAAGAGTTGTGGGCGATAATAATCATACTGCTTACCACCAACGTCTTACTTTGATTCGACGGTATTGTTGGATGAAGCGGCCTGGACCGACATACATGACCGCGCTCATGAGGCTGGTTCTACCGACGTGCTTTTGCACATAGGTGGCTGGCGGGTGTCTGTTTCTCCAACTTTAGTTGAGTCGAGTTTGACTATGGCTGGTCCTTGTTGAAGGTTAAATCAGCACACTTGATGAAAAATCGTTGTGGTTTTGATGAGTAGGTAAGAACGGTTCTTGCTAGAAGCCCGTAGCAGCCACGTAAAACTTGCAACAACAAAGTAGAGGACGTCTAACTTGTTTTTGCATGGCATGTTGTGATGTGATATGGTCAAGACATGATGTGATATAATTTATTGTATGAGATGATCATGTTTTTGTTAAAGTTATCGGCAACTGGCAGGAGCCTTATGATTGTCTCTTTATTGCATAAGATGCAAGCGCCATATAATTGCTTTACTTTATCGCTATGCGATAGCAATA
The DNA here is from genome assembly GCA_963921465.1 of Triticum timopheevii. Taxonomy (NCBI): domain Eukaryota; kingdom Viridiplantae; phylum Streptophyta; class Magnoliopsida; order Poales; family Poaceae; genus Triticum; species Triticum timopheevii. The sequence goes on from OY997272.1 coordinate 501,707,381, forward strand.
GTTGCAAAAGCAATAGTTGGCGAGACAACCATGTGACGACACGTTGATAGAGATCAAGATGATGGAGATCATGGTGTCATGCTAGTGATGATGGAGATCATGATGGTACTTTGGAGATGGAGATCAAAGGCACGAGATGATGATGGCCATATCATGTCACATATTTTGATTGCATGTGATGTTTATCTTTTATGCTTCTTATTTTGCTTAGTTTGGCGGTAGCATTATAAGATGATCCCTTACTAAAATTTCAAGGTATAAGTGTTCTCCCTGAGTATGCACCATTGCGACAGTTCTTCGTGCTAAGACACCACGTGATGATCGGGTGTGATACGCTCTATGTTCACATACAACGGGTGTAAGCCAGTTTTGCACGTGCAGAATGCTCGGGTTAAACTTGACGAGCCTAGCATATGCAGATATGGCCTCAAAACACTAGATACCGAAAGGTCGAGTGTGAATCATATAGTATATATGATCAACATAGAGATGTTCACTATTGAAAACTACTCCATCTCACGTGATGATCGGACATGGTTTATTTGATATGGATCACATGATCATTTAGATGACTGGAGGGATGTCTATCTAAGTGGGAGTTCTTAAGTGATATGATTAATTGAACTTTAATTTATCATGAACCTAGTCCTGATAGTATTTTGCAAATTATGTTGTAGATCAATAGCTCGTGTTGTAGCTTCCCTATGTTTTTATATGTTCCTAGAGAAAACAAAGTTGAAAGATGATACTAGCAATGATGCAGACTGGGTCCGTGATCTAAGGTTTATCCTCATTGCTGCACAGAAGAATTTTGTCGTTGATGCACCGCTAGGTGACAGACCTATTGCAGGAGCAGACGGAGACGTCAAGAATGTTTGGCTAGCTCAATATGATGACTACTTGATAGTTTAGTACACCATGCTTTACGGCTTAGAACCGGGGCTTCAAAAACGTTTTGAACCCCACAGAGCATATGAGATGTTCCAAGAGCTAAAATTGGTATTTCAGACTCATGCCCATGTCAAGAGGTATGAGACCTCCGACAAGTACTTCGACTAATAGATGGAGGAGAATTGCTCAGCTAGTAAGCATGTACTCAGAATGTCTGGGTACTACAATCGCTTGAATCAAGTGGGAGTTAATCTTCCAAATAAGATAGTGATTGACAGAGTTCTCTAGTCACCATCACCAAGTTATTGGAACTTCATGATGAACTATAGTATGCAAGGGATGACGAAAACGATTCCTGAGCTCTTCGTGATGCTGAAATCGACGAAGGTAGAGATCGAGAAAAAGCATCAAGTGTTGATGATTGACAAGACTACTAGTTTCAAGGAAAGGGCAAAGGGAAAGAAAGGGAACTTCAAATAGAATGGAAAGCAAGTTGTCACTCCCGTAAAGAAGCCCAAATCTAGACCTAATCTTGAAAATGAGTGCTTCTACTGCAAAGGAAATGGTCACTGGAAGCGGAAATACCCCAAATATTTGGTGAATAAGAAGGATGGCAAAGTGAACAAAGGTATGTTTGATATACATGTTATTGATGTGTACCTTACTAGTGCTCGTAGTAATCCCTGGTTATTTGATACGTGTTCAGTTGCTAAGATTAGTAACTCGAAACAGGAGTTGCAGAATAAATAGAGACTAGTTTAGGGTGAAGTGATGATGTATGTTGGAAGTGGTTCCAAGATTGATATGATCATCATCGCACACACCCTATACTTTCGGGACTAGAATTGAACCTAAAAAAAATGTTATTTGGTGTTTGCATGAATATGATTAGATCATGTTTATTGCAATACGGTTATTCATTTAAGACAGCGAATAATTGTTATTCTATTTACATGAATAAAACCTTCTATGGTCATACACCCAATGTTGATGGTTTATTGAATCTCAATCGTAGTGATACACATATTCATAATATTGATGCCAAAAGATGCAAAGTTGATAATGATAGTGCAACATACTTGTGGCATTGCCGTTTAGGTCATATTGGTGTAAAGCGCATGAAGAAACTCCATGCTGATGGGCCGACTTGAACCTAAGGGGTCACGCGCTTAAGGGAAGGAACTTGTGAGGCCGGATCGGACTCCACGAGTCAGATATCATACGACTCGGACTCGGATCCTGGCCGAACAGATTTTGGGCTTTAGGGTCCGTGCGAGGCCCAACTGTTGAGCCTGCGATGGATGCCTATAAATAGTGGAGGTGCAGCACACTCATTTGGTTGATCGCATCGGCCTTGTCACTAGGGTTTGCATGTGTTGCAAATAGCCACCTCCACTCGCCGCTGACTGTGTGATCGGACCTAGCAGTCCGCCGCATAGTGTTCCTCCTGCACGCGCGGATCCGTTAGAGGCGGTGCACTTGCACCGCTCCAGCGAACTTGTACGTGGGATCGGACGACCGACTATTCGAGGCAGATCGGACGAGGAGGAGACGAACCACGCGGACGCGCTGCCCCAACTCTTCTTCCGCTGCACGACACTGTGCGTCTAGTGGTAACGAATTGTGATCCATCTCTCGTAGCATGTTCCTGGATGTTCTGCGTGTAGGAAAATTTTAATTTGCAGTCGACGCACCCTACCGTAGAACCCAACAATTCGGACACCAGAATAGTTTCGGGTGGTTTACCGGAACCCCCCGGGGGGTTAATGGGCCTCATGGGCCCTAAGTGGAGAAGAGGAGGGACGGCTAGGGCAGGCCGCGCACCCCCTCCCCCCAGTCCGAATAGGACAAAGAGGGGGGGCGGCGCCCCCCCTTTCCTTCCTCTCCTCTCTCCCTTCCTTCCCCCTCCTACTCCAACTAGGAAAGGAGGGAGTCGTACTGCCTGTGGGAGTAGGACTCCTCCCTGGCGCGCCTCCTCCTGGCCGGCCGCCCTCCCCCTTGATCCTTTATATACGGGGGCAGGGGGCACCTCTAGACACAACGATTGATTCCATGGATCTCTTAGCCGTGTGCGGTGCCCCCCTCCATGATAATCCACCTCGATAATATCGTAGTGGTGCTTAGGCGAAGCCCTGCGTCGGTAGAACATCATCATCGTCACCACACCGTCGTGCTGACGGAACTCTCCCTCAAAGCTCGGCTGGATCGGAGTTCGAGGGACGTCATTGAGCTGAATGTGTGCTGAACTCGGAGGTGCCATACGTTCGGTACTTGATCGGTCGGATCATGAAGACGTATGACTACATCAACCGCGTTGTGCTAACGCTTCCGCTTTCGGTCTACGAGGGTACGTGGACAACACTCTCCCCTCTCGTTGCTATGCATCACCATGATCTTGCGTGTGCGTAGGAATTTTTTTGAAATTACTACGTTCCCCAACAGTGGCATCCGAGCCTGGTTTATGCGTAGATGTTATATGCACGAGTAGAACACAAGTGAGTTGTGGGCGATACAAGTCATACTGCTTACCAGCATTTCATACTTTGGTTCGGCGGTATTGTTGGATGAAGCGGCCCAGACCGACATTATGCGTACGCTTACTTTGGTTCTATCGACGTGCTTTGCACATAGGTAGCTGGCGGGTGTCAGTTTCTCCAACTTTAGTTGAACCGAGTGTGGCTACGCCCGGTCCTTGAGAAGGTTAAAATGACACTAACTTGACGAACTATTGTTGTGGTTTTGATGCGTAGGTAAGAACGGTTCTTGCTCAGCCCGTAGCAGCCACGTAAAACTTGCAAAAACAAAGTAGAGGACGTCTAACTTGTTTTTGCAGGGCATGTTGTGATGTGATATGGTCAAGACGTGATGCTATATTTTATTGTATGAGATGATCATGTTTTGTAACCGAGTTATCGGCAACTGGCAGGAGCCATATGGTTGTCGCTTTATTGTATGCAATGCAATCGCCCTGTAATTACTTTACTTTATCACTAAGCGGTAGCGATAGTCGTAGAAGCAATAGGTGGCGAAACGACAACGATGCTACGATGGAGATCAAGGTGTCGCGCCGGTGACGATGGTGATCATGACGGTGCTTCGGAGATGGAGATCACAAGCACAAGATGATGATGGCCATATCATATCACGTATATTGATTGCATGTGATGTTTATCCTTTATGCATCTTATTTTGCTCTGATTGACGGTAGCATTATAAGATGATCTCTCACTAAATTTCAAGGTATAACTGTTCTTGCTGAGTATGCACCGTTGTGAAAGTTCTTCGTGCTGAGACACCACGTGATGATTGGGTGTGTTAGGCTCTACGTTCAAATACAACGGGTGCAAAACAGTTGCACACGCGGAATACTCAGGTTAAACTTGACGAGCCTAGCATATACAGATATAGCCTCAGAACACTGAGACCGAAAGGTCGAGCGTGAATCATATAGTAGATATGATCAACATAGTGATGTTCACCATTGAAAACTACTCCATCTCACGTGATGATCGGACATGGTTTAGTTGATTTGGATCACGTGATCACTTAGATGATTAGAGGGATGTCTATCTAAGTGGGAGTTCTTAAGTAATATGATTAATTGAACTTTAATTTATCATGAACTTAGTACCCGATAGTATTTTGCTTGTCTATGTTTGTTGTAGATAGATGGCTCGTGCTGTTGTTCCGTTGAATTTTAATGCGTTCCTTGAGAAAGCTAAGTTGAAAGATGATGGTAGCAATTACACGGACTGGGTCCGTAACTTGAGGATTATCCTCATTGCTGCACAGAAGAATTACGTCCTGGAAGCACCGCTGGGTGCCAGGCCTGCTGCAGATGCAACTAACGATGTTAAGAACGTCTGGCAGAGCAAAGCTGATGACTACTCGATAGTTCAATGTGCCATGCTTTACGGCTTAGAACCGGGACTTCAACGACGTTTTGAACGTCATGGAGCATATGAGATGTTCCAGGAGTTGAAGTTAATATTTCAAGCAAATGCCTGAATTGAGAGATATGAAGTCTCCAATAAGTTCTATTGCTGCAAGATGGAAGAGAATAGTTATGTCAGTGAACATATACTCAAAATGTCTGGGTATAATCAACACTTGATTCAACTGGGAGTTAATCTTCCTGATGATAGTGTCATTGACAGAATTCTTCAATCACTGCCACCAAGCTACAAGAGCTTCATGATGAACTATAATATGCAAGGGATGAACAAGACTATTCCCGAGCTCTTCTCAATGCTAAAAGCTGCGGAGGTAGAAATCAAAAAGGAGCATCAAGTGTTGATGGTCAACAAGACCACCAGTTTCAAGAAAAAGGGTAAAGGGGAGAAGAAGGGGAACTTCAAGAAGAATGGCAAACAAGTTGCTGCTCAAGAGAAGAGACCCAAGTCTGGACCTAAGCCTGAGATCGAGTTCTTCTACTGCAAGCAGACTGGTCACTGGAAGCGGAACTACCCCAAGTATTTGGCGGATAAGAAGGATGGCAAGGTGAACAAAGGTATATGTGATATACATGTTATTGATGTGTACCTTACTAATGCTCGCAATAGCACCTGGGTATTTGATACTGGTTCTGTTGCTAATATTTGCAACTCGAAACAGGGACTATGGATTAAGCGACGATTGGCTAAGGACGAGGTGACGATGTGCGTGGGAAATGGTTCCAAAGGCGATGTGATTGCGATCGGCATGCTACCTCTACATCTACCTTCGGGATTAGTTTTAGACCTGAATAATTATTATTTGGTGCCAGCGTTAAGCATGAACATTATATCTGGATCTTGTTTGATGCGAGACGGTTATTCATTTAAATCAGAGAATAATGGTTTTTCTATTTATATGAGTAATATCTTTTATGGTCATGCACCCTTGAAGAGTGGTCTATTTTTATTGAATCTCGATAGTAGTGATACACATATTCATAATGTTGAAGCCAAAAGATGCAGAGTTGATAATGATAGTGCAACTTATTTGTGGCACTGGCGTTTGGGTCATATTGGTGTAAAGCGCATGAAGAAACTCCATACTGATGGACTTCTGGAATCACTTGATTATGAATCACTTGGTACTTGCGAACCATGCCTCATGGGCAAGATGACTACAACGCCGTTCTTCGGAACTATGGAGCGAGCAACAGATTTGTTGGAAATCATACATACTGATGTATGTGGTCCAATGAACATTGAGGCTCGCGGCGGGTATCGTTATTTTCTCACCTTAACAGATGATTTGAGCAGATATGGCTATATCTACTTAATGAAACATAAGTCTGAAACATTTGAAAAGTTCAAAGAATTTCAGAGTGAAGTGGAAAATCATCGTAACAAGAAAATAAAGTTTCTATGATCTGATCGTGGAGGAGAATATTTGAGTTACGAGTTTGGTTTACATTTGAAACAATGTGGAATAGTTTCGCAACTCACGCCACCCGGAACACCACAACGTAATGGTGTGTCCGAACGTCGTAATCTTACTTTACTAGGTATGGTGCGATCTATGATGTCTCTTACTGATTTACCGCTATCGTTTTGGGGTTATGCTTTAGAGACAGTTGCATTCACGTTAAATAGGGCACCATAAAAATCCGTTGAGACGACGCCTTATGAACTATGGTTTGGCAAGAAACCAAAGTTGTCGTTTCTTAAAGTTTGGGGTTGCGATGCTTATGTGAAAAAACTTCAACTAGATAAGCTCGAACCCAAATCGGAGAAATGTGTCTTCATAGGATACCCAAAGGAGACTATTGGGTACACCTTCTATCATAGATCTGAAGGCAAGACTTTTGTTGCTAAATTTGGATCCTTTCTAGAGAAGGAGTTTCTCTCGAAAGAAGTGAGTGGGAGGAAAGTAGAACTTGATGAGGTAACTGTACCTGCTCCCTTATTGGAAAGTAGTTCATCACAGAAACCGGTTCCTGTGACGACTAAACCATTTACTGAGGAAGCTAATGATATTAATCATGAAACTTCAGATCAAGTTACTACCAAACCTCGTAGGTCAACCAGAGTAAGAACCGCACCAGAGTAGTATGGTAATCCTATTCTGGAAGTCATGTTACTTGACCATGGCGAACCTACGAACTATGAGGAAGCGATGATGAGCCCATATTCTGCAAAATGGCTTGAGGCCATGAAATCTAAGATGGGATCCATGTATGAGAACAAAGTATGGACTTTGGTTCTCTTGCCCGATGATCGGCAAGCCATCAAGAATAAATGGATCTTCAAGAAGAAGACTGACGCTGATGGTAATGTTACTGTCTACAAAGCTCGACTTGTCGCGAAAGGTTTTCGACAAGTTCAAGGGGTTGACTACGATGAGACTTTCTCACCCGTAGCGATGCTTAAGTCTGTATGAATCATGTTAGCAATTGCCGCATTTTATGATTATGAAATATGGCAAATGGATGTCAAAACTGCATTCCTGAATGGATTTCTAGAAGAAGAGTTGTATATGATGCAACCAGAAGGTTTTGTCGATCCAAAAGGTGCTAACAAAGTGTGCAAGCTCCAGCGATACATTTATGGACTGGTGCAAGCCTCTCGGAGTTGGCATAAACGCTTTGATAGTGTGATCAAAGCATATGGTTTTATACAGACTTTTGGAGAAGCCTGTATTTAGAAGAAAGTGACTGGGAGCTCTGTAGCATTTCTGATATTATATGTAGACGACATATTATTGATTGGAAATGATATAGAATTTTTGGATAGCATAAAAGGATACTTGAATAAAAGATTTTCAATGAAAGACCTCGGTGAAGCTGCTTATATATTGGGCATCAAGATCTATAGAGATAGATCAAGATGCTTAATTGGACTTTCACAAAGCACATACCTTGATAAAGTTTTGAAAAAGTTCAAAATGGATCAAGCAAAGAAAGGGTTCTTGCCTGTATTACAAGGTGTGAAGTTGAGTCAGGCTCAATGCCCGACCACAGCAGAAGATAGAGAGAAAATGAAAGATGTTCCCTATGCTTCAGCCATAGGCTCTATCATGTATGCAATGTTGTGAACCAGACCTGATGTATGCTTAGCAATAAGTTTATCAGGGAGGTACCAAAGTAATCCAGGAGTGGATCACTGGACATCGGTCAAGAATATCCTGAAATACCTGAAAAGGACTAAGGATATGTTTCTCGTTTATGGAGGTGACAAAGAGCTAGTCGTAAATGGTTACGTCGATTCAAGCTTTGACACTGATCCGGATGATTCTAAATCGCAAACCGGATACGTGTTTATATTGAATGGTGGAGCTGTCAGTTGGTGCAATTCTAAACAAAGCGTTGTGGCGGGATCTACATGTGAAGCGGAGTACATAGCTGCTTCGGAAGCAACAAATTAAGGAGTCTGGATGAAGGAGTTCATATCCGATCTAGGTGTCATACCTAGTGCATCGGGTCCAATGAAAATCTTTTGTGACAATACTGGTGCAATTGCCTTGGCAAAGGAATCCAGATTTCTCAAGAGAACCAAGCACATGAAGAGACGCTTCAATTCCATCCAGGACCAAGTCCAGGTGGGAGACATAGAGATTTGCAAGATACATACGGATCTGAATGTTGCAGACCCGTTGACTAAGCCTCTTCCACGAGCAAAACATGATCAACACCAAGGCTCCATGGGTGTTAGAATCATTACTGTGTAATCTAGATTATTGACTCTAGTGCAAGTGGGAGACTGAAGGAAATATGCCCTAGAGGAAATAATAAAGTTATTATTTATTTCCTTATATCATGATAAATGTTTATTATTCATGCTAGAATTGTATTAACCGGAAACATAATACATGTGTGAATACATAGACAAACATAGTGTCACTAGTACGCCTCTACTTGACTAGCTCGTTGATCAAAGATAGTTGTGTTTCCTAACCATAGACATGAGTTGCCATTTGATTAACGGTATCACATCATTAGGAGAATGATGTGATTGACTTGACCCATTCCGTTAGCTTAGCACTTGATCGTTTAGTATGTTGCTATTGCTTTCTTCATAACTTATACATGTTCGTACAACTATGAGATTATGCAACTCACGTTTACCGGAGGAACACTTTGCATGCTACCAAACGTCACAATGTAACTGGGTGATTATAAAGGAGTTCTACAGGTGTCTCTGAAGGTACATGTTGAGTTGGCGTATTTCGAGATTAGGATTTGTCACTCTGATTATCGAAGAGGTATCTCTGGGCCCTCTCAGTAATGTACATCACTATAAGCCTTGCAAGCAATGTAGCTAATGAGTTAGTTGCGGGATGATGCATTACATAACGAGTAAAGAGACTTGTCGGTAATGAGATTGCACTAGGTATTGAGATACCGACGATCGAATCTCGAGCAAGTAACATACCGATGACAAAGGGAACAACGTATGTTGTTATGCGGTTTGACCAATAAAGATCTTCGTAGAATATGTAGGAGCCAATATGAGCATCCAGGTTCCGCTATTGGTTATTGACCGCAGACGTGTCTCGGTCATGTCTACATAGTTCTCGAACCCGTAGGGTCCGCATGCTTAAAGTTAGATGACGATTATATTATGAGTTTATATGTTTGGATGTACCGAAGGTAGTTCGGAGTCCCGGATTTGATCACGGACATGACAAGGAGTCTCGAATTGGTCAAGATTTAAAAAATTGATATATTGGATGACTATGTTCGGACACCGAAATAGTTTCGGGTGGTTTCAGGCATATACCGGAGTACCGGGGGGTTACCGGAACCCCCTGGGGGGTTAATGGGCCTCATGGGCCCTAAGTGGAGAAGAGGAGGGGCGGCTAGGGCAGGCCACGCATGCTCTCCCCCCAAGTCCGAATAGGACAAGGAGGGGGGGGGGCGGCGCCCCCCTTTCCTTCCTCTCCTCTCTCCCGTCCTTCCCCCTCCTACTCCAACTAGGAAAGGAGGGAGTCCTACTCCCGGTGGGAGTAGGACTCCTCCCTGGCGTGCCTCCTCCTGGCCAGCCGCCCCCTCCCCCTTGATCCTTTATATACGGGGGCAGGGGGCACCTCTAGACACAACGATTGATCCCTAGGATCTCTTAGCCGTGTGCGGTGCCCCCTCCACCACAATCCACCTCGATAATATCGTAGCGGTCCTTAGGCGAAGGCCTGTGTCGGTAGAACATCATCATCGTCACCACGCCGTCATGCTGATGAAACTCTCCCTCAAAGCTCGGCTGGATCGGAGTTCGAGGGACGTCATCGAGCTGAACGTGTGCTGGACTTGGAGGTGCCGTATGTTCGGTACTTGATCGGTCGGATCGTGAAGACGTACGACTACATCAACCGCGTTGTGCTAATGCTTCCGCTTTCGGTCTTGAGGGTACGTGGACAACACTCTCCCCTCTCGTTGCTATGCATCACCATGATATTGCGTGTGTGTAGGATTTTTTTTGAAATTACTATGTTCCCCAACATCATTTTGGGATTATGCATTAGAGACAACTGCATTCACTTTAAACAGGGCACCATCAAAATTTGTTGAGACGACGCCTTATGAACTGTGGTTTGGCAAGAAACCAAAGTTGTCGTTTCTTAAAGTGGGGCTGCGATGCTTATGTGAAAAAGCTTCAACCTGATAAGCTCCAACCCAAATCGGAGAAGTGCGTCTTCATAGCATACCCAAAGGAAACTATTAGGTACACCTTCTATCACAGATCTGAAGGCAAAATCTTTGTTGCTAAGAATGGATCTTTTCTAGAGAAGGAGTTTCAATCGAAAGAAGTGATGGGAGGATAGTAGAACTTGATGAGGTAATTGTACCTTCTCCCTTATCAGAAAGTAGTTGATCACAGAAATCAGTTCCAGTGATTCCTACACCAATTAGTGAGGAAGCTAATGATGATGATCATGAAACTTCAGATCAAGTTACTACCGAACCTCGTAGATCTTCCAGAGTGAGATCCGCACGAGAGGAGTATGGTAATCCTATTCTATAAATCATGTTACTAGACCATGGTGAACCTACGAACTATGAGGAAGGGATGATGAGCCCAGATTCCGCGAAATGGCTTGAGGCCATGAAATCTGAGATGGGATCCATGTATGATAACAAAGTGTGGACTTTGGTGGATTTGCTTGATGATCGGCAAGTGATATGTCCATTTTGCATCATGCTTTTATATAGATATTTATTGTATTATGGGCTATTATTACATGTTATGTCACAATACTTATGCCTATTCTCTCTTATTTTACAAGGTTTACATGAAGAGGGAGAATGCCGGCAGCAGGGATTCTGGGCTGGAAAAGGAGCAAATATTAGAGACCTATTCTGCACAATTCCAAAAGTCCTGAAACTCCACCAAAGTCATTTTTGGAATTAATAAAAAATACTAAGCGGAAGAAATACCAGAGGGGGGCCACCCACCGTCCACGAGGGTGGGGGGCGCGCCCTACCCCCCTGGGTGCACCCCTGGCTCGTGGGCCCTGTCGGTGTCAAAACCGGCGGATCTCGGGTAGGGGGTCCCGATCTGTGCGTCTAAGGCTAGTGGTAACAGGAGGCAAGGGACATGATGTTTTACCCAGGTTCGGGCCCTCTTGATGGAGGTAAAACCCCACTTCCTGCTTGATTGATATTGATAATATGGGTGTTACAAGAGTTGATCTACCACGAGATCGTAGAGGCTAAACCCTAGAAGCTAGCCTATGATGATTACGATTCTGTCTCTAAGGACTAAACCCTCCGGTTTATATAGATACCGGAGGGGGCTAGGGTTTACATGGAGTCGGTTACAAAGAAGGAAATATGATATCCGGATCGCCAAGCTTGTCTTCCACGCAAAGGAGAGTCCCATCCGGACAAGGGGCGAAGTCTTGAGTCTTGTATCTTCACGGTCCAACAGTCCGGCCAAAGTATATAGTCCGGCTGTCCGGATACCCCCTAATCCAGGACTCCCTCAGTAGCCCCTGAACTAGGCTTCAATGACGATGAGTCCGGCGCGCAGTTCGTCTTCGGCATTGCAAGGCGGGTTCCGTCTCCGAATACTCCAAAGTAGTTGTCGAACACTTAAACATATTGCGAGGCGGTTTTAGACGACATGACATGACACTACGGTCGAGTCATTATTCGAACCGTTTTCCCACAACCAGCCACAACACATATTGCGAGGCGGTTTCCTCTGCACGTCTTGCCAAAGCAGAAATCGTGTCCCCTTATTACGGGATTCTCATCAATACGGGTATGGGTAGTCCAAAGGCGCCGCTAATTGCGGCGAGTGGGGAACGAGCGGGTTCCACCAGGCAAGTGGGGAGGCACAAAAGCTTTTACCGCCTCTATAAAGAGATAAGGTATCTTCCTTTTTACCCACGCCTTTTCCTTTCGCTAGTCCATTCCCCTCTGCTCAAGCCCTAGCGCCCAAGCACTCTCCTTCTCCACCGAAGAGAGGTCCTCCGAAGATGTCCGAATCTGGAGAAGGAGGCAAATGGATGGCCTCTACCGTCCGGGAGAGGGATATCAAAAAGCTCCGAGAGGCTGGGTACTTGGCCAAGAAAATCGGCCACCGTCTTCCACCGGCGAGATAGATCGTCCCCACTCCGGAGCCCCACGAGAGGGTCGTGTTTCTTCCTCATTATGTCCGCGGGCTCGGGTTTGATTTTCATGATCTGTCCCCCAAATTCTTTCCTTAACACTTCGACGTTCATCGTCGTATGTGAGGCTTTTCTCCATATTTCGCCCCACTTTGGCTTATGGCTGAAAATCTTCAACGTGAAGCCGAAGGTGGTGAATGGTGAGCACGCCGAATGCGGCGGCGCCATGATGAGCAAGATGCCCAAGGTCGTATGGCCGACGGGCACCTTCAATGATTCCGTCAAGGAGTGGCAGCAGCAGTGGTTCTATATCACCGAACCGCGTGGTAAAAAGTGGGCCGCTGCTCCCGTTCAGATCCGGAGCCCCACTGCGGCTCACGTCCTGGCCCAAGAAGGGCCTGAACTGGTCCTCATCTGACGAGTTGTCAGTGCTCCAAACATGCGTCCAAAGCATGGTCGACAAGGACGTCAAACTCGTCAACGTAGTCCAGGTGATGTTAGTTCACCTGGTTCTCCCTTGCCAGCGTCGAGCCTGAAATTTGTGGGAATATGACCCGGCCGAACACCAGACCCTACGGGAGCTCTATGGCTCCTCCCACAAGGACATCTGGAAGGTGCTCTGCAAGTCCGGCAAACCATGGCCGGGCTCCGCCGAGGACCGCGGGTATCAACTATCCCGCTCTGCAAGTCCGGTAAGTCATTGCTGTGCTCTGTCCATCCGTGTTTAAGCTGGCATATCCCGAGGGAGGCGCACTTATCATGCTTTCTACAATAATCCCAAGAATGGACGAAAAAGGTGGAGCGGATACACTGTCCAGCCCCACTGCCGGAGGAACCTGCCGGACCTCTTCTGACGAAGATGCTTGTCCCAGCGCCTTACGAGGCGCCGAAGAAAGAGGCCTCCAAGAAGGTCAAGAAGACCCGGAGTGGCCTTCGTCGTCGTGATGCTTCGGACGCAAAATCCGAGGATTCCAGCGACCATCCTTCCTCCGAAGATGAAGAGGAGGAGGAAGAAGACGAGTCCCCCGCAGGGGAGGGAAGAAAAGGACGGCCTCCTCATCCCTGGAGGCCGAATCGCCAAAGAGGGGGAAAGGTTCCCTCCCCGAGGCGTCCACCACGGCTGCTGATAGCAGCCCGGAGTGGGATCCCAGGGCCCAACCCCTGGTAAAGTCGTAAGTATACGAAACCCGCACACACCTACATGCCCGAGGTCATTAGGATGTAGCAGTTTTAACTGTCGCCATATTTTGTACAGCCCGGCGAGGTCCCATGCCGGACAGTCCTCATTGGAGGATTCGCTGAGCTCAGATGCCCTGGCGAGCGAGACGCCTCTAGAGGCCCCTTCACCGAAGCCTAGGCGCGAGACCGAGGTGTCGTCTCAGCGGGACCTGGACCAGGGGGGCATATCCCTAGGGCCGGACAGACGGGAGCAGCGGCTCCCATGCGTATCGACGGCAGGGGCGATCTTCGGTTCGGACCGCAGCTGGACATGGTCCTGGAGACCTTTAAAGCTCCAGGATCGGGTGAGCAGCCATCTTTGACGAGGGGAGGCTTGCCTACTCCGCCAGCGACCTCTGTCCAAGCAGAGCTGCCGGGCGGCCTATCGATAGTGCTCAGAAGTGCGTCTATCATCGATGAACATCGTGCCCTCATGGGTGCGGTGATTGAAAAGATTCAGTCTGCTGAGAGCAGACTGAATGAATCCTGCCTTAGTCTTATAAAGGGCTTTGAGGTATGTTTTTAAGAAACCTTTGGGAGATTGTCATAATATGAGTAGTAGCCCCTGACGCACTGTCTGGCGAAAGAAAGCCGGATAGGGGGCCAAATTTTTCCGTTTTGCAGGAGACTCAGTTAATGACGTGTATCCCTTTGTTTGAAAACATGTGTCTGCGGAGACGACGGCCGCTCATAGTGCGGAGGTGTCCGGACGAAAGCAGCGTCTGGAACGGGCCGAAGAGGAACTTGGCCGCGTGAAGAAGCAGTTGGAGGACAAGCAAGGTATGTTGAAACCTTGTGCTAAGTTGAGCATGAATTAGAAGTTGTGCTTGACGGGGTCGGAGGAGAGGCGACTAGGAGACGCGACTAGGAGAACCTTGCGCCAGTGGCCACTCCGGCCCCGGCGGCCACCCACCACGCCGGTGGCCACCTTGGCGCCGGCGTCCACCATACTCTCCTCTTCTCTTGGCTCTCCTTGGTGAACCTTCATCCCTTTTGGTGGTGGCTCAGGCAAGTTGGTGGCCATGTCGCCGTTCAACCTCAACTTCAACCGTGGCAAGGAATTTCAGCCACAGGTCTCAAAGTCAACTATCAGAAATCTATCATGGTTCCAATTAATATCAATGAGGATAGGGTTGATATCTTTACCAATACCTTGAACTGCCAAAGAGTAGCTTTTCCTTTCACTTACGTAGGACTTCCTTTGGGCTTATCCAAGCCCACTGTGGAGCAATGTATGCCAATGGTTCAAAGAATTGCAAAAAGGTTAGCTGGCTTGGCTACCTTCATGACAAGTGCTGGAAGACTGCTTCTGGTCAAATCTGTGTTGGCCTCCTTGCCAATATTTTTCATGGCTTGTATATATGTACCTGTTACTATCAAGCAACAAGTAATAAAGTACTTGAGGCACTGTTTATGGAGAGGTTCTGACATGGAGGATCACAGACCAGCCTCTGTTGCTTGGACAACTGTCTGTAGACCAAAGGTGCAAGGTGGTCTGGGAGTTATGGACATTTTTGCTCAAAACAAGGCTTTGCTAATGAAAAATCTTCATAAATTTTACAACAGGCATGATATCCCTTGGGTGAACCTCATTTGGGAATCACACTACCAGGACAATAAATTACCAGGGAATGATTTGGTTGGGTCTTTCTGGTGGAGGTCCATCCTTCAATTAACAGATCAGTATAAAGCCATGGCCAGATGTAACTTAGGGGATGGTAGAACTGCCTTCTTTTGGTCTGATTTGTGGGGCAATGCTATATTACAGCAGGAATACCCCCATCTTTATTCCTTTGTGCAAGATGCTACAATGACAGTTCAACAAGTGGTGAGTACTGAATACCTTGAGGATTTGTTCCACCTGCCTCTGTCTAACCAAGCATACCAGCAGTTTCTGCTATTAGAAGAAGTTTGTCATGATTTGAGACAATCAGAATTTTTGCATATGTCTAACACTTGGAGTTATATATGGGGCAACAGTAGTTTCTCTACTTCAAAGGCATACAGAGTGATCATAGGTGTCAAACAAGTTCCACCTCACTTTGCCTGGATTTGGAAGTCCTCATGTCAACCTAAGCACAAAATGTTCTTCTGGATGCTGCTGCATGATAGACTCAACACAAGAAACTTGCTAAGAAGGAAAACTATGATCTTGGAAGAATACACATGTGCTGTGATGAATTGCCAACAAGAAGAAACTCTGCACCATTTATTCTGGGGGTACCAATTCTCTAGGATATGTTGGAACTTCATTTGTCCACAAAGATCTCCAAACCTATCTGTGCTAGAGGCCTTTCAAGATCTGAAGGAAAAGTTGAATGTTCCTTTCTTCATGGAGATCATTATACTGGGATCTTGGGCTATCTAGATTTCTAGAAACAACAAGATTTTTGAAAACATTCAACCATCATTCCAAGGTTGGAAACACATTTACTTTGAGGAACTCAAGCTGTTATCCCACATGATCAAGGCTAAATATGCTGCAGAGTTCAACATCTGGCTGATTAGCTTGCTAGTCACTTGAGGAGCCCTTCTCTTAGTTTTATTTCTAGTTTTAGTTTTAGCCTTAGCTTTCTCTTCAGGGGCTCATCTCAAGCCCTTGTCTGTATAGCTTGTTTTGTTTTGTTTTTTTAGTTTTTAGCTAGCTCCCATAGTTTGTTGTATAGTTTGTTTTTTTTGTTCTATTTTTCTTGGTTCTGTGCTACTCTTTTTATTTTTTAATAAAAATTGCAGTGGGGTTTTACCCTACTGTTCATAGTCAAAAAAAGAAGTTGTGCTTGACGAAAATATTTGTATTGTATGCTCTGGGGGCGAGTGCCGAAATTGAGGCACTGAAGAAGGCTGTGGCTGAAGCCGACAATAAAGCCACCGCCGAACAGGCTCTTCATGAGAGCACCAGGCTAGGGTCATTGAAGCTGAGCGAGAGCTCCAGGAGGCCGTGAAGAAAAGTGAGGCCTTGGAGCAGAGTCTAGCAGGGAAAGAATCTGAACTCGCCCAAGCTCTCCAAGCCGTAGAGGATGCTCGGGAAGAAGCCCGAGGTGCTCTCAAGGACATTCAGGAGGCCTGGAAGGTTGCGGCTGGTAAGGCCTTTTGTACTCAAGGCCATTTTTGCATAGTAATGGGAGGAACTCTAAGCGACAAGCTGAATTCTTGTTTCTCCAGGGGTGTTTGTGGATCTGCCATGCAGTATATCAGATGCTGCCCAATTCTACCAGACTGAGGAGAAGAAGTCTGCGGAGAAGCATTTCTGATCACAGTATTTGGCGCCGAATTATCCGGTGCCCTTTATCGATCAGCTGAAGCAGCTGGTCGAACTGCACCAGGCGGCTGAACTAGCCATGAAGGAATTGGTTGTCCGGCTGTGGCCCGTGGAGCCAATTCCAAGCAGTTACTTCAGACTCGTGAAGCGGATTGTTGGTGCTTGCCCTCGGCTCGATGTCATTAAGCGATCGGTCTGCATAGAGGGTGCACGCATGGCGTTTGCCCGTGCGAAGGTGCACTGGGGGAAGCTTGATGCTGAGAAGCTGATGACTGAGGGACCACCGGAGGGTAAGGAGCATCGCAAGCCCGAGTTGTACTATGAGGGTGTCCTGAAAGGAGCCCGCCTTGTGGCAGATCAGTGTACCAAAGACACTATATTTCCCTAAAGGCAGTCGTGCCATTCTTTGTAATGCGGGATAATGGCACTTTTATTATTTATTGCCTATTTATGTGAACGTTTATTCTTCCTGTGCTGCTGTTTAGTGTATATGAATCCTGAGAGTTGGCCAGTCGTCGGCTTCTGCCCCCACGTAAAAAGTACGGGGGTGTTCGGGACATACCTGAACACTCTTTATCCCATTGTTGGGTCCTTTTAAGGAGGTGTTCCTTACCGCGAACTAGGCAATCAGACTATAGGGCTTTATTACTCTCACTTAGCCATAGGAATTCAAGTATGGTGGGCGCAGCCCCTGGTGTTTGGAAGACCGTACTAGGGGCTCTATCGGCGCCTGATCGGAAGACCGATCCGTCGCACTTTGCATTTATAATGGCATTAAGCGGAATAAATCTTTAAAGATTTTATAACCTCTCGAACAGCTGACCAACTCTCGCTGTATCATGACAGTCAGTTTTTGGTTTCTCTACTGAGGTGCTCGTCCGGAAGAACCGGGACACAATCGCAGTAGTTCTCCCAGCGCTACCTTAGCCGATGGAGCGGAATGTAAGGTACCAAAACATGGGAGCCGGGCAAACCCAACTAATGACCCAAGACATGATTCGGAGCTGATGCATATAGTGCTATAAATTCGGGGTGCCGAGCGACCGAAAAGGTGGTCAGACTTTGTTGCCATCTCATGAATACTATGAAGCCGCTGGCATAGTGGGGCATAACACGAGGTATGGGTGCCATTTATGACAAAAAGGCATCAATGAGGAACGACGACCGGTAAGTGTTATTTAAGTCTACGCATTGTAGTAGAGTGACATGTCTATGCATATGAGTGCGGTTTATGATTATAAAAAGAGGTGTTTTTGGTGGAACCTCTCGTGGCCGAACTAGAGGAGGCTCTGTGTGGATCTGAAATGTATCCGGACTGCCTCCTTTGGGGGGGAGGTTTTACTTATGTGCTCCTGCCTTGTGCGTCTGAGCTGATTCCACGTACAGTACACTGCCAGAATTCCTTTGTCAGCGTGCTCCTGCCAAAATTCCTTCGTCGCCTGCTTCCCACTCAAGCCGGACATAGTTTGGCCAAGAGTCTCCTGACAAAGAGAGAGACTTTAACGAGTTCAGCACGTCGCCAAAGGGCGAGTGCTGGAAGATATCCGCAGCGGTGAACTCCATTACCGTAGCCCAACTAGATTCGGCGGGCTCGGGAGTGCGCGGACTGGAACCTACAGCCGGGTACGAGTCTGGGGGTCCGGTGTCACAGGCTTCCTCGAAGGTGAAGCCTGTGTTCGGCTCTACCGCCGATGAGTGTGCGACCTCCGGGGCGGGGTCCATCCATCCATCCTCGGGCGACGCGATCTGCTCCAGATTTAGGTCCGGGGCTCCTGCAGGGGCGTGATACGTCTCCAACGTATCTACAATTTTTGATTGTTCCATGCTATTATATTACCCCTTTTGGATGTTTATGGGCTTTATTTTACACATTTATATCATTTTTGGGACTAACCTACTAACCGGAAGCCCAACCCATATTGTTGTTTTTTTGCCTATTTCAGTATTTCGAAGAAAAGGAATATCAAATGGAGTCCAAACAGAATGAAACCTTCGGGGGCGTGATTTTTGGAACGAACGTGATCCAGAGGACTTGGAGTGCAAGTCAAGAAGCAACCGAGGCTCCCACGAGATAGGAGGATGCCCCCCCTATAGGCGCGCCCCCTGTCGCGTGGGCCCCTTGGGTGTCCACCGACATACTTCTTCCTCCTCTATAAGCCTACATACCTCGAAAACATCCAGGGAGCAGACAAAACACAACTTCCACCACCGTAACCTTCTGTATCCGCGAGATCCCGTCTTGGAGCCTTTGCCGGCGTTCTGCCGGAGGGGGAATCGACAACGGAGGGCCTCTACATCAACATCCTTGCCCCTCCGATGAGTTGTGAGTAGTTTACCACAGACCTACGGGTCCATAGTTATTAGCTAGATGGCTTCTTCTCTCTTTTTGGATCTCCATACAATGTTCTCCCCTTCTCTTGTGGAGATCTATTCGATGTAAACTCTTTTTGCGGTGTGTTTGTCGAGATCCGATGAATTGTGGGTTTATGATCAACTTTATCTATGAATAATATTTGAATCTTCTCTGAATTCTTTTATGTACGATTGAGTTATCTTTGCAAGTCTCTTCGAATTATCAGTTTGGTTTGGCCTACTAGATTGATCTTTCTTGCCATGGGAGAAGTGCTTAGCTTTCGGTTCAATCTTGCCGTGTCCTTACCCAGTGACAGAAAGGGTTGCAAGGCACGTATTATATTGTTGCCATCGAGGATAACAAGATGGGGTTTATATCATATTGCTTGAGTTTATCCCTCTACATCATGTCATCTTGCTTAATACGTTACTCTGTTCTTATGAAGTTAATACTCTAGATGCAGGCAGGAGTCGGTCGATGTGTGGAGTAATAGTAGTAGATGCAGGCAGGAGTCGGTCTACTTGTTGCCGACGTGATGCCTATATACATGATCATGCCTAGATAATCTCATAATTATTCGCTTTTCTATCAATTGCTCAACAGTAATTTGTTCACCCACCGTAATACTTATGCTATCTCGAGAGAAGCCACTAGTTAAACCTATGGCCTCCGGGTCTATCTCTTATCATATTTGATTCCAATCTACTTTTATTTGCATCTTTACTTTTTGCATCTATATTATAAAATACCAAAAATATATTTATCTTATCTTACTATCTTTATTAGATCTCACTTTCGCAAGTGGTCGTGAAGAGATTGACAACCCCTTTATTGCGTTGGTTGCGAGTTCTTTGTTTGTTTGTGTAGGTGAGTGGGACTTTTGAGGAGCCTCCTACTGGATTGATACCTTGGTTCTCAAAAACTGAGGGAAATACTTACGCTACTATTGCTGCATCACCCTCTCCTCTTCGAGGAAAACCAACGCAAGCTCAAGACGTAGCAAGAAGGATTTCTGGCGCCGTTGCCGGGGAGGTCTTCACTCAAGTCAAGACATACCAAGTACCCATCACAAACTCATCTCCCTCACATTTACATTATTTGCCATTTGCCTCTCGTTTTCCTCTCCCCCACTTCACCCTTGCCATTTTATTCGCCCTCTCTTTACCAATCTCCTCCTCTCTCTTTTCGCTTCCCTTTTTTCGTTTGCTTGTGTGTTGGATTACTAGTTGCCATGGCGCAAGATATTACCAAATTGTGTGATTTCTTGAATACTAATAATAATGATTTCCTTAGTACTCCGATTGCTCCTCTTAATGATGTTGAGTCTTGTGAAATCAATACTGCTTTGCTGAATCTTGTTATGAAAGATCAATTTGCCGGCCTTCCTAGTGAATATGCCGCTACTCATCTAAACAACTTTGTTGATTTGTGTGATATGCAAAAGAAGAAAGATACGGATAACAATATTTTCAAATTGAAGTTATTTCCGTTTTCACTTAGAGGTCGTGCTAAAGTTTGGTTTCGTCTTTGCCTAAAAGTAGTATTGATTCTTGGAACAAGTGCAAAGATGCTTTTATCTCTAAGTATTTTCCTCCCACTAAGATTATCACTCTTAGGAACGATATTATGAATTTTAAAGAACTTGATCATGAGCATGTTGCCCAATCTTGGGAAAGAATGAAATTGATGCTTCGTAATTTCCCTACTCATGGTTTGAATTTATGGATGATCATACAAAAATTTTATGCCGGTTTGAACTTTGCTTCTAGAAATCTCTTAGATTCGACCGCGGGAGGCACGTTTATGGAAATCACGTTAGGAGATGCTACAAAACTTCTTGATAATATTATGGCTAATTATTCTCAATGGCACACCGACAGATCTTCTAGTAAAAAAGTGCATGCTATAGAAGAAATCAATGTTTTGAGTGGAAAGATGGATGAACTTATGAAATTGTTTGCTACTAAAAATACTCCTCTTGATCCCAATGATATGCCTTTGTCTTCTTTGATTGAGAATAATAATGAATCTATGGATGTGAATTTTGTTGGTAGGAATAGTTTTGGAAACAACGCTTACAGAGGAAACTTTAATGCAAGACCATTCCCTAGTAATTCCTCTAATAATTATGGAAATTCCTACAATAATTCTTATGGTAATTTTAATAAGATGCCCTCTGATTTTGAGAAATTTGATATCAATAGTGTGAAAGAATTTATGATTTCTCAAAAGAATTTTAATGCTTTGCTTGAAGAAAAATTGCTCAAAGTTGATGATTTGACTAGGAATGTTGATAGACTTTCGCTTGATGTTGATTCTCTTAAACTTAGATCTTCTCCTCCTAAGCATGATATCAATGAGTCTCTCAAAGCCATGAGAATTTCCATTGATGAGTGCAAGGAAAGAACCGCTAGATTGCGTGCTAAGAAAGATTGCTTTGTAAAGGCGTGTTCTTCTAGTTTCCATGAAAATAATGATGAGGATCTTAAAGTTATTGATGCGTCTCCTATTAGATCTATGTTTTGCAATATGCATTTTAATAATTATGGGATTGATGATGAATCAACTTTGCCTAGAAGGCGTCCCAAGAATTTGGAGTCTTTAGATCTTGATGCTAAATTTGGTAAAAGTGGGATTGGAGAGGTCACAACTTTAAATAGTATTGAACCCACTATCTCAGATTTCAAGGAATTTGATTATGATAATTGTTCTTTAGAAGGTTGTATTTCCTTGTTGCAATCCGTTGTTAATTCTCCTTATGCTTATAGTCAAAATAAAGCTTTTACCAAACATATTGTTGATGCCTTGATGCAATCTTATGATGAAAAACTTAATTTGGAAGTTTCTATACCTAGAAAACTTAATTATGAGTGGGAACCTACTATAAAGATTAGAATTAAAGATCATGAGTGTTTTGCTTTGTGTGATTTGGGTGCTAGTGTTTCCACGATTCCGAAAACTTTATGTGATATTCTAGGTTTCCATGATCTTGATGATTGCCTTTTAAATTTGCACCTTGCGGATTCCACCATTAAAAAGTCAATGGGAAGGATCAATGATGTTCTTATTGTTGCAAATAGAAATTTGGTACCCGCACATTTTATCGTTCTTGATATAGATTGCAACCTTTCTTGCCCTATTATTCTTGGTAGACCTTTCCTTAGAACGATTGGCGTGATTATTGATATGAAGGAAGGGAATATTAGATTCCAATTTCCATTAAAGAAAGGCATGGAGCACTTTCCAAGAAAGAAGGTCAAATTACCTTATGAATCTATCATGTGGGCTACTTATGAATTTAGTGCCAAAGATGGCACTCGTTAGATCTATCTTTGCTTTTATGCCTAGCTAGGGGTGTTAAACGATAGCGCTAGTTGGGAGGCAACCCAATTTTATTTATGTTTTTTGTTTTTGCTCCTGTTTAGTAATAAATCTTGCATCTACCTTCTGTTTAGATGTGTTTTTATCTTTTAATTAGTGTTTGTGCCAAGTAGAACCTATAGGATAACCTATGATGATAGTTGATTTGATTCTGCTGAAAAACAGAAACTATGCGCGCACGAATTTAGTTTTGTTAAATCACAGAAACGTGATTTTGCGTTTATTCTTTTTTCTGCTGATCAATAAACAAATTTTCCAGGACTTCCTATTTTGGTAGGAGTTTTAGAGTTACAGAAGTTTGCGTTAGTTACAGATTGCTACAGACTGTTCTATTTTTGACAGATTCTGTTTTTCGTGTGTTGTTTGCTTATTTTGATGCATCTATGGCTACTAAAATAGTTTATAAACCATAGAGAAGTTGGAATACAGTAGGTTTAACACCAAAATAAATAAATAATGAGTTCATTACAGTACCTTATGTGGTGGTTTTGTTTTCTTTCACTAACGGAGCTTATAAGATTTCCTGTTGAGTTTGTGTTGTGAAGTTTTCAAGTTTTGGGTAAAGCTTTTATGGACTATGGAATAAGGAGTGGCAAGAGCCTAAGCTTGGGTATTCCAAAGGCACCCCAAGATATTCAAGTATAGCCAAAAGCCTAAGCTTGGGGATGCCTCGGGAAGGCATCCCCTCTTTCGTCTTTGTTCATTGGTAACTTTACTTGGAGCTATATTTTTATTCGCCACATGATATGTGTTTTGCTTGGAGCATCATGTATTATATTAGTCTTTGCTTTTTAGTTTATCACAATCATCCTTGCTGTACACACCTTTTGGGAGAAGCCTATTTGATTAGAATTTGCTAGAATACTCTATGTGCTTCACTTATATCTTTTGAGCTTGATAGTTTTTGCTCTAGTGCTTCACTTATATCTTTTAGAGCACGGTGGTGTATTAATTTTGAATAAATTACTAGTCTCTCATGCTTCACTTATATATTTTGAGAGTCTTTTAGAACAGCATGGTATTTGCTTTGGTTATAAAATTGGTCCTAGAATGATGAGCATCCAAGTTGGGTATAATAAAAACTATCATAGAAAAAGAATTGGATGCTATGATCAATATGATGCTTGATAATTGTTTTGAGATATGGAGGTAGTGATATTAGAGTCATGCTAGTTGAGGTGATTATGAAAAATACTTGTGTTAAGGGTTGTGATTCCTGTAGCATGCACGTATGGTGAACCGCTTTGTGATGAAGTTGGAGCACAATTTTATTTATTGAGTGTCTTCCTTATGAGTGGCGGTCGGGGACGAGCGATGGTCTTTTCCTACCAATCTATCCCCCTAGGAGCATGCGCGTAGTGCTTTGGTTTTTGATGACTTCTAGATTTTTGCAACTAGTACATGAGTTCTTTTGACTAATGTTGAGTCCATGGATTATACGCACCCTTTCACCCTTCCATCATTGCTAGCCTTTCTGGTGCCGCGCAACTTTCGCCGGTGCCATACACCCACCATATACCTTCCTCAAAACAGCCCCATACCTAACTATTATGGCATTTCCATAGCCATTCCGAGATATATTGCCATGCAACTTTCCACCGTTCCGTTCATATGACACGCATTACTTTTGTCATATTGCTCTTTGCATGATCATGTAGTTGACATTGTATTTGTGGCAAGGCCACCTTCATAATTTTCATACATGTCGCTCTTGATTCATTGCATATCCCGGGACACCGCCGGAGGCATTCATATAGAGTCATATCTTGTTCTAGCTTTGAGTTGTAATTCTTGAGTTGTAAATCCATAAAAGTGTGACGATCTTCATCATTAGAGCATTGTCCTAGTGAGGAAAGGATGATGAAGACTATGATTCCCCCACGAGTCGGGATGAGACTTCGGACTTTACAAAAGAAAAAAAAGGAAAAAAAGGGAAAGGCCAAAAGGAAAAAAAAGAAGGCCAAAGAAAAAAAAAAGAAAAAAAATAATAAAATGAGAGAAAAAGAGAGAAGGGACAATGCTACTATCTCTTTTTCCACACTTGTGCTTCAAAATAGCACCATGATCTTCATGATAGAGAGTCTCATATGTTGTCACTTTCATATACTAGTGGGAATTTTTTCATTATAGAACTTGGCTTGTATATTCCAATGATGGGCTTCCTCAAAATGCCGTAGGTCTTCGTGAGCAAGCGAGTTGGATGCACACCTACTTAGTTTCTTTTGTTGAGCTTTCATATATTTATAGCTCTAGTGCATCCGTTGAATGGCAATCCCTACTCACTCACATTGATATCTATTAATGGGCATCTCCATAGCCCGTTGATACGCCTAGTTGATGTGAGACTATCTTCTCCTTTTTTGTCCATGGCTCACGCTCATGTATTGTGTGAAAGTTGAAAGAGTATGAGATTATTAAAGTACGAAACAATTGCTTGGCTTGTCATCGGGGTTGTGCATGATTAAATACTTTGTGTGATGAAGATAGAGCAATAGCCAGACTATATGATTTTGTAGGGATAACTTTCTTTGGCCATGTTATTTTGAGAAGACATGATTACTTTGATTAGTATGCTTGAAGTATCACCATTT
This sequence comes from Triticum timopheevii, assembly GCA_963921465.1. Lineage (NCBI taxonomy): Eukaryota > Viridiplantae > Streptophyta > Magnoliopsida > Poales > Poaceae > Triticum > Triticum timopheevii. The sequence goes on from OY997272.1 coordinate 501,732,612, forward strand.
TCATGTTAATATGAACTTTTATTTTGTATCATTTGGATATGAACATTCATGCCACAATAAAGAAAATTACATTGAGAATTATGCTAGGTAGCATTCCACATCAAAAATTTCTTTTTTATCATTTACCTACTTGAGGACGAGCAGGAATTAAGCTTGGGGATGCTTGATACGTCTCCAACGTATCTATAATTTTTTATTGTTCCACGCTATTATATTACCCCTTTTGGATGTTTATGGGCTTTATTTTACACATTTATATCATTTTTGGGACTAACCTACTAACCGGAGGCCCAGCCCATATTGCTGCTTTTTTTTTGCCTATTTCAGTATTTCGAAGAAAAGGAATATCAAACGGAGTCCAAACGGAATGAAAACTTCGGGAGCGTGATTTTTGGAACGAACATGATCCAGAGGACTTGGAGTGCAAGTCAAGAAGCAGTCGAGGCTCCCACGAGATAGGAGGGCGCCCCCCCTATAGGGCGCGCCCCCTGTCTCGTGGGCCCCTCGGGCATCCACCAACGTAGTTCTTCCTCCTATATAAGCCTACGTACCCCAAAATCATCCAGGGAGCATACGGAACACAATTTGCACCACCGTAACCTTCTATATCCGCGAGATCCCATCTTGGAGCCTTCGCCGACGTTCTGCCGGAGGGGGAATCGACAACGGATGGCCTCTACATCAACATCCTTGCCCCTCCGATGAGTTGTGAGTAGTTTACCACAGACCTACAGGTCCATAGTTATTAGCTAGATGGCTTCTTCTCTCTTTTTGGATCTCAATACAATGTTCTCCCCTTCTCTTGTGGAGATCTATTTGATGTAAACTCTTTTTGCGGTGTGTTTGTCGAGATCCGATGAATTGTGGGTTTATGATCAAGTTTATCTATGAATAATATTTGAATCTTCTCTGAATTCTTTTATGTATGATTGAGTTATCTTTGCAAGTCTCTTCTAATTATCAGTTTGGTTTGGCCTACTAGATTGATCTTTCTTGCCATGGGAGAAGTGCTTAGCTTTGGGTTTAATCTTGCGGTGTCCTTACCCAGTGACAGAAAGGGTTGCAAGGCACGTATGGTATTGTTGCCATCGAGGATAACAAGATGGGGTTTATATCATATTGCTTGAGTTTATCCCTCTACATCACGTCATCTTGCTTAATGCGTTACTCTGTTCTTATGAAGTTAATACTCTAGATGCAGGCAGGAGTCGGTCGATGTGTGGAGTAATAGTAGTAGATGCAGGCAGGAGTCGGTCTACTTGTTGCGGACGTGATGCCTATATACATGATCATGCCTAGATAATCTCATAATTATTCGCTTTTCTATCAATTGCTCGACAGTAATTTGTTCACCCACCGTAATACTTATGCTATCTTGAGAGAAGCCACTAGTGAAACCTATGGCCCCCGGGTCTATCTCTTATCATATTTGCTTCCAATCCACCTTTATTTGCATCTTTACTTTTTGCATCTATATTATAAAATACCAAAAATATATTTATCTTATCTTACTATCTTTATTAGATCTCACTTTTGCTAGTGGCCGTGAAGGGATTGACAACCCCTTTATTGCGTTGGTTGCGAGTTCTTTGTTTGTTTGTGTAGGTGCGTGGAACTTTTGAGGAGCATCCTACTGGATTGATACCTTGGTTCTCAAAAACTGAGGGAAATACTTACACTACTATTGCTGCATCACCCTCTCCTCTTCGAGAAAAACCAACACAAGCTCAAGACGTAGCAGGGCGATATCCCGAGCGTTGTCCGATAGCAGGTCTAAGTTGTGCTCATCGTGACTGTCCGGCGCTCCTGGCGCAGGCCTGAACCCGTGAAAGATCAAGTCTCCTCGGATATCGGTCGTGTAGTTCAGGTTTCCGAACCTGACCCGGTGGCTAGAGGCTTAGCTGTCAATCTGCTCCAGATGGCCAAGCGAATTGGCCCGCAGTGCGAAGCTGCCGAACACGAAGATCTGTCCGGGGAGAAAAGTCTCACCCTGGACCGTGTTGTTGATGATTGAAGGAGCCATCAAGCCTTGCAGCGACGACACAGACGAACTCTCAGTGAAAGCACCAATGTCGGTGTCAAAACCGGCGGGTCTCGGGTATGGGGTCCCGATCTGTCCCAAAACCTCAGATTGTAACAGGAGGCAAGGGACACTATGTTTTACCCAGGTTCGGGCCCTCTTGATGGGTGTTACAAGAGTTGATCTACCACGAGATCGTAGAGGCTAAACCCTAGAAGCTAGCCTATGATGATTATGATTCTGTCTCTAAGGACTAAACCCTCCGGTTTATATAGATACTGGAGGGGGCTAGGGTTTACATGGAGTCGGTTACAAAGAAGGAAATACGATATCCGGATCGCCAAGCTTGTCTTCCACGCAAAGGAGAGTCCCATCCGGACACGGGACAAAGTCTTGAGTCTTGTATCTTCAAGGTCCAACAGTCCGGCCAAAGTATATTGTCCGGCTGTCCGGATACCCCCTAATCCAGGACTCCCTCAGGCCCCCTGGCAGCCCTCCGGTGACCATCTTCTGCTATATGAAGTCTTTTACCCTGGAAAAAATCATAAACAAGGTTTCGGGACGAAAATCCGCCGCCACGAGGCGGAACCTTGGCGGAACCAATCTAGGGCTCCGGCGGAGCTGTTCTGCTGGGGAAACTTCCCTCCAGGAGGGGGAAATCATCACCATCGTCATCACCAATGATCCTCTCATCGGGAGGGGGTCAATCCCCATCAACATCTTCACCAGCACCATCTCCTCTCAAACCCTAGTTCATCTCTTGTATCCAATCTTTGTCCCAAAACCTCAGATTGGTACCTGTGTGTTGCTAGTAGTGTTGATTACTCCTTGTAGTTGATGCTAGTTGGTTTATTCGGTGGAAGATCATATGTTCAGATCCTTAATGCATATTAATACCCCTTTGATTATGAACATGAATATGATTTGTGAGTAGTTACGTTTGTTCCTGAGGACATGGGAGAAGTCTTGCTATAAGTAGTCATGTGAATTTGGTATTCGTTCGATATTTTGATGAGATGTATGTTGTCTCTCCTCTAGTGGTGTTATGTGAATGTTGACTACATGACACTTCACCATTATTTGGGCCTAGAGGAAGGCATTGGGAAGTAATAAGTAGATGATGGGTTGCTAGAGTGACAGAAGCTTAAAGCCTAGTTTATGCGTTGCTTCGTAAGGGGCTGATTTGGATCCATATGTTTCTTGCTATGGTTAGGTTTAACTTAATACTTCTTTTCTAGTTGCGGATGCTTGCAATAGGGGTTAATCATAAGTGGGATGCTTGTCCAAGAAAGGGCAGTACCCAAGCACCGGTCCACCCACATATCAAATTATCAAAGTAACGAACGCGAATCATATGATCATGATGAAAACTAGCTTGACGATAATTCCCATGTGTCCTCGGGAGCGCTTTTCTCTATATAAGAACTTGTCCAGGCTTGTCCTTTGCTACAAAAAGGATTAGGCAACCTTGCTGCACCTTATTTACTTTTTTTACTTGTTACCCGTTACAAATTACCTTATCACAAAACTATCTGTTACCGATAATTTCAGTGCTTGCAGAGAATACCTTACTGAAAATCGCTTGTCATTTCCTTCTGCTCCTCGTTGGGTTCGACACTCTTACTTATCGAAAGGACTATGATAGATCCCCTACACTTGTGGGTCATCAAGACTCTTTTCTGGTGCCATTGCCGGGGAGTGAAACGTCTTTGGTAAGTGGAACTTGGTAAGGAAAATTTTATATAGTGGGCTGAAATTTACTATCACTTGTTACTATGGAACATAATCCTTTTAGGGGCTTGTTCGGGGTATCTTCACCCTGACCAGTAGAGCAAAGAGTTGCTCCTCAACCTACTGAACCTACTGAATTTTTTTACTTTGAAATTCCTTCGGGTATGATAGAGAAACTGCTAGCTAATCCCTTTACATGAGATGGAACATTGCATCCCGATTTACACCTGATCTATGTGGATGAAGTCTGTGGATTATTTAAGCTTGCAGGTATGCCCGATGATGTTGTCAAGAAGAAGGTCTTCCCTTTATCTTTTAAGGGAGAGGCATTTACATGGTATAGGCTATGTGATGATATGGGATCATGGAACTACAACCGATTGAAATTGGAATTTGACCAGAAGTTTTATCCTATGCACCTTGTTCATCATGATCGTAATTATATATATATATATATATATATATTGGCCTTGCAAAGGAGAAAGCATCACTAAAGCTTGGGGGAGGCTTAAGTCAATGTTATATTCATGCCCCAATCATGAGCTCTCAAGAGAAATGATTATTCAAAAAAATTATGCTCGGCTTTCTCTCAACAATCGCTCCATGCTTGATACTTCTTGTACTGGTTCTTTTATGATGAAGACTATTGAATTCAGATGGGATTTATTGGAAAGAATTAAATGCAACTCTGAAGATTGGGATCTCGACGAAGGTAAGGAGTCAGGTATGACACCTAAGTTTGATTGTGTTAAATCTTTATGGATACCGATGCTTTTCGTGAGTTTAGCACTAAATATGGACTTGACTCTGAGATAGTAGCTTCTTTCCGTGAATCATTTGCTACTCATGTTGATCTCCCTAAGGAGAAGTGGTTTAAATATAATCCTCCCACTAAATTAAAAGTAGTTGCACCTATTAAAGTTGAAGAAAAGACTATCACTTATAATGATCCTGTTGTTCCTACTACCTATATTGAGAAACCACCTTCTGTTAGGATGAAGGATCATGCTAAAGCTTCAATTGTGGTTCGTAAGAGTAATACTAGAACACCTACACCACCTGACCAAATTAAAGTTGAACCTAGTATTGCTATGGTTAAAGACCTCTTGGCTAATAATATTGATGGGCATGTTATTTACTTCTGTGATGAAGCTCCTAGAATTGCTAGACCCGATGCTAAGAATAAACATAGACCTGTTGTAGGCATGCCTGTTATTTCTGTTAAAATAGGAGATAATTGTTATCATGGCTTATGTGATATGGGTGCTAGTGCTAGTGCAATACCTCATTCCTTATACAAAGAAATTATGCATGATATTGCACCTACTGAGATAGAAGAAATAGATGTTACCATTAAGCTTGCCAATAGAGATATTATTTCACCAGTTGGGATTGTTAGAGATGTTGAAATCTTGTGTGGGAAAGTCAAATATCCTGCTGATTTTCTTGTGCTGCTATTGGATATACTCTTGATGATCTTAAGGGCATTAGTCCCACCTTATGCCAACACAAAATAAAATTGGAGAAAGACGCCAAACCAGTTAATGATCACCAACGATGGTTAAATCCTAAGATGAAGGAAGTGGTAAGAAAGGAAATACTAAAGCTCCTGGAGGCAGGTATAATTTATCCCATTGCTGATAGTCAGTGGGTAAGCCCTGTCCATTGTGTCCCTAAGAAAGTAGGTATTACTGTTGTTCCTAATGATAAAGATGAATTGATGTCGCAAAGAATTATTACAGGTTATAGGATGGTAATTGATTTCCGTAAGTTAAATAAAACTACTAAAAAGGATCATTACCCTCTACCTTTTATTGATCAAATGCTAGAAAGATTATCTAAACATACACATTTTTGCTTTATAGATGGTTACTCTGGTTTCTCTCAAATACCTGTGTCACTAGAGGATCAAGAAAAGACCACTTTTACTTGCCCTTTCGGTACTTTTGCTTATAGACGTATGCCTTTTGGTTTATGTAATGCACCTACTACCTTTCAAAGATGCATGATGCCTATATTCTCTGACTTTTGTGAAAAGATTTGTGAGGTCTTCATGGATGATTTCTCCGTTTATGGATCTTCTTTTGATGACTGCTTGAGAAATCTTGATTGAGTTTTGCAGAGATGTGAAGATACTAGTCTTGTCTTGAATTGGGAAAAGTGCCACTTTATGGTTAATGAAGGTATTGTCTTGGGGCATAAAATTTCTGAAAGAGGTATTGAAGTTGATAAAGCTAAAGTTGATGCTATTGAAAAGATGCCATGTCCCAAGGACATTCAAGGTATAAGAAGTTTCCTTGGTCATGCCGGTTTTTATAGGAGGTTCATTAAGGGCCTCTGAAAGAGGTTTTTATAGGAGGTCTCTAAAATTTCTGCGCCTCTGACTAATCTCTTACAAAAATATATTCCTTTTGTCTTCGATGATGATTGTGTAGAAGCATTTGAAATACTTAAGAAAGCTTTGATTTCTGCACCTATTGTTCAGCCACCTGATTGGAATTTACCCTTTGTAATTATGTGTGATGCTAGTGATTATGCTGTAGGTGTTGTTCTAGGACAAAGAGTTGATAAGAAACTAAATGTTATTCAATATGCTAGTAAAACTTTGGACAGTGCCCAGATAAATTATGCTACTACTGAAAAAGAATTCTTAGCAGTTGTATTTGCTTTTGATAAGTTCAGACCTTATATTGTTGATTCTAAAGTAACTGTTCACACTGATCATACTGCTTTTAAATACCTTATGGAAAAGAAAGATGCTAAACCTGGACTTATTAGATGGGTTCTCCTACTACAAGAATTTGATTTGCATATTATTGATAGAAAGGGAGTTGAGAACCCCGTTGCAGACAACTTGTCTAGGTTAGAGAATGTTATTGATGACCCACTACCTACTGATGATAGCTTTCCTGATGAACAATTAGCTGTCATAAATGCTTCTCGTACTGCTCCATGGTATGCTGATTATGCTAATTACATTGTTGCTAAATTTATGCCACCTAGTTTCACATACTAGCAAAAGAAAAAGGTTTTCTATGATTTAAGACATTACTTCTGGGATGACCCACACCTTTATAAAGAAGGAGTAGATGGTGTTATTAGATGTTGTGTACCTGAGCATGAACAGGAACAGATCCTACGCAAGTGTCACTCCGAGGCATATGGAGGACACCACGCTCGAGATAGAACTGCACACAAGGTATTGCAATCCGGTTTTTATTGGCCTACTCTCTTCAAGGATGCCCGTTAGTTTGTCTTGTCTTGCGATGAATGTCAAAGAATTGGTAATATTAGTAGACATCAAGAAATGCCTATGAATTATTCTCTTGTTATTGAACCATTTGGCATTTGGGGCTTTGATTATATTGGACTGTTTCCTTCCTCTAATGTGTATACACATATTTTAGTTGCTGTTGATTACGTTACTAAGTGGGTAGAAGCTATCCCAACTGGTAGTGCTGATCATAACACTTCTATTAAGATGCTTAAAGAAGTTATTTTTCTGAGGTTTGGAGTCCCTAGATACTTAATGACTGATGGTGGTTCACATTTTATTCATGGTGCTTTTCATAAAATGCTTGCTAAGTATGATGTTAATCATAGAATTGCATCTCCATATCACCCACAGTCTAGTGGCCAAGTAGAACTGAGTAAGAGACAGCTTAAATTAATTTTGCAAAAGACTGTTAATATATCTAGAAAGAATTGGTCCAATAAACTTGATGATGCATTATGGGCTTATAGAATTGCATACAAAAATCCTATGGGTATGTCTCCATATAAAATGGTTTATGGAAAAACATGTCACTTACCTCTCAAACTAGAACATAAGGCATATTGGGCTATTAAAGAGCTCAATTATGATTTCAAACTTGCTGGTGAGAAGAGGTTATTTGACATTAGCTCACTTGATGAATGGAGAACTCAAGCCTATGAGAATGCCAAACTGTTTAAAGAAAAAATTAAAAGATGGCATGACAAAAGGATACAAAAGCATGAGTTTAATGTAGGAGATTATGTGTTGCTCTTCAACTCTTGTTTAAGATTTTTTGCAGGAAAACTTCTCTCTAAATGGGAAGGCCTTACGTTATCGAGGAGGTCTATCATTCCGGTGCCATAAAAATCAACAACTTCGGGGGCACGAACCCGAAGGTGGTAAACGGTCAAAGAATAAACATTATATCTCAGGTAATCCTATAAATGTTGAAACTAATGTTATTGAAACCATGACCCCGAAGGAATACATAAGAGACACTTTCTAGAACGTTTCAGACTCCGAAAAGGAATATGTATGTGGTACGGTAAGTAAACCGACTCCAAAATAGTTCTAATAGCAATTTTTCTTCGTTTTGGAATATTTAAGAAAATAGGAAAATAAGAAGTAGTCCGAGAAGGACATGAGGCGTCCACGAGGGCGGAGGGCACTGATACGTCTCCAACGTATCTATAATTTTTGATTCTTCCATGCTATTATATTACCCGTTTTGGATGTTTATGGGCTTTACTTTACACTTTTATATCATTTTTGGGACTAACCTACAAACCGGAGGCCCAGCCCGAATTGTTGTTCTTTTGCCTATTTCGGTGTTTCGTAGAAAAGGAATATCAAACGGAGTCCAAACGGAATGAAACCTTCGGGAGCGATCTTTTTGGAACAAACGCAATCCAGGAGACTTGGAGTGGACGTCAAGCAGCAAACAAGGCGGCCACGAGGGTGCCCGGCGTGCCCTAGGGGGGTGGGCGCGCCCCCACCCTCGTGGGCCCCTTGTGGCTCAACTGACCTACTTCTTCCTCCTATATATATCCACGTACCCCGAAAAGATCCAGGAGCACCACGAAAAACTATTTCCACCGCCGCAACCTTCTATATCCGCGAGATCCCATCTTGGAGCCTTCGCCGGCGCTCCGCCGGAGTGGGAATCGACCACGGAGGGCCTCTACATCATCTCCAAGGCCTCTCTGATGAGTTGTGAGTAGTTTACCATAGACCTTGGGGTCCATAGTTATTAGCTAGATGGCTTCTTCTCTCTCTTTGAATCTCAATACAAAGTTCTCCTTGATCTTCTTGGAGATCTATTCGATGTAACTCTTTTTGTGGTGTGTTTGTCGAGATCCAATGAATCATGGGTTTATGATCAAGTTTATCTATGAGAAGTATTTGAATCTCCTCGGAATTATTTTATGTATGATTGGATATCTTTGCAAGTCTCTTCGAATTATCAGTTTTGTTTGGCCTACTAGATTGATCTTTCTTGCAATGGGAGAAGTGCTTAGCTTTTGGGTTCAATCTTGCGGTGTCCTTTCCTAGTGACAGCAGGGGCAGCAAGGCACGTATTGTATTGTTTCCATAGAGGATAAAAATATGGGGTTTATATCATATTACATGAGTTTATCCCTCTACATCATGTCATCTTTCTTAATGCGTTACTCTGTTCTTATGAACTTAATACTCTAGATGCAGGTAGGAGTCGGTCGATGTGTGGAGTAATAGTAGTAGATGTAGAATCGTTTCGATCTACTTGTTGTGGACGTGATGCCTATATACATGATCATGCCTAGATAATCTCATAACTATGCACTTTTCTATCAATTGCTCGATAGTTATTTGTTCACCCACCGTAATACTTATGCTATCTTGAGAGAAGCCACTAGTGAAACCTATGGCCCCCGGGTCTATCTTTTATCATATAAGTTTCCCATCTACTTTTATTTGCATCTTTTACTTTCCAGTCTATATCATAAAAATACCAAAAATATTTATCTTATCTTATTATCTCTATCAGATCTCACTTTTGCAAGTTACCGTGAAGGGATTGATAACCCCTTTATCGCGTTGGTTGCGAGGTTCTTGTTTGTTTGTGTAGGTGTGAGGGACTTGTGAGGAGTCTCCTACTGGATTGATACCTTGGTTCTCAAAAACTGAGGGAAATACTTACGCTACTTTGCTGCATCACCCTTTCCTCTTCAAGGGAAAACCAACGCAGTGCTCAATAGGTAGCAAAAAGGATTTCTGGCGCCGTTGCCGGGGAGGTCTTTGCTCAACTCAAGACATACCAAGTACCCATCGCAAACTCATCTCCATCACATTACATTATTTGCCATTTGCCTCTCGTTTTCCTCTCCCCCACTTCACCCTTGTCGTTTTATTCGCCCTCTCTTTCCCGTTCTCCTCTCTCTTTCGCTTGCCTCTTGTGTGCTTGTGTGTTGGATTGTTTGTCACGATGGCTCAAGATAATACCAAATTGTGTGACTTTTCCAATACCAATAATAATGATTTCCTTAGCACTCCGATTTCTCGTCTTAATGATGCTGAATCTTGTGAAATCAATGCTGCTTTGTTGAATCTTGTTATGAAAGATCTATTCTCGGGCCTTCCTAGTGAAGATGCCGCTACTCATCTAAACAACTTTGTTGATTTGTGTGATTTGCAAAAGAAGAAAGATATGGATAACGATATTGTTAAATTGAAGTTATTTCCGTTTTCACTTAGAGATCATGCTAAAAGTTGGTTTTTATCTTTGCCTAAAAATATTTTTGATTCATGGAATAAGTGCAAGGATGCTTTTATCTCTAAGTATTTTCCTCCCGCGAAGATCATCTCTCTTAGAAACAATATTATGAATTTTAAACAACTTCATCATGAGCATGTTGCCCAATCTTGGGAACGAATGAAATTAATGATTCGCAATTGCCCTACTCATGGTTTGAACTTATGGATGATCATACAAAAAATTTATGCCGGATTGAATTTTGCTTCTAGAAATCTTTTAGATTCGGCCGCTGGAGGCACTTTTATGGAAATCACTTTAGAAGAAGCTACTAAACTCCTTGATAACATTATGGTTAATTATTGTCAATGGCACAACGAAAGATCTACTAGTAGAAAAGTTCATGCGATAGAAGAGATTAATGTTTTGAGTGGAAAGATGGATGAACTTATGAAATTATTTGCTACTAAGAGTGCTCCTATTGATCCCAATGATATGCCTTTGTTTACTTTGATTGAGAATAATAATGAATCTATGGATGTGAATTTTGTTGGTAGGAATAATTTCGGTAACAACGCGTATAGAGGAAACTTTAATCCTAGGCCGTTTCCTAGTAATTCCTCTAATAATTATGGTAATTCCTACAAAAATTCTTATGGAAATTTTAATAATATACCCTCTGATTTTGAGAATAGTGTTAAAGAATTTATGATCTCTCAAAAGAATTTTAATGCTTTGCTTGAAGAAAAATTGCTTAAAGTTGATGATTTGGCTAGGAACGTTGATAGACTTTCACTTGATGTTGATTCTTTGAAACTTAGATCTGTTCCACCTAAGAATGATATCAATGAGTCTCTCAAAGCCATGAGAATTTCCATTGATGAGTGCAAAAAAAGAACCGCTAGTATGCGTGCTAAGAAAGATTGCTTTGTAAAAGTGTGTTCTTCTAGTTTCCATGAAAATAATGATGAAGATCTAAAAGTTATTGATGTGTCCCCTATTAAATCTTTGTTTTGCAATATGAATCTTGATAATTATGGGACTGGAGATGAGTCAACTTTAGTTAAAAGGCGTCCCAATGATTCGGAGTTTTTAGATCTTGATGCTAAATTTGGTAAAAGTGGGATTGGAGAGATCAAAACTTTGCATAGCATTGAACCCATTATTATGGATTTCAAGGAATTTAATTATGATAATTGTACTTTAATAGATTGTATTTCCTTGTTGCAATCCGTGCTGAATTCTCCTCATGCTTATAGTCAAAATAAAGCTTTTACCAAACATATTGTTGATGCCTATATGCAACCTTATGAGGAAAAACTTGAATTGGAAGTTTCTATACCTAGAAAACTTTATGATGAGTGGGAGCCTACTATAAAAATTAAAATTAAAGATCATGAATAATATGCTTTGTGTGATTTGGGTGCTAGTGTTTCCACGATTCCGAAAACTTTATGTGATGTGCTAGGCTTCCATGATTTTGATGATTGCTCTTTAAACTTGCACCTTGCGGATTCCACCATTAATAAACCTATGGGAAGGATCAATGATGTTATTATTGTTGCAAATAGGAATTATGTGACTGTAGATTTTATCGTTCTTGATATAGATTGCAATCCTTCATGTCCTATTATTCTTGGTAGACCTTTCCTTAGAACGATTGGTGCAATTATTGATAGGAAGGAAGGGAATATTAGATTCCAATTTCCATTAAGGAAATACATGGAATACTTCCCTAGAAATAAAGTCAAATTACCTCTATTATGCATGCCACTTATCTATAATACCTAAATAGTTCATCCCCACTATCCTATTTATCTAAACATGCAAGCTATCCACATCATCAATTTTGCCACCTCACTAGCAACTCCAATTAGATGAAGCCACATCGGCCCACTTCTCTCCCCCTCAATTAGATATAGCGGGTCTCTTTGCCTCTCTCTCCCCTTATTACTAAAAAAAATCTAAACCTTTGGTTACGAACCATCTCGCCGTGTGGCTCATCTTCTATTTGGGCCCGCAAGCACACAAGAAGTCCATCTACGTATTTGTAATTTTGCGTCGTTCATCTTCTTCACCAAAAAAAACGTATTTGCATCGTTCATCTTCTTCACGAAATAAGCATCCTTTTAATCTCCCGCATAACCTCCTCCATGCAAGAAAAGGCATACGAAACGGATGGTCTGCATATCCCGCACTATCTCATGGCTCTTAGACTTCTCGATAAAACAAAACGAGTAATTGATTTCTCCATTATAACTACCTCATGGAGGATGGAGCTATGCGAGGGAGTGGAGCTGTCCCATCGCACCATCGAATGGGGAATTACACAGAGCGCTCGGCAGCCTCGGCCGTGCGCACCATCACTGAGGTCGTGCAATTGCCACGCCCAGGCCGTCGCTAACATCGATTGATGATAGTAAGGCCGTCGTCTGACTCCACATGTTGGCCGAAGCTGGCTAAGGTTGCTCGCGTGAACGTCGCGATGTCCCTAGCGTGTGCTGCGCATTCGGCGCCCTGCGGAGGAGTCCGCACACGGCGACGGTGGCACATACCTCACCTCCCCTTACCACTGCTTGACCCTCTTGCTGCTGGATCCGATCGTGGTAGGCCACTAGCCATCCCGTGGATGTGTCGCTCCGCATACTCTTGACTGCATCGGCTCCAGTCGGTCCGCCGCAGTATGACTCCATCCTCTCCAGCCAATAGGCAGTGGAGAAGAACAAGTGAGTGGACACAGAAGTACGGAGTGACGGTGGAGAAGAACAGGTGAGCAAGGTTGACGAAATATCTGTACTGCTTATCCTGTTCTGTCCCAGTTCCCTACCTGACCACCCCAGCTTGCAACAGTAGCAAATTGACGCCTATCTTCTCCAGTCGAGCATATGAAAGGTCAGATGAGAATTTCCCGTGGAATCTCTAACAACTACCAACAAATAAAGATTCATGGAATTTTACCTCTCTTTGTGGATCACTTTTGTAGTTAACATAGCCCAAACCATGATTTTATTATGATATACTAACATTAGTTTCCTGCCGCAGATGAGTTCATCGTCCTTGCTGGTAGATGTCCCGGACACATTACTTGATCCCACTCATTCTATTTACCTTTCCCCTAATTCCTTATTATATTTTTCTCGAGAAAACATGAAAAAAAACTAAATCGACCAGACCCATCTACGTCATTTAAGCAGATGTTTTCCATGTCGTCTTTTGGTTAATCATCTCATGAACATATCAACAAAAAGAAAATCACCACTGCGCTTCTTTTCTTCCTTAATGTGTATCTCTCAAACATTTACACTATACCTTTTTCTTTCCTTAATGTGCATATCTCAATCCCGCAGCAACGCGCGGGGAATCAACTAGTTAATTGAATACCAAAGATGGTGATACTTAGATCTATTCTTGCTTTTATGCCTAGCTAGGGGCGTTAAACGATAGCGCTTGTTGGGAGGCAACCCAATTTTATTTTTATTTCTTGATTTTTTACTTCTGTTTAGTAATAAATATTTCATCTAGCTTCTGTTTAGATGTGGTTTTATGTTTTCATTAGTGTTTGTGCCAAGTAGAACCTATAGGATAACCTACGGTGATAGTTAATTTGACTCTGCTGAAAAACAGAAACTTTTGCGCGCACGAGAATAATTTTAATAAATCACAGAAATGTGCTTTTTGTGTTGATTCTTTTTGAAGTAGATCAATAGACAAATTTCCCAGGACTTCCTATTTTGGTAGGATTTTTCGAGTTCCATAACTATTCGAAAGTTACAGATTTCTACAGACTGCTGTGTTCTTGACAGATTCTGTTTTTCGTGTGTTGTTTGCTTATTTTGATGCATCTATGGCTAGTATCGGGGGGTATGAACCATAGAGAAGTTGGAATACAGTAAGATTAACACCAATATAAATAAAGAATGAGTTCATTACAGTACCTTATGCGGTGGGTTTTCTTTATTGGACTAACGGAGCTTATGATATTTCCTGTTGAGTTTTGTGTTGTGAAGTTTTCAAGTTTTGGGTAAAGATTTGATGGACTATGGAATAAGGAGTGGCAAGAGCCCAAGCTTGGGTATGCCCATGGCACCCCAAGATATTCAAGGACAACCAAAATCCTAAGCTTGGGGATGCCCGGGAAGGCATCCCCTCTTTCGCCTTCGTCTATCGGTAACTTTACTTGGAGCTATATTTTTATTCACCACATGATATGTGTTTTGCTTGGAGCGTCTTGTATGATATTATTCCTTGCTTTTTATTTTGCCACAATCATCCTTGCTGTACACACCTTTTGGGAGAGACACACTTTATTTGGAATTTATTAGAATACTCTATGTGCTTCACTTATATCTTTGAGCTAGATAATTTTTGCTCTAGTGCTTCACTTATATCTTTTATAGCACGACGGTGGTTTAATTTTGTAGAAATTGTTGACCTCTCATGCTTCACTTATATCATTTTGAGAGTCTTTTAGAACATCATGGTATTTGCTATGGTTATAAATTTGGTCCTAGAATGATGGCCATCCAAGTTGGGTATAATAAAAACTATCATAGAAAGTCAATTGGATGCTATGATCAATTTGATGCTTGATAATTGTTTTGAGATATGAGGATGGTGATATTAGAGTCATGCTAGTGGAGTAATTATTAATTTGAGGAGTACTTGTGTTGAAGTTTGTGATTCCCGTAGCATGCATGTATGGTGAACCGCTTTGTGATGAAGTTTGAGCATAATTTATTTATTGATTGTCTTCCTTATGAGTGGCGGTCGGGGACGAGCGATGGTGTTTTCCTACCAATCTATCCCCCTAGGAGCATGCGCGTAGTACTTTGTTTTCAATGACTTATAGATTTTTGCAATAAGTATATGAGTTCTTTATGACTAGTGTTGAGTCCATGGATTATACGCACTCTCACCCTTCCACTATTGCTAGCTTCTCTTGTGCCGCGCAACTTTCGCCGGTACCATACACCAACCATATACCTTCCTCAAACAGCCACCATAGCTACCTATTATGGCATTTCCATAGCCATTCCGAGATATATTGCCATCCAACTTTCCATCGTTCCATTTATTATGACACACCCCATCATTGTCATATTGCTCTTTGCATGATCATGTAGTTGACATCGTATTTGTGGCAAGGCCACCTTCATAATTCTTTCATACATGTCACTCTTGATTCATTGCATATCCCGGTACACCGCCGGAGGCATTCACGTAGAGTCATATTTTGTTCTAAGTATTGAGTTGTAATTCTTGAGTTGTAAGTAAATAAAAGTGTGATGATCTTCATTATTAGAGCATTGTCCCAAGTGAGGAAAGGATGATGGAGACTATGATTCCCCCACAAGTCGGGATGAGACTTCGGACTTTATAAAAATAAAAGAGGCCAAAGAATCCCAAATAAAAATAAAACAGGCCACAGAAGCCCATCGAATAAAAAAAGAAAAAAAAAGAGAAAGAAAAAAATGAGAGAAAAAGAGAGAAGGGACAATGTTACTATCTTTTTTCCACACTTGTGCTTCAAAGTAGCACCATGATCTTCATGATAGAGAGGCTCCTATGTTGTCACTTTCATATACTAGTGGGAATTTTTCATTATAGAACTTGGCTTGTATATTCTAGTGATGGGCTTCCTCAAAATGCCCTAGGTCTTCGTGAGCAAGCAAGTTGGATGCACACCCACTTAGTTTCTTTTGTTGAGCTTTCATGCACTTATAGCTCAAGTGCATTCGTTGCATGGCAATCCATACTCACTCACATTGATATCTATTAATGGGCATCTCCATAGCCCGTTGATACGCCTAGGTGATGTGAGACTATCTTCTCTTTTTTTGTCTTCTCCACAACCACCATTCTATTCCACATATAGTGATATGTCCATGGATCATGCTCATGTATTGCGTGAAAGTTGAAAAAGTTTGAGAATACTAAAGTATGAAACAATTTCTTGGCTTGTCATCGGGG
Source organism: Triticum timopheevii (assembly GCA_963921465.1). Classification (NCBI taxonomy): domain Eukaryota; kingdom Viridiplantae; phylum Streptophyta; class Magnoliopsida; order Poales; family Poaceae; genus Triticum; species Triticum timopheevii. The sequence continues at coordinate 501,748,821 of OY997272.1, forward strand.
TTGTGCATGATTAAATACTTTGTGTGATGAAGATAGAGCATAGCCAGACTATATGATTTTGTAGGGATAGCTTTCTTTAGCCATGTTATTTTGAGAAGACATGATTGCTTTGTTAGTATGCTTGAAGTATTACTATTTCTTATGTCAATATGAACTTTTATTTTGAATCATTTGGATCTGAACATTCATGCCACAATAAAGAAAATTACATTGAGAATTATGCTAGGTAGCATTCCACATCAAAAATTCTGTTTTTATCATTCACCTACTCGAGGACGAGCAGGAATTAAGCTTGGCGATGCTTGATACGTCTCCAATGTATCTATAATTTTTGATTGTTCCATGCTATTATATTACCCGTTTTGGATGTTTATGGGCTTTACTTTACACTTTTATATCATTTTTAGGACTAACATACTAACCAAAGGCCCAGCCCGAATTGCTGTTTTTTTTGCCTATTTCGGTGTTTCGAAGAATAGGAATATCAAACGGAGTCCAAACGGAATGAAACCTTTGGGAGCGATCTTTTTGGAACAAACGCAATCCAGGAGACTTGGAGTGGACGTCAAGCAGCAAACGAGGCGGCCACGAGGGTGCCTGGTGCGCCCTAGGGGGGTGGGCACGCCCCCCACCCTCGTGGCTCAACTGACCGACTTCTTCCTCCTATATATATCCACGTACCCCGAAAACATCCAGGAGCACCACAAAAAATTATTTCCACCGCCGCAACTTTCTGTATCCGCGAGATCCCATCTTGGAGCCTTCGTCGGCTCTCCGCCAGAGGGGGAATCGACCATGGAGGTCCTCTACATCATCTCCAAGGCCTCTCTGATGAGTTGTGAGTAGTTTACCACAGGCCTTCGGGTCCATAGTTATTAGCTAGATGGCTTCTTCTCTCTCTTTGAATCTAAATACAAAGTTCTCCTTGATCTTCTTGGAGATCTATTCGATGTAACTCTTTTTGCGGTGTGTTTGTCGAGATCCGATGAATCGTGGGTTTATGATCAAGTTTATCTATGAGAAGTATTTGAATCTCCTCTGAATTCTTTTATGTATGATTGGCTATCTTTGCAAGTCTCTTCGAATTATCAGTTTGGTTTGGCCTACCAGATTGATCTTTCTTGCAATGGGAGAAGTGCTTAGCTTTTGGGTTCAATCTTGTGGTGTCCTTTCCTAGTGATAGCAGGGGTAGCAAGGCACGTATTATATTGTTTCCATCGAGGATAAAAAGATGGGGTTTATATCATATTGCATGAGTTTATCCCTCTACATCATGTCATCTTTCTTAATGCATTACTCTGTTCTTATGAACTTAATACTCTAGATGCAGGCAGGAGTCGGTCGATGTGTGGAGTAATAGTAGTAGATGTAGAATCGTTTCAATCTACTTGTTGCGGACGTGATTCCTATATACATGATCATGCCTAGATAATCTCATAACTATGCACTTTTCTATCAATTGCTCGACAGTAATTTGTTCACCCACCGTAATACTTATGCTATCTTGAGAGAAGCCACTAGTGAAACCTATGGCCCCCGGGTGTATATTTTATCATATAAGTTTCCCATCTACTTTTATTTGCATCTTTTACTTTCCAGTCTATATCATAAAAATACCAAAAATATTTATCTTATCTTATTATCTCTATCAGATCTCACTTTTTCAAGTTACCGTGAAGGGATTGACAACCCCTTTATCGCGTTGGTTGCGAGGTTCTTGTTTGTTTGTGTAGGTGTGAGGGGCTTGTGAGGAGTCTCCTACTGGATTGATACCTTGGTTCTCAAAAACATAGGGAAATACTTACGCTACTTTGCTGCATCACCCTTTCCTCTTCAAGGGAAAACCAACGCAGTGCTCAAGAGGTAGCAGGCGCGCCTCCTCTGCTCTCTGGACTCTGTTTTCTTGCACGATACTTCTTTTGGTCGGTAAAAATTCATTATATAATCTCCCGAAGGTTTTGACCACCGTATCACGCAAAAATCCTTTGTTTTTGTTTCGAGTTGTTTCTGTCGCAGATTAGAGCAATATGTCGTCCCAAGATGCAGAGGGAGAAAGCTATGTACCTGATTACCTTGCAGACCCTAAGATCTACGGGGACTTGGAGCATTATGGTTGGACCACTGAGGAAGAAGAAGACTACGAGCCCAAGGGAAAGGAGGAGATGAGCTCAAATGAAGATGAAGCCCCATTACCTCAACCTGGGGACATGCATGTGGAGTTTAAAAAGTCAAGCCTCCCTGATAGAGCAAAGAAACCTAAGATCGAGTTTATCCCTTTCCGTCTCTTGCAGGAGAACAAACAGGAACTATGCAAAAGGATATTAAGCCTTGAGCAGGAGATCGATGATCTAAGGGAGCAGAATTCCATCCTCAAGCGCAAATTAAGGAAGAAGCCTACATCATCAACAACTCCATCATCATCACCTCTGAAGAGGAGACATAAACACATGGGTATGTGCACTTCCCTTGGCAACTGCCAAGCTTGGGGGAGGTGCCCCGGTATCATATCATCATCACACTCCTATCTTTACCGTTTTACTTAGTTCGATCCTTTTAGCAATATCTTGATCTAGTAGAATAAAGTTTTGGTATGATCTAGGTTTGAGTTTTGCCTTATGATCCCTCTATGTAATCGAGTCTGTGAGCTATATATAATAAAGATTAGTGTTGAGTCAAGGGCTTTGCTATCTTGCTATGATCTTGAGGGAATAAAAGAAACAATAAAAATAAATAATGAGATCATATGGATCTTATGGAGAGTAATGACTTCACATAAAGAGTATGATGAATAAAAGTTGTTGAGAGTTGACAAAAATAGTTTTGGTCATCGTTGCAATTAATAGGAAGTAATAAAGAAAGAGAGGTTTTCACATACAAATATACTATCTTGGACATCTTTTATGATTGTGAGCACTCATTAAAATATGACATGCTAAAGAGTTGATCTTGGACAAGGAAGACAACGTAATGGGTTATGTTTTCTTATATCCGAAATAAAGTATATTGTCATGGATCATCCAACATGTTGAGCTTGCCTTTCCCTCTCATGCTAGACAAATTCCTTGCACCAAGTAGAGATACTACTTGTGCTTCCAAATATCCTTAAACCCAGTTTTGCCACGAGAGTCCACCATATCTACCTATGGATTGAGTAAGATCCTTCAAGTAAGTTGTCATGTTGCATGCAATAAAAATTGCTCTCTAAATATGTATGACTTATTAGTGTGGAGAAAATAAGCTTTATATGATCTCATGATATGGAAGCAATAAAAGCGACGGACTGCATAATCAAGGTCCGTATCACAAGTGGCAATATAAAGTGACGTTCTTTTGCATTAAGATTTCATGCATCCGACCATAAAAGCACATGACAACCTTTTCTTCCCTCTAAGAAGGGCCTATCTTTTACTTTTTGTCTTATGCAAGAGTCATGGTGATCTTCACCTTTCCTTTTTACATTTTATCCTTTGGCAAGCACCTCGTGTTGGAAAGATCCTGATACATATACCCAATTGGATGTAAGTTAGCATGAACTATTATTGTTGACATTACCCTTGAGGTAAAAGGTCGGGAGGCAACACTGTAAGCCCCTATCTTTCTCTCTGTCTGATTAAAACTCCATAACCATAAGTATTGCATGAGTGTTAGCAATTATGGAAGACTAAATGATAGTTGAGTATGTGGACTTGCTGAAAAGCTCTTATATTGACTCTTTCCGATGTTATGATAAATTGCAATTGCTTCAATGACCAAGATTATAGTTTGTTAGTTTTCAATGAAGTTTCTAATTCATACTTAACATTGTGAATTGATTGTTACTTGAGCATAATAAATCATATGACAATATATATATATATATATATATGTATATATATATATGTTGCTGTTATAAGAATGATCATGATGCTCTCATGTCTGTATTTTATTTTATCGACACCTCTATCTCTAAACATGTGGACATATTTTTCAATTTCGGCTTCCGCTTGAGGACAAGCAAGGTCTAAGCTTGGGGGAGTTACGTCCATTTTGCATCATGCTTTTATATCGATATTTATTGAATTATGGGCAGTTACTACACGTTATGTCACAATACTTATGCATATTCTCTCTTATTTACAAGGTTTACATGAAGAGGGAGAATGCCGGCAGCTGGGATTCTGGGCTGAAAAAGGAGCAAATATTAGAGACTTATTCTTCACAACTCCAAAAGTCCTGAAACTCAACGAAAGTCATTTTTGGAATTAATAAAAAATACTGAGTGGAAGAAATATCAGAGGGGGACGCCCACCGTCCACGAGGGTGGGGGCGCGCCCTACCCCCTGGGCGCGCCCCCTGCCTCGTGGGCCCCCTGGCAGCCCTCCGGTGACCATCTTCTACTATATGAAGTCTTTTACCCTAGAAAAAATCATAAGCAAGATTTTGGGACGAAACTCCGCCGCCACGAGGTGGAACCTTGGCGGAACCAATCTAGGGCTCCGGCGGAGCTGTTCTGCCAGGGAAGCTTCCCTCCAGGAGGGGGGAATCATCACCATCGTCATCACCAACGATCCTCTCATCGGAAGGGGGTCAATCTCCATCAACATCTTCACCAGCACCATCTACTCTCAAACCCTAGTTCATCTCTTGTATCCAATCTTTGTCCCAAAACCTCAGATTGGTACCTGTGGGTTGCTAGTAGTGTTGATTACTCATTGTAGTTGATGCTAGTTGGTTTATTCTGTGGAAGATCATATGTTCAGATCCTTAATGCATATTAATACTGAAGGAAATATGCCCTAGAGGCAATAATAAAGTTATTATTTATTTCCTTATTTCATGATAAATGTTTATTATTCATGCTAGAATTGTATTAACCGGAAACATAATACATGTGTGAATACATCGACAAACATAGTGTCACTAGTATGCCTCTACTTGACTAGCTCGTGAATCAAAGATGGTTAAGTTTCCTAGCCATAGACATGAGTTGTCATTTGATTAACGGGATCACATCATTAGGAGAATGATGTGATTGACTTGACCCATTCCGTTAGCTTAGCACTTGATCGTTTAGTATGTTGCTATCGCTTTCTTCATGACTTATACATGTTCCTGTAACTATGAGATTATGCAACTCCCGTTTACCGGAGGAACACTTTGGGTGCTACCAAACGTCACAATGTAACTGGGTGATTATAAAGGAGTACTACAGGTGTCTCCAAAGGTACATGTTGAGTTGGCGTATTTCGAGATTAGGTTTTGTCACTCCGATTGTCGGAGAGGTATCTCTGGGCCCTCTCGGTAATGCACATCACTATAAGCCTTGCAAGCAATATGACCAATGAGTTGGTTACGGGATGACGCATTACGTAACGAGTAAAGAGACTTGCCGGTAACGAGATTGAACTAGGTATTGGAAACCGACGATCGAATCTCGGGCAAGTAACATACCGATTACAAAGGGAACAACGTATGTTGTTATGCGGTTTCACCGATAAAGATCTTCGTAGAATATGTAGGAGCCAATATGGGCATCCAGGTCCCGCTATTGGTTATTGACCAAGAATAGTTCTAGGTCATGTCTACATAGTTCTTGAACCCGGTCCGCACGCTTAAGATTTCGATGACAGTTATATTATGAGTTTATGAGTTTTGATGTACCGAAGGAGTTCGGAGTCCCGGATGAGATCGGGGACATGACGAGGAGTCTCCAAATGGTCGAGACGTAAAGATCGATATATTGGACGACTATATTCGGAGTTCGGAAAGGTTCCGAGTGATTCGGGTATTTTTCGGAGTACCGGAGAGTTACGGGAATTCGCCGGGGAGTATATGGGCCTTATTGGGCCATACGGGATTAGAGGAGAGAGGCCGAAAGGAAGGAGGCGCGCAGCCCCCTCTGGTCCGAATTGGACAAGGGGTGCGGCCCCCTTTTCCTTCCTCCTCTCCCCCTCTTTCCCCCTTCTCCTACTCCAACAAGGAAGGAGGGAGTCCTACTCCCGGTGGGAGTAGGACTCCCCATGGCGCGCCCCCTCCTAGGACGGCCGCCCCCTTCCCCTTGCTCCTTTATATACGGGGGCAGGGGTGCCCCATAACACACAAGTTGATCTACGGATCGTTCCTTAGCCGTGTGCGGTGCCCCCCTCCACCATATTCCACCTCGGTCATATCGTCGCGGAGTTTAGGCGAAGCCCTGCACCGGTAGAACATCATCATCGTCACCACGCCGTCGTGCTGACGGAACTCATCTCTGGAGCCTTTGCTGGATCGGAGGGCCGGAGATCGTCATCGAGCTGAACGTGTGCTGAACTCGGAGGCTCCTTACGTTCGGTGCTTGGATCGGTCGGATCGTGAAGACGTACGACTACATCAACCACGTTGTGCTAACGCTTCCGCTTACGGTCAACGAGGGTACATGGACGAACACTCTCCCCTCTCGTTGCTGTGCCATCACCATGATCTTGCGTGTGCGTAGGAATTTTTTTGAAATTACTACGTTCCCCAATAGTGGCATCCGAGCCTAGGTTTTATGCGTTGATGTTATATGCACGAGTAGAACACAAGTGAGTTGTGGACGATATAAGTCATACTGCCTACCAGCATGTCATACTTTGGTTCAGTGGTATTGTGAGATGAAGCGGCCCGGACCGACATTACGCGTACGCTTACGCGAGACTGGTTTCACCGTTACGAGCACTCGTGCTTAAGGGTGGCTGGCGGGTGTCTGTCTCTCTCACTTTAGTTGAACCGAGTGTGGCTACGCCCGGTCCTTGCAAAGGTTAAAACGGAGTCTATTTGACAAACTATCGTTGTGGTTTTGATGCGTAGGTGAGATTGGTTCTTGCTTAAGCCCGTAGCAGCCATGTAAAACTTGCAACAACAAAGTAGAGGACGTCTAACTTGTTTTTGCAGGGCATGTTGTGATGTGATATGGTCAAGACGTGATGAGATATAAGTTGTTGTATGAGATGATCATGTTTTGTTGAAGTTATCGGCAACTGGCAGAAGCCTTATGGTTGTCTCTTTATTGCATAAGATGCAAGCGCCAAATAATTGCTTTACTTTATCGCTATGCGATAGCAATAGTTGCAAGAGCAATAGTTGGCGAGACGACCATGTGACGACACATTGATATAGATCAAGATGATGGAGATCATGGTGTCGTGCCGGTGATGATAGAGATCATGACAGTACTTTGGAGATGGAGATCAAAGGCGCAAGATGATCATGGCCATATCATGTCACATATTTTGATTGCATGTGATGTTTATATTTTATACATCTTATTTTGCTTAGTTCGACGGTAGATTTATAAGATGATCTCTCACTAAATTATCAAGAAGTGTTCTCCCTGAGTATGCACCGTTGCCAAAGTTCGTCGTTCCCAGACACCACGTGATGATCGGGTGTGATAAGCTCTACGTCCATCTACAACGGGTGCAAGCCAGTTTTGCACACGCGGAATACTCAGGTTAAACTTGACGAGCCTGGCATATGCAGATATGGCCTCAGAACACGGAGACCGAAAGGTCGAGCGTGAATCATATAGTAGATATGATCAACATATTGATGTTCACCATTGAAAACTACTCCATCTCACGTGATGATCGGTTATGGTGTAGTTGATATGGATCACGTAATCACTTAGATGACTAGAGGGATGTCTGTCTAAGTGGGAGTTCTTAAGTAATATGATTAATTGAACTTAAATTTATCATGAACTTAGTCCTGGTAGTATTTTGCAAATTATGTTGTAAGATCAATAGCTTGCGTTGTTGCTTTCATATGTTTATTTTGATATGTTCCTAGAGAAAATTGTGTTGAAAAATGTTAGTAGCAATGATGCGGATTTGATCCGCGATCTGAGGTTTATCCTCATTGCTGCACAGAAGAATTATGTCCTTAATGCACCGCTAGGTGACAGACCTATTGCAGGAACAGATGCAGACGTTATGAACGTTTGGCTAGCTCAATATGATGACTACTTGATAGTTTTGTGCACCATGCTTTATGGCTTAGAATCGGGACTTCAAAGATGTTTTGAACATCATGGACCATATGAGATGTTCCAGGAATTGAAGTTAATATTTCAAGCAAATACCCAAGTTGAGAGATATGAAGTCTCCAACAAGTTCTATAGCTAAAAGATGGAGGAGAATCGCTCAAATAGTGAGCATGTGCTCAGATTGTCTGGGTACTTCAATCGCTTGAATCAAGTGGGAGTTAATCTTCTAGATAAGGTAGTGATTGACAGAATTTTCTAGTCACCATCACTAAGTTACTAGAACTTCGTGATGAACTACAGTATGCAAGGGATGACCAAAATGATTCCCGAGTTTTTTCATGATGAAATCGATGAAGGTAGAAATCAAGAAAGAGCATCAAGTGTTGATGGTTAGCAAGACCACTAGTTTCAAGAAGAAGGGCAAAGGGAAGAAGAAGGGGAACTTCAAGAAGAACGGCAAGCAAGTTGCTGCTCAAGTGAAGAAGCCCATGTCTGGACCTAAGCCTGAGACTAAGTGCTTCTACTGCAAAGGGAATGGTCACTGGAAGCGGAAATGCCCTAAATATTTGGTGGATAAGAAGGATGGCAAAGTGAACAAGGGTATATTTGATATACAGGTTATTGATGTGTGCTTTACTAGTGTTTATAGTAGCCCCTGAGTATTTGATACTTGTTCGGTTGCTAAGATTAGTAACTCGAAACGGGAGTTGCAGAATAAACAGAGACTAGTTAAGGGTGAAGTGACGATGTGTGTTGGAATTAGTTCCAAGATTGATATGATCATCATCGCACACTCTCTATACTTTCGGGATTAGTGTTAAACCTAAATAAGTGTTATTTGGTGTTTGCGTTGAGCATGAATATGATTTGATCATGTTTATTGCAATACGGTTATTCATGTAAGTTAGAGAATAATTGTTGTTCTGTTTTCATGAATAAAACCTTCTATGGTCATACACCCAATGAAAATGGTTTGTTGGATCTCGATCGTGTGATACACACATTCATAATATTGAAGCCAAAAGATGCAAAGTTAATAATGATAGTGCAACTTATTTGTGGCACCGCCGTTTAGGTCATATTGGTGTAAAGCGCATGAAGAAACTCCATGCTGATGGAATTTTGGAATCACTTGATTATGAATCACTTGATGCTTGCGAACCATGCCTCATGGGCAAGATGACTAAAGACTCCGTTCTCCGAAACAATGGAGTGAGCAACTGACTTATTGGAAATAATACATACTGATGTATGCGGTCCGATGAGTGTTAAAGCTCATGGAAAGTACCATTATTTTCTGACCTTCACAGATGATTTGAAGCAGATATGGGTATATCTACTTGATGAAACATAAGTCTGAAATAGTTGAAAGGTTCAAAGAATTTCAGAGTGAAGTGGAAAAATCATCGTAACAAGAAAATAAAATTTCTGCGATCTGATCGCGGAAACGAATATTTGAGTTACGAGTTTGGTCTTCAACTAAAACAGTGTGGAATAGTTTCACAGCTCACGCCACCTGGAACACCACAATGTTATGGTGTGTCCGAACGTCGTAACCGCACTTTATTGGATATGGTGCAATCTATGATGTCTCTTACTGATTTACCAATATTGTTTTGGGGTTATGCATTAGAGACAGCTGCATTCACATTAAAAGGGCACCATCTAAATCCGTTGAGACGACAACATATGAACTGTGGTTTAGCGAGAAACCCAAGTTATCATTTCTTAAAGTTTGGGGCTGCGATGCTTATGTGAAAAAGTTTCATCCTGATAAGCTCAAACCCAAATCGGAGAAGTGTGTTTTCATAGAATACCCAAAGGAAATAGTTGGGTACACCTTCTATCATAGATCCGAAGGCAAGATATTCGTTGCTAAAAATGGATCCTTTCTAGAGAAGGAGTTTCTCTCGAAAGAAGTGAGTGGGAGGAAAGTAGAACTTGATGAGGTAATTGTACCTTCTCCCTTATTGGAAAGTAGTTCATCACAGAAATCAGTTCCAGTGATTCCTACACCAATTAGTGAGGAAGTTAATGATGATGATCATGAAACTTCAGATCAAGTTGCTACCAAACCTCGTAGGTCTTCCAGAGTAAGATCCGCACCAGAGTGGTACGGTAATCCTATTCTAGAAGTCATGTTACTAGACCATGATGAACCTACAAACTATGAGGAAGCGATGATGAGCCCAGATTCCGCGAAATGGCTTGAGGCCATGAAATCTGAGATGGGATCCATGTATGAGAACAAAGTGTGGACTTTGGTGGAGTTGCCCGATGATCGGCAAGCCATATTGTATAAATGGATCTTCAAGAGGAAGACAGATGCTGATAGTAGTATTACTATCTACAAAGCTCGACTTGTCACAAAAGAGTTTTCGACAAGTTCAAGGTGTTGACTACAATGAGATTTACTCAACTGTAGCGATGCTTAAGTCTGTCCGAATCATGTTAGCAATTGCCACATTTTATGAAATCTGGCAAATGGATGTTAAAACTGCATTCCTTAATGGTTTTCTCAAAGAAGAGTTGTATATGATGCAACCAGAAGGTTTTGTCAATCCTAAAGGTGCTAACAAAATGTGCAAGCTCCAGCAATCCATCTATGGACTGGTGCAAGCATCTCGGAGTTGGAATATACGCTTTGATAAGTTGATCAAAGCATATTGTTTTATACAGACTTGCGGTGAAGCCTGTATTTACAAGAAAGTGAGTGGGAGCACTACAACATTTCTGATAAGTATATGTGAATGACATATTGTTGATCGGAAATAATGTAAAATTATTCTGCAAAGCATGAAAGGATACTTGAATAAGAGTTTTTCAAAGAAAGACCTCGGTGAAGCTGCTTACACATTGAGCATCAAGATCTATATAGATAGATCAAGACGCTTGATAAGGTTTTCAATGAGTACATACCTTGACAAGATTTTGAAGTAGTTCAAAATGGAACAGTCAAAGAAAGAGTTCTTGCCTGTGTTGCAAAGGTATGAAATTGAGTAAGACTCAAATCCCGACCACAGCAGAAAATAGGAAGAGAATGAAAAGTCATTCCCTATGCCTCAGTCATAGGTTCTATAAAGTATGTTATGCTATGTACCAGACCTATTGTATACCTTGCTCTGTATTTGACAAGGGAGTACAATAGTGATCTAGGAGTAGATCACTGGACATTGGTCAAGAATATCCTTAGTGAAGACTAAGGAAATATTTCTCGATTATGGAAGTGATAAAAGAGCCCGTCGTAAAAGTTACCTCGGTGCAAGTTTTGACACCGATCCAGATGACTCTAAGTCTCAATCTGCATACATATTGAAAGTGGGAGCGATTAGCTAGAGTAGCTCCGTGCAGAGCATTGTAGACACAGAATATTTGCAAACGGCTCTGAATGTGACAGACCCGTTGACTAAGCTTCTCTCACGAGCAAAACATAATCACACCTTAGTACTCTTTGGGTGTTAAGCACATAGCGATGTGAACTAGATTATTGACTCTAGTAAACCCTTTGGGTGTTGGTCACATGACGATGTGAACTATGGGTGTTAATCATATACAGATATGATTATTGGTGTTAAATCACATGGCGATGTGAACTAGATTATTGACTCTAGTGCAAGTGGGAGACTGAAGGAAATATGCCCTAGAGGCAATAATAAAGTTATTATTTATTTCCTTATTTCATGATAAATGTTTATTATTCATGCTAGAATTGTATTAACCGGAAACATAATACATGTGTGAATACATAGACAAACATAGTGTCACTAGTATGCCTCTACTTGACTAGCTCGTGAATCAAAGATGGTTAAGTTTCCTAGCCATAGACATGAGTTGTCATTTGATTAACGGGATCACATCATTAGGAGAATGATGTGATTGACTTGACCCATTCCGTTAGCTTAGCACTTGATCGTTTAGTATGTTGCTATTGCTTTCTTCATGACTTATACATGTTCCTGTAACTATGAGATTATGCAACTCCCGTTTACCGGAGGAACACTTTGGGTGCTACCAAACGTCACAACGTAACTGGGTGATTATAAAGGAGTACTACAGGTGTCTCCAAAGGTACATGTTGAGTTGGCGTATTTCGAGATTAGGTTTTGTCACTCCGATTGTTGGAGAGGTATCTCTGGGCCCTCTCGGTAATGCACATCACTATAAGCCTTGCAAGCAATGTGACCAATGAGTTGGTTACGGGATGACGCATTACGTAACGAGTAAAGAGACTTGCCGGTAACGAGATTGAACTAGGTATTGGATACCGACGATCGAATCTCGGGCAAGTAACATACCGATGGCAAAGGGAACAACGTATGTTGTTATGCGGTTTGACCGATAAAGATCTTCGTAGAATATGTAGGAGCCAATATGGGCATCCAGGTCCGGCTATTGGTTATTGACCAAGGATAGTTCTAGGTCATGTCTACATAGTTCTCGAACCCGTAGGGTCCGCACGCTTAAGGTTTCGATGACAGTTATATTATGAGTTTATGAGTTTTGATGTACCGAAGGAGTTCGGAGTCCCGGATGAGATCGGGGACATGACGAGGAGTCTCCAAATGGTCGAGACGTAAAGATCGATATATTGGACGACTATATTCGGAGTTCGGAAAGGTTCCGAGTGATTCGGGTATTTTTCGGAGTACCGGAGAGTTACGGGAATTCGCCGGGGAGTATATGGGCCTTAATGGGCCATACGGGATTAGAGGAGAGAGGCCGAAAGGAAGGAGGCGCGCAGCCTCCCTCTGGTCCGAATTGGACAAGGGGTGCGGCCCCTTTTCCTTCCTCCTCTCCCCCTCTTTCCCCCTTCTCCTACTCCAACAAGGAAGGAGGGAGTCCTACTCCTGGTGGGAGTAGGACTCCCCATGGCGCGCCCCCTCCTAGGCCGGCCGCCCCCTCCCCCTTGCTCCTTTATATACGGGGGCAGGGGGACACCCGATAACACACAAGTTGATCTACGGATCGTTCCTTAGCCGTGTGTGGTGCCCCCCTCCACCATATTCCACCTCGGTCATATCGTCGCGGAGTTTAGGCGAAGCCCTGCGCCGGTAGAACATCATCATCGTCACCACGCCGTCGTGCTGACGGAACTCATCTCCGGAGCCTTTGCTGGATCGGAGGGCCGAAGATCGTCATCGAGCTGAACGTGTGCTGAACTCGGAGGCTCCGTACGTTCGGTGCTTGGATCGATCGGATCGTGAAGACGTACGACTACATCAACCGCGTTGTGCTAACGCTTTCGCTTACGGTCTACGAGGGTACGTGGACGAACACTCTCCCCTCTCGTTGCTATGCCATCACCATGATCTTGCGTGTGCATAGGAAATTTTTTGAAATTACTACGTTCCCCAACAAATACCCCTCTGATTATGAACATGAATATGATTTGTGAGTAGTTAAGTTTGTTCTTGAGGACATGGGAGAAGTCTTGCTATAAGTAGTCATGTGAATTTGGTATTCGTTCGATATTTTGATAAGATGTATGTTGTCTCTCCTCTAGTGGTGTTATGTGAACGTCGACTACATGACACTTCGCCATTATTTGGGCTAGAGGAAGGCATTAGGAAGTAATAAGTAGATGATGGGTTGCTAGAGTGACAGAAGCTTAAACCCTAGTTTATGCGTTGCTTCATAAGGGGCTGATTTGGATCCATATGTTTCATGCTATGGTTAGGTTTACCTTAATACTTCTTTTGTAGTTGCGGAGGCTTGCAATAGGGGTTAATCATAAGTGGGATGCTTGTCCAAGAAAGGGCAGTACCCAAGCGCCGGTCCACCTACATATCAAATTATCAAAGTAACGAACGTGAATCATATGAGCATGATGAAAACTAGCTTGACGATAATTCCCATGTGTCCTCGGGAGCGCTTTTCTCTATATAAGAACTTGTCTAGGCTTGTCCTTTGCTACAAAAAGGATTGGGCCACCTTGCTGCACCTTATTTACTTTTGTTGCTTGTTACCCGTTACAAATTACCTTATCACAAAACTATCTGTTACCGATAATTTCAGTGCTTGCAGAGAATACCTTGCTGAAAACCGCTTGTCATTTCCTTCTGTTCCTTGTTGGGTTCGACACTCTTACTTATTGAAAGGACTACGATAGATCCCCTACACTTTTGGGTCACCAGCAAGCCTTAGAAATAAATGGATCTTCAAGAAGAAGACTGACACTGACGGTAATGTTACTGTCTACAAAGCTCGACTTGTTGCGAAAGGTTTTCGACAAGTTCAAGGGGTTGACTATGATGAGGCTTTCTCACCCGTAGCGATGCTTAAGTCTGTCCGAATCATGTTAGCAATCACCTCATTTCATGATTATGAAATTTGGCAGATGGATGTCAAAACTACATTCCTGAATGTATTTCTGGAAGAGTTGTATATGATGCAACCAGAAGATTTTGTCGATCCAAAGGGTGCTAACAAAGTGTGCAAGCTCCAGCGATCCATTTAAAGACTGGTGCAAGTCTCTCGGAGTTGGAATAAATGCTTTGATAGTGTGATCAAAGCATATGGTTTTATACAGACTTTTGGAGAAGCCTGTATTTACAAGAAAGTGAGTGGGAGCTCTGTAGCATTTCTAATATTATATGTGGATGACATATTATTGATTGGAAATGATATAGAATTTCTGGATAGCATAAATGGATACTTGAATGAGAGTTTTTCAATGAAAGACCTCAGTGAAGCTGCTTACATATTGGGCATCAAGATCTATAGAGATATATCAAGACGCTTAATTGGACTTCCACAAAGCACATACCTTGAAAAAGTTTTGAAAAAGTTCAAAATGGATCAGTCAAAGAAAGGGTTCTTGCCTGTGTTACAAGATGTAAAGTTGAGTAAGACTCAAAGCCCGACCACGATAGATGATAGAAAGAGAATGAAAGTCATTCCCTATGCCTTAGTCATAGGTTCTATAAAGTATGCTATGCTCTGTACCAGACCTGTTGTGTACCTTGCCATGAGTTCGGAAAGGGGGTATAATAGTGATCTAGGAGTAGATCACTAGACAGCGGTCAAAATTATCCTTAGTGAGGACTAAGGAAATATTTCTCGGTTATGAAAGTGATAAAGAGTTCATCGTAAAGAGTTACGTCAATGCAAGCTTTTTACCAATCCAGATGACTTTGAGTCTCAATCTGGATACATATTGAAAGTGGGAGCAATTAGCTAAAGTACCTCCATGCAGAGCATTGCAGACATAGAATATTTGCACAATACATATGGCTTTGAATGTGACAGACCTGTTGACTAAACTTCTCTCACAAGCAAAACATGATCACACCTTAGTACTCTTTGGGTGTTAATCACGTAGCAATGTGAACTAGATTATTGACTCTAGTAAACCCCTTGGTTGTTGGTCACACGGTGATGTGAACTATGGGTGTTAATCACATACAGATGTGAACTATTGATGTTAAATCACATTGCGATGTGAACTAGATAATTGACTCTAGTGCAAGTGGGAGACTGAAGGAAATACGCCCTAGAGGCAATAATAAAGTTGTTATTTATATTTACTTATACCATGATAAATGTTTATTATTCATGCTAGAATTGTATTAACCAAAATCTCGGTACATGTGTGAATACATAGACAAAACAGAGTGTCCCTAGTATGCCTCTACTTGACTAGCTCATTAATCAAAGATGGTTAAGTTTCCTAACCATAGACATGTGTTGTCATTTGATGAATGGGATAACTTCATTAGGAGAATGATGTGATGGATATGACCCATCCGTTAGCTTAGCATTATGATCGTTATAGTTTCATTGCTACTGCTTTCTTCATGACTTATACATGTTCCTCAGACTATGAGATTATGCGACTCCCGAATACCAGAGGAACACCTTCTGTGCTATCAAACGTCAGAACGTAAATGGGTGATTATAAAGATGCTCCACAGGTGTCTCCGAAGGACTTTGTTGGTTTGTCATAGATCGAGATTAGGGTTTGTCACTCCGTGTTTCCGAGAGGTATCTCTGGGCCCTCTCGATAATGCTCATCACTATAAGCCTTGCAAGCTTCACGTTATTGAAATGCTCATCACGAAGAAGTTCGACTACATCAACCGCGTTATTGAAACGCTTCCGCTTTGGTCTACGAGGGTACGTGAACACACTCTCCCCTCTAGTTGCTATGCATCACCTAGATAGATCTTGCGTGACCATAGAAACTTTAGAAATTACCGCGTTCCCCAACACCGTGATCTCATCCGGGACTTCGAACAACATGCGGTCACCAAATCACATAACTCATATAATACAATATCGTGATCGAACGTTAAGCGTGCGGACCCTACGGGTTAAAGAACTATGTAGACATGACCGACACACCGTACCTCTCCGGTCAATAACCAATAGCGGAGCCTGGATGCTCATATTGGCTCCTAGATATTCTACTTTGCTTGCAAGGCTTCTTATGATGTGTGTTACCGAGAGGGCCCAGAGATACCTCTTTGATACTCGAAGTGACAAATCCTAATATTGATCTATGCCAACCCAACAAACACCTTTGGAGATACCTGTAGAGCATCTTTATAATCACCCAGTTACTTGTGATATTTGATAGCACACAAGGCATTCCTCCGGTATCCGGGAGTTGCATAATCTCATAGTCGAAGGAATATGTATTTGATATGAAGAAAGCAATAGCGATAAAGCTGAATGATCATAATGCTAAGCTAATGAATGGGTCTTGTCCATCACATCATTCTCCTAATGATGTGATCCTGTTATCAAATGACAACTCATGTCCATGGTTAGGAAACCTTAACCATCTTTGGTCAACGAGCTAGTCAAGTAGAGGCTCACTAGGGACACCGTGTTTGTCTATGTATTCACACATGTATTTAGGTTTCCGATCAATACAATACTAGCATGAATAATAAGCATTCATCATGAATAAGGAAATATAAAATAACAACTTTAGTATTGCCTCTAGGGCATATTTCCTTCAGTCTCCCACTTGCACTAGAGTCAATAATCTAGTTCACATCATCATGTGATTAACACCCATAGTTCACATCGCCATGTGACCAATACACAAAGAGTTTACTAGAGTCAACAATCTAGTTCACATCGCTATGTGATTAACACCCAAAGAGTACTAAGGTGTGACCATGTTTTGCTTGTGAGAGAGGTTTAGTCAACGGGTCTGCCACATTCAGATCCGTATGTATTTCGAAAATTTCTATGTCTACAACGCTCTGCATGGAGCTACTCTAGCTAATTTCTCCCACTTTCAATATGTATCCAGATTGAGGCTCAGAGTCATTTAGATCGGTAAAAACTTGCATCGACGTAACTCTTTACGACGAACTTTTTATCACCTCCATAACCGAGAAATATTTCCTTAGTCCTCTAAGGATAATTTTGACCATCTTCTAGTGATCTACTCCTGGATCACTATTGTACCCCCTTGCCAAACTCATTGGCAAGGCACACAACAGGTCTGGTACACAGCATGGCATACTTTATAGAACATATGGTTGAGGCATAGGGAATGACTTTCATTCTCTCTCTATCTTCTGCCGTGGTCGGGCTTGAGTCTTACTCAACTTCACACTTTACAATACAGGCTAGAACTCCTTCTTTGAGTGATCCATTTTGAACTCCTCTAAATCTTGTCAAGGTGTGTGCTTTGTGAAAGTCCTATTAAGCGTCTCGATCTATCTCTATAGATCTTAATGCCCAATACATAAGTAGCTTTACCAACGTCTTTTATTGAAAAATTCTTATTCAAGTATCCTTTTATGCTATTCAGAAATTCTATATCCTTTCCAATCAATAATATGTCAACCACATATAATATCAGAAACCTAACAAGGCTCCCACTCACTTTATTGTAAATGCAGGCTTCACCATAAGTCTGTATAAAACCATATGCTTTGATCACCTCATCAAAGCGTATATTCCAACTCCGAGATGCTTGCACCAATCCATAGATGGATTGCTAGACCTTGCACACTTTGTTAGTACCTTTAGGATCGACAAAGCCTTATGGTTGCATCATATACAACTCTTCTTTGAGATATCCATTAAGGAACACAATTTTGACATCCATTTGCCAGATTTCATAAAATGTGGCAATCGCTAACATGATTCAGACAGACTTAAGCATCGCGACGGGTGAGAAGGTCTCATCGTAGTCAACTCTTTGAACATGTCGAAAACCTTTCGCGACAAGTCAAGCTTTGTAGACAGTAACATTACCATCAACGCTAGTCTTCTTCTTGAGATCCATTTATTCTCTATGGCTTGCCGATCGTCGGGAAAGTCCACCAAAGTCCACACTTTGTTCTCATACATGGATCCTATCTCAGATTTCATGGCGTAAAGCCATCTGTCAGAATCTGGGCTCATCATAGTTTCTTCATAGTTTATAGATTCGCCATGGTCTAGTAACATGACCACCAGGACAGGATTACCATACCAGTCTGGTGCGGATCATGCTCTGGTAGATCTAAGAGGTTCAGTAGTAACTTGCTCTAAAGTTTCATGATCATTATCATTAGCTTCCTCTCTAGTTAGTGTAGGCATCACGGGAACGGTTTTTTGTGATGAGCTACTTTCCAATTTGAGAGCAGGTACAATTAGATCATCAAGTTCTACTTTCCTCCCACTCACTTCTTTTGAGAGAAACTCCTTCTCTAGAAAGGACCCATTCTTAGCAACAAAGATCTTGCCCTCGGATCTGTGGTAGAAGGTGTACCCCATAGTTTCCTTAGGGTATCCTATGAAGACGCACTTCTCCGATTTGGGTTCGAACTTATCAGTCTGAAGCCTTTTGAAATAAAATGTCGCAACCCCAAACTTTAAAAAATGACAACTTAGGTTTCTTGCAAAACCACAGTTCATACAGTGTTGTCTCAATGGATTTAGACGGTGCCCTACTTAATGTGAATGCAGCTGTCTCTAATGCATAACCCCAAAACGATTGTGGTAAATCGGTAAGAGACATCATAGATAGTATATCTAATAAAGTATGGTTATGACGTTCGTACACACCATTACGCTGTGGTGTTCCAGGTGGCGTGAGTTGTTAAACTATTCCACATTGTTTTAAATGAAGGCCAAACTCGTAACTCAAATATTTGACTACGCGATCAGATCCTAGAAACTTTATTTTCTTGTTATGATGATTCTCCACTTCACTCTGAAATTCTTTGAACTTTTAAAATGTTTCAGATTTGTGTTTCACTAAGTATATATACGCATACCTACTCAAATCATCTGTGAAGGTCAAAAAATAACGATACCCACCACGTGCTTCAACACTCATCGGACCGCATACATCGGTATGTATTATTTCCAATAAGTCATTAGCTCGCTCCATTGTTCCGGAGAATGGAGTTTTAGTCATCTTGCCCATGAGGAATGGTTCGCAGGTATCAAATGATTCATAATCAAGTGATTCCAAAAGTCCATCCACATGGAGTTTCTTCATGCACTTTACACCAATATGACCTAAACGGCTATGCAACAAGTATGTTGCATCTTTTGGCATCAATATTATGAATATATGTATCACTACGATCGAGATTCAATAAATCATTGACATTGGGTGTATGACCATAGAAGGTTTTATTCATGTTAACAGAACAACAATTATTCACTGACTTAAATGAATAACCGTATTGCAGTAAACATGATCTAATCATATTCATGCTCAACGCAAACACCAAATAACATTTATTTAGGTTCAACACCACTCCCTAAGGTAGAGTGAGTGTGCGATGTTGATCGTATCAACCTTGGAATCAATTCTAGCACTTATCGTCGCCTCGCCCTTAACCCGTCTCTGTTTATTTAGCAACTCCTGTTTCGAGTTACTAATCATAGCAACTGAACCGGTATCAAATACCCAGGTGCTACTACGAACACTAGTAAGGCACACATCAATAACCTGTGTATCAAAAATACCTTTGTTCACTTTGCCATCCTTCTTAGCCGCCAAATATTTGGGGCAATTCCATTTCTAGTGATCACTCCCTTTGCAGTAGAAGCACTCAGTTTCAGGCTTAGGTCCAACTTTGGGCTTCTTCACGGGAGTGGCAACTTGCTTGCCATTCTTCTTGAAGTTCTCTTTCTTTTCCTTTGCCTTTTTTCTTAAAACTAGTGGTATTGTTAACCATCAACACTTGATGCTCTTTCTTGATTTCTACCTTCGCCGGTTTCAGCATCACGAAGAGCTCAGGAATCTTGTCGTTATCCCTTGCACATTATAGTTCATCGCGAAGTTCTAGTAGCTTGGTGATAGTGACTAGAGAACTCTGTCAATCACTATCTTATCTGGAAGATTAACTCCCACTTGATTCAAACGATTGTAGTACCCAAACATTAGCACATGCTCACTGGTTGAGCTATTCTCCTCCATCTAGTAGCCAAAGTACTTGTCAAAGGTCTCATACCTGTCGACACGGAGAGTCTGAAAGACCAGTTTCCGCTCTTGGAACATCTCATGTGCTCCGTGGAATTTCAAAATGTTTTTGAAGTCATGGTTCTAATCCGTAAAGCATGGCACACTAAACAACCAAGTATTCATCATTACTAGTTTGCCAAGCATTCATAACGTTTGCATCTGCTCCTGCAATAGGTGAGTCACATAGCGGTGCATCAAGGGCATAATTCTTCTATGCAGCGGTGAGGATAATCCTCAGATCACGGATCAAGTCCGCATCATTGCTACTATCATCTTTCAACTTATTTTTCCATAGGAACATATAAAAAATAATCGGGGAGCTACATCGCGAGCTATTGATCTATGACATAATTTGCGAATACTATCAGGACTAAGTTCATGATAAATTAAGTTCAATTAATCAAATTATTTAAGAACTCCCACTTAGATAGAAATCCCGCAAGTCATCTATATGATACGTGATCCAAATCAACTAAACCATGTCCGATCATCACGTGAGATGGAGTAGTCATGAATGGTGAACATCTCTATGTTGATCATATCTATTATATGGTTCACATTCTACCTTTCGGTCTCTAGTGTTCCGAGGTCATGTCTGTACATGCTAGGCTCGTCAAGTTTAACCCGAGTATTCCACATGTGCAAAACTGTATTGCACCCATTGTATGTGAACGTAGAGCCTATCACACCCGATCATCACATGGTGTCTCAGCACCAAACTGCCGCAACGGTGCATACTCAGGGAGAACACTTATACCTTGAAATATAGTTTAGGGATCATCTTATAATGCTACCGCCTTACTAAGAAAAATAAGATGCATAAAAGATTAACATCACATGCAATCATAATATGTGACATGATATGGCCATCACCAGCTTGTGCTTTTGATCTCCATCTCCAAAGCATCATCATGATCTCCATCATCACCGGCTCGACACCTTGATCTCCATCACTACATCGTGGTCGTCTCGCCAACTATTGCTTCTACAACTATCGCTAATGCATAGTGATAAAGTAAAGCAATTACATGGCGTTTGCATTTCATACAATAAAGAGACAACCATAAGGCTCCTGTCGGTTGCTGATAACTTTTACAAAACATGATCATCTCATACAATAATGTATATGACATCATGCCTTGACCATATCACATCATAAAATGCCCTACAAAAACAAGTTAGTCGTCCTCTACTTTGTTGTTGCAAGTTTTACGTGGCTGCTACGGGTTTCTAGCAAGAACCGTTCTTACCTGCGGTACAAAGCCACATCGGTGATTTATCAAGTTTGTTGTTTTAACCTTCAACAAGGACCGGCCGCAGTCAAATTCTATTCAACTAAAGTAGTATAAACATACACACGCCAGCCACCTTTATGCAAAACTAGTTGCATGTCTGTCGGTGGAACCGGTCTCATTAACGTGGTCATGTAAGGTTGGTCTGGGCCGCTTCATCCAACAATATCGCCGAATCAAAATAAGACATTGGTGGTAAGCAGTATGACGATCACCGCCCACAAATCTTTGTGTTCTACTCCTGCATATCATCTATGCATAGGCCTGGCTCGGATGCCACTATTGGGAAACGTAGCATGCAATTTCTAGAAATTTCCTACGCTCACGCAAGATCTATCTAGGAGATAAATAGCAACAAGGGGGAGAGGGTGTGTCTACGTACCCTCGTAGACCGTAAGCGGAAGCGTTTGACAACGCAGTTGAAGTAGTTAATCTTCTTCTAGCTCCGACCGATCAAGCACCGAACGTACGGCACCTCCGAGTTCTGCACACGTTCAGCTCGGTGATGTCCCTCGCCTTCTTGATCCAGCAAGGTGTCGAGGTATTAGATGAGTTCCGTTAGCATGATGGCGTGGTGACGGTGATGGTGATGTGATCCTTGCAGGGCTTCGCCTAAGTACCGCGAGAATATGACCGGGGGTGTAAACTGTGGACGGGGCACCACACACGGCTAACAATTGACGTTGTGTGTTCTAGGCGCCCCCATGTATATATATAGGTGTGAGCGGAGAGAGGCAGCCATGGGGCGCCCCAAGTAGGCCGAATCCTACTTGGGGTCCTCCCCAATTCGACCTCCCCCTTCCATAAATGCCGGAGGGGGACGGAAAGAGGAGGGAGGAGGGAAGGAAGGGGGAGGCTGAATCCCCCCTTTCCTTTATCCCTTCCATCTTTCATTCTCCTCTGGTTCGGCCCATATGGGGAGCGCACCAGCCCCTGGTGGCTGGTGTGTTTCCACTCTTGGCCCAATAGGCCCATATCTTTTGCCCGGGGTGTGCGGAACCCCTTCCGGTGACCCGATATGTACCTGATACCCTCCGGAACACTTCTGGTGTCTGAATACTATTGTCCTACATATCAATCTTTACCTCTCGACCATTTCAAGACTCCTCGTCATGTCTGTGATCTCATCCGAGACTCCTAACAACATTCAGTCACCAAATCACATAACTCATATAATACAATGTCATCATTGGACGTTAAGCGTGCGGACCCTACGGGTTCGAGAACTATGTAGAGATGACCGAGACACCTCTCCGGTCAATAACCAATAGCGGAACATGGATGCTCATATTGGCTCCCACATATTCTATGAAGATCTTTATCGCTCGAACCGTTATGACAACATACGTTATTCCCTTTGTCATCGGTATGTTACTTGCCCAAGATTAGATCATTGGTATCTTCATACCTAGTTCAATCTCGTTGCCGACAAGTCTTTTTACTCGTTCTGTAATACATCATCCTGCAACTAACTCATTAGTCACTTTGCTTGCAAAGCTTCTTATGATGTGTATTACCGAGAGGGCGTAGAGATACCTCTCTGATTCTCTGAGTGAGAAATCCTAATCTCGATCTAGGCCAACCCAACAAACACCTTCGGAGATACCTATAGAGTATCTTTATAATCACCCAGTTACTTGTGACGTTTGATAGCACATAAGGCATTCCTCCGGCATTCGGGAGTTGCATAATCTCATAGTCGAAGGAATATGTATTTGATATGAAGAAAGCAATAGCAATAAAATTGAATGATCATAATGCTAAGCTAACGAATGGGTCTTGTCCATCACATCATTCTCCTAATGATGTGATCCCGTTATCAAATGACAACTCATGTCCATGGTTAGGAACCCTTAACCATCTTTGATCAACGAGCTAGTCAAGTAGAGGCTCACTAGGGACACAGTGTTTGTCTATATATTTACACATGTATTTAGGTTTCCGATCAATACAATTCTAGCATGAATAATAAACATTTATCATGAATAAGGAAATATAAAATAACACCTTTATTATTGCCTCTAGGGCATATTTCCTTTAGTTATGGGATGAAGAGTGTGTTGGGGAACGTAGCAGAAAATAAAAAATTTCTACGCATCACCAAGATCAATCTATGGAGTCATCTGGCAACGAGAGAGAGGAGTGCATCTACATACCCTTGTGGATCGCGAGTGGAAGCGTTCAAGAGAATGGGGATGATGGAGTCGTACTCGTCGTGATCCAAATCACCGATGATCCTAGCGCTAAACGGATGGCACCTCCGCGTTCAACACACGTACGATTGGGGAAGACGTCTCCTCCTTCTTGATCCAGCAAGGGGGAAAGAGAGGTTGATGGAGATCCGGCAGCATGACGGCGTGGTGGTGGAAGCAGCGGTGATCTCAGCAGGGCTTCGCCAAGCTCAGCGAGAGGGAGAGGTGTTACGAGGGGAGAGGGAGGCGCCAGGGGCTACAGTGCGCAGCCCTCCCTCCCCCCTATTTATATAGGGCCCCTGGGGAGGCGCCGGCCCCCTAGAGATTCAATATCAAGGAGGGGGACTTGCCCCCCAAGTCAGGTGGGGCGCCCCCACCCCTAGGGTTTCCAACCCTAGGCGTAGGGGGAGGCCCAAGGGGGGCGCACCAGCCCACCAGGGGCTGGTTCCATTCCCACTTCAGCCCATGGGGCCCTCCGAGATAGGTGGACCCACCCAGTGGACCCCAGGGACCCTTACGGTGGTCCCGGTACAATACCGGTGACCCCCAAAACTTTCCCGGTAGCCGAAACTGGACTTCCTATATATAAATCTTCACCTCCGGACCATTCCAAAACTCCTCGTGACGTCTGGTATCTCATCCGGGACTCCGAACAACTTTCGGGTTACCACATACTAATATCTCTACAACCCTAGCGTCATCGAACATTAAGTGTGTAGACCCTACGGGTTCGGGAGACACGCAGACATGACCGAGACGACTCTCTGGCCAATAACCAACAGCGGGATCTGGATACCCATGTTGGCTCCCACATGTTCCACGATGATCTCATCGAATGAACCACGATATCAAGGATTCAAGTAATCCCGTATACAATTCCCTTTGTCAATCGGTACGTTACTTGCCCAAGATTCGATCGTCAGTATCCCAATACCTCATTCAATCTCGTTACCGGCAAGTCACTTTACTCGTACCGTAATGCATGATCCCATGACCAACCACTTGGTCACATTGAGCTCATTATGATGACGCATTACCGAGTGGGCCCAGAGATACCTCTCCGTCATACGGAGTGAAAAATCCCATTCTTGATTCGAGTCAACCCAACAGACACTTTCGGAGATACATGTAGTATACCTTTATAGCCACCCAGTTACGTTATGATGTTTGGTACACCCAAAGCACTCCTACGATATCTGGGAGTTACACGATCTCATGGTCTAAGGAAATGATACTTGACATTAGAAAAGCTCTAGCGAACGAACTACACGATCTTGTGCTATGCTTAGGATTGGGTCTTGTCCATAACATCATTCTGCCAATGATGAGATCCCGTTATCAATGACATCCAATGTCCATGGTCAGGAAACCGTAACCATCCATTGATAAACAAGCTAGTCAACTAGAGGCTCACTAGGGACATGTTGTGGTCTATGTATTCACACATGTATTACGATTTCCGAATAACACAATTATAGCATGAACAATAGACAATTATCATGAACAAGGAAATATAATAATAACCATTTTATTATTGCCTCTAGGGCATATTTCCAACAGCCTCCCACTTGCACTAGAGTCAATAATCTAGTTACATTGGTATGAATCAAACACCCATAGAGTTCTGGTGTTGATCATGTTTTGCTCGCGAAAGAGGTTTAGTCAACGGATCTGCGACATTCAGATCTGTGTGCACTTTACAAATATATATGTCTCCATCTTGAACATTTTCACGAATGGAGTTGAAGCGACGCTTGATGTGCCTGGTCTTCTTGTGAAACCTGGGCTCCTTGGCAAGGGCAATGGCTCCAGTGTTGTCACAGAAGAGAGTCATCGGCCCCGACGCATTGGGAATAACTCCTAGGTCGGTAATGAACTCCTTCATCCAGATTGCTTCATGTGCTGCCTCCGAGGCTGCCATGTACTCCGCTTCACATGTAGATCCCGCCACGACGCTTTGCTTGCAACTACACCAGCTTACTGCCCCACCATTCAGAATATACATGTATCCGGTTTCTGACTTAGAGTCATCCAGATCTGTGTCGAAGCTAGCGTTGACGTAACCCTTTACGACGAGCTCTTCGTCACCTCCATATACGAGAAACATATCCTTAGTCCTTTTCAGGTACTTCAGGATATTCTTGACCGCTGTCCAGTGTTCCATGCCGAGATTACTTTGGTACCTTCCTACCAAACATACGGCAAGGTTTACAGCAGGTCTGGTACACAGCATGGCATACATGATAGACCCTATGGCCGAGGCATAGGGGGCGACACTCATCTTTTCCCTATCTTCTGCCGTGGTCGGACATTGAGTCGAGCTCAATTTCACACCTTGCAACACAGGCAAGAATCCCTTCTTGGACTGATCCATATTGAACTTCTTCAATATCTTATCAAGGTATGTGCTTTGTGAAAGACTTATGAGGCGTCTCGATCTATCTCTATAGATCTGGATGCCTAATATGTAAGCAGCTTCTCCAAGGTCCTTCATTGAAAAACACTTATTCAAGTAGGCCTTAATGCTGTCCAAAAGTTCTATATCATTTCCCATCAAAAGTATGTCATCCACATATAATATGAGAAATGCTACAGAGCTCCCACTCACTTTCTTGTAAATGCAGGCTTCTCCATAAGTCTGCATAAACCCAAATGCTTTGATCATTTCATTCAAGCGAATGTTCCAACTCCGAGATGCTTGCACCAGCCCATAGATGGAGCGCTGGAGCTTGCATACCTTGTTAGCATTCTTAGGATCGACAAAACCTTCCGGCTGCATCATATACAATTCTTCTTTAAGAAAGTCATTAAGGAATGCCGTTTTGACGTCCATTTGCCATATCTCATAATCATAGTATGCGGCAATTGCTAACATGATCCAGACGGACTTCAGCTTCGCTACGGGTGAGAAGGTCTCATCGTAGTCAACCCCTAGGACTTGTCGATAACCCTTAGTGACAAGTCGAGCCTTATAGATGGTAACATTACCATCCGCGTCTGTCTTCTTCGTAAAGATCCATTTATTTTCTATCGCTCGCCGATCATCGGGCAAGTCTGTCAAAGTCCATACTCTGTTTTGATACATGGATCCTATCTCAGATTGCATGGCTTCAAGCCATTTGTTGGGATCTGGGCCCTCCATCGCTTCTTCATAGTTCGAAGGTTCACCGTTGTCTAACAACATGATTTCCAGGACAGAGTTGCCATACCATTCTGGTATGGAACGTGTCCTTGTGGACCTTCAAAGTTCAGTAGCAACTTGATCCGAAGTACCTTGATCATCATCATTAACTTCCTCTCTAGTCGGTGCAGGCACCACAGGAACATCTTCCTGAGCTGCGCTACTTTCTGGTTCAAGAGGCAGTACTTCATCGAGTTCTACTTTCCTCCCACTTACTTCTCTCGAGAGAAACTCTTTCTCCAGAAAGGACCCGCTCTTGGCAAGAAAGATCTTGCCTTCGGATCTGAGGTAGAAGGTATACCCAATGGTTTCCTTAGGGTATCCTATGAAGATGCATTTTTCGACTTGGGTTCGAGCTTTTCAGGTTGAAGTTTCTTGACATAAGCATCGCATCCCCAAACTTTTAGAAACGACAGCTTAGGTTTCTTCCCAAACCATAATTCATACGGCGTCGTCTCAACGGATTTAGACGGTGCCCTATTTAAAGTGAATGTAGCTGTCTCTAGAGCGTATCCCCAAAATGATAGCGGTAAATCGGTGAGTGACATCATAGATCGCACCACATCCAATAGAGTGCAATTATGATGTTCGAACACACCGTTACGCTGAGGTGTTCCAGGCGGCGTGAGTTGTGAAACGATTCCACATTTCCTTAAGTGCGTACCAAATTTGTGACTTAAATATTCTCCCCCACGATCTAATCGTAAGAACTTTATCTTTCGATCACGTTGATTCTCTACCTCACTCTGAAATTCCTTGAACTTTTCAAAGGTCTCAGACTTGTGTTTCATCAAGTAGACATACCCATATCTACTCAAGTAGTCAGTGAGAGTGAGAACATAACGATAGCCTCCGTGAGCCTCAATGCTCATTGGACCGCACACATCAGTATGTATGATTTCCAATAAGTTGGTTGCTCGCTCCATTGTTCCGGAGAACGGAGTCTTGGTCATTTTGCCCATGAGGCATGGTTCGATGTGTCAAATGATTCGTAATCAAGAGACTCCAAAAGTCCATCAGCATGGAGCCTCTTCATCCGTTTGACACCAATGTGACCAAGGCGGCAGTGCCACAAGTATGTGGGACTATCGTTATCAACCTTACATCTTTTGGTACTCACACTATGAATATGTGTAACATCACGTTCGAGATTCATTAAGAATAAACCATTGACCAGCGGGGCATGACAATAAAACATATCTCTCATATAAATAGAACAACCATTATTCTCGAATTTAAATGAGTAGCCAGCTCGTATTAAACGAGATCCAGATACAATGTTCATGCTCAAAGCTGGCACTAAATAACAATTATTGAGGTTTAAAACTAATCCCGTAGGTAAATGTAGAGGTAGCATGCCGACGGCGATCACATCGACCTTGGAACCATTCCCGACGCGCATCGTCACCTCGTCCTTCGCCAGTCTCCGCTTATTCCGCAGCTCCTGTTTTGAGTTACAAATATGAGCAACCGCACCGGTATCAAATACCCAGGAGCTACTACGAGTACTAGTAAGGTACACATAAATTACATGTATATCACATATACCTTTGGTGTTGCCGGCCTTCTTGTCCGCTAAGTACTTGGGGCAGTTCCGCTTCCAGTGTCCGCTTCCCTTGCAATAAAAGCACTCAGTCCCAGGTTTGGGTCCATGCTTTGGCTTCTTCCCGGCAACTAGCTTACCGGGCACGGCAACTCCCTTGCCGTCCTTCTTGAAGTTCTTCTTACCCTTGCCTTTCTTGAAACTAGTGGTTTTATTGACCATCAACACTTGATGTTCCTTTTTGATCTCCACCTCCGCTGATTTCAGCATTGAATATACCTCAGGAATGATTTTCACCATCCCCTGCATATTGAAGTTCATCACAAAGCTCTTGTAGCTAGGTGGGAGTGACTGGAGGATTCTGTCGACCACCGCGTCATCCGGGAGATTAACTCCCAGTTGAGATAAGCGGTTGTGCAACCCAGACATTTTGAGTATGTGCTCGCTGACAGAACCATTCTCCTCCATCTTACAACTGTAGAACTTGTCAGAGACTTCATATCTCTAGACCCGGGCGTGAGCTTGGAAAACCATTTTCAGCTCTTGGAACATCTCATATGCTCCGTGCTGCTCAAAACGCTTTTGGAGCCCCGGTTCTAAGCTGTAAAGCATGCCGCACTGAACTTGGGAGTAATCATCACTACGCGACTGCCAGGCGTTCATAACGTCTTGAATTGCTGGGAAAACGGGTGCTTCACCTAGCGGTGCATCTAGGACATATGCTTTCTTGGTAGCTATGAGGATGATCCTCAAGTTCCGGACCCAGTCATTATATAGTTGCTGCCATCGTCTTTCAGCTTGGTTTTCTCTAGGAATGCGTTGAAGTTGAGGGCAACATTAGCGTGGGCCATTTGGTCTACAAGACATATTGCAAAGATTTTAGACTAAGTTCATGATAATTAAGTTCATCTAATCAAATTATATAATGAACTCCCACTCAGATAGACATCCCTCTAGTCATCTAAGTGATCCATGATCCGAGTCAACTAGGCCGTGTCCGATCATCACGTGAGACGGACTAGTCATCATCGGTGAACATCTTCATGTTGATCGTATCTACTATACGACTCATGCTCGACCTTTCAGTCTCTTGTGTTCCGAGGCCATGTCTGTACATGCTAGGCTCGTGAAGTCAACCTAAGTGTTTCGCATGTGTAAATCTGGCTTACACCCGTTGTATGCGAACGTTAGAATCTATCACACCCGATCATCACGTGGTGCTTCTGAACAACGAACCTTCACAACGGTGCACAGTTAGGAGGAACACTTGCTTGAAATTTTAGTGAGGGATCATCTTATTTACTACCGTCATTCTAAGCAAATAAGATGCAAAAACATGATAAACATCACATGCAATCAAATAGTGACATGATATGGCCAATATCATTTTGCTCCTTTTGATCTCCATCTTCGGGGCTCCATGATCATCATCGTCACCGGCATGACACCATGATCTCCATCATCATGATCTCCATCATCGTGTCTCCATGAAGTTGTCTCGCCAACTATTACTTCTACTACTATGGCTAACGGTTTAGCAATGAAGTAAAGTAATTACATGGCGTTATTCAGTGACGCGCAGGTCATACAATAAATAAAGACAACTCCTATGGCTCCTGCCGGTTGTCATACTCATCGACATGCAAGTCGTGATTTCTATTACAAGAACATGATCAATCTCATACATCACATATATTTCATTCATCACATCCTTTTTGGCCATATCACATCACACGACATATGCTGCAAAAACAAGTTAGACGTCCTCTAATTGTTGTTGTAAGTTTTTTACGTGGCTGCAATAGGTTTCTAGCAAGAACGTTTCTTACCTACGCCAAAACCACAACGTGATATGCCAATTGCTATTTACCCTTCATAAGGACCCTTTTCATCGAATCCGATCCGACTAAAGTGGGAGAGACTGGCACCTGTTAGCCACCTTATGCAACAAGTGCATGTCAGTCGGTGGAACCTGTCTCACGTAAGTGTACGTGTAAGGTCGGTCCGGGCCACTTCATCCCACAATACCATTGAAACAAGATAGGACTAGTAACGGTAAGCATATTGAATAAAATCAGCGCCCACAACTACTTGTGTTCTACTCGTGCATAGAATCTACGCAATAGATCTAGCTCTGATACCACTGTTGGGGAACGTAGCAGAAATTCAAAATTTTCTACGCATCACCAAGATCAATCTATGGAGATTCTAGCAACAAGAGAGGGGAGTGCATCTACATACCCTTGTAGATCACGAGTGGAAGCGTTCAAGAGAACGGGGTTGATGGAGTCGTACTCGTCGTGATCCAAATCACCGATGATCCTAGCGCTGAATGGACGACACTTCCGCGTTCAACACATGTACGGAGCGGTGACGTCTCCTCCTTCTTGATCCAGCAAGGGGGGAGGAGAGGTTGAGGAAGACTCCGTCCAGCAGCAGCACAATGGCATGGTGGTGATGGAGGAGCGTGGCACTCCAGCAGGGCTTCGCCAAGCACTGTGAGAGACGAGGAGGGAGAGGGGTAGGGCTGCGCCAAGAGAGATGGAAACTCATGTTCATGGCAGCCCCAAAACCGCCACTATATATAGGGGAAGGGGAGAGGGGGCCGACCCCCTCCAGATCCCATCTAGAGGGGAGGGGCGGCGGCCAGGAGGGGGAGACTGTTGGAAATATGCCCTAGAGGCAATAATAAAAGCATTATTATTATATTTCCTTGTTCATGATAATTGTCTTTATTCATGCTATAATTGTGTTATCCGGAAATCGTAATACATGTGTGAATAACAGACACCAACATGTCCCTAGTGAGCCTCTAGTTGACTAGCTCGTTGATCAATAGATAGTCATGGTTTCCTGACTATGGACATTGGATGTCATTGGTAACGAGATCACATCATTAGGAGAATGATGTGATGGACAAGACCCAATCCTAAACATAGCACAAGATCGTATAGTTCGTTTGCTAGAGTTTTCCAATGTCAAAGTATCTTTTCCTTAGACCATGAGATCGTGTAACTCCCGGATACCGTAGGAGTGCTTTGGGTATACCAAACGTCACAACGTAACTGGGTGACTATAAAGGTAGACTACGGGTATCTCCGAAAGTGTCTGTTGGGTTGACATGGATCAAGACTGGGATTTGTCACTCCGTATGACGGAGAGGTATCACTGGGCCCACTCGGTAATGCATCATCATAATGAGCTCAGAGTGACCAAGTGTCTAGTCACGGGATCATGCATTACGGTACGAGTAAAGTGACTTGCCGGTAACGAGATTGAACGAGGTATTGGGATACCGACGATCGAATCTCGGGCAAGTAACATATCGATTGACAAAGGGAATTGAGTACGGGGTTGATTGAATCCTCGACATCGTGGTTCATCCGATGAGATCATCGTGGAGCATGTGGGAGCCAACATGGGTATCCAGATCCCGCTGTTGGTTATTGATCTGAGAGTCGTCTCGGTCATGTCTGCCTGTCTCCCGAACCCGTAGGGTCTACACACTTAAGGTTCGGTGACGCTAGGGTTATGAAGATATGTATATGCAGAAACCCGAATGTTGTTCGGAGTCCCGGATGAGATCCCGGACGTCACGAGGAGTTCCGGAATGGTCCGGAGGTAAAGAATTATTATATAGGAAGTGCAGTTTCGGGCATCGGGACAAGTTTCGGGGTTATCGGTATTGTACCGGGACCACCGGAGGGGTCCCGGGGGCCCACCGGGTGGGGCCACCTGTCCCGAGGGGCCACATGGGCTGTAGGGGGTGCGCCTTGGCCTTCATGGGCCAAGGGCACCAGCCCCTATAGGCCCATGCGCCTAGGGTTTCCACCTAGGAGGAGTCCTAGTGGTGGAAGGCACCCCTAGGTGCCTTGGGGGGGAGGGAAACCTCCCCTTGGCCGCCGCCCCCCTAGTAGATCTCATCTACTAGGGCCGGCGCCCCCCCCCCCCATGGCACCCCTATATATAGTGGGGGGGGGAGAGGAGGGAAACACACCAGCCCCTGGCGCCTCCCTCTCCCCGTTACGTCTCTCTCTCGTAGTCTCGGCGAAGCCCTGCTTCTGTGACGCCCTGCATCCACCACCACGCCGTTGTGCTGCTGGATCTTCATCAACCTCTCCTTCCCCCTTGCTGGATCAAGAAGGAGGAGACGTCTCCCGTCCCGTACGTGTGTTGAATGCGGAGGTGCCGTCCGTTCGGCGCTTGGTCATCGGTGATTTGGATCACGTCGAGTACGACTACATCATCACCGTTCTTTTGAACGCTTCCATGCGCGATCTACAAAGGTATGTAGATGCATCTAATGACTCGTTGCTAGATGAACTCCTAGATGGATCTTGGTGAAACGAGTAGGAAAATTTTTGTTTTCTGCAACGTTCCCCAACAGAGACTTGCCCCCCAAGCAAGGTGGAGGCGCCCCCTTCCCCTAGGGTTTCCAACCCTAGGTGCCTTGGGCCCTTGGGGAGGGGCGCACCAGCCCACTAGGGGCTGGTTCCCTCCCATATTCAGCCCATCAAGCCCCCCGGGGCAGGTGGCCCCACCCGGTGGACCTCCGGATACCTTTCGGTGGTCCCGGTACAATACCGATAACCCCTGAAACTATTCTGGTGACTGGAACTAGTCATCATCGGTGAACATCTTCATGTTGATCGTATCTTATATACGACTCATGTTCGACCTTTCGGTCTCTTGTGTTCCGAGGCCATGTCTGTACATGCTAGGCTCGTCAAGTCAACCTAAGTGTTTTGCATGTGTAAATCTGACTTATACCCCTTGTATGTGAACTTTAGAATCTATCACACCCGATCATCACATGGTGCTTCGAGACAACGAACTTTCGCAATGGCGCACAGTTAGGGGGAACACTTTCTTGAAATTATTATGTGGGATCATCTTATTTACTACCGTCGTACTAAGCAAATAAGAAGCAAAACATGATAAACATCACATGCAATCAAATAGTGACATGATATGGCCAATATCATTTTGCTCATTTTGATCTCCATCTTCGGGGCGCCATGATCATCATCGTCACCAGCATGACACCATGATCTCCATCATCGTGTCTTCATGAAGTTGTCACGCCAACAATTACTTCTACTTCTATGGCTAATGTGTTTAGCAATAAAGTAAAGTAATTATATGGCGTTATTCAATGACACGCAGGTCATACAAAAAATAAAGACAACTCCTATGGCTCCTGCCGGTTGTCATACTCATCGACATGCAAGTCGTGATTCCTATTACAAGAACATGATCAATCTCATACATCACATATATTTCATTCATCACATCCTTTTCGCCATATCACATCACAAGGCATATGCTGCAAAAACAAGTTAGACGTCCTCTAATTGTTGTTGCATGTTTTTACGTGGCTTCTATAGGTTTCTAGCAAGAACGTTTCTTACCTACGCCAAAGCCACAACGTGATATGCCAATTTCTATTTACCCTTCATAAGGACCATTTTCATCGAATCCGATCCGACTAAAGTGGGAGAGACATACACCCGCTAGCCATCTTATGCAACTAGTGCATGTCAGTCGGTGGAACCTGTCTCACGTAAGCGTACGTGTGAGGTCGGTCCGGGCCGCTTCATCCCATGATGCCGCCGAAACAAGATAAGACTAGTAGTGGCAAGAAAATTGACAAAACCAACGCCCACAACAATCTTGTGTTCTACTCGTGCATAGAAACTACGCATAAACCTGGCTCTGATACCACTGTTGGGGAACGTAGCAGAAAAAAAAATTATACGCATCACCAAGATCAATCTATGGAGTCATCTAGCACGAGAGATAGGAGTGCATCTACATACCCTTGTAGATCGTGAGCGGAAGCGTTCAAGAGAACGGGGATGATGGAGTCATACTCGTCGCGATCCAAATCACCGATGATCCTAGCACCGAACGGACGGCACCTCCGCATTCAACACACGTACGGTTGGGTAAGACGTCTCCTCCTTCTTGATCTAGCAAGGGGGAAGGAGAGGTTGATGGAGATCCAGCAGCACGATGGCGTGGTGGTGGAAGCAGCGGTGATCTAGGCAGGGCTTTGCCAAGCTCAGCGAGAGGGAGAGGTGTTATGAGGGGAGAGGGAGGCGCCAGGGTCTAGGGTGCGCAGCCCTCCCTCCACCCTCTTTATATAGGGGCCCTGGGGGGCGCCGGCCCCCTAGAGATTCAATCTCAACGGGGGGCGGCGGCCAAGGGGGGGGGGACTTGCCCCCCAAGTCAGGTGGGGCGCCCCCCACCCCTAGGGTTTCCAACCCTAGGCGCAGGGGGAGGCCCAAGGGGGGCGCACCAGCCCACCAGGGGCTGGTTCCCTTCCCACTTCAGCCCATGGATCCTCCGGGATAGGTGGCCCCACCCGATGGACCCCCGTGACTCTTCCGCTGGTCCCGGTACAATACCGGTGACCCCCGAAACTTTCCCGGTGGCCGAATCTGGACTTCCTATATATAAATCTTCACCTCCGGACCATTTCGGAACTCCTCATGACGTCCGGGATCTCATCCGGGACTCCGAACAACTTTCGGGTTACCGCATAAATATCTCTACAAGCCTAGCATCATCGAACCTTAAGTGTGTAGACCCTACGGGTTCGGGAGACACGCAGACATGACCGAGATGACTCTCCGGCCAATAACCAACAGCGGGATATGGATACCCATGTTGGCTCCCACATGTTCCACGATGATCTCATCGAACGAACCATGATGTCGAGGATTCAAGTAATCCCGTATACAATTCCCTTTGTCAATCCGTATGTTACTTGCCCGAGATTCGATCGTCGGTATCACAATACCTCGTTCAATCTCGTTACCGGCAAGTCACTTTACTCATACCGTAATGCATGATCCCTTGACCAACCACTTGGTCACATTGAGCTCATTATGATGATGCATTACCGAGTGGGCCCAGAGATACCTCTCCGTCATACGGAGTGACAAATCCCAGTCTTGATTCGAGTCAACCCAACAGACACTTTCGGAGATACCTGTAGTATACCTTTATAGCCACCCAGTTACGTTGTGACGTTTGGTACACCCAAAGCACTCTTATGATATCCGGGAGTTACACGATCTCATGGTCTAAGGAAATGATACTTGACATTAGAAAATCTCTAGCGAACAAACTACACAATCTTGTGCTATGCTTAGGATTGGGTCTTGTCCATCACATCATTCTCCCAATGATGAGATCCCGTTATCAATGACATACAATGTCCATGGTCAGGAAACCGTAACCATCCATTGATAAACAAGCTAGTCAACTAGAGGCTCACTAGGGACATGTTGTGGTCTATGTATTCACACATGTATTACGATTTCCGGATAACACAATTATAGCATAAACAATAGACAATTATCATGAACAAGGAAATATAATAATAACCATTTTATTATTGCCTCTAGGGCATATTTCCAACAGAGTGGTAACGCGTGACTGATTTTCTGCCGCGGTGACGTTGACTGTGTTGTGACGATGGTTGGTGGCTGATTATTTTGAATGCATGTGAAGCGGTAGATTGTGGGTTATTTCGTGAAAAATCTTTACAACACGTGACACCCGTGTCGCCTCACCTGGCGGCTTGGGGGAGAAACCATAGCCACCACACTACTTCCTCCCAACTCCTCCTCGCCTTGCCGCCGCCGGAGAGCGCCTCTGACGGAGCCTGGGCCAGCCCTATGGAAGGCGGCGATGAGCCACTTCCCTACTGGCACAACACAGTTGCCCGACGAGGTGTTGAACGGTGCGACAATTTGTTTAACTGGCAAGGCGGCATATCACGCGGCACGACGATTCACAGGCAGAGTGGCAAGTGCGCAGCAGCTTTCTTGGTAGGCTTCCCTTGCATGGAGTCGTCAAGGATACGCCGCTTTCCTCGGATTATGTGGTGCTCCGGCCTTAGATAAGTTTCCCATAGCACGGGGAAAGTTACTGCGTTTGGTGGTGCTATTTTGCTCGAGTTGCGGATTGCGGTGGCCATCGATGGATCTTCATGAGGGTTCATCTACCCAGATCTGGTGCCTACTGCCGATATCTCGTTCTGGCGAGGTTGCAGGATGTAGACTGAAGGCTCCTTTGTGGGCTTTGGCGGCTCTCCCTCTTGCTAGTTTTTCTTCGGCGGTGAGATGCTATCTATGGATAACGGCTTGACTGAGAGCGTATGGTTGTGCAACAGCGGCGATGTGATTTCTTCTCCATCGCATGTAGTTGCTGGGATCACGCAAAAGTGGTGGCGACAACACATGATGGACTCTGTTTTTGTGGTGCTTCTTGAGTACCGGGTCTTGAGCTTTAAAGTGAAAATCCTAGGTCGGACCGGAGTGAGTTATACCTGAAAATGGCGGTGCTTTTACATCATACCTTGTTGAAGGTTTTGCTCAGATACGCTCGGACTTGTTCTTCGAGGTGAAAAGTTAGAATACGATCTCTGGTAGTTGGATCCGGTGACAACGGCACTTAAGCGGCGTTCCCTTGTGAAGGCGTTGCTTTTAAAGGACCTCATTGTTCCTGTGGTATCAAGAGATGGTTGGTGCAGCTATGGTTGTTTACCATTGTTTTGGATGTTTTTTTCTTTGCTTAGACATAGTTTTGATCTTGTATAGTTTTGCTCTTTGCCGACGCGTTTTTTATGTATAGGTTGGTGTTGGCTGTGTGCATCCTAATTATACAGAAGTCGAGTGTGTGTGCTTATGGTGTTTGTATCCGCTAATTTGGAGTCAATAAATTATGCCCTTTGTCCGGAAAAAAAAACTGTGAACTACAGAGTGGACAGAGCTGGCCTATCAGATTTCTCATATTCACACCCTATTTCACTTATTTTTCTTTATGTCTCTTTTTGGAAGTTGAATGCTCCACATATCATTTTGCACTGCAAGAGCCTGTTGCAGGCCGAAGTCCCCCAAAA
This sequence comes from Triticum timopheevii, assembly GCA_963921465.1. NCBI lineage: Eukaryota > Viridiplantae > Streptophyta > Magnoliopsida > Poales > Poaceae > Triticum > Triticum timopheevii. The sequence goes on from OY997272.1 coordinate 501,786,357, forward strand.
GAAGTAGTTCAGTTCCAAGAGGGATTCAGGAACGATTCTCCTGCTCCCAACGAGGAACAAAAGCCTACTTCACCTAGTTCATAGATAGATAGATACATGAATCTCAGTGGTTGCACTACGAATTAGGAATGCAGCGTATTCTCAATACTCGAGGTCTAGCAGGATCGTCTGTATTCAGAGAATACCCAGTCCTATGCACACGGGTAGAACGAGAAACCCCTACGTCTCGGGAGGAATGGCTCGCCGCCGCTCATCAGTAGTATCATCATGTACGTCCGTCTTACGGCTACGAGTCGATCCATCCCGTGCCGAGAGGCAGGCAGAGGATAGCACTCCGACTCTATTCTCCAGGGGCTCCAGCGTTGGCATGGCGTCCACCTGACCTGCCTCTACTGTTCACCTGGACCAAACGAACAGGCCATCATCATCCGCTCTCTGTGCGGCGCCAAGACCTGCCTGCAACCAGTGCAAGCGGTACATGCCGCGGACCATTCAGGCTCAGGAGGGGAATGTAGTCTCACACATTCTGCAGAGTGCCGTGCCGTGCCGTGCATTCGGCCGGTCGGGCTGGCTTAACAATGTGGCCTACGAAGAGAAAAGAGAGAGCGGATTCAGCTGGCAAAGGTGACGAGGGCAACTGTTCGCCATTCAAGTCGCGGTGCAAGAAGCCACTGTCGTTATCATGTGCGTGGCGCTCGGCCCTCACGCTAGATAGTGTCCTTGAAGCAGAGAGCTCTCCGGTGACCTCAACACATTATTACCGTTGGTACCACTGGCGGAACTACGTCTTAGAGAAATAGGCTATGGCCCGCCCATCCTGTAGCAAGTTTAATGGAGATTGATGGGTAAATTAGGCCAAGCTGGTAAAAATAGTTGGCCCTCTCTGTACTGGCCCACCCAGGTTTGGGGCCGTAGCTCCGCCACTGGTTGGTACGCAACTGATCAAAAAAAGAAATTTATTGTCACACTGATGTTACACACGTGTTTTTCTTTTCTTTTTTTCTTTTACTCATATTTTTTGAGAAAATACAAAATACATATGTTATAGAATATTTTAGTTATTTTTTAAAAATTGTTCAATGTACATTTGAAAAATGTTCGTGTAGTGTAAGAAAATGTCGGCTCAACATTTAAAAAATCTTTGTTCCATTCAAACAAATGTATGTGCCATTTCAGAAAATGTTCACATGTTTCAAAAAATGTACTCCCTCCGTTTTAAAATAGATGACCCAACTTGATACTAACTTTATTACTAACTTTGTAAAGTTAGTACAAAGTTGGGTCATCTATTTGGGAACGGAGGGAGTATGTGATATTTTTGAAAAATGTTATACAATTTTAAAAGATGTTTGTTGAGTTCCAAATATAATCTTAGTAGAATTCAAAGAAATGTATGTTACATTTCATAAAATGTTCACATGTTTCAAAAAATGTTTTTGACATTTAAAAAAGTGTTTGCATAGTTTTAAAAAGTTTTAACGTGTATATGAAAAATGCTTAACACATATTAAAAAAAGTGCAAAAAATTGTTTAAAAAATATTAATCATGTATCATAAAAATATTAAAATCATATAAAAATGTTTTAGATGTATAAAAATGTATCATGTGCATGAATAAAAATCAGATACCAAAGCATACATTTGAAAATTTAAACATGTATTTTAAAACTTTTTAACTTTTATAAACAAATTTTCCTGATGTGCAGCAAAATTTTATAATGTGTAAGAGAAAATACACATGTGTTGAAAAAAAGGAAAAGAAGAAGAAAGAAATAAAGAAAACCAAAAAAGAAAAAAAAAGAGAAAATCAAAGAAAACCTGAGGAATACCGATACAAAAGAGTGAAAAAAATCACGCGTAATTAGAGTATTGGGTTGGCCTAGATCATCACATTTTAGGTGAGAGCTAATACGACTTGCAACGAGTGATACATAGCTCTCGTGGTCGGGCCGCACCCTACTGGTCAGCGCAAGGCTGTCGGCGCAGCCCCAAACTTACACATGGTATTGAGCCCCAAAAGACTAACATGTTGCCTACAAAAGCCTTAATTGAAGTGCGAAAGTTGCTTCAAATTTACCTGAAGACTCAAGATATAACAACACAACAACGCTGTCGGTGACTGTCTGGTCAAACTCTCGTCTTCACATCTAGTCGGACCGCACCCTGCTGGTCAGCACAATTCAGCCCCAAACTTGCATCATGGTAGTAACGAACTTACGACCCAACATGACAAACAGGTTGCCCTGTCTAACAACACCGCCTATCAAGAATAGCCCGTGGGCTACCACAACACCACACCCCTCAAGGTTGGTTGCAGTTGAGCCAACCCAATATTTCTGAAGGCAATGGAGGAAAACATGCACATATCATCCGGGAGATCAAGCAAATGGAGTCTGAATTACAGTCTCGTTCTTTTATTTTTGAATGTAGAACTACCAATATCGAGGCACATAGCATCGCTAAATACGTGCTTAGCCTGTCTATTGGTCGCCATGTTTGGCTGCCTCAACCTCCAAACTTGAGATGTATTCCTGAGAACATTCTTGAGTAATAAAGCGTGTGTTTTAGCCTAAAAAAGTTGCACCAACCCAAGAACAGGATCATTTTTCCCGTTTCTGTTTTTTGTGTTTTTTCTTCTTCATTGTTTTTTTCCTATATTACTTTAACTTTTTTAAAATATATATATTATTTAAATTTCTTTTATTATTTTATTTCTGTATCATTTACTTATAGTTTTATCATGTTTTCTCGCTGTAAATACATAAAAAAGTTTAAAATATTTGAACATTTTGATCGAGGCCATGAACATTTATTTGTCATATTAACTCGTTATACTTTTGTTTCTTTTTAAAATGTATGTTTTTTAAAGTATGTGAACATTTTGTTTGAGGCCATGAAACATTTCATTTTGAGAATAATTCAACACCTCTTATGAGATATGTGAACATATTTAAAGTCTCAAACTTTTGTTTTTAAATGCATGAATGTTTCAAATCATAATGAAAAACTATACATATATTGTTGTTGCATGGAACATAAAAAAACCATTACACAACTTGTTGTTATTGTATGGTAAACTTTTCACTAGTGGCGTGAGCATTTCATTTTTATACATGAAAAATCTCGCCAGTTGTGTGACCAAAAATAAAAACTGGATCAATTTTTTGCTTGAATTATTAAATTGTTTTCTAATATATTGTTTACTAAATATATTAATTAAAATGTTTTCGCTTTAAGTGCAATTTTAATGACTGTGTCCTAATGGGTTGCGCCAATAAGCGACTCATTTAGCTTCTACTCGCCATTATTATTATTATTATTATTATTGTTGTTGTTGTTGTTGTTGTTGTTGTTGTTGTTGTTACAATTGTAATTGTTACTGTTGTAGTTTTGAGCTTACACTTTCAGTAGTGAAATTATGACGAAAGGTTACTGACAATGAAAACATAATAGCTAATTCGGAGTGAAGTATATTTATTTGAAATATGTGAATTGATGAATATCATTAAACTATCATGCAATAAAAGTATATCGAGGTATATTTGTTTCTAATGTTGTAGTAAGTGAATATAAACATAATCATTATTAAGATTGAAGAAAGGAAACACCGGTTTGTACTTTACTGTTCACAATCTCTACTATTACAGTGTAGCAGTTTCAATTTTGGATTTACCACCTCCCCCTCAATTTTTCGGCCATGATGTCGTTGGAGTAATTGCAGCCGTTGATTTGCCAAAACATGCTGACATCTACCGTTCATCAGCCACCAACTCTAAGAATCCTACTGCTAGCGTGCAACGGATTCGCCTCTGCTGCCACGAGCAGCTGGCCTGACACCAACGCTGATCCAGTTATGTGGAAGAAGCTAGGCGATTTTTCGAGACACTTGCACGTCTGCCCAAGAGGTTCTAGACGAACCCAAGGAATTGATTTTTTTGGCTTGACTGGGCCGTGACTCCACTGCCAGTAATATTTTTGTAAGCGATATATCAGCGCTACTACCAATTGATCTAGGCAGTGGTATCACTAACATTTCTGTACGCGAAGGCAGAAATTTTACCAATACCAGTAAGGTAGGAAAAACTAGCTAGAGAGATGCTTCACGCTCTAATGCTCATCATCTCAAATTTTACTAAACCATTAGTAAGGTTTGTGCATATCACCTTGAAGGAAAGGAAGAGGTATTCGGTGTTCTATGAAAAACTCCCAGATTTCTGTTATTTCTGTGGGCGTATGGGACATGTTGTGGAGGAATATGGAGATGGTGTACATGATACTACACTGTGCGAATGGGGAGAGTGGCTGCATTGGGTCAGTGAACCCGTGGGTTCTGGTGGTCGAGGAGGTAGAGGTGGAGGGAGTGATGGAGGTAGAGGAGGCGCTGGCCCGTTAGGGAGGGTCGGGGAGGAAGAAGAGGAGGCAGAGGAGGTCGATCCAGGGGAGGTAGAGCTGAAGTTTCGGAGGAGAGAGACAATGTGGAGATGCAACGAGAGGGAGGTTTGGAGCTGCAAGTGGGGATGGATATCATGCAGTTCAAGATGATGAAATCAGCTGAGGAGCGTACAGCAAGGAAGAGGCTAGTGGATGATGATGGGGTGGCAAATGTGCGTGATCCTGGCGGGCAAAACTTGGGAGGAAAGGTGGCTGATGCGGTCCTGTGTCTGGAGTACGGGGAGTCGATCAGTTCGGGAAGCCGGTCGGATCCTAAAGGCACACCGGGTAAGAACCCCGTAGTGAAGCGAAGGAAGCAAGGAGAGGCCGGGGTGGAGGAGAGCGAGGGAGTTGATATGGACACATCTACGCAGGCGGCCTCCGGCGAGGAGGACCGCCGGGCCCAATGAATTGCCTCAGTTGGAACTGCTGGGGAGGGGGGAACACCCAGACAGTTCGTGAGCTAGCGACGTTGTGTAAGTCACGTTCCCCCATGTTGGTCTTTTTGTGTGAAACAAGGCAAAAGGGAGAGAAGATGAAACGGCTTCGAGCTAAACTTGGTTTGAAGGGCTTTTGTGGGGTGGATAGTAATGGATTAAGCGGTGGCTTGGCGCTTTATTGGAGGGAAGATTGTGTTGTGGATGTTTTGGACAAGGATGACAGATTTATTGACATTGTTATCAAAGCTCGAGAAGATGCTCCGGAGTGGAGAGCTACTTTCGTGTATGGGGAGCCACGGGTGGAAAACAGACACCTAATGTGGACTAAGTTACGCAACCTGAAAGTTACTAATAATCTGCCATGGTTGGTTATAGGGGACTTCAATGAAGCCATGTGGGATTTTGAGCATTTATCGCTCACGCCAAGGGCGGAAGCACAGATGATAGCCTTCAGGGATACCTTGGAGGTGTGTGACCTTGTTGATCTAGGTTTCACGGGGCTGCCTTTCACATATGATAATAAAAGAGCGAGGTCGGCTAATGTCAAGGTGAGGTTGGACCGCGCGGTAGCTACAAACGATTGGCGTAATCTGTTCGCCTTTGCTGCGGTGGAGCACATACCGTCTCCATGCTCAGATCACCTCGTTTTATTCCTCAAAGGTGAACTAGACCAGGGGCCGGTGAAGGAGAAGTGCAGGAGGTATGAGGTTTTTTGGGAGAGGGACGCGGCATTGCCAAAGGTGGTGGAAGATGCGTGGGTTGCGGTAGGGGAGATTCACAGTCTTCTGCAACTGAAGGAAGCTCTGTCTAAAACAATGACTGCTTTACGATCAAGGAGCAAGAGATTTGGCAATGTGACTCGGGAACTGGCTAAGTCGAGAAGCCAACTGGAGGAGCTTATGAATATGAATGCGGACAGGGAAGATATAAGGAGAGTGACGGATAAAATGAATGAGCTGTTGTATCAAGAAGAGATGATGTGGATGCAAAGATCGAGAATTGCCTGGCTTAAGGAAGGAGATCGGAACACAAAATATTTTCATAGTAAAGCAGTTTGGAGGGCGAGGAAGAATAAGATGAGGGAGTTAACAGACAACATTGGAATAGTGCACACGGAGTTTACAGCAATGAGACAGATTGCTAATGAGTATTTCCAAAATATTTTTGCTGCGGACAGTAACTTGAGGGCATCCGAAGTAGTAAACTTGTTTGAACAAGTGATCACACCGGCTGATAATGACAGGTTGTGTGCACCGTTTACTGATAAGGAGATATCTGATGCCTTGTTCCAGATTGGGCCGTTGAAGGCACCTGGCCCGGACGGGTTTCCCGCTCGTTTCTTCCAACGGAACTGGAGTACGGTGAAGGAGGGTGTGATGGCTACAGTCCGGGATTTTTTCAGTACGGGAGTCATGCCTGAGGGTGCTAATGATACTTCCATTGTGCTTATCCCAAAAAAATCTAACCCCTCAAAGATAGCGGACTATAGGCCTATAAGTCTTTGTAATGTCACATATAAGATAGTCTCCAAATGCCTGGTTAACAGATTAAGACCCTTGTTGGATGATATAATATCGGTTGAACAAAGTGCATTTATACCAGGAAGGATGATTACAAACAATGCGTTGGTTGCCTTTGAATGTTTACATTATATTAAACAAGAGAAGGATCCTTCAAGGAGTTTTTGTGCGTATAAGTTGGATTTGTCCAAGGCTTATGATAGAGTGGATTGGGCTTTCTTGAAGCAGGTGATGCAAAGGTTAGGGTTCTCCCATCGATGGATTGAATGGATAATGGCGTGTGTCACATCGGTGAGGTATTCAGTAAAATTGAATGGAACTCTCCTGGATTCATTTGCACCGTCGCGCGGGCTACGGCAAGGAGACCCACTTTCTCTGTTCTTATTCTTATTTGTGGCAGATGGACTTTCAGCTATTCTGAAGAATAAAGTGCAAGTTGGCAATTTTGCTCCAGTAAAAATTTGCAGGAGAGCTCCGGGCATATCCCACTTACTTTTTGCAGATGATACCATGTTGTTTTTCCAGGCTTCGAGGGACCAGGCGGAGCAGGTAAAAGCAGCCTTGGATCTCTACAGCACGGCCACGGGACAAAATTTGAACTATGAGAAGTGTTCGATATTTTTTGGCGAGGCGTGTCCGGTTACGAATCATGAGCATGTAAGAGACGTTCTAAACGTCACAAGTCTGGTTTTTGAGGAGAAGTACTTGGGTATTCCCACGCCGGAAGGACGAATGTCGAAAGGTAAATTTCAAAACTTGCAAACAAGCCTTACCAAAAGACTTGTCCAGTGGGGAGACGGATTTTTGGCTCAACCTGGTAGAGAGGTGCTTATCAAGTCTGTCGCACAAGCTTTACCCACGTATATAATGGGTGTTTTCAAGCTACCGTTTTCGGTGTGTGACGATCTCACAAGAATGGTGAGGAACTTCTATTGGGGCTCAGAGAAGGGGAAGACGAAAGTTCATTGGAAGGGGTGGGATCATCTTATGCAGCCAAAGGAAAGAGGTGGGATTGGTTTCAGAGATTTTCGACTATTTAACCAAGCCCTTCTGGCTCGTCAGGCATGGAGATTAATCACAAGGCCGGATAGTTTGTGAGCTCATTTACTCAAAGCTAAATATTACCCGGCTGGTAAGTTGGAAGATACGGTGTTTTCTGGTAATGCATCATCGTCCTGGTCGGCCATTAGTCATGGTTTGGAGCTTTTGAAAAAGGGTTCAATTTGGAGAATAGGCAACGGGAGAAGTATCCGGGTGTGGCGGGATAACTGGATTCCACGCCCCTACTCGTATAAACCAATCACAAGGCAGGGGGTGTGCCGCATCAGATATGTTTCTGACCTGCTGAATGAGAACGGCTCCTGGAAAGCTCAAGTCCTGAACCAATATTTCATGCAAGCTGATGTGGCTGAGATCTTAAAGATCAGAGTTTCACCCAGGCAAAGCGAAGATGTCATTGCGTGGGGGCCAGATAAGTTGAGGGTCTTCTCTGTGAAGAGCGCGTACCATTTGGCGTTTGACGAGGCGCACAGATCCAATGCAGTGTCCTCTAGCTCGATGCCTTCCGGTGCGAGGAACTGTTGGAATTTCATATGGAAGTGTGGTGTGCCGCCAACGGTGGCAAATTTTGCTTGGAGAGTTGTGGATGATGGGTTGCCAACGTGGAAGAATAAGCATAAGATTGGCTTGGAGACCACGAGTATTTGTCCAGTCTGTGGAGTAGATACAGAGGACAATTTTCATCCGTTCTTGAGATGTCAACTGGGAAGAGATCTTTATTTGAGTATGGCAAAAATCTGGAGCTTACCCCGGCTTCAGACAATTACCAACTGTGGGAAGGAGTGGCTCTTGCAACTGTTAGCTCCTAGAAGTGAGATGGAACGGTGTATGATTCTGCTTGTGTTCTGGAGAGCTTGGTATATTCACAATGAAGTGGTGCACTTTAAACCGGCACCGCAGATGGAGGCATCCATAAGATATCTGCAGAGTTACCTTGCCTCTCTTATGGCCATCACAGTTGACAGTGGTGCCGATCCAGTGAAAGGAAAGACATATCTTACAATGGAGAAAAGGGGCCAAAGTGATATTCACATGGTAGAGCTGCCTGGATGGGAGAAACCTAAGCACGGTTGGGTTAAACTAAGCACAAATGGAGCCTTTGTGGCATGTGATAATGTGGGTGCTGGCATGATCTTGAGGGATGAGTTTGGCAAAATAATCTTCTCTGCTTGCAGGACACTACAATTCTGCAGAGACGAACTGGAGGCCGAACTATATGCGTGCTTGGAGGGGCTATCTTCGGCGGTTCAACGAACTTCACTACCGATTCAAGTTGAGATGGACTCCTCTGTCGCAGTATCTATGATCACATGCGGTGATGTTGATCGTTCACTTTATTCGTCGGTGGTTAATGAGATTAGGGGTTTAATAAACCTTCATCAAGCTTGTATTACTCATATTGCTCGTTCACAGAATAAAACGAGTGATAAGCTAGCGTCTTTTGGTCGGTCTAATAATAGAACTATGACTTGGTTAGGGTCAGGTCCTCCTGAAGTGTTGGAGATAGTTGCTGAGGATTGTATTCATAATGTGACTGAGTAATACAAGTGTTTGAGTTTGCAAAAAAAAATCTCAAATTTTAGAGGAATGGTAAAGGTTTCTTTAGGCAACGTGCGATGACTAAAACACTTCAAAGCTTGAGATAATTTATGAAAATTGTGGTGTCAAATGAACAACACATTTACTAAATTAAATAGTTATTTTATTTCTTTGCTCGTATTGCAAAATATTTGACTACAACTCTTTATGTTCTATTTGAATGTACTGGAAATAATTTGTTCAGTAAAATATTTCATAATAGTCCCTACGTGCAAAACCACTCTTGGCAATGCATTTGAAGTGAGACATCTATTAAGAAAATAAGTTGTGTGTTTTCTAATTCATTTTTGTTGACTTCATAGTACCCGATTCTGCAATTAAGATCCAAGATTTCTTTCATGCATATATTTCTGTCGCTGGTCTCGGGACATTTTTTTAAGCTTGAAGGTATTCCACTTGTTTATTATTATTATTATTGATTTATTGCCACTTTTTTTTCCTAATGTATGATGATGTCACATAAATACTGTATGGACAAACTCGATATGTGTTTCAATTTAAAAGTAAAAATAATTTTTTAAACCCAACTAAATATATAACATGTCAATAATTATTCTGTACTGAGCATATCATTCATTATTGAGGTAATAGCACCCCAGATCCACAAACTTGCACCAAATGTGATGATTTAGTCCAAAACTTGCAAAATGTGACTGAGGACTCCCACAACTTGACCCCTATGTGATGATTTGGTCCAGAGCGAATCACGGATCGACAAGTGGCAGTCCAGAGCTTGGACCCGGTCAGCACTGGCATTTTTACAATAAACGCCCTGTTGTTTCATCGATTCAACCCGCAGGACGGCAAGAGCTACTGCTTCTTCCAGGAGCTCGAGGCGCTGTACGCCGCCACCGCCCCCGCGCAGCCGCAGCAGCAGCACCAGGAGCACTTGCCGCTGGTCGTCAGTGCCGCCCCCCGTCGCATATGCACGCCTTCTCGGCGCCGCAGCCGATGAGTGCAATCTGCAATGTCGCCGTCGCCGATGCAGTCGGCCCCTATATCTTCGGCGGCCCCTGCGGCGGCCGTGGAGCCTCCCCAGCCACCGCCCGTCAGCTTGCAATGCCTGAGCTTCCCGTCCATGTCCGACTCTGACTCTCTGAGTCGGATGACGACGACGACTCCGAGGATGCATGACGGCCGAGACCGGCGGCAGCCCGGATGGCCTCGGCAAGCAAAAGCATGGCGGCGGCGGCAGCAGCAAGAAGATGATGGCTTTCTTCGATGGGCTGATGAAGCAGGTCGTACAGAGGCAGGAGGAGATGCAGCAGCGGTTCCTAGAGACCATGGAGAAGAGGGAGGCCGAGCGCACGGCTCGGGAGGAGACCTGGCGCCGGCAGGAGGTGGCCCGACTCAACCGCGAGCAGGAGCAGCTCGTGCAAGAGCGCGCCGCGGCTGCTTGCCACATCGCTTGCCTTGATATGTTGTCAACAGTTCAACTTCGTCATTTGAGCATAACCTTGCGATTACCATGTGAGGCATGTGATTGTTGAATTTGATGCCGTAGCATGACCTGGAGGTACCATAGAAACATGGAAGCTTCTAACAATGCGTCGGGAAGGGTTTGTGTCCAGAAAATTGGTAGGGAAAGTAATTCGGTTGTGTGGGCATTAGTTGCCCTTTTTGGACAAAGCCTTCTAAGTTCCTTGTGGTTGGGCTGATGCCATTCCTCAAGGGATTATTGATCTTCATGTAAAAGACGGTTTTTTTTTTGATAAAATGTAAAAGACAGTGTTTTAACTTGTATGTCTTGTGATAAAGGGGATTTTTTTATCCTCTCCCATGAGCTGAACATTGACGCTGCATATTTTTTTTCTGATAATGTCAAATCTTGTGCATTTCTCTTGTTGGCCAATATAGGATGTTCTGTTCATGTTGTTGATTGCAGATCTCACAAGTCGGAGAATAATTCTGCAAATACCACAAGTTTCGATTCACACGGTGTATCTTGTGCATTTGTCTTGGGTAATTCTGGGATGTTTTGTTCTGATTGCAAATATAACAACTAGGAGAATAATTCTGCAAATACCAGGAGTTTTTATTCACAATGTACATATATTCATTTATACAGAAAAGCTCCATGATCTGCATCAGCCATCCTATCTTACTTGACTTGAGAAATAATTCTGAAGAAAAATGAACAAGACATCAACTATCCTAAACTATTTGACTTAGTTCCTGGTTGTGTGGCTTTGCCAAGTGAAACAACATCTCACAAACATTTGTAGAAAGCACTGAATTATGCTCCGCATAGGCATGCACAACAGCAGATTAAGCCGGAGATCTGCTTATCGTTTTGATGTTCCTTCAATCCTTCTATCTTCCTTTTGCCATCCTGTTGACCGTCTTCCGTCAGTGTCGACGGAACATCAAACCCTGCATTTTCTTTTTGCTCTGATCACCAAGAACTTTACAGTTTGCATATGTATCCGTGGAACTGGTAGAACAATGTCATTAGCGCTATTGCACTCTCTTTCATTCATCACAGTATATCAGTCCAGCCCCATGTGCCAAGATGCGGCCAACAGCAACAGGTAACAACTCCAACGCCGAGTAGCTAGGCCACAGCCGACAGAATCAAGCAGCAGGTGGTGCCACTAGCGGGGCGGATGAGGAGGATGGTCGTGGAAGGAGCACCGGTGGCTAGCGCCGCAGCAAAAAGATGAGTTGCGCCTCCATGGGCGAGCTCCCGGGGGCACCGAGGAGCGTGGTCGTGGACGGCGGGCGAGGGCAGCGGGGACGGGGCACCGGTACTTCTGAGGCAGAGGGAGCAGAAGAGTAGCGGCGGCGACGACGACGAGTGAGCGAGGCGCTGGCGAACGAAAAGGAACTAGGCGGCGAAGGAAAAGGGATTAGGAGGTTTATTGCAAAAATGCCAGTGCTGACTGGTCCAAGCTCTGAATTGTCACTTATCGCGTTGTGATTCGCTGTGGACCAAAACATCACATAGGGGGTCAAGTTTTGGGAGCCCTCAGTCACATTTTGCAAGTTTTGGACTAAATCATCACATCTTGTGCAAGTTTATGGATCCAGGGTGCTATTACCTCTTCATTATTATGGTGTCATCTTTATTTCTTAGGTGCAAAGCACGTTTAACTTACTAGTATGAATAAAGTATATCCTTGCAGTAAATATGTAATTTATAATTATCCTTACATGTCTATGAGCTGATGTTGTTTTAGACCGTATTGGGGCAAGCCAACTCGTTATTATCTATTTATATTGAACATTTTTACTTATTATAGAATTTTTGTCCCTAAATTTTAAATTATTTATTGATACAATATTCACCCATAAATTTTAGACGTACCATATGACAATAAATATAATGGTCCATCTTATATAGTTTTAATGTATGTCATTACAAGAGTACTGAAGTTTAACTAGACAATATCGTGGAAATTATGTTAGTATTTACAAAATTGGAACCATACATTTAAAGCAATCTCACGAAGTTGTGTTGCTTCCAAATCTATGTAAAATAGGAAAATAAAAAGACAAACCAACTTCGTCTACTTATTATTTCTTGCCACTTAGATGTATCGTACCATGTCCATACATGTTATATCCATTTTTCTAGTTTTAGATATACGCTACTAGAAGGTTCTACAACATACTCGTCCAATAAATATCCCGAGTTTATAGGGTACAAATGTCAAGCATAGTAATAACTAAACAGGTTCATCTAAAAAACTACTTTATTAATCTAAAAGGTGTCTTATATTATTTACGGAGGGAGTAATAACTAAATAGGTTATCTTAGAGCGTCTGAGCTCATAAGGTATTGACAAGTGTTCTTCTCTCGAATTCGCTCCCACGTTCATGCTCTTCATCGCTCATTTCTTTGTTCTCTTCTTTGTCAGACATGAATCTTCTATTCCATTAAGTTTCATAATTAACAGGTGACATAGATACACACGTGCTATTATATACAGCATACAAGGTATTACTAGTCAAATTTTTCGAGCTTGTATTTCTATCATTTAGCCTGCCGATGAAATGCTACAATTACCCACAAGTTAATGTCTAGTTTTCTTGCATGACGTGCACTAATCATCGAAATATGCAATGTTATTGGACATGTGGTCATTCCATATTTTTACATATTTGATCTCTCAAAGGTTTGCTCAACATGGTCTAATTCCACTAGAAGAACCGTTGGAACAAGGCCTTCAACTGGATCCAAGTCGATATGTTCTAGTGACTCATTTTCCGACTTCAGTTGTTAGTACGCTGGCTAGTGGTTTTAGGTTAGGTTTTTTTCCTCTCGTAGGGGAAGCATTTGGGTGGATGACGATGCTTCGTCTTCAAGTTGGTCTTCCGGACTCTGATCCTCCTCAAGTTTGTCCGTCGGGACAGAGTCGATAGAGCTCCAACGTAGATTCTAGTCGTCTCCTTGGGTAGTCGAGGTTAGGGTTTCTCGTTGTGTGAACAATGAAGAGATTTTGTGTGAAGCGCTTCAATTTGATGGTACCATTCATGCATGCTTTTGTCACATCTTGCATGCTCCACCGACCACATATTTGACAAAAACCATTCAGGAGACCAACCAACTTTCGCGGTGCAGACGTGCAGATGTGCGGCGCACAAAGTACGTGTGCAGACCAATGTGTGCAACAAATCATGTCTACGCACCTTCCCTGTGATTCATGCCAGGCATCAAAACAGATACCCCATGATCAAACCCGAACATTACACCGATAGCACTTTTGGAAACTCGAATTTTATTCGGGAAATCCGGGTTAGCAGTCACAATACCCGAGTTTCCCAAATATCTCGAAATAATTATTTCAACCCAGTAAAAAATCCCTATGTTGTTATTTACTCATTTGCTGCAAAAATGTTGTATATTTTTTTGTCATTTCTAGTTATGTTGTCTAAGTTATGCCGAAGTGTGCCAAAATGTTGGAAAAATGATGTGCAAGCATGACCCTTTGCTGTCATTTTTCTTCACTTTGTGTATTTCTGGTTTACCCAAACCTGAACCTAAAATTCCAGGTACCCAAATTGTCAAGTACTTTGGACAAATTTTGGGTGTCAATTTTGAAACCCGAAATATTTTTAACCCTAGTTAGCCAACCCAAATTTTTTCGAGTAAGCCGAACACTCGGCTAACCTATGATCCCATCTCAGTTCCTGTAAATTTTGTTGATGAATAATAAAGCTTTACGGGATTGCTAAAAATATTTAACGGAGGTAGGTGTGGATCACTAAAAAAACTAACACACAAAAAAGTTGCACGCCGTCAACAAACTCGTTGCCCATCAGTGTTTGGACGTGCCTTTTTTTAGGGGAAACATGGTTCACTTTATTGATCAATAAGCAAGTTTACAGGTATTACACATGTTTTGCTAGGTTGTGCGCCTCCATACTAGAGGAACGCCCTTCATGAATAAAATCTCCTCTCGTTTCATTGATCTCCTTGATGACGGTGCTAGCTCAACTAAGTGTGCCTAACTCAATATCTGTGAGACCTTTTCTTTTAATAAGGCAAAAGACTTGCCATTTTATTAATTAAGGAGAGGTTTAGACATATGGCGCAAAGTGGCAAAAAAGAAAGGTCCACTCTCACGACATAATAATGCTCAAATGCTTGGCTCCTACCAACGCCCAAAGATGAGCTTCCTCTTTGATTTTCGTGACGATGATGGTGGTCGATGCAGCCGTGTTGTGAAAAAAATCTTGCATTTCGCTCCTTCCAGATTTCCCATGAGACAAGCATTATAATAGAAGCAATGGCCATTCTGTTATGACTAGCAGCACTCACCACCTTTTGTCACCAAGCTCGAACCATATCTTCATGCCGCCAAGACATTGACGAGTAGTCGTGAATGCCAAGACAAGTGGTGATCACATTCGAAACTCGGACAGAAAATCTACATTGGAAAACGAGGTGGGCAGGAGACTCTTGCACTTGCTTGCAGAGGGGCAAAGGTCACAATTAGGTCATCCCTGCTGAGTCAAGCGATCCGCTATCCAAACGCGGTTCTAGAGTATTAACAAGGCAAATAATTTTGATTTCAGAGGAGCCTACATCTTCCAGATCGTGGAAGTGTTGGGACTGAAGGTGAGCCCCGCAAATTGCGCCAAGTACACCAAGGATGTGGAGTACTCTCCACTAGATGTTAATTTCCAGGAAATGGTTTCTTGCCTGTCTTGGCTTGGAGTAACACCTGTGATCATCTCCCAAAGGTTAGCAAACTCATTGATATGTGTCAAGGTGATGCCTTGTTGGGTGTCAATCTAGCGGATCCAAGAATTGTTGTCAAGAGCCTTTGCTAACCCCGCACGCTTTCCTTTTTGAAATCTCAAAAATCTTAGGCGCAATGTCTATGGGCCGAATACCATTCAGCCAAGATAATTCTCAGAATTTAGCCTTTTCACCATCACCATGGTCACCCTAGTGGTCGCCGTAAAAAGATCCTTGTCACCATCCGTGCAAGGCATTCCTATCTGAACCCATGTTTTTGGTGGGTCAGCCCACATGAAGCAGAACCAATGGAGACGTGGAGCGGTAGAAAACTTCTCAAGGTTGAGCACACCCAGACCTCCATGAACTTCGGGCTTGCAGACGAGGTCCCAATAAACCTTACTCCTACTTCTTGTCACCTTCCTGTCCAAAGATAGGCGCGTATCATGCTATCAATATTTTTCCTAACTTCAACAGGGAGGTCAAGAGGTGTGAGGTGATATATAGCAATGGTCGTAAGGACGACTTTGACCAAGATAATGAGTCCTGGGGTGGCCACATGCATGGGGACCGGGAGAGTTTGCTAGCCACCTTGTCCTCTAAGTACTGCAAGTGAATGCACTTTATTCTCATACCTGATAGGGGAAGACTAAGTGAAAGGATCGATATAGATGACTAGAGGGGGGGGTGAATAGGAAACTAACAATTTTTAGCTTTTCTTTACCAAATTAAACTTTGCATCAAAGTAGGTTGTTTAGATATGCAACTAGGTGGGCAACCTATATGATGCAACAACAACAAGTACACAAGCAAGCAAGGGATACAACACAAATAAGCTTGCACAAGTAAAGGCACGAGATAACCAAGAGTGGAGCTGGTGAAGACGATGATGTGTTACCGAAGTTCCTTCCTTTTGAGGGAAAGTACGTCTCCGTTAGAGCGGTGTGGAGGCACAATGCTCCCCAAGAAGCCACTAGGGACACCGTATTCTCCTCACGCCCTCACACAATGCGAGATGTCGTGATTCCACTATTGGTGCCCTTGATGGCGGCGACTGAACCTTTACAAACAAGGTTGGGGCAATCTCCACAACTTAATTGGAGGCTCCCAACGACACCACGAAGCTTCACCACAATGGACTATGGCTCCGCGGTGACCTCAACCGTCTAGGGTGCTCAAACACCCAAGAGTAACAAGATCCGCTAGGGATTAGTGGGGGGAATCAAATTTATCTTGGTGGAAGTGTAGATCTTGGCCTTCTCAACCAATCCCGAGCAAATCAACAAGTTTGATTGGCTAGGGAGAGAGATCGGGCGAAAATGGAGCTTGGAGCAACAATGGAGCTTTTGGGGGAAGAGGTAGGTCAACTTTGGAGAAGAAGACCCCCTTTTATAGTGGGGGGAACAATCCAACCGTTACCCCCCAGAACAGCCCCGCGGAGGGCGGTACTACCACAGGGGGCAGCGGTACTACCGCTAGCCCCTGCGGTACTACCGCTCCCCCTCGCGATACTGCCATGTAGCGAGGGAGGGAAAGCAGATGGGCAGAGGATGGACCCAGTGCGGTACTGCCGCGGTGGTAGGGCGGTACTACCACTCTCGAGCGGTACTACTGCTTCTACTGCCGCTGCTTAGTGCCGCACAATCTGACACGAGAGGCGACCCCCTCGAGTCGACGCGGTAGGATCCCGGTACCGCAGTGGTACTACGACTGAGGAACCACAGGCGGTAATACCCCCGCTGCAGAGCGGTACTGCCGCATGTGGCTCTTGAGCGGTACTACCGCTGGGACCAAGCCACACACACAGAAGGGGAAGAAAACCTCCATCGAAGCGGGAAGGCTCAGAGGGTGCAAAATGGATGTGTACATGTTGATTCCACCCTAGTCTTACCAAAATCGGATCCCCTCTTGATAGTACGGTGACTCCTACGAAACATGTCCACCAAAACAGAAACGAAAGAGCTACACCGTCTTGATTAAAACTCCGAGGGGAAGGAATCATCTCGTGCCAAAGGATGAATCTCTGAAATGCTCAAAGCACATGATTAGTCCACAAACGTGTTGTCATCAATCGCCAAAACTACATCGAGAGAGATATGCCTTAACAATCTCCCCCTTTTTGGTGGATTGATGACAACAATGGATTTGCACAAGGATAGTACAAGAAGAAGAGATACTTAGAACTACAAAATATAGACGGGCTCCCCCTGAATGTGTGCACCTAATTAGTAG
The DNA here is from genome assembly GCA_963921465.1 of Triticum timopheevii. Lineage (NCBI taxonomy): Eukaryota > Viridiplantae > Streptophyta > Magnoliopsida > Poales > Poaceae > Triticum > Triticum timopheevii. The sequence goes on from OY997272.1 coordinate 501,803,825, forward strand.
TGCCTTTGGAATGCAAAGCACACACATTAGGATCAACACTCCCCCTATCTTTTATAGTCCAACAACCTAAGCATATGGGTACGAGTGAGCAGGTATAAACCAGGATAAGCATGCAACTAACAAATTACCAAAGTACTTGATGGACATAGATAATAATGGATAAGGTAGCATATTTCTCACACCATATGGCTGGAACTAGGTCTTACGGGCACAAAACCAAATCAAGCAAACGACAACAGAAAGCAACAACACAACAAACCACAAAGACACACACACTTGCAACTCGGCAACGACACAAATCCCTATACTCTCTCCCCCTTTGGCATCGAGACACCAAAAAGGCAAAGAGCGTTGCTACGGCTCTAGGTGATAGCAAACTGAGGATCTCGAACATCACATCCCAGCGGGATCATGAGCATCACCGTCTTCGGTCGAAAACTGCTCGGCGTCTGAATCGGTCCACTGGCAGTGCTGCTGAACCCACTCCTCCTCATCAATGATCCTTCCCTCAGATCCGCTGTTAATAGTTGCACCGAACTGATGCATGAGCTCCTTGTGACGGCTGCGGGCCTTCTTCTCAGAGACATGAGACATGTACTGGCCATGAGACTCCATGCAGAAAAGTTTCTTCATCTTACGCTTAATCTTCTTTGCCCAAGAGGGCTCCACTCCAGAGGGCTCATAGTCCTCATCATCATCGGCCTCAGCCTTGCCCTCGGTATCCAACTCAGCAGCAGTAGATGGACCCCCAGATTTAGGAGCCGGGGTTCCCCAATTGTCCCTCTTCCTTAGACGCTTGATCTCATGAGAAACCAATTCTTCAGTTTCCAGCATAACCTTGGGATAGACATGTGCCCAGGCCTTCTCAATGAGAAACATGATAAACGGACCATAGATCGGGCACTTGCGCTCAGAAACGGCAGAAAGAAGTTCAGACCACAGAACATGAGAGATGTCCAGGGACTCGCCAGTGTTTGTTTCCTTCTCATGCTGGCAGAAGAGTAGCATATCCACAAGATAGGAGTGGACCATATCTAGATTCCCGATACGAGGGAATAGAGTCTCTCGGAAGACGTGGTGAAGGATGTCCAGAAAGGCAGGCAGCTTATAGGTTCCTTCTTAGTCATGGGGTGAATCTTCACAGAATAGTAGGGCCAGAGAGCTTGCTTGTGAGTGGAGGTGGTATTGCGGTGAGGGTGGAAGCCAACTGGAGTCTCAAGCCCGTGATCTTCCACCCCAAGTAACTCCATGAAGGCCTTCCACTTGACAGAAAGCAACTTGCCATTGTCATCCAAGTCAGAGTCCTTTCTGCATCAGTCCCGAGATGAATAGTGGCATAGAATTGAGCCACCAAATCTGCATCAAAGTCCTTGTTGAACTGCATGATTCTGAGGATGTTTAGCTAAGAGCACATCTGAAGGGCTTGGCCAAAGTACTCAGGGTCCTTCTCTAGCATCCGTGTCGATGGAGCGCACATCAACATAGAGATTCTTCTTGGCCTTGATCACATCAAAGTAGATGGCAAACTGAAAATGATTCCAGAACGGACGGTTGACCAAAGTGGGTTCTTGGTCTTCTGCATAGGGGTTGCGGCGAAGCCTTTCCTAGAATTCCTTGGCAGTCATCTCAGTCACAGTCTTGCCCCTTGGTTTTGGCTTGTTGGCAGGCTTCTTCTTGAGTTGAGGCGGAGGATGAGAACTTGAGGAAGAACCCACTGTCTCAGAGGTGCGGTAGCGCTTTGACGTTGAACGGCCGGGGTTGACACGGCGGGCTTGCTACTCAGGATGTTCATCACCTGGAACCAAACACATGAGCAAAAGAAACAACACAAAAGAAAGAGCATAAGCCTCCAAACAAAGCAACATGGATCAAAATGTGGTAGGAGAATGATGGAATTGGGCATCCAGCGGTAGTACCGCGACCCAACAGCAGCATTACTTCTTGAGCGGTAGTACCGTGCCAGATGAGTGGTAGTACCGCTCTAGACGGGGAACGGTGGTTCCCTACTGCCGTGGACAGATCCGGCACTACCGGTGATGCCAAATTCAAAAATAAACCTACCAAACTTCAATCCAAAAGGCCTAGAAGCCATCTCCATCCTACTCGAGCCTCGACTTAGCCAAAAATCAAGAAAAACAATGCCTATTGCCGCTAACAACTAGATGTGAGATTAGGCAAATAGAGAGCGGGAACGGGGGCAATACCGGCATCCATGGCAAGAGGACGCGGTGGGGATCGACTCCACCAGAGGAACTGGAGAGGGGCGGCACGAATACGGCGGCCGACCGAAGCCCTCCTGCGGCGAGACATCGCTGGAGCGACGAAGAAGACGAGCGAGTGGAGCGAATGGGTATGGGGGAGAAAAGCAACTCCCCCTGCCCGAACATAACCCCCCACGCCCGCCCCGGAGCGATAGTACCGCTTGGAGTGGGCGGTAGTACCACTTGATGATTATCAGCGGTAGTACCGTGCACCCAGCGGTAGTACCGCTCAGTAACAAGAAAACTGGCTTAAAAAAACTTAGCTCAAGAAAAAGAAAACGACGGAAATGAGAGCAAACACAAACGCAAAAACCAACACAAAGAGGACGAGAACCACACTCCTCTCCAAGAGAGGGCGGTGGCCGAGGCCACCTATGTTTGAGTCCGGAGGTATGGTGCCGCGAAGAATTATCCTTGGGCCCATGACCAAAACTCGTCTTTGAAGCACACATACCATCAAAAATGGCTAATATGAAAGAGTTGATCAATTTATGTATAATGAGGGGAGGGAGAGTTCTTTGAGAGAACAACACACCCCCTATGTCCATGCCTACACCTAAACTAGACAACAAGTTGAGTGTGGTGGGATGTGCAAGGGTTCAAGTCACATTGCTCGAATCAATGATATTTAGATCATGTCTTAACTCGTGAAATCTTGCTTCATCCAGGGGCTTCATGAAAATATCTGCAAGGTTATCATGAGTGTTGACATACTTGAGATCGATCTCCCCTCGCCTAATATGATCCCAGATGAAGTGATACTGACTCAATATGCTTCGTCTTTAAGTGTTGCACCGGGTTGAGAGAAATCTTGATGGCACTTTCATTGTCACACCAAAGAGGCACTTTGTCACAAATGACACTGTAATCTTTTAAAGTTTGCCTCATCCATAAGAGTTGTGCACAACAACTACCGGCCGCCACATACTCCGCTTCGGTGGACGAGAGACACACACAACTTTGCTTCTTGGAAGACCAAATCACCAAAGAGCAACCAAGAAATTGGCACCCTCCGGAAGTGGACTTCCTATCCACTTTGTCTCCCACCCGATCGGAATCCGAATATCCTTCAAGCTTGGAGTTTGCTCCTCTTGGGTACCATAAGCCAAAGTTTGGGGTATGAGCCAAATATCAGAAGATTCGCTTGACCGCCACAAAGTGGCTTTTCTTCGGTGCGGCTTGAAACCGTGCACAAATTCCCACACTCAACATGATATCCGGTCTAGATGCATGATACGTCTCCGTCGTATCTACTTTTCCAAACACTTTCGCCCTTGTTTTGGACTCTAACTTGTATGATTTGAATGGAACTAACCCGGACTGATGTTGTTTTCAGCAGAATTGCCATGGTGTTGTTTTATGTGCAGAAAATAAAAGTTCTCGGAATGACCTGAAACTCCACGGAACACCTTAGAAAAAACAATAAAAAATCCTCGCAAAAGATGAAGACCAGGGGGCCCACACCCTGTCCACGAGGGTGGGGGCGCCCCCTGGGTGCGCCCACTACCTCGTGGGCCCCCTGGTGGCCCTTCGACGCCAACTCCAACTCCATATATTGGCTTTCGGGGAGAAAAAAAATCAGAGAGAAGAAATCATCGCGTTTTACGATACGGAGCCGCCGCCAAGCCCTAATCTCTCTCGGGAGGGCTGATCTGGAGTCCGTTCGGGGCTCCGGGGTGGGGGACTCGTCGCCGTCGTCATCATCAACCATCCTCCATCACCAATTTCATGATGCTCACCGTCGTGCGTGAGTAATTGCATTGTAGGCTTGCTGGACGGTGATGGGTTGGATGAGATTTATCATGTAATTGAGTTAGTTTTGTTAGGTTTTGATCCCTAGTATCCATTATGTTCTGAGATTGATGTTGCTATGACTTTGCTATGCTTAATGCTTGTCACTAGGGCCCGAGTGCCATGATTTCAGATCTGAACCTGTTATGTTTTCATGAATATATGTGTGTTCTTGATCCTATCTTGCAAGTTATAGGACCTTGAGAAGAGGTGTCTAGCGGGGGGTGATTAGACACTAAGTACCAAAGTTGCAGTTTTTAAGTTTCTTAAAGTTTAAGTGGAGTTTAGGCACAATTTCAACAATCACAATACATATCAAGCAAGCATGCAAAGAGTATATGAGCAGCGGAAAGTAAAGCTTGCAACTTGCAAGAAAGTAAAGGGAAGCGTTTGGAGGATTCAAACGCAATTGGAGACACGGATGTTTTTGGCGTGGTTCCGATAGGTGGTGCTATCGTACATCCACTTTGATGGAGACTTCAACCCACGAAGGGTAACGGCTGCGCGAGTCCACGGAGGGCTCCACCCATGAAGGGTCCACGAAGAAGCAACCTTGTATATCCCACCATGGCCGTCGCCCACGAAGGACTTGCCTCACTAGCGATAGATCTTCACGAAGTAGGCGATCTCCTTGCCCTTACAAACTCCTTGGTTCAACTCCACAATCTTGTCGGAGGCTCCCAAGTGACACCTAGCCAATCTAGGAGACACCACTCTCCAAGAAGTAACAAATGGTGCGTTGATGATGAACTCCTTGCTCTTGTGCTTCAAATGATAGTCTCCCCAACACTCAACTCTCTCTCTCATTGCTTTTGGATCTGGTGGAACGAAGATTTGAGTGGAAAGCAACTTGGAGAAGGCTAGAGATCAAGATTCATATGGTAGGAATGGAATATCTTGGCCTCAACACATGAGTAGGTAGTTCTCTCTCAGAAAATGTGTGCTGGAAGTGTAGGTTCAGTCTGATGGATCTCTCCACGAATGAAGAGGATGTGGAGGGGTATATATAGCCTCCACACAAAATCTAACCGTTACACACAATCTACCAAACTCGATGGGACTAAATAGTTAAACTCGGTCAGACCAATTCAGCAAATAATGTGACCGTTAGGGTTTTCGGTGGGATCGAAATGCAACTCGGTGAGACCGACTCGGTTAGGGTTAGGGCATAGCGTAATCTCGGTAGGACCGATTACACGAACTCGGTGAGACCGATTTGGTAATAAGCTTTCCAGAGAGTTGGTCAGGCAAACTCGGTGGGACAGATTACACAAACTCGGTGGGACCAATTTTGGTAATAAGTTATCCAGAGAGTTTGCATTGTAATCTCGGTAGTACCGATTTCTCAAACTCGGTGAGACCGATTTTGATAATGGACATACACAGAGAGATTACAATCCCATCTCGGTAAGACAGAGATCCCTATCGGTAAGACCGATTTGCTTAGGGTTTGTGGCAGTGGCTATGACTTATGGAATCGGTGGCGCCGGATAGGAAGGATCGGTGTGACCGATTTTGGCTTTGGGTTTAGGTCATTTGTGGATGTGGGAAAGTAGTTGAGGGTTTTGAAGCATATCACTAAACACATGAAGCAAGAGGCTCATTAAGCAACACCTCATCCCTCCTTGATAGTATTGGCTTTTCCTATAGACTCAATGTGATCTTGGACCACTAAAATGTAAAATGAAGAGTCTTGAGCTTGAAGCTTGAGCCAATCCTTTGTCCTTAGCATCTTGAAGGAGTTCCCACGTCCTTTAGTTCATGCCACTCCATTGTTGAACTTATCTGAAACATGCTAGATAAAAGTGTTAGTCCAACAAGAGATATGTTGACATTAATTACCAAAACCACCTAGGGAGCACTTGTGCTTTCAGTCTCCCCCTTTTTGGTAATTGATGGAAACATACATCAAAGCTTTAGATAAAGATATAAAGAGTAGCAAGTAAAGCTTTGGAAAGACATGTAACAAACATAGGCTCCCCCTACATGTATGCAATCATGTGAATATGGAATGTAAAAGCATGTGAGAGCATAAACATGATAGAGCAGGCAATGTGTTACATGTATCTTGGCCATATGCATCAGAGCAAAGAATGTTGAAGAAAACACCTTCATGCTCATGAGTCCTTCTTGCAAACAATATGTACATCAGCAAGAATTCCTCATACACATGATTGTGATGCATATACTTACCTTGTAGTCTTGAGTTGGCTTAGGATTGAATAAACCTGCGTAAACAAGGTTAGATAACACAGATGCATCTACTAGCCAGAGCAAACAGAAGAAACCACAAGAATACCAAGACTGGGATGACATGTAGAGAGTGAGTACTAAGTACCACATTGGATTAGACATGTCCCCAAGAGTAAAGATATGCAATGAATTTAAATGATCTCTTTCCCTTAGATGTCTTGCTCCCCCTGAATCTAACATGGGATACTGGGAGAAGATAGGGAACAGAAAATCAGATTTGAAAGAAAAACAGAGCTGAAAGACATGAATCATGATCAGAGCTGATGCATGCTAATGCAAATAGGCACAACAGAACATATGAACATGTCTCTCCTCTCAAGAAGACATGTGGACATCTCTCCTCTTGAAAACCAAGCATCTGGGATCCTTGAGAAATACTTTCAGTATCCTCTCCCCCTGGAGATCTCTCTCTCCTTTTGAGGGTCTCTCCCCCTAGAATGTCTCTCTCCCCCTTAAGAAGGAAGGTGATAAGCTTTTATGCTCTCTCTCTCTTTACATGATAAGCTTTGATGTTCTCTCTCTCCCCCTTTGACATCAATTTCCAAGAAGGGTCTTCTGGAATCTGTCGAATGGGTTTGGTCCTTGAGACACAGAACAAAGCAATGATAAAAATGTGATGCTTGTAGAGGACAAGATTCATTGAGTGGAGCTGGATCAGAAGAAACACAGAATTATGTGGCAAATAGTTTTTCCTGTTGTGAAATCGGTGGCACCGAGTGGTATGTTTCGGTCATACCGAAGGGATTCGGTTGGGCCAAAAATAACTAATCGGTGAAACCGAGTTCATCACAGAGAAAATACTTGTCACCTCAGCTCACTAGACTAGTAAGATATCACAAAGATTTGCAAGGAATTTACTGAAGGATGTGCAATGAATTGGAATGCAGAAAATGCAGAGCAAACAAAAAGAAATCTAGATGAAGTTGTTTTTTTTGAAAGGGGAAACAAATATGCATGAGACAAATGCAAAAACACAGAAAAGAAAACAAGAGAACTTCATCTAGAGATGGTCGGCGACAAAGTCACCTATGTTAGAGTATATTGACTTAGGAGTCAAGTGAGATCACTTGATCATAGGTCATACTCATCGTTTAAGCTCAAAATGGGGTTACCATTTTTCGTTTAAGCATCTTGATGTATTCACATCTTGTCGAGTTGCTTTAGCTCATGACTTGGAGTAAAGCTTCTCTAAGATGGAATAACATACCTTGGTTGGTGGTGTTGTCCATGTAGTTGAACTTGTGTGGGTTGCTCAAGGTTGATGTACCTCATCAAGAGTTTGGAGCACCACTTGGAATTTGAGTCCATCTACCTACATGGGTTAGTTATTGCAAGGAAGAGCACTTGTGTATCCAAAAATGACAATCATGAAGCTCAACATAGAATTTGTCAAAGGATATGTTTAAGAGGTTTCGTGCTTCCTCGTCTTCAACCACCATAGTGTAGAGACTTGGTGATGTAGAGATTGCTCAAGATATGAGTGGATTACAATCTCATGGAACTTGATTCCACCAAGTACCTACAAGGGTTAGATAACATGCAAGATACAAATATATCCAAGACATAAGATATTCATCATAAGAGAAATATCAAGGATTAGTCATAAGCTCATGTCTTGCATGTATCCAATGGAGTTTCTACTCCAAGTTTGAAGCATCAATGATGTTCAATTCTCCTCTTAACCTGCAAAACACTTTCTCATCAAGAGTTTTAGTGAATATATCCGCTAATTGCTTTTTGGTGCGAACATGCTTAATATCAATGTCACCCTTAGCAACATGATCTCGAATGAAATGATGACGAACTTCAATATGCTTAGTTCGAGAATGTTGCACAGTATTATGACCAATTTTTATAGCACTTTCATTGTCACAAAGCAATGGAACATGTCTCACATATATCCCATAATCCTTAAGAGTTTGGGTCATCCAAAGTAATTGAGCACAACATGAACCAGCGGCAATATATTCAGCTTCGGCAGTGGATAAGGATACTGAGTTTTGTTTCTTGGAGGACCAAGATACAAGAGATCTACCAAGAAATTGACAAGTACCCGAAGTGGACTTTCTATCAACCTTGTCTCCGGCATAGTCCGAGTCGGAATAGCCAACAAGATCGAAAGAGGCCCTCTTAGGATACCAAATGCCAAAATTTGGTGTATGAATTAAGTATCTCACTATCCTTTTCACGGCCTTAAGATGACATTCCTTAGGGGCAGCTTGATATCGTGCACACATGCACACACTTAGCATGATATCGGGACGTGAAGCACATAGATATAACAATGAACTAATCATAGAGCGATAAACCTTTTGATCAGCTGGTTCACCGTGTTTGGTCAAGTCATTATGTCCACTAGTAGGCATGGGTGTAGACATACCTTTGCATTCTTGCATATTGAACTTCTTGAATAAGTCCTTGGTGTACTTCGTTTGAGAAACAAAGGTACCTTCCTTAGTTTGCTTGATTTGCAACCCAAGAAAGAATTTGAGTTCACTCATCATAGACATCTCAAACTTCTGCGACATTAGCTTCCCAAACTTTTCACTAAAATGAGGGTTAGCAGAACCAAATATGATATCATCAACATAAATTTGGCACACAAATAGTTCTCCATTAACCCTTTTAGTAAAAATAGTAGAATCAATTTCCCCAATTTCAAAGCCTTTTTCAATAAGAAACTTGGTCAAGCATTTATACCAAGCTCTAGGAGCTTGTTTAAGACCATAAAGAGCTTTGTGAAGTTTGTAAACATGATTGGGTTTCTTAGGATTGACAAAGCTGGGAGGTTGCTTAACGTAAACTTCCTCCTCTATTTCACCATTCAGAAAAGCACTTTTAATGTCCATTTGGTACAAGGTGATATCATGATGATTAGCATAGGCAAGTAAGATGCGAATGGACTCAAGTCTAGCAACGGGGGCGTAAGTCTCACCATAGTCCACACCTTCGACTTGTGTGTAGCCTTGGGCGACGAGACGTGCTTTGTTGCGAACTACTTGTCCATTTTCATCTTGCTTGTTGCGAAACACCCATTTGGTACCGATGACGTTGTGGTTGTTGTCGGGCTTCTCAACCAATGTCCAAACTTGATTCCTCTCAAAGTTATGTAGCTCTTCATGCATGGCATTTATCCAATCCGGATCTTCCAATGCTTCTTCAACCTTCATAGGTTCAATGCTAGAGATGAAAGAATAGCTTTCACAAAAGTTAGCTAAACGAGTTTTAGAGCGAGTGATTCTCCCGGTTTGAATGTCATTGTAGATTTGCTCGACGGGATGATCTTTAGCAACTCTTGCTCGAACTCGTGAAAGCTTTTGCTTGGGTCTTCGTTGAACATCTTCTTCATCTTGCTCTTCTTCTTATTGGCCTTCTTCATTGTTGGCATTGTCGTTCTCTTGTCGTGGTGGAGAAGGAGGTTGTTGATGTTCATCTTGATGCACTTCCTCGTTTTCTTCACCTTGGTGTGTCCCGCTTGTGGATGCTTCCGTATCAACTCTTGGTTCACCTTGTCGTGAAGTAGATGCTTCCACTTGGACGGACGAGGTACTCTCCTTTACCTCCGTTGGACGAACCTTGCCAATAGCCAAGTCTTGAATTGCTTCCGAAGGATCTTTGTCACCTACATCAATTGGCAATTGCTCTACTTGCGAGCCGTTAGATTCATCAAACTTCACATCTACTATCTCTTCAACTTTTCGGGTGAAATTGTTGTAGACATGGTAAATGTGAGAGTTTGAGCCATAACCTAGTAGGAAACCTTCATGAGATTTAGGAGCAAATTTAGAGCGACGATGCTTATCAAGAATGTAGCACTTTGAGCCGAACACTCAAAAGTATCCAACTTGGGGTTTGTTACCGGTGAGGAGCTCGTATGCCGTCTTGTCGAGTAGCTTGTGAAGATACAAGCGATTTGTTGCATGACAAGTTGTCTCAACCGCTTCTGCCCAAAAGTGCTTCGGTGTCTTCTACTCATCAAGCATCGTTCTCGCCATCTCAATGAGCGTCTAGTTCTTCCTCTCAACAACTCCGTTTTGTTGAGGTGTGTATGTAGCCGAGAACTCGTGTAAAATCCCTTCTTCGTCAAGAAAGGTGTCCACATTTGCGTTCTTGAACTCCGTTCCGTTGTCGCTGCGAACCTTCTTGATCTTCACTTCAAATTGATTTTGGGCCTTCATAGCGAAGTTTTTGAAGATCTTTTGGACCTGCGATTTATCATCGAGAAAGAACACCCTCGTAAATCTTGAAAAATCATCAACTATAACTAGACCAAAAGAATTTCCACCGAGACTCTTGTAAGAGTTGGGACCAAAGAGATCCATGTGAAGTAGCTCGAGTAGCCTCCTTGTAGTCATGATGTTCTTCACGGGATGCCTTCCTCCAACCTGTTTACCTGCCTGACAAGCGCTGCAAAGTCTATCCTTATCAAATATCACATCGTTAACTCCAAGGATATGATTTCCTTTAATAAGCTTGTCAAGGTTTCTCATACCAACATGACCTAATCGTCTATGCCATAACCAACCTTTTGAGGATTTAGCAATGAAGCAAGTTTTAGGTTGAGCCTTTTTAGTGAAATCAACAATGTATAGATCACCTCTACGCACACTGGTAAAGACCATTTTATGATTATCTCGACAAAACACTTGGCAATCTACTTCAGTAAATAGAACATTGAAACCGAAATTAGCAAGTCTAGATACTGAGAGTAAGTTGTAACCAAGAGATTCAACGAGCATGACATTTTGTATGGAGCTATCATGTGATATGGCCACCTTACCGAGGCCAACCACCTTACCCTTTGAGTTGTCACCAAAGGTGACATACTTTCGAGGACTATCATTATCAGCAAGCTCACGGAACATGTCTTTATCTCCGGTCATGTGATCGGTACATCCACTATCAAGAACCCATTCCTTTCCTCCTGATATGTATCCCCGAAGATTTGTCATAAGACCAAAATGTCTCATTGCATCATCAAGATCCAAGTCACTATCATCATCCTCATCATAGTATCCATGTTCAACATCGTCATGTGGTGGATCAAGTCCTAGAGAGGGTGATTCATTAGAATGAGTTTGATAATCTTGCTTATGAATTTTTGTAGCTTCGGAAATAATGTCACTAATAATACCAACATTTCCTTTGGCATGCATAAGGTTTGTAAGCTCAAATAGACGATGACCAAACATAGGATCACTAGTATTCATCTTACTCAAGGCAATAGACTTATGGAGAATTTCATCAAGATTTTTCAAGGAATAATCTGGAAATCGTTCCTCAAGAAATTTCCATATGGTGTAGGCACACTTAAAAGTAGGCAAACATCCAAGCAAGTTTCTAGGCAATCCTCTAATGATAAGATCGGCAGTTCTAAGATTCCTAATCATGTCAATTGACTCATCATGGGTAGGATGTATAGGATCAACATAAGGTGCACAAGGGCTAGCAATGTACTTGTTAAAATGATATTGATTGAAGATAACAAGCATCTCATTTTTTCACTCATGAAAATACTCTCCATCAAGAATAGCCACTCTATGTCTAAGACTCCCAATAGTAGACTCATCCATCTTCCTCCAATGGTGATTAAACCAAAGCAATGGAGACCAAGGCTCTGATACCACTTGTAGGACCTTGAGAAGAGGTGTCTAGAGGGGGGTGATTGGACACTAAGTACCAAAGTTGCAGTTTTTAAGTTTCTTAAAGTTTAAGTGGAGTTTAGGCACAATTTCAACAATCACAATACATATCAAGCAAGCATGCAAAGAGTATATGAGCAGCGGAAAGTAAAGCATGCAACTTGCAAGAAAGTAAAGGGAAGGGTTTGGAGGATTCAAACGCAATTGGAGACACGGATGTTTTTGGCGTGGTTCCGATAGGTGGTGCTATCGTACATCCACGTTGATGTAGACTTCAACCCATGAAGGGTAAGGGCTGCGCGAGTCCACGGAGGGATCCACCCACGAAGGGTCCATGAAGAAGCAACCTTGTCTATCCCACCATGGCCGTCGCCCACGAAGGACTTGCCTCACTAGCGGTAGATATTCACGAAGTAGGCGATCTCCTTGCCCTCACAAACTCCTTGGTTCAACTCCACAATCTTGTCAGAGGCTCCCAAGTGACACCTAGCCAATCTAGGAGACACCACTCTCCAAGAAGTAACAAATGGTGCGTTGATGATGAACTCCTTGCTCTTGTGCTTCAAATGATAGTCTCCCCAACACTCAACTCTCTCTCATAGGTTTTGGATCTGGTGGAACGAAGATTTGAGTGGAAAGCAACTTGGAGAAGGCTAGAGATCAAGATTCATATGGTAGGAATGGAATATCTTGGCCTCAACACATGAGTAGGTAGTTCTCTCTCAGAAAATGTGTGCTGGAAGTGTAGGTTCAGTCTGATGGCTCTCTCCATGAATGAAGAGGAGGTGGAGGGGTATATATAGCCTCCACACAAAATCTAACCGTTACACACAATCTACCAAACTCAGTGGGACTGAATCGTTAAACTCAGTCAGACCGATTCAGCAAATAATGTGACCGTTAGGGTTTTCGGTGGGATCAAAATGCAACTCGGTGAGACCGACTCGGTTAGGGTTAGGGCATAACGTAATCTCGGTAGGACCGATTACACAAACTCGGTGAGACCGATTTGGTAATAAGCTTTCCAGAGAGTTGGTCAGGCAAACTCGGTGGGACCGATTACACAAACTCGGTGGGACCGATTTTGGTAATAAGTTATCCAGAGAGTTAGCATTGTAATCTCGGTAGTACCGAATTCTCAAACTCGGTGAGACCGATTTTGATAATGGACATACACAGAGAGATTACAGTCCCATCTCGGTAAGACCGAGATCCCTATCGGTAAGACCGATTTGCTTAGGGTTTGTGGCAGTGGCTATGACTTATGGAATCGGTGGCGCCAGATAGGAAGGATCGGTGTGACCGATTTTGGCTTTGGGTTTAGGTCATTTGTGGATGTGGGAAAGTAGTTGAGGGTTTTGGAGCATATCACTAAGCACATGAAGCAAGAGGCTCATTAAGCAACACCTCATCCCTCCTTGATAGTATTGGCTTTTCCTATAGACTCAATGTGATCTTGGACCACTAAAATGTAAAATGAAGAGTCTTGAGCTTGAAGCTTGAGCCAATCCTTTGTCCTTAGCATCTTGAAGGAGTTCCCACGTCCTTTAGTTCATGCCACTCCATTGTTGATCTTATCTGAAACATGCTAGATAAAAGTGTTAGTCCAACAAGAGATATGTTGACATTAATTACCGAAACCACCTAGGGAGCACTTGTGCTTTCACAAGTCTATAGTCACCTACTATGTGTTATGATCCGGCAACCCCGAAGTGACAATAATCGGGACCACTCCCGGTGATGACCATAGTTTGAGGAGTTCATGTATTCACTATGTGCTAATGCTTTGTTCCGGTTCTCTATTAAAAGGAGGCCTTAATATCCCTTAGTTTCCAATAGGACCCCGCTGCCACGGGAGGGTAGGACAAAAGATGTCATGCAAGTTCTTTTCCATAAGCATGTATGACTATATACGGAATACATGCCTACATTACATTGATGAACTGGAGCTAGTTCTGTGTCACCCTATGTTATGACTGTTACATGACGAACCGCATCCGGCATAATTATCCATCTATAATCCGGTGCCTATGAGTTTTCCATATACTGGTTTACACTTATTTACTTTTCCGTTGCTACTGTTATAATCACTACAAAATACCAAAAACATTACTTCTGCTGTCTTTACTTTTGTTACCGTTACCACCACTATCATATTACTTTGCTACTAAACACTTTGCTGCAGATACTAAGTTTCTAGGTGTGGTTGAATTGACAACTCAGCTGCTAATACTTGAGAATATTCTTTGGCTCCCCTTGTGTCGAATCAATAAATTTGGGTTGAATACTCTACCCTCGAAAACTGTTGCGATCCCCTATACTTGTGGGTTATCAAGACCTTTTTCTGGCGTCGTTGCCGGGGAACATAGCTCTATTCTTTGAGTCACTTGGGATTTATATCTGCTGGACACTATGAAGAACTTGAAAGATGATCGAACTACTATTTTTCCCTCAACTACGAGGGGAGGTAAGGGACTGCCATCTAGCCTTGCACTAGATTCTCCTTCTGTTATGAGTAAGTTTGCGATACCTAAACCTACTACTGTTATGAATTCTAATATGTCGCATGTTATTGATGATGCCACTTCTGCTATGCATGATACTTATGATGAAACTACTTCTATGCTTGATACTACTGTGCCCCTTGGTGAATTTCTTGATGAGCAAATTGCTAGGTCTAGAGAAAGAGAAATTATTGAACCTGAACACGATGATGTTAGTGATGATAAAAATATGTCTGCTATTCCTGAGGGTTTTCTTTTTGATGTGGAATCTTCTGCAGCTATTCTTGCTTGCCAGGATAGACATGAACTTAAGAGGTTGCTAGTTAAATGGAGTAAAGAATCTTTTAGAGATAGGATGAAACCCGACCCTGCTTTTGCTACTTCACCTATTTGTGTTCCAGATCAGGATTATTATGATTTTTCTGTTGATCCAGATATAATTACTTTGGTTGAATCTGATCCTTTTTATGGCTATGAATCTGAAACTGTTGTGGCACATCTTACTAGGTTAAATGATATAGCTGCCCTGTTCACTAATAATGAGAGATTGCGCTACCTTTATTTACTCAAAATATTTCCGTTCTCATTAAAGGTTGATGCTAAGATATGGTTTAATTCTCTTGATCATGGTTGTGTGCAAAGTCCCTAGGATATGATTTATTACTTCTGTGCTAAATATTTCCCTGCTCATAAGAAACAAGCTGCTTTGAGGGAAATATACAACTTTGCTCAAATTGAAGAAGAGAGTCTCCCACAAGCTTGGGGGAGGCTTCTCAAGTTACTTAATGCTTTGCCTGATCATCCTCTTAAGAAACCTGAAATATTTGATATCTTTTATAATGGACTGACTGATGCTTCCAGAGATTTCCTGGATAGTTGTGTTGGTTCTCTTTTCAGGGAAAGAACACCGGATGACGCTGAAATTCTATTGAATAATATGTTGGCAAATGAAAATAATTGGGCAGCTCCCGAGCCACCTCCTGAGCCAGTTCCAGAGCCAATTACTGAGCCTATTCCTAAACCAACTCCGAAGAAGAGAGGTGTTCTATTTCTCAGTCCCGAAGATATGCAAGAGGCAAAGAAATCTATGAAATAAAAAGGTATTAAAGCTGAAGATGTTAAGAATTTACCTCCTATTGAAGAAATACATGGTCATAATTTACTGCCTGCTGAAGAAGTATATGATCTCAATTACTTATTTACTGAAGAACCTCACGATATCCCGACACAGGTAGTAAAGGTAAATTCTCTCTATAGATATGATAAAGCTGAAGTGCCTCCTACTAAAATTGCTAGTCAGTGCTTGGATGAGTTTGATGACTTTATGTTTAAGCAAGATGACTTTAATGCTTATTTTGGTAGACAATTAAAACATGATACCTTTATGATTAAACACTTGGGTGATTATATGGCTGATATTAGAGGTGAACTTAAACTTGTTAGCAAACATGCTTCTATGGTTACCACTCAAGTAGAACAAGTACTTAAAGCTCAGAAGGAAGTGCTTGATGAAATGAATAGTAACAAAAATGATTATGTTGTTAGAGTGGCTACTAGAACTTGTAGAATGACTCAGGAACCTTTGTATCCTGAAGGCCACCCTAAGATAATCAAGCAAGATTCTCAAAGAAATAATATTGATGTACCTAGTTCTTCTAAGAGGAAGAAAAACAAAAATGATAGGACTTTGCAAACTTCTAGTGAACCTATTGCTGAACCACCTGAGAATCCAAATGATATCTCTATTTCTGATGCTAAAACACAATCAGGTGATGAACATGAACCTAGTGATGATGTTAATGATAATGTTCATGTTGATGCTCAACCTAGTAATGATAATGATGTAGAAGTTGAACCTGCTGTTGATCTTGATAACCCACAATCAAAGAATCAACGTTATGATAAAAGAGACTTCGTTGCTAGGAAACATGGTAAAGAAAGGGAACCATGGGTTCAGAAACCCATGCTTTTCCTCCGAAACCATCCAAGAAAAAGGATGGTGAGGATCTTGAGCGCTTTGCTGAAATGATTAGACCCATTTTTTTGCGTATGCGATTAACTGATGTGCTCAAAACAAATCCTTATGCTAAGTATATGAAGGATATCATTACTAATAAAAGAAAGATACCTGAAGCTAAAATTTCCACCATGCTTGCTAATTATACTTTTAAGGGTGGAATACCAAAGAAACTTGGAGATCCAGGAGTACCTACTATACCTTGCTCCATTAAAAGAAATTATGTTAAAACTGCTTTATGTGATCTTGGAGCCGGTGTCAGTGTTATGCCTCTCTCTTTATATCGTAGATTTGATTTGAATAAGTTGACACCTACTGAAATATCTTTGCAAATGGCTGATAAATCAACTGCTATACCTATCGGTATTTGTGAGGATGTGCCTGTTGTGGTTGCAAACGTTACTATTTTAACGGACTTTGTTATTCTTGATATTCCCGAGGATGATAGTATGTCTATTATTATTGGAAGACCTTTCCTTAATACTACAGGGGATGTTATTGATTGCACCAAAGGCAATGTCACTTTTCATGTTAATGGCAATGAGCACACGGTACAGTTTCCGAGAAAACAACCTCAAGTTTATAGTATCAATTCTATTGGAAAAATTCCATCAATTATATTTGGAGGTTTTGAATTTCCTCTCCCTATTGTCAAGAAAAAGTATGATATTCTTATTGTTGGGGATTTTCATATCCCCATTAAGGTAACTTAGTGTTATTCGAAGTTTCTCCGGTTCCGTGATTATTCAGAATGAGTTTGTTAACAAGACTTGATCAACCTTGTTAGTGGGTTCATTTTGATGATCACGAGATGGATGAAACTAGAAGCACAACCTTCTGTACCCTCTTTATATTTTCTGTTATTTAGTAGAAATAAAGTAAAATAGTATTTTTCTGTCTGTCTCCTGACTTATCCATGCAATATAAAAATACCCTGAAAATAAAAGTCCTCAGAATGCCATGCCAATTTAATATGATTTTTTCGGGAATATTTGAGGATTTACTGTGCAAAAATTACCGCGGGGGGAGCTGCCACCTGGCCACGAGGGTGGAGGGCGCGCCCCCCTGCCTCGTGGGCCCACGGTGGCCCTCCTCCACTTATTCCTGCACCCATCTTCTTCCTCTGCCTCACACAAACACGAAAAACCAACTCAAGCAAGAGTTCCGGCCCCCGTTGCTGTGATTTTCGATCTCCTTGCTCAAAGCACCTCTCGCAAAATTGCTTGGGGAGATTGCTCCTTGGTATGTGACTCCTGCATTGGTCCAATTAGTTTTTGTTCTAGTGCTTTATTCATTGCAAATTTGTGCTGCATAGGTGACCATGTTCTTGAGCTTGCATGTCAAATTTATATGGTTCCAAGTAGTTCCAATGCTTTATATAGGCTCTAGGCACTTGTGGGAGTTGTTACTATCAATTTTATTGAAGTTGGTTCACTTTTATTTGAAGTTACTAAAAATTTCAGAAATTTTTCAGAGGAAACAATATGATTAGGAGGATGTTCCAAGGTGGTTCTTCAAGGAAGCAAGGTCCCAGACTTGCAATACATGATGCTGACGAGGAACCACCAAGAGACGCTCCTGTGAGGCCTTGTGAATGGCCATCGGAAAATTTTATGAATCATGTGGGAATCAAAGAAGAATTTAGTGCATATTTGAGTAACGCTGGTCTTGAGGACTTTGAAGCTGACAAATGCCCCCAGTATCATGATCTCACAAGTTCATTTGTGAGGAAGTTTGAGTTTTCATCTTCGCGTAATTCTCCTTCAGTCATGTTTGACCTTTATGACAAATCTTATACCATGGATTAGAGGATTTCACTTCTGCTTGCAAACTTCCATCTTGGGGTAATGTCAGGGATCCTCCTAAATCTGAATATAGAGACTTTCTTGCTAGAATAACTATGGGGGAATCTAGAGATATAACACAAGCCACTATAGGTAGCGTTCACTTTCATGCTATACATTATTTTGCTCTCTTCATAGGTAGATGTATTAATGCTAAGGATGAAGCATGTCACATGTGTGCCCCTGATCTCATCATTCTTAGGAGTGCTGTGTTAGGAGACCAATCTTATCATGTGGGAGCCATTGTAGCTCGCAGGTTGCATCAGAATAGACATAATGGAGATTTCTTTGGAGGAATTTATGCAACCCGTTTAGCTAATTTTCTTGAGATAGACATTCGCGAGGGTGATATGGAATTCCCCCTTCTTATTTAGACTTTGATTCTATGGTTTCCCACCAGTTTGTTGAGAGGACTGAACCACCTCTCCAGTATCGACTAATCTTTAACAGACGTCGTGTAGTCCATATTGCTCTTCCTGCTCCTGCCTTCTTTGATTCACAGACAAAAGGAAGATATATTATTACCAGAGAGGAGGCAGGTGAGTACGAGAGGAGAGCGGAGGCTGCTCGACTCCACGCTACAGCTCAAGCGACGATAGCCGCTACATCACAGTATGACCCTAGCTTCACCTACGGATATCCGCCAGGCTATCCCTGGCATTAGACCAACTTAGGCCAAAAGCCTAAACTTGGGGGAGTATGTATTTCCCACCGACATTACATTCATGTTTACACACACTCATTGCTAGATGTCGGTGCTCATACTCTTTCACTGTAATATCCATGCTAGTTTATTTTCTTTTTCCTGCTTTCTTCTTGTGTGTTTGATAGACCTTAAGAAAAAACCAAAAAAAATAGTTAGTTTACTTTCCATGCTTGTAGTAATTAAAATGAAAACCCAAAAATATTTCCCGTTCTTCTTTTACTTGTTGGGAGCTTTCCCGTGTAAATAGTTTTTATTTCTTTTCCTTTCTTTGGGGGTCGAGAAGGCCATATTGAAAATGCTTAGTGGCTCTTATATGCATGATTGTTTATTTAATTTAGAGCCCATATTACTTGTCTTCTCTCTTGAGTTGAATGCTTGCAGATTCCAGCTTAGTCCAATGCACGTGCACTCTTATTATTATTCACATCCTTTGGTTGTGCAAGTGAAAGGCAATAATGATGATATATGATGGGCTTATTGGGATGAGAAAAGCTGTTATGAACTCGACCTCTCTTGTTTTTGTACATATGATGATTCATCGTTCCTGAGTTAGCTATTATGAAGTAAACATATTTGCAATGACCTTTAGAGATTATAGTTGCTTGTGCCATGCTTGATTAGCTATGAGTTATAATGGTTTACCTTGCGTGCCAACATGTTATTAGAATGATTATGATGTGGTATGATGGGATGGTATCCTCCTTTAAATGAATTGAGTGACTCGACTTGGCACATGTTCACGCATGTAGTTGAATCAAATCAACATAGTCTTCATGATATTTATGTTCATGGTGGATTATATCCTACTCATGCTTGTATTCGGTGTAAATTAATTTTAATGCATGTTTACGACTGTTGTCACTCTCTCAGTTGGTCGCTTCCCGGTCTTTTGCTAGCCTTCACCTGTACTAAGCGGGAATACTGCTTGTGCATCCAAACTCCTTAAACCCCAAAGTTATTCCATATGAGTCCACTATACCTTCCCATATGCGGTATTTACCTGCCGTTCCAAGTAAATTTGTATGTGCCAAACTCTAAACCTTCAAATAAACATTCTGTTTTGCATGCTCGAATAGCTCATATGTCAATTAGAGCTGCCCTTATCTTCCGTGTTAGGCGGGTTATTCTCAAGAGGAGTGGACTCCGCTCCTCATTCACGAGAAAATGGCTGGTATCTGGGATGCCTAGTCCCATGCTTTATGCAAACTAAATCAAAATAACTGCAAACAAAGCTCCCCCTGGGACCCATTGAATGTTGGAGGCACTCGTTGTTTCGAGCAAGCCATGGATTGATGCTTATGGAGGAGGGGGAGTATAAACTTTACCATTCTGTTTGGGAACCACCTATAATCTGTTTAGCATGGAAAATATCGTCGTCTTTTAGTTGTTATGTTGACAATGAAAGTATGCCATTCAAAATATAATTTATCTCTATTTCAAAACCGAGCTCTGGCACCTCTACAAATCCCTGCTTCCCTCTGCGAAGGGCCTATCTATTTACTTTTATGTTGAGTCATCACCCTTCTTATTAAAAAGCACCCGCTAGAGAGCACACTGTCGTTTGCATTCATTATAATTGGTTTATATTGGGTATGACTTGACTGGATCTCTTTTACCATGAATTACAATGTTTAGTCAGTCCTTGATATTTAAAGGTGCTCTGCATTTATGTTTTGCGATCTGAAAGGGCTAGCGAGATACCATTTTGTTATATCATGTTATGATTATTTTGAGAAAGTGTTGTCATCCGAGTTTTATTATTATGGCTCGCTAGCTGATTATGCTATTGATATGAGTAATTGTGAGACCTACGTGTTATTGTGAGTATGGTTAGTTCATAATAAGTGTTGAAACTTGAATGTTGGCTTTTCATGTTTACAACAACAAGAGCAAACAGAGTTTGTAAAAGTTTTTCTTTTTCTCTTTCAGTTTGTCAACTGAATTGCTTGAGGACAAGCAAGGGTTTAAGCTTGGGGGAGTTGATATGTCTCCGTCGTATCTACTTTTCCAAACACTTTCGCCCTTGTTTTGGACTCTAACTTGTATGATTTGAATGGAACTAACCCGGACGAACGCTGTTTTCAGCAGAATTGCCATGGTGTTGTTTTATGTGAAGAAAATAAAAGTTCTCGGAATGACCTGAAACTCCACGGAACACCTTAGAACAAACAATAAAAAATCCTCGCAAAAGATGAAGACCAGGGGGCCCACACCCTGTCCACGAGGGTGGGGGCGCCCCCCTGGGCGTGCCCCCCTACCTCGTGGGACCCCTAGTGGCCCTCCGACGCCAACTCCAACTCCATATATTGGCTTTCGGGGAGAAAAAATCAGAGAGAAGAAATCATCGCGTTTTACGATACGGAGCCGCCACCAAGCCCTAATCTCTCTCGGGAGGGCTGATCTGGAGTCCGTTCGGGGCTCCGGAGAGGGGGATTCGTCGTCGTCGTCATCATCAACCATCCTCCATCACCAATTTCATGATGATCACCGCCGTGCGTGAGTAATTGCATCATAGGCTTGCTGGACGGTGATGGGTTGGATGAGATTTATCATGTAATCGAGTTAGTTTTGTTAGGGTCTGATCCCTAGTATCCGTTATGTTCTGAGATTGATGTTGCTATGACTTTGCTATGCTTAATGCTTGTCACTAGGGCTCGAGTGCCATGATTTCAGATCTGAACCTATTATATTTTCATGAATATATGTGTGTTCTTGATCCTATCTTGCAAGTCTATAGTCACCTACTATGTGTTATGATCCGGCAACCCCGAAGTGACAATAATCGGGACCACTCCCGGTGATGACCATAGTTTGAGGAGTTCATGTATTCACTATGTGCTAATGCTTTGTTCCGGTTCTCTATTAAAAGGAGGCCTTAATATCCCTTAGTTTCCAATAGGACCTCGCTGCCACGGGAGGGTAGGACAAAAGATGTCATGCAAGTTCTTTTCCATAAGCACGTATGACTATATACGGAATACATGCCTACATTACATTGATGAACTGGAGCTAGTTCTGTGTCACCCTATGTTATGACTGTTACATGACGAACCGCATCCGGCATAACTATCCATTGCTAATCCGGTGCCTATGAGTTTTCCATATACTGGTTTACACTTATTTACTTTTCTGTTGCTACTGTTACAATCACTACAAAATACCAAAAACATTACTTCTGCTGTCTTTACTTTTGTTACCGTTACCACCACTATCATATTACTTTTCTACTAAACACTTTGCTGCAGATACTAAGTTTCTAGGTGTGGTTGAATTGACAACTCATCTGCTAATACTTGAGAATATTCTTTGGCTCCCCTTGTGTCGAATAAATAAATTTGGGTTGAATACTCTACCCTCGAAAACTGTTGCGATCCCCTATACTTGTGGGTTATCAATGCACAAAGGTAAATCAAGGAGCCAATCATGGAGCGATATTCCTTTTGATCCACCGCTTTACCATTGGGATCAATGTCAAGTTGGCACTTGGTGGGCATTGGAGTGGAATTCAGCTTGACATCACTTAGCTTGAATCTTTTTAGCATATCTTGAGTGTATTTGGCATGGTTGATGAAGGTACCTTCTCTTCTTTGCTTGATATCAAAACCGAGGAAGAACTTCAACTCTCCCATCGAAGACATCTTGAACTTAGAGGTCATGAGAGCGGCAAATTCCTCATTGAAAGCTTTGTTAGGGGAACCAAAGATAATATCATCAACATATAGTTGGCACACAAACAACTCCCCTTTGACCTTCTTAGTAAAAAGAGTGGGATCGATTTGCCCGACTTCAAATCCACGATCTTGCAAAAACGCACGTGGGGCTTGCTTGAGGCCATAGAGTGCCCTATCGAGTTGATACAAATGATCGGGGAAGTAGGGATCCTCGAACCCGGGGGGTTGCTTGACATAAACCAACTCATTAATAGGACAATTAAGAAAAGCACTCTTCACATCCATTTGTTGTAACTTAAAGTTGTGATGGGAAGCATAAGCAATCAACAAACAAATGGATTCAAGGTGAGCAACGGGGGCAAAGGTTTCACCGCAGTCGATACCCTCGACTTGGGAGTAGCCTTGTGCTACCAATCTTGCCTTGTTGCGAATGATGGTCCCATGAGCATCTTGCTTGTTCTTGAATATCCACTTGGTTCCAATGACATTGTGGTTCCCCGTTGGCCTTGGAACCAATCTCCACACCTTGTTGTACTCAAAGTTGCTGAGTTCTTCATGCATGGCATTGAGCCAATCCGGATCTTCGAGCGGCTCATAGACCTTTTGAGGTTCAACACAAGAGACAAACGCGTGATGTTCACAATAGTTTGCTAATTGTCTATGAGTGCTTACCCCCTTTCTTAGGCTTCCAACCACATTTTCCATGAGATGACCTTGGGTAGTGAGCTTGGAAGCAATCTTCGCGGCATGACGCTCTAATTCCTCCTCAGATGTGAAAGGAGAAGGGGGTAACTTCTTGATCATCTTGAGCATCGTCTTGAGCTTGTTCTTGATCTTGAGCTTGCTCTTGATCTTGAACTTGCTCAAGGGGGAGAACTTGACCTTGGGCATCATTTGGTGGTTCACCACCATCTTGAGGTTGATCCTGCCCTTGGTCTTGTTCATGAGGTTGAGGGCCTTCACTTTGTTCTTCGGAAGCGTGTGGGTCTTGGGTTGGTGATGGCTGATACGTCTCCAACGTATCTATAATTTTTGATTGCTCCATGCTACATTATCGATTGTTTTGAACTATAATGGGCTTTATTTTCCACTTTTATATTATTTTTGGGACTAACCTATTAACCGGAGGCCCAACCCAGAATTGATGTTTTTTGCCTTTTTCAGTATTTCGAAGAAACAGAATATCAAACGGAGTCCAAACGGAATGAAACCTTCGGGAACGTGATCTTCTCACCGAACGTGATCCAGGAGACTTGGACCCTACTCCAAGAAGCGCCAGAGGTGGTCACGAGTGTGGAGGGCGCCCCCCTGGGCACGCCCCCCTACCTCGTGGGCCCCCTGACACTCCACCGACGTACTCCTTCCTCCTATATATACCTACGTACCCCCAATAGACCAGAGGAGGAGCCAAAAACCTAATTCGACCGTCGTACCTTCCTCTATCCACGAGATCCCATCTTGGGGCCTGTTCCGGAGCTCCGTCGGAGAGGGCATCTACCACGGAGGGCTTCTACATCAACACCATAGCCCCTCCGATGAAGTGTGAGTAGTTTACTTCAGACCTTCGGGTCCATAGCTAGTAGCTAGATGGCTTCTCATCTCTTTTTGGAGATCTATACAATGTTCTCCCCCTCTCTCGTGGAGATCTATACGATGTAATCTTCTTTTTGCGGTGTGTTTGTTGAGACCGATGAATTGTGGGTTTATGATCCAGCTTATCTATGAATAATATTTGAATCTTCTCTGAATTCTTTTATGTATGATTGAGTTATCTTTGCAAGTCTCTTCGAATTATCCATTTGGTTTGGCCAACTAGATTGGTAGTTCTTGCAATGGGAGAAGTGCATAGCTTTGGGTTCAATCTTGCGGTGTCCTTACCTAGTGACAGAAAGGGTTGCAAGGCACGTATTGTATTGTTGCCATCGAGGATAACAAGATGGGGTATTTATCATATTGCATGAATTTATTCCTCTACATCATGTCATCTTGCTTAAGGAGTTACTCTATTTTTAACTTAATACTCTAGATGCATGCTGGATAGCGGTCGATGAGTGGAGTAATAGTAGTAGATGCAGAATCGTTTCGGTCTACTTGTCTCGGACGTTATGCCTATATACATGATCATACCTAGATAACCTCATAACTATGCTCAATTTTGTCAATTGCTCAACAGTAATTTGTTCACCCACCGTAGAATACTTATGCTCTTGAGAGAAGCCACTAGTGAAACCTATGGCCCCCGGGTCTATTCTCATCATATTAATCTCCATCACTTTATTCACTTGCTTTGCTTTTACTTTTTACTTTGCATCTTTATACCAAAAATACCAAAAATATTATCTCTATCAGATCTCACTCTCGTAAGTGACCGTGAAGGGATTGACAACCCCTAATTGCGTTGGTTGCGAGTAGCTATCGTTTTGTGCAGGTACGAGGGACTTGCGCGTGACCTCCTACTGGATTGATACCTTGGTTCTCAAAAACTGAGGGAAATACTTACGCTACTATGCTGCATCATCCTCTCCTCTTCGGGGAAAACCAACGCAAGCTCGAGACGTAGCAAGAAGGATTTCTGGCGCCGTTGTCGGGGAGGCTTACGCAAAAGTCAACATACCAAGTACCCATCACAATCCCTATCTCTCGCATTACATTATTTGCCATTTTCCTCTCGTTTTCCTCTCCCCCACTTCACCCTTGCCGTTTTATTCGCCCTCTCTTTCCCAATCTCCTCCTCTCTTTCCGTTGCCTTTTCCTTGTCCTTTTGTTTTCTCGTGTGTTAGTTTGCTTGCTTGTCGTGATGGCTCAAGATGCCACCAAATTGTGTGACTTCAGCAATACCGATAATAATGATTTCCTTAGCACTCCGATTGCTCCTCTTGCCAATACTGAATCTTGTGAAATCAATACTGCTTTGTTGAATCTTGTTATGAAAGATCAATTCGCCGGCCTTCCTAGTGAAGATGCCGCTACTCATCTGAATAGCTTCATTGATTTATGTGATATGTAAAAGAAAAAAGATGTCGATAATGATGTCATTAAATTGAAGCTATTTCCTTTTTCACTTAGAGATCGTGCTAAAGCGTGGTTTTCATCTTTGCCTAAAAACAGTATTGATTCTTGGAACAAGTGCAAAGATGCTTTTATCTCTAAGTATTTTCCTCCCGCTAAGATTATCTCTCTTAGAAACGATATTATGAATTTTAAGCAACTTGATCATAAACATGTTGCACAAGCTTGGGAGAGAATGAAATTAATGCTACGTAATTGTCCTACTCATGGTTTGAACTTCTGGATGATTATACAAAAAATTTATGCTGGATTGAATTTTGCTTCTAGAAATCTTTTCGATTCGGCAGCGGGAGGCACTTTTATGGAAATCACTTTAGGAGATGCTACTAAACTCCTAGATAATATTATGGTTAATTATTCTCAATGGCATACTGAAAGATCTACTAATAAAAAGGTGCATGCTATAGAAGAAATCAATGTTTTGAGTGAAAGGATGGATGAACTTAGGAATTTATTTGCTAAGAGTGTTTCTTCTGATCCTAATAATATGCCTTTATCTACTTTACTTGAGAATAATAATGAATCTATGGATGTGAATTTTATTGGTAGGAATAGTTTTGGTAACAATGCGTATAGAGGGAATTTTAATTCTAGGCCTTATCCTAGTAATCCTTCTAATAATTATGGAAATTCCTGCAACAACTCTTATGGAAATTTTAATAAGATGCCCTCTGAATTTGAGAGTAGTGTTAAAGAGTTTATGAATTCACAAAAGAATTTTAATGCTTTGCTTGAAGAGAAATTGCTTAAAGTTGATGATTTGGCTAGGAACGTTGATAGAATTTCTCTCGAGATTGATTCTTTAAAGCTTAGGTCTATTCCTCCTAAGCGTGATATCAATGAGTCTCTCAAAGCCATGAGAATTTCCATTGATGAGTGCAAAGAAAGAACCGCTAGGATGCGTGCTTCCAAAGATGCCTTTATTAAAGTGTGTTCTCCTAATTCCTATGAAAATCAAGACGAAGATCTAAAAGTTATTGATGTGTCCCCTATCAAATCTTTGTTTTGCAATATGAATCCTTTACCTAGAAGGCGTTCTAAGAATTCTGAGTTTTTGGATCTTGATGATGAAATTGATAAAAGTGGGATTGAAAGAAATATAAATCAAGATATTGCTAAACCCACTATTTTGGATCTCAAGGAATTTAATTATGAAAATTGCTCTTTGATTGATTGTATTTCCTTGTTGCAGTCCGTGCTAAATTCTCCTCATGCTTATAGTCAAAATAAAGCTTTTACCGAACACATTGTTGATGCCTTAATGCAATCTTATGAAGAAAAGCTTGAGTTGAAAGTTTCTATCCCTAGAAAACTCTATGATGAATGGGAACCTACCATTAAAATTAAAATTAAAAATTATGAGTTTCATGCTTTGTGTGATTTGGGTGCTAGTGTCTCTACTATTCCCAAAACTTTATGCGATTTGCTAGATTTTCGTGATTTTGATGATTGCTCTCTAAACTTGCATCTTGCGGATTCCACTATTAAAAAACCTATGGGAATAATTAATGATGTGCTCATTGTTGCAAATAGGAATTATGTGCCCGTAGATTTTATCATCCTTGATATAGATTGCAATCCCTCATGTCCTATTATTCTTGGTAGACCTTTCCTTAGAACGATTGGTGCAATTATTGATATGAAGGAATGGAATATTAGATTCCAATTTCCCTTAAAGAAGGGTATGGAACACTTCCCTAGAAAGAAAATAAAATTACCATATGAATCTATTATGAGAGCCACTTATGGATTGCCTACCAAAGATGGCAATACCTAAATCTATCCTTGCTTTTATGCCTAGCTAAGGGCGTTAAACGATAGCGCTTGTTGGGAGGCAAACCAATTTTATTTTGTATTTTTTGTTTTTGATTATGTTTAGGAATAAATAATCCATATACCTTCTGTTTTGATGTGGTTTTATGTTTTAATTAGTGTTTGTGCCAAGTAGGACCTATAGGATAACCTACGATGATAGTTGATTTGATTCTGCTGAAAAACAGAAACTTTGCGCGCACGAATTTAGTTATGATAAATCACAGGAACGTTCTTTTGCATTGATTCTTTTTGCTGCTGATCAATAAACAAATTTTCCAGGACTTCCTATTTTGGTAGAATTTTAAGAGTTCCAGAAGTTTGCGTTAGTTACAGATTTCTACAGACTGTTCTGTTTTTGACAGATTCTGTTTTTCGTGTGTTGTTTGCTTATTTTGATGAATCTATGGCTAGTAAAATAGTTTATGATCCATAGAGAAGTTGGAATACAGTAGGTTTAACACCAACATAAATAAAGAATGAGTTCATTACAGTACCTTGAAGTAGTCTTTTGTTTTCTTTCTCTAACGGAGCTCACGAGATTTCTGTTGAGTTTTGTGTTGTGAAGTTTTCAAGTTTTGGGTGAATTCTTTTGATGGATTATGGAACAAGGAGTGGCAAGAGCCTAAGCTTGGGGATGCCCATGGCACCCCCAAGATAATCCAAGGACACCAAAAAGTCAAAGCTTGGGGATGCCCCGGAAGGCATCCCCTCTTTCGTCCGCTTCCATCAGTAATTTACTTGGAGCTATATTTTTATTCACCAACATGATATGTGTTTTGCTTGGAGCGTCTTGTATTATTTGTGTCTTTGCTTGTTAGTTTACCACAATCATCCTTTCTGTACACACCTTTTGAGAGAGCCATACATGAATTGAAATTTGTTAGAATACTCTATGTGCTTCACTTATATCTTTTGAGCTTGATAGTTTTGCTCATAGTGCTTCACTTATATCCTTTTGAGCGTGATAATTTTTGCTCTAGTGCTTCACTTAAATCTTTTAGAGCACGGTGGTGGATTTGTTTTAAATAAACTTGATTTCTCATGCTTCACTTATATTATTTTGAGAGTCGTTAATAGCATGGTAATTTGCTTAATGTTAATATACTTGGTATTCAAGATATGTGAAACTTTCTTTTGAGTGCGTTGAATACTAAGATAAGTTTGATGCTTGATAATTGTTTTGAGATATGGAGGTGATAATATCAAAGTCGTGCTAGTTGAATAGTTGTGAATTTGAGAAATGCTTGTGTTGAAGTTAGCAAATCCCGTAGCATGCACGTATGGTTAAAGTTGTGTAACAAATTTGAAACATGAAGTGTACCTGGCTTGTGCATCCTTATGAGTGGCGGTCGGGGACAAGCGATGGTCTTTTCCTACCAATCTATCCCCCTAGGAGCATGCGCGTAGTACTTGATTTTTGATGGCTTCTAAATTTTTGCAATAAGTATATGAGTTCTTTTGACTAATGTTGAGTCCATGGATTATACGCACTCTCACCTTTCCACCTTTGCTAGCCTCTTCGGTACCGTGCATTGCCCTTTCTCACATCGAGAGTTGGTGCAAACTTCGCCGGTGCATCCAAACCCCGTGATACGATACACTCTATCACACATAAACCCCCTTTTATCTTCCTCAAAACAGCCACCATACCTACCTATTATGGCATTTCCATAGCCATTCCGAGATATATTGCCATGCAACTTTCCACCGTTCCGTATGAAACAATTGCTTGGCTTGTCATCGGGGGTATAGAAGTTGGGAACATCTTTGTGTGACAAAAATGAAGCATAGCCTAACTATAAGATTTTGTAGGGATGAACTTTCTTTTGCCATGCTATTTTGAGAAGACATGATTACTTTGATTAGTATGCTTGAAGTATTATTATTTCTATGTCAATATGAACTTTTGTCTTGAATCTGTCGGATCTGAATATTCATACCATGATTAAGAAGATTTACATTGAAATTATGCCAAAGTATCACTCCGCATCAAAAATTCTCTTTTTATCATTTACCTACTCGAGGACGAGCAGGAATTAAGCTTGGGGATGCCTGATACGCCTCCAACGTATCTATAATTTTTGATTGCTCCATGCTACTTTATCTATTGTTTTGGACTATAATGGGCTTTATTTTCCACTTTTATATTATTTTTGGGACTAACCTATTAACCGGAGGCCCGGCCCAGAATTGCTGTTTTTTTGCCTTTTTCAGTATTTTGAAGAAACAGAATATCAAACTGAGTCCAAACGGAATGAAACCTTTGGGAACGTGATCTTCTCACCGAACGTGATCCAGGAGACTTGGACCCTACTCCAAGAAGCGCCAGAGACGGTCACGAGGGTGGAGGGCGCGCGCCCCTGGGCGCACCCCTACCTCGTGGGCCCCCTGACGCTCCACCGACGTACTCCATCCTCCTATATATACCTACATACCCCCAATAGACTAGAGGAGGAGCCAAAAACCTAATTCCACCATCGTACCTTCCTGTATCCACGAGATCCCATCTTGGGGCCTGTTCTGGAGCTCCGCCGGAGAGGGCATCTACCATGGAGGGCTTCTACATCAACACCATAGCCCCTCCGATGAAGTGTGAGTAGTTTACTTCAGACCTTCGGGTCCATAGCTAGTAGCTAGATGGCTTCTTATCTCTTTTTGGATCTCAATACAATGTTCTCCCCCTCTCTCGTGGAGATCTATTCGATGTAATCTTCTTTTTGCGGTGTGTTTGTTGAGATCGATGAATTGTGGGTTTATGATCTAGCTTATCTATGAATTATATTTGAATCTTCTCTGAATTCTTTTATGTATGATTGAGTTATCTTTGCAAGTCTCTTCGAATTATCCGTTTGGTTTGGCCAACTAGATTGGTAGTTCTTGCAATGGGAGAAGTGCATAGCTTTGGGTTCAATCTTGCGGTGTCCTTACCCAGTGACAGAAAGGGTTGCAAGGCACGTATTGTATTGTTGCCATCGAGGATAACAAGATGGGGTATTTATAATATTGCATGAATTTATTCCTCTACATCATGGCATCTTGCTTAAGGCGTTACTCTGTTTTTAACTTAATACTCTAGATGCATGCTGGATAGCGGTCGATGAGTGGAGTAATAGTAGTAGATGCAGAATCGTTTCGGTCTACTTGTCTCGGACGTGATGCCTATATACATGATCATACCTAGATAACCTCATAACTATGCTCAATTTTGTCAATTGCTCAACAATAATTTGTTCACCCACCGTAGAATACTTATGCTCTTGAGAGAAGCCACTAGTGAAACCTATGGCCCCCGGGTCTATTCTCATCATATTAATCTCCATCACTTTATTAACTTGCTTTGCTTTTACTTTTTACTTTGCATCTTTATACCAAAAATAACAAAAATATTATCTCTATCAGATCTCACTCTCGTAAGTGACCGTGAAGGGATTGACAACCCCTAATCGCGTTGGTTGCGAGTAGCTATCGTTTTGTGCAGGTACGAGGGACTTGCGCGTGACCTCCTACTGGATTGATACCTTGGTTCTCAAAAACTGAGGGAAATACTTACGCTACTGTGCTGCATCATCCTCTCCTCTTCGGGGAAAACCAACGCAAGCTCGAGACGTAGCAATGGCTCCACTTGAGTGGAGCATTGTCCTTCTCATTCTACCACAAGGGGTTCCTCAATGGGTAGGATATGACCCACACCCATTCTTCTTATGGCTTGGGGAGGAATTTCATCACCTACATCACAAGTACCACTTTGCTCCACTTGGGAGCCATTATTTTCGTGAAACTCCACATCACACGTCTCCTCAATAAGTCTGGTGGACTTGTTGAGGACACGGTAAGCATGAGAGTTTGTAGCATAACCAACAAATATTCCCTCATAAGCTCTAACCTCAAATTTAGACAAACGAACACCTTTCTTGAGAATGAAACACTTACACCCGAACACCTGGAAGTACTTGAGGTTGGGTTTGTTATCGGTAAGTATTTCATAAAGGAGTCTTGTTCAAGCCTTTGCGGAGATAGAGCCTATTGGATGCATGACATATTGTGTTGATGGCTTCGGCCCAAAAGTTGTATGGAGACTTGAACTCTGCCATCATGGTCCTTGCCGCATCCATCAACGTCCGGTTCTTCCTCTCCATGACACCATTTTGTTGAGGGATATATGGTGGAGAATATTGATGCTTGATCCCCTCATCACTAAGAAACTCATCCAAGGTGTAGTTCTTGAACTCGGTGCCGTTGTCACTTCTTATTATCAAGATCTTTGCATCATGTTGACATTGAGCTTCATTTGCAAAGTCGATAACGGTTTGTTGAGTCTCGCTCTTCCTCTTGAAGAAATATACCCAAGTGTATCTTGAATAATCATCCACAATCACCAAGCAATACTTTCTACCTCCAAGACTATCAGAGGATGGAGGCCCAAAGAGATCCATGTGAAGGAGCTCCAAGGGTCTCTTCGAGTAGATGATAGTCGTGGGAGGGTGAGCCTTCTCATGAAGCTTTCCTTCGATACAAGCACTGCAAGCACGATCTTTGGCAAAACTAACATTTGTTAGTCCACGGACATGGTCCCCCTTGAGAAGACTTTGAAAAGATATCATATTGACGTGGGCTAAACGGCGATGCCAAAGCCATCCCACATCAACTTTAGCCATTAGGCATGTCGCGGTCTTAGTGGGTCGCTCCGAGAAGTTAATCACATAAAGACTGTTCTCGACATGCCCAACAAAGGCTACTTTAAGAGTCTTGCTCCACAAGAGGTCCACGGTATCAATATCAAAGAAAGTGGCAAAGCCCATGAGTGCAAGTTGACGAACGGAAAGTAGATTGTAAGCAAGGGACTCAACAAGCATGACTTTCTCGATCGTTAGATCATGAGAAATGACAACCTTGCCAAGACCCAATACCTTAGAAGACGAGGCATCACCCCACTCGATGTTGGTGGGCATAGAAGGGATCTTGTGCACGTCCACCACCAAGTCCTTGCTTCTGGTCATATGATTTATTGCTCCACTATCGAGCAACCATGATCCCCCACCGGAAGCAAACACCTACAAGAGATCAATGCTTGGTTTTAGGTACCCATTTAGTAATGGGTCCTTTGATGTTAGTAACAAGGGTCTTAGGAACCCAAATAGACCATTCAATGTACTCATAAGGAGAACCAACAAATTTAGCATAAACATGCCCATCACTAGCACGGCACAACACATAAGAAGAATTAAAGTCGTCGGCTTTGTTGGAAGGGGTGGCATTGCCCTTTTTGACATCACCACCCTTCACATTGTTCTTCTTCTCCTGAGAAGCACCCTCTCCCTCCTTCACAAAAGTTTGCTTGAGAGGAGGAGGTCGTCTGGCCTTGTCGTTCTTCTTCTTGTTCTTGGACTTCGGTGCGAACCCAACTCCCTCCTTGGCCACAACTTCCTTTTGATTGCTCAAAAGGTCATTGAGGTTCTTCTCACCTTGTATGCACGTCACAAGGCCTTTCTCGAGTTGCTCCTTCAACTTGGCATTCTCCTTGAGGGAGTCCTGGACTAGAGGGTGTCCGGATAGCCGGACTATCATCATCGGCCAGACTCCAAGACTATGAAGATACAAGATTGAAGACTTCGTCCCGTGTCCGGATGGGACTTTCCTTGGCGTGGAAGGCAAGCTTGGCAATACGGATATGTATATCTCCTACCATTGTAACCGACTCTGTGTAACCCTAGCCCTCTCCGATGTCTATATAAACCGGAGGGTTTTAGTCCGTACGACACACAACCATTA
This sequence comes from Triticum timopheevii, assembly GCA_963921465.1. Taxonomy (NCBI): domain Eukaryota; kingdom Viridiplantae; phylum Streptophyta; class Magnoliopsida; order Poales; family Poaceae; genus Triticum; species Triticum timopheevii. The sequence goes on from OY997272.1 coordinate 501,837,167, forward strand.
CAACAATCATACCATAGGCTAGCTTCTAGGGTTTAGCCTCCTTGATCTCGTGGTAGATCCACTCTTGTACTACCCATATCATCAATATCAATCAAGCAGGAGTAGGGTTTTACCTCCATCGAGAGGGCCCGAACCTGGGTAAAAACATCGTGTCCCTTGTCTCCTGTTACCATCCGCCTAGACGCACAGTTCGGGACCCCCTACCCGAGATCCGCCGGTTTTGACACCGACACTCCTCCACAAGATGCACATGCTCACAACACGGGTTAGTGGCATTTGCATTATCAATTAATACCATATGAGGAAAGGTGGCCTTTTCTTTGGTTATCTTAACTTGGAGTTGATCATGAGACTCCTTGAGGCTAGCTTGAGCACCCTTCAAGACCTTGTGGGCCTTGTCGAATAAATAAAACTCCTCCTTGAGTCTAGCATGGTCAACACCAAGTTTAGCCTTCTCAGAAGTTAGCACACGAGACACAACAAGAGCATGATCAAGATCCTTTTTTAACTTAGCATGGTAATCGTTGTGTGACTCCTCAAGAGCCAAACGATGCCCACGCTCTTCCTCAAGAGCATTAGAGAGATCCGATATCTCATTGGCATAGTCACGACTATGATCTTCCATCTTAGAGATGGTTTCTTCATGAGCCTCGATCATGTCATTGGCTTCACCAAGTTGTTCCAAGAGAGCAACAAAGTGCTTCTTGGATTTGCCCTTGAGCTTACTCATAAAAGACTCAAATTCATTCACTTCCTCATTAGACCCCTCACTTTCATCAATGCCATCCGTCAAGGAGGGATTAGTAATGATGGTGGTTTTGATGTTGGGGGTTACCTTGTTGGTGGATTTAGCCATGAGACACTTGGCGGTGATGTTCTCATTGGGTGAGTCAAAGAGGGACACCCGTGGAGTTGTGGCAATGGCAACGGAGGCCATGGCCATGGCTTCACTATCTTCATCATCATCGTCATCCTCATGGTATTCTTCTTGAACCACCAACCCTCGAGTAGGAGTCTTTTTAGTGAAGTTGTTCTTGTTGGGGAAGGACTTGGCTTTGTCTTTTCGGATGAGCTTGCCACCATTGTCTTCCCGCTTCTCGTAAGGGCAATCCACAAAAAAAATGGCTCACATTGCCACAACTGTAACATGTTCTCACACGTTGCTTGCCCTTGAACCCACTTGAGTTGTTCTTGTTGAAGTTGGGCCTTGTGTTCTTCTTGCTCCAAAATTGCCTTGAAGCAAGAGCCATGTGCTCATGATAATCATATTTCGTATCTTCGGGGTTGCTCTCCTCATCTTCCTCTTCTTCCTCTTCTTCCACAATAACCTTGGCCTTCAAGGAAAGGTTGGGCTTCTTTGCCCTTTGAGAGCGCAGCACCGCGTTGTCAGCGGTCTTGTCCAAGATCCTCATTGCCTCAAACTCATCCAACACTTCATTTGAGGTCAAGGAGTGAAAGTCCGGTCTTTGACGGATGACGGAGGACAAGGCCTTGTGGTAAGGCATCGTTGCTTTGAGGAACTTGCGCTTGATCCAATTGTCATCCGTGTCCTTGTTCCCATGATCTCGGAGTGAGACCGCAAGTTTGGTTACTCTCCGAAATAGCTCACGAGGTTCTTCATCTTCTTTCATTGCAAACTCATCGGCTTCATCTTGCACCACTTCATAGTTGGAGCGTTGAATGCTCGTGCTTCCCTTATAGAGGGAAACAACACAACGCCATGCATCTTTGGCAATGGCGAAGGGTCGAAGATGAGGGAGATCTTCGGGTAGAACTGCATCTTGAATGATGAAGAGAGCATTCTCATTGAATTGATTATCCATTGCTTCTCTAGGGGTGAAGTTGCTTTGGTCATGTGGATGGAAACCTTCTTCAATGATTCTCCAAAGATTAGTATTCACATGATTTAAATGACGCTTGAAGCGATGAACCCAAGAATCAAAGTCCTCATTTTTCACAATCTTAGGAGGTGGGTCGGCATGATTTAAATGAGTAGAAGGAAGCGGTCCTCCATAAATTGGAGGTTCCACATGGGCAAAGATGCCGGTGCCATTTCTACCACTAGTAGAAGGACCCTTTTCACTAGTAGCTTCCCCCTTGTCGGAGTTAGCATCCGTCACCTTATCTGTGGGATCACCCACTTTCAACGGTGAGGTAGATAGTTTAAGTCCTTCTAAGAATTTATTAAACATGCTTTCAACCTCGGTTGTCATGGAGGTTTTCAATGTGTCCAAAGCCACATTGAATTCCTCACGAGACACCGCGGTTCCCCCATCACCCGTAGACGAGCTCGGATTCACACGGAGATCGGAGATCTTGTCGCGGAATCCGCTTGGTAAGTGGTGGTGTCTCAATAAATACCTCAAGTGGTCCTATCTAACCGAGTAGAGAGCTTTCCTGATGTCTAACTTGAAGAGCAAGATTGGAGATTTGTTGCAGTGAAATCGACGAGCCAAGTTGCGGACATACATAAAGTTATCGTGGATGCTCCTTTTCTTGATGAATGCACTTTGCGTATTGGAAACGATATTTGGCATGTGATGGGTGAGACAAGTGGCCATCATCTTGGCAATGATCTTCACAACCGCATGGATGAGACTTATGGGTCTCAAGCCGGATATGTCCTCCGCCCCATCTTTTTTTGAGATGAGGGCAATATTGGTCGAGTTGAGCCAGTGAAGGCTGGAAATGTGGAGGGTTGAGAAGTTGTTGATCACTTTCATAGTTTTCGGCTTGATGATGTCCCAACATTATTTGAAAAAAGCTCCAGTGAAGCCATCAATGCCCGGTGGTTTATCACCGGATGATCATTGATGGCTGCCCAGACCTCCTCGATGATCAAAGCACCTAACTTAGAGATATTTATTGTTGACTACGGGACGCAAGCCCAATTGAAGTCCTTGGCGCGCGGATAATCTCTTTCTTGTGATCATGATTCGTGACCCAACCATTATCGTGTTCAAGTCAGTGAATGAAGTACTTCCTCTCTCTTTGAGCAATGTAATTCGTGAGCTTTATCTCTTCCTTGTCCGCTCGAGGACCACCAAGGCCACCACTTTTCTTTTAGGTTCCTTTCTAATGTTCCACTCAGTCGGGCTGAGTGGCCTTAGCTCTTGCGCGGCGTCAAGCCAGAGGATGATCTCGAGGGCCATGCGAAGTTGGACTTCGTAGTTAGAGAAGATAGACTTGTGTTGGCTCATTCTTTTAAGCTTCGGAAAAAGCACTTGGTATGGCTTAGTATGGGTCATCTCTTCATGCAAGGCATCTTGGAGTTCTTCAAGTTAGGCATCCTGATCCAAAAAAAATTAAAATGGAAAGTTCTTTGTCGCTTAGGTCCCTTGTCATAGGCTAGGAGGCCAGGAGGAGTGGGGAGTGATCAGAGAGCGAGGACGGTAGTGCATGGAGGATGCGTGAGCCAAAGTCAACATCTCAGTCTACACTGCATGAAAAACTGTCTAACTTGTTCGAGGTCGGGTTGGCCTGCTCATTGCTCCACGTAAATTTTCTGTTTTGCAGATGAATCTCTTTTAGCTCACAGGAGCTGAGGGCATTTCGAAAACGTATAAGGCGGCCACAGTCAACATTCGTGTGATTTTTGTCACGAGCATGATAAATTTGGTTGAAATCATCTGTCACGAGCCATCTCGTACTGCGTCGGGCTTCAGGCTCACAAGCTCTTGTAAAAGCGCGTCTTTACGGTCGGATCATCAGATGTCCCGCTGGGAGGTGGTAACCAGGATCGAGCAGGGGTTCGTTCTTTGCACCACACGTGGGGTCGGCTCAGATATAACGATGAACATATGAGTAGCCATAGGACTTTGGTGCTCACCTTCATGAATCAATTTTAATCTGCAGTACGCGCAGGCGTGTTTGTCTAATCGTCTGCAGTGAAATCGCGCTAGTTCGGCCCCTGCCGCCTGCGACCGCGAGGGCCGACGTGTTCCCATGTAGTCCGCCCTGCCGCCGACCTTTGCTCTGGCCGCGCGCGGAACCCGCGGCACCGGAAGCGGATAGGAAATTAAAGCGACCACGGCGACGGCGCCGACCGGCCGCCTCGCCGGGATCGAGGCTGCGTGCAAACCCAAAGCCCCGCGATCCGGAGTGTGTGAACCTCAAATCAAAAGGAACCTAGGACCAGCGCGGTTCAGAAAGCAGACGCGGTTCCGCGCCTGGGCCACAATCTCTGGAGTAGTAGTACAGCACGATGTCGGTAGGCACCCTGTACATATGATATGATCAGTCCAACATGCTGCTCGCGTAGATTCCCCGTCGTGCAAAACCTGCAGGGCCATGCTCGGTAGGCGAGCGGCAGTTTCTCCTCCATCATCACGGTCTAATCTCGTCGCCAAGCACTCATGCATCCAACAGCAGCAGTGCTCCGGCTCACGACCGTTCCGTCGTTGTTGCCTAACCACTCATTCGCCCGATCAATGTCACCTCGAAATCACAGAGCTCCCACGTCTAAGCAAGTTATTTACACGACCCCATCTCACGCACAGGAGACAAACTGTGTGTTGCCACCTTCTTCAAACGTACGCAATCTGCCAGTGTGAAGTCGTTGTCCGAAGGTTAGGTGGTCTCGTCTGGCTAGCCGATATGACTCGATCTCCATGTGAAGGGGTAAATCAGATTCCACAACGCCGTCGGGTCGGTCGGCCGGCCGGCTGGCCCGGCCGCGCACACAACTAGATTCACTTCACTTTGGCCGATTGCTGGTATATATCATGTGAAAAGAAGCCGCACCTAAAAAGGACGGAATAGCCGGCCTCAAAGCTACAAAGGTGTCACTAATTGATACATATGCGTATCTCCTAGCAGGGCATCCTGTAAAAGAACTGGTGAAGTGCGATCAGGGCCACCCGTTCTGATCCATGGTTGGAGAATACTTTGACCACCCGCAAATTTTAACTACTAGTATTAGTATAAAAAGTCGTGTAGTCTAGTCCTCTAGTGGACTCGGGTATTAGTTTTATCTGAAAAGCATTTTCTGTTAGAAAGAATTGTTAGTAAAAAGATCGAGCTAGGTGGTTCAAATTACAAATTAGAGGATCTGATCACCAAATGTTTATGAATATATGCATAGACGGGTCGATGCTGATTTGATGCAATAGTCCTTTCATCATGATGGGAACATGCCTTTTGAAACACCATCATGGAAATCTGATCGGTTGTTGGCATGAACAGCGCCAGCCCTTCAATAATTAGTATATATATAAGCAAAAGCATTTTCATTGCATTTCCTCATAGGTAAAGTTGCTCAACAATCGACATATATATTCGTTCCCGCACACCCGGTGAAAAGAGAGCCCATTGCCCACCAACTGCACGTTGCGGTCGATGCTCTTATATAAGCGCCACGTTTCCCGCGTCTCTTCTTCTCATCCTAGTGCAACGCAGCATCATATTTCCTCTGTGAAGTAAAGCTAGCGCCTGAGAGAAGACTTACGGTTCGTCTTGGTTTGGTCTATCAGCCACGATGGCTTCCGGCGCCGGTTCCTGCTGGGCCCTGGTGGCGCTGCTCCTCGTCGCCCGCGCCTTCCCGGCGGCCGCCACCAGCTTCACCGTCGGCGGCAAGTCCGGCTGGACGATCGGCGTCGACTACACCACCTGGGCCAGCGGCAACACTTTCAAAGTCGGCGATAGTCTCGGTAAGACTTTTTAGTTTCTTTGTGAGTACAGACGTGCCGTTAAACATGTGACTGGTTATGGTTTAACATGTGCCTGCCCTGTTCTAGTGTTCAACTACGCCAAGGGCCTGCACACGGTGGCGGAGGTAAGCGCGGCCGACTACCTGGCGTGCGCGGCGGCCAACGCGGTCGGCTCCGACGGCAGCGGCGCGACCACCGTGCCCCTCAAGACCGCCGGAAAGCACTACTTTATCTGCACCATCACAGGCCACTGCGCTGGCGGGATGAAGCTCGAGGTGACCGTCTCCGGCTCCGGCTCCGGCTCTGGCTCCTCGCCGACAACGCCGATGCCCACCCCGACCACGCCGTACACGAGCCCGACCCCGACGACGACCACGCCGACCACGCCGTACACGACCCCTACAACGCCATACACGACGCCGACGTCTCCAGCGTGCACGGGCACCACGCCTGGCGCGACGCCGCTTACACCGGTGACCCCGGGAACCATGCCGTTCTACTCGTACAATGGCGCCGCCGGGCTCGCGCCGGGTGCGTGGGCTAGCTTTGCTCTGGTTTGTGCCGCGGTTGTGCAGCTCGGACTGTTATGAACTAGCGAGGCTAGCCCAGGATGAAGGCCGTGGTCTTATATATAGGTCACCTTGTGAGTGTGTGCAATTAATGTGTTAATTTGTTCTTTGTTGTGGTCGTGGAGACGAGGTTCCATTAATTGCCGTCTGCTAGTACTCAAATCTAACATAACTACTCCCTCCGTCTAGGCGTACTCCCTCCGTTTTTATTTACTCTGCATATTAGGTTTGACTGAGGTCAAACTTCACAAAATTTGACCAAGTTTATAGAAAAAATATAAACATTTACCATAACAAATTTACATGACATGAAAATACATCCAACAATGAATCTAATGAAATCGATTTCTAATTGTATATGTTAATATTTTTGTTTATAAACTTTGTTAAAGTTTACAAAGCTTGACTTTGACCATACGCGGACTAAATAAAAACGGAGGGACTACAAGTCACCTTACGAAAACCAAATAATCCAAAAACACTTGGACACGGTGCATTAACTCCCACCTCGTTTCTTGTTTCTTAACATATCAACCAATAAGATGTGTGGAGTGTGCATGCTTTCAATGATTTGAGACTACCAAACACGACATGGAGTGGTTAGTTCATTGCATGCAATGCTATTAATTAGCAAATAAACATTAATTTCCTCGTTTTCACCTTCGTCTTGGTTGCGGTGCACAACGTAAGATGACTTGTGCACCTAGACGGAGGGAGTAGTACATATGCCTATGAAGAAAATCGGTGTTGGTCTAGTGTGTCTCTAGAGCAATGCTTGCAGACACCTATAGGGCATCTCCTCGCTCCTAAACCGGACATTGTAGCTGTCCGCGGACTGGTAAACGTCTGCCTAGATCCGAGCAATTTGAATTTCAAATGCTTAACGCTCAATCACAACCAAAAAGAGCCAAGCATGCATATTTTTTGCATGCCCGGTATAAAAGAATCTCATGCCCGGTATAAAAGTGAGCGTGGACTCCTTCTCGGCCGCCTCCTTCCCCGCCGCCTCCTTCCCCGCCGTCTTTAGCTGATCCTTCAAGCGCTTTAACATCCTAAGATGGACGGCTTGCACGATCATCCTTGCATCCTCATCCAACTCCTCCATCTTTAAGGTCCACATCTTTGAATCCTCCGAAGGGGATATGATCTCAACCTTCTTCTCTTCGAGCTTGGTCTTTTTCTCTTTAAGCTTGAGCTTCTTATCGGTCGCCGCGATCAAGATGTTAAACTTATCGTTCTTACATGCCTCTTTGACGTCCTAAGATGTCATGCTTGGTCCATTCAGAACTGGCCAAGCGGTTTCACCTATCTGTTGGTCACAGTCAACAAATTCATTAAATGTATTGAGGCCAAGCTAGTCAAAAAGTTGGACGGAGCAAGGACAGTCAATTTTATGAGGGGAATTATCTTTTGATTTTACATTACCATGGATAATGTAACAAACTTTGCTTTGCAGGAATTCAAAGAATTATGTTGGTCTCAGGGTACTCAGGTACACTTCATGACAATATAACATTGTGTATGACTACGATCGTTGTACGACTTGTTTGGCTTCTACTTCATCTTTAGGGAGTTCCTTCGTGAGAAGGTATGTAATATATGGTAACATCCACTAGTAAAAAAATATGGCAACATCCAGTCGAAAGACTCGACTAGATCTCTTGAATCGGATCAATGACTGTTGGGATTTGTACTGCCTTTGGATCTAAAGCGACTTTTGGCTATTGAGCATTATCTGGATTGCCATATGGGTTCTCATGAATAGTTGGTCCATGGAGGTACTCAAGGAAAATACTGAGTGAAATTGGCTTTCGAGTGGGACCATGCTTCACAAAGGCGTCATCTGCCTCATTCTCAACTCTTGGGACGTGAGTCAACTCCAGTCCTTCGAATGTTCCTTCCAGCTTTCTCACCACCGCACAATAGGAAGTCATTGATTTTCTCCTGACGCCCCCTCTTTCATCACCAGCTTGACGACGAGATCCGAATTGCACGGACCAGCAAGCGGGTAATTCCAAGTGAGATTGCCATTCGGAGCCCATACAACAAGGTCTCATACTATGCAGCGTTAGTGGATGCCGTGAAATGGATCTGCGAGACATAACATATCTTGTCACCTTTTGATGAGATAAGGATAACTATGTCCTCTGTGCTCGCCAGCATTTTGGAACCATCAAAGTACATGACCTAGTGATCCTACTGCTGCTGGGTGGGTGGGTTTTGAGATTTTGTCCACTCCGCAACAAAATCATCTAGGGCCTAAAGCTTCATCGTTCTTCTTGGTACAAACTTGATATGATGAGGCAAAACTAGATATTCCACCGGGACACTCATCCTGTGGCATCCCGATTGTCGATTATTTCTGACAATGGGGCTGAACTAACCACAGTAATTGAATGATCCTGAAAGTAGAGGACCAGTTTCCGCGCAGTCTGGAATACGCTGTAGATGAGCTTTTTAGTCGATGCATAGAGATGCCAATCTTGTTATGTTGGGAAACGTTGCATGGAAAACAAAAAAAATCTACGCACACGCAATATCTATCCATGAAGATGCATAACAATGAGAGGGAAGAGTGTGTCTGTACCCTCGCAGACCATAAGCAGAAACGTTTATTAACGCGGTTGATGTAGTCGAATTTTCTTCGTGATCCAACCGATCGAGTAGCGAACATACGACACCTCTGCGTTCAGCACACGTTCAGCTCAGTGACGTCCTCACCTTCTTGATCCAGCAAGACTTGTGAAATAGTGGACGAGTTCCGGCAGCACGACGGCGTGGTGTCGGTGATGGTGATGTTATCTTCAAAGGGCTTCGCCTAAGAACTCCGAAAATATGATGGAGGGATGAAACTGTGGAGAGGGGCGCCGCACACGGCTAAGAGATCGTCGTGGTCCTTGTGTGGTGCCCCCTCCCACATATATTTTTGGGGAACGTAGTAATTTCAAAAAAAATCCTACGCACACGCAAGATCATGGTGATGCATAGCAACGAGAGGGGAGAGTGTTGTCCACGTATCCTCATAGACCGAAAGCGGAAGCGTTAGCACAACGCGGTTGATGTAGTCGTACGTCTTCACGATCCGACCGATCAAGTACCGAACGTACGGCACCGCCGAGTTCAGCACATGTTCAGCTCGATGACGTCCCACGAACTACGATCCAGCAGAGCTTTGCAGGAGAGTTCCGTCAGCACGATGGCGTGATGACGGTGTTGATGATGCTACCGACGCAGGGCTTCGCCTAAGCACCGCTACGATATTCCCGAGGTGGAATATGGTGGAGGGGGGCACCGCACACGGCTAAGAGATCAAGAGATCAATTGTTGTGTCTCTAGAGGTGCCCCCCTGCCCCCGTATATAAAGGAGGGAGGGAGAGGCTGGCCCTAGAGGGGGCGTGCCAAGTTTGGGGAGTCCTACTAGGACTCCCAAGTCCTAGTATGATTCCCCTTTCCTTTCCGGAGTAGGAGAAAAGGAAAGAGGGGGAGAGGGAGAAGGAAAAAGGGGTTGCACCCCTTGTCCAATTCGGACCAGAGGGGGGGGGCGCGCCTCCTTCCTTTTGGCCTCTCTCCTCTATTCCCGTATGGCCCAATAAGGCCCATATACTCCCCGCGAATTCCCGTAACTCTCCGATACTCCGAAAAATATCCGAATCACTCGGAACCTTTCTGAAGTCCAAATATAGTCGTCCAATATATCGATCTTTACGTCTTGACCATTTCGAGACTCCTCGTCATGTCCCCGATCTCATCCGGGACTCCGAACTACCTTCGGTACATCAAAACACATAAACGCATAATACCGATCGTCACCGAACTTTAAGCGTGCGGACCCTACGGGTTCGTGAACTATGTAGACATGAACGAGACACTACGGATTCAACGAGCTAGTCAAGTAGAGGCATACTAGTGACACTATGTTTGTCTATGTATTCACACATGTATTATGTTTCCGGTTAATACAATTCTAGCATGAATAATAAACATTTATCATGAAATAAATAATAACTTTATTATTGCCTCTAGGGCATATTTCCTTCAGTCTCCCACCTGCACTAGAGTCAATAATCTAGTTCACATCACCATGTGATTTAACACTAATCTTCACATCTGCATGTGATTAACACTCATAGTTCACATCGTCATGTGACCAACGCCCAAAGGGTTTACTAGAGTCAATAATCTAGTTCACATCGATATGTGATTAACACCCAAAGAGTACTAAGGTGTGATCATGTTTTGCTCGTGAGAGAAGTTTAGTCAACGGGCCTGTCACATTCAGAGCCGTATGTATTTTTCAAATATTCTATGTCTACAATGCTCTGCACGGAGCTACTCTAGCTAATTGCTTCCACTTTCAATATGTATCCAGATTGAGACTTAGAGTCATCTGGATTGGTGTAAAAGCTTGCACCGATGTATCTCTTCATGATGAACTCTTTTATCACCTCCATAATTGAGAAACATTTCCTTAGTCCTTTCTAGGATATTCTTGACCACTGTGATCTACTCCTAGATCAAAATTGTACTCCTTGCCAAATTCAGAGCAAGGTATACAATAGGTCTGGTACATAGCATAGCATACTTTATAGAACCTATGACTATGGCATAGGGAATGATTTTCATTCTCTTTCTATTTTTCTGCCGTGGTCGGGCTTTGAGTCTTACTCAACTTCACACCTTGCAACACAGGCAAAAACTCCTTCTTTGACTGTTCTATTTTGAACTACTTCAAAATCTTATCATGGCATGTACTCATTGAAAAAACTTATCAAGCGTCTTGATCTATCTCTATAGATCTTGATGCTTAATATGTAAGTAGATTCTCCGAGGTCTTTCTTTGAAAAACTCTTTTCAAATACTCCTTTATGCTTTCCAAAAAATTCTACATTATTTCCGATCAATAATGTGTCATACACATATACTTATTAGAAATGTTGTAGTGCTCCCACTCACTTTCTTGTAAATACAGGATTTTTGCAAAAGTCTGTATAAAACCATATGCTTTGATCAACTCATCAAAGCGTATATTCCAACTCCGAGATTCTTGCACCAGTCCATAGATGGATCGCTGGAGCTTGTACATTTTGTTAGCACCTTTAGGATGGAAAAAACCTTTTGGTTGCATCATATACAACTCTTCTTTAATAAATCCATTAAGGAATGCAGTTTTGACATCCATTTGCCAGATTTCATAAAATATGGCAACTGCTAACATGATTCAGGCGGATTTTAGCATCGCTACAGTTGAGAAAATCTCATTGTAGTCAACACCTTGAACTTGTCAAAAACCCTTTTGCAACAAGTCGAGCTTTGTAGATAGTAACACTACTATTGTAAGGGCATATTTATCCCTAAGGTGTTTTGGTGATTGATGACAATGCTTTTGCAGACTAATCGTGTGCCTTGAGTTTCTCAGACGCTTCATCGCTAGGCACAAGACGGTTCGGTGCCCCTCGAATACTATTGAAGACGGCGCTTTTCTAGGTTTCTTTTTGGTGGATTTGAGTCGTAGGAGAGCCGTTCTATTAAGAGGGGGTCCGCGTTGGAAAGGTTCGGGTGGAATCATCACGTACACGTTCCCTTCCTTGTCTCCACCTTTCCCTTGCACTTTGGAGCATCCCCTGTTTATCCTCTATGCGATTGTCCTGGCAGCTGTTGCTGATCTTGCGATAGTACTGCTCCCTGGAGCGGTAGTACCACAGGCACCTGCGGTAGTACCGTGCCACTGCGCGGTAGTACCGCAGGAGCCCACGGTAGTACCGCTCCTCTGTAGTCGTAGTACCGTGGCTCCCAGGCCAAGTGCCGCTGCTTCGCGGTAGTAGGGGCAGATGTAATTTTTTACATCCGCGCCTCCACGGTAGTACCACACGTCGTGCGCGGTAGTACCGCGTGAGCCCACGGTAGTACCGCTCCTCTGGAGTCGTAGTACTATGGCTCCCAGGCCAAGTGCCGCTGCCTCGCGGTGGTAGGGGAGGATATAATTTTTTTTACATCCGTGCCCCCGCGGTAGTACCGCACTTCGTGTGCGGTAGTACCGCGCGCGGCCTGTTTCAGCTGCCATGCGGTACTACCGCTCCCCAGCAGCAGTACCATGATGGATTATTGCATCGTTTGTTTTCCAGCGGAAGTAGGCACAGATGTATTTTTATTCATCCGCGCCCTTCCCAGGCTAGGACTCTCCTGCCTTGTGGTAGTATCGCAAGGGGGAGCGGTAGTACCGCGCTCGGGTAAGTACTGCTCTCAGTCAAGCATGTTCTAGTCTCTGCAGCTGCCGCGGTAGTACCGTGGTCCCTCACGGTAGTACCGTGTGGCCTTGCGGTAGTATCGCGTTTCTGGAGCGGTAGTACCGCATGTCGCGGGCAGGATAAGTGGATAACGGTTGGATTTTATCCATTGCTATAAAAGGTGTGTCTCCTACCTCTAGTTGACCACCTCTTCCATCCTAAGCTCCATTGTTGCTCCAAGCTCCATTTTCGCCCGATCTCTCTCCCTAGCCAATCAAACTTGTTGATTTGCTCGGGATTGGTTGAGAAGGCCCCGATCTACACTTCCACCAAGAGAAATTTGATTTCCCCTCTAATCCCTAGCGGATCTTGTTACTCTTGCGTGTTTGAGCACCCTAGACGGTTGAGGTCACCTCGGAGCCATAGTCCATTGTGGTGAAGCTTCGTGGTGTTGTTGGGAGCCTCCAATTAAGTTGTGGAGATTGCCCCAACCTTGTTTGTAAAGGTTCGGTCGCCGCCTTCAAGGGCACCAATAGTGGAATCACGGCATCTCGCATTGTGTGAGGGCGTGAGGAGAATACGGTGGCCCTAGTGGCTTCTTGGGGAGCATTGTGCCTCCACACCGCTCTAACGGAGACGTACTTCCCCTCAAAAGGAAGGAACTTCGGTAATACATCCTCGTCTCCACCGGCTCCACTCTTGATTATCTCGCGCCTTTACTTTTGCTAGCTTACTTGTGTTATATCCGTTTGCTTGCTTGTGTGCTTGTTATTGTCGCATCATATAGGTTGTTCACCTAGTTGCATATCTAGACAACCCACTTTGATGCAAAGTCGATTTTGGTAAAGAAAAGCTAAAAATTATTAGTTGCCTATTCACCCCCCCCCCCCTCTAGTCAACTATATTGATCCTTTAAATTGGTATCAGAGCCTCGTCTCTTTATTAAGGACTTTGCCGTCCGAAGAGTATGGTTGACACCGTAGACCATGGGGAGGAGGAGCACTCCGGTGTGAATCCGATCTCGTCTACGAGTGATGGGGAAACTACAGTGTCCCGTGAGGAATTCAATGTGGCCTTGGACACACTGAAAACCTCCATGATAACCATGGTTGAAAGCATGTTTAATAAATTCTTAGAAGAACTTAAACTACCTACCTCGCCGTTGAAAGTGGGTGATCCCACTAACAAGGTGACGGATGCTAACTCCGACAAGGGGGAAGCTAATAGTGAGAAGGGTCCTTATACTAGTGGTAGAAATGGCACCGGCATCTTTGCCCATGTGGAACCTCCAAATTATGGAGGACCGATACCCTTTACTCATTTAAATCATGCCGGTCCTCCTCCTAAGATCATGAAAAATGAGGATTTTGATTCTTGGGTGTATCGCTTCAAGGTGTCATTTAAATCATGTGAATACTAATCTTTGGAGAATCATTGAAGAAGGTTTCTATCCACATGACCGAAGCAACTTCACCCCGAGAGAAGCAGTGGATAATCAATTCAATGAGAATGCTCTCTTCATCATCCAAGATGCAATCCTTCCCGAAGATCTCCCTCATCTTTGACCCCATGCCATGGCCAAAGACGCATGGCAATGCGTTGTGTCTCTCTATCGGGGAAGTGCTAGCATTCAACGCTCCAACTATGAAGTGGTGCAAGATGAAGCCGATGAGTTTGCAATGAAAGAAGATGAAGAACCTCGTGAGCTATTTCGAAGAGTGACCAAACTCGCCGTCTCACTCCGAGATCATGGGAGCAAGGACACGGATGACAATTGGATCAAGCGCAAGTTCATCAAGGCCATGTCCTCCGTCATTCGTCAAAGACCGGACTTCCACTCCATGACCTCAAGTGAAGTGTTGGATGAGTTTGTTGCAATGAGCATCTTGGACAAGACCGCCGACAATGCGGTGCTCCGCTCTCAAAGGGCGAGGAAGCCCAACCTTGCCTTGAAGGCCAAGGTTATTGTGGAAGAATAGGAAGAAGAGGAGGATGAGGAGAGCAACCCCGAAGATACGAAATATGATTATCATGAGCACATGGCTCTTGCTTCAAGACAATTTTGGAGCAAGAAGAATTCAAGGCCCAATTTCAACAAGACCAACTCAAGTGGCTTCAAGGGCAAGCAACGAGTAACAACTTGTTACAACTATGGCAATGTGAGCCATTTCGTTGCGGATTGTCCTTACGAGAAGCGGGAAGACAATGGTGGCAAGCTCATCCGAAAAGACAAAGCCAAGTCCTTCCCCAACAAGAACAACTTCACCAAAAATAATCCTACTAGAGGGTTGGTGGTTCAAGAAGAATACCGTGAGGATGATGATGATGATGAAGATAGTGAAGCGGTGGCCATGGCATCCGTTGCCATTGCCACAACTCCCCGGATGTCTCTCTTCGATTCACCCAACGAGAACATCACCGCCAAGTGCCTCATGGCCAAAGCCTCTAACAAGGTAACCCCCAACATCAAAACCACCATCATTACTAATCCCTCTTTGGCGAGTTGCATTGATGAACATGAGGGGTCTAATGAGGATGTGAATGAATTTGAGTCATTTATGAGTAAGCTCAAGGGCAAATCCAAGAAGCACTTTGTTGCTCTCTTGGAACAACTTGGTGAAGCCAATGACATGATCGAGGCTCACGAAGAAACCATCTCTAAGATGGAAGGTCATTGTCGTGACTATGCCGATGAGATATCGGATCTCTCTAATGCTCTTGAGGAAGAGCGTGGGCATCGTTTGACTCTTGAGGAGTCACACAACGATGACCATGCTAAGTTAAAGAAAGATCTTGATCATGCTCTTGTTGTGTCTCGTGTGCTAACTTCCGAGAAGGCTAAACTTGGGGTTGATCATGCTAGACTCAAGGAGGAGTTTGATGTACTTGACAAGGCCCACAAGGTCTTGAAGGGTGCTAACACTAACCTCAAGGAGTCTCATGCTCAACTCCAAGTTAAGCTAACCAAGGAAAAGGCCACCTTTCCTCATATGGTATTAATTGATAAAGCATATGCTACTAACCCGTGTTGTGAGCATGTGCATCTTGTGGAGGAGAATGCCAAGTTGAAGGATCAACTTGAGAAAGGCCTTGTGGCATGCATTCAAGGTGATAAGAACCTCAACGACCTTTTGAGCAATCGAAAGGAAGTTGTGGCCAAGAAGGGAATTGGGTTCGCACCCAAGTCTAAGAACAAGAAGAAGAACGACAAGACCAAACGACCTCCTCCTCTCAAACAAACTTTTGTGAAAGAGGGAGAGGGTGCTCCTAAGGAGAAGAAGGAAAATGTGAAGGGTGTTGATGTCAAAAAGGGCAAAACCATCTCCTCCAACAAAGCCGGCGACTTTAACCCTTCCTATGTGTTGTGCTGTGCTAGTGATGGGCATGTTTATGCTAAATTTGTTGGCTCTTCTTATGAGTACATTGAATGGTCTATTTGGGTTCCTAAGACCCTTGTTACTAACATCAAAGGACCCATTACAAAATGGGTACCTAAAACCAAGCATTGATCTCATGTAGGTGTTTGCTTTCGGTGGGGGATCATGGTTGCTCGATAGTGGAGCAACAAATCATATGACCGGAAGCAAGGACTTGGTGGTGGACGTGCACAAGATTCCTTCTATGCCCACCAATGTTAAGTGGGGTGATGCCTCGTCTTATAAGGTATTGGGTCTTGGAAAGGTTGTCATTTCCCATGATCTTACGATCGAGAAAGTCATGCTTGTTGAGTCCCTTGCATTCAATCTTGTCTCCGTTCGTCAACTTGCACTCATGGGTTTTGCCACCTTCTTTGATTTTGATACTGTGACCCTCTTGTGGAGCAAGACTCTTAAAGTAGCCTTTGTTGGGCATGTCGAGAACGGTCTTTATGTGATTAACTTTTCGGAGCAACCCACTAAGACTGCGACATGCCTAATGGCTAAAGTTGACGTGGGATGGCTTTGGCATCGCCGTTTAGCCCACGTCAATATGAGATCATTGCAAAGTCTCCTTAAGGGGGACCATGTCCGTGGACTAACAAATGTTAGTTTTGCCAAAGATTGTGCTTGCAGTGCTTGTATTGAAGGGAAGCTTCATGAAAAGGCTCACCCTCCCACGACTATCATCTACTCGAAGAGACCCTTGGAGCTCCTTCACATGGATCTCTTTGGGCCTCCATCCTTTGATAGTCTTGGAGGTAGAAAGTATTGCTTGGTGATTGTGGATGATTATTCAAGATACACTTGGGTATACTTCTTCAAGAGGAAGAGTGAGACACAACAAACCGTCATCGACTTTGCAAATGAAGCTCAACGTCAACATGATGCAAAGATCTTGACAATAAGAAGTGACAACGGCACCGAGTTCAAGAACTACATCTTGGATGAGTTTCTTAGTGACGAGGGGATCAAGCATCAATACGCTGCACCATATACCCCTCAACAAAATGGTGTCGCGGAGAGGAAGAACCGGACGTTGATGGATACAGCATGGACCATGATGGCGGAGTTCAAGTCTCCATACAACTTTTGGGCTGAAGCCATCAACACAGCATGTCATGCATCCAATCGGCTCTATCTCCGCAAAGGCTTGAACAAGACTCCTTATGAAATACTCACCAGTAACAAGCCCAATCTCAAGTACTTACGGGTGTTCGGGTGTAAGTGTTTCATTCTCAAGAAAGGTGTCCGTTTGTCTAAATTTGAGGCTAGAGCTTATGAGGGCATATTTGTTGGTTATTGTCAGTGTCAAAACTGGCGGATCTCGGGTAGGGGGTCCCAAACTGTGCGTCTAGGCGGATGGTAACAGGAGACAAGGGACACGATGTTTTTACCCAGGTTCGGGCCCTCTTGATGGAGGTAAAACCCTACTCCTGCTTGATTGATATTGATGATATGGGTAGTACAAGAGTGGATCTACCACGAGATCAAGGAGGCTAAACCCTAGAAGCTAGCCTATGGTATGATTGTTGTTCGTCCTATGGACTAAAACCCTCCGGTTTATATAGACACCGGAGAGGGCTAGGGTTACACAGAGTCGGTTACAATAGTAGGAGATCTACATATCCGTATTGCCAAGCTTGCCTTCCACGCTAAGGAAAGTCCCATCCGGACACGGGACGAAGTCTTCAATCTTGTATCTTCATAGTCTTGGAGTCCAGCCAATGATGATAGTTCGGCTATCCGGACACCCCCTAGTCCAGGACTCCCTCAGTTATGCTACAAATTCTCATGCTTACCGTGTCCTCAACAAGTCCACCGGACTCATTGAGGAGACGTGTAACATGGAGTTTGACGAAAATAACGGCTCCCAAGTGGAGAAAAGTGGTACTTGTGATATAGGTGATGAAATTCCTCCCCAAGCCATAAGAAGAATGGGTATTGGTCATATTCTACCCATTGAGGAACCCCTTGTTGCCGAAGGAGAAGGACAATGCTCCACTCAAGTGGAGCCATCACCTCCCCAAGACCCACACGCTTCCGAACAACAAAGTGAAGGCCCTCAATTTCATGAACAAGACCAAGGGCAAGATCAACCTCAAGATGGTGGTGAACCACCAAATGATGCCCGAGGTCAAGTTCTTCCCCTCGAGCAAGTTCAAGATCATGAGCAAGCTCAAGATCAAGAACAAGCTCAAGACCGCGCTCAAGATAATCAAGTTAACCCTCCTCCTTCCACATCCGAGGAGGAATTAGAGCGTCGTGCCGCAAAGATTGCTTCCAAGCTCACCACCAAAGGTCATCTCATGGAGAATGTGGTTGGAAGCCTAAGAAATGGGGTAAGCACTCATAGACAATTAGCAAACTATTGTGAACATCACGCGTTTGTCTCTTGTGTTGAACCCCAAAAGGTCTATGAGGCGCTCGAAGATCCGGATTGGCTCAATGCCATGCATGAAGAACTCAACAACTTCGAGTACAACAAGGTGTGGAGATTGGTGCCAAGGCCGTCGGGGAACCACAACGTCATTGGAACCAAGTGGATTTTCAAGAACAAGCAAGATGCTCATGGGAACATCATTCGCAACAAGGCAAGATTGGTACCACGAGGATACTCCCAAGTCGAGGGTATCGACTACGGTGAAACCTTTGCTCTTGTTGCTCGCCTTGAATCCATTCGCTTGTTGATTGCTTATGCTTCCCATCACAACTTTAAGTTACAACAAATGGATGTGAAAAGTGCTTTTCTTAATGGTCCTATTAATGAGTTGGTTTATGTCAAGCAACCCCCTAGGTTCGAGGATCCCTACTTCCCAGATCATGTGTATCAACTCGATAAGGCACTCTATGGCCTTAAACAAGCCCCACGTGCGTGGTATGACCACCTTACCGAGTTGTTACAAGATCATGGATCTGAGGTTGGGCAAATTGATCCCACTCTTTTTACTAAGAAGGTCAAAGGGGAGTTGTTTGTATGCCAACTATATGTTGATTATATTATCTTTGGTTCCCCTAACAAAGCATTCAATGAGTAATTTGCCGCTCTCATGACCTCTAAGTTCAAGATGTCTTCGATGGGAGAGTTGAAGTTCTTCCTTGGTTTTAATATCAAACAAAGAAGAGAAGGTACCTTCATCAACCAAGCCAAATACACTCAAGACATGCTAAAAAGATTCAAGCTAAGTGATGTCAAGACGGCTTCTACTCCAATGCCTACCAAGTGCCAACTTGACATTGATCCCAATGGTAAAGCGGTGGATCAAAAGGTATATCGCTCCATGATTGGCTCCTTGCTTTACCTTTGTGCATCTAGACGGATATCATGTTGAGCGTGGGAATATGTGGCGGTCAAGCGAATCTTTCGATATTTGGCTCATACCCCAAACTTTGGCTTATGGTACCCAAGAGGAGCAAACTTCAAGCTTGAAGGATATACGGACTCCGATTGGGCGGGAGACAAAGTGGATAGGAAGTCCACTTTCGGAGGGTGCCAATTTCTTGGTTGCTCTTTGGTGAGTTGGTCTTCCAAGAAGCAAAGTTGTGTATCTCTCTCGTCCACCGAAGCGGAATATGTGGCGGCCGGTAGTTGTCATGCACAACTCTTATGGATGAGGCAAACTTTAAAGGAGTACGGTGTCATTTGTGACAAAGTGCCTCTTTGGTGTGATAATGAAAGTGCCATCAAGATTTCTCTCAACCCGGTGCAACATTTCAAGACGAAGCATATTGATATTCGGTATCACTTCATCCGGGATCACATTAGGCGAGGGGAGATCAAGCTCAAGTATGTCAACACTCATGATAACCTTGCAGGTATTTTCACGAAGCCCTTGGATGAAGCAAGATTTCACGAGTTAAGGCATGAGCTAAATATCATTGATTCGAGCAATGTGACTTGAACCCTTGCACCTCCCACCACACTCAACTTGTTGTCTAGTTTAGGTGTAGGCATGGACATAGGGGGAGTGTTGTTCTCTCAATGAACTCTCCCTCCCCCCATTATGCATAAATCGATCAACTCTTTCACATTAGCCATTTTTTATGGCACTTGTGCTTCAAAGACGAGTTTTGGTCATGGGCCCAAGGATAATTCTTCGCGGTGCCACACCAACTGACTCAAACATAGGTGGCTCCGGCCACCGCCCTCTCTTTTTGAGAGGTACTGTCGCGTGGTTGCCTCTTGTTGATTTTCTGCCTTTGTGTTGTGTGTGTTCTTGTGGTGTCTCTTGTGCTCAAAGTTTCCTTGTGAAGACCTCTTTTTCGTGTGTTTGAAACCTATTTTTCTTGAGCTCACGGTACTACTGCAGCCTGCTACGGTACTACTGCGTGTGGAGAGCACGGTACTACCACTCCCGCGCGGCAGTAATTTTTTACTGCCGCCTGGGAGAGCGGTACTACCGCTTTGGTGCGGTACTTCAGCCCAAGCGGTACTACCGCGATGATGTGCGGTACTACCCCGCTGTCGCAGACGCGTGGGGATAAGGACGGGCAAGGGGAGTTCTAACTCCCCCATACCCATTCGTCTGTTTCTCCTCACTTCGTCTCTCTCTCTCTCTCTCTCTCTCGCTCAAGAACGGGGCCGGAGTCCATCGGCGGATCTCCGCCTCTGGCTGCTCTCCTGCGATTCCGTTCGGTGGGATCGTTCCCCACCACGTGCTCTTGCCATGGAACAAGGTCCTTCCCAAAATCCCTTTCTTTTTGGTTGTTTTCTTTGCCTCTAGGTTTTTGGGGAGATACTTGTGTTCTTGAGATTTTAGGCTAAATCTATGCAAGAGTAGGATGTAGGAGAGTAGTATTGCGTAGGGATTATACTTGATTTGTTGTCCTGTGATAGATTTGATCAACCGTAGTACCGCCGTGGTTTCGCGGTTCCTCTCGGATTCAAATTCTGGTTCAGATCTGATGCGGTGCGGTACTACCGTGCCACATGTGCGGTACTACCGCTCGTCCGGTACTACCACCCGTCCTGTGTGGTACTACCGCATGAGTTGTGGCACTAGGATCTTACTACCGCTCCCAGCCCCGGTACTACTGTGACTTCACACGGTACTACCACGACTAGGAGCGGTACTAAAATTTTAGTACCGCAGCACCAGGCAGTACTACCGTTGGGTCCAATCTCTCTCATGGCAATTACCACGTATGCTTTCTATGTGTTTCTTTTGCTTTTCCGTGGTCTTTGCATTGATCTTTCTTGCTTGTCGTGGGTGTTTTGCGCTTTGTGTCTCAGGTGGTGGCTCTCGTTGTTCCGATCCCAGTCGTGACACTGGCTCCAAGCGTCTGCGCAATCCAGGTGAAGCACCATAGGGCTCCACTGCCCCCAAGCGCTCTGTCAAGACCTCCGCTAGCAAGCACAAGGAACCCGCTAAGGGCATGGACGAGATTTCCCCTTCTGAGTACATCCGTCTCAAGCAGCTCAACCCATATGTGAAACCTCGTGCTACCATCAGAGGCAGTGAATTGTTTTGGTCCAAGCAGCAGACTCTCACTTATCTGGATGTCATCAAGAACAAGCAAAATACCTACGTGGATGTCAAGTGGATAGACATGCATCACCTGAGGAAGGACAAGTTTCGTGAGTACTTTGGAGAAGCTCTGGATTTGGTGGAGCAGTTTGGTATTGAACATGTGATCTCTTTCCACCTTGACTGTGACCTTGAGCTTATCTGTCAGTTCTTTGCCTCAGTTTTCTTTCACTCTGGGGAGGAGCGGAGGATGACCTGGATGACCAATGGCCGTCAGTTGATTGCTACCTAGAAGGAGTTCATGGATCTGCTCCAGGTTCTTGATGATGGGCTCGACACACCCGTGGGTGTTCGCCCCCATGCCAATTCTGAGTCTGCTAACAAGGATAAGATTCAGCTGTTCTATGTTGAGAAGGTGCTTCCCAATGGCAAGTCATCATGGGTGCTCAACTCCTTTCTGGATATCATGTATCGCATCTTCCGCAACTCTTTGTTCCCTCGCATTGGCGACAAGGACAAGGTTCATGCCTATATGGTGGATATGATGCTCCTATGCGAGGAGGCACGTGTGTCTCAGACTCATCCACTTGATGTCTCCCACATCATGTGGTGTGAGCTTCGGTTTGCGGTGTTCAACCGCAAGGTGCCTATCTATGGACCATACCTGTTTCTGTTGATCTCCAAGACTTGGGAGAAGCTGTACCCTGGAGATGAGTTCCTTGCTCTAGTCTAGATTCGACATGATCCCACCAGTCTCCGTGTCAAGCCCAACTGGGCCAACACTACTACTCGTGCTAAGGCGTCTGCTGCTAGGAGGGCTGTTGATGAGGAGGAGGCTAGAGCAGATGATGTTGCTGAGGACCGTGCTGCTAGGTCTTCCCATAGTTCCTCTGAGCCCTCGTGGGCCAAGAAGCTCAAGGACAAGATGAAGACTCTTTTCTGCATGCAAGCTAAGGGGCAGTACAGGACTCACGTGGCATCCAAGGAGAGTCGCCGCCGGGACAAGAAGATTATAAGGTTGTATGGAGAGGACGTGTCTGGCGGTTCTGAGGATCGCATCACTCTAGAGGCTGAGTGGATGGTGAAACAAGGCTACAAGTGGACTGATTCTGAGGAGGACGTCGAGGAGACCATTCCTGCCGCTGAGTCCGACGAGGAGCGTTGGGATGATTTCTCTGCTTGAGCCACCCCGTGTGTGTAGGTGTCCTCTCTGCCTTTTTGGCGTCTCGATGCCAAAGGGGGAGAGAGTGTAGGGATTTGCGAGTCGTGTGTCGTGTTCGGTGTGTTTGCTCTCTCGTTTGAACCTCGTTTCAGTTGCTTTGGGTTGCTTTCCTTCATATGGTGTAAGACATATGCACTCTACCTATCTTAGTGAGCTTCTAGTATATTGTGCTAACTTTGTTTTATGCTCTTGCTTAGATGTTTGTCTTACCCATGCTAGATCATGCCTTGTCTCTAAAATATAGGGGGAGTGTTAATCATAGTTTGTGTGCTATGCAGTCCAAAGCATCCATCTAGATTGCACACATCTAGGGGGAGCCCGTCTATATTTTAGAGAGGAGGGGTTTGCCTCTGCTCAATATTATTTCCCTTTGTGCAAATCCCGTATTGTCATCAATCCACCAAAAAGGGGGAGATTGTAAGGGCATATTTATCCCTAAGGTGTCTTGGTGATTGATGACAATGCTTTTGCGGACTAATCATGTGCCTTGAGTTTCTCAGACGCTTCATCGCTAGGCACAAGACGGTTCAGTGCCCCTCGAACACTATTGAAGACGGTGCTTTTCTACGTTTCTTTTTGGTGGATTTGAGTCGTAGGAGAGCCGTTCTATTAAGAGGGGGTTCGCGTCAGAAAGGTTCGGGTGGAATCATAACGTACGCGTTCCCTTCCTTGTCTCCACCTTTCCCTTGCACTTTGGAGCATCCCCCGTTTATCCTCTATGCGATTGTCCTGGCAGCTGTTGCTGATCTTGCGGTAGTACTGCTCCCTGGAGCGGTAGTACCGCAGGCACCTGCGGTAGTACCGTGCCACTGTGCAGTAGTACCGCGGGAGCCCACGATAGTACCGCTCCTCTGGAGTCGTAGTACCGTGGCTCCCAGGCCAAGTGCCGCTGCTTCCCGGTAGTAGGGGCGGATGTAATTTTTTACATCCGCGCCTCCATGGTAGTACCGCACGTCGTGCGGGGTAGTACCGCGGGAGCCCACAGTAGTACCGCTCCTTTGGAGTCGTAGTACTGTGGCTCCTAGGCCAAGTGCTGCTGCCACGCGGTAGTAGGGGCGGATGTAATTTTTTAATTTGCGCCTCCGCGGTAGTACCGCACTTCATGCGCGGTAGTACCCTGCGCGGCCTGTTTCAGCTGCCATGCGGTAGTACGGCTCCTCAGCGGTAGTACCGTGATGGATTGTTGCATTGTTTGTTTTCCAGCGGAAGTAGGCATGGATGTATTTTTATTCATCCGCGCCCTTCCGAGGCTAGGACTTTCTGCCTTGCGGTAGTACCGCAAGGGGGAGCGGTAGTACCGCGCTCGCGGAAGTACTGCTCTCAGTCAAGCATGTTCTAGTCTCTGCAGCTCCCGCGGTAGTACCGTGGTCCCTCACGGTAGTACCGCGTGGCCTTGCAGTAGTACCGCGTTTCTGGAGCGGTAGTACCGCATGTCGCGGGCTGGATAAGTGGATAACGGTTGGATTTTATCCATTGCTATAAACGGTGTGTCTCCTACCTCTAGTTGACCACCTCTTCCATCCCTAAGCTCCATTGTTGCTCCAAGTTCCATTTTCGCCCGATCTCTCTCCCTAGCCAATCAAACTTGTTGATTTGCTCGGGATTGGTTGAGAAGGCCCCGATCTACACTTCCACCAAGAGAAATTTGATTCCCCCTCTAATCCCTAGCGGATCTTGTTACTCTTGGGTGTTTGAGCACCCTAGACGGTTGAGGTCACCTCGGAGCCATAGTCCATTGTGGTGAAGCTTCATGGTGTCGTTGGGAGCCTCCAATTAAGTTGTGGAGATTGCCCCAACCTTGTTTGTAAAGGTTCGGTCGCCGCCTTCAAGGGTACCAATAGTGGAATCACGGCATCTCGCATTATGTGAGGGCGTGAGGAGAATACGGTGGACCTAGTGGCTTCTTGGGGAGCATTGTGCCTCCACACTGCTCTAACGGAGATGTACTTCCCCTCAAAAGGAAGGAACTTCGGTAACACATCCTCGTCTCCACCGGCTCCACTCTTGGTTATCTCGCGCCTTTACTTTTGCTAGCTTACTTGTGTTATATCCGTTTGCTTGCTTATGTGCTTGTTATTGTTGCATCATATAGGTTGTTCACCTAGTTGCATATCTAGACAACCTACTTTGATGCAAAGTTGATTTTGGTAAAGAAAAGCTAAAAATTGTTAGTTGCCTATTCACCCCCCCCCCTCTAGTCAACTATATCGATCCTTTCAACTATCAGTGTCCGTCTTCCTCTTGAAGATCCATTTATTAATATGGCTTGCCGATTATTGGTCAAGTCCACCAAAGTCCACACTTTGTTCTCATACATGGATCCCATCTCAAATTTCATGGCCTCAAGCCATTTTGCGGAATCTGGGCTCATCATCGCTTCCTCATAGTTCGTAGGTTCATCGTGGTCTAGTAACATGACTTCCAGAACAGGATTACCGTACCACTCTGGTGCGGATCTTACTCTGGAATGCCTACGAGGTTCGGTAGTAACTTGATCTGAAGTTTTATGATCATCATCATTAGCTTCCTCACTAATTGGTGTTGGAATCACGGGTACTGATTTCTGTGATGAACTACTTTCTAATAAGGGAGCAGGTACAGTTACCTCATCAAGTTCTACTTTCCTCCCACTCACTTCTTTCGAGAGAAACTCCTTCTCTAGAAAGGATCCATTCTTAGCAACGAATGTCTTGCCTTCGGATCTGTGATAGAAGGTGTACCCAACAGTCTCCTTTGGGTATTCTATGAAGATGCACTGCTCCGATTTGGGTTCAAGCTTATCAGGTTGAAACTTTTTCACATAAGCATCGCAGCCCCAAACTTTAAGAAACGACAACTTTGGTTTCTTGCCAAACCACAGTTCATAAGGCGTCGTCTCAACGGATTTTGATGGTGCCCCATTTAAAGTGATGCAGCTATCTCTAATGCATAACCCCAAAACGATGGTGGTAAATCGGCAAGATACATCATAGATCGCACCATATCCAATAAAGTGCGGTTACGACGTTCGGACACACCATTACTCTGTGGTGTTCCATGTGGCGTGAGCTGTGAAACTATTCCACGTTGTTTTAAATGAAAACCAAACTCATAACTCAAATATTCTCCTCCATGATCAGATCGTAGAAACTTTTATTTTCTTGTTACGATGATTCTCCACTTCACTCTGAAATTCTTTGAACTTTTCAAAAGTTTCAGACTTGTGCTTCATTAAGTAGATATACTCATATCTGCTCAAATCATCTGTGAAGGTCAGAAAATAACGATACCCGCCACGAGCATCAACACTCATTGGACCGCATATATCAGTATGTATTATTTCCAACAAGTCAGTAGCTTGTTCCATTGTTCCGGAGAACGGAGTTTTAGTCATCTTGCCCAAAAGGCACGGTTCGCAATCATCAAATGATTCATAACCAAGTGATTCCAAAAATCCATCTTTATGGAGTTTCTTCATGCGCTTTACACCAATATGACCCAAACGGCAGTGCCACAAATAAGTTGCACTATCATTATCAACGTTGCATCTTTTGGCATCAATATTATGAATATATGTATCACTACGATCGAGATCCAACAAACTATTTTCATTGGGTGTATGACCATCGAAGGTTTTATTCATTTAAACAGAACAACAATTATTCTCTGACTTTAAATGAATAACCGTTTTGCAACAAACATGATCAATTCATATTCATGCTCAACGCAAACACCAAATAACATTTATTTAGGTTTAACACTAATCCCCTAAAGTATAGGGAGTGTGCAATGATGACCATATCAATCTTGGAATCACTTCCAACACATCGTCACTTCACCCTCAACTAGTCTCTGTTTATTCTGTAGCTCTTGTTTCGAGTTACTAATTTTTAGCAACCGAACAAGTATCAAATACCTAGGGGGTACTATAAACAGTAGTAAGGTACACACCAATAACCTGTATATCAAATATACCCTTGTTCACTTTGCCATCCTTCTTATCCACCAAATATTCAGGGTATTTCCGCTTCTAGTGACCATTTCCTTTGCAGTAGAAGCACTCAGTTTCAGGCTTTGGTCCAGCTTTGGCCTTTTTCACGGGAGTGACAACTTGCTTGCCATTCTACATGAAGTTCCCTTTCTTTCCCTTTGCCCTTTTCTTGAAACTAGTGGTCTTATCAATCATCAACACTTGATGCTCTTTCTTGATTTCTACCTTCATCGATTTTAGCATCACGAAGAGCTCGGGAATCGTTTTTGTCATCCCTTGCATACTATAGTTCATCATGAAGTTCTAGTAACTTGGTGATGGTGACTAGAGAACTCTGTCAATCACTATCTTATCTGGAAGATTAACTCTCACTTGATTCAAGTGATTGTAGTACCCAGACAGTCTGAGCACATGCTCACTGATTGAGCTATTCTCATCCATGTTTTAACTATAGAACTTGTTGGAGACTTCATATCTCTCAACTCGTGTATTTGCTTGAAATATTAACTTTAACTCCTGGAACATCTCATATGGTCCATGACGTTCAAAACATCTTTGAAGTCCCGATTCTAAGTCGTTAAGCATGGTGCACTAAACTATCAAGTAGTCATCATATTGAGCTAGCAAAACGTTCATAATGTCTGCATCTGCTCCTGCAATAGATCTGTCACCTAGCGGTGTGATGACCCACAAGTGTAGGGGATCAATCGTAGTCCTTTCGATAAGTAAGAGTGTCGAACCCAACGAGGAGCAGAAGGAAATGATAAGCAGTTTTTAGTAAGGTTTTCTCTGCAAGCACTGAAATTGTAGGTGATAGATAGTTTTGTGATAAGATAAATAATAACGAGTAACAAGTAAATAAAGTAAATAAAGTGCAGAAAGGTGGCCCAATCCTTTATGTAGCAAAGGATAAGCCTGGACGATTTCTAATAATGATAAAGGAGCTCCCGAGGACACATGGGAATTATCGTCAAGCTAGTTTTCATCACGTTCATATGATTCGCGTTCGGTACTTTGATAATTTGATATGTGGGTGGACCGGTACTTCGGTACTGCCCTAACTTGGACAAGCATCCCACTTATGATTAACCCCTATTGCAAGCGTCCGCAACTACAAAAGAAGTATTAAGGTAAACCTAACCACAACATTAAACATATGGATCCATATCAGCCCCTAACGAAGCAATGCATAAACTATGGTTTAAGCTTCTGTCACTCTAGCAACCCATCATCTACTTATTACTTCCCCATGCCTTCCTCTAGGCCCAAATAATGGTGAAGTGCCACGTAGTCAATGTTCACATAACACCACTAGAGGAAAAGACAACATACATCTCATCAAAATATCGAACGAATACCAAATTCACATGACTACTAATAGCAAGATGTAACGCCCCGGATTCGATGCGCCAGGTGTCTGCCAGTTATTCGCCGTCGTTGCCATGTCATTTGCTTGCGTGTTGCACTTTGCCATGTCATCATCTGCATTTTATCATGTCATCATGTGCATCTCATTTTGCATACGTGTTTGTCTCATGCATCCGAGCATTTTCCCCGTTGTTCGTTTTGCAATCCGGCACTCCTATGTTCCCCGGTGTCCCCCTTTTGTCTCCTGTTGTGAGTGGGTATTAAACTTTCTCGGAATGGCCCGAGGTTTGCCAAGCGGCCTTGGTATACCACCGGTAGACCGCCTGTCAAGTGTCGTGCCATTTGGAGGTCGTTTGGTACTCCAACGGTTAACCGGGTAACCGTAAAGCCCTCTTTTGTTGCAGCCCAACACCCCTTCCAAAGTGGCCCAAAACCCATCTAACTCCCCTCCATGCTCTCGGTCGTTCGATAACGATCGTGTGGCCGAAAACCGCACCTCATTTGGAGTCTCCTAGCTCCCTCTACCTATATAAACACCTCCCCCTCCAAAAATCCCGGTCTAACCCTAGTCCTCTTCCTCCCGCCGCCGACGGACACGTCCACTCCCCGCCGGACATGTCCGCGCCGCCGCCCGCAGCCACTCCCCGCGCGACATGTGGCGCCGCCGCGCACACTTCGCCGCCGGCCCGCAGAGCCCATCGCGGGCCCGTGCAGGCCCTCGCGCCGCCGTCGCCCGAGCGCCCGGGCTCCCAGCACAGCCCCTGCGCCGCCGGGATCCGCTCGCCGGCGTCCAGCCCCGCCGCCTGCGGCTCGTCGCCGTCCTTCGCCGGACCCCGCCGCCGTAGCCTCCCGCCGCCGCCGAGCGCCGCTCGCCGAGCCCCGCGCCGCCGCCCGCGCCTCGCCCGACCCCGCCGCCGTCCAGAGCCGCGCCGACGCCCGCCGGTGCCGCCTCCTCCCGTCGCCCGCGCCACATCGACCTCCCCTCGCCGGACCCCGCACGCCCGGCCGCCTCTGCGCCTCCCGGCGCCGCCCTGTGCCGGAGTCCGGCCAGATCCGGGGAGCCCGCGCCTGGATCGGCCGCTCCCGGCCCCTTCCGCCGCTCGCGATGGACCCCGCCGCGCCGCTTGCCATCGCCAGTCGCCGCCGGTGCCGTCGTGCTCCGCCTCGGGCGGGAGCTGCATCCGGATGGGCCCGGCCCAGCAGCGCCCGGCGCGCCGGTCCAGCTCGGCCCCTCTGCCGCCCAGGCCGGCCTCTCCTTGTTTCTGGGCCGAGCCCAATGGGTGAGATGCCCTCTATTCCCCGCCCTGTGCGCCGCTTATCTAAATCGCGCTTGATCTGTTTTTTTTTCAAAAACTGCCAAGTCCTGTAATTTTGTCATAATCATGCCATATTCATCGCATTGTATCTCTGCATCCGTAGCTCCGTTTCATGTGTGTAATATGTCAAATTGTTTGCCTCGAGGAGTACTTCATTTCATTCCATTGCATCATTTTCATTTGAGCTCATCTTGATGCCCGAAATGCTGTTGGAAGAGTGCATGTTGATGTTAACCTGCTGAAACTGTTATAACTTGCTAATTTATCATTTTTGCCATGATTGATGTGTGCATCCTATGAGGTTGATGTCTACATGTGTTTTGATCTATGCCATGCCATCTTTCCAGGGGTGTATGCCATGTATTTTTGTGATCAATGTGGTGACTAGCACAAGCATGCAAACTAGGCTTCGTGATATTGCTGATTTTAGTCCCTGTTCTGCTGTTATTTTGATGCCATATAAACTTTATGCTACAGAGAGATCCATGCATATTTTGAGATACTTAAATAAGGGTGTTTTGAACATATGGTTATTGTCTATCCATTCATGCCCTTGTTTGAAATTATGGAGTAGTCTAGCATGTCATTTGAGTGCTCTACTTTTGCTTCAAAATGTTTCCAGGCAGATTGTTTACGTGTTATTCAATTTGGCCAAGCTTGCTATAGTTGATCCTTGCATGCTATGGACTTGTTCTTGCCTTGGTTGGTTTCACAAACATGTCTTCTTGATGATGCTATGCTTATCTTGTCATGCAATGACTTGTGGTGAGTGAATCGAACTTGTTAAGTAGTGTACTTGCTGTTGCTGTTTTGCTAGGCAGATTCTGTTATATTTTGTTGCTATGTAAACATGTTGCTACTAATCATTCTATGCATAATCTGGAGATGCTCTATAAACATGTTTTGATCTACATGTTATGCCCTATCCATCCATGTCCCTGGTTGCATTTATAGCTTGCTGTAGATTGTTCATATCTTGCTCCAAAGTTGCTTGATAATGTTGTTGTCAGCCTGTTTACATTAAATTCAGTTGTTTCCATGTGTTTTCCTAGTGATCCATGAACCCTATGAACTTTCTCTTGCCATGCTTAGCTTCATAAACATGCCTTCTTACTGTTGGTTGCCTTGCCATGCCATGTATTGCTCTGTGGTGAGTGGTTCAAGCTCACCAACATGCTTATTTATTGTTGTTCCTGCCATGTATGAATCTGTAATATAACTTGCCATGTTTACATGGGTGCCATCATATTTTCTGATCCTTTTTGGCTTATGGTCAGTAAGGGACTTTTGATCTATGCTATTAGTAGATTCATGCCATGCCTTTGTTTTTCATGATATGTTCCTGTAACATGTTGTTTGATAGCTCTAAACATTACAACCTGATGTTATTTCTGCGAAGTCTGAAACTGTTATTATTTGCAATCTTACCATGTGTTTTGCAGCATGTTCTAGTGATTTATGGAGATAGCTCAGTGTTCATGTTTTGTTATGCTTTACCAGTACTTCATGCCCATGCCTTTTGTTATTATGTTGGGGTGTTGTAGCATATTGTTTTGATGCTTGCAATATGCCTAGTTGCTGTTATGGACAGATTGTTGCTATGACTTGTATAGAGTGTATGTGTTGCACCGTTGCTCCGTTTTGAGTGTGCTCTATATGAAACTTGCGTGATTTTGCATGTAGCTTCATATTATCATGTTGCATCCTTGTTTTGGTGTGTTTGCTTGATGTTTGGGTGCATTTTGCATCAATGCCATGCTTAACTTATTTTGCTCATATCTTTTAGACCGTAGCTCCGAATCTAATGAACTTTATATGTAACTTGACTAGAATTTCGTGTAGATCGTCTTGGTGCATCTTAACTTGCTGTTTAACAACTTGAACATAAGGTTTATTCAGTTCTGGACCAATTTCGAAATTTGCATATGAGGACTTACCGGAATTGTTATATGTTGTTCCCGGCCTCATTTAAACTTGCCTTGATGTGTTGTTCTTGTTTGCATCATCTCTTGCCATGAGTAGCTTCATGTAGATTTTTCATGCATCATGCTTGTTGTGCATCATGTCTTGTCATGTGTGGTGTGTTTACTATGTTGTGTGCTTCTTCTTGTTAGTTCCTGTTTCGTTGCGATCGTGAGGATTCGTTCGTCTACGTGTTCGGCTTCATCCGTTCGTCTTCTTCATGGACTCGTTCTTCTTCCTAGCGGGATTTCAGGCAAGATGACCGCTACCCTGGATCTCACTACTATCATTGCTATGCTAGTTGCTTCGTTCTATCGCTGTGCTGCGTTACCTATCTTTTGCTCATCAAGCCTCCCAACTTGCCATGAACCTCTAACCTTTGACACCATTCCTAGCAAACCATTGTTTGGCTATGTTACCGAGTTGCTCAGCCCCTCTTATAGCGTTGCTAGCTGCAGGTGAAGATGAAGATTTCTCCATGGTGGACAGGATTTTGGTTGGGATATCACAATATCTCTTATATTATTAATGCATCTATATACTTGGTAAAGGGTGGAAGGCTCGGCCTTATGCCTGGTGTTTTGTTCCACTCTTGCCGCCCTAGTTTCCATCATACCGGTGTTATGTTCCCGGATTTTGCGTTCCTAACGCGGTCGGGTGATTTATGGGACCCCCCTGACAGTTCGCTTTGAATAAAACTTGTCCAGCAAGGCCCAACCTTGGTTTTACCATTTGCCTCACCACCACCTACTTTTCCCTTGGGAGTTGCTCTCTCGAGGGTCATCTTTATTATAGCCCCCCCCCCCCCCCCCCGGGGCCAATGCTTGTCTAAGTGTTGGTCCAAACTAGAGCACCGTGCGGGACCATCCCTTGGCAACTTGGGTTACGTCGGTACCTATACGCTTAGCTTATCCGGTGTTGCCCTGAGAACGAGATATGTGCAGCTCCTATCGGGATTGTTGGCGCATCGGGCGGTCTTGCTGGTCTTGTTTTACCATTGTCGACATGTCTTGTAAACCAGGATTCCGAGACTGATCGGTTCTTCCTGGGAGAAGGTCTATTCCTTTGTTGATCGCGAGAGCTTGTCATGGGCTAAGTTGGGACACCCCTGCAGGGTATAAACTTTCGAGAGCCGTGCCCGCGGTTATGTGGCAGATGGGAATTTGTTAATGTCCGGTTGTAGATAACTTGACACCAGATCCGAATTAAAACGCATCAACCGCGTGTGTAGCCGTGATGGTCTCTTCTCGGCGGAGTCCGGGAAGTGAACACGGTTTCTGTGTTATGTTTGACGTAAGTAGGTGTTCAGGATCACCTCTTGATCATTGCTAGTTGACGACCGTTCCTTTGTTTCTCTTCTCGCTCTCATTTGCGTTGGTTAGCCACCATATCATGCTTAGTCGCTGTTGCAACCTCACCACTTTACCCCTTCCTTTCCTATTAAGCTTTGCTAGTCTTGATACCCATGGTAATGGGATTGCTGAGTCCTCATGGCTCACAGATTACTACAACAACAGTTGCAGGTACAGGTTGCGATGATCTTGACGTGAGAGTGATGTTTGCTTGTTTTGGAGTTCTTCTTCTGCTTCTTCTTCGATCAGGGGATAGGTTCCAGGTCGGCAGCCTGGACTAGCAGGGTGGATATTGTTTGAGTTTCTGTTTATGATTCATCCGTAGTCGGATGTTGATCTTGTATGTTGTATTGTTGTATTCTTGTGACATTGTATGTTTTGTATGTATCCCCATCTATTATGTAATGTTGATGTAATGATATCCACCTTGCAAAAGCGTTTCAATATGCGGGTCTATCCTTGGTGGGACCTTCGAGTTCCTTTTGGATAGGGTCGCATATTGGGCGTGACACAAGACTTCACCCATGTCCTCAGGAACAAACGTAACTACTCACAAAGCATATTCATGTTCATAATCAGAGGAGTAATAATATGCATAAAGGATCTGAACATATGATCTTCCACCAAGTAAACCAATTAGCATCAACTAAAAGGAGTAATCAACACTACTAGCAACCCACAGGTACCAATTTGTGGTTTTGATACAAGATTGGATACAAGAGATGAACTAGGGTTTTGAGAGGAGATGGTGCTGGTGAAGATGTTGATGGAGATTGCACCCCTCCCGATGAGAGGATCGTTGGTGATGATGCTGGTGATGATTTCCCCCTCCCGGAGGGAAGTGTCCCCGGCAGAACAGCTCCGCCGGAGCCCTAGATTGATTCCGCCAAGGTTCCGCCTCGTGGCGGCGGAGTTTCGTCCTGTAAGCTTGCCCACAATTTTTTCCAGGGTAAAAGTGATGATATAGTAGAAGATGGATGCCGGAGGCCCACCAGGGGGCCCAGGAGATAGGGGGCGCCTATAGGGGGGGGGCATGTCTCCTGGACAGGGTGTGGGCCCCCTGGCATATTTCTTTCGCTCAGAAATTCTTATTAATTCCAAAAGGTTGTTTTGTGGAGTTTCAGGACTTTTGGAGCTGTGCAGAATAGGTTTCCAACATTTGCTCCTTTTCCAGCCAGAATTCCAGCTGCCGGCATTCCCCCTCTTCATGGTAAACCTTGTAAAATAAGAGAGAATACCCATAAGTATTGAGATATAATGTGTAATAACAGCCCATAATGCAATAAATATTGATATAAAAGCATTATGCAAAATGGACATATCAAGTCCCCCAAGCTTAGACCTCACTTGTCCTCAAGCGGAAGCCGAGATCGAAAAATATGTCCACATGTTTAGAGATAGAGGTGTCGATAAAAATAAAGTACGGACATGTGGGCATCATGATCATTCTAATAACAGCAACATATATAGATTTTGTCATATGATTTCCTATGCTCAAGTAACAAGCAATTCACAATGTCAAGTATGGTTCAAAACTTCATCGAGAACTAACAAACTATAATCTCAGTCATTGAAGCAATTGCAATTTATCGTAACATCTGAAAGAGTCAATAATAGAGCTCTTCAGCAAGCTCACATACTCAACTATCTCGTAGTCTCCTACAATTCCTAACACTCACGCAGTACTTGTGGTTATAGAGTTTTAGCCGGACACTGAGAAAGATAGGGGCTTATTGTGTTGCCTCCCAACGTATTCACCTTTAGGTGATGTCAACAATAATAGCCCATGCTAATTTACATCCAATTGTATATATATATATATATATATATATCATGATCTTTCAAACACGAGGAGCTTGCCAAAGGATAAAATGAAAAAGGGAAAGGTGAAGATCACCTTGACTCAAGCATAAAGTAAAGACATAAAGTAAAAGATAGGCCCTTCACAGAGGGAAGCAGAGGTTGTGATGCGCGTTTAG
This sequence comes from Triticum timopheevii, assembly GCA_963921465.1. Lineage (NCBI taxonomy): Eukaryota > Viridiplantae > Streptophyta > Magnoliopsida > Poales > Poaceae > Triticum > Triticum timopheevii. The sequence continues at coordinate 501,871,661 of OY997272.1, forward strand.
GGTTGATGCACAAAATCTTATGCAAAAGAACGTCACTTTATATTGCCCCTTGTATGTGGACCTTTATTATGCAGTCCGTCGCTTTTATTACTTCCACAACAAGTTCGTACAAAGCTTATTTTCTCCGCACTAATAAGTCATACATATTTAGAGAGCAATTTTTATTGCCTGCACCGATGACAACTTACTTGAAAGATCTTACTCAATCCATAGGTAGGTATGGTGGACTCTCATGGCAAAACTGGGTTTAGGGATATTTGGAAGCACAAGTAGTATCTCTACTTGGTGCAAGGAATTTGGCTAGCATGAGGGGGGAAGGCAAGCTCAACATGTTTGGAAGGTCAATGACAATATACTTTAACTGAGATGTCGGAAAACATAAACTATTACGTTGTCTTCCTTGTCCAACGTCAACTCTTTTAGCATGTCATACTTAATGAGTGCTCCCAATTATAAAAGGTGTCCCAGATAATATATTTATATGTGAACCCCTCTTTCCTTATCACTTCCTATTAATTGCAACGATGTCCAAGGCTACGTTCATCAACTCTCAACAAATTTTATGCCTCATACTTTCTATGTGTGAAGTTATCACTATCCATAAGATCAATATGAACTCTTTTATTCTTTCTACTTTCTCAAGATCATAGCAACATAGAAAAGCCCTTGACTCAACACTAAACTTTATTATAGATAACTCACGGACTCGATTACCAAAAGAGATCACAATGCAAAACTCAAAACTACTTGATATCAAAACTTGAATCTACTAGATCAAGATACTACTAAAAGGATCGAACTAAATAAAGCAGTAAAGATAAGAGTGTGATGGTGATACGATACCGGGGCACCTCCCCCAAGCTTGGCAGTTGCCAAGGGGAGTGCCCATACCCATGTGTTTATGTCCTCGGAGGTGATGGAGGTGGTGATGATGACGGTGGATAAGCACACATCGAGCGTAAAAGCTCCTCCAACTTGCGGATAATGCCCTTGAGTCCGGCGATATGATCCTTCAACAGAATATTCTCCTGTGTAAGATACTTGTTCTGTATGCGAGCTAACTCAATCATCTTGAAAACTTCAATCTCTGTTGGAGTGAAAAGGTTAGGTAAAGGTCGAGGGATGTCTTCTTCTTTCACCACCGGAGCTTGAACCTCCATGGCCTTCATGATCCCTTATCCTCGTTGATCTCTTCTAGTTCTTCTCTTTTCAGCTCTATCTTCAATAGCCAAGCATCCTTGTCTTCGTTGTTGGAGGAGGGGGAATTCATGGTGCTCTAGATCTGCAACGGAAACAGCTCAAAATGAAAACAGAGGATATTTGCGTGATACGATGGTTAAGACCTTCGGGAGTATATATAATGAACTTTTACCGACCAAAATATGTAACGTGCAAGAAAACGGAGTCCGGGAGGCACACGAGGTGCCCACGAGACAGGGGGCGCGCCCTCCACTCTCGTGGGAGCCTCGTGTCCCTTTCGGACTACTTCTTTCTTCCAAATTTTTTTAAATATTCCAAAACTGATAAAAATTGCCATTGGAGTTGTTTTGGAGTCGGTTTACTTACCGTACCACATACCTATACCTTTTCGGAGTCTGGAATGTTCTGGAAAGTGTCCCTTATGCATTCCTCAGGAGTTACGGTTTCAATAATATTAGTTTCAACATTGATAGGATTTCCTGAAATATAATGTTTAATTCTTTGACCGTTTACCACCCTCGGATTTGTGCCTTCGAAGTTGTTGATTTTTATGGCACCAGAACGATAGACCTCCTCGTTAACGTAGGGACCTTCCCATTTTGAGAGAAGTTTTCCTGAAAAAAATCTTAAATGAGAGTTGAATAATAACACATAATCTCCTACATTAAAATCACGCTTTTGTATCATTTTATCATGACGGCGTTTGACTTTTTGTTTGAAAAGCTTGGCATTCTCATAGGCTTGGGTTCTCCATTCATCAAGTGAGCTAATATCAAATAACCTCTTCTCACCGGCAAGTTTGAAATCATAATTGAGCTCTTTAATAGCCCAATATGCTTTATGTTCAAGTTCAAGAGGTAAATGACACGCTTTTCCATAAACCATCTTATATGGAGACATACCCATAGGATTTTTGTACGCAGTTTTATAGGCCCATAATGCATCATCAAGTTTTTTTGGACCAATTCTTTCTAGATCTATTCACAGTCTTTTGCAAAATTAATTTGAGCTCTCTATTGCTCAACTCTACTTGACCACTAGACTGCGGATGATAAGGAGATGCGATTCTATGATTGACATCATACTTAGCAAGCATCTTACGGAAAGCACCATGAATAAAATGTGAACCACCATCAGTCATAAGATATCTAGAGACTCCAAACCTCGGAAAAATAACTTCTTTAAGCATTTTAATAGAAGTGTTATGATCAGCACTACTAGTTGGAATAGCTTCTACCCACTTAGTAACATAATCAACAGCAACTAAAATATGTGTATAACCATTAGAGGCAGGAAAAGGTCCCATATAATCAAAGCCCCAAACATCAAACGGTTCAATAACAAGAGAATAATTCATAGGCATTTCTTGACGTCTACTAATATTACCTATTCTTTGACATTCATCACAAGATAAGACAAACTTACGAGCATCTTTGAAGAGAGTAGGCCAATAAAAACCAGATTGTAGTACCTTGTGTGCAGTTCTAGCTCTAGCGTGGTGTCCTCCATAAGATTCAGAGTGACACTTACGTAGAATCTGTTCCTGTTCATGCTCAGGCACACAACGTCTAATAACACCATCTACTCCTTCTTTATAAAGGTGTGGATCATCCTAGAAGTAATGTCTTAAATCTTAAAAGAACTTTTTCTTTTGCTGGTATGTGAAACTAGGCGGTATATATTTAGCAACAATGTAATTAGCATAATCAGCATACCAAGGAGCAGTACGAGAAGCATTGACGACCGCTAATTGTTCATCAGGAAAGCTATCATTTATAGGCAGTGGGTCATCAAGAACATTCTCTAACCTAGACAAGTTGTCTGCAACAGGGTTCTCAGCTCCCTTTCTATCAATAATATGCAAGTCAAATTCTTGGAGCAGGAGAACCCATCTAATGAGCCTAGGCTTAGCATCTTTCTTTTCCATAAGATATTTAATAGCAGCTTGATAAGTGTGAATAGTAACTTTGGAATCAACAATATAAGGTCTAAACTTATCACATGCAAACACAACTGCTAAAAACTATTTTTCAGTAGTAGCATAATTTCTCTGGGCAGTATCAAGAGTCTTACTAGCATACTGGATAACATTCAATTTCTTATCAACTCTTTGCCCTAGAACAGCACCTACAGCATAATCACTAGCGTCGCACATAATTTCAAAAGGCAAATTCCAATCAGGCGGCTGAACAATAGATGCAGTGATCAAAGCTTTCTTAAGTACTTCAAATGCTTCTACACAATCATCATCAAAGACAAAAGGAATATCTTTTTGCAATAAATTAGTCAGAGGCCTAGAGATTTTAGAAAAGTCCTTAATGAACCTCCTATAAAAACCGACGTGACCAAGGAAGCTTCTTATATCTTTTATGTCCTTGGGACATGGCATCTTTTCAATAGCATCAACTTTGGCTTTATCAACATCAATACCTCTCTCAGAGATCTTGTGCCCCAAGACAATGCCTTCATTAACCATAAAGTGACACTTTTCCCAATTCTGGACGAGACTAGTGTCTTCGCATCTCTGCAAAACTCGATCAAGGTTGCTCAAACAATCATCAAAAGAGAATCCATAGACGGAGAAGTCATCCATGAATACCTCACAAATCTCTTCACAAAAATCAGAAAATATAGCCATCATGCATCTTTGAAAGGTAGCAGGTGCATTACATAAACCAAAAGGCATACGTCTATAAGCAAAAGTACCAAAAGGGCAAGTAAAAGTAGTTTTAGATTGATCCTTCGCTGACACTGGTATCTGAGAGAAACCAGAATAACCATCTAGAAAGCAGAAATGTGTGTGTTTGGATAGCCTTTCTAGCATCTGATCAACAAAAAGTAAAGGGTAATGATCTTTCTTAGTAGCTTTATTTAACTTATGGAAATCATTTACCATCCTATAACCTGTAATAATTCTTTGCGGGATCAATTCATCTTTATCATTAGGAACAACGGTAATACCTCCCTTTTTAGGAACACAATGGACATGACTTACCCATTCGCTATCAGCAACGGGATGAATAATACCTGCCTCAAGGAGCTTTAGGATCTCCTTTCTTACCACTTCTTTCATCTTGGGATTTAATCGTCTTTGAGGATCTCTAACTGGTTTGACATCTTTCTCCAATGTAATTTTGTGTTGACATAACGTGGGACTAACGCCGTTAAGATCATCCAAAGTATATTCGATAGCAGCTCGGTCAGAGTTTTCAATAATCCTTCTTATTCTTTCTCTGAAAGGTTAGCACTAATAATAACTGGATATATTTCTTTTCGATCCAGATAAGCATACTTAAGATTATCAGGTAATGGTTTGAGTTCAAACACGGGATCACCCTTGGGTGGAGGGGGATCCCCAAGAATTTCAACGGGAAGGTTATGTTTCAACACAAGTTCCTGTTTAAGGAACATTTCTTCTATTTCCTCCCTTTCCTTCATAAACATATCATTTTCATGGTCTAGCAAATATTGTTCTAACGGATCAGTTGGAGGAACAGCAATGGAGGCAAGACCAATAATTTCATCCTTACTAGGTGGTTCCCTTTCACGAGGTTGTCTACTAAACTTAGCGAAATTAAACTCATGAGACATACCATCTATGCCAACAGTGAAAATATTCTTTTCACAATTAATCTTAGCACTAGCAGTATTCAATAAGGGTCTAGCAAAAATAATGGGACAAAAATCATCTTGTGGGGAACCAAGAACAAGAAAATCGGCAGGGTATTTAACCTTCCCACACAAAACTTCAACATCTCTAACAATCCCAATAGGTTTAATGGTATCCCTATTATCAAGCTTAATAGTAACATCAATGTCTTCTAGTTCAACGGGTGCAACATCGTGCATAGTTTCTTTATAAAGATCATAAGGTATCGCACTAGCACTAGCACCCATATCACATAAGCCATGATAACAATGATCTCCTATTTTAACAGAAATAACAGGCATGCCTACGACAGGTCTATATGTCTTAGTATCAGGTCTAGCAATATTAGCAGTCTCACCCAAGAAAGAAATAACATGCCCATCTAAGTCCTCATCCAATAGATATTTAACCATAGAAATACTAGGTTCAACATTAATTTGCTCAGGAGGTGCATAAGTCCTAGTGTTACTCTTACGAACAACAATCGAAGCTTTAGCATGATCCTTTATCCTAACAGGAAGGGAGGTTTTTCAACATAAGCAGTAGGAACAATAGGATCACTATAGGTAATAGTCTTTTCTTCAACTGTAATAGGTGAAACTACTTTCACTTCAAGAGGAGGATTATATTTAAACCACTTCTCTTTAGGGAGATCAATGTGAGTAGCAAAAGATTCACAAAAAGTAGCTACTATCTCAGAGTCAAGTCCATACTTAGAGCTAAATCCACGGAAAGCATCGGTATCCATAAAAGATTTAACACAATCAAACTTAGGTGTCATACCTGACTCCTTACCATCATCGGAACCCCAATCTTCAGAGTTGCGTTTAATTCTTTCCAATAAGTCCCATTTGAAATCAATAGTCTTCAGCATTTAAGAACCAGCACAGGAAGTATCGAGCATGTTACGATTATCAAGAGAAAGCCGAGCATAAAAGTTCTGAATAATCATTTCCCGAGAGAGCTCATGATTGGGGCATGAATATAACATTGACTTAAGCCTCCCCCAAGATTGAGCGATGCTTTCTCCTTCACGAGGCTAGAAATTATATATGTAATTACGATCACGATGAACAAGATGCACAGGATAGAACTTCTGGTGAAATTCCAACTTCAATCGCTTATAATTCCAAGATCCCATACGATCACATAGCATATACCATGTCAATGCATCTTCCTTCAAAGATAAAGGGAAGACCTTCCTTTTGACAACATCAACGGGAATACCTGCAAGCTTAAATAATCCACGAACTTCATCCACAAAGATAAGGTGTAAATCGGGATGCAATGTTCCATCTCCTACAGATGGATTAGCTAGCAGTTTCTCTATCATACCCGAAGGAATCTCAAAGTAAATATTTTCATAAAGTTCAGTAGGTTGAGGAGCTACTCTTTGCTCTTCTGGTTGGGGCGAAGATACCCCAAACAAGCCCCTCAAAGGATTAGTTTCCATAGTGAGAAGTAACAGAAAATTTCAGCACACTATATAAATGTTTCCTTAGCAAGTTCCACTCACCAGAAGCGCTACACTCCTCAGCAACGGCGCCAGAAAAGAGTCTTGATGACCCACAAGTGTAGGGGATCAATCGTAGTCCTTTCGATAAGTAAGAGTGTCGAACCCAACGAGGAGCAGAAGGAAATGATAAGCGGTTTTTAGTAAGGTTTTCTCTGCAAGCACTGAAATTGTAGGTGATAGATAGTTTTGTGATAAGATAAATAATAACGAGTAACAAGTAAATAAAGTAAATAAAGTGCAGAAAGGTGGCCCAATCCTTTATGTAGCAAAGGATAAGCCTGGACAATTTCTAATAATGATAAAGGAGCTCCCGAGGACACATGGGAATTATCGTCAAGCTAGTTTTCATCACGTTCATATGATTCGCGTTCGGTACTTTGATAATTTGATATGTGGGTGGACCGGTACTTGGGTACTGCCCTAACTTGGACAAGCATCCCACTTATGATTAACCCCTATTGCAAGCGTCCGCAACTACAAAAGAAGTATTAAGGTAAACCTAACCACAGCATTAAACATATGGATCCATATCAGCCCCTAATGAAGCAACGCATAAACTAGCTAGGGTTTAAGCTTCTGTCACTCTAGCAACCCATCATCTACTTATTACTTCCCCATGCCTTTCTCTAGGCCCAAATAATGGTGAAGTGTCATGTAGTCGATGTTCACATAACACCACTAGAGGAAAAGACAACATACATCTCATCAAAATATCGAACGAATACCAAATTCACATGACTACTAATAGCAAGACTTCACCCATGTCCTCAGGAACAAACGTAACTACTCACAAAGCATATTCATGTTCATAATCAGAGGAGTAATAATATGCATAAAGGATCTGAACATATGATCTTCCACCAAGTAAACCAATTAGCATCAACTACAAGGAGTAATCAACACTACTAGCAACCCACAGGTACCAATTTGTGGTTTTGATACAAGATTGGATACAAGAGATGAACTAGGGTTTTGAGAGGAGTTGGTGCTGGTGAAGATGTTGATGGAGATTGACCCCCTCCTGATGAGAGGATCGTTGGTGATGACGTTGGTGATGATTTCCCCCTCTCGGAGGGAAGTGTCCCCGGCAGAACAGCTCCGCCGGAGCCCTAGATTGATTCCGCCAAGGTTCCACCTCGTGGCGGCGGAGTTTCGTTCCATAAGCTTGCCCACGATTTTTTCCAGGGTAAAAGGGATGATATAGCAGAAGATGGACACCGGAGGCCCACCAGGGGCCCAGGAGATAGGGGGGCGCCTATAGGGGGGGCTGTCTTCTGGACAGGGTGTGGGCCCCCTGGCATATTTCTTTCGCTCAGAAATTCTTATTAATTCCAAAAAGTTGTTTCATGGAGTTTCAGGACTTTTGGAGCTGTGCAGAATAGGTTTCCAACGTTTTCTCCTTTTCCAGCCAGAATTCCAGCTGCCGGCATTCCCCCTCTTCATGGTAAACCTTGTAAAATAAGAGAGAATACCCATAAGTATTGAGATATAATGTGTAATAATAACCCATAATGCAATAAATATTGATATAAAAGCATGATGCAAAATGGACGTATCATGATGCATCAATGACATAATTCTTCTGTGCAGCAATGAGGATAAACCTCAGATCATGGACCCAGTCCGCATCATTGCTACTATCATCTTTCAACTTAGTTTTCTCTAGGAACACATATAAATCATAGGGAAGCAACAATGCGAGCTATTGATCTACAACATTATTTGCAAAATACTATCAGGACTAAGTTCATGATAAATTAAAGTTCAGTTAATCATATTACTTAAGAACTCCCACTTAGATAGACATCCCTCTAATCATCTAAGTGATCACGTGATCCAAATCAACTAAACCATGTTCGATCATCACGTGAGATGGAGTAGTTTTCAATGGTGAACATCACTATGTTGATCATATCTACTATATGATTCACACTCGACCTTTTGGTCTCAGTGTTCCAAGGCCATATCCGCATATGCTAGGCTCGTCAAGTTTAACCTAAGTATTCTGCGTGTGCAAAACTGTCTTACACCCGTTGTATTTGAACGTAGAGCTTATCACACTCGATGATCACGTGGTGTCTCGGCACGAAGAACTGTCGCAACGGTGCATACTCAGGGAGAACACTTATACCTTGAAATTTAGTGAGAGATCATCTTATAATGCTACCGTCAATCAATGCAAAATAAAATGCATAAAGGATAAACATCACATGCAATCAATATAAGTGATATGATATGGCCATCATCATCTTGTGCTTGTGATCTCCATCTCCGAAGCACCGTCATGATCACCATCATCACCGGCGCGACACCTTGATCTCCATCATAGCATCATTATCGTCTTGCCAACTATTGCTTCTACGACTATCGCTACCGCTTAGTGATAAAGTAAAGCAATTACAGGGCAATTGCATTGCATACAATAAAGCGACAACCATATGGCTCCTGCCAGTTGCCGATAACTCTTGTTACAAAACATGATCATCTCAAATAAAATTTAGCATCATGTCTTGACCATATCACATCACAACATGCCCTGCAAAAACAAGTTAGATGTCCTCTACTTTGTTGTTGCAAGTTTTACATGGTTGCTACTGGCTGAGCAAGAACCGTTCTTACCTACGCATCAACACCACAACGATAGTTCGTCAAGTTAGTGTTGTTTTAACCTTCTCAAGGACCGGGCGTAGCCACACTCGGTTCAACTAAAGTTGGACTGACACCCGCCAGCCACCTATGTGCAAAACACGTCGGTAGAACCGGTCTCGCGTAAGCGTACGCGTAATGTCGGTCCGAGCCGCTTCATCCAACAATACCGCCGAACCAAAGTATGACATGATGATAAGCAATATGACTTGTATCGCCCATAACTCACTTGTGTTCTACTCGTGCATATAACATCTACGCATAAACCTGGCTCTGATACCACTGTTGGGGAACGTATTAATTTCAAAAAAATTCCTACGCACACGCAAGATCATGGTGATGCATAGCAACGAGAGGGGAGAGTGTTGTCCACGTACCCTCATAGATTGAAAGCGGAAGCGTTAGCACAACACGGTTGATGTAGTCGTACGTCTTCATGATCCGACCGATCAAGTTCCACGATGACGTTCAGCACACGTTCAGCTCGATGACGTCCCACGAACTCCGATCCAGCAAAGCTTTGTAGGAGAGTTCCAGCACGATGCGTGATGACGGTGTCGATGATGCTACCAACGTAGGGCTTCGCCTAAGCACCGCTACGATATTACCGAGGTGGAATATGGTGGAGGGGGGCACCGCACACGGCGAAGAGATCAAAAGATCAATTGTTGTGTCTCTAGAGATGCCCCCTGCCCCCGTATATAAAGGAGGGAGGGAGAGGCTGGCCCTAGAGGGGGCGCGCCAAGTGTGGGGAGTCCTACTAGGACTCCTAAGTCCTAGTAGGATTCCCCTTTCCTTTCCGGAGTAGGAGAGAAGGAAAGAGGGGGAGAGGGAGAAGGAAAAAGGGGCTACACCCCTTGTCCAATTCGGACCAGAGGGGGCGCACGCACCTCCTTCCTTTTGGCCTCTCTCCTCTATTCCCGTATGGCCCAATAAGGCCCATATACTCCCCGGCGAATTCCCGTAACTCTCCGTTACTCCGAAAAATACCCGAATCACTCGGAACCTTTCCGAAGTTCGAATATAGTCGTCCAATATATCGACCTTTACATCTCAACCATTTCGAGACTCCTCGTCATGTCCCCGATCTCATCCGGGACTCCGAACCACCTTCGGTACATCAAAACACATAAACTCATAATACCAATCGTCACCGAACTTTAAGCGTGCGGACCCTACGGGTTCGAGAACTATGTAGACATGACCGAGACACGTCTCCGGTCAATAACCAATAGCGGAACCTGGATGCTCATATTGGCTCCCACATATTCTACGAAGATCTTTATCGGTCAAACCGCATAACAACATATGTTGTTCCCTTTGTCATCGGTATGTTACTTGCCCGAGATTTGATCGTCGGTATCTCAATACCTAGTTCAATCTCGTTACCGGCAAGTCTATTTACTCGTTATGTAATGCATCATCCCGCAACTAACTCATTAGTCACATTGCTTGCAAGGCTTATAGTGATGTGCAATACCGAGAGGGCCCAGAGATACCTCTCCGACAATCGGAGTGACAAATCCTAATCTCGAAATGCGCCAACTCAACAAGTACCTTTGGAGACACCTGTAGAGCACCTTTATAATCACCCAGTTATGTTGTGACGTTTGGTAGCACGCAAAGTGTTCCTCCGATAAACAGGAGTTGCATAATCTCATTGTCATAGGAACATGTATAAGTCATGAAGAAAGCAATAACGACATACTAAACGATCAAGTGCTAAGCTAACGGAATGGGTCAAGTCAATCACATCATTCTCCTAATGATGTGATCTTGTTAATCAAATGACAACTCATGTCTATTGCTAGGAAACTTAACCATCTTTGATTCAACGAGCTAGTCAAGTAGAGGCATACTAGTGACACTATGTTTGTCTATGTATTCACACATGTATTATGTTTCCGGTTAATACAATTCTAGCATGAATAATAAACATTTATCATGAAATAAGGAAATAAATAAGAACTTTATTATTGCCTCTAGGGCATATTTCCTTCATATATATAGGTGGGGGAGAGGGGAGGAAGCCAGGAGGCACCCCAAGGGTGGCCGAACCCCCCTTGGGCTCCTGCCCTTGGCCACCCCCCTTACCATATTTGCCGGAGGGGAAAAGGAAGGGGAAGGAGAGGAAGGAGGGGGAGGCTGAATCCCCCTCCTTCCTTTTCTCCCCTTGGGCGTCTGCCATAGGAGGGGCGCGCCAACCCCTTGTGGGCTGGTGTGCTCCTCTTACTTGGTCCATATGGCCCATATACCTTCTGGGGCTTCCCGGAACCCCTTCCGGTGATCCGATGATTACCCGGTACCTCCTGAAACTTTTCTGGTGTCCAAATATCATCATCATATATATCAATCTTTAACTCTGGACCATTTTGGAGCTCCTCATCATGTCTGTGATCTCATCCGAGACTCCGAACAACATTCGGTCATCAAATCACATAACTCATATAACACTATATCGTCAACGAACATTAAGCGTGCGGACCCTACAGGTTCAAGAACTATGTAGACATGACCGAGACACCTCTCCGATCAATAACCAATAGCGGAAGCTGGATGCCCATATTGGTTCCTACATATTCTACGAAGATCTTTATCAGTTGAACCTTATGACAACATACGTAATTCCCTTTGTCTATCGATATGTTACTTGCCCGAGATTCGATCGTCGGTATCTTCATACCTAGTTCAATCTCGTTACCGGTAAGTCTCTTTACTCGTTCCGTAATACATCATCTCGTAACTAGCTCCTTAGTTTTGCTTGCAAGCTTCTTATGATATGTATTACCGAGAGGGCCCAGAGATACCTACAAATCCCAATCTCGATCCATGCCAACTCAATAGACACATTCGAAGATACCTGTAGAGCATATTTATGATCACCCAATTACGTTGTGACGTTTGATAGCACACAAGACAGTCCTCCGGTATCTGGAGGTTGCATGATCTCATGGTCGAAGGAATATGTATTTGACATTAAGAAAGCAGTAGCAATAAACTGAACGATCATATGCTAAGCTAACGAATGGGTCTTGTCCATCACATCATTCTCCTAATGATGTGATCCCATTATCAAATGACAACTCATGTCTATGATTAGGAAACCTTAACCATCCTTTGATCAACGAGCTAGTCTAGTACAGGCACACCAGGGACACATTATTTTATCTATTTATCCACACATGTATTTAAGTTTCCGATCAATACAATTCTAGCATGAATAATAAACCTTTATCATGAATAAGGAAATATAATAATAACAACTTTATTATTGCCTCTAGGGCATATTTCCATCAGTCTCCCACTTGCACAAGAGTCAATAATCTAGATTACATTGTAATGAATCTAACACCCATGGAGTCTTGGTGTTGATCATGTTTTGCTTGCGGAAGAGGCTTAGTCAACGGTTCTGCTATATTCAGGTACATATGTATTTTGCAAATCTCCATGTCTCCATCCTTGACCTTTTCATGAATGGAGTTAAAGCATCTCTTGATGTGTTTGGTTCTCTTGTGAAACCTAGATTCATTCGCTATTATAAGGCAACTGCTCCAGTGTTGTCACAAAAGATTTTCATTGGATCCGATGCACTGGGTATTACACCCAGATCGGATATGAACTCCTTCATCCAGACTCCTTCATGCGTTGCTTCCGAAGTGATGAGGACATCTCTTCTACTGTTACACCCGCTGTGACTCCTACATCAGTTATTCCACTTGGTCCTATAACTAGAGCGCGCGTGCATCAAATAAATGGCCAGGTACTATCGCTCCTTCGTACATATGATTTGACTGACAAAAATATGATGCTACACTCATGTTCTGATTTGCTTGTACTTAGAAATAAAGGAGAGATTAGAGATGAAGCCAACTGTTCATTCAAATCGGATGGAGCTACAATGCATGCATGTCCAACGAATCCATTCCATCCATCAACCATGTCACATGCATGCATGTATCCAGGGAACCATCCATCACAGCCATCAATTGATGTTACGTGTATAAAGACAAAAGCACCAGGACCAAGGCACTTGGAATAGGAATCAACTACCAACGTGGGCACTATAATATTTGGCTGTGCCAGAAGAGTCCGGCCCTGCCATGCTTGGGCCTGTACGCTTGGACCTACAGCAGATAGAAAGAAACACTGCCGAACCGACTCGGCCGCAACATCTGCATGTAATAAATAGCTATCATAGATTAGGGTTTAGACTCGGGTTTTATTGTATTGTCTAGCCATCGCTACAATTCGCATCTACGAGACGTGTAGGACTACCGCCTTGTCAGATCCACAGTGGAACCCCAACTTTTTATCTAGTTTCTGTACTCAGTTTATTATCCGCAAATTCAGTTGCAATTCACCTTTGTTCTTGCTGGTTCTTCGGTTGCTTGCAGGAACTCGAACCTCGTTGTTCAGGTTGATCGTGCCTATGGCAAGGTCAATAACCACCGGAGATTGGTTTAGCGATTGTCGAGGCGTATCGTCGGGTACGGTATAGCCGGATCGTCGAGGTCAAAATCCACCAAATCGATAGTTATCCCCACTCTCATCGAAAGATCGGGCCGCCGTCACATCAAGTGGTATCAGTTTTCAGGTTCCTCGGTGAGAGATTTACAGTTTTATTAGATTAGTTATTTTCTGTCTCATAAACCCACAAAAAAGCCAAAAAAATAGATTAGTTCATCCATTACACCTACCTTTTAGCCTTTAGCAATTTTTGCATCTAGTATTTGCATCATTGAATTTTTGGTTACATTCATCCTAGAATTAGTGCTGGTTTAGATTGGTTAGGGTGTAAAATTATCTACTAGATCAATCTGTTTTTGTCCACCCACATAATCCCTTCCGCTCGTTCACGATCATAAAAAAAAATATTGCGATCGATTGTTTCTGATTCTTATTACCTCCGGACGCCTGTGTTTTTCTTTGCTATATTTTTATCAGTCGTTGATTTGATCGCACAAAATCACCGTCGCACAGCAGCAGCTTACGGCCAGACACACAATCATCCGTGTCTGACACCGTACGTCCGCCCATCCATCCACGCGCTTGCTTTGCTAGAGCCCGCCAGCGCCGCTTCACCACACGCACCACGCCAGACATCCAAATCTCTTTGTCTGCCTCCACACGCGCCACAACCAACAGTCTCCACCAGCAGCCTACTGTTTCTGTGCATTAGTACTACTAGTTTTAGCTAATCTCAACACCAGTGCACGTATAGCTAGCTCTCGTAGCACCTTTGTCCAGTAGCCTTGCTTGGTGTCCCTGACGTCTGCTAGCAACCGGCCTAAAAAAAGAGAAAAAAAAAGAAAAAAGAGTGAAAAAAATCAAAAGAAAAGTTAAAAGAAAAAGTTGCAAAAAAATAAAATCAGGCCGGCTAGCATCTGTTTTGGGCTGATATTTTCTTTTCTGGACATTATTTTGCTGCTACAGTGTTCATCGCCGCGTCATTTATCATCTCCTTTCGAGCTTTATTATACACGGCATTTATACCTCACTTATATCTAGCTACTTAGAGCTATCATATTTTTCATCGGTTTCCACTCACTTGTTTCAGTATCTAGGCTTAGATTGTTTTATCTCTTACTAGTCGACTGCCAGCACTAGTTAGGAGTTTGAGCAATTATTCAGCTTGCATTACTTTTTGCTTAATTGTGCCACATATTGTGAGTTGAGGAAACCATCACCGAGCTCCACTTCCTATATTGTATCTTGTTCGGTCACTTGGTAATCGCTGTATCAATCTTTTGATCACTTTTGACATCACCAACGGCCGACAACCACTGCAGCACGGTAAGAACTGGTAAGAGCTTGGTAATTGCTTGAGAGTTGAGAGACATTTTCCACAGCCTCACTGTAGTTACTGTAGGAGCCATATACTTGTGATTTTGTTCTTGTTCCGTCCTAACCATGGCAGGTGACGAAGACAACATGAAAGCCACGGTGGCACGCCTTGAGGAGGATGTGCATGCATACACCGAGCAGTTCACATCGTTCGAGGGCGCACTTGATAAGCGTCTCAAGTCGATCGAGGATAGCAATGAGACGTTCACCCAAACACTTGCATCTATTATGAAACGTCTTGATGCCCAGGATGCCCGTCTAGGTGCCGCCTCCACTTCCGCTCTGCATCTTCCAGCCACCAACACAGGTCTACAACAAGCTCGTCGGGTACCCCCAGGAGACCCGAGGCACCCTCTTTCATACACCGATGCCGTCGAGCAGCCCCGTCCTCGCAACGCCACCTCGATAGCCGGCGACATCCAAGATGACAACTATGATGGTGATTCCGAGGATCCTGATGCAGTTAATGATAACAATGATCGTGATCATCGTCGACTACGCAATAATCAACAAGGTATGGGACGACCCCAGCGTCCTCAGGTACGTGGCCATGACGACTCTTTGGGTAGAATTAAATTTGTCATGCCTCCTTTTGATGGGAAATATGATCCAGATGTTTATCTTGACTGGGAATTACTAGTTGATCAAAAATTTGCTTGCCATGATTTTCCTGATGATAAAAGAGTTAGGGCTGCAACTAGTGAGTTTAGTGATTTTGCTTCTGTTTGGTGGAGAGAACATTGTCGTAAACATCCTAATAATATTCCTGCCACTTGGGAAGCTATGAAATTAGTAATGCGTCACCGTTTTGTTCCTGGATATTATGAACGTGACTTGCTAAATAAACTACAACGCTTGAACCAAGGATCTAAATCCGTGGAAGACTATTATCAAGAAGTGCAAATGGGCATGTTACGTTGTAGTTTAGTTGAGACTGAGGAAGCCTCTATGGCTAGGTTCTTGGGTGGATTGAATAGAGAAATTTATGACATACTTGCTTATAAGGATTATCATTCAATGACCCGTTTATTTCATCTTGCTATACATGCTGAACATGAAGTGCAGGGTCGTTCGAGAATGCGTCCTAATTTTTCTGCAGGTCGTACTTCCACATGGACGTCACGCACCCCTACTGCCCCGTCCACTCGCACCTCTACAACAGCAGCTCCAACTTCTCGACTGGGGCCTTCTTCCTCAACTTCAGCATCACACACTTCGGCACCACTGAAAAGTACTACACAAATTCCAACAAAAAGTTCGTCATCATCGTCCGCTTCCTCCAAAAGAACAAAGGATATCCAATGCCACACTTGCAAGGGATTTGGCCATGTCATGAAGGAGTGTCCTAATAAGCGTGTGTTGATCATTCATGAAGACGGAGAGTACGACTCCGCTAGTGATTTTGATGAAGACACATATGCCTTGCTTGCTGCACATGAAGACGATGTCACAAGACCGGAGCAAGAGGAAGAACATGTGACCGCCGACGACGCCGATAAGTACATGAGTCTTATATCACATCGTGTACTTAGTGCTCAGATTGTCAAAGCAAAGAAGGATCAACGTCACAACCTCTTCCACATCAAAGGAGTCGTCAAGGAGCATTCCATTCGCATAATCATTGATGGAGGGAGTTGTAACAATTTAGCAAGCATTGACATGGTGGAGAAGCTCCCCCTACCTTCGCGACAACATCCACAACCGTACTACATTCAATGGTTTAATGATGGTGGAAAGGTAAAGGTAACACGCATGGTGAGAGTTCCTTTTTCTTTAGGTTCATACCATGACACTATTGATTGCGATATTGTGCCTATGCAAGCTTGTTCTATGTTACTAGGAAGGCCATGGCAATATGATAAACAATGTTTACATGATGGTAGAACTAATCAGTACACTCTCACACATAAAGGAAAGAAAATCATTCTACACCCTATGTCTCCTGAGCAAATTTTAAAAGATGATCTTGCTAGGGCTCGTAGAAACACAAATATTCAGCGTACTAAATCTGAAAATCAGAAAGGTGTTGATGAGTCAGAACAATTTAATAAGATGCACAAATCTGATCCTAGCACATCTAAAGAAATTAAATTGAAAGGTGCTTCTTTCTTAGCTACACGTGCTGAAATTTTTGAGTTAGATGCTCAAATTGATGAATGTTATGCTCTTATCTGCAAAGAAGTTTTGTTTTCATTTGAGGATATGCCTTCTTCTTTGCCTTCTGTTTTCGCTAACCTTTTGCAGGAGTATCATGATGTTTTTCCAAAGGAAGTACCACCGGGGCTGCCACCTATGAGAGGAATTGAACACCAAATTGACTTGATACCCGGCGCCTCACTACCCAACCGTGCACCGTACCGGACTAATCCCGAGGAGACTAAGGATCAGCGACAAGTTCAAGAACTACTCGAAAAAGGTTACATTCGCGAATCCCTTAGTCCATGTGCTGTACCAATTTTACTAGTTCCTAAAAAAGATGGTACTTCGCGTATGTGTGTTGATTGTAGAGCCATTAATAATATTACAATTCGATATCGTCATCCTATTCCTAGATTAGATGACATGCTTGATGAACTCAGTGGCTCAGTTGTGTTTTCTAAAGTGGACTTGCGTAGTGGATACCATCAAATTCGTATGAAACTAGGTGATGAATGGAAAACTGCTTTCAAAACTAAATTTGGTTTATATGAGTGGTTAGTTATGCCTTTTGGATTTACTAATGCACCTAGTACTTTCATGAGACTAATGAATGAAGTTTTGCGAGCTTTCATTGGACGATTTGTGGTAGTATATTTTGATAATATTTTGATTTATAGCAAGTCACTAGAGGAACACTTAGACCATTTGCGTGCTGTTTTTTCTGCTCTGCATGATGCACGTTTATTTGGTAATATCGAGAAGTGCACTTTTTGCACGGATCGAGTCGCTTTTCTTGGCTATGTTGTGACAGCGCAGGGAATTGAAGTTGATAAAGCCAAGGTTGAAGCGATCCAGAGTTGGCCGACCCCTAACTCGGTTACACAGGTACGAAGTTTTCTTGGACTTGCTGGGTTCTACCGGCGGTTTGTGAAAGATTTTAGTACCATCGCAGCGCCGCTCAACGAGCTCACAAAGAAAAATGTGCCATTTGTTTGGAGCGGCGCACAAGAGGAAGCCTTCACTATTCTTAAAGATAAGCTTACACACGCCCCTTTGCTGCAATTACCTGATTTTAATAAGATGTTTGAATTAGAATGTGATGCTAGCGGCATTGGTTTAGGTGGTGTTTTATTGCAAGAAGGAAAACCAGTAGCATACTTTAGTGAAAAGCTTAGTGGGCCTAGTCTGAATTATTCAACGTATGATAAAGAACTTTATGCACTAGTTCGGACTTTGGAGACATGGCAACATTATTTATGGCCTAAGGAGTTTGTCATACATTCTGATCATGAATCACTCAAGCATATTAGAAGTCAAAGCAAACTGAATCGTAGACATGCAAAATGGGTTGAATTTATTGAATCCTTTCCTTATGTTATTAAACACAAGAAAGGGAAGGAGAATGTTATTGCCGATGCCTTGTCTAGACGCTATACTATGTTATCACAACTTGACTTCAAAATTTTTGGACTTGAAACTATAAAAGAGCAATACGCTAATGATGTTGACTTTAAAGATATATTGCTCAATTGCAGAGAGGGTAGAACTTGGAACAAGTTCGTCATTAATGACGGATTTGTTTTTCGCGCTAACAAGCTATGCATCCCAGATAGCTCTATTTGTCTTTTGTTGTTACAGGAAGCGCATGGAGGAGGACTTATGGGACATTTTGGCGTCAAGAAGACAGAAGACATCCTTGCTAGTCATTTCTTCTGGCCAAAAATGACAAGGGATGTGGAGAGATATGTTGCATGCTGCACGACATGCCAAAAAGCTAAGTCACGACTGAACCCACATGGTTTATATATGCCTCTTCCTGTTCCTAGCACTCCTTGGGAAGATATATCTATGGACTTTGTATTAGGACTGCCTAGAACACGATGGGGGAGAGATAGTATATTTGTTGTTGTCGATAGATTCTCTAAGATGGCACATTTTATACCTTGTCATAAAAGTGACGATGCTACTCACATTGCTGATTTGTTCTTTCGCGAAGTAGTTCGTTTACATGGTGTGCCAAACACAATTGTTTCTGATCGTGACACAAAATTCCTTAGCCACTTTTGGAGGGTGTTGTGGACAAAATTGGGGACTAAGCTTTTATTTAGTACTACATGTCATCCTCAAACTGATGGTCAAACTGAAGTGGTTAATCGTACATTGTCTACTATGCTTAGGGCTGTTTTGAAGAAGAACTTAAAAATGTGGGAAGAATGTCTACCACATGTAGAGTTTGCTTATAATCGTTCCGTTCATTCCACCACAAAATTATGCTCTTTTGAGATTGTTTATGGATTTATACCTCGTGCACCAATTGATTTATTACCTATTCCATCTTCGGAGAAGGTAAACCTTGATGCTAAAGAACGTGCTGAATTAGTATTAAAAATACATGAGATGACTAAGAAAAATATTGAACGCATGAATGCCAAGTATAAACTTGTTGATAGTCAGGGAAGGAAAAGTGCTGTGTTTGAACCAGGTGATTTAGTATGGTTGCATTTGCAAAAAGACCGTTTTCCTGATTTACGAAAGTCAAAATTAATGCCTCGTGCGGATGGACCTTTTAAAGTGCTTGAAAAAATTAATGAGAATGCATATAAGCTTGATTTGCCTACAGAATTTCGGGTTAGTCCCACATTTAACGTTGCAGATTTAAAGCCTTATTTGGGTGATGACGACGAGATACCGTCAAGGACGACTTCGATACAAGAAGGGGGTGATGATGAGGACATCTCTTCTACTGTTACACCCGCTGTGACTCCTACATCAGTTATTCCACTTGGTCCTATAACTAGAGCGCGCACGCGTCAAATAAATGGCCAGGTACTATCGCTCCTTCGTACATATGATTTGACTGACAAAAATACGATGCTACACTCATGTTCCGATTTGCTTGTACTTAGGAATAAAGGAGAGATTAGAGATGAAGCCAACTGTTCATTCAAATCGGGTGGAGCTACACTGCATGCATGTCCAACGAATCCATTCCATCCATCAACCATGTCACATGCATGCATGTATCCAGGGAACCATCCATCACAGCCATCAATTGATGTTACGTGTACAAAGACAAAAGCACCAGGACCAAGGCACTTGGATTAGGAATCAACTACCAACGTGGGCACTACAATATTTGGCTGTGCCAGAAGAGTTCGGCCCTGCCACGCTTCGGCCTGTACGCGTGGACCTACAGCAGATCGAAAGAAACACAGCCGAACCGACTCGGCCGCAACATCTGCATGTAATAAATAGCTATCATAGATTAGGGTTTAGACTCGGGTTTTATTGTATTGTCTAGCCATCGCTACAATTCGCATCTACGAGACGTGTAGGACTACAGCCTTGTCAGATCTACAGTGGAACCCCAACTTTTTATCTAGTTTGTGTACTCAGTTTATTATCCGCAAATTCAGTTGCAATTCACCTTTGTTCTTGCTGGTTCTTCGGTTGCTTGCAGGAACTCGAACCTCGTTGTTCAGGTTGATCGTGCCTACGGCAAGGTCAATAACCATCGGAGATTGGTTTAGCGATTGTCGAGGCGTATCGTCGGGTACGGTATAGCCGGATCGTCGAGGTCAAAATCCACCAAATCGATAGTTATCCCCACTCTCATCGAAAGATCGGGCCGCTGTCACATCAAGAAGCAGCTATGTACTCTGCTTCACATGTAGATCACGCCACGACACTCTGCTTGGAACTGCACCAACTGACAGCTCCACCATTCAATATAAATACGTATCCGGTTTGTGACTTAGATTCATCCGGATCAGTGTCCAAGCTAGAATCGATGTAACCATTTACGACGAGCACTTTGTCACCTCCATAAACGAGAAACATATCCTTGGTCCTTTTCAGGTACTTCAGGATGTTCTTGACAGCTGTCTAGTGATCCACTCCTGGATTACTTTGGTACCTCCCTGCCAAACTTATGGCAAGGCACACATCAGGTCTGGTACACAGCATATCATACATGATAGAACCTATGGTTGAGGCATAGGGAATGACTTTCATTTTCTCTCTATCTTCTGCAGTGGTCGGGCTTTGAGTCTGACTCAATTTCACACCTTGTAACACAGGCAAGAACCTTTCTTTGACTGATCCATTTTGACCTTCTTCAAAATTTTGTCAAGGTATGTGCTTTGTGAAAGTCCTATTAAGCATCTCGGTCTATCCCTATAGATTATTCAAGTATCCTTTTATGCTATCAAGAAATTCTATATCATTTCCAATCAATAATATGTCATCCACATATAATATCAAAAATGCTATAGAGCTCCCACTCACTTTCTTGTAAATACATGCTTCACCGTAAGTCTATAAAATCATATGCTTTGATCACCTCGTCAAAGCGTATATTCCAACTCTGAGATGCTTGCACAAGTCCATAGATGGATTGCTGGAGCTTGCACACTTTGTCAGCACCTTTAGGATCGACAAAACCTTCTGGTTGCATCATATACAACTTTTATTTAAGAAATCCATTAAGGAATGCAGTTTTGACATCCATTTGCCAGATTTCATAACCATAAAGTGCGCCAATTCCTAACATGATTCGGACAAACTTAAGCATCGCAACGGGTGAGAAAGTCTCATCGTAGTCAACCCCTTGAACTTGTCGAAAACCTTTTGCAATAAGTCGAGCTTTGTAGACAGTAACATTACCATCAGCGTCAGTCTTCTTCTTAAAGATCCATTTATTCTCTATGGCTTGCCGATCATCGGGCAAGTCCACCAAAGTCCACACTTTGTTCTCATACATGGATCCTATGTCAGATTTCATGGCCTCAAGCCATTTATCGGAATTTGGGCTCATCATAGCTTCTTCATAGTTTGTAGGTTCGCGGTTGTCTAACAACATGACTTACAGGACAGGATTACCGTACCACTTTGGTGCGGAACATGGTCTGGTCGACCTACGAGGTCTAGTAGTAACTTGATCCAAAGTTTCATGATCATTATCATTGGCTTCCTCTCCAGTTGGTGTAGGCATCATGGGAACGGTTTTCTCGGATGTACTACATTCCAATTTGAGAGAAGGTACAATTACCTCATCAAGTTCTACTTTCCTCCCACTCACTTTTTTCGAGAGAAACTCCTTCTCTAGAAAAGGACCCATTCTTGGCAACAAAGATCTTGCCTTCGGATCTGTGGTACAAGGTGTGTCCAATAGTTTCCTTATGGTATCCTATGAATACACACTTCTCCGATTTAGGTTCGAGCTTATCAGGCTGAAGCCTTTTGACATACGCGTTGCATCCCTAAACTTTAAGAAACAACAACTTAGGTTTCTTGCCAAACCATAGTTCATACGATGTCGTCTCAACGGATTTAGATGGTGCCCTCTTTAACGTGAATGCGGCTGTCTCTAATGCATAACCCCAAAATGATAGTGGTAAATTGGTAAGAGACATCATAGAACCCACCATATCCAATAAAGTACGATTATGACGTCCGGACACACCATTACACTGTGGTGTTCCAGGTGGCATGAGCTGTGAAATAATTCCACATTGTTTTAAATGAAGGCCAAACTCGTAACTCAAATATTCACCTCCACGATCCGATCGTAGAAACTTTATTTTCTTGTTACGATGGTTCTCCAGTTCACTTTGAAATTCTTTGAACTTTTCAAATGTTTCAGACTTGTGTTTCATCAAGTAGATATACCCATATCTACTCAAATCATTTGTGAAGGTTATAAAATAACGATACCTGCCGCGTGCTTCAATACTCATCGGACCGCATACATCGGTATGTATTATTTCCAATAAGTCATTAGCTCGCTCCATTGTTCCGGAGAATGGAGTTTTAGTCATCTTGCCCATGAGGCATGGTTCACAAGTATCAAATGATTCAATATCAAGTGATTCCAAAAGTCCATCCGCATGGAGTTTGTTCATGCGCTTTACACCAACATGACCTAAACGGCAGTGCCACAAATATGTTGCATTATCATTATCAACATAGCATCTTTTGGCATCAATATTATAAATATGTGTATCGCTACGATCGAGATTCAACAAGAATAGACCATTCATCAAGGATGCATGACCATAAAGGATATTACTCATATAAATAGAACAACCATTATTCTCTTATTTAAATGAATAACCGTTTCGCAATAAACAAGATCCAGATATATTGTTCATGCTCAACGCTGGCACCAAATAACAGTTATTGAGGTCTAAACTAATCCCGAAGGTAGATGTAGAAGTAGCGTGCCGACGGTGATCACACGCGCATTGTCACCTCGTCCTTAGCCAATCTTCATTTATTCCGCACCTCCTGTTCCGAGTTACAAATATGGGCAACCAAACCAGGATCAAATACCCAGGCGCTGCTACGAGCATTAGTAAGGTACACATCAATAACATGTATATCAAAAATACCTTTGTTTACTTTGCCATCCTTCTTATTCGCCAAATACTTGGGACAGTTCCGCTTCCAATGATCATTTCCCTTGCAGTAGAAGCACTCAGTTTCAGGCTTGGATCCAGCTTTGGGCTTCTTCATGGGAGTGGAAACTTGCTTGCCATTCTTCTTGAAGTTCCCTTTCTTTCCCTTGCCCTTTTTCTTGAAACTAGTGGTTTTGTTAACCATCAACACTTGATGCTCCTTATTGATTTCTACCTCTGCGGCCTTAAGCACTGCGAAGAGCTCGGGAGTTGTTTTCTCCATCCCTTGCATATTATAGTTCATCACGAAGCCTTTGTGGCTTGGTGGCAGTGACTGAAGAACTCTGTCAGTAACACTATCAATTGGAAGATCAACTCGCAGCTGAGTCAAGTGGTTATGATACCCAGACATTTTGAGTACGAGCTGGTCTAGTAGAGGCACACTTGGGACACATTATTTTGCCTATTTATCCACACATGTATTTAAGTTTCCGACCAATACAATTCTATCATGAATAATAAACCTTTATCATGAATAAGGAAATATAATAATAACTTTATTATTGCCTCTAGGGCATATTTCCATCATGTTCTTCTTCGGGCAATGATTGGATTAGATACCCATTCTGAGTGGAGTACATCCTTGATGAATCCGGTTGAGAAGAGTCGCGACTTCTTCTCCGATTGCATTCCGCTTGGTTTGGAGAAGCGGTGAAGTGTATGCTTGAGAGGCTTCACTCCCTTGATGATGTTCGATTTGTGCTCAGCTAGCTCCCTTGGAACTTCAGGCATGTCAGATAGCTGCCATACGAAGATATTCCAATTCTTACGGAGGAAGTTGATGAGCACACTTTACTATCTTTTCAACCATGAGGGTGATCTGGGCAGTCTTGGATTAGTCATCAGGGTGAAGAGGACTTCCTTCACCTCCTTCACCAACTAGAAGGAGGTTTTAGTCGGATTTGACTTCTTGTTGTTGGGCATCTCAGTCAGATCAACCGATAATGTGTATTCCTCGAGTTTTCCATCAGCCAAATTTGCATCGATGATGTTTGCAATATCCTCTGCGCGCTTTAGGTCTCCAACAACAATGTTGACACCCTTAAGACCAGACATCTTGTAGCGAACAGACTTGGTAGGATCTGAATCTATGAGTTCATCGTGCTATCACTCGATCATTAGCTAGGACACTCAATACAAAACGAATCGTGCAACATACATCATTTTATTACATCATGAGATTTAGAGTTTAATTTATTACAACTGCTCAACGTTATGCTCACGCTGGAGCGCTGAAGGCAGATCGCGGAGGGGATCCAGGCTAGGCACGCCGCTCGCATCGCTGTCGGGCTGCCTCCGGACTGACCGGAGTTGGAGGAGGAGGGGGAGCAACAGCCAAAGGAGGAGGAGGGAGAGCAGCTGCGGAGCCGATGGAGGTGGCAGATCCAGAGGAGGACATGGCACAGCAGCCTGCTTTGGGGTTCAACCTAGAGGAGGTGGAAGCGGAGTTCGCCATCGCCAAGCCGCGGAGATGGCGGAGCAGCAGGCCACCCTAGAGTCCATCCAAGATGAGGCCTATGTGGAAGCCAACCGGCAGTTCCTCCGACAGGAGCGGGTGGCGAGCGATGCGCTCTTCGCCGAACTCAACGCGGAGACATAGGAGGAGGCCGAGCAGAGCAGCCAGAGGCGCCGGAGCTGCAGCTGCCGCCCATGTACCCAGAGCCGGGCACGGAGATAGTTGCATCTCCGACGATGAGTAACTAGCTGATCTACGTAGTACGTATGTTTTTTTCTTTGCATGCTTTTATATGGATTTAAAAATCTAGTATGAGGTGTCCGGATGCAGTTGTACTAATTTGCGGCATGACCGGTCACTGCCCGGGCGTGTCCGCGGGCGTTTGAGGGGTCATATTTGTCACATGTGATTGTCGATGCTCTTAGTCCAGGACACTGTCAGTCGGGGAGAAGATGACGACGGCGCGGTGGTGGATACGTGCTTGCAGCGCGCGTACGCTAGCGGCGGCGGCACAGTGGATGGATGTGCACGTCCGTTGTTGCTAGGCCAAGCTTCATACTCCCTCCATCCATACTAGCAAAAGAGCCCGTGCGTTGCAACGGGAGAGAAAACATAACACATACTCTTAACTCAACAACCATCACTCAAGACCACAATAGGTCCATCTCTTTTATTTTTGCGAGGCATCATATATATTTGTGTTGCCGCTTATCCTCCTTCTCACCCTCGCCGGCGATGGCCTCGGAGTTCACACAAAACAAAAAAAACGTGTGTTGAATATGGTTAATCCTAAGGCGTCTCTCTCTCTCCCTCTCTCTCTCTCTCTCTCTCTCTCTCTCTCTCTCTTTCTCTCTCTCTCTCTCTCTCACTCTCGCGATGAGAAATCTATTGTTTTCCCTTGCGACATTTTTCAGAGGTATGCACGTGTAGTTATCGATGTTTTCTTTTCCGTATATGGTTATAGTGGGGTATTTATTTGCAATCCGGATCGCCGCCGGTATGAAAAAACGGATCTTGCACTATAAATTATAAGTTTGCTTCCATAATAATATTTTAAAAATATTTAACAGGTAAAATTAATATCATATTTAGATTCCACACATTTTTATAATAAAATTTCATATATAATATGTTAAAATCGAAGTTACAGTTTAAAAGATACAGATAATTTAGAAAATCATTTGGTTTGACTCAAATATATTTCAAAATAATATTTAAAAATACTTAACAGGTAAAAATAATCTCATATTCATGTTCTACATATTTTTCTAATCAAATTTCATATATAACATATATATATATATATAGCCTAATTCGTTTTTTGAGGCTAACTAACTTTGACCACATGTTAGAGCAATAATATATGACATGTAAGTTGCACAAAGCATACTGTCAAATTCGTACGTGAAATGAGCTTCTAATGACATAATTTTTCACATTACACATCGCATATATTATTAATCTTAGCAACAGTCTAAGGTAGCCTCGAAAAACGTATTAGGCCCCCTATATACAGAGAGGAAGTACATAATTAGGCTGTTATTTTAGCCGAAGTGATTGGGCTGCTCTTATCATTTCCCTCCCCTATAACGTGCGTCGAGCCCTACAGTATGGGCCGGCCCACTAGTGCATATTTTCAAAAAAGGCGAGTTAAATATCAGGGGACGTCCTAATCAGCGCCTTCAGCGCCGGTTGGGAGAAGTGGCGCCCGCTATGGCGCCAAGTGGGCCGACCCACGAAGGGGCATCACACAAAATGGCTATGAAAAATGCGCAAAAACTACAGACCTGCGAAGGGATCGAACCCACGACCTACACTACATACAGGTTATCGGCGAACCACTACGCTATGTACTTGCAAGTGACAAATTCCATCACTTACACTTTAACAACTATCGTAGCTGCTCATACATGATTTTTTTTTAAGAAAAAGAAACTTCACATATTTCGGAAAAAGTTCATGAACATGCAAAAAATGTTGCCCTATTCAAGAAAAGTTCAGTGATTTTGAAAAAGTTCATCAATTTTTAAAAAGAGTTCACATAGAATTGAAAAATGTGCATCAACATTTGAAAAAATTTCATTGATTTTGAAAACAGTTCATCAGATTTTAAAAAAAGTTCACCGATTTTTGAAAACAGTTCATCAAATTTGAAAAAAAGTTCATCAAATTTTGAAAAAGTTCATCGAATTTTGAAAAACAGTTCATCGATTTTGAAAACAGTTCATCAGATTCAAAAAAGGTTCATCGGATTTGAATAAAAGTTCATCGAATTTGAAAAAAAAGTTCATCGATTTGAAAAAAAAGTTCATCGAACTCGGAAGAAGAAAAAGGACAAAAACAGAAAACGAAAAAGGAAAAATGGAAAACAGAAAAAGGTAAACAGGAAAAGGGTAAACGGGAAAAAGGTAAAAGAAAGTAAAAGTTTGTTCTAACCAAATCAGGTGTGTTGGCGTGCTGGTTGCACCCGTGGTACTACGTGCGCAAGGTACCTGGTTCGAATCACAGCTAAAACAGGTTTTTTTGCTGATTAAAACGGAGGTAAAAAAAAGATATTGGGCCGGCCCATCGCGCGAGCGCTTCAGGCGCCGGTTCGCTAGCGGGCGCATATGCGCCAAATAGGAAATCCCAAAAATCAGTGCGTGCAGGAGGGATCAATCCTGCGATGTCCTCCTTGCCTGGTGGCATCACTAACCGCTACGCTAGGCTTGACTTTATGTACAATAGGTAAGGCACCTATTAGAAGGGAAAGAGTCGGCTTTTACACATTTTCCTTTTTTTTCTTCAGTTATTTTTCTTTCTTGGTTTTCAAAGCCTTTTCCGTTTTCTTTTGTGTATTTTTTTCATTTTTTATTTTGTTTCTTCGTTTTTATTTTCTTTTTTCTTCTCCATTTTTTTTGGGTTTCATTTTTCTTCTCCATTTTTTTTCTTTTTTATTTTTTCTTTCTTTCTTTCTGTTTTTCATTCTACATTCTCATATACATGATGTACATTTTTTGAAATACTTGTTCAACACTTTTCAAATACTTGTTCAAGATATTTCAAACACTTATTCAACATTTTTATATACATGATCAACATTTTTCAAATACTTGTTCAATATTTTTCGAATGCTTGAATAAATTTTTTAAAAGCCTTGTTCACAATTTTTCAAATACATATTCAAAAACATTTGAACGCTTGATTAACACTTTTTAAATACTTGTTCAAAATTTCTTCAAAAACTTGTTCAACATTTTTCAAAATTCTTGATTAACATTTTTAAAATACTTTTTTATCATTTTTCAAATACTTTTTCAACTTTTCTCAGGATGCTATATTAAAAATAATTAAATGCTTGTTCAACATTTTGTTTAAATTCTTGATAACATTTTTAAGATACTTGTTCAACATTTTCAAATATCTATTCAACATTTTTCAAATGTTTTTTAAATTCTATAATATATATATATATATATTATTTTAAAGTATAAACAAAATTACAAAATAAAACAAAAAGCGGAACCAGAAAACGTTAAAAAAAAGAAAAACAGGCTGTGGCCTCGCTCGCGCGTGGGCTGCCCCCTGCTCGCTTAAAGAGAGAAATAGGGGTGCCCGAACAAACACGCGGGGCTCGCTTCTGGGCTGGCCTGTCGGTTGAATTGGCCCTCAGAGGCTAAGATCATATACAAAGAAAATAGGGAAAGAATATAAACAAAGGAAAACTTAAACATACATAACTTTTTTAGAAATATTCCGAATTATTAAAACGTTCGTACAGAATAGAAAAAGTTTAACGAATGAATAAACTTTTGTGGATTTTCAAAACTGTCCGTGAATTTTAAAATCAAATCATGGATTTAATAGAAGTTCACAAATTTGAAAAAATGTTCGTGAATTTTAAAAAATCTTTGTGAATTAAAAAATGTTCCCTATTTTACAAAATATTCCAAAATTTAAATAATATCTGTGAAAAATATTCATGAATTAAAAAACTGTTCACACAATGTTTTTGAATAAAAACATGTTAATAATTTTGTCGCCATGGAGTAGCATGACCACACTAGGCGTACTGGATGTTAGGTACATAAGATGAAAATGGGCTCCTCCAAAACAAATAATGTTTACACTCGTTGAATGGTTCATTGACTCTTCCCGGTTGCATATGTTGAACATATGTAATGAACTCTTGACGGAAATTTTCATGTATGGACTAATAATCTGTACTTATCAGCTGACGCCTTGCATTGACCTGCTCCATGTCTTTTTTTTTTCTCATTGCATATTTTATCAATCTTCCTGTGCAACCTATGGTAGCAAATGATGTGAAATATTATATTGGACGCTGAATCTTTGATATTTTTACAAAACTCCACTTATTATCTCATCTACACATCCTCAGGTACTTTCAACTACATTCAAACATTTGGTTTATGTTAATTTCAAATCCGCTCAAATCTATAAGTGTGGCTTTTTAAAGAATGTGTTAATGGGGCATATCATTTTAAATGGGATACAATAAATGTGGAGAGATCTCAAATGTTTATTCAAACATACTACAGTTCTAAACTTTGGCATTAGAAACATAGGACAAGATAAAATGATGATGTGATATGTTACAAGAAAACATGTCGTTGGCGTTTTCACCTACCTTGCAAAGTAAACAACGCTCTATATGGTAGCATGAGTACAAATATCTATTAATAATAAGAAAACAAATACCCAGTTGTTTTTTCGTTTAAGTTTAGAAGATCTTGATTGAATTTTTTGAATAATAGAATGTGGCTAAACTAATTTTGCCTCTACTTTCACATAGCACGGGCATCTTACTAGTAATAGTGAAATTTTCGCACTCTGGTATAATTTGCACATATAGTACTTACGTGTATACATTTGCACACATTCAACATACGAAAACACTTAAAGTAAAAAAAGGATTTTTGAAAAAAGATGAAAAAGAAAAAAAAAGGCTAACATGGGCATCCTATCTTCTTAAAAAATTCAACCCAATTCTCTCAACATGGAAAGTGTCCACCTCAACATCTCCACTAAGCCATGCATTTAAGTCTTTTTTCTCACTAAACCATACATTATGTCTGCCACATAAGCAAGCCGTGCATTTAACTTGTAAATTACAGTTATTTTTTCCATTAGTCTATGCATGTAACGTTGTCACATCATACATGCATGTTAGTCATCCTTAATATTTTTATTTGAAATGACATTTTTATAGTAAGATTTCTCACCCACTAAGCCATGCATAAAGTATACCACATAACCAAGCCATGCATTAACTTATAAATTATAATTATTTTTGCATTAGTCTATGCATGTAATGCTGCCACATCATAGGCCAACTCCACCGCGCGACCCCATCTTGTCCGGCCCCGTCCGTTTGGGGTAAAAGGGACAAACCAGGCGGCCCAGCGCGCGACAGCCCGGACCCATCTTGTCCGTTTTGTGTCCGGGCCGACCCATTTCGAGCGCAAACTTGCGCCTGGTTTGGATCGCGACGGACGGGAAACGGACGCGCGCTCGTCCGCGTGGCAGGCAGCCACCTACCTCCCATCTGCCAACATAAATGCACACGGGCGGGTGGCCCCACCTGTCATCCGGCCATCGAACGGTCGCCGTCCTTCTTAAATGGGACCCGTGGACCGGTCGTCGTCCTCATCTCCACTTCCCCACTCCGGCCCCTCTCTGCCCCCTCGAAAGCCGACACGACCAAACCCTAGCCGCTCCCCGTCCTGAAACTCGTCGGCCGGCCGCAGCCATGGGGCACTGGAACTACGGCCACAAGGGGAAGCACGACTGCGAGGCCGGCTCCTCCTCGGGCCGCAGCCGCGGCTCCGTGAAGAAGGAGGAGCCCGCGTCACCGCCGCGCTCCTCCCGTCGAGCCCCCGCGCCGCCCCCCTTCACCATCGCCCCTAGGTCCACCGGCGAGCGCGACCGGTAGTACCTCTGCGGGATGTGTGCCGGCGCTACTGGGAGACGAGGACGTTGGTCCCGTGGAGCAACGTCCACCTCCCCAAGGATGGCACCTCAGCACCGACCGGGTCCCGATCCCACCGGTACCCGTGAGCGGCCGTGCGCGCCGCGATGAGATCGAGCGCCGCCACCGCCTCCTCCCCGATGACCTGTACTACGACGACAGGTACGCCCCCGATTCCGTGCTGTGGGACACATGGCTCCAGGACGAGCACGACACGTGCCGCATGTTGTACTTTGCCGGCACGGTGTCGGGGCCGCGGCGGCCAAGTCTATAGGTGTGCGGGCGTACGCGGGTGCGCGGCCTCACACCCGCGCCGCCGCCTTCCCCGTCTCCGTCGCCACCTCCACCTCCTCGCATGACAGCGGAGTAGGAGGCCTGTCTCATGCAGCATTTCATGGAGGACTCCATGAACACGCACGACGAGCGGCAAATGGGACGGCTTGGAGGAGGCCATGGCACTCTCTGCCGCCGGCGATGTCGCCTTTCCGGAGCTGCAGATGGCGGCCGTCAAGGAGGAGGAGAGGAGGGAGGAGGCGATGGAGGAGGAGACGGTGGCCGCGTTCCAGCCGGCCCTGGTGGGCCAGCAATGGAGCTAGTCGTGCATCGCGCCGGAGATGGCCGACGCCGTGGGGGGCGTGAACTGGTGCCCCATGCCGCCGCAGTCACCGAAGCGGGAGGCCTCGCCACGGGAGGAGGTGGTGCAGGCACCTCCGACCTTCCAGGCCGGCCCCGTGTACCACGCGCCACCGTCCCACCTCTGGACGCCGCCGGCCTACGTCGACCTCGTCAGCGACGACGACGACACCGGCGGCCACGACGGCGAGGGCCATGGCATCGACGGGCGCGGCTGGAGCGCGTGGCGGCGTTTTTTATTTTTTATGTTAATTATGGCATTGTATGAACTGCTAAACTGGGCCGTTTTGTGGCCGTGACCCCCCCCCCCCCCCAACTAAGTTTTATGTTTATTAAACTGCGCTTATTTACTTTTTTTTAGTCATTTTATTTACTTTTTCTGTTTTTTAATCATGTCCAACACGGACGTGATTTGGGGTGCGGCTGAGCGGTGGGCGCACACACGACCCAACGGACAAGGCCGGACACGGGCGAACCCATCGGCGCCCCAAAAGGACAAAATCCGGCCAAACCGGATGTCCATTTGGGGTCGTGCGGTGGAGTTGGCCTTAGTCATCCTACATATATTTGTTCGAAATGACATATTTAACTATAATTTAAAAAGTTTCTTTAGACACTTTTTTTTATTTTCAAGATTATAGCTCGTTTTCATTAGATTTAGTTATCTTTATCAAATATTTATGTATTTTTCTTTAACAAACTTATTGCAGCAACGCGCAGGGCATCATCTTGTTAAAACAGAAGCGAAAACATTCCTCCCTTTTTTCACAAAACAGAAGCGTGCACACACACTAGGATTGGCATGCATTTCATCCATGCATATGCGTGCAAGTGTCCGCAAAACTAAGGGGGGAAGCGTGCACACACACTAGGATTGGCATGCCTTTCATCCATGCATATGCGTGCAAGTGTCACTAACGGGAGACATGCATGCATGGAGGCTGCGTCATGCGCTCAACAAGAAAGGGGAAATCAATGGAAGAAATAATAGGGTCAGTCAAATTCATGGTGACCTCCCACACGTATCACAAAGCACTTTTTTTTCTTTTGCGGGATATCACAAAGCACTTGAATCAACGGCCACAAACTGACGAATTTTTGTTGAAAAGGACCACCTACACGAACGAATTGGCAAAAAGGACCACCTACGAATGAATTTGACAAAAAGAACCCCTCGACCGTGGCGACAAGCCCGGCAGGCGACACGTGGCACTGCCGCCACCGGACCAGGCGGCAGGCTGCCTGCAACGGATTCTGGCCGAACGACGGAACGGGCTGGCGTGGAGAGCCCGGCCGCCTCCTGGCGTGGCGGCGGTACTGTAGCTGCTGGGACCGGCCGCCTCGCCCCATGGCGGCGATACTGTTCCCGCGCTGTGTCGTTTTCGACAAAAAATCGTGGGATCATCGGTAGTACAGTAGTGTGCACAAGCTAGGCACGCGGGAGCTAGCGATCTAGCTTTTGACTGCCAAAGGTACGCGTGTGTGTGTGCATGTGTCAAGCTTCACACACGATTATGTACATCTGCAAAGCAATGAAGCCCATTGCATTGACAATGGTAGGTTCATGCATGTGCCCATCGTCGTCTGCCATGCATGAGACCTCTCTGGACACGTCGTGGGTGTTGGGTGGGCCCACTTGACGTCTCATCAATCACAGGTTCGCTACTGCATTGCTCTATGAAATGGGAGAAGGAGCCCGCGGCAAAACGACACAGCGCGGGAACAGTAGTGCCGCCATGGGGCTTGGCGGCCGGTCCCAGCGGCTACAGTACTGCCGCCACGTCAGGAGGCGGCCGGGCCCAGCTACGCCAGCCCGTTCCGTCACTCGGCCAGAATCCCGTTGCAGGCAGCCTGCCGCCTGACCCGGTGGCGGCAGGTGCCATGTGTTACCTGCCGCGCTTGCCGCCACGGTCGACGGGGTCTTTTTTGTCAAATTATTCTGCAGGTGGTTTTTTTTGGCTATTAGTTTGCGTAGGTAGTCTTTTTCAACAAAAAGTCCAAACTGACTGACCGAAATTCAAAAATTAGTCGCCTGCCTCCATTCCTAAATATTTGTCTTTTAGAGATTTTAAATAGACTACCACATATGAATGTATATAGACATATTTTAGAGTGTACATTCATTCATTTTGATCTGTATGTAGTCACTTGTTAAAATCTGTAGAGAGACAAATATTTAAGAACGAAGGGAGTATATAGCTAAAGCGATTGAATTTTGGCTCATTCGAGAAGAAAAAAGCAAAGCTATGGATCAGATTCAGAAAAGTGGCTAGCCCCAATGAGCGAGGGCAATGTGGATGCGTCGATAACCCGGCTGCTCGTCGGCAATGTGGGATTGGGGATCGATCACAGTTTGTAGACGGTACGCAGGAGATTTCTTTCCACGCGGTGCGAAACACGTCGACGAGCGCACCGCCACGGCGGCACCGACGCGGCAGCGTCACCGTGTAGCAAACTGTATATACCATTAAAAGTACGGGAGTGGTTCCGCTGTTGCCTGTTGGCGATGCCGTACGGCCGTCGGACTCACGGCCAGCTGGCGTCCACGCCGTCCGTCCGTACGCGGTGACTGCTGTCCCAGTCGTTCTGAGGATAGAGCTGCGTGCGTGGCGGTGCCAGCTGCCCATATAATTTTTTTCCGCCGACGACTGCAGTCAAAATATTGCGTGCTCTTTTGGATCGTCCTACACGACGTCCGCGGACGCGCCTTCTACAGCTGAACTTAGATAAATCCAGCCCTTATACGTCTGCGGACACACACGATCACGTCTGCGGACGCATTCAAACGGTCCTTCATATTTTGTGATTGGCATTTACGCATTTTAAATTCAAACTCTTAAATTCAAGCACGTCCATTATACACGTTTTTGTCGCACGTAAATAAGAAATATTGGTGTCGAAAATAATTAGTTCTTATATAAAATTTATTTTAAGCACACAACTCAAACATTGGCTTTTTAGTTTTCATTATGGGTACACATATGCTTCACAAGAACATTGAGTAATTACGTGTACACCTGATGATCTCGAAGATTTTGATGTATCTGCAGAAAGTTCATAAGCTGATTTACATCTTGATCTTCTGGGAATTGAACTTATTCTTCAAGCGCTCCAAAACTATTGGTTTGGTCAACACCATCACGCTCATCCTCGACAATTATGTTGTGCAAAATAACACAATATGTCATGAACTGTCACAAATTATTTGATTCTCACATCATTGCAGCCCCACGAACAATTCCCCAACGAGCTTGAAACACTCCGAATGCCCTCTCCACATCCTTCCTACCTGTTTCATGCCTTTGCTGCAAAGTGGCTTTGTTTGTTGCCCTATGGTTCGGACATGGTCTTCACAAACGCCGCCCACCGAGGATAGATGCCATCGGCAAGATAGTATCACATGTTATAGTCAAACGACAGTGTAGATGCACGACGACGTTTCCCCATTACAAAGCCTCCTGAAGACGGGAGATCGTTGAAGCACATTGATGAGTGGCGAAGGCAGGGGTGCTGGCAGGGGCCTTGCACCCCTACTCTCACAAATACACCTATATGTATTCCTAATCCTCCAATTGTCAGACAAAATTAGCTAGGTTTAGGTGATTTGGCCCCTCTAAAATTATATGACATGTTTTGGCCCCCTCTATATTCAGTTTCTGGCTCCGCCACTGGTTGATGTCGTTGTGAGAACCCGACATTCCAAAGAAAGCGTGCCAAATTCATAAGTCATGTGATGCCACTTCTTTCAGTATGATGGTGGCCTCTTTGGTGTGACCTTGCTTCATTCCCCGCAAACCTTTGGGGCAGTTCTTCTGTTGCCAATGCATTCCTGGAAACCCTCTAGCCTCTCCAATAGCCAACAACTTTTCTGTCTTGGACATTTAATTCTCTCATATACTCTGCTCCAAACACATGCACCATGGTGCGGGCAAACTTTACAGTAGTCTTCAGGGATGTGCTCCCCCCATCTTTACCATCTCACCAATGACATTTGCGGCAATACCAAGTGCAAGCATCCTCAGAGCAGGTATGCATTTGTGCCTCCGCTCTCTCCACAGTGCACAAAAACAATGATTTTTCATATGCGAAAACGGCGACGAAACCATAGATCATCTGAGAAAGTTGGGTTCAAAGCAAAGTAGTCCTTATGTAGTAGCCATGCTCCGGAGACCCTATCCCAATTGATCATTTTTCTCCCTTTGATTGAGCCATTGGAATTGAGAATATGCTTCACCTGCCGGTCAATTTCCTCTTGCATGCTCATGAGCATGATCATGTCCAGTTCTTCTTCCGAATCCAACGAATCGAAGAACTCATCTTGAATCATTTGATCAAGCTCCGTCGGTCCATACTCCTCATCCGACGAAGCATCGGAATTCAACGTTTTCCCTAGAAAATACAGAAAAATCAGGCCAGACAATGTGTCGAACACACAAAGCGCAAAGGGAAGCCCGAGAGTTGTCGGACATACCATGGTGGGTCTAGGCCGGTGAGGATGATCCCGACAACGAGAACGGGAGATAGGAGTGTTGTGCTAGTGCTCGCGGCGCAGAGGCTCCGAAGGGCTGCGGAGCGCGCGGTTGCGGAGCTGCGAGACGGACGTCGTGGAGGAGATAGAAGAGAGGAGAGAGCAAATGGATCTAGTAGGTTGAGGGGGTGGATTTGATGCAATTTGAGGTGGGGTAGGGTTGTTGGGTCCGATGTTGCAGGTGCTCGGGCGCCCCATATTCGCCCTAGATTTGAGCTGGATACATGGGATGCCGATCCATCCGGGCGTTTGAGACCCGTTTGAGGCGTCTGTCTGGGTCACTTTTCTATGAACGGTCAGTGATCAGGCCGTCCGTCCGAGCACTTGAAGCGGGTTCGGGGCGCCCGACTATAAATGCTCTAAGGGCATCTCCAATGCCAGCCCGCAAAAATTCTCCCGCATCCGTCCGTGGACAGGGGGGCGGCAGTCCGTGGACACGGATGGGAGAGGACGCCATCTAACCGTAGTCACATACTTGTTCACAACAACTCGAACCAACCGGACGAAATTTGTGTAAACACGGCCGGATTTATATAAACATGTCGGATTTTCATATAAACATGACGGATATCAGTACATTTACATCAATTAAGCGGTACTAGTCCGGCTCTGGAGGTATAACGGATCCCTTTGTCTTCCTAATGTCCGACAGCCCGATCACCAGACTGCCGGGAGCCCTGGAGATATATGTTTCAGCACAAAGGACGGCTCGCTTCCCCACCACTCATCGGACTGGAACCCCCGGCTGATGCTTCAGCTGGAGGGGAAGGCGGCGCCTCTGCATCCGTGGAGCCCATCTGGGATCGACGAAAGTCCTCGCAAGAGAAGAACCTGGCAAGACACCGGTTGTGTACGTCGGTGTTGCCTTGGCGGTGGCCTTCATGGGACCCAAGCGGTAGCAGACTGCCGTGTTCTACTTCTCCTCGTTGATGGCGGCAGACGCGGAAGCGCCGACCACCAACTCGCCGCTCTCCGCACACCTGGCTTCTATCTCTACGTGCATGGCGCACTCGCAGGCACGGGAGGCGTGGTCACAGGCGATGCCGCCGTGCTCCCCGCTGTGCCGGCGTGGAGCAACTCGCCACTCCTCATCGGGTGGGCTAGAGCGGCGAGTTCCTGAACCACGCGTCGGCTTGGGCGGCAATTTGCTCCGTCGG
This sequence comes from Triticum timopheevii, assembly GCA_963921465.1. NCBI lineage: Eukaryota > Viridiplantae > Streptophyta > Magnoliopsida > Poales > Poaceae > Triticum > Triticum timopheevii. Next base: position 501,908,858 of record OY997272.1, read on the forward strand.
GTTAGGCGCGGGAGGTGGAGCAGCGAGCTACCTCGTTCGTATCTGGTCGGCTCGGCGAGCCACCCAGCCAGCTTGTATGCCGGAGAACTGCTCTTCAGAAGCCATCAAAAGAGTGGTGAAGGAGGAGATGTGGTGAGTGGCGAGGGTGCGATTCTTTCCCCGCGTATGGCCTCATTTAATAGAGGGCAGACGGAAGGAACTTGGTCGGTGTTGTGTTTAATGCCGGTCGTGTGGCGGAAATAGGTTTCTCGGTTTCCATGCGGGTTTAACGGAGGCGTATGAATGCGACGACGAGGCATGTTCAGCCGGGTGTGCAGCGGGTGGCGCCCTCGGCCGACGAGCCGCTTCAATGGCGGAGGCAGTGAGATGTCGTGTCCGTCCTGAGCCGCCTTCAATGCGGAGCGGCATGCTCTACAGCGACATGAATGCGGGCAGTTGGCGTTGGAAGGGATGCGCGCGGGGGTGGGGGGGGGGGGAGGGAATTTTGGTGTGCCAAGGTGGTCAGAAGCAGGATTGGGATCGGCCCGGACTCCCGCAAATCTTCCCCACTTTTATCTTCGGTTTATGGGAGAAATGCGCTCGGACCGATACATGTCGATGTTAGATGGCTTTCACGGTTCGAATGGTCGCGAAGATTTGAGGGTCGGTGTTGGAGATGCAACAAAACCCATCCACTCTACCCACCTCAGGTGCAAAACTTGTCATGTGGCAAGTGTGCCGTAGATACTTGGCGTGCACGAGCGAAGCAAGCAAACATGGGCACGGGCATTCGTGGATGGCACAAGTAAAAGACGAACTAAGAGGGTGCTTGGATACGTTTTAGTCCCATGACTAAAAGTAGTGGGACTAAAACTTGTTAGCCTCACCCATGCTTGGATCCAAATACTAAAAAGACTAAAATCATGTTATTGAGCATTTATATCCTTCAAACCCTCCAATCCAGAACTCGCATGTGTTAAAGGAGAGAAATTAAATGTGGAGAGAGAGGGCTAATACATATTTTAGTAGGTTTCCTATGACTAAAAAATTTTAGCCTCAAGACTAGTCCTAGCCTCTCTTTAGTCAGGAATGCTTGAAACTTTAGCCTTTAAAAAAGACTATTTTTAGTCAGACTAAAAATAGTCCCCTTGGATCCAAGCACCCTCTAACTTTGGTCTCTCGCGCGCGCATGTGCATCCATGTAACCTGGACCGACGGCGCAACTTTGGTGCTTCTTTTGGGCCTAGACCGAAACCAAGGAAACCATATGGAAGCTGTCAAATCGTGCCGTGCGGTCCGTGGAACGTACTGTACCTAGCAGAGACCAATTCCACAGAAAACATCAGATGAATTGATCAGGTCGGAGATTAGCATTTCCTCCGCTCGCTGTCTCCGCCGTCCCTCTAGTTGTTTGACAAAGGAAAAAGTCGCAACCATCGACGTTCGTTCAGCAAACAATACGAGTGTGTTGTTTACCTTTTCTGCCGCTTCGTTTCTACCGTTCCATCAAAAAAGGTCACCTGTAGTGTACTATTACCTCTGTTTCAAATTATTTGTTTTATATTTGTCTAGATACGAATATATTTGATACTAAAACATGTCTAAATATATCTGTATCCAAATAACCTAAGACAAGTAATTTGGGAGAAGAGGGTATTATCTCCATACTATTTTTTTGAACTTCCGTACTATATTGATTGTTGCTTAAAATGAATGTACGTAGCACTCAAATACATCTATATACGTGCATTTCAGCGACAAATAATACGGGACGGAGCAGCATATTATTTTTCAGGCTTGAAGCAGCATATTATTGAGCAGCACTAGCTGACATCGAGTCCGTTTCATGTGTTCCTCGATGGGCACCCTGACGTCCCCGTCATTTAACCAACACAGCAACATCAGCTTTGTAGGAAAAGATATCAACATCCACACTTTGAAATCGATAATATTAGATGCATGATAAAATTAATTTTCATAACATATAACTTTAGTATGGTAAATGTTAATATATTTTTCAATAAAGTTAGTCAAACTTTATAAAATTTGACTTTGATCAAATCTTATATGCGGACTAAAAAGAAACGAAGAGAGTAATATGCTCCTACGAGCTATGACAGAGAAGAACAGTGGTTTGCTAGCTAGCGGTCCATCAGTTGTTTAAGTCTGCCACGTCCAATGCTAGGAGCTACTAGTAATGCATGTGGGTGGAGAGAGGAGGAGAGATGGATGTAAGTGCATGTCTTTTCACAGTGTGCAGTGCGCCAGAGCAGACCAATGCGATTTTTTGTTCAAAAAGACCACCTGCCGAGTCGAATTGACGAGAAAGACCATCTTTGAAAAGAATGGACAAAAGAGACCAGCTGGGGCGTGGCGGCAGGCGCCAGCCGACACGTGGCACCTGCCGCCATGCCCGGAGGCGGCAGGGCCTGCCGCCACGACAGCAAGTGGCAGCGCTTGAATTACCAAATACCAGGCGAGGCCAGCTGCTGCGACGGAATTTGGATGGGCTGGTAGGCCCTGCCGCCACACCCTGTGGCGGCACGTCTCCAGCAGCAGCACTGCTTGCTCTCTGTTCTAATTGATGTTAGCAGGTGTGAAAATAGGCACATTTGACTGAGATTTAAATCAATTTGAAGGCCGATTTTAAAGATGTTGCGGTTGAAGAAAAGATAGATCAAGTTAAGATCTATCCATTTTTATGTTTTGTGCTTACATGCACGGTCGTTTTGTACTTTCTAAATGCTCCAAACCACTCCCAAAGTTATTATCAAATGCCAAATACAACAGCGAATATAAAGTTAGAGACTAATCATACAGTGCAAAACCACCATGGATGTGAGCAAAAGATACAAAAACGGATACATCTTATCTTAATCTATCTTTTCTTCAACTGCAATATCTTCAAAATTCGCCTTCAAATTGATTCAAATCTCAGTCAAACACGCCTATTTCACACTTGCTAACAACACTGGAAGAACACAGAGCAGAACGGGATTTACGAGTTGCTGCTGCTCGAGACATGCCGCCGCAGGGTGTGGCGGCAGGGCCCACCAGCCCATCCAAACTCCGTTGCAGCAGCTGGACTCGCCTGGTAGGTGGTAATTCCAGCGTTGCCGCCTGCTGTCGTGGCGGCAGGTCCGGCCGCCTCCGCGCATGGCGGCAGGGGCCACGTGTCGGCTGGCGCGCCTGCCGCCACAGCACAGCTGGTCCTTTCTGTCAATTATTTTCAGGGATGATCTTTTTCGTCAATTCGACTCGGCAGATGGTTTTTTTGGACAAAACTTCGACCAATGCTTGCCTGCACTCACATGCATTAATAAGAGCCTACCGCCAAATACAATGGCAGTAGGTTACACGGCCTACCGCCAAAGACTCTGCCGGTAGGTTATTTTTTACGTCAAATCACTGTGACGGAGCAGTTAAGTCCTACCGCCAGAGTCATTGGCGGTAGGTTGTGTAACCCTACCGCCAACAACTACGGCAGTAGAAAAAAGGATCAGACCCTGAATTTTTTTCTAACCAGTCAGATCCCGTTAAGGCACGCTTGGTTTGCCGTTTTCCCTCCAAGCACCGGTGTAAAATACAGAGCTGTTTTTTCCACCGGCGTGAGTGCTTGGTTTCCGGACGGAATTTGCCTGATTACTCCCGTTGTTAGACTGTATATACGTAGCCTCTGTATATCTGTGTTGTAACTTGTATTGTACCCCTTGGGTACTTCTATATAATGAGATAGCCACACTCTGGATTAGGGGTGTCGAGCAGTTCCCAATACTTTGTTTTACATGGTATCAAAAGGTTACGATGTCTTCCGCTGCCGCCGCCACCGCTGCTGCCGCCGCCGCCGCCGCCGTCGCGCCGAACCCGGTGCCTCCCGCCGCCGCCGCGCCGACCCTCGCCACTGCATCTCCGTTCCTCGCCTCGCAACCCCTCGCGATGGCGTACGGAGCCGCGTCGCCCCGCTCACCGATCGGATCGGGCGACCAGGGCCGCGCCGTCACCCCGTCCGCCGCGGCGCTCCCTGCTGCTGCTCCTCCCGCGGTGCCTGGAGGGCAGCCGCCGCCTCCATCATCTTGGCCGGCACTGCCCTCGGCGTATGGTGCGCCGCCCGTACCGTCGTCCTGGCCGCCGCCGCCGCAACCCTACGGCGCGCCTCCTCCTCAGCTGTCCTATGGCCCTCCGCCGCCGCAACCCTACTACGGCGTGCCTCCGCTGCTGCCCTACTCGGCGGCTGCGCGGCCTCAAGGGGCTGCTCCGGGGCCACAAGGGGCTTCTGCTGCCTCGGCCACTCACGGCGACCCCGCGGCACCCTACAACGGTGTGTCCGCGGCCCCCTACGGTGCCCCTCCGGCGCACTATGGCGCCCCTGGGGCGTTTTCCTCTGGAGCCTACCCGCCTCACGCGATGTATCCTGCACATCCTAGGGCGGTCTCGTCAATGGGCCTCTACGGATCTCCACATGCCCACACGGATTCAGCCACGGTGTCGGCGCCGTTTTACTTCTCGCATCTGTTGCCGGTGAAGCTCGCGCCGGACAACTACCTGTCCTGGTATGCCCAGGTGCTCCCTCTTCTGCGGAGTCGCTATTTGGAAGGCTATGTTGATGGATCCATCCCGTGTCCGCCTCCTCATCACCCGGCATACCACACCTGGGTGGCTCAGGATCAGGCCATACTCTCCGCCATCCAGTCCTCGCTCACTTCGAGCGTCTCGTCGCTGGTCATCTTCGCCGCTACATCCAGGGAGGCATGGGCGGCCCTTCACACCAGTTTTGCATCTCAGTCTCAGGCGTGTGCTCACTCTATACGCACCGAGCTAGGCGAGACGAAGCTTGGCGACCTCAGCATCACCGACTACTTCAACAAGATGCGGGGTCTCGCCGACACATTGGCCTCGGTTGGTCAGTCGCTGCAGGATGAGGAGTTCACTACCTTTGTGCTCAATGGGCTTGATGATGATTATGACAACCTCATTGAGAATGTTCATGGCCGTGATGATCCGCTACCACCTCGTGAGCTTTATGCCCGTCTGTTGGGTCGTGAGCAGCGCATTAAGGCGCGTCGGGCCTCCCCCAGTTTTGCCTCCGCCAATGCCGCAACTCGTGGCAAGTCCCAGCGGTCATCGTCTTCAGGTGGCAAGATGGCGCCATCTCCACAACCATCCTCTCGGGGCAATGCTCCGACTATCATGGGTGGTAACCGGCCAGTGGCGTGCTGTTCCTCTTGTGGTGCTCCACAGGCCTGTCAGTTGTGTGGCCTTGAGCGCCATATTGCCTCTCGTTGTCATCGTCGCTACAAGCAAGATTTTTTGGGCCTTGGCAACAATGGAAAAGGGAATGATAAGCAGGCCGCCGCTGCCATGACGAGTGATCATGGTCGCACTCCGTCCTACTCCATTGATCCCGCATGATACATGGACACGGGAGCCACCAACCACCTCACTGGTGAGATGGGTAAGCTCACCACTCAGGAGCCATATCGTGGTCATGATCAGGTGCACACCGCCAGTGGAGCAGGTATGCGTATCTCACATGTTGGTCAGGCCTCCCTACTTGCACACAATTTTCGCACTTTGCATCTATCTAATGTCCTTCGTGTTCCTTCTGCTACACGTAGTTTGTTATCCATTCCTCAACTTACTCGTGATAATAATGTCCTTGCTGAGTTTCACCCTTTTCGTTTCTTTATCAAGGATCGGGACACGAGGGCCGTTCTTCTTAGCGGTCGTCTTCGCCATGGCCTGTATGCACTTGATGCGCCACGCCTATCTTCCACGCCATCTTCTCCTCAGGTGTTCAGTGGTGTTCGTGTGTCGCCCACACACTGGCATGCGCGCCTTGGTCACCCGGCGGCTCCTATTGTTCGACATGTTTTGCATCGTCATGATTTGCCAGTAGTGTCCAATAAAACTGCTGAAACTATTTGTGATGCCTGTCAGCAGGGCAAGAGTCATCAGCTTGCGTTTTCAGAGTCTAGTCGTGTTGTGAAACATCCTCTTGAGCTTGTGTTCTCTGATGTATGGGGACATGCCCAGACATCCGTTAGTGGTCACAATTATTATGTCAGTTTCATTGATGCTTACAGCCGTTTCACTTGGTTATATCTTATTAAGCGTAAGTCTGATGTGTTTGATGTTTTCATTCAGTTTCAAGCACACGTTGAGCGTCTTCTCAAGCAAAAAATCATCCATGTACAATCTGACTGGGGGGGTGAATACCACAACCTCAACTCGTTCTTTAACAAGCTTGGGATTTCGCACCGCGTGTCATGTCCACATACACATCAGCAGAATGGTACTGCCGAACGTAAGCATCGTCATCTTGTTGAAACTGGCCTAACCTTGCTAGCTCATGCATCTGTTCCGTTTCGGTTCTGAAGCGATGCTTTCTCCACAGCTTGTTTTCTTATAAACAGGCTTCCCTCGAGACTCCTAAAAATGCAAACTCCGCTTGAGCTTTTGCTTCATGAGGTTCCGGACTACACATTCCTTAAAGTGTTCGGATGTGCATGTTGGCCTCACCTCCGTCCATATAACAAGCGCAAGCTAGAGTTTAGGTCTAAGAAGTGTGTTTTTCTCGGGTACAGCTCTCTTCACAAAGGGTACAAGTGCTTACATGTTCCTACCAACCGCGTCTATATCTCTCGTGACGTTGTGTTTGATGAAAACATATTCCCCTTTCGTGCACTCCCGACTGATCTCACTACTTCTACACCGCCAGTGCATGTGTCTACACATACGCCTGGCCAATTTGTGGATGTTGCATATGCCCCTGCATTGCTTCCTAATCATGTTGCAGGTATTGGACGCGGTGCTCGGCTCGAGTTGCTCGATGATGAACAGGTTGCGGCTGGCCCTCCTGATCGGGACGTGCATGCCCCATGCATGGCGGGCGGCACCCGCCAACCCTCGGACGCGGAGGCCACCCCGGCTGCCTCGCGGGTGCCGGGTCCGTCCGGCTCCATCCCGGCTTCGCCCGCCCTAGCTTCGCCCCCAGCCTCGCCTGCACCAACCCCCGCTGGCCCGCGGACCTCGTCCACGCCCGACTCGTCGGGCTCGCGGGCGTCACCAGCCTCGCGTCACCCGCCTGGGCCACTGGTGGCTGGCTCGCCTGGGCCGCTGGCGCCTGGGCTGCTGGCTAGCCCGGCGGCTTCACCTGGGCCGCTGCCAGGTGGCTCACCTGGGCTGCTGGCTAGCCCGGCGGCTTCACCTGGGCCGCTGCCAGGTGGCTCACCTGGGCCGCTGGCTAGCCCGGCGGCTTCGTCGCCTGCCCTGGACCGATCCACATCGGTGTCAGGGTCGCCGAGTCCCTCTGACGCGGTCACCGGTGAGCCCGACTCGCCGGACTCGGTTCCGGCCTCGTCCACATCCTTGCCAGCTGAGCCTCCCGTCACGCTTCGGCCTCGGACACGGAGCCAGTCCGGTGTTTTTCGCCCGAAGGAGTGGACGGATGGCATGGTTGCCTGGCTTGCTGCATGCATGGCTCATACTGCCGCCGATCCCACTGCCGAGCCTCGTCACTTTCAGACTGCACTGAGTATTCCTCATTGGCGTGCTGCCATGGAACAAGAGTTTCATGCCCTTCAACAGAATGATACTTGGCGTCTTGTTCCTCCAAAGTCTGGCGTTAACATCATTGATTTCAAGTGGGTTTTCAAAGTCAAGAGATATGCTGATGGCTCCATTGAACGCTTCAAAGCACGGTTAGTTGCCAAGGGCTTCAAACAGAGGTATGGTCTTGATTATGAAGACACTTTCAGTCCAGTTATCAAACCGACTACTATTCGGTTGCTACTGTCTCTTGCGGTTACTCGTGGATGGTTCCTACGTCAGCTTGATGTGCAGAACGCTTTTCTCCATGGCATTCTGGAGGAGGAGGTTTATATGCGTCAGCCGCCTGGTTTTGTTGACCCGACACGACCTCATCATCTCTGTCGTCTGGTTAAGGCACTGTATGGACTCAAACAGGCTCCTCGGGCATGGCACGCTCGCCTTGGATCTGTTCTTCGGGCTCTTGGGTTTACTCCCTCCACTGCTGATACGTCACTGTTTCTCCTCCAGCGCCCTAAGGTTACAATGTATATCTTGGTTTATGTTGATGATATCATCCTTGTCAGTTCCTCGGCTGCTGCTACTGATCGCCTTGTGATTGCTCTCCGTGATGATTTTGCTGTCAAGGACTTGGGTGCTCTTCACTTTTTCCTTGGTCTTGAGGTTTCACGGTCCTCTGCTGGCTTGACCCTCACTCAGAAGAAGTACTCGTTGGACTTGTTGCGTCGTGCTGGAATGCTCAAATGCAAGCCTGTTTACACCCCGATGTCTGCTACTGATCGGTTGTCTGCTTTTGATGGTGACCCTCTCTCGTCTGATGATGCTACTGAGTATCGCAGTATCGTTGGTGGTCTGCAATATCTCACTATTACCAGACTTGATATCTCCTATGCAGTTAACCGTGTTTGTCAGTTTTTGCATGCACCCAGGACGTCCCATTGGTCAGCTGTGAAGCGTATTTTGCGCTATGTCAGCCTTACTACTGCTTATGGTTTGCTTCTTCAGCCTGCACCGTCATATGAGCTCATGGCTTTCTCTGATGCTGATTGGGCTGGTAGTCCGGATGACAGGCGATCCACGGGGGGTTATGCGGTATTTCTGGGTCCTAACTTGATCGCTTGGAATGCTCGCAAGCAAGCAACTGTGTCTCGCAGTAGCACTGAGGCTGAGTACAAAGCTGTTGCTGATGCAACTGCTGAGATCATATGGGCACAGTCTCTGTTGAGAGAGTTGCGTATTCCTCAAGCTCGCCCTCCGGTCTTGTGGTGTGACAACATTGGTGCTACATATCTTTCTTCTAATCCAGTGTTCCATGCGAGGACGAAACACATTGAGGTGGATTATCACTTTGTTCGGGAACGTGTTGCACAGAAGCTACTCTGTATCAAGTTCATTTCATCAAAGAATCAACTTGCTGACATCTTCACGAAGCCTCTTCCACAACCACAGTTTGTAGGCTGTAGGCGCAATCTTAACTTGCTTTGTACTTCAGGACATAGTTAAGATTGAGGGAGGGTGTTAGACTGTATATACGCAGCCTCTGTATATCTGTGTTGTAACCTGTATTGTATCCCTTGGGTACTTCTATATAATGAGATAGTCACACCCCGGATTAGGGGTGTCGAGCAGTTCCCAATACTTTGTTTTACACCCGTAACATTTACAGGCCAAACCAGGCCACACACGAAAAAAACGCCGGCACGACTTGCTGGTAACAGCAGTTGCTCGTCCGAGGCTCATGGCGTTCGGCCGGGTGCGCCCGAGGCTCATGACGCGCGTGCTTTGGTTCTGTGATCTGGTCCAAGTACCGAGTTAGCATAAACGCAGTTGCAAACCAGCGGAAAATATCCGGTTGTATTTTACTGGACTACAGTAATATACAGGTGTAATAGTTTACATTTGTAAAATTTCACAGGCATTCCAAGCGGGGCCTTAAAGTTTTGCAAAATGGTCAAAACACGAAATTTAGCCGCCAGCATCAACCTCATGACAAACATTCGTCAAATAGCATTTCCGCAAATCAATCATCGACATCGAGTCCCTGCATATATTCCTCGATGCTCGATGGCACCGTGACGTCAAATTAACCAACACAGCAGTTTCTCCGGCTCCCTGCCGGCAGGTGCAGTGCCAGTGCAAGTGCAACAGCGCACGAACACACTCATCCATCATCGTCACGGTTCTGCCGTGACCCATATCCCGATCCCTATTGGCACATCTCCTTGGTCCGCCACTGCCGAGAGTCGCGAAAATAAGTCAAATGGAAAGCAACCCAACAAGAGGCGGCGATAACGGAGCGAAATTCCCCGCCGGCCGCCGTGGAACCCAAGGATATGAATGAATATCCCTCTCGCGCATCCCAGATCCCCGGCCCGAAGCTTCCAAAAAGACCCCTTTTTTACAAAGAGAGGTAAAAAGATTCTCAAAAGTGAAAAGGAACAAAAAACAAAGCCGTGCATGGCTACCACCGCCACCCCGGTGGGAGGAACAGCCCGGCCCTCCCGCGCGCACGCGCCGCCAGCCAGGACCCAGCCAAGCTCCGTACGGCATGGCCAGCCAGCCTATTTCCATCCCGATCGCATCGCAAGTCCACCACGGTTCCCGCGCAACATCCACGAAACTCCCTACCGCACCTGACCCACGTATATCTATACCCTGCCCGCACGCCGCTGCCTGACGCACGAACAACAACGACAACTACTTCTCTACCTGAAGAGCATCCTGTGATCGATCCTACTGGCGCAGATGGTGATGGGCAAGAAGCCGAGCAAGGTTGACGGCGCGGCGTGCCGGCGGCACTGGCGGCAGGGGGCGCCCGGGGTGTGCCCACTCTGCCTGCGGGAGCGCCTGTCGGGCCTCTCAACCTCGGCGTCGCTGCCGTCCGTCGTCGCGCGCGGAGAGGCGGCTTCTCGCTCCTCCTGCTGCTCGGACTCGGACTCGGAGGCATCGTCTACGGAGGCGTCCACCGGCGCGTCGTCGGGGTCCGCGAGCCCCGGGTTCCACCGGGAGATCAGGCGCGCCGCGAGGCCGTCGCTGCTGATGCGGCACGAGCGGGTGGTGGCCGTGGACGGCGACGAGGCGGTGCTGGTGATGAGAAGGAGGAGGGAGAGGCCGGCGACGAGCTTCTGGACGAAGCTGCTGCGCGCGGCGACGGGGGGCAAGAAGGCCGTCGACGGATGCTCGCTGGCGCACTCCAGGACTATCAAGGCCGCCGACGGGAGCAGCGCAGCTGCCACGAAGTGGATCGTATTCTAGCTAGTTCTGCCTTTTGTCTGCGACCATTTTTCCGGCTTAATCCGCTGTCCGGTGTGGTTTTTGACTCCGGCCGTCAGGGCCGGAGAGATCGACAGTTAAATTAGATCCATGGTCTGTACATATTTCAAGGAAATAACATGGCTTCATTGAACTGGGTTAGTTCTTGCTTGGTAGTAGTACTATTTGCCAAAGTTTTGCATGATCCGGTTATACGACTACACAAATTCCAGAGACGCTCGGTCCTTTGTATGTGGCCTTTTCTCGCTCTATCTTGTGGAAAGAAAGACTCCACCAGCGCAGAAAAAAACAGGCTTGTTTTTTTTATATAGATTTGAAGAAGTTCATGATTTGGAAAAAATATTCATGAATTTGAATGTGTTCACGATTTTTTTTAAGGTTGCGGATTCAAAAAAATGTTGACGCATTTGAAAAAACAAATCATGATATAAAAGAAGTTCATGAATTTGAAAAATCTTGGTGGATACAAAAATATTCTCGAATTTTAAAAAGCAACAGCGACTGCCCTATCATTTGCCAACATATTAATCTTGACGTATATAGGCAAACTCAGTGTTGCTCAAGGTTCAAGTCGTAGACTTGGCACTAGTGCTCATATTTTTTTGGATTTATTTCATGTTTTTCGGCGATGTTCGTTTAGTGCGACGAGACGTTTCCGTCGACCAAGAGGCGCATGTGGTGGCTTCATCAATCTAAAAATGCTATGCCGGCTCAATATCCCAGGGATGCTCATGGACATAGAATATGCGCATACTCCCTCCGTCCGCGAATAAGTGTACTTTTAGCTTTTGTCTTAAGTCAAAATTTTAAAACTTTGACCAACTTTATGGAAAAAAGTAGCAGCATTTATGACACTAAATTTATATCACTAGATCTGTTTTGAAATGTATTTTCATAATATATCAATTTGATATCATATATGTTACTACTTTTTTGTATATAGTTGGTCAAAGTTTAAAAACTTTGACTTAGGACAAAAGCTAGAAGTACACTTATTCGCGGACGGAGGGAGTATGCGTTTATAGGGGTGAGTGTATGTGCGTGTATGTAAGTATCTGCGTTTGTACAGCGTATAAAAGGAAAAACCTTAACGTCTAAAAAAAGAACAAGATCAGGAAAAAATACATTACTGGTCGCTGACAATGATCCATGATTGCCTGATAGCATAGTATTTCACAAAGGCACGAAGGCTCTATAAAACCATGTCAGCGCATGCATAAGGCATTCACCGTTCCAATGATTCATGATTGTAGCAGACAGTTTCACAAAGGCATGAAGGCTCTATAAAACCATGTCGGCTCACGCATGAGGCATCTGCTGTTCCACGCGATCAAAGCACATGCATGTAGTGGGGGCAGCTTCAAGACAGACCTCAAACCTTTCCTATATATCTGAGCCATAAGTGTCGGGATTATTTTTATCATCCAACGGGGACCTCTGTATGTCCCCTTAACTGTTCGGATTACGGATTTCGGTATGCAAGAAACAAACGGGGGATGGAATTTGTCGAAGGCCGGACATGCAGTTAACCAATCACATGCATGGTCCCCCTCTCCTCTCTCCTTCCAACGGGACACTAAACCACAGATATCCTATCAAATGCATAGTCCCCACTTATGTTTTCTCCTCCAGATACTTTATGATAGCATTGGATGGCTTCCTCCTGCATCATGTCCATGGACCATGTCCGGACATAAAAGCGTATATATATATATATATATATATATATATATATATATATATATATATATATATATATATGGTATATATATATATATATATATGGCTTGGCGTTGGATATGCCCTAAGTAGCTCACATTCATACATGCCAATCACCATAAATTTTTCCGACATCTCTAAGGAGTTCTATGTGGGCGCGGTGTGTGCACAGTGGCTAGGCAGAGCGCCATCCACGACCACGTGACACAGATGATCCTAGACCATGCCAACAACTACATTATTGAAAATGTCTTTTGCAGAACATGACATTAACACTAAATAAAAGATGACTTTCTAATGGATAACTAATACCTTATATTAGGGGGGCATTTGCCCCCCTCCCATGCACAACACTATGCTAGTTTTTTCAAGAGTTATTTGACATTCCATACATGTACCTTATAATCATCATTTGTATCATATAATCACATGTAAATTGTAAATTCGCAGTAGGGCCGCCAAAATGTTAAGACTAGCTCTACCCCGTATGATGGTATCCTCCATCATGGTCGGATTAAGCTCTCCCGTAGCTCAATTTCCAAGCGATGTTCCTATGTAGCGTTTCAGCTCTTGTTGCCGGAGTCTACACCATTGCCATCATAGGGTGTTGGTTGTCCACGTGCATAAAGATGGAGGAAGAAGCTACAGGTGCTAGAAGTGGCCACGGTCACCCATGCGTTCACTGTCGGGGCCAAACTACTATTGCTTCCAACTGTCTTAGGAGGGCATGGATGATTATGCTCCATTGGCCATGCTAGCTTAGGCGTCACGAGCAACTATTTGGGTGGCAAAAGCAACTTCCAGTCCATGTTACGTGTCCTACTCGGAGGCGACCTCATCGTGTCAATCAACTGCGGCGTGCAAAAATTCTTCGAAGTAATGATCACTACAAGCATGACGGAGAACCTGATCCCAACAACCTTTCATAATAGTACATGGGTATAGAGGTGCATGTGACACTTGATGTTCTCTTCCTCGGTGTGTATAGAACGGGAGTATTATGAAGAAATATGATAGTACACTAGCATATGTATGCATGTGAAAGGTGACAACAATACAGTTGTTTCATCTTGAAGTTAATGGTGGGTTTAAGGAAATTTGTCATACATGGTGATGTAAATATCTTAGTCAATTTTTTTCCTCGTTATGTATTGTATTATATTTTATAGGTGCTTTTATATTTACTTGTGATATCAATTAAATTTGTATCATGACACTTGGGCGATTGATGTAGGGGCCAAGCCCTAGGTTGCCCAATCTTTCACAACTCAATAATCAAAGGGGACAAGCATTCAAAGACAAGATTCAATCACACATGCTCTTTGTCCACAAATCCATGCAAGATACACAAGATCCATAAATAACTAGAGCAAGATAAGTAGCTAGGGTAGTTCTTTCCACTTCCACAAAGTAAGATGAGGTCTTGAGGGTAGTATTCTCCAAACCCACTAGGGTTGATGAAGGTCTTGGTGATTCACTTGGGGAATCCTTCTCCTGAAGGAGGCCTTGAAGATCCAAGTGCAATCCTTTTTCCACTAGGGGTTTTTGTTCCTCAAAGAGGAGATACAAGTAATAGAGAGAAGAGAGAAGTTGCAATAGTCCGACTTGGAAGATTTTCTTTGCTTGCTCTTGTCTTCCGGCCTTCGTCCTTGCACTCTGTGCCTCCGTCCCGGTCTCCATTGTGCCTCACGTCCTTCATGCTTTTTACACCTAACCATGCATAGCATTCTGGCTTGAGGTAGTAGCCATGTCTCAGTCAAATGCATATGGAGTTCGAAGAGGAGTGAATTCACCTCGATTTTGATGATGCGTGTGCGCGCTCTAGTCATCGAGCCTCATGGCACTTGGGGTGTTGGTGTAGAGTCCATGGTGATGTTCACGGGGTGCTCTGCACAAGCAACGGATGTTGATGTTACGTTTTGCGCAATCCTAGATTTGTTATACTCGTGTTCCTCATCGACACGGGCGGGCGACTAATAGTAATGAGCGATGGTAACATCAACAAACCATCGGCGATTATGGATACTACTTTCAGATGTTATAATGATAGTGCTTGATTAATAAAGATTTTTGGATAGTTCGAGAAGGGAGGGGGGGGGGGGCAAAACTAGGCACTGGAGTTTTTCTTTTAAATAAACCTAGAGAAAATCTCAAACGAGCGCCAACGGGGAAGGGCGACGTGGACATGGGCAGCACATAGAAAACCCTAATGCTCGTCGGCGACACGGTGTTCCAGGAGGCTTGGACAGTTGGACACTGACATGGCGAGACCGATCACATTGGCGTGAATGGCTCGATGTAAGGAAGTTGTAGACGCTTATTCAAAGAAAGAAAAGAAAAAAAAGAGAAAGTTGTAGACGCGTTGCCGAAGTCGTACACGAATGCGCCGCCACGGCGGCACCAACATGGCAGCGTCACCGTGTAGCAAACAGTATTTAAACACGGGAGTGGTTCCGCTGTTGTCGACGCCCTACGGCCGTTCGACCTACGGCCAGCTAGCGGGCAAGCCACCACGGCGTCCGTACGCGCTGACTGCTGTGCCAGTCGATTCGGTCCAAGGCTAGATAGTGATGCGTGTGTGGCAGGGCGAGCTGCAAGCCTGCAACTGCGGGGCCAAACTGGTCATCACCAACTTCAGTACTCCCTCCGTTCGGAATTACTTGTCTTGGAAAAGAATGTATCTAGAACTAAAATACATCTAGATACATTCATTTTCGCGACAAGTAATTCCGAACGGAGGGAGTAGAATATTGCACTTTCTTTTTTACCCTACCAACTTCAGTAGAGATATTGCACTCTCTTTTTTACCCTACCAACTTAAGTAGAAATATTGCACTCTTTGCGGGAGTTCAGAGAGCAGCCACGTAGGACTTCGACACCCTCGGCCCACTAAAGCCCCCCTCCCGTTTTCATTTTCTTCAAATCTGTCCTATCTGCCCCTTACTTTGCATCCTCACCCTCCTCCTCCGACGCCAATGTACCTCTCCCGCCGTCACACAGGCATTGCCGGACCTAACCAGCACCGACGCGCCCGCTCGACTTTTACGACGGCGTCATCCACCTATGAGCCATCCATAGCCAGGTATACTCATCCTCCCCTGTTGACGGCGTCCATGGAGGACACCACGTCCAGCAGATGTTCGGTCAAATGACATTGAGCTAATTTTTGAACTGTAAGGGCATATTTATCCCCAAGTTGTTTTGGTGATTGATGACAATGCTTTTGCGGACTAATCGTGTGCGTTAAGTTCTTCCAGAGATTCATCCATTGGCACGAGACGATTACCTCCCCTCGGTGTTTTATTCAAGACGGTGTAGCTCCTTCGCTTCGTTGTTGGTGGACTAGTTTCGTAGGAGTCACCGTACTATCAAGAGGGGATCCGCTTTGGTTAGACTTGGGTGGAATCAACACGTACACATCCTTATCA
Source organism: Triticum timopheevii (assembly GCA_963921465.1). Lineage (NCBI taxonomy): Eukaryota > Viridiplantae > Streptophyta > Magnoliopsida > Poales > Poaceae > Triticum > Triticum timopheevii. Next base: position 501,924,805 of record OY997272.1, read on the forward strand.
CATCCATCGTCTTCCTTCCGCATCTTTGGAGCTGCCCTTTTCTTCCGTACCTGCTCCGTTCTGTCCCAGCAGTAGTACCGCGGTCAACAGCGGTAGTACCGCCGAAGCTCTCCAGCGGTAGTACCGCTCCACGAAGCGGTAGTACCGCTCTCAGTGGTAGTACCGCTCCGCAGAGCGGTAGTACCGCTTGCGGGCTTCGTCCGTAGTACCGCAGTTGTTCTGCGCTACTACCGCCTCGATTCGAGACCGGTGTTTTTCGTGTCGGGTTTTGCGGTACTAGGAGCGGTAGTAGTGGCGGTAGTACCGCTCTTACTCCGCGGTAGTACCGCTCTGGGCCAGGGCCCTATCTTCCTCGTCAGCGCGGTAGTACCGCTGGGTAGGGAGCGGTAGTACCGCTCTCAGCGGTAGTACCGCCCTGCCCTAGCGGTAGTACCGCTCTGTGCGGGGATGTACAGTGGGGTAACGGTTGGATTGATTCCCCCACTATATAAAGGGGTCTTCTTCCCCAAAGTTGACCTACCTCTTTCCCCCAAAGCTCCATTGTTGCTCCAAGCTCCATTTTCGCCCGATCTCTCTCCCTAGCCAATCAAACTTGTTGATTTGCTCGGGATTGGTTGAGAAAGCCCCGATCTACACTTCCACTAAGAAAATTTTGATTCCCTCTCTTATCCACTAGCGGATCTTGTTACTCTTGGGTGTTTGAGCACCCTAGACGGTTGAGGTCACCTCGAAGCCATACTCCATTGTGGTGAAGCTTCGTGCTGTTGTTGGGAGCCTCCAATAGTTGTGGAGATAGCCCCAACCTTGTTTGTAAAGGTTCGGTCGCCGCCTTCAAGGGCACCAATAGTGGAATCACGGCATCTCGCATTGTGTGAGGGCGTGAGGAGAATACGGTGGCCCCAGTGGCTTCTTGGGGAGCATTGTGCCTCCACACCGCTCTAACGGAGACGTACTTCCCCTTAAAAGGAAGGAATTTCGGTAACACATCCTCGTCTCCATCGGCTCCACTCTTGGTTACTTCGTGCCTTTACTCTTGCAACCCTACTTGTGTTGTTTCCTTTGCTTGCTTATGTGCTAGTTGTATTTGCATCATATAGGTTGCTCACCTAGTTGCATATCTAGACAACCTATTTTGTTGCAAAGTTTAAATTGGTAAAGAAAAGCTTAAAAATTGTTAGTTGCCTATTCACCCCGCCCCCCTCTAGTCAACCATATCGATCCTTTCAATTGGTATCAGAGCCTCGTCTCTTTATTAAGGACTTTACCGTCCGAAGAGTATGGTTGACACCAACGACGGTGTGGAGGAGCACTCCGGTGTGAATCCCATCTCGTCGATGGCCGAAGGGGGAACCTCGGTCTCACGTGAGGAATTCAATGTGGCTTTAGACACATTGAAAACCTCCATGACGGCCGAGGTTAAAAGCATGTTTACTGAATTCCTAGAAGGACTTAAACAATCTACCTCGCCGATGAAAGTGGGTGATCCCACTAACAAGGTGACAGATGCTAACTTCGACAAGGGGGAAGCTAACAGTGAAAAGAGTCCTTCTACTAGTGGTAGAAATGGCACCGGCATCTTTGCCCATGTGGAACCCCCAACTTATGGAGGGCCGATCCCCTCCATTCATTTGAATCATGCCGGTCCTCCTCCTAAATATGAGAAACATGAAGATTTTGATTCTTCGGTTTATCGCTTCAAGCGTCATTTAAAACATGTGAACACTAACCTTTGGAGAATCATTGAAGATGGTTTCTATCCTCATGACCCAAGCAACTTCACCCCTCAAGAAGCCGTGGACAATCAATTCAATGAGAGTGCTCTCTTCATCATCCAAGATGCAATCCTTCCCGAAGATCTCCCTCATCTTCGACCTCATGCCATGGCTAAAGAAGCATGGAAATGTGTTGAGTCTCTCTATCGAGGGAGTGCTAGCATTCAACACTCCAACTATGAAGTTGTGCAAGATGAAGCCGATGAGTTTGCAATGAAAGAAGATGAAGAACCTCGTGAGCTCTTTCTAAGAGTGACCAAACTCGCGGTCTCACTCCGAGATCATGGAAGCAAGGACACGGATGACAATTGGATCAAGCGCAAGTTCCTCAAGGTCATGATGCCCTACAACAAGGCCATGTACTCCGTCATTCGTCAAAGACCGGACTTCCACTCCATGACCTCAAGTGAAGTGTTGGATGAGTTCGTTGCAATGAGCATCTTGGACAAGACCGCCGACAATGCGGTGCTCCGTTCTCAAAGGGAAAAGAAGCCCAACCTTGCTTTGAAGGCCAAGGTGAAGGAAATATGCCCTAGAGGCAATAATAAAGTTATTATTTATTTCCTCATATCATGATAAATGTTTATTATTCATGCTAGAATTGTATTAACCGGAAACATAATACATGTGTGAATACATAGACAAACATATAGTCACTAGTATGCCTCTACTTGACTAGCTCATTAATCAAAGATGGTTATGTTTCCTAACCATAGACATGTGTTGTCATTTGATTAATGAGATCACATCATTAGGAGAATGATGTGATTGACATGACCCATCCCGTTAGCTTAGCACTTGATCGTTTAGTATTCTGCTATTGCTTCCTTCATGACTTATACATGTTCCTGTAACTATGAGAATTGTGTAACTCCCGTTTACCGGAAGAACACTTTGGGTACTACCAAATGTCACAACATAACTGGGTGATTATAAAGGAGTACTACAGGTGTTTCCGAAGTTACATGTTGAGTTAGCATAATTCGAGATTAGGTTTTGTCACTCCGATTGTTGGAGAGGTATCTCTGGGCCCTCTCCGTAATACTCATCACCTAAGCCTTGAAAGCATGTAACTAATAAGTTAGTTATGAGATGACGTATTACGGAACGAGTAAAGAGACTTGCCGGTAACGAGATTGAACTAAGTATTGGATACCGACGATCAAATCTCGGGCAAGTAACATACCGATGACAAAGGGAATAACGTATGTTGTTATGCGGTTTGACCGATAAAGATCTTCGTAGAATATGTAGGAACCAATATGGGCATCCAGGTCCCGCTATTGGTTATTGACCAGAGACATGTCTCGGTCATGTCTACATTGTTCTCGAACCGTAGGGTCCGCACGCTTAAGGTTTCGATGACAATTATATTATGAGTTTATGTATTTTGATGTACCGAAGGTTGTTCGGAGTCCCGGATATGATCACGGACATGACGAGGAGTCTCGAAATGGTCGAGACATAAAGATTGATATATTGGACGGATATATTTGGACACCGGAAAGGTTCCGGAAGAATTTGGAGCTCCGGGAGGTTACCGGAACCCCCCGGGAGGTATATGGGCCTTATTGGGCCCATGTAGGAGGAAGGGAGAAGGAGCAAGGGAAGGGGGCGCGCCCCCAAGCCCAATCCGAATTGGGGAGGGGGGCCGGCCCCCCCTTTCCTTTCTCTTTCCCCCTCTTCCTTTCCTACTACTAGTACTCCTTCCTTCCCCCTCCAAATAAGATAAGGAAAAGAGAGGGAAACCTACTTGGAGTAGGTTTCCCCCTTCCTATGGTGCGCCCCCCCTTGGGCCGGCCACCTCCTCCCTCCCTCCTTTATATACGGTGGTAGGGGGCACCCTAGGACACACAAATTGATCATTGATCGTTCCTTAGCCGTGTGCGGTGCCCCCCTCCACGATATTACACCTCGGTCATATTGTAACAGTGCTTAGGCGAAGCCCTGCGACAGGAGAACATCAAGATAGTCACCACGCCGTCGTGCTGACGAAACTCCCCCTCGAAGCCTCTACTGGATTGGAGATCGAGGGTGCGTCATCGAGCTGTACGTGTGTCAAGAACTCGGAGGTGCCGGAGTAACGGTGCTTGGATCGGTCGGACCGGGAGGACGTACGACTACTTCCTCTATGCTGCGTCAACGCTTCCGCTTCGGTCTACGAGGGTACGTAGACAACACTCTCCCCTCGTTGCTATGTCATCACCATGATCTTGCGTGTGCGTAGGAAATTTTTTTGAAATTACTACGTTTCCCAACAGTGGCATCCGAGCCTAGGTTTTTATGGTTTGATGTTATATGCACGAGTAGAACACAAGTGAGTTGTGGACGATATAAGTCATACTGCCTACCAGCATGTCATACTTTGGTTCAGCGGTATTGTTGGATGAAGCGGCCCGGACCGACATTACGCGTACGCTTACGCGAGACTGGTTTTACCGCCGTGCTTAGCACACAGGTGACTAGCGGGTGTCTGTTTCTCCAACTTTAGTTGAACCGAGTGTGGCTACGCCCGGTCCTTGTGAAGGTTAAAACGGAGTCTATTTGACAAACTATCGTTGTGGTTTTGATGCGTAGGTGAGATTGGTTCTTGCTTAAGCCCGTAGCAGCCACGTAAAATTTGCAACAACAAAGTAGAGGACGTCTAACTTGTTTTTGCAGGGCATGTTGTGATGTGATATGGCCAAGACGTGATGCTATATTTTATTGTATGAGATGATCATGTTTTGTAACCGAAGTTATCGGCAACTGGCAGGAGCCATATGGTTGTCGCTTTATTGTATGAAATGCAAACGCCCTGTAATTGCTTTTCTTTATCACTAAGCGGTAGCGATAGTCGTAGAAGCAATAGATGGCGTAACGACAACGATGCTACGATGGAGATCAAGGTGTCGCGCCGGTGACGATGGTGATCACGACGGTGCTTTGAAGATGGAGATCACAAGCACAAGATGATGATGGCCATATCATATCACTTATATTGATTGCATGTGATGTTTATCCTTTATGCATCTTATCTTGCTTTGATTGTCGGTAGCATTTTAAGATGATCTCTCACTAATTATCAAGAAGTGTTCTCCCTGAGTATGCACCGTTGCGAAAGTTCTTCGTGCTGAGACACCACGTGATGATCGGGTGTGATAGGCTCTACGTTCAAATACAACGGGTGCAAAACAGTTGCACACGCAGAATACTCAGGTTATACTTGACGAGCCTAGCATATACAGATATGGCCTCGGAACACGGAGACCGAAAGGTCGAGCGTGAATCATATAGTAGATATGATCAACATTGAGATGTTCACCATTGAAACTACTCCATCTCACGTGATGATCGGACATGGTTTAGTTGATTTGGATCACGTGATCACTTAGATGACTAGAGAGATGTCTGTCTAAGTGGGAGTTCTTTAGTAATATGATTAATTGAACTTAAATTTATCATGAACTTAGTACCTGATAGTATTTTGATTGTCTATGTTTGTTTGTAGATAGATGGCTCGTGTTGTTGTTCCGTTGAATTTTAATGCGTTCCTTGAGAAAGCAAAGTTGAAAGATGATGGTAGCAATTACACGGACTGGGTCCGTAACCTGAGGATTATCCTCATTGCTGCATGGAAGAGTTACGTCCTGGAAGCACCGCTGGGTGCCAGGCCTGCTGCTGATGCAACTGACGACGTTAAGAACGTTTGGCCGAGCAAAGCTGATGACTACTCTATAGTTCAGTGTGCCATGCTTTACGGCTTAGAACCGGGTCTTCAACGACGTTTTGAACGTCATGGAGCATATGAGATGTTCCAGGAGTTGAAGTTAATATTTCAAGCAAATGCCTGGATTGAGAGATATGAAGTCTCCAATAAGTTCTACAGCTGCAAGATGGAAGAGAACAGTTCTGTCAGTGAGCATATACTCAAAATGTCTGGGTATAATAATCACTTGATTCAACTGGGATTTAATCTTCCGGATGATAGCATCATTGACAGAATTCTCCAATCACTGCCACCAAGCTACAAGAGCTTTGTGATGAACTATAATATGCAAGGGATGAACAAGACTATTCCCGAGCTCTTCACGATGCTGAAAGCCGCGGAGGTAGAAATCAAAAAGGAGCATCAAGTGTTGATGGTCAACAAGACCACTGGTTTCAAGAAAAGGGCCAAAGGGAAGAAGAAGGGGAACTTCAAAAAGAACAGCAAACAAGTTGCTGCTCAAGAGAAGAAACCCAAGTCTGGACCTAAGCCTGAAACTGAGTGCTTGTTGGAAATATGCCCTAGAGGCAATAATAAAAGCATTATTATTATATTTCCTTGTTCATGATAATTGTCTTTATTCATGCTATAATTGTGTTATCCGGAAATCGTAATACATGTGTGAATAACAGACACCAACATGTCCCTAGTGAGCCTCTAGTTGACTAGCTCGTTGATCAATAGATAGTCATGGTTTCCTGACTATGGACATTGGATGTCATTGATAACGAGATCACATCATTAGGAGAATGATGTGATGGACAAGACCCAATCCTAAACATAGCACAAGATCGTATAGTTCGTTTGCTAGAGTTTTCCAATGTCAAAGTATCTTTTCCTTAGACCATGAGATCGTGTAACTCCCGGATATCGTAGGAGTGCTTTGGGTATACCAAACGTCACAACGTAACTGGGTGACTATAAAGGTAGACTACGGGTATCTCCGAAAGTGTCTGTTGGGTTGACATGGATCAAGACTGGGATTTGTCACTCCGTATGACGGAGAGGTATCACTGGGCCCACTCGGTAATGCATCATCATAATGAGCTCAGAGTGACCAAGTGTCTGGTCACGGGATCATGCATTACGGTACGAGTAAAGTGACTTGCCGGTAACGAGATTGAACGAGGTATTGGGATACCGACGATCGAATCTCGGGCAAGTAACATATCGATTGACAAAGGGAATTGCGTACGGGGTTGATTGAATCCTCGACATCATGGTTCATCCGATGAGATCATCGTGGAGCATGTGGGAGCCAACATGGGTATCCAGATCCCGCTGTTGGTTATTGACCGGAGAGTCGTCTCGGTCATGTCTGCTTGTCTCCCGAACCCGTAGGGTCTACACACTTAAGGTTCGGTGACACTAGGGTTGTGAAGATATGTATATGCAGTAACCCGAATATTGTTTGGAGTCCCGGATGAGATCCCGGACGTCACGAGGAGTTCCGGAATGGTCCGGAGGTAAAGAATTATATATAGGAAGTGCTGTTTCGGCCATCGGGACAAGTTTTGGGGTTATCGGTATTGTACCGGGACCACCGGAGGGGTCCCGGGGGCCCACCGGGTGGGGCCACCTGTCCCGGGGGGCCACATGGGCTGTAGGGGGTGCGCCTTGGCCTTCATGGGCCAAGGGCACCAGCCCCTATAGGCCCATGCGCTTAGGGTTCCCACCATGGAAGAGTCCATGTGGTGGAAGGCACCCCTAGGTGCCTTGGGGGGGAGGGAAACCTCCCCTTGGCCGCCGCCCCCCCCCCCCCCTAGGAGATCTCATCTACTAGGGCCGGCGCCCCCCCCCCCCCCATGGCACCCCTATATATAGTGGGGGGGGGAGGAGGGATTACACACCAGCCCCTGGCGCCTCCCTCTCTCCCCGTTACGTCTCTCCCTCGGAGTCTTGGCGAAGCCCTGCTTCTGTGACGCCCTGCATCCACCACCACGCCGTCGTGCTGCTGGATCTTCATCAACCTCTCCTCCCCCCTTGCTGGATCAAGAAGGAGGAGACGTCTCCCGTCCCGTACGTGTGTTGAACGCGGAGGTGCCGTCCGTTCGGCGCTTGGTCATCGGTGATTTGGATCACGTCGAGTACGACTACATCATCACCGTTCTTTTGAACGCTTCCGTGCGTGATCTACAAAGGTATGTAGATGCATCTAATGACTCGTTGCTAGATGAACTCCTAGATGGATCTTGGTGAAACGAGTAGGAAATTTTTTGTTTTCTGCAACGTTCCCCAACAGTGCTTCTACTGCAAGCAGAATGGACACTGGAAGCGGAACTGCCCCAAGTATTTGGTGGATAAGAAGGATGGAAAAGTGAACAAAGGTATATGTGATATACATGTTATTGATGTGTACCTTACTAATGCTCGCAGTAGCACCTGGGTATTTGATACTGGTTCTGTTGCTAACATTTGCAACTCGAAACAGGGACTACGGATTAAGCGAAGATTAGCTAAGGATGAGGTGACGATGCGCGTGGGAAATGGTTCCAAAGTCGATGTGATCGCGGTCGGCACGCTACCTCTACATCTACCATCGGGATTAGTTTTAGACCTGAATAATTGTTATTTGGTGCCTGCGTTGAGCATGAACATTATATCTAGATCTTGTTTGATGCGAGACGGTTATTCATTTAAATCAGAGAATAATGGTTGTTCTATTTATATGAGTAATATCTTTTATGGTCATGCACCCTTGAAGAGTGGTCTATTTTTATTGAATCTTGATAGTAGTGATACACACATTCATAATGTTGAAGCCAAAAGATGCAGAGTTGATAATGATAGTGCAACATATTTGTGGCACTGCCGTTTAGGTCATATCGGTGTAAAGCGCATGAAGAAACTCCATACTGATGGACTTCTGGAATCACTTGATTATGAATCACTTGGTACTTGCGAACCGTGCCTCATGGGCAAGATGACTAAAACACCGTTCTCCGGATCTATGGAGAGAGCAACAGATTTGTTGGAAATCATACATACAGATGTATGTGGCCCGATGAATGTTGAGGCTCGTGGCGGATATCGTTATTTTCTCACCTTCACAGATGATTTGAGCAGATATGGGTATATCTACTTGATGAAACACAAGTCTGAAACATTTGAAAAGTTCAAAGAATTTCAGAGTGAAGTAGAAAATCATCGTAACAAGAAAATAAAGTTTCTACGATCTGATCGTGGAGGAGAATATTCGAGTTACGAGTTTGGTTTACATTTGAAACAATGTGGAATAGTTTCGCAACTCACGCCACCTGGAACACCACAACGAAATGGTGTGTCCGAACGTCGTAATCGTACTTTACTTGATATGGTGCGATCTATGATGTCTCTTACCGATTTACCGCTATCGTTTTGGGGTTATGCTTTAGAGACGGCTGCATTCACGTTAAATATGGCACCATCGAAATCCGTTGAGACGACGCCTTATGAACTGTGGTTTGGCAAGAAACCAAAGTTGTCGTTTCTCAAAGTTTGGGGCTGCGATGCTTATGTGAAGAAACTTCAACCAGATAAGCTCGAACCCAAATCGGAGAAATGTGTCTTCATAGGATACCCAAAGGAGACTATTGGGTACACCTTCTATCACAGATCTGAGGGCAAGATTTTCGTTGCTAAATTCGGATCCTTTCTAGAGAAGGAGTTTCTCTCGAAAGAAGTGAGTGGGAGGAAAGTAGAACTTGATGAGATAATTGTATCTACTCCCTTATTGGAAAGTAGTTCATCACAAGAACCGGTTCCTGTGACGACTACACCAATTAGTGAGGAAGCTAATGATATTGATCATGAAACTTCAGATCAAGTTTCTACTGAACCTCGTAGGTCTACCAGAGTAAGATCCGCACCAGAATGGTACGGAAATCCTATTCTGGAAGTCATGTTACTTGACCATGATGAACCTACGAACTATGAGGAAGCGATGATGAGCCCAGATTCCGCAAAATGGCTAGAGGCCATGAAATCTGAGATAGGATCCATGTATGAAAACAAAGTATGGATTTTGGTTGACTTGCCCGATGATCGGCAAGCCATTGAGAATAAATGGATCTTTAAGAAGAAGACTGACGCTGATGGTAATGTTACTGTCTACAAAGCTCGACTTGTTGCAAAAGGTTTTCGACAAGTTCAAGGGGTTGACTATGATGAGACTTTCTCACCCGTAGCGATGCTTAAGTCTGTCCGAATCATGTTGGCTATTGCTGCATTTCATGATTATGAAATTTGGCAAATGGATGTCAAGACTGCATTCTTGAATGGATTTCTAGAAGAAGAGTTGTATATGATGTAGCCTGAAGGTTTTGTTGATCCAAAAGGTGCTGACAAAGTGTGCAAACTCCAGCGTTTCATTTATGGACTGGTGCAAGCATCTCAGAGTTGGAATAAATGCTTTGACAGTGTGATCAAAGCATATGGTTTTATACAGACTTTTGGAGAAGCCTGTATTTACAAGAAAGTGAGTGGGAGCTCTGTAGCATTTCTAGTTTTACATGTTGATGACATATTATTAATTGGAAATTATATAGAATTTCTGGATAGCATAAAGGGATACTTGAATAAAAGTTTTTCAATGAAAGACCTCGGTGAAGCTGCTTACATATTGGGCATCAAGATCTATAGAGATAGATCAAGACGCTTAATAGGACTTTCACAAAGCACATACCTTGACAAAATTTTGAAAAAGTTCAAAATGGATCAGGCAAAGAAAGGATTCTTGCCTGTGCTACAAGGTGTGAAGTTGAGTCGAACTCAATGCCCGACCACAGAAGAAGATAGAGAGAAAATGAAAGATGTTCCCTATGCTTCAGCCATAGGCTCTATCATGTATGCAATGCTGTGTACCAGACCTGACGTATGCTTAGCAATAAGCTTGGCAGGCTGGTACCAAAGTAATCCAGGAGTGGATCACTGGACAGCGGTCAAGAACATCCTGAAATACCTGAAAAGGACTAAGGATATGTTTCTCGTATATGGAGGTGACAAAGAGCTAGTCGTAAATGGTTACGTCGATGCAAGCTTTGACACTGATCCGGACAATTCTAAATCGCAAACCGGATACGTGTTTATATTAAACGGTGGAGCTGTAAGTTGGTGCAGTTCAAAACAAAGCGTCGTAGCGGGATCTACATGTGAAGCGGAGTACATAGCTGCTTCTGAAGCGGCAAATGAAGAAGTCTGGATGAAGGAGTTCATTTCCGATCTAGGTGTCATACCTAGTGCATCGGGACCAATGAAGATCTTCTGTGACAATACTGGTGCAATTGCCTTGGCAAAGGAATCCAGATTTCACAAGAGGACCAAGCACATCAAGAGACGCTTCAATTCCATTCGGGACCAAGTCCAAGTGGGAGACATAGAGATTTGCAAGATACATACGGATCTAAATGTTGCAGACCCGTTGACTAAGCCTCTCTCACGAGCAAAACATGATCAGCACCAAGACTCCATGGGTGTTAGAATCATTACTGTGTAATCTAGATTATTGACTCTAGTGCAAGTGGGAGACTGAAGGAAATATGCCCTAGAGGCAATAATAAAGTTATTATTTATTTCCTCATATCATGATAAATGTTTATTATTCATGCTAGAATTGTATTAACTGGAAACATAATACATGTGTGAATACATAGACAAACATATAGTCACTAGTATGCCTCTACTTGACTAGCTCATTAATCAAAGATGGTTATGTTTCCTAACCATAGACATGTGTTGTCATTTGATTAATGAGATCACATCATTAGGAGAATGATGTGATTGACATGACCCATCCCGTTAGCTTAGCACTTGATCGTTTAGTATTCTGCTATTGCTTCCTTCATGACTTATACATGTTCCTGTAACTATGAGAATTGTGTAACTCCCGTTTACCGGAAGAACACTTTGGGTACTACCAAACGTCACAACGTAACTGGGTGATTATAAAGGAGTACTACAGGTGTTTCTGAAGGTACATGTTGAGTTAGCATAATTCGAGATTAGGTTTTGTCACTCCGATTGTCGGAGAGGTATCTCTGGGCCCTCTCGGTAATACTCATCACCTAAGCCTTGCAAGCATGTAACTAATAAGTTAGTTATGAAATGACGTATTACGGAACGAGTAAAGAGACTTGCCGGTAACGAGATTGAACTAAGTATTGGATACCGACGATCAAATCTCGGGCAAGTAACATACCGATGACAAAGGGAATAACGTATGTTGTTATGCGGTTTGACCGATAAAGATCTCCGCAAAGGCTTGAACAAGACCCCTTATGAGATACTCACCGGCAACAAGCCCAACCTCAAGTACTTCCGGGTGTTCGGTTGTAAGTGTTTCATTCTCAAGAAAGGTGTTCGTTTGTCTAAATTTAAGGCTAGAGCTCATGAGGGCATATTTGTTGGTTATGCTACAAACTCTCATGCTTACCGTGTTCTCAACAAGTCCACCGGACTCACTGAGGAGACGTGTAACATGGAGTTTGATGAAAATAACGGCTCCCAAGTGGAGCAAAGTGGTACTTGTGATGTAGGTGATGAAATTCCTCCCCAAGCCATAAGAAGAATGAGTATTGGTCAAATTCTACCCACTGAGGAACCCCTTGTGGCTGAAGGAGAAGGACAATGCTATACTCAAGTGGAGCCATCACCTCACCAAGACCCACACGCTTCCGAAGAACAAAGTGAAGGCCCTCAACCTCGTGAACAAGACCAAGAGAAAGATCAACCTCAAGATGGTGGTGAACCTCTAAATGATGCCCAAGGTCAAGTTCTCCCCCTCGAGCAAGTTCAAGATCAAGAACAAGCTCAATACGGCGCTCAAGATGATCAAGTCAACCCTCCTCCTTCCACACCCGAGGAGAATTAGAGCGTCGTGCCGCGGAGATTGCTTCCAAGCTCACCACCCAAGGCCATCTCATGGAAAATGTGGTTGGAAGCCTAAGAAAGGGGGTAAGCACTCGTAGACAATTAGCAAACTATTGTGAACATCACGCGTTTGTCTCTTGTGTTGAACCCCAAAAGGTCTATGAGGCGCTCGAAGACTCGGATTGGCTCAATGCCATGCATGAAGAACTCAACAACTTCGAGTACAACAAAGTATGGAGATTGGTGCCAAGGCCATCGGGGGACCACAACGTCATTGGAACCAAGTGGATCTTCAAGAACAAGCAAGATGCTCATGGGAACATCGTTCGCAACAAGGCAAGATTGGTAGCACAAGGCTACTCCCAAGTCGAGGGTATCGACTACGGTGAAACCTTTGCTCCCGTTGCTCGTCTTGAATCCATACGTTTGTTGATTGCCTATGCTTCCCATCACAACTTTAAGTTGCAACAAATGGATGTGAAAAGTGCTTTTCTTAATGGTCCTATTAATGAGTTGGTCTATGTCAAGCAACCCCCCGGGTTCGAGGATCCCTACTTTCTGGATCATGTGTATCAACTCGATAAGGCACTCTATGGCCTTAAACAAGCCCCACGTGCGTGGTATGACCACCTTACCGAGTTGTTACAAGATCGTGGATTTGAGGTGGGGCTAATCGACCCCACTCTTTTTACTAAGAAGGTCAAAGGGGAGTTGTTTGTATGCCAACTATATGTTGATGATATTATCTTTGGTTCTCCTAACAAAGCTTTCAATGAGGAATTTGCCGCTCTCATGACCTCCAAGTTCAAGATGTCTTCGATGGGAGAGTTGAAGTTCTTCCTTGGTTTTGACATCAAACAAAGAAGATAAGGAACCTTCATCAACCAAGCCAAATACACTCAAGACATGCTAAAAAGATTCAAGCTAAGTGATGTCAAGCCGGCTACTACTCCAATGCCCACCAAGTGCCAACTTGACATTGATCCTAATGGTAAAGCGGTGGATCAAAAGGTATATCGCTCCATGATTGGCTCCTTGCTTTACCTTTGTGCATCTAGACCGGATATCATGTTGAGTGTGGGGATGTGTGCACGGTTTCAAGCCGCACCGAAGGAAAGTCACTATGTGGCGGTCAAGCGAATCTTTCGATATTTGGCTCATACCCCAAACTTTGGCTTATGGTACCCAAGAGGGGCAAACTTCAAGCTTGAAGGATTTACGGATTCTGATTGGGCGGGAGACAAAGTGGATAGGAAGTCCATTTCCGGAGGGTGCCAGTTTCTTGGGTGCTCTTTGGTGAGTTGGTCTTCCAAGAAGCAAAGTTGTGTGTCTCTCTCGTCCACTGAAGCGGAGTATGTGGCGGCCGGTAGTTGTTGTGCACAACTCTTATGGATGAGGAAAACTTTAAAGGAATACGGTGTCATTTGTGACAAAGTGCCTCTTTGGTGTGACAACTAAAGTGCCATCAAGATTTCTCTCAACCCGGTGCAACACTTCAAGACGAAGCATATTGAGATTCGGTATCATTTCATCCGGGATCACATTAGGCGAGGGGAGATCGAGCTCAAGTATGTCAACACTCATGATAACCTTGCAGATATTTTCACGAAGCCCTTGGATGAAGCAAGATTTCGCGAGTTAAGGCGTGAGCTAAATATCATTGATTCGAGCAATGTGACTTGAACCCTTGCACCCCCCACCACACTCATCTTGTTGTCTAGTTTAGGTGTAGGCATGGACATAGGGGGAGTGTTGTTCTCTCAATGAACTCTCCCTGCCCCCATTATGCATAAAACGATCAACTCTTTCACATTAGCCATTTTTGATGGTACTTGTGCTTCAAAGACGAGTTTTGGTCATGGGCCCAAGGATAATTCTTCGTGGTGCCATACCAATTGACTCAAACATAGGTGGCTCCGGCCACCGCCCTCTCTTAAGAGAGGCCAGAGCTCGCTCTTATTTCGTGTGGTTGTCTTGAAGGAGTGGGTTCTGGACCTTTGTTAGTGTGTGTGCTGCCTTGTTGGTCTTTTATTTTCTTGGCCTTGCTTCCCATTCTTTTTGTTGTGCTTGAGTTTTTGTCTAGAGGCATTTTTTGGTTGCTGGCGGTACTACCGTTGCTGGCGAGCGGTACTACCGCCCTCCAGCGCGGTACTACCACTGTGAGGCGCGGGCAGGGGGTTATATCGGGGCAGGGGGAGTTTTCTTCTCCCCCATACCCATTCGCACGCCCTCTCGCTCTGTTCCTCTCTCTCCAGCAACCGGCACCGCGGGAGGGCTCCGGCGGATCTCCCTCTCTGGGGCGTCCCTCTCCATTTCCTTCGGTGGAGACGATCCCCACCTTGTCCTCTTGCCATGGATGCCAGTGATGAGCTTCCTGAGCATCTGGCTCATCGTGTCAACCCCGGTTGTGCCACGTCCAAGCGTTACCGCACCACTGAGTCTGCCGGAGGTTCCTCAAGTGTTCCACCTCCACCTCAACTCCAAAAGAAGACTGGTGTCAAGCCGAAGCACTCTGGCAAAACCGTGACTGAAATGCAGCCCAAGGAGTTCTGGGCAAGGCGTCGCCGCAACCCCTATGAGGCTGACCAAGATCCCACTTTGGTCAACCGTCCGTTCTGGAACAGGTTCCAGTTTGTCATCTTCTTTGATGTTCTCAAAGCCAAGAAGAACCTCTTTGTTAACGTGCACTCCATCGACACCGACCATACGGAGAAGGACCCTGAATACTTTGGTGAAGCTCTTGAGATGTGCACTCAACTGAACATTCTTGGGGTCATGCTATTCAACAAAGATTATGATGCTGATATTGTGGCTCAATTCTATGCCACGGTTCATCTCGGGACTGATGAAGACAGGACACTGACTTGGATGACCAATGGCAAGCTGCTTTCTGTCAGGTGGAAAGCTTTCATGGAGTTGATTAGGGTACAAGATCTAGGACTTGAGTCTCCTATTGGCTTTCGCCCACACCGCAACACCAACGCCACTCACAACCAAGCTCTATGGCCCTACTGCACTTTGAGGATCAACCCTGAGACGAAGAAGGTAACTTATGAGCTGCCTACCTATCTGGATATCCTTCACCGTGTCTTCAGAGAGACTCTTTTCCCTCGTATCGGGAATCTGGATCAGGTTCACTCCTATCTCGTGGACATGGTTCTCTTCTGCCAGCGTCAGAAGGAACAGAACACCGGAGAGTCCCTGGATATCTCTCATGTTATGTGGTCTGAGCTGTTGTCTGCTATCTCCGAGCGCAAGTGCCCGATTTACGGTCCATTCATCATGCTGCTTATTGAGAAGGCCTGGGCTCGTGTCTATCCCAAGGTGATGCTGGAGACTGGAGAGTTGGTTTCTCACGACATCAAGCGTCTGAGGAAGAAGGATAACTGGGGCACTCAGGCCCCTAAGACTGGAGTTCCTTCGTCTGCTACTGCCATGGAGACCGAGGAGGAGTCTGGGGCTGAGGATGATGATGATGACCACA
The DNA here is from genome assembly GCA_963921465.1 of Triticum timopheevii. NCBI lineage: Eukaryota > Viridiplantae > Streptophyta > Magnoliopsida > Poales > Poaceae > Triticum > Triticum timopheevii. The sequence goes on from OY997272.1 coordinate 501,940,655, forward strand.
TGCCTTCTGAGGCAGAGCCCTCTTGGGCCAAGAAGCTCAAGTCTAAGATGAAGAAGTTGTTCTGCATGGAGGCTCACGGTCAGTACATGACTCATGTGGCTGAGAAGAAGGCTCGAGGTCGCCACAAGGAGCTCATGCGTCAGTTGGGTGCTACAGTTAACAGTGGATCTGAGGACCAGCTTACTGAGGAGGAGGAGTGGATTCAGCAGCACTGCCCGTGGACCGATTCTGATGCCGAGCACTTCCCGACCGACGACGGTGGCGCAGATGATCCCGCTGACATCTGATGTGTGTGTCCGTCTACTGCTATCACCTAGAGCCGTAGCAACACTCCCTCTCCTTTTTGGTGTCTCGATGCCAAAGGGGGAGAGAGTTTAGGGATTTGTGCTTTGTGTCTTCCGTCTTCTGTGTTTGATTCGTGCTTTGTGTCTTCCATCTTCTGTGTTTGTGTTTTCCTCGCTATTTGCTTTGGTTGGTTTGTGTCAGTGAGACCTATGTTGGTTTGTGTCAGTGAGACCTAAGGTCCCGTCATATGGTGTGAGACATATGCTACCTTATATTTCCAGTATCATTATCTATGTCACCATATCTTATGAGTTGCATGCTTATCTTGTTAAGTTTATCTATGCTCCTCTCATATATCATGCTTAGGTGTTTGGTCGGTCTCTAAAATGTAGGGGGAGCGTTGATCCTAGTATGTGTGCCGTGCAGTCCAAAGCACTTATCGAGATAGCACACATCTAGGGGGAGCCCATCTACATTTTAGGACGTGGGTTTTTGCACTTGTCCTTTATCTCTCTTGTTTGTGCAAATCCCGTATTGTCATCAATCCACCAAAAAGGTGGAGATTGTAAGGGAATATTTATCCCCAAGTTGTTTTGGTGATTGATGACAATGCTTTTGCAGATTAATCGTGTGCGTTAAGTTCTTTCAGAGATTCATCCATTGGCACGAGACGAATACCTCCCCTCGGTGTTTTATTCAAGACGGTGTAGCTCCTTCGCTTCGTTGTTGGTGGACTAGTTTCGTAGGAGTCACCGTACTATCAAGAGGGGATCCGCTTTGGTTAGACTTGGGTGGAATCAACACGTACACATCCTTATCACACCCGCGTCTTCCTTCCGCATCTTTGGAGCTGCCCTTTTCTTCCGTACCTGCTCCGTTCTGTCCCAGTGGTAGTACCGCGGTCAACAGCGGTAGTACCGCCGAAGCTCTCCAGCGATAGTACCGCTCCACGAAGCGGTAGTACCGCTCTCAGCGGTAGTACCGCTCCGCAGAGCGGTAGTACCGCTTGCGGGCTTCGGCCGTAGTACCGCAGTTGTTCCGCGCTACTACCGCCTCGATTCGAGACCGGTGTTTTTCGTGTCGGGTTTTGCGGTACTAGGAGCGGTAGTAGTGGCGGTAGTACCGCTCTTACTCCCGCGGTAGTACCGCTCTAGGGCCGGGGCCCTATCTTCCTCGTCAGTGCGGTAGTACCGCTGGGTAGGGAGCGGTAGTACCGCTCTCAGCGGTAGTACCGCTCTCAGCGGTAGTACCGCCCTGCCCTAGCAGTAGTACCGCTCTGTGCGGGGATGTACAATGGGGTAACGGTTGGATTGATTCCCCCACTATATAAAGGGGTCTTCTTCCCCAAAGTTGACCTACCTCTTTCCCCCAAAGCTCCATTGTTGCTCCAAGCTCCATTTTCGCCTGATCTCTCTCCATAGCCAATCAAACTATTTGATTTGCTCGGGATTGGTTGAGAAGGCCCCGATCTACACTTCCACCAAGAGAAATTTGATTCCCTCTCTTATCCCTAGCGGATCTTGTTACTCTTGGGTGTTTGAGCACCCTAGACGGTTGAGGTCACCTCGAAGCCATACTCCATTGTGGTGAAGCTTCGTGGTGTTGTTGGGAGCCTCCAATAGTTGTGGAGATAGCCCCAACCTTATTTGTAAAGGTTCGGTCGCCGCCTTCAAGGGCATCAATAGTGGAATCACGGCATCTCGCATTGTGTGAGGGCGTGAGGAGAATACGGTGGCCCTAGTGGCTTCTTGGGGAGCATTGTGCCTCCACACCGCTCTAACGGAGACGTACTTCCCCTTACAAGGAAGGAATTTCGGTAACACATCCTCGTCTCCACCGGCTCCACTCTTGGTTATTTCGTGCCTTTACTCTTGCAATCCTACTTGTGTTGTTTCCTTTGCTTGCTTATGCGCTAGTTGTATTTGCATCATATAGGTTGCTCACCTAGTTGCATATCTAGACAACCTATTTTGTTGCAAAGTTTAAATTGGTAAAGAAAAGCTTAAAAATTGTTAGTTGCCTATTCACCCCTCCCTCCCTCTAGTCAACCATATCGATCCTTTCATGAACGCCATGTCGTTTTTTTAGAGTAAGATGGATGGCAGGGGTACTTGACCATGGAGGATGAGTTGTGTTGTGCGATGCGTGGTTGGCCGTATCCGTGAATTTTGTAGGCACGCACAGAAGGGGGCACTTCTGGCAGCGCGTACATGATTTGTTTCACGCGTGAAAGAGCATTGCGCCCTATGACATGCATATCATCCAACAACGCAAAGGTCAATATCGTATCGATGGTACCCATCCAGACCACCGTCACCGAGTTCTAGGCTGAAGGCAAGGTGGCCATTGCGCGCAGCAGCCGAGGAGATTGTATGTTTTGCTTCTTTTTGCTCAACTTGTCGATTGAATCATTCATCACACAATGTTGCTTCTCACATTATGTAACCCGTGTGCGTTGTCGCGATGTACCACGGAATAGAGGGACGACCATTTAGGTATGTACACTTTGATGAAGTTGAAGGGCCAGTAGGTGTGGGACGACATGATCTGTTCATGAAAACCTTATTGCATACCCGGTCAATTTGGTTGAATTTGAACTGTTATTGTACTTCAATTATTTGCGTGCTATGTATGGATGATTTGTGCTATTTTATAACCGAACTTTGATGAGTTCCTCGGGTTTGCATGAATTTTCATCCGGTCAATTCAAATGCGATTTCAATTGTATGCAGGTAGCGTTGGATGGCCGGCTCCCGTATTCATGTTTGCGGACTGTCCCTTTGTCTGCGAGCGGATGCGAGACCAAATTTCCTCAGCGTTGGAGATGCCCTAAAATCCATCCAATATATATCTAGAAGGTGTAAAACTTCTTGTCCTTGCAAGCGAACTAGGGGGAAAAGAGACTAGTTGGAGGCACAAGTAAAGCACAAACGAACTTTGGTCTCGCGCACAAGTAAAGCACAAACGAACTTTGGCCTCGCGCGCTCGTCCATGCATGATGCACGTAACCTGGACAAATCGTGTGTGCGGTCCGTGGAACGTACTCTGCTGACAGAGACCAATTCCACAGAAAACATCATATGACTTGATCAGGTCGAAAATGAACATTTTTCGCCGCTCGCTGTCTCCGACGCCCTCTAATTTGAATTGTAACCATCGACGTTGGCTCAGTGAACAATAGGAGTGTGTCACTAGCATTTTGTGCCACTTCGTTTCTATCGTTTCAGCAAAAGGGTGGTAAAATGTAGTGTACTACGATAATGATACGTGAGGCGGCCGCGGCGACAGGGAGGTCTGGATCCAGGGACTTGCTGTGGAGGTGCCAGAGGGTTGCTGTGGGACGGCGAAGGAGGTGTGTGCTCGAGTGGTGGCCTTTGTTGGCAGGTGCTCGATAGCGGCATTGATGAAGCCCGCGGCGGCGAGAGGATCCAGCGCGGGGAGGTTCATCAATGGTCTGGCATATGCACGGTTCTATGTACATGGCGGCGAGCTTGACATCAGATCTGTATAGCGACATGCGTGATTTTTTTTTCCAGGTTTTCTTATGGAACTCTTCGTCTTTGGTGTGGGGCGATGAAGCGAGCGTTGCCACAATGCAATCTTTTAAATACCGGACAACTGACAGGTTGTGAATTGGGTTCCGCGTAGCGGAAAGCGGAATCTTGATAGCGAACAGGGAAGGAATAATGTTCTCCCCGCCATATCCCCATTCTATTGGTGTGTTTTTCGCTGGCAGAAGGCGTGGGGATATGTGTCTCCGGCGGTTCTTTCGGAATTCGGTCGGATTAGGTTTCTGGTGGATCGGTCTGGGCCCGGGTGGGTTTTGTGGTCTTCATCATCTTTGGGGTTTCTACAGGCTCTTATCGAGGTTTTTTTTTCCTTCCAGGCGATGATTTGCTTCCCAGATCGCCGCCACCGGCGTCTACTGGTCTGCATTTGATGACTTGCTGGTTGCAGCTTCTACAAGCTCCTCGTTTTTAAAATGTTTGCTCCGCCGAGGCGAAGGCCCAGATGCAGCATCAAGCTATGCTCATGACGTACTATCGATGGATGCAAAAGGAAGAAGACTTCTGCACCCCAAAGATTTTAAATATATTTTACTACCGATGGATGCAAAAGGAAAAAGACTTCAGCACCCAAGATTTTAGATGTATTATTGTTCTTCTGAAAGGGTGTGTTTGTAAGGACATGTGATATGCTCCCTCCGTCCCAAAATAAGTATCTCAACCTTAGTACAACTTATTTTGGGACGGAAGGAGTATAATACATAGTCTTACGCCCTTTTCGCAAAGAAGAAACGGTCATGTACTAGTATTTTCCAAGGCTTGGAACAACGAGTTAATGAACAACATAGCTCAATCCATCGACATCTAGTCCGTTTCATATGTTCCTAGGCACTGTGCGGGGCTGTTTGGTTGGCACCCTGAGCTATGTGCCTGAGAATATTCCTTGCCTGAGAGTAACCTGATGGTGTTTCACAAATTGGCTTACCAGGCACACACAAATCTCAGGCAGTGTTTGGTTGATGCCCTGAAAGTATGCCTGTGTGGACGGAAGCTCCAGGCAGTGTTTGGAAAGCAAAAAAGGGGAGAAGCAACAAGAAAAAACATGGGATTGTGTACTCACGTACCTAAACTTAGCACACCATCTGGACAAAGGTGCTACAAAAGGAAGGAATAGTAGCAGGCAAAATTGCAGCCAACGTTGTCAGATCCAGTAAATGTTGGGGCAGCTCTTCACCAGATCTACACCCCAGAGTAGTTTCCCGCCGGCAGTCCCCAACTTCATGAATTGATTTTTGAATTTCTCTCCTCCATAGGAACCCGGGAAAGGAGAAAAGTGAGAGGGAGAGTGGAGAAGTGAGAGAGAGAAGGGGTAATTTGACTCAGGCACGGTGCGTGGGATTGCAGCGATTCTCAGGCCTCCGATTTTCCAGGCCTGAGTCAGGCACGGTTCGACAGGCAGGTTTTTCAGGCGAGATTTCTCAGGTCGGCAACCAAACAAACCTCAGGCAGGTTACAGGCAGGTGCTCAGGCCAGGCAAATTCTGTCAGGGTGGCAACCAAACAGCCCCTGCGTCTCTATCGCCGGCAGTTTCTTGGGGTTCCTGCCGGCAGGTGCAGTGCAAGTGCAACAGCGCACGAACACACCCAACCGTCGACATCATGGTTCTAGAGTAACCCATCCCTATTGGCACAAATAATTCCTAGTTCCGCCACTGACGAAACACCCAAATAATTTCAACGGAAAGCAGCCCAGCAAAGGGGAGAAGAATGGAGCGAAAATTCCCGGCCGTGAAACCCAAGGATATGACTGAATATCCCCCTCGTGCAATCCCAGATCCCTGGCCGGAAGCTTCCAAAAAGACTCATTTTTTACAACGAAGATGAAAGCAAAGGCAAAGCGAGATTCAAAAATCAAAAGTGAAAAGGAACAGAAAACAAAGCCGTGCATGGCTGCCGCTGCCGGTGCGAGGAGCAGCCCGGCCCTCCCTCGCGCACGCGCCGCCAGCCCGGACCAAGCCAAGCTCCGTACGTACGCCATGGCCAGCCAGCCTCGCATCGCAACTCCACCACGGTTCCCGCGCAACATCCACGAAACTCCCCGCGCGACCCACGTATATAGCCCTGCCCAGACCGCCACACGCCCAGACGCACAAGCAACAACGACAACTACTTCTCCACCTGAGCATCCTATTGGCGCGGCACAGATTGTGATGGGCAAGAAGCTGAGCAAGGTTGACGGCGCGCGGTGCAGGCGGCACCGGCGGCAGGGGGAGCCGGGGGTGTGCCCGCTCTGCCTGCGGGAGCGCCTGTCCCGCCTCTCGCCCTCGGCGACGCTGCCGTCCGTCCTCGCGCGCGAGGCCTCCTCCTGCTGCTCGGACTCGGACTCGGACTCGGAGGGGTCGTCCACGGAGGCGTCCACCGGCGCGTCGTCGGGGTCCGCGAGCCCCGGGTTCCACCGGGAGATCAAGCGCGCCGCGAGGCCGTCGCTGCTGATGCGGCACGAGCGGGTGGTGGCCGTGGACGGCGACGAGGTGGTGCTGGTAATGAGAAGGAGGAGGGAAAGGCCGGCGACAAGCTTCTGGGCGAAGTTGCTGCGCGCGGCGACCGGGGGCAAGAAGGCCGTCGATGGGTGCTCGCTCGTGCATTCCAGGACGATGAAGCCCACCGATGGGAGCAGCGCCGATGCCACGAAGTGGATCATATTCTAAGTTGTTTCGTCAAATCTAGCTAGTTCTGTCTCTTGTGCGTGACCATTTCTTGGTTTTGGTTTCGGTCCTTTGACTCTGGACAGCGAACCTTTACAGTTGATTAGATCCATCATCTGTACATAATTTCAAGGAAATAAGGGCAGTGCTACGCGTTCGCTGGGTGATAAACAGATTAGATGGGCCGCCTCGACAGCCATCGGATGTCACCCCAAACAGCCGTCCGATCTACTGTCGCAACCAATTGAGGACCTTTGCAACAGTTAGCTTGTTGCGCTCAGGGGCTTTACAACAAGGACCTTGTTGCAAAGGTCCGCCGAGACATCACGGCTGCCACACCATAGCCTGAGCCTCAGCCTTAGAGCTCCGCTGGCCGCCTGAGCTTCCGCGCCTCCTCCGACCCAGCATCCCGAGCAGCTACCTGTACTACAGCACGACGACGATGAGCTCTCACACCGAGCACTCCTCTGACGATTTCTGCAACCGGAGCTATGTTTCTGAAACATGCGCCTTGTCGCAATGCTTGGCCTCATATGCTCTAACGTCGGGCGCTTCTCCGGTTGAAGGGATATGTTTCTGAAACAAGAGCCCTGTTGCAGACGATAAAATCTTAAGCGTCGAACCATTTTTTTTCCTTTCTGAAACAATACCTCTATTGCAGAAACCTTCTGAAACTAGACCCTGTCGTTAAAAAAACATCATCACCGAAGCGTTTTTTCTTTCTTAAACAAGACCTCTGTTGCAAAAATCTTCTGAAACAAATTGCTTGTTGCAAAAAAGAAAAGAAAATGGTTGCGTGAGCACTCGATCAAAATCAATACGACGGCTACGCAAGCGGTGGACGCTGCGCGTGCATCAGCTAGCTGAAGGATAGCGTTTTCCAAGAAATAACATAACTTGTGTTAGCTTTTGCTTTGGTATACCCAAAGTTATTTTTGATAACCTGGCTATACGATTACACAAATTCTAGACCCACCCTACGCACCGCATTGACACTCATCACTCTCTTGCCAGCTCTGCTTTCCCTCTCTTCTCCCCGTCTATTCATCTCCCTGTCCGCTCCCCTCCCCTCGCGTCGTACTGCCGGATCCGGCCGTGGCTCCTTGTCCGAAGCCGACCATGTCGATTGGGACCCTCTTGCGGCGGAGTCGGACGAGGAGCTCGCCATCCGTGTTTCCCTCCGCCAGTCGTGGATGGACAAGGGCGGCTGCTCAAACTCCGCACCCTAGTGCACCAGCCTATCACATGAGTATCGGATGAATGGATACAATGAGAAAAAACGAGAAAAAGAAAACTTGATTACTGCTACTTCTATTAGTTTGGAACAATTAGAAAGGTCTAAAAATGGAAGCCTTTATTCTGAAAAACGAAGGGCAATGAATCAGATCCGACAGCGGGTTTTTCGACAAGCCGTACAAGGAGCTCTAGGAACTTTGAATAGCTGTTTGAATACCGAGTTACATTTCCGTACTATCTATCACATATAAAAATACTCTATCCTATCCATTTGAAAATCCTGGTTCAACTCCTTCAATACCGTATCGAAGATGCTCCATCTTTGCATTTATTGCGATTCTTTCTCAACTACTATTCGAATTGGAATAGTTTTATTACTTCAATGAAATCCAATTTGTTTCACGATTCATGCCTTCCCTGGTGAGGCGGCGGGACGAGCAGTGGCACCCGTCACCTCTGGCCCCTACTCCTCCCGGGCAATGTTGGGTGCTCATGATGGTACCGTCAAGCCCATGGTCATGGCTCCCAGAGTTGGAGGCGAGGGCAAATCGCCGCGAGAGGCAGGCGGCCCGGGCCGGATCTTGCCGGTCGGACTGCGAGTGTGCATGTCCGTGTCGTTGCCTACCCTCCGACTTGGAGGAGGAGCTCGTCTGCGGCGTCATCCGCCGATCGTAGACCAAGACCGAGAAGGATGCCCGCCGCCACAACAGCAAAAATGCAAGGCATTGCGGCTTGGCATTGAGGAGTCCAAAGCGGCTTGGCATTGAGGAGTCCAAACGGCTAACTTGCTACGTCTGATGCTATCGGACGCTAAGCTTTGTGATAAATTTAGCTACGTTATACTGATTCACGATGCAAGTGATTGTATGGAGTTGGAGGTTTGAATGAGGGAGACGGTTGTGGACGTGAAAAAATGAGGGGTGGGCAGGCGTTGTCGGACATATAGGGGCCTAAATTAGTTATGTCGGGTGCAATATTGGTTTGGGGGGGGGGGGGGGGGGGGGGGGAGGGGGGAGGGGAGACGCGTACAATGCGAAGGCCAAAATCTAAATCTTGTTGAACGAGAAATCATGCACTCACAACTCCACAGACAAGAGAGAAGTTTAGGAGAAAGTATCAGGTGCATGGAAATCACGTTTGAAAGTTCGCCAAAACTCTCAAATTTAAATTTATCTTAGAAAGGTGATGTGATATACACATATCGCTCTTGAAGTTTGGACTAGTATTCATCTTAAGGTAATAGGAAAACAAATACACATTGTTGATTTAATTTATTTTTGTTCATACCTTACAGCTGAAATTGATTTTGACCTTGAAATTTTAGCTATTTTTAGACCATTACCTTCCCATCATACTGTATTCTAGTATATTTCATTTTCTAACTTTGAGACAACAACTTTACTTGGTTTTTATCAAAAAAAAATTGACATCAACTTGATTTTCATCAGTTTCTACCATAACTTGAACAAAATAATAAAATCAAATGTTCGCCCACACAAGAGGCTTGTGCATTTCATATTTTCCATTTAATTCATTAGATCGGCCGCATGTTTTCAACGCACAACATATAATGCATACCACCTTTACAGCCTACACTCGTCAGCTTCGAGTATGAATCGGTTATCTCCAATACAGATTCAACATCTAATAACAAGTAAAAATAACACGTCAGCAGTGCCTACTCCCGCAATGTGTGTAAAGCAGAAAAGTGTGATACGGTCACGCTCCCATGATCTCTTGTTGGGAGAATTCGCTGTCCTTTCTGCAGGGCCTGTGTCATCATGTCATATGCTTTCGTTCAAGTCTGCACCTTTCCAGATGGGCAAGGGCGCCTCGAGCTTCCTCGAAGCACACCAAAACCATCATCTGATCTATACATCCTGTATCTTCTATGCTGCATCTAATGGTACCAAATCCTTTTGATTCGCAGATTTTAATGTTCTAACTTCTAAGGGAAAAGCCACTGCCTATCTTCTCGATCCTGCAAACGGAGGATCCATGTCTCCTGTATTGTCATCGTTGTCATCGTCGTCATCGTCGAGGTAATCTACGGGCGATTCTGAAGTGCGCCGTTTTATCCTTTGGAAGATGTCATCGAGAGATTCGGGTGAAGAGGCGTTCGAATGAGGAGCAAATCCTGGATCCTGGCGCAAAGGAGTGAACTTCTTGGCACCCATATTTACTTTGAAGTTCTGAAAACCATTCTTCACTGAAGCCCATGTTTGGGAGATTCCAGCAGCCGAGCGATTTTCAGAATTCCCTTCTTCAAGCAGAGATGCAGATGTCGACACAGTTTCCTTTTTCACTGGCTTTGTTGCCTGCCGACTCTGATCTCTAACAGATGAATACTTGTTGGAAATCATTTCCCTGTTGTGAATATATTTAGATTGACCGGCTCTTCCATCAACTCTCGAAGAAGTTGTCCCCGCTTTCATCTCCACTGCATCTTCAATCTGTGTATGACATAATAAGGAGATAAAAAGACTAAACCTTTCAAACAGAACAAAGACATAACTAATAAGATTGGGAAAATATGGTAATTATGCTACAACATGAATGGTACCTTTCCAGATTCAACATCTGTGCTCGCGCCATTGAATCTTGCCAATGGAATAACCTGCTCGCCAACTTTATATCCTTGCTCAATCCAAGATCTCTCTGCAAAGAAAGTAAACTTCACTTAGGCGGAACATATGTTTTTGGAAATAACAAAGGCAGCATTCCACCACAATTTGCAATGAATATACAAAAGATTCTATGATAATGATCAGTTAAATCATCAGATTCCTATTGTAAGCCGGATAGCCCAATATGTTCATTCGCAACAGCATCACACATGCTTTCATTTGCGGAAATAAGAGAACTGAAATCCATGCGGAACTGTGAAAGCTGAAAAGGACAAGCAGCTAAAGAAGCAAACAAAAGAACACAACAATACACTACCGAGAAATGAAAGATACCCCATAGAAAAATCTATGCTGATATACTAAAGAGAATGAAGGATATGCCCACACACAAATCGGTCCTAACCTTTTTGCAGAATAATAATTCCAGACGGATCAAAACCATCCATATGTTCTTCTTCACGCTGGAACTTAAACATTTTCCAGCTTCCAAAATAGTCAATCACACGTCCAAAGAAGTTACTAGCAACAAGTAGTGTATAAACAACCATAATTAGTGGGTAGATCCTGTTGAAGCGTCTTCCAAAGAAAGGAACTGCGTCATCTATGTTCCCCATTCTCTGCAACATGCCAACATATGGTCCGTTTAGAGATAAACTAGGTGTTATTTATCTGGTGAACAATAAGCAGTGTAACAAAACTGAAAAACTGGGAAGCATTCCATCTTCAAATGTCAACTTTATTATCCTCACGAAACAGAAGCACATAGCATAAATAACACGAAGAAACTGTCCAACTATTACCTTCTCAAAAGTAGTTTTAACATTACCACCAAGGCGAATGAGATTCAGGAAATTATAAGAAATGGGAGGTGCATATCTTGCAACCATCCTGCAAAATAGCATTCGGTGCACAGCCCAGAATGAGTTGAACGAATTGGACAGGAAGCACATAAAACATAAAAAAGCAGAACAGTATGAACTTACGAACAGATCATAAGCAAACTGACAGAACTTGTTTGCCGTGGAGTCAGAGAATAAAACATTAACATCCCAATCTGAAATAGCGAATAGTATGTGCATATACACATATACATCAAAGGGACAAATGCAGCAACCTGTAAACAAATAGGAAGTATGTAAGATCAGGCAGAATAAGGCTGACGCTACAAATGAATGTACAGCTAGGTGACCCAGACAAGGGCATTCCATTGACTATGATATAAATTTTATACTGCATAAAATATAACTAATGTCAACCGAGCAAAAGAATAGCAAGGCCTGATATACTGAGTCACCTAGAAATAACTATAGTGACTTGTACGTCTGCATGTGTTTAAATAACAAATGGATGACGGATGCACATGATTGGTGTGCAAACAAACTACAAAGCTATCACCAATAACACAATATAGTACACATTGCAGAAAGCAAGAGCCCATAAGTAACAAAACTTCCTGTAAACTGAACATGTGATACACTTATTTTAGTTTTTAATGAAGCACGCAATTTCTTACCTGGACTAGAACCTCCTGCTTTCCGACGGATTTTACAAGAATGGAAAAAAGTGATAAATCAACACCACCTGGCAGCAAAGTAGCTTCAGCCAACAGTATAGCAGCTGACATGCAGCCCAGAATAACAGCCAGTGCTTTCTGAAGCTGCTTTCTCAGTATACAACGCCAAATGAACTCTGATAATGCAAGAAAGTATCACTGAGTCACTTCCATTAATTATTGAGCAAGCCATAAGGCAGTAATTCAAATGTACTAAGAATAATATGTGGGCCTGGAATTTAGACTGTTTCGTCTAGAAACTGATGTTAAGCCATTCTCACTGAGTAATAGATAAAGACAAAAACTAATAAAAATAGTTGGTAAAGGTCAGAAGGATTACCCATAGTGTCCAAAAGGGATCCCAGTGTGCCTGACCGACTCTCCCTAAAACTCGATACATATTTCCTGTTTAGACAAAAAGAAACTAAATCAATAATGGTTGTGGTTGGATACATCACAAGGTTTCAGACGAGTATAACAAGTTTGCAGTACATATTAATCAAGGTTTTGCAAACAAATTACTGAGGCATATTTTATAGCTCGTGTTGACATGCACACACATCCATAATGGCAATTGAGATTATTCAGCCCACCAATCAACTATTCTTGGCCAGTACCACACATCACGCATATATATATGCTAACATACTAATCAAGCCATTTGTGAAACTATCAACAATCCTGTTCGTACACAGTTTTATCTGTTTTCTGTTTAACCAGGTTAATAAAACCTCCATCATAATGATATGGCATAGCACTTGACATCATTTATTTAACAGAACTGTCAAGTTATTGTCGCTTTGTGCAGCATTACAACAAGAAAAGGTTCGCCAACATACAATATCATGAAATATAATTGAATGAGGCAAAAAAGATGCATTACAGTACCTATAGAAAAGTTTAGTGAAGTTGTAAGGCTATTTTGTCAAGATTAAAATACTCTGGAGATAACATTTAACCAAAGAATTAACAAACTCACCATCCATTTGCATCACGATGTTCATAATTTTTAATAGTGTCCTCTAGATCGAGAGCTTCCATGACATAAGTCATATATTCACTGTACAATAACAAAAATTAAAGTTAATATTATCAGTTAAAAAGGGACAGCAGAACACCACGAACGTTGTTTCTCTACAAACTAGAATTCCAAGTACCACACTTTGGCATGCCTACAGAAATCTTGCCACACATCTGGAATTTATGACGCTTCGGGCCCAGCTGAGGGAAAAGAGAAAGGAACAATAGTAACATGGTCCCAGGCATCTAGCATTCTACCCAGTACCCACAATCATCGACCATACGATCTTGATTCATATAGAATTCAGCTTAAGATGTAACGTGGGTCGTGGGCTAAACACCCGCCTAACTCAGCATACTTAACTAACTAAAGAATTTTGCCAACTTAGGAAACCTTAGGCTGCGAACCAACCCCTTATTATTACCCTTCCAGTTTCCATACAAACAAACTGCATTAGTTATGTACTCCCTCCGTAAAGAAATATAAGAGCGTTTTAGTGATCTAAACGCTCTTATATTTATTTACAGAGGGAGTACCAGATATTACTAAGAGATACACAAAGAGTAATACTAGTCCTGGTTGGTTTATTCCACAATACCTTTTACACCGATAGTACTCCTCATGGGCCATCCTAAGCTGACGTCGGAGAGTGGCCATTGTTTTATCATCTGTATCATAGTCCATATCATTTTCGCCTAATCTGCCACCAGAAGGCTTAAAAGATGGGTCATCCCGCAGCTGAAATGTACATACAATCACAAGTTACCATCTTTAATCACAGTGTTTTAAATTCAACTGCAAATAGTACTAATAATTGCTTTGGTACCATTTGAGCAACCATTCGGTCAATAATATCCATATAAGGTCTTAAGAGATCTCGCTTTGACATTTGATTTGAAGTGGCTTGAGCAACCTGGAAAACGAACAATACTTCAGCAAATGGCAAGTTGGCAACGAGTACAGATATTATTAAGGATTTAAAAATTTACTTACAACAATTGCATTTGAATAGTCTTGATGAGCATTATCAAGCTTTACGGCCATCTTGGCAACTTTATGGGAAAGTACTTTTTGGCGGTGAGTCCAGTCTGCATTTTTCCAAATGTTTCTTGGAATTTCACTCAATCCAAAACCAAGAAGAAAAGCACCAGTCACCAGTCCAAAGGTATTTGAGCAAGCCATTAAAAAGCCCACAAGACCTCCATCCCTGTCAAAAATATTTACTTCAGGTCAAGAGTCAAGACTAAATGGACTGCTCAAATGGCGGCCATTTGGATAAAACTAGTTTGGCAGAACTCAAGGCAACACAAAGGATTAGTGCAATGGCCAATGGAAGTAGCATTTTGCAGTAGTAATGATCACATCATGTTTCTTTACCAATCAAAGCTGACTATCCTAAACATGTAGCTTGTTCAATATGTAAATATCAAAAATGTTTCCGTAAAATATTCCATAAGTTATTGAACGACATCCATAAAGAAAGAGCTGAAATGACTTAACTAAAATGTAAAAAAATACCAAGATAGTACACAAGGTTATTCACATATCAGGTGACTCATGGAGCATGGAAGCTCAAGTGGAGATTAAAACATACCAAGCTCGATGCATGACTAAAAGCAGTATGAGTCCAAAGAGGCCAATAGCTCCCACAATTGAATAAAAGAGCAGGTTCATGTGAATACTAGTTTTTAGCCTTTCTCTAACAGTGAAATCTCCAGCATCTTCATAGCCTTGAATAGTAGGAACTACAGCCCTGTTTAGGGACATAGAAACAAGCCTTGTGTTAGCGATGAAAGTGCCAATGAAAATGACAAGGATAAAATTTACTGCATCCCATGAGAAACTAATATATGAATTGATAACTAAAGTAGTACCCTGAAAAGCTGAAAAGAACTAGGTTTTCATCTGTTCTACTAGAAAGAGAGTGAGCAAGTAAGCAACCTTATAGTAACATCAAAACCTTAAATACCTTGAAACCAAACAGTAAGAAAGTGTCAGGCACATAAGAGAGGGGATGAATTTTCCAGTATTTTGCCATTTACAAACCTTTTTTTTTCAAGCACAGGCCTAACAAGTTCGGCTGAAGCTGAAACAGTTGCATTGATATGCAAATAATACATTGCTAAATCACTGATCTGGGGACTGATGAAGCAGGATCCAAAAAAATTTGAATTTGGAAAGTAAAGCTGACATTTTACTGTAAGAAAGATTTATTATGCTAGGGCATGTGCACCAACAGTAGTCAGTCCTAGATGCCACTGACAATCAGGAATGTTAACCTTGGCAGAAAGCAATGGAAGACATGTCGATGATGATAGTTTCATACCATGTTAGGATAAATGTGCTCCAATAAGACCAGCCCCAAAAGAAGCCAATTCCACCTTTATCAAAGCCAGTTAATGTCTGCAAGTGAGGTGATGTAAGAGTTTAGACCGAATAAGTAAATGAAGATCATTTGCCAGCATAGTGCAAGGATAAAGTTTGCCATAAAGGGCCTGCACTATTTATCTATACCCCTATATAGTGTGCGAATAACTTTAAAAGATGGTCGTTGAATGAAGCCAATCCAACGGTGCAGAGATAGCAAATCCGAGCACTACTTGCCGTTGGATATCATCTACATTCCACCAGATTCTGCCGCATGTACAATCTAAAAGACTCCATGGTTGAACTTAAGCATAATGCACAAATCTCAAACACAAGCACTTCTCCTTTGTTCTAGAATCTTCCGTATCATAATTGCCCAAACTTCTTTTAGATGAATTGCCATTATTTGTTTTTACTTTATGCTTTACGACGCACAATTCCATGAATCTTAAAATAGATTATTTTTTTTACAAAAACTAATTGATTTTGAATGAGATGAACTATAAGAATTAAACGAACATCTACATCATGCATATATGACACAAAGCTTACATTCTATAGTGTGGTATTTATTCATAATTTGGTTGCCAAATCTCATGAGTGCAATGCACGTGTACCTTACTAGTATGCTTATGTATAGGTTGACATATTCTCTTTTTAACTTTTTAACATTTGTTCGCTTGTGTTTAAAACCCATTTAAATAAAGAGGGCAGGATTGTTCCATTTGGGCACGGCTTTGCTCATAACACCAACATGTATGTGAAGCAGTAGAGGGAGGGAGTGGCCCATACCCTAATAAGCATGGCATCAGTGGAGCATGTATCTACAAAATATTCAAGGCATGCTAATGTAGCTGACCTAGGATTCTTTCTAGCAAAATATTAAACCTTCTTTATAGACACTTCGCCTGCACCTGATCTCTATGCTTTGTGGAGGTAACCAAGTCCATGCTCAGACTTTTTTTCAGACTGAAGATGCATGCGAAGCTGGACTATGTAATCTGAATAAGTGTGTGATTTTGATGTCTGGTTAACATTCCATCTCATCGTTTTGTTCTTAGTTGCCTCTTGAGCTGGCAGTCGCTGCTTGTTGCAGCTGTGTGCTCCGTTGCTACAGTCATGTAAGCCGTCAACTAGACAGGACATTTTTTTCCAAATTGTGTCCTACATTCCTATGAATCTAACATAATGGTGAATCCGTGATTGTCATGTGTGGACTGATGACTTAATCGGCAAGTACCAACACAAACAGCAGAAAAGTTTTATCGAAGGGGGCCAAGGCAAGACGATGAAAAATTGCTATGGCAATTAGACACAAAGGGTAAAATAGTGCAGAGAGAGACTTCTGAGAAGCTAATTGGAGTCAAGCAGGCCATATATACTAAACATATTGTGCCAATTTAGCTCGGCCATGTTGTTTATGCTGCATTTCTTAGAACTATGAACTAACTAATAAGTACTCCTAGACAGATGGCATCTCTGAATGACGCAGGGGTGACCCTAATACCCTGTCACCTAGACCTCATTCCGGGGCAAGAAGCAGCAACTCAAATGTACGATTCACCAAGCATTCTCCCCTCAAGCACCCGAAACTCCACGCACTAACAGCTTCCCAATCAAAATTTACGTCCTAATACCCCAATTCACCCTAATTGGCGCAAAACCAGAGCACGGAATTAGCTCGGCCCGGGGCGGATCTCAGCGCGCCGAGGCACCGACACCGAAACCAGGGGGGGTCACGAGCACAGCGAGGATCGCAATCGAGGGGTCGGGTGATGTAAAGGGATACGAGATCTGACCGTCCAGATGTCGGCGGGGACGAGGATGATGACGGAGAGGGAGCAGAACCAGGCGTAGCCGACGGTGGCCTGGACGTAGGGCGGCACGCCCGGGCCGGCGAAGTAGCGCAGCGTGACGACAACCATGCCCAGCGTCAGGGGCAGCGATATCAGGTAGAACACCCACATCTCGCCGCCCTCCGCCTCGGCCTAGCCGCGGCGCCGGCCGGGGGGGAGCTGGGTGCGGCGGGCGGGGCGGAGGGTTCGGCGCGGGGAGGGTCGGTGGCGGTGGGGGTTGAGGAGTCCGGCTGGCTCCGGAAGCTTCTCGGCGCCGCGTGGAGGCGGGGTGGGGGGCACGGCACGGAAGATCGAGCGAGGTCACTTTTGTCTCCCCGGAGAAGTGGCGGGGGAGAAAGAAGGAAGGCGAGGAAGATGGTTGCTGGTGGGCTCGGCACGCCCAGCAGAAGTCGCTTTCTTCGGAATAGGAAAATTTCGGTACGAGGGGAGTAGCACGCACGCAATATTTGGGTCCGCCGAATAAAGCCGGGATATATATTATGTGTGGTGCAATGCAGCAATATTTCAGACCTTACTATGAATTTTTTTTTTGTGTGATGTGAAAGGAGACATATAAACACTTTTTGGCTTTGATTTGAATCAATTGAATATAAACATGCAACAAAAAAGTCCCGTCGAATATACTCCCTCCGTCCCAAAATTCTTGTCTTAGATTTGTCTAAATACAGATGTATCAAGTCATGTTTTAGTATTAGATACATCCGCATCTAGACGAATCTAAGACAAGAATTTTGGGACGGAGGGAGTATTTTTTTTATCAGTCTTGGTCAACGGCTTTCAGCCATCTGGTTAATCTTCAGGCTTGTTTCTTCTGTAATTTATCTGTGAGCATGAATTTGGGGTGGATTCTTAAGAATCACGAGAGGCCCGACAAAGATTTATGCGTTTGATGAAGGGTGATGCAGCTCTTTCTTGTCATACGACAGTTTATTATGGGACTGTCTAAGGAACAATCGGTTGAATTTCGAATTCAGTCTCACTCGAATTTTTGTCCAACTGTATTGTGACACACGTCAACCCCGTCCCTATATATGCTTCCATCTGTCTGTTTTCCTTCGTGGAACAATCAAGAGTAAATTGCAGGAAACCATCACTTTGAAGGCTAGATTTGCAGTAATTGCGCGACAAAAGTTCTCCGCCGGAGTTTTTTTATGGGTCATCGGATTAATCTTTAGGCTTGTTTCCTGGGTGATTTTTATTTGCCAGCATGAACTTTGGGAGAATTCTCAAGAATCACGAGTAATCTGATGACAAGATTTAGGCGTTTGACAATCACGAGTAATCTAATGACAAGATTCACGCGTTTGACAAAGGGTGATGCAGCTCTTTAACGCCTTAAGAAAGTTTATGGGATTGTCTGATGAACAATCGGATGAATTTCGAATTCTGTCTCACTCGAATTTCTGTCCAACAGTATTGTGACACGTCCACCGTGTCCCTATATATATGTTTCCATCTGTTTGTTTTCCTTCTGTGAACAATCAATGTTTACCCACCTAATAAAAAAGACTGGTTTCCTTCTCTGTTGTACCGGCTAGCGGGTTACCAATGGGTTTCCCTGCTAGCTAGTGCAAGGTGCAAGCAATACAGCTGCTCGTCAAAACATGTACTCCCTCCGTAAACTAATATAAGAGTGTTTATATCACTGTAGTGATCTAAATGCTCTTATATTAGTTTACAGAGGAAGTATTTTTTTACACTATCTGATATTCTCGACTCAAGAGAAAAGAGCAGCATAATTAGAAAAGCTTTGCCTTAGTGAGTTGTGGACACCATGAA
Source organism: Triticum timopheevii (assembly GCA_963921465.1). Classification (NCBI taxonomy): domain Eukaryota; kingdom Viridiplantae; phylum Streptophyta; class Magnoliopsida; order Poales; family Poaceae; genus Triticum; species Triticum timopheevii. Next base: position 501,959,588 of record OY997272.1, read on the forward strand.
GCGCCCAGGTGAAGTACAAGTATTATAATACTGATGCAATCGACGTACTTACCAAAAAGCACATAAGTGAAAAATATATATAAATAATTGAATGTTCCAACAATAACTAGAGATGTGGGCTGGGATATAGACTTTGACAAACGACAACCGTTGGGGGTGGTCCGCAAGCAACACACATAAAAACGACCTAGAGATCGCAAAACAACAACTGAGGCATGGTTCATTTGGTTGTTGAAATGAAATGGGGTAATGTCCTTCGCCCACCATCAGTGCAACCAGTCATCTCCGGGCGATGTTGATCCTAATCGTCTCTGTGGATATTCTACAACTTAAAAAACATGAGAACCAAAGGGGGAAATGTAGCAAAAAGTTATGCAAAAAAATGGTTGAGACAATGGCAACACATTATGAAATAGCAATTTACCATGAATCAAGACAGGTGAATGAAAGGGATAAAAGAAGGGGTTTACTAACGAAAAAAGGGACATACTAAATACAGATGAAGGGAAATTTACGATGAATAACTAAATTAGTGAAGTGAGACATGTACAGAGACTGAAAATTGTCTCAAGAAAAAAAACGAGCAACTGAATATTTACTGAAGAAAGGGACATAGTAAACACTGGGAAAGGGAGAATAAAGACAAAAAACTGAAGAAAGGAATCAAAAAGTGAAAATGATCAAAAGGAGAACAATGATTAGTTATGAGATTTCCAGAGCCGTTGGCGTTGCCGAGTGATGTGATGGCACTGTAGGAAACATGAAATGCGTCCAGAAAGAAGATGAACATGTGACATGAAACACACTCGAAAATAAGATGGAAGATGTGCAGCGGGTGCAATGCTTTTTTATCGATAGGAGGGACACCTTCCCACTGCAATTAACTAAAGATAATCAGGAAAATATTCTTCTGTAAAAAAGTTTTTTTAAAACGGCGACAAAAGCTTTGTCCCATCTCATTAATAAAGAAAGAGTTTAAACAAGGTCTCAATGAGGGTCATTACTCCTCAACAAACGCGAAAAAACAAAAGACTCCTCAACAAGTGTTTAGCCCCGGCCAAAACCCAATTCTTGGCCTGCACCTTGATGCCATCTAGCATCGTGGTAGGCATTAAGGATTTCTTCTGGAAAACCCTCGCATTTCTCTCTTTCCAAACCTCCCAAGAGACTAGCATTATAAGCGAAGACACCGCCTTCCTCCGATGTCCACGACCAAGGACCGTCCTTGTCCACCACTCATGGACCGAAGAGATTCCAGCCCAGTCGGCAGTGTCGAGCTCCGGCTTGTCAAGCCATCATCTCACCGCATTCCAAATGCGCGTGGAGAACCTACGTTGGAACGTAATGTGTGCCACCGTCTCGGGCTCCCTTTTGCAGAGTTGGCATAAAGTGCAATTGGGCCACCCTCGCCGCTGTAGCCGGTCAGCCTTCCAAATCCTGTTCTTGTTGATGAGCCACGCAAAAAACTTGTACTTGGGGGTGCCCAGTTTCCCCATACCACTTTATTCATGTTGGTTGCCAACGCCCCTTCGAATTGCGCCTTGTAGGCTGAGGCGGGCGAATATGTACCGTTGGTCGTGAGGTTCACTTGATGTCGTCGGCCAGGTCATCCCGAAGTTCAACCCGGCTGAGCTTCTCCCAAAACGTGCAGAACTGTGCAATATGGTGAACCGAAAGCCCCTTGCCCATGTTATTCCAGTGTACCCAATTTGGCCTCCTTTATGAATTTGTTCTTGTTGGATGAGCTCGCGAGCACGAGCGGGGCAATGTTCTTGGGTTTCTTTCCTTCTAGCCATGGGGAGTACCAGAAACGCGTCGTCTGACCGTCCCCCACGGTGATAGTCGTCGCAGCATAAAAGAGCTCTCTGTTCGTGGAGTCGCATGGGTTTCCCGTGCCCACCCATGGTCTATCAGGTTCCTTCCATTCATACCATAGCCATCTCAGGCGCAAAGCTCTCCCGTATAAGTGAAGGTCGAGGACTCTAAACCGCCAAGGCTCTTTGGTCTACACATGACCTTCCAATTGACCCTGCATTGCCCACCGGAGACCTTCTCAGCTCCCGCCCAAAGGAAGGCCCTCTTAAGCTATTGAGATTGCTCAGAGTACTCTTAGGAAGTTTAATCGTTGTGGCATGGAAAGTGGCCTGGGAGGTGGTCATCGATCTAACCAACTCGTCTCGCCCAGCCGCCGTGATGAACCGGCCCTGCCAAGGCACCAACTTCCCTGCAGCTTTGTCCACTAAGTGTTGAAGATCGATTTTTTCGAGCCGGTGGACAGATAACGGGAGGCCGAGGTGAAGGAAATATGCCCTAGAGGCAATAATAAAGTTATTATTTATTTCCTCATATCATGATAAATGTTTATTATTCGTGCTAGAATTGTATAACCGGAAACATAATACATGTGTGAATACATAGACAAACATAGTGTCACTAGTATGCCTCTACTTGACTAGCTCATTGATCAAAGATGGTTGAGTTTCCTAACCATAGATATGAGTTATCATTTGATCAATGGACCAGACTACATCATTAGAAGAATGATGTGATTGACTTGACCCATTCCGTTAGCTTAGCACTTGATCGTTTAGTATGTTGCTATTGCTTTCTTCATGACTTATACATGTTCCTATGACTATGAGATTATGTAACTCCCGCTTACCGAAGGAACACTTTGTGTGCTACCAAACGTCACAACATAACTGGGTGATTATAAAGGTGCTCTATAGGTGTCTTCGAAGGTACTTGTTGAGTTGACGTATTTCGAGATTAGGATTTGTCACTCCGATTGTCGGAGAGGTATCTCTGGGCCCTCTCGGTAGTGCACATCACTATAAGCCTTGCAAGCAATGTAGCTAATGAGTTAGTTACGGGATGATGCATTACGTAACGAGTAAAGAGACTTGCCGGTAACGAGATTGAACTAGGTATTGAGATACCGACGATCGAATCTCGGGCAAGTAACATACCGATGACAAAGGGAACAACGTATGTTGTTATGCGGTTTGACCGATAAAGATCTTCGTAGAATATGTGGGAGCCAATATGAGCATCCAGGTTCCGCTATTGGTTATTGACCAGAGACGTGTCTCGGTCATGTCTACATAGTTCTCGAACCCGTAGGGTCCGCACGCTTAAAGTTCGGTGACGATCGGTATTATGAGTTTTTGTGTTTTGATGTACCGGAGGTAGTTCGAAGTCCCGGATATGATCACGGACATGACGAGGAGTCTCAAAATGGTCGAGGCGTAAAGATCGATATATTGGATGACTATGTTCGGACACCGGAAGTGTTTTCGGGAGGTTTCGGACATATACCGGAGTACCGGGGGGTTACCGGACCCCCCCCCCCCGGGGGGGTTTAGTGGGCCTAATGGGCCCTAGTGGAGAAGAGGAGGGGCGGCCAGGGCAGGCCGATCGCCCCCTCTCCCTCTAGTCTGAATAGGACAAGGGGGGGGGGGGGCGCCCCCCTTTCCTTCCTCTCCTCTCTCCCTTCCTTTCCCCCTCCTACTCCAACTAGGAAAAGAGGGAGACCTACTCCCGGTGGGAGTAGGACTCCTCCCTGGCGCTCCTCCTCCTGGCCGGCCGCCCCCTCCCCCTTGATCGTTTATATACAGGTGTAGTGGGGAACCTCTAGACACAACAATTGATCATTGATCTCTTAGCCGTGTGCACTGCCCCCCTCCACCAGATTCCACCTCGGTAATATCGTAGCGGTGCTTAGGCGAAGCCCTGTGTCGGTAGCATCATCAACACTGTCATCACGCTGTCGTGCTGACGGAACTCTCCCGCAAAGCTCTGCTGGATCGGAGTTCGTGGGACGTCATCGAGCTGAACGTGTGCTGAACTCGGAGGTGTCGTACGTTCGGTACTTGATCGGTCAGATCGTGAAGACGTACGACTACATCAACCGCGTTGTGCTATGCTTCTGCTTTCGGTCTACGAGGGTACGTGGATAACACTCTCCCCTCTCGTTGCTATGCATCACCATGATCTTGCGTGTGCGTAGGAATTTTTTTGAAATTACTACGTTCCCCAACAGTGGCATCCGAGCCAGGTTTTATGCGTAGATGTTATATGCACGAGTAGAACACAAGTGAGTTGTGGGTGATACAAGTCATACTGCTTACCAACATGTCATACTTTGGTTCGGCGGTATTGTCGGATGAAGCGGCCCGGACCGACTTTACGCGCACGCTTACGCGAGACTGGTTCTACCGACGTGCTTTGCACATAGGTGGCTGGCGGGTGTCAGTTTCTCCAACTTTAGTTGAACCGAGTGTGGCTACGCCCGGTACTTGAGAAGGTTAAAACAACACTAATTTTACGAACTATCATTGTGGTTTTGATCCGTAGGTAAGAACGGTTCTTGCTCAGCCCGTAGCAGCCACGTAAAACTTGCAATGACAAAGTAGAGGACGTCTAACTTGTTTTTGCAGGCATGTTGTGATGTGATATGGTCAAGACGTGATGCTATATTTTATTGTATGAGATGATAATGTTTTGTAACTGAGTTATCGGCAACTGGCAGGAGTCATATGGTTGTTGCTTTATTGTATGCAATGCAATTGCCCTATAATTGCTTTACTTTATCACTAAGCGGTAGTGATAGTCGTAGAAGCAATAGTTGACGAGACGACAATGATGCTACGATGGAGATCAAGGTGTCGCGCCGGTGACGATGGTGATCATGACGGTGCTTCGGAGATGGAGATCACAAGCACAAGATGATGATGTCCATATCATATCACTTATATTGATTGCATCTGATGTTTATCCTTTATGCATCTTATTTTGCTTTGATTGACGGTAGCATTATAAGATGATCTCTCACTAAATTTCAAGGTAAAAGTGTTCTCCCAAGTTCGTCATGCCGAGACACCACATGATGATCGGGTGTGATAAGCTCTACGTCCATCTACAACCGGTGCAAGCCAGTTTTGCACACGCAGAATACTCGGGTTAAACTTGACGAGCCTAGCATATGCAGATATGGCCTCGGAACACTGAGACCGAAAGGTCGAGCGTGAATCATATAGTAGATATGATCAACATAGTGATGTTCACCATTGAAAACTACTCCATTTCACGTGATGATCGGTTATGGTTTAGTTGATTTGGATCACATGATCACTTAGATGATCAGAGAGATGTCTACCTAAGTGGGAGTTCTTAAGTAATATGATTAATTGAACTTGAATTTATCATTAACTTAGTACCTGATAGTATTTTGCTTGTCTATGTTTGTTGTAGATAGATGGCCCGTGCTGTTGTTCCGTTAAATTTTAATGCGTTCCTTGAGAAAGCAAAGTTGAAAGATGATGGTAGCAATTACACAGATTGGGTCCGTAACTTGAGGATTATCCTCATTGCTGCACAGAAGAATTACGTCCTGGAAGCACCGCTGGGTGTCAGGCCTATTACAGATGCAACTAACGATGTTAAGAACGTCTGGCAGAGCAAAGCTGATGACTACTCTATAGTTCAGTGTGCCATGCTTTACGGCTTAGAACCGGGACTTCAACGACGTTTTGAACATCATGGAGCATATGAGATGTTCTAGGAGTTGAAGTTAATATTTCAAGCAAATGCCCGGATTGAGAGATATGAAGTCTCCAATAAGTTCTATAGCTGCAAGATGGAGGAGAATAGTTCTGTCAGTGAACATATACTCAAAATGTCTGGGTATAACAATCACTTGATTCAACTGAGAGTTAATCTTCCGGATGATAGTGTCATTGATAGAATTCTTCAATCACCGCCACCAAGCTACAAGAGCTCATGATGAACTATAATATGCAAGGGATGAACAAGACAATTCCCGAGCTCTTCGCAATGCTAAAGGTTGCGGATGTAGAAATCAAGAAGGAGCTCAAGTGTTGATGGTCAACAAGACCACCAGTTTCAAGAAAAAGGGTAAAGGGAAGAAGAAGGGGAATTTCAAAAAGAACGACAAACAAGTTGTTGCTCAAGAGAAGAAACCCAAATCTGGACCTAAGCCTGAGACTGAGTGCTTCTACTGCAAGCAGACTGGTCACTGGAAGCGGAACTGCCCCAAGTATTTGGCGGATAAGAAGGATGGCAAGGTGAACAAAGGTATATGTGATATACATGTTATTGATGTGTACCTTACCAGAGCTCGCAGTAGCACCTAGGTATTTGATACTGGTTCTGTTGCTAATATTTGCAACTTGAAACAGGGACTACGGATTAAGCGAAGACTGGCTAAGGACGAGGTGACGATGCGCGTGGGAAATGGTTCCAAAGTCGATGTGATCGTCGTCGGCACGCTACCTCTATATCTACCTTCGGGATTAGTTTTAGACCTAAATAATTGTTATTTGGTGCCAGCGTTGAGCATGAACATTATATCTGGATCTTGTTTAATGTGAGACGGTTATTCATTTAAATCTGAGAATAATGGTTGTTCTATTTATATGAGTAATATCTTTTGCGGTCATGCACCCTTGAAGAGTGGTCTATTTTTATTGAACCTCGATAGTAGTGATACACATATTCATAATGTTGAAGCCAAAAGATGTAGAGTTGATAATGATAGTGCAACTTATTTGTGGCACTGCCATTTGAGTCATATTAGTGTAAAGCGCATGAAGAAACTCCATACCGATGGACTTTTGGAATCACTTGATTATGAATCACTTGGTACTTGCGAACCATGCCTCATGGGCAAGATCACTAAAACACCGTTCTCCGGAACTATTGAGCGAGCGACAGGTTTGTTAAAAATCATACATACTGATGTATGTGGTCCGATGAATATTGAGGCTCGCGGCGGGTATCGTTATCTTCTCACCTTCATAAATGATTTGAGCAGATATGGGTATATCTACTTAATGAAACATAAGTCTGAAACATTTGAAAAGTTTAAAGAATTTCAGAGTGAAGTGGAAAATCATCGTAACAAGAAAAAAAAAGTTTCTATGATCTGATTGTGGAGGAGAATATTTGAGTTACGAGTTTGGTCTACATTTGAAACAATGCGGAATAGTTTCGCAACTCACGCCACCCGGAACACCACAACGTAATGGTGTGTCCGAACATCGTAATCATACTTTACTAGATATGGTGCGATCTATGATGTCTCTTACTGATTTACCGCTATCGTTTCGGGGTTATGCTTTAGAGACGGTTGCATTCACGTTAAATAGGGCACCATCAAAATCCGTTGAAGACGACACCTTATGAACTATGGTTTGGCAAGAAACCAAAGTTGTCGTTTCTTAAAGTTTGGGGCTGCGATGCTTATGTGAAAAAACTTCAACCTGATAAGCTCGAACCCAAATTGGAGAAATGTGTCTTCATAGGATACCTAAAGGAAACTGTTGGGTACACCTTCTATCACAGATCCGAGGGCAAGACATTCGTTGCTAAAAATGGTTCCTTTCTAGAGAAGGAATTTCTCTCAAAATAAGTGAGTGGGAGGAAAGTAGAACTTGATGAGGTAACTGTACCTGCTCCCTTATTAGAAAGTAGTTCATCACAGAAACCGGTTCTTGTGACGTCTACACCAATTAGTGAGGAAGCTAATGATAATAATGATCATGAAACTTCGGATCAAGTTACTACTGAACCTCGTAGGTCAACCAGAGTAAGATCCGCACCAGAGTGGTATGGTAATCCTATTCTGGAGGTCATGTTACTTGACCATGACGAACCTACGAACTATGAAGAAGCGATGATGAGCCCAGATTCCGCAAAATGGCTTGAGGCCATGAAATCTGAGATGGGATCCATGTATGAGAACAAAGTATGGACTTTGGTTGACTTGCCCGATGATCGGCAAGCCATCGAGAATAAATGGATCTTCAAGAAGAAGACTGCCGCTGATGGTAATGTTACTATCTACAAAGCTCGACTTGTTGCGAAAGGTTTTCGACAAGTTCAAGGAGTTGACTACAATGAGACTTTCTCACCCGTAGCGATGCTTAAGTGTGTCCTAATCATGTTAGCAATTGCCGCATTTTATGATTATGAAATTTGGCAAATGGAGGTCAAAACTGCATTCCTGAATGGATTTCTAGAAGAAGAGTTGTATATGATGCAACCAGAAGGTTTTGTCGATCCAAAAGGAGCTAACAGAGTGTGCAAGCTCCAGCGATCCATTTATGGACTGGTGCAAGCCTCCTGGAGTTGGAATAAACGCTTTGATAGTGTGATCAAAGCATATAGTTTTATACAGACTTTTGGAGAAGCCTGTATTTACAAGAAAGTGAGTGGGTGCTCTGTAGCATTTCCAATATTATATGTGGACGATATATTGTTGATTGGAAATAATATAGAATTTCTGGATAGCATAAAAGAATACTTGAATAAAAGTTTTTCAATGGAAGACCTTGGTGAAGCTGCTTATATATTGGGCATCAAGATCTATAGAGATAGATCAAGACGCTTAATTGGACTTTCACAAAGTACATACCATGATAAAGTTTTGAAAAAGTTCAAAATGGATCAAGCAAATAAAGGGTTCTTGCCTGTGATACAAGGTGTGAAGTTGAGTCAAACTCAATGCCCGACCACTGCAGAAGATAGAGAGAAAATGAAAGATGTTCCCTATGCTTCAGCCGTAGGCTCTATCATGTATGCAATGCTGTGTACTAGACCTGATGTGTGCCTTGCTATTAGTTTAGCAGGGAGGTACCAAAGTAATCCAGGAGTGGATCACTGGACAGCGGTCAAGAACATCCTGAAATACCTGAAAAGGACTAAGGATATGTTTCTCGTTTATGGAGGTGACAAAGAGCTAGTCGTAAATGGTTACGTCGATGCAAGCTTTGACACTGATCCGGACGATTCTAAATCGCAAACCGGATACATATTTATATTGAACGGTGGAGCTGTCAGTTGGTGCAGTTCTAAACAAAGCGTCGTGGCGGGATCTACGTGCGAAGCGGAGTACATAGCTGCTTCGGAAGCAGCAAATGAAGGAGTCTGGATGAAGGAGTTCATTTCCGATCTAGGTGTCATACCTAGTGCATCGGGACCAATGAAGATCTTCTGTGACAATACTGGTGCAATTGCCTTGGCAAAGGAATCCAGATTTCACAAGAGGACCAAGCATATCAAGAGACACTTCAATTCCATCCGGGACCAAGTCCAGGTGGGAGACATAGAGATTTGCAAGATACATACGGATCTGAATGTTGCAGACCTGTTGACTAAGCCTCTTCCACGAGCAAAACATGATCAGCACCAAGACTCCATGGGTGTTAGAATCATTACTGTGTAATCTAGATTATTGACTCTAGTGCAAGTGGGAGACTGAAGGAAATATGCCCTAGAGGCAATAATAAAGTTATTATTTATTTTCTCATATCATGATAAATGTTTAGTATTCATGCTAGAATTGTATTAACCGGAAACATAATACATGTGTGAATACATAGACAAACATAGTGTCACTAGTATGCCTCTACTTGACTAGCTCATTGATCAAAGATGGTCGAGTTTCCTAACCATAGATATGAGTTATCATTTGATCAATGGGATCACATCATTAGAAGAATGATGTGATTTACTTGACCCATTCCGTTAGCTTAGCACTTGATCGTTTAGTATGTTGGTATTGCTTTCTTCATGACTTACACATGTTCCTATGACTATGAGATTATGTAACTCCCGCTTACCGGAGGAACACTTTGTGTGCTACCAAACGTCACAACGTAACTGGGTGATTATAAAGGTGCTCTACAGGTGTCTCCGAAGGTACTTGTTGAGTTGACGTATTTCAAGATTAGGATTTGTCACTCCGATTGTCGGAGAGGTATCTCTGGGCCCTCTCGGTAATGCACATCACTATAAGCCTTGCAAGCAATGTAGCTAATGAGTTAGTTACGGGATGATGCATTACGTAATGAGTAAAGGGACTTGCCGGTAACGAGATTGAACTAGGTATTGAGATACCGACGATCGAATCTCGGGCAAGTAACATACCGATGACAAAGGGAACAACGTATGTTGTTATGCGGTTTGACCGATAAAGATCTTCGTAGAATATGTGGGAGCCAATATGAGCATCCAGGTTCCACTATTGGTTATTGACCGGAGACGTGTCTCGGTCATGTCTACATAGTTCTCGAACCCGCAGGGTCCGCATGCTTAAAGTTCGGTGACGAACGGTATTATGAGTTTTTGTGTTTTGATGTACCGAAGGTAGTTCGGAGTCCCGGATATGATCACGGACATGACGAGGAGTCTCAAAATGGTCGAGACGTAAAGATCGATATATTGGATGACTATGTTCGGACACTGGAAGTGTTTCGGGAGGTTTCGGACATATACCGGAGTACCGGGGGGTTACCGGACCCCCTGGGGGGTTTAGTGGGCCTAATGGGCCCTAGTGGAGAAGAGGAGGGGCGGCCAGGGCAGGCCGCGCGCCCCCTCCCCCTCTAGTCCGAATAGGACAAGGAGGGGGGGGGGGGGGGCGGTGCCCCCCTTTCCTTCCTCTCCTTTCTCCCTTCCTTTCCCCCTCCTACTCCAACTAGGAAAAGAGGGAGTCCCACTCCCGGTGGGAGTAGGACTCCTCCCTGGCGCGCCCCCTCCTGGCCGGCCGCCCCCTCCCCCTTGATCCTTTATATACGAGGGCAGGGGGGCACCTCTAGACACAACAATTGATCATTGATCTCTTAGCCGTGTGCGGTGCCCCCCTCCACCAGATTCCACCTCGGCAATATCGTAGCGGTGCTTAAGCGAAGCCCTGCGTCGGTAGCATCATCAACACCATCATCACGCCGTCGTGCTGACGGAACTCTCCCACAAAGCTCTGCTGGATCAGAGTTCGTGGGACGTCATCGAGCTGAACGTGTGCTGAACTCGAAGGTGCCGTCGTTCGGTACTTGATCGGTCGGATCGTGAAGACGTATGACTACATCAACCGCGTTGTGCTAACGCTTCCGGTTTCGGTCTACGAGGGTACGTGGATAACACTCTCCCCTCTCGTTGCTATGCATCACCTTATCTTGCGTGTGCGTAGGATTTTTTTTGAAATTACTACGTTCCCCAACACGAGGTAGCGCATTGGGAAAGTAGCACGCTTGGCCGGAAAGCACTCAAGAACGACATCAAGGTCAATGCCGTTGCAACTAATAGGAACCATCAAACTCTTCTCCAGGTGCTTTATGAGACCAGTGAGCTCACCAAACCCAGCCAGGATGGAGGTTAACTGTTGGATGTCCTCGTTAAAAGGCGCCACAAAGATGGCGGTATCATCGGCGTATAGCGAGGAGCGCATGCAGGCGACCCTGCCCCCTGTCGGTGGAGCTTGCCCTGTCTTGTGGCGGTGTTGAGAATGCCCTGGATAGGGTCAATGGCTAGGACAAATAACCTGGGGGGGGGGGGGGGGGAACGGATCTCCCTACCGGAGGCCTGCGCCGTGCCAGATAGGCTCTCCCGGAATCCCATTCAGAAGGACTCTGGAAGAGGATGACTGCAGCAGGGCGGCGAGCATGTCTCTGAACCGTGCCGAGAAACCACGCCTACTGAGCAGGCTGAGCAAGTAGTCCCATCTGACAGAATCGAAAGCCTTTTTGATGTCCAGCTTGAAGAGGAGGGTAGGCTTCTTACACATTGTTGGGGACATGACATACTTGGCACCAAGAAAAATGATATCCATCCATCCCAAAATAAGTGCCGCTGATTTAGTAACTTTAAACTAAATAAGCGGATCTTATTTTGAGCCCGGGGGAGTATGATAGGTACTGCAAAAAATATTACAGGTAGTACAAACCAAAATGAATGAATGAACATGCATACTCAATCTTTGCTGCAAGATGAAATTCTTTGAAGTTTCAATTGCTTTCTGTTATTTCTCAGAAGTTGTACCCACAATCAATTAGTACAAGAATGGCCGTTGTAATTGAATAAAGTTATGCTCCATTTATAAAATCATAAAAAATATGAGGAAAAATTGTATGATTGTTGTAAACTAACTGAAGTTTCAGTTGTTTTCTTTACTTTAAACTAATTTCAGAGAGTTTCACTTCGGATGTACTCACCAGCTAGATATCAACCAGCGTACACTAACTGAAGATACCAACTTGCTGGCTTATCACCGGCTAGTTAGTGGAAGGTGAACTCAGAAATTGCCTCACGGGTTCTTACTGTAACTCATTGCATACATGGTTTGTAAGAGGAAACTAAAAGAAACTCCTCAAGATACGAAAGCACGCCAAGTACTACAAAACCTATATCTATATGTAGTCAAGTGGTATTCACAAACCAGTAGCTGCAGGTAAATTAATTGTGACAAGCAAATTTTATGAACCATCAAGTTAAAACATCATGCTTGACACTGAACAGACATAAAACCAAAATCACGGGGGAATGAGACGATCATATAATACATAGAAGAAAAAGCAAAAGAAAAAGAGCGTATAAAAAGGAATGTCCTCCTGCACCACCCATCACCGTAGACTATGGCAAGCAGCTTTGCGGCCATTGGCTGTGACAAGCTCAACAACTACTAGCTCTTAGCTTTGCGGCCATCACCGCGAAATAACAAGGTATAAATAGGACTAAAACTGAAACCCACGTAATGAAACTGACCGAGAATTTAAAATGATTATGAGAAGAATAAAACTGAAGAGAGAGAAAAACTAATTGAACTGAGAAACTGAGGTACACTAAGAAACTGAGAACTGAGGAAGGGAAACTAAAGACAAACACTGAAGAAAGAAATCAAAGAATGAAAGACTGAAGAAAAAACATGAGTTTGTACAATTTATGAATCTGCAACCAAAAATTCACCCAGCAAAACTATGAGTTTGAAAAAAAATTCAAAGAAACCAAAAAGAAGACTATGAACTAAGTCTGCAATAACTGAATCTGTAACCTGACACATAAAAGCACCATACAGATTCAGAGGAAATTCCCCCTGACTGTTGGCTGTTGCTATCAAAAAACATAACAATACATATACTGAATTTCCCCCAGAGAAAACACGCTAAATGAATCTGGATAAATACTGACTACATCTCATGATAAAATAAAAGAAGTTGAGTAAGTATCGTAATCCCCTGAATCTGCATATAAACTGACTAAATGTCAAACACGCTATCCCCGTGAATTCAGAAAAACCAAAGAGCACCATGCACTAAGTCTGCAACAACTGAATCTGCCCCCGGACACATAAAATCATTATGAACAAACTGAACCCTGCAAAAAAACTGCCAAACTCTCCACAAAACTGTTAACTCAAAAATCAGAGCTCATTCACTGTTGTCCCTACTTAAAAGAAAACCCGCAATAGCACTGCCTAACAAGCACCTGTTGCTGACTGAACCACGAAGAGGGGTTATTCCCTCTTGACAAAGAAGCAGAAATAAGTGAAGAGGGGTTATTCCCTCTTGACAAAGAAGCAGAAATAAGTGACGAGAAGAGGGGTTAGCCTGGAGAAACGCCTGCAGTCGATTCTACGCTAATAAGTGACTGTCATATACGATTGGGCTACAAGCCACAAGGGGAAGTCATACACATGCTCGTCGTACATATCTCGCCGCCGGCAACGACCTGGGATTCCGCCCTCACGGACCACCACATGCTAGTGTCGCGCCTAGTGTGTCTGCCCCCCTCCGTTGCTCAACACCAGCTCATCTCCTCCGCTGCATAACCGCCATCCTCCGTTGCTGCTGGCACGAGGAAAAACAGACACACGCTAGCACGCTGTTTGAAAATCATGCATGGCCAAGAGATTCATCTCCAACTTATTTATCTCAACATGCAAGCATATGTCACCTCATCATATAACTATGACTGCAATAAAGCTCATCCCAAGATGCAATCATGCATGAAAAAAGACTCACCACAACATCCCACCATGCATGGGATTTTTTTTTCAATCAATAAGCAAATGTTGTTACAACTATACATATTGAAATATAATACATCATATGTATTTTTCTTATTTTGGTTTCCCATGTTATTAACCCGAATTTTCATCAACCAAATCCCGTAACAATGCGTGGGGTATCCTCTAGTTAAAAAAAAGACATTCACACAATAAACCGGGTCGAGTTGTACACATGGGTGAAAAAAAGCAACCCCCGGCACCCCAGACGGGTAGCCCACGAGAAGAGTGTCGAGATTTAGTCGACTGAAAAATAGTAGAAATGAAGTTTATCACTATAAAAGCCTTTTGTGGATTTGACTCGATGAATATTATAGTGTAAAAAACATCAGATTAATCCTAGGACTTGTTTCTATGTTATTTTTGTGAGCATGCATTTTGGGGGGATTTACAGGAACCAAGAGTAGTCCGAAGAGATTTATGTGTTGGATAAAAAACGACTTGAAAAATTGTCTTCTTACATTAAGACTCGGAAAAGGTCAAGGAGTATGTGCTCCCGAGCTCAAATACATCCACATGAACAGCAAATTCAGAAAAACAAATATTACAAAAACTGAAATTCTTTTTTTAAGCTAAAACTGAAATTCTTTTGGATGAACATCAACAAATGTTGCAGAATTTCATCTTGAAAAGACATCCGTAGAGGTATGCACAAAAATAACAAAATTAAGGACTCAAAAATGCATTTTGTAGCACTCACTTTTGTTTGGCACACACCTCTATCCACTCAATGATCCTCTTCAACACACAAGAGCATCGATTTCCCGAAGCTACATCACGCCGCACTGCTCACCGGCAATCTTTGTCCATGTCAATCTTGGTCTCGGACATGCCGGCTGGGCTCTCGCACGGGCCATCAGGATTGCGTGCCGCTGCTCTTTCCGCCCGACCCCGAAGAAGCACCACTTGATCTATGACAAGCTCTGCCATCCGGCGCTCAACGCGGGCGGGATCCCGCCGCTCCCTCGTGATCTTCACGGCCACCTCCTCCAGCTTCTTCAGCCTGCGCTTGATCGTCTTCAGAGCCAGCTCGGTGCGCGCGCCGTCCTCGAGCGCCTCCCGCATCTGTACCAACATGTCGCCGTACATCTCCTGGAGAACCTCCCGGCACTCGCGGCTGGGGTAGAGTTCCTCGAACGTACGCGGCCGGACGTGGTGGCCCGGCGACGGCTCGGCTTCTTCCGGCGATTCCTTCCCCGGCTCGGCTTCTTCCTCTGATTTCTTCTTTGGCTTTGGCTTGAGTTCTTTTAGTGCTTTCTTGGTGCGTCTCATCGTGACTACCAGCTTGGTGTACGTGGTCTCGAACTCCCACGCCTCCCTAAACTTGGAGAATTTGTCGCCGCTCTTCGGGGCATCGACTGTCGGGGAGGCGCGTTGGTTGGTCGTCTTCCGTTCGTCGACGCGGGGTTTCTTCTTGCTGGCGGCGTCGGCCGGGATCGCGGCGGCGGGGGCCTTGCGCTTGGGTGCAGGAGCGCGGTGCTCTTCTGGCGGCTCCTTCTTGGGCGCGCGACGCCTCAGAAAGTCACGCCCCGTCGGAAGGTACTCCGTGAAACCGCGGAGGAGACGGCTGTGCGCCGGCCCGAAAATCTCCCGGGCCCTGTCGTAGATTTGATTTGCGTCGAGCTTGACCTCCGATCGCAAGTGGAAGAGCAGCGCGAGGACCCTGTCGTAGAGCCCGGCGTCCGCCAGCTTCACCCGCTCGAGGAACCGCATGGCCCCGGCACAGTCGGCGTCGACGGAGGCGGCAGCGGCCGGGTGGCGGCGCTCCCTCTTGGGCCGCTTGGGCGGATCATCGCGGACGGGCTCGGCTTCGTGCTGAGCGGGACGGCGGAGAAAGGGGTTGTAGGTGTCGAAACGCTGGATGAGGTCGGGATGGCCCTGGAGGAGCGCGTACGCCCTGGCCACCACGGCGGGGATGTCGACGATCTCGCCCCTGCTGAAGCGCGCGAAGAGGTCGAGGAAGTCCGCGGTGAAGTCTGGATCGGGCGCGAAGCATGCTTTGACCTGCTCCAGGAGGGATAGGGCGTCGTACACCGCGGTCTGCGGAAAGCTATCCAGGAGCTGCTCCATGGCGGCGGCTCCCTCGGCCTCGTCTCGGCCGGCGGCGCGGGTTATTTTTCTGTAGTGCGGACCGGACGGGTGGGGTTTCAGATTTGACGTTCTCGTCACTTATAGAAAGAAAAGAGAAGAAAAAGAAAGGGTTTCGGACTTCACGGATGGATCAGGGGCGCTTCGTTACACGCCGTGGCCGTTACGTATCGTGATCGTGTTCAGCCCTGAATCCGTGACAGGAGTGGATACGGTCTGTAATTTTGGAGCGCCGGTACGTAGCGCAAGATCATCATCGATTAAATCGCGGGAACAACTCGTAGCATCCGGATCTCTGCCACGCCATACTTAACTGGTTTTCCACGAAAACCTAAAAACCCCTTGACGGCGATTAGGGTTTCGGTGGACGGAAACAACGCTTGCCGGATCTCTCCGGCGGGGCGATCGTTGATTCCGACAGAAGATGGCTTCATCGGCTGACGGCAAGCAGAACGAGACGGACCCTAGCTCCTCGCGGACGGCTAGGGCTCGACTAGAGGAGGCGCTGGGGAAGTTAGGGATCACGGACGAGGAGGCGACCCCTCTAGTCATCGATGACACGAAAGAAGGAGAAGTGCAAAAGTGGCTCCACGCGGGCATGGTTTTGCACAGGAAGCTGCTTCACATCCAAACCATCGCTAGTGCGCTCCGCCCTGCCTGGGGAACCCTAGAGGATTGCAATTTAGATTGATGGGCGCGAACACCTTTGTGTCAGAGTTCGAGACGAAACGTGATCGAGATCGCATCTGGATCGGCTCGCTGTGGCATGTAAGCAAGAACGTTGTAGTACTTGCTGAGTTTGAGGATTGTATGCGACCTGATGAGGTCTAGTTTGACCGGCTCTATATGTAGGCTAGGGTCCCAAATCTCCCCTACAATCTCCGAGATGATTCTTGGGGGTAAACTGATCGCACAACAGACTGATAAGAACGCCACTTCGGTCTAGTTCGATCATGTGGGTGGATACCTGAGAGCTAGAATTGCTCATGATGTTAGCAAACCTTTAAGGAGGTGGATTGTGATTGACTCTGCCAGGAGGAAGAAGACAGATCTGTACGACATACAGTACGAGCAAGTTCACCACTTCTGTTTCTCTTGTGGCAGACTTGGCAATTCAGATTTGTTTTGGCCAACTCCAGGACCTCGTGAAGACAAGGGTGAACTGTCATTTGGTTCTAAGTTGAGGGCACCAGAGGATTGGAAGACGACTGCATCGGGGGACAGCTCAAATAAGGAGCAATACTCCGGTCCTAGCAGCCAGCGTGAATCTAAGAATTCTAGCAACACCGGTAAAGGAGTGGTAGAGGTGAATTCCCCGGTTAAAAACAGAGCACAATCTTACAAGAGGAAGGAAGCACCGAAACAAATTTACCGGCGGGTGGATACAGCAGCACCACTTCTCCTGACGGATGGCACAAACCCGAGAGTGGAAACTCAAGTTGATCCTCAGGAGACAGAAATAGCAAGTGTCAAAGATAGGGATTAGCAGGTTGTGGAGAGAGTCCCGAAGAAGAAGAAACCAACGCCCGACAACTCGGCAACGTCTGCAGAGCAGCGCTGCCCATCCCAATGAGTTGCTTGAGCTGGAACTGCCCGGGGGGCTTAGGAACCTTGAGGCAGTTCGAGAGCTTCGCAGCATTGTGAAGCTAGAAGGACCCACTCTTCTCTTTGTTATGGAAACTAAAATCAATGCAAAAAGAGTTGAGGATCTGAAATACACTCTTGGTTTGGGAGGTTGTTTTGCTGTAGATAGTGCTGGCCTTAGTGGTGGTGTTGGGGATATAACTACTGGGTATGTACCGCCCAGGAGGGGCCGGGTCATACCACTGGCGACTCATCAATGAAGATGTCGGGTCATAGCAAGCCTATTGACGGGCCAAGACCCAGGGGCGACTTTGGGCCCAAGAGGATGAACCGCCACATGTATAACTTGTAAGGCAAGCTTAGTTAGTCACCGAGCCGGACACGTTGTTTATGAGCCGGCCGGGACTCTGTAAGCCGCTGGGCATCAACCTATGTATATAAAGGGATGACCCGGCGACGAGTTAACTCAAGAAACAAGAGATCGAGGACTAGGTCAAGTGTATTCGCTCCCTAGTAATCGAAACCCAAGCAATACAATCCCAAACTGGAGTAGGCCTTTACCTCCACCGCGAGGGGTTGAACCAGTATAAACTCTATGTGTCCTTTGTCCCAATTAACCCCTTTAAGCTAACCTAGTTGCGATGGCTCCAAGATTAAGTCCTTCCGCTAGGACATCTGCCGTGTTAAGTCCATGACAGTTGGCGCCCACCGTTAAGCCGGCTAGGGTCCTAGTGTTAAGTCCATGACAGTGGGCGCCCACCGTTAAGCCGGCTAGGGTCCTAGTGTGAGGATTTAGTCGGCGGCTCAGCTAACTGTTTCTTCAAGGCTTCAAACTAGGACATCTAACGTGTTTAAGCCGGTTCATAAGCCGGTTGGGTGAAAAAGCTATCCCTCTATACCAGATGATGAAGAAGACATATCATTTTGTCTGGAGTGATGCTGCTAATCAGGCGTTTAGCTGAGCCGTCGGTCCTTGCTGCTCCTATTGATAAGGAGCCCTTGTTGTTATATGTGGCTGCTAATAGCCGAGCTGTCAGCGTGGCGATTGTGGTGGAACGAAAGGAAGCAGGCAAGGAACATCCGGTTCAGCGGTCGGTTTATTATATCAGTGAGGTACTCATTGAATCCAAGCAGAGGTATCCACAATGGCAGAAGCTGGTATATGGGGTGTTCATGGCTAGTCGAAAGCTCAAGCAATATTTCCTTGGTCATCCCATCACTGTGGTTAGTTCTGCTCCTTTAGGGGATATTATTCAAAACAGAGAGGCCACAGGGCGGGTAGCCAAGTGGGCCATTGAGCTTAGACCCCATGGTTTGAAATATGTGCCTAGGACAACTATCAAGTCTCAAGCACTGGTGGATTTCATCAATGACTGGACTGAGCTACAGATGCCTGAGTTGAAGCCGGATAACACGTATTGGACTATTCACTTCGATGGATCCAGGCAGTTGGAAGGCTTAGGGGTCGGAGTTATTTTGACCTCCCCACGAGGTGATAAATTTTGTTATGTTTTAACGTTGATGTTTCCTTGTACTAGCAATGCAGCTGAGTATAAGGCATTGCTCCATGGTCTTCGGATGGCTAAAGAGATGAATCTAAGCCGGGTGAGGTGTTTTGGCGACTCAGATTTGGTGGCTCAGCAAGTTTCAGGCACTTGGGATTCTAAGGATCCACTCATGGCGGCTTACCGCTGAGAGGTCGATGCTATTGCTGGTCATTTCAAAGGTTATCAAGTGGAACATGTTGATCGCAGGAAAAATGAGGCGGCTGATGCTTTAAGCCGGCTAGGGTTTCAGGGTAAGCCGGTACCACCTAATATTTTCCTTGATATTCTGCATAACCCTTCCGTCAAATTGCCTACGGAGGAGGATCTTGCTATTCCTGACCCGGAGGCGCAATTGGACTAAACCGATGAGAATCTTCAACTTTACGGTCGTGCGTGAGTATCTCCCGCACCCATGCGTGTGTGACTATGCAGGTGATAGTGTGCACCTCCGTGGCCACACATGTGCAACTATGCCGACGAAAGTGTGCAACTTCGTGGTCGTGCGTGTGCGAATATGTAGATGAGTGCGTGCAACTCCGCGGCATGAGCGTGCAACTCCGCGGCGTGACTGTGCAACTCCGCAACCGTCCTTGAGCCCCTCACGTAGCCGTGCGTGTGCGACCATGCAGACGAGAGTATGCAACTTCGCAGTCACACATGTGCAACTATGCCGACAAGAGTGTGCAACTTTGCCGCAGCCGTGTGCAACTATGCGGACGAGACTGTGTAATCCCGCAACCGTCCGTGAGCACCTTTGGCAGCCGTGTGTGTGCAATTATGCGGATAAGTGTGAAACTCCGGCCACGCATGTGGGACTATACCGACAAGAGTGTGCGCCTGTGTAGACAAGAGTTTGCAACTCCGCGGACACACATGTGCAACTATGTTTACGAGAGCGTACAACTCCATGGTCTTGCGTGTGTAACAATGAAGACAAGAGTATGCAACTCCGCAACTGTGGGTGTGCGATAATACCGACGAGACTGTGCGACATGTCGACAAGAGTGTCCAACTCCGGGGTCTTGCATGTGCAACTATGGAGACGAGAGCATGCAACTCTGCAGCTGCGGGTGTGCAACAACACCGACGAGACTGTGCGACATGTCGACAAGAGTGTGCAACTCCACGGACGCATGTGTGCGACTATGTCGACGAGAGTGTGAAACTCCGCGGCCGTGCGTGAACTACCACGCTGACGAGAGTGTGCAACCTTTTCCCTGCCCGTTGGCGTGCAGATTTCACCGGTGACACCCCTGAACTAGCCCTTCCAGTATGATGTGCAAGTTCTGCTGCCACCCGACCAACTACGTGACGGTCAATGTGCAATTCTAAAAATATAGTTGTGCAAGTCTTATAATCTCCAAAAATTACGAGATGATAATTTACAGAACATAGAGGGACATATACATTCAGTACAAACGGAGGACAAAAATGCTGAAGAACCAAAAAGATAAGGTTATCATCGTTTATGGTTACGAATCAATCGATTCGTTTGATGGCATCCTCGTCTTTCATTGGTCGTTGGCTGTTATTGTTGCTCCTTTTGCGGTCACAAGGACGATAGTTACTGCTCGTACCGCAGTTTCGCGAGGATGCAGGCCGAGAGCGGTGACTGTGTCGGTCACCGCCGGCGAGCACCTTGACCCCACATGCCTAGTTCTTCTCCTTCTCATGTCGCTGCTTGGATGGGTACATCGTGGTGGCCACCGAAAGCGGCGCCGCCGCGCTCGGAGGTGGGTCGATGGCCGCCGACGCAAGTTGGGCCGGAGGCGGCCTGCGCGAGGTTTGGCGGCGGCGGCAAACGTGAGGGGATGGGAAGGAAGGTTTTTGCACAATGGTGGATAACGGCAACAAAATAGCACGTCCGACATCACGGTTGAGAGCGCCCAACAAAATAGCACCTGACCATCCATGCACGGGGATCAGGAAGGTTGGGGTATGGATTTCAGGGATTTGAAAGTTCATTTGCGTCGCTCTATATTCTTAGGGTTTAAAATAAACTTCACTCTATTTGTACGTGTCCGACTCACGCCGTGGCCCTCTTATACGATCTGTAAAATTTGTTTCAGAAGAAAGACCAAGAAAGCCGGATCTATTGTTTGATCGATTCATACTCGTACAGTCACTTAACACGAGACCATCACATCCAGACCCGTTATTTTTAGTTATTACTCGGCTCACACGAGACGACTCGGCTATTCCGTGACGCGAAACTTGGGCATATGATCCTGCCTAGTCGACGTTGACCTCGAAGACGTCCTTGCGCTCCTCCTCCTTGACCTTGGGCACGACCACCCTGAGCACGCCGTTCTTCATCTCGGCCTTGATCTGGTCCATCCGGTACACGTCCCCGGCGAGCTCGAGCCGGCCGCTGTACCTCGGCGCGTCGGCCCCCTCCTGCTCCGACTCCTTCTCGCCCTCGCCCTTGATCACCAGGCTGTTCTGCTCCGCCCACACCTTCACGTGCTCCTTGCCCAGCCCCGGCATGTCCACCCTCAGCCGCAGCGCGTCCGCGTCCTCCCTCGCGTTCCACCCGCGCCGCATCGGCACGGCCCGCGCGGCGCCGTCGGGGGACGCCGCCGCCACGTCGTCCAGCATGCTCAGCAGCCGGCCCAGGCTCTGCGGCGCGCTGAACGGATCACGGAACACATCTGCACAAGAACAGTCAGCACACTCTCTCACGATTGGAATCTGGTTCAGATCGCGCAGCGGAGAGATGAATCCAACGCGTTGGAGTGACAAGCATGGTGCGAGAAGACGACTACCTGAGAAGAAGCTGGGCACGCCGACGTCGCGCTCGCGCGCGCCGCCGCGGCGAGTGTTTTCGACCGCCTCGTCCCTGTCGTAGCTCCGGAGGGGCGCGCCGGCGTTGTACCCGCGGACGCCGCCGGCGACGGCAGCCGGCCGGAGCGCCGAGCCGGACGACGCGGCCAGGAGGTTCTCCATGGCGCGCACCAGCGGGATCCTGTTGGAGAACACCACCCTTGAAGCCATTATCCACGCTCGTTCCTCTCCCTGCCTGTCTTCGTCGGATGTTTCTGGATTTTTGCTGCGATGAGCACGACGCGGATCGCCCGGGACTGTGGAGATTTATACAGCGGCGTTGCTTGGGGAAGGATTTAGAACGTTCGCGAATGCCCGCCGCGCAGTTTTTTTTTTCTTTTTGAGAAATTGCCCGCCGCGCATCTGCGCTCTGAACATTCCAGAAGGCACGGGAATGCAGCCGGCACTTTTCCCCG
Source organism: Triticum timopheevii (assembly GCA_963921465.1). Taxonomy (NCBI): domain Eukaryota; kingdom Viridiplantae; phylum Streptophyta; class Magnoliopsida; order Poales; family Poaceae; genus Triticum; species Triticum timopheevii. Next base: position 501,981,907 of record OY997272.1, read on the forward strand.
CGATGCCTGGGCCCACCTACCAGGCCCAGGCCCCAATGGGCGTATAGTCCATTTATAAGCCCATAAGCCCAAAAGCACCGATGATAGTACGAGGCCCATAAGCCCAACTGAAGCATACGCGGAGTACCGACCGAGCCCACCCGCTCCATCTCCGCTTCCGACCCCAAATCCACCGAATTGGATCAACTCAAAAAAAAAAAATCCACCGAATTGGGTTTAGATCGGAGAGAGACGGCCATGGACGAGGAGGAGCACGAGGTGTACGGCCAGGAGATCCCCGTGGACGGCGACATGGAAGGCGCCGACGTCGACATGACCGCCGCCGGAGACGACGCAGCGAAGGTCCACCCCTGCCCCCACCCCCATCCCTCGGATCCCTGTCTCCGCGCTAAACCCTAAACCTAGTTTAGTTCTGACCGTGCGCTTCTCGCGGCTGCAGGAGCTGGACGAGATGAAGCGTAGGCTCAAGGAGATGGAGGAGGAGGCCGCCGCCCTGCGCGACATGCAGGCCAAGGTCGCCAAGGAGATGCAAGGTTGTCTTCCTAGATGCGCCTCCTTGTACTTGTCGCGATTTGCTTAGGTTGGTTTTAGCCGCTTTTGATCTATTTGTGGATGCCTCGTGATGGTCTTGTAATCCCACACGCAGCAGGCTATCATCATGCAATTTGATGAATTTAAGATTGGTACTCATAAATCTGACCAGATTACTGTTTTTGTTTACACTGTGAAATTGCAACTATTGTAGGTGTTGTTTGTAACTTTATGGCCCATTCTGTAGTGTTGAGTAGGTAAAATTAATTGGATGATCCTTCATCCTTACACTAGCAGTATGTTTTAAGTTCCTTCTGCACAACTTTTGACTTACATGCATCTTAACTTTTCGTGACTACTTCACTGTTTGTAATCCTGGCATCGACAGTAGAGATCTGGTTCTTCCAGGCACTTTGCCATGTATGCAGGATATGCACTTCAAGAATAATTGTGTGCTAGCATTTCAATTTTAAACTGCTGCCATCTTCCAAAGTTTCTCCCTTATTTTTCGGTATTTTATAGTATAGGGACCCTTGCTCTTTTCTCTCTTTATAATACTCACTCACTTCCATTCTTTCTATTCCTTGTACTGATTACTTCATATTTTCATAGTATCACCAACAGTGAATTTAGCTGTGTGCAATGAAGATATGCCTTGTGGTGTCCTGCTTCTGTAGCTCAAGTAGTGGCACAGTTGTGTTTCATGCCTTGTATTACCTTTGTTTTTCATGAATACTTATTTGGCGCTTGTGGTAAAAGCAATCGAGTCTGGGATAAATGTTATGGCTGTATTTCAAAATGATTTTCCATGGTTATGCATATGGTTGTTTTTTGGTCTAATTTTGGATATTTTTCTCATTTAATATATTTCTGGATGAGTTTTAGACATTTGATTTTGGGTTTACTGCCTTTTTATTTGTGATGAGTTGGTTAGTGCTGACAGAAAGTTTTCTAACACGATGTGATTTATTTTTATGTAAGTGTTTTAGTGCCTTATCTTCTACATGCTACCAGTGTCTTATGCAGTTACTTATTTTCTTTTGTAGGAGGAGATGCCAATGCGTCTACAGCTGAGGCAAAGGAGCAGGTGGATGCTCGCTCTGTTTATGTCGGAAATGTAAGATTTCCTAATCTCTCTCTTTGTCACACACGCTTGGTCGGTGGCCGCACATATGACAAATGTGGGGTCTGTATTATGATAGATTTACACTTGCGTTGCCAAGGTATTCGTATAATTAGTTGGCTATGTAGCAAAATATGTGGATATATGGACTTCATTAGATATTGGATACTGACTGCTAGTTAGTTAAAAATGCCTTTGGTGCACTTAACTTATATAAGAGATGCTTACGCCAAAAGCTCTGATTTATTCTCAACTTCTCTTATGTTCAAATGTTCAATACCTAGTATGGATTGAATCCTGAAATTGCTCTGTTCCTGCCTATCTTTTCTGTCGGCAGACAATATATAGCTAGTTCGTAACTTTTTGATATGCTATTGCTCCTAACTGTAGTTCATGCTTTATACCTTTCCTCACAGCAAGGATAATTTCCATTTGCAATTTTGCACTGTTGTTTACATTTGTTTTTGCCTTTGTGACCATCATTTGCTAGTTTGCTAACTCAGAAAAGTTATATTATTATTTTTATGTTGGAATGTCCTTCTGTTCTAATGCTCTGGTGCATTAATTGTACAATGTGATGGTCGCAGGGGTAGGCTTTTGATATCAAGTACTTGCTGATGGTTCATAGTCAATACCATCTCTATTTTAGTATATATTAGTAGATAGAGAAAAAAAATCCCTGGAAAAAAGAAAAAAAGTATCACGGGAAAAAGGGAAAGAAAAAAAGGGGAAAAAGAAAAGAAAAACGAGTTTCCATAGTATAGGGTTAGTTACCTCCCTGAAGAAGCGAAGGAAGTCTAGAAATCTGCTGTACAGACTTGCAAATGGCGCTTGAGACTCGGACCTGCATGTGATGTGGTGTGATTCTAAACCACTGTCCAGTGAGAATCACCTGAACGGTGCATAGGTATGACATGTAAGTGTATCATCAGAATGGAGCCTTATGTTGACTGTTCTTTTGCTCATTCTGAACGGGCACTTGCTTAAAGCTCCTCTCCCTCTTTTCACTTCAGAACTGCCCATGAGCTACCGAAAGCCATATTCATGCTGCTCCTTTTCCTTCTCTTTATGGTCTCTTTTTCTAAATGTGATGTCTGCTTCTGCGTTAGCATAAAAGTGTTTCTAATGGTTTTCGAGGATTGCATGTAACTCTAAATGGAAGTAAAGTTGCCCAACATTCTGTACTTCCCATAGGGGCTGGGTTAATAGACGGAATTACAGAAGACAAAACTTTACTTTAACAAAATACTGTTGAGGTACTTGTTTCCTTAAGATTCTTGAAGGGAGCTTTCAAGCTTTTCTTCACATGTTTGTCTTAAGTCTTAACTTGTAACTTTTCCATATTTCAGCTGCCACATCACTTTTACTTTTACCATTCTCAGATTGTTAACTATCATTTTCCCCCCAACAAAAGTATCGTCCCACCAATGTTCCCCGCGAATCATACTTTTTCATGACTTCTCAGCTAATTATCTATGGATTATGTAATCTCATTTATTGTCCTATTGGATATATACTGCTACTTACGTTAGTAAGGTTTCTCTTGTACCTTCAAAATGAAAGATTTTCCATATTGACTTTCGAGAAATAACCATTTAAATCTTCAGTGTTATCGGCGATGGTTTTCTCCCTGGCTATAATTAATTTAACCTTCCCTCGGTTAAAATGTCATTCGCATTTGTTTTAATCTTGAGCTTGTGTTGTAACGCAAAGACCAGCTATACTTTATGAACTAATACTCCCTCTGTTCCATAATGTAGTGCGCCCGCTCTTTTCGAGATTTAAATTTGACCATAAATTTAACCAACGTGGGCGACTGCGGTGGGAGCAAAAATTATACCATTGAATGGAGGGAGTATAGCTGTAATCCTGTAAATAGCCGTTTATAACTACAGTATATTACCCTTCAAGTTCACAAGTGCAAACGTTGTAGACACAATATCTAGTAGAATCTTATCGTGTTAGTTAAATTTTTAGCTGAATAATCCATTGTTTAATCTTTCAAGCCCATTCTGTTGACATCTGTTTTTCTGATATTATCATGTACTGCAGGTTGATTATGCGTGTACACCAGAGGAAGTGCAGCAGCATTTCCAAGCTTGTGGAACTGTCAACAGAGTGACAATCTTGACCGACAAGTTTGGACAGCCAAAAGGATTTGCTTACGTGGAATTTCTAGAACAAGAAGCCGTTCAGGAGGCTCTTAATCTGAATGAATCTGAATTGCATGGTCGTCAGATCAAGGTGCGGAGATATTAACAGCTTTTCATTCAGACATCGAGTTTTCAGTACTACCTCTCTTTAATAATGTCTTTGAATTTAAAATCAAGCTTCACTCTGTTGTGCTCAACAGGTATCACCAAAGAGGACAAACGTCCCTGGGATGAAGCAGCGTCCTCCACGCGGATTCAATCCCTATCATGCCTACCCTTATAGATCATACGGGGCACCCTATTTCCTGCCGTACGGTTATGGGTGAGTTCCGCAGCTTTTGCAAAACGTGGATGATCAATTGTATCGTCCGTTCTAACAGCTATCTTATTGTCTTTGTGCTATTTTCAGGAGAGTTCCCAGATTCCGCCGGCCGACACGCTACAGGCCGTACTTTTGAGAGGACGAGGCTTCCATGAAGCTCAATGCAACGCCAGTAGCCATACCGAAGAATAATCTAGCTGCCGCTGTTTCGGTTACATTGTTTGACTGGTAGACATAATCTGACGACGAGCGAATGCCCCTATCGTGTCCTCTTAAGCTCTGTTGTACTGTGGGCTTGCAGTATGGATTCAGTCATGTGGTGATATTGGTTTGCTGATGACTTGGTAGTCATTGTCTGACGTGGTTATTATGTTGGCCCGAATGAAGTTACAATGCCATGTTCTGATGTCAAAATTAAAAAGAAAATGCGATTCTTTACCTGTATGCGATGAGCCTGTAACCCTTTGAATCTGAAGTATAGCATATGTCAGGCCCCATCCCCTTTGATGTCTGCTTAGCTGAAGAAACCAAACATTCCCAGCTGTTGGATCTGCATCTAACGGCAACTTACTGCCTCGTTGAGCTGCCTCGAAGCACTGCAGCCCTCCATCGCGGCTGATGTTGGTCTTCCTGTGTCTGCTTGAAACACGAGAAGAGCACTGGGGCACTTTTCACTTTTCAGTCTCTGTTTCTCTTTACTTTATACAAAGTGTAAGGCTATAAGAAGCCCAGCATACCGAGGGGAAGAGACATCCATCTTGCACCGAGTATAAACCCTAGCCCTAATGTTCTGGCTGGCCTAAGTGCGTATCCTAATTCGCCCTAAATTCCTCGTAATCGTCCCACAAAGTGTGCTACTCTGAGTGATTTTGACTGAATTTCTCCCCTCTTTAGTTCTTCAGGCTAGTAGCGCCCCATATGGCAGATCGTCCGCGCGTTGGCTTCAGGAGCAATTCGTCATGTGTGATACCAGTTGAAGTTGAAGCCATGTCCGTGTTGGATACGATCCCCTCCCGATACGAATTCTACATATTCTGAGATTGTAGTACGCTATAGCTAGTCGAGTCGATTCTCGCGGCGTGAGGTTCTCTCGTGCGCGAACGTCGAACCCCGTACGTACGTATCACCATGTGGCTACTGATCAAGATCATCCACCACGTGATCAAGTTCAAAGGGGCCATCGCGAAGCTCGAGGAGGCGGCGGCGCGCGCCCACGGCCGTCCGGCGAGGCTGGACCGGCTGCGATCGGCCTGCCGCCACCTGACAGGCGTGGACAGCCACCTCACCAGAATGCACGACTTCCTCGAGAGCGACCTCCCCGGCGACGACCGCCTGGGGATCTGGGGCCGGCGGGGCGCTGGCAAGACGTCGCTCCTCACGCCGCTCCATCAGCCCAGGCCGTACCACGCGCTCTTCGACCGCGTGCTCTACTTCGCGCTGGGCGGCAGCTGCTCGGTGACGGACGTGCAGTGCTGCATCGGCATCTGCCTGGGCTACAGCTACGGCGTGGTGACGTCGGCGGACGAGCGGTTCCTGGCCCGCCTCATCCGCCGGGACCTCTCGAGCAGAAGCTTCCTGCTGCTGCTGGACGGGCTGGGGGCTCCCGTCGACCTGGCGGCGGCCGGCGTTCCGATGCCGCTCGGGAAGGGCGGCCGGCGGCAGAAGGTGGTCGTGGCCTCGGAGAGCCGGGACGTGTGCGCCCTCATGGGGTGCGCCGAGGACAACGTCGTCGAGATCGGGTGCCTGGGGGAAGACGACGCGTGGGGCCTCTTCAGAGACTGCGTTGGGGATAAAATCCTCCAAGATTCTCGGATTCGGCCGCTCGCCAAGGAGGTACTCACGTACCGCCCACACGGAGTAGAATCACCGTGCATGCATGCAAATCCTTCTTTTATAGAGTTCCTTTTTCTTTTTGTTACTATATTTGAACCTGCTGCATGAACTGACTTGATCGAGTATTATGCATGCGCAGATGGCTGAAGCCTGTGGAGGGTTGCCACTGGCACTAAGGATGTTTGGTTGCTCAATGTCTGCTGTACAAGATGCAGCTGAATGGAGGTATATGCATAAGTATCTTAAGGCCCGGCTTCCATTGTCACAGGAACAGCTTCTAGATTTGTTAGACAATATCCGGCACTGGTAAGGTGTTTCAGCTGCAATAATAATGCTACTTTCTTCCTTGAGCTTGTAAGTTTTCTCCACTTCAATGTGATGACCATCTCCGGTGGAGAACCGCTGCGAGAAAGACGTTGATAGTGCCTGAAGATCTTTCTATGGCATCACATAAACTGTTTTTCTTCTTCTTGAATACACAAAGTATAATTGTATCGTCGTTTTCCCGCAAAAAAATAAAATTGTATATCATTTAAAAAAAGTATAATTGTATCTTCCCCCGCAGAAAAAATAGTATAATCGTATTGGACTGGCGGCACGTGACTAAATTTCTTTCAGTGGACAGGTAAAATAAAGTCGCTTTATCACAGTTCGGGCAAATATCACTACGTGCGGACATACTTCCGAATAAACAACCGGCTATTCTTTTTTGTTTTTTGTTTGAGGGGAATATTCGATCGGACTCTGGTTGCTCAAAGCATAGCAACATCGGCATGTATAGTCATTAGCTATTCCGCAAAAGAAAAAAGTATAGTCATTAGCTTTGAATATCATTTTCTATCTGCCATCAGAAACCAAACGTCAGCTCACTCGCAAAAAAAGAAAGAAAAAAACGTCAGTTGCCTCAGCCTCCCTGGCTCCCTCGCACACTTCATTAGCTTTTCTTAACCAACAAGTCTTTAGCTTTTTTTTTAGAACCATTCAGTCATCGCTTCAACCCTAGATTTCTTCTGTCAGAACGGCCGTCGCAGATTGGCTAGCCTGCCAAAGGGGTAGGGTTTTGCAGGTTGGTTAACCTGTAAATAAGGGAGAGATGCCATGAGTAACAGCTGTGTGTGCGTGCGCGGTGGAAGTATGGATTCAGTTACCAGACGTTGGTTTGCTGTCTCGGATGCAGCCACGATGCCAAGCTCTAAACGTTGCTGCTGATCACAAAATTCAGCACGAAAACACTACGATTTCTTGAGCCCCTGTACATGACGACTCTCGAGACAGCATATCTGGCTGGCGCTATCCGCGTCACGCCGGCCCAAAATGTTTATTGGATTGATATTTGACGGCTCCAAGATATGCAAGAATCAGGGCGAGTATCTTCCTGAATTACTAATGTTCAAAGCATCATATTACACTTTTCTTCCTTTATGAATTATCAAGGTTTTTAATGAGGTAATATCAACACAAGATCATTCCCAATCGGGGTTTTTAGGAAAGTATACACGACATATTTATTGTCCTTTAAACTCTATGGATTTTCCATTATTGAGTTAAAGAAACAATTATCATGATATTTCATATCATTTTCTCCTTACATTTTTCCCACTAGGTTTTAAAGGTGTTTTCAATGACATATCAGATCACACTCTTTTTCCTTATGAGCTTTCTCTCAAAAATTTCTCACAAAAGGTTTTACGAGGCGACATATGCAATACTTTCTATTTTTCCCCAATGGGGCTTTTAAAAGAAAATATACAAAGCATATTTATTGTTCTCTAAATTCACCAATGAGTTTTCTCCTTTATCAAGGTTTTCTCATATGGGTTATCAAAGAGACAATAATTATTATATGTTGCACTTTTTCTCCGGAGGCACCTGCTGTCCCGACCAACCATGCACGCGATCGCCGAGATGGGATCGCTGAAAGCAGCATAGAGAGAGGAACAGTAGATGATGGCTCGGGTTGTGCGAGAGGGAGTGAGTGAACTGAGTTAGCTTTCACTCCACTGGCCAACGCCGAGTCCCCGAACAGCCCACGGTCTAACGTCTTGGACGGTGGTTCTACTGTAGCAACTCATCAATTAATCTGAGATTAATTAACCATTTCTGACCGACAAAAATCAGCTTCGGCCCGGCTCATTCCTCAATGCGCGGCGCGCGCGCGCCGTGACTAGGCGAGGCGTGGCGTGGCGTAGTGTGGCAAGGCGGGCAACGAAGGAAGGGCGCGTGTGTACAACTTCTCTTTCCAAACTCCCAATAACATGTGGTAGAACAACCTTTATAAAAAGGTCTTATTACTCCTCCTGTAAACTAATATAAGAGCGTTTCGATTACTACTTTAGTATTCTATAAAACGGAGGCAGTACTAAACTTCCCACCACTTGGGGCGCGACGTTGTGGAAGAGGAAGTCGGCCCAGGCCTTCTTGCCCTCGAGGTCGCTCTTCCGCGGCGTGGAGCCGTAGCCCTCGGTCCTGCCATCGCCCGAGTCCATGGCGTACCGTTGCTTCTCCTCCCGCGGCAGCGCGAAGAACCCGCGCCCCACGCGCTGCAGGTCGGCCACAGCCCCGGCCGGCACGCCGTGGCCCGCCACCTGGAAGATGCCCCATTCCCTCGCCGCCTCCACCATGCGGCGCCCGGCGAGGACATGTCGACCACGGGGATCTCCGGCGGCGTGGCCCGCGGAACATGGTGGTGCGCGGTTGTTCGTGCTCCGGCCGCACGAACTCGGGCGGGAGCGCGCCCAGTGAGCACGCCAGCGTCTGCACGCTCTGCGCCCCCGCCATTCCCGTCTGCCCTCCCCCCAATCGAACCGGGCGAGCATTTATACACCTCTCCTCTCGCGCCGGTTTGCGTCAGCCCACGAGCACGCGCATGGATGGGATGGGACGATCACGAACAACGGATCAGGGGCGTGCGGTTGAGGGAGCAACGGTGCAGCCGTATCGCAACCACTTTTGCATGGCCAGTGCCCAGTTGACAGCCTCGTCGCCGTCGGGCACGTGGCGAGTGGTGGAACGCGCGGAACACAACAGTCTCCGTAAGATATTCGCGGGGTCGCAGTTCCGTCCGTCCATGTCGATGTGATGAACTTGTCACTATCGATATCAAAGTTCCAGCTCCTCGTCGTACGGTTTGGAGTTCGATCGGTCGAGGTGGACAAGAGCTACCGCGGGGCCGGTGAGACACACCGACAGACGCCTGGAGCCAGCATGAGCAACCCATGGAGCGCTCGGCACGAGCAACCTATCATATCTCGCGTTGCTTATTCGCATGAACAGCTGCGTGATAATAACAACTAAAAGTCGATGTCAAACGAAGTCAAGGTGACAACAATCCAGATTAGTGTCTGCAGCTTCAACTTCTGCAGAGCCCTTCTAATGCTTAATATAAAGTCTTATGCAGAACCATTAGAACACCCTAATAATGTGATAAATCTACAAAGTACCACGATAAAATACTACTCCCTCCGTTCCTAAATATAAGTCTTTGGAGAGATTTCACTATGGACTACATACAAAGCAAAATGAGTGAATCTACATTTTAAATACATCTACATACATCCGTATGTGGTCCATAGTGAAATCTTTATAAAGACTTATATTTAGGAACAGAGGAAGTACTTAGTACTTGCTAGGCAGTGGAACTGGCGCAGCGGTAGATAGCATTACTGGAGTTGCCTTCCATAAAAATGTAGAGGAGGACGATCATCAAATAGGGAATGGTACCAATATGGCTTAGGCACCGGCCACCTGTCGTCCAAATTCTTTTCAGTGCAAATTCATGTTAAACAATACTAAATGAATTTGCAGTGCGAAACAGCACAAATACCTGTTTTTCTTAACTGTTGCGGCACCCATTATGTCAGTGGCATGGTCCATTCCTCTTTGTCATAGAAAGAAAGCAAATATTAATGTAAGCACACCGAATGGATATATATCTCTAGACAACAAGAACTGAGACAGATATAAATGAGACGACAAAACAGGGAAAGATGTACCTTCGAGATGGGAGATCAATCCCGCTTAAAACTTCCACGATGATTGCCCTCGGCAGGTAAGGAGTTACATCAGTTTCACCATAGAAGTTCATGCCAGCAAACAATCCATTATCAATATTAACAAGGGGCCCTCCAATCCCAACCTAGTACAAGAAATAAAATGGAGAAGTTGTAATGGCTTGGATAGATTACCATAACTTGGTAAATGTGTATCAGTAGATTACTGATTACAGGGAAAACACGCATAGATTCTGTCGCACCTATCTATATCGGTTACCATTTAAAAGGGATCCGGTGTACCTTCGTGATTTTACAAGTAGAAAGCTTAAGGTCTTCGCAAGGAAGTTTGTCGCCTGCGAGCTTCTTGACCGCTTTACCAATTGTCCCCAACTCCCCATCAATAATCCATCCTGAGCCCCACGCCCTATAGCTACTACTCTTGGAGGCCTTTTCGCCGTGCGGAAAATATACTCTGGCCGAATACCATATAGAGGCTTCTGAAGACTGATGACAGCAATGTTATAATCTGAATGGTACAGTTCCAGTGTCCCATCAACGACCTGTTTCGGTGGGAGAAGTACCTTAATCTGCAATGGTAGGTAAAGTCAACTCAATTAGCCATCATCTCACTCAGAGGACAAGAAAAGCAATTAGCCATCAACTCAATTAGGAGCAGCAACCTTCAGTTTCTCATCAATCTCATTTTCATCAACCCGACTTCTAACCAAACTGGCCGAAGTCAGAATAACAGGCGTACCAGTCTTATGCCACTTTATAAGTAGGCCTGTACATGAAAAAGATCTCACATCTCCTACACACAACAACTTTGGCCATTGGTCAGTGGAAACAAATACTAGAATAAATAGAATAACTTATCAACATATAACTGCAGAATCACCATCGTATGAAGAAAGTGAGACAACACGCCGGCAAATATTTGTAACAACTTTTTTTCGAAGTTTATCCCAGACATGCTCCTCAGAGCTACGAACATAGAAATTGCTATCACAGTCCTCATAACCATATAATTCACCAAAATCCTCTTCAAATGTATTAAGCAATCTCCCATTAACTGGTTATAGAAACAAGAACAGAAGTTGTGTCACAGCTATAAAAAGGTTACAGAAGATAGAAAACAGAACCATAGAAAGCAACGACTTACCTTCGAGCACAAGTGGTGGTGGCTGAGGATATCCGCATGATTTTAAATAGTTAACATGTGCCATAAACCCTGATGCAATAAAATGACCAATCTGAGTACTCAAGCTGATATGTAAAATAAAATCAACCTCCACATACGAGTACTCAGGAATTTTGGAACGATCATTCACACCTGATGGGACTATGCTGTTTACACCATCAGGCAAGGTATATTCACGGAAGTTGGTAGAGTTTGGCCTGCAATATAGAAAAATGTCTAGTTGTCACGATAAATAAATAGATACACACAAGTGCTAGTCCAACAGGAAAACAACATAAACCAACACGGGAGACAGGTCATAGAGAAGGAAAGAAGGTATGAAAGAAGACATGGAAATCAAGCTTATCAATACTAAACAGAAGTCATGAGAGGATAGAGCAGATAAAAGTAGGTTTGATGATCTTCAACACATCCATTTGAATTCCTTGCGATCTGATCCTTGCGGATAGGTTAATTGATCGATCTGATATTTTTTATTTGCTGTTGCTGCGGCAGATCATAGCGCTAGTGTTGACACGAGGGTGGAGGACGAGCAAAGAGATGCGGTTACCCAACATGGCCTTTCATGTAATGACTCGACCATCCTTTTTCAAGAGATACAAACTAATAGGCACTTCTTTATTACCGAAGAATAATCTCTTCCTCCCCACTCTTATAATCTCGAACAAGTTATATATACTATCTTATTCAATTCTTTATATGGTCTTTAAATAGGTGGATTTGTTCTATTTATTGTGCATTACAACATCTGCTAGCTTATTGACCATCCATTTTGAAAGTGAGATACATACCAGCACATCCTTTTTCCTAGATAAAGGATTTGCACATCCTTACATACACCATAAACCGGAAAACATCAACTGTAACCTGCTATAAATAGACCAACAACCATAGAGGCATGTACACCCAGCCAACCAGATAAGTATATAATATCCCTACAAGCCAAGCCATAGACCATACACATGACACCGAGGAGAACACATCAATATGTAAAGCAAAGACAGGGGCAATAACAATTATAGTTACATGATAACTAATAACGGGCTCATGCTAGAGTGCGGCGTACAGGCACACTTCCATTCCGCTAGTTAGCAACATGAGATGATGCAAGTGCCACCAGCGAGAGCTAGAACAAGCCAACTTGTTATTATTGCAGAGAATACTGTTGTGTGAGAACTCTTAATGCTTCAATGCTTGTATCACAAAGATGGTTCACCTTACAAGAGAGGAACTAGAACAGGAGGTGTGTTTTGAACAAAACAACTATAGATACACAAATTGAGGACGATAAAGCTCATAATCATAAGTACTACCCCCTCTGTTCCTAAATAGTTGTCTTTTTAGAGATTTTAAATGGACTATCACATACGGATGTATATAGACATATTTTAGAGTGTAGATTCACTCATTTTGCTCCGTATGTAGTCACTTGTTGAGATCTCTAGAAAGACAAATATTTAGGAACGGAGAGAGTAGAAGCACAGGAGACATACATTAACTTCTCCAAATAGTCCAAGCGTGCAAGAAGCGCCACACGGTGTAGGAAATAGGTAGTCTCCTCGTCGACATCAACCTTAATGCTCAATCCCACAACATACCCAGCTTGATTAATAACTGGCCCTCCAAGTCCAGCCTAGAACCAATAATAATAAAGCGGTAAGGATCATCACAAAGGAAAAATGACAACAACAAAAAATTACTTTGGTTCCTAAAGTTAGAATGGCAAAATTAAAGGGGGTAGGGATTACAATGCAATAATTTTGTTATGCATTTTTTTCATCATCCCAAAAAATTAGGAAAGAATCAACAGCTTACCTCTGTGACAGGACAAGGGAAAGGGATCAGATCATGCTCGATCAGATGATCTGCGCCTAGCAGCTGTGTTGGGGCATTAGAAGTGGCCATCAAAATACCCGAGCTGAAGGCTCGCCCATAAGCTACTAGATCATTCTGCCAACCAATATCGGAATGCAGATCTACAGGAGGTACATTTGCGAACCAAAAGGACGTGACAATAGCAATATGACTATCATATAGTCCCAAGAACCCATCGAAACTTTCTTTGTCATGAAGGCGCACATTAATCTATAGTGAAAAGAGTAAACCATCAGCCAACAGAACGATTACATTTACCTTGAAAAACAAAGCCAAAACTGAGAACACTGTGATTAGCAGCACCAACCCTCAAATTATCAGCTCTGTTTCTGTTTTTCTCAAATTCTGTAACCAAACGTTTTGAAGTCACAAATCTTGATACTACTGGATACCCCCTTCTCTTACGTCCTAAAGCTACGCCCGAACATGCAAATAACATCTTATCTCCTGTATAAAATTGTCATTTAGATCATGAACTAGTAATGGTTAGATACAAATTAGAAAATTCAAAAGCAGAAAGAAGCATAATTACCATCATATAAAGCAAGTGAGACAACACTGGAAGTCAACAACAAATCATCAGAAGCCGCATAACCAAATGGCTTCTCTACAAAACTCCGATTTGAAACAGGTGTATCAGGACATCCAAATCGTTCCAGATATTCTTCATGGAGCTTGTCCCAGGTCTTGTTGACTAATTAAAGAACATGGTAATTAAACCACGAGCACGAGTTCACTATAATGGGAAAGCAATATATGCAAGAGAAGGAAGAACCAACAAACATGAAAACACTGACTCACGTTGCACCATTCGCTCTATCATGCGTCTTTGGCGAGGAGTAACTGTTGACATCAAATAGTCCCTCCTGCTCTTCTCTGTCGGCCTGAAGCAAAAATCATTGGCCAGAAATGCTTAGTGGAGAATCATGTTCCTAGTAGATAAGAGGCCCAAAAAATGAAATTAAAAAGTCCAATTAAAAGTTAGACCCTCTGCATGGAAAAGAACTTCTAGAAAGAGGGTTTTTTATCACATCATTAATATTTTTTTGCCCCTTAAATGAATTTCATATTGGTAAGAGGTAAATGAGAACTAATAAGTACTAATCTAACTTTTTAATAAAACGCCTCATCTTTTCGACTTTATTTCTCATCTTATTGTAAATGACTTGTCCATCATATGAGAAATAAAGTTTTAAGTTGTCAAAAAGAACTGTATTATAATTTATAAATTTTCAAGTATTGCTAATATTAATTATCAGTATTGAAGACAAAATTGGGGGCTTATCCCCGGGCATCAGTTGGAAAGCAAAACAGAAAAGTCCTACTTTTCTGTTATTTTATCGAATTTCTCAAAATCCAAGTATTCCATGGGGAAATGAAAAAGAGGTGGAATTATTGGCAGCCAGTTCCTAGCACTACTGGTTATCATGGAGAGATACTGGGAGAGTCAAAGAGAAGTAGATGACATCTTAAAAGAAGAGGAAGAAGAAAATCTTTTGACTCAGAGATCAATCAAATACTCGACTCGAGCTGCTCCATGCGCAACTACCACTAAATAGTACTCCCTCCGTTCCGAAATATAAGACGTTCTGGTGGTGAGTAGCAAATTAAATCAGGAAATAGATGCTTACAGACAAAATATCTGCATTTTTTTAGAAATAATACTTGAAACCACTGAGTTGCGAGTAGCTTCTTGGTCCCTCTTCGTCTTCTTTCGCTCTATAATGCGTTCTTCGCAAGTGTCACCATGACTGGCTTCATGGCCCCTCTTCCTCCTCTCTCTCGGCATCTTTGCAGCCCTGAAGCAAAGAATAAATGGACAGAAATGCTTAGTGGAGCATCATATTCCTATCAAGATATTGGAGGCCCAAAGCAAAATTTAAAAGTAGGCGCTATGCATAGAAAAATAAATACTTCTAGAAACAAGTTCTTTTATCACGTCATTAACATAGTTTCTTGTCCCTTCTAAGAATTAGATCTTTGCTAAAGGGAACATATGAGAACTCATAAGTACGAATTTAACTTTTTTGACAAAATGCCTCATCCTTCTAATGCTATTGCAGCCAATGCATGCATTCAGTCTTCCTTGTGAACACAGATTGGATTCCAACAAATGCCATAGTCACTGCACACAGGAATAGCCGGCTTGCATTGGAAAGAGAAAAAATGTACAAAGGAGGGAGGGGGGCCTTGTTTGAGGAAATATCCAGAGAGGGAGGTGAGAGAGTTATTGGGTTAACTAATACCTAAGTTAAATTCTCCCTTTTGTTTATAACTCCCTCCGTCCGGAATTACTTGTCGCTCAAATGGATGTATCTTACTTGTCGCTCAAATGGATGTATATGTGCTAGATACATCTATTTGAGCGACAAGTAATTCCGCGCAGAGGAAGTACAAAATTGTATCATAAAATTTTGATTGCTAATAACGAACACCAAATTGAGAATCAATAAAAAAAATCAGTGTCTATGGGGACATAAGAGGTCGAATTACTTGCAGCCACTTATCAGTAGGAAAGGGTCAACGAGAGCAGATGAGATGAGAAAAGAAGAAGAAATCAAACTTTTCTAAAAGTATATACCAAAACATTTTGAGTAAATGCCCATCCTTGATATAAAAACTTCAAATATCTTGGGATGGCAATGTTCTCCAAAATATAATTTTCTAGTGCTATTTGCAGCCAATGCATCCTGTCTTTCTTGTAAACACAGATTGGATTTCAACAAGTTCCCTGTGATGCAATAATCACTACTCAGAGGAATAGCCAAATTGCATGGTTGCATAAGGGACACAACAATCTAATCGGTTCAGATTACTAATACTAACTAGTAGTACTATCGAACATTAAACTGGGAATCTAACCCTTGGTCCTTCAGACTGAGCTAATGAAAACAATCCTTTATCACAAAAAAAATGGAATCGGTAAATCGCACTGCTGTCTTATGGAGAAACAAAAAAGAAAAGAGGCCATTACTTGTCAAAATCTCGACGGGGGCAGCCACTACTGATTGTGATGGAGAGATGGTGGGAAACGAAAGGGTCAAGGAGAAGTAGATGTGATCTCAAAAGAAGAGGAAGAAGATTAATCTTCCTTCCGAGTCAGAGATCAGTCAAATACTCGCCTCGAACTGCTCCATCCGCAGCTACCACTAAATAGTACGTAGTACTAGCAAATGAGGAAATAGATGCTTACAGGCGCGTATAATTGGTTCCGCGCGCATATGCACAACGGGGACGGGATGCGCCGGCCAGCGTGGATCTGTGAAGAGGTGGCGGCGGCATTTTTTTTGTGCAACTTCGGGGGTATTTTTTTTGACGGACGACAGAAACCCAAATTCTCTTTATTATTAGGTAGAGATATAGAAAGAAACGTAACGTTCCCTCTTCCCTCTTACGTCAAATTTTTCATCCAACCTTCCCTCCCATCCCACCTTACGTACACTATCCCACCCTCCCGATTTTCCTTTTCACAATTGGTAAGCCAATCAATCATGATCAAAACAAACGATTAAAAACCGACCCCTTTCCTTCCATGGCTTGCACATCTAAGAATCGGATTGGAATCCTCTCGCCCTTTAATCTCGTGAAATTTTTAATGCACCTGCAATTACCATACCTTGAGATTGTTGAGTCAACCTTGGTCTTTCGGTTGCATGCATGCGGTAGCAACAGCAATAGCTTCCTTCGCGTGCAACGACTAAGTATTTTCCTAGTAAGTTTCCTTAGCCGGTGCAAGAGACTTTTTTTATTGATCTAAAACGAAACTTTATTCATTTGCAATAACCAGTACATCGTTTGTGAGGATCATTACAATTTCATTTGGAGGTTCCTCAAACCAGTCTGAAGTCGAAGAAAATCTAGCTAATCTAGCAAGTTCATGAGCTACTTTATTTGCCTCTCTATTACAATGTTCGAATCTAGTCGTGACAAAATCACAGGCATAGTGATAACAGTCCTCAAAAACTGCCGCCGCCGCCCCCGCTGATTGTCCTCCTTCCTGCACGGTCTCAACCACCTCCATGTTGTATGAGTTGATGATTAGGCGGTTACACCCCGCCCTTTGCGCCATTGTTAGGCCAAACTTGAGAGCTAAAGCTTCAGCCATCAAAACATCCGCACAATAGTCAATCTTTCCATTCCCTCCTGCAATGAACCTACCTTTGTGGTCTCTTAGGACTGCCCCCATCGTACCCTTCAACATATCATGATCAAAAGAGGCGTCAACATTAAGTTTCACAAAACCCCTAGGAGGACAGTACCAGCCCCCCTTTTTCATCGCCGCCTTTGGAGATGATGCATTTACAAAGTCGGATGTGAGAGCTATAATCCCCATTGCTATCTGATTTGCATTCTGAGTTAATTCCTTATGCACTAACTTTCGTATTTCCCATCATAGGTACCAAGCTGAAATAGCTATCATTTCACGTACATTTTGGTACCCCATAATACTCAAGTCTAGGTCTTGAAGAAGTAGAAGGTATTCCAATATTGCCTCTCCGGCAAGATCAACCTCACACGCTTTATCAATAATCACATCCATCCCTAGTCTCTTCCAAACCTCCTTTGCTTTACTATAGAGGAAAATCATGTGTTTCGTATCTTCGAAACCCTGAGAGCAAGTCGGGCAAGAGGGCGAGACCTTCACGTGTCTATTAGCGAGTGTTACCCGGCATGGGAGAGTGCCATGTAATGTACGCCATATTTTTTTTACTTTTGCTTGGCAGGATAACTTCCATATCTGACGCCAAATAGGATTTGGTGTGATTCGCTCCATCCCATTAGAATATTTGAGTCTACTCCCATACTGATAATTCCATTCCACCGAGTAAGCGGACCTTACCGAGAACATACCATTTTTTGTGTAACTCCAGGCAATGAAATTTGTCATATCATATTGCGAAAGTGGGATTGAAAGAAGTTGTGCGTCAATGGGCCACATAGTTTGTCTAATCAGTTCCTTGTCCCAATTGTTGGAAGCAGGGTCAATTAGGTCACTCACTTTTGATAGCAAATGGCTCCCCCCTAGGGGTCACAATCTTCCTAGTGACACATTTTGGGATCCAGGCATCTTTCCAGATATTGATGTTATGTCCGTTACCCATTCGCCATATATAGCCACGACTCAGAGTAGTTATACCTGCCATAATGCTCTGCCAGGTGAAAGAAGCGCCATGCTTTGGCTTAGACTTCAGCAAATCGCCATCAGGGTAGTACTTGGCCCTCAGAATAGTGGCACACAAGGAGTCAGGATTATCAATAAGACGTCATGCTTGTTTGGCGAGCAAAGCTAGGTTGAAACAGTGGATATCACAGAATTCCATTCCACCTTGGTTTTTTGGTACACACATTTTCCACCAGGCCATCCAATGCATCCTCCTCCGGTTCTCCTCATCTCCCCACAAGAAATGCGCTACCGCGTCAATGATTCCTTTACAATTGTTTTTAGGAATTTTAAAGACCGACATTGCATAGGTAGGTATGGCTTGGATCACAACCTTGAGTAGGATCTCCTTCCCCCCGGCGGATAGTAATTTTTCCTTCCAACCACTGATTTTATTAACAATTTGTTCAATCAGAAATTTAAAGCAGTCTGATTTGTCAGCACCCACGTTGGCTGGTAAACCCAGGTATTTATCATTCATTGCCTCTGTCATTATATTCAGCGTTGTACACATTTGTTCTCTGATCTCAACCGTTGTATTAGGACTAAAGAAAATGTTGGACTTTTCCACACTTACCAGCTGTCCCGACGCCGCACAATATAAATCTAATGCTGATTTCAGGGCCGCCGCACTATGTTGATTGGCTTTCATCAAGATCAATGAATCATCCGCAAAGAGAAGATTTGTGACTGGCAGGGCTTCCCTACAGACTTTATCTCCTGATATATTTTCGTTTTCCTCAGCATGTGTCAGCAATGCATTCAAGCCCTCTGTACATAGCAGGAAGAGGTATGGTGATAGCGGATCACCCTGCCTCAACCCTCTAGTAGGCTTGAAGCTCTCAGTTTCCTCTGCGTTGATCCTTACTCTGTATTCGACAGTCGAGACACATTGCATAACCAAATTCACCCATTCTTGACGAAAACCCAATCTCAACATAATCTCCTTCAGAAAAGGCCACTCGACTCTATCGTATGCTTTATGCATGTCAAGTTTTATGGCACACAAGCCCTCTCTATCTTCTCTTTTGTTCTTAATTGTGTGAAAACATTCACAGGCCACTAAAATATTATCCGTTATCAGTCTTCCCGGTACGAATGCACTCTGTGTTGGGCTAATGATTTCTGGTAAAAAAAACTTTCAAACGGGTAGCCACCATTTTTGCAATTATTTTGTATACCACATTACATAAGCTGACCGGTCTAAATTGTGTTACCTTTTCTATTGTATTAATCATAGGAATCATCACGATCGTCGTATCGTTCCAACCGGTCGGAATAGTACATGTGTTGATTGCTTTCAGGACCTCCTCAATTAGGTTGTCCCCCAGCATAGGCCAGAACCTTTTGTAGAAAATAGCATGTAGATCATCTGGCCCTGAAGCTTTTAAGTCCCCAATATCAAATAAAGCCTTGCGAACATCTTCCACGGTATAAGGGGCCAGTAGAGCACTATTCATTTCATTTGACATTCTCCTACGGACAAGTGATAAAACTTCTTGATTCGGATGTTGAACTTCCAATGTGAAAAGCTTTGAAAAATATTTAGTGATGTGATCCGTCAACTCCTTTTCTTTTACCCAGTTTCCAGATTCATCTAAGAGTTTCCTTATATTATTTCTTTTTTTCCTAGCCGTGGCAGCGTTGTGAAAGAAAGATGTATTACGATCCCCGTGCATCAACCAGTTCTCCCGTACTCTTTGTAACCAGAAAATTTCCTCTTGATCCAAGATATTTTCAATTACCACAATAATTTCCTTCTAGCGACGTCGAGATTCCACATCCAGAGGGCTACGTCTTAGTTTCTCCAATTCTTTTTTCAATTTCCTAATTCTCACCTTCGGTCCCTTTAGAGTTTCTCGATCCCAAGTATGCAGATCGGCATGCACTGCTCTCGTACGATCAGCAAGTGAAGGTCCAATCCCCGCAAGCTTTGCTTTCTCCCAAGATGCCTTAACAATTTCAATGACCATCTCTTCTTTCAACCACCTCGCCTCAAATTGTTTAACATGTCCCTCTGGTCGTTTAAAGATTTTTTTATCCAAAAAATCTGTATCTAGTATGATTGGACGATTGTCAGAATGAACATGTTCTTCGTTGATCACTCCCGCTCGTGGAAATTTATTTGCCCACGCTAAATTACAGACCGCCGATCAAGACGCTCACGAATTTCGCCTCTACTCCAAGTGAAAAGGTAACCTGTATAGCCTAAATCGTCGAGACCACAATCCATTAGGCATTCACGGAACTCTCTCATCATACCAAGTGGTCTTGCCATACCACCCTCCTTTTCCGAAGGATACAAAATTTCATTAAAATCCCCCAAAACCACCCAGGGGTGGTTACCCTTACTATGTAGATTGCGAGTATCATTCCAAGATAGATAGTGTTCATTCCAATTCGGGTGACCATAAAAACCCGTAAAACGCCATTGAACCACTTCCTCATACATGAACACAATATCAATAAAATGGGGCGAAACATAGTTCAACTCAACTTTATTCGACTTATGATAAAACAAAACTAGGCCACCGGCCTTAGCATCGCTTTCCACTACTAACATAGAGTCAAAACCTAAAGTGCAGCGAAGCTCATCGGCTTTACAATTATTCAAATGAGATTCAGAAAGGAAAATTAAATCTGCCCTTGTATGCTCATGTAGATCCCGGAGCTCACGAACTGCCGTGTTGGAGAGCATACCACGGCAGTTCCATCCTAGGATTTTCATTTTGCCCGGCGGTCCCTCTCCTCAGGGGCCGCCGATGTGCCATTTTCATCTTTCTCTTCACCAATCGATTCCACACCTTGCAGAACATACTCCTCCTCCTTCTCGTCAGTCTCCTTTGCAATTTGTGTAACCCCTCCCTCCTTGTTTTGGACTACTTCGACTCTACCAGTGCACACCCGCTTGGACGAGACGGTTACAACGCCATATAATATGCGCTCATAGCTCTCCATTTCTTTCTCAAAGGAGAACTCTAAATCGCTACCCTTCGAACAAACGCCAAAAGAGTGTCCCCCTTTTTCCCCAGTACTTGCTTACGAGCATCCTCATCTCTGTTTAGCCCCACTTTATTTTTATCTTTCTTTTTTGAATTGCCCTGCATGGGGTTCTTAGCTGCGTTGAATTTAAAGCGCAACACATTGTTCTCTGTACCACCTCCTACCATAGCGATCCTGTCAGTAACGGCGGTTGACAACGCTTCCAGCACCCCCGGCTGGAAAAGGAGTTGGCCAGCAACAGCTCCAGGCGCTGGGGTTTGGATGGACAACCCCAAATGCATGGTACCTAGGAGCGTCTGCCCCTCCAGGAGGGCCTGATCTGTAGTTGAAGTAGAGCGCCTGAGACCCTCCGGGTCCTGTGCTTCACCTTGAAGGGATGGCTCCAGGGGCTTGAGGCCCTGGAACAGAGCAGCCGGTGCACCCGCCCGATCCACCTGACCAAGCGGCACACCTGTCGTAGCATGCGCCAAAGCCCCCTGAGAACGGCCCTCCTGGCCGGTGGTCGTCTTGACGGAAGAAGCAGGCCCCTTATTAGAGACAGTGAGGCCACTTACCGCAGTGGCCACCTTGACGACATCCATGGGTTTGGCGTTGTTGATGTTTACGATACTTGTAGTCGAATTCTTGTCGCCTCGAGAGTAGTTCCCGAAGAGGAGACCCCGTCTGCTAGCACCTTGACTCTTCCAGTAGGGCTCAACACTAAGATTTGTAGGGAAGCAAACTACTCTCTTCTCACTTGGAATTTTACAAAACCTCTCAGAAGTATGGCCTACAATCCCACAACACTCACAATACAAAGCTAGCTTCTCATACTTTACATCAAATTTGAGTATCTCTGAACTACCTAAAGGGGTCATCTCTACAGAACATTTGAGAGGTTCATGCAATAAGATCTTCACACGCACACGCAAATATTTTTCAACAATTACATGGTTACGGTGCGATACCTCCAGCACCTCTCCGAGTTGATCCTCAAGAGACCGCCTTGTACTCTCCGTCTTAAGCTCGAATGGGAGATCCAAATGCTCATGACACCAAGGTCAACCTCCGTCGGGTCACCCTTGCCGTCGAACTCGGCGAAGATGAGCCCATCCCGCTTGAAGTGCCATGGTTGCACCTTCAGCACAAACCGACGGTCACCCTCAGCAGCAAAATTGAGGATGAACCTCCTTTCGTCGCTGGCCACCTCTTGGAGGGTGGTCACCCCTTGGTTCTTCCACGCCATGTTCCGGAGGTCGTCGAGGATGACCCTCGGGTTGGCCTGGAAAGAGGATAGGAGGCGTCCTACCACAAGGAAACCGGTTACGGCCTTGCGAGCAGCCTCCATGTCAATGAAAAGAGGCTGCCCCCCATCCCGAATGTGCCCCGATGACTTCGTCCCCAACTGGTGGAGAGAGGGTCCAGCTTGGGCAGTGGCCGGCGGTGAACACATAGCCGTGGCGTTCGTCACCACCACCCTCGAACCCTCTCCACTCGCTGGTTTCTTCCCCAAAACATCACTCACATTCCATCCCTGTCCCGCCATAGCGCACTCCTCACGAACACAGCAGGCGGTAGAAAAAGCAGAAGACAGACTAAGCTGCACTGGTGAGAGCGATAGCAAGGAAAGACCTCTCCCTGTGCCATAGATATAGCATGCCAGGACCCCCTTCCACCCCACATCAAAGTCAGAATTTAAGCTAATAACCATGAGTAATAGGCCATGAATGGGCAGTTTCCTAGTAACTACAGCAAAAAATGCTCCCTTTCCCTCAATTGATTCACAAACGGCAACAACAGGAACCAAAATCAGGGCCTGAATCAACTCTCTCTGGATATTCATACTATAATCTGGCGGATAGGAAAAATAAACAAGCGTGTCTACAGGTGCTGCCTTAGAAAACCAAGCGGAGATCACTCTATTGCCCCCCGATGTAATGAAAGCATCAATTTCCTAAGGAAAGATCGATGGCACGACCCCTTCCCGCTGAATACTCTTGCTAAATCCTACCTCAATAGAATGCTCTTCCAAATTAACAATCGCAGACGCCAAATCCCCTTTACAATAAAAAAAATTCCCGAAACAGAGTGACCCAAAACCGCGGAAATTGGGCCAACAGAGGATCTTGAAGATCGGATTGATCCTTCCCCGGAAGGAATAGAGGGGATCTCACCTTCCAACTTGCCAAAAAACTCCAACGCTCTTCTCCTCGAGGTCTCCAGGCAGCTTCTACGATCTGCCGCCCCGCGCAATATTCGCCTAGATTGAGCCCGAATCTCCTCCCAATCTCTCGCGCTGAAGTGTCCCCCGATGAGGCCCACTTCAGGCGGATCGACCCCTCCTCCCGGCTTTGCCACTGGCGCCGGCACTGCCATAACTCGCACTCACTCTTCGTCGCCGCCAGATCGCTTTCGCGGTCGCGGGAGCCCCCGTTTTTTTTGTAGAAGTGTAGACTTGACTGGAAGAGACTTGACCGGAAGTCTTCGTGTGGTATGTACGTAGTAGTTTCTAGGAAATGGCTTTGCATGGCCATGATAGTAGCCACCTAATTTCTAGTGTGTGCATGCTGTGCACATCCCGGCCTATAAAAGGACCCGACTCCTTCACTTGTAAATAAGCCAATTCAGAAGCAAAAGCATTCGGCTTCCACTAGTAGTACACCACCGTGTCTCCTCACTAATACATGAGTGTGTGTTCTTGGTAGTGTTCATGCTAGTGTTCCTCGTCCAGATATATATTGTGCTCTTTCCTTAGTCTGGTACTAGCTAGTCCGTAGTTTTGGGTTAACAATTGGCATCAAAGCCTCAGGTTATGCCGAAGCATATGCCGAAAGGAGGCATCACCGACGACGGTTCCAAGACCGCTGAGCAGAGCTCGACTGAGGACACCCGTGCGGCGGACGCGCTCGCGCTGCGAGGCAGGTCGGGAGGTGAGCTGGGTGCGCCAAGCTCCGTGCGAGACGTGGGCATGTCCAGTGCCTCCTTCCCTCTCCTCACGCGGACCAACTACCCCAGTTGGTCCATCCTAATGAAAGTCATCATGGAGGCGCGACATATGTGGAAAGTCATGGAAACCGGCGATGTCGAGTACGGGGAGGACCGGCTAGCGATGGAGGCGATCTTGCGCTCCGTCCTAGCGGAGATGGTGCTCACCCTTAGCGCCAAGAGGACGGCCAAGGAAGCATGGGACACCATCAAGACTCTGCGCATCGGCGTGGAGCACGTACGGGAGTCGAAGGCCCAGACCTTGCACCTCTAGTACGAGGAGATCCGGTTCAAGGCCGATGAACAAGTCGATGACTTTGCCTTGCGGCTGCAAGGTCTCGTCACCGAGCTCGCAACGCTCGGAGATTCCATCGACAACAAGATGGTGATTCTCAAGTTTCTCCGCGTCGTCCCCAGGCAGTACAAGCAACTGGCCTGGTCCATCGAGAGCTTGGTGGATCTCTCCACCATGAAGATCGAGGAGCTGGTAGGACGACTCAAGGTCGCCGAGGAGCACGGAGACGAAGCCAACAACCACGCAGGCGGCGAACTACTGCTCACCTGGGAGCAGTGGGACGCACGCCTTAAGCAGCGTGGCCACGACGGCTCTTCCGACAGTGGGGGAGGCGCCCCCACGGGAAGCAGAGGTCGTGGCAGAGGTGGAGGCCGCACCCAGGGCGGTGGCGGCAGCCGCGATCGCAAGCCAAGCCGGGCAGGGCGAGGCGCTGGCAACGGTGGCAAGTGCCGCTACTGCGACATGCCGGGTAACTAGATCCGGGATTGCCACAGGAGGAAAGCCGACGAGGCAGCCGCGACAACGGCAAACCTTGTCCATGCTGACGTGGACGGCGGGCCGGCAATGATGCTGGCAAGAGTCGAGCCCGTGCAGGAGAGCACAACGTCTCTCATGACCATGGCCTCGACAACCACCCATTCCGTGCAGGAGGCACGGAACCCGTCCACGGGAACCATCACTCCAATGATAGGCCACACCTTGACAACAACATTCTCGGGGCCTGTCGACTAGGAGGCGATGAAGGCTCGGGTGTGCGGGAGCCACACCCTGGTGATGGCGCCCCCAACAACCACGGGACCCGACGAGGTCGCACAATTTGGCGCGACAATGATGCATATGGCGGACCATGCTCCGACTGTTTGTGTCAAAACCGGCGGATCTCAGGTAGGGGCCCCGAACTGTGCGTCTAAGGCTAGTGGTAACAGGAGGCGGGGGACACAATGTTATCCAGGTTCGGGCCCTCTCTATGGAGGTAATACCCTACTTCCTACTTGATTGATCTTGATGAATATGAGTAATACAAGAGTTGATCTACCACGAGATCATAATGGCTAAACCCTAGAAGTCTAGCCTATGAGATTATGATTGTTGTCCTATGGACTAAACCCTCCAGCTTATATAGACAACGGAGGGGGCTAGGGTTACACAAAGTCGATTACAAAGAAAGAATCTACATATCCGAATCGCCAAGCTTGCCTTCCACGCAAAGGAGAGTCCTATCCGGACACGGGACGAAGTCTTCTATCTTGTATCTTCATAGTCCAACAGCCCGGCTCACGTATATAGTCCGGCTGCCCGAGGACCCCCTAATCCAGGACTCCTCAGTAGCCCCCAAACCAGGCTTCAATGACGATGAGTCCGGCGCGCAGATTGTCTTCGGCATTGCAAGGCGGGTTCCTTCTCCGAATACTTCAAAGTACCTGACTTAAAGAGCAGTGTCCGGCTTGCCATTTAATGACGCGCTCATCAGCTTCTGCACCTTCATAATTCCAGCTTCCACGTGTCGAGCGAATACGAGAGGTTGGGGCATTTTTGCATTTACCACCCTGACTATGTGAGAAAATTGTCTATTTAAAGAGACGGGGATCTTCAGATCTAATCCACACCATCTCCCCCAAACGAGGAATCCTTGGAGCCTTCCTGCAGAAACCACCCCAACATGGCTAGCGCTCCCAGCTCTTCCTCCCGCCCTCACGGCCCCAAACAGGGTGATTGGGAAAATTGTTCCGTATCCCATGGCAAACTGGTGAAGCTGCAGACCCAGGGATTTCTTCCCCCGCAGATCTAGTCCCCGTTCGAGCCGGATTATCTTCCTTCGACGGTGGGGAGCAGATGGAGAAGTTCCCCAACCCATCCAGGGGGGAACGAATATGCTTTGTTCCCTACTTGCTGAGAGGCGTCGGATTTCCAATCCATCCGTTCCTCCGAGGGCTTCTGGAGTACTATGGTCTCCAACTGCACAACTTCACACATGCCTCCATCCTGCATATTGCGGGTTATGTTGCTCTCTGCAAGCTATTTCTGGGTTGCGTGGCTCATTTTGAGTTATGGAAGAAGTTGTTTTCCCTCGTCCCTCATAATCAAGAGGGATCAATATTCCAAGTGGGCGGAGCCGAGATATGGCGCATCGCCGGGACCGGATACCTATCCGGCACGCCGAAGAAGGCATCCAAAGAATGGCCTTCCGAATGGTTTTATGTTGAGGACATCTCCCTTCCTGACCCAATCCGAAGGGGTCTTCCTGAATTTTCAAGTGCTCCATTGAAGAAGCGCCTCAGCTGGCGTCCTCGGAGCCCCAGTGTAAGGGCATATTTATCCCTAAGGTGTTTTGGTGATTGATGACAATGCTTTTGCAGACTAATCATGTGCGTTGAGTTTTTCAGAGTTTCATCCTTGGAACGAGATGATTCCCTCCCCTCGGAGTGTTATTCAAGACGGTGCAGCTCTTTCGTTTCTATGTTGGTGGACTAGTTTCGTAGGGGTCACCGTACTATCAAGAGGGGGTCCGCTTTGGTAAGGCTTGGGTGGAATCAACACGTACACATCCTTGTCACACCCTCTGAGCATTTCCGCTTCAATGGAGAGCTCTTTCCCCTTCTTTTGAGCATTGCTTGGTCCCAGCGGTAGTACCATGGGCCATAGCGGTAGTACCGCCCAAGTGCAACAAGCGGTAGTACCGCACCTCAGCGGTAGTACCGCTTGGAGCCCTCCGCCATAGTACCGCTGCGGCTCTGTGCTCCTACTGCCTCGACTCAAGGGCCCTTTTTCTCGTGTCGGGTTTTGCGGCACTCATGGTTTTAAATAGTGGATAGCGGGCTGGTAGCGGATTGGGGTCCGCGTAGTGAAATGCGGATAGCGGGCGATATTGCGGGTGCTATGTCCATGTAGCGGATTTGTAAAAGCACTGGACTATTGGTTATATTTCTAGATCCTTAACAAAAAATATTAATATTTAATTTGATCAATAGCGGACGCTATTGCGCTAGCGCTATTGCGGACGCAATAGCAGATGCTATCTCCGCTATTTTAAACTATGGCGGCACTAGTTGCGGCAGTAGAGGCGGTAGTACTGCTCCTAAGCGGTAGTACCACCCTTACCATCGTGGTAGTACCATTCAGGGTCCAGGACCTCGCTCCCCTCCTTTGCGCGGCAGTACCGCTAGGTGGGACGGTAGTACCACTGGTCTCAGCGGTAGTTGAGGGAGTCCTGGACTAGGGGGTATCCGGACAGCCGGACTATATACTTTGGTCGGACTGTTGGACCATGAAGATACAGGACTCGAGACTTCGTCCCATGTCCGGATGGGACTCTCCTTTGCGTGGAAGACAAGCTTGGCGATACGGATATTAGATCTCCTTCTTTGTAACTGACTCTGTGTAAACCCTAGCCCCCTCCGGTGTCTATATAAACCAGAGGGTTTGGTCCGTATAGGGACAATCATAATCATCATAGGCTAGCTTCTAGGGTTTAGCCTCTACGATCTCGTGGTAGATCAACTCTTGTAATACTCATATCATCAAGATCAATCAAGAAGGAAGTAGGGTTTTACCTCCATCGAGAGGGCCCGAACCTGGGTAAAACATCGTGTCCCTTGCCTCCTGTTACCATTAGCCTTAGATGCACAGATCGTGACCCCCTACCTGAGATCCACCGGTTTTGACACCGACATTGGTGCTTTCCTTGAGAGTTCCTCTGTGTCATCGCTGCAAGGCTCGATGGCCCATCTCATTGTCAAGGACAACATCACCTCTAGGGGAGCACTGGTGGTAGGCCAAACTCTCCGACTCGGCAGCTTCTTCATGGCTGCCCGATCGGCTTCAGCGCCGATGATGACCTCTCGGGTCATCAAAAACAGCCTCCACGTCAACTCGGAACTCGCCGAACAGATGGATCCAATGGAGCTCTCCTCCCTCAATGAGCTCTTGGATCGCATCGCTGCTTTGGGAGTCGCTACAGACTATGATCGGATTGGGCTTAAACCCGACCAAAGGGATATTAAATCCCCACCGGTCACCCACGAGATAGCGGTAGTGGAGGAGCCACACATGGATTATCCCTCTATTTTGAGGACGAACTATGTCCAGATTACCGAGCTCTCTGAGCCGGATACCCGTTCGTGGGAGGACATGACCCAGGCCCCGAACTTAGAATCGAGCAACAGGCTGGAAAAATCGGGCGGCTCCCCGGAGCCCGAGCTGCCAAGCCCGGAAGCTCCTCTGTCCCGAGGCGTTAGATCGGATCAGAATCCAGATTTAACTACACCCACCCACCCAGACTTAAGCCGTCTCTCCCATGTCAGACAAGAGCCCCAAGAGACAGTACATCGCTACTGGGCCAGATTCCTCCTTGTGATAAACAAGATCAAGGACTATCGCGAGGAAGACGCAATCTCACTTTTCTGCAAAAATTGCACAAGCAAAGGGATCCTTAATGCTATAAGTCGCCGTGACATAGTACACTTTGCCGACTTAGCAGCCATAGTACAGAAGTATTGTGCGATGGGAAGTGCCTGGAAAACCCAAACAGACTTTTGGGATAATCCGACTCTCACTGAACCCTTCCTCCGAGCTAAAAGGGCAAACTCTCATAAGTTACCCGATCCAATTCCCAAAAAACCAAAGCCCACTCCAGGGCGTGGAACCGTATTGGAAATGGCTCAATGGGCCATGCAAAATTCATGGCACGCCGGATACTACGCCAACGCACAGCCTTAGAGCATGTTGGATACTCCAGCAGGTAGCAAAAAGCGGTGAGGATCTTCTTGTAAACCATAAAGCAGAACAACATCCCGCCAAAGACAACAATGTGGTACTAACAGTCTTCAAGACTTTCGCCTCAAATAAAAGGCGCAAGCGAGTTCATCGAAATTTCGCTGAAATCTGCCACGTGGCAAAAATAAATCCGTGGAACGACACTGCTATAACTTTTAGTGCAAGTGACGAACCTCAATTCCAAATAGTCCGGGCACCAGCAGCTTTGGTCCTTAGCCCAATCGTGGACGGCTTTCGGCTCACTAAATTACTCATAGACAATGGAAGCAGATTAAACTTGATCTATGAAGAAACACTCAACAAGATGGAAATTGATAAATGCCGCATTGAGCAAAGCGACACGACCTTCAGGGGAATCATCCCTAGTTGGGAGGTACGGTGTGCGGGAAAAATCACACTCGATGTGGTATTCGGCACCCCGGAGAATTACAGGTCCAAAGAAATCACATTCCAAGTGGCTCCCCTCAGCAGCGGATACCACGCCCTTTTAGGGCGTGACGCATTCACAAGCTTTCAAGCTATACCCCATTACGGGTACATGAAGCTTAAAATGCCCGGACCCAATGAAATCATCACTCTAGCTAGTGACCCGGACGTCGCACTCCGCGCCGAAAACAAAACTGCAGCACTAGCCCTGGAAGCATTATCCGAAGCCCTAGCAGCCGAAGAACTAACAACGTTGTGCGCCACAGTGGACAGGGATGACGTGATACTCGACAAACAACCCAAGTCCACCTCATTTAAACCCGCAGACGAGATAGTCAAATTCCAGGTCCACCCAACCGACCCCGTAAAGACAGCCTCCATCGGGACACAGTTGAGTCCCATAATGGACGCTGCACTACGAGACTTCCTACGCAAAAATTGGGACATTTTCGCCTGGCATTCTTCAGACATGCCGGGCATCCCATGCAGGCTGGCCGAACACAGCCTCAATATACTGAAAGGATACAAGCCAGTCAAACAGACTCTTAGGCGCTTCTCAGAGCCTAAACGGAAAGCCATGGGAGAAGAGCTAGCCAAGCTACTTGAGGCCAGATTCATCAGAGATATCAAGCATCTGGATTGGCTGGCAAACTTGGTAATGGTACCAAAGAAGGACAAATCCTGGCGCCTATGCGTGGATTTCAAAGACCTCAACATAGCTTGCCCCAAGGATCCCTTCCCCCTCCCTCACATCGACCAAATCATCAACACCACCGCAGGACATGACTCACTATGTTTCCTCGACGCATACTCCGGATACCATCAAATAAAGATGGCAGAGTCCGACCAAGCCGCAACGGCCTTCATAACGCCATATGGTCCCTTCTGCTTCAACACTATGCCTTTCGGGCTTAAAAATGCCGGCGCAACCTATCAACGCATGATTCAAACATGCCTGGAGAAGCAAATTGGCAAACAAGTGGAGGCATATGTGGACGACGTGGTCATAAAAACAAGACACGTCGAAACCTTAATAGATGACTTGAGACTTACGTTCGACAACCTACGAACATACGACATCAAGCTCAACCCGGAAAAATGTGTCTTTGGCGTACCCTCCGGGAAGTTGCTCGGCTTCATCGTTTCCAATAGAGGAATCGAAGCAAATCCGGCGAAAATTCGAGCTCTGTTACAGTTGGCTATCCCAACAGACCTCAAGCACATCCAGAAACTAGCTGGATGCGTGGATGCCTTAAGCCGCTTTATCTCCCGATTAGGAGAAAAGGCACTACCTCTTTACCGCCTTCTTCGACGCACCGAACACTTCGTGTGGACGGATGCAGCCGCGGCTGGACTGGATGAAATAAAGACCCTATTGGCCACTAATCCTGTCCTAATAGCACCCAATATTGGTGAATATATGCTACTATACATAGCTGCAACACATCAAGTTGTAAGCGCAGTGCTCATCATCGAACGACGGATACAAATTCCCGCTCCAAAAGCCGGTATATTACGTGTCCACTATCCTCGCCCCATGCAAATCCCGATACCCACACTATCAAAAGATAGCATAGGCGGTCTTCATGGCATCTCAGAAACTACGACACTACTTCCAGGAGTGTGCGATTACGGTGGCCTCCGAAGTACCACTCAACGACATAATAAACAACCGCGACGCCACGGGACGGATTGCTAAGTGGGGCATCGAGCTCCTTCCGTTTGACATAACATACAAACCACGGCGGGCTATTAAGTCGCAAGTATTGGCTGACTTTGTCGCCGTATCGACAGAAGCCAAACTCCCTAAAGAGTACGACGCGTACTCTAATTGGATCATGCACTTCGATGGCTCTAAAATGCTGGCCGGATTGGGAGCAGGTGTAGTCCTGACTTCCCCACCGGAGACATGGTCCAATACGTACTCCAAATATTATACACAGACTCCAACAACGTAGCCGAATACGAGGCTCTGTTGCATGGTCTTCGGATGGCAGTCTCTATGGGCATTCAACGACTGGAGGTGCACGGGGATTCAAACCTCGCAATATCACAAATAAACGGAGATTTTGATGCCAAGAATCCGAAAATGGCGGCCTATGGTAATGCTGTCCTCAAAATGTCAGCTCGGTTCGAGGGGCTCGAATTCCACCATGTGGCTCGAGAAAACAATCAAGCGGCGGATATCCTCGCCCGCATCGGCGCTAAACGCGACCCTGTCCCACCTAACATATTCCTGGAAAGACTGTTCAAGCCATTCGTGGTATGGGAAGCGGAGTCCGGCAACACTAGCCCGGATCCGAATACAACCCCAGATTCCGAACCATCTGACGTAATCAGAGGCTCCGCCACCAAAATAACACCTTCGGCCCACAAAATCATGGCTGTAATCGCCTCATGGACCGAGCCTTTCTTGGCCTACCTAAATAGGCAGGAGCTCCCCGAGGACCAAAATGAAGCACGTTGTATTGTGCGGCGTTCCAAGGCCTACAAAGTCCATGAGGGAGAACTCTCTAAGAAAAGTGCGGCCGGAGTGCTCCAAAGGTGCATCTTCGAAGAGGAAGGGCGACAGCTCTTGGCTGAAATCCATGCCGGACTCGGCGGGCACCACGCTACGGCTCGGGCACTTGTTAGCAAGGCCTTCCGTACAGGCTTTTATTGGCAGACAGCCCGAGCGGATGCACAGGACCTTGTCCAACACTGCGTCGGTTGCCAGCTCTTTGCTAATCAGAGCCATATGCCCCCTACCGCTCTCCAAACAATCCCCATTACTTGGCCCTTCGCGGTTTGGGGGCTGGATATTGTCGGACCTCTTAAAGGGGGAAGCCATAAGAAAAATACTTATTGGTCATGGTGGACAAGTTCACCAAATGGATAGAAGCCAAACCAGTTAAAACGGTCGAATCCGGACCAGTGATAGACTTCATATCAGGGGTTGTACACCGTTACGGCGTCCCCCACAGCATCATCACTGACAATGGCTCAAACTTTACAGCCGATGAAGTGAAAACTTGGTGCGGCAAGATGGGCATTAAGCTCAATTATGCCTCCATCTACCATCCCCAAACAAACGGCCAGGTCGAACGTGCAAACGGTCTCATCATGAGAGGATTCAAACCCAAACTAGTGCGGTCCTTGACAGAATCGGACACGCACTGGGTCGAGGAGCTCGACTCCGTACTCTGGGGGCTGCGGACCACGCCGAATCGCACCACCGGATACACACCATTTTTTATGGTGTACGGCACAGAAGCAGTACTACCCTGCGACATAATCCACGACTCACCTCGCGTGCGCATGTACGAAGAGAAGGAAGCCGAGTTAGATCGGCAGGACAACTTGGATGCCCTGGAGGAGGAGCACGACATCGCAAAAGCCCGTTCCGCATTCTATCAGCAGCAGGCTCGATGGTATCAAAGCAGAGAAGTGCGGGCCAAAACTTATAATGTTGGCGAACTCGTTCTATGCCTACCGGACAAGAAGAAGGACAAGCTCAAACCTAAGTGGGAGGGTCCCTTCATTATTGAAAAAGTTCTCACCGGAGGAGCGTATCGCTTGCGTAATGCATCCGATAATAGACTCGAGCCAAACCCATTGAACGCGGGCAGACTCCGGAGATTCTACGCCTAGTGCCGAACTGCGTGTTTGTCTCCTTACCCCCCTTTTTAATTATGTTCCTCCCCTTTTTCCTTTCTCGCCCTTTTCCCTTCTTCACACAAAGTATTCAATACAGTGCGGATGCTCGGATCACTCCGGCCACACTATGTGTGTAAAGCATACCTAGGGGCTTCCTATACGGAAGCTAAATATAATTACTTTCATGGCGTCTTTCCTATCACATATGCGTTCTTTTTCCATATGTGCCTTTTCTTCACCATTATATGCATCGATATGACTTAAGATGTGGCCATGCTGGGTTGCTTGGCTCTTGTGTTTATGCCCTACGTTCCCGTTAATTCGGCTAGGGCATAAGGGGAGCACTTCTGCGATTGTTACTGCCGGTTCAGCCGGATGTGTACCTCAGATTGGGTGAAGCCGAAAGCTAGCGTTCTTAAGGGAATATTCGGTCGGTGAACAAAAGATGTTTCTTTCATTCATTACAACGTGAACCCCAGAAGTTTTGTATCTTGCGTTTTTGTTCGCAGTTCGGACATGCACATCGATGCATGCGTACCCAGGGAAAGGAACCCCTAACGGAACTATTCTCCTTGGAAGATGTTTCTTACTACCCATGTAATATAACATAACTAGTTGGGTACTTGTCTGTTCAAGCACTTATGACCCCTACGCCTGGTTTCCACACATACCCCGGTTCTGCATAACTAAGCGGGTATTCGGATACACCCCGGACTGTCGGATCCGGGGGCTGAAGCAAAAAGGTTTGCCATGACAAATGATTTTTTAATCCAGCTAGGGACTACATATGTCCATTGAATTACATAGTCACTTGGACTGACTATATTCTTCCTCTATACCGTCCAACAGGCTATCTAGCTTACAATCCTGTTGGGAATACTTTGTGGCTAACGCTACCTGGTCATACACCTGACTCACGGGAATTTCTTGCCCATCTGGCCCTGCCGGTCCGACTTCGGCCATATGGTTTGGGTCAAGCTTGGTGTAGCGCGTCTTCACCATGGCCCAGGCTTCCCTGGCACCTTGTCGGCAGGCTGACATCTTCCACGACCGGAAGCGCCGTCGTGCTCCTTGGAGCATATCCACGAGCTCCCCCATGCCTCTTGGCAGGGAAGTCGATGGCCACAAGGCCTAGGCAATACCCTGCATCACCTGCCGAACTCGTTCGTGCAGCTGTGAGAGGTCTTGCAGTAAATCGCCCCCGGACCCGGGCATCTCCTCTTCGGGACGACCCGTCAACATACCTACAGATATGAAACTCTTTCATATGCTTCCTCGCCGAGCTGTACTACAGTTCGTCTAGGCACTTACCATAAATGCCGTGACGAAGCCTTCTGTTCTCCTTCATGGAGTCCGCCAGCTGAGCTCGAACATCTGATAATTCGACGCCCAGCCGGACATTGGCATCTTGGAGATTGTTCTTCTCCTGCCTAACCTGTGTAAGCACACGCTCGCCAGCCTTCAGCTATCTTTGGAGATGCGACTCGCTATCTCTCAGGATCTCCGGATTCGTCCCGAGATTGTCTACAGAATTTTCTGTTAGACTTACGAAGCAAGCCAATTGCTAACTGGTATATTCCTTTAAAATTTCTCTATTGAGACAAACATTACCAGATGAGGCCTTCTGGGATTCCTCTAGTTTGGCAACCACGGCCCTCAGCTGGGTCTTGCACTCCTCCAGCTCTTGAGACAATTGGGTATTCTTCTCTACAAAAAACTGTGCATAAAATCATCCTTAAATCAGTTGTTCCAACCTTTTCAAGTCTCAGGGTGTAACGCCCCGGATGCGATGCGCCAGGTGTCCGCCAGTTATTCGCCGTGTTGCCATGTCATTTGCTTGCGTGTTGCATTTTATCATGTCATCATGTGCATCTCATTTCACATTCGTGTTCGTCTCATGCATCCGAGCTTTTTCCCCGTTGTCCGTTTTGCAATCCAGCACTCCTATGTCCTTCGGCGTCCCCCTTTTTGTCTCCTATTGTGAGCGGGTGTTAAACTTTCTCGGAATGTCCCGAGGTTTGCCAAGCGGCCTTGGTATAGCACCGGTAGACCGCCTGTCAAGTTTCTTTCCATTTGGAGGTCGTTTGATACTCCAACGGTTAACCGGGTATCCGTAAAGGCCTCTTTTGTTTGCAGCCCAACACCCCTTCCAAACTGGCCCAAAACCCAGCAAACTCCCCTCCATGCTCTCGGTCGTTCGATCACGATCGCGTGGCCGAAAACCGCACCTCATTTGGACTCTCCTAGCTCCCTCTAGCTATAAAAAGGCCACCTCCCCCGAAATTCACGGATGAAATCCACCCCTAACCCTAGATCATTTCCCCTCCGTGCCGCCGGACGTTTCTTCCTCCGCCGCCGGACATGTCCGCCCGCCGCCCCGACGAATCACACAGCGCGACGTGTCGCCGCCGCCGTCTCCACCGCGCGGGCCCTCCGGGCCCAGCCGCGGCCCTCCCGGCCCGGTCGGTCGCCGCCGCCAGCCCGCGCCCCGCGGCCCGCCTCCCCGCCGCCTGCTCCTGCTCGCAGGAACCCTAGCGCTGCCCGGCCCCGCTTCGCGCCGCCGGCCGGAACCTCGCCGGTGCCGCCCGCCAGCCGCGACGCCGTCCCGGCCGTGCGCCGTCCCTGCCGCGCGCCTCCCGCCGCCGCAGATCCAGCCCGGGGCCGCGTCCGCGACCCCGCGCCTCACCGCCTCGCCGCCTCCTGATGGCCGGAGCCCGAAGCTCCCTGCCGCCTCCTCGCTCGCCGGGCTCCGGCGCCGTCCGCGCGCCTCCGGCGTCGCCCCGCGCTCCGCGCCCGGATCCGCCCGATCCCGGCCGGAGGAGCTCGCCGGCCGGCCAGATCCGGCCCTCCCGAGCTCCCTCGACCTCGCCGGCGACTTCCCCGGCCACAACTCCGGCGAGCCGCCGCCTGCTTCGTTTTTCGTGCCGCGGTCAACCCTAGATCCGGAGTGGTAAAATATGCTAAGTCCCTGATATTTTGCACATTATCATGCCATGTTCATCGCATCATAACTTGTTGCATACTGCTCCGTTTCGTGCGTGTAATATGTCAAATTGTTCGTCTCGACGAGTACTTCATTTCATTCCATTGCATAATGTTCATTTGAGTTTATTTTGATGCCCGAATCATCATTGCAAGAGTGCATGTTGCTGTTGACCTGCTGAAACTGTTATAACATGCTCATTTGTCATTTTTGCCATGTTTGATGTGTGCATCCTATGAGGTTGATGTCTACATGTGTTTTGAAGTATGCCATGCCATCTTTACAGAGGTGCTATCCATGTATTTTTGTGAGTCTTGTACTGAGTGCATCAAGCTTGTTAAGTAGTGTACTTGATATTGCTGTTTTCCTGACTGATTCTGTTATAATATGATGCTATGTTAACCTGCTGCTACAACTCATTCTGTGCATAATCTATAGATGTTCACTAAGGATGTTTTGTTATACATGTCATGCTCTATCCATTCATGCCCCTGGTTGCATTTATAGACTGCTGTAACATGTTGTAATATTGCTCCAAACTTGCTAAATAATGTTGCTGTCGGCCTGTTAACATTAAGTTCAATGTTGACATGTGTTTTGTTAGTGATCCATGCACCCTATGAACTTGTTCTTGCCATGCTTAGCTTCTCAAACATGTCTTCTTGCTGTTGGTTGCCTTTCCATGCCATGTATTGCTTTGTAGTGAGTGGTTAAAGCTCACCAACATGCCTACTTATTGTTGTTCCTGCCATGTATAAATCTGTCATATCTTTTACCATGTTTACATGGGTGCCATCATATTTTCTATGCCTTTTTGGCTCTTGGCCAGTAAGGGATTTTGTTCTATGTAATCAATAGATTCATGCCATGCCTTTGTTTGCCATGTTAAGTTCCTGTAACATATTGTTTGATAGCTCTAAACATTGCAACCTGATGTTATTTCTGCTAAAGTCTGAAACTGTTATTATTTGCAATCTTTCCATGTCTTTTTGAGCATGTTCTAGTTGTTTCTGGAGATAGCTCAGTGTTCATGTTTTGTCATGATTTACCTGTACTTTATGCCCATGCCTTTTTTTATTACGTTGGGATACTGTAGCATGTTGTTTTGATGCTTGCTAGATGCCTAGTTGCTGTTATGGACAGATTGTTGTTATGTCTTGTATAGAGTGTATGTGTTGAACCGTTGCTCCGTTTTGAGTGTGCTCTTTATGAAACTTGCTTGACTTTGCATGTAGTTCCATATTATCATGTTGCATCCATATTTTGAGGTGTTTGCTTGATTTTTGTTTGCATTTTGCATCAATGCCATGTTTAACTTGTTTTGCTCATATCTTCTAGGCCGTAGCTCCGAACTAAATGAACTTTATATGTAACTTGACTAGAATCTCGTGTAGATCATCTTGGTGCATCTTAACTTGCTGTTTAACAACTTGAACATAATGTTTATTCAGTTCTGGACCAATTTCTAAATTGGCATATGAGGACTTATCGGAATTGTTATATGTTGTTTCCGGCCTCATTTAAACTTGCCTTGATGTGTTGTTTTCTTGTTTGCATCATCTCTTGCCATGAGTGGCTTCATGTAGCTTTGTCATGCATCATGCTTGTTGTGCATCATGTCTTGCCTATGTGTGGTGTGTTTACCATGTTGTGTGCTTCTTCTCGATAGTTCCTGTTTCGTTGCGATCGTGAGGATTCGTTCGTCTACGCTTGGTTCGTCTTCGTGGCTTCATCTTCTTCATGGACTCGTTCTTCTTCCTAGCGGGATTTCAGGCAAGATGACCGTCACCTTGGATCTCACTACTATCATTGCTATGCTAGTTGCTTCGTTCTATCGCTTTGCTGCGCTACCTATCATTTACTCTTCAAGCCTCCCAATTTGCCATGTCAGCCTCTAACCTTTTGCACCCTTCCTAGCAAACCATTGCTTGGCTATGTTACCGCTTTGCTCAGCCCCTCTTATAGCATTGTTAGTTGTAGGTGAAGTTGAAGATTGCTCCATGGTGGACAGGGTTATGTTGGGATATCACAATATCTCTTATATTATTAATGCATCTATATACTTGGTAAAGGGTGGAAGGCTCGTCCTTATGCCTGGTGTTTTGTTCCACTCTTGCCGCCCTAATTTTCGTCATACCGGTGTTATGTTCCCGGATTTTGTGTTCCTTACGCGGTCGGGTGATTTATGGGACCCCCTTGATAGTTCGCTTTGAATAAAACTCCTCCAGCAAGGCCCAACCTTTGTTTTACCATTTGCTTCACCACCACCTACTTTTCCCTTGGGAGTCACTCTCTCGAGGGTCATCTTTATTTTAGCCCCCCCGGGCCAATGCTTGTCTAAGTGTTGGTCCAAACCGAGCGATGTCCGGCGCCCCCTGGGCAACCAGGGTCTATGCCAACCCGACGTCTGGCTCATCCGGTGTGCCCTGAGAACGAGATATGTGCAGCTCCTATCAGGATTTGTCAGCACATTCGGGCGGCTTTGCTGGTCTTGTTTTACCATTGTCGAAATGTCTTGTAAACCGGGATTCCGAGACTGATCGGGTCTTCCTGGGAGAAGGTATATCCTTTGTTGATCGCGAGAGCTTATCATGGGCTAAGTTGGGACACCCCTGCAGGGTTATAAACTTTCGAGAGCCGTGCCCGCGGTTATGTGGCAGATGGGAATTTGTTAATGTCCGGTTGTAGATAACTTGACACCAGATCCGAATTAAAATGCATCAACCGCGTGTGTAGCCGTGATGGTCTCTTCTCGGCGGAGTCCGGGAAGTGAACACGGTCTTTGGGTTATGTTTGATGTAAGTAGGAGTTCAGGATCACCTCTTGATCATTACTAGTTGACGACCGTTCCGCTTGCTCTCTTCTCTCTCTTATTTGCGTATGTTAGCCACCATACTTGCTTAGCCGCAGCTGCAACCTCACCACCTTACCCCTTCCTTTCCCATTAAGCTTTGCTAGTCTTGATACCCATGGTAATGGGATTGCTGAGTCCTCGTGGCTCACAGATTACTACAACAACAGTTGCAGGTACAGGTTTTGCAATGATCATGACGCGAGAGCGATGTTTACTTGTTTTGGAGTTCTTCTTCTGCTTCTTCTTCGATCAGGGGAAAGGTTCCAAGTCGGCAGCCTGGGCTAGCAGGATGGATGTCGTTTGAGCTTCTGTTTGTGTTTTATCCGTAGTCGGATGTTGGTCTTATGTATGTTGTATTGTTGTATTCATGTGGCATTGTATGCCTTTTGTATGTATCCCTATCTATTATGTAATGTTGATGTAATGATATCCACCTTGCAAAAGCATCTTCAAGATGCGCTTCTATCCTTGGTGGGACCTTCGAGTTCCTTTAGGATAGGGTCGCATCTTGGGCGTGACACAGGGGCTACTGCTATACATGCTTATCAAATTTCCTTACCCGTATATCTTTTGCATACTGGTCCGTCGCTCGGGCGAGCCCGCCTTGAGCAGCTCGGATGTATGCATCTCCCGAATTGAAAGCATTAAATGCCTCTTTGGAATAGACGCTATTCCGAAGTACGGCCCGTCGGCGCCGGTGATTCATGGCACTCTCTACTTCGGAATTTGTGGCGGAGAGCATATCCGCATCCTCTATCGGAGGACAATCCGGCATCGGCCCCGCATCGGCCTCCTCTCTCGAAGCCGGTTCTAGAATTCGGTTGGTAGAGGCGTGACCGGCAGGATCTCCGGATATAGTCCAGCGACTCCTCTTTCTGCTGGAACACGATGGACGTTGTTACATTTCAAACACGATAATCACAGAGCAGGTTTTTACCATACCTCTGTAACGGCGTTTCGGCCCTAACCGCCTTCCTCTTAAGCCTGCCTGACCCGGACGCCCTTTGCCGACGAGCCCCCAGGGGCTCGGCGCCGCGTTCCGAAGGTCGTCTCTATAAAAATACGATATTTTATGCATAAGGCATGGTATCAGAAAGGAGTCCTCTTCAGAGGACAAGGTTTCGACTTTGCTTACACGCGATGCAGGTAGCAGTCCGGGATAGTCGGCGATAATAGCCACCGAGGCGCCATCGTGGCTGGCATGATAAAATGTCCCGTTGATGAGCTCCACAGATATATCCGGATATTCTTCAAGTCCTGGATCGAAGGCCCTTCCGGGGTCCTCTGGCTGTGGGGAGGGGCTGTTGAATCCTTCCATGGCCCTCCTCAGTTCCTGCTCAGAAATATCGAGGTAAAATATCATGATGAAGAGTGCTAGAACGAATAGAGTGGGGGAAAGAGTGACGACTTACCCATCTTGGGGGGTTGTACATGGAAAATCCATCACGCGGTTTAATGCGAGGTAATTCTTCTTCTTCTCCTTTATACAAATCAGACAGTATTCTCGCCAGAGCAGTGGCGAAGTCCGGACCTTTACAGCCATAGCGGGTGGCATCATCTTCCCCATTGTAGTGCCACATGGGCTTCCCCCGATATTGAAGTGGCTGCACCCCCCGCATTATGCATATTGCCATAACCTCGACTATTGTCAGCCCTGATTTGGCCAGTGTCTTTATCCTGCTCATCAGGAAGTGGACTTCTCTGGTATCTTCCTCTTGGGGGCCCCGAGGGCGCCAACTTCAGCGTGTCTTCGGCGGAGCGTTATTGAACTGAGGAAGGCCCGGCC
Organism: Triticum timopheevii; assembly: GCA_963921465.1. Lineage (NCBI taxonomy): Eukaryota > Viridiplantae > Streptophyta > Magnoliopsida > Poales > Poaceae > Triticum > Triticum timopheevii. The sequence goes on from OY997272.1 coordinate 502,022,818, forward strand.
GGATTGGATCTGGAAGGGGAACGTCATCAACATAAAACCACTCCGAGGGCCAGTTCTCAGGTGCCTTCTTGGGAGTACCGGACAGGTATCCGGTCTCGACGATGCGCCATATTTCGGCTCCGCCGACTTGACATATGGATTCCCCCTGGTTGCGAGGGACGAGGCAGAATAGCTTCTTCTATAACTCGAAGTGAGCCTCGCAACCCAAAAATAATTCGCAAAGGGCCACGTATCCTGCGATGTGCAGCACGGATGGGGGGGGGGTGTAAAGTTGTGCAATTGGAGGCCATAGAACTCCAGGAGCCTGCGAAGGAATGGGTGGATCGGAAACCTAATGCCTCTTAGAAAATAGGGGATGAGGCATACTCGCTCCCCCTGAGGTGGGCTAGGAAATCTCTCCGCTTGCTCCCTGCCATCATAAGTGGCTAGTCCGGCTCGGACGGAGACCATGAACGCCGGCGGAAGAAACCCTTGGGTCTGCAACTCTACTAAACGGCTATGGGGAACAGAATACTCTTCCCAACCGCCTGGCTTAGAGCTAAGGGAGCGAGAAGAGGAGCCGCGGCGACCGGCCATGTTGGAATGGTTTTTTCCGGGCGCGCTCTGCTGGATGCTCACTCAAGGGAAGAAGGTGAGGTTTGGATCTGAGGATCTCCATTTCTTCAAATAGAAGGTTTGCCTGCAAGGCCGGGGTGGCAAATGCAAAAATGCTCCAGCTCCTCGTATTCGTTCGACGTGTGGAGATGACCATTAATGAAGCACAGAAGCCGAGGAGTACAACATTGATGGGAAGCCGAACACTGTTTATCACAATGGGTACTTTGGAGTATTCGGAGATGGAACCCGCCTTGCAATGCCGAAGACAAACTGCATGCCGGACTCATCGTCATTGAAGCCTGGTTCAGGGGCTACTGAGGGAGTCCTGGACTAGGGGGTATCCGGACAGACGGACTATATACTTTGGCCAGACTGTTGGACCATGAAGATGCAAGACTCAAGACTTTGTCCCGTGTCCAGATGGGACTCTCCTTTGCGTGGAAGACAAGCTTGGCGATCCGGATATTAGATCTCCTTCTTTGTAACCGAATCTGTGTAAACCCTAGCCCCCTTCGGTGTCTATATAAATCGGAGGGTTTGGTCCGTATAGGGACAATCATAATCATCATAGTCTAGCTTCTAGGGTTTAGCCTCTACGATCTCGTGGTAGATCAACTCTTGTAATACTCATATCATCAAGATCAATCAAGTAGGAAGTAGGGTTTTACCTCCATCGAGAGGGCCCAAACCTGGGTAAAACATCGTGCCCCTTGCCTCCTATTACCATTAGCCTTAGACACACAGATCGGGACCCCTATCCGAGATCCGCCGGTTTTGACACCGACAGTAGTACCGCCCACCCCAACGGTAGTACCGCTCTCTGCGGGGCTGCTTGGGGGTAACGGTTGGATTGTTTCCCCCACTAAAAAAGGGGGTCTTCTTCCCCAAACTTGACTCACCTCTTCCCCCAAAAGCTCCATTGTTGCTCCAAGCTCCATTTTCGCCGGATCTCTCTCCCTATCCAATCAACCTTGTTGATTTGCTCGGGATAGGTTGAGAAGGCCCCGATCTACACTTCCACCAAGATAAATTTGATTCCCCCCACTAATCCCTAGCGGATCTTGTTACTCTTGGGTGTTTGAGTACCCTAGATGGTTGAGGTCACCGCGGAGCCATAGTCTATTGTGGTGAAGCTTCGTGGTGTCATTGGGAGCCTCCAATTAAGTTGTGGAGATAGCCCCAACCTTGTTTGTAAAGGTTCGGTCGCCTCCTTCAAGGGCACCAATAGTGGAATCACGACATCTCGCATTATGTGAGGGCGTGAGGAGAATACGGTGGCCCTAGTGGCTTCTTGGGGAGCATTGTGCCTCCGCACCGCTCTAACGGAGACGTACTTCCCCTCAAAAGGAAGGAACTCCGGTAACACATCCTCGTCTCCATCGGCTCCACTCTTGGTTATCTTGTGCCTTTACTTGTGCAAGCTTACTTGTGTTGTATCCCTTGCTTGCGTGTGTACTTATTGTTGTTGCATCATATAGGTTGCTCACCTAGTTGCATATTTAGACAACCTACTTTGATGCAAAGTTTAATTTGGTAAAGAAAAGCTAAAATTGTTAGTTGCCTATTCACCCCCCTCTAGTCAACTATATCAACCCTTTCAATTGGTATCAGAGCCTCGTCTCTTTATTAAAGGCTTTGCCGTCCGAAGAGTATGGTTGACACCGTAGACGGTAGGGAGGAGCACTTCGGTGTGAATCCGAGCTCGTCTACGGGTGACGGGGGAACCGCGGTGTCCCGTGAGTAATTCAATGTGGCTTTGGACACATTGAAAACCTCCATGACAACCAAGGTTGAAAGCATGTTTAATAAATTCTTAGAAGGACTTAAACTATCTACCTCGCCGTTGAAAGTGGGTGATCCCACTGACAAGGTGACGGATACTAACTCCGACAAGGGGGAAGTTACTAGTGAAAAGGAACCTTCTACTTGTGGTAGAAATGGCACCGGCATCTTTGCCCATGTGGCACCTCCAGTTTATGGAGGACCGAATCCTTCTACTCATTTAAATCATGCCGGGCCTCCTCCTAAGATTGTGAAAAATGAGTGTCGGTGTCAAAACCGGCGGATCTCGGGTAGGGGGTCCCGAACTGCGCGTCTAGGCGGATGGTAACAGGAGACAAGGGACACGATGTTTTTACCCAGGTTCGGGCCCTCTCGATGGAGGTAAAACCCTACTTCTGCTTGATTGATATTGATGATATGGGTAGTACAAGAGTGGATCTACCACGAGATCAAGGAGGCTAAACCCTAGAAGCTAGCCTATGGTATGATTGTTGTAATGGTTGTTCGTCCTACGGACTAAAACCCTCCGGTTTATATAGACACCGGAGAGGGCTAGGGTTACACAAAGTCGGTTACATTGGTAGGAGATCTACATATCCGTATTGCCAAGCTTGCCTTCCACGCCAAGGAAAGTCCCATCCGGACACGGGACGAAGTCTTCAATCTTGTATCTTCATAGTCTTGGAGTCCGGCCTATGATGATAGTCCGGCTACCCGGACACCCCCTAGACCAGGACTCCCTCAGTAGCCCCTGAACCAGGCTTCAATGACGATGAGTCCAGCGTGCATATTGGTCGGCATTGCAAGGCGGGTTCCTCCTCCGAATAATTCACAGAAGATTGTGAACACCAGGATAGTGTCCGGCTCTGCAAAATAAATTCCACATACCACCGTAGAGAGAATAATATGCACACAAGTTCAATCTGCTGACGTATTTCGTGGCATGACATCACGCCACTACCAAGCCTTTACTTGAATCGTTTTTATTATACCACCTCAGCGAGTTTAGCGAAGCGGTTCCCTTGGCACATCTTGTCGAAGCAGAGATCGTGTTCCCCTTATTTCGGGATTCCCATCAATACGGACGTGGGTAACCCAACCGTGCTCATTGCCACGCCTCCTCTATTGAAGGTGAGTCCCAAACGGTCACGGGGATGGCTCTTGGTATTCTCCCTCTTTATAATGGGACCAAGGCACATTTCTTTTCTTCAACCCTCAATCGAATCTGCCTCTCGCCCCGAGCTCCAACACCCAGAGCCCTAGATTCGAGTGTCTCGGACTTTCAACAATGCCCGGCTCCGGCCTACAAGGCCGGTGGATGCCCTCCTCCGTCACGGAAGAGGACGTGCTAAAGCTGAGAGAAGCCAGGTACCTGACCTGCGAGATTTCGCACAGGTTGCCCGTCCAACGGCAAGTTATTCCCACTCCCGACCCCGGCGAGAGCGTCGTTTTTGTGTCTCACCTCCGTCGGGGTTTAGGCTTCCCGATGAATCCTTTTGTGAGAGGGCTCATGTTTTACTACGGGTTGGAATTCCATGACCTGGCTCCGGAGTCCATCCTCCACATCTCATCATTCATCGTCGTCTGCGAAGCCTTCCTCCGCACTACTCCCCACTTTGGTTTGTGGCTCAAGACCTTCAACGTGGAGCCGAAGATGATTGAGGGGCGTCAAGCAGAGTGCGGCGGGGCGGTTGTAAGCAGAAGGGCAGATGCTCCATGGCCCGAGGGCTCTTTCCCGGAGGAGCTCGGCTTGTGGCAACATGAGTGGTTCTATATTACCGCTCCTAGGGGCAGCAGGCAGAAGCCGCCGCCCATCTTTCGCTCGGGCCCTCCACAGCGGCTGATGTCGTGGGTCAACCAAGGGCTCAATTGGGGGCCGTCAAAGGACGTACCCCTCTTGCAGGGCCGGATTCGAGACCTCCAAGAGAGGGAGATCAATCTGGTCGTAGTGATGCAGGTTATGCTGATTCGGCGTCTTCTGCCCTGCAAGTGTCGCCCCCTCCGCCTGTGGGAATTCAATCCAGAGGGGCCACGAGCTCTCTAACACTTCATGGGTACTACACCCGTGGAGATGTATAAATTGTTCTTCGGATCACAAGAAATGTGTCCGGAATTGACCGAGGATTCCGGCCTAAGCCGCAATCGCCCGGATGCTCAGGTAAGTGGCCCTGTGTCCGGACACACCGTTCGTTTGCGCCTTCTTGAATTTGCCTTTTAACCAATCGTCTCTTGAATAGGAGTGGATAGCGCAAGTGAAACTGATACGGTGTCCGGCCCCCCTCCCGGAGACCACGCCGGATCCCGTGCTGGTCAGGATGCTGAAGGTTGTGCCTTCAGAGGAAGGCGAAGGGGAGAACAGAGAAACTACCGCCTCTACCAAGGAGGCTTTTGAGAAAGGGGGAATCAAGAATCCCTCCTTCCAAGGGGAGAAGAGGACTGCTTCCGAAAACCCGGAGGCCAAGGCCTCGAAGCGGGGGAAGAGATCTTCACCAGAGCGTCCTGCGTCTGGGGAGGCCCCGGCCGCACTATCTCCCCTAAGGAATCAGCCCTCCAGCGAGCTGTAAGTAGAAAAGGGGGGGTTCTGTAATAAGAGACATCCCTATTTTTGCTTCTGAGGATAACCAAAGTTTTTACCTTGTAGTTCGGATCTCCGCCCTTCTTAGATGAGCTCGTCTTCGGGGGACCTTCGTCCGGGGATGATGGAGAGCGAAACGCCTCCATCTGCCACACCATCAGGTAGGGCGGACGAACCTGAGGTGTCATCACGGAGAGTATCCCTGAGTCCGGCCGGGCCGGAGAGTTCGGCACCAACTGGTGTGCGGCCGGGGGAGCTGAAGGATCTGCTTGAGAGGGCGTCTATCTCAGAAGGTCACCGTACATTGATGAGTATGGTGATTGGAAGAATTTAGTTCGCCGAAGGCGGGTTGCATGATGCCGTCAGAAGTTTGCTGGCGGGGTTTGAGGTACGTAAAAATGACATACCTTTTGATAGTTTTACACATAAAGTGCGCCCTGTATAGATAGTAGCCCCTGAGACTCGGTATGTTGTCGAAAACGACAGCGTGCCGAGGATCAAAATCACAGGTATTAATTCTCGCCTTTCCTATGCAGGTGGCGGATAGTCCAGTGGCCAGGTGGACTGATGGAGTTGCCGAACTAAAGCGGCAACTCGACATTGCGGATGCAGACATCGCGCTGGTGAATAAGCGACTTGACGAGTCACAAGGTAGGTTGTTTCTCCGTGGTCACCTAGTAAGGGAGCTGAAGCCCACTCCTTACAACATGTGTACTTAATGCAGATGGTGCCGCTGCCGTGGAGGGCCTTCGGGCAGAACTTGCTCGAGCCAAGGAGTAGGCCAGAAGGAGTGATGCGGCTGCCTCGAGGGCGGCCGAAGAGCTAGAAGCCGAAAGGGCTGCTCACTGCCGAAGCAGGGAGGAGATGGCTGAAATGGCCGTGAAGTTGAAAGATGTTACCGACCGCTATGAGGTTCTTGAAAAAGAACGCCGAGCAGAGCAAGAAGACCTGAGGAAGGCCACCGCCGAAGCCATGGATGCCCGTTCTGCCATGAGGGCTATAAAGGAGGAGCTGCGCCAGGCCGGAGATATTGCGGCTGGCAAGCCCTTTCTGCTGCGCAGGAGGTTTACAGATCCGAAGTATGCTCAGCTTGGCCAGCTGTGGGGTCCGGAGGATCCTTATATGGATTTAGCGGCGAGTGCGGCAGATGCTGTTTTGCACTTCCGAAGTCAAAAGGATCACGAGACGGAAGAGCTTTTTTGGTCTCAATTCCACAGTCCGAAGCGTTCACTTCCGCCGACCGATCGGTTGGCTGAGTGGGCTGAGCTGAATAGATTGTGCGGACTTGCCATGACGGATATCGTGGCTCATGTCTGGCCGGATAGGCCCAAGCCGAAGAGTTATTTTGGCTTATTAAAGCAATTCCTTGGGGCGGTGCCGCATATCAAGGTAATGAAGCGGTCGGCCTGCATAGAGGGTGCACGGATGGCCCTCGCCCGTGTGAAGACATACTGGACGGAGATGGATGCCACCGCTGTTGCAACCCGGGGTTCGGACGAGAGCCGGTTACCCGCCGAGCACTATTTTGGGGAAGTTCTACGTGGTGCTCGTGTAATTGAGTCGCAGTGCTCAAAAAATGTCATGTTCAAATGATCTTTATGTTTTGTAAAACGATATTTATAATATAAGCACTTTTTATACTTGTGCGTTCAAGTATTGAAATATCTCCTGTGCGGCCGTTAATGTATACTTGTGTATGACCTGAAAGATGGCAGTCTTCGGCTTCAGCCCCCACGCACATAGTGCGGGGGTGTTTGCAAAGTAGCGCATTTTCACACTTAATCCAACGTTTTGGTCCTGTGAAGGAGGTGGTAGCGTAGCAAACGAGGCAACCGGACTATAATTCTTTATCACTTTCACTTAGCCATAGGAGTTCGAAGGCGGGGCTACGATATAGCCCCTAGGGGCACCGCGCTCTCCAGATTTGGGGCGCGTGTGTGCCTGACCGGGAAGCGGTCCCTCGTCAAAGCGGAGGAATTCTAAACATTCCAGAGGTCGATCGAGTGGTTGACCAGTCTCTCGCTACATCATGACAGTCAGTTTTCGACTTTCTCTACTGAGGTGCTCACCTGGCCGAACCGGGGCACAATCGCAGTAGTTCTCCTGGTGCCGCGTTAGCCGATGATACGGAACGCAAGGCAGCAAAACACAGGAGCCGAGCAAACCCAACATTTGACCAAAGACATGATTAGGAGCTGATGCATATAAGGCCTAACTTGAGACGCCAAACACTCCCTGAGGTGTTCGGTCTTTATGATGACGGGCATATCAATGCCCTAAGCCCCTAGTGTCCAGGTACACGCGAGATCCTCTGACGTGGCCAATGCCAAAATGTCAGCCTCCTCTCTGGTTATGATGAGAAACCAGGGGACGTATAGCAACAAGAGACAGTAAAAAAGGTTTACGCATGGTCTTAATCTGAAAAGAATCCTTGCAACGGGTCCCTACTGCACGTCTGCGCCTGTGTCTCCGTTGTGCTGTATCCTGGACGGGTGTAACACGCTGTTCATCTGTAAAAGAGAGGAACTTAGTTTGAAAAGAAATCGTGTGAAAAATGTATTTAAAACAAAGTATGAATAAATGAATAAAGTTGAGCTTTTGCTGGCTCTTTATTGCTCATACGCACAACCCCTTGTGAAGGGGTGTGCGGCTAGGGAGCCCCTAGTTTATTTATGCCGGACTCGTCTAGCCGTGTCCGGGGTCTTGAACGACCTTTTAATGAGATGATGCCGCGTGGACCAGGCATTTTAAGTGTAAGAGACGCGTAGTGCGGTATTGCGTTAAAGCGGACAAAAGCTTCATGCCCCAATAGTGCTTGATGGCTACTTTTGAATGGGGCGACATGAAAGATTAGCTTTTCGCATCGGAAGTTGTCGGGTGATCCGAACACAACTTCTAGTAGTAAGGAACCCGTGTAGTTGGCGTAAGGGCCTGGCGTCACTCCTTTGAAGGAAGTGCGGCTATGGCAAATTTTAGTAAGGTCTATCCCCAACTTGCGGATTGTGTCCGGATATAGCAGGTTTAAATCGCTGCCGCCATCCATTAGGACTTGTGTAAATTGTAGTCCGTCGATTATAGGATCCAATATCAGAGCAGTCCATCCTGCGTTTCGAATACTTCTGGAAGAGTCCAGGTGGTCGAAAGTAATTGGTTTTGACATCCAATCTCGAGGTTCCGCTGGGGTGGACCGTGCGACACGTACTTTGGCGGGTGCCGCGCTATTGTTCCGTATTATCACATGAAGTGAGTTTACTGTTTTGACTTCTTGTGGGAAAGTCTTTTATTTTCCGGCCCTCTGCTGGTGGGGTTCGTCGTCATCCTCGCTTGGCGCGTCGAGCCCCTTGTGTTCGGCGTTGAGTCGGCCGGACTGTTTGAAGACCCAACAATCTCGGTGGGTGTGGTTTGCAGGCTTCCCGGAGGTACTATGGATTTGACATATCCGATCCAAAATTTTGTTTAGGTTGGATAGCTCGTCACTGTTGTCCTTAAGAGGCAGTGTTTTATTGTTCGGCCGCAAGCTTTTGAATCCGGCGTTGACCACCGTGTTCTTTGGGCTTTTTTCTTTATTTCGGCGCTGGTCCTTTCTGCGCCGTGATTTTCCGTTTCCATCTCTGATCTCGGATGTACTCGGGTCGCTGGTGCTGCATCTTGCTAGCCAGCTGTCTTCCCCCGCGCAAAAGCGGGTCATGAGGCTTGTTAGCGCGGCCATTGTTCTCGGCTTCTCTTGGCCGAGGTGTCTGGCGAGCCATTCATCTCAGACATTATGTTTAAAAGCTGCTAACGCTTCGGCATCCGGACAGTCGACTATTTGGTTCTTTTTTGTGAGGAACCTGTTCCAGAATTTGCGCGCTGACTCTCCGGGCTGTTGAGTTATGTGACTTAAATCGTCTGCATCCGGAGGGTGGACATAAGTCCCCTGAAAATTTGCTCTAAACGCGTCCTCGAGCTCTTGCCAGCTTCCAATGGTATTTTCTGGGAGGCTTTTGAGCCAATGCCGAGCTGGCCCTTTGAGCTTGAGGGGTAGATATTTTATGGCGTGGAGATCATCTTCTCTAGCCATATGTATGTGCAGGATGTAATCCTCGATCCAGACTCCGGGGTCTGTTGTTCCGTCGTATGCCTCTATGTTTACGGGTTTGAACCCCGCTGGAAATTCATGATCCAGCACCTCATCGGTGAAACATAGTGGGTGTGCGGCGCCCCTGTATTTAGGTGTGCTGTTATCTTCGAACACGCGGCGTGTTGTGTTGCTTCCTGGGGCCCTCTTCTTTGGCCCATAAATGGACCTGACCGGGCCATCCGTTTTGCGAGGATATTTATGTGTGTCATGTGCCGGCTTATGTGCGGCGCCGCTTGCCGCTCTTGGCCTGTCATCTGGTCGTCTATCCGGCCAGGCGGCCTCTTTGCTTTTTGATTGTGGGGGCTCTACGGCCTCCTCGTCGAATTCGGGCAGCAGCTTGCGCTTCGGGTAGCTCTTTGTTTGGTGGCTATTGCCATATTTGTCCGCGGTCTTGAGTACTTTGCTCCACCTCATTCTGAGTATGTCTTCCGCTGTTTTGAGCTTCCGTTTCTCCTTCTTCAAACTTCTTGCGGTGGCGACAAGTCTTTTTTGAAGGTTCTTATGCTCCGGTGGTGTGTCCGGCGTGAGATCGTCTGGACTGTTGTTTTCGCCGAGGATGAGTTGATTATCCGATTCATCCTATTCGGATGGCTGCTTGGTTGCATGTTCGTCGCCCACTGGTTTGTCCTGCTCTATGGCTGGGTCATTATGAGTGCTGTTGTTATTGAGGCGGGTCTTGGGGCGGCGCTTGCGTCGCCGTTTTGGTTGTTTTTTGGGGGAATTATCCTTCGCCGCATCCCGTTGTTCCTCGTTGTCGCTCCCTTTTGGGGTGTCCACCATATATATATATATATATATATATATATATATATATATATATCATGAATTGAGGTGGCTTTCCGGTGCCCGGTAGGCGCTGGTTCTTGGTCGTCTCCGGCGTCGTCGTCCATACCGTCGATGTCTTCGGAGTCGTAGTCTAGCATGTCGGTTAGATCGTCGACAGTGGCTACAAAGTGGGTGGTGGGTGGGCTTTGAATTTCTTCGTCGTCTGCATCCCAACCATCCTGACCGCAGTCCGGCCAGGGCTCTCCTGATAACGAGAGATACTTTAGCGAATTCAGGATGTCGGCAAAGGGTGAGTGCTGAAAGATGTCCGCAGCGGTGAACTCCATGATCGGCGCCCAATCAGATTCGATTGATAGGGGCGCAGGAGGTTCGGAGTCCGGCGAGGGGTCCGGCACCTCAGAGTCACGAGCTTCGCAAAGGACAAGGTCAGTATTCGGCTCCATCGCCGTAGAAGTTGCAGCCCCCGAGGCGGTGTCCAGCCACCTGTCCTCGATCTGCGCGGTCGGTTCCGAATTATGGGTCAGAGCGGACTCATGTGCGGCCTCCAGGGTACTGTCCGGTGGCAGAGCTAAATCGTGCCCATCGTGACAGTGCGGCGCGCCCGGCTGTGGCTCGAATCCCTCGAAGATCAAGTCTCCGCGGATGTCAGCCGTGAAGTTTAGGCTTCCAAACCTGACCTGATGGCCAGGGGCGTAGCTTTCGATCTGCTCCAGATGGCCAAGCGAATTGGCCCGCAGTGCAAAGCCTCCGAACACGAAGATCTGTCCAGGGAGAAAAGTTTCACCCTGGACTGCGTTGTTGTTGATTGAAGAAGCCATCAAGCCTATCGGTGACGACACAGAGGAACTCTCAATGAAAGCACCAATGTCGGTGTCAAAACCGGCGGATCTCGGGTAGGGGGTCCCGAACTGCGCGTCTAGGCGGATGGTAACAGGAGACAAGGGACACGATGTTTTTACCCAGGTTCGGGCCCTCTCGATGGAGGTAAAATCCTACTCCTGCTTGATTGATATTGATGATATGGGTAGTACAAGAGTGGATCTACCACGAGATCAAGGAGGCTAAACCCTAGAAGCTAGCCTATGGTATGATTGTTGTAATGGTTGTTCGTCCTATGGACTAAAACCCTCTGGTTTATATAGACACCGGAGAGGGCTAGGGTTACACAAAGTCGGTTACATTGGTAGGAGATCTACATATCCATATTGCCAAGCTTGCCTTCCACGCCAAGGAAAGTCCCATCCGGACACGGGACGAAGTCTTCAATCTTGTATCTTCATAGTCTTGGAGTCCGGCCGATGATGATAGTCCGGCTATCCGGACACCCCCTAGTCCAGGACTCCCTCAATGAGGACTTTGATTCTTGGGTGTATCGGTTCAAGCGTCATTTAAATCATGTGAATACTAACCTTTGGAGAATCATTGAAAAAGGTTTTCATCCACATGACTGAAGCAACTTCACCCCTAGAGAAGCCGTGGACCATCAATTCAATGAGAATGCTCTCTTCATCATTCAAGATGCAGTTCTTCCCGAAGATCTCCCTCATCTTCGACCCTACGCCATGGCCAAAGACGCATGGCATTGTGTTGTTTCCCTCTATAAGGGAAGTGCAAGCATTCAACGCTCCAATTATGAAGTGGTGCAAGATGAAGCCGATGAGTTTGCAATGAAAGAATATGAAGAACCTCGTGAGCTCTTGCAGAGAGTTACCAAACTTGCGGTCTCACTCCGAGATCATGGGAGCAAGGACACGGATGACAATTGGATCAAGCACAAGTTTCTTAAAGCAATGATGCCTTACCACAAGGCCTTGTCCTCCGTCATACGTCAGAGACCGGACTTCCACTCCTTGACCTCAAACGAAGTGTTGTATGAGTTTGTGGCAATGAGGATCTTGGACAAGACCACCGACAACGTGGTGTTGTGCTCACAAAGGGTAAAGAAGCCCAACCTTGCCTTGAAGGCCAAGATTATTGTGGAAGAAGAGGAAGATGAGGAGAGCAACCCCGAAGATACAAAATATGATTATCATGAACACATGGCTCTTGCTTCAAGGCAATTTTGGAGCAAGAAGAACACAAGGCCCAACTTCAACAAGAACAACTCAAGTGGGTTCAAGGGCAAGCAACGTGTGAGAACATGTTACAATTGTGGCAATGTGAGCCATTTTGTTGTGGATTGCCCTTACGAGAAGTGGGAATACAATGGTGGCAAGCTCAAAAAGGACAAAGCCAAGTCCTTCCCCAACAAGAACAACGTCACCAAAAAGACTCCTACTAGAGGGTTGGTGGTTCGAGAAGAATACCATGAGGATGACGATGATGATGAAGATAATGAAGCCATGGCCATGGCCTCCGTTGCCATTGCCACAACTCCACGGGTGTCCCTCTTCGACTCACCCAATGAGAACATCACCGCCAACTGTCTCATGGCTAAAGCCACTAACAAGGTAACCCCCAACATCAAAACCACCATCATTACTAATCCCTCCTTGACGGATGGCATTGATGAAAGTGAGGGGTCTAATGAGGAAGTGAATGAGTTTGAGTCTTTTATGAGTAAGCTCAAGGGAAAATCCAAGAAGCACTTTGTTGCTCTCTTGGAACAACTTGGTGAAGCCATTGACATGATCGAGGCTCATGAAGAAACCATCTCTAAGATGGAAGGTCATAGTCGTGACTATGCCGATGAGATATCGGATCTCTCTAATGCTCTTGAGTAAGAGCATGTGCATCGTTTGGCTCTTGAGGAGTCACACAACGATGACCATGCTAAGTTAAAGAAAGATCTTGATCATGCTCTTGTTGTGTCTCGTGTGCTAACTTCCGAGAAGGCTAAACTTGGCGTTGACCATGCTAGACTCAAGGAGGAGTTTGATTTACTTGACAAGGCCCACAAGGTCTTGAAGGGTGCTCATGCTAGCCTCAAGGAGTGTCATGCTCAACTCCAAGTTAAGCTAACCAAAGAAAAGGTCACCTTTCCTCATATGGTATTAATTGATAATGCAAATGCCACTAACCCGTGTTGTGAGCATGTGCATCTTGTGGAGGAGAATGCCAAGCTGAAGGAGCAACTTGAGAAAGGACTTGTGTCATGCATACAAGGTGAGAATAACCTCAACGACCTTTTGAGCAATCAAAAGGAAGTTGTGGCCAAGGAGGGAGTTGGGTTCGCACCCAAGTCCAAGAACAACAAGAAGAGCGACAAGACCAAATGACCTCCTCCTCTCAAGCAAACTTTTGTGAAAGAGGGAGAGGGTGATCCTAAGGAGAAGAAGAACAATGTGAAGGGTGGTGATGTCAAAAAGGGCAAAACCACCTCCTCCAACAAAGCTGGTGACTTTAACCCTTCTTATGTGTTGTACCGTGCTAGTGATGGGCATGTTTATGCTAAATTTGTTGGTTCTCCTTATGAGTACATTGAATGGTCTATTTGGGTTCCTAAGACCCTTGTTACTAACATCAAAGGACCCATTACTAAATGGGTACCTAAAACCAAGCATTGATATCTTGTAGGTGTTTGCTTCCGGTGGGGGATCATGGTTGCTCGATAGTGGAGCAACAAATCATATGACCGGGAGCAAGGACTTGGTGGTGGACGTGCAAAAGATCCCATCTATGCCCACCAATGTCAAGTGGGGTGATGCCTCATCCTCTAAGGTATTGGGTCTTGTCAAGGTTGTCATTTCTCATGATCTAACGATCGAGAAAGTCATGCTTGTTGAGTCCCTTGCGTACAATCTACTTTCCGTTCGTCAACTTGTACTCATGGGCTTTGCCACTTTCTTTGATATTGATACCGTGGCCCTCTTGTCGATCAAGACTCTTAAAGTAGCCTTTGTTGGGCATGTCAAGAATGGTCTCTATGTGATTAACTTTTCGGAGCGACCCACTAAGACCGCGACATGCCTAATGGCTAAAGTTGATGTGGGATGGCTTTGTCATCGCCGTTTAGCCCACGTCAATATGAGATCTTTGCAAAGTCTTCTCAAGGGGGACCATGTCCGTGGACTAACAAATGTTAGTTTTGCCAAAGATCGTGCTTGCAGTGCTTGTATCGAAGGAAAGCTTCATGAGAATGTTCACCCTCCCATGACTATCATCTACTCGAAGAGACCCTTGGAGCTTCTTCACATGGATCTCTTTGGGCCTCCATCCTTTGATAGTCTTGGGGGTAGAAAGTATTGCTTGGTGATTGTGGATGGTTATTCAAGATACACTTGGGTATATTTATTCAAGAGGAAGAGTGAAACTCAACAAACTGTCATCGACTTTGCAAATGAAGCTCAATGTCAACATGATGCAAAGATCTTGACAATAAGAAGTGACAACGGCACTGAGTTCAAGAACTACACCTTGGATGAGTTTCTTAGTGATGAGGGGATCAAGCATCAATATGCTGCACCACATACCCCTCAACAAAATGGTGTCGCGGAGAGGAAGAACCGGACATTGATGGATGCGGCAAGAACCATGATGGCAGAGTTCAAGTCTCCATACAACTTTTGGGCTGAAGCCATCAACACAGCATGTCATGCATCCAATCGGCTCTATCTCCGCAAAGGCTTGAACAAGACTCCTTATGAAATACTTACCGGTAACAAGCCCAACCTCAAGTACTTCCGGGTGTTCGGGTGTAAGTGTTTCATTCTCAAGAAAGGTGTTCATTTGTCTAAATTTGAGGCTAGAGCTTATGAGGGCATATTTGTTGGTTATGCTACAAACTCTCATGTTTACTGTGTCCTCAACAAGTCCACCGGACTCATTGAGGAGACGTGTAACGTGGAGTTTTACGAAAATAATGGCTCCCAACTGGAGCAAAGTGGTACTTGTGATGTAGGTGATAAAATTCCTCCCCAAGCCATAAGAAGAATGGGTGTGGGTCATATCCTACCCATTGAGGAACCCCTTGTGGCTGAAGGAGAAGGACAATGCTCCACTCAAGTGGAGCCATCACCAACCCAAGACCCACACGCTTCCGAAGAACAAAGTGAAGGCCCTCAATCTCGTGAACAAGACCAAGAGAAAGATCAACCTCAAGATGGTGGTGAACCACCAAATGATGCCCAAGGTCAAGTTCTCCCCCTCGAGCAAGTTCAAGATCAAGAGCAAGCTCAAGATCTAGAACAAGCTCAATACGGCGCTCAAGATAATCAAGTTGACCCTCCTCCTTCCACATCCGAGGAGGAATTAGAGCGTCGTGCCGCGAAGATTGCTTCCAAACTCACCACCAAAGGTCACCTCATGGAGACTGTGGTTGGAAGCCTAAGAAAGTGGGTAAGCACTCTGTCGGTGTCAAAACCGGCGGATCTCGAGTAGGGGGTCCCGAACTGTGCGTCTAGGTGGATGGTAACAGGAGACAAGGGACACGATGTTTTTACCCAGGTTCGGGCCCTCTCGGTGGAGGTAAAATCCTACTCCTGCTTGATTAATATTGATGATATGGGTAGTACAAGAGTAGATCTACCACGAGATCAAGGAGGCTAAACCCTAGAAGCTAGCCTATGGTATGATTGTTGTTCGTCCTACGGACTAAAACCCTCCGGTTTATATAGACACCGGAGAGGGCTAGGGTTACACAGAGTCGGTTACAATGGTAGGAGATCTACATATCCGTATCGCCAAGCTTGCCTTCCACGCCAAGGAAAGTCCCATCCGGACACGAGACGAAGTCTTCAATCTTGTATCTTCATAGTCTTGGAGTCCGGCCGACGGTGATAGTTCGGCTATCCGGACACCCCCTAGTCCAGGACTCCCTCAGTAGCCCCTGAACCAGGCTTCAATGACGACGAGTTCGGCGCGCATATTGTCTTCGACATTGCAAGGCGGGTTCCTCCTCTGAATAATTCATAGAAGATTTTGAACACCAGGATAGTGTCCGGCTCTGCAAAATAAATTCCACATACCACCGTAGAGAGAATAATATTTACACAAGTTCAATCTGCTGACGTATCTCGTGGCATGACGTCACACCACGGCCAAGCCTTTATTCGAATTGTTTTTATTGTTCCACCTCAGCGCGTTTAGCGAATCAGTTTCCTTGGCACGTCTTGTCAAAGCAGAGATCGTGTCCCCTTATTCCGGGATTCTCATCAATACGGACATGGGTAACCCAACCGCGCCATTAATTGCGGCGCTTGGGACATAAGCGAGTTTTACTGGGCTGGTGGGGACGCATAGTTTCGTCCGCTCATATATAAGGGGATAAGGATCCACCTTTTCACCTACGCCTTCTTCCTCCTTTGCTGATCCATCTCCGCGCACTCGAGCTCCAGCGCCCAAGTCCGCAGATCTCACCTCAACCTTCTCCAACCATGTCCAGAGCGGGAGGCAAGTGGATGGCCTCCTCCGTCACGGAGGGGCACATCAAGAGGCTGCGCAAGGCCGGATACTTGTCTAGCGATATCGCGCACCGACTCCCCGACGAGGGGCAGCTCATCCCCACCCCCAGGCCCCATGAGAGGGTGGTGTTCCTTCCCCATTTCCTCCGTGGACTGGGCTTCCCACTCCACCCATTTGTCCGGGGGCTCATGTTCTACTACGACCTGGATTTCCATGATCTGGCCCCGAATTTCATCCTCAACATCTTGGCGTTAATCGTCGTGTGCGAGGCCTTCCTCTGCGTCCAGCCCCACTTCGGCTTATGGCTGAAGACTTTTAACGTCAAGCCGAAGGTAGTGGGTGGCCGCCAAGCGGAGTGCGGAGGCGCCATGGTGGGCAAGATGCCTAACATTACATGGCTCGAGGGCGCCTTCGTGGAAACCATCAAAGGGTGGCAATCGGGGTGGTTCTACATCACCGAGCCGCATGACCCTGAATGGACAGCGGCCCCCGAATTCAGATCTGGAATCCCCACACGGCTCACCTCCTGGAAAGAGAAGGGCCTGATGTGGGGTCATTCGGAGGAGCTGTCCGGACTTCAATCCTGCGTCCAAACCCTGGTGAACAAGAAGCTCAAGCTTGTCAACATAATCCAGGTCATGCTCATCCGCCGGAACCTCCCGTGCCAACAACGGGCTTTCAATTTGTGGGAGTTTGATCCGGCACAGCACTCAACCTTGAGCAGGCTCTTCGACACTACGTACGAAGATGCCTGGAAGGTGCTGTTCAAGGGTGCCGAGGCTCCCTCATCCGCTATCGAAGATCGCGGATTCAGCTCGCAGTGTCAAGCCGGCGAGGTAACCTATATTATCCTTTACGGGACACTTGCTTTCCATAGTTTGACTCTATGTGGGATCTAAAACTCCCATTACCTTTGACAGGCTTGGCAGAAGACGTCCGGGCAGGTTAACTGCCTGGCTCCCTTGCCCGAAGACCCAGCGGATGCCCGTTTGACGGGGCTGCTGGTCCCGGCGCCTTACGTGGTGCCGGAGAAGAAGGCCAAGAAGAAGGCCACAGGAACCCGGAGGAGTTCCCGGTGCCAGGTGTTATCGGACTCATCGTCCGATGACTCCGAGGCGGACTCCTCCCACGAGGACGAGGAGGAGAAAAAGGAAGCCTCTCCCCCAGCGGGGGGAGAGAAGAAAAGGAAGGCATCCCTGATTGGGGAGGCCGGTGGGTCCAAGAAGGGGAGGACCCTTCCTCCGGACTGTTCCACCAACGCCGCGACGGCGAGGAGGAGTGGCCTTTGAGGGCCAAGCCCCTGGCGAGATTGTAAGTGTCCGGATCCCAAAATAACTTATGATTTTCCTTTCGCCGCATAGTGTCTTCTAATGCCGAACACAACCATATAGCCCGCCCAAGGATGATCTCCCCGCTTCGTCGAGAGGGTCCCTGGATTCGACGGATGTGAATAGCGCTTCACTCCGACCGCCTCCTCCCCTCGTGACGCAGACGACGCCGAGGCGGGGTCCCAGAAGGGGACCGTCCAGGAGGAGGAGGCCCCGGAGGTGCCGTAGGGCAACCTCCCGGACTTTGGGCCGGACTCCGCGCCGAAACCTTTGGTGGTTCCGGAGTCCGGCGGGCGGCCCCTTCGTAAGAAGGGCGAGACGGCGACGCCGGTGACCTCCCTCCAACCGGAGGTGCCGGATAACTTGCTGGAGGCGCTCAACGGCGCTTCCATCAAAGAGGAACACCGCACTGTTATGAGTGCGGTGATTCAGAAAGTTCAGTCCGCCAAGAGCGAGCTGACCGAAGCCTGCACCAGCCTTCTAACAGGCTTTGAGGTAAGGGTTTTAAAATATTTAAAAATAGTACCGCATAGACAGTATCCCCTGATGCTCAGTTCGGTGTTCGGAAAGAAAAGCCGAACTGAGGATCTAAAAAATATATACGCAGGAGTCTAACACAAATATGTCAATATGGGAATGCAGGCTGCGCTGCTGACCTCTGCCGCACTGACTGCGGAGGTCACTGCCTTGAAGCAGAGCCTCGAGCCGTGCCAAGAAGCCGCTCGAGGACAAGGAAGGTAAGTAATACCTTATTAAAGTGATACCTTATAGAAAGGATTTGGTTGCAAAAAATGACAGGAATAACGTGGGTATTGCAGGGGCTTCAAACGAGGTGGCGACCCTGAAGGAGACAGTGTCCGCGTCCGAATGCAATGTGGCCGCAGAGCGCGCCGAGCGAGAGAAGCAGGAGGCGCGGGTGGCGGAGGTGCGGCAAGAGCTCCAGGCTCTCGTGGAAAAACACGAGAGTTTGGAGTGTGAGTCGAAGACTCGAGAGTCCGAGCTTGCGTCGGCTCTTGAGAGTGCCAAAGACGCTAAGGCCGAGGTCCAAAAGGCCCTCCAGAAGATCGAGGCAATAAATAAAATAGCGGCGGGTAAGGCATTCTTCATGCAAAAAAAGCATGTAAAAGTGAATTACTTGTTACTTACCCGAATTTGGAGCTCTCCAGGAGCGTTCGCAGATCTGCCCCGTAGCATGTCCGATGCTGCCACATTCTACAGAGCCGAGGAGGGGAGCTCGACAGAAAAGGTGTTCTGGTCTCAGTATGCTGAGGCCGGACATCCGGTGCCCCTGAGCGACCAGCTGAAGCAGCTGGTCGAGCTCCACAAGGTGGCCGAACAGGCCATGAAGGGCCTCATAGTTTGGCTGTGGCCCAAAGAAGCCATGCCTGGGAGCTACTTCGGCCTGGTGCGGCGGCTGGTGGACGCCTGTCCATGGGTTGAAGTCATCAAGCACTCCGCCTGCATTGAAGGTGCCCGTTGGGCCCTTGCCCGTGCTAAAGTACACTAGGGCAGGATGGATGCCGAGAAGCTTGTGACGGACGCGCCACCGCCGGGCAAGGAGTATCGCACGCCCGAGATGTACTATAAGGGTGTCCTGAAGGGTGCCCACCTTATTGCGGGTGAATGCTCCAAAGATGTAATTTTTGAGTAGACTCGCATTTTGTTATCCTGTGCGCTGAAAACTTTGTTCATATGCGCTAAGCAACACTTGTTAATTTAAAATATTACCTTCTGTGCGGCCGTTTATCAAATCTGAGAGATGGCAAGTCGTTGGCTTCGGCCCCCATGCCACGAGTGCTGGGGTGTTCGGGATAAACTTGAGCGCTCTTGTTCCCAGTTTTGGGTCCTTCTAGGGAGGCGCTCAACACAACGAACGAGGCAACCGGACTTATAATGCTTGAACACTCTCACTTAGCCATAGAATTCTATAATTTTAGATTTCGGCGAAGCCCCTAGTGTTCGGAAGGCCGAATTTAGGGCACTATCCACGCCTGGGGCCGGACAAAGCCGGCTCCTCGCTCTAAGCGGCATAAGTCTTTAGGGACTCGAAAAGACCTCTCGAACAGCGACCAGCTCTCGCCTTATCATGACGGTCAGTTTTAGCTTTCTCCACTGAGGTGCTCGACCCAGCTCAACTGGGGCACAATCGCAGTGGTTCTCCCAGCGCTACCTTAGCCGATATAACGGAACGTAAGGTACCAAAACATGGGAGCCGGGCAAACCCAACTATTGACCCAAGACATGATTCGGAGCCGATGCATATAATGCTATAAGTTCGGGGTGCCGCACTTGTGAAAGTGTTCGGACTTATCACACCATAATTTGGGGAACTTAAGCCCCTAGTGTATTTGGCCATACCAAAGCGTACGGGTGCAACATGTCATAAGCGAACATATATAAAAAGGAATGCAATGATAGGCAAAAAGCGGTGCATTGTTTATTCAAAAGATACTGCAATAAAGGCAGAATGGTACAAATAGTGCTATAAGCGAGGGGTGGGACTATTTAACATGTCCCCCTCCAGGGGTAGGCTGCGGAATGGTATGTAAAACAGGTATAATGCTCGTAATGGAGACCACCTGGATACTCGTCGTAGCCTTTCTGCTTCCCTGGTTGTTGCATCATGAGTTCGGCAGATCTACTGCCGGACAGGGCTTCTGGAAAACGGAGTCCTGAGAATAAGAAAAAAAAGAAGAATGACAAATTCGGGAGCCCCTGGTGTGGTTTGTCCGCACTCTGGGCATGCCGTGGTCGTGCCCCTCCCCCTATGCCCATGGTATCTCCAGAGCGTAGTGATGTACGCGTGGTACTGGTCTCGCGATTTCGCGAGGGCTGGGGTTGGGGCCGCATTGCTACGCGTGCTCGGAACGTGCCAAGTGGTCATGTTGTAGGTTACTTCGGGCGCGCTTGACGGTGTCTGGTCGCTTAACAGCCGGGCTCGAGAATTGCCTTAAGAGGCTACTCTGCACTTTCGCTGCGAGAGCCTTTGTATGCTCCTCCGTTTGGAGAGAGCGTTCGGTGTTTCCGTTGACCGTGATGACTCCTCGAGGGCCTGGCATCTTGAGCTTGAGGTATGCGTAGTGCGGCACCGCATTGAACTTTGCAAATGTGGTTCGTCCAAGCAGTGCATGATAGCCGCTACGGAACGGGACTATGTCGAAGATTAACTCCTCGCTTCGGAAGATATCCGGGGATCCGAGGACTACTTATAGTGTAACTGAGCTTGTACAATTGGCCTCTACACCTGGTATGATGCCTTTGAAGGTCGTCTTTGTGGGTTTGATCCTTGAGGGATCTATGCCCATCTTGCTCACTGTATCCTGATAAAGCAGGTTCAGGCTGTTGCCGCCGTCCATCAGGACTCTAGTGAGGTGAAATCCGTCGATGATTGGGTCACCAATGCGGTGAATCCGCCATGGCGGATGCTGGTGGGGTGGTCCCTTCGATCAAAGGTGATCGGGCAGGAGGACCACGGATTGAACTTTGGGGCGACTGGCTGCATCGTGCATACGTCCCTGAGCGCACGCTTCCGCTCCCTTTTGGGTATGTGGGTTGCGTATATCATGTTCACCGTCCGCACTTGTGGGGGGAAACCCTTCTGTCCTTTATTGTTCGGTGGCTGTGTCTCCTCCTCGTCATCTCTATGCAACCCCTTGTCGTTGCCTTCGGCGATTAACTTGCCTGCCTGTTTGAACACTCAACAATCTCTGTTGGTGTGATTAGCTGGCTTTTCGAGGGTGCCGTGTATCTGGCACGAGCGATCGAGTATCCGGTCCAAATTGGACAGGCCCGGAGTAGTTTTTTTGAATGGCTTTTTCCGCTGATCGGGTTTAGAGCCTCTGAATCCGGCGTTGACTGCCGTATCTTCAGTATTATCGCCGTTAATGCGGCGTTTGTGCTTGTTGCGACGCGACCTGCCATTGCTGTCTTTGGTATCCGAACTACCAGAGTTTTTGGTTAGATTGTTACTGCGGGCTAGCCAGCTGTCTTCTCCCGCACAGAAGCGGGTCATGAGTGATGTGAGGGCTGCCATTGATTTCGGCTTTTCCTGTCCTAGGTGCCGGGCAAGCCATTCGTCGCGGATGTTGTGTTTAAAGGCTGCAAGGGCCTCTGCATCCGGACAGTCGACGATTTGATTTTTCTTTGTTAAGAACCGTGTCCAGAATTGTCTGGCCGATTCGTCTGGCTGCTGAATTATGTGGCTTAGGTCATCGGCGTCTGGTGGTCGCACATATGTGCCCTGGAAGTTATCGAGGAATGCGGCTTCCAGGTCCTCCCAACTTCCAATTGATTCTGCTGGCAAGCTGTTGAGCCAATGTCGAGCTGGTCCTTTAAGCTTGAGTGGGAGGTATTTGATGGCATGAAGATCATCACCGCGGGCCATGTGGATATGAAGGAGATAGTCTTTGATCCAAACCGCAGGATCTGTTGTGCCATCGTAGGATTCAATGTTCACGGGTTTGAACCCTTCGGGGATTTGATGATCCATTACTTCATCTGTGAAGCATAGTGGGTGTGCAACGCCTCTGTATTGGGCTATATCACGACGCTGCTCAAACGAGCATTGTCTACTGTGTTCGGCCCGGCTAGGATTGCTGTATCCGGCATGACGGTTGTCATTGCGTATCGTAGGGCGCCCACGCGATCCGTAGATCGATCTTGTTTGCCTCGCCTTATCCTCCAATATGTCTCGCAAATCCGGCATGTTCCCCCGTGGCTTTGTACTTTTCGAGTGATGCCGGGGTTCGGCTTTAGTGGAGGGCCTAGGGGCCTCTCTATCGTGGCCACGAGGTGGCCGGTCGACCGTATTTTGCGCTAGTGATGTAGGTTTATGTGCTTCCTCCTCTAATCAGGGTAGCAGCTTGCGTTTGGGGTAGCTTTTGGAGGGGCGTTCGAGTTCATACTCTTCGGCCGTGAGGACTTCAGTCCATCTGTCAGCTAGCAAGTCTTGGTCAGCTCTAAGGTGTTGCTGCTTTTTCTTGAGGCTGCTTGCCGTGGCCATAAGCCTGCGTTTGAAACACTCTTGTTCGACGACATCCTCAGGCATGACAAATTCGTCGTCGTCGAGGCTTGCCTCGTCTTCGGAGGGAGGCATGTAATTATCGTCCTCCACCTCTTCGTCTGCCGCTCTCTCACGAGGGCTGGCTTCTCCGTCCTCCTGTGCTGAATCTTGCTGGAGGGGGTTGTCTTCGGCACTGTCCGGGGTGTTATTATCTCCGGTGTCGGAATCTCCATTCTTGTTGTGGCGGGATTTGGAGCAGCGGCGCTGACGCCGGTGCTTAGGCTGCTTTTTGGATGGGTCATCCTCCGCTGTTCCATCGCCATTCCCATCCTTTGGGGTGTCCACCATGTATATGTCATATGAAGAGGTGGCTTTCCAGTGCCCTGTAGGTGTCGGTTCTTGGTCGTCTCCGGCATCGTCGACCATACCGTCGATATCTTCGGAGTCGAAATCTAGCATGTTGGTTAGGTCATCGACAGTGGCTACGAAGTGGGTGGTGGGTGGGCTTTGAATTTCTTCGTCGTCCGCATCCCAACCGTTCTGACCATAATCCGGCCAGGGCTCTCCTGATAAAGAGAGACACTTTAGTGAATTCAGGATGTCGCCAAAAGGCGAGCGCTGAAAGATGTCTGCAGCGTTGAACTCCATGATCGGCGCCCAATCGG
The DNA here is from genome assembly GCA_963921465.1 of Triticum timopheevii. NCBI lineage: Eukaryota > Viridiplantae > Streptophyta > Magnoliopsida > Poales > Poaceae > Triticum > Triticum timopheevii. Next base: position 502,046,015 of record OY997272.1, read on the forward strand.
ATTCGATTGGCAGAGGCGCGGAAGGTTTGGGGTCCGGAGAGGAGTCCGGCACCTTGGAGTCATGAGCTTCACGAGGGACAGGGTCGGTATTCGGCTCTATCGCCGTAGAGGTAGCAGCCCCCGAGGTGGTGTCCAGCCACCCATCCTCGACTGGCGCCGTCGGCTCCGAGCTAAGGGTTGGAGCGGACTCTTGCACGGCCTCCAGGGCACTGTCCGACAGTAGAGCTAAATCATGCCCATCGTGACAGTGCAGCACCCCCAGCTGTGACTCGAATCCGTCGAAGATCAAGTCTCCGCGAATGTCTGCGTATAGTTCAAACTCCTAAGCTGACCTGATGGCCAGGGGCGTAGCTTTCGATCTGCTCCAGATGGCCAAGTGAATTGGCCCGTAGTGCGAAGCCGCCGAATATGAAGATCTATCCGGGGAGAAAAGTCTCACCCTGGACCGTGTTGTTGTTGATGATCGAAGGAGCCATCGGGCCTATAGGTGACGACACAGAGGAACTCTCAATGAAAGCACCAATGTCGGTGTCAAAACCGGCGGATCTCGGGTAGGGGGTCCCGAACTGTGCGTCTAGGCAGATGGTAACAGGAGACAAGGGACACGATGTTTTTACCCAGGTTCGGGCCCTCTCGGTGGAGGTAAAACCCTACTCCTGCTTGATTAATATTGATGATATGGGTAGTACAAGAGTAGATCTACCACGAGATCAAGGAGGCTAAACCCTAGAAGCTAGCCTATGGTATGATTGTTGTTCGTCCTACGGACTAAAACCCTCCGGTTTATATAGACACCGGAGAGGGCTAGGGTTACACAGAGTCGGTTACAATGGTAGGAGATCTACATATCCGTATCGCCAAGCTTGCCTTCCATGCCAAGGAAAGTCCCATCCGGACACGAGACGAAGTCTTCAATCTTGTATCTTCGTAGTCTTGGAGTCCGGCCGACGGTGATAGTTCGGCTATCCGGACACCCCCTAGTCCAGGACTCCCTCACACTCATAGACAATTAGCAAACTATTGTGAACATCACGCGTTTGTCTCTTGTGTTGAACCCCAAAAGGTCCATGAGGCGCTCGAAGATCCGGATTGGCTCAATGCCATGCATGAAGAACTCAACAACTTCGAATACAACAAGGTGTGGAGATTGGTGCCAAGGCCATCGGGGAACCACAATGTCATTGGAACCAAGTGGATATTTAAGAACAAGCAAGATGCTCATGGGACCATCATTTGCAACAAGGCAAGATTGGTCACACAAGGCTACTCCCAAGTCGAGGGTATCGACTACGGTGATACCTTTGCTCCCATTGCTTGCCTTGAATCCATTCGTTTGTTGATTGCTTATGCTTCCCATCACAACTTTAAGTTACAACAAATGGATGTAAAGAGTGCTTTTCTTAATGGTCCTATTAATGAGTTGGTTTATGTCAAGCAACCCTCCGGGTTCGAGGATCCCTACTTTCCCGATCATGTGTATCAACTCGATAAGGCACTCTATGGTCTTAAGCATGCCCCACGTGCGTGGTATTACCACCTTACCGAGTTGTTGCAAGATTGTGGATTTGAGGTCGGGCAAATTGATCCCACTCTTTTTACTAAGAAGGTCAAAGGGAGTTGTTTGTGTGCCAACTATATGTTGATGATATTATCTTTGGTTCCCCTAACAAAGCTTTCAATGAGGAATTTGCCGCTCTCATGACCTCTAAGTTCAAGATGTCTTCGATGGGAGAGTTGAAGTTCTTCCTTGGTTTCGATATCAAGCAAAGAAGAGAAGTTACCTTCATCAACCAAGCCAAATACACCCAAGACATGCTAAAAAGATTCAAGCTAAGTGATGTCAAGCCGGCTTCTACTCCAATGCCTACCAAGTGCCAACTTCACATTGATCCCAATGGTAAAGTGGTGGATCAAAAGGTATATCGCTCCATGATTGGCTCCTTGCTCTACCTTCGTGCATCTAGACCGGATATCATGTTGAGTGTGGGAATATGTGCACAGTTTCAAGCCGCACCGAAGGAAAGCCACTATGTGGCGGTCAAGCGAATCTTTCGATATTTGGCTCATACCCCAAACTTTAGCTTATGGTACCCAAGAGGAGCAAACTTCAAGCTTGAAGGATATACGGATTCTGATTGGACGGGAGACAAAGTGGATAGGAAGTCCACTTCCAGAGGGTGCCAATTTCTTGGTTGCTCTTTGGTGAGTTGGTCTTCCAAGAAGCAAAGTTGTGTCTCTCTCTCGTCCACCGAAGCGGAATATGTGGCGGCCGGTAGTTGTTGTGCACAACTCTTATGGATGAGGCAAACTTTAAAGGAGTACGATTTCATTTGTGACAAAGTGCCTCTTTGGTGTGACAATGAAAGTGCCATCAAGATTTCTCTCAACCCGGTGCAACATTTCAAGATGAAGCATATTGAGATTCGGTATCACTTCATCCGGGATCTCATTAGGCGAGGGGAGATCGAGCTCAAGTATGTCAACACTCATGATAACCTTGTAGATATTTCCACGAAGCCCTTGGATGAAGCAAGATTTCGCGAGTTAAGGCATGAGCTAAATATCATTGATTCGAGCAATGTATCTTGAACCCTTGCACATCCCACCACATTCAACTTGTTGTCTAGTTTAGCTGCAGGCATGGACATAGGGGAGTGTTGTTCTCTCAATGGACTCTCCCTCCCCCCATTATGCATAAATTGATCAAGTCTTTCACATTAACCATTTTTTATAGTACTTGTGCTTCAAGGACGAGTTTTGGTCATGGGCCCAAGGTTAAAATCTTCGCGGTGCCATACCTCTTGACTCAAACATAGGTGTCCTCGGCCATCGCCCTCTCTTGAAGAGGTGTTTCTTGTCCCCTTGCTAGTGTGTTTGTTGCCGAGTTTTTTTTCTCCACTTCTTGCCGTTGGTTTTCTCTCCTTTTTGAGCAAAGCCGTTGTTGTCTAGTTGCTGTGGTTTGCAGGGTGGTACTACCGCTGGTGGTGCGCGGTACTACTGCTTATGTTGACAAGTGGTACTACCGCCCACCAGCGCGGTACTACCACTGAGGGGTGGGACCAGGGGGTTATATCGGGGCAGGGAGAGATTTCTTCTCCTCCATACCCATTCTCTCCGCCCCCTCGTTCCTCTTCGTCTCTCCAGCAACGCCTCGCCGCGGGAGGGCTCCGGCGGACCTTCTTCTCCGGGCCATCCCTCTCCATTTCTTTTGGTGGAGTCGATCCCCACCTCGTCCTCTTCTCATGGATGCCGGTATTGCCCCTGTTCCTCCTCTCTTTTTGTCTAGATTTCAGATCTAGCGTCTTAGGGGCAATAGTGGTTGCATCTCCCGATTTTTGGCTAAATCTAGGCTTTAGTAGGTTGGAGAAGGCAACTAGACTATTTGGATTAGTGTTTGGTAGGAGTATTTTTGAATTTGGCAGGCCGGTAGTGCCGGATTTGACCACGGTAGTAGGGAACCGCCGTTTCCCCGTTTCGAGCGGTACTACCGCTCCCATTGGCGCGGTACTACCGCTCGGGCGGTACTGCCGCTTCTGGGTCGCGGTACTACCGCTGCCTGCCCAGTTTCATCATGTTCCTACCATTCCCTGATCTCTTTTGTTGTGTTTGTTGGCTTATGCTCATTCTTTCTGGTTGTTTCGTGTATTCGTGTGTTTGGTTCTAGGTGACGAACATCCTGAGTAGCAAGCTCGCTGTGTCAACCCCGGTCGTGCAACGTCGAAGCGCTACCGCACATCTGAGTCAGCAGGTGGTTGCTCTAGTGCTCCACCGCCGCCAGCGGGTGCTTCCTCAAGTGCTCCACCTCCACCTCAACTCAAGAAGAAGTCTACCGTCAAGCTGAAGCCGAAGGGAAAAACTGTGCCAGAAATGAATGCCAAGGAGTTTTGGGCAAGGCGTCGCCGCAACCCCTATGTGGAAGACCAAGAACCCACTTTGGTCAACCGTCCGTTCTGGAACCACTTTCAGTTTGCCATCTTCTTTGATGTGATCAAGGCCAAGAAGAATCTCTATGTTGATGTGCACTCCATCGACACGGACTTTATGGAGAAGGATCCTGAGTACTTTGCTGAAGCCCTTCAGATGTGCTCTCAGCTGAACATTCTTAGAATCATGCAGTTCAACAAGGACTTTGATGCAGATATAGTGGCTCAATTCTATGCCACTGTCCATCTAGGGACTGATGAGGACAGGACTCTGACTTGGATGACAAATGGCAAGTTGCTTTCTGTCAAGTGGAAGGCCTTCATGGAGTTACTTGGGGTGGAAGATCACGGGCTTGAGACTCATGTCGGCTTTCTCCCTCACCGAAATGCAACCTCCACTCACAAGCAAGCCCTCTGGCCCTACTGCTTTGTGAAGATCAACCCCGACACTAAGAAGGAAACCTATGAGCTACCTGCCTTTCTGGACATTCTTCACCATGTCTTCCGTGAGACTCTCTTCCCTCGTATCGGGAATCTGGATATGGTTCACTCCTATCTCGTGGACATGCTTCTCTTCTGCCAGCATGAGAAGGAAGCAAACACTGGCGAGTCCCTGGACATTTCTCATGTTATGTGGTCTGAGCTCTTATCTGCTATCTTTGAGCGCAAGTGCCCGATCTATGGACTATTCATCATGTTGCTCATTGAGAAGGCCTGGGATCAGGTCTATCCCAAGGTTATGCTGGAGACTGGAGAGTTGGTGTCTCATGAGATCAAGCGTCTGAGGAAGAAGGACAACTGGGGCACGCCGGTTCCTAAAACTGGGGGGTACATCTTCTGCTGCTGCCATGGAGACCGAGGAGGAGGCTGAGGCTGATGATGACGCTGACTATGAGCCTTCTGGGGCAGAGCCCTCTTGGGCAAAGAAGCTCAAGCTCAAAATGAAGAAGCTTTTCTACATGGAGTCTCATAGTCAGTACATGACTCATGTGGCTGAGAAGAAGGCCAGGGGACGTCACAAGGAGCTCATGCGTCAGTCGGGTGCGACTGTTAACAGTGGTTCTGAGGGCCAAATAACTGAGGAGGAGGAGTGGATTCAGCAGCACTGCCCATGGACAGATTCAGGCGCCGAGCAGTTTCCGACCGATGTCGGCAGTGCAGACGATTCCATTGGGATATGATGTTCGAGACCCTCGCTTGCTATCACCTGGAGCCATAGCAACACTCCTTCCCTTTTTGGTGTCTCGATGCCAAAGGGGGAGAAAGTTTAGGGATTTGTGTCGTTGTCTGATTTGCGAGTGTGTCTTTGTGGTGTCATTGTGTTTTCTCGCCGTTTGCTTTTGTTTAGTTTTGTGCCAGTGAGATCTAAGTTCCAGACATATGGTGTGAGACATATGCTACCTTATCTTTATATTATCATTATCTATGTCTATCTAGTCCTTTGGTATCTTATGAGTTGCATGCTTGTCCTGTTATATACTCTGCTATCATATATCCTGCTTAGGTTGTTGGTCTCTAAAATGTAGGGGGAGCGTTGATCCTAGTATGTGTGCCGTGCAGTCCAAAGCACTTATCTAGATAGCACACATATAGGGGGAGCCCGTCTATATTTTAGAGTTGTGGGGTTTGCGCATGTCCTATGTCTTTTCCCGTTTGTGCAAATCCCGAATTGTCATCAACCCACCAAAAAGGGGGAGATTGTAAGGGCATATTTATTCCTAAGGTGTTTTGGTGATTGATGACAATGCTTTTGCGGACTAATCATGTGCGTTGAGTTTTTCAGAGTTTCATCCTTGGCACGAGATGATTCCCTCCCCTTGGAGTGTTATTCAAGATGGTGCAGCTCTTTCATTTCTATGTTGGTGGACTAGTTTCGTAGGGGTCACCGTACTATCAAGAGGGGGTCCGCTTTGGTAAGGCTTGGGTGGAATCAACACGTACACATCCTTGTCACACCCTCTGAGCCTTTCCGCTTCAATGGAGAGCTCTTTCCCCTTCTTTTGAGCATCGCTTGGTCCCAGCGGTAGTACCGCGGGCCACAGCGGTAGTACCGCTCGAGTGCAACAAGCGGTAGTACCGCTTGGAGCCCTCCGCCGTAGTATCGCTGCAGCTCCGTGCTCCTACCGCCTCGACTCGAGGGCCCTTTTTCTCGTGTCGGGTTTTGCGGCAGTAGTTGCGGTAGTAGAGGCGGTAGTACCGCCCTTACCACCGCGGTAGTACCGCTCAGGGTCCAGGACCTCGCTCCCCTCCTTTGCGCGGCAGTACCGCTAGGTGGGATGGTAGTACCGCTGGCCTCAGCGGTAGTACCGCCCACCCCAGCGGTAGTACCGCTCTCTGCGGGGCTGCTTGGGGGTATTGGTTTGATTGTTCCCCCCACTAAAAAGGGGGTCTTGTTCCCCAAAGTTGACTCACCTCTTCCCCCAAAAGCTCCATTGTTGATCAAGCTCCATTTTCGCCCGATCTCTCTCCCTAGCCAATCAACCTTGTTAATTTGCTCGGGATAGGTTGAGAAGGCCCCGATCTACACTTCCACCAAGAGAAATTTGATTCCCCCCACTAATCCCTAGCGGATCTTGTTACTCTTGGGTGTTTGAGCACCCTAGACGGTTGAGGTCACCGCGGAGCCATAGTCCATTGTGGTGAAGCTTCGTGGTGTCGTTGGCAGCCTCCAATTAAGTTGTGGAGATAGCCCCAACCTTGTTTGTAAAGGTTCGGTCGCCGCCTTCAAGGGCACCAATAATGGAATCACGGCATCTCGCATTGTGTGAGGGCATGAGGAGAATATGGTGGCCCTAGTTGCTTCTTGGGGAGCATTGTGCCTCCACACCGCTCTAACGGAGAAGTACTTCCCCTCAAAAGGAAGGAACTTCGGTAACACATCCTCGTCTCCATCGGCTCCACTCTTGGTTATCTCGTGCCTTTACTTGTGCAAGCTTACTTGTGTTGTATCCCTTGCTTGCGTGTGTACTTATTGTTGTTGCATCATATAGGTTGCTCACCTAGTTGCATATTTAGACAACCTACTTTGATGCAAAGTTTAATTTGGTAAAGAAAAGCTAAAATTGTTAGTTGCCTATTCACCCCCCTCTAGTCAACTATATCAATCCTTTCACCCAGGGAGGAAGATAGCGCGGAAGTCCACCAATTGATGAGCAAGATAAAGACGCTTGCTCAATCCGGATTGTCAATAGTCGAGGTTATGGCGATATCCATAATGCGAGGGGTTCAGCCACTCCAATACTGAGGGCACCCTATGTGGCACTTAAATGGAGAAGATGACGCCACCCGATATGGTCGAAAGGGTCCGTACACCGCCGCTGCTTTGGCGAAAATACTATCCGGATTATACAAAGAGGAGAAAGAGGAGTTCATCCGCATTAAGCCCAAAGATGGGTTTTCCATGTACAACCCTCCCAGCTGGGTGAGTTTCCATCCCACTACTCTACTCCATTCATTCCCTGAGTCCTTTTTCATAAATATTAATCCGTCCATTTATAACAGGAATGGCGGAAAATTACCAGGGAGATCCACAACCCTGCACCACAGCCAGAGGACCACAACCGGTCCCTTGACCCCGGATTCGAAGAGGATCCGGATATATTCGTGGAGCTCGGGGAAGGGGTGTTTTACCAAGCGAGCTGTGACGGCACCAAAGTGGCCATAATTGCTGACGATCCTGGCCTGCTCCCTGCATCGCATGTAAGTAATCAGGAGTCTTGTCTTTTGAGAGAATTTCCTCTTTACGCCTTACCCACCGCACTATATTATGCTCTAAAGGGGAGGCGATCGGTGCGCCACGCTACACTTGAGGCGATGCGCAAGAAGGCGGCGCCTACGACGGGCAGGCCCTCGAAGAGGAAGGCAAATAGAGATATGGTCGAGCCTTCATTGAAGAGGTATGGTTTTAAATATGCTCCATGGTTGTCATCTTAAAGTATGACACTATCCGATGTGTCTTATGAGGAAAAACTTCACCGGACTATGTCTGGGGATCCTGCCGGTCATGCCTCTACGAGCCGGATTCCGGACCCTGTCTCAAGGGCCGAGGCTAACGCAGAAGTGACACCGGATTGTCCCTCTGCAAATGACTCGGATAAAGTATCCGTCACAAACTCTAAAGTGGAGAGCGCCATGAATCATCGGCGTCGGCGAGCCGCTCTTCGTGACCCCGGGTTTTCAGAAGAGGCTTTCAATGCCTTCATTTTGGGCGATGCGTATATCCAAGCAGCTCGAGATGGGCTTACCAGAGCCACATACCAGTATTTGAAAGATATGCGGGTAAGTACACATTTGTGCAAAACTGATAATCATATACTAGTAGCCCCCGAGACTTGAAACAGTTGGTACAACTGATTTAAGGATCGTTATATGACCAGGTGTTCATAGAGAAGAACAACCTATTATCTCAAGAGCTGAAAAAGTGTCAGGCCCAGCTGATTGCTGCTACCGCCGAACTGGAAAAATCCAAGAAGGCTGCATCTGGTAATGTTCCCCTCTATCGAGAAAACATGATCATATACCAAGAGTATTAATACAGGTGCAAATCTTATGGTAGAGTCATCAGATCATCTGGAAGAGGCACCGGAAGTTGCACGAGCGGGAGGTCCAGAAGCTCAAAGGCAACTGGCTACGGGCGAACGTATACTGACACAGACCAGGGTGCAAAAGAACAAACTCCAAGATGCCAACACCGAGCTGGGCATGGAACTAAAAGACGTGCGTGGCCAGCTGGTTGACTCTGTGAAGGAGAATAAGACGCTACGAGGCAGCATATTTAGTATGTGTTTGCACTTACCTTTACATAGTTCGGCAAGGAAAGAAATTGACAATAATTATGTCTATAGGTATATTGACGGGCCATCCCGAAGAGGAGGTGTCCGGATCGTCGAGCGATCTGCTACAAGAGCTTTCGCAAATGCACGAGCGAGCTCGGCAGGCGATGCAAAGTATTGCCAAGGCCTTATGGCCATCCGACTCCCCTCCATGAAGTATGGAGGGGCTTGTACAGCTACTCAAGGGAGCGCGGCGGCGCTTCTGATTATGGAAGATATCGGCCTGCCGGGAAGGTGCGCGAGAGGCCTGGGCAATGGTGAAAACTCGGTATACCAAGCTCGACCCGAATCGCATGGCCCGGGTCGGACCTGTAGGGTCAAATGGAGAAGAAATTCCCGTTAGTTTGGTATATGACCAGGTACAAGTAGCCACCAAGTATTCCCAACAAGATTGTAGGCTAGATAGCCTGTTGGATGGCATAGAGGAAGAAGTGTTTGAGTCTAAGTGACTATGTACTTCATTTGACAAATTATGTCTCTAGCTGAATTGTAAAACGCTTGTCATGGTAGACCTTTTCACTTCAACCTCTGGACACGAAGGTGCGGAGTGCTTCCGAATACCCGCTCGCTAAAGTAGACCGGGGTATGTGTGGAAACCAGTCGTAGGGGTCATAGTTGCTTGAACAAACAAGTATCCGGCTAGTTATGTTATATTACATTTTGATCGTAAGAAACATCTTCGAGAGAGAATAGTTCCGTTAAGGGTTCCTTTCCTTGGGTAAGCATGCATTAACGTGCATGTCCGAACTGTGTTTGAAAAAACCACAGCATACATAACATCTGGGGGTTCATAATGTGACAAGTAAAAAACATCTTTAGTCCGCCGACCGAATATTCCCTTAAGAATGCTAGCTTTCTGCTTCACCCAGTCTGAGGTCCACATCCAGATGACCCGACAGTAACAATCGCAGAGGTGATCCCTTTATGCCTAGCCGAACTAACGAGAACGTAGGGCATAAGAACAGGAGCCAGGCAACCTAGCTTGGCCAAAACTTAAGTCATATCGATGCATATAATGGCGAAGAAAAGGTATATACATGGAAAAGACACATATGTGGTGAGCTTGATGCTCGGAAAATAATAATAATAAGCTTCTGTACAAGAAGCCCCCATGTATAATTGACATACATATTAAGAATTGTATGCGTTGTAGGTGTACGGTTTAGCCGTACAAGAGCTTTACAGCTTTAAAAAAGAAAGGTGAAAAGAGAGAAAAATAAATAACGGAAACAAAAAAGGGGAAAAGGAGACGAACAAAGAGTCCAGTGCTAGGCATAGAATCTTTGAAGTCTGGCCGCGTTCCATGGGTTCGGCTCTAAGCGGTTGTCTGATCCATCACATAGGCGGTACGCTCCTCCGGTGAGAACTTCGTCAATGATGAAGGGACCCTCCCACTTGGGCTTTAATTTGTCCTTTTTCTTCTCTGGCAAGCATAGAACGAGTTCTCCAACATTATAAGTCTTGGCCCGTACTTCTCTGCTTTGATATCTGCGGGCCTATTGTTGATAGTACGCGGAACGGGATTTTGCGACATCATGCTCCTCCTCTAGGGCATCTAAGCTGTCCTACCGATCCAACTTGGCTTCTCTCTCTTCATACATGTGCACTCGAGGTGAGACATGAATAATGTCGCAGGTAACACAGCCTCTACGCCGTACACCATAAAGAAAGGTGTATATCCGGTAGAACGATTTGGCGTGGTCCACAGCCCCCAGAGCACGGAGTCAAGCTCCTCCACCCTGTGCTTGTCTGATTCTTTCAAAGACCGCACTAATCTGGTTTTGATGCCGCTCATAATAAGACCATTATCTCGTTTGACTTGACCATTGGTTTGTGGGTGGTATACGGAGGCGTAGTCGAGCTTGATGCCCAGATTAGCACACCAGGCTTTCACCTCATTGGCTGCGAAATTAGAGCTGTTGTCGGTGATGATGTTGTGTGGAACACCATAATGCACAACGCTGGATATAAATTCTATCACTGGCCCGGCTTCGGCCGTTTTAACTGGTTTGGTCTCTATCCACTTAGTGAATTTATCCACCATGACCAACAGATATTTTTTCTTATGGCTTCCTTCTTTAAGGGGTCCGACCATATCAAGCCCCGAGACCGCAAAAGGCCAAGTGATGGGATTGTTTGTAGAGCGGTGGGTGGCATATGGCTTTGGTTGGCAAAAGCTGGCATCTGATGCAATGTTGGACAAGGTCCTGCGCGTTTGCTCGGGCCGTTGGCCAATAGAAACCTGTACGGAAGGCCTTGCTTACAAGGGCCCGAGCCGCGGCGTGGTGACCGCCGAGACCGGCATGAATTTCAGTCAAGAGTTGTCGCCCTTCTTCCTCGGAGATACATCTTTGAACTACTTCGGTAGCGCTTTTCTTATAGAGTTCTCCCTTGTGAACCTTGTAGGCTTTAGAGCGCCGCACAATGCAGCGAGCTTCATTCTGATCCTCAGGAAGTTCTCTCCTATTAAGGTAGGCCAAGAAGGGTTCAGTCCATGGGGCGATGACTGCCATGATGAGGCCGGCCGACGGTGTAATTTTGGTGGCTGAGCCCCCGATGATGTCGGTGTGTTTGGAATCTGGGGTTGTATTCGGATCCGGATTGGTATTGCCGCTCTCCCCTTGCCACACCATGATGGCTTGAAAAGCCTTTCCAGAAAGATGTTAGGTGGGACGGGGCACGCTTGGCGCAGATGCGAGCAAGGACATCCGCCGCTTGATTACTTTCTCGAGCCACATGGTGAAACTCGAGCCCCTTGAAATGAGCCACATGGTAAGCCGCCATCTTCGAATCTTTGGCATCGAGATCTCCATTTATTTGAGATATTGCAAGGTTTGAATCCCCACGCACTTCCAGGCATTGTATGCCCATGGAGACGGCCATCCGAAGACCATGCAATAAGGCTTCGAATTCGGCTGCATTGTTGGAGTCCGCGAATAATATTTGTAGGACGTACTGAACAGTATCTCCAGTGGGGGATGTTAGGACAACACCTGCCACTAGGCCTGCCAGCATTTGGAGCCGTCGAAGTGCATGATCCAGTTGGAATATGTGTCGTACTCTTTAGGGAGTTTGGCCTCTGTCCATTCGGCGACGAAGTCGGCCAGTACTTGAGAATTAATGGCCCGCCACAGTTTGTATGTAATGTCGAATGGGAGGAGCTCAATGGCCCACTTGGCAATCCGGCCCGTGGCGTCGCGCTTATTTATTATGTCATTGAGTGGTACCTCAGGGGCCACTGTCATGGAGCATTCTTGAAAGTAGTGCCGTAGCTTCCGGGATGCCATGAAGACCGTGTATGCTATTTTTTGGTAATGCATGTATCGAGATTTGCATGGTATGAGGATAGTGGATATGTAGTATACGGGCTTCTGAAGCGGTAATTTGTGTTCGTCCACCTCTCGTTCGATGATGAGCACCGCACTCACGACTTGGTGTGTGGCCGATATGTATAATAACATGGGTTCACCGACATTTGGTGCTGCCAGATTGGGTTGCTTGCTAGAAGAGTCTTTATTTCTTCCAATCCGGCTGTTGCCGCGTCCGTCCACTTGAAGTGGTCGGTGCGTCGGAGAAGGCGATAGAGTGTCAATGCCTTTTCTTCTAGTCTGGAGATAAAGCGGCTTAAACCTGCCACACATCCGGATAATTTTTGGACTTGTTTAAGGTCTATTGGTGTAGCCAACTGTGACAAAGATCGGATTTTAGCTGGGTTTGCCTCAATTCCTCTATTGGAAATGATGAAGCCCAAAAGCTTTCCAGTGGGAACACCAAAAAACACACTTTTCCAGATTGAGCTTGATGTCATATGTTCGAAGGTTGTCGAATGTGAGACGCAGATCGTCTAGTAAGGACTCGACGTGCCTAGTTTTGATGAATACGTCATCCATGTATGCTTCAATTGTCTCACCGATCTGTTTCTCCAGGCTTGTTTGAATCATGCGTTGATAGGTGGCACCGGTTTTTTTGAGCTCGAAAGGCATGGTGTAGAAACAGAAAGGCCCCATATGGGGTGATAAATGCCGTTGTGGCCTGATCAGACTCCTTCATCTAGATTTGATGGTATCCAGAGTATGCGTCAAGGAAACACAGTGAGTCGTGTCCTGCGGTAGCATCAATAATCTGATCGATGCGGGGGTGGGGAAAGGGATCCTTAGGGCAGGCCTTGTTAAGGTCTTTGAAATCGACACATAGGCGCCAGGATTTATCCTTCTTTGGTATCATTACCAGATTTGCTAGCTAGTCCGGGTGTTTTATCTCTCTGATGAATCCGACCTCGAGTAACTTGGCTAGCTCCTCTCCCATTGCTTGTCGTTTTGGTTCGGAGAAGCGTCGTAATGTTTGCTTGACCGGCTTATATCCCTTTAGTATGTTTTGGCTGTGTTCGGCCAGCCTGCATGGGATCCCTAGCATATCAGAAGGGTGCCAGGCGAATATGTCCCAGTTTTCACGTAGGAACACCCGTAGTGTGGCGTCAACCGTGGGGTCCAGCTGTGCCCCGATGGATGCTGTCTTCGTGGAGTTGATAACCCACAAGTGTAGGGGATCGCAACAGCTTTCGAGGGTAAAGTATTCAACCCAAATTTATTGATTCTACACAAGGGGAGCCAAAGAATATTATTGAGTATTAGCAGTTGAGTTGTCAATTCAACCACACCTGGATAACTTGGTATCTGAAGCAAAGTATTTAGTAGCAAAGTAGTATGATAATAAAGGCAACGATAGCAAAAGTAATATTTTTGGGTTTTGTAGTGATTGTAACAATAGCAACGGAAAAGTAAATAAGCGAAACACAAGATGTGAAAAGCTCGTAGGCATTGGATCAGTGATGGATAATTATGTCGGATGTGATTCCTCATGTAATAGCTATAACATAGGGTGACACAGCGCTAGCTCCAGTTCATCAATGTAATGTAGGCATGTATTCCGTATATAGTCATACATGCTTATGGAAAAGAACTTGCATGACATCTTTTGTCCTACCCTCCCGTGGCAGCGGGGTCCTAGCGGAAACCAAGGGATATTAAGGCCTCCTTTTAATAGAGAACAGGAACAAAGCATTAGCACATAGTGAATACATGAACTCCTCAAACTACGGTCATCACTGAGAAGTATCCTGATTATTGTCACTTCGGGGTTGTCCGATCATAACACATAATAGGTGACTATAGACTTGCAAGATAGGATCTAGAACACACATATATTCATGAAAACATAATAGGTTCAGATCTGAAATCATGGCACTCGGGCCCTAGTGACAAGCATTAAGCATAGCAAAGTTATAGCAACATCAATCTCAGAACATAGTGGATACTAGGGATCAAACCCTAACAAAACTAACTTGATTACATGGTAAATCTCATCCAACCCATCACCGTCCAGCAAGCCTACGATGGAATTACTCACGCACGGCGGTGAGCATCATGAAATTGGTGATGGAGGATGGTTGATGATGACGACGGCGACGAATCCCCCTCTCCGGAGCCTCGAATGGACTCCAGATCAGCCCTCTCGAGAGAGATTAGGGCTTGGCAGCAGCTCCGTATCGTAAAACGCGATGAAACTTTCTCTCTGATATTTTTCTCCGCGAGACGGAATATATGGAGTTGGAGTTGAGGTCGGCAGAGCCTCAGGGGCCCACGAGACAGGGGCGCGCCCAGGGGGGTGGGCGCGCCCCCCACCCTCGTGGACAGGGTGTGTGCCCCTCGTCTTGATTCTTTCGCCAGTATTTTTTATATTTTCCAAAAAGTGCCTCCGTGGATTTTTAGGACATTCCGAGAACTTTTGTTTTCTACACATAAAACAACATCATGACAGTTCTGCTGAAAACAGCGTCAGTCCGTGTTAGTTTCATTCAAATCATGCAAGTTAGAGTCCAAAACAAGGGCAAAAGTGTTTGGAAAAGTAGATACGTTGGAGACGTATCAACTCCCCCAAGCTTAAACCTTTGCTTGTCCTCAAGCAATTCAGTTGATAAACTGAAAGTGATAAAGAAAAACTTTTACAAACTCTGTTTGCTCTTGTTGTTGTAAACATGCAAAGCCAGCATTCAGGTTTCAGCAAATATTATGAACTAACCATACTCATAATAACACCCAGGTCTCACAATTACTCATATCAATAACATAATCAGATAGCGAGCCATAATAATTAAACTCGGATGACAACACTTTCTCAAAACAATCATAACATGATATAACAAAATGGTATCTCGCTAGCCCTATCTGTGACCGCAAAACATAAATGCAGAGCACCTTTAAAGATCAAGGACTGACTAAACATTGTAATTCATGGTAAAAGAGATCCAGTCAAGTCATACCCAATATAAATCAATAATAATGAATGCAAATGACAGTGTGCTCTCCAGCGGGTGCTTTTTAATAAGAAGGGTGATGACTCAACATAAAAGTAAATAGATAGGCCCTTCGCAGAGGGAAGCAGGGATTTGTAGAGGTGCTAGAGCTCAATTTTAAAATAGAGATTGAATAACATTTTGAGCGGCATACTTTTGCTGTCAACGCAACAACTATGAGATGGTTGTATCTTCCATACTACATGCATTATAGGCAGTTCCCAAATAGAATGGTAAAGGTTTATACTCCCCCATCCACCAACAAGCATTAATCCATGGCTTGCTCGAAACAACGAGTGCCTCCAACTAACAACAACCCTGGGGGAGTTCTGTTTAATTATTTTGATTTGCTTTGCTCTTTTTGGATCATGGGACTGGGCATCCCGGTTACCGGCCCTTTCTCGTGAGTGAGGAGCGGAGTCCACTCCTCTTGAGAATAACCCACCTAGCATGGAAGCTATAGGCAGCCCTATTTAAAACAAGAGCTACTCGAGCATACAAAACAAAATTTCATTTGAACGTTTGGAGTTTGGCACATACAAATTTACTTGGAACGGCAGGTAGATACCGCATATAGGTAGGTATGGTGGACTCATATGGAACAACTTTGGGGTTTAAGGAGTTTGGATGCACAAGTAGTATTCCCGCTTAGTACAAGTGAAGGCTAGCAAAAGACTGGGAAGCGACCAACTGAGAGAGCGACAACAGTCACAAACATGCATTAAAATTAATTCACACCGAGTACAAGCATGAGTAGGATATAATCTACCATGAACATAAATATCATGAAGGCTATGTTGATTTTTTTCAACTACATGCGTGAACATGTGCCAAGTCGAGTCACTCAATTTATTCAAAGGAGGATACCATCCCATCATACCACATCATAATCATTCTAATAGCATGTTGGCACGCAAGGTAAACCATTATAACTCATAGCTAATCAAGCATGGCACAAGCAACTATAATCTCTAAATGTCATTGCAAATATGTTTACTTCATAATAAGCTGAACCAGGAACGATGAACTCATCATATTTACAAAAACAAGAGAGGTCGAGTTCATACCAGCCTTTCACTCGCACGACCGAACGATGTTTATAATAATAATAGTGCACGTGCATTGGACTAAGCTGGAAACTGCAAGCATTCAACTCAAGAGAGAAGACAAAGTAATATGGGCTCTAAGTTAAATAAACATTCATGCATATGAGAGCCACTAAACATTTTCAATATGGTCTTCTACTCTCGACCCCCAAAGAAAAGAAAAGAAAAGAAAACTATTTACACGGGAAAGCTCCCAACAAGTAAGAAGAAGAACGAGAAATCTTTTTGGGTTTTCATTTTAATTTCTACTACAAGCATGGAAATTAAACTAACTAATTTTTTTGGTTTTTCTTAAGGTTTATCAAACACACAAGAAGAAAACTAGAAAAAGAAATTTAAACTAGCATGGATAATACAATGAAAGAGTATGAGCACCGACAACTAGAATAGTGTGTGAACATGAATGTAAAGTCGGTGAGAAATACGTACTCCCCCAAGCTTAGGCTTTTGGCCTAAGTTGGTATAATACCAAGGACCGCCTGGCTGATATCCATAATTGTAACTGGGGTCGTACTGAGATGCAGCAGCAATTGCCTCCTGAGCTGCGGCATGTTGGCAAGCCGCCTCCGCTCTCCCCTCGTGTTCAGCTGCTTCCTCCCTGGTAACAACATATCTTCCTTTTTCCTGATAATCAAAAAGGAGAGGAGCAGGAAGAGTAACATGGACGACGTTGCGTCTGTCATAGATTAGTCGATACTAGAGGAATTGTTCATTCTCCTAAGAAAATGATGGTTGACCATAGCGTCATAATCTAAATAAGCAGGAGGTAACATCATATCCCCCTCTCGTGGGGCTATACCAAGATATTTAGCCACACGGGTCGCATAAATTCCTCCAAATAAATCTCCAGCTCTACCATTATTCTGCAACCTTCGTGCAACTATTGCCCCCAAGTTATAACCTTTATAACCTAACAGAGCACTCTTGAGGACACAAAGATCAGGGACACACATATGACATGCTTCATCTTTACCATTAATGCATCTACCAATGAAAAGAGCAAAATAATGTATAGCAGGAAAATGAATGCTCCCTATGGTAGCTTGTGCTATGTCCCTAGATTCTCCCACAGTAATACTAGCAAGAAAGTCTCTAAATTCATATTTGTGGGGATCATTAATATTGCCCCACTGCGGAAGTTTGCAAGCAGTTGTAAAATCCTCTAAGTCCATGGTATAAGATGTATCATAGATATCAAATAGGACACTAGGAGAATTACGTGTACAGTTATATTCAAACCTCCGCACAAAGGAATCAGTCAATTGGTAGTACTGAGGACACTTATCTTGTAAGAAGTCCTCCAGCTCAGCATTACACACATACGCGTCAAATTCCTCCTTAAAGCCTTCTTCGACCATAAAATCGTCGGATGGCCACTCACAAGCTCGTACATCTGCGTCCCTCGGTAATTCAACATCTTGCTCACGTATAGCAATCCTGGGTCCTTTCTTTACCGAGGAACCACCTTGGTACATTCTCCTAGGCATAATTCTTTTTCTAAAAAAATTCTGAAATTTTAGTAACTTCAAAATAAATGTGAATAAAACTAAACAAGATTGGTAGCAACTACTCCTACAAGTGCCTAGAGCCAATATCATGCATTAGAATTACTTGGGACCTCATAAATTTGACATGCAAGCTCAAGAACATGGTCACCTATGCAGCAAAAATTTGCAATGAATAAAGCACTAGAACAAAAACTAATTGGACCAATGGAGGAGTCACATACCAAGCAACAATCTCTCAAAGCAGTTTTGTGAATGGAGCTTTGAGCAAGGAGATCGAAAATCGCAGCAAAATGAGCTAGAACTCGTGCTTGAGCTGGATGGGGAATTTTTTGGTAAGAAGATGGAGTGTGTGGTTGGTGGCATAAGTGGAGGGGGGCGCGCCCAGGGGGGTGGGCGCGCCCTCCACTCTTGTGGCCTGGTGCTTGCCCCTCCTGCAGTGTTTTCAGTGCCTAAAATCCTCAAATATTCCATAAAAAATCATACTAAATTTGCAGGGCATTTGGAGCACTTTTATTTTCAGGATATTTTTTAATGCACGGATAATTCAGAAAACGGACGGATAATATTATTTTTGCTATATTTATTCTAAATAATAGAAAGTAAAAAGAGGGTACAGAAGGTTGTGCCTTCTAGTTTCATCCATCTCGTGATCATCAAAATGAATCCACTAACAAGGTTGATCAAGTCTTGTTAACCAACCCGAATAACATGGAACCGAAGAAATTTCGAATAACACTAAGTTACCTCAACGGGGATATGAATATCCCCAATAATAAGAATATCGTACTTTTTCTTGACAGTAGGGAGAGGAAATTCAAAACCTCCAATAATGATAGTTGGATCTTTTCCAATAGAATTGATGTTATGGACTTGAGATTGTTTCCTCGGAAAGTGTACCGTATGCTCATTACCATTAACATGAAAAGTTACATTGCCTTTGTTGCAATCAATAACAGCCCCTGCAGTATTCAAAAAGGGTCTACCAAGGATAATCGACATACATACGTCCTCGGGAATATCAAGAAAAACAAATTCTGTTAAGATAGTGACATTTGCAACCACAACAGGCACATCCTCACAAATACCGATAGGTATGGCAGTTGATTTATCGGCCATTTGCAAAGATATTTCAGTAGGTGTCAACTTATTCAATTCAAGTCTATGATATAAAGAGAGGGGCATAACACTAACACCGGCTCCAAGATCACATAAAGCAGTTCTAACATAATTTCTTCTAATGGAGCATGGTATAGTTGGCACCCTCGGATCTCCAAGTTTCTTTGGTATTCCACCCTTAAAAGTGTAATTAGCAAGCATGGTGGAAATTTCAGCTTCCGGTATCTTTCTTTTGTTTGTAATGATATCCTTCATATATTTAGCATAAGGATTTACTTTAAGCATATCAGTTAAGCGCATACGAAAGAAGATAGGTCCAATCATTTCAGCAAAGTGTTCAAAATCCTCGTCATCCTTTTTCTTGGATGGTTTAGGAGGAAAGGGCATGGGTTTCTGAACCCATGGTTCTCTTTCTCTACCGTGCTTCCTAGAAACAAAATCTCTCTTATCATAACGTTGATTCTTTGATTGTGGGTTATCAAGATCAACAGCGGGTTCAATCTCTACTTCATTTTTTTGCTAGGTTGAGCATCAACATGAACATTATCATTAACATTATCACTAGGTTCATGTTCATCACCTGATTGAGTTTCAGCATCAGAAATAGAAATATCATTAGGATTCTCAGGTGTGTCTACAGTAGGTTCACTAGAAGCATGCAAAGTCCTATCGTTTTTCTTTTTCTTCTTTTTAGAAGAACTAGGTGCCTCTAAATTGTTTCTCTGAGAATCTTGCTCGATTCTCTTAGGGTGGCCTTCAGGATACAAAAGTTCCTGAGTCATTCTACCAGTTCTAGTAGCCACTCTAACAACAGTCATTTTTATTATTTAATTCATCAAGCAAATCATTTTGAGCTTTGAGTACTTGCTCAGCTCGAGTAGCAACCATAGAAGCATATTTGCTAATGAGTTTAAGTTCACCTTTAACTCTAGCCATATTATCGCACACGCGTCCTATCTCGAAAGCATTATTCTTTAACTCTCTACCAACATAAGCATTAAAACTTTCTTGTCTAGCCATAAAGTCGTCAAATTCATCTAAGCATGGGCAATGAAATTTGTCGGATTTCGGGTTCCGGCAGACCCTTGAGGTTCGAACACTGGGGTGCGCGCGGAGATTTCGCCCTCTGCCTACCTGCCCCTCACCGAATCGCTAGGATCTAAACTACTAAACAGAACAACATAAGATACACAAGGTTTATACTGGTTCAGGCCACCATTGTGGTGTAATACCCTACTCCAGTGTGTGGTGTGGTGGATTGCCTCTTGGGCTGATGATGAACAATACAAGGAAGAACAGCCTCGCGAGGGTCTGTTCTTGGCTGGTGCCATGAACTGCTAGGAGGAGTTCAATCGCTCTATCTACTGGTTTCTTGGTGAGGATCCAGATCCCTCTACCCTGGGGGTGGCTAGTCCTATTTACAGGCAAAGGCCCTGGGCCTCTTCCCAAATATTTAGCGGGAAGGGCGCCAACAATTGGCCGTTTTGAAGGGGAACAGCGGGTACACCTATCCTGACTAAAGTTGGTCCTCGCCTGCGAAAGGCTCTGGTGGTGACTCCTGCTTGGGCTCCACAATGACTTCCTCCCTGCCGTTGGGCTGGTCTTGGTCTTATTGCACCGAAATGGATGCCTTTGCTTGAGCCTGTGCTTGCTCCCTTTGCACCAAAGAGGAAAGGAGGACACTGCATGGGCTGGCGCCCGACTGGCGCCCTTGGTTGTCATGGCTTGCATCATGGGCACCTCGCGAGGTACCCTGCCTTGAACTCTCCGCCTCCTCGTGAGCCCGCCTGATGAGGCCGTACCTGAGGAAGCTCCCTGTC
This sequence comes from Triticum timopheevii, assembly GCA_963921465.1. NCBI lineage: Eukaryota > Viridiplantae > Streptophyta > Magnoliopsida > Poales > Poaceae > Triticum > Triticum timopheevii. The sequence goes on from OY997272.1 coordinate 502,066,672, forward strand.
GTCCGTCCCACGAGGCTTGGCCCCTCGCGAGGGTCTTGAGCTTGTGTTGATGAAGATGGGCTGTGCTAGGCCCCCCTTTGAGCCACGCCCCAGGCCGCAGGCAGGCAAGTCTGGGGACCCCCTTTCCCAGAATGCCGACAGTAGCCCCCGGGCCCACGGCGCACCCGGACTTGGCCGAGCAGAGAGGCAAAAGGCAAGTGCGAAGCGTCGCGGGCCCTAACAGCCTGCGGCCTTGGGCGCCGCGTGGTGGTGGATTGGACGTGGGCGCCTCCGCTTCCCCACGACGCCTCGGTAACCGCACGGATTCGACAGGTCCCTGCATGCAAAGCGGGTCATGATTACCTGCGATCGTGGAGGTCGACGGTTGGCCTTCGCTGGCTATAAGTACGGAATGGCACGCGCCCTTCCAGTCTATCCCCTCTTGCTTCTCCTTCTTCATGGCTCCGCCAAGGAAGTTCTCGGCCGCAGAGAAGGGAAAGGCTCGTCAGGTCGAGTCTACCTCTCCCCCACCCAAGCGCGGTCGAGGTCGCCCTCGCAAACATCCTGTGGCCTCCATCGCGGCTCCTCGTGGTCGCAGAGGTGGCTCTCTGCGCGGCAACGAGCGGCTGGCCATGGTCGGGGGTGTGTCCCGGCCGTGCGACCCCCGAGGCCACACCTCCATACTGCGGAGGTGCTGCCGGAGTTCATTGTGTGGGCGGCGGAGCCAACCAGCGCCCGGCTTCAGCTCCCTCGCTTCCTCCTAGGTGAGCTCCCAGCTGGCGCCTTGGGCGGCCTCTGGCTCCAGGCAGAAGGCTGCTGCAGCCGGGCCTCGTGGGCTTCGCTGGAGGTCTTCGCAGCCGGGAGCCTGGCCCTGTGCGTGGCCTGAGCCGCCGGTGCACTCTACACTTCAAGTTCGACGGCGAGTCCACCCTCTATGTGAGGGTGTTTGGGGAAGATGGTCGCTGCGTAGGGTGCTGCCCTGAAGACGACGACCGCGGTTGGGGACTCAGCCCCGGCGAGGACGGAGACGACAGCGCGCGCGGGGTTGGCGGCGCCCGAGACTCCTCAAGCTTCACCAGCTCTTCTTCGGGTAGCGACCCTTCTAGCAGCGGCCGCGGTCAGCCTCCACGCCGTCACGCCTGCTTGGAGGGCGGCAGCGGGTCTGCCCGCTGTCGTGCCCCGGTGAAGCGCGAGAGGGAGTCCGCCTGAGCTCTAGAGGCGGCTCGAGTCTTCCCTGAGGGCCGGCGCAGGGCAAGCTTCGCCTACTTTGTTCTTTCCTTTCTTTTCTCCTACGCAAAAAAGACAGCGGTGTGGGGCCCCGTGGGGGCGTGTTTGGGTTATCGTCGTCAATCATCGTACTGGTTATGTTATTTCGCTATTGTTCCTTTCTGTCGCATGCCAGCGCGTAGGTACTCTCCAGCCCCAGCCATGGGGGCGACCGACCCAGGCCCTGTATTCGTGTCATGGTGCCCGTGAGGCATGGACTCCTGTAGTGGACCTAGGCCGTGAAACTTCGAGCAATAGGGACAGGAACACTCGCGAGGGCTCCCGGGACTTCCACCTCGCGAGCCCTTGCGCAAGAGAAATCGAGGCAGGAGAGCGAAAAAAGTCGAAGAACCACAGGTCAAAAGGCAGCGATAGTTTCGATAAAACTCCAAGTGAGAATGAACTAGCCAACTGCAGAAAGCAAATGAAAAAGCCGCATCCGGCACCTAGTCTAGTCTTCGAAGTCTTCTCACCAGCGCGGAGCTAAGTGCTGCCACTAGGCGTGGGAGGGAGCCCCAGGGCCTGAGGCTGGCACCCCTGAGACTCCGGGGCGTGTACAGCCCCAACTCATTATTACGTGAGAGTGTCACGGGCGGCGAGCTTCACAGGCGTAGGCCTTCTTCACAGGCTCCGGGCCTTTCTTCGGGGAGGCGAGCTTCACGGGCATTGGCCCTCTTCATAGGCTCTGGGCCTTTTCCGAAACGCGACAGCTTCACAGGCGTTCGCCTTCTTCACAGGCTCTAGGCCTTTTCCAAAAAGGGGAGCTTCACAGGCACTCGCCTTCTTCACAGGCTCTGGGCCTTTTTCAAAAATATGAGCTTCACAGGCACTCGCCTTCTTCATAGGCTCTGGGCCTTTTCCAAAAAGATGAGCTTCACAGGCACTCGCCTTCTTCGCAGGCTCTGGGCCTTTTCCAAAAAGATGAGCTTCACAGGCACTCGCCTTCTTCACAGGCTCTGGGCCTTTTCCAAAAAGATGAGCTTCACAGGCGTTCGCCTTCTTCACAGGCTTTGGGCCTTTTTAGGGGTAAAACCTCCGGAGGTGCTGGATGTTCCACGCGTTCTGGATAGGTACTCCCTCCTGAGTCTCCAAGCGCGCGGAGCCGGGCCTGGAAACATGAACAACCTTGAACGGGCCCTCCCACATGGGAGAGAGCTTATGCAGTCCCTCCCTGGAGAGGACCCACCGGAGCATGAGGTCTCCTACCTCGAGAGTTCTGGGGCGGACGTTGCGGCAGCGGTACCGCCGCAGTGCTTGCTGGTACCTTGCCGCTCGCAGCGCAGCTTCTCGACGATGCTCCTCCCCCAGCACAGGGTCCATCCCCTGCATGGCGTCCTGCAGCGTCTCATCGAACGCCAGGACCCGCGCGGAATGACGCTTGACCTCGTGAGGGAGGACCGCTTCGGCTTCGTAGACCAGGAAGAAGGGGGTCTCCCCAGTCGGCTTGGTCGCGGTTGTGCGGATGGACCACAACACGGACTGAAGCTCATCGTACCAACCTCTTCCGCAGGCCTCCAGTTTCTTCTTGAACGTCCTGGTCTTGAGGCCCCTCAGGACTTCTGCGTTGGCCCGCTCGGCCTGGCCGTTGCTTCGGGGGTGCACCACCGAAGCGTAGCATATCTGCGTTCCAAGGTTAGCACAGTACGTTTTGAAGAGGTTACTGGTGAACTGCGAACCGTTGTCAGTGATGATGCGGTTCGGCACCCCGAACCAGCTCACGATGCCCTTGATGAACTTGACCGCAGAACCAGCAGGGATGGTGCAGACGGCCTCGACTTCAGCCCACTTGGTGAACTTGTCCACGGTGACGTAGAGGTAGCGATAGCCCCCTGGCGCCCGAGGAAACGGCCTAGGATATCCAGCCCCCAGACTGCAAATGGCCACGTGAGGGGTATGGTTTGCAGACCTCCTGCCGGCTGATGGATCTGCTTGGCATGGAATTGGCAAGCCTCGCAAGCCTTCACTAGTTCGACAGCGTCATTGAGCGTAGTAGGCCAATAGAAACCGCTGCGGAACGCCTTGCCGACGAGGGTCCATGACAACGAATGATGCCCACAGTCTCCACCGTGTATATCTGTCAGCAGTTCCTTCCCTTGCTCCCTGGTGATGCAACGCAAGGACACATCGTTTGGTCGTTTCCGGTAGAGCTCTCCATCCCTGATGCAGTACGCTGTAGCTTGCCGTGCCACACGCTCTGCTTCCTCCTCCTTCTCCGGCAGGGTCCCTTGCGTTAAGTAGCTCCAGAGCTCTGTGATCCAGCACCCCTCCTAAGGCTCCATCATCAGGAGCAGGCGTGCTCCTGAGGCCGGGCCACAGGCTGGGGCTCCCGAGGCAGGTGGCTGGGGAAGCTCCACCCGAGGCTGTGCTGTGTTCGATAATGATGGCAGGGCCGAGGGCTTGAAGAGCCGTTCCTCGAAGATGCCCGGCTCCTGGGGCAACCGCCTGGAGGCTCGTTTGGCGATGTCGTCAGCCTCTTGATTAGTGCCGCGGGGCACATGCTGTAGCTCCAACCCCCAGAACTGCTTCTCCATCCTGCGGACCTCCGCAAGGTAGGCCTCCATGTGCTCATCTCTTGGCTCGTATACCTTGTTGGATAAATTGACGAGGAGCTGCGAATCGCCCTTGATAGTAAGGCGCTTCACCCCTAGGGTAGCGGCGGCCTTCAAGCCTGCTATCAGTCCCTCGTACTCTGCTATATTGTTGGAGACCCTTTCACCCTGCTGAAAGCAGAGCTGCACGGTGTAGTATAGCTTGTCCTGAGTGGGAGATATGAGCACCGCCCCAGCCCCAGCGCCATGCCTGGAGAACGCCCCATCGAAGTACATGACCCAGCCTTCTGGCGCCTCGCTTCCCGGGAAGAGGGATCGGTCCTTGTCGGCCTTGAGGTCCGGTGCCTCCGTGCATTCAGCCACGAAATCTGCTAGCGCGGCACCCTTGATGACCCTGGTCGTGCTGAATTCGAGCTGGAACGCTTGCAGTTCAATGTTCCACTCGGCGACCCTTCCGGGCGAGTTAGGGCTCCTGAGCACCCTTTCCAAGGGGTATGCTGAGACAACCTTGATCGGGTGACCCTGGAAGTAGTGCCGCAGCTTGCGCGAGGCCACCAGCAGCGCGAGGAGGAGCTTCTGTGGCATGGGGTACCGTTCCCTCGCATCCCGCAACACCGTGCTGACGAAGTACACCGGGTGCTCGACGAGGCTTGGAGCGTTGACGCTGGTGGCGCCCTCCGGAGGCCGTGGCGCCTGCTGAGGTGATGGGGCCTCCGGAGGCTGATTGCCTGGGGGAGGGGCCTCCTCCGCTCCCGACGCGCTCCCCTGCGGCGGCTGATCCTCCTCAGCCGTGGTAGCGACCTCTGCGAGTCCTTTTTGGTCCTGCTTTGCCTTGACACGGGTAGCAGCCGTGGCTTTGGTCCGATGCTCCTCCCTAACTGCCACCAAAGCCGCGCTGGCGGAGTAAGGAGTGGCGGCGAGATAGAGTACCAAGGGCTCTTGAGGGCGTGGGGCCACCATCACCGAAGGGCTGGTTAAGTATCTCTTGAGATCTTGGAACGCCTTGTCGGCTTCTTCAGTCCATTCAAAGGGCCCCTTTTTCTTCATCAGCTGGAAGAAAGGCAGCGCTCGCTCAACTAACCTGGAGATGAAGCGCCCCAGTGCAGTCACGCGCCCCGTGAGCTTCTGCATTTCTCTGAGGGTCTTTGGTGGGCTCATGTCCTCGACTGCCTTGACCTTTTCTGGGTTGGCCTCGATGCCTCGGTGGGACACGAGGAAGCCCAAGAGCTTGCCCGAGGGGACTCCAAACACACACTTCTCCGGGTTGAGCCGCAGGCTCACTGCATTGAGGCTTGTGAAGGTTTCCTCTAGGTCTTGTATCAGGGTCTTGGCCTCGCGAGACTTCACTACGATGTCGTCGACGTAAGCCTCCACATTCTTACCAAGCTGCGGGCCCAAGGTGATGTGCATGAGCCGCTGGAAGCTTGCCCCCGCATTGCGCAGTCTGAACGGCATGCATGTATAGCAGTACACCCCACACGGGGTCAGGAAGGCCGTCTTCTCCACGTCTTCCACCGCCATCTTGATCTGGTGATACCCGGAGAAGGCATCCAAGAAGCATAACAGGTCACACTCAGCGGTGGAATCAACGATCTGATCGATGCGAGGGAGCGAGAACGGATCTTGCGAGCATGCTTTGTTGAGGTTGGTGAAGCTGACACACATGCGCTCCTTCCCTCCCTTCTTTGGTACAACCACGGGGTTGGCCAACCAATTCGGATATCGGACCTCGCGAATAACCCCCGCGGCTTCTAGCTTGCGGGTCTCCTGGACGATGAAGGCCTACTTTTCAGTGGACTGCCTCCTCGCCTTCTGCTTCACGGGGCGCACGTTGGGGCACACGTTGAGGTGGTGCTCGATTACGCCCCGTGGGATCCCTGCCAACTGATCGGGCTCCCAGGCGAACACCTTCTTGTTTGCGCGCAGGAACTTGACCAGGGCTTCCTCCTGCTCGGCCCGAGGTTGGCGCCTATGGTGAAAGTGGCGTCAGTGGACCCGTCCTCGTCGACAGGTATCTGCTTGGTCTCTGCCTTGTCTTGGATGAACAACTGCTTCTTCTTGGTTGGCGCAGCCCCCTTGGGCTTGGGGGTTTCTGCATCGGCGGGTCGTGCTGCCGCCGCCGTCTTGAGGGCAATCTTGAGTACTCGCAGCGCATCTCCGGCGTCCCCGGGCACGGTGAGGACACCGTTGCTCTCGGGCATCTTCACGAGGTTGTACGCCGGGTGAGTCGCGGCCATGAATTTGGCCAGTGCTGGATAGCCGAGTATGGCGTTGTAGGGGAGGCTGATGGGGGCGATGTCGAAATCGACCAGCTCTGTGCGGAAATTGTCGTAGGTGCCGAAAGTTACCGGGAGTCGGATCTGTCCCAAGGAGCTGGACGACCCGCCTCCGACGCCCGAGAAAGGCCGGCTGGGTTGCAGCCGCTCTCGGGGTATGCAGAGGAGGTTGAAAGCCTCAACTGAGAGCATGCTGAGGCCTGCGCCACCGTCGATGAGAGTCCTGGTGATAGCCACCTGACAGATGGTGGGAGTGCAGAGCATGGGGAGCGCACCCGAGCAGGCCGAGTTGGAGGGGTAGTCCTCAGAGCTGAAGGCCAGCCTGGCCGATGACTCCGACCGGCCCGTGGGATCCCCCTGCCGCGTGGAGGCGGCGCCAACCCGGCGGACGAATGGCTTGACGTGGTGACTGGAGGGCGGCGCCTGCGAGCCGCCCAGGAGGGCCGCGACGACCAAGGGAGCCGGCGTGACGAGGTGGGTGAGGAAGAGGCCGTGTGGCTCTTCCCAAGAGGCCACGGGGGAATGCTGGGGACGCCAGGATGATGCTTGCTGCCCGTTCCCCACCGGGCCGGTGGCTGCATTGACGGCAGGTGACGGGGAACGACGGGGGCGCCCGCCGACGGGAGCCGTCTGGGCGACGCAGGAAGCGAGGGCGGCTCGGCGCTCGGCGCGGGCCCGACGAGCGTCAGACATGAACGCGATGGTCGGAGAAGAACAGGGCGGCTGGAGGCGAATTCCAACGCACCCCTACCTTCGGGTTCCGGCAGACCCTTGAGGTTCGAACACTGGGGTACGCGCGGAGATTTCGCCCTCTGCCTACCCGCCCCTCACCGAATCGCTAGGATCTAAACTACTAAACAGAACAATATAAGAGACACAAGGTTTATACTGGTTTAGGCCACCATTGTGGTGTAATACCCTACTCCAGTGAGTGGTGTGGTGGATTGCCTCTTGGGATGATGATGAACAATACAAGGAAGAACAGCCTCGCGAGGGTCTGTTCTTGGCTGGTGCGATGAACTGCTAGGAGGAGTTCAATCGCTCTATCTACTGGTTTCTTGGTGAGGATCCAGATCCCTCTACCCTGGGGGTGGCTAGTCCTATTTATAGGCAAATGCCCTGGGCCTCTTCCCAAATATTGAGCGGGAAGGGCGCCAATTGGCCGTTTAGAAGGGGAACAACGGGTACACCTATCCTGACTAAAGTTGGTCCTCGCCTGCCAAAGGCTCTGGTGGTGATGCCTGCTTGGGCTCCACAATGACTTCCTCCCTGCCGTTGGGCTGGTCTTGGTCTTGTTGCACCGAAATGGATGCCTTTGCTTGATGCTCTCGCCTGCGCTTGCTCCCTTTGCACCAAAGAGGAAAGGAGGACACTGCGCGGGCTAGCGCCCGACTGGCGCCCTTGGTCGTCATGGCTTGCGTCATGGGCACCTCGCGAGGTACCCTACCTTGAACTCTCCGCCTCCTCGTGAGCCCGTCTGATGAGGCCGTGCCTGAGGAAGCTCCCTGTCGTCCGCCCCGCGAGGCTTGGCCTCTCACGAGGGTCTTGAGCTTGTGTTGATGAAGCACCTCTCTTCTTCGGAGTGGGTTTAGGAATAGGCTCAGGAGTTGGCTCAATTGGTTCAGGAATTTCAGGAATTGGCTCAGGAAGAGTCCAATTATTTTCATTAGTCAACATATTATTCAATAGTAATTCAGCTTCATCGACTGTTCTTTCCCTGAAAACACAACCAGCACAACTATCCAAGTAGTCCTTGGAAGCATCGGTTAGTCCATTATAAAAGATATCAAGTATTTCATTTTTCTTAAGAGGATGATCAGGCAAAGCATTGAGTAATCGGAGAAGCCTCCCCCAAGCTTGTGGGAGACTCTCTTCTTTGATTTGCACAAAATTATATATTTTCCGCAAGGCAGCTTGTTTCTTATGAGCAGGGAAATATTTAGCAGAGAAGTAATAAATCATATCCTAGGGACTACGCACACAACCAGGAGCAAGAGAATTAAACCAAGTCTTAGCATCACCCTTTAATGAGAACGGAAATATCTTAAGGATATAATAATAGCGAGACTTCTCATCATTATTAAACAGGGTGGCTATATCATTCAACTTGGTAAGATGTGCCACAACAGTTTCAGATTCAAGGCCATAAAAAGGATCAGATTCAACTAAAGTAATAATCTCAGGATCAACAGAGAATTCATAATCCTTATCAGTAACACAGATAGGTGAAGTAGCAAAAGCAGGGTCAGGTTTCATTCTAGCATTAAGAGACTGTTGCTTCCATTTAGCTAATAACTTTTTAAGATCATATCTATCTTTACAAGCAAAGATAGCTCTAGCAGCTCCCTCTTCCATAACATAACCCTCAGGAACAACAGGCAATTCATAATCATTGGGAGAACTTTCATCATCACTATCATCAATAATAGCATCTTCAATAATTTCATTCTCTCTAGCCCTAGCAAGTTGTTCATCGAGAAATTCACCTAATGGCAAAGTAGTATCACGCATAGAAGTAGTTTCATCAAAAGTATCATGCATTGCAGAAGTGGCATCATCAATAACATGCGACATATCAGAATTTATAGCAGTAGAAGGTTTAGGTGTCGCAAGCTTACTCATAAAAGAAAGAGAATCTAGTGCAGAGCTAGATGGCAGTTCCTTACCTCCCCTCATAGTTGAGAGAAAAATCTTGGTTCTTTCGTCTTTCAAGTTCCTCATAGTGATCAACAGATATAAATCCCAAGTGACTCAGAGAATAGAGCTGTGCTCCCCAACAACGGTGCCAGAAATTAGTCTTGATAACCCACACGTGTAGGGGATCGCAACAGCTTTCGAGGGTAAAATATTCAACTCAAATTTATTTATTCGACACAAGGGGAGCCAAAGAATATTATTGAGTATTAGCAGTTGAGTTGTCAATTCAACCACACCTGGATAACTTATTATCTGCAGCAAAGTATTTAGTAGCAAAGTAGTATGATAATAAAGGTAACGATAGCAAAAGTAATATTTTTGGGTTTTGTAGTGATTGTAACAATAGTAATGGAAAAGTAAATAAGCGAAACACAAGATGTGAAAAGCTCGTAGGCATTGGATTAGTGATGGATAATTATGTCGGATGCGATTCCTCATGTAATAGCTATAACATAGGGAGACAGAACTAGCTCCAGTTCATCAATGTAATGTACGCATGTATTCCGTATATAGTCATACATGCTTATGGAAAAGAACTTGCATGACATCTTTTGTCCTACCCTCCCGTGACAGCCGGGTCCTAGCGGAAACCAAGGGATATTAAGGCCTCCTTTTAATAGAGAACTGGAACAAAGCATTAGCACATAGTGAATACATGAACTCCTCAAACTACGGTCATCACTGGCAAGTATCCTGATTATTGTCACTTCGGGGTTGTCGAATCATAACACATAATTGGTGACTATAGACTTGCAAGATAGGATCAAGAACACACATATATTCGTGAAAACATAATAGGTTCAGATCTGAAATCATGGCACTCGGGCCCTAGTGACAAGCATTAAGCATAGCAAAGTCATAGCAACATCAATCTCAGAACATAGTGGATACTAGGGATCAAACCCTAACAAAACTAACTTGATTACATGGTAAATCTCATCCAACCCATCACCGTCCAGCAAGCCTATGATGGAATTACTCACGCATGGCGGTGAGCATCATGAAATTGGTGATGGAGGATGGTTAATGATGACGACGGCAACGAATCCCCCTCTCCGGAGCCCCGAACGGACTCCAGATCAGCCCTCCCGGGAGAGATTAGGGCTTGGCGGCGGCTCTGTATCGTAAAACGCGATGAAACTTTCTCTCTGGTTTTTTTCTTCATGAGACGGAATATATGGAGTTGGAGTTGAGGTCGGCGGAGCCTCAGGGGGCCCACGAGAAAGGGTGGCACACCCAGGGGGTGGGCATGCCCCCCACCCTCGTGGACAGGGTGTGGGCCCCCTGGTCTTGATTCTTTCACCAGTATTTTTTATATTTTCCAAAAACTGCCTCCGTGGATTTTCAGGACATTCTGAGAACTTTTGTTTTCCACACATAAAACAACATCATGACAGTTCTGCTAAAAACAGTGTCAGTCCGGGTTAGTTTCATTCAAATCATGCAAGTTAGAGCCCAAAACAAGGGCAAAAGTGTTTGGAAAAGTAGATATGTTGGAGACGTGTCAGGATTCTATTGGGTGGACTGGAATTTGACTATTTCGTCTGATGGTTTAAAGGAGGTGGATTTGGATCGCTTATCGAGGATCACGTCATCCCTATCCATCGTGGAGCACAACGCGGTTAATTCTTCGCCCGCGAGGGCTTCAGACAATGCCTCGAGGGCCAAGGCGGCAGTTTTGTTTTCGGCGCGGAGTGCTATGTCCGGATCACTGGCAAGAGTGATGATTCCATTGGACCCGGGCATCTTGAGCTTCATGTACCCGTAATGGGGTATAGCTTGGAAGCTTGCAAATGCATCTCGCCCTAAAAGGGCGTGATATCCACTGTTAAAAGGGGCCACTTGAAAGGTTATCTCTTTGGACTGATAATTCTCAGGCATGCCGAATACCACATCAAGTGTGATTTTTCCCGCACATCGTGCCTCCCGACTGGGAATAATTCCTCAGAAGGTCGTGCTACTATGCTCAATGCGGCTCCTGTCTATTTCCATTTTGTTGAGAGTTTCCTCGTAAATGAGGTTTAGTCCGCTGCCGCCATCCATGAGCACTTTGGTAAGCCGAAAGATGTCCACAATTGGACTGAGTACCAATGCGGCAGGTGCCCGGACTGTTCTGAACTTTGGTTCATCACTGGCATTGAAAGTTATGGTCGTGTTGTTCTAGGGGTTTATTGCTGCAACTTGGCAGACTTCAGCGAGGCCACGGAGTACCCTTTTGCGCCTATTGTTTAAGGCGAAAGTCTCAAAGACTGTCAATACTGTAGGGTTGTTGTCTTCCATGGGATGTTGCTCTGCGGTATTTTTGGTGAGGAGATCCTCGCCGCTCTTGGCCACCTGCTGGAGTATCCAACATGCTCTAAGGTTGTGGGTTGGTATGGTATCCGGTGTTGTGTGTATTTTGCATGGCCTATCGAGCCATCCTTCCAGAACAGTTCCGTGCCCCGTAAAGGGCTTTGATTTTTTTCTTATTGGATCAGGCGACCGACGAGGGTGCATCCTTTTTGTCCGGACAAGGGGTTTAGTGGAAACCGGTGGCTGCCTGAGTTTTCCAGGCGCTTTCCATCGCGCTGTACTTTTGTACTATTGTTGCCAAGTCAACGAAGTGTGATACGTGACGGCGATTGATTGCATTGAGGATTCCCTCGTCCATGCAATTTTTGCAGAATAATGAGATTGCGTCTTCATTGTGGCAGTCTTTGATCTTGTCCTTGACAAGGAGTAATCTGGACCAAAAGTGATGGACCGTTTCCTGGGACTACTGTCTGATGTGGGTAAGATCGCTTGAATCTGGGTGGGCGGGTGAATTTAAGCCTGAACCCTGACCCAATCCGGGATCCGGAGTTTGAGAAATTTCCAAGCTTAACAGTCCGGACTCTGGGATATCAACCAATTTTTCAGGCCCACAGTCCGACTCTAGGTTCGGAATATGGGGCATGTCTTCCCGCGGGTGAGTATCCGGCTCTATGAGCTCGGAAATCCGAACATAGTTCATCCTCAATATAGGGGAAGAGTCATCGCATTGCTCCTCCACTACTTCTATCTGATGGGTGATCGGTGGAGATTTAATTTGTTTGGTCGGGTTTAAGCCCAATCTGATCGTAGTCTGTAGCGACTCCCAAGGTGGCGATGTGATCCAGGAGTTCGTTTAAAGACGACAACTGCGTCTGATCCATCTGTTCGGAGTATTCTGAGCTGACGTGGAGGCGATTTTCGATGACCCGAGAAGTCATCGTTGGCCCGACGGCCGAACGGGCGGCCATGGTAAAGCCGCCCAGCCGAAGGGTTTGGCCTGAGGCCGGGGCTCCCCCGGAGGTGATGTCGTCCTTAATAACAAGGTGAGCCGTCAAGCCTATCTTCGATGTCACAGCGGAACTCTCAATGAAAGCACCAATGTCGGTCTCAAAACCGGCGGATCTCGGGTAGGGGGTCCCGAACTGTGCGTCTAAGGCTAGTGGTAACAGGAGGGGGGACACAATGTTTACCCAGGTTTGGGCCCTCTCTATGGAGGTAATACCCTACTTCCTTCTTGATTGATCTTGATGAATATGAGTATTACAAGAGTTGATCTACCACGAGATCGTAATGGCTAAACCCTAGAAGTCTAGCCTATGAGATTATGATCGTTGTCCAATGGACTAAACCCTCCAGCTTATATAGACACCAAAGGGGGCTAGGGTTACACAAAGTTGGTTACAGAGAAAGGAATCTACATATCCGAATTGCCAAGCTTGCCTTCCACGCAAAGGAGAGTCCCATCCGGACACGGTACAAAGTCTTCTATCTTGTATCTTCATAGTCCAATAGTCCGGCCCACGTATATAGTCCGGCTGTCCGAGGACCCCCTAATCCAGGACTCCCTCACCGACCATGATGCTGGCGACCATCGACTCCGTGCAGGAGCGCGCGGACACTCAGGTCAGCCACACCCTGACAACAAAGTGTTCAGGGTCCACCATGTTGATGGGAGATGGCTCCCTGACAACGGCGTGTGCGTGCGGCTACGTCTTCCTCAACAAGGAGAGAGCCGTGACCACACCCACGCTTGCAGGTGGCAAGAAAAGTGAGGGTTGGTTCCTCGACACCGGCACCACGAACCACATGACTGGTTTGGTCGACGCGTTCGCGGAGCTAGACCGCTCAATCACCAGGAAGGTACGGTTCACAGACGGTTCTATGGTGGAGATCCACGGGCGTGGGACCGTTGTCTTCACCGACAAAGGAGGTGATCATAGGGTGTTCACGGGTGTCTACTTCATCCTGGCGCTCAAGAGCAGCGTCGTGAGTGTTGGACAGCTCGACGAGGGATGGTTCTACATCGACAACCAGTGCGGTGTTCTCACCATGCGCGACCAGTACAAGAGGCTGCTCATCGAGGTAACCCGCTCACCAAATCGCCTCTACAAGCTCTTATTTCGACCCGTGCATCCTATGTGCCTTGCCATGGGCCATGTCTCTGACGCGTGGCGTTGGCATGCCCGGCTAGGACACCAGCACTTCGACGGGTTGCGGAAGATGACGCGAAGCAACCTCGTTTGTGGGTTACCTCACATCGAGCATGTCGACAAGCTGTGCGATGCGTGTCTTGCTGGGAAGCAGCGGCGCCTGCCCTTTCCCGAGAAGGCACGCTATCAGGCGCAGAAACCCCTCGGTGCTTGTGGTGGTGATGGAGTGTCGGTGCAGGTAGTTGAGGGATGCTCCGCATCACCACATTTTGTGAATCTTCCAAATTTGAAGCACATTCAAACAGAAGCAGCAGGGGGTACTTACTAATTAAAGGATTCAGGCGACATCTTCCCCTCTACCATGAACTTGTTGAAAATTTAGATATTTCACTTGAGAAAGTACTAATGGATATGCACATCAATCCTGCACGACCCACCACAAGAAATTAACCAAGAAAAAGTAACGGAAATCATCCCAAGAACACATCAAGATAGCTACCTCATGTCCGCTTCCCAATTGCTCTGTTCCACTCTGCAACCACAATGATAAACCTAGGAAAACATGATAGATCAATGCAGGAGCATGGTGAATTGAGCAATAAACAAAGGATTAGAGACCTATCACAGTCAATGTCATTGCTCTATTGGTTGCCTGTCACCTCCCTTGTCACCACCGACACCCTTGTTGCTGTTGAGGACGAGGTTGACCTGAACACCTGCCATGCTCCTCGCTGCCATGCACGAGCCCTTCGCAAGGATGAGAGTTAGTAGGAGGTAAAGTCAGCACGCAAGCAACTCCAATGCATACAAATAGTTCATATAAAATAGTGCACATGATACTTTTGCAACGATAACCAAGGGAATCCAAAGTACATGATAACATGAGTTTGGCTCTTTTTGACAGTAATAATCAATCATGAGTCATCACTATGCAAAATCTCAGAGCTGGTAAAAAAGAGTTAATAGTCTAGACATGTCAATGGTACATTTAGGAACCAGTGTGACCATACTCAACTATGATCGTTTTTAGGCTGTTGTTCCCATGCCATTCTAGCACCTAGCTTTTAATGTTGCACACGTTGGAAAAGGTAATTCCTTGGATGGATTAAAGTAGAAACATTATTGAGGGTTTGTGATAGGATGGTATATGCCTTCGACAAGTTAAGGTGATAGGATGACAGATTAGTTTGGAAAAATTGGTGTATTTCCTCTTCTGGGCAAGGAAGGAAAAGCTATGTATTAGAAATTTACTATACATACATGTTAAAAGTTTTACATGCATGTGAAATGTATTGTTTAGCTTTCTGGGCAAAGAAGCAAGAGTTCTGCTACTACGAATTTACTATGCATACAGGTCAAAGTTTTTTGCATACCTAGGAAATATATTAGTTAAGCTTCGAACTGATGGATTCATCCACTGCCCTCTCCGCAAGCTCGTAAATCATGAAATGACCGTTTTCGACCATTAATCTTCTCCTCTAGCAAGCACCTGGGTAAAGATACTAAATCAAATACACACAAAAGTGACAATGAAATGCAGATTCTGCAGCACAAACTGAAGTTACGACAAACAATTGCTGCAACAGTAGTTCAAGCACACATGCTTATTGTGACCGAGAACATTACGGTTTTGTTCTCGTTTAAGCCCAGTCATTTGATTGATGTCCAGGGTCCTCTGAAACATAATTGTTAAATTGAAAACATCAAATTGTAAAACCTCCTGAATATCACCGAAAAAAGAAGTGAATCCCTAGCATCAAATTGCAGGTTTGAGATGACATTGGCCTAGTAGAGCAATTGCTGCTAGCTGCAACCTGTTTCGTTTGATAATACAATTTGACTTGCCATCCTAGATATCGGTAGGGTTCGATTTGGGCATATCAAAATGTCGAACACCTTATGTGCAGATGTCCTGCTCGTAAGCAGGGACGAGTGGGGTGTGGTGTCAATCTGGTCAAGCTCGTCGTTGATCACTAACTTCCCCATGCCCTTCTCCTCTACTTCTCTCGACACTACTGTAACATCCTGGTGTCTTGTGGTCACAGCCAAGGCCCTCGTCGTGGCGCTACTGTCGGCATCAGCCATCAATGTAGGGGGAGCCATGAAATTTGTACAACAAAGAGGAGGGGAGAGGGGAAAGGGGAGGGATGGGGTGCCATACCACCGTCGATCGGCGTCGTTTGTACAGCCACGCCGCCAGCAAGGATGAGGACGAGGGTGCTGCCGGCATGGACCTCCTCAAGCTCCTGGCATCCAGTCACTGCTATCTCTCCCATGCTCCATGCCGCCTCCATGTTTCTCCCAGAGCTCGGTGGTAGGCAGAGGGGCCGCAGCCACCCCTCTCCCTGGGAGCCACCTCCTTCCCCATCGGGTGGATGCTCCTTGTTTCTTCCACTCCCAGTACCCTCTCACTCACTCTTTCCCTCTCACTCGCTCTCGCCCGCACCGGACCCGTCGTCCGTCACTGCCGTGTTGCTCCTCGCCGAGGTACTCCCTCCTCCCCCTCCTCCTCCGGCCGCCCTCCTCCCACCGCCCCTCCCTCCTCCTTCTCTGGCCGCCCCCTCCCTCCTCCTCCTTCGCCCGCCCCTCCCCCTCCACCCCGCCCCGTCCCTCCTCCTCCTCCTCCGGTCGCCCCCTCCCCCTCCATCCCCCACCCCCTCCCTCCTCCTCCTCCTCCGACCGCCCCCTCCCTCCTCCAATCCCACCGGCCTCCTCCCCCTCCTCCTCTCTCCTTCTTCCTCCTCCCTCAATCTCTTTTTTCTATTTTTTACTATTGTATAATGTAGTTTTTTACTATTTTTAGTAAGTGTTTAAAATAATTAGTATGTAAATTAATAAAGTAGTTGAACTAGTTTGGTTTTAGTAAGAACTAGTTGAATTAATAGAACTAATGTATTTTTAGTAAGAAAATTAATATAACTAGTTGAACTAGTTTATTTTTCGAAAGAACTAGTTTATTTCTATTTATAGTAAGTTTATTTTTAGTAAGAACTAGTTGAATTAATAGAACTAGTTGAACATGTAATATTTGTTGTTATTTTGTTAGTTTAAGCAATTATTCCCACATCGACGTCGATCGACGTCGACGATGCCTATCCCTCATCCTCGTCGTCGATACCCGTCGTTTGCTAGGGTTTTAGTTGTATTAGTGATGTTATATGTATGATACTATTCGGGATGTATTAGTGATAACTTATAGGGTTTTTGTTTTGCAGAAATCAAGGAGCCCCTCCATCATCCCCACCATCGTCCCCGTCACCAACCCCCTCCGACCTCGAGGTGAGACCAGCCAAATCTCCATGTCAATATTAGTCCTATAAGATATGATGTAGATAAAAACATGTATATCTTGTGTTGCTCAAATAGGATATGTGGTTGCCCAAGTGGTCAGTCATGTTTGCAGGTTACACCTCCGAGTGGCCTATGTTTTGCCGTAGTGTTGATTAATTTCTGTTCCGGCAAATTTCAGGTGCTCGATATGTCCTGTTTTAGCAAAGGTCATGACGGAATTTTCCGTGAATTCTGGCATGACTTGTTCTAGAATATGTAGGAAATATCGAGTGGCCTGGATTTTCTAGAAAGATAATTAAACGATATTTTGGGTTGACTTTAAGACTGTTGAGGCCGAAGAATCCCGACTGTTGTCGTGGGGGTCGTTTCTCCTTCTTCTCTGGGTGCTAGACCTTTGTTATGCACTAGGGGAAGGAGGAGTAATGACCATCACCGATGGTCGCAAATGTCAGAGAGGAATCAGTGAGGGAGAGTATCCACCATATATGAGAGGATGAAGAATCCCGACTATTGTCGTGGGGGTAGCTTCTCCTTCGTTCCCATGTGCTAGACAATTTGGTGTAAAGCACTCGGGAACGAAAGGAGGAGCTACCATCACCGACGGTCGAATATATACACCACGTGAGCTGAGAGTTTTCAAGAAAAGACTCGACAGACCCATAGTCAACCCGTGATGAATAATAATGATCTAATTTAGTTTTTTTAGTACATATATTTAACTGTACAAGTTTAATCTTTGAATTATGAACATAGGAAATGTCCTCGGACGAAGAAGGTCCCGGGGAGTGCTCCTGGTGCGGCGACAACCGGGGTTTCTGTGACAGGCCTCACCTGGACAAAGATCGGCGCTTCAGCATTAAGCTCGAGGAGGCCTTCGATTCTGAAACGGTACACTACGGCGCTAAGTGTTTTTTCGTAATTAAGCTCGACTTCTACTACTTCAATGTGTAATTTTCGTCTTTTACAATTCGACTAGCTTATCCCATGCCATGCAAGACGCTATGTCTTGGAGAGGATGGGTTTTGAAGATCATGAGAGGAATGAAACAAAGAAAATTAACCTAAGGACCCATCATGGTATGGATTTTGAGGTAAATCTATACAATTCTGAGAGCGTATCCAATTTTGGTTGCCCGGGTTGGGAAGCACTTTGCAAGATGTATGATTTTCAAGAGGGTATGTTTGTCACCATGGATCTTGGTGATCCTGACATCAACCAAGATAATTTGGACATTTGGGTTCTTGTTGATATGCTTCCAATTCTACCGCTATGTGAGTTCCTCAAACATAGTTATTAAGTATTTTATATTTGTTTATTTCAAAATAGTTGACAACTTGTTTCCATTGATAGCTTATTTTCATTCTTCAAAGAGTGTGTGGAAGATGGTAGACAGAACCAACTACACCGATGGCTCTGAGTTAACTTATCAAGAGAAAAATCATCTGGTCGCATATTGTACTGACATTGAGAATTACAATGCCTTTTATCGAACTCCTCCAAATTATGGTGAATATGTGCCACTAGTGCACATGTTGAACAACGATAACTTCCATGGAGATTTCCTAGTAAGATATTTTACTATTACGACATCCATGCATCTTTTGCATACTTCTAAAACTGAACTACATTGCTAACTATGAAGTTATTACTATGTTTTTCAACAAAAAATCCCGATGGATTGTGTGCCTCATTTGATGTATCAGAATGGTCGCCTGGATGTTTTGAACATACAGCCAGGTCGTCCTACGAATCTCACATGTGCATACCAGATTTCTAAAAACATGATAATCAAAGAATGGAAGAAATGTATGGACATTCGTAAGGAGGTTCTTGGAAGCAACATTGTGCGAAAGGCAAGAATTGGAGATAGGATAATCTCCATTCTCCATAATGGAGAGCCAGGGGCTATCTTGTTTTATGCTATTTTACCTAACATAATATAGTAGGTCCTAAGAGAATGTAGTAGGTCCTATGAGGTACAATATGTTTATGAGAGTTGATGATGATGAGTAGTTGTGATTATGTCTAGTGACCAACTTGTATGTGATGTCTCATTGATGAAAACGATGATCACGAGGAGGTGTTATATGACAATGATGTATTATGATGATAAGTTGTTAATGATGATGATGATGATGATGATCATGATGATGATGATGATGATGATGATGATGATGATGATGATGATGATGATATTTATTATATCATTGGGTGAAAGAATCATGGATTAGTTTCAAGTGGATGTCCATCCACTTGAAACTAGTCCACGGTTCTTTCTCCCAATTATGTAATAACTCATTATGATGTAAAATCATTCTCTAAATTGCTGTTGTATGAAAACTTGTATAAAGGTGTATGAATACAACATGAAATAAAAAAGAAATACGGAAGTAGTAGCGCGTGCTAGGAGAAGCACTACTACTAATTACCAGTAGTGCTCGTTTTAGAAAGCGTTGCTACTAAGTTGATATAGAAGTAGTGCGGTCCAGCCCACGCTACTGCTAACCTTTAGCTGTAGCGCCTTACTAGTAGTGCGGTTCCCCGCGCTACTGATAGGCTTTAAACACGCGCTACTGCTAGGGTTTTCCCTAGTAGTGTTAGACAGCCTACCGCCAGGGTCCCTGGCGGTAGGGTTCGACCAAGGGGGACAGCGGCCGTCTCCACCTGCTGATGTGGATTAGTATCCTACCGCCAGGGTCCCTGGCGGTAGGCTGTTTAACCCTACCGCCAGAACCCCTGGCGGTAGGAGGTGGCTTGGGTTTTTGCCTCCGAAAGCTTCTGTAATGAAAAATGCAACGGCCTGACGGTAGGTTCAACCTACCTCCAGGGGGGTTGGCGGTAGGCTGTCTGACCCTACCGCCAGGGTCCTTGGCAGTAGGGTCATGTGTTTGCCTGTATCCAAATTTAGTTGCTTGCTTATTTTCAAAAACAATATCACAACAATGATATAGAGTCTAAAAATAGATCTCAAACAATTAAACTTGGGCATCACATACACATTAATAAAAGTTGAACTAAATAGACATGTCAAACGAAGTTCAGCTAATTAGCAAACGGAGTTCCACATAGTTTCACAAATAGCAAGCACATAGTTCCACGTAGTTTCAAAACCACTAGACAACTACAAGGGCCAAGTATCCAAGAGAAAAATTACTTGCTCCTGCTACTCTTGGAGGTATGGTCCTCGTTCCTCTTTGAACGCATCTCTCCAGTCTTCTTCTTGGGCCGTCGAGTAACTGGTCTCTGGAAAGGGTCCGGACTCAGCAAATCCTTCTTCTTCGGATTCCTCTTCGGTAGCTGAGATGGTTCAGATGATTGAGTTGGTGGAGGTCCGTAATCTTCATCGTACTCCTCCTCGCCATTGCTCTCATCCTCCTCTTCTTCATGATAGGCCTCCTCCTCCTCTTCTTCATGTGTGGCCTCCTCCTCCTCCTCCTCCTCAACCAACCTAGATGACGAGGGAACATGACTCGATGAGCCAATGTGACCCTGTGTGGCTGCAGGATGATAAGCTTCAACCGACCCAGCTCCAGCACACCCAAGCAGGCCTACCAGCTTGCGACAATGCTTCACGAACTTCTGCACTCACAATGAAACAAGGGCATAACAAGTATCAGATTTATGATTGCAAGTGAACAAGATGCATCTGTTCCAAGAGGCTGAAATTGTACCTACATCGTCCCACCAGCAACCGCCCCCACATCCAAATGGAGAAGGCCCAGACAAAGCCACCCATATTGGACTTTTCTCCCGTCCTCTGGGTTGTGTCGTCAGGCTGCAAAACATCAAATGAGGATCAGATATAACAAAATGTCATGGACATACTTTCATAGGTAGGCAATTAGATACTCTCTTACCGAACGGTATAGGTAGGCGAGAGATGCGGTCCCCCAACTGTACCCTTGCATCCCAGTCGGCTAGGAAGAACAGAAACGATCAGTTGGCAGAGTTCCCGGAGCTGCCTGGACACACGACCTCCGTGTGAAGATATCACAGGTAGGCCCTCGCGTACTACTCCACAGTCGCCTCATCGGCATCTTCGGGGCATGTCTTCCGGTGCTCCGAGAGCCAGGGCAACGATACACCGGATGTACGGTTACCCTTAGCACCGGGGCTATCGCCGATGAGGGTGATAACCCTCTGCTGCCAATTGGTCCTCTCCACTTGCCCGGTGAGTGCTTGACCATCGATCGGCATGGCAGTAATCATCGACCAATCCTCGAGGGTCACTGTCGGTGTCAAAACCGGTGGATCTCGGGTAGGGGGTCCCGAACTGTGCGTCTAAGGCTAATGGTAACAGGACGCGGGGGACAGAATGTTTACCCAGGTTCGGGCCCTCTCTATGGAGGTAATACCCTACTTCCTGCTTGATTGATCTTGATGATATGAGTATTACAAGAGTAGATCTACCGCGAGATCGTAGATGCTAAACCCTACAAGCTAGCCTATGATTATGATTGTTCTTGTCCTACGGACTAAACCCTCTAGTTTACATAGACACCGGAGGGGGCTAGGGTTACAACAGAGTCAGTTACAGAGAAGGAAATCTACATATCCGAATTGCCAAGCTTGCCTTCCACGCAAAGGAGAGTCCCACCCGGACACGGGACGAAGTCTTCAATCTTGTATCTTCATGGTCCAATAGTCCGGCATAAGCATATAATCCAGCTATCCGAGGACCCCCTAATCCAAGACTCCCTCAGTAGCCCCTGAATCAGGCTTCAATGATGATGAGTCCGACGCGTAGATTGTCTTCGGCATTACAAGGCGGGTTCCTTCTCCAAATACTCCAAAGAAGATCTTGAACACAAGGATCGTGTCCGGCTCTGCAAAACAAATTCCACGTACCACCGCAGAGAGCACAATATTTCACAAGTCTAATCTGCTGACACCTTTCCATAGCGTGACATCACG
Organism: Triticum timopheevii; assembly: GCA_963921465.1. Classification (NCBI taxonomy): domain Eukaryota; kingdom Viridiplantae; phylum Streptophyta; class Magnoliopsida; order Poales; family Poaceae; genus Triticum; species Triticum timopheevii. The sequence continues at coordinate 502,088,086 of OY997272.1, forward strand.
CCGCGGCCCGGTCATTATTCGAACTGTTTTTCTAAACCTGCTACTGCACATCTTGCGAGGTGGTTTCATAGGCATGTCTTGTCTAAGCAGAGATCGTGTCCCCTTATCACGGGATACTCATCAATACGGGTGTGGGTAACCCAACCGCGCCATCAACACAGCGCTTGGGGAATAAGCGAGTTTCTAGGTCAAGTGGGGAGGCGTAGGATCCCTGTGGCCTTTATAAGGAGATAAGGACTCCCCTTTTTCACCCCATGCCTTCTTCTTCCTCTACTCATCCATTCCCTATCGCTCGAGCTCCAGCGCCCAAGCATTCACCTTCTCCGCCCACAAGGGCCCTCCAAAAAAGTTCGGATCGGGAGCAGGAGGCAAGTGGATGGCCTCTACCGTCCGGGAGAAGGACATCAAGAAACTTCGAGAGGCCGGGTATTTGGCCAAGAATATCAACCACCGCCTCCCGGTGGTGGGACATATCATCCCTACTCCAGAACCCCACAAGAGGGTTGTATTCCTTCCTCATTTTGTCTACGGGTTAGGGTTCCCCTCCACTCATTCGTTCGCGGCATTATGTATTACTATGGGATCGATTTTCATGATCTATCCCCCAATTCCTTCCTCAACATCTTGACATTCATCGTCGTGTGCGAGGCCTTTCTCCGCATCCCCCCACACTTCGGCTTATGGCTGAAGATTTTCAATGTGAAGCCCAAGGTGGTGAGCGGCGAGCACGCTGAGTGCGGAGGAGCCATGGTGAGCAAGATGCCCAACGTCACATGGCCATCAGGTACCTTCAATGATTCCGTCAAGGGATGGCAACAACAGTGGTTCTATGTCACTGAGCCACGCGGCACCAAATGGGCCGCAGCTCCCGAATTCCGATCCGGAGATCCACTGCGACTTACGTCCTGGCCCAAGAAGGTTCTGACCTGGTCTTCACCCGACAAGTTGTCGGTGCTCCAGACGCGCGTCAAGGGTATGGAAGCCAAGAATATCAAACTTGTCAATGTTGTCCAAGTGATGTTAGTTCGCTGAATTCTCCCTTGCCAACACAGGGCTTGTCATTTATGGGAGTACGACCCGGCCAAGCACCAGATCCTACTAGGGTTCTTCGACTCATTGCACGAAGACATCCGGAAAGTGTTTTTTAAGTCTAGCAAATCGTGGCCGGACTCCACCGGGGACCGCGGGTATCAACTGTCCCGACATGCGAGTTCGGTAAGTCTCCGTATGTTGGCAAGTCACATGCTTTATCTGTATAATCCAAAGGAAATGCTTAATGTATTTTTCCACAACTCTCCTAGGGCTGGACAAAAAAGGCAGGGCGGATCTACTGCCCGGCCCCGCTGCCAGAAGAACCAGCCGGCCCACTTCTGAGAAAGATGCTGGTCCCGGCGCCTTACAAGGCGCCGAAGAAGAAAACCGAGAAAGAGGTTAAAGAGACCAGGGGCACGCGTCGTCGCCGAGGAACTTCGGACACAGTATTCGAAGACTCCAAGGCCCGCTCTTCCTCCAAGGAGGATGAGGAGGAGGAGGAAAGCCAATACCCCTCAGCGAGGGGAGGAAAGAAAAGGACGGCCTCCACAAACTTGGAGGCCGAGTCACCTAAGAAGGGAAAAACTCCCCTTCCAGAGGAATCCGCCACCGCTACCGACAACAGCCCGGAGCGGGATCCCAGGGTCCATCCCCTGGTGAAATCGTGAGTATATAAAATCCGGACATGTTTGCGCATCCAGACTCACTATTGTACGACGTTTAATTATTAAGCCACACTTTTTTGCAGTCCGGCGAGGTCCCGCGCCGAACAATCCTCATCGAAGGATTTACTAGGCTCGGACTCTATGGACACCGGCACACCCCCGAAGGCCCCCTCCCCAACACAGGAATGACACCGAGGCATCGTCCCATAGGGACCTAGGCCAAGGAGGGGGTGAAAAGATCGTCAAGGCGGCACCAGGGGGTCAAAATTCGATGACCGGACACGCGGGAGACAAAGCTCCCATGGACACCGACAACGGGGGCCATCTTGGATTCAGCCCCCAGCCGGACACAATTCCGGAGACCGATACGGCTCCGGAATCAGGCAGGCAGCCTCCCTCGATAGGAGGGGGTGCGCCTATTCCACCGGCAACCTCTGCCCAACCGGAGGTGCCGGATACCTTGTCCGCGGCGCTGAAGAGCGCCTCCATCATTGAAGAACACCGTGCCCTTATGGGTGCGGTGATTGAGAAGATTCGGTCCGCTGAGAGCGGGCTGAATGAAGCCTGCATCAGCCTTATAATGGGCTTTGAGGTATGTTGTGAGGTTTCAAAGAGTGTTATAGTATAGGTAGTAGCTCCTGATACACTGTTCGGTGTTTGAAAGAAAGAACTGGACAGAGGATCAAATATGTGTTCGCAGGAGACTCACCTTATGGCACCTCTCCCTCTTTTTTTATAAGCAGGTGTCTGTAGCGACTGTCGCCTCTCATACTGCGGAGTCTCCGGACTGAAGCAGAGTTTGGAGCGGGCCGAAGAAGAGCTTGGCCAATTGAAAAAGCAGTTGGAGGATAACCGAGGTATGCAATACACCTTGTTCACGTTCAGTGCAAATGAATAACCGAGTATGATGAAAATATTTTCATGATGTGCTCTAGGGGCAACGGTTGAAGTTGAGGCTCTTAAGAAGGCTGTGGCCAAGGCCGAGAAGAAGGCAGCCGCGGAGCAGGCTCTTCGTGAAAAGCACGAGGCCAGGGTTATTGAATCTGAGCAAGAGCTCCAAGAGGCCGTGAAGAAATTCGAGACCTTGGATTAGATTTTAACGGAGAAAGAATCTGAACTCACCAAGGCTCGGCAAGCCGCACGCGATGCCCGGGAGGAAACCCAAGGCGCCTTGCAGGAAATCCAGGAGGCAAGGAAAATCGCGGCGGGTAAGGCTTTTTCTATGCAAAGCAAAATATTTGAAGGGAGAAAATCACGTTACTAATTTGAATTCGGATTTCTCTAGGGGTATTTGCGGAGCTGCCGCGCAACATATCTGATGCCGCACAATTCTGCCGAGCCGAAGAAAGGAGCACTGCCGAGAAGCTCTTTTGGTCGCAGTATCTGGCGCCAAAGTATCCAGTGCCCTTTGCCGATCAACTGAAGCAGCTGATCAAACTGCATAAGGCGGCCGAACTAGCCATGAAGGATTTAATTATCCGGCTCTGACCTGCCGAGCCGATTCCCAGCAGCTACTTCGGGCTCGTGAAGCGGCTGGTGAGTGCCTGCCCTCGACTTGAAGTCATCAAGCGGTCGGTCTGTATAGAAGGTGCGTGAATGGCCTTCGCCCATGCAAAGCTGCACTGGGCGAAGATGGATGCTGAAAAGCTGATGACCGAGGGACCACCTGAGGGGAAGGAGCACCGCAAGCCCGAGATATATTATGATAGTGTCCTGAAAGGATCTCGCCTTGTAATGGAGCAGTGTGCCAAGGACATTATATTCCCATGAATACATTCATGTTGTCCCATGTAATGTTTGAACAAGGTCATTTAAATGATATAATGCATGTTATTTTGGAAATTTTACCTCATGTGCGGCCATTTTATATATTAACCCTGAGAGTTGGCCAGTCATCGGCTTCTGCCCCCACGTAGGAAATACGGGGGTGTTCGGGATGAACCTGAGCACTCTTTACCCTAGTTTTGGGTCCTTGGAGGAGGTGTTCAGCGCAACGAACCAGGCAATCGGACTATAAAGCTTTATCACCCTCACTTAGCCATAGGAGTTTGACAAAAGAAAGGTAGGTGTAGTCCCTGGTGTTCGGAAGACTGCACTAGGGGCTCTATAAGCACCTGATCGGGAGAGAAAGCCGATCCATCGCACGTTGCATTAGTTATCGCATAGTGCGGAAGTAACCCTTAAAGATTTTGTAACCTCTCGAACAGCTGACCAGCTCTCGCCGTATCATGACAGTCAGTTTTCGGCATTCTCTACTGAGGCGTTCGTCCGGAAGAACCGGGACGCAATCGCAGTAGTTCTCCCTTTACTACCCTAGCCGATATAGCGGAACCTAGGGTAGCAAGCACAGGAGCCGGGCAACCCAACTATTGACCCAAGACATGATTCGGAGCCGATGCATATAATGCTATAAGTTTGGGGTGCCGAACTACCGTGAGGGTGTCCAGACTTTATTGTCGTATTATGGGTACAACGAGGTCCCTAGCATATTAAGTCATATCGTAGTGTACGGATGCCATTTGACAAAAAGTGTCAATAAGAAACAACAGTAAATGAGCGTCATATAAAGCCACATGTTGTAATTGAATAATACGTGTTGGGGAACGTAGCAGAAATTCAAAATTTTCCTACGTATCACCAAGATCTATCTATGGAGAAACCAGCAACGAGGGGAAGGAGAGTGCATCTACATACCCTTGTAGATCGCTAAGCGGAAGCGTTCAAGAGAACGGGGTGGATGGAGTCGTACTCGTCGTGATTCAAATCACCGATGATCCTAGCGTCGAACGGACGGCACCTCCGCGTTCAACACACGTACGGAACGGAGATGTCTCCCATGCCTTGATCCAGCAAGGAGGAGGGAGAGGTTGATGGAGATCCAACAGCACGACGGTGTGGTGGAAGTAGCGGGATTCCAACAGGGCTTCGCTAAGCGCTGCGGGAGGAGGGAGATGTGTCACGGGAGGGAGAGGGAGGCGCCAGGCCTTAGGTATCGTTGCTCCTCCTTTTCCCCACTATATATAGGGCCAAGGGAGAGGGGGAGGCGCAGCCCTTGCCCCTTCCTCCAAGGAAGGGTGCGGCCAAGGGGGGGGAAGGAGTCCATCCTCCCCAAGGCACCTCGGAGGTGCCTTCCCCCTTTAGGACTCTCCCCTTTTCTCTTCTCTTGGCGCATGGGCCTCTTGGGGCTGGTGCCCTTGGCCCATGTAGGCCATGGCGCACCCCCTACAGCCCATGTGCCCCCCCGGGGCAGGTGGCCCCACCCGGTGGACCCCCGGGACCCTTCCGGTGGTCCCGGTACAATACCGATGACCCCGAAACTTGTCCCGATGGCCGAAATAGCACTTCCTATATATAATTCTTTACCTCCGGACCATTCCGGAACTCCTCGTGACGTCCGAGATCTCATCCGGGACTCCGAACAACTTTCGGGTTACCGCATACTAATATCTGTAACCCTAGCGTCACCGAACCTTAAGTGTGTAGACCCTACGGGTTCGGGAGACATGCAGACATGACCGAGATGTTCTCCTGTCAATAGCCAACAGCGGGATCTGGATACCCATGTTGGCTCCCACATGTTCCACGATGATCTCATTGGATGAACCACGATGTCAAGGACTCAATCGATCCCGTATACAATTCCCTTTGTCTAGTGGTATTTTACTTGCCCGAGATTCGATCGTCGATATACCGATACCTTGTTCAATCTCGTTACCGGCAAGTCTCTTTCCTCGTTCCGTAACACATCATCCCGTGATCAACCCCTTGGTCACATTGTGCACATTATGATGATGTCCTACCGAGTGGGCCCAGAGATACCTCTCCGTTTACACGGAGTGACAAATCCCAGTCTTGATTCGTGCCAACCCAACAGACACTTTCGGAGATACCTGTAATGCACCTTTATAGCCACCCAGTTACGTTGTGACGTTTGGTACACCCAAAGCATTCCTACGGTATCCGGGAGTTGCACAATCTCATGGTCTAAGGAAAAGATACTTGACATTAAAAAAGCTTTAGCATACGAACTACGATCTTTGTGCTAGGCTTAGGATTGGGTCTTGTCCATCACATCATTCTTCTAATGATGTGATCCCGTTATCAACGACATCCAATGTCCATAGCCAGGAAACCATGACTATCTGTTGATCAACGAGCTAGTCAACTAGAGGCTTACTAGGGACATATTGTGGTCTATGTATTCACACGTGTATTACGATTTCCGGATAATACAGTTATAGCATGAATAAAAGACTATTATCATGAACAAAGAAATATAATAATAACCAATTTATTATTGCCTCTAGGGCATATTTCCAAGAGTCTCCCACTTGCACTAGAGTCAATAATCCAGTTCACATCGCTATATGACTAACACTCAAGGTCACATCCCCATGTGACTAACACCCAAAGAGTTTACTAGAGTCAATAATCTTGTTCACATTACCATGTGATTAACACTCGATGAGTACTGGGTTTGATCATGTTATGCTTGTGAGAGAAGTTATAGTCAACGGGTCTGAACCTTTCAGATCCGTGTGTGCTTTACAAATCTCTATGTCATCTCCTAGATGTAGCTACCACGTTCTATTTGGAGCTATTCCAAATAACTGTTCTACTTGGAGCTATTCTAAATTGTTGCTCCATTATACATATCCGGTATCTCTACACAGAGTTATCCGGATAGGTGTTAAGCTTGCATCGACGTAACCCTTTACGACGAACTCTTTTACCACCTCCATAATCGAGAAAATTCCTTAGTCCACTAGTTACTAAGGATAACTTTGACCGCTGTCCCGTGATCCATTCTTGGATCACTCTTGTACCCCTTGACTGACTCATGGCAAGGCACACTTCAGGTGCGGCACACAGCATAGCATACTGTAGAGCCTATGTATTAAGCATAGGGGACGACCTTCGTCCTTTCTCTCTATTCTGCTGTGGTCGAGCTTTAAGTCTTAACTTCATACCTTACAACTCAGGCAAGAACTCCTTCTTTGACTGATCCATCTTGAACACCTTCAAGATCATGTCAAGGAATGTGCTCATTTGAAAGTACCATTAAGCGTTTTGATCTATCCTTATAGATCTTGATGCTCAATGTTCAAATAGCTTAATCCAGGTTTTCTATTGAAAAACACTTTTCAAATAACCCTATATGCTTTCCAGAAATTCTACGTCATTTCTGATCCATAATATGTCAACAACATATACTCATCAGAAATTCTATAGTGCTCCCACTCACTTCTTTGGAAATACAAGTTTCTCATAAACTTTGTATACACCCAAAATCTTTGATCATCTCATCAAAGCGTACATTCCAACTCCGAGATGCTTACTCCAGTCCTTAGAAGGATCGCTGGAGCTAGCATAGCTTTAGCATCCTTAGGATTGACAAAACCTTCGGTTGTATCACATACAACCTTTCCTCAAGAAAAATCGTCGAGGAAACAATGTTTTGTCATCCTATCTGCAAGATTTCATAAATAACGCAGTAATCGCTAATATAATTTCAATAGACTCTTAGCATCGCTACGAGTGAGAAAGTCTCAACGTAGTCAACTCCTTGAACTTGTCGGAAAACATCTTAACGACAAGTCGAGCTTTCTTAATGGTGATACTTACCATCATTGTCCATCTTCCTTTCAAAATCCATATGTACCTAATAGCCTTACGACCATCAAGTAGTTCTTCCAAAGTCTACACTTTGTTTTCATACATGGATCCTATCTCGGATTTTATGGCTTCTAACCATTTGTCGGAATTTGGGCCCACCATCGCTTCTCCATAGCTCGTAGGTTCATTGTTGTCTAGCAACATGACCTTCAAGACAGGATTACTGTACCACTCTGAAGTAGTACGTATCCTTGTCACCCTACGATGTTCGGTAGTGACTTGATCTGAAACTTCATGATCACTATCATAAGCTTCCACTTCAATTGGTGTAGGTGCCACAGGAACAACTTCCTGTGCCCTGCTACACACTTGTTGAAGTGACGGTTCAATAACCTCATCAAGTCTCCACCATCCTCCCACTCAATTCTTTCGAGAGAAACTTTTCCTCGAGAAAGGACCCGATTCTAGAAACAATCCCTTATTGCTTTCGGATCTGAGACAGGAGGTATACCCAACTATTTTGGGTGTCCTATGAAGATGCATTTATCCGCTTTGGGTTCGAGCTTATCAGTCTGAAACTTTTCCACATAAGCGTCGCAGCCCCAAACTTTTAAGAAATGACATCTTAGGTTTCTCTAAACCATAGTTCATACGGTGTCATATCATCGGAATTACGTGGTGCCCTATTTAAAGTGAATTTGGTTGTCTCTAATGCCTAACCCATAAACTATTGTCGTAACTCGATAAGAGACATCATGGTATGCACCATATCCAATAGGGTGCAACTATGATGTTCGGACACACCATCACACTATGGTGTTCCAGGCGGTATTAATTGCGAAACAATTTCCACAATGTCTTAATTGTGTGCCAAAACTCGTAACTCAGATATTCATCTCTATGATTATATCATAGACATTTTATCCTCTTGTCACAATGATCTTCTACTTCACTCTGAAATTACTTGAACCATTCAATAATTCAGACTTGTGTTTCATCAAGTAAATATTCTCAACATCTACACGAATCATTTGTGAAGTAAGAACATAACGATATTCACTGCATGCCTCAGCACTCATTGGACTGCACACATCAAAATGTGTTACTTCCAACAAGTTGCTATCTTGTTCCATCTTACTGAAACCGAGGCTTTTCAGTCATCTTGCCCATGTGGTATGATTTGCATGTCTCAAGTGATTCAAAATCAAGTAAGTCCAAACGGTCCATTTGCATGGAGTTTCTTCATGCATATACACCAATAGACATGGTTCGCATGTCTCAAACTTTTCAAAAACGAGTGAGCCCAAAGATCCATCAACATGGAGCTTCTTCATGCGTTTTATACCGATATGACTTACGTGGCAGTGCCACAAGTAGGTGGTACTATCATTACTATCTTATATCTTTTGGCATGAAAATGTGTATCACTACGATCGAGATTCAATAAACCATTCCTTTAGGTGCAAGACCATTGAAGGTATTATTCAAATAAACAGAGTAACCATTATTCTCCTTAAATGAATAACCGTATTGCGATAGACATAATCCAATCATGTCTATGCTCAATGCAAACACCAAATAACAATTATTTAGGTTTAACACCAATCTCGTTGGTAGAGGGAGCGTGCGATGCTTGATCACATCAAGCTTGGAAAAACTTCCAACACATATCGTCAGCTCACCTTTAGCTAGTCTCCGTTTATTCCGTAGCTTTTATTTCGAGTTACTAACACTTAGCAACCGAACCGGTATCTAATACCCTGGTGCTACTAGGAGTACTAGTAAAGTACATATTAACATAATGTATATCCAATATACTTCTATCGACCTTGCCAGCCTTCTCATCTACCAAGTATCTAGGGTAATTCTGCTCCAGTGGTTGTTCCCCTTATTACAGAAGCACTTAGTCTCGGGTTTGGGTTCAACCTTGGGTTTCTTCACCAGAGCAGCAGCTGAATTGCCGTTTCATGAAGTATCCCTTCTTGCCCTTGCCCTTCTTGAAACTAGTGGTTTTACTAACCATCAACGATTGATGCTCCCTTTTGATTTCTACTTTTGTGGTGTCAAACATCGCGAATATCTCAAGGATCATCATATATGTCCCTGATATATTATAGTTCATCACGAGGCTCTAGTAGCTTGGTGGTAATGACTTCGGAGAAACATCACTATCTCATCTGGAAGATCAACTCCCACTTGATTCAAGCGATTGTTGTACTCAGACAATCTGAGCACAAGCTCAACAATTGAGCTTTTCTCCCTTAGTTCGTAGGTTAAGAAAATCGTCGGAGGTCTTATACCTCTTGACGTGGGCACGACCCAGAAATCCCAATTTCAGCCCTCAAAACATCTCATATGTTTCGCGACGTTTCAAAAACGTCTTTGGTGCCTCAATTCCAAACCATTTAACTGAACTATCATGTAGTTATCAAAATGTGTATGTCAGATGTTCGCAACATCGACAGACAACGTTCGAGGTTCAGCACACTGAGCGGTGCATTAAGGACATAAGCCTTCTATGAAGCAATGAGGACAATCCTCAGTTTACGGACCTAGTCCGCATAATTGCTACTATCAACTTTCAACTAATTTTTCTCTAGGAACATATCTAAACAGTAGAACTATAGCGTGAGCTACGACATAATTTGCGAAGACCTTTTGACTATGTTCAGGATAATTAAGTTCATCATATGAACTCCCACTCAGATAGACATCCCTCTGGTCATCTAAGTGATTACATGATCCGAGTCAACTAGGCCGTGTCCGATCATCACGTGAGACGGACTAGTCATCATCGGTGAACATCTTCATGTTGATCGTATCTACTATACGACTCATGCTCGACCTTTCGGTCTCCATGTTCCGAGGCCATGTTTGTACATGCTAGGCTCGTCAAGTTAACCCTAAGTGTATTGCATGTGTAAAACTGTCTTACACCCGTTGTATGTGAACGTAAGGATCTATCACACCCGATCATCACATGGTGCTTCGAAACGACGAACTGTAGCAACGGTGCACAGTTAGGGGAGAACACTTCTTGAAATTTTAATGAGGGATCATCTTATTTACTACCGTCATTCTAAGTAAACAAGATGCATAAACAAGATAAACATCACATGCAATCAAATAGTGACATGATATGGCCATCATCACTTTGCTCCTTTTGATCTCCATCTTCGGGGCTCCATGATCATCATCGTCACCGGCATGACACCACGATCTCCATCATCATGATCTCCATCATCGTGTCTTCATGAAGTTGTCTCGCCAGCTATTAGTTCTACTACTATGGCTAACGGTTAGCAATAAAGTAAAGTAATTACATGACGTTTAAGTTGACACGCAGGTCATAAATAAATAAAGACAACTCCTATGGCTCCTACCGGTTGTCATACTCATCGACATGCAAGTCGTGATTCCTATTACAAGAACATGATCAATCTCATACATCACATATATCATTCATCACATCCTTTTTGGCCATATCACATCACATAGCATACCCTGCAAAAACAAGTTAGACGTCCTCTAATTGTTGTTTGCATGTTTTACGTGGCTGCTATGGGTTTCTAGCAAGAACGTTTCTTACCTACGCAAAGACCACAACGTGATATGCCAATTGCTATTTACCCTTCATAAGGACCCTTTTCATCGAATCCGATCCGACTAAAGTGGGAGAGACAGACACCCGCCAGCCACCTTATGCAACTAGTGCATGTTTGTCGGTGGAACCGGTCTCACGTAAGCGTACGTGTAAGGTTGGTCCGGGCCGCTTCATCCCACGATGCCGCCGAATCAAGATAAGACTAGTAATGGCAAGCATGTTGAACAAAATCAACGCCCACAACTACTTTGTGTTCTACTCGTGCATAGAATCTACGCAAAGAACTAACTCATGATGCCACTGTTGGGGAACGTAGCAGAAATTCAAAATTTTCCTACGTATCACCATGATCTATCTATGGAGAAACCAGCAACGAGGGGAAGGAGAGTGCATCTACATACCCTTGTAGATCACTAAGCGGAAGCGTTCAAGAGAACGGGGTTGATGGAGTCGTACTCGTCGTGATTCAAATCACCGATGATCCTAGCGCCGAACGGACGGCACCTCCGCGTTCAACACACGTACGGAACGGAGACGTCTCCCATGCCTTGATCCAGCAAGGAGGAGGGAGAGATTGATGGAGATCCAGCAGCACAACGGCGTGGTGGAAGTAGCGGGATTCCAACAGGGCTTCGCTAAGTGCTGCGGGAGGAGGGAGATGTGTCACGGGAGGGAGAGGGAGGCGCCAGGCCTTAGGTATCGTTGCTCCTCCTTTTCCCCACTATATATAGGGCCAAGGGAGAGGGGGAGGCGCAGCCCTTGCCCCTTCCTCCAAGGAAGGGTGCGGCCAAGGGGGGGAAGGAGTCCATCCTCCCCAAGGCACCTCGGAGGTGCCTTCCCCCTTTAGGACTCTCCCCTTTTCTCTTCTCTTGGCGCATGGGCCTCTTGGGGCTGGTTCCCTTGGCCCATGTAGGCCAAGGCGCACCCCCTACAGCCCATGTGGCCCCCCGGGGCAGGTGGCCCCACCCGGTGGACCCCCGGGACCCTTCCGGTGGTCCCGGTACAATACCGATGACCCCGAAACTTGTCCCGATGGCCGAAATAGCACTTCCTATATATAATTCTTTACCTCCGGACCATTCCGGAACTCCTCGTGACGTCCGGGATCTCATCTGGGACTCCGAACAACTTTCGGGTTACCGCATACTAATATCTCTATAACCCTAGCGTCACCGAACCTTAAGTGTGTAGACCCTACGGGTTCGGGAGACATGCAGACATGACCGAGATGTTCTCCGGTCAATAACCAACAGCGGGATCTGGATACCCATGTTGGCTCCCACATGTTCCATGATGATCTCATCGGATGAACCACGATGTCAAGGACTCAATCAATCCCGTATACAATTCCCTTTGTCTAGCGGTATTTTACTTGCCCGAGATTCGATCGTCGGTATACCGATACCTTGTTCAATCTCGTTACCGGCAAGTCTCTTTACTCGTTCCGTAACACATCATCCCGTGATCAACCCCTTGGTCACATTGTGCACATTATGATGATGTCCTACCGAGTGGGCCCAGAGATACCTCTCCGTTTACACGGAGTGACAAATCCCAGTCTTGATTCGTTACAACCCAACAGACACTTTCGGAGATACCTGTAATGCACCTTTATAGCCACCCAGTTACGTTGTGACGTTTGGTACACCCAAAGCATTCCTACGGTATCCGGGAGTTGCACAATCTCATGGTCTAAGGAAAAGATACTTGACATTAAAAAAGCTTTAGCATACGAACTACGATCTTTGTGCTAGGCTTAGGATTGGGTCTTGTCCATCACATCATTCTTCTAATGATGTGATCCCGTTATCAACGACATCCAATGTCCATAGCCAGGAAACCATGACTATTTGTTGATCAACGAGCTAGTCAACTAGAGGCTTACTAGGGACATATTGTGGTCTATGTATTCACACGTGTATTACGATTTCTGGATAATACAGTTATAGCATGAATAAAAGACTATTATCATGAACAAAGAAATATAATAATAACCAATTTATTATTGCCTCTAGGGCATATTTCCAACAATACGTCGATGCGTGCGAGTACAGGTAATGTGATAAAAAGAAATATGACTTCGAAACCTGTTGAGACCAGGCGAGGGAGGCTGTGTGCGGATCCGGGTTGTAATCGGATGGTCATCGAGGGGAATATCTAAGGATTCCCTAACGCGTTCGAGTTGTTTCCCTTCTTGGTATATTCGTCCGTTCATGGGTCTGGCCGCCACGTCGCCAGTCGTGGCCTACTCAAAAGTGGACCTGCAAAGAAAATGCAAAAATGTTTGTTTGCCATGGAGCGGTTAAGCCGTGTTGCGTGGCCTATCCTAGCTTTGCCTCCGTCTACTGCTGGAGTGTTTGATTGAGCTCTTGACGAGCCGGGCTATCCTGCCGCAAAGTAGTTCGGACTCCTTTGATGGTGTCCGAAAGCTTGGCTGTCGACTCAAGGTTTGAATGAGAGATGCCACTCTATGCTTCTACTGTTAAGGCGGCGGTGTACTCTTCGGCACGGAGGGAGCGTTCGGCCTTGCCATTAATTGTTATGACGCCACATGGACCGGGCATCTTAATCTTAAGGTAGGCATAATGTGGCACCGCGTTGAATCGAGCAAACGCGGTTCATCCGAGCAATGCATGATAGTTGCTACGAAAAGGGACAATGTCAAAGATTAACTCTTCGTTGCGGTAGTTATCCGGTGGTCCGAAGACTACCTCCAGAGTGATGGAGCCTGTACAACGGGCCTCCACACCTGGTATAACACCTTTAAAGGTGGTTTTAGTGGGTTTGATCATTGAAGGATCGATACCCATCTTGCGCAATGTGTCCTGATACAGCAGGTTCAGACTGCTGCATCCGTCCATATAAGGACTCATGTGAGGTGGAATCCGTCAATTATTGGGTCAAGGACTAGTGCGGCTGAAATTGTCCTGACTGGTATTGGCCAGACGATCCGTACGGTCAAAGGTGACCGGGCCGGACGACCATGGGTTATATTTTGGGGCGACTGGCTCCCTTGCGTCGACATCCCTAAGTGTGCACATCCGCTCCCACTTGGGAATATGTGTGGCGTTTATCATGTTCACCGTGTTGATTTGCGGGGGAAACTTCTTTTGCCCTCCTGTGTTCGGTGGTCGGGGCTCCTCATCATCGTCATTGCTTTGCGACCCCTTCTCCTTGTTTTTGGCACCAGACCTGCCGGCTTGTTTGAAGACACAACATTCTCTGTTGGTATGGTTGGCTGGTGTTCCTGGGGTGCCATGAATTTGGCATGGACGGTCGAGTATACGGTCCAAACTGGACATGCCCGGACTATTTCTTTTGAATTGTTTCTTCCTTTGACCGATAGTAGAGTCTCTGAATCCGGCGTTGACGGTCGTGTCTTTGGCGTTGTCGCCATTATTACGACGCTTGTGTTTGCTGCGTCTGGGCTTGCCGTTGTTATCTCTTGGTTCAGAAGTCCCAGGCTTGCTTGAGACGATGTTGCTACGAGCTAGCCAGCTGTCCTCGCCTGCACAAAAGCGGTTCATGAGTGTCGTAAGGGCTGCCATGGATTTCGGCTTCTCTTACCCGAGGTGTCGGGCAAGCCACTCATCACGGATGTTGTGCTTAAAGGCCGCTAGGGCTTCGGCATCCGGACAGTCGACAATTTGGTTCTTTTTAGTTAAGAACCGAGTCCAGAATTTCCTGGCTGACTCTCCGGGCTGTTGGGTTATGTGACTTAAGTCATCAGCGTCCGGTGGTCGCACATAAGTGCCCTGGAAGTTGTCAAGGAATGCGTCTTCCAGGTTTTCCCAACTGCCAATGGAGTTTGTCGGCAGACTATTCAGCCAATGCTGAGCCGGTCCCTTGAGCTTTAGTGGGAGGTACTTGATGGCATGTAGATCATCACCGCGGGCCATGTGAATGTGGAGAAGGAAATCTTCAATCCATACTGCGGGGTCTGTTGTCCCATCATATGGTTCGATGTTTACGGCTTTAAACCCTTCTGGGAACTCATCCTCCATTACTTCGTCAGTGAAGCATAGGGGGTGTGCGGCGCCTCTATGCCGGGCTACATCGCGATGCAGTTCAAATGAGTCTGGTCTGTTGTATTCGGCCCGGCCAGATTTGTGTTTAGTATATCCGGCGCGACGGTCATCGTCACGCGTTGGGGCGCGCCCCCGTGATCCGTAGATCGATCTTGACTATCCTGATTTGTTTTCCAATTCATCTCGCAGGTCTTGCGTGTAGCCCTGGGCCTTCGTGTTTTTGTTTGTTTGGTGACGGGGTATGGGCTGGTGTTCGGGATGATACGCGGCTTTGTCTCGGACACGAGGTGGCCGGTCAGCCGCATCCTGCGCTGGTAGTGTAGGCTCTAGTGCCTCCTCCTCAAACTGAGGTAACAACCTGCGCTTCGGGTAACTTTTGGTTGGGCGCTCGAGTCCGTATTCCTCAGCTGCCAGGGCCTCAGTCCATCTATCAGTTAGCAGATCTTGATCAGCTTGAAGTTACTGCTGTTTTTTCTTCTGGCTTTTCACAGTGGCTATAAGCCGGCACTTGAAGCGCTCCTGCTCGACGGGATCCTCAGGCACGATAAATTCTTCGTCGCCGAGGCTCACCTCATCTTCGGAGAGGGGCATGTAATTGTCATCCTCCGAGTCTCCATCCATTGCCTGCTTATCAGGGCTAGTTTGCCCATCCTCCCGTCCGGCTTGCTCGAAGCTTGGCTGGGCGGGATTGTTTTTGTCTTCGGCATCATCCGGAGTGCTATTGTCTCTTGTGCCGGTATCGCTATTTTTGCTATGGCGGGGCTTAGAGCGGCGCCGCTGACGCCGGCGCTTAGATTGCGAGGGGATTATCCTCCGTTGCCTCATCGCCATTCATTTCTTTGGGTGTGTCCACCATATATATATCATATGAT
This sequence comes from Triticum timopheevii, assembly GCA_963921465.1. Taxonomy (NCBI): domain Eukaryota; kingdom Viridiplantae; phylum Streptophyta; class Magnoliopsida; order Poales; family Poaceae; genus Triticum; species Triticum timopheevii. The sequence goes on from OY997272.1 coordinate 502,103,903, forward strand.
GAGGTGGTTGTCTAGCGCCCTATGGGCGGTGGTTCCTGTTCTTCTTCGGCATCATCGTCCATACCTTCGATGTCTTCGGAGTCAAAATCAAGCATGTCGATTAAGTCATCGACAGTGGCTATCAAGTGGGTGGTGGGTGGGTAACGAATTTCTTCATCGTCCACTTCCCACTCAAGCTGGGCATAGTTCGGCCAAGAGTCTCCTGACAGGGAGAGAGGTTTTAATGAGTTTAGCACATCGCCCAAGGGCGAGTGCTGAAAGATATTCACGAAGCTAAACTCCATGATCGGTGCCCAGTTAGGTTTGGCGGGCACTGATGCACGCGGTTCGGAGCCCCTAGCCGGAGACGAGTCCGAGGGTCCGAAGATACAGACCTCCTTGGAAGTGAGATCTGTGTTTGGCTCTATCGCCGCTAAGTGTGCGGCCTCCATGGCGGGGTCCATCCACCCGTCCTCGGATGGCACGATCTGCTCCGAATTTAAGGCCAGGGCAGTAGCGGGTGCGATCTCCTAAACACCGTCCGATGACAGATCTAAGTCATGCTCATCGCGGCTGTAGGACGCACCTGTCATGGGCTCGAATCTGTCGAAGATCAAGTCTCCGCGGATGTCGGCAATGTAGTTCAAGCTTCCAAACATGACCTGATGGCCAGGGGCGTAGCTATCGATCTGCTCCAGATGGCCAAGTGAGTTGGCCCGCAGTACGAAGCCGCCGAATAAGAAAATCTGTCCAGGGAGGAAAACCTCACCCTGGATTGCATCGTTGTAGATGATTGAAGGGGCCATCAAGCCTTACCGTGACAGCACAGTGGAACTCAATGAAAGCACCAATGTCGGTGTCAAAACCAGCGGATCTCGGGTACGGGGTCCCGAACTATGCATCTAAGGCTAATGGTAATAGGAGGCGGGGCACACAATGTTTACCCAGGTTCGGGCCCTCTCTATGGAGGTAATACCCTACTTCCTTCTTGATTGATCTTGATGATGTGAGTATTAAAAGAGTAGATCTACCACGAGATCGTAGAGGCTAAACCCTAGAAGCTAGCCTATGATTATGATTGTTCTTGTCCTACGGACTAAACCCTCCGGTTTATATAGACACCGGAGGGGGCTAGGGTTACAACAGAGTCAGTTACAGAGAAGGAAATCTACATATCCTAATTGCCAAGCTGGCCTTCCACGCAAAGGAAAGTCCCACCCGGACACGGGACGAAGTCTTCAATCTTGTATCTTCGTGGTCCAATAGTCCGGCATAAGCATATAGTCCGGTTGTCCGAGGACCCCCCTAATCCAAGACTCCCTCAATCACCGTCATCTCCCCAAATGGGAGATGGAAAGAATGGGTCTCCGATCGCCACCGGTCAATCAAAGTTGTCAGAGCTGCGTGGACAAGCGCCGGCGGCTAATGCTTTAATTGCAACACGAAACCCAACAATCGGGCTCTCTTGAAGTACGGCGCGTAGCGCTCGTCGTAGTCCATATTCCCGGCAACCCTGTGATCCCTCATGCGCAGTGGCTGGAGCATCTGTCAAAAAGTGCATGGCAAAAGTTAGGAAGTTATTTTCATCAATCCGAAAACTTTGATTAATATTTCCTTCATATTACTTACCACTCCGTTCTCTATGAAACGGGCAGGATGACCCTTGTCGAATGCGTAGTCAAGCATGGAGTACCGTGGGCCGATGTTGTCCGCAAGAGGTGCCCGCCTTAATAAAATTTCATAAACAAAAGCATCATAAGCATAAGCATACATAAACAAAAAATGAAATTTCTTGGTTACATGAACTAGGGTTCATCTTAAGCATATTCCTCCAACAACATCTACTACACATGATGGATCACATCATATCAACATGCATCATATCAAAAAAAAATCCTCCAACATGCATCATATCATCATTTTTTACAATTTTTTTAAATAGAGTTCATCTTGAATGTATTTTCTCCAAACAACATATTCATATCATCATATCAACATGCGTCATAAAACAAAACAAGTCCTCCCACATGCATTACATCATAATTTTTTTAACAAAAAAATTTATGAACTAGGGTTCATCTTCACACTAACATATGAACTATTGATTAAAGTTCATATTCAATACCACTAGTTACTAAAGAACTAAGAACTAGAACTACAATCAAGCTAAAACAATCCTAGGTGAAAAAAATCCAATCTAAGTTCAAAAAGATGAGGGATTTCAACCAAATAATGCGTCAAATTGGAAACAAGTTTGCAAAAACTACTAGGAGGGATTGGAGGAGCTTACATTTCTCTCTTCGGGGCCATCTTGATCCACAAAAATGATGCAGAAACGGTGAAGATCCGAGGGAGAGAGTGGAGGAGATGAGAGAGGGAGAGAGGGGCGAGGGGGAAAGGAATTACTGCCTGCTGGGGGAGGAGGAGGGGAGGGGTGGGGAGATGGGCAGGGGCGGGGGTGGGGAGATGGGCAGGGGCCGGGGGTCGGGCGACATAACTGCTCGCACCCTACCGCCAGGGGTGCTGGCGGTAGGGTTTGACATCCTGCCGCCAGGGACTGTGGCGGTAGGGTGCGACGGAGGCGGACGGCGGTCGTCTCTGCTGGCTGACGTGGATCAGTACCTTACCGCTAGGGACCCTAGCGGTAGGATGTCTAACCCTACCGCCAGCACCCCTGGCGGTAAGAAAAATGGTCAAATCCCAAAATTATTTCCAACCGGGGTCAGATCCTGAATTGGTATGCGAAAAGGGTCAAAACACGAAATTCAACCTCATGGGGTGTGCTGCGGACAATGTCGTCGAGATCGGGTGCCTCGAAGAACACGATGCGTGGGCCTCTTCAGACACTGCATGGGGGATAGAATCATCCAAGATTCTCAGATTCGGCCGCTCGCCAAGGAGGTACTTACGTACAGCCCACACGGAGTAGAATCACCGTGCATGCATGCAAAATTGCAAATCCTTCTTTTATAGAGTTCCTTTTCTTTTACCTAGATATTTGAACCTGCTGCATGAACTAACTTGATCGAGTATTATACATGTCAGATGGCTGTGTTAGACTGTATATACGTAGTTTGTATACACCTTGTATTGTACCTCTTGGTACGTCTATATAATGAGATAGCCACACCCCGTTTAGGGTGTCGAGCCAGTTTTCCAAACCCTATGTTTTACATGGTATCAGATTAGGTTACAATGTCTTCCGCTGCCCTCGCCGCCACTGCTGCGCTAACCTTGGCTGCCGCGGCCGCTGCCACGCCGGCCCTCGCTCTGATGTCACCCTTCCTCGCCTCTCGGCCCCTCACGGCACCTTATGGTTCCCCGCCGCCGCCAGGATCCTCAAACGCGTCGGGAGCCCCGGACGATCTGATCGCCTCGGCCGAGATCGCGGTGCCGCCGGCCTATGGCGCTCCTTCTCCGCCGAACCCCGGCGTCGGCTTCCCTTCATACGGCGCTCCTGCGCGCTCCTATGGTGCGCCGCCGCCGTCATCGTCCTCGTGGCCAATGCCGGCTTACGCTGTACCGCCGCCGTCGCAACCCTACACGGCGCCGCCACATCAACACTACCCGGCGCCGCAGCATCACCACTACCCAGCGCCACATCAGCAGCCCTATGGGGCCGCGGCCGCCTCGCTGTATGGTGCCCTGATACGTCCATTTTGCATCATGCTTTTATATCGATATTTATCACATTATGGGTTGTTATTTCACGATATGTCACAATACTTATAGCTATTCTCTCTTATTTTACAAGGTTTACCATGAAGAGGGGGAATGCCGGCAGCTGGAATTCTGGCTGGAAAAGGAGCAAATATTGGAGACCTATTCTGCGCAACTCCAAAAGTCCTGAAACTCCACGGAATATCTTAAAATAAATAAAGAAATCGTCGCCAAAGATGAAGGCCAGGGGGCCCACACCCTGCTCACGAGGGTGGGGACGCGCCCCTCCCCCCTGGGTGCGCCCCCCTACCTCATGGGCCCCCTGGTGGCTCTCCGACGCCCATCTTCACCTATATGAAGTCTTTCAATGAGAAAAAATTAATAAGCAACCTTTCGGGACGAGACTCCGCCGCCACGAGCGGAACCAATCTAGGGCTCCGGCAGAGCGGTTCTGCCGGGGACACTTCCCTCCGGGAGGGGGAAATCATCGTCATCATCATCACCAACGCTCGTCTCATCAGGAGAGGGAAATCTCCATCAACATCTTCACCAGCACCATCTCATCTCCAAACCCTAGTTCATCTCTTGTATACAATTCTTGTCTCCAAGTCCGGGATTGGTGCTAGTAGGTTGCTAGTAGTGTTGATTACTCCTTGTAGTTGATGCTAGTTGGTTTATTTGGTGGAAGATCATATGTTCAGATCCTTTATGCATATTATTACCGCTCTGATTATGAACATGAATATGCTTTGTGAGTAGTTACTTTTGTTCCCGAGGACAAGGGAGAAGTCATGCTATTAGTAGTCATGTGAATTTGGTATTCGTTCGATATTTTGATAAGATGTATGTTGTCTAACCTCTAGTGGTGTTATGTGAACGTCGACTACATAACACTTCACCATTATTTGGGCCTAGAGAAAGGCATTGGGAAGTAATAAGTAGATGATGGGTTGCTAGAGTGGCAGAAACTTAAACCCTAGTTTATGCGTTGCTTCGTAAGGGTCTGATTTGGATCCACATGTTTCATGCTATGGTTAGGTTTACCTTAATACTTTTGTTGTAGTTGCGGATGCTTGCAATAGAGGTTAATCATAAGTGGGATGCTTGTCCAAGTAAGGGCAGTACCCAAGCACCGGTCCACCCACATATCAAATTATCAAAGTACCAAACGCGAATCATATGAGCGTGATGAAAACTAGCTTGACGATATTCCCATGTGTCCTCGGGAGCGCTTTTCCTATCATAAGAGTTTGTCCAGGCTTGTCCTTTGATACAAAAAGGATTGGGCCACCTTGCTGCACTTTATTTACTTTTGTTACTTGTTGCTCGTTACAATTTATCTTATCACAAAACTATCTGTTACCACTTATTTCAGTACTTGCAGAGAATACCTTGCCGAAAACCTCTTATCATTTCCTTCTGCTCCTCGTTGGGTTCGACACTCTTACTTATCGAAAGGGCTACGATAGATCCCCTATACTTGTGGGTCATCAAGACTCTTTTCTGGCGCTGTTGCCGGGGAGTGTAGCGCCTTTGGTAAGTGGAATTTGGTAAGGAAAATTTTATATAGTGTGCTGAAATTTTATGTCACTTGTTACTATGGAAAGTGAATCTCTGAGGGGCTTGTTCGGGGTATCTTCACCCCGTCCAGTAAAGCAAAGTGTTTATCCTCAACCTACTGAACCTATTGAAAATGAAACTCCTTTTGAATTTCCTTCGGGTATTATGGAAAAACTGCTGGCTAATACTTTTACAGGAGATGGAACAAAGCATCCCGACGAGCATCTACACTATCTGGATGATATTTGTGGATTATTTAAGCTTGCAGGTATACCCGATGATGTTGTTAAGAAGAAGGCTTTCCCTTTATCTTTGGAGGGAGACGCATTGACATGGTATAGGCTATGTGATGATACGAGATCATGGAACTATAAAAGAGTGATATTGGAATTTCATCAAAAGTATTACCCTATGCATCTTGTTCATCGTGATCGCAATTATATATATAATTTTTGGCCTCGCGAAGGAGAAAGCATCGCTCAAGCTTGGGGAGGCTTAAATCAATGTTATATTCATGCCCCGATCATGAGCTCTCAAAATTGACAATTCTTCAGAATTTTTATGCTCGGCTTTCTGATAATAATCACACCATGCTTGATACTTCTTGTGCTGGCTCTTTTATGATGAAGTCTATTGAATTTGGATGGAATTTGTTGGATAGAATTAAACGCAACTCTGAAGATTGGGACCTCGACGAAGGTAAGGAGTCAGGTATGACACCTAAGTTTGATTGTGTTAAATCTTTTATGGATACCGATATTTTCCGTAAGTTTAGCACTAAATATGGACTTGACTCTGAAATAGTAGCTTCTTTCTGTGAATCTTCTGCTACTTATGTTGATCTCCCCAAGGATAAGTGGTTTAAATATCATCCTCCCATATAAGTAAAAGTAGCTGCACCTATTAAAGTTGAAGAAAAGACCATCACTTATAATGATCCTATTGTTCCCACCTCCTATGTTGAGAAACCACCTTTCCCTGTTAGAGTAAAGGATCATGCTAAAGCTTCAACTGTTGTTCGTAAAAGCAATACTAGAACTTATACACCTCGTGAGCAAGTCAAAGTAGAACCTAATATTGCTATTGTTAAAGATCTCTTGTCCGATAATATTGATGGGCATGTCATTGAATTCTCTGGTGAAACTACTAGAATTGCTAAACCCTGTGATAGAGATAAACATAGACCCGTGGTAGGCATGCGTGTTATCATGGCTTATGTGATATGGGTTCTAGTGCTAGTGTTATACCCATTGACTTATATAAAGAAATTATGCATGATATCGCACCTGCTGAGTTAGAAGATATTGATGTTACAATTAAACTTGCCAATAGAGATACTATATCTGCAATGGGAATTGTTAGAGATGTTGAAGTCTTGTGTGGGAAAACCAAATATCCCGTTGATTTTCTTGTTCTTTGTTCTCCACAAGATAGCTTTTGTCCCATTATATTTGGTAGACCCTTCTTGAATATTGTTAATGCTAAGATAGACAGCAAAAAGAATGTTGTTACTATTGGCTTGGATGATATGGTTCATGAGTTTAATTTCTCTAAATTTAGTAAACAACATCGTGAGGAAGAATTGCCTAGTAAGGATGAAATTATTGGTCTTGCTTCTATTGTCGTACCTCCTAGTGATCCTTTAGAACACTATTTGCTAGACCATGAAAATGAGATGTTCATGAATGAAAGAAGGGAAATAGATGAAGTATTCTTTAAACAGGAACCTATTCTGCAACACAATTTGCCTGTTGAAATCCTAGGGGATCCTCCTCCACCCAAGGGTGATCCCGTGTTTGAGCTCAAACCATTGCCTGATAATCTTAAATATGCTTATCTTGATGAAAAGAAAATATATCCTGTTATTATTAGTGCTAACCTTTCAGAGCATGAAGGAGAAAGATTATTGAAAACTCTGAAGAAGCACCGTGCCGCTATTGGATATACTATTGACGATCTTAAGGGCATTAGTCCCACTCTATGTCAGCATAAAATAAATTTGGAAGCGGATGCCAAACCAGTTCATGATCCTCAACGACGTTTGAATCCTAAAATGAAAGAAGTGGTAAGAAAAGAAATACTCAAGCTTCTGGAGGCAGGTATAATTTATCCCGTTGCTGATAGTTAGTGGGTAATTCATGTCCATTGTGTCCCTAAGAAGGGAGGTATTACTGTTGTCCCTAATGATAAAGATGAATTGATCCCGCAAAGAATTATCACAGGTTATAGGATGGTAATTGATTTCCGCAAATTAAATAAAGCTACTAAGAAAGATCATTACCCCTTACCTTTTATTGATCAAATGCTAGAAAGATTATGCAAACATACACATTATTGCTTTCTAGATGGTTATTCTGGTTTCTCTCAAATACCTGTGTCGGCTAAAGATCAATCAAAGACTACTTTTACATGCCCTTTTGGTACTTTTGCTTAGAGACGTATGCCTTTTGGTTTATGTAATGCACCTGCTACCTTTCAAAGATGCATGATGGCTATATTCTTTGATTTTTGTGAAAAGATTTGTGAGGTTTTCATGGATGACTTTTCCGTCTATGGTTCCTCTTTTGATGATTGCTTGAGCAATCTTGATCGAGTTTTGCAGAGATGTGAAGAAACTAATCTTGTCTTGAATTGGGAAAAGTGCCACTTTATGGTTAATGAAGGTATTGTCTTGGGGCACAAAGTTTCTGAAAGAGGTATTGAAGTTGATAAAGCCAAGGTTGACGCTATTGAAAAGATGCCATGTCCCAAGGACATCAAAGGTATAAGAAGTTTCCTTGGTCACGCAGGATTTTATAGGAGGTTCATTAAGGACTTCTCAAAAATTTCTCGGCCTCTGACTAATTTATTACGAAAAGATGTACCATTTGTCTTTGATGATGATTGTGTAGAAGCATTTGAAATACTTAAGAAAGCATTAGTCTCTGCACCTATTGTTCAGCCACCTGATTGGAATTTACCTTTTGAAATTATGTGTGATGCTAGTGATTATGCTGTAGGTGTTGTTCTAGGGCAAAGAGTTGATAATAAGTTAAATGTTATCCATTATGCTAGTAAGACTCTAGACAATGCTCAAAGAAATTATGCTACTACCGAAAAGGAACTTTTAGCGGTTGTATTTGATTTTGATAAATTCAGACCCTATATTGTTGATTCTAGAGTAACTATTCATACAGATCATGCTGCTATTAAATATCTTATGGAAAAGAAAGATGCAAAACCTAGACTCATTAGATGGGTTCTCTTGCTCCAAGAATTTGATTTACATATTGTTGATAGAAAAGGAGCTGAGAACCCCGTTGCAGACAACTTGTCTAAGCTAGAGAATGTTCTTGATGACCCACTACCTATTGATGATAGCTTTCCTGATGAACAATTAAATGTCATACGCACTTCTCGTAGCACTCCATGGTATGCTGATTATGCTAATTATGTTGTTGCTAAATTTATACCACCTAGCTTCACTTACCAACAAAAGAAAAAGTTCTTTTATGATTTGAGACATTACTTTTGGGATGATCCACATCTTTATAAAGAAGGAGTAGATGGTGTTATTAGACGTTGTGTACCTGAGCATGAACAGGAACAAATCCTACGCAAGTGTCTATTGAAGAACGTAGCAGAAATTCAAAATTTTCCTACGTATCACCAAGATCTATCTATGGAGAGACTAGCAACGAGGGGAAGGAGAGTGCATCTACATACCCTTGTAGATCGCTAAGCGGAAGCGTTCAAGAGAACGGGGTTGATGGAGTCGTACTCGTCGTGATTCAAATCACCGATGATCCTAGCACCGAACGGACGGCACCTCCGTGTTCAACAGACGTACGGAACGGAGACGTCTCCCATGCCTTGATCCAGCAAGGAGGAGGGAGAGGTTGATGGAGATCCAGCAGCACGACGGCATGGTGGAAGTAGCGGGATTCCAACAGGGCTTCGCTAAGCGCTGCGGGAGGAGGGAGATGTGTCACGGGAGGGAGAGGGAGGCGCCAGGCCTTAGGTCTGGTTGCTCCTCCTTTTCCCCACTATATATAGGGCCAAGGGAGAGGGGGAGGCGCAGCCCTTGCCCCTTCCTCCAAGGAAAGGGTGCGGCCAAGGGGGGGAGGAGTCCATCCTCCCCAAGGCACCTCGGAGGTGCCTTCCCCCTTTAGGACTCTCCCCTTTTTCTATTCTCTTGGCACATGGGCCTCTTGGGGCTGGTGCTCTTGGGGCAGGTGGCCCCACCCGGTGGACCCCCGGGACCCTTCCGGTGGTCCCGGTACAATACCGATGACCCCGAAACTTGTCCCGATGGCCGAAATAGCACTTCCTATATATAATTCTTTACCTCTGGACCATTCCGGAACTCCTCGTGACGTCCGAGATCTCATCCGGGACTCCGAACAACTTTCGGGTTACCGCATACTAATATCTCTATAACCCTAGCATCACCGAACCTTAAGTGTGTAGACCCTACGGGTTCGGGAGACATGCAGACATGACCGAGATGACTCTCCGGTCAATAACCAACAGCGGGATCTGGATACCCATGTTGGCTCCCACATGTTCCACGATGATCTCATCGGATGAACCACGATGTCAAGGACTTAATCAATCCCGTATACAATTCCCTTTGTCTACCGGTATGATACTTGCCCGAGATTCGATCGTCGGTATACCGATACCTTGTTCAATCTCGTTACCGGCAAGTCCCTTTACTCGTTCCGTAACACATCATCCCGTGATCAACTCCTTGATCACATTGTGCACATTATGATGATGTCCTACCGAGTGGGCCCAGAGATACCTCTCCGTTTACACGGAGTGACAAATCCCAGTCTCGATTCGTGCCAACCCAACAGACACTTTCGGAGATACCTGTAATGCACCTTTATAGCCACCCAATTACGTTGTGACGTTTGGTACACCCAAAGCATTCCTACGGTATCCGGGAGTTGCACAATCTCATGGTCTAAGGAAAAGATACTTGACATTAGAAAAGCTTTAGCATACGAACTACGATCTTTGTGCTAGGCTTAGGATTGGGTCTTGTCCATCACATCATTCTCCTAATGATGTGATCCCGTTATCAATGACATCCAATGTCCATGGTCAGGAAACCGTGACCATCTATTGATCAACGAGCTAGTCAACTAGAGGCTTACTAGGGACATATTGTGGTCTATGTATTCACACGTGTATTTACGATTTCCGGATAATACAGTTATAGCATGAATAAAAGACTATTATCATGAACAAAGAAATATAATAATAACCAATTTATTATTGCCTCTAGGGCATATTTCCAACAGTCTCCCACTTGCACTAGAGTCAATAATCCAGTTCACATCGCTATGTGACTAACACTCAAGGTCACATCCCCATGTGACTAACACCCAAAGAGTTTACTAGAGTCAATAATCTAGTTCACATTACCATGTGATTAACACTCAATGAGTTCTGGGTTTGATCATGTTATGCTTGTGAGAGATGTTATAGTCAACGGGTCTGAATCTTTCAGATCCGTGTGTGCTTTACAAATCTCTATGTCATCTCCTAGATGCAGCTACCACGTTCTATTTGGAGCTATTCCAAATAACTGTTCTACTTGGAGCTATTCTAAATTGTTGCTCCATTATACGTATCCGGTATCTCTACTCAGAGCTATCCGGATAGGTGTTAAGCTTGCATCGACGTAACCCTTTACGACGAACCCCTTTACCACCTCCATAATCGAGAAAATTCCTTAGTCCACTAGTTACTAAGGATAACTTTGACCGCTGTCCCGTGATCCATTCTTGGATCACTCTTGTACCCCTTGACTGACTCATGGCAAGGCACACTTCAGGTGCGGTACACAGCATAGCATACTGTAGAGCCTACGTCTTATGCATAGGGGACGACCTTAGTCCTTTCTCTCTATTCTGCCATGGTCGAGCTTTAAGTCTTAACTTCATACCTTACAACTCAGGCAAGAACTCCTTCTTTGACTGATCCATCTTGAACACCTTCAAGATCATGTCAAGGTATGTGCTCATTTCAAGGTACTATTAAGCGTTTTGATCTATCCTTATAGATCTTGATGCTCAATGCTCAAGTAGCTTAATCCAGGCTTTCTATTGAAAAACACCTTTCAAATAACCCTATATGCTTTCTAGAAATTCTACATCATTTCTGATCATTAATATGTCAACAACATATACTCATCAGAAATTCTATAGTGCTCCCACTCACTTCTTTGGAAATACAAGTTTCTCATAAACTTTGTATACACCCAAAACTTTGATCATCTTATCAAAGCATACATTCCAACTCCGAGATGCTTACTCCAGTCCTTAGAAGGATTACAGGAGCTTTGCATACTTATTAGCATCTTTCAGGATTGACAAAACCTTCCGGTTGTATCACATACAACTTTTCCTCAAGAAAATCGTCGAGGAAACAATGTTTTGACATCTTATCTACAAGATTTCATAAATAATGCAGTAATCGCTAATATAATTCCAACAGACTCTTAGCATCGCTACGAGTGAGAAAGTCTCATCGTAGTCAACTCCTTGAACTTGTCGGAAAACATCTTAACGACAAGTCGAGCTTTCTTAATGGTGACATTTACCATCATTGTCTGTCTTCCTTTTTAAAATCCATCTGTACTCAATAGCATTACGACCATCGAGCCGCTCTGCCAAAGTCTACACTTTGTTTTCATACATGGATCCTCTCTCGGATTTTATGGTCTCGAGCCATTTATCGGAATCCGGGCCCACCATCGCTTCTCCATAGCTCGTAGGTTCATTGTTGTCTAGCAACATGACTTCTAAGACAGGATTATGTACCACTCTGAAGTAGTACGCATCCTTGTCATCCTACGAGGTTTGATAGTGACTTGATCTGAAGTTTCATGATCACCATCATAAGCTTCCACTTCAATTGGTGTAGGTGCCACAGGAACAACTTCATGTGCCCTGCCACACACTAGTTGAAGAGACGGTTCAATAACCTCATCAAGTCTCCACCATCCTCCCACTCAATTCTTTCGAGAGAAACTTTTCCTCGGGAAAGGACCCGATTCTAGAAACAATCCCTTATTGCTTTCGGATCTGAGACAGGAGGTATACCCAATTGTTTTGGGTGTCCTATGAAGATGCATTTATCCGCTTTGGGTTCGAGCTTATCAGCCTGAAACTTTTTCACATAAGCGTCGCAGCCCCAAACTTTCAAGAAATGACAGCTTAGGTTTCTCTAAACCATAGTTCATACGGTGTCGTCTTAACGGAATTGCGTGGTGCCCTATTTTAAAGTGAATGTGGTTGTCTTTAATGCCTAACCCATAAACTATCATGGAAATTCAATAAGAGACATCATGGTATGCATCATATCCAATAGGGTGCAGTTATGATGTTCGGACACACCATCACACTATGGTGTTCCAGGCTGTATTAGTTGTGAAACAATTTCCACAATGTCTTAATTCTGTGCCAAACTCGTAATTCAGATATTCATCTCTATGATCATATCATAGATCTTTTATCCTCTTGTCACGATGATCTTTCAACTTCACACTGAAATTACTTGAACCTTTCAATAATTCAGACTCGTGATTCATCAAGTAAATATACTCTACATCTACTCAAATCATCCGTGAAGTAAGAACATAACGATATCCACTACATGCCTCAGCACTCATTGGACTGCACACATCAAAATGTATTACTTCCAACAAGTTGCTTTCTAGTTCCATTTTACTGAAAACGAGGCTTTCAGTCATCTTGCCCATGTGGTATGATTTGCATGTCTCAAGTGATTCAAGATCAAGTGAGTTCAAACGGTCCATTTGCATGGAGTTTCTTCATGCATATACACCAATAGACATGGTTCGCATGTCTCAAACTTTTCAAAAACAAGTGAGCCCAAAGATCCATCAACATGGAGCTTCTTCATGCGTTTTATACCGATATGACTTACGTGGCAGTCCCACAAGTAGGTGGTACTATCATTACTATCTTATATCTTTTGGCATGAACATGTGTATCACTATGATCGAGATTCAATGAACCATTCATTTTAGGTGCAAGACCATTGAAGGTATTATTCAAATAAACAAAGTAACCATTATTCTCCTTAAATGAATAACCGTATTGCGATAGACATAATCCAATCATGTCTATGCTCAATGCAAACACCAAATAACCATTATTTAGGTTTAACACCAATCTCGATGGTAGAGGGAGCGTGCGATGCATGATCATATCAACATTGGAAACACTTCCAACACATATCGTCAGCTCACCTTTAGCTAGTCTCCGTTCATTCCGTAGCTTTTATTTCGAGTTACTAACACTTAGCAACCGAACCGGTATCTAATACCCTGGTGCTACTAGGAGTACTAGTAAAGTACACATCAACACAATTTATATCCAATATACTTCTATAGACCTTGCCAGCCTTCTAATCTACCAAGTATCTAGGGTAATTCTGCTCCAGTGGCTGTTCCCCTTATTACAGAAGCACTTAGTCTCGGGTTTGGGTTCAACCTTGGGTTTCTTCACCAGAGCACCAGCTGAATTGCCGTTTCATGAAGTATCCCTTCTTGCCCTTGCCCTTCTTAAAACTAGTGGTTTCACTAACCATCAACAACTGATGCTCCTTCTTGATTTCTACTTTCGCGGTGTCAAACATCGCGAGTATTTCAAGGATCATCATATATGTCCCCGATACATTATAGTTCATCACGAAGCTCAAGCAGCTTGGTGGTAATGACTTTGGAGAACCATCACTATTTCATCTGGAAGATCAACTCCCACTCGATGCAAGCGATTGTTGTACTCAGACAATCTGAGCACAAGTTCAACAATTGAGCTTTTCTCCCTTAGTTTGTAGGCTAAGAAAATCGTCGGAGGTCTTATACCTCTTGACGTGGGCACGAGCCTGAAATCCCAATTTCAGTCCTTGGAACATATCATATGTTCTGCGATGTTTCAAAAACATCTTCGGTGCCTCAACTCTAAGCCGTTTAACTGAACTATCACGTAGTTATCAAAATGTGTATGTCAGATGTTTGCAACATCCACAGACGACGTTCGAGGTTCAGCACACTGAGCGGTGCATTAAGGACATAAGCCTTCTATGAAGCAATGAGGACAATCCTCAGTTTGCGGACCTAGTCCGCATAATTCTACTATCAACTTTCAACTAAATTTTCTCTAGGAACATAACTAAACAGTAGAACTATAGCGTGAGCTACGACATAATTTGCGAAGACCTTTTGACTATGTTCAGGATAATTAAGTTCATCTTATGAACTCCCACTCAGATAGACATCCCTCTGGTCATCTAAGTGATCACATGATCCGAGTCAAACTAGGCCGTGTCCGATCATCACGTGAGACGGACTAGTCATCATCGGTGAACATCTTCATGTTGATCGTATCTACTATACGACTCATGCTCGACCTTTCGGTCTCCGTGTTCCGAGGCCATGTCTGCACATGCTAGGCTCGTCAAGTTAACCCTAAGTGTATTGCATGTGTAAATCTGTCTTACACCCGTTGTATGTGAACGTAAGGATCTATCACACCTGATCATCACGTGGTGCTTCCAAATGACGAACTGTAGCAACGGTGCACAGTTAGGGGAGAACACTTCTTGAAATTGTTGTAAGGGATCATCTTATTTACTACCGTCGTTCTAAGTAAACAAGATGCATAAACATGATAAACATCACATGCAATCAAATAGTGACATGATATGGCCAATATCATTTTGCTCCTTTTGATCTCCATCTTCGGTGCTCCATGATCATCATCGTCACCGGCATGACACCATGATCTCCATCATCATGATCTTCATCATCGTGTCTTCATGAAGTTGCCTCGCCAACTATTACTTCTACTACTATGGCTACCGGTTAGCAATAAAGTAAAGTAATTACATGGCGTTGTTTAATGACACGCAGGTCATACAATAAATTAAGACAACTCCTATGGCTCCTGCCGGTTGTCATACTCATCGACATGCAAGTCGTGATTCCTATTACAAGAACATGATCAATCTCATACATCACATATCATTCATCACATTCTTCTTGGCCATATCACATCACATAGCATACCCTGCAAAAACAAGTTAGACGTCCTCTAATTGTTGTTTGCATGTTTTACGTGGCTGCTATGGGTTTCTAGCAAGAACGTTTCTTACCTACGCAAGAACCACAACGTGATATGCCAATTGCTATTTACCCTTCATAAGGACCCTTTTCATCGAATCCGATCCGACTAAAGTGGGAGATACAGACACCCGCCAGCCACCTTATGCAACTAGTGCATGTTTGTCGGTGGAACCGGTCTCACGTAAGCGTACGTGTAAGGTTGGTCCGGGCCGCTTCATCCCACGATGCCGCCGAATCAAGATAAGACTAGTAACGGCAAGCATATTGAACAATATCGACGCCCACAACTACTTTGTGTTCTACTCGTGCATAGTAACTACGCATAGACCTAGCTCATGATGCCACTGTTGAAGAACGTAGCAGAAATTCAAAATTTCCCTACGTATCACCAAGATCTATCTATGGAGAGACTAGCAACGAGGGGAAGGAGAGTGCATCTACATACCCTTGTAGATCGCTAAGCGGAAGCGTTCAAGAGAACGGGGTTGATGGAGTCGTACTCGTCGTGATTCAAATCACCGATGATCCTAGCGCCGAACGGACGGCACCTCCACGTTCAACACACGTACGGAACGGAGACGTCTCCCATGCCTTGATCCAGCAAGGAGGAGGGAGAGGTTGATGGAGATCTAGCAGCACGACGGCGTGGTGGAAGTAGCGGGATTCCAACAGGGCTTCGCTAAGCGCTGCGGGAGGAGGGAGATGTGTCACGGGAGGGAGAGGGAGGCGCCAGGCCTTAGGTCTGGTTGCTCCTCCTTTTCCCCACTATATATAGGGCCAAGGGAGAGGGGGGAGGCGCAGACCTTGCCCCTTCCTCCAAGGAAAGGGTGCGGCCAAGGGGGGGAGGAGTCCATCCTCCCCAAGGCACCTCGGAGGTGCCTTCCCCCTTTAGGACTCTCCCCTTTTTCTCTTCTCTTGGCGCATGGGCCTCTTGGAGCTGGTGCCCTTGGCCCATGTAGGCCAAGGCGCACCCCCTACAGCCCATGTGGCCCCCCGGGGCAGGTGGCCCCACCCGGTGGACCCCCGGGACCCTTCCGGTGGTCCCGGTACAATACCGATGACCCCGAAACTTGTCCCGATGGCCGAAATAGCACTTCCTATATATAATTCTTTACCTCCGGACCATTCCGGAACTCCTCGTGACGTCCGGGATCTCATCTAGGACTCCGAAAAACTTTTGGGTTACCGCATACTAATATCTCTATAACCCTAGCGTCACCGAACCTTAAGTGTGTAGACCCTACGGGTTCGGGAGACATGCAGACATGACCGAGATGACTCTCCGGTCAATAACCAACAGCGGGATCTGGATACCCATGTTGGCTCCCACATGTTCCACGATGATCTCATCGGATGAACCACGATGTCAAGGACTTAATCAATCCCGTATACAATTCCCTTTGTCTAGCGGTACGATACTTGCCCGAGATTCGATCGTCGGTATACTGATACCTTGTTCAATCTCATTACCGGCTAGTCTCTTTACTCGTTCCGTAACACATCATCCCGTGATCAACTCCTTGATCACATTGTGCACATTATGATGATGTCCTACCGAGTGGGCCCAAAGATACCTCTCCGTTTACACGGAGTGACAAATCCCAGTCTCGATTTGTGCCAACCCAACAGACACTTTCGGAGATACCTGTAATGCACCTTTATAGCCACCCAGTTACGTTGTGACGTTTGGTACACCCAAAGCATTCCTACGGTATCCGGGAGTTGCACAATCTCATGGTCTAAGGAAAAGATACTTGACATTAGAAAAGCTTTAGCATACGAACTACGATCTTTGTGCTAGGCTTAGGATTGGGTCTTGTCCATCACATCATTCTCCTAATGATGTGATCCCATTATCAATGACATCCAATGTCCATGGTCAGGAAACCGTAACCATCTATTGATCAACGAGCTAGTCAACTAGAGGCTTACTAGGGACATATTGTGGTCTATGTATTCACACGTGTATTTACGATTTCCGGATAATACAGTTATAGCATGAATAAAAGACTATTATCATGAACAAAGAAATATAATAATAACCAATTTATTATTGCCTCTAGGGCATATTTCCAACAGTGTCACTCTAAAGCTTATGGAGGACACCACGCTGGAGATAGAACTGCACATAAGGTATGGCAATCTGGTTTTTATTGGCCTACTCTCTTCAAGGATGCCCGTAAGTTTGTTTTGCCTTGTGATGAATGTCAAAGAATTGGTAATATTAGTAGACGTCAAGAAATGCCTATGAATTATTCACTTGTTATTGAGCCATTTGATGTTTGGGGCTTTGATTATATGGGACCTTTTCCTGCCCCTAATGGATATACACATATTTTAGTTGCTGTTGATTACGTTACTAAGTGGGTAGAAGCTATTCCAACTAGTAGTGTTGATCATAACACTTCTATTAAAATGCTTAAGGAAGTTATTTTTCCGAGGTTTGGAGTCCCTAGATATTTAATGACTGATGGTGGTTCACACTTTATTCATGGCGCTTTCCATAAAATGCTGGCTAAATATGATGTTAATCATAGAATTGCATCTCCATATCACCCGCAGTCTAGTGGTCAAGTAGAATTGAGTAATAGAGAGCTCAAATTAATTTTGCAAAAGACTGTTAATAGATCTAGAAAGAATTGGTCCAAGAAACTTGATGATGCATTATGGGCCTATAGAACTGCATATAAGAATCCTATGGGTATGTCTCCGTATAAAATGGTTTATGGAAAAGCATGTCACTTACCTCTCGAATTAGAACATAAGGCATACTGGGCTATTAAAGAGCTCAACTATGATTTCAAACTTGCCGGTGAAAAGAGGTTATTTGATATTAGCTCACTTGATGAATGGAGAACCCAAGCCTATGAAAATGCCAAGTTATTTAAAGAAAAAGTTAAAAGATGGCATGACAAAAGGATACAAAAGCGTGAGTTTAATGTAGGTGATTATGTATTACTATACAACTCTCGTTTAAGATTTTTTGCAGGAAAACTTCTCTCCAAATGGGCAGGTCCTTACGTTATCGAGGAGGTCTATTGTTCCGGTGCCATAAAAATCAACAACTTCGCAGGCACAAATCTGAAGGTGGTAAACGGTCAAAGAATCAAACATTATATCTCAGGTAATCCCATAAATCTTAAAACCAATATTATTGAAACCGTAACCCAGAGGAATACATAAGGGACACTTTCCAGAATGTTCCAGACTCCGAAAAGGAAAAGGTATGTGGTACGGTAAGTAAACCGACCCCAAAACAATTTTAAAAGCAATATTTCTCCGTTTTGGAATATTTAGAAAAATAGAAAAATAAGTAGCAGTCCAGGGAGGACACGAGGCCTCCACGAGGGTGGAGGGCGCGCCCTACCCCCCTGGGCGCACCCCCCTACCTCGTGAGCACATCGTGTGCCCTCCGGACTCCGTTTTCTTGCACGATAAGTATTTTGGTCGGTGAAAATTCATTATATATTCTCTCGAAGGTTTTGACGACCGTATCACGCAAATATCCTCTGTTTTCGTTTCGAACTGTTTCCGTTTCAGATTTGAGGATTCCGGAGACTCGATCATCCTTCTATGAGGGTGAGCCTATGCCATGGAAGGTGGACGACAAGCTTCCATCATTAACAACACCTCCACCGCCAACAACAAAGAAGGAGATATAATCACATGGGTATGGGCACTCCCCTTGGCAACTGCCAAGCTTGGGGGAGGTGCCCCGGTATCGTATCACCATCACAACTCCTATCTTTACCTTTTCTTAGTTCGATCCTATTAGTAGTATCTTGATTTAGTAGAATAAAGTCATGGCACGATCTAGTTTTGAGTTTTGCTTTATGATCCCTCTATGCAATCGAGTCTGTGAGCTATATATAATAAAGATTAGTGTTGAGTCAAGGGCTTGATTACTTTGCCATGATCTTGGGTGAATAAAGAAAAGAATAAAAAGAAACAAAGAGTTCATATTGATCTTATTGAGAGTAATGACTCCACATAGAAAGAGTATGATGATTAAAAGTTGTTGGGAGTTGGCAAATATAGCTTTGGTCATTGTTGCAATTAATAGGAAGTAATAAGGAGAGGGAGGTTTCACATATAGATATATTATCATTGACATCTTTTATGATTGGGAGCACTCATTAAAATATGACATGCTAAAGAGTTGATGTTGGACAAGGAAGACAATATAATGAGTTATGTTTTCTTACATCTGAGATAAAGTATGTTGTCATGGTTCCTCTAACATGTTGAGCTTGCCTTTCCCCCTCATGCTAGCCAAATTCTCAGCACCAAGTAGAGATACTACTTGTGCTTCCAAATACCCTTAAACCAGTTTAGCCATGAGAGTCCACCATATCTACCTATGGATTGAGTAAGATCCTTCAAGTAAGTTGTCATCGGTGCAAGCAATAAAAATTGCTCTTTAAATATGCATGACTTATTAGTGCAGAGAAATAAGCTTTGTACGAACTTGTTGTGGACGCAATAAAAGCGATGGACTGCATAATAAAGGTTCACATACAAGGGGCAATATAAAGTGACGTTCTTTTGCATTAAGATTTTGTGCATCCAACCATAAAAGCGCATGGCAACCTCTGCTTCCATCTGCGAAGGGCCTATCTTTTATTATTATCCTCTAATTTATGCAAGAGTCACGGTGATCTTCACCTTTCCTTTTTCATTTTATCCTTTGGCAAGCTCAGCATGTTGGAAAGAACATGATATATATATATATATATCTAATTGGATGTGGGGGAGCATGAATTATTATTGTTGACCTTACCCTTGAGGTAAAAGGTTGTGGGGCAAAACTACAAGCCCCTATCTTTCTCTGTGTCCGGTTAAAACTCCGTAACCACAAGTATTGCGTGAGTGTTAGCAATTATGAAGGGCTAAGTGATAGTTGAGTATGTGGACTTGCTTTTAAGCTCTGACATAGACTATTTCCGATGTTATGATAAATTGCAGTTACTTCAATGACCGAGGGTATAATTTGTTGGTGCTCAATAAGGTTTATGATTCATACTTTGGCTTTGTGAAAAGATCATCACTTGAACATAAGTAATCATATGACAAATCTATATATGTTGCTATTATGAAAATAATCATGATGCCTTCATGTCCGTATTTTATTTTTATCGACGCCTCTACTTCTAAACATGAGGACATATTTATTGTTATCGGCTTTTCTCTTGAGGACAAGCGAGGTCTAAGCTTGGGGGAGTTGATACGTCCATTTTGCATCATGCTTTTATATCGATATTTATCGCATTATGGGTTGTTATTTCCCGATATGTCACAATACTTATGGCTATTCTCTCTTATTTTACAAGGTTTACCATGAAGAGGGGGAATGCCGACAGCTGGAATTCTGGCTGGAAATGGAGCAAATATTGGAGACCTATTCTGCGCAACTCCAAAAGTCCTGAAACTCCACAGAATATCTTAAAATAAATAAAGAAAAATCGTCCCCAAAGATGAAGGCCAGGGGCCCCCACACCCTACTCACAAGGGTGGGGGGCGCGCCCCTCCCTTCTGGGCGTGCCCCCTACCTCGTGGGGCCCCTGGTGGCTCTCCGACGCCCATTTCTCCTATATGAAGTCTTTCGATGAGAAAAAAATAATAAGCAACCTTTCGGGACGAGACTCCGCCGCCACGAGGCGGAACCTTGGCGGAACCAATCTAGGGCTCTGGCAGAGCTGTTTTGCCGGGGACACTTCCCTCCGGGAGGGGGAAATCATCGTCATCATCATCACCAACGCTTGTCTCACTGGGAGAGGGCAATCTCCATCAACATCTTCACCAGCACCATCTCATCTCCAAACCCTAGTTCATCTCTTGTATCCAATTCTTGTCTCCAAGTCCGGGATTGGTGCTAGTAGGTTGCTAGTAGTGTTGATTACTCCTTGTAGTTGATGCTAGTTGGTTTATTTGGTGGAAGATCATATGTTCAGATCCTTTATGCATATTATTACCCCTCTAATTATGAACATGAATATGCTTTGTGAGTAGTTACGTTTGTTCCCGAGGACAAGGGAGAAGTCTTGTTATTCGTAGTCATGTGAATTTGGTATTCGTTGATATTTTGATAAGATGTATGTTGTCTAACCTCTAGTGGTGTTATGTGAACGTCGACTACATAACACTTCACCATTATTTGGGCCTAGAGGAAGGCATTGGGAAGTAATAAGTAGATGATGGGTGCCTAGAGTGACAGAAGCTTAAACCCTAGTTTATGCGTTGCTTCGTAAGGGGCTGATTTGGATCCACATGTTTCATGCTATGGTTAGGTTTACCTTAATACTTTTGTTGTAGTTGTGGATGCTTGCAATAGAGGTTAATCATAAGTGGATGCGTGTCCAAGTAAGGGCAGTACCCAAGCACCGGTCCACCCACATATCAAATTATCAAAGTACCGAACGCGAATCATATGAGCGTGATGAAAACTAGCTTGACGATATTTCCATGTGTCCTCGGGAGCGCTTTTCCTATCATAAGAGTTTGTCCAGGCTTGTCCTTTGCTACAAAAAGGATTGGGCCACCTTGTTGCACTTTGTTTACTTTTGTTACTTGTTGTTTGTTACAATTTATCTTATCACAAAACTATCTGTTACCACTTATTTCAGTACTTGCAGAGAATACCTTGCCGAAAACCGCTTATCATTTCCTTCTGCTCCTCGTTGGGTTCGACACTCTTACTTATCGAAAGGACTACGATAGATCCCCTATACTTGTGGGTCATCATGCCCCTGTAGCACCCAGCCACGGCACCTTGGCCGCTGTTCCTCCTGGCTCCTACTCGTCGCCCGACGCCGGTCCCCTCGCCTATGGCCCCTACTCGGCGATTGTTCCTCTTGCAGAGACAGCTCCATCGATGGATATCTATGCACCACCAATGCAGGCATACCCTGCTCAAGCTGCAGCACCTTTGCCATTTTATTTCTCGCACCTGCTGCCGGTGAAGCTCGCGCCGGACAACTACCTGTCATGGCCTGCTCAGGTGTTGCCTCTACTGTGCAGCCGCTACTTGGAGGGCTATGTCGATGGATCCATCCCGTGCCCGCCCCCTCAACATCCGGCGTACCATACGTGGGTGGCGCAGGATCAGGCCATCCTCTCCGCCTTCCAGTCTTCCCTCATGTCGAGCGTTTCGTCGATGGTCATCTTCGTCGCTACATCCAGGGAGGCGTGGGTGGCACTCCACACTAGCTTCACCTCCCAGTCTCAGGCGCGTGCGCATGCTATACGCACCGAGCTGGGCGAGACCAAACTTGGTAATCTCAGCATCACGGAGTACTTCAACAAGCTGACGAGCCTCGCCGACACGTTGGCCTCTGTTGGTCAGCCGCTTCAGGACAAGGACTTCACCACTTTTGTGCTTAACGGGCTCAATGATGACTATGATAATCTCATTTAGAACGTCCATGGTCATGAGGATCCGCTCCCGCGTCGTGAGCTCTATGCGCGCCTCCTTGGCCGTGCGCAGCGCATCAAGGCGCGCCGTGTCTCCCCCAGCTTCGTCTCCGCCAACGCTGCTACTCGCGGCAAACCTCAGAAGCCGTCACCATCAGGTTTCAAACTGACGCCTTCCTCGCAGCAGGCCTCACGGGGCAACGCGTCGACCATCACTGGCGCGAGTCGCCCGGTTGCTTGCTGTTCTAGCTGCGGCGCTCCTCAGGCCTGTCAGCTATGTGGCATAGATCGTCGCCTTGCCTCTCGTTGCCATAGACGCTACAAGCAAGACTTCCTTGGCATGGGCAACAATGGCAAAGGGAATGATAAGCAGGTTGCAGCCGCTGTGACGAGTCATGAGAACGGGCACACTCCGTCCTACTCCCTTGATCCTGCGTGGTATATGGATATAGGAGCAACGAATCATCTCACCAGCGAGATGGGCAAGCTCTCCACTCAGGAACCATATCGTGTCCATGATCAGGTGCACACCGCCAATGGAGCAAGTATGCGCATCTCCCATGTTGGCCAGGCTTCACTTCTTGCACACAATTTTTGCAAGCTGCATCTTTCTAGTGTCCTTCGAGTTCCCTCTGCCACATGTAGTTTGTTGTCTATTCTGCAACTTACTCGTGATAATAATGTCCTTGCTGAGTTTCATCCTTTTCGTTTCTTTATCAAGGATCGGAACACGAGGGCCGTTCTGCTTAGCGGTCGTCTTCGCCCTGGCCTGTATGCACTTGACACACCGCTTGCATCTCCTACGCAGTCTTCTCCCCAGGTGTTCAGTGGTGTTCGTGTGTCGCCTACGCACTGGCATGCGTGCCTTGGTCACCCTGCTGCTTCTATAGTTTGTCATGTACTGCATTGCCGTGAACTACCAGTTATGTCCAATAAAAGTGCGGAAACTATTTGTGATGCCTGTCAGCAGGGCAAGAGTCACCAACTACCCTTTTTAGAGTCTAGTCGTGTTGTGAAACATCCTCTTGAGCTTGTGTTTTCTGATGTATGGGGTCATGCCCAAACGTCTGTTAGTGGCCACAATTATTATGTCAGTTTCATTGATGCTTACAGTCGGTTTACTTGGCTATATCTTATTAAGCGTAAATCTGATGTGTTTGACATTTTCATTCAGTTTCAAGCACACGTTGAGCGTCTCCTTAAGCACAAAATTCTTCATGTTCAATCCGACTGGGGGGTGAATATCACAACCTCAATTCGTTTTTTAACAAGCTTGGGATCTCGCATCGAGTGTCTTGTCCTCATACACATCAGCAGAATGGCACCGCTAAACGTAAGCATCGTCATCTTGTAGAGACTGGACTTACTTTACTAGCTCATGCCTCCGTTTCGTTTCGGTTCTGGAGTGATGCTTTTTCCACCGCCTGTTTCTTGATAAATAGGCTTCCCTCACGACTTCTGAAAATGAAAACCCCTCTTGAGCTCTTGCTCAATGATATCCCAGACTACACGTTTCTCAAAGTGTTTGGGTGCACGTGTTGGCCGCACTTGCGTCCGTATAACAAGCGTAAGTTAGAGTCTCGGTCTAAGAAGTGCATTTTCCTTGGGTACAGTTCTCTCCACAAAGGGTACAAATGTCTACATGTTCCCACCAATTGTGTCTACATTTCTCGTGACATCGTGTTTGATGAGAATGTGTTCCCGTTCCATGCACTTCCGAACCACTCTACCACTGCTATACCACCTGTGCACTCAGTTACACCTTCGCCTAATCAATTTGTGGATGTTGCAAATGCTCCTGTGTTGCTTCCTAACCATGCTACAGGTATTGGACGTGGTGCTCATCTTGAACTCCTTGATGATGAAGCTACGGACACCACTCACGGTGGGCACGTCGATCCGCGCATGGCTCATGCATGGCGGGTTGTGCCCGCTAGCCCGACGCACCCGCACCGGCTCCACGTGTGCCGACTGCACCCGCAGCTGCCCCGTGAGTGTTGGCCTCGCCCGGCTCGCCTGGCCCGATGGCCGCTTCGCTTGGGCCTGCTGACGGGTTCACCCAGGCGGCCCAGCGGCTTCTTCAGCTGCGCCGAGCAGCCCCGCATCGACCCCCTCGTCTCCTCGTGAGCCGGCCTTGTCGCCGGATGGACTAGGCAGCCCCGCCTCGCCCACGTCGCCTGCCTCTGAGCCATACGACTCTGGCTCGTCCAGCTCGGGGTCAGGGCTAGCCTCGCCTTTGTCTCCTATGGCAAGCCCAGAGTTGCCGGCGATGCCTGCTGCGGTTGCTCTTCGTCCCCACACACGCAGTCGGTCTGGTATTTTTTGTCCAAAGGAACGTATAGACGGGACTGTTGCGTGGCTTGCCGCTTGCATGGCTCATGCTGTTGTGGATCCGACGGCCGAGCCGCGTCACTTTCAGGCCGCGTTGGGTATTCCTCACTGGCGTGCTGCGATGGAGCAGGAATTTCAGGCTTTGCTGAAAAATGGCACTTGGCAACTTGTTCCTCCGGTCTCTGGCATCAACAGCATTGATTCCAAATGGGTGTTTAAAGTAAAACGGCATGCGGACGGTTCTATTAAATGCTACAAGGCATGGCTGGTTGCCAAGGGATTCAAGCAGAGGTATGGTCTTAATTATGAAGACACGTTTAGTCCAGTTATCAAGCCTACCACCATTCGTATGCTGCTGTCTCTTGCTGTTACTCGCGGGTGGTCTCTTCGTCAGCTTGATGTGCAGAATGCCTTCCTACATGGAGTTCTGGAGGAAGAGGTTTATATGCGTCAGCCACCGGTTTTTGTTGATCCTACGCGTCCTCATCATCTCTGTCGGCTGGTCAAGGCATTGTATGGACTTAAATAGGCTCCTCGTGCGTGGAATGCACGCCTCGGTTTTGTTCTCCGGGCTCTTGGGTTTGTTCCCTCCACTGCTAACATGTTACTGCTCCTCCATCAGTGTTCTGAGGTTATGATGTATGTATTGGTTTATGTTGATGATATCATCCTCGTCAGTTCCTCTGATGCTGCTGCTGATCGCCTTGTGACTGCGTTAAGTGAGGATTTTGTTTTCAAGGATTTAGGTGCTCTGCATTACTTCCTTGGTCTGGAGGTGTCACGGCCTTCTGCTGGGTTGACTCTAACTCAGAAGAAGTATTCTTTGGACTTGTTGTATCATGCTGGCATGCTCAAATGCAAACATGCTATCACTCTGATGTCTGCGACTGATCGGTTGTCTGCCCTTGATGGAGGTCCTCTGTCCCCTGATGACACTACTGAGTATCGCGGTCTTGTTGGCGGTCTGCAATACCTCACTATCACCAGGCCTGATGTCTCTTATGCAGTTAACCATGTATGTCAGTATCTTCATGCACCTCGTACATCTCATTTCTCGGCAGTGAAGCGTATTCTGCGGTATATCTCCTCCACTGCCTTGTATGGTTTGCTCCTTCAGCCTGCACCGTCTTGTGAACTTTTGGCTTTTTCTGATGTGGATTGGGCTGGAAGTCCTGATGATCGGCGATCCACGGGGGGATATACAGTGTTCTTTGGTCCTAACTTGATCGCCTGGAATGCTCACAAGCAAGCTACCGTGTCTCGCAGCAGTACTGAAGTTGAGTATAAGGCAGTTGTTGATGCTACCGCTGAGATCATATGGGTATAGTCCTTATTGAGGGAGTTGAGAATCTCTCTAGGTCATCCTCCAGTTCTTTGGTGTGATAACATCGGTGCCACATATCTTTCGTCTAATCCGGTGTTTCATGCTCGGACGAAACACATCGAGGTTGATTATCACTTTGTTCGGGAACGTGTTGCACAGAAACTACTCTGTATCAAGTTCATCTCCTCAAAGGATCAACTTGCTGACATCTTCACGAAGGCTCTTCCACAACCACAGTTTGTAGGCTGTAGGCACAATCTTAACTTACTTTGTACTTCAGGCCATAGTTAAGATTGAGGGAGGGTGTTAAACTGTATATACGTAGTTTGTATACACCTTGTATTGTACCTCTTGGTACGTCTATATAATGAGATAGCCACACCCCGTTTAGGGTGTCGAGCCAGTTTTCCAAACCCTATGTTTTACAGGCTGAAGCCTGTGGAGAGCTGCCACTGGCACTAAGGATGTTTGGTTGCCCGATGTCTGCTATAGAACATGTAGATGAATGGAGGTATATGCATAAGTATCTTAAGGCCCGGCTTCCATTGTCACATGAACAGCTTTTAGATTTGTTAGTCGATATCCGACACTGGTAGGGTGTTTCAGCTGGAACAATGCATGTTTTCTTCATTGAGCTTGTAAGTTTGCTCCACTTCAATGTGATGACCATCTCCGATGGAGATCCGATGCGAGAAAGACGTCGATAGTGGCCGAAGATATTTCTGTGGCATGACATAAACTGTTTTTCTTCTTCTTGAATACACAAAGTATAATTGTATTGGACTGGCGGCACCTACGTGACTAAATTTCTTTCAGCGGACAGGTAAAATAAAGTCGCTTTACTATCATAGTTCGGCCAAATATCACTACGTGTGGACATACTTCCAAATAAACAATCGGCTATTCGATCGGACTCTGGTTGCTCAAAGCATAGCAACATCGGCATGCACAGTCAAAATTGTTATTGTTGCAGGAAAATAGGCGTCATGACAGCATATAAACAGTTTAGATAGCAGTCGCCGGTGCCGCGTCAGCCCATCCACATCACATCGATCGATCTACAATGCGTATAGCCATTATCATTTTCTATCTGCCATCAGAAACCAAACGTCGGTTCACTCGAAAAAAAGAAAAAAAACGTCAACTGCCTCAGCCTCCCTTGCCCCCTCGCATATTTCATTAGCTTTTCTTAACCAACAAGTCTTCAGCATTTTTTTAGAACCTGTCAGTCATCGCTTCAACCCTAGATTTATTCTAGTATCTCAGGACGGTTGAGTGTGCGCGCGGTGGAAGTATGGATTCAGTTACCTGGCGCTGGTTTGTTGTCTCGGATGCAGCCACGATGCCAAGCTCTAAGGGCGTGTTTGGTTGCCTGCATGAGGTCCAACCAGGCCCGCGCGGGAAGGATTCGGCCTGTTTGGTAGCCCGCATACACTATTGGGCCTGCATCGCACGCTTCTTAAAGCACCTCAGGGCCTGGCTCACTAGGAACGCACGAATTAGCAGTTTCTCCAGGGCCAGGCCCGAGCGGTGCACATGGGCGGGCGCGGCTGCACGCGCGCGGCCACGCTCGAGAAGCCGTGTTTCTTCCCGAAGCACCGGCAGTTATTAGCCTCACCGCCCCTCACCGCTCCCTCTCCCCACTCTCCCAACTCTCACCTGCGGCGGATCGGAGCAGAGGAAGAAGACCACCAGACTCCATCATCATCGGCGGCGGATCGGAGCAGAGTAAGAAGACCACCAGACTCCATCAATGGCGGTAAGCACTTCTCTTTCTTCGACATGAACGCTAGATTCGATTCACGGTGATAGATTCGATCCACGGCGGACGGGAATGGGGAATAGAGATAGCTAAGCATAGGGCTAATTCATACTAGTGCATAACAGTTCATACGAGTTCATACATGCAAGATCGGTAGATTTTGGGATTGGGGGAGGGGAATAAGGGGAATATGGGGAAAGGGGGTACAGAACGGACACCGGCTGACTGCAGCGGCCGTCAACGGCGTGCGGAGCGGTTGGTCGAGCCACTGGCCTTCATCTTCTTCTTCATTGCCGTGCGGGCTGATGGGTCGTCCTCGTCGTCCTCGGTGGAGTCGAGGTTGATCTTCCAGGTAGGACGGACTGGCTCCGGCGCCCTAGCTGGCATGTGCACCACCTCTTCTTCCTCCTCCTTAGGCTCCCCGCCGATGACCGCCGGCGGCACGATACCCGTCTCCCAGTACACTGCGGCACGGTGGTCATTAGGAGCCCAGTAGATCTTGTACTTGCACCACTTCTTCCTCTGTTTAGGGTCATCGGAGACCGCCTGATTCATGGCCCAGCGAAGGATGTCAACTGCCATCACGCCCTTCGCTTGGTCAGGAATCAGCGTCTTCAGCTCATCTTGAGTGGCCTTCATGAGCACGACATTGGATTCGTTTTGCATGTCCGGCATGGAGCCGAAGTTCAAGCACACCTCCATGGTGTTCTCGAACTTGGTCCGGTCACCAGCCGTCCACCCGAGGAAGAAGGCCCTCCAGCCAATACCCCAAGGGAAGGGGTTGCCGTTGGAGCTGGCGCTAGAGCTCATGGCGATGGGGAGGAGGAAGGTTGACAGTGAGAGAAGAGAGGGGGTGGGTAAATAGTGGTGGGCAGGGTGAGTAAATATAGGGGGGTGGAGAGGAGGAGAAGAGTAACAGTCATGCCGTTTTAACTACAAGCTCTTGAATTAGCCATGAACTCTATGCAATGCCTGACTCCATGACTTGTGTGCAGATCGAGGATAGCAATGAGATGGGCACGGAGGTGCTCCTGACCGTTGACAGCAAGGGCAAGCAGCCCCTTCACCGAATGCCTGACGAGGTTGAGCTGTCGCCCCCGCTGAGGAAGACCCGAAGACGACTAAGGGTGGCGACGATGAGGGCATGGAGGAGCACCCCAGCAACAAGCGCCGCAACTACGGCCACTACCATCAGGAGGATGGCCCAACTCACTTCTGCAAGGTCATGTAACGCCCCGGATCTGATGCGCCAGGTGTCTGCCAGTTATTCGCCGTCATTGCCATGTCATGTGCTTGTGTGTTGCATTTTGCCATGTCATCATCTGCATTTCATATCATGTCATCATGTGCATTTTATTTTGCATACATGTTCGCCTCATGCATCCGAGCATTTTCCCCGTTGTCCGTTTTGCAATCCGGCACTCCTATGTTCCCCGACGCCCCCTTTTGCCTCTTTTCATGTGCGGGTGTTAAACGTTCTCGGAATGGACCGAGGTTTGCCAAGCGTCCTTAGAATAGCATCGGTAGACCGCCTGTCAAGTTTCGTGCCATTTGGAGTCCGTTTGATACTCCAACGGTTAACCGGGTAACCGTAAAAGCCCTCTTCGTGTTGCAACCCAACACCCCTTCAAAGTGGCCCAAAACCCATCCAAACCCCCTCCATGCTCTCGGCCATTCGATCACGATCGTGTGGGCGAAACCGTGCTCCATTTGGACTCTCCTAGCTCCCTCTACCTATAAAAGTGCCTCCCCCTTCCAAATTCGCGGTCTAATCCTACCCTAACCCTAGCCTCCTTCTTCCTCCGTGCCCGGACATGTCCGCCACCTCCGGACAAAGCCGCCGCCGCCTCCAGCCAACCCCGCGCCGCCACATCGCCTCCACCGCGCCCCGCCGCCGCAGGCCCTGCGGGCCCATCGCGGGCCCGCCCGGCCCATCCGCGCCGCCGCCGCACGCCCGAGGTGCCCGTGCCCCTGCGCCTCATCCCGATCCAGGGAGGAGAGGAGCTCCTCCCTCGCCTCGCCGCCGACTGCATCGTCCCCGCCGCCTCACCGCGTCGGAGCTCCGCCGGCGCCGGAGCTAGCAGGCCAACGCCGCCCGCCTCCTTCTCCTCCATCCCTCTCCTTCCCTCTCCCTCACCAGCTTGCGCTCTCTCTCTCCAGGAAGCTCCGCCGCCCATGGAACCGCCGCCGTCACTGCCTGAACGTCGTCCCTGTCGGGCCTCGTCGTCGCCGGATCTGGCCGGGAACGGGACCCCCTCACCGGTTCCGTCCATCCCGGTCATCGCCGGCCTCCTCCCATCGCCCGAGCGGATCCCCGCCGCCGTTGACCAACCGTCGTTGCTGCCCTGCATCCTGCCCGTGCGCGAGCACGAGGGCAGGACGTTGACCGGCCTCACCTCCTCGTGGGCCCTGCCCTGGGCCACATCAGCCCTGGCCCAGCAGCCCCAAGGCCCAGCCCAGCTCCAGCCGGCCCAACTGACCTCCTCCACCGACCGGGCCAAGGCCCGCTAGGTGAGAACCCGTGAATCCCGCCCGTGCGCTTTTTAGCTAAGTCGCGCTCGTCCTGTTCTTTTTTCTTCTGAAAATTGCCAAGTCCCGAAATATTTCAGCATTTTCATGCCTTGTTCATCGCATCATAACTTGCTGCGTACTGCTCCGTTTCGTGCATGTTATATGTCGAATTGTTCGCCTCGATGAGTACTTCATTTCATTCCATTGCATCATGTTCATTTGAGTGCATCTTGATGCCTGAATCATCGTTGCAAGAGTGCTATATGATGTTAATCTGCTGAAACTGTTATAACATGCTCATTTGTCATTTTTGCCATGTTTGATGTGTGCATCCTATGAGGTTGATGTCAACATGTGTTTTGAACTATGACATGCCATATTTACAGTGGTGCCATCCATGTATTTTTGTGAGTTGTTTAGTGAGTGCATCGAGCTTGTTAAGTAGGGTACTTGCTGTTGCTGTTTTCCTGACAGATTCTGTTATATCATGATGCTATGTAAACCTGCCGCTACTAGTCATTCTATGCATAATCTGGAGATGTTCACTAAGGATGATTTGTTATACATGTCTTGATATATCCATTCATGCCCCTGGTTGCATTTATAGCCTGCTGTAACATGTCGTTATCTTGCCCTCAAAATTGCTAAATAATGTTGCTGTCAGTCTGTTAACATTAAGTTCAATGTTGCCATGTTTGTTGTTAGTGATCCATGCACCCTATGAACTTGCTATTGCCATGCTTAGCTTCATAAACATGTATTCTTACTGTTGGTTGCCTTGCCATGCCATGTTTTGCTTTGTGTTGAGTGGTACAAGCTCACCAACATGCCTACTTATTGTTGTTCCTGCCATGTATGAATCTGTCATATCTTTTGCCATGTTTACATGGATGCCATCATATTTTCAGTGCCCTTTTGACTCATGGTCAGTAAGGGACTTTTGTTATATACAATTAGTAGATTCATTCCATGCCTTTGTTTGCCATGATAAGTTTCTGTAACATGGTGTTTGATAGCTCTAAACATTGTAACCTGATGTTAATTCTGCTAAGCCTGAAACTGTTATTATTTGCAATCTTGCCATGTCCTTTTGAGCATGATCTAGTGATTTCTGGAGTTAGCTCAGTGTTCATGTTTTGTTATCCCTTACCTGTACTTCATGCCCATGCCTTTTGTTCTTATGTTGAGATGTTGTAGCATATTGTTTTGATGCTTGTAAGTTGCCTAGTTGTTGTTTTGGACAGCTTGTCCTTTAAACATGTATAGAGTGGATGTGTGGAACCGATGCTTCGTTTTGAGTGTGCTATATATGAAATTTGCTTAGAATTGCATGTAGTTTCATATTATCATGTTGCATCCTTGTTTTGAGGTGTTTGCTTGATGTTTGTATGCATTTTGCATCAATGCCATGTTTATGTTGTTTCCAGACTCATTTAAACTTGCCTTGATGTGTTGCTCTTGTTTGCATCATCTCTTGCCATGAGTAGGTTCATGTAGTCTTGTCTTGCATCATGCTTGGTTGTGCATCATGTCTTGTCTATGTGTGGTGTGTTTACTATGTTGTGTGCTTCTTCTCGATAGTTCCCATTTCGTTGCGATCGTGAGGATTCGTTTGTCTACGCTTGGTTCGTCTTCGTGGCTTCATCTTCTTCATGGACTCGTCCTTCTTCCTTGCGGGATTTCAGGCAAGATGACCGCTACCCTGGATCTCACTACTATCATTGCTATGCTAGTTGCTTCGTTCTATCGCTATGCTGCGCTACATATCACTTGTTCCTCAAGCCTCCCAAATTGCCATGTCAGCCTCTAACCTTTTCACCCGTCCTAGCAAACCGTTGTTTGGCTATGTTACCGCTTGCTCAGCCCCTCTTATAGCGTTGTTAGTTGCAGGTGAAGTTGAAGATTGCTCCATGGTGGACAGGGTTATGTTGGGATATCACAATATCTTTTATATTATTAATGCATCTATATACTTGGTAAAGGGTGGAAGGCTCGGCCTTATGCCTGGTGTTTTGTTCCACTCTTGCTGCCCTAGTTTCCGTCATACCGGTGTTATGTTCCTGGATTTTGCGTTCCTTACGCGGTCGGCAGATTTATGGGACACCCTTGACAGTTTGCTGTGAATAAAACTCCTCCAGCAAGGCCCAACCTTGGTTTTACCATTTGCCTCACCACCACCTATTTTTCCCTTGGGAGTCTCTCTCTCGAGGGTCATCTTTATTCAGCCCCCCGGGGCCAATGCTTGTCTAAGTGTTAGTCCAAACTAGAGCCACTTGCAGCGCCACCTCGGGGAAACTTGAGGTCTGGTTTTAGTTGTACGTAGTGTTCATCCGGTGTTGCCCTGAGAACGAGATATGTGTAGCTCCTATCGGGATTGTCGGCGCATCGGGCGGTCTTGCTGGACTTGTTTTACCATTGACGAAATGTCTTGTAAACCGGGATTCCGAGACTGATCGGGTTTTCCTGGGAGAAGGAATATCCTTCGTTGATCGCGAGAGCTTATCATGGGCTAAGTTGGGACACCCCTGCAGGGTTTGAACTTTTGAAAGCCGTGCCCGCGGTTATGTGGCAAATGGGAATTTGTTAATGTCCGGTTGTAGATAACTTGACACCAGATCCAAACTAAAACGCATCAACCGCGTGTGTAGCCGTGATGGTCTCTTCTCGGCGGAGTCCGGGAAGTGAACACGGTCTTTGGGTTATGTTTGACGTAAGTAGGAGTTCAGGATCACTTCTTGATCATTGCTAGCTTCACGACCGTTCCTTTGCTTCTCTTCTCGCTCTTATTTGCGTATGTTAGCCACCATACTTGCTTAGCCGCTGCTGCAACCTCACCACTTTACCCCTTCCTTTCCCATTAAGCTTTGCTAGTCTTGATACCCATGGTAATGGGATTGTTGAATCCTCGTGGCTCACAGATTACTACAACAACAGTTGCAGGTACAGGTTATGCGATGATCATGACGCGAGAGCGATGTTTGCTTGTTTGGAGTTCTTCTTCTGCTTCTTCTTCGGTCAGGGGATAGGTTCCAGGTCGGCAGCCTGGGCTAGCAGGGTGGATGTCGTTTGAGCTTCTATTTGTGTTTCATCCGTAGTCGGATGTTGGTCTTATGTATGATGTATTGTTGTATCCGTGTGGCATTGTATGCCTCTTGTATGTATCCCCATCTATTATGTAATGTTGATGTAATGATATCCACCTTGCAAAAGCGTTTCAATATGCGGGTCTATCCTTGGTGGGACCTTCGAGTTCCTTTTGGATAGGGTCGCATATTGGGCGTGACAAGTTGGTATCAGAGCCTCGACCGACCCTAGGAGCCCCCTTGATTGATCGTGTAGTTTGGCCGTTGTTGAGTCTAGAAGAAAACTGTTTTCGGAGTCTAGTTATATCGGAGAGTAGGAATTCTTTTTACTCCTCAGCCCCTTCGTCGCTCTGGTGAGGAATCTTGACGTAGGTGTTTTGAACTACTCCTCTTCCCCTTCAAATTTTTCTTTAGGATCACATAGTTGGTTTTTCGATCGTTGTTCCTCAGATCTTTGCATCCGGTGCATTTCTCGTCTAGTTGACTCGAGCCTCTTCATCGTTGTCAAGTTTAATCCTCAGTTGTTTTCTTTTCCCACCTGCCCACCCCTTCTTCTTCTCGGAACCGGAGTCCGTAATCGAGTATCCATCCTACTCGTGCGAAGCCCTTGCATTCTTTCTAAATCTTTTCAACCGGTCCTTTCTCTTCAAGATATTCGTCGGTTCCCCTTTCCAAGTTGCCTTTGTTTTTCCCGCCCTCCCAACCTCTTCTTCCCGGAGCTTGAGTTTGTTTTGACCATCAATTTCATTCGTGTGGAGTCTTTTCAGTCTTCTCTCAATTATTCCAACCGGTTAATTCTCGTTTTGTTCGACATTCTTCATCTCTTTTTCTTCTCCGGTGGACTCAATCCATGTTTTTGCCAGTCGATCACATTCTTTTCCCTTGGATCAAATGTTTCCCCTTGCTCGTTTGCCTCTCGCCAGTTTATCCTTCCGGAGTGTTCAAGAAATCTCAGGAGATTCGTCTGTGTTCGAATTAAATCGAGGTTGTCACCTCATTCAAATATTTCAATTGTTCCGGGGCATCATCTATCTGTTCAACATCCCTTTCCAACGGTGTTTTCTTTTAGTGGGCCCTAACCCACAGGTCTTTTCCCAGGATCTTACCTGACTCTTCTAATTATTCTGGAGTTATTCCCAAATTCTTTTCAAGTGTGATGTAAGAATGGATTCCATCAGTCACATAACTTCTCCAAGATTGCTTTCAAATTCTTTTCATTGTTGGCTCAACCTCTTCGCCTTTCGTTTCCCCGGAGTGTCTCAACAAATTTTGGTGTTGTTTCTCGTCGTCATTCTTAACATTTAACAGTTGAAGACCAAAGAAGAAGATTTCTCTTAAATCTTGTCCGTTCTCCCGAAGATTCGTGGTGCTAGCTCGATGTTATCCTATCAAATTCTTTCAAGTCATGCAAATTCTTTTCATCCATCCGGAGCATTCAGGAGTTGCTTTCTCTCTCGAGTATCCGGAGGCCATCATTCCAGAAGAATTCTTCATCCTCACATTTCAGTTACCATTATCCAATTATTCCGGTGCTTCGTTCAAGTGTCCTTTAATCAGCTCATGATCTCTTTGTTCTGTTGTATCTAAATCCCCTCTAGCATATTGGTTCTTCTAATTCTCCCCGGTGATTCATTCCCTCTCATCAGTCATTTTCGAATTCTTACGGTGGTTCGTTCAAGATTCTTTTCCTTGTTTATCATATTAATCCATTCGTTCTTTTCAATCCTACCGGTGGTTCATAAAGACTTTCTCAAGTTTTGTGCTATGTTCCCCCTTAATCCTTTTTCAAGAAGAATAAGTACTATGCAAAATCCATTGCTTGTCATCAATTTAATTTGATGAAGGATAAGCATACAATAAATCTTATTCTTATTTCATCCAAGTGAGTAATCCCTTCCTTTAGAGTTTGTTCTTGAGGAATAAATTCTAGTTCCAAGTGTTTTCATCTTTTCTTTTCCGGAGTTCATTTTCCTCGGCCATCTCGTCGGAAACCCCATCTAAATCATCGCAAGCTTTAATCTTATTCTTTCATCCTTAATTCTATCTCATCATCCTTTCTGTCACCGGAGTTCTTCATGGTGGTTCTTCATGATTTAATTCATTCTTCAAGAGTTCATCAAGATTCTTGTTGGTGGAGTTCAAGTATCTTTCTTCTTGCGTCTCGAAGTGCAATTAATTCTCCGTATTCTTTTGAAGTGGAGTTTTGCATTTCTTCGTTGTTCTCAGCTATCCAAACATTTCCGTTTGTGGCCGGTTATCACCTTATGATCTTGAGATGTTACCATAAGACCACAACAAGTCTATTCTTTCGTTGTTGATCTTCTCAACAACTCCGTTTAAACCTTTCTTCTAAAGATGCTTTCAATTTCATTCGTGGCACAAGTTGTCATTTTCTTCTCCGTTCTTTTCATTCAACTCTTTCAATTCTTTCCGGAGGTTTTTGTGTCATGTCTTCATCAAGTATCATTCCATCCTCTCAAGCTCGTGTTCTATTCCTCCTTGATTCAGCCGGAGTGCTGCCTAAATCCTTTCAGTCTTATTCGTTTCTTATCTCGTTCTAACCGGAGTGGTTTCATAGTCTATCTGATTCTGTGAGCTTTCGATTCTCGTCATTCTCGTCGTTAATATGTTCTTCTTGAGTGCTCTCGCTTCTTTGCTTCTTCTCTTGAGTTCTTGTTTCACCTCATCCCTTTTCCCCTTCCGTCTCGGTCCTAAGATCTCGGGACGAGATCTCTTGTTAGTACGGGAGAGTTGTAACGCCCCAGATCTGATGCGCCAGGTGTCTGCCAGTTATTCGCCGTCATTGCCATGTCATGTGCTTGCGTGTTGCATTTTGCCATGTCATCATCTGCATTTCATATCATGTCATCATGTGCATTTCATTTTGAATACATGTTTGCCTCATGCATTCGAGCATTTTCCCCGTTGTCCGTTTTGCAATCCGGCACTCCTATGTTCCCCGACGCCCCCTTTTGCCTCTTTTCATGTGCGGGTGTTAAACGTTCTCGGAATGGACCGAGGTTTGCCAAGAGGCCTTGGTATAGCATCGGTAGACCGCCTATCAAGTTTCGTGCCATTTGGAGTCCGTTTGATACTCCAACGGTTAACCGGGTAACCGTAAAAGCCCTCTTCGTGTTGCAGCCCAACACCCCTTCAAAGTGGCCCAAAACCCATCCAAACCCCCTCCATGCTGTCGGTCGTTCGATCACGATCGTGTGGGCAAAAACCGTGCTCCATTTGGACTCTCCTAGCTCCCTCTACCTATAAATGTGCCTCCCCCTTCCAAATTCGCGGTCTAATCCTACCCTAACCCTAGCCTCCTTCTTCCTCCGCACACGGACATGTCCGCCGCCTCCGGACAAAGCCGCCGCCGCCTCCAGCCAACCCTGCGCTGCCACATCGCCTCCGCCGCGCCCCGCCGCCGCAGGCCCTGCGAGCCCATCGCGGGCCCGCCCGGCCCATCCGTGCCGCCGCCGCACGCCCGAGGTGCCCGTGCCCCTGCGCCTCGTCCCGATCCAGGGAGGAGAGGAGCTCCTCCCGTTCGCCTCGCCGCCGACTGCATCATCCCCGCTGCCTCACCGCGCCGGAGCTCCGCCAGCGCTGGAGCTAGCAGGCCAGCGCCGCCCGCCTCCCTCTCCTTCCCTCTCCTTCCCTCTCCCTCACCAGCTTGCGCTCTCTCTCTCTCCAGGAAGCTCCGCCGCCCATGGAACCGCCGCCGTCGCCGCCTGAACGTCGTCCCTGTCGGGCCTCATCGTCGCCGGATCTGGCCGGGAACGGGACCCCCTCGCCGGATCCGTCCATCCCGGCCATCGCCGGCCTCCTCGCATCGCCGGAGCGGCTCCCCGCCGCCGTTGACCAACCGCCGCCGCCGCCCCTGCATCCTGCCCGTGCGCGAGCACGAGGGCAGGACATTGACCGGCCTCACCTTCTCGTGGGCCCCGCCCTGGGCCGCATCGACCCTGGCCCAGCAGCCCCAAGGCCCAGCCCAGCTCCGGTCGGCCCAACTGACCTCCTCCACCGACCGGGCCAAGGCCCGCTAGGTGAGAACCCGTGAATCCCGCCCGTGCGCTTTTTAGCTAAGTCGCGCTCGTCCTGTTTTTTTTTTCTGAAAACTGCCAAGTCCCGAAATATTTCAGCATTTTTATGCCCTGTTCATCGCATCATAACTTGCTGCATACTGCTCCGTTTCGTGCGTGTTATATGTCAAATTGTTCGTCTCGATGAGTACTTCATTTCATTCCATTGCATCAAGTTCATTTGAGTGCATCTTGATGCCTGAATCATCGTTACAAGAGTGCTATATGATGTTAATCTGCTGAAACTGTTATAATATGCTCATTTGTCATTTTTGCCATGTTTGATGTGTGCATCCTATGAGGTTGATGTCAACATGTGTTTTGAACTATGATAAGCCATATTTACAGTGGTGCCATCCATGTATTTTTATGAGTTGTTTAGTGAGTGCATCGAGCTTGTTAAGTAGGGTACTTGCTGTTGCTGTTTTCCTGACAGATTCTGTTATATCATGATGCTATGTAAACCTGCCACTACTAGTCATTCTATGCATAATCTGGAGATGTTCACTAAGGATGATTTGTTAGACATGTCTTGATATATCCATTCATGCCCCTGGTTGCATTTATAGCCTGCTGTAACATGTTGTTATCTTGCCCTCAAAACTGCTAAATAATGTTGCTGTCAGTCTATTAACATTAAGTTCAATGTTGCCATGTTTGTTCTTAGTGATCCATGCACCCTATGAACTTGCTCTTACCATGCTTAGCTTCATAAACATGTATTCTTACTGTTGGTTGCCTTGCCATGCCATGTTTTGCTCTGTGGTGAGTGGTACAAGCTCACCAACATGCCTACTTATTGTTGTTCCTGCCATGTATGAATCTGTCATATCGTTTGCCATGTTTACATGTATGCCATCATATTTTCTGTGCCCTTTTGGCTCATGGTCAGTAAGGGAATTTTGTTATATACAATTAGTAGATTCATTCCATGCCTTTGTTTGCCATGATAAGTTTCTGTAACATGGTGTTTGATAGCTCTAAACATTGTAACCTGATGTTAATTCTGCTAAGCCTGAAACTGTTATTATTTGCAATCTTGCCATGTCCTTTTGAGCATGATCTAGTGATTTCTGGAGTTAGCTCAGTGTTCATGTTTTGTCATGCCTTACCTGTACTTCATTCCCATGCCTTTTGTTCTTATGTTGAGATGCTGTA
Source organism: Triticum timopheevii (assembly GCA_963921465.1). Lineage (NCBI taxonomy): Eukaryota > Viridiplantae > Streptophyta > Magnoliopsida > Poales > Poaceae > Triticum > Triticum timopheevii. The sequence continues at coordinate 502,142,904 of OY997272.1, forward strand.
GCATATTGTTTTGATGCTTGTAAGTTGCCTAGTTGCTGTTTTGGACAGCTTGTCCTTTAAACTTGTATAGAGTGTATGTGTGGAACCGTTGCTCCGTTTTGAGTGTGCTATATATGAAACTTGCTTAGAATTGCATGTAGTTTCATATTATCATGTTGCATCTTTATTTTGAGGTGTTTGCTTGATGTTTGTATGCATTTTGCATCAATGCCATGTTTAACTTGTTTTGCTCATATCTTCTAGGCCGTAGCTCCGAATCTAATGAACTTTATATGTAACTTGACTAGAATTTCATGTAGTTCATCGTGGTGCATCTTAACTTGCTGTTTAACAACTTGAACATTAGGTTTATTCAGTTCTGGACCAGTTTCTAAATATGCATGAGGATTTACCGGAATTGTTATATGTTGTTTCCGGCCTCATTTAAACTTGCCTTGATGTGTTGCTCTTGTTTGCATCATCTCTTGCCATGAGTAGCTTCATGTAGTCTTGTCTTGCATCATGCTTGGTTGTGCATCATGTCTTGTCTATGTGTGGTGTGTTTACTATGTTGTGTGCTTCTTCTCGATAGTTCCCATTTCGTTGCGATCGTGAGGATTCGTTAGTCTACGCTTGGTTCGTCTTCGTGGCTTCATCTTCTTCATGGACTCGTTCTTCTTCCTTGCGGGATTTCAGGCAAGATGACAGCTACCCTGGATCACACTACTATCATTGCTATGCTAGTTGCTTCGTTCTATCGCTATGCTGCGCTACCTATCACTTGTTCCTCAAGCCTCCCAAATTGCCATGTCAGCCTCTAACCTTTTCACCCGTCCTAGCAAACCGTTGTTTGGCTATGTTACCGCTTGCTCAGCCCCTCTTATAGCGTTGTTAGTTGCAGGTGAAGTTGAAGATTGCTCCATGGTGGACAGGGTTATGTTGGGATATCACAATATCTCTTATATTATTAATGCATCTATATACTTGGTAAAGGGTGGAAGGCTCGGCCTTATGCCTGGTGTTTTGTTCCACTCTTGCCGCCCTAGTTTCCGTCATACCGGTGTTATGTTCCCGGATTTTGCGTTCCTTACGCGGTCGGGTGATTTATAGGACCCCCTTGACAGTTCGCTTTGAATAAAACTCCTCCAGCAAGGCCCAACCTTGGTTTTACCATTTGCCTCACCACCACCTATTTTTCCCTTGGGAGTCGCTCTCTCGAGGGTCATCTTTATTCAGCCCCCCCGGGCCAATGCTTGTCTAAGTGTTGGTCCAAACTAGAGCCACTTGCAGCGCCACCTCGGGGAAACTTGAGGTCTGGTTTTAGTTGTACGTAGTGTTCATCCGGTGTTGCCCTGAAAACGAGATATGTGCAGCTCCTATCGGGATTGTCGGCGCATCGGGCGGTCTTGCTGGACTTGTTTTACCATTGACGAAATGTCTTGTAAACCAGGATTCCGAGACTGATCGGGTTTTCCTGGGAGAAGGAATATCCTTCGTTGATCGCGAGAGCTTATCATGGGCTAAGTTGAGACACCCCTGCAGGGTTTGAACTTTCGAAAGCCGTGCCCGCGGTTATGTGGCTGATGGGAATTTGTTAATGTCCGGTTGTAGATAACTTGACACCAGATCCAAACTAAAACGCATCAACCGCGTGTGTAGCCGTGATGGTCTTTTCTCGGCGGAGTCCGGGAAGTGAACACGATCTTTGCGTTATGTTTGACATAAGTAGGAGTTCATGATCACTTCTTGATCATTGCTAGCTTCACGACCGTTCCTTTGCTTCTCTTCTCGCTCTTATTTGCGTATGTTAGCCACCATACTTGCTTAGCCGCTGCTGCAACCTCACCACTTTACCCCTTCCTTTCCCATTAAGCTTTGCTAGTCTTGATACCCATGGTAATGGGATTGCTAAGTCCTCGTGGCTCACAGATTACTACAACAACAGTTGCAGGTACAGGTTATGCGATGATCATGACGCGAGAGCGATGTTTGCTTGTTTGGAGTTCTTCTTCTGCTTCTTCTTCGATCAGGGGATAGGTTCTAGGTCGGCAGCCTGGGCTAGCAGGGTGGATGTCGTTTGAGCTTCTGTTTGTGTTTCATCCGTAGTCGGATGTTGGTCTTATGTATGATGTATTGTTGTATTCGTGTGGCATTGTATGCCTCTTGTATGTATCCCCTTCCATTATGTAATGTTGATGTAATGATATCCACCTTGCAAAAGCGTTTCAATATGCGGGTCTATCCTTGGTGGGACCTTCGAGTTCCTTTTGGTTAGGGTCGCATATTGGGCGTGACAGGTCATCCTTGCACCGAAGCTTGAGTGCATCCCCATGTCCCTGGACTTCACCAAGCACTTCGTCGCGGTGCCGATGGAGTTCAAGCTCAGGAACAACACCGACTGCTCCTGGAAGGTGACAGTCAAGCTAATGAACGGCAGGGTGACCCTGGATCAGGGTTGGGCCACCTACGCAGTCGTTCATCAGATCAAGATCGGCTACATGGTGACGTTCAAGCTCCTCACTCCCGACACCCTCAAGGTCATCATCTTCGACGACGATGGCATTGAGGTCGTCAACAAGTGCGGTAAGCACGACGAAGCCTTCGCCGCCAAGGAGTAGGGCCGGAGCACCTCCATTTTAATTACTATCGGGTCTGCTTTGAACTGTTTATGGTTTATGCGTTGAACTGTTATATCTGTGGTACTGCTTATATCTGAATTATGCTAGTTGATGCTCTATTTATACTCTGTTGTGCTTATGATTTGTGCTGCCGAAGTGTGGTGGTAACCTTACCAACTAGCCAAAGAGGTTACTACACATCAGGCCTTACATACAACAAAACACCGTGTCTTGGGTTTGTGGACTAACATGCAGGCTACCAAACACCAGCCAGTGTGGTTCAGCCCATGCAGGTAAAAGGGCATGCTGGCAACCAAACAACATGCATATGATGCATTTGAGGCTGCATTTGCATAGCCAGATTGGGTGGAAAAGTGTATGCAATGCGGGTACTGTAGCGCATGGCAACCAAACACACCCTAAACGTTGCTGCTGCTGATCACAAAATTCAGCCCGAAAACACTACGATAATTGAGCCCCTGTACGTGACGACTCTCGTGACGACTCTCGAGACAGCATGCACATCTGGCACCACTCGCGTCACGCCGGCCCGCTGCGGCGATCAGTCGGAGCACATGACTCCGGCCGGAATCTTCCTGTGCCGCTGCTTCTGTCTCAGGCGAGGCCTTTGTCCCCGCCATCGTCAGCGGTCCATGAGTACAGTATAAGTAGGTTAGATCCGATCTGGCCTGAGATTGCGCAACGGTCCCGACTGACTGGCAGAGCGAAGCAAAGGCAACAGCGACGGTGTCGCCGCCGTTTGCATCGCCGCTACGTACGTACTCCCCCGGATCCGTAACACACGGCGCTGCCGCCGACGTATCACCCGGTGCTGTCTTCTCCATTACCGGCCTCGCCAAGTTCCTCGTCGGTTACAGTGATGGGCATGGGCATGGCCGTCCCGGTTGGCTACGCTGGTCTCCGCTAGCTTGTGTTACCGGAGCGGCGGCAGGCTGATGGATAGGCTCGGGCGACCAGCGGAGTTTGTCAAGTGCAAGTTCCGACGAAAGAATCTCGCAAAGTTGGCGGTAGAAAGCAAGGGGACAAAACGAGGGCAGCTGAGCGCGAGGGCGACGACGCATGGAAAAAGAGCCGAAAGTGAAAGGGAACATGGGTTAGCTTCAGCACGGACAGACATCCCGTTCAGAGGATCGCATTAACAATCCCTAATGCCGGTGCTCGCTGTCGATCAGTGCCAGAAGTGCCGTGTTTATCCCTTCATCCCTTGTGTCTGTCGAGACCGCCCTAATCAAGAAAGATCGTCTCGTGGCCATGGCACGGCGCCATATCCCGGCTGCTGTTTCCGATATACTAGAGGTTCAGAAAAACTCTTTTTCCGGCCAAAATGCCCAAAGGAGAAACCCCTTTAGCCTGATCATGATCAAACATACTATGTGATTATACTAGTTATGGTAGGAGCAGTAAAATAGTGTGGACGCATCGATCCATGTCGCGAGCAACCATCTCAAAGTTAGCACAGGATCGCGGCTCAGAGCATCAAATATTTGTGGCCAGAGCCGGAGGTATTCTATCGCCATCCATCTAGACCTGAGCAGCGACCATGCCTCGACGCAGATCCTTACAATAATAACCTCGCTGCAGGTGCCGTCGTCGCTACCGGCCGGGAACGCCCAAGCAGAATCTAACCGTGCCGTGGAGCTCCAAATTTGATGCTCTGCTGCGTGAGGATTGGGGGAGCGCCACGAGTGCCACGCTGATTGATCTTGCGAGCGCCGACGAGCCCCCGCCCCACCCCGCCCTTTTCTGAAAAGATGGCACCGTGATTTTGGACCCGAAATCTCGAGGAAATCTGGCTCCGGTGTTCACCGTGGTCCGGCCGGCCTAAAAGCCGAGCCGCTTTTAACTGCTGCCTTGCGCTGTCATGAGATCAATCGAGGGTGTACTGACCATGCATTGCGTTGACATGCAAGTAAAACTGTAAACGAGAGCGACGTCGCACTCGTCTCTTTCTCTACTGCGCGGTGCGGCACGTCGCCGCACGTCCAGTCCGATGGATGGATGGATGGATGGATGCATGGCGAGGAGCGTGCATGGAGAAGCCGGTACGTCCATGTCTGTACCAGCATCGCAGACACCACAAAACTCCAACCAGCATCGGAGACGGGTCCCCGTGCCAAATAATGCACACCAGGGGAGAATGACAATGACACTGGTACATGCAAACACCATCTTGATTTGCTTCATGTAAACACCAGATTAAGTTTTTTTTAAACTTAACATCAGATTAAGTTCACATCACACACCCAGATTAAGCTACTGGCACGCACACGCACACATATCTGAACGACCATAGGAACGTCGAGAACGAAAAGGATACTTGACTTTTTTTGCGGTCAAGGCGAGCACGAACGGCCGGGGCTGTCACGGCGACGCTGGCCAGTCGAAGCCGGCGTAGCTCTCGCTGAACCCGCCGCCGTAGAACCTCACCTCGAGGTTCTCCACGAGGCCCGGCCCGTCGCCCCACACGGCCTCGTCGTCGTCGCTGCCGACAACGCCGTAGTACTCGTCGTCGTCCATGAGCTCCCACGAGTAGACCTCGTCGTCAGAGTCGTCGTCGTCGTCGTCGGAGCACTCCTCCCAGTAGCTGTTCTCGAAGCAGTCGTCGACGCCCGGGCCGAGGACGCTGAGCCCCGGGTGGCGCTCCCGCAGCAGCGCCTCGTCGACGGCCCAGCAGCCCCGGAGGTCGACGAACTCCAGGCCCCGGCACCGGGACAGCACCTCCAGGATGGCCTCCGTGGTGACCAGCATGTAGCCCACCTCCAGGTGGCGGAGCGCCGGCATGGTGCGCGCGATGGCGCGGGCCTCGTCGTGCTGCCCGCACGCGTTGCGCCCGGCCACGTCGATCGGGTGCATCACGCGCCGGAGCGCCGCCAGGGACCGGCAGTGGCGGCCGAACGCCTCCAGCGCGCGCGCGCCGATCTTGGTGCAGCTGCTGATGTCCAGGAACGTGAGGTTGGGCAGCCCCGGCGCCACCGCCTCCACCACGGCGTCGCTGATCTCGCTCCGCGGGATCTCCAGCGTCCGCAGAGCGCGCGCGCTTGCCAAACAAACAAAACTCGTCAGTTTCAGCCTGATTACCATCACACAATCAGCACCGATGGCCAGTGAGATGCTTACTGGTCGCCGATGAAGGAGAAGAGCGGGTCGCAGGGGAGGCCGGAGGCGCTGATGCGGCGGCAGGCGCCGGAGCTGCGGCGGACGAGCAGGTCGAGCATGCGGACGAGCTGGTCCGGGCGGCTCTGCCGCTGCTGGCTCCACTCCTCGATGTCGATCTCCTGCCAGCAGTAGGGCCCGGCCACGACGCGCCCCCAGGACTTGCACACCCGCGGCACCACCGTCAGCACCTCCTGCAGCGGCAGGTTCCGGAAGACGAGCCCCAGCGCGTCCGGCAGCAGCTCCTCCCAGCACCTGTACTCGCTCTCCGCCATTGCTCCTCCTCACCTCGAGTTCCCCTGCGACCAAAGAGCTGCAAAATCAACGCAATTCACCGCTCCAACCAGACAAGAACCAAAAGCCTCCGACCATTTCCACTCCTCTGACTGAGGTTGGCTGCCTACCTACCTTGGAGTTGGAGATCACTCGAGGGTCAGTGGAGCAGCTGGGAGCGGCAGCCACGGACGGGCACGGTGAGCGAAACCCAAATGAGGAAACCTGTCCGAGAAGCGAGCGAGGAGCAAGATATAAGAAGCGCCACCAGAAAGGTTGGCAAGCGTAATTAGGCGCTGCTAATCTCTAGTAGTAGTTCTAATGGCTAGAATGGCAAGTAGGGAGTCCAATCAGGGAGTACCAGGAACGGCACGGATCTGAAACGAAGGCCTCTTGCAGGGGCGGAAAAGGGTCGTCGGGGCCGGTGTGTACGCTTGACGGTTTGGTGCTGCCCGTCATCCGTGTGACCTACCGTGGCGCATCAGGGTCAAGGAGAAGCCTGGGTACGTGTGGGAAAGGAAGAAACGCTTGAGCCTCGGCCTTTTGTTTGCTCGAAAGATGAGGGCAGGACAGGGCAGGGTAGATGTGTGCTCGTTTTTTACCGACGTGAATCTGCAAGAAACAGTGGCTGGACCGTGCTGTTGGCCTGCACATTTACCGGATTGGCGATGGGGGAGAAGATGGCCCGGATTCCAATTGGGATCCGCCTGCTGGAGAAGGCCCTGCCGCTGCTGAAAAAATTGTTGATAGTAAAACAGAGGTAGTAGTAGAACGTGATCCCTGATGCTCCCTCCGTCCCAAAATAACTATCTTAACCTTACCTTAGTATAATTCTGTACTAGAATTAGTATAAAGTTGAGACACTTATTTTGAGACAGAGGGAGTATTAGGCATACGTTTTCCTCTCGTCCCTGGCAGCTGGAACCCTAGCCGCCGCCAAGAGGAGGCCGATCTTCCAACGCCGCTCTCCGGCGGCTCCTCTCCGCCGGCGACCTCGGTCGTCAGTGGTGAGGGGGGTCGCCGGATCCACGCGTGTGGTTCATTTTTACTCTCTTGTAGTCTAGGTTTTTAGGTTGTTCATCGTCTTTGCTTCGGCGGCGACGATGACAATGCTGAATAAAGATTCTTCGGATCCTTCCCTAACGAGGCCATCGGTCCTATGGTTGGGATGGATTTGGAAACCAGTCTGCTCAAGCAAGGATGGCGTGGCGGCGGCGGCATCCTCGTGATGGACATGTGTCCTCGGGCTCCGCCGTTGCGACGGCGTTTGCTCCAGCGTCGACGCGGAGCTTGGGAAGTAGTTCAGGAGCGGATGCAGATTGTGGTCTGCATCGACGACATCTGGAAGACGGAGTATGTGCTGGGCTCGTGGTTGGTGGATGGCAGATATGGTTTCCTCCTTCGGCGTTTTAGTCGTGGTTGGTTGCCAGATCTAGAGTTCGATGGTGTGTCCGGGGTGTTGCCCCGGTCTGATTCGTTCAACGGTAAGGGTTTCACTTTTGGTGAGCCACCTTGAAGGTCCGTAAAGCTGCATATCAGCGATGGAGCCGCGTCGAGCTCGGGTGAGGAGGTGATTCTTTATTCTTTTCTTCGGTGGCTGCTGCGGTGGTGCCGGAGGCAGGTGACGGATGTTGGTGTCAAGCTCAGAGATGTTCTGCTATCTTTTCAGTTTTGTCATGTCGGTCTTTACGTGACTTGTACTTTGTTCTTTATGATATGAATGAGACACGTATTACCATGAAAAAAAAAAGAGTATTAGGCACACGAATATATAGCCAGTTCAAAGTTAAAACCATGGCTCCGTGAAGGCTGATGATCGATGTATTGCAACAAGTTGGAATGGTACGAGTCTATCGCAGTCGCAGTATTGGCGCTTGCACGATACAGTGCCGGCGATGCAACGTGCAACTAATCGTGCAAGTGGATTCTTTTCGTGAATAAATGCAGGAGATGCATGCATGGTACTGCTCCTGTTGTTCCCATTATTGCCAATGCAATGCAGCAGCGTTTCTTCCGGTACTAGCAAACCAGCAATTGCAGTAGGTCTAGGAATATCAATGCTCTCCTTTCCCCTTTAACAGTTCTGGGACATATATAATCGTATGGTAAAACATTCCCGTAAAAGGAAGAAGCAATGCTTCATTCTTTGTAACTTGTTCGAGTTATAAATATTAAGGCAGTGCAATAGGTTTTTGACGCAGTATTTGTTTGACCTTCAAAAAAGTCTAGTTTGTCTCGCAAGAATAATGTAAGTTGCGGATGTCTTGAAGCGGTGTTTCAGAGAAGTTGGTGGTCACATAAATAAAAATGTCCTCTACGAATATCACTCTACGCTATCAACCTACAGATATGTTAGTCTTTCTTACCGAGAGCATAAGAGAGAAAAATCGGGACGCAATCGTTTGGTTCGTGGGTGTATTTACACCCTATATATGAAAAAAAAATCTAATAATTCTGAAAATACTTTTTGAAATAAACTTGACCTTCTATCGTACTTGTGAAAAAAATTCACAAAAGGAAAAACCCCTTTGACTTTTCAAAAAATTCGGTCAAAATAGTGTGAATAGTGACCTATAGTAGCAAATATTTTTTGTTCTTTTTTGCCTGAAGTCAACGCTGGTTTTTTATTCGTGAAAATTCTGGTGCAAACGAAAGTCAGGTTAATTCTAAAAAATCTGAACTAGTTTGACTGTTTTGTAATTATTAAAAAAAATACCATATAGGGTATAGATACAACCAGGAACCAAAGAGTATTTTCCAAAATAAAATTGGCACTATACACGCTAGGAGGAAAGAAGATGCATCAAAGGAGCAAGCATGCACCCTAGATTCCGAGTCACCGGGGTTCTCTCATATCCATCAGCTACTACAGGGCCGGCATGAGTAAAGGAAGTCTCAAAACTTTCTTCTCGGGTGTCTTAGTTACGTCTTTGTTGTCCATGGCTACGACAAAGGTGATGCCAATAAGTTTCCATCGGATCTCTCATTGAAATGGTGGCTCTCGGCGACAGTGTTGGATCTAGGACTGGGAGGCGTTGTCTACTCCGTCTCGGATCCTTCGAGATATGTGCAGGAGCTTCATGTGTCTTCGTGTTTGTGTCGAGGTAACGATCTTCTTCTTCCTGCTTTTCGTGGTGGCGGTGGTGTTGCGGGCAGCCAACAGAACACCGGCCCTTGCGGGCTGAGATAATGTTGGCAAGCATTTTTTTTTTGTGGCACAAGTTATGGCCTTCTTTTCTCTCCCTGGGCTTGTCTTTGACGCAACATATCATTCTTTTGCGGTTCGTGCTTCTCCCCCGTCGCTAAGGCCTTCTCCTCACCGTCGTTCCAAATGTAGCAGATTTTTTGTTCGGCGAGATGATTTGGCTCTGAAATTTCTGATCCACACAAGGCTTCTATGATGGTGGCTTCTTCTTGGGGACATTGGCTCAGTTAGACCCTAGCACGACGGTTTTTCAACCATAGAATACAATGTCAAGTGGCTCTGGTGTGACAACCGACGACGGCATGACTTTGGCTCGTGCAGAAAATTAAGCTTGTTTGGCTTTGCGAAGTCTTATTGCTTTTTTTTCACATTCTTGTAATGTAAGATACACCCTATTTTCTACCCTGTCTGTTTCTGCAGATTATAAATTTCTGAAATTTGTATCCTTAAACTTTTTCAGTACTTCAATCTCACGACGGTAGCTAGCTTGAGCCTCGTAGCCTTGTATGGAAGGGAGCACGTGATGATGTGAATGCATCCGCAGGATGTTGATTTTGCACGTACGGGAGGGGAGATGCATGCCGATGTCAATGTATGCCAGCACGTACGTGGGACAAGCCTGGCAGATTCCTCTCCTGCGCTGGAGTTGAATTACGGGGCCGTCGCACCGTGCTCCTGTCGGCCGCACGCACATCATCCATCATCGGAGTGCCCTACGCTTGTTTATAGCCGGCAACCGGTGCTCGTGACTCGCGAGGCATACGTGTGTCTCTCATTTCAGGACATATTTTTGCATGAGCACGAGGATGCATTTTGTGCCACAATGTCCTGTACTCCTATTCCTAGACCAGCGTGCAGTGGTTTCCCATGCACGTACGTACGTAGTTTGCATATAAAACCAAGAACGTACCGAAACCGATCGTGTGCAGGGAGCCAAAAAAGCAGCACTAGCACGTCGTGTGTATACCGAGCAAGAAAACATCCGGCGTTTTCTTAACAACGTTCGAGCTTGCGTAGGGTGCAGCAGTTGAAGATCGGTGACGAGCACGTCAGCGTGTTCTGACGGCTATTTAAGATTTATAAAGCGTCAGATCAAAGATGCCGGATGTTTCACGCAGAGTTGATCGAATTTGTTTTCTCGGGGAAATCTATTCTGGCGTCAGAGGACGGTCGAATCAGCTCAAACGTAACGCTGTCTCTGATCGGCTCGTCTATGTCTTGTGATGTGGACGCGCCAGCAGGTACTCCCTCCGTTTCAAAATATAACGTGTTCTCGCTTTCTGCGCCTCAACTTCGACCATAAATTTAACCAACGAGATTGACTGCGGCGGGAGCAAAAGTTATACCGATGAATTCGTATTCAAAAGAAGTTTTCAATAATATAATTTTTGATCCCGCCGCAATCGGTCCATTTGGTTAAATTTATGGTCAAAGTTGAACCTTAGGAAGCATGGGCCCGCTATATTTTGAAACGGAGGAAGTATATTATTCAAGGTCGTTTCTCCGAATCTAAGGCGAGGTGACATTAACCCTGATTATATTAGTAATATTTATTATGCCATTTTTTAAAGATTCCCTGGTTATACTAAGCCATTGTGGGTACCATAAAGGACCCACATGAAAGAGATACAACATGATAAACATCAAACACAAAAAAAATAAAAAATAATAGGAGCTCCTTAGATAGAACAACAAGTTACATCCCATTAGTAGAGCTATATATCTAAATGCATATGGTATAGCTTAAGATATAATGTATTGGTAGTGTCGTGACAACCTCAAAGGCAAATATAGCCTTGCACATGGTCATTAGTGTCAAAACTCTCCAGTTTTAACCACTTACATGGAGGTATTGTGTCTTGTTTTTGCTTAAGCAAAGGAGCAGTTGTCCCAATATAAGTAGGATAGAATTGCCTGATTAATTTGAAAAGGCCATATAAAATTGTGGTTACAAACACAAACACACAAAAAACCAAAGATTGCAGATAGGGTTAAGGCTAAACTAAAACACCCACAACATAAAGGTACATTGTTGACCTGAAGCAATAGCGCCAAGACCCAAAACCAACCAACATGTCTCATATCCAACAAAGGCGGCCTCCACACCCTTGAAAGATCTCCACATCGAGACTTGCCACAAACTCTCCTCGGAAGAAACATGGATTGTCAACATCATATGAAAAGCACCCCCGGGCTAAAGCAGGTGAGTGTTTTTTTCTTGGTATCACAGAATCTAGCAAATATCATGTGTGCTTTAATCTTACTCTTGCTATTTACCAGAATCTATCATTTCTTATGCAATAAGAGTGCTATTTTGCTACTATTGTATCGCAGTGAAAGTTTTCTCATTGGAGGAGTAATATTTACAACCTCACTCAAGCCCTAAAGATTAACTGCAAGCTTGATACAACCAATCAACTTCAGCAACAATGAAAAGTATCACACGAAACTTAAATGTTGAAAATATTACTGCATTTAGCCTTCCCTACCTTCTTTGATTTAAAACAATTTCATGGGATTTTTTTTCCGAACTATGCAGGAGAATTGCGTGTGGTCATTTTATAGGAAATTTGGAGCATTTCAATTCTTCGGAAAAGATTCCTTCGTTGGTCGTTTGATTAGCGTTATCGAAATCTTTATAATTCATTCGCACCCTATTGCAGCAGCCAAGCCTAGAGGGAAGTTGTGAGCATTACTTCCATACCAACGTTGGCATGGTTAATGGTATCATCCCGAGTATCAATAATGCGAGCTTGCTATCAACTACTTATTGGTCGAAATTAAAACCATATAGGTTGAAAGCCGTAGAACTGATACCCAAAGCGGTGAACTAGATTCGTACTGCATGTAGTTCTCATCCAGTCAAATCTCTTTGTAGAACTACTTTGTTTTTCTTGTGCAATCAATAACACTTTCACTAAAAAAAGTTTTTCTAATGCCGTAGTTGTCAAGAGGGCATGACTCTCTAATCATGCGATTTTTCTATTTGTTTGTGCTAAGATCATAAAAATTAATAATAACTTTAATATGGTTGGTTGGCTGCACGTGACCGGTACCATAATAGCAATAGTAGTAGACGGAGAGGACGAGGAATAGGAGGAGGATCATCGAGCACGGCGTTTTGGTGCTCGGGCAACATGGATCCTTTTTTGGAAACATTCAAAAGAAAATCACATTTCAAAGTTTTAATAAATTATGAGAAAAGGCAACATCGACATATGGATGTATACTACACGTGTAATTTCATGAGAAATTACATTGATCCTGGAACTACACAGGAAAGCGAAAATCACTGGTTTATATAGTGAACGGTACATGCGTTGGTCCACGTGTTTATATAGTCCCCGTCAATTTGACCTTTTTGTCTAGCTCGCGTGTCAATGTATTTCATCATGAAATGTTGCATGCGTGAAGTATACATCTGTTTGATACTGTGGATTTTTTTTTTCAGAATTTTGAATAATTGAAATGTTTTTTTCCTAAAAAAACGAGCTTCATGTAGCCCGAGCACCAAAATGCATTTCGAGATGGCCATTGTCCTTCTTACCCCTGCTTGGTTTTTCTCTTTCCAATTATGTTATCCTGATACATAAAATTTGCTCGGGTGGAAGTGGAACTGCATATGCATGACCGAGACGAGACGGCAATGCAAGTTTGGCGTCATCCATCGGCTTGCATGGGGTCCTCTTTCGCAGCCCCATCGCTCTCTTCCAGCTCCGGCGACGTGCATCTTGGAGAGGCGCAGCTTTCTGCACATAATGACCTCTTTGATGCGTCCTTCTGGCCCTCACCAGCCAAAAGACCTTGACTCTCGACAGACAGGGACACAATAATTACAGGTTTAGCGTGCACGCACACGCATGCTACGTACCACGTACTCGTACCACTAAAACAGTGTAACTTGTCCGGGTAATCTGCAACTGGCTTGCATCAGCTGCCTGCCTTGTACGGGAAATTTGGATCGTTTACTGTGCTCAGATCGAACGAGCCCACAATGCTCCAATTTTCGGCTTAAAAATCTACTACTGAATTACAGAATCCCGTGGCACTAAGCAGCACAGAGTTGTTACTGTTCTACCACCTTCCGATCGAGCACTACCGGCAGCGGCAGGCGGTGGTGGCAGCCATGGATCGATGGATCAAGTTGCTGCCTGTGAGAGGCCTGGACTGGACGTACATGTACGTGTCTGTGCATTGCATGGGCACAGGGAGATGCCGTCATTTACGTCAAGTGCATCTCGCTCCCTGCACTGCAAAGCCGCGGCTTGCATCCAAGATTGCTAAATGCTCCTGCAGCGGCCAGGGGAATAAATGGGCATTCAACTACTGGCCAACCCAGCAGGACCACCCAGGGCTTCAGGTAACCCTCTCCGCATGCCGCTGCGGTGTGGTGTGGCGTGTGAGCTTCCCCTTGGCGCCGCTCCCTTCTTCTGTGCATTCCGACAGCTCAAAGCCTGCGGCGAGAACGGGGCTCCAAGCCTGGATCGATGTTCTCTCTGCCAGATTTAAGCTGCTAATCAAACCTCTGGTTTCTGAAGCTGCATACGTGCAGCTTAAAAATTCTAGTAAAACAAGTGAGTTCGTCAGTGAAGCCAAGCTAAGCAGCAGTAGGTGCCCAAGAAGGGAGAAACATGCGCCGTGGCCTAACAAGCACTGTAATTACTACTGTGCTACCATTATCCACGCTCGTCGGCAAGCTAGCTAGAGCAGCTAGCAACACCACCTACCACTGAAAGATCGAGAGAGAGAGACAGACAGAGAGAGAACCCGATCGGCAGCAGGGGAGGCGAGGTGTGCACGCTACAGCAAACGCAACGCCATTGATGGGGACTCGAGCCCTGTGCGGTGCAGCAGCGATCGATCGCGCGGGTGTCAGCTCACATGCAAAGGAATCCGCCCATCCTTGTTTTTCCAAATGAGACAAGCAGGCGCTCTGTTAAGCCCGAGCTTTACACTGTGCAATCAGACCGCCACCATGAGCAGCAGCAGTGCGGTGCAGTGGAATCACCGGCCGGGTGAGTAAACACGGCCGGTGGTGCGACTGCTACGAGGGGTGATCACGGGCTCACGGGCAGCATCACGGGGCTTTCTCGGTGGGAAATCTGCGCTGATGCTGCTACGCCGATTTACCTACTGTGTGGCACGAAGATAGTCCGCAGTGAGCTCTGTGTGCAGGGGCTAACTTGGGTTGGAAAAAATCGCCCAGTGGTCTCAAAAGAGGAATCATGCGGTGGTAAAAAAAATGCAGGGAGCTGACAGAGCTGCCCTGTCTAGCTGGCTGTGATGTCCTCATTTAGCAGCCTACGTGTTTCCTTAGTAATTTCTGAAGCCATTCTGTCATTCTACCTAGCTGGCTCTGAATAATATCCCTTCTTCTTTCGGGGCCAGTGAAACGGAGAACAAAAAACGGAGAACAATCTTTCTCTTAACCGCAATTCACACCATTAGTTACCACCAACCAGGGAGCAGTGAGCCTTTTCTGCTCGCTCTGGACCGCAGTACTACCTGCATCTGCATCACAAATGAAAATGATGACTCGCTGCAGAGCCTGGAGATTGGTTGGTTTCTGGAGACGGATAAAAACGGGGCAGGCCAAATCAGAGCAGCAGCGGGGGCAGCCAAACCCCGACGCCTGGAAAATGCTTTGAAGGCGCCATCATTTGCCACGCAGTGAGTACGCGCACAGCTTAATGTGTGGAGACACGACGTATACGTGTCACGTCTGTGGTGCTTCCTGACGATGTGCGTGCAAGAAAAATAAAAATTAACAGGCAAACGGCGCCTTGCATTAATCTGGGAAACAGTTTACATAGAGAAATGCAAATCCATGCATCTGAATCTGCATTAATCCCTGAAACAGGGAACAGTGCCCTCGAGTATGATCAAGACTGGCGCAGTTTTTCTTTCCAACCAGGCTCACATCCCTTTTCATTAATTGCTTAACAAAAATACAACAATAGCAGTCTGTTATACTGGACTAAATCACACCAAATGGCTACAAGAGTAAAAGCAACAGGAGGCAGAAAGGAAGTAGCGAGTTGGAGCACCACCAGGAAACCACTGCGAACACTTATGGCACCATGGGGCAAAAATCTGCTCGCACTAACCATCAAGCATCAAAATAGTATCCAAAAGACGGACCAAAATAAGACAACTACGGACACAACCTGACAACAGGCATTAAACCCCGTAAGTACTAAGCAAACCAAAAAGGCAGCACACACATCTAGCTCAAAGTTCAGCTCCCCTGCTCCAGCGCGAGTCTGCCACGCGAAGTAGATCGATCAGCAAGAGACGTCGCCACTCGGACCATCATGTTCACCCCAGCCTGAAATTTCGCCTTGTCATCTCCTTTCATCAAACCTGACCAATACATCATGAAAGAGCACACAGTGAAGACAGTCTCTAGAGGCGTACGAACAACACGCTTCTCAAACGTGATCTTGTTGCGAGTGCACCAAATCCTCCAACAAATAGCAACTATGGTTTCCATGTAATACTTCCTCCAGTCAGGCAGGAACTTATACAGCCACGCCCAACTCTGCCAAAGGGATCTGGGGCAACTAGATGCCCCCAAGGCCAAATCAAAGTTCCCCACTCCGAACGAGCAAACGTACAACCAAAAATTAGGTGTCCAACAGTTTCAATGTCACGACAAAACGAACAAGAAGGGTTACCAGGCCAGCTTCTTTTACGCATATTATCTCTAGTAAGAACCGCATTCTGAAAAAGTTGCCAAATGAAGGTTTTAATCTTCAGGGGAATCTTTGCTTTTCAAACCCACTTATAGTTAGGTCTGGCCAGATCTCTTTCCAGCCACTCATATACTGACTTGGTGGTAAAGATTTTCTTAGAAGTAAACTTCCAGCCTACACCTTGCTGCCAGCTAAATCTATGCATAAGAGAAGCTCAATGTTTCTCTGTGGTTGCTAACCTTGCTGCCAGCCGCACCTGCTAAATCTAACAAAGTTGATTATTATGACACGTGTCTTAACACCCAAAGGGTTATGACCGAGTTGACTAGTGTGGCCCGTCAGCGTTTACGAGTGGGCCAACCATATCATAATCATGTTTCAACCGGCTGAACTGGCGCCTAACTGAGTGTGGTATTTTCTTGCTACATATTACCTACCAAGTGATAGTTTTTGGTCAAAATAAGGTGGTAGTTTTCACCGACGGTCGCCCCAAATGTGATAGTGTTTTGCTATTTACTCACATAGAGCAGCGATACTGACACTCATTCACCTGCATGAATTTGATTACCAGTAAAGGTTTCTAAAAGCCACATGAGTCGACCATCCAAAAAAATGGGAAGCCGTGAGTGATGGGCGTACTTGGGCTAGAGACGAACACTTAGTAGTGCAGGCCGTTGGACCACAAAATCTTCACCATAACATTGAGGAAGATTCCAGCCTCACAAGTCGCTTAGTTAGATATTTGAATTAGCTGGAACGATCTCTCGGAACTCTTCAAGAAGAGGTTTCAGCTCGACTTAGAGGTTTCTTTTTTGATGTGTAAAGCCGGTCACTTAGGTTTATATCTATCAAACCGAGCTCTTTAACCCAATGTTTGGAACATCAACGTCCCTCTCCTATCATAATGAAGATTTGATCATGAAGTTTTAGTGTCACGTAAGATCCACGATATGTTACTTGTCGGTGCAACGACTTTGGGTTGTCCTATTTGACATGGCTAGACTGAATACACTGCTTGTCAAGAATGCACACTCCACTATAAAATACTTCTTTCGAGTATGTTGGTAAGATCCGATCATTCGCTTCTGTGCTTGGACTTCTGCGTAACTAGGGACGCAAACCCAGTAGAACCTACTTTCATAATTGAATCAAAATAGTCAATACATGAAGAATCACTATATGCGTTGTTTATGACGTACAGACATATATGAAAATCTTTATGCGATAGTTATGACACATAATGTTGTTCTTTCAACTCTATTCCTCAACAATTCGGTCATTGTAACCGACTCTGCGTTCTCTCTATTTCACTTTGGTGTTCCACTAATAATCACCGTGATGAATTTCTCTTACTATTTAGTTTTGCATAGGATTTAGCCAACTTTTGTTTCAGGATCTCTCTTTATTACTCATACCAATGGCTCACCAAAACTTGCATAGGGACATAGGGGTTATTATTCCGAGGTAGAGGATACCTGAGAAACTGGACAGGGGAACAACACATCGAATCTTAGAGACATGAAAATATGGTGCACTTGAGAAGTGGAAGGTACCTCCTCGTGTTTATATGGAATAACATCGACACATGCTAGAATCTGGTAAGGTCCAAAGTATCGAAAGAAAGGGTTGTGG
Organism: Triticum timopheevii; assembly: GCA_963921465.1. Taxonomy (NCBI): domain Eukaryota; kingdom Viridiplantae; phylum Streptophyta; class Magnoliopsida; order Poales; family Poaceae; genus Triticum; species Triticum timopheevii. The sequence goes on from OY997272.1 coordinate 502,160,480, forward strand.
TTGCCCCGCTATGCCACGGAGATTTCAGAACATATGGCTTTTAACTTTAAGAGAACCATATCGTACACATGGAAGGAGTGATCAGAAAACCTTTGTAAGCTAGTGTTTAATTATGTGGTTGATTTTTGTGAGGTGCCACTCTAGGTTATCTCTCATCGCATGATGCTTTGGACCTTCAATGACACACATCCTTTGTTCATATCGATAAAGCACTTCGAGAATGAAGAAAATCGAACAAACAAAGGATAGGTATTGCTCAATGGCATGACAAAGAAAGTCACTTAGACCATTACCTCGGCGGTCTTCTCACGGTGCGTAATGCGGTCAGTACTCCTAATAAGGTTGCTAATGTGGACCAAAGTACCAGATTGGAGGTATAAACATTTTTTTCAAATACAGGTTGTACTTTTTTAGAGAAAATAAACATTTTTTAACCTACATTGTGTAAACATTTTCTAAAATTCAAGTAATCGTTTTTTGAATTATCAGAAACTTTCATTAAAATGTCACAAAAAAATAGATGGTGTGATTTTTTTACAATGTCAGGAAAACATTTTTTCCATGGTACCTACAATTTTTTTGAATCTATGAGCGCTGTTTTTGACAGGTGCGAACATTTAATCTATATTGTATAAGCATTTTTTTAAAGTGGCATGTACACTTTTGTAAATAGGTAACTTTTTTTAGTGTAAAAAATGTTCGTTGTACGCATGATTAGCATTATTCTTTACACGATTAACATTTTCAATGCATGATTAACATTTTATAAATATTTACCTAAAGTTCTTTCGTATTATATATATTTAAAATAATACGAAATATAAAAAACTTAAAAAACAAAAAAGGAAAAATTATGTGAAGAATAACGAAAAACGTGCATCTCGTCAGCTCGGCGCGGCAGCTTGGTACTGCGCCAGCCCAGTTCCCTGCTCCCGGACGGGCGATACACTCGCGCATGTCAAGTTGTCGTTGTACATGAATAAGCCGGCCCATGTAAGTTGTTGTACGTGAATGATTGAGCTGTCCTAGGTTTTGGGAGTCTTCCAGCAGCAGGTGAGTTTTGGGAAGCTTCTGGCTCGGTTTCTTCTTTTTCTGTTTATTTTTTATTTTCCTTCTCCATTTACTTATTTGTTATTTATTTATATTCTCCTTTTTCATGTTAATTTCTATGAACTTTTCCTTTTTTTCATATTTCGTAAGTGTTTGAAAATCATGAACATTTTCAAAATTCATGTTTTTTTTCAAATTCACGAAGTTTTTTTATTCATGAACTTTTCCGAATCCACAATCTTTTCTCAAAATTGTGATTTTTTTAAAGAATTTCTGAAGTTTTTCTGAATTCACGATAATTTTTTAATTTTGGTAAAAAAAGTATTTTGTTTTTTTGTGTGCGAAACAGACCCTCAGATCTAATAACCGACCAGCATTACAAGACACACCCGAAAAAGAAGAAAAACGCAACTAGATCCTTGAGAAGCCTCCCGACACTTTCTTCCTGGATGAGCCGATGGCGCGCACCTGCAGCCGCTTTGACAGCCCTGCTGCTAGATTCCAGTGAACCTTGTAGTCTCACGCGAACCGGGAGTCATCACTGCCAAACATCCTGAAGAAGCAACCGTCGACGCCGGATTCAAAGCCACCGATATGAGAATCCCATCATCGGAGCTTTTTCCAATCATGTGAACATTTAAAAAAGGAAAAGCGGTCAACAGTCTATCGTGTTAGCCGGAGAGATAATAAAACGAATGGGTTATGGCTTGTTGTGCTAGTCCATGCGCGAGGAGTGTGCAAGCGGCAGCTCGCTAACCGGCGCCAAACAAGCTGAATAGGGAAAAATGTAAATGACACTTTCTACGTCACACATGACTTGGCAAGCGAACGATGAACTGGCCTGCCCGTTAAGGCGTTTCAACGATCCCATTTTTTCTTGTTTTAGAAACCTAAGGTAGATGTTCGTGAACCTATTTTTTGGTTTTTTTTTATTCTTTTTTCTTTTCTCCCCTTTTTCCATTTCCCCTTTTTCTGTTTCTGTTTCATTCCTTTTCTAGAAATGTTGTGTTTTTCCAAGAAGTCGTAAAGTTCACAATTTTTGTCATTTTGTAGTGTTTCCATTTTTCATAAATTGTTCAATACTCCATAATAAAAATGTTCCTATTTTTTATTTTTCTTCAAAACTTAAAAAAATGTTTCCGCTTTCAAATATTGTTCACAAATTCAGAAAAGACACAAGAAAAAGGCCATACATTTCATCTTATACGAATTACAGTCCTTCGTCCACCTGGGCCCCTGCCTCGTACTCCCTGCGTATAGTAATCTAAACGCTCTTATGTTAGCTTTTGAAGGGAGTATATATAAATAATTTCCCAAAAAGTAAGGTAGACGAAAAAGCATAAAAAATCTGACTTGCCGGATTCGAACCAGCGACCGAAGGATTGAACATGACTTGGCGAGCAAATGATGATCTGGCCTGCCAGTTAAGGCGTTTCAACAATCCTTTTTTTGGGTTTAAGAAACCTCCTATAAGGTAGGTGGTTCCTGAACCGATTTTTTTATTTTTTCCCCTGATTCTTTTCTTCTTTTCTCTCATTTTTCCATGTTCCCTTTTTCTGTTTCATTGCTTTTTTTAGAAATGTCGTGTTACACAATTCTTGTCTTTTTTATAGTGTTTCCATTTTTCATAAATTGTTCAAAACTCCAAAATAAAATGTTTCTGTTTTAAAATTTTGTTCGAAACTTCAATTAAAAGTTTTTTGTTTTCAAATATTCTTCACAAATTCAACAGGACACACGCAAAAGCCATACACATTTCATCCTATGGGATGAACGGGCTTCTGTCCACCTAGGCAGCTGCCTCATATACTTAGTCTTGTGCATGTCGTGGCCAAGATTATCGTCAAGATTCTTTCTCTACGGCTTGCCCCTCACATGGACGTTCTTGTCTCCAATGCCCAAAGCGCTTTCATAAAGAAGAGGAGTATCCATGACAACTTCATGTATGTGCGCAATTTTGCGAGAAGGTTGCACAAGCGCAAGACTTCAGCCCTCCTCTTCAAGCTTGACATTAGAAAAGCATTCGACTCGGTCAAATGGGAATACATCCTAGACTTATTACAACGCAAGGGGTTCCCTTCCAAATTCCGGAATTGGATTGCCGCTCTGTTGTCATCTTCCTCTTCACGTGTTCTCCTCAATGGGCTTCCGGGCCCCCCGATCAAGCATGGCCGCGGGGTTCGTCAAGGGGCCCAATTTCACCTCTACTGTTCGTCCTTGCAATTGACCCCCTTCAACATATCCTCGACATCGCAACTCACAAGGGCATCATCCATAGGATCCGCGGGCGCGACGTCATGGTGAGAACCTCCCTCTATGCGGACGACGCGGCCATCTTCATGGCCCCAATCAAGCGGGACATTGATAACCTCTCAGTCATCCGAAGGGGTTTTGGCGAGGTGACAGGACTTTGCACCAACTTCTGCAAGAGCTCGGTTGTGCCCATTCGATGCAACAACCTTCCTCTGGAGCATACTGTGAGTAGCATTCTGGCGACCCGCGCCGGATTCCCAATCAAATATTTGGGCCTCCCGCTCTCAGTACAACAACTTCGGAAGGTCGACTTCCAGTATCTTGAAGACAAGGCGGACGGAAAATTAGTAACTTGGGAGGGACAAACCATCACAACTATTGGGCGCACTACCCTTGTCAGATAAGTCATCACCTCTCAAGTGGTCTTCTCGATCACGTCTCTCATTGTGCCACAGGGCACACTTCATAATCTCAACAAGATTTAGAGGGCCTTCCTCTGGTCAGGGTCGGACAAGACGACCGGCGCAAAATGTAAGGTCAATTGGGACATGGTCTGTAGGCCTACGATCTATGGAGGCTTGGCGTCCTCAACACCAAGAAGTTTGCTCGGGCCTTGCGGCTAAGGTGGCCATGGTACGAATGGAAGGAGCCTACCAAGCTTTGGGTTGGCTTGGGAAACCCGTGCACCGAGGAAGATATGGATTTCTTCTATGCCTCCACCACAATCATTGTTGGCAATGGTGCAAAAACATCATTCTGGGACTCCCCATGGTTGCTTGGTTGCAAGCCCAAGGATATTGCCCCGCTTATTTTTCAAGCCTCAAAAAGGAAGAGATCGACGCTTCGTCAGGCCCTTCGAGGGAACGCTTGGATGACCCACATCAAGCATGACTCTATTGTCTGTGTCGCACACATCCGGGAATTTTTCTCGCTTTGGGATCTTGTGCATGACTTCCATCTTGACGATCACGTTCAGGACGACATTGTTTGGAAGCATGCTGATGATGGGCAGTACTTGGCGGCCACATCATATAAGGCGCAATTCCTTGGCTTGACGCACTCGCCCATTCACCACATGATTTGGAGAGCTCCCCCCCCCCCCCTAAGGTTAAATTCTTCGCCTGATTGACCTTGCAAGACCAGAACTGGACCGCCGACCGATTGGAGCGGCGTGGTTGGGATAACGTTGGGGCTTGCCCGCTTTGCAAACGTGAGCAAGAATCGGGCATCCACCTCTTCGTCAAGTGCCGCTTCTCCATTAGGCTCTGGCGATTGGTCATCGACAAGTTTGGTCTTGTGCACATGGACACCTCCAATTAGCACCTTGAGGATTCCCTCATGCGATGGTGGGATAGAAAGACTGACATGCGAAACCCCAATAGACGAGCGATGGCCTCCCTCACCATGCTCGTCTCTTGGACTATTTGAAACGAGAGAAACGCGCGTGTGTTTCGCAAGAAGAGTGCGCCGCCACCTATCCTGCTCCAAAATATCGTGCTCGAGGCAAAACTATGGGATACGGCAGGTGCTAAGAAACTAGGGCGTATTGTTGTACGAGAGTATTACCATGCCGTTTTGTATGTAAAACTCCAAATTCTATTCTTCTCTTATTTAATGGACGAGGCAAATCTTTTACCTCCGTTTCAAAAAAAATCCTAAAAAATAATATAAGACAGAAGAAAAAGCATGAAAAAATCCGACCTGCCGGATTCGAACCAGCGACCTAAGGATTTATCTGCAACGACTACAGTCCTCCGCTCTACCAACTGAGCTAAGGTCGGTTTGTGTTTCAATCATCTGTAAATCATTAATTAACTTTGAAATCGCCTCAATTTCACATCAGCGTTCCATGCATTTCACTGTGACACCACAGACTTTTCTCATCGCCCGGCGTCCGGCACGCGAAACTAAGTACTTAGTTTATTTCAACGCTAACCATGCACCACCTAGTTCCATGGTGATGATGCAGTCTGTTCCTCTTGTCTTAGTTCTGAATCTCTGCATTTTGGTGTCATGTTTTTGACCTTGCCAGTCCTATGTTTTCCAGAGTAAAGCAAAAGGGTTTCTGCTCGCACATGACACAGGGGACATACTCGCGCATTTCACAGTCCCCGGAGCCATCTCTTTTACTTTATTAAGCTGACAACTATAATTTATTAATGTTAGCTGGAGGTCATCTGTATGTTATCAACTGCGAACCAGGGCTTTGCACACGTGACCTGTGACTGTGAGTGAACAAGACATATATCCCTTCACTCAGTATTTTAATGGAGTACTACCATGCATGCCATTTTGATGTATGCTCGAGTTTCTGCTTTAAAATCCTAACCCCCACCATGAGCACCAAAATGATACCAGTAACAATGTTAGTTTCCGAACAATGCTCTCTTACATTAATAGTAAACTTTTCTTCATTCAACAAATGAAAGAATTTCATCTCAACGCCTCTACAGGCACACAGATTAATATTAGCACGCGCGTGGAAGGTGGAACACTCTCCACACAGCAACAACGCCACCGCAACTATAACTACACGCCATCATGGTCCTACGAACGAGCCTACCCCAAGGTGGAGCAGGCGGACGTGTCGGGGTCGACGAGGGCCGGGACCAGGTACTTCCGGCCGTGGGCTCCGTTCGCGTTGAAGCTGGCCCCGGTGGCCGGGTCCACGAGCAGCGAGCCGGCGTAGCCGGGGTACGCCCCCTTGCCATACACCCCGGCGCACGCCGTGGCGGCCTCCAGCGGCGCCTCGGCGGGGCCCTGGAAGAAGCCGTTGCCGAAGGGGTTGGTGACGGTGCCGACGATCATGGACGCGAGGGACACCACCATGCCGTCGACGCCGACGTCGCCGTTGGGCGGCGCGAGTGGCGCCGTCTGCGGGCCGTACTGCGGCTGGTGGAACGGCCACGCGCACTGCCCGGCGCACTGCGTCGCCGGGTTGCCCACCCACACGTACGCGAACCGGCCGGCGCGGGACCGCGGGGAGGCGCCGTGCGAGCCGCAGCGGCTCATGCAGAAGCCGTCGACGGCCACGTCGTCGGCCGTGAGCACCACGTTGATGGCGCGGCTGGGCCCGCCGCGCGCGGCGAGCCTGACGAGGTCCCGCTCCCGGAGCCGCCGGCCGAGGGAGTAGGACTGGTCGAAGACGTGGGAGCCGAGGGCGAGGGCCGGGAAGCGGGCCTTGGAGCTGGCGTAGTACTTCTGCGCCGTCTTGAACCAGGTGGCCACGGACGGCTCCGGCTGCGGCGCGGGGGGCGCGGAGGAGAGCGACGAGACGAAGTCGGTGACGATGGCGCGCTGCGGCGCGGAGAAGTTGCCGTACCAGACGAGGTTGACGGCGATGCGGCCGGAGAGGAGCGCGCCCTTGTGGTACTTCATGGTGATGGGCTGGTCCTGCACCAGCGCCTGGAGCCTCCTCGAGGCGGCGCAGGTCTGTAGCAGCATTGCGCACACCAGGAGCGCCACCGCCATCGAACTAAGCGAAGCCATTGCTGCCGCCGGGGTGGTGGGTCGCTTCTCTTCTTGCCTAGGATGCTCTGTTTCAGCTGGTGGACCGGAGGGGATCGGGCCGGGGTTTTATAGAGGGAGCGAGGGACAGTGGAGCACCGCAAAGGTGGTGGCCTCCGAGGGACGGGACACCGCGTGACGTATCACGTATGAATGAGGGGTGCGCTGCTTTCTTTCTGCGGCCAAAGTAAAGACGGGCCGTCCTTGGCCGCGCGCCGCTGCCTGCCCGAACGGTCACTGACAGCTGGCTTCTTGCGTGCTCCTGCTCGCGCCCAGCTGTAGCAGCGAGGCCGAATGACCCTTTTGCCCCGTCGCTTTGTCCCTCGGGGACCGTTGCGTGAGCGTGCCTGCGCGCGACGCCGCGGGGGCAGTTTGGTGATCGCGGCCGGGTGGGGTAAAGTGGGGGCTGCGGGAGCGGGTAAAAGCAGGGTTGGCTTCTCGAGGCGTTTGAAAGCTGGGAGCTGCGAGCTCGGGAACGGGAAGGAATACGAACGTTGGGGTAGGGCCGGGCCGTTTGAGCTTTTTTGGTGCTGGCGGATCGGGTGTATGGCAAACAGTCGTATGACACAGTGCTGTGAGTACTTCGGTACTGTCGGGGCACAGTGTAGCAGGTTTGTCCGTCGCGCCGCGCTGGTGTTGGGCTGGCGCTCGGTGGAACGTGGTTGGCAAAAGAAGGAAGACATGACCGTGTAACAGTGCAATGTTAACGCGAAAATGGGTAGCGCGGAGCAGCTCGGCGTCGATCTATCATTAGCGATGCGATCTCGCAAGCCTCACAGCACTTAAGAAAAACATCTACCGCGTCAGTACGTAAATTGACCTTTTTCAGTTTTCAGGCCCTACTAGATGACAGCAAATAGTGGGCTTAGAGGAGATGACCCAGTAAAGCTGATGGGCGAGTTAAGGCCGCCCCAGTCTCCTTCCTCTCGCTACGCGTATTATCATTAGCCTACTGGTGCCTAGCCTGCAGGCCCATCTTGGTAGGGCACGGCCGAAGCGAGCGAAAGTGCAGGACCCACAGGCCGGCCCATCACCGTAGGGCGCGATCCGCACGTTTTAATGCGCGCGATAGGGCGCCATCCCATCCTCATCCGATCCGACGTGTTCCGGCGTCGCCTAGAGATCTGCGTAGCGTACGGCTAGCCGCCAGCTGGTGGTGAAGCGGCTAGGCGCGTCGCCGGCCGGACTGGCCCCACGTACTACGCCTCACGACGCGCTCGTGAGTGAATCCGCCCGCTCATTGCTCGTCGAGCACCAGCAGCCGCTGCCGGACAGACGGCCGCCCGCCAGGCGCCAGCCGTGCAGCCGGAGGGACACGCGTGCGCCCGTACGTGGACGTGCAGGCCTCCCTGTCAGAAGGTCCTCGTGGGTGCCCGTGGGCCGTTGGATCGATCCGGCCGAGTGAGCGAGTGAAGGAACAAGTGGCCGGTGAGCCCGATCGCACCACTTTTAACGTACGTGCGTGCATGTCGACAGATCGTGCCCTCTCCATCGACAAATATCGTGTGTTCCCCTTAAAAAGAAAGACAAATATCGTGTGTCCAGTCATCAACAACAATGATGAACATCCTGTTTTCACTCACATTTTGGCGTACGTGTCTGCCGAACACAGCAGGAGCGGCATCAGCTCTCGGGCTCCTTTCGAGCGAATGATTCAGGCCAGCTGGGCGACGCCGACGACGCCTTGGCATCTTCTGCTCCAGGAAACGTTCCGCCAGCCATCATCATGATCAACATTGTGGGTGGCTCAGGGATTGTAGCTCGTCGTGGCCTCGTTGCCGCACCGGCCACCGGCAACGCATGCGACGTCTTCCCGTTTCCTCACACGGCGGGCGGCCAGCCACTAGCCAGCTCAATGCCATTGGGCGGCTTGGCAGGCTGCTGATAACGCCACCGTACCGTCGTATCGCCGCTCATGGCGTTTTCCCTTGTTTTCGCCCGCTTCGGCGCGATCTCAGTCGGCGCCGCGTAGTTCCAAATGTGGAGAAAAAGATCGCGTGGGCACCCGTAACGGTTACACTCGTAGTACTCCTACAATCTAGTATCCCAACTTTCTCCGGCATTTAAGTGGCAATGATCTCGATATATAATCTTCTACAGTTTTGTTAGCGTTAGGAGCACCTAACCGTGCACAATGATGGCGTGCTGCCGTTTTACAGTCAGGAACAGTCTAGCACCGCGTTAAGCTCGCGCCCGGTACTGGTCAGTACTCCCGGGGTAGTACTGCTGAATATCCAGGACGAATTCACTGTTTTGACCTTGTCACAGATTTTAGTCGAAAACTGAACACGACGTGAAAGTATTTCACGATTTGACCCTTTTAGCAACGCCAGAGGCCGCGGCGTTTCGGATGAACATAGAAACACCGACCAAGCTAGCGTTTCACGCCAACAAAGAAACGTCGTGGCAGCCAGCGTTTCTACCCTGGCCCACAGTCAATCCGAAACCGCCGTTTTCGCTGACGTGGCACATATGAAACGCCAACGACCCTGGCGTTTCTGGACTGGATTAAGTTATGCGCCGCGGGCCGCGGGGGCCTAACCCCCAGAGTCCACTCTGTCGCCCCGGCCGTTCTCTGGACGACGAACTGGCGGCCGCCCCTTCTCTCTTCTTCACCAAATCCTCCCCAGATCTACTATATTGGCCATCAAAACGAGTAGATCGAAGCACCCCCGAGTTGCTTGAGGTATTCTCTTCCCAATCCTCCATTTATTTTCAGTCAAGATTGGCTATTGTAGATGCATTATTTCAAACATGGTGGAACCCTAAGATGAGTTATTATTGATTTGTTTGATGAATATTTTGGGGATATACTGTTGAAGTATTCTTAGTTAATTTGTATAGTATTGGATTTAGAGAGAGCCCATTATTTAGGAATAGGTTGAACCTATCATTTGTTAATAATTAGTTGTGATAGATTCTTTAGGATAAAATAGGTTGAAAAGAATTGGTGTTGGTAATGTGGTTCGTGATTTATATCTTAGGGATAATTTCTAGTAGTTCTCACATAATTTTGTATATGATGTGGTCATAATTTTAAGCATATATCATAACAAATCCATGTACCTTATTTTGTAGGATATTTGAGCCGGATAAATATCCCGGCCTTGATGATTATTACGAGGAGAAGCATCGTGCTGTGCTTGTGGAAAGAGGGGAGGTAAAGAGGGGAGGTAATTATGTATCTACATTGTCGATTCTCATATTGTGAGTATATTGTGAGTAGTTTAGAGAAGTATATAAATTGTGCGTGTGATTTTTATAGGTTCCTCCAGTACTACGGTTGAGAGGCCACAACCCACGTGAGACACTTGTGTATGACCGTCGCTACCACATTTCTAACAAAACCACTAACCCTAACCATAAATCTTAACATTAGGCATAACCCTAACCCTAAATCTTAACATTAGTCATAAACCAAACAATAAGGTATGCTCAACAACATCACAATGCAACACACCATTGAAACAACAATACTAGGGTTAGGAACAACACATTACATATCCATGTTCAAAACTAGGGTTAGGAACAACAAGACCAAATCAATCCAAATGGGCAAATCCAACCAATCAAAATTTGTGAGATGAAGGAGGTTACCTCAACGAACCAAAATGACACCGGATCCACGGACCAACCCAATCGATTTGCAAGGATTTGAGAGGGCCTAAGTGAGGGAAACAAAGGGGGAAAAGGCCAAGAGCTCGGGATAGGCCAATGGGGGAGAAGAGAGTGAGGAGTGAGTGGTGGGTGCAAGCCTCACGGCCACCTAAAATATCTGCACCAGAAACGCCACTGGTGCTGGCGTTTCTAGAAACGCTAGCTGGCTCGGCGTTTCAATCCCGCCAGGTCAGCAAGCAACGCCAACTCGGCCTGGCAGTGGGCCAGGGAAGAAACGCTAGCTCGGTCGGCGTTTCAATGTTCACCAGAAACGCCGCGGTCCCTGGCGTTGCTAAAAGGGTCAAAACGTGAAATACTTTTACATCGGGTTCATTTTGCGACTAATAACCCTGACAAGGTCAAAACAGTGATTTCGGCCGAATATCCATAGCTCACCCTGGAAACTGCACCGTTTTACTGTGCAAAGTACTGACTTACACCGGTAAAAACACGGGTGATGTGGCTGTGGCTGATCGTAGTACCCGACGAGTACTTCCTTGATCATTACCGATGGTAGGTATGTAATTATACCAGCCGGTCGGAAACAGGCCAGTAAATACGGAGTAACGACGCGTATGATGATGCCCATAGTTATGTACGCGTACGTACTCCTACCACGTCCTGCCGTGCATACGACACAATACATCCATCCTTAATGTATGGACAGGGATTGGGCGCCCAGGCTGTCACCCCGTAGGACGTCTCTGTGGCCACATTAAACCGGCTGCCCGCGCTGCGCCGTGTCTCTCGCGTGTCTCCCCTGTCCTGTAGCTCCCCCACGCGTGATCTTTACCTGCATGGGATGCACTTGGACCTGCGTTGCGCACGACTGCATCGGATGCTTGTAGAAAGTAAAATAACGAGGAATAGTACAAAGCATGTTGATTTGTGAAATGGTCTGCCGCTGAATGTGAGAGTGCCGCTAGCTTTGCTGCTAGTCCTACAGACGCTGGAGTGGTTTTGCAGGTTGTTTACTTGCTAGGGACCGGATAGGCATGGAGACACCGCATTCCACGGGCTTTGGCTAGTGTTTTAGTTTAGTTTTGTAACACTAGCAATGCATATGCTAGTAGTATAAGATAATCAACCCTGGTTAACTTGGTTTACAAACGGCTGCCCGATTGTCAACGCCAATCCTTAGACCTTAAGAAGCTCTGATGGGTGTTTGGTTAGACACTTGTACAGAGCACTTCGTCTTAGCAAGAACGCCTTGTTCCGCAACTGTGTGTGTCATCCACAACCTTGGCTGTTAACATTTGTTTTGCGCACCTTATTGTGCCCATGCCATGGGTGAATCGGCCATCGAACACATTGGCTGAAATAATGCTCTGTCCGTTACAATTTACTTCAGTTGTTAAAATTTTAAGGTTGCCTGAGTTTAGGGAAAACATGTTATCATGAACAACATCACCTTAGTTTCATTAGATTGATCGTATGATATATTTTCATGTTATATAAAAAATAACGAAAAAATATAGAGAAGGACAACCGATTTTGTTTCCCAAAAATAATTCCACTAGAAGGAGGGCTTGAACCTCCGACCTTGTGGTTAACAGCCACACGCTCTAGCCAACTAAGCTATTCCAACTTTGTGATATTATTTGCATTTGATGTTATATATATTAGCATATTTCTTAGAACATCTACCGTCGAATCCATCAATGAATCTCTCATACACCCGTGGACGCGCCCGGTCAGTGACCGGAAAGGAGAAAGAATGAAAAAAAAAATGACCCAACCGGATTTCTCATATCATCTCTATATGTCCAGGTTGTCCGCGAACCATCATATCCATCTCAAATGTAGGTTGGATATGAGGCCTCATGGATGCGCCCGGGCTCGCCCAGCCAATCCGCACGTAGGACGCAGCCCCACCCCTGACCACCTTTTATCTTTCTTTATTCATTCTTTTCTTTCTCTCTCTTTATCTTCAACAATCATGTGCAAGTAACCGAGCATATGAGAAAAAAAATGAGGATCGTGGTTGTGGGGACAGACAGATAGGGTTCAAAACGGACACGCCAGGTCATTGATCGGGCATGTCCGTGGACGTTTGAAGGGTCGAAGTAGAGGTACATGGATGTAGATGCTCTTATATATCCGGTTTGACCTAGACAAAATTAAAACTTCAAGTAGTTTGGGACAAAAGATGTAGTTATGTGTTTTCTTAGGCACATTCCATAGTGGCCTTAGAAGCACAAATATCTAGACTAAGCCATGGACAACATTTAACAAAATGTGGGGACGGGTCAAAAGCATGTGATGTCAATGGAGGTGGAGCCGATAGAGGAGACCACGTCGGACTGATCAAGCCTAGGGTTGTTTTCCATCCATTGGATTGCGAGAGTTCATATGGAAGCCCTGTGTTTCAGGCTTTCAACCAACTTTTGGCTCTTGTTTCTTTATATATTGGAAGCTTCCTTCTTACAGTGCATGTCAAAGCTCGTGCTATCTACGCTGGGGGGGGGGGGGAGCACAGAAGCCTTGGCTAGGCATGGATGGACTTTAACTGCAAGACTGGTCTAGTTGTTAAAACGTTAGTAAAATCTTCAATAGATACATATTAAATCTTAGGGCCACGAAAATTCAAACCATGATAGAGTGAGTAAGATCCAAGTTTATGGCCAAATACTAAGGGACAAGGAGCATAACAAAGGAGGTCAGGTGGGAGATAAGTGTAGGTGCATCTACTACCCATTGATAAGTGTAGGTGCATCTACTACCCACTGAGTGTCTTGGAGATTGTTGAACAAAACAGTTGAGAGACTAATGTGTATGCTAGTATGCAAAGAGTAAAAATGGTAGTTCGAATTATTGATAAGTTTGCTAAAACTTCTGAGAAGATTGTGAGGGTTGTAGTGAAGATTGCTACATCTTCAAGGAAGATTGTCGAGCTATTGAGAAGATTGACTATTGAAGTTGGCCCCTAAAAATTGTTGTTGAGAGCGATTGATTTGGTATGTTGTCCGAGGAACAATTGACCGCGGAAGAAGAATGAAAACAACGAGAAGGCGTAGTCCTTTCTCTTTGTTTCAATTATTTCATTTGAGTCATAGGGCAAATCATACTATTAGGGGGGGGGGTCCAAATTACTCCACGTTTAGGTCTTTATTGAATACGCAATCATAAACCTATCTCCAAGTAAAGTCGAGAGAAATATCTTTGTGCGTCGCATTTTTCTTCAAAGTCAGAGACGAAGTTCTTCTCGACTGCGAGTGAAAATCAGGGGCGGCTGAGTCAGCTTTACTTGTTCCTCAAGTAAAGTTGCCATGTGAGTTTCAAATCAGACTGTTGGACACATGTTGGTTGACTGTTGCCAGGCACATGCCTTGATTGGTCATCTCACACTCGGGATTGCTTCAGCTATAAATAGCCACCCAACCCCAACCTTCACTAGTTGGTTGCTCGTTGAATTGGCAAGAGTTTGTCAGAGCAGTCCCTCATTTGAGATATTTCACCGAGAGAAAACTCATAGCTTGAATCAGATATACCTAAGAGAGTGATCAGAAGTAACTTATTTATCTCAACATGCAAGCATGCCACATCATCATCCAATTATGGATGGGATAAGGCCCACCACAACACGCAACCATGCATGGGAAAAGACCCACCACCACATGCAACCATGAATTCAATTAATATTTTACAATTATGCATAATTAAAAAAATAAGTCGTATGTATTTTTAATTTAGCTTCACATGTTGTTAGTATAAATATTTATATTCCACACAATCAAATCCCATTGAAATGTATTTCACGAAACATATACGCAGACTATATCCAGAGACGGTAAGATTGCGAGCGTTGTTGTGAATATTGCTACATCTTTAGAGAAGATTGTCGAGCTATTGAGAAGATTGAGTATCGAAGTTGGCCCCTAAAATTGTTGCTGAGAGCGATTGGTTCGGTATGTTGTCCGAGGAACAATTTACTGCAGAAGAAGAATGAAAACAACGAGAAGGCATAGTTCTTTATCTTTGTTTCAATTATTTCATTTGAGTCATAGGGCAAATCATACTATTAGGGGGGAGGGTCCAAATTAGTCCATGTTTAGGTCTTTATTGAATATGCAATCATAAACCTATCTCTAAGTAAAGTCGAGAGAAATATCTTGGTGCATCGCGTTTTACTTCAAAGTTAGAGACAAAGTTCTTCTGGACCGCGAGTGAAAATCAGGGGTAGTTGAGTCAGCTTTACTTGTTCCTCAAGTAAAGTTGCCATGTGAGTTTGAAATCAGACCGTTAGACACGTGTTGGTTGATCGTTGCGAGGCACATGCCTTGGTTGGTCATCTCACACTCGGGATTGCTTCAGCTATAAATAGCCACCCAACCCCAACCGTCACTAGTTGGCTGCTCGTTGAATTGGCAAGAGTTTGTCAGAGTCGTCCCTCTTTTGAGAGATTTCACCAAGAGAAAACTCATAGCTTGAATCAGATATACCTAAGAGAGTGATCAGAAGTAAATTTATTTATCTCAACATGCAAGCATGTCACATCATCATTCAATTATGGATGGGATAAATCCCACCACAACACGCAACCATGCATGGGAAAAGACCCACCACCACATGCAACCATGCATTCAATTATTATTTTACAATTATACATAATAAAAAAGTCATATGTATTTTTTAATTTAGCTTCACGTGTTGTTAGTATAAATATTTATATTCCACACAATCAAATCCCATTGAAATGTATTTCAACTGATTCCTGCAGCAATGCGTGAGATACCATGCAGTTTAGTTAAGTGATTGAGCATCACACAGAACTAAGTTGATACAAAACGGTGACCTATTACTCTTTGTGAGCTGCACACTCACTAGATGGATAGGTGTCGATGTGAGCAACCAAGTGTGGTTGTGGTTTTCTGAGGACTTTTTTTCTGAAAGTTTGGAGGTTGCCTTGAGTATTCTATCGAAAGTAAATCAACTGAAATTTGAGGAACTGCATGTTGAAGAGAATATGATGAAGAGAGATTTTCTCGTGTCTTCAATCACATGTCCCTCCAACTAGGCGTAGCACTTTGGCAGATGTGTGAACTGGCTGAACAAATTACTTGTCACCATCGATCAACATTGGTTCTTTCTTAGCTAGCATTCCTTTCAGTACTTGTCTTGTTTGAGTTGTTGCTTTCAGTGATTGTTATCTGTGATTAGTTCTTTACAAATGAGTAAGTTCACATTTTTTTCATCTATAACTACTTAGTTATCCTTCTCGCATATAGCCTGATAAATTTTTCCCAATAGCTGGAACTAGTTTTTCCTCCAAGGGAAAAACATGTTGCATGTGCATCACCAAGTGCTCCAGATGCCTCCTATGCACCACAAAGGGCAAAAGCTACTACATGTGCAGCAACATGGGTTCATGCTGCCTCATACGCAACACTAAGGTCTCCTACTTTGTCCCCTACAATAAGATCAAAAGCAACCGCCTCTTCTCCAAGACCCATGTCTCCTGCTTTAACCGTACACCATGATAAAAAGAGTTGTTGTCTCTTCTACAACATCCAGGACCCCCATAGTGTTGGTGCAATATCTGCCTACCTATATTTTGGAGATTGTTGACAGAAACAGGTATCGACTGATTTGTTTGCTAGTGCAGACAGAGAGAAATAGTCCATACAAAAATCATAGAGAATGTTGTCTCCGGTGCCAAGTTCGAGGAACTTCACCGAAGTATATCTGCATTGCAGAGAAGAACGAGCTATATCTATTATAGATATGAAGATGGGAATATTGTTGCGAAGGAATTACCCCCTCGAAAGATTTCTGCTGAAGTAAAGCATTTGGTTTGGCGTTGTTGTCCGAAGAAATTGACTGCAGTGAATGGAAAGTCGAAGACAAATTAAAGATGTAGTATTCTTTTGTCTTTCTTCTCTTGTTCATTTGAGTCATAGGACCTCCATACTATAAGAGGGGTATAGGTTCTCGAAGCTTAGATCCACTATGATGCTTAGCCCAAACCTATGAAAGTTGCGACAGAAATCTCTTTGTGTTCCAAGCAAATACTTGTGAGCAAGAGACTATGATCTTCTTCGTAGCGAGAGATTTGTCTCAGACCGAGGAGTTAGCATTGCTTGCTCTGCAAGTAATGTTACCCTTGTGCTCAAAATTCGACTGTTGGACTTGTGTCATTCGGCCATTGGTTGTTCCCAATGTCCAATTTAGTCTTTTTCCATCAGGGAAGGCTGCGGCCATAAATAACACCCCGAACCGGCATTGTACGGTGGCTGCTCTGCTTAAGATTCCTGAGAAGATTGATTTGAGCACCCCCCCCCTTCTCCGAGTGATTTGAGTTTAAGATCCATCGAGAGAAAATCAATATCAAAACTTAGACGGTGGTTTAGCATCACAGTAGTTCTAAGTTAGAGTTCTTGTACCTATTACTCTTAAGAGCTGCACACTCTCTAGACGGATAGGTTTCGGCTCAAGTGTTGAAGAGTTGTTGTCTTCACCGAGCTAGATCTTCAGCAACCAACAGTGACTGTGGTTCACAAAGGTCGACCTAAGGTTTGGAGATCGCGGACAAGCATCTACCATGAGTGAGATCAACTGAAGTCTTATTATCTTCGAGTTGAAGGAGAATAGGGTGAATAGAGTTTATCTTCCGTGTTAAGTCACAACCCCTCCAACCAGACGTAGCCCTTTGGCAGAAGGGTGAATTGGTCTACTAAATCTCTTTGTCGCCATCAAGCACCACTGGTTCTATTTACTTCACTGCATTACTTTTCAACAGTCGTTATATGTGCTCCGTGATGATAGATAATTGATGAGTTGTGTTAACGTTATGTTGCATATCTCCCGTATTCAGTCTCGTTGTGTGTATTATCAATCGCTGCTCACTTTATTGCTCCCTCTTCATTCTGTCATGCTTTCTTAGTCTTATCCTGTGTGTTGTGATCTTTTTCATCAGTATTGTTCTTCTTCGTAGTTATCCTTTGCAGTTCATCTCTAGCTCTCTGTCATGATATTAGTTTTGTTGGCATACTGCATTTCCATCGTCATCATCAAGCCTGTTGTATCCTAAGCTCGATCCATTGTTGCATCCTACCTTGAAGGTTTTATTCCTCAGTAGTGATCTTGATTAATTTTACATCTACCTATCACCTTTTCTCCTCAGTAGTTTGGGATCAGTTCAAAACATTCGAAAGAATTTTTGAATCTCCCATTCACCCCCTTCGGTCGATATACTCTTGGTCCTAACACATAGCACCAAGGGAAAGGCCTTTTATGCTCCCAGAGCAACTTTTGGTGTTGCAGATGGTTAGGGTCCGACAAAGAGGTTGAGAAAGGCAACATCAAAGATGGTTGTTCACGCGACAGTAAGTTTTATGGTAATGATATGCCTGAAAAGAATAGTTGAACTATTGAGTATTTTGTGTGTCTCTGAACTGTGTGAACTATGTGGCTTGCGTGAAATGAAATGTGTGGTATTTGTTTGTGTGAACAGTGTGGTATGTGCTTGATGAATTATGTTGGTGTGTTCGTGTGAACTATGAGATTAAGATAATTAGGTAATGGCTGGTTGAAAAACTAGTTTATTTGTTATGTCATCTTGATGATCTATCTTGATGATGTCAATAATGTGATCTTGATGATTCTATCATGACGATGTCAATAATGTGATCTTGATAACTCATCTTCATAGTGGTAGACAATTGTGACGCCCCCGATTCAATCATACACTAATCATGCACGCAAACGTGTACGATCAAGATCAGGGACTCACGGAAAGATATCATAACACAACTCTAAAAATAATATAAGCCATACAAGCATCATAATACAAGCCAGGGGCCTCGAGGGATCGAATACAAGTGCTCGATCATAGACGAGTCAGCAGAAACAACAATATCTGAGTACAGACATAAGTTAACCAAGTTTGCCTTAAGAAGGCTAGCACAAACTGGGATACAGATCGAAAGAGGCGCAGGCCTCCTGCCTGGGATCCTCCTAACTACTCTTGGTCGTCGTCAGCAGCCTGCACGTAGTAGTAGGCTCCTCCAGTGTAGTAGGAGTCGTCGTCGACGGTGGCGTCAAGCTCCTGGGCTCCGGCATCTGGTTGCGACAACCAGGTAGAAGGGAAAGCGGGAAAAGAGGGAGAAAAGCAACCGTGAGTACTCATCCAAAGTACTCGCAAGCAAGGGGCTACAGTACATATGCATGGGTATATGTGTAAAAAGGCAATATCGATGGACTGAACTGCAGAATGCTAGAATAAGAGGGGGATAGCTAGTCCTATCGAAGACTACGCTTCTGGCAACCTTCGTCTTGCAGCATGTAGAAGAGAGTAGACTGTAGTCCTCCAAGTAGCATCGCATAGCATAATATGTTGGAAATATGCCCTAGAGGCAATAATAAAAGGATTATTATTATATTTCTTTGTTCATGATAGTTGTCTTTTATTCATGCTATAATTGTATTATCCGGAAATCGTAATACACGTGTGAATACTTAGACCAAATACGTCCCTAGTAAGCCTCTAGTTAACTAGCTCGTTGGTCAACAGATAGTCATGATTTCCTGACTATGGACATTAGATGTCGTTGACAACGGGATCACATCATTAGGAGAATGATGTGATGGACAAGACCCAATCTTAAGCATAGCACAAGATCATGTAGTTCGTTTTGCTAGAGCTTTTCCAATGTCAAGTATCTCTTCCTTAGACCATGAGATCGTGTAACTCCCGGATACCGTAGGAGTGCTTTGGGTGTACCAAATGTCACAACGTAACTGGGTGACTATAGAGGTGCACTACAGGTATCTCCGAAAGTGTCTGTTGGGTTGACACGGATCGAGACTGGGATTTGTCACTCCGTATGATGCAGAGGTATCTCTGGGCCCACTCGGTAATGCATCATCATAATGAGCTCAAAGTGACCAAGTGTTTGGTCACGGGATCATGCATTACGGTACGAGTAAAGTGACTTGCCGGTAACGAGACTGAACGAGGTATTGGGATACCAACGATCGAGTCTCGGGCATGTAACGTACCGATTGACAAAGGGAATTGTATACAGGGTTGATTGAATCATCGACATCATGGTTCATCCGATGAGATCATCGAGGAGCATGTGGGAGCCAACATGGGTATCAAGATCCCGATGTTGGTTATTGACCGGAGAGCCATCTCGGTCATGTCTACATGTCTCCCGAACCCGTAGGGTCTACACACTTAAGGTTCGGTGATGCTAGGGTTATTAGGAAGACTTGTATGTGATTACCGAATGTTGTTCGGAGTCCCGGATGAGATCCTGGACGTCACGAGGAGTTTCGGAATGGTCCGGAGGTGAAGATTTATATATGGGAAGTTGTCATACGGACACCGGAAAGTTTCAGGGGCATATCGGTATTGTACCGGGGCCACCGGAGGGGTTCCGGGGGTCCACCGGGAGGGGCCACCCCTCTTGGAGGGCCTCATGGGCCGCAAGGGGCAGGGAACCAGCCCCTGGAGGGCTGGGCGCCCCCCCTTGGGCCCATGCGCCTAGGGTTGGGGGGGGGAACCCTAGTGGGGGCGCCCCCCTTGCTTGGGGGGCAAGCCCCCCTCCCTGGCCGCCACCCCCTCTAGATCTCATCTAGAGGGGGCCGGCCCCCTTCCCCCTTCCCCCATAAATAGAGGGGCGAGGGGAGGGCTGAACACCTGATCCAAGGCGCAGCCCCTCCCCTCCCCAACACCTCTCCTCCTCCGTTGAGTGCTTGGCGAAGCCCTGTCGGAGTACTGCCTCTCCACCATCATCACGCCGTCGTGCTGCTGCTGGAGCCTTCTTCCTCAACCTCTCCTTCCCCCTTGCTGGATCAAGAAGGAGGAGACATCGTCCGTTCCGTACGTGTGTTGAACGCGGAGGTGCTGTCCGTTCAGCACTTGGTCATCGGTGATTTGGATCACGGCGAGTACGACTCCATCATCCCCGTTCCCTTGAATGCTTCCGCACGCGATCTACAAGTGGTATGTAGATGCAATCTCTCTCCCATGACTCTTTTCTTAGATGAACTCATAGATGGATCTTGGTGAAACCGTAGGAAAATTTTTAATTTTCTGCAACGTTCCCCAACAGTGGCATCATGAGCCAGGTCTATGCGTAGTTCTCTATTGCACGAGTAGAACACAATTTTGTTGTGGGCGTAGATCTTGTCAACTTGCTTGCCTCTACTAGTCTTTTCTTGCTTCAGCGGTATTGTGGGATGAAGCGGCCCGGACTGACCTTACACGTACGCTTACGTGAGACAGGTTCCACCGACTAACATGCACTAGTTGCATAAGGTGGCTAGCGGTTGTCTGTCTCTCCTACTTTTGTTGGAGCGGATTCGACGAAAAGGGTCCTTATGAAGGATAAATAGAAGTTGACAAAAATCATGTTGTGGTTATTCGTAGGTAAGAAAATGTTCTTGCTAGAACCCAATTGCAGCCACGTAAAAGATGCAACAACAATTAGAGGACGTCTAACTTGTTTTTGCTGCAATTGTTATGTGATGTGATATGGCCAGAAGTTGTGATGAATGATGACTGATATATTGTGATGTATGAGATCATGTTCTTGTAATAGGAATCACGACTTGCATGTCGATGAGTATGACAACCGGCAGGAGCCATAGGAGTTGTCTTTATTTTTGTATGACCTGCGTGTCATTGAAGAACGCCATGTAAATTACTTTACTTTATTGCTAAACGCGTTAGCCATAGAAGTAGAAGTAGTCGTTGGCGTGACAACTTCATGAAGACACAATGATGGAGATCATGATGATGGAGATCATGGTGTCATGCCAGTGACGAAGATGATCATGGAGCCCCGAAGATGGAGATCGAAGGAGCTATATGATATTGGCCATATCATGTCACTACTTTATATAATTGCATGTGATGTTTATTATGTTTATGCATCTTGTTTACTTAGAACGACGGTAGTAAATAAGATGATCCCTTATAATAATTTCAAGAAAGTGTTCCCCCTAACTGTGCGCCGTTGCTAAAGTTTGTTGTTTCCAAGCACCGCGTGATGATCGGGTGTGATAGATCCTTACGTTCACATACAACGGGTGTAAGACAGTTTTACACATGCAGAAACACTTAGGGTTAACTTGACGAGCCTAGCATGTACAGACATGGCCTCGGAACACAAGAGACCGAAAGGTCGAACATGAGTCGTATGGAAGATACGATCAACATGGAGATGTTCACTGATGATGACTAGTCCGTCTCACGTGATGATCGGACACGGCCTAGTCGACTTGGATCGTGTAACACTTAGATGACTAGAGGGATGTCTAATCTGAGTGGGAGTTCATTAAATAATTTGATTAGATGAACTTAATTATCATGAACTTAGTCTAAAGTCTTTGCAAAATATGTCTTGTAGATCAAATGGCCAACGCTCATGTCAACATGAACTTCAACGCGTTCCTAGAGAAAACCAAGTTGAAAGATGATGGTAGCAACTATTCGGACTGGGTCCTGAACCTGAGGATCATTCTCATAGCAGCCAAGAAAGATTATGTCCTAGATGCACCGCTAGGTGAAGCACCCATCCCAGAGAACCAAGACATTATGAACACTTGGCAATCACGTGCTGATGATTACTCCCTCGTTCAGTGCGGCATGCTTTACAACTTAGAACCGGGGCTCCAAAAGCATTTTGAGCGACACGGAGCATATGAGATGTTCGAGGAGCTGAAAATGGTTTTTCAAGCTCATGCCCGGGTCGAGAGATATGAAGACTCCGACAAGTTCTATAGTTGTAAGATGGAGGAAAACAGTTCTGTCAGTGAGCACATACTCAAAATGTCTGGGTTGCACAACTGCCTGTCCCAGCTGGAGATCAACCTCCCGGACGAGGCGGTCATTGACAAAATCCTTCAGTCGCTCCCACTGATCTATAAGAGCTTTGTGTTGAACTACAATATGCAGGGGATGGTGAAGACCATTCCTGAAGTATTTTCAATGCTGAAATCAGCAGAGGTTGAAATCAAGAAAGAACATCAAGTGTTGATGGTCAATAAGACCACTAAGTTCAAGAAGGGCAAGGGTAAGAAGAACTTCAAGAAGGATGGAAAGATGTTGCCGCGCCCGGTAAGCTAGTTGCCGGGAAGAAGTCAAAGAATGGACCCAAGCCTGAGACTGAGTGCTTTTATTGCAAAGGGAAGGGTCACTGTAAGCGGAACTGCCCCAAATACTTAGCGGACAAGAAGGCCGGCAACACTAAAGGTATAGTTGATATACATGTAATTGATGTGTACCTTACCAGTACTCGTAGTAACTCATGGGTATTTGATACCGGTGCCGTTGCTCATATTTGTAACTCACAGCAGGAGCTGCGGAATAAGCGGAGACTGGCGAAGGACGAGGTGACGATGCGCGTCGGGAATGGTTCCAAGGTCGATGTGATCGCCGTCGGCACGCTACCTCTACATTTACCTACGGGGTTAGTTTTAAACCTCAATAATTGTTATTTAGTGCCAAGTTTGAGCATGAACATTGTATCTGGATCTCGTTTGATGCGAGATGGCTACTCATTTAAATCCGAGAATAATTGTTGTTCTATTTATATGAGGGATATGTTTTATGGTCATGCCCCGATGGTCAATGGTTTATTCTTAATGAATCTCGAACGTAATATTACACATATTCATAGTGTGAATACCAAAAGATGTAAAGTTGATAACGATAGTCCCACATACTTGTGGCACTGCTGCCTTGGTCACATTGGTGTCAAGCGCATGAAGAAGCTCCATGCTGATGGACTTTTAGAGTCTCTCGATTATGAATCATTTGACACATGCGAACCATGCCTCATGGGCAAAATGACCAAGACTCCGTTCTCCGGAACAATGGAGAGAGCAACCAACTTATTGGAAATCATACATACTGATGTGTGTGGTCCAATGAGCGTTGAGGCTCGCGGAGGATATCGTTATGTTCTCACTCTCACTGATGACTTAAGTAGATATGGGTATGTCTACTTGATGAAACACAAGTATGAGACCTTTGAAAAGTTCAAGGAGTTTTAGAATGAAGTAGAGAATCAACGTGACCGAAAAATAAAATTCTTACGATCAGATCGTGGAGGAGAATATTTAAGTCACGAATTTGGTACACACTTAAGAAAATGTGGAATCGTTTCACAACTCACGCCGCCTGGAACACCTCAGCGTAACGGTGTGTCCGAACGTCGTAATCGCACTCTATTGGATATGGTGCGATCTATGATGTCTCTTACCGATTTACCGCTATCATTTTGGGGATACGCTCTAGAGACAGCTACATTCACTTTAAATAGGGCACCGTCTAAATCTGTTGAGACGACACCGTATGAATTATGGTTTGGGAAGAAACCTAAGCTGTCGTTTCTAAAAGTTTGGGGATGCGATGCTTATGTCAAGAAACTTCAACCTGAAAAGCTCGAACCCAAGTCTGAAAAATGTGTCTTCATAGGATACCCTAAGGAAACCATTGGGTATACCTTCTACCTTAGATCCGAAGGCAAGATCTTTGTTGCCAAGAACGGATCCTTTCTGGAAAAAGATTTTCTCTCGAAAGGAGTAAGTGGGAGGAAAGTAGAACTCAATGAAGTACTACCTCTTGAACCGGAAAATAGTGCAGCTCAGGAAAATGTTCCTGTGGTGCCTACACCGACTGGAGAGGAAATTAATGATGATGATCAAGGTACTTCGGATCAAGTTGCTACTGAACTTTGTAGGTCCACAAGGACACGTTTCACACCAGAGTGGTATGGCAACCCTGTCCTGGAAATCATGTTGTTAGACAACGGTGAACCTTCGAACTATGAAGAAGCGATGGCGGGCCCAGATTCCAACAAATGGCTAGAAGCCATGCAATCCGAGATAGGATCCATGTATGAAAACAAAGTATGGACTTTAACTGACTTGTCCGATGATCAGCGAGTGATAGAAAACAAATGGATCTTTAAGAAGAAGACGGACGCGGATGGTAATGTCACCATCTATAAAGCTCGACTTGTCGCTAAGGGTTATCGACAAGTTCAAGGGATTGACTACGATGAGACTTTCTCTCCCGTAGCGAAGCTTAAGTCCGTCCGAATCATGTTAGCAATTGCCGCATACTATGATTGTGAGATATGGCAGATGGACGTCAAAACGACATTCCTTAACGGTTATCTTAAGGAAGAGCTGTATATGATGCAGCCGGAAGGTTTTGTCGATCCTAAGAATGCTAACAAAGTATGTAAGCTCCAGCGATCCATTTATGGGCTGGTGCAAGCATCTCGGAGTTGGAACATTCGCTTCGATGAGATGATCAAAGCGTTTGGGTTTATGCAGACTTATGGAGAAGTCTGCGTTTACAAGAAAGTGAGTGGGAGCTCTGTAGCATTTCTCATATTATATGTAGATGACATAATTTTGATGGGAAATGATATAGAATTCTTGGACAGCATTAAGGCCTACTTGAATAAGTGTTTTTCAATGAAGGACCTTGGAGAAGCTGCGTACATATTAGGCATCAAGATCTATAGGGATAGATCGAGACGCCTCATAGGTCTTTCACAAAGCACATACCTTGATAATATTTTGAAGAAGTTCAAAATGGATCAGTCCAAGAAAGGGTTCTTGCCTGTACTGCAAGGTGTGAGATTGAGCTCGGCTCAATGCCCGACCACGGCAAAAGATAAAGAAGAGATGAGCGTCATCCCCTATGCCTCAGCCATAGGATCTATTATGTATGCCATGCTGTGTACCAGACCTGATGTAAACCTTGCCGTAAGTTTGGTAGGAAGGTACCAAAGTAATCCCGGCAAGGAACACTGGACAGCGGTCAAGAATATCCTGAAGTACCTGAAAAGGACAAAGGACATGTTTCTCGTTTACGGAGGTGACGAAGAGCTCGTCGTAAAGGGTTACGTCAACGCTAGCTTCAACACAGATCTGGATGACTTTAAGTCACAAACCGGATACGTGTATATGTTGAATGGTGGGGCAGTTAGCTGGTGCAGCTGCAAGCAGAGCGTCGTGGCAGGATCTACATGTGAAGCGGAGTACATGGCAGCCTCGGAGGCAGCACATGAAGCGATTTGGGTGAAGGAGTTCATCACCAACCTAGGAGTCATACCTAATGCGTCGGGGCCGATCAAACTCTTCTGTGACAACACTGGAGCTATTGCCCTTGCCAAGGAGCCCAGGTTTCACAAGAAGACCAGGCACATCAAGCGTCGTTTCAACTCCATCCGTGAAAATGTTCAAGATGGAGACATAGATATTTGCAAAGTACATATGGATCTGAATATCGCAGATCCGTTGACTAAACCTCTTCCGCGAGCAAAACATGATCAACACCAGAACTCTATGGGTGTTCGATTCATCACAATGTAACTAGATTATTGACTCTAGTGCAAGTGGGAGACTGTTGGAAATATGCCCTAGAGGCAATAATAAAAGGATTATTATTATATTTCTTTGTTCATGATAGTTGTCTTTTATTCATGCTATAATTGTATTATCTAGAAATCGTAATACACGTGTGAATACTTAGACCAAATACGTCCCTAGTAAGCCTCTAGTTGACTAGCTCGTTGGTCAACAGATAGTCATGATTTCCTGACTATGGACATTAGATGTCGTTGACAACGGGATCACATCATTAGGAGAATGATGTGATGGACAAGACCCAATCTTAAGCATAGCACAAGATCGTGTAGTTCGTTTTGCTAGAGCTTTTCCAATGTCAAGTATCTCTTCCTTAGACCATGAGATCGTGTAACTCCCGGATACCGTAGGAGTGCTTTGGGTGTACCAAATGTCACAACGTAACTGGGTGACTATAGAGGTGCACTACAGGTATCTCCGAAAGTGTCTGTTGGGTTGACACAGATCGAGACTGGGATTTGTCACTCCGTATGATGCAGAGGTATCTCTGGGCCCACTCGGTAATGCATCATCATAATGAGCTCAAAGTGACCAAGTGTTTGGTCACGAGATCATATGCATTACGGTACGAGTAAAGTGACTTGCCGGTAACGAGACTGAACGATGTATTGGGATACCGACGATCGAGTCTCGGGCATGTAACGTACCGATTGACAAAGGGAATTGTATACGGGGTTGATTGAATCCTCGACATCGTGGTTCATCCGATGAGATCATCGAGGAGCATGTGGGAGCCAACATGGGTATCCAGATCCCGCTGTTGGTTATTGACCGGAGAGCCATCTCGGTCATGTCTGCATGTCTCTCGAACCCGTAGGGTCTACACACTTAAGGTTCGGTGACGCTAGGGTTATTAGGAAGACTTGTATGTGATTACCGCATGTTGTTCAGTGTCCCGGATGAGATCCTGGACGTCACGAGGAGTTCCGGAATGGTCCGGAGGTGAAGATTTATATATGGGAAGTTGTCATACGGACACCGGAAAGTTTCGGGGGCATATCGGTATTGTACCGGGGCCACCGGAGGGGTTCCGGGGGTCCACCGGGAGGGGCCACCCCTCTCGGAGGGCCTCATGGGCCGCAAGGGGCAGGGAACCAGCCCCTGGAGGGCTGGGCGCCCCCCTTGGGCCCATGCGCCTAGGGTTGGGGAGGGAACCCTAGTGGGGGCGCCTCCCTTGCTTGGGGGGCAAGCCCCCCTCCCTTGCCGCCGCCTCCCTCTAGATCTCATCTAGAGGGGGCCGGCCCCCTTCCCCCTTCCCCTATTAATAGAGGGGCGAGGGGAGGGCTGAACACCTGATCCAAGGCGCAGCCCCTCCCCTCCCCAACACCTCTCCTCCTCCGTTGAGTGCTTGGCGAAGCCCTGTCGGAGTACTGCCTCTCCACCATCATCACGCCGTCATGCTGCTGCTGGAGCCTTCTTCCTCAACCTCTCCTTCCCCCTTGCTAGATCAAGAAGGAGGAGACGTCGTCCGTTCCGTACGTGTGCTGAACGCGAAGGTGCTGTCCGTTCAGCACTTGGTCATCGGTGATTTGGATCACGGCGAGTACGACTCCATCATCCCCGTTCCCTTGAACGCTTCCGCACGCGATCTACAAGTGGTATGTAGATGCAATCTCTCTCCCATGACTCGTTGCTTAGATGAACTCATAGATGGATCTTGGTGAAACCGTAGGAAATTTTTTAATTTTCTGCAACGTTCCCCAACATAATCCTACCCGGCGATCCTCCCCTCGTCGCCCTGTGGAAAAGCGATCACCGGGTTGTCTGTGGAACTTGTCTGGGTGTATTTTATTAAGTATCCAGTTCTAGTTGTCATAAGGTCAAGGTACAACTCCGGGTCGTCCTTTTACCGAGGGACACGGCTATTCGAATAGATAAACTTCCCTGCAGGGGTGCACCACATAACCCAACACGCTCGATCCCATTTGGCCGGACACACTTTCCTGGGTCATGCCCGGCCTCGGAAGTACAACACGTCGCAGCCCCACCTAGGCACAACAGAGAGGTCAGCACGCCGGTCTAAATCCTATGCGCGCAGGGGTCTGGGCCCATCGCCCATTGCACACCTGCACGTTACGTACGCGGCCGGAAGCAGACCTAGCAACCTCCATTAGAAAGGAAGTTGCGTTAATGCAGTCCAACGCAGCGCGCGCCGCTCAGTCGCTGACGTCACGAAGGCTTCGGCTGATACTACGACGTCGAGTGCCCCTATCTTTCCCGCGTAGTTGGTTAGTGCGTATAGGCCAGTGGCCAGACTCGGATCAAATACCAAGATCTCGTTAAGCGTGTTATTATGAAGTAACCGCGGACGCCGACCAGGGCTAGGCCCACCTCTCGCCTAGGTGGTCTCAACCTGCCCTGTCGCTCCACCACAAAGTAACAGTCGGGGGCCGTCGGGAACCCAGGCCCACCTCTACCAGGATGGAGCCACCTATCCTTCCAGCCCCCACATCAGAATCACTTGCGGGTACTCAACAAGCTAACCCGACTTTAGTCACCATCTGTATAGTATGTATATATGTATAGTATACACCCATGATCACCCCCCGAGTGATCACGGCCCGATAGTATAGCAAGGAAGACTGACAAGAATGTAGGTCCAATGATGATAAACTTGCATCCTATACTAAGCATTTAGGATTGCGAGTAAGGTATCAATGACTGTAGCAACAATGACAGGCTATGCAACAGAATAGGAGTAACCGAACAGTAGCATGCTACACTACTCTAATGCAAGCAGTATAGAGAAGAATAAGCGATATCTGGTGATCAAGGGGGGGGGGCTTGCCTGGTTGCTCTGGCAAGAAGGAGGGGTCATCAACACCGTAGTCGTACTGGGCAGCAGCAGCGTCGGTCTCGTAGTCTACCGGAGAGAAGAGGGGGAAGAAACAATAAATACAATGCAAACATAAGCATGACAATGCATGACATGACAATGAGCGTTACTAGGTGTGCCCTAGCACGGTAGTAGGTGGTACCGGCGCAAGGGGGAAACATCTGGGAAAGTATCCCCGGTGTTTCGCGTTTTCGAACAGATGAACCAGAGGGGAAATGTTGCAGGTTCACTATTCTAGGGACGCATGGCGGATGAATGGGCTGCGTGTGTGGATTCGTCTCGTCGTTCTGAGCAACTTTCGTGTACAGAGTTTTTCCATCCGAGCTACGGTTTATTTTATATTAATTTAAAAAGGATTTAATCATTTACTAGAATTAACAGAATCAATTTAATTCTAAATGCATTTATGATGTCATCATGACATCAGCGGTCAGCTTTGACCTTTGACTAGTCAAGCTGACGGGTGGGTCCCGCTTGTCATTGATTGAGACTAACTAATCAGGATTAACTAGATTAGTTAAATGATTAGGTTAATTAATCATAATTAATTATGTTAACTAACTTAGTTAATTAATTAATTAATTAATTATATTTTTATTATTACTACTATTATTATTATTTATTTTTAATCTTTTTTTAACTATTCTGGGACAGGCCCCACTTGTCATTGTCCCTAGGGGCCATAGCGGGCACCGGGCGGTGCGGGCGCAGGGGCATGACCACGAGCGCCCGATAGGAAGCCCGGGCGCTGGCCTCCTGCGAGACCAACGACGCGGTCACCGGCGCCCACGACGCCGGCCAGGGGAGGCGACGGAGGTGCGGGACTAAGGCGAGGGGAGTGGGGCGCGGGGGTCGGAGCGCCGGAGTTGGCCGCGGGCGTGGCGGCGTCGCCTACGCAAGGGGGTGCAGGAGCGGGGCGAGGCCAATGGCCAGGGCGGTAGCGGTGGCCGGCTGGCGTGGGGGGAGACGGAGTGAGGGGCCGGCGAAGAGCGGGCCCGGACGACAGAGGAGCAGCAGCAGGAGAGTCGGGGCGCACCAGCAGCAGGGGGACGTGGTGAGTGCATGGGTGGCCGCGGGCGGCACAGCCGCGGTG
This sequence comes from Triticum timopheevii, assembly GCA_963921465.1. Lineage (NCBI taxonomy): Eukaryota > Viridiplantae > Streptophyta > Magnoliopsida > Poales > Poaceae > Triticum > Triticum timopheevii. The sequence continues at coordinate 502,190,275 of OY997272.1, forward strand.
AGCGCGAGGCGGAGTGGTACGGTCATGAGCGCGTGCGTACGGGGACAGGGGAAGAGAAGAGGGCGGAGGTCGTGGCCTCACCGGGATTTGTAGGGACGGGGCAGCGGGGCTCATGGAGGGGGTCGGGGACGACGGCGACGCAGGGGAAGCAGTCCGGCGAGTCGGCTTCGGGCGACGGTGAGGTCCAGCGGCGTGAGAAGGAGACGAGGAGGCGGCGGATCCAGCAACGAAGCTCGACAGCGGGCCGCGGGATCCACGGGCGACAACGGCGACGTTGGCGGGGCGCGGTCGGGGTTGAGCCCCGATCCAGTTCGGGGGGGAGGGGGTCGAGGACGGGGCGTCAAGGCATCGAGCGACGCTGGCAAGGGCGACGGAGTCGGGGACGATGGGGTCGGGGGGGTTTGCCCCGATCCAAAAACAGGGGGAAAGTGGGGGAGCGAGCGAGTGGGGGGGGGGGGGTGGAATCATGGTAGCTAGGGTTTCGGCCGATAGGGGGATAGGGAGAGTGGGGTGGGACGGTCGGGCCAGGGTGGGAGTTGGGCCTGGTGGCCCAGTTGGCCGGGTGGGTTCTGCCTTTATTCATTTTGTTTTATTTTTACCCTTTATTTATTCTATTACTTTTAGTTGCTATTTGTTCTAGTGATAACAAAATACCAAAGTGGCACCTAAATTGATGTTTACTAATTATGCCACTGCCTCATAAATTTGCTAACCCAAAATAAAATAGTTTTGTAATTATTTAATATTTAAAGTATTTAAATAATAGTTTTTGCTACTGATTTATTCATCTCATAGTTTTTAAGCATTTTATAATAGTGTGGTTCCTTCGCCATAATTACCTATGCAATATTTGGCACAACCCAAACATTTTAGGTTTATTGTTTGAAAACTTTTGTTGTTTGTTCTTATTTTAAAATTTGAATTCGAACGGGATTGAGTCATCGGGAGATTAACAACAGTAACTGAGGTGATGTAGCATCATTAGGAGTGGGTTACTGTAGCTTAGTTATCCGGGCGTCACAACAATGCAGGGTTATGATGAATCTAGGGTCATCAATTCAACGAAGGTGAACCTAGGTTATGACGAAGCTAGGGCCATCGATTCGTCAACGACGATTACCCTAGGGTTATGATAAATCTAGCTCATCGAGTCCTCGATGACAACGTCCTCGGGTACATCACAAATCATCATGTATATTACATACATCACAATATAGCATCACAACAATAGACATAAAATCATGACATCATAAGTCTTCAAACTACAGAGGTACCCCCTCTGTAAATAAATATAGGATTGTTTAGATAACTAAAGATCCATGTGTAAAGAAATATAAGATCGTTTAGTTCAGTACTTTAGTGACCTAAACAATCTTATCTTTATTTACACAAGAAGTAGATAACAATACCATAGAAACATAGTCTTAGGAACATAGGTACATAGAAACGTACTATGAACAAATTAGCTAGATAGCAACATACGTAAATATGTAGTTCTCAAACATCTAAGTCTCAGCCATTCAACTCAATAACATAATTCTCAACAGAAATCCCCTTGATGTTCTTCACCTTGCCCTTGTGAACTTCCCCGACGTTGAGCAGGACAACAATTACATACTTCAACTTCTTCCTCTCCTTGTTGAGCTCATCCCTATCCTTCTTGAGCTCATCCTTCTCCTTCTTCACCTTTACCATCTCCTTTTTCATCGCATCCCTCTCCTCCTCCACCCATTCATCTCCTTATTTAGATTTCTGATCAAACCACTTGAGCCAATTGATGTTCTTCACACCACTGATGCTAAGTTGCTTCTTCTTCATATCCTTCTCCATGCCCTTACTGTCACCATTCAGTATATTATTGTAGTTTATTTGATGCACATGCTTCTCTTGTTCATCAAATGTCTTATTGAACATATGTGTTTCATTAATAGATGATTTGCATGACAACACATTCTATTTTAACTATGAACACAATGACATTGTGATATATTAATAGAGGACAATTTGGAAACAACAACAACTAGTGGTGACACGTGACAAAAACTGGACATATGGTCAATATCTACATGCAAAATTTAACACTTTATTAGCAGTCTATGTGCAAAAACACGAACAAAGAACACTTCATGAATCTATGGTAAGAACCTACACCACCATCCCCACACATAATCCATAAGAGTGGATGTGAACAAATTAACAACACTGTTAATAGCAAAATTTCTCTTACATTCTCAACAACTTCATGAAACCTCCAGTCAATGGGTCTGACTTTGAAGAAGAGGCGGATCTAGAATTTGATCAATGTGGGAGCAACATTACAGAGGGTAGCATTTTATTGTCAAAACACATTAGAAATAGTTAATAAAGTACTGAATATACATACGAATGCACTAGTAAAGAAAAAGTTATGCAAATTTGTTTGCGAGGCCCATTGTCCCCACCACCCCACCCCTAGATCCGCAACTGCTTTGAAGGTGACCAACCTCTTCACCCTGGAGTTGTGGTAGCACAAAATAGCAACATCCTCCTCAATGCCTTCAAAATTCGAGTCTTCATGGTGTTAGGGGCCTTAAAATGACGGAAAGGTAAGTCAAATTGAAGGGATTGGATTCAAATCAAAACTCCAGATCGAAAGCGCCAAAATTGTAGCCCAAGCCCCAACCCCAACCCTACCAAAGTGAGTAGAATGCAAGGATGGCCTTCCGTTTGCGCCATAGTCGTCCATGGTCTCACCATCATCCCAAGAAACGATGGCGCCAATGACGCGATGAGTCAGCGCTGGAATTGATCCCACATCAGCCAAACGGAAGCGTCCGACCGGGCCGTTAACAACCATCATGCCACTCCGTCACCCGTTTGCCACGTCGGCCCGATAAGTGGCCCCTAGCTGTTGTAATCGGGTCAAAACGCGCTCATCACTTGGTCATTGGTTTTTTATGTAAGTTATAAAAAGTGGTGTCGAATTGCTAACCATATCGGCATATCACAAATTGCGATGGTCATATGTGTTTTAGGCCAACTCCACCGCGCGAGCCTATCTTGTCCGGCCCCATTCGTTTAGGCCAAAACGGATAAACCAGGCGGCCCAGCGCGAGACGGCCCGAACCCATCTGGTCCGTTTTGTGTCCGGGCCGACCCATTTCGAGCGCAAACTTACGTTGGGTTTGGGTCGCGGCGCACAGCGAACGGACGCTTCGAACGAACGCGTCGGGACCGCATGGCAGGCGGCCACCTACCTCCCACCCGCCAACATAAATGTGCATGGGCGGGTGGCCCCACCTGTCATCCGCACAGCGAAGGGAAGCCGTGGACCGGTCGTCGTACACACTTACCACTCCGGCCCCTCTCTGCCCCCTTGAAACCCGACACCCTCGAAACCCTAACCGCTCCCCGTTGTCGACCTCGCCGGCCGGCCGCAGCCATGGGCCTTTGGAACTACGTGTAACGCCCCAAGACCAACGCTTCAGAAGACTTCCATATTTTTCGTGATCACCGTGTGTTTCTTTTGTGCTTGCTCTTTTATTTCGCTTCTTGCATCATGTTCATCATTTGGTTATATTGCATTGCCATGCCCATCTTTGTCATGTTGCATTTGTGCCTCTTGTCATTTTTGGCATTCTCATAATCATCATGTGCGTTATCATATTCATGCATGTTACATTGTTGCATGCTCCACGTATGATCATGCATCATCACCTCCTCCTTCCTTCTTCATTCCTTCATTTTGGCAAGTGACCTTTTCCCCTTCTCCATAAATGTTCATTCTTTCCCTATTAATATTAAACCATGCCTACACCCTCTCTGACAATTTTCAGCTCATTGGAAGATGTTTTGGTTGGGTTCAAAAATGACTCAAGTTTGAATTAAATTCAAACTTGAATTATTTTTCTATCTCTAAAATGTCCAGACCATTTTATTCAAATTGTGCATAAATCCAGGATCTTATAAATATTTCCGTCCCAGCCTACGTTCTTCCTGATCTCCCTGTGCATTTCTGCTCTTGTTATTCTGCCTGGAGAACTAAGGAAAAGAGATGAGGAGAGAAAGGAAGAGCAGCCCAGCAGCACACGCTGCAGCCCACATGTTTATCTCCCCAGCCGGCCCAGCCCAATGCCCAAATGGCCACCTGCTCCGTTTCCCCTCATTCTCCCTCGCTCCAGACATAGAGCGCTCGCGCCGTCGCGCCGTGAGCTCACGGACGTCGAGGCTAGTGCCTGCCTGCGCCCCTATAAAGCCCCGCAGCGACCCCTAGGGTTTCCTCCTCCCTCCTCCTTCCCTCTTCGCGCCGCCATCTCTCTTCCTCCCCTCCGTTTTCCCTTCTTCCTCAAGATCAGAGAGCACCACCGAGAGCAGAGAAATAAACCGTCGATGCCCGTCGTCGTTCTCGCGGCCGGAGGGCCTCAAGCTCGTCTTCGACATGTCGTCCTGCACCCCGTCACCCTCCTCGACCGATCCCCCCAGTTAGTTGGGTGGGTGCCTCCCCAACGCGCCTCCCTGTCGTCGCCATTGCCATGGGCGGTCGAGCCAAGCTGAGCTCGAGCCTGGGGTCGTCCACGTCGTGGTGGCCTTCTTCTTCCTCTGGAGCGACCTCCACGAGCCGGATCGCCAAGTCCAGCGCCCCGTCGCGGTCTTCTTCCCCTGCTTCCTCTACGTCACGGATCGAACACCATCTCGCCTTCACGCCATCGGCCACGTCGTCTCCCTCCTCTGCTTCCACTTCACGGTCAGAATTTCGACAAGGTTCAGAGCTCCCTCTCGTCGTCTCCGGCGTGTATCCGTCGACCTCGTCGTATCATATGGTGAGCTGGGTAACGCCCCTTCCTCTCCATTCCTTCCTCTCGATGTTTGATCACCCGCATGCCTCGCCTGATCATCGCCATGCCGCGCGCTCGAGGTGAGCATGAGCTCGTACCCTGCTCACGCACACGCCCCTGCACCTAGAAGCCCCAAGCACACGTGCTCCTTAGCCTATCCCGCACACCCGCCGTGGCCTCCCAAGCCCCGTCATCACCACGGCTGACCTCGCCGGCTCCGTCCTTGCAGCTGTCGTCTTCTCCGCCTATACAGAGAGGGGGTGTTATAAGTTGGTAATCAGAGCCATCCCCGACTTAGGAGCCCCCTGCTTGATTGTTTGCTGGCGTTGTTGAGTCTAGAACAAAAATGTTTTGAGTCTTAGGATTATATATATTGGAGAGTAGGATTCTTTTTACTCCTCAGTCCCTTCGTCGCTCTGGTGAGGTCTCCTGACGTAGATGTTTTGAATTTCCTCTCCTCAAATTTCACTAAAAAAATTTAGGATCACACGGGTATCTTGGAATCGTTTCGATGGTTTTGTGACGAGAACATTGTTCTTGGTGCCTCCTGTCTTTTATGTGGCAGTGTCCCGGGGAGTTGAGCTCCGAGGTGTTGTCGTCATAATTTTATCATTGCAGTTCTGGAATACCTGAGTTTTGCCGACATCAAAAATCTCTTTTATGCAGTTGTTGGTGAGATAACCTCGATGCCACCCAGTATTGGGGCGGGAGTTCGGGAGTATTGCCATAACTCGTATAACGGATGCTTTTCGAAGGTTGAGGTACACAATTTCTGAAGGTTTCTTGGTTATGTGTTGATGGATGGATACAGCTTGGATGTAGGAATTGTTAGTTTTGGGTGAGATATATATTGCTTCCCCTGTATCCCAACACCAGATTGCATAACCAGAAAGTTCCGGGAGTTTTATAGGTGGGAATTCAAGTAGCTCCTAGAATATCTTTTCGACAGATGCATGATATGAGATTGGGGTTCGACGTCTAGTGGTCCGCCTTTCCACGGTCGTTTTTACAGTGGTCTCGTTGTGTCTTAAAGAACCCTTGGCTATGCTGGTTCGGGGACACTTCGTATGTCATGTGCACTGCCTTGTACATGATGGTGCTGTACACTCGAGCCCGTGTGGGCCCCACCACGAAAACTTCGGACGGAATCTCTATCATATGTTTGTTCCGGCTTATTCTGCAAGTCAAATCCTTTCTTTTGTTTTCTTTGTGTTATTCAAGTTGCTTCGAAGTCAAATGTTGAATCCATACCTTTCCTAAACGGTGTTCTCATATTGCTATGTGAATACTAATCCTTCTTGATCATCGAGGTCGTCATGTTAATTCTTTTCCAACCGGTGCGCTTCTCTTCGAGATGATCCCATCATTCTCCCCATCCGCAAGATCAATTCTAAGTTTTCTCAATGGTGTTTGTTTCGTTCATCCCAAGTTGTCTTTGTTTTCCCCACCCTCCCACCCTTTTCTTCAAGCACTCATAGATTTTAATCATGTATCCATTTATTCATGTGAAGTCACTTCAACCTTTTCAATCAATGTTCTGATCCGGTGATCCCTCGTGAAGATGCTCACGAGCTTCAAGTTTATTATTCTTCGCCTCTTTTCTTTTCCGGTGGATTTAACTCAAGCTTTCGGTGTTGATCATATCCTTTTCCTCGTTCAAATGCTATCCCATGCCGGTGCATCTCATAATTGTTCACCTCTCTCTATTCTTATTCGTAGTGCTTAAGATTATCTCAGAAAATTCGTGTTTCCATTCTCAATCAATTCAAGTTATTTTGAGGTTGTTATCTCATTCAAGTCATTTAATTCAACCGGCGCAATCCCCCTTTCAATCAATTGTTCAACGGTGTTTCTTTTGAGTGGGCCCTAACCCACAGGTCTTTTCCCAGGATCTTACCTGACTCTTCTAATTTTTCTCGGAGTCATTCCCAAATTCTTTTCGAAGTTTGACGTAAGAATGAATTATCATCAGTCAAATGTCTTTCTCCAAGATCTTTCAAATTCTTTCGTTGTTGGTTCAACCTTTCTAATTTTCATCCCGGAGTATCTGAACAATTCATGGTGGTGTTTCTCGTCGTCATTCTCAAATTTTGAAGACCGAAGAACAGTTCCTCTTAAATCCTTACCCGTTCTTCCAGAGATTCATGGTTCTAGCTTTATACCATCCTCTCATAATTGCTTTCGATTGTGAGAATTCTTTTCACCCATACGGAGCATTTCATGAGTTGTTTCCATTTCTTTTCCTCCGAAGGCCATCATGTCATAATTCTTCATTCTCAGCCTTCAGCTCTTGTTCTACAAATCTTACCGGTGCATCGTTCAAATATCCTCTAATCAGTTCATGGCCTCTTTGTTCTCATGTATCTAAATCCCCTCAAGTATATTTGTTCGTTTTCCAATTATTCTCGGTGATTTGTGCCTTTGGTACTTCCATTTTCAATTCTTACGGTGGTTCGTTCAAGAGTTCTCTTCCTTGGTTATCATTCATTCTTTCATTGTTTCAATCCCATCGGTGGTTCCATCTATACCTTCTCAAGTTTGCGCTATATCTCTCTTAATCCTTTCTACAAGAATAAGTAGTATGCCAAATCCGTTGCTTGTCATCAATTTAAATTGGTGAAGGATGCGCATAACGTAATTCTTATTATTGTTTCATCCAAGTGATCTAGTTTCTTCTTTCTAGAGTTGTTCATCATATCACATTCTCGGTTTCATGTGTTTCATCTTCTCTTTTCCGGAGTTCCAAGTTTTCTCGGTTATATCGTCGCGAAGCTCCATCTAAATCATTGCAAGGATTCACCTTGTATTTTCAACTTCTCTTTCTTTCTATCATCGTTTTTTTACCTGAGTTCTTCATGGAGGCTCTACATGGTGCTTCGTCAAGGATTCCTTTCATTCTTTAATTGTTCTTCAAGATTTCTCTCGGAGTTAAGTTCCGCCAAGCTATACTCAAAATTAAATAGGGTGCTTAACACATGTTTTGTTTTGAGGAGTTCAAGTATTCTTCATCTTGCATTCCGAAGTGCAATTCTTTCTACCTTATCTTTTGAGGCGGTGTTATGTCATTCTTGACAATTTCCCTTCATGCTTCATGATTAACATGTTGTCAAGAATGAGTCATTTGAAATCCATCAATCTCTTCATTGGAGTTATCTTGGGTTATATTTCACCTAAAGCCTTCCCTAAGGATTGTTGCTATTTATGGTGCTCATAAATGACCCAAGTTCTTCATTTGTCCTCTCGGTGAAATAAGTTTCTCATCTCCTTGTTGATATCAATCCAATCATTGGTTTCCATTGGTGGCAGAAGCTCACCTCATAATTTTGAGTTGTCTTCCATAAGCCCACATCAAGCTTATCCTTTCGTTGTTGATAATCCAACAACTCCGTTCTAGCATTTGTTGCAAGCATGCTCTCTCAAGATCTTGTTTCTCTCCGTTCATTTCATCCCATTCCTTCTTCCGGAGGCATTGCGATGTTGTTCTCTTCACTCATCATCTCGAATTGTGAGGACTGTGTTCTCTTCGTGCTTATCCATGTAATCGGAGTGTCGTGCCCTCTTTTCAAGTTCTCCCCATTTTGCCAAGTTTACCTCCCTTCTCAACTGGAGTGGTGTATCATCTCTTCAAGTTCTTTTCATCTTATCAAATTTTGCCTCCCTTCTCAACCGGAGTGCTGTCTGAAATCATTCTTACCCCTTGTGTCATTCGTTTAATTGTTGTGGAGATAGTGTGTTGTTGATTTCGTCAAGTATCGTCCAATCATCCCAAGTTCATGATTCTAATTCCTTCCATTTTCAGTCGGAGTGCTGCCTGAATTATTGCATTCTTATTGCTTATCTATCTTGTTTTAACCGGAGTGGTTTCAATGTCTATCTTGTCACTTAAGCTCTTCTTTCTCGCCGTATTCTTTGTTCCTTGTCCAACAGAGTGTTTTCATTTCGTTCATCTTCATGGTATTCTTTCTTCCAATTTGTCCAACCTCTCAAGGTTCGTGGTTTCACTTATTTGTCAAAGAAGCAACTTAGTTTTACCTTTTCTCTCCTCTTCTGTTTCTCTCCGGTGCCATTCCTAGATCTCAGGACGAGATCTCTTGTTAGTGGAGGAGTGTTGTAACGCCCCAAGACCAATGCTTCAGAAGACTTCCATATTTTTCGTGATCACCGTGTGTTTCTTTTGTGCTTGCTCTTTTATTTCGCTTCTTGCATCATGTTCATCATTTGGTTATATTGCATTGCCATGCCCATCTTTGTCATGTTGCATTTGTGCCTCTTGTCATTTTTGGCATTCTCATAATCATCATGTGCGTTACCATATTCATGCATGTTACATTGTTGCATGCTCCACGTATGATCATGCATCATCACCTCCTCCTTCCTTCTTCATTCCTTCATTTTGGCAAGTGACCTTTTCCCCTTCTCCATAAATGTTCATTCTTTCCCTATTAATCTTAAACCATGCCTACACCCTCTCTAACAATTTTCAGCTCATTGGAAGATGTTTTGGTTGGGTTCAAAAATGACTCAAGTTTGAATTAAATTCAAACTTGAATTATTTTTCTATCTCTAAAATGTCCAGACCATTTTATTCAAATTGTGCATAAATCCAGGATCTTATAAATATTTCCGTCCCAGCCTACGTTCTTCCTGATCTCCCTGTGCATTTCTGCTCTTGTTATTCTGCCTAGAGAACTAAGGAAAAGAGATGAGGAGAGAAAGGAAGAGCAGCCCAGCAGCAGACCCCTCAGCCCACATGTTTCTCTCCGCAGCCGGCCCAGCCCAGTGCCCAAACGGCCACCTGCTCTGTTTCCCCTCATTCTCCCTCGCTCCAGACACATAGCGCTCGCGCCGTCGCGCCGTGAGCTCACGGACGTCGAGGCTAGCGCCTGCCTGTGCCCCTATAAAGCCCCGCAGCGACCCCTAGGGTTTCCTCCTCCCTCCTCCTTCCCTCCTTGCGCCGCCATCTCTCTTCCTCCCCTCTGTTTTCCCTTCTTCCTCAAGATCAGAGAGCACCACCGAGAGCAGAGAAATAAACCGTCGATGCCCATCGTCGTTCTCGCGGCCGGAGGGCCTCAAGCTCGTCTTCGACATGTCGTCCTACACCCCGTCACCCTCCTCGAACGATCCCCCCAGTTAGTTGGGCGGGAGCCTCCCCAACGCGCCTCCCTGCCGTCGCCGTCGCCATGGCCGGTCGAGCCAAGCCGAGCTCGAGCCCGGTGTCGTCCACGTCGTGGTGGCCTTCTTCTTCCTCTGGAGCGACCTCCACGAGCCGGATCGCCAAGTCCAGCGCCCCGTCGCGGTCTTCTTCCCCTGCTTCCTCTACGTCACGGATCGAACACCATCTCGCCTTCACGCCATCGGCCACGTCGTCTCCCTCCTCTGCTTCCACTTCCTTCACGGTCAGAATTTCGACAAGGTTCAGAGCTCCCTCCCGTCGTCTCCGGCGTGTATCCGTCGACCTCGTCGTATCATATGGTGAGCTGGGTAACGCCCCTTCCTCTCCGTTCCTTCCTCTCGATGTTTGATCACACGCATGCCTCGCCTGATCATCACCATGCCGCGCGCCCGAGGTGAGCATGAGCTTGTGCCCCGCACACGCACACGCCCCTGCACCTAGAAGCCCCAAGCACACGTGCTCCTTAGCCTATCCCGCACACCCGCCGTGGCCTCCCAAGCCCCGTCATCACCACGGCTGACCTCGCCGGCTCCGTCCTCGCAGCCGTCGTCTTCTCCGCCTATACAGAGAGGTTCGGCCCTGGGCAATGTATTAATGAGCCGAACCCCTTTCATTGCACAAGCACACCACTAGCTCAGCTGGTCAGCCCGCACGCACACATGCAGGAGGTCCTCGGATAGAATCCCAGGGTGCCCCGAATTGTTTTGCCCCTCTTTTACTTATTTTTCCCCCACTCCTGGGCTGCTGCGGCGTGCTACAATTCGGCCCGTGCATGTTTTTTCCCTCTTCCATGCGTTTTAGCATTTATTCTTTATCATGCATATTTTCAGAAAATTGCCATCATTTTAAAATGCTCATGTTTAATTAACCGTGCATCATATGCAAATACTTTATATATGTAAAATGCTTAGAATTTTGTGTAGATTAATATTTTGCCACTTTCATCCATGTTAAAAATGTTTAAAATGTTGTTTGATTAAATTTGCTCAAATGCCATGTTAAAATGCTTTAATTCAACTATTAAACCGTAGCTAGGTTTTAAATAAATTATATATGTAAATGGGGTAGAAAAATGCCTAATTTAATTTGGTGTACTTGCTTTGCATGTTTAACAACTCTAAAATTGTGTTTAAGGCAGAATAGTACCAAATCTAATATATGCTCATGAGGTTTTTCCGGACCTGTTGTTTGTTGTTCCGGCCTCATTTAAATTTGCCTTGATAGGTAGTTTTTCATATGCTTCACCCCTTGCCATGTTTAACAACGTTTAATATTGTTGGGTACATAACGAGTGAGAACTAAATAATTGATGTGGTGTTCCGTTAATATGCAACTTGTTGCATATTGAGCTCCACTTAATTTGTAGTGTTGTTTGTTGCACTTTGTCATGCCATGCCTCATTAAACCGGACATGCATCATACTTGGTTGTGCATCATGCCATGTGTCTGTGGTGGTTGTTTACTATGTTGTTTGTTTCTTTCTGGGTTGCTTCTCTCGTTAGCTTCGGTTTCGTTCCGGAGTTGTGAGGATTTGTTCGACTACGTCCGTTTGTCTTCTTCATGGACTCGTTCTTCTTCCTTGCAGGATTTCAGGCAAGATGACCTTTACCCTCGATATCACTTCTATCTTTGCTTGCTAGTTGCTTCGTTCTATCGCTATCCTGCACTACCTATCACTTGTTTACCATGCCTCCCATATTGCCATGTCAGCCTCTAACTTTTCCACCCTTCCTAGAAAACCGTTGTTTGGCTATGTTACCGCTTTGCTCAGCCCCTCTTATTGCGTTGTTAGTTGCAGGTGAAGTTGAAGATTGCTCCATGATGGACAGGATTATGTTGGGATATCACAATATCTCTTATTTAATTAATGCATCTATATACTTGGTAAAGGGTGGAAGGCTCGGCCTTATGCCTGGTGTTTTGTTCCACTCTTGCCGCCCTAATTTCCGTCATACCGGTGTTATGTTCCCGGATTTTGCGTTCCTTACGCGGTTGGGTGATTTATGGGACCCCCTTGACAGTTTGCTTTGAATAAAACTCCTCCAGCAAGGCCCAACATTGGTTTTAACATTTGCCACCTAAGCCTTTTTCCCTTGGGTTCTGCAGACTCAAGGGTCATCTTTATTTACCCCCCCCCCCCGGACCAGTGCTCCTCCGGGTGCTGGTCCAAACTGAGCGATGTCCGGCGCTCCCTGGGCAATCAGGGTCTATGCCAACCCGACGTCTGGCTCATCCGATGTGCCCTGAGAACGAGATACGTGCGACTCCTATCGGGATTTGTCGGCACATCGGGCGGCTTTGCTGGTCTTGTTTTACCATTGTCGAAATTTCTTGTAAACCGGGATTCCGAGTCTGATCGGGTCTTCCTGGGAGAAGGAATATCCTTCGTTGATCGCGAGAGCTTATCATGGGCTAAGTTGGGACACCCCTGCAGGGTATAATCTTTCGAAAGTCGTGCCTGCGGTTATAGGCAGATGGGAATTTGTTAATGTCCGGTTGTAGATAACTTGACACTTGACCTCTTTAAAATGCATCAACCGCGTGTGTAGCCGTGATGGTCTCTTCTCGGCGGAGTCCAGGAAGTGAACACGGTTTTGGGTTATGTTTGACGTAAGTAGTCTTTAGGATCACTTCTTGATCACTTCTAGCTTCTCGACCGTTCCGTTGCTTCTCTTCTCGCTCGTATTTGCGTATGTTAGCCACCATATTTGCTTAGTGCTTGCTGCAACTCCACCTCTTTACCACTTCCTACCCATAAGATTAAATAGTCTTGATCTCGCGGGTTTTGAGATTGCCGAGTCCTCGTGACTCACCAGATACTATCACAACAGTTGCAGGTGCCGATGATAGCAGTGCAGATGATGCAACCGAGCTCAGATGGGAGCTCAACGAAGATCTTAGTTGTTGCTATGTTTTGTTTCATGTTGATCAGTAGTGGAGCCTAGTTGGGACGATCGGGGATCTAGCAGTTGGGTTATCTTCTTTTCTGTTGGCTTCGTCCGTAGTCGGACTATGTGTGTGTACTCTGAATGATGTATGATTTATTATATGTTCACTGTGTGAAGTGGCGATTGTAAGCCAACTCTTTATCCCATTCTTATTCATTACATGGGATTGTGTGAAGATGACCCTTCTTGCGACAAAATCACAATGCGGTTATGCCTCTAAGTCGTGCTTCGACATGTGGGAGATATAGCCGCATCGTGGGTGTTATACTACGGCCGCAAGGGGAAGCACGACCGCGAGGCCGGCTCCTCCTCGGGCCGCCGCCGCGGATCCGTGAAGAAGGAGGAGCCCGCGTCACCGCCGCGCTCCTCCCGTCGAGCCCCCGTGCTTGCCCCCTCCACCATTGCCCCTAGGCCCGCCGGCGAGCGCGACCGACAGTACATCTGCGCGGACGTGTGCCGCAGGTACTGGGAGACGAGGACGCCGGTCCCGTGGAGTGACGTCCACCTCCCCAACGGATGGCACCTGTCTGCGGACCGGGTCCCCACCCCGCCGGTGCCGGCGACCGGCCGTGCCCGGCGGAATGAGATCGCGCGCCGCCGCCGCCTCCTCCCCGACGACCTGTACTACGACCACAGGTATGCCCCCGACTCCCCGATGTGGGACACATGGTTCCAGGACGAGCACGACACGCGCCGCGCGTCGTACTTCGACGACACGATGTCGGGGCCGCGGCGGCCACGTGCAGAGGCGCGCAGGCATACGCGGGTGCGTGGCCTGACGCCCACGCCGTCGCCTTCCCCGTCTCTGTCGCCACCTCCACCTCCCCGCATGACAGCGGAGGAGGAGGCCCGTCTCGTGCAGCGTGTCATGGAGGACTCCATGAACACGCATGACGAGCGGCAATGGGACGGCCTGGAGGAGGCCATGGCCCTCTCTGCCGCCGGCGACGTCGCTTTCCTGGAGCTGCATATGGCGGACGTCGGCCGCGACGTCGCCTTCCCGGAGGACGCGATGGAGGAGGAGCTGCCGGCCGCGTTCCACGGGCTGCTGGGCCAGGGGTGGGGCTGGTCCTACACTGCTCCGGAGATGGCCGCCGGCGTGGGCGTGAACTGGTGCGCCACTCTGCCGCGGTCACCGGAGCGGGAGGCCTCGCCACGAGAGGAGGCGGTGCAGGCACCTCCGGCCTTCCAGGCCTCCCCCATCTACCACGCACCGCCGGCCCACCTGTGAACGCCGCCGGCCTACGTCGACCTCGTCAGCGACGACGACGACACCGGCGGCCAGTGAAGACGGCGACGGCCACGGCACCGACGGGCGCGACAGGAGCGCGTGGGAGGCGTTTTTTATTTTGTTTTTATGTTAATTATGAAACTAGGCCTTTTAAGTGGCCGTGAAAACTGAGCCGTTTTGTGGCCGTGACCCCTATATATGTTTTATGTTTTTTAAATGCGTTTATTTACTTTTTTAGTCATTTCATTCTAGTTTTTATAGTTTTTTTATTCACGTCCACCCCGAATACGATTTGGGATGCGGCCGCACGATGGGCGCACACACGATCCAACGGACAAAGCCGGACACGGGTGAACCCATCGGCGCCCCAAAAAGATAAAATTCGGTCAATCCGGACGTCCGTTTGGTGGCCTTACTCTTCTGCTGCGAAAGATGCGGGAATTCGAGACATTTGTTGCCTTCAGAAATACGTACATGGGCATTTTTTGCACTTGATAGCTAGGACTAGCTGCGGTAGACTTTATCACTGTGGAAGTACTTGCAACACACAGCTCAGCTTTGATCAGTGCACTACGCGTGGCGTACTAGCAAGCCTTGCATAATTGAGCTCATGATCTGTGTGGCGAGGAAGCACTCGGCCAAACCTGCATGCACGTACCGTGTCCGGCGTGCGAGGAAAAGACAATACAATCGGCGGGGGGTCGCCCTCGGTCCATACAGAATCATCCAGCTGCCTCCCACCGAGTCAACCCAAAACCCCAAAGCCACACGAACCGGAAGCGGAAACAAAGGCGGCAACACAAAGTAGAGAAGGCATGGGCCGTATTGGCCAGGACGAAGGGTGCACGAAACTCCGACGTGCCATTCCATTTCCACACCTATAAATACCCAACCCCGTCGCCGCTCACTAAACCACACCCAAACACGTAGTGCACCTGTTCCACTAAAAGATCATCAGCATTCAGCAGAGCTACACTTAGCTCCAAGCCACCGAGAGAAAATGGCCGGCTTCTCGTACACGAGCCACGTTGCAGTTGCACTGGTTTCGGTGCTGCTGCTGAGCCTCGCGCACGGCTCCCCGGGGCTGGGGGCCAGGAGGCTCATGGAGCTGTACAAGCCGGACCCCAGCGAGCTCCTCACGTACCACAACGGCGCCGTGCTGCAGGGCGCCATCCCGGTCTCCGTGCTCTGGTACGGCCGCTTCACGCCCGCGCAGAAGGCCGTCGTCTCCGACTTCCTCCTCTCGCTCACCGCCGCCTCCCCGGCGCCGACCCCGTCCGTCTCTCAGTGGTGGAACACCATCCACCAGCTCTACCTCTCCAAGGCCAAGGGCGCCAACGCCAAGCGCGCGACGCAGGTGGCGCTCGCCGGGCAGGTCTCCGACGAGGGGTGCTCGCTCGGGAAGAGCCTCAAGCTGCCCCAGCTGGCGGCGCTGGCGGCGAGCGCCAAGCCCCGGAAGGGCGGCATCGCGCTGGTGCTCACCGCGGAGGACGTGGCCGTGGAGGGCTTCTGCCGGAGCCGGTGCGGCCTGCACGGCTCCGACGCCAGGGCACGCACCGCGTACGTGTGGGTCGGCAACTCCGCCTCGCAGTGCCCCGGGCAGTGCGCGTGGCCGTTCCACAAGCCGGTGTACGGGCCCCAGGCGCCGGCGCTGGTGCCGCCAAGCGGCGACGTCGGGATGGACGGCATGGTGATGAACGTCGCCAGCATGGTCGCCGGCGCGGTCACCAACCCCTTCGGCGACGGGTTCTACCAGGGCCCTAGGGAGGCGCCGCTGGAGGCCGCCACGGCGTGCTCGGGGGTCTACGGGAGCGGCGCGTACCCCGGATACGCCGGGAACCTGGCGGTGGACGCCACGACCGGGGCGAGCTACAATGCCAACGGGGCCAACGGGAGGAAGTACCTGCTTCCCGCGCTGTTCGACCCTGACACGTCGACCTGTTCAACCTTGGTGTAATTTACTATAATGGTGCAATTTGTAAGGATACGTAGTAGCAGTACTGTGTATAGGATGATCGATGAGAGATGATGCTCTGTTTTGTTTTGAAATGCTCTGTTTCTTGCGTGTGATCTTCGCAGAGGCGTTGCTACCACTGTTGCCGCACCGCTTACAGGCCCATCGGTTCAGAAATTGCAACACCGGCTGTTCAGAAACAAGAACAGAGGAAATTGCAGCACTGGCTGGGCACGGACTATATAACTGTGACATGTAAAGGATACCTGAAAATGTTTTTATTCGAGCAATAATGCAGGCATATGACAATTTATCATCATGGATCCAAAACTTTGATATTCTCCAAAGAACTTTCATCCTAAACCTAAGCAAAATCCCGGTAATCTAGATTAATTTAGAACTCTTTTGATTCAAAGGAATTCCACAGGATTTTTTAAGGGTTAAAATCCTTAGGATTTTTCCTACATTGGTCGTTCGATTTATAGAATGTTATAATTTTTCCCTATGAAATCATGCGTACTAGATTTCATTGAAAATCTAGCATCCAGTGAAATTCAAGTGAGCATGCCACTTTAATCTTTTATTTTTTCTATTCCCGCATTTTGAGAATCCTACGAATCAAAGAGGGCCTTAGTTTGTCATATTTTTCCTTCAAAGGGTGAAAAATATTTGACTCATAAACATTAATAAAGTAGAAGGTGAAAAAAGCGACGAAAATCAATACAAACATGACCACTTGCCAACTACTCCCTCCGTTCCGGAATATAAGGTGCATCAGTTTTTGTGCAAGTCAAATTTATATATGTTTGACCAAGATTATAGAAGAATATATCAACATCTACAGCACAAGACAAATGAAATAGGGAAAATACTTTGTGTGATCTAATCATATAATTTGATACCGAAGATATTGAATTTTTTCTACTAAACATTATCAGACATGCATATGCTGGACTTCCAAAAAAAAAACACCTTACATTCCGGAATGAGGGAATACTTCCAATTTCCAAACCATGAACACCCACCACCGCACAAGCAGATGTTCGTAAGATCTCAGCATGCTACACCCTTAATGCCCGGATACATGGCTTCCGAGCTTGCAAAGGTACCCCAAAGAAAACACAACGATCATAACATTAAAAAAACACAAAATCGACGGTGCATCAATCAAGCAGCCGCAGACGGCTATCCATGGCACTACTGTTCTTATCTTTGCTTCCGGATAACTTCTCTCTCATGATGTCAGGTCGAGGTCAATCACCCACCTTCTTGCATTTCCCCTGATTACCTTCTCAAGGAGGCATAAAATCACCTTGTCACAACCAGGACAAGCGGCGTGTGAGCTGATGATAAACTTATATCTATTTTTCTACGAAGAGATCCTTGGAAACAGATTTGGCTTGTACATTAATTAAATAGAATAAATTTGACAGTTAATTGACGAAAAATGTTGTCCAAACCGAGACAAAAAATGATCACATACGAACTACTTCCAAGTATGAACACTCACCACTTCATAAGCAAACCTCCCTAAGCTCCTAACATGCTACACCTGAATACCTAATGACCTCCAACACATGGATTCCCAACTCGCAAAGGTACCCGCAAAGAGAACACAACAATTATGACAACAAGCAACACCATCCTTGGACGCCTATCCTACGAGGTCACCCTTCTTGTCTTTGCTTCCGGATGACATCTGCTTCAGATGTCAGGTCGAGGGCAAGGGGCCACCTTCTTGCATTTATCCCTAGTTGCCTTCTTCTTTAGAAGGCAACCACTTGTTTTGCCAGAACCAGGACAAGCAGCCCGAGCTAGCAATAAAGTTGCAAAAAGAAAAGAAAAATGCGAAGAGAGCCCTGGAAACAGGTTACAGTGGATGAGACGCAACTATTGTGTTCTTCAATGACACATTTGTTCCGTTGTGAAGCGACCTTCATTTGTGCTACTAAATTGTCTGAAAAGTAACAACCCCCCCCCCCCCCCCCCCCCAAAAAAACCCACATGAGTGTTTCAAATCCAGGGCCTCTTTGATTTGTAGGGTTTTTAAAACACAAGAAAGACATAGAAATTAAGTGGCGTGTCATATGTTGAATCCTATAGAATTAGTAAACCAGAGGAACTTGGAGCGGTGGATGTTTGATGCCCTAGGAAAACAAAGGAATAATACAAAGAGGTTTTGAGTGGATGACATTTTCCCTCTAAAATAGAGTGCAAAGCAATGCTTAGGTGTTTTCCTAAGGTTTCCAATCCTACGAATCAAACAACATATGTACTCCCTCCGTCCGGTGAAGAGTGTACATCTAGAAATTTTAGGACAAATTACGGAGTTAGTAAAAAATGCATTGGAAAGATGCAAGTCAACATATCTCTTCTCTTTAATTATCCAACCCCCAATGAGCTAAGTGCATGTAGAAATTAAGAAGACCATGTGTAGACTGCTATTGGTCTTGATTACCGTGTGATGAGAGAGAATATTGTTTTCTACTTTAAAGTGCATTGGGAAGATAGGAGTACACTCTTTTGTGGACAAATTTTGAAGCTAGATGTACACTCTTCACCGGAGGGAGGGAGTACATATTTTTTGTAAGGATATAAATCTTCCATTCCTTTGAATCAAAAGAGCTCTGAATTTCCACTGTACCTTTTTTCTTCTCCCACTGCAGATTGCTGAACCCTTATCCGCACAGGCCATCACAAGTGGGTAGTGCCTCGCGAGAAGTTTCCTCGCTCAGCTATACGGATGAGATCGAACATTTTGACTTCCCAAAGCCTGGGCCATCCGGTCATCCAAGCAAATATGATAGTAGACCCACACCACTCTACACTCTTCTAATGCTACATACTGGCATCCGGTGAACCAGTGAAGGTTGCATCCGAGGGAGGGAGGAAGGATGGCAGTGATCCGCTTCTCCGCACCACGTCCAGCCTGACCGTGATACAACCAGCGCACGAGCGCTCACTGCCAAGCCCCGTCTGTCGACCTGAAGGAAAGATTAGTGTATTATTTCAGACTGTCGCAGCACGAAAGACACAGCCTGTACACCCGATCGGCAACGTGATCCAGCGACTGTAAACCGGATCGCTTGTGTCCCCTGCCCGCACGCGCAGCCGTTCTGTCTCCTGATCAAACAGCCCGGGAAGGCGAAACCAGCTCTTGTTTGTCGCCCATCTCCGGCTGTTTGTAGCCAAGCCATTGACCTACGGATTTTTGTTTACGTTCTAGCCTCACCCCCAACAGCTCAGCGAGGCTAGAGTTTTCAAGACGCGGCAACCTTTGCTACGAGCGGCGGACAGCTGTACCTTGAGATCTGCATGACGCTGACCCGAGGGAAGCTCCCCGGAACGGACGTAGCTGCGCTCTGCCATGCCCATGGCCAAGCCTCTATAAATAAGCGGTTCGCCATTCACTTTGCTCACATCTCAGCATCGATCACACATTCATCGAGCTCTTTCCCGCTCTGTCATCAGTCTCTGTAGTCAGCTTGAGCAAGCCACACTCTGTTCTTCGATCACAACCACAAGTCCTCTGAAATGGCATTCGTTTGTGCGAAGGCAGTGCTGCTTTCAGCGGCGGTGCTTGCGAGCACCGCACAGCTTTGCATGGGCGGGAGGCGGCGCATGGAGCTGTACCGGCCGGACCCGGTCGACATGCTCTCCTACCACAACGGCGCCGTGCTCCACGGCGACATTGCCGTGTCCGTCCTCTGGTACGGCGACTTCAAGCCGGCGCAGAAAGCGGTGATCCTCGACTTCCTCCTCTCGCTCACCGCCGAGACCCAGGCCGCCTCACCGTCCGTTGCGCAGTGGTGGAGCACCATCGACCAGCAGTACCTCTCCCCCGCGAGCGCCAAGTCCAACGGCGCGAGCGAGAAGACTCGTATCCTGCTCGCGGACCAGCTCTCCGACGGCGAGTGCTCCATGGGCAAGTCCCTCACCCTGGAGCAGATCACCACCCTGGCCGCGACCGCAAAACCCAAGAAAGGCGGCGTCGCGGTGGTCTTCACGGCGCAGGACGTGACGGTGGAGGGCTTCGGCATGGGCCGGTGCAGCCTGCACGGCTCCGACGCCAGCTCCGGCACGACCCACATCTGGGTCGGCAACCCGGAGACGCAGTGCCCCGGCGCGTGCGCGTGGCCCTTCCACCAGCCCGCCTACGGCCCCCAGGACGCGCCCCTCGTGGCGCCCAACGGCGACGTCGGCGCGGACGCCATGGTCATGAACCTCGCTAGCATGCTCGCCGGCGCGGCGACCAACCCGTTCGGCGACGGGTACTACCAGGGCAGCAGCGACGCCCCGCTGGAGGCCGCCACCGCCTGCCCGGGAGTCTTCGGCAACGGCGCGTACCCTGGCTACGCCGGCGACCTCAAAGTGGACCAGGCCACCGGGGCGAGCTACAATTGCAATGGCGCGCATGGCAGGAAGTACTTGCTTCCTGCGCTCTACGACCCTTCCAAGTCCGCTTGTGGCACTTTGGTCTAGTCACTGTAGTGCATTCCAGCATTATTTTTGTTGTTCTTCTGTTCAGAAGTTAGTGTATATATGTCAGAACTGAAGCAATGTAATTCTTTCATCGATGAGATCCTCATGTGTCGGCAATAATGTTGATCAACGAAATGAAATCGGGTTATTCTCAATGGTGCAATGTCCATTTATTTCTGAATCTATTTTGAATTTTATTGCAAGGATGTTTCTAAGTTTTGTGGAAGAGCTTTTGTGACATGAGGCTCATTTGCTATTTTTCGATCATTAATGCATGACTTCACTTTCACTTATAATATGTCACCATAATTAGTATAAGTATATGTGAAACGGAAATGCATAATAGAGCTCATGCTCCATGGAACCTTTTACGTGAAGAGTTCAAATTAAAAAGAGGAGATTAAACAGTGTAGAGAGCCCCGCTCCCGCTCCCTCGAGCCCTCCCCCGCTTCCCGCCGGCGGCCACTCCGGCCCCGGTGTCCACCAACCCCGCCGCTCTCCGCCCGGACGCGGCGTCCGCTCCATGGCATGTGGCTCGCGGAGCCCGCCTTCCGTTTCCGCGCCGTTCCAGGGCGAGCGGCCGGTCGTTTCCGGGCTGGGGCTGTCTGGCTCACCTGGATCTCCCCGCTCCTCGTCGGTCGCAGGGGTCGGACAGGAGGTGGATATTCGGTGGCTACTGGCCCCTGGAGGAGGAAGGGCCCGTCCCGCAAGGCTATGTGGCGACGCCGCAAGGCGTTACGCCGCCAGCAGGAGGTGGCCCGTCCGGGGTTGTCTTCCTCCTCCGAGCGGCATCTGATCCCGCCGGACCTGTATGGTCTCTGCTTCGATGCTTCGGGGAAGGCCATCGCCGACAGGACTGCACCAAGGAGCCTCTCTGCATTCACTGCGGGCTATCGGGACATGTTTCCTCGCAGTGCTCTAGGCTGCGCAGCCCGATCTCGGCTGAGGAGCTCCGCAGGGTGGTCATCGCCAAGGCCTCCAGGGACAGACCAACGCCTCGGTCGGGCAACGGCTGGGAGCGTAGACTGTTGGAGCCCAGGCAGAGCGCGCCGAGTGCGCCGCTCTTGTCGGTTGCACCCAGTCCCCTTCCCGTGTCGTCCCCCCTTCCGGTGGCTGCGCCCCTGTCGGAGGTGTGCATCGTTTAGAGGTCGGCTGGCATGGAGGATCTGGAGCGTCGTCTCCAGCTTGCGGTGGTCGTGTACGTGGCGGTGCCAGGCCGCCGGTGTCATGTGAAGAGGCAACGGTAATGCTTGCGGCTCAGCTGGACATTCCCAGGCATCGATTTTTGGTTCACAAGTATTTCCCGGAGGACTTCCTGGTCGTTTTTGCTTCACACGAGTTCAGGAACAGAGTGCTGGCGAGGCCGGTGGTTCAACAGCAGGGCGTTCGGCTACATATCAAACCTTGGCTGCGCTAGGCTCAGGCGACGGCGAGGTGCATGCGTGTCCAAGCTGACATTTTGATTGAGGGTGTGCCTTCCCACGCATGGACCAAGGATACGGCAGCGGAACAGCTCGGCATCTCCTGCCTGATCGACAGCCATGCGCCACAGACGGAGAATCATGAGGATCTCTCCCTCTTCAAGCTAAGGGCGTGGTGCGTTGATCCTGATGAGGTACCGGTCAGCCGTCGGCTTTGGGTTCCAGAGACAGTGGCTGCGGATCCTACAGAGTGGCGTCCTTCCTTCCAGCATCTGTTGGAGTACCCCACACTGATCCACATTGGGAGATTGAGAGATTTCTCGCCGCCAGACATGTGGCATTGGAGCTCGAACGCGGACAGCGATAGTGGTCAGAGTGGATTGCCAGATAGTTCACTTGTTCGTTCGCAGGAGGAGATTGGACGGGTCGAGAGGTGTTCGTGATCGCCGTGGATTGGATCGGTACGGCGCTGGATCGGTGGCGGGCGGTGATGGCCGCTCGTACAGGCAGGCTCTCGAGGGGTGGGTGGGCCTGTCTGAGTGGAGACTGCCCCCGATGACGTCGCATAGCCTGAGGGCCCTGCAGCAACGGGTACCCAATCGGGTGGTGGTGAGTGACCCGGGTCGGACCCCAACGGTCCGCGGAGGAGGTTGGTGGTGCCGGCAGAGTTGGTGGAGCAGGCCGCTGAGAAGACACCTGGTGGTGAGTTGGAATTGGTCAAAAGTGACGAGTTGGGCATAGCAGATGACAACGACAAGGCACAGGCTGATGGAAGTGGAGAAGGGAAGGTCGGGCAGGCGGATAGGACGATGGCCTCGGATCCCGTTGCTTGTACGGTGGTTGGCTCTGTTCCAGCTACTATCGATGCTGGATGTCTGTCCCAGGTGGACCAGGATAGACCGATGGAGGCAGCCGGTCCTTCACCGGTCGTCGCGGCCTCGGATGTTGCTGTCCTATCGGTGGGATGCGCGGGGGCCAGGATGGAGGGGGCTCGGGATTTTCTGCTCCCCTCGCCGGGCCTTGCCGCTGGTGGATGAGGGTGACTTGGTGGGTAGGGCTACCCAGGAGCCGGCGCATCAGATCCAATTGCCCCGGGACCCAGTGGTGGGAGATTCGGCTGCCACCCATGTTGATCTGGGTGGGGCCCCTGTACTTGACCTGGTTTCATTGGACACGAATCCCCAGGTTGATCTGGTGATGCCATGCATGGATGTGACTATGTACGTGGGAGAGCCATGCACCGATGCACCTCAGTCTATTGTGGTGGCACAGCCTGTGCAGTTGGATCAACTGCAGGCGAATGTTACGGCTAAGGAATTAGTGGCTCTAGGTAATATCAAGTCATTCTGCGCCGGTCTACTCAAGAAGTTGGCTCCGCCGTTACTCAAGGAGATTGAGGGTGCCCGTGGCGTACGGCCGGGCCAGGACCCTTTCACACCAAGGCGGACGACCAAATCGGTGGTGAGCTCGGTGGGTGGTGGAAGGAAGACCAAAGCGACGGTGGCTGAGTCAGTGCTCTTGAAGGCTTTGGGGGTTGCTTGCGATGAGTTGGAAGTTTTAGATGACATACTTGGTCTACTTCGATCCGTGTTTGACTCGCCACTGCACGAGCAACAGTTGAAAGCCATTGCGGTGATCTTCGGGAAGACCGTGCATACCAACCTATCGGCATAGTTCGAGTCGGCTGCTATGGCGGTCGCGTAGGCAGGGCTGCGCCACGGTACGGACATGGAGGACTTCTTTTACCCATGTCGTACAACTCTATGGACGTAGTGTGCTGGAATGTGCGGGGCTTGAATAGCCCGGTCAAGAAGAAGGCGCTGAGAGAGTTTGTTGCTTCTTTGTGCATGGCGATCATGTGTATTCTGGAGTCTAAACTGGAACATGTTGACCAGTATATTATCTTGCAATGCTTAGGTCCATCTTACAATGATTTTGCATACCTCCCGGCGTCCGAGACTAGAGGCGGAATCATAGTGGGATGGGACTCCTCACGTGTCCAGCTTACTAATTTCGCCCTTGATTCCTTCTCTCTGTTTGGATATGTTGCGCCGAGGGAGGGGAGCCCGTGGTGGATCTCGGTGGTCTATGGACCACAAGAAGACTACCAGAAAACTCAGTTTCTCCAGGAGTTGACTGAGAGGAGGATGATGACCCACAAGTGTAGGGGATCTATCTAGTCCTTTCGATAAGTAAGAGTGTCTAACCCAACGAGGAGCAGAAGGAAATGACAAGCGGTTTTCAGTAAGGTATTCTCTGCAAGCACTGAAATTGTAGGTAACAGATAGTTTTGTGATAAGGTAATTTGTAACGGGTAACAAGTAATGAAAGTAAATAAAGTGCAGCAAGGTGGCCCAATCCTTTTTGTAGCAAAGGACAAGCCTGGAGAAGTTCTTATAATGAGAAAAGCGCTCCCGAGGACACATGGGAATTACCGTCAAGCTAGTTTTCATCACGCTCATATGATTCACGTTTGTTACTTTGATAATTTGATATGTGGGTGAACCGGTGCTTGGATACTGCCATTTCTTGGACAAGCATCCCACTTATGATTAACCCCTATTGCAAGCATCCGCAACTACAAAAGAAGTATTAAGGAAAACCTAACCATAGCATGAAACAAGTCGATCCAAATCAGCCCCTTACGAAGCAACGCATAAACTAGGGTTTAAGCTTCTGTCACTCTAGCAACCCATCATCTACTTATTACTTCCCAATGCCTTCCTCTAGGCCCAAATAATGGTGAAGTGTCATGTAGTCGATGTTCACATAACACCACTAGAGGAGAGACAACATACATCTCATCAAAATATCGAACGAATACCAAATTCACATGACTACTAATAGCAAGACTTCACCCATGTCCTCAGGAACAAACATAACTACTCACAAAGCATATTCATGTTCATAATCAGAGGGGTATTAATATGCATTAAGGATCTGAACAAATGATCTTCCACCGGATAAACCAACTAGCATCAACTACAAGGAGTAATCAACACTACTAGCAACCCACATGTACCAATATGAGGTTTGGGTACAAAGATTGGATACAAGAGATGAACTAGGGTTTGAGAGGAGATGGTGCTGGTGAATATGTTGATGGAGATTGACCCCCTCCCGATGATAGGATTGTCGGTGATGATGATGGTGATGATTTCCCCCTCCCGGAGAGAAGTTTCCCTGGCAGAACAGCTCCGCCAGAGCCCTAGATTGGTTTCGCCAAGGTTTCACCTCGTGGCGGCGGAGTTTCGTCCCGTAAGCTTGCTTATGCTTTTTTACAGGGTAAAAGAGTTCATATAGCAGAAGATGGCCACCGGAGGGCCGCCAAGGGGCCAATGAGGCAGGGGGCGCGCCCTGTAAGGGTGGGCGCCCCCCCCACCCTCGTGGATGGTGGGTGCCCCCCCTCAGGTATTTCTTATGCTGAATAATTATCATTAATTCCAAAAATGACTTTCGTGGAGTTTTAGGACTTTTGGATCTGTGCAGAATAGGTTTCCAATATTTGCTCCTTTTCCAGCCCAGAATCCCAGTTGCCGGTGTTCTCCCTCTTCATGTTAAACCTTGTAAAATAAGAGAGAATAGCCCTAAGTATTGTGACATAACGTGTAATAACAACCCATAATGCAATAAATATCGATATAAAAGCATGATGCAAAATGGACGTATCAACTCCCCCAAGCTTAGACCTCGCTTGTCCTCAAGCGGAAGCCGATATTGAAAAATATGTCCACATGTTTAGAGATAGAGATGTCGATAAAAATAAAACACGGACATGAGGGCATCATGATCATTCTTATAACAACAACATATATATATTTTGTCATATGATTTCTTATGCTCAAGTAACAATCTATTCACAATGTCAAGTATGATTCAGAAACTTCATTGAGAACTAACAAACTATAATCTCAGTCATTGAAGCAATTGCAATTTATCATAACATCGGAAAGTGTCAAGAATACAACTTTTCAGCAAGTCCACATACTCAACTATCATTTAGTCTTCCACAATTGCTAACACTCATGCAATACTTATGGTTATGAAGTTTTAATTGGACACAGAGAAAGATAGGGGCTTATTGTGTTGCCTCCCAACCTTTTACCTCAAGGGCAATGTCAACAATAATAGTTCATGCTAACTTACATCTAATTGGATATATATATCAGGATCTTTCCAACACGAGGTGCTTGCCAAAGGATAAAATAAAAAGGGAAAGGTGAAGATCACCTTGACTCTTGCATAATGTAAAAGATAGGCCCTTCGCAGAGGGAGTCAGAGGTTGTCATGTGCTTTTATGGTTGGATGCACGAAATCTTAATGCAAAAGAATGTCACTTTATATTGCCACTTGTGATATGAACCTTTATTATGCAGTCCGTCGCTTTTATTACTTCCATATCACACGATCGTATAAAGCTTATTTTCTCCGCACTAATAAGTCATACATATTTAGAGAGCAATTTTCATTGCTTGCAACATGACAACTTACTTGAAGGATCATACTCAATCCATAGGTAGGTATGGTGGACTCTCATGGCAAAACTGGGTTTAAGGATATTTGGAAGTACAAGTAGTATCTCTACTTGGTGCAAGGAATTTGGCTAGCATGAGGGGGAAAGGCAAGCTCAACATGTTTGAATGATCCATGACAATATACTTTAACTGAGATGTGAGAAAACATAACCCATTATGTTGTCTTCCTTGTCCAACATCAACTCTTTAGCATGTCATACTTTAATGAGTGCTCACAATCATAAAAGATGTCCAAGATAGTATATTTATATGTGAAAATCTCTCTTTCTTTATTACTTCCTATTAATTGCAACGATGACCAAAACTATGTTTGCCAACTCTCAACAACTTTTAGGCCTCATACTCTTGATGTGTGAAGTGATTACTATCCATAAGATCAATATGAACTCTTTTATTTCTTTTTATTCTTTCTATTTTCTCAAGATCATAGTAAGATAGCAAAGCCCTTGACTCAACACTACTCTTTATTATATAGCTCACGGACTCTATTACATAGAGGGATCACAAAGCAAAACTGAAAACTAATTCATACCAAAACTTTATTCTACTAGAACAAGATATTACCAAAAGGATTGAACTAAGTAAAACGGTAAAGATAGGAGTGTGATGGTGAAACGATACCGGGGCACCTCCCCCAAGCTTGGCAGTTGCCAAGGGGAGTGCCCATACCCATGTGATTATGTTCTCGGAGGTGATGAAGGTGGTGATGATGGTGGTGGATAACCGCACATCGAGCGTAAAAGCTTCTCCAGTTTGCGGATAATGCCCTTGAGTGCGATGATATGATCCTTCAACAAAATATTTTCCTGTGTGAGATACTTGTTTTCTATGCAAGCTAACTCAATCATCTTGAAAGCTTCAATCTCAGTTGGGGTAAAGAGGTGAGGAAGAGGTTGAAGGATGTTTTCTTCTTGTGCCACCGGAGCTTGATCCTCCATGGCCTTCTTGATCCCACCATCCTTGTTGATCTCCCTAGGTTCTTCTCTCTTAAGCTCTATCTTCAATAGCCAGACATCCTTGTCTTCATTCTTGAAGGAGGGTAATGTCATGATGCTCTAGATCTATCAGAAAAATAGCTCGAAACAAAGACAGAGGATATTTGCGTGATACGGTGGTCAAAACCTTCGGGAGATTATATAATGAATTTTTGCCGACCAAAAGAAGTATCGTGCAAGAAAACGAAGTCCGGAGAGTGCACGAGGTGCCCACGAGGTAGGGGGCGCACCTAGTAAGGTAGGGCGCGCCCTCCACCCTCGTGGACGCCTCGTGTCCTTCCCGGGTTTAGCCTCTCTGATCTTGTGGTAGATCAACTCTTGTACTACCCATATCATCAATATTAATCAAGCAGGAGTAGGGTTTTACCTCCATCGAGAGGGCCCGAACCTGGGTAAAAACATCGTGTCCCTTGTCTCCTGTTACCATCTGCCTAGACGCACAGTTTGGGACCCCCTACCCAAGATCCGCCGGTTTTGACACCGACATTGGTGCTTTCATTGAGAGTTCCTCTGTGTCATCACCGTCAGGAAGGATGCCGCACCCCGTCTTTAAAGACGGCGCTGTTGCCAAAGGAGCCTTGGTTGTCGGCCAAACTCTCCGGCTAGGCGGTTTTTTAATGACCGCCTGTTCGGCCGCCGCGCCGACGACGACCTCTCGGGTCATCGAAAGCGCTCTCCACATCAGCTCGGAACTCGCCGAGCAGTTAGATCCGATGGAGCTCTCTTCCTTAAACGAGCTCTTGGATCGCATCACCGCCCTGTGAGTCGCTACAGATTACGGCCAGATTGGGCTTAAACCCAATCAGAGAGAGATTGACTTTCCCCAGGTCACCCACCACGTTGAAGTGGTGGAGGAACAATGCGGCGAATCTTCGCCCATCCTAAGGACCAGATATGTCCGGATTCCTGATCCCTCCAAGCCAGACATCTGCGGAGGGGAGGACATCGCCCAAGCCCTGAACCCGAAGTCCGGTAGCAGGCCTGATTCATTGAATAACGTCCAAGAAAACAAGCTTCCGAGTTCGGAAATTTCTTGGCCCCTGAGTCTTAGATCGGGCGAGGTTCCGGATTTAAATCCACCCGCCCACCCAAATATAAGGGATCTATCCAAAATTCGGCAAGAGCCCGGGGAAACAGTACACCATTACTGGGCCAGATTCCTCCTGGTTATGAACAGGATAAAAGACTGCCGCGAGAGGGATGCAATTTCATTCTTCTGTAACAACTGCACGGACATCGGAATCCTCAATGCCATAAGTCGCCGCGAAATTACATGCTTCGCCGACTTGACATCCATAGTACGAAAGTACTGTGCGACAGAAAGCGTTCGAAAAACCGAAACAAAATTCTGGGACAATCCGACCCTGAATTCAATCCCAGTCCAAAACAAAAGGGCGCATTATCGCCAGGCACCTGGGCCACACGGCAAAAAACAAAAACCCTCTATAGGGTATGGAACCGTACTGGAGGGATGGCTCAACGGACCCTGTAAAATTCATAGTACAGAGGAAGTCACACCAACTCATAGCCTTAGAGCATGTTGGATACTCCGGCAGGTGGCCAGAAGTGGCGAGGAGCTTCTAACTCCAGAATCCACAGAGCACCACCCCAGAAATACCAACACGGTATCAACAGTCTTCGAGACCTTCACATCAAACAATGCAAGGAAACGAACGCTCTGCAGCCTTACCGAAGTCTACCAAGTAGTGACAATAAACCCATGGAGCGACACGACCATTACCTTTAATGCCAGTGACGAACCTAAATTCCGGACAGCCCGAGCACCAGCCGCACTGGTCCTCAGCCCGATAGTGGACGGCTTCTGGCTTACAAAGTTACTCATGGAAGGTGGCAGCGGATTGAACCTCATCTATGAGGAAACCCTGCGAAAAATGGAAATAGACTGGAGCCGCATTGAGCGAAGCAACACAACCTTTAGAGGAATAATCCCCAGCCGGGAAGCATGCTGTTCAGGGAAAATCACGCTGGATGTGGTGTTCGGCACGCCGGATAATTACAGATCCGAGGAGGTCACATTTCAAGTGGCCCCGTTCAGCAGCGGATACCACGCTCTGTTAGGGCGAGAAGCATTCACAATTTTTCAAGCTATACCCCATTCGGGTACATGAAGCTCAAAATGCTCAGACCCAACGAAATCATCACCCCTGCTAGTGATCCGGACACAGCGCTCCGCGCTGAAAACAAGATAGCCGCACTAGCCCTAGAGGCACTATCCGAAGCCCTCGTGGCCGAGGAACTAACCGTGTTGCGCTCCACGGTGGACAGGGATGACGTGATACTCGACAAAAGATCCAAGTCCACCTCCTTCAAGCCGGCAGACGAAATAGTCAAGTTCCAAGTTCATCCAACAGACACTATAAAAATGGCCTCCATCGGGGCACAGCTAAGCCCCGATGTAGACGCTGCACTCAGAGAATTCCTATGGGAAAATTGGGACAGTTTTGCCTGGCACCCTTCAGACATGCCAGGAATCCCACACAGGCTGGCCGAGCACAGCCTGAACATCCTAAAAGGATTCAAGCCTGTTAAGCAGACTCTTCGGCGTTTCTACGAACCTAAGAGACAAGCCATGGGAGAGGAGCTAGCCAAACTACTGGAAGCCAGATTCATCAGAGATATAAAACATCCGGACTGGCTAGCAAACCTGGTAATGGTACCAAAGAAGGACAAATCCTGGCGCCTATGTGTTGATTTCAAAGACCTAAATAAGGCCTGCCCAAAGGATCCATTTCCCCTCCCCCGGATTGATCAAATCATCGATGCCACTGCAGGACACGATTCATTGTGTTTCCTCGATGCATACTCTGGCTACCACCAAATCAAGATGGCAGAGTCAGACCAAGCCGCAACGGCATTCATCACCCCATACGGCCCATTCTGCTTCAACACAATGCCCTTCGGGCTCAAAAATGCCGGCGCAACATATCAGCGCATGATTCAGACATGTCTGGCCAACCAGATCAGCAAAACGGTCGAAGCGTACATGGATGATGTGGTCATCAAAACCAAACATGTCGAAACTCTAATAAACGACTTGAGGCTCACGTTCGATAACCTACGAACATATGACATTAGGCATAACCCGGAAAAATGCGTTTTCGGTGTACCAGCCGGAAAGCTGTTGGGCTTCATTGTATCCGGTAGAGGAATTGAAGCAAACCCAGCCAAAATCCGAGCTCTGTCACAATTGGATATTCCAAGAGATCTCAAGCAAACACAAAATTGACTGGATGCGTGGCGGCTCTGAGCCGCTTCATCTCCCGCTTGGGGGAAAAGGTTACCCCTTACCGCCTCCTCCGGCGCACCGAACACTTTGAGTGGACGGATGCTGCCACGGTCGGACTCGAAGAAATAAAAGCCATACTGGCAACAAACCCTGTCCTGGCCGCGCCAAACATCGGCGAACCAATGTTGTTATACATCACGGCAATTCACCAAGTTGTAAGCGCAATCCTCGTCGTCGAACGAGAAACAGACGGACACAAATACCCTGTCCATAAACTAGTGTACTACGTGTCCACTGTCCACTCCATGCAAGTCCAGGTACCCTCATTACCAAAAAATAGCATACGCAGTATTCATGGCATCCCGGAAGCTACGACACTACTTTCAAGAGTGTTCGATAACAGTAGCCTCCAAAGTACCT
Source organism: Triticum timopheevii (assembly GCA_963921465.1). Classification (NCBI taxonomy): domain Eukaryota; kingdom Viridiplantae; phylum Streptophyta; class Magnoliopsida; order Poales; family Poaceae; genus Triticum; species Triticum timopheevii. The sequence continues at coordinate 502,221,495 of OY997272.1, forward strand.
CTTAACGATATCATAAACAACCGCGACGCAACGGGCTGGATTGCCAAATGGGCCATTGAGCTCCTCCCGTTTGACATAACATACAAGCCACGGTGATCCATCAAGTCACAAGCCTTGGCCGACTTTGTCGCTGAATGGACTGAAGCCGAACTCCCTAAAGAGTACGACACATATTCCAACTGGACCATGCACTTTGACGGCTCCAAAATGCTGGCGGGTCTGGGGGCTGGCGTCGTCCTGACGTCCCCAACAGGAGATACAGTCCAATATGTACTCCAGATAATGTATACAGACTCCAACAATGCAGCCGAATATGAAGCCCTTCTACATGGCCTCTAGATGGCAGTCTCTATGGGCATTCAACGCCTAGAGGTGCGTGGGGATTCGAACCTCGGGATATCCCAAATAAACGGAGACTTTGACGCCAAAGATGCGAAAATGGCAGCTTATCGCAACGCCGTCCTAAATATGTCAGCTCGATTCGAGGGTCTGGAATTCCACCATATAGCCCGGGAAAATAATCAGGCAACAGACGTCCTGGCACGCATCAGCGCAAAGCGCGATGCATTCCCCCCCCCCCCAACATCTTCCTGGAAAGGCTATTCAAGCCATCTGTACAATGGGAAGGGGAATCCGGAGTCAACAATCCGAACCAGGCCGCATCACCTGGCCCCGAACACCCTGACACAACTGAAGACTCCATCAACGAAGTCACACCCTCAGCCCACGTAATAATGGCAGTAATTGCCCCGTGGACAGAACCATTCTTAGCCTACTTAACTAGGCAGGAACTCCCCGAGGACCAAAATGAGGCACGCTGCATAGTGCGGCGATCTAAAGCCTATAAAGTCCACGAAGGAGAGCTTTATAAGAAAAGCACCACCGGAGTCCTTCAAAGGTGTATCTCCGAAGAGGAAGGGCGAAACCTTCTGGCGGAAATTCACCCAGACTCGGCGGACACCACGCCGCAGCCCGAGCCCTTGTGAGCAAGGCCTTTCGTACCGGATTTTGTTGGCCGACGGCCCGGGCAGACGCTCAGGAATTAGTCCAGCGATGCATCGGTTGCCAATTATTCGCTAATCAAAGCCACATGCCGCCTACCGCCCTACAAGCCATACCCATTACCTGGCCTTTTGCGGTCTGGGGGCTTGACATGGTTGGACCCCTTAAAGGAGGAACCCACAAGCAAAAATATCTACTGGTCATGGTAGATAAATTCACCAAATGGATAGAGGCCAAGCCTGTTAAGACGGCCGAATCCGGGCCGGTGATAGACTTCATATCCGGGTTTGTACACCGTTACGACGTCCCCCACAGCATCATTACTGACAACGACACAAACTTTACGGCCGATGAAGTTAAACTCTGGTGCAGAAACATGGGCATTAAGCTCGATTACGCTTCAGTCTATCACCCACAAACTAATGGTCAAGTCGAGCGAGTCAACGGTCTAATCATGAGCGGCATCAAACCCAGATTAGTGCGATCCCTCAAGGAATCTAACACGCACTGGGTAGAGGAGCTTGACTCCATACTCTGGGGGCTGCGGACCACGCCGAATCGTACTGTCGGATTCACACCATTTTTTATGGTATACGGCGCAGAGGCAGTCCTGCCCTGCGACATAATTCATGACTCACCTCGTGTGCGCATGTACGAAGAAAGAGAAGCCGAGCTCGATCGGCAGGACAGCTTGGACACATTGGAAGAGGAGCGCGACGTGGCAAAGGCCCGTTCCGCATTCTATCAACAGCAGGCTCGAAGATATCAAAGGAGAGAAGTACGGGCCAAAACTTACAATGTTGGAGAACTAGTTCTACGCCTGCCGGACAAGAAAAAGGACAAACTCAAGCCCAAATGGGAGGGTCCATTCATAATCGACCAAGTCCTGACTGGTGGAGCATACCGTCTGTGAAATGCATCAGACAACCGACTCGAGCCGAACCCATGGAACGCAGCACGCCTACGAAGATTCTACGCCTAGTGTCGGACTCTGTGTTCGTCTCCTTCCTCTGTCACCTTCCTTTTTTTAAAAAATTTAGCTGCCTGGTATTTTTCTCCTCCTCCCTCCCTTCTTTCTCCCAAGCCTTTAGGGGCTTGCCTGCGCGATTTTTCGCACATAATTGACGCGCCACCCGCGCTCATTATACCTGGGGGCTTCTTTATTAGAAGCTTATATACAAGGGCTTCATGCCCTAAACATGTGTGACACTTCCGCTTCAACCTTTTATGCACCATTATATGCATCGATATGACTTAAGTTTTGGCCAAGCTGGGTTGCCTGGCTCCTATGCTTACCCCTACGTTCCCGTTTGTTTGGCTAGGTGGTAAAGGGAGCACCTCTGCGATTGTTACTGCTGGGTCAGCCGGATGTGTACCAAAGACTGGGTGAAGCCGAAAGCTAGCGTTCTTAAGGGAATATTCGGTCGGTGAACTAAAAGATGACTTTTCACTTGTTTATTTATCTGCCCCCAGATGCTTTTCTGCTTTTCTACGCAGTCTGGACATGCACTTTAGGGCATGCCTCCCAGGGAAAGGAACCCCTAACGGAACTATTCTCCCTGGAAGATGTTTCTTACTAACCATGCAATATAACATAACAAGTTGGGCACTTGTCTGCTAAAGCACTTATGACCCCTTTGCCTGGTTTCCATGCATGCCCCGGTTCTTACATAACCGAGAGGGTATTCGGACACACTCTGGACTATCGGGTCCAGAGGTTGAAGTGAAAAGGTCCGCAATGACAAACGATCTACAATCCGGCTAGAAGGCATTTTACATGTCATTTTAAATTACATAGTCAATTTGACTGGGTATATTCTTCTTCAATACCATCCAACAGGCTGTCTAATTTACAGTCCTGTTGGGAATACTTGGTGGCCAGCTCTACCTGGCCATACACTAAACTGACAGGGATCTCCTTCCCGTCGGGCCCCAAAGGGCCGACTTCGACCATGTGGTTTGGGTCAGCCTTTGTGTACCGCATCTTCACCATGGCCCAGGCCTCCCTGGCGCCTTGACGGCAGGCCGATATCTTCCATAAACGAAAGTGCTGCCGCACTCCCTTCAGCTTCTCTGCAAGCTCTTCAAGGCCTTTGGGCAGGGAGAGGGATGCCCACAAAGCCTAGACGACGCCTTGCATCGCCTGCCGAACTCGTTCGTGCAGTTGCAATAGCTCGGGGAGAAGATCCCCCGCAGAACCGGGCATTTCCTCCGCGGGCCGACTTGTCAGCATATCTGCAGACATAGCTCTGTTAATCGACTTCCCCGCCGAACTCTTTTTCGAAGATTCGCTTAAGCACTTACTAAAAATGCCACGTCGAAGTCGCCGATTCTCCTTTACGGAATCAGACAACTGAGCACGAACATCCTTCAGTTCCTCGCCCAGCTGGGTGTTGGCGTCTTGAAGCTTGTTCTTCTCTTGCCTCACCCTCATCAGCACGCTCTCGCCGGCCTTTAACTGGCACAGGAGTTGTTGCTTGTCCGGATTCAATCCGGCCCCATCTGCACTGTTATTGTCAGAATTGCACACATGCCGCACATCCCAACAGAATTACCTTTCGAAGTGTATATTACCTGAGGAAGCCCCTTGGTGCTCTTTGAAGCGGCCAGTGCGGCCTCAAGTTGGGCCTTGCATTCTTCCAGCTCCTGGGACGGTTGCGTATTCTTTTTTGTAAGATCCTGCATATCATATGATCCTTAAATCAGTTATTTTAACTGTTTCAAGTCTCGGGGGCTATTGACATATATAACCATCAGATTTACTCACCCGTATGTCTTTCACATACTGCTCTGTGGCTCTGGCTAGACCATTTTGAGCGGCACGGAGGTACGCATCTCCCGTATTAAAGGCGTCCAATGCCTCTTGGAAAAAACATGCGTCACGAAGAATAGTCCGGCGACGCCTGTGGTTCATGGCACTCTCCACCTCTGAATTTGTGGCAGACAGCCCGTCCGCGTCCTCTGTCGGAGGAACGTCCGGTGCGCGCCCCGTGTTCGCCTCCGCTTCCGGACCCGGCCTTGAAGCCTGGCCGGTGGACATAGTCTGGTGGGCGCTCTTCTTCCTGAGGAGAGCATGAGCGTTAGTGTGACTTGAGGGTATAAACCCTAGGCATTAAAATTGTACGCCCTACCGTTGTGCCGGAATCTCGATCCGGTGCGCACTTCTCTTTAGCCCGCCTGGCTTCAACGACCCTTGTTGGCTACCCACCGCGGGCTCGGCCCTCCGCCTCAAGGATTTCCCCTGCAAAACGAAACACTATTGGTTTACGGCAATCAGAATAAGGCATGGATGGATCCTCTTGAAAGTGCTGGGACTTCGGTCTCGGTTACCTTTGAGGCCGGAAGTAGTCCGTGATAGTCGGCCGTAATGGCCACTAAGGTATTGTCCTTACTCAATTGATGAAACACCCCATCAATTAGCTCCACACATAAGTACGGATCCTCTTGGGAGTCCGGATCGAGGGACCGTTCCGAGTCCTCGGGTTGTGGAGGAGGGCTGTTTATCTCCTTCACGGTCTGGCGCAGCTCCTGCGTTAAAATCGCTAGACTAAGTACTCAATTGTGGGAATTTGAAAACGGGTAGGCAAGTGAAAATGTTCGCTCACCTAGCTTGGAGGACTGTACATGGAGAATCCGCCCCATGGGTTGACACGGAGGAATTCCTCTTCTTCTCCCTTGTACAAAGCGGATAAGATCTTCGTTAGAGTGGCAGCCGAATCCGGCCCCTTGCGACCGCACCGGGTGGCGTCGTCCTCCCCGTTGAAATCCCACATGGGGTGGCCTCTGTACTAAAGCGGCTGCACCCCCCGCGTAATGCATATGGCCATGACCTCGATCATGGTCAGCCCGGAATGAGCCAGCAACCGTATCCGGCTCATCAGGTAAAGGACATCCCTGTCAGTTTCCCTCTGAGGGTTCCGTGGGCGCCACCTCAGGCGTTTCTTCAATGGAGCAATATTGAACTCGGGGAGGCCAATCCGTACAGGGTCCGGCAGGGGGACGTCGTCCATATAAAACCATTCTGAAGGCCAGTCCTCGGACACCTTCTTTGGGGTTCCGGATAGATATCCGGTCCCGGCGATGCGCCATAGTTTGGCTCCGCCCACTTGATAAATTGACCCCTCCTGAGAGCGGGGCACAAGGCAGAAACAATCTCTTCCACAGTGTGAAATGGGCCTTGATGCCCAAAAACATCTCGCAGAGGGCCACGAAGCCCGCAATATGCAGTACGGAGGCAGGCGTGAGGTTGTGTAGCTGGAGGCCGTAAAACTCCAGTAGCCCTCGGAGAAACGGATGAATTGGAAATCTGAGTCCTCTTATGAAATAAGGGACTAGGCATACCCTCTCTCCTTGGAAGGGATTGGGGACGCTCTTCGCCTGCTCTCTGCCGCTATAGGTGGCAATCCCGGCTCGAACTGGGACCATATATGCTGGGGGGAGTAGCCCCTTGGATTGAAGCGCTACTAGTTCGCTATGCGGGACAGAACACTGCTCCCAATCTCCGGGCCGAGGGCTGGAGAGGCGAGAGGAGGAGCTGCCTCGACCGGCCATGGTGGAATGGATCTCTGTCGAAAGCGCTCTGATGAATGCTCGCGGAGGGAAGGTGGTGTGAATTGGATCTAAATCCCCGTCTCTTTTATGGGCGACTCATTTACGCGGCCGGGGGGGGGGTAAATGAAAAAAAAACCTGGCTTTTCGCATTCGTTTGACACGTTGAAGATGGTCATTATTGGGCACGGAAGCTGAGGAGAGCAGTACGCACTAGAAGCCGGACACTATTCGACAGGAACATGGAATTTGGAGAAGAACCCGCCTTGCAATGCCGAAGACAAACTTGCGCGCCAGACTTACCGTCATTGAAGCCTGGTTCGGGGGCTACTGAGGGAGTCTTGGATTAGGGGGTGTCCGGATGGCTGGACTATGACCTTTGGCTGGACTCCCGGACTATGAAGATACAAGATTGAAGACTTTGTCCCGTGTCCGGATAGGACTTTCCTTGGCGTGGAAGGCAAGCTTGGCGATATGATATGAAGATCTCCTCCCATTGTAACCGACTCTATGTAACCCTAGCCCTCTCCGGTGTCTATATAAACCAGAGAGTTTTAGTCCAAAGGACGAACAACAATCATACCATAGGCTAGCTTCTAGGGTTTAGCCTCTCTGATCTCGTGGTAGATCAACTCTTGTACTACCCATATCATCAATATTAATCAAGCAGGAATAGGGTTTTACCTCCATCGAGAGGGCCCGAACCTGGGGAAAAACATCGTGTTCCTTGTCTCCTGTTACCATCCGCCTAGACGCACAGTTCGGGACCCCCTACCCGAGATCCACCGGTTTTGACACCGACAGCTAGCTTCTAGGGTTTAGCCTCTCTGATCTCGTGGTAGATCAACTCTTGTACTACCCATATCATCAATATTAATCAAGCAGGAGTAGGGTTTTACCTCCATCGAGAGGGCCCGAACCTGGGTAAAAACATCATGTCCCTTGTCTCCTGTTACCATCCGCCTAGACGCACAGTTCGGGACCCCCTACCCAAGATCCGCCGGTTTTGACACCGACAGTAGGCCAATAAAAAATGGATTGCATTACCTTATGTGCAGTTCTATCTCCAGCGTGGTGTCCTCCATATGCCTCGGAGTGACACTTGCGTAGGATCTGTTCATATTCATGCTCAGGTACACAATGTCTAATAACACCATCTACTCCTTCTTTGTGAAGGTGTGGGTCATCCCAGAAGTAATGCCTTAAATCATAAAAGAACTTTTTCTTTTGCTGGTATGTGAAACTAGGTGGTATAAATTTAGCAACAATGTAATTAGCATAATCAGCATACCATGGAGCAGTACGAGAATCATTTATGACAACTAATTGTTTATTAGGAAAGCTATCATCAATAGGTAGTGGGTCATCAAGAACATTCTCTAACCTAGACAAGTTGTCTGCAACGGGGTTCTCAGCTAATAAGTCTAGGTTTAGCATCTTTCTTTTCCATAAGATATTTAATAGCAGCATGATCAATGTGAATAGTTACTTTAAAATCAACAATATAAGGTTTGAACTTATCACATGCAAATACAGCTGCTAAGAATTCTTTTTCAATAGTAGCATAATTTCTCTGGGCAGTGTCTAGAGTTTTACTAGCATATTGAATAACATTTAGTTTCTTAGCAACTCTTTGCCCTAGAACAGCACCTACAACATAATCACTAGCATCACACATAATTTCAAAGGGTAAATTCCAATCAGGTGGCTAAACAATAGGTGCAGAAATCAAAGCTTTCTTAAGTATTTCAAATACTTCTACACAATCATCATCGAAGACAAAGGGAATATCTTTTTGTAATAGATTAGTAAGAGGCCTAGAGATTTTAGAAAAATCCCTAATGAACCTCCTATAAAAACCGGCATGACCAAGGAAACTTCTTATACCTTTAATGTCCTTGGGACACGGCATCTTTTCAATAGCATCAACTTTATCTTTATCAACTTCAATACCTCTTTCAGAAATTTTATGCCTGTTGGGGATATAACTATTAGTATAACCCGCCCAGGAGGGGCTGGGTTATACCTACAAGTACTCTTGAAGCCCAAGACCAAGGTTGAAGATGGCGGTTCAGTTAAGGGCCCAAAGCCCAAAGGCGACTTAAGGCCCGTAGAGATAAACCTCCATATGTACATGACTTGTATTGTAAGGCAAGAATAGTTAGAGACCGAGCCGGACACTGTTTATGAGCCGGCCATGACTCTGAGAGCCGCTGGGCGTCGACCTCTGTATATAAAGGGACGACCCGGCGGCGGTTCAGGGCAAGTAACATCAGATCGAAAGCAAGGTCAAGCAATTCCGCTCCCTGGTAATCGAGTCAAAAGCAATCCCACTCAAAACTGGATTGTAGGCTCTTACCTTCACCGTAACTGACCGAACCAGTATAAACCCCGTGTCCTTTATCCCGATTAACCCCTTTAAGCTTCCTAGCTGCAATGGCTCCACGACTAAGTCCTTTCACTAGGACGTCTAACGTGACAATTCCATGATAGTTGGCGCCCACCATGGGGCCAGCGCACGGTGGATTTGAGTTCTTGAAGGGCAACTTCGAAGGGCTCAAGGGATACGCTGTGGGCCGGTTGACCAAGAGTCGTCGCGGCAAGCTCTACATCGACGATGTAGGCTGGGGCCCCGACGCCGGCTCAATTGAGTATGGGTACCGGGTCCCCTTTGGCGGAATTAATGTCTTCATCGGCAATATCGGCAAGCCGGGCCCTGAGTTGGACATCTGCACCGACCTCGTCGAGATGGCTCAGCGTGCGAGACGCGCCCAGGCTTTGCCAGCTGTGAAGCGTGCCTTCGTGGGGTGTATCCATGGAGGACTTTCTGAAGGATCTGCATCTGGCAGTGAGACGACCATCTATTATGATGGTGAGTCGTCCACAGGTGATACGGATTCGTTGTATCAACTGCAAGATGGCGGGCTTGGGGGCTGTTCCGATGGCAGCAGTATTCCGGATCTCCTTGAGCCGCTGAGCAGGGTCGGGATCTTCATGGCCGGCACGCAACCTATTCAAGACTCCACAACTGCGGTAGCAGTGACCTCCGGGTCAGCAGGAGCCGGGGCAGGAGGCCCTGTGCGCTCCCCGACTCAGGTGCTGATGGATCTCACGGATAAGATGACTGCTCTGTTAACCGCCGTGATCAACCTGGCGGATCAAGCTCAACATGATGCGGAAGTGGCGCAGTTAAAGCTAGATATAGTACATGCTAAGGAAGATCTGGCAGCAGAAGATGTCAGGATGACCGTAGAGCGGGTGGCTCTAGACGCTCAAGCTCAGCGGACTCAGGCGCAGACTTTCCGGCTCACGATGGATCAGAACACGTCCAATGAGGTCATGAGGAGAAGATACCAGAAGACTCAGTCTCGGCTCCCTCTGGTTTATGATCCTCGAAACCTCTTCCACACACCCGGTGCAGGGCCCAGTAACCAGCCAGAGATAGACTGGGTTGTGGCACCTGGGTCTGGAACGCCGGTTCAACCACAGGTGATGGGGCCTCCTCGTATGAATACTGCTCCACCTCAGTATGTACCAACACCACCGGGTCATTATTCTAACCCGTTGGAGAACATGATCACTGCGGCGGTACGACTGGCGGCTCTCCCAGTGGAGGGCGACTCTCCGATGGCGGTTGAAACCCGCAGGGTCAGAGAACTTCTTCAGAAGGCTTTAGCACAACATGAGGTGTACTCATATAGCTGGGACATGATTCATTCAACCCCTTGTCCAAGCTGGAGCCCGAGTTATTGCAGGCACATGGACTCAGTGGCCGTTTCAAGCAATGCCCGACACTGTAACCAGCTAGGCGGGCATGACCCGGTGTGCAATGGAGCCTTTAACTTCATGGATCAAGACATAATATGTCAAGAGGCTGAGCGGGCGGCTCAGCAGGCGGCTGAGCAGGCGGCTCAGCTGATGGCTTACCAACCTTTTTGGTTTATCCGATGACTTCTATTAAGGCAGGCATGGCCACCAGGACCGGAGGTGTCCCCTGTCTGGTGCCGGCTCTACGTAACGAGCGCTTGCCCAAGGATTTCAAGGGACCTAGGAAGGTGCCTAATTATACGGCTGACTTACAGCCTGGGGCATGGATTGAAAACTGCGAGATGGCTATGGAGTTACTGGAGGTCAGTGACGCTGCGATGGCCAAGTACTTCATCATGATGTTGGATGGGACTGCCCGCACTTGGTTGAAGGGGCTACCGCCTAATTCCATCGGGTCATGGGCAGAGTTAAAAGCCCGATTCATTTAGAACTTCAAAGATACATGTAAGCAACCCATGTCAATTGTGGATTTGACTAATTGCAAGCAGGAGGAAGGTGAGTCCATGACCCATTGGGTGCGCCGGGTCAAAGCCATAATACATTCGTCTGATAAGATGGATGTCGGCTCTGCAATCTTAATGTTGGAGAAAAATTGCCGTTTTTGGCCTTTGAAGATGAAGCTAGGGCGGCTCAAGCGCGATTGTAATGATATGGGTACACTGATGGCGGCTCTGGTCAAGTACGCCGACTCTGACAGTACCAAGGATCTCGAGTCTGATGATGAAAAGATAGGGAAGGGAAAAAAGAATGGCAACTGTAAGGGCCCTCAGCATAACCCGACAAATCAAGGAGGTAATAATAAATGTAAAGCTGATGGTAGCTTGGAGTTTGTGGCTAACACCAATGCATAGGGCAACAATCAACGATGTAGGGGGAGACCGCCTCCTCGGTCCAGCGGGTCAAGCCCCACGCTTGAGCAGTTATTGAATGAGCCCTGTCCAAGGCATGGTACTCAGCAGAAGCTGGCCACTCACCTATGGAAGGACTGTGCGATCATGAAGGATTTCAAGAATTCAAACATGTTCGACGGTAATCATGGGCAGGGCGGCGGCTCAGGTGGCGGCGGTTTTCATGGCTCGGGCGGTGGTTCAAATTCCAATTCTCAGGGTAATCAAGGTGGTTATATCCAGCAATCTGGCCAGGGTGGTCAACAGCAGCAAGGTGGATACCAGAGCCATCCAAAGCAGCTGAATAGCGAACAATATCATGTGTTCACCACCAGTTTGTGTAAGCGAGACCAGAAGCTTCATAAGAGGGATGTGAACGCTGTTGAGCTGGCAATTCCTTGTTATTTGAGATGGTCTGAGCAGCCTATTCTATGGAGTAGGGAAGATCACCCTCCCCGGGTTGATAATCCGGGCCACTTGGCCTTGGTAGTAGGACCTCAGGTTGGTGGATACAAGTTCACTAAGGTGCTCATGGATGGAGGCAGTATCATTAATATCCTCTATTATGAGACCTTTCGCCGCATGGGTTTGACTGACAAAAATCTCAAGACTTCCAATACTGTTTTTCATGGAGTGGTTCCTGGTAAGTCAGCATACCCAGTGGGTAAGATTGAGCTGGAAGTGGCTTTTGGAGATGAACATGATTCCAGGGCGGAGAAGTTAACCTTTGAGGAGGTCAAAATCAAGAGTCCGTATCACGCCCTCTTTGGGCGGCCGGCTTATGCTAAGTTCATGGCCAGGCCGTGTTATGTTTATTTATAGCTCAAGACGCCGGGTCATAAGGGCACCATCATAGTGCATGGGAGCCAGAAGATAGCCTTGGAATACGAGGAAGGCGATGCTGCTTACGTTGAATCTGTTTGTGCAACAAACGAGTTGAAGTTCTACAAGGACAATGTTGACCCGACGGACATGACGTCTTTGAAAAAACCAACCACAGAGCATGAGCCGGTCATGAAGTTTAATTCGGCCAATGATACTAAGCTTGTTGACTTTGTTCCAGGCGACTCATCTAAGAAGTTCAGTATCAGTGCCAATCTGGATCCCAAATAGGAAAGCGCACGCATCGAGTTCATCCATGAGAACAGGGACATCTTTGCTTGGAAACCTTCTAACCTGCCGGGTGTACCGAGAGAACTCGCTGAGCACACTATTAATATTGATCCAAAATTTAAGCCGGTCAAGCAGTTTCTTCGGCGGTTCAATGAGGAGAGGCATAAGGCCATTGGTGAGGAAGTAGCCCGGCTCTTGGCGGCCGGGTTCATTGTTGAAGTTTTTCATCCAGAGTGGTTGGCTAACCCGGTGCTTGTGCTTAAGAAGAACGACACTTGGCGTATGTGTGTGGATTGTATGGACTTAAACAAAGCTTGTTCGGTTGATCCCTTTGCTCTCCCTCGTATTGGTCAAATTATTGATGCTACGGCGGGTTGTGAGTGTTTGAGCTTTGTGGATGCTTACTCTGGTTATCATCAGATCAAGATGGCAGTTAAGGACCAGGAGAAGATGGCGTTCATTACTCCATTTGGAGCCTTCTGCTATGTGTCTATGCCTTTTGGACTCAAGAGTGCCCAGACGACTTACCAGCGGTGTGTGCAGAATTGTCTTCATAATCAGATTGGGTGCAATGTTCATGCTTATGTAGACAACATTGTGGTGAAATCCAGAGAGAAGTAAACCTTGATAGATGATCTGAAGGAGACCTTTGACAATCTTCTGGTTTAGAAGATGATGCTTAACCCGGCCAAGTGTGTTTTTCGTGTACCTGCAAGCAAGCTTTTGTTTTTTCTGGTTTCTAACATGGGCATCGAGGCTAACCCGGAGAAGATCAAGGCAATCACCTCTCTGGCTAAGCTGGCATGCATCAATGATGTTCAGCGTTTGGCAGGTCATATCGCTGCTCTAAGCCGGTTCATAAGCCGGTTAGGTGAGAAGACTATACCACTGTATCAGATGATGAAGAAGACAGATAACTTCGTCTGGAGTGATGCTGCTAACGCTGCCTTTGAAGATTTGTAGAGACAGTTAGCTGAGCCGCCGGTCCTTGCTGCTCCCATTGATAAGGAGCCATTATTGTTATATGTGGCTGCTAACATACCGGCTGTCAGTGTGGCCATCATGGTGGAGCGCAAGGAGGCTGGCAAAGAGCATCCGGTGCAACGGCCGGTTTATTTGTTGGGGAACGTAGCAGAAATTCAAAATTTTCTATGCATCACCAAGATCAATCTATGGAGAGACTAGCAAAAAGAGAGAGGGGAGTGCATCTTCATACCCTTGAAGATCGCAATGCGGAAGCATTACAAGAATGCAGTTGGTGGAGTCGTACACGCAACGATTCAGACCACGGTCGATTCTGATCTAAGCGCCGAACGGACGACGCCTCCAAGTTCAACACACGTCTAGCCCGGGGACGTCTCCTCCTTCTTGATCCAGCAAGGGGAGAGGAGAAGTTGAGGGAGAACTTCGACAACACGACGGCGTGGTGGTGATGGAGCTCGTGGTTCTCCGGCAGGGCTTCGCCAAGCACTACGGAGGAGGAGGAGGTGTTGGAGGAGGGAGGGGCTGCGCCAAAAGCAAGGGTGCTGCAGACCTCCCACCCCCCTCTATTTATAGGGTGAAGGGGAGAGGGGGTCGGCCCCTCTAGATGGATCTAGAGGAGGGGGCGGCAGCCAGGGGAAACCCTAGATGGGTTTGGGCGCCCCCACCCCCTACGAAACTTGCCCCCAAGCCGGGAGGGGAGGCAGCCCTAGGAGTGGCGCCCCAACCTCTCCAGGTTACCTGAGATGGGGTGGGAGGGGCGCTCAACCCCTTAGTGGGCTGATGTGCCCCCTCCCCTTGGCCCATAAGGCCCCCCAACACTTGCCGGGGCCTCCGAAACCCCTTTCGGACACGCTGGTCATTACCTGGTACCCCTGGAACAATTCTGGACTCCAATACCCTTCGTCCAATATACCGATCTTCACCGCCGGACCATTTTGGAACTCCTCGTGATGTCCGGGATCACATACAGGACTCCGAACTACCTTCGATAACCACATACTATTTCCCATAACAACTCTAGCGTCACCGAACCTTAAGTGTGTAGACCCTACGGGTTCGGGAACCATGCAGACATGACCGAGACGTTCTCCGGCCAATAACCAACAGCCGGATCTGGATGCCCATGTTGGCTCCCACATGTTCCATGATGATCTCATCGGATGAACCACGATGTCGAGGATTCAAGCAATCCCGTATACAATTCCCTTTGTCAATCGGTATGTTACTTGCCCGAGATTCGATCGTCGGTATCCCAATACCTCGTTCAATCTCGTTACCGGCAAGTCACTTTACTCGTTCCGTAATGCATGATCCCGTGACTAACTACTTAGTCACATTGAGCTCATTATGATGATGCATTACCGAGTGGGCCCAGAGATACCTCTCCGTCATACGGAGTGACAAAAACCAGTCACGATTCGTGCCAACCCAACAGACACTTTCGGAGATACCCGTAGTGCACCTTTATAGCCGCCCAGTTACGTTGTGACATTTGGTACACCCATAGCATTCCTACGGTATCCGGGAGTTGCACAATCTCATGGTCTAAGGAAATGATACTTGACATTAGAAAAGCTCTTAGCAAACGAACTACACGATCTTGTGCTATGCTTAGGATTGGGTCTTGTCGATCACATCATTCTCCTAATGATGTGATCCCGTTATCAATGACATCCTATGTCCATGGTCACGAAACCATAACCATCTATTGATCAACGAGCTAGTCAACTAGAGGCTCACTAGGGACATGTTGTGGTCTATGTATTCACACATGTATTACGGTTTCCAGTTAATACAATTATAGCATGAACAATAGACAATTATCATGAACAAGGAAATATAATAATAACCATTTTATTATTGCCTAGGGCATATTTCCAACAGTCTCCCACTTGCACTAGAGTCAATAATCTAGTTCACATCACTATGTGATTGTAATGAATCCAACACCCATTGGGTTTGATCATATCTCTCTTGTGAGAGAGGTTATTAGTAAACGGGTCTGAATCTTTCAGATTCGTGTGTGATTTACAAATCTCTATGTCATCTCCTAGATGCAGCTACCACGCGCTATTTGGAAGTATTCCAAATAACTGCTCTACTATACGAATCCGGTTTACTACGCAGAGTCATCCGGATTAGTGTCAAAGTTTGCATCGGCATAACCCTTTACGATGGACTCTTTTACCACCTCCATAATCGAGAAAATTCCTTAGTCCACTAGTTACTAAGGTTAAGTTTGACTGCTGTCATGTGATCCATTCCTGTATCACTCTTGTACCCCTTGACTGACTCATGGCAAGACACACTTCAGGTGCGGTACTCAGCATAGCATACTGTAGAGCCTACGTCTAAAGCATAGGGGACGACCTTTGTCCTTTCTCTCTCTTCTGTCGTGGTCAGGTTTTGAGCCTTACTCAATACTCACACCTTATAACACAGCCAAGAACTCCTTCTTTGCTGATCTATTTTGAACTCCTTCAAAATCTTGTCATGGTATGTATTCATTTGAAAGTACTATTAAGCGTTTTTTGATCTATCCTTATAGATCTCGATGCTAAATGTTCAAGTAGCTTAATCCAGGTTTTCCATTGAAAAACACTTTTCAAATAACCCTATATAATTTCTAGAAATTCTACAGCATTTCTGATCAACAATATGTTAACAACATATACTCATCAGAAATTCTATAGTGCTCCCACTCACTTCTTTGGAAATACAAGTTTCTCATCAACTTTGTATAAACCCAAAATCTTTGATTATCTCATCAAAGCGTATACTCCAACTCCGAGATGCTTACTCCTGTCCTTAGAAGGATTGCTGGAGCTTTGCATACTTGTTAGCATCTTATAGGATTGACAAAACCTTCTGGTTGTATCATATACAACCTTTCCTCAAGAAAATTGCCGAGGAAACAATGTTTTGACATCCTATCTGCAAGATTTCATAAATAATGCAGTAACTGCTAATATAATTCCAATAGACTCTTAGCATCGCTATGAGTGAGAAATTCTCATCGCAGTCAACTCCTTAAACTTGTCGGAAAACGTCTTAATGACTAGTCGAGCTTTCTTAATGGTGACACTTACCATCATTGTCCGTCTTCCTTTTAAAATCCATCTGTACTCAACAGCCTTACGACCATCGAGTAGTTTTTCCAAAGTCTATACTTTGTTTTCATACATGGATCCTCTCTCGGATTTTATGGCCTCAAGCCATTCGTCGGAATCCGAGCCCACCATCACTTCTCCATAGCTCGTAGGTTCATTGTTGTCTAGCAACATGACCTCCAAGACAAGATTACCGTACCACTCTGAAGTAGTACGTGTCCTTGTCATCTTATGAGATTTGGTAGTGACTTGATCCGAAGTTTCATGATCACTATCATCAGCTTCCACTTCAATTGGTGGAGGTGCCACAGGAACAACTTCCTGTGCCCTGCTACACACTGGTTGAAGTGATGGTTCAATAACCTCATCAAGTCTCCACCATCCTCCCACTCAATTCTTTTGAGAGAAACTTCTCCTCGAGAAAGGACCCGATTCTAGAAACAATTCCTTTTGCTTCCGGAACTGAGATAAGAGGTATACCCAACGGTTTTGGGTGTCCTATGAAGATGCATTTATCCGCTTTGGGTTCGAGCTTATCAGCCTGAAACTTTTTCACATAAGCTTCGCAGCACCAAACTTTTAAGAAACGACAGCTTTGGTTTCTCTAAACCATAGTTCACACGGTGTCATCTCAATAGAATTACGTGGTGCCCTATTTAAAGTGAATGTGGTTGTCTCTAATGCTTTAACCCATAAACAATAGTGGTAACTCGATAAGAGGCATCATGGCATGCACCATATCCAATAGGGTGCAGCTATGACATTCGGACACACCATCACACTATGGTGTTCCAGGCGGCATTAGTTGTGAAACAATTTCCACAATGTCTTAATTGTGAACCAAACACGTAACTCAGATATTCATCTCTATGACCATATCATAGATATTTTATCCTCTTGTCACGGCGATCTTCAACTTCACTCTGAAATTACTTGAACCTTTCAATAATTTAGACTCGTGTTTCATGAAGTAAATATACTTAACATCTACTCAAATCATCTGTGAAGTAAGAACATAACGATATCCACTGCGTGCCTCAACACTCATTGGACTGCACACATCAAAATGTATTACTTCCAACAAGGTGCTTTCTTGTTCCATCTTACTGAAAACGAGGCTTTCAGTCATCTTGCCCATGTGGTATGATTTGCATGTCTCAAGTGATTCAAAATCAAGTGATTCCAAATGATCCATCTGTATGGAGTTTCTTCATGCGTACATACCAATAGACATGGTTCGCATGTCTCAAACTTTTCAAAAACGAGTGAGTCCAAAGATCCATCAACATGGAGCTTCTTCATGCGTTTTATACCAATATGACTTACATGGTAGTGCCACAAGTAGGTGGTAGTATCACTACTATCTTATATCTTTTGGCATGAACATGTGTATCACTATGATCGAGCTTCAATAAACCATTCATTTTAGGTGCAAGACCATTGAAGGTATTATTCAAATAAATAGAGTAACCATTATTCTCCTTAAATGAATAACCGCATTGCGATAGACATAATCCAATCATGTCTATGCTCAACGCAAACACTAAATAACAACTATTTAGGTTTAACACCGATCCCGATGGTAGAGGGAGCGTGCGATGTTTGATCACATCCACCTTGGAAATACTTCCAACACATATCGTCACCTCGCCTTTAGCTAGTCTCCGTTTATTCCGTAGCCTTTTTTTTCGAGTTACTAACACTTAGCAACCGAACCGGTATCTATTACCATGGTGCTACTAGGAGTACTAGTAAAGTACACATTAAAAATATGTATATCTAATATACTTCTGCCGACCTTGCCTGCCTTCTTATCTACCAAGTATCTAGGGTAATTATGCTCCGGTGACCGTTCCCCTTATTACAGAAGCACTTAGTCTCGGGTTTGGGTTCAACCTTGGGTTTCTTCACTGGAGCAGCAACTGATTTGCCATTTCATGAAGTATCCCTTCTTGCCCTTGCCCTTCTTGAAACTAGTGGTTTCACTAACCATCAACAATTGATGCTCCTTCTTGATTTCTACTTTCGCGGTGTCAAACATCGCGAATATTTCAAGGATCATCATATCTATCCCTGATATGTTATAGTTCATCACGAAGCTCTAGTAGCTTGGTGGCAATGACATTGGAGAAACATCACTATATCATCTGGAAGATTAACTCCCACTCGATTCAAGTGATTGTTGTACTCAGGATTGGGTCTTGTCCATCACATCATTCTCCTAATGATGTGATCCCATTATCAATGACATCCTATGTCCATGGTCAGGAAACTATAACCATCTATTGATCAACAAGCTAGTCAACTAGAGGCTCACTAGGGACATGTTGTGGTCTATGTATTCACACATGTATTACGGTTTCCAGTTAATACAATTATAGCATGAACATCAGATAATTATCATGAACAAGGAAATATAATAATAACCATTTTATTATTGCCTCTAGGGCATATTTCCAACATTATTATATCAGTGAGGTGCTTACTGAGTCCAAGCAAAGGTATCCACATTGTCAGAAGCTCTTTTATGGGGTATTCATGGCAAGCCGGAAGCTTAAGACGTATTTCTAGGGTCATCCCATCACTATGGTTAGTTCTACTCCTTTAGGAGATATCATCCAAAATAGAGAGGCCACAGGACGAGTCGCCAAGTGGGCCATTGAACTTGGGCCTCATGGTTTAAACTATGTACCACGCACTGCTATCAAGTCTCAAGCACTGGTGGACTTCATCAACTATTGGACAGAACAGTAGATGCCTGAAGAGAAGCCAGACAACACGTATTGGACTATTCACTTTGATGGGTTCAGGCAATTGGAGGGCTCAGGGGCTGGAGTTGTTTTAGCTTCCCCTCGAGGTGAAATTTTTTGTTATGTGCTACGGTTGATGTTTCCCTGTACTAACAATGCAGCTGAGTATGAGGCCTTACTCCATGGTCTTCGAATGGCTAAGGAGATGAGCTTTATCCGGGTAAGGTGTTTTGGCGACTCAGATTTGGTGGCTCAGGAAGTATCAGGCAAGTGGGATTCCAAGGATCCTCTCATGGCGGCTTATCACCGTGAAGTTGATGCCATTGCTGGACATTTCAAGGGTTACCAAGTGGAGGACATTGACTGCAGAAAGAACAAGGCGACTGATGCCTTAAGCCGACCAGGCTCTCAGCGTAAGCCGGTGCCGCCTAATACTTTCTTGGATATTCTGCATAACCCTTCTGTCAAGTTACCTACAGAGAAAGACTTGGCTGTTCCTGACCCATAAGCACAATTAGTGGAGGCTCTTCACGTCATCCCAGATTAGACAGTGCCATACTTGGCTTACATGACTCAGGGTGAGTTGCCTGAGGATGAAACCTTGGCCACGCAGATAACCCGGTGGTCTAAGTCAATGACAATTGCCAATGGCGAGTTGCATCATCGCAGTGTCACTGGGGCATTTTAGCGTTCTGTCTCTCCTGAAGAAGACCAATAAATTCTACGTGAGATTCATGAAGGGGATTGTGGCCATCATGCCAGGTCAAAATCCCTTGTGGCCAAGGCTTTTCGTCATGGATTTTATTGGCTGACGGCTCATGCTGATGCAGAGGATCTAGTCAGTAAATGTGACGGTTGTCAAAAGTTCTCGATACGTGCTCACGTGCCGGCTCAAGTGTTGAGGATGATTCCAATTACTTGGCCATTTGCAGTCTGGGGGCTTGACATGGTTGGGCCTTTCAAAAGGTCCAAAGATAAAAAGACCCACCTTTTGGTGGTGGTTGACAAATTTACAAAGTGGGTTGAGGCAGAGACAGTTAGTAAGTGTGATGCAGCCACGGCGGTTCAGTTTATGAAGAAGGTGATATTTCGCTTTGGCTTTCCACACAACATTATAACTGACAATGGTACTAATCTTTATAAAGGCGCCATGGAAAAAGTTTGTCAACGTGAGCATATTCGGCTTGATGTTTCATCAGTGGCTCACCCCCTATCCAATGGTCTAGCTGAGAGAGCCAATCAGGAAATCTTAAAAGGCATCAAGCCCCCGCTTTTGGTACCCTTGCAACGGACACCGGGTTGTTGGGTGGAGGAGTTACCCTCTGTGATATGGAGCATCAATACTACTCCCAACAGGTCTACGGGTTATACGCCTTTCTTCATGGTTTACAGAGCTGAGGCGATTCTCCCTAGTGACATCCGTCATGACTCGTCCTGTGTGGCGGCTTATGTTGAGGTGGACAATGGACAAGCGTGCCAGGATGCCCTTGACCTCTTAGATGAAAAGCATGACCTGGCAGCAGCTCGTTCGGTGATTTACCAACAGGACCTGCGCTGTTATCACAACCGCCGGATTAAGTCCAGAACCTTTCAGGAAGGTGATTTGGTGCTCCGGCTCATCCAGGATCAAACTGATGCACACAAGTTATCCCCACCTTGGGAAGGGCCCTTTGTGGTCAGCAAGAACTTGAACAACGGGTCATACTACCTTATCGATATTCGAGAGCACAAAGACTCACGTAAGTCGGAGGAGGAGACCCGCTGGTCGTGGAATATCGCTCAACTTCGGCCTTACTACACTTGAGCCATCGGCTCTCATGATGTACATATTTTGATGATGTATATATTATGATAAATAATAAATTTGGACCTCTGTCCTTTTTTCATCCTCAAAGGTAATATGTCATTATCATTGTCATTGTCATCTCAAATGATCACTTTCGGGCTGATCGTATCCGAATCCAGCTTGACCCGTTTGATCCGGCTTATGATCGTATTCTAATCTAGCCGTTAGACCTGATGATCATTTGGGGTCTTCCTGTTCAAACATAGGTCGTATTCGAACCAAAGAGAACATAGCTTTCGGTACCCTCTTGATTGGCACACTGCCGAGCTCACTAGGGGGCTTCTTGATCGTATTCGAATCATAGCTGAAAGAACATGCGGTGCCCCCATGTTTGGTTTTGGTAATTAATGACAATCTCTATGGACTAATGGTTGCCTTGAGTTATATTTGAAGGGTTTTTCCTTAGGCTTTTCTTGAAGTCCATGTGTTGGTTTCAAGGAGTTTATGAGTTAACCAAGGTGCTATTAAGGAATTATCCAAAGATTGGTCATGTGAGTGTTGAGCTTATTGCAACATGTCTTGAAGAAGAAGATTGTGTGATCATTCATGTTTACCTTCAAGACATCATCCAAATGAAGAGAGTTGGAAAGATTCAAGGTTGATCAATACTAAGTCAAGAGTGAATCAAGTTGATCAACTCACAAAGTGTAGAAGATGTACCGAGAGGGACCAAGTGATCCCATGGTATGGTAAGAATTGTCCATTGCACTTTGTGTACTAACCCATGGTCTATGTGAGAGTTCTATGTGGGGTTAGGTACGTGTCCATGGGCTTGCGTCAAGAGGAAGATATCATACAACCCATGGAAAGGATGGCATCAAGTGGTGATCGTCATCAAGATTGCCGTGTGCAAGTTCAAGTGGAGCATCACGAAGAGATCACGTGCTTGAATCTTGCCATCCATTGTGGTGTCAATGGACTTGTGAAGATGTGCCGAAGAGTGGCTCACCCATAGTGGACTATGGGGGAGCAATCATCTAGTCTTCATCGAGCCAACGCAATCAAGAAAGGTGGTCCAACTTGAGGGAGTCAAGATCGTCATCATCTAGCTGAAGTGGACCATGTGAAAGGCAAAGGTTTGCCCTTGATAGGTTTTCTATTTTACCGGTCTCGTGGTGGTAGTTGGGAGACCGGGTTATAGGATCGTTTGCCGTGCTATCAAGGGGGGCTCTCAAGTTGGTAGCTTGATCATATCGTTAGTAGAGAGCTCAAATCATTGCATCCTTGCATCATGTTTATTGTTTCTTGTTTGTTTCTCTTTGTGAGTCTTAGAGCTTATGGTCATCTTGATGACAAGCCTGAGTTCATCAAAAACGGAGTTCGCATGCATTTTCTATGATGTTTTTGGTGTTGGAGGTTTTACCGGTCTTATCCGAGGAAGGGTTCTCACCATTTTATTATGGGCCTTTTCTCATTTGCTTCTTATTGATATTTCTATCAAGATTGTGTTAGCCCATGTCGTTATCTTTCCAACAAACTTGGTTTCGTTGAATTCGGAGTCCGTTTGCAAAAGTTGTGGCTGTTTTGGTAAAGGCTGCAGCGGTACTACCGCGACTAGAGCGGATGTAAACTTTTACTACCGCTCCAGAGCAGTACTACCGCGGCTCCTGAGCGGTAGTACCGCTCTGGACCAAAATCTCGTGTTTTGCTCAGTGGAGGTAGGCACGGAAGTATTTTTCAAGTACCGCTCGCAAGCAGTAGTACCGTGAGGACGAGCAGTAGTACCGCACCTGCGATTCTACTGGCCTTTTGCCTCCTCGCTGTTGTTTTTCAAAGGGGTACTACTGCCCTAGCGGTAGTACCGCTCCTAGGAGCGGTAGTACCGCTCTGTGCGGGCTGTGAGCATAACGGTTAGATTTTTCCCCACCTATAAAAGGGGGTCTTCTTCCCCATTGAACCTTATCCTTTGAGCTCCTGTTCTTCCCCCATTGTTGACCATCTTCGAGCTTGCTAACTCTCAATCCCTCCATGGATTCTTGCTAGTTTTTGAGAGAAAAGAGAGAGGAGATCTAGATTCAGATTCCACCAATCACTTTCTCCTCTATGTGAGGGGAACCCCTTGGATCTAGATCTTGGAGTTCTTGGTGTTCTCGTTCTTGTTCTTCCTCTCATCTTCCTCCCTAGCAATAGTTGCTTCGGTGGAATTTGAGAGAGAAGGACTTGGGCACTCCGTGTGCCCTTGCCATTGCATTTAGTGCATCGGTTTGAGTTCTCCACGTGATACGTGGTAGTTACAAGTTGAGAAGCTTATTACTCTTGGGTGCTTGGTACACTTGATCTTGTTACTCTTGGGTGTTTGGGCACCCTAGAGCTTGTTCGTCTTGGGTGCTGTCGGTGTCAAAACCGGCGGATCTCGGGTAGGGGGTCCCGAACTGTGCGTCTAGGCGGATGGTAACAGGAGACAAGGGACACGATGTTTTACCCAGGTTCGGGCCCTCTTGATGGAGGTAAAACCCTATGTCCTGCTTGATTAATATTGATGATGTGTGTTACAAGAGTGGATCTACCACGAGATCAAGGAGGCTAAACCCTAGAAGCTAGCCTATGGTATGATTGTTGTTCGTCCTATGGACTAAAGCCATCTGGTTTATATAGACACCGGAGAGGGCTAGGGTTACATAGAGTCGGTTACAAGGGTAGGAGATCTACATATCCGTATCGCCAAGCTTGCCTTCCACTCCAAGAAAAGTCCCATCCGGACACGGGACGAAGTCTTCAATCTTGTATCTTCATAGTCTTGGAGTCCGGCCGATGATGATAGTTTGGCTATCCGGACACCCCCTAGTCCAGGACTCCCTCAGTAGCCCCTGAACCAGGCTTCAATGACGACGAGTCGGGCGCGCATATTGTCTTCGGCATTGCAAGGCGGGTTCCTCCTACGAATAATTTTTAGAAGATTGTGAACACCAGGATAGTGTCCGGCTCTGCAAAAATAAATTCCACGTACCACCGTAGGGAGAATAATATTACACTAGTTCAATCTGCCGACACGTTTTGTGGCGTGACATCACACCACTACCAAGCCTTTACTTGAATTGTTTTTATTGTACCACCTCAGCGCGTTTAGCGAAGCGGTTTCCTTGGCACGTCTTGTCGAAGCAGAGATCGTGTTCCCCTTATTCCGGGATTCCCATCAGTACGGACGTGGGTAACCCAACCGCGCCATTGATTGCGGCGCTCTGGAGATAAGCGAGTTTTACCAGGTCGGTGGGGACACATGTTTTTGTCCGCCCATATAAGGGGATAAAGATCCAACCCTTTTACCTGCGCCTTCTTCCTCCTTGGCTTATCCATCTCCGCGAACTCAAGCTCCAGCGCCCAAGTCCGAACTTCTCACCTCAACCTTCTCCAACTATGTATGAAGCGGGAGGCAAGTGGATGGCCTCCTCCGTCACGGAGGGGCAGATCCAGAAGCTGCGCGACGCCGGATATTTGTCCAGCAACATCGCGCACCGGCTCCCCGACGAGGGAGAGCTCATCCCCACCCCCAGGCCCCATGAGAGGGTAGTATTTGTTCCCCATTTCCTCCGCGGACTGGGCTTCCCACTTCATCCCTTCGTTCGGGGGCTCATGTTCTACTATGGCCTGGATTTCCATGATTTGGCCCCGAATTTTATCCTCAACATCTCAGCGTTCATCATCGTGTGCGAGGCCTTTCTCTGCATCCAGCCCCACTTCGGCTTGTGGCTCAAGACCTTCAGTGTCAAGCCGAAGGTTGTGAAGGGCAGCCAAGCGGAGTGCGGAGGCGCCATGGTGGGCAGGATGTCCCACGTTACTTGGCAGGAGGGCACTTTCGTGGAAACCATTAAGGGGTGGCAATCGGGGTGGTTCTACATCACCGAGCCGCGTGACCCTGATTGGGCAGCAGCCCCCGAATTCAGATCTGGCATTCCTACACGGTTCACCTCCTGGAAAGAGAGTGGCCGGATCTGGGATGATTCGGAGGAGCTGACCGGACTCTAGGCCTGTATCCAAAAGCTGGCGGACAAGAAGCTCAAGCTTGTTAACGTAGTCCAGGTCATGCTCATCCGCCGGATTCTCCCGTGCCAACGACGGGGTTTCAACATGTGGGAGTTCGATCCGGCGCAGCACCAGACTCTGAGCGGGCTCTTCAACACTACATACGAAGATGTCTGGAAGGTGCTGTTCAAGGGCGCCGAGGCTCCCGCATCCGCTACCGAAGATCGCGGATTCAGCTCGCAGCGTCCGGCTGACGAGGTAAGTGATTTTGTCCTTTACGGAACGCTCATTTTCCATAGTTTGACTCTATGCGGGATCTAAACTCCCTTTTCCTTTGACAGGACTGGCTGGCGAAGGCCGAACAGACTATCTGTCCGGCCCCATTGCCAGAGGACCCAGCGGATGCTCATTTAATGGGGCTGCTGGCTCCGGCACCCTATGTGGTGCCGGAGAAGAAGGCCAAAAAGAAGGCCACGGGGACTCGGAAGAGTTCCCATTTTCAGGTCCTATCGGATGACAACTCCGAGGCCGACTCCTCTCACCAAGGTGAGGAGGAGAAGAAGAAAGCCTCTCCCTTAGTGGGGGAGAGAAGAAAAGGAAGGCCTCCCCAACGAGGGAGGCCGAAGGGTCCAAGAAGGGAAAAACTCTTCCCCCGGACTGCTCTGCCAACGCTAGTGACGACGACGAAGACTGGCCCCCAAGGGCCAAGCCCCTGGCGAGATCGTGAGTATCCGGACTCCCGAATAACTTTATGGTTTTTTCTTTTTTGCCACACAATGTCTTTCTAATGCCGCATACAACCCTGCAGTCCGCCCAAGGACGATTGAGGGAGTCCTGGACTAGGGGGTGTCCGGATAGCCGAACTATCATCATCGGCCGGACTCCAAGACTATGAAGATACAAGATTGAAGACTTCGTCCCGTGTCCAGATGGGACTTTCCTTGGCGTGGAAGGAAAGCTTGGCGATACAGATATGTAGATCTCCTACCCTTGTAACCGACTCTGTGTAACCCTAGCCCTCTCCGGTGTCTATATAAACCGGATGGCTTTAATCCATTGGACGAATAACAATCATACCATAGGCTAGCTTCTAGGGTTTAGCCTCCTTGATCTCGTGGTAGATCCACTCTTGTAACACACATCATCAATATTAATCAAGCAGGACGTAGGGTTTTACCTCCATCAAGAGGGCCCGAACCTGGGTAAAACACCGTGTCCCTTGTCTCCTGTTACCATCCGCCTAGACGCACAGTTCGGGACCCCCTACCCGAGATCCGCCGGTTTTGACACCGACATTGGTGCTTTCATTGAGAGTTCCTCTGTGCCGTCACCGATAGGCTCGATGGCTTCTTCGATCATCATCAACGACGCAGTCCAGGGTGAGACCTTCCTCCCCGGATAGATCTTTGTATTCGGCGGCTTTGCACTGCGGGCCAAGTCGCTTGGCCATCTGGAGCAGATCGAAAGCTACGCCCCTGGCCGTGAGGTCAGATTTGGAAGTTTGAACTTCACGGCTGACATCCGCGGGGACTTGATCCTCGATGGATTCGAGCCACAGCCGAGCGTGCCGCACTATCACGGCGAGCAAGATTTAGCTCTGCAGCTGGACAGTACCCTAGAGGCTGCACTCGAACCCGCTTCGATCTTCAACTCGGAGCCGGCTGCGCAGGTCGAGGCCGGATGGCTAGACACCGCCTCAGGGGCTGCAACCTCTACGGCGATAGAGCCGAACACTGACCTTGTCCCTCATGAAGCTCGTGACTCCGAGGTGCCGGACTCCTTGCCGGACTCCGAACCTCCCGCGCCCCCTCCGATCGGATCTGATTGGGCGCCGATCATGGAGTTCACCGCAGCAGACATCTTTCAACACTCACCTTTCAGCGACATCTTGAGTTCGCTAAAGTATCTCTCGTTATCAA
The DNA here is from genome assembly GCA_963921465.1 of Triticum timopheevii. NCBI lineage: Eukaryota > Viridiplantae > Streptophyta > Magnoliopsida > Poales > Poaceae > Triticum > Triticum timopheevii. The sequence continues at coordinate 502,247,442 of OY997272.1, forward strand.
GAGAGCCCAGGCCGGACTGCGGTCAGGACGGTAGGGATGCGGACGACGAAGAAATTCAAAGCCCACCCACCACCCACTTGGTAGCCACTGTCGACAATCTAACCGACATGCTAGACTACGACTCCGAAGACATCGACGGTATGGATGACGATGCCGGAGACGACCAAGAACCAGCGCCCATCGGGCACTGGAAAGCCACCTCATCATATGACATATACATGGTGGATATCCCAAAGGATGGGAATGGCGAAGGAACAGCGGAGGATGACCCCTCCAAGAAACAGCCCAAGCACCGGCGTCAGCGGCGCCGCTCTAAATCCCGCCACAGCAAGAATGAAGATTTCGGCACCGGAGATAATAATACACCGGACAGTGCCTAAGACAACCCACTCCAGCAAGATCCAGCGCAGGAGGACGGAGACGCCAGCCCTCATGAGAGAGCGGCAGAAGAAGAGGTAGAGGATTATATGCCTCCCTCCGGAGACGAGGCAAGCCTCGAGGACGATGAATTCGTCGTGCCTGAGGATCTCATCGAACAAGAGCGTTTTAAACGCAGGCTTATGGCCATGGCGAACAGCCTCAAGAAAAAACAACAACAACTTAGAGCTGATCAAGATCTGCTAGCCGACAGATGGACTAAAGTCCTCGCGGCCGAGGAGCATGAGCTCGAACGCCCCTCCAAAAGCTACCCTAAACGCAAGCTGCTCCCCCGATTAGAGGAGGAGGCGTATGAACCCGCATCACCAGGAGACAATACGGCTGATCGACCACCCCGTGGTCGCGACAGAGAGGCCTCTAGGCCCTTCACTAGACCCGTACCCCGGCATCGCTCGAAAAGCACAAGGCCACAGGGGAACGCTCCGGACTTGCGAGATATATTGGAGGATAGGGCAAGACAATCAAGATCGATCTATGGATCGCGTGGGCGCCCCATGATACGTGACGACAACCGTCGCGCCAGACACAGTAAGTCCGACCGGGCCGAACAAAACAAACAAAGCTCTTTTGAGCTCCGTCGTGATATCGCCCAGTACAGAGGCGCCGCACACCCACTATGCTTCACAGATGAAGTAATGGATCATCAAATCCCCGAAGGGTTTAAACCCGTGAATATTGAATCTTACGATGGCACAACAGACCCCGCGGTTTGGATCGAAGACTATCTCCTTCACTTCCACATGGCCCGCGATGACGATCTTCACGCCATCAAATATCTCCCCCTCAAGCTTAAAGGACCAGCCCGGCATTGGCTTAACATCTTGCCAGCAGAGTCAATTGGGAGTTGGGAAGACCTAGAAGCCGCATTCCTCGATAACTTCCAAGGCACGTATGTGCGACCACCAGACGTTGATGACCTGAGCCACATAATTCAGCAGCCAGACGAATCGGCCAGACAATTCTGGACATGGTTCTTAACCAAGAAAAACCAAATCGTCGACTGTCCCGATGCGGAGGCCCTCGCGGCCTTCAAGCATAATATCCGCGACGAGTGGCTTGCCCGGCACCTGGGACAGGAAAAACCAAAATCCATGGCAGCCCTCACATCACACATGACCCGCTTCTGCGCGAGTGAGGACAGCTGGCTAGCACGCAACAACAACCTCAGCAAAAATTCTGGCAGTCCGGATATCAAGGACCGTAATGGCAGGTCGTGTTGTAAAAAAAACAGACGCCGCGTTAACCGCGACAACAGTGAGGATACGACAGTCAATGCCGGAGTCAGAGGCTCTAAACCCGGTCAGCGGAAAAAGCCATTCAAAAGAACTACTCCGGGTCCGTCCAATTTGGACCGAATACTCGACCGCTTGTGCGAGATACATGGCACCCCCGAAAAACCAGCTAACCACACCAACAGGGACTGTTGGGTATTCAAGCAGGCAGGCAAGTTAATTGCCGAAAACAATGACAAGGGGCTGCATAGCGATGATGAGGAAGAGACCCGACCGCCGGACAACAGAGGACAGAAGGGTTTCCCCCCACAGGTGCGGACGGTGAACATGATATACGCAACGCACATACCCAAAAGGGAGCGGAAGTGTGCACTCAGGGATGTATACGCGATGGATCCAGTGGCCCCGAAGTTCAATCGATGGTCCTCCTGCGCGATCACTTTTGACCGAAGGGACCACCCCACCAGCATCCGCCACGGCGGATTCGCTGCATTGGTCTTAGACCCAATCGTCGATGGATTTCACCTCACCAGAGTCCTGATGGACGGCGGCAGCAGCCTGAACCTGCTTTATTAGGATATAGTGCACAAAATGGGCATAGACCCCTCAAGGATTAAACCTACCAAGACAACCTTTAAAGGCGTCATACCAGGTGTAGGAGCCAATTCTACAGGCTCAGTTACACTGGAAGTGGACTTCGGATCCCCGGATAACTTCTGATGCGAGGAGTTAATCTTCGACATAGTTCCGTTCCGCAGCGGCTATCATGCCCTGCTCGGACGTACCGCGTTTGCACAGTTCAACGCGGTGCCGCACTACGCATACCTCAAGCTCAAGATGCCAGGCCCTCGAGGAGTCATCACGGTCAACGGAAACACTGAACGTTCTCTCTGCACGGAGGAACATACAGCGGCTCTCGCGGCAGAAGTACAATGCAACCTCTTAAGGCAATTCTCGAGTCCGGCCGTTAAGCGGTTGGACACAGCTAAGCGCGCCCGGAGTAACCTACAACAAGACCACATGGCATGTTCCGAGCATGCGTAGCAGTGCGGCCCCAACCCCAGCCCCTGTAAAATGTCAAGACAGGTCCTTCGCGTACACCATTACGCTCTGAAGATACCATGGGCATGGGGAGAGGGGCACGACCACGATGGGCCCAGACTGCGGCTCAACCACACCAGGGGCTCTCAAGTGTGTCGTTCTTTTTTTTCTTTTTTCTTTTTTCTTTTTATTTTTTTCCCACAGGACTCCGTTTGTTAGAGGCCCTGTCCGGCAGCAGACATGCCGAACTCATGATGCAACAGCCAGGGAAGGAGCAAGGCTACAATGAATATCCAGGTGGTCTCCATTACGAGCATTAAATCTGTTTTATGCACCATTTCGCAGCCTACCCCTGGAGGGGACATGTTTAACAGTCCCATCCCTTGCTTATCGCACCATTTGTATCGTTCTGCACTTACAACAGTTTTTCTTGAATAAAGTAATGCAACACCTTTTTGCTTACAATTGCATTTCTTTCTTATACATATGTTCATCTATGACATGTTGCATCCGTACATTTTGGTACGGCTAAATACACTAGGGGCTTACGTTTCCCGCATCATGGTGTGATAACTCCGAACACTTTCACAAGTGCGGCACCCCGAACTTATAGCATTATATGCATCGACTCCGAATCATGTCTTGGGTCAATAGTTGGGTTTGCCCGGCTCCCATGTTTTGGTACCTTACGTTCCATTGTATCGGCTAAGGTAGCACTAGGAGAACCACTGCGATTGCGCCCCAGTTGAGCTGGGTTAACGCCTCAGTGGAGAAAGCTAAAACTGACCGTCATGATGAGGCGAGAGCTGGTCGCTGTTCGAGAGGTTTTTTGCGAGTCCTTAAAGACTTATGCCGCTTAGAGCGAGGAGCCGACTTAGTCCGGCCTAGGCATGGATAGCGCCCCAAATTCGGCCTTCCGAAGACTAGGGGCTTCACCGAAATTTAAAATTATAGAATTCTATGGCTAAGTGAGAGTGTTCAAGCATTATAAGTCCGGTTGCCTTGTTCGTTGTGTTGAGCGCCTCCCTAGATGGACCCAAATATGGGAACAAGGGTGCTCAAATTTATCCCGAACACCCAAGCACTCGTGGCATGGGGGCTGAAGCCGACGACTTGCCATCTCTCAGATTTGATAAACTGCCGCACAGATGGTAATATTTTAAATTAAAATGCGTTGCTTAGCGCAAATGAACTAAGTTTTCAGCACACAGGATAACAAAATGCGAGTCTACTCAAATATTACATCTTTGGAGCACTCACCCGCAATAGTGCGGGCGCCATTCAACACACTCTTATAACACATCTCGGGCATGCGATGCTCCTTGTCCTCTGGTGGCGGGTCCGTCACGAGCTTCTGGGCATCCATCTTGCCCTAGTGCACCTTTGCGCGGGCAAGGGCCCGACGGGCACCTTCAATACAAGCGGAGTGCTTGATGACTTCAACCCACGGGCACGCATCCACCAGCTGCCGCACCAGGCCGAAGTAGCTCCCAGGCATGGCCTCCTTAGGCCACAACCGAACTATGAGGCCCTTCATGGCCTGTTCGGCCGCCTTGTGGAGCTCGACCAGCTGCTTCAGCTGGTCGCTAAGGGGCACCGGATGTCCGGCCTCAGCATACTGAGACCAGAAGACCTTCTCCGTCGAGCTCCCCTCCTCGGCCCGGTAGAACGCGGCAGCATAGGACACGCTGCGAGGAAGATCTGCGAACGCTCCTGGAGTGCTCCGAATTCAGGTAAGCAACAGGTAATTAACACTCACATGCTTACTTTGCATGAAAAATGCCTTACCCGCTGCTATTTTCTTCAACGCCTCGATTTCCTGGAGGGCCTTGTAGGCTTCGGCCTTAGCGGCTTTGGCACTCTCAAGAGCCGTTGCAAGCTCAGACTCTCGAGTCTTCGAGTCACGCTCCAGGCTCTCATGTCTTTTCACGAGATCCTGGAGCTCTTGCTGTACCTCCGCCACCCGCGCCTCCTGCTTCTCTCGCTCGGTGCGCTCCGCAGCCGCATTGCGTTCGGCCTCGGCCACCGCCTCTTTCAGGGTCGCCACCTCGTTAGTGGCCCCTGCAATACCCACGTTATCCTTCTCATTCTTTTTGCAACCAAAATCCTTTTCTGTAAGGTACACTTTTAATAAGGTGTTACTCACCTTCCTTGTCCTCGAGCTGCTTCTTGGCACGGCCGAGCTCGTTCTCGGACCGCTCGAGGCTTTCCTTCAAAGTATTGACCTCCGCAGTCAGTGCGGCAGAGGTCAGCAGCGCAGCCTGCAATCCCATATTGACATATTTTTTATGACTCCTGCGTATATCTTCTTAGATCCTCAGTCCGGCTTTTCTTTCCGAACACCGAACCGAGCATCAGGGGCTACTGTCTATGCGGTGCTATTTTACATATATCAAAATTCTCATCTCAAAGCCTGTTAGAAAGCTGCTGCAGGCTTCGGTCAGCCCGCTCTTGGCGAGCTGCACCTTCTGAATCACCACGCTCATAACAGTGCGGTGTTCCTCTTCGATGGAGGCGCCATTGAGCGCCTCCAGCAATCTATCCGGCGCCTCCGGTTGGGCGGAGGCTGCTGGCGTCACGGTCTTTCCCTTCTTACGAAGGGGCCGCCCGCCGGACTCCAGAGCCACTATGGGATCCGGAGCCGAGTCCGGTGCAAAGTCCAGGAGGTTGTCCTGCGACACCTCCGGGGCCTCCTCCTCCTAGCGGGTCCCTTCCCGGGATCCCACCTCAGCATCGTCCATGTCATGGGGGGTGGAGGCGGTCGGAAGAGAATCCATATCCGACGCACCTAAGGACCCGCTCGACGAAGCGGGAAGATTGTCCTTGGGCGGACTGCAGGGTTGTATGCGGCATTAGAAAGACATTGTGTGACAAAAAAGAAAAAACCATAAAGTTATTCAGGAGTCCGGATACTCACGATCTCGCCAGGGGCTTGGCCCTTGGGGGCCAGTCTTCGTCGTCGTCACTGGCGTTGGCAGAGCAGTCCAGGGGAAGAGTTTTTCCCTTCTTGGACCCTTCGGCCTCCCTCGTTGGGGAGGCCTTCCTTTTCTTCTCTCCCCCACTGGGGGAGAGGCTTTCTTCTTCTCCTCCTCACCTTGGTGAGAGGAGTCGGCCCCGGAGTCGTCATCCGATAGGACCTAAAAACGGGAACTCTTCCGAGTCCCCGTGGCCTTCTTCTTGGCCTTCTTCTCCGGCACCACGTGGGGTGCCGGAGCCAGCAGCCCCGTTAGACGAGTGTCCGCTGGGTCCTCTGGCAATGGGGCCGGACAGATAGTCTGTTCGGCCTTCGCCAGCCAGTCCTGTCAAAGGAAAAGGGAGTTTATATCCCGCATAGAGTCAAACTATGGAAAACGAGCGTTCCGTAAAGGACAAAATCACTTACCTCGTCAGTCGGACGCTGCGAGCTGAATCCGCGATCTTTGGTAGCGGATGCGGGAGCCTCGGCGCCCTTGAATAGCACCTTCCAGACATCTTCGTACGTAGTGTCGAAGAGCCCGCTCAGAGTCTGGTGTTGCACCGGATCGAACTCCCACATGTTGAAACCCCGTCGTTGGCACGGGAGAATCCGACGGATGAGCATGACCTGGACTACGTTGACAAGCTTGAGCTTCTTGTCCACCAGCTTTCGAATATAGGCCTGGAGTCCGGTCAGCTCCTCCGAATCACCCCAGATCCGGCCACTCTCTTTCCAGGAGGTGAGCCATGTAGGAATGCCAGATCTGAATTTGGGGGCCGCTGCCCAATCAGGGTCACGCGACTCGGTGATGTAGAACCACCCCGATTGCCACCCCTTAATGGTTTCCACGAAAGTGCCCTCCAGCCAAGTAACATGGGACATCCTTCCCACCATGGCGCCTCCGCACTCCGCTTGGCTGCCCTTCACAACCTTCGGCTTGACACTGAAGGTCTTGAGCCACAGGCTGAAGTGGGGCTAGATGCAGAGGAAGGCCTCGCACACGACGATGAACACCGAGATGTTGAGGATAAAATTCGGGGCCAGATCATGGAAATCCAGGCCGTAGTAGAACATGAGCCCCCGGACGAAGGGATGAAGTGGGAAGCCCAGTCCGCGGAGGAAATGGGGAACAAATACTACCCTCTCATGGGGCCTGGGGGTGGGGATGAGCTCTCCCTCGTCGGGGAGCCGGTGCGCGATGTTGCTGGACAAATATCCGGCATCGCGCAGCTTCTGGATCTGCCCCTCCGTGATGGAGGAGGCCATCCACTTGCCTCCCGCTCTAGACATAGTTGGAGAAGGTTGAGGTGAGAAGTGCGGACTTGGGCGCTGGAGCTTGAGTTCGCGGAGATGGAAAAGCCAAGGAGGAAGAAGGCGCAGGTAAAAGGGTTGGATCTTTATCCCCTTATATGGGTGGACAAAAACATGTGTCCCCACCGGCCTGGTAAAACTCGCTTATCTCCCGAGCACCGCAATCAATGGCGTGGTTGGGTTACCCACGTCCGTATTGATGGGAATCCCGGAATAAGGGGAACACGATCTCTGCTTCGACAAGACGTGCCAAGGAAACCGCTTCGCTAAACGCGCTGAGGTGGTACAATAAAAACAATTCAAGTAAAGGCTTGGTAGTGGTGTGATGTCACGCCACAAAACGCATCGACAGATTGAACTGGTGTAATATTATTCTCCCTACGGTGGTACGTGGAATTTATTTTTGCAGAGCCAAACACTATCCTGGTGTTCACAATCTTCTATAAATTATTCGGAGGAGGAACCCGCCTTGCAATGCCGAAGACAATATGCGCGCCGGACTCGTTGTCATTGAAGCCTGGTTCAGGGGCTACTGAGGGAGTCCTGGACTAGGGGGTGTCCGGATAGCCGAACTATCATCATCGGCCGGACTCCAAGTCTATGAAGATACAAGATTGAAGACTTCGTCCCGTGTCCGGATGGGACTTTCCTTGGCATGGAAGGCAAGCTTGGCGATACGGATATGTAGATCTCCTACCCTTGTAACTGACTCTATGTCACCCTAGCCATCTCCGGTGTCTATATAAACCGGATGGCTTTAGTCCATAGGACGAACAACAATCATACCATAGGCTAGCTTCTAGGGTTTAGCCTCCTTGATCTCGTGGTAGATCCACTCTTGTAACACACATCATCAATATTAATCAAGCAGGACATAGTGTTTTACCTCCATCAAGAGGTCCCGAACCTGGGTAAAACATCGTGTCCCTTGTCTCCTGTTACCATCCGCCTAGACGCACAGTTCGGGACCCCCTACCCGAGATCCGCCGGTTTTGACAGCGACAACAATCTTCCCGCTTCGTCGAGCGGGTCCTTAGGTGCGTCGGATATGGATTCTCTTCCGACCGCCTCCACCCCCGTGACACAGACGATGCCGAGGTGGGATCCTGGGAAGGGACCCGCCAGGAGGAGGAGGCCCCGGAGGTGTCGCAGGACAACCCCCCGGACTTTGCACCGGACTCGGCTCCGGATCCCATAGTGGCTCCGGAGTCCGGCGGGCGGCCCCTTCGTAAGAAGGGCAAGACTATGACGCCGGCAGCCTCCGCCCAACCGGAGGCGCCGGATAGCTTGCTGGAGGCGCTCAATGGCGCCTCCATCAAAGAGGAACACTGCACTGTTATGAGTGCGGTGATTCAGAAGGTGCAGCTCACCAAGAGCAGGCTGACCGAAGCCTGCACCAGCCTTCTAACAGGTTTTGAGGTAAGAATTTTGATATATGTAAAATAGTATCACATAGACAGTAGCCCCTGATGCTCGGTTCGGTGTTCGAAAAGAAAAGCCGGACTGAGGATCTAAGAAGATATACGCAGGAGTCATAAAAAATATGTCAATATGGGATTGCAGGCTGCGCTGCTGACCTCTGCCGCACTGACTGTGGAGGTCAATACTTTGAAGGAAAGCCTCGAGCGGTCCGAGAACGAGCTCGGCCGTGCCAAGAAGTAGCTCGAGGACAAGGAAGGTGAGTAACACCTTATTAAAATTGTACATTACAGAAAAGGATTTTGGTTGCAAAAAGAATGACAAGGATAACGTGGGTATTGCAGGGGCCACTAATGAGGTGGCGACCCTGAAAGAGGCGGTGGCCGCGGCCGAATACAATGCGGCCGCAGAGCGCATCGAGTGAGAGAAGCAGGAGGCGCGGGTGGCGGAGGTACAACAAGAGCTCCAGGATCTCGTGAAAAAACATGAGAGCCTGGAGCGTGACTCGAAGACTCGAGAGTCTGAGCTTGCAACGGCTCTTGAGAGTGCCAAAGCCGCTAAGGCCGAAGCCTACAAGGCCCTCCAGGAAATCGAGGCGTTGAAGAAAATAGCAGCGGGTAAGGCATTTTTCATGCAAAGTAAGCATGTGAGTGTTAATTACCTGTTGCTTACCCGAATTCGGAGCTCTCCAGGAGCATTCGCAGATCTTCCTCGCAGCGTGTCCGATGCTGCCGCGTTCTACCGGGCCGAGGAGGGGAGCTTGACGGAGAAGGTCTTCTAGTCTCAGTATGCTGAGGCCGGACATCCGGTGCCCCTTAGCGACCAGCTGAAGCAGCTGGTCGAGCTCCACAAGGCGGCCGAACAGGCCATTAAGGGCGTCATAGTTCGGTTGTGGCCTAAGGAGGCCATGCCTGGGAGCTACTTTGTCCTGGTGCGGCGGCTGGTGGATGCGTGCCCGTGGGTTGAAGTCATCAAGCACTCCGCCTGTATTGAAGGTGCCCGTCGGGCCCTTGCCCGAGCAAAGGTGCACTGGGGCAAGATGGATGCCTAGAAGCTCGTGACGGACCCGCCACCAGAGGGCAAGGAGCATCGCACGCCCGAGATGTGTTATAAGAGTGTGCTGAAGGGTGCCCGCACTATTGCGGGTGAGTGCTCCAAAGATGTAATATTTGAGTAGACTCGCATTTTGTTATCCTGTGCGCTGAAAACTTAGTTCATTTGCGCAAAGCAACGCATTTTAATTTAAAATATTACCATCTGTGCGGCTGTTTATCAAATCTGAGAGATGGCAAGTCGTCGGCTTCAGCCCCCATGCCACGAGTGCTGGGGTGTTCGGGATAAATTTGAGCACTCTTGTTCCCATATTTGGGTCCATCTAGGGAGGCGCTCAACACAACGAACAAGGCAACCGGACTTATAATGCTTGAACACTCTCACTTAGCCATAGAATTCTATAATTTTAAATTTCGACTAAGCCCCTAGTCTTCGGAAGGCCGAATTTGGGGTGCTATCCACGCCTGGGCCGGACTAAGTTGGCTCCTCGCTCTAAGCGGGCATAAGTCTTTAAGGACTCGCAAAAAACCTCTCGAACAGTGACCAGCTCTCGCCTCATCATGACGGTCAGTTTTAGCTTTCTCCACTGAGGCGTTAACCCAGCTCAACTGGGGCGCAATCGCTGTGGTTCTCCCAGTGCTACCTTAGCCGATACAACGGAACGTAAGGTACCAAAACATGGGATCCGAGCAAACCCAACTATTGACCCAAGACATGATTCGGAGCCGATGCATATAATGCTATAAGTTCAGGGTGCTGCACTTGTGAAAGTGTTTGGACTTATCACACCATGATGCGGGAAACGTAAGCCCCTGGTGTATTAGCCGTACCAAAATGTACGGATGCAACATGTCATAGATGAACATATGTATAAGAAAGAAATGCAATTGGAAGCAAAAAGGTGCTGCATTACTTTATTCAAGAAAAACTGCTATAAGTGCAGAACGATACAAATGGTGCGATAAGCAAGGGATGGGACTGTTAAACATGTCCCCCTCCAGGGGTAGGCTACGGAATGGTGCATAAAACAGATTTAATGCTCGTAATGGAGACCACCTGGATATTCGTTGTAGCCTTTCTCCTTCCCTGGCTGTTGCATCGTGAGTTCGGCATGTCTGCTGCCGGACAGGGCCTCTGACGAACGGAGTCCTGTGGGAAAAAAAATAAAAAGGAAAAAGAAAAAAGAAAAAAAGAAGAAGAACGACACACTTGAGAGCCCCTGGTGTGGTTGAGCCGCAGTCTGGGCCCATCGTGGTCGTGCCCCTCTCCCCATGCCCATGGTATCTTCAGAGCGTAATGGTGTACGCGAAGGACCTGTCTTGACGTTTTACAGGGGCTGGGGTTGGGGCCGCACTGCTACGCGTGCTCGGAACGTGCCAGGTGGTCTTGTTGTAGGTTACTCCGGGCGCGCTTAGCTGTGTCCGGCCGCTTAATGGCCGGACTCGAGAATTGCCTTAAGAGGCTGCATTGTACTTCTGCCGCGAGAGCCGCTGTATGTTCCTCCGTGCGGAGAGAACGTTCAGTGTTTCCGTTGACCGTGATGACTCCTCAAGGGCCTGGCATCTTGAGCTTGAGGTATGCGTAGTGCGGCACCGCGTTGAACTTTGCAAACGCGGTACGTACGAGCATGGCATGATAGCCGCTGCGGAACGGAACTATGTCGAAGATTAACTCCTCGCTTCGGAAGTTATCCGGGGATCCGAAGACCACTTCCAGTGTAACTGAGCCTGTACAATTGGCGTCTACACCTGGTATGACACCTTTAAAGGTCGTCTTGGTAGGTTTAATCCTTGAGGGGTCTATGCCCATTTTGCGCACTGTATCCTGATAAAGCAGGTTCAGGCTGCTGCCGCCGTCCATCAGGACTCTGGTGAGGTGAAATCCATCGACGATTGGGTCTAAGACCAATGCTGCGAATCTGCCGTGGCGGATGCTGGTGGGGTGGTCCCTTCGGTCAAAAGTGATCGCGCAGGAGGACCATGGATTGAACTTTGGGGCAACTGGCTCCATCGCGTATACATCCCTGAGTGCACACTTCCGCTCCTTTTTGGGTATGTGCGTTGTGTATATCATGTTCACCGTCCGCACCTGTGGGTGGAAACCCTTCTGTCCTCTGTTGTCCGGCGGTCGGGTCTCTTCCTCCTCATCGCTATGCAGCCCCTTGTCATTGTTTTCGGCAATTAACTTGCCTGCCTGCTTGAATACCCAACAGTGCCTGTTGGTTTGGTTAGCTGGTTTTTTGGGGGTGCCATGTATCTGGCACAAGCGGTCGAGTATTCGGTCCAAATTGGACGGACCCGGAGTTGTTCTTTTGAATGGCTTTTACCGCTGACCGGGTTTAGAGCCTCTGAATCCGGCATTGACTGCCGTATCCTCACTGTTGTTGCCATTAATGCGGCGTTTGTTTTTGTTACGACGCGACCTACCATTACGGTCCTTGATATCCGGACTGCCAGAATTTTTGCTGAGGTTGTTGCCGCGTGCTAGCCAGCTGTCCTCACCCGCGCAGAAGCGGGTCATGAGTGATGTGAGGGCTGCCATGGATTTTGGCTTTTCCTTTCCCAGGTGCCGGGCAAGCCACTCGTTGCGGATATTATGCTTGAAGGCCGCAAGGGCCTCCGCATCCGGACAGTCGACGATTTGTTTTTTCTTGGTTAAGAACAGTGTCCAGAATTGTCTGGCCGATTCGTCTGGCTGCTGAATTATGTGGCTGAGGTCATCAGCGTATGGTGGTCGCACATACGTGCCTTGGAAGTTATCGAGGAATGCGGCTTCCAGGTCTTCCCAACTCCCAATTGACTCTGCTGGCAAGCTGTTAAGCCAATGCCGGGCTGGTCCTTTAAGCTTGAGGGGGAGATATTTGATGGCGTGAAGATCGTCACCGCGGGCCATGTGGATGTGAACGAGATAGTCTTCGATCCAAACCGCGGGGTCTGTTGTGCCATCGTAAGATTCAATATTCACGGGTTTAAACCCTTCGGGGATTTGATGATCCATTACTTCATCTGTGAAGCATAGTGGGTGTGCGGCGCCTCTGTACTGGGCGATATCACGACGGAGCTCAAAAGAGCTTTGTCTGTTTTGTTCGGCCCAGCCGGACTTACTGTGTCTGGCACGACGGTTGTCGTCACGTATCATGGGGCGCCCACGTGATCCATAGATCGATCTTGATTGTCTTGCCCTATCCTCCAATATATCTCGCAAGTCCGGAGCGTTCCCGTGTGGCCTTGTGCTTTTTGAGCGATGCCGGGGTACGGGTCTAGTGAAGGGCCTAGAGGCCTCTCTGTCGCGACCACGGGGTGGTTGATCAGCCGTATTGTCTCCTGGTGATGCGGGTTCATACGCCTCCTCCTCTAATCGGGGGAGCAGCTTGCGTTTAGGGTAGCTTTTGGAGGGGCGTTCGAGCTCATGCTCTTCGGCCGCGAGGACTTCAGTCCATCTGTCGGCTAGCAGATCTTGATCAGCTCTAAGCTGTTGCTGCTTTTTCTTGAGGCTGTTTGCCGTGGCCATAAGCCTGTGTTTAAAACGCTCTTGTTCGACGGGATCCTCAGGCACGACGAATTCATCGTCGTCGAGGCTTGCCTCGTCTCCGGAGGGAGGCATATAATCCTCTACCTCTTATTCTGCCGCTCTCTCATGAGGGCTGGCGTCTCCGTCCTCCTGCGCTGGATCTTGCTGGAGTGGGTTGTCTTCGGCACTGTCCGGTGTATTATTATCTCCAGTGCCGGAATCTTCATTCTTGCTGTGGCGGGATTTAGAGCGGCGCCGCTGACGCCGACGCTTGGGCTGTTTCTTGGAGGGGTCATCCTCCGATGTTCCTTCGCCATTCCCATCCTTTGGGTTATCCACCATGTATATGTCATATGATGAGGTTGCTTTTCATTGCCTGCTGGGCGCTGGTTCTTGGTCGTCTCCGGCATCGTCGTCCATACCGTCAATGTCTTCGGAGTCGTAGTCTAGCATGTCGGTTAGATCGTCGACAGTGGCTACCAAGTGGGTGGTGGGTGGGCTTTGAATTTCTTTGTCGTCCGCATCCCAACCATCCTGACCGCAGTCCGGCTAGGGCTCTCCTGATAACGAGAGATACTTTAGCGAACTCAAGATGTTGCCGAAAGGTGAGTGTTGAAAGATGTCCGCTGCCGTGAACTCCATGATCGGCGCCCAATCAGATCCAATCGGAGGGGGCGCGGGAGGTTCGGAGTCCGGCAAGGAGTCCGGCACCTCGGAGTCACGAGCTTCATGAGGGACAAGGTCAGTGTTCGGCTCTATCGCCGTAGAGGTTGCAGCCCCCGAGGCAGTGTCTAGACATCCGACCTCGACCTACGCAGTCGGCTCCGAGTTGAAGATTGGAGCGGGTTCGAGTGCGGCCTCCAGGGTACTGTCTGGCTGCAGAGCTAAATCATGCTCGCCGTGACAGTGCGACACGCTCGGCTGTGGCTCGAATCCATTGAGGATCAAGTCCCCGCAGATGTCAGTCGTGAAGTTCAAACTTCCAAATCTGACCTGACGGCCAGGGGCGTAGCTTTCGATCTGCTCCAGATGGCCAAGCGAATTGGCCCGCAGTGCAAAGCTGCCGAATACAAAGATATATCCGGGGAGGAAGGTCTCACCCTGGACTGCGTCGTTGATGATGATTGAAGAAGCCATCGAGCCTATCGGTGACGGCACAGAGGATCTCTCAATGAAAGCACCAATGTCGGTGTCAAAACCGGCGGATCTCGGGTAGGGGGTCCCGAACTGTGCGTCTAGGCGGATGGTAACAGGAGACAACGGACACGATGTTTTACCTAGGTTCGGGCCCTCTTGATGGAGGTAACACCCTACGTCCTGCTTGATTAATATTGATGATGTGTGTTACAAGAGTGGATCTGCCACAAGATCAAGGAGGCTAAACCCTAGAAGCTAGCCTATGGTATGTTTGTTGTTCGTCCTATGGACTAAAGCCATCTGGTTTATATAGACACCGGAGAGGGCTAGGGTTACACAGAGTTGGTTACAAGGGTAGGAGATCTACATATCCGTATCGCCAAGCTTGCCTTCCATGCCAAGGAAAGTCCCATCCGGACACGGGACGAAGTCTTCAATCTTGTATCTTCATAGTCTTGGAGTCCGGCCAATGATGATAGTTCGGCTATCCGGACACCCCCTAGTCCAGGACTCTCTCAGGTGCCTTGGCGCCCTAGACGGTTGGTGTTGTTCGGAGCTGAATCATTGTGGTGTAAAGCTCCGGGCAAACGTCGAGGTCTCCAATTAGGTTGTGGAGATCGCCCCGAGCAATTTGACGGGTACCGGTGACCGCCCCCAAGGGTTGCCAAAGTGTACAGGTTCGGTGACCGCCCCCAAGGGTTGCCATTTGTACGGGTTCGGTGACCTCCCTCAACGGTCCCTTAGTGGAATTATGGCATCTTGCATTGTGCGAGGGCGTGAGGAGATTACGGTGGCCCTAGTGGTTTCTTGGGGAGCATTATGCCTCCACGCTACTCCAAACGGAGATTAGCATCCGCAAGCATGTGAACTTCGGGATACATCATCGTCTCCGCGTGCCTCAGTTATATCTTACCCGAGCTCTTTACTTATGCACTTTACTTTGTGATAGCCATATTGTTTCTTGTCATATATCTTGCTTTCACCTAGTAGTTTATCTTGCTTAGCATAAGTTGTTGGTGCACATAGGTGATCCTAGTTGTTGTAGGTTTTGTGCTTGGCAAATTAACCGCTAGGTTTATTCCGCATTTGTTCAAGCCTAAATCGTAATTATTTTAAATCGCCTATTCACCCCCTCTAGGCGACATCCATGATCTTTCAATTGGTATCAGAGCCTTGTCTCTCTTTATTAGGTTTTACCGCCTAGAGAGTAAAGATGTCGACTAGGGGATTAGGATTCTCTGACACTCTTAGTTTCGATGGCACAAATTTTGTTGTTTGGGTAATTCGCATGCTTAATTTCTTTAGGGTCATGGACCCAAATTTAGAACGAATTGTAGATATGGGTTTTTCTCCTCCAAAGGATCCCCAAAGATTATCTTTAGAGGATGAGAAAAACTCTTATCTCAATGCTCAAGCTTCTAATTTGCTTTTCGATGCTTTGAGCAATGTAGTTATTTTTCGACTCATGCCGTTCCGGGATGCTCATGAGTTGTGGACGAAGCTTCAAGGTAAATATGGTGTGTCCAAGATTTGTGGGGATGATTGTTCTCCCTCCACCTCCAGTCGTATAGTCTTCTCAACTTCTTCAACTTCACCTACATGTGGTTTGCCACAAGGTAATGATATGGTGAGTAGTGTTGGTCATTGCAATGATGATAATATGCTTATTGTGGATGATCCTTCATCACTATATTATTGCAATGCTCCTTCTTTGGGCTTTAACACTTCGAGCACTCCAAATGTTTCACATGCTTGTGTTGATAGTCCTTGCATATCATGTAGAAATTGCTTGACTAAATATCATGATGATATGCTTGCTATGTCTTGTTGCCATGATAAAAATGCATCTATTTCCTTGAATTGTTGTGCTAACAATGTCGAGGAAACCCAACACTCCATGGAACAAGATGTGGTGTTTAATGGTGCCTCAAGGGATCCTACATCATCATCTATAGCTTTTTTCCTTATGGCTAAGGCGTCAAAGGTATCTCCTACTTTGAACCCCAATATGTCTCTTGATGATGATGTTGATGCTAATGATGATGAGGATAATGATGAAGAGAATGATAATGTCACCTCCTTAAAAACTAAGGGGGAAATGATTTTTAAAGCTCTTCATAAAAATAAAATTGCTCGTTCCAGCTTCATGGAAATAATGTCCATTGCCATTGAAGGCAAGAAATACATTGAGGAGTTGGAATCTCATCTAGAGGAGCATGAGGTCACCATTGAGAAAATGGAAGCTCATGAGCGTGATTACGCAAATGAGATCGCGGAGCTATCGCAAGCTCTTGAACATGAACAAACCACCTCCGAATCTCTTGAGGAGACTTTTGCTCTAGAATTATCTAGAGTGAGGGAATCTCATAATAGAACTCTTGAGGTGGCCAACGATTTCAAAACTAAAAATGCTAAGCTTGAAGTTGCTCATGATAGATTCCTTGAGGATTTTGAGCACCTCGAAAATGGCTCAAGGGTCATCAAGGGTGAGCTCATCAAACTCACCGAGTCTCATCTCAACTTGAAGCTTCTTATTTAAAAGAGCTTGCCAAGTTGCCCCCTCCTATTGTTGTTAATGATGATGCTTGTGCTACTAACTCTATTACTTGTGAAGCATCCTTTTTGAAGGAGAATGTTGAGCTACGGGCTCAACTTGAGTTGCTATCTAGAAATTATAGGAAATTGGAAGAAAGCCATGAAAAGCTCACAGGCTCTCATGACGATCTTCTAGTATCCCATAATGTGCTAAAGATAGCTCATGAGGCCATGATTGCTAAGGTAACATCTAGTGAGCCTCATGTGGATACTAGCACCACTTCTAGTCAAAATACTATATTGCCATGTGCTAGTCCTTGTAATTCATCTACTCACAATGTTGGTACATCTTGTGATGAATTGCTTTCCTTGCCTTGTTGCTCTAACGATGAAGCTTATACTTCCTCTAGTACTTGTGTTGAGACTAACCATGTAGAGGAAATCAAAGAGCTCAAGGCCCAAGTCACTTCTTTGAAGAAAGACTTGGAAAATAGTCATGAAGGGAAATCCACACTCAACAATATCTTGAGTGTGCAAAATCCCCCAATGACAAAGGTGGAATTGGATTCAACTCCAAAAAGAAGAATAAGTCCAAGAGCAACAAGAAGAAGGGCCAAAAACAAGTCAAGAATTCGGCTAAGATTATTTGCTTCTAGTGCAAAATTGAAGGGCATCATGTTAGATATTGCCCATTGAAGAAGAATGCCATTGGTGACAAGCAACAAGGGAAGAGGCCACAAGTTCAATCTCATGCTCAAGCTCAAGTTGAAGAAAGGCCACTTCCCAAGAAGACTCAAGTTAATGCCTCTCTTGTTGAGAAATCAAGTGAGAAGAAAACGAAGAGTAGACGTTGCTACTTATGTCGTGAGAAAGGTCACGTCGCTTCTTCATGCACTAGTGGTAACTTATCCAACGCAATTATTATTGATGATATCTATTCTCTTGGGAAGGATCAGGTTGGCAATGTGTTTGCCAAGTTTGTTGGTACTCAAAGTGGTGTCAAGAAAAGAACCATTTGTGTTGCCAAGCCTATTGTGATTAAACTCTTAGGACCCAACTTGGTTGGGGACCAACAAGTTCAAACTTGATCAATAGGTGTTGTTGGAGAGCATTGGAGACTTGGCTACATTATGAAGAATTAAGGGGAGTTCATCATTCTTATTGTCTCAAGCCAAGTTTCTATGTTATATCCAATGTTCCTCCTTGCGGTAACTCGTACTTAAATTGTTTACATTGATAGTTACTTGCCCCTTATCATGTTGTGGTTTTGTACCTTGCATGTGTTTGTATATGATGTGTTTCCAATTTGCTTAACTTGAGTAATCAAGTTTGTGTGTGTTGGTTTGCACATCATGTACACATGTGTCGTACGTTGAGCCTTTATGCATCTTGTTTGTATCTTAGTTGGCTCTTGTGAGAGATGAATGGAATATCCCATTATGGGGGAGTGATGTGCTTTGTACACCTCACAATCCTATAAATGTGTATACATGAGGAATACCATCTAGTATTGATATTACAAGATTATCTAGTCGCTATGTGGTATGTCTTCTCATGAGAAATTCAAATTCTAAATTGTCCATTAATTATCTCTTATTGGATCATTATTTTTCCTCTTGTTTATCTTTATTTGGTATCACATTATGGGGGAGTAATATGCCATGTGTATATTACTAGCCTAGAAAATGTGTACATTTGAGATATTGTCACCTAGAATTGATATTGTAAATTATCTTGTTCCTAGGTGGCATGTTAGCTCTATAAGTTGCAATTTGCTTGTGTTTGGTGTGAAGATGATGTCGGATATCCTTGCTATCTACCACCGGGAATTATTTCCAAATACTTCTTGTCTTTTTACAATTGGTACTCACTTATGTGTGGTAGAAATTATTGATCATCTTCACGTTGGCGTTTGCTTTTATTTGCCTTATCTCTTTCCAAGTTTGTTTCAACTCCCATTGCCTTCCATGCCACTTGAGGATCTTGTTGTTTTCTTGATCTTGTCTAGTGTTTTCCTTGATATAGTGAACGTGGTGATCCTACCTTGTGCATTTTGTATTCAAATGCAAATTCTCTATAATGCACAACTCGTGGGGGAGCTATCCTATTTCCTATAAGACA
This sequence comes from Triticum timopheevii, assembly GCA_963921465.1. Taxonomy (NCBI): domain Eukaryota; kingdom Viridiplantae; phylum Streptophyta; class Magnoliopsida; order Poales; family Poaceae; genus Triticum; species Triticum timopheevii. The sequence continues at coordinate 502,266,195 of OY997272.1, forward strand.
CTACTTGTGATCCGTTTTAAGTGTGTGTTGGTGGACAGCAAGCCGTTTCTTTTTGGTACTTGTGCCATCATGAAACTTTGTAGAGAGCTTGGTTTGTTTGGAACCATCCTCTCTTTTGGGAGTTTGATATCATTTTGTGGGTTCCAATGGATATCTCATTCCTTGATGTATCTTTTAATGATATCTTCCAAGTGATGATTTCTCCATTTGGTATTCTTTTCACTTGGTATTTCCTTGTATTTTGGTATCGGTTCTTGAAAGTCTTGAGCATGCATATTAACTTCATGTAGTTTCCTTGGCATGCTTTCTCTCTTTGACCCAATATATAGGGGAAACTCCACGAAGTCTCAAATTGGATGAGATGTGCATGAATTTCATTTCCATATCTATATGCACATATTTATATGGAGTTTGTCCTATGTATTGTTGGTGTTTCTAACTCTTTGGTCCCAGTGAGTTTGGGTACCATTTTGTTTGTGTTGTTGTTCTAGGAAAAATTGGAGATGCATTGGATGCTCAGCTCACTCACAAGGAAGGTGGTGTCATCACGTGCTTATTGGTGTCAAGCTAGGATGCTCGACGAACTACTATCTATTACCTTCAATTGGTTTCTTCTACATCCTCCCAATAATATCTCGGTAATAAGTATCTATTCATGCATTCTTTTCTTGCATTCAACCTTGTGTAGGTTGCATCTTGGCATGATAGTCATTCCATCTTGTGATACTTGTTTCCTTTCTCAAAAGCATATCAACGATGATCTCATGTTGCTAGTTGTGTGGTAGGAATTCATCTATATACAATAAGACCATATCTAGCCATGTGCTATGCTTCCAAGAAAATATCTTATTGGTATATCTATGACTTTCTTTTGGATATCTTGTTCCTTCGTGTTGTAACTATTCCGGGTGTACATCCTTCTTTGTAGATATATATCATCATGATTTCGTCTACCTAGAACCTTATACGCTTGAGAGAAGTTGCATATCTAGATGATATCATTTCTTTCATGTCCACCTTGTCTTTCTTTTGTTTTTTTTCTTTGGTGGCTCCATGAAAGCTTTTGCCTTGAGTGTGTGTCTTATCTTTTTGCATCTTGATGCACTCTTGGGTGGTGAAGATGTTTTTCCTCATGCTTATCTCTACGAGGCTTTTTCCATCTTGGTATCCCTCATCGTGATGAGGCTTTCATCTTCTATATTCACCATGGGTTGTCACAAGTGTTGGTTACTCATTTTGCATTTTCAGTGTGCTTGTGAACCCTTTTGCTTGGTGTGTGTGGGGAGGACATGTCATGCACCTTGTATCTCCACTATCCCATACTATGTTGATGCTTAATGCTCATCCGTACATTAGTCTTATCAAGTGCTTTGCCATGACTCACACACATCATTTTGGTTGAGCCTACTCTTAAGTTGCCTCTTTTATATGTTGCTCAACCATTTGTTTGTTGCAAGTGCTAGGCTTTGTTTCCTACATGCTCACTTGCACTTGTTGTGAGTTTCTATTGATTTTCGGGGAGTGATGATCCTATTTTGTGCACTTGGTATCCTAATGCAAATATTGTAAGGAGTGCACAAATCATGGAGAGCTTCACTAGTGTTGTTAGAACACTCTGTTGCTCTCTTGCACTTGTCGTGCGGTTCTATTGATCTTGGGGGAGTGATGATCCTATTTTGTGCTCTTTGTATCCAATTACAAAACTAATTTGTGCACAAATCATGGGGAGCTTCTTTAGTTTCTCTAGAACACTCCTTTGCTCATATCATAATTTATTTCATTCATGTGGCACGTAGGATCATTGGTCTAGTTGGCTCAATTGATATCTTTTGCTTCCATTGGTATCCTTTGATTGCTTGATTGCTCGTTCTCTCTATGTTATGTCTTTGTGGCATATCATTCTTTTGCAATCTTTGAGCCTCAATATAGTTTGTCTTCCTCCAAGTATTTACCGTTGGATATGTGTATTGCATTCCACTCTCTTGTTGAGAAATACACAATTTATGGAGGAAAACAATTTATATTGGCCTGCTAAGATTTTTGCCCATTTTGGCAATCGATGCCTATGGGGGAGAAGTTTCAGAGAGTTGTGTGAGGAAGTTTGGAGAGTTGTTTCCTCTCTTATTGCTTTGGTTTTTTCCTAAGCTTGTGCATCTCATGCGCACACATTATTGTTGCATGGTATGGTGATGTATTATTCCTTATATAAACTCTCTTGAAAGTTATTGTCATCAATTACCAAAATGGGGGAGATTGAAAGAACATGCGGTGCCCCCATGTTTGGTTTTGGTAATTAATGACAATCTCTATGGACTAATGGTTGCCTTGAGTTATATTTGAAGGGTTTGTCCTTAGGCTTTTCTTGAAGTCCATGTGTTGGTTTCAAGGAGTTTATGAGTTGACCAAGGTGCTATTAAGGAATTATCCAAAGATTTGTCATGTGAGTGTTGAGCTTATTGCAAGCATGTCTTGAAGAAGAAGATTGTGTGATCATTCATGTTTACCGTCAAGACATCATGCAAATGAAGAGAGTTGGAAAGATTCAAGGTTGATCAAGACTAAGTCAAGAGTGAATCAAGTTGATCAACTCACAAAGCATAGAAGATGTACCGAGAGGGACCAAGTGATCCCATGGTATGGTAAGAATTGTCCATTGCACTTTGTGTACTAACCCATGGTCTATGTGAGAGTTCTATGTGGGGTTATGTACGTGTCCATGGGCTTGCGTCAAGAGGAAGATATCATACAACCCATCGAAAGGATGACATCAAGTGGTGATTGTCATCAATATTTCCGTGTGCAAGTTCAAGTGGAGCATCACGAAGAGATCAAGTGCTTGAATCTTGCCATCCATTGTGGTGTCAATGGACTTGTGAAGATGTGCCGAAGAGTGGATCACCCATAGTGGACTATGGGGGAGCAATCATCTAGTCTTCATCGAGCCAACACAATCAAGAAAGGTGGTCCAACTTGAGGGAGTCAAGATCGTCATCATCTAGCTCAAGTGGACCATGTGAAAGGCAAAGGTTTGCCCTTGATAGTTTTTCTATTTTGCCGGTCTCGTGGTGGTAGTTGGGAGACCGGGTTATAGGATCGTTTGCCATACTATCAAGGGGGGCTCTCAAGTTGGTAGCTAGATCGTATCGTTAGTAGATAGCTCAAACCATTGCATTCTTGCATTATGTTTCTTGGTTCTTGTTTGGAGCTCTTTGTGAGTCTTAGAGCTTATGGTCATCTTGATGACAAGCTTGAGTTCATCGAAAACGGAGCTTGCATGCGTCTTCTATGATGTTTTCGGTGTTGGAGGTTTTACCAATCTTATCCGAGGAAGGGTTCTCACCATTTTTATGGGCCTTTTCTCATTTGCTTCTTATTAATATTTCTATCAAGATTGTGTTAGCCCATGTTGTTATCGTTCCAACAAACTTGGTTTCGTTGAATTTGGAGTCCATTTGCAAAAGTTGTGGCTGTTTTGGTAAAGGCTACAGCGTGTACTACCGCGACAAGAGCGGATGTAAATTTTTACTACCGCTCCAGAGCGGTACTACCGCGGCTCCTGAGCGGTAGTACCGCTCTGGACCAAAATCTCGTGTTTTGCTCAGCGGAGGTAGGCACAAAAGTATTTTTTTAGTACCGCTCGCAAGTAGTAGTACAGCTACCATTTGCGGTAGTACCGTGAGGTCGAGTGGTAGTACCGTGAGGACGAGCGGTAGTACCGCTCCGGCGATTCTACTGGCCTTTTACCTCCTCGCTGTTGTTTTTCAAAGGGGTACTACCGCCCTAGCGGTAGTACCGCTCCTTGGATTACCGCTCTGTGCGGGCTATGAGCATAACGGTTGGATTTTTCCCCACCTATAAAAGGGGTCTTCTTCCCCATTGAACCTTATCCTTTGAGCTCGTGTTCTTCCCCCATTGTGGACCTTCTTCGAACTTGCTAACTCTCAATCCCTCCATGGATTCTTGCTAGTTTTTGAGGGAAAAGAGAGAGGATATCTAGATTCGCATTTCCACCAATCACTTTCTCCTGTATGTGAGGGGAACCCCTTGGATCTAGATCTTGGAGTTCTTGGTGTTCTCCTTCTTGTTCTTCCTCTCATCTTCCTCCCTAGCATTAGTTGCTTCAGTGGGATTTGAGAGAGAAGTACTTGGGCACTCCGTGTGCCCTTGCCATTCCATTTGGTGCATCGGTTTGAGTTCTCCACGTGATACGTGGAAGTTACAAGTTGAGAAGCTTATTACTCTTGGGTGCTTGGTACCCTTGAGCTTGTTACTCTTGGGTGTTTGGGCACTCTAGAGCTTGTTCCTCTTGGGTGGCTTGGCGCCCTAGACGGTTGGTGTTTCAGAGCTCAATCATTGTGGTGTAAAGCTCCGGGAAAGCGTCGAGGTCTCCAATTAGGTTGTGAAGATCGCCCCGAGCAATTAGACAGGTACCAGTGACCGCCCCCAAGGGTTGCCAAAGTGCACGGGTTCGGTGACCGCCCCCAAGGGTTGCCATTTGTACCGGTTCGGTGACCTCCCTCAAGAGTCCCTTAGTGGAATCACGACATCTTGCATTGTGCGAGGGCGTGAGGAGATTACGGTGGCCCTAATGGCTTCTTGGGGAGCATTGTGCCTCCACACCGCTCCAAATGGAGATTAGCATCCGCAAGGGTGTGAACTTCGGGATACATCGTCATCTCTGCGTGCCTTAGTTATCTCTTACCCGAGCTCTTTACTTATGCACTTTACTTTGTGATAGCCATATTGTTTCTTGTCATATATCTTGCTTTCACCTAGTAGTTTATCTTGCTTAGCATAAGTGGTTGGTGCACATAGGTGAGCCTAGTTGTTGTAGGTTTTGTGCTTGGAAAATTAATCGCTAGGTTTATTCCGCATTTGTTCAAGCCTAAATAGTAATTATTTTAAATCGCCTATTCACCCCCCTCTAGGCGACACCCATGATCTTTCAATAGCTCAACCCCTTTTGGGAACCGACTTTGATCGTATTCGAATCAGAGTCATTAAAAAACTCTCTAGGTCATTAGGGGGCTTCCAGTTCAAACATAGGTCGTATTCGAACCAAAGAGAACATAGCTGTCGGTACCCTTTTGATCGGCACAATGCCAAAGCCACTGGGGGCTACATGATCGTATACGAATCCTAGCATAACCCCTTTGGAACGGTTTACTGGTCGTATTCGAATCAGAAGCCTTGAATTTGTTAGATTTTATTTGGTTTAAGTTTTCTATGAAAGCAACCTTTATTTGACTTGAAACTTTTTTGAGGTTTAAAAGTACAAGTGTGGTTAAATTTTAAACCGGCTTGATTTTGGCTGATAAGTCGCCAATATATGAGAATCATCATATCTTTGGAAGTATTGGTTTCTAAAGACTGGGTTATCACCCTTACTGTCCAGGTCATATAAGCCGGCAGTGCAAATCCAAAGATCACAGGTATAAGATTATAGTTGTGTTTCAACATTATATGTTACAACTGGCTTATCCATGATTCTTTTCCTATCTTAAATATCAAGCTATTATGACCCGACTTGCTGTAAGACGCCAAGGGATCTTGTGATCTATTTCTATGTGCAGGATAGTTAAAAGACTTGGTCAAGCATAAGGAAAGCAGATGAAAAGTATAACGCGGGTGAATATAACATGGCGGCTTAATAGTATTAAGCAACAAAAACGTGCACGATGGCACGGCAAAAGAAAAGTTATTTCTATTCTATTACACGACTCCCCAAGTCCAAATGATTCATATTGTTTTTTAGCACATCACAGATATGAGCCGCCATGGCAGATTAACTCTCGTGTTGGCCTGAAGCGTCTGGGTTAGCCCTCTCCGCTTCTTTGCGTTGTTGCCTTTCCTGAAAGGTTGATGATGACCAGTCAATGCCATTCAAAGCTTCAAATTCAGCTTCATCATCAACTAGTCCGGCCGGGTCAACTTCAGGGGCGAAGGTATGCTTACGGAGTGGGGGGATCAGGATGGTCACTTTGTAATGAGGCGTTGGAATTCTCCGGTTCTCTGCGTCATAGCCCGACTAGTACTTGGAGAGATCTGCTTCATCAGCTATCAGGGTGGCCAAAGGGCGTATCTCCTTCACGCAAGCGGCGAAGTGTTCCTGCTCAAAGGAAGTGCCATCCTCCTTAAAGCTTGGATAACCAGTGGAGAGGTCAGCCAGGTCTAGCTCCGGTAGCCAATCTTTGGCCCGACTTAAGGCAGCCACAACTCCGGCTCTCACAGACGTTCGTCTCAGTTTGGTGAATCGCTGGGGTAGCACAAAAAGTTTCTTTAGCACATCTGCCAGGAGTGTGGGCACTTCATTGGACAGGGCCACCGAAGCCAGGGCATGCTGAGACCCGGTGTACAGTTGTTCCACCAGCGTATAAACCGCCTTGAGCTTAATCAGCATATCTTGGTTCAGATTTGAACTCCTAGGGCCTTCAACATTGTCAGGTGAGTTAATTTCAATTTATATGATCAATTGAAAGGCTCAAGTATTTAACACTTGCAGGGCGACTTACCAAAGATCGTTGAGACCATCTGAGAGACATGGCGTTTTAAGCCGGATAATTCACCGGTTGCTTCTTCAAGAGCCACCTCTACCTTCTCAGCTCGATTAATCAATGCAATTTTTTCATCAGCCCAGGCCTTTTTTCTCCATTTCAAAGTCTTTCTTTAGTTTTTCTTGTTCAGAAACGCTGAATTTAAACTTGGAATCGGCTCTTTGGGTTTCCGTTTCTTGGGCCTCAAGGCGGTTCTTCAGATCAGACACTTCTGATTCAAGTTGACTCGTGGCAGCCTATACAAACACTGGGTCAAAATCAGGACAAACATGATGCAATATTAAGTCCCAAGCCTTTTGCAAGCAACAACACTTAGCACTTGGGGGCTAATGTCTACCGAAGAATTTTACTTAAAGTGGCGGTTCATGACAGTAAGTCCCAAGCACTTTGCAAGCAATAGTACTTGGCACTTGGGGGCTAATGTATATTGTTGTTCAATCTTTTCAACTATTTTATTCTATACAACCATTTGAAGGACCGGCTCAACCATGCTGGTTAAGCCGCCCCTTGGGAACTATGGAGTAAGCTGGATTTCTTACATATTTTATCCATCTATGTTACTAATGTCACTAAATTTGTTTCTAAGTCTACAGCGTATTCGTCATAAGCAATAGACTTGGGGGCTGGCATAGTAAAGATAAATGAATACATAGAAAGGGTTGTACCTCAATTTTTTGGTGCATCTACTTCACCATGTCAATCTCGAGGTTGCGACTGCTGTGCACTTGGCTCATGTAGCCAGAAAAGACTTCTCCAATACTCATGTGAGTATAGTCCGCGACGTCAAGCTTGACCCGGCGGTGTTCCAGAAGCTCCTCCTTGGCGGAACACTTGGCCAGCACGGTTGGCCTCCCCGGCTCAGCAAAGCCGGTTCTGGTGATCTCGACATCAGTGTCTTGAGGATCATCCGTCTTGACCGGGCTAGGGGCTTCCGGGTTTTCCGAACCATTAACGGCTCGCTCAGCAGGCGGGTCAGCAATTGGAGTTGGTGTGTCTTGAGCCGGTTCAGGTGGCGGCTCATGAGTTGAAGATTCAGGCGCGGTTGTTCCAAGTTCTTGCTCTGTTAAGACCGTTTCTTCGGCCGGCTTGTCCTTCTTGACCCTTTTACTGGGCTTGGCTTTTCCACTGCATAAAATAAAGGAAGGTTATCATTACCCTGGAGCGGTCTTGAAAGACGGTAGATTGGACTGCATTGAGTCACCAGAGGAAGGGGAAGTTTCCTGATAATCCGAGTTAGAAGAATTGAGTGGTTGACGAGTGAGACCCGCCAAAGGATAAAAGAGATTTAAATCAGAGATGACCTTGTTCTGGCGCTTCCTTGGGGTGTTTGACAAGCCGAAGGAGAGCTCCGCATCCTTGCTAGTCCGGGTCTGCCTCCGGCTCTCATGAATCTGTCGCTTCAAAAGAAATTGAGGATCTTGATAAGCTAAGGGATGTGAAAATCTTACTTTCCGGGTTACTCTGCGGATTTTCTGTCTTGGCAAAGGCTCGGAGTCGGAGGAAATGATAGTTACCTCTTCAGCCTTGCTATGGCTTGCTCCTGTGTCCTCCTGCTGATAATCAGTGTCAGTAAGATTGGTAAAAAAGGAGCCAAGAGAGTCAAGGGCTACCTCTGACTCAGAAGAATCTTCTAGCCGAAGCAAGTCAGAGGCGGTGGCTTTCTTGCCCTTCTTTTTTGCAGCCTCTTTCCTGGCGGCTTTCTTGGCCTTCCTGGCTTTCTTTGCAGCTTCATGGTCATATTTGACCTTCCAGAATTTGTCACCTGCCTGTGAGTGTTAGCAGAGGTATAAGTATGGATAAAACATCGAAAAAACCAAAGTAATTTATTCAGACGGGCGGCTTACCGCTCGATCTGGGTTAGCTTCGCAGAAGGGGGATAGGCCCACCTTACCATAATCTGCTAGGCTCTCGTTCAAAAGTGACTTCGTCATATCATTGAGGACGTCTTCAGGCAAGTCATCAGGGCTGTGCCGCAGAGGGTCATCTTTTTTGCCTGTGTAGGTGCACATCAGGCTGGGGCGGCGGCTCAAGGGAATAACCCGCTAGGTGAGCCAAACCCGGACTAAATCGATGCCATTTAGCCCGTTCCCTAAAAGAGCCTTGATCTTAGCTAGGGCGGGGGCGAGCGTCTTGCGTTCGGCAGCTGCTATCTTGTCAGGAAGTGGATGCTTGGACCCAAGACGCAGAGCACAAAAGGCGGGCAGAGGATTCTCGTCAGGCGGGGAAGTGTCTTGACAATGAAACCAGGTCTGGTTCCTGTCTTTCGGGTTACTCGGCGGGTTGGCATTAGGAAATGTTACGTCTCTCCGATGTTGGATCAAGACACCACCAATTCCAAGCTCTGGACGTTGGCGCATTCATTCTGGCGGTTCAAGTAGAATAGCTCTTTGAAGAGTAAGATGTTGGGTTGTTCTCCAAGATATACTTCATTGAACACTTGGAAATTGCAGATGTTAGACACGGAATCGGGTCCAATGTCTTGAGGGCAGAGGTCAAAGAAGTGCAAAACACCTCTGAAGAATTTTGAGCTGGGTGGACAGAAACCCCAGTTCATGTGATCTGTGAAAACAATAACCTCTCCCGTTTTGGGCTGAGGAAATTCCTCCTCCGGGCCAGGAGCACGATAGGACATGGTTTCCTTCTTCGGCAGATAGCCGGTCTTCACAAAGTCGTCAAGTGTGCTGTCTGTGACAATAGATTTGACCCAATTGCAGGAAGTGGGTGCTTTCGGTGCCATCGTGATGAAAGCCTAAGATAGAGTAAAAATTACCGGTTCAAATTTAAGCCGAAGAAAGATAATTCAAAGCATATTCAGGATGGCGGCTTATAAGGGGACTAATGGTATAAGGATAATTATGTCAAGAATTATTTAAGCCGCCATAGGCTCCATAAGCAGTTAAAGTTGTCTAAACCGCTATGGGTGGTCAAGGTTATCAATTGAGCATTGTACTTTTTAAGCCGGTGATAAGAGTCGCCATGACTAGGTGGATCTAACAAATACATCTTTTTGCCTAAGTGTTGCATAAACAAGTTTCACAAACTGCAGGTATTATTTTGGATCAAATGGCTGTTCAGAAAAGAAAAATTTCTAGACCTAAAAACATGGTACAAAGGAGTTCATGCATTCTAATGAGGCTTCTGTACAAGGAAAAGGGATCTGCTAGTGCCAAAAATGGATGTGAAACAGTAACTGCATGAGTTCTATGTAGCTGTTGGATCAAACCAGGCTGCGGCAGAAGAACCACGAAGAAACCGAGATGAACTATGAAGTGTACAGAGGAACTCGCAGACCCTAGCATGGATCTAAGATGCAGAAAGGGGAAACTTACAGTGGCAGATCTGTTGCGGAAGGGCGCCACCGTTCTCTGGACGGATTCAGGTCGATGCAGCGGCCTAGGTCGACGGAGATGTGGTGCGCTGTGGCGGCAACGGAGCTCGAGCGGCAGTTGGGGTGCGAGAGGAAGAAGAATAGAAAGGGGGGGGATGAAGAAAGACCTGGTCAGGGTCTATTTATAAGGAAAGACTGCTAAAAGGGCGTGAAAAACGAGGAGGCCCAAAACATAAGTTATCCGACTACAAGGACGCCTCAATTTTCGAGAAGGTCATTAAGATAAATATCCGTTGAGATACATTGGACAAAACGTGCATTTATGGCAGGTGACGTCATGGCGGGTTACTGCAAATCCAAAGGATGACGTCATGGCGGGTTGCAAAAATTTCATAAGCAAAGAGCAGAAGATTTTTGTGAAGTGTCGAAGATTGACATGAACCAGTTCAAATCAATCTGCGGCCTAATGTTGCGGATATAACTATTAGTATAACCCGCCCAGGAGGGGCCGGGTTATACCTACAAGCACTCTTGAAGCCCAAGACCAAGGTTGAAGATGGCGGTTCAGTTAAGGGCCAAAAGCCCAGAGGCGACTTAAGGCCCGTAGAGATAAACCACCATATGTACATGACTTGTATTGTAAGGCAAGAATAGTTAGAGACTGAGCTGGACACTGTTTATGAGCCGACCGGGACTCTGAGAGCCGCTAGGCGTCGACCTCTGTATATAAAGGGACGACCCAACGGCGGTTCAGGGCAAGTAACATCATATCGAAAGCTAGGTTGAGTGATTCCGCTCCCTGGTAATCGAGTCAAAAGCAATCCCACTCAAAATTGGATCATAGGCTTTTACCTTCACCGTAAGGGGCCGAACCAGTATAAACCCCGTGTCCTTTGTCCCGATTAACCCCTTTAAGCTTCCTAGTTGCGATGGCTCCACGACTAAGTCCTTTCACTAGGACATCTGACATGACAATTCCACGACAATGCCCCAAGACAATGCCTTCATTAACCATAAAGTGGCACTTTTCCCAATTCAAGACGAGACTAGTGTCTTCGCATCTCTGCAAAACTCGATCAAGGTTGCTCAAGAAATCATCAAAGGAGGGCCCATAGACGGAAAAATCATCCGTGAATACCTCACAAATCTTTTCACAAAAGTCAGACAATATAGCCATCATGCATCTTTGAAAGGTAGCAGGTGCATTACATAAACCAAAAGGCATACGTCTATAAGCAAAAGTACCGAAAGGGCAATTAAAAGTAGTCTTAGCTTGATCGTCCGCTGACACAGGTATTTGAGAGAAACCAGAATAACCATCTAGAAAGCAGAAATGTGTATGTTTAGATAGTCTCTCTAGATTTGATCAATAAAAGGTAAAGGGTAATGATCTTTTTTTAGCTTTATTTAATTTGCGGAAATCAATTACCATCCTATAACCTGTAATAATTCTTTGCGGTATCAATTCATCTTTATCATTAGGAACTACAGTAATACCTCCCTTCTTAGGGACACAACAGACATGACTTACCCACTGACTATCAGCAACGGGATAAATTATACCTGCCTCGAGGAGCTTTAGTATTTCCTTTCTTACCACTTCTTTCATCTTAGGATTTAACCATCGTTGATGATCTCTAACTAGTTTTGCATCTTCTTCCAAATTTATTTTGTGTTGGCATAGAGTGGGACTAATGCCCTGAAGATCATCAAGAGTATATCCAATAGCAGCACGGTGCTTCTTCAGAGTTTTCAATAATCTTTCCTCTTCCTGCTCTAAAAGGTTAGCACTAATAATAACAGGGTATATCTTATTTTCATCAAGAGAAGCATATTTAAGAGTATCGGGTAATGGTTTAAGCTCAAACACAGGATCACTCTTGGGTGGAGAAGGATCCCCTAGGATTTTAACAGGTAAGTTGTGTTTCAAAATAGGATGCTATTTAAAGAATACTTCATCTATTTCCCTTCGTTCATTCATGAACATATCATTCTCATGGTCTAGCAAATATTGTTCTAAAGGATCATTAGGAGGCACGACAATAGAAGCAAGACCAATAATTTCATCCTTACTAGGCAATTCTTTATCATGGGGTTGTCTACAAAATTTAGCAAAATTAAACTCATGAGACATATCTCCCAAGCCAATTGTAACAACATCCTTTTCACAATCAATCCTAGCATTAACAATATTCAAGAAGGGTCTACCAAATATAATGGGACAAAAGCTATCTTGTGGGAAAACAAGAACAAGAAAATCAGCAGGGTATTTAACTTTCCCACACAAGACTTTGACATATCTAACAATCCCCATTGGTGAAATAGTATCTCTATTTGCAAGCTTAATTGTAACATCAATATCTTCTATTTCAGCGGGTGCGATATCATGCATAATTTCTTCATATAAGGAAAAAGGTATTGCATTAGCACTAGCACCCATATCACATAAGCCATGATAACAATGATCTCTTATTTTAACAGAAATAACATGCATGCCTACAACATGTCTATGTATCTTAGTTTCGGGTCTAGCAATGTTAGCAGCCTGTTCATAGAAATAAATAACATGCCCATCAATATTATCAGCCAAGAGATCTTTAACCATAGCAATACTAGGTCCAAGTTTAATTTTCTCAGGAGGTGTATATGTTCTAGTATTAATCTTACGAACCACAATTGAAGCTTTAGCATGATCCTTTATCCTAACAGGGAAAGGTGGTTTCTCAACATAAGTAGTAGGAACAATAGGATCATTATAAGTGATAGTCTTTTCTTCAACTGTAACAGGTGCAACTACTTTTACTTCAGTGGGAGGATTATATTTAAACCACTTCTCCTTAGGGAGATCAACATGAGTAGCAAATGATTCACAGAAGGAAGCTACTATCTCAGAGTCAAGTCCATATTTAGTGCTAAATCCACGAAAAGCATCAGTATCCATAAAAGACTTAACACAATCATACTTGGATGTCATACCTGACTCCTTACCATCGCCAGAATCCCAATCTCCAGAGTTGCGTTTAATTATTTTCAATAAGTCCCAGTTGAATTCAATAGTCTTCATCATATAAGAACCAGCACAAGAAGTATCAAGCATGGTGCGATCATTGAGATAAAGCCGAGCATAAAAGTTTTGAATAATCATTTCTCTTGACAGCTCATGATTGGGACATGAATATAACATTGACTTAAGCCTCCCCCAAGCTTGAGCGATGCTTTCTCCTTCACGAGGCCAAAAATTACATATATAATTACGATCACGATGAACAAGATGAATAGGATAAAACTTCTGGTAAAATTCCAATTTCAATCGTTTATAGTCCCAAGATCCCGTATCATCACATAGCCTATACCATGTCAATGCATCTCCCTTCAAAGATAAAGGGAAGACCTTCTTCTTAACAACATCATCGGGCATACCTGCAAGCTTAAATAATCCACAAACTTCATCCACATAGATAAGGTATAAATCGGGATGCAATGTTAAATCTCCTGCAAAGGGATTAGCTAGCAGTTTCTATACCATACCCGAAGGAATTTCAAAGTAAACATTTTTAGTAGGTTCAGTAGGTTGAGGAGAAACTCTTTGCTCTACTGGTCGGGGAGAAGATACCCCGAACAAGCCCCCCAAAGGATTAGTTTCCATAGTAACAAGTGACAGTAAATTTTAGCACACTATATAAATGTTTCCTTACCAAGTTCCACCCACCAAAGGCGCTTCACTCCCTGGCAACGGCGCCAGAAAAGAGTCTTGATAACCCACAAGTGTAGGGTATCTATTGTAGTCCTTTCGATAAGTAAGAGTGTCAAACCCAACGAGGAGCAGAAGGAAATGACAAGCAGTTTTCAGTAAGGTATTCTATGCAAGCACTGAAATTGTAGGTAACAGATAGTTTTGTGATAAGGTAATTTGTAACGGGTAACAAGTAATGAAAGTAAATAAAGTGCAGCAAGGTGGCCCAATCCTTTTTGTAGCAAAGGACAAGCCTGGACAATTTCTTATAATGAGAAAAGCGCTCCCGAGGACACATGGGAATTATCGTCAAACTAGTTTTCATCACGCTCATATGATTCACGTTCGTTACTTTGATAATTTGAGATGTGGGTGAACCGGTGCATGGGTACTGCCCTTTCTTGTACAAGAATCCCACTTATTATTAACCCCTATTGCAAGCATCTGCAACTACAAAAGAAGTATTAAGGTAAACCTAACCATAGCATGAAACAAATGGATCCAAATCAGCCCCTTATGAAGCAACGCATAAACTAGGGTTTAAGCTTTTGTCACTCTAGCAACCCATCATCTACTTATTACTTCCCAATGCCTTCCTCTAGGCCCAAATAATGGTGAAGTGTCATGTAGTCGACGTTCACATAACACCCCTAGAGGAGAGACAACATACATCTCATCAAAATATCGAACGAATACCAAATTCACATGACTACTAATAGCAAGACTTCACTCATGTCCTCAGGAACAAACGTAACTACTCACAAAGCATATTCATGTTCATAATCAGAGGGGTATTAATATGCATTAAGGATCTGAACAAATGATCTTTCACCGGATAAACCAACTAGCATCAACTACAAGGAGTAATCAACACTACTAGCAACCCATAGGTACCAATATGAGGTTTGGGTACAAAGATTGGATACAAGAGATGAACTAGGGTTTGAGAGGAGATGGTGCTGGTGAAGATGTTGATGGAGATTGATCCCCTCCCGATGAGAGGATCATTGGTGATGACGATGGTGATGGTTTCCCCTTGCCGGAGGGAAGTTTCCCCGGCAGAACAGCTTCGCCGGAGCCCTAGATTGGTTCCGCCAAGGTTCTGCCTTGTGGCAGAGAAGTTTCGTCCCGTAAGCTTGCTTATGATTTTTTCCAGGGTAAAATACTTCATATAGAAGAAGATGGACACCAGAGGGCTGCCAGGGGGCTCACGAGGCAAGGGGCGCGCCCTATAAGGGTGGGCGCGCCCCCCACCCTCATGGACGGTTGGTGGCCCCCCTCAGGTATTTCTTCTGCTGAATAATTATCATTAATTCCAAAAATGACTTTCGTGGAGTTTCAGGACTTTTGGAGCTGTGCAGAATATGTTTCCAATATTTGCTCCTTTTCCAGCACAGAATCCCAGTTGTTGGCATTCTCCCTCTTCATGTTAAACCTTGTAAAATAAGAGAGAATAGCCATAAGTATTGTGACATAACATGTAATAACATACCATAATGCAATAAATATCGATATAAAAGCATGATGCAAAATGGACGTATCAGAGGATGCTCTGCGCAGGGCCGTGGCTGGTGATTGGCGACTTTAAATTGATCTTACATGTGGCGGACAAAAACAACATGCTCCTGGATCGCAGGATGATGGGGAGATTCAAGAGATTTGTTGACGATAGCGCGCTCAAGGAGTTTTTTCTGCATGAACAAAAATTCATGTGGAGCAACGAGAGGGAGGTTCCTACCCTCACCATGATTGACAAGGCATTTGTATCAGTTGACCAGGAGCTTGACCATCTGGACAGTTTGCTGCAAGCTCTCTCGACTGCCTCATCTGACCACTACCCATTGTACCTCGCGTTGGAGGAGCACATGGACACGAAGAGGTCATTTCGGTTTGAATTGTTCTGGACAAAGCTTGAGGTTTTTTTGGAGGTGGTCCAAGAGGCCTGGACTTGTGGTCCTTTGATTGTGGAGTCGTTTCATCATTTGGACGTTCTCTTGAGAAACACGACAAGAGTTCTCACATCTTGGGGCCAAAGGAAAGTGGGGAATATCAAACTCCAGATTGGGGTTGTTAAGTTGATCATCCTTAGACTAGATTGTGCTCAGGACTCGCGTCTTCTTACCGCAGAGGAGAGGTGGTTGCAAATTATGCTCAAGCACTTGGTGTTGGGCCTTGCTTCTCTATAAAGGACGATTGCGTGACAGAGGTCCCGGATACGTTGGCTTGCAGAAGGGGATTGAGGGAGTCCCGGATTAGGGGGGTGTCCGGATGGCCGGACTATGACCTTTGGCCGGACTCCCGGACTATGAAGATACAAGTTTGAAGACTTCGTCCCGTGTCTGGAAAGGACTTTCCTTGGCGTGGAAGGCAAGCTTGGTGATTTGATATGAAGATCTCCTCCCATTGTAACTGACTCTATGTAACCCTAGCCCTCTCCGGTGTCTATATAAACCGGAGAGTTTTAGTCCGTAGGACGAACAACAATCATACCATAGGCTAGCTTCTAGGGTTTAGCCTCTCTGATATCGTGGTAGATCAACTCTTGTACTACCCATATCATCAATATTAATCAAGCAGGAGTAGGGTTTTACCTCCATCGAGAGGGCCCGAACCTGGGTAAAAACATCGTGTCCCTTGTCTCCTGTTACCATCCCCCTAGACGCATAGTTCGGGACCCACTACCCGAGATCCGCCTGTTTTGACACCGACATTGGTGCTTTCATTGAGAGTTCCTCTGTGTCGTCACCTTTAGGCCCGACTTCTTCGATCATCAACCACGACGCGGTCCAGGGTGAGACTTTTCTCCCCGGACAGATCTTCGTATTCGGCGGCTTCGCACTGCGGGCCAATTCGCTTGGCCATCTGGAGCAGATCGAAAGCTACGCCCCTGGCCATCAGGTCAGGTTTGCGAGTTTAAACTACATGGCCGACATCCGCGGGGACTTGATCTTTGATGGATTCGAGCCACGGCCGAGCGTGCCGCACTGTCACGATGGGCATGATTTAGCTCTGCCGCCGGACAACGCCCAGAGCGTCGCTCAGGTGCCTGCTCCGACCATTAGCTCGGAGCCGACTGCGCCAGTTGGGGCCGGACGGTTGGACGCCGCCCCAGGAGCCGCAATCTCTACCGCGATAGAGCCGAACACCAGCCTAGTCCTTTGCGAGGCCTATGACTCCAGGGTGCCGGACTCCGTTCCGAACTCCGAATCTTCCGCACCTCTTCAGATCGAACCCGATTGGGCTCCGATCATGGAGTTCACCGCCATGGACGTCATTCAGCACTCGCCCTTTGGCGATATCCTAAATTCACTAAAGTCTCTCTCTTTGTCAGGAGAGCCCTGGCCGGACTATGGTCAGCATGGTTGGGGTGCGGATGACGAAGAAATTCGAAACCCACCCACCACCCACTTCGTAGCCACTGTCGACGATTTAACCGACGTGCTCGACTTTGACTCCGAAGACATCGACGGTATGGACGCCGATGAAGGAGACGACCAAGAACCAGCGCCTATAGAGCGTCGCACAATCGCCTTATCACACGATGTATGCATGGTGGACACACCTAGAAGAAGCAACGACGAGGATCAAAAGGGCACAACCAGGGATAGTTCCCTCGAAAAACAATCAAAGCGGCGGCGTAAGCGCCGCGCCAAGCCCCACCTCGACAGAGACCTAGCCATGGAGCAGGGCGAATCAACGGAAGATGAACATGCCATCGAGCAACCGTCCAAACAAGGCGGACAAACCGAACAATCCGTCCCCAGCAAAGATAATAGTCTGGACGACCACATGCCGGACAAGTCGCTGGAGCACCAGAACCTCCACCAAAGGCTCATCGCCACTGCACGTAGCCTGAAAAAGCAGAAGCGGAAGCTCAAAACAGCGGAAGATGCAATCAGAATAAGATGGAGCAAAGTACTCAATACCGCACACAAGTACGGCAACAGTCGTCACACAAAGAGCTTTCCGAAGCGGAAATTACTACCGGAATTTGATGAAGAGGCCCTAGAGCCCCCACAATCAAAAAACAAGGAAGTCACCAGGTCGGATAGACGACCCCACGATCGACCTCAACCAACAAAGGGCGCCGCATTCAATGCGGCACGCGAGCCGCCCAAAGATTCGCATCAGAAAAACGGCCCGACCAGATCCATCTACGGGCCAAGAAAGCAAGCTCCATTGAGCAATGCAACGCAAAACATATCCGAACATCGCGGCACACCTACATACAGGGGCGCCGCACATCCCCTATGTTTTACCGATGAGGTACTGGATCATGAATTTCCAGCGGGATTCAAGCCCGTAAACATAGAAGCATATGACGGAACAACAGACCCTGGAGTTTGGATCGAGGATTATATCCTCCATATACACATGGCCAGAGGGGATGACCTTCACGCCATAAAATACATACCCCTTAAGCTCAAAGGGCCAGCCCGGCATTGGCTTAAAAGCCTCCTCGAAAACACCATAGGAAGTTGGGAAGAGCTCGAGGATGCTTTCCGGGCAAATTTCCAAGGGACCTATGTCCGACCCCCGGATGCAGAAGATTTGAGTCATATAACTCAACAACCCGGAGAGTCAGCCCGGAATCTCTAGAACAAATTTCTTACTAAAAAGAATCAGATAGTCGACTGTCCGGACGCCGAAGCCCTAGCAGCTTTCAAACATAGCGTCCGAGACGAATGGCTCGCCAGACACCTCGGCCAAGAAAATCCAAGAACAATGGCCGCATTAACAAGCCTCATGACCCGCTTTTGTGCATGAGAGGATAGCTGGTTGGCAAGAAGAAGCACCAGCGACCCGAATACATCCGAACTCAGAGATGGAAACGGGAAACCGCGCTGTAACAAAGAACTGCGCCGGGTCAAGGACAACAGCCCGATGAGCACGACAGTCAACGCCAGATTCAAAAGCTCTCGGCAAAATCAGAAAAAGCCGCCCCCAAAGATGACAGGGACAGGCTATCCAACCTCAGCAAAATCTTGGACAAAATATGTCAAATCCACAGTACTCCCGGGAGACCTGCAAACCACACCCACAGAGATTGTTGGGTCTTCAAGCAGTCTGGAAAACTCAATGCTAAACACAAGGGGCTTGACACACCAAGCGAGGATGACGATGCACCCCACAAGCAGAACAACTGAGAACAAAAGAAGTTCCCGCAAGAAGTCAAAACAGTAAATTCACTTCAGGTGACAAAAGGGAAAAACAGAACGGCGCCCACGAAGATACGCGCCACACGGCCCGCCCCACAGGAGTACCGTCACTGGTTGTTACAACCAATCACCTTCGATCATCAGGATTACTCCAGAGGTATCCGGAATGCAGGCTGGACTGCCTTGGTCTTGGATCCGATTATTGACGGACTCCAATTTACACAAGTCCTAATGGACGGCGACAGTGACCTAAACTTATTATATCAGGACACAATCCACAAACTGGGGGTAAACCCAGCAACAATTTGCCATGACAACACTTCCTTTCAAGGAATCATGCCAGGCCCAGATACCTAGAGTATGGGTTCCCTATTGTTAGAAGTCATGTTCGGCTTACCCGACAACTTCCAAAGCGAAAAGCTAACCTTCCACATCGCCCCATTCATAAGTCGCTATCAAGCGCTACTAGGACGTGAAGCTTTCGCCCGCTTTAATGCAATACCGCATTATGCATCCCTCACACTCAAAATGCCCAGTCCGCGAGGCATCATCTCATTAAAGGGAAATATCAATTGATCCCTGAAGTACGGATAATGGTGCGGCCGCCTTGACAGCCACACACTAATCCAGCTTCACTACCCCGGACACAGTTCGACCAGTCCGGCGTAAACATACAAAGGCCTAACAGCCGCATAACCCTGTACAAGGGGCTCCACGTGTTTACACCAGGAGACAGTACGGCCCAATCATACTCATGCCTCTGTGTTATATTTTGTTTATTCTAATATAGATTTCTCGCACGATTATTTTTCACTAAGTCCCTCTCTTTCACAGACAAACACCGTGCTACGCCCGTCCAGGATACGGCACAACAGAGGCATAGGCGCAGACGTGCAGTAGGGACCCGTTCTAAGGATTCTTTTCAGATTAAGACCCTGCGTAAACCTTTCTTACTATCTCTTGTTGATACCATCCCCCGGGTTTTCACTATAGCCGAGGAGGAGGCTGGCGTCTTGGCATGTGGCCACGCCAGAATTTTGCACGTACCTGGACACCAGGGGCTTTTTTACCAAAGGGCTATTGTTCGGCCCGTCCTCAGAAAGACCGAATACCTTAGGGAGTGTTCGGCGTCGTGAGTTTGGCCTTATATGCATCAACTCCGAATCATGTCTTTGGTCAAATGTTGGGTTTGCCCGGCTCCTGTGTTTTGCTGCCTTACGTTCCGCTCTATCGGCTAGGGCGGCACCAGAAGAACTACTACGATTGTGCCCCGGTCCGGCCAGGCGAGCACCTCAGTAGAGAAATCCGAAAACGGACTGTCATGATATAGCGAGAGACTGGTCAACCACTTGATGACTTTCGGAATCTTTAGGATTCCTCCGCATTAACGAAGGGCCACTTCCCGATCAGGCACACACGCGCCCCGAATTCGGGCGAGTGCGGTGCCCCTAGGGGCTATTCAGTAACCCCACTGTCAAACTCCTATGGCTAAGTGAAAGTGATAAAGCATTATAGTCCGGTTGCCTAGTTCGCTGCGCTACCACCTCCTTTATAGGACCAAGACGTTGGATTAAGTGTGAAAAGGCGCCTTTTTGCGAACACCCCCACATTCTATGCGTGGGGGCTGAAGCCAACGACTGACATCTTTTAGGTTATATACACATATACATTAACGGCCGCACAGGAGGCATTATAATTCTTGCAAGCACAAGTATAAAAAGCTTTTATATTCTATCAAAATATTCGTTTTACAATAGTAAATGCTATTCGAACACAACATCCTTCGAGCACTGCGACTCTATTAAACGAGCACCATGAAGAACTTCCTCAAAGTAGTGCTTGGCAGGTACTCTGCTTTCGTCCGAATCCCGGGATGCAACAACACTGGCCTTCATATCTGCCCAGTATGTTTTGACACGGGCAAGAGCTAGCTGTGCACCCTCTATGCACACCGACCTCTTCATTGCATCGACATGCGGCACCGAACCAAGGAACTGCTACACCAAGCCAAAATAACTCTTCGACTCCGGCTTCTCCGGCCACAGACGACTCGCAACATACCTCATGGCGAGTCCGGATAACCTGTTCAGCTCCGCCCAGGCGGCCAAATGGTCAAATACCGAAAGTGGGCGTTCTGGATTGTGGAACTGCGACCAAAACAGCTCTTCCAATCCATGGTCACCTCGGTCGCGGAAGTGTTCGGTCGCGTCTGCCGCACTAGCTTCCAAATCCAGATACGTGTTTTCCGCACTCCACTGCCGGTCTAACGGAGCATACTTGGGGTCCCCGAACTTCATCCGCAGCATATAGGGCTTTCCAGCCATGATATCTCCGGCCTGACGTAGCTCCTCCTTTATAGCTCTCATTGCAGAGCGAGTATCCTTGGCCTCGGCAGTGTTCTTTTCAAGATCCTTCTGAGCCGCCTTATCTCCTTGTTCAAGAAATTTACAGCGGTCGGCAGCATGCTTCAATTTTATAGCCATCTCGGCTATTACTTTCTTGCTCTGGCAGTGAGCAGCCTGTTCGGCTCTTAGCTCTTCAGCCACCTTAACGGCACCCACAACACTTTCCCTTGCTTGCTCCTTGGCTCGGGCAAGTTCCGCCCGAAGGTTCTCCACGGCAGCAACACTATCTACATTAAGCACATATCTTATAAGGCACGAGCACCAAGCTCGTCTTATCAGATGTCTTTGGAACATACCTTGTGCCTCATCTAGCCGCTTATTTACAAGCGCGATGTCGGCATCCGCCACGTCAAGTTGCCTCTTTAGCTTGGCAGATTCATCAGTCCGGCTAGCCACCGAACGCCTCGCCACCTTCATAAAATAGGTGACATATTACACCTGGGGTTATGATCCTCTATGCGCCGTCACTTTTGACGACACATAGAGTCTCAGGGGCTACTATTTATACAAGGCGCATATTATATGCGGCTCTACCAAAAGGTACACCTTTTTACGTACCTCAAAGCCTGTTAGTAAACTCCTGGCAGCCTCGTACAGTCCGCTTTCCGCGGATGAAATCCTTCCAATCACCGTGTTCATCAACATACGGTGTTCTTCTGAGATGGACGCCCTCCCAAGCAGATCCTTTAGCCCCTCCGACCGCGCACTAGAGGGTGCCGGACTAGCCTGACGACCTTTTTCAGGGTCCGGACTTAGAAAAACCCTCCGAGACGACACCTCGGGGTCGCCTGCCTCGTGAGACGGTGCAACAAGGGGAGGTGTTTCGCTCTCTATCATCTGCGGACGAAGATCCCCTGAAGATGAGCTCTGCTGAGAAGGGTTGAGATCCGAACTACAAGGTAATATTTCGGTTATCTTTCTCAGAAATAAAACAGGAATGTCATTCATTTTGGAACCCCTCCCTTCACTTACGGCTCGGGGGAGAGCGGATCCCCTTGAGGGTGCAATGCGGCCGGGGCATTCTCCGGCGCCGAACCCTCTGGCGAAGATTTCTTCCCCCATTTTGAGGCCACCCCCTCCGGGGCTTCAGAGGCAGTCCTTTTCTTTCCCTGGTCGGGGGAATTTTTGATTCCTCCCTTCCTAACAGCCTCCTTCGCGGAGGCGGTAGCTCCTTGGTTCCCCCCTTTGCCTTCTGCCAAAAGCAGGACCTCCAGCATCCTCGTTAACATGGGATCCGGCGCGGTCTCAGGCAGGGGGGCTGGACACCTGATAAGCTTTGCCTTCGCTATCCACTCCTGTTCAAAGGACAGCACTATTAAGGGTAATTTTATGATGAAAATATGGATGGCGTGTCCAAATACGGGGCTACTTACTCGAGCATCCGGGCGATTGCAGCTCAGACCTGCGTCCTCGGACAAATCCGGACACCTTGCTTGTGATCCGAAGAACAATTTGTACATCTCCACGGGCGTCGTGCCCATAAAGTGTTGAAGGACTCACGGTCCCTCCGGATTAAATTCCCACAGGCGGAGAGGGCGACGTTTGTAGGGTAGCGTGCGGCGAATCAGCATAACTTGCGCCACTATGGTCAAGTTGATATTTCTTTCTAGAAGATCTCGAATGCGGTCCTGCAGCAAGGGCACGTCTTTGGACGGCCCCCAGATAAGCCCTTCACTGACCCATGACGCTAGCCGTGGTGGGGGACCCGAGCGAAAAGCAGGTGGCGCCACCCATGTGGTGCCCCTGGGGGCTGTGATGTAAAACCAGTCCCGTTGCCATGAGCCGAACTCCTCTTGGAAAGAGCCCTCGGGCCATGGTGCATCGGCCATCTTGCTTATGATGGCTCCTCCGCACTCAGCGTACTGCCCCTCGATTGTCTTCGGTTCCACCTTGAAGGTTCTCAGCCACAATCCGAAGTGAGGAGTAATATGGGGGAAGGCCTCACACATGACAATGAACGATGAGATCTGGAGGATGGACTTCGGAGCTAGGTCGTGAAATTCCAGCCCGTAATAAAACATAAGTCCCCTCACGAAGGGATCAATCGGGGAGGCTAGCCCCCGAAGGAAGTGAGATATGAACACCATGCTCTTACCGGGCTGGGGAGTGGGAATGACTTGCCCTTGTGCAGACAGCCTATGCGAGATTTCGCCGGTCAGATACCTGGCATCTCTCAGCTTTCGCACGTCTTCTTCCGTAATGGAGGAAGGCATCCACCGGCCTTTAAGGTCAGAGCCGGACATCGTCGAGGGTCCGAGGCGCCTAAAGCTGGAGCTCTGGATGTTGGAGCTCAAGGCAAGGGGCGGATTCGATCGAGTTAAAAGGAGTCGAGCATTGGTCTCTTTATAAAGAGGTTGAATACCAAGAGCCCTCCCCGTAACCGTTTGGGACTCGCTTTCAATTAGGCAGTCATACCAAAGGCACGGTTGGGTTACCCACGCCCGTATTGATGAGAATCCCGGAATAAGAGGACACGATCTCTGCTTTGACAAGACGTGCCAAGGAAACCGCCTCGCTAAACGCGCTGAGGTGGAACAGTAAAACGATTCGAATAAAGGCCTGGCCGTGGCATGATGTCACGCTGCAGAATACGCCAACAGATTAGATTTGTGCAGATATTATTCTCTCTACGGTGGCATGTGGAACTAATTTTGCAGAGCCGGACACTATCCTTGTGTTCAACATCTTCTATGGAAAATTTGGAGGAGTAACCCGCCTTGCAATGCCGAAAACAATTTGCTCGCCGGACTCGTCATCATTGAAAGCCTGGTTCAGGGGCTACTAAGGGAGTCCCGGATTAGGGGGTGTCCGGATGGCCGGACTATGACCTTTGGCCGGACCCCCAGACTATGAAGATACAAGTTTGAAGACTTCGTCCCGTGTCCGGATAGGACTTTCCTTGGCGTGGAAGGCAAGCTTGGCGATTTGATATGAAGATCTCCTCCCATTGTAACCGACTCTATGTAATCCTAGCCCTCTCCGGTGTCTATATAAACCGGAGAGTTTTAGTCCATAGGACGAACAATAATCATACCATAGGCTAGCTTCTAGGGTTTAGCCTCTCTGATCTCATGGTAGATCAACTCTTGTACTACCCATATCATCAATATTAATCAAGCAGGAGTAGGGTTTTACCTCCATCGAGAGGGCCCGAACCTGGGTAAAAACATCGTGTCCCTTGTCTCCTGTTACCATCCACCTAGATGCATAGTTCGGGACCCCCTATCCGAGATCCGCCGGTTTTGACACCGACAGGGATGCAAACTCTAAGTTGTTTCATTTGGTGGCCAATGGTAGGAAGACTAAAAACTTCATTCCGGACATCGTAGTGGAGAGCCAGGTCATCACGGATCAAAGAGGGAAAGAGGAGGCATTCCTCCAAGCATATAGAGAGTTGCTAGGAGTGAGTACTGCTAGAGATCACACTCTGAACCTAGAGGCACTCAACATATAGCAAGTGGACCTCGTGGAGTTAGATCTTCCTTTCACGGAGGAGGAAGTTTGGGATATCATAAAGGATATGCCTTTTGATCGTGCCCCGGGACCGGATGGGTTCATAGGAGTGTTCTTCCAAAAAACATGGAGCATCATCAAAGGAGATGTGATGGCAGCGCTACACAAACTGGTCCTTAATAATGGTCAGGGAGTCGACAGACTGAATTAGGCCTTAATCACTCTCATTCCCAAGAATCCGGAAGCTTGCCGAGTCGATGATTTCAGACCGATCATCTTAGTACATAACGTTCCAAAACTGGCTTCCAAGTTGATGGCACATCGAGTCTGCCCGCGGATGGGAGAGCTTGCGAGCATTAACTAATCTGCTTTCATCCGTGGTAGGAATCTCCATGACAACTTTCTGCTTGTGAGGCAAATGGCCAGAAGATTGCACCAAAGAAAAGCTAACAGAGTCCTCCTCAAGTTAGATATTGCTCGAGCTTCTGATTCGCTATCATGGCCCTTCCTTTTTGAGGTGCTTCGTGCAAAGGGCTTCCCAGATAGATGGCTCGCTTGGCTGGCGACTATGCTCACTACCGCCAGCTCAAGGATTGTGGTGAATGGGTGTATGACCGACAAGTTCATGCATGATTGTGGTCTAAGGCAGGGGGACTCTATCTCACCACTTCTATTTGTGATTGCAATGGAGACCCTCACGGCTATCATAATCAAGGCACATGAGCACAAGATTCTGGAGAAGTTGAATGGATGCAAGCCTTTGCAGCGGCTCTTGCTCTATGCGGATGAGGTGGTTCTATTCATTAGACCATCTCGGACCGATATCACTTTCGTCAAGGAGGTTCTCATGATCTTTGGAAAGGCCTCGGGTTTGCATGTCAATTTCGCCAAGTCCTTGGCGATCTTGATCCGCAGAGAGGAGCAGGACGAGGAGGTGGTCAGGAATGCGCTGCCTTGGAAGATTGATCACTTCCCTTGTAAATATCTTGGTCTCCAACTGGGCATCAAACAGCTGAAACGCTCGAAGTGACAATTCATGGTGGATGGAGCGCTCAAAATCCTCCCGGGATGGCAAAGAGGTCTGGTAACTTGACCGGGGAGGTTGATACTAGTGAATCAAATGATGAGGGCTCGGCTTACGTGCCACTTAATTGTGGCCGAGGAGCCAAAGTGGGCAATTGAGAAAGTGGATAAGGGATGTAGGGCTTTATTTTGGGTCGGTACGGACGCTGTCAGTGGTGGGAAGTGTGCGGTGTCTTGGTAGAGAGTGTGTTGCCCAAAATAGCTGGGTGGTCTTGGCATTATGGATCTCCGTAAGCATGGCCTAGCCCTTCAACTGAGATGGGAAATGGCCTCGCAGATTGGATGACTGCCGGCCCTGGCAAGGATTTAATCTGGTGTCGGACAAGCAGATTCAGTGCGCGTTCAATAGCATGGTGACGAGGGAGATCGGCGATGGCAAAAGGATTCTCTTCTGGAAGGACAGATGGGTGCATGGTAACATGATTGCTGAGATTGCCCCTGGTGTGGTGGCTAGGGTGAAGACGAGGACGATCAACACTAGGCTGGCCAGCGAGGGGTTAAGCCAGCACAATTGGACCAAGGACGTCACGAAGATTCTGTCGACGGAGGAGCTTGCGCAATTCATCCACCTTTGGGAGATCCTTATGCAGTTTGAGATTAATCCAGGAAGTGGAGACACGGCCATATGGGCTTGGCACGACTCGGGTGTCTATACAACTTCCTCGGTCTATGGATGTTCTGTGTCAGAGGAATCAGATTTCCACCGGCAGCTGCTATTTGGAAGAACGGAGCCCCTCTTGCATGCAAGATCTTCATGTGGTTGGCCATTCAATACCGCATTTGGACTTCAGATAGGAGGCTCAGGCATGGTTTGCAAGAGATGGTATCTCCTTGCTATTTCTGCAACCAGGAGGAGGACAACGTGGATCACCTCATGATTCAGTGTGTTTTCGCGAGACAAGTCTGGTTCCAATGCTTCTCCAGAGTTGGCATCAATCCAAACCTGAATCCCATGCAACATGATAAGCTACATCAGTGGTTGATGAGTAGGCGCAAGCAGATCAGCAGAGCTGACAAGAAGGGCGTTGATGCTTTCGTCATGTTGATTTTCTAGACGTTATGGAAGCAAAGGAACGCTAGGGTTTTCCAGACAGGTGTGATTTTCGATGAGTATGCCATGGTCAATCTTATCTTTCACGGGCTGCACCTATGGAGGCTATGTTGGGGAACGTAGTAATTTCAAAAAAATTCCTGCGCACACGCAAGATCATGGTGATGCATAGCAACGAGAGGGGAGAGTGTTGTCTACATACCCTTGTAGACCGTAAGCGGAAGTGTTAGCACAACGTGGTTGATGTAGTCGTACGTCTTCACGATCCGACTGATCAATTACCGAACGTACTGCACCTCCGAGTTCAGCACACGTTCAGCCCGATGACGTCCCTGAACTCTGATCCAGCCGAGTGTTGAGGGAGAGTTTCATCAGCACGACGGCGTGGTGACAATGACTATGTTTAACCGACGCAGGGCTTCGCCTAAGCACCGCTACAGTATTATCGAGGTGGACTATGGTGGAGGAGGGCACCGCACATGGCTAAAGGATCAAACGATCAATTGTTGTGTCTATGGAGTGCCCCCCTACCCCCCTATATAAAGGAGCAAGGGGGGGGTGCGGCCGGCCAAGGGAGAGGGCGCGCCGGGAGGAGTCCTACTCCCACCGGGAGTAGGACTCCCCCCTTTTCCTAGTTGGATTAGGACTTGGGAGGGGGAAGGAGTGGAGGAGAAGAAGGAAGGGGGGGGCGCCCCCCCCCCCTCTCCTTGTCCTATTCGGACTGGGGGGAGGGGCGCCCGGCCTAGCCCTAACCGCCACTCCTCTCTTCCACCTAGGCCCACTAAGGCCCATTATGTTCTCGGGGGGTTCCGGTAACCTCCCAGTACTCCGGTAAAATCCCGATTTCACCTGGAACACTTTCGATATCCAAACATAGGCTTCCAGTATATCAATCTTCATGTCTCGACCATTTCGAGACTCCTCATCATGTCTGTGATCACATCCGGGACTCGGAACAACCTTCGGTACATCAAAACATATAAACTCATAATATAACTGTCATCATAACGTTAAGCGTGCGGACCGTACGGGTTCAAGAACTATGTAGACATGACCGAGACACATCTCCGGTCAATAAACAATAGCGGAACCTGGATGCTCATATTGGTCCCTCATATTCTATGAAGATCTTTATCGGTTACACCGCATAACAACATACGTTGTTCCCTTTGTCATCGGTATGTCACTTGCCCGAGCTTCGATCGTCGGTATCTCAATACCTAGTTCAATCTCGTTACCGGCAAGTCTCTTTACTCATTCCGTAATACATCATCCCGCAACTAACTCATTAGTTGCAATGCTTACAAGGCTTAAGTGATGTGTATTACCAAGAGGGCCCAGAGATACCTCTCCGACAATCGGAGTGACAAATCCTAATCTCGAAATACGCCAACCCAACATGTACCTTCGGAGACACCTGTAGAGCACCTTTATAATCACCCAGTTACATTGTGATGTTTGATAGCACACAAAGTGTTACTCCGGTAAACGGGAGTTGCATAGTCTCATAGTCATAGGAACATGTATAAGTCATGAAGAAAGCAACAGCAACATACTAAACGATCGTGTGCTAAGCTAACGGAATGGGTCATGTCAATCACATCATTCTACTAATGATGTGATCCCGTTAATCAAATGACAACTCATGTCTATGGCTAGGAAACATAACCATCTTTGATTAACGAGCTAGTCAAGTAGAGGCATACTAGTGACAATCTGTTTGTCTATGTATTCACACATGTATTATGTTTCTGGTTAATACAATTCTAGCATGAATAATAAACATTTATCATGATATAAGGAAATAAATAATAACTTTATTATTGCCTCTAGGGCATATTTCCTTCAGTCTCCCACTTGCACTAGAGTCAATAATCTAGATTACACAGTAATGATTCTAATACCCATGGAGCCTTGGTGCTGATCATGTTTTGCTCGTGGAAGAGACTTAGTCAACGGGTCTGCAACATTCAGATCTGTATGTATCTTGAAAATTTCTATGTCTCCCACCTGGACTAGATCCCGGATGGAATTGAAGCATCTCTTGATGTGCTTGGTTCTCTTGTGAAATCTGGATTCCTTCGCCAAGGCATTAGCACCAGTATTGTCACAAAAGATTTTCATTAGACCCGATGCACTAGGTATGACACCTAGATCGGATATGAACTCCTTCATCCAAACTCCTTCATTTGCTGCTTCCGAAGTAGCTATGTACTCCGCTACACATGTAGTTCCTGCCACGACACTTTGTTTAGAACTGCACCAACTGACAGCTCCACCGTCCAATGTAAACACGTATCCGGTTTGCAATTTAGAATCGTCCGGATCAGTGTCAAAGCTTGCATCAATGTAACCATTTACAATGAGCTCTTTGTCACCTCCATAAACGAGAAACTATTCCTTAGTCCTTTTCAGGTATTTCAGGATGTTCTTGACCGTTGTCCAGTGATCCACTCCTGGATTACTTTGGTACCTCCCTGCTAGACTTATAGCAAAGCACACATTAGGTCTGGTACACAGCATTGCATACATGATAGAGCCTATGGCTGAAGCATAGGGAACATCTTTCATCTTCTCTCTATCTTCTGCAGTGGTCGGGCATTGAGTCTTACTCAACTTCACACCTTGTAACACAGGCAAGAACCCTTTCTTTGCTTGATCCATTTTGAACTTCTTCAAAACTTTGTCAAGGTATGTGCTTTGTGAAAGTCCAATTAAGCGTCTTGATCTATCTCTATAGATCTTGATGCCCAATATGTAAGCAGCTTCACCGAGGTCTTTCATTGAAAAACTCTTATTCAAGTATCCCTTTATGCTATCCAGAAATTCTACATCATTTCCAATCAGCAATATGTCATCCACATCTAATATAAGAAATGCTACAAAGCTCCCACTCACTTTCTTGTAAATACAGGCTTCTCCAAAAGTCTGTACAAAACCAAATGCTTTGATCACACTATCAAAGCGTTTATTCCAACTCCGAGAGGCTTGCACCAGTCCATAAATGGATCGCTGGAGCTTGCACACTTTGTTAGCTCCCTTTGGATTGACAAAACCTTCCGGTTGCATCATACACAACTCTTCTTCCAGAAATCCATTCAGGAATGCAGTTTTGACATCCATTTGCCAAATTTCATAATCATAAAATGTGGCAATTGCTAACATGATTCAGATAGACTTAAGCATCGCTATGGGTGAGAAGGTCTCATCGTAGTCAATCCCTTGAACTTGTCAAAAACCTTTCGCAACAAGTCGAGCTTTGTAGACAGTAACATTACCGTTAGCGTCAGTCTTCTTCTTGAAGATCCATTTATTCTCAATTGCTTGCCGATCATCGGGCAAATCAACCAAAGTCCATACTTTGTTCTCATACATGGATCCCATCTCAGATTTCATGGCCTCAAGCCATTTTGCAGAATCTGGGCTCACCATCGCTTCTTCAGAGTTCATAGGTTCATCATGATCTAGTAGCATGACCTCCAGAACAGGATTACCGTACCACTCTGGTGCGGATCTTATTCTGTTTGACCTACGAGGTTCAGTAACAACTTGATCTGAAGTTCCATGATCATCATCATTAACTTCCTCACTAATCGGTGTAGATGTTACAGGAACCGGTTTCTGTGATGAACTACTTTCCAATAAGGGAGTAGGTACAGTTACCTCATCAAGTTCTACTTTCCTCCCACTCACTTCTTTTGAGAGAAACTCCTTCTCTAGAAAAACTCCAAATTTAGCAACAAAAGTCTTGCCTTCGGATTTGTGATAGAAGGTGTGCCCAACAGTCTCCTTCGGGTATCCTATGAAGACACATTTCTCCGATTTGGGTTCGAGCTTACCAGGTTGAAGTTTTTTCACATAAGCATCGCAGCCCCAAACTTTAAGAAACGACAACTTTGGTTTCTTGCCAAACCATAGTTCATAAGGCGTCGTCTCAACGGATTTTGATGGTGTCCTATTTAACGTGAATGCAGTCGTCTCTAAAGCATAACCCCAAAATGATAGCGGTAAATCAGTAAGAGACATCATAGATCGCACCATATCAAGTAAAGTACGATTACGACGTTCGGACACACCATTACGCTATGGTGTTCTGGGTGGCGTGAGTTGCGAAACTATTCTGCATTGTTTCAAATGTAGACCAAACTCGTAACTCAAATATTCTCCTCCACGATCAGATCATAGAAACCTTATTTTCTTGTTACGATGATTTTCAACTTCACTCTGAAATTCTTTGAACTTTTCAAAAGTTTCATACTTATGTTTCATTAAGTAGATATACCCATATCTTCTTAAATCATCTGTGAAGGTGAGAAAATAACGATATTCGCCACGAGCCTCAACATTCATCGGACCACATACATCTGTATGTATGATTTCCAACAAATCTGTTATTCTCTCCATAGTTCCGGAGAACGGCATTTTAGTCATCTTGCCCATGAGGCACGGTTTGCAAGTACCAAATGATTCATAATCAAGTGGTTCCAAAAGTCCATCAGTATGGAGTTTCTTCATGCACTTTACACCGATATGACCTAAATGGTAGTGCCACAAATAAGTTGCACTATCATTATCAACTCTACATCTTTTGGCTTCAACATTATGAATATGTGTATCACTACTACCGAGATTCAATAAAAATAGACCACTCTTCAAGGGTGCGTGACCATACAAGATATTACTCATATAAATGGAACAACCATTATTCTCTGATTTAAATGAATAACCGTCTCGCAACAAACAAGATCTAGATATAATGTTCATGCTCAACGCTGGCACCAAATAACAATTATTTAGGTCTAAAACTAATCCCGAAGGTAGATGTAGACGTAGCGTGCCAACCGCGATCACATCGACTTTGGAACCATTTCCTACGCGCATCGTCACCTCGTCCTTAGTGAATCTTCGCTTAATCTGTAGCCCCTGTTTTGAGTTGCAAATATTAGCAACAGAACCAGTATCAAATACCCAGGTGCTACTGCGAGCATTAGTAAGGTACACATCAATAACATGTATATCACATATACCTTTGTTCACCTTGCCATCCTTCTTATCCGCCAAATACTTGGGGCAGTTCCGCTTTCAGTGACCAGTCTGCTTGCAGTAGAAGCACTCAGTCTCAGGCTTAGGTCCAGACTTGGGTTTCTTCTACTGAGCAGCAACTTGCTTGCTGTTCTTCTTGAAGTTTCCCTTCTTATTCCCTTTGCCCTTTTTCTTGAAACTGGTGGTCTTATTGACCATCAACATTTGATGTTCCTTCTTGATTTCTACCTCCACAGCTTTTAGCATTGCGAAGAGCTCAGGAGTCGTCTTATCCATCCCTTGCATGTTATAGTTCATCACGAAGCTCTTGTAGCTTGGTGGTAGTCATTGGAGAATTCTGTCAATGATGCTATCATCCGGAAGATTAACTCCCAGTTGAATCAAGTGATTATTATACCCAGACATCTTGAGTATATGCTCACTGACAGAATTATTCTCCTCCATCTTGCAGCCGTAGAACTTATTGGAGACTTCATATCTCTCAATCCATGCATTTGCTTGAAATATTAACTTCAACTCCTGGAACATCTCATATGCTCCATGACGTTCAAAACATCGTTGAAGTCCCGGTTCTAAGCTGTAAAGCATGGCACACTGAACTATTGAGTAGTCATCAGCTTTGCTCTGCCAGACGTTCACAACATCTGGTGTTGCTCTTGCAGCAGGTCTGGCACCCAGCGGTGCTTCCAGGATGTAATTCTTCTGTGCAGCAATAAGGATAATCCTCAAGTTACGGACCCAGTCCGTGTAATTGCTACCATCATCTTTCAACTTTGCTTTCTCAAGGAACGCATTAAAATTCAACGGAACAACAGCACGGGCCCTCTATCTACAATCAACATAGACAAGCAAGACACTATCAGGTACTAAGTTCATGATAAATTTAAGTTCAATTAATCATATTACTTAAGAACTCCCACTTAGATAGACATCCCTCTAATCCTCTAAGTGATCACGTGATCCAAAACAACTAAACCATGTCCGGTCATCACGTGAGATGGAGTAGTTTCAATGGTGAACATCACTATGTTGATCATATCTACTATATGATTCACGCTCGACCTTTCGGTCTCTGTATTCCGAGGCCATATCTGTTATATGTTAGGCTCGTCAAGTTTAACCCGAGTATTCTGCGTGTGCAACTGTTTTGCACCCGTTGTATTTGAACGTAGAGACTATCACACCCAATCATCACGTGGTGTCTCAGCATGAAGAACTTTCGCAACGGTGCATACTTAGGGAGAACACTTATACTTTGATAATTTAGTGAGGGATCATCTTATAATGCTACCGTCAATCAAAGCAAGATAAGATGCATAAAAGATAAACATCACATGCAATCAATATAAGTGATATGATATGGCCATCATCATCTTGTGCTTGTGATCTCCATCTTCGAAGCACCGCCATGATCACCATCGTCATCGGCGCGACACCTTGATCTCCATCGTAGCATCATTGTCGTCTCACCAATCTTATGCTTCTAGGACTATCGCTACCGCTTAGTGATAAAGTAAAGCATTACAGGGCGATTGCATTGCATACAATAAAGCGACAACCATATGGCTCCTGCCAGTTGTCGATAACTCAGTTACAAAACATGATCATCTCATACAATAAAATTTAGCATCATGTCTTGACCATATCACATCACAGCATGCCCTGCAAAAACAAGTTAGACGTCCTCTACTTTGTTGTTGCAAGTTTTACGTGGCTGCTACGGGCTGAGCAAGAACCTTCTTACCTACGCATCAAAACCACAACGATAGTTCGTCAAGTTGGTGTTGTTTTAACCTTCGCAAGGACCGGGCGTAGCCACACTCGGTTCAACTAAAGTTGGAGAAACTGACACCCGCCAGCCACCTATGTGCAAAGCACGTCAGTAGAACCAGTCTCGTGCAAGCGTACGCGTAATGTCGGTCCGGGCCGCTTCATCCAACAATATCACCGAACCAAAGTATGACATTCTGGTAAGCAGTATGACTTGTATCGCCCACAACTCACTTGTGTTCTACTCATGCATATGACATTTGCGCATAAAACCTGGCTCTGATACCACTGTTGGGGAACGTAGTAATTTCAAAAAAAAATCCTATGCACACGCAAGATCATGGTGATGCATAGCAACAAGAAGGGAGAGTGTTGTCTACATACCCTTGTAGACCGTAAGCAGAAGCATTAGCACAACGCAGTTGATGTAGTCGTACGTCTTCAGGATCCGACCGATCAAGTGCCGAACGTACGGCACCTCTGAGTTCAGCACACATTCAGCCCGATGACGTCCCTCGAACTCCGATCCAGCCGAGTGTTGAGGGAGAGTGTCGTCAGCATGACGGTGTGGTGATGATGATGATGTTCTACTGACGCAGGGCTTCGCCTAAGCACCGCTACATTATTATCAAGGTGGACTATGGTGGAGGGGGCACCGCACACGGCTAAAAGATCAAACGATCAATTGTTGTCTCTATGGGGTGCCCCCCTGCCCCCGTATATAAATGAGCAAGGGGAGGTGTGACTGGCCAAGGAAGAGGGCGGGCCGGGGGGAGTCCTACTCCCACCAGGAGTAGGACTCCGCCCCTTTTCCTATTTGGATTAGGACTTGGGAGGGGGAAGGAGTGAAGGAGAAGAAGGAAGGGGGGCGCCGCCCCCCTCTCCTTGTCCTATTCGGACTAGGGGGGAGGGGCGCGCGGCCCAGCCCTAGCCGCCTCTCCTCTCTTCCACCTAGGCCCACTAATGCCCATTATGTTCCCGGGGGGTTCCGGTAACCTCCCGGCACTCTGGTAAAATCCCGATTTCACCCGGAACACTTCTGATATCCAAACATAGGCTTCCAATATATCAATCTTCATGTATCGACCATTTTGAGACTCCTCGTCATGTCCGTGATCACATCCGGGACTCCGAACAATCTTCGGTACATCAAAACATATAAACTCATAATATAATTGTCATCGTAACGTTAAGCGTGCGGACCCTACGGGTTCGAGAACTATGTAGACATGACCGAGACACGTCTCTGGTCAATAACCAATAGCGGAACCTAGATGCTCATATTGGCTCCCACATATTCTACGAAGATCTTTATCAGTCAGACCGCATAACAGCATACATTGTTCCCTTTGTCATCGGTATGTCACTTGCCCGAGATTCGATCGTGGTATCTCAATACCTAGTTCAATCTCGTTACCAGCAAGTCCCTTTGCTCGTTCCGTAATACATCATCCTGCAACTAAATCATTAGTTGCAATGCTTGCAAGGCTTAAGTGATGTGTATTACCGAGAGGGCCCAGAGATACCTCTCCGACAATCGGAGTGACAAATCCTAATCTCGAAATACGCCAACCAAACATGTACCTTCGGAGACACCGGTAGAGCACTTTTATAATCACCCAGTTACCTTGTGATGTTTGGTAGCACACAAAGTGTTCCTCCGGTAAACGGGAGTTGCATAATCTCATAGTAATAGGAACATGTATAAGTCATGAAGAAAGCAACAACAACATACTAAACGATCGTGTGCTAAGCTAACGGAATGGGTCATGTCAATCACATCATTCTACTAATGATGTGATCCCGTTAATCAAATGACAACTCATGTCTATGGCTAGGAAACATAACCATCTTTGATTAACGAGCTAGTCAAGTAGAGGCATACTAGTGACAATCTGTTTGTCTATGTATTCACACATGTATTATGTTTCCGGTTAATACAATTCTAGCATGAATAATAAACATTTATCATGATATAAGGAAATAAATAATAACTTTATTATTGCCCTTAGGGCATATTTCCTTCAGGCTAGCGGGAGTAGTAGGAGTCCAACGGTTTTGTGAGTAGTTCGCCTAGTGTTTTGGAGTGGTTGGGTGGGATCGCCGGCTTGTGATGATCTCCCATGTAAACTCTTGTACATATCTTCCTCTCTTCTATAAAGCTAAGGTGAGCCATTGGCGTACTCACAAAAAAAATTAACAAAAGTTTCAGAAAATTATGAAAAGAAACACACACATACATACTGATGTATACTACTTGCCTGCAAAGTATGCTTTTTCGACCTACAAAAAATGATAAAATCACATATATCTAGCACATGTACTATCACTATAAAAGTACTTGACTTGTTTTAGAGCTCGCATGAAAATGTATTTCATGATGAAATTTCACGTGCATTTGATATACATCTACAAGTATTTATGTATTTATTTTCAATGTTTTTACACTTAAAAGGTTGATTTTTTTAGTGTTACAAAATTTTGGGCTCCATGGAGCCCGAGAGCGAAAAATCCACTCTCCATATGAAAAAATTTATATAAAGCAAGATAAATACAACTTCACCATTCATATGTTTCGGTATACATGTAGTGGTCAAATTCGTCCATTAGATCATAGAAAGACAAACACGTCTTATAGTTTTTGTAATGGTGAGTATTTACAAGCGTAAGAGAAATGACAACACTAGCTTAAAATGAGTTCAATACCTACAAAAATAATGAGTTTTTGGCCCAGAAACAACTCCAAATGTTAAAACTGCATGGGTCACTAAATTTTCTAGGCTACTGCATATATTTTGCTACCCAATTGTAAAATATAGCCTTCGATCAGCCCAAAGGCTATGGGCCTCTTTGATTCAAACTTTCAAATATTTTCACAAGATTTTTAAAGGAGTAGAACCCTTGGAATTTTTTCCTACATTGGTCTTTTGATTTGTAGGATTGAATCCTATAAGATTTTTTTTCTAAGGAAACATTTGTACTGCATTCCACCGGAAATCTAGCATCCACTCCAAATTCTTGAAAAGAATCCTTTGTTTTTCCTGTGATGCAATAAAAAACTCAACTTCTATAGGGTTGAAATGGGCATGCCATTCCAATCATGTGTTTTTCCTATTCTTGTGTTTCTACAATCCTGCAAATGAAAGAGGCCCTACGAACCTTTGAATTGGAGGAAGGAAATATTCCTATGGAGAAATCCTTTGGATCAAAGGATTATGCCTATCAGATTCATTTCTATGCCCCATTCCATAGGTATTCCAACATGAGCTCATATTTCTTTTATTTTTCTTTGAGAAGTCCAATGCACATTTCACTCTATCTCTATTCTGTGTCTTCAATCCTCTAAATATCCCTCTTTCTTATGCACCATCCAAAGGCACTCATTGCAGGATTCCTTTGTTTGGAAATTTTGTAAGATTCCGCGATACGCGACATCCCAATCATGCGTTTTTATTTTCTTATTATTCCTACATTTTCATATTCATGCAATACAAAGATGCCCTAAAAGCAAATCGCACACCGCCCCACCCTTGAAGTTTCACCGTCATCGTGCCGCCTCACCCTACCTTTGGCCCACCTGATTTGGCTGCGAGATGTCGCCACCACTCCCTTGGCCGCCCTGAGTGATGCCACTATTCATCCCCACAGCTCGGGACATTTTTCACAACCCTCGTTACCGCCATAGCTCGAGATGTCGTCACCCAAATTCGCTGATTTCATTCATCCTTCGCCCCACCGCCGCCCACTGATTTTCATTAGCGGCCAGGCAACCAGCACGCGACCACCACGAACACCGCCAGGCCGCAGGTTCATGTGAGGCTCTTGACGCTCATTCTAGGCGATCCTCCTTTGACCACATCCTCTTGCTCCGTCCATCCTCTATGTCCCTCTCGATACCTTTGCTCGGCATTCGATGACTATCTCGGCCCCGATGAACTACTCCAGCCAAAATGGAGGTCGGTTCCCACTACGTGTTCGATGAACTTCCCCTTAGGTATTTTTGTCCATTTTTTGTGAGCTAGGGCTTGTTCATGACGGAGTATGTTATATTGTGTAGATGATTTAGTGTGATTCCTCCATTTTACGAGATTCATGCTCACAAGAAGGAATATATGTGAATGAATATGAGTATCACCATGATCATGTTGATTGCCATGGAAGCGAACAAGTAGCCGAAGCATGGCAACTCCGTTGTCGGGCGTCAGGTGACTCGTTGGAGGAGGCTAGACGGCCATAGTAAGCTCGTACTTGATTAATTATTTTCAAATATGGTGTATCCAAAGTTGTACTTTTGACCCGGGTTCAAAATGACTTCGGGTTTACTCCTCCATGTTGCTAACTCAGTCAAAGAGCATTATCGATTATTCATTCAGAGGAGGAATTATACTGGAGATCTTAGGCACAACACTATCTAGAACGTAACTGTAACATTGTGCACGATGGCATATGGTATTCCTGCAAATTCGGTTGATGACCACCTAACAATGGAAGAGGGCACTTCCATCAAGTGTGAGATGCAATTTGTGATGGCGGTGATTGAAGTCTATACGCCACATCATTTGAGAGCACCCAATGCAGAACAGTCAGAGGCTTTTGGAGATTAACAAAGCAAGGGGGTTTCCAAGGATGCTCGGCTTAGTTGATTGCATGCATTGGAGGTGGAAGAATTGTATTGCGGCATGACATGGATAGTTCATTGGCCAAGTGAAAGATCCCGCCGTCATTTTTGAAGTCGTTGTAGATCATGAGACATAGTTTTGACATGCATATTTTGGAATGCCGGGAGCTTGCAAGGACATCAATGAGCTCCTCTAGTCACCATTGTTTACACGGTTAGCCAGTAGAGAATCACCACTGATGGAGTTCAAGCAAATGACCACACATACAACATGGTCTACTACCTAGGGATGGGATATACCCAAAGAGAGAAAACTTTGTGAAGACAATTCTAAGCTCCCTATGTAATAAAGAATTTAGCTTCGATAATGCTCAAGTAGCTACTAGGAACGATGTCGAGAGGCCATTCGGGATTTTGCAAGTCCAATTTGCTATTGTGCGAATACCGGCTCGGATTTTGTACCAACAAATCCTTTGTACAACAAGTATACCGCCATGATCTTGCACAACATGATTATTGAGCATGAGCATGGCCAAAATTTGGATCACTCCTACTATGACTTCATGGGAATGGTGGTGCATCTATGTAGAATGGAAGACCGCATTCGACACTTTCTTCAAGTACACTAAGAAATTCGAGATGCATATAATCATAAAAGACTTCAACAATATCTCATCAATGAGTGGTGGACATGTAATGGGCAACAAGACACTTCGTTCTACTTATATGCTTCATATCATGTTTGATGCACTTTATGTTGTGTTTAATGAACAACTGTGTTGAATTTCTGGCTGTGGACTGATCAACTATGTAATAATTATGCACTATTTATTTTGATTTATTTTGGATTTATTTTACATGATGTCGGGGGTTGGGTGCAACATATGCCAAAGGATGGCTTATCATGGTGGGAACAAGTAGAATGTCGCCGGTGCCTGGAAGCGGGATGAGGCGTAGACACGAACGCCAGCGCACTTTACCCAGGTTCGGGGCTCTCCTAGGAGATAACACCCCTAGTCCTGCTTTGCGGGGTCTCCGCATGATCACTAAGGCACTAGTGAATACAATGGTGCTCCTTGAGCTGTATGCTAGAGGTAGAAGGAGGCAGGGCTAGCTCTCTTCTTCCTCTAGGGTGGATGCTAGTTCTAACAAGTTGGGAACCCTTTCCATGGGTGCCCTGGGGGGTTTATATAGGCCTACCCCCCAGGGGTACAATGGTAATCTGGACGGGTGCTGGACCCGACCGTCAGTGTCTCTGGTCGCCAGCTTCCCCGCCGATAGCTGGGGCCCGCCGCCTGGTGGGCCCCGCTGGCTGGTCTGGTACGGAGCTGATAGGCCGCCACCATCGCTGGCGGGTCTGGTTGGGGGCTAATCACTATAGCCGTGATGCTAATGACGCAGGCTCGGTCAGTGGAGCGTGGCTACAGTCCTGCCGCCTGGTGGGAGATCACTGTAGCCACACCTCGTCTTATCTGATTAATAGTGCACGGGCCTCGAGGGAGGAACTGGCCGCCTGTTGGAAGTCGGCCTCCCTCAGGTCCGGCTGATCAGGCCTCTGCCGTCTTCCGAGCTCTCACTGCCTGGTAGGGCCCGCCGCCTGCGGGCTGTACCGACCGACCATTATGGGAGCAGGGCTTCGCCTGTCAGGGATGACGTTAAGGGGGTAGTGGCAACAGTGCCGCATCGAGCGAAGATCTCCACCCGTATGGGGCACTGTAGCCATGCCACGCCCAGGATTCGAGGGTGAGGGGCTACGCTGTAGCCTCACCCAGTCTTGTCCTCTTGATGAAGGGCGCAGACTCTGAGATCGACTGGTGGCCGCCTGCTAGGAGCCGGCCTCTCCAGAGGCCGTCTGCTAGGAGCTGGCATGTGTTGATACCGTCTATTGGTGCACAGCCGTCTCCGGGCAGCCGGTCGTTGAACCAGCCGGCCACTGGTAGGCGACGCTTTATTCTGGAGTCCTGTGGGGCGAAGCCGGCCCAAAGTCTGGAAAGGCTCAGGGACTCGGGTGAGGCTACCCGTGGCCGATTACTCCGACAATAGTCCTCGAAGCTGGTGAGGCATCGTGTTCGTTGGGCCGTGAGGTCTCAGCAGCTTCATCTTTTGCTACGCTCTGCGCGAACGCTTGGTCCACCTTGTGAAGGGCCGACTACCGGAGTCGATTTGACAAGGCGGGCTCGTCCGTCAATTTCGAACGCCAAGGCGGGAAACAGGTGGCGTGCCTTCTAAGCTTCCCCAGGCCTACCGCCCGCCATGAGCACGCCACGCGGCGCGTGTCAGCCTGGCCAACCTGCCACCCCACGCTCCTGATGGGACGTGACAGTGGGCCAGGCCCGCCACTACCGGGCCTCGGCACGCGGGCGGATCCGCTGCTGCTGAGGCGGACGATTGCGGTTCCCGCAGGAGTTACTGCGCAGTAACTCTGCGTAATAATCGGGGGGTCGTGGGGTCATGGGCGCAGTTAATCCCACGATCCCACGTCCCTCCCCCTCGACTTCGCAGCCCGAGGGCTATAAGTAGGGGGGCAGGAGAGCGGCGGATCACACGCGCCCTCCTCCCCACTCTTTCTTCCTCCTCTCTCTCTCTGCTGCTGCTTCATGCCCGCCGTAGCGCTGCCGCAGCTCGCCGTCGCCGAGCTCCTCCTCCCGACGCAGCTCCGCTCGGACGCCATGGCGCGCGATAAGGGAGGAGCCTGGGAAGGCTCGACGGTGATCGAGGATCACCTCTCCTTCCTCCGGGCCACGCGTCGGATGCCCAACGTGGCTTTCGTCAAGGTGCGGGTGCCGCCGCGGGAGGAGATCTCGCCGGTGCCGCTGGGGGACGAGCAGGTCGTCTTCCGCTCGCACTTCCTCCGCGGCTTCGGCCTCCCGGTGAGCGGGTTCCTCCGCTCGTTCATGGACTTCAACCACATCCAGCCGCATCACTTGACGCCCAACACCGTGACGCTGCTGTCCGCCTTCGTCACGGTGTGTGAGGGCTACCTCGGCATCCTCCCCACCATCGAGCTGTGGGGGGTCTTCTTCTACGCCAAACTAGGCACCTCCGCCAAGGAGACGGCAGCCGAGTGCGGCGCCTTTATCGCCGTGCGCCGGCTAACGAAGAAGAACACCTTCCCAGTAATCAAGCTGTCACAGTCGGTGAAACTGTGGCAGCAGTCATACTTCTATGTGGAGAACGTCGACCCAACAGTTTACTTCATCAACATGCCGGCCTACGAGGCCGACCCCCCTGTTGGGCCTCAGCCCAACTGGGGCTACAAGCTGAAGCCCGTGTCGGCCGACACGGCTGCAGCCATCAGCCAGCTCTGGGTGCTGACGGAGGCGGAGGGTCTCGTGGCGGCCGACCTGCAGATCGCCTTCGTTGAGTGCCGAGTTCTTCCGCTCCAAGGCCGCCCTCATCTGATCTGCCAGATGAGCGGGCACCACGACCCATGCCGGATGTGCATGAAGGAGATGCTGACTACCGAGGTGGCGAGGATGGTGAACAGGATCTCCGACCTC
The DNA here is from genome assembly GCA_963921465.1 of Triticum timopheevii. Classification (NCBI taxonomy): domain Eukaryota; kingdom Viridiplantae; phylum Streptophyta; class Magnoliopsida; order Poales; family Poaceae; genus Triticum; species Triticum timopheevii. The sequence continues at coordinate 502,307,892 of OY997272.1, forward strand.
AAGGTGTCGGAGGAATCCTGGCGGTTCGGGAAGCGGCCGTACTCCTGCGATAACCCGCCGCCTGCTGCAAGTCTCTTAGCTTCTTCTTTTCAGTTCTTGCTTCAGTCCTGATTTTGGCATGAAGTGGTTCCTTCTCTGGAGCGCAGATCTACATGTCTGTGGCGACGGCCGCCATCGTGGGACCGGGTGGTGACTACGAGCCGGACCGAGAGGTGAGCGACAAGGACGACCCCGACTTGGGGACGGCTGCTTTGGAGGACGACGCCATAGGAGGTGGCGACGGAGCAGGCGGCTCCAAGGAAGGAGGCGGCATGGAGTCCTGGCCCGACAATGACAAGGAGGAAGATGAGCCGCGCCCTGCCCGAAGCACTGCCAACACAGGCGCGGGCCCCTCCGCTGGGCCGTCTACTCGAGGTGGCAAACGCAAGCAGAAACAGGGCGCCGCCCTGTTTGGTAACGCGCCGAAGAATCCCAAGAATCCGGCCGCGGCGACCAGGCGGAAAGAGGCCGCAGCGAAGGTGGCCAAGTTCCAGATGCAGCCGAAGGCGCCGCCCATGGTGTCGGCGTAAGTATTTCTCTTACGCCTCCCCTCTCTTGCCGATCTGGCCTGAAAAGAACTTCTTTGCCTTGCTCTCTTGTCTCAGGGCTCCGCTTACCCTCAACAAGGCGGCCGCCGCCTCGGTCATCAGGTCGGCGGAGATCTCTGCCACCACCCGGCGAATTGATCCGGCCGCCGACCTCCGGGAGGTGCAGGAGCGAAATGCGCGGGAGATGCACCAGGAGCAGGAAGCCGCCCACCTGGAGAAGGCGGAGGCTGACAAGGCTGAGGCGTCCGCGCTGAGGAAGCTGGCGCAGGCGGAGGCTGACGCCACGGAGAAGGAGCGGCTTGCGGAGGCCGCGCGCCGCGAGGAGCCGCTGCTCGTGACTCCCCTGAACTCTGTGCCGCGTCTGCCAGAGTTTGTGGCGATGACTGGGGGAGCCGGTGACGTGCAGCTGATCATGGAGAGGGAGCGCGGCGACGTAGCCATGCCGGACGTCATCGTGCCTCCGCCACCACCGACCAGCGGGACGCAAGACAGGCAGCCAGCCACCCTGCCGGCACCACCAGCCGGGAACGAGGTGGTCACGGGCCCAACTCCCAAGGCCAGCACACCCGTGCGCTGCTGTCTAGCGAAGGCGGCCTTGGCGCCGCGACCGCTGGAGGCCGGCGCCGCGACCTCATCGGTCCCCGACAACGAGGCAACCAGCACCGCGCCCGCCGGCTGGGTGCGCGGAGGCAGATGGGAGCCTTGAACCAGGCGGCCCTCGACGTCCAAGCCAAGCTTCGGGCTGAGGCTGATGCCCTCAAGCGGTGCAACAAGGCGTTTCTGAACTCGCGAGCAGCCATCCGAGTATGCTTCTTACTGCTTTGTTTTGATCTTCTTACTTCTTGGTGGGGGCGTTCCAGCGCACCCTCTGGGTGTAGTCCCCAAGTTTCGGGCCGGCTGCTGAGCAAGCGGTCCAGAACTTTAACTTGCAAGCATCGAATGCTAACTCCTTTGGCATCCCTATTGCAGGATTACCACAATCTTCGCGCGGCCACCTTCAACTCCGGGGTCCGGGAGCTGGAGAAGCAGACTGCCAACTTGTCCGAGAGCCGGAGTAAGTCTTGTCTTTCTTTCTCCACGGGGGCGCACTGGCGCACCCGCGGGCTGTAGTCCCCGAGATTCGGGCCGACTGCTGAGCAGTCGGGCCGGATCTTCTCGGTAACTGTATTTCTCTTGTTGACTATTGATAACTTCTTTCTCTGCGGGGGCGCGATAGCACACCCGCGGGCTGTAGACCCAGAGATTCGGGCCGACTGCTGAGCTGCCGGGCCGGATCTCCCCGACAACTGCGTCCCTTCTCTATTGATTGATTGGCGCCCTTTCTTCTTTCCTCTTTGCAGAAGCCAACACTGCCTTGCAGCAGCAGCTGGGCGAGGCCAACACCGCACTACGCGGTAAGGAGGTAGAGTGCAGCAAACTGGCCGAGGAGCGTGACCAACTGGTCACGTAGCTCGCGGAGCAGTCGGAACATCTCAAGACGGCTCAGAAGGAGGCAAAGACGAAGGACACCGGCCTCCTCACTGAGTTCGAGATCGAGCGCTCTGCCTGGGCCGACAAGGAGGCGCAGCTGACTGCCTGCTTTGGCAGTATTGAGGACTTGGTCGATGGTAGGCCTTTTCTTTTTTCTTTTTTCTTGAGTTGCCGACTCCTATTCGAGCCGACTGCTGGCTTCTAACCTCTGGCTTCCTTGTCCTTCATCCAAGCAGACTTCTTCCCAGGCCACTCCGTCGCCGCGAACTAGGCCACTGAGGCTCATCGTCAGGAGCGGAGAGCAGAAGGCATGCAGATTGCCGCCGACGCTCCCCGAACCCTTAACGAGCATCTTCTCAGCATCCAGGCCCGCCTTGGACCGGCCCATTAGATACTGCACCATCTTCAACGCGTCGGGGCCTAGGCGATCTCCGCCCTCTGGCCAGGTATGTAGGCACCGCGCACTCCCAGTCGGACTGTCGACTGGCTGGAGGTGGCGGCCAGCCGCCTGGAAGCCTGAAAGGACTCCTCGGCCTGAGCTGGGGCACGCTGGGCCCTGGAGTTCGTCAAGGCATGGTACCCTAGGCTAGATCTAGCCCAGCTGACCATGTTTCGGCTGGAGGGGCAGGAGGAGCTAGTGGCGGTGGAGGATGACCTTATCAGGAGGGCGACAGCGATCGCTGACTACAACGACACCAGCGTCTTCGTCCCGGAGCTGGTTGACGAAGGCGCCGAGGCGCCGCTGGAGTGGGTCAGGCTGAACCCAAAGGACAGCGAGGACTCGACCGAGGTGATCGACTCCAGCAATGAAGGGAAGGAGGCGGAGGACGAGGAAAGCGAGGAGAACGCGCCGGAGGTCGAAGCGGATGGCCAGCCTCAACCTGACCGTGCCTTGAGCAACGACCCGCGCTCAACTACACCGACTGCTGCTGGAGCAAGCCAGGCGCAGACCGACCAGCCGCCCATTCCACCGACTGGTGCCGCTGACTCTGTCGTCCAGCCGGCCACTGCTCTGACCGGTGCCACTGACTCCGCCAAACAACCTGAATCCTCTGCTGCCCCAACCAGCGTAGCCGACTCCATCGTCCATCCGAAACCCTCTGCCGCTCCTTAGGTTGTTTGTCTTTTATTTTCCTGCTTATTAGTTCTCGACAAACTTTGATTAAATTTGCACAATTCCACCCGCGGGGTGTATATCAAACTCTGCTGAATGCTGGCCAACGGGCCTTTTGCTATGTAAATATCCTTTGTCGCAAATTATGCTTTGTTTGCCGATTTCTGACTTTTCTTGCTTTCTACTCCTTGCTCTTTTCCTTTGCCGACCTCCCTTGGCTATCCTCTTGCCAGCCAGACAGCCGCTCTGCGGACTGCGGCTGGGTTGAGTACTTTAGCTATTTACGAGAGGGCAAGTACTTAGCCGTTTGGAGTGTTGTCAAGGTAAGTAGAAGCCGGCCGGCCGGCTGCTCGGCAGACGGCCGAAGAGGCGGGATGCCAGGCCCAGCTATATGCGCACTTTTCCTTGGCCATTTTTCATGTGGGCACTGCTTTGCAACCCCTGCCCGCCGTACAGTCGCTCTGCGAGCTACGGCCTCTAAGAGGAGAAGTTTTTTGGTACCAACACACTACTTGTCTGACTACAGGAAATGCCAAATAGCAGAAGGCGGCGAGCCTCTGGGTCGACTGGTCGAACCCGGTGCCAGGCGGAATAATAAAATAACACATTCATAGGCATAACACATATCATATCGATAAAATAGGGTAGTCCCCGAGCTCTTCTCTGGGGACCCGGAGTTTTCGTACTTAATACAAAAGGTAGTGTGATACATACTGCTTTTAACTATAAAATCTTCGGAGGAGGTTTGCGTTCCATGGCCTCTTCGTCTCCTTGCCTGAGTCATCTCTTTTTTGTGCTCTGGGCTTAGGAGTGTCGATCAGGTAGTAGGAACCATTGCCCAACACTTTGTTGACGATGAAAGGGCCTTCCCAAGGTGTCAAGAGCTTGTGTTGGCCGGCTGCTCGCTGAATCAGCCGGAGCACAAGGTCTCCCTCTTGGAAGGATCTTGGCTTCACCTTGAGGTTGTAGTATTGGCGCAGACTCTGCTGGTAGATGGCGGACCGGCCGAGTGCCAACAGCCGACCCTTTCCAGCAGATCGACGTTGTCTTCTCGTGCTTCCTTGGCGTCCACCTCGGTGTACATGGTTACTCGTGGGGAGTCGAATTCTATGTCCATCGGGATGACGGCTTTAGCGCTGTAGACGAGGAAGAAGGGCGTGAAGTCGGTCGACTTGTTCAGAGTTGTGCGCATGCTCCAGAGAACGGCCGGCAGCTCATCGAGCCAGCAGCCGGTCGAACACTCTAGAGGTTCGACCAGTCGAGGCTTGATGCCGGACAGAATGAGGCCGTTTGCTCGCACCACTTGGCTGTTTGACTGCGGATGGGCAACGGACGCTAAGTCCAGTCGGATGCCCTGCTGAAAGGATCGAGATGGACCTAGAGGGGGGGTGAATTGGTACAACTACTAATTTTAATTATTACTTAGCAATTTTAGGCAATAGTGCGGAATATGAAGGTGAGCCTAACAATTGCAAGTGAGTACTAAATACTAAGCAAGTAACACAAGCACGCAAGTTAGCAAGCACAATATGGTATCCGTAAGTGCAAAGAGACAAGTAACCACAAGTAGAGAGTTAGGGTTAGGAATAACCGCAACTCCGGGAGACGAGGATGTATGCCGATGTTCACTTCGTTGGAGGGAAGCTAGTCACCGTTAGAGAGGTGGATGTTACCACGAAGGCACACCAATGCCACGAAGGCTCACCCTATTCTCCCTTTGAGACAACACCACGGAGGTGTTTCTCAACCACTAGTGGTAGACCTTGGGGTGGTCTCCAAACCCTCACAAACTTTTCCGAGGGTAATCACAAAGTTCGATTCCTCTCCGAATGACTCCTACCGCCTAGGAGTCTCCAACCTCGAAGAGTAACAAGAACGATGGGGGAAAGCTCAAAACTTGCTCAAATCACGATTCCTTTGGTGCAAAGAAGGGGAAGGAGTAGATCTATCACTTGATTGGAGAACTTCTCTCAAATGCTCCTAGAACACTTGGGAATCTAGGATTTGGTGTAGGTGAATGAGAGATAGAGTGAGGAGTGTTCTTGGTAGGCTCAAAGTGAATGGTCAACCTTATCCTGTGGAAGGGAAAGGCATATATATAGTAGGTGAGAAAAGGTGACCGTTTGAGATACATAAGTGCACAGGATAGGTCGGACGTCCGGAGAACATCGGACGTCCGGAGGCACAAATAGGTCCGGACGTCCGACAGTCATCGAACGACCGGCCATTGTGAACTGTGAGCCACGACACAGTACACAGGATGCGGACGTCCGAGACAGGCCGGACATCCGGAGCCCAGACGACCGAAGAGTCCGGAAATCCGTAAAAATGGTTCTATTGTGAAAGTACCGGACGTCCGAAGAGTTTCGGACATCCATAAAAACCACTCTGTAAAGGAACACCGAACGACCGGAGGGAGCTGGACGTTCGGGCAGCTGAGAGGGACCGGACGTCCATAGAGCACAGGACGTCCGGAGGCAAAGTATAGGAACAGTGGCTTTTGAGCAAGTTTTTCACTAGATCCAACGATCCCCTCTTAATAGTGAGGAATCCCTATACTCAAGAACAAACCATAAACAAAGTCAATGTCTTGTATCTCCATCTTGAGTTATATGCTTTTTGTCCCTAGTCGTGATCCCTGCACACGGTCTTTGAGACATAATCCTAAGATATACTTGATAAACATGATTAGTCCCTAGCATATGTGTTGTCATCAACATCAAAATATGATTAAGGGCATGATTGCACTTTCAATCTCCCCCTTTTTGGTAGTTGATGACAACTCATATGCATACTCATAATAGTAATCGAAAGTATTTGTTGTGGAGCTCAATAACAATAATCAAGAATGAGCAACGAGTGAGCTCCGCCTCAAAGTGATACCATAGATACTAAAAACATGACGAGGGCTCCCCCTCAAAATGATGCCCAATATAAACAAATCTCATACACACGATAATCAAGAATTAAACTTCATATAGATTCATCACATATAGATTCACCAAATCTCAGTCTCAACAAACTCATAACATAGGTTCAATACAAGCTAAAACACAATCATAACAATAAGTTCAATTACATAATTAGCTAGAAAAACATGCATATAGAGCCTACTCCCCCTTGGCATCAAATATCCAAAAATAGAGAATAGGGGGAAACATAATAGCATCAGAGATCATCATCATCATCATCATCATGAGCACCACTGCCACCAGCCTCGTCGAAGAAATCAGCCCACTCAGGACCCGAGGGTAAAACAAAGTCAGAAGGGGGCTCTTCAGGAAGACGCTCATCGTCACTCACATCATACACTCATGAGTCTCTCAGACGAGCCTTCAGAGCATTCTTGGAAGTTACCATGCGAGTGACAACATCGTGGTGTTGGGAGCAATGGAAGGTTAACATCTTCATCATGGCAGAGTGAGCCTTCCGAAGAAAACGAGCAATGCGCCCAAAAGGTGCAGAACTGGAAGGAGAATGGGCAGCATGAGAAGGAACACTAGCGGCGATGCAACAAGCAATAGCGGTAGGAGGAGGAACATAATCAGCCGCCATGTGAGCGGGAATGACCCATCGCTCATGCACATGAGTGCGGGCAATGGAAAAGGGAGCTACGCTCTCAATAAAAGCCAGAATAAAGGGTGCATGAGGAAAAGCCCTCTTGTGCTGGAAGCTAGCAAGGCGGATCTCATGCCATAGAAAGTGTGGAACATTGATCTTCCCTTTAGGAGATGCAAAGAGGCGATGCATGAGATCAATGCAATAGCTGCTATAGGAGCCTTTGTCACCCATCTTGGGATAGATGGTGCGGATGATACACTAATAAATGATGTTGAATGGGAAGCGCCAAATGGAGACTTGGTTTAGACCCTTTTGTTTTTCAATGTCAGACAAAGTTGGTATAGGTCTAATAAGATCCGCACAGACCTCAATGCCCTTGGGCCTATGGTTGGGGTCATCCTTGTGGATTTTGAACCCAGTGTCGGGAAATCCAAGGGCAATGACAAATTGAGCATAAGATGTTGTGAGTGCAGTGTCTGAGGTCATCCATGTGACAGTGTTGTCAGGAGCAAAATAACATGTGGCATAGAATTGATGAATGGCAGCGTGGTTAAAATCATGTTGAAATGCAAATGGAGCAGCTAGATTGGAAGACTCAATGAGCTCAATAGCTCCCGGATGTTTCTCCGGATGAGTGCCAATATGCTCAAGATCAATGCAGACATGGAGTGACAAGCCTTTAGGGATGACAATCGTGGTGAAGATGTCGGCTTGGACATTTTTGTGAAAGCAACTATCCTGAGAATCCCTAACAACAGTAAATTGATCTACATAGCGACGCAATTTAAGATATGAAGCTTTGGGAACCTCGTTGAAACGCTTAACATGACAGCCGAGTGGTAATGGAGGCTCAATTGAGATGTGACGAGCATCACCGTGGGGTTGCACCGGAGGAGGAGGAGGCTGAAAGGTTGGACGACAAGTGCCCGGCTTGGGTGCAGCGACGCGAACACCAACAAACGGGGCCGGTTCCACCTCCTCAAGTTCATCCTCAAAGTCTGACCCCTCTAAGGAGGAATCGCTAGACGAGCTGGGAGGATGAGCGGCACATTTCCGAGGACGAGCCTACTCATGGGAGTCATCGGAGCCACCACGACGAGACGGACGAGCCGGCCCTCCGGCGACTTGCTTGTGAGCTGAGTGCTTGGTCCGAGGCATCATGATCTAGGGGAGAAAGAAGACACAAATCAACACCCCTCCATAGATCGAGGAGTAGATGCATGAGGGGGAAAGATATGGCCTACCTTGAAGGGAGGACGGAGGAAACGGCCGACCGGACCAAAACAAGCAACCGAAGAGAGACAGGCCGCCAGGGCTTGAGCGAAGCCAAGCAGGACAGCAGAGCCGCGGCGAGGACGGAGGCCACAGGGAATATCCCGAGCGGAGAGGAGCCCCGGCGAGGGGCACGGCGGCATGCGGCCGCGGTGAGAGGCCACAAGGCAGGAGCGGCGGCAGCGGTGGGGAAGCAGTGGAGAGGAGATGAGGAAGCAGTTCCGAAACCCTACTGCGCACTATATATAGGGGCCGGTGAAAACGACCGGACGACCGGAGCCTACGGACGACCGGAGTCGAATAGGAGACCGGACGACCGGAGCCGGGGCCAGAAAAATGGAAGATGACACAGATGAGTTTACGGACGGCCGAAAGCCTCGGACGTCCGGCCTGACGGCACCAGAAAGTATATTACGGACGTCCGGATAGGCCAGACAATTGTGCAGAGTGTAACAGAGAAGAAATTTCGGACGTCCGGAGTCTTACGGACGTCCGACGTTTCGGTGTCAAGGCCAGCTAATTGAACCAGAGAGGATTTTACGGGCGTCCGGATAGGCCGGACGACCGGGCGAGGTCAATTAGAGAAGAATTTACGGACACCCGGATTCCTACGTACGACCGACATTGAAGAAACACACGAACGTTCGGAACCTACGGACGTCCGACGCCAGAATTTGACAAGAGGCAAGGTGTAAGTGTATGTGCTGCTGATCATGATGAGGAGAAGACAATTACCGTCCACAGTAAAAATTTATTTATTTAGTAACTAATACCCTATCCCAATCAATAATAGCCATATGCCATTCCAATATTGGTCTAGTGATACAACTGGTGGATAATGCCACCATGTATGAGTAGACGTGATATGACACGGAAAGATTTGAACTTTGAGTGCATAATCACTACTCCATCATGTTAAAGCACCATAGTTCTAGAACCATGGTAACTTTGAGAGTGTTGGTTCTTTTTATGCATTAAGTAGAGTGAGAATATTCATGAATTGAATGCCTCCCCTTAAATATATGCCTACATCATGACAAGACATTAGATTCATGCATGAATGGGTACTAGATTTCACATAATATTGTCAAGCTCCAAGATATCAAGTTCACGCCTAAGTCGACAAAACCTTGCTTCATCTAAAGGTTTGGTGAAGATATCTGCTAGTTGAAAATCTATACCAATGTGATCAATGTGAATATCACCCTTTTCAACATGATCTCTCAAGAAATGATACCTAATATCAATGTGTTTGGTGCGGAGATGATCTTTGGGGTTCTCAGCAATATTGATGGCACTTTCATTATCACACAGAAGAGGCACATGTCTATAGGTGATACCGTAATCCTTCAAAGTTTGCCTCATCCATAACAACTAAGTTGCACAACTGGCGGCAGCAATGTATTCAGCTTCTGTGGTAGAGAGAGCAATACAATTTTGTTTCTTCGAGGACCAACTTACTAAGGATCGTCCAAGAAACTGACATGCACCGTATGTGGACTTACGATCCACTTTGTCTCCAGCCCAATCCACATCCGTGTACCCAATGAGATCAAACTTAGCATCCTTGGGGTACCAGAGGCCCAACTTTGGCGTGTGAACAAGGTATCTAAGAATATGCTTAACCGCCTTATGATGACTTTCCATAGGGAAAGCTTGAAATCTAGCACACATGCATACACTGAACATGATCTCTGGTCTAGATGCACAAAGATAAACCAATGAACCAATCATAGAGCGGTAAGTAGATGGGTCAAAAGGAGTACCATTTGTGTCTTCAGTGAGAGCAATTTTGGTTGGCATGGGTGTCTTGCATGGACTAGCATCAGACATACCAAACTTTTCTAGAATATCCTTGAGGTACTTTGCTTGAGATAAGAAAATTCCTTCTTGAAATTGTTGAATTTGAAATCTGAGAAAGAACTTCAAATCCGTATTGAGTGAAATTTCAAAATTCTTGGTCATTGAAGCCGCAAACTTCTTGCACAAATGAATGTTAGGAGAACCAAAAATGATGTCATCTACATAGATTTGGCATAGGATCAAATCACCCTTGTCCCTCTTAGTAAAAAGAGTGGGATCGATCACCCCTCTCACAAAACCATCATCGAGTAAAAAGTTCTTCAAATGATCATACCAAGCACGAGGTGCTTGTTTGAGGCCATACAAAGCCTTATGAAGTTTATACACATAGTCTTTGTGAAAGGGATCAACGAACCCGGGTGGTTGTGACACATATACTTCTTCTTGTAGAGGACCGTTAAGGAAGGCACTCTTCACATCCATTTGATGTAATGTAAAACCATTGAAAGTGGCATAAGCAAGTAAGATGCGAATGGATTCAAGACGGGCAACGGGGGCAAAGGTCTCACCAAAGTCCAAACCTTCAACTTGTGAGTACCCTTGTGCCACTAACCTTGCCTTGTTGAAGATGATTACACCATTTTCATCTTGCTTGTTCTTGAAAATCCATTTTGTTCCAATGACATTGTGCTTGGTAGATGGCCTCTTGACTAATGACCACACTTGGTTGCGTTCAAAACTGTTCAACTCTTCTTGCATAGCAACTAGCCAATCGTTGTCCATCAATGCATCTCGTACCTTGAGGGGCTCAATACCAGACACAAACGAGAAGTGAGCACAAAAGTTTGTCAAATGTTTACGAGTGACTCTACCTTCCGAGATGCCGGTGAGAATTTTGTCAACACCAACATGACCGGCCACTCGAGGCATGATGGAGGTAAGGGTTTCACGAGGTTCAACTTCATGTCCATCATACACATCCTCAACATATGGATCATTAACGTGTGGAGGAAGATCTTCTTGTTCATATTGCATTTGTTGAGGTTCATCATCAATGATTAGACTTTCTTGTTCTTGCACTTGATAATGATCTTGTTCTTGAAGATTATCATTAAGAGGAACTTGATCATCCTCTTCAACTTGGGCTAAGGGTATCAATGGAACAATAGGAGCTTGTGGTGGTATGGATATTGAAGTAGTTTGATGATGTGTGAGACTTCCATCTTCTTCTTCATCATCATGAGGTTCTTGTTCCATACGAAGAAGTGCACCAACACCCATGGTCAAAATGTCTTGAGAAGAATCTTCTTCACCTACATCACTTAGATCAACTTGCTCCCCATGCAAGCCATTAAATTCATCAAACACCACGTCACAAGTTTCTACAACACATCCATTGGATTTGTTGTAGACTCTATAGGCGTGAGAGTTTGATCCATAGCCAACAAATATACCCTCAATTGTTTTGGATTGAAATTTGCCTAACCGTTCTCTTTTGTTGAGGATGAAACATTTGCACCCAAATACATGAAAGTACTTGACATTTGGCTTGTTTCTAGTTAGAAGCTCATATGGAGTCTTTTCCAATATAGTGCGGAGGAAGAGACGGTTTGATGCATGGCATGCGGTGTTGACAGCTTCGGCCCAAAAACTATGTGGTGACTTGTATTCATCCAACATGGACCTTGCCATCTCTACAAGTGTACGATTCTTCCTTTCGGCTACACCATTTTGCTGAGGAGTGTATGGAGATGAATATTGATGCTCAATCCCTTCATCACTAAGAAATTCTTCAAAGGTATAGTTCTTGAACTCAGAGCCATTGCCACTTCTTATTGCTCGGATTTCTTTGTCAAACTTACGTTGGGCTTGCTTGGCAAAATCAATGAAGGTGATCTTCATTTCGTCCTTGGACTTGAGGAGGAACACCCATGTATATCTTGAGTAATCATCAACAATGACAAGCCCATACTTTTTCCCACCAAGACTATTCCATGAAGGAGGCCCAAAAAGATCCACATGAAGGAGCTCCAGGGGCCTTGAAGTAGATACTATGTTCTTGGGTGGGTGCTTTGATTGATGTTGCTTCCCGGCTATGCATGCACTACACACACGATCTTTCTCAAAAGAGACATTTGTTAGTCCAAGGATGTGATTCCCCTTTAAGAGATCTTGAAGATTTCTCATGCCGACATGGGCTAGCCGGCGATGCCATAGCCACCCCTTGTCAGCCTTGGCCATTAGACAAGTTGCATGGAATGTGCTCTCTTTTGAGAAATCAACCATGTAAAGGTTGCCATCCAACTCTCCAACATAGGCCACTTCGACAGTATCTCTCTTAAAGACGTTCACATCCGTTAGTCCAAAGAGTGTATCATAACCAACAGAAGCCAATTGGCGAACAGAAAGCAAGTGGTATTTAAGGGATTGGACAAGCATGACATTTGTAAGATACATGTCATTTGTGATAACCACCTTGCCCAAACCGAGTACCTGTCCTTTTGAACCTCCACCAAACATAATGATCATGAATGGTTGAATAGCTTCCATGAAATCATAGAGCAATTTGCTATCTCCGGTCATATGATTTTTACATCCACTATCAATCACCCATTTCACTCCACCGGAGAAGGCAACCTACACACAATTAGGACTTGGTTAGAGGCACCCATTTTGCAATGGGACCTCTCAAGTTAGTCACAAGGGTCTTAGGGACCCAAATAGCATAGAACCGGAATGCATTTCGAGGGCCAACAAATTTTGCAAAGACTTCTCCATCCTTATTCTTATGAAGTACATAGGATGGAGGCATGAACTCTTTAGGCTTGTTGAGAGTGGGCATGCCCCTTGTGGCCTTCCTACTCACAACCTTACCTTTCTCCTTGTGCCCTTCTCTTACAAATGTTTCTTTTAGAGGAGTTGTGCACTTTTGAGAGGACGTCTTCTTCTTGATTGTGCTTGGGTCAAACCCAAGTCCCTCTTTGGCAAACACCTCATTGTGTTGACTCAATATCTCATCAAGATTCTTTTGCCCTTGAGCACATGTCATGAGGCCTTTCTCGATTTGAGCCTTGAAAAAACAATTTTCCTCAAGAATAGATGCTAGATCACTACTAGAGTTAGTAGTACAAGCTTCAACATTGATAATAGGAGAAGAGTAAGCATTGGTTGGAGTTTCAAGATAAGTAAGTTTGAGTGTCTCAAAACTCTTTGTAAGAACGGTGAGCTCTCCTTCCTTAATCTTGAGAGACACGGATAGAAGCTCACAATCCTTAGATAGAGAAGCATGAGACTTTACAAGCTTACTTTTATTATTCATTAATTCTTCGCAAGAGTCAATAGCCTTTTTCAAGGAGGCAAGATCATTAGTGTGAACATCAATATTTGCACCAATTTTTAAGCATAGTTCATCATTTCGTGCTTCCTCATATTGGACTTTCCGCTCAAGGATTTCACATTTTTCCTTTTCCTCAGTGACGAGGGTTTCGAGTTCCTTCATGGTGACGGTGTGCTTACTCACCATCTCCATAAGCATACGAAACATAGTGAGCTTCTTTCCTTTGAGGGAGCACATGAACTTATTAAGTTTAGCAATCATAGGATCATCTAGATCATCATCCTCATAACTATCCTCCGCATCAAGATACTCATCACTAGGAGTAGATGGAGTGAAGAGAGGAGGATTTGATCGTGGAGTTACCTTGACCTTGTTAGAAGAGCTTTGGTCCTCTCCATCTTCAACCATGGCCTTTGCCATTAGGCACTTGTGAGTGTTGCCCTTGTAATCTTTCATGTAGTTGTAGGTGACCACGTCACCACTCTTGTTTACTAACCTCAAGGTGTTTTGAGAGTCTTGAGCAACTCCGGCAACACCACTAACATCATCCGGATCGGATTCTTCTTGAGCAACCATTGCTTTTCCACCTCTCTTCTTGAGCTTGGAGTTCAAAGGATTTGGCAACTTCTTCTTGGGAAAGGTCTTGGGAAACCTTGGTTTATCTTCTCTCTTCTCATAAGGGCACTCCTTGTAGAAGTGGTTGGTTTCTTCACAGTTGTAGCATTTTCTTACTTTCTTCTTTGGAAATCTTCCCTTGAATTTTCCCGTGCTAAACTTCTTGACAAAGAGAGCCATGTCTTCATATGAAGGGCCCTCGTCGGATTCAATCTCATCACCATCTTCATCATCATCATCATCATCTTCTTCTTCTTCTTCTTCACTTTGCTCATCTTCACATACATGCTTGGCCTTCAATGCAAGATTGATCTTTGATGATGGTGAACCATGCATGGCAAGATGTTTTGTGGCATTAGCCTTCGACTCTTCAAATAGTTGAAAGGTGGATATGATGTCATCTATAGTCATTTCCTTGAAGGTATGGTGTTGTCTTATGTCACACACCATTTGATGGTGATATGGGGCAAGAGCATGAAGCAACTTATCCACAAGGAAGCGCTTAGTCATGTTGAATCCATCTTGTGTCTTGTCACACTCACATGACTCAATATCGGCAGTGAGAGTCATGAGACGCTCATGGAGTTGATTGGGGGTTTCACCTTTCTCCATACAAAAGTTTTGCAATTGCCCCTTGGCAATTTCATATTGAGCACTCCGGATGGTAGAGGTGCCAGTCTTGGATCTTATAATACTTTCCCATAGTTCCTTGGCACATGTGATGTGTATGAACGGTCTCCTTTGCTTTTCAGTCATACCTCTCCTTATACACATGATTGTAGTGTAATTGAGGTTCTTGTCATATATTTCTCTTGGTGTGGGGTTCTTTGGATCAACCACATGATAGCCATACTCTATGATCTCCAGCATCTCATCGTTTCCATGTCGAAGATGATCCTGCATAGCAACTCTCCACAAAGCAAAATCGGAAGTGGCACTAAGTAAAGGAGGTTTTCCTTGAGGATTATATCTTGGTTTCTCAACCTGAGGTCTTGCATAAAGCCAAGGAACACTGGCGTGTTCATTGCTAGGAGGTTGTTGACCAACTGATGAAGTAGGCACAGTTGGCCTCGAACCCACACCACCTGAGTGTGGTGCAAGCACCGTAGACAACATGGCTAATCTCATTTGGACCAAGGCCTCAAGAGAAGCATCATGCTCCTCTTTTTGCTTAGCAAGGGCCCGTTCTAGATCCTCAGACGTAAAGGACTTGACTTCAGAAGAAGCCTCGCCTTTATCCTTAGGATCTATAACCAGGGGAGTCCCATCTGGGTTCATCTCGCTCTAGGGCAGTTAAGCCACAAGAATAGAGCACGAGGCTCTGATACCAATTGAAAGGATTGAGATGGACCTAGAGGGGGGTGAATAGGTACAACTACTAATTTTAATTATTACTTAACAATTTTAGGCAATAGTGCAGAATATGAAGGTGAGCCTAACAATTGCAAGTGAGTACTAAATACTAAGCAAGTAACACAAGCATGCAAGTTAACAAGCACAATATGGTATACGTAAGTGCAAAGAGACAAGTAACCACAAGTAGAGAGTTAGGGTTAGGAATAACCACAACTCCAGGAGACGAAGATGTATGCCGATGTTCACTTCGTTGGAGGGATGCTAGTCACCGTTAGAGAGGTGGATGTTACCACGAAGGCACACCAACGCCACGAAGGCTCACCCTATTCTCCCTTTGAGACAACACCACGGAGGCGTTTCTCAACCACTAGTGGTAGACCTTGGGGTGGTCTCCAAACCCTCACAAACTTTTCCGAGGGTAATCACAAAGTTCGATTCCTCTCCAAATGACTCCTACCGCCTAGGAGTCTCCAACCTCCAAGAGTAACAAGAACGATGGGGGAACACTCAAAACTTTCTCAAATCACGTATTCCTTTGGTGCAAAGAAGGGGAATGAGTGGATCTATCACTTGATTGGTGAACTTCTCTCAAATGCTCCTAGAACACTTGGGAATCTAGGATTTGGTGTAGGTGAATGAGAGATAGAGTGAGGAGTGTTCTTGGTAGGCTCAACGTGAATGGTCAACCTTATCCCGTGGAAGGGAAAGGCATATATATAGTAGGTGAGAAAAGGTGACCGTTTGAGATACATAAGTGCACAGGATAGGTCGGACGTCCGGGGAACATCGGACGTCCGGAGGCATAAATAGGTCCGGACGTCCGACAGTCATCGGACGACCGGCCGCTATGAAACTGTGAGCCACGACCCAGTACACAGGATACGGACGTCCGAGACGGGCCGGACATCCGGAGCCCGGACGACCGGAGAGTCCGGAAATCCGTAAAAATGGTTCTGTTGTGAAAGTACCGAACGTCCGGAGAGTTCCGGACATCCGTAAAAACCACTCTGTAAAGGAACACCGGACGACCGGAGGGAGCCGGACGTCCGGGCAGCTGAGAGGGACCGGACGTCCGTAGAGCACTGGATGTCCGGAGGCAAAGTATAGGAACAGTGGCTTTTGAGCAAGTTTTTCACTAGATCCAACGATCCCCTCTTAATAGTGCGGGATCCCTATACTCAAGAACAAACCATAAACAAAGTCAATGTCTTGTATCTCCCTCTTGAATTATATGTTTTTTGTCCCTAGTCATGATCCCTGCACACGGTCTTTGAGACATAATCCTGAGATATACTTGATAAACATGATTAGTACCTAGCATATGTGTTGTCATCAACATCAAAATATGATTAAGGGCATGATTGCACTTTCACCTGCGTCGCGCAGAAACGAGCGAAGGCTCCTTTGGCGAAGTTTGTGCCGTTGTCGGTGATGATGTTGTGTGGTATGCCGTACCAAGTGGTGATGTCAGCGATGAAAGTCACGGCAGTCGGACCATTCAGCTTCTTGATTGGCTTTGCTTCTATCCACTTGGTGAACTTGTCCACAACAACAAGCAAATGAGTCATACCACTGCAATTCGTCTTGAATGTCCCCACCATGTCCAGCCCCCAGACGGCAAAGGGCCAGGCAATGGGAATGGTCTTGAGCGCAGAAGCCGGCAGGTGTGGCTTGGAACGGAACTTCTGGCACCCTTTACACTTCTTGAGCAACTCCTTGGCTTCTTCTAGAGCAGTCGGCCAGAAGAAACCATGGCGGAAAGCTATGGCCACAGGTGATCTTGAAGCCGCGTGGTGGCCACATTCGCCCTGGTGGATATCTTTGAGGATTGCTTGACCCTGGTCTGGCTCCACGCGGCGCTGGTGCACACTAGTGACATTGCGTTGCACTAGTTCTTTGTTGACTATGGTATACGCTGCTGCCCGCCGTTGCACTTGTCGGGCTAGGATCTCATCAGTCCGCAGCTCTTTGTTCACCAAAAAGTTGAGGACGGGTTGAGCCCATGAAGTTGCTGCTATTTCTTCGACTGCCACGACTGCAACTTGTACAAGGGTGGTTGGGCCAGGAGGCGGCGGGCTGGAATCGGTTGTCGCCCGTTGAGTTGAAGAAGTCCCCGAGCTGACTGCTGCAGTCCCCGGGCCGGGTGCAACGGCCGCAGTCCCTGGGCCACCTGTCGAAGTCCCCGCGCCGGCTTTTGGGGCCCTCAAGTCGGATCCGACTGCTTCAGGAGGGGCTGGCATGAAGATGGAGTCGGACTCTGGTGACGGCTTGACAGACGGATTAAGGAGGCGTTGTAGGGCGACACCGGCAAGTATTGCTTGGCGGGTGGAGCCGATCCGTGCCAGGGAATTTGCCTGCTTGTTGTCATTTCTTGGCACATGGAGGAACTCGCACCCGTCAAAGTATCCACTGAGGTTGTACGAGGAAGCAATAGCTTGCCATATTTGCATCCTTGGCGTCCCAGTCGCCTGACGACTGCTGGACCACCAAGTCAGAGTCACCATAGCACAGGATCCGGCGAATGCCGAGTTCCTTGGCAACCCGGAGCCCGTGTATGAGTGCCTCGTATTCAGCTACGTTGTTGGAGGCGGCGAAGTGGATTTGTGTGATACCCCAAAATTTTAACCTTGTTTTATGAATTAAAATTTTGCCTAGAAACTAAAACTTTTATTTTCTGTATTTCCTTCTGATTTCAGAACCACTCTTTTCTTTATTGTTATGGAGTTTTACCCCAAGTGAGTTCTTTTCAATTATTGTTGGACTTATTTTTCCCTCTCAAATAAAACAAATTATTTGCATAATTATTTTCCCTGGTGCCTTATTTATTGAAAAATGATTTTTCTAAGCTTCAATGCCTCTTTTACACTGCAACCCTTTGATAAATTCATTTAAAAATTCCACCAAAATTTAGAGAGGTCATGTGATGTTTATAAAACACTTTTATGCAAAAATATATTTCATTACTTGGATATTTTGAGTTCTACACCAAGTTTTCAAATCTGGTCCAGAGGACAGTTTTGCACTACAACCTATTTAAATATTTCTTTAAAACTTCTACCAAAATTTTGGGATGTCAATAGGGTATATTAGTTAACTTTTTGCAAAAACCTAGTGATATTATTTGGAAAAATTGAGTGAACCATCCTCATCTTCATTCTGGTCCAACTGGATAGATTGTACTACAACTATATTATAGCTTGCTCCTTTTGTTGTGATTCCTTTTCCTACTTGTAGCCCTCCCTGCTAGAACCTTAAGTTCAAGAGGTTGGACTCATTGGAGCAATTCTAGTGCATGCAATCATGCCCTGTTCTTTCTGTCCAGAACTGAAGTTTTGCAAAACTTGCACTAGCAAGTTTCTCCTTTTGGCAAACTAACCTCACCACCCTCTCTTTCATCTAAAGAGACCCCACTCTGGGAGATTTGACCACCCCAAGAAACGCCTAGATGCATGTGGCATTCTATCGAACACTTTATGGGCATGACCAGATTTGACATGAGTTTTAGTTTGCACAATGATCTTGCTTCCCTGGCCTAACCACCATGTCCAATAGACTCCTAGCTACTCCTAACCTAGGTCTGCTAATTGCCAGCCTCACTCGAGACCTCTAGCACGCCCTGGCATTTCGTCGAGCATGTCCCGTGCGTGCTTTGGGCGCGAGCAGAGCACGCGTTTTGCACGTGCCGTGCCCGAGCCGCCACATCGCGCCCCTGGTTTTGCCCACACCACAGAGCCACGCCACGCACTCCCCTTCTCACCGCAACACGCCAAGCAGCCCTGGTGCCCTGCAGCACCGCCGTCAGAGCCCTTGGCGGCACGCCGGCGTCCGCAGCGCGCCTCTGCCAGGTCGGTGCCTCCCAGCCTCTCCAGCTCGCCACCTGCCCCTGGAACAGCTCAGCCTCACCTCTCGAGTGTCCTCTAGCTCTCGTCGTCGCCACGACGCCCTGACGCTACAGGGAGGCAGTTCACCGACGAACTTATCCGGCCGCCGCAAACCGACCTCGTTGCGCTATATGAGGAGTCCCCCGAACCCATTCGAGCAAGGAGGCAACCTCAAGCCACCCCCATGGCAACCCCACAGCCTACAATCGTTGGAGGGAGGCCTTCTTCCCCGTCTCTGGCAACTGCAGTCTCCGCCACCGCCCCGGCCATTCCGGCACCACCAGAGCCTCCCCCTCTCCACTCTCTTCACCAGGAACTCCCTCTCCCCCTCGTGAATCCATCCCCCTGCTCGATTTTGATCGGGACCCATTGCGGGAGAAAAATCACTTTGCCCGACGACCACCGTCCGCCGCGAAGCTCACCGCCGGCAGCTCCTCCACCCCAGAGACCATATCAACCGCCAGAGTGACCGTCTTGATCCCCTAAGCACGCGGATGGCCTCCGTTTTCCGAACGATGCCGTCATTCGCCGGCGAGCCTCGCCGGAGCTCCGCCTCTGTTTCGGCCGGAGGAGGCGACGCGCGCGTGGACTGGTCAAACCTGAGTAGTGGGCCAGGCGGGTCCACTATCAGTGACCCAGTGCTGATCCACGCAGGCATAAGTGGAAACGTATTTTTAGAATACGCCTTCGACGTGGTCAGTCGAGAGCGTTTTCTTTTTCTATTTTATTTTGTAAACAGATTTTGACCACAACTTTGACTGCCTATAACTTTTTAATGATAACTCCAAATGAATCGATTCTTTTTCCTACCTCTCTCAAATTTAACCTAATTTATTTTAATATTTATTTGAAAAAAATTCAAACAACTTTTTTGTGCTGTTTTGAATTTGTGTGTTAATTCAAATTTATTTAAAATAGGACTTTGGAGAGAGAGAAGAAAACTTTCAAAAGTTTTGGAGTGCACCCTGCCTTTGCACACATTGAAGGCAAGCATTCTAAACCCTGGCATAATATTTTGCATGCATTGTTTGACACGATCATGACACCACCTCAATGCGTAGAACTCGTTATTTTATGTGGTGATGTGATCATTTGCATGAATGCTCATCGGAAATTTCCTTGCTGTTGGAAATGGACAGGCTTGTGATAGTGATCATCTTCGTATGCCTTTCGTGCCTACCGGAAGAATAACAGGAAAGTCTCTGTCTTGGGTAGACCCGAGCTTGTCCCTAGTTTCTTGTTGAGACGAGTGTGTCCGGCATGGCATGAAGGGTATGATGAGTGGTGATTCTGTCTGTTGGATGAAATATACTCGTTATGCTAATCTTGTAGGGAATACTTAAACTTCCTGAGTTGACCATAGATCGAGTCTTGTTCCAGTAACCCCCATACTTGTTTCGTACTACCACTCGTCTCTACAACAAGTAGAGTACGGTTCAGTAATTTGTCAACCCCTTTCTAGCACACACCGTACAGAGGGGCCGGGATGAGGGTACCACGGCCATGGATTAAATCCAGTCATCCGGTCAGGGGGCATGGGTGTTTCGGTTGTAGCCGAGGGGGTAGCTTCCCCAATTTTGTGCGCGGTATAAATTTTGTGATCCCATGCTAATCGAGGTTGTAGCCTCCCCACTTAGAGTTTTGCTTAACGAGTGTCGTGGGTGATTCCAGACACCGGTGAGTTAAGCTGGTGTGTGCAAGTCAGGTGCGTTTTCATTTAAAAGACCGTAGACGGAATTAGTCCCGATGGACTAAAGGAATCCGTTACTCGTGGGTAAAGAGTACACCCTCTGCAGAGATTAAACCTATTCGAATAGCCATGTCCTTGGTTAAGGACTTCAGTCTGGGATGGGTCAAGTGTCGGTCTTAGTGTCGGTCTTCGGAGGAGAAACTGTTAAACCAGAACATGGATTGTGACTTGTGACTTATGATGATTATGATTTTTTTTATTATGGACTAACCCCTTTATATTATTTGAAATATTGAGTATCCCTGGGATGGTTTTACCTCCTGGATATTCACTATATTTATTTATTTTATAAGCCCTTTATGTGGTGTCGCTCAGACGCCCGACTGTGGCATGTTGTTATTTATTTTCTTTATAAGCCCTTTATGTGGTGTCGCTCAGACGCCCGACTGTGGCATGTTGTTATTTATTTTCTTTATAAGCCCTTTATGTGGTGTCACTCAGACGCCCGACAGAGGCATTACTCTTTGTTTGCTAACATTTCGAGGCGTCGCTTGAGACACCCGATCGGTGCATTTTTATTATTAATATGTTATTTCATATTCATAAATAACCTGCTTGCATGCATCAGTGTTTTTATTATCTTTTGTGACTGACGTCGTGAGTATAAAAGATTTCAGAACATCGTTGTTATATTATACCCGTGTTCATAATGTTTGCGAGTACATTCAAAGTACTCACTGGCTTGTCCCTGGCTATTGTCTTGGCCAGATTTCTTGCGCGGAGAGGAGCGACCGTGATGACAACCCCGGAACCTAAGCAACGGTGATAGCAGCCTCGCGAAGATAGGAGTTAACCTGGTCAGCTGTTCCTGTGGGAAATGGAGTCCCATAGACACTGATGATTCACAACCCGCTTCCGCCATCAACCACTAGAAACCATTTGTTGTACTCACAGACCAGAATGGTCTTGTACTACATATTTTGTGTTTTGCTTGGAATTTCTGTATCAAGTTGGTGCCTCATCAGCTAATAGTAATCCTGGGGCTGATGAGCACAAGGGCCATTTTCTGGGAAATAATAGCCGGAAAACTGGTCGCCACAAACTTGGTATCAGAGCCAGGCTGACCATTGGCTAATCCTATCTTAGCCATGTCGAAAAACCTAGGAAAGCCAAAGCAACAGACCTTAACCAAAACCCAGCCAAGCTTCTAGTGCAAGATAGCCACACAGTGACCCCGACACTTTTGGCAGTCGGTGCCCAACCTATCAACCTGGCCTGTCGATCACGCGCCAGTGACCGATGCCTGTAATGTCTTATTCGCAAGCGTGCGAAGGAAGACTCCGTTCCCTTTTTCTATAAAAAGGGCACGCTAGCCTCAACCCAGCACAGCACAGCCTCTACCCCGAATCTAGCCATAATGCCTGGCCCCGTAGTGCACAATGAGACCACAGCAACCAACCTTGGAGGTTTTGTGACCATACTCGCAAACCTCACCCGTCGTGCCTATGCGTTAGAAGAGCCCCCAGAATATGTTGTGTACCAAGGACCCATGGGCGGAGAAAGCCGTCAATTCTGGGCCACTGTGCACATCTACGATAGGGGTCTATATTCAGAACGCCCCTACAGGTTAACCGGAAGGACAACTTCCTTCGAGCCACAAGCCATCCAGCTAGCTGCTCGAGAGGCTATAGTTCAACTCCGGCAGTTGTCGCCCAGAGTTAACTATCGCTCGTTCTACTACTACCCCAGACGCGAAGGGTATGGTAGACCGCCCCAAGTTGCCAACGGAGATCACGAGACGGATCCTGCATTATTGCACCTAGTGCGCTATGTAGGTGCACTAGAGGCACTATTCGATCAGATCACCATTGATCTGATCGCAGCTCGTGGAGAACTGGTTCGTCGAGCCCCGACGAGAGGAGAAGACAAGCCCGACGCCGACAACCCAGTCGTGTTGTTCGGACACCCGATCGAGACCTTGAGATCAGCCCCAGCCATCAACCAAGATACTTTGATGACCCTAGAAGTGCTTCGTCGCCTTTTGGGAACACACTCCAATGGGATTATGGCCAACAATCCCCGCAATGGTCATCATCGCTACCCCGATCCTGCAGTTCCTCCACCATCTCTGGCTAATTCCAACGGTGAGACCCGTGGAGAAACCTCGACATCCAAAAGGCACGCCCGTTTGGATATAAAAGAGGTAGACTAAGTCACCCGAGTAGTGCTGAGTCTCAGTGTATCCTCGCTTTGTAATCATGTGACCTTGCAGATTAACATCGCCTGTTATTGTGCCTCTGTTGTAATAGTAACCTTGCATAATTATGTCAGCACGCAGTTGCGTATTTTTTCCAGGCACAGACAACCCCGACAACCCACAGTGATACGTCACTTTAGTGAGGTATGTGTCTGTGGCTTTGACCTCGACCCTTGGAGCTAAGCTGGCAAATTTATTACCTTTCACCACGGTAAAATGACCCAGCTCCAGTGCTATAAAAAGGCCACCTCGTGACCTTGCCAAGCACCCCTCACCTTGTGCACCACCCTCACAACCATTTCTTACCATGTCGAGCCCTAGTATCTATCTGAGAACCCCAGATGCAACCCCAGGTAGCTTTGTCAAAATATTGTGGGACTTTACCTGCAGTACCATGGGTTCTACCCAGCCACCCCAGTACGAGCTGTTCAAATTGAGGATCACACCTTCCACCTCGAAATATTGGGCAGCAGTACACATCCCTCCCGTAGACCCCAACCAAGACCCAACGGAAGTTTCCTTCATGGGGAAATCTATGCCAACCCCACATATGGCCATAGAGGCTGCTGCTTACGAAGCACTCGCTCGCCTTTGATTCGCGGTACCCTATGCCAGCAAACGAGGGTATTATTACCTTCCGAGCCGTGCAGCACCCGGAGGAGTAACATCTTTTCCTGGTGGACGATTTGAGAGAGACCTAGTGCTGGCCAACCTGGTCCAGTACGTCATCGCTCAAGAACGTTTGACTCAGCAAATAATGGGATATCTCCAGAGTCTCGCTGACTTGAATCCTCAGATCGCCATTGGCAGACCACTGAGGCCCGACCAGGAGAGACACATTCATCGGTTGATCAATCCGCTTAACCCGATAGAAGAGGAGTGCATCCCAGTACCAGAGACGGTTTCTCGGGACCCCGTCCAGTTGCCGTTTGCATTATAGACGTCGATGCTATGTTTATTCTTGCAACTTTTACTTATGTGTTGTAACTTATGCGTGGTACCCCGAGTTTGCGCGGCGAGTAAATTATTTAGTTTCTATTAATGTGAGTGGTTCTGTTGCGGTTTGACTCTATTATATTATTGTTCTCTCGCGAAAATCATGGAGTGAGATTTCTTTTCCCTGAGTTGCTGCATCGTATATCTTCTCACGGCGTGGATTATTTCATTTCACACAGCACCACGGCAGCAGACTCACTACCGCTCGAACACGTACACTGCTTGCAAAAACACATAACCGTGGAGTACTTGTTTTTCCAAAACAGCTCCTAGCAAATCTCGAGGACGAGATTTTTTCTTAAGGGGGGTAGTGTTGTGACACCCCAAAATTTTAACCTTTTTTTATTAATTAAAATTTTGCCTAGAAACTAAAACTTTTATTTTCTGTATTTCCTTCTGATTTTAGAACCACTCTTTTCTTTATTGTTATGGAGTTTTAACCCAAGTGAGATCTTTTCAATTATTGTTGGACTTATTTTTCCCTCTCAAATAAAACAATTCTTTTATCAGTGGGATTATTTGCATAATTATTTTCCCTGGTGCCTTATTTATTGAAAAATGATTTTTCTAAGCTTCAAGGCCTCTTTTACACTGCAACCCTTTGATAAGTTCATTTAAAAATTCCACCAAAATTTAGAGAGGTCATGTGATGTTTATAAAACACTTTTATGAAAAAAAATATTTCATTACTTGGATATTTTGAGTTCTACACCAAGTTTTCAAATCTGGTCTAGAGGACAGTTTTGCACTACAACCTATTTAAATATTTCTTTAAAACTTTTACCAAAATTTTGGGATGTCAACAGGAGTATATTAGTTAACTTTTTGCAAAAACCTAGTGATGTTCTTTGGAAAAATTGAGTGAACCATCCTCATCTTCATTCTGGTCCAACTGGATGGATTGTACTACAACTATATTATAACTTGCTCCTTTTGCTGTGATTCCTTTTCCTACTTGTAGCCCTCCCTGCTAGAACCTTAAGTTCAAGAGGTTGGACTCATTGGAGCAATTCTAGTGCATGCAATCATGCCCTGTTCTTTCTGTCCAGAACTGAAGTTTTGCAAAACTTGCACTAGCAAGTTTTTCCTTTTGGCAAACTAACCTCACCACCCTCTCTTTCATCTAAAGAGACCCCACTCTAGGAGATTTGACCACCCCAAGAAACGCCTAGATGCATGTGGCATTCTGTCGAACACTTTATGGGCATGACCAGATTTACCATGAGTTTTAGTTTGCACAATGATCTTGCTTCCCTGGCCTAACCACCATGTCCAATAGACTACTAGCTACTCCTAACCTAGGTCTGCTGATTGCCAGCCTCACTCGAGACCTCTAGCACGGCCTGGCATTTCGTCGAGCATGTCCCGTGCATGCTCTGGGCGCGAGCAGAGCGCGCGTTTTGCACGTGCCGCACCCGAGCCGCCACGTCGCGCCCCTGGTTTTGCCCACACCACAGAGCCGCGCCATGCACTCCCCTTCTCACCGCAACATGCCAAGCAGCCCTGGTGCCCTGCAGCACCGCCGTCAGAGCCCTTGGCGGCACGCCGGCGTCCGCAGCGCGCCTCTGCCAGGTCGGTGCCGCCCAAGCCTCACCAGCTCGCCACCTGCCCCTGGAACAGCTCAGCCTCATCCTCTCGAGTGTCCTCTAGCTCTCGTCGTTGCCACGACGCCCTAACGCTACAGGGAGGCAGTTCGCCGACGAACTTATCCAGCCGCCGCAAACCGACCTCGTTGCGCTATATAAGGAGGCTCCCGAACCCATTCGAGCAAGGAGGCAACCTCAGGCCACCCCCATGGCAACCCCACAGCCTGCAATCGTCGGAGGGAGGCCTTCTTCCCCGTCTCCGGCAACTGCAGCTGCCGCCACCGCCCCGGCCATTCCGGCACCACCAGAGCCTCCCCCTCTCCACTCTCTTCACCAGGAACTCCCTCTCCCCCTCGTGAATCCATCCCCCTGCTCGATTTTGATCGGGACCCATTGCGGGAGAAAAATCACTTTGCCCGACGACCGCCGTCCGCCGCGAAGCTCACCGCCGGCAGCTCCGTCCACCCCAGAGACCATATCAACCACCGGAGTGACCGTCTTGATCCCCTGAGCACGCGGATGGCCTCCGTTTTCCGAACGATGTCGTCATTCGCCGGCGAGCCTCGCCGGAGCTCCGCCTCTCTTTCGGCCAGAGGAGGCGACGCGCGCGTGGACTGGTCAAACCTGAGTAGTGGGCCAGGCGGGTCCACTGTCAGTGACCCAGTGCCGATCCACGCAGGCATAAGTGGAAATTTATTTTTAGAATACGCCTTCGACGTGGTCAGTCCGAAGCATTTTCTTTTTCTATTTTATTTTTTTAAACAGATTTTGACCACAGCTTTGACTACCTATAACTTTTTAATGATAACACCAAATGAATTGATTCTTTTTCCTACCTCTCTCAAATTTAACCTAGTTTATTTTAATATTTATTTGAAAAAAATTCAGACAAATTTTTTGTGCTGTTTTGAATTTGTGTGTTAATTCAAATTTATTTAAAATAGGACTTTGGAGAGAGAGAAGAAAACTTTCAAAAGTTTTGGAATGCACCCTGCCTTTCCACACATTGAAGGCAAGCATTCTCAACCCTGGCATAATATTTTGCATGCATTGTTTGACACAATCATGACACCACCTCAATGCGTAGAACTCGTTATTTTATGTGGTGATGTGATCATTTGCATGAATGCTCATTGGAAATTTCCTTGCTGTTGGAAATGGACAGGCTTGTGATAGTGATCATATTCGTATGCCTTTCGTGCCTACCGGAAGAATGACGGGAAAGTCTGTGTCTTGGGTAGACCCGAGCTTGTCCCTAGTTTCTCGTTGAGACGAGTGTGTCCGGCATGGCATGAAGGGTATGATGAGTGGTGATTCTTTCTGTTGGATGAAATATACTCGTTATGCTAATCTTGCAGGGAATACTTAAACCTCCTGAGTCGACCATAGATCAAGTCTTGTTCCAGTAACCCCCATACTTGTTTCGTACTACCACTCGTCTCTACAACAAGTAGAGTACGGTTCAGTAATTTGTCAACCCCTTTCTAGCACACACCGTACAGAGGGGCCGGGATGAGGGTACCACGGCCATGGATTAAAGCCAGTCATCTGGTCAGGGGGCATGGGTGTTTCGGTTGTAGCCGAGGGGGTAGCTTCCCCAGTTTTGCGCGCGGTATAAATTTTGTGATCCCATGCTAATCGAGGTTGTAGCCTCCCCACTTAGAGTTTTGCTTAACGAGTGTCGTGGGTGATTCCAGACACCGGTGAGTTAAGCTGGTGTGTGCAAGTCAGGTGCATTTTCATTTAAAAGACCATAGACGGAATTAGTCCCGATGGACTAAAGGAATCCGTTACTCGTGGGTAAAGAGTACACCCTCTGCAAAGATTAAACCTATTCGAATAGCCGTGTCCATGGTTAAGGACTACAGTCTGGGATGGGTCAAGTGTCGGTCTTAGTGTCGGTCTTCGGAGGAGAAACTGTTAAACCAGAACATGGATTGTGACTTGTGACTTATGATGATTATGATTTTTATTTTTATTATGGACTAACCCCTTTATATT
Organism: Triticum timopheevii; assembly: GCA_963921465.1. Lineage (NCBI taxonomy): Eukaryota > Viridiplantae > Streptophyta > Magnoliopsida > Poales > Poaceae > Triticum > Triticum timopheevii. The sequence continues at coordinate 502,335,418 of OY997272.1, forward strand.
ATTTGAAATATTGAGTATCCCTGGGATGGTTTTACCTCCTGGATATTCACTATATTTATTTTTTTTATAAGCCCTTTATGTGGTGTCGCTCAGACGCCCGACTGTGGCATGTTGTTATTTATTTTCTTTATAAGCCCTTTATGTGGTGTCGCTCAGACACCCGACTGTGGCATGTTGTTATTTATTTTCTTTATAAGCCCTTTATGTGGTGTCGCTTAGACGCCCGACTGAGGTATTACTCTTTGTTTGCTAACATTTCGAGGCGTCGCTTCTGACACCCGATCGGTGCATTTTTATTATTAATATGTTATTGCATATTCATAAATAACCTGCTTGCATGCATCAGAGTTTTTATTATCTTTTGTGACTGACGTCGTGAGTATAAAATATTTCAGAACATCATTGTTATATTATACCCGTGTTCATAATGTTTGCGAGTACATTCAAAGTACTCACTGGCTTGTCCCTGGCTATTGTCTTGGCCAGATTTTTTGCGCGGAGAGGAGCGACCGTGATGACAGCCCCGGAACCTAAGCAACGGTGATAGCAGCCTCGCAAAGATAGGAGTTAACCTAGTCAGATGTTCCTGTGGGAAATGGAGTCCCATAGACGCTGATGATTCACAACCCGCTTCCTCCATCAACCACTAGAAACCATTTGTTGTACTCACAGACCAGAATGGTCTTGTACTACATATTTTGTGTTTTGCTTGGAATTTCTGTATCAAGTTGGTGCCTCACAGCTAATAGTAATCCTGGGGCTGATGAGCACGAGGGCCATTTTCTGGGAATTAATACCCGGAAAACCGGTCGCCACAATTTGCAACACATATCTGAGCTTGTCTCCCTTGGGAGAGGTGAGGTCGATGCCAGCTCCTAGACTGGTGCGCATTTTTGAACCATCAAAGTGCATCCGCCAATGGGTGGAGTCTGGCGCTGGCGGCGGGTACTGGGTCCCTGCCCAGTCGACAAGGAAGTCGGCCAGTGCTTGTGACTTGATGGTGGTGCGAGACTGGTAGTAGATGGTGTAGGGGGGGCAGATCTATGGCCCATTTGGCCACTCGGCCTGAAGCATCTCGGCTTCCAATGATCTCAGCAAGCGGAGCCGTGCAGACAACAGTAATTGGGTGCTCTTGAAAGTACGGCTTCAGCTTCTTGGCGGCAAAGTACACACCATAACACATTTTCTAATAGTGTGGGTAGTTTTGCTTGGAGGCGGACAACGCTTCACTCAAGTAATACACCGGCCTCTAGACCGGAAGTGCTCTGCCCTCCTCCTTGCGCTCTACTACTATGACTGTGCTGACAACCCGACTGGTGGCGGCGATGTAGAGGAGCATGGGCTCCTTATCAGTCGGAGCCGCCAGGATAGGCAGGGTGGTCAACATCTTCTTGAGCTGTCGGAAAGCTTTATCCGCCTTGTCGTTCCACTCGTGGTCTTCTTCATGAGTTGGTACAGGGGAAGAGCCTTCTCTCCTAGCCGACTGATGAAATGACTGATTGATGCCAGGCAGCCGATGAACTTCTGCACGTCCAGCAGTTGGGTGGGCACTTCCATCTTCTCAATGGCCTTGATCTTCACAGGGTTGCACTCTATGTCGCGCTCTGAGACCAGGAAGCCAAGAAGCTGGCCGACTGATCCTCTGAAGACGCATTTCTCTAGGTTGAGCTTGATCTGAAATCGGCACAGGTTCTCAAATGTCTCCTTGAGGTCTTCCAACAGCATGCCATGCTTCTCCGTCTTCACCACCACATCATCCACGTAGACGTGGGCGTTTCTGCCAAGTTGCTTGAGGAGACACTTCTGCATGCAACGCTTAAACGTGGCGCCGGCATTTCGCAAGCCGAACGTCATGGTCAGGTAGCAGAAGGCTCCGAATGGCGTGATGAAGGCGGTCTTCAACCTGTCGGCCGGGTTCAGCTTGATCTGATGGTACCCTGAGTACGCATCCACGAAACTCAACAACTCGCATCCGGTTGTGGAGTCTATCACTTGGTCGATTCTTGGCAGAGCAAAGGGATCTTTGGGGCAAGCTTTGTTGAGGCTGGTATAATCAATACACATGCGCCACTGCTTATTCTTCTTCAGCACAAGAACTGGATTGGCCAGCCATTCTGGGAAGAATACTTCCATGATGAAGCCGGCTGCTAGAAGCCGGGCTATTTCTTCTCTGACAACTCTTCTCTTTTCTTATGACAGGCGGTGCAAGGGTTGCCTGACCGGCTTGACGTCAGGTCGGACATGTAGCTTGTTCTCGACGAAATCTGTCGGAACACCCGACATGTCTTTGGGAGACCATGCAAAGATGTCCCGATTCTCACGGAGAAAATCGACGAGCTCGCTTTCCTGTTTGCTGTCAAGGTTTGCACTTATGACAGCGTGCCTCTCCGGGTGCTCCGGATCCAAGGGTATGTTCTTTGTTTCTTTTGCCAGCTTGAACGAGCCCTCAACTTCCGACTCCTTAGGGGTGGGTGACTTTTCCGGCTGCTTGCCTGCCATCGCCACAACCCGGTCAAGGAGCCTCTTTTTAGCTGCAATCACAAGGGACTCAGCCGGCCGGCTGCTATCTGCAGTGCAGGTGGATGACTTCTTGTAGTCTCCGACTACGGTCAGGATTCCCTTGGTAGTCGGCATCTTCATCTTGAGGTAAGCATAGTGGGGGACCGCCATGAACTTGGCCAGAGCTGGCCGGCCAAGTAGCACATGGTAAGGGCTCTCAAGGTCCACCACCTCAAACCAGAATGACTCCCAGCGGAAGTGATTTTTGTCCCCAAAGAGAACATCAATCTGGGTCTTGCCGATTGGTGAGCAGGAAAGGCCAGAGACTATGCCATGGAATACGGTCCGACTGGGGTGAAGCTGCTTCTGCTTGATTCCCAATTTCTCCATTGTGTCACGGTACAGGATATTAATGCTGCTGCCGCCATCTATCAGGACTCTGGAGAAACGAGTTGCCTGCCTCTCTGTTGCGAAGGTGGCATCTAATACCAGGGCATAAGAGCCAGGGGAGGGCATCACCTCCGGGTGGTCGGCCTGCTCCAACTGATGGGCTTCTCAGACCAGTGCATGAACTCTGGAGTACTTGATGCCACTGCTTGTACTTCTTGCTGTTGTTGTCGTCTGCTGCGCCTGTCGTCGGACACACTCGTGAACAAAACATAGGCTCCGTTCTCCTCTGGATACTCATCTTGTATGGCACCGACCAGCCGAGCCGCCGACTGCTGGGACGGAGGAGGCGGCGGGCCGGCAGGCGGAGGAGGCATGAGTCCATCTCCCTTGGCGATCCTAGTGAGCCAATGGCACTTCCAAGTGGTGTGGTTGGACGGCTTCGCACCACTATGGAACTTGCAAGGTGCATCACGAGTCTGTTCGTACGAAAAGGCGGGCAACCAATTAGGCTTGCCGCCCTTCTGACGCTTGGGCAGAGGCTGCCCCTCCGGTTGCTGGTCATCGACTGTCGCCACCTGCTGGCTGGTGGAAGTCGGCTGCATGGCCTTGCGCTTGTTGTTGCTTGGTTGCTGTCGCCGAATGGTGTCACCAGCCGGAGTCCGTGGAGCCTGTGGGGCTACCTTGCCGGTTGCGTCGACTTGAATCTCCGCCTTCATGGAGGAGTCAGTCGTGGCGTATTTGTCGGTGATGATTAGTAGTTCGTTGAACATTGCAGGCTCATCGCAGAGAAGCCGGTGCTTGAGGAGGGTGCCCTCTCGGCACCCGACGGTGAAGTACTCGATGGCCTGCACCTCGTGCAGGCCTTCGCAGGAATTGCGCAGCTTGGCCCAGCGCGTGAGATAGTCGCGAGTCGATTCGCTAGGCCCTTGAAGGCACAAGGAGAGCTGACAAGGCTTGGGAGGATGCTTGTACATGCTGGTGAAGTTGCGGATGAAGGCTTCGGTGAAATCAACCCAGCTGTTGATGCTGCGGAGCTTCAGGCTGTTAAGCCACGTTCGGACTGTGCCTTGGAGCATGAGCGGGACGTACTTCACGGCAACGCGCTTGTTGCCATTCGCTATGCTGACGGCCGTGGAGTAGTCAACGAGCCAGTCCTCCTGCTTCACGGAGCCGGTGTATTTGGGCGTATCCCTTGGGAGCGTGAACCCCCGAGGGAAAGGCTCATCTCAGAATCGTGGGCTGAAATAGGGCAGGCCCAATGCGTCTTCTTCTTCTAGCGCCAGGGATCGGTTGAGGCAATCGATCTGACGGCGGGTGTCGTTCTCGCCGACACCTTCTCGGCGGCCAAGGCGGTCACTGAGTGTCAGGTGCATGACAGGCAGCGGAGTGGGATGCCTTTCTCCGTGAGGCCGAGGAGGAGGCGGGGCGCCTTGCCGCTCCACAGCTCGGGGGCGACCATCTGCGTCACGCTTGATGGAGAGGTGGGTCCGACTGTGTCTGGCAGCCGGCTCATCGCCTCTTCTACCGCAGGCGCCACCAGTCGGCGTCCGAGATGTCGCGTCATGATCGTCGCGAGGAGGCGGTTCATCGTTCCGCCGGACGGGCACTTCGGCGCGGCAGCCGGCTTCGTGCTGCTCGGCGGCCGCGTCAAGGAGCTGCTAGACTCGCTCCGTCATGTGGCGACGCTCGTCGCCCTCGTACTTGTCTAGCTCATCCGTCACTGCCTGGGCAGCCCGGATGTTCTCTGTAGACGTGGCGTAGACGAGACGATCTGTCCCGAACATGCTGGCGATGGTCGCGCCACGCTGCCAGATCGAGCCGATGCGTCTAGGCCCCTCAAGAGCCGGCGTGCCGCCGACAACTCGGTCCATCTCACGCCGGTAGGTTTCTGAGAAGCGCTGCATGCTAGCTAGTCGGTTGGCGCTTTCGATGAGCTGGACGCGGTGTGCCTCCAGCGTCTCAGCATCTGCGTCTCCTGGGATGGGCGCTGACAAGTCTCGCAGTGCCGCATCGAGTGGGTCTCGAGCGCCTCCGTCCGAGTGCTCACCACTATGGATGACAGGCACCTCTGTGACGGTGCTCTTGCCGTTGTGTTCGCGAGGAGGCGGCTCGTCGTAAACCCCCACGTTGGTGGGGAACACGTCAAGCGACGCCATGTCGGAATCGACGATCATCGGGTTGGTGGAGCCAACAGACTCCAAGTCCACAGTAGGCTCACTGGCGACGTGAAGCTGGTCGAGGAGGCTAACGAGGCGGCTCTCAGGGCAGCCGGTACCCGCGTCTGATGCGGGCTCGTCAGAGAGGCGGATCTCGCCAACAAGGTCGGCAAGGCAGCTCACCGCGCAGGCGATCTCCACATCGTGCAGCGTGTCGAGGCTGATGCCGTCAGGTGTGCTGGGCTGGCTGTGCTAGCCAGGAAGGAACAAGGTTCCCGTCCAGAGCAGATCTCCAGACGACGGTGCACCTCGCCCCACGGTGGGCGCCAAATGTCGGGGGTTGGGTGAGACATATGCCAAAGGATGGCTTATCATGGTGGGAGCGAGTAGAACATCGCTGGTGCCTGGAAGCGGGATGAGGCGTAGACATGAATGCTGGCGCACTTTACCCAGGTTCGGGGCTCTCCTAGGAGATAACACCCCTAGTCCTGCTCTGCGGGGTCTCTGCATGATCACTAAGGCACTAGTGAATACAATGGTGCTCCTTGAGTTGTATGCTAGAGGCAGAAGGAGGTAGGGCTAGCTCTCTTCTTCCTCTAGGGTGGATGCTAGTTCTAACAGGTTGGGAACCCTTTGCATGGATGCCCTGGGGGGTTTATATAGGTCTACCCCCCCAGGGGTACAATGGTAATCTGGACGGGTGCTGGACCCGGCTGTCAGTGTCTCTGGTTGCCGGCTTCCCCGCCGGCAACTGGGGCCCGCAGCCTGGTGGGCCCCGCCGGCTGGTCTGGTATGGAGCCGACAGGCCGCCACCGCCGCTGGCAGGTCTGGTTGGGGGCTGATCACTGTAGCCATGATGTTAATGACGCAGGCTCGGTCAGTGGAGCGTGGCTACAGTCCCGCCGCCTGGTGGGAGATCACTGTAGCCACACCTCGTCTTATCTGATTAATGGTGCATGGGCCTTGAGGGAGGAACTGGCCGCCTGCTGGAAGTTGGCCTCCCTCAGGTCTAGCTGGTCCGGCCTCCGCCTTCTTCCGGGCTCTCACTATCTGGTAGGGCCCGTCGCCTGCGGGCCATACCGACAGACCATCGTGGGAGCAGGACTTCGCCTGTCAGGGATGACGTTAAGGGGTAGTGGCAACAGTGCCGCGTTGTGCGAAGATCTCCGCTCATACGGGGCACTATAGCCATGCCACGCCTAGGATTCGAGGGTGAGGGGCTACGCTGTAGCCTCACCCAGTCTTGTCCTCTTGATGAGGGGCGCAGACTCTAAGTGCGCCTGGTGGCCCCCTGCTAGGAGCCGGCCTGTCTTGGTGCCGTCTGCTGGCGCACATCCGTCTCCGGGCAGCCGACCGTTGAACCAGCCGGCCACCGGTAGGCGGCATTTTATTCTAGAGTCCTGTGGGGCGGAGCCGGCCCAAAGTCTGGAAAGGCTCAGGGACTCGGGTGAGGCTACCCGTGGCCCATTACTCCGACACATGAGTTTCATATTATTTAGAGAATTGCATATTTATAAATATGTGTGATAGAAGTAGAAGCTGAAATTTAGATATCCGCCTTGTAGGTATGTTGTAAAAGCTTAATGTTTTTAGCTACCTAAAACTTCTCTGCATCTAAAACAACATACCCCACATCCTCAAGGTTAATTTTTGAAATGGTTCAACTCCATGCAACTCTTTGTTCATTTGCATTTTGCTTCCATGTGCAATCATGAGTCAACAAGCCAACTGATATTTTCCAACAGTCACTGAATCATATTTGGATATACCATGTTGACATGATCATTAACAATAGTTGGGTCATAAAAGCCTACAACCCTGCGTGTGACACTCATTTCACAACTGCAAACCATTTGTATGCAATCAAACTCATCTCCATGTGCTATATTAGGTTTGAGGGTTCCGGTGTCCACCACTTATCTTGGTCACCAAGAGAAAGATGTGGCGGCAGAATATAAACTGCGCATGCGTCAACCTTTTATTTTCAATTTTGATTGATATAAGTTGTTTGAGATTGTATTGTGTCTATCTCGACACCATGGATCACTCCGTGTGTTCGTATGAAGATTGACATAGTGGTGAGATATATCAAGATTAGACAAGACGTCGGGCACGACCTAAAAAGAAGAACATCGGGTGTCTAGCACCATCGAATTGGACATAATAATATCTTAGTTGACTCAAGCAATAGATGGAGCCTTTAGCAATGTGTTTGCATTTCTCCTTGTACCATGAACTATTCCAGGTGAAAGCATGCAAATAGATTGCATTGTGGCCTTAGTGTACACCCAAAAAATGGTGCATCCAACTGCATCGCCACAATAGTGCCTAGCAGCCTCTACCGCAGCTTGGTTCATGCCAAATAGTCAACCCTATGGTTGCTGCCTTCCAGCCTATTGGGGTGTGACTTCATGCATAATCAACCACCATGACCATACTACCACGTTATCGCACTCACGCCACCCACCAAGTTGCACCATATCATTGGGACAAAGACGTGTTGCACCACACCTCACCAACGGCGAGGGAAGGAGCTGAGGAGGGGTGTCGGAAGCCACCATCTTGGGGATGTTTCATTGGTCAAGTAGGGTTAGGCTATGCATGGAGGTAGGGTCTTGTGATTGATATCGTTTAGGGTTCCGATGAATGGGGCAGTAGACTCATAAGCTGTGTTAGATAATGTAGATTACGGTTTGAGGAAAGGGTGCATGTGTCTGTTGCATGCTTAGAGCGCCATGGGAGGGGGGGTAGGAGAATACATTCATAACTATGGAGGAGATAATGTTTTTTTGGATTGGTGGTGTGTCCATGGTAGAGAAATTTGAAACGATGGGTGGGTACAAGTATGGTGTTCTAGTTGAACATACTCGAGATGGTAAGGATGAATCTAAATCATTGGATAGTCATCCGATGATTTAATTGCCGCACTTTTCTAACACAACACAGAGGATTTTTGAGAACTAAATTTACTACTTTACCGAACCGGATAGATATACGAGGTGAAAGCAAACTTGTTTTATTTTAGCCTTTTTATTTTTGAATAAAGGACACATAATAAGCATCTTGGATTTGATTAATATTGTACACAACAAAGGCTAGTATAATGGATAGACAACTGGAAGTAGAACGACCAATAAAGCTAAAATTACATTGAAAAGCATATCAGTCTTCTTCTTCCTCCGAGTGTACGTCGTCCGCCAAAAATTGAAAATTGCACTAAACAAATAGCAAAGAAAAGCGATATTTGCAAACACCATCGCCCTACCAGACTTTGAAGACCACAATAGCCACCAGTCCCCTAAGATGATATCTACAAATCGCTGAAGCAATGTCGGCTAGAGCATCAGCCCATGTGAGGGAGTTCCGGACTAGGGGGTGTCCGGATAGCCGGACTATCGTCATCGGCCGGACTCCAAGACTATGAAGATACAAGATTGAAGACTTCGTCTCGTGTCCGGATGGGACTTTCCTTGGCGTGGAAGGCAAGCTTGGCGATACGGATATGTAGATCTCCTACCATTGTAACCGACTTTGTGTAACCCTAGCCCTCTCTGGTGTCTATACAAACCGGATGGCTTTAGTCCTTAGGACGAACAACAATCATACCATACGCTAGCTTCTAGGGTTTAGCCTCCTTGATCTCGTGGTAGATCCACTCTTGTAACACACATCATCAGTATTAATCAAGCAGGACGTAGGGTTTTACCTCCATCAAGAGGGCCCGAACCTGGGTAAAACATCGTGTCCCTTGTCTCCTGTTACCATCCGCCTAGACGCACAGTTCGGGACCCCCTACCCGAGATCCGCCGGTTTTGACACCGACATTGGTGCTTTCACTGAGAGTTCCTCTATGTCGTCACCATCAGGAAGGATGCCTTTTCCCGTCTTTAAAGACGGTGCCATCGTCAAGGGAGCTTTGGCCGCCGGCTAGACTATCCGGCTTGGCGGTTTTCTCATGACCGCCTGTTCGACCACCGCCCCGACAATGACCTCTCAAGTCATTAAAAGGGATCTTCACGTCAGCTTGGAATTCACCGAACAGCTAGATCCGATTGAGCTCTCCTCCGTAAACGAGCTCTTGGATCGCATCGCCGCCCTGGGAGTCGCTACCGACTACGATCAGATTGGGCTTAAAACCGATCTGAGAGAAATTAACTCTCCCCAGGTTACCCACCACGTTGTCGTGGTAGAGGAACAATGCGGCGACTCTTCTTCTATGTTAAAAACCAACTACCTTCGGATTCCGGATCCCTCCATGCCGGATTCCCATGGAGGGACGGACGCTAATCAAATACTGAACCTAAAGTCAGGCATCGGACCAGATTTGTTGGAAAGTGCTCAGCAAACCAAGCTTCCGAATCCGGAAGCTTCTTGGCCTTTGAGCCTCAGATCGGGCGGGGTTCCAAACTTAATTCCACCCGCCCACCCAAACATAAGCGATCTATCTCAAATACGGCAAGAGCCCGATGAAACAGTACATCATTACTGGGCCAAATTCCTCCTGGTTATGAACAGGATAAAGGACTGCCGTGAAGAAAGCACGATTTCAATCTTCTACAACAACTGCACGGACAAGGGAATCATAAACGCCATGAGTCGTCGCGAAGTTACACGCTTCCCTGACCTAGCAACCATTGTACAAAAATACTGCGCGATGGAGAGTGCCTGGAAAACCGAAACTAGGTTTTGGGACAATCCGGCCCTGAATACAACCCCAGTCCGAAATAAAAGGGTGCGTCATACTCAAGCACCTGGGTTAAAAACCAAAAAGCAAAAATCCCCTAAAGGGTACGGAACCGTACTGGAGGGATGGCTCAACGGACCCAGCAAAATCCACAGCACGGAGGGCACCACTCCAACACATGGCCTTCGAGCATGCTGGATACTACGGCAGGTGGCCAAAAGTGGCGTAGGCTTTTTAGCCCCGGGCAACCAACCCAGCAGTACCAATACAGTACTAACAGTCTTCGAGACTTTCACATCAAATAACATACGGAAACGAACAATCCGTAGCCTCGCCGAAGTCTACCAAGTAGCAACAACAAATCCATGGAGCGACACGGCTATCACCTTCAATGCCAGCGACGAACCTAAATTCCGAACAGCTAGAGCACCAGCCGCATTGGTCCTCAGTCCGATAGTGGACGGTTTCCATCTTACTAAGGTGCTCATGGATGGCGGCAGCGTATTAAACCTCATCTATGAGGAAACCCTTCAAAAAATGGAAATTGACTGGAACCGCATTGAGCGAAGCAGCACAACCTTCAGAGGAATAATCCCTAGTCGAGAAGTACGCTGCACAGGAAAAATCACACTAGATGTAGTGTTCGGCTCACCGGACAACTACTGGTCTGAAGAGGTCACGTTCCAAGTGGCCCCATTCGGCAGCGGATATCACGCTTTGTTAGGGCGAGAGGCATTCACAATCTTCCAAGCTATACCCCATTACGGGTACATGAAGCTCAAAATGCCCGGACCCAATGGAATAATCACTCTTGCTAGTGATCCAGATACAGCACTCCACACTGAAAATAAGACAGCCGCACTGGCCCTAGAGGCATTGTCCGAAGCCCTAGCAGCAGAGGAACTAACTGCGCTGCGCTCCACGGTGGATAGGGACGATGTGATACTCGATAAGAGGTCCAAGTCCACCTCTTTTAAACCAGCAGACGAAATAGTCAAATTTCAGGTCCATCCAACGGACCCCACAAAGACGGCCTCCATTGGGGCACAATTAAGTCCTGATGTCGAAGCCACACTACGAGAATTCCTTCGGGAAAATTGGGACATTTTTGCCTGGCACCCTTCAGACATGCCAGGAATCCCATGCAGGCTGGCAGAGCACAGCCTAAACATCCTAAAAGGATTCAAGCCAGTCAAACAAGCTCTTCGGCAATTTTCCGAACCCAAAAGACAGGCAATGGGAGAGGAGCTAGCCAAACTCTTAGAAGCCGGATTCATCAGAGATATAAAACATCCGGACTGGCTAGCCAATCTAGTAATGGTACCAGAAAAGGACAAATCCTGGCGCCTCTACGTCGATTTTAAAGACCTTAACAAGGCCTGTCCAAAAGACCTTTTCCCTCTCCCTCGCATCGACCAAATCATCGATGCTACCGCAGGGCATGATTCATTGTGCTTCCTCGACGCATACTCCGGATACCATCAAATCAAGATGGCAGAGAAAGACCAGGCCGCAACGGCATTCATTACTCCATATGGGCCATTCTGCTTCAACACAATGCCCTTCGGACTCAAAAACGCCGGCGCAACATATCAGCGCATGATTCAAATATGTCTGGCTACCCAGATAGGCAAAATAGTAGAGGCATACGTAGACGATGTGGTCGTCAAGACCAAACACGTGAAACTCTGGTAGAAGACTTGAGGGTCACATTCGACAACCTCCGAGCATATGACATTAAGCTCAATCCGGAAAAATGCGTCTTCGGAGTACCAGCCGGAAAGCTCTTGGGCTTCATTGTATCCGGTAGAGGAATTGAAGCAAACCCGGCCAAGATCCGAGCTCTGGCACAATTGGATATTCCAAAAGACCTCAAGCAAATACAAAAACTAACCGGATGCGTAGCGGCCTTAAGTCGCTTCATCTCCCATTTGGGAGAAAAGGCTTTGCCCCTCTACCGCCTCCTTCGGCGCACCGAACGTTTCGAATGGATGGATGCTGCCACAGCCGGACTCAAAGAAATAAAGGCCATACTGGCAACAAATCCGGTCCTGGCCGCGCCCAACCTGGGCGAACCTATGTTATTATACATCACAGCAACACATCAAGTCGTCAGCGCGGTACTCGTCGTTGAACGAGAAACAGAAGGGCACAGATTCCCTCTTCAAAAACCAGTGTACTACGTATCCACTGTTCTAACTCCATGCAAGTCCCGGTACCCACATTATCAAAAGATAGCGTATGCGGTGTTCATGGCATCCCAGAAGCTGCGACACTACTTTCAAGAGTGTTCCATAAAGGTGGCCTCCGAAGTACCTCTCAACGATATTATAAACAATCGCGACGCAACGGGCAGGATTGCAAAATGGGCTATTGAGCTCTTACCATTTGACATAACCTACAAACCACGGCGAGCTATAAAGTCGCAGGTTCTGGCTGACTTCGTCGCCGAATGGACCGAAGCCGAACTCCCTAAAGAGTACGGTGCGTACTCCAACTGGATCATGCATTTCGACGGATCCAAAATGTTGGCTGGCTTGGGGGCTGGCATCGTCTTGACGTCCCCAACTGGAGACACAATCCAATACGTACTTCAAATAATGTACATGGACTCCAACAACGCAGCCGAATACGAGGCCCTTCTACATGGCCTCCGGATGGCAATCTCCATGGGCATTCAACGCCTAGAGGTGCGCGGGGATTCAAACCTCGCAATATCCCAAGTAAATGGAGACTTTGACGCCAAAGATCCAAAAATGGCAGCTTACCGCAAGGCCGTCCTAAAAATGTCAGCTCGGTTCGAAGGACTCGAATTCCACCATGTAGCCCGGGATAATAACCAGGCAGCAGACGTGTTAGCACGCATCAGCATGAAATGAGACGCCGTCCCTCCAAACATCTTCCTGGAACGGCTCTTTAAGCCATCCGTATTATGGGAAGAGGAGTCCGGAAACAACAATCCGAAGCCAACTGCATCACCTAACTCAGACCATTCTGACACAATCGGCGGCTCAGCCAATGAAATAACACCTTCAACCCACGAAATAATGGCAGTAATTGCCCCGTGGACAGAACCATTCCTAGCCTACTTAATCCGGCAGGAACTTCCTGAAGACCAAAATGAGGCCCGCTGCATAGTTCGGCGATCTAAAGCCTACAAGGTTCATGAGGGAGAACTTTATAAAAAAAGCACAACCGGAGTCCTTCAAAGGTGTATCTCCGAAGAGGAAGGGCGAAATCTCCTGGCTGAAATTCACGCCGAACTTGGCGGGCACCACGCTGCAGCCCGGGCCCTTGTAGGCAAGGCCTTCCGCACAGGATTTTATTGGCCAACAGCCCGGGCAGATGCTCAGGACTTAGTCCAACGATGCGTCGGTTGCCAGCTCTTTGCTAATCAGAGCCACATGCCACCCACCGCCCTCAAAACTATACCCATCATCTGGCCGTTCGTGGTCTGGGGGCTTGACATGGTTGGACCCCTTAAAGGGGGAACCCACAAGCACAAATACTTATTGGTCATGGTGGACAAATTCACCAAATGGATTGAGGCCAAGCCGGTTAAAACGGCAGAATCCGGACCTGTGATAGACTTCATATCCGTGGTAGTACACTGTTTCCGCGTCCCCCACAGCATCATCACTGACAACGGCACGAATTTCACGGCCGACGAGGTTAAACTCTGGTGCAAAAACATGGGCATCAAGCTCGATTACGCTTCAGTCTATCACCCCCAAACTAACGGTCAAGTCGAGCGAGCAAATGGTCTAATCATGAGCGGCATCAAACTCAGACTAGTGCGGTCCCTCAAGGAATCTAACACGCACTGGGTAGAGGAGCTTGACTCCATACTCTGGGGCTGCGGACCACGCCAAACCGAACTACTGGATTCACACCATTTTTCATGGTATACGGCACAGAGGCAGTTCTGCCCTGCGATATAATTCATGACTCACCTCGTGTGTGCATGTACAAAGAAAGAGAAGCCGAGTTGGATCGACAGGACAGTTTGGACGCCTTAGAGGAGGAGCGGGACGTGGCAAAGGCTCGTTCCGCATTTTATCAGCAGCTGGCTCGAAGATATCAAAGCAGAGAAGTACGGGCCAAAACTTACAATGTTGGCGAACTTGTTCTACGCCTGCCGGACAAGAAAAAGGACAAACTTAAGCCCAAGTAGGAAGGTCCCTTCATCATCGACCAAGTCCTGACCGGCGGAGCATACCGTCTACGTAACGCATCTGACAACCGACTCGAGCCGAACCCATGGAACGTAGCCCGTCTCCGAAGATTCTACGCCTAACGCCGGACTCAGAGTTCGTCTCACTCCCCCATCCACCTTCTTATATTTTTTACTATCTCTTGTCCCCCTCCTTCTTCCCACTTTTTTTTCAATACCTTTTTTAGGCTGATTTGCGCTTTGTTCGCACACACTTGATGTGCTCCTAGCACTCATTATACCTGGGGGCTTCTTTAATAGAAGCTTATTCACACGGGCTTCATGCCCAATACATGTGTCATACTTCCGCATGTACCTTTTATTCACCATTATATGCATCGATATGACTTAAGTTTTGGCCAAGCTGGGTTGCCTGGCTCCTGTGCTTACCCCTACGTTCCTGATTGTTCGGCTAGGAGGTAAAGGGAGCACTTCTGCGATTGTTACTGCCGGGTCAGCCGGATGTGTACCTCAGACTGGGTGAAGCCGAAAGCTAGCGTTCTTAAGAGAATATTCGGTCAGTGACTTGAAAGATGATTTGTTACTTACTTATTTATCTTCCCCCGGATGCTTTTTCTGCTATTTTCGCAGTCCAGCATTGCACTTTAGGGCATGCCTCCCAGGGAAAGGAACCCTTAACGGAACTATTCTCCCTGGAAGATGTTTCTTACTAACCATGTAATATAACATAGCTAGTTGGGCACTTGTCTGATAAAGCAATTATGACCCTGACGCCTTGTCTCCATGCATGCCCCGGTTCTTTTATAACCGTAAGGGTATTCGCATACACTCCGGACTGTTGGGTCCCGAGGTTGAAGCGAAATGGTCTGCAAAGACAAACGATCTACAATCCGGCTAGAAGGCATTCTACATGTCATTTAAAAAAAATTACATCGTCAAACTGACTGATTGTACTCCTCTTCAATCCCATCTAACAGGCTGTCTAATTTACAGTCCTGTTGGAAACATTTCGCGGCCAGCTCTACTTGGCCGTACATCAAGCTCACAGGGATCTCCTTCCCATCAGGCCCCGCAGGTCCGACCTCGGCCATGTGGTTCGGGTCAGCCTTCGGGTACCGCGTCTTCACCATGGCCCAGGCCTCCCTGGCGCCTTGACGGCAGGCCGATATCTTCCACAAACGGAGGCGTCGCCGTGCTCCCTGAAGCTTCTCAGCAAGCTCTCCAAGGCCCTCGGGTAGGGAGACGGAAGGCCATAAGGCCTGAACGACGCCACTCATCGCCTGCCGAACACGTTCGAGCAGTTGCACCAGCTCGGGAAGTTGGTCACCCGTTGAACCAGGCATTTCCTCCGTAGGGCGACCTGTGAGCACACCTAAAGACACATTTATATCAATCGACTTCCTTGCTGAATTCTTCTTTTCAAAGGAATTTGCTCAAGCACTTACTATAAATGCCGCGACGAAGCCGCTGATTCTCCTTCACGGAGCCAGACAGCTGGGCCCGAACACCTTTCAGCTCTTCTCCTAGCTGGGTGTGGGCATCTTGGAGCTTGTTTCTCTCCTGCTGCACCTTCATAAGCACCCTCTCGCCAGCCTTTAGCTGACGCAGTAGCTGTTGCTTGTCCGGATCTAGTCCGGCGCCCTCTGCAATATTATTGTCAGATTTACGCACACACCACACTTTGTTAACTACTTATCTTTTCAAAGTACGTATTACCAGCGGGGGTCTTTGTGGCTCCCCCTGGGCTGGCTAGTGCAGCCTCAAGTTGGGCCTTGCACTCTTGAAGCTCCTGGACAGGTGGGTATTCTTCTCCGTAAGATCCTGCATAATAAATGATCCTTAAATCAGTTGTTTTAACTATTTTAAGTCTCGGGGGCTACTAGCATATATAACTATTAAAATTACTTACCCGTATGTCCTTCACATACTGCTCTGTGGCTCTGGTTAAACCATCTTGAGCAGCATGGAGGTGCGCGTTTCCCGCAACAAGGGCATTCAACGCCTCCGGGGAAAATCACGCATCACGAAGAACTATCCGGCGACGCCTGTGATTCATAGCGCTCTCCACCTCAGATCGGGTGGCGGACAGCCTGTCGGCATCCTCTATCGGAGGAGCATCCGGCTCTTGCCTTGTGTTCGCCTCCACTTCCGGACCACGCGATGGAGCATGGCTGGCGGAGGCTTGATTGGCAACCTCTCCGGACACTGTCCGGCGAGCACTCTTCCTCCTGGAAAGAGTTATGAGCGTTAATATACCTCATAGGGATCCTTCCCTTAAAAACAATGGTGCGCCGTACCGTTGCGGCGACGTTTCGATTTGCGTCGCACTCCTCTTCCGCCTGCTGGGCCGAACTGACCCTTGCTGGTCAGCCGCCGCAGGTTCGGCTTCCCGCCTTAAAGGCGCCTCCTGCGATGCACCATCAGTATAGGATGGTCAGAATTAAGCACAGATCAAATGATGGTGTCAAGACCTTGGTCGTAGTCACCTGGGAGGCCGGAATCAAGTCGGGGTAGTCAGCCGTAATGGCGACTAGAGCATTGTCCATGCTAAGTTGGTGGAACACCCCGTCAATCAGCTCCACCTTTATGTCCGGATCCTCTTCAGAGGTCGGATCAAGGGATCATTCCGGATCCTCGGGCTGTGGAGTTAGGCTTCGTATGCCCTCCACATCCCGGCGCAGCTCCTGCGTCTAAATCACAAAGTAAAATACTTGACTTTGGAAGTATGGATCGGGTAGATAAAACGTCCGCTTACCCAGCTCCGAGGGTTATTCATGGTGAATCCGTTCAATGGATTCGTGCGGAGAAAGTCCTCCTCCTCCCCCTTGTACAAGCCAGACAGGATCTTTGCCAGATCGGCTGCCGAGCTCGGCCCTTTGCGGCCATGACGGGTGGCGTCGTCTTCCCCGTTGAAGTCCCACATAGGGTGGCCCCTATATTGGAGTGGCTGCACCCCTCGCATAATGCACGTGACCATGATTCCAATCATGGTCAATCCGGAGTGGGCCAGTAACCTAATCCGGCCCATCAGATAATGGACGCTCCCATCCTCCTCCCGTTGAGGGCTCCGCGGGCGCCAACTCAGGCGTTTCTTCAAGGGAGCATTGCTGAACTCCGGGAGGCCGATCCGAACTGGATCCGGCAGAGGGGCATCCTCCATGTAGGACCATTCCAAAGGCCAGTCTTCGGACGCCTTCTTCGGGGTGCCGGATAGATGTCTGGTCCCAGCGATGCGCCATATTTCGGCTCCGCCCACTTGATATATCGACCCCTCATAGGAACGGGGTACGAGGCAAAACAATCTCTTCCATGGCGCAAAATGGGGCTCGATGCCCAGGAACAGCTCGCAAAGAGCTACAAAGCCCGCGATGTGCAAAATGGAGGTAGGTGTGAGGTGGTGAAGCTGGAGTCCGTAGAACTCCAGGAGCCCCCGGAGAAACGGGTGTATGGGAAATCCGAGTCCCCTTGTTAGATAAGGGACGAAGCATACCCGCTCTCCTTTGGAAGGGTTGGGGACGCTCTCCGCCTGCTTTCCGCCCTTAAAGGTGGCCAGTCCGGCTCGAACTGGAACCATGAAAGCTGGGGGAAGATATCCCTCGGTTTGGAGCGCCACTAGCTCGTTGTGCGGAACGGAGCATCTCCCCCAATCTCCTGGCTTAGGGTTGGGAGCACGAGAGGAGGAGCCGCGTCGACTATCCATGATGGAATGGATTTTTGTCAGAAGCGCTTCGATGAGAACTTGCGAATGGAGGATGGTGTGAGCTGGATCTAGATCCTCGCCTCTCTTATAGGCGGCTCGTTCGCACGGCTAGGGGGTAAAATGTAAAGATACCCTAGCTTTTCGCATTCATACGACACGTGGAAGAAGGCCATTATTGGGCGTAGAAGCCAAGGAGCGCAACATTTATAAGGAAGCCGGACACTATTCGACAGGAACATGAAGTTTGAAGGAGAACCCGCCTTGCAACGCCGAAGACAATATACGCGCCGGACTCGTCGTCGCTAAAGCCCGGTTCGGGGGCTACTGAGGGAGTTCCGGACTAGGGGGTGTCCGGATAGCTGGACTATCGTCATCGGCCGGACTCCAAGACTATGAAGATACAAGATTGAAGACTTCATCCCGTGTCCGGATGGGACTTTCCTTGGCGTGGAAGGCAAGCTTGGCGATACGGATATGTAGATCTCCTACCATTGTAACCGACTTTGTGTAACCCTAGCCCTCTCTAGTGTCTATATAAACCGGATGGCTTTAGTCCTTAGGGCGAACAACAATCATACCATAGGCTAGCTTCTAGGGTTTAGCCTCCTTGATCTCGTGGTAGATCCACTCTTGTAACACACATCATCAATATTAATCAAGCAGGACGTAGGGTTTTACCTCCATCAAGAGGGCCCGAACCTGGGTAAAACATCGTGTCCCTTGTCTCCTATTACCATCCGCCTAGAAGCACAGTTCGGGACCCCCTACCAGAGATCCGCCGGTTTTGACACCGACACCATGCATAATAGGTCTGCAATCTACCACAACCAGTTTAGAATATTGGACAAAGAGGCCAAGCCACAGTACAACATGGACGAAGATGTCGGAGTCGTCACACCAATAACCAGCCAATATCTGTTCTTGAAAGACATAAAACGAATTGGCAAGATCTAAAGAGAACCAATAGATTTAGGGACACAAACTCTCGCAAGCCCTTCGTTGGCGCCAGAACAAGATGTCATCGAGGCAGCGAGAGTCCAAAGAGATCTTATTCCAACACGTCATTGCCGCCGCCACCTCGTCAATGTCGCTTGAGGCATAAAAACCTAAGAAAAATAAATCAAGATGGATGAATCCCCACACCTCTTACCACCGACGAGGCTGTCGAGCAGGGAAGAGTAGGGTGGCCAAGGCAGCGGCGTGTAGGAAAGTTGTGACCGCGATGGCTAGGGCTGGGCGATGGTTTTGACTAGACTTGATTTGACATGTTTTATTTTAGACTTACCACTGGGTACCACGAAGTATTACAAGCAAAGGTTTGTAAATGGATGAACGCGCATCACCATACCAGACTTCGAAGACCATAATAATCACTCGTCCCTTGAGACAAGATCTACAAATCGTTGAAGCAGCGTCGGCTAGAGCATCAGCTCATGCAGAAGAGGTCTCCAATCTATCACCACCAGTTTAGAAGATTGGACAAACATGCCAAGCCACAGAACAACATGAAAGATGTCAGAGTCGTCACACCAATAGGCAGCCAATATCTCTTCTTGAAAGACATACGAACGAACTAGCAAGAACTGAAGAGAAAACAACATATCTAGGGACGCAAACTCTCGCAGACGCTTCGTCGGTGCCAGATCAAGATGTCATCGAGGCAGCGAGAGTTCGGAGAGATCTTATTCCAGCATGTCTTGCTGCCACCACCTCGTCAATGTCGCTGGAAGCATGACAACCTAAGAAAAATGAAACAAGACGGACGGGTCCCCACTCCTCTTGCTGCGGACGAACCTGTCGAACGGGGAAGAAGGGGGCCGGGGCAGCGACGCGTAGGAAAGTTGTGTGGCGGTGTCTACGGTTGGGTGGTGGTTTTGACTGACTTGATTTGACATGTTTTATTTTAGACTTACCACTGGGTACCACGAAGTATTACTCCTACAAGCGAAGGCTTGCAAATGGATGAACGAGCAACACCCACCGACCGACGCGATGGAGCAGGGCGTGGCAAGAGAGTCAAGCTCGCGGTTTCCTTCCCACCGGGCCACAGCCACGGCAGCACGATTTTTTGTCCAAAAGGACCCCCTGGCCAACAGAATTGCAAAAAAATACCACATGTCAAAAACATTGTCAAAAAGGACCCCCTCACTAGTGGCGGCAGGTGCGGCAGGCGACACGTGGTGCCTACCGCCACGCCACGAGGCGGCGAGCCCGGCCACCACAGCAGGAGGTGGCAGTGCGGGTTGTAACGGGTTATGTACAGCGCAGCAGCCGCGACGTAACGGGCAAGGCCAGGTGGGCCATGCCGCCATTGAGTGAGGCGGCCACTATTGCCGCTGTCGCTAGCGGGCCAACAGGCTGTGCTGCTCGCGGGCCCAGCGTGTGGGCCATGCCGCCACTACAGCAGGCGGCATCCCTGTTGCTGCACGCACGACAACGACACAGACGGCGCTGATTCCGGTGCTGACGGCGCAGATTTTCACGTGCGCTGATTCCACGGTTCCTTGTTTTCCTTTCTGCCACAAGTTTCGATGATCTGGAATCGGATTCCCGCCTAAACTTTGTAGTCCTAATTACTACGTAGACGACACTGATTAAAGAAGTGTGTGATTCTCGCTTCCGTCTATTGCTCCAGTTGAAGCGACAACACTCTGGCGTGCTGATTTCAACGTGTGTTTTCCTGCCACACACTCGAGAGTGTTGTTGTTGCTGCGTGTGATGAGACACCGCGATGCTGGAATCCGATGCCACGGTAGGTGAGTTCTGGCACGTTCTGCCGACAATACAGTGGTCCTCTTCTTTTTAAACACACAACCGCGGCTCTGTGCGCATACACTCTCTCACACATCTCTGGTTGCATTCTCTGCCTCTTTGCTCTCTCTAAGTGTAGAAGAATACATAGGCAAAAAGAAAAACTTGGTAGCCACTTTCACTCGTGATTTTGGTCGATTTAGAGTTGGATTTTGAAGATGATGAAGTTGAAGAAAAGATAGATTAAGGTAAGATCTATCCATTTTTGTTGGTTTCGTTCACATGCATGATGTTTTTGTTCTGTTTGGTTAGTTCCTAAGTGTGTATTCTTTGTTGTTTTAGGCATAATTTTAGCACTTGGAGGAGTCATTTGGAGTCATTTAGAGCTTGAGGAGTAGGATTTGCATAGCGAAAGTGAACTACGAAGTTGAAGATCAAGGTATGAGCTTTGCAATACATGGAATTTTTTGTGCATGCACGATGGTAATTAGTTAGTCTTTTAGCTCGTCATTAGCTATGCGATGTTAGTGCTTAGAGGTTAGAAATAATTTCAGACGAAAGATACAACATTTATAATATTTTTTTAGAAGAGTAGGTTGAAGATGTTGTATCTATGTTAGGTGCGTCCATTAGTATTGACATGCGAGAAATCTTAATACGGTAATTAAGAAAAACTTGTATTGTAATTAGAAATTGCATGTGGTATGTTATTTCATGTGGTATGTTTATTAATAAGTCTATAGTTAGGAAGCCGTATGTCTACTTTGTTATGTCGCAATAATCTAAATTTTATATGTTAAGATTATGTGCTAATGTACTTGATGATGTATGTAATTAGATAAAATAATTTATCTTAGTAGCAAACAGGGAGGAGATGACGTGATTGAAGAAATTGTGTTTCCATCTTCGCTATCCCTTTTGAGGTGATGACCACATATATGCAAGTGCTATTTTCATACTTTTGATAGCAAAAAGAAAAATCCATGTGTAATATTGATGTTCATGTGATAATAGGTTGGCTCCATTCATATAGTACTGGTGACGGAAATTTATTCAAACTATTTAGACTCTTAATTGCATCTGCAAGCACATCCATATTGGAGCTAAGGTATAAAATAACACCGTAATTTTCTTAATATTTTTTATATTGATGTACTGTTGTGAATAATGTGCATGGCGCTGCAAATATTATTATTTGTAAATAAATGATTGCTATCGCATGATATGAAAAAATTATATAAAGCCAGAAGAAATTAAATTTTTTACTCATATGATATTAAAATGTTATTATCGTATTATTATGTTTAGTGGTTGTTTGGATAGCGAGTAATTACCATTGGTTTTGTCATAACCTGTTGTAAGAAAATTAGTTTTTACTAATAGTCGTTTTTACTCTCATAGACGAGTTTGAGAAAAAATAGATCTTTAAATACAAGTTAACCAAACAACCCCTTAAAGTCTAAGCAAATGATTCTAGAAACAAATCAAATATTTGTAACGAAAATACGGTTATTATTTTAGTTGTATGATATGTAAATGTTGTCATCATTACTAAATGTTCAGTTACTAATTATTTGAAATGTAAACATGTATGGTGGTTAGATACTATGGAAAATTTAGTAGTGTACTATGGTAACGTCTTACGCGACGGTTCTTTCGGTGTGGACGTGTCCTTGTGCGAGTCGACTACAGTTGTTGTGAGAGACATGGTCAACGTGGGTTAGGCGGCAGTTAGAAGGTGCATCTGAGTGGTGTTTGGCCCAGGGATGCATGGGAAAAATGACAATGGAGGCCTTTGTGTTGACAGAGGAAATGATGGGACAGTTGCCCGTTGGGGTTTGCAGCCTGTCACAGGTGATCGGTCGTGGGGGTCGTACATGAGGTTTGCAAGCAATCCCAATAACTCAATGTATGATCAACCAATGGTGTATGTGGAGTTCATTTCAGTCACTGATGTTGCCGGATGTAGTAGCAGGGGCGGTGAGGTCGAGTTGGTCATCACATCAGCCCCTATTGTCGGCCCATCGGAACCGATAGGCGGCCAGCCTGTGTATGACACAGGATATCGGTCTGCCGCCATTGTCATGAGCGAACACGTGGAGGGATTGCCGGAGGCGCTAGATGATGATGATCATTCTTCTGCGTCTTCGGAGTCAAGCGAAGAAGAAGATGTTCCTCCTCAGAGGGCGGTCGCGGTGGCACTCCAACCTGGGCTTTTACTGGATATGAGCATCACCAACGAATTTCACTCTGCTTCTGGCCTAGGAGCGGGGAGCCTGGAGGTTGGGCAAGTTTTCCCAGACAAGAAGTCTGCTTACCAGGCAATGGGTAGCTATGCAATCGGCATCCACCGCCAGCATAGAGTGAAGCTGTCTGATAAAAAAGAGTTGAAGGTCATATGCATCCACACCACGAAAGGTTGCCGCGGAAGAGTTCTCGCTAGACTGAAGCCTGGGGTATGTCAGTCATGGCATATCACAAAAATAGTGAAGCATACCTGTGAGCAAACTGGGACTCTTTCAAATCACTGCAATGTGACAGCAAAATATGTGACACAGATGATGAAAACGATTGTGCAGGGAAGTCTCAACTTTAGTGTTAGGGCTCTGCAAAAAGTTGCAGAGGATCAAATTGGCTTCCTTGTTAGCTACAGCAAGGCTAGGCGTGCGAAGGAAAATATATTCAAGAACTTGTATGGTACCTATGAGGAGGCCTATTCTTATGCCCCTAGAATGCTTCATCAGATAGCAAGTGCTAATAGGGGACTCAAGTTTGGCGGAGAGAACGTCCAAACTTCCAAACAATGTTTCTATGTGTAGGGCATATCTGATGTTAATTGGGACGATGAGAACACCCAACATGGCGTCAACACAGGCGTCCGGGGAGCATCACATGATCATAGCGACACGGTCACATCATTAGTTACAGAGTTCTTCGGAGGGGACATTATTGGCCCATCTTTTATCCCTGCGGAGTCACAACCATACGCCTGCAATTACGCTTCAGGTTCGCAACAAGGATTCCCGACTCCACCACCTACGCAGGAGTCGCTGACAAATGAAGCCGAATTGGAGTACGGCCGCGGTCTTCGTGTAACTCGGCCACCTAATCGCTTGTCGCTTTCCGGTCGTAAGGAAAGGCCAGGTGGTCGTCGTAAACTAGGGTGATTCATCTATCAACGTGCGCGACCCATTGTATCTACATATGTCAGTATCAGACTTTTCGATTTGAACATCTATATATGCTGAAATAAAAATGCACCAGTCAGGAACAATTTTTCCCGCCTATATCTCCCACCATACTATCCCGCTCCACTCTTCGGCTTATGTTTTTGTGCAACCCTTTCCCCTCAATATTTTCCCGCCAACGCTTTCCCTCCATATGTTCCCGCCACCCGTTTCCCGCCAACCCCTTCCCGCCATATCTTCCTGCCACCCGTTTCCCGCCAACCCCTTCCCGCCATATGTTCCCGCCAACCCTCTATACCTATAAAACCCCCTTGAGACGGAGGTGGATAAGCATTCGAGTGTAGTGTAGTCGAGATGTCCCATTATCCTTTCGATCGTAGTTTTCACCCTGGGATGAGCAGGACTCTTCTGAGGCTAGCTACCGATTTCAGGATGGAAAATAGGATAGTTCCATGGGACGAACTCATCGGTAGTGACACCATAATGAATGAGTTGGCTCACCAATTACGTAGGTCTGGGTGGCCTGAAAGGACCTATGAGGAGGTACGTAAAGAACTTCTTAGGTTGCATGCAAGGTGGAAGAAGGTAGTGGAGCTGAAGAGTGAAACTTTCAAAAGGACTTCAGAAAAGCATCCATTTTTATGGACTGAGAAGAGCAAGGATGAAGATGATATCTTCATGCCGCCGCTTTCGGGTTCTGCATCGTCAAAGGGCAAGAGTTCTGCATCGTCTAAGGGCAAGAGTATTGCATCCTCGAAGAGCAAGAGTTCTATATCGTCCAAGGGTAAGAGTTCTGCATCCTCGAATGGCAAGAGTTCTGCATCGATGGAGGATGACGATGATGCCTTCATGTAGTTTTTAAGCTGTATTCCAGTTCTACCGTTTAATTCAGATGTACTTGCATTATTAGTTTGTACTCTCTTATTGTAGGGCATTATGTTCTATCTTAATTTCATTTTGTAGTTGTTGCACGATGTTCGATATTAGTGGAGGGAAAGAAAATGCCACTACTTTATTCTAAAATTATAATTTTTTTCCATTACGACACGGTACAACTGAAAATAAGATACATCGTAGAATTGAAATAAAGCTATATTTAACTACTGAAATAAAGCTACATTAAACTGCAGAAACAAAGATACAAATGATTGCGAAATTTAAAATACTACCACAGGAATCTACTGAGTCCAGCGTGGATATTTTTCTTTTCCATCGCCAGCTTCTTCTGCTACCTTGGCCTCACGAGCCCTTTCTTTCTTTCTCTGACTCTCCGCCTCACAAGCCTCCTTTCGCTGTCGTTCCTGCTCCTCCATGCGACGAGCCTCTTCCTTGTTTTTCTTTCCTAAATCCTGAAAAAAAAGGTGTTGCTCCGCATAATATTCTTTTAACTCTCTCTCTCTCTCTTGCTCTGCTTTCTCCTCGGCTTCCGCCTTCTCACGTCGCTCTTCCGCATAGAAACTATTCCATGCATGGCGACTTCTTTCACGAATCTCAGTCACTGCCCAAGCCGGCATCTCCGTGTCAATCCAACGATAGTACATGCACAGAGGCGGAGGAGACTACAACAAGAAACAAGAATGTTATTAAAGAATCTATCAAAATACCAACAATATCTATTTGTGATGGTTAAAGCATACCGGAGGCTTGTCGTACTCTGAAATAGCTATGGGTGGATCTTTCTCATAATTGGCGCACATGAAAAACTTCATGCCCAACCAATCTGAAAAATCTGTAACCTCCTTCACCTTGCAAAGATCGCCACACCAACACCGCAGGACTGCCACCCCCGGAGGCAAATTTGCATCCTTCATTTTCCTCGGCCTAATGCTTTGATCCGAGTAAGGCAAACTCATACCGACTGGAAAAATGTGTTACGCACTTTGCGCAGTGGCAATTTCAAGGATGGCTGGACGAGATCTTTGGTGTCTCCTTTTATAAGCTCAGACGATAAATGATGGCGAGAAAATTAAGCGGGAAATTTTAGGATCCCTGTAGTGTCAGCACAACAGCTTCCCGCAGCGAGTGACTGATTCCTACAGTGCCGTCGCATCCGCTCAAGCAATAGCCAGAGCGATTCTCACAGTGCTGTCACATCCGCTGAGGCAAAAGAAGCTAAAGCAGGACTGATTCCCGGGCGAAAGAACCTAAAGCAGGGCATCAGCGTGCATTTTCCCGCGCGTGGGAATCATCGCTGTCAGCGTCGCTGTCGCACACGGGAATCAGGGCCGTCAATGTCCCCTTGTCCCTTGTAGCAGAGAGGCCGCCTCACCCGGTGACGGTGTGGCCCGCAGTCACGTCACGAGTGCGGCAGGGCCTGTTGGTCTGCGACCAGCAGGAGCAAGAGGGGCCGCCTCACCCAGTGGCGGCCGGGCCCACCGGGCTCGCCCCGTTCCGTCCTGGCTTGTGGAACTGTACAATGACGTTATACACCGCGCCGCCGCCTCCTGCCGTGGCGGCAGGGCCCGCCGCCTCCTGCCGTGGCGGCATGTGCCACGTGTCGTCTGCCGTCACTAATTAGGGGGTCATTTTTGTCCATATTTTTCGACGAGTGGTCCTTTTTGAAAATTCTGTTGGCCGGGGGCCCTTTTGAAAAAAAAAACGGCAGCACGGGGCCGCGATCCGCACACGAGCGGCTGCAGCCGCACGCATATGCGCTTCCACTAGCGACGCATCGTGGCCGGTGCCCCGGCCCGTCAAACAATTGGGACGCGTCTCCTCGGCGGGCGGGCGCGAGGCGCCTCGATCTGCACGGCGGACAGCCTGTGCCAGGGCCACCGTCGCCGGCCTTCGGGACGCCGTCACGCGGCGCCGTGGTAACTTGAGGCCGAAGAGACAATTAACCTCGCTTGCGTTCCAGACACTGGTGGGTGGTGGAGCCGGGGTATTCGCCTGGCAAGGGCAAATGTCTTGCCGGTGGACGCAGGCTCCGGCCTTCCTCGTGGACGGTGGAGCGCACGCTGGGAGTGGGCGATCGCTTTACCCCTGATCAAACTGTCACTATACTGCTCACTCCGTGTTATAAAAATTCCCTCTAGGTTCATGCATGCACGCGGCCGGACGCATGAGATATGCGAATCCACGGCATGGTGTCCCCCAAGGAAGGAAGGATGTATCCGTCCCGCATTCAGGATCAGCCCGGGCATTCATTCGATTCGATTCGAGAGCAGCAGCGCGGGGCAGTAGATGCGGGATGCCTGTAAATATATCCAGGTAAATTAAATCAAGGAGCTCGAGTTCTGAATGAACAGTTCCTTTTTGAAAACAAACTGGCAGTTTGAGTAAGCAAGACTCCACAGATGATGATGACCCGATGAGAAATTTTACTCGTCTGGTGTTCGAGCAGTATCCGGCTCAAGTTTCAGAGCTGACTTTGGTTTCCTTCCGGCCAGCGTGGCCTGTCCCCTCGAGGCCCCGGCACGAAAATATTCGTGCGGGTTCAACGGCGCCGCGCGGGCGGTCACCACAGGAAGATCCGTAAACAAAGTCAGGCGCCATGACCAGCACCAATAATGCTTGGGAGAATCATGGAAATTTCCGTTGATCGATCCTATCCATGGACGCACAGCGTCGCGTGGGCATGTACATGCACCCGTGTGCGCTCCGCTTCTTGCCACGCGTGCTGCGAAGATCCCGGTTGATCTCCATGTCGCACCACCGAAACTTGGTCAATG
This sequence comes from Triticum timopheevii, assembly GCA_963921465.1. Lineage (NCBI taxonomy): Eukaryota > Viridiplantae > Streptophyta > Magnoliopsida > Poales > Poaceae > Triticum > Triticum timopheevii. The sequence goes on from OY997272.1 coordinate 502,362,631, forward strand.
AAGCGGTCACATGCCAGGGTGTCATGCATCATGCATCTCGGAGTACTATAGTCATTCGTTGCCACTGTTTTTGTTTAGGCCAACTCCAGCGCGAGACACCATCCTGTCCGGTGCATCTGTTTGAGACGAAACGTACAAATCAGAAGGCCCAACGCGAGGATACAAACGGACTTTTGTTCGTTTTATGTCCGCTTTCGACCCATCCCCGACCTAAGTTTGAGTCGCTTTTGAGGTGAAACGGGCAGCGCACGGACGGGTAGGACGCGCGCTTGTCCTTCCCTGGCCGTCCGTCGGTGGCACAAAGCACACCCCAGCGCCCCATTTCGCGTCATTTCCTCCCAAACCCTCCCACGTCCCGCACAACACCATCCCGCCCATGGTCGATGCCCCGCCGAATTCCGGCGGCCAGGCCGTCGCCCCGCCCGGAAAGGTCAAGAAGAAGGCGGCCAAGGCTCCGAAGAAGCCGTGGTTGGAATGCACGCCGGAGGAGCTCGCAAAGCTGGACGCGGAATCGGCGAAGAGGAGAAACCAAAGGGCGGTTGTCAAGGGCAAGAACGTCGCGGCCAAGTTCGCCGCCGAGCGCATTGCGTTGGAGGCTGCGCGGCGCAAGGCCGAGGTTGACGAGAAGGAGGACATCGTCAACAAAGCGCACGCCCTCCTCATGCTTGGGATTTGCCGTCCGGCGGGTTTCTCTGCAGCGACCGTCTACTCGGCGAGCACAGGCTCGTCGGTCGCCAGGCCTCTGAAGAAAATATGCCCTAGAGGCAATAATAAAGTTGTTATTTTATATTTCCTTATTCAGGATAAATGTTTATTATTCATGCTAGAATTGTATTAACCGGAAACTTGATACATGTGGCAATACATAGACAGAACTATGAGACCCATTCGTTAGCTTAGCATAATGATCGTTCAGTTTTATTGCTATCGCATTCTTCGTGTCAAATATATATATTCCTCTGACTATGAGATTATGCAACTCCCGGACACCGGAGGAATGCTTTATGTGCTATCAAACGTCACAATATAACTGGGTGATTATAAAGATGCTCTACAGGTAACTCTGAAGGTGTTTGTTGGGTTGGCATAGATCGAGATTAGGATTTGTCAGTCCGAGTATCGGAGATGTATCTCTAGGCCCTCTCGGTAATGCACATCATATGAAGCCTTGCAAGCAATGTGACTAATGAGTTAGTTGCGAGATGATGCACTATGGGATGAGTAAAGAGACTTGCCGGTAACGATATTGAACTAGGTATGAAGATACCGACGATCGAATCTCGGGCAAATAACATACCGATGACAAAGGGAATAACTATATTGACATTGTGGTTCGACCGATAAAGATCTTCATAGAATATTTAGGAACCAATATGAGCATCCAGGTTCTGCTATTGGTTATTGACCGGAGAGGTGTCTCGGTCATGTCTACATAGTCTCAAACCCGTAGGGTCCGCACGCTTAACGTTTGATGATGATAGGTATTATATGAGTTATGCGTTTTGGTGACCGAAGGTTGTTCGGAGTCCCGGATGAGATCACGGACATGACGAGGAGTCTCGAAATGGTCGAGAGGTAAAGATTGATATATTGGAAGGTTACATTCGGACACCGGAATAGTTTTGAGAAGTCTCAGATGTTTTTCGGAGTACCGGGAGGTTACCGGAACCCCCGGGGGGATTATTGGGCCTACATGGGCCATAGGAGAGAGAGGAGGCAGCCCACAAGGGGTGGCCGTGCCCCCCCCCCCCATAGGGAGTCCGAATTGGACTAGGGGAGGGGGCGCGCCCCCCTTTCCTTCTCCTCTTCCTCTTCCTTCCCCCTTTCCCCCCTTCGGAAGAAGGAAAAAAGGGGGGCGGATCCTACTAGGAGAGGAGTCCTAGTACGACTCCTCCCTCCTTGGCGCGCCCCTTGTGGTCGGCCTCCTCCCCTCCTCCTTTATATATGGGGGTTGGGGACACCCCAAAGCACATAAATTGTTTAGCCGTGTGCGGTGCCCCCCTCCACCGTTTACTCCTCCGGTCATATTGTCGTCGTGCTTTTTTGCCCTACGCGGATCACTTCACCAACACCGTCATCACGTCGTCGTGCTGAAGGAACTCATCAACTCCATCAATACTCAGCTGGATCAAGAGTTCGAGGGACGTCATCAAGCTGAACTTGTGCAGAACTCGGAGGTGTCGTACGTTCGGTACTTGATCGGTTGATTGGATAAGACGTTCGACTACATCAACTACGTTAAGTTAATGCTTCCGCTTTCGGTCTATGAGGGTACGTGGACACACTCTCCCCCTCTTGTTGCTATGCATCTCCTAGATAAATCTTGCGTGAGCGTAGGAATTTTTTTGAATTTGCATGCTATGTTTCCCTACAGTGGCATCCGAGCCAGGTCTATGCATAGATGATATGCACGAGTAGAACACAAAGAGTTGTGGGCGGTGATCGTCATACTGCTTACCACCAACGTCTCATTTTGATTCGGCGGTATTGTTGAATGAAGTGGCCCAGACCAAACCTTAAATGACCGCGTTCTTGAGACCGGTTCCACCGACAGACATGCAACTAGTTTTGCATAAAGGTGGCTGGCGGGTGTCTATTTCTCCAGCTTTAGTTGAATCGAATTTGACTACGGCCGGTCCTTGTGAAGGTTAAAATAGCAAACTTGATAAATCACCGTTGTGGTTTTCGTGCCGTAGGTATGTATGGTTCATGCTAGCAGCCCGTAGCAGCCACGTAAAACTTGCAACAAACAAAGTAGAGGACGTCTAACTTGTTTTTGCAGGACATGTTGTGATGTGATATAGTCAAGACATGAGGTGATATAAAGATTGTTGTATGAGATGATCATGTTTTGTAAAAGTTATCGGCAACTGGCAGGAGCCATATGGTTGTCGCTTTATTGTATGAAATACAAGCGCTATGTAATTGCTTTACTTTATCACTAAGCGGTAGCGATAGTCGTAGAAGCAATGGTTGGCGAGACGACCACGATGTTATGATGGAGATCAAGGTGTCAAGCTGGTAACGCTGGAGATCATGACATTGTTTCGGTGATGGAGATCATGAGCACAAGATGATGATGGCCATATCATGTCACATATTTTGATTGCATGTGATGTTTATCTTTTATGCATCTTATTTTGCTTAGTACGGCGGTAGCATTATAAGATGATCCCTTACTAAATTTCAAGGTATAAGTGTTCTCCCCGAGTATGCACCGCTGCGAAAGTTCTTCGTGCTGAGACACCACATGATGATCGGGTGTGATAGGCTCTACGTTCAAATGGAACCGGTGCAAGCCAGATTTGCACACGCGGAATACTCGGGTTAAACTTGACGAGCCTAGAATATACATATATGGCCTCAGAACACTAGAGACCGAAAGGTCGAACATGAATCATATAGTAGATATGATCAACATAGTGATGTTCACCATTGAGGACTACTCCATCTCACGTGATGATCAGACATGGTTTAGTTGATTTGGATCACATATCATTTAGTTGACTAGAGAGATGTCTATCTAAGTGGGAGTTCTTAAGTAATATGATTAATTGAACTTAATTTATCATGAACTTAGTCCTGATAGTTTTTTGCATATCTATGTTGTAGATCAATGGCCCGTGCTACCGTTCCTTTGAATTTTAATGTGTTCCTAGAGAAAGCTAAGTTGAAAGATGATGGCAGCAACTACACGGACTGGGTCCATAACTTGAGGATTATCGTCACTGATGCACAGAAGAATTATGTCCTTGATGCACCGCTAGGTGTACCATCTGCCCCAGCAACTGCAGACATTGTGAATGCCTGACAGTCACGTGTTGATGACTACTCATTAGTTCAGTGTGCCATGCTTTACGGCTTAGAATCGGGACTTCAACGACGTTTTGAACATCATGGACCATATGAGATATTCCAGGAGTTGAAGTTAGTATTTCAAGCAAATGCCCGAGTTGAGAGATATGAAGTCTCCAACAATTTCTATAGCTGCAAGATGGATGAGAACAGTTCTGTTAGTGAGCACATACTCAGAATGTCTGGGTACCATAATCACTTGACTCAGCTGGGAGTTAATCTTCCAGATGATCGTGTCATTGACAGAGTTCTTCAATCACTGTCACCAAGCTACAAAGGCTTCATGATGAACTACAATATGCAAGGGATGGAAAAGACTATTCCCAAGTTCTTCGCCATGCTAAAGGTTGCGGAGGTAGAAATCAAGAAGGAGCATCAAGTGTTGATGGTTAACAAGACCACTAGTTTCAACAAGAAGGGCAAGGGTAAAAGGAAGGGGAACTTCAAAAAGACTGACAAGCAAGTTTTCATTCCCGGAAAGAAACCTAAAAATGGTCCCAATCCTGAAACTGAGTGCTTCTACTACAAAGGGACTGGTCACTGGAAGTGGAACTACCCCAAGTATTTGGCGGATAAGAAGGATGGCAAAGTGAACAAAGGTATATTTGATATACATGTTATTGATGTGTACCTTACTAATTCTTGTAGTAGTGTCTGGGTATTTGATACTGGTTCGGTTGCTCATATTTGTAACTCGAAGCAGGTACTACAGATTAAACGAAGATTGCCTAAGGACGAGGTGACGATGCGCGTGGGAAATGGTTTCAAGGTTGATGTGATCACTGTCGGCACACTACCTCTACATCTACCTTCAAGATTAGTTTTAGACCTGAATAATTGTTATTTGGTGCCAGCGTTGAGCATGAACATTATATCTGGATCTTATTTAGTGCGAGACAGTTATTCACTTAAATCAGAGAATGATGGTTGTTCTGTTTATATGAGTAATATCTTTTATGGTCATGCACCCCTGAAGAGTGGTCTATTTCTGTTGAATCTTGATCGTGATGATACACATATTCATAATATTGATGCCAAAATATGCAAAGTTGATAATGATAGTGCAACTTATTTGCGGCACTGCCTTTTGGGTCATATCGGTGTAAAGCGCATGAAGAAACTCCATAAAGATGGACTTTTGGAATCACTTGATTATGAATCATTTGATACTTGCGAACCGTGCCTTATGGGCAAGATGACTAAAACTCCGTTCCGCGGAACAATGGAACGAGCTAGTGACTTATTGGAAATAATACATACCGATGTATGCGGTCCAATGAGTGTTGATGCTCGTGGCGAGTACCATTATTTTCTGACCTTCACATATGATTTGAGCAGATATGGGTATATCTACTTAATGAAACACAAGTCTGAAATGTTTGAAAAGTTCAAAGAATTTCAGAGTGAAGTGGAGAATCATCGTAACAAGAAAATAAAGTTTCTATGATCTGATCATGGAGGAGAATATTTGAGTTACGAGTTTGGCCTTCATTAAACAATGTGGAATAGTTTCACAGCTCACGCCACCTGGAACGTCACAACGTAATGGTGTGGCCGAATGTCATAACCGCACTTTATAGGATATGGTGCGATCTATGATGTCTCTTACCGATTTACCACCATAGTTTTGGGGTTATGCATTAGAGACAACTGCATTCACTTTAAACAGGGCACCGTCAAAGTCCGTTGAGATGACACCGTATGAACTGTGGTTTGGCAACAAACCTAAGCTATCATTTCTTAAAGTTTGGGAATGCGATGCTTATGTCAAAAGGCTTCAGCCCGAAGCTCAAAACCAAATCGGAGAAATATGTCTTCATAGGATACCCTAAGGAAACAATTGGGTACACCTTCTACCACAAGTCCAAAGGCAAGATTTTTGTTGCTAGGAACGGAACCTTTCTAGAAAAGGAGTTTCTCTCGAAAGAAGTGAGTGGTAGGAAAGTAGAACTTGATGAGGTAATTGTACCTGCTCTCAATTTGGAAATTAGCTCATCCGAGAAATCTATTCACGTGATGCCTACACCAACTAAAGAGGAAGCTAATGATAGAGATCATGAAACTACAGATCAAGTTGCTACAGAACCTCGTAGGTCTGGCAGAGCATGATCCGCACCAGAGTGGTACGATAATCCTATTCTGAAAATCGTGTTACTTGACCATGACGAACCTACGAACTATGAAGAAGCTATGATGAGCCCAGATTCTGATAAATGGCTTGAGCCCATGAAATCTGAGATAGGATCCATGTATGAGAACAAAGTGTGGACTTTGGTGGATCCGCCCGATGATCGGCGACCCATAGAGAATAAATGGATCTTCAAGAAGAAGACTGACGCTGACGGTAATGTTACTGTCTATAAAGCTCGACTTGTTGCAAAGGGTTTTCGACAAGTTCAAGGAGTTGACTACGATGAGACTTTCTCACTCGTAGCGATGCTTAAGTCTGTCTGAATCATGTTAGCAATTGCCGCATTTTATGATTATGAAATCTGGCAAATGGATGTCAAAACTGCATTCCTTAATGAATTTCTTAAAGAAGAGTTGTATATGATGCAACCAGAAGGTTTTGTCGATCCTAAAGGTGCTAACAAAGTGTGCAAGCTCCAGCGATCCATTTATGGACTGGTGCAAGCATCTCGGGGTTGGAATATACATTTTATACAGACTTTTGGAGAAGCCTGTATTTACAAGAAAGTGAGTGGGAGCTCTATAGCATTTCTAATATTATATGTGGATGACATATTGTTGATTGGAAATGATGTAGAATTTCTGGATAGCATAAAAGGATACTTGAACAAGAGTTTTTCAATGAAAGACCTCGGTGAAGCTGCTTACATATTGGGCATCAAGATCTATAGAGATAGATCAAGACGCTTGATAGGACTATCACAAAGCACATACCTTGATAAAGTTTTGAAGAAGTTTAAAATGGATCAGTCAAAGAAAGGGTTCTTGCATGTGTTACAACGTGTGAAGTTGAGTCAGACTCAATGCCCGACCACTGCAGAAGATAGAGAGAAAATGAAAGTCATTCTCTATGCTTCAGCCATATGTTCTATCATGTATTCTATGTTGTGTACCAGATCTGATGTGTGCCTTGCTATAAGTTTAGAAGGGAGGTACCAAAGTAATCCAGGAGAGGATCACTGGACAACGGTCAAGAACATCCTGAAGTACCTGAAAAGGACTAGGGATATGTTTCTCGTTTATGGAGGTGACAAAGAGCTTGTCGTAAATGGTTACGTCGATGCTAGCTTCGACACTGATCCGGATGACTCTAAGTCACAATCCGAATACATATTTTTATTGAATGCTGGAGCTGTCAGTTGGTGCAGTTCCAAGCAGAGCGTCGTGGCGGGATCTACGTGTGAAGCGGAGTACATAGCTACTTTGGAAGCAGCAAATGAAGGAGTCTGGATGAAGGAGTTCATATCTGATCTAGGTGTAATACCTAGTGCATCGGGTCCAATGAAAATCTTTTGTGACAATACTGGAGCAATTGCCTTGGCGAAGGAATCCAGATTTCACAAAAAGACCAAACATATGAAGGGACGCTTCAACTCCATCCGAGATTTGGTCAAGGAGGGAGACGCTGAGATTTGCAAAATACATATAGATCTGAATGTTGAAGACCCATTGACTAAGCCTCTTCCACGAGCAAAACATGATCAGCACCAAGACTCCATGGGTGTTAGATTCATTACAATGTAATCCAGATTATTGACTCTAGTGCAAGTGAGAGACTGAAGGAAATATGCCCTAGAGGCAATAATAAAGTTGTTATTTTATATTTCTTTATTCATGATAAATGTTTATTATTCATGGTAGAATTGTATTAACCGGAAACTTGATACATGTGTGAATACATAGACAAAACTATGTGTCCCTAGTATGCCTCTACAAGACTAGCTCGTTGATCAAACATGGTTAAGTTTCCTAGTCATGGACATGAGTTGTCATTTGATAACGGGATCACATCATTAGTAGAATGATGTGATGGACAAGACCCATCCGTTAGCTTAGCATAATGATTGTTCAGTTTTATTGCTACTGCTTTCTTCGTGTCAAATATATATATTCGTTCGACTATGAGATTATGCAACTCCCGGACACCAGAGGAATGCCTTATGTGCTATCAAACATCACAACGTAACTAGGTGATTATAAGATGCTCTACAGGTATCTCCGAAGGTATTTGTTGGGTTGGCATAGATCGAGATTAGGATTTGTCACTCCGAGTATCGGAGAGGTATCTATGGGCCTTCTCGGTAATGCACATCATATGAAGCCTTGCAAGCAATGTGACTAATGAGTTAGTTGCGGGATGATGCACTATGGAATGAGTAAAGAGACTTGCCGGTAACGAGATTGAACTAGGTATGAAGATACCTACGATCGAATCTCGGGCAAGTAACATACCGATGACAAAGGGAATAACTATATTGACATTTTGGTTCGACCGATAAAGATCTTCGTAGAATATGTAGGAACCAATATGAGCATCTAGGTTCCGCTATTGGTTATTGACCGGAGAGGTGTCTCGGTCATGTCTACATAGTTCTCGAACTCGTAGGGTCCGCACACTTAACGTTCGATGACGATAGGTATTATATGAGTTATGTGTTTTGGTGACCGAAGGTTGTTCGAAGTCCCGGATGAGATCATGGACATGACGAGGAGTCTCAAAATGGTCAAGAAGTAAAGATTGATATATTGGAAGGTTATGTTCGGACACCGGAATAGTTTCGGGAAGTCTCAAATGTTTTTCGAAGTACCGAGAGGTTACCGGAACCCCCCCGGGGATTATTGGGCCTGCATGGGCCATAGGAGAGAGGGGAGGCAGCCCACAAGGGGTGGCCGCGCCCCTCTCCCATAGGGAGTCTGAATTGGACTAGGGGAGGGGGCGCGGCCCCCTTTCCTTCTCCTCTTCCTCTCCCTTCCCCCTTTCCCCCTCCAAAAGAAGGAAAGGGGGGGCGAATCCTACTAGGAGTGGAGTCCTAGTAGGACTCCTCCCCCCTTGGCGCGCCCCTTGTGGCCGGCCTCCTCCCCTCCTCCTTTATACTAGATCCGGATCGCGCCTTGGCACGAGGGTGCCGGTCCCACCATTTTGATCAAGCGTTGTATGCTAAGTCGATAGTAATTCAGATTTAGCATATGCTATTAAATTATGATCAAACTTTAGTTTCTTTGCGCATTCCTATAACAAAATCCAATCTACATGAAAATGATTTTAAACTGACTGAATGTTATTTCATGAAAACAAATGGTTAAAGCAATGAAGCTTCAAAATAGGCACTTCTCCAACACATGTTCAGAATATTCTAATTCTGATATAGCCAAGTGCAAACCTAAAATTATGAAAATAATATCAGTTTGAAAACATCCAGGAATGTAAGTTGACCATTGTGTTCATGAATGCTGAAAAGGGACAATCCTCAATGGAGATTGCACTTGCTACTCAAAACGCAGTGATGAAATCCCTTCCCCTGGCATGAGTTTCAGACTAGTGATGGCACTTCTTCTTGCCTATTGAGGATCGTAATTGGAGAAGAGAAGGCATCGGCACCATAAGAACCAAAAAAACTCTAAAAACTGAAAGGACCATGGATTGCTGCTTACCCAAGGAGCCGTAGAGGTGGAGTTGGCCCTTGTACACGACGTGGTCGCTGGGCCAGCTCGGCCGCACCACATCGGTGCAAACGACCGCGACAGCGGCTAGCGACCAAGGCACCGTTCTTCCATCCAGCTCGACCATGTGCGGGGCGTCGACATCACTATGGAGGTCCCAGTGGTCATCCTCATCCATGGAGGGTTCCTGCTGCTCCGAATCGAAGAAACGGGTAAGAGGATCAATCAATCCATGGAGAGAAGAAATAAGAGGAGACACGCATGCACACATATTGCAGCTAGTATATAAAGAGCTGGTTGTGTGTGTGCTTGAGTACGTATGTGGTTGGGCTCCTGAACTACACGAGCCAGTGTTCTAACTAAATGCAAACAGAGCATGCCATTGGGCAAGCCGCTGCCGTCCTTCCCGGTGGCGCCGTTCTCTGCAGGGGACCGGAGACAAATAGGTGAGCCCACCGAACATGAAACCATGTCAGTAGATCAATTAACAAAAAAAGATTAATGCTATATCTGAACTTCCAGAAGATGGAGAAACAAAACCACTACAAAAGCTAGCTTTGCCAACTACATCAGGCTTCTTGAGTTATATGAACACGTTAGGTCATCAAATACCAAACACACAGATACATATTTCATATAAAACATATCTCCGAAGTTCTTATAACCCTAAATTGGTTGGTTGAAGTTATTTTGTATATTCGTGTGAACATGTCATGTAGCCTAGAATGGTCTAAGCACTCATTTTGAAGCAAACATTTGAAAGTAATGTCAGATCCAATATCTCTACAGCCCAGCATTCACATGGCATGTTCCAAAATTCCATGGTTGCCTACAATTCCATTTCAAGAACTAATGCAAAAGATTAACCAACCTAAAGCTAGTATTACCGAAGCTCAATGTGGGGAATTAAGAAGAGTTTGACATTAGAGCAAACCTGCCCAGGTCCACCACCATATCCACCATGTTTGTCCTGAAACAATTATAATCAAGCCACCATAGAAGAAAAAAATGGTAGTATTCAGAAATTATTGCATCTACAAATGGGTAACTTCGGTGTTTAATTATGTATGACCAATACTACTTGTATTTTTCCGAAAACAAAATCATGGATTGAAACAGGGGAGCATACCTCTATATCATTTCAAGTATACTAATAGAAAATAGCTGCCCATTATATTAGAATTTATGTATAATGGATAAACTCAATTTGTTATTTATTTTACAGAACCAGTAGAGGATGTCCATATAGAACATGACAAGTACAGTTGCTGATCTGAGCTAAGATGTGCACAATCTGGAAATGCAAAATATCTGAAGTCATCCAGTTGTTTCCTGACTAACAGACTGCTATTCTTCTCACACAGCAAGTCATTTTTTTGGTGTGAATTCCATTCAATGAAAGAATATAGAAGGTCTGGCTATGATATATATGCATTACTCAGTTTATTTCAAAAGCAAAAAAACAAGTGTGCTTGCATGGTGGATTACACAAATCAAATAGATAATGGCAATGGTAAATCTTGGCAGGAAGTGCACTAACCAGTCCAGTAGCCATGGATGAACTTCAGGTAGGGGAACTGCAATCAAAGTGAATCCTTATACCTGTAAAATATCACCTCTCTCAATAAAAAGATGGGAAGTGAAATAACATTGAGATCACTTCTGCGAAGGTAATGAGATACTCCATCTGCTCGAGTACTTAAATATGTATGTCTTAATTATGACTATTGGAGTGCTTGATATTCTTTAATCAAGATATAGCCATGTACTCTAAGATCAAATTGTATGGAGAAGTGTTCATAAAACCATAAGCACATGGTATATGTGTGTATATAAATAAAGTCTGGCACAAGAGCTTATACAGGATAAATGTAGAGAAGATGTGTCAACAACATTAACAGGTTACTCCATGTCATAGTCCTTGGCCAAGGTCAGGGGACCTTGATTCCTAGAAATCTGTAGAGGAGGCATCATCAGAAGCAATCTATAACAACTCACAAAATCACCCGAGAGGCAGGTACAGACTATGTTAACTATTTATGTGGACATAATATGTTAACTTGCACCACACCGTAGAAATTTCTAACCGGCAGTGGATTAATTAATTTTCTGATTAACACACAAGCTCGAGCGAGCCACGAACGACACGAGGAATACAGGACACTCGCCTCATCCAGCTACTTTAGGGCCAAATCCCTGCTGGTAGCAAGGCACGGAAACTAAGTTGAATGATTGGATTACTAACTGGTTGATAAAAAGAGTTACACAATAGCCATTTATATACCAAACTAACTTGATCCATAAGCCAGATCATAGTAAGAACTCTTTACTGAACCATAACTCTTATCTTCCTAACTTGATATAAATTTTGCTAGCCTAAAAGACCTGCCTCACGTTGTATCCAACACAATTACCTACATTAAGGCTCTTCCTATCGCTAAGCATGTGTTAGCCTATGACTACACAAATGTGCAGTTGTGCACACATAAGGCCGCTATCAAACATTTAGGCTGAGCTCGAACTGTTATCACTGCTCTCGTTTGCTACATCACTGCTAGGCACAGGGCAGACTACATATATGCAGTTCCAACAGAGAAAATTTCAATCATCAAGGCCCCTGAATTACACGCTGTAGCATCCATTAGCTATTGCACTACATTTTAATCAATGGAACCTGAGGGAGATATGTAATTTTGTTGATGCAAATGTCAGCCAGCAAAAAATAAGATTAAATTAAATGGTCATAGTGGAGCAACGCAGGACACTGGTCACCACCAAATGCATGTTAAAGCTTCATTACTCATCTACAAATTTGATTAAGATGAGCGAATACCGAATAGTCCAGCATACACTGACATAATGGAGCCGCTTCAGGCATTGGGTGAGAGCTTCTTCTGCCTGTTGCAATGACTGCTCAAGGCTGCAGATGCCAACCATTTGTTGTTCAGTCAAGGGATCAAGCTGAGGTGTCAGTATCTGCAGCAACAGTGGGAAGTATGTACTTTCATTAGGATATCATTAGTTTACTTCAAGAGTTTGTTTGGCAATTCGGTTCTTGAACCATCAAATTATCCTTTTTTGCAAGAAACTATGAAATGGAAATGACAATTGATTTCGTCTCTATTTTTTTAGGAATAACATTGCTAATGTTCAGTGTAGTTAGATGCACATGTCTTAAAGATCAGAGGGCTGGAAGCCAACCTACTGCTGCTACTCCTTGCTGCCATAGTGCCACTCATCGATGTTCAATGCAAGAAGCAAGCAATCAAGCACAAATTAAGCAATTAACAAAAGGAAACACATACTAACGTAGAGATGGTGACGAGCAACCAACACATTAGGTTGCCTTGGTATTCCAGTAAAAAAAGAACCTTCATCTAATAAAAATATCTCCTTCCTATAGATAGTAGGTATGAACCATAGAACCTAGGCACCAACGAACTATCCAGAGGTACACAACAACCTAAAAATGGAACCCATCAGGGCAACCTAAAGAAGTAACTAAAATCATGAGCAACCTGTAGCAACAACAATAGCAGTTCCAACAACAACATCCTACGATAAACATCATCATACAAAGGAAAAAAGATTGAGCGTGCGCATAGAAAGGCATGAAGGAAGCGATGAGAATAGAGTAGAACCTGAGCTAGGACCAGCCACTAAGAGCCAAGACTATGAGACAACCACGAGCAACAACAACACCAGTTCCAGCAATCCGACAGTCAAGACTCAAGATCACCAGTAGGCGGCGATGACTTTTGGATCCAGCAACAAACACTAACCACATCCTAGAGGAAAATTAGTGTAGATGAGCAGCATGACGACAGAAAACTGACTTCCCTGACATGTAAACAGATTGCGAAACAATACCAGCAGTGTATCTGAAAATTGGATTAGAGATGTTAACAATACGGGCATGCAGTTCCCAAAACACATGTCATAAACAGTACGGGCATGCAGTTCACAAAGTGAAAATCGTAATATGTACAAACCTAATAACAAAGTTAAGTAAGCAACAGAATCTAGCAGATTCGAAGAGCTTATGCTAAATAACATATTTGGTGTGTCAACTGCAGATCTTACTCATCTTCTATAAGTATTTTCAAACATTTTCACTAACTGAGTAACCAACAACAAATATTTCACTTGTTTACCTGAAGGAATATCCATAGCTTTCAAGGGTTGCATCCTCACATAATCAGTTCTCTCTAGCTTCTACACCCTTTAAAAACAAAGATAGGAAGAATAAGTTTCCGAGAGAGATCTCCATAAAATGGAACATGCCAAACTGCTAGAAAGTTAACCTTACAAAGTAATGAACAATATGGGCTAGTATATTCAAAGTATTCAAAGGTGAAAGAAATAGATAATAGATATATCACAAAATTGGTGTAACTATTTGCTAACTAAAATATAAATATCCTAGGTATGCTTAAAGTTCCCAACCTTGCTGCCGCAATCAGCTTATGATCAACGGTGTTTTTCGAAGCAAAAAAGGCAAGGAAATGCTATAACAGAATTATGACTCCAGAAAAAATATTGGTCAATCAATAGAAATCAGAGGATGACTGTAAGTGATGCATCTAAAGAAAATATGACATCAAACATTGGCCAATTAATAGAAATCAAAGCATGTCTCAACACAATAATAAAAATCCACTCATAGAGTTTGATGCCAACCTAAAAGGATTAAGATGTCATACGGTCGAAAGAAAAGCATACAATTTTGCAATGCAGTTTTTTTGGTGACTCACGATATAATGATACGTGAAGCTCTAATGTAAGTTCAGAACATATTTGTACCTCAAAGTTAGAGCATATTTGTGCTTGTCGCTGCCTCCATTATCATAGACGCCTCTCGCTGTCGACACCACTCTCGAAATTAGCCACTCAAAATCACCAATCCTAGTACCCTACGAAAAACAATTCCAATAATTGACCTAAGTAAATTAAGCCATTTTGTCTCGACGTAAAAGAATTGTTTTTATTGTACCACAGAGTGTGCATACCTATTGATTCATGGCTCATTTTTATGTACTCTTTCCACAATATTTCCAACATAAAACATACTAGAGAAAACATAAATAATTCATTTTATAAAAAAAAAAAGTAACTCAATGCAGCATACATGCTGCCTCTGTTACTTTTATCCAACAGAATAGAGTTAACATCAGGGAGAGAGTGTGAACTGCAGTGCCCATTTAAATAGTTTACTTGCATATGATCTGAAATATGGACATAAATACTGAATGTCACATGGCATCATCTTTTTAACCGAACTAAACCTCCAATTAGATCTGGCATTAACCAAAAATATGGCCTTAACTAAACCATATCAGTACCCAAAACACAACCAACTACCTATACACAATCAGATAGAAGCAGAAAGGACAACCTGAGATCTGACCAAGTCACAAAATTATATATTGTTCTCATCCAAAATGAGTTGCTTCCTGAGCCGAGAGGATGAACAGATCAACATATTTAATCAAATAGATCTTGAGCGGATGAATAGGTAAAACCACAAAAGGGAGAGGGAGAATGCCTATATGTGCTCCATTGGAATGCTTCAAGGGCTCCAACGCTAAACAGATCAATATGAAAACGCACAAATCAGACACAAATCAACTCACCCACATTACCAATATAAGGAACAAACATGAACCACCGACCTCCACGGCGACCGGAGAGGAGAAGAGACGGGGCTACGGCCGACAATGCTTGTTCGTGGAGAAGAGGAGGGGCCCCTGTCCAAAAAATAGAAGAAATCAAAATGGGGAGTTATTTCTAATTAGGCAAGAAAATGAACCGGTCTAGACCTCTTCAGCTATTTACCATGTTATTAGCCAGACCCAAAGTTGGCAGCTAATCTGGCACTACACTCCAACATGCAAGAACAACAATAAAAAGAACAATTTCGTACCTAAACTCCTACCACTTGAGGACAGGGGGAAAAAGCTAACCATGCAAAGGAACAAAAGGCCCTGGCTCCCAGACAAAACTGTCCTCCTCCATGACAAATAAAGGCTAGGTACCCAACAAAGCAAGAAAGACAAAAAAAATTTCTTTCGATGCAATCTAGCTAAACATCAGCATCTCCTCAACAGGAAGGCTCAGATTCCACCTTTATAGAAGACAAGCAAAATCCAGATCACTATGTAATGTTGTTATTCAGTATTTTGGTAAAACACAACAAAGAGCTTTGTATTTAGTATTTTGCTAGCTGCTTGCCCCCTGCTTGAAATGCGTACAGATGGACATGGATACATTATGGAAAGAGAGAGCATTAGGGGGGAGGGGGGTTATCTAGCCCACCACCAAAGACGCAGGGGCATCCAAACTTGTCCGCTCCAGCAAAGGTCAACTCCATCAGAGGAAAGGAGTGGCAGGCAGGGCAAGCCAACGCCGACGAGGTGCCTACCCGGCCTACCTGCATGAGGAAGAAACCAAGCTCATGGCCATCTGTGAGAGGGGGGAGAGCAGTGAGAAGGGGAAGTGCAAATCGAACCAAAGATGGGTCCCCACCTTGACCTTGAGGAGGAGCAGCGCCGGCACTATGGTCAGATCAGAGCAGCAGTGAGCAGCATCGCGGCGCGGCAGTGGCACCGGCAGGAGGGGCTCCACGATGAGGAGGGATCTGCCTGCTGCCGCCGCTCGGGAGCTTGGGTATATGCCAAGGTCCAAGCCTCCTCATCGAGTGGCCGCGGTCCCTGGCAGCACGGTCATCGGCCATGGCGAGCGGGACGGGCGGGGCGGGGCGGCGGGGCATCAACCACGGCGAGCGGGACAAACAGGGCGGGGCTGGCGAGGCCGCGGGGCATCGGCCACTGCGAGCGGGACGGGCGAGGCAGGACGGCGGGGTCGTGGTCATCGGCCACAGCCACGGCGAGCACGACGACGGGGCAGGGCGGGCGAGGCGGCGGGGCGTGGCGGGGAGAGGAGGCGCGTGGGAGGGTGCTACGTCTCCAGCTTGCGTTGGTTTTCTTGAGCAGAAAAGGGTGATGCAGCAATAGTAGCGTAAGTATTTCCTTCAATTTTTGAGAATCAAGGCATCAATCCAGTAAGAGGCTCCTCAAAAGTCCCACGCACCTACACAAACAAACCAAGAACTCGCAACCAACACAATAAAGGGGTTGTCAATCCCTTCACGGTCACTTGCGAAAGTGAGATCTAATAGAGATAGTATGATAAGATAAATATATTTTTGGTATTTTATAATATAGATGCAAAAAGTAAATATGCAAATAAAAGTATATTGGAAGCAAATATGATAAGAGATAGACCCGGGGGCCATAAGTTTCACTAGAGGCTTCTCTCGAGATAGCATAAGTATTACGGTGGGTGAACAAACTGTCGAGCAATTGATAGAAAAGCGAATAATTATGAGATTATCTAGGCATGATCATGTATATAGGCATCACGTCCGTGACAAGTAGACCGACTCCTGCCTGCATCTACTACCATTACTCCACACATCGACCGACTCCTATCTGCATCTAGAGTATTAAGTTCATAAGAACAGAGTAACGCCTTAAGCAAGATGACATGATGTAGAGGGATAAACTCATGCAATATGATATAAACCTCATCTTTTTATCCTCGCTGGCAACAATACAATACGTGCCTTGCAACCCTTTCTGTCACTGGGTAAGGAGACCGCAAGATTGAACCCAAAGCTAAGCACTTCTCCCATGGCAAGAAAGATCAATCTAGTAGGCCAAACCAAACTGATAATGCGAAGAGACTTGCAAAGATAACTCAATCATACATAAAAGAATTCAGAAGAGATTCAAATATTTCTCATAGATAAACTTGATCATAAACCCACAATTCATCGGATCTCGACAAACACAACGCAAAAAGAGATTACATCAAATAGATCTCCATAAAAGAGGGGGAGAACATTGTATTGAGATCCAAAAAGAGAGAAGAAGCTATCTAGCTAATAACTATGGACCCGAAGGTCTGTGGTAAACTACTCACAACTCATCGGAAGGGCTATGGTGTTGATGTAGAAGCCCTCCGTGGTGGATTCCCCCTCCGGCAGAACGCCGGCGATGACTCCAAGATGGGATCTCATGGATACAGAAGGTTACGGCGGTGGAAATTGTGTTTCGGGTGCTTCCTAGATGTTTTTGGGGTATGTAGGCTTATATAGGAGGAAGAAGTACGTCGGTGGCCGCCCAAGGGGCCCACGAGACAGGGGGCGCGCCCTATAGGGGGGCGCCCTACCCTCTTGTGGTCGCCTCGGCTGCTTCTTGACTTGCACTCCAAGTCCCCTGGATCATGTTCGTTCCAAAAATCACGTATCAAGCATCCCCAAGCTTAATTCCTTCTCGTCCTCGAGTAGGTAAATGATAAAAAGAGAATTTTTGATGTGGAATGCTACCTAGCATAATTTATAATGTAATTTTCTTTATTGTGGCATGAATGTTCAGATCCAAATGATTCAAAATAAAAGTTCATATTGACATAAGAAATAGTAATACTTCTAGCATACTAATCAAAGTAATCATGTCTTCTCAAAATAACATGGCAAAAGAAAGTTCATCCCTACAAAATCATATAGTTAGGCTATGCTTCATTTTCGTCACACAAAGATGTTCCCAACTTCTATACCCCCGATGACAAGCCAAGCAATTGTTTCATACTTAAATAATTTCAAACTTTTTCAACCTTCACGCAATACATGAGCGTGAGCCATGGATATAGCACTATGGGTGGAATAGAATATGATGATGGGGATTGTGTGGAGAAGACAAAAAAAAGAGAAAGTCTCACATTGACGAGGATAATCAACGGGATATGGAGATGTCGATCAATTGATGTCAACATGAGGAGTAGGGATTGCCATACAACGGATGCACTAGAGCTATAAATTAATGCTCAACAAAAGAAAACTAGTGGGTGTGCATCCAACTTGCTTGCTCACGAAGACCTAGGGCATTTGAGGAAGCCCATCGTAGGAATATACAAGCCAAGTTCTATAATGAAAAATTCCCACTAGTATAAAAAAGACAACCTATGAGACTCACTATATGAAAAACATGGTGCTACTTTGAAGCACAATATATGAGACTCACTACATGAAGAACAATGTGCTACTTTGAAGCACAAGTGTGGAAAAGAGATAGTAACATTGTCCTTTTTATTTATTTTATTTTTCTTTTTTTCTTTTTTTTATTTTTTGGGCTTTTTTTCCTTTTTGGCCTTTCTTCTTTTTTTCCTTTTTTTGGGCAATGCTCTAATAATGATGATCATCACACTTTCATTGATTACAACATATGAATTACAAATCGAAACTAGAACAAGGTATGACTCTATATGAATGCCTCCGACGGTGTACCGGGATGGTGCAATGAATCAAGAGTGACATGTATGAAAAATAATGCATGGTGGCTTTGCCACAAATACGATGTCAACTACATGATCATGCAATGGCAATATGACAAAAGTAAAGTATGTCATGATGATAAACGGGACGGTGGAAAGTTGCATGGCAATATATCTCGGAATGGCTATGGAAATGCCATAATAGGTAGGTATGGTGGCTGTTTTGAGGAAGATACAAGGAGGTTTATGTGTGATAGAGCGTATCATATCACGGGGTTTGGATGCACCGGCGAAGTTTGCGCCAACTCTCAAGGTGAGAAAGGGCAATGCACGGTACCGAAGAGGCTAGCAATGGTGGAAAGGTAAAAATGAGTATAATCCATGGACTCAATATTAGTCAAAAGAACTCATATACTTATTGCAAAAATTTAGAAGTCATCAAAAATCAAGCACTACACGCATGCTCCTATGGGGGTAGATTGGTAGGAATATACCATAGCTCATCCCCGACCGCCACTCATAAGGATGTACAAGCGAGGTACACTTCATGTTTCAAATTTGTTACACAACTTTAACCATACGTGCATGCTACGGGATTTGCTAACTTCAACACAAGCATTCTTTAAATTCATAATCACCCAACTAGCATGACTTTAATATCAATACCTCCATATATCAGAACAATTATCAAGCATCAAATTGATCATAGCATCCAATTCACTTCCTATGATAGTTTTTATTATACCCAACTTGGATGCTCATCATTCTAGGACCAAATTTGTAACCAAAGCAAATACCATGCTGTTCTAAAAGACTCTCAAAATAATATAAGTGAATCATGAGAGACTAACAATTTCTATAAAATCAAACCACCGCCATGCTCTAAAAGATATAAGTGAAGCACTAGAGCAAAAACTATCAAGCTCAAAAGATATAAGTGAAGCACATAGAGTATTCTAACAAAATTCTAATCAAATAGGCTTATCCCAAAAGGTGTGTACAACAAGGATGATTGTGGTAAACTAAAAAGCAAATACTAATATAATACACGACGCTCCAAGCAAAACACATATCATGTGGCGAATGAAAATATAGCTCCAAGTAAAGTTACCAATGAACGAAGACGAAAGAGGGGATGCCTTCCCGGGGCATCCCCAAGCTTAGGCTTTTGGCTATCCTTGAATATCTTGGGGTGCCATGGGCATCCCCAAGATTAGTCTCTTGTCACTCCTTATTCCATAATCCATAAAAGCTTTACTCAAAACTTGAAAACTTCACAGCACAAAACTCAACAGAAAATCTTATAAGCTCCGTTAGTGAAAGAAAACAAAACCACCACATAAGGTACTGTAATGAACTCATTCTTTATTTATTTGGGTGTTAAACCTACTTTATTCCAACTTCTCTATGGTTTATAAACTATTTTACTAGCCATAGATGCATCAAAATAAGCAAACAACACACGAAAAACAAAATCTGTCAAAAACAGAACAGTCTGTAGCAATCTGTAACTAATGCAAACTTCTGGAACTCTACAAATCCTACCAAAATAGGACGTACTGGAAAATTTGTTTATTGATCATCAGAAAAAAGAATCAATGCAAAAGCACGTTTCTGCGATTTATTGATTTTTTTCTCGTGAGCGCAAAGTTTCTGTTTTTCAGCAGAATCAAATCAACTATCATCATAGTTTATCCTATAAGTTCTACTTGGCACAAACACTAATTAAAAGATAAAAACACATCTAAACAGAAAGTAGATGCAAAATTTATTACTAGACAGGAGAAAAAACAAAGAACACAAAGAAAATTGGGTTGCCTCCCAACTAGCGCTATCGTTTAACGCCCCTAGCTAGGCATAAAAGCGAAGATAGATCTAAGTAGTGACATCTTTAATTTTCAGTTTTTTAGCGGAGTCATGCTCGAATCTAGGAAGTTCTTTACGTTTCCCTTCATACTCAAAATTTTTTAGATCTAAAGAATCCAACCGCTTATTGCAAAGAGTAATCAACATATTCATGCGGTGAAGATTCCCGCTAACACTTTTAAGGGGCTCAAGAGATTTTTGTAAAAAAAATTAACTTTGCAAATTTTTCCAAACACTAGTGTTTCTTCTTGGGTAGGATGCGATCCTCCCTTTTGAGGTAGTGTTCCCACTATTCCCTCTATAATTTCATGAGCAATACAAGGATCAATTTCAATAAAATTTCCCTTGGCAATACAATCCAAGAGTTGTCTATGCGCCATATTCAGCCCAACATAAAAATTGCGACGAAGAATTCTAAAGTTCACCTCTAGGGTGCACTTGTGATAAGATTCCATCATCCTATACCAAGCATCTTTTAAGTTTTCTACTTGCCTTTGCTTGAAGTGAAGAACTTCAAACTCGGGAGACATAGGAGCGGATAAGGAACTAGCCATAATGACGAGGTAAATGAGCAAACAAAAAAAGGCAAGCAAAAAGAGAGGAGAGAGATTGGGAAAGAGAGGGAAAATAAAACGGCAAGGGTGAAGTGGGGAGAGGAAAATGAGAGGCAAATGGCAAATAATGTAAATGTGAGGGAGATAGGTTTGTGATGGGTACTTGGCATGTCCTGACTTGAGCGAAGACCTCCCCAGCAACGACGCCAGAAATCCTTCTTGCTATGTCTTGAGCTTGCGTTGGTTTTTCTTGAAGAGGAAAGGGTGATGCAGCAATAGTAGCGTAAGTATTTCCCTCAGTTTTTGAGAACCAAGGTATCAATCTAGTAGGAGGCTCCTCAAAAGTCCCACACACCTACACAAACAAACCAAGAACTCGCAACCAACGCAATAAAGGGGTTGTCAATCCCTTCACGGCCACTTGCAAAAGTGAGATCTGATAGAGATAGTATGATAAGATAAATATATTTTTGGTATTTTATAATATAGATGCAAAAAGTAAAGATGCAAATAAAAGTAGATTGGAAGCAAATATGATAAGAGATAGACCCGGGGGCCATAGGTTTCACTAGAGGCTTCTCTCGAGATATGATGACCCGCAAGTATACGGGATAGTTGTAGCCTCTTTCGATAAGTAAGAGTGTCGAACCCAACGAGGGGCTAAAGGTAGAACAAATACTCTCTCAAGTCCTATGGGCCACTGATACGACTCTACGCACACTTGACGTTCGCTTTACCTAGAACAAGTATGAAACTAGAAGTACTTTGTAGGTGTGACGGGATAGGTTTGCAAGAAAGTAAAGAACACGTAAATATAAACTAGGGGCTGTTTAGATAAAAACACAACTAAAGTAAATATGGCGAGTGTGAAAAAGTGGTGGTAGGAGTTGTGAAATTGTCCCTAGGCAATTGACTATGTTACTAGACCGGTAATCACTATTGCAATTCTATTTGAGGGAGAGGCATAAGCTAACATACTTTCTCTACTTGGATCATATGCACTTATGATTGGAACTCTAGCAAGCATCCGCAACTACTAAAGATCATTAAGGTAAAACCCAACCATAGCATTAAAGCATCAAGTCCCCTTTATCCCATACGCAAACAACCTACTTACTCGGGCCTGTGCTTCTGTCACTCACGCCACCCACCATAAGCAAATCATAAACATATTGCAAACCCTACAACGGGAATCCCTCACGCTTGCGCCAGACGGAGGGCACAATAGGACACCACCAATAATAAAACATGCAACTCAAACCAATCATAGCAATTCATCAATCACCGATAGGACAATAGGAATCTACTCAGACATCATAGGATGACAACACATCATTGGAAAAAAATATGAAGCATAAAGCACCATGTTCAAGTAGAGGGTACAGCGGTATGCGGGAGAGTGGACCGATGTAGATAGAGGGGGGAAGGTAATGGAGATGTTGGTGAAGATGGCAGAGGTGTTGGTGAAGATCGCGGTGATGATGATGGTCCCCGGTGGCGTTCCGGCGCCACCGGAAGCAAGGGGGAGAGAGCCCCCCTTCTTCTTTTTTTTCCTTGACCTCCTCCCTAGATGGGAGAAGGGTTTCCCCTCTGGTCCTTGGCTCCCATGGCTTGGGAGGGGCGAGAGCCCCTCCGAGATTGGATCTATCTCCCTGTTTCTACGTTGGCTGATTCTACCCCTTCACCGTTTCCTTTATATCCGGAGATCCGTAACTCCGATTGGGGTGAATCTTTCGCCCAGATCTTTCTCATAAAATTAGCTTTCTTGCGCCAGAAGGAGAGCATCAACCGCCTTACGGTGGGCTCACGAGGGTCAGGGGCGCGCCTGGGGGGGTAGGGCACGCCCCCCTACCTCGTGCCCACCCCGGACACCGTTTCGCGTTGATTCCACTTCCCAAAAATCATAAATATGCCAAAAAAATCTTCGCCCGTTTTTATCCCATTTGGACTCCGTTTGATATTGGGTTTCTGCGAAACAAAAAACAAGCAACAGACAGGAACTGGCACTGGGCACTGGATCAATATGTTAGTCCCAAAAATAATATAAAAAGTTGCCAAAAAGTATATGAAAGTGAATAATATTGGCATGGAACAATCAAAAATTATAGATACGACGGAGACGTATCAGCATCCCCAAGCTTAATTCCTGCTCGTCCTCGAGTAGGTAAATGATAAAAAAAGATAATTTTTGATGTGGAATTCTACCTAGCATAATCTTGATCATATGTTTAATCATGGCATGAATATTAAGACACGAGTGATTCAAAGAAATAGTCTATCATTTGACATAAAAACAATAATACTTCGAGCGTACCAATAAAGCAATCATGTCTTTTCAAAACAACAAGGCCAAAGCAAGCTTATCCCTACAAAATCATATAGTTTGGCCATGCTTCATTTTCGTGACACAAAATGCCCCCATCATGCACAACCCCGATGATGAGCCGAGCAATTGGTTCATACTTTTTAACGCGCTTCAGCTTTTTCAACCCTCACGCAATACATGAGCGCAAGCCATGGATATAGCACTATAGGTGGAATAGAATATAATGATGGAGGTTATGTGGAGAAGGCAAAAAAGGAGAAAGTCTCACATCGACGCGGCTAATCAACGGGCTATGGAGATGCCCATCAATTGATGTCAATGCGAGGAGTAGGGATTGCCATGCAACGGATGCACTAAGAGCTATAAGTGTATGAAAGCTCAACAAAAGAAACTAAGTGGGTGTGCATCCAACTTGCTTGCTCATGAAGACCTAGGGCATTTGAGGAAGCCCATCGTTGGAATATACAAGCCAAGTTCTATAATGAAAATTCCCACTAGTATATGAAAGTGACAACATAGGAGACAATCTATATGAAGAACATGGTGCTACTTTGAAGCACAAGATATGAGACTCACTACATGAAGAACATGGTGCTACTTTGAAGCACAAGTGTGGAAAAAGAGATAGTAACATTGCCCCTTTTTTTTCTCTTTTTTTGGGTGGGCTTCTTTGGCCCCCTTTTTTTATGGGGCAATGTTCTATAATGATGATCATCACACTTTTATTTACTTACAACTCGATATTACAACTCGATATCTAGAACAAAGATATGACTCTATATGAATGCCTCCGGCGGTGTATCGGGATGGTGCAATGAATCAAGAGTGACATGTATGAAAAATAATGCATGGTGGCTTTGCCACAAATACGATGTCAACTACATGATCATGCAATGGTAATATGACAAAAGTAATGTATGTCATGAATATGATGATGGAAGTTGCATGGCAATATATCTCGGAATGGCTATGAAAATGCCATGATAGGTAGGTATGGTGGCTGTTTTGAGGAAGATATAATGAGGCTTATGTGTGATAGAGTGTATCGTATCACGGGGTTTGGATGCACCGGCAAAGTTTGCACCAACTCTCTAGGTGAGAAAGGGCAATGCACGGCACCGAAGAGGCTAGCAATGATGGAAAGGTAAAAGTGCGTATAATCCATGGACTCACATTAGTCATAAAGAACTCATATACTTATTGCAAAAGTTTATTAGCCCTCAAAGCAAAGTACTACTATGCATGCCCCTAGGGGGATAGATTGGTAGGAAAAGACCATCGCTCGTCCCTGACTGCCACTCATAAGGAAGACAATCAAAGAAACACCCCATGCTTCAAATTTGTCACACAACGGTTACCATACGTGCATGCTACGGGACTTGCAAACCTCAACACAAGTGTCTCTAGAATCCAAAACCACCCACTAGCATGACTCTAATATCACCATCTTTATATCGCAAAACTATTGCAAGGAATCAAACATATCATATTCAGCGATCTACAAGTTTATGTAGGATTTTATGACTAACCATGTGAATGACCAATTCTTGTCATCTCTCTAAATAGATATAAGTGAAGCAAGAGAGTTTAATTCTTTCTACAAAAGATATGCCCATGCTCTAAAAAATATAAGTGAAGCAAAAGAGCATTCTACAAATGGCGGTTTTCGATGTAAAGAGAAACAGGCAATCCAGACTTCAAATGATATAAGTGAAGCACATGAAGCGTTCTATAAAGCCATACTCGAAAAATTTAAGTGAAGTGCAATGAGCATTCTATAAATCAACCAAGGATTATCTCATACCAGCATGGTGCATAAAAGAAAAATAAAAACCTAATTGCAAAAGACGCTCCAAGACTTGCACATAATGCATGAACGAAACGAATCCGAAAACATACCGATACTTGTTGAAGAAAGAGGGGATGCCTCCCCAGCATCCCCAAGCTTAGACGCTTGAGTCTCCTTGAATATTTACTTGGGGTGCCTCGGGCATCCCCAAGCTTGAGCTCTTTCCTCTCTTCCTTCTTCTCACATCGAAACATACTCGATTAGACACTACATCCATACAAAACTTCAACAGAAAACTCGGTAAGATCCGTTAGTATAATAAAGCAAATCACCACTCTAAGTACTATTGCAAACCAATTCATATTTTGTTTTTGCATTGTGTCTACTGTAATATAACTTTTCCATGGCTTAATCCACTAATATAAATTGATAGATTCATCAAAACTAGCAAACTATGCATCAAAAACAGAATCTGTCAAAAACATAACAGTCTGTAGCAATCTGAACATCCACCATACTTATTGTACCCCAAAAATTCTACCAAAATTAGGAAAAATAAAAAAGTTGTATAGCAAGACAGTGCAAAAGGAATCAGAACCAATTGACGTTCCAGTTAAAAACGTAAAATCGTGCACTACAGCCAAAGTTTCTGTCCTGCACCGTACACACCAACAAGCATTGTAAACATCCTAAAGGCAAACCTTGGCATATTATTTTTATAATACAATGGAATTGTATAAGGGGATAATTATTTTTGATGAAAAGTTTCTGTAATCAAGATTCACAAAGTTTCCGTGAGCATGAACAAAGTTCAAGGCTAGCTCCCACTTCAACAATGCTTGTCTTTCTTACTTTCACTTTCCTTTTTGAAAAGTTTTTAGGTTCCTCTCTTTATTTTTTTGTTTTTAAACTATATGAAAGCAATCAACAGAAATAAATGACTCTCTAAAACTTCCGGGTTGTCTCCCTTGCAGCGCTTTCTTTAAAGCCATTAAGCTAGACATATAGTGCTCAAGTAATGAATCCACCCGGATCCCAAGGTATATCAAAGCCAATTTTAATTAACAATTATTTGTAATTTAGTAGTGAGCACAAAGTAACATATATCAAGCAACAACAAAGTATAACTCTCTTCCTATGCATCGGCATGTTGTAAGAGAGCAATTCATGCACACATAGTAAAGGCCAATGCATAGTATAAACAGTTTCTTGCAATTTTATCATGTTGGAAACATAGAGAGGTGGAGATATAGTTCCTATCTCATAATAATTGCAAGTAGGAGCAGCAAGCACATGCATATTATATCTATCAAAATCATCATGTGCAACGGTAAAAGGCAACCCATCAATGTAATCCTTAATAAGTGCAAACTTCTCCGATATAGTGTAATCGGGAGAATTCAAAAAAATAATAGGACTATCATACGTGGGTGCAATAGCAACAATTTCAT
The DNA here is from genome assembly GCA_963921465.1 of Triticum timopheevii. Classification (NCBI taxonomy): domain Eukaryota; kingdom Viridiplantae; phylum Streptophyta; class Magnoliopsida; order Poales; family Poaceae; genus Triticum; species Triticum timopheevii. The sequence continues at coordinate 502,389,436 of OY997272.1, forward strand.
GTTTAACATAAGGAACTATAGCAAGTTCATCTCCATACACATCATTCATATTGGCATCTTGGTCACAAGCATAGCAAGCATCATCAAAAAGGGGTATTTCAAGAGAATCAACGGGATCATAACAATCATCATAGCAATCATTATAGCAATCATCATAGCAATCATCCTTCAGTAAGCACGAAGGGGAATTAAATAAAGTATGAGTTGGAGGGTTACTCTCATTAGAAGGTGGGCACGGGTGATCAATCCGCTCTTCCTCCTTTTGTTCTTCGCTCTCCTCATCATCTTTTTCATTTAATGAGCTCACAGTTTCATCAATTTCTTCTTCCATAGCTTCCTGTAAAATATTAGTCTCTTCTTGGACAGCGTTAACTTTCTTCATAAAAGCATTAATATAGTAATTGTATTCATAATTTTCATAGCAATATCCAAGTATAGCAAGATTTTCAGGCCTATAACCATCATCATCAAAAGCTTCATACTTTTCAAACAAAGCTTCAATATCATAGGCAGCCTTAAAAGCAACAAATTCTTCTATTTGTTCCACATCATAGTAATCATATATACCATTAGCATAAGAAGCTAAGGTTTCATTATCGTTAAATTTGCATGAAAAGGGGAGGTGTGGAGCCTCCATCCTAGAGCAACAAGTAATATAATATCTCATGCATAGATTTCAGGCATACCAACGCAACATAATAAATTGATCCCTAATAGTTTCCCTTTTTGTGTCGAGCGATAATCCCTAAAGTATTCACGTTGATCCAACGTGTCTCCCATTATAAAGTTGAATGGGGCTTTCTCAGGATTATCAAAGTAGTACACAATATCTTTCGCATAATGAGAATCGAGGGTTTTAGGAGTTACCCCATCCTCATGAGTAGCAAGTACAGCTAATTTTTTTGGTATTTTGCGTTCCATATCCATAATTAAAGATAGAGAACAACTAAGAACAGCAAATAAAAATTACTTAGTGATAAAGCAAACAAGCACACACGAGAATATTCACCCCACGCTATTGCTCCCCGGCAACGACGCCAGAAAAAGGTCTTGATGACCCGCAAGTATACGGGATAGTTGTATCCTCTTTCGATAAGTAAGAGTGTCGAACCCAACGAGGAGCTAAAGGTAGAACAAATACTCTATCAAGTCCTATCGGCCACTCATACGACTCTACGCACGCTTGACGTTCGCTTTACCTAGAACAAGTATGAAACTAGAAGTACTTTGTAGGTGTGGCGGGATAGGTTTGCAAGAAAGTAAAGAACACGTAAATATAAACTAGGGGCTGTTTAGATAAAAACACAACTAAAATAAATATGGCGAGTGTGGAAAAGTGGTGGTAGGAGTTGTGAAATTGTCCCTAGGCAATTGACTATGTTACTAGGCCGGTAATCACTATTGCAATTCTATTTGAGGGAGAGGCATAAGCTAACATACTTTCTCTACTTGGATCATATGCACTTATGATCGGAACTCTAGCAAGCATCCGCAACTACTAAAGATCATTAAGGTAAAACCCAACCATAGCATTAAAGCATCAAGTCCCCTTTATCCCATACGCAAACAACCTACTTACTCGGGTCTGTGCTTCTGTCACTCACGCCACCCACCATAAGCAAATCATAAACATATTGCAAACCCTACAGCGGGAATCCCTCATGCTTGCGAGACACGGAGGGCACAATAGGACAGCACCAATAATAAAACATGCAACTCAAACCAATCATAGCAATTCATCAATCACCGATAGGACAATAGGAATCTACTCAGACATCATAGGATGGCAACACATCATTGGAAAATAATATGAAGCATAAAGCACCATGTTCAAGTAGAGGGTACATCGGGATGCGGGTGAGTGGACCGCTATAGATAGAGGGGGGAAGGTGATGGAGATCTTGGTGAAGATGGCAGAGGTGTTGGTGAAGATCGCGGTGATGATGATGGCCCCCGGCGGCGTTCCGGCGCCACCGGAAGCAAGGGGGAGAGAACCCCCCTTCTTCTTATTCTTCCTTGACCTCCTCCCTAGATGGGAGAAGGGTTTCCCCTCTGGTCCTTGGCTCCCATGGCTTGAAAGGGGCGAGAGCCCCTCCGATATTGGATCTATCTCTCTGTTTCTGCGTTCTCTGCGTTGGCTGATTCTACCCCTTCACCGTTTCCTTTATATCCGAAGATCCGTAACTCCGATTGGGGTGAATCTTTCGCCCAGATCTTTCTCATAAAATTATCTTTCTTGCACCAGAAGGAGAGCGTCAACTGCCTTACGGTGGGCTCATGAGGGTCAGGGGCGCGCTTGGGGGGGGGTATGGCGCGCCCCCCTACCTCGTGCCCACCCCGGACACCGTTTCGTGTTGATTCCACTTCCCAAAAATCATAAATATTCCAAAAAAATCTCCGTCCGTTTTTATCCCGTTTGGACTCCCTTTGATATTGGGTTTCTGCGAAACAAAAAACATGCAACAGATAGGAACTGGCACTGGGCACTGGATCAATATGTTAGTCCCAAAAATAATATAAAAAGTTGCTAAAAAGTATATGAAAGTGAATAATATTGGCATGGAACAATCAAAAATTATAGATACGACGGAGACGTATCAAGATAGCATAAGTATTACGGTGGGTGAACAAATTACTGTCGAGCAATTGATAGAAAAGCGAATAATTATGAGATTATCTAGGCATGATCATGTATATGGGCATCACGTCCGTGACAAATAGACCGACTCCTGCCTGCATCTACTACCATTACTCCACACATCGACCGACTCCTGCCTGCATCTAGAGTATTAAGTTCATAAGAACAGAGTAACGCCTTAAGCAAGATGACACGATGTAGAGGGATAAACTCATGCAATATGATATAAACCCCATCTTTTTATCCTTGATGGCAACAATACAATACGTGCCTTGCAACCCTTTCTGTCACTGGGTAAGGACACCGCAAGATTGAACCCAAAGCTAAGCACTTCTCCCATGGCAAGAAAGATCAATCTAGTAGGCCAAACTAAACTGATAATTCGAAGAGACTTGCAAAGATAACTCAATCATACATAAAAGAATTCAGAGGAGATTCCAATATTTCTCATAGATAAACTTGATCATAAACCCACAATTCATTGGATCTCGACAAACACACGACAAAAAGAGATTACATCAAATAGATCTCCACAAGAGAGGGGGAGAACATTGTATTGAGATCCAAAAAGAGAGAAGAAGCCATCTTGCTAATAACAATGGACCCGAAGGTCTATGGTAAACTACTCACAACTCATGGGAAGGGCTATGGTGTTGATGTAGAATCCCTCCGTGGTGGATTCCCCCTCCGGCAGAATGCCGGCGACGGCTCCAAGATGGGACCTCGCGGATACAGAAGGTTACGGCGGTGGAAATTGTGTTTCGGGTGCTTCCTGGATGTTTTCGGGGTATGTAGGCTTATATAGGAGGAAGTACGTCGGTGGCCGCCCGAGGGGCCCACGAGACAGGGGGGCGCGCCCTATAGGGGGGGGGGGGCTACCCTCTCGTGGCCTCCTCGGATGCTTCTTGACTTGCACTCCAAGTCCGCTGGATCACGTTCGTTCCAAAAATCACGCTTCCGAAGGTTTCATTCCGTTTGGACTCCGTTTGATATTCCTTTTCTTCGAAATACTGAAATAGGCAAAAAAAATAGCAATACGGACTGGGCCTCCGGTTAGTAGGTTAGTCCCAAAAATGATAATAATGTGTAAAATAAAGCCCATAAACATCCAAAAGGGGTAATATAATAGCATGGAACAATCAAAAAATTATAGATACGTTGAAGACGTATCAGAGGGGAGGGGAGAGGAGGCGCACGAGAGGGCCCCGGCTAGGGTTGTCTCCACGGGAGCCGGCCCTTTTATACCCCCTGTGAGTGAAATGATGAAAATGTCCCTGGCGGGACAGGCTATTTATGCGCGTTGGCACAAAACGGGAGTAACTATTCATTCCTATAGTTCTCATCCTAGATCCGACGGTGGAGGTCATCCAGCGGCTCGATCCGACGGACGGAATCGCATCAAGGAAACGAGATGGACGGTCGAATGTTCGAAATAGCTGAGAAGCCTTGTAGGAACATCCATATCTTATTTCTGGATACGGGGGCCGGGAACACCCCTAAAGCAAATCAATTGTTTAGTCGTGTGCGGTTCAACCCTCAACCGTTTACTCCTCCGGTCATATTGTCGTAGTGCTTAGGTGAAGCCCTGCGTGGATCACTTCACCAACACTGTTATCACGCCGTCGTGCTGACGGAACTCATCAACTCCATCGACACTCTACTGGATCAAGAGTTCGAGGGACGTCATCGAGCTGAACGTGTGCAGAACTCGGAGGTGCCGTACATTCGGTACTTGATCGGTTGATTCGAGAAGACGTTCGACTACATCAACCGCATTAAATTGACGCTTCCGCTTTCGTTCTACGAGGGTACATGGACACACTCTCCCCCTCTCATTACTATGCATATCCTAGAGAGATCTTGCGTGAGCGTAGGAATTTTTTTGAAATTGCATGCTACGTTTCCCTAAAGCCTCCGTACTGCCCCTCACCGACGTCGCGAACACGTCTTTGCCGCTTGGTTTTCCTCTGCCAAGGCGCGAAGGCCAGACACGTTTTTGGGTCGCCGAACGTTGCCGTGATCGCGCCGTCCACTCCGCGCCCCTCGGCCGTCATCAATCTCAACGTCACGCCAGGGTCCAGCAACGGCGGCCAACCTTTCGTCGAGATGCAAAGAAAGCAAGCATGACCGCCGTCTATGGGCATGATGTCGTCGCCTCGCGTCCTGTTCGACGAAATGCCAACACCAACGCCAATAGTTGGCGACCCCTTCTACAACCAGTTCATGGAGGATGTCATCTACGAGGGTGGGCATGACGATGCCTACGATCCCGACGAGACCCAAAGTCAGGATGACCGCGCCTAGTACGTGGCCGATGAAGACACCGAGGCCCAGGACCATGCTGACTACGACCATGGTGACTTGCAGCATGAAGATGATGACATCTATTGTGAAGGTGATGGTGATGAAGAAGATGAAGGCATTGATATTGAGAGTGAGCCATTGTTCATCGACGAGCTCACCCAAAGAGCGAAAGCACAAAAGAGGAAGAAGAGCATTCGCACGGGATCATACTCACAAGAGGAGGACAAGTTGATTTGCCAAAGTTGGATGGAGGTTGGCCAAGATCCGAGGACCGGTGCGCAACAAAAGGGACTTGTTTTCTGGACAAGAGTTCACAAAACATTCCATGAAGTTGTTTGCGCCCAACCAATTTACGAGTGACCATGGCATCACCTCGATTCAAAAAGAGGTGTTTTTTCATCCAACAAGAATGCAACAAGTATTGTGTCGCACTTGAGAGCGTTGAAGCACGTCCCGTGAGTGGCCTCGGCATTGGGGACATGGTATGCTCTCTTATCTTTCGTTGCTACGGCCATGAGACCTCGGCCTTCTATATGTTTTGCATGTTAAAATAGTTGTTGATTGTGCAGGCATTCCAATCTTTGGAAGCATTCAAGGCCCGGCACAATGACAAGCCATTCACTCTTACGCATTGTTGGATGCTTATAAACAATTGCCCTAAGTTCAAGGATCAATACCGTGAACTTCAAAGGAAGAGAGGCAAGAAGACGGCCGTGTTGGCTGGAGGTGGAGATGGTGAGGCGTTGAAGAGGACGAGGGGCAAGACCAACTCCAAGATGGACGACATACGTGACGCGTCATCCATGGCCTTGCATGAGACTTTGCACGGTATGATGTCTCAAAATGATGCGTGGGACGAGAAAAAGCGACAAAGCAAGGACGAGCAAATGAAGCAATACCTAGAGCTTCAAAAGAAGAAGCTTGAGATGGAGGAGGCGGCCAAGAAGAGAAAGATCGACATGGAGGAGGCGTCCCAGGCAACTCGACATCGAGGCTGCCAATGTCACGGTTGGGCAGAGGCAGCTCGACATCGAGGCAACCAATGCCGCAACCAAAGCAAAGGAGGTGGCCCTAGCGATCATGAGTGTGGACTTGATCAAGATGAGCGAGAAGACGAGGAGCTGGTTCGAGGCCAGGCAGAAGGAGATGTTCGACGCCGACGGCCTGAACTAGGTGGTCTGTTCGGCCGTGGCCGTTTTTTTTGGAGGCTGGCATGGGTGCCGGCCGCTGGCTGTGTGCCAGCGAGAAACCTATTCATTTTGGAGGCTGGTTGTGTTGCCGGCCGCTGGTTGTGTTGCCGGCGAGGTCGTGTAGGCGGGTTGTGTTGCCGGCGTGAACTAGGGCCGCTGGCATGAACTTTTGAATACTTGCGTTTAAAAAATGAGGCGGACATGATGCGGCCAAAGGATGCGGCAGCCCATTGGATGTACGGCCACTGCATCCCAAGAAAGGCCCAGACACGATCTCATTGTTCGTCCCAAACGGATAGAATCTGGATGAAACGGACGTCCGTTTTGGATCGTGGGCTGGAGTTGGCCTCACTGAATTTACATGCCGTTAATCCCCGGCAAACAATCAAGCAGTTTACTCTACTGAGGGGCCATCACGGCTGTTTTCTATGCAAAGGAGCACAATAGCCACGTACTCCGCCGGCGCCGGCCATGACTAGGGAAGCATCGGACCGCGGTTTGGCCGGCGTAAACTTTGCACTCCCCGGCGCCACCATCATACTACATGGAAGCTCATCGATGAGTTCACTGAAACATATCCATCCGCCCAAAGCTGACCCTCTGCTCTTGGGAACCTTCCGCGGACAGCTGTGGCGCTCATCGATAGGCGACGAGAATCTTCACAGCCAAGCCAAGTCGTCATCCGTTGGAGCGGGAATAGAGTATCGCCCCAAATTTGACTCGCGTGCGTCGCCGCTGCGTCTGGAGTCGTGCCCGGAAGCAACTGGGCAGCGCAGCGCGCGGCGCGAGCGACACGCTCCGGCGTGCGTGCGCTGCACAGCTCATCGCTGCCCCCGCTCTGTCCCCCCGCCCGCCACGCCATACCGCCCTTACCCGGATCATACTACCTTATGCCGCACGTAGGGCGGTAGGGGTACACGAGAGGAGTAGGATAGGAACCATCGTCGAAGTCGCACGAGTCGGGACGTCGGGTCGCGACCACGCCTATAAATACGAGGCATGAGCGGTGTTGCCACTCATCCCATCACGCACCAAGTCACAAGCAAAAGTAGCTCTCACAGTTCGCAAGTGTTTCATTTCCACGGGTGCAATTTCAGCAAGTCGGCAATGGCTACGATTGCTCTGATAGTGGCCATGGTGCTCAGCCTGGCGCAGCTCTCCGCGGGGAGCAGGAGGCTGATGGAGCTGTACGTGCCCCCGGAGAGCGACCGGCTCACGTACCACCAGGGCGGCGTGCTCAGCGGCGACATCCCCGTGTCCATCCTCTGGTACGGCAAGTTCACGCCCGCGCAGAGGTCCATCGTCTCCGACTTCGTCGTCTCGCTAAACTCAGCGGCGAACGGGGCCGCCACGCCCTCGGTCGGGCAGTGGTGGGGCACCATCGAGCAGCTCTACCTGTCCAAGGCGGCTGCCGCCAACGGCCAGGCCGGCGCCACGCACGTGCTCCTCGCCGAGCAGGTGACCGACGAGCAGTGCTCCCTCGGCACGTCGCTCACTCTGGCCCAGATCGACCAGCTCGCCGCGAGCGTCGGCGCCAAGAAGGGCGGCATCGCGCTGGTGTTCACCGACGAGGACGTCGCCGTGGAGGGCTTCTGCAGCAGCCGGTGCGGCAGGCACGGGTCGTCCACCGGCGGCGACTCCACGCACATCTGGGTCGGCAACTCCGTGAAGCAGTGCCCCGGGCAGTGCGCGTGGCCGTTCGCGCAGCCGCAGTACGGGCCGCAGGGCGCGCCCCTGGTGGCGCCCAACGGCAACGTCGGGATGGACGGCATGGTGATGGTCCTCGCCACCATGGTGGCCGGCACCGTGAGCAACCCGTACGGGGACGGCTACTACCAGGGCCCCAAGGGCGCGTCCCTGGAGGCGTGCACGGCGTGCCCCGGAGTCTACGGCAGCGGGGCGTACCCGGGCTACGCCGGCAACCTGCTCGTCGACCCCAGCACCGGCGCCAGCTACAATGCCAACGGCGCCAACGGGAGGAAGTACCTGCTCCCGGCGTTGTACGACCCCGCCACGGCCTCCTGCAACACGCTTGTCTAGTCCAGTGCGTCCATCCGGGCACGTACAGGCTTTCCCTGTACGCTTGAGAAGTTGTACATAGTGTAACGTGTTTGAAGAAATGGAAATTGCTTCGTTCGTTTATATTGGCATTTGTTCCGAGTCAATTACACCACCGGTGCTAAAACTTGGCACGAAAAATCACTTTAGTACCAAAACTTGCGGCATACATTGAACTGGTACTACAACTTGGCTTCGACAAACATATACTGTGCAAATGGTGGTTGTATAGGGACACAGTGCTAACTTGGCACGGCACATGGTGAGAGGCCCACTGTCAGCCAGTTGATTTGGGTTGGCCTGTTATTTTGGGGAAAACCAATGAAAACTTTTTTTTCCGCATAAAAGGCCCTAATGCGCGTCGCTCCATCTGACCAAATTATTATGTGCAATTCTTTTCCCGCATAAAAGGCCCTCATGTGCAGCGTGAATGACCAACTGCCTAGCCAATGCAAAAGAAGATGTTTTTGATCAACCAGCAAACGTACGCTGTCTCCCTTAAAAAAAAGCGAACATGCGCTGTCTATCCGTGGTCTATATTTCGATGGGGTGGTGAACTCCATACCGGCTCAGTCTATCAGAGGTGCTCATAGAGGTAGGGTGTGCGTGTGTGTGTTCAAAGAGATGAGTGTATGCGCGTATGTATGAGGGCTTGCATTTGTACCGCTGTTCAAAAAAAATGGGGTGGTGAATTGGAGACCATACACCCCATTTTTTACTATTATTTGCTTTTAAAAATATATCTATATTTCAATTATAATAGTGTGTTATAAATAAAATACATAGAAACAAGATCTTAAAGCATATAAATGTAGTATATAAAAGTGCTCGTCCTTTAAGAATTTTTTTGAAGGATATAAATGTGTCCATGCTTTAAGACATTTCTATATATTTAGTAAATGCTTATATAGGTTTAAAAATGTTCACAGTTTAAAAACAATACTCATGTAGTTATAAAATTGTTCATGCTTTAAGAAACATATATTCACATGATGTAAAAATAGTTGGTTTGGACTCGAACCAGCAGCACGTAGCCATCATGTGCGCGTGACCACCACCCCACCCAACAGTGTTACTTTTTAGAAACTTATAAAATACATGTAAAATATAATATTGTGTTATATATATATATATAAAATACATTATAAATATATTCATGTATTATTTCATAATTTATCCATATAATAAAATTATAATTAAAAGATTATGCATGTAATAATTTTCATATTTAATAAAGTTTGAAGTTAATTTATATTTACTAGCAAAAATGCCCGTGCGTTGCACCGGGTATAAAATAAATCTGAGAGTTCATGTGGTATTAAGCTCAGGTGTTTACCTGTCATGGTGAATAATAAGTTTTCCTAATTAAATTGGTTATAAGACTCATAAAGATTCACTTTATGCAGATTTTATTGTATTCCAAAAGCTCGTAATCTATTTCTCTAAACATAAAACGTACTTCTTTAACTCACTCTAAAGAAATTGAATTATGTGTAATAAGTTGTTGTTATTTAACAACTATGTGTAAAAATCATTATGAAAATCTAACCATTTATGGATCAGCGGCTACTCCTTCGATGTGAGAGTATGCATCATCCGCACACCTGTAATAGTTTCAAATATGTCATATATTAATTTCTATATATCGCAATCCCTATTAACACTAATTCATATTTATGTTTTCCCACTTCAAAAATATGATGACCAGAAAGTAAAGAATTTACAATGCGTGTAACTCTTTTGTTGACACGTTGCCGCCAACAGTAGGAGCACACCCTTCACGCCAACATGACCACTTCCCTGGGTATTATCATCGGGTCTCGATGAGGATCAGGAATATGTACGCAGAGCTGCGGGGCATATTGTACAATGGAGGGTAGTGCTCCCCCTCCCAGGTGTCGTGCTGAGCGAAACATGGCACAAGCAAGATGCACCGTTGTCGCACTTTCTCTATTCTTCATCTCTCGGTCTCACCTCCCTATCTTACCGATGACATCCATGACATCCAGAGTTGACGAATATCTTGAAGGTTAGCAAGTGCATGCAAGCTTCAAATATCTTCTCTGTTAAGAAATGTTTCTTTTTAATATTTCACTCACTTTTAATTACTATACTCTCTCCGTCTTAAAATAAGTGTCCCAACTTTGTATTAACTATAGTATTCCCTCCATTTGTAAATATAAGTCTTTTTAAACTACATACGGAGCAAAATGAGTAAATCTTCACTTTAAAATATGCGTATATATATCCACATGTAGTCCGTATTAAAAAATTTAAATACACTTAAATTTAGAAACGAAGGGAGTATAAAATTGTATTGAGAGACTTATTTTATAACAGAGGGAGTATCTGATAATTGTGTATAAAATTGTATTGAGAGACTTATTTTATAACAGACCTATTTTATTCCGTAAAATAAATAATCGATGCTAGCACGCATGCACCGAGTAGCTTCTACGGTGTAGCCGGTACAACATGAAGAAAAGCACCGACCGCCCACTGCTTGCCTTATCCCATCGCCACTCCTCTCCTTCTCTTATCCAGATCGCCATCCCAGCGCTAGTCCTCTTCCTCTTCTCCATCCAACCCAGCCAGAAGCTTGATCTGGCCGTTCGCCCCAGTCGCCTGTCCCGTGGGTCAGCAGCCTCGCCTCCACCCGATTCAGTCGCGTCCTCCTTCCCAAGGCTTTCTCCGATCTGCCAACCCACCACCCCACCACGCCTCGCTCTCTCTGCCCCCTCCTTCCCCACGCAGCGCCGATGGGGCAGGGCCTCCGCGGCCGCCGGCGCCCTCTACGACTCCTCTTCTCCACGATTCGCCCGCTATTACTCCTCTCCTCCACGATTCGTGGTGATGTTGGGGTGGCATCTTCTTCTAGCGGGAGGTGTGCCTCGTCCTCGCACATGCCCGGCCGCGCCATCGGAGCCCCCCGCAGGTTGCCTGCCCGTCGCCCTCACCTTCACTCTTCTTCCCCTTTCAATTCTGCTCTATCCTCTCTGAATATCTCCCCCCCTCTCTCTCTCTGTTCAAGTGTAGAGGCAGTGCTCCGCCACCCGATGCTGTTCTTCGCGTCGCCCCGCGCTCCCAAAGCTGGGAACTGGCTCCCCGCCTCCAAGTTCTCTTCAGCCCGCCAAGGCCAGCTCCGGAGGCCGGCCCGACGAACTCGTGGCTCTTGGCTACGCCAAGCCACGCCTGACCCTCTCCCGTCATTTGGCGGAACCGGAGCACCGCGACGCGGCGCCCCAAGAGAGCACGCCGGCCATCTTATCGTCCTTCGCCGCGACGCCTCGCCCCCCCAAGGCCAGCTCCGGGGCCGACAAGGCGCGCAGGAACGCCGCCGCGACGCCTCGCCCCATTCCTGGATTCGGGCGGAGCGGACGCCCGCGGCAAGCGTACCGGCGGCGCCTGCCCGTCTGTGGAGGCCGGCAGTGGATAAGTGGCTGTGGTGGCCGGGTGGCAGGGTTCTTTTTGCAAAATACGAAACGTTATCTCACCAGGACAAACTTTAAATTGGACTGCGGGTTGAATATTAAGAAATAGAGGGACTTTTCTGTAAAAAACGCCATAACGGACGACAGAAACCTAATTTGCTTTATTATTTATTATTAGGTAAAGATAAAGATATATAGATAGATAGATAGATAGATAGATATTTAAGTAAATGAATATATATTTAAATTTTTCATGCTTTTAATAAAATAATTGTGTAGTATATAAAAGTGTTCATTTTTAATTTATAATTTAGCATATTGATAACACACAATTATAATTTACATATAATTTATAATTTACTTTAAAAAATTACAGTGCAAAATGGGTGTAGGCTCTCCGGCCAGCTTAAGGTCTACGAGGAATGTTATAATTTACATACATTAAAACAAAATGTTCTTCTCGGTACATTTGTTAGGCACACGCTGCTCCATGCTGTAAGTCACGTATTCGAATCCCAGCGGCCACCATTTTTGCAAATAATTTGTGGGTCGCGTATCAAGGGCTTTCTTTGAATAGAAAATAATTTTGAGGGGTTTTCACAAAATAATTGGCCACACGACCTACATTGTTCAAAGGCTGACAGCGGATGCCGTGCCATGTGGCGCGTTTAGTCAGCAACTCAGCATCATCTCCGTATACAAATGCGATTTGTACCGTATATGCACGCCAAAACCAAGTTGTAGCACCAGTTCAATGTATGCCACGAGTTTTGGCACTAAAGTGATTTTTCACGTCAAGTTTGAGCACCGGTGGTGTAATTGAGTCATCTGTTCCCGTCCATAAGAACTTCTTTTTTCCTCATCAAAAAAGAAATGCGAATCAACTTGTGGTTTAGAGGGACAGTGGTATCCCTAGTCCACCAGTGTTCAAGTCCTGTTGCTCGCGTTATTTCTGAATTTATTTCAAAATTTCCGACGATGCGCTTTCAATGAAAGGAGACAGTTTCCATCGACGACGAGGCGCCTACGGTGACTTCGTAAATTTCAAGATGATACACCGGCTCGGTCGCTCGAAGATGCTCATAGGGGGTAGGGTGTGCGTGTGTGCGCTGACAAGGTTGAGTGTATGCACGTATGTATGGGTGATTGCATCTGTACTATGTTAAAAAAATCGAAATAAAAATTATCTTCCCTTTTTGGGCGTGGCTTGTTTTTTGAGCGAATATTCAGGGCACGGCTATATAGGTCGCTTACTGCGGGGCGCCCCTACACGGCCCCTCTATCTGCCGCATTTGTGGCAAATAGCAGCCAAACGCACACGCAAATGGCCACATGGGCCGGCCCAACAGCAGGACCGCCCCTTGCAAAATTCCAAAAATTAGTGTTGTGGCTGCGAGTCGAAGACAATACCTATTCCCTCAGACACAGCGGCATACCAATGCACGAACCAAGCATTCGTCAGTAAAGAGTACCGCGGTACTTTAAGAACTAGGAATAAATATAGGCTTGGAAGATTTTTGAAATTTCAAACGTGTTTTTTGATAAAACGTAATACTTTTTAAATCGGGAACATTTTTCAACATTGTGAGCCAAATTTTGAAATAATGAAACAATCCTGAAAAATTGGAACACAGTTTCAAATCATGGACAAATTTTGAAACTCTAAACTTTCAAGAAAATACATTGAACTTTATAAAATTTGCGAACAATTTTCAGGAAACATGATTTTTCTTTATACATTGAACTTTTTTGAAAATGGAAACAAATTTCAAAATTCTGAATTCTTTTGAAAATATTGTTTTTGTAATTTTCGAACATTTTTTGAACACACGAACAATTTTTGAGAAATGAGAACAAAAACTACGAACATTTTAGAAAAAAGGAATAAAATTTGAAACTCTGAACATTTTTCAAAACGTGAACAAATTTGGAAATCAATTTTTTTTTGGAAAACTTGAACACAATTTTGAAACTTCAACTTTTTGGAAAACATGAACAAATTTCAAAACTATGAACTTTTTGAACAATGCAAGGAAATTTTGTAAACATCATTAAAATTTAGGAATTTTCTTTTTTTTAAACAAACAATTTTGGAATATGTGAAAAACTTTTTGAAAATTGCGATTAAAAAAAAAGAACTTGAAAAGGAAGCAAAAAGCGAAAACAAAGAAATGAAGAAAGAAACAGAAAAAAGTAAACGAAAAAATAAATTAAATTGAAAAGAAAGAAAGAAACAAAGACAAAAGAAAAAACATTATATAAAAACAAAAAACAGGCTCAGGGGAACCTTCTGGATTATACCTAAAACCGGCTACCTCCAAGTGGGAAATGGGCCGGCCCAATTCTCGCGCTCGGGGGGATCGACCCTGACCAGTTGAGCTAGTGTTGTGCAACACCTTAAGAAACTGAAACACCGATCCGAATGTTTTCAAAAATTCGCACAGAAAACTTTTTTTTTTCAAAACAAAACGCGATTTTTTATCAAACGGGAACATTTTTCAAATTTGTTAAGAATTTTGAGAAAACTCAAACATTTTTAAAGACAAAAATGAATTTTGGATAAGCGAACATTTTTTAAAATGGGAACATTTTTTAACTAGCCAAAAAAATGAACAGGAACATTTTTTCAGAAACAGGAACACTTTTTAAATTCCAAAGCAAATTTGGAAACACAAACAACTTTTGCACGCGAAGAATTCAAATCTTTTCTTTTAAACATGACGGTTTTTGAATTTGTGAACAATTTTTTAAAGCACGAACATTTTTTGAATCATTAGATCAAAATTTGAAATGGAGAACAAATTTCGAAGTGCAAGCAATTTTATAAAGCACCAACATTTTTTGAATCTTGAGAACAAATTATGGAATGGAGAACAATTTTGAAAAATACCTAACAAATTGGAACCATGATATTTTTTGAATACGTGTACACAAAATTGAAATCCGGTAAATTTGATGAATTTCAAAAATTTCGATCTTTTTTGTGTAATGAGAACAAATTTTGGATTTCGAGAACATTTTTGCTAAAACTGAATATTTTTTGGAAACATGAACAAAACTTGAATATTTTGAAAAAAGAGAAGAAATAAAAACCAATGAAAGAAAAATTGTTGACAAGAGAAATTAACTTGAAAAGGAAAACTAAAAGAAAACAAAAAAGTAACGAAAATAGAAGAAAAAAGAACCAGAAATAGGAAGAAGAAGAAAACGGAAATCATAAAAAAAAGAAGGAAAATAGCGGTTCAGGAACCTCCCAAAACCAGTAAGAACCGGCTGGAACGCTCTAGAAGGTTCCAAAAACCGGCGTAGGCTAAAGATGGGCTGGCCCAAATCGCTCGCTAGTCGCATCCCTTTTGCGATTCGTCGATAGTTTGATGCAGTATGCGTGAAATAGGTTTTTCACGTGCCTTCAACGGGTGCAATAACCGACTCGCTGAAGGGGCGAGCAAGATGGGCTGGCCGACGCGCGCGCGAGGCCTCAGCCTCTTTATCTGTTTCTTTTTGCTTAAAAAATTAAAATCTTTTTTTACATTTTTTGTTATTGTTTGTTGATTTATTTTTGTACGATTTAAAATATTTAACAAAAAGCACTCTAAAAATATGTTTGGAAGATGTTGTACAAGTATTTGAAAAATGTTGAAGAAGTATTTCAAAAATGTTAATCAACAGTTCAAAAAATGTTAAATAGTATTTGAAACATGTTGAACAAGTATTTTAAAAATGTTAATCAAGCATTCGAAACATCTTGAACGAGTATTTAAAAAATGTTGAACAAGTACTTGATGAAAATGTTTGTTAACCATTATGAAAATGTTAAACAAGCATTCAGAAAATGTTGCACATGTATCGAAAAATTGTTGATCATCATGCATATAAAATGTTAATAAAGAATTAGAAAAATATGTTGAACAAGTATTTGAAAAATGTTAAACAAGCATTCTGGAAATGTTAAATATGTATAGAAAAAATATTGACCATATATTAAAAAATGAGGAAAATGTTTGATCATGTATATAAAAATGAAAAAAAACAGAGAAGAAAAATAAAAGGAACAAAGAGAAAAACGGCTCTTCTTACCTCAAGGACGCCCCCTACTACTACCCCCAAACCCCTGGTGGGCGGAGTTGTTAGGAGCGACATCCCTCTTTCTTTAGGTGTGAGGGTCGATCCCCGCGAGTGCATCTTTTTCTCATTCTATTGTTTTAAAAAAAAGTGCGGTCCTGGGCCAGCCCAGCTGCATGCGCGAGTGGCGATTCCTTCAGTGAGAGAGCAGCAAGCGAGACATAGTTGTCGCGCTTATTTCGAGCCGGAACGTTGGCCCCTCATAACAAGCACACACTCGCGGCGCACTTCCTACATGAAGCTGGCTGCGAAACTGAGCGTATTATGCTTTTTTCATGGAGGTTTAATGTTGGCAGCACGAGTAGCTCATTGAGTTGATTCTCGTGAGTGCCTAAAAGAAAGTCTTCTATGTATGCTATCTTCTGTTAGAAAAGAAAGTTAGATAAACGTTTCTTTATTACACTAGGTATGTACCCGTGCATTGCTACGTGATCCCAATAATCTACCCAATCTTCATGGGCATTTCTTTGTCCCATGGATATTTGAAAAAGAATTTGCTATTGGTGCTTTGAGTTACATGTAGAAAATAAATTAGATATTGCAATTAGATGATAGTAAGATGCCAATAAAATACTATGAAGATAGATTCCCCCCTTTGTTGAAACGACCATATTACCAATAGGAACCAATAGATAGACCTTGAGCCTCTTGAGAAGCCAGTAGAAATGATAGTAGCCAGCTTCACCATAAGAAGAAGAAGAAAGACTTCTATAACTTCACTTTCATATTGAGTGGAATGTATGGCAAGATTTTAAAGGGGAACGTGCTACACAACAACAAAAATTATGCACAATCACACCTAGAAACACTATGAAGATGGAGGTAACGATCAAACTCACTGACAAGCAGAGTAGCGGAAGCAGTGAAGAGTTGGTGCAGCGTGATGATTTCCCACATCTAGGTTACACCTTCAAGATGTGAGAAAGTTCTCCGAGGTGAGAGTTGAAGTAGACGACCCCTTCGAGGTATCCACACGTTCTTAAGTAGTAGTCCAGCAGAGCTTAGATGTCCAGGAAGAACTTCGAGAAAGCTAGAGAGAGAAAGCCTAGCGGCGCTTCTCGTCTAATTAGGAGTGCTAACTAGATTATTGACTCTAGTGCAAGTGGGAGACTATTAGAAATATGCCCTAGAGTCAATAATATTGTATTATTATATTTCCATATTCATAATTAAGTGTTTATATTTCATGCTATAACTATTATGATCCTGGAATATGCGATTCAGTGGAAAACTCATATGCATGTGTGCAATGATAAACGGATAAAATAAAGGTTCCTAGTCTCGCCTCTAAAACTAGCTCAAGTGTTGTTGGTGATCACGTTTTCTGGATCTTAAGATATCATCAAGTGTAATAATAGTCCTAAAACAACATTGAGATTATGACGTTGGAAGAACAATCATATTGAATCGACCCAAACTTGTTTGTTATGAATTGAGTTAATATCGTCTGTAATCAATTGTAATAATATAGAGTGTTAACGTGTGATTTTGTTGCTTAAACCACGAGAGTATCATAGTCACTTCTTACCATACAATGGGTTTTGGGGTTGCTGAAATTTCACCTATAACATGGTGATCATAACTACACCTTACAACCACAACAGAAAGTTTGACAAGGGACTAGATAGCTTGAGAATAGAATTTGCTCCTCCGATGATGGAGAGAGATTCTTAGGGTCCTCTCTATGTGACAACATCAGTCATCGTCTAGCAATACATCGGTGACTTCGTCATGAGGATGCTGGAACACAATAACAAGGAAAAAGAACAAAACTAGTAATGAGGATTTCAGTATAGTGAGCATGGTGATGACTCAGGAGGATACCGATGCATCCGGTTTTGTGAAATATCATGAAGCAAAGGGAACATCACATGATAACATAAGATTCACTCGAATATCATTCATGTGCTCATAGGGATCGATATGGACGTCCACGGTTCCGTTGTCAGTCATTGAACGAACGGTTTCGTTCATGTCTATGAGTTACCAAACCTACAGGGTCACAAGTTTAAGGCAATCACGATCTACTTAGTGTTAGTAGGACATGAGTGATCAAAATATATTTGTGAAATTATTTCATTAATATTCAAAATAGTTCCGAGTGGATCCAGAAGCATTTTGGGGTCACCGAAAGGGATTCGGTGAAATCAGGTAATACTAGGTATTAATAGATGGAAAATGTTTTTCGGGGGTGTTAAATTATAATGGTCTGAAAATATTTAGAATTTTTTTATATTTAATTTAATATCAACAGGGCTAAAAAGGTCGAGAAGTGGAAGTCATATGGGGCCACGAGGGCCCAAGAGGGGATGAGCCCCTTCCTAGAAGGAAGGAGGCCGAATTGTAAAGGGGGAGGAGTCAGACTCCTACTCCCCCTGGCCGGCGCACCAAGGGGAAACTTTTGAAAGTGCAACTAATCCCCGGGTGGTTTTGGTAATTCATAACAACATATAGCTCATTGAACTAATATCCATTTAAGTTGAATATTTCAGAGAGTTCAATTATTGGCATGGCATGGACTAGAGATATGGGCCCCTCAAAATGCTAAGGACAAAGATTGGCAAAAGATCAAGACTCTTCATTTCTATTTTAGTGATCCAAGATCACATTGAGTCCATAGAAAAGCCAATACTATTAAAAGGGGATGAGGTGTTGCTTAATGGTCTACTTGCTCAAAGTGCTTAGTGATATTGCTCCAAAAACCGTCAGACGCTTTCTCATTTCCACATATGTCCAAATATCCAAGTCAAACTCGGCCCCACCGATATGATCTATCTGGCGCCACCGAGTTCAGTTGACATAGCCACTGCCAGGAACCCTAGACAATTCGGTCACACCGATACGGATCTCAGTCTCATCGAGATGGCCTTGCAAAATCCCTGTTTCCCTTCATAACATTTCGGACATACCAAAATGAGCGATCGGTCCCACCGAATTTGCTTGACATCCTCTCAGTTTCCTCTTTGCTGAAATCGATCTCACTAAGTTCAAGCAATCGGTCTCACCGAGATGATGTTTTGCCCTAGCCCTAGCACATCGGTCACACCGAGTTGTTCCAGTCGGTCCAACCGAGATTCCTAATGTTCATATTTTGAACTAAATCGGCCTCACCGAGTTCTTCTATTCGGTCTGACCAAGTTGGGTCAAATGTGTGTAACAGTTGGATTTTGTGTGGAGGCTATATATACCCCTCACCCCTTCTCCATTTGAGAGAGAGCCATCAGAATGTGCTTACACTTCCACTACATATTTCCTAAGAGAGAACCACCTACTCATGTATTGAGACCAAGATATACCAATCCTACCACAAGAATCTTGATCTCTAGCCTTCCCCAAGTTGCTTTCTGAAAGTGCTAGTTATCGACTAGAGGGGGGTGAATAGGCGATTTTTATCTAAGTCTTCAAAACGTGGAAATTTCGAAGACAAACAATAGAAATGACCTAATTGATATGCAGCGGAAGATAAACTACAACAAGCAAGCCATAGTCAAGTATGCAATAGCGTTAACGTATGAAGACTAATAGCAGCTAGGTAGTAGGATCAGGATGGAAGATAGTATGAAGCCAATCAACAATAGTAGTCAAGCAATGAAGTCAATCAGATAAGACAGATAGGCAACGACTTCACGAAGACAAACTCAAAGTAAAGGATGGAAAGGGATAGAACCAGTCACTTGTTGAAGACACATGATTTGTTGGACCAGTTCCAGTTGCTGTGACAACTGTACGTCTGGTTAGGGAGGCTGAGATTCAACTCAGAAGACCGTGTCTTCACCTTATTCCCCTTGAGCTAAGGACACTTAGTCCTCACCCAATCACTCTGGTAAGTCTTCAAGGTAGACTTCCAAACCTTCACAGACTTCGTTCACCCGGCAATCCACAATGACTCTTGGATGCTCAGAACGCGACGCCTAACCGGCTGGAGGATTCACAGTCCTCAAGTGTAATAAGTCTTCAGGTCAGACAGAAAGACTTCAGTGATGCCTAACACTCTTTGGCTCTGGGTGTTTGGGCTTTGTCCTTGCAAGGATTTCTCTCTCAAAGGCTTCGAGGTGAGTTGCTCTCAAAACGACAAAAGCCGTAAACTAACTCTGAGCAGCCACCAATTTATGGTGTAGGGGGTGGGCTATTTATAGCCACAAGGCAACCCGACCTGATTTGTCCGAAATGACCCTGGGTCACTAAGGAACTGACACGTGTTCCAATGGTCAGATTTCAAACACACGTGGCAACTTTACTTGGGCTACAAGCAAAGCTGACTCATCCAGCTCTGGATAAGATTTGCTCTCATTGTCTTTGCTCGAAGACATAGGATTTGGGTTGAGCATCACTTCAGTCACTCTGACTTAGTTCACTTGGACCCCACTTAACAGTACGGCGGTTCCTATGACTCAACAAAGAAGAAAAGGAAACAACGAAACCACACAGTCTTCGCGCTCCATAGTCTTCACGCAATGTCTTCTCATGTCATAGTCTTCAATATGAATATCTTCTCATACCACCATTATCTTCAATGTCTTCATACATTTTTAGGGATCATCTCCGGTAGGTAAACCGAATCAATGAGGGACACTACCTGCGTTATCCTGCAATTCTCACAAACGCATTAGTCCCTCAACCAACTTTGTCGTTAATACTCCAAAACCAACTAGGGGTGGCACTAGATGCACTTACAATCTCCCCCTTTTTGGTGATTGATGACAAACTGGTTGAAGTTTTCAACGGGGATAAAGTATGTGAAATTGTAAAGGATAGGAATTGTCTTCATAAGTAGCAAGGGCTCCCCCTGAAGATGTGCATATAAGTAATTTTGCTTTTGGAATGCAAATGCACATGGCAGGTTGTACTTGTGGAGATCCACTTCAACTATGAAGATAATTCATCATGCATGAAATGATATAGTAAATAGGATGACATGCATAATGAAAAATGGACGTCTGCAGGATGATCTAAGTGCGGAAGTTATCATCGCACATGCGGAATTTATGATCTCATCACAGTAAAGCAAATAAGTAGCAGACGACCATCAAGTTTAGGTGTTACAACTCAAAGAACCAAATGTTTTAAAAGGCAAGAGTTGTAAGCACGAGGCAAAATATAATGCAACCGCCCATATGAACCCTCTTGAAGACTGTCAACTCATACGCTTCTCCCCCTTTTGTCAGTAAGGACCAAAAAGGTTTGAAGACATAGAGCATCTACTCGTCCTCATGAGTAGGTGAAGCAGCAGGGTTATCGTCGTTGGTTGGCGGTGCAGACGAACTTGGTGCAGTGTCGATGCGGGCAGTTGTAGGAGGTGGTGAAGTAGCATCATCTTCGTCATCGATCACTCTGGCATTGACAGTTGCCGCGGAGGAAGAATATTCAGAGTCTTCAAGAGATGGAGTGCAACGTAGGACAGCAGTCCGTGGAGGAGTGGAGTCAAACTGGAATCTTTCATTGAAGCCATCGTCTTGAAGATCTGTTTTAGCACTAAGCAGGGTCAAGCTCTTCCATGATCGCCGACAAGTTTCATGAGCAACAAAGGCATTCTTGGTGGCAAGGTTTCGAATGCGATTTACATCCACCAAGAGGCTTTGCATCTGACGCTTCAGCCAAAAATGATGCTTATCTTGCTTCTGATGGAGGGCCACAAGAAGTTCTCGGTCATTGAGAACGCGAGAACGCTTCCGAGGCCTTTGGGCGATGGTGCTTTCCGTGGCTTCAGTAGGTGCTCGATGAGGCAGACGAGTGTTTCCAGCCAATGGATAGACTCGAGTTGCTGCTTGAACACCTTCAATGGGTTGAGTGAAGCTTTGGTGCTCGGCATTCTGAAGACAAAGAGGCTTCTTGGCAGGGTCAAAATATATGGCTTCAACTGACATATCAACCTCTGGTAGGAAGATCACATGATTGCGAGCAGATGGTTGATAGTTGATAGATGAGTGTCGCTTGATGAGGCGCATGACCCATGGAGCATAAAACTTCAGACCAAACAGATCAGATCCAGAAGCAGCAAGTTGCCTGATGAAGAAATCATGTGCATTGAAGCTGATGCCATTGAGAATGTAGAAGACCAATGTCTTCATAGCTCCTTCGAGTTTTGCAGCTGATGAATGTCCTTTGATAGGCCATAGAGTCCGCCTGATGATGTGATATATGGTGCGTGGCAGATACTCAAGGTCATCAACAAAGAACTCCTTTGGATATTCAGCATCACGTGGCAAAGGCTTCATCATGCTCAACATCTGACTCATATTGGGTTCAGGCTTATGGAAGATGCTTTCCAGAGCATTGCGGTGATTTTGACAACCATGTTCATAGAGTTCTCCAGGAGTGGATAGGCCTGTAAGCTCAATGATATCGAGAGCTTTGGCTTCATGATGAACATTTCCTGTCATCCACTCGAGAACCCATGTCTTCGTATCTCTGTTGTAGCCGCGAATGTGTAGAGTAGCATAGAATTGAAGCAATAGCTCTTCATTCCATTGTTCTTTGTCTGTCACAAAGTTGAGCAGACCAACATCACAAAAGCAATCAAGTGCTTCTTCTAAGCACGGCAGTCCAGCAATGGCTTCAGTGTCGAGGCGCATATGAGGGAAAATGCGCCCTTGATCATACAGAACACAGGAGTAATAGCTTCTTTGCTGATAGCTCCAGAACCGATCTGATGATATCCTTGGCTTTGAGTAAGGGTTCTTGGCGCTATCAAAGAAGGTATTGTGGCTTTTGAAGCCATTAACATTGAAGGACCCTGGTGAGTTTGCAGTACCTGGAAACCTTGGCAGTCTTAGCTTGGGCTTCTGGACCTGAGGCCTATGCTCAACATGATAATCAAATTGAGGTCCAGAGGTAGTAGGCGGAGGTACCAGAATGGGCCATCGAACAGTGGTTAGCTGACCATGGCTGTATGATTGCTCAACTGTATGGGGCCTTGGTGGCGGAACTGGAGCAGGGGCAACAACTGAGGCTTCAGGCTGCACAATAGGTGTTTCAGGAGCAGTTGCCTCATTAGCTTCAGGTGCAGTGGCCTCATTAGCTTCAGGCACATTAGTTGGTTCAAGCTCCACATTAGCGTCAGCCATGACAACGTCATCGGCTTCATCATCGTTGGTGGTGGCAGCTTCAACATTTTCAACCTCCTCTTGATGAACAGGAGGGTCGGGCACTGGCACGTTCACATCAGGAGCAACTTCTTCAATAACTGGGGGAGTAGGGACACGTACGTCTTCTTGATTCTCTTCGGCTGATGCAGCCGGAATGTCTTCAGCAGCTTGGGCTTCAGACATGGAGACATTCACAGTTGGAGTGGGTTCAGAAAATACTTGACGTGCAACAGGTTGGCGTTGCACTTCTCCTTCTGGAACGCTCGACAGAGGGACTTGAGGCCTTTGTCCTTTGCGAAGCCTGCGAAATGCTGGCAACGCCTTTGGAGATGGAGTTGGCTGGGCCTCAAAGTCTTCATCTTCTTCTTGCACGGGTGGTGTAGCTTGTTGTTGTTGTTGGGGAGTACTCGGGGAGTCTTGTTGCTGTGGGTGATCAGCCCACGATGCATCCTGAGCAATTGGCGTCAGAGGACGACCAATGCTGATGAGTTCGCTGTTCGTAAGAACAGGCGATGATACCACGTTGTGTTCGATCTGAGGAAGAACTTCATCATCTTCAACATTGTCATCATGACCAATGTCTTCAGCAGCGGTGGGTTCAGCTGCTGGTATATCTTCAGCTTCATGAGCCTCTTTGGAAGCAGGCTCATGAACTATCATCCTTCTTTCTTGATGTTCTGACGCAGGGCGAACCACTGAAATGGGTTCAACAACTAAGGGCTCTGTGGGAGCAGCTCTAGTCTTCTTGGTCTTGCGCTTCTTCTTGGAGGGAGCGGCATCAGAGGCTTCAGTATTCTTCCTCTTTCTGGCTTCAGCCTCGGCAGCCCTCGTCTTCTTCTGTTCTGAAGCGGTTGTGGTGACCTTTGGCTTCGAGCCAGTCATGCTGCTTGGGAAGATAATGCGAGGGGCTTCTTGGCTTGAAGGTGCAGGCTGGTCAGCAGGAAGCTTCTTCTTTTTCTTTGCAGCCATCCTGGGGTCAAGGCCAGGACGACCAAGTGACTTGTGCTTCTCAGCCTCATTGTAGGCAAGCACACACTTATCAGCCAATCTCTTTGTGCGCTCACAAGAGCCTTGAGCTTCTTGGCGCTTCTTCAGAAAAGCTTCTTTAAGCTCATGCAGCATGATCTTGAAGTTTCTGACGTCTTGAACACTGAGCTTCGCCACATGCTTCTTGAATTGAGCCTTCTCATAATCAATTTTGTTCTTCATCTCAACAATGCGCTGAGCAAGAGCCAGCTCAGAAGCAATGGCGCCATTGAAAGAGACGCTGAGGCCAATGGGAAGCTGCAAATCTTCAAAGCTTAGATTGGGGGTGTCGAACCACTCATCAATGAAGTTATGGATGATTGCCACATCAAAGAGAGGCAAGTTGTTGAAGATTTCTGCTTCTTCCTTGCTCTTTATCAGTTGCTCAAGGGCATCATCAGCAAGATCTTCATCACTTGACAGATCAATGGGTTCTTCACGCAGAATGGCGGCAGGAGTCAAGGCTTGATCAGTATGCCTGACAAGTTGCTTTTTCTTCTCCGTCTTCTTGGAGATGCGGGATTGATCTTCAGACTGCACACTGGCTTCAGGAGGTGCAGTGGCCAGTGGCTTCACATGAGAAGCTTTTGGAGGTGCAGCTGATGATGAAGCCTTAATCTTCTTTGGCTTCTGCGGCCTTGGAGGAGGAGCTGGGGCTTCATCAGAATCAACCTCATTGTCAGAATGATCCACTTTGGCACCTTGTACCAAGATGTAGGAGATGAGGCCATCAAGGTTTGCAAAGGGGCCAATTCTGTTTTCTTCAGCTTCACGTGTGCCATCATCACGGGGAGCAGAGGGGCCAGGATTGAAGTCTAATCCCCGTGACTTCTTGTTTTCCTTTGCTTAAGCCTTAGCAAACTGGAAGTTGCGCTTGAAGAGATTGTCATCACGACACCAGAGCAATGATGAAGGGTCGGCTTCTTCAGGCTGTGGTCCATGGACCATGCAAGGATAGAAATCTTCTGCAATAGCTTCAACTCTGTTCTTGGGTTGAAGACCTCGATAGAGAATATCGCCCCAAGTACTCTTGATTGCATTTTTCTCTGCATATTCCTTGGTTACGAACTTGTACTTGAACCACTCTTCAGCCCAATAGCGTCGAATCCATTGGATTCGTGTCTTGCGCTGATGATATGTCTCTTCAGGATCTGTCTTGTAGAGATCTGCTAGGTCATCGGGCAGATCTTTGGATGTTCCTTCTCGGCGCTGTCTGCCACCCTTCCTTGCTGATTTTTCTACAGCCATGAACTTCAAACTGAATAGCTTCAATATGTTCAAAGGCTTCAAAGACTTTCGCTTGCTGGTCAAGCAGGAACTGGCTT
Source organism: Triticum timopheevii (assembly GCA_963921465.1). Taxonomy (NCBI): domain Eukaryota; kingdom Viridiplantae; phylum Streptophyta; class Magnoliopsida; order Poales; family Poaceae; genus Triticum; species Triticum timopheevii. Next base: position 502,414,615 of record OY997272.1, read on the forward strand.
CTGGAGAATTGATATGATGCTGTAAGTATTCTGCAAACAAATGCAGACTATGAGAACCAAGGGATTCTCCCACGGACATGTACCTATGACAGCATTAGAGATGCGAGGGAAGGGGAAGAGGTCATATGCATTCTCAGAAGATTTTGAAGATAAATCAGTTTGAAGACATTGACCTCATGATGCGAAGACATTCACTTATATGAGGTGAGTTGGTTCCAGATTTGTACCAATCCATGAATAAGTACAAGTGAGGAATCAAACTAGATAGGAAATCTAAGTGAATAGACTAGGCATTATGAGATGCAGACAGAATAGATCTAACATTGAGTAGGTAGAAACCACTTTCGGTAAATAGGATGAATCTATGAAGATAAAAAAGGTGGTAAAAATAGAGTTATAATTACCGCACGAAGAACTGCTTGATGGGATGAATAGGAGACCGAGCAGTTCAGCCCACCGTGCCCTAACTTGGCGACGGAGGACACCTACGGCGACGGCGGAGAGGACGATGTCCGCAGCCGGTGTGAGGACGGCGTCGGAGAAGTCGCGGCAGCTAAGCACTTCATCACCGGCGTCGTCGAGAGCTAGCGGTGGTGCTAGGTTTTTGACGAGGTGGAGAGGTGGAAGAAGGTTTTCTTGACCGCAGGGGACACGTATTTATAAGTAGGTGTGCGGCACTGCGCAATTACGTAGGTGCCCCTGTCTGTTCACATCCGTGGGACACGTGGCAAGCATGCAACATACTCAGAGTTGTCCCACGTTCCCACGCCCGCCAGGCATGTCAAAGAGTTGTTCCGGCTTCTCCGGATATCAACAATAAAGATGAATCATTTAAATAGGACTTGATGTTTGTCTCTGTGTCTTCTGCTGACTAGGACGCAGAGAAGACATTTGACAGTTTCAGTAGAATGCATATGATTTGGACAGATAGAGTTTGAGATAGAAAGCATAGAGAGGTTAAGGTCCAATCACATTCACTTAGTTCGAAAGATTCAACTTGAAGACATAGCTATAAGTGAATGCTGTAGAGGACAGAACACTAGTATATATATATGCAATCAAATCATCATAGCGCAGAAAATCATGAAGATAAGTTGAAACTAAAGACAAACCAAATGCGAAGTCTTTGCAAAAGTAACGCCATGAGTGAAACACTTCAAACAGAGAAATTTTGGTGGTGGCGTTACCCACCGTATAGGAAGTATTAGACCCAGACACGGCGCACAATTATCATGGCGCTCCGAAGTCAAATTCCATGTTAATGTATTCACACTCAGAGTGTAAATCTTCATTGATTGAAGATATACATTACTTTGTGTGCTACACATCTAAGTCATCAACATGCATAAGTGTTAGGATGTGTGCCTGATCATAGGACATTAGAGGATTCCAAGATATTTAGCTCACATCGTAACTTGCAAAACCTTTTCTCATCCAAGGGCTTTGTGAAGATATCTGCAAGTTGCTCTTCAGTGTTGACGTGAATGATATCGATATCTTTCTTCATGACATGATCTCTGAGAAAGTGATGACGAATTTCAATGTGCTTTGTCTTCGAGCGTTGGATCAGATTGTTGGCAATCTTGATGGCACTCTCGTTGTCGTAGAAGAGAGGTACTTGTTTCAGGTTGATGCCATAGTCCTTGAGAGTTTGCTTCATCCATAGAAGCTGAGCACAACAGGATCCAGCAGCAATGTACTCTGATTTAGCAGTTGAGAGTGATACACAATTCTGCTTCTTTGAAGACCAACAGACAAGTGATCGTCCCAGAAAGTGACATGTTCCTGATGTTGACTTGCGATCCACCTTGTCACTAGCATAATCAGCATCCGAGAATCCAACCAAATCAAATTTTGAGCCCTTGGGATACCATAATCCGAGTGTTGGGGTGTAAGCCAAATATCGAAGAATTCGCTTCACAGCTAAGTGATGCGATTCCTTCGGTGCTGCTTGGAATCGAGCACACATGCAAACACTAAGCATAATATCTGGCCTAGATGCACATAGGTAAAGTAAAGAACCAATCATGGAGCGGTATACCTTTTGATCGAACTCTTTACCATTGTCGTCAGGACCAAGGTGGTGTTTGGCTGGCATTGGCGTTGCAGTCTTCCATTCCAAACTTCTTCAGACAATCTTTGAGGTATTTTTCTTGAGATATGAAGATGCCATTGCTTTGCTGACGAATTTGAAGACCAAGGAAGAACTTCAGTTCTCCCATCATGGACATCTGATATTGCTCTTGCATCATGTATCCAAACTCATCACTATACTTCTGGTTGGTGCAGCCGAAGATAATGTCATCCACATATATTTGGCACACAAACAGTTCGCCATCATATGTCTTCGTGAAGAGTGTGGGATCGAGGGATCCTGGTTTGAAGCCTTTGCTCTTCAGGAAGTCTTTGATCGTATCATACCATGCGCGAGGAGCTTGTTTGAGGCCATACAGTGCTTTGTTTAGCTTGTACACCATATCAGGATGTTTTGGATCTTCAAAGCCAGGTGGTTGAGCGACATATACTTCTTCTTCAATCTTGCCATTGAGAAATGCACTCTTCACATCCATTTGATATAGCAAGATGTTGTGATGATTAGCATAGGCTAGCAGTATGCGAATAGCTTCAAGCCTAGCAACAGGAGCAAATGTTTCACCGAAGTCAATTCCTTCAACTTGTGTATATCCTTGAGCCACAAGACATGCTTTGTTTCTGACGACTTGACCATGCTCATCTTGCTTGTTTCGATATATCCATTTCGTTCCAATAATGTTATGCTTGCGAGGGTCAGGTCACTTGACAAGTTCCCAAACATTATTCAGCTTGAACTGTTAAAGTTCTTCTTGCATGGCTTGAATCCATTCAGGTTCCATAAAAGCTTCAGCAACTTTCTTGGGTTCTGATATTGACACAAATGAAAAGTCCCCACAGAAGTTTGCTAACTGTGTTGCTCTTGAGCGAGTAAGCGGACCAGGCGCATTGATGCTGTCAATTATCTTCTCGATTTCTACTTCATTTGCAACACGAGGATGAACTGGACGAAGACCTTGCTCATGCTGATCATTGTCATCATTGGGAGGATTGTCTTTGGTCTGAGCATTGTCTTCAGGTTGGTTTGGTGCAGAAATGATAAGTTCCTCTTCAGGACGTGCTTCAGAGGGCATGATTTCACCAGTTCCCATCAGCTTGATAGATTCACTGGAAGGAGCTTCATCTAGTGTGCTTGGCAGGAGCTCTCGTTGTGAACCATTGGTTTCATCAAATCGCACATCCACTGTTTCAACGATTTTTTAGTGGAAGAGGTTGAAGACTCTGTAGGAGTGCGAATTCTTTCCATAGCCAAGCATGAAGCCTTCGTGAGCTTTGGGTTCAAATTTTGACTTGTGATGGGGATCCTTGATCCAGTACATAGCACCAAAGACTCTGAAGTAGCTGACATTTGGCTTCTTGCCAGTAAGGAGCTCATAGGATGTTTTGCCGAGAAGCTTATGGATGTAGACACGGTTGATGATGTGACAAGCTGTATCAATAGCTTCAGGCCAGAACTTTCTTGGTGCCTTGTACTCGTCGAGCATTGTTCGAGCCATCTCAACGAGGGTTCTATTCTTGCGCTCAACAATGCCATTTTGGTGAGGTGTGTAAGGAGCAGAGAACTCATGAGTGATTCCCATTGTATCCAGATACAGATCAAGTCCTGTGTTCTTGAATTCAGTGCCATTGTCACTTCTGATATGCTTGATCATGACGCCATAATTATTCATTGCTCGATTGGCGAATCGTCTGAAGACATCTTGTACTTCAGTCTTGTAGAGAATTATGTGCTCCCATGTATATCTTGAGTAGTCATCAACAATGACGAAGCCATAGAGACACGCCGTTGTTGTGAGGGTGGAGTAGTGAGTAGGACCAAATAAGTCCATGTGGAACAGCTCAAAGGGTTGATATGTCGTCATGATTGTCTTCGAGGGGTGCTTGGCCCTCGTCATCTTCCCAGCTTCGCAAGCACCACACAAATGATCTTTCTTGAACTTGACACCTTCGATGCCTATGACATGCTTCTTCTTGACGAGAGTGTGCAAGTTCCTCATGCCAGCATGCCCCAGCCTTCGATGCCAAAGCCAGCATTCTGAAGCTTTTGCAAGAAGACATACGGCAAGCTGTGGACCTGCTGAGAAATCTACCATGTATAGATCACCTTTGCTATACCCTTCAAAGACTAGAGACTTGTCAGATTCCATTAGTACAAGGCAACGATATTTTCCAAATATCACAATCATGTTTAAGTCACAAAGCATTGAGACAGACATTAAGTTGAATCCAAGGGATTCAACAATCATCACTTTATCCATGTGTTGATCCTTTGAGATTGCAACTCTACCTAGACCCAATACCTTGCCTTTACCAGTGTCAGCAAATGTGATTTGACTCTTGTTGGATGGACGTAAGGTTGAGTCCATGAGAAGACTTCGATCACCAGTCATATGATTAGTGCATCCGCTGTCAATAATCCATTCTGAAGCTTTTGGTGACATGCCCTACAGTGCAGTTAGGAGGATAGGCTTCACAATGTATGTTGTGAAGCATAAGCAGTTGATGCACACTTGGATTATCACAGCATAGATGAAAGTTAGCACACAGTATGACAGGTAAGCGATTCATATGTGGAATACATAGTAAGTCATTTTATCATGCGTCCCTTTGTGTTTTAGGTCCCTAGCAATTATATCGGACGCCTTTGATTGCTGGCTGGAGACCACATTCTGCAAAAGAGAGTTAATTCTTCTTCACCACCCACATTTTCAGGGGTGGCTTAGAAGAAATGAGTCTAAGTGCAGCATCTGAGAATTTCGGCTTTGAAGCCCTAGAAAATAGCTTTGCAGGAGATGAATGATACTCATGTGAATAAGCAAAAATGTTCTTAGTTCTATGAACATAGTGGTTTGAAGACACATGCTCATATTCATGAGTCTGAGTATGATTTCCCTGCAAAACATTGGCGTTAGGGTGACTCAAGTGAGTCCTGTGTTCGTATGAAGCCGTTGGACCATATGATGCCTTTGGTCTGGGGTTTGTCTTCTTCCCTGGTGGTGTCATGATGACATTCACTGGAAGATTCTCAAGGCAGCTTTTGGGAACCCAGATCTTCTTCATAGGAGGTCCATTCCTGTAGTTAGTACCAATATACCTGGCAAACACTTCACCATTCTGATATTTGAACAGTTTATAGTTTGCATCAAAGGATTCATCAATGATAATAGGATTAGCACAGGTAAATCCAGATAAAGTGGATGGATCCACTGAAGGTTCCTTTGCAGCAACCCATGTGGTTTTGGGATACTGCTCAGGCTTCCAGTAGGAACCATCAGCATTCATTTTCCTCTCGAACCCAACACCCTCTTTCCTAGGGTTTCGGTTCAGAATCTGCTTTTTGAGGACATCACAAAGTTTCTGATGCCCTTTCAGACTTTTATACATCCCTGTTTCAAGCAATTTCTTCAACCTAGCATTTTCATCAGCAATAGTAGTGGTATCCTCAGATGAGGGGTTAGTTACCACATCAGAAGTTGAAGACAGAGCAACAGTAGCAGCAGTGGAGCATTCAGCAACAGAAGCAGCGTTATCACACTCAATGCATTTTAAGCATGGTGGTTCAAATCCATCCTGAGCGGGAATGATCTGTTGAGATTGAAATGACTCATTCTCTTTTTGAAGATCTTCATGAGTCACTTTCAATTTCTCAAGCTCTTGCTTCCTTTGAAGATAATCATAGGAGAGCTTTTCATAAGTGGTTGAGAGCGTCTCATGAAGACTTTCAAGTTCTTGATACTTAGCATGAAGATTTTTTATGTCTTCAACTAAGGACTGTGAACGTGTCATTTCCGCGTCCAACAGGTCATCGCTTTTGTCTAACAGTTTTTGAGTATGTTCCATAGCCCTTTGTTGTTCAGTAGCAATTTTAGCAAGTGTTTTGTAGCTGGGTTTAGATTCACAATCAGAGTCATCTTCACTTGATGTTTGAAAGTAAGCATCGCGCGATTTACCTTGGCACCGCGTGCCATGAAGCAGTAGGTGGAAGCAGGATCGTCCTTGTCATCATAAGCGTTGGTGTGGGAGTCATTGTCTTCAGTGTTGAAGATGGACTTTGCAACGTAGGCTGTGGCCAGAGCCAGACTTGCAACGCCAGAGCCGGACTCAGCTTCAGATTCCACCTCTACCTCCTCAGACGCAGACTCCTCCTCTGAATCCATTTCCTTGCCAACAGAGGCACGAGCCTTGCCAGATGAGCTCTTCTTATGAGATGAGGACTTTGATGTGGACTTGGAAGAAGACTTTGATGATTTCTTCTTCTTCTTGTCATCAGAGTCATATTCCTTGCTCTTCTTCTTCTTCTTCTCGTTGTCCCACTGAGGACACTCAGAGATGTAGTGCCCAGGCTTCTTACACTTGTGACATGTTCTCTTCTTGTCGTCTTGAGTGGAAGCTTCATCATTTCTTGAACTAGATCGTGAAGACTTTCTGAAGCCCTTCTTCTTGGTAAATTTCTGGAACTTCTTCACAAGCATAGCAAGCTCCCTTCCAATGTCTTCAGGATCATCAGAACCGCAGTCAGATTCTTCTTCTTCAGATGAGGAAACAACTTTTGCCTTCAAAGCACGAGTTCGGCCATAGTTGGGGCCATATATATCTCTTTTCTCAGAAAGCTGGAACTCATGTGTGTTGAGCCTCTCAAGTATATCAGACGGATCGAGTGTCTTGAAGTCAGGACGTTCTTGTATCATGAGGGCAAGGGTGTCAAAGGAGGTGTCAAGTGATCTCAGCAGTGTCTTGACAATTTCATGCTTGGTGATCTCAATGGCGCCAAGAGCTTGAAGCTCATTTGTGATGTCAGTCAGATGATCAAACGTGAGCTGGACATTTTCATTATCATTTCTCTTGAAGCGGTTGAAGAGGTTGCGAAGAACACTGATCCTTTGATCTCTCTATGTTGAGACGCCTTCATTGACCTTGGATAGCTAGTCCCAGACTAGCTTTGACGTTTCCAGAGCACTCACACGGCCATACCGTCCTTTTGTCAGATGACCACAGATGATGTTCTTTGCAGTCGAGTCCAGTTGAATGAACTTCTTGACATCAGTAGGGGTGAAACCTTCACCAGTTTTGGGAACGCCATTCTTGACGACATACCAGAGGTCAACATCAATGGCTTCAAGATGCATGCGCATCTTATTCTTCCAGTAGGGATATTCAGTTCCATCGAACACGGGGCAGGCAGCGGAGACTTTGATTATCCCTGCAGTCGACATAGCTAAACTCCAGGTGGTTAAACCGAATCACACAGAACAAGGGAGTACCTTGCTCTGATACCAATTGAAAGTGCTAGTTATCAACTAGAGGGGGGGGGGGTGAATAGGCGATTTTTATCTAAGTCTTCAAAACGTGGAAGTTTCAAAGACAAACAATAGAAATGACCTAACTGATATGCAGCGGAAGATAAACTACAACAAGCAAGCCATAGTCAAGTATGCAATAGCGTTAACGTACGAAGACTAATAGCAGCTAGGTAGTAGGATCAGGATGGAAGATAGTATGAAGCCAATCAACAATAATAGTCAAGCAATGAAGTCAATTAGATAAGACAGATAGGCAACAACTTCACGAAGACAAACTCAAGTAAAGGATGGAAAGGGATAGAACCAGTCACTTGTTGAAGACACATGATTTGTTGGACCAGTTCCAGTTGCTGTGACAACTGTACGTCTGGTTAGGGAGGCTGAGATTCAACTGAGAAGACCGTGTCCTCACCTTATTCCCCTTGAGCTAAGGACACTTAGTCCTCGCCCAATCACTCTGGTAAGTCTTCAAGGTAGACTTCCAAACCTTCACAGACTTTGTTCACCCGGCAATCCACAATGACTCTTGGATGCTCAGAACGCGATGCCTAACCGGCTGGAGGATTCATAGTCCTCAAGTGTAATAAGTCTTCAGGTCACACAGACAGAAAGACTTCAGTGATGCCTAACACTCTTTGGCTCTGGGTGTTTGGGCTTTGTCCTCGCAAGGATTTCTCTCTCAAAGGCTTCGATGTGGGTTACTCTCAAAACGACAAAAGCCGTAAACTAACTCTGAGCAGCCACCAATTTATGGTGTAGGGGGTGGGCTATTTATGGCCACAAGGCAACCCGACCTGATTTGTCCGAAATGACCCTGGGTCACTAAGGAACTGACACGTGTTCCAACGGTCAGATTTCAAACACACGCGGCAATTTTACTTGGGCTACAAGCAAAGTTGACTCATCCAGCTCTGGATAAGATTTGCTCTCATTGTCTTCGCTCGAAGACATAGGATTTGGGTTGAGCATCACTTCAGTCACTCTGACTTAGTTCACTTCGACCCCACTTAACAGTACGATGGTTCCTATGACTCAACAAAGAAGAAAAGGAAACAACGAAACCACACAGTCTTCGCGCTCCATAATCTTCACGTAATGTCTTCTCATGTCATAGTCTTCAATATGAATATCTTCTCATACCACCATTGTCTTCAATGTCTTCATACATTGTTAGGGGTCATCTCTGGTAGGTAAACTGAATCAATGAGGGACACTACCCGCGTTATCCTGCAATTCTCACAAATGCATTAATCCCTCAACCAACTTTGTCATCAATACTCCAAAACCAACTATGGGTGGCACTAGATGCACTTACACTTTCCACTAAGATCTTCTTTCCATCATATCTAAATCTGTGTGAGAGAGAGTTGAGTGTTGGGGAGACTATCATTTGAAGCACAAGAGCAAGGAGTTCATCATCAACACACCATCTATTACGTTTTGGAGAGTGGTGTCTCCTAGTTGAACCAAGAAGTTTGTAAGGGCAAGGAGATCGCCTACTTCATGAAGATATACTCGAGTGAGGCAAGTCCTTCGTGGGCGATGGCCATGGTGGGATAGACAAGGTTGCTTCTTCATGGACCCTTCATGGGTGAAGCCCTCTGTGGACTCACACAACCGTTGCCCTTCGTGGCTTGAAGTATCCATCAACGTGGAAGTACGATAGCACCACCTATTGGAACCACGCCAAAAATCTCCTTTTCTACATTGCATTTGCCTTATCCAAACCCTTCCCTTTACCTTCATATGCAATGTTTTACTTTCCACTGCTACACTCTTAGAATTGCATGTGTAGGTTGATTGCTTGACTTGTGCTAGTTGCTAAAATCTGCCAACACTTAAAATTGGGAAAAGGTTAGGTTTTTATTTGGTCAAGTAGTCTAATCACCCCCCTCTAGACCTACTTACAATCCTACGAGTGGTATCAGCTTTGGTCTCCATTTGCCTTGATTTCCATAACTTTGGTGATCATAGCCTTGTTTTCACAACCTAGGATAGTATGGCGTCTAGCGAGGGAAATTACCACCGTAGAGGTCCTTACTTTGATGGTACAAATTTTGCTAGTTGGAAGCATAAGATGAAAATGCATATCCTTGGTCATAACCCCGCCGTATAGGATATTGTGCGTATTGGCTTGCAAGGTGAATACTTCGAGGATGGAAGAGAACCGGATCGTGAAGCATCCGCGAAAGAATTGAAGATGTTGCAATACAATGCTCAAGCTTGTGATAGCATCCACGAAGAATTCAACAAAATTAGCCGTCTTGAGAATGCAAAGGAAATTTGGGATACTTTGGCTGATATGCATGAAGGTACCGAGTCCGTCAAGGAATCCAAGTTAGATGTGCTTCAAAGTCAACTTGGCAAGTTCGAAATGAAGGATGGTGAAGGAGTCACTGAGATGTACTATAGGCTTGCTCTAATCACAATGAGATTGCCGGCTTAGGAAGTGAAGAGATTACCGACAAATTCATCATCAATAAGATCCTAAGAGCCTTAGATGAAAAAAATGATACCGTGTGCACATTGATCCAAATGATGCCCAATTACAAAGATTTCAAGCCAATGGAAGTCATTGGTGTGGGAGTCCTCGGGCGTCCGGTCTACTGATATGGGTCGGACTGACGAGTTGTCAAGATACAAGATGGAAGGTTATCTCTCATGTCCGATGGGGACTCTCACATGCGTGGATGGAAAGTATAGGTGTCCGGATACATTATTCCTTTATGTAAAACCGACTTTGTACAAACCCTAAGCCCCTCCAGTGTCTATATAAACCGGAGGGTTAGATCGGAGGCAGGATCACAACATTGTTAGGCAAGCTATCTAGGTAGGCCAAATCGATCTCGTGGTAGATCAACTCTTGTAACCCTATACCCTTTAATATAATCAAGCAGTAGGCTTTTACCTCCATTAAGAGGGCCCGAACCTGGGTAAACACTGTGTCCCTTCTCCATTGTTACCATTGATCCTCAGGCGCACAGCTTGGGCCCCCCTACCCGAGATGTGCCGGTTTTGACACCGACATTGGTGCTTTCATTGAGAGCTCCGTTGTATCTTCGACAGAAGGATCGATGGCTCACCTTTTCGCTAACGGCAACGCTGTGTCCAGGGAAACCTTTCTTCCTGGACAACTTTTTGTGTTTGGTGGCTTTGTGCTTCAAGCCAACTCGATCGGCCGCCTTGAGCAGGTCGACAGTTATGCCACCGGCCACCAGATCAGGTTTGGAAGTCTGAATTACGTTGCTGACATCCGAGGAGATCTAGTCTTTGATGGGTTTGCGGCCCTGACCGCCACTCTGTGTCCCATCCAAGAAGAATCTTCGGATCCCCTGCTAGACCCCATCCAGGGGTCAACACCCACCTCAGCCTTAGATCCAGTGCAGGTCTCATCGTGCGAAGACAGGAGCGTAAGCCCCGTTGGACTTCTTCCCCTTATCAAACTTCCTACCGAAGACCCAGACGCATGCTTAAACTTGGCTCTGGGCAGCCGTTCTGAACTGCCGAGGTCTGCACTTAGCGGGTCCGATCAAGTGCTCCAAGTCAAACACAACATGGCAGACCCGCGGTTTCTGGTAGGGATGGGCAAAAAAAATCGATGAACTGAAGACCGAACCGGTGCTGAAACTGAACAAACCAAAATTTTGTTTTTTTGGCAAGTACAGAAAAATTCGGTTTTCGCACTTGCTAACCGAACTAAGTTTTCTCGGTTCAGTAGTACCCAGGTTAACCGAATAAAAATCCGAACGGACGTGAAGGTGCTGAACAAACAGTCAAACTAGCTTGCTCTCCCGCGCCAGAATAAAATATTACGCGCCAGATCGTGCATGCAGCAGGAGCGCATGCAGCTGGTTGGATCAGTCCACGGGGGTGATATTTTATCGCGAAAAAAGTACTGCATGCAAGGCCCAAGCATCGAAGCCATTCTAGGCTTCTTTTACTAGTGTGATGATGTGGCCGTTGTATGGCTGTAGTCTGCTTGTACGTGCATAACCTATAGAGCCACGAGGGGTTGCCCGTTGTTGTTTAGTCCCACCTCGGCCGGCTGGGCACAATCAGTTGGATAGCGAGGCTATATAAGAGCACACGAACATGGCTGCTAGGCACACAACTCAAATTCTTTTGACATATTTGGTAAATACGGTATAAACAGAATACCAAACCGAAATATCGGTTAACTGAATTTTTGGTTAGCTATTTTAAAAGGTATTTTTCGGTTTTTCATTTGGGAAACCGAATTTACAAAAAAAAAACGAACGGTAGAAACCGAAATTTTGGTTTATACCGAATGCCCAGGCCTAGTTTCTGGTCCCGCTCCCTCTCTTAGATGAAGCGTTGGGTATGATGCAGTCTCTCACCATCACGAGGCTTTACCTCCGAACTGCACCCAGCCTGGACTGGGGGCTGAGAGAGGGGAATTTTACGTCCCACTGATAACCCACAAGTGTAGGGGATCGCAATAGCTTTCGAGGGTAAAGTATTCAACCCAAATTTATTGATTCGACACAAGGGGAGCCAAAGAATATTCTTGAGTATTAGCAGTTGAGTTGTCAATTCAACCACACCTGGATAACTTAGTATCTGCAGCAAGGTATTTAGTAGAAAAGTAGTATGATAATAAAGGTAACGGTAGCAAAAGTAAAGATAATAGTTTTGGGGGTTTTGTAGTAGTTGTAACAGTAGCAACGGAAAAGTAAATAAGCAAAGAACAATATGTGAAAAGCTCGTAGGCAATGGATCAATGATGGATAATTATGCCGGATGGGATTCCTCATGTAATAGATATAACATAGGGTGACACAGAACTAGCTCCAATTCATCAATGTAATGTAGGCATGTATTCCGTAAATAGTCATACGTGCTTATGGAAAAGAACTTGCATGCCATCTTTTGTCCTACCCTCCTGTGGCAGCGGGGTCCTAACGTAAACTAAGGGATATTAAGGCCTCCTTTTATTAGAGAACCGAACCAAAGCATTAACACATAGTGAATACATGAAATCCTCAAACTACGGTCATCACCGAGAAGTATCCCGATTATTGTCACTTCGGGGTTGTCGGATCATAACACATAATAGGTGACTATAGACTTGCAAGATAGGATCAAGAACACACATATATTCATGAAAACATAATAGGTTCAGATCTGAAATCATGGCACTCGGGCCATAGTGACAAGCATTAAGCATAGCAAAGTCATAGCAACATCAATCTCAGAACATAGTGGATACTAGGGATCAAACCCTAACAAAACTAACTTGATTACATGGTAAATCTCATCCAACCCATCACCGTCTAGCAAGCCTACGATGGAATTACTCACGCACGACGGTGAGCATCGTGAAATTGGTGATGGAGGATGGTTGATGATGACGACGGCGACAAATCCCCCTCTCCGGAGCCCCGAACGGACTCCAGATCAGCCCTCCCAAGAGAGATTAGGGCTTGGCGGCGGCTCTGTGTCATAAAACGCGATGAAACTTTCTCTCTAATTTTTTTCTCCCCGAACGTGAATATATGGAGTTGGAGTTGAGGTCGATAGAGGTCCAGGGGGCCCACGAGATAGGGGGGCGCGCCCAGGAGGAGGGGGCGCGCCCCCTGTCTCGTGGACAGGGTGTGCGCCCCTTGGTCTTGATTCTTTCGCCAGTATTTTTTATATTTTCTGAAAAGTGCCTCTGTGGATTTTCAGGACATTTTGAGAACTTTTCTTTTCTACACATAAAACAACATCATGGCAGTTCTGCTGAAAACAGCGTCAGTCCGGGTTAGTTTCATTCAAATTATGCAAGTTAGAGTCCAAAACAAGGGCAAAAGTGTTTGGAAAAGTAGATACGTTGGAGACGTATCAACTCCCCCAAGCTTAAACCTTTGCTTGTCCTCAAGCAATTCAGTTGATAAACTGAAAGTGATAAAGAAAAACTTTTACAAACTCTGTTTGCTCTTGTTGTTGTAAACATGAAAAGGCAGCATTCAAGTTTTAGCAAATATTATGAACTAACCATACTCACAATAACACTTAGGTCTCACAATCACTCATATCAATAACATAATCAGCTAGCGAGCCATAATAATAAAACTCGGATGACAACACTTTCTCAAAACAATCATAACATGATATAACAAAATGGTATCTCGCTAGCCCTTTCTAAGACTGCAAAACATAGATGCAGAGCACCTTTAAAGATCAAGGACTGACTAAACATTGTAATTCATGGTAAAAGAGATCCAGTCAAGTCATACCCAATATAAACGAATAGTGATGAATGAAAATGACAGTGTGCTCTCCAGCGGGTGCTTTTTAATAAGAAGGGTGATGACTCAACATAAAAGTAAATAGATAGGCCCCTCGCAGAGGGAAGCATAGATTTGTAGAGGTGCCAGAGCTCGATTTTAAAATAGAGATTGAATAACATTTTGAGCGGCATACTTTTGCTGTCAACGCAACAACTATGAGATGGCTGTATCTTCCATACTACATGCATTATAGGCAGTTCCCAAACAGAATGGTAAAGGTTATACTCCCCCAACCACCAACAAGCATCAATCCATGGCTTGCTCGAAACAACGAGTGCCTCCAACTAACAACAGCCCTGGGGGAGTTTTGTTTAATTATTTTGATTTGCTTTGATCTTTTTGGATCATGGGACTGGGCATCCCGGTTACTGGCCCTTTCTCGTGAATGAGGAGCGGAGTCCACTCCTCTTGAGAATAACCCACCTAGCATGGAAGATATAGGCAGCCCTAGTTGTAACATGAGTTGCTCGAGCATACAAAACAGAATTTCATTTGAAGGTTTAGAGTTTGGCACATACAAATTTACTTGGAATGGCAAGTAAATACCGCATATAGGAAGGTATGGTGGACTCATATGGAACAACTTTGGGGTTTAAGGAGTTGGATGCACAAGCAGTATTCCCACTTAGTACAGGTGAAGGCTAGCAAAAGACTGGGAAGCGACCAACTGAGAGAGCGACAACAGTCATGAACATGCATTAAAATTAATTCACACCGAATACAAGCATGAGTAGGATATAATCCACCATGAACATAAATATCATGAAGGCTATGTTGATTTGTTTCAACTACATGCGTGAACATGTGCCAAGTCGAGTCACTCAATTCATTCAAAGGAGGATACCATCCCACCATATCACATCATAATCATTCTAATAGCATGTTGGCACGCAAGGTAAACCATTATAACTCATAGCTAATCAAGCATGGCACAAGCAACTATAATCTCTAAATGTCATTGCAAATATGTTTACTTCATAATAAGCTAAATCAGGAACGATGAACTCATCATATTTACAAAAACAAGAGATGTCGAGTTCATACCAGCTTTTCTCATCCCAGTAAGTCCATCATATATCGTCATTATTGCCTTTCACTTGCACGACCAAACGATGTGTATAATAATAAGAGTGCATGTGCATTGGACTAAGCTGGAATCTGCAAGCATTCAACTCAAGAGAGAAGACAAGTAATATGGGCTCTAAGTTAAATAAACAATCATGCATATGAGAGTCACTAAGCATTTCCAATACGGTCTTCTCGACCCCCAAAGGAAAGAAAATAAAATAAAACGTTTACACGGGGAAGCTCCCAACAAGTAAGAAGAAGAACTAGAAATCTTTTTGGGTTTTTATTTTAATTCTACTACAAACATGAAAATTAAACTAACTAATTTTTTTGGTTTTTCTCAAGGTTTATCAAACACACAAGAAGAAAACTAGAAAAAGAAATTTAAACTAATACAATGAAAGAGTATGAGCACCGACGACTAGTATAGTGTGTGAACATGAATGTAAAGTCGGTGAGAAATATGTACTCCCCCAAGCTTAGGCTTTTGGCCTAAGTTGGTCTAATACCAAGGATGGCCTGGCTGATATTCGTAGTTGTAACTGGGGTCGTACTGAGATGCAGCGGCAACCGCCTCTTGAGCTGCGGCATGTTGGCGAGCTGCCTCTGCTCTCCCCTCGTGTTTAGCTGCTTCCTCCCTGGTAACAACAAGTCTTCCTTTTGCCTGATAATCAAAAAGGAGAGGAGCAGGAAGAGTAACATGGACGATGCTGCGTCTGTTATAGATTGGTCGATAATGGAGGAATTGTTCATTCCTCCTAAGAAAATGATGATTAACCATATCGTCATAATCTAAATAAGTAGGAGGTATCATCATATCCCCCTCTCGTGGGGCTATACCAAGAAAATTAGCCACACGGGTTGCATAAATTCCTCCAAATAATTCTCCCTTTCTACTGTTATTCTGCAACCTACGTGCAACTATTGCCCCCAAGTTATAACCTTTATAACCTAACACAGCACTCTTGAGGATACAAAGATCAGGGACATACATATGACATGCTTCATCTTTACCGTTAATGCATCTACCAATGAAGAGAGCAAAATAATGTATAGCAGGAAAATGAATGCTCCCTATGGTAGCTTATGCTATGTCCCTAGATTCTCCCACAGTAATACTAGCAAGGAAATCTCTAAATTCAGATTTGTGAGGATCATTAATATTACCCCACTGCGGGAGTTTGCAAGCAGTTGTGAAATCCTCTAAATCCATGGTATAAGATGTATCATAAATATCAAATATGACACTAGGAGAATTACGCGCACAGTTATATTTAAACCTCCGCACAAAGGAATCAGTCAATTGATAGTACTGAGGACACTTATCTTGTAAGAAGTCCTCCAGCTCAGCATTACGCACATATGCGTCAAATTCCTCCTTAAAACCTGCTTCGATCATAAAATTATCGGATGGCCACTCACAAGCTCGTACATCCGCGTCCCTTGGCAATTCAACATCTTGCTCACGTATGGTAATCCTGGGGCCCTTCTTCACCGAGGAACCACCTTGGTACATTCTTCTAAGCATAATTCTTTTTCTGAAATAATTCTGAAATTTTAGTAACTTCAAAATAAAAGTGAATAAAACTAAACAAGATTGGTAGCAACTACTCCTACAAGTGCCTAGAGCCTATATCATGCATTAGAAATGCTTGGGACCTCATAAATTTAACATTCAAGCTCAAGAACATGGTCACCCATGCAGAAAAAATTTGCAATGAATAAAGCACTAGAACAAAAACTATTTAGACCAATAGAGGAGTCACATACCAAGTAACAATCTCCCAAAGCAGTTTTGTGAATGGAACTTTGAGCAAGGAGATCAAAAATCGCAGCAAAATGAGCTAGAACTCGTGCTTGAGCTGGATGGGGATTTTTTGGGTACAATATGAAGTGTGTGGGTGCTGGCATAAGTGGAGGGGGGCCACCAGGGGCCCACGAGACAGGGGGGCGCGCCCAGGTGGGGTGGGCACGCTCTCCACTCTCGTGGCCTAGTGCTTGCCCCTCCTGCAGTGATTTCAGTGCCTAAAATCCTCAAATATTCCATAAAAAATCATACTAAATTTGCAGGGCATTTGGAGCACTTTTATTTTCGGGATATTTTTTATTGCACGGGTAAATCAGAAAACAGACAGATAATACTATTTTTGCTTTATTTATTCTAAATAATAGAAAGTAAAAAGAGGGTACAGAAGGTTGTGCCTTCTAGTCTCATCCATCTCATGATCATCAAAATGAATCCACTAACAAGGTTGATCAAGTATTGTTAACAAACTCATTCCGAATAACACGGAACCGGAGAAATTTCGAATAACACTTAGTTACCTCAATGGGGATATGAAAATCCCCAACAATAATAATATCATACTTTTTCTTGATAGTAGGGAGAGGAAATTCAAAACCTCCAATAATGATAGTTGGAACTTTTCCAATAGAATTGATGCTATGAACTTGAGATTGTTTCCTCGGAAAGTGTACCGTATGCTCATTACCATTGACATGAAAAGTGACATTGCCTTTGTTGCAATCAATAACAGCCCCTGCAGTGTTCAAAAAAGGTCTACCAAGGATAATCGACATAATATCGTCCATGGGAATATCAAGAATAACAAAGTCCGTTAAGATAGTGACATTTGCAACTACAACAGGCACATCTTCACAAATACCGATAGGTATGGCAGTTGATTTATCAGCCATTTGCAAAGAGATTTCATTAGTTGTCAACTTATTCAATTCAAGTCTACGATATAAAGAGAGAGGCATAACACTAACACCGGCTCCAAGATCACATAAAGCATCTCTAACATAATTTCTTTTAATGGAGCATGGTATAGTTGGTACCCCCGAATCTCCAAGTTTCTTTGGTATTCCACCCTTAAAAGTGTAATTAGCAAGAATGGTAGAAATTTCAGCTTCCGGTATCTTTCTTTTATTTGTGATGATATCCTTCATATGCTTAGCATAAGGATTTACTTTCAGCATATCAGTTAAGCGCATACGTAAGAAAATAGGTCTAATCATTTTAGCAAAGCGCTCGAAATCCTCATTATCCTTTGTCTTGGATGGTTTAGGAGGAAAGGGCATGGGTTTCTGAACCCATGGTTCTCTTTCTCTATCGTGCTTCCTAGCAACAAAATCTCTCTTATCATAACGTTGATTCTTTGATTGCGGGTTATCAAGATCAACAGCAGGTTTAGTCTCTACTTCATTATTTTTGCTAGGTTGAGCATCAACATGAACATTATCATTAACATTATCACTAGGTTCATGTTCATCACCTGATTGTGTTTCAGCATCAGAAATAGAAATATTATTAGGATTCTCAGGTGTGTCTACAACGGGTTCACTAGAAGCATGCAAAGTCCTATCGTCTTTCTTTTTCTTCTTTTTGGAAGAACTAGGTGCTTCTAAATTATTCCTTTGAGAATCTTGCTCGATTCTCTTAGGGTGGCCTTCAGGATACAAAGGTTCATGAGTCATTCTACCAGTTCTAGTATCCACTCTAACATCAAAGTCATTTTTATTATTTAATTCCTGAAGCAAATCATTTTGAGCTTTAAGTACTTGCTCAGCTTGAGTATCAACCATAGACGCATATTTGCTAATGAGTTTAAGTTCACCTTTAACTCTAGCCATATTATCGCTCACACATCCTATCTCAAAAGCATTATTTTTAACTCTCTACCAACATAAGCATTTAAACTTTCTTGTCTAGCCATAAAGTCATCAAATTCATCTAAGCATGGGCTATGAAATTTAGTAGAGGGGATTTCAACTTTATCATATCTATAGAGAGAATTTACCTTTACTACCTGTGTCGGGTTATCAAGACAATGTGTTTCTTCAACAGGTGGTATATTAAGACCATGTATTTCTTCAATAGGAGGTAAATTCTTAACATCTTCAGCTTTAATACCTTTTTCTTTCATTGATTTCTTTGCCTCTTGCATATCTTCAGGACTGAGGAATAAAACACCTCTCTTCTTTGGAGTGGGTTTAGGAATAGGCTCAAGAGTTGGCTCAATTGATTTAGGAATTGCCTCATGAATTGTCTCAGGAAGAGTCCAATTATTTTCATTAGTCAACATATTATTCAATAGTAATTCAGCTTCGTCGACTATTCTTTCTCTGAAAACACAACCAGCACAACTATCCAAGTAGTCCTTGGAAGCATCGGTTAGTCCATTATAAAAGATATCAAGTATTTCATTTTTCTTAAGAGGATGATCAGGCAAAGCATTAAGTAACCGGAGAAGCCTCCCCAAGCTTGTGGGAGACTCTCTTCTTTGATTTGCACAACTTCCCGCAAAGCAACTTGTTTCTTATGAGCAGGAAAATATTTAGCAGAGAAGTAATAAATCATATCCTGGGGACTACGCACACAACCAGGAGCAAGAGAATTATACCAAGTCTTAGCATCACCCTTTAATGAGAACAGAAATATCTTATGGATATAATAATAGCGATACTTCTCATCATTAGTAAACAGGGTAGCTATATCATTCAACTTGGTAAGATGTGTCACAACAGTTTCAGATTCAGTGCCATAGAAAGGATTGGATTCAACTAAAGTAATAATCTCAGGATAAACAGAGAATTCATATTCCTTATCAGTAACAAAGATAGGTGAAGTGGAAAAAGCAAGGTCATGTTTCATTTTAGCATTTAAAGTCTTTTGTTTTAGCTTAGCTAACAATTTCTTAAGATATGATCTATCATTGCAAGCAAGAAAATCTCTAGCAGTTTCTTCATCCATAACATAACCCTCAGGAACAACATGCAATTCATAATCATTCAAAGAACCTTCATCATCACTATCATCAATAATAGCATCTTCAATAATTTCATTCTCTCTAGCCCTAGCAAGTTGTTCATCAAGAAATTCACCTAATGGCACAGTAGTATCACACACAGAAGTAGTTTCATCATAAGTATCATGCAAAGCAGAAGTGGCATCATCAATAACATGCGACATATTAGAATTCATAGCAGTAGCAGGTTTAGGTGTTGCAAGCTTATTCATAACAGAAGGAGAATCTATTGCAGAGCTAGATGGCGGTTCCTTACCTCCCCTCGTAGTTGAGGGATAGATCTTGGTTTTAGCGTCTTTCAAGTTCTTCATAGTGATCAACAGATATAAATCCCAAGCGACTCAGAGAATAGAGCTATGCTCCCCGGCAACGGCGCCAGAAATTAGTCTTGATAACCCACAAGTGTAGGGGATAGCAACAGCTTTCGAGGGTAAAGTATTCAACCCAAATTTATTGATTCGACACAAGGGGAGCCAAAAAATATTCTTGAGTATTAGCAGTTGAGTTGTCAATTCAACCACACCTGGATAACTTAGTATCTGCAGCAAGGTATTTAGTAGCAAAGTAGTATGATAATAAAGGTAACGGTAGCAAAAGTAAAGATAATAGTTTTGGGTTTTTTGTAGTAGTTGTAATAGTAGCAACGGAAAAGTAAATAAGCGAAGAACAATATGTGAAAAGCTCATAGGCAATGGATCAGTGATGGATAATTATGCCGGATGCGATTCCTCATGTAATAGCTATAACATAGGGTGACACAGAACTAGCTCCAATTCATCAATGTAACGTATGCATGTATTCTGTAAATAGTCATACGTGCTTATCGAAAAGAACTTGCATGACATCTTTTGTCCTACCCTCCCGTGGCAGCGGGGTCCTAACGGAAACTAAGGGATATTAAGGCCTCCTTTTAATAGAGAACCGGACCAAAGCATTAACACATAGTGAATACATGAACTCCTCAAACTACGGTCATCACCGAGAAGTATCCCGATTATTGTCACTTCGGGGTTGTCAGATCATAACACATAATAGGTGACTATAGACTTGCAAGATAGGATCAAGAACACACATATATTCATGAAAACATAATAGGTTCAGATCTGAAATCATGGCACTCGGGCCCTAGTGACAAGCATTAAGCATAGCAAAGTCATAGCAACATCAATCTCAGAACATAGTGGATACTAGGGATCAAACCCTAACAAAACTAACTTGATTACATGGTAAATCTCATCCAACCCATCACCGTCCAGCAAGCCTACGATGGAATTACTCACGCACGGCGGTGAGCATCATGAAATTGGTGATGGAGGATGGTTGATGATGATGACAATGATGAATCCCCCTCTCCGGAGCCCCGAACGGACTCTAGATCAGCCCTCCCAAGAGAGATTAGGGCTTGGCGGCGGCTCTGTGTCGTAAAACACGATGAAACTTTCTCTCTGATTTTTTTCTCCCCGAACGTGAATATATGGAGTTGGAGTTGAGGTCGGTAGAGGTCCAGGGGGCCCACGAGATAGGGGGGCGTGCTCAGGAGGAGGGGCGCGCCCCCCTGTCTCGTGGACAGGGTGTGGGCCCCCTGGTCTTGATTCTTTCGCCAGTATTTTTAATATTTTCTGAAAAGTGCCTCCGTGGATTTTCAGGACATTCCGAGAACTTTTCTTTTCTACACATAAAACAACATCATGGCAGTTCTGCTGAAAACAGCGTCAGTCCGGGTTAGTTTCATTCAAACCATGCAAGTTAGAGTCCAAAACAAGGGCAAAAGTGTTTGGAAAAGTAGATACGTTGGAGACGTATCACCCACCCACCACCCACTTGATAGCCATTATTGAGGACTTAACCGACATGCTAGATTATGCATCTGAAGACATCAATGGCATGGACGACGATGCCGACGCTGAACCAAGCCAAGTCCCACCCGTCACAGGGCGTTGGACGGCTACCGTAGCCTATGATGTGTACATGGTGGACACTTCGAGGAACGACAAGGATAACCCTAGTCCAGATGAGGACAAACCCATCGACAAACCACCAAAGCGCCGGCGCGAGCGGTGCCGTTCACGATCGCGTCGGGCAATGGATAGAAATACCGGCACTGGAGACAACAAGACTCCGGACAATGCCGAAGATCCTGAATACCCTGTCGAGCCCATGTCCGAACATGATGAGAAGGAAGAGGGTGAACACAGCCCCCACTACAAAAAAAAGACACATCTTTGACATTTTGGGTCGAACGAAATTTTTTCTGTCATACTTATGACACTTCTATGACGATAATTGTGACAAAACCCGATATCATCATAGATGTGGTGGGTTCCTACTTCTATGACAAAAAATCATGACAGAAAATGGGCTTTTCGTCCTGGGCAAGCTGGAGACGCAGCTGCATGACATTCTTTGGGCCGTCCATGACGGAAAAAACCATGGTAGAAGCGAGGGTGAGGAAAATTTCGGCGAGTTCCCGGTTACGGTGGGTGGTCGGGGGCCGAGCGATGCACATTTCTCTCGTACACGTACGTGTGTGTGTACGAGGCGTTGGCTCTAACTGAACCCGAGCGAGGTGTTGGGCTCTAACTGAACCCGAGCAATTGCACTGCAGGCTCTGCGTTACTAAACCCAAGCGATCGATCGATGGCTGTTAACTGAACCCGATCGAGCGATTCCTTTGCTACTTCTGCTAACTGAAACCAATCGATGCTGCCTCTGGATGAACAGTGAGCGTTGCCGGGGGGGGGGGGGTTATGATGAACAGTGAGCGGTGGGGGTGGATGAACAGGACCCCGTGGCGTTGCCTCTGGATGAACAGGACCCCGGATCGATCGAGCCGATTGGGGCTGGATGAACAGGACCCCATGGAGGGATGGATGAACAGGACGACCCCGTGGAGGGCTGGATGAATAGTAGATGGTGGAGGGGTGGATGAACAGTAGCCAGTGAAGGGGTGGTTGAACAGGAGCCCGTGGAGAGGGGTGGTTGAACAGTAGCTGGAGGAGTAGCGCGCGGTGGAGGCTGGATGAACAGGAGCCCGTGGATGAACAGTCGCAGCTGGAGGCTGGAGGAGGTCGATGGTGGATGAACAGTAGCCCGTGGAGGCTGGAGGAGGTCGACGGTGGAGATGAACAGTACCCCGTGGATTCCTGTTTTGCGGTACGCCACACCCCTCCCGATGAACAGGACCCCGTTTCGACCGTAGTGCTCCAACACAAGTCCGTTTCGTCCGTTTTGCGGTATGCCATACCCCTACCGATCAACATGACCCCGTTTCGACCATAGGAGGTCCAACACAAGTCCGTTTCCTCCGTTTTGCGGTACGCCAGACCCCTCCCGATGAACAGGATCCCGTTTCGAACGTGGCCGGTCGAACACAAGGACGTTTCCTCGGTTCTGCGGTATGCCAGGCCTCGTTTCCATTGCCTGTTCCGTCCAAGCCCTCCCGGTGAACAGGACGACACATTCCATTCTGACCCAGCCGGTTGGCTCCCCTTGAACACGACGATGACACTGTTTCTCCATTCTGACCCAACCATGTACACGAGCCCTGGCCGTACGTATGCGCGAGTAGGCGTTCGAGACCCAGCCCGTATTTATGTATGTGGCCGTATTTTCTTTCTTGCACACTGGCCCCACGTGTACATGCTACGTGCGCGCCTCTACTACGACACGTGCGCGCCTCTACATCCACCAGTATGTACGTACACGTTCGCGACCAGAATGACAACACTACATACACTTCGACCAGGTGGGTCCTGACTGTCAGGCACTTCCTTGCATGCAAAGATGTAGCTGGTGGGTCCCAACAGTCAGGGGGGCGAATCATTTTTTTTGCCCGGACGAACTTCCTTGCATGCGAAGATGTAGCTGGTGGGTCCCAGCAGTCAGGGGGCGAATCATTTTTTTGCCCGTAGTATGGACACACTTCCTTGCGTGCGAAGATGTAGCTGGTAGGTCCCAGTAGTCAGGGGGAAACATTTTTTCGCAAAATACGGTGGCCCGTCTGGTGGGTCCCTGCTGTCAGGTGTAGGAATACTTATTTTGCGTGTAATAAGGAGGCACTTCCTTGCGGCGGTCGTGGACCCAGCTGCCAGCCTCTCCACATATAGTACTCTTTCGATGGAAGTCGGTCATTGACCACATTGACCACGCCGTGCCGAGAGCACCACGGCGGTGGACGACGGCGAGGCCTAGGAAGGGGACGACACGGAGCTGGGAAAGACGCAGCAGTGGATGCCCACGCGAAGAGGAGTACGAGGGTCGGCTGCGGTGTCAGGTAGCCGCCGCCACAGAATAACAGGGGGTGTGGGTGAGTAGAGGGATGGCCTGGCCAACGGTGGGAGTAGTAAGGGGCGGTGAGGCCTCCGCGGCATCACAGCCGGCCACGGGAGGCAGGAGCACGCGGCATGACCGGCGCTGGTTTGGGCGGCTGGAGCAAGAAGACCAGAGGTTGAAGAAGCACTACGGCCGTTGGATGAACATCGTACGGTAATAGGAGCTAGAATCGTTCATATTGACTAAGTTGACAAAGCCCTACGTCCCCGTCAACTTGGTAGGCCCACAAGTCAGCCTCCCACTATGATGGGTTCCAGCTGGCAAGGGGAGTATTCATTTTTTTGTGCGTAATAAGGAGACACTTCCTTGCATGCGAAGATAGCTGGTGGGTCCGACCTGTCAGCAGGGGGCACATTTTTTTCGCGAAATACATAGGCCCTTCCAGTGGGTCCCAGATGTCAGGTGGAGGAATCATTATTTTGCGCGTAATAAGGAGGCATTTCCTTGGGTGCGGCCGTGGACCCAGCTGTCAGCCTCTCCACGCACATTCTACTTCCGATGGTGTCGTTTGTTGACCACGTTGACCACTCCACGCCGAGCGCATCCAAGGTGGTGGACGACGGCGAGGCCCTAGACAGCAATGATCTGGAGATGGGAAGACGCGGGAGTAGAGTCGCAGACGAAGAGGTGTACGAGGGTTAACTGGTTCTAGTGTGGTGTGGTTCGGCAGTCGGTGGAGAAGAACAGGAGGTGTGGAGGGGTGGAGGGATGGCCTGGCCAACGGTGGAGTAGCGTTTCATGGCGAAGCGTGCTAAGCAGAGCTGCTAGCAGCAGGAGGCGGGAGGTGGCCCCGGCGGTGCTGGAGGAAGAAGACAAGAAATTGAAGATGGATGCCGGTCGTTGGATGTAAATCCAATGGCTAACATGTCAGAATCATTTGTTTACTAAATTGACAATGACTTGCGTTGGCTTCAACCTATTGGCCCACATTTCAGCCTCCAAAAATGTGGCACGTATTCAACCCATTTTCCAGAATTTACAGTTTTTTGCGCGGTAGAATTTACAGTCAATTTGATCTTTTTTTTGAATTACAGTCCATTAGCTGGGCTGGGTGAACAAATAATGTAGCGCCCATGCGGCCCATTTATTTTATTTCCTAAAAAATTGCAGGCCATTTGCACTTTCTCGAAATACACGATTTTGCTGGGCTGATTCTAATTATAATGTTGGGTTGGGCCAGCAATGTTATCAAAAAATAAAAAGGGGCTGAGCATTTTGTTATAAATATATTTACATAATAAGTGATATTATTACATTCGTCCTTAAATCTTACCAAACTTTTGTACACAATCACTAGGATTTTTGTGCCAAAACAATCCATGATTTTATTGTTAAGAAATTATTTTTATAAGTTAATAAAATGTGGGATATTGATTTTTTACATATGTAAGTATCTGTTAAATATATCATGACAATAAAAATAATATATAATTGAAGGAAATATGCCCTAGAGAAAATAATAAAGTTATTATTTATTTCCTTATTTCATGATAAATCTTTGTTATTCATGCTAGAATTGTATTAACCGGAAATATAATACATGTGTGAATACATAGACAAACATAGTGTCACTAGTGTGCCTCTACTTGACTAGCTCGTTAATCAAAGATGGTTAAGTTTCCTAACCATAGACATGAGTTGTCATTTGATTAATGAGATCACATCATTAGGAGAATGATGTGATTGATTTGACCCATTCCGTTAGCTTAGCACTTGATCATTTAGTATGTTGCTATTGCTTTCTTCATGACTTATACATGTTCCTATGACTATGAGATTATGCAACTCCCGTTTACCGGAGGAACACTTTGTGTGCTACCAAACATCACAACGTAACTGGGTGAATATAAAGGTGCTCTACAGGTGTCTCTAAAGGTACTTGTTGAGTTGGCGTATTTCGAGATTATGATTTGTCACTCCGATTGTCGGAGAGGTATCTCTGGGCCCTCTCGGTAATGCACATCACTATAAGCCTTGCAAGCAATGTGACTAATGAGTTAGTTGCAGAATGATGTATTATGGAACGAGTAAAGAGACTTTCCGGTAACGAGATTGAGCTAGGTATTGAGATACCGACGATCAAATCTCGGGCAAGTAACATACCGATGACAAAGGGAACAACGTATGTTGTTATGCGGTTTGACCGATAAAGATTTTTGTAGAATATGTGGGAGCCAATATGAGCATCCAGGTTCCGCTATTGGTTATTGACCGGAGACGTATCTCGGTCATGTCTACATAGTTCTCGAACCCGTAGGGTCCACACGCTTAAAGTTCGGTGACGATTTATATTATGAGTTATGTGTTTTGATGTACCGAAGGTAGTTCGGAGTCCCAGATGAGATCGGGGACATGACGAGGAGTCTCGAAATGGTCAAGACGTAAAGATCGATATATTGGACGACTATATTCGGACATCGGAAAGGTTCCGAGTGATTCAGGTATTTATCGGAGTACCGGAGAGTTACGGGAATTCGCCAGGGAGTATATGGGCCTTATTGGGCTTTAGGGGAAAGTGAGAGGGGACGCTGCGCGCCCCCCAAGGCCTAGTCCGAATTGGACTAGGGGGAGGGGCTGCGCCCCCTCCTTCCTTCTCTCCTCTCTTCCCTTTCCTTGACTCCTACTCCTACTACATGGAAGGGGGGAATCCTACTCCCGGTGGGAGTAGGACTCCCCAGGGCGCGCCATAGAGAGGGCCGGACCCTCCCCTCCTCTCCTCCTTTATATACTAAAGCAAGAGGCACCCCATGAACACACAAGTTGATCTGTTGATCTCTCCTAGCCGTGTGCGGTGCCCCCCTCCACCATATTCCACCTCGGTCATATCGTAGCGGTGCTTAGGCGAAGCCTTGCATCGGTAGCATCATCAACACCGTCATCACGCCGTCGTGCTGACAGAACTCTCCCGCAAAGCTCTACTGGACCGGAGTTCGTGGGACATCAATGAGCTGAACGTGTGCTGAACTCGGAGGTCCCGTACATTCGGTACTTGGATCGGTCGGATCATGAAGACGTACGACTACATCAACCGCGTTGTGCTAACGCTTCCGCTTTCGGTCTACGAGGGTACATGGACAACACTCTCCCCTCTCATTGCTATGCATCACCATGATCTTGCGTGTGCATAGGAAATTTTTGAAATTACTACGTTCCCCAACAATAATAACATATAAAATAATTTAAATATATAAAATATAGTTAGAAGGGAAACATAAGTTGGACCTGGCGTTCCTATTCTTATATAGAAAAATAGAACAGACCTCTGCGTTTTCTTCAAAAAAATACATAAATTGGGCTGCCTATATTCAGGAAAAATAAAACCTCGGATGGGAGGTCCATAGGCCGGTCGATATATGACGGCCCTCAAGAAAATACAAACAGGCCTATGGACCTCCCATCCGAGGTTGTGGGCTGCGCATGTTAAAAAAGAAAGCCTAGACAGGGCAGCCCTAAACCCAGCTGATACTTGCTGCCCCAGTGATAATAAATGATAGCTGCCAGCTCCCCGGCTTTGTTGTGAATTTATCTCCTATAGTAACTACGTTGAAGCACCTAAAAAAATGTAACTATGTTGACAAACCCATGGGCCCAATGTCAGTATAGCATTAGGAGCAAGTATTTTTTCGACGAGGCAGTTGCTTGCATACGACCATAGACCTGGTGGGTCCCGACTGTCCGCCTCTCCACTTACAGTCCTCTCCAAATTCCTCTCGTTTGTTCAGCATGTTCACAACGGCAGACAGCGGCGTCGCGGCGAGCGCACAAAGGCATAGGCGGGGATCCGACCACCTGAGGAAGTGCCTTATTATTAATGAAACTACTGAACTAGCCTAGTGGCCAAGTGACACTACCCGACAGTTGTTACTCCCGGGTTCGATTCCACCTGTGCAGGGAAAATATCTCCAAATTTTTTGCCTCTGCCTTTATTGACATGTGGGTCCCCATTGTCATCTATGCACACCACGTCTAACACTTGCCAAAACTTCGTCCCTCGTTTTCTCTGTGTTTCGCACACTCAACATTGTGTGGGCATTTTGACTGTGCATCATATGAAGATGTGCTATGCATGAATGTTGATCAGCATGATGTTAACTAGCTGGTAGTTCCATTTTCGACCATGAATAAAATTTCCAACATGATGTTAACCCTGTTTGAAAAGGCCGTGTTAATATAAATGCTCTGCCTCTAAAAGTTGCAGTTTCTTATCTGAAACTGAACTTGCAGTTTCTTATCTGAAACTGAAACCTGCAGTTTCTTCTCTGAGAATCACATTGTCTGCACTTTTATACTCCTACGAAACTACATTTTTTTAGGTGCTAAAAATAGATCTCTAGAATTCATAAAATACTTCATATGCTTAATACTGCAAATCTGAAATTAAAAAGACATTCATATCTGAAAGTACTCTCAAAATACACAACACAAAACACAATTCACAACCTGCAAATACTGACAACCCTAAGCTCCTCCTGACAATTCACAACCTGCCCGACTATTGGGCTGGGGGGGGGGGGGGGCAGTCCCCTCCTATTCCTCGGTGGCAGACAGCCGCCCCGTGAGACGATGTGAATGGCGACGGAGAGGATGGCGGGGAAGCATCGTCGGGCCAACTGCTTTTCTCCTCTTGCAGTTGAGTTCGGTCGACGGAGACTCCACCGGCTTGCTCTGGCAGGACACCCTCACAAACGGCACCCTGTAGATGCTTGATCCTTCAATCTCTGGTGGATTCTCCATTGGGATCGTTACTCCCACCACCGCTCCCTCACGATCGGATTCGGTGAATCTGTTTGCTCCATGGCCCACAGGAGCAGCTCTATGTACTCCCGTGCGACTCCCTCCGGGAGTATCGCCGCCTTTTCGCTCTGTTGCAGATATTTGGCCATGGATGTAGCCGTCACCTCTAGTTGGTCCTTGTTGTCAAACCAAGACTGTATCTCCAACATCCTAGCTAGCTTCACAGGGTCTCCGTCTGCGATCCTCACGTATCGGCTGTACTCCTCCATTGATCTACTTCTCCACAGCACCTTCACTCGCTGGCGACGGTTTTTGAATGGAAGAGGAGAGGAGAAGCACTGGTTTTGGATTAGAACGGGAGAGGAGCAACGTTGGTTTTGGACTGGAACAGGAGAGGAGGGGCGGTGGTTTTGAAATGGAAGAGGAGAGGAGCAACGCTGGATTTAGATTGGAACAGGAGAGGAGCAGCGGTGGTTTAAGAGGAGAAGAGCGGAAGAGCGGCGCTGGTCTTGGAAGTATTTTTTTGTTTTTTTTTGCGTATTTTGGGTCAAAGTTTGACCACGCACTGTATTTGACAAGCAAAATGTGAATGCATGTCACCAAAAATTGTATCATTTGGTTCATATCTGAATGTATTTTCAAATTATATTATTTTTGCAACGTATAACATATATTTTATGTGTGAAAATCATGGTCAATTATGACCCAGAATAAAAGGGAGACTAGATAAAGTGGGGTCGCTTTCTTAATTGAAGGGTAAATTGATTTTGATTTTGATCCAGTCACAGCGCAACGGCCCTCTCGTCCAATCCTAAATCGCTGCTGCACGCTCCTCTCCCTCTTCTCCATTGCAAAACCACCTCCTCTCCTCTCCATCATCTCCATTCCAAAACCACCGTCTCGCCTCTCCCTCTTCTGATCTTCTCCATTGCAAAACCACCTCCTCTCCTCTCCATCATCTCCATTCCAAAACCACCATCTCGCCTCTCCCTCTTCTCTATTGCAAGACCACTGTCTCTCCTCCTATCTTCCAGAGCTAGCACCGGACCACTCAGAAGGACATCTATGGAGAGGATGCAGCAGCGAATCAGGCAGATTGCCGGCGGCGACCAGGCAAAGTTATCCAGGTTGAAGGAGATCCTTACTTGGTTTGACAATGAGTGGGAGATTTCGAGGACGGTGCGGGCCATGTGGCAATGTATGCGAAAGAGCGAGACAACGGCGATGGGGGCGGTGATGTACATGTACTCCTCGGAGGCAGTCACGCCGCAGTCCTCTGAGTTCATCGAGTATCTCCTCTGGGCGATGGAGCAGACAGATTTGCCCGAGGCGACAGTCAGGCGGAGGTGGTGGGCGTACAGGTCGAAGGTCGAGCACCCAGAGGATAACGAATCGATCGAGTATGGTGTGTCGTTCGTGAGGGTGCAGAGCCAGCCGGAGCCACATGAGTATTCGTTCTCCCACCGCAAGAGGAGGCCGGATGGCACGACGTTGCTTCCCGGCCGTTCTCCATGGTTCCCTCGACGCTTGCCTCATTTCAATGGCGGCGGTAGGGTTTAAGTTAAGCTTCACACTAACCTAATCTTCCACCTGCTCATGCTTACAATCAGTGTGACAGCTAATGAAAATCATGCTTACAATCAGTCTCCGAGTACTACACCAATCACCCTAAAATAGCTCTAGACCTTTGGGTCAAAGTTGTGACACAGTGTACAAATAAAGAAAAATAGATTGGTGCTTCTTTCAGAAAAGAGTACTTCCTAGAAAACTGCCAATATAAGCTACTAGTATTTGGTTAGAGGATTTGCTGCCGAGAAAGATCCGTCCACAAAGAGCGCCACACATCCCACTGGTGGTGGTGGTGGATGCCAATGCGTGCATGCATCATGGTTGGTGTCGGTAATTTTTACTTGGCACACCTCGCACTCTGCATATATGCCGGTTCCATACGTACATTGGTGCAGTTCCACCAAAATGCAGCTGAATAACCCTGTTTGCACAGATAATGAAAAAGCGTGATTACATTATAGTGGCACTAGTTGATGAAACACACCAAATAAATAGAAGAAAATATCGCGATAGTATCATAGTATGCCATGCTACAAGGGCGATATGGGCCCTGCGACGCCTCATACGGTACGCCTCATACTGGAAATCGTCCCAAGTCTCCCAGATACACCTTCTGCCAGTGATGAACATCAGTGTACAACGGTAGTACAAGGAGGCGCCTTGAGACATTCAAATCTCTATTTTTGTACAGATCAACTAAAATTAAGCACCCCAGTTTGCAGAAACGCTCAAACATTAACAATGGGACTAGTAGATGAAACATACATTAACAAAGAGAAGCACTTTCTTTATCTACATTGGAAATGAAATGATAGAGAGGACACTCGCTCTATTTTAACTGTATTCATTTTATCAGTGACACTAGGGTCGAGCAGGTGGCAAACAAGGTGTACCGTGCGTCGCAAGGATGGAGGCCGGGTGTGCTTAGACTGGGATGCTGAAGCTGGCTCTTTCAGTCACCAACATGGATGATTCAATTCATGGGACCTTTTGGTGCAGTTCACCTAAAATGAAGCAATGTACCATGAGCTAGCAGCTTCTTCTTCAATTTTTTTAAGAAAAGGGCTCCAGCCCCGGTTCCATTTACATCAGAAAACGAAACCCATAGAGCTTCTTCTTCATTAGTTGCAATAAAATTGAGCAACATCAAGGTTGGTTGTGAAGCTCCTGGAATGTTCAACTATAATTTGGATATCATTTGTGCAGTTCAACTAAGATCGAGTGTGAAATGTATATCTCTGTTTGCACAAAAAAGGTGGAAAGGAGGGTGACTAACAAGTGATGAAACATGCATCAAATGACAAATGAAAAGAAGCATGTTCCTTATCTGAATGGCAATCCTACAGGGACAGTAGCAATTTCTAAAGCAGTGGCATTGCTAGATATTAGTGTGGGCATTAGGATTAATTATGACAACCGTTAAATACGACATTACTTTGGGCACGGGAGAGTAGGCGGACCAGGACAGTTGCATTTCTAACGAAAAGAACCAACTTATCTTAATGGGAAATTTAGCAGGACATGTAAAGAAGTGCCATTGATTCATATTACTGGAGGCATTTCATTGAAAATAACATTGGTTTAACTTGTCCTTACTTTTAACAGTGCGAATGCTACATTTTACCATTGGCATTACATAAGAGTGGCTCGGGGCAACAAACATCAGAACATGATATCTGGGTTGGTCCCATTTTTGTTCGGTATAACCACCTTATACTATGTGAGGCTAACAAATCTAGTGCTGGACTTACTCTGTTGACTTGTCCCCCAGTCCCAACTTTCTTTCCTTTTTCAACCAATAGATCGGGTTTATATTGAGTTTGTACTGCGTTTCCCTTTATTTCCCTATTAGACCTAGAGACCAGTTGGATAGCCAGTCTCTGCTACTTTTTGCCCCCATTATTTCCTCTTTCGACCAAGTCCTAGATTGAGGTAACAAATCCCCCCACCCCCACCCCCTTTCTTCCTTGTTTGAACCAAGTAGTACTAGATTCGAGTGCATGAACTAGTTTTACCTCTTAAAGGTAAAAAAATTAGTTGGTTTTCGAACAGTCGATTGATCCTATCTACGAGGGGGCCTGAGAAATAGTAAAAGATACAAATGCAGCGACGTCAGGAGCTCGAGAAGTAGAGCAAGGCCGGTTTCGAAGGAAGTTATAACTGATGGTCACCAGGATGTCGCTAGGTGGGCGGCGGGAGGCCGGATCTGCCCACACTACGGCAGCGAGGAAGAAGGGGTCGAAGGCCCTCCCTCGCCATCAGTGCTTGGGAGAGAACAACAAGGCAGGCTGATCGGGACGCGCCAGCAGTGGGTAAGAGCCGTCGCCGAGGACGACCGCGTGAACATTGCACCTTCTCACCTTCCCCGGCGGAGAGGATCCGACTGGATCTGTGACCAGCGGTGAGCAGAGAGAGAGAGTGTGTGGCCACTGCTGTTGTATTTAGATCTGGAGAGGACGAGACAGTGTGAAAAGAGCAACACTAGCAAGCAAGCGCAGAGGCTCCTGCCTATATAGTGGAGTAGTACTAGTTTTCTTTTGTCTACCGGAGCCGGCTTGACCTCATCAATGACTGTCGAGAAGTCTTCATGCACGTGGCCCGGAGGCGCAGTTGTCATCATTTTGATCTGAAGCACCGGATTATAACATATAACACAAAAAAATGCCACATGACAAGAAATCATAACCTCACTGCCCAAAGGAGACAACATGAATCCCGACAGACAAACTAGATGAGGAGCAAAGCTCAAATTAAAGATAAACTCGTAGAAAAGGGGTCCGTCAATAGATGTACAAATTAACATAGCCGACTTGACCTCGATGGCAGCCGAGTAGTCTTCGTGCATGTGCCCCCAATGACTAGCCCAACTCCGTTGTCGCTGTTTAACCCTCGTAGTGATCCGAAGCACATGACACCTAATTTTGCGAGATGACAAGAAACCTTTTTTTAGATTTCTCACCACAACTACAGCCATGTACAACACAGCCTGCACGATATGTAGACCATAGCCAATCCAGGCGTGTCTGCTGGAGTCTGGTCACATGCATGGACGAACTGATCTTCTGTGTCTTGCAGGGATCGTCAGGCACCAACGTAGTACAACACTTCTCTAGTACTATCGCTCGTCTCCCTCTTCTATTAAGTCACCCGACTTGTGGGGCCGGGGAGTGTGCCTATGGTCGGTTCTCAATTGCGGTCCCACATGTGTGTGCAAATGCAATATGACGTGGGTTCCATTTGGAGAGCAGCACGCCAGACCGACCGACCGTCTGGGGTGCGACATGAACGCGACGGGCGTGCTGTATACTCCGTACATGTGTACCGCCGTTTTCTAGAGGCTTTGCTCCATGGCGCAATCCATGGATACAAAATTAGTATACTGTACTATTTAAAAGTCGAGGGCGGGGCTTTTCCTGCGCGGTAGGCGGGGCAGTTCCGCCTAGTCGGTTCGACAGAGACGCGAGAAGATGAAGGAGTAGGCTGCTGCAAACGTAGGGTTGTGTGATTTGACAGCGAGTAACTGCTGGACAGGTGGGGCCCCGTGATTTGACTTGCCATTATCATTTTAACTGCGGCGATACGACCGGCTTTAGTCTCCCGATTCCTGACCACCTCAATACAGGTGCCTGTCCCAATGCTCCACCATGTAGTACTACCTCCGTCCGGGTTTATTGGTCCCCATTGTATTTCGTGCCAAATTTTGACCATAGATTAAACTAACAAAATGTTCACGCATGTCACCAAAAATTATATTTTTGAAAACTATGTTCAAATACGAATCCAATGAGATAATTTCTGTTGACATGCATTAACATTTTGTTAGTTAAATTTTTAGTCAAAATTTGGCACAAACTACAAAGAGGACCTATAAACCAGGACAAAGGTAGTAGAGGCTGGCTCTTGCATGAGATCCCACTTCTCCACTTTTTCCTTGCCTCTCTTTCTGTAGGACCTTGAAGTATGTCTAGAGGGGGGGTGATTAGACTACTTGACCAATTAAAAACTTAACCTTTTCCCAATTTTAGAGTTTGGCAGATTTTAGCAATCTTTGGACAAGTCAAGCAATCATCACACAAATCAAGCAAGCATCAAAGAGTATATAGGCAGCGGAAATTAAAGCATGCAACTTGCAAGAAAGTAAAGGGAAGGGTTTGGAGGATTTAAACGCAATTGGAGACATAAATGTTTTTGTCGTGGGTGGTGCTATTGTACATCCACGTTGATGGAGACTTCAACCCACGAAGGGTAACGGTTGCACGAGTCCACGGAGGGCTCCACCCACGAAGGGTCCACGAAGAAGCAACCTTGTCTATCCCACCATGGTCGTCGCCCACGAAGGACTTGCCTCACTTGAGGTAGATCTTTACGAAGTA
Organism: Triticum timopheevii; assembly: GCA_963921465.1. Classification (NCBI taxonomy): domain Eukaryota; kingdom Viridiplantae; phylum Streptophyta; class Magnoliopsida; order Poales; family Poaceae; genus Triticum; species Triticum timopheevii. The sequence goes on from OY997272.1 coordinate 502,449,186, forward strand.
GGCGATCTCCTTGCCCTTACAAACTCCTTGGTTCAACTCCACAATCTTGTCGGAGGCTCCCAAGTGACACCTAGCCAATCTAGGAGACACCACTCTCCAAGAAGTAACAAATGGTGCGTTGATGATGAACTCCTTGCTGTTGTGCTTCAAATGATAGTCTCCCCAATACTCAACTCTCTCTCGTAGGATTTGGATTTGGTAGAAAGAAGATTTGAGTGGAAAGCAACTTGGGGAAGGCTAGAGATCAAGATTCATATGGTAGGAATGGAATATCTTGGCCTCAACACATGAGTAGGTGGTTCTCTCTCAGAAATGGTAAGTTGGAAGTGTAGGTTTGTTCTGATGGCTCTCTCCACGAATGAAGAGGAGGTGGAGGGGTATATATAGCCTCCACACAAAATCTAACCGTTACACACAATTTACCAAACTCGGTCAGACCGAATCAATAAACTCGGTCAAACCGATTTAGTAAACCTAGTGACCGTTAGGGTTTTCGGTGGGACCGACATGCAACTCGGTAGGACCGATATGGTTAGGGTTAGGGCATAACGTAATCTCGGTGAGACCGATTACACAAATTTGGTGAGACCGATTTTGGTAATTAGCTAACCAGAGAGTTGGTCAGGTAAACTCGGTGGGACCTATTTGCTCTTTTCAGTGAGACCGAAATGTTACAAAAGGGAAACATAGAGTTTACATTGCAATCTCAGTGGGACCGATCGCTCACTTCGGTTAGACCGAAACGTTACGAAGGGAAACAGAGAGATTACAATCCCATCTCGGTGAGACTGAGATCCCTATCGGTGAGACCGATTTGCCTAGGGTTTGTGGCAGTGGCTATGACATATGAACTCGGTGGCGCCGGATAGAAAGAATCGGTGTGATCGATTTTGGCTTTAGGTTTAGGTCATATGAGGATGTGAGAAAGTAGTTGAGGGTATTTGGAGCATATCACTAAGCACTTGAAGCAAGAGGCTCATTAAGCAACACCTCATCCCTCCTTGATAGTATTGGCTTTTCCTATAGACTCAATGTGATCTTGGATCACTAAAATGTAAAATGAAGTCTTGAGCTTTTGAGCTTGAGCCAATCCTTTGTCCTTGATATTTTGAGGGGTCCACTTTCATCATCCATGCCATGCCATTCATTGAGCTTTCCTAAAATAATATTCTTGGAATAGCATTAGCTCAATGAGCTATATGTTGTTATGAATTACCAAAACCACCTAGGGATAGTTGCACTTTCAATCTCCCCCTTTTTGGTAATTGATGACAACATATAGATCAAAGCTTCGACAAATGATAATAAGATTGAAAAACATCATCGCTTTGAGAAGTATGTGATAAGCAAGAGCTCCCCCTAAATTTGTGCATAGTTTTGAATTTGCTTTGGACTGCAAATGCACAAGGAATTAGGCTCATGGGTTACTGTTCCATGTCACATACATCTTGGTGGAGCGCTCAAAATAATAAAGATTGAATACATGCACTCATCACCAAGCAAAGTGAATGATCATATAAGGATAAGTAAGATAATATCATCAAACATGCATAAGTGTAGCTTATGATCAAACACATGATCATCAATGTCTCACAGATAATAGCATAGTATCTCAAGCAATCAAAAGCAAACAAAGTTTAACCACCAAAGCAAGAGAGAACAAAAAACAACACACACACTCTCTCTCGAAGCCTATGATCTATACATTTTTCTCCCCTTTTGGCAACAAGTTACCAAAAAGTTCATAGAAAATGCATAGTACTAGATCGACTATCAGGCTTGATCTTCAGGTGGTGGTGTAGAGATGGCTCCTCAGACGAAGGCTTCAGTTGATGTAGAGGGAGCTGGAGGAGTTGGTGCTGGAGCTGGTTGCCCTAGAGCTGTAGGAGCTGTAGCTGGTGCAAATGATGTGGCTCTAGTGTCTGTCACATGCACTGGAGCTGACCTCTGAGCTCTAGGCACTCTGGCAAATGCATCAGTGGTTGTCTTGCCCTTCCTCTCCTGCATGTCTTCCTGAAGCTACTCCACAACTGACTGAATCTCAGTTACTTTGACATCTAGATCATAGAATTTTTGTTCCATGATTCTTTCCAAGCTCTCCTGGTTTTAAGTTAGGGTGGCCAACCCCTTCTCAATCCTCAGTGTTGATGCTATCAAGTAACCAAGCTTCTCCTTCTTGTTCTTCAAAAAGTACTCAGATGCCTCCTCTTGAGTTGGCATCTTGGCAGCCTTCTCTTTCCTTGCCTTCTCCTTCTTCTCTTGAGCTTGCACTGATGATGATTCATTCTCAGTCATGACAACCTGATTGTCCTCAAAGTCTGGATAAAGAGAAAAGTGTTCCTTATCCAACAAATATTTGCCTGTGCCCATCTTTGAGTTAATCAACTCCTGAATCTGTGGGGGCATATCCACAACTTCTCTTCTGGTCTGCTGCAGTCCTCTTAACAGTCTCAACCATAAGGCTCATGACCTTGAATTTCTTAGGCACATCAAATATATACAGCAAGTTGATAGCATGCCCTCTAATCATGTTGTGGTCACCTGACTTGGGCAATAGAGTGTGGCTTAGGATACAGTTGATTGTAGGTAGCCCTGACAGAAGAAAGTGGACTGATCCAAAGGAGAAAGTCTCTAGAGCTTTGTCTGGGATCTCCTTGTACATATGTGTCATAGTATTGTGTCCCATTTTCTTCTTGTCATAGACATCCAAGTCATCTTCACTCTCCTTGGGTGCATTGATCAGCCTAGCCCATTCCTCTATGGTTGACTGGTACCTCGTACCTTCTGACATCCACACTATCCTGCCATCTGGATAGAAGTGTGCTGTGGAGTAGAATTGCATAATGAGTTCATCATTCCAGTTGGTGAGCTTCTGCCCAACAAAATCTGCAACTCCACAAGCTTCAAAACTGTCATACACTCTAGGATAGTGTTCTTCATTCTCCTTCATGTAGGTCCAGTCGACCCACCTCATATTACACACTATGGGCTTCTTGTCTAACAAGATTGTCTCATAGAAGTCCTGCTGTTCCTTTGTATGGAACCTGTAATCAACAACAGTCCTTCTCCTGGTGGCATATGGATCTGTCATCCTCCATAGCCTCAACCCTGAGTCTCTCCTGATATTCATGTCCTCAGCCACAGGATGAGCATCATTGTGGTCTGGGATCTTGGGCTTTAGCTTCCTCAGGACTTGTCCTTCATCCTCTTCATCTTCAGCAACTTCAGGCACTGGGGCCTTGTTCTTCTCAGTAGCTGGAATACTCCTGATATTCCTATTTGGTGCATTTTTGGGCTTGGGGGCAGCTTTGGGTGCTTCTTTGGGCTTTGATGTTGCAGTCCCTGATCTTATAGCATCACCCATCAGCTTTTGTGCCTTGGGTGCTGGTGCAGCAACCTCTTCTTCCTCTTCCATCATGGAAGGTTGCCCAACAACTCTGGCTATGGTCTTTTTGACCCTTTCCTCCCTTTTCTTTCCTTCAGTAGCAGCTGGCTCTTTGGGATCAGGCTTTTCAGGTATTTGAGTTGATCCTCTGACCTTCAGCATAGGTGTCCTCTTGGCAGGGACCTTCCTATTAAGTCCAGGCTTAGTGGTCTTTGCTGAGCCATACTCCTTTTTGAGCACTACCTTCTTGGAAGTAGCCTCATCTTCTTCTGCCATATAATCCTCATCCTCAGATTCTGAGGTTCTCTTCTTCCTTGTCTTGGTGGCAGCTTTAGGCAGATTGCTTGGGGTGCTTCTGCTCCCTTCATCTGAGCTGCTAGAGGGACTAGTGCCCTCACTCATGTGCACCTGCTCTTCTGACTTGTTCTGACTATCACTTTGGTCTGACATGCTGCAAATCACTGACTGCTGACCCTGTGAATAGTTATAGATGAGATAGAATGGATGAGCATCACAAAATGCAGAGATTTTTGGAAAAGAATGATTCAAAAAATTCAGTTTTAGTTTTCCACAGAAAGCATTTTAGATCAACCGATTTTCAAACTCAGTGATACCAAAGCAGTTTTGGAACCTAAACTGGTGAACTCGGTGGGACCGAGTCACAGTTTAGTGGCACCGAGACTACTAGGGTTTCACAAGGTTCTAAAATCGGTCACACCGATTTGTAATTCTCGGTCAGACCGAGAGTTACTAGTGCAATGGCGTTAGCCAAATCGGTGGGACCGAGTTTTTCAACTCGGTGGGTCCGAGATGGTTTCGGCGGAAACCTAACCCTAAATTCTCAAATCGCATCTATTCTAAGGATCATATTGACTGGATAGGAGTGTTTCAATCGTGGTAAGATACATGATGAACACAATGTGCTAGGAATCAGACGAAGATAGCACTGTGATCAAGTCCATACCCTAGCTTGGTGATGAACTCGCTATGGCGGCAACGGCGGGGGTGAAATCCGTTGACGACGGTGAAGACCAGCGACAGGAGGCGGCTGGCGACGAGGAGACAATCCGGAGAACCTGGTGGCAGAGCGAGCTATTGCGCGGGCGAAGAGGTTCGGAGAAATTTCCAATTTTTTGCCCGTGACTATATATAGCCCGACCTTGTCGGTGTGACTGAGTGGAACAACTTGGTAGCACCGAGATGCATAACTATATACAGTTACAGCAACTCGGTGGGACCGAAAAGTTCAAATCGGTTACACCGAGATTAAAAACCTAGATCGACTTAGTGATCTCGGTGGGACCGAAATGGAGGAATCGGTCAGACCGAGAACCACAAAGAAGTTTCGGAAGTTTAAGTCTATGACGAATCGGGGAATCTGAGTGCTCCTCACACAGAGTGGTTTGAATCTGACTTGATCAAATTTTGTGATGTAGCATGAATAGAGTTTGAGACGAGAAAATCATAGATAGCTAGAGAAGGTTCTTAGGCATTCTTGTCCATCCACTTGGCAAAAAGAAAAGAACCCAAACAATCAAAGCAACAAGTGGATGTCCTCGAATGAGTAAAATATGCAACCAACATGCTTACACAATATAATGGCAAATGAAATATGTGGCAAAACATGCACAACCAATTCTAGCATCAATCAAACAATCGGCGATGACTAGGTCATCTATATATGAGTATATTGACTTAGGAGACAAATGAGAACATTTGATCATAGGTCATACTCATCGTTTAAGCTCAAGTGGGGTTACCACTTTTACATAATGCATTGATGTGTTCACACCATTAGAGTTGCTTTGACTCAATTCTTAGAGTTAAGCTCCCCCTAGATGTGAGATACCCTTTTAGAGGGATGAACTAACCTTGGGTTTTGTTGATGATGACTTCATGTAGGTGTTGAAGATGTGGATGCTCAATGTTGATGTAGATCATTTGGAGCAATCCTTTGGAGTGAGTTACACTTTCAACATACCTACATGGGTTAGTCCCACAAGGAACAAACAAGAATATCCATAGACATAGAGTGATGCACACACAAGATGATGTCCATGAAATCATTAGGTTACCTTGTCCCTTGCCTTACCAACATGAGGGTTTGTGACTCCTTGAACTAGTGTAAGATGTGGAAGTTGATTGCACTTGTCCTTGCCATAATGATATGAGTGAAGAATGTTGGCGGAGTCACCCTCAAGAATTCTCTAGTTCTTCTTCTTCGGGATCCACATCATCTTGATGGGAATCCTTGGAGTTGTAGTTGTACTTGATGAAGTAGAACTTGACGTAGTCTTGGGAACCCACTTGACCAAGGCCTTGGGTGCTTCTTCAAATGCATCAATCTCCTCTTGAAGCTTGTCCTTGCCTTTGTTCTTGTGGTCTTGTGGTGGAAGATCATCTTGAGCTTGTGTTCCCTTGAAGGAAGTAGGATCATACTTCTCTTGTTGAGGAACAAACTTCGTCTTGGGGTATTGATCTTATTCCCACTCAACTCCATTGGCATTGAACTTTCGTTCAAAACCAACACCTTGATTCTTCCGGTGCCTTCCTTGCTTGCGTACAATTTCCTCGAATTGCTTACTCCCGGCAAGGCTCTTGTATACACCTTTCTCTATAATTCCCTTCAATAAGCTATTTTCTTGCTCAAGTGTAACTTGGCTAAGAGAATCATTAGTGGAATCAAGAGAACTACTAGAAGCAACAATATTGGATTTGGCATAATTATTGTTACTACTAGAGGAAGAATCTTTCTTGTTCTTGCTACTTGACTTGACTTGAGGCATGTAAGTGGATAAGAGTAAACGCTTGGCAATGTAAGAAGAACTTTTCTTACGGAGATCATCATTGATTGCTTTTAAGAACTTATGCTCTTGCTCAAGATTGAGTTTTTCAAAGCGTAACTTCTCATGAGCCCTTGAAAGTTCTCGATGATCTTCGAAGATAGTTTCATGAGCTAACTTAAGAGTGTTTAGTTCTTTAGTTAGAAGCTCAATCTTCTCCTTATCATTGTCATTCATTTTATCTTGATTAGCATGATTAATTGACATTTCATCATAGTATTCATCACTAGAGTTGTCAACAAGTAAATCATCATCACCTAGCAAGTCATCTTCATCACTATTGAAATCAGCATACTCAGGATGTGTTACCTTTGGACCTTTGGCCATGAAGCATCTTCCAATTCCTTCATTTGGTAAGTCAAATATGTCGTAGGAGTTGGTTGACACAAGTGCTAGACCGGCAACACCTTCATCTTGAGTATATTCGGAGTCGGAGTGATAGCTTCTCTCGGAGTGATGGTCGGAGTCGGAGCCGGATACCCATTCACCAACATTAGCTTGATGTCTTCGTTTTGTGTAGCTCCTTGATGACTTGTCCTTCCTTTCCGAATCCTTGCTTCTTCGTGAGGGTCTTCATTCATAACGATCATCTCTACTCCTCCTCTCTCTTGGTGGCGATTCTTCTCTTTTGCTTCTTCTTTTTGGAGAATCTTCTCTTCTTTTGTAGGGTGCCGTACACTCATTGGAGTAGTGTCCGGGTCTCCCACAATTGTAGCAATTGCGCTCTCGACTAGAAGATCTTTTGTCATTGTATGACCTTGACTTGGAGCTTCTTTCTTTGCTTCTACTCTTGTAGAATTTGTTGAAGTTCTTCACCATTAAGCTCAATTCTTCATTTAAGGTTTGTTTCTCACTTGATGATGTGGGGGCTTCACATGAGGCTTTGTAAGCACCACTTGACTTGTTGTGAAGTTCCTCCTTATCCTTGAGTGACATCTCATGAGCAACAATTCTTCCAATGACTTCTGTTGGCTTGAGATCTTTGTAATTTGGCATCATTTGGATCAATGTGCACACGGTATCATACTTTACATCCAATGCTCTTAGGATCTTTTTGATGATGAATCTGTCGGTCATCTCTTCACTCCCTAAGCCGGCAATCTCATTTGTGATAAGAGCAAGCCTAGAGTACATTTCAGCGACACCTTCACCATCCTTCATCTTGAACTTGTCAAGCTGACTTTGGAGCACATCCAGCTTGGATTCCTTGACGGAGTCAGTACCTTCATGCATATCAATCAAAGTATCCCAAATTTCCTTTGCATTCTCAAGACGGCTGATTTTGTTGAATTCTTCGGGGCACAATCCAGTTGAAGATGATATCACAAGCTTGAGCATTGTATTCCAGCATCTTCAATTCTTCCGCATTAGCTTCACGGTTCAGCTCTCTCCCATCAAAGAATTCACCTTGCAAGCCGATACAAATAATAGCCCAAACGGCGGGGTTATGTCCGAGAATATGCATTTTCATCTTATGTTTCCAACTAGCAAAATTAGTGCCATCAAAGTAAGGACCTCTACGGTGATAATTTCCCTCGCTAGACGCCATACTCTCCTAGGTTGTGAAACCAAGGCTATGACCACCAAAAGCTATGGGAATCAAAGCAAATGGAGACCAAAGCTCTGATACCACTTGTAGGACCTTGAAGTATGTCTAGAGGGGGGGGGTGATTAGACTACTTGACCAATTAAAAACTTAACCTTTTCCCAATTTTAGAGTTTGGCAGATTTTAGCAATCTTTGGACAAGTCAAGCAATCATCACACAAATCAAGCAAGCATGCAAAGAGTATATAGGCAGCGGAAATTAAAGCATGCAACTTGCAAGAAAGTAAAGGGAAGGGTTTGGAGGATTCAAACGCAATTAGAGACACAGATGTTTTTGTCGTGGTTCCGATAGGTGGTGCTATCGTACATCCATGTTGATGGAGACTTCAACCCACGAAGGGTAACGGTTGTGCGAGTCCACGGATGGCTCCACCCACGAAGGGTCCACGAAGAAGCAACCTTGTCTATCCCACCATGGTCGTCGCCCACGAAGGACTTGCCTCACTAGCGGTAGATCTTCACGAACTAGGCGATCTCCTTGCCCTTACAAACTCCTTGGTTCAACTCCACAATCTTGTCGGAGGCTCCCAAGTGACACCTAGCCAATCTAGGAGACACCACTCTCCAAGAAGTAACAAATGGTGCGTTGATGATGAACTCCTTGCTCTTGTGCTTCAAATGATAGTCTCCCCAACACTCAACTCTCTCTCATAGGATTTGGATTTGGTGGAAAGAAGATTTGAGTGGAAAGCAACTTGGGGAAGGCTAGAGATCAAGATTCATATGGTAGGAAGGGAATATCTTGGCCTCAACACATGAGTAGGTGGTTCTCTCTCAGAAATGGTAAGTTGGAAGTGTAGGTTTGTTCTGATGGCTCTCTCCATGAATGAAGAGGAGGTGGAGGGGTATATATAGCCTCCACACAAAATCTAACCGTTACACACAATTTACCAAACTCAGTGAGACCGAATCAATAAACTCGTTCAAACCAATTTAGTAAACCTAGTGACCGTTAGGGTTTTCGGTGGGACCGACATGCAACTCGGTAGGACCGATATGGTTAGGGTTAGGGCATAACATAATCTCGGTGAGACCGATTACACAAACTCGGTGAGACCGATTTTGGTAATTAGCTAACCAGAGAGTTGGTCAGGTAAACTCGGTGGGACCGATTTGCTCTTTTCGGTGAGACTGAAATGTTACAAAAGGGAAACAGAGAGTTTACATTGCAATCTCGGTGGGACCGATCACTCACTTTGGTTAGATCGAAACGTTACGAAGGGAAACAGAGAGATTACAATCCCATCTCGGTGAGACCGAGATCCCTATCGGTGAGACCGATTTGCCTAGGGTTTGTGGCAGAGGCTATGAAATATGAACTCGGTGGCGCCGGATAGAAAGAATCGGTGTGGCCGATTTTGGCTTTAGGTTTAGGTAATATGAGGATGTGAGAAAGTAGTTGAGGGTATTTGGAGCATATCACTAAGCACTTGAAGCAAGATGCTCATTAAGCAACACCTCATCCCTCCTTGATAGTATGGCTTTTCCTATAGACTCAATGTGATCTTGGATCACTAAAATGTAAAATGAAGAGTCTTGAGCTTTTGAGCTTGAGCCAATCCTTTTTCCTTGATATTTTGAGGGGTCCACTTTCATCATCCATGCCATGCCATTCATTGAGCTTTCCTGAAATAATATTCTTGGAATAGCATTAGCTCAATGAGCTATATGTTGTTATGAATTACCAAAACCACCTAGGGATATTTGGTCAAGTAGTCTAATCACCCCCCTCTAGACATACTTCAAGATCCTACACGTTCGATCTCAGATCCAAGGGCTCTCGGAAGCCCGTATCATGGGAGAATGGAAAGCCACTACCCTGCCGTTTGCATGCTGGCAGTTCGCTCCTACTCGTTCCCGCACGTACTTTAATACTACGGCGGTTCGCCCCTAGTCGTCCCGTCCTTTGACATTACGGCAGTTCGACTAATCCTAACCCTCCTCCCAGATCCATGGCGTCCCAAATCTCCATGATCAGTGGTGAGTACAAGGTTAGAACCATCACCGGCGATGAGTTCGACGTCATCTACACCCGTTCTTCCGCGACGGTGAAAGGATGCCTTTCTCGCTTCAGACGCATGTTCGAAAACTCAGATGATGAGTGGGTCGCTGGGCTAGATGTTGAGTACACCACAGTCTTGGGACGAGAGAAGTATCTAAAGGACAAAGAGAGGAAGAAGCCCGCCGTGATCCAGGTTTGCACGCATGACTTATGCTTGGTCTACCACCTATGCCATGCTAATGTTGAATGCCTGGATTTTAAGAACTTCCTCGAGAGAAACCTAGTCAAATTCGTTACCGTAGACTTTACGAACGACAAAGAAGTCCTGGGTCGGATAGGCCTCGTTGTAGGTAACCCCTTTGACCTCCAAAAGAATCGGCTGCTGCCCTTCGGTGGCCAGCCTTCAATGCTGACCCTGACAGGAGCCATGGTTCATCCTTCGTACGGTAAACTGGAGAAACCTCCATACACGTTTCATCGTTATGCATGGCAGCGGAATGTACTAGATATAGACCACATCCACTATGCTGCAATGGATGGCTACCTTTGTTTCAATATCTACAAGGGTTGTTTGAAGAGCAAGAGCCAAGTGTGCGGTTCAAGCAAAGAAGTATCGGCCAAGAGGAAGACAGACAAGGACGAAGTCGAGGACGTGGACGAGGACTCCGAGTGAGGTGGTAGTGTTGTTGCTCATGGTGGTTCTAATGCAGCGTCTACCGGAATAGTTGCAAAGTTTAATTTCAGGTGTGCTTAATTTAATTTGAGGGGTGTGTTGTGCTGAGCCCCCAGCAGAACTATTTTATGTTTCTTCTCGTTGCTTTAACTCTTCAGTACATACATACTAGTATTTCTTACATTTCATATTTTAGTTGGTATAGTACTACCACTCGTTTCTTCACATTATATACGTACAATATATATGGCCAACATCATATAGCCAGCAGTTTAGTTGTCAAAGAATTTCAGGGTGCTTAGTTTTGTCAAAGAATTCCAGGATGCTTAGTTTTATTTGAGGGGTGGGTTGTGCTGGACACCATTATTGTGACTAGCCTTTTTAATAGTACTATATGCATAATTTGGCGACGAGCTCTCTCTATATGTACCACCTTTTTAATTTCAAGTTTTGCTCCATGGCACAATCCATCGATACTACTACTGTACAAAAGTATACATTTTTTAAAAGGCTAGAGGGCGGGGCAGTCTAGCTTGGTCGGTTTCATGAGAGGCGAGGGCCTTTGTGATTTGACGGCTCATTACTGCTGCAAGGCGGGGCCTTGTGATTTGACTGCTCGTATAAATGCGCTGACGACTTGAGGAGGAGGAAAGAACCGTGCGGTATACTCAAGTTTTCCACTGGAGTAGTACTATGACGGAGGAGCACAAAACACGGCAGCCCAGTGCCATATGGCGACAAAAATGATCTGATTTGCTAGTCATCTCATTGTTAGCATTGTTCTATTCATTCCCTCAAAAAAAGCATTGTTCTATTCATGCCTCGAAGAGAACATGACACGTGCAGCAAAACACCCGAAGCAAAAGATGAAACACATGAGCAAAAGAAGAAGGAAGATTATCACCCCAAACGATCTAATTCGCCACGGAGTCATAATTGCTTCTTCATTGCCTCCACGACCTCCATCTCCTTGCGTGTCTCCTCCGCCATCTTCTTCATTCTATCCATGACGCGGGATTTCTCGACGCAAGCCTTCATCATCCGTTCCACGACCGCATTACGTACCTTGACAGCAGCCGGGTGCTCGATGTGGAGCTTCGCCAACTCCTCCTTCTATTCCATGACGAGGGCCTGCAGCATCTTCATCGAGGAACTACTATTCTCATGCAGCTTCTTCCAACCAGCGTTTTTCTCCTTCAACAGGTCGAGCTTGTGGCACAGCTTCGCCTTGTCCTCCTGAAGTTGCAGGAGTTCACCGGTCGCCTTCTTCTCCGAGGCAATGCTCTTCTTCAGCAGCATCACCAAGCCGGCGGTCAACTCCCCCTCCTTATTGAGCTCAGCGGGCATGTCGTCGAGGCTCTCCTTCAGCAGCTCCACCAAGCATTGGATGAACTCCTTCTGCTTATTGAAGTGCTTATTGAGCTGATCGGGCATGCCATCGAGGGATAACGACTCCAGCGCCGCCGGCTCGGCATGTTCGCCTCTGTGGCTAGGGCGCTCCTGGGAGCCATCGCCTGCCCGTGAGAGATCTTTCGAGGTCTATTCGTGGCGGCGAGCCCTCTCTTTTTTTCTGCAGCCTTGGTTGCTGCTCCCTTGTTACAAGTAGTTCTCGACCTAGAGCTCTGCTCACCGGCCATGGCAAGGACGGACGAAGAAGAAGCACTTATGAGGAGGAAAGGTAGAGTAATTTTCGGTTAGGTAGTTCCCCTTTTTATAACCTAAGTACTAGCACTAGTACTAATACCTGCATAGTGGGAACACGTTCAGGTTTGGTACGTACTAGTAGGTGTGAGCAGGCTTTTGAATGGGATGGGAACAAGGTAAATATTAATGGATGGTTTTGGTTTCGAGGCCCGAAACGGCGCCCGATGAGTTTAGTGGAACATAAATTTCAGGTAGACTACACTGATCAAATGCGTAAATATTATGTTACTGTCAAAAATTGGCACAAAATACAAAGGAGACTAATGGAAGTACTACTAGCAACCCATGATTTAACTACTCGCATGCGTGCAGTGGAGTAGTAATGTCTTTCTTCCGCCCTCACGTCCACTCAATTTGCATGCGTTGTATTAATTGACCATCAATGAAGTTAACGACTTTACATGCGTCATATTATCACATGGGGTGGATCTTGGTACAAAATTGCGTCCGCCCATGTACCTGCGTGTGCGTGTGAGGGAATGAGTGCGTGTGTGGCATGCGTGCACATCTTTGCTTCGTGCATGTACCGACAGTATGGCTCAGGGAGGACGAGTACATTCTTCTGGAACCAGCAGCACGTCACTGTGATCAATCCACTCAAGGAGGTCGCGACAACGCCTCCACATGTGCCACATGGCTTCATGAATGTAGAGTGCCATTGGAATTCTAATTTACGTGTTTTGCACATACTCGAAGTACTAGTAAGGTACACATGCATTGCACGCATCAGATTTTGCAACCAAATTATGAATAAATACCACACTATAGCATGTAAGCTCTGAGTCATATATGCCTGATGTAGACCTTCGTTTAATTCTTATAGTTCATCTCATTCAAAATCAATTAGTTTTTATAAAAAAGCTAGGGCCTCTTGGATTCGTAGGATTTCCAAAAGGCAGGAATAGGAAAAACATGGGATTATAGTGGAATGTCATCTTGAATCCTACAGGATTGTATGAGTGTTTGATTGTGCATAGAAAAAAACGCAGAATTCTTTCAAAGAGGTTTGAATGGATGGGATGTTTCCTATGAAATCTAGTGCAAATGAATCATATGGAAAAATTGCTATGGTTTACAATCCTACGAATCAAACAACCAAGATAGGAAAATTCCTAAGGATTAGAATCCTCCAAAATTCCTTTGAGAATCCTTTGAATCAAAGAAGCCCTTAATCTATTTTATGATTCATGGAATTGTGCGTTGTAAAGCATGAAGTAAAAAAAATGGCAATTCAACTAGAAAAAAAGTTTGGGAAGTTATGATACGGAAAATTCTAGAACAAAAGAGAACCACTATTGTTTTGAGGTTTGTGCATTATGCTTAAGTTCAACCATGGAGTATGCTAGATTGTACATGTGGAAAAATCCGGTGGGGGCTAGAAGATGGTGCGAGGGGCCGAGTGGAGGGAGACTATGAAGGAATGCACAAGTGCGAGATTGATATTTAGAGAGAGGGGGCGAGAACATGCGCTGTTGCGCGCAGTTGCGGAGCCATGGAAAATAAATGAGCTAGGGGGCCAAGCGTTGCTAATCCTTTATGAGGAGGGTCAATTCATGAACTTAAACTATTTTTAGCAGAAATTGTCTAATGATCACATTCATATTAGCCTTGATATATAGTGATGTTAGGGGGGGGGGGGCTTACTGCCCCCTGTCTTCGCCATTGTGCGCGCGTCTGAGAGATGAAGCGGAAGGCATGGATGATGAGAGGGGGACGTTGGATATATAATTAATGTGGGTCTATTAGCTATACATGTTAATCCTATATAGAGAGGTATAGATTGATCGATGTGGACGTGGGAAAGAGGGTGAGACCTCACTGGATATATCGATTGATCGGTTTGTGTGTAAAACTATGAAAGACCTAGCTATACACACACATACATAGAGGAACATTAATCGTTGCGCATGCACGCGTGCGAGATAAAGAATGCCCGATATGATCGAGAGGGGGATGTGTGTGGCTGTGTGCCTTCATGGTAGACTGACCTGAAGAAAAAGATTGCATGTGTGCGATGGATAATGCCGACTGGTAGTGTGTGTGCATGCATGCACGAGAGAAAGTTATTGGTAGAATTATAAAGAGAAGACGACTGTGTGGGTGTAAAAGACTAGGTGAGGTCATAATCAATGTAAAGTTGAATTCAAATGTTTGAATAAGAGATCCTGATGTTTGAAACCCATGCATGCATGAATATAATGGAGATCTGCATGATGTGCTTTGGAAACGAGCATGTTGTAATGTATACACATTGAACAAGGCCAGACTGATTTGAATTTGAGATACCGATGGCAGACATCATTTGGCCACGTCGCATCCGTGCATGGACACACTATTCTAATTGGAGATGTGATACGTCTCCAATGTATCTATAGTTTTTATTGTTCCATGCTATTATATTACCCCTTTTGGATGTTTATGGGCTTTATTTTACACATTTATATCATTTTTGGGACTAACCTACTAACCGGAGGCCTAGCCCGTATTGCTATTTTTTTTTGCCTATTTCAGTATTTCGAAGAAAAGGAATATCAAACGGAGTCCAAACAGAATGAAACCTTCGGGAGCGTGATTTTTGGAATGAACATGATCCGGAGGACTTGGAGTGCAAGCCAAGAAGTAGCCAAGGCGGCCACGATATAGGAGGGCGCGCCCCCTTGTAGGGCACGCCCCCTGTATCGTGGGCCCCTCGGGCGGCCACCGACGTACTTCATCCTCCTATATATACCTACGTATGCCGAAAACATCCAGGAGCACCACGAAACACAATTTCCACTGCCGTAACCTTCTGTATCCGCGAGATCCCATCTTGGAGCCTTCGCCGACACTCTGCCGGAGGGGGAATCAACCACGGAGGGCCTCTACATCAACATCCTTGCCCCTTCGATGAGTTGTGAGTAGTTTACCACAGACCTACGGGTGCATAGTTATTAGCTAGATGGCTTCTTCTCTCTTTTTGGATCTCAATACAATGTTCTCCCCCTCTCTTGTGGAGATCTATTTGATGTAATCTCTTTTTGCGCTGTGTTTGTCGAGATCCGATGAATTGTGGGTTTATGATCAAGTTTATCTATGAATAATATTTGAATCTTCTCTTAATTCTTTTATGTATGATTGAGTTATCTTTGCAAGTCTCTTCGAATTATCGGTTTGGTTTGGCCTACTAGATTGATCTTTCTTGCCATGGGAGAAGTGCTTAGCTTTGGGTTCAATCTTGCAGTGTTCTTATCCAGTGACAGAAAGGGTTGCAAGACACATATTGTATTATTGCCATCGAGGATAACAAGATGGGGTTTATATCATATTGCATGAGTTTATCCCTCTACATCATGTCATCTTGCTTAATGCGTTACTCTGTTCTTTGTGAACTTAATACTCTAGATGTAGGCAGGAGTCGGTCGATGTGTGGAGTAATAGTAGTAGATGCAGGCAGGAGTCGGTCTACTTGTTATGGATGTGATGCCTATATACATGATCATGCCTAGATAATCTCATAATTATTCGCTTTTCTATCAATTGCTCGACAGTAATTTGTTCACCCATCGTAATACTTATGCTATCTCGAGAGAAGCCTCTAGTGAAACCTATGGCCCCGGGTCTATCTCTTATCATATTTGCTTCCAATCTACTTTGATTTGCATCTTTACTTTTTGCATCTATATTATAAAATACCAAAAAATATTATCTTATCATACTATCTCTATCATATCTCACTTTTGCAAGTGGCCGTGAAGGGATTGACAACCCCTTTATTGCGTTGGTTGTGAGTTCTCAGTTTTTTTGTGTAGGTGCGTGGGACTTTTGAGGAGCCTCCTACTGGATTGATACCTTGGTTCTCAAAAACTGAGGGAAATACTTACGCTACACTTGCTGCATCACCCTCTCCTCTTTGGGGAAAACCAACGCAAGCTCAAGACGTAGCAAGAAGGATTTCTGGCGCTGTTGCCGGGGAGGTCTTCGCTCAAGTCAAGACGTACCAAGTACCCATCACAAACCCATCTCCCTCGCATTTACATTATTTGCCATTTGCCTCTCGTTTTCCTCTCCCCCACTTCACCCTTGCCGTCTTATTCGCCCTCTCTTTCCCAATCTCCTCCTCTCTCTTTCGCTTGCTTTCTTCCGTCCTGCCTTTGTTTGCCGCTATGTCTGAAATTGGGGAGATTATCGTCGATATGGACAATAATGATAACATGGAAAATTCCGAGGCTCTGGCTGGTGAACCCCATATCTTGCATACTAAAAAGTTTCGAATCGGTAGTGGTAACATCATTGGAAAAAGTGTTATTCAAGATTTCTTTACTTGTGTCGGTGCTTTACCTTCCATGGGTGGTTCTAGTCTTCATAGAACTAGTAGTCTTGCGGATGCTATCGCTATGCTCGTAGTTGAACTTGACGCGCTGGTACTATCTTTTTGGCTCATGAGTTTAGATTTATCAGAAGAGAAGCCAAAGAAATATTTGCGCACTATAGGGTGGACGCCGGTCGTCCTCCCATAGAGGCAATCCTCTATGATCAAGAGGAATTTAGGCGTTTTCAATCTTCGGACTATGTTGCTTTCAATGAAAACCTGAGGAAAAAGGTTCCTACCAATGTCTTGGTTGATAGAATTAACGAACTTAATAATGATTTTTCCCTTCGAAACAATGAGCTAGGATACTCTCTTGAGTATAGGCTCACGAAATTTTGCCAAAAGAATGCTTTTAGTGATGAATTAATTGTGCATTATGAAGGGCCAAGGGAGGAACCCGTTCCTCCTAAGATTGATCTTGGGAACTTTTGTCCCGCTAAATTTAGCCCTTTTGATTACTTTTTCTTACCTCAAAGAAAACTTGCTTCCGAACGTAGAGAATATGAGATGAGATTTCAAGATCTATCTTATTATTATGGCACTACTTAGATCTATCCTCGCTTTTATGCCTAGCTAGGGGCGTTAAACGATAGCGCTAGTTGGGAGGCAACCGAATTTTTCTTTATGTTTTTTGTTTTTGCTCCTGTTTAGTAATAAATGTTGCATCTACTCTCTGTTTAGATGTGTTTTTATCTTTTAATTAGTGTTTGTGCCAAGTAGAATCTATAGGATAAACTATGATGATAGTTGATTTGATTCTGCTGAAAAACAGAAACTTTGCGCTCACGAGAAAAAAAATCAATAAATCACATAAACGTGCTTTTGCTTGATTCTTTTTTATGCTGATCAATAAACCAATTTTCCAGTACTTCCTATTTTTGTAGGATTTTTAGAGTTCCAGAAGTTTGCGTTAGTTACAGATTGCTACAGACTGTTCTGTTTTTGACAGATTCTGTTTTTCGTGTGTTGTTTGCTTATTTTGATGCATCTATGGCTAGTAAAATAGTTTATGAACCATAGAGAAGTTGGAATACAGTAGGTTTAACACCAAAATAAATAAATAATGAGTTCATTACAGTACCTCATGTGGTGGTTTTGTTTTCTTTCACTAACAGAGCTTATAAGATTTCCTGTTGAGTTTTGTGTTGTGAAGTTTCCAAGTTTTTGGTAAAGCTTTTATGGACTATGGAATAAAGGGTGGCAAGAGCCTAAGCTTGGGAATGCCCAAGGTACCCCAAGATATTCAAGGATAGCCAAAAGCCTAAGCTTGGGGATGCCCCAGGAAGGCATCCCCTCTTTCGTCTTCGTTCATTGGTAACTTTACTTGGAGCTATACTTTTATTCACCACATGATATGTGTTTTGCTTGGAGCGTCGTGTATTATATTAGTATTTGCTTTTCAGTTTACCACAATCATCCTTGCTGTACACACCTTTTGGGAGAAGCCTATTTGATTAGAATTTGCTAGAATACTCTATGTGCTTCACTTATATCTTTTGAGCTTGATAGTTTTTGCTCTAGTGCTTCACTTATATCTTTTAGAGCACGACGGTGGCTTGATTTTATAGAAATTACTAGTATCTCTTGCTTCACTTATATTATTTTGAGAGTCTTTTAGAACAGCATGGTATTTACTATGGTTACAAAATTGGTCCTAGAATGATGAGCATCCAAGTTGGGTATAATAAAAACTATCATAGGAAGTGAATTGGATGCTATGATCAATTTGATACTTGATAATTGTTTTGAGATATGGAGGTAGTGATATTAAAGTCATGCTAGTTGGCTGATTATGAATTTAAAGAATGCTTGTGTTGAAGTTAGCAAATCCCGTAGCATGCACGTATGGTTAAAGTTGTGTAACAAATTTGAAACATGAAGTGTACCTGGCTTGTGCATCCTTATGAGTGGCGGTCGGGGACGAGAGATGGTCTTTTCCTACCAATCTACCCCCCTAGGAGCATGCACGTAGTACTTGATTTTTGATGACTTCTAAATTTTTGCAATAAGTATATGAGTTCTTTTGACTAATGTTGAGTCCATGGATTATAAGCACTTTTACTTTTCCGCCATTGCTAGCCTCTTCGGTACCGTGCATTGCCTTTTCTCACCTTGAGAGTTGGTGCAAACTTCGCCGGTGCATCCAAACCCCGTGATATGATATGCTCTATCACACATAAACCTCCTTATATATTCCTCAAAACAGCCACCATACCTACCTATTATGGCATTTCCATAGCCATTCCGAGATATATTGCCATGCAACTTTCCACCGTTCCGTTTATCATCATCATGACATATGTTACTTTTGTCATATTGCCATTGCATGATCATGTAGTTGACATCGTATTTGTGGCAAAGCCACCATGCATTATTTTTCATACATATCACTCTTGATTCATTGCACCATCCCGGTACTCCGCCGGAGGCATTCATATAGAGTCATATCTTGTTCTAGTTTCGAGTTGTAATTCATATGTTGTAATCAATAGAAGTGTGATGATCATCATTATTAGAGCATTGCCCAAAAAGAAAAAAAAAGAAGAAAGGACAAAAAAAGGCCCAAAAAAAGAAAAAGAAAAAAAAGAAAAAAGGGGGAAAAAGAAAATAAATAAAAAGGGCAATGTTACTATCTCTTTTCCACACTTGTGCTTCAAAGTAGCACCTTGTTCTTCATGTAGTGAGTCTCATATTTTGTGCTTCAAAGTAGCACCATGTTTTTCATATAGTGAGTCTCATAAGTTGTCTTCTTACTAGTGGGAATTTTTCATTATTGAACTTGGCTTGTATATTCCTACGATGGGCTTCCTCAAATGCCCTAGGTCTTCGTGAGCAAGCAAGTTGGATGCACACCCACTAGTTTTCTTTTGTTGAGCATTCATTTATAGCTCTAGTGCATCCGTTGCATGGCAATCCCTACTCCTCATGTTGACATCAATTGATGGGCATCTCCATAGCCCGTTGATTATCCTCGTCAATGTGAGACTTTCTCCTTTTTTGTCTTCTCCACACAATCCCCATCATCATATTCTATTCCACCCATAGTACTATATCCATGGCTCACGCTCATGTATTGCGTGAAGGTTGAAAAAGTTTGAGATTATTTAAGTATGAAACAATTGCTTGGCTTGTCATTGGGGGTATAGAAGTTGGGAACATCTTTGTGTGACGAAAATGAAGCATAGCCTAACTATATGATTTTGTAGGGATGAACTTTCTTTTGCCATGTTATTTTGAGAAGACATGATTACTTTGATTAGTATGCTAGAAGTGTTACTATTTCTTATGTCAATATGAACTTTTATTTTGAATCATTTGGATATGAACATTCATGCCACAATAAAGAAAATTACATTATAAATTATGCTAGGTAGCATTCCACATCAAAAATTCTCTTTTTATCATTTACCTACTCGAGGACGAGAAGGAATTAAGCTTGGGGATGCTTGATACGTCTCCAATGTATCTATAATTTTTGATTGTTCCATGCTATTATATTACCCCTTTTGGATGTTTATGGGCTTTATTTTAATTATTTATATCATTTTTGGGACTAACCTACTAACCGGAGGCCCAGCCTGTATTGCTGTTTTTTTGCCTATTTCAGTATTTCGAAGAAAAGGAATATCAAACGGAGTCCAAATGGAATGAAACCTTCGGGAGCGTGATTTTTGGAACGAACATGATCCGGAGGACATGGAGTGCAAGCCAAGAAGCAGCCGAGGCGGCCACGAGATAGGAGGGCGCGCCCCCTGTCTCATGGGCCCCTCGGGCGGCCACTGACGTACTTCTTCCTCCTATATATACCTACATACCCCGAAAACATCCAGGAGTACCACGAAACACAATTTCAACTGCCGTAACCTTCTGTATCCGTGATATCCCATCTTGGAGCCTTCGCCAGCACTCTGCCGAAGGGGGAATCAACCACGGAGGGCCTCTACATGAACATCCTTGCCCCTTCGATGAGTTGTGAGTAGTTTACCACAGACCTATGGGTCCATAATTATTAGCTAGATGGCTTCTTCTCTCTTTTTGGATCTCAATACAATGTTCTCCCCCTCTCTTGTGGAGATCTATTTGATGTAATCTCTTTTTGCGGTGTGTTTGTCAAGATCCGATGAATTGTGGGTTTATGATCAAGTTTATCTATGAATAATATTTGAATCTTCTTTGAATTCTTTTATGTATGATTGAGTTATCTTTGCAAGTCTCTTTGAATTATCGGTTTGGTTTGGCCTACTAGATTGATCTTTCTTGCCATGGGAGAAGTGCTTAGCTTTGTGTTCAATCTTTCGCTGTTCTTACCCAGTGACAGAAAGGGTTGCAAGACACGTATTGTATTTTTGCCATCGAGGATAACAAGATGGGGTTTATATCATATTGCATGAGTTTATCCCTCTACATCATGTCATCTTGCTTAATGCGTTACTCTGTTCTTTGTGAACTTAATACTCTAGATGCAGGCAGGAGTCGGTCGATGTGTGGAGTAATAGTAGTAGATGCAGGCAGGAGTCGGTCTACTTGTTATGGACGTGATGCCTATATACATGATCATGCCTAGATAATCTCATAATTATTCGCTTTTCTATCAATTGCTCGACAGTAATTTGTTCACCCACCATAATACTTATGCTATCTCAAGAGAAGCCTCTAGTGAAACCTATGGCCCCCGGGTCTATCTCTTATCATATTTGCTTCCAATCTACTTTTATTTGCATCTTTACTTTTTGCATCTATATTATAAAATACCAAAAAAATATTTATCTTATCATACTATCTCTATCAGATCTCACTTTCGCAAGTGGCCGTGAAGGGATTGAAAACCCCTTTATTGCGTTGGTTGCGAGTTCTCAGTTGGTTTGTGTAGGTGCGTGGGACTTTTGAGGAGCCTCCTATTGGATTGATACCTTGGTTCTCAAAAACTGAGGGAAATACTTACGCTACACTTGCTGCATCACCCTCTCCTCTTCGGGGAAAACCAACGCAAGCTCAAGATGTAGCAAGATGATGGGTGGCTTTCGAATCACATATCTATATCTATACCCCTATATATATTATATTTACATTTTTTTATATTGTGTGCGGGTAACTTTAACTTTGAAAGATGGTCGTTGGATGAGGCGAATCCGATGGTCCAAAGATGGCAAATTTGAGCACCACTGGCCGTTGGATATCATCTAGATTCCACTAGATTTTGCCACATGTATAATCTAGAAGACTCCATGGTTGAACTTAAGCATAATGCACAAACATCAAAACACAAGCACTTCTTCTTTGTTCTAGAATCTTCCGTATCAGAATTGCCCAAATGTTTTTCTACGTGATTTGCCATTATTTGTTTTTACTTTATGTCTTACAACGCACAATTCCATGAATCTTAAAATAGATTAGCTTTTTTATAAAAACTAGATGATTTTGAACGAAATGAACTATAAGAATTAAACGAACATCTACATCATGCATATATGACTCAAAGCTTACATGCTATAATGTGGTATTTATTCATAATTTGGTTGCCAAATCTCATGCGTGCAATGCACGTGTACCTTACTCTAGTCTAAATGGTGTTTGTGTGTGTGTGTTGTGTGTGTCTAGGTGCAAATTGTCTTTTTTTTGGGTACACGTTAAGCTTGTTCTCCCGAAATTTCAAGCCGCGCCTTGTTATGCCGAATATTCAAGCTAGCGTCTCTGCCTATCATGCTGCAAAACTTCCGCCTCTTCAACCCACGCCTTGTTAGCCCGAAATGTTTAAGATATATCTTTGTCTCGTTGTGCTCCGACAACTCCCTCCATCTCAACCCGCGCCTTGCTATTCCGAAATTACAACGCGCGCGAAAACTCCCACCTCCTGGGAAATCCTGACACGCGAAATGCCCGTGGTACCCCTGAACCGAAAGAACCGCCTCAAATCGATGGGGGTACTTTCGTAACTTATCCCACATTTCAGACAAGCATGTCCCTAAGCCATGGTTCCCCACTGCCATCCCATCCGCCCACGCATTCGTACACCGAGGCCGTGAAAACCCACGACGAATACCCACACCCTTCTCCATCCGCCACCCAGCCGGAGCCTCTTACCCGACGACGTCGTCCACAGCAACACCTCGACGTCCCTCATCCACCGTACCGGATGAGGATCCGTCATCGATCTCGTCGTCCCGCCGGTTGAGCCACACCATCCTCCACCTCCAAGGAGTTGCCCCGATGTTCCCCTCGTCTTTCGCGCCACCTCCATTCCCACACCACCGTATTCACCTGCACCACCGGAAAAGCATCATCATCACTGTTTCCTCGGATGAAGCTGCGGCTTAATCGGCGCCACCAAAGAGGTTGTACACTAATCGCCGCATTTTCTTCTTGATTCGATCTCACGGTGCTGCCGGCGCTCGGTCCCGAGCCGACACGGCGTGGCCCCATCCATGGTGACATCACCGGCCACTTCCTCCATGATGTCGCTCCCTCAGCGGCGACGTCCACATCAGTAGGAGCTGTTGCTGCTTTAGCTCTTGCTCGCGTTGCTGCTCTGCTCTTGCTCTCGGTCCCCTACCTGGTCTGCTCTTGCTATTGCTCTTGCTCGCGCTGCTGCTCTCGCTCTTGTTCTTGCTTGCGATGCTGCTCCGATTTAGCTACACTTCAGTTGACTGAATCAACTTTTGGGTCAGTCCATTTTCAAGGGGTGGGGGGGGGGGGGGGCTCGCCGGGGTGAAGGAAGAACCAGCCGCAACAGGGAGTGGGGCTCGCCGGAAAGGTACCCCACTATCTATCTTAGGGTTCAAGGTGGGGGCGGTGGTCGCCGGCGGTGGCGGGGCGTTGGCGGGGCGGTGGCGTGGGGATCGCCGGAGAAAAAGCTTGGCACGGGGGGGCCTAGAGGGATGGCCGAGGCGGCTGTGGACCAGTGGTTGGGAGTGTTTTGGGACGGGCGGGGTAGCGCAGCGCCAACCACGGTCGGCGGGGGGCTACTGTTTGGTCGGTGGTGGCTGGCGGCTCAGGGGGTGGAGGTTGAAGATGAACGACAGGCCCTTGATTTTGTATCCAACGGCTGCAAAATTGACTGACCAGAGATGAAAAAGTCAGCCGACCGATGTGTAGCCTCACCTTGCTAGTGCATTCAGTTTCGACATCAAAATTCAGTTTTGACAGCAAAATTCAGTTTCGACAGTTAAGTTCAGTTTCAATAGTTAAGTTCAGTTTCAACAGTTAAATTCAGTTTCGACAGTTAAGTTCAGAGATGATGGGTTGATGTATTTTACATCTAGCACTTTGTGGTTATGTATTTTACGTCATGTATTGGAGATGCTATTAGAATTCCACTCAGGTTAATGTTGTCTCTCTTGTCCTGCTTCAGCCTCGGTGTCGTACAACTCACCGGAGCTGCTCCAACAACGAAACCCTCCATCACAGCGGAGCAGTACCTCGGGCTCCATCTCTAGACGCCTAAGATCTTCTTCCCCTCCTCCGACAGCCAAGTCAGCCGGAACATCCTCACCGGCCAACCCAATCATGCTGAGATCGACATGGCTTCGCCAAAGAGGTTGTACACTTGTTGCATCTCTTTTTTACTCTACATGTTATATATATTGTCCACTGAGCACTCGTAGTAACGGGAAATACGATTATTTTATCCTACTATATGACAAGCAGTGAGGTACTAGGCAACTTAGCTATCCGTGATGGACTCTCTTGAACGCCATCATTATTTATCTCTGCGCGCTTGAGCTGTGCATTTGTCGATGGGCCTGGGAGTTGAGCTAGTATGGCAGTGGCCTGGTTCCAAAGTAATAGAAGTAGCACAAAAACATTTTTTAGTGTAGGATTTTCCTTGCTCAAGCCTTCCTACTAGAATCACCAGTGCTTGAAAGGAAAAGTGAATGAAAAACATAGGAATTGGAATGTTTCCTATGGTACTGCTTTTCATGAATTTGGTGCAAAGGAATGGAGCAAAGGAAAACTATAGGATTTGTTCCTTTAGTGTCTCCTTGAAAGAAAAACCATAGGAATTCTAATTTCCACTTGTCCTCCTTTTCATATTCCTATTCATCAAGCACAAGACTAAGAGATAGTAGCATAATAGCATCATAACCGTACATTTTCTTGTGGTTTGACTTAATCTCACCATGCTTTTTTGCATCCTGTGATCTTCCAATTGTTGTGAATCAAACACCCAGATTGGCAGAAATCCTGTGTTTTCAAATTCTCTGTTTTGCACGTGCATTCCTATCTATTTCCTATCCCTGCATTGTTAGAATCCTCAAATTCAAACAAGTCCTTACTCAATTACTTCTGTTACAGATATGTGTCAAAGAAAACCTTGTGTGGTTTGTCCTGCTCCTGCGACGCTGTGTTCCACCCCAGCTCAGCTGCTCCAACGACGGAAGGGTTCACCACAGCAGGGATCCACTCTCCAGACTATCCAGCAGCCACGACAACTGCATTACCATCATCAACTGAGCAGATGACCTTGAGGACTACACGGGTCCGCAAGAGAGGTCGCACTCTTCCATGTCTGCTTACGTTATGCATCGCTTAATATGATGACATGCTACATTATCGTCGTGTTCACCTATTAGACTTCGAGTCAGGTCCAAACTAATGTTGAAATTTGAGTTTTTAAATGGTTGTGCGGTACATATTGGGGCAGCAATCAGTACTATCTGTCTACTATCTAGTTAATCTCGGGTGTCTACTATGAGTTTCATGTTGGGTGCAAACAAACATTAAAGGAGCCATTATCTGTATTTTTTAACTAAAGCTATTATCTGCCTGCTATCATTGGTTTTGGGTCTATCCACAGTTTGCTACCATCACTCTGGATTTGTGCATGCACTCCTTACATAATCTCACTATGTTTTATTCCTATGCATGCCAGTTATTGTACACAATGGACACTACAAAAAAAAGACACATCCATGACATTTTGGGCCGAACGAATTTTTTCTGTCATACATATGACACTTCTATGACGATAATTGTGACAAAACCCGGTAGCATCATAGATGTGGTGGGCTCCTACTTCTATGACAAAAAATCATGACAGAAAATGGGCTTTTCGTCCTGGGCGGGCCGGAGACGCAGCTGCATGACATTCTTTGGGCCGTCCATGACGGAAAAAACCCTGGTAGAAGCAAGGGGGAGGAAAAATTCGGGGAGTTGCCGGTTATGGTGGGAGGTCGGGGGCCGAGCGATGCGCGTTTCTCTTGTACACGTACGCGCGTGTGTGTGAGGCGTTGGCTCTAACTGAACTCGAGTGAGGCATTGGGCTCTAACTGAACCCGAGCGATTGCACTGCAGGCTACGCGTTACTGAACCCGAGCGACTGATCAATGGCTGTTAACTGAACCCGATGGAGTGATTCCTTCGCTACTGCTGCTAACTGAAGCCGATCGATTGGATGAATAGTGAGCGTTGCGGGGGGGGGGGGGGTGGATGAACAGTGAGCGGTGGCGTTGCCTCTGGATGAACAGGACCCCGTGGCGTGGAGGGCTGGATGAACAGTAGACGGTGGAGGGGTGGCCGTGGAGGGGTGGTTGAACAGGACCCCATGGTGTGGAGGGCTAGATGAACAGTAGACGGTGGAGGGGTGGCCATGGAGGGGTGGTTGAACAGGACCCCGTGGTGTGGAGGGCTGGATGAACAGTAGACGGTGGAGGGGTTGTTGAACAGTAGCCGGTGGAGTAACGCACGGTGAAGGCTGGATGAATAGGAGCCCGTGGAGGCTGGAGGAGGTCGACGGTAGCCCGTGGAGGCTGGAGGAGGTCGATGGTGGAGATGAACAGTATCCTGTGGAGTCCCGTTTCGCGGTACGCCACACCCTTGCCGATCAACAGGACCCCCGTTTCGACCGTAGGAGGTCCATTTCCTCCGTTTTGCGATACGCCACACCCCTCCCGATGAACAGGACCCCCGTTTCGACCGTAGGAGGTCCATTTACTCCGTTTTGCGGTACGCCACACCCCTCCCAATCAACAGGAACCCCGTTTCGACCGTAGGAGGTCCGTTTCCTCCGTTTTGCGGTACGCCACACCCCTCTCGATTAACAGGACCCCCGTTTCGACCGTAGGAGGTCTGTTTCCTCTGTTCCGCGGTACGCCAGGCCTCGTTTCCATCGCCTGTTCCGTCCAAGCCAGTTGGCTCCCACGCGTTCCGTTGCTTCCCGATGAACACGATGCATTCCGTTGCCTCCCCATGAACACGACACATTCCGTTGCCTCCCCATGAACACGACGCATTCTGTTGCCTCCCCATGAACACGAGCCCTCGCCGTACGTATGCGCGACTAAGCGTTCGAGACCCTGCCCGTATGTACACATACGTGGCCGTATTTTCTTTCTTGCACCCTGGCCGCTGTACGTACGTGTACATGCTACGTGCGCGCCTCTACTACGACACGTGCACGCCTCTACATCGACCAGTATGTACGTACACATTCGCGACCAGGATGACAACGCTACGTACGCTTCGACCAGGTGGGTCCCGACTGTCAGGCACTTCCTTGCCTTTGAAGATGTAGCTGGTGGGTCCCAACAGTTAGGGGGGCGAATCGTTTTGTTTTTGTTTTTTTGCCCGGACGCACTTCCTTGCGTGCGAAGGTGTAGCTGCTGGGTCCCAGCAGTCAGGGGGGCGAATCATTTTTTTTGCCCGGACGCACTTCCTTGCATGCGAAGGTGTAGCTGCTGGGTCCCAGCAGTCAGGGGGCGAATCGTTTTTTTGCTCGGACGCACTTCCTTGCGTGCGAAGGTGTAGCTGGTGGGTCCCAGCAGTCGGGGGGCGAATCATTTTTTTTCGGACGCACTTCCTTACGTGCGAAGATGTAGCTGGTGGGTCCCAGCAGTCAGGGGGCGAATCGTTTTATTTCGGACGCACTTCCTTGCGTGCAAAGATGTAGCTCGTGGGTACCAACAGTCAGGAGGCGAATCATTTTTTTTGCAAAATACGGTGGCCCGTCCGGTGAGTCCACGCTGTTAGGTGGAGGAATAATTATTTTGCGCGTAATAAGGAGGCACTTCCTTGCGACTGCCGTGGACCCAACTGTCAGCCTCTCCACGTACAGTCCATGTCCTATGGAAGTCGTTCCTTGACCACGTTGACCACGCCGCGCCGAGAGCACGACGGCGGTGGACGACGGCGAGGCCTAGGAAGAGGAGGACGCGGAGCCGGGGAAGACGCGACAGTGGATGCACACGCGGAGAGGAGTACGAGGGTTCACTGGTTCGGCTGCGCTACCATCACCGCGGAATAACAGGGGGTGTGGGTGAGTGGAGGGATGGCCTGGCCAGCGGTGAGAGTAGTAGGGGGCAGTGAGGCCTCCGCGGCAGCACAGCCGGCCATGGGAGGCAGGAGCAGGAGGCACGACTGGCGCTGCTTTGGGCGGCTGGATCAAGAAGACCAGAGGTTGAAGAAGCACGACGGCCATTCGATGGACATAGTACGGTCACTGCAGCTAGAATCGTTTATTATTGACTAAGTTGACAAAGCCCTTGGTACGTCAACTTAGTAGGTCCACAGGCCAGCTTCCGAAATGGTGTGCCCCAAATGTCAGGGGGAGGAATCATTTTTTGGGCGGGTGAAGCTAGAATATCCGAGATTGAAGAAGAAGCACGACATCCGTTGGATGGACATCCAACGGCCACTGCTGCTAGAACCGTGTGTTGACTATAAGTTGACAAAGCCTTGCATATGCGTCAACTATGTTTTTTTAGGGGACACGTCAACTAAGTAAGGCCATAAGTGTGTGGCATAGAACTTATAGCCCATTTGAGATTTGTAAGAATGTGTAGCCCATTTTTGAATTCTAATGGAATTTACTACAGCCCGTTTACAATTTGTTAAAAGTACAGCCCATTTCAACCAACCGTTCAAAACAAAATTCAATAAAATTTCCCACATTTTGATGGGATCCGAATATTTTTATCCCGAAATTTCTAGTCAGATTAAATACAGTTTCAATATAAATTTATATTACGTAAAAATCCAACGAAACATTGCGCTCGCAACAATTAATGAAATTAAAATTTTGAATATTCCAAAAATAATATTTTATAAAGTAATCACTGTTTGGTGCATTTTTTTATAGTTACTACCCAGTTTTTATAATTACATCCCATTTATTATTTTTTAAAGCCCATTTTCTTGTTAAGCCTAATGCATCCCTCTTAGGAAAGATTTCCAGCCCAGCAGGGCGGAGAATAACAACTTGACCTTGCCTGGGTATTCCTCAAGAAAAAGTATAGCTGGGCTAGCCATTTTCAGCTTGAAAAAAAATTAATATCTGGGCTGGATATCTGGCCTGGGCTAGACAGGCCACAGCCCGCCCAGTTAATACCTGTAGCGATGTTTTCGTTGTTGTTCAAAGGAGAAAAAATAATATCTGGGGTAAACATCGAAAAACTCTGCAGTGCTCACACCTCAAAAACACAAATACTGCTCGAGCTGCTTGGTCCCAGCTGTCGGCCGCTTCTTGTGCAATTCTCTCGTTTATTGACTACTCCCTCCTTTCCGGTTTATAATGCTCAATTCAAAAATCTCACCAATCAAGGTAGATGGCGAGTGGTGGAATACTTTTTGTAGTTTTGCAAAAGCACCTAATTAATGCTCTTGTTATCCTCAAAAAATTATGCCGGCTCCGACGAGTCCCCGCTCCACTGGCGTCGACGACGCCCTGCTCTGCCGAGGCCCCGCGGCGCCAACTACGAGGCAGAAGACACCACCGGCTCCGCCGAGGCCCCGCCCCGCCAACAACGAGGCCGAGGACATCACCGGCTTAGTCGAGGCCCCACCCTGCCGGCAACGTGGGGGAGGATTTCCACCGCTCCGCTGAGGCACCGCCCGCCGGCAACGAGACAAAGGACATCGCCGGCTCCGCCGAGGCCCCGCCCCACTGCCAGTGAGGCCGCGCCACACAAAAAATGAGAAGAGTAGAACACGGTAGGTCGCCACCGCTCGGGTCCAAGTAAGGCCACCGCTGCTACCCTACGGTTGAAGCCAAGCTAGGCGGATTGACCATTGACGGCTGGTTAGCTTCTTGGCGGTGACGTGGAGTCGGAGAGCTGCGCTGGAGAAGAAACACTGCTTCTACTTAACTATTGGTGCAGTTGGCTGACTGACACGTGGGCCCAACAGGACACATGTAAGTTACGCAACTGCACCTACAGTTAAGTCACTGAAGCTTCTGTTCGGCTCAGCAGTACACATGTGGGTAGCTTCAGTTAATTAATTATACCTCTAGCGCACCCCTTTTTAGTTTTTTTTAGAAAAGGAGGATGACCCCCGGCCTCTGCATCTGGGAGATGCATGCGGCCACAAACACCCCTTTTTAGTTGAAGAATGTATGAAATGTAATTAAATCCGGCATGTTTATATAAAATCCGACCATGTATGAATGAATTTATTTCGATTAGTTCAAATTCCTGTATCACTGGCATTGGATGAACATGCAAAACAATACGTACTAGCATTATTCCCAGGGTGATCACCTCGTTTGCAGCAGTTTCACATGTACTCCCTCCGGTCCTTTCTATACAAGTTTTGTCCGCAGTCAAAGTATCTCTACTTTGACCAATCTTATACAAAAAAGTATTCACTTTCACAATGTGCGAAGTAAAAAGGAACAGAAGGAGTACAAAGAGTTTGAGCAGCTTTTTAGCGTTTCTGTACATTGCAATCAAACACACATGGCTGACAATTCATAGAGAACATTCAAAACAATCGATGATTATGCATCTCAGCGACTCACATGTCAGAGGCAATATTTACTTCACAACTAAAGAATAAAGAAACAATTGATCGACGCTGCTGACAGCAAGGGCGTCCCATTCAAAAATATCAAACGCATGTCTTAAAATCAATGAGAAAAATTTGACAAGATTGTCCCATTCCAAAATATCAAATGCCTACGATTGTGGAATGGGCAGGGTTTGCCATCAGCTCAGACATTGACATGGCACCTCGTGCTAAATAAACCAACTGTTCTTTTTGTGCAGTTCCACCAAAATCAACCAAATTCACGCGTAGCTTGTATGATTTCGCCCTTATATGTTGCAACGCCTTGAACTTATCGGCACCTCCTTTCTTGTGGTGGAAATGAATGATTCGATGTATTCATGAACATTTTGTGCAGTTCCCATTGAAATCAAGCTGATCACCCCTGTTTGCACAAATACAAAAAAAGTGATTAGTATAAAGCAAAATGTACTATGAATTGATAGTTTAAACAGGCACCTACATGGTCCATGTAGAGCACACTTTTAGAAAAATGGAACTCACCAGAAAGAATCCTAGAACAACATTGTACTCGCGCATCACAACAAAAAAATGGAGATTTGTTAGTCCTTCTGGGCTAAAGTTAGTTTGGTCTTGTGGGGAGTAATGTAACCATCCTTCAACTGCTCCTTCTGATGAGAATCCTAGAACAACATTGTACTCGCGCATCACAGCAAAAAAATGGAGATTTGTCAGTCCTTCTGAGCTGAAGTTAGTTTGGTCTTGTGGGGAGTAATGTAACCATCCTTCAACTACTCCTTCTGATGAGAAGATAGACAGGGCTTCTTCATCCTGGCATAATCGGAACTAGTCACTTCACGTACTCCATATTCTTCTTCGGAGGAAGATGATCCTATTGTGCAAAGACAAGAGGACAACTAAATGCTAGCATCCCTATTTGCTCGAAAAAGAGGAAAGGAAATATTTAAAACAGCACAGATGAAGCACTTCTCAAGGACAATACCACTTTTTCATGACAGTATCTAAACAGTAGCACAACACCAATAGAGATGACAAAGCTCAATCATATGGATGAATTAGTGGGCGAGTACCAACCTTTGTCAGGAGGCTTATTGTGTAGAGCATACAGATCAAGCACTTCTCCGGAACCATCTGTTGCTATCTACTATGGTGGCCATGCTTACTATATACTCCTCGATTAGTTTAATGTTTCCAACATCTTTTTATGCAGTTCCACTAAAATATATGGTATCTTCAAAGAAGATCCCTATTTGCACAAGTAGAGATAATTACGTATGGCATCAAATCAGTGGCAAAACAATTGCTCGTTCCAGCCATAGCTATAAATTAAGA
This sequence comes from Triticum timopheevii, assembly GCA_963921465.1. Lineage (NCBI taxonomy): Eukaryota > Viridiplantae > Streptophyta > Magnoliopsida > Poales > Poaceae > Triticum > Triticum timopheevii. The sequence goes on from OY997272.1 coordinate 502,480,820, forward strand.
TGCAAAACTATATCATTACTTGTGTCATCACAGTTCCAGTGCTACATTACAACACCGGGAGTTGATTTTTGTTTTTCTTCCGCTTTTCTTCCCCTTCATCACTTGGTTCAATAACAGACAAGCTTCGCCTTCAATGTAAGATTTGACATGTCAATTAAGGAGCACAAGTATAGTACTAAACTTAATTTTCTGATGAAAGTGGCAAAATACAGGCCATCAGCTATGAAATATCCTTATCTTACCTCAATGGGATATTACGGTGCACATACAGATTGGAAGTCTTGTCTCCATTTGTGCAGTTCACTAAAATCAAGCAACATTATCGTACAAGTAGCACAACATATGAAAGCACACTGCAGAATCATGTGAAAGAAGGCTAGTACTGACCTCTCATGATGCGGAATTCAAACAACTCACAAGAAGAAGATCTGAACCAAATTCGCCTTAATGGATAGGAAGTAAGATCTCCTCTTGTGCAGTTCCACTAAGATCAAGCAATCAAGCAACGTTGTCGGTGTGACATTTTGGTTGAACTGCACAAAACACTCTTAAAACAAAAGTGTTTTGTGTAGTGCAACAAAAGGTCACAATGGCAACAAGGTGAAGTAGATAACCCTGTTTACACAGAGGTGCAAAGGAAACAATTAGTGGTCAATAACGGTGGATGACACAGAAGCCAACAAAAAGAAGCATCTACCTTATCTAAATGAGAAAGAAAGCAAGACAGTAGCATTTCTCAAACGGTGGCATTGATTAATATTAACATAGAGATTATATTAACAATAATATTCATTAAACATGTAATTTGCTTTTAACTGTGGCATTGCATGAATTTTCCAGTGGCATTATTAGAGGGTGTTTGTTTACAAGGACATTTTGGTGTAGGGACTAAAAAAACTCCGTGTCAGTCACATTTAAACCAAACAGGAGGGACTTTTCGGGACTAAAAGTGGGCATTTGGGACTAAAGAAAGAAGACCCCGAGGGAGTCTTTTTGGGACTTTTTCCAACCCCTGCCACGCATTGCACCTTGTTTCTATTAGTTCATTACTAGGGGTAACATGGTCTTTTATCATGTCATTTAATAACCTCTAGTCCATGTTGAGTCCCTGGAACCAAGCAGGTAAGCAGGTAGGGACTAGGGAGTTTTTAACCAAACATGGCCTTAGATTAACAACAGCTAATGAGTTGCACGGGACAGTGGATGCATCAGCACCATGTGCATCTACCGATGTACTGTGGTCATGCACAGTCTGTTGCAACAAAGAACAAACAACCAAGGAGCATATTTGTGTTGGTCCCAGTTTTGTTATCTTTAGACACCTTTCCCTATGTGAGCACATCAAATCTAGTCCTGCTCAAACTCTACAGCCTTGTCCCTTCCTTTCCTTTTTGAACTAGTACTTTCGCCCCTTCCTTTCCTCTTTGAACCGCGTCCTAGATTTATGCGATACAACTTTCCCCACTACTTTCCCCCATTCCTTTCCTCTTTGAACCACGTCCTAGATTCATGCTATACAACTTCCCCCCTTCATTTCCTCTTTGAACCACGTCCTAGATTCATGCTATATACAACTTTTCCCACTACTTTCCCCCACTCCTTTCCTCTTTGAACCACGTACTAGATTCATGGTATACATGCAGCTAGAGAAATGCATGTGTAGTAAGTAAAATATACCTTAAGGTTCTTGGGGCATGGTTCGGTGGGCGATGGGACGACGGCGAAGAAGAAGGGGTCGGAGGCCCTCCCGCGCCGCCGCTGGGTGGAAAGTGAACATCAGTGCCGGTAGTGGATTCCCTCCCTCGCCGATGGCGACAGCATTAAGCCTCCTTCCCTTCCCGGCGGACGGATCCTGCCGGCTCTTTGAGCAGCAGTGAGGGGAGAGAGAGGCCAACAAAGTCTTGTTTAGATCTGGAGAGGGCGAGAGAGTGTGAAGAGATCAATTACAAGCGCCGAGGCTCCAGCGTGTATATATATACTAGTTATCGAACCCGAGACCTCAAGTTTGATGAGCGAACAGGCTAACCAACTACACAACCCTCCCGTTATGTTCAAGGAGAGGAAAATAACCTTTTATACATTCCTGCATTCGTGTGACAGGCATGCCGTTTTTGTGTGTGTGTGGGAGTCATTCGGATTTCAATCATAATCGTGTCATGTGGCCTTGGTGGTAAGACTATCCACAGTGGTGCAGAAATAATGCAGCCTTAGTCACCTTACCTCTCTCCACGTAGTACGTTGGGTCCCACCAGTCAGAGGGTGAAACAAACAAATTAATAAGAAAAATTAAAAGTGCCAGCGGTGTATCTTACTACCTCACACATCTCGCTACTGCTCGGGAACACTGTCCAATTGATCCCTCTGTTCGCTCACGTACTATTTTAAGTGAATCCTTATTGTAAGATGTACACAAATTTTGGGCACTTGTATTCGACTTAAGTCAGTGTGCCACCGTATCTCGTATACTTACTACTCCCTCCATCTAGGTGTAATAAGTCACGTTATAAGGTGCAATGGGACCGAGGTGCGTGCGTGTGTGTGTGTGTGTTTAACAGCATGTGTGTGTTAGAGAGTGCGACAGATCGACCTACTCCTACAGAGATATGGTGTATAGTGTACGATTTTAGCTGTGAGAGTCGGTGCATCCTCTCATTTCCGGGCGTGTCCGGTAGGGACATGCGGACAGCTGTCACGCCCGCTCCTGACCAGCCTGGCCCACCCAAAGCCCCTCCATTGCCCGCGCGTGCTTCCTGCCCAAAACGGTCAGCGCTGCTCCAAAGAATCAGTGCCGCATTCATGCCCGGGCAGAGCGGACGTGACCTCTCACTGGCGCAAGAGTGATGGTTGCTTCGTCCGTCCAACTTACTGCTGGGTCTATGTGATTTGACGACTCATTGGTCTTTATTACTGAGGTTGTAGGACTGCTGGATGTCCCACGCTTTCGGTGAAAGGAGGTAGTAGATTACAATTTTCTCCATTCTTACAGTGGAGGAGTGCAAGAGCAGTGAAAACACGCAGGCTCAGTGATTACATGGCCCACCTCGCACTATCACCGTGCGACACCTAACTCTTTACATAGTACTCCCTCCGTTCCCAAATATTACTAGATGAGTCCCCGCGCGTTGCTGTGGAACAACGGTATATCTCTCTGCGCAAAATTATCGATTTCATAGAACTAAAAAAAAATCTATAACCGCATGACAAATGTGGTAGCCAAACTAAATAAACTCCCATCATCATTTAGATCATCCCACATAAGGAAAAAAGATCATCCAACTCCTACTGCATAATGGGATTATATTTTTCTTTTTTGACATGTTAATGGGACTTAAAAGCTCACTTACATGCATGCTACCGGTGCATGCTTGCATGCAGACATGTTGATGTGATTTAAAACCCACTCACATGCATGTGCAACGGTTTTCTGCATGCTTGCATGTGGCTTAGTGCGGAGCCTCTCAACGTCTAGATCAGACGGCTATTATGATTGATTTACTTCATCTAACGGCTATGTCAATTTTGATGATGTGGCTCAAGGAGAGGATAGAGAATTCCTAGTAATGGGGGCTAGCTATTACTAGTAGATAAGTCTTTGTAGAGATTCCACTAGGTGAACTACATACGGAACAAAATGAATGAATCTACACTTAAAATGCATCTATATACATCCACATGTGGTTAATGGTGAAATCTCTACAAAGACTTATATTTAGGAACGGAGGAAGTACTAGTATAGTACTAGTACGTACTGTAATTTATCAGCAAGATAAATTTGTACAATGCTATGAAGCTTCCAACTCCTATTACATGTATCTTGCATCCAAGGTTGCCCTTTGCAACATTTCATCAAATACAAAGGAGACTAACATGCATGCTATTGCATCTCAATGATTGACAGATCATAGCAAATATGTACTCCCTTCGTTCCAAAATAAGTGTCTCAACTTTGTGCAAACTTTAGTACAAAGTTGTACTACTACTAAAGTTGACACTTATTTTGCAACAGAGGCAGCTAAAGAAAAAAATGATCCATGCAGTCCCTAGCCCTTGAACCGTGAATCCTGACCAGGCTTCAATTTTCTGGCAACGTTTGAGCTTCCTAATAAATGAAGTTTGCAACCTTTTGACCATCGGTTCATTTTGTGTAGTTTCACCAAAATCGAGATGAGCATCCCTGTGGCAAAGAAATTGAAGAAGCGTGATTAGAATAAGATTACTAGGACTAGTTGATGAGACATAAACTCATCACAAATACAGTACGTAGAAGCCAGTAGAGGTATCAGGTATGTGCGAGGCAAAGAAGTAGAGAAATATCCACAGGAGTGGTGTGGGCAGCTGGAGCAGTGGTGCAAGCCGGCTGTAAAGGGAGTTGTACCTGAGGGACGTAGCTCAACCTTGAGGAGGGCGGCGGGAGGTGGCAACTACCCACGTCGCGGCAGTGAGCAAGGGACGAAGGCAACCTCACCGGCTTTGTGAGAGAGAACGGCAGGGACCCTTGATCGGGACGTGCCGATAGTAGGTTTTCGCCGTCGGTGACGGCAACTGCATCTACACTAAGCATCCACCCCTTCCCCAAGCGGACGTGATCCGCCGGGATGTTAGAGATGTGGCCACAGTCGTTTTGTGTGAGAGTGTGAAGAGAGCAACCCCAGCAAGCAACCGTGTAGGCCGGCCCGTCTTGACTATGTATATAGTGGAGCGGTTTCCTTTTCTCTCCATTTGAACCTATCATATTGCGTACGTGCCACTGAAGAAAAAAAATATATTTATAAATGACGCGGCACCTACTACTCGTTCTCCTATAACCTTGAGCTTGGCATCTCCAAAAATATTAACCTTGCGATTGGCTCTTCGCCTCTTCGGAAGTCGAGCAATAATGGTAGTGTAGTATATATCGTTCTGGCTATATGAGATCAAATGAATTGCTGCACGTCCACCACGTGGGCGAGGGTCGAGGGGCGAGGGAGAGTGCTACTACATACAGAGCAAAATGAGTGAATGTACACTCTAAAATACGTCTATATACATCAGTGTTTGGAGTATGTACTAGTAGTTCATATTGAAATCTACTAAAGGACATATATATTCCAAACAATATGATATAATCTCTATAACGAAGGTAGTACTACCTCCGTCCTGGTTTATTAGTCCCCTATGTAGTTTGTGCTAAATTTTGACCAAAGATTTAACTGACAAAATGTTAGTGCATGTTAACAAAAATTATAACGCTGGGTTCATATTCGAACATAGTTTTCAAATATATAATTTTTTGTGACATGCATGAGCATTTTGTTAGTTAAATTTATGGTCAAAATTTGGCACAGATTACAATGAGGACCAATAAACCAGGACGGAGGTAGTAGGGACGAGGAGTAAACGAAGGGAGTAGTAAAATTTTCTCCTTGTCCTGCGAGCCACCGCGCGCATGGGCGAGGGAGGAGCAAGCTTCACCTCATCCTGCGAGCCACCGCGCCCGTGGGTGGGGGAGACGGTGTACTAAGCAAGCTTCTCCTCGTTCTGCGAGTTGACGGGACACATCAAAAGTACTCCAGTGTATAGAGCCTTGCCTCTAAGGTAGGCCCCACTTGGTTTGCCTCTTTTATTAATTTAACATAATGCGTCAAGTCGCAATTTGTTTATTCACCCGTGGTAGACGATCCTCCCTGCACCAAGTGGACAACCAGTACACGTGCCAAATTACCACGTGGGCTGCCTTTTTCGTACAGAAATGAGCTCCACCGTGTACCCGCGCGGGTGTGGTTGGGAAAGAGACGAGAGTACGTGCGCCGTGCATGCACCTCTTCTGTTCGTGCACGTCCCCCACCTACGTGGGTGTGTGTGAGAGATACAAACCGCGTTCGTGAGTGTTTTTTGTTTTGTGGTGGGGGGTGGGGGTGGGGTGTGGGTTGATTTTGTGAATTATTTGTGGGAATATGTGTCAATGACATCTCAAACAAAATTTTGCATGCAATGTGTGTGAAATGGAGGCCTATCCATATCATACATAGAGGGTCGGGCAATCCAGGAGAAGAGAGGGAGGGGTCGTAGCTATCGATAGAGTCGAAGAGAGGATCAAGTGGGTGGGTGCGAGATCGATGAAGAGAGCCATCAAAATTGTGTGTGTCGGAGTAATGGGCCACGGGTAGGCTAACCCGAGTCCCAGGACCTTTCAAGACATCGGGGCAGGCCACGCCCCTCAAGCCGAGTCCCAGGAGCGACTCCAAGAAACAAGCCGAGTCCCAGATGGCGACTCCGAGATAAGCTGACCCCAAGCTGGCGACCTCCAGAGAGGCCGACTATGGAGAGTCGGCCACTCCTCCCTCATCTCGAAGTACGATGCGGGGTACGGTCACGGCGTGGCCCTCCCCCCTGCTTACAAAGGGCCGGCATGGCTACAGTGAGCCGTATCGCTGGAAGATCTCCGGTGAGGTGCGGCACTGTTGCCATGCCTGCCCTAACCTCAGCCACAGTGCGCATCACACTGTGCCCACGACGCCGGCCTGTATGACCCGAAGGCGGAGGGGCCGCCTGTCAGTGGGTGGGCCGAAGGCGGCCTGAGCGCCCCGAAGACGGACCTGTGGGAGTCGGCCTCCTTGGAGTCGGCCGACTCCTCCCCAGGGCCCCACGAGCCATTAACTAGATAGGATGGGGAATGGCGATAGTGATCGCCCGATAGATGGCGGCACTGTTGCCACGACCCAATGGCCGAGCCCGCGTCATCAGGAGTGCCGCTACAGTATCAAGCCTGTCCGCGGGACCCGCCAGTCGGCGGGCCCCAAAAGCCGGCGGGGAGGACGGCGGCCTGAGAGACAGACGGCTGGGATCCGCGCCCAGCCGGATTACTATTGTACCCCCGGGGGTAGGCCTATATAAACCCCTCGGGGCACCCATGCAAAGGGTTCGGACCTAGATAGAGATAGACCAGATAGCACAGGGAGGAGAGAGCTAGCCTTGCCCTCTCCTGCCTCCCGAAACAGCTCCAGGAGCACCATTGTAGTCACTTTGCCTTAGTGATCATGCGGAGACCCTGCAGAGCAGCAGTAGGGGTGTTATCTCCTAGGAGAGCCCTAAAGCTGGGTAAGTTCCGCCGGCGTGCATGTCTTCGCCTCATCCCGCTTCCAGGCACCAGCGACGTTCTACTCGCTCCCACCATGATAAGCCATCCTTTGGCATATGTCGTATCCAACCCCCGACATTTGGCGCCTACCTTGCGGCGAGGTGCACCATCGTTCGGAGATCTGCTCTGGACGGGAACCCTTTTCCTCCCCGGCGAGCATAGCCAGCCTGGCACGCCGGATGGCGTCTGTGCCGACGTGCTGCACGGCGCTGAGATCGCGTGTGCGGCCAGCTGCCTCGCCGATCTTATCGGCGAGGTTCGCCTCTCCGATGAGCCTGCGTCTGACGCAGGCACGAGTGCCCCCGAGAGCCTCCTCGCGGGCCTCCTCGACCAACTCCACGTCGCCGGCGAGCCTGCCGCGGACCTGGAGTCCATAGGATCCACCGACCCGATGCTAGTCGACTCCGACACCACGTCGCTCGACGCGTTCCCCACCAACGTGGTGGTCTACAACGAACCGCTCTCTTACGCGGGAAGCGGCGGAAGCACCGTCACTGAGGTCCTCGTCCTCGACCACGGCGAGCGCTCCGGCGAAGGAGCGCACGACCCGCTTGACGCGGCCCTGCGAGGCCTTGCAGTGCTGATTCCGGAAGACGCCAACGCCGAGACGCTGGAGGCACTCCGCCTCCAGCTCGTTGAGGGCGCGAAGTAGCTGGCAAGCATGAGGCGCTTGTCAGAAGCTTACAACGCGAGATGGATCGCGCCGTAGGCGGCTCGCTGGCTCCAACCGGGCCTAGCCGCCTAGGCGCGGTCCGACAGCATGGCGCGGCAATCGCCAACCTCTTCAGGGCTGATCGCCCTGTGTATGCCACGCCCGCAGAGAATATCCGTGCCGCCCAGGCGGCGGCAGACGAGCTCGACAACTTCGAAGGCGAAGAGCGCCGCATAATGACGGAGCGAGTTCAGCAGCTCCTCGACGCGGCTGCCGTGCAGAATGATGCTGGCTGCCGCACCGAGGCACCGCAGCACCAAAACAACGACCCACCGCCTCGCCGAGACCAGGGTGCGACGTCTCGGACGCCGACTGGCGGGGCCCGTGGGAAGAAGGACAAGGAGCCGGCTGTCAGCCACAGTCGGACTCACATCACCATCGAGCGCGACCAAGACGGCCGCCCCAAAGCGGTGGAACGGCGGGACGACTACCTGCCTCCCCCTCCTCGCAGAGAAAGGCGAGTCTCCCCGCTGCCCGTGGAACATCTGACTCTCGGCGACCGCCTTGGCCGCCGAGAGGGAGTCGGAGAGAACGACGCCCGCCACCGGATCGACCGACTCCACCGATCCCTGGCGCTGGAAGAAGAAGACGAGTTGGGTCCCCCCTGCTTTGGACCCCGCATCCGAGATGAGCCCTTCCCCAAAGGGTTCACGCTCCCCCGAGACACGCCCAAATATACCGGCACTGTGAAGCTGGAAGATTGGCTGGTCGACTACTCCACAGCCGTCAACATAGCGAACGGCAACAAGCGTGTTGCCGTGAGATATGTCCCGCTCATGCTCCAGGGCTCGGCCCGGACGTGGTTGAACTGTCTGAAGCCTCGCAGCATCAACAGCTGGGTCGACTTCACCGAGGCTTTCATCCACAACTTCACGAGCACGTACAAGCGACCTCCCAAGCCACGCCAACTCTCCTTGTGCGTGCAAGGCCCTGACGAGTCTACTCGTGACTACCTCACGCGCTGGGGCGAACTCCGGAACTCCTGCGAGGGCGTGCAGGAGGTGCAGGCCATCGAGTACTTTACTGCCGGGTGCAGAGAAGGCACCCTCCTCAAGCACAAGCTCCTCTGCGACGAATCGGAGACCCTCGATGAGCTGCTGACCACAGCGGACAAGTACGCCACGGCCGACTCCTCCATGAAGGCGGAGATTCGGGTCAGCACAACTGGCAAAGTCGCCCCTCAGGCTCCAAGAACTCCGGCTGGAGACACCAGTCGGCGGCAACAGCAGAATGACCAGAAGCGCAAAGCCCCGCAGCCGACTTCCAGCAGTCGGCAAGTGGCAACAGCAGAGGACCAGCAGTTGGAGGGACCGCCTCCGGCGAAGCGACAGAAGGGCGGCAATTCCAACTGGCTGCCGGCTTTCTCCTACGAGCAGACTCTAGATGGTCCCTGCAAGTTCCACAGCGGCACGAAGCCGTCAAACCACACCACCAGGAAATGCCACTGGCTGACCAGAATCGCCAAGGGGGACGGCCTGCTCCCTCCCCCTCCTGCTGGGCCGCCTCCTCCACTGCCGCCCCAGCAGCCGGCCGTCAGGCCAGTCGGCGCGATACAAGACGAGTTCCCGGATGAGCACGGAGCCTATGTGGTGTTCACCAGCGTAGCGGATGACCGACGTAGCAGGCGCCAACAGCAGCAAGAGGTGAATGCGGTTGCATCAAGTACTCTAGAGTTCATGCATTGGTCCGAAAAGCCTATCAGTTGGAGCAGAGCTGATCACCCAGAGGTGATGCCGAGTCCAGGCTCCTACGCCTTGGTCTTAGGCACCACACTCGCCACAGATAGGCGGGCCGCTCGCTTCTCGCGAGTACTGATAGACGGAGGCAGCAGTATCAACATCCTGTACAAGGATACAATGGAGAAATTAGGAATCAAGCGAAGACAGCTTCAGAGCAGCCGGACTGTGTTCCACGGAATCGTCCCTGGCCTTTCCTGCTCACCAATCGGCAAGATCCTGATAGATGTCCTCTTCGGAGACAAGGATCATTTCCGCCGAGAGCCAATTTGGTTTGAGGTGGTGGACCTTGAAAGCCCATATCATGCATTGCTTGGCCGACCCGCCTTGGCCAAGTTCATGGCGGTCCCCCACTACGCCTACCTCAAGATGAAGATGCCGAGTTCCAAGGGAATCCTAACCGTGTCCGGCGACTACAGGAAGTCGTCTGCTTGCGCGGCCGAAAGCAGTCGGCTGGCCGAGTCCTTGGTGATCGCGGCTGAGAAACGGCTTCTTGATCGGGTCATGGCGATGGTCGGCAAGCAGCCCGAGTTATCGCCCGACCCCAAGGAGTCGGAAGCAGAAGGATCATTCAAGCCGGCCAAAGAAACAAAGAAGATACCGTTGGACCTGGAGCACCCGGAGAGGTACGCTGTCATGGGCACAGGCCTTGACAGCAAATAGGAAGGCAAGCTCGTCGATTTCCTCCGTGAGAATCGCGACATCTTCGCATGGTCCCCCAAGGACATGCCTGGTGTCCCGACGGAATTCGCCGAGCACAAATTACACGTCCGATATGATATGAAGCCCGTCAGGCAGCCCTTGCGCCGCCTGTTAGAAGAAAAAAGAAGAGTTGTTGGAGAAGAAATAGCCCGGCTCCTGGCAGCCGGCTTCATCATGGAAGTGTTTTATCCAGAGTGGCTGGCAAACCCAGTACTGGTGCTGAAGAAGAACAAGCAGTGGCGGATGTGCATTGATTACACGAGCCTCAACAAAGCTTGCCCCAAGGACCCATTTTCTCTGCCGAGAATCGATCAGGTGATAGACTCCACAGCCGGATGCGAGCTGTTGAGTTTCCTAGACGCATATTCAGGATATCAGCAGATCAAGCTGAACCCGGCTGACAGACTGAATACCGCCTTCATCACGCTGTTTGGAGCCTTCTGCTACCTGACCATGACGTTCGGCTTAAGAAACGCCGGTGCCACCTTTTAGTGTTGCATGCAGAAGTGCCTCCTGAAGCAAATCGGCAAAAATGCCCATGTCTATGTGGATGATGTAGTGGTGAAGACGGAGAAGCGTGGAACCTTGCTGGAGGACCTCAAGGAAACCTTTGAGAATCTGCGCCGATTCCAGATCAAGCTCAACCCAGAGAAGTGCGTTTTTGGAGTACCAACCGGCCAGCTCCTCGGTTTCCTGGTCTTCGAACGCGGCATAGAGTGCAATCCTATGAAGATCAAGGCCATCGAGAGGATGGAAGCACCCAGACGACTGTTAGATGTGCAGAAGTTCACCGGCTGTTTGGCATCCATCAGCCGATTCATCAGTCGGCTGGGCGAGAAGGCTCTCCCCTTGTATCAGCTCATGAAGAAGATGACCTTCTTTGAGTGGACTCCCAAGGCGGACGAGGCTTTCCTCCAACTAAAGAAGATGTTGACTACTCCCCCTGTGCTGGCGGCTCCGACTCCCAAAGAGCCCATGCTCCTATACATTGCCGCCACCAGCCGAGTAGTCAACACAGTCATTGTAGTCGAGCGCAAGGAGGAAGGCAAGGCACTACCTGTCCAGAGACCGGTATATTACTTGAGCGAGGTACTGCCGGCCTCCAAGCAGAACTACCCCCATTACCAGAAGATGTGCTACGGCGTGCATTTTTCCGCCAAGAAATTGAAGCCTTACTTCCAGGAGCATCCAATCACTGTGGTCTGCATAGCTCCACTGGCCGAGATCATCGGAAGCCGAGATGCTTCTGGCCGAGTGGCCAAATGGGCCATCAACCTGGCCCCCTACACCATCTACTACGAGCCCCGCACCGCCATCAAGTCGCAAGCACTGGCCGACTTCCTCATCGACTGGGCCGAGACCCAGTATCTGCCACCAGCGCCCGACTCCACCCATTGGCGGATGCACTTCGACGGCTCCAAGATGCGCACCGGCTTGGGAGCCGGCGTCGTCCTCACTTCCCCCAAGGGCAAGAAGCTCAGATATGCGCTGCAGATCCACTTCGCCGCCTCCAATAACGTGGCCGAGTACGAGGCGCTCATCCATGGGCTCCGACTTGCCAAAGAACTCGGCATTCGCCGGATCCTATGTTATGGCGACTCTGACTTGGTGGTCCAGCAATCATCCGGCGATTGGGACGCCAAGGACGCAAATATGGCGAGCTACCATTTCCTCGTCCAGCAACTCAGCGGATACTTCGAGGGGTGCGAGTTCCTCCACGTGCCAAGGAACGACAACAACAAAGCAGACGCCTTGGCACGAATCGGCTCCACCCGCCAGGCAATACCATCTGGTGTCACCCTCCGACGCCTCCTCAAGCCTTCTATCAAGCCATCACCAGAATCAGATTCAATCTTTGTGCCGGCTCCACCTGAGGAAGACGGATCCGACTCCAAGAAACACACAGTCGAAGCCGGCCCGGGGACTGCAGTGGCAAGATCGAAGACTCCAGAGCTCGGCCTGGGGACTGCTCCAGTCGGCCCCGGGACTTTGTCAAATCAGCAAGCGGCTGCGGACTCCAACCCGCCGCCTCCCAGCCCGGCCGCCCTTGTCCAAGTCACACTAGTGGCAGTTGAAGAAATAGCAGCACCTTCATGGGCCCAGCCCATCCTCAGGTTCTTAGTAAACAGAGAGCTGCCAACTGATGAAATCTTGGCTCGGCAAGTGCAACGCCGAGCAGCAGCCTACACCATAGTCAACAGAGAGCTGGTCAGGCGCAGCGTTACCGGCGTCTTCCAACGCTGTGTCGAGGCAGAACAAGGCCAAGCAATGCTCAGAGACATCCATGAAGGCGAGTGCGGTCACCACGCGGCCTCCAGGGCACTCGTCGCCAAAGCCTTCCGGCACGGTTTCTTCTGGCCAACCGCCCTGGAAGAGGCCAAAGAGTTAGTCCAAAAGTGCAAGGGGTGCCAGATTTTCCGTTCCAAGCCACTTCAGCTAGCTTCCGCACTCAAGACTATCCCCATCGCCTGGCCCTTTGCAGTCTGGGGCCTGGACATGGTGGGACCATTCAAGACGGCACGAGGTGGCTTGACTCACCTACTTGTTGCAGTGGACAAGTTCACCAAGTGGGTGGAGGTGAAACCCATCAAGAAGTTGAATGGTCCGACTGCAGTGACCTTCATCGCTGACATCACAACTCGGTACGGCATCCCACACATCATCATCACCGACAATGGCACGAATTTTGCCAAAGGCGCCTTGCCCCGTTTCTACGTGACACAGGGCATCCGACTAGACTTAGCGTCCGTTGCCCATCCGCAGTCAAACGACCAGGTGGAGCGAGCGAACGGCCTCATCTTATCCGGCATCAAGCCTCGACTCGTCGTACTGCTGGAGAGATCTGCCGGCTGTTGGCTTAAGGAGCTGCCAGCCGTCCTCTGGAGTCTGCGCACGACTCCAAACAAGTCAACCAGCTTCACACCCTTCTTCCTCGTCTATGGTGCCGAAGCCGTCATCCCAACGGACATAGAGTTCGACTCCCCGCGAGTCACCATGTACACCGAGGAAGAAGCAGAAGAAGCACGTCAAGACGGCGTCGATCTGCTGGAAGAGGGTCGGCTATTGGCACTCAGCCGGTCCAGCATCTACCAGCAGAGTCTGCGTCAATACTACAACAGGAAGGTCAGGCCTAGATCTTTCCAAGAAGGCGACCTTGTGCTCCGGCTGATCCAGCGAACAGCCGGCCAGCACAAGCTGTCGGCACCTTGGGAAGGCCCCTTTATCATCAGCAAGGTGCTAGGGAACGACGCCTACTATCTGATCGACGCTCAGAAGCCCCGAGCGCGCAAGAGGGACGACTCCGGCAAAGCGACAGAGCGCTCGTGGAATGCAAATCTTCTTCGAAGATTTTACAATTGATGCAGTATGTATCACACTACCCCTTTGTATTAAAGTACTAAGACTTTGGGCCCCCCGAGACGAGCTCGGGGACTGCCCTTTTTGTTATCTGTATGATAAGAATTATGCCTTCGAGTACATTACTTTCATTACAAGCCGCTTGGCACCGGGCCAGACTAGTCGGCCCGGGGACTCGCCGCCTTGCGCTATAAGGAGCTTCCCGCAGTCAGACAAGTAGTGCGCGGTGCCCAATCCACCTCCTGGCAAAGCCGCAGCTCGCAGAGCGACTGTGAGGCAGGCATGAGTGAGGAAGAACGGGCGCCCATGTGAAAAATGGCTAAGGACCTAAAGCACGAACATAGCGTAAGACGGCCTCCAGCATTTCTGAAGCGGAAAGCCGACTCATGAGTAGCCGGCTCGCCGTCTTTATTAGCCTCCATTAAGGACGACCGACTCTTGGGTAGTCGGCCTGTCGCTTTCTATCCGACTTGCTAAAGAAACTCTAAACGGCCAAGTACTTGCCTTCCCGAAGTAGCCGAGCACTTGACCCATCGACAGACCGCAGAGCGGCTGTCCGACTGGCAAGGCAGCGACTAAAGGAAGGCAGCAAAGGGCCTAAAGAGAAGTAAGCAAGGAAAGACGGAAATCGGATAAATATTTACATAGGCCCTTGGCCGAATCTTTGAATAGAAGTTCAAGATACACCCCGCGGGTGGAATTGTTCAAATCTAACAAAGTTTTCAAAATATTACTAGGACAGACAAGCAGAGGCGAAAAAGGCAGCCTAGGAGGCGGCATCTGGGATTGGAGGATCGGAGGAGACAGCGGTGTCAGGCGCCGGGGCAGTCGGCTGGGCGGTCTCGGTTTGATCGCCTCCAGCGGCAGTCGCCTTCTCTCGACGCGGCTCGTTGCTGGAGGCATGGTCGAGCTGAGGCTGGCCGCCTGCTCCGTCTTCTGGCACCTCTGCCTCGCCTTCGTCCTCCGCCTCGTCCTCCTCCTTGGTGCTGGAGTCGATCACCTCCGCCGAGTCCTCGCCATACTCTGGGTTCATCCGGAACCACTCTGGCGGCACTTCCTCGCCGCCTTCAGCCCGCTCGGGAACGAAGACACTGGTGTCCGCGTACTCGGCGATGGCCGCCGCACGCTCGATAAGGGCGCCCTCCACGGCCTCCAGCTCGGCCTGGGCTTCTGACCGGAATGCAGCCAGACGGTCCAGGTCCAGCCCTGGATACCACGCCTTGACGAACTCCAAGGCCCGGCGTGCTCCGGCCCGGGCCGAGGAGCCCTTCTAGGCCTCAAGACGGCCGGCAGCAACCTCCAGCCAGTCGGCAGTTCGGCTGGCGGTGCGCAGAGCCGGCATGCCTGGCCATAGGGTGGCAACCGCCTGGGCGCCGGCACGCTGAAGTTGGCGCATCAGCCGGTGAGCCGGACGAAGACGGGCTTCAATGCTCAGAAGCTGCTCATCGATGGTTTGGGGGGCATTAGCTGCGATCTCCTCACCGTTTGCCCTTCGCGCCTCACGAGCAGCCTCGATTGCCAGAGGGACTGCCTACAAGTGACCAGGGAAGAAGTCTGCCAAGAAAAAAAAGAAGCAAGTCGAAAAATCAGAAGTCGGCCTGACACATAGTCGGAAGCCCGAAGAAATGAAAAAAACTTACCATCAACGATATCCTCGATCTCGTGGAAGCCGGAGGTCAGCATCGCCTCCCTGTCAGTCCAGGAGGAGCGCTCGCTCTCGAACTCGGCCAGGAGAGCGGCCTCCTTCTTCTCGGCCTCGTCCTGCGCCTTCTTGAGCAGCTCCTTCTGCTCGGCCAGCTACGCCGCCAGCAGGTCACGCTCCGCGGCAAGCTTGCCACACTCCTCCTCCTTGGCACGCCGGGCGGTATTGGCCTCGCCCAGCTGCTCCTGAAGAACGGCGTTGGCTCCTGAAGAATGAAAGAAGAGACAAATAAGTCGTCAGCAAAGAAGATCGCCGGGAAGATCTGGCCCGACTGCTCAGCAGTCGGCCCGAATCTCGGGGACTACAGCCCGTGGGTGCGCCAGCACGCCCCCGCGAAGAAGAACTTACTCCGGCTTTCCAACAAGTCGGCAGCCCGCTTGCTCAACTCCTCAACATTGCGGTTGAAGGCAGTGGCGCGGAGGTTGTGATACTCCTGCAAACAATGATGCCAGACAAAATAAGTACTTGGAACTCGCCAAAGGGAGTTCTGAGCCGCCTGCTCAGTATCCGGCCCAAAACTCGGGGACTACACCTAGTGGGTGCGCTGGCGCGCCCCCACAGAGAAAAACAAGAATAAAAAATAAGAAGGAAACGTACTCGGACGGCCGTCCGCGCTGCCAGATGCGCCCTGGTTCAAGTTTGAAGGGCGTCGCCTTCAGCGCGCAGCTTCGCCTGAACGTCCAGAAGCGCTTGATTCAGCGGCCCAGTGCCGCCTCCGCGCAACCACCCGGTGGGTGCGGCGCTTGTGGCCTCGGCGTCTAAGGTTGCCGAGCTGGCAGCGCCGGTCTCCCGAGGTCGCGGCGCCGAGGTCGCCCTCTCAAGACGGCGGTGCACCGGCGAGGCGACTTGGAGAAGCAGCTGCGCCTCGGCCTCATCCGTGACCGGCGGCTCCGACGGACCCACCGGCTGTTTGCCGTGCGGTCTCCTAGACAGCGGTGGAGGCGGCGGTGGCGGCATGAGAGTGTCCGACATAGAAGCCTCGCTGCTCTCCTTCTCCACGATGGGGTTCTCGATGCCGGCCTCTCCGGTCTGCCCCATGAACTCCGGAGGCGGCGGTGCAGACGACAGTAGGGAGACGAGCATCGCCGATCCGCGACGCGCGGCCTCCTCGGCACGTCGTCTCGCCGCAAGGGCGGCTTCGGCATCCTCCAGCTTCTTCTGGGCAGAGGCGGCCGCCCTGTCGGCCTCCGCCTTCTCTAGACGTTCGGCCTCCTCCTCCTCATGATTCTCCCGCGCATTTCCCTCCGTCGCCTCTCGGAGGTCGGCGGCGGGGTCGGCCCGCCGAGTATTGGCGGACGTCTCTGCCGACCCCATGACGGAGGGGACGGCGACTCTCTCAAGGGAAAGAGGGGCCCTGAAGAAGAATGGAGGGAGTATAAAAGAAGACTCAGACAAGATTCAACGAAGAAAAATAAAAAAGTGTAAAGACTTACGCAGAGACTAGCGGCGGCCTTCTCACTTCCCTTCAGAAGCGGTTGGCCTTCGCGGCCGCCTCCTCCCGTTTGGTCGGGGCGGCCGCCCCCTTGAACTTCTTCAATTTGCCGCCGGGCGGACTCAGCCCGGCGTGACGCCTCTTCGCGCCGCCTTGGCCAGCCAGGCCGGCGGAGGAGCCGGCGCCCGACAAGCCGACCCTCGGCTGGTGGCGCGGGACGACTTCCCCTTCGACGTCGTCGTCAGGCCAGTCGGCGAAGGTGGCCGAGGGCTTGAAGTCGCCTTCTGCTCCTTCTCCCCCGCCTTCGGTGTCAGCTTCCATCGCCGCCGCCCCCAAGTCGGGGTCGTCGACGTCGCTCTCCGCACGATCAGGAACATACTCACGGGGCTGTCTCGTGGCGCCGGCTGTAGGCTGCATAAGGGGATTCTAGCTCAGAAGAAACCGACAAGAGTCAGAAATCGGATTCGGCCGCAAAGAAGACAAAGCAATAAGGAGATGCGACTTACCACTGGTGGGGGGTTGTCGCGCGAGTACGGCTCCTTGCCGAACTGCCAGTCCTTCCCGAACTCGCAGCTCGCGATATGATTCACCATGTTTGCCACCTCCGCGCAGGGCATCTCCTTGGTGCTCATCCGACTCGGGTCTCGGAGGCCGCTCATTTGAAAGATCAGGTGAGGCCGACCTTGGAGCGGGAGAACTCGGTGCGCCACGAAGGCGACCAGCAAGTCGGTCCCGACGAGACCCTCCGACTGCGTCAAGACTCGGAGTCACGCTACGGCGGCGGCTCCGGCAGGAGTCAGCGTCTTGACTCGGTGAGACCAGCTGGGGAGCCTCCCAGTTAGGGGGGCGGCGTTGTAAGGCAGCAGGTTGACCCAGTCGTCGTCGGAGGCGAGGTTCTTCACGTAGAAGTATGAGCGCTGCCACATCTTCACCGACTTGATCAGCGTGATGGGAGGAAAGGGGTTGTCGGCCGTCGAGCGCCGCACCGCGATGTAGTTGCCGCACTGAGCCGGCACGCCGGCGACGTGCGTGCCGAGCTTAGAAGAGAAGAATTCTCCCCACAGCTCGATGGTGGGGAGAACGCCGAGGAAACCGTCGCACAGAGTGGCGAAGGCGGAGAGCAACACCACTATATTCGGAGAGAGGTGGTGCAGTTGAAGGCTGTGGAACTCCAAGAACGAGCGGAAGAAGCCGATCGCCGGCAGCCCCAGGCCGCGCATGAGGTGCGAGCGGAAGATGACCCGCTCGCCCTCCTCCGGCGCCGGCCGGATCTCCCCCTCCGGCGCGGCGCGGGCGCGCACGAGGTCCGCGCTGGGGAGACGGCGTGTCCGGCGGAGGAACTCGATGTGTTCCTCTTCTACCTCCGAGCCGTCCCACACGCCAGAGCGCACGGCGGGGGCCGCGGCGGAGGAAGAGATCATCGCCGAGGTGTGGAGTGCTCTTGCTCAACGGCGGAGGCAGGAGGGAGAGAAGGCAAGATGAGGCGGGGGAGCGGGGAAGAAGGGCGCGCGTGCTGTGCCGCTCCGCTCCCCCCGCCTACTTATAGCCCTGAGGGCTGAGAAGCCGAGGGGGCGGGCGTAGGATTAACTGCGCACGATGCCCCACACCGCCCATGATTTACCCCACGAAGTTACTGCGCACAGTAACGACGTGGGAAAACCAACCGTCCACGGCCGCAACAGATCCGTTCGTATGCCGAGGCACGATAGTGGAGGGCCCACCTGACGGCCCGTCCCGTCGCGCGCGTGGGCAGGCAGACTGTCCTCTCCACGTGGCGCCACGGGATAGGACCGCCCCGATGGCTGCGGGGAAGCGTATCAGGCATGCCGCCTGGTTTCCCGCCGTGACTTTCAAGCTGCGGCTCTTCACTAAACATCCGACTCTCGACAGTTGGCCCAAGGGAAGACGGTAGCCGAGTTCCAGAGTCCACTCCTGGAAGGTTGAAACTGTTGAAGCCCCACAGTGCAGCGTCCACGGGGCTTCACCAGCTTCGGGGACTACTGTCGGAGTAATGGGCCACGGGTAGGCTAACCCGAGTCCTAGGACCTTTCAAGACATCGGGGCTGGCCGCGCCCCTCAAGCCGAGTCCCAGGAGCGACTCCAAGAAACAAGCCGAGTCCCAGATGGCGACTCCGAGATAAGCCGACCCCAAGCTGGCGACCTCCAGAGAGGCCGACTATGGAGAGTTGGCCACTCCTCCCTCATCTCGAAGTACGATGCGGGGTACGGTCACGGCGTGGCCGTTCCCTCCCCCTGCTTACGAAGGGCCGGCATGGCTACAGTGAGCCGTATCGCTGGAAGATCTCCAGCGAGGCGCGACATAGTTGCCATGCCTGCCCTGACCTTAGCCACAGTGCGCAACGCACTATGCCCATGACGCCGGCCTGTACGACCCGAAGGCGGCGGGGCCGCCTGTCAGTGGGTGGGCCGAAGGCGGCCTGAGCGCCCCGAAGACGGACCTGTGGGAGTCGGCCTCCCTGGAGTCGGCCGACTCCTCCCCAGGGCCCCACGAGCCATTAACCAGATAGGATGGGGAATGGCGACAGTGATCGCCCGATAGATGGCGGCACTGTTGCCACGACCCAATGACCGAGCCCGCGTCATCAGGAGTGCCGCTACAGTATCAAGCCTGTCCGTGGGACCCGCTAGTTGGCGGGCCCCAGAAGCCAACGGGGAGGACGGCGGCCTGAGAGACAGACGGCTGGGACCCGCGCCCAACCGGATTACTATTGTACCCCCAGGGGGGGGGGGGTAGGCCTATATAAACCCCCCGGGGCACCCATGCAAAGGGTTCGGACCTAGATAGAGATAGACCAGATAGCACAGGGAGGAGAGAGCTAGCCTTGCCCTCTCCTGCCTCCTAAAACAGCTCCAGGAGCACCATTGTAGTCACTTTGCCTTAGTGATCATGCGGAGACCCCGCAGAGCAGCAGTAGGGGTGTTATCTCCTAGGAGAGCCCTGAAGCTGGGTAAGTTCCGCCGGCGTGCATGTCTTCGCCTCATCCCGCTTCCAGGCACCGGCGACGTTCTACTCGCTCCCACCATGATAAGCCATCCTTTGGCATATGTCGTATCCAACCCCCGATAGTGTGTGTGTGTGTGTGCAAGTCAAAGATATAGGCCGACTGGCCTACCGGAACGTTAGAGGCACATGTCAAGTTTGTGTGTGGCAGGGAGACATGACTAGAGCGCGTGATGTATCGGTGTGTGTGTGGGGGGGGGGGGAGGGGGGGGGGAGGGGTAGGCAGAGGCCTAACTATAGAGGTAGAACGACTCGTATATGTGTTGAGAAGGAGAGACCCAGCTATGTCTTTAGGGAGATCGGTCGACATCCATACATAACTGAAGGACGGGAAATATGACGGGACAGAGAGAGAGGAGAGAGAGAGAGAGAGGGAGAGGGAGGGAGAGGGGTAGAGTGCTGGATGGGTGATGGAGTTGCTTCTCGGAGATGTTGGGAGAGGCCTACTAGACAAACTGAGGGTGGAACTACAATGTTATCAATAAGAGTGGGGATGTGTTTCTGTGTGTGCCTGTGCATGATAGATCTGTCGGGACGCATCCATGGATGATGAAGGGGAACCATGTGTTTGGTAAGCAAACCTAACTAGATCGGTAGATCAATTGTTGTTTGTCAGAGGAAGGGGGAGACACAACTAATGAGGTAGATCGATCGATATGTGGGTAAAAACGAGTTATAAGGACCTAGCTGGCTATAAGTATAGCGAGAGATCGGTCGGTGTACATCCATTTGTTAGAGGCAAATAAGGCCCAGCGAGATGGATAGACAGAGAGAATGGAGCTAGGAGATGGTGCGAGAGGCCCAACTACTAGCTAGATAGGGGGAGGAGTGTGCGGTTGTGAGATCGATGAAAAGAGGGGCGAGAGTTTACACGTGTGTCTGACCATATGAGAGACACGAGGCAAGGACACATAAAGGAGGAGATTGAAGCTGTGTGTGTATGCTGTAGGCAGGCATCGTTGGAGAGGTTTATCGATCGGTATGTGTCAGAAAGGAGTTGAGGAGACTCTGGGAGAACAACCTAAAGAAAAAAAATGAATGTGCCCGGTGGATAGAATGCCAAGGGAGGGGGAGGGCGAGGAGGGCGTGTGCATGCACGAGAGAAAGTTAGTGGTAGCTACAAAGGTTAGAGGATTGTGTGGGTGTAAGAGACTAACAAAGATCATAATTTGATATGAAAGAGGATTCATATATTTGAATAGGAGATCATAGTGTTTTAAACATTGCATGCATGAATATACCGGTGATACACGTGCTGTGCACATGTTATACCATAATGTGATAATGCATGGCGTTTGCAACTCACAGCTAAATGTCGAACAATCTAAACCATACTATACATCAAACAATCTCACATTTTATTTGAATTTGTGATAATGTGCGGCGTTTACAGCTTACAACTAAATATCGAGCAATCAAAACAATACTATATATCAAACATTCTCACATTTTATTTGAATTTGTGGTAATGTGTGGTGTTTGCAAGTCACATCTAAATACTTGTAGGCGTAGGGGGCGGGGCACCATACATAATGTGATAAACACATTATACATATGAGACATGGTTTAGATTATGAAGATCTAGCTAGAGCTAGAAATGTAATGTGATTTCAAATCAAAATAAAGTGGATTCAAAAAATCTAGTTCGAGTTCATATAGTACACATAGTTCATATGTAACTCGAGACTAATCATGTGGTGTGCTATGAAGATAATACACAAGCGATGGTTTAACTTGACAATAGTGATGATTGTAGATCTTATTAAAACAGAGAAACAAATTCAAATGCTTTGACTTCACAACAATCATTACTGTAGATCTTATTCAAATTTAGTTCATATTGAAGCGGTAGTATATACGTTTGGAATGCACTAAAACGTTCATTTGAGTAGTAGGTTGCATGAATTATACACGTAGCAAAATATTTTAATTGAACATAACATGAATTCAAAGTTTTGAATGACATTTGTAGTGCCCATTGATTTGGTACAGTACACGTTAGGCTTGTCCAGAAATTTCAACCCGCGCCTTGTTAGCCCAAAATATTTAAGATATATATCTTTGTCTCGTTGTGCTCCGACAACTCTCTCCATCTCAACCCGCGCCTTGCTATTCCGAAATTACAACACGCGCGAAAACTCCCACCTCCTGTGAAATCCCGACACACAAAATGCCCGTGGTACCCCTGAACCGAAAGAACCGCCTCAAATCGGTGGGGGGTACTTTCGTAACTTACCCCACATTTCAGACAAGCGTGTCTCTAAGCCATGGTTCCCCACTGCCATCCCATCCGCCCACCCATTCGTACACCGAGG
This sequence comes from Triticum timopheevii, assembly GCA_963921465.1. Taxonomy (NCBI): domain Eukaryota; kingdom Viridiplantae; phylum Streptophyta; class Magnoliopsida; order Poales; family Poaceae; genus Triticum; species Triticum timopheevii. The sequence continues at coordinate 502,502,915 of OY997272.1, forward strand.
CCGCGAAAACCCGCGATGAAACCCCACACCCTGTTCCGTCCGCCACCCAGCCGGAGCCTCTTCCCCGACGACGTCGTCCACAGCAACACCTTGACGTCCCTCATCCACCGTACCAGATGAAGATCCGTCGTCGATCTAATCGTCCCGCCGGTTCAGCCACCCCATCCTCCATCTCCAAGGAGTTGCCCCGATGTTCCCCTCGTCTTTCGCGCCACCTCCATTCCCACACCACCGTCTTCACCTGCACCACCGGAAGAGCATCATCATAACCGTTTCCTCGGATGAAGCTGCCGCCGAATCGGCGCCACCAAAGAGGTTGTACACTAATCGCCACATTTTCTTCTTGATTCGATCTCACGGTGCTGCCGGCGCTCGGTCCCGAGCCAACAGGACGCGGCTCCATCCACGGCGGCGTCGCCGGCCACTTCCTCCACGGCGTCGCTCCCTGGCGGCGACGTCCACATCAGTAGGAGCTGCTGCTGATTTAGCTCTTGCTCGCGCTGCTGCTCTGCTCTTGCTCTCGGTCCCCTCCCTGGTCTGCTCTTGCTATTGCTCTTGCTCGCGCTGCTGCTCTCGCTCTTGCTCTTGCTTGCAATGCTGCTCCGATTTGGCTACACTTCAGTCGACTGAATCGACTTTTGGGTCAGTCGATTTTCAAGGGGTGGGCTCGCCGGGGTGAAGGAAGAACTAGCCGCAGCGGGGAGGGGGCTTGCCGGAGAGGTACCCTACTATCTATCTTAGGGTTCAGGATGGGGGCGGTGGTCGCCGACGGTGGCGGGGCGGTGGCGTGGGGATCGCCGGAGAAAAAGCTCGGCTCGGGGGGGGGGGGGGGGGAGGCTAGAGGGATGGCCGGGGCAGCGGCGGACCGGCGGTGTGGAGTGTTTTCGGGGCGGGCGGGGCGGCGCACCACCGGCCGCAGGCGGCGCGGGGCTGCTGTTTGGCTGGTGGTGGCTGGCGACTCAGGGGGGTGGAGGTTGAAGATGAACCGCACGCCCTTGATTTCGTAGCCAATGACTGCAAAATCGACTGTCCAGAGAAGAAAAAGTCAGTCAACCGATGTGTAGCCTCACCTTGCTAGTGCGTTCAGTTTCGACAGTTAGGTTCAGTTTCGACAGTTAAGTTCAGTTTCGACAGTTAAGTTCAGTTTCGACAGTTAAGTTCAGACATGAGCGGCTGACGTATTTTACATCTAGCACTTGGTGGTTATGTATTTTACGTCATGTATTGGAGATGCTATTAGAATTCCACTCAGGTTAACGTTGTTCGTTGTCTCTCTTCTCCTGCTTCAGCCTCGGCGTCGTACAACTCACCGGAGCTGCTCCAACGACGAAACCCTCCATCACAGCGGAGCAGTACCCCGGGCTCCATCTCCAGACGCCTAAGATCTTCTTCCCCTCCTCCGACAGCAAAGTCAGCTGGAGCATCCTCACCGGCCAACCCAATCATGCTGAGCTCGACATGGCTTCGCCAAAGAGGTTGTACATTTGTTGCATATCTTTTTTACTCTACATGTTACATATATTGTCCATTGAGCACACGAATTTGCTCCTTTAGTGTCTCCTTGAAAGAAAAAATGTAGGAATTTTAATTTTCACTTGTCCTCCTTTTCAAATTCCTATTCATGAAGCACAAGACTAAGAGATAGTAGCATAATAGCATTATAACCGTACATTTTCTTGTGGTTTGACTTAATCTCACCATGCTTCTTTGCATCCTGTGATCTTCCAATTGTTGTGAATCAAACACCCAGATTGGCAGAAATCCTGTGTTTTTAAATTCTCTGTTTTGCACGTGCATTCCTGTCCTATTCCTGTCTATTTCCTATCCCTGCATTGTTGGCATCCTCCAATTCAAACGAGCCCTTACAGAATTACTTCTCTTACATATAGTTGTCAAAGAAAACCTTGCGTGGTTTGTCCCGCTCCTGCTGCGCCGCCGTCCACCCCAGCTCAGCCGCTCCAACGACAGAAGGGTCCAGCACAGCAGGGATCCGGCCTCCAGACTGTCTTTCGCCGCCTCAGATCTTCTTCCCCGCCGCTGGCAGCCATGAAAACTGCATTACCATCATCAACCGAGCAGATGACCTCGAGGACTACACGGGTCCGCAATAGAGGTTGCACTCTTTTGTGTCTGCTTACGTTATGCATCACTTAATATTACATGCTACTTTATCGTCCTGTTCACCGATTAGACTCTGAGTCAGCTCCAAACTAATGGTCAAACTTGAGTTTTTAAATGGTTGTGGGGTACATATCGGGGCCGCTATCAATAGTATCTATCTACTATCTGGTTAATCTCTGGTGTCTACTATGAGTTTCATGTTGGGTGGGAAACAAACAGTAAAGAAGCCATTATCTGTATTTATTAACTGAAGCCATTATCTGCCTGCTATTATTGGTTTTGGGTCTATCCACAGGTTGCTACCATCACTCTGGATTTCTGCATGCACTCCTTACATAATCTCACTATGTTTTATTCCTATGCATGACAATTATTGTAAACAATGGAACTGAACATGTAGAGCAAAAGAGACGAGCCTTGCATGGCAATATAATTTCATGTAGACGTCGCTCCATGGTAGGCGCAAAGGCAGCCCCCCTCCACGCAATTCGGATTGTAATTGAGAGGAAGATATCTGTTCTGAGGGGGATTCAGAAGGAGAAGATAACTCCTATTTACCCCCTAAGGTCTTTGCTCTAACTTGGCATGCTAATGTTGGTTATATCATGCATATGGTGTCTTGCATTGCTTACTTTCTATATCAAATATGTCATCTGCTTAGTTTAGACATCCTTTGTGTGAATGCCATCTATTTAGTTTATTCATCATTTATGTGAATTATGCAACACCACCTTGTTTAGTCAGGCATCATATATGTGAATTTTGCAATGCCATCCTGCTTAGCCAGTCATCTTATATGTAAATTATATCAGGCCATCCTTTTTTCCGTTACATATTACATTTGTCAACAATGTTAGTACATTCAACTGCTCTTCCTGTGCATCAGCCATTTGACACGGTGATGGCAAATTCTGGAGTGAAAACAAGGTCTTCTGAGCAGACTATGCTATCTGACGAAGCGCATATCTCGCTGGTTACGGATAGCTCCTCAGAGGAGCATTCAGAGACAGATGACCAGTCCTATTCCCCCCCTGAGGTGTATGCTCTAACTTGGCAGGGTTATGTTGCTCATATCGTGCGGATGGTGTCTCGCATTGCTATGCCATTTGATTAGTTTAGACATGCTTTGTGTGAATGCCACCTGTTCAGTGTCTAATTACCATATATGTGAATTATGCATTGCCATCTTGTTGCAAGACATTATATATGTGAATTATACAATGCTATCTTGTTGCAAAGGCATTATATATGTGAATTATGCAATGCCATGCTGTTTAGCCAATCATCATGTATGTGAATTATATCATGCTATCATTTTTTTGTATTACGTGTTCCATTTGTCGACAACGTTTGTATATTCAACTACTCTTCCTGTGCATCAGCCATTTGAAGCGGTGATGGAAGTATCTGGAGTGAAAACAAGGTATTCAGAGCAGAAAATGCTACCTACTGAAGTAGACATCTTGCTGGCTACAGAGAGCTCCTCAGAGGAGGATTCAGAGACTGATGACCAATCCTATTTCCCCCCCTGAGGTCTATTCTCAAACTTGGCAGGGTTATATTACCCATGTCATGCATGTTGTCTTGCATTGCTTAGTTTTTACATCATATATAGATTGCCATCTGCTTACTTGCTTACTATATAAATCATATATTTGAATTATATCATGCCATCATGTTTACATAGTACATACACATCATCTATCTGAATTATGGCATGGCAACCCATTTAATAAAGACATCATATAGTTATATCATCTCATCCTGTTTAGTGTTTACAATCATCATATTTAGAATTATGGCATTCTATCCATGAATGTATGCGAATTATGGCATGCCAACCTATTTAATAAACACATTATATAGTTATGTCATGTCATCCTATTTACATAATCTCATATTTTGAACTATGTCTTTCCATCTTTTTTAGTTAGCCATCATAATGTGAAATTGTGTCATGCTATCCCGTTTAGTTAGCCATCATATATGTGAAATTGTGTCATGCTATCCTGTTTGGTTAGACAACATAAATATGAATTATTTCATGCCCTCCTTTATTCCCCACTATCCATTGCACCTGTCTATCATACAATGTCTATAATTTCAATTACTTTTCTTGTTTATCAGCCATTTGAATTGGAGAGCGTGATGGCAGTATCTAAGGGAGTAACAACACAGTCTTCAGAAAAGATAGTGCTACCAGTTGATGCAGATAGAACCACGGTTGTACTTGCCCAAGGACCAGATCCACCACACATAACCCAGACTCTCGCAGATTGTACCCCTACCCAGTTGGACAGAGAACCAGCTACACCCCTTCTAACCCCAACCCCGGCAGGTAGTAACCCAGTTCCAGTTGACACAGCACCGTCTCCACCATAGAGCACCCAAACACAAGGGGTTAGTAAGGGAACTGCAGTGCCCAAAGCACGAGGACCACCACTCTGAATCCCAACTCAACACTTAAAGGAGAAGAAGATTTGTTCTCAGGTCAGGTTCTGTAGCTATGGTTCATACTCCTTTGCTCTTGCATTACTGTATTTACTCATACCAACTATTTTCAAATTTGAAGGATGGAATTGAAACTCCAATGGCGCAACAGGTATGTTTTAAACCTGTTTCTTTAACTGGTTTGCTGTAGTAACCTGCTCTATCTTGATTTCAGTTTCAATTGAATAAACAGTTATGTTCTCATGTCATGCACATTACAAGTGTTGTTATTGCTCTATAGTTACCCACACTTATATTCTGTCTATTCTGCTTTGTCTTGAACAAATATTATTTGAACTGTGTCTCTATCTTGATTTGGCAACAAAAACTGGAATGATATAGACCATAAAGTGACCACGGTACATAGATATATGTTTGTTTCATGCTGTTATCCTATCCACTTCACTACTGAACTCATTTACCAAAGTGAGTTTCATATACAACATGGTAAACATGTGATGTGTCTGCTTGTTTCTCTTTTAGAATGCGGATAAAATATTGGAGAACAGTACCGCGTTATCCAATGGTAAATGAAGTAATGCAGATAAGGTTCAAGATAGTGAGACATCCCTATTGGTCTCCAAGAAAGCTGATAAAAACTATCTTGACGACAGTGAGGGAACCCAAAAGTCCTGTCTTGATGTAGTGTTCGAGTTACTGGCCACTACTGCTGGCACAAGCTCTTCGAACTCGCTGTCTGAATCAATTCGTCTTCTTGAATCTCAACTTCAAGTTGAAAGACATTGATCAGATGTGCTGCGACAGGAAGCTGAAGGACTGAGGAAGTCCCTGCAGAATTCAGATGCATATTTTCTGGTGCAACAGCAAGCGCTGGAGGATTTAAGCGCCAAACAAGAGAAAGTTAATAAGCTTGCTAAGCATCTTGCCAGCATTATGGGTACCCAGGATATTGTTTCTTGAGATCTTCTGAAGTGGTTTTAGTTCTGGATTTGTTTTGTTGCGGCGTTTATTTGCGCTGGTCGCCAACTTTGACAACCAGTGTATATGATATGCTGCTTTGTTCCCTATATTTACACTGGTGGCGAACTTTGATGCCCAGTGGATGTAATATGTGTAACAGTCGTGATAGCCTAGCATAAGTTGCTTGCTTATTTATTTCCTTGTTGTCTTTTTTATTTGTTTGCTTGTAGTCAATGCAGTTATTTTTAAAACTAGGCCACAATAACCATGGGCTAATATTTACTGTAGTGACACTGGACTTCCTACGGGCCGTAGAAACAGTAGGCCTTCTACGGGCCATAGAAACAATGGGCCTTCAATGGGCCATAGAAACAATGGGCCTTCTACGGGCCATAGAAACAATGGTCCTTCTACGGGCCGTATCATCAATGGGCCTTATACAGGCCGTATGACCATAACGGGCCATCGTTAATAGGCTGTATTTGATGACGCTATGAAAACGGCCCAACGTATTAATGGACCACAAACGGGCCGATGTAACCATGGGCTGAATTTGGCCCACAAGCAGAAAATGACAGTAACGGGCCGTAAGTAAACGAATGCTGGAAATGAGCCCAAGAATAAATGGGCTCCGAGAAGGCCGAAAGATAACATTTGCTGGAAATGGCCCAACTGAATAACAGGCCCTTAATGGGTATAAAGTGATATACTGTTCATTACGGGCCAGTTTCACCCGAGCCGTTAATGGGTGTAAAGTGATACACTGTTTGTTGCGGGCCAGTTTCACCACGGGCCGTTAATAGGCCAAGAGTTACATAGGGCCTCATATGGGCCGAAAGACGTCACGGGCCATACATGGGCCAGAAGTGAAAACTGGCTGGAATCATATTGGATGGCCCAGATGATGCTACTGGGCCTAATTCGGATAGGGCGTAACGGGCCTTGGGTTATCGGGCTGTAAATGGGCTATATGCGAACATGCCGTTAACAGGCTTTCCATGGGCCGGCCCGCCACCTTTTGACCAAGTCAAACAGGGCGGCCTTTTCACAGGAATGGGCCTCTGTTGGGCCGTGCCACGTGTCGACGTATCATAGGCGCCTTCTGTCCAATGAGTGGATGACATCTGTCCCAACGGTGAGCCGACACGTGTTTCCTCCAGCCAATGATGATTTTACACGTGGAAAATCCCCATTGGTCGGGGCTGTTAACGGGTTATCGGATCCAAAACCCGACCCGATAGCTTAACGGTGTTCCGTTACGGTGGATGCCACGTGTCGGTCACCCTTGACGAAAGCACTTCTGTGACGCGCGATTTATCGTCATGGAAGTGGACACTTCCGTGATGATAATTTTGGTAATGTCATGGAACAGTTGTACGACAACACATGTATGACTATCTTCATTCTGTCATAAAATCATCATGGATGTATATGCATGACAAAAAACGGGACCTACTGTGACAAGCATGTATCATCACGAAATTGTGTTTTTTTGTAGTGGGAACTGATCATGCAGAGCAAAAGAGATGAGCCTTGCGTGGCAATAAAATTTCATGCAGATGTCGCTCCATGGTGGGCACAAAGGCTGCTCCCTCCACCCATATCGGATCGTAATCAAGAGGAAGATAATTGTTTTGAGGGGGATTCAGAAGGAGAAGACCACTCCTATTTACCACATGAGGTCTTCTGTCATGCCCAATATGCGATACTATCCTAAAGAGACTCGAAGGTCCCACCAAGGATAGAACCGCATATTGAAACGCTTTTGCAAGGTGGATATCATTACATCAACATTACATAATAGAAGAGGATACATGCAAAAGGCATACAATGCCACACAAATACAACATCATCTTACATAAGAGCACCATCCGACTACGTATGAAACACAAACAGAAACTCAAACGACATCCACCCTGCTAACCCAGGCTGTCGACCAGGAACCTATCCCCTGATCGAAGAAGAAGCAGAATAAGAACTCCAAAACAAGTAACATCGCTCTCGCGTCAAGATCATCGCAAAACCTGTACCTGCAACTGTTGTGGTAGTAATCTGTGAGCCATGAGGACTCAGCAATCCCATTACCATGGGTATCAAGACTAGCAAAGCTTAAAGGGAAAGGAAAGGGTAAAGTGGTGAGGTTGCAGCAGCGACTAAGCATATATGGTGGCTATCATACAAAAATAAGAGCAAGAAGAGAGCAAACGGAACGGTCGAGAAGCTAGCAATGATCAAGAAGTGATCCTGAACTCCTACTTACGTCAAACATAACCCAAAACCGTGTTCACTTCCCAGACTCCGCCGAAAAGAGACCATCACGGCTACACACACGGTAGATGCATTTTAATTCGGATCTGGTGTCAAGTTATGTACAACCGGACATTAACAAATTCCCATCTGCCACATAACCGCGGGCACGGCTCTCGAAAGTTTAAACCCTGCAGGGGTGTCCCAACTTAGCCCATTATAAGCTCTCACGGTCAACGAAGGATATTCCTTCTCCCAGGAAGACCCGATCTGTCTCGGAATCCCGGTTTACAAGACATTTCGACAATGGTAAAACAAGACCAGCAAAGCCGCCCGATGTGCCGACAATCCTGATAGGAGCTGCACATATCTCGTTCTCAGGGCAACACCGGATAAGTCAAGCTACAAGTAAAACCAGACCTCGAGTTTCCCCGAGGTGGCCCCGCAGGTTGCTCGGTTCGGACCATCACTTAGAGAAGCACTGGCCCGGGGGGGGGGGGGGGGGGCTAAAATAAAGATGACTCTCGGGTTGGCCGACCCAAGGGAAGGGTATAGGTGGTGGTGAGGCAAATGGTAAAACCAAGGTTGGGCCTTGCTGGACAAGTTTTATTCAAAGCGAACTGTCAAGGGGGTCCCATAAATCACCCAACCGCGTAAGAAACGCAAAATCCAGGAGCATAATACTGATATGACGGAAACTAGGGCGGTAAGAGTGGAAAAAAACACCAGGCATAAGGCCGAGCCTTCCATCCTTTAACAAGTATATAGATGCATTAATTAAATAAGAGATATTGTGATATCCCAACATAATCCTGTCCATCATGGAGCAATCTTCAACTTCACCTACAACTAACAATGCTATAAGAGGGGCTGAGCAAAAGCGGTAACAGAGCCAAGCAATGGTTTGCTAGGAAGGGTGAAAAGGTTAGAGGCTGACATGACAAACTGGGAGGCTTGACAAGCAAGAGATAGGTAGCGCAGCAAAGCGATAGAACGAAGCAATCTAGCATAGCAATGATAGTAATGAGATCCAAGGTGATGGTCATCTTGCCTGAAATACCGCTAGGAAGAAGAACGAGTCCATGAAGAAGACGAACGGGAGTAGTCGAACGAATCCTCACAATCTCAACATTACTGGAACTAAGAAGCAACACCAGAAAGAAACAAACAACATGGTAAATGCACAACCATAAACATGGAATGATGCACAATTCAAGTATGATGCATGTCCGGTTTAAATAGCATGGCATGGCATGGCAAAATGCAACAAGCAATACTACAAGTTAAGTGGAGCTCAATATGCAATGAGTTGCATATTGACGAAACACCACATTCATTAATTTAGTTCCTCTTGTCTATCTACCCAACAATATTAAATGTTGATTAACATGGCAAGACGTGAAGCATAAAAAACTACCTATCTAGGCAATTTAAATGAGGCCGGAAACAACAAACAACAATTCCGGAAAATCCCCATATGCAAATTATGAATTTGGTATTGTTCTGCCCTAAACCATATTTTAGGGTTGTTAAACAGGAAAATAAAGTGGACCATGTTAAACTAGGCATTTTCCAGCCCATTTACATATAAAGTTTATTTAAAAAGGAGCTACGGTTAATTCGTTATGAAATAAATCATTTTAACATGGCATTTCAGCAAATTTAAAAAAATAGCATTTTAAACATTTTAAACATGGATGAAAGTGGCATATTATTAATCTACACAAAATTCTAAGCATTTTACATGTATACATTATTTACATGTGATGCACGGTTTGTGAGTTATTGAATGTATGAAGCATGAGGGTTTTTCTATAAAACTGCAACTATCCGGTTAATTAGCAAATTCGCGGAGGCAGGAAAAAAATGCAACAGGCCGAAACTTGCTGGGCCAACAGTGCACATGAAGGGATGGGGTGGCCTCACCATGGGCTCTGGCCCAGTCGGTGAGGAGTGCACTGGCTGGGCCGGATCTGGAGGCATCGACACGGTCAACCGGCCTCACTGGTGCACTCGTTCAGTTGCTCGAAGCAGAGGATGGAGCGGTCAACGCGAGCGGAACTGGAAGCAGGCGAGGCAATGCTGCTTGGTCTCCGGCGGCTAGCAGCGACCTGGAGCCAGGGATGAGGCCGGGGTGCAGGGACTCACCGGATCTGGCAGAGGCGGCGACGAACGGAGCAGGGGAGGTCGATGAGGTCACGTGCGGGCGAGCAGGAAGCAGAGGAGGTTGCGAGCGTCCCCCCTGACGCCGAGGATGGCAGCGCTGGGTGGCTCGGCGCAGAAGAGCAGGGCGTCGAGGACGACGGGATCCGGGCGAGGACGAGGTTCTCCGGCGAGACGCCAGACCGAGGCGACTACGAGGGAGCTCCTGCGGCGGCTGCGATCGTTTTCCTGAAGATTCTGCAGGTTGCAGCGGGGTCAGAGAAGCTCAGAGAAAGGCAAACGGGAGGAGAGGAAAGGAGCAGGGGCTCGTCGATGGGACCTGCGGGCGAGGTCTGTCGTGGCGTGGCAGTGTCTTGGGTCTCCGACAAGGCAGCGGGGCTGGACGAAACCAGAGATGGAGGGAGTCCGCGTCGCTATCTCCTATTCGAGCAAACAGAGAGGGAGAGATGTGAGGTGAGGAAGAAAGACAAGGAAGGGAGAGGAAGGAGGTGGGGTGCGGGAGCGGCCTGGGTGGCGGAGGGCGTCGGCAGGAGGAGCTCGGCTCTGGCCAGGGGTGGAGCCAGGATTTGGATATAGGGGGGGGGGGGCAAGAAGCAAGGATCAAGTCTCACACTCATGAACATATGTTTTTGAATAACATCACATGTACAATTTGTCTTAGTTATACAAGTCGCAACAATAAATGTTGTGTATTCACAAAAAAAAATGTTGTCAGACTGTTTGTTTAAATTTAGCTATGCACACATTTATCTATAAGATTATAAAAGTTACTCCCTCAGTCCCATATTAAGTGTGGAGAGAGTATAATCTGCATTATTCTTGATTCCTCTCAAGGTTAAACTAGATAATATTGTATAGCTAAATGGAAGAATAGATAAATTAGATCTATATCTCATCTCAGTAGATGTAGTAATTAACTATTCTTATGAATTAGGTTATTAAAATTGGTGCATCAAAGAGTAGATTAGCTGTATGTATATACCTTAAGAAACGATAGCCAGAGAGTTTGCTTAATGGCGCCATCTGCGTGCGAAACGCCGCCCACGGCAAAAAGAGGTCGCCGTTGCAGGACTACTAAGTGGACAAATTGGAATACATACATGCTCACAACAGGTCTCCAATCTCTTGGCGTCCCTCCGTGTGCTCGTATGTGATTGTGGATGGCGGCGAGGCGAACGGCGGCAAGTGGCCACGGGAAGCGCACTAGACCTAGACTCCCATATAGCAGCGAGACGTAGATACATGGTCGATCTGATTGAATGCCGATCTGATGATTCTGATTGATGGCAGGGCAAAACAAACGGCACAGGGCAAAGCCATGATGTCACATGGGCTGGGCTTTTAGTTCTGTACGTTGTTGATCAATCTTGGGCTAATTAAGTTAATTATTACTCCGGGCAAATTAGCAACAGTGCGTACGTAGATAGTACCATACTGCTCGCTGAAAGTTGTTGTGGGGTGCGATCGGTTGGGGAGTGTCCAGCCCCTGCTCGCACCCTCCTGTCTCCGCCCTGGCTCCGACGAGCTGGTTGGGGCGCGCTCCAGCACGGGAGGCAAACAGGGACGCGGGCGACGAGGCTGCAGGCGCCTTGGCCACGGCTAGCGCAGCGGGAGCTCGGTGACGGGTTCCCCCACTCGGGCCCGTGGGCAGAGGAGCCCTAGCTCTTGCAGGATCTGAGCGACAACGGAAATCAAGGGGAATGGTCGGGGAGGATCTGGGGAGGTGGCTGGCTGTGCGTGGGTTGGTTAGGAGGGGATCTGGGAGGATCCCTATGAGAGAGTGGCGGCGGCGGGTAGGAGGAGATGGATGGATTGGGCATCCTAGGGTCTAGGGTTAGACTATATATATAAGAAAGAGAGGAGTTTGGATCACCTGATCAAAATCCGACGGATGAGAATAAATAGGTAGGGAAGTCCAAATAAAAATGGAGAAGTTTTAGAGATGTTTGGGGACGATTCGGACTCATCGGTCACGACAGCCCGGTTCGGGTTCGGAGCGGTTTTCGGACACGCCAAGAGGAGGGGGGGGGGGGCGAGCTGGCAAGAGAGGTTAGGTGGTCAGGGTCAAGAGGGAAGCAAAAACTCGATTGGTCTCGGAATAGCCAATGAAAGTAAGGGGTGACGCGGCAACTATGAGCGGATACGGGTTTTATGAAAACATATGGATGCGATGCACATGATGCTATGAGATGAGATGCATGCCATGAACAAAATGCAAAACAAAAGACAAAAACCTAACCACGAAGGAAATATCATATCACATCTCTGGAAAAAGGCAAGAGTTGGAGTTACGAATATGGAAAGTTGTATCTGGGGCATTACAACACTCCACCACTACAAGAGGATCTCGTCCCGAGATCTAGGATGGCACCAGCGGGAAAATAAAGAGGAAGATAAGAGGTAAACTAAGTTGCTTCTTCGACAAACGAGTGAAACCATGAACCTTGAGAGGTTGAGCAAAATGAATGAAGGAAAACAACGAAGATGAAAAAAGTTGAAAACACTCTGTTAGAAAAGAGGAACAAGGGATACGACAAGAACCAAGAGGTTTAGTGATAAGATAGATATTGAAACCACTTCGGTTAAAAATAGATAGAGAAGGAATAAGATTGGTATAATTTGGGCAGCACTCCGACTGAAAGAAGAAGGAAAACTTGATAAGATGAAAAGAACTTGAAGAGATGACACAACACTCCGGTTAAATGGATAAACACGAAAAGAACACGATCCTAACAATTCAAGATGATGAGTGAAGAGAGCAACATCACCATGCCTCCGGAAGAAAGAATAGAAGATAGATCATTGGGATAACAGAATGGAGAAGAAAATGCCAACTTCTGCCACAAATGAGCTTGGAAAGCATCCTTGCAAAGAAGAATTGAATAGAGTTTTTGCAAAATCAACAACGAAAAGCACAAGCTTGTAGTGGGCTTATGGAAACATCTCAACACTTGAGGTGAAATTCTGCCACTAACGAAAAACAATTGCTTGCTTGAGATAAAAAAAGAGATGAAAACTTCTTTCGCCGAGAGGATAGGAGAAAAGTCGTATCATTGATAAGCACCACAAATAGCAACATTCCTTAGGGAAGGATTTAGGTGAAATCTATACCAAGATAACTCCAACGAAGAGATTGATGGATTTAAAATACCTCATTCTTAACAACATGTGAATCACGAAACATGAATGGAAATTATCAAGAATGACATATCACCATCTCAAAAGATAAGGTAGAAAGAATTGCACTTCGAAATGCAAGAAGAAGAATACTTGAACTCCTCAGAGAAAACATGTGTTGGGCACCATGTTTAATTTTGAGTATAGCTTGGCGGAACATAACTTCAAAAGAAATCTTGAAGAACAATTGCAGAATGAAAGGAATCCTTGACGAACCACTTGTAGAGCCTACATGGAGAACTCCGGTAATAAAAGGATGATAGGAAGAAAGAGAGGTTGAAAACACAAGGTGAAGCCTTGCAATGATTTAGATGGCGCTTCGCGATGATATAACCGAGAAAACTTGGAACTCCGGAAAAAGAAAAGGTGAAACAGTAGAAACGAGAATTACTTCATCATGACCAATCTCCGGAAGAAAAGAATTGAATCACCTCGAGGAAATAAGAATAAGATTTATTATATGCTTATCCTTCATCAAATTAAATTGATGACAAGCAATGGATTTGGCATACTACTTATTCCCGTAGAAAGGATTAAGAGAGATATAGCGCAAATTTGAGAAGGTATTGATGGAACCACTTGTGGGATTAAAAAGAATGAATGAATTGATATGATAACAAAAAATCTTGAACTAACCACCGTAAAAATTGCAAAAGAGAGTAGCAAGGGCACAATTCACCGGAAAGAATGAAGATACTTGAGGGGATTTAGATACAAGTGAACAAAGAGATCATGAGCTTATTAGAGAATACTTGAATGATGCACCGGTAGAATATGGAGAAGGAGAGATAAAAGCTGAGAATGAATAAACTCGAAATGATGGCCTTCGTAGGAATAAAATGGAAAGAACTAACGAAATGCCCCGGATGGTAAGAAAAGAAATCTCACAATCAAAACAATTATGAGGATAGCATGAAGCTAGAACCATGAATCTCTGGAAGAACGGGTAAGGATTTAAGAGGAACCCTTCTTTGGTCTTCAAATGTTGAGAATGACCATGAGAAACACCACCATGGATTGTTGAGATACTCCGGGATAAAATTAGAAAGGTTGAACCAATGATGAAAAGAATTTGAAAGATCTTGGAGAAGGACATATGACTTATGATAATTCATTCTTACATCAAACTTGGAAAAGAATTTGAGAGTAACTCCGGGAAGGTTAGAAGAGTCAGGTAAGATCCTAGGAAAAGACCTGTGGGTTAGGGCCCACTAAAAGGAAACCCCGTTGGAAAAGATTACTTGATAAAGAGATTGTACCAGTTGAATTAAATGACTTGAATGAGATAATAATCTCCAAATAGCTTGAACGGATTGAGAATGGAAACACGAGTCTTCCGAGATATCTTCAGCACTCCAGACCAAATGAATAGCGAGAAGTGAAAGATTAAGAGGTGCACCGGTATGAAAAAACATTTGACACGAGGAAAAGAATATGATCAACACTTAAAGGTTGAAATTAATCCACCGGAGAAGAATACGAGAATGAAGAATGATGAACTTGAAACTGTTGAGCATCTTCATGGGAAATCACCGGATAAGAACATTGAAAGAAAAGATTGAAGAGACTTCCCACAAATAAAAGGATACATGATTAAGAAATCTGAGTCCTTGAAGAAAAAGGGTGGGAGGGCGGGAAAACAAAGGCAACTTGGGGACAGATGAAACAAACACCGGTGAGAAAACTTAGAGTTGATCTTGCGGATGTTGAAAATGAACGGATCCACTTGAAGAGAAGCACACCGGTTGGAAAAGAGTTGACATGACAACCTCGGTGATCAAGAAGGATTAGTACTCCCATAGAAAATATGAGAACTCCGTTTAGAAAAGGTATGGAATCAACACTTGACATTGAAGCAACTCGAATACCACAAATAAAACAAAACAAAGGATTTGGCTTGCAGAATAAGCCGGAACAAACATATGATAGAGATTTCGTCCGAAGTTTTCGTGGTGGGGCCCACACGGGCTCGATCGTACAACACCATCATGTACAAGGCAGTGCACATGACATACGAAGTGTCCCCGAACTGGCATAGCCAAGGGCTCTTTAAGACACAACGAGACCACTGTAAAAACGACCGTGGATAGGCAGACCACTAGACGTCGAACCCCAATCTCATATCATGCATCTGTCGGAAAGATATTCTAGGAGCTACTTGAATTCCCACCTATAAAACTCCCGAAACTTTCTGGTTATGCAATCTGGTGTTGGGGATACAGGGGAAGCAATATATCTCACCCAAACTAACAATCCCTACATCCAGCTGTATCCATTCATCAACACATAACCAAGAAAACTTCAGAAATCGTGTACCTCAACCTTCGAAAAGCATACATTATACGAGCTATGACAATACACCCGAACTCCCCAGTACTGGGTGGCATCGAGGTTATCTCACCAACAACTACATAAAAGAGATTTTTGATGTCGGCAAAACTCAGGTATTCCAGAACTGCAACGATAAAATTGTGACGACAACACCTCGAAGCTCAACTCCCCGGGATACTTCCACAACCCCGAAATGTCAGGAGGCACCAAGAACAATGTTCTCATCACAAGAATATCGAAACGATTCCAAGATACCCGCGTGATCCTAAAAAAAATTGTGAAAAATTGAGGAGAGGAAAGATAAAACATCTACGTCGAGAGTCCTCACCAGAGCGACGAAGGGGGCTGAGGAGTAAAATGAATCCTACTCTCCGATATATATAATCCTAAGACTCAAAATAGTTTTCTTCTAGACTCAACAACAGCCAACAATCAAGGGGGCTCCTATGGTCGGTCGAGGCTCTGATACCAACTTGTCACGCCCAATATGCGATATTATCCTAAAGAGACTCGAAGATCCCACCAAGGATAGAACCGCATATTGAAACGCTTTTGCAATGTGGATATCATTACATCAACATTACATAATAGAAGAGGATACATGCAAAAGGCATACAATGCTACACAAATACAACATCATCTTACATAAGAGCACCATCCGACTACGTATGAAACACAAACAGAAACTCAAACGACATCCACCCTGCTAACCCAGGCTGCCGACCAGGAACCTATCCCCTGATCAAAGAAGAAGCAGAATAAGAACTCCAAAAAAAGTAACATCGCTCTCGCGTCAAGATCATCGCGAAACCTGTACCTTCAACTGTTGTTGTAGTAATCTGTGAGCCACAAGGACTCAGCAATCCCATTACCATGGGTATCAAGACTAGCAAAGCTTAAAGAGAAAGGAATGGGTAAAGTGGTGAGGTTGCAACAGCGACTAAGCATATATCGTGGCTATCATACGCAAATAAGAGCAAGAAGAGAGCAAACAGAATGGTCGAGAAGCTAGCAATGATCAAGAAGTGATCCTGAACTCCTACTTACGTCAAACATAACCCAAAACCGTGTTCACTTCCCGGACTCCACCGAAAAGAAACCATCACGGCTACACACACGGTTGATGCGTTTTAATTCGGATCTGGTGTCAAGTTCTCTACAACCGGACATTAACAAATTCCCATCTACCACATAACCGCGAGCACGGCTCTCGAAAGTTTAAACCCTGTAGGGGTGTCCCAACTTAGCCCATTATAAGCTCTCATGGTCAACGAAGGATATTCCTTCTCCCAGGAAGACCCGATCAGTCTTGGAATCCCGGTTTACAAGACATTTCTACAATGGTAAAACAAGACCAGCAAAGCCGCCCGATGTGCCGACAATCCCGATAGGAGCTGCACATATATCATTCTCAGGGCAACACCGGATATGTCAAGCTACGAGTAAAACCAGACCTTGAGTTTCCCCAAGGTGGCCCTGCAGGTTGCTCGGTTCGGACCAGCACTTAGAGAAGCACTGGCTCGGGGGGGGGGGGGGGGGGCTAAAATAAAGATGACCCTCGGGTTGGCCAACCCAAGGGAAGGGTATAGGTGGTGGTGAGGCAAATGGTAAAACCAAGGTTGGGCCTTGCTGGACAAGTTTTATTCAAAGCGAACTGTCAAGGGGATCCCGTAAATCACCCAACCGCGTAAGGAATGCAAAATCCGGGAACATAATACCGATATGATGGAAACTAGGGCGGCAAGAGTGGAACAAAACACCAGACATAAGGCCGAGCCTTCCACCCTTTACCAAATATATAGATGCATTAATTAAATAAGAGATATTGTGATATCCCAACATAATCCTGTCCATCATGGAGCAGTCTTCAACTTCACCTACAACTAACAACGCTATAAGAGGGGCTGAGCAAAAGCGGTAACATAGCCAAGCAATGGTTTGCTAGGAAGGGTGAAAAAGGTTAGAGGCTGACATGACAAACTGGGAGGCTTGATGAGCAATAGATAGGTAGCGCAGCAAAGCGATAGAACGAAGCAATCTAGCATAGCAATGATAGTAATGAGATCCAAGGTGATGGTCATCTTGCCTGAAATCCCGCTAGGAAGAAGAACGAGTCCATGAAGAAGATAAACGGGAGTAGTCGAACGAATCCTCACAATCGCAACATTACCGGAACTAAGAAGCAATACCGGAAAGAAACAAACAACATGGTAAATGCGCAACCATAAACATGGCATGATGCACAATTCAAGTATGATGCATGTCCGGTTTAAATAGCATGGCATGGCATGGCAAAATGCAACAAGCAATACTACAAGTTAAGTGGAGCTCAATATGCAACGAGTTGCATATTAACGAAACACCACATTCATTAATTTAGTTCCACTTGTCTATGTACCCAAAAATATTAAATGGTTATTAACATGGCAAGATGTGAAGCATAAAACACTACCTATCTAGGCAATTTAAATGAGGCCAGAAACAACAAACAACAATTCCGGAAAATCCCCATATGCAAATTATGAATTTGGTACTGTTCTGCCCTAAACCATATTTTAGGGTTGTTAAACAGGAAAATAAAGTGGACCATGTTAAACTAGGCATTTTCCACCCCATTTACATATAAAGTTTATTTAAAAAGGAGCTACGGTTAATTCGTTATGAAATAAATCATTTTAACATGGCATTTCAGCAAATTTAAACAAACAACATTTTAAACATTTTAAACATGGATGAAAGTGGCATATTATTAATCTACACAAAATTCTAAGCATTTTACATGTATACATTATTTACATGTGATGCACGGTTTGTGAGTTATTAAATGTATGAAGCATGAGGGTTTTTCTATAAAACTGCAACTATCCGGTTAATTAGCAAATTCGCGGAGGCAGGAAAAAAATGCAACAGGCCGAAACTTGCTGGGCCAACAATGCACATGAAGGGATGGGGTGGCCTCACCATGGGCTCTGGCCCAGTCGGTGAGGAGTGCACTGGCTGGGCCGGATCTGGAGGCATCGACACGGTCAACCGGCCTCACTGGTGCACTCGTTCAGTTGCTCGAAGCAGAGGATGGAGCGGTCAATGCGAGCGGAACTGGAAGCAGGCGAGGCAGTGCTGCTTGGTCTTCGGCGGCTAGCGGCGACCTGGAGCCAGGGACGAGGCCGGGGTGCAGGGACTCGCCGGATCTGGCAGAGGCGGTGACGAATGGAGCAGGGAGGTCGATGAGGTCACGTGCGGGCGAGCAGGAATCAGAGGAGGTTGCGAGCGTCCCCCCTGATGTAGAGGATGGCGGCACTGGGTGGCTCGGCACGGAAGAGCGAGGCGTCGAGGACGACGGGATCCGGGTGAGAACGAGGTTCTCCGGCGAGACGCCAGACACAGGCGGCTGCGAGGGAGCTCCTGCGGCGGCTGCGATCGTTTTCCTGAAGCTTTTGCAGGTTGCGGCGGGGTCAGAGAAGCTCAGAGAAAGGTAAACGGGAGGAGAGGAAAGGAGTAGGGGCTCGTCGACGGGACCTACGGGCGAGGTCCGCCGTGGCGTGGCAGCGTCTTGGGTCTCCGGCAAGGCAGCGGGGCCGGACGAAACCAGAGATGGAGGCAGTCGGTATCGCTGTCTCCTGTTCGAGCAAACAGAGAGGGAGAGATGTGAGGTGAGGGAGAATGACAGGGAAGGGTGAGGAAGGAGGTGGGGTGCGGGAGCGGCCTGGGTGGCGGTGGGCATCGGCAGGAGGAGCTCGGCTCCGGCGAGCTGGTTGCGGCACGCTCCAGCACGGGAGGCAAACGGGGACGCAGGCGACGAGGCTGCAGGCACCTTGGCCACGGCTAGCGCAGCGGGAGCTTGGTGACGGGTTCCCCCACTTGGGCCCGTGGGCAGAGGAGCCTTGGCTCTTGCAGGATCTGAGCGGTAGCGGAAATCAAAGGGAATGGTCGGGGAGGATCTGGGGAGGTGGCTGGCTGTGTGTGGGTTGGTGAGAAGGGGATCTGGGAGGATCCCAATGAGAGAGTAGCGGCGGCGGGTAGGAGGAGATGGATGGATTGGGTAGCCTAGGGTCTAGGGTTAGACTATATATATAAGAAAGAGAGGAGTTTGGATCACCCGGTCAAAATCCGATGGATGAGAATAAATAGGTAGGGAAGTCCAAATAAAAAATGGAGATGTTTTAGAGATGTTTGGGGATGATCCAGACTCATCGGTCACGACAGCCCGGTTCGGGTTCGGAGCGGTTTTCGGACATGCCAAGAGGGGGGGGGGGGCGAGCTGGCAAGAGAGGTTAGTTGGTCAGGGTCAAGAGGGAAGCAAAAACCCGATTGGTCTCAGAACAGTCAACGAAAGTAAGGGGTGACGCGGCAACTACAAGCGGATATGGGTTTTATGAAAACATATGGATGCGATGCACATGATGCTATGAGATGAGATGCATGCCATGAACAAAATGCAAAACAAAAGACAAAAACACAACCATGAAGGAAATATCATATCGCATCTCCGGAAAAAGGCAAGAGTTGGAGTTACGAATATGTAAAGTTCTATCCGGGGCGTTACATCTTCGCTCTAACTTGGCATGCTGATGTTGGTAATATCATGCATATGGTGCCTTGCATTGCTTACAGTATACATTAAAGATGTCATCTGCTTAGTTTAGACATGCTTTGTGACAATGCCATCTGTTTAGTTTCTTTATAGTATATGTGAATCATGCAATGCCATCTTGTTTAGCTAGGCATCATATATGTGAATTTTGCAATGCCACCCTGGTTAGCCAGTCATATTATATGTGAATTATATCATGCCATCATTTTTTTATTACGTGTTAAATTTGTCAACAATTTTAGTACATTCAATTACTCTTCCTGTGCACCAGCCATTCGGCACGGTCATGGAAAAATCTGGAGTGGAAACAAGGTCTTTAGAGCAGACAATGCTATCTGACGAAGCGCATGTCTTGCTGGTTACCGATAGCTCCTCAGAGGAGGATTCAGAGACAGATGACCAGTCATATCCCCCCCCCCGAGGTGCATGCTCTAACTTGACAGAGTTATGTTGCTTATATCGTGCGTATGATATCTTGCATTGCTATGTCATTTGCTTAGTTTAGACATGCTTTGTGTGAATGCCACCTGTTTAGTGTCTAATTACCATATATGTGAATTATGCAATGCCATCTTGTTGCAAGACATTATATATGTGAATTATGCAATGTTATCTTGTTGCAAGGCATTATGTATGTGAATTATGCAATGCCATGCTATTTAGGCAAGCATCATATATGTGAATTATATCATGCCGTCCTTTTTTTATTTCTCATTGCTTTTGTCGACAATGTTTGTATATTCAACTGCTCTTCCTGTGCATCAATGATTTGAATTGGTGATGGAGAAATCTGGAGTGAAAACAAGGTCTCCAGAGCAGACAATGCTACCTACTGAAGCAGATATCTTGCTGGTTACAGATAGCTCTTCAGAGGAGGATTCAGAGGCAGATGACCAGTCCTATTATCCCCCTGAGGTGTATGCTCAAACTTGGCAGGGTTATATTCCTCATATCATGCATATGTTGTATTGCAATGCTTAGTTTTTACATCATATACACAATATTGAATACCATCTCCATAGTTGACGCATCATATATGCGATTGCCCTCTGCTCACTTCCTTAGTATATAAATCATATATTTGAATTATGTCATGCCATGATGTTTACATAAACATCATGTATCTGAATTATGGCATGCCAACCCATTTTCTAAAGACATAATATAGTTATATCATCTCATCCTGTTTACATAGTCATCATATTTTAAATTATGTCATTCTATCCGTGAATTATATCATGCCATCATGTTTCCATCGACGGCATGTTTGTGATTTATGGCATGCCAACCACTTTAATAGACACATCATAAAGTTATATCATGTCATCATGTTTACATAGTGATCATATTTTGAAGTATGTCATTCTATCCTGTTTTGATAGCCATCATACATGTGAAATTGTGTCATGCTATCCTGTTTAATTAGCCATCATATATGTGAAATTATGTCCCGCTTTTCTGTTTGGTTAGACAACATAAATGTGAATTATTTCATGCCCTCTTTTCTTCCCTACTATCCATTGCACCTGTCTATCTTACAATGTCTGTACATTCAATTACTTTTCTTGTTTATCGGCCATTTCAATTGGAGGGAGTGATGGCAGTATCTGTGGGAGTAAAAACACGGTCTTCAAAAAAGATCGTGCTACCTATCGATGCAGATTGAACCACAGTTGTACTTGCCCAAGAACCAACCCCACCACACATAACCCACACTCATGCAGATTGTGCCCCTACCCAGTTGGACAGAGAACCAGCTACACCCCTTCTAACCCCAACCCCAGCAGATAGTAACCCAGTTCCCATTGACACAACACCGTCTCCACCACAGAGCACCCAAACATGAGCAGTTAGTAAGGCAACTGCAGTGCCCAAAGCACGATGGCCACCACTCCGAACCCCAAGTCAATGCTTAAAGCATAAGAGAATTGTTCTCAGGTCAGGTTCCATAGCTATGGTTCATACTACTTTGCTCTTGCATCACTGTATTTACTCATACCTACTAATTTCAAATTTGAAGGATGCAATTGAAACTCCAATGGCGCAACATGTATGTTTTAAACCTATTTCTTTAACGTGTTTGGCTGTTTGCTGTTGTAACTTGCTCTATGTTGATTTCAGTTTCACTTGAATAAACAGTTATGTTCTCATCCATGCACATTAAAAGTGTTGTTATTGCTGTGTAGTTTCCCACGCTTATATTCTGTCTATGCTGCTTTGTCTTAAATAGATATGATTCGAACTATATCTATCTTGATTTGGCAACATAAACTAGAATGATATAGACCATACAGTGACCATACTACATATATATATATATATGTTTGTTTCATGCTGTTATCCTGTCCACCTTACTACTGAACTGGTTTACCAAAATGAGTTTCATATACTACATTGTAAACCTGTGATGTGTTTGTTTGTTTCTCCTTTAGAACGCGCATAAAATATTGGAGCAGAGTACCCCGTTATGCAATGGTAAAGGAAGTAATGCAGATAAGGTTCAAGATAGTGAGACATCCCTGTTGGTCTCCAAGAAAGCTGATAAAAACTATATTGAAGACATTGAGACAACCCCAAAGTCCTGTCTTGATGTAGTGTTCGAGTTACTGGCTACTACTGCTGGCACCAGCTCTTCGAACTCGTTGCCTGAATCAGTTCGACTTCTTGAGTCTCAACTTCAAGTTGAAAGACATCGATCAGATGTTATGCGATAGGAAGCCGAAGGGTTGAGGAAGTCCCTGCAGAATTCAGATGCATACTTTCTGGTGCAACAGCAAGTGCTGGAGGACTTAAGCGCCAAACAAGAGAAAGTTAATAAGCTTCCTAAGCATCTTGCCAGCATTATGGGTACCCAGGATATTGTTTCTTCAGCTCTTCTGAAGTGGTTTTAGTTCTGGACTTGTTTTGCTGCGGCGTTTATATGCTGCGGTGTTCCCTATATTTGCATTGGTGGCGAACTTTGATGCCCAGTGGATGTAATATGTGTAATAGCCGTGATAGCCTAGCGTAAGTTGCTTGCTTATTTATTTCCTTATTGTCTTGTTTATTTATTTGCTTGTAGTCAGTGCAGTTCTTTTTCCGCAGTTTGCTAGTGACCGCAATAACCTATTTTTTAAAACTAGGCCACAATAACCATGGGCTACATATTTATTGTAGTTACCATTTCCCTCCTACGGGCCATAGAAACAATGGGTCTTCTACGTGTCGTAGAAACAATGGGCCTTATACGGGTCATAGACATAATGGGCCTTCTACGGGCCGTATCATCAATGGGCCTTGTACGGGCCGTATGATCGGTTGGCCAAACATGGGCCAATAACAGACTGCATTATGGCTGTAAACCGGCTAGAGTTGGAATAGGCTGTTCATGGGCCTACCATAATGGGCCGTCGTTAATCGGCCGTATTTGATGACATTATGAAAACAACCCAACATATTAACGGGCCACAAAACGGGCCGACTGCAACCTCGGGCTGAATTTAGCCCACAAGCAGAAAATGACACTAACGGGCCGTAAGTAAACGAGTGCTGGAAATGAGCCCAAGAGTAAATGGGCTTTGAGAAGGCCGAAAGATAACATGGGCTAGAAACGGCCCAACGGAATAACGGGTAGTTAATGGGTATAATGTGATACACTATTCATTACGGGCCACTTTCACCATGGGCCGTTAATGGGTATAAAGTGATACACTGTTCACTGTGGGCTAGTTTCACCACGGGTCGTTAATGGGCAAAGAGTTACAAAGGGCCTCATATGGGCCGAAAGACGTCATGGGCCATAAGTGAAAACGGGCTGGAATCATATTGGATGGCCCAGATGACGCTACTGGGCCTAATTTGGATAGGGCGTAATGGGCCTTGGGTTAGCTGGTTGTAAATGGGCTATATGGGAACAACCGTTAACAGGCTTTCCATGGGCCGGCCCGCCACCTTTTAACCAAGTCAAATGGGCCGGCCTTTTCACAGGAATGGGCCTCTACTGGGTCGTGCCACGTGTCGACGTATCATAGGCTCCTTCTATCCAATGAGTGGATGACATCTGTCCCAACGATGAGCCGACATGTGTTTCCTCCAGCCAATGCTGATTTTACACGTGGAAAATCCCCATTGGTCCGGGCTGTTACCGGGTTATCGGATCCAAAACCCGACCCGATAGCTTAACGGCGTTCCGTTATGGTGGATGCCATGTGTCGGTCACCCTTGACGAAAGCACTTCTGTGACGCGCGATATATCGTCGTGGAAGTGGACACTTCCATGATGATAATTTTGGTAATGTCATGAAACACTTCTACAACAGCACATGTATGACTATCTTGATTCTGTCATAAAATCGTCATGGATGTACATGCATGACAAAAAACACGACCTACTGTGACAAACACGTATCATCACGGAAGTGTATTTTTTTTGTAGTGCCCAGACGCTCCGACAATGAAGATGCAAAGGACAACAATTACATGCCAGAATCTGAAGAGGAGGTTAGCCTCGGTGATGAAGACTTCATTGTCCCAGAGGAATCCATCGACCAAGAACGCTTTAAGCAATAGCTCATTGCCACAGCTCGGAGCCTGAAGAGGAAGCAGCAGCAGCTCAAAGAAGAGCAAGACACACTGGATGAAAGGTGTACTAACGTCCTAGCCGCTGAGGAATATGGCCAAGAACGACCTATCAAAAGTTACCCTAGGTGCAAGCTACTGCCTCAATTCGGTGACGAAGTCCTTGAACCAATACCTTCAAAATACAATTAGGCAGACCAGCCAGACCGACCACCACGTGGGCGGGACAAATGGCATATCAAACCAAATACCAACCCGCACCCCCTCGCCGAAGAGGCAGGGAGACTTCAGCCGCGGGATATACATACGACTTGCAACGTGACCTAGCCAATAAAACTGGTCAAACCAGATCAATCTACGGATCAAGGGGGCGTGCCCCGGCGCGAGATAATGTCCATGAAGCCCGGCGTGACGACCGTTACTATGTTCGGGATCAATACCGAACCCAGATGTCAACCGATCTCCGCCACGACATTGCGAGATACAGAGGGGCCGCACACCCCTTATGCATCACCGATGAGGTTATGGAACATCAGTTTCCGAAAGGGTTTAAACCCGTAAACATCGAACCATACGATGGAACGATGAATCCGGCTGTCTGGATTGAAGGTTTCCTTATCCACATTCATATGGCTCGAGGAGATGATCTCCATGCCATTAAATATCTCCCCACCCCCAAAGTTGAAGGGACCAGCTCGACACTGGATAAACAGCCTCCCAGAAAAATCCACTGGAACCTGGGAAGACTTGGAAGATGCCTTTAGGGCTAACTTCCAGGGCACCTATGTCCGTCCATCGAATGCTGACGACTTGAGTCATATAATCCAGCAACCAGGCGAATCGGCCCGCAAGCTTTGGAATCGGTTCTTAACTAAAAATAACCAGATTGTTGATTGTCTGGACGCTGAAGCCTTAGCAGCCTTTAAGCAAAGTGTCCGTGACGAATGGCTCGCCTGACACCTTGGGAAGGAAAAGCCGAAGACCATGGCAGCCTTAACGGCACTCATGACCCGCTTCTGCGCAGGCGAAGATAGCTGGTTGGCTCGTAGAACCAACAACTCAGGTGACCCCGGCACCTGTGAAGTGCGGGATGGCAACGGTAAACCTCGCTGCAATAAAAAAATGTCGGAATAACAACAACGACAACGCAGACGATAGAACAGTCAATGCCGGATTCAGCGGTCCTAAGTCTGGTCAGCGGAAGAAACCTTTTAAAGGCAACAAGGACGGGCCATGCAACTTAGACAAAATTCTCGAGAGGCCCTACCAGATTCACGACACACCTGATAAGCCTGCAAACCATACCAACAGGAACTGTTGGGTTTTCAAACAGGCCGGTAAGCTAAATACCAAACATAAGGGAAAAGGGCCCCCAAGCGAAGACGATGATGAGCCCCATCAGCCGAACACCGGGTTTAGAAACAATTCCCCCCCGAGGTGAAGACAGTGAACATGATATATGTCACTCACATCCCGGAAAGGGAGCACAAACGTGCATTACGGGACGTCTACGCCATAGAGCCTGTCTCCCCCAAGTTTAACCCATGGTCAGCCTGGCCGATCACTTTTGATCGCAGAGACCACCCAACCAATATCCATCACGAGGATTCGACCGCCTTGGTTCTTGATCCAATCATCAACAGATACCACCTCACTAGAGTCCTTATGGATGGAGGAAGCAGTCTCAATTTGATCTATTAAGATACCGTCCGTAAGATGGGGATCGATCCATCACGAATCAAGCCTAGTAACACTACCTTTAAAGGTGTGATACCAGGAGTGGAGGCTCGTTGTACGGGCTCAATCACACTCGAGGTAGTATTCGGCTCTCCAGATAACTTTCGCAGTGAGGAGTTAATCTTCGACATCGTCCCTTTCCGCAGTGGCTATCATGCACTGCTCGGACGAACTGCTTTTGCCCGCTTCAACACAGTCCCGCATTATGCTTACTTGAAGCTCAAAATGCCTGGACCTCGTGGTGTTATTACAGTCAATAGTAATATGGAGCGCTCACTCCATACGGAGGAACACACTCTGCGGCCCTTGCAACTGAAGTGTATAGCGGCCTAATCAAGCCGAACAACTCGCTGGCCAATAAAGCCAATGACATATCCAAACGAGCCCGGTCCGCGCATAACAACAATAAGTCAACGGATCCAGACCTTGATTAGCAGTTCGGCCTCCGCCGACCACCCCATCAGGTCGTGGTTTTCGTACCATGCATACATAATTACGCACTAAAAATACCTTGCGCGGTGCTAGAGGCACACTGCAGAATAAGTCCATTAAATGGCTTGACCACAATTCGACCGCATATATTTTTTCCTTTTAACACAGGTTCATCAAGAGCCCTACTCACAAGATGGTTGTCACAGGAGATCCTTTTAAGGCTAGCATGTCCCGACCATCAAACGATCCTCTCAAAGGACTCACTACTAAGCAGGAAAGGCGTAGACGTGCGGCAAGGCATCATTGGAGTTTCTTTTCCGAACCATGGTTTTTTTAGCCCTTGTGTTAGACTTTACCTTATGTAAATTTTTCTCTTTTTTGGGCATGTAACATGACCTTAGTATTGAACGACATTGTCTGTCATCGAAATATCAATAAATATATAAAGGGCACAGCTGATTACCACCTTCTTGGCTGGGTGTTCAAATTTTCCTTGCCATCTGTGCTATTCCTTATGATTGACTGATAAACATGGTTCGACACGGTCTTCATACTAGGGGTTGTATTCGGCCCCGCTAAATTATCAAGTCCAAACACCCATAGGGCACTCTTCGGCGTCCTGGATATTGCATTATATGCATCTGCTCCGAATCATGTCTTGGTTTCATAGTTGGGTTGCCCGGCTCCTGTGTTTGCCACCTTATGTTCCGCAAGTTCGGCTAAGGTAGTAAAGGTAGAACTACAGCGATTGTATTTCCGGTTCATCCGGTCAAGTACCACAGTAGAGAAAGCCGAAAACTGACTGTCATGATAAGTGAGAGCAGGTCAGCGATCCGACGACTTAGTGTTACACTACGAATCACTCGAGATATATGCCGTGTCATATGAGGGGCTGGGTTTTTGACCAGCCACGTTGCAAAGGCACCGTACTCCGGCTCGCCGACCATGCAACAAGGGCCTAGTACTTAACGCCACCAATGGACTCTTATGGCTAAGTGAAAGTACTAAAGCCACATAGTCTGATTGCCTAGTTCACTTTGCAAGACGCCTCCTACATTGGACCAAGATGTTAGATTAAGTGCGGTCATGCGATCATGAACACCCCTGGAATATCTACATGGGGGCTGAAGCTGACGACTGGTAAACTTTCAGACATATAAACAACAAAATAGGAGGATAAACTAAATCATAAATATCATACACAATAAGTTCATTACATGACTCTTACAAACTAGACTCAACTACTCAAAGATGATATCCTTCGAACACTTCCCCTCCACAATGCGGGCTCCCTCGAGGACCTCGTCAAATACTTCTCTGGCCGCCGATGCTCTTTCCCTTCAGGAGGCCCTGCGGTAGCAATATCGACGGCCTTCACCTTTGCCTATTGTACCTTGACACGGGCAAAGGCCATGTGGGCACCTTCAGTGCAGGACGACCGCTTGAGGGCATCGATCCGAGGAAGTGCCTCCACTAGCCGCTGCACGAGTCCTAAGTGACTATTAGGGATGGGATCGGCCGACCACAAGCGGATGATGACATCCTTCATGGCCAGTCCGGCCACCCTGTGTAGCTCAGACAGCTGCTTCAGCTGGTCATCAGGGCCACGGGAAGTTCCGGCGCAAGGTACTACGACTAGAACAACTTCTCTGTCGAGCTCCCCTCTTCGGCTTAGAAGAATGCGGCGGCATCCACAACACTCCTCGGCAGATCAGCAAAGGCGCCTAGAGAACTCCAAACTCTGGTCAGCAAAATATACCTCTTACTACTATATCTACTCTGCATGATAAAGGCCTTACAATCCGCAATTTGCTTCAACTCTTGTATCTCCTGGCGAGCGCCCTGCGCATCAACCCGGGCCTCCTTCAGACTCTCAAGAGCTTTTGAGAGTTCGGAGGCTTGCTCCGAACTCTTCTGCTCCAAGGAATTGCACCTTCCGATGGCGTCCTTGAGCTCCTGCTCTATTTCCTCCACCCGTGCCTCGTGTTTTCGGCGGATGGTTTGCTCTTCCTTCAGCGCCTTGGCCGCCTTGTCCGCGGCCACCTTGCTCACCTCTGCCTCTTTCTTCGCTTTGGCAAGGGCACTCTTAAGGGACTCGACCTCGGGTGTGCCAACTGCGAGTATATTCATAGCATTCTTAGTCAGTGACAATCCGACTATACATGAATATGATTTCCGGATATTCTGAAAAACCCAATATCTTGGGTTTCGTTGAACCACTTGTTGGTACGGTCGAGTTCCTCATCGGATGGCTGAAGCTTCCGATTGAGCTCGGCAATTTCCGCGGCCTGGGTAGTAGCCGCCAGCTGCGACGCCTGTCAAATATTAACAATGCATGATATACTTGTTAATGATCCTATGTTCGGATTACTCTAACCCGGACAGAGTCTCGGGGGCTACTGTCTACACATGGGCATCGCCATGCGTGCGCGCGCACACACACACACACACACACACACACACACACACACACACACACACACACACACACTGTCGGGGATTTACCCCGCGGTGTAACCCGGCCGGAAGTATAACCCGGCTGGACTTGGTGACTCACTAATGACCCGCCCTGACTGGACGACACACTAAGTGACCCGCCCGATCCTGGCGACTTATGGGTGACCTGGCAAGCGGATCAGAGGAGCGACAAGACCCAGGGGCCCAGGAGGCTCAAGGCCCAGAAGGCCGGCTTACGTTATGATAGGCCGGCTTAAGAGGAAAGGCGTGAAGAATATCTCCCTTACAAGGAATGAAGACCCGGACTTGTATCCGGGTTGTAGTACAAGATAGGCTAGTCCTAATCCTATTTGGACTCCACATGTAACCTGCCCCTCTAACTTATATAAGGAGGGCCAGGGCTCCCCAAAGGGGGAGAGGGGAACAAGAACAATCTCTAGGGCTAGACACAAAGGGGGAGCCGGCTTACGGCGACTCCTCTCATGAGCATAATGAGACCTAGCCACAAACAACATGTAGGGTTATTACCGGATGATGTTTCCCGGGGCCCAAAGCTGTCTAAATCCTTGTCTTGCGTGTTGCGTCTCTCATCCTGATCAACCCCTCTCAAGCTACCACATATATGCGTTGGCCTCGCGACTAAGTCCTGACACTAAGGACATCTGACGTGTTAATTCCACGACAGTTGGCGCCCACCGTGGGGCTCGCGCACGATGGTGTTGAGTTTTTGAAGGGCGCTATCCCAGGGATCGAGAAGCTCCGCCCAGCTTATTGAAGAAGTTCCGGTCGACTTATCGGAGAGTTCCAGATGGCTCACCGAAAAAGTTCCGACCGCCTTGACGAAAGGTTCCGTATAAATGGCCGAAAAAGTTCCGACCGCCTCGACGAAAGGTTCCGTCTGAATCGGTGAAAAGTTCCGACCGCCTCGACGAAAGGTTCCATCTGATTCGGCGAAAGGTTCTGACCGCCTCGACGAAAGGTTCCGTCCGAGTCATCATAGAGTTCCGACTTAGGCTACAGAAAAGTTCCAGATTATCAAAAGTTTCGGCTGGATTATCAAAAGGTTCCGGTTTAAAAGTTCCGGATTATCAAAAGGTTCCGGTCGGATTATCAAGAGGTTCCGGTAAAAAAGTTCCGGGTTATCAAAGGTTCCGGCCGGATTATCAAGAGGTTCTGGTTCCAAAAATTCCACCTCAAAAAGTGCCGACCGGGTTATGTGGAGAGCTCAGGCACTAGAAGACACATAACCAATTAACTCTTTTGTCAAAAAACAAAGCAGCACTATGCATTATCCGGCGCCAGCATCCGGCAAAAAATACCAGGTGATATCCATCCAAGTTTGTTTTATTATCACATGTTGTTTTTGTCAAAAAACAAGTTTATCTTTGCCCTTGGTCTGCAATATTGTTTATGTAGGGCAATTATTTATGACAAAAAGTGATATTA
The DNA here is from genome assembly GCA_963921465.1 of Triticum timopheevii. Taxonomy (NCBI): domain Eukaryota; kingdom Viridiplantae; phylum Streptophyta; class Magnoliopsida; order Poales; family Poaceae; genus Triticum; species Triticum timopheevii. The sequence continues at coordinate 502,533,585 of OY997272.1, forward strand.
CACCACGGAGGTGGAGACACACCAACATCTTTTGGCACAGGTGGTCGTCGTTACTCAACGGACACCCGCACCGGCTTACAACACCGTGGCCGTTTCTCGTGACCGCGCCAGCTTACAACACCGCGGCCGTCTCTCATGATCGCGCGGACTTACAACATCGTGGCCTTCTCTTATGACCACGCCGGCTTACAACAAGGAGGACAACTTACCCGCCCGCACCGGTTTACAGCACCACGGTTGATTCATCTGTCTGAGCCGCCTTTGATGTTGCGGTCGTTTTTACGGTCCGTCTCTTGCGTCCTGGTCTACATCAACACACCGGGCCGCATTTTTCTGGATGAGCTGTTTATTGAGTATGAGCAAGTCACTACTTGGGAAGCCCGGTTTCTCTTCCAATAAATTGGAGGCAAATTATCATATATTATCAACCGTCGTCTGCCCTGGATGGCTCAATGGATAGGTGCACAAGTCGCCAGCACTACGGTTTGGTTAACTTCAAATAGCCAATTGGAAGGAACCATTGGCCGAGTTGCTGACACGGCTCATATGGGATCATTTATAACCCGCCGCAGTCACCTCAACCTTCTGTGGATAAATCACTAGCCTAACGTATCAGGTGAAATCCATCCAATATATTTTATATTACATATTATTTTCTTCAAAAGAGCAATTACTTTGGTTTGCAAGTTGTCCCATGCAGGATTCAAACCGGTCTATATCACGGTTAACTATGGAGAGTCTCAAGCCAACTCCTTAAGTCGTCTTGAGACTCGGGGGCTACAATGATATGACTCGGCAAAATTAGCCGGTTTCAATAAATTCACGATCATTGAAGGGAAAATAACCTGGCCCCAGAGATTACTGCTAGATCAATGAAAATTTAAAAGCTTTCAGAAGATTTTCGGCTCAAAATAAGGACTCTGGTTTAAAATCCGGCTCAAGAGACGTCTTTCTCCCACAAAGCACTGAAGCTCTCAAATCAGGTTCAAAATCCGGCTCAAGGTAAATTTGTCCCTCACAAATTTTTTAAGCTTTCAAATCCGGTTTAACTTCCGGTTCAAAAAGAATTAATCTCTCGCAAGTTCGAGTTCTCAGAAAGATTAAAGGGTGCTAAAAAGAACTTGTTGCCATGATGCACGGTTCAAACATGGGTATCCTGCCTTACGGCTTATCTTATTATGATCATTTGGGGGCTTGCTGCTCATCGAGCATAGCTATCAGTACCCTCTTGATCGGCGCAATGCCAAAACTTATATGATCACTTGTGGGCTTCCTGTTCAAACATAGGTCGTATTCGAACCAAAGAGAACATAACTGTCGATACCCTCTTGATCGGCATACTGCCAAACCCACTAGGGGGCTTCTTGATCATATCTGAATCATAGCTTAACCCCTTTGGGTCTGATGTGGGTCGTATTCGAACCAGCGTCATTAAACAACTCTTATGGTCACTTGGGGGCTTCCTGTTAAAACATAGGTCATATTCGAACCAAAGAGAACATAGCTGTCGATACCCACTTGATCGACATCGCCAAAGCCACTGGGGGCTATATGATCGTATTCGAATCTTAACTTAACCCCTTTGGAACGGTTTACTGATCATATCCGAATCAGAAGCCTCAAAAAGTTTTATTCTATCTCGGGTAAATTTTATTGCAGCCACAATTACTTAACTTGAGATCTTTTGGGGATTATATCTTAAATGTATATAAGTGTTTTATGATTAACCCGACTTGACTTTTGACTATAAGTCGCCAGCTTATGACAACCATCATTTATATGGAAGCATTGGCTTCTAAGGATTGGGTTGTCACCCTTATTACACAGGTCATGTAAACTGGCAGTACAAATTCAATATCATAGTGGTCATTTGGGGGTTTCCTGTTCAAACATAGGTCGTATTCGAACCAAAGAGAACATAGCTGTCGATACCCACTTTGATCGGCAATGCCAACGCCACTGAGGGATATATGATCGTATTCGAATCTTAGCTTAACCCCTTTGGAACGGTTTACTAATCGTATTCGAATCAGAAGCCTCAAAAAATTTATCTGTTTTTATACAATCGCAAGTATTTGAGTTGTCACAAATATCATATGTGCCGGCTCTTACAGACCTGAGTTATCAACTTTACTGTCCGGGTCACATAAGCCGGCAGTATCATTCAAAGGATCATAGGGATCTTGTGATCTACTTGTGTGCAGGATAAGACTACATTTGGGTGGTTACCCACCCTGGATTTTGACGTTAAGTCGCTAGGGTATATATTGTTTAAACTCTTTGTAGGATTTGCAGAAATATGACATATAAATGATCAAGTTCAAACTCATTACCAAAGTTGATGCTTCAAAATGATTATCCATTCTGGATTTTTCTCAAAGTCTATAAGCCGCCGGGTTATACAAATTCCGGCTTACAATGGAGGCGTATTAAATCGCCATCGGCGAAGAGCCGCCGCATCTTTAAACTCTGGATTCACTTATCTACAGATGAGGTATTCAAAGTCGCTTTGGCGCAATGGCTATTATTTTATTAATGGATACTATTTATTCTACAATGGAAGGAATAGTCCCGAGTCGCTGCAGGCTTATGACCCGACACTTGGGGGCTACATTATTTCAGTTGAAATTATATCAAATACACAAGTCTCATGTCGCTGCAAGCATGCACCATGACACTTGGGGGCTAATGCAAAGTCATTGTTTGCTCACCTTATTGAAGACCCGACTCATCACATCGTAATGAGCCGGCCCTTGGGGGCTACCAATTGCTCCTGTCAATAGTTCAAGGTACATAAGTCTTAATCCATTATATTGAAGGATCAATTGCTCAGTTGGTAAAGCACAAAGCTCTTAACCTTGTGGACGTGGGTTCAAGCCCCGTGGTGGAGATTACATCATATGATGTTATTATCAATGAAGTATATATAAAGTCCCAGCTTAGTATTATCTTACTAAGCCGGCCCTTGGGGGCTACACATTGCTGTTCAAGTTTACATGGTTATATATATAAAGTCCCTACTCATTATTGCGTAATGACCCGACCCTTGGGGGCTACACTGGTTGAAGTTTTTATGAGCATAAGGCAATTTCAAGTCCCAGGTTGCTGTGCAGCATGACAACTCGACACTTGGGGGCTACAGGTAATATGGATATAAGGGAGAAATATCTTCCAATCTTCCAATTTCCAGTTTTGAGCAAACTAGATTGACCCGACATCACCAATCATTATGACCCGGTGTCTGCAACAATCATAACCCGGCGTCATCAATAATCATGAACCGGCATTGGTAACAATCATGAACCAGCGTTGGAAACAATCATGACCAGGAATTATCAGTTTTTTATAGCCCGGTGATTTTGGAAATCATAGATCAGCAAGTTCTATATTTTCAAACCGGCTAAATATCAGATGAGTATTTCAAGACCAATATTTCTTAAGCCGGCGCTTTGTAAGCCGACTCAAATGGATTATTTGTTTACAATATTTCTTCTACAAACAAATTGATTGTCAAGCTGGTGTATTGACCTGGATTTTTCTAGAAGAAGGAAATAACAAGGACTTAAGGATGTTCAGGGGCCGGTTTACAAGAATTCTTAACCCGGAGCACAACCTGTCAAATTTGTTCTTCAGTTTATTTTGCAGCATAAGTTTACCATGGATAAATCCAAGCTAAACATGGGGGCTAATGTCGGGGATATACCCCGCGGTGTAACCCGGCCAGAAGTATAACCCGGACGGACTTGGCGACTCACTAATGACCTGCCCTGACTGGACGACACACTAAGTGACCCGCCCGATCCTGGCGACTTATGGGTGACCTGGCAAGCGGATTAGAGGAGCGACAAGACCCGGGGGCCCAGGAGGCTCAAGGTCCAGAAGGCCGGCTTACGTTATGATAGGCCGGCTTAAGAGGAAAGGCGTGAGGAATATCTCCCTTACAAGGAATCAAGACCCGGACTTGTATCCGACTTGTAATACAAGATAGGCTAGTCCTAATCCTATTTGGACTCCACATGTAACCCGCCGCTCTAACTTATATAAGGAGGGGCAGGGCTCCCCAAAGGGGGAGAGGGGAACAAGAACAATCTCTAGGGCTAGACACAAAGGGGGAGCCGGCTTACGGCGACTCCTCTCATGAGCATAATGAGACCTAGCCATAAACATCATGTAGGGTTATTACCGGATGATGTTTCCCCGGGCCCGAAGCTGTCTAAATCCTTGTCTTGCATGTTGCGTCTCTCGTCCCGATCAACCCCTCTCAAGCTACCACATAGATGCGTTGGCCTCGCGACTAAGTCCTGACACTAAGGACATCTGACGTGTTAATTCCACAACACACACACAAAATACTCATGAAGAATATTAAGCCGCTTACCTCGAAGCCTATTAGTAGGTTGTGGATGGCTTCGGTCAGTCTGCTTTTTGTGGACTGAACCTTATCCATAGCCATGCCCATAAGGGTGCGGTGTTCCTCTACAATGGAGGCACGTTCCAGTGCCTCCCGCATACTATCAGTGGCCTCCGGATTGACAGAGGCCACTGACGGAGTGCTTGCTCCTCTGCCCTCCTTCGAAGGGGAATGTTGATCTGAACTCGGTACCGTAGTGGTCTCTGGGACGGTATTCAGTGAGGGCCTGGACTGCTGAAGTCCTCCACCCTTGATGGTTGTGGGGATCGCGGTGCCCCGCTCTACAACACCCGAGGTGTTATCCTCGGGCGCCTTCAGGACTGCCTCGTCTGCCCCTCCCTGGCCCGGATATTGCCTTTGGGATGAAACCTCAGTGTCCTCCATGGCAGGGGGGAGAGGGCGCAAGATGGGTCGTCACTCTCCGCCTCCCTAGTGGCTAAAGAGTTCCCCGTTGAAGAAGAGGGGATCGGGATCTCACGCGGAGGGCTAAAAAGTATAAAGGAGGATGAGCGTGACAAAGTCAGATTAAAAGATAATGGAACGAATGAGTTTCTAATAATTACGTCTCGGCCAGGGGCTTCTCCCTTTGAGCCCGCCCCGGACTATGTTCGAACTCTGTGTCCGAACTGTCTAAGAGGACCACTCACCCTTTCTTCGGCGTCGCCCCCTCTAGGTCCTCGGGGGCCATCCTTTTCCCCCTCCTTGTCATGCAGGGGGAGTCTCTCTCCACCTCCTCATCATCATCGTCCTCCTTTTCTTCGTCCTCCTCTTCCTCGTGAGAGGAGACGGGCTCGGCCTCTCCAGACACTATTGCCGGAGGTCCCTTGCGATGGGGCCCGTTCTTGGAACCCTTGTTCTTTTTCTTGGCCTTGTTCACCGGTAGCTGATAAGGCGCCGGAACCAACAACTTCTCTAGGTGAGGAGTGACTGGGTTTTCGGGCAGTGGTGCCGGACACTTGATCCGCTCCGACTTCTTGGTCCAACCATGCAACAAAAGATGAGTTGATGAGTTCGGTGTAGACTGAATACATGTATATATACGTGTGACTAGATATGTCTTTGGAGATATCGAATACTTACTACAGAGGCCGGATACGCGAAGTTGATGCCGATATCTTTGGTCTCCATGGGCCACCTGCTCTTCTGCGCTATAAAAAGCAGTTTCCACATCCCCTCGTGCGTAGCGCCAAAGAAGTGTTGCAGCGTCCGCGGATCATCTGGCTTGAATTCCCACATGGCGGAATCCCTGCGCTGGCAGGGGAGAATGCGGTGAAAAAGCATGATCTGAACCACGTTGGTTAAACCAATGTTCTTTCCCAGCACGTTGGTGATGCGCGTCTACAGCGCTAGGACCTCCGTCTGGGACCCCCAGTCGATGCCATTCTCGTTCTAGGAGGTGAGAATCATGGGGGGGGGGGGGTTGGATCTGAACTCTGGAATGGCCGCCCAGTTAGGGTAGTGTGGCTCCGTGATGTAGAACCACTCCTGTTGCCAGATCTTTACGGTCTCCACAAAGGCCCCCTTTGGCTAAGTGGTGTTCGACAGCTTGCTAATCATATCCTAGCCGCAGTCCGCGTGTTTCCATCGACCACCTTCGGCTTCATGTTGAAGACCTTGAGCCATAAGCCGAAGTGTGGTGGACGCGGAGGAGAGCCTCACACACGACTATGAACGCCGATATGTGGAGAAATGAGTTTGGGGCTAGATCGTGGAAATCTAGCCCATAGTAGTACATAAGTCTGCAGACGAATGGGTGGAGTGGGAAACCTAATCCTCTAAGAAAATGGGGAAGGAAGATGACCTGTTCACCGGGATCCGGAGTGGGAAGGACTTGACCTTCAGAGGGGAGCCGGTGCTTGATATCAGCGGCGAGGTACCCCACACTCCGGAGATCTGCTATGTTCTCTCCCTTGATAGAGGAGGCCTCCCACTTGCCTTTGGAACCAGCTCTGGCCATGGTCGGACTAGGTGGTGGTGGTGGTGAGGAAGACGGAGACTTAGCGAAGCGCAGAGAGCTTGGGAGATTGGACGGCAGAGGAGATGTGAAGGCGTGGCGAGGAAAGTAGGGGTCCGTTGTCCTCTTATAGGTAGTAAAAATACCAACCGCCCCCCACTCGTGCCTTGAATCTTGCCTGTTCCTGATGAAGGCATGATCCGCAAACGGTTGGATTACCCAAGCATCATTGATATGCAATTCCATTTTGGGCACGATCTCTGTTTTGACAGGACATGCCAATAGGCGTGGCCTCGAAGCACGGAACACGGGGCATGAAAATGGTTCAAAATGACAAAAGGGTCAAGTCTGATGCTTCGTCGAAAGAGTTGTCCGTAAAAGACATTGTTCTCATTTTTTATATATCCTTCCTTCACGGCTAAGGGTTGTGTTTATCGTGAAAAGCCGGATACATTTATTTTTACAGAGGAAAGACGATGTGTATTCTTTAAGGAAACTGCCTTGCAATGCTAAAGACAATCTGAGCGCCGAATATATCATCATTCAAGACTGGTTTAGGAGCTACTGTGGGAGTCCTAGATTAGGAGGTCCTCAGGCATCCGGTCTGCTGATGAGGGCTGGACTGATGAGTTGTCAAGATACAAGACGGAAGATTATCTCTCATGTCCGGTGGGGACTCTCACATGAGTGGATGGAAAGTATAGGTGTCTGGATATATTATTCCTTTCTATAAAACCGACTTTGTACAAACCCTAAGCCCCTCCGGTGTCTATATAAACCGGAGGGTTAGATCGGAGGCAGGATCACAACATTGTTAGGCAAGCTATCTAGGGTGGCCGAATCAATCTTGTGGTAGATCAACTCTTGTAACCCATATACCCTCAAATATAATCAAGTAGGAGTAGGGTTTTACCTCCATTAAGAGGGCCCGAACCTGGGTAAACACTGTGTCCCTTCTCCATTGTTACCATTGATCCTCAGATGCACAACTTGGGCCCCCTACCCAAGATCCGCCGGTTTTGACACCGAAAATTGGTAGAATTGTTGCTCATGCGATGTCACTCAAGGATAAGGAAGAGCTCCACAACAAGTCTAGTGGTGCTTATAAAGCTTCATGTCATGCTCCTACAACATCAAGTGAGAAGCAAGTCTTCAATGAAGAATTGAGCTTAATGGTGAAGAACTTCAACAAATTCTACAAGAATAGAAGTAAAGAGAGAAGTTCCAAATCAAGGTCCTACAATGACAAAAGATCTTCTAGTCATGATCGCAATTGCTACAATTGTGGAAGACCCGGACACTACTCCAGTGAGTGTATGGCTCCCTACAATAAAAGAGAAGATTCACCAAGAAGGAGAAGTAAAAGAGATGAATCACCACCAAGAGAGAGAAGGAGTAGAGATGAGTGTTATGAACGAAGACCCTCTCGTAGAAGCAAGGATTCGGAAAGGAAGGGCAAGTCATCAAAGAGTTACACAAGACGAACACATCAAGCTCATGTTGGTGAATGGGTATCCGTTCTGACTCGGACAACTACTCCGAGAGAAGTTATCACTCCTACTCCGAATATACTCAAGATGAAGGTGTTGCTGGTCTCGCACTTGTGTCATCCAACTCCTATGAAATATTTGACTCACCAAATGAAGGAATTGGAAGATACTTCATGGATAAAGTCCCTAAGGTATCATACCCCGAGTATGTTGATTTCAATAGTGATGAAGATGATTTGCTAGGTGATGATGATTTACTTGTTGACAACACTAGTGACGAAAACTATGATGAATTTGCTATTAATCATGCTAATCAGGATAAACCAGATGACAATGATAAGAAGGAGATTGAGCGTCTAACTAAAGAACTAAACACTCTTATGTTAGCTCATGAAACAACTCTAGAGGATCATCGAGAGCTTTTAAAGACTCATGAGAAGCTTCGAGAAGCTAAATTTAGAGCAAGAGTATGGGTTCTTAAAAGAAATCAATGATGATCTTCGAAAGAAGAGTTCTTCTTACATTGACAAGCGTTTACTCTTGCCTACTTATATGCCACAAGTAAAATATAGCAACAAGAGCAAGAAAGATTCTTCTTCTAGTAGTACCAATAATCATGTTAAATTCAATATTGTTGCTTCTAGTAGTTATCTTGATTCCACTAATGATTCTCTTAGCCAAGTTACACTTGAGCAAGAAAATAGCTTATTGAAGGGAATTATAGAGAAAGGTGTTTACAAGAGCCTTGCCGGAAGTAAGCACTTTGAGGAAATTGTACCCAAGCAAGGAAGGCACCGGAAGAATCAAGGTGTTCATTTTGAAAGAAAGTTCAATGCCAATGGAGTTGAGTGGGAAGAAGATCAATACCCCAAGACAAAGTTTGTTCCTCAACAACAGAAGTATGACCCCATTGAGGGAGTCCTGGATTAGGGGGTATCCGGACTGCCGGACTATATACATCGCCCGGATTATTGGAGCGTGAAGATACAAGACTCAAGACTCCGTCCCGTGTCCGGATGGGACTCTCCTTTGCGTGGAAGACAAGCTTGGCGATCCGGATATTATATTTCCTTCTTTGTAACCGACTCCATGTAAACCTTAGCCCTCTCCGATGTCTATATAAACCGGAGAGGAAGGTCCTTAGAAGGCCGATCACAATTACAATCATACCATCATAGGCTAGCTCCTAGGGTTTAGCCTCTATGATCTCGTGGTAGATCTACTCTTGTACTACTCATATCTTCAATATTAATCAAGCAGGAAGTAGGGTATCACCTCCATCGAGAGGGCCCGAACCTCGGTAAACATTGTGTCCCTTGCTTCCTATTACCATCAGCCTAAGACGCACAGATCCGGACCCCCTACCCGAGATCCGCCGGTTTTGACACTGACATTGGTGCTTTCATTGAGAGTTCCTATGTGTTGTCGCTTCGAGGCTTGATGGTGTCTTCAATCGTCAACAACACGGTCCAGGGCGAGACTTTTCTCCCCGGACAGATCGTTGTGTTCGGTGGCTTCGCACTGCGGGCCAATTCGCTTGGTCATCTGGAGCAGATCAACAGCTACGCCCCTGGCCACCAGGTCAGGTTCGGAAACTTGAACTACACGGCGGATATTCACGGAGACTTGATCTTCGGTGGATTGGGCCTATGCCAGGAACGCCGGATAGTCGCAATGAGCACGGCCTAGACCTGCTGTCGGACAATGTTCGGAATATCACCCCTGCTGTCGGTGTCAAAACCGGCGGATCTCGGGTAGGGGGTCCCGAACTATGCGTCTAGGCGAATGGTAACAGGAGACAAGGGACACGATGTTTTTACCCAGGTTTGGGCCCTCTCGATGGAGGTAAAACCCTACTCCTGCTTGATTAATATTGATGGTATGGATAGTACAAGAGTAGATCTACCACGAGATCAAAGAGGCTAAACCCTAGAAGCTAGCCTATGGTATGATTGTTGTTCGTCCTACGGACTAAAACCCTCCGGTTTATATAGACACCGGAGAGGGTTAGGGTTACAGAGTCGGTTACAATGGTAGGAGATCTACATATCCGTATCGCCAAGCTTGCCTTCCACGCCAAGGAAAGTCCCATCCGGACACGGGATGAAGTCTTCAATCTTGTATCTTCACAGTCCAGGAGTCCGGCCAACGGTGATAGTTCGGCTATCCGGACACCCCCTAATCCAGGACTCCCTCAGTAGCCCCTGAACCAGGCTACAATGACGATGAGTCTAGCGCGCATATTGTCTTCAGCATTGCAAGGCGGGTTCCTCCTCCGAATACTTCATAGAAGATTTTGAACACAAGGATAGTGTCCGGCTCTGCAAAATAAGTTCCACATACCACCGTAGAGAGAATAATCTTTACACAAATTCAATATGCTGATGTATTCTGCGGCGTGATGTCACACCATGGCCAAGCCTTTATTGGAATCGTTTTTACTGTCCCACCTCAGCGTGTTTAGCGAGGCGGTTTCTTTGGCACGTCTTGTCAAAGCAGAGATTGTGTCCCCTTATTCTGGGATTCTCATTAATACGGGTATGGGTAACCCAGTCATGCCCGTTGGCGCGCCTCCTCTATCGAAGGCGAGTCCCGAACGGTCACGGGGAGGGCTCTTGGTATTCAACCTCTTTATAACGAGACCAAGGCCCGCCCCTTTCTTTCAATCTCAATCGAATCCGCCCCTCGCCTCGAGTTCCAACACCCAAAGCTCTAGATTCAGGCGCTTCGGACCTCCGAGGATGTCCGGCTCCGACCTGCAAGGCCGGTGGATGCCTTCCTCCGTCATGGAAGAATACGTGCTAAAGCTGAGAGACGCCCGGTATCTAATCGGCGAAATTTCGCATAGGCTGCCTGCCCAAGGGCAGGTTATTCCCACTCCCAAGCCTGGTGAGAGTGTGGTGTTCATGTCTCACTTCCTTCGGGGGTTAGGCTTCCCGATGGACCCCTTCGTGAGGGGGCTCATGTTTTATTATGGGCTGGAATTTCATGACTTGGATCCGGAGTCCATCCTCCACATCTCATCGTTCATTGTCGTATGTGAAGCCTTCCTCCGCATTACCCCTCACTTTGGGTTGTGGCTCAAAACCTTCAAAGTGGAACCGAAGATGATCAGGGAGTAGCAGCCAGAGTGCGGAGGGGCTGTTATAAGCAAGAATGTTGACGCTCCATGGCCCGAGGGCTCTTTTCAAGAGGAGCTCAGTCTGTGGCAACAAGAGTGGTTTTATATCACAACTCCCAGGGGCACCAAATGGGTGGCGCCACCTGCCTTTCACTCGGTTTCTCCGCCGCGGCTGGCGTCATGGGTCAATAAAGGGCTCGACTGGGGGCCGTCCAAGGACGCGCCCTTGTTGCAGGGCTGTATTTGAGACCTCCTAGAGAGAGAGATTGATCTGGTCGTAGTAGCGCAGGTCATGCTGATTCGTCGCACCCTGCCCTGCAAATGTCGCCCCCTCCGCCTGTGGGAGTTCAATCCAGAGGGACCACGAGCTCTCCAACATTTTATGGGTGCAATGCCCGTGGAGATGTACCAACTGTTCTTCGGATCACGAGCAATGTGTCCAGACTTGACCGAGGATGCAGGTCTGAGCTGCAATCGCCCGGATACTCAAGTAAGTAGTCCTGTACCCGGACATGCTATCCGTATATCTATCATAAACTTGCCTTTTAAAGAGCTGTCCCTTGAACAGGAGTGGATAGCGAAAGCAAAATTGATCCGGTGTCCGGCCCCCCTTCCTGAGACCACGCTGGATCCTGTGTTAACCAGGATTCTAGAGGCTGTGCCTTTTGAAGAAGGCGAAGGGGGGAACAAGGGAGCTACTGCCTCCGCGAAGGAGTTTATCAAGGAAGGAGGGATCGAGAATCCCTCCCTCCAAGGGGAGAAGAGGACCGCTTCTGAAGATCCGGAGACCAAGGCCTCGAAGCGGGGGAAGAAATCCTCGCCAGAGGGTCCTACGCCGGGAGATGCCCCGGCCGCACTATTTCCCCAAGGAGATCAGCCGTCCAGCGAGCCGTAAGTAAAGAGGGGCGTTTTCTTAAAATGAGAGACATCCCTGTTTTATTTCTGAAGATAACCGAATTTTTTCCTTGTAGTTCGAATCTCAGCCCTTCTCAGCAAAGCTCGTCTTCAGGGGATCTTGATCCGATGATGATGGAGAGTGAAACGCCTCCACCTGCCATACCGTCATGCGAGGCGGACGACCCTGAGGTGTCGTCGCGGAGGGTTTCTCCGAATCCGGTGGGGCCCGAAGGCAGTTGTATGTCCCCTCAAAGCCCTCTGTGTCCGTCCTTCGAAAAAGGCCATCGGACGAGTCCGACACCGACTGGTGTACGGTCGGAGGAGCTGAAAGATCTGCTCGGGCGAGCGTCTATCTTGGAAGATCACCGTGTGCTAATGGGTACGGTGATTGAAAGAATTTCATCCGCTGAAAGCGGATTGCATGACGCCGTCATAAGTTTACTGACGGGTTTTGAGGTACGCAAAATGATGTACCTTCTGACAGTTTTGCATATAGAATGCGCCCTGTATAGATAGTAGCCCCTGAGACTCGGTGCGTTGTCAAAAATGACAGCGCACCGAGGATCATAATCCCAGGTATAATATGCGCTCTTCCTATGTAGGTGGCGAAGCGTCCGGTGGCAAGCCGGACTGATGAATTTGCCGAACTAAAGCGGCAACTTGACGTGGCGGATTCTGACATCGCGCTTGTCAATAAGCGGCTTGACGAGTCACAAGGTATGCAGCTTCTCCACAGACACCTGGTAAGGTAGCTTAATGTCTATGCCTTACAACATGTATGCTTGACGCAGATGGTGCCGCTGGCATGGATAACCTTCGGGCGGAACTCGCCCGAGCCAAGGAGCAAGCCCGAAAAAGTGATGCGGCTGCCTTAAAAGTGGCCAAAGAGCTGAGAGCCGAACAGGCTGCTCACTGCCGAAGCAAGAAAGAAGTGGCCGAGATGGCCGTAAAGTTGAAGAATGCTACCGACTATTGCGAGATTCTTGAAAAAGAAGGTCGAGCGGAACAAGAGGACCTAAAAAAGGCCGCTACTGAGGCCAAGGATGCTCGCTCTATGATGAGAGCTATGAAAGAGGAGCTACGTCAGGCCAAAGATATTACGGCTGGAAAGCCTTTTCTGCTGCGGAGGAAATTCACAGATCCCAAGTATGCTCAGTTGGGCCAGCTGTGGGATGTGGAGGATGCTTATCTGGACTTGGCGGCGAGTGCCGCAGACGCGGCCGAACACTTCCGAGGCCAAAAGGATCACGGAATGGAAGAGCTTTTTTGGTCGCAGTTCCATAGTCCAGAGCGTCCGCTTCCATTGACCGATCGTTTGGCCGAATGGGCTGAGCTGAATAGGTTGTCCGGACTTGCCATGAAGGATGTCGTGACTCATTTGTGGCCGAATAGGCCCGAGCCGAAGAGTTATTTTGGCTTGGTGCAGCAGTTCCTTGGTGCGGTGCCGCATATTGGTGCAATGAAGTGGTCATCATGCATAGAGGGTGCGCGGATGGCTCTTGCCCGTGTCAAAACATACTAGGCGGAGATAAAGGCCACCGACGTTGCATCCCACGATTCGGACAGAAGCCGAGTACCTTCCGAGCACTATTTGAGGAAGTCATGCAGGGCGCTCGTTTAATAGAGATGTAGTGCTCAAAGGATATTATGTTCTAATGACATGTATGATTTGTGAAACAATGTTTCAATATAATATAAGGGATTTTTATACTTGTGTGTTCAAGTATTAAAGTACCTCCTGTGCGGCCGTTAATTTATATGTGTATATAACCTGAAAGATGGCAGTCTTCGGCTTCAGCCCCCACGCACATAGTGCGGGGTGTTTGCGAAAAAGGCGCATTTTCACACTTAATCCAACGTCTTGGTCCTGTAAAGGAGGTGATATCATAGCAAACTAGGCAACCAAACTATAATGCTTTATCACTTTCACTTAGCCATAGGAGTTCGATGGTGGGGCTACTATATAGCCCCTATGGGCACCACACTCTCCCGAATTCGGGGCGCGTATGTGCCTGGCCGGGAAACGGTCCTTCGTTAATGCGGAGGAATTCTAAACATTCCGGTGGGTCATCGAGTGGTTGACCAGTCTCACACTATATCATGACAGTCAGTTTTCGGCTTTCTCTACTGAGGTGCTCACCAGGCCGAACCGGGGCACAATCGTAGTAGTTCTCCTGGTGCCGCATTAGCCGATAGAATGAAACGTAAGGCAGCAAAACACAGGAGCCGGGCAAACCCAACATTTGACCAAAGACATGATTCGGAGCTGATGCATATAAGGCCTAACTCGAGACGCCGAACACTCCCTAAGGTATTCGGTCTTTATGAAAATGGGCAGAACAATGCCCTAAGCCCCTGGTGTCCAGGTACATGCAAAAAAATTTGATGTGGCCGATGCCAAAATGCCAACCTCCTCCTCGCTTATAGCAAGAAACCGAGGGATGTGTATCAACAAGAGACAGTAAAAAAAAGGTTTACGCAGGGTCTTAATCTGAAAAGAATCCTTGCAACGGGTCCCTACTGCACGTCTGCGCCTGTGTCTCCATTGTGCCGTATCCTGGACGGGTGTAGCACGGTGTTCATCTGTAAAAGAGAAGAACTTAGTTGAAGAAAGATCGTGCGAAAAATGTACTTTATATTAAATAAACAGAGTACGATTCAAAAGGCGAATCAAATTGAGTTTTATTGTCTCTTGTTGTACATGCATGCAGCCCCTTGTACGGGGGTGTGCGGCTAGTAGGCCTTCATATGTTTACGCCGGACTCGTCTAGCCGTGTCCAGGGTCCGAATGACTTGTTTAGGTGCTTGGTTTAGCGGAGCCGGATTATCGTGTGACTGTCCAGGCAGTCTCACGTTCTTCCGTGCTCGAGTAACACTTGATATTTCCCTTTAATGAGATGATGTCGTGTGGACTGGGCATTTTAAGTGTAAGAGATGCATAATGCGGTATTGCGTTAAAGCGGGCAAAAGCTTCACGTCCCAATAGTGCATGATAGCTACTTTTGAATGGGGCGATATGGAAGGTTAGCTTTTCGCGGCGGAAGTTGTCGGATGAGCCGAACACAACCTCTAGCAGTAGGGAGCCCGTACAATGGGCATATAGGCCTGGCATTACCCCCTTGAAGGAGGTGTTGCTGTGGCGAATTTTGGTTGGGTCTATCCCTATTTTGCGGATTGTGTCCTGATATAGCAGGTTTAGATCACTACCGCCGTCCATTAGGACTTCTGTGAATTGGAGTCCGTCGATTATAGGATCTAATATCAGGGCAGTCCATCCTGCGTTACAGATACTTCCGAAGTAATCCTGATGATCAAAGTTGATTGGTTTTGACAACCAATGTCGGGATCCGCTGGGATAGGCCGTGCGGTGCGTATTTCTATGGGCGCCGCTCTGATTTTCCCTTTTGTCACTTGAAGTGAGTTTACTGTTTTGACTTCTTGTGGGAAATTCTTTTCTTTTCCGGTGCTCTGCTTGTGGGGTTTGTCATCGTCCTCGCTTGGTGTGTGAAGCCCCTTGTGTTCGGCATTGAGTTTGCCGGACTGCTTGAAGACTCAACAAGCTCTGTGGGTATGGTTTGCAGGCTTCCCGGGGGTACTGTGGATTTGGCATATTTTGTTCAAGATTTTGTTTAAGTTGGATAGCTCGCGCCTGTTATCCTTGAGGGGCAGTTTTTTATGATTCTGCCGAGAGCTTTTGAATCCGGCGTTGACTACCGTGCTCTTTGGGCTATTTCCCCTTGTCCGGCGCTGGTCCTTGCTGCATCGTGGTTTCCAGTTTCTATTTCTGACTTCATATGTACTTGGGTCGCTGGTACTACATCTTGCCAGCCAACTATCCTCTTCCGTGCAAAAGCGGGTCATGAGGCTTGTTAGTGCGGCCATTGTTCTTGGCTTTTCCTGGCCAAGGTGCCTGGCGAGCCATTCATCTCAGACGTTGTATTTGAAAGCTGCTAAGGCTTCAGCGTCCGTAGAGTCGACTATTTGGTTCTTTTTGGTGAGGAACCTGTTCCAGAATTTGTGGGCTGATTCTCCGGGTTGTTGAGTTATGTGAATTAAATCGTCTGCATCCGGAGGGCGGACATAAGTCCCTTGAAAATTTGCTCGAAAAGCATCCTCGAGCTCTTCCCAACTTCCAATGGTATTTTCAGGGAGGCTTTTAAGCCAGTGCCGTGCTGGCCCTTTGACCTTGAGGGGTAAGTATTTTATGGCGTGGAGATCATCTCCTCTAGCCATGTGTATGTGGAGGATGTAATCCTCAATCCAGACTCCCGGGTCTGTTGTTCCGTCGTATGACTCTATGTTTACGGGTTTAAATCCCGCTGGGAATTCGTGATCCAGCACCTCATCGGTGAAACATAGGGGTTGTGCGGCTCCCCTATATTTGGGTGTGCCGTGATGTCCGAATATTTGGCGTGTTGCATTGCTTAGAAGAGCTTGCTTTCTTGGCCCGTAGATGGACCTAAATGGGCCATTCTTTTGATGCGAATCCTTATGCGGATCGCGTGTCGGCTTGTGTGCGGCGCGGTTTGCCGCTCTATGCTTGTCATGTGGTCGTCCATCCGACCGGGCGACCTCTTTGTTCTTTGATTGCGGGGGCTCTAAGGCCTCCTCATCGAATTTGGGCAGTAGTTTCCGCTTCGGGTAGCTCTTTGTTTGGCGACTGTCGCCGTATTTGTCTGCGGTGTTGAATACTTTGCTCCATCGGATTCTGAGTGCATCTTCCGCTGTTTTGAGCTTCCGCTTTTGCTTTTTCAGGCTATGCGCAGTGGCGACGAGCCTTTTGTGGAGGTTCTTCTTCTCCAACAACTTGTCCGGTGTGACATCGTTCGGACTGTTATCTTCGCCAGGGACGGATTGTTTATCCAAGTTGTCCTGTTCGGACAGTTGTTCAATGGCATGTTCGTTGTTCACCGGTTTGACTTGCTCTATGGCTGGGTCTGTATGGCCGCCGTCTTTGTCGAGGCGGGACTTTGTGCGGCGCTTTCGTCGCTGTCTTGACCGCTTTTCGAGGGATTTATCCTTCATAGCGTCCCATTGTTCCTCGTCATCACTTCCTTTAGGTGTATCCACCATGTATACATCGTGAGATGGGGTGGCTGTCCAGTACCCTCTAGGTGCTGGTTCGTGGTTATCTCCTACATCATCGTCCATACTGTCGATGTCTTCGGAGTCGAAATTGAGCACGTCGTTTAAACTTTCGACAGTGGCTATGAAGTGGGTGGTGGGTGGGTGTTGAACTTCTTTGTCGTCCGCATCCCAACTTTCCTGACCATAGTCCGGCCAGGGCTCTCCTGATAGAGAGAGAGACTTTAGTGAATTCAGGATGTCGCCAAGGGGCGAGTGCTGAAAGATGTCCGCGGCAGTGAACTCCATAACCGGCGCCCAATCGGATTTGACTGGCAAGGGCGCGGGAGGTTCGGAGTCCGAAGAGGAGTCTGACACCTTGGAGTCACGGGATTTGCAAAGGACAGGGATGGTGTTCGGCTCAATCGTCATAGAGATCGTAGCCCCCGAGGCGGTGTCCAGCCACTCGTCCTCGATCGGCGAAGTCGGCTCCGAGCTAAGGGTCGGAGCGGACGCTGGTGCGGCCTCCAGGGCACTGTTCGGCGGCAGAGCTAGTTCATACCCACTGAGACAGTGCGGCGTGCTTGGCCGTGGCTCGAATCCGTCGAAGATCAAGTCTCCATGGATGTCAGCCGTGTAGTTCAAACTCCCAAATCTGACCTGATGGCCAGGGGCGTAGCTTTCGA
Source organism: Triticum timopheevii (assembly GCA_963921465.1). NCBI lineage: Eukaryota > Viridiplantae > Streptophyta > Magnoliopsida > Poales > Poaceae > Triticum > Triticum timopheevii. The sequence goes on from OY997272.1 coordinate 502,551,208, forward strand.
TCTGCTCCAGATGGCCAAGTGAATTGGCCCGCAGTGCAAAGCCGCCAAATACGAAGATTTGTCCGGGGAGAAAAGTCTCACCCGGGACCGCGTCGTTGTTGATGATCGAAGGAGCCATCGGGCCTAAAAGTGACGACACGGAGGAACTCTCAATGAAAGCACCAATGTCGGTGTCAAAATCGGCGGATCTCGGGTAGGGGGTCCCAAACTGTGCGTCTAGGTGGTTGGTAACAGGAGACAAGGGACACAGATGTTTTTACCCAGGTTCGGGCCCTCTCGATGGAGGTAAAACCCTACTCCTGCTTGATTAATATTGATGTTATGGGTAGTACAAGAGTAGATCTACCACGAGATCAAAGAGTCTAAACCCTAGAAGCTAGCCTATGGTATGATTGTTGTTCGTCCTACGGACTAAAACCCTCCGTTTTATATAGACACCGGAGAGGGTTAGGGTTACAGAGTCGGTTACAATGGTAGGAGATCTACATATCCGTATCGCCAAGCTTGCCTTCCACGCTAAGGAAAGTCCCATCCGGACACGGGACGAAGTCTTCAATCTTGTATCTTCACAGTCCAGGAGTCCGGCCAACGGTGATAGTTCGGCTATCCGGACATCCCCTAATCCAGGACTCCCTCACATGCATTAGCCCCGGACCTAAATCCGGAGCAGGCTGCATCGCCTAAGGACGGAGGGATGGGCCCCGCCCCGCATGCTGCACATTCATCAGCGGTAGAGCCGAACACAGGCCTCACTTCTGAGGAAGCTTGTAACTCCGGACCCCCGGACTCATACCCGGCTGTTGGTTCCGGTCCGCACACCCTCAAGCCATCCAATCCAGGTTGGGCTCCGGTAGAGGAGTTTACCGCTGCGGATATCTTCCAGCACTCGCCTTTTGGCGACATGCTGAACTCATTAAAATCTCTCTCTCTGGCAGGAGACTCGGAGCGGAACTATGTCCGGCTTGAGTGGGAAGCAGGCAACGAAGGAATTCGCTGCCCACCCACCACCCACTTCATTGCCACGGTCGATGATTTAACCGACGTGCTTGACTTCGACTCCGAAGACATCGACGGTATGGAAGACGATGTAGGAGAAGTACAGGAGCCACCGCTCATAGGACGGTGGACAACCACCTCTTTATACGATATATATATGGTGGACACTCCGAAGGAAACCAATGGCGACGAGGCAACGGAGGATAACCCCTCAGGGAGAAAAGTGAAGCATGGGCGTCGCCAGCGCCGCTCCAAGCCCCACCACAGAAATACCGGCACCGAAGACGAAAACAATCCGGAGGTGCCGAAGATGAATACAACCCTGATCAGCCCACCTTCAAGCAGATCGGCCCGGCCATGATGGGATACTTGGAGAGGGACAACTATACACCCCCCTCCGAAGACAAGGTAAGCCACGGCAATGATGAATTCGGTGTGCCTGAAGATCCAGTGGAACAAGTTTGCTTCAAGCGACGGCTCATGGCCACGGCAAAGAGCCTGCAAAGGAAGCAAGAACATCTTAAAGCTGAACAAGATTTGCTCGTGGATAGGTGGACCAAGATCCTGGCCACCGAAAAATACGGACTCTACCGCCCCGACAAAGGGCACGCGCGGCACAACCGGCCACCTCAACCTGAGCAGGATAACCCAAGGCACACACCCCGACGTCCACATATCACTACGGTCCAAGACAGTAAGAAGGATAACGAAGAGGCATCCTAAAGCCTCGGCGCAGCGGTCATAAGCATCAAGTCAAGGAAGCTGGTGCCATGCCCGGCAACTCCCAGTCCGGTCAACAGACAAAGAGCAACTCAAACCTATCCGGCCCGAGCCACATACTTGATAAACCATGTGAAATTCATGGTACTCCTAGAAGGACGGCAAAGCATACCAATAGAGAATGCCGGATCCTCAAAACAAAGTGACTGGTCGTGTGCCGGAAACAATGAAGGGAGGCGTCTAGTCAAGAGACCCCCCAGAGCACAACAGTACGGCTGATCGCCCCCTATCACACCAACCACAACAATTCAATTGCCGTACCCCTAGACCTAGTAGTCCAGGAAAAGCCCCCACGGGTATGAAACCACAAATAACACCTTCTACAAGATGTCAGGTGCAAAGGCCAAGTTCATTGGCCCACCGCTCTAACGGTTGTTCTTAGATAACCAAAAAATGCCACGCCATCGGCGCATTCCCCTAATACGGTAACCCACCGTATGCTAACGGGATGATCCACGTTGACTAGATTCCATGTGGTAAACCATTAGGCCAACACCGGAGATATAATCATGCCTACGTGCAAGGCCGAACCCCGCCCTTAGAGCGGAAATCATACAGCTGCCGGAGTAGAAAGTCGTGCATGCCTATCAAAATTTTGATATGACAGCCAACTATCCGGACACCAACTGAAGAGTCCGCGCTGCTTCACGGTATAGCAGCTGGGGTCACCAGGGTCCGATCAAGAACCCTTAGACCAACCATAAGAGGATGTTCGGCTGCCTCCAAGCATTTTCCTTCACAAACTAACTTTGATGCAGAACAGGATTGGTGGCGTGGAATCGACCCGGTCACACAAGGATAGGACCATGCAGGTAGAAGGTAGTTCGGATTCACTTTCGATACACTCACAGCCCCCTACAGTCCGGTCATCATAGGTTCCGCCAAAAACCATCTCTTTTCATAATCATAAATCACACTCATATGCATAGCCATATTATCCTGCTACAATGCGTAGACTTAAATAACACGTACCGGCCGTCGTTTATCATCGACGTCTCTTTGCCACAAAACGGCAGCCACACTTCGTGTTACGCCCGGTTATGCCAGGGGCTTCACAATACGGCAATAAAGTCGTACCACCTTTTCGGTCGCTCGGCACCCCGATCTTATAGCACTATATGCATCAGCTCCGAATCATGTCTTGGGTCATTGGTTGGGTTTGCCTAGCTCCCATGTTTTGGTACCTTACGTTCCGTTCCATCGGCTAAGGTAGCGCTGGGAGAACTACTGCGATTGTGTCCCGGTTCTGCCGGACGAGCACCTCAGTAGAGAAAGCCGAAAACTGACTGTCATGATGTAGCGAGAGCTAGTCAGCTGTTCGAGAGGTTGTAAAATCCTTAAATATTTATTCCGCATAACGCCATCATAAATGCAGATTGAGACGGATCGGTCTTCCGATCAGGCGCCAATAGAGCCCCTAGTCCGGCCTTCCGAACACTAGGGGTTGCGCCGACCATACTCGAATTCCTATAGTTAAGTGAGAGTAGTAAAGCCCTATAGTCCGATTGCCTGGTTCGTGGTGAGAAAAACCTCCTTAAAAGGGCCCAACCATGGGATAAAGAGTGTTCAGATATATCCCGAACACCCCCGTATTTTTCATGTGGGGGCAGAAGCCGACGACTGGCCAACTCTCCGAATTTACATACAATAAATAGCCGCACAGGAAGAACATACGTTCAAACAAAACAGGCAATATATAATAAAAGTGCCATTATCCCATATTACAAATATTGGCATGAATGCCCTTAGGGAAATATATTGTCTTTGGTGCACTTATCCACCACAAGGCGGGCCCCCTTCAGTACACCTTCATAGTACAGTTCGGGCTTGCAGTGCTCCTTACCCTTCGGTGGCCCCTCAGTCATCAGCTTCTCCGCATCAAGCTTCCCCCAATGCACTTTTGCATGGGCGAACGCCATGCGCGCACCTTCTATACAGACTGATCGCTTGATAGCATCAAGCCGAGGACAGGCGCCCACAATCCGCTTCACGAGTCCGAAGTAACTACTTGGAATTGGCTCCGCAGGCCACAGCCAGACAACCAAGTCCTTCATGGCTAGTTCGGCCGCCTGGTGCAGTTCGACCAGCTGCTTCAGCTGATCGATAAAAGGCACCGGATAGTTCGGCGCCAAATACTGTGACCAGAAGTTCCTCTCTGCAGACTTCTTCTCCTCGATCCGGTAGAATTGGGCGGCGTTTGATATGCTGCGGGGTAGATCCACAAACGCCCCTGTAAAATCAAGAATTCAGCTTGTCGCTTAGAGTTCTCCCCACTATCTTGTAATAATGGCCATGAATACAACAGGCCTTACCAGCCGCAACTTTCCGGGCCTCCTGAATGTCCCGTACAGCACCTCGGGCTTCTTCCTGAGCATCTTCCGCGGCTTGGAGAGCTTGGGCGAGTTCAGATTCTTTCCCTACTAGACTCTGCTCCAAGCTCTCGCTTTTTGTCACAGCCTCCTGGAGCTCCCATTCAGCTGTGATGACCCTGGCCTCGTGTTTTTCACGAAGCACCTGTTCGGCGGCAGCCTTCTCGTTGGCATCAGCCACAGCCTTATTCAGTGCCTCATATTCGGCACTTGCTCCTAGGGTGTACAACACAAATACTTTTCAATAGGCACAATTACTCATTCGTGCCTAATGCAAGACAATGTCTAAACATACCTTGCTTATCCTCTAATTGCTTATTCACACGGCCAAGTTCTTCCTCGTCCCGTTCCAGGCTCTGCTTCAGTTCGGACACTTCCGCATTATGAGCAGCCATCTTATCCGCAGACGCCTGTTTTCAAACAAAGGGGTATACATCATTAACAAAGGTTCCTACGACAAAAGAGGGTTTGATCCCCTGCCCGGCTCTCTCTCTTTCGCCAGACAGTGTATTAGGGGCTACTACTCATATTATGATGATTCTTCAAAGGTTCCTTAGAAACTATACCTCAAAAGCGTTTATAAGGCCAAGGCAGGACTCATTCAGCCCGCTTTCGGCAGACTGAATCTTTCCAACCACCGTACCCACGAGGGTCCGATGTTCATCGACGATAGACGCGTTCTTCAACGCTGTCGATAGACCGCCCAATAGCTCTGCATGGACAGAGGTTACCGGCGGAGTAGGCAAGTCTCCCTCCGTGGAATGTGGCCGCTCGCCCGATCCTGGAGCCTTAGAGGTCTCCAGGACCTTATCCGGCTGAGGGCCAAACTCGAGATCGCCCCCATCGTCAACACGCCGGGGCCACTGCCCCCATGTGTCCGGCCCCAGAGACATGCCCCCCTGCTCTGGGTCACTTTGAGACGACACCTCGATGTCGCACCTGGACTTTGGAGAAGAAGCCTCCGGAGGCGTCTCGCTCGCTACAACATCCGAGCTTAGTGAATCGTCCGATGAGGACTGTCCGGCAGGAGACCTCGCCGGGCTGTACAAGATATTGTGACGATTAAAACTACTGTAATAGACGGCCCTGGATGCATAGGCGCATTCGGACTTCAGTCACTTCTGATTTTTCCAAGGGCTGGCCCCTGGGATTCCACTCCGGGCTGTTATCGGCAGCCGTGGTGGGTGCCTGTGGGTGGGAACCTCTCCCCCTTTTGGGCAATTCGGCCTCCAGGGACGGGGAAGCCGCCCGCTTCTTCCCACCTTCAGAGTGAGGCTCGTCCTCCTCTGCTTCCTCCTTTTCGTCTTCGGAAGAAGGAGCGTTGTTGGAGTCTTCGGATTTTGCGTCCGAAGCCTCGCGACGATGGAGGCCACTCCGGGTCTTCTTGACCTTCTTGGAGGCCTCCTTTTTTGGTGCCTCATAAGGCGCGGGGACCAGCATCTTTGTCAGAAGAGGTCCGGCCGGTTCCTCCGGCAGCGGGGCCGGATAATGTGTCTGCTCCACCTTCTTTATCCATCCCTGAAGTCACGAAATACGATTAAAATGTCTCCCTCGTGACATGCCAACTGAAGCATGGAGGGACAGAGCGTGGCTGCAACTTACCGGGCTTGCAGAATGGGATAATTGATACCCGCGGTCCTCGGCAGAGCCCGGCCACGATTTGCCAGACTTAAAGAGCACCTTCCAAATATCCTTGTGGGAGGAATCATAGAGCTCCCGAAGGGTTTGGTGCTCGGTTGGGTCGAACTCCCACAAAGTACAGGCTCGACGCTGGCAAGGGAGAACCAGGCGGACTAGCATGACCTGGACTATGTCGACGAGTTTGACGTCCTTGTCGACCATGCTCTGAACGTGCGCCTGGAGCAGTGACAGCTCATCGGATGAGGAGCAGTTCAGGCCCTTCTTAGGCCAGGACGTGAGCCGTAGTGGGGCTCCGGATCCGAATTCAGGAGCTGTAGCCCACTTTTTGCCACGTGGTTCGGTGATATAGAACCACTGCTGCTGCCACTCCTTGACGGAGTCGTTGAAGGCGCCCTTCGGCCAAACGACCTTGGGCATCTTGCTCACCATGGCGCCGCCGCACTCGGCGTGTTCGCTGCTCACCACCTTGGGCTTCACATTGAAAATCTTCAGCCACAGGCCGAAGTGAGGCGAAATCTGGAGAAAGGCCTCGCACATGACGATGAACGTCGAGATATTGAGGAAAGAGTTGGGGGAAATATCATGAAAATCAATCCCATAGTAATACATGACTTCTTGAATGAATGGGTGAAGGGGAAACCCAAGCCCGCGGACAAAATGGGGAAGGAACACGACTCTCTCGTAAGGCCCCGGAGTAGGGACAAGTTGTCCCACCGGTGGGAGATGGTGGCCAATTTTCTTGGCCAGATACCCGGCCTCCCGGAGCTTCTTAATATCCTTCTCCCGGACGGTAGAGGCCATCCATCTGCCTCTTGCTCTAGATCTGGACATCTTTGGAAAACCTCTCTTCGATGGAAAAGAAGAGTGCTTGGGCATTAGGGCTCGAACAGAGGGGAATGAGCTAGCGGAAGTAGAAGGCGTGGGTAAAGAGGAAGAGACCTTATCTCTTTATAGAGATGGTATAGGCTTTTTGCGCCTCCCCACTTGCCTGGTGGAACCCGCACACCTCCCACTCGCCGTGATTAGCGCTGCAGTTGGATTACCCATACCCGTATTGACGAGAATCCTGTAATAAGGGGACACAATCTCTGCTTTGACAAGACGTGTCAAGGAAACCGCCTCGCAATATGCGCTATTGCTGGTTGAAGGAAAACGGTTCGAATAATGACCCGATCATAGTGACATTTTACGTCTAAAAAGTTGTCAGTAGAGTACGTTTGTGAAACATCGTTCCCTCTACGATGATATACAAAGATCATTTGGCAGATTCGGACACGGTCTACGTGTTCGTTAATAACCTTGGAGTATTCGGAAGGAGGAACCCGCCTTGCAATGCCGAAGACAGGACTGCACGCCGGACTAATCGTCATTGAAGCCTGGTTCAGGGTCTACTGAGGGAGTCCTGGATTAGGGGGTATCCGGACTGCCGGACTATATACATCGTTCGGATTATTGGAGTGTGAAGATACAAGACTCAAGACTCTGTCCCGTGTCCGGATGGGACTCTCCTTTGTGTGGAAGACAATCTTGGCGATCCGGATATTATATTTCCTTCCTTGTAACCGACTCCGTGTAAACCCTAGCCCTCTCCGCTGTCTATATAAATCGGAGAGGTTGGTCCTTAGAAGGCCGATCACAATTAAAATCATACCATCATAGGCTAGCTCCTAGGGTTTAGCCTCTACGATCTCATGGTAGATCTACTCTTGTACTACTCATATCTTCAATATTAATCAAGCAGGAAGTAGGGTATTACCTCCATCGAGAGGGCCCAAACCTGGGTAAACATTGTGTCCCTTTCTTCCTGTTACCATCAGCCTAAGACGCACAGATCGGGACTCCCTACCCAAGATCCGCCGGTTTTGACACAGACACCCACTTCCTTCAAGGGAACACAAGCTCAAGATGATCTGCCACCACAATACCACAAGCTAAAAAGGCAAGTACAAGATTCAAGAAGAGATTGATTCATTTGAAGAAGCTCCTAAGGCCATGGGCAAGTGGGTTCCCAAGACTACATCAAGTTCTACTTCATCAAGTACGACTACAGCTCCAAGGATTCCCATCAAGTTGATGTGGATACCAAAGAACAAGAACTGGAGTGTTCTTGAGGGTGACTCCGCCAACATACTTCACTCACATTCATTTTGGCAAGGACAAGTGCAATCAACTTCCATATTTGCCCTAGTTCATGGAGTCACAAACCCTCTTGTTGGTAAGACAAGGGACAAGGTAACCTAATGCTTTCATGGACATCATCCTATGTGTGTTTCACTCTATGTCTATGGATATCCTCATGTGTTCCTTGTGGGACTAACGCATGTAGGTATTGAAAGTGCCACCCACTCCAATGGATTGCTCCAAATGATCTACATCAACATTGATCATCCACATCTTCATCACCTACATGAATTCATCATCGACAAAACCCAAGGTTAGTTCATCCCTCTAAGGGGGGATATCACATCTAGTGGGAGCTTTGCTCTAAGAATTGAGCTAGGCAACTCTAATGGTGTGAACACAACAATGCTTTAAGTAAAAGTGGTAACCCCACTTGTGCTTAAACGATGAGTATGACCTATGATCAAATGTTCTCATTTGACTCCTAAGTCAATATTCTCATATATAGATGACCTAGTCATCACCAATTTCTTGGTAGATGCTAGAGGGTTTGTGCATGCTTGCCACATGTTTTATTTGCCATCTTATTGTGTGAGCATGTTGGCTGCATAATTTTCTCCATTCGAGGATATCCATTTGTTGCTTTGATTGTTTGTTTTTTCTTTTTGCCAAATGGATGGACAAGAATTCCTAAGTATTCCCTCTAGCTATCTATGCTTTTTCTCGTCTCAAACTCTATTCATGCTACATCACAAAGTTTGAATAAGTCGAATTCGGACCCTCTGGGTGAGGAGCACTCGGAGCCACTGATCCGTCAAGGGCTTAACTTCCAAAACCTCTTAATACTTTTCAGTCAAACCAACTCACTCCTACTCAGTCTCACCAAACTTATTAAGTTGATCTAGGTTTTCAATCTTGGTGCTACCGATTTGAACAATTCGGTCACACCGAGTTGCAGCAACTGCTAATAGTTTTGCATCTTGGTGCCACTGAGTCAGTCCACTCGGTCACACCGACTGGGTATATATACCACAAGTTGAAATTTTGGAAACTCCTCCAAACCTCTCGACCGTGCCTCCCAGCACTGCCGCCCCCTTGGTCTCCAGATCATCGCCATCATCGCCAGTGACCTCCTGCCACTGGTCTCCGCCACCGTCAACGGAATCCTCATCACCGTCACCGCCGTAGCAAGCCTGTCGCCAACTTAGGGTACGGATTTGACCCCTTTTGTTCTTTCCATAACTTCGATTCTTGCACAAAGTACAATGCCTATGTTCTTCCCATGTATGAGATTGATCCATCCACCAAAAGAATTTCATAGAATAGATTTGATGCAAAAATTTAGTGTTAGGTTTCTGCCAAACTCATCTCGGACCGACCGATCTGAGGATCTCGGTCACACCGATTGCCCCTGGCCATTGCACAAGTAAACTCGGTTTGACCGAAGTGTACTGATCGGTGCGACCGAAATCACTTTCTCTATGAAACCCTAGCATCTCGGAGTCACCGAACTGCATCTCGGTCTGACTGAACCTGCAAGTTTAGACGCTGATCAGTGCTTCGGTGTCACCGAGTTTGTCAAATCGGTAGCTCCGAAATGCTTTCTGCAAAAAACTAAAATTAAGTTTCTGATTCAATATTTTTGCAAAACAAGTTGTACTTTGTGATGCTCATCCACTCTATCTATACCCAACTATTCATAGGGTCAGTTTCAGCATGTCAGAGGGCAGTGACAACCAGAACAAGTCTGAAGAGCAGGTCAACCTCAGTGAGGGCACTAGTCCCTCATGCAGTTATGATGAGGGGAGCATAAGAACTCCCAGCAATTTGCCCAAGGCAGCCACCAGAACAAGGAAGAAGAGAACATCTGATTCTGAGGATGAGAACTTTGTCATTGAGGAGGAAGTGACCTCCAAGAAAGTGATAAAGAAAGAGTATGTTCTTGCTGCAATCAAGCCTGGAATGCAGAAGAAGGCTCCTTCTAAGAGAGTTCCGATGTCAAAAGCCAGAGCCTCAACTCAAGCTGCTGCTGCTGCTGCACCAAGTGGTGCTGGTGAGAAGAAGAAGGAAATAAAAAGAGGAAGATGGTGCAAGCTAGTTGATCCAATGGCTGAATTTGAAAAGCACACATCTGAGGAAGAGGAGGAGGAAGAAGAGCCTATTCCACCTCCACCAAAGACTCAGAAGCTTATGGGGATTCCATAAGGACTGGGGCTGCCCCATCTAAGCCCAAGTCTGCCCCAAGCCTTCAGCTCAAGCTCAAGCCCCCAAGACAACTGCACCAAAGAGATCAACAAGAAACATCCCAGCTGCTGAGAAGAATAAGGCCCCAATGCCTGAAGCTCAAGAAGATGATGAGCCACTAGCGCTCAGAAAGCTGAAGCCCAAGATTCCAGATCATAGTGATGATCATCTAGTGGCAGAGAATATGAAAGTGAGAAAGGACGCAGGTCTGAGACTTTGGAGACAGACTAATCCCTATGCCACTAGGAGGAGAACTATTGCAGACTACCGCTTTCACATAAAGGAACAACATGATTTCTATGAGACAGTCTTGTTGGACAAGAAGCCCATAGTTTGTGACATGAAATGGGTTCACTAGAAGTACATTGATGATAATGAAGGCTATTTCATAGGTGTGCATGAGAGTGATGACCCACAAGTATAGGGGATCTATCGTAGTCCTTTGGATAAGTAAGAGTGTCGAAACCAACAAGGTGCAGAATGAAATGACAAGCGGTTTTCAGCAAGGTATTCTCTGCAAGCACTGAAATTATCTATAAGAGATAGTTTTGTGATAAAATAATTCATAACGGGTAACAAGTAACAAGAGTAACTAAGGTGCAGCAAGGTGGCCCAATCCTTTTTGTAGCGAAGGACAAGCCTAGATGAATTCTTATATAATGCAAAGCGCTCCCGAGGACACATGCGAATTACTCTCAAGCTAGTTTTTATCATGCTCATATGATTCGAGTTCATTACTTTGATAATTTGATATGTGGGGGGACCGGTGCTTGGGTGTTGTCCTTACTTGTACAAGCCTCCCACTTATGATTGACTCCTCTTGCAAGCATATGGATCCAAATCAGCCCCTTACGAAGCAACGCATAAACTAGGGTTTAAGCTTCTGTCACTCTAGGAACCCATCATCTACTTATTACTTCCCAATGCCTTCCCCTAGGCCCTAATCATGGTGAAGTGTCATGTAGTCGACGTTCACATAACACCACTAGAGGAAAGACAACATACATCTCATCAAAATATCGAACGAGTACAAAATTCAGATGATTACTTATAACAAGACTTCTTCCATGTCCTCAGGAACAAACGTAACTACTCACAAAGCATATTCATGTTCATAATCATAGGAGCATTAATTATCATTAAGGATCTAAACATATGATCTTCCACCAAATAAACCAACTAGCATCAACTACAAAGAGTAATTAACACTACTAGCAACCCACAGGTACGAATCTAAGGTTTTGAGACAAAGATCGGATATAAGAGATGAACTTGGGTTTGAGAGGAGATGGTGCTGGTGAAGATGTTGATGGACATTGACCCCCTCTTGATGAGAGGATCATTGGTGATGACGATGGCTTCGATTTTCCCCCTCCGGGAGGGAAGTTTTCCTGGCAGAACAGCTATGCCGGAGCCCTAGATTGGTTCTTCCGAAATTCCGCCTTCAGACGGCGGCACTTCATCCCAAAAGCTTCCTCTTGATTTTTTCCAGGTCAAAACACATCATATAGAAGAAGATGGGTAACAGAGGCCTGCTAGGGGCCCACAAGGCAGGGGGCACGCCCAAGGGGTAGGGCGCGCCCCCACCCTTGTGGCTCCCTAGTGAGGCCCCTCTGGTACTTTCTTTGCCCAATATTTTTAAATTTCAAAATGACTCTCCATAAATCTTCAGGACTTTTGGAGTTGTGCAGAATAGGTCTCTAATATTTGCTCCTTTTCCAGCCCAGAATTCCATCTGCCGGCATTCTCCCTCTTCTTGTAAACCTTGTAAAATAAGACAGAAAAGGCATAAGTATTGTGCTATAATGTGTAATAATAGCCCATAATGCAATAAGTATCAATATAAAAGCATGATGCAAAATGGATGTATCAACTCCCCCAAGCTTAGACCTTGCTTGTCCTCAAGCGAAAGCTGATATCGAAAAATATGTCCACATGTTTAGAGATAGAGGTGTCAATAAAATAAAATACGTACATGAGCGCATCATGATCATCTTTAGTACAACAACATATATTGTCATATAATTTCTTATCCTAAAGTAACAATTCATTCACAAGGTAAAGTATGAATCAAAAACTTCATTGAAAACTAACAAACTATGATCTCAGTCATTGAAGCAATTGCAATTTATCATAACATCGGAGAGAGTCAATTTAAGAGCTTTTCAGCAAGTCCACATACTCAACTATCCTTTAGTATTTCACAATTGCTAACACTCACACGATACTTATGGGTTCAAAGCCTTCGTCGTACACAGAGAAAGATAGGGTCTTATAGTTTCACCTCCCAACCTTTTACCTCAAAGGTAATGTCAACAATAATACTTTATGATAACCTACATCCGAGTGGATATATATATCTGGATCTTTCTCCCAAAACATAGTGCTTGCCAAAAGGAAAAAAAGTGTAAAAAGGAAAGGTGAAGATCACCATGACTCTTGTATAAGGGTAGAAGATAAAAGTAAAAGATAGGCCCTTTGCAGAGGGAAGCAGAGGTTGTCATGCGCTTTTATGGTTGGATGCACAAAATCATAATGTAAAAGAACGTCACTTTATATTGCCACTTGTGATAAATAACTTTATTATGCAGTTCGTTGCTTTTATTTCTTCCATATCACAAGTTCGTATAAAGCTTATTTTCTTCACACTAATAGATCATACATATTTAGAGAGCAATTTTTATTGCTTGCACCGATGACAACTTACTTGAAGGATCTTTCTCAATCCATAGGTAGATATGGTGGACTCTCATGGCAAAACTGGGTTTAAGGGATATTTGGATGCACAAGTAGTATCTCTACTTGGTACACAATATTTGGCTAGCATAAGAGAGAAAAGCAAGCTCAACATGTTGGAGGATCCATGACAATATAACTTCTATTCGGATATAAGAAAACATAACCCATTATGTTGTCTTCCTTGTCCAACATCAACTTTTTGGCATGTAATATTTTAATGAGTGCTCACAATTACAAAAGATGTCCAAGATAGTATATTTATATGTGAAACCTCTCTTTCTTTATTACTTCCTATTAACTGCAACAATGACCAAAATATAATTGTCAACTCTCAACAAATTTTACTCATCACACTCTTTATATGTGAAGTCATCACTCTCCATAAGATCATTATATGATCTTTTTATTTCTTTTTATTCTTTCTCTTATTTATTCCCTCAAGATCATAGCAAGAAAGCAAAACCCTCACCTCAAAACTACTCTATATTATATATAACTCACGAACTCGACTAAAAGATAGATATCAAAACAAAACTCAAAGCCAAATCATACTAAAATTTTATTCTACTAGATCAAGATATAACCAAAATGATCGAACTAAGAAAAACGATAAAAGTAGAGGTGTGATGGTGATACGATACTGAGGCACCTCCCCCAAGCTTGGCAGATGCAAAGGGAGTGCCCATACCCATGTATTTAGGTCTCTTTCTTCGGAGGTGGTGATGATGGAGTTGTTGATGATGAAAGAATCTTATCCTTTGTCTTCCAAGGCATAGGTTCACCATCGTAAAAAAAGATGAACGAGTCTCCGGGATCCTCAAATCTGCAGCCAAACTGATCTTCCTAAATCTGTATTCATACGCACAATTTTGGTTTTGCAGGTCATAGATCTGGGCTTGGAGATGCTCGATTTTCTCATGAAGCTTGAAGATGGCCTCCCCGATGTTCTTGGCATCTAACTTGTGACCATTGGTAAATTTAGCGATCATCATGTGATTGGCGTTGAGTCCATGTTCCACCATCCCTCGGCACTTGAAGACTTGTTGCTCCATTGCTTCGAGCCTTGTCTCCATGCTTCCGGTCTTCTTCGGCCTTTCAACATCGCAGATGTACAACACCCTCTCACTCATCTCAATGGGTTGAGGGTGTTGCGGCACCTCCGCGATGTAAGGGTTGATGACCTTCTCGAAAAACTTGTCCTTGGGGGCACTTGGAGACATCATGGTGATCTAGATCTGTCAGAAAAACAACTCAAAATAAGAACAGAGGATTTTGTCGTGGTACAGTGATCAAAACCTTTGGGAGATTATATAATGAATTTTTACCAACCAAAAGAAGTATTGCGCAAGGAAACATAGTTCGGAGGGCACACGAGGTGGCGATAAGGTACATGGGTGCGCCGAGGGGGGGTAGGGCACGCCCCCTGCCTTGCCGCTTCCTCGTGCACTCTTTGGACTGCTTTTAATTTTCCGGATTTTTAAATATTCCAAAACGGAGAAAAATTTTCATTACAACAGTTTTGGAGTCGGTTTATGAAGGAAATATGCCCTAGATGCTATAATAAAGTTGTCATTTTATATTTCCTTATCTCATGATAAATGTTTATTATTCATGCTAGAATTGTATTAACCAGAAACTTGATACATGTGTGGATACATAGACAAAACACAGTGTCCCTAGTAAGCCTCTAATAGACTAGCTCGTTAATCAAATATGGTTAAGTTTCCTAACCATAGACATGTGTTGTCATTTGTTGAATGGGATCACATCATTAGGAGAATGATGTGATGGACAAGACCCATTTGTTAGCTAGCATTACGATTGTTCAGTTTTATTGCTATTGCTTTCTTCATGTCAAATACATATTCCTTCGACTATGAGATTATGCAACTCCCGGATACCGGAGGAATGCCTTATGTGCTATCAAATGTCACAACGTAACTGGGTGATTATAAAGTTGCTCTACAGGTATCTCTGAAGGTGTTTGTTGGGTTGGCATAGATCGAGATTAGGATTTGTCACTCCGAGTATCGGAGAGGTATCTCTGGGCTCTCTCGGTAATACACATCATAAGAAGCCTTGCAAGCAAAGTGATTAATGAGTTAGTTGCAGGATGATGTATTACGGAACAAGTAAAGAGACTTGCCAGTAACGAGATTGAACTAGGTATGAAGATACCGACGATCGAATCTCGGGCAAGTAACATACCAATGACAAAGGGAATAACGTATGTTGTCATAATGGTTCGACTGATAAAGATCTTCATAGAATATGTAGGAGCCAATATGAGCATCCAGGTTCCGCTATTGGTTATTGACCGAAGAGGTGTCTCAGTCTTGTCAACATAGTTCTCGAACCCGTAGGGTCCGCACGCTTAACGTTCGATGACGATTTTGTATTATATCAGTTATGTGATTTGGTGACCGAATTTTGTTCAGAGTCCTGGATGAGATCACAGACATGACAAGGAGTCTCGAAATGGTCGAGAGGTAAAGATTGATATATAGGACAATGGTATTCAGACACCAGAAATGTTCCGGAGGGTACCGGGTACATATCGGGTCACCGGAAGGGGTTCTGGGCACCCCCCCAACAAAGATATGGGCCTAATGGGCCAAGAGGGGAAACACAGTAGCTAGCAGGGCCTCCTGCGCCCCCCATATGGGACGCACTTAAGGGGAAGTAAAGAGGGGAATATAGAAAGGAAGGGGAGGGATTCGGCCTCCCCCTTCCTTCCCTCCTCCCTCCTCCTTCCTTTCCCCTCCGGTGAATAAGGAAGGGGGAGGCCAAATTGGGGGAGGCACCCAACTAGGGTTCCTCCTACTTGGGGAGCCCCCTGCTGCTCCCCTCCCTCTCCCACCTATTTATACATGGGGAGGGGGCGCCTAGAACATACAACAACATCTGTTAGCCGTGTGCGGCGCCTCCCTCCACAGATTACACCCTCGGTCATATTCTCATAGTGCTTAGGCGAAGCCCTGCGCGGATCACTTCACCATCACCGTCACCACGCCATCGTGCTGACGGAACTCATCTACTTCCTCGACACTTTGCTGGATCAAGAGTTCGAGGGACGTCATCAAGCTGAACATGTGTAGAACTCGGAGGTGTCATAGGTTCGGTGCTTCATTGGTAGAAACGAGTAGAAGTTCGACTACATCAACCACGTTGTTAAACGCTTCTGCTTTCGGTCTATGAGGGTACGTAGACACACTCTCCCCCTCTCGTTGCTATGCATCTCCCAGATAGATCTTGCATGAGCATAGTTTTTTTTTGAAATTGCATGCTACGTTTCCCAACAGTGGCATCCGAGCCAGGTCTATGTGTAGATGATATGCATGAGTAGAACACAAAGAGTTGTGGGCGGTGATCGTCATATTGCTTACCACCAATGTCTTATTTTAATTTGGCAGTATTGTTGGATGAAGCGGCGCGAACCAACCTTACATGACCACGTTCATGACACTGGTTCCACCGACAAACATGCAACTAGTTTTGCATAAAGGAGGTTGGCGGGTGTCTGTTTCTCCTATTTCAGTTGAATCGAATTTGACTGCGGCCGGTCCTTGTTGAAGGTTAAAACAGCAAACTTGATAAATCGCCATTGTGGTTTTTGTGCCGTAGGTAAGAATGGTTCTTGCTAGAAGCCCATAGCAGCCATGTAAAACTTGCAACAACAAAGTAGATGAGGTCTAACTTGTTTTTGCAGGGCATGTTGTGATGGGATATGGTCAAGACATGATGTGATATACGTTATTGTATGAGATGATCATGTTTTATAAAAGTTATTGGCAACTGGCAGGAGCCTTATGGTTGTCGCTTTATTGTATGAAATGCAAACGCCATGTAATTGCTTTACTTTATCACTATGCATTAGCGATAGTTTTAGAATCAATAGTTGGCGAGACGATCGCGATGCAACGATGGAGATCAAGGTGTCAAGCCGGTGACAATGGAGATCATGATGATGCTTTGAAGATGGACATCAAAAGCACAAGATGATGATGGCCATATCATGTCACATATTTTGATCGCTTGTAATGTTTATCTTTTAGGCATCTTATTTTGCTTTGTACGATGGTAGCATTATAAGATGATCCCTTAACTAAATTTCAAGGTATAAGTGTTCTCCCTGAGTATGCACCATTGCCATAGTTCTTCGTGCGGAGACACCACATGATGATCGAGTGTGATAGGCTCTACATTCACATACAACGGGTGCAAGACAGTTTTGCAGATGCTGAATACTCAAGTTAAACTTGACGAGCCTAGCATGTACAAACATGGCCTCAGAACATCGGAGACCGAAAGGTCGAACGTGAATCATATAGTTGATATGATCAACATAGAGATGTCCACCATTGATGACTACTCCATCTCACGTGATGATCGGACATGGTTTAGTTGATTTGGATCACGTATCATTTAGATGACTTGAGGGATGTCTTTCTAAGTGGGAGTTCTTAAGTAATTTGATTATTGAACTTTAATTTATCATGAACTTAGTCCAGATAGTATTTGCAAATCATGTCGTAGATCAATAGCTTACGATGTAGCTCCCCGTTTATTTTTTGATATGTTCCTAGAGAAAAATAAATTGAATGACCATAGTAGCAATGATGCGGACTTGGTCCGTGATCTGAGGATTATCCTCATTGTTGCACACAAGAATTATGTCCTTCATTCACCGCTAGGTGACATACCTATTGCAGGAGCTGATGCAGATGTTATGAACATTTGGCAAGCTCGATACGTTGACTACTTGATAGTTTAGTGCACCATGCTTTACGGCTTAGAATCGAGGCTTCAAAAATGTTTTGAACGCCGCGGAGCATATGAGATGTTCGAAGAGATGGAATTCATATTTTAGACTCATGCCCGTGTTGTGAGGTATGAGACCTCTGGCAAGTACTTTGCATACAAGATGGAGGAGAAGAGCTCAGCTAGTGAGCATGTGCTCAGAATGTCTGGGCACTACAATCGCTTGAATCAAGTGGGTGTTAATCTTCCAGATAAGACAGTGATTGACAGAGTTCTCTTGTCACTATTACCAAGCTACTAGAACTTTGGGATGAACTATAATGTGCAAGGGATAACGAAAAAGATTCCTGAGCTCTTCGCGATGCTGAAATCGGTGAAGGTAGAAATCAAGAAAGAGCATCAAGTGTTGATGGTTAACAAGACCACTAGTTTTAAGAAAAAGGGCAAATGAAAAGAAAGGGAACTTCAAGAAGAATGACAAGCAAGTTTCCACTCCCATGAAGAAGCCCAAAGCTAGACCTAAGCCTGAAAATAAGTGCTTATACTGCAAAGGATATGGTCGCTGGAAGTTGTCGGATTACGGGTTAAGTAAACCCTTGAGAGGTTCAGACTCTGTGGTGTGTGCGGAAATCTCAACCTACCCAGCCTGCCTACTCGCGATCCTCCTAAGCCTAGCGCGACAAGCTCAAAGAGACATAATAGTTTATCCTGGTTTGGGCCACCTTGCGGTGTAATACCCTACTCCAGCGTTTTGGTGGATTGCCTCGGAGGGCTGAGGATGAATAGTATAATGGATGAACTGGCCTCAAGAGGTGAGGTATTCTTGATCTCAAGGGAGCTGGCATGGTGTGAGCTAGTTCGGCTTATCTTGCCTCTATGGTGGCGGCTAGTCCTATTTATAGTGGCCTTGGTCCTCTTCCCAAATGTTGGCGGGAAGGGATCCCACAAGGGCCGCATTTGAAATGGGACAAGTAGTACAACTTATCCTGACAAAAGTAGTCTTCGCCTGCGAAAAGCCTCTGGTCGTGACGCTGCGGTGGCCTCGTCGATGACCTTTGTCTTGCCGTCCTGGCGGTCTAGGTCTCGTTGCACCAGAATGGAAACCTTTGGTTGATTCCTCAGGACTCCACGCCTATGGCTTGCCTCCTTTGCACCGAAGAGGAAACCTGCACTCTGCGTCCACCTGGCGCCCGCCTGGCCTTGGTCGTCATGGCTCACGTCAGCTGAGCCTCGTGAGCTAAACCTTGCATATAACTCTCCACCTCTCCCGAGCAAGCCTGAGGAGGTTGATCTCCTCGGGGGTCTTGGTGTCATATTCCTCGCAAGGCTTGGCCCCTCGTGAGGGTCTTGAGTTGTTGATGCCGAAGCTGGGCCATACCAGGGCGTTGATGGAGCCACGTGGTGGGCCGCAGGCAGACATGACTGGATACCCCCATATATAGGACGCCGGGAGTAGCCCCTGGGCCCAAGGCGCACTCGGACTTGGCTTCCAGGCGAAGCCAAAGGGCAAGTGCGGGGCACCGCGGGCCCTAACCGCCTGCAGCCTTGATGACGCATGGCGATTGATGGGACGTGGGTGACTCCGCTTCCCCACGCTACCTTGGCAACTGTCTCCATATGACAAAAGGGTTGCCATCCACCGCCAGGCTTTCATTGCCTCTCCTTCGTCTTGCTCCAGATCCCCTTCTCCTAGCAGCGGAAGAACTCACCAGATGTGCCGATTTTCCCCTCCAATCATTTTCTCCATGGCCGCTGAGAAGACCACGGCCTTAGCTTCAGCTGCCGGCTCCGCCTGGTACGAGCCGGCGCTGCTTGCGCCATCCGTTGCGGGGAAGAAGCTCTAGACCGCACTCCTCCTGACGGCGAGTGAGGACAACGAGTGGAAGGGGACGGTGCTTCGGGTCGCCACCGCCACGCTGGAGCCCGCTGACAGCACTTTCTTTGCTTTCATCCTGCACAACCTCTACTCGGGGCTAGTGCCCCCATTCTCCCGCTTCTTCTACGCCGTTCTTCATCACTATGGCCTCCACGCGCTCCACATTCATGCCAACTCCATCCTCCTCCTGTCCATTTTCACCTTCTACTGTGAGGCGTTCATGGGGGTGATGCCCTCCGTCGCCATGCTCCGCCATTTCTTCTTCCTTCGCATGACTGGCGACCATCCGGTTGGGTGCATCGGTTTCGTTGCGGCGCGGGGTGGTAACATGATCTCCCGCGCCAGGAAGAAGATGAAGGATGCCCTGAAGTGGTGGGTTCTGATGGATGACAAGTGCTCCCAGAGCTTGTTGGAGCTGCCGACCAAACTCCCCATCTCTGAGAAGGGGTGGTATTCTGAGAAGATCACTGACCCCTCCCTGAAGCCATTGGTGAAGAAGATGGAGGAGGACCTGAAGAGCGAGAAGCTGACGGGGGCCATGTTCATCAAGGAGTTCTTGACGCAGCGCATTGCACCGCTCCAAGATTGCTCCCGCCCCTTGTGGAAGCTTGGGGGCGTCGACGACAAGATTTGCCTGTGCCAGGATGCCCTTCTCGAGGAGGAGCTGAGAAAGGTGTTGCTTTACTTGACGGGGAAAGATCCGAGCAACCCTCTGGAGGATTGGCTCCCGTTGTACTGCCGAGTCGACAGGGAGGACGTCGCTGCTGCCATGCCGGTCTTTGATGAGTTTGGGCTTGTGCGGGTGGGGCCTCTCCTGCCGCCTATCGCCTTGGTGCACCTGTCGTCCGACGACCAATCCTCCGAATCCACCGAGGAAAAGGTTGTGGAGGAATCCTCTACCGCTCCTCCATGACTTCCCTGACGATGATGATGATGATGAGCCTCTGGTGGTCAAGGTGCCTCGCGCTTCCGGAGTCACCACAAGATCTGGGGTGTCCTCTTCAAAGCAGCCCAAGCGGATGGCCACGAAGAAGGGCAGGACCATGCTGATTCGTCCAGGCAGCGTTCCGCCTTCGTCGACGGTGTCCCGAGTGGCGCCAACAACGAGTTCTCTTGCTCCCAAGAGTTCAGCACCGGCTACCCTGCCTCAGCACCCGGTGCTGAGCCTGAAGAGGAGCTATGTCTTCGCCGGTCAGTAAGTCTTTTCCTTACCCTTGCTTGTTGATTCTTGAAGCAATGCTTGGCGTCTTCATCTGTTATTTGGCAGCATTCGTCAAAGAAGCAGAAGGAGGGCACGGAGGTCGCCGTGGTTGAAGGCGCCGGAGTGGCTGCTGCGGCCCAGGTGAAGGAGAGTGCCATAGCCCTTGCGGCTCTGGAGGTGGTGCCGTCTCCCCAGGGCGAGGAAGCCCGTCCTCAGGAGGTTCCAGTGCGCTTGGCGAGGCTGACCCCACCGGCGCCCATCCTTGCCGTGGCTGCCGAGGTTGACCAGCCTCCGGAGCCCCCCGGTCCTTCCTGAGGCTGAGGTTTCTTTTGTCTTGCCGCCGAGGGTGTCTTCTCCCTTGCCCAGCGTGCGGCCGAGCCGCGGCGCTCCTGCCACCTCCGGGGCACTGGAGGAGGCAAGGGCGTCACTGAACCTCCTCCAGGGTGAACTTCGGGGTCCGGATCGTCACTCGGTGCAGGGACGCCTAGGGCTGATTTCTGGTTGGCTCCAAGCCGACGCGTCTGTCCGCGCGGCCTGGGGCTCTACGGAGGAAGCCCACAAGGTGCTCGGGGTGGTTGCCACCGCGTGCGACTTGGTGCGGAAGGAGGCCACAGAAACTGAGGACGGTGCCACGTGGTGGAGGCTGAACTGAAGGCTCTTCAGGATCAGTAGGCTACCTAGGCCAGCCAGCTCCAGGAGCATGAGGAGAAGCTGAAGGCCCAGGAGGCTGCCGTCACCGATCGAGACGCCGAGGTGAAGAAGGCGGCCTTGGAGCAGGCTGCGGAGCATGACCGCCTGACGAAGCTGAAGGAAGAGGTGCAGGCAGCCCAAGCGGCCTTTGCCGGGGCCAAGGAGGCGGCCGCCATGGAGCGCAGCACCCTTGCCTCTCTTGAGGCGAGGTTCCACAAGGCTTAGCGCTTGCTCTTTGGGGACGATCCCTTGAAGAAGGTGACGGTGATGACCCCAAGGGACAACCCTCCTGGTTTGCTCCCTGAAGTCTTGGCGGTGCTCGAAGATGTTGTAGACGGGTTTGCCTCTTTGGTAGAAAGTGAGGCGCGCTCACTTTCTTCCTTAGCCCTTACGTGCGTCTTCAGCCATCTCTATCTCTAGGACGCTGGCTTCAACTTCTCCTACTTCCTTGCTCCAGTGGACACCGATTCCCAGGACGCTACCGCTGCCGCCGTGAAGAGCTCTGTGGACGCCATGTTGAGTAAGTTTCTGGTCATCGATCCTTCGACCGAGGCTGAGGGGAAAGGCGATGCGCCTGGCGACGAGGCTCCGCTGGCGGGTGACGGTGATGCCCAAGTATGAAGAGGTGGCCCGGCGACGTAGCTCTTTCCTACTTGTCCTGCATCATGTAAAATGCTTCGGGGAGGCGTTTTAAAACTGCTTGCCTGGAACAATATGTTTTGTAATAAATAAATTATTT
Source organism: Triticum timopheevii (assembly GCA_963921465.1). NCBI lineage: Eukaryota > Viridiplantae > Streptophyta > Magnoliopsida > Poales > Poaceae > Triticum > Triticum timopheevii. The sequence goes on from OY997272.1 coordinate 502,573,365, forward strand.
TCCCTCGAATTTTCCATTCGCTTTGTTGTTCTGCGTCAGCAGAGCCCGGTCCCGTGCATACCTCAGCCGCCGTTGGGTCATCCGGATCGCCAGGACGAGCCCAAGGGGTGAGAGGCTACGTGACCAGTTAGGATCCTGAGACGCAATGCTCAGGAGTCCTCCTTGACGTGCGAACAGCTTAGGAAAAGGTGCGGAAGCAAGCCTTGATGTTCTGCATTGGCAGGGCCCGGCCCCGCGCATGACTCAGCCGCCGTTAGGTCGTCCAGATCGCCGGGACGAGACCAAGGAGTGAGGGGCTACATGACCAGTTAGGACCCTGAGACGCGATGCTGAGGAGTCCCCCTTGACGTATGAACGGCTTGGAAAGGAAGGGCGAAACTCAGGTCCTTGGAGTTTTGCATCGGCAGGGCCCGGCCCCGCGCATGCCTCTGCTGCCGCTGGGTCATCTGGATCACCAGGATGAGCCCAAGGGGTGAGGGGCTACGTGAATAGTTAGGCTCCTGAGACGCGATGCTCAGGAGTCCCCCTTGACGTACGACTGACCGTCATACCTTCTCCTTGCCGAGCTCTCGCTTGGGAGGGGTGCGCGAAGACCAGGCTCGTGAGGCCTAGCGAGGTGGGGTACGCTAGGCGTGACCTGAGCGTAGCCCCCGTGCCCAGCCCCCTCGTGCTACCCTCCCGAGAGAGAGCAGCGCGGTGAGGCTGGTCACTGAGCCCGGAGGCTCCCTGAGCTTAATGCGGCCGCGAGGCCACCCCCAGTTGTTTATCACCAGCGCGGAGCATAGCGCTTCTGCTCTTGCACAGGCATAGCCACTCCTCGGCAGTGTCGACTGCCAACACGGAGCATGGTGCTTCCACTGGTGCGTGGGAGGGGGCTCCATCTGAGGAGAGCCCCCGGGGCGTGTATAGCCTGCCCTGACACATGGCTTGCACGACAGGGCCGGAGGAGGTGTGTATGGGCACCCGTGAGCCAGCGCGGGACTCACGAGGCCCTGCCTCAAGGTAGGTTGCGCCTGGTCTTGATTGGGGACGCTTGTGTTAATCCTGCAAGATGGTTAGGCAGCTTGTGCCGAATGAGTCTCCTGAGGTTATTGCATGAGAAGGCCAGACACCAACGACCCTAGGAGGTGACGTGAACGGGGCCGGCCCACCAAACAGAGCTCAGCCATTGGGTTTATCAATCCTGCAGGGACGGACCCGAGCACAGACGTCGTGCCCAGTCTTCTCATGGAAAGATCCTGAAGAAAACAACCGGCGCGCGGTTCCCATGGCCATGGGGGCACCAGGTCGCACGCCCTTGCTCATCTACCCGCGATTAGCTCATGCGAGAACAAGGCACCAATGGCCATGGGAGGTGACGTACACGGGGACTGGCCCGTGAGCCAGAGCTTAGCCTCTTGGATTTAGCGATGCTGTAGGGACAGACCCGAGCACAGACGCCGTGCCAATCCTTAATCATGAGGCGGTCGCGGGAGGGCTTGCAAGGACACAAGACATTCTTAGCAACAAAGCGCCGGTCAGGCAGTTAATAATTTAAAAGTAGCTTACGAAGGATTGTAAACTATCTCTGATAGATGCAGAAGGGATACATGCCGTAGGGATGGACCCACACGACCCGAGGATGATGCAGCCCAAGGGGTGCCCCCAGACTGAACGAACTAGAGAGATGTCACCTGGTACCATCGCTGAAGAGGTGTTGAAGTAGCCAAAAAACATGCGCTGCTAGAGTCGTTCCTCACGAGCCGGTCTGGTGCCGAGCCTCGGGAGGCTTAGAGGGCCCAGGAGGCTCCTGGAGGTGCTCCTCCATCTCCGCCAGGATCACCTGATGCCTGGCCTCGCAAGCCGCCAGGGCTCCCTTCATGCAGTGCTGGAACACCACAGCCGCGCCCGGCAGGCCGAAGGGCATGCAGACATAGCTGTGAGGTGGACCCTCGCACTGGCCGACACGAGACGGCCAGATGAGCTGCCGAGACGCGGCCCTGTTGATCCCGGGGACGTCGATGCAGACGCGGAACTCCTTACCATCGTCGGGGCAATGAGCTGCGCCTCGCGGCAGGCGACGATTGCCTTGCAGAACCCTTGCTTCTTGAATCTCCTCGATTGCCTTGCTGATGAACTCCTGACCACCTGGCGCCTCCCGCCTGCTGCCTTCTCCTAGGAAGCATGCTCTAAAGAGCGCCTCCACATGGTACCCGAGCACCTACCTCATGACCATGGCTAGGTCTGAGGCCCTCCCAAGGAGAGCCCCCGAGCCCAGCCCGAGAGGGGTGCCGGACGCGCCTTCCTATGCGATGGGTGAAGGCGCCGCGTCCGAGGACGCGAGGCTCAGCGCAGCGTCCTCGAGCAATGCTCCTTCACGAGACCCCTGTCCCGGCTGTAGCTTCTTTGTCTTGGGGGCGACCTCAGGAGGGAGGGCACCGCCCTCGTCTTCAGGGTTCTCGACCGCTGCAGCCTGGAAGGCCCGCTCGAGGGAGCACACCGCATCCTTCTCTTGGCACGCGACCGCGATGACACTGCCACTTCCTGGCATCTTGAGGGCGTTGTGCCGTGGTGCGTAACTGCCATGAACTTGGCAAGTGCTGGGTACCCTAGGATGGCATTGTAGGGCCGACGGATATCGGCGACGTCGAATTCGATTGGCTCGGTGTGATAATTGTTGCACTCGCCGAAGGTGACAGGGAGGCGGACCTTCCCTATCGGGTGTGTAGAACCATCGATCACTCCTAAAAATGGCTTGGTTGGGTGAAGCTGGTAGTAGGGCACTTGGAGCCTGTCGAACGTCTGCACGAACAGCACATTGTGCCCAGCTCCGCCATTGATGAGAGTCTTGGTGACGACCACATTGCTAATGATGGGGAGCAGAGCATAGGGAGCGCGCCAGCAGTGGTTGTGCACTTGAGCTGGTCTGAGGAGCTGAAGGTGATGGCGCACTTGGACCACCTGAGACGGCGAGTTGCTTCGGGCTTGGGGAGCACTGCATTCACCTCGCGCACGAACTGCTTGAAGACGCGGTGGGAAGCCGGGGCCTGTGAGCCGCCCAAGATGCAGGCGATGGTTCGATGCTCCTGGAAGCCCCCAGCCCCCTCGTCCTGGGGGTGATCTTCATTCCTTCTGGCGGTGGAGGCAGAGGGGGCAGAGCTACATTGCCCTGATGTCTCTCCTCACGAGGCTGCTCCCTCCAAGCGCCCTCGCGAGGCTGGCCTTGCCAGCGGTCCTCACGAGGCTGGTCACGCCACTCCTGAAGGCGGTCGCATACGTCCCAGCGTCCTCCACCTCGGCCGCCTCCATGACCGTAGCCTCGGTCGTTGCACTTGGGGCGTCGATCGAGGTGCCTATCATGGAGGGCCCTGAGCTGCTGACAGTCGTTAGTGTTGTGGCTGTGAAAGTTGTGGAAGACGCAGAACGACCAGTTGCTTTTGGACGACTCGGGGTGGTCACAACCACGCTTCGTCTCTGGCTCAGCCGCAAGCACGGCCGTCCCCTTGCGCTTCACATCCTTGGTATTGGCCTTCTTGTATTCTGGATCAACATCGGGGAGTTCGAGGAGGGAGAGGCGCCCCTCCTCAGCCCTTGCGCACTTGTTTGCCATGTTGAACATCTCCAGTGTTGTGCAGAGATCCTCATGGACAGCGAGCTCCTCCTTCATCTTGACATCACGGACACCATCGGTGAATGCTGAAATGATGGCCTCGTCCGACACCTTGGGGATCTTGAGGCGAACATTGTTGAAGCGCTGGATATACTTCTGCAGGGTCTCTCAAGCATTCTACTTGATGCTACGCAGGTCTCCTGTGGCCGGCGGACGGTCATGAGTGCCGTGGAAGTTGGCGATGAAGCGGCCGCACATCTCCTCCCAGGAAGAATCCGACCCCTCGGGTAGGTTTAGGAGCCAAGAACGCGCACCATCCTTGAGGGCAACAGGGAACCAATTTGCCATGATCTTCTCGTCGGCACTAGCCGCCTTAATGCTCAGCTCATAGAGCTACAAGAACTCGGTGGGGTTGGCAGTGCCGTCGTAGCACGGAGGCAGGTCAGGCTTGAACTTGCTTGGCCAGATGATGTTGCGGAGCTCCGGGGTGAATGCGCGGAACCCTGTCGTGGCCACCGGAGGTCGTCGAGGGGGTGGAAACTGGTCCTGGTGCACGCGCACCGCCACCTCCTATGGTGGTACGCGGGCCTGGTGCTGGGGTGCTGGAAGTACGCGCGCTTCTCCTTGAGGTCGCTGCACCACCTGGCAGCTCACGTCCTCCCGAGATGGCGTTGGGCGTGGCGGGTCGCGCCGCTGTGCCGCTCGCCTTGGCCCGACGATGGCGCCCTGGGCCGGAGGTGGTGGAGGAGCCCCGTGTGCCACGTCGACCGCTGCAGGAGGCTGCTGAGGTAGTGAGCGAGCCAGATCGATGGAGCCCCCGTGCGCCATGCTGACGAGCTCAGCGATCCGTTCGAGCCACTCCTCGTAGAGGTCACCCACCGGGCGGTAGCGAAGGAGCTCTCGCTCCATGAGTAGAGTGGCATGCACGTCTACCTGGCGGTGACGCACGTGGGATGACAAAGCTGCTGGGGTTAGTGATGGAGTAGCGGTGCCCCCGTCGCGACACACCAACGGGTGCAGCGATGAAGCTTGCTGCTCATGGCCGGCAGGGCCCATGGTGGCGTTGGCCACCATAGGCGAAGCACAGAGAGCACAGCCATCGCCCACCGGAGCCGGCTGAGTGACGCGGGCGGCGACTGCAGCCCGACGCTCAGCGTGATCTTGGCGTGTGTCGGCCATGGAGGTGTCGGAGTGGCGGTGGATCAATCGACGGAGGAGAACATCCGACGCACCCCTACCTGGTGCGCCAAATTTTGGATTACGGGCTTCGCAAACCCTTGAGAGGTTCGAACTCTGGGGTGCGTGCGGAGATCTCAACCTACCCAGCCTGCATACTTGAGATCCTCCCAAGCCTAGCGCGACAAGCTCAAAGAGACAAAGAGACACATCAGTTTATCCTGGTTCGGGCCACCTTGCGGTGTAATACCCTACTCCAGCGTTTTGGTAGATTGCCTCGGAGGGCTGAGGATGAACTAGTACAGTGGATGAACTAGACTCAGGAGGTGAGGTGTTCTTGAGCTCAAGGGAGCTGGTGTGGTGTGAGCTAGTTCGGCTTGTCTAGCCTCTATGGTGGCGGCTAGTCCTATTTATAGTGGCCTTGGTGCTCTTCCCAAATGTTGGCGGGAAGGGATCCCACAACGGCCGGTTTTGAAAGGGGACAAGTAGTACAACTTATCCTGACAAAAGTAGTCTTCGCCTACGAAAAGCCTCTGGTCATGATGCTGTAGTGGGCTCGTCGATGACCTCCGTCCTGCCGTCTTGGCGGCCTTTGTCTCGTTACACCAGAATGAAAACCTTTGGCTGATTCCTTGGGACTCCGCGCATGTGGCTTGCCTCCTTTGCACCGAAGATGAAACTTGCGCTCTGCGCCCGCCTGGCGCCTGCCTGGCCTTGGTCGTCATGGCTCACGTCAGCTGAGCCTCGTGGGGTAAACCTTGCATAGAACTCTCTGCCCCTCGTGAGCCAGCCTTAGGAGGCTGATCTCCTCGGGGATCTTCGTGTCGTCCACCTCGCGACGCTTGGCCCCTCGCGAGGGTCTTGAGTTGTTGATGCCGAAGCTGGGCCGTACCAGGCCGTCGATGGAGCCACGTGGTGGGCCGCATGCAGGCAGGGCTGGATACCCCCATATCCAGGACAGCGACAGAAGTGGAGCTACCACAAATACTTGGAGGATAAGAAGGATGGCAAAGTGAACAAAGGTATATTTGATATACATATTATTGATGTGTATTTTACTAGTGTTCATAGCAACCCCTAGGTATTTGATACCGGTTCAGCTGCTAAGATTAGTAACTCGAAACACAGAGACTAGTTAAAAGCAAGGTAACGATGTGCATTGGAAATGATTCCAAGGTTGATATGATCACCATCACACACTCCCTCTCCCTTGTGGATTAGTGTTGAACCTAGATAAATGTTATTTGGTGTTTGCGTTGAGCATGAATATGATTAGATCATGTAATTGCAAAACTATTATTCATTTAAGCTAGAGAATAAATTTTATTCTGTTTACATGAATAAAACCTTCTATGGTAATACACCCAATGTAAATGGTTTACTGAATATCAATTGTAGTGACACACATATTCATAAAATTGATGCTAAAAGATGCAAAGTTGATAATGATAGTGCAACATATTTGTGGCACTACCGTTTAGGTCATATTGGTATAAAGCGCATGAAGAAACTCCATGCAGATGGACTTTTGGAATCACTTGATTATGAATCATTTGATACTTACGAACCATGCCTCATGGGCAAGATGACTAAAACTACGTTCTCCGGAACAATGAAGTGAGCCAATGAATTATTGGAAATAATACATACCAATGTATGCGGTCCGATGAGTGTTGAGGCATGTGGCGGGTATTGTTATTTCATAAACCTTCATAGATGATTTGAGCAGATATGGGTATATCTACTTAATGAAACACAAATCTGAAAAATTTGAAAAGTTCAAAGAATTTCAGAACAAAGTGGAGAATCATCGTAACAAGAAAATAAAGTTTCTACGATCTGATCGCGGAGGCTAATATTTGAGTTACGAGTTTGGCCTTCATTTAAAACAATGTGTAATAGTTTCTGAACTCACGCCACCTGGAACACCAAAGCGTAATGGTGTGTCCGAACGGCATAACCGTACTTTATTAGATATGGTGCGATCTATGATGTTTCTTACCGATTTACCACTATCATTTTGGGGTTATGCATTAGAGACAGCTGCATTCATGTTAAATAGGGCACCATCTAAATCCGTTGAGATGACACCGTATGAACTATGGTTTCACAAGAAACCTAAGTTGTCGTTTCTTAAAGTTTGGGGTTGTGACACTTATGTCAAAAGGCTTCAAACTTGTCGGCATTCTGCGAACGGGGGTACCCAGACTTGCCTGCCTGCGGCCTGCGGCGTGGCTCCAGGAGTGGCCCATTACGGCCCATCTTCATCAACACATGCTCAAGACCCTCGCGAGAGGCTTCCTTGGGCACGGCCTCTTCAGGCTGGCTCGTGAGGAGGCGGAGAGATCAAGGTGGGGTACCTCGCGAGGTGCTCATGACGCAAGCCATGAAGACCAAGGCCAGGCGGGCGCCAGGTGGGCGCCGGCCTGCGTAGAGTCCTTGTTTCCTCTTTGGTGCAAAGGGGGCAAGCGCAGGCGAGAGTATCAAGCAAAGGCAACCATTTCGGTGCAACAAGACCAAGACCAGCAGTACGACAGGATGGAGGTCATCGTGGAGCCCTAGCCGGCGTCATCGTTAGGGCCTTTGGCAGGCGAGGACCAACTTTAGTCAGGATAAGTGTACTAGATGTTCCCCTTCAAAATGGCCAATTGTTGGCGCCCTTCCCGCTCAATATTTGGGAAGAGGCCTAGGGCCTCCGCCTATAAATAGGACTAGCCACCCCCAGGGTACGCGCATCTGGAGATCAACCAGAGAGAAGAACCTTAGCTAGCACCACCATAAGAACTCCTCCCCTCGCGAGGCAGTTCTTCCCTTGTATTGTTCATCATCAGCCCCAGAGGCAATCCACCACACCACACAGTGGAGTAGGGTATTACACCACAATGGTGGCCTGAACCAGAATAAATCTTGTGTCCTCTGTGTTGTTCTTCGTGGTAAGTCCTCATATGCAAATTTCGAAATTGGACCAGATCTGAATAAACCTTATGTTCAAGTTGTTAAACAGAAAGTTAAGATGCAACAAGATGATCTACACGATATTCTAGTCAAGTTACATATAAAGTTCATTTAATTCGGAGCTACGGCCTAGAAGATGTGAGCAAAACAAGTTAAACATGGCATTGATGCGAAATGCATACAAACATCAAACAAACACCTCAAAACAAGGATGAAACATGATAATATGAAACTACATGCAATTCTAAGCAAGTTACATATAGAGCACACTCAAAACGGAGCAACGGTTCAACACACGCACATGAAACAAGATATAATAACCATCTGTCCAAAACAGCAACTAGGCATATTGCAAGCAGCAAAACAATATGCTACAACATCTCAACATAAGAACAAAAGGCATGGGCATGAAGTACAGGTAAAGCATGACAAAACATGAACACTGAGCTATCTCCAGAAACTACTAGAACATGCTCAAAAGGACTAACAAGATTACACATAATAATAGTTTCAGACTTATCAGAAAATAACATCAGGTTGCAATGTTTAGAGCTATCAAACAACATGCTATAGGAACTTATCACGGCAAACAAAAGCATTGCATGAATCTAATAATTGCATATAACAAAAGGCCCTTACTGACCATGAGCCAAAAATTGACAGAAGATATGATGGCACCCATGTAAACATGGCAAGTTATATGACAGATTCATACAAGGCAGGAACAACAATAAGTAGGCATGTTGGTGAGCTTTTACCACTCACCATAGAGCAATAACTGGCATGGCAAGGTGACAAACAGTAAGAATACATGTTTATGAAGCCAAGCATGGCAATAGAAAGTTCATAGGGTGCATGGAACACTAACAACAAACATGGCAACATTGAACTTAATGTTAACGGGCTGACAGCAACATTATTTAGCAACTTTGGAGCATGATTACAACAATCTTCAGCAGGCTATAAATGCAACCAGGGGCATGGATGGATAGAGCATGACATGTATAAGAAAATATACTGAGTGAACATCTCCAGATTATGCATAGAATGACTTGTAGCAGCAGGTTTACATAGCATCATGATATAACAGATTCAGCCTAGCAAAACAGCAACAACAAGTACCCTACTTCACGAGCTCGATGCACTCAGTAAAAGACTCACAAAAATACATGGATTGCACCTATGAAAATATGGCATGATGTAGCATAAAACACATGTAGAGCTCATGCTCATAGAATGCACACACAAAATGCAACAAAAATGACAAATCATCAAGTTATAACAGTTTCAGCAGATTAACATCATAGAGCACTCTTGCAACGATGATTCAGACATCAAGATGAGCTCAAATGGACATGCCACAATGGAATGAAATGAAGAGCATCTCACACTGAACATTTTGATATATTACACGCATAAAACGGTGCAGCATGTGAAGATATATGGCATGTCAAACATGGCACCAGAATGCAAAATATTTAGGGACTTGGGCAAAATTCGGGGTCAACCTCCGTTTTTCAGATTTGGATCTGGGTCGTCGGGCACGGACTTTGAGGCGGATGGAGTTGGAGAGGAGGGGGCCGGCCAGGGAGCTTGCCGGAGTGGGACCATAGACGGCGGGGCCCGGCCGGTTCCGGCCGGATCCGGGCGGGACGACGGCGCACGGCGCGCCGGTGAGGCAAGGGGCAGCCGACTCGCGAGGCGCGATGCGGCGGCGCAGGGGAGGATTCCGGGCGGCCGAGCGGGGCTCCGGTGAGGTAGGGGCACCGGGCGGCACTGGAGGATGGCGGCGGAGGCGCGCTCAGGGCGGCGCCGGGCGGCGCGCCGGGCGGCGGAGAGGCTGGGAGCAGGGCGCGGGTTGGCTGGCGGCGGCGTCGCGCGGGCCGGGGAGGGCCCCGCGCGGGCCTGGGCGGGCCGCGGCGGCGGGAGGCGGCCGGGTGCCACGTGTCAAGCCCTGGTTGGCTGGAGGCGGCGGCGCGGACATGTCCGGCGCGGTGCGGACGCGAGGAGGAAGACGCTAGGGTTAGGGGTGGTTTCATCCGCGAATTTCGGGAGAGGGGGGTGTTTAAATAGGTAGAGGGAGCTAGGAGAGTCCAAATGAGGTGCGGTTTTCAGCCACGCGATCGTGATCGAACGACCGAGAGCATGGAGGGGTTTGGATGGGTTATTGGGCCACTTTGAAGGGGTGTTGGGCTGCAAACAAAAGAGGCTTTTATGGCTACCCGGTTAACCGTTGGAGTATCAAACGACCTCCACATGGAACGGAACTTGACAGGCGGTCTACCGGTGGTATACCAAGGCCGCTTGGCAAATCACAGTCCATTCCGAGAATGTTTAACACTTGCTCACAAAAGGAGACAAAAGGGGGGTCGCCGGAGGGCATAGGAGTGCTGGATTGCAAAACGGACAACGGGGAAAATGCTCAGATGCATGAGACGAACACGAATGTGAAATGAGATGCACATGATGACATGGCAATATGCAACATGCAAGCAAATGACATGGCAATGACGGCGAATAACTGGCAGACACCTGGCGCATCGAATCCGGGGCGTTACAGACCTCGACCTCCGCTTCGGTCGTAGCGGTGCTGCATTCAGCATGCTGCAGCCAAAGCTCGATAGGCCCCCTCGGCAGGACCTCAAAGGTGAAGGAAGGAGGGAGGCGAATCCCAGACCGAGGAGGCATGGCAGCGTGAAGCACGAGCTCGCGAGAAGAGCCCTCGGCGTGAACTCCAGGAGGAATGACACGCACCGCCATGATACGCCGGCGGCGACGGCGCCTTTGGCGGTGCTGCTTGGCGCCTGCGCCTTCAGGATCCTCGATCCGGGTGTACAGGGGCAATGGGAATCTAGGCGGCGGCCACCCAAACCACGGCCTCGACACCTCCTGCCAGGCACCCCCTTCCCCAAGGCAAGAGACGAGCCTTTTCTTCGGAGGAAGCGGGATGGGACCCTCTCAGGGGGCCTTCCCCTTCTCTTCGGCAGAAAACCGCCGGATCGGTGCCATTGTCGCAGGAAGGAGCAAGGACGAAGAGGAAGAAGGGGAGTAGCAAGAAGGGGTGGAATGGAAGGGCTCCCTCCGTTCTGTACATATAGCCGAGGGAGGCCAACCGTCGGCCTCCACGATCACAGGTAATCTTGACCCGTTTTGCATGCAGGGACTTGTCAATTCGTGCAGTTGCCGAGGCGTCGTGGGGGAGCCAGGACACCCACGTCCAATCAACCGCCACGCGGCTCCCAAGGACGCAGGCTATTGGGGCCCGTGGCGCTTCGCACTTGCCCCTTCGCTTCTCTGCTAAGCCAAGTCCAGGCGCGCCTTGGGCCCGGGGGCTACTGTCGGTGTTCTAGGAACGGGGGTAACCAGACTTGCCTGCCTGCGGCCTGCGGCGTGGCTCCAGGAGTGGCCCATTACGGCCCATCTTCATCAACACATGCTCAAGACCCTCGCGAGGGGCCAAGCCTCGCGGGGCGGACGACAGGAGACTTCCTCGGGCACGGCCTCGTCAGGCTGGCTCGCGAGGTGGCGGAGAGATCAAGGCGGGGTACCTCGCGAGGTGCTCATGACGCAAGCCATGACGACCAAGGCCAGGCGGGCGCCGGCCTGCGCAGAGTCCTTGTTTCCTCTTTGGTGCAAAGGGGGCAAGCGCAGGCGAGAGTATCAAGCAAAGGCAACCATTTCGGTGCAACAAGACCAAGACCAGCAGGACGGCAGGATGGAGGTCATTGTGGAGCCCAAGCCGGCGTCATCGTCAGGGCCTTTGGCAGGCGAGGACCAACTTTAGTCAGGATAAGTGTACTAGATGTTCCCCTTCAAAATGGCCAATTGTTGGCGCCCTTCCCGCTCAATATTTGGGAAGAGGCCCAGGGCCTCCGCCTATAAATAGGACTAGCCACCCCCAGGGTAGGGGCATCTGGAGATCAACCAGAGAGAAGAACCTTAGCCAACACCACCATAAGAACTCCTCCCCTCGTGAGGCAGTTCTTCCCTTGTATTGTTCATCATCAGCCCCAGAGGCAATCCACCACACCACACAGTGGAGTAGGGTATTACACCACAATGGTGGCCTGAACCATTATAAATCTTGTGTCCTCTGTGTTGTTCTTCGTGTAGTTTTAGATCCTTGCGAGGCGACGACACATGAGTAGTCAGGGGGCATGAGCGTGCACCCCCGAGTTCGAACCTTGAGGGTGTGCCGGAACCCGAAATCCGACATGTGGCATGCTAGGTAGGGGTGCGACGGAATCCGCCTTCTGTCGCCTCGTGTTTCGCCGCCCGTCGCATCCATGTCAGACGCTCGTCGAGCCCGCGCTGAGCGCCGGGCCGCTCTCGCCACTCGCGTCGCCCAGATGGCCCCCGTCGGCGGGCTCCCCCGCCGTTCCCCATCGCCTGCTGTCAACGCCGCCACCAGACCAGCAGGGAACGAGCAGCATGCGTCGTTCCTGCATCCTTTGGTGCGGCGAGAAGGCCGCACCGCCACCCCATCGCTAACCCTAGCCGGTTCCTCATCCCACGCCCATCGCGCCGCTGCGGACGTGCACGCCGCGCTACTCCTGGAGCGGGAACTCCTGCACTACCGTCCCGTCGACGACCTCTACGACGAGTGGCTCGCCCGCATCACCGAGCTCGTCAGCGCCGCTGGGGGCTCCCCTGCGCCGTCCCTCTCGCTGCACGGCGCCCAGCCCGGCGCAGGCGACGAGGCTCCGGGAGCGCCTCAGCCGCCTCCCCCTCAAGAAGGCGCCTTGGCCCCAACGCGCGTGGCCCCTGGGCGGAACCCACTCCGTCCGGCACCAGCGCAGCAAGAGAAGAGCTGCCAAGAGATCCCTCGCCCCCAAGAAGCCGCCTGTGTGCTCCCCGCACCGGCCCAGCACGGGCGCGCTCCCGCTCCGGTGCATCAAGACCCCGTGCTGCACCTGGAGGCAGCACGCAAGGACTTCCAAGATCAAGCTCTCCATCACCCAAGGCCTCCCGTGGCCACAGCAGGCTGCCGTGCCTTCACCGCCGAGCTGCGCAGCGTGGCCTGGCCGGGCAAGTTCAAGCCAGACCTGCCCCCACGCTACAATAACATGGCTGACCCTGTGGAGTTCCTTCAGCTCTATGAGCTGGGCATCGAAGTCGCCAACGGGGACGAGAAGGTCATGGCAACCTGGTTCCTCATGGTGCTCAAGGACGGCGCCCACACCTGGCTCCTGAACCTGGCTCCTGGCACGATATCCTCCTAGGATGAGATGTGCGCCCGATTCATCGCCAACTTCCAAGGCACCCGCGACCAGCCCCCGGCCATGAGCGACTTGCGCCGCATCAAGCAGCGGCCGGGACAGACCCTGCAGAAGTTCATCCAGCGCTTCAACAGCGCTCGCCTTAAGACCCCCAAGGTGTCCGAGGAGGCCATCATCTCGGCCTTCTTTGACGGCATGCGTGACGTCAAGATGAAGGAGGAGCTTGCGATTCACTAGGACCTATGCACCTCCCTGGAGCTGTTCAACCTGGCAACCAAGTGCGCTAGGGCTGAGGAAGGGCGCCTTTCCCTCCTTGAGCTGCCAGCTGCTGACCCAGAAGAGAAGAAGCCCAAGGACAAGGACGTGAAGCGGAAGGGGGCCGCCGTGCTTGCAGCAGAGCCAGACACCAAGCGAGGCAGAGATCAGCCTGAGTCATCCAAGGGCAGCCGGTACTGCGTGTACCACGACCTCCACACCCACAACACCAATGAATGCCAAGAGCTCAGGGTCATGCGAGACGTGCGTGCCGGCCGGCGCCCCGAGTGCAGCGACCGGGGCTATGGACGAGGAGGAGGAAGAGGTGGAGGACGATGGGAAGACCGTGGCCCTCGTCAAGGGTGGCGCGACCGACCTCGCGAGGATCATTGGCCAGACCAGTCTCGTGAGGGAGGTTGGAGGGACCCACCTTGCGAGGGAGGTTGGAGGGATCAGCCTCGCGAGGACCGCCCACAAGGCAACGGATGCCTCCCTCCTCTGCCACCACAACCGAGGAGGAATGAAGACCATCATTAGGACGAGGGGGCTGGAGGCTTCCAGGAGCCGCGCGCCATCGCTTGGATCTTGGGCGGCGCTCAAGCCCCGGCCTCTCAGCGCATCTTCAAGAAGTTTGCTCGTGAATTGAATGCATTCCTCCCCAAGCTTGAGGCCATGCGCCCTCTCAGGTGGTCAGCGTGCGCTATCACATTTAGTTCAATATATCAGCTCAAGTGTGGCTCAAGTGCGCGGCCACAGCCGGAGTCCTCCCGATGCTTTGTTCCCCAATCATCAGCAATGTGCAAGTCACCAGGACCCTCATCGATGGCGGAGCAGGGCTCAATGTCCTATCCATCGAGACGTTCAACAATCTCCAAGTGCCCTACAACCAGCTGCAGCCGACCAAGCCTTTCTCAGGAGTTACTGATGGTTCCACGGTTCCGATAGGGCAGGTTCGCCTTCCTATTACCTTCGGAAAACGCGACAACTACCGCACCGAGCTCATTGACTTCGACGTCGCTCACATCCTCCTGCCGTACAACACCATCCTCGGGTACCCCGCCCTGGCCAAGTTCATGGCCGTGACCCATCACGGCTAAAATGTCCTCAAGATGCCAGGAAGCGGTGGAGTCATCACCGTGCCTTGCAAAGAGAGAGAGACGCTGTGTGTTCTCTAGAACGTGCTTTCCAAGCCGCATCAATTGAAGACCCAGATCACAGAAGTGGGATGCTTCCCGAGGCTGCTCCTAAGAAGAAGAAGAAGACATCGCCTGGCCCGACCCCTCGGGAGGCAGGCCCCTCAGGGTCCGCGCCTGTTCAGGGGGCGCCTCCTTCTGTCGCATAGGAAGGTGCGCCCGACGCCCTCCTTGAGCAAGGCTCGGGGGCTCCCTCCTGGAGGGCCATCGACTTTGCTAGGATCACGAGGGAGGCGCTCGGGCACCACTTGGAGGCGTGCTTCAAAGCACGTTTCCCTCAGGGAGGAGCAAAACAAGGAGGGCCAAACCCTCAGGAGTTCGTCAGCGAGATCATTCAGGAGTTGCAGGAGTCAAGAGTCGTGAGTGGCAGCCGCCGCTTACCCGCCGTAGCTCCCCATCCAGGCGAGGATGGCGGGCTGTGCGTCTGCATCGACATACCAAGACTCAACCGAGCCGCCTCTCAGGAGCGCCTCTGGCCCTCACGCGTGGGACGCTGTGAAGGTCCACCCCACAACTATGTTCACATGCCTTACGGCCTGCCGAACGCAGCTGCCATACATCAGCGCCTCATGAGGAGCATCCTGGAGGCTCAAGCGGCCAGACATTCCGCACTCCTGGCGGAGGTGGAGATGGTTCGCGAGGAGCCACCAGTGCCTCCAGAGCCTCCCGAGGCCCCTGGGCCTGGGTGCTCGTGAAGATCGTCTCCCGCAGCGCACGCCGTCTGCTACTTCAGCAACCCTTCATCTTCAAAATTATCAGGTGACATCCTCCGAGTTTCATTTTTGGCTGGGAGCATCTCGCCCAGGGCTGCGTCATTCCCAGGTCGCGTGGATCCATCCCTGCATCATGTATCCCTTTAATTCATGTTTTAGCTTACTTTATTGGGGGCGCCCCTCGGGCTGCATCATCCCCAAGCCGCTCGGGCCCGACCAGGCGGTGTTCACCTTTTTCTGCACCTCTCTAAATGGATTCGCTTCTTCATGGTTAATGTGCTTGACTTAATCACCCGCTCGATTGACACCAACTGATGGAGCTGCTCCCTTACGGCACGACGCTTGCGCATGGGTCCGTCCCTGCAATGTTGACAAACCTGGATGGCTGAGCTCTAGCCATGGCAACCCCGCAGGGCGCCACCTCACCAAGCCTTCAGTGCCTTGTCACCCTCCCAGAGCAACCAACAGCTGGCCGACAATTGTAACGACAAACTCTCGTTTTCTTTGTGATGAACTCGCGGGATCGCTTTAAGGAGCAGCGTCGGGCGAGGCCTCCGCAGCATCTCCTTCGCTCTTGCCTGCGTGAACCGCTTGCGCGTTAAATGGGGGGGTACCTAAGCATCGCGACTCATGGACTCTTACTAGCTCTCCATCCCTCACCTCCTGGCCTTGACAACGGCA
Organism: Triticum timopheevii; assembly: GCA_963921465.1. Taxonomy (NCBI): domain Eukaryota; kingdom Viridiplantae; phylum Streptophyta; class Magnoliopsida; order Poales; family Poaceae; genus Triticum; species Triticum timopheevii. The sequence goes on from OY997272.1 coordinate 502,589,146, forward strand.
TCGTGACCTGGCATACCAGCGACGGCTGAGCTCGCTCGAGGGCCGGGACCCGAGGACGTAGAGCACGAGGGGGAGCAAGGTCGAGAGGGAAGAGGCATGTGGGGACCTCGCCAGACAACCCCTCAGCTGCCAACGCGCGGGCCTGGTGCCGCGCCAAGGAGTGTCTTCTGACCCCCCAGATAAGTCACCCTCCGAAAATGCTAGCTATCGCGGCACCGACCTCGCACTTAATGCAATCCCGTTTTGGCAACGACTCACTCCTTTCTCACCGAACGATGGCTGCTTGAGCGCTAAAGGGGACCTCCTGAGCATCGCGACTCAGGGGCTCTTACTGGACCCCGGGCCGCTCACCTCCTGGCCTTGACCACGGCATCACGACCTGGCATACCAGCGATGGCTGAAGCCTACCTTGGGCTGGGACCTATCAGCGTAGAGCATCGAGTCCTCGCGAGGTTCAAAAGGGGGAACTAAGCTAAGAGGGGACGAGCATCCCTCACCGATTCACGATAAGGATCACATTAACAAATGGAACGAAAAGCACCTTACAAACCCCCGCGGGGTGTGTTCTTCAATTCCTCGCAGGGAACAAAAGGAGCAAATCCTAAAGAATGCTAACTACGCGCGCCTCCGCAAGAGACGCCATCATCAACAGTGGGCCGTCAGCCACCGGCGCCAACCCCATACAGATCAGTGGCGGCGGCAGCCTGACGAGCCTGTCCTGCTCCAAGAGCGATGCGAGCTCGGGGGCTCGTAGCTATCGTCACTCGTCTTCGGAGTCGCGAAGAGATCGGCGGAGTCGCTGGATCCTCTGGTGCCTCCGCTGCCTGAGGAGGTGTTGGGGAAGCGATCGGCGAGCCTAGTCCTCGCCACGGCAGGGCCCCAGCCGCCTCTCTCAAGGAAGCACTCCAGCCGGCGTCCCTCCGCATCGAAGACCCTGAAGAACATCAGGGAGGCGCCATCGTACTCGAGGTGGATTATGAGGGCGCCACCCGTCCTGCCGACCCGGGCGATCTCTCCCCAGCCACGGGTCAGATAGACCCTGCCCGGAGCGACGACCTTGTCACGCCCAATATGCGATACTATCCTAAAGAGGCTCGAAGGTCCCACCAAGGATAGAACCGCATATTGAAACGCTTTTGCAAGGTGGATATCATTACATCAACATTACATAATAGATGGGGATACATACAAAAGTCATACAATGCCACACGAATACAACATCATCTTACATAAGAGCACCATCCGACTACGGATGAAACACAAACAGAAACTCAAATGGCATCCACCCTGCTAGCCCAGGCTGCCGACCAGGAACCTATCCCCTGATCGAAGAAGCAGAAGAAGAACTCCAAAACAAGCAAACATCGCTCTCGCGTCATGATCATCGGATGACCTATACCTGTAACTGTTGTTGTAGTAATCTCTGAGCCACGAGGACTCAGCAATCCCATTACCATGGGTATCAAGACTATTAAAGCTTAATGGGAAAGGAAGGGGTAAAGTGGTGAGGTTGCAGCAGCGACTAAGCATGATATGGTGGCTAACATACGCAAATAAGAGCGAGAAGAGAACAAACGGAACGGTCGTGAAGCTAGCAATGATCAAGAGGTGATCCTGAACTCCTACTTACGTCAATCATAACACAGAAACCGTGTTCACTTCCCGGACTCCGCCGAGAAGAGACCAGCACGGCTACACACACGGTTGATGCATTTTAATTCGGCTCTGGTGTCAAGTTATCTACAACCGGACATTAACAAATTCCCATCTGCCACATAACCACGGGCACGGCTTTCGAAAGTTTATACCCTGCAGGGGTGTCCCAACTTAGCCCATGATAAGCTCTCGCGATCAATGAAGGATATACCTTCTCCCAGGAAGACCCAATCAGTCTTGGAATCCCGGTTTACAAGACATTTCGACAATGGTAAAACAAGACAAGCAAAGCCGCCGGAATGTGCTGACAAATCCTGATAGGAGCTGCACATATCTCGTTCTCAGGGCACACCGGATTGTCCAATCTTCCGGTAGGCCATCCCAGAGTTGCCCCTGGTGGCCACCGGCGGCTGACAGGTTGGACCAACACTCACGACGAGCACTGGCCCGGGGTGGTAAATAAAGATGACCCTCGGGCTCCAGAAACACAAGGGAAAAAGGGCTAGGTGAGGTAAATGTAAAACCAAGGTTGGGCCTTGCTGGAGGAGTTTTATTCAAGCAAACTGTCAAGGGGGTCCCATAAATCACCCAACCGCGTAAGGAACACAAAATCGGGGAACATAACACCGGTATGACGGAAACTAGGGCGGCAAGAGTGGACAAAACACCAGGCATAAGGCCGAGTCTTCCACCCTTTACCAAGTATAAAGATGCATTAATTAAATAAGAGATATTGTGATATCCCAACATAATCATGTCCACCATGGAGCAATTTTCAACTTCACCTACAACTAACAACGCTATAAGAGGGGCTGAGCAAAAGCGGTAACATAGCCAAGCAACGGTTTGCTAGGAAGGGTGAAAAAGGATAGAGGCTGACATGAAAAATTGGGACGCTTGAAGAGCAAGCCATAGGTAGCGCAGCAAAGCGATAGAACGAAGCAACTAGCATAGCAATGATAGTAGTGAGATCCAGGGTAGCGGTCATCTTGCCTGAAATCCCGCAAGGAAGAAGAACGAGTCCATGAAGAATACGAACGGATGAAGACGAACCAAGCGTAGATGAACGAATCCTCACGATCGCAACGAAACATGAACTATCGAGAAGAAGCACACAACATAGTAAACACACCACACATAGACAAGACATGATGCACAACCAAGCATGATGCGTGACAAAGCTAGATGAGGCTACTCATGGCAACAGATGATGCAAACAAGAACAACACATCAAGGCAAGTTTAAATGAGGCCGGAAACAACACATAACAATTCCGGTAAGTCCTCGTATGCAAATTTCGAAATTGGACCAGATCTGAATAAACCTTATGTTCAAGTTGTTAAACAGCAAGTTAAGATGCAACAAGATGATCTACACGATATTCTAGTCAAGTTACATATAAAGTTCATTTAATTTGGAGCTACGGCCTAGAAGATGTGAGCAAAACAAGTTAAACATGACATTGATGCAAAATGCATACAAACATCAAACAAACACCTCAAAACAAGGATGAAACATGATAATATGAAACTACATGCAATTCTAAGCAAGTTACATATAGAGCACACTCAAAACGGAGCAACGGTTCAACACATGCACATGAAACAAGATATAATAACCATCTGTCCAAAACAGCAACTAGGCATATTGCAAGCAGCAAAACAACATGCTACAGCATCTCAACATAAGAACAAAAGGCATGGGCATGAAGTACAGGTAAAGCATAAGAAAACATGAACACTGAGCTATCTCCAGAAACTACTAGAACATGCTCAAAAGGACTCACAAGATTACAAATAATAACAGTTTCAGACTTATCAGAAAATAACATCAGGTTGCAATGTTTAGAGCTATCAAACAACATGCTACAAGAACTTACCACGGCAAACAAAAGCATTGCATGAATCTACTAATTGCGTATAACAAAAGTCCCTTACTGACCATGAGCCAAAAATTGACAGAAGATATGATGGCACCCATGTAAACATGGCAAGTTATATGACAGATTCATACATGGCAGGAACAACAATAAGTAGGCATGTTGGTGAGCTTTTACCACTCACCACAGAGCAATAACTGGCATTGCAAGGTGAAAAACAGTAAGAATACATGTTTATGAATCTAAGCATGGCAATAGAAAGTTCATAGGGTGCATGGAACACTAACAACAAACATGGCAACATTGAACTTAATGTTAACAGGCTGACAACAACATTATTTAGCAACTTTGGAGCATGATTATAACAATCTTCAGCAGGCTATAAATGCAACCAGGGGCATGGATGGATAGAGCATGACATTTATAAGAAAATATACTGAGTGAACATCTCCAGATTATGCATAGAATGACTTGTAGCAGCAGGTTTACATAGCATCATGATATAACAGATTCAACCTAGCAAAACAGCAACAACAAGTACCCTACTTCACGAGCTCGATGCACTCAGTAAAAGACTCACAAAAATACAGGGATTGAACCTATGAAAAGATGGCATGATGTAGCACAAAACACATGTAGAGCTCATGCTCATAGGATGCACACACAAAATGCAACAAAAATGACAAATCATCAAGTTATAACAGTTTCAGCGGATTAACATCATATAGCACTCTTGCAACGATTATTCAGGCATCAAGATTAGCTCAAATGAACATGGCACAATGGAACAAAATGAAGAGCATCTCACACTGAACATTTTGATATGTTACACGCACAAAACGGTGCAGTATGAAAATAGATATGGCATGTCAAACATGGCACCAGAATGCAAAATATTTAGGGACTTGGGTAAAATTCGGGGTCAACCTCCGTTTTTCAGATCTAGATCCGTGTCGTCAGGCATGGACTTTGAGGCGGCCGGAGTTGGAGAGGAGGGGGCCGGCCAGGGAGCTCGCCGGAGTGGGACCGGAGACGGCAGGGCCGGGCCGGTTCCGGCCGGATTCAGGCGGGACGGCGACGCACGGCGCGCCGGCGAGGCGAGGGGCGGCCGGCTCGCGAGGCGCGAGGCGGCAGCGCAGGGGAGGATTCCGGGCGGTGGAGCGGGGCTCCGGCGAGGTGGGGGAACCGGGCGACGCTGGAGGATGGCGGCAAAGGAGCGCTCTGGGCGGCGCCGGGCGGCGAAGCCGAGGCGGGGCGGCGCGCCGGGCGGCGGAGAGGCCGGGCGCAGGGCGCGGGTCGGCGGGCGGCGGCGGCGCGTAGGCCGGGGAGGGCCCCGCGCGAGCCTGGGCGGGCCGCGGCGGAGGGAGGCGGTCGGGTGCCACATGTCAAGCCCTGGTTGGCTAGAGGCGGCGATGCAGACATGTCCGGCGCGGTGCGGACGCGTCCGGCGGCGCGAGGAGGAAGACGCTAGGGTTAGGGTGGTTTCATCCGTGAATTTCGGGGGATGGGGTGTTTAAATAGGTAGAGGGAGCTAGGAGAGTCCAAATGAGGTGCGGTTTTCGGCCACGCGATCGTGATCGAATGACCGAGAGCATGGAGGGGGTTTGGATGGGTTATTGGGCCACTTTGAAGGGGTGTTGGGATACAAACAAAAGAGGCTTTTACGGCTACCCGGTTAACCGTTGGAGTATCAAACGACCTCCAAAGGGAATGAAACTTGACAGGCGGTCTACCGGTGGTATACCAAGGCCGCTTGGCAAATCACGGTCCATTCTGAGAATGTTTAACACTCGCTCACAACAGGAGACAAAAGGGGGGTCGCCGGATGGCATAGGAGTGCCGGATTGCAAAACGGACAACGGGGAAAATACTCGGATGCATGAGACGAACACGAATGCGAAATGAGATGCACATGATGACATGGCAATATGCAACACGGAAGAAAATTACATGGAAATGACGGCGAATAACTGGCAGACACCTAGCGCATCGAATCCAGGGCGTTACAACACTCCTTCACTAACAAGAGATCTTGTCCCGAGATCTTAGGACCAAGACAGAAGGGAAAAGGCATGAGGTGAAACAAGAACTCAAATGAAGAAGCAAAGAATCGAGAGCACTCGAGAAGAAGAGAAGAACGATAAGAATGACGGGAATCGAAAGCTCACGGAATCAGATAGACTATGAAACCACTCCTGTTGGAACAAGATAGAAAAGGAATGAATAAAAGAATTTGGGCAGCACTCCGACTGAAACATGGAAGAATAGAACACGAGCTTGAGAGGATGGAATGATACTTGATGAAGACATGACACAAAACCTCCAGAAAGAATTGAAAGAGTTGAATGAAAGAACGGAGAAGAAAATGACAACATGTACCACGAATGAAATTGAAAGCATCTTTAGAAGGAATGTTTAAACGGAGTTGTTGAGAAAATCAACAATGAAAATAATAAGCTTGTTGTGGTCTTATAGGTAACATCTCAAGTTCAGAAGGTGATAACCGGCCACAAACGGAAATGATTGGATAGCTTAGAAGAACGAAGAAATGCAAAACTCCACTTCAAAAGAGTACGGAAAAATTAATTACCCTTTGAGATGCGAGAAGAAAAGATACTTGAACTCCTCCAACAAAATCTTGATGAACTCTTGAAGAATGAATTAAATCATGAAGAACAAACATGAAGAACTCCGGTGACAAAAGGATGATAAGATTAAGCCTTGCGGTGATAAAGATTGAGGTTCCGACGAAATGGCCGAGGAAAATTTGAACTCCGGAAAAGAAAAGATGAAAACACTTGGAACTAAAATTTATCATCAAGAACAAACTCCGAAGAAAGGGATTAATCACTTTGAAGAAAATATGAATAAGATTTATTGTATGCTTATCCTTCATCAAATTAAATTGATGACAAGCAATGGATTTTGCATACTACTTATTCTTCTTGAAAAGGATTAAGGGGGGTATAGCACAAAACTTGAGAAAGTCTTCATGGACCACCAGTAGGATTGGAAAGAACGAATGAATTGATACGATAACAACAGAAAATAACTCTTCAACGAACCACCGGAAGAATTCAAAATTGAATGATGAAAGGGAATGGAATCACCGGGAAGAATTAGAAAAACAAATATGCTTGAGGGGATTTAGATACAAGAGAACGGGAAGAACTCGAGCTGATTAAAGAGCACTTGAACGCGGCGCCGGGTTAATTGGATAATGGTAGCTGAAATGTGAGGACGAAGAATTCTTCTGGAACGATGGCCTCCGGTGAAAATAAATGAAAAAAAAACAACTCCTGAAATACTCTGGATGGATGAAAAGAATTTGAAAGCGTTCTTGGAGAAGGCATGTGACTGATGGGATCCATTCTTACATCACACTTGAAAAGAATTGAGAATAACTCCAGGGAAATTAGAAGAGTCAGGTAAGATCGTGGGAAAAGACCTGTGGGTTAGGGCCCACTGAAGAGATAACACTGTTGGAAAGGGATGTTGAACAGATAGATGATGCACCAGAACAGTTGACATATTTGAATGAGGTGACAACCTCGAATTAATTGGAACACAGACGAATCTCCTGAGATGTCTTCTGAACTCCGGAATGATTGAATGGCGAGAGGCGAACGAGCAAGGAGAACACTTGATCCTAGAAAAGAATATAATCACTACCGAAAATTAGAATTGAATCCATCGGAAAAGAGATGAAGAATGTCAAACAAAAGAGAATTCACCGGTTGAAACAATTGTCGAAAGACTGAAGAGGCTCCACAAGAATGACATTGATGCTCGAAAGAGACTCAGACTCCGGGAAGAAGAGGGTGGGAGGGCGGGAAAACAGAGGCAACTTGCAAGGGGGAACCGACGAATATATTGAAGAGAAAACACCGGTTGAAATCATTGAGGAAAGAAAGCAAAGACTTCGCATGAGTAGGATGGATACTCGATTACGGACTCTGACTCCAAGAAGAAAAGGGGTGGGCGGGTGGGAAAAAGAAAACAACTGAGGATTGAACTCAGATATGAAGAGGCTCGTGTCCACTTGACGAGAAATGCACCAGATTAAAAGAGCTGAGAACCAACGACCGAAAAACCAACTGCGTGAACCTAAAGAAAATTTGAATGGGAAGAGGAGTAATTCAAAACACCTACGTCAAGATTCCTCACTAGAGCGACGAAGTGGCTGAGGAGTAAAAAGAATTCCTACTCTCTGATATAACTAGACTCAGAAATCAGTTTTCTTCTGGACTCAACAACGGCCAAACTACATGATCAATCAAGGGGGGCTCCTAAGGTCAGTCGAGGCTCTGATACCAACCTGTCACGCCCAATATGCGATACTATCCTAAAGAGACTCGAAGGTCCCACCAAGGATAGAACCGCATATTGAAACACTTTTGCAAGGTGGATATCATTACATCAACATTACATAATAGATGGGGATACATACAAAAGGCATACAATGCCACACGAATACAACATCATCTTACATAAGAGCACCATCCGACTACGGATGAAACACAAACAGAAACTGTCGGAGTAATGGGCCACGAGTAGGCTAACCCGAGCCCCAGGACATTTCAAGACATCGGGGCAGGTCGCGCCCCTCAGGCCGAGTCCCAGGAGCGACTCCAAGGTATGCCGAGTCCCAGACGGCGACTCCCAGATAAGCCGACTCCAAGCTGGCGACTTCCAGGGAGGCCGACTATGGAGAGTCGGCCCAAGACTCCTCCCTTATCCCGAAGTACGACGTGGGATACGGTCACGGCATGGCCGTCTCCCCCTGCTTACGAAGGGTCGGCATGGCTATAGTCAGCCGTACCGCTGGAAGATCTCCGGCGAGATGCGGCACTGTTGCCATGCTTGCCCTGATCTCAGCCACAGTACGCAGTACACAGTGCCCACGACGCCGGCCTGTACGACCCGAAGGCGGTGGGGCCGCCTGTCAGTGGGTGGGCCGAAGGCGGCCTGGGCAACCCGAAGACGGACCTGTGGGAGTCGGCCTCCCTGGAGTCGGCCGACTCCTCCCGGGGCCCCACGAGCCATTAATCAGATAAGATGGGGAATGGCGATAGTGATCGCCTGATAGACGGCGGCACTATTGCCACGACCCGATGACCGAGCCTGCGTCATCAGGAGTGTCGCTACAGTATCAAGCCTGTCCGCGGGACCCGCCAGTCGGCGGGCCCCAGAAGCCGGCGGGAAGGACGGCGGCCTGAGAGACAGACGGCTGGAGTCCGCGCCCAGCCGGATTACTATTGTACCCCCGGGGGATAGGCCTATATAAACCCCCCGGGGCACCCATGCAAAGGGTTCGAACCTAGAGAGAGAGAGATAGACTAGATAACCCAGGAAGGAGAGAGCTAGCCTTGCCCTCTCGTACCTCCCGAAACAGCTCCAGGAGCACCATTGTAATCACTCTGCTTTAGTGATCATGCGGAGACCCCGCAGAGCAGCAGTAGGGGTGTTATCTCCTAGGAGAGCCCTGAAACTGGGTAAGTTCCGCTGGCATGCATGTCTTCGCCTCATCCCGCTTCCAGGCACCGGCGACGTTCTACTCGCGCCCACCATGATAAGCCATCCTTCGGCATATGTCGTATCCAACCCCCGACAGAAACTCAAATGACATCCACCCTGCTAGCCCAGGCTGCCGACCTGGAACCTATCCTCTGATCGAAGAAGCAGAAGAAGAACACCAAAACAAGCAAACATCGCTCTCGCGTCATGATCATCGCATAACCTGTACCTGCAACTGTTATTGTAGTAATTTGTGAGCCACGAGGACTCAGCAATCCCATTACCATGGGTATCAAGACTAGCAAAGCTTAATGGGAAAGGAAAGGGTAATGTGGTGAGGTTGCAGCAGCGACTAAGCATGATATGGTTGCTAAAATACGCAAATAAGAGCGAGAAGAGAACAAACGGAACGGTCGTGAAGCTAGCAATGATCAAGAGGTGATCCTAAACTCCTACTTACGTCAATCATAACACAGAAACTGTGTTCACTTCCCGGACTCCACCGAGAAGAGACCATCATGGCTACACACACTGTTGATGCATTTTAATTCGGATCTGGTGTCAAGTTATCTACAACTGGACATTAACAAATTCCCATCTGCCACATAACCGCGGGCACGGCTTTCAAAAGTTTATACCCTGCAGGGGTGTCCCAACTTAGCCCATGATAAGATCTCGCGATCAACGAAGGATATACCTTCTCCCAGGAAGACCCAATCAGTCTTGGAATCCCGGTTTACAAGACATTTCGACAATGGTAAAACAAGACAAGCAAAGCCGCCGGAATGTGCTGACAAATCCTGATAGGAGCTGCACATATCTCGTTCTCAGGGCACACCGGATTGTCCAATCTTCCGGTAGGCCATCCCAGAGTTGCCCCTGGTGGCCACCGGCGGCTGACAGGTTGGACCAACACTCACGACGAGCACTGGCCCGGGGTGGTAAATAAAGATGACCCTCGGGCTCCGGAAACACAAGGGAAAAAGGGCTAGGTGAGGCAAATGAAAAACCAAGGTTGGGCCTTGCTGGAGGAGTTTTATTCAAAGCAAACTGTCAAGGGGGTCCCATAAATCACCCAACCGCGTAAGGAACGCAAAATCCGGGAACATAACACCGGTATGACGGGAACTAGGGCCGCAAGAGTGGAACAAAACACCAGGCATAAGGCCGAGTCTTCCACCCTTTACCAAGTATATAGATGCATTAATTAAATAAGAGATATTATGATATCCCAACATAATCCTGTCCACCATGGAGCAATTTTCAACTTCACCTGCAACTAACAACGCTATAAGAGGGACTGAGCAAAAGCAGTAACAAAGCCAAACAACGGTTTGCTAGGAAGGGTGAAAAAGGTTAGAGGCTGACATGACAAATTGGGAGGATTGAAGAGCAAGCGATAGGTAGCGCAGCAAAGCGATAGAATGAAGCAACTAGCATAGCAATGATAGTAGTGAGATCCAGGGTAGCGGTCATCTTGCCTGAAATCCCGCAAACAAGAAGAACGAGTCTATGAAGAAGACGAACGGATGAAGACGAACCAAGCGTAGACGAACGAATCCTCACGATCGCAACGAAACATGAACTATCGAGAAGAAGCACACAACATAGTAAACACACCACACATAGACAAGACATGATGCACAACCAAGCATGATGCATGACAAATCTAGATGAGGCTACTCATGGCAACAGATGATGCAAACAAGAACAACACATCAAGGCAAGTTTAAATGAGGCCGGAAACAACATATAACAATTCCGGTAAGTCCTCATATGCAAATTTCGAAATTGGACCAGATCTGAATAAACCTTATGTTCAAGTTGTTAAACAGCAAGTTAAGATGCAACAAGATGATCTACACGATATTCTAGTCAAGTTACATATAAAGTTCATTTAATTCGGAGCTACGGCCTAGAAGATGTGAGCAAAACAAGTTAAACATGGCATTGATGCGAAATGCATACAAACATCAAACAAACACCTCAAAACAAGGATGAAACATGATAATATGAAACTACATGCAATTCTAAGCAAGTTACATATAGAGCACACTCAAAACGGAGCAACGGTTCAACACACACACATGAAACAAGATATAATAACCATCTGTCCAAAACAGCAACTAGGCATATTGCAAGCAGCAAAACAATATGCTACAGCATCTCAACATAAGAACAAAAGGCATGGTCATGAAGTACAGGTAAAGCATGAAAAAACATGAACACTGAGCTATCTCCATAAACTACTAGAACATGCTCAAAAGGACTGACAAGATTACACATAATAACAGTTTCAGACTTATCAGAAAATAACATCAGGTTGCAATGTTTAGAGCTATCAAACAACATGCTATAGGAACTTATCACGGCAAACAAAAGCATTGCATGAATCTACTAATTGCATATAACAAAAGTCCCTTACTGACCATGAGCCAAAAATTGACAGAAGATATGATGACACCCATGTAAACGTGGCAAGTTATATGACAGATTCATACATGGCAGGAACAACAATAAGTAGGCATGTTGGTGAGCTTTTACCACTCACCATAGAGCAATAACTGGCATGGCAAGGTGACAAACAGTAAGAATACATGTTTATGAAGCTAAGCATGGCAATAGAAAGTTCATAGGGTGCATGGAACACTAACAACAAACATGGCAACATTGAACTTAATGTTAACAGGCTGACAGCAACATTATTTAGCAACTTTGGAGCATGATTACAACAATCTTCAACAGGCTATAAATGCAACCAGGGGCATGGATGGATAGAGCATGACATGTATAAGAAAATATACTGAGTGAACATCTCCAGATTATGCATAGAATGACTTGTAGCAGCAGGTTTACATAGCATCATGATATAACAGATTCAGCCTAGCAAAACAGCAACAACAAGTACCCTACTTCACGAGCTCGATGCACTCAGTAAAAGACTCACAAAAATACATGGATTGCACCTATGAAAATATGGCATGATGTAGCATAAAACACATGTAGAGCTCATGCTCATAGAATGCACACACAAAATGCAACAAAAATGACAAATCATCAAGTTATAACAGTTTCAGCAGATTAACATCATAGAGCACTCTTGCAACGATGATTCAGACATCAAGATGAGCTCAAATGGACATGCCACAATGGAATGAAATGAAGAGAATCTCACACTGAACATTTCAATATATTACACGCATAAAACAGTGCAGTATGTGAAGAGATATGGCATGTCAAACATGGCACCAGAATGCAAAATATTTAGGCACTTGGGCAAAATTCGGGGTCAACCTTCGTTTTTCAGATTTGGATCTGGGTCGTCGGGCACGGACTTTGAGGCGGATGGAGTTGGAGAGGAGGGGGCCGCCAGGGAGCTTGCCGGAGTGGGACCATAGACGGCGGGGCCGGGCCGGATCCGGGCGGGATGACGGCGCACGGCGCGCCGACGAGGCAAGGGGCGGCCGACTCGCGAGGCGCGATGCGGCGGCGCAGGGGATGATTCCGGGCGGCCGAGCGGGGCTCCGGCGAGGTGGGGGCACCGGGCGACGCTGGAGGATGGCGGCGGAGGCGCGCTCAGGGTGGCGCCGGGCGGCACGCCGGGTGGCGGAGAGGCCGGGAGCAGGGCGCGGGTCGGCGGGCGGCGGCGTCGCGCGGGCTGGGGAGGGCCCTGCGCGGGCCTGGGCGGGCCGCGGCGGCGGGAGGCAGCCGGGTGCCACGTGTCAAGCCTTGGTTGGCTGGAGGCGGCGGCGCGGACATGTCCGGCGCGGTTCGGACGCGTCCGGCGGCGCGAGGAGGAAGACGCTAGGGTTAGGGGTGGTTTCATCCGCGAAATTCGGGAGAGGGGGGTGTTTAAATAGGTAGAGGGAGCTAGGAGAGTCCAAATGAGGTGCGGTTTTCGGCCACACGATCGTGATCGAACGACCGAGAGCATGGATGGGTTTGGATGGGTTATTGGGCCACTTTGAAGGGGTGTTGGGCTGCAAACAAAAGAGGCTTTTACGGCTACCCGGTTAACCGTTGGAGTATCAAACGACCTCCAAATGGAACGGAACTTGACAGGCGGTCTACCGGTGGTATACCAAGGCCGCTTGGCAAATCATGGTCCATTCCGAGAATGTTTAACACTTACTCACAATAGGAGACAAAAGGGGGGTCGCCGGAGGGCATAGGAGTGCTGGATTGCAAAACGGACAACGGGGAAAATGCTCAGATGCATGAGACGAACACGAATGTGAAATGAGATGCACATGATGACATGGCAATATGCAACATGCAAGCAAATGACATGGCAATGATGGCGAATAACTGGCAGACACCTGGCGCATCGAATCTGGGGCGTTACAGACCTCGACCTCCGCTTCGATCGTAGCGGTGCTGCATTCAGCATGCTGCAGCCAAAGCTCGATAGGCCCCCTCGGCAGGACCTCAAAGGTGAAGGAAGGAGGGAGGCAAATCCAAGACCGAGGAGGCATGGCAGCGTGAAGCACGAGCTCGCGAGAAGAGCCCTCGGCGTGAACTCCAGGAGGAACGACATGCACCGCCATGATCCGCCGGCGACGACGGCGCCTCTAGCGGTGCTGCTTGGCGCCTGCGCCTTCAGGATCCTCAATCCGGGTCTACAGGGGCAATGGGAATCCAGGCGGCGGCCGCCCAAACCACGGCCTCGACACCTCCTGCCAGGCACCCCCTTCCCCACGGCAAGAGACGAGCCTTTTCTTCGGAGGAAGCGGGATGGGACCCTCTTAGGGGGCCTTCCCCTTCTCTTCGGCAGAAAACCGCCGGATCGGTGCCATTGTCGCAGGAAGGAGCAAGGACGAAGAGGAAGAAGGGGAGTAGCAAGAAGGGGTGAACTGGAAGGGCTCCCGCCGTTCCGTACATATAGCCAAGGGAGGCCAACCGTCGGCCTCCACGATCACAGGTAATCTTGACCCGTTTTGCATGCAGGGACTTGTCAATTCGTGCAGTTGCCGAGGCGTCGTGGGGGAGCCAGGACACCCACGTCCAATCAACCGCCACGCGGCTCCCAAGGCCGCAGTCTATTGGGGCCCGTGGCGCTTCGCACTTTCCCCTTCGCTTCTCTGCCAAGCGAAGTCCAGGCGCGCCTTGGGCCCGGGGGCTACTGTCGGTGTTCTAGGAACGGGGGTAACCAGACTTGCCTGCCTGTGGCCTGCGGCGTGGCTCCAGGAGTGGCCCATTACGGCCCATCTTCATCAACACATGCTCAAGACCCTCGCGAGGGGCCAAGCCTCGCGGGGCGGACGATAGGAGACTTCCTCGGGCACGGCCTCGTCAGGCTAGCTCGCGAGGAGGCGGAGAGATCAAGGCGGGGTACCTCGCGAGGTGCTCATGACGCAAGCCATGACGACCAAGGCCAGGCGGGCGCCGGCCTGCGCAGAGTCCTTGTTTCCTCTTTGGTGCAAAGGGGGCAAGCGCAGGCGAGAGTATCAAGCAAAGGCAACCATTTTGGTGCAACAAGACCAAGACCAGCAGGACGGCAGGATAGAGGTCATCGTGGAGCCCAAGCCGGCGTCATCGTCAGGGCCTTTGGCAGGCGAGGACCAACTTTAGTCAGGATAGGTGTACTAGATGTTCCCCTTCAAAATGGCCAATTGTTGGCGCCCTTCCCGCTCAATATTTGGGAAGAGGCCCAGGGCCTCCGCCTATAAATAGGACTAGCCACCCCCAGGGCAGGGGCATCTGGAGATCAACCAGAGAGAAGAACCTTAGCCAGCACCACCATAAGAACTCCTCCCATCGTGAGGCAGTTCTTCCCTTGTATTGTTCATCATCAGCCCCAGAGGCAATCCACCACACCACACAATGGAGTAGGGTATTACACCACAATGGTGGCCTGAACCAGTATAAATCTTGTGTCCTCTGTGTTGTTCTTCGTGTAGTTTTAGATCCTTGCGAGGCGACAAGACATGAGTAGGCAGGGGGCGTGATCTCCGCGTGCACCCCAGAGTTCGAACCTTGAGGGTCTGCCGGAACCCGAAATCCGACAAGCCTGATAAGCTCAAACGCAAATCGGAGAAGTGTGTCTTCATAGGATACCTAAGGAAACAATTCATTACACCTTCTACCACAGATCCGAAAGCAAGATCTTTGTTGCCAAGAATGGAACCTTTCTAGAGAAGGGGTTTCTCCTGAAAGAAGTGAGTGGGAGGAAAGTAGAACTTGATGAGGTAATTGTACCTTCTCTCAATTTGGAAAGTAGCTCATCCGAGAAATCTGTTCCCGTGATGCCTAGACCAACTAGAGAGGAAGCTAATTATGATGATCATGAAACTTCCGATCAAGTTACTACCAAACCTCCTAAGTCAACCAAAACATGACACTACAAAAAAAGACACATCCATGACATTTTGGGCCGAACGAATTTTTTTCCTGTCATACTTATGACACTTCTATGACAATAATTTTGACAAAACCCGGTATCATCATAGATGTGGTGAGCTCCTACTTCTATGACAAAAAATCATGACAGAAAATGGGCTTTTCGTCCTGGGTGGGCCGGAGACGCAGCTGCATGACATTCTTTGGGCCGTCCATGACAGAAAAAACCATGGTAGAAGCCAGGGCGAGGAAAATATTGGGGTGTTCCCGGTTACGGTGGGTGGTCGGGGCCGAGGTATGCATGTTTCTCTTGTACACGTGTGTGTGAGGCATTGGGCTCTAACTAAACCCGAGCGATTGCACTGCAGGTTACACTTTACTGAACCCGAGCGATCGATCGATGGCTGTTAACTGAACCCGATCGAGCGATTCCTTCGCTACTGCTGCTAACTAAAGCCGATCGATGCTGCCTCTGGATGACAGTGAGCGGTGGGGGTGGCTGACAGGACCCCGTGGTGTTGCCTCTGGATGAACAGGACCCAAATCGATCGAGACGGTTGGGGCTGGATGAACAGGACCCCGTGGAGGGCTGGATGAACAGGATGACCCCGTGGAGGGATGGATGAACAGTAGACGGCGGAGAGGTGGATGAACAGTAGCCCATGGAGGGGTGGTTGAACATGAGCCCGTGGAGAGGGGTGGTTGAACAGTAGCCAGTGGAGTAGCGCGCGGTGGAGGCTGGATGAATAGGAGCCCGTGGATGAATAGTCGCAGGTGGAGGCTGGAGGAGGTCGACTATGGATGAACAGTAGCCCATGGAGGCTGGAGTCAATGGTGGAGATGAACAGTATCCCGTGGAGTCCCATTTTATGGTACGCCACACCCCTCCCAATGAATAGGACCCCCATTTCGACCGTAGCGCTCCAACACAAGTTCGTTTCATCCGTTTTGCGTTATGCCACACCCCTCCCGATCAAAAGGACCCCATTTCAACCGTAGGAGGTCCAACAGAAGTCTATTTCCTCCATTTTGCGGTATGCCAGACCCCTCCCGATGAACATGATCCCGCTTCGAACATGGCCGGTCGAAAACAAGGCCAGGCCTCGTTTCCATCGCCTGTTCCGTCCAATCCCTCCCGATGAACACGACGACGCATTCCGTTCTGACCCAGCCGGTTGGCTCCCCATTAACACGACGGCAATGCTGCTTCTCCGTTCCGACCCAGCCATGTACACGAGCCCTGGTCGTACATATGCGTGAGTAGGCGTTCGAGACCCTGCCCGTATGTACGTACTATTGGGGAACGTTGCAGAAAATTAAAAAAATTTCTACGGTTTCACCAAGATCCATCTATGAGTTCATCTATGCAACGAGTCATGAGAGAGAGATTGCATCTACATACCACTTGTAGATCACATAGGGAAGCGTTCGAGGGAACGGTGATGATGGAGTCGTACTCGCCGTGATTCAGATCACCGATGACCAAGTGCTGAACGGATAGCGCCTCCGCTTTCAACACACGTACGGTACGGACGACGTCTCCTCCTTCTTGATCCAGCAAGGAGGAAGGAGAGGTTGAGGAAGACAGCTCCAACGGCAGCACGACGGCGTGGTGTTGGTGGAGAAGCAGCACTCCGGCAGGGCTTCGCCAAGCTCGTGACGGAGGAGGAGAGGTGTTGGGGAGGGGAGGGGCTGCGCCTTGGGTTGTGTGTTGCAGCCCTCCCCTCACCCCTCTATTTATAGGGGAAGGGGCAAGGGGGGCCGGCCCCTCTAGATGGGATCTAGAGGGGGGCGGCGGCCAGGGAGGGGGGACTTGCCCCGCAAGCAAAGGGGGTGCCCCCTCTAGGGTTTCCCCCCAAACCCTAGGCGCATGGGCCCAAGGTGGGGGGCGCGCCAGCCCTCCAGGGGCTGGTTCCCTGCCCCTTGCGGCCCATGTGGCCCTCCGAGAGGGGTGGCCCCTCCTGGTGGACCCCCGGAACCCTTCCGGTGGCCCTGGTACAATACTGATATGCCCTTGAAACTTTCCGGTGTCCGCATGACAACTTCCCATATATAAATCTTTACCTACGGACCCTTCCGGAACTCCTCGTGACGTCCGGGATCTCATCTGGGACTCTGAACAACATTCAGTAATCACATACAAGTCTTCCTAATAACCCTAGCGTCACCGAACCTTAAGTGTGTAGACCCTACGGGTTCGGGAGACACGCAGACATGACCGAGACGGCTCTCAGGTCAATAACCAACAGCGGGATATGGATACCCATGTTGGCTCCCACATGCTCCTCGATGAAGTCATCGGATAAACCACGATGTCGAGGATTCAAGCAACCCCGTATACTATTCCCTTTGTCAATCGGTACGTTACAAGCCCGAGACTCGATCGTCGGTATCCCAATACCTCGTTCAGTCTAGTTACCGGCAAGTCACTTTTCTCGTACCGTAATGCATGATCCCGTGACCAAACACTTGGTCACTTTGAGCTCATTATGATGATGCATTACCGAGTGGGCCCAGAGATACCTCTCCGTCATACGGAGTGACAAATCCCAGTCTCGATCCGTGTCAACCCAACAGACACTTTCGGAGATACCTGTAGTGCACCTTTATAGTCACCCAGTTACGTTGTGACGTTTGGTACACCCAAAGAACTCCTATGGTATCTGGGAGTTACACGATCTCATGGTCTAAGGAAGAGATACTTGACATTGGAAAAGCTCTAGCAAAACGGACTACACGATCTTGTGCTATGCTTAGGATTGGGTCTTGTCCATCACGTCATTCTCCTAACGACGTGATCTCGTTGTCAATGACATCTAATGTCCATAGTCAGGAAACCATGACTATCTGTTGACCAACGAGCTAGTCAACTAGAGTCTTACTAGGAACGTATTGTGGTCTATGTATTCACACGTGTATTACGATTTCTGGATAATACAATTATAGTATGAATAAAAGACAATTATCATGAACAAGGAAATATAATAATAATGCTTTTATTATTGCCTCTAGGGCATATTTCCAACAGTCTCCCACTTGCACTAGAGTCAATAATCTAGTTACATTGTGATGAATCGAACACCCATAGAGTTCTGGTGTTGATCATGTTTTGCTCGTGAGAGAGGTTTAGTCAACGGATCTGCTACATTCAGATCCGTATGTACTTTGCAAATATCTATGTCTCCATCTTGAACATTTTCACGGATGGAGTTGAAACGACGCTTGATGTGCCTGGTCTTCTTGTGAAACCTGGGCTCCTTGCAAGGGCAATAGCTCCAGTGTTGTTACAGAAGAGTTTGATCGGCCCCGACGCATTGGGTATGACTCCTAGGTCGGTGATGAACTCCTTCACCCAAATAGCTTCATGCACTGCCTTCGAGGCTGCCATGTACTCCGCTTCACATGTAGATCCCGCCACGACGCTCTGCTTGTAGCTGCACCAGCTTACTGCTCCACCATTCAACATATACACGTATCCAGTTTGTGACTTAGAGTCATCTAGATCTGCGTCGAAGCTAGCGTCGACGTAACCCTTTACGGCGAGCTCTTCGTCACCTCCATAAACGAGAAACATGTCATTTGTCCTTTTCAGGTACTTCAGGATATTCTTGACCGCTGTCCAGTGTTCCTTGCCGGGATTACTTTGGTACCTTCCTACCAAACTTACGGCAAGGTTTACATCAGTTCTGGTCCACAGCATGGCATACATAATAGATCCTATGGCTGAAGCATAGGGGATGACACTCATCTCTTCTTTATCTTTTGCTGTGGTCGGGCATTGAGCCGAGCTCAATCTCACACCTTGCAATACAGGCAAGAACCCCTTCTTGGACTGATCCATTTTGAACTTCTTCAAAATCTTATCAAGGTATGTGCTTTGTGAAAGACCTACGAGGCGTCTCGATCTATCTCTATAGATCTTGATGCCTAATATATAAGCAGCTTCTCCAAGGTCCTTCATTGAAAAACACTTATTAAAGTAGGCCTTAATGCTGTCCAAAAGTTCTATATCATTTCCCATCAAGAGTATGTCATCTACATGTAATATGAGAAATGCTACAGAGCTCCCACTCACTTTCTTGTAAACGCAGGCTTCTCCGTAAGTCTGCATAAACCCAAACGCATTGATCATTTCATCAAAGCGAATGTTCCAACTCCGAGATGCTTGCACCAGCCCATAAATGGATCGCTGGAGCTTGCATACTTTGTTAGCGTTCTTAGGATCGACAAAACCTTCCGGCTGCATCATATACAGTTCTTCCTTAAGATGTCCGTTAAGGAATGCCGTTTTGACGTCCATATGCCATATCTCATAATCATAGTATGCGGCTATTGCTAACATGATTCGGACGGACTTAAGCTTCGCTACGGGAGAGAATGTCTCGTCATAGTCAATCCCTTGAACTTGTCGATAACCCTTAGCGACAAGTCGAGCTTTATAGATGGTAATATTACCATCCGCGTCCGTATTCTTCTTAAAGATCCATTTGTTTTCTATCGCTCGCCGTTCATCGGGCAAGTCTGTCAAAGTCCATACTTTGTTTTCATACATGGATTCTATCTTGGATTTCATGGCTTCAAGCCATTTGTTGGAATCTGGGCCCGCCATCACTTCTTCATAGTTCGAAGGTTCACCGTTGTCTAACAACATGATTTCCAAGACAGGGTTGCCGTACCACTCTGGTGCGGAACGTGTCCTTGTGGACCTACGAAGTTCAGTAGCAACTTGATCCGAAGTACCTTGATCATCATCATTATTTTCCTCTTCAGTTGGTGTAGGCATCACAGGAACATCTTCTTGAGCTGCACTACTATCCCGTTCAAGAGGTAGTACTTCATCGAGTTCTACTTTCCTCCCACTTACTTCTTTCGAGAGAAACTCCTTTTCCAGAAACAATCCGTTCTTGGCAACAAAGATCTTGCCCTCGGATCTTAGGTAGAAGGTATACCCAATGGTTTCTTTAGGGTATCCTATGAAGACGCATTTTTCCGACTTGGGTTCGAGCTTTTCAGGTTGAAGTTTCTTGACATAAGCATCGCATCCCCAAACTTTTAGAAATGACAGCTTAGGTTTCTTCCCAAACCATAATTCATACGGTGTCGTCTCAACGGATTTAGACGGTGTCCTATTTAAAGTGAATGTAGCTATCTCTAGAGCGTGTCCCCAAAATGATAGCGGAAAATCGGTAAGAGACATCATAGATCGCACCATATCCAATAGAGTGCGATTACGACGTTCGGACACAGTGTTACGCTGAGGTGTTCCAGGCGGCGTGAGTTGTGAAACGATTCCACATTTTCTTAAGTGCGTACCAAATTCGTGACTTAAATATTCTCCTCCACGATCCGATCGTAAGAATTTTATCTTTCGGTCACGTTGATTCTCTACTTCATTCTGAAATTCCTTGAACTTTTCAAAGGTCTCAGACTTGTGTTTCATCAAGTAGACATACCCATATCTACTCAAGTCATCAGTGAGAGTGAGAACATAACGATCTCCTCTGCGAGCCTCAATGCTCATTGGACCACACACATCGGTATGTATGATTTCCAACAAGTTGGTTGCTCGCTCCATTGTTCGGGAGAACGGAGTCTTGGTCATTTTGCCCATGAGGCATGGTTCGCATGTGTCAAATGATTCATAATCGAGAGACTCTAAAAGTCCATCAGCATGGAGCTTCTTCATGCGCTTGACACCAATGTGACCAAGGCGGCAGTGCCACAAGTATGTGGGACTAGCGTTATCAACTTTACATCTTTTGGTATTCACACTATGAATATGTGTAATATTACGTTCGAGATTCATTAAGAATAAACCATTGACCATCGGGGCATGACCATAAAACATATCTCTCATATAAATAGAACAACCATTATTCTCGGATTTAAATGAGTAGCCATCTCGTATCAAACGAGATCCAGATACAATGTTCATGCTCAAACTTGGCACTAAATAACAATTATTGAGGTTCATAACTAATCCCGTAGGTAAATGTAGAGGTAGCGTGCTGACGGTGATCACATCGACCTTGGAACCATTCCCGACGCGCATCGTCACCTCATCCTTCGCCAGTCTCCGCTTATTCCGCAGCTCCTGCTGTGAGTTACAAATGTGAGCGACGGCACCGGTATCAAATACCCAGGAGTTACTACGAGTACTGGTAAGGTACACATCAATTACATGTATATCAAATATACCTTTAGTGTTGCCGGCCTTCTTGTCCGCTAAGTATTTGGGGCAGTTCCGCTTCCAGTGACCCTTCCCCTTGCAATAAAAGCACTCAGTTTCCGGCTTGGGTCCATTCTTTGACTTCTTCCCGGCAACTGGCTTACCGGGCGCGGCAACATCTTTGTCGTCCTTCTTGAAGTTCTTCTTACCCTTGCCCTTCTTGAACTTAGTGGTCTTATTGACCATCAACACATGATGTTCTTTCTTGATTTCAACCTCTGCTGACTTCAGCATTGAAAATACTTCAGGAATGGTCTTCACCATCCCCTGCATATTGTAGTTCATCACCAAGCTCTTGTAGCTTGGTGGGAGCGACTGAAGGATTCTGTCAATGACCGCCTCGTCCGGGAGGTTAATGTCCAGCTGGGACAGGCGGTTGTGCAACCTAGACATTTTGAGTATGTGCTCACTGACAGAACTATTTTCCTCCATCTTACAACTATAGAACTTGTCAGAGACGTCATATCTCTCGACCCGGGCTTGAGCTTGGAAAACTAGTTTCAGCTCCTCGAACATCTCATATGCTTCGTGTTGCTTAAAACGCTTCTGGAGCCCCGGTTCTAAGCTGTAAAGCATGCCGCACTGAACGAGGGAGTAATCATCAGCGTGAGACTGCCAAGCATTCATAATGTCTTGGTTCTCTGGGACGGGAGCGTCACCTTGCGGTCCTTCTAGGACATATTGTTTCCTGGCAGCTATGAGGATGATCCTTAGGTTCCGGACCCAGTCCATGTAGTTGCTGCCATCATCTTTAGCCTTGGTTTTCTCTAGGAACGCGTTGAAGTTCATGTTGACATGAACGTTGGCCATTTGATCTACAAGACATATTTGCAAAGGTTTTAGACTAAGTTCATGATAATTAAGTTCATCTAATCAAATTATTGTAATGAACTCCCACTCAGATTAGACATCCCTCTAGTCATCTAAGTGTTACACGGTCCGAGTCGACTAGGCCGTGTCCGATCATCACGTGAGACGGACTAGTCATCGTCGGTGAACATCTTCATGTTGATCGTATCTTCCATACGACTCGTGTTCGACATTTTGGTCTCCGTGTTCCGAGGCCATGTCTGTACATGCTAGGCTCGTCAAGTTAACCCTAAGTGTTTTGCATGTGTAAAACTGTCTTACACCCGTTGTATGTGAACGTAAGGATCTATCACACCCGATCATCACGTGGTGCTTCGAAACGACAAACTTTAGCAACGGTGCACAGTTAGGGGAGAACACTTCTTGAAATTGTTGTAAGGGATCATCTTATTTACTAACGCCGTTCTAAGTAAACAAGATGCATAAAACATAATAAACATCACATGCAATTATATAGTAGTGACATGATATGGCCAATATCATATAGCTCCTTCGATCTCCATCTTCGGGGCTCCATGATCATCTTCCTCACCGACATGACACCATGATCTCCATCATCATGATCTCCATCATTGTGTCTTCATGAAGTTGTCACGCCAACGACTACTTCTACTTCTATGGCTAATGCATTTAGCAATAAAGTAAAGTAATTTACATGGCGTTCTTCAATGACACACAGGTCATACAAAAAATAAAGACAACTCCTATGGCTCCTGCCAGTTGTCATACTCATCGCCATGCAAGTCGTGATTCCTATTACAAGAACATGATCTCATACATCACAATATATCATTCATAATTCATCACAACTTCTGGCCATATCACATCACATGACAATTGCTGCAAAAACAAGTTAGACGTCCTCTAATTGTTGTTGCATCTTTTACGTGGCTGCAATTGGGTTCTAGCAAGAACGTTTTCTTACCTACGAATAACCACAACGTGATTTTGTCAACTTCTATTTACCCTTCATAAGGACCCTTTTCATCGAATCCGCTCCAACTAAAGTGGGAGAGACAGACACCCGCCAGCCACCTTATGCAACTAGTGCATGTCAGTCGGTAGAACCGGTCTCACGTAAGCGTACGTGTAAGGTTGGTCCGAGCCGCTTCATCCCACAATACCGCTGAAGCAAGATAAGACTAGTAGCGGCAAGCAAGTTGACAAGATCTACGCCCACAACAAAATTGTGTTCTACTCGTGCAATAGAGAACTACGCATAGACCTAGCTCATGATGCCACTGTTGGGGAACGTTGTAGAAAATTAAAAAAATTTCTACGGTTTCACCAAGATCCATCTATGAGTTCATCTATGCAACGAGTCATGAGAGAGATATTGCATCTACATACCACTTGTAGATCGCGTACGGAAGCGTTCGAGGGAACGGTGATGATGGAGTCGTACTCGCCGTGATTCAGATCACCGATGACCAAGTGCTGAACGGACAGCACCTCCGCGTTCAACACACGTATGGTACGGACGACGTCTCCTCCTTCTTGATCCAGCAAGGAGGAAGGAGAGGTTGAGGAAGACAGCTCCAACGGCAGCACGACAGCTTGGTGTTGGTGGAGAAGCAGCACTCCGGCAGGGCTTCGCCAAGCTCGTGACGGAGGAGGAGAGGTGTTGGGGAGGGGAGGGGCTGCGCCTTGGGTTGTGTGTTGCAGCCCTCCCCTCACCCCTCTATTTATAGGGGAAGGGGCAAGGGGGCCGGCCCCTCTAGATGGGATCTAGAGGGGGGGCGGCGGCCAGGGAGGGGGGACTTGCCCCCCAAGCAAAGGGGGCGCCCCCTCTAGGGTTCCCACCCAAACCCTAGGCGCATGGGCCCAAGGTGGGGGGTGCGCCCAGCCCTCCAGGGGCTGGTTCCCTGCCCCTTGCGGCCCATGTGGCCCTCCGAGAGGGGTGGCCCCGCCCGGTGGACCCCCGGAACCCTTCCGGTGGCCCCGGTACAATACCGATATGCCCCCGAAACTTTCCGGTGTCCGCATGACAACTTCCCATATATAAATCTTTACCTCCGGACCCTTCCGGAACTCCTCGTGATGTCCGGGAGCTCATCCGGGACTCCGAACAACATTCAGTAATCACATACAAGTCTTCCTAATAACCCTAGCGTCACCGAACCTTAAGTGTGTAGACCCTACGGGTTCGGGAGACACGCAGACATGACCGAGACGGCTCTTAGGTCAATAACCAACAGCGGGATCTGGATACCCATGTTGGCTCCCACATGCTCCTCGATGAAGTCATCGGATGAACCACAATGTCGAGGATTCAAGCAACCCCGTATACTATTCCCTTTGTCAATCGGTACATTACAAGCCCGAGACTCGATCGTCTGTATCCCAATACCTCGTTCAGTCTCGTTACCGGCAAGTCACTTTACTCGTACCATAATGCATGATCCCGTGACCAAACACTTGGTCACTTTGAGCTCATTATGATGATGCATTACCCAGTGGGCCCAGAGATACCTCTCCGTCATACGGAGTGACAAATCCCAGTCTCGATTCGTGTCAACCCAACAGACACTTTTGGAGATACCTGTAGTGCACCTTTATAGTCACCCAGTTACGTTGTGACATTTGGTACACCCAAAGCACTCCTACGGTATCCGGGAGTTACACGATCTCATGGTCTAAGGGAGAGATACTTGACATTGGAAAAGCTCTAGCAAAACGGACTACATGATCTTGTGCTATGCTTAGGATTATTTCTTGTCCATCACGTCATTCTCCTAACGACATGATCCCGTTGTCAATGACATCTAATGTCCATAGTCAGGAAACCATGACTATCTGTTGACCAACGAGCTAGTCAACTAGAGGCTTACTAGGAACGTATTGTGGTCTATGTATTCACACGTGTATTACGATTTCTGGATAATACAATTATAGTATGAATAAAAGACAATTATCATGAACAAGGAAATATAATAATAATGCTTTTATTATTGCCTCTAGGGCATATTTCCAACAGTCTCCCACTTACACTAGAGTCAATAATCTAGTTACATTGTGATGAATTGAACACCCATAGAGTTCTGGTGTTGATCATGTTTTGCTCGCGAGAGAGGTTTAGTCAACGGATCTGCTACATTCAGATCCGTATGTACTTTGCAAATATCTATGTCTCCATATTGAACATTTTCACGGATGGAGTTGAAACGACGCTTGATGTGCCTGGTCTTCTTGTGAAACCTGGGCTCCTTGGCAAGGGCAATAGCTCCAGTGTTGTCATAGAAGAGTTTGATCGGCCCCGACGCATTGGGTATGACTCCTAGGTCGGTGATGAACTCCTTCACCCAAATAGCTTCATGCGCTGCCTCCGAGGCTGCCATGTACTCCGCTTCACATGTAGATCCCGCCACGACGCTCTGCTTGCAGCTGCACCAGCTTACTGCTCCTCCATTCAACATATACACGTATCCAGTTTGTGACTTAGAGTCATCCAGATCTGCGTCGAAGCTAGCATCGACGTAACCCTTGACGGCGAGCTCTTCGTCACCTCCATAAACGAGAAACATGTCCTTTGTCCTTTTCAGGTACTTCAGGATATTCTTGACCACTGTCCAGTGTTCCTTGCCGGGATTACTTTGGTACCTTCCTACCAAACTTACGGCAAGGTTTACATCAGGTCTGGTACACAGCATGGCATACATAATAGATCCTATGGCTGAAGCATAGGGGATGACACTCATCTCTTCTTTATCTTTTGCCGTGGTCGGGCATTGAGCCGAGCTCAATCTCACACCTTGCAATACAGGCAAGAACCCCTTCTTGGACTGATCCATTTTGAACTTCTTCAAAATCTTATCAAGGTATGTGCTTTGTGAAAGACCTACGAGGCATCTCGATCTATCTCTATAGATCTTGATGCCTAATATATAAGCAGCTTCTCCAAGGTCCTTCATTGAAAAACACTTATTCAAGTAGGCCTTAATGCTGTCCAAAAGTTCTATATCATTTCCCATCAAGAGTATGTCATCTACATATAATATGAGAAATGCTACAGAGCTCCCACTCACTTTCTTGTAAACGCAGGCTTCTCCGTAAGTCTGCATAAACCCAAACGCTTTGATCATTTCATCAAAGCGAATGTGAAGTCTGATACTTGCAAGTCGAAGTCTGATACTTGCGACCCTCTCTCCTTCTTTGGGCTGTAGAGCGTGGTGGCACATATCAGGGTATGGTGCATGCAGAGACGCATGGTATGCAGTGTACACATAGTTTTGCCTGATGAATGAAACTGCGCTACCATCATGATCCTTGCCGTCGGTTATCTCCTGGTTAATCGGATAATTCAGTCTGACAAACAGAGAGCATGTACCAAGGCTACTTACCAGCTCCAGCAAAAAAATCCTGAAGGCCCAGAGAAGCTGGGATCCTACTCAAAGACCTTGCAGTGACTGTGATTGTATTCCATGAAACAACACATCCAGTACGTGCGAACGATTGATGATCGTCTGATCGAGCCAGGAACCACCTGCAACTGCCATGCCGCTTTTCTTTGAGAGGTTCTGGGATTAGGAAGGGTAGGGACACCAGGCGGCCTACAACATCATATCAAGTTGGAGTTAAATAAAAATGGGCTCTTGATGTAGTCAATCTTAAGAACAACATTTATGAGCATGAATATTTTTTCAGTAAATGTTGACAGTAATATAAGCAAGCCATCATGATATCATAGGAAAGTAACATACTGTTGTAACAACCGTTTTTAGCGATGACTGGAGTAGGCCAGCAATACGTCCAGCCATAGAAGGAGTTGACAGCGTAAATGAAGCCCTTGTGGTCAATGGCATCAGAGAACCATGGAGGATGTATGATCCTGTGATGGACGTGCTGATTTATCCACTTACCGCAGTGACCTGTCAGATAGGCGAGACCGCAGTTGAAGAGCGCAATTAGCCTGAAGTCTTTATAATTCGCAGATCTTGTGGGCACTTGGCAGATTACAACCTTGAGCAAATCAAACTTGGTATCATGTTGGCTACTGTAAGATTCCGAGTATTCTAGGCTGCGGTGCCAAAGCAGTGTAGCGTTAAACGAAGGAAGGGGGATCAATCGCCGGGTGTAGACCTCCACGAGCATCCAGCTGCCGCGACCGTCGACAAGCACCATCCAAGACGTGTTCATGCCGACCCAGTACATACCGTTAATGTAGTTGAGGGTGACGGGGATCGGATCACAGTCAAGGGGGTTGATGCTCGCCACCCTATGATTTTTATGCTATGTGACACACCGTTTCTGAAGATCAGGCGGCATTAGCAAGCAAGGAGCTGGCTTAAAAAGCTCTGGCCTGAGGGCTTTGAGTAAATGGTTCAGCCCCAACGAGCACGCGGTGAGCAGCATGGTACTGAGATTGTCCACACGCGAAACAATGAGCTTGATTACCTCTGTGGGGAGCGAATTCTAGACACTCTTTCGACGGACGCTGCTTGGTTCTGCCATTGTTAGTTCTTGGGTTTTGGACGAGGGGGGAGGCGCCTTAGCGGGGATGGAAGATTGGACGAGATTATGTGCGGACAAAGATGGAGAAGTGAATATGTGCTGCGGGAAGTGGACAGGTGATGATGACTACAGCATGCCGCTTGACTTACAAGACACATACCAGCAGCGTAGGGTCATATCGATGCCACACAACTTGCTTGAGTGATCACAGTACTGGTACTCCCTACAGTACCTACTACTATGCCCTAACTTGCTTGAGTAGAGTAGTGGAGTAGGACTCTGCTCTACTACTAGCACCGGAGGAGTAGTATATTCTAATCTAAAATAGTTACAAACTTCAATGCTCAAGCGTGGAACGACCACGAAGCATGCTAACTCCAATCCCCAGCAAACGTTCGCTGGGAGACATGGCAGTTGCAAACGCCCGCGACACAGTTACAATACATGTGTATGGATTAAAAATAGGCCACCGTTGGATGGAAATCTGACGGTTATGTGGGATTCGCCAGGATTGAGCTCGTGCCGAACAATCGCCAGATATCATTACTAAAAAAAGGTTAAAACACCCAGGGCAATAACTTGCACCGGCTGACCACTAACAATGATACTAACATCGCATCAAAAAAAACAATGATACTAACATAGTTGTAAAATGGTCAAAGACCGTGCCTACGTGGTGTTTGGATTATATGCAAAAAAATAGCAAGATGCACGTGCATTGCACGACACACCATCATCACCAACTCGGTTTTTTTTCTACTCCTACTCCTATAAAAGACTCAGTAGGTGATGATGGAGGCGAGAAGGCGTGTTCAGCTGGGCGTGCAGCGGACGGTGCAGTACTATTCGATTTGTTATAGAAAACAAAGAAGAGTAGTAGATATAGAGATAAGAGTAGAGATAGAGACTTAGGGAGGAGCACGAGGTTGTGGGAGATAAGGATGAACGAGGCAAGGCCTTATCTGTAAATGTGGAGAAAGGTGCGGGAATATTTTGTAAAATTGTCATAGTTGGCTTTCTATCCGTCATATATAGATCACACGGTCTATATTACAAGATGGCAGGCACACCATCATCACCAACTCGGTTTTCTATAAGAGTAGATACTAGGGAGTACTAGTAAGGACACCATCTACTGCTTCGCGTGCTACTCCTGCACTCCATTCGGCGGCCGCAACGTCCCCTACAACTACTCCCTTCTGCGCTCCATTCAGCGGGCGCTGTTGAAATTTGGGGAGCGCACTCTCGCTACTGCTGGCAGACATGACTTCACCGATGATGACTTCTTCGCCGACCTCGGCAACCTCTTCCTCAACGACATGGGCGACAACCTCAACGCCAACGGTGCTGCTCCTGTTGCACCGTATGTGTTTCTGTCCCTCCTGTTCGAAATCGTGGTAGATTTCATGTTTCTACTCTGTATCCTACTACTATGATTAGTTTCATCTCTGTTATAGCCGTCATGATTTATTTTGAGCTTATTCAGATTAAATCTCGTAGTAACTTGCTCATATATTCAACTGGCGCAACGTCCCCTACAGCCACTCCCATTTCATGGACGGCCTGGTCGATGCCTCCAAGGAGCCCTTCGTCTACTACTATGAGTGCCCGATGCCGTTTTGGGGCTCGCCGGCGGACATGGTGCATCACCTCAAAGATGCGTGCAGCAGTCACTACTGGCCCTTGGCAGAGAACATCAAGTACGAGACGTGCTACCCGTTCACCATGCCGGAGTCGCTGGAGGATCACCACCGCCTGCTAGTCTCGGAGGAGGATGATAGTGTCTTCCTCTTGATCGTGGGCACCGGTGAGGCCCACGCAGGCCGCTGCCCCGTCTCTATAGTGTGCATCAGGGGCAACGCCGCTGACACTGACACTGACACGAGGCTGAGGTACGCATGCATGCTCATTGTTACTACTGTCGGTGTTCTGGGAACGGGTGGCCCCAGACTTGCCTGCCTGCAGCCTGCAGCGTGGCTCACAAGCGGCCCAGTATGGCCCGTCTTCATCAACAAACACTCAAGACCCTCGCAAGGGGCCAAGCCTCGCGGGGCGGGCGACACAAGGCCTCCTCAGGGGCGGCCTCACCAGGCAGGCTCGAGAGGAGGCAGAGAGATTGAGGCAAGGGGTACCTCCGAGGTGCTCATGACACAAGCCATGACGATCAAGACCAGGTGGGCGCCAGGAGGGTGCTAGCCTGCGCAGCGTCCTCGTTTCCTCTTTGGTGCAAAGGGGGCAAGCGCAGGCACAGAGTACCGAGGCATCAAGCAAAGGTTTCCATATCGGTGCAACAAGACCAAGACTAGCAGGACGGTAGGACGGAGGTTACCGTGGAGCCCAAGACGGCGTCATCGCCAGTGCCTTTGGCAGTCGAAGACCACCTTTAGTCAGGATAGCTTGTACTAGCTATCCACACCACACATAGGAATAGGGTATTATACCACAATGGTGGCCCGAACCTGTATAAACCTTGCATCCCTTGTGTTGTTCATTGTGTTAGCTTAGAATCGCGGCGAGGTTGTGGGCGTGAATAGGTAGGGAGAAGATCTTCGTGCGCACCCCAGAGTTCAAACCTTAAGGGTTTTGCCAGAACCCGATATCCGACATTTGGCGCACTAGGTAGGGGTGCACCGGAATCTTTTCTCCGCTAATCTGCGTCCAATCGCTTCGTCGCATCCATGGCAGACGCTCACCGAGCTGCTCTCGCTGCCCACACCACCTAGACGGCTCCCGTCGGTGGGCCTCCTCATCGTTCTCCGTCGCCTGCCGCCATCGGCCCAGTGGGGAACGATCAGCAAGCATCTTCGCTACACCCCTCGGTGCGGCGGGAAGGCCGCACCGCCACTCCGTCTCTAACCCCAGCTGGTTCGTCGTCTCACTCTCATTGCGCCCCCACGGACGGTGTTGTACTTGATTGGACGCAGGCTGCGTTGCTCCTGGCACGTGAGCTCCTGCACTACCGCCCCGTCGATGACATCTACGAGGAGTGGCTTGCTCGCATCACCGAGCTCGTCAGCACCGCAGGGGGCTCTCCTGCGCCGTCTCTCTCGCTTCCTCGCCCTTCGTCCTGCACGGGCGATGCGGCTCAGGGGGTGCCTCCGCCACCTCCTCCCGAGAAGGCGCCCTGGCTCCAAGGCATGCGGCTCCTGGATGTGACCCACCATGTCCAGCACCCGCGCAGCAAGAAAGAAGCTGTCAAGAAATCCCTTGGCCTCAAGAAGGCGCTCACGTGCTCCATGCACCTGCACGGCAAGACCGCATCCCTGCACCAGCATGCCAAGACCCCGCGCTGCCCCTGGCGGCGGCGCGCGGGAACCATCAAGAGCAGGCCCCGCATCTGCAAAAAGCTCCGGTGGCCACGGCAGGCTGCCACGCCTTCACCACCGAGCTACATAGCGTCGCCTGGCCCGGCAAGTTCAAGCCGGACCTGGCTCCTCGCTACGACGGCACTGCCGACCCCGCGGAGTTCCTGCAGCTCTACGAGTTGGGCATCGAGGCGGCTAATAGAGACAAAAAGGTCATGGCGAACTGGTTTCCCATGGCGCTCAAGGACGGTTCCCGCACCTGGCTCCTAAACCTGCCTCCTGGCTCGATCTCCTCTTGGGATGAGATGCGCAGCCATTTCATTGCCGACTTCTAGGGCAATCGCGTCTGTCCTCCGGCCGTGGGTGACCTGCGCCGCATCAAGCAGCAGCCTGGAGAGACCCTGCAGAAGTATATCTAGCGGTTCAACAACGCTCGCCTCAAGATTCCCATGGTGACAGAGGAGGCCATCCTCTCAGTGTTCTCCGATGGCGTCCGCAACGTCAAGATGAAGGAGGAGCTCACCATCCACGAGGATCTACGCACATCTCTAGAGCTGTTCAACCTGGCGACCAAGTGCACAAGAGCTGAGGAGGGACACCTCTCCCTCCTCGAGCTTCCAGCTGCTGACCCAGAAGAGAAGAAGGCCAAGGGCAAGGACGTGAAGCGCAAAGGAGCAGCCGTGCTCGCAGCAGAACTAGACACGAACCGCGGCAGGGACCAGCCAGAGTCGTCCAAGGGTAGCCAATTCTGCGCCTACCACAACCTCTACACCCACAACACCAATGAATGTTAGGAGCTCAGAGTCGTTCGAGAAGGACGCATCGGTCGACGCCCCGAGCGCAACGACCGGGGCTACGGCTGAGGAGGAGGAAGAGGTGGAGGACGATGGGATGACCGAGGCCCTTGCCAGGAGTGGCGTGACCTACCTCGCGAGGATTGCTGGTAGGACCAACCTCGCGAGGGAGCCTGGTGGGATCAGCCTCGTGAGGACCGCCCGCGGGGCAACACATGCCTTCCTCCTCTGCCACCACCACCAAGAAGGAATGATGACCACCACAAGGACCAGGGTGCTGGGGGCTTCCAGGAGCTGCATGCTATCGCTTGCATCTTGGGCGGTGCCCAGGCCCCAGCATCTCAGTGCATCTTCAAGCAGTTTGCTTGCGAGGTGAATGCAGTCCTCCCCAAGCTCGAGGCCATGCGCCCACTCAGATGGTCCACATGACCCATCACTTTCAGGTCAGCAGATCAACTCAAGTGTGCGCCCACAGCTGGTGTCCTCCCAATGCTTTGTTCTCCAGTCATCAGCAACATGCAAGTTACCAGGACCCTAATCGATGGCGGCGCAGGACTCAACGTTCTGTCCGTCGAGACCTTCAACAACCTTCAAGTGCCATAAGATCAACTTCAGCCTACCAAGCCTTTCTCAGGAGAACTGACGGCTCCACTACCCCGATAGGGCAGGTCTGCCTCCCTCTCACTTTCGGGCAACGCAACAACTACCGTACTAAGCTCATCGACTTTGACGTTGCCCACATTCACCTGCCATACAATGCCATCCTCGGGTATCTAGCCCTGGCCAAGTTCATGGAAGTGACCCACCATGGCTTCAATGTCCTCAAGATGCCAGGAAGCAGTGGAATCATCATAGTCCCCTGCAAAGAGAAGGATGCGGTGTGCTCCCTCGAGCGCGCCTTCCAAGCTGCATCAATCAAGGACCCGGAAAACAAGGGCGAGAACCCTCCTGAGCTAGTCCCCAAGAAGAAGAAGACATCGCCCAGCTCAAGGCCTCAGGAGGTTGGCATCTCCGGAGGTGTCGCGTCATGATCTGCGCCCGTGCAAGGGGCGCCTCCCTCCATCGCATAGGAAGGCGCGCCTGGCGCCCTCCTTGGGCAGGGCTCGGGGCTCTCTTTTGGAGGGCCTCAGACTTTGCCAAGATCACAAGGGAGGCACCCGGGCACCACTTAGAGGCGTGCTTCGCAACACGTTTCCCTCAGGAAGGCATAGGGCAAGGAAGGCAAAACCCTCAGGAGTTCATCACCAAGGCTACTCCGGAGCTTCAGGAATCAAGAATCATACGCGGCGATCGCCGCCTGCCTGGCGTAGCTCCCCATCAGGGCAAGGATGGCGGGCCGTGCGTCTGCATCGACTTCCCAGGGCTCAACCGAGCCGCGCCTCAGGAGCGCCTCTGGCCTTCGCATGTGGGACGTTGCGCGGGTCCGCCGCACAGCTACGTTCGCATGCCTTTCGGCCTGCCGAACGCGGCTGCTACTCACCAGCGCCATCTATCGAGCATTCTAGCGGCTCAGGAGGCTAGGCATCACGCGGTCCTACAAGAGATGGAGATGGTCCTCGAGGAACCGCCTGGGCCCCCAGAGCCTCCCGAGGCTCAGGGCTCCGGTGGCTCGTGAGGGCCGGTCTCTTCACTGCGCGCCTTCAGCTACCCCAACACCCCCTCTACAACGGTACCAGGTGACATCTTTCGAGTTCATTTCAGCTGGGAGCGCCCTCAGGGTTGCATAATTCCCAGGTCGCGTGGGTCTGTCCCTGCGGCATGTATCCCTTTTGCTTATGTCTTTAGTTTACCTTGCTGGGGGAGCCCCTCGGGCTGCATCATCCCCAAGCCACTCGGGCCTGACCTAGTGGCATGTACCCCTCCTGCTTTTGCCTAAGCTGATTTGCCTTTCATGCTTAATCTACCTATGATTATCATCTTTCGCCTACCACGGGCCTTCTCTCCCTCATGCAAATCGCTTGCACGTTAAAAGGGGGGCTCCTGAGCATCGTGACTCAGGAGCTCTTACTGGCTCTCCAGCCCTCACCCCCTGGCCTTGACCACGGCATCACGACCTAGCATACCAGAGGCGGCTGAGCTCGCTCGAGGGCCGGGACCTGAGGACGTAGAGCATTTGTATCTAGCCATCTCGCAGGAACACACAACCGTCCAAGGCTCAAGACCAGGCGCAACCCTCCTTGAGGTAGGGCCTCGTGAGTCCCGCACTAGCTCACGAGTGCCCAGATACACCTCGTCCAGCCCTGCCGTGCAAGCCACGTGTCAGGGCGAGGCTGTACACGTCCTAGGTGCTCCTCCCGGAGGGGGGGCCCCCGCCCATGTACCAGTGGAAGCACCATGCTCCGCGCTGGCTGACGACACTGCCGAGGAGTGGCTATGCCCGTACACATACGGAAGTGCTATACTCCGCGCTTGTGATAAACAACTGAGGGCGGCCCATGGCCATATCAACCTCAGGGAGCCCAGAGCTTAGTGTCTGGCCTCATCGCAACACCTCCCCTCGGGAGCACCACGCGAGGGGGCTAGACACGGGGGCTGCGCCCGGGTCACGCCACCGGGCACGCCACCCAACCAGGTCCCTCAGACCTGGTCGTCGCGTGCCCCTCCTCGAGTGGAGACAAGGTATGAAGACCGTTTGAACGTCAAGGGGGACTCCTGAGCATCGCGACTCAGGAGCCTGTTTGGTCACATAGCCCCTCACTCCTTAGTTTCACCAGGCTAACGGTGGTTGAGGTATGCGTGGGGCCGGACCCTGCCAACGTAGAACGACAGATCTACTCCTACATTCCCACCCTATTTGCTGTTTACGCGTCAAGGGGGACTCCTGAGCATCGCGACTCAGGAGCCTAACTTCTCATGTAGCCCCTCACTCCTTGGTCCCGTCCTGGTGATCCGGTCGGGGCTAACGGCGGTTGAGGTATGCGCAAGGACGGGCCCTGCCAACGTAGAACACAAAACAAATAGGAAAGAAACCGCAAAATCTCGAAGCAAATCCAGAAGCAAATATTACAAACCATAATTGTCTTCATGATACCAAACACAAGTTTAAACGCCTCCACGAGGCACGGTGCATGTTGCAGGATTTAAAACAGGAACGAAGCCGCGTGAAGATCACCCTTGGGCAACGCCATCATTCGTCAGGAGCCATGCCCCTGTGCTGGTGTTACCCCCATTAGCTCCACCTCCCGAGGCCGCGGAATCAGTAGCACCTGCCCTGGGCATGGTGGCAAAGGCTTCCGCTCGGCCCTTCATGGCTTTAGCAGCAGCGGCGCAGCGCTCGGTGTCCACAGGCTCCAGCAGCTCGTCGAGGTTGGCACCGGGGTCGTGAAGGTAGACGTGGCTGAGGACACGCGTCAGTGCCGCAGAAGAAAGGACGCGAGCTTCAACCTCGGCCATGGGGCCGACACCGGTCACGACTTCCTCAAGTGCTTCGACCAAGAAGGTAAGCAGCTGGGCGGGGCCGTCCTTGGCCCCAGCCAGCGGCTTCTCCAGGCCACCATCATAGAGCGTCTTCAGCGCCTTGCGAGATCTCTCCTCAAGATCCGCAAAGGCCACGCGGTCCTCGGCTAGGACCTTTGCCTTGGCGTCCAGCTTGGCCCTCTCCATCTTCAGCTTTTGCTCCAGCATCCTCAGCCGGTCGCGTTCGGTGGACAGCTCAGCGTCACGGTCCCCGATGGTGTCCTCCCGAGCCTTCATCTCCTCCTCCTTTCCCTGGCAGTCGCGAGCTTCCTTAGCGAGCTCATCCCGCAAGCCCTGCAGCTCGGCCTCTAGCACCTTGCAGCGGTCTTGGGCGACCGTGGCATCCTTCAGCGCCGCATCACGGGTGGCTGCGGCTTGGGTGGAGGCTTGCTTCTCCTCCTCAGAAGCTGCCGCAGCCCGGCTCAGCGCCGCTCGGACAGAGGCGTCAGAGTGAACCCAACCAAAGATCAACTCCAAGCGCCCGGCCACCAGAAGGGAGTTGGTGCCCTGGAAGTCTTCTTGCAGCTGGCCCAACTCAGTAAGGGCACGGTCCAAGATGGCGGAGGAGGCAGAAGAATCCAGAACCAGTGGTGCAGGAGGAGGAGGCGGTAGCGGGATCATGACTTGGGAGACTGGGAGCTCCTGAGAATTGTCCGCCTCAGCAACAGCATCAGGCACCAGCATCTCCAGAATTAGCGGAGCCATGGGAGCTGGAACCATGCCAGAGTGCTCCTCTAGGCCTAGCGAGGATGATCGCGCCGGGGAGGTGCGAGCTCCACTGCCTCCCCTTCCCACAGGCGAAGGCACGGCCGCAGCAGATGAGCCTGCCCCAGGCGGAGCCACCGTGTCCCCCTTCTTCTTCTTCGCCGCAAGCGGCAGTCTAATCAAGTGATGGAGAACGTCAAGCCCTAGCAGCAAAACAAGAACAAGACGGAGTTCGAGCACATGCTGGTCAATCGCGGCGTAGGCCTCCGGCCTCTTGCCAAGCTTAAAGCCCGTAAGCCTCTTAGTCCGGGGCGCAGCCTCGAGAGGTCCAGAAGCAGAAGAGGGCGCACCAGAAGGGCTGGAGGTGGCTCCAGGTGGTGCCTGGGCAGGAGTAGCCCCTTGGGAGATCAGCCCCGGCCTGTCTTTCTTCGGGATCATGGGCAGGTCCTCTTCCTCTCACATGAAATCGGCCTCGTCGTCGTCCGGCAGGGTGAGGAGGATGCTGGCCCTGTGCCAGGGAGAAGTCTCCCCCATCCCCTCAGCGGTCGCCTCTGAGTCGCGCTCCTTTTCTTCTTCGTCTTCCTCTCCTCCCCGCGGGAATCATCATAAGACAATTCCACCGGCGCCATCGCCCCCTGGCCCTCAGGAGGCACCGCCGGCACCAGATCGTGCCCATCAAAGGTGGGCATGGTGTCCACCACCTATTGCCATTTGACGCGAAGGAACAGGGGGGCAGGAGTGCCCTCCAGACCTTCCACGTCTTCTCCAACCAAGAGGCGGAGAGATGCGACCAAATCCTCGTCGTCCTGGGCTGCCGAGTTCAGGCGAAGATCGTCGTCTGCACCCCCAAGCGTCCACAACGGGTGCGAGTGCGCCTGAAGTGGAGCCACCCGCTGTGTTAGGAACTCCCTCGGAAGTGTGGCCCCTGTCAGCTTCGCTGCCTTCATGTTGCCCGGCCTCAGGACGGTGTTCATCTTCTCCAGCACTAACTTCGCCCGTCGGCCATCGAGCTTCGCACGAGACCACGCCTCGTCAGGCTGGGGCTGCTCCGTTGGCAACACCAATTGAGAGTGGATGCATACGGCATCCATCATGACCCACTTGCTCCGGAAGTCGTCGACCCTCTTCCCGGTCTTCGGGATCGCGTTCGCCTTGGAGTACGCGACAAACACAGTGCATGCCGAGGTATGACCACCGGTGATTCAGAGGGAGAAGAAGTGGCGCAGCAAAGCCACGGACGGCATCACCCCAACATGCACATCGCAGTAGTAGGCAAAAAT
This sequence comes from Triticum timopheevii, assembly GCA_963921465.1. Lineage (NCBI taxonomy): Eukaryota > Viridiplantae > Streptophyta > Magnoliopsida > Poales > Poaceae > Triticum > Triticum timopheevii. Next base: position 502,626,627 of record OY997272.1, read on the forward strand.
CGACAAAAGGAGAATGGAGTTGGGATGGAGATGTAGGGTCTCCAACCTATAATGGCGGAGGACGGCGTAGAAGAACTCGGAGAAGGGAGGAACCAGGCCGGCGATGACGGTGCTCATGACGAAGGGGTAAAAGGTGCTCCCCTTAGCTTGCGACACGGTGGAGCCGGCCCGGAGTCCGGTCTCCCCCATCTCGCTGCCCTACGCCGCCGTCATTAGGCGCGTAGCAGCGAGATTCTTCTCTGTCATGTTGGGGGGATCCAGGGCCGACGAGTACCAAGCCGACAGGGCCTCGTCCATGGCCTTGCGGAGCGCCATTGCTCATTGAAAGGGGAAGGATGGAGCAGATCTAGAGATTTCGGAAGCAAGAGAGCAAGGAAGGGGATCTGAAGCAAGGCGAAGGAGAACAATGAAAGTAAGCCTTACCCGGGCCAGCCTTTTGTTAGTCGGGCAGTTGCCGAGGCAGCATGGGGAAGCGGAGACGCCCACATCCAATCAACCGCCACGTGGAGACCAAGGACGCAGGCTGTTGGGGCCCATGGCGCTCCGCACTTGCCCTTTGGCTTTGCTGCTAAGCCAAGTCCGAGCGCGCCTTGGGCCCGGGGGCTACTGTCGGTGTTTTGGGAACGGGGGTCCCCAGACTTGCCTACCTGCGGCCTGCAGCGTGGCTCACCAGCGGCCTACTATGGCCCACCTTCATTAACAAACACTCAAGACCCTCGCGAGGGGCCAAGCCTCGCTGGGCAGGCGACACAAGGCCTCCTCAGAGGCGGCCTCACCAGGCAGGCTCGCGAGGAGGTGGAGAGATCAAGGCAAGGGGTACCTCACGAGGTGCTCATGACGCAAACCATGACGATCAAGATCAGGCGGGCGCTAGGCAGGCGCCAGCCTGCGCAGCGTCCTCATTTCCTCTTAGGTGCAAAGGGGGCAAGCGCAGGCGCGGAGTACCGAGGCATCAAGCAAAGGTTTCCATATCGGTGCAACAAGACCAAGATTAGCAGGACGGCGGGACAGAGATCACCGTGGAGACCAAGACGGCGTCATCGCCAGTGCCTTTGGCAGTCGAAGACCACCTTTAGTCAGGATAGCTTGTACTAGCTGTCCCCTTTCGAATGGCCGTTGTTGGCTCCCTTCCCGCTCAATATTTGGGAAGAGGACCAGAGCCTCTATATATAGGGCTAGCCACCACAGTAGAAGAGAGATGTTCATCCGCATACCACCACCACAAGAACACCCCTCGCGAGGTTGTTCTTCCCCTGTACTGTTCACCATCAGCCCAAGAGGCAATCCACTACACTACACACAGGAGTAGGGTATTACACCACAACGGTGGCCCGGACCTGTATAAACCTTGCGTCCCTTGTGTTGTTCATCGTGTTAGCTTAGAATCACGGCGAGGTTGTGGGCGTGAATATGTAGGGAGAAGATCTTCATGCGCACCCTAGAGTTCGAACCTTAAGGGTTTTGCCGGAACCCGATATCCGACAAATACCCCTCTGAGTCACGTGGGCAGCGACACCAGATACATCGAACTGACTTGGACTCTGTGGAGTTGGGACCTTCCTGCCGAAGTGGACATGGAAAACCTATGGTCTTATTTACCCGCCAATGCGGTGCACGGGGACTCCAAGGAGGTTCACCTGGAAATACGCATTATCAAGTTAAATGTTGATCATTAGTCTTTGCTCAATGTAATCTGTTGTTTAAGCATGTGAAGACTTCCATGCATGATCTTTCTCTATTGGAGTATGACGCATGAATAAATGTGTATCCGTTTATGGTTTAGTCTAGAATCTTCCATGTATGAACTTTTACTACAGTACTGGTGAAAGACTTACTATGAACCATTTCTTACATCTCCTCTGCCCCTTCCAAGTCATCCTGATTTAATCCCTCCATCTAGGTGTATAAGGGCATGTTTAATACTTAATAGTATAGCCAACGGTTGACTACAAGAAAGTGCCATGTCATCTGTTGCCAACATATATAACAATCGATACTCAAAAACTAATTCTTAAAGATCATTTCTTGCAAAGCACAATAAGTGTTATTTCTTCACAAGTTTTGGATGCAGGTTGAAACAGTTGAACGCTTTTGTTTGCAAAACATACCTTTTTAATCTATTTCACCCGGATGTTTGTGAGCTCTAGAGATGAAATAATATCCGAAGAAACCTATCGATACCCGTTACACATGAGATGACCCCCACATCCTTTGTCAGTATAAACAACTCCCCGATCAATGCATTTCACTCTTCCGTGCAACGAACGGGAACCTTACTACTATAGATTAGTACGACCAAAAATTGAACTAACATTATATATAGTACGATAAATGCTGATGCATGTCACCTAAAATTATATCATTGAAAACTATGTTCAAATACGAATCCAACGATATAGTTTTTGTTGACATGCACTAACATTTTGTCAGTTAAATCTTCAGTCAAAATCAATGGGGGACTAATAAACCACGACCAATGTAGTACAAGTGTAGAGGGCGGCATCGCACGGGAGTCTCACCCCGCTCGTGGCGCGGCAGTAAAGCCGTCATATCACAAAACCCAACCACTGACAGTAATAAGTGGCCTGGTAAAATAAACGGACAAGCAACCATCACATTCCTCCGTCTTTTTTGCATTTCATCTCTCTGCATTTACTTTCTCCGGTTCATCTCGCACACTCGATCCCTAGCTACTACTCCTAGGGCCTGTTCTTTTGGCGGCTTAAAAAATAAGCCATCTCTTCCCCAACTTTTCCCATAAGACTAGTCACAGTGGAGAGTAACATTAAGGTGCCTCACTCATTTATTTGGGCTTGTAAACTACTACTAGTACTCCCTTCATTTTTATATACAAGGCCACAAACTCAAATTACAAGTATCAAGATAAAACTCAATGTGTGCTTTACAAGTCAATTTATTTTCTCGTTTACCGGGTTAATTAATAGGGTGCATGCAAATTAGAAGAAATTGAGTGGCCGTGAGAGAGGAAGTAGATGAGTTTGTCATTATCATCCACTACATGCATGCTAGTAATTAAGCCATGGGTTACTAGTACGAGGAAACATAATTAATATTTGTCTCGATTACTGTTGGTGGCCTTGTATATATGCAAAATGTATTTTTTTATAGTGGCCTTGTATACAAAAATGGAGGGAGTACCTCCATCCTGGTTTATTTGTCACCATTGTAATTTGTGGTAAATTTTGACCAAAGATTTAACTCATAAAATGTTAGTGCATGTGACATCACAAACATTTCATTAGTTAAATTTATGATCAAAATTTGACACAGATTACAATGGGGAACAATAAACCAGGACTCAAGTTGGAATTCCAATTTAGAAGCCTAAACAAACTGGCCCCTGGTACTCCTACTAGTAGTACTAGTACTCAAGTTGGAATTCCAATTGCACGGCACAACTTGTTAGGAAAAAAATTCGAAACAGGGTGTAGGAAGCGGTTTGGGAATTTGCATGCCTTTCCGACCAGTGAGATACTCCATACAAAGTACGACAGAGAAGTAACCACAGAGAAGGAAGCTAAAAGTAAACAATCAAACGAGCATTTTTGCATTTATTTTGCATTCAATCATTTCACAAGCTTAACTAGTGATGTTTTTCTACTTTTACAAAAACCGCATCGTAATGTTAAAACGTGCATTTGCCCGTACATAAGTAATAGTAGTACTCCCTCCGTCTAGGTGTATAAAGTCTTCCCTCCTTCTTGGTCACGGTGCACAACCAAAGATGACTTATTCACCTAGACGGAGGGAGTAGCACAGTCTGCAAGCATATATAGAGAGAGACGTGTAGTACGATAGTATATAGTACTAAAGTTTGTGTTGTATGACCTACTTCCAAAATGCATACGGATACACCAGGTTTCCAAACTTTCCCTCTTACATACTTAATTAAGGACGCTAATAATTCCCGAATGTTCGGGATTTATCATTTGCGTCCCAAAACTAATGAGATCACCTTAAGAAACTAAATTATACTCCTACTAAAAGTTGCGGCGCTCGCAGGAGCACTTGCGGCGCGCCACAAGTGCCCTGGTGCGCGGCCATTTCCCAGAACATCGACACAACTCCTCTTCCTCAGCCTCGCAACTCACGAGGTGCTGATTGGCGGCTTGCCGGCGGGCGAGCGCGATCTCACCAGTGTGGTGATCCGGCGCCAGCAGGTACTCCTCCTCGCTGCAAGCATGCACCCGGTCCATGTACCGCCAAGCATAGATGAGGCGCTTGGGCCCGACTGCACTCAGGGCTTTGCCATGGGTGTCCTCCGCTACCCTCACGGCCCTTGCACGAGCCTTCTGCCAAAGAGCCAATTGCCTGATTCTCTCGGATGCAACATAGACCTGCCAGGCAGCTTGCCCCACGGCACGCTTCTCTTCCTCGGCCTTCTTCTCCACCTCTATTTTGGCATGCTCTGCCGGCGGCAAAGCCTCCCACATGGCAACATCCATTTCTTTCCAAAGATCCTCAAGCCTGGGGGGGATCGGCGGGCGGCGCGGCGTTCTCGTCGTAGCGGGGAGACAACGCATCCTCCGACGTGCGTGCTGGTGAGATTGGGAACGCCGACGCGCCCACCTCAATGCATCGCGGCGAGGAGTGGAACACCGACGCGTCCTCCTCGACTAGTGGCGGCGAGGAATGGAATGGTGACGCGTGACCGTCCGAGCGGTGCAGCGACGGGCGCCTAGGGCTTGGGAGGGGCGATGCCATGGTGGTCAACGTGAGAGGGAGGGGAAGGAGATAGCGATGAACGTGAGCGTTCTTCCGAATGCCGTGGGAGGCACAGTATTTATAGCGAGCAATGGCACACCTACGTAAGATATGGACTGAGCTGCACTGACTTAACTGCAGGTCTACTTGCATCACTGACATGTGGGTCAGACCCTTGTTGGTCCCATATGTCAGTGACCCAAGGCACCTGCAGTTAAGTAACTGAAGCAATGTCCCGGAAGATATGTTTCGTGATTAACGTAACAACTACGTGGGCATATTTGTTGGAGTAAATTACGGGGGAGGGAAGGGGTGGAAATATTGCTGGTCACAACAGATTGGACAAGCGTGGGGGTAGGAGAGTCATGCATGCAGATTTTTTCCACACGGGGTGGAGTGGTGGGACCGCCGGAGGGAGAAGGAGAGTCTGACAGGCATATTGTTTCCACACATGGAGAGGAAAATATTTGGAGACGAACGGGCTTCCTACAGGTATGGGGAACGGTGCATAATAAGTCATCTTGCATGCCGGGCTAGGTATAGTCTCAAGTCATTAAAAACATAAACGCCCCACACATGTTCGTATTTCAAGGTGCACTAAATTATTGCATGCGATGATTAAGGCTGGCCATAATGGTGGTATCTTAGCTGGTATCATGCACACAGGAATAGCAAACATGCTAATGTGGCAAAGAATTAAAGAAGAGAGGGGGGTTATAGTAACTAGTGTTCATGCATGCATTGGTAAACACATTTTTTGTGAAGAACAACAGCATTAGTTGAGTACTTTTGCAGACTACAAAAACTATTCCACCGCCTCTATCTTGCTAAGAGTAGGTGAAAATTTTGAATCGAGCCGTTTAAACTAGAAGGGAGGTAGTAGTACTCTAATAGCTAACCTTGTTGTGATGACAAGATAGGACATGGCACGCACCTGGATGGAGGAACTAGTCTACATTGTGCATTTAAGTTTTGTCTGAAGTCAATGTACCTCTACTTTGACCAAACTTATAGAAAAATGCATCAACATTCACAATGTCAAATCAATATTTTTATGCTCATTATAAAACATAGTTCTTATACTTATTATAATCAGTATTGTAGATATTGATATTTTTAGTATATATTTGGTCAAACACTTTGCAAATGGTTGATGGAAGTAAAAAGGACCAGAGGGAGTATCATGCATGTGGAGTAGCCAAAAAAATCGCTCATTTATAGCCGGTCAAAGTCTCAAAGGGCGCGACCGCGCGAGGGAGGCGAAGGTCGTGGGAGGCGCGACAGTTGACGGAATTAAGTGAAGTTACATCCACGCGCCGGCATGGCGTGCGAACAGGCAGAAACTATACCGTCAGGCCTACGATATGGGCCTAGTAGACATGACATCTAGTGGGCCCCGCATAGTTCTCGAGAACTCTTTGGGGGCTTGCAGCCATTTATCCACCTGGCAAGCCAGCAACCCCACGCCGTTCGCACGCCCTACTCGTCCCCGTCTTCTACCTTACAACAGTTCGCTCCCAGTCGTCCCATCCTTTCACATTAGTTCGCTCCTAGTTTTTTTTGCGGGGAACAATAGTTCAACCTCTCCTAACCCTCCTCCAAAATCCATGGCGTCCCAAATCTCCATGGTCACTGCTGAGTACCAGGTTAGAGCCATCACCAGCGATGAGTTCATCGTCATCTACACACGTGGATCCGTGACGGTGAAAGCATGGCTTGCTCGCTTCCTACCCATGTTCAACAGTTCAACAGATGAGTGGGTCGCTAGGCTAGATGTTGAGTACACCACAGTCCTGGAAAGAGAGAAGATTCTAAAGGAGGCGGAGAGGAAGAAGCCTGCCGTGATCCAAGTTTGCATACATAACATTTTCTTGGTCTACCACATATGCCATGCCGACGTTGAGTGCCAGGATTTTAAGAACTTCCTCAAGTAGGAAAGAGTGAAATTCATTACTGTAGACTTTAGGAACGACAGGGATGTCCTGCGTCGGATAGGTCTCGTTGTAGGCCAGCCCTTCGATCTCCAGAAGGCAAGCCTGGTGAACTCCTCTCAGCCTTCAATGCTGACCCTGGCAGCAGCCATGATTGATCCTTCGTATGCTAAACTGAAGAAACCTCATCACGAGTTTCATCATGCATGGGAGTCGAAGACATTAGATAAAGATCACATCATGTACGCAACAATGGATGCCTACCTTTGTTTAAATATCTACAAGGGCTGGATGAAGAAGAAGAGCCCAGTGTCCGGTTCAAGCAAAGAAGCGTCGGCGAAGAGGAAGAGGAAGAGGGACGAGGACGAAGTCGAGGACATGGACTCAGACTCCAAGTACAGTGTCGTCGCTCATGCTGGTTCTACTGTAGTGTCAAGCGGACTAGTTGCTTAGTTTATTTTCAAGGGTGTGTCGTGCTGAGGCCCCAGCAGAACTATGTTTATGTTCTTTATCGTTATTTGAACTCTTTAGTATGTACATTAGTACTAGTACTATGTCTTACTATTGTTCTTCTTGCAGTTGGTACTACTGCTCGTATCTTCGTGTTCCTACTGCACTTAATACGTTCGTACTAGTAGTATAATTTGGGTCAGTCGATTTGTGAAAGAAGTTCGACGGAGCGAAGGAAGAAGATGATAGAAGAGGTGGAAGAAGCCCTTCTAGTCATCCATGTTGCATCAAACGGCTCACAAGAGTTGACTGACCCAAATTGCTCCTTCAGATTGCAGGATCCACGTGGTATTCAAGGTCTCGAAGGTAGATTCCGCATCTGCACCCGGTTTGCGGGCTCAACACACGCGCGACCGGCTTCCGCCGCGACAGCCACCATGCACGCCTCCTCCGCATGGGCGCAGACGACAATGACATGCTAGTTCCTCCTCGCCGGTGTGCCGGAGCACACGCTTGTCCTCCTCTTTGTATACTGCGTGCATAGACGCGGCACCATCAGCGGCTCACGTGCTTGGCAGTGCGGTGGCATCGCGAGGAGGGACTGCAGACGCCGTGAGCGGGCGAGCCTTCGGCTTCATGGCATAGTGATGGTGGTGACACGGCGGTGATGGGCGAGAAATTGTTGGCCAGAGCAGGCGGGTGCCGGCATGCGCAACGGCGGCAGCGACATATTGATGAGTGCGCGTATGGGAGCTTACTTTAGTTTTATATAGGGTTGGTCAAACATAAAATAAAACTGTACTAGTACATGTAAACATTAGAATTAGGCAGCACTTTTATTAGTTAGTACTACAGCCATGATACAGAATCCTGTGCAAGCGTGTGAACCACGGCCGTGCGGTCGATCGGACGGTGCGTCACCATGTCGCGCTCGAAGGACATCCATCGAACCTTTTTGTGTGTGTGAAAACAATCCCCGAATATTACTCAACTTTTTTCCTGGAAAAGTTCTTGATGCTACAATATTTACATATATTTGAATTTAGCTCCAGTTCGTGTTTATTTGGATTTGGACGTTTTAGGTGCGCCCTAGTTTTTTTTAATACTGATTTTGTGTGTGTGACTGAGAGAGAATGTGTGTATGTGTCCATATGTGTGTTGTGGCGGAAGGGCAATGTGGAGACGGTGTGCGTGTGATACAGACATAGAGAGGTGTGAATGTGCAAATGGTCATGCATGAGTGAGGCATAGACAGATGCCGATACGTTGTGTATACATGAGAGAACGGTCTTCTAGTTTACTTGTGTGTGTGTGCGTGTATGTGTGTGTGTGTGTGAGAGAGAGAGAGAGGAGCATCCATAACACAACAACCATCTCTCTCAGTTCGTCCGTCCCTTGCACGACTGCATGTAACACATGCATCGACGCGCACATTTTGACACCCTCACCCGGCCACTGCCCACCTCAAGGCCCGCACAATCTCTTCGTGAATACCCATTTCTCTCTGTAGGTTTGTTTCCTCTCAATATCCGACACACACACACACACACACACACACAGCACAACACACACACCCCCTCCCCCGAGCACACAATTCATCCCCTTCCAAGGTTATATGGCGACCACTCTCACTTGTGCTTCTTTGCACCCCAGAACGCACAACACCTCAATCTTCAAAGAGGGCATCGAGGAGATCGAAGATGGCGACCACACCGCGTTAGAAAATGCGGGGCCATTTGGAAGCAGGATGATGTGACGACGACTGACTGACTCCTCCCCCCACCCTCTCTCTCTCACACACACAAAATTACCAATTCCTCTCTCCCCCACACAAAATTATCAATCCCTCAACCCATGATATCCTTCCCCTCTCGTCTATGTTTTTCCGGCTCACTCATCAAACATGTTGTCTCTTCTCCTTCCACATATACAGAATCCGGATGCACACGCATCTCACATATATTACAAGTCTCCATCTTTCTCACAGACCTAACTTCTTCCTCTCTCTTTCTCTCTCTCTCTCTCTCTCTCTCTCTCTGTCTCATTAGGTTTGTCTCCTACTCTCTCGTCCACATACATACAATCTTTCCTGCCCTATCTGCTCCATCTTCGTAAGCTCTCTCTGCATGTTTCATTCACACATTGGATATGTTCAAAATGTTGCTTCTATAATGGCTGATGTAGAGTTATGGTTGGTTTTGTTGCATCCTACAAAATAATAACTATGAAATGCATTTAGATTCTCATTTGACAGGGATTATGTGAGTTTGAGCATTTTGTGAAGTACTATAGACCTTGTATACATTCGAAGTCAGTAGCCTAATATATTTATTTCACAACTTCAACAAATGATTAGTTCACTACAAACTAAGAAAACAAATGTGTACTCCCTCCATTTTTATTTAAGTCCGCGTATTAGCATTGGTCAAAGTCAAGTTTTGTAAGCTCTCAGAAAGCTTATAACAAAAAATATTAACATATACAATAACAAATAAATACCATTAGATTCATTATTGAATGTACTTTCACATCATACATATTTGTTATGGTAAATGTTTATATTTTTCTATAAACTTGGTCAAATTTTAGGAAGTTTGACTTCAGTCAAATTTAATATGTAGAGCTTACTAGTACTACTCGCTAGTTGCTTAGCCGAATCAATCAACACGCCACACGAGGAGTTCAATGTCACAAAAGTTTGATGTGTATATGTTGTAGTTTATGTTTCTCTTAAGCCTCGTGTTCTTCGATGTGTAATAAGAAGTCTTAATCGTCCTAATGCTTTCGCTTTTAGCTTGATGTAGGAAGTGGGTGTTCTCACCTTGTAGTCTGTTTTATATATTTTTTTCCTTTTGAATTCACTTCTCCGAGTTCTGTTTATCTGGCTTCTACTAAATGGATCTGGGTTGCTCTGAGTATTGATCTAAAAAAGAAGTAACTTCATGTCAGGATGCAGTTCCTGTGAGGAGGGAAGTATGGTCAACCTCGAGATCATGCTTCCAAAATGAGGCTGGATTACACACAAGGTGCCAGGTCCCTAATGATGTTGGATTAGACACAAGGTGCAAATTCCCAAATGATGTTGGATTACACACAAGCCAGGTGGAGTTGTCAGCTGTTCGTGTCCTTCTAGCTCTAGTAAAGGTTGAAAGAAAGCGTGCAACAGCCTTTGAGAATGTAGCATGAGTTCCTGAAGAAGCGAAAAGAGCAATCAGATGCTCTCTTCACCCAAGCCAAAGAAGAGAAGGAAGAAGCCAGAAATAAGCTAGCAGAGGCAGAGCAGGCTAGGTGTCTCCTGCTATCTAAAACTGTTGTCAATACAAAATTTCCTTCATAATAGCTAGGTTCAAATGTTTATCCAGTCAGCATGCTTGTTGTGATGTCCGTGCATCTACTGATGTGGCACAAAATATGTTTTTTCGGGTCATGTAATAACAGCAATTACTTTCCAAACAATAATAGACGAAGCATTGGACATGGTATAGTTCACGCGCAAGCCCGACATTCCAAGTTCAACATTCACATCAAAGTCATGTTCACAGATATCTGCACATTCATACATAATGTCCAAAACCATGATTCAGTTCAAACCAAAAAATGCGAGGAGAGTTATAAATAAAGAAAAACTTCTACTAGTTCCTGCTACCAGTGCGAGCACAACAAGTCAAGACCATGCGTAAATTAATGATATTTTAGTCAATTTTTTGTGTTCTAAAATGCCGGCTGGCTCGCGGAAGGACATGTTGCCGGCACACGCACGAATTCAATGAAGGCATGCGGGGCAGTCTGAAGCTGGTTGCATGCGGCAAGGAGGCGTGCTCAACCGGGCCTCCAGCGAGTGGGGCGCTCTTGGCCGGCCCGCTGGTTCAATGTCTGCGCTATGAGAGGTCGCGTCCGTGTCAGAGCAATCACTCCCTCTAGTCCTTTTTTGTTTGGGTATAACAAGATCTCATTTTCCATTCACATTTTACAAGTAAAATTCGTGGACAAACTTTGACCCAAAATACAATGGGGACTAGTAAACCAGAATGGAGGTAGTAGTTTTTTTAATCAAAGAAGGGTTTCTCCCTTCCGATTTTCATTACTGAAAACCAGCATCTAAATCTAAACCATAGTATTTGCCCTAGAACTACCAAGTTCAACATCTCGCAACATAAACCCATACAACCATACGCCAAGGAGGTACGTAGTACTATGAATTCCATTTTCGCTCCATACCAATCGTTCTAAAAACTACTTAGTACTTATAACGCGCCATTGAAAATCGGAACTCTTGACCCCACTAAAAAATGATATTTTAAATGTGGATACTCGATCTGTGGCAACTGGTGAGCCACCGGCTCCAAGTCGTTCACCTGTGGTCCCGACCATCAACTCCTACGGATCAAATTATCACGCGAGCTGACTATTCCTACAAAGGTGCTCCACCACGTACCCGGTACCCACAAATGCAGCAATCGTGCACCTATGGTTTTAGGGTTTATTTGTTAACGTTGCCTTTACGTAACACTCATGTGTGCGAGACAGCAAGAGACCGACTGCGTGCGTGCGCCTCTTCTCTTCATATATGTACCACACCATTTGTGTGGTGTCCAAAAAATTGTAATAACTACTAGCAATGTGCCAATGCGTTGCCACACGATCAAAGTACATTAATACATATTTACCGATTTGATAGAAAAAAAAGTCTAGTTTTGAAATACGTAGATCACTAAACATATGTTATGTTTCACTCAAAATATATTCCTTTGGCGGTTTTGATGAGATAAGGGGGAATGTTGTTGGTTTCAAGATTCGAGAAGTGGTATATGTCTAATTTCTACTCTTACTAGCAAGATGCCCGTGCGTTGCACAGAACATCAATATCTTGTGGGAGAAAACGATGAATGAGGGAAGGCCTTATCTGCAAATGTGGTGAGGTGTGCGGGTAAATTGTCATATTTTCCTTCCTATCCGTCATATATAAATTGGACGACCTACATTGCAGGATGGCAGGCCCACCATCATCACCAACTCTATTTTTTATCCCTACTCTTATAAAAATCATAGTCGGTGATGATCGTGTGCCTGCCATCCTGCAATATAGGCCGTCTGATCTATATCTGACGGATAGGAAGGAAACTATGGCAATTTTGCAAAAAGATACCCACACCCCTCTCCACATTTGCAAATAAGGCCTTCCCTCGTTCATCCTTTTCCCCCACAAGATAAACTACTCATACAAATGCATCTTGATGTTCTATGTAACGCATCAGCGTCTTGCTAGTTGTTGCAAAAAGCCCATGTGTGTGAGAGAGAGAGGGAGAGTGGAGGAGGACGGAGTGCATGTGTGACAAAGACACAAATAGTGCGTGTGCGAGAGGTATCAGCTTAAAATGAGGTGATAGTGTGTGTGTGTGCACGATCAAGAGGGCGTGTCTCAAGAAGGGAAGAAAAATCTACATAGATACAAGGAGCGGGAGAGAGACATGTATGCGATAGTGGAAGCACGAGTGTGCGGGTGTATAAACCTATCTATAGGCTAGTCGATAAATGTTTGTGAGAGAAATACGAGTCAGGGTGCGAAAGCGAGAGTTTTGTGTGTTTGAGAGAGAGATGGTAGTCGGGAAGGGGAGTGGAAGCAGGAGTTGTGTGTGTGTGTGTGAGAGAGAGAGAGGGGGTTGTCTGATCAGTAAACAAATGAATAATGTCATTCTGGGATGGAGACGAAAAGGAGACCGCAAAAAATGTTGTGTCTACAGGTGAGAGAGAGAGAGTAATTTTAGTGGTATGATTCATATCTAGAGACATATAGGGTGTGTGAGAGAATCCCATAGAGAGAAAGGCAAATTGAAAGACGAGTGGAGACTGTGTGTGTGGCGGTGAAAAAGAAAGCTTAGGTACGGAGTGATACTAGAGAATAGTAGAGACGTGAGAGATAATGAAAACCGTGTAATGTATAATGATAGGGAGAGTGTGACACTTCTCAAGGGAGACATCGAGAGACCATGTTTGCGAGGATAGGAGAAACATGAAGTGAGCGTGCGGGTGAGCTGGAGAAAAGAGAGTGATAGCTACATGAAGGAGGATGCATGCGAGAGAGATGGGCGTGAAAGGAGTGAATATAAAAGGGATTCAAATATTTGATTTTTAGATGATGATACATGTAATCCATAATCGAACCAAAATTGATCTATCAAACATGCATACTTATATGAATTCATGCGCATCTATGTTATTTAATATGTAGATATTACTGATCCATACATTTTAGTAGAACATAATTTGGATTAAATTTTTTGAATTCAACCTTATGATTTTGAGATCATTGTATTTGTAAATCATATTATACATATAAAGGAGCAGAATTCTTTATTGTGCTTTTGAAAGTATATACAAAAAATGATGTATATAGAATTTAATTGCAATTGAAAATGGATCCCTCCTGAAAAAAATTGAATACAAACGGGATTCGAATTGATTTGGCATGGTAAACGTGCACTCTACAAAGTTTGAACGAAGCGGGGAAAGTCGCAGTAACCGCTCGAAACCAAAATCTGTGAGATGGAAATTACTACTGCCTATCCCTGGCACGCAAAGCCTGTCTGCTGGATTTCTGTAGGTTTCGATAAGGGTAGGTTTGTAATTTCACCCAAACATGACATAACCGCCTCTTGCCCGGATTCATACACGGTGGGCACCAAAACACAGTGTGTCCTCGGCCGAAATTGACTCCCTCCCCAATTCATACACGGTGGGTGCAAAAAAAAACCTCGCCGGCAAATATTCGGTGTATGCGAGATTACCGTCCTATCCCCAACCGATTAATATTGATGTGATGTAGGAAATTTGAAACGGGGGCTAAGTTTGTAAATTTCCTCGCATTTGAGACAAGTGCGCCATGAATACATTGTTCCCCCTTCCTACCTACCTCCCTTTTCCCCATTCATACTCTGTGGGCGCCAAAACACCCTCTCAACCCCAGCCTCCTCCATCCGCCACCCCATCCACCGCCGTCCTCCTCCACCATGCCAGAGCTGATACCTCGATGTCGCCGTCCATTACAAGAGATCAACCTCTCTCATCCACGGCTTCGGACCGGGATCCCTGCATCCCATCCTCTCGCTACATCCCCGCTGTCGTCCACCTTGCCGGCGCCACTCCTACGACCGTCTCGTCCACCGCGCTCCACCGCCACCGTCTACCCTCCTAGATCTGCTTCCACGCTGTCGACAGCCATCGCTATCGCAGCACCGTCAAATTCTCAGCAGATGCATACACGGCGCCGCACCAGAGGCGGTACTCTTTCGTATCTGCTCAACTTATTTATCGCAGCAAGAAAATAGATCGCCACTGCTTTACTCTGATTTCTTGTCTTGGTTGCGAAGCTGCCTTTGTCTGGTTTGCACCTTCAGATCCGCCATGGCACACTCAACACTATACTCCCAATGCTAATGGTTTCCCCTTTTATATTCCACACTAGTTAAATCACAGTAGACTAAATTTCAAAATTGGGTCAGTCGATTTTTTAGAGCTCGTCGAAGTTCGCCGGTGCGAATGAAGGGGCTCAGGTGGGTGTGGGGCCTTGCCGAATGAAGAAAACTCGACGCGGGTGGGGGCGGGGGTGTGGGGTGGGGGTGGCGGAGGAACACAGGCGATGGGGGCAGGTGGTCCGGCCGGCGGCCCATGTGGTGTATGGGAAGAATCAGAGACAAGGAAGAAGAAGGGTTAGGAGCTATAGGATCTTCATCGAACCACCTGAAATGGTCGAGAGACAGCTAGGAGTTGCATTCTTAATGCGCTCTGGTTCATCATATGTGGGCACTGTGCAACCAACATTTTATTATCCAAAATCTGCTTGCTCTTCTTTACCATGTTCCTCTTCCGTTCTTCTTTAACATGTACTCTCTCCGTTCCTAAATACAAGTCTTTGTATATATTCCACCATGGACTACATATGGAGCAAAATGAGTGAATCTACACTCTAAAATGAATCTGGATACATCTGTATGTGATCCATAGTGGAAATCTCTACCAAGACTTATATTTTGGAATGGAGGGAGTATGATAGTTGTATAGTATGTTCCTTGTACTGAAGATGAGCAGGGACATTTGAAGTGTAGGGGTCTATACGGTCAGTTGTGATGGACACTTTGAGCCTCTTTGATTCATAGGATTTTTTAAACATAGTTATAGGATTTGTAGTGGCCTGCCCACTTGAATCCTATAAGAATAGCAAGGAAATGCGGGGAGTTGTGTCGCCTTTGAGAGTTACACTGATATTAACAGTACCGCACCTTCAGTTGAAGAGAACTGGTATCCGAAGCCTTTCTAGCCATACCGGCAGTACTAGCACATATATTCCAACAAGTTCCACTCTGCGTAGCAGTAGTCCACTCTTGAAACTAAACACTGCAATGACTTACAAAATTGGCACCAAGGAATTGAGTGCCATTCTGGATGCAATGAAATTCATACGCTCCCCACCTGTTGATTCTTGTTCAGAATATGATCCTAATGACTATTCTAACCTCGAGGAGTCAAAGGCAGATGGCCTGTCCTGTTCACCCATCAAGGTGCATGTTCTAATTTGGCAAGGCGTATCTTGCATATGTTGTCTTGCATTTCTTCTACTTTGTTGCACTGCCATCTGCTTAGTTTACTCATCATATATGTCGAGATGCCATGCCCATCCATTATCAATACATATTCCATCTGTCATCATACCATGTTTTTCCACTCAAATGTTGTTTTTGTACATCATACATCAAAAAGAAAGAGGGTGATTGCCGAACCAGAAGGAGCACCAGCAAAGTCCTTGAAAAATGTGGTGGTGCCGGAGAAATCAGACAGCACCCACTTATATTAGTTGTACAACTAGTGAGACAAAACTAGGACCGACTCCAGCAGACTGTACCCATACTTCGCTGGCCACACCACTAGCCCCACCACACAGGACCTGCACTCCAGCAAAAGGTATACCGATTTCATTTTCCATAGCACCAGCCATACCACAGAAAAATCCCACTCTAGCAAAAAGTACAGCAAGTCCACCGGCCGAAGACCTATCCCAACTGCAGAGACGGCCAATTCCTGTAGATTGGAACCCCATTCCAGTTATTCCCAGTTTAAAAGACAATGCTTTCAATGTTGTTAGGGACTACGTGCATATATTCCCATCATGGGAAGATTATAATGAAGACAAACACCATTTTCACATCTTCCTGTCCAACTTACGTGTAAGTGCTATTATTCATGGCTATTATTTTCCTGTTTTCTGCTAATTGAACACATCAATGATTTACATTACATTGTTGTAACTAGGCGAGGGTCAATCTGGATAGTCATGACGAGCAAAGCTTGCTTGTGCTTTTCAAGGAAGCATTCCCGCAGTATCGGTGTTACCTGAGGAAATCACACTTTGATGGCAAGTCTATACACGAATTTCCGGTGAAGTCTCCTGTGCTAAATTTAGAAGACATTGAATGGAAAAACCTTGTTATGCACTAGTCTCGTTCCCAGGATGAGGTACTGTCTATGAAATCACATGACAATTTGAACTTCTACTTCTCCGCATGTGCCTTACGCATCTTTTTTGCAGGAAATCTGCTCGAAGAAGAATTCCGGTTTGAAAAGAACGACAGGATATCGCAAATATGCTGCCCGCTGCTTTTCTCTTGTTAGTACCTGTTGTCATGTATCACTATACTTGCATACATATCTGGTTCATTATGTGATAGCAGTATGCATGATAGCTTGCTTATCAATTGTTCACTTCAAATTATCTGATCTGTATGAATGGTTACATTAGTGTAGAATATATCCAATGCCAATGATTTTTTTTAGCTCTGCATTGTTCTTGTAACTACATGTTGGCCTTTATGAGTGTACTTATATTGACAAGTAGTTGTTCATGTACCATCACTTTGCAACTTATTTTCCTTTGCCCTCCATTTTCTACACATCAGATCTATATTTACTCTTACCATAAGGTTGGATAACACCGATGGTACTGAAGAAGTTTAGCTGTGCATTGCTCTTGGCTGTACCTTTTGCCTATATCGCTGCACTTACATTTATAGCTACTTAGTTACGTAGCATCACTCTTCATCTTATCTTAAATATTCTCCATTTTTTCGTATATTATCACATCTATATTTACTCTTAACAAAATGTAGATTAAAGGCAATGCTTATGAAGAAGATTATGTGGTAAACTTCTAGAATTGCCCCCCATCAGCATGGACAAGGGTTTTATAGAGCCTGTCTTCACCAATAATGTAAGTTTGTCCTTCTCAAGCCTTCCAACTTTGTTGTGTATATTTGGTTAGGCATGACTGCAACCGTTGTTTATTTTTGGTGTTTGCATCAAATTGCATGTTTAAAGTTTATTATGTAGTTCATAAACAAAAGTTTGTCCTTCTCAATTTAAGTTTTCAGTTGTACAACCAAGTTCCTTCTTCATACCATGTAAATTAAACTATACAGAGCAAGTGATCTTCTTTTGCACTGCATGTATGCTCCTGTTCTTCATACGTAATCCAGTGGTGTGGTGAACCTACCCACTACAAAACAATGTCATATTCGGCAATGTCTTAACTATGAACAACATCGTATCATTCTACTATTATTTAAACCATCTCTTTATTTGCCAATCTGAAATGGGATAAATTGACAGCACACTAACCATTGATACTTATGAGTTCTTGATCTGTAATCCAGTGGTGTTGTGAAGCTTCCAACTCCTTCACAATGTCATTTCCTGCCATGTCTTGACCTGAACAATACCATATTGTGTTAATGCAATTTTAAACTGTGTCACTTTATTCGTCAGTAAGAAATGTGATGAATTGCCAGCACTGATACTTTTATGTGCAAAACATGTCATTTGTCTGCTGGTTTATCTTTCAGAGTGAGGAAGATATAAGTGTTAAACAAGCTCAGTCTCATCAGCTTGCTCAGCTGCTTGCGCTGCAGCTCCCCAGAAGGGCTAACCTTTCTTGAACTCTATTGAAGTGTTGTCGGTTTTGTATATTATTTTGTCAGCGTGTTTATTTGCACTGGTGGCGATCTTTGATGCCCAGTGTATGTAATATGCTGTCTGCTTGTGCTTTATTATCATAGTGGCGAACTTTGATGCCCAGTGGATGTAATATGTCATAATTTCTTTATTATATAGTCTAGGTTTTTTCTTATTCACGATGTTGCAGTTATTTTATTGTATATATATCATGTCTTCGCAATAAACTGGCCAAACCGTAAAATTACGATACATAATCGGGCTATCATGCAATCACGATGTATGATCCGCATCATGGGCCCCGTCATGTTGGTCTGTTAAAAGGCCAAAAGAAAACTGGCCCACAAGTAGATTCGGGACTTTAATAGGCCAAGTAACCGCCGGCCCTCTTTTCGCAAGAAAACTCAATGGGCTTTTAGGAGGCGGAGAAGTAGGTTGGGCGTGAAACATGCCGAACAACTCATAGGCCGGCAGCAACCCGAAATGGACCCCGGGCCATGATTGTGTGAATCAAATCATGGGCTTTTAACAAGCCAGAATTGTCTCGGTCCTTGTTTGGCCCAATCAGATTATCGGCTGCGAGTAGGCCAGATGCAAACCGGGCCGTAGGTAGGCCCAACTATATGATGGGCTTTTAACAGGTCGAAATTAATATAGGGCCGAAATTTTAAACGGGACCTTAACAGGCTGAAACTAATATCAGGCCGAATTACTAAATGGGCCTTTAGCAAGTGGGCCCAAAAGCATAGCATCCAGTTGATGGACCGAATCTGATATGGGCCATAATTTAGCCCAAAGACTCTTAAAGGGACGGATCTGATCTAGGCCGTAATTTGGCCCAGAATGTGGTAGGCTTTTAATGGGACGGATCTCATATGGGCCATTATTAGGACCGGAACGTGGCAGACCATTAATGGACCAGATCAAATATGGGCCGGCATTTGGCCCAAAACATGGCAGCCAGTTAATGGGCCGGCCTACTAGGGTCCTCAAAATCTTGTGGGCCTATAGCTGGGCTGACCTATTAATTTCGGCGAAAACTCATGGGCCTTTAGCTGGGCTGGCCCATTATGATCCGCAAAAAATTTTGTGGGCCTTTACCTGGGCCGGCCCATTATGGCACACAAAAATCTTGTGGGCCTTTACCTGGGCCGGCCCATTACGGCCCGCAAAATCTTGTGGGCCTTTAGCTAGGCCAGCCCATTATGGTCCGCAAAATCTCATGGGCCTTTAGCTGGGTCAGCCCATTATGGTCCGTAAAATCTCGTGGGCCTTTAGTTGGGCTGGCCCATTTAGAATTTATGGGCCGGTCCACGTGTCAACATATCATAAGCGCATCTCGCCCATTGGATGAGTGACACCTGTGCCAACGCGGAGCTGCCACATGTTTCCTCCAGCCAATGATGATTTTACACGTGGAAAATCCCCATTGGTCCGAGTTGTTAATGGGTTATCGGATCCAAAACTGGACCTGATAGCTTAACGGTGTTCCATTACGGTGGATGCCACATGTCGGTCACCCTTGACAAAAGCACTTCTATGACGTGTGATTTATCATCATGGAAGTGGACACTTCCGTGATGATAATTTTGGTAATGTCATGGAACACTTCTACGATGGCACAAGTATGACTATCTTGATTCTGTCATAAAATCGGCATGGATGTACATGCATGACAAAAAACGCGACCTACTGTGACAAACACGTATCATCATGAAAGTGTATTTATTTTGTAGTGTGATCAACACAAGAATGGTACGGTAATCCTGTTATGGAAATCATGTTACTAGACCATGTTGAACCTACGAACTATGAAGAAGCTATGATGAGCCCAAATTCCAATAAATGGCTTGAGGCCATGAAATCTGAGACCATGTATGAGAACGAAGTGTGGACTTTGGTGGATTTGCCCAATGATCGGCGACCCGTAGAGAATAAATGGATCTTCAAGAAGAAGACTGACATTGATGGTAATGTTACTGTCTACAAAGCTCGACTTGTCGCAAAAGGTTTTCGACAAGTTCAAGGAGTTGACTACAATGAGACTTTCTCACCCGTAGTGATGCTTAAGTCCGTCTGAATCATGTTAGCAATTACCGGATTTTATGATTATGAAATCTGGCAAATGGATGTCAAAACTACATTCCTTAATGGATTTCTTAAAGAAGGGTTATATATGATGCAACCAGAAGGTTTTTTCAATCCTAAAGGCGCTGACAAAGTGTGCAAGCTCCAGCAATCCATCTATGGACTGGTGCAAGCATCTCGGAGTTGGAATATACGCTTTGATGAGGTGATCAAAGCATATGGTTTTTTACAGACTTACAGTGAAGCCTGTATTTACAAAAAGTGAGTGGGAGATCTGTAGCATTTCTGATATTATGTGGATGACATATTGTTGATTGAAAATGATATAGAATTTCCGGATAGCATAAAAGGATACTTGAATAAGAATTTTTCAAGGAAAGACCTCGGTGAAGCTGCTTACATATTGGGCATCAAGATCCATAGAGATAGATCAAGATGCTTGATAAGATTCTCAATGAGTACATTCCTTGACAAGATTTTGAAGGAGTTCAAAATGGTCCAGTCAAAGAAGGAGTTCTTGACTGTATTGTAAGGTGTGAAGTTGAGTAAAGACTCAAAATCCGACCACGGCAGAAGATAGAGAGAGAATGAAAGTCATTCCCTATGCCTCAACCATAGGTTCTATAAAGTATGGCATGCTATGTAGCAGACCTGTTATGTGCCTTGCCATGTGTTTGGCAAGGGGGTACAATAGCGTTCCAGGAGTAGATCACTGGACAGCGGTCAAAATTATCCTTAGTTACCTAAGAGGACTAAGGAAATGATTCTCGGTAATGGAGGTGATAAAGAGTTTGTTGTAAAGAGTTACATCGATGCAAGCTTTGACACTGGTCTAGATGACTCTAAATCTTAATCTAGATACATATTGAATGGGGGAGCAATTAGCTAGAGTAGCTCCATGCAGAGCATTGTAGACATAGAAATTTGCAAAATACATACGGATCTGAATGTGGCAGACCCGTTGACTAAACCTCTCTCACAAGCAAAACATGATGACACCTTAGTACTCTTTGGGTGTTAATCACATGGCAATGTGAACTAGATTATTTTTCGCTAGTAAACCCTTTCGGTGTTGGTCACATGGCGATGTGAACTATGGGTGTTAATCACATGAAGATGTTAACTTTTGATGTCAAATCACATGGCAATGTGAACTAGATTATTGACTCTAGTGCAAGTGGGAGACTGAAGGAAATATGCCCTAGAGGCAATAATAAAGTTGTTATTTTATATTTCCTTATATCATGATAAAGGTTTATTATTCATGCTAGAATTGTATTAACCGGAAACTTGATACTGACAACCCACAAGTATAGGGGGTCGCAACAATTTTCGAGGGTTGAGTATTCAACCCAAATTTATTGATTCGACACAAGGGGAGCCAAAGAATATTCTCAAGTATTAGCAGCTGAGTTGTCAATTCAACCACACCTAAAAGACTTAATATCTGCAGCAAAATATTTAGTAGCAAAATAGTATGTAAGTAATCGAAATGTTGCAAAAGTAACAGTAGCAGTTTTGTAGTAATCGTAACAGTGGCAACAGAGAAGTAACTAAGCAAAGATCAATATGTGAAAAGCTCATAGGCAAAGGATCAATCATGGATAATTATGTCAGATGTGATTCCTCATGCAACAGTTATAACATAGGGTGACACAGAACTAGCTCCAGTTCATCAATGTAATTTAGGCATGTATTATGAATATAGTCATACGTGCTTATGGAAAAGAACTTGCATGACATCTTTTGTCCTACCCTACCGTGGCAGCGGGGTCCTATTGGAAACAAAGGGATATTAAGGCCTCCTTTTAATAGAGTATCATACCAAAGCATTAACACTTAGTGAATACATGAACTCCTCAAACTACGGTCATCGCCTGGAGTGGTCCCGGTTATTGTCACTTCGGGGTTGCCGGATCATAACACATATTAGGTGACTATTGACTTGCAAGATAGGATCAAGAACTCACATATATTCATGAAAACATAATAGGTTCAGATCTGAAATCATGGCACTCGGGCCCTAGTGACAAGCATTAAGCATGGCAAAGTCATAGCAACATCAATCTTAGAACATAATGGATACTAGGGATCAAACCCTAACAAAACTAACTTGATTCCATGGTAAATCTCATCCAACCCATCACCGTCCAGCAAGCCTACGATGGAATTACTCACGCACGGCAGTGAGCATCATGAAATTTGTGATGGAGGATGGTTGATGATGACTATGGCGACGGATTCCCCTCTCTGGAGCCTCGAACGAACTCCAGATCAGCCCTCCCGAGGAAGATTAGGGCTTTCCGGCGGCTCCGTATCGTAAAATGTGATGAATCCTTCTCCCTTATTTTTTTCTCCCCGAAAGTGAATATATGGAGTTGGGATTCAGGTCGGAGGAGTCCCAAGGGGCCCACGAGGCAGGGGGCGCACCCTAGGGGGGCGCCCTGCACCCTCTTGGACAGGGTGTGGGCCCCCTGATGTTGACTATTTCGCCAAATTTTTTATTAATTCCAAAATGTGTCTCCGTGGATTTTTAGGTCATTCCGAGAACTTTTATTTCTGCACAAAAATAACACCATGGCAGTTCTGCTGAAAACAGCGTCAGTTCGGGTTAGTTCCATTCAAATCATGCAAGTTAGAGTCCAAAACAAGGGCAAAAGTGTTTGGAAAAGTAGATACGTTGGAGACGTATCAACTCCCCCAAGCTTAAACCTTTGCTTGTCCTCAAGCAATTCAATTGACAAACTGAAAGTGATAAAGAAAAACTTTTACAAACTCTGTTTGATCTTGTTGTTGCAAATATGTAAAGCCAACATTCAAGTTTTCAGCAAAGATTATGAACTAACCATATTCACAATAACACTTAGATCTCATGTTTAGTCATATCAATGGCATAATCAACTTGCGAGCAATAATAATAAATCTCAGATGACAACACTTTCCCAAAACAATCATAATATGATATAACAAGATGGTATCTCGCTAGCCCTTTCTGAGAACACAAAACATAAATGCAGAGCACCCCTGAGGATCAAGGACTGACTAGACATTGTCATTCATGGTAAAATAGATCCAGTCACAATCATACTCAATGTAAATTAATAGCAATGCATGCAATTGACAACGGTGCTCTCCAACTGATGCCTTTTAATAAGAGGATGATGACTCAACGTAAAAGTAAATAGATAAGCCCTTCGCAGAGGGAAGCAGGGATTTGTAGAGGTGCCAGAGCTTGAGTTTTGAAACACAGACAAATAATATTTTGAGCGGCATACTTCCATTGTCAACATAACAACCGACAGATCTCGATATCTTTCATGCTACATAAATTATAGGTGCTTCCCAAACAAAATGGTAAAGTTTATACCCCCCCCCCACCACCACCACCACCAACAAACATCAATCCATGGCTAGCCCAAAACAACGGGTATTGTCCAACTAACAACAATCTTGAGGGAGTTTTGTTTTTCAATTATTTTGATTTGATTTGATCATGGGACTGGGCATCCCGGTTACGAGCCATTTTCTCGTGAATGGTGAGCGGGGTCCACTCATCATGAGAGTAAACCACCTAGCATGGAAGATATAGACAACCCTAGTTGGTACATGAGCTATTCGAGCATACAAAACAGAATTTCATTTGAAAGTTTAGAGTTTGGCACATACAAATTTACTTGGACAGCATGTAAATACCGCATATAGGAAGGTATGGTGGACTCATATGGAATGACTTTGGGGTTTATGGAAGTGGATGCACAAGCAGTATTCCCGCTTAGTACAAGTGAAGGCTAGAAAGAGACTAGGAAGCGACCAACTAGAGAGGACAACAGTCATGAACATGCATTAAGATTAATCAACAATGGGTGCAAGCATGAGTAGGATATAAATCACCATGAACATAAATATCATGGAGGCTATGTTGATTTTGTTTCAACTACATCGTGAACATGTGCCAAGTCAAGCCACTCGAATCATTCAAAGGAGGATACCACCCTACCATACACACATCACAACCGTTTTAATAGCATGTTGGCACACAAGGTAAACCATTATAAACTCCTAGATAATTAAGCATGTCATGAGCAACTATAATCTCTAATTGTCATTGCAAACATGTTTCATCCATAATAGGCTGAATCCAAAACGGTGGACTAATCATATTTACAAAAACAAGATAGATTGAGTTCATACCAGCTTCTCTCATCTCAATTAGTCCATCATATATCGTCATTATTGCCTTTCACTCGCACGACCGAACGATGTGGATAATAATAATAGTGCACATGCATTGGACTAAGCTGGAATCTGCAAGCGTTTAATACAAAGGAGAAGACAAGGTAATATGGGCTCTTGGTTATATCAACAATAATGCATATGAGAACCACTCAACATTTTCATTGTGATCTTCTCCTCTCGACCCCCAAAGAAAAGAAAAGAAATAAAACTATTTACACGGGAAAGCTCCCAACAAGCAAAAGAAGAACGAGAATTTTTTTTGGGTTTTCTTTTAATTACTACTACAAGCATCGAACGTAAACTAGCTAAAAGCTACAACTATTTTGTTTGTTCGTTTTTCTTAAGGTTTTTCAAACACACAAGAAGAAAGCAAGAAAAGAAAATAAACTAGCATGGATAGTACAATGAAAAAGTATGAGCACCTATAACTAGCATGAGTGTGTGAACATGAATGTAATGTCGGTGAGAAATACATACTCTCCCAAGCTTAGGATTTTGTCCTAAGTTGGTCTATGCCCATGGATCGAAGCTACTCTCTCCGGCGTACTGAGGAGGGTCATCAGGGTGCCACTAGTTAGCGATCTCCTCCGGATCCCACTGATAAACAGACTGTCGATAGGGGTCAAGTGGTGGCTCTGGCTCAGACTCTGGAACTTGTTTTAGATTCCAGTATGCGTAAATGGCCTCGGGCAAGATGAGGTATGTGCCTGAAAGTATGTTAAACAAGGAGGGTGCAGGCAAGGTAAAAGTCTCACAGTGAGTTTTATCAAATATCAGGTTATACTTAAGCATCTTCTTATTATTCTTAACAATAAATTCATGTGCTACCATACTCTTATAATCTAGAAAAATAGGGGGCAACAACTTTTCCTCTTTCTCATAATGCCTAATAGGTATCTCAAAGTGTTTAGCAAGGCATGAAGCAAAGATACCACCAAAGATGGGGCCCTTTGTATGGTTCAGACTTAACTGTTTAGCAACAATAGCGCCTAAACTGATGGTTGTATCCCGAAATAAAGCATGGCGTAAAATAAATAGGTCAGGACCACTAAGGTTTCCATTGTTCCCGCGACAAATTAAGCATCTACTAGCAAATATCGCAAAGTAACGTAGAACAGGAAAAATGTATACTAGTAGTTCTTGCATCTGAAACTTTCCTTGTTTCTCCTACAACAATTCTATCAATAAATGCATCCACATCGCTAGGATGTGGTTCCTCGATGTTGCCCACAAAGGGTAACTTGCAAACCAAACAAAAATCATGGAGTGACATCTCCTTACCACATCATATAAGTGAGACTCCACTAAAGGTGGCGATTTCTTAGCATGGAAGTAAAAAAATTGCATGAAAATATTAGTGAGTAGGAGATACTATTTGAGCTGGTCGTGTAGGAAGTCGGTGAGGCCTGCATTCTCAGCCAAGTAATAGAAGTCATCATAAATTTCGGCGGCCTTCAAGAATGCATCACAAGGCCATTCACATGGCTGGACCTCCGCGGTGCGAGGAAGATTGTATTTGGGATTTTTATTATCCTCATTCTGCTTATCCTTCGAGCTTCGACTCGAGGAGCCCATCAACAATCTCTTCATCATTTTCTTTCTCTGAAAATTTTTCAAAATTTTTGGTGACTCTAAATAAAAGTGAACCAAACTCAACAAGATTCATAGCAACTACTCCCACAACTGCCTAGAGGCTATATCATGCATTAAAACTACTTTGGACCATATAAATTTGACATGCAAGCTCAAGAACAGGGTCACCTCAGCAGCAAAAAATTGCAATAAATAAAGAACTAGAACAAAAACTAATTGGACCATTGGAGGAGTCACATACCGAAGAACAATCCCCCAAAACAGTTTTGCGAATGGAGCTTTGAGCAAGGAGATCGAAAATGGCAGCAAGATGAGCTAGAACACAGGTTTGAGCTATGGGAGGATTTTTTCTGGAGGAAGACAAAGTGAGTGGGTGCTGGAATAAGTGGAGGCGGTCCACATGGCGCCCACAAGGCAGGGGGCGTGCCCCAGGGGGTGGGCGTGCCCTGTGCCCTCGTGGCCAAATGGTGGGTCCCCCTGGTGTGTTCTGAGTGCCAGGAATTCTTAAATATTCTATAAAAAATCATACTTCATTTTTAGGGCATTTGGAGAACTTTTATTTTCAGGGAATTTCTTATTGCATGGATAATTCAGAAAACAGACAGAAAAATACTATTTTTTCTTTATCTAAATAACAGAAAGTAAAAGGAGGGTATAGAGAGTTGTGCTTTCTAACTTCATCCATCGCATGCTCATCAAGAGGAATCCACTAACAAGATTGATCAAGTCTTGTTAACAAACTTCTTCCGAATAACATAAAACCAGAGAATTTTAGAATAACACTAGGTTACCTCAACGGGGATATGCATGCCCCCAACAATAAGAATATCATATTTCTTTTTTACAGTAGGAAGAGGGAATTCAAAACCTCCAATAGTAATTGTTGAAAATTTTCCAATAGAATTGATACAATGAACTTGAGGTTGTTTCCTCGGGAAGTATACCATATGCTCATTACCATTAACATGAAAAGTGACATTGCCTTTGTTGCAATCAATAAAAGCCCCTGCAGTATTCAAAAAGGGTCCACCAAGGATAATCGACATACTATCGTCCTCGGGAATATCAAGAATAACAAAGTCCGTTAAAATAGTAACGTTTGCAACCACAACAGGCACACCCTCACAAACACCGACAGATATAGCAGTTGATTTATCAGCCATTTTCAAAGAGATTTCAGTAGGTGTCAACTTATTCAAATCAAGTCTATGATATAAAGAGAGAGGCATAACACTAACACCAGCTCCAAGATCACATAAAGTAGTTTTAACATAGTTTCTTTTAATGGAGCATGGTATAGTTGGTACTCCTGGATCTCCTAATTTCTTGGGTATCCCCCCTTGAAAGTGTAATTAGCAAGCATGGTGGAAATTTCAGCTTCCGGTATCTTCCTTTTATTTGTAACAATATCCTTCATATACTTAGCATAAGGATTCATTTTAAGCATATCAGTCAAACACATACGCAAAAAGATAGGTCTAATCATTTCAGCAAAGCGCTCAAAATCCTCATCGTCCTTTTTCTTGGATGGTTTAGGACGAAAGGGCATGTGTTTCTGAACCCATGGTTCTCTTTCTTTACCGTGCTTCCTAGCAACAAACTCTCTCTTATCATAACATTGATACTTTGATTGTGGGTTGTCAAGATCAACAACAGGTTCAATTTCTACATCATTATTATTATTAGGTTGAGCATAAACCTGAATATCATCGTTAACATTATCACTAGGTTCATGTTCATTACCATATTGTGTTTTGGCATCAGAATCAAAATATCACTGGGATTCTTAGGTGTGTCAACAACAGGTTCACTAGAAGCATGCAAAGTCCTATCATTTTTCTTTTTCTTTTTCTTAGAAGGACTAGGTGCATCAATATTAGTTCTTTGAGAATCTTGCTCAACTCTCTTAGGATGGCCCTCGGGATGCAAAAGTTCCTGAGTCATTCTACCACCTCTAGTCATGACTCTAACAGCATTATCATTTTTCTTATTATTTAATTCATTGAGAAAATCATCTTGTGCTTTGAGCACTTGTTCTACTTGAGTGGTAACCATTGATGCATGTTCACTAATAAGATTAAGGTCACCTTTAACTCTAGACATATAATCACTCAAGTGTTCAATCATGTAAGCATTACGTTTCAATTGTATACCAACATAAGCATTGAAGTTTTCTTGTTTAACAATAAAATTATCAAACTCATCCAAGCATTGGCTAGCAGACTTATAACAAGGGATATCACCTTCATCAAATATTTAGAGAGAATTTACCTTTACTACCTGTGCTGGGTTATCAAGACCATGTATTTGTTCAATAGGTGGTAAATTCTTAACATCTTCAGCTTTAATACCTTTTTCTTTTATAGATTTCTTTGCCTCTTGTATATCTTCAGGATTGAGAAATAGAATACCCCTTTTCTTCGGAGTTGGCTTCGGAGTTGGTTCAGGAAGTGTCCAATCATTATCATTGCTCAATATATTATTTAATAGCAACTCAGCTTGCTCAACAGTTCTTTCCCTGAAAACACAACCAGTAAAACTATCCAGGTGGTCTCAGGAAGCATCGGTTAGTCCATTATGGAAGATATGAAGTATTTCATTTTTCTTGAGAGGATGATCAGGCAAAGCATTAAGTAATTGGAGAAGTCTCCCCCAAGCTTGTGGGAGACTCTCTTCTTAAATTTGCACAAAATTATATATTTCCCTTAAGGCAACTTGTTTCTTATGAGCGGGGCAATATTTAGCAGAGAAGTAATAAATCATATCCCGGGACTATGCACACAACCAGGAGCAAGAGAATTGAACCATATTTTAGCATCGCCCTTTAATGAGAACAGAAATAACTTAAGGATATAGTAATAGCGATTTTTTCCCTCATGAGTAAATAGGGTGGCTATATCATTCAAATTAGTAAGATGTGCCACAACAGTTTCATATTCATATTCATAAAAAGGATCAGATTCAACCAAAGTAATTAACTAAGGATCGACAGAGAAATCATAATCCTTATCAGAAATACAGATAGGTGAAGTAGCAAAAGCAGGTTCATATCTCATTCTAGCATTCAGAGACTTTTCTTTCAGCTTAGCTAACATTTTCTTAAGATCATATCTATCTTTGCAAGCAAAAAGGTCTCTAGCAGTTTCTTCATCCATAGCATACCCCTCAGGCACATTAGGAAATTCATATCAAGGGGGGGAATCTTCATCATCACTTTCATCAATATTATCAGTCTCAATAATTTCATTCTCTCTAACCCTAGCAAGTTGTTCATCAAGAAATTTACCTAATGGCACAATATTATCAAGCATAGAAGTAGTATCATCATAAGCATCATGCATAATAGAAGTTGCATCATCAATAATATGTGACATATCAAAATCAATAGCAGGTGCAGGTGTCGCAAGTTAACTCAAAACATAAGGTGAATCAAGTGCAGAGCTAGATGGAAGTTCCTTACCCCCCCTCGTAGTTGAGGGAAAAATCTTGGTTCTTTCATCTTTTAAGTTCCTCATAGTGATCAACATATATAAATCCCAAGTGATTCAAAGAATAGAGCTATGCTCCCCGGCAATGGCGCCAGAAAATAGTCTTGATAACCCACAAGTATAGGGGATTACAACAGTTTTCGAGGGTAGAGTATTCAACCCAAATTTATTGATTCGGCACAAGGGGAGCCAACGAATATTCTCAAGTATTAGCAGTTGAGTTGTCAATTCAACCACACCTGAAAGACTTAATATCTGCAGCAAAATATTTAGTAGCAAAATAGTATGGAAGTAATGGAAACAATGGCAAAAGTAACAGTAGCAGTTTTGTAGTAATCGTAACAATGGCAACGGAAAAGTAACTAAGCAAAGATCAATATTCGAAAAGCTTGTAGGCAGTGGATCAATCATGGATAATTATGTCGGATGTGATTCCTCATGCAACAGTTATAACATAGGGTGACACAGAACTAGCTCCAGTTCATCAATGTAATGTAGGCATTTATTCCGAATATAGTCATACATGCTTATGGAAAAGAACTTGCATGACATCTTTTGTCCTACCCTCCCGTGGCAGCGGGGTCCTATTATAAACTAAGGGATATTAAGGCCTCCATTTAATAGAGTACCAGACCAAAGCATTTACACTTAGTGAATACATGAACTGCTCAAACTACGGTCATCACCGGGAGTGGTCCCGATTATTGTCACTTTGGGGTTGCCGGATCATACCACATAGTAGGTGACTATTGACTTGCAAGATAGGATCAAGAACTCACTTATATTCATGAAAACATAATAGGTTCAGATCAGAAATCATGGCACTCGGGCCCTAGTGACAAGCATTAAGCATGGCAAAGTCATAGCAACATCAATCTTAGAACATAATGGATACTAGGGATCAAACCCTAACAAAACTAACTCGATTACATGGTAAATCTCATCCAACCCATCACCGTCCAGCAAGTCTACGATGGAATTACTCAAGCACGGCGGTGAGCATCAGGAAATTGGTGATGGAGGATGGTTGATGATGACGATGGCGACATATTTTTCTCTCCGGAGCCCCGAACAGACTCCAAATCAGCCCTCCCGGGGAAGATTAGGGCTTGGCGGCGGCTCCGTATCGTAAAACGCGATGAATCCTTCTCCCTTATTTTTTTCTCCTCGAAAGTGAATATATGGAGTTGGGGTTGAGGTCGGTGGAGTTCCAGGGGGCACGAGGCAGGGGTGTGGGCCCCCTGATGCTGATTCTTTCACCAATATTTTTTATTAATTCCAAAACGTGTCTCCGTGGATTTTCAGGTCATTCTGAGAATTTTTTTTCTGCACAAAAATAGCACCATGGCAGTTCTGCTGAAAACAACGTCAGTCGAGGTTAGTTCCATTTAAATCATGCAAGTTAGAGTCCAAAACAAGGGCAAAAGTGTTTGGAAAAGTAGATACGTTGGAGAGGTATCAGATACATGTGTGTATACATAGACAAAACACCGTGTCCCTGGTAAGCCTCTACTAGACTAGCTCGTGAATCAAAGATGGTTAAGTTTCCTAACCATAGACATGTGTTGTCATTTGATGAACGGGATCACATCATTAGGATAATGAGGTGATGGACAAGACCCATTCGTTAGCTTAGCATTATGATCTTTCAGTTTTATTGCTATTGCTTTCTTCATGTCAAATACATATTCCTTCGACTATGAGATTATGCAACTCCCGGATACCGGAGGAATGCCTTTTGTGCTATCAAACATCACAACGTAACTGGATGATTATAAAGATGCTCTACAAGTATCTCCGAAGGTGTTTGTTGGGTTGGCATAGATTGAGATTAGGATTTGTCACTCTGAGTATCGAAGAAGTATCTCTGGACCCTCTCGGTAATACACATCATATGAAGCCTTGCAAGCAAAGTGACTAGTGAGTTAGTTGCAGGATGATGTATTACAGAACAAGTGAAGAGAATTGCCAGTAACGAGATTGAACTAGGTATAAAGATACCAACGATTTAATCTCGGGCAAGTAACATACCGATGACAAAGGGAATAACGTATGTTCTCATAATGGTTCGACCAATAAAGATCTTCGTAGAATATGTAGGAGCCAATATTCGCATCCAGGTTTTGCTATTGGCTATTGACCGGAGAGGTGTCTCGGTCATCCAGGTTCTCGAACCCGTAGGGTCCACACGCTTAACGTTCGATGATGATTTTGTATTATATGAGTTATGTGATTTGGTGACCGAATGTTGCTCGGAGTCCCGGATGAGATCACAGACATGACGAGGAGTCGTGAAATGGTCGACAGTTAAAGATTTATATATAGGAAGATAGTATTCAGACACCAGAAGTGTTCCAAAGGGTACCGGGTACATATCGGGTGACCGGAAGGGGTTCCGGGCCCCCCCGGCAAAGATATGGGCCTAATGGGCCAAGAGGGGAAACACAATAGCCAGCAGGGTGTGCCATGCCACCCATATGGACCGCACCTAAGGGGAAGGAAAGAGGGGAAGAGAGAAAGGAAGGGGAGGGATTCGGCCTCCCCTTCCTTCCCTCCTCCCTCCTCCTTCCTTTCCCCTCCGGTGAATAAGGAAGGGGGAAGACCGAATTGGGGGAGGCGCCCAAGTAGGATTCCACCTACTTGGGGCACCCCCTGCTGCTCCCCTCTCTCTCCCACCTATATATACATGGGGAGGGGTGCCTAGAACACACAAAAACATATGTTAGCCGTGTGCAGAGCCTTCCTCCATAGATTACACCCTCAGTCATATTCTCATAGTGCTTAGGCGAAGCCCTGCACGGATCACTTCACCATCACCGTCACCACACTGTTGTGCTGACAGAACTCATCTACTTCCTCGACACTTTGCTGGATCAAGAGTTTGAGGGACGTCTGATACGTCTCCAACGTATCTATAATTTTTGATTGCTCCATGCTACTTTATCTACTGTTTTGGACTATATTGGGCTTTATTTTCCACTTATATATTATTTTTGGGACTAACCCATTAACCGGAGGCCCAACCCAGAATTGTTGTTTTTTGCCTATTTCAGTGTTTCGAAGAAACGGAATATCAAACGGAGTCCAAACGGAATGAAACCTTCAAGAACGTGATTTTCTCACCGAACGTGATCCAGGAGACTTGGACCCTACTCCAAGAAGTAACCGAGGAGGTCACGAGGGTGGAGGGTGCCCCCTGGGCATGTCCCCCTACCTCGTGGGCCCCCTGTTGCTCCACCGACGTACTCCTTCTTCCTATATATACCTACGTACCCCTGACAAATCAAAAATGGAGCCAAAAACCTAATTCCACCACCGTATCTTTCTGTATCCATGAGATCCCATCTTGGGGCCTGTTCCGGAGCTCCGCCGGAGGGGGCATCTAGCACGGAGGGCTTCTACATCAACACCATAGCCTCTCCGATGAAGTGTGAGTAGTTTACTTCAGACCTTCGGGTCCATAGCTAGTAGCTAGATGGCTTCTTCTCTCTTTTTGGATCTCAATACAATGTTCTCCCCCTCTCTTGTGGAGATCTATTCGATGTAATCTTCTTTTTGTGGTGTGTTTGTTGAGACCGATGAATTGTGGGTTTATGATCCAGTATTATCTATGGAAAATATTTGAATCTTCTCTGAATTCTTTTATGTATGATTGATTTATCTTTGCAAGTCTCTTCGAATTATCCGTTTGGTTTGGCCAACTAGATTGGTAGTTCTTGCAATGGGAGAAGTGTTTAGCTTTGGGTTCAATCTTGCGGTGTCCTTACCCAGTGATAGAAAGGGTTGCAAGGCACGTATTGTATTGTTGCCATCAAGGATAACAAGATGGGGGTTTTATCATATTGCATGAATTTATCCCTCTACATCATGTCATCTTGCTTAAGGCGTCACTCTGTTTTTAACTTAATACTCTAGATGCATGCTGGATAGCGGTCGATGAGTGGAGTAATAGTAGTAGATGCAGAATCGTTTCGATCTACTTGTCTCGGACATGATGCCTATATACATGATCATTACCTAGATATACTCATAACTGTGCTCAATTCTGTCAATTGCTCAACAGTAATTTGTTCACCCACCGTAGAATACTTATGCTCTTGAGAGAAGCCACTAGTGAAACCTATGGCCCCCGGGTCTATTCTCATCATATCAATCTCTATCACTTTATTTATTTGCTTTGTTTTTACTTTGCCTTTTACTTTTCACTTTGCATCTATATATCAAAAATACCAAAAATATTATTTATCATCTCTATCAGATCTCACTCTCGTAAGTGACCGTGAAGGGATTGACAACCCCTAATCGCGTTGGTTGCGAGTAGCTATCGTTTTGTGTAGGTACGAGGGACTTGTGCGTGGTCTCCTACTGGATTGATACCTTGGTTCTCAAAATCTGAGGGAAATACTTACGCTACTTTACTGCATCATCCTCTCCTCTTCGGGGAAAACCAACGCAGTGCTCAAGAGGTAGCAAGAAGAATTTCTGGCGCTGTTGCCAGGGAGGCTCACGCAAGCAAGTCAACCATACCAAGTACCCATCACAATCCCTATCTCCCGCATTACATTATTTGCCTCTCGTTTTCCTCTCCCCCACTTCACCCTTGCCTTTTTATTCGCCCTCTCTTTCCCAATCTCCTCCTCTCTCTCCCTTTTGCATTTTTCCTCGCCCGTTTGCTTTTTTGTTTGCTCGTGTGTTAGTTTGCTTGTCACGATGGCACTCCCTAAATTTGGTGATCTTCACCTTAAAAGGCTAGAGGAGATTGAAAGTAATGTCAAAAAGTTTATGGTTTTGCAATTTGAGCATAATAATTTCTTTAGAAATGAGCTTAAAGAAAAAAAAGGTTTTATGAGTTATATCAATAAAGAACTCGATGATATGTCTAAAGAATTTGATGGTATAAGGGCCCAAATTGCTTGTCTTGAAAAGATGACCGCTGAAATTTCAGATATGCAAGCTACCTTAGTCAATAAGATGGCCGCTAAACCGAATTCCTATGAAAATCAAGATGAAGATCTAAAAGTTATTGATGTGTCCCCAATTAAATCTTTGTTTTGCAATATGAATCTTGAAACTGAATATGATCTTCCTTTACCTAGAAGGCGTTCTAAGAATTCGGAGTTTCTAGATCTTGATGATGAAATTGATGAAAGTGGGATTGAAAGAAATAAAAACCTAGATGTTGCTAAACCCACTATTTTGGATCTCAAGGAATTTAATTATGAAAATTGCTCTTTGATTGGTTGTATTTCCTTGTTGCAATCCGTGCTAGATTCTCCTCATGCTTATAGTCAAAATAAGGCCTTTACCGAACACATTGTTGATGCCTTGATGCAATCTTATGAAGAAAAACTTGAGTTGAAAGTTTTTATCCCTAGAAAACTCTATGATGAGTGGGAACCTACTATTAAAATTAAAATTAAAGATTATGAGTTTCATGCCTTGTGTGATTTGGGTGCTAGTGTCTCTACTATTCCCAAAACTTTGTGTGATTTGCTAGATTTCCGTGACATTGATGATTGCTCTCTAAACTTACATCTTGCGGATTCCACTATTAAAAAGCCTATGGGAAGAATTAATGATGTTCTTATTGTTGCAAATAGGAATTATGTGCCCGTAGATTTTATCGTTCTTGATATAGATTGCAATCCTTCATGTCCTATTATCTTGGTAGACCTTTCCTCAGAACGATTGGTGCAATTATTGATATGAAGGAAGGGAATATTAGATTCCAATTTCCCTTAAATAAGGGCATTGAACACTTCCCTAGAAACAAAATAAAATTACCATATGAATCTATCATGAGAGCCACTTACGGATTGCCTACCAAAGATGGCAAAACCTAGATCTATCCTTGCTTTCATGCCTAGCTAGGGGCGTTAAACGATAGCGCTTGTTGGGAGGCAACCCAATTTTATTTTTGTTTTTTTGTTTTTTGTTTCTGTTTAGGAATAAATAATCCATATAGCCTCTGTTTGGATGTGGTTTTATGTTTTAATTAGTGTTTGTGCCAAGTAGAACCTATAGGATAACCTACGATGATAGTTGATTTGATTCTGCTGAAAAACAGGAACTTTGCGTGCACGAATATAATTTTGTTAAACCACAGGAACGTGCTTTTGCGTTTATTCTTTTTACTGCTGTTCAATAGACAAATTTTCCAGGACTTACTATTTTGGTAGAATGTTTAGAGTTCCAGAAGTTTGCGTTAGTAACAGATTACTACAGACTGTTCTGTTTTTGACAGATTCTATTTTGCGTGTGTTGTTTGCTTATTTTGATGAATCTATGGCTAGTAAAATAGTTTATAATCCATAGAGAAGTTGGAATACAGTAGGTTTAACACAAATATAAGTAAATAATGAGTTAATTGCAGTACCTTGAAGTAGTCTTTTGTTTTCTTTCACTAACAGAGCTCACGAGATTTCTATTGAGTTTTGTGTTGTGAAGTTTTCAAGTTTTGGGTGAATTCTTTTGATGGATTATGGAACAAGGAGTGGCAAGAGCCTAAGATTGGGGATACCCATGGAACCCCCAAGATAATCCAAGGACACCAAAAAGTCAAAGCTTGGGGAGGCCCCGGAAGGCATCCCCTCTTTCTTCTACTTCCATCAGTAATTTACTTGGAGCTATATTTTTATTCACCACATGTTATGTGTTTTGCTTGGAGCGTCTTGTATCAATTGCGTCTTTGCTTGTTAGTTTACCACAATCATCCTTGCTGTACAAACCTTTTGAGAGAGCCATACATGAATTGGAATTTGCTAGAATACTCTATGTGCTTCACTTATATCTTTTGAGCTTGATAGTTTTGCTCATAGTGCTTCACTTATATCTTTTGAGCGTGATAATTTTTGCTCTAGTACTTCACTTAGATCTTTTAGAGCACGGTGGTGGATTTTCTTTAAAGAAACTATTGATCTCTCATGCTTCACTTAGATTATTTTGAGAGTCATTATTAGCATGATAATGTGCTTAATGATAATATACTTGGTGTTCAAGATATGTGAAACTTTCTTTTGAGTGCGTTGAATACTAAGATAAGTTTGATGCTTCATAATTGTTTTGAGATATGAAGGTGATAATATCAAAGTAATGCTAGTTGGGTGATTATGAATTTAAAGAATGCTTGTGTTGAAGTTCGTGATTCCCGTAGCATGCACGTATGGTGAACCGCTTTGTGATGAAGTTGGAGCACAATTTTATTTATTGATTGTCTTCCTTATGAGTGACGGTCGGGGACGAGCGATGGTCTTTTCCTACCAATCTATCCCCCTAGGAGCATGCGCATAGTGCTTTGGTTTTTGATGACTTCTAAATTTTTGCAACAAGTGCATGAGTTCTTATGATTAATGTTGAGTCCATGGATTATAC
The DNA here is from genome assembly GCA_963921465.1 of Triticum timopheevii. Taxonomy (NCBI): domain Eukaryota; kingdom Viridiplantae; phylum Streptophyta; class Magnoliopsida; order Poales; family Poaceae; genus Triticum; species Triticum timopheevii. The sequence continues at coordinate 502,663,507 of OY997272.1, forward strand.
GCACTCTCACCCTTCCGCCTTTGCTAGCCTCTCTAATACTGCGCACTTTTCGCAGGTATCATACACCCACCATATACCTTCCTCAAAACAGCCACCATACCTACCTATTATGGCATTTCCATAGCCATTCCGAGATATATTGCCATGCAACTTTCCACCGTTCCGTTTATTATGACACGCTCCATCATTGTCATATTGCTTTTTGCATGAACATGTAGTTGACATTGTATTTGTGGCAAGGCCACCTTCATAATTTTCATACATGTCGCTCTTGATTCATTGCATATCCCGGTACACCGCCGGAGGCATTCATATAGAGTCATAATTTGTTCTAAGTATCGAGTTGTAATTGTTGAGTTGTAAGAAAAATAATAGTGTGATGATCATCATTATTAGAGCATTGTCCCAGTGAGGAAAGGATGATGGAGACTATGATTCCCCCATAAGTCGGGATGAGACTCCGGACGAAAAAAAAAGAGGCCATAAAAAAGGCCCAAACAAAAAAATAAATAAATGAGAGAAAAAGAGAGAAGGGACAATGTTACTATCCTTTTACCACACTTGTGCTTCAAAGTAGCACCATGATCTTCATAATAAGAGAGTCTCATATGTTGTCACTTTCATATACTAGTGGAAATTTTTCATTATAGAACTTGGCTTGTATATTCCAATGATGGGATTCCTCAATAGTGCCCTAGGTCTTCGTGAGCAAGCAAGTTGGATGCACACCCACTTATTTTCTTTTGTTGAGCTTTCATATACTTATAGCTCTAGTGCATCCGTTGCATGGAAATCCCTACTCACTCACATTGATATTGATGGGCATCTCCATAGCCCGTTGATACACCTAGTTGATGTGAGACTATCTTCTCCTTTTTTGTCTTCTCCACAACCACCATTCTATTCCACCTATAGTGCTATGTCCATGGCTCACGCTCATGTATTGCATGAAAGTTGAAAGAGTTTGAGATTACTAAAGTATGAAACAATTGCTTGGCTTGTCATCGGGGTTGTGCATGATTAAATACTTTGTGTGATGAAGATAGAGCAACAGCCAGACTATATGATTGTGTAGGGATAACTTTCTTTAGCCATGTTATTTTGAAAAGACGTGATTGCTTTGATTAGTTTGCTTGAAGTATTATTACCTTTATGTCAATATGAACTTTTGTCTTGAATCTTTCGGATCTGAATATTCATGCCACAATTAAGAAGATTTACATTAAAATTATGCCAAAATATCACTCCGCATCAAAAATTCTTTTTTATCATTTACCTACTCGAGGACGAGCAGGAATTAAGCTTGGTGATGCTTGATACGTCTCCAACGTATCTATAATTTTTGATTGCTCCATGCTACTTTATCTACTATTTTGGACTATATTGGGCTTTATTTTCCACTTTTATATTATTTTTGGGACTAACCTATTAACCGGAGGCCCAGCCCAGAATTGTTGTTTTTGGCCTATTTCAGTGTTTCGAAGAAACAGAATATCAAACAGAGTCCAAATGGAATGAAACCTTCGGGAACGTGATTTTCTCACCGAACGTGATCCAGGAGACTTGGACCCTACTCCAAGAAGTAACCGAAGAGGTCACGAGGGTGGAGGGCGCGCCCACCTACCTCGTGGGCCCCCTGTTGCTCCACCGATGTACTCCTTCCTCCTATATATACCTACGTACCCCCGATAGATCAAAAATGGAGCCAAACACCTAATTCCACCGCCGTAACTTTCTGTATCCATGAGATCCCATCTTGGGGCCTGTTTCGGAGCTCCGCCGGAGGGGGCATCTACCACGGAGGGCTTCTACATCAACACCATAGCCTCTCCGATGAAGTGTGAGTAGTTTACTTCATACCTTCAGGTCCATAGCTAGTAGCTAGATGGCTTCTTCTCTCTTTTTGGATCTCAATACAATGTTCTCCCCCTCTCTTGTGGAGATCTATTCGATGTAATCTTCTTTTTGTGGTGTGTTTATTGAGACCGATGAATTGTGGGTTTATGATCCAGTATTATCTATGGAAAATATTTGAATCTTCTCTGAATTCTTTTATGTATGATTGATTTATCTTTGCAAGTCTCTTCGAATTATCCGTTTGGTTTGGCCAACTAGATTGGTAGTTCTTGCAATGGGAGAAGTGTTTAGCTTTGGGTTCAATCTTGCGGTGTCCTTACCCAGTGACAGAAAGGGTTGCAAGGCACGTATTGTATTGTTGCCATCAAGGATAACAAGATGGGGTTTTTATCATATTGCATGAATTTATCCCTCTACATCATGTCATCTTGCTTAAGGCGTCACTCTGTTTTTAACTTAATACTCTAGATGCATGCTGGATAGCGGTCGATGAGTGGAGTAATAGTAGTAGATGCAGAATCGTTTCGATCTACTTGTCTCGGACGTGATGCCTATATACATGATCATTACCTAGATATACTCATAATTGTGCTCAATTCTGTCAATTGCTCAACAGTAATTTGTTCACCCACCGTAGAATACTTATGCTCTTGAGAGAAGCCACTAGTGAAACCTATGGCCCCCGGGTCTATTCTCATCATATCAATCTCTATCACTTTATTTATTTGCTTTGTTTTTACTTTGCCTTTTACTTTTCACTTTGCATCTATATATCAAAAATACCAAAAATATTATTTATCATCTCTATCAGATCTCACTCTCGTAAGTGACCGTGAAGGGATTGACCACCCCTAATCGTGTTGGTTGCGAGTAGCTATCGTTTTGTGTAGGTACGAGGGACTTGTGCGTGGTCTCCGACTGGATTAATACATTGGTTCTCAAAAACTGAGGGAAATACTTACGCTACTTTACTGCATCATCCTCTCCTCTTCGGGGAAAACCAACACAGTGCTCTAGAGGTAGCAACGTCATCGAGCTGAACGTGTGCAGAACTCGGAGGTGTTGTATGTTCGGTGCATGATCGGTCGGAACAAGAAGAAGTTCGACTACATCAACCGCATTGTCAAATGCTTATGCTTTCGGTCTACGAGGGTACGCAGACACACTCTCCCCCAATCATTGCTATGCATCTCCTAGATAGATCTGGCGTGAGCGTAGGAAAACTTTTGAAATTGCATGCTACGTTTCCAACAGTTTACTTACCGTACCACATACCGATTCCTTTTCGGAGTCTGAAGCATTCGTGAAAGTATCCCTTATGTACTCCTCCAGTGTTATGGTATTAATAATATTTGTCTCAACATTGATGTGAGTACTTGAGATATAATGTTTGATTCTTTGACCGTTTGTTACCTTTGGGTTAGTGCCCTTGGCGTTGTTGATCTTGATGGCACCGGAACGATAAACCTCCTCGATAATATAAGGGCCTTCCCATTTAGAGAGAAGCTTTCCTGCAAAAAATCTTAAAACGAGAGTTGTATAGCAAAACATGATCACCTACATTAAAATTGCGCTTTTGTATCCTTTTGTCATGCCATCTTTTAACTTTTTCTTTAAACAACTTGGCATTCTCATAGGCTTGGGTGCTCCATGCATCAAGTGAACTTATGTCAAATAACCTCTTCCCACCGGCAAGTTTGAAATCATAGTTGAGCTCTTTGATTGCCCAATAAGCTTTATGTTCTAGTTCGAGAGGTAAGTGACATGCTTTTCCATAAACCATTTTATATGGAGACATACCCATAGGATTTTTATAAGCAGTTCTATAAGCCCATAATGCATCATCAAGTTTCTTAGACCAATTCTTTCTAGATCTATTAATAGTCTTTTGCAAAATCAATTTAATCTCTCTATTGCTCAATTCTACTTGACCACTAGACTGAGGATGATATGGAGATGCAATTCTATGGTTGACATCATACTTAGCAAGCATTTTACGGAAAGCACCATGAATAAAATGTGAAACACCATCAGTCATTAAATATCTAGGGACTCCAAACCTCGAAAAAAATAACTTCTTTAAGCATCTTAATAGAAGTGTTATGATCATCACTACTAGTTGGAATAGCTTCTACCCACTTATTAACGTAATCAACATCAACTAAAATATGTGTATACCCATTAGAGGAAGGAAAAGGTCCCATATAATCAAAGCCCCAAACATCAAATGGTTCAATAACAAGTGAATAATTCATAGGCATTTCCTGACGTCTACTAATATTGCCAATCCTCTGGCATTCATCACAAGACAAGAGAAACTTACGAGCATCCTTGAAGAGAGTAGGCCATAAAAAAATATTGTAATACCTTGTGTGCAGTTCTATCTCCAGCATGGTTTCCTATGTAAGCCTAGGAGTGACACTTGCATCAGATCTATTCTTATTCATGCTCAGGTACACAACGTCTAATAACACCATCTACTCCTTCTTTATAAAGGTGTGGGTCGTCCCAAAAGTAATGTCTTAAATCATAGAAAAACTTTTTCGTTTGCTGGTATGTGAAACTAGGTGGTATAAATTTGGCAACAATGTAATTAGCATAATTAGCATACCATGGAGTATTACGAGAAGCATTTATGACAACAAATTGCTCATCAGGAAAGCTATCATCAATAGGCAGTGGGTCATCAAGAACATTTTATAATCTACACAAGTTATCTGCTACGGGGTTCTTAGATCCCTTTCTATTAATAAAATGCAAATCAAATTCTTGCAGGAAGAGAACCCATCTAATAAGTCTAGGTTTAGCATCTTTCTTTTTCACAATATATTTAATAGCAACATGATCAGTGTGAATAGTTACTTTGGAAACAACAATATAAGATCTGAATTTGTCACAAGCAAAAACAACTGCTAAAAATTCTTTTTCAGTAGTAGCATAATTTCTCTGGGCACGGTCTAGAGTTTTCTAGCATAATGAATAACATTCAAATTCTTATCAACTCTTTGTCCTAGAACAACACCAACAACATAATCACTAGCATCACACATAATTTCAAGGGTAAATTCCAATCAGGTGGTTAAACAATAGGTGCAGAAATCAAGGCTTTCTTAATTATTTCAAATGCTTCTACACAATCATCATCAAAAACAAAAGGAACACCTTTTTGCAAAAGATTAGTGAGAGGCCTAGAGCTTTTAGAGAAGTCTTTAATAAACCTCCTATATAAATCAGCAAGACCGAGGAAACTTCTTATACCTTTGATATCTTTAGGGCATGACATTTTTTCAATAGCATCAACTTTAGCTTTATCAACTTCAATACCTCTTTCTGAGATTTTATGTCCCAAGACGATACCTTCATTAACCATAAAGTGGCACTTTTCCCAATTCAAAACAAGGTAAGTTTCTTCACATCTCTACAAAACTCGATCAAGGTTGCTTAAGCACTCATCAAAAGAAGTTCTGTAAATAGAGAAATCATCCATGAAAACCTCAACAATCTTTTCATGAAAGTCACAGAATATAGCAGCCATACATCTTTGGAAGGTAGCAGGTGCATTGCATAAACCAAAAGGCATACATCTATAAGCAGAAGTACCGAAAGGGTAAGTAAAAGTAGTTTTTTCTTGATCCTCTTTTGACACGGGTATTTGAGAAAAACCAGAAAAACCATCTAGAAAGCAAAAATGTGTATGTTTTGATAGTCTTTCTAGAATTTGATCAATAAAAGGTAGAGGGTAATGACGTTTTCTAGTAGCTTTGTTTAATTTGCGAAAATCAATTACTATTCTATAACCTGTAACAATTCTTTGAGGGGTCAATTCATTCTTATCATTAGGAACAACAGTAATACCTCCCTTCTTAGGGACATAATGAACGGGACTCACCCATCTACTATCAGCAATAGGATAAATTATACATGCCTCCAGAAGCTTTAGTATTTCATTTCTTACCACTTCCTTCATCTTAGGATTTAACCATCGTTGATGATCAACAACTGGTTTGGCGTCATGCTCCATATTAATTTTGTGCTGACATAGAGTGGGTCTAATGTTGGGGAATGTAGCTGAAATTCAAAATTTTCTACGCAACACCAAGATCAATCTATGGAGATTCTGGCAATAAGAGAGAGGGTAGTGCATCTTCATACCCTTGAAGATCGCAATGAGGAAGCGTTACAAGAACGCGGTTGGTGGAGTCGTTCACGAAGTGATTCAGATCGCGGCCGAATCCGATCTAAGCACCGAAGAATGGTGCCTCTGTGTTCAACACACGTGCAGCCCGGTGACGTCTCCCATGCCTTGATCCAGCAAGGAGAGAGGGAGAGGTTGGGGAAGACTCCGTCCAGCAGCAGCACAATGGCGTGGTGGTGATGGAAGAGCGTGGCACTCTAGCAGGGCTTCGCCAAGCAGTGCGAGAGATGAGGAGGGAGAGGGGTAGGGCTGCGCCAGGAGAGAGGAAAACTCATGTTCTTGGCAGAGCCAAAACCCCCACTATATATAGGGGAAGGGGAGAGGGGGTCGGCCCCTCTAGATCCCATCTAGAGGGGGGGTGGCGGCCAGGAGGGGAGACTTGCCCCCCAAGCAAGGTGGAGGCCCCCCCCCTCCCCTAGGGTTTTCAACCCTAGGAGCCTTGGGCCCTTGGGGAGGGGCGCACCAGCCCACTAGGGGCTGGTTCCCTCCCATATTCAGCCCATCAAGTCCCCCGGGGCAGGTGGCCCCACCCGGTGGACCTCCGGACACCTTTCGATGGTCCCGGTACAATACCGATAACCCCCGAAACATTTCCGGTGACTGAAACTGGACTTCCCATATATAAATCTTTACCTCCGAACCATTCTGGAACTCCCGGGATCTCATCCGGGACTACGAACAACATTCGGTAACCACATACAAAAACTTCCCTATAACCCTAGCATCACCGAACCTTAAGTCTATAGACCGAACGGGTTCGGGAACCATGCAGACATGACCGAGACAACTCTCCGGCCAATAACCAATAACGGGATCTGGATACCCATATTGGCTCCCACATGTTCCATGATGATCTCATCGGATGAACCACGATGTCGGGGATTCAAGCAATCTCATATGCAATTCCCTTTGTCAATTGGTACGTTGCTTGCCTGAGATTCGATCCTCGGTATCCCAATACCTCGTTCAATCTCGTTACCAGCAAGTCACTTTACCCGTTCTGTAATGCATTATCCCGTGACTAACTACTTAGTCACATTGAGCTCATTATGATGATGCAATACCGAGTGGGCCCAGAGATACCTCTCCATCGTACGGAGTGACAAATCCCAGTCTCGATACGTGCCAACCCAACAGATACTTTCGGAGATACCTGTAATGCACCTTTATAGCCACCCAGTTACGTTGTGACGTTTGGTACACCCAAAGCATTCCTACGGTATCCGGGAGTTGCACAATCTCATGGTCTAAGGAAATGATACTTGACATTAGAAAAGCTTTAGCAAACGAACTACACGATCTTGTGCTATGCTTAGGATTGGGTCTTGTCCATCACATAATTCTCCTAATGATGTGATCTCGTTATCAATGACATCCAATGTCCATGGTCAGGAAACCATGACCATCTGTTGATCAACGAGCTAGTCAAGTAGAGGCTCACTAGGGACATGTTGTGGTCTATGTATTCACACATGTATTGCGGTTTCCGGTCAATACAATTATAGCATGAATAATAGACAATTATCATGAACAAGGAAATACAATAATAACCATTTTATTATTGCCTCTAGGGCATATTTCCAACAGTTCCCACTTGCAGTAGAGTCAATAATCTAGTTCACATCACTATGTGATTGTAATGAATCAACACCCGTGGGGTTTGATCATATCTCGCTTGTGAGAGAGGTTATTAGTCAATGGATCTGAACCTTTCAGATCCGTGTGTGCTTTGCAAATCTCTGTGTCATCTCCTAGATGCAGCTACCATGCTATATTTGGAGCTATTCCAAATAACTGTTCTACTATACGAATCCAGTTTACTACTCAGAATAATCCAGATTAGTGTCAAAGTTTGCATCGGCGTAACCCTTTACGACGAACTCTTTTACCACCTCCATAATCGAGAAAATTCCTTAGTCCACTAGTTACTAAGGAAATGTTTGACCGCTGTCTTGTGATCCATTCTTGGATCATTCTTGTACCCCTTGACTGACTCATGGCAAGGCACACTTCAGGTGCGGTACACTGCATAGCATATTGTAGAGCCTACGTCTGAAGCATAGGGGACGACCTTCGTCCTTTCTCTCTCTTCTGTCAAGGTCATGTCTTGAGTCTTACTCAATATTCACACCTTATAACACAGCCAAGAACTCCTTCTTTGCCGATATATTTTGAATTCCTTCAAAATCTTGTCACGGTATGTATTTATTTGAAAGTACTATTAAGCATTTTGATCTATCTTTATAGATCTTGATGCTCAATGTTCAAGTAGCTTAATCCAGGTTTTCCATTGAAAAACACTTTTCAAATAACCCTATATGTTTTCTAGAAATTCTACATCATTTCTGATCAACAATATGTCAATAACATCTACTCATCAGAAATTCTATAGTGCTCCCACTCACTTCTTTGGAAATACAAGTTTCTCATAAACATTGTATAAACCCAAAATCTTTGATCATCTCATCAAAGCATATATTCCAACTCCGAGATGCTTACTCCAGTCCTTAGAAGGATTGCTGGAGCTTTGCATACTTGTTAGCATCTTTCAGGATTGACAAAACCTTCTGGTTGTATCACATACAACCTTTCCTCAAGAATATCGTCGAGTAAATAATGTTTTGACATCCTATCTGCAAGATTTCATAAATCATGCAGTAATTGCTAATATAATTCCAACAGACACTTAGCACCGCTACGAGTGAGAATGTCTCATCGTAGTCAACTCCTTGAACTTGTCGGAAAACATCTTAATGACAAGTCGAGCTTTCTTAATGGTGATACTTACCATCATTGTCCGTCTTCCTTTTAAAATACATCTGTACCCAACAGCCTTACGACCATCAAGTAGTTCTTCCAAAGTCTACACTTTTTTTTCATACATGGATCCTCTCTCCGATTTTATGGCCTCGAGCCATTTTTCGGAATCCAGGCCCACCATCGCTTCTCCATAGCTCGTAGGTTCATTGTTGTCTAGCAACGTGACCTTCAAGACATGATTACTGTACTACTCTGAAGTAGTATGCATCCTTGTCACCCTACGAGGTACGGTAGTGACTTGATCCGAAGCTTCATGATCACTATCATAAGCTTCTACTTCAATTGGTGTAGGTGCCACAGGAACAACTTCATGTGCCCTGCTACACACTGGTTGAAGTGATAGTTCAATAACCTCATCAAGTCTCCACCATCCTCCCACTCAATTCTTTCGAGAGAAACTTTTCCTCGGGAAAGGACCCGCTTCTAGAAACAATCACTTTTGCTTCCGGGTCTGAATTAGGAGCTATACCCAACTGTTTTGGGTGTCCTATGAAGATGTATGTATCCGCTTTGGGTTTGAGCTAATCAGGATGAAACTTTTTTCACATAATCGTTGCAGCCCCAAACTTTGAAGAAACGACAGCTTAGGTTTCTCTAAACCATAGTTCATTCGGTGTCATCTCAATGGAATTACGTGGTGCCCTATTAAAGTGAATGTGGTTGTCTCTAATGCCTAACCCATAAACAATAGTGGTAATTCGATAAGAGACATCATGGTATGCCTCATATCCAATAGGGTGCATCTATGATGTTCGGACACACCATCACACTATGGTGTTCCAGGCGGTATTACTTGTGAAACAATTTCCACACTGTCTTAATTGTGTACCAAACTTGCAACTCAGGTATTCATCTCTATGATCATATCATAGACATTTTATCCTCATGTCACGACGATCTTCAACTTCACTCTAAAATTACTTGAACCCTTCAATAATTCAGACTTGTGTTTCATCAAGTAAATATACTCAGCATCTACTCAAATCATCTATGAAGTAAGAACATAACAATATCCACTGCATGCCTCAGCACTCATTGGATTGCACACATCAAAATGTATTACTTCCAACAAGTTGCTTTCTTGTTCCATCTTACTGAAAACGAGGCAACAAGGCTTTTAGTCATCTTGCCCATGTGGTATGATTTGCATGTCTCAAGTGATTCAAAATCAAGTGAGTCCAAACGATCCATCTGCATGGAGTTTCTTCATGCATGCATACCAATAGACATGGTTCGCATGTCTCAAACTTTTCAAAAATGAGTGAGTCCAAAGATCCATCAACTTGGAGCTTCTTCATGCGTTTTATAATATGACTCACAAGGCAGTGCCACAAGTATGTGGTACTATCACTACTATCTTATATCTTTTGGCATGAACATGTGTATCACTATGATCGAGACTCAATAAATCATTCATTTTAGGTGCAAGACCATTGAAGGTATCGTTCGAATAAATAGAGTAACCATTATTCTCCTTAAATGAATAACCGTATTGCGATAAACATAATCCAATCATGTCTATCCTCAACGCAAACACCAAATTATAATTATTTAGGTTTAACACCAATCTCGATGGTAGAGGGAGAATGCGATGCTTGATCACATCAACCTTGGAAACACTTCCAACACATATCGTCATCTCACCTTTAGCTAGTCTCCTTTTATTCCGTAGCCTTTTATTTTTCGAGTTACTAACACTTAGCAACTGAACCGGTATATATTACCATGGTGCTACTAGGAGTACTAGTAAAGTACACATTAATATAATGTATATCCAATATACTTCTATCGACCTTGCCAGCCTTCTCATCTACCAAGTATCTAGGGTAGTTCTGCTTCAGTGACCGTTCCCCTCATTACAGAAGCACTTAGTCTCGGGCTTGGCTTCAACCTTGGGTTTCTTTACTAGAGCAGCAACTGATTTGCCATTTCATGAAGTATCCCTTCTTGTCCTTGCCCTTCTTGAAACTAGTGGTTTCACTAACCATCAACAATTGATGCTTCTTCTTGATTTCTATTTTCGCGGCGTCATAACATCGCGAATATTTCAAGGATCATCATATCTATCCCTGATATGTTATAGTTCATCACGAAGCTCTAGCAGCTTGGTGGCAATGACTTTGGAGAAACATCACTATCTCATCTGGAAGATTAACTCCCACTCGATTCAAGTGATTGTTGTACTCAGACAATCTGAGCACAAGCTCAACAATTGAGCTTTTCTCCCTTAGTTTGCAGGCTAAGAAACTCGTCGGAGGTCTTATACCTCCTGACGTGGGCACGAGCTTGAAATCCCAATTTCAGCCCTCGAAACATATCATATGTTCCGCGACGTTTCGAAATCGTCTTCGGTGCCCCAATTCTAAACCGTTTAACATCACTGAACTATCACGTAGTTATCAAAACGTGTATGTCCGATGTTCGCAACATCCACAGACGATGCTCGAGGTTCAGCACACCGAGCGGTGCATTAAGGACATAAGCCTTCTGCGCAGCAATGAGGACAATCCTCAGTTTATGGACCCAGTCCGCATAATTGCTACTATCAACTTTCAACTAAATTTTCTCTAGGAACATATCTAAAATAGTAGAACTAAAGCGTGAGCTACAACATAATTTGCAAAAACCTTTTGACTATGTTCAGGATAATTAAGTTCATCTTATGAACTCCCACTCAGATAGACATCCCTCTAGTCATCTAAGTGATACATGATCCGAGTCAACTAGGCCGTGTCTGATCATCACGTGAGACGGACTAGTCATCATCGGTGAACATCTTCATGTCGATCGTATCCACTATACGACTCATGTTAGACCTTTCGGTCTCTTGTGTTCCAAGGCCATGTCTATACATGCTAGGCTCGTCAAGTCATCCTAAGTGTTTCGCGTGTGTAAATCTGGCTTACACCCGTTGTATGTGAACGTTACAGTCTATCACACCCGATCATCACGTGGTGCTTCGAAACAACGAACTTTCGCAACGGTGCACAGTTAGGGGGAACACTTTCTTGAAATTATTATGAGGGGTCATCTTATTTACTACCATCGTTCTAAGCAAATAAGATGCATAAACATGATAAACATCACATGCAATCAAATAGTGACATGATATGGCCAATATCATTTTGCTCCTTTTGATCTCCATCTTCGGGGCGCCATGATCATCATCGTCACCAGCATGACACCATGATCTCCATCATCATGATCTCCATCATCGTGTCTCCATGAAGTTGTGTCGCCAACTATTACTTCTACTACTTATGGCTAACAGCTTAGCAATGAAGTAAAGTAATTACGTGGCGTTATTCAGTGACACGCAGGTCATACAATAAATAAAGACAACTCCTATGGCTCCTACCGGTTGTCATACTCATCGACATGCAAGTCGTGATTCCTATTACAAGAATATGATCAATATCATACATCACATATATTTCATTCATCACATCCTTCTTGGCCATATTACATCACACAGCATATGCTGCAAAAACAAGTTAGACGTCCTCTAATTGTTGTTGCAAGTTTTTACGTGGCTGCTATAGGTTTCTAGCAAGAACGTTTCTTACCTACGCTAAAACCACAACGTGATATGCCAATTGCTATTTACCCTTCATAAGGACCCTTTTCATCGAATACGATCCGACTAAAGTGGGAGAGACAGACACCCGCTAGCCACCTTATGCAACAAGTGCATGTCAGTCGGTGGAACCTGTCTCACGTAAGTGTACGTGTAAGGTCGGTCTGGGCCGCTTCATCCCACAATACCGTCGAAACAAGATAGGACTAGTAATGGTAAGCATATTGAACAAAATCAACGCCCACAACTACTTGTGTTCTACTCGTGCATAGAATCTACGCAATAAACCTGGCTCATGATGCCACTGTTGGGGAACGTAGCATAAATTCAAAATTTTCTACGCAACACCAAGATCAATCTATGGAGATTCTAGCAACAAGAGAGAGGGGAGTGCATCTTCATACCCTTGAAGATCGCAATGCGGAAGCGTTACAAAAACGCGGTGGGTGGAGTCGTTCACGAAGTGATTCAGATCACGGCCGAATCCGATCTAAGCACCGAAGAACAGTGGCTCCGCGTTCAACACACGTGCAGCCCGGTGACGTCTCCCGTGCCTTGATCCAGCAAGGAGAGAGGGAGAGGTTGGGGAAGACTCTGTCCAGCAGCAGCACAACAGCGTGGTGGTGATGGAGGAGCGTGGCACTCCAGCAAGGCTTCGCCAAGCACTGCGAGAGATGAGGAGGGAGAGGGGTAGGGGCTGCGCCAGGAGAGAGGAAAACTCATGTTCTTGGCAGCCCCAAAACCCCCATCATATATAGGGTAAGGGGAGAGGGGGCCGGCCCCTCTAGATCCCATCTAGAGGGGGGGGGCAGGAGGGGGAGACTTGCCCCCAAGCAAGGTGGAGGCACCCCCCTCCCCTAGGGTTTTCAACCCTAGGCGCCTTGGGCCCTTGGGGAGGGGCGCACCAGCCCACTAGGGGCTGGTTCCCTCCCATATTCAGCCCATCAAGTCCCCCGGGGAAGGTGGCCCCACCCGGTGGACCTCCGGACACCTTTCAGTGGTCCCGGTACAATACCGGTAACCCCCGAAACTTTTCCGGTGACTGAAACTGGACTTCCCATATATAAATCTTTACCTCCAGACCATTCCAGAACTCCCCGTGACGTCCGGGATCTCATCCGGGACTCCGAACAACATTCGGCAACCACATACAAAAATTCCCTATAACCCTAGTGTCATCAAACCTTAAGTGTGTAGACCCTACGGGTTCGGGAACCATGCAGACATGACCGAGACAACTCTCCGGCCAATAACCAATAGCGGGATCTGGATACCCATATTGGCTCCCACATGTTCCACGATGATCTCATCATATGAACCACGATGTCGGGGCTTCAAGCAATCCCGTATGCAATTCCCTTTGTCAATCGGTACGTTACTTGCCCGAGATTCGATCGTCGGTATCCCAATACCTCGTTCAATCTCGTTACCAGCAAGTCACTTTACTCGTTCCGTAATGCATGATCCCATGACTAACTACTTAGTCACATTGAGCTCATTATGATGATGCAATACTGAGTGGGCCCAGAGATACCTCTCCGTCATACGGAGTGACAAATCCCAGTCTCGATTCGTGCCAACCCAACAGACACTTTCGGAGATACCTGTAATGCACCTTTATAGCCACCCAGTTACGTTGTGACGTTTGGTACACCCAAAGCATTCCTACGGTATCCGGGAGTTCCACAATCTCATGGTCTAAGGAAATGATATTTGACATTAGAAAAGCTTTAGCGAACGAACTACACGATCTTGTGCTATGCTTAGGATTGGGTCTTGTCCATCACATCATTCTCCAAATGATGTGATCCCGTTATCAATGACATCCAATGTCCATGGTCAGGAAACCATGACCATCTGTTGATCAACGAGCTAGTCAACTAGAGGCTCACTAGGGACATGTTGTGGTCTATGTATTCACACATGTATTGCGGTTTCCGATCAATACAATTATAGCATGAATAATAGACAATTATCTTGAACAAGGAAATACAATAATAACCATTTTATTATTGCCTCTAGGGCATATTTCCAACATCTAATGCCCATAAGATCATCAAGAGTATATCCAATAGCGGCATGGTGCTTCTTCAGAGTTTCCAATAATCTCTTTTCTTCATGCTCTGAAAGGTTAGCACTAATAATAACAGGATATATCTTATTTTCATCAAGATAAGCATATTTCAAAGTATCAGGTAATTGTTTAAGCTCAAACACAAGGTCACCCTTGGGTGGAGGAGGATCTCCAAGGATTTCAACAGGCAAATTGTGTTTCAAAACAGTCATTTGGTTAAAGAATATTTCATCTAATTCCTTTCTTTCATTCATAAACATATCATTTTCATGGTCTGGCAAATTTTTTCTAAAGGATCAGTAGGAGGTACAACAATAGAAGAAAGACCAATAATTTCATCCTTACTAGGAAACTCTTTATCATGGGGTTGTCTAGGAAATTTAGAGGAATTAAAATCATGAGACACATCCCCAAAACTTACAGTAACAATTTCTTTCTAATAGTTTACCTTAGCACTAACAGTGTTCAAGAAAGGTCTACCAAATATAATGGGACAAAAATCATCTTGTGGGGAACCAAGAACAAGAAAATCAGTAGGGTATTTTATTTTCCCACAAGACTTCAACATCTCTAACAATCCGAATTTGTGATACAGTATCTCTATTGGCAAGCTTAATGGTAACATCAATATCTTCTATCTCAACAGGTGCAATAATATTCACAATTTCTTGATATAAAGTAAAAGGAATTGCACTCACACTAGCACCCACATCACATAATGCATGATCACAATGACCTCCTATTTTAACAGAAACAACAGGCATGCCAACAACAGGTCTATGTTTATCTTTAATATTGGGTTTAGTAGTTCTAGCAGCTTCATCATAGAAATAAATAACATGCCCATCAATATTATCAACCAAGAGATCTTTAACCATAGCAATACTAGGTTCAACTTTAATTTGTGCGGGGGGTGTAGGTGTTCTAGTATAACTCTTATGAACCATAGTTGAAGCTTTAGCATGTTCCTTGATTCTAACAAGGAAAGGTGGTTTGTCAATATAAGCAGTAGGAACAACAGGATCAACATTATAAGTAATAGTTTCTTCTTCAACTTTAATAGGTTCTACTACTTTTAATTCAATGGGAGGATGATATTTAAACCACTTCTCTTCAGGGAGATCAACATGAGTAGCAAATGATTCACATAAAGAAGCTACTATCTCAGAGTCAAGTCCATACTTAGTGCTAAATTCACAAAAAAACATCGGTATCCATAAAAGATTTAACACAATCAAACTTAAGGTTTATACCTCACTCATTACCCTCGTCGAGTTCCCAATCTTCAAAGAGTTGCTTCATTCTTTCCAATAAATCCCATTTGAATTCAATAGTCTTCTTCATAAAAGAACCAGTACAAGAAGTATCGAGTATGGATTGATTATTACGAGAAAGTCGAGCATAAAAATTTCTGAATAATAATTTCTCTTGAGAGCTCATGATTGGGGCATGAATATAACATTGACTTAAGCCTCCCCCAAGCTTGAGCGATACTTTCTCCTTCACGAGGCCAAAAATTATATATATAATTCCCATCACGATGAACCAGATGCATAGGATAAAACTTTTGATGAAATTCCAATTTCAGTCGGTTGTAGTTCCATGATCAAATATCATCAAATAGACTATACCACGTCAATGCCTTTCCCTTCAAAGATAAAGGGAAGACCTTCTTCTTGACTTCATCTTCGGTCAAACCTGCAAGCTTAAATAATCCACAAACTTCATCCACATAGATTAAACGCATATGAGGATGTAATGTTCCATCTCCTGCATAAGGATTAGCCATCAATTTCTCTATCATACCCGAAGGAATTTCATAATAAATATTTTCAGTAGATTCAGCAGGTTAAGGAGCAACTTCTTTAACTATCGGTCGAGGTGAAGATACCCCGAACAAGCCCCTCAAAGGATTATTTTCCATAGTGATGAGTGACGGTAAATTTTAGCACACTATATAAATGTTTCATTACCTATATCCACTTACCAAAGGCGCTTCACTCCCCGGCAATGGCGCCAAAAAAGAGTCTTGATGACCCACAATTATAGGGGATCTATCGTAGTCCTTTCTATAAGTAAGAGTATCAAACCCAATGAGGAGCAAAAGGAAAATGACAAGTGGTTTTCAGCAAGGTATTCTCTGCAAGCATTGAAATTATCGGTAACAGATAGTTTTGTGATAAAATAATTCGTAATGGGTAACAAGTAACAAGAGTAACTAAGGTGCAGCAAGGTGGACCAATCCTTTTTGTAGCAAAGGACAATCCTAGATGAACTCTTATGTAATGCAAAGCACTCCCGAGGACACATGGGAATTACTGTCAAGCTAGTTTTCATCATGGTCATATGATTCGAGTTTGTTACTTTGATAATTTGATATGTGGGTGGACTGGTGCTTGGGTGCCGTCCTTACTTGGACAAGCCTCCCACTTATGATTAACCTCTCTTGCAAGCATCAACAGCTACAAAAGAAGAATTAAGATAAATCTAACCATAGCATGAAACATATGGATCCAAATCAGCCCCTTACGAAGCAACGCATAAACTAGGGTTTAAGCTTCTGTCACTCTAGCAACCCATCATCTACTTATTACTTCCCAATGCCTTCCCCTAGGCCCAAATCATGGTGAAGTGTCATGTAGTCGATGTTCACATAACACCACTAAAGGAAAGACAACATACATCTCATCAAAATATCGAAGGAGTACCAAATTTACATGATTACTTATAACAAGACTTCTCCCATGTCCTGAGGAACAAACATAACTACTCACAAAGAATATTTATGTTCATAATCACAGGAGTATTAATTATCATTAAGGATCTGAACATATGATCTTCCACTGAATAAACCAACTAGCATTAACTACAAGGAGTAATCAACACTACTAGCAACCCACAGGTACTAATCTGAGGTTTTCAGACAAAGATCGGATACAAGAGATGAAGTATGGTTTGAGAGTAGATGGTGCTGGTGAAGATGTTGATGGAGATTGACCCCCTCTCGATGAGAGGATCATTGGTGATGACGATGGCTTCGATTTCCCCCTCCGGGAGGGAAGTTTCCCTGGCAGAACAGCTCCGCCGGAGCCCTAGATTGGTTCTTCCCAAGTTCCTCCTCGAGATGACGATGCTTCATCCCGAAAGCTTCCTCTTGATTTTTTTTCAGGTCAAAACACATCATATAGCAGAAGATGGGCAGCGGAGGCCTGCCAGGGGGCCCACAAGGCAGGGGGCACGCCCCCAGAGGCGGAGGCAGTGGGGGGCTAGTAGGGGCCAGACCCCCCCCCCTATCCATCGGCCACCCCCAACAAGTTCTAGCGGGGGCTAGTACTGACATTAGGCTTAATTACCGGCCATTATGAAAGTACATGGGCTAAATCCGTGGTGTCAAGCCCAAAACAATTTGCAACAAGTCAATAAGGGCCAAGGACGTATGCATCCACACCGTCGACTCAACCTAAAAAGGTCACGTATAATCTTTTTTTGAGGGAAAAGGTAAGTATAATCGATCAACGCACACGCACGCATAATCACAAATCATGGGCATGTGGCAACTTCCTAAACTCCACAGTTTCCATGCTAACGCTACGCGCGACCTGGCGGCTAGGGTTTGCGCTCGATGGAGCACCTGAACATCATCGCCGGCTACTAGTCATCGGGCCGTCGCCATGGCTTGCCGCGCATCAACCGAGTATGATTCTACGTGTATATAGTCATATGGAGTATATGGACCACGGTCAGATGGGCAGCACGCCGGCACCACCGCACCCAAATTCGCTAACTTCTTCATGTGAACTAGAACCAGAAGTATTGTTGTGTATATATTCATAATACTGTAGCATCATTTTGATTCAACAAACAAATTCATAAGTTTTTTGTAGTTTGTATATTTTGCCACTTGTTAGATCAGCTGCAGATTACATATTTTCTTTGTACTAATGTTAGAATTGCAGAGGTCATGAAGAGGAAGACACCACCGACAAGTAATTTTCAAGGCTGCTGTGTATAGAGCAAAAGCTAGCAAAGCACAAAAGTTTAAGGACTGGATTGCAGCTAATCTCTAATTGTAGACATGTTCCCTAGACTTGGTATTAGCTAGTTTTATTTTTGGTTTTATTTTTTATGCTTGTATATACTTTTATTATTAATATAATACCGTAGAACTATTGTTCTACGGTCCATGCGTAAAAAATACACGTAATTTTCAAGCCAATTGTTGTAAACTCTAACTCTATGGTTCAAGATGAAAATCCAACTGGTGAGATAGATGCCACGTAGCAACCTACTGAATGTAACAGGTAAATCTTGTGTTTATCCAATGGTTGATAGATTATTGTGATTCTTCATCATTCTCCTGGTCTCAACTGCAATTACGGATCATTTTCAGTAATTAAAGTAATCAAGACACGTGTGTGTTTGAGAAAATGGGTGACTGTTTTCTTCTACTCCCTCTGTTTCAAAATATTTGTCTTTCTAGAGATTTCAACAAGTGACTACATACGAAGCAAAATGACAATCTATACTTTAAAATATGTCTATATACATTCGTATGTAGTAGTCCATTTGAATCTCTAAAAAGACAAATATATAGAATGGGAGGGAGTACATTGAATGGTTGTATACATTGGGAAGGAAATAGTTGCAAAATTTAACATAGAAATGCACATATGCTATTTATTGAAAAATGTTAGGTTACTTGTTCGGCATAACTACAGTATTTAATAATTTAAATATTTGTGCTATGTCTCATTTGTATTTCAATAACTTCTTCGCCCCCCCCCCTATGTTCAAATCCTGGCTCCACCCTGCGCGCCCCCCACCCTTGTGACTTCCTGGTGGGGCCCCTCTGGTACTTTCTTCGCCCAATATTTTTTATTAATTCCAAAATGACTCTCCGTGAAGTGTCATGACTTTTGGAGTTTTGTAGGATAGGTTATCTGCTTGAGGCTATAGTGAGGATTGAGAAGGGCTTGGCCACCCTGACTCAAAATCAAGAGTGTCTTGAGAGGATCATTGAGACTAAATTTCATGACTTAGATGTGAAGGTCACTGAGATACAGACCACTGTGGAGAATCTCCAATAAGAAGCCGAGGACAAGGATGACAGACCAAACACAAAAAAATTCCAAAGGGTGCCAAGAGCACAAAGGTCATCAACAGTGCCAGTTGTCAGGGACCCCAGGACTACGCTCTCGCCTCCTGCAGCAACTACCACGGTTGCACCTCCAGTTTCAACCCCTCCAGCTCCACAGACCTCTGCCAAAGCATTTGCAGATTCCCTCCTCTCCACACCATCTACGCACACCAGAGCAACAAGCCATAAGACCCCTTCAGGAGCTCCCAGAGATCATGCCTAGAGTGTCGCATAGCACTATACGTTTTCATACTTTTTGGTAACTTGTTGCCAAAGGGGGAGAAAATGTATAGATCATTAGGCTAAGAGAGAGAGAGAGGGAGTGTGTGTGTGTGTCTTGCCTTTTATTTGCCTCTCTTGCTACTTTGATCATTTGCTCGTTTGATTCCTATGCTACTATTTGTGTTATGCTCATGAGATACTTATGTGATCATGTGTTTGATCATACTATGCTTAATGTGTGGTTGCTTGCTTATATCTATGATATTTGCATATGATTAATCACTTCTACCCTTGGTGATGAGTGCATTTTATCTAACTCTTGTCATTTTGAGCGCCGCACCAAGATGTATGTGACATGGAAGAGTGACACATGATCCTAATCGATTGTGCATTTGCATTCAAAAGAAAATTTTAAATAATGCACAAATTTAGGGGGAGCTCTCGTTTATCACATACTTCTCAAAGCGACGATGTATTTCATTCATATTATCATTTGTCGAAGCTTTGAGCTAATTACCAAAAATGGGGAGATTGAAAGTGCAACTAATCCCTGGGTGATTTTGGTAATTCCTAACAACATATAGCTCATTGAACTAATATCCATTCAAGTTAAATATTTTAGAGAGTTCAATGACTGGCATGGCATGGACTAAAGATGTGGACCCCTCAAAATGCTAAGGACAAAGATTGGCAAAAGCTCAAGACTCTTCATTTCTATTTTAGTGATCAAGATCACATTGAGTCCATAGGAAATCCAATACTATTAAAAGGGGATGAGGTGTTGCTTAATGGTCTACTTGCTCAAAGTGCTTAGTGATATTGCTCAAAAGACCCTCAGCCACTTTCTCATTTACACATATGTCCAAATATCCAAGTCAAACTCAGCCCCACCGATATGATCTATCCGGCGCCACCAAGTTCAGTTGACATAGCCACTACCAGAAAACCTAGACACTTCGGTCACACCGATATAGATCTTGGTCTCACCGAGATGGCCTTGCAAAATCCCTGTTTCCCTTCATAACATTTTGGTCTCACCGAAATGAGCGGTCGGTCCCATCGAGTTTGCTTGACATCCTCTCTGTTTGCTCTTTACTGAAATCAGTCTCTTGAGTCCAAGCAATCTGTCTCACCGAGATGTGGTTTTTCCCTAGACCAAGCACATCGGTCACACCGAGTTGTTCCAGTTGGTCCCACCGAGATTCCTAATGTTCACATTTTGAACTAAATTGGTCTCACCAAGTTCTTCTATTCGGTCTGACCGATTTGGGTCAAATGTGTGTAAAGGTTGGATTTTGTGTGGAGGCTATATATACCCCTACACCCCCTTCTCCATTCGAGAGAGAGCCATCAGAACGTGCCTACACTTCCACTACATATTTTCTGAGAAAGAACCACCTACTCATGTGTTGAGACCGAGATATACCAATCCTACCACAAGAATCTTGATCTCTAGCCTTCCCAAGTTGCTTTCCACTCAAATCTATGAGAGAGAGAGTTGAGTGTTGGGGAGACTATCATTTCAAGCACAAGAGCAAGGAGTTCATCATCAACACACCATTTATTACCTTTTGGAGAGTGGTGTCTCCTAGATTGGTTAGGTGTCGCTTGGGAGCCTCCGACTAGATTGTGGAGTTGAACCAAGAAGTTTGTAAGGGCAAGGAGATCACCTACTTAGTGAAGATCTACCCGAGTGTGGCAAGTCCTTCGTGGGCGATGTCCATGGTGGGATATACAAGGTTGCTTCTTCGTGGACCCTTCATGGGTGGAGCCCTCCGTGGACTCGTGCAATTGTTACCCTTCGTGGGTTGAAGTCTCCATCATTGTGGACATACGATAGCACCACCTATTGGAACCACGCCAAAAATCTCTGTGTCTACATTGCGTTTGCCTTCTCCAAACCCTTCCCTTTACCTTTGTATGCAATGTTTTACTTTCTGCTGTTACACTCTTAGAATTGCATGTGTAGGTTGATTGCTTGACTTGTGCTAGTTGCTAAAATCTGCCAACACTTAAAATTGGGAAAATGTTAGATTTCTATTTGGTCAAGTAGTCTAATCCCCCCCCCCTCTAGACCTACTTCAGATCCTACAACTTTCCCTCTTGGTGGAAACCCTCCATCTCCCCTCTATCCTAGTTAACTAATTTGACCTAGACTAATCCTCTAACCCTCATAATTAGAAGCCCATGTGGTTCCAATCTCCTCCCTCAAATTCTCAGGCGACGATTAGCTCTGGACAGTGAAGCACTGCCATATCATGAAGACTACACGCTTGCAACCAAGTAGAGAGGCCGTGCTTTCGGTCTTCAATTCGAGGGACTGTTCGTGGGTGGTAAGAGGGATCGTTCATCGATGGTTAGAGGCACTCCAAGAACAATCTACACCAACACATTTCTTCTTCCGATGCAACTCAATGAGGGCAACGATCGTGATCACAACCCATTATGCATCTTTATATTGATCTTGGGTATGCGTAGGCGTGAATTTTTTTTGTTTTCCACTACGTTTCCCAACACTGGCAGTGTCTGATCACTAGTTAATTATCACTTGCACTCCACATATTCTTGACACGTTATCAACATGAAGCTATGGTTGGACGCATGATGAGGATGATAAGGAAGAGCACATAGTAACCTTCCTCGATGTCGAGCTAAATGATAATCTCGTATGAAGGGAATTATTTAGCACTTTCAGTGTGAAGGTGAAAGTATGGAGTTTCAATATCCCATATGATATAAAAGTAGATATCATATTCTCGTAGGCTCTATTTCTATTGATACAACCTTTCGTACACCAAGGTACCTGGTCCCCCAAAACCCTCGATAATGTTGTACACGCAAGATGGCATGCGGTACAAGCGCACCCGCTCATACCGGCAGTTATACCTCATGAAATTTTCACCAAAAGGAGTCGGCCCTGCATCCGTCTCTCTCTCTCTTAAACATTAACCATAATCTGCTCAAACCTCTAGTTCTTCAATGTTCTCTATCCGAGTTTGGAAATCTTTCCCTCAACAAATTTCTCTCCCAATCCATGGTTTTTATTGCTCAATTTGTGGATATTTTTCTTGCCTTAGGCCATGTACAATGCAAGGTGCTTGGGGTAGGTGCTTAGAAAAATAAATCATCTTTTCTCTAAGCACTGGTGGTTATTTGTAGAGGGTAGATGCTTAATTAAGCGTCTGACCTGTAGAAATAAGCATCGATGCTTAAGAAAAACTTGGTTTATTTTACTAAGCATCTCCCTAAGAACCTCCCATTGTACAAGGCCTTACAAAGATAGAGGAGTTTTCTATTTTTGTGATTTCCCATTGATTTTAGATGTTATTATTTGTAGTTCTCATGTATAATTGTTTTTGTGTGGTGCAAGAACACATTCCCCATGTATTTTTTGTGGAATTTTGTCGGTTTTCCATGGAGAAGATGAACCAGCTTTTCGGAAGAACAAGGGGAAGGGTGCCGCAAGGGAGACTCATCTGGCTACTCCCGTAGCTTGTCCAAGTGCACAAGGGAATCGATATCCCTTCGAAAGTCAACAAGGAATACGCCAAGCAGAGCAAACATGAGGTTAGAGCATCTCTAGCAGACCCCTTAAAATTGCAACCTGTAAAGCTGGGATACGGGTCGAACAAAATGCATTTTAAGGGTTCATTTTAGCTACAGCCGAACAGATAATGTAAAACAAACTATAAAACCGGGATAAAGAGCTCCTTCCTCCAGTCCGGCCGCTGCCACCCCTTCCCCCAGCCGGCCGCGCCCAACCCCATTGGTCGTGCCCCATTGCCCGTCAGCCGCGCCTCATCCTTGCTGGCTACGCCCCATCACCACGTCGGACGCGCCCCGTCGCCTCTGCCGTCCGCACCTTGCTCTATTGCCAGCCGCGCCGGTCGAGCCATGCCCCTTTGCCTACCACACCAGGAGGATTCCGACGGCCAGGTTGAGGTCATGGCAGTCCACGGCGATGTCGAGATCGTCCATTTTGAACTGCCAGCGATTGATGGTGGCGTCTAGCGGTCTTTTCCGGTGTGCGATGATGAATTCCGGCGAGTTTAGGGCAGATTCCGGCAAACTCTGTGGCGGCGTATTTGCTCCGATGAGGTTTGACCGGTATACGGGGGGCCCTCGGTTCGACCTTCCAACCACCAAACATAAGGGTTTTGGGTGCGCATTTTTGGTGGCCTTTAAAAATTTTACGGGTTGGACCACTTTTACGGTTTCTGTTCTGGACACTTTTTCGACCAAAACTGTAAAACACAAAAATTATAAGGCTTTGACCACTTATACTGGGTCTGCTAGAAATGCTCTTAGAGCATCTATTGTCATGCCCGTCAAACTGGTCTTACACGCTCGGGTGGGCCCACCGGTCACCGTCGGTGTCAAAACCGGCGGATCTTGGGTAGGGGGTCCTGAACTGTGCCTCTAAGGCTAATGGTAACAGGAGGCGTGGGACACAATGTGTAGCCAGGTTCGGGCCCTCTCTATGGAGGTAATACCCTACTTCCTGCTTGATCAATCTTGATGATATGAGTATTACAAGAGTTGATCTACCATGAGATCGTAGAGGCTAAACCCCAGAAGCTAGCCTATGATTATGATTGTTCTTGTCCTACAGACTAAACCCTCCGGTTTATATAGACACCGGAGGGGGCTAGGGTTACACAGAGTCGGTTACGGGGAAGGAAATCTACATATCCGAATTGCCAAGCTTGCCTTCCACGCAAAGGAGAGTCCAATCCGGACATGGGACGAAGTCTTCAATCGTGTATCTTCATAGTGTTGGGGAACGTAGTAATTTCAAAAAAATTCCTACGCACACGCAAGATCATGGTGATGCATAGCAACGAGAGGGGAGAGTGTGTCCACGTACCCTCGTAGACCGAAAGCGGAAGCGTTATGATAACGCGGTTGATATAGTCGTACGTCTTCACGATCCGACCGATCCAAGCACCGAACGTACGGCACCTCCGAGTTCAGCACACGTTCAGCTCGATGACGATCCCCAGACTCTGATCCAGCAGGGTGTTGGGGATGAGTTCCATCAGCACAACGGCGTGGTGACGATGATGATGTTCTACCGACGCAGGGCTTCGCCTAAGCACCGCAACGATATGACCGAGGTGGAATATGGTGGAGGGGGCACCGCACACGGCTAAGGAACGATCACGAAGATCAACTTGTGTCTAGAGGTGCCCCCTAGCCCCCATATATAAAGGAGCAAGGGGGGAGGCCGGCCGGCCCTAGGGGGCGCGCCAAGGAGGGGGGAGTCCTCCTCCTAGTGGGAGTAGGACTCCCCTTTCCTAGTCCAACTAGGAAGGAGGAAGGGGGAAGGAAAGAGAGGGAGAGGGAGAGGGAAAGAGGGGCCGCGCCCCCCTCCCCTTGTCCAATTCGGACTCCCCATGTGAGGGGGCGCGCCACCTCCTGGGCTGCTGCCCTCTCTCTCCCCTCAGGCCCACTAAGGCCCAATACTTCCTCGGGGGGTTCCGGTAACCCCTCCGGCACTCCAGTTTTCTCCGAAATCACCCGGAACACTTCCGGTGTCCAAATATGGTCTTCAATATATCGATCTTTACGTCTTGACAATTTCGAGACTCCTCGTCATGTCCCCGATCTCATCCGGGACTCCGAACCCCTTCTTTACATCAAAACTCATAAACTCATAATATAACTGTCATCGAAACCTTAAGCGTGCGGACCCTACGGGTTCGAGAACAATGTAGACATGACTGAGACACGTTTCCGGTCAATAAGCAATAGCGGAACCTGGATGCTCATATTGGCTCCCACATATTCTACGAAGATCTTTATCGGTCAAACCGCATAACAACATACGTTGTTCCCTTTGTCATCGGTATGTTACTTGCCCGAGATTCGATCGCCGGTATCTCAATACCTAGTTCAATCTCATTACCGGTAAGTCTCTTTAGTCGTTCCGTAATACATCATCCCGCAACTAACTCATTAGTTGCAATGCTTGCAAGGCTTAAGTGATGTGTATTACCGAGAGGGCCCAGAGATACCTCTCCGACAATCAGAGTGACAAATCCTAATCTCGAAATACGCCAACCCAACATGTACCTTCTTAGACACATGTAGAGCTCCTTTATAATCACCCAGTTACATTGTGATGTTTGGTAGCACACAAAGTGTTCCTCCGGTAAACGGGAGTTGCATAATCTCATAGTTGTAGAAACTTTGTATAAGTCATGAAGAAAACAATAGCAACATACTAAACGATCAAGTGCTAGGCTAACGGAATGGGTCAAGTCAATCACATCATTCTCCTAATGATGTGATCTCTTTAATCAAATGACAACACATGTCTATGGTTAGGAAACATAACCATCTTTGATTAATGAGCTAGTTAAGTAGAGGCATAGTAGTGACATTAAGTTTGTCTATGTATTCACACATGTATCATGTTTCCGGTTAATACAATTCTAGCATGAATAATAAACATTTATCATGATATGAGGAAATAAATAATAACTTTAACCTCTAGGGCATATTTCCTTCAGTCTCCCACTTGCACTAGAGTCAATAATCTAGTTCACATCACCATGTGATTCAACACCAATATTCACATCTGTATGTGATTAACACCCATAGTTCACATCGTCATGTGACCAACACCCAAAGGGTTTACTAGAGTCAATAATCTAGTTCACATAGCTATGTGATTAACACCCAAAGAGTACTAAGGTATGATCATGTTTTGCTCATGGGAGAAGTTTAGTCGACGGGTCTGTCACATTCAGAGCCGTATGTATTTTGCAAATATTCTATGTCTACAATGCTCTGCACGGAGCTACTCTAGCTAATTGCTCCCACTTTCAATATGTATCCAGATTGAGACTTAGAGTCATCTGGATCGGTGTAAAAGCTTGCACGGATGTAACTCTTTACGATGGGCTCTTTTTATCACCTCCATAATCGAGAAACATCTCCTTAGTCCTCACTAAGGATATTCTTGACCATTGTCCAGTGATCTACTCTTAGATCAAAATTGTATTCCTTTGCCAAACTCAGAACAAGGTATACAATAGGTCTGGTACACAGCATAGCATACTTTATAGAACCTATGACAGAGACATAGGGAATGACTTTTCATTCTCTTTCTATTTTCTGCCATGGTCGGGTTTTGAGTCTTACACAACTTAACACATTTGCATCACAGGCAAGAACTCTTTCTTTGACTGTTCCATTTTGAACTACTTCAAAATCTTGTCAAGGTATGTACTCATTGAAAAATCTGATCAAGCGTCTTGATCTATCTCTATAGATCTTGATGCTCAGTGTGTAAGTAGCTTCACCGAGGTCTTTCTTTGGAAAACTCCTTTCAAACACTTCTTTATGCTTTCCAGAAAATTCTACATCATTTCCGATCAACAATATGTCATTCACATATACTTATCAGAAAGGTTGTAGTGCTCCCACTCACTTTCTTGTAAATACAGGCCTTTCCAAAAGTCTGTATAAAACCATATGCTTTAATCAACTCATCAAAGCATATATTCCAACTCCGAGATGCTTGCACCAGTCCATTGATGGATCGCTGGAGCTTGCACATTTTGTTAGCACCTTTAGGATTGATAAAACCTTATGGTTGTATCATATACAACTCTTATTTAATAAATCCATTAACGAATGCAGTTTTATTTATCCATTTGCCAGATTTCATAAAATGCGGCAATTTGCTAACATGATTCGGACAGACTTTTAAGCATCGATACGAGTGAGAAACTCTCATTGTATTCAACACCTTGAACTTGTCGAAAACCTTTTGCGACAATTTGAGCTTTGTAGATAGTAACACTACTATCAACGTCTGTCTTCCTCTTGAAGATCCATTTATTTTCTATGGCTTGCCGATCATCGGGCAAGACAACCAAAGTCCACACTTTGTTCTCATACATGGATCCCATCTCAAATTTCATGGCCTCAAGACATTTCACGGAATCTGGGCTCATCATCGCTTCCTCATAGTTCGTAAGTTCATCATGGTCTAGTTACATGACTTCCAGAACATGATTACCATACCACTCTGGTGCGGATCTTATTCTGGTTGACCTACGAGGTTTGGTAGTAATTTGATCTGAAGTTTCATCATCAATATCATTAGCTTCCTCACTAAATTGGTGTAGTGGTCACTGGAACTAATTTCTGTGATGAACTACGTTCCAATTCGGGAGAAGGTACAATTACCTTATCAAGCTCTACTTTCCTCCCACTCACTTCTTTCAAGAGAAACTCCTTCTCTAGAAAGGATCCATCTTAGCAACGAATATCTTGCCTTCGGATCTGTGATAGAAGGTGTACCCAATAGTTACCTTTGGGTATTCTATGAAGACGCACTTCTCCGATTTGGGTTCGAGCTTATCAGGTTGAAACCTTTTCACATAAGCATCGCAGCCCCAAACTTTAAGAAACGACAACTTTGGTTTCTTGCTAAACCACAGTTTATAAGGCGTCGTCTCAACGGATTTTGATGGTGCCCTATTTAAAGTGAATGCAGCTGTCTTTAATGCATAACCCCAAAACGATAGTGGTAAATCGGTAAGAGACATCATAGATTGCACTATATCCAATAAAGTACGGTTATGACGTTCGGACACACCATTAAGCTGAGGTGTTCCAGGTGGCATGAGTGTGTGAAACTATTCCACATTTGTTTTAATTGAAGACCAAACTCATAACTCAAATATTCTCCTCCACGATCAAATCGTAGAAACTTTATTTTTCTTGTTACGATGATTCTCCACTTCACTCTGAAATTCTTTGAACTTTTCAAATGTTTCAGACTTGTGTTTCATTAAGTAGATATACTCATATCTGCTCAAATCATCTTGTGAAGGTCAGAAAATAACGATACCCACCACGAGCATCAACACTCATTAGATCGCATACATCCGTATGTATTATTTCTAAGAAGTTAGTAGCTCGTTCCATTGTTCCGGAGAACGGAGTTTTAGTCATCTTGCCCATAAGGCACGGTTCGCAAACATCAAATGATTCATAACCAAGTGATTCCAAAAATCCATCTTTATGGAGTTTCTTCATGCGCTTTACACCGATATGACCCAAACAGCAGCGCCACAAATAAGTTGCACTATCATTATAAAATTTGCATCTTTTTGGCATCAATATTATGAATATGTGTATCACTACGATCGAGATCCAATAAACTATTTTCATTGGGTGTATGACCATCAAAGGTTTTATTCATGTAAACAGAACAACAATTATTCTCTGACTTTAAATGAATAACCGTATTGCAATAAACATGATCAAATCATATTTATGCTCAACGCAAACGCCAAATAACATTTATTTAGGTTTAACACTAATCCCGAAAGTATAGGGTGTGTGCGATGATGATCATATCAATCTTGGAACCATTTCCAACACACATCGTCACTTCACCCTCAACTAGTCTCTGTTTATTCTGTAACTCCTGTTTCGAGTCACTAATCTTAGCAAACGAACAAGTATCAAATACTCAGGGGCTACTATAAACACTAGTAAGGTACACATCAATAACCTGTATATCAAATATACCTTCGTTCACTTTGCCATCCTTCTTATCCACCAAATATTCAGGGCATTTCCGCTTCCAGTGACCATTTCCTTTGCGGTGTAAGTACTCAGTTTCAGGCTTTGGTCTAGCTTTGGGAATCTTCGCGGGAGTGACAACTTGCTTGTCATTCTACTTGAAGTTCCCTTTCTTTCCCTTTGCCCTTTTCTTGAAACTAGTGATCTTGTCAATCATCAACACTTGATGCTCTTTCTTGATTTCTACCTTCGTCGATTTCAGCATCACGAAGAGCTCGGGAATCGTTTTCGTCATCCCTTGCATTATAGTTCATCACGAAGTTCCAGTAACTGGGTGATGGTGACTAGAGAACTCTGCCAATCACTATCTTATCTGGAAGATTAACTCCCACTTGATTCAAGCGATTGTAGTACTCAGACAATCTAAGCACTTTCTCACTAGTTGAGCAATTCTCCTCCATCTTTTAGGCAAAGTATTTGTCAAAGGTCTCATACCTCTTGACACGGTCATGAGTCTGAAATACTAATTTCATCTCTTGAAACATCTTATATGTTCCATGACGTTTCAAAAACGTTTTTGTAGTCCCGGTTCTAAGCCATAAAGCATAGTGCACAAAAATATCAAGTAGGCATCATATTGAGCTAGCCAAACATTGCGATCCGGATTCTGACGCATTGGCGGAGCCATCCTGAAGAGGGTGACATCCGTTAGCATCTTGATAGACAGATAGACAAGTTGAATCAACGGATAGAAATTGCAACATATAGTCTTCACAATAAACATTCGAACAAGGATGAACGAATGAATTCCAAAGCAAACATCACAGATCCATTAAGGTGAGAAGCCACTTGATAAGAGATTGATGAATGAAATAAACAAGGTACAACTGTAACAAATAAGTGGTAAGGATTACCCAATCACAAACCAAATATCTACAGGAAGAAAAGCTAGAGCTACTTGAATCCCACCTATAAACTCCCGAAACTTTCTGGTTATGCAATCAGGTGTTGGGGATACAGGGGAAGCAATATATCTCACCCAAACTAACAATCCCTACATCCAGCTGTATCCATCCGTCAACACATAACCAAGAAACCTTCGGAAATCGTGTACCTCAACGTTCGAAAAGCATCCGTTATACGAGTTATGGCAATACTCCCGAACTCCCGCCCCAGTACTGGGTGGCGTCGAGGTTATCTCACCAACAACTGCATAAAAGAGATTTTCGATGTCGGCAAAACTCAGGTATTCCAGAACTGCAACGATAAAATTGTGACGACAACACCTCGGAGCTCAACTCCCCGGGTCAAAGCCACATAATAGACAGGAGGCACCAAGAACAATGTTCTCGTCACAAAACCATCGGAACGATTCCAAGATACCCACGTGATCCTAAAAAAAATTTAGTGAAATTTGAGGAGAGGAAAGTCAAAACATCTACGTCAGGAGACCTCACCAGAGTGACGAAGGGACTGAGGAGTAAAAGAATCCTACTCTCCGATATATATAATCCTAAGACTCAAAACATTTTTGTTCTAGACTCAACAACGCCAGCAAACAATCAAGCAGGGGGCTCCTAAGTCGGGGATGGCTCTAATTACCAACTTGTCATCGAAACCTTAAGCGTGCGGACCCTACAGGTTCGAGAACAATGTAGACATGACTGAGACACGTTTCCGGTCAATAACCAATAGCATAACCTGGATGCTCATATTGGCTCCCACAAATTCTATGAAGATCTTTATCGGTCAAACCGCATAACAACATACGTTGTTCCCTTTGTCATCAGTATGTTACTTGCCTGAGATTCGATCGTCGGTATCTCAATACCTAGTTCAATCTCGTTACCGGTAAGTCTCTTTACTCGTTCCGTAATACATTATCCCGCAACAAAATCATTAGTTGCAATGCTTGCAAGGCTTAAGTTGTAACACCCATGATGCGGCTATATCTCCCACGTGTCGAAGCATGACTTAGAGGCATAACCGCATGGTGGTTCTGTCGCAAGAAGGGTCATCTTCACACAATCCCATGTAATGAACAAGAATGGGATAAAGAGAGTTGGCTTACAATTGCCACTTCACACAATACATAATTAAGATCATAC
Source organism: Triticum timopheevii (assembly GCA_963921465.1). NCBI lineage: Eukaryota > Viridiplantae > Streptophyta > Magnoliopsida > Poales > Poaceae > Triticum > Triticum timopheevii. The sequence goes on from OY997272.1 coordinate 502,695,046, forward strand.
ATCATTCAAAATACACCCATAGACCGGCTACGGTCAAATTCAAATGAAAAGAAGACAACCCCAAATGCTAGATCCCTGATCGTCCCTACTAGGCTCCACTACTGATCATCTGGAAACGATACATAGTAACGACCAAGGGCCTCATCAAACTCCCACTTCAGCTCAGTTGCGCCATCTGCGCTGGTATCCTCGGCACCTGCATCTGTTTTGGTAGAATCTGTGAGCCACGGGGACTCAGCAATCTCACACCTGCGAGATCAAGACTATTTAAGCTCATAGGTAGGAAAAGGGGTAATATGGTGGAGCTGCAGCAAGCACTAAGCATATATGGTGGCTAACATATGCAAGTGAGAGCGAGAAGAGAAGCAACGCATCGGTCGAGAAGCTAGAAGCGATCAAGAAGTGATCCTGAAACTACTTACGTCATCCATAACACAAACCGTGTTCACTTCCCGGACTCCGCCGAGAAGAGACCATCACGGCTACACACACGGTTGATGCATTTTATTGAAGTCAAGTGTAAAGTTCCACAACCGGACATTAACAAATTCCCATCTGCCTCATAACCGCGGGCACGGCTTTCGAAAGATAATATACCCTGCAGGGGTGTCCCAACTTAGCCCATCACAAGCTCTCACGGTCAACGAAGGATATACCTTCTCCCGGGAAGACCCGATCAGCCTCGGAATCCCAGTTCGCAAGACATTTCGACAATGGTAAAACAAGATCAGAAAAGTCGCCCGATGCGCCGACAAATCCCGATAGGAGCTGCACATATCTCGTTCTCAGGGCAACACCGGATGAGACTAGCTACGAGTAAAACCAGACTTCGAGTTTCCCCGAAGTGGCCCCGCAGGCAGCTCAGTTCGGGCCAACACTCGAAGGAGCACTAGTCCGGGGGGTAAATAAAGATGACCCTTGGGCTCACGAAAACCCAAGGGAAAAGGGCTTAGGTGTCAAATGTTAAAACCAAGTTTGGGCCTTGCTGGAGGAGTTTTATTCAAAGCGAACTGTCAAGGGGGTCCCATAAATCACCCAACCGTGTAAGGAAAGCAAAATCAAGGAACATAACACCGGTATGACGGAAACTAGGGCGGCAAGAGTGGAACAAGTCACCAGGCATAAGGCCGAGCCTTCCACCCTTTACCAAGTATATAAGGTGCATTAATTAAATAGGAGATATTGTGATATCCCAAAATATCCATGTTCCAACCAGGAACAAACTTCATCTTCACCTGCAACTAGCAACGCTATAAGAGGGGCTGAGCAAAAGCGGTGACATAGCCAAACAACTATTTGCTAGGACAGGATGGTTAGAGGTTTGACATGGCAATAGGGAGGCATGATAAACAGTGGCAGGTAGAGCTAACATAGCGATAGAGCGATCACTAGCAAGCAAAGATAGAAGTGATATCGAAAGTATGGTCATCTTGCCTGCAAGGTTCTCAGAGTTGTCGAAGGCTTGATCCTCGTTAGCGTACTCAATAGGTTCCTCGTGCACGTACTCGACTCCCGGCTCTACCCAAAGCAAGAACACAAACAAAGGAACACAATAAATCACGGTGCAATGCACAAGCAACATGATGCAATACATGTCATGATATGCGAGATGTGACATGCAATGCGTATGCATGCTCCGGGAGGAAAAAGGATGAACAAGGTATCAACTTGGCAAACCAAGTGTGCTGCTGGAAAGATGAGATGATTTCGGTTGAAATCGATATAAGGATCACCGGAAACGGATGCATGGTTTGCAAATGGCAAGCAAAACAAGAAAGGCACAAATCTGTGATTAACAGCACGATGCTACTTAGCATGCAACAAGAAACTATGCTACATCACCCCAACATAAAAACAAAGCATATGGCAGTGATCTACAGGAGATGCTTAACAAAAGAGGAACACTGAGCTACGGCTAAATCACATCATAACAGGTTCAAACAAGCTTGATGAAAGTGCAAAAAATATCAGTTAGGACATGGCATAAATAGCATCACGAAGCAATGTTCAGAGCAAGTTATCAACAAGCTACAGGAACTTATAATAGCAAAACAAGACATGGCATGAATATACCCAAAGCATAGATCAAAAGTCCCTTACTGACCATAAGCCAAAAAGGATCAGAAAATATGATGGCACCCATGTGAGCATAGCAAGTTTCGTAACAGATTCAGCAAACAGAGCATGCCATTGACAGAATTACGAAGGCACCTTCGCGAGCTCGATGCACTCACTACAGAGCATTTCATGATAAACTAAGCATACATCCATCAAGACATGACATAGAAGCTATACATGGCAATAACAACATCATAGCATACACGGATCAACTACAACAACCTTGGCAAAATTGAATAACATGTAAACAATCTGCCAGGAAACATTTTGAAGCAAAAGTAGAGCACGAAAATGACATGCTAGACTACTCCATAATTGCAACTAGGGGCATGGATGGATAGAGCATAACCATATTTTCAAAACACCCTTACTGAAGTATCTCAAAATATGCATGGATCTCTCTGTAGCAATATGTTTACATGGCATCAAAATAACAGCAGAACAGGGACTAAAATCAGCAATATCACGAAGCCTAGTTTGCATGCTTGTGCTAGTCACCACATTGATCACAAAAATACATGGTAAGCACCTCTGTAAAGAAGACATGGCGTTCAAAACACATGTAGGGCTCAAGTACATAAGATGCACACATCAATCATGGCAAAAATGACAAAAGTGCATGTTCTGATAAGAATCTGAAACTAACATTATGAAGCACCCTTCCAACAACATTTCGGGCATCAAGATGAGCTCAAATGAAAATGATGCAATGAGATGAAATGATGTACTCTTCGGGGCGAACAATTCGGTATGCTACACGCCCAAAACGGAGCCACGAGTCAAAAGTTGTGGTGCCATGAACATGCTACAAAATTAATGCCAGAAAAAGGACTTGGGGGATTTTTGGGGGAGAAGAAAGTCAACCTAGTCCAGATCGGATCTGGCTCACACGCGGATCGAGGCGGCGCCAGAGACTCGCCGGAGAGGACGGCCAGAGATTGCCGGGGCGAGGCCGGCCGGATCCGGGCGTCGGAGACGGGGCGGCGGCGGCCGAGGGCGATGCCGGGCGGCGCGGCCGCGGGCTGCGGCGGTGGACGGCCGCGGGCTGGGGAGGCGGAGACCGGGGCGGCGGCCGGCGGAGCGAGACGGCCGCGGCGGCGCGGGGCCGAGCAGAGGCGGCAGACGTCGGCCGGCGGCGGGGGCGGCGGCCGGTCGCGGGCGGCGAGGCGGAGGAGGACGGCGGCGGGGCGGCGCGGGGGCGGCGAACGCGCCACGTGGCGGCTGCCGGTTCGTCCGGGGCGGCGGGCGGACGTGTCCGACCCGAATCGGACACGTCCGGCGGCGGGGAGAGGAGCGGGGCTAGGGTTAGGGGTGAATTGATCCGGAATTTCGGAGGGGGGGTGTTTTTATAGGTAGAAGGAGCTAGGAGTGTCCAAATGAGGTGTAGTTTTCGCACACACGATCGTGATCCGACGACGGAGAGCATGGAAGTGACTTAGATGGGTTATTGGGCTGTTTTGGAGGGGTGTTGGGCTGAAACTCAAAATAGGCCTTTGCGGTTATGCGGATGACCGTTGGAGTATCAAACGACCTCCAAATGGCACGAAACTTGACAGGCGGTCGACCGGTGCTATACTAGGGCCACTTGGCAAGGCTCGGTCCATTTCGAGAATGTTTAACACCAGCACACTAAAATAGACAAGAGGGGTGCGCCGGTGCATGTGGGAGTGTCGGATTGCGAAACGGACAACGGGGAAAATGCTCAGATGCATGAGACGAACACGTATGCAAATGAGATGCACATGATGACATGACATGAGATGCATGACATGAATAAAATGCAAAACAAAAGACAACACCCAACCACGGAGGGAATATCATATCACATAGCCGAAAATGGCAAGAGTTGGAGTTACAAAGATGGAAAGTTACATCCGGGGTGTTACAACACTCCACCACTACAAGAGGATCTCGTCCCGAGATCTAGGACTGAAAGAACTCCGGATATTCGGAATGGAGGTGATCCTCGTGCTCCCAGGTGGCTTCTCGGTCGGAATGGTGTGACCACTTCACTTTCAGGAATTTGATTGACTTTTTGTGAGTCTTGCACTCGGTTTCTTCAAGAATAGCAACGGGGTGCTCATGATAAGAGAGATCTTCTTGGAGGTCGATTTCTTCGAAGTTGATAGTGCGCTCAGGATTCTTGAAGCACTTGTGAAGCTGTGACACGTGAAACACATTGTGCACGTTTGCAAAGTTGGACGGAAGCTCAAGTTGATAGGCGAGGTCGCCTCTTTTGCCAATGATCTTGAAAGGACCCACGTATCTAGGGGCAAGCTTCCCTTTGATACCGAAGCGACGAGTGCCTTTCATTGGAGAGACACGGAGGTAGACATGGTCTCCGATTTCAAAAGCCAAGTCACGGTGCTTGCTATCATAGTAACTCTTTTGGCGCGATTGCGCGGCTTTGAGGTTCTCATGAATGACTTTGCACATTTCTTCGGCTTTTATGATCAAATCGTTGCCAAGAAGTTGGCGTTCACCTGTCTCGGACCAATTGAGAGGAGTACGGCACTTTCTGCCATAGAGAATTTCGAATGGGGCCTTGCCCGAACTCGCTTGGAAGCTGTTGTTGTAGGAGAACTCGGCATATGGAAGACAATCTTCCCACTTCATACCGAAAGAGATGACACAAGCCCTGAGCATATCTTCAAGGATTTGATTGAATCGCTCGACTTGGCCACTTGTTTGAGGATGGAAAGCTGTGCTGAAACGAATGTTGGTGCCCATGGCCTTCTGAAAGGAGTCCCAGAACTTAGAAGTGAAGATGCTTCCACGATCTGAAGATATCAGTTGTGGAATACCATGCAAGGAGACAATTCTGGAGGTGTATAGCTCTGCCAGCTGAGCTGCTGTGATAGATTATTTGATAGGAAGGAAATGAGCCACTTTAGTAAGCTTGTCAATGACAACGAAGATAGCATCATTTCCACGCTTGGACTTAGGAAAACCAGTCACGAAGTCCATCTCAATATGGTCAAACTTCCATTCTGGAATAGCAAGAGGTTGGAGGAGACCAGCTGGTCGTTGGTGTTCTGCTTTCACCCTTCTGCAGACATCACATTCATTCACGAATTGAGCAATCTCTCGCTTCATTCGAGTCCACCAATATGACTGCTTGAGGTCATGGTACATCTTTGTACTTCCAGGATGAATGGATAGGAGGGAATTGTGTGCCTCGTTCATGATGACTTTCCTCAGATCACCTTTAGGAACCACAATTCGATCCTCGAAGAAAAGAGTATCTTTGTCATCCAAGCGATAGCACTTGTATTTGGGAATGCCCTTGTCAATACCACGTTTCACCTTCTTCACCATGGTATCCAGGAGTTGTGCCTCACGGATTTGATCTTCCAAAGTAGGAGAGACTAAGAGGTTGGCAAGAAAGCCTTGAGGAACAACTTGAAGATTCAGCTTGCGGAAGGCTTCACAAAGATCCGGTTGAAATGGCTTGAGAATTAGACTATTGCAATAAGCCTTTCTGCTCAGAGCATCTGCAATCACATTCACCTTGCCAGGAGTATATTCAATACTTGGATTGTACTCTTGAATCATTTCGACCCATCGAGTTTGTCTGAGGTTGAGGTTGGGTTGAGTGAAGATATACTTGAGGCTCTTGTGATCGGTGAAAATGTCCACTTGCCTTCCCAATAAGAGATGTCTCCATGTTATCAATGCATGGACAACTGCCGCCAACTCAAGATCGTGAGTGGGGTAGTTCTTTTCGTTGGGCTTCAACTGAAGAGAGGTATAGGCCACAACTTTTTTTTCTTGCATCAACACAGCACCGAGACCTTGAAGGGAAGCATCACAGAATACTTCGAATGGCTTGGATTCATCAGGAGGAGTCAAGACAGGAGTTGTGACTAGCTTCTCTTTGAGGGTGTTGAAAGCGACGTCACACTCAGGCGTCCAGACATACTTGACATGCTTCTGGAGGAGGTTGGAAAGAGGCTTTGCAATCTTAGAGAAGTTCTCAACGAATCTTCGGCAATAGCTTGCAAGACCAAGAAAACTGCGGAGCTGTTTGACATTCTGAGGAGGTTCCCAATTCAAGACTGCAGAAACCTTCGCGGGATTAACAGCAATGCCCTTGGCAGAGATGATATGACCAAGATAAAGAACTTCCTCAAGCCAGAACTCACATTTGGAAAACTTCGCATAGAATTGATGCTCTCTGAGCTTGTCGAGCACCAATCGCAAATGTTTGGCATGATCCTGCTTATTCTTGGAGAAGACCAAAATATCATCGAGATACACCAGAACGAATTCATTGGTGTAGGTGTTGAAGATAAAGTTCATCATGCGAGAGAACATTGGAGGAGCATTGACAAGGTCGAAAGACATGACAGTATATTCATAAGAACCATAGCTTGTTCTGAATGCTGTCTTGGGAATATCTTGTTCATGAATGCGAATCTGATGATAACCCATACGAAGGTCAAGCTTGGAGAATACTTTAGCACCTTTGAGTTGCTCGAAAAGCTCATTGATGTTGGGAAGTGGATACTTGTTCTTGATTTTCTTCTTGTTCAATGGACGGTAATTGAAGCAAAGTCGGTCTGTGCCATCCTTCTTCTGGACAAAAAGAAATCCACAACCCCATGGGGATGAACTCGGTCTGATCAAACCCAGACGCTCTTGTTCATCGAGCTGTTTCTTCAATTCCTTCAGCTCCTTGGGTCCAAGCTTGTATGGACGCTTGCAAACGGGTTCAGTTCCAGGCTCAAGATCAATAACGAACTCGACTGGCCGATGAGGAGGCATACCCGGAAGCTCTTCTGGAAAGACATCTTGGTACTCACAAACAACTAGAATTTGAGAAATGGCATCCAACTCGCCCTTCTCATTGAGAGAAAACAACCGAATGGTTTCATCATGAGCGGCATAGATGATAACATCCTCAGAAGGGTGTGTCAATTGAATTTGCCTGGCAGCATAATCAAGCTGAGCCTTGTGCTTAGAAAGCCAGTCCATCCCGAGAATTAGATCAATATCAGAGTCGCCAAGAACAATTGGAGAAGACAGAAATTTATAGTCGCCCATCTTGATACCGACATTTGGAACCATCATGCTAGAGCTCAAACGCTTAGCCGGAGAAATAACTTGCATTGCTCTAGGTAACTCCTCTGTGTCAAAATTGTGCTTCGATGCAAAAGGATATGACATGAAAGAATGCGATGCACCAGTATCAAATATAACTTTTGCAGGAATATCATTAACTGGAAGATTACCCATTATCACATCATAAGAATCCTCTGCTTGCGCTGCGTTCATCATGTTCACCTTTGCAGACTATGGATTATGCTTGACCACTGCATTGCTTGAAGATCTGATAGGAGGAGGAGGAGGAAGGCGCCTTTGATTGAAGCACTTGTTTGCGTAGTGACCTTTCTGCTGGCACTTGTTGCAAGTCACTTCTGAGAGCGGACGATGATAAGGAGCATTTGACCTTGGAGCTTGAGGCTGAGACTTGTTCTGATAGCCTGGGTTGGGTGGGTGGGAAGATCCACGACCACCTGAGTTCTTCTGTTGGTAAGGCTGACGAAACGGAGGAGGAGGAAGGTAGAACTTCTGCTGCTTAGCTGCCACTTGTGAGGAAGAAGAAGATTGCACTGCATCCCTGATTCTCTTCTTAGAAGCCTCACACTTGAGCTGAGCACCTTCTTGCTTGAGTGCCATATTGTAGAATTGATCAAACTGAGTAGGCTCAACAAGAACAAGAGCTAACTGCAGATCCTCTCTAAGGCCACCTCTGAATTGATAGATCATACCCTTCTCATCAGGAACATCTTGCTTAGCGAAGCGAGCAAGCTTCTGAAACTGCTTGTTGTATTCGTACACTGACATGTTGCCTTGCTTGAGATTGCGGAACTCCTCACGCTTGCTCTCAACAACACTGGTAGGAATGTGGTGAGCTTTAAAGTCCCGACAGAAATCAGTCCAAGTAATCACTCGACCTCCTCTGGAATCCTTGTATTGCTGGAACCAATCAGCTGCTTGATCCTGAAAAGAAGCGAACTTGACATAGTCCTCAGGCCTGACATTGCTGCTTTCAAAATGCTTGTTGATATCCACGAGCCAATCATCGGCGTCTGTGGCCTCGGCACAGTAGCTGAAAGACTTCGGCTGATTTGCCAGGAATTGGTTGAGGGTAGGAAATTGAGGCTGATGATTGAACTGCCCTTGACCTTGATTCCCTTGGTTGCCTTGACCTTGGTTGCGCTCTTGCATGAGTTGAATCATCATCTGGGCATTGGCGTTTGTGGCTGCCATCAAAGCTTGCCATGCCTCCGGAGGCGGAGGTGGAGGTGGAGGGTTCGCCTGACTCCCATCATTGCGATCCGGATTCTGACGCGTTGGCAGAGCCATCCTGAAGAGGATGACATCCGTTAGCATCTTGATAGACAGATAGACAAGTTGAATCAACGGATAGAAATTGCAACATATAGTCTTCACAATAAACATTCGAACAAGGATGAACAAATGAATTCCAAAGCAAACATCACACGTCCATTAAGGTGAGAAGCCACTTGATAAGAGATTGATGAATGAAATAAACAAGGTACAACTGTAACAAAAAAGTGGTAAGGATTACCCAATCACAAACCAAATATCTGCGGGAAGAAAAGCTAGAGCTACTTGAATCCCACATATAAACTCCTGAAACTTTCTGGTTATGCAATCAGGTGTTGGGGATACAGGGGAAGCAATATATCTCACCCAAACTATCAATCCCTACATCCAGCTGTATCCATCCGTCAACACATAACCAAGAAACCTTCGGAAATCGTGTACCACAACCTTCGTAAAGCATCGGTTATACGAGTTATGGCAATACTCCCGAACTCCCGCCCCAGTACTGGGTGGCGTCGAGGTTATCTCACCAACAACTGCATAAAAGAGATTTTCGATGTCGGCAAAACTCAGGTATTCCAGAACTGCAACGATAAAATTGTGACAACAACACCTCGGAGCTCAACTCCCCAGGTCAAAGCCACATAATAGACAGGAGGCACCAAGAACAATGTTCTCGTCACAAAACCATCAGAACGATTCCAAGATACCCGCGTGATCCTAAAAAAATTTAGTGAAATTTGAGTAGAGGAAAGTCAAAACATCTACGTCAGGAGACCTCACCAGAGCGACGAAGGGACTGAGGAGTAAAAGAATCCTACTCTCCAATATATATAATCCTAAGACTCAAACATTTTTGTTCTAGACTCAACAACGCCAGCAAACAATCAAGCAGGGGGCTCCTAAGTCGGGGATGGCTCTAATTACCAACTTGTCATCGAAACCTTAAGCGTGCGGACCCTACGGGTTCGAGAACAATGTAGACATGACTGAGACACGTTTCCGGTCAATAACCAATAGCGGAACCTGGATGCTCATATTGGCTCCCACATATTCTACGAAGATCTTTATCGGTCAAACCGCATAACAACATACGTTGTTCCCTTTGTCATCGGTATGTTACTTGCCCGAGATTCGATCGTCGGTATCTCAATACCTAGTTCAACCTCGTTACTGGTAATTCTCTTTACTCGTTCCATAATAAATTATCCTGCAACAAACTCATTAGTTGCAATGCTTGCAAGGCTTAAGTTGTAACACCCACGATGCGGCTATATCTCCCACGTGTCGAAGCACGACTTAGAGGCATAACCGCATGGTGGTTCTGTCGCAAGAAGGGTCATCTTCACACAATCCCATGTAATGAACAAGAATGGGATAAAGAGAGTTGGCTTACAATCGCCACTTTACACAATACATAATTAAGATCATACATCATTCAAAATACACTCATAGACCGGCTACGGTCAAATTCAAATGAAAAGAAGACAACCCCAAATGCTAGATCCCCGATCGTCCCTACTGGGCTCCACTACTGATCATCTGGAAACGATACATAGTAACGACCAAGAGCCTCATCAAACTCCCACTTCAGCTCAGTTGCGCCATCTGCGCTGGTATCCTCGGCACCTGCATCTGTTTTGGTAGAATTTGTGAGCCACGGGGACTCAACAATCTCACACCCGCGAGATCAAGACTATTTAAGCTCATAGGTAGGAAAAGGGGTAATATGGTGGAGCTGCAGCAAGCACTAAGCATATATGGTGGCTAACATACGCAAGTGAGAGCGAGAAGAGAAGCAACGCATCGGTCGAGAAGCTAGAAGCGATTAAGAAGTGATCCTGAAACTACTTACGTCATCCATAACACAAACCGTGTTCACTTCCCGGACTCCGCCGAGAAGAGACCATCACGGCTACACACACGGTTAATGCATTTTATTGAAGTCAAGTGTCAAGTTATCCACAACCGGACATTAACAAATTCCCATCTGCCTCATAATCGCGGGCACGGCTTTCGAAAGATAATATACCCTGCAGGGGTGTCCCAACTTAGCCCATCACAAGCTCTCACGGTCAACGAAGGATATACCTTCTCCTGGGAAGACCCGATCAGCCTCAGAATCCTGGTTCGCAAGACATTTCGACAATGGTAAAACAAGACCAGCAAAGCCGCCCGATGCGCCGACAAATCCCGATAGGAGCTGCACATATCTCGTTCTCAGGGCAACACCGGATGAGACTAGCTACGAGTAAAACCAGACTTCGAGTTTCCCCGAAGTGGCCCCGCAGGCAGCTCAGTTCGGGCCAACACTCGAAGGAGCACTGGTCTGGGGGGGTAAATAAAGATGACCCTTGGGCTCGCGAAAACCCAAGGGAAAAGGGCTTAGGTGTCAAATGTTAAAACCAAGTTTGGGCCTTGTTGGAGGAGTTTTATTCAAAGCGAACTGTCAAGGGGGTCCCATAAATCACCCAACCGTAGAAAGCAAAATCAAGGAACATAACACCGGTATGACGGAAACTAGGGCGGCAAGAGTGGAACAAGTCACCAGGCATAAGGCCGAGCCTTCCACCCTTTACCAAGTATATAAGGTGCATTAATTAAACAGGAGATATTGTGATATCCCAAAATATCCATGTTCCGACCAGGAACAAACTTCATCTTCACCTGCAACTAGCAACGCTATAAGAGGGGCTGAGCAAAAGCGGTGACATAGCCAAACAACGATTTGCTAGGACAGGATGGTTAGAGGTTTGACATGGCAATAGGGAGGCATGATAAACAGTGGCAGGTAGAGCTAACATAGCGATAGAGCGAGCATTAGCTAGCAAAGATAGAAGTGATATCGAAGGTATGGTCATCTTGCCTGCAAGGTTCTCAGAGTTGTCGAAGGCTTGATCCTCGTTAGCGTACTCAACAGGTTCCTCGTGCACGTACTCATCTCCCGGCTCTACCCAAAGCAAGAACACAAACAAAGGAAAACAATAAATCACGATGCAATGCACAAGCAACATGATGCAATACATCTCATGATATGCGAGATGTGATATGCAATGCGTATGCGTGCTACGGGAGGAAAAAGGATGAACAAGGTATCAACTTGGCAAACCAAGTATGCGGCTGGAAAGATGAGATGATTTCGGTCTAAATCGATATAAGGATCACCAGAAACGGATGCACGGTTTGCAAATGGCAAGCAAAACAAGAAAGGCACAAATCTGCGATTAACAGCATGATGCTACTTAGCATGCAACAAGAAACTACGCTACAGCACCCCAACATAAAAACATAGCATATGGCAGTGATCTACAGGGGATGCTTAACAAAAGAGGAACACTGAGCTACGGCTAAATCACATCATAACATGTTCAAACAAGCTTGACGAAAGTGCAAAAAATATCAGCTAGGACATGGCATAAACAGCATCACGAAGCAATGTTCAGAGCAAGTTATCAACAAGCTACAGGAACTTATATTAGCAAAACAAGACACGGCATGAATATACTCAAAGCATAGATCAAAAGTCCCTTACTGACCATAAGCCAAAATGGATCAGAAAATATGATGGCACCCATGTGAACATAGCAAGTTTCGTAACAGATTCAGCAAACAGAGCATGGCATTGACAGAATTACGAAGGCACCTTCGCGAGCTCGATGCACTCACTACAGAGCATTTCATGATAAACTAAGCATACATCCATCAAGAAGACATGACATAGAAACTATACATGGTAAGAACAACATCATAGCATACACGGATCAACTACAACAACCTTGGCAAAATTGAATAACATGTAAACAATCTGCTAGGAAACATTTTGAAGCAAAAGTAGAGCACGAAAATGACATGCTAGACTACTCCATAATTGCAACTAGGGGCATGGATGGATAGTGCATAACCATATGTTCAAAACACCCTTAATGAAGTATCTCAAAATATGCATGGATCTCTCTGTAGCAACATGTTTACATGGCATCAAAATAACAGCAGAACAGGGACTAAAATCAGCAATATCACGAAGCCTAGTTTGCATGCTTGTGCTAGTCACCACATTGATCACAAAAATACATGGTAAGCACCTATGTAAAGAATAAATGTCATAGTTCAAAACACATGTAGGGCTCAAGTACATAAGATGCACACATCAATCATTGCAAAAATGAAAAAAGTGCATGTTCTGATAAGAATCTGAAACTAACATTGTGATGCACCCTTCCAACAGCATTTCGGGCATCAAGATGAGCTCAAATGAAAATGATGCAATGAGATGAAATTATGTACTCTTCAAGACGAACAATTCGGTATGCTACACGCCCAAAAAGGAGCCACGAGTGCAAATTTGTGGTGCGATGAACATGCAACAAAATTAATGCCAGAAAAAGGACGGGGGATTTTTGGGGGAGAAGAAAGTCAACCTAGTCCAGATCAAATCTGGCTCACACGTGGATCGAGGTAGCACCAGAGACTCGCCAGAGAGGACGGCCGGAGGCTACCGGGGCGAGGCCGGCCGGATCCGGGCGCCGGAGACGGGGCGGCGGCGACCGAGGGCGACGCCGGGCGGCTCGGCCGCGGGCTGCGGCGGCGGACGGCCGTGGGCTGGGGAGGCGGAGACCGGGGCGGTGACCGGCGGAGCAAGGTGGCCGCGTCAGCGCGGGGCCGAGCGGAGGCTGCAGACGTCGGCCGGCGGCGGGGGCGGCGGCCGGTCGCGTGCGGCGAGGCGGAGGAGGACGGCGGCGGGGCGGCGCGGGGGCGGCGGACGCGCCACATGGCGGCTGCCGGTTCGTCCGGGGCGGAGGGCGGACGTGTCCGGCCCGAATCGAACATGTCCGGCGGCTGGGAGAGGAGTGGGGCTAGGGTTAGGGGTGAATTGATCCGGAATTTCGGAGGGGGAGGTGTTTTTATAGGTAGAAGGAGCTAGGAGTGTCCAAATGAGGTGTAGTTTTCGCCCACACGATCGTGATCCGGCGATAGAGAGCATGGAAGTGACTTAGATGGGTTATTGGGCTGTTTTGGAGGGGTGTTGGGCTGCAACTCAAAAGAGGCCTTTGCGGTTATGCGGATAACTGTTGGAGTATCAAACGACCTCCAAATGGCACGAAACTTGACAGGCGGTCGACCGGTGCTATACCAGGGCCACTTGGCAAGGCCCGGTCCATTTCGATAATGTTTAACACCCGCACACTAAAAGAGACAAGAGGGGTGCGCCGGTGCATGTGGGAGTGTCGGATTGCGAAACGGACAACGGGGAAAATGCTCAGATGCATGAGACGAACACGTATGCAAATGAGATGCACATGATGACATGACATGAGATGCATGACATGAATAAAATGCAAAAAAAAAGACAACACCCAACCACGGAGGGAATATCATATCACATAGCCGAAAATGGCAAGAGTTGGAGTTACAAAGATGGAAAGTTACATCCGGGGTGTTACATAAGTGATGTGTATTACCGAGAGGGCCCAGAGATACCTATCCAACAATCGGAGTGACAAATCCTAATCTCAAAATACGCCAACCCAACATGTACCTTCAGAGACACCTGTAGAGCTCCTTTATAATCACCCAGTTACATTGTGACATTTGGTAGCACACAAAGTGTTCCTCCGGTAAATGGGAGTTGCATAATCTCATAGTTGTAGGAACTTTGTATAAGTCATGAAGAAAGCAATAGCAACATACTAAACAATCAAGTGCTAGGCTAACGGAATGGGTCAAGTCAATCACATCATTCTCCTAATGATGTGATCTCTTTAATCAAATGACAACACATGTCTATGGTTAGGAAACTAACCATCTTTGATTAATGAGCTAGTCAAGTAGAGGCATACTAGTGACATTAAGTTTGTCTATGTATTCACACATCTATCATGTTTCCGGTTAATACAATTCTAGCATGAATAATAAACATTTATCATGATATGAGGAAATAAATAATAACTTTATTATTGCCTCTAGGGCATATTTCCTTCACATAGTCCAACAGTCCGGCATAAGCATATAATCCGGCCGTCCGAGGACCCCCTAGTCCAGGACTCACTTAGTAGCCCCTGAACCAGGCTTCAATGACGATGAGTCCGGCGCGCTGATTGTCTTCGGCATTGCAAGGCAGGTTCCTTCTCCGAATACTCCAAAATAGATCTTGAACACAAGAATCATGTCCGACTCTGCAAAATAAATTCCACAAACCACCATAGAGAGTACAACATTTCATGAATCTAATCTGTTAACAGCTTTTTTCACAGCGTGACATCACGCCGTGGCCCGGTCATTATTCGAACCGTTTTCTCAAGCTGCTACTGCACATCTCGCGAGGCGGTTTTATTGGCACGTCTTGTCGAAGCAGAGATCGTGTCCCCTTATCACGGGATCCTCATCAATACGGGCGTGGGTAACCCAACCACACCGTCAACACGGCGCTTGGGGAATAAGCGAGTTTCCAGGGCAAGTGGGGAGGCGCAGGATCCCTGCAGCCTTTATAAGGAGATAAGGACTCCCCTTTTTCACCCATGCCTTCTTCTTCCTCTGCTCATCCATTCTCTCTTGCTCGAGCGCCAGCGCCCAAGCATTTGCCTTCTCCGCCCACAAAGGCCCTCCAAAAATGTCTGGATCTAGAGCAGGAGTCAAGTGGATGGCCTCTACCGTCTGGGAGAAGGATATCAAGAAACTTCGGGAGGCCGGATATCTGGCCAAGAAGATCGGCTACCGCCTTCCGACGGCGGGACAGATTGTCCCTACTCCGGAACCCCACGAGGGTGTTATATTCCTCCCACACTTTGTCCGCAGGCTAGGGTTTCCCCTCCACCCATTCGTTTGCGGCATAATGTACTACTATGGGATCGATTTTCATGATCTATCCCCCAATTCCTTCCTCAACATCTCGACATTCATCATCGTGTGCGAGGCCTTTCTCAGCATCCCGCGACACTTTGGCTTATGGCTGAAAATCTTCAATGTGAAGCCCAAGGTATTGAGCGGCAAGCACGCTGAGTGTGGAGGAGCCATGGTGAGCAAGATGCCCAACATCACATGGCCATCAGGTACCTTCAATCATTCCATCAAAGGGTGGCAACAACAGTGGTTCTACGTCACTGAGCCACGCGGCACAAAATGGGTCGCAGCTCCCGAATTGTGATCTAGAGCTCCACTGCGGCTTACGTCCTAGCCCAAGAAGGGCCTGAACTGGTCTTCGCCCGATGAGTTGTCGGTGCTCCAGACGTGCGTCAAGGGTACGGAAGACAAGAATATCAAGCTTGTCAATGTAGTCCAGGTGATGTTAGTTCGTCGGATTCTCCCTTGCCAACATAGGGCTTGCAATTTATGGGAATACGACCCGACCAAGCACCAGACCCTACTAGGGTTCTTGGACTCATTGCACAAAGACATCTGGAAAGTGCTCTTTCAGTCCGGCAAATCGTGGACGGATTCAGCCGAGGACCGCGGTATCAACTGTCTCGACCAGCAAGTTCGGTAAGTCTCCATATGTTTGCAAGTCACATGCTTTATCTGTATAGTCCAAGGGAAACGCTCAATGCATTTTTCCACAACTCTCCTAGGGCTGGATGAAGAAGGCGGAGCAGAACTACTGCCCGACCCCGCTGCCAGAAGAACCAGCCGGTCCACTTCTGACAAAGATGCTGGTCCCGGTGCCTTACAAGGCGCCTAAGAAGAAAACCGAGAAACAGGTTAAAGAGACCAGGGGCAGCCGTCGTCGCCGAGGAACTTCGGACACAATATCCGAAGACTCCAAGGCCCGCTCTTCCTCCAAAGAGGACGAGGAAGAGGAGGAAAGCCGACCCCCCCCCATTGAGGGGAAGAAAGAAAAGGACGGCATCCATACACTTGGAGGCTGAGTCGCCTAAGAAGGGAAAGACTCCCCTTCCGGAGGAATCTGCCACCGCCACCGATAGTAGCCCGGAGTGGGATCCCAGGGTCCAGCCCCTGGTGCAATCATGAGTATATAAAACCCGGACACGTTTGTGCATCCTGACTCACTATCATGTGACGTTTAATCGTATTGAGTCACACTTTTTTGCAGTCTGGCGAGGTCTCGCGCTGTACAATCCTCATCGGAGGATTTATTGGGTTCGGATGCTATGGACAGCGGAACAGCCCCGAAGCCCCCCTCCCCAAAACATGTGAACGACACCGAGGCATCATCCCAGAGGGACCCAGGCCAAGGAGGGGGTGAAAAGACCGTCAAGGCGGTGCAAGGGGGTCAAACTTCGGTGGCCGGACACACGGGAGAAAAGGCTCCCATGGACACCAATGGCGGGAGGTATCTCGAATTTGGCCCCCAACTGGACACGATTCCGGAGACTGATACTGCTCCGGAATCAGGTAGGTAGCCTCCCTCAATAGGAGGGGGTGCACCTATTCCACCAGTAACCTCTGCCCAACCAGAGGTGTCGGATACCTTATCAGCAGCGCTGAAGAGCGCCTCCATCATTGAAGAACACCGTGCCCTTATGGGTGTGGTGATTGAGAAGATTCAGTCCGCTGAGAGCGGGTTGAATGAAGCCTGGATCAGCCTTATAACGGGCTTTGAGGTATGTTGTGAGGTTTCAAAGAGTGTTATAGTATAGGTAGTAGCCCCTGATACACTGTTCGGTGTTCGGAAGAAAGAACCAACAGAGGATCAAATACATGTTCGCAGGAGACTCACCTTGTAGCACCTCTCCCTCTTTTGTTTTTTTGTAAGAAGGCGACTGTAGCGATGGTCGCCTCCCATACTGCGGAAGTCTCTGGACTGAAGCAGAGTCTAGAGCGGGCCGAAGAAGAACTTGGCCAGGTGAAGATGCAGTTGGAGGATAACCAAGGTATGCAAAAACCTTGTTCGCATTCAACGCAAATGAATAATTTAGTATGATGGAATTTTTTCATGATGTGCTCCAGGGGCGACGACCGAAGTCGAGACTCTCAACAAGGCGGTGGCCGAAGCCGAGAAGAAGGCAGCCGCAGAGCAGGCTCTTCGTGAAAAGCACAAGGCTAGGGTTATTCAAGTTCAGCAAGAGCTTCAAGAAGCCGTGAAGAAGTGCGAGACCTTGGAGCAGAGTTTAACGGAGAAAGAATCCGAACTCACCAAGGCTCGTCAAGCCACACAAGATGCTCGGGGCGAATCCCAAGGTGCCCTGCAGGAAATACATGAGGCCAGGAAGCTCGCGGCGGGTAAGGATTTTTCTATGCAAAGCGGATATTTGAAGGGAGAAAATCACGTTACTAATTTGAATTCGGATTTCTCCAGGGGTGTTTGCGGAGCTGCCGCGCAGTGTATCTGATGCCGCACAATTCTACCGAGCCGAAGAAAGGAGCTCTGCGAAGAAGCTCTTCTGGTCGCAGTATCTGGCGCTAGAGTATCCGGTGCCCTTTGCCGATCAACTGAAGCAGCTGATCGAACTGCATAAGGCGGCTGAACTAGCCATGAAAGATTTAATTATCCGGCTATGGCCTGCCGAGGCAATTCCCAGCAGCTACTTCGACCTCGTGAAGCGGCTTCTAAGTGCTTTCCCTCGACTTGAAGTCATCAAGCGGTCGGTCTGTATGGAGGGTGCGCGGATGGCCTTCGCCCGCGCAAAGGTGCACTAGGCGAAGATGGATGTTGAAAAGCTGATGACTGAAGGACCGCCTGCGGGGAAGGAGCACCGCAAGCCACAGTTATATTATGATAGTGTCCTGAAAGGATCCTGCCTTGTAGCGGAGCAATGTGCCAAGGATATTATATTCCCTTGAATGCCTTCATGCTATCCCATGTAGTGTTGAACAAGGTCATTTAAATATAATGCCTGTTATTTTAAAATTTTACCTCCTGTGCGGCCGTTTTATATATTAAGCCTGAGAGTTGGCCAGTCGTCGGCTTCTGCCCCCACGTAGAAAATACGGGGGTGCTCGAGATAAACCTGAGCACTCTTTACCCCAGTTTTGGGTCCTTGAAGGAGGTGTTCAACGCAACGAACTAGGCAATCGGACTATAAGGCTTTGTCACCCTCACTTAGCCTTAGTAGTTTAACAAAAGAAAGGTAGGCGCAGCCCCTGGTGTTCGGAAGACCGCACTAGGGGCTCTATAAGCACCTGATCGGAAGAGAAGCCGGTCCATTAGACGGTGCATTAGTTATCTCATAATGCGGAAGAAATCCTTAAAGATTTTTTAACCTCTCAAATAGCTGACCAGCTCTCGCTGTATCATGACAGTCAGTTTTCGGCTTTCCCTGCCGAGGCGCTCGTCCGGAAGAACCGGGATGCAATCGCAGTAGTTCTCCCTTTACTACCCTAGCCGATATAGCGGAACGTAGGGTAGCAAGCACAGGAGCCGGGCAACCCAACTATTGACCCAAGACATGATTCGGAGCTGACGCATATAATGATATAAGTTCGGGGTGCCGAACGACCATGAAGGTATTGGGACTTTATTGTCGTATTATGGGTACAACGAGGGCCCTGGCATATTAAGGCACATCGTAGTGTACGGATGCCATTTGAAAAAAAGTATCAATAAGAAACAACAGCAAGTAAGCATCATATAAAGCCACATGTTATAATTGAATAATACGTCGATGCGTACGAGTACAAGTAATGTGATAAAAGGAGATATAACTTCAGAACCTACTGAGACCAGGCGGGAGAAGCTGTGCGCGTGTCCGGGTTGTAATCGGATGGTCATCGAGGGGAATGTCTGAGGATTCCCTTACGCGTTCGAGTTGTTTCCCTCCTTTGTATATTCGTCCCTTCATGGGTCTGGTCGCCATGTCGCCAGTGATGGCCTACACAAAAGTGGACCTGCAAAGAAAATGCAAAAAATGTTTGTGTGCCACGGAGTGATTAAGCTGCATTGTGTGGCCTACCCTAGTTTTGCCTCTGTCTACCACTGGAGTGTTTAATTGAGCTCTTGACGAGCTGGGCTATCCTGCCACGAAGTAGTTCGGACTCCTTTGACGGTGTCCGGAAGCTTGGCTGTCGACTAAAGGTTCGATTGAAAGATGCCACTTTGTGCTTCTACTGTTAAGGTGGCGATGAACTCTTCGGCACAGAGGGAGCATTCGTCCTTGCCATTAACTGTTATGACTCCGCGCGGACCGGGCATCTTAAGCTTAAGGTAGGCATAATGTGGCACCGCATTGAATCGAGCAAACGTGATTCGTCCGAGCAATGCATGATAGCTGCTGTGAAAAGGGACGGTGTCAAAGATTAGCTCTTCATTGCGGTAATTATCCGGTGGTCCGAAGACTACCTCCAGAGTGATGGAACCTGTGCAATGGGCATCCACACCGGGTATAACACCTTTAAAGGTGGTTTTAGTGGGTTTGATCTTTGAAGGATCGATACCCATCTTGCGCATTGTATCCTGATAAAGCAGGTTTAGGCTGCTGCCTCCATCCATAAGCACTCGTGTGAGGTGGAATCTGTCAATTATTGGGTCAAGGATTAGTGCAGCTAAGTTGCCCTGACTGGTATTGGCCGGACGATCTGTACGGTCAAAGGTGATCGGGTTGGACGACCATAGGTTATATTTTGGGGTGACTGGCTCCGTTGTGTCGACATCCCAAATTGTGCGCCTCCACTCCCGCTTGGGAATATGGATGGTGTTTATCATGTTCACCGTTTTGATTTGCGGGGGAAACTTCTTTTGCCCTCCTGTGTTCGGTGGCCAGGGCTCGTCGTCGTCGTCATTGCTCTGCGTCCCCTTTTCCTTGTTATTGGCACCTGACCTGCCGGCTTGTTTGAAGACCCAGCATTCTCTGTTGGTGTGATTGGCTGGTGTTCCTGGGGTGTCATGAATTTGGCATGGATGGTCGAGTATACGGGCTAGACTGGACATGTCCGGGCTGTTTCTTTTGAATTGTTTCTTCCTTTGACCGGTATTAGAGCCACTGAATCCAGCATTGACGGTCGTGTCTTCGGCGTTGTCGCCATTATTACGATGCTTGTGTTTGCTGCGTTGGGGCTTGCCGTTGTTATCTCTTGGTTCATAAGTCCCAGGCTTGCTTGAGATGATGTTGCTACAAGCTAGATAGTTGTCCTTGCCCGCACAGAAGTGGGTCATGAGTGTCGTAAGGGCTGCCATAGATTTCCTCTTTTCTTGGCCAAGGTGTCGGGCGAGCCACTCATCGCGGATGTTACGCTTAAAGGCCGCTAGGGCTTCGGCATCCGGACAGTCAACAATTTGGTTCTACTTAGTTAAGAACCGAGTCCAGAATTTCCTGGCTGACTCTCCGGGCTGTTGGGTTATGTGGCTTAAGTCATCAGCATCCGGTGGTCGCACATAAGTGCCGTGGAAGTTGTGAAGGAATGCGTCTTCCAGGTTCTCCCAACTGCCAATGGAGTTTGCCGGTAGACTATTCAGCCAATGTCGAGCCGGTCCCTTGAGCTTTAGTGGGAGGTACTTGATGGTATGTAGATCATCGCCACGGGCCATGTGAATCTGGAGAAGGAAATCGTCAATCCATAACATGGGGTTTGTTGTCCCATCATATGGTTCGATGTTTACGGGTTTAAACCCTTTTGGGAACTCATACTCCATTACTTCATCAGTGAAGCATAAGGGGTGTGCGGGGCCTCTGTGTCGGGCTACATCACGACGCCGTTCAGATGAGTCCGGTCTGCTGTATTCGGCCCGGACGAATTTGTATTTAGTATATACGGCGTGGCGGTCATTGTCACGTGTGGGGGCGCACCCCTGTGATCCGTAGATCGATCTTGACTGTCCCGCTTTATTTTTCAATTCGTCTCGCGGGTCATGTGTGTAGCCCCTAGCCTTCGTGTTTTTATTTGTTTGGCGACGGGGTGCAAGCTGGTACGCCGCTTTGTATAGGCTCTAGGGCCTCATCCTTGAATTGAGCTAACAATCTGCGCCTCTGGTAACTTTTGGATGGGCACTCAAGTCTGTATTCCTCGGCTGCCAGGACCTCAGTCCATCTGTCAGCAAGCAGATCTCGATTAGCTTGAAGCTGCTGCTGTTTTTTCTTCAGGCTCTTTGCAGTGGCTATAAGCTGGTGCTTGAAGCGCTCCTGCTCGACGGGATCCTCAGGCATGATAAATTCCTCGTCGTCGAGGCTCACCTCATCTTCGGAGAGGGGCATGTAATTGTCATCCTCCGAGTCTCCATCCATTGCATGTTCATCAGGGCTAGCTTGCCCATCCTCCCGTCCGGCATGCACGAAGCTTGGCTGGGCGGGATTGTTTTCGTCTTCGGCATCATCCGGAGTGCTATTGTCTCTTGTGCCGGTATCGCTATTTTTGCTATGGCAGGGTTTAGAGCGGCGCCGCTGACATTGGTGCATAGGTTGCTTCTCGAGAGGGTCACCCTCCATTGCATCCTTTTGTTCCTCGCCATTGTTTTCTTTGGGTGTATCGACCATATATATATCGTATGATGAGGTGGCAGTCCAGCGCCCTGTGGGCAGTGGTTTCTGTTCTTCTCCGGCATCGTCGTCCATACCGTCGATGTCTTCGGAGTCGAAATCAAGCATGTCGGTTAAGTCGTCGACAGTGGCTATTAAGTGGGTGGTGGGTGGGTAACGAATTACTTCGTCGTTCGCTTCCCACTCAAGCCAGATATAGTTCGACCAAGAGTCTCCTGACAAAGAGAGAGATCTTAATGAGTTTAGCACATCGCAAAGGCGAGTGCTGAAAGATATCTGCGGAGATAAACTCCATAATCGGTGCCCAGTCAGGTATGATCGGCACGGACGCACGCGGCTCGGAGCCTATGGCCGGAGACGACTCTGAGGATCCGATGACATAGACCTCCTTGGTAGTGAGATCGGTGTTCGGCCCTATCACCGCTGAGTGTGCGGCCTCTGTGGCGGGGTCCATCCACCCGTCCTCGGATGGCAGAATCTGCTCCGAGTTTAAAGCCGGGGTAGCTGCAGGTGTGTCTCCTGATCGCCGTCCGATGGCAGATCTAAGTCATGCTCATCGCGGCTGTAGGGCGCACCTGTCATGGGCTCGAATCTGTCGAAGATCAAGTCTCAGTGGATGTCGGCAGTGTAGTTCGGGCTTCCGAACCTGACCTGATGGCCAGGGGCGTAGCTATCGATCTGCTCCAGATGGCCAAGCGAGTTGGCCCGCAGTGCGAAGCCGCCGAATACGAAGATTTGTCCGGGGAGGAAAACCTCACCCTGGATCACATCGTTCTAGACGATTGAAGGAGCCATCAAGCCATATGGTGACGACACAGTCGAACTCTCAATGAAAGCACCAATGTCGGTGTCAAAACTGGCGGATCTCGTGTAGGGGGTCCCGAACTGTGCGTCTAAGGCTAATGTAATAGGAGGCGGGGGACACAATGTTTACCCAGGTTCGGGTCCTCTCTATGGAGATAATACCCAACTTCCTGATTGATTGATCTTGATGATATGAGTATTACAAGAGTTGATCTACCACGAGACCGTAGAGGCTAAACCCTAGAAGCTAGCCTATGATTATGATTGTTGTTGTCCTACGGACTAAACCCTTCAGTTTATATAGACACCGGAAGGGCCTAGGGTTACACAGAGTCAGTTACAGGAAAGGAAATCTACATATCCGAATTGCCAAGCTTGCCTTCCACGCAAAGGAGAATCCCATCCGGACACGGGACGAAGTCTTCAATCTTGTATCTTCATAGTCCAACAGTCCGGCATAAGCATATAATCCGGCTTTCCTAGGACCCCCTAATCCAGGACTCTCTCAGTCACTTACAAGTCAAAAAAATCCAACCCACCCGGGTGCCTCAAACCAGCCTCAAATGCCCAGGCTGACCAACACCCCTCATATCCAGCCCAAATCTGGGGCGGATATGTGGAGGCTCGGGCACGACCGTCATGTCGTACTGACGGCCAGGTCCCACACGAAATCGCCTGAAAACCCAATGGTCCAATAGGCGTCTCCTCTCTGGGGTGTGAACGCTGCCCGAGACCAAAGTCAAGTTATTTAAGCTCGACAACGGCCCCGAGCCCTAGCCACATCCTTTTCCTCCCTCTCCATGCCACGAGCCCGAGCCCAGCCATGTCTCTCCATCTTCATCTCCCTCTTCCCTTGTCGTCCGCCTCCATCATGGATAGACATAAGAAGACCACGTATGTTATGCTAACCTCGAAGCACCTGTTCTAGATTTAGAAGGGAATATGAGCAAGGCGCGCCACACGGATTGTAGTGGGCCTGCCTCCAGACTCGCCGGAGCCAGCGGAAGAGGTGGAGGAAGAAGAGGAGTGGGCAGCAACCAGAGCCCATGGAGTGGGCGGATCCGGAGGAGGACCCGATGCCGGTTGTAGGATCCGCCATGGCATACACCATGGCGGAGTTCGAGGTCGCCCAAGTGGCGGATATCCAGAGCGGACCGCCATCCTTGAGTCCATCCAAGATGAGGCATACGTGGAGTTGAACCGGCGCTTCATCCAGCAACAACAGGCGGAGACCAACGAGCTTCTCGACGAGGTGGAAGTGAAGGTTGCCGCAGAGCGAGAGTTGCGTCTACCACCCATGTACCTAGAGCCTCGAACAGAGATAGTGGACATCTCCGACGCAACGAGTAGTCTGGCGTAGGTTTAGTTGATCTATGTACTATGTAGATGTTTACTTTGCAAGATTTGTATGGTTTTAAGGGTTGAAGTATAAGATATTCAGATGCAGAGACAAAAAATTTAAAGGATGCCCAGTCACTGTCCATGGAAGCAACCAGGCGCGTTGCGGGTGTTTGAGTAGATGGATTTGTTGTATTCAGGTGTAGATGCTCTTAGAGAAACTCCAACGCAGCGACTCATTTCGTCCGCCGCCATCCGTTTGGGTCTCTGCGAACATTTGCGACGGCCCAACACGCCGAACCATTCCCAAATTGCGTCTGCGCGAACCCATTTATAGCCCAAATTTGGACCTGAAATGCGTCAATGCGGAAGCGAAGCGGACGCGCCGCGCATCCTCTCAGTGTCCGCCGCGTCCCCACCTGGCAGCCGGTCAACTACCACCCGCGTCTTTATTAATGGCACGGGACGATCGCAGGCCCACATGTCAGCGACAACAGGGCGTCCTTTTTTATTCCATGTGTGCGCGGGGGGGGGGGGGGGCGTCCTCATCCTCTTCCAGACGCCCGTCCCCATCTAGCCACCCTCTGCTCCCCCGTCGGCGACAACCCTAGCCACCATGGGGTTCTTCTCCGGCAAGAACAAGGGCAAGGCCCCCGCCAGCTCTTCGCGTGCGCTCCCCTAGCCCCTGTCGGCGTCCTCCCGCCACCTCACCGGCTCTGACAACGACGACGAGAACGCCTAGGGCAGCATGCCGCCTAGTTTTTAGTTTTTATTAAATGTTTTAGTTAATGTAAAGTGGACTCGTGGACTTTCGCCGGCCTTTGTGGCCGGCATTAATGTTTTATATTTAAAATTTTTGCGGTATCATATTTTTCACGCCACCTAAAAAGTGTGCCAGGTCATTGTTGGGCGCAAGCACCGATTCAAACGCGAAAATGGACATGGATGTCCACCGAGCCGACGCAAACAGACAAAAAATGAACAAAATTGCCGTCCGTTTGAATCGTTGTGTTGAAGTTGCTCTTACTCCATGAGTTGGAGGTGTGGCAACATTCTCAATGGGAAGATACTAGCTGCCAACTTTGACGGGTTGGTTGCAAACGCGAGCATGGGCATATTCGCCCAATGGGGCTTGCAAACATAAGAGCATCTAGCCAGACTTTGTAAATTTGATCGCCCAAATGTCCGCGGACGCGACCGGTCACATTCGTGGACAGGCACGTTCCCGGATAGTGACCTGTAATGCCTGCTTTTTTGCATCCGGATCTCTCATATTTCATCCTCTGGATTCATACAAACAATGCAAAATAAACTTACGCACTATGACATGCAAGCTACGATTCGTCATCGAAGATGTGCATGACGTCGGTGTCGGGCGCCGGGTGGATGAGCGTGTAGGATAGAGGCTCCTTCTCCTCCTCCATGTACGTGAGCATCTGGCCGGCTTTCTTGGCGTGCTCCGCCTCCATCTCATGCCGACAACAGCATGTGGCCTCTGTTGGTGTAAAAACCGGCGGATCTCGGCTAGGGGGGGCCGAACTGTGCGTCTCAGGCTAATGGTAACAGGAGGTAGGGGACACAATGTTTACCCAGGTTCGGGCCCTCTCGATGGAGGTAATACCCTACTTCCTGCTTGATTGATCTTGATGATATGAGTATTACAAGAGTTGATCTACCACGAGATTATAGAGGCTAAACCCTAGAAGCTAGCCTATGATTATGATTGTTGCTGTCCTATAGACTAAACCCTTCGGTTTATATAGACATCGGAGGGGGCTAGGGTTACACAGAGTCAGTTCCAAGGAAGGAAATCTACATATCCAAATTGCCAGACTTGCCTTCCACGCAAAGGAGAGTCCCATCCGGACACGGGACGAAGTCTTCAATCTTGTATCTTCATAGTCCAACAGTCCGGCATAAGCATATAATTAGGTTGTCCGAGGACCCCCTAATCTAGGACTCCCTCAGTCACTAACAAGTCAAAAAAATCCAACCCACCCGGGTGCCTCAAACCAGCCTCAAACGCCCGGGCTGACCAACAACCCTCATATCCAGCCCAAATCTGGGGTGGATATGTGGAGGCCCGAGCACGACCGTCATGTCGTACTGACGGCCAGGTCCCACACGAAATCGCCCGAAAACCCAATGGTCCAATAGGCGTCTCGTCTCTGGGGTGTGAACGCCGCCCGAGACCAACGTCAAGCTATTTAAGCCAGACGACGGCCCCGAGCCCTAGCCACATCCTTTTCCTCCCTCTCCACGCCATGATCCCAAGCCCAGCCACCTCTCTCCATCTCCCTCTCCCTCTTCCCTCGCCGTCCGCCTCCATGATGGACGGACATAAGAAGACCACGTATGTTATGCTAACCTCGAAGCACCTGTTCCAGATTCAGAAGGGAATCTGAGCAAGGCGCGCCACACGGATTGTAGTCGGCCTGCCTCCGGACTCGCCGAAGCCAGCGGAGGAGGTGGAGGAAGAAGAGGACTGGGTAGGAACCAGAGCCCATGGAGTGGGCGGATCCGGAGGAGGAGCCGATGCCGGTTGTAGGATCCGCCATGGCGTATGCCATGGTGGAGTTCGAGGTCGCCCAAGTGGCGGATATCCGGAGCGGACCGCCATCCTCGAGTCCATCCAAGATGAGGCATACGTGGAGTTGAACCGTCGCTTCATCCAGCAACAACAGGCGGAGACCAACGAGCTTCTCGACGAGGTGTAAGTGAAGGTAGCCGCAGAGCGAGAGTTGTGTCTACCGCCCATGTACCTAGAGCCTAGAACAGAGATAGTGGACATCTCCGACGCAACGAGTAGTCCGGCATAGGTTTAGTTGATCTATGTACTATGTAGATGATTATTTTGCAAGATTTGTATGGTTTTAAGGGTTAAAGTATAAGGCATTCAGATGTAGAGATGAAAAATTTAAAGGATGCCAAGTCATTGTCCATGGAAGCAACCAGGCGCGTTGCGGGTGTTTGAGTAGATGGATTTGGTGTATTCAGGTGTAGATGCTCTTAGAGCAACTCCAACGCGGCGACTCATTTCGTCCGCCGTCGTCCGTTTGGGTCGCTGCGGACATTTGCGACGGCCCAACACGTCGAACTGTTCCCAAATCGCATGTGCGTGAACCCATTTTCAACCCAAATTTGGACATGAAATGTGTCGACGTGGAAGCGAAGCGGACGCGCCACGCATCCTCTAAGTGTCCTCCGTGTCCCCACCTGGCAGTCGGTCAACTACCACCCGCGTCTTTATTAATGGCGCAGGATGATCGCAGGCCCACATGTCAGCGAAAGCAGGGCGTCCTTTTTTATTCCGAGTGTGCGCTGGGGGCATCCTCATCCTCTTCCAAACATCTGTCCCCATCTAGCCACCCTCTGCTCCCCCTTCGGCGACAACCCTAGCCACCATGGGGTTCTTCTCCGGGAAGAACAAGGGCAAGGCCCCCGCCAGCTCTTCGTGTGTGCTCCCCTAGCCCCTGTCGGCGTCTTCCCGCCACCTCACCGGCTCTGACAACGACGACGAGGATGCCTAGGGCAGCGCGCCTCCTCGTTTTTAGTTTTTATTAAATGTTTTACTTAATGTAAATTGGACTTGTGGACTTTCGCCGGCCTTTGTGGCTGGCATTAATGTTTTATATTTAAAATATTTTCGGTATCATTTTTTTCGCACCAACTAAAAAGTGTGTCGGGTAATTGTTGGGCGCAAGCACCGATTCAAACGCGAAAACGGACATGGATGTCCACCGAGCCGACGCAAACAGACAAAAAACAAACAAAATTGCCGTTCGTTTGAATCGTTGTGTTGAAGTTACTCTTACTCCATGAGTTGGAGGTGTGGCAATGTTCTCAATGGGAAGATACTAGCGGCCAACTTTGCCTGGTTGGTTGCAAACGCGAGCATGGGCATATTCGCCCAACGGGGCTTGAAAACATAAGAGCATCTAGCCGGACTTGGTAAATTTGCTCGCTCAAATGCCCGCGGACGCGACCGGTCACGTTCATGGACGGGCACGTTCGTGGACAGTGACCTGTAACGCCTGCTTTTCTGCATCCGGATCTCTCATATTTCATCCTCTAGATTCATACAAACAATGCAAAATAGACTTACGCACTATGACATGCTAGCTACGATTTGTCATCGAAGATGTGCACGACATCGGTGCCGGGCGCCGGGTGGATGAGCGTGTAGGAGGGCGGCTCCACCACCTCCTCCTCCATGTACGTGAGCATCTGGCCGGCTTTCATGGCGTGCTATGCCTCCATCTCATGCCGACAACGGCGTGTGTCCTCTGTTAGTGTCAAAACTGGTAGATCTTGGGTAGGGGGTCCCGAACTGTGCGTCTAAGGCTAATGGTAACAGGAGGCAGGGGACACAATATTTACCCAGGTTCGGACCCTCTCGATGGAGGTAATACCCTACTTCATGCTTGATCAATCTTGATGATATGAGTATTACAAGAGTTGATCTACCATGAGATCGTAGAGGCTAAACCCTAGAAGATAGCCTATGATTATGATTGTTCTTGTCCTACAGACTAAACCCTCCGGTTTATATAGACACCGGAGGGGGCTAGGGTTACACAGAGTCGGTTACAGAGAAGGGAATCTACATATCTGAATTGCCAAGCTTGCGTTCCACGCAAAAGAGAGTCCCACCTGGACACAGGACGAAGTCTTCAATCTTGTATCTTCATAGTCCAACAGTCTGGCATAAGCATATAGTCCGGCTGTCCGTGGACCCCCTAATCTAGGACTCCCTCAGTAGCCCCTGAACCAGGCTTCAATGATGTTGAGTCCGACGCGCAGATTGTGTTCGGCATTGCAAGGCGGGTTCCTTCTCTGAATACTCCAAAATAGATCTTGAACACAAGAATCGTGTCCGGCTCTACAAAATAAATTCCACATACCACCGTAGAGAGCACAATATTCCACAAATCTAATCTGCTGACAACTTTCCCATAGCATGACACCACGCCGTGGCCCGGTCATTATTTGAACCGTTTTCTCAACCTGCTATTGCACATCTTGCGACACGGTTTTATTGGCACGTCTTGTCGAAGCAGGGATCGTGTCCCCTTATCACTGGATTCTCATCAATACGGGTGTGGTAATCCAACCGCGCCATCAACACGACGCTTGGGGAATAAGCGAGTTTCCAGGACAAGTGGGGAGGCACATAGTTTCTTCCACCTTTATAAAGAGATAAGGATTCCCCCTTTTCACCCACACCTTCTTCTTCCAATGCTCATCCATTCTCTCTCGCTCGAGCTCCAGCGCCCAAGCATTCGCCTTCTCCGCCCACAAAGGCCCTCCAAAAATGTCCGGATCTGGAGCAGGAGGCAAGTGGATGGCCTCTACCGTCCGGGAGAAGGATATCAAGAAACTTTGGGAGGCCGGATATCTGGCCAAGAAGATCGGCCACCGCCTTCCGACAGCGGGACAGATTGTCCCTACTCCGAAACCCCACGAGAGGGTTATATTCCTCCCACACTTTGTCCGCGGGCTAGGGTATCCCCTCCACCCATTTGTTCGCGGCATTATGTATTACTATGGGATCGATTTTCATGATCTATCCCCCAATTCCTTCCTCAACATATCGACATTCATCGTCGTGTGCGAGGCATTTCTCCGCATCCCGCCACACTTTGGCTTATGGTTGAAGATCTTTAATGTGAAGCGCAAGGTAGTGAGCGGCGAGCATGCTGAGTGCGGAGGAGCCATGGTGAGCAAGATGCCCAAGGTCACATGGCCATCAGGTACCTTCAATGATTCCGTCAAAGGGTGGCAACAACAGTGGTTCTACGTCACTGAGCCACGTGGCACAAAATGGGTCACAGCTCCCGAATTCCGATCCGGAGCTCCACTTTGGCTTACGTCCTGGCCCAAGAAGGGCCTGAACTGGTCTTCGCCCGATGAGTTGTTGGTGCTCCAGACGCGCGTCAAGGGTATGGAAGACAAGAATATCAAGCTTGTCAACGTAGTCCAGGTGATGTTAGTTCGCCGGATTCTCCCTTGCCAACACAGGGCTTGCAATTTATGGGAATACGACCCGGCCAAGCATCAGACCCTACTAGGGTTCTTCGACTCATCGCACGAAGACATCTGGAAAGTGATCTTTAAGTCCGAGATATCGTGGCCGGATTCAGCCAAGGACCGCGGGTATCAACTGTCCTGACCCGCAAGTTCGGTAAGTCTCCATATGTTGGCAAGTCACATGCTTTATCTGTATAATCCAACGGAAATGCTCAATGTATTTTTCCACATATCTCCTAGGGCTGGATGAAGAAGGCAGAGCGGATCTACTGCCGGGCCCCGCTGCCAGAAGAACCAGCCGGTCCACTTCTAATGAAGTTGCTGGTCCTGGCGCCTTACAAGGCGCCGAAGAAGAAAACTGAGAAAGAGGTTAAAGAGACAAGGGGCGGCCGTCGTCGCCGAGGAACTTCGGACACAATATCCGAAGACTCTGAGGCCCGCTCTTCCTCCAAAGAGGACAAGGAAGAGGAGGAAAGCCGACCCCCCCATTGAGGGGAAGAAAGAAAAGGACGGCCTCCACACACTTGGGGGCTGAGTCGCCTAAGAGGGGAAAGACTCCCCTTTCGGAGGAATCCGCTACTGCCACCGACAGTAGCCCGGAGTGGAATCCCAGGGTCCAGCTCCTGGTGAAATCGTGAGTATATAAACCTGGACATGTTTGTGCATCCTGACTCACTATCGTGTGACGTTTAATCGTATTGAGTCACACTTTTTGTAGTCCGGCAAGGTCCCGCGCCGAACAATCCTCATCAGAGGATTTACTGGGTTCGGATGCTATGGACAGCGGGACACCCCCGAAGGCCCCTTCCCCAAAACATGTGAACGACACCGAGCCATCATCCCAGAGGGACCCAGGCCAAGGAGGGGGTGAAAAGACCGTCAAGGCGGCGCAAGGGGGTCAAACTTAGGTGGTCGGACACACGGGAGAAAAGGCTCCCATGGACACTGACGGCGGGGGCTATCTCGAATTCGGCCCCCAGCCAGACACGATTCCGAAGACTGATATGGCTCCAGAATCAGGTAGGCAGCCTCCGTCGACAGGAGGGGTTGCGCCTGTTCCATCGGCAACCTCTGCCCAACCAGAGGTGCCGGATACCTTATCAGCAGCGCTGAAGAGTGCCTCCATCATTGAAGAACACCGCGCCCTTATGGGTGCGGTGATTGAGAAGATTCAGTCCGCTGAGAGCGGGCTGAATGAAGCCTGCATCAGCCTTATAACGGGCTTTGAGGTATGTTGTGAGGTTTCAAAGAGTGTTATAGTATAGGTAGTAGCCCCTGATACATTGTTCGGTGTTCGAAAGAAAGAACCGGATAGAGGATCAAATACATGTTCACAGGAGACTCACCTTGTCGCACCTCTCCTTCTTTTGTTTTTTTGTAAGCAGGCGTCTGTAGCGACTGCCGCCTCCCATACTGCGGAAGTCTCTGAACTGAAGCAGAGTCTGGAGTGGGCCGAAGAAGAACTTGGCCAGGTGAAGAAGCAGTTGGAGGATAACCAAGGTATGCAAAAACCTTGTTCGCATTAAAGGCAGATGAATAATTTAGTATGATGAAATTTTTTCATGATGTGCTCCAGGGGCGACGACCGAAGTTGAGGCTCTCAAGAAGGCGGTGGCTGAAGCCGAAAAGAAGGCAGCCGCAGAGTAGGCTCTTCGTGAAAAGCACGAGGCCAGGGTTATTCAAGTTCAGCAAGAGCTTCAAGAAGCCGTGAAGAAATGCGAGACCTTGGAGCAGAGTTTAACGGAGAAAGAATCCGAACTCACCAAGGCTCGTCAAGCCGCACAAGATGCTCGGGGCGAAGCCCAAGGCGCCTTGCAGGAAATCCATGAGGCCAGGAAGATCGCGGCGGGTAAGGCTTTTTCTATGCAAAGCGGATATTTGAAGGGAGAAAATCACGTTACTAATTTGAATTCGGATTTCTCCAGGGGTGTTTGCAGAGCTGCCGTGCAGCGTATCTGATGCCGCCCAATTCTATCGAGCCAAAGAAAGGAGCACTGTGGAGAAGCTCTTCTGGTCGCAGTATCTAGCACCAGAGTATCCAGTGCCCTTTGCCGATCAACTGAAGCAGCTGATCGAACTGCATAAGGCAGCCGAACTAGCCATGAAGGATTTAATTATCCGGTTATGGCCTGCCGAGGCGATTCCCAGCAGCAACGTCGGGCTCGTGAAGCAGCTTGTAAGTGCCTGCCCTCGACTTGAAGTCATCAAGCGGTCGGTCTGCATGGAGGGTGCGCGAATGTCCTTCACCCGCGCAAAGGTGAACTGGGCGAAGAAGGATGCTGAAAAGATGATGACCGAAGGACCGCTTGCGGGGAAGGAGCACCGCAAGCCCGAGTTATATTATGATAGTGTCCTGAAATGATCCCACCTTGTAGCGGAGCAATGTGCCAAGGATATTATATTCCCCTGAATACCTTCATGCTATCCCATGTAGTGTTGAACAAGGTCATTTGAATGATATAATGCCTATTATTTGAAAATTTTACCTCCTGTGCGGTTGTTTGATATATTAAGCCTGGGAGTTGGCCGGTCGTCGGCTTCTACCCCCACGTAGAAAATACGGGGGTGTTCGGGATAAACCTGAGCACTCTTTACCCCAGTTTTGGGTCCTTGAAGGAGGTGTTCAGCGCAACGAACCAGGCAATCGGACTATAAGGCTTTATCACCCTCACTTAGCCATAGGAGTTTGACAAAAGAAAGGTAGGCGCCGCCCCTGGTGTTCGGAAGACCACACTAGGGGCTCTATAAGCACCTGATCGGAAGAGAAAGCCGATCCATCGCTCGCTGCATTAGTTATCACATAATGCAGAAGAAATCCTTAAGATTTTGTAACCTCTCGAACAGCTGACCAGCTCTCGCCGTATCATGACAGTCAGTTTTCGGCCTTCTCTATTGAGGCGCTTGTCGGTGTCAAAACCAACGGATCTCGGGTAGGGGGTCCCAAACTGTGCGTCTAAGGCTAATGGTAACAGGAGACTGGGGACACGATGTTTTACCCAGGTTTGGGCCCTCTCGATGGAGGTAATACCCTACTTCCTGCTTGATTGATCTTGATGATATGAGTATTACAAGAGTTGATCTACCACGAGATCGTAAAGGCTAAACCCTAGAAGCTAGCCTATGGTATGATTGTTGTTTTCCTATGGACTAAAACCTCCATTTTATATAGACACCAGAGGGGGCTAGGGTTACACAGAGTCGGTTACAGAGAAGGAGATCTACCATCCGAATTGCCAAGCTTGCCTTCCACGCAAAGGAGAGTCCCATCCGGACACGGGACGAAGTCTTCAATCTTGTATCTTCGTAGTCCAATAGTCCGGCCAAAGTACATAGTCCGGCTGTCCGGATACCCCCTCTCCAGGAATCCCTCAGTAGCCCCTAACCAGGCTTCAATGACGATGAGTCCGACGCGCAGATTGTCTTCGGCATTGCAAGACGGGTTCCATCTCCAAATACTTCAAGGTAACTTCTGAACACAAGGATCGTGTCCGGCTCTACAAGACAAATTTCACATACCGTCGTAGAGAGAACAATAATCCAAGAATCTAATCTGCTGACAACCCTCCGTAGCGTGACATCACGCCACAGCCCGGCTTTTATTCGAACTGCTTTTTATAACCAGCTACTGCACACGCAACGAGGCGGTTTCTTTGGTACGTCTTGTCGAAGCAGAGATTGTGTCCCTCTTATCGTGGGATCCTCATCAATACGGGTATGGGTAACCCCACCACGCCTGTTGGCGTGACTCCGAGTTTTTAGGCAAGTCCCAAATGTTCACATTGGGGACCCTTGATATCCTCCCCCTTTATAGAGGGTGTTAGCGTTCTGGGAACGGGGGTCCCCAGACTTGCCTGCCTGCGACCTGCGGCGTGGCTCAAGCGGAGGACTAGTGTAGCCCAGCTTCATCAGCTCAAGCTCAAGACCCTCATGAGGGGCCAAGCCTCGCGAGGCGGACGACAGGAAGCCTTCTCAGGAGCAGCCTCATCAGGTGGGCTCGCGAGGAGGCAGAGAGATCAAAGCAGGGGTACCTCGCGAGGTGCCCATGACGCAAGCCATGACGATCGAGACCAGGCGGGCGCCGGCCTGCGCAGTGTCCTTGTTTCCCCTTTGGTGCAAAGGGGGAAAGCACAGGCCAAGGCATCAGGCAAAGGTTACCGTTTTGGTGCAACAAGACTAAGACCAGTAGAACAGCAGGATGGAGGTCATCGTGGAGCCCAAGACGGTGTCACTGTCAGAGTCTTTGGCAGCCGAAGACCAACTTTAGTCAGGATAAGTGTACTAGATGTTCCCCTTCAAAATGGCTGATTGTTGACACCCTTCCCGCTCAATATTTGGGAAGAGGACCAGGGCCTCTATAAATAGGACTAGCCATTCTCAAGGCAGGGGATCAACCAATCGAACCTTAGCCAGAACCACCCACACCAACACAAGGACTCCTCCCCTCACGAGGCAGTTCTTCCCTTGTATTGTTCATCAACAGCCCCTGAGGCAATCCACCACACACACACTAGAGTAGGGTATTACACCACAATGGTGGCCTGAACCAGTATAAATCTCATGTCCCTTGTGTGTTCTTCTTTCTAGCCTAGATTCTTTGCGAGGCTTCGAGATGTGAGTCGGTAGGAGAGGGATCTTCGCGTGCACCCCATAGTTCGAACCTCAAGGGTCTGCCGGAACCCGAAATCTGACATTTGGCACGCCAGGTAGGGGTGCGCCAGAGCTCTCCCTTCCGTTGACCCGTTCCCCACTGACACTGCGCTCTGCCCTCATGGCGGCCAGCACACCGCCCCCTCCAGCCATTGATGCCGGCGCGGAGACCAGGGGGCTTCAAGCCCTGGTCCCCACCTTGTGATAGGTGCAGTGGCCATGCAAGTTCAAGCCGGACATGCCGCCATGCTACGACGGCATGGCCGACCCGTAGGCCTTCCTGCTGGCGTATGAGGAAGCCGTCCTCAAGGCCGGGGGCGACGACAAGGTCATGGCAAACTGGCTGCCCATGGCTCTCACCGGCGTCTCGCACATGTGGCTGCTCCACCTGCTAGTGGCTTCTGTGGTCTCCTGG
Source organism: Triticum timopheevii (assembly GCA_963921465.1). NCBI lineage: Eukaryota > Viridiplantae > Streptophyta > Magnoliopsida > Poales > Poaceae > Triticum > Triticum timopheevii. The sequence goes on from OY997272.1 coordinate 502,730,116, forward strand.
GAGGAGTTGCGCGACCTATTCCTTGCCCATCATGTTGCACCGTCACCCCCAGTCGTCGCGGCCATCCTGGGCGGATCACAGGCCTCGCCTTCGAGCCGCCACGTCAAGCCATTTTCTCGCCAGATATGCGCTGCCTTCAAGCACCGAGAAGCCCCCCCCCCCGGACTGGGTGGCACCCAAGGCCGATCTGACCTTCAGCTCGGATGATCACCCCTCCAACCCCGCTTGTTCGGGCGTACTCCCGATGCTATGCACCCCCACCATCTGCCATGTGGTCGTCACCAAGACCCTCATCAAAGGTGGTGCCAGCCTCAACGTGCTCACGGTGGAGGCCTTCAGCCTCCTCCACGTGCCGCTAGGATGGCTTCAGCCCAGCAGGCCCTTCTCGGGCATTGGAGGCGGTTCCACTGGCCCCTTGGAGAAAATCCGCCTCCCGGTGACCTTCGGCACTCACGACAACTTCCGTATGGAGCTGATCGACTTTGACATCGCCCCCATCGGCCTCCCGTACAATGCCATCCTCGGCTACCCAGCCTTGGCCCAGTTCATGGCAGTGACCCACCCAACGTACAACCTCATGAAGATGCCCAGGAGCAATGGCGTCCTTACCGTGTCCGGAGACACTAGGGATGCGTTGCAGGTGCTCAAGCTTGCTTTCAAGACGGCCGTGGTGGCGCAGCCCACCAGCGCAGATGTCCTCGAGCCCAAGGGGGCTGCGCCAGCTAAGAAGAGACAGCTATTCAGCCAGGACAAGGCAGAGACCAAGCAGGTACCGGTCGACGATGATGGATCTGCTGGCGCCGCCTTCACCATAGGCGCCAACCTCGAGCCTGCACAGGAGGAGGCCTTGGTCAGGTTCCTGTGCGCTAACAAGGAGGTGTTTGCGTGGGAGCCTGATCAGCTGGCAGGGGTCCCAAGGGATGTGATTGAACACCATCTCAACGTGTGCCCAAACGTGCGCCCCATGAAGCAGAAGGCAAGGCGGCAGTCCACTGAGAAGCAAGATTTCATTGTCCAAGAGACCCGCAAGTTAGAGGCAGCAGGGGTTATTCACGAGGTCCGCTACCCAGATTGGTTGGCCAACCCGGTTGTCGTGCCAAAAAAGGGAGGAAAGGAACGCATGTGTGTCGACTTCACCAACCTTAACAAGGCCTACCCGCAAGATCCATTTCCGCTCCCTCGCATCGACCAGATCGTTGACTCTACCGCTGAGTCTGACCTATCGTGCTTCCTGGATGCCTTCTCGAGTTATCACCAGATCAAGATGGTAGTAGAAGACGTGGAGAAAACGGCTTTCCTGACCCCGTGCGGGGTGTACTGCTACACCTGCATGCCATTTGGGCTGCGCAACGCAGGAGCGACCTTTTAGCGGCTGATGCACATCGCCTTGGGCCGGCAGCTCGGGAGAAACGCTGAAGCTTACATCGATGACATTGTGGTGAAGTCTCGGGAGGCGAAAACCCTGATACAGTACCTGGAAGAAACCTTCACGAGCCTCCGTGAGGTAGATCTGCGGCTCAATCCGGAGAAGTGCATATTTGGGGTCCCTTCGGGCAAGCTCTTGGGCTTCCCCGTGTCCCACAGGGGCATCGAAGCCAACCCGGAGAAGGTCAAGGCAGTCGAAGACATGAGCCCGCCGAAGACCCTCAGAGAAATGCAGAAGCTCACCGGACGTGTAACCGCGCTGGGACGCTTCATCTCCAGGCTGGGGGAGCGGGCACTGCCCTTCTTCAAGCTGATGAAGAAGAAGGGCCCGTTCGAGTGGACTAAAGAGGCCGACGGGGCATTCCAAGATCTCAAGAAGTACCTTACCAACCCTACAGTGATGGTGGCTCCGCGGCCTCGGGAGCCCCTGGTGCTTTACCTTGCAGCCACCCCCTATTCCGCCAGCGCAGCCCTTGTGGCGGTTAGAGAGGAGCGTCGGACTAAGGCTGCAACCGTCATCCCATCCGAAGCAGAGCGAGGCCAAGAAGGCCTCGCGAAGACCATGACCTCAGCAGAAAAGGATCAACCTTAGCAGGGGAGCGCACTCAGAGCGGAAGAAGCCTCTCCAGGTGACCGAGCGCTGGGGGCTCCGTCGCCTCAGGAGGCACCTCAACCGCCGAAAGACGGGGGCGGCGCCAGCACCCTCAACCTCGTCGAGCACCCTGTCTACTTCGTCAGCATGGTGCTACGAGATGCGAGGGCACGGTACCCCATGCCCCAAAAGCTCCTCCTCGCACTGTTAGTGGCCTCGCGCAAATTGCGGCACTACTTTCTGGGCCATCCCATCAAGGTCATCTCAGCATACCCCTTGGAAAGGGTACTCAGGAGCCCCAACTCAGCTGGGAGGGTCGCTGAATGGAACATTGAACTACAAGTGTTTCAGCTAGAATTCAGCACGACCAGGGTCATCAAGGGAGCCGCGCTTGCAAATTTCATGGCGGAGTGGACAGAGGCACCGGGGCTCAAAACGGACGAGGACCGGTTGCTCTCCCGGGGAAGTGAAGCGTCGGACGGCTGGGTCATGTACTTCGATGGAGCGTTCTCACGACAGGGCGTGGGGGCTGGCGCAGTGCTCATATCCCCCACTAAGGACAAGCTCTACTATGTTGTGCAGCTCTGCTTCCAGCATGGAAAGAAGGTCTCCAACAACATAGCAGACTACGAAGGCCTGATAGTGGGCTTGAAAGCTGCAGTCGCCTTGGGGGTAAAGCGCCTCATCATCAAGGGCGATTCACAACTCCTCGTCAACTTCTCCAACAAAGTATACGAACCGAAGGACGAGCACAGGGAAGCGTATCTCGCGGAGGTCCGCAGGATGGAGAAACAGTTTTGGGGGCTGGAGTTGCAACACGTGCCTTGCGGCACCAATCAAGAGGCTAATGACATCGCCAAGAGGGCCTCCAGGCAGATGCCTCAGGAGCCTGGCATCTTCGAGGAGCGACTCTTCAAACCCTCGGCGGCACCATCACTATCAAGCATGGCACAGCCTAGGGAGGAGCTCCCTCAGCCGCCTGCCTCGGGAGCCCCGTCCTGTGGCCCAGCCTTAGGGGCACGCTTGCTCCTGGCGCTGGAACCTCAGGAGGGATGTTGGACCATAGAGTTCAAGGATTACTTGATGCAAGGGACCCTACCGGAGAAGGAGGAGGACGCGGAGCGTGTGGCATGGCCGGCCACGGCCTACTGCATCCAAGACGGAGAGCTCTACCGGAAGCGACCAAACGACGTGTCCCTGTGTTGCATTTCCAGGGAGCAAGGGAAGGAGCTGTTGGCAGACATACACGATGGAAATTGTGGGCATCACTCATCATCACTAACCCTCGTCGGCAAGGCGTTCCACAGCAGGTTCTATTGGCCCACAGCACTCAACAACGTCGTCGAGCTGGTGAAGGCTTGTGAAGCCTGCCAATTTCACACCAAGCAAATCCATCAGCTGGCGCAGGGCTTGCAGACCATACCCTCTCATGGCCATTTGTGGTTTGGGGGCTGGACATTCTGGGCCCGTTTCCTCGGGCGCCAGGGGGCTATCGCTACCTCTACGTTGCCATGGACAAGTTCACCAAGTGGGCTGAGGTGGAAGCCGTCCGCACCATCCCAGCGGGCTCTGCAGTCAAGTTCATCGGGGGCCTCGTGAGCCGATTCGGGGTGCCTAACCGCATCATCACCGACAACGGTTCGCAATTCACTAGCAATCTCTTCAAAATATATTGTGCTAACCTTGGAACGCAGATATGCTATGCTTCGGTAGCACACCCTCGGAGCAACAGCCAGGCTAAGCGAGACAATGCGGAGGTCCTGAGGGGGCTCAAAACCAGGACCTTCAAGAAGAAGCTGGAGGCCTGCGGCAGGGGCTGGTACGACGAGCTCCAGTCTGTGTTGTGGTCTATCCGCACGACCGCGACCAAATAAACTGGTGAAACCCCGTTCTTCCTCGTCTACGGAGCTGAGGCCGTCCTCCCTCATGAGGTCAAGCACCGTTCCGCACGGGTCCTAGCGCTCGACGAGGCGCAGCAGGACGCCATGCGGGGGACCAATCTCGTGCTAGGGGAGGAACACCATCGAGAGGCCGCGCTGCGGGCGGCAAGATATCAACAGGCACTGCGACGATACCACTGCCGCAACATCCGCCCCGGAACTCTTGAGGTAGGGGACCTCGTGCTCCAACGGGTCCTCTCCAGGGAGGGGCTACACAAGCTCTCTCCCATGTGGGAGGGCCCATTCAAGGTTGTTCATGTTTCCAGGCCCAGCTCTGCGCGCTTGGAGACCCAGGAGGGGGTGCCCATCCCGAACGCGTGGAACATTCAACACCTCTGGAGGTTCTACCCTTGAGCGAGCCCCTGTGCCTATGGAGAAGGCCCGGTGCCTGTGAAGAAGGCCAATGCCTATGAAGCTTGCCGCTTTGGGAAAAGGCCCGGTGCCTGTGAAGAAGGCCAATGCCTGTGAAGCTCGCTCCCCCCTCAAGAAAAGGCCCGGTGCCTGTGAAGAAGGCCAATGCCTGTGAAGCTCGCCGCCCGTGACACTCTCACGTAATAATGAGTGGGGTTGTACATGCCCCGGAGTCTCCGGAGTGCTGCCCCTAGGCCTCGGGGGCTCCCGCCCATGCCCAGTGGCAGCACTTAGCTCCGCGCTGGTGAGAAGACGTCGAAGACTAGATTAGGTGCCGGACGCGGCTTTTCATTTGCTTTCTGCAGTTGGTTAGTTCTTCTTTGTTTGAAGCTTTAGCTGGAGTTGCTTTCAGTGTTGTGCGGCGCCCAGCCCGTGTTTTACGTCTTTGCCTTTCGCTTGAACCTGCTTTCCTTTCGCAACCCTTGTGAGGGAGGCTGCGTGGGCACCCTCGCGAGCGTCGCCCGGTTTAATTTCGTGAGGTTCCTCGGCCTAGGTTCGCAGCGGGAGCACTCCTCCCAGTCAATGCCCCACGGGCATCACGACGCGAATGCCGAGCTCAAGCTGGTCACCCCTGCGGTCGGGGGCTGGAACCTAACCCTTTGATAAGTTTCTTCTTACAGGCCTCGAAGACCCATGACAAGGCCTCCGGTCGAAGCCTCCCGAGGCTAGCGCCGCAACGAATCCCTCCTATCAAGCTAAGTGTTCCTACTCATAAGCATGCAGCACCATGGCATGGCATGAAGATAGTAGGAATTGCATGACAATTAAAAGCAATAGTCTAGCATGCCCCCGCGGGGCTCCATACTTCTCTCTCTATGCAGATAAAGCAAAATAGGCACGGCTCGACCGTCTATAGCATGAAAAAGAAGATATGTGTCATCTTCCGAAGCTCAAGCGGTCTCCTCTTCACGCTTCACCTGGGCGCGATGGAGGGACGATCCACCTCCCCCTCGAAGCAAGCACGACGGCGCGGTGGCTGGTCACGGCCGCCGCTGGAGGAGCTGCCATTGAAAGGAGAGTCGCCGAAGCTTGAAGAGCCGCGGCCGCCACCGGGCGCATATCTGACCTCGTCTTCGCCGCTGCCGTCGCCAAGGATGAGCGGCCGGCCGTCGTCATCACCTTCAGGGCAGTACCCGGCACGTCGGCCATCTCCTCCGAACACCCTCACGAAGAGGGTGGCATCGCCGTTGAACTTGAAGTGGAGAGTGCAACGCTGGCCGAGACCACGCGCGCAGGCGAACATCTGCCAGCCGCGAGTCAACGCCACATTCCCAGCAACCAAAACTTCCATCGCCACCCAAGAGGCCCTGCTGCAGCAACCGTCCGCCTAGAGCCAGAGCCCGCTCATGGCACCAGCTGGCAGCTCGCCGGCCAAGAAGCGGGGGAGCTGAAGCAAAGTACCGGCTGGATCCTCCGACCAGACGACAAACTCCGGCAGCACCTCCGCAGAATGGAATCGAGGGCGGGGGGCCGCGCAGCCACGGCACGTCTCCCCCCACTGATCAAGTGTACTCCACCGAGGCCTCGGGCAGTCCTCGCGGGAGTCGCGGGATGCTTGCAGGGGCGGCCCCGGCCGCGCTTGGTTGGGGGAGAGTCAGGCCCTTCCCGGCGGGCCTTCCCCTTCTCCGCGGCTGAAAACCTCTTCGTGGGCGCCATGGGGCACGACCAGCCAAGGGGAGAGGTGAAGAAGAAGAGGCGGAGCAAAGAAAAATGGACTGGAAGGGCTCGCATCGTTCCGTACTTATAGCCGGAGGAGGCCAACCATCGGCCTCCACGATCACAGGTAATCATGACCCGTTTTGCATGCAGGGACTAGTCATGTTGGACGGTTGCCGCGTCGTGGGGAAGCAGAGACGCCCACGTCCAATCAATCGCCATGCGGCGCCCAAGGCCGCGGGCTATTGGGGCCCACAACGCTTTGCACTTGCCCCTTCAACTCTCTGCTAAGACAAGTCCGAGCGCGCCTTGGGCCCGGGGCTACTGTCGGCGTTCTGGGAACGGGGGTCCCCAGACTTGCCTGCCTGCGGCCTGCGGCGTGGCTCAAGTGGAGGCCCAGTGCAGCCCAGCTTCATCAGCTCAAGCTCAAGACCCTCGCGAGGGGCCAAGCCTCGCGGGGCGGACGACATGAAGCCTCCTCAGGAGCAACCTCATCAGGCAGGCTCGCGAGGAGGCAGAGAGATCAAGGCAGGGGTACCTCGTGAGGTGACCGTGATGCAAGCCATGACGATCGAGATCAGGCGGGTGCCAGGCGGGCGCCAGCCTGCGCAGTGTCCTTGTTTCCCCTTTGGTGCAAAGGGGGCAAGAACAGGCCAAGGCATCAGGCAAAGGTTACCGTTTTGGTGCAACAAGACCGAGACCAACAGAACGGTAGGATGGAGGTCACCGTGGAACCCAAGACGGCATCACCGCCAGAGTATTTGGCAGCCGAAGACCAAATTTAGTCAGGATAAGTGTACTAGATGTTCCCCTTCAAAATGGCCGATTGTTGGCACCCTTCCCGCTCAATATTTGGGAAGAGGACCAGGGCCTCTATAAATAGGACTAGCCATTCTCAAGGCAGGGGATCGACCAATCGAACCTTAGCCAGAACCACCCACACAAACACAAGGACTCCTCCCCTCGTGAGGCGGTTCTTCCCTTGTATTGTTCATCAGCAGCCCCTGAGGCAATCCACCACTCACACACTGGAGTAGGGTATTACACCACAATGGTGGCCTGAACCAGTATAAATCTCGTGTCCCTTGTGTGTTCTTCTTTCTAGACTAGATTCTTTGCGAGGCTTCAAGACGTGAGTCGGTAGGAGAGGGATCTTCGCGCGCACCCCAGAGTTTGAACCTCAAGGGTCTACGGGAACCCAAAATCCGACAGAGGGGTCAAGGCCTATCCCTCTCTTTACCACGCTTGCGCTTTCCTGCCCCTCGAGCTCCAACACCCGAAGCTCAAGCTTAGGTACTTCGGATCTTCAATCATGTCTGGATCCAACCTTCAAGGTCGGTGGATGGCCTCCTCTCTCACAGAGGAGGACATTGCAAAGCTCAGGGAGGCCAGGTATTTGACTGCCGATGTCAAGCACAGGCTACCTGCCCCCGAGCAGATCATCCCCACTCCCAAACCCAACGAAAGTGTCGTATTTGTTTCTCACTTCCTCCGAGGCTTGGGCTTGACTCTTGATCCCTTCGTGAGAGGGCTCATGTTCTACTACGGGCTAGATTTTCATGATCTAGCTCTAGATTCCATCCTCCACATCTCATCATTTGTCATCGTGTGTGAAGCCTTCCTCCACATCACCCCACACTTCGGCCTATGGCTCAAGACCTTCAATGTGAAGCCGAAGATGATTGAGGGGCGACACACGGAGTGCGAGGGCGCCACAATAAGCAAAAACGCCGATGTTCCATGGACAGAAGGTTCCTTCTCGGAGGTGTCTGATTTGTGGCAATGGAGGTGGTTCTACGTCACCGCTCCCCAAGGCACAACGTGGGCGGCTGCCCCTGCCTTCTGCTCGGGTCCTCCGCCTTAACTGGCGTCGTGGACCAATGTGGGACTGGACTGGGGGCCTACTAATGATGTAACAACATTGTAGAGCTGTATTCGGGAGCTTCTTGAGAGGGATATCGATCTCGTCAAAATCATTCAGGTAATGCTGGTCGGCGGATCCTGACGTGCAAGCGTCGGCCTCTCCAGATGTGGGAGTTCAATCCGGAAGGTCCATGAACCATTCAGCACTTCTTCGGCGTGACGCTCAAAGGGATGTATAAGTTATTCTTCGGACCACAAGTGAGGTGTCCGGACACCACCGAGGATGCGGGCCTGAGCTTCCACCGCCCAGATACCCAAGTAAGTAACCCTGTAACCGAGCACTTCGCATATGTTTGATACAACATTATTCTGAAAACTTGTCCGCAGCCAGGATTGGCTCAACAAGGTGGAGAGAATCAGGTGTCCGGCCCCATTTCCCGAAGGCTCACCTAGTCTTGCAATAGCCAGGATGCTTAGGCGCACATTGAGCCAAGTGTCCTCGGGGAAAGGGGAAGAGAAGAATAGAGGAGCCGAACTCCACATGTTGCACATCCAAACTGGGGGAATTACTGTCTCCATGAAGGAGGATATCGGGAAGGTTCTTCCAAGGTTCCCTCCCCTCGCGGGAAGAAAAGGGCTGCCTCCGAAGATTTGGAGACGGAGGTGCATAAGCAAGGGAAGAAAGCTTCACCAGGGGGCCCTGCCCCGAAGGGCATCCTCACCGCATCGTGCCCGCAAATGGGCCAGCCCTCCACCGAGCTGTAAGTTAATGATAAACAAGAAGCTATTGTTGTTTCCTTTGAGAACAATAACCAGGATCTATTTTTTGCAGTCCGGCTAGTAGCTCGTCTCAACGGGGTTCGTCTTCGGGGGATCTTCTTCCGGAGATGATGGAGAGTGAAACCCCACCTACCTCTTCGTCTCCTGGGGCAGGCGACCCTGAGGTGTCATCACGGAGGAGCCTAGATCCGCTGAGGCCGAAAGCTGACACTTCGGCCACCACGAGCCCGGCGCGTTCGGCTCACTTGGAGGGCAATGAGAAGGGTCCGAAACAGTCCGGTGCCCGGCCTAACACGCTGACGGGCCTCCTAGAGCAAGCTGCTCTTTCAGAGAGTCACCGTACGCTAATGGGTATGGTGTTAGAGAAGATTTCATCCGCCACAAGCGGGTTAAATGAAGCTTTTGGAAGTTTGCTCAAAGGCTTCGAGGTACGCAATAACATACATAATTTTTGATTGTTCCACACGCGCTAAGTGTGCTCCGCATAGATAGTAGCCCTTGAGACTCTGGTTGCCAACCCTAGGCGGCAAACAGAGGATCAAACTCTTAGGTAATGATCATACTGCATTCATGTGCAGGTGGCTAAGAGTCCGGCGATAGACCGGAATTCTGAAGTTGCCAAACTGAGGCGACAGATTGATGTGGTGGATACCGGCATCACGCTTGTAAATAAGCGGCTTGACGAGTCATAGAGTATGCGCTCGTTTTTTCCTCATTTCTTTTAGGAAATATGAGGTGGATTGTAATATTAATATGATATGATGTAGCTGCAGGTGGTGCTGCTGCCATTGAAGCCCTGAGGGTGGAACTTGCCCAAGCCAAGGAACAAGTCCGGGCTAGCAATGCGGCTGCCCTAAAGGCAGCCGAAGACTTGAGAGCCGAACAGGCTGCTCATCGCCGAAGTGAAGAAAAGATAGCCGAGATGGCTGTGGAGCTGAGGGACGCCGCCAGCCGGTATGAGCTTCTCGAGAGGGAGAATCAGGCGAAGGCGGCTGACCTGAAGAAGGCGTTGGATTCGGCTAAGGAGACACGCTCTGAAATTAGAGACGCGCGGGAGGAACTTCGACAAGCCGGAGAAATCGCGGCTGGAAATCCCTATTTGTTGCGGATGAAGTTTTTAGATCCAAAGTATGCTCCATTGGATATGCTTTGGAACGCTGCAGATGAGTATGCGGACTTGGCAAAAAGTACGGCTGATGTGACCAAGTTGTTCAAGGATCATAAAGATAATGAAATGGAAAGGCTATTCTGGTCGCAATTTAGTGCTCCAACGCGCTCATTGCCATTGAGTGAGAAGATGGCCGCTATAGCCGAGCTTCATAGGTTGTCCGGTCTTGCAATGGTTCTGTAATAGACCACCTGTGGCCGAAGGGGCCAAAGCCGGACAGTTACTTTGGTTTGGTGCAGCATCTGTTTGGCGCCAGATCACGAATGGATGCCGTGAAGAGGTCGGCGTGCATAGAGGGTGCGGGGATGGCTCTTGCCCATGTTAAGACATATTGGGCAGATATGGAGGCCACCAGCATTGCAACCCAGGGTCCGGCAGGAAGCCAAGACCCAGCCGAGCACTATTTTGAGCAGGTCATAGAAGGTGCCCGTAGAATAGAGGCTCAGTGCTCGAAGAATGTCATGTTCGAGTGACAAATCGATTAAGTGTAAACAATTATGTGTGAAATATAGAGGTTGTGTTTATACTTTTGCCTGAAAGTGTTGTAATGCCTCCCGTGCGGCCGTTTATGTATTCATATAACTTGAAAGTTAGCAGTCATTGGCTTTAGCCCCCACGCATATAATGTGGGGGTGTTTGAAAAATATATGCGTAATCACACTTGATCCAACGTCTTGGTCCGTTAACGAGGTGATCACACGTCGAACCAGGCAACCGGATTATAGAGCTGTAACACTTTCACTTATCCATAGGAGTTTAATGGTGGGGCTACTAAGTAGCCCCTAGTACATCCACGTGTATCCGTATAGGGGCGCGTATGTACGTGACTGGGAAACGGTCCTTTGTTAATGCGGAGGAATCCTATAGATTCCGATGAGTCTTTGAGTGGTTGACCAGTCTCTCGCTGTATCATGACAGTCAGTTTTCGGCTTTCTCTACTGAGGTGCTCATCCGAAATAACCAGGGCACAATCATAGTAGTTCTCCTTTGGCCTCCTTAGCTGATAGAACGGAACGTAAGGCAGCAAACCCAAGAGTCGGGCAAACCCAACATTTTACCAAAGACATGATTCGGAGCTGATGCATATAAGGCCAAACTCGCGATGCCGAACACTCCCGAAGGTATTCGGACTTTATAACATATACTGGGCTGAGCAACACCCTTGATTATGAACCCTGTATTTCCAGGTACCTACATTGGTCTGTCGTGGCGAGATGCCTATAACTCCAGTATCCCTTGTGGGTGTATTGAATACCCACGGGATCTCAAGCAACAAAAGACAGTAAAGAAGGTTTACACAGGGGCTTAATCTAAAGAGAAACCTTTGAGCAGGGCCCTGCTACACGTCTACGCCTTTTTCTCCATTGTGTCGTATCCTGGAAGGGTGTCACACGAATAGTGTCTGTAAAAACAAAAACTCATAAAAGGGAGTAAGTGTGCGAGAAGTTGGTTATTCTCGATGGATGTTAGAAATATGAGATATCTGCCTATTAACGAGGCAAGCCGAATTGTGGGCTTTATTATATTTTCAGCCCCTGGTATCATTTACGGGGGTATATGTATAGCACCCAGCTCAGGTTTATCCGGGCTATTGTTGAAGATGGTGTACTGGACTCGTCTAACCGTGTCCGTGGTCTTGACGATCGATCATGCGTTCTGATGGGAGAGGCCGCTTAATGTCCGGCTACAAGAGCCGCCGAATACTGCTCTGTGTTTCTGCTAATGGTTATGACGCCACATGGAACGGGCATCTTAAGTTTAAGGCAGGCGTAGTTCTGTATTGCGTTAAAGCAAGCGAAGGCCGTTCTTCCGAGTAAAGCATGATAACCGTTGCTGAAGGGAGCAATGTCGAAGAGTAGTTCCTCGCTTCTGAAGTTGTCGGCAGAACCGAATGTCACCTATAATACGAGGGAGCCCCAGCAGTGGGCCTCAACGCCTGGTATCACTCCGTTAAAGGTGGTGTTAATTTGGCTTATTCTGGATGGGTCTATCCCCATCTTGCGGACGGTGTCCTGATATATCAGATTAAGACTACTACCGCCATCCATTAGGACTCGAGTGAGATGGTATCCATCAATTATTGGGTCGAGCACCAAGGCAGCCGATCCTCCGTGTCGGATACTGGCCGGGTGGCCCCTGTGATCAAAAGTGATCAGGCAGGCTGCCCAGGGGTTGAATTTGGGGGCAATGAACTCTGTGCGACCTACGTGTACCATGTTTACTGTTTTGACTTCCAGTGGGATTTTTTTTTGTCCCACCATGTTCGGCTGGCGAGGCTCATCCTCGTCTTCGCTTGGTGTTTCCCTTCCCTTGTGTTCAGCGTTTAACTTGCCGGCCTGCTTGAAGACCCAACATTCTCTATGAGTATGATTGCAGGTTTTTCGAAGGTGCCATGGATTTGGCACAGTCTGTCCAGGACTTTATTCAGGCCGGTCGGTCCCTCTTTACTGCCCTTAAATGGCTTCTTTCCTTGACCGGGTCGAGAGCCCCTGAATCCGGCGTTGATCGTCGTGTTGTCCGGACTATCGTCATTGTTCTGATGCTTGTGCTTCGTGCGCCGTGGCTTCCCATGGCCATCTCGAATTTCGGATGTGCCTGTGTCACTGGTGCCTCTACGGGCCAACCAGCTATCTTCGCCCGCACAAAAGAGGGTCATAAGGCTTGTTAAGGCCGCCATCGTCCTTGGCTTTTCTTGGCCGAGGTGTCTGGCAAGCCACTCGTCCCGGATACTGTGTTTGAAGGCAGCTAAGGCTTCGGCATCCAGACAGTCAACAATTTGATTCTTCTTAGTGAGAAATTTGTTCCAAAGCTTACGGGCTGACTCTCCGGGCTGTTGTATTATGTGACTTAAATCGTCTGCATCCGGAGGTCGGACATAGGTCCCTTGAAAATTGGCCCTGAAAGCATCCTCAAGTTCCTCCCAACTTCCAATTGAGTTTTCGGATAGGCTCTTCAGCCAATGCCGAGCTGGTCCTTTCAGCTTGAGGGGAAGGTATTTGATGGCGTGGAGGTCATCCCCGCGAGCCATGTGTATGTGAAGGATAAAATCCTTAATCCAGACCCCAGGGTCTGTCGTTCCGTCGTATGCCTCTATGTTCACGGGTTTGAATCCCTGTGGAAATTCATGATCCAGCACCTCATCGATGAAGCATAGAGGGTGCACAGCCCCACTGTATCTGGACATGTCGCGGCATGCTGTCGGCTGTTGTTGCACCCGGTGTTGATTTCGAACTGGTATTCGATCAGTGTGATCGTTGTTGTGACCATAATCCCGCGTCGGAGCATGTCCTCTGGATCCGTAGATGGACCTGGCCGCACCGGCCTTTTTGTCCGGGAGCTCACGTAAATCGTGCACGGTATCAATGGCTGCTCTATTGCGACCATGAAGTGGTTGGTCCGGCCGAGTGGCCGTATTGTTCTTTGGCGGAATGGGCGCGACGGCCTCGTCGTCAAATTCGGGCAGCAGCTTACGTTTTGGGTAGCTCTTTGTGTGGCGATCGTCGCCGCATTTTCCTTCAGTGTCTAGCACCTTATTCCATCTTCGGTTGAGCGTATCCTGCGCGGCTTTAAGCCTTTGCTTCTGCTTCTTTAGACTCCTTCCGTGGCCATAAGCCTTCTTCGGAGGTTATCTTGTTCCAAGTGTTTTTCCGGGATGATGAATGCATTGTCAACCGGACTGTCCTCCCCTCCGTGGGCATTTTGATGAGTTCGGCCCTCGGGATCGCTGTGATCGGGCGTTTGTTCGGCGTGGCCTGGCTCTTCTTTCTCCATTGCTGGGTTCATATTGTTGCCTTCGGAGTCAACCGAAGGGTCATTTTTCCTTGCGCTATTATTGCTATTTTTACTGTGACTAGACTTAGAGCGGTGCCTGCGCCGTCGTTTTGGTTTTTTCCTGGGGGGTTTATCCTCCGTTGTGTCCTTTTTGTCGTCGTTCTCTTCCTTAGGCGTGTCCACCATGTAGATGTCATATTATGAAGTGGCGGTCCAGCGCCTTGTGGGTAGTGGTTCCAGATCGTCCCCTGCGTCGACGTCCATACCGTCGATGTCGTCGGAGTCGAAATCAAGCGTGTCTGTTAGGTCATCGACAATGGCTATGAAGTGGGTGGTGGGTGGGAGGCGATTTTCTTCGTCATCCGTGTCCCACTCGGGCCAGACCTAGTTCGACCAAGAGTCTTCTGTCAAAGAGAGAGACTTTAATGAATTAAGTGCTTCGCCCAAGGGGGAGTGCTGAAAGATATCCGCGGCGGTGAACTCCATTACTGGAGCCCAATCGGAGTCGATGGGTCCGAGCGTGTGCGGTTCGGAACCTACATCCGGACACAAGTCCGGGGGTCCGATGGCGCAGATCTCCTTAATGGCGGAGTCTGTGTTCGGCTCTGCCGCCGAAGAGTATGCGACCTCCGTGGCGGGGTCCATCCACCCATCCTCGGTCGAGTCGATCTTCCCCGGATTTAGGTCCAGAGCGGCTGCAGGGGTGATATCCCGAATACTCTCTGGTAGCAGATTTAAGTCATGCTCATTGTGACTGTTTGATACTCCTGATGTAGGCCCGAATCCGTCGAAGATCAAGTCTCTACGGATATTGGCCGTGTAATTCAAGTTTCCAAACCTGACCTGATGGCCAGGGGCATAGCTGTCGATCTGGTCCAGATGGCCAAGCGAGTTGGCCCGTAGTGCGAAGCCGCCGAACATGAAGATTTGTCCGGGGAGAAAAGTCTCACCCTGGACTGCGTTGTTGAAGGTTGGGGGACCCATCGAGCCTTACAGCGACGACACAAAGGAACTCTCAATGAAAGCACCAATGTCGGTGTCAAAACCGGCGGATCTCGGGTAGGGGGTCCCGAACTGTGCGTCTAAGGCTAATGGTAACAGGAGACTGGGGACATGATGTTTTACCCAGGTTCGGGCCCTCTCGATGGAGGTAATACACTACTTCCTGCTTGATTGATCTTGATGATATGAGTATTACAAGAGTTGATCTACCACGAGATCGTAGAGGCTAAACCCTAGAAGCTAGCCTATGGTATGATTGTTGTTTTCCTACGGACTAAACCCTCCGGTTTATATAGACACCGGAGGGGGCTAGGGTTACACAGAGTCGGTTACAGAGAAGGAGATCTACCATCCGAATCGCCAAGCTTGCCTTCCACGCAAAGGAGAGTCCCATCCGGACACGGGATGAAGTCTTCAATATTGTATCTTCATAGTCCAATAGTCCGGCCAAAGTACATAGTCCGGCTGTCCGGATACCCCCCTATCCAGGAATCCCTCAGCGCTCATCCAGAAGAACCAGGACGCAATCGCAGTAGTTCTCCCTTTACAACCCTAGCCGATATAGCGGAACGTAGGGTAGCAAGCACAGGAGCCGGGCAACCCAACTATTGACCCAAGACATGATTCGGAGCCGATGCATATAATGCTATAAGTTTGGGGTGCCGAACGACCGTGAAGGTATTTGGACTTTATTGCCGTATTATGGGTACAACAAGGCCCCTGTCATATTAAGGCACATCATAGTGTACGGATGCCATTTGACAAAGAGTATTAATAAGAAAGAACAGCAAGTAAGCGTCATATAAAGCCACAAGTTGTAATTGAATAATACGTCGATGCATACGAGTACAGGTAATGTGATAAAAGGAGATATGACTTCGGAACCTGCTGAGACCAGGCGGGGGAAGCTGTGCGCGTGTCTGGGTTGTAATTGGATGGTCATCGAGGGGAATGTCTGAGGATTCCCTTACGCATTCGAGCTGTTTCCCTCCTTTGTATATTTGTCCCTTCATGGGTCTGGTCGCCATGTCGCCAGTGATGGCCTACACGAAAGTGGACCTGCAAAGAAAATTCAAAAAATGTTTGTGTGCCACGGAGCGGTTAAGCCGCATTGTGTGGCCTATCCTAGCTTTGCCTCTGTCTATCGCCGGAGTGTTTAATAGAGCTCTTGACGAGCTGGGCTATCCTGCCGCGAAGTAGTTCGGACTCCTTTGATGGTGTCTGGAAGCTTGGCTGTCGACTGAAGGTTCGATTGAAAGATGCCACTCTGTGCTTCTACTGTTAAGGCGGTGATGAACTCTTCGGCATGGGGGGAGCGTTCGGCCTTGCCATTAACTGTTATGACGCCGCGCGGACCGGGCATCTTAAGCTTAAGGTAGGAATAATGTGGCATCGGTTGAATCGAGCAAACGTGGTTCGTCCGAGTAATGCATGATATCTACTACGAAAAGGGACGATGTCAAAGATTAGCTCTTCGTTGCGGTAATTATCCGGTTGTCTGAAGACTACCTCCAGAGTGATGGAGCCTGTGTAACGGGCCTCCACACCTGGTATAACACCTTTAAAGGTGGTTTTAGTGGGTTTGATCTTTGAAGGATCGATACCCATCTTGCGCACTGTATCCTGATAAAGCAGGTTCAGGCTGCTGCCTCCGTCCATAAGGACTTGTGTGAGGTGGAATCCATCAATTATTGGGTCAAGGATTAGTGCGGCTGAGTTGCCCTGACTGGTATTGCCCGGACGATCCGTACGGTCAAATGTGATCGGGTCGGACGACCATAGATTATATTTTGGGGAGACTGGCTCCGTTGCGTCAACATCCCTAACTGTGCGCCTCCACTCCCGCTTGGGAATATGGGTGGCGTTTATCATTTTCACCGTTTTGATTTCCGGGGGAAACTTCTTTTGCCCTCCTGTGTTCGGTGGCCGGGGCTCCTCGTCATCATCATTGCTCTGCGACCCCTTCGCCTTGTTATCGACACCTGACCTGCCAGCTTGTTTGAAGACCCAGCATTCTCTGTTGGTGTGATCGGCTGGTGTTCCTGGGGTGTCGTGAATTTGGCATGGATGATCGAGTATACGGTCCAGACTGGACGTGCCCGGGCTGTTTCTTTTGAATTGTTTCTTCCTTTGACCGGTATTAGAGCCGCTGAATCCGGCATTGACGGTCGTGTCATCCGCGTTGTCGCCATTATTACGACGCTTGTGTTTGCTGTGTTGAGGCTTGCCGTTGTTATCTCTTGGTTCAGAAGTCTCAGGCTTGCTTGAGACGATGTTGCTACGAGCTAGCCATCTGTCCTCACCCGCACAGAAGCGGGTCATGAGTGTCGTAAGGGCTGTCATGGATTTCGGCTATTCTTGGCCAAGGTGTCGGGCGAGCCACTCGTCGCGGATGTTATGCTTAAAGGCCGCTAGGGCTTCGGCATCCGGACAGTCGACAATTTGGTTCTTTTTAGTTAAGAACCGAGTCCAGAATTTCTTGGCTGACTCTCCGGGCTGTTGGGTTATGTGACTTAAGTCATCAGCGTCCGGTGGTCACACGTAAGTGCCCTGGAAGTTGTCAAGGAATGCGTCTTCCAGGTTCTCCCAACTGCCAATGGGGTTTGCCGGCAGACTATTCAGCCAATGTCGAGCTGGTCCCTTGAGCTTTAGTGGGAGGTACTTGATGGCATGTAGATCATCGCCGCGGGCCATGTGAATGTGGAGAAGGAAATCTTCAATCCATACTGCGGGGTCTGTTGTCCCATCATATGGTTTGATGTTTACGGGTTTAAAGCCTTCTGGGAACTCATGCTCCATTACTTCGTCAGTGAAGCATAGGGAGTGTGCGGTGCCTCTGTGCGGGGCTACATCGCGACGCCATTCAGATGAGTCTGATCCATTGTATTCGGCCCGGACGGATTTGTATTTAGTATATCCGGCGTGGCGGTCATTGTCACGTGTGGGGGCGTGCCCCCGCGATCCGTAGATTGATCTTGACTGTCCTGCTTTGTTTTTCAATTCGTCTCGCATGTCATGCGCATAGACCCAAGCCTTCGTGTTTTTATTTGTTTGGTGACGGGGTGCGGGCTGGTGTTCGGGCCGATACGCCGCTTTGTCTCGGCCACGAGGTGGCCGGTCAGCCTCATCCTGCGCTAGTAGTATAGGCTCTAGGGCCTCATCCTCGAACTGAGGAAACAACTTGCGCCTCGGGTAACTTTTGGTTGGGCGCTCGAGTCCGTATTCCTCGGCTGCCAGGACCTTAGTCCATCTGTCAGTAAGCAGATCTTGATCAGCTTGAAGCTGCTGCTGTTTTTTCTTCAGGCTCTTTGCAGCGGCTATAAGCCGGTGCTTGAAGCGCTCCTGCTCGACGGGATCCTCAGGCACGATAAATTCCTCGTCGCCGAGGCTCACCTCGTCTTGGGAGAGGGGCATGTAATTGTCATCCTATGGGTCTCCATCCATTGCTTGTTCATCAGGGCTAGCTTGCCCATCCTCCCATCCGGCATGCACGAAGCTTGGCTGGGCGGGATTGTTTTCGTCTTCGGCATCATCCGGAGTGCTATTGCCTCTTGTGTCGGTATTGCTATTTTTTCTATGGCGGGTTTTAGAGCGGCGCCGCTGACGTCGGTGCTTAGGTTGCTTCTCGAGAGGGTCACCTTCTGTTGCATCCTTTTGTTCCTCGCTATTGTTTTCTTTGGGTGTATCCACCATATATATATCGTATGATGAGGTGGCAGTCTAGCACCCTGTGGGCAGTGGTTCCTGTTCTTCTCCGGCATCATCGTCCATACCGTCGATGTCTTCGGAGTCAAAATCAAGCATGTCGGTTAAGTCGTCGACAGTGGCTATTAAGTGGGTGGTGGGTGGATAACAAATTCCTTCATCGTCCGCTTCCCACTCAAGCCAGACATAGTTCAGCCAAGAGTCTCCTGGCAGAGAGAGAGAGAGAGAGAGAGAGAGATCTTAATGAGTTTAGCACATCACCCAAGGGCGAGTTCTGAAATATATCCGCGGAGCTAAACTCCATGATCGGTGCCCAGTCAGGTACGATGGGCACGGATGCACGCGGCTCGGAGCCTATGGCCGGAGACGAGTCTGAGGGTCCGATGACACAGACCTCCTTGGAAGTGAGATCGGTGTTCGGCTTTATCGTCGCTGAGTGTGCGGCCTCCATGGCGGGGTCCATCCACCCATCCTCGGATGGCACAATCTGCTCTGGATTTAAAGTCGGGGTAGCTGCGGGTGTGATCTCTTGATCACCGTCCGATGGCAGATCTAAGTCATGCTCGTCGCGGCTGTAGGGCGCACCTGTCATGGGCTCGAATCCGTCAAAGATCAAGTCTTCGTGGATGTTGGCACTGTAGTTCAGGCTTCCAAACCTGACCTGATGGCCAGGGGCGTAGCTATCGATCTGCTCCAGATGGCCAAGCGAGTTGGCCCGCAGTGCGAAGCCGCCGAATACGAAGATCTGTCCGGGGAGGAAAACCTCACCCTGGATCGCATCGTTGTAGACGATTGAAGGAGCCATCAAGCCTTATGGTGACGACACAGTGGAACTCTCAATGAAAGCACCAATGTCAGTGTCAAAACCGGCAGATCTCGGGTAGGGGGTCTTGAACTGTGCGTCTAAGGCTAATGGTAATAGGAGGCAGGGGACACAATGTTTACCCAGGTTCGGGCCCTCTCGATGGAGGTAATACCCTACTTCCTGCTTGATTGATCTTGATGATATGAGTATTACAAGAGTTTATCTACCACGAGATCGTAGAGGCTAAACCCTAGAAGCTAGCCTATGATTATGATTGTTGTTGTCCTACGGACTAAACCCTCCGGTTTATATAGACACTGGAGGGGGCGAGGGTTACACAGAGTCGGTTACAGGGAAGGGAATCTACATATCCGAATTGCCAAGCTTGCCTTCCACGCAAAGGAGAGTCACACCCGGACACGGGACGAAGTATTCAATCTTGTATCTTCATAGTCCAACAGTCTGGCATAAGCATATAGTCCGGCTGTCCGAGGACCCCCTAATCCAGGACTCCCTCAGCCTCCGCATCCGACTCCAAGCGGGGGGAATCGGGGATCGCCTACTGCTATGCCTACAGATCTGCGTCCCTCACATCCTCCTCCGGCTCCTCCTCCTCGTCGTCCTCAACCTCATCCCCCCCCCCCCCCCTCTTTTAAGTCCTCCTCCGGATCCATCGCGTCCGGAGATAGCCCGTCGGTGATTTGGGCTTCGCGCCTTGCCGGATCTGCTCAAGGAGCTGCAGTCGGCCCCTGGCATTAGATATGGGTAGCTCCTTACCCGGCGGCGTGGGGGCATGGCTACTAGTGGTGGCATACGACGAGTGGAAAGTGACGGTGGCGGCGGACGAGAGGGCGAAAATGTGGACGAGTAGGGTTTCGGTGCCAGCGGTCGGCTTAAATAGCCGGGCTAGTCACTACACAGCCCGTCGGAGCGGCGCCATCGGTCTGACGGAGAAGACGAGTTTCAAGCCGCCGGGTTTCAAAGTGTTTTTCTGTGGGACCCCATCGTCAGTCCGACATGGCAGACGCGCCCGGATGCCACCATATCCAGCCCGTATTTGGATTGGATATGAGGGGTGCCGGTAAGTCTGGGTGTTTGAGGCCCGTTTAAGAAGAAGGCGTGGATCGCATTTTTGTGACTGGTCACTGACCGAACTGTACACCCGAACGTTTAAGATGGATTTGAGGTGTCGGCCTGTAGACGGCCTAAATGCAGCTCACTCGCGAGTTCCCTGCGACCTTTGGAGGATAACCTCGAACTTTAGGGCGCTGCCTTCATCTGTGCCTTCGCTGTACAAGGTCAATTTCATCAATTTAATTTGTATACCTTGTGCGGTATGTTTGGTTTTGATCATGCAGGCATCACCATCCCAAATTGGCTGACAAAGTAAAATGATGACAATGTCCGGTCTTATATTTATTTTTGAAACTACGTTGCCCCGTTCAAAAAAGAGAGGAAAAAACTGCATTGCAGCGTCGCGCCTTAATCACCGATGACTTGTCCAGGCACAACGCCTTGGCGGATCGAATCCAACTCTCGACAGGATCCACTGAACAACGAACAGTGAAACGCCGTGCGAGGGATAGGAACCAAAGTTCATGCCACTTCACGACCGTGCTCGCCGTCTCCGACAGCACCGATACCCGACCAACCACCACCGTTATGGCCTGCCACGCTCACCCCGCGTGCGGCCGCTTCAACACAGGAGCAAACCCCATCGAGCACTTGCACGAGGCCACGAGCCGCTGCCGCGAACTGTTGCGGCCGTACGTAGCGACCACTACGAGCGCATGGGTCAAAGCAGCCCGACGCGTCGACCCCGTGCCTGTCTTCTGGCGACGGCAGGCACATTGCCCGGTACGCATGAGCCGTCATGGATCGGAGCTACGGCGGCTTGTACTACGTACGTTGACTGGGACGCCTTTTTCCTTCGTTTCTGCCACGCTTTCCAGCTCTCGGCAGGCTCTCTGCCACCGGGATCTTCCTCACTGCGTGCCAGCCAGCCTACACGAAGAACTATGCGCGCCACTGCCACGGCTGTTTACTTGTTTGACCGTCTACGGCTGGTGATAGATAGGAGTAGCCGCCAATGGGAGAGACTGCCGGATCATGAAGTCCTGGTGCATGCATACAGATACAGACATCTACAGGCCTACACCACCAGCAGCACGACGCTTTGACCAGGACAGCACCAGCAGTGATGATACTGCATGGAGAATGGAGTACATCAGTACATCACCTACACTTGAATGGATGAACCTACGTTGAGGAGTAAACGAAAAGCCGATCGGCCACGGTTTCGTGTAACGTCGTCGTCACCGTGCTTCGGTTTCGCTGCCACGGAGCGCTTGGACCACGCGTGGACGTGAGCTGTTTTCACCCCGACGCCCTGTCGCGCACCGCACTGATCCACACGCTTCACGGCCGGAGGACGTCTCGGCCCGATCCCTGTCTGCCACAGCTAATCTAGCCTGCATTGGCGTGCTCTCATGAAACCACAAGCGATGCGCCCGCCGATCCTTCGCTATCACCAGTTGTAGCTTGTAGGGTGCCCTTGCCCATTCATTGTGACACGTATGCGGGCCAGTCAAGGGCAGCGTCAAACCCGGCCATGTTTCCCAACATGATAGCGATTGTTGTGGCGCCACCCAGATCCTTTTCATCCAATAAATTAAAACGCCGGCCCTGATTATCTGTCACACTCACGCTTTAATTGCGCATGCGATAATGGATGTGACCACCGTATTTGAGTACACAAGTTTATATGGTGTGGGTTCAGTCGGAGACTAAACCAGTCTCAGTCAAGTGATATAACATGTAAGAAAACATGATTTTTTTTTACACATAACTCAATGTAAGATCTCACGAATATAGCGTCGACTGAGAAATAACGAAGTCTTAATCGACTGAGATTTAACAAAACTATAAAAAAATACTTAAAATAGTGTACGGTGTACTATTGTATCCTCCAAGATTACAAGATTAGAAAATTTGGGATGGATGAATGTTTGGCAGCACAGAAAAAACAAATGAATTTCGCCAAGAGGTTTGAGCGCATGAAAATTTTCCTCCAAAATATAGTACAATGAATCCTATGAATTTTTTCGAAGATTCTAATCATGTGAATCAAATGATAACCATAGAAAAGTTCTTAAGGATTCAAATACTCCAAAATTCTATGAAATCCATTTGAATCCAAGGACCCTTGAAAAGTTTGGGGACCAATTTCTTCGCCATGTTGAAATTCGACTATGAACCGTGTATGCTCTAACACATTGTAGGGCCACTTCGGATTACAGTATTCTGAAAATATAGAAAGGAAAATCATAGGATTCGGATGCCGCCTACCACAAAATCCCTATAGGATTACAGAACACGGGAATTCTGCAATGGGTGCCTTTGGATGGCCCACGAGAAAAAAACACAAAAAATTTAGAGGATTGAGGAGAGAGAGAGTAGAGAGAGGTAGACTGTATTGGACTTCTCAAAGAAAAACAAAATGAGATTTGAGCTCATGTTCATATTCCTATGGAAAAGACAGCATATAAATTTGGTGACGCCAATCCTATGATTTACAGTAAATGGTTTTCTAAAGAAAATACCGTTAAATTCCTTCAATCTAGGGAGGGTGACACTACAAACCGTGGGTTTGCACCGAGTGGAGTGGTACGTACGTGTACAATGTCACATGTGGCAGCGAGGGGTGGTCACCATCTCTGTCTCTTGCGACCTCCTCCATGGCTCCATTCTGCAGCGGCATCTCAGTCTCCCTTCCCATACATATACGCCCGTCTCGTCTCTTTCCTAGCTCTCATCCCATTTGCAACTTCGCTCCTCATAGGCCACTGACCACCTTCTTTTACCCTCTGATGTCTGATCCAGCGGCACCATCACTGCCCGTCCATCTGCACTAGCCTTAGCAGTTTAGCTCCAAGAAAGTAGCTAGGTTTCCCCTAGGCTGTATCCGTAGCTCTGGCCACTCTGATCGAAGAACCTACACACAAGGCAAGCTGCAAGCTAGCTTCCTCTTCCACCTCTGCCTCTGCCTCACCCCAGGCTCAAAGCTTCTCTTCTCTTTAGCCTCACTCTCACCGTCGCCGGCACATAATCTGTGGCTGTAACGACCGAGATGGTCGGATGGCCATGAGCTCATCTCCTCTTCGGGCGTTCCTGGCGGCCATGCTTCTCAGCTTCCTCCTCGGAGCTGCGACGACGTTCAGCCGCCCCCCGCCGCCGATGCTCTCCGCTTTTCAGGTACGCACAGCGTCACCGTCTCCGACTTGTAGCTCCATCAATTTACGTGGCTCTAACTAACTAAACCGCACTGACGGTGATGTTCATGCGCAGAACTTGGCGGAGGACAAGTCGCGGCTGGGGTCGACGCCGCCGAGCTGCCACAACCGGTGCAACGCGTGCAACCCCTGCAAGCCGGTGCAGGTGACCACGACGCTCCCGGTGGGGTCTGGCGGCCCATCCACGGCGTCCCGCGGCTCCTCTGCCGCCGTCGACGAGGCCGCGGCCAACGTGCAGTACTCCAACTACAAGCCGCTGGGGTGGAAGTGCCGCTGCGCCGGCCGCCTCTACAACCCCTAGATCGTCGACTAGATAAGCCGCTGATTGCCACAACACTCCTCGACGGCGGCACGTACCCTAGAGGCTCCGGCCGGGCGGGCGGCCGGTCGAGACTCGAGAGCTACGGTCCCGGTCTTGTTTTGGTTAGTTCATTTGGTCCCATAAATTCCTTGGCACCTCGTGTACCGTCCTGGTCCTGCACCGCAGGCTTGCATTGTCTTGTGTTCTTTCTTGCTACGCTGGTTCCAACATTTTACGGTGTACGCATGTACTACTACTAAGAGTGATCGGGATCGATGGAGCGAGCGGTAAATTGTGTATTGTAGCGATGTAATAGTAATAACAGTACTGGTGCTGTGGTGATGGCGGGTTAAAAGCCAGGCAAGCCTGCATGGCTGCACGTGACTCTCCTCTGACGTGAATCTGAAATCCCGAGTGGATCCAGTCCAAGCAGCTGCGCTTGCCCCAGCAATTAGCGCCACTGACCGGGGTCTCCGACACGTTTTCCAGGAGCGGCTGAGCGGTGGCCCCCGGCCCCGTCATCGAAGTAATTGCGCTTGTGTGCGTACGTGAAAACTCTCGCTGTAAGACGTGGGTCCGAGGCGAATGGAGGCTAGCGCGATTTTTTAGCCTGATCATCATTATCCTCGGCACGGCTCTGGTGGATCGCCATGTGTTAATTTATGGTGGTGTCTCCCTCGCCCTGGGGCTCGGCTCGTATCGTATGGGTGTGGTGGTGTGTGTGGGGTTCGCCGCGCTTGGAAGTACCCGCTCGGACGTGGCTCTTGTCGCTTGTCGGGCCTCACTCCCTCGCTCTCTGTAGCGGCGTCCGGGCTTGGCAGATGCGCAGTGTGGGCACACCGCGCACGTACGGACACACCAGTAGCGACTAGCGACGATGCAGGAGTAGATTTCTCAAATTGAAGTGAGGCAGGGGTAGTTTTCGTCTGCAAACAAGTGTGTGTCAAGACTCAAGGCAGTGTTTGCGGGGTGCTGCTTGACGTTCTGAGTTTCTGAACAAGACGTGGTTTCACCGAGGCACCATCTACAGCACATGTGAAGCTATCAACTCCACGTCGAGTCGTCCACCACGCTAGATATTCGCCGGCGACACGGCATTTCACGCCACTCGCAAAAAAAATAAATGATATGGCAATTCAGTGTCAGGAACGTGACCTTGGGCAACGCCGGTGACTTTAGTCCCACCTTGAATATGGAAGAAGGTTAGGACACTAGTAGAAAAATGACTTTTAGTACCGGTTCGTAAAGACCTTTCGTACCGGTTCTGGAAACCGGCACTAAAGGGTGGGGATTAAAGGTCCCTCTTTAGTCCCGATCAACATGAACCGGGACTAAAGGCCCACCACATGGCAAGAGGCGCGTCAATTTTTTTTTGAATTTCTTTTTGAAATAAAGCAAAAACAGCCTGACTACTGGGCCGGCACGGCCTGCATACGACTAGAAACCCAACCTCTAGTTCGGCCAGTATGCATGCTCGTACGGCCCAGTAGGCCCCACAGGGCGGAAGACTTGCAATAGGCCCACAAAGGCCTGCTTAGAGAGGAGTTCGACACGGTAGCCGTGGCGGGGCTTATAAACCGGTGCGAGTTCCTCTCAACTAGCGACGTGGGACTAAACATTATGCACTGCGGGTGGCAGCGCATCACTTTTAGTACCGGTTAGTGGCTCTATAGGTCACAAATGAACCGGGACTAATGCATTATCCGTTCGAATCGGGACTAATGATACCATTAGTGCCGGTTCATTTACAAACCGAGACTAATATGTCTCACGTAAAGTAGTTTTTCTGCTAGTGGGACCTCCTTATCAGGAAGAGTGCCACACCCCCTTCAAACCGATCTTTTGAGATGTGATGGGCTCTATGCTTGTTGTGAAGTGTCCGATTCACATCGGAAACGACCAAACGTATGTCAGAGGACCGGGGGCTGGGCCTGGGTAGCTAAAAGGCTACCCCAGCGTAGCGTGCGAACAAGTCGGGAGCTCCTCCTAATTTTGGCAAGCTTTCTAGCCCGCTTTTGCGCACCTTTTTTTTCCCTCTTTCTACAACTTTAGCCAGCTTTTTTTCCAGCTTTTTATTCCTTTTTCTGTTCTTTTTCTTCTTTTCAGGTTTCCTATTCTTTTGTATACTTTTTTTTTCAAATACAAAACCTTCTTTGCAAATTTAAGAACTTTTTCTCGAATGTGTGAACCTTTTTTTCTAAATTTCGTGGACTATTTCAAGTTTTTTGTGAACATTATCATTTTGTCAAACTATTTCAAATTACAAACTTTTCCAAGTCTTTCTTTTTTCAAATTCCCAATTTTTTAATTATAATCAACTTTATTTTTAGTTGACGAACCTGTTTTTCCAAATTCATGAACTCTTTTCATTTTTGTGATTTTCTTCAAATTATGAACTTTTCCAGGTCTTTGAATTTATTCATATTTGTGAACTTTTCACCAATTCATTCTGTTTATTCAAATTTCATGAACTTTGTTCAATTGACCAATTTTTTCAAATTTCCAAAAAATCAAACTCATGAACATATTCTCAAAATTTCATGATTTTTCCCAATTCATGAGCATGTTTTGTGCCCCGAAATATTTAAAAATTCCAGAACTTTTTCAAACTCAAGAACATTTTTCTTAGTTTTTTTTTCAGATTTTTGAACAATTTCTAAAAAGTCGCGAGTTGATAGATGGGCCGGCCCATAGGGCGCGCGTGAGCGCTATTTAGTTTTTGGCTGTTGGAAGCGCCAAAGAGGAGGTTGACCCACTTAGCGAAGAGATGTCGGGCAAATGCCAAACAAGCGAGCTAAATGGGCTTTCCCAATTAGGAATTGGTTTTTCAAAGGCTCGGATAAGGTTTTCTGACCATTAGGAAGTTTCTAGACGGTTTTATTTTGGTTTTATGTTGTTTTTCTCTAACGTTTTCAATTTTCCTTTTCACTTTTTATTTTTTCAAATGATGATGAAATTTCCAAAATTTGACAAAAAATTTAGAATGCTTGTGTTTCTAACAAACACTCAAAATATTGAAAAACTTTTCTTGTTTACCAAAGATGTTCTCAAATTTTCAAAAAATAATAAATATACAAATCAATGTTCCCTTTTAAATAAACATATTTTGTATTTTTTTAGGAAACAAAATAAAAAAACATACTGATAAAATGCTTGAAATAATAACAAGGAATAGGTTGCTCTACAATAGCTCATCGGAGAGTCTTGAACACCAATGGGTGGCCCAGTTGCAACAAGTATGTGTGTAAAACCTCCTATTTGATGCAAAGAACATCATATAGGAGGTCCACTATGTGGCATGTCGTGCTCGCTGCCAGTCCATTTAATCCTATTTGGCACATAGATGCTAGCTAAAGACCAAGTGCGTACCCCCCCCCCCCCCCCCTCCCACGCGTGTTGCCGGTAAGTACAATTGCGGCCCGCCATTTACCTCTTTTTGGTTTTGGGAAGATTCTATAACCAAAACCATGTTTTCTTTTTATTTATTTCTTTCTGCCTTTTGAATTTGGTTTTATATTTTATTTTTTGTTTTCATTTTCACTTTTATTTTCTTTTTATTTATATTTTGAAAATGTGAACATTCTTTGAAATCATGAACATTTCTCCTATTCACGAAAATTTCCTACAGATTTGTGAACATGTTTTTACAAATTTGCGTACATTTTAAAGAAAAATAAATTTCTTTTTGAAACTCATGAACATTTTTTGAATCGACTATTGTTTTTGAAATTGATGAACACGATTTGAAAGCCACAAACATATTTTTGTTTTGACAAACATTTTTGAAATGCACGGACAAATTTTGAATCAGAATTTTTTTAATTGATGGAATGTTTTGTAATTCACTCATTTTTTTTAATATTGTGAACATTTTTTCAAAATATGAACATTTTTGGAATTTGCGAAAAAATAGTTTCGATTCACGAAGATTGTTTTAATGTAAGAACACTTTTTTCAGATAAGGAAAAAACTCTATTTCCCGATTTTTTGAATATGCATACATTTTTTAAACCTAAAACCTAAAAAATGCTCGCGGGCTCTATTGTCTTACAGAGCACACACCCCCTTCCGCGTCGTCCCATCGAAATCGCGGCCTCAGGTGCTGGGCGGTCTGGGCCGAAAACAAACTATTCACTCACCTCGTTTCTCTGTCCCGTGCGGCTGCGCCCCACGGCCCATTCCTCTCCCTCATCTTCTTCCTCCCCGTGCACACCTTCCTCCGTGCCCCGGCGAGATCCGTTGCGCCCCGCCTGCATCGACCTGGCCACGCCGGAGCTCCTCCTTCCCCAGCATTCTTCTTCGCCGACGCACCCCACACCCCAGACCGGCAGCGAAGCATCCCGCCCCGGGGGACGCGCTCCCCCGCCTCTGACCGGCGCCAACGTGGCCCCGCGCCCCGCTTCTCCCTTCCGGCGTCGTCCTGTGCCCTGCCGCATCGATCCCTCACTGATTTGATGCATCCCGCGGCTGGGACCTTCGATCCCCGTCGGATCCGAGATCTTCTTGTCCAACGACGACAACAAAAGCAGGCAGCGGCTATTCCAGCCGCCCCACCGCAGATTCCAACCAGCGCCCCCCTGCTCGCTGTGGACTTGTGAATCCATATGTCAACATGCAGTGCCGGTGCATGGGTTGCGTCGGCAAGGTCGACAACGCAATGGCCTCCGTGAGAACCTTCTTAGGTACGCATGCATTGCGCAGCCTACCTGGCCTGACCCCTCTTACTTGGTTTGCAGGAACATCCAATTTGCTTGATTTTTTGTTTTGACAGGGGTTGAAACATCGGTGGGAGCGACGTCGGCACTGGAGTCATGGCCGTGGCGGGCAAGGTGAACCCGGCGGAGCTCTGCCAGTGGCTCAAGAGGAAGACAACGAAGGATGCCAAGATTGTCCACTTTCGTACACCTGCTGAAGAATCATAATAAGCAGGTATGCATCCCTCTCGTGTACTTGTACTGCAGAATGAAGGATGATGTGTGTAATATCCAAATGAATGTACTTCTACTTTGCTATCCTCTGCAAATGGTGAGAAGAATCGTGTGTACTCCGTTCTTGCCAGAATGATGATACAAACACCAATTGTATGAAACAGAAACCATTTTAAAAGAATAAGAAGAAAAAAAGATGAATCCACAGGTCCAAGGAGTAGCCATCCCGAGTTGCTTTGTTCCATTTCTCATGGACAAGATGGATCATGTATGTAATTCCTGGTAGTCTGTAGTTTCCCTTTCGTCAGATTCCTCGAGCAAGGGCGGCATTGTACTCTGATTTCTGTGTGAAATACTACTAAAGATGCACTCCATTGATTTATGCGTGTGTATATGTGTGTGTCTGTGTGTCTGTCTAGGCATTAATCTTGTGAAGATTTGCCACCTTCTTTTGCTTCTGAACATTTTCTACTAAATATTTATTAATTTGTATGAAATTCTCTCTTCTATCATCTGCAATTTTCCCTTGCACTTCTATCATCCGAAATTTGGTTTGGAGGTTGGGAGAGGGGAGCAGGGGTGGGGGTGGGCGTAGTATGTGGATTCGAGGGGGCGAATCGACCATTTTGCATGGCGGCGGAGTTTCATGGTTGGGGTGGTGGGTGGTTTCGTGAGTTGGAGTGCCTCGGGAAAGTGCCGGAAATTTTCCAACACAAAGCAGACAGTTGCTACATATGCTGTTGTGAGTTGCCCAAAGTATTTTTTAGAAAATGATAGTCGGTCCATGCTTGGGTTTTTTATACAAATGTGTCACTAGGTTTACATGGACTTTGATCATGTGTTTAAACTTGCCTATCCATTTTTATGTGTATTTTTTTCCTCAAAATGATGCAAAAAATTTGTGCTTAGAGTGTAGCCCCCCGTGATAGTTTAAAAAACACACACATATTAGGGGCTAGGCGACTTCAGACAGCTAGACCAGGCAATTGAAACACAGAGATCAAGCAAATTAAAAACTTATCTAGGCAAATGGCAACAAGAGAGAGATAAGTCAGGTAAGTGACATGGTAGGCACTAGGCACACATTTAGGGGCGACATCATCACTGCCTACATGTACCGCGAGCACCTCCACCGCCTGACCTGTCGTCCCTTCGCTTCTCCTCGCGGGCCACATCGAGCTTGTAGGCGAGTCATTCTCCTTTGATTTCTTTACTTCTGGTTTGGTTGCGATAGCTTCTGCTGAAACAGATCTACAGGACCAAGTCGGGCTGCGCAGACAACAAGGTGGCGTGGAAGGTCCAGCAGATTACTTCATAATGTGGTCATCACGCATAGGGACACATGTCCTTTATAATGGATAAAAAAGAATATCGCAACCTTTTTATAGCTTTATAACGGATAGGGACACATGTTCTTTTTTATCCATTATAAAGAACATGTGTCCTGTATGAAAACTTGTAGATATTTGCTTATCTGTGTCCAAGTGATTGCAACATATAATAAACCAGAAAAAAATCAAGATTTATATTGAGCTATTGGACTCATTTCTTCTACTGGACTTGCTCAAACTTGCATGGTATTTTGATAAGTAGTTGCCTCATTTCCGCTATTGGACTTGCTGAATGGGTTGACACGCAGTTTGTATCCACTATTTTATTTTCTTTGGCAAGCAAGCTAATGAGTAGGCTGCAAAATCTATGGAAATTGTCTACAAACCCAGTATGAGTTGC
Source organism: Triticum timopheevii (assembly GCA_963921465.1). NCBI lineage: Eukaryota > Viridiplantae > Streptophyta > Magnoliopsida > Poales > Poaceae > Triticum > Triticum timopheevii. Next base: position 502,760,486 of record OY997272.1, read on the forward strand.
TAACTTTTAATCCGTGTTCTAAACAAAACCTGGTTTACTTGGATATAATATGCAATTTTCTTAGATCAGAGAAAACTTGCCTGCAACAACTAAAGCATGTGTCCAGGGGACACAACACAGCTTGATCTTCCACACAATATAGGTTTGCCTGAAACTTGTAGGCAAATTGCCTACAAACCAAGTAGTAGTTGCTCCTGACTTCCAATATTTATTTTTCTTCGGCTAGCAAGCTTATGAGTTGGCTACAGAATCTATGGAAACTGCCTACAAACCTAGTAAAAGTTGCTACCATTCAATCCTTTTTGTAAACAAAACCTGGAGTTGCCTGAATATACTATGCAATTTGTTTAGATCAGAGTACAACTTGCCTTCAACCACTAATGCATTTGCCCAGGGGACACAACACAACTTGATGTTCCACACAATATATGTCCACATTTTTTTGCCCGAAACATGTAGGCGAATTTCCTATGAACCAAGTAGTAGTTGCTCTGACTTCCACTATTTTTTTCTTTTGTAACTAAGCTAATGACTTGGCTGCAGAATCTATGGATATTGCCTACAAACCGAGTACAACTTTATAGAGGGTACTTATAGTAGTTGGCTACTTACCGTATCAGGTACAGTACTACACAGGAAAGGATACTTGTAGTTGTACAACACATCCAATCTACACAAGAGACCCAGACCCCCTCCCTCCCTTTGACCTGACCGCTTGGCCGTACCCCGCCTTCTGCATTTGCTTCAAGCCTGCAACACTACCACAGAGGTCTAGAGGCCTATGGCGGCTACAAAGATCCCTCGTGCAGACTTGAAGCATAAAAAAATGCTACTATGTTAATTTATCCCATCCCCTGGCTTGGGAGAAGAAGATGCTGGAGCAAACCAAAACCATTGCTCAAAACGCTACCCTGATCACCTAAGTTTCATAAATATGCTTTCGTAGATGTTCTTACCTAAATAAATGGTTTGTTTTGTTTGTAGGGCCTCACTAAATTCTAAAATGATGTCAAAGCAACGTTTTCGAGGTTTTGTGCACATGCCAAAGCAAGAAGATTCAACATCCACTTCCAGGTAAGCTTCGTACAAAGCTATCCATTTTTTTGTTTTAGCAAAAAAGAGGAGTTGCCTCAAACTTGTGCATTTTGCCTATATCCCAGCAGGACTTGCTTTTTGTTTTCCCTGTTTGCAAGCAAGAAGCTTTGCCAGCTACTTCCAGGTAAATTTCACACATCCCCAATAGCTTTCCAACTAGTTTTTTCTGCCTCCCTAGTAGCTGGCTATTAGCTTTTTTGTTCCAGCAAATACAAGGAGTTGCCTAAAACTTATATTCAAATTGCCTACATCACATGAACACTTGCTTTTTGCCCCCGGCTTAGCTCTTCCAGTGAACATAATCCATCTGTATGTTACAAGTATCATCATCATTACCAGAGACTTTATGATTAATGTCACCATCCTAGGCATATATCTGATAGAGTTTGTCAGCATGTTCCCTGCCTTGTTCCTTCTTGGGAACTCAGGTTTATCATGCATGTCAAATGCCCATTTCGTAGTTCTTCACCCTGTCCTGATATTCATTTGTTGCTTTTAATGAGTCCGAGGTTGTGTATTTTCCCTGTGTCAACTCTGATTTTTTGTCCTGTGTAGTTTGGGGGCAATGCAAAATGCAATGGCCAGCGGGTGTGCTCTTGTAGAATACAACTGCAAGAGAAGCATGGCACCTCCCTGACAAACACGGCGCCGTGTTTTCATCAATTGGTCCTCCTTATAGCTTGATTTTTTTAAAGAGTTGTGAGCTGTACATTTTTCACACAGAAGGTGATTTAGTGACATCCGAGGGATGTTTTCTTGTGTGTGAAAACAGAAAATAGGTGCACTGAAAACTTGTCAATATAATTTTGTTTTTGCTTCTTGGTACCAGGATGATGAAGTTGTGTCGGTGTTTGGGTGTTCATCGGAAACGTTGCGTATAGAGGATCTTCTTGCAGACTGGAATGCCAAGACCTTTGCGCATGATCTGCATGTTAGGTTGGTGATTTGATTTCTGTCTGATGTGCGTTGTAGTAGTTACACAACTTGTGCCTGAGAATGTAGTAGTTTTTATAATTGATGATTCTTCTTTCTTCTAAGTCAATGATTCTACAGTAACGTACCCTACATGCCTAATAATGTCAGCAAGTTGCGCAGAATAAATGTTTTTGACATATGAATGTGGCAACCAGTAAGAGATTGAGGAGAGAGGTCTTGTAGTGCCGGCAACCAACAAGCGAATTAGGAGCGAGAGCCAAGAGGGCCCCACCATTTATGGGCCGCGACCACCTAGCAGGGAGAAGCTAGATCTAGAAAATCTTTTTTCTAGTGTTCGAGAATTGGCTCGCAAATCTCCAGTAAGTATCTCAAAATCTCCCCCCTAAGCATGTGTATACTCAAATCTATGACTATGTGTTAGAGGCAGGATAGGGAGGTTGAAGAGGGGTGTGCGCAGTCCCAGGTTTTTGGGTGAATCGATGATTTTCTGCATGGGGGTGGTTTTGCAGCATGGGGATGCAGGGGCTGGAATCGTCGACATTTTGAGCCGAAACTGTCCAAAAGTTGCTCGACGTATAACAGTTAGTTGCTGGAGATGCTGGCGCTAGTTGCCTAGAGATCCGTTCCCGAGAGTGTTGGGTTTTATTTTCGCCCAAAACTTACCCAACACATGATAGTTAATTACTCGAGAGGCTGACATGAGTTGCCCAAATATATATTTTAGCAACAAATTAATTTAGTTTGCCCAAAAGTTGCTATTTTCAATAGGATAAGTTGCCTACATATAGACAGTACTTGCCTAAATCACCTAAGTTTGTAGATATTTTGTTATCCACTAATTTGATACACGGAAATAGCTTGTCGTTTGGTCCACTTAAATATGCAAACCATTTCAGTTGTAACATAATCAACACCCATTATTTGATACATGGATAATGTTAGAAAAAAATTGCCTTGTAGTACTAGAAAGTACTTGTAGGCTAGGATAATATTGGAGGAAAGTACTTCGTGGCAAAGTTTCCTAACTTTGTATTGTTGTACGCAAAGTTAGGGGAAGCATCAAAGTAGCCGTATATAGCACCAAAGTCTTCTTGTGTTCATTGATACTGCAGAATTGCTTCCTGAAACACCAAAGTTGCCTCAGATAGTATCAAAGTTGCTTGAAAAAAAATGTTAGGCGGAACATACCCATATGGGGTCTTGTTTCGAAGAGCTCATGGCAAGAAAGCAAGCGGTGAAAACGAAATTTAATTTTGACGCTCAATTTCGAAGTTATAGATTTTTATGTTTTTCTGAATGAATTAATGCACGAGATGCATTTTCTTAACTTGTGTGCTCCCTATGAACAGGAAGGAGTGATGGAACCACCTGGTGAGGAGGCAAGATCTTTTCCGTTGAAGGTCACATGAGATGGGGACAACCTTTCCTTTCTAGGACGGTGTTGACAGAATTTTACCTTTTTGGGATGTGTGCTCGGGGGCACTAGCCAGCCAACGGGTGCTGGCTAGACGCGTCCTTTTTTAAAAGTCACAAACATTATTTGACTCACTGAGAACTTTATGATTTGTTGGACATTTTTTCTTCAAAAGTCACAGTTTTTTAAATGTGGAACTTTTTGAAATCTCAATTTTTTTAAAGAAGAACAAAAATAGAAGGACAAAGGCTAAAAAAACAAGTAAAAATACAGTGCGCCCCGCACATGGGCTAGCCAAAAAGGGCACGTGGGGGTGGAGGATGTTTGCGCTGGATCGTTCGCTAACGCCTAGCCCCAAACAGAAGGTTCCTGTGTCCATGGCCTTAGATTCTTCAGCCGAAAATTCTTCAGCCCCTAACTAACCTTCTCTCCCCTGTGAATTTCAGCGGGAGTGGACCCCTCACCTTATTTCTATCCAATGAAAACAAGCCAGCTAAACCACCCTTTTGATCCAGTAAAAATCCATCTGTGCGTGTAGCGTTGCTCTTCTTCAACGCATTGTCAGCTCACTTTGCCCTTGTTTTTTGAGGGTCAAACTTTGCATTTATCACTTAGTTTCCGACCAAATCGTTCAAGAGAACATCACGAATACATGCTGGAGAAACACTAAACCATGTTTTACAAAGCCTGTTCACGCAGCTTTCTCTCGCCAGCTGACTTCGGCCTTGTTACTTGTTAGTAGCCCACGTGCCTTGTCATTCTATTCCTTCGTCAATGGACTAGTTTTTTTAAAAAGAAAAGGGTTCCCTGGATTTCCACTAATAGAATGACTGCACTATTACAGAAAGTACTGACACACCATGTGTAACATCCCAAATTTTTTAAATTTGAAATGTTAATAAAATCATGCATTTCATATCATTATTTAAATGCATTTTCAGATTTTCTAGGATATTCAAACTATGTTAGAAGGAAAATTTAGTCAGAGAAGATAATATGGTTTCTTCCATAGAAAAAGAATAGTAAAATATTGGGATATTATTTGGAGTTAAATAACCCCTAAAAGTAATTTTACAGAATTCTTATTAAGACCCAAATTGTTTTATTAAATGAAATTAATTAGCTGCATTTGGAGCAGGAAAATAATTTTCCTAGGTTCTACACGAGTATTATTAGTTTTGTGATTTCTTTGGTATTTTCAGAAAATGATTTGGAGTATTATTTGAGCCAAAATAATTATTTGGACTATTTTTAGCAGGAAAATCCTATCTATACTAGCATAAATGGGCCAAAACATCACCAAGTCTGGCTCGCACTCTGCAGGTCCTCGGTCGAGACCCAAGCTCCACCGCTGGTCGCGGGAGCAACTAGTTGACAAGCGCTCCTTCAGGAGCTTCCCAACGATCAGCCATCCTGCCACGTGTCGCGCTCTGGTCGCTCCATTCGTATTTTGTTTTTTTATTTTCCACACGCATTATCGGCTTTTAAACGGTTTTTCCGGGGTTTTTGGACATTTTGGTTTTCCATCGGTCTTCCTTGGCTTTTGGGCCACAAAAAGAATTTGCGTGAAAAACATATTTTTTTTCTTCCTCGAGAGGCACGGTTCTGCTTTCGCGAGAGGCACGGTTCTGCTTTCGCGAGAGGCATGACTGTGCCTCTCGAAAACAAAAATAAACATGTTCTCTGTTTTTTTCTTTTGCGAGAGGCACAATTTTACTTCCGCGAGAGGCGCGGTTTTGCTTTCACGAGAGGCACGACCATGCCTCTCAAAATCGGGAAAAACGCATTTTCTGTTTTTTTCCTCCATGAGAGGCACAGTTTTGCTTCCGCGAGAGGCACGGTTGTGCTTTTGCGAGAGGCACGCCCGTGCCTCTCAGAAACGAAAAAAAAACGCGTTTTCTGTATATTTTTTCCGCGAGAGGCACGGTTTTGCTTCCGCAAAAGGCACGGCCACGCCTCTTTCGGAAAGGGAAAAATGTGTTTTTTGTTGTTTTTTCCTTCCGCGAGGCACGGTTGTGATTTTTGCGAGAGGCACGGCCGTGCCTCTTCCGGAAAGGGAAAAAACCACGCTCCCGGTTCGGTTTTTTCGTACTATTTTCATGAAAAAATCGTTAGAACCTACCAACATGAGACTTAGTTCTGAAGATCTCGATGCAAGGAATCCAACGGTAAAAACGGTTCGAGATTTGAACCCACGGTTTAAGAGATAAAACGTTTTGAATAATCTGATCTACGAAAAAAAGGGAAAACTCCCGGGTTACGACAAGTGGTGGACATGCAACGCACCACTTGTCACAACCTGAAAAGGTGGGTGTGATTGATTTTGGTTGGTCGCTGGAGCCTCCCGAAGTGGTCAAACCCTATTCGGCGCCTATAGCACCTGATACTACTCATTTCACTAAGGGGCGCATAGCCCCTCGTTGCGATTGGGCCGGCCCATTTTTCTGTTTCTAAAGTGCACAAAGTGTGCGCGAGCCAGAATTCGATCCCACGACAAGCGAGTTCAGAGTAGGACGAGAAAACCACCCAACCACTTTAGTTTTTTGTGATTACTTACATGTTTTTATCCTTTTTATATTTCTTCTATTTTTCCTTTTTTATGTCCCCTTTTTCTTTCCTTTTCCAAATTTGAGAAACTTTTTTTCTTCACGATTTTTTTCTGCAAAATCGATGAATTTTTCTTCAAATTTGAAGAACCTTTTTTCAAACACGATGACCTTTTTTCAAACTCGATGAACTTTTTTCAAAATCCTATGATTGTTTTTAAAATCCGATGAACTTTTTAAAATTTTGTGAAATGTGTTTAAAAATTGATCAACTTTTTTTTTAGAATCGATGAACTTTTTCAAATCCATTAACTACTTTCAAAATTCGTAACTTTCAGATCCATGTGTTTTTTAGTTTTGTGAATAAAGGGACGGGCACAAAAAAATGAACGACCGAAACGTGCATGAAGCGAGTGTGTTAGCTGGGCCGCCCCACTCGAAGGTGCTGCGAGTGCCCGCTAAGCTAACCAGCACCTAAGGCACCTAAGAGGAGGTCTCCCCGACGTGGATCCTCTAGCAGCCTACGACTTCCCCCCAGTCCGGCTCGGATCCAACAATGGCGCAATAGGCGCGGTCCACGTCGCCATCGGAGCTTGTCCCTGCGATATTTTCCTCGAAAATGACACTCACCATGGTTACGAATGTGACACGTGCCACGGCTACTCTGGTACACAGGCAAGGCGTGCCCGTTGTGAGAGGGTGAACGCGTGATGTGGCTCCTGCTCGTCCCCTATGTTGCTGGCACTGTCTGGATCTGACGAGGACCGGGTCATCCGCACGGTCAAGCAGCAGTCGCTAATCTCTAAGGGTATGTACAGCTGGAGTGAACAAAATTTGCCTCTCAAACATTCGCGGATGCGTCCGTCGGCGTGGGGTGTGTCTGTTTTGACTTTATTTTCTCGTCCACGCAACCATGTCCCTCACTTTTTACCTTATATGTCCGGTCATATGCATATGATTGGTGGACAAGGAGAGAGAGAAAGAAAAGAAGGAAAAAAGATGCTCTGTGGTGGGCCTAATCCTATGTGGCGGACGCAGTACCACTGACCGGACACGTCCGGGCACTCCTCATATGTAACGCCCCGAGACCGACGCGCCAGGTGTCTTCCAGTTATTCGCCGTTGTTGCCATGTCATTTTCTTGCGTGTTGCACTTTGCCATGTCATCATATGCATTTCATCTGCATGCTTTTCAAAACTTGCATCCGATCTTTTTCTCCGTTGTCCGTTTCGGCATCCAACTATCTCACATGCACCCGTTGCACCTCTCAGACCTTGTTTCGTGAGTGGGAGAAAAATGTTCTCGGAATGGGCCGAGAGTTGTCGAGCGGTCTTGGTACATCACTGGTAGACCGTGTGTCAAATTTCGTTTCATTTGGAGGTCGTTTGGTGCCCAATGGTAACCGTCGGACCCCTTTTCTCCTTGCAGCCCAGCACCCCTCCACACAGCCCACCTAACCCATCGAAACCCCCTCCATGCTATTCGTCGTTGGATCACGATCCTGTGAGCGAAAACCGCACCTCATTTGGACTCTCCTAGCTCCCTCTATCTATATAAAGGCCTCCCCCTCCTCAAATCACGGACAAAATCCACCCCTAACCCTAGCCCCCTTCCTCCTCGCCCCGCCGGACACATCCACCCCCGCCCCGGACATGTCCAGCCACCGCCCCCGTCCAATCCAGCCTGGCCACATCAGTGCCTCAGCCGTCCCCGCCGCCGCAGCCCAGCCGTGGCCCGCGCGGCCCGCACCATGTAGCCCTGCGCGCCCGTCGCCCGCGCCCCATGGCCGAGCGCCCGCCGCCGCCGCCGCCTGACCCTGCCGCCTGTGCCTCGCCGGCCTCCGCCGCACCTCACCACCTCGCCGCCGTGCTCCGCCACCACCACCGCTCGTCGCGCCGTCCCGCATCACGCGCAGCCACCGCCATGTCGCCTCCCCACCACCGTGCGCTGCCCCGCCGCCGCCGCATATCCAGTGCCGCCGCCCGTCCCGAGCTCGCCGTAGCTCGCCGCCCTCGTCCCCGCGACGCCCCGGGTCGCTGGCCACCGGATCCGGCCTCCCCCGCCCCAGATCCGGCCAGATCTGGCCGCCGTCGCCCGCCCCAGCGTCTTCCCCGACCGCCGTCGTCGCTGTTGACTGCGGCCTGGACGGCACCGTCCCGGGTCACCTCCGTCACCCATCCAAACACCCCGCTGCACCGTCTCGTCCCCGGGACCGCGAGATCCAATTTTCCCCCGAGGTGGTTATTTTCGTCTGTCCTCAGTTTCATCAACATTATGTATGCACCTTGCCATGGCCATAACTTTGTGCATGTTGCTCCGTTTTGAGTGTATTATATGTCAAAATGTTCAACTCTTGATGCTCTAGATGATGGAGTAGTTTGCATTCATGTTACTGTTCATATTCATGCTTTAATCTTCATTGCAAAACTGCTAAGTGATATAAACTTCTGAAATCTGTTGTTTGTTAACATCATGTATGCATCTTGTGAGTGGTGTAACTTTGTACCTATTGATCCTATGGTGATGATCTTGATATGCAAATGTTATGCTCTTCATGCTCTACAAACTGGTGCCTTTAGCTTGTTTGTTTGAGTTCATATAGATATCTTAATCTCTGTTGCAAAAGTGCATGTTGCTATTAACTGCTGAAAACTGTTATAACTTGCCTTTTGTCATTTTTATATCTTTTTGTGTGATTTTATTTTGAGCATCATGCCTATATATTTTAGGAGCATAATCATGCCATCTTTATTGTGGTACAATCCATGTATTTTTATATGCCCTGGTGTGAGTGCATCAAGCTTGTGAAGTGACCTACTCTCTGTTAATGTTCTGTCTGGCTGAAACTGTTATATCATGATGACATGTTTGCTTGATGCTACCATCATATAGTTTCATTGCCATGAACAACCTATATAATGTTGCAGTTTTCTGTTAACTTCATGATGCCATGTTGTGAGTTTGATATTAATTGATCTATGCCTCTTTTAGAGATGCTTCAGTTACATGTTTTCAATTATGCTATTAGTGCTTGGTCCACATGCCAAGTTTGATAATTTTGGCTATCATATGACCTCTGTTCCATGCTTGCAAACATGCTATCACAATGTTGCTGTTTTACACTTGCTGAAACTGTTTCAACATTCAATCTTATCTTGTTGGTTCCCACTAATACATGAGCCATATGCATATGATGTCTTGATGTTACTTTCTCTTTGTTATATGTAATTTGATGCCATGCCCTTGTTTGCCATGTATAGTTCATGTAGCATGTTGTTTTCTTGCTCGCAATATGGCTAGTTGTTGTTTTGGATAGTTTGTCCTTTAAATTTATTTCGTGTGTATGTGTTGTATCGTTGCTCCGTTTGGATCATGTCCTATATGTAACTTGCTTATAATTGTATATAGATCCATAATATCTTGCTGCATCCATGTTTGGAGTGTGTTTGCTTGATGTTTGAATGCATTTTGCATCAATGCCATGTTTAACTTGTTTTGCTCATATCTTCTAGGCCGTAGCTCCGAATTAAATGAACTTAATATGTAACTTGACTAGAATCTCGTTTAGATCATCATGGTGCATATTCACTTGCTGTTTAACAACTTGAACATAATGTGTTATTCAGATCTGGACCAATTTCAAAATTTGCATATGAGGACTTACCGAAATTGTTATATGTTGTTTCCTGCCTCATTTAAACTTGCTTTGATGTGTTGTTCCTGTATGCATCATCTCTTGCCATGAGTAGCATCATGTAGCCTTGTCATGCATCATACTTGGTTGTGCATCATGCCTTGTTAATGTGTTATGTGTTTACCGTGTTGTTTGCTTCTTTCCGGTTGTGCTTCTTCTCGATAGTTCCTATTTTGTTGCGATTGTGAGGATTCGTTCGACTACGCTTGGTTCGTCTTCGGCCGTTCGTCTTCTTCATGGGCTCGACCTTCTTTCTAGCGGGATTTCAGGCAAGATGACCGTTACCCTGGATCTCACTACTATCATTGCTATGCTAGTTGTCTCGATGCTATCGCTATGTCACGCTACCTACCACTTGTTTCTCAAGCCTCCCAAATTGCCATGATAGTCTCTAACCTTTTTCAACCTTCCTATGAAACCGTTGTTTGGCTATGTTACCGCTTTGCTCAGCCCTTCTTATAGCGTTGCTAGGTGCAGGTGCAGTTACAGGTTGTTCCATGTTGGGACATGGATATTTTTGGGATATCACAATATTCTCTTATTTAATTAATGCATCTATATACTTGGTAAAGGGTGGAAGGCTCAGCCTTTTGCCTGGTGTTTTGTTCCACTCTTGCCGCCCTAGTTTCCGTCATACCGGTGTTATGTTCCTTGATTTTGCGTCCCTAATACAGTGAGGGGTATGGGGCCCTCTTGACAATTCACTTTGAATAAAACTCTTCCAACAAGGCCCAACATTGGTTTTCCATTATCCTAATAACAACTAAAAATTATATAGGGGATTTTCTCCGGACCCCTAATATTTTTAATCAACCCCCGGGCCAATGCTCCTCTGAGTGTTGGTCCAACCTGGACGATGTCCAGCGCCCCCTGGGCAACCAGGGTCTCAGCCAACCTGACGTCTTGCCCATCTGTTGTGCCCTGAGAACGAGATACGTGCAGCTCCTATCGGGATTTGTCGGCACACCGGGAGGTCTTGTTGGTTTTGTTCTACTATTATCGAAATGTCTTGTGCACCAGGATCCCGAGTCTGATCGGATATCCCGCGATGGAGGATTGTCTCCACGGATCATGAACTTGTAATGGGCTAAGTTGGGACACCCCTGCAGGGTTTGATCTTTCGAAAGCCGTGCCCGTGGTTATGTGGCAGATGGGAGTTTTTAATATCCGGTTCTATAGAACTTGACACCAGATTCGAACTAAAATACCCAACCGCGTGTGTAACCGTGATGGTCTCTTTTTGAGTGGGTCAGGAGGAGAACACGGTGGGGTTATGTTTGAACACAAGTAGTTCATGATCACTTGTTGATCGTTACTAGTTTGTGACCGTTTGCATAGCTTCTCATCTCATTCTTGTGTTCGTAAGTTAGCCACCATACATTGCTTAGTCGCTTACTATAACCTCACCACTTTACCCCTTCCATACCCATTAAGCTTTGCTAGTCTTGATACCCATGGTAATAGGATTTCTGAGTCATCATGGCTCACAGTTTACTACAACAATAGTTGCAGGTACAGGTAATGCGATGATCATGACGTGAGAGCGATGTATGCTTGTCTTGGGGTTCTCCTGAAGGAAATATGCCCTAGAGGCAATAATAAAGTTATTATTTATTTCCTTATTTCATGATAAATGTTTATTATTCATGCTAGAATTGTATTAACCGGAAACATAATACATGTGTGAATACATAGACAAACATAGTGTCACTAGTATGCCTCTACTTGACTAGCTCACTAATCAAAGATGGTTATGTTTCCTAACCATAGACATGTGTTGTCATTTGATTAACGGGATCACATCATTAGGAGAATGATGTGATTGACATGACCCATTCCGTTAGCCTAGCACTTGATCGTTTAGTATGTTGCTATTGCTTTCTTCATGACTTATACATGTTCCTGTAACTATGAGATTATGCAACTCCCGTTTACCGGAGGAACACTTTGGGTGCTACCAAACGTCACAACGTAACTGGGTGATTATAAAGGAGTACTACAGGTGTCTCCAAAGGTACATGTTGGGTTGGCGTATTTCGAGATTAGGTTTTGTCACTCAGATTGTCGGAGAGGTATCTCTGGGCCCTCTCGGTAATGCACATCACTATAAGCCTTGCAAGCAATGTGACTAATGAGTTAGTTGCGGGATGATGCATTATGTAACGAGTAAAGAGACTTGCCGGTAATGAGATTGAACTAGGTATTGGATACCGACGATCGAATCTCGGGCAAGTAACATACCGATGACAAAGGGAACAACGTATGTTGTTATGCGGTTTGACCGATAAAGATCTTCGTAGAATATGTGGGAGCCAATATGAGCATCCAGGTTCCGCTATTGGTTATTGACCGAGAATAGTTCTAGGTCATGTCTACATTGTTCTCGAACCCGTAGGGTCCGCACGCTTAAGGTTTTGATGACAGTTATATTATGAGTTTATGAGTTTTGATGTACCGAAGGAGTTCGGAGTCCCGGATGAGATCGGGGACATGAAGAGGAGTCTCGAAATGGTCGAGACGTAAAGATAGATATATTGTACGACTATATTCGGAGTTCGGAAAGGTTCCGAGTGATTCGGGTATTTTTCGGACTACCGAAGAGTTACGGGAATTCGCCGGGGAGTATATGGGCCTTATTGGGCCATACGGGAATAGAGGAGAGAGGCCGAAAGGAAGGAGGCACGCAGCCCCCCTCTGGTCCGAATTGGACAAGGGGTGCGGCCCCCTTTTCCTTCCTCCTCTCCCCCTCTTTCCCCCTTCTCCTGCTCCAACAAGGAAGGAGGGAGTCCTACTCCCGGTGGGAGTAGGACTCCCCTTGGCGCGCCCCTACTAGGCCGGCCACCCCCTCCCCCCTTGCTCCTTTATATACGGGGGCAGGGGGGCACCTCTAGACACGACAACACAAGTTGATCTACAGATCTTTCCTTAGCCGTGTGCGGTGCCCCCCTCCACCATATTCCACCTCGGTCATATCATCGCGGAGTTTAGGCGAAGCCCTGCGCCGGTAGAGCATCATCATCGTCACCACGCCGTCGTGCTGACGGAACTCATCCCCGAAGCTTTGCTGGATCGGAGCCCGGGGATCGTCATCGAGCTGAACGTGTGCTGAACTCGGAGGTGTCGTACGTTCGGTACTTGGATCGGTCAGATCGTGAAGACGTACGACTACATCAACCGCATTATCATAAAGCTTCCGCTTACGGTCTACGAGGGTACGTGGACAACACTCTCCCCTCTCGTTGCTATGCCATCACCATGATCTTGCATGTTCGTAGGAAATTTTTGAAATTATTACGTTCCCCAACATCTCCTTCTACTTCTTCTTTGTTCAGGGGGTAGGTTCCTGGTCGGCAACCTAGGCTAGCAAGGTGGATGTCGTTTGAGTTTCTGTTTGTGTTTAATCCGTAGACGGACGTTGCTCTTGTGTATGATGTTGTTGTATTCATGCGGCATTGAATGCCTTTTGTATGTATCCCCAGCTATTGTGTAATGGTACGATGTAATGATATCCACCTTGCAAAAGCGTTTCAATATGCGGCTCTATCCTTGGTGGGACCTTCGAGTTCCTCTCGGATAGGATCGCATATTGGGCGTGACATCATACTCATCTCATATATGAGATGAATATGAGGAGTGTGAGACAATCCGGGCATTTAAGAAGGCTTTGGGGGTCCAGTTGGGTCAACTTTTTTGCTTCTCTCTACTGTTCAACAGTGGTCCTGCGTCCGCCCAATCAATTTGAGGAGTCCGCCTGTAGATGCTCTGAGGAGTCAGATGTGTGCCACTGCCGAATCAACACCAAGTTAATGCGGAGGGTATTGCGGTGTCGTGCTTCAACGCTGAGAAGAAAGCAAAGGAGGATGCATGTGCCTGAATCCTCGTGAAGAAGCAAACTAGGGCCACCCCTGACCTCATGGACGAGAAAGTCTAGGCCATCTATGCCTTAGCTGGCATGCCCGCAAAATCAGACGAGAACATGTCCCATGCCTCCTTTGACACATCCAACTCCTGTGGCAAACAGATTTGCCTCGATCCCTACGTACTCTCTGAATGCTATTTCCGCCAATAACGATGACAAGTTCAAGGGCAAGGGCGGCCGTCAATTAAATTTGCCTATCTACTCCTAGCTCAGTTTATGCTATTGAACTATCTTGTCTTAGTTTAGCGTTGTCTTAGGCTTGCCATAGAGGGGTAACATAATCGGTAACATGCACTTGGGACTAGCAAATATGCTTATGTGGCATAGAATTAAAGAAGAGAGAGAGAGGGTTAGAGTAACACAGATACTGATACGTCTCTGTCATATCTATAATTTTTTATTGTTCCATGTCAATATTCTACAACTTTTACATACTTTTGGCAAATTTTTATACTATTTTTGGGACTAACACATTGATTCAGTGCCCAGTGCGAGTTCATGTTTGTTGCATGTTTTTTGTTTCGCAAAAAATCCATATCAAACGGAGTCCAAACGGGATAAAAACTTACGTAGATTTTTTTTGTAATATATGTGAATTTTGGGAAGTGGAATCAACGCGAGACGATGCCCGAGGAATCCACGAGGCACGGGGTGTGCCCCAGGGGGTAGGGCACGCACTGGGCCCTCGTGGCCACTCCATAAGGCGGTTGGTGCCCTTCTTTCACCGTAAGCAAGCTAATATCTGAATAGAAATCATATCCAAATTTCAGCCCAATCGGAGTTACGGATCTCCGGAAATTTAAGAAACGGTGAAAGGGCAGCATCTGGGAGCGCAGAAACAGAAAGACACACACACACACACACACACACACACACACAGAGAGAGAGAGAGAGAGAGAGAGAGAGAGAGATCCAATCTCGGAGGGGCTCCCGCACCAGAGGGGAAACCCTTCTCCCATCTAGGGGGAAGGTCAAGGAAGAAGGAGGGGGTCTTTCTCCCCCTCTCCCCGGGTGGCGCCGGAACGTCACCGGGGCCATCATCGTGACAGAGATCTACACCAACAACTTGCCCGCCGTCATCACCAGCTCTCTCCCCCTCTATGCAGTGGTGCAACACCTCTTCTCCCCGCTGTAATCTCTACTTGAACATGGTGCTCAACACTATATATTATTTCCCAATGATGTATGGCTATCCTATGATGTTTGAGTAGATCCGTTTTGTCCTATGGGTTGATTGATGATCGTGATTGGTTTGAGTTGCATGTTTTATTATTGGTGCTATCATATGGTGTTCTTCGTGTCGCGCAAGCGTGAGGGATCCCCGCTGTAGGGTTTGCAATATGTTCATGATTTGCTTATTGTGGTTGGCGTGAGTGACAGAAGCACAGACACGAGTAAGTAGGTTGTTTACGTATTGGAATAAAGAGGACTTAATACTTTAATGCTATGGTTGGGTTTTACCTTAATGATCTTTAGTAGTTGCAGATGCTTGCTAGAGTTCCAATCATAAGTGCATATGATCCAAGAATAGAAAGTATGTTAGCTTATGCCTCTCCCTCATATAAAATTGCAATAGTGATTACCGGTCTAGTTATCGATTGCCTAGGGACAAATAACTTTCTCGTGACAAAAATCTCTCTACTAAAACTAACTTAATTATGTATTTGTCTAAACAGCCCCTAGTTTTAATTTATGTGCTCTTTATTATCTTGCAAACATATCCAACAAACACCTACAAAGTACTTCTAGTTTCATACTTTTTCTAGGTAAAGCAAAAGTTAAGCATGCGTAGAGTTTTATCGGTGGTCGATAGAACTTGAGGGAATATTTGTTCTACCTTTAGCTCCTTGTTAGGTTCGACACTCTTACTTATCAAAAGAGGCTACAACTTATCCCCTATACTTGTGGGTTATCAGGTACTCCCTCCGTCTGGGTTTATTAGGCCTCACAACATCACAAGCATGTCCCTTTTTATAAGGCCTCACTTTGAAAAGGTGCATGCATGCAACAACTTCATTGGTTGCATTGAAAGCCATTGTTGTTGATGCCATGGCCAGGGAATTAATACACTGCAAGCATGCTTTTTCATTGGCTGCATGCATGTGTGAGAGTGCATTGAGAGTGAAATGAAAGAATTAATATGAGAAAATTACTATGTGTCTTGGTCCAAGAGAAGTTGTCTTTAGGCCTAATAAATCTGGACGGAGGAAGTAGATACCATATCATGTTAAATGCTATGCTACTTTTGTTGGGGATGTTGGAGATATGCCCTAGAGGCAATCATGTATGATAATATTTCCTATGTGTTTATGAATAAAGATAGTCCTTGGACATTATCAATGATGTGTATCAACAAGTACGTGACTTGTTTGTGGGACTATGCATTGTATGATGACTGTCCTAAAAGGTCCCTAGTCGAAAGGGCTGTGTGGACGCGCAGCCGACTAGACTAGCATATGACACGGTGGATGGCTTGGTCTCACTAGCCATGGAGCATTGGATGCTAACCGGATAATATGGACTTGGAAAGGTCTGGTCGGATTCAACATAGTCGGATCTGAGTCGAGATAAGGTCCGAGTCAGACAGACCCAACTATGAGACACAGTGATATGTCATCTGTGAGTCTCTAGTACAACATATGTTCTATGTCCTAAGACCTGAGCTGGCGCATGTACTTGGGATGTTGACTGACTTGCTTTGGGCCGACCAATGCTACTCCGTGACTGGGTAGTTACAAAGGTAGGTTTCGGGTATGTCCAGCCCCATGCTGCGAGACATGGTCGAGCAAGATGGGATTTGCCCCTCCAATCAGGAGAGATATACTCTGGGCTCCTCGTGTGATCCAACCAGGATAAGCATGGCCATGCGACGAGGATTATGAGATAATCCGGGTAGTGGTCGGTATCACTGGAACGAGAAAAGAGGTCGGGCTAGCACAAAGATGACAGTCTCGCCTTGAGCCCGACAACATATATCGTGCAGCAAAGGGAACAGAAGTGTGACACGTTGTACAGGTTCGCCTAACCAGCTTCATAGTCTACTTGGTGGTTGGCATGCCTTGCTAGAGGCCGCTACCAACCGTGCAGGTCGGAGGCGATCCGAACTGTGACCAAGCTGACTTGAACCTAAGGGGTCGTGTGTTGGAAATATGCCCTAGAGGCAATAATAAAAGGATTATTATTATATTTCCTTGTTCATGATAATTGTCTTTTATTCATGCTATAATTGTATTATCCGGAAATCATAATACATGTGTGAATACATAGACCACAATACATCCCTAGTAAGCCTCTAGTTGACTAGCTCATTGGTCAACAGATAGTCATGGTTTCCTGACTATGGACATTAGATGTCATTGACAATGGGATCACATCATTAGGAGAATGATGTGATGGACAAGACCCATTCCTAAGCATAGCAAAAGATCGTGTAGTTCGTTTTGCTAGAGCATTTCCAATGTCAAGTATCTCTTCCTTAGACCATGAGATCGTGTAACTCCCGGATACCGTAGGAGTGCTTTGGGTGTACCAAACGTCACAACGTAACTGGGTGACTATAAAGGTGCACTACAGGTATCTCCGAAAGTGTCTGTTGGTGGGTTGACACGGATCGAGACTGGGATTTGTCACTCCGTATGACGGAGAGGTATCACTAGGCCCACTCGGTAGTTCATCATCATAATGAGCTCAAAGTGACCAAGTGTCTGGTCACGGGATCATGCATTACGGTACGAGTAAAGTGACTTGCTGGTAACGAGACTGAACGAGGTATTGGGATACCGACGATCGAGTCTCGGGCAAGTAACATACCGTCTGACAAAGGGAATAGTATACAGGGTTGCTTGAACCCTCGACATCGTGGTTCATCCAATGAGATCATCGAGGAGTATGTGGGAGCCAACATGGGTATCCAGATCCCGCTGTTGGTTATTGACCGGAGAGCCGTCTTGGTCATGTCTGCATGTCTCCCGAACCCGTAGGGTCTACACACTTAAGGTTCGGTGATGCTAGGGTTGTATGAATATGAGTATGCAGCAAACCGAATGTTGTTCGGAGTCCCGTATGAGATCCCAGACGTCACGAGGAGTTCCGGAATGGTCCGGAGGTAAAGAAAACTATATAGGAACTGCTGTTTCGGCCATCGGGAAAGTTTCGGGGTCACCCGGTATTGTACCGGGACCACCGGAAGGGTCCCGGGGGTCCACCGGGTGGGGCCACCTATCCCGGAGGGCCCCGTGGGCTGAAATGGGAGGTGAACCAGCCCCTAGTGGGATGGTGCGCCCCCCTTGGTCCCCCCTGCGCCTAGGGTTGGAAACCCTAGGTGGGAGGGCGCACCACTTGCCTTGGGGGGCACTCCACCCCCCTTGGCCGCCGCCCCCCTTGGGAGATTGCATCTCACAGGGCCGGCGCCCCCCTGGGGCCCTATACAAAGGAGGGCAGGGGGAGGGCAGCCGCACCCAAGTCTTGGCGCCTCCCTCCCCCTGCTACACCTCGTCCTCCTCCCGCAGCAGCTTGGCGAAGCCCTGCCGGAGTTCTGCTGCATCCACCACCACGCCGTCGTGCTGCTGGATCATCATCAACCTCTCCTTCCCCCTTGCTGGATCAAGACGGAGGAGACTTCACGCTGACCGTACGTGTGTTGAACGCGGAGGTGCCGTCCGTTCGGCGCTAGGATCTCCGGTGATAGGATCACGACGAGAACGACTACTTCAACCCCGTTCTTTTGAACGCTTCCGCTCGCGATCTACAAAGTGGTATGTAGATGCATCTCCCCTTTCACTCGTTGCTTAGATGAACTCATAGATGGATCTTGGTGAAACCGTAGGAATTTTTTTATTTTCTGCAACGTTCCCCAACATCGCGCGCTTAAGGGAAGGAGCCTACGAGGTCGGATTCGAAGACACTGGTCGTATGTGATCCGAGCTATATTCGGATTGTGGCCGAGTAAACTTGTGGGCTTTAGGGTCCATGCGAGGCCCAAGTGTTGAGCCCGCGACGGACGCCTATATAAGGTGGAGGTGCGGCACACTTATGTGGTTGATCGCTTCGGCATTGTGACTAGGGTTTGCATGTGTTGCGAATAGCCACCTCCACTCGCCACCGACTGTGTGATCGGACCTAGTAGTCCGCCACACGGTGTTCCTCCTGCACGCGCGGATACCGTTAGAGGCGGTCCACCTGCGCCGCTCCGGCGAACTTGGACGTGGGATCGGACGACTGACTGTTCGAGGGAGATCGGACGAGGAGGAGACGATTGTCAGGACCCCGACTCGATGCCACATCGACCTAGCATGTAACACCTCATATCACTTTGCGGCCTCACGCACGGTATTCCCACGGGTGTTGCCTTACCTTTGCCCGGGACCGTTTGCGTCTTTTGGCACACGTATATGATAGTGTTGCTAGCATCCATATGATAAGGAGCCCGGGCTGACATGGCTAGTCGTAAACCCAAAGTGGCACAAACTTACAGGGACAGGCATCCATGACCCAACATCGAACGTGTTGGTCATCAGTGAGTGAATCCAGGCTGTAGCACTGGGCTAGCAGGACTCCGGTGAACCGGGCTGTAGCGGGCTAACAGGACTCCGGTATTCATCGCATGACATTTCCCCGAAGGGACAGACACATGAATGAAGAAGGACACATGCCGGCCAGCCTAAGTGTTCCGGAGCAGTAGCAAGCTACCGTGGAAGCACTAGGAGACATTTCCCGGTAAGAGAGGCTACCAACGATAAACAACTAGATAGTCAGATCCCACACATACCAAGCATTTCAATAACATACACACAATATGCTCGATATGTGCAAATACAACATGGCATCACAACATGACTCTACGACTCAAGTATTTATTCAATAGGCTCTGAGGAGCGAGATATTACAAACATGGGTCTCATGACCCAACATTCAGAGCATACAAGTCAAAACACAAGCGGAAGCTATCATGTCTGAGTACAGACATCTATAAATGAAAAAGGCTGAGAAGCCTGACTGTCTACCAGATCCTGCCGAGGGCACAAGATCGTAGCTGAGGTAACAAGCTAAACGTCGAAGACCACGCGGAACTACTAGCGAGACTGACGTCTCTCTGCAAAAACATAAAATAGGCAAACGTGAGTACAAATGTACCCAGCAAGACTTACATCAGAACTAACTACATATGCATCATTATCAACAAAGAGGATGGTGGGGTTTAACTACAGCAAGCCAGCTTTGACTCGGTGGCTATCCTGAACTACGATTGCAAGTAACTCTTTTGAGGTGGCGCACACGAGTCCACATATTCACCATATCAATACACCACTATGGATCCGCTCCCGTCGCCCTACGTGAACGCCATCCATAGCACTCACGCTTATCTTGCGTATTTTAGAGTATCCACTTTCACTTGTCTATGAACTGTACAGGCAACCCAGAAGTCCTTTTCCGCGGACACGGCTATTCGAATAGATAATGTTAACCCTGCAGGGGTGTACTTCTTCACACACGCTCTCACCACTTACCGCCATTTACACGACATGTACTCGACAACCTTCAAGCGGAAGCCCAACGTGGGTGTCGGCCACGGCCTACCTAAACACTCAAGTCTCTAGTCCAGGTTTATCGCCTATTCGGGTTCCATCCGTGAGGAGATCCGGCCGGGGTTTCGCTCACAGCCCCAAACGATGTGAACAGGGTTCCGAGACACCAAACGGGCACCCGGTATACCCGGCCACGTGCCTACCGCATCACAGCCCACCCCTCCGGTCAGCGCCGCGCACGGCCTCCAGCATACTACAAACACCAGAAACTACTTGCAACTCCTGGACAGAGGACAAGGGTGATTAAGAAGCCGAGAGGGTCCATTGGTTTCGGGCCCAATGCGTGGTAGTAGCTGAATCATGGATCACAAACACAGAACTCAGTTCCTGAGGACGGCTACAATGAGACAACCCACCATGTACTCCTACATGGCCTCTCACTGCTACCTTTACCAAATCGTGTTTACACACTTAGCTCACACACAGTAGGACATGTTCACACACCTCTGACTCATCCCCGATGAATCAGACCTGACTCAACTCTAAGCAGTAGCAGGCATGACAAACAAGCATGAATGAGTAGGCACAACAGGGCTCAAACAACTCCTACTCATGCTAGTGGGTTTCATCTATTTACTGTGGCAATGACAGGTCATGCAGAGGATAAAGGGGTTCAGCTACCGCAGCAAGTAACAGATGAATCGTTGTTGTCCCGATGCAGTAAAAGCGAGCAGGAGCGAGAGAGTGCGATTGTATCGGAATGGACAAGGGGGTTTTGCTTGCCTGGCACTTCCGAAGATAGCATTGAGTCTTCATCAGTGTCAACGATCACAACATTGGTACAACGTCTACCGAGGGGGAGCAACAACCGACAAACAGAGAAGAAACACGATCAATGCAATGCACAATATGATGCATGCTATGACATGGCAATATGAATGTGTTTTGGGCTAATGCAAGCTAGAACAGATTGAAATGAGTCCATTTGAACCAAAGATTCAAATGCAAACTCATTATAAGAAGTCATAAAGGTGCATTAAATTGTTTCACCTAAACAACAAGGTTAATGTGTTCTAACATGCATGAAACCAGTGCAGATGGATAGATTGGATTTTTCTGACCATTTTCATATATAACTTATTTAATTTGGAGTTACAGTTGAATTTCTATGAATTTTAGAAATTTTGGATATTTTCTGGAATTTCCTATATAAGAATAAATCCAGAAAAGGATTTACTGTGTCAGCATGACGTCACTATGATGTCAGCAGGTCAACAGCTGCAGTCTAGGTCAAACCTGACCAGTGGGGTCCACTGGTCAGTGACACAGTGCTGTTCAGTGTCAATGATAGGTGGGGCCTGGTCAACGGCCACGTCAGCACGGTCAACTCTGACTGGTGGGTCCCGTGTGATTATAAACTAATCTAAGCAGAAATAAAACCTAGGTTATTTAGGGCATGGGGCCTAGGTGTCAGTGAGCTAGGTGGGTTGGTTAGTGGGGTGTTTAACCGCTAATGATGGCCACGTCAGCACGCCGGAGTTTGGCCGGCGGCGACTTCAAGCCGCGGTGGAGGCGCACTGGAGTGGCTCGGGTTTTGCCCACGGTCGACCAAATCGACCGCGGTTTGGTCCTATGCGTAGCTGGGGCTCGCACGCATCTGGTAGTCCAACCGGGAGGAGCTAGGGTGGTCTGAGTCGACGGCGGCAAGCACGAATGCGGCAGCCGGAGTTCGGGCGAGGTTGGGAATGGTGCTGTGGGGCACGGTGGGGTGAAGGGCTGGGTGCTACGGCCTCCTGGTGATGTGCTGAGCACGGTGACGCGCTCGGTTGTGAGCTTGCGCGGCTGTGGCCACGGCTACGCCATGGCCGGCAGCGAGAAACTTTCGGCCACGGTGTGAAACGGAGCTAGGGGACGGAAACGGAGGGGGAGAGCACAGGAGAAGTAGCAGGAGCTCACAGCAGATCCATCCGAGGCGGAGACGAGGCCGGGGGAGCGTCGGAGGCAGCGCCAGGTCGCCGGAGATCTGGGCGGCCGGAGGTAGAAGACGACGATGGCGGCGACGTTGCAGGGCGCCCGAGGATGCGTGGCTCGTCTGGGATGATGCAGACGACGAGGCGGAGCCGGTGAACACGACGGTTGCTCGAGGGACGACCGGTGACCGCGGGGGGCAGTGTGCGGCGGCGACGGCCGTGCTTGGGTGTGCGTGAGTGAGAGAGCCAGAGAAGAGGGAGAGTGAGTGAAGGGGTTAGCGGGATCGGGACGACATGGGAAAGTCGTCCACGCGTCCAGGGGCTCGGCAGCAAGCAGGTGACGGCGTGGCGAGCTCGGGCACGCGGGCGCTCACCTCTCTGCCTGCCTGGCGAGAGGAAGTAGCTGCCTGGCATGGGCCAGCACAGTGCTGGGCCTGCCAGGTGGGCTGCGGCCACGTAAGTGGCCCAGGTAAAAATCTCTCTCTCTCTCTTTTATTGTTTCTGGTTTTCTATTATTCTGTAGTCTTTAGGGTTTTACTAAAAATGTCAGGGCATTACCAAAAATCATGAAACTGTTCAATGCCACTGTTTGGAATATAACCAACAGCAAACATTTTAGTTTATGATTATTTGAGCATTTAAAATATTGTATAACATTTAAATGCCCAAATGCAAATAGAGTATGATTTAATTCAGAGCCCAATATGTCCTGCAAAAATATAAACCATTTTTGGTAGATACTTCCACCTCAAACCAGAAATGTTGAACATTTTTAGAGCGCATTTTGAGTTCAAATAAAAAGATTTTATTTTGACCCTAGTTGAATTCATTTGGTGCTAGGGTTTAAGCATCCCCATTTCAAGTTTGCAATAAATTTATACATGATGCATGGATGATTATGCAACTACTTCCAAACAAACTCTAGGGCTGTGACAACTCACCCCCACTAAACAAGAATCTCGTCCCGAGATTCAAGGCGTGAGGTAAGAAGACAAAGGGGACACAAACTAATAACATGATCTCCAAGATCCAACCGTCTTCTCGAGGTGTTGATCTGTTGACTCAAAACAATCTTGATGTCTTTGCTTGCAAGGTCTTCATCCAACACGATGACGACAGAAGGAGACTCTACAGAAGACGATCTCCTTGAAAATCGAGTATTCAAGATCAACTCATGGAGTTAGAGGTAAGAACATCTCTCGAGCTGAGATACGAAGCATTCATCCAAAGGGTTGGAGTGGAACGGATGGCGAAGGTTCACAGGTAGACAACAATTCCACACTTAAGAGGGTGGTGAATGGTTGTCAACGTAGCGAGCAGTGGAGTTGCCATGATACCATAAAGGAACATCTTGGAGGAGGGTGTGATTCGTGGAGTTATTACCCTAAGTGGCAAAAAGAATTACCTTTGATTCAAAGATCATTGAGACTCTTTATACCAACTTAGGGCAATTCTCGAGCGATTGTTTGGAGGGGGTTCGGTAGAATGGCATACTCGGACTAATATGGATGATGTGGATTACCTTGTTGAAGACAACACAATGGATGATCTTGCTTATCATCGGAAATGGATGGGACCCATGGTAGGACCACTTTTGAAAATGATCATGATCAGAAATTACTGAGAAGGGTAATCCAGAGTAGGGTGGCACGATGGCGGCGCAAGCTGGGAACAACATGCAAATGATGGGAATGATTCTAGTAACTAGGGAGAAACTCAATAGTAGAGAGTGAGTCCACTGTTTGAAAAGTTATAGCATAACCGAGGAAACTGAGAGCAATCCCAGTTAGTGCCAATGATAACACCTAGTGTCTGTGCGTGCTTCCAAGAACTTGAGAATTTCCATATTCATCAAGGTTTTACCAATATCCGAGACAAGGATCCTGGCAACACATCTTACTACCTTGACGAATAGTGATGGACAATGCAGATGCATAGAAAGACAACCCTTTCTCAGATTTCACCTTAGCGAGGCCAAGGGAACGAAATCTGGATAATCGACCGAGAGACATTTAGCACTCCGCTTCTAATGTTCTCCTTGATGTACTAGTTACTACGGTCATGCCTAAAGCATCAACATAGCCATCAAGTAGTGGTCGGACTTCGGAATACAAAGGATCCATAAGAACAACTTCTGAGTAAATCCTACGAAATCCTTATGGGGAGGTGGCCAACTTCCTCAATCAAGATTCTATAGTAATGGGTCTTCCGGCTGGGTGTGTTGGCCACAGCATCCACTTTACCGGTTACAGAGAGACCAACATTATAGTTCTTGGAGTATGCTCCAACCATCATATCTGCCTGAGATTCAGATCTGGTTGGTGTCAGGATATTCCAGACTCATCGAGCCTAGAAAGAAAAATGAAAGTTTGCAACTCAAATCGACGAGATGACGTTGCGAGATTCTCGGGAAATGAACTACGATAGTAAGCTCCAAAACATGAGCTGGTTCTGCTACAAACATGTGAACACGTTGTCCCAGACAAACATGATCCCATGGTAATCTTACAATAAAACACTACCGAGTTCCGGTGGGGAACCATCATCGAGGATATCGAAGTCCTTGCATAAGGTATACTCTCAAGAAGGAGCTTCTACTCCTTGAACAAGTCAATCAGTGGCTTGGTGTGCTAGGAAACACATATAGAATGGAGGCGGCCAACCTATCAAACCATAGAGTACTTCGCACATGCGTGACTAACTTGGGACGATTCTAGAGGAAGCAAGACTAACTTTCTCGAACCCACGGCGGCAACTTGCATCCAATGCACATGAGTTAGAGAGAGTCACTTCTTTCATCCGAACATATGCTTCATGAGCTAGCATGAAGAAATGCTTTCAAAAGTTTCCAATACTAGCTTAATGTTCAACAAGATTATGGAGAAGATAAGGATGTTGTCGATGGGCTCAACAATAGTTCATCCTGGTTTCCATATAAATGGAATTCCATATTTGGGTGAACACGGTGATAGCATTGGTCAGACCAAAGGATATAATGGTGTATGCCCGCGGGATCAACCACGAGTAAGACAACATTACACACATCATTGGTTCTGATATGACTTGACAATAGCCCATACTCAAGTCAAAGTTTTGACAAGGCAATAGATCCAACAACTGATCACGAGGACCAATTGGTGAAGATATCATCCTTCTGCAACACACACACACACAAAGATATCCCTTTGGGATGAGCTAAGTCGGACAAGCTTTTATCTTCCAACTCTCCAAGTTGTTATTCAGCTTAACAACTAGCTCAGGGGTATCCAACACGGATTCTTGGAGAAGGGGTGATTTATAAGAAAACCCATTTAATCACGAACTCAACATAGCGGTCAGGTGACAACCAGGTAATACTTCCGAGAAGATATTCAGAAAATCACAAACCACCGATATGTTACTAAGCTCGAGAACAATCTTGCTTTTCAGGGCAAGACGATATGATCAATAGAGCAAAGGTTTGAAATAATCCTAACTCATCGATCGAGGAGTGCACTAGTATAATGGACTAGGTAGCACGATCAATCTTAGAATGATGATTCAATAATCAACACGCTAAAAATAGAGTTATTGTCCTTTAACTACCAAACAACAAAGTTGTCAGGAGTATTGATTTCACACATCATAGTCCACCTGTCAGCATTCCGGTTGCAACAACACAAAAACTGAGAAATGAAAATGATGGCGAGAAGTATCACTGTGTCAAGAATTCATAAGAGGTGGTGCAATTCTCATGACAATCCTGACATAAGGAAGGTAATACTTCAAGGTAGAACAGACCAGAAGCTGGATTGGCATTTTGATCTGTAAATTACAACTGCTTTGACCCAATCCTGGATATGGATGAGGTTCTGGAGTTTGTTTCTCCTAGTCATTCCAGAATAGAATGGCTTGACGGACCACAAGAGTAATAGGCATCGATGAAGGAATGCATCATACTCTAGACTATCAATTGATAGACGAGGGCCAAAAGACAACTAAAGAGGGACAACTCAAAGGAACATATGATTTTCTGAGTTGTGGATGCATAGATTAATATGTCGAACCAAGTTCAACATATTTCTTCCGGATAACCCATGCAGAAAGGTTGAGCTGGCAGAGTCACAATTATGAATGGAGAACCCATCGAGAGCAATCCGGTTGTGATCTTTTGATCCAACAAACATCTGCCGTAAGTGGTTCATAGTATTTGGAAGAAGGAAATACCACGGACCTCGAGGACTAATGCAAAGGTTACTAATAACCTAAAGGAACTAGCAATCACTATCAATATGAAGTAAGTAGTGTGAGTCTCGGATTCAGAACCCAAGGAGTAGAATACCTACTACTAAGTAACATCACGGGATGCTTTCGAGAATAAAGGCCAGAATCATCACACTAGGACACAAATCATGGCTAGATTACTAGATGATCCCCTAGGACACCTAGGGTCATAATAATAATTCCAACATATATGTCGAGGCAATAGAATACCTCAACTCAGCAATTAGTGTGATTAACCTGGCCCAAAGGAACATAAAAAACCAGAGGGAAAGGATTTGCAAGTGCATCAGATTGTTTAGAAACCTGGGATGACTCGGACAGCATAAATGCTCAAAAAGTTTGGAGACATACTACAGAAATGGTGGCATAGCCACTCAGAAGCACAATATCAAGGTTTCGAGATCAACAGTTAACATACAGAAGTAGTAAAAGCTGAACTGAGATTTGAAACTAACAATTCTATAAGTCTATGGATTAGTAGCACGTCATCCTGATAGATAGATGAGAAGGCCTAGTTCTTAATCCCCGTAGAAGAGAAGAGGATGAATCAGATCAGAAGGCCATGAGGTATAAGGAGTAAAAGAGCCTTACGTTCCATCCCACAATCGATTCCCTTATATAACTAAAGAATTTCTAGACTCAACTTCGACCATTTTGGCTTGGTAATCCTACAGGCAGTCAAGCTCTGATACCAACGCTGTCAGGACCCTGACTCAATGCCACATCGACCTAGCATGTAACACCTCATATCACTTTGCGGCCTCACGCACGGTATTCCCACGGGTGTCGCCTTACCTTTGCCCGGGACCGTTTGCGTCTTTTGGCACACGTATATGATAGTGTCGCTAGCATCCATATGATAAGGAGCCCGGGCTGACATGGCTAGTCGTAAACCCAAAGTGGCACAAACTTACAGGGACAGGCATCCATGACCCAACATCGAACGTGTCGGTCATCAGCGAGTGAATCCAGGCTGTAGCACTGGGCTAGCAGGACTCCGGTGAACCGGGCTGTAGCG
This sequence comes from Triticum timopheevii, assembly GCA_963921465.1. NCBI lineage: Eukaryota > Viridiplantae > Streptophyta > Magnoliopsida > Poales > Poaceae > Triticum > Triticum timopheevii. The sequence continues at coordinate 502,787,865 of OY997272.1, forward strand.
GGCTAACAGGACTCCGGTATTCATCGCGTGACATTTCCCCGAAGGGACAGACACAGGAACGAAGAAGGACACATGCCGGCCAGCCTAAGTGTTCCGGAGCCGTAGCAAGCTACCGTGGAAGCACTAGGAGACATTTCCCGGTAAGAGAGGCTAGCAAGGATAAACAACTAGATAGTCAGATCCCACACATACCAAGCATTTCAATAACATACACACAATATGCTCGATATGTGCAAATACAACATGGCATCACAACATGACTCTACGACTCAAGTATTTATTCAATAGGCTCCGAGGAGCGAGATATTACAAACATGGGTCTCATGACCCAACATTCAGAGCATACAAGTCAAAACACAAGCGGAAGCTATCATGTCTGAGTACAGACATCTATAAATGAAAAAGGCTGAGAAGCCTGACTGTCTACCAGATCCTGCCGAGGGCACAAGATCGTAGCTGAGGTAACAAGCTAAACATCGAAGACCACGCGGAACTACTAGCGAGACTGACGTCTCTCTGCAAAAACATAAAATAGGCAAACGTGAGTACAAATGTACCCAGCAAGACTTACATCAGAACTAACTACATATGCATCATTATCAACAAAGAGGATGGTGGGGTTTAACTGCAGCAAGCCAGCTTTGACTCGGTGGCTATCCTGAACTACGACTGCAAGTAACTCTTTTGAGGTGGCGCACACGAGTCCACATATTCACCATATTAATACACCACTATGGATCCGCTCCTGTCGCCCTACGAGAACGCCATCCATAGCACTCACGCTTATCTTGCGTATTTTAGAGTATCCACTTTCACTTGTCTATGAACTGTACAGGCAACCCAGAAGTCCTTTTCCGCGGACACGGCTATTCGAATAGATAATGTTAACCCTGCAGGGGTGTACTTCTTCACAGACGCTCTCACCACTTACCGCCGTTTACATGACATGTACTCGGCAACCTTCAAGTGGAAGCCCAACGTGGGTGTCGGCCATGGCCTACCTAAACACTCAAGTCTCTAGTCCAGGTTTATCGCCTATTCGGGTTCCATCCGTGAGGAGATCCGGCCGGGGTTTCGCTCACAGCCCCAAACGATGTGAACAGGGTTCCGAGACACCAAACGGGCGCCCGGTATACCTGGCCACGTGCCTACCGCATCACAACCCACCCCTCCGGTCAGCACTGCGCACGGCCTCCAGCATACTACAAACACCAGAAACTACTTGCAACTCCTGTATAGAGGACAAGGGTGATTAAGAAGCCGAGAGGGTCCATTGGTTTCGGGCCCAATGCGTGGTAGTAGCTGAATCATGCATCACAAACACAGAACTCAGTTCCTGAGGACGGCTGCAATGAGACAACCCACCATGTACTCCTACATGGCCTCTCACCGCTACCTTTACCAAATCGTGTTTACACACTTAGCTCACACACAGTAGGACATGTTCACACACCTCTAACTCATCCCCGATGAATCAGACCTGACTCAACTCTAAGCAATAGTAGGCATGACAAACAAGCATGAATGAGTAGGCACAACAGGGCTCAAACAACTCCTACTCATGCTAGTGGGTTTCATCTATTTACTGTGGCAATGACAGGTCATGCAGAGGATAAAGGGGTTCAGCTATCGCAGCAAGTAACAGATGAATCGTTGTTGTCCTAATGCAGTAAAAGAGAGCAGGAGCGAGAGAGTGGGATTGTATCGGAATGGACAAGGGGGTTTTGCTTGCCTGGCACTTCTGAAGATAGCATTGAGTCTTCATCAGTGTCAACGATCACAACGTCGGTACAACGTCTACCGAGGGGGAGCAACACCGACAAACAGAGAAGAAACACGATCAATGCAATGCACAATATGATGCATGCTATGACATGGCAATATGAATGTGTTTTGGGCTAATGCAAGCTAGAACAGATTGAAATGAGTCCATTTGAACCAAAGATTCAAATGCAAACCCATTATAAGAAGTCATAAAGGTGCATTAACTTGTTTCACCTAAACAGCAAGGTTAATGTGTTCTAACATGCATGAAACCAGTGCAGATGGATAGATTGGATTTTTCTGACCATTTTTCATATATAACTTATTTAATTTGGAGTTACGGTTGAATTTCTATGAATTTTAGAAATTTTGGATATTTTCTAGAATTTCCTATATAAGAATAAATCCAGAAAAGGATTTACTGCGTCAGCATGACGTCACTGTGATGTCAGCAGGTCAACAGCTGCGGTCTAGGTCAAACCTGACCGGTGGGGTCCACTGGTCAGTGACACAGTGCTGTTCAGTGTCAATGACAGGTGGGGCCTGGTCAACGGCCACGTCAGCACGGTCAACTCTGACTGGTGGGTCCCGTGTGATTATAAACTAATCTAAGCAGAAATAAAACCTAGGTTATTTAGGGCGTGGGGCCCAGGTGTCAGTGAGCTAGGTGGGTTGGTTAGTGGGGTGTTTAACCGCTAATGATGGCCACGTCAGCACTCCGGAGTTTGGCCGGCGGCGACTTCAAGCCGCGGCGGAGGCGCACTGGAATGGCTCGGGTTTTGCCCACGGTTGACCAAATCGACCGCGGTTTGGTCCTATGCGTAGCTGGGGCTCGCGCGCATCTGGTAGTCCAACCGGGAGGAGCTAGGATGGTCTGAGTCGACAGCGGCAAGCACGAATGCGGCGGCCGGAGTTCGGGCGAGGTTGGGAATGGTGCTGTGGGGCACGGTGGGGCGAAGGGCTGGGTGCTACGGCCTCCTGGTGATGTGCTGAGCACGGTGACGCGCTCGGTTGTGAGCTTGCGCGGCTGTGGCCACGGCTACTCCATGGCCGGCGGCGAGAAACTTTCGGCCGCGGTGTGAAACGGAGCTAGGGGACAGAAACGGAGGGGGAGAGCACAGGAGAAGCAGCAGGAGCTCACAGCAGATCCATCCGAGGCGGAGACGAGGCCGGGGGAGCGTCGGAGGTAGCGCCAGGTCGCTGAAGATCTGGGCGGCCGGAGGTAGAAGACGACGATGGCGGCGACGTTGCAGGGCGCCCGAGGATGCGTGGCTCGTCTGGGATGATGCAGACGACGAGGCGGAGCCGGTGAACACGATGGTTGCTCGAGGGACGGCTGGTGAGCGCGGGGGGCAGTGTGCGGCGGTGACGGTCGTGCTCGGGTGTGCGTGAGTGAGAGAGCCAGAGAAGAGGGAGAGTGAGCGAAGGGGTTAGCGGGATCGGGACGACACGGGAAAGTCGTCCACGCGTCCAGGGGCTCGGTGGCAAGCAGGTGACGGCGTGGCGAGCTCGGGCACGCCGACGCTCACCTCTCTGCCTGCCTGGCGAGAGGAAGCAGCTGCTTGGCATGGGCCAGCACAGTGCTGGGCCTGCCAGGTGGGCTGCGGCCAGGTAAGTGGCCCAGGTAAAAATCTCTCTCTCTCTTTTATTGTTTCTGGTTTTCTATTATTCTGTAGTCTTTAGGGTTTTATTAAAAATGTCAGGGCATTACCAAAAATCATGAAACTGTTCAATGCCACTGTTTGGAATATAACCAACAGCAAACATTTTAGTTTATGATTATTTGAGCATTTAAAATATTGTATAACATTTAAATGCCCAAATGCAAATAGAGTATGATTTAATTCAGAGCCCAATATGTCCTGCAAAAATATAAACCATTTTTGGTAGATGCTTCCACCTCAAACCAGAAATGTTGAACATTTTTAGAGGGCATTTTGAGTTCAAAGAAAAAGATTTTATTTTGACCCTAGTTGAATTCATTTGGTGCTAGGGTTTAAGCATCCCCATTTCAATTTTGCAATAAATTTATACATGATGCATGGATGATTATGCAACTACTTGCAAACAAACTCTAGGGCTGTGACAACGATCCACGCGGACGCGCTGCCCCAACTCTTCTTCCGCTGCACGGCACTGCGCGTCCAGTGGTAACAAACTGTGATCCATCTCCCGTAGCATGTTCCTGTTGTTCTGCGCATAGGAAATTTTAATTTGCAGTCGATGCACCCTACCGTAGATTCCAACAGTGGTATCAAAGCCTCTGCTATAGGATTTGGATTCAGATCGTATGCATATTAGATATGTGGAGGCGGCAGATGAGATCTGTTGTTGTTGATGAGTTCAGCTGTGTCCACGGTTGATGAGATCAACTGCACATGGGGATCGTTGAGGCTATGTTTTCTGTCAATCGGGATCGATGAGGTCGTGACACAACCTACCCCTACCGGTCGGTCATCCGCCATTGGGGTTAACAGTGAAACATAAATCTGAACCGGATTCACGATGATCGATATGATCGGTCAGATCAGAAAATTCGGCGTGAATGGAGTTCAGATGCGATCTCTGACACACAAACCGGTAGAATACGATTCCATGCATAACTTTGTTTTGCAGGTTTGATGTGAATAGTATGGCTCATGTGTATGTGATGCATATGTGTAATTTATACATGGCCTGCGTGTCATGTTTGTCAGCCGGCAGGAGCCAAAGTGCTGTCATTATATTGTATAACGACCTGCGTGTCAACTTGTGACTCTATGTAAATTCATTACTAGTTGTAGTAGTTGGATAATAGAGATCAGGTTGGTGGCTTGGCGTCCCGGCGTGACAAACAAGATGGAGTTCCTAGATGGTCATCGGAGTCAGAGCCGACCTGGAAGAACGTCCATGAAGGAGCCATACTATTTCACAATATATGTCTATATGTGATTGTTATGCTTCTTTGATTCTATGCATGTTAGAATGGTAGAATGATCCCTCGTGAATATCAAGTAAATTGCCATTCCCGATGTTGCACCTTCACACGTCAAGTATGTCTAGTAGTGGGCTCATAAAATTGGGGTGCTACTGGGTGTCCTTGAACTGAAGGGTTCGTGTCGGACATGAACATGCACTGCATCAGGTTAACTTGACAAGGCTATCAAAACGGTTTTGGGCCTTGTGGCAAAGAAGGTTGGGAGCCGGGGTATGAGATATCTTCCCGACCGACAGGAGTCGTATAGAGATACGATTAGCAAGGAGTTGCTTACGGATAGGTATGTTGGCTAGCAGTGATGCTAAAGCTCACTAGTCGCATGCGCTACTCGGATCCTGAATCACTGGGAGTTTACGGAGGGATGCTGACTTCAGTGGGAGTATTTTTGTTTAGGCGAATTACTCTACATAAACACGTTGCTTAGTGATTGCATATTTTCTGTTGTAGATCAATGGCACCACCTGCTCAACCCAACTTTGCATTGAAATCAATTCTGGAAAAGGATAAACTGAATGGAACAAACTTTACCACCTGGTATAGAAATCTAAGAATTGTTCTCAAGCATGATAAAAAGGAACATGTTCTTGAGGATCCACTTCCAGAGGAACCTGCCGATAATGCTAATGCCACAACTAAGAATGCCTACCAGAAACTCGTTGATGAATCAACAGAGATCATCTGTCTAATGCTGGCTTGTATGGAGCCCAATTTGCAACAACATTTCGAAAATGTTGAGGCTTACGATATGATCGAGAGTCTCAAGAGCATGTTTCAGACACAGGCTAGGACCGAAAGGTTCAACGTCTGGCGATCCTTGATGGATTGCAAGCTGAAGGAAGGTGATCCACTGAGCTCACATGTGATCAAGATGATCGGATATGTGCAAGCTTTGGATCGTTTGGGCTTCCCGCTCTTGGATGAGCTGGCTATTGATGCTGTTCTGGGTTCTCTTCCGCCCAGCTATGGGACGTTCATCTCGAACTATCATATGCATGGCATGGATAAGAAGCTCACTGAATTGCATGGGATGTTCAAAGTGGCAGAGCAGGATATTAAAAAAAGGCACGCATCAAGTGTTGATGGTGCAGAAATCGGCTAAGTTCAAGAAGAGTTGGTCCAAGAAAAAGGCTAAGGCAAAGGGCACGGAGACGGTAACCTCCGCCGCTGCGCCGAAGTCTGGACCAGACTAGAAGACCGTTTGCTTTCACTGCAAGGAGACTGGTCACTAGAAGAGGAACTGTAGCAAGTGGCTTTGAGAGCATGGCAAGAAGGCAGGGAATGCTGCTTCAGGCAAAGGTACACTTGTTGCATATGTTATAGACATTTACCTTGCTGACATACCTAGTAGCTCTTGGGTATTTGATACCGGATCGGTTGTTCATATTTGCAACTCGATGCAGGGGCTGGTAAGAACTAGGCGTGTGGCACAAGGGGAGATTGACATCAGGGTCGGCAATAAAGCAAGAGTTGCTGCGTTGGAGGTCGACACGATGCAGCTCCAGATTCCTTCCGGATTCATTATGGAATTCAATAATTGTTATTACATTCCTGCACTTAGTCAGAACATTATTTCTGCCTCATGTTTGATGAGTCAAGGTTATGAATTCAATTTAAAGGACAATGGTTGTTCGATATTTTGAATGGTATGTTCCACGGCTATGCACCCATTATTGATGGGCTATTTATATTGAATCTAGAACAGGAACTGGTCTATAACGTGAATGTCAAGAGGCATAAGCCTAATGAGATAAATCCGACATACTTCTAGCATTGCCGGCTTGGACACATTAGTCTGAAACGCATGAAGAAGCTACATGATGATGGGCTCCTAACTTCGTCCGACTTCGGGTCATTCGAGACATGTGAATCATGCTTGCTCGGCAAGATGACTAAGTCTCCTTTCGCAAAGAGTTGCGAGAGGGCGTCCGAGCTGTTGGAGCTTATACAAAGTGATGTGTGTGGTCCAATGAGCACAGCTGCCAGAGGTGGCTATCAGTACTTCGTGACTTTTACCGACGACTTGAGTAGATATGGATATATCTATTTGATGAGGCACAAGTCGGAAACTTTTGAAAAGTTCAAAGAGTTTGAGAACGAGGTTGAGAATCAGCTTGGCAAGACTATAAAGCTTCTGCGATCTGATCGTGGAGGTGAGTACATGAGCCAGGAGTTTGATGATCATCTCAAAAGTCGAGGTATAGTACCTCATCTCACACCTCCGGGTACGCCACAGAGAAACGGCGTGTCAGAATGGAGGAATAGGACCTTGTTGGACATGGTCTGGTCTATGATGAGAAAATCGGATTTACCCTTGTCATTCTGGGGATACGCTCTAGAAACTGCAGCTTTCACACTTAATAGGGTACCATCAAAATCCGTAGACAAGACACCACATGAGATGTGGACCGTGAAGAGTCCCAATTTGTCTTTTCTAAAGATTTGGGGTTGTGAAGCATTTGTCAAGCGACTTATGTCAGACAAGCTTACACCCAAGTCGGATAAATGCATATTCGTGGGATATCCGAGGGAAACCTTGGGATATAGCTTCTACAACCGGGAAGAGAACAAAGTGTTTGTTGCTCGGAACGGGGTTTTCCTTGAGAAAGAGTTTCTCAGTCGGGAGGCCAGTGGGAGGATGGTCCGACTCGAAGAAATTCGAAGACCACTCGGGGACGGCTCAGCTGGTGATGAGATCATACCGGAGTCAGTCAGGTAACCTGTAGTGGAAGCGGCACCGGAACCATGGAGGTCGGAAAGATTGCGCAGAGTGCGCGATGTATTGTTGCTAGAAAGCGACGAGCCGGCCACATATGCGGAAGCGATGGTGAGCCTAGATTCCGAGGCATGGCTGGAGGCCATGAGATCCGAGTTAAAGTTCATGGATGAGAATCAAGTCTGGGACTTGGTTGATCCACCGCCTGGCGTAACAGCCATTGGATGCAAATAGGTCTTTAAGAAGAAAACCGATGTGGATGGAAATGTTCAGATCCACAAAGCTTGGCTTGTCGCTAAAGGTTATGGACAAGTTCAAGGAATTGACTACGACGAGACTTACTCGCCGGTAGCGATGCTGAAATCGGTGAGGATCATACTAGCTATAGTTGCATATTTCGATTACGAGATATGGCAGATGGATGTCAAAACGACTTTCCTTCACGGAAATTTAACCAAGGACGTGTATATGATACATCCCGAGGGTTTTGTCGATCCGACTAGCACTAGTAAGGTATGCAAGCTCAAGAGATCCATTTATGGGTTTAAGCAAGCATCTCGGAGTTGGAACATTTGTTTTGATGAGGTCGTCACTGGTCTCGGTTTCATCAAAAGCGAAGAGGACTCTTGTTTATACAAGAAGTTAAGTGGGAGCTCGATAGTGTTTTTGATCTTGTATGTGGATGACATATTGTTGATCGGGAACAATGTTTCGATGCTAAACTCGGTTAAGGAATCATTGAATGGCAAGTTTTCGATGAAGGACCTTGGTGAGGCAGTCTATATTTTAGGCATTAATATCTATAGAGATAGATCGAGGAGGCTGCTCGGCTTAAGCCAGAGCACGTATATAGATAAAGTGTTGAAGCGGTTCAACATGAGTGAGGCGAAGAAAGGGTTCTTGCCACTCTCACATGGTATAAGGCTAAGCGAGACTCAGAGTCCTTCGACATCTGATGAGCGAAGCAGGATGAGTAGGATTTCGTATGCCTCGGCAATTGGATCCATCATGTATGCCATGATATGTACAAGGCCTAGTGTTGCTTTTGCAATAAGCCTAACAAGTAGATACCAGGCAAACCCAGGTGAGAGTCACTGGGCAGCGGTAAAGACTATTTTGAAGTACCTGAAAAGGACTAAAGAGACGTTCCTAGTTTATGGAGGTGAGGAAGAGCTCGCCGTAAGGGGTTACGCCAATGCTAGTTTCCAAACTGACAGAGATGATTGTCGATCATAGTCCGGATTCGTGTACGTCCTGAACGGAGGAGCAGTGCACTGGATGAGTTCCAAGTAGGATATGGTGGCCGACTCTACCACAGAAGCCAAATACATTGCGGCTTGTGAAGCTGCAAAGGAAGGTGTTTGGATCCGGCATTTTCTGGATGATCTTGGTATTTTCCCAGCCTCGGTGAAACCGTTGGACCTTTATTGTGATAATTCTGGTGCCATCGCACAAGCCAAGGAGCCGAGGAATCACCACAAGGTCAGACACATAGATCGGAAATATCACCTAATACGAAAGATCGTAAAGAATAGTGATGTAGAGTTATGCAAGATTCACACGGATGCAAATGTTGCAGATCCGTTGACTAAGCCGCTTCCACAACCCAAGCATGAGGTGCACGTTAGAGCTATGGGCATTCGATGCCTATTTGATTGACTCTAGTGCAAGTGGGAGACTGTTGGAGGTATGCCCTAGAGGCAATCATGTATGATAATATTTCCTATGTGTTTATGAATAAATATAGTCCTTGGACATTATCAATGATGTGTATCAACAAGTACGTGACTTGTTTGTGGGACTATGCATTGTATGATGACTGTCCTAAAAGGTCCCTAGTCGAAAGGGCTGTGTGGACGCGCAGCCGACTAGACTAGCATATGACACGGTGGATGGCTTGGTCTCACTAGCCATGGAGCATTGGATGCTAACCGGATAATATGGACTTGGAAAGGTCTGGTCGGATTCGACGTAGTCGGATCCGAGTCAAGATAAGGTCCGAGTCGGACAGACCCAACTATGAGACACAGCGATATGTCATCTGTGAGTCTCTAGTACAACATACGTTCTATGTCCTAAGACCTGAGCTGACGCATGTACTCGGAATGGTGACAGACTCGCTTTGGGCCGACCAAACGCTACTCCGTGACTGGGTAGTTACAAAGGTAGGTTTCGGGTATGTCCAGTCCCAGGCTGCGAGACATGGTCGAGCAAGATGGGATTTGCCCCTCCGATCAGGAGAGATATACTCCAGGCCCCTCGTGTGATCCGACCAGGATAAGCATGGCCATGCGACGAGGATTATGAGATAATCCGGGTAGTGGTCGGGTATCACTGGAACGGGAAAAGAGGTCGGGCTAGCACAAGGATGACAGTCTCGCCTTGAGCCCGACAACATATATCGTGCGGCAAAGGGAACAGAAGTGTGACACGTTGTACAAGTTCGCCTAACCAGCTTCATAGTCTGCTTGGTGGTTGGCACGCCTTGCTAGAGGCCGCTACCAACCGAGCAGGTCGGAGGTGATCCGAACTGCGACCAAGCTGACTTGAACCTAAGGGGTCACGCGCTTAAGGAAGGAACCTACGAGGTCGGATCCGAAGACACTGGTCGGATGTGATCTGAGCTGTATTCGGATTGTGGCCGAGTAGACTTGTGGGCTTTAGGGTCCGTGCGAGGCCCAAGTGTTGAGCCCGCGATGGACGCCTATATAAGGTGGAGGTGCGGCGCACTTATGTGGTTGATCGCTTCGGCGTTGTGACTAGGGTTTGCATGTGTTGCGAATAGCCACCTCCACTCGCCGTCGACTGTGTGATCGAACCTAGTAGTCCGCCACACGGTGTTCCTCCTACACGCGCGGATACCGTCAGAGGAGGTGCACCTGCGCCGCTCTGGCGAACTTGTACGTGGGATCGGACGACCGGCTGTTCAAGGGAGATCGGACGAGGAGGAGACGATCCACGCGGACGGGCTGCCCCAACTCTTCTTCTGCTGCACGGCACTGCGCGTCTAGTGGTAACGAACTGTGATCCATCTCCCGTAGCATGTTCCTGTTGTTCTGCGCGTAGGAAATTTTAATTTGCAGTCGACGCACCCTACCGTAGATCCCAACAGGGGAACGTAGCAGAAATTCAAAATTTTCTACGCATCACCAAGATCAATCTATGGAGATACTATCAACGAGAGAGAGGGGAGTGCATCTTCATACCCTTGAAGATCGCGATGCGGAAGCGTTACAAGAATGCGGTCGGTGGAGTCGTTCACGAAGCGATTCAGATCGCGACCGAATACGATCTAAGCACCGAAGAACGGTGCCTCCGCGTTCAACACACGTACAACCCGGTGACGTCTCCCGTGCCTTGGTCCAGCAAGGAGAGAGGGAGAGGATGGGGAAGACTCCGTCCAGCAGCAGCACAACGGCGTGGTGGTGATGGAGGAGCGTGGCACTCCAGGAGGGCTTCGCCAAGCACTGCGAGAGACGAGGAGGGAGAGTGGTAGGGCTGCGCCAGGGAGAGGAAAACTCGTGTTCTTGGCAGCCCCAAAACCTCCACTATTTATAGGGGAAGGGGAGAGGGGGCCGGCCCCCTCCAGATCCCATCTAGAGGGGAGGGGCGGCGGCCAGGAGGGGGAGACTTTCCCCCCAAGCAAGGTGGAGGCGCCCCCCTCCCCTAGGGTTTTCAACCCTAGGCGCCTTGGGCCCTTGGGGAGGAGCGCACCAGCCCACTAGGGGCTGGTTCCCTCCCATATTCAGCCCATTAAGCCCCCGGGGCAGGTGGACCCACCCGGTGGACCTCCGGACACCTTTCGGTGGTCCCGGTACAATACCGATAACCCCCAAAACTATTCCGGTGACTAAAACTGGACTTCCCATATATAAATCTTTACCTCCGGACCATTCCGGAACTCCTCGTGACGTCCAAGATCTCATCCGGGACTCCGAACAACATTCGGTAACCACATACAAACTTCCTTTATAACCCTAGCGTCATCAAACCTTAAGTGTGTAGACCCTACGGGTTCGGGAACCATGCAGACATGACCGAGACATTCTCCGGTCAATAACCAACAGCCGGATATGGATAGCCATGTTGGCTCCCACATGTTCCACGATGATCTCATCGGATGAACCACGATGTCAAGGATTCAAGCAATCCCGTATACAATTCCCTTTGTCAATCGGTATGTTACTTGCCCGAGATTCGATCGTCGGTATCCCAATACCTCGTTCAATCTCGTTACCGGCAAGTCACTTTACTCGTTCCGTAATGCATGATCCCGTGACTAACTACTTAGTCACATTGAGCTCATTATGATGATGCATTACCGAGTGGGCCCAGAGATACCTCTCCGTCATACGGAGTGACAAATCCCAGTCTCGATTCGTGCCAACCGAACAGACACTTTTGGAGATACCTGTAATGCACCTTTATAGTCACCCAGTTACGTTGTGACGTTTGGTACACCCAAAGCACGCCTACGGTATCCGGGAGTTACACAATCTCATGGTCTAAGAAACCGATACTTGACATTAGAAAAGCTTTAGCAAACGAACTACACGATCTTGTGCTATGCTTAGGATTGGGTCTTGTCCATCACATCATTCTCCGAATGATGTGATCCCGTTATCAATGACATCCAATGTCCATGGTCAGAAAACCATAACCATCTATTGATCAACGAGCTAGTCAACTAGAGGCTCACTAGGGACATGTTGTGGTCTATGTATTCACACATGTATTACGGTTTCCAGTTGATACAATTTTAGCATGAACAATAGACAATTATCATGAACAAGGAAATATAATAATAACCATTTTATTATTGCCTCTAGGGCATATTTCCAATAGTCTCCCACTTGCACTAGAGTCAATAATCTGGTTCACATCACTATGTGATTGCAACGAGTCCAACACCCATTGGGTTTGATCATATCTTGCTTGTGAGAGAGGTTATTAGTCAACGGGTCTGAATCTTTCAGATCCGTGTGTGCTTTACAAATCTCTATGTCATCTCCTAGATGCAGCTACCACGCGCTATTTGGAGCTTTTCCAAATAACTGTTCTACTATACGAATCCGGTATACTACTCAGAGTCATCCGGATTAGTGTCAAAGTTTGCATCGGCGTAACCCTTTATGATGAACTCTTTTACCACCTCCATAATCGAGAAAATTCCTTAGTCCACTAGTTAATAAGGAAATGTTTGACCGTTGTCTTGTGATCCATTCCTAGATCATTCTTGTACCCATTGACCGACTCATGGCAAGGCACACTTCAGGTGCGGTACACAGCATAGCATACTGTAGAGCCTACGTCTAAAGCATAGGGGACGACCTTCGTCCTTTCTCTCTATTCTGCCGTGGTCAGGTCTTGAGTCTTACTCAATACTCACACCTTATAACACAACCAAGAACTCCTTCTTTGTCGATCTATTTTGAACTACTTCAAAATCTTGTCACGGTGTGTGTTCATTTGAAAGTATTATTAATTGTTTTTGATCTATCCTTATAGATCTTGATGCTCAATGTTCAAGTAGCTTAATACAGGTTTTCCGTTGAAAAATACTTTTCAAATAACCCTATATGCTTTCCAGAAATTCTACATCATTTCTGATCAACATTATATCAACAACATATACTCATCAGAAATTCTATAGTGCTCCCACTCATTTCTTTGGAAATACAAGTTTCTCATAAACTTTATATAAACCCAAAATCTTTGATCATCTCATCAAAGCGAATATTCCAACTCCGAGATGCTTACTCCAGTCCTTAGAAGGATTGCTGGAGCTTTGCATACTTGTTAGCATCTTTTAGGATTGACAAAACCTTCGTGTTGTATCACATACAACCTTTCCTCAAGAAAAACGTCGAGGAAACAATGGTTTTTGACATCCTATCTGCAAGATTTCATAAATAATGCAGCAACTGCTAATATAATTTCAACAGACTCTTAGCATCGCTACGAGTGAGAAAATCTCATCATAGTCAACTCCTTGAACTTGTCGGAAAACATCTTAGCGACAAGTCGAGCTTTGTTAATGGTGACACTTACCATCATTGTCTGTCTTCCCTTTTAAAATCCATCTATACCCAACAGCCTTATGACCATCAAGTAGTTCTTCCAAAGTCTACACTTTGTTTTATACATGGATGTTCTCTCAGATTTTATGGCCTCGAGCCATTTGTCAGAATCCAGGCCCACCATCACTTCTCCATAGCTCGTAGGTTCATTGTTGTCTAACAACATGACCTCCAAGACAGGATTATCGTACCACTCTGAAGCAGTACGCTTCCTTGTCGTCCTACGAGGTTCGGTAGTGACTTGATCCGAAGCTTCATGATCACTATCATCAGCTTCCACTTCAATTGGTGTAGGTTCCACAGGAACAACTTCCTGTGCCCTGCTACACACTAGTTGTAGTGACGGTTCAATAACCATATCAAGTCTCCACCATCCTCCCACTCAATTCTTTCGAGAGAAACTCTTTCTCTAGAAAGGACCCGTTTCTAGAAACAATTACTTTTGCTTCCGGAACTGAATTAGGAGGTATACCCAACTGTTTTGGGTGTCCTATGAAGATGTATTTATCCGTTTTGGGTTCGAGCTTATCAGGATGAAACTTTTCACATAAGCGTCGAAGCCCCAAACTTTCAAGAAACGACAGCCTAGGTTTCTCTAAACCATAGTTCATACACTGTCATCTCAACGGAATTACGTGGTGCCCTATTTGAAGTGAATGCGGTTGTCTCTAATGCCTAACCCATAAACGATACTGGTAATTGATAAGAGACATCATGGTATGCCCCATATCCAATAGGGTGCATCTATGATGTTCGGACACACCATCACACTGGTGTTCCAGGCGGTATTAGTTGTAAAACTATTTCCACAATGTCTTAATTGTATACCAAACTCATAACTCATATATTCATCTCTATGATCATATCATAGACATTTTATCCTCTTGTCACGATGATCTTCAACTTCACTCTGAAATTACTTGAACCTTTCAATAATTCAGACTTGTGTTTCATCAAGTAAATATACTCAGCATCTACTCAAATCATCTGTGAAGTAAGAACATAACGACATCCACTGCGTGCCTCAGCACTCATTGGACTGCACACATCAAAATGTGTACTTCCAACAAGTTGCTTTCTTGTTCCATTTCACTGAAAACGAGGCCTTTCAGTCATCTTGCCCATGTGGTATGATTTGCATGATTCAAGTGATTCAAAATCAAGTGATTCCAAACGATCCATCCGCATGGAGTTTCTTCACGCGTACATACCAATAGACATGGTTCGCATGTCTCAAACTTTTCAAAAACGAGTGAGTCCAAAGATCCATCAACATTGAGCTTCTTCATGCGTTTTATACCAATATGACTCAAATGGCAGTGCCACAAGTATGTGGTATTATCATTACTATCTTATATCTTTTGGCATGAACATGTGTATCTCTATGATCGAGATTCAACAAACCATTCATTTTAGGTGCAAGACCATTGAAGGTATTATTCAAATAAATAGAGTAATCATTATTCTCCTTACATGAATAACCGTATTGCGATAGACATAATCCAATCATGTCTATGCTCAACGCAAACACCAAATAACAATTATTTAGGTTTAACACCAATCTCGATGGTAGAGAGAGTATGCGATGCTTGATCACATCAAGCTTGGAAACACTTCCAACACATGTCGTCATCTCACCTTTAGTTAGTCTCTGTTTATTCCGTAGCCTTTTATTTCGAGTTACAAACACTTAGCAACTGAACCGATATCTATTACCATGGTGCTACTACGAGTACTAGTAAAGTACACATCAATATAATGTATATCCAATGTACTTCTGTCGACCTTGCCAGCCTTCTCATCTACCAAGTATCTAGGGTAGTTCTGCTTCAGTGATTTTTCCCCTCATTACAGAAGCACTTAGTCTCGGGTTTGGGTTCAACCTTGGGTTTCTTCACTAGAGCAGCAACTGATTTGCCATATCATGAAGTATCCCTTCTTGCCCTTGCACTTCTTGAAACTAGTGGTTTCACTAACCATCAACAATTGATGCTCCTTCTTTATTTCTACTTTCGCAGTGTCAAACATCGCGAATATTTCAAGGATCATCATATCTATCCCTGATATGTTATAGTTCATCATGAAGCTCTAATAGCTTGGTGGCAATGACTTTGGAGAAACATCACTATCTCATCTGGAAGATTAACTCCCACTCGATTCAAGTGATTGTTATACCCAGTCAATCTAAGTACAAGCTCAACGATTGAGCTTTTCTCCCTTAGTTTGTAGGCTAAGAAACTCGTCAGAGGTCTCATACCTCTTGACATGGGCATGAGCCTGAAATCCCAATTTCAGCTCTTGGAACATCTCATATGTTCTGCAACATTTTAAAAATGTCTTCGGTGCCTCAATTCTAAACCATTTAACATTACCCACTGAACTATCACGTAGTCATCAAAACATGTATGTCAGATGTTCGCAACATCCACAAATGACGCTCGAGGTTCGGCACACCGAGCGGTGCATTAAGGACATAAGCCTTCTGTGCAGCAATGAGGACAATCCTCAGTTTACGGACCCAGTCCACATAATTGCTACTATTAACTTTCAACTAAATTTTCTCTAGGAACATATCTAAAACGGTAGAACTAAAGCGCGATCTACGACATAAATTTAAAAGACCTTTTGACTATGTTCAAGATAATTAAGTTCATCTAATGAACTCCCACTCAGATAGACATCCCTCTAGTCATCTAAGTGATACATGATCTGAGTCAACTAGGCCGTGTCCGATCATCACGTGAGACAGACTAGTCATCATCGGTGAACATCTTCATGTTGATCGTATCTACTACACGACTCATGTTCGACCTTTCGGTCTCTTGTGTTCCGAGGCCATGTCTGTACATGCTAGGCTCGTCAAGTCAACCTAACTGTTTCATGTGTGTAAATCTGGCTTACATCCGTTGTATGTGAACGTTAGAATCTATCACACCCAATCATCACGTGGTGCTTCGAAGCAACGATCTTTCGCAACGGTGCACAGTTAGGGGGAGCACTTTCTTGAAAATATTATGAGGGATCATCTTATTTACTACCGTCGCTCTAAGCAAATAAGATGCACAAACATGATAAACATCACATGCGATCAAATAGTGACATGATATGGCCAATATCATTTTGCTCCTTTTGATATCCATCTTCGGGGCTCCATGATCATCATCGTCACCGGCATGACACCATCATCTCCATCATCATGATCTCCATCATCGTGTCTCCATGAAGTTGTCTCGCCAACTATTACTTCTACTACTATGGCTAACGGTATAGAAATGAAGTAAAGTAATTACATGGCGTTATTCAGTGACACGCAGGTCATACAATAAATAAAGACAACTCCTATAGATCCTGCCGGTTGTCATACTCATCGACATGCAAGTCGTGATTCCTATTACAAGAATATGATCAAACTCATACATCACATATATTTCATTCATCACATCCTTCTTGGCCATATCACATCACACGGCATATGCTGCAAAAACAAGTTAGACGTCCTCTAATTGTTGTTGCAAGTTATTACGTGGCTGCTATAGGTTTCTAGCAAGAACGTTTCTTACCTACGCCAAAACCACAACGTGATATGCCAATTGCTATTTACCCTTCATAAGGACCCTTTTCATCAAATCCGATCCGACTAAAGTGGGAGAGACCGGTACCCGCTAGCCACCTTATGCAACAAGTGCATGTCAGTCGGTGGAACCTGTCTCACGTAAGTGTACGTGTAAGGTCGGTCCGGGCCGCTTCATCCCACAATACCGTCGAAACAAGATAGGACTAGTAACGGTAATCATATTGAATAAAATCAACGCCTACAACAACTTGTGTTCTACTCGTGCATAGAATCTACGCAGTAGACCTAGCTCTGATACCACTGTTGGGGAACGTAGCAAAAATTCAAAATTTTCTACGCATCACCAAGATCAATCTATGGAGATACTAGCAATGAGAAAGAGGGGGTGCATCTTCATACCCTTGAAGATCGCGATGCGGAAGCGTTACAAGAACGCGGTCGGTGGAGTCGTTCACGAAGCGATTCAGATCGCGACCGAATCCGATCTAAGCACCAAAGAACGGTGCCTCCACGTTCAACACACGTACAGCCCGGTGACGTCTCCCGTGCCTTGATCCAGCAAGGAGAGAGGGAGAGGATGGGGAAGACTCCGTCCAGTAGCAGCACAACGGCGTGGTGGTGATGGAGGAGCGTGGCACTCCAGCAAGGCTTCGCCAAGCACTGCGAGAGACGAGGAGGGAGAGGGGTAGGGCTGCGCCAGGGAGAGAAAACTCATGTTCTTGGCAGCCCCAAAACCTCCACTATTTATAGGGGAAGGGGAGAGGGGGCCGGCCCCCTCCAGATCCCATCTAGAGGGGAGGGGCGGCGGCCAGGAGGGGGAGACTTGCCCCCCAAGTAAGGTGGAGGCGCCCCCCTCCCCTAGGGTTTTCAACCCTAGGCGCCTTGGGCCCTTGGGGAGGGGCGCACCAGCCCACTAGGGGCTGGTTCCCTCCCATATTCAGCCCATTAAGCCCCGGGGGCAGGTGGCCCCACCCGGTGGACCTCCGGACACCTTTTGGTGGTCCCGGTACAATACTGATAACCCCCCAAACTATTCCGGTGACTGAAACTGGACTTCCCATATATAAATCTTTACCTCCGGACCATTCCGGAACTCCTCGTGACGTCCGAGATCTCATCCGGGACTCCGAACAACATTCGGTAACCACATACAAACTTTCTTTATAACCCTAGCGTTATCAAATCTTAAGTGTGTAGACCCTACGGGTTCGGGAACCATGCAGACATGACCGAGACATTCTCCGATCAATAACCAACAACGGGATCTGGATACCCATGTTTGCTCCCACATGTTCTACGATGATATCATCGGATGAACCACGATGTCAAGGATTCAAGCAATCCCGTATACAATTGCCTCTGTCAATCGGTACATTACTTGCCCGAGATTTGATCATCGGTATCCCAATACCTCGTTCAATCTCGTTACCGGCAAGTCACTTTACTCGTTCCATAATGCATGATCCCGTGACTAACTACTTAGTCACATTGAGCTCATTATGATGATGCATTACCGAGTGGGCCCAGAGATACCTCTCCGTCATACGGAGTGACAAATCTCAGTCTCGATTCGTGCCAACCGAACAGACACTTTGGGAGATACCTGTAATGCACCTTTATAGTCACCCAGTTATGTTGTGACGTTTGGTACACCCAAAGGACGCCTACGGTATCCGGGAGTTACACAATCTCATGGTCTAAGAAACTGATACTTGACATTAGAAAAGCTTTAGCAAACGAACTACACGATCTTGTGCTATGCTTAGGTTTGGGTCTTGTCCATCACATCATTCTCCTAATGATGTGATCTCGTTATCAATGACAATCCAATGTCCATGGTCAAAAAACCATAATCATCTATTGATCAACGAGCTAGTCAACTAGAGGCTCACTAGGGACATGTTGTGGTCTATGTATTCATACATGTATTACGGTTTCCAGTTGATACAATTTTAGCATGAACAATAGACAATTATCATGAACAAGGAAATATAATAATAACCATTTTATTATTGCCTCTAGGGCATATTTCCAACAAGTTTTTGTCATGCATGGCAATAAATATGATCATATATGATACTACTTTATGATACTATGCACTATGGAGGTAGTATCATACACTAGTATCATATGCATGATACTAGTATATGATACTCCCCACTATGACTGGCCTTATGCTATCGAACTGTCTAGTCTTAGTTTAATATTAATGTTGTCCTCTGTTGGCCTATGTATGTATGTGTTGATCGATGTTGCATGGCTTGTATGGATTTTAGAGCAACTCCAACGCATTGACCCAAACAGACACGCGTTTTGTCCGCTTTTTGTCAATTCAGGTTGGCTGCCTGCTCGTTGTCCGTCCCCTTTTACGTTTGGATTGGTCGTGCGCCCAACGCGCAGATGCATTTTCGTCCTCGCGGCCGGCATGCCGTGTTTTTTGCAAACATATGGAAATTTGACCCTAGTTTACATATTTCAAACCAAATACAAATATCGGTTGTCTGGCGGTGGCGACGCCGGTTCGTCCTTCACGCGGCACCCAATTTGGACGTCCTGGTCATGTCGGGGACGTCAGCTCCTCCTTGATGCGGCATCCGATCTGAACGTTACTGTGGTTGCGTAGAGGGACATCGTCTCCTCCTTCACGCGGCGGAGTGGAGACGCGATAGAGTGGCAGAGTGGAGACGCAATAGCGTGGCGGGGATGATGGTTCCTCCTTGTTGGAACGCGGCGGCGAGGGCGGTGTTGGATCACACTCCTGGAGCAACCACTCAGTAATGCTTCCGTCAAAGTGAGGAGACGCGATTGATACTGTAGCAGCGTCTGGCCCCCCTCGTTGCCGGAGGAGATGGCGATCTCCTCTTTGCCAGAGGAGTCGGTCGTCGTGGAGACCGAGGGCCCACGAAAGCGCAAGAAGTGGCATCATGAGCTTGATGAAGATCGACTGTTCTGCTGGCACGGAGAACCAAGATTTCAACATCGCTAGAGTTGGTGAGGCTTGGGGCGGAGGAGGGGCTCGGAGAGGAGGAGGTGTGGATTTGCATTGGCGGAGCACGGTTTATTTAGCCGCGGCGAGGCCATGCGAGCGGACGGCCAACCCGCTTCAATATGGCGTAGCGCCCGAGTTGGTTTCTTGGGGCGCGACATCCACATTGAAGAAACGACACTCGAGAGGTCGCGTCGTCAGCGCTGCCCTCCCATCCGGTCATGTCGCACATCGTCAATGTCGGCCGGTACGTGCTTTGGGCCGGCATGAGTGCAGCAAGGAAAACGACGCGTGCGTTGGATGAAAATGGTGGGAGAGGACGGAGGTTTTGTTAGGTGGGCTACGATATTCAGAAGCAGGCGTGGCAGTGGTCCAGATGTTCGCATAGCCCTCCCTACGATTTGCGGGTTCGTACCGCCGAATTGATCAATAAAGGCCATGCTAGATGGCAAAACATGTCTGGACCGCGTGATCCGAACAATTATGGGCGGTTTGAGAGTCGGCAAATGCCCTTAATCTTTTCTTCCATCTCAAGTAATACAAAGGATTACAAATTCAGCAAGCCGCTTTTTCCATGAGAAGAGGGCAAACTTAATCAAGTTCAAATTTGATGATGTCAGTTTGATCAATTTCAATGACATCAAAGCAAATCTGAAGATAACAAGAGAGGGGCAGAGACTTACGTACGAGATTGACGAGCAGAGTGGCAAAGTGAAAGCTTGATCAACTTCAAAACAAATCAGATGATAGCAGTTCAATCAATTCCACTGCTCCGTCGACCTCCCTCCGTCGACCTCGCGTCCACTTCAGCGGTCAATTCCACTGCGCGTGGACTGCGCGTTTCTGTCGTCATCGCGCCGTATACGTCCGAGGATCTCGTCTAAAAAATGACTCCACACCTCCTTAATTCTGTCCACCGAACCTCGTTCCCCTCCCAGCTCCATCGCCACAGACTGGAATCCACTCCACTCGCACTCAAGCGCACACCACACCCCATGGCTCTCAACGGCGGCGGCGCCGCCACTGCAGCGTGCATCCTCGTCCTCCTAGCACTCGCCGGCGCCGCTGGGGCAACCTTCTCGGCGCCGCCGCCGGTGGACTGCTCGGCATTGTTGGCTGGCCTCGCAGACTGCCTCGACTTTGTGTCGCCCAGCAGCAAGTCGAGTCAGCCTTCCAAGGCCTGCTGCGGGGAGGTGAAGACCTCCGTCGGCAGCCCCGCCGTCGTGGACTGCGTCTGCGCCGCCATGTTCTCGAAGCTGACCCAGTTACCGATCAACAGGACACGGGTGTACGCTCTCCCCGACGCCTGCGGCACACCCGCCTCCCTATTGAACAGGTGCCATGGTGAGCACCGTGCCTTTTCTCACTTCCTCCATAATCTTCTTGTCCTGAGTTTGGCTAGAATCTGCTTCTCTTTTTTACATCAAGAAACTAGAACTAAATCGTGTTGTTTTACTAGGAAGTTTATCATTAGTTTAATTCCTGTGTGGGATTTACGATAAAAGATCTAGATTTGTGTTAGAGCATCTACGACTGCAATGCACAAATCTGACCACCTCTATGTCCGCGGGCGGATCCGTAAATAGGAGCCAACCAACCCCCTATATGTCCTCCCTGCAATCACATTCTTCACTTGCATAATCTCAAATCCATGCAACCGCATTCACGACCATTTGACAATACGAATACACGTACCAATGATTATATCACACAATTAAAATTCGGGACGATGGCTGGGTCCGGGGCGACAAGGACAATAGTGGGTAGTTTGCGGCCGATGGTGGTGGTGTTGTGGGTTGGGAACGTCGGCGGAGCTAGGATGACGGCGGCGGCGAAGCGAGGGAAGGGGTGGCATGGACGAGATAGAAGAGGGCAGGCCGAGCAAGGGTAGGGGATGATTTAGAGAGATATGGGATAAATCTGACCTATCAGATCCGACATGACAGGCGCTTTCGAGCGTCCCCATATTCACCCCACATACAGACTAGATTTGAGGGGTGGCAGACAGCCCGAACATTTGGGGGGAAAGTGTGTGTGTGTTCGAGCGGTGGCATTTTGTGTGTGTATATGCACTCTAAAACTTGTTGATGGATTCTTAAATGGCGTACGATCGATGATTGAGCGAGATCTCGTTCCGGTCACGAAACATTTTTTATTATACGACCGGGAGAGCTTGTTCTCATGAAAGAACGGATGCATCCTCCCCCAAAATGGCACCCCACCCCATTTGCCCTGCACCGACAAACCGGTCAATGCTTGTGCCCAACCAAGCCAATCACAACAATTCATCCTCTTTCGTCGAGTAGGTGGCTCTTCTCCTTTTCTTTGTTTGCACATCGAGCATTGGCGAGTATTGATCCTCCACTCTTCAAAATTCTCCATCATCGTTGATGATATTCATCATCCCATGTTCAGTCGCCATCGAGCTTGGGTGGGGTGGGGGTCTTGCTGAACAATGTCCAGGTACCCGTGAACGAGGGCTTCTCCAACGGTAACCATGACTGGACGGGCTGCGACGACTCGATGAAGTTGTAATAATTGGTGAGGTCCCTGGTGAATGGCCGAGATCCGACGAAGTGGGTTGAAGCGCCAGACTGTTGGGTGGCTGTCAACCGATATTGGGTAGACGCGGAATAGTAGGGCAATGCATACTGGGTGGGCCAGGGAAACGCGTATCCAAGTACACGACAATGTGGCGTGCAAGATGAGCTGGCACTCGAGCCGCCACACCTTCTCCCTCTCGCGACTCTATATGTTTGACAAAGATGTGTTCGACGTGGAGTCGGCGTACGCGCACGGTGGCTATGCCGGGACCTCGAAGATGTTGATGGTTCGTCGGGCCAGAGAGATCCATTACAGCGGCAGATGGCAGGGACAAAGTCACGGCGGAGGCGGGGGCGTTCGAGCTGGATTTGGCGGCAACAGGAGGGGGGAAGGGGGGCAGGCACGAGAAGACGGTGGAGGGGGTGTGAAAGCTATGTGATCTAGAGTTTTGATTAGGGTGCTCGGAGTCCGATGTAGCAAACGTCTGAAAAAAACTTACTCCACCCCTCGATTTGGAGCCGGCTTGAGAGATTTCGGTTCGGATACGTCTGACTAAAGTTAAGGGTCCGCGTTACATGCTAAAAGTGTTTGGACCCTCCCATCTGAATATTCAAGGTTGGAATAGGGGCCCACATTGGATACGGGACCAATCCACATACGACACAACTTATTTAGTAAACGATTTGACTTTATTAATAAATCTGACAAAGTACATCAAATCGAACAAAAACGAGTCAACAAAGGACCAGGATAAAACATAAAGTCACATCAAAGTCTTCTGTGGTCATTGACCCTAGATCCATCTCTTGCATGTCAGACTTTTCTCCATCCATCCTACGAAGAAACTACAGAAGACCAAACATGCACAAGCTTGATTAATCTCAAAGGTCCGCATGAGGCCCTCACCCCAAACAGGTGACAACCTAAAATTGTTAAATGCACTATGGCAAGGACACACCCCTTGCAAGATAGGTTATCGAACTGTTGCTTCATCGTCATATTGCCGAGGAAGAAGACTGGGCGCACAAAAGAACAAATCAACATACCCAATGGCAAGAGCATGCTTGACAATATTATCACCACCACCATAGTCAAGATAGTTTGAAGCAGCGACGATCCGCGAGAATGGGACCACCGACATGCGGGAGCAAAAGCCATAGGCACTCTGGTGTAAGTCGCGTCGGCCACGACAACCACACCAGGACGGGGATAGAACCATGGAACTTGTATTTTGCACGACACTGCCTCTATTATTGAAACTTTTCCGCCAATTCTCAAAGAAAAACATTATCGCCAAAGACTTAAAAATCAAGCATAGATATTAGATAAAAAGCAAAATAGACTCTAAGCGTTTTTTTAGAAAAGGTTGTTACGTGTTCATAATAAGAACAATTGTCCTGATAAAATTGCAGAAATGACCCCAAAATAAAAAATAATACAATCAAGTCCTCAGAGGTTCCTCTACACAGAAAAGCAACCATCCACCATCGTCACCCACTGTCGACGAAATACCGCCGGAGTGGATGGAGATGAAGATCCATCGCAACCAAATCCGAAGAAGCACCGTCGCAACCAGAGTCGCTTTATGAGCCGAAGAACACATCCACCGCGAATGGTAGAACAATTTCCAGTCTGTAGTTTCCCCACCTCAAGAAGACCGAAAAGACGACTGAAGGCCAGAGGACCAGCAAAAGTCACGAACCCAAGTCGTCGGCGGCTAGGGCTTTTCTACGTGTACGACGGTTTTTAGTCCCACATTCATACTACAAAAGATAATCAAACGGTCCTACTAAAAAGAAAAATCAAATGGTTGGGCCCCACCGTCGCCGTAGCCCATCCGCCACTTAAAAAATGACCCATACACCCCTCCTCAATTCCGTCCAACAAACCTCTTTCCCCTCCCCGCATCCCAAGCCTCCCAGCTCCATCGCCACACGCTCGAACCCACTCCTCACGCTCAAGCGCACACCGCACCAACCAGCGCAGCCATGGCTCTCACCGGCGGCGTCGCCACCACCGCAGCGTGCATCCTCGTCCTCCTCGCGCTCGCCGACGCCGCGGGGGCGGCCACCCGGGCGCCGGCGCCCGCGCCGGCGCAGGACTGCACGGAGGCGTTGACTAGCCTCGCAGTCTGCCTCGACTATGTGTTGCCCGACAGCAAGTCGGCCCGGCCTACCAAGGCCTGCTGCACGGAGGTGAAGACCGCCGTCGGCACCCCCGCCACCGTGAAGTGCCTCTGCGCTGCCATGGACGCCAAGACAACTCCGATACCGATCAACATGACACGCGTGCTCGCCCTCCCCACCGCCTGCGGCCAATCCGCCTCTGTCTTGAGCAAGTGCCACGGTGAGCACCGTGCCTTTTCTCACCTTTTCTATAATCTTCTTGTCCTGGGTCTGCCGGTCTGGCTAGAACCCGCTTCCATTTTTTACACCAAGAAACAAGACCTTCTTGTTCCACTAGGAAGTTTGTCATTTCTTTCGGTTCATATGTGAGATTTACGATGAAAGATCTCGATTTGTATTGGAAATTTTTGGCTGGGTATTGACCTTCTTCACCTCTTGTTTGCTTGCAGCTGCGGCTCCTGCTGAAGGTAACACATTCTTCTCTACACATCATCGTCTTTGTATTTCATTCTTTGATGCATGCTCGTTTCTTGTTTCTGTTGTCTTGTTCTCTTTCGTACCATGATTTGCATCTGTCGCAGTACTACATATGCTCGGTAAAATGATGACGATGAACTCACACATCGTATTTGTGCGCTTAATTTGAGAGTCTGAACAAACAGAAGCTTCTTTAGTTGCATATGAAATTTAACTGAAAAAATCTCTGCTAGTTGTCTTTCTACTAAAAGTTGACTCTAACCCTTGTGTTTCCACTAAAAGTCGATCCATAAAATCAAAAGGAACATCGTTATTTTATAAAAATACTCTCCATTTGGTCCACAAGAATGGCATAAAAATGGGGCCGCCGCAGTGTTCGTCGTCCGTGAACACAGCTGTATATTATTTTTTGTGAGCTTTTCCGTTGGCTTGTATCCTTGCGAGCCATTGCATGTGCGCTCTGAGCCTGAGGCCTGGCCAGTCAAAAGGTACGGACAAGAGCATATAGGCTAAAAGAAACTTTTTTGCTTGGAAAAATCACAAGTAGCTAAAAGAAATTTGGACGAGGCAGTCACATGCTGCGATAGACAAAACCCATACCCCTGGTCTCGTAGTACCTCCCGAGTCATTTTACTCCGCATCTAAGATTTATTTAAAATCAAACTTTGTAATGTTTGATCAACTTTATAGAAAAAAAATAGCAACATTCACAATACAAAATCAACATCGTTAGATCCATCATGAATTTAAATTTTACATTTTATAACTTTAGAATTACGAAGTTTGACTCCAGACAAGTCTTATATGCCGAGTAAAAAGGTCAGGAAGGAAAATGTGCATCGGCAATTCATTTCTTAGCCGTTTTTCAGAAGCACAAATGTTGAAATTTCAAGGTCTTCCTCGTGTACAGTATTTTTATTTTGGTTGTACAAAGAAATCGTTTGTTTCTGGCAGGTAATCCGTTACTGTTCGTGAGACCACATTGCGATGCACATGTTGCCACTAGTCCACTAGTATCCGGGGAATGCCCCATCAGGGCCACCACTAGACATTTCCAGCTATAGTTGCCTATGTGGTGCCTGCTTCCGTGGTCTCATTGAAGAGAGCGTAGCAAGCTGACAATTGTGTAGTTAACAGCTATTCTGATAGCTACAACAACAATGATACCTGTCGAGACAATTTTTTACATTGGAGTAGATGTTTTATATGCCCGTATAAATCCCTTACAATCCTTTTGTCACTGCAGCACCGGCGCCTTCAGCATCCAGTGGCGGCACGACCGCTTCACCACCAAAGGCGAATGCGGCGGCGAGGTCTCCCGGCGGCCCCGCAACCATTATCCTCGCAACCGTGGCGACTTCGCTGCTCGCCTTCTATTACGTCTGAGGGCCGACATTTCTGCCTCACGTGTTATGTTGCACAGACCTTGTGACTCTGTGTTGTGCGGTGTTGTAATCTGAGTTTACTTTGTTCATCGGGATGGGCTCTGAGTTACAGTTATTATCATGCACCGTGGACTGAATATTGAGTAGTAAATTGCCATGTACCGTGCACTGATTATTGAGAAGCTATGACACTGTTGACTTTGAAATGCGCAGATGATCCGCTACGAACTACTACTACCTCCGTCCTGCTTTACTAGGGTTTTTATCTGACCATAATTTTCAATGATATTATTTTTGCTACTTATAACGTTATTTTATTAGTTAAAATCATAGTCAAAATATAACCCAAAATATGAAGGTGGAGGTAGTACGGTAGGAAGGAGTCTGGACTCTAGATGATCTGATACCGATTATACATGGTCTCTCCGACAACATTACTCCTATAAAGAATGACGAAGTACCTGCCTCTTGGGGGCATCCTTGCTTGCGAGTGCCCCTCCACGCCATTTGATCTGTGCGCGTTGATGCCGGTCTAGCGCCCTCCCCGCTGCGCGATCAGGTTATTCTTTGCCTCACCTTCCCGCCGATTTTAGGGGCCCATGGGCCACGGGTGCACTCGGGGTCACATTTTTGTGGCATATTATGTCTTTCCATTGCGTATGCATTTTCTAGGTTGGGTAAGAGCGAGTGCCGTTTTATCCTAAGGATGACTCGGAGGTGGATGACTGGAGGCGGCTGCTTGGCATGAGTTGAATCATTTGTTTATCCCCATCCAGGTGCGGGGTGTACCTGGCTCGATTTGTGGTGTCTCGATGTTTCATGGACGCATGCCACTGAGACTGCCCCTTGAAGGGATGGCGGGGAGGGTGCTCGTTTTGCGCTAATCGGATGGGATTGTTGGGGAGGTTATTCGGCTTGTGCTAGTCGGGGTTCGGCGGGACGTGCCTCGTGGGCGGATCGTTCGACTGCACTTTTCTGTTGCATTGCCCAGCCAGTGGGTGCATTATGTGTTGCGTTGATACAGTGTTTGTCTGTGTTGTTTGTACATCGCTTTTGGATGTTCTTTCTCTAGTACTGGCGCTGTGTCCACGTATTTCAGCATGTGAGGTGAGTTTAATGGTCTTGGTTGCCTCTATGGTCTCGTTGCTCATGCGTTTTTTTTTTGTTTCCTTTACATTTGCTGCTTTATGCTGCACGATCAGATGCCATGATTTTTGGATTATGCTCAGTACTTTTGACTTTTGGATTATGTCTGTCTTTTTCTAGGTTTTCTTCAAGAATTTTTTAGGTGTCTTTTCGTAGCGTGAAGCACAACTGTGCTTTCCTAAAAGAGAAGAAAACACAATTGTGCTTCCCAAAAATGAAAAGAACATATGTGCCTCCATAAGAAGCACATTTGTGCTGCCTGACTGTGCTTCCCCTTCCGTGAGAAGCAGAGTTGTTCTTCCCAAAAACGTGAAAAGAATAAGTGTTCTACATGGTGAAGCACTACTCATGAACATATTTTCAGATTGACGAACATTTTTTGAATTTGTGAACTTGGGGGGGGGGGGGGGGGGTCATGAGCATGTTTTTCAAGAACTTTTTGAATTCATGACAATTTTTAGTCCTTTATTTTTTATTCCGTACTCCCTCTGTCCGAAAAAACTTGTCCCAAACTCGTCCATTTGAGGAACAAGCTTTTTTGGAAGGAGAGAGTAAAACATATTTTCAAATTAAGGAACCATTTTTGAATTGATGAAATTTTCAAACTCACATTTTTTTACATTTATGATCTTCCCGATTCAGAATATTTTTCAAATTCATGAACATTTTTACAATTCATGAATAATTTAATTGGAGTACTTTTTTCCCAAAATTGTAGAACATTTTTTGAATTCATGAATATTTTTTCAAATTCTTAATTTTTTGAATTAACGAGCATTTTGAAACTCACGGACTGTTTTTGAGTTTGCGAGATTTTTTCTCATTAATGAACAATTTCTTAAATTGCCACACATTTTTTAAATTCGTGAACATTTTTATTTCATAAATAATTCTAAATTCATGAACATTTATCAATTTAAAATGGGGAAAACTCGACATAAAAAGTTGAAAAATTTTGGAACTTTTTTATATTTAAAACTAATGAATTAATATACAAGTTAGAAATGAACAATAGGAAAAGAAAACAGCAAACCGTGCTAGTGATCGGACGTGCCGATGGCGCCTTCAGCATTATAGCAGTTTTACATGTCCGTACAAAGTCTCTTCACAATCCTTCTGTCACTGCAGCACCGGCGCCTTCAGCATCCACTGGCGGCGCGATCGCTTCACCACCGAAGGTGAATGTGGCGGCGGGGTCCCCCGACGGCTCCGCAACCATTCTCCTGGCAACCGTGGCGACTTCGCTTCTCGCCTTCTATTACCTCTGACGGCCGACATCTCAGCCTCTCTCACGTGTTATGTTGCACACACCTTGTGACTGTGTTGAGCGGTGTTGTAATATGAGTTTACTCTGTTCATCGGGACGGCCTCTCAGTTACTGTTAGTATGATGTACCGTGGACTGAATATTCAGTACGTAGTAAATTGCCATGTACCGTGCACTGAATATTGAGAAGTCGTTGCTAGTTATGACAGTTTGTTGACTTTGGAATGTGTAGATGACTTTGTTGACTTTGAAATGTGCAAATGATCCGCTACGAACTTTTTTGGGTTACGAACATGTTGTTCATGAACTTTTTTGAATTCATGTACACTTTTTAGACTAGCCACAATGATGAGTAACATACATTAGTAACATACACATATCCCTAGACTATATTACTACCTTCATAATGGATAGTAACATAATGATGCTAACATGCAAAACTTCATTTATTAGGTTATAGACTCATGTTGCATTTTGAAACTCACGGACTGTTTTTGAGTTTGCGAGATTTTTTCTCATTAATGAACAATTTCTTAAATTGCCACACATTTTTTAAATTCGTGAACATTTTTATTTCATAAATAATTCTAAATTCATGAACATTTATCAATTTAAAATGGGGAAAACTCGACATAAAAAGTTGAAAATTTTTGGAACTTTTTTATATTTAAAACTAATGAATTAATATACAAGTTAGAAATGAACAATAGGAAAAGAAAACAGCAAACCGTGTTAGCGACCGGACATGCAAATGTGCCGGCCCAGCCCAGGAGGGCGTGACGCTCTCACCTAGCGATGTGAATTGTCATAACTAGCAATGCGAGACATGGAGCTATCATTACTGAAATAAATCATAGGGCTTTCAATTTTACCTGTAATTTTACTTTTGAAAGTACAACGACGGACCATGATGCCGATAGACTAACCAAATTTGCTCACTCTTTGAATCAGGGGAGGCACATGTGGATGTCGATCCCGCACAATCCGTTTTGTATGCCACAACTTGTGGATTTTGAGTGAATAGAAACTTGGTTGAACCCTAAAAAAAAAGCCTAGCGATGCGAATTGCTAAAAAAAAGTTACTAAATAAATAAAAAAATGCTAAAGAAAAAACCCTAGCGATGCGAGTCTCCTAAAAAAAACAAAAAACAAAAAACCCTAGCGATGCGAGCGTGCTGGTCGCGTGAAGCGTTATACAGCACCTCCCGATCCCATCACCAATCTCTACCCTGCCCCGGTGCTATCTCCAGTACAACTCCGCCGCCCTCCCCGTGGATCTGCTGCTTCATATTCGCCCGGCTTGACCAAAAGGCAACCCGATGAGTTGACAGACCATAGGCCGATGAGTTGAATTCTACTCTAATTCTACTCAGGAAATCTGCTTCCATTAATCCATCGGCAGCGGCGACAAGGTGATTCAACCTGGAGCTATGGGCGTCCGGCGGTTTCTGAATCTGTTCGCGGCGAACCGCCCGGGCTGCATGTATTCGCTGCGCCGCTTCGATCTGTCGCGCAACCAGTTCTTCTACACGACACCGGAAGAAGTAGCTCTGCATGGGCGAGTCCTGCCGCGGATACAAAGAGATTCTGCATCATATTTATCCCTGAAAAAGGCCTGCGGCAGGGTCAAGAAGCAGCAAGCCTCGGAGATCGGGACGATCCGGTTGCCGGCACGACTCTTCAACACGCGGCCGGCGCCATACCCGAAGCCTAAGTGCGACGAGCTCAGAATGGACGCGTTCGCTCTCTCGGAGCGTAGCATCGTGTTCGCGGATCGCCAGAGGCACGTCTTCACCTACGAGACCGACTCGGACTGCCTCGTCACCATGCCGGGCCTCCACGCTCCCAAGGATGATCCGTTGGCCCTCTCTGTTCCACGGCCCGGAGGCGGGGAAATAGAGGCTGCTCCGTCCCGGGAAGAGCTTCCAGTTCGAGGCCCTTGTCTCCCGCCAGCACTACAATGAGTACCATCCCTGCCGGACATGGCAATGTGAGGAGCTCCCGCTGCCGCCCCTGGAAGAAGATTAGAAGAAGTATACCTCGGCACTGTCGCGGTGGTGGGCAACGTCATCTGCAGATCACTTTGGCACCTACTGCTTTGACACGGTGTCGGTGAGCCAGTCCTGGAGCCGCGCCGGTGACTGGGTGCTGCCCTTCTTTGGCACCGCCGAGTATGTCCCCGAGCTCAACCTCTGGTTTGGCGTCTCTGATCAAGGGGCGAGTCTAGGTAGCGGCCGGCTGCTCGCTGGGCTTTGCGAGCGGCCGGCCTAAAAGGAAACTTTTGGTCCCCCAACTCCAGAAAAGGAAACACCAGCTCACCCACGCCATGAAAGGCATCCCGACTCCCAGCCCACTTCCAGCACGTGAGCCCCGATCACGTGCACAGCATAAGACATGCCCAAGGCCCTCCCAGTCCATATGTGTGAACGTATTTAATTTGGGTTTTAGAATTTTAAAAAGCCATAACTTTTAAACCAAACATCAAAAATAAGATCCATTTTCACTGTCAGAATCCTCGCGACGTGCTTTTCGAAACTAGATCCTGCATGAGTATGTTTTGACGAATTTTTTTGTGTGCAACTTATGCCCCGTTTTGTGCAACTGTCTAACATTCGATGTGCAACTAAATGATAGTCCATGTGCAACTTTCTTCCTACTCATGGACGTGTAGTTTTCACTTGGAGGGAGTAGCAACAGTAATCTGATGTCTGTGTAATTAAACACCAGTCTTTGCAACTAGATCTGGTAGCAAAACCAACTTCTATCTGGATGTGTGCAAATAGACACAAGGAAGTAGTTCTGTAAAAAAGTGTGCAACAAACAGCTCAGACCAGAAACATGGTGTGGATGTACTGTTTGTGCAAAAGGAGTACATATTTTGTGCAACCAAATCATGGATCCAAGCCAAAGGTGATTAGTTAACACTGCATACAAAATATTTGTTCTTCTTCAGAAAAACTGAATAAAAAAGGCTGACGACGCCAACTTATATTATGTTAGTTGTGCAACTACAAAATGCAGAGGATGTCAACTAGTTAGATGCTATTGTGTAACTAGAAAATGCTCAGGATGCCAACTAATTAAATACTCCTGTGCAACTAGAAAGGCTGAGGATGCCAAATCATTAGATACTCTTGGGCAACCCTCAAAAATTTGAAGATGGGACTAAAAAATAGTTTTCTTGTGGCTGAGGATGTCAATTAGTAGGATACTGTTTGTGCAAGTAGAAATGCTAAGGACGCCAACTAATTGAATACTCGTGTGCAACTATAAATCTTGAGGATGCCAATTAATTAGATACTCTTGGAAAAAGAACTATTCAGCACTTGCATGACCAATCAAAAAATTGCACATTCACCTGAGGGTGTCAATGCAGCTACAAAAATACTAGGATGTCAACTAGTTGGATGGTATTGTGCAACTAGAAATACTGAGGATGCCAATTATCAGGTACTCTTGTGCAACTAGAAAAGACCGAGGATGCCAACTCATTTATATACTCTTTAGGACACATCATCATCATCTCCATCCCCGTCATTATCAGCGCCACGTGGTTGTCGCTTAGCTGCCCGTTTTGAATTCCGCCAAGAGGTCCTATTTGGAGAACCCTACAATGAATAAAAAATATTGAACTACAAAGAGGGTAAAAGAAAAGAGTATAAATAAATGGCCATAGGATAAAAGAAAAAGAAAATATGAGCCTCGGTTTCACTATCAAGCACATTTCCTCTGGTTGCACAGTAATGTATCCCTAGTTGCGCAGGATCCCAGACCCCAGTGAACTAAAATAAAATTAGTTGCCTAGTTTGCTTACAAATTTGGGATAGATTGCACAGGGATGCTCCTCAAGTTGCACAGAACTGACACCAAAAACTGATATACAGAGAACGAGAATTATTTGCGTAGTTTGCTTACAAATTGGGCTACAAAGATATGATAGATTGCTAAGGAACCCCTAGTTGCAGAGAACTAACATAAAAAAACTGATATTCAGAGAATAAAATTTATTTTGCCTAGTTTGCTTACAAAATTTGGCTACCAGATGTAATAGATTGCATAGGAAGGCATCCTAGTTGCACAGAGAAGCGCCCCTACTTGCACAGAACTAACAACAAAAAACTGACTTAAAAATTTGGCTAGTGGCTATGATAAATTGCATAGGAACAGGGCCCTAGTTGTAAAAAAACAGACTAACTACACATAGCAATTCCTCTTAAAATCAGCAAAAATCATGCGAAAAGCACCTGGGGCTAATGCTCTACCTTCCCCTAGCAGATCAACTACCAATCCGCCACCATAGCGAAGCTTGCACGCTGCATCCCTGTAGTCCGACCCCAGCCACCATGGATCCGACCACCACGCCCTTGTACTACACAACAAGGCCGGCGGCGGAAACCCCTGCTGCTGACTTCTCCATCCCGTCCACGCTCCTTTTCCACATCCATGACCACGATGCTTGCACGCCACCGCCCCATCCTCCACGCGTGACCACGACAGATCCGGTCACCCGCGCTCTTTCCCCCATCCCAGCCTGTTGGATCGATGGATCCGGAGAGAGATGGTCTCCTACCTGTATGTCCCCTCCCAAGAGCTCTGACGATGCCCCCTTAGGAAAGTGGACAGTGGAGGAGGAGACGGCGGCGATGCTTCTCCGGCTCCACGGCCCCGGCTGATCTGCTCAGCCTACACCGCCGGATCCGCCGCATCTCCCTCGACCTCCGGGAGCGTCGATGCCGGGAGGAGGAACAGGGCGGTAGCCACATCGCCGGGAGGAGGAGCTCGGCGGAAGGGCGCGTGGCCTGGAGAAGGAGCAGGAGGCGGGCGCGTGGCCTGGAGAAGGGGCAGGAGGCGGCCGGGTCGCAGGGAGGTGAGCAGCAGTGCGGGGCGGCAGGTAGTCGGAGGTGGGACGAATGGATAAGATGCAAGAGGTGGACGAGCGCGTGTGCTGATTTGTCGGTAGCGAGGCCGCTCGGGGCAAAGAAACAGTCTCCCGACAAAATAGCACCCGACTCTCGTGGGCCACACGATTCGCACGGAACGAGCGGTCAAGGCGCGGCCACTCGGTTCGACGGAATAGTGCGTGTGCACTTTTAAGATTTCAGGCTGATCAAGACTACCACTTGCCTTGCGCGGCCGATCTCTCACCCGTCCTCACAGGGCAGCGGCCGGAGCCGGGCTTGATCTGGGCGGACAATTACCTGCCGGAGGAGTGCCATCATAGTGGCATCATAGCGGCCAAAATGGTCAGCCTGGGTTCTGGCAGGTTTTGCATCATCAGGTTCCTTGAAACTTGGTTACCCAGCCTCGATACTGAGCAGGTATTTGTGGACAAACAGTGCGCTATCTTCACGAGTACTCCCTTCGTTCGAAAATACTTGTCATCAAAATGAATAAAATAGGATGTATCTAGAACTAATATACATCTAGATACATCCCCTTTTATTCATTTTGATGCCAAGTATTTCCGGACAGAGGGAGTATTTGGCAAAAAACTGCCACATTAGGGGTTATCGTCTCACAGAACTACCACATTCAAAAAAGTGACTGATAACTAACAATTTTTTTAAGTTTTGACTAAAAACTACCACTTTTGAAAAATGACCGGTTTAGACGATTTAAAAACGTTTATGACATGCGGGACCCACTCGTCAGGGGTGACGTGGCGGCACGGTCAACCTTGTTTATTTTGACCGTTAAGTTGAGCTTTATGACAAGTGGGGCCCACATGGTATTCTTCTTCCTCCTCTCTATATCTTCCTTTGGCATTTTACCAAACACCTCCTGTGCATGGGAGGGAAGCGGGTCAACTCCGGTGACGCGCCCGCCGGGAAAACGCCCCCGTCGCTCCTGACCGAGGAAGATGGTCCAGAGGACGCCCCATCCTCGCGCGCCCATGCCCCATCCTCGCGCACCCAGGACAACAGCGAGGTGCGCGCCTCACCTGCCCGAGGTGCTTCGCCAAGGTGCTGGCACGTGCTGCAGAAGCTGCTCGTTGTGGTGCTTGCGCACTGTGGCCGAGCCTCGTGGAGGGCGGGAGCCTCAATGTCTCGTTCCAACGGAAGGGGAGGAGGGTGTTGCGGAGCTCTGGCTCACCCGCGGTCGTCGCAGGAGGCGAGAGGAGGCTGGAGCTGTGCTGCTGCTGCTTGCAGCCGCTGCTACTGCTCCTATGCTGGAGGATGTTGCGGTGGTCTTTTTGGAGGTGGCAGCGAAGGACACGGCTTCGACGGTCAAAACACGGCAGTGGCCACGGCCTTGGCGAGCACCCCGGACACCTCGACCTCCGCCGCGCTGTTGGACGCGGAGGGCATGGGGAACTTGACCGTGGTGTGGACAGAGGCGGAGAGGTGGGCCAGGTCCTTTTCGGCGTGACGCAGGGACCGAACCGCGAATGCGAGCCTGTTGCCGTCTCGGCGCCGGAGTGCGACCTGCGGCTCGGCGGGCGAGGCACAGGCGGTAAAGTCGAGCGAGCAAATGGTCTAACAATGAGCGGCATCAAACCCAGATTAGTGTGGTCCCTCAAGGAATCTAACACGCACTGGGTAGAGGAGCTCGACTCCGTACTCTGGGGGCTGCGGACCACTCCGAATCGCACAACCGGATTCACACCATTCTTTATGGTATACGGCACAGAGGCAGTTCTGCCCTGCGACATAATTCATGACTCACCTCGCGTGCGCATGTACGAAGAAAGAGAAGCCGAACTCGATCGGCAGGACAGCTTGGACGCCTTGGAGGAGGAGCGTGGCGTGGCAAAAGCCCGTTCAACATTCTACCAACAGCAGGCTCAAAGATATCAAAGCAGAGAAGTACGGGCCAAAACTTACAATGTTGGCGAATTAGTTCTACGCCTGCCGGACAAGAAAAAGGACAAACTCAAGCCCAAATGGGAAGGTCCCTTCATAATTGACCAAGTCCTGACTGATGGAGCGTACCGTCTGCGAGATGCATCGGATAACCGACTCGAGCCGAACCCATGGAACGCAGCCCGTCTCCGAAGATTCTACGCCTAGCGCCGGACTCTGTGTTCGTCTCCTTCCTCTGTCTATTTATTATACATTAGTTGTCTTATATTTCTATACTTCTCCCTTCTTTTCTCTTACAGCCTTTAAGGGCTCGTTCGTGCCTTGTTCGCACACAATTGACGCGCTATCCGTGCTCATCATACCTGGGGGCTTCTTTAACAGAAGCTGGTTTATACGGGCCTCATGCCCAACATATGTGTCACACTTCCGCATGTACCTTTTATTCACCACTATATGCATCGATATGACTTAAGTTTTGGCCAAGCTGGGTTGCCTGGCTCCTATGCTTACCTCTACGTTCCCGATTGTTCGGCTAGGCGGTAAAGGGAGCACCTCTGCGATTGTTACTGCCGGGTCAGCCGGATGTGTACCTCAGACTGGGTGAAGCCGAAAGCTAGCGTTCTTAAGGGAATATTCGGTCGGTGAACTAAAGATGATTTCTTACTCGTTTATTTATCCGCCCCCAGATGCTTTTTTGCCTTTTTTGCAGTCCGGACATGCACTTTAGGGCATGCCTCCCAGGGAAAGGAACCCCTAACGGAACTATTCTCCCTGGAAGATGTTTCTTACTAACCATGTAATATAACATAACTAGTTGGGCACTTGTCTGTTCAAGCACTAATGGCCCCTACGCCTGGTCTCCACGCATGCCCCGGTTCTTACATAACCGAGAGGGTATTCGGACACACTCCGGACTATCAGGTCCAGAGGTTGAAGCGAAAAGGTCCGCCATGACAAATGATCTATAATCCGGCTAGAAGGCATTTTATATTTCATCTTAAATTACATAGTCAATTTGACCGGGTATACTCCTCTTCAATACCATCCAACAGGCTGTCTAGTTTACAGTCCTGTTGGGAATATTTGGCGGCCAACTTTACCTGGCCGTACACTAAACTCACAGGGATCTCCTTCCCATCAGGCCCCACAGGTCCGACCTCGGTCATGTGGTTTGGGTCGGCCTTCGTGTACCGCGTCTTCACCATGGCCCAGGCCTCCCTGGCGCCTTGACGGCAGACCGATATCTTCCATAATCAGAAGCACCGCCGCGCTCCCTTTAGCTTCTCTGCAAGCTCTCCAAGGCCTTCGGGCATGGAGACGGATGTCCACAAGGCCTGGACGACGCCTTGCATTACCTGCCGAACTCGTTCGTGCAGTTGTAAGAGCTAGGGAAGAAGGTCACCCGTAGAATCGGGCATTTCCTCGGCAGGCCGACCTGTCAGCATACCTACAGACATAACTCTGTCAATCGACTTCCTCGCCGAACTCTTTTTCGAAGTTCGTTCAAGCACCACTAAAAATGCCGCGTCGAAGCCGCTGATTCTCCTTCATGGAGTCCGACAGCTGAGCACGAACATCCTTTAGTTCCTCGCCCAGCTGGGTGTTGGCATCTTGGAGCTTATTCTTCTCTTGCCTCACCCTCGTAAGCACGCTCTCGCCGGCCTTTAACCGGCGCAAGAGTTGTTGCTTGTCCGGATCCACTCCGGCGCCATCTGCAATGTTATTGTCAGATTTGCACACATGCCGCCCTGCACAACATACTTATCTTTCAAAGCATATATTACCAGAGGGGGTCTCCTTGGTCTCCCCCGCCGCGGCTAGTGCGGCCTCAAGTTGGGCTTTGCACTCTTCCAGCTCCTGGGACAGTTGGGTATTCTTTTCTGTAAGATCCTGCATAACAAATGATCCTTAAATCAGTTATTCTAACTGTTTCAAGTCTCGGGGGCTACTGACATATATAACCATCAAATTTTCTCACCCGTATGTCTTTTACATACTGCTCTGTGGCTTTGGCTAGACCATTTTGAGCGGCACGGAGGTACGCATCTCCCGTGTTAAAGGCATCCAATGCCTCCTGGGAGAAACAAGCATCACGAAGAACAGTCCGGCGACGCCTGTGGTTCATGGCACTCTCCACCTCAGAATTGGTGGCAGACAGCCCATCCGCATCCTCTGTCGGAGGAGCGCCCGGTGCGCGCCTCGTGTTCGCCTCCGCTTCCGGACCCGGCCTTGGAGCCTGGCCGGTGGAGGCGCGATTGGCAACCTCTTCGGATATAGTCCGGCGAGCGCTCTTTTTCTTGAAGAGAGCATGAGCGTTAGTATACCTTGAGGGAATAAAACCTGGGAATAAAATCGCGCGCCATACTGCTGCGCCGGCGTCTCAATCCGGACAGCACTTATTTTCAGCCTGCCGGGCCTTGATGCCCCTTGTGGGCTAGCCACCGCAGGCTCGGCCCTCCGCCTCAAGGACTTCCCCTGCAAAAACGCCATTGGTATATGGTGGTCAAAAATAAGCACGGGTGGATCATCTTAAAAGTACGGGGACTTCGGTCTCGGTTACTTGTGAGGCTGGAAGTAGTCCGGGATAATCGGCCGTAATGGCCACTAAGGTGTTGTCCTTGCTCAATTCATGAAACACCCCATCGATCAGCTCCACAGATAAGTCCGGGTACTCTTGGGAGTCCGGGTCTAAGGACCGTTCCGGGTCCTCGGGTTGTGGAGGAGGGCTGTTTATCTCCTTTACAGCCTGGCGTAGCTCCTGCGTTGAGATTGCTAGACTGAATACTTAACTATGGGAATATGAAACAGATGGGCGAGTGAAAGTGTTCGCTTACCCAGCTTGGAGGATTGTACATAGAAAATCCACCCCGTGGGTTGACATGGAGGAATTCCTCCTCTTCTCCCTTGTACAAAGTGGACAAGATCTTTATTAGAGCGGCAGCCGATTCCGGCCCCTTACGGCCGCACCGGGTGGCGTCGTCCTCCCTGTTGAAATCCCACATGGGACGGCCTCTATACTGAATCGGCTGCACCCCCCGCATAATGCATGTGGCCATGACCTCGATCATGGTCAGTCCGGAATGAGCTAACAACCTTATCCGGCTCATCAGGTAAATGACATCCCTGTCATTTTCCTTCTGAGGGCTCCGTGGACACCAGCTTAGGCGCTTCTTCAAAGGAGCATTATTGAACTCAGGGAGGACGATCCGAACAGGGTCCGGCAGGGGGACATCTTCTATATAAAACCATTCTGTAGGCCAGTCTTCGGACGCCTTCTTTGGTGTTCCGGATAGATATCCGGTCCCGGCTGTAGGACCTTGAGAAGAGGTTTGTAGAGGGGGGGGGGTGATTAGACACTAAGTACCAAAGTTACAGTTTTTAGCAAATTTAAGTTTAAGTGGAGTTTAGGCACAAGTTTAACATTCACAACACATAGCAAGCAAGCATGCAAAGAGTATATGAGCAGCGGAAAATAAAGCATGCAACTTGCAAGAATGGAAAGGGAAGGGTTTTGGAGGATTCAAACACAATTGGAGACACAGATGTTTTTGGCGTGGTTCCGATAGGTGGTGCTATTGTACATCCACGTTGATGGAGACTTAAACCCACGAAGGGTAATGGTTGCGCGAGTCCACGGAGGGCTCCACCCACGAAGGGTCCACAAAGAAGCAACCTTGTCTATCCCACCATGGCCGTCGCCCACGAAGGACTTGCCTCACTAGCGGTAGATCTTCACAAAGCAGGCGATCTCCTTGCCCTTACAAACTCCTTGGTTCAACTCCACAATCTTTGTCAGAGGCTCCCAAGTGACACCTAGCCAATCTAGGAGACACCACTCTCCAAGAAGTAACAAATGGTGCGTTGATGATGAACTCCTTGCTCTTGTGCTTCGAATGATAGTCTCTCCAACACTCGACTCTCTCTCATAGGATTTGGATCTGGAGGAAAGAAGATTTGAGTGGAAAGCAACTTGGGGAAGGCTAGAGATCAAGATTCATATGGTAGGAATGGAATATCTTGGCCTCAACACATGAGTAGGTAGTTCTCTCTCAGAACTGGTAAGTTGGAAGTGTAGGTTTGTTCTGATGGCTCTCTCCACGAATGAAGAGGAGGTGGAGGGGTATATATAGCCTCCACACAAAATCTAACCGTTACACACAATTTACCAATCTCGGTGGGACCGAATCAACAAACTCGGTCAGACCGATTTAGTAAATCTAGTGACCATTAGGATTTTCGGTGGGACCGAAATGCAACTCGGTAGGACCGATATGGTTAGGGTTAGGGCATAACGTAATCTCAGTGAGACCGATTACACAAACTCGGTAGGACCGATTTTGGTAATTAGCTAACCAGAGAGTTGGTCAGGCAAACTCGGTGGGACCGATTACTCAAACTCGGTGGGACCGATTTTGGTAATAAGTTAACCAGAGAGTTTGCATTGTAATCTCGGTAGGACCGGTTGCTCAAACTCGGTAAGACCGATTTTGATAATGTACATACACAGAGAGATTACAATCCCATCTCGGTGAGACCGAGATCCCTATCGGTGAGACCGATTTGCCTAGGGTTTGTGGCAGTGGCTATGACATCTGAACTCGGTGCCGCCAGATAGAAAGAATTGGTGTGGCCGATTTTGGCTTTAGGTTTAGGTAATATGTGGATGTGAGAAAGTAGTTGAGGGTTTTTGAGCATATCACTAAGCACATGAAGCAAGAGGCTCATTAAGTAACACCTCATCCCTCCTTGATAGTATTGGCTTTTCCTATAGACTCAATGTGATCTTGGATCACTAAAATGTAAAATGAAGAGTCTTGAGCTTGAAGCTTTAGCCAATCCCTTGTCCTTAGCATCTTGAAGGAGTTCCACATCCTTTAGTCCATGCCACTTCATTGTTGAACTTGTCTGAAATATACTAGATAAAAGTGTTAGTCCAACAAGAGATATGTTAACATTAATTACCAAAACCACCTAGGGAGCACTTTTGCTTTCAATCTCCCCCCTTTTGGTAATTGATGACAACATACATCAAAGCTTTAGAAAAGGATATAAAGAATAGCAAGTAGAGCTTTGGAAAGAAATGTAACAAGCATAGGCTCCCCCTACATGTATGCAATCATGTGAAATATAAAATATAGAAGCTGTTGGAAATATGCTCTAGAGGCAATAATAAAAGGATTATTATTATATTTCCTTGTTCATGATAATTGTATTTTATTCATGCTATAATCGTATTATCCGGAAATCGTAATACACGTGTGAATACTTAGACCACAACATGTCCCTAGTGAGCCTCTAGTTGACTAGCTCGTTGATCAACAGATAGTCATGGTTTCCTGACTATGGACATTGGATGTCATTGATAACGGGATCACATCATTAGGAGAATGATGTGATAGACAAGACCCAATCCTAAGCATAGCACAAAGATCGTGTAGTTCGTTTGCTAGAGCTTTTCCAATGTCAAGTATCTTTTCCTTAGACCATGAGATCGTGTAACTCCCGGATACCGTAAGAGTGCTTTGGGTGTACCAAACGTCACAACGTAACTGGGTGACTATAAAGGTGCACTATAGGTATCTCCGAAAGTGTCTGTTGGGTTGACACGGATCGAGACTAGGATTTGTCACTCCGTATGACGGAGAGGTATCTCTGGGCCCACTCGGTAATGCATCATCATAATG
Source organism: Triticum timopheevii (assembly GCA_963921465.1). Lineage (NCBI taxonomy): Eukaryota > Viridiplantae > Streptophyta > Magnoliopsida > Poales > Poaceae > Triticum > Triticum timopheevii. The sequence goes on from OY997272.1 coordinate 502,829,390, forward strand.
AGCTCAAAGTGACCAAGTGTCTGGTCACGGGATCATGAATTATGGTACAAGTAAAGTGACTTGCCGATAACGAGATTGAATGAGGTATTGGGATACCAACGATTGAATCTCGGGCAAGTAACGTACCGATTGACAAAGGGAATTGTATACGGGGTTGCTTAAATCCTCGACGTCGTGGTTCATCCGATGAGATAATCGAGGAGTATGTGGGAGACAACATGGGTATCCAGATCCCGCTGTTAGTTATTGACCGGAGAGCCGTCTCGGTCATGTCTGCATGTCTCCCGAACCCGTAGGGTCTACACACTTAAGGTTTGGTGACGCTAGGGTTGTATGAATATGAGTATGCAGCAAACCGAAAGTTGTTCGGAGTCCCGGATGAGATCCCGGACGTCATGAGCAGTTCCGGAATGGTCCGGAGGTAAAGAATTATATATGGGAAGTCGAGTTTCGGGCATCCGGAAAGTTTCGGGGTCCACCGGTATTGTACCGGGACCACCGGAAGGGTCCCGGGGGTCCACCGGGTGGGGCCACCTATCCCGGAGGGCCCCATGGGCTGAAGTGGGAGGGGAACCAGCCCCTAGTGGGATGGTGCGCCCCCCTGGGCCCCCCCTCTACATATAGGGTTGGGAACCCTAGGGGAGGGGGTGCCTCCACTTGCCTTGGGGGGCACTCCACCCCCCCTTGGCCGCCGCCCCCTAGAGATCCCATCTCTAGGGCCGGCGCCCCCCTGGGGTCCCTATATAAAGAGGGGGGTGGGAGGGCAGCCGCACCCAACACCCTGGCACCTCCCTCCCCTCCCTGCTACACCTCTCCCTCCCGTAGTTGCTTGGCGAAGCCCTGCCGGAGCCCTGCTGCATCCACCACCACGCCGTCGTGCTGCTGGATCTTCATCAACCTCTCCTTCCCCCTTGCTGGATCAAGAAGGAGGATACATCACGCTGACCGTACGTGTGTTGGATGCGGAGGTGCCGTCCGTTTGGCGCTAGGATCTCCGGTGATTTGGATCACGACGAGAACGACTCCCTCAACCCCATTCTCTTGAACGCTTCCGCATGCGATCTACAAGGGTATGTAGATGCACTCCTCTCTCTCGTTGCTAGATGAACTCATAGATTGATCTTGGTGAACGTAGGAATTTTTTTATTTTATGCAACGTTCCCCAACAGTGGCATCATGAGCTAGGTCTATGCGTAGTTCTCTATTGCACAAGTAGAACACAAATCTGTTGTGGGCGTAGATCTTGTCAACTTGCTTGCCATTACTAGTCTTATTTTGCTTCAGCGGTATTGTGGGATGAAGCGGCCCGGACCGACCTTACACGTACGCTTACGTGAGACAGGTTCCAATGACTAACATGCACTAGTTGCATAAGGTGGCTAGCGGGTGTCTGTCTCTCCCACTTTAGTTGGAGCGGATTCAATGAAAAGGGTCCTTATGAAGGGTAAATAGAAGTTGACAAAAGCACGTTGTGGTTATTCGTAGGTAAGAAAACGTTCTTGCTAGAACCCAATTGCAGCCACATAAAAGATGCAACAACAATTAGAGGACGTCTAACTTGTTTTTGCAGCAATTGCTATGTGATGTGATATGGCCAAAAGTTGTGATGAATGATGAATGATATATTGTGATGTATGAGATCATGTTCTTGTAATAGGAATCACGACTTGCATGTCGATGAGTATGACAACCGGCAGGAGCCATAGGAGTTGTCTTAATTATTGTATGACCTGCGTGTCAATGATTTAACGCCATGTAATTACTTTACTTTATTGCTAAACCGTTAGCCATAGTAGTAGAAGTAATAGTTGGCGAGCAACTTCATGGAGACACGATGATGGAGATCATGGTGTCATGCCGGTGACGAAGATGATCATGGAGCCCCGAAGATGAAGATCAAAGGAGCTATATGATATTGGCCATATCATGTCACTACTATATAATTGCATGTGATGTTTATTATGTTTATGCATCTTGTTTACTTAGAACGACGGTAGTAAATAAGATGATCCCTTATAATAATTTCAAGAAAGTGTTCCCCCTAACTGTGCGCCGTTGCTAAAGTTCGTCGTTTCGAAGCACCACGTGATGATCGGGTGTGATAGATTCTTATGTTCACATACAACGGGTGTAAGACAATTTTACACATGCAAAAACACTTAGGGTTAACTTGACGAGCCTAGCATGTACAGACATGGCCTCAGAACACAGAGACCGAAAGGTCGACCATGAGTCATATGGAAGATACGATCAACATGGAGATGTTCACCGATGATGACTAGTCCGTCTCACGTGATGATCGGACACGGCCTAGTTGACTCGGATCATGTAACACTTAGATGACTAGAGGGATGTCAAATCTGAGTGGGAGTTCATTGAATAATTTGATTAGATAAACTTAATTATCATGAACTTAGTCTAAAATCTTTGCAAAAAATATGTCTTGTAGATCAAATGGCCAACGCTCATGTCAACATGAACTTCAAAGCGTTCCTAGAGAAAACCAAGCTGAAAGATGATGGAAGCAACTATACGGGCTGGGTCCGGAACCTGAGGATCATCCTCATAGCAGCCAAGAAAGCATATGTCCTAGAAGGACCTCTAGGTGAAGCACCCATCCCAGAGAACCAAGACGTTATGAACGCTTGGCACTCACGTGCTGATGATTACTCCCTCGTTCAGTGCGACATGCTTTAGAACTTAGAACCGGGGCTCCAAAAGCGTTTTGAGCAACACGGAGCATATGAGATGTTCGAAGAGCTGAAAATGGTTTTCCAAGCTCATGCCCAGGTCGAGAGATATGAGGTCTCCGACAAGTTCTATAGTTGTAAGATGGAGGAAAACAGTTCTGTCAGTGAGCACATACTCAAAATGTCTGGGTTGCACAACCGCCTGTCCCAGCTGGACATTAACCTCCCGGACGAGGCGGTCATTGACAGAATCCTTCAGTCGCTCCCACTGAGCTACAAGAGCTTTGTGATGAACTACAATATGTAGGGGATGGTGGAAACTATTCCTGAAGTATTTTCAATGCTAAAGTCAGCAGAGGTAGAAATCAAGAAAGAACATCAAGTGTTGATGGTCAATAAAACCACCAAGTTCAAGAAGGGCAAGGGTAAGAAGAACTTCAAGAAGGACGGCAAAGATGTTGCCGCGCCCGGTTAGCCAGTTGCTGGGAAGAAGTCAAAGAATGGACCCAAGCCTGAGACTGAGTGCTTTTATTGCAAAGGGAAGGGTCACTGTAAGCGGAACTGCCCCAAATACTTAGCGGACAAGAAGGCCGGCAACACTAAAGGTACATGTGATATACATGTAATTGATGTGTACCTTACCAGTACTCGTAGTAACTCCTGGGTATTTGATACCGGTGCCGTTGCTCATATTTGTAACTCACAGCAGGAGCTGCGGAATAAGTGGAGACTGGCGAAGGACGAGGTGACGATGCGCATCGGGAATGGTTCCAAGGTCGATGTGATCGCCGTCGGCACGCTACCTCTACATTTACCTACGGGATTAGTTTTAAACCTCAATAATTGTTATTTAGTGCCAAGTTTGAGCATGAACATTGTATCTGTATCTCGTTTAATGCGAGATGGCTACTCATTTAAATCCGAGAATAATGGTTGTTCTATTTATATGAGAGATATGTTTTATGGTCATGCCCCGATGGTCAATGGTTTATTCTTAATGAATCTCGAACGTAATGTTACACATATTCATAGTGTGAATACCAAAAGATGTAAAGTTGATAATGATAGTCCCACATACTTGTGGCACTGCCGCCTTGGTCACATTGGTGTCAAGCGCATGAAGAAGCTCCATGCTGATGGACTTTTAGAGTCTCTCGATTATGAATCATTTGACACATGCGAACCATGCCTCATGGGCAAAATGACCAAGACTCCATTCTCTGGAACAATGGAGCGGGCAACCAACTTATTGGAAATCATACATAATGATGTGTGTGGTCCAATGAGCATTGAGGCTCACGGAGGATATCGTTATGTTCTCACTCTCACTGATGACTTAAGTAGATATGGGTATGTCTACTTGATGAAACACAAGTCTGAAACCTTTGAAAAGTTCAAGGAATTTCAGAATGAAGTAGAGAATCAACGTGGCCGAAAGATAAAATTCTTACGATCAGATCGTGGAGGAGAATACTTAAGTCACGAATTTGGTACGCACTTAAGAAAGTGTGGAATCGTTTCACAACTCACGCCGCCTAGAACACCTCAGCGTAATGGTGTGTCTGAACGTCGTAATCGCACTCTATTGGATATGGTGCGATCTATGATGTCTCTTACTGATTTACCGCTATCATTTTGGGGATACACTCTAGAGACAGCTACATTCACTTTAAATAGGGCACCGTCTAAATCCGTTGAGACGACACCGTATGAAATATGGTTTGGGAAGAAACCTAAGCTGTCGTTTCTAAAAGTTTGGGGATGCGATGCTTATGTCAAGAAACTTCAACCTGAAAAGCTCGAACCCAAGTCAGAAAAATGCGTCTTCATAGGATACCCTAAGGAAACCATTGGGTATACCTTCTACCTTAGATCCGAAGGCAAGATCTTTGTTGCCAAGAACGGATCCTTTCTGGAAAAAGAGTTTCTCTCGAAAGGAGTAAGTGGGAGGAAAGTAGACCTCGATGAAGTACTACCTCTTGAACCGGAAAGTAGTGCAGCTCAGGAAAATGTTCCTGTGGTGCCTACACCGACTGGAGAGGAAATTAATGATGATGATCAAGGTACTTAGGATCAAGTTGCTACTGAACTTCGTAGGTCCACAAGGACACATTCCACACCAGAGTGATATGGCAACCCTGTCCTGGAAATCATGTTGTTAGACAACGGTGAACCTTTGAACTATGAAGAAGTGATGGCGGGCCCAGATTCCAACAGATGGCTTGAAGCCATGCAATCCGAGATAGAATCCATGTATGAAAACAAAGTATGGACTTTGACAGACTTGCCCGATGATCGGCGAGCGATAGAAAACAAATGGATCTTTAAGAAGAAGACGGACGCGGATGGTAATGTTACCATCTATAAAGCTCGACTTGTCGCTAAGGGTTATCGGCAAGTTCAAGGGGTTGACTACGATGAGACTTTCTCTCCCGTAGCGTAGCTGAACTCCGTCCGAATCATGTTAGCAATTGCCGCATACTATGATTATGAGATATGGCAGATGGACGTCAAAACGGCCTTCCTTAACGGCTATCTTAAGGAATAACTTTATATGATGCAGCCAGAAGGTTTTGTCGATCCTAAGAATGCTAACAAGGTGTGCAAGCTCCAGCGATCCATTTATGGGCTGGTGCAAGCATCTCGGAGTTGGAACATTCGCTTTGATGAGATGATCAAAGCGTTTGGGTTTATGAAGACTTATGGAGAAGCCTGTGTTTACAAGAAAGTGAGTGGGAGCTCTGTAGAATTTCTCATATTATATGTAGATGACATACTTTTGATGGCAAATGATATAGAACTTTTGGACAACATTAAGGCCTACTTGAATAAGTGTTTTTCAATGAAGGACCTTGGAGAAGCTGCTTACATATTAGGCATCAAGATCTATAGGGATAGATCGAGACGCCTCATAGGTCTTTCACAAAGCACATACCTTGATAAGATTTTGAAGAATTTCAAAATGGATCAGTCCAAGAAAGGGTTCTTGCCTGTATTGCAAGGTGTGAGATTGAGCTCGGCTCAATGCCCGACCACGACAAAAGATAAAGAAGAGATGAGTGTCATCCCCTATGCCTCGGCCATAGGATCTATTATGTATGCCATGCTGTGTACCAGACCTGATGTAAACCTTGCCGTAAGTTTGGTAGGAAGGTACCAAAGTAATCCTGGCAAGGAACACTGGACAGCGATCAAGAATATCCTAAAGTACCTGAAAAGGGACAAAGGACATGTTTCTCGTTTATGGAGGTGACGAAGAGCTCGTCGTAAAGGGTTACGTCGACGCTAGCTTCGACACAGATCTGGATGACTCTAAGTCACAAACCGGATACGTGTATATGTTGAATCATGGAGCAGTAAGCTGGTGCAGTTGCAAGCAGAGCGTCGTGGCGGGATCTACATGTGAAGCGGAGTACATGGCAGCCTCGGAGGCAGCACATGAAGCAATATGGATGAAGGAGTTCATCACCGACCTAGGAGTCATACCCAATGCGTCGGGGCCAATCACTCTCTTCTGTGACAACACTGGAGCTATTGCCCTTGTCAAGGAGCCCAGGTTTCACAAGAAGACCAGGCACATCAAGCGTCGTTTCAACTCCATCCATGAAAATGTTCAAGAAGGAGACATAGATATTTGCAAAGTACATACGGATCTGAATGTCGCAGATTCGTTGACTAAACCTCTTCCGTGAGCAGAACATGATCAACACCAGAACTCTATGGGTGTTCGATTCATCACAATGTAACTAGATTATTGACTCTAGTGCAAGTGGGAGACTGTTGGAAATATGCCCTAGAGGCAATAATGAAAGGATTATTATTATATTTCCTTGTTCATGATAATTGTCTTTTATTCATGCTATAATTGTATTATCCGAAAATCATAATACACGTGAGAATACTTAGACCACAACATGTCCCTAGTGAGCCTCTAGTTGACTAGCTCGTTGATCAACATATAGTCATGGTTTCCTGACTATGGACATTGGATGTCATTGATAACGGGATCACATCATTAGGAGAATGATGTGATGGACAAGACCCAATCCTAAGCATAGCACAAAGATCGTGTAGTTCGTTTGCTAGAGCTTTTCCAATGTCAAGTATCTTTTCCTTAGACCATGAGATCGTGTAACTCCTGGATACCGTAGGAGTGCTTTGGGTGTACCAAACATCACAATGTAACTGGGTGACTATAAAGGTGCACTACAGGTATCTCCGAAAGTGTCTGTTGGGTTGACACGGATCGAGACTGGGATTTGTCACTCCGTATAACGGAGAGGTATCTCTGTGCCCACTCGGTAATGCATCATCATAATGAGCTCAAAGTGACCAAGTGTCTGGTCATGGGATCATGCATTACGGTACGAGTAAAGTGACTTGCCGGTAACGAGATTGAATGAGGTATTGGGATACCGACGATCGAATCTCGGGCAAGTAACGTACCGATTGACAAAGGGAATTGTATACGGGGTTGCTTAAATCCTCGACGTCGTGGTTCATCCGATGAGATCATCGAGGAGTATGATGGGTATCCAGATCCCGCTATTGGTTATTGACCGGAGAGCCATCTCAGTCATGTCTGCATGTCTCCCGAACCCGTAGGGTCTACACACTTAAGGTTCGGTGACGCCAGGGTTGTATGAATATGAGTGTCGGTGTCAAAACCGGCGGATCTCGGGTAGGGGGTCCCGAACTATGCGTCTAGGCGGATGGTAACAGGAGACAAGGGACACGATGTTTTTACCCAGGTTCGGGCCCTCTCGATGGAGGTAAAACCCTACGTCCTGCTTGATTAATATTGATGATATGGGTAGTACAAGAGTAGATCTACCACGAGATCAAGGAGGCTAAACCCTAGAAGCTAGCCTATGGTATGATTGTTGTAATGTATGTTGTCCTACGGACTAAAGCCCTCCGGTTTATATAGACACCGGAGAGGGCTAGGGTTACACAGAGTCGGTTACAATGGTAGGAGATCTACATATCCGTATTGCCAAGCTTGCCTTCCACGCCAAGTAAAGTACCATCCGGACACGAGCCGGAGTCTTCAATCTTGTATCTTCGTAGTCTTGGAGTCCGGCGGACATTGATAGTCCGGCTGTCCGGACACCCCCTAGTCCAGGACTCCCTCAGTAGCCCCTGAACCAGTCTTCAATGACGATAAGTCCAGCGTGCATAATGTTCGGCATTGCAAGGCGGGTTCCTCCCTTGAATAATCCAGAGAAGATCATGAACACCAGGATAGTGTCCGGCTCTGCAAAATAAATTCCACATTCCACCGTAGAGAGAATAAAATGTACACTTAGTTCAATCTGCTGACGTATTATGCGGCGTGACATCACACCGCCACCAGGCCTTTGTTTGAATTACTATACCACCTCAGCATGTTTAGCGAAGTGGTTTCCTTGGCACGTCTTGTCGAAACAGAGATCGTGTTCCCCTTATTCCGGGATTCTCATCAATACGGGCGTGGGTAACCCTACCGCGCCATTGATGGTGGCGCTTGGGAGATAAGCGAGTTTTACCAGGCTGGTGGGGGACGCATAGTTTTGTCCGCCTATATATAAGGGATAAGGATTCACCTTCCCACCTACGCCTTCTTCCTCCTTTGCTTATCCATCCCCGTGAACTCAAGCTCCAACGCCCGAGCTCGCGCATCTCGCCTCAACCTTCTCCGAATATGTCCGGAGCGGGAGGCAAATGGTTAGCCTCCACCGTCAAGGAGGAGGACATCACTAAGCTGCGCAGCACCGGATACCTTTCCGGCGATATCGCGCATCGGCTGCCCGACGAGGGGCAGCTCATCCCTACCCCCGGGCCTCATGAAAGGGTCGTCTTCCTCCCCCACTTCCTCCGCGGACTGGGCTTTCCGCTCCATCCATTTGTCTGGGGGCTCATGTTTTACTACGGCCTGGATTTCCACGATCTGGCGCCGAACTTTATCCTCAACATCTCGGCGTTTATCGTTGTGTGCGAGGCCTTCCTCTGCATCCGGCCCCACTTTGGCCTGTGGCTCAAGACCTTCAACGTCAAGCCGAAGGTTGTGAAGGGTACGCAAGCGGAATGCGGAGGCGCCATGTTGGGAAAATTGCCCAACGTCCCTTGGCTAGAAGGGACCTTCGTGGACTCCGTCAAGGGGTGGCAATCGGGGTGGTTCTACATCACCGAGCCGCGCAAATCCACATGGGCGGCGGCCCCCGAGTTTAGATCTGGCATCCCCATGTAGCTCACCTCCTGGAAAGAGAAGGGCTTGCAGTGAGGGAATCCGGTGGAGGTGACGGGACTCCGAGCATGTATCAAGAAGATGGTGAGCAATAGGCTCAGGCTCGTCGACGTGGTCCAAGTCATGCTCATCCGGCGGATCCTCCCATGCCAAGAACGGGCATTTAATTTGTGGGAGTTCAATCCGGAACAGCACCAGGCGCTAAGCGGGCTCTTCGATACAACATACGAAGGCGCCTGGAGGGTGCTGTTCAAGGGTGCCGAAGCCCCCGCGTCCGCGACCGAAGACCGCGGATTCAGCTCGCAGCATCCAACTGACGAGGTAAGTGATTCAACCCCATTACGGGACACTTGTGATAATTAGATTGACTCTAGTGAGGTTTCATTCTGCCTCTTCCTTTGACAGGAATGGATGGAGAAGGCCAAGCTGCTCACCAGCCCGGCTCCCATGCCAGAAGACCCAGCGAACGCCCGTTTAACAGGGCTGCTGGTTTCGGCACCGCACGTGGTGCCGGAGAAGAAGGCCAAGAAGGTGGCCGCGGGGACTCGAAAGAGTTCCCGTAATCAGGCGTCTGACGACGACGAGGACTCCTCCCCTGAAGACGACGACGAGGAGTACTCTCTCCCGGAGGAGGGAGAGAAGAAAAGGAAGGCTTCCCCCATCGGGGGGGCCGAAGTGTCCAAGAGGGGGAGAACTATCCCCTCGGACAGTTTCGCCAACATCAGCGTTGGTGAGGATGAGCGGCCTCCAAGGGCCAGGCGTCCAGCAAGATCGTAAGTATCCGGATCCTTGATGTGTAATTTCTTTTATGTCGTGTAGTATCCTTCTAACGCCGCATTCTGCCCGCAGTCCGGCCAATGATGATCTCCCCGACTCATCGAGCGGGTCATTGGCCTCGTCGGATGTGAATTCCATCCCGACTGCCTCCACCCCACGCGCCAACGAGGACGTCGAGGTGGGATCCCAGAGAGGGACCCATCAGGAGGAGGCTCCGGAGGCGCCGTCAGGCAGCCCCCCGGACTTCGTGCCGGACTCTACATCGGAACCCGCAGTGGTTCCAGAGTCCGGCAAGCGGCCCCTTCGAAAGAAGGGCAGGACCGTGACGCCGGCGGCCTCCGTCCAACCGAAGGCACCGGATAACCTGCTGGAGGCGCTTAAAGGCGCTTCCATCGAGGAAGAACACCGTACTATCATGAATGCGGTGATTAAGAAGGTTCAGCTCGCTAAGAGCGGGCTGACCGAAGCCTGCAGCAGCCTTTTAACAGGCTTTGAGGTAAAAAGGTTAAAATTACGTATCGTAATACCGCATAGACAGTAGCCCCTGATGCTTAGTTCGGTGTTCGAAAAGAAAAGCCAGACTAAGGATCTATAACAAGATATACGTAGGGTTGCCTAAAATATGTCAATATGGGTTTGCAGGCTGCACTACTAGCCTCTGCCGCACTAACGGCGGAGGTTGATGTGCTAAAAAAGGATCTCGAGCGGTCTGAGCAAGAGCTCGGCCATGCAAAGAAGCAGCTCGAGGAAAAAGAAGGTGAGAAACACCTCTTTGAATAAGTACCTTACAGAAAAGGATTTTGGTTGCAAATAAAATTAACAAGGATAATATGTGTATTGCAGGGGCCACTAACGAGGTGGTAGCCCTGCGGGATGCTGTGTCCGCGGCCGAACGCAATGCGGCCGCGGAACGGGCTGAGCGAGAAAAACAAGAGGCACGTGTGGCGGAAGTTCGGCAAGAGCTCCAGGTTCTCATGGAAAAACATGAGAGTTTGGAGCGTGACTCCAAGACTCGAGAGTCCGAGCTTGCCTCGGCTCTCGAAAGTGCCAAGTCCACCAAGGCCGAGGCCCATAAGGCCCTTCAGGAGGTTGAGGACATAAAGAAAATAGCGGCGGGTAAGGCGTTTTTCATGCAAAGCAGGCATGTTAATGTGAACTACCTGACACTTACCCGAATTCGGAGCTCTCCAGGGGCATTTGCAGATCTGCCGCGTAGTGCGTCTGATGCTGCCGCATTCTATCGTGGCGAGGAGGGGAGCTCGACGGAGAAGGTCTTCTGGTCTCAGTATGCTGAGGCCGGCCATCCGGTGCCCCCAAGCGACCAGCTGAAGCAGCTGGTCGAACTCCACAAGGTAGCTGAGGAGGCCATGAAGGGCCTCATAGTCCGGCTGTGGCCTGGACATGCCATGCCTGGTAGCTACTTTGGCCTCGTGCGGCGGCTGGTGGATGCATGCCCTAGGCTGGATGTAGTCAAGTGCTCCGCCTGTATCGAAGGTGCTCGTCGGGCCCTTGCCCGCATAAAGGTGCAATGGGGCAAATTGGATGCGGAGAAGCTTCTCACGGACCCGCCGCTGCCGGGCAAGGAGTATCGCACGCCGGAGAAGTATTATAAAATTGTCCTGAAGGGAGCCTGCAATATTGCAGATGAGTGCTCCCGAAATGTAATCTTTGAGTGAACTCGCTGTTTATTTATCCTGTGCGCTGAAAACTTCGTTCATATGCGCCATGAGCAACACTTGTTTAATTTAAAATATTACCTTCTGTGCGGCTGTTTATAAAATCTAAGAGATGGCAAGTCGTTAGCTTCAGCCCCCAAGCCACAAGTGCCGGGGTGTTCGGGATAAACTTGAGCACTCTTGTTCCCATTTTTGGGTCCATCTAGGGAGGCGCTCAACACGACGAACAAGGCACCAGACTTATAATGCTTGAACACTCTCACTTAGCCATAGAATTCAATAATTTTAAATTTCAGCGAAGCCCCTGGTATTCGGAAGACCGAATCCGGGGCTCTATCCACGCCTTCATCGGACATTATCCGGAACTTCGCTCGAAGCAGCGTGAGTCTTTAAGGACCCGAAAAAACCTCTCGAACAGCGACCAGTCTCTCACCTTATCATGTCAGTCAGTTTTAGCTTTCTCCACTGAGGCGTTAACCCGGCTCAACCGGGGCGCAATCGCAGTGGTTCTCCCAGTGCCACCTTAGCCGACAGAACGGAACGTAAGGCACCAAAACGTGGGAGCCGGGCAAACCCAACTATTGACCCAAGACATGATTCGGAGCCGATTCATATAATGCTATAAGTTCGGGGTGCACTTGTGAAAGTGTTCGGACTTTATCACACCATAAAGTGGGGAACATAAGCCCCTGGTGTATTATGCCGTAAAAATATACGGGTGCCAGATGTCATATAATGAGCATATATATATATATATATATATATAAAATGTAATGCAATTGCGATCATAAAGGTGCTGCATTATTAATGAAAGAAAAGTCTGCTAGAAGAGCGGACTGATACAAATAGTGCGGTAAGCAAGGGATTTGGACTAAATAAACATGTCCCCCTCCAGGGATGAGCTGTGGATTTGGTGTATATAATCGAATTTAATGCTCGTAACTGAGACCACCTGAGTGTTCGACGCGGCCTTCTTTAGTCCCTGACTGTTGCATCATGAGTTTGGCAGGTTCACCGCCGGACAGGGCTTCTGGTTAACAGAGTCCTGTGTACAAAAAAGAAGAAAAATAATAATAAAAAAGAGGCACATTTGCGAGCCCCTGGTGTGGTCGAACCGCACTCTGGGTCCGTTGTGATCGTGCCCCCTCCCCTGTGCCCATGGTATCTCCAAAGCGTAATGATGTACACGGAGTGTTATTCTTGCGATCATACGCGGGCGAGGGTTGGGGCCGCATTGCTACGCGTGCTCTAATCGCGCCAGGTGGTCTTGTTTGATATTGCTCCGGGCGCGCTTTGCTGTATCCGGCCGTTTAACGGCCGGACTCGAGAATTGCCTTAGAAGGCTGCTCTGTACTTCTGCCGCGAGAGCCGCTGTATGTTCCTCCGTTCGGAGGGAGCGTTCCGTATTCCCATTGACCGTGATGACTCCACGAGGGCCTGGCATCTTGAGCTTTAGGTATGCATAGTGCGGCACCGCGTTGAATTTGGCAAACGCGGTTCGCCCGAGCAGGGCGTGATAGCCGCTGCGAAACGGGACTATGTCGAAGATTAGCTCTTCGCTCCGGAAATTATCCGGGGATCCGAAGACCACTTCCAGTGTGACTGAGCCTGTGCAGTTGGCTTCCACTCCTGGTATGACACCTTTAAAGGTTGTATTTGTAGGTTTAATCCTTGATGGGTCTATGCCCATTTTGCGCACTGTATCCTGATAAAGCAGGTTCAGGCTACTACCGCCGTCCATCAGGACTCTCGTGAGGTGGAACCCATCGACGATTGGGTCTAAGACCAATGCGGCGAATCCGCCATGGCGTATGCTGGTCGGATGGTCTCTTCGATCGAAAGTGATCGGACAAGAGGACCATAGGTTGAACTTTGGGGCGACTGGCTCCATCGCATAGACGTCCCTTAGTGCGCGTTTCCTCTCCCTCTTGGGTATGTGGGTCGCGTATATCATATTCACCGTCCGTACTTGTGGGGGAAAACCCTTCTGTCCTTTGTTGTTCGGCGGCCGGATCTCTTCCTCGTCGTCGCTATTTAGCCCCTTGTCATTGTTTTCGGCAATTAACTTGCCGGCCTGCTTGAACACCCAGCAATCTCTATTGGTGTGGTTAGCTGGCTTTTCAGGGGTGCCATGTATCTGGCATGAGCGGTCGAGTATTCGGTCCAGGTTGGACGGACCCGGAATGGTTCTTTTAAATGGCTTCTTCTGTTGACCGAGTTTAGAGCCTCGGAATCCGGCATTGATCGCCGTATCCTCCTTATCGTCGCCGTTAATTCGGTGCTTGTTTTTGTTTCGACGTGACCTGCCGTTGTTGTCCTTAGTATCCGGACTGCCAGAATTTTTACGGAGATTGTTGCTGCGGGCTAGCCAGCTGTCCTCTCCCGCGCAAAAGCGGGTCATTAACAATGTGAGGGCTGCAATGGATTTCGGCTTTTCCTGCCCCAGGTGCCGGGCTAGCCATTCGTCCCGGATGTTATGTTTGAAGGCTGCAAGGGCCTCTGCGTCCGGACAATCGACGATTTGATTTTTCTTCGTCAAGAACCGTGTCCAGAATTGTCTGGCCGATTCATCTGGCTGCTGAATGATATGGCTTAGGTCATCGGCGTCTGGTGGTCGCACATATGTGCCTTGGAAGTTATCAAGGAATGCGGCCTCCAGGTCCTTCCAACACCCAATTGACTCTGCGGGCAAGCTGTTAAGCCAATGCCGAGCTGGTCTTTTAAGCTTGAGTGGGAGGTACTTGATGGCGTGGAGATCGTCGCCGCGGGCCATATGGATGTGGAGAAGATAGTCTTCGATCCACACCGCGGGGTCTGTTGTGCCATCGTAAGATTCGATGTTTATGGGTTTAAACCCTTCGGGGATCTGATGATCCATTACTTCGTTAGTGAAGCATAACGGGTGTGCGGCGCCCCTGTATTGAGCGATATCGCGACGCAGCTCCAGAGAGCGCTGTCTGCTGTGTTCGGCCCGGCCGGGGTTATTGTATCCGGCACGACGGTACTCGTCGTGGGTCGTAGGGCGCCCACGTGATCCATAGATGGATCTGGATTGCCTTGCTTTGTCCTCCAATATGTCTCGCAAGTCCGGCGCGTTCCCTCTTGGCTTCGTACTTTTGGAGCGATGCCGGGGTATGGTCTTGGCTGGGGGCTTGGATGCCTCTCTGTCACGACCACGGGGTGGTCGGTCAGCCATATCGTGCGCTGGTGATGGACGTACGTATGCTTCCTCCTCTAATCGGGGGAGCAGCTTGCATTTTGGGTAACTTTTGGAGGGACGTTCGAATTTATACTCTTCGGCCGCGAGGACCTTGGTCCATCGATCGGCCAGCAGGTCCTGATCAGCTTGAAGCTGCTGCTGCTTTTTCTTTAGGCTGTTTGCTGTGGCGATAATCCTGCGCTTGAAGCGCTCTTGTTCGACGGGATCCTCGGGTACGACGAATTCGTCATCGTTGAGGCTTGCTTCGTCTTCGGAGGGAGGCATATAATTATGATCCTCAACCTCATCGTCTGCCGCCCCCTCATGAGGGCTTGCTTCTGCATCCTCCTGCGCTGAGTATTGCTGGAGGGGATTGTCTTCGGCACTCTCTGGAGTATTATTATCTCCTGTGCCGGATTCTCCATTCTTGCTGTGGCGAGATTTAGAGCGGCGCCGCTGACGCCGGTGCTTGGGCTGTTTCTTTAAGGGATCTGCCTCCGCTGTTCCTTCGCCGTCCCCATCTTTGGGGGTATCCACCATGTATATGTCATATGACGAGGTGGCCTTCCAGTGCCCTGTGGGCGCTGGTTCCTGTTCGTCTCCGGCATCGTCGTCCATAGCGTCGATGTCTTCGGAGTCGTAGTCTAGCATGTCGGTTAGATCGTCGACAGTGGCTACAAAGTGGGTGGTGGGTGGGCTCTGAATTTCTTCGTCGTCCGCATCCCAACCATCCTAGCCATAATCCGGCCAGGACTCTCCTGATAACGAGAGATGCTTTAGTGAATTCAAGATATCGCCAAAAGGCGAGCATTGGAAGATGTCCGCGGCGGTGAATTCCATAACCGGCGCCCAATCCGGATCGATTGGTAGGGGCGCGGGAGGTTCGGAGTCCGGCGAGGAGTCTGACGCCTCGGAATCACGAGTTTCGCAGGGGACAAGATTAGTGTTCGGCTCCATCGCCGTGGATGTTGAAGCCCCCAGGGCGGCGTCTATCCATCGGCCCTCGATCTGGGCGATCGGCTCCGGGCTAATGGCCGATGCGGATCCGTGTGCGGCCACCAAGGCACTGTTCGGCGGCAGAGCTAGATCATGCCCATCGTTACAGTGCGGCGCGCTTGGCTGTGGCTCGAGTCCGTCGAAGATCAAGTCTCCGCGGACATCGGCCGTGAAGTTTAAGCTTCCAAATCTGACCTGACGGCCAGGGGCGTAGCTTTCGATCTCCTCCAGATGGCCAAGTGAATTGGCCCGCAGGGCGAAGCCGCCGAATACGAAGATCTGTCCGGGGAGAAAAATCTCACCCTGGACAGCGTTGCAGGTTGAAGATGCCATCAAGCCTATCGGTGACGACACAGAGGAACTCTCAATGAAAGGACCAATGTCGGTGTCAAAATCGGCGGATCTCGGGTAGGGGGTCCCGAACTGTGCGTCTAGGCGGATGGTAACAGGAGACAAGGGACACGATGTTTTTACCCAGGTTTGGGCCCTCTCGATGGAGGTAAAACCCTACGTCCTGCTTGATTAATATTGATGATATGGGTAGTACAAGAGTAGATCTACCACAAGATCAAGGAGGCTAAACCCTAGAAGCTAGCCTATGGTATGATTGTTGTAATGTATGTTGTCCTACGGACTAAAGCCCTCCGGTTTATATAGACACCGGAGAGGGCTAGGGTTACACAGAGTCGGTTACAATGGTAGGAGATCTATGTATCCGTATTGCCAAGCTTGCCTTCCACGCCAAGTAAAGTACCATCCGGACACGAGCCGGAGTCTTCAATCTTGTATCTTCGTAGTCTTGGAGTCCGGCGGACATTGATAGTCCGGCTGTCCGGACACCCCCTAGTCCAGGACTCCCTCAATGAGTATGTAGCAAACCGAAAGTTGTTCGGAGTCCCGGATGAGATCCCGGACATCACGAGGAGTTCCGTAATGGTCCGGAGGTAAAGAATTATATATGGGAAGTCGAGTTTCGGCCATCGGGAAAGTTTTGGGGTCCACCGGTATTTACCGGGACCACCGGAAGGGTCCCGGGGGTCCACCGGGTGGGGCCACCCATCCCGAAGGGCCCCATGGGCTAAAGTGGGAGGGGAACCAGCCCCTAGTGGGCTGGTGCGCCCCCCAGGCCCCCTCTGCGCCTAGGGTTGGGAACCCTAGGGGAGGGGGCGCCTCCACTGGCCTTGGGGGGCACTCCACCTCCCTTGGCCGCCGCCCCACTAGAGATCCCATCTCTAGGGCCGGCTTCCCCCTGGGGTCCCTATATAAAGAGGGGGGTGGGAGGGCAGCTGCACCCAACACCCTAGCGCCTACCTCCACTCCCTGCTACACCTCTCCCTCCCGTAGTTGCTTGGCGAAGCCCTGCCGGAGCCCTACTGCATCCACCACCACGCCGTCGTGCTGCTGGATCTTCATCAACCTCTCCTTCCCCCTTGCTGGATCAAGAAGGAGGATACGTCACACTAACCATACGTGTGTTGAACTCGGAGGTGCCGTCTGTTCGGCGCTAGGATCTCCGGTGATTTGGATCACGACGAGAACGACTCCCTTAACCCCGTTCTCTTGGATGCTTCCGCACGCGATCTACAAGGGTATGTAGATGCACTCCTCTCTCTCGTTGCTAGATGAACTCATAGATTGATCTTGGTGAACGTAGGAATTTTTTTATTTTATGCAACGTTCCCCAACAGAAGCATGTGAGAGCATAACCATGACAGAGTAAGCAATGTGTTACATGTATCTTGGCCATATGCATCAGAGCAAAGAATATTAAAGAAAATACCTTCATGCTCATGAGTCCTTCTTGCAAACAGTATGTAGATCAGCAAGAAATCCTCATACACATGATTGTGATGCATATACTTACCTTGTAGTCTTGATTTGGCTTAGGATGGAATGAACCTGCACAAACAAGGTTAGATAACACAGGACATCCACTAACCAGGGCAAACAGAAGAAACCACAAGAATACCAAGACTGGGATGACATGAAGAAAGTGAGTACTAAGTACCACATTGGATTAGACATGTCCCCAAGAGTAAAGATATGCAATGAATTTAAATGATTTCTTTCCCTTAGATGTCTTGCTCCCCCTGAATCTAGCATGGGATACTGGGAGAAGATAGGGAACAAAAAATCAGAGCTGAAAGATATGAATGAACAGAGCTAGTGCAAACTAATGCAAATAAGCACATATGAACATGTCTTTCCCCTCAATAAGACATGTGGTATCTCTCCTCTTGAACACCAAGCATCTGGGATCCTTGAGAAATACTTTCTACTTGAGTATTTTCTCCCCCTAGAGATCTCTCTCTCCCCCTGTGGAAGTGATATTCTCTGATGTGATCTCTCTCTAAATGATAAGCTTTGATGTGATCTCTCTCTCCCCCTTTGACATCAATTTCCAAGAAGGGCTTCTGGAATTTGTCATGAATGGGTTTGATCCTTGAGTCACAGCACAAAGCATTTATAAAAATGTGATGCTTGTAGAGGACAAGATTCATTAAGTGGAGCTAGAACAGACAAAACACAGAATAAGTGGCAAACTGTTTTTCCTGTGGTGAAATCGGTGGCATCGAGTTATATGCTTCGGTTGTACCAAAAGAATTCGGTTGGACCAAAAATAACTAATCGGTGAAATCGAGTTCATCGCAGAGAAAACACTTGTCACCTCAGCTCACTAGACTAATAAGATCTCACACAGATTTGCAAGGAATTAACTAAATGATATGCAATGAATTGGATGCATAAAATGCAGAGCAAACAAAAAGAAAAGAAAGAAATCTAAATGAAGTTTTTTTTGAAAGGGGAAACAAATATGCATGAGACAAATGCAAAAACATAGAGATGAACACAAGAGAACTTCATCTAGAGATGGTCGGCGACAAGGTCACCTATGTTAGAGTATATTGACTTAGGAGTCAAGTGAGATCACTTGATCATAGGTCATACTCATCGTTTAAGATCAAAATGGGGTTGCCACTTTTCGTTTAAGCATCTTGATGTCTACACCCATTCTCATCTTGTCGAGTTGCTTTAGCTCATGTCTCAGAGTAAAGCTTCTCTAAGATGGAATAACATACCTTGGTTGGTGGTGTTGATCATGTAGTTGAACTTATGTGGGTTGCTCAAGGTTGATGTGGCTCATCAAGAGTTGGGAGCACCACTTGGAATTTGAGTCCATCTACCTACATGGGTTAGTTCTTGCAAGGAAGAGCACTTGTATATCCAAAAATGACAATCATGAAGCTCAACATAGAATTTGTCAAAGGATATGTTTGAATGGTTCCGTGCTTCCTTGTCTTCAACCACCTTTGTATAGAGACTTGGTGAAGTAGAGATTGCTCAAGATGTGAGTAGGTTACAATCTCATGGAATTTGATTCAACCAAGTACCTACATGGGTTAGATAACATGCAAGATGCAAATATGTCCAAGATATAAGATTTTCATTATAAGAGAAATATCCAGGATTAGTCATAAGCTCATGTCTTGAATGTATCCAATGGAGTTTTTACTCCAAGTTTGAAGCATCAATGATGTTCAATTCTCCTCTCAACCTGCAAACCACTTTCTCATCAAGAGGTTTAGTGAATATATCCGCTAATTGCTTTTCGGTGCGAACATGCTTAAGATCAATGTCACCCTTAGCAACATGATCTCGAATGAAATGATGACAAACTTCAATATGCTTAGTTTGAGAATGTTGCATAGGATTATGTCCAATTTTGATAGCATTTTCATTGTCACAAAGCAATGGAACATGTTTCACATATATCCCATAATCTTTAAGAGTTTGGGTCATCCAGAGTAATTGAGCACAACATGAACCAGCGGCAATGCACTCCGCTTCGGCGGTAGATAAGGATACCGAGTTTTGATTCTTGGAGGACCAAGACACAAGAGATCTACCAAGAAATTGACAAGTACCCAAAGTGGACTTTCTATCAACCTTGTCTCCGGCATAGTCTGAGTCAGAGTAGCCAACAAGATCGAAAGAGGCCCTCTTAGGATACCAAATGCCAAAATTTGGTGTGTGTATTAAGTATCTCACTATCATTTTCACAGCCTTAAGATGACATTCTTTAGGAGCAGCTTGATATCTTGCACACATGCACACACTTAGCATAATATCGGGACGTGAAGCACATAGGTATAACAATGAACCAATCATGGAGCGATAAACCTTTTGATCAACTGGTTCACCATCTTTGGTCAAATCAAGATGTCCACTAGTAGGCATGGGTGTAGACATACCTTTGCATTCTTTCATATTGAACTTCTTGAATAAGTCCTCAGTGTACTTCGTTTGAGAGACAAAAGTACCTTCCTTAGTTTGCTTGATTTGCAACCCAAGAAAGAATTTGAGTTCACTCATCATTGACATCTCAAACTTCTCCGACATTAGCTTTCCAAACTTCTCACTAAAATGAGGGTTAGTCGATCCAAATATGATATCATCAACATAAATTTGGCATACAAATAATTCTCCATTAACCCTTTTAGTAAAAAGAGTAGAATCAATTTTCCCAATTTCAAATCCCTTTCCAAGAAGAAACTTCGTTAAGCATTTGTACCAAGCTCTAGGAGCTTATTTAAGACCATAAAGAGCTTTGTGAAGTTTGTAAACATGATTTGGTTTCTTAGGATTGACAAAGCTAGGAGGTTGTTTAACATAAACTTCCTCTTCTATTTCACTATTTAGAAAAGCACTTTAATGTCCATTTGGTACAATGTGATATCATGGTGATTAGCATAGGCAAGTAAGATGCGAATAGACTCAAGTCTAGCAATGGGAGCATAAGTCTCACCATAGTCCATACCTTCGACTTGTGTGTAGCCTTGGAGCGACGAGACGTGCTTTGTTGTGAACTACTTGTCCATCTTCATCTTGCTTGTTGCAAAACACCCATTTGGTACCGATGATGTTGTGCTTGTTGTCGGGCTTCTCAACCAATGTCCAAACTTGGTTTCTCTCAAAGTTGTGTAGCTCTTCATGCATAACGTTTATCCAATCCGGATCTTCCAATGCTTCTTCGACCTTCATAGGTTCAATGCTAGAGATGAAAGAATAGTTTTCACAAAAGTTAGCTAAACGAGTTTTAGAGTGAGTGATTCTCCCGGTTTGAATATCATTGTAGATTTGCTCGACAGGATGGTCTTTAGCAATTCTTGCTCGAACTCGTGAAAGCTTTTGCTTGGGTCTTGGTTGAACATCTTCTTCATCTTCTTCTTCTTCTTGATCTTCTTCATTGTTGGCGTTGTCGTTCTCTTGTCGTGGTGGGGAAGGAGGTTGTTGACGTTCTTCTTGATGCACTTCCTCGTTTTCTTCATCTTGGTGTGTCCCACTTGTGGATGCTTCCGTATCAACTCTTGGTTCACCTTGTCGTGAAGTAGAAGCTTCCACTTGGACGGACGAGGTACTCTCCTTCACCTCCGTTGGACGAACCTTGCCAATAGACAAGTCTTGGATTGCTTCCTAAGGATCTTTGTCTCCTACATCAATTGGCAATTGCTCTACTTGCGAGCCGTTAGATTCATCAAACTTCACATCTACCGTCTCTTCAACCTTTCAGGTGAAATTGTTGTAGACATGGTATGTGTGAGAGTTTGAGCCATAACCTAGTAGGAAACCTTCATGAGACTTAGAAGCAAATTTAGAACGACAATGCTTATCAAGAATGTAGCACTTTGAGCCGAATACTCGAAAGTATCCAACTTGGGGTTTGTTACCGGTGAGGAGCTCGTATGCCGTCTTGCCGAGTAGCTTGTGAAGATACAAGCGGTTTGTTGCATGACAAGCTGTCTCAACCGCTTCTGCCCAAAAGTGCTTCGGTGTCTTGTACTCCTTAAGAATCGTTCTCGCCATTTCGATGAGCGTCCGGTTCTTCCTCTCAACAACTCCATTTTGTTGAGGTGTGTACGTAGCCGAGAACTCGTGTGAAATCCCTTCTTCGTCAAGAAAGGTGTCCACATTTGCGTTCTTGAACTCCGTTCCGTTGTCGCTGCGAACCTTCTTGATCTTCACTTCAAACTGATTTTGGGCCTTCCTAGCGATGTTTTTGAAGATCTTTTGTACTTGCAATTTTGAAGGAAATATGCCCTAGAGGCAATAATAAAGTTATTATTTATTTCCTCATATCATGATAAATGTTTATTATTCATGCTAGAATTGTATTAACTGTAAACAATGATACATGTGTGAATACATAGACAAACGTATAGTCACTAGTATGCCTCTACTTGACTAGCTCGTTTATCAAAGATGGTTATGTTTCCTAGCCATGGACAAAAGAGTTGTCATTTGATTAACGGGATCACATCATTAGGAGAATGATGTGATTGACATGACCCATTCCGTTAGCCTAGCACTTGATCGTTTAGTATGTTGCTATTGCTTTCTTCATAACTTATACATGTTCCTGTAACTATGAGATTATGCAACTCCCGTTTACCGGAGGAACACTTTGTGTGCTACCAAATGTCACAACGTAACTGGGTGATTATAAAGGTGCTCTACAGGTGTCTCCAATGGTACATGTTGAGTTGGCATAATTCGAGATTAGGTTTTGTCACACCGATTGTCGGAGAGGTATCTCTGGGCCCTCTCGGTAATACACATCACTTAAGCCTTGCAAGCATTGTAACTAGTGAGCTAGTTATGAAATGATGTATTACGGAACGAGTAAAGAGACTTGCCAGTAATGAGATTGAACTAGGTATTGGATACCGACGATTGAATCTCGGGCAAGTAACATACTGATGACAAAGGGAACAACGTATGTTGTTATGCGGTTTGACCGATAAAGATCTTCGTAGAATATGTAGGAACCAATATGGACATCTAGGTTCCGCTATTGGTTATTAACCGAGAATAGCTCTAGGTCATGTCTACATAGTTCTCGAACCCATAGGGTCAACACGCTTAACGTTACGATGACAGTTTTATTATGAGTTTATAAGTTTTGATGTACCGAAGTTTGTTCGGAGTCCCGGATGTGATCACGGACATGACGAGGAGTCTCGAAATGGTCGAGACATAAAAATTGATATATTGGACGGATATATTTGGATACCGGAAAGGTTCTGGATGAGATTGGGAATATACCGAAGCTCCGGGAGGTTACCGGAACCCCCCGGTAAGTATATGGGCCTTATTGGGCCTTAGTTGAAAGGAGGGAGAAGGGGAAAAGGAGGGGGCGCCCCCCCCCCAAGCCCAATCCGAATTGGGAGGGGGGCCGGCCCCCCTTTCCTTCTTCCCTCCCCTCTCTTTCTTCCCTCTCCTACTCCTAATAGGAAAGAGGGGCCAAACCTACTTGGAGTAGGATTGCCCCCCCCCTAGGGCGCGCCTCTCCCCTTGGCCGGCCCCCTCCTCCTCTCCCCCTTTATATACGGGGGAGGGGGCACCCCTAGAACACACAAGTTGATCTACGGATCATTCCTTAGCCGTGTGCGGTGCCCCCCTCCACCATATTCCACCTCGGTCATATCGTCGCGGAGTTTAGGCGAAGCCCTGCGCCGAAAGAACATCATCATCGTCACCACGCCGTCGTGCTGACGGAACTCATCCCCGACGCTTTGCTGGATTGGAGCCCAGGGAACGTCATCGAGCTGAACGTGTGCTGAACACGGAGGTGCCGTACGTTTGGTGCTTGGATCGGTCGGATCGTGAAGACGTACGACTACATCAACCGCGTTGTCATAACACTTCCGCTTACGGTCTACGAGGGTACGTGGACAACACTCTCCCCTCTCGTTGCTATACCATCACCATGATCTTGCGTGTGCGTAGGAATTTTTTTTGAAATTACTACGTTCCCCAACAGTGGCATCCGAGCCTAGGTTTTATGCGTTGATGTAATATGCACGAGTAGAACACAAGTGAGTTGTGGGCGATACAAGTCATACTGCTTACCAGCATGTCATACTTTGGTTCAGCGGTATTGTTGGATGAAGCGGCCCGGACCGACATTACGCGTACGCTTATGCGAGACTGGTTTTACCGCCGTGCTTTGCACACAGGTGACTAGCGGGTGTATGTTTCTCCAACTTTAGTTGAACCGAGTGTGGCTACGCCCGGTCCTTGCGAAGGTTAAAACAACACTAACTTGACAAACTATCGTTGTGGTTTTGATGCGTAGGTAAGAACGGTTCTTGCTCAGCCCGTAGCAGCCACGTAAAACTTGCAACAACAAAGTAGAGGACGTCTAACTTGTTTTTGCAGGGCATGTTGTGATGTGATATGGTCAAGACGTGATGCTATATTTTATTGTATGAGATGATCATGTTTTGTAACCGAAGTTATCGGCAACTGGCAGGAGCCATATGGTTGTCGCTTATTGTATGAAATGCAAACGCCCTGTAATTGCTTTACTTTATCACTAAGCGGTAGCGATAGTCGTAGAAGCAATAGATGGCGTAAACGACAATGATGCTACGATGGAGATCAAGGTGTCGCGCCGGTGACGATGGTGATCACGATGGTGCTTCAGAGATGGAGATCACAAGCACAAGATGATGATGGCCATATCATATCACTTATATTGATTGCATGTGATGTTTATCCTTTATGCATCTTATCTTGCTTTGATTGACGGTAGCATTTTAAGATGATCTCTCACTAATTATCAAGAAGTGTTCTCCCTGAGTATGCACCATTGTGAAAGTTCTTCGTGCTGAGACACCACGTGATGATCGGGTGTGATAGGCTCTACGTTCAAATACAACGGGTGCAAAACAGTTGCACACGCGGAATACTCAGGTTAAACTTGACGAGCCTAGCATATACAGATATGGCCTCGGAACACGGAGACCGAAAGGTCGAGCGTGAATCATATAGTAGATATGATCAACATAGTGATGTTCACCATTGAAAACTACTCCATCTCACGTGATGATCAGACATGGTTTAGTTGATTTGGATCACGTAATCACTTAGATGACTAGAGATATATCTGTCTAAGTGGGAGTTCTTAAGTAATATGATTAATTGAACTTAAATTTATCATGAACTTAGTACCTGATAGTATTTTGCTTGTCTATGTTTGTTGTAGATAGATGGCTCGTGCTGTTGTTCCGTTGAATTTTAATGCGTTCCTTGAGAAAGCAAAGTTGAAAGATGATGGTAGCAATTACACGGACTGGGTCCGTAACCTAAGGATTATCCTCATTGCTGCACAGAAGAATTACGTCATGGAAGCACCGCTGGGTGCCAGGCCTGCTGCTGATGCAACTGACGACATTAAGAACGTCTGGCAGAGAAAAGCTGATGACTACTCGATAGTTCAGTGTGCCATGCTTTACGACTTAGAACCGGGTCTTCAACGACGTTTTGAACGTCATGGAGCATATGAGATGTTCCAGGAGTTGAAGTTAATATTTCAAGCAAATGCCCGGATTGAGAGATATGAAGTCTCCAATAAGTTCTATAGCTGCAAGATGGAGGGGAATAGTTCTGTCAGTGAACACATACTCAAAATGTCTGGGTATAATAATCACTTGATTCAACTGGGAGTTAATCTTCCTGATGATAGTGTCATTAACAGAATTCTTCAATCACTGCCACCAAGCTACAAGAGCTTCGTGATGAACTATAATATGCAAGGGATGGGCAAGACTATTCCCGAGCTTTTCGTAATGCTAAAAGCCGCGGAGGTAGAAATCAAGAAGGAGCATCAAGTGTTGATGGTTAACAAGACCACCAGTTTCAAGAAAAAGGGCAAAGGAAAGAAGAAGGGGAACTTCAAGAAGAACAGCAAACAAGTTACTGCTCAAGAGAAGAAACCCAAGTCTGGACCTAAGCCTGAGACTAAGTGCTTCTACTACAAGCAGACTGGACACTGGAAGCGGAACTGCCCCAAGTATTTGGCGGATAAGAAGGATGGCAAAGTGAACAAAGGTCTATGTGATATACATGTTATTGATGTGTACCTTACTAATGCTCGCAGTAGTACCTGGGTATTTGATACTGGTTCTGTTGCTAATATTTGCAACTCGAAATAGGGACTACGGATTAAGCGAAGATTAGCTAAGGACGAGGTGACGATGCGCGTGGAAAATGGTTCCAAAGTCGATGTGATCGCAGTCGGCACGCTACCTCTACATCTACCATCGGGATTAGTTTTAGACCTAAATAATTGTTATTTGGTGCCAGCGTTGAGCATGAACATTATATCTGGATCTTGTTTGATGCGACACAGTTATTCATTTAAATCAGAGAATAATGGTTGTTCTATTTATATGAGTAATATCTTTTATGGTCATGCACCCTTGAAGAGTGGTCTATTTTTATTGAATCTCGATAGTAGTGATACACATATTCATAGTGTTGAAACCAAAAGATGCAGAGTTGATAATGATAGTGCAACTTATTTGTGGCACTGTCGTTTAGGTCATATCGGTATAAAGCGCATGAAGAAACTCCATACTGATGGGCTTTTGGAATCACTTGATTATGAATCACTTGGTACTTGCGAACCGTGCCTCATGGGCAAGATGACTAAAACACCGTTCTCCGGAACTATGGAGCGAGCAACTAATTTGTTGGAAATCATACATACTAATGTTTGTGGTCCAATGAATGTTGAAGCTCGTGGCGGGTATCGTTATTTTCTCACCTTCACAGATGATTTGAGCAGATATGGGTATATCTACTTAATGAAACACAAGTCTGAAACATTTGAAAAGTTCAAAGAATTTCAGAGTGAAGTGGAAAATCATCGTAACAAGAAAATAAAGTTTCTACGATCTGATCGTGGAGGAGAATATTTGAGTTACGAGTTTGGTTTACATTTGAAACAATGCGGAATAGTTTCACAACTCACGCCACCCGGAACACCACAACGTAATGGTGTGTCCGAATGTCGTAATCGTACTTTACTAGATATGGTGCGATCTATGATGTCTCTTACTGATTTACCGCTATCGTTCTGGGGTTATGCTTTAGAGACGGCCGCATTCACGTTGAATATGGCACCATCAAAATCCGTTGAGACGACGCCTTATGAACTGTGGTTTGGCAAGAAACCAAAGTTGTCGTTCTTAAAGTTTGGGGCTGCGATGCTTATGTGAAGAAACTTCAACCAGATAAGCTCGAACCTAAATCGAAGAAATGTGTCTTCATAGGATACCCAAAATAAACTATTGGGTACACCTTCTATCACAGATCTGAGGGCAAGATTTTCGTTGCTAAAATTGGATCCTTTCTAGAGAAGGAGTTTCTCTCGAAAGAAGTGAGTGGGAGGAAAGTAGAACTTGATGAGGTAACTATACCTGCTCCCTTATTGGAAGGTAGTTCATCACAAGAACCGGTTCCTGTGACAACTACACCAATTGGTGAGGAAACTAATGATATTGATCATGAAACTTCAGATCAAGTTTCTACTGAACCTCGTAGGTCTACCAGAGTAAGATCCGCACCAGAGTGGTACGGTAATCCTATTCTGGAAGTCATGTTACTTGACCATGATGAACCTACGAACTATGAGGAAGCGATGATGAGCCCAGATTCCGCAAAATGGCTAGAGGCCATGAAATCTGAGATGTGATCCATGTATGAGAACAAAGTATGGACTTTGGTTGACTTGCCCGATGATCGGTAAGCCATTGAGAATAAATGGATCTTTAAGAAGAAGACTGACGCTGACGGTAATGTAACTGTCTATAAAGCTCGACTTGTTGCAAAAGGTTCTCGACAAGTTCAAGGGGTTGACTACGATGAGACCTTCTCACCAGTAGCGATGCCTAAGTCTGTCCGAATCATGTTAGCAATTGCCGCATTTTATGATTATGAAATATGGCAAATGGATGTCAAAACTGCATTCCTGAATGGATTTCTGGAAGAAGAGTTGTATATGATGCAACCGGAAGGTTTTGTCGATCCTAAGGGAGCTAACAAAGTGTGCAAGCTCCAGCAATCAATCTATGGTCTGGTGCAAGCCTCTTGGAGTTGGAATAAATGCTTTGATAGTGTGATCAAAGCATATGGTTTTATAAAGACTTTTGGAGAAGCCTGTATTTTCAAGAAAGTGAGTGGGAGCTCTGTAGCATTTCTAATATTATATGTGGACGACATATTGTTGATTGGAAATGATATAGAATTTCTGGATAGCATAAAAGGATACTTGAATAAAAGTTTTTCAATGAAAGACCTCGGTGAAGCTGCTTACATATTGGGCATCAAGATCTATAGAGATAGATCAAGACGCTTGATTGGACTTTCACAATGCACGTACCTTGATAAAGTGTTGAAAAGGTTCAATATGGATCAGGCAAAGAAAGGGTTATTGCCTGTATTACAAGGTATAAAATTGAGTCAGACTCAATGCCCGACCACTGCAAAAGATAGAGAGAAAATGAAGGGAGTTCCCTATGCTTCAGCCATAGGCTCTATCATGTATGCAATGCTGTGTACCAGACCTGATGTCTGCCTTGCTATTAGTTTGGCAGGGAGGTACCAAAGTAATCCAGGAGTGGATCACTGGACAGCGGTCAAGAACATCCTGAAATACCTGAAAAGGACTAAGGATATGTTTCTCGTATATGGAGGTGACAAAGAGCTAGTCGTAAATGGTTACGTCGATGCAAGCTTTGACACTGATCTGGACGATTCTAAATCGCAAACTGGATACGTATTTTTATTAAACGGTGGAGCTGTATGTTGGTGCAGTTCTAAACAAAGCGTCGTGGCGGGATCTACATGTGAAGCGGAGTACATAGCTGCTTCGGAAGCAGCAAATGAAGGAGTCTGGATGAAGGAGTTCATTACCGATCTAGGTGTTATACCTAGTGCATCGAGACCAATGGAGATCTTCTGTGACAATACTGGTGCAATTGCCTTGGCAAAGGAATCCAGATTTCACAAGAGGACCAAGCACATCAAGAGACGCTTCAATTCCATCCGGGACCAAGTCCAAGTGGGAGACATAGAGATTTGCAAGATACATACGGATCTGAATGTTGCTGATCCGTTGACTAAGCCTCTCTCACGAGCAAAACATGATCAACACCAAGACTCCATGGGTGTTAGAATCATTACTATGTAATCTAGATTATTGACTCTAGTGCAAGTGGGAGACTGAAGGAAATATGCCCTATAGGCAATAATAAAGTTATTATTTATTTCCTCATATCATGATAAATGTTTATTATTCATGCTAGAATTGTATTAACCGGAAACAATGATACATGTGTGAATATATAGACAAACATATAGTCACTAGTATGCCTCTACTTGACTAGCTCGTTTATCAAAGATGGTTATGTTTCCTAGCCATGGACAAAAGAGTTGTCATTTGATTAACGGGATCACATCATTAGGAGAATGATGTGATTGACATGACCCATTCCGTTAGCCTAGCACTTGATCGTTTAGTATGTTGCTATTGCTTTCTTCATAACTTATACACGTTCCTGTAACTATGAGATTATGCAACTCCCGTTTACCAGAGGAACACTTTGTGTGCTACCAAACGTCACAACGTAACTGGGTGATTATAAAGGTGCTCTACAGGTGTCTCCAAAGGTACATGTTGAGTTGGCATAATTCAAGACTAGGTTTTGTCACTCCGATTGTCGGAGAGGTATCTCTGGGCCCTCTCGGTAATACACATCACTTAAGCCTTGCAAGCATTGTAACTAATGAGCTAGTTATGAAATGATGTATTACGGAACGAGTTAAGAGACTTGCCGGTAACGAGATTGAACTAGGTATTGGATACCGACGATCGAATCTCGGGCAAGTAACATACCGATGACAAAGGGAACAACGTATGTTGTTATGCGGTTTGACCGATAAAGATCTTCGTAGAATATGTAGGAACCAATATGGACATCCAGGTTCAACTATTGGTTATTGACCGACAATAGTTCTAGGTCATGTCTACATAGTTCTCAAACCCGTAGGGTCCGCATGCTTAACGTTACGATGATAGTTTTATTATGAGTTTATAATTTTTCTTGTACCGAAGTTTGTTCGGAGTCCCGGATGTGATCACGGACATGACGAGGAGTCTCGAAATGGTCGAGACATAAAAAATTGATATATTGGACGGATATATTTGGATACCGGAAAGGTTCTGGATGAGATTGGGAATATACCGGAGCTCCGGTTGGTTACCGGAACCCCCTGGTAAGTATATGGGCCTTATTGGGCCTTAGTGGAAAGGAGGGAGAAGGGGCAAAGGAGGCCCCCCCAAGCCCAATCCGAATTGGGAGGGGGGCCGGCCCCCCCTTTCCTTCTTCCCTCCCCTCTTTTCCTTCCCTCTCCTACTCCTAATAGGAAAGGGGGGGCCAAACCTACTTGGAGTAGGATTGCCCCCCCTAGGGCGCGCCTCTCCCCTTGGTCGGCCCCATCCTCCTCTCCCCCTTTATATACGGGGGAGGGGGGCACCCCTAGAACACACAAGTTGATCTACGGATCGTTCCTTAGCCGTGTGCGGTGCCCCCCTCCACCATATTCCACCTCGGTCATATCGTCGCGGAGTTTAGGCGAAGCCCCGCGCCGGAAGAACATCATCATCGTCACCATGCCGTCGTGCTGACAGAACTCATCCCCGACGTTTTGCTGGATTGGAGGCCGGGGAACGTCATCGAGCTGAACGTGTGCTGAACACGGAGGTGCCGTACGCTCGGTGCTTGGATCGGTCGGATCGTGAAGACGTACGACTACATCAACTGCGTTGTCATAATGCTTCCGCTTATGGTCTACGAGGGTACGTGGACAACACTCTCCCCTCTCGTTGCTATACCATCACCATGATCTTGCGTGTGCGTAGGAATTTTTTTGAAATTACTACGTTCCCCAACAGATTTATCATCGAGAAAGAACACCCACGTAAATCTTGAAAAATCATCAACTATAACTAGACCAAAAGAATTTCCACCGAGGCTTTTATAAGCGTTGGGACCAAAGAGATCCATGTGAAGTAGCTCAAGTGGCCTCCTTGTGGTCATGATGTTCTTCACGGGATGCCTTCCTCCAACCTGTTTACCTGCTTGACAAGCACTGCAAAGTCTATCCTTATCAAATATGACATCGTTAACACCAAGGATATGATTCCCTTTAATAAGCTTGTCAAGATTTCTCATGCCAACGTGACCTAGTCATCTATGCCATAACCAACCTTTTGAGGATTTAGCAATGAAGCAAGTTTTAGGTTGAGCCTTTTTAGTGAAATCAACAATGTATAGATCACCTCTACGTATGCCGGTAAAGACCATTTTATGATTGTCTCGACGAAACACTTGGCAATCTACTTCAGTAAATAGGACATTGAAACCGAAATCAGCAAGTCTAGATACTGAAAGTAAGTTGTAGCCAAGAGATTCAACGAGCATAACATTCTGAATGGAGCTGTCATGTGATATGGCCACCTTACCAAGGCCAACCACCTTACCCTTTGAGTTGTCACCGAAAGTGACATACTTTCGAGGACTATCATTTTCAGCAAGCTCATGAAACATGTCTTTATCTCCGGTCATGTGATCGGTACATCCATTGTCAAGGACCCATTCCTTTCCTCCTGCCATATATCCCCGAAGATTTGCCATAAGACTAAAATGTCTCATTGCATCATCAAGATCAAAGTCATCATCATCATCCTCATCATAGTATCCATGTTCAACATCGTCATGTGGTGGATCAATTACTAGTGAGAGTGATTCATTAGTATGAGTTTGACAATAATCTCCTCTATGAATTCCAGTAGCTTCGGAAATAATATCACTAATAATTCCAACATTTCCTTTGGCACGCATAAGATTTGTAAGTTCAAATAGACAATCACCAAACATAGGATCATTGGAATTCATCTTAGTCAAGGCAATAGACTTATGAAGAATTTCATCAAGATTTTTCAAGGAATAATTAGGAAATTGTTCCTCAAGAAATTTCCATATAGTGTAGGTACACTCAAGAGTAGGCAATTTTCCAACCAAGTTTCTAGGCAAGCCTCTAGTGATAAGATTAACAGTTCTAACATTCCTAATCATGTCAATCGACTCATCAAGAGTAGGATGCATAGGATTAACATAAGGTGCACAAGGACTAGCAATGTACTTGTTCAAATGATATTGATTGAAAATTACAAGCATCTCATTTTTTCACTCATGAAAATACTCTCCATCAAGTATAGGCACTCTATGTCTAAGACTCCCCAAAGCAGACTCATCCATCTTCCTCCAATGGTGACTAAACCAAAGCAATGGAGACCAATGCTCTGATACCACTTGTAGGACCTTGAGAAGAGGTGTCTAGAGGGGGGGTGATTAGACACTAAGTACCAAAGTTGCAGTTTTTAGCAAATTTAAGTTTAAGTGGAGTTTAGGCACAAGTTTAACATTCACAACACATAGCAAGCAAGCATGCAAAGAGTATATGAGCAGCGGAAAATAAAGCATGCAACTTGCAAGAATGTAAAGGGAAGGGTTTTGGAGGATTCAAACACAATTGGAGACACAGATGTTTTTGGCGTGGTTCCGATAGGTGGTGCTATCGTACATCCACGTTGATGGAGACTTCAACCCACGAAGGGTAACGGTTGCGCGAGTCCACGGGGGGCTCCACCCACGAAGGGTCCATGAAGAAGCAACCTTGTCTATCCCACCATGGCCGTCGCCCACGAAGGACTTGTCTCACTAGCGGTAGATCTTCACGAAGTAGGCGATCTCCTTGCCCTTACAAGCTCCTTGGTTCAACTCCACAATCTTTGTCGGAGGCTCCCAAGTGACACCTAGCCAATCTAGGAGACACCACTCTTCAAGAAGTAACAAATGGCGCGTTGATGATGAACTCCTTGCTCTTGTGCTTTGAATGATAGTCTCCCCAACACTCGACTCTCTCTCATAGGATTTGGATCTGGAGGAAAGAAGATTTGAGTGGAAAGCAACTTGGGGAAGGCTAGAGATCAAGATTCATATGGTAGGAATGGAATATCTTGGCCTCAACACATGAGTAGGTAGTTCTCTCTTAGAACTAGTAAGTTGGAAGTGTAGGTTTGTTCTGATGGCTCTCTCCACGAATGAAGAGGAGGTGGAGGGGTATATATAGCCTCCACACAAAAATCTAACCGTTACACACAATTTACCAATCTCGGCGGGACCGAATCAACAAACTCGGTCACACCGATTTAGTAAACCTAGTGACCGTTAGGATTTTCGGTGGGACTGAAATGCAACTCGGTAGGACCGATATGGTTAGGGTTAGGGCATAACGTAATCTCGGTGAGACCGATTACACAAACTCGGTAAGACCGATTTTGGTAATTAGCTAACCAGAGAGTTAGTCAGGCAAACTCGGTGGGACCGATTACTCAAACTTGGTGGGACCGATTTTGGTAATAAGTTAACCAGAGAGTTGCATTGTAATCTCGGTAGGACCGATTGCTCAAACTCGGTAAGACCGATTTTGATAATGGATATACACAGAGAGATTACAATCCCATCTCGGTGAGACCGAGATCCCTATCGGTGAGACCGATTTGCCTAGGGTTTGTGGCAGTGGCTATGACATCTGAACTCGGTGCCGCCGGATAAAAAGAATCGGTGTGGCCGATTTTGGCTTTAGGTTTAGGTAATATGTGGATGTGAGAAAGTAGTTGAGGGTTTTTGAGCATGTCACTAAGCACATGAAGCAAGAGTGCTTTGGGTGTACCAAACGTCACAACCTAACTGGGTGACTATAACGTAATCTCAGTGAGACCGATTACACAAACTCGGTAAGACCGATTTTGGTAATTAGCTAACTAGAGAGTTGGTCAGGCAAACTCGGTGGGACTGATTTTGGTAATAAGTTAACCAGAGAGTTTGCATTGTAATCTCGGTAGGACCGATTGCTCAAACTCGGTAAGACCGATTTTGATAATGGACATACACAGAGAGATTACAATCCCATCTCGGTGAGACCGAGATCCCTATCGGTGAGACCGAGATCCCTATCAGTGAGACCGATTTGCCTAGGGTTTGTGGCAGTGGCTATGACATCTGAACTCGGTGGCGCCGGATAGAAAGAATCGGTGTGGCCGATTTTGGCTTTAGGTTTAGGTCATATGTGGATGTGAGAAAGTAGTTGAGGGTTTTTGAGCATATCACTAAGCACATGAAGCAAGAGGCTCATTAAGCAACACCTCATCCCTCCTTGATAGTATTGGCTTTTCCTATAGACTCAATGTGATCTTGGATCACTAAAATGTAAAATGAAGAGTCTTGAGCTTGAAGCTTTAGCCAATCCCTTGTCCTTAGCATCTTGAAGGAGTTCCACATCCTTTAGTCCATGCCGCTTCATTGTTGAACTTGTCTGAAATATACTAGATAAAAGTGTTAGTCCAACAAGAGATATGTTGACATTAATTACCAAAACCACCTAGGGAGCACTTGTGCTTTCACCGGCGATGCGCCATAGTTCGGCTCCGCCCACTTGATATATCGACCCCTAGTGAGAGCGGGGCATAAGGCAGAACAACTTCTTCCACAGCGCGAAATGAGCCCGATGCCCAAAAACAGCTCGCAAAGGGCTACGAAGCCCGCAATATGCAATACGGAGGCAGGCGTAAGGTTGTGCAACTGGAGGCCGTAGAACTCCAGGAGCCCCCGGAGAAACAGATGAATTGGAAATCCGAGCCCTCTTATCAAATAAGGGACAAGGCATACCCGCTCTCCTTTGGAGGGACTAGGGACGCTCTCCGCTTGCTCTCCACCATTATAGGTGGCAAGCCCGGCTCGAACCGGGACCATGTAGGCCGGGGGGAGAAACCCCTTGGCTTGGAGCGCCACTAGCTCGCTGTGCGGGACGGAGCATCTCTCCCAATCTCCAGGCTGAGGGCTGGGGGGGCGAGAGGAGGAGCTGCGTCGACTGGCCATGATGGAATGGAT
Source organism: Triticum timopheevii (assembly GCA_963921465.1). Classification (NCBI taxonomy): domain Eukaryota; kingdom Viridiplantae; phylum Streptophyta; class Magnoliopsida; order Poales; family Poaceae; genus Triticum; species Triticum timopheevii. The sequence continues at coordinate 502,863,817 of OY997272.1, forward strand.
CTCTGTCGAATGCGCTCCGATGAATGCTCGTGGAGGGAAGATGGTGTGATTTGGATCTAAATCCCCGTCACTTTTATGGGCGACTCATTTGCGCAGCTAGGGGGTAAATGAAAAAACACCCTGGCTTTTCGCATTTGTTTGACACGTGGAAGATGACCATTATTGGGCACAGAAGCCAAGGAGCGCAACATGCACTAGAAGCCGGACACTATTCAACAGGTATATGGAATTTGGAGAAGAACCCGCCTTGCAATGCCGAAGACAAATCTGTGCGCCGGACTCATCGTCATTGAAGCCTGGTTCGGGGGCTACTGAGGGAGTCCCGGATTAGGGGGTGTCCGGATAGCCGTACTATAACCTTTGGCCGGACTCCTGGACTATGAAGATACAAGATTGAAGACTTCGTCCCGTGTCCGGATGGGACTTTCCTTGGCGTGGAAGTCAAGCTTGGCGATACGAATATGTAGATCTCCTCCCATTATAACCGACTCTGTGTAACCCTAGCCCTCTTCGGTGTCTATATAAACCGGAGGGTTTTAGTCCGTAGGACGAACAACAATCATACCATAGGCTAGCTTCTAGGGTTTAGCCTCTCTGATCTCGTGGTAGATCTACTCTTGTACTACCCATATCATCAATATTAATCAAGCAGCAGTAGGGTTTTACCTCCATCGAGAGGGCCCGAACCTGGGTAAAAACATCGTGTCCCTTGTCTCCTGTTACCATCCGCCTAGACGCACAGTTCGGGACCCCCTACCCGAGATCCGCCGGTTTTGACACCGACACCCGTGGTGCTGTTGCTTGTAGCCGCTGCTACTGCTCCTTGCCGCTGACCACGAGCTCCAGCTCGAAGGGAGGCCGGCGAGGGCGGCGGAAGCAGGGAGGTCGCAACACCTCGGCTTCGCATGCGGCTGCGCGGGCTTCTCCTCCGGCACCCTCTGGCATGGAAGGCCACCGGAGTGCATGGCGGCAAAGGCCACTGGAGCATGAGGGGGCGACTGGGTGCCGACTGAAAGCAACATAGGATGATGCACAGGAGGTGTTTGGTAAAATGCCAAAGAAAGATATAGAGAGGACGAAGAAGAACGACGTGTGAGCCCCACCTATCATAACGGTCAACTTAACGGTCAAACTAAACAGAGTTGACCGTGCCGCCACGTCACCCCTGACAGGTGGGTCCCGCATGTCATAAACGTGTTTAAATCGTCTAAACCAGTCATTTTTCAAAAGTGGTAATTTTTAGTCACAAAATTAAAAAATTTTGGTATTTATCAGTCATTTTTTTGAATGTGGTAGTTTTGTGGGATGGTAACCCCTAATGTGTTAGTATTTTGTCAAATACTCGATCTTCACCGGTCTGCAGGTGGTATTAGCTGGGAAGGGCAAAATGGCAAGGGAAGCATAAACGGTAATAGGCTACGCATGGTTAGACACAAGTCCAGACGCTGCAGGAATCGTAACTCCAACTTTATCGAGTGTATGCTCTGAAGTCTCCTCTATGCATCATCCTTTAATTTGTCTGTAACGCAGGCAGAGTATTATAAGAGACAAACTTCCGAAAGGAACAAACTTTTTTAAGAAGCAAATAAGGTATAGTAGTGTTCTCTAATTACAGTGAAGATCTCCATGATAAGTCCACTCATTGGATGCTAAACATACAAAGAGTCACATGCAATTACACGCTGACTAGGATTCTTTCTTTCTAACTAATCACCCCCCGATTTTCACGGGGTGGGGCCCTCCTCCCCCTTAATCTTCAATCAAAACCCACCTGTTTGTAAAACCCATGTAAACCTATGTATGTGTAGCATTACTCCTCATGGTCTATATCGAGTAATGCTACATTCACGGATCATTACGAGGGTTTTACATGGTCATTATGGATTGGCAAATGGTGACTGGGTTAAGAGGGAGGGAGGGGCCCCACCCACCTGAAAATCAGGGGGAGGAGTGGAGACTGGAGAGTATTAGAGGAAGCAAACCTCTGTAACTCAGTCCGTGGGTGTAGCAATTTCGGTCTATATCAACCAAAAATGCTACACGTACAGGCTCATTTTACAGGTTTTTACAGGTTGAGGACCATTCGCTCTTCTAATTGGCCCCCCCTAATTTTCACTGGTGGGCCCGTGCATCTTAATCAATCCTCGGCCAATCACTATTAAGCAACCTGTAAACCTCCTGTAAAACTCCGTACGTCTAGCAAAGCTCCTATATCAACACTCCGTAAAAAGCTGCCCGTATGTTCAGAATTTTTGTTACTCCACTCATGGCCATCATCACTCTCGGAAGGAACGAACTTTCTTAACAAGCAAATAAGATACAGCAGTAACGTTCTGTAATTACAGTGAAGATCGTTGTAGAGCTAGTTCTTGGGCAGGAGCACGCCGCGGACCAGCTCGTCGAAGTTTCGGTGAGAAGAGCCTCCGGGCATGGCCGCCTTGACCGTGCTCTCCTTCCAGTCCCGCGCTCTCTTCCTCATGCTTTTCCCCTTCTCCCCTTCCATGATCTCCGTGATAAGTCCGGCGACGGCCTCACGCCGGACGTTGCTGTCGATCTCCACGCCGACGCCCCACTCAGTGCACTGGTACCTGCAGTTGGTCTGCTGGTCGGCGAAGAACGGCCAGCTGATCACCGGCACACCACCGCACAGGCTCTCGAGCGCCGAGTTCCAGCCACTGTGCGTCAGGAAGGTGCCCACGGCAGGGTGGTCCAGCACCTGCTGCTGCGGGCACCAGGACGCCATGAGCCCGCGCCCGGCCGTCTCGGCCAGGAACTCCTCGGGGAGCACCGCGGCGTCGCCCTTCACCAGGTCTCGGCGGACGATCCACATGAAGTGCTTCCCGCTCTGCGCCAGCCCCCACGCGAACTCCACCATCTGCGCGTTGGTCATGACGGTGATGCTACCGAAGTTGACGTAGACGACGGAGCCGAGCTCCCTGCCGTCCAGCCACTCGAGGCATTCGTCCTGCTCCTTCCAGAGGCTGAGGTTGATGGCGGAGCGCGGCGTGGGCGGCTGCTCGTGCGCCAGCAGCGGGAGCGGGCCGAGCGTGTAGACCTTGGGCAGGCCGAGCGCCTCCATGGCCTCCACCGCCTCGCCCTCCAGGTCGTCGAAGCTGTTGAGGATGACGGCCGACGCGCCGGCCGTGCGCTCCGTCTCCCGCAGGACGTAGTGCATCATGTACTCGTCCGGGTCCGTGGTGCGTATGAAGGACGGGAAGTCCCTGAGCCTCATGCTCCGCAACCCCGGCACGTCCTCCACCGGCGTGTCAAGGTATCCGTTCGTCAGCTTCTCGGCGTCTGCACGCGTGTAAAGACAGACGAGCTTCGATCAGCAGCTGACAATGGCCGCATCGAGCTGAAATACTTGGCGCGCGCACTAACAACAAAACAAAAACCTTACGTACCTTTGAGTGGGGCGAGGCCACGGTTGATGAGGAGGCGGTAGTGGCGGTACCCGAGGTAGCTGATGGCGCTGGCGGTCCAGAGCTGGACGTAGGGGAGGCCGAGCTCGTTGGCGGCCTCCATGGAGAACCCCATGACAACGTCCGAGACGACGCAGGTGACGGGCGGGTGGCCGGTGGCGGGGTCGTTGAGCCGGGTGAGGAGGTCGCGGAAGGGTCCCAGGCAGGTCTCCGTGGTGGACTTGCAGAGCGCAGGGATGTCCTGCGTGACGTCGTCGTCGCCGGACGGCGGCAGGCCGTCGGGGATGGTGGCAAAGCGGAAGCCCGGGAGGCCGGCCACGGCGGCGGGGCCGCGGGAGCGGACGAGGCGGGCATGGTTGTACTCGGTGTTGACGAAGGTGACGTCGAAGCCCCGGGCGTGGAGCAGCTTGGCCACGTTGAGCATCGGGGTGATGTGCCCCTGCGCCGGGTACGGCAGGCACACCGCGTGCGGCTTCCTGGCGGCAGGTCCCATCGATCCCATCTCCGCCGCAGACGACTCCGAGTGTTCCTAGCTGACCCAAGATCGGTCGATGGCAACAATGGCTTCCTCCTGGCTGAGCTCTCGTACGTGGCTGGCACTTGCTTCGTTTGGGAACTTGGTTGGCTGTGGATCGAACTCGGCAAGGGCGCGGCAGTATTTATAGGCATGGCTTGCTCAGGTAGCATGACAGTGAGAATCGCCATTTTGTTATGAATAACGCAAGTGATGACGTCTTGGTTGGATGAGTATATTTGTTTGTTTATTGCAACAAACATGGCTGCTTCTATGAGATATCGTGTTGGTTAGACAATTATATTGTTTGTTTGTTGCTACTACTACTCCCTCCGTTTCTAAATACTTGTCTTTCTAGAGATTTCAATAAGTGACTACATACGAAGCAAAATGAGAGAATCTACACTCTAAAATATGTCTATATACATCCGTATGTGATAGTCTATTTGAACCTTTTAAAAGACAAATATTTAAGAACGGAGGGAGTACATGGCTGCTTCGAGGATAGAGACTTGATGGTCCTCCACGCAAAGCAGCCGGGCCGGGCGTGTGATCAGCACGAGGTCGGTACGCGCGCAACGGCGCCGCATGGGCAATAGCCGGCAAGCTGGCAGCCGCCCGGCGATCCTGCTCCGGCCATGCGTCAACTGTCAAGCGATCCGGTGCGTTGCGAAAACAAGTTAAACAACACACTCCTTACTACACGTATGGCTTTTTTCTTTTCTTTTTTGTGAGAACCTCCACGTATGGCTTTGACCATGCTTCAGTCATCCACAGTGGCTGCGTGCTTGCGAGCGCTCCTCTGAAACTAAGCTTAGTCGATGGTTAGCAAATTTGTACATTTCCTTGACCCGTAATCTTGAGCTGTTGGCATGCAGTTGCCATTAGTGTGGCCTCTCCTGGGGTATGGGAAAACGAAAGACAGAAGGCAACAACTCTCTGACCATAATGCAATACGTTTTCTTTGGATGAACTGGTGCATTTGCTGTGCAACAGACAAGAAATGGGTCCAGAACGACGGCGGCTGCATGCACGGTGCGATCGTTCAGGTCAAGAGTAGCAAATTATGGCGTTTGACATCTTGGTCACGTAACTGAGAAAGGAGTGCAGGTTGTCCATGCAAACCAGTACCTACTTAAAACCCTATCAACCTGGATTGACGCCATCAGCACACGAGTCATCATTATCACCCCTCGCAACTTTTTTTAACTTGTACCCTTTATTAGAAAAAGGAAGAAGTCCATTTTAAACCCTGAATTTGTAGAGGTTCGGCGAAATGAACCCTCAAATCGAAATCCCGGTCGATCTCACCCTGAACTATGCAATCCCAGTCTAAATCGAACCTTCGGGTCATTTGGATGGCCGGGATTCAGACATTTCGCAAAGGGCGCACACCAGCTCCTGCTGGGCCAGCCCGTTTTAATTTTTTTCCGTTCAAAAACAAAAATTCACAAAAGGCGCTACACCCTGCTCCCTTGCTGGGCTGGCCCGCATATGTTTTTCGTGAAAACAAAAAAAAAACGCCGCTCGAACACGAGACCCCATGCTGGTGCTGTTTGATCGGAAAAAAAACTTGTGAACTAGAATTTCAAAAGTAAAAAAAGTTCAACAATTTTGAAAAGAAGTTCACGGGTTTTCCAAAGAAAAGTCCACGGATTTGGGAAAAAAATCATAGATTTTGGAAAAGAAACTGTAAAATTGAAGAAGTGTTCGTGGATCTTTTTTTATTATTTCTTTTTATCTTTGATTCTTTTTTGTTTCTTTTTCATGTATATATACAAAGTTCATTGCGTATATTAAGGAAATCTTCATGGTAATTTCAAAAAATTTCACTCATTTATAAAATTGTTCATCTTGTATTAGAAATTTGTTGTGTATATCGCACAATTGTTGAATATTTATTCAGAAATTCTTCAACATATATTACAAAAATGTTCATCTATTAATATGTTTTCAAAAATGCTATCTTATATTTGCCGCGAGTCCGAATTATCTTCCATACACCTTTTTCATTTTTGTTCGCGTTTCCAAAAATGCGTACAATACAAATTTGGTTCGCTTTTTAAAAAAAGTTTTTGTTTCAACTTTTTTGTCGCTAAATTAATAAATTCTGTTATATATGGGAGCTACATGCACCGGGCTGCCCTTTATATATTTTCTAAAAACACTAAAAACTGTTCACAATCTCAAAAAGTGTTCGTGTTTTTCGAAATTTGTTTTTTCAGATTTTTTTTTTGAAAATTGTTCGTGTTTTTTTGAATCTGTTTGGGGTCTGCAAATTTTCCAGAAATATGGAATACAAAAAAGTGCGGCATCTTAAAACTGCTCACGATTTTCAAGAAGTATTTTTGAAAATGTTTTCCAATCTCAATGTTGCTATCTATTCTTATAGATTTCTGCACCTCTATATTCAGGTTGTTGTGTGTGGTGTTGTGGCTAATGGCTCGCGGTTCGTCTCTGCGGTCGTGGGATCGAGCCGTGGTACTCGCTGTTGTATTTCAACATTTTTTGTCGCGCGGAAAAGGAAACGAAACAACGGGCGGGTTGGTGGGCCGGCCCAATCGTGCGTCGAGTTGCTGACATGCAGTCGTGCGTCGAGTTGCTGACATGCCGCTCTTGGCCCACCAGCTAATGAAATCCCGGTTGACTTTTGTGAGGGTTTGCTTTAGACCGGGATTGCGTAGTTCAGAGTGCAATCGACGGGGGTTTCGACTTGAGGGTTCGTTTCGACGAACCCTTACAAATTCAGGGTTTAAAATGATCTTTTTCCTTAGAAAAAGGAGTAACAGTAGCTGTGTCTTTGCATTAAGAAGAACTAGATGATGCCCCGCTCGTTGTTGCTGGATTCTTGTTAAAACATACACAAATAGTTTCTTAAAAACATCTAAAACTAATGAAAAGAACATGTAGGCTTAAAAAGGTGAAAAATATGAAGCATATAAAAAGAGAGAAAAAAACACGCATAGGTATGCTACAATTGGCAAAAACACATTCTGTCCCTAGAACTAAATGGGAAGGAGATTGCTAAATCGGTTAATGATATTCTTGATTTAGAGGCTGAGAGAGCGTCTGAGTTGATCCGTAACATCGCTGTTGTTAGGCCTATGACTGAGGCTGACATTAATAATTTGGGGATATCTGCACTAGAGAGTTTTTGTGAAGACCTCCTGCCGACTTCAGATTCCGAAGTTGAGGCAGAGGGGATGGAGTCTAAGGGACATCTCGATCCTCCTACGCTAGTGTGTGATTCACAAGAGGATACTAGTCTTGTGAATGAGGGGATGGTAGTGGATAAACCCAAGCGTTCCTGGAACAGGAAGGTCTATCCAACGTCGGTTGTGCGTAGAAGTGCGAGAGTAAAACTCAAGAAAAAATTACATGATGATCAATGAAAGGGATTTTTTGGAGTAGCAGAGGTCTAGCAGACTTGGCTAAGAAAAGGTTCCTGGCTGAAGCATCGATTGATCATAAACTTGATTTGATTGCACTACTTGAAACAGGTAGAGATAACTTCACCTCGCAGTTCCTTGGAACTTTGTCTGGTGGAATTGATTTTGACTGGCACTATTTGCCCCCTAGAGGACGATCCGATGGGATTCTTCTGGGGGTTAAGTGCGAAACACTAGAGGTGTTGAATGTAGTCAGAGGGGATTATGCAGTTAAGTTTCGGGTTAGGTCAAAATTGGATGGATTCCGATGGGCTCTAGTGGTTGTGTATGGCACAGCACAACCCGAATTTAAAACTGAATTCTTGGCTGACCTGGTTAGGATCTGTGGGGATGAGAGGTTACTGATTTTAGTAGGAGGGGATTTCAACATCATTCGAAGGAAAGAATAGAAGAATAATTATAATTTTGATGGACGGTAGTCCTTTATGTTCAATATGATCATTGAGAGTCTTGATCTGAGAGAGACTGAGCTAACGGGTAGACAATTTAATTGGGCGAACATGCTACCTAATGCAACATATGAGAAGTTGGACAGAGTGCTAGCTAGTGTGGAATGGGAACAGAAATACCCACTGGTATCGGTTCATGCGATGCAGAGGGCAGTTTCAGACCATACAGCTTTGTTGGTGGATTCGGGTGAAGCTATGCATACGGGCAACAAAAATATTTTCTCCTTCGAACTTAGCTGGTTCGAAAAAGAGAATTTCTTAGAGATCGTTGCAAAGAATGGGCTAGGCCTGTTTCTAGTAGATCCAGCATTGTGCGTTGGTAAAACAAAATTCGCCATCTAAGACAATTTTTTAGGGGTTGGGCTAGAAACGAAGTGGGATACATAAGCAGGAAAAAGAAAGACTTATTCAGTTGATTGAAGCATTAGACTTAAGAGCGGAAACAAATCTGCTCGATGCGATGGAGCAGGCCACAAAGTCCGATGCCGAGCTAAAACTGCAAACTCTTCTTAGAGAAGAAGAAATGAAATGGGCCTTGCGAGCTAAAGTGCTTAAAGTTGTCCAAGGGGATGATAACACTCAATTTTTCCATATGATTGCAAATGATAAACATAGGAAAAAGAAAATCATACAGCTCAAGCAAGATGAGGGAACGGTGGTGGGACATGAGAATCTCAAGTTATATATTTCAAACTACTACAAACAATTATGTGGGCCTTCGGCAGACAATTTTGTCTCCCTAGATGAGCTTGTAGTTGGGGACATACCTTAGCTACAGTCAGATGAAAATGATATTTTGTGTGCACCTTTTACTGATAAAGAAGTTTTTGATGCGATTTCTCAGATGAAGCCGAATAAAGCACCGGGACAAGATGGGTTTCCGGTGGAATTCTATAAGAAATGTTGGCATATTTGTTGGGAAACGTTGCATGAAAAACAAAAAATTTCTATGCACATGGAAGATCTATCAAGGAGATGCATAGCAACGAGAGGGGCAGAGTGTGTCTACGTACCGCGTTCCAACCGATCGAGCACCAAACATACGGCACCTCCGCGTCAGCACACGTTCAACTCAATGACGCCCTCCGCTTTCTTGATCCAGCAAGATGACGAGGTAGTGGATGAGTTCCGGCAGCACGACAGCATGGTGACGGTGATGGTGAAGCCATCTCCGCAGGGCTTCGCCTAAGCACTACGAAAATATGTCTGGGGGTGTAAATGGTGGAGGGGGGCGCCGCACACGGCTAGGCAATTATCAGTTATGTGCTAGGCGCCCCCTCCCACATATATATAGGTGGGAGGGAGGGAGGAGCAGCCAAGAGGAGAATCCTATTTGGGGTCTCTCCCAAGCCGCGCCCCCCTTTCCTTTCTCTCCTGAGGAGGGAAAGGCAAGAGGGACCACCCCTCCCTCTCCTTCCCCTTAGGTCCGGTCAGCTATGGGAGGGGTGCACAGCCCCCTTGTGGGATGGTCTGTCCCCTCCTTTGGCCTATTAGGCCCATAACTTCCCCCGAGGTGATATCTCTCCATCGTATCTACTTTTCTAAACTCTTTTGCCCTTGTTTTGGACTCTAATTTGCATGATTTCAATGGAACTAACCCGGACTGACGCTGTTTTCAGCAGAACTATCATGGTGTTATTTTTGTGCAGAAATAAAAGTTTTCGGAATGACCTGAAACTTCACAGAGATAACTTTTGGAATAAATAAAAAATATTGGAGAAAGAATCAGCTGAAGGGGACCCACACACTAGCCGCAAGGGTGGGGGCGCGCCCTACCCCCTAGGCACGCCTCCTGTCTTGTGGGCCCCCTGGACCTCCACCGACCTCAACTCCAACTCCATATATTCATGTTCGGGGAGAAAGAAATGGGAGAGAAGGATTCATCGCGCTTTACGATACGGAGTCGCCACCAAGCCCTATTCTTCCTCGGGAGGGCAGATCTGGAGTCCATTCGGGGCTCTGGAGAGGGGAATCTGTGGCCATCGTCATCATCAACCATCCTCTTGTTGGGGAATGTAGTAATAATTCAAAAAAAAATTCCTACGTGTCACCAAGATCAATCTAGGAGATGCTAGCAACGAGAGAGAGAGGGAGTGCATCTTCATACCCTTGAAGATTGCTAAGTGGAAGCGGTACAAGAACGCGGTTGATGGAGTCGTACTCGCGGCGATTCAAACCGCAGAAGATCCGATCCAGCGCCGAACGGATGGCGCCTCCACGTTCAACACACGTATGGCCCGAGGAGGTATCCTCCTTCTTGATCTAGCAAGGGGAGAGGAGAAGTTGAGGGAGAGCTCCGGCAGGACGACGACATGGTAGTGGAGCTTGTGGTTCTCATGCAAGGCTTCGCCAAGCACTACGGAGGAGGAGATTTATGAGGGGAGGGAGGGGCTGCGCCCGGGGAAGGGGTCCTCGCTGCCCTCCCACCCTCCCTCTATTTATAGGGTGATGGGGAAAGGGGGCCGACTGAGGGAATCCTGGATTATGGGGTCCTCGGACAACCGGACTATATAAGTTGGCCGGACTATTGGGCCATGAAGATACAAGATAAAAGACTTCGTCCCGTGTCCGGGTGGGACTCTCCTTTGCGTGGAAGGCAAGCTTGGCGATTCGGATATGTATATTCCCTTCTGTGTAACCGACTCTGTGTAACCCTATCCCCCTCCGGTGTCTATATAAACCGGAGGGTTTAGTCCGTAGGACAAGAACAACAATCATAATCATAGACTAGCTTCTAGGTTAGCCTCTACGATCTCATGGTAGATCAACTCTTGTAATACTCATATCATCAAGATCAATCAAGCAGGAAGTAGGGTATTACCTCCATAGAGAGGGCCCGAACCTGGGTAAACATCATGTCCCCCGCCTCCTGTTACCATTAACCTTAGACGCACAGTTCGGGACCCCCTACCCGAGATCCGCCGGTTTTGACACCGACATTGGTGCTTTCATTGAGAGTTCCACTGCGTCGTCATCATAAGGCTTGATGGCTCCATCAATCATCTACAACAACTTGGTCGAGGGTGAGATCTTTCTTCCCGGACAGATCTTCATATTCGGCGGCTTCGCACTGCGGGCCAACTTGCTTGGCCATCTGGAGCAGATCGACAGCTACACCCCTGGCCATCAGGTCAGGTTTGGAAGCTTGAATTACACCGCTGGCATCCGCGGAGACCTGGTCTTCGACGGGTTCGAGCCCATGATAGCTGCAACCTATAGCCACGATGAACATGACTTAGATCTGCCATCGGATCATGCTCAGGAGGCAGCGCCTGTAATTGCCCTAGCCCTAGATCCAGAGCAGATCGCGCCGTCTGAGGATGGGGGGCTGGACCCCGCCACGGAAGCCGCATACTGAACGTCGCTTGAGCCGAACACAGATTTAACCTCCAACAAGGTCTGTGCCATCGGACCCTCAGACTCATCTTCGGCCATAGATTCTGAACCACGTGTATCCGTGCCCATCGGATCTGACTGGGCGCCGATCTTGGAGTTTACCTTTGCGGACATCTTCCAACACTCGCCCCTGGGTGATGTGTTAAACTCTTTGAAATCCCTCTCCTTGGAAGGAGATTCTTGGCCGAACTATGTCCGGCTTGAGTGGGAAGCGGACAACGAAGAACTTCGTTACCCACCCACCACCCACTTCATAGCCACTATCGACGACTTGACCGACATGCTTGATTTCAACTCCGAAGACATCGACAGTATGGACGATGATGCAGGAGAAGAACAGGAACCACTGCCCACAAGGCGCTGGATAGCCACCTCCTCATATGACATATACGTGGTGGACACACCTAAAGAAGACAATGGCAAGGACAAAAAGGACCCAGTTGAGGATAAGCCTCCTAAGAAGCAGCCGAAGCGCCGACGTCAGCGGCGCCGCTCCAAACCACCCCACGGTAAAAATAGCGATACCGACACAAGAGAAAATAACACCCCGGACAATGCCGAAGACAATGAAGACCCCGCAGACCCAACCATGAAGCAAGACGAGCAGGGAGACGACGAACACAGTCTGGGGCCGCTGTCTGATCACAGTGATGCCGAAGACACAAGTTACCAACCAGTCTCCGAAGAGGAGATCAGTCTGGGTGACGATGCATTCATCGTCCCGGAAAAACAAGTGGAACAAGAATGCCTCCAGCAGAGACTTATCGCCACTGCGAGGAGCTTGAAGAAGCAGAAGTGACGGCTTAAAGCAGCACAAGATACGCTCAATGATAGATGGAACGAAGTACTCGATACTGAGGAAAAATACGACGGTAATCGCCAAACAAAGAGCTATCCCAAACGTAAACTGCTGCCCGAATTCGACGATGAGGCTATAGCGCCCATACCGCTGAATAACTATAGGGCCGACCAACCAGACCGACCACCGCGTGGTCGAGACAGAGCGACCAATTATGCCGCACACAAATCCGCACCCCCTCCCCATAACGGAAGGAAGGTAGCAACCCAGGACCAGCAACACGATTTACGTGAAGACCTGGACAAAAGGGCTGGCATAACAAGATCCATCTATGGATCTAGAGAACGTGCTCCTACACAGGATCATGGCCATCAAACCAAATATGCCAGTCGCTTACCAGTGCGGAACCAACACCGAACACTACAACCATCGGACTCACGCCCCGACATAGCCAAATACAGGGGCATTGCACACCCCCCTGTGCTTCACCGATGAGGTGCTGGATCACGAATTTCCAACAAGGTTTAAACCCGTAAATATCGAGGCGTACGACAGAATGACAGACCCTGCAGTCTGGATAGAAGACTTTATTCTTCACATCCACATGGCTCGCGGAGATGCTCTCCACGCTATCAAATACCTACCCCTCAAGCTCAAAGGACCAGCTCGGCACTGGCTGAAAAGCCTCCCCGAAAATTCCATTGGAAGCTGGGAGGAGCTCGAGGATGCTTTCAGGGCAAATTTTCAAGGGACCTATGTCCGACTTACGTATGCAGATGACCTACGTCACATAACCCAACAACCCGGAGAGTCAGCCCATAAGCTTTGGAATAGGTTTCTCACCAAGAAGAACCAAATCGTCGACTGTCCAGACGCCGAAGCCTCAGCAACTTTCAAGCATAGTGTCCAGGACGAATGGCTGGCCAGACACCTCGGCCAGGAAAAGCCAATAACAATGGCATCCCTAACAACTCTAATGACCCGCTTTTGTGCGGGCGAGGACATCTGACTGGCCCATAGCAGCACCAGTGATCCTGGCACATCCGAAATAAGGGATGGCAATGGAAAACCACGACGTAATAAAAACAAACATCAAAACAATGAAGATAGCCCAGACAATACATCAGTAAACGCCGGATTCAGGGGCTCTAAACCTGGTCAACGGAAAAAGTCATTTAAAGGCAGCAGAGATGGTCCATCCAGCCTAGATAAAATTCTAGACAGGTCCTGCCAGATTCATGGCACCCCCGATAAACCAGCTAACCACACCAGCAGAGAATGTTGGGTCTTCAAGCAGGCCGGCAAGCTCAACGCCGAACACAAAGGGAAGGGACCGCCAAGCGAAGACGAGGACGCGTCTCACCAGCCAAACACAGGGGGACAGAAGAAATTTCCACCGGAGATCAAAACAGTGAACATGATTTACGCCACTCATATCCCAAAGAGGGAGCGTAAACACGCACTCCGAGACGTATATGCTATAGAGCCTGTCGCCCCAAAATTTAACACATGGCCAGCCTGCCCGATCACCTTCGATCGCAGGCATCATCCGACTAGTATCCATCATGGGGGTTCGGCTGCCTTAGTGCTCGACCCAATGATAAACGGATACCACCTCACCCGAGTCCTTATGGACGGCGACAGTAGTCTCAAACTGATATATCAAGACACTGTCCACAAGATGGGGATAGACCCGTCAAGAATCAACCAAAGCAGCACTACCTTTAAAGGAGTAATACCAGGCGTAGAGGCCCGCCGCACGGGCTCTCTAGCACTAGACGTGGTATTCGGTTCTCCCGATAACTTTCGAAGCGAAGAACTAATCTTCAACATCGCTCCGTTCCGAAGTGGTTATCATGCACTACTTGGAAGAACGGCCTTCGCCCGTTTCAATATAGTCCCGCATCACGCTTATCTCAAACTCAAAATGCCCGGTCCATGTGGCGTTATCACGGTCAGCGGAAACACGGAGCGTTCCCTTTGTATAGAAGAATACGTGGCGGCTCTAGCATCCTATGGTCGAAGTGGCCTTTTTTAACCCGAGCAGCTTATCGGCCTTCAAAACCGCGGACACAGCTAAATGTGTTCGGCGCACACCTAGGTGTAGCAGCGCAGATAAACCTGAGCTTGATTAACGGCTATGCCCCCATAAGAACAACCCATAAGAAGATTGTACATGTCTCCCCGTATATATAAATATACACTTCAAATTCCCTGTGTGGCGCTGGGGGCTTCCTGAATGTAAGAAGTCCATAGTTTGGCTTGACCCTATTCGGACTCAGGAAACTATATTTTATGGTTCATTAAAACAAACCAACTTTACTCATGGTCACACCAGATTCTTTCACATGGGTTCTTTCTTCTTACAGATGACCACCAAGATATACCCTTCAAGGATATGGCACAACGGAGATAAAGGCGCAGACGTGCAGCAGGGCCCCGTTCAAAGGTTTCTTTTTAGATTAAGACCCTGTGTAAACCTTTTTTCTTATCTCTTGTTGTTTCATACTCTCCTGGCACTTAAAATGACCAAGAGGGATACCAACATTATTTGCGAGCTTATGATTCGCCGTACTAAAATAGACGTAATAGAAGCAGCCTCCAGTGTGTTTTGAGGCCTATGTTCTCACCACAGGCGCTCTTTCGTCACGCCGGATTGCCGCACGTACCTTGAAATTAAGGGTTCATTACCAGGGGCTGTATTCAGCGCGGTATATGTTGTAAATGCTGGAAATATGCCCTAGAGGCAGTAATAAAATGGTTATTATTGTATTTCCTTATTCATGATAATTGTCTATTGTTCATGCTATAGTTGTATTAACTGGAAACCGTAATACATGTGTGGATACATAGACCACAACATGTCCCTAGTAAGCCTCTAGTTGACTAGCTCGTTGATCAATAGATGGTTATGGTTTCTTGACCATGGACATTGGATGTCATTGATAACGGGATCACATCATTAGGAGAATGATGTGATGGACAAGACCCAATCCTAAGCATAGCACAAGATCGTGTAGTTCGTTTGCTAAGAGCTTTTCTAATGTCAAGTATCATTTCCTTAGACCATGAGATTGTGCAACTCCCGGATACTGTAGGAATGCTTTGGGTGTACCAAACATCACAACGTAACTGGGTGGCTATAAAGGTGCACTACATGTATCTCTGAAAGTGTCTCTTGGGTTGGCACGAATCGAGACTGTACAGCGGAGAGGTATCTCTGGGCCCACTTGGTAATGCATCATCATAATGAGCTCAATGTGACTAAGGAGTTAGTCACGGGATCATGTGTTACGGAACGAGTAAAGAGACTTGCCGGTAACGAGATTGAACGAGGTATTGGGATACCGACGGTCGAATCTCGGGCAAGTAACATACCGACGGACAAAGGGAATTGTATACAGGATTGATTGAATCCCCGACATCGTGGTTCATCCGATGAGATCATCATGGAACATGTGGGAGCCAATATGGGTATCCAGATCCCGCTACTGGTTATTGGCCAGAGAGGTATCTCGATCATGTCTGCATGGTTCCCGAACCTGTAGGGTCTACACGCTTAAGGTCCGGTGACGCTAGAGTTGTAATGGGAATAGTATGTGGTTACCAAAGGTTGTTCGGAGTCCCGGATGAGATCCTGGACATGATGAGGAACTCTGCAATGGTCCGGAGGTGAAGGTCGGTATATTGGACGAAGGGTATTGGAGTCCGGAATTGTTCCGGGGGTACCGGGTGACGACCAACATGTCTGAAAGGGGTTTCGGAGGCCCTGGCAAGCGTTGGGGGGGCCTTATGGGCCAAGGGGAGGGGGCACATCAGCCCACTAAGGGGTTGAGCGCCCCTCCAACCACATCTCACGTAGCCTAGAGAGGTTGGGGCGCCTCCCCTAGGACAGCCACCCCTCCCGGCTTGGGGGGGGGGGGGGGGTTTCCTAGGGGGTGGGGGCGCCCAAACCCATCTAGGGTTTCCCCTGACCGCCGCCCCCTCCTCTAGATGGGATCTAGAGGGGCCATCCCCCTCTCCTCTTCCTCCTATATATAGTGAGGGGGTGGGAGGGCAGCCACACCCTTGCCCTTGGCGCATCCCCTTCCTCCTCCAACTCTTCCTCCTCCTTCGTAGTGCTTGGCGAAGCCTTGCAGGAGAACCACAAGCTCCACCACCACGCCGTCGTGCTGCCAGAGCTCTCCCTCAACTTCTCCTCTCCCCTTGCTGGATCAAGAAGGAGTAGACGTCCCTGGGCTGTACGTGTGTTTAACGCAGAGGCACCGTCCATTCGGCGCTAGATCGGATATTCCATGATTTGAATCGCCGCGAGTACGACTCCATCAACCGCGTTCTTGTAACGCTTCCGCTTAGCGATCTTCAATGGTATGAAGATGCTCATCCTCTCTCTTGCTTGTTGCTAGAATCTCCTAGATTGATCTTGGTGATACGTAGGAAAATTTTGAATTATTGCTACATTCCCCAACAGTGGCATCATGAGCTAGGTCTATGCGTAGATTCTATGCACGAGTAGAACACAAGTAGTTATGGGCGTGGGTTTGTTCAATTTGCTTACCGTTACTAGTCCTATCTTGATTTGGTGGCATTATGGGATGAAGCGGCCTGGACTGACCTTACACATAGTCTTACGTGAGACAGGTTCCACCGACTGACATGCACTTGTTGCATAAGGTGGCTAGCGGGTGTCTGTCTCTCCCACCTTAGTCGGATCAGATTCGATGAAAAGGGTCCTTATGAAGGCTAAATAGCAATTAGCATATCACCTATGTGGCTTTTGCGTAGGTAAGAAACGTTCTTGCTAGAAACCCATAGCAGCCACGTAAAACATGCAACAATAATTAGAGGATGTCTAACTTGTTTTTGCAGGGTATGCAATGTGATGTGATATGGCGAAAAGGATGTGATGAATGATATAAGTGATGTATGAGATTGATCATGTTCTTGTAATAGGAATCACGACTTGCATGTATGACAACCGGCAGGAGCCATAGGAGTTGTCTTAATTTATTGTATGACCTGCGTGTCATTGAAAACGCCATGTAATTACTTTACATTATTGCTAACCGTTAGCCATAGTAGTAGAGGTAATAGTTGGCGAGACAACTTCATGAAGACACGATGATGGAGATCATGATGATGGAGATCATGGTGTCATGCCGGTGACGAAGGTGATCATGCCGCGCCTCAAAGATGGAGATCAAAGGCGCAAGATGATATTGGTCATATCATGTCACTTTATGATTTGCATGTGATGTTTGTCATGTTTACATCTTATTTGCTTAGAATGACGGTAGCATAAATAAGATGATCCCTCACTTAAATTTCAAGAAAGTGTTCCCCCTAACCGTGCACCATTGTGAAAGTTCGTTGTTTCGAAGCACCACGTGATGATCGGGTGTGATAGATTCTAATATTCGCATACAACGGGTGGAAGCCAGATTTACACATGCAAAACACTTAGGTTGACTTGACGAGCCTAGCATGTACATACATGGCCTCGGAACACAAGAGATCGAATGGTCGAACATGAGTCGTATAGTAGATACGATCAACATGAAGATGTTCACCGATGATGACTAGTCCATCTCACGTGATGTTCGGACACGGCCTACTTGACTCGGATCATGTATCACTTAGATGACTAGAGGGATGTCTATCTGAGTGGGAGTTCATTAGATGAACTTAATTATCATGAACATAGTCAAAAGGTCTTTGCAAATTATGTTGTAGCTTGCGCTTTAGTTCTACTATTTTAGATATGTTCCTAGAGAAAATTTAGTTGAAAGTTGATAGTAGCAATTATGCAGACTGGGTCCGTAAACTGAGGATTGTCCTCATTGCTGTGTAGAAGGATTATGTCCTTAATGCACCGCTCAGTGTGTTGAACCTCGAACATCGTCTGTGGATGTTGTGAACATTTGACATACACATTTTGATGACTACGTGATAGTTCAGTAATGTTAAATGGTTTAGAATTGAGGCACCGAAGACGATTTTTTTGAAACGTTGCGGAACATATGTGATGTTCCAAGGGTTGAAATTGGGATTTCAGGCTCGTGCCCACGTCAAGAGGTATGAGACCTCTGACGAGTTTCTTAGCCTACAAACTAAGGGAGAAAAGCTCAATCGTTGAGCATGTGCTCAGATTGTCTGAGTACTACAATCACTTGAATCAAGTGGGAGTTAATCCTCCAGATGAGATAGTGATGTTTCTCCAAAGTCACCGCCACCAAGCTATTGGAAATATGCCCTAGAGGCAATAATAAAAGCATTATTATATTTCCTTGTTCCTGATAATTGTCTTTATTCATGCTATAATTCTGTTATCCGGAAATTGTAATACATGTGTGAATAACAGACACCAACATGTCCCTAGTAAGCCTCTAGTTGACTAGCTCGTTGATCAATAGATAGTCATGGTTTCCTGACTATGGACATTGGATGTCATTGATAACGAGATCACATCATTAGGAGAATGATGTGATGGACAAGACCCAATCCTAAACATAGCACAAGATCGTATAGTTCGTTTGCTAGTGTTTTCCAATGTCAAAGTATCTTTTCCTTAGACCATGAGATCGTATAACTCCCGAATATCGTAGGAGTGCTTTGGGTATACCAAACGTCACAACGTAACTGGGTGACTATAAAGGTAGACTACGGGTATCTCCGAAAGTGTCTGTTGGGTTGACATGGATCAAGACTGGGATTTGTCACTCCGTATGACGGAGAGGTATCACTGGGCCCACTCGGTAATGCATCATCATAATGAGCTCAGAGTGACCAAGTTTCTGGTCACGGGATCATGCATTACGGTACGAGTAAAGTGACTTGCCGGTAACGAGATTGAACGAGGTATTGGGATACCGACGATCGAATCTCGGGCAAGTAACATATCGATTGACAAAGGGAATTGCGTACGGGGTTGATTGAATCCTCGACATTGTGGTTCATCCGATGAGATCATCGTGGAGCATGTGGGAGCCAACATGGGTATCCAGATCCCGCTGTTGGTTATTGACCGGAGAGTCGTCTCGGTCATGTCTGCTTGTCTCCCGAACCCGTAGGGTCTACACACTTAAGGTTCGGTGACGCTAGGGTTGTGAAGATATGTATATGCGGTAACCGAATGTTGTTCGGAGTCCTGGATGAGATCTCGGACGTCACGAGGAGTTCCGGAATGGTCCGGAGGTAAAGAATCATATATAGGAAGTGCAGTTTCGGGCATCGGGACAAGTTTCGGGGTTATCGGTATTGTACCGGGACCACCGGAGGGGTCCCGTGGGCCCACCGGGTGGGGCCACCTGTCCCGGGGGGCCACATGGGCTGTAGGGGGTGCGCCTTGGCCTAGATGGGCCAAGGGCACCAGCCCCTATAGGCCCATGCGCCTAGGGTTTCCATAAAGGAGGAGTCCAAGTGGTGGAAGGCACCCCTAGGTGCCTTGGGGGGGAGGGAAACCTCCCCTTGGACGCCGCCCCCCCTAGTAGATGCCATCTACTAGGGCCGGCGCCCCCCCCCCCTAGCACCCCTATATATAGTGGGGGAGAGGAGGGACTTGACAGACCAGCCCCTGGCGCCTCCCTCTCTCCCCGTTACGTCTCTCCCTCGTAGTCTTGGCGAAGCCCTGCTACTGTGACGCCCTGCATCCACCACCACGCCGTCGTGCTGCTGGATCTTCATCAACCTCTCCTTCTCCCTTCCTGGATCAAGAAGGAGGAGACGTCTCCCGTCCCGTACGTGTGTTGAACGCGGAGGTGCCGTCCGTTCGGCGCTTGGTCATCGGTGATTTGGATCACGTCGAGTACGACTACATCATCACCGTTCTTTTGAACGCTTCCGTGCGCGATCTACAAAGGTATGTAGATGCATCTAATGACTCGTTGCTAGATGAACTCATAGATGGATCTTGGTGAAACCGTAGGAAAATTTTTGTTTTCTGCAACGTTCCCCAACAGTGGCATCATGAGCTAGGTCTATGCGTAGTTCTTCTTGCGCGAGTAGAACACAATTTGTTGTGGGCGTAGATTTGTCAACTTTCTTGCCGTTACTAGTCCTTTCTTGCTTCAGCGGTATTGTGGGATGAAGCGGCCCGGACCAACCTTACACGTACGCTTACGTGAGACCGGTTCCACCGACTAACATGCACTAGTTGCATAAGGTGGCTGGCGGGTGTCTGTCTCTCCCACTTTAGTTGGAGCGGATTCAATGAATAGGGTCCTTATGAAGGGTAAATAGAAGTTGACAAATCACGTTGTGGCTTTAACGTAGGTAAGAAGACGTTCTTGCTAGAACCCTAATTCAGCCACGTAAAACATGCAACAACAATTAGAGGACGTCTAACTTGTTTTTGCAGCAAGTGGTTTGTGATATGATATGGCCAAAGTTGTGATGAATGATGAATGATCTATATGTGATGTATGAGATGTTCATGCTATTGTAATAGGAATCACGACTTGCATGTCGATGAGTATGACAACCGGCAGGAGCCATAGGAGTTGTCTTTATTCTTTTATATGACCTGCGCGTCATTAAGAAACGCCATGCAAATTACTTTAATTTATTGCTAAACGCGTTAGCCATAGTAGTAGAAGTAGTAGTTGGCGAGCAACTTCATGGAGACATGATGATGGAGATCATGATGATGGAGATCATGGTGTCAAGCCGGTGACAAGATGATCATGGAGCCCCAAGATGGAGATCAAAGGAGCTATGTGATATTGGCCATATCATGTCACGTTTATTATTCGATTGCATGTGATGTTTATCATGTTTTGCATCTTGTTTACTTAGGACGACGGTAGTAAATAATATGATCCCTCATACTAATTTCAAGAAGTGTTCCCCCTAACTGTGCACCGTTGCGACAGTTCGCTGTTTCAAAACACCACGTGATGATCGGGTGTTTTATTCAGACGTTCACATACAACGGGTGTAAGACAGATTTACACATGCAAACACTTAGGTTGACTTGACGAGCCTAGCATGTACAGACATGGCCTCGGAACACAGAAGACCGAAAGGTCGAGCATGAGTCGTATAGAAGATACGATCAACATGAAGATGTTCACCGATGTTGACTAGTCCGTCTCACGTGATGATCGGACACGGTCTAGTTAACTCGGATCATGCAATACTTAGATGACTAGAGGGATGTCTAATCTAAGTGGGAATTCATTAATAATTTGATTAGTTGAACTTAATTATCATGAACTTAGTCTAAATATTTTACAATATGTCTTGTAGATCAAATGGCCAACGTAGTCCTCAACTTCAACGCGTTCCTAGAGAAAACTAAGCTGAAAGACGATGGCAGCAACTATACGGACTGGGTCCGGAACCTAAGGATCATCCTCATAGCTGCCAAGAAAGATTATGTCCTACAAGCACCGCTTGGTGACGCACCCGTTCTCCCTGCAGAACAAGATGTTATGAACGCTTGGCAGGCGCGTTCCGATGACTACTCCCTCGTTCAGTGCGGCATGCTTTACAGCTTGGAGCCGGGGCTCCAAAAGCGTTTTGAGAGACACGGAGCATATGAGATGTTCGAAGAGCTGAAAATGGTTTTCCAAGCTCATGCCTGGGTCGAGAGATATCAAGTCTCCGACAAGTTCTTCAGCTGTAAGATGGAGGAAAACAGTTCTGTCAGTGAGCACATACTCACTATGTCTGGGTTGCATAACCGCTTGACTCAGCTGGGAGTTAATCTCCCGGATGATGCGGTCATTGACAGAATCCTCCAGTCGCTTCCACCAAGCTACAAGAGCTTTGTGATGAACTTCAATATGCAGGGGATGGAAAAGATCATTCCTGAAGTATTTGCTATGCTGAAATCAGCAGAGGTAGAAGTCAAGAAGGAACATCAAGTGTTGATGGTCAATAAAACCACTAAGTTCAAGAAAGGCAAGGGTAAAAAGAACTTCAAGAAAGACGGCAAGGAGGTTGCCGCGCCCAGCAAGCAAGCTGCCGGGAAGAAGCCAAAGAATGGACCCAAGCCCGAGACTGAGTGCTTTTATTGCAAGGGAAGCGGTCACTGGAAGCGGAACTGCCCTAAGTACTTAGTGGATAAGAAGGCCGGCAAAACAAAAGGTATATGTGATATACATGTAATTGATGTGTACCTTACTAGTGCCCGTAGTAGCTCCTGGGTATTTGATACCGGTGCAGTTGCTCACATTTGTAACTCAAAGCAGGGGCTGCGGAATAAGCGGAAACTGGCAAAGGACGAGGTGACGATGCGCGTCGGGAATGGTTCCAAGGTCAATGTGATCGCCGTCGGCACGCTGCCTCTGCATCTCCCTTCGGGATTAGTTTTAAACCTTAATAATTGTTATTTAGTGCCAGCTTTGAGCATGAACATTGTATCGGGATCTCGTTTAATTCGAGATGGCTACTCATTTAAATCCGAGAATAATGGTTGTTCTATTTATATGAGAGATATGTTTTATGGTCATGCTCCTATGGTGAATGGTTTATTCTTTATGAATCTCGAACGTGATGCTACACATGTTCACAATGTGAGTACCAAAAGAAGTAAGGTTGATAATGATAGTCCCACATACTTGTGGCACTGCCGCCTTGGTCACATAGGTGTCAAACGCATGAAGAAGCTCCATGCAGATGGACTTTTAGAGTCTCTTGATTATGAATCATTTGACACGTGCGAACCATGCCTTACGGGAAAAATGACCAAGACTCCGTTCTCAGGAACAATGGAACGAGCAACCAACTTATTGGAAATCATACATACTGATGTGTGCGGTCCAATGAGTGTTGAGGCTCGCGGTGGCTATCGTTATGTTCTCACCCTCACTAATGACTTAAGTAGGTATGGTTATATCAACTTAATGAAACACACGTCTGAAACCTTTGAAAAGTTCAAGGAATTTCAGAGTGAGGTTGAAAATCAACGTGACAGGAAAATCAAGTTTCTACGATCAGATCGTGGAGCAGAATACTTGAGTCATGAATTTGGTACACACTTAAGAAAATGTGGAATAGTTTCACAACTCACGCCGCCTGGAACACCTCAGCGTAATGGTGTGTCCAAACGTCGTAATCGCACTCTATTAGATATGGTGCGATCTATGATGTCTCTTACCGATTTACCGTTATCTTTTTGGGGCTATGCTTTAGAGACTACTGCATTCACTTTAAATAGGGCTCCGTCAAAATCCGTTGAGACGACACCGTATGAATTATGGTTTGGGAAGAAACCTAAGCTGTCGTTTCTAGAAGTTTGGGGATGCGATGCTTATGTCAAGAAACTTCAACCTGAAAAGCTCGAACCCAAGTCGGAAAAATGCGTCTTCATAGGATACCCAAAAGAAACTATTGGGTACACCTTCTACCTCAGATCCGAAGGCAAGATCTTTGTTGCCAAGAATGGGTCCTTTCTAGAGAAATAGTTTCTCTCGAAAGAAGTAAGTGGGAGGAAAGTAGAGCTTGATGAAGTATTACCTCTTGAACCAGAAAATGGCGCAACTCAAGAAAATGTTCCTGAGGTGCCTGCACCGACTAGAGAGGAAGTTAATGATGATGATCAAGATACTTCTGATCAAGCTCCTACTGAAATTCGAAGGTCCACAAGGACACATTCCGCACCAGAGTGGTACGGCAACCCTGTCTTGGAAATCATGTTGTTAGACAACGGTGAACCTTCGAACTATGAAGAAGCGATGGCGGGCCCGGATTCCGACAAATGGCTAGAAGCCATGAAATCCGAGATAGGATCCATGTATGAAAACGAAGTATGGACTTTGACTGACTTGCCCGTTGAGCGGCGAGCCATAGAAAATAAATGGATCTTTAAGAAGAAGACAGACGCGGATGGTAATGTGACCATCTATAAAGCTCGGCTTGTCGCTAAGGGTTATCGACAAGTTCAAGGGGTTGACTACGATGAAACTTTCTCACCGGTAGCGAAGCTGAAGTCCGTCCGAATCATGTTAGCAATTGCCGCATTCTACGATTATGAAATATGGCAAATGGACGTCAAAACGGCATTCCTTAATGGTTTCCTTAAGTAAGAATTGTATATGATGCAGCCGGAAGGTTTTGTCGATCCTAAGAATGCTGACAAAGTGTGCAAGCTCCAACGCTCGATTTATGGGCTGGTGCAAGCATCTCGGAGTTGGAACATTCGCTTTGATGAGATGATCAAAGCGTTTGGGTTTACGCAGACTTATGGAGAAGCCTGCATTTACAAGAAAGTCGGTGGGAGCTCTGTAGCATTTCTCATACTATATGTAGATGACATACTTTTGATGGGAAATGATATAGAACTCTTGGACAGCATCAAGGCCTATTTGAATAAGAGTTTTTCAATGAAGGACCTTGGAGAAGCTGCTTATATATTAGGCATCAAGATCTATAGAGATAGATCAAGACGCCTCATAGGTCTTTCACAAAGCACATACCTTGATAAGATATTGAAGAAGTTCAATATGGATCAATCTAAGAAGGGGTTCTTGCCTGTGCTACAAGGTGTGAAATTGAGCTCAGCTCAATGTCCGACCACGGCAGAAGATATATAAGAGATGAGCGTCATCCCCTATGCATCGGCCATAGGTTCTATTATGTATGCAATGCTGTGTACCAGACCTGATGTAAACCTTGCCGTAAGTTTGGTAGGAAGGTACCAAAGTAATCCCGGCAAAGAGCACTGGACAACGGTCAAGAATATCCTGAAGTACCTGAAAAGGACTAAGGAAATGTTTCTCGTTTATGGAGGTGACGAAGGGCTTGTCGTAAAGGGTTACGTCGACGCTAGCTTCGACACAGATCTGGATGACTCTAAGTCACAAACCGGATACGTGTATATTTTGAATGGTGGGGCAGTAAGCTGGTGCAGTTGCAAGCAAAGCGTCGTGGCGGGATCTACATGTGAAGCGGAGTACATGGCGGCCTTGGAGGCAGCACATGAAGCAATATGGGTGAAGGAGTTCATCACCGACCTAGGAGTCATACCCAATGCGTCGGGGCCGATCAAGCTCTTCTGTGACAACACTGGAGCTATTGCACTTGCCAAGGAGCCCAGGTTTCACAAGAAGACAAGGCACATCAAGCGTCGCTTCAACTCCATTCGTGAAAATGTTCAAGATGGAGACATTGAAATTTGTAAAATACATACGGACCTGAATGTAGCAGATCCGTTGACTAAACCTCTCCCTAGAGCAAAACATGATCAACACCAGAATTCCATGGGTGTTCGATTCATCACAATGTAACTAGATTATTGACTCTAGTGCAAGTGGGAGACTGTTGGAAATATGCCCTAGAGGCAATAATAAAAGTATTATTATATTTCCTTGTTCATGATAATTGTCTTTATTCATGCTATAATTGTGTTATCCGGAAATCGTAATACATGTGTGAATAACAGACACCAACATGTCCCTAGTAAGCCTCTAGTTGACTAGCTCGTTGATCAATAGATAGTCATGGTTTCCTGACTATGGACATTGGATGTCATTGGTAACGAGATCACATCATTAGGAGAATGATGTGATGGACAAGACCCAATCCTAAACATAGCACAAGATCGTATAGTTCGTTTGCTAGTGTTTTCCAATGTCAAAGTATCTTTTCCTTAGACCATGAGATCGTGTAACTCCCGGATATCGTAGGAGTGCTTTGGGTATACCAAACGTCACAACGTAACTGGGTGACTATAAAGGTAGACTACGGGTATCTCCGAAAGTGTCTGTTGGGTTGACATGGATCAAGACTGGGATTTGTCACTCCGTATGACGGAGAGGTATCACTGGGCCCACTCGGTAATGCATCATCATAATGAGCTCAGAGTGACCAAGTGTCTGGTCACGGGATCATGCATTACGGTACGAGTAAAGTGACTTGCCGGTAACGAGATTGAACGAGGTATTGGGATACCGACGATCGAATCTCGGGCAAGTAACATATCGATTGACAAAGGGAATTGCGTACGGGGTTGATTGAATCCTCGACATCGTGGTTCATCCGATGAGATCATCGTGGATCATGTGGGAGCCAACATGGGTATCCAGATCCCGCTGTTGGTTATTGACCGGAGAGTCGTCTCGGTCATGTCTGCTTGTCTCCCGAACCCGTAGGGTCTACACACTTAAGGTTCGGTGACGCTAGGGTTGTGAAGATATGTATATGCGGTAACCCGAATGTTGTTCGGAGTCTCGGATGAGATCCCGGACGTCACGAGGAGTTCCGGAATGGTCCGGAGGTAAAGAATCATATATAGGAAGTGCAGTTTCGGGCATCGGGACAAGTTTCGGGGTTATCGGTATTGTACCGGGACCACCGGAGGGGTCCCGTGGGCCCACCGGGTGGGGCCACCTGTCCCGGGGGGCCACATGGGCTGTAGGGGGTGCGCCTTGGCCTAGATGGGCCAAGGGCACCAGCCCCTATAGGCCCATGCGCCTAGGGTTTCCACAAAGGAGGAGTCCAAGTGGTGGAAGGCACCCCTAGATGCCTTGGGGGGGGGGAGGGAAACCTCCCCTTGGCCGCCCCCCCTAGTAGATGCCATCTACTAGGGCCGGCGCCCCCCCTAGCACCCCTATATATAGTGGGGGAGAGGAGGGACTTGACAGACCAGCCCCTGGCGCCTCCCTCTCTCCCTGTTACGTCTCTCCCTCGTAGTCTTGGCGAAGCCCTGCTACTGTGACGCCCTGCATCCACCACCACGCCGTCGTGCTGCTAGATCTTCATCAACCTCTCCTTCTCCCTTGCTGGATCAAGAAGGAGGAGACGTCTCCCGTCCCGTACGTGTGTTGAACGCGGAGGTGCCGTCCGTTCGGCGCTTGGTCATCGGTGATTTGGATCACGTCGAGTACGACTACATCATCACCGTTCTTTTGAACGCTTCCGTGCGCGATCTACAAAGGTATGTAGATGCATCTAATGACTCGTTGCTAGATGAACTCATAGATGGATCTTGGTGAAACCGTAGGAAAATTTTTGTTTTCTGCAACGTTCCCCAACACAAGCTGCTAGAGCTTCGTGATGAACTATAACATATCAGGGGTAGATATGACGATCCTTGAGATATTCGCAATGTTTGACACCGCGAAAGTAGAAATCAAGTAGGAGCATCAATTGTTGATGATTAGTAAAACCACTAGTTTCAAGAAGGGCAAGGGCAAGAAGGGATACTTCATGAAACAACAAATCAGTTGTTGCTCTAGTGAAGAAACCCAAGGTTGAACCCAAACCCGAGACTAAGTGCTTCTGTAATCAGGGGAACATTCACTGAAGCAGAACTACCCTAGATACTTGGTAGATGAGAAAGCTGGCAAGGTCGACAGAAGTATATATTGGATATACATTATATTAATGTGTACTTTACTAGTACTCCTAGTAGCACCAGGGTAATAGATACCGGTTCAGTTGCTAAGTGTTAGTAACTCGAAATAAAAGGCTACAGAATAAATGGAGACTAGCTAAAGGTGAGGTGACAATATGTGTTGGAACTTTTTCGAAGGATGATGTTATCAAACATCGCACGCTCCTTCTACCATCAGGATTGGTGTTAAACCTAAATAATTGTTATTTGGTGTTTTGCATTGAGCATAGACATGATTGGATTATGTTTATCGCAATAGGGTTATTCATTTAAGGAGAATAATGGTTACTCTGTTTATTTGAATAATACCTTCAATGGTCTTACACCTAAAATGAATGGTTTATTGAATCTCGATCGTAGTGATGCACATGTTCATGCCAAAAGATATAAGATAGTAATGATAGTACCACCTACTTGTGGACTGCCATTTGAGACATATTGGTATAAAACGCATGAACAAGCTCCATGTTGATGGGCTTTGGACTCACTCGTTTTTGAAAAGTTTGAGACATGTGAACCATGTCTATTGGTATGTACGCATGAAGAAAGTCCACGCAGATGGATCGTTTGGACTCACTTGATTTTGAATCACTTGAGACATGCAAATCATACCACATGGGCAAGATGACTGAAAAGCCTCGTTTTCAGTAAGATGGAACAAGAAAGCAACAGTGGATATCGTTATGTTCTTACTTCGCAAATGATTTGAGTAGATGCTGAGTATATTTACTTGATGAAACATAAGTCTAAAATATTGAAAGGTTCAAGTAAGTTCAGAGTGAAGTTGAAGATCGTCTTGACAAGAGGATAAAATGTCTATGATATGATCATAGAGATAAATATCTGAGTTACGAGTTTGGTACACAATTAAGACATTGTGGAAATTGTTTCACGACTAATACCGCCTGGAACACCATAGTGTAATGGTGTGTCCGAACATCATAGATGCACCCTATTGGATATGGTGCATACCATGATGTCTCTTATCGAATTACCACTATCATTTATGGGTTAGGCATTAGAGACAACCACATTCACTTTAAATAGGGCACCACATAATTCCGTTGAGATGACGCCGTACGAACTATGGTTTAGAGAAACCTAAGTTGTCATTTATGAAAAGTTTGGGGCTGCGACACTTATGTGAAAAAGTTTTTGCCTGATAAACTCGAGCCCAAAGCGCATAAATGCATCTTCATAGGACACCCCAAACAGTTGGGTATACCTCCTATTTCAGATCCGGAAGCAAAAGTGATTATTTCTAGACACGGGTCCTTTCTCGATGAAAAGTTTCTCTCGAAAGAATTGACTGGGAGGATGGTGGAGACTTGATGATCTTATTGAACCGTCACTTCAACTAGTGTGTAGAAGGGCATAGGAAGTTGTTCCTGTGGTGCCTACACCAATTGAAGTGGAAGCTGATGATAGTGATCATGACACTTCGGATCAAGTCACTACCAAACCTCGTAGGTCGACAAGGATGCGTACTACTTCAGAGTGGTACGGTAATCCTGTCTTGGAGGTCATGTTGCTAGACAACAATGAACCTACGAGCTATGGAGATGTGATGGTGGGCCCGGATTCCGACAAATGGCTCGAGGCCATAAAATTCGAGAGAGGATCCATGTATGAAAACAAAGTGTAGACTTTGGAAGAATTACTTGATGGTCGTAAGGCTATTGGGTACAGATGGATTTCAAAAGGAAGACGGACAATGATGGTAAGTGTCACCATTAAGAAAGCTCAACTTGTCGCTAAGATATTTTCCGACAAGTTCAAGGAGTTGACTACGATGAGACTTTCTCAGCCATACGATGCTAAGAGTCTATTGGAATTGTATTAGCAGATACTGCATTATTTATGAAATCTTTCAGATAGGATGTCAAAACATTGTTTCCTCGATGAGTTGCTTGAGGAAAGGTTATATGTGATATAACCAGAAGGTTTTGTCAATCCTAAAAGATGCTAACAAGTATGCAAAGCTCCAGCAATCCTTCTAAGGACTGGAGTAAGCATCTCGGAGTTGGAATATACGTTTTGATGAGATAATCAAAGATTTTGGGTTTATACAAAGTTTATGATAAACTTGTATTTCTAAAGAAGTGAGTGGGAGCACTATAAAATTTTTGATGAGTATATGTTGTTGACATATTGTTGATTGGAAATGATGTAGAATTTCTGGAAAGCATATAGGGTTATTTGAAACGTGTTTTTCAAAGGAAAACCTGGATTAAGCTACTTGAACATTGAGCATCAAGATCTATAAGGATAGACAAAAAATGCTTAATAGTACTTTCAAATGAATACATACGGTGACAAGTTTTTGAAGGAGTTCAAAATAGATCGGCAAAGAAGGATTTCTTGGCTGTGTTATAAGGTGTGAGTATTGAGTAAGACTCATGACCGGACCACGGCAGAAGAGAGAGAAAGGACGAAGGTCGTCCCCTATTCTTAGGACATAGGCTCTACAGTATGCTGTGCTGTGTACCGCACCTGAAGTGTGCCTTGCCATGAGTCAGTCAAGGGGTACAAGAGTGATCCAGGAATGGATCACTGGACAATAGTCAATGTTAACCTTAGTGGACTAAGGAATTTTTCTTGATTATGGAGGTGGTAAAAGAGTTCGTCATAAAGGGTTACGTCGATGCAAACTTTGACACTAATCTGGATGACTCTAAGTAGTAAACCGGATTCATATAGTAGAACCACTATTTGGAATAGTTCCAAATAGCGCGTGGTAGCTGCATCTACAAGATGACGTAGAGATTTGTAAAGCACACACGGATCTGAAGGGTTCAGACCCGTTGACTAATAACCTCTGTCACAAGCGAGATATGATCAAACCCCAGGGGTGTTGGATTCATTACAATCACATAGTGATGTGAACTAGATTATTGACTCTAGTGCAAGTGGGAGACTGCTGGAAATATGCCCTAGAGGCAATAATAAAATGGTTATTATTGTATTTACTTGTTCATGAAAATTGTCTAATGTTCATGCTATAATTGTATTAACTGGAAACTGTAATACATGTGTGGATACATAGACCACAACATGTCCCTAGTAAGCCTCTAGTTGACTAGCCCCTTGATCAATAGATGGTTATAGTTTCCTGACCATCACTACAAAAAAAGACACATCCGTGACATTTTGGGCCGAACGAATTTTTTTCTGTCATACATATGACACTTCTATGACGATAATTGTGACAAAACCCGATATCATCATAGATGTGGTGGGCTCCTACTTCTATGACAAAAAATCATGACAGAAAATGGGCTTTTCATCCTGGGCGGGCCGGAGATGTAGCTGCATGACATTATTTGGGCCGTCCATGACGGAAAAAACCGTGGTACAAGCAAGGGGGAGGAAAATTTCGGGGAGTTGCCGGTTATGGTGGGAGGTCAGGGGCCGAGCGATGCACGTTTCTCTCGTACACATACGCGCATGTGTGCGAGGCGTTGGCTCTAACTGAACCCGAGTGAGGCGTTGGGCTCTAACTGAACCCGAGCAATTGCACTGCAGGCTACGCGTTACTGAACCCGAGCGATTGATCGATGGCTGTTAACTGAACCCGATGGTGCGATTCCTTCGCTACTGCTGCTAACTGAAGCCGATCAATTGGAGGAACAGTTAGCATTGCGAGGGGGTTTGGATGAACAGTGAGCGGTGGCGTTGCCTCTGGATGAACATGACCTCGTGGTGTAGAGGGCTGGATGAACAGTAGACGGTGGAGGGGTGGCCGTGGAGGGGTGGTTGAACAGGACCCCGTGGTGTGGAGGGCTGGATGAACAGTAGACGGTGGAGGGCTGGATGAACAGTAGACGGTGGAGGGGTGGTTGAACAGTAGCCGGTGGAGTAGCGCACGGTGGAGGCTAGATGACCAGGAGCCCGTGGAGGCTGGAGGAGGTCGACGGTAGCCCGTGGAGGCTGGAGGAGGTCGACGGTGGAGATGAACAGTATCCCGTGGAGTCCCGTTTTGCGGTACACCACACCCCTCCCGATGAACAGGACCCCCGTTTCGACCGTAGGAGGTCCGTTTCGTCTGTTTTGCGGTACGCCACACCCCTCCCGATCAACAGGACCCCCGTTTCGACCGTAGGAGGTCCGTTTCCTCCGTTTTGCGGTACGCCACACCCCTCCCGATCAACAGGACCCCCGTTTGGACCGTAGGAGGTCCGTTTCCTCCGTTTTGCGGTACGCCACACCCCTCCCGATCAACAGGACCCCCGTTTCGACCGTAGGAGGTCCATTTCCTCCGTTTTGCGGTACGCCACGCCCCTCCCGATCAACAGGACCCCGTTCCGAACGTAGGAGGTCCGTTTCCTCCGTACCATGGTACGCCAGGCCTCGTTTCCATCGCCTGTTCCGTCCAAGCCCTCCCGATGAACATTCCGTTCCGACCCAGCCGGTTGGCTCCCCATGAACACGACGACGACGCTGTTTATCTGTTCCGACCCAGCCATGTACGTATGCGCGAATAGGCATTCGAGACCCTGCCCGTATGTATGTACGTGGCCATATATTCTTTCTTGCACCCTCGCCGCCGTACGTACCTGTACATGCTACGTGCGCGCCTCTACTACGGCACGTGCGCGCCTCTACTATGACACGTGCGCGCCTCTACACCGACCAGTATGTACGTACACGTTCGCGACCAGAATGACAACGCTACGTACGCTTCGACCAGGTGGGTCCCGACTGTCAGGCACTTCCTTGCCTGTGAAGATGTAGCTGGTGGGTCCCACCAGTCAGGGGGGCGAATCATTTTTTTTTGCCCGGACGCACTTCCTTGCGTGCAAAGATGTAGCTGGTGGGTCCCAACAGTCAGGGGGGCGAATCGTTTTTTTTTCGGACGCACTTCCTTGCATGCGAAGGTGTCGCTAGTGGGTCCCAGCGGTCAGGGGGGCGAATCGTTTTGTTTTTTTTGCCCGGACGCACTTCCTTGCGTGCGAAGATGTAGCTAGTGGGTCCCAGCAGTCAGGGGAAAACATTTTTTTCACAAAATACAGTGGCCCGTCCGGTGGGTCCCAGCTGTCAGGTGGAGGAATCATTATTTTCTGCATAATGAGGCACTTCCTTGCTGCGGTCGTGGACCCAGCTGTCAGCCTCTCCACGTACAGTCCACGTCCAATGGAAGTCGTTCCTTGACCACGTTGACCACGCCGCGCCGAGAGCATCAGGGCGGTGGATGACAACGAGGCCTAGGAAGGGGACGACGGGGAGCCGGGGAAGACACGGCAGCGGAAGCCCGCGCGCAGAGGTGTACGAGGGTTCATTGGTTTTGCTGCGGTGTGAGGCTGCCGTCGCCGCAGGGCCTAGCCAGTGGTGGGAATAGTGGGGGCGGTGAGGCCTCTGCGGCAGCACAGCCGGCCGCGGGAGGCAGGAGCATGCGGCATGACCGGCACAGCTTTGAGCGGCTGGAGCAAGAAGACCAGAAGTTGAAGAAGCACTAGGGCCGTTGGATGGACATCGTACGGTCACTGGAGCTAGAATCGTTAATATGGACTAAAGTTGAAAAAGGCCCCCGTCCCAGTCAACTTAGTAGGCCCACAGGTCAGCCTCCCACCATGGTGGGTCCCAGCTAGCTGGGGGAGTATTCATTTTTTTGTGCGTAATAAGGAGGCACTTCCGGTGGGTTCGAGCTGACAGCGCGGGGAACGTTTTTTTCGCGAAATACGCTGGCCCGTCCGGTGGGTCCCAGCTGTCAGGGGGGAAATGTTTTTTTCGTGAAATAAGGTGGCTCGTCCGGTGGGTCCCTGCTGTCAGGTGGAGGAATAATTATTTTGCGCGTAATAATGAGGCACTTCCTTGCGACCGCCTGGACCTGGCTGTCAGCCTCTCCACGTACAGTACTCTTCCGATGGAAGTCAGTCATTGACCACGTTGACCACGCCGCACCTAGAGCACCAGGACGGTGGTCTGGACGACGACGAGGCCTAGGAAGGGGACGACGCAGAGCCGGGGAAGGCGCAGCAGTGGTAGCCCACGCAGAAAGGGGTACGAGGGTTCAGTGGTTCGGCTGTGGTGTGAGGCTGCCATCGCCGCAGAATAACAGGGGGTGTGGGTGAGTAGAGGGATGGCCTGGCCAGCGGTGGGAGTAGTACGGGGCGGTGAGGCCTCCGCAGCATCACAGCCGGCCATGGGAGGCAGGAGCACGCGACATGACCGGCGCTGCTTTGGGCGGCTGGAGCAAGAAGACCAGAGGTTGAAGAAGCACTACAGATGTTGGATGGACATCGTAGAATCACTGCAGCTAGAATCGTTTATATTGACTAAGTTGACAAAGCCCTTGGTACGTGTAACTTTGTAGGCCCATAGCTCGGATTTGACAGAGAACATATAGCCCATCTGCGATTTGTAAGAATGTACAACCCATTTTTCAATTCTAAAGGAATTTACTACAGCCCATTTACAGTTTGTTAAAAGTACAACCCAACTTCTAGCTAGGACAACGATTAATAATTTCAAACAACCACTCAAAACAAAATTCAAAAAAAAAGTTCCCACATTTTGATGGGATCCGAAATATTTTTATCCAAAATTTCTAGTCAGGTTAAATATAATTTCAAAATAAAGTTGTATCACGTTAAAATCCAACGAAATATTGCGCGCGCAACAAGTAATGAAATTAAAATATCCAAATTCCAAAAATAATACATTTTTCAAATTAATTACGTGTTTGGTGCATAGTAATTGCCTAGTTATTATAATTACATCCCATTTATTATTTCTTAAAGTCCATTTTCTTGTTAACCCTAATGCATACCTCCTAGGAAACTTTGCATCCCAGCGGGGCGGATAACAAGTTGTCGGTGTACTAGAGTAGGTGTACCCTAGTATCCCGAACTTGTGCACGGGCAGTTGCAGCGCCCCGCGGCAAGGCTTGCAGGGCGACCGCCAGGGTCCTCCGCTGGTTCCTTTGGAGCCATTCAAGAACAAAGTATTCAAGATGAGAAGACAAGGCCCCGGCAAGAGGAGCTTGCCGGGAAGGCCAACCTCGGCACCTCAAGAAACTTGCCGCGACACACCGCGCGTCCCGGCAAGGTCCGGCGAGCAAGAAGCTTCCGGACGTGACAAGACGACGACCCTGACAAGGTACTTGCCGGGGGCCAGCTTCCACTCTATGCCCCCGCTCCAGCGCATCCACCCGCGTGTCGCCCTGAGGCTTTCTCAGGGGCGCGTGGCGGGAGCTTGTGCAGCCAGGGGTACGCGGTGGCAAGCGGAGATGAAGAGGAGGCCATCGTGGCAAACGGTGGCGCTCCTAACGGTCACTTTTTGCACTGTTTAGGCGTCTCAGACGGGCATTCAATGCCCTTGTCCCCTGCCGTCAGAGTTAGGTAGGATACACTGTGCCCAAAGTAGCGGTAGCTGTACCTACCGCATTCTTTTTCCATTTTTACCCCTCTAGTCTACGTTGCCACCTGTCGGTGACCCCTTGAGCGTATAAAAGGAGGCCCATGCGCAACGTAGAAGAGGTTCGGCTCATTCGAAACACCAAGAACACTCTCATGCTCGGTCTGGTAGCGTTCATCGCTCCTGAGCAAGAACTCAATACAATCAAGCAAGCAGGAGTAGGGTTTTACGCAT
Source organism: Triticum timopheevii (assembly GCA_963921465.1). Classification (NCBI taxonomy): domain Eukaryota; kingdom Viridiplantae; phylum Streptophyta; class Magnoliopsida; order Poales; family Poaceae; genus Triticum; species Triticum timopheevii. The sequence continues at coordinate 502,898,773 of OY997272.1, forward strand.
CCGTGCGGCCCGAACCTGGGTAAACTGCTCATGTGTACCGCCTCGATCCGCTCTTCGTGCGACCCCCGCCCCCCTCCGAACCGAAAGGGGGCTCGGTCCGCCGGTCCCCATAGGTGTTCATGGATCAGTTTCCCCGACATCTTTGGCGCGCCAGGTAGGGGGCGTCGAGATCGTGTGAACCAGATCCGGTGTGCACGCGAGCTAAATCTTCATCGTCTTCATCGACATGCCACCGAAGAAGAATGCTTCGGAGGCAGCTGTTCCGTCTGCGTCGCTTCCACCGCCTCCGGAGCAAACGGGTGGTGGAGTGGACGCCGGCGGAAGAACGGGCGTCGACGAGGGAGCTCATAGTGTGGCCAAGTCCAAGGACAAGGCAGCACAGACCTCGGCGTCCGTACGCGCACCGCGCCCGTCTCAGGAGGCGCGGGACCAGCAGCGACATGGCGTTCGCAGCGCTATACATCCGCTGGGCCAAGATCAAGCTGGTGGTTCTCATGGCGTCCAAGACCAGCATGCACGTCAACATGCTGGCCCGAGTGAAGTACGGTCGCCTGGACGGGACACTGCTCCTTCTAACGTGGTTAGGAGTCCGAGCATGTCCCGCTCCTCGCACCGTTCACCTCTGCTGCCCACCACTCCAGCAGAAGCCTTGGCGCGAGCTCAACTGCTCCTAGATTACCCTCCCACGGCGGACAAGACCGACGAGTGGAGGGCCACTATCCAGAGCCTCATCGGCTTCGCCAACGGCGACACTGCGCGGCAACCAAGCACCTCGCTGCCGTGGCAGGACTGTCGGACGCGAGCCGATGGCAACAAGACTGAGGGAGGTGCGACTTCCATGCACTCTCCACCACGAAGGCCAAGATCGCCGACTCGCCGGATCCACTCTGACAGCGGCTCCACCGCGTCGTCGGACCCACGAGCTCGTCGCGACCAGCGCCAAGTTCTCCATGAACGGCAACAAGAGGACGCTCGTACTCGCATCGAGCGCCGAAGAGAAGCACGGCGTCAATCTGACCAGCGCGCTAGGCCCTCTGTCGACATGCACGCGCCGGGGGAGCCAGGCGACTTGCCGTACGCGGTAGGTTGCCTTGCATTCACCCATGAGCTGCGGCAGGTCCAGTGGCCCAGCAAGTAAAACTTCAAACCAGACGTACCAGAGAAGTACGACGGCAAGTCGAATCCGTCGGAGTTCCTCAGCATCTACACCATCGCGGTGCAGGCTGCCGGGGGACGGGACGACAAGATCCTTGCCAACTACTTCCCGCTGGTGCTCAAGCCCAACGTCAGGTCCTGGCTCATATACTTGCCGGACAACTCCATCTCCTCTTGGGCAGATCTATGCCATCAGTTTGTCGGCGCCTTTACAGGCGGCCACAAGCCACATGGCCCAGAGAGCGATCTTCATCTGCTCGCCCAGAAGGAAGGAGAGTCACTGCGCAAGTACATTCAGAGATTCAGCCGTGTACAACACAACATCCCGGACGTCCACCCTGCCGCGATCATCAGCGCGTTCCATCAGAACGTGCGAAACCGCAGGATGAGGGGGGAGATGGCGATGTCTAAGATCAGGGACGTCAGCGAGCTTTACACCCTGGCCGACAAGTGTGCGCGCGCTGAAGAGGGGAGGAGGCTCCCCGGAGAGAATACAGGAGCAGGAGGATCCGACAGTGAGGATGCCGCCCCGGCAAGGAAAGGCCGGCGGCGGAACAACAGAAGGAAGAAGGGCAAGGAAGTGCTAGCTGCCGAGCAGACCGGCAACGGAGGTGGCGCCAAGGAAGCTAAAGCTGGTGGCTCCGGCAAGGAGGCCAAGCCTGTGGCGGCCGCCAACAAGCAGGACAGCTCCGGCAAGCAGTATTGCAAGATCCACCGCACCAAAGGTCACGATCTCCAGAGCTGCAAGAAGGTCGAGCAGCTTGTTGAGCTGCAAAAAGCTGAGTACGAGCGACGCGACAAGGAGAAGGCTCAGGAAGGTGCTGGAGGAGCCGGCAAGAAACGCCCCGGCCGGGGAGGACGCCGCGGCAAGGCCAAGCAGCGGCAAGGAGACAGACCTCCCCGCGGTCGCGACAAGGATGAAGACGACGACGACGACGAAGACATGGATGATGATGAGGCCGACGAGCAGGAGTTTCAGAAAGCCACAGAGGTCCTGTGCGTTGACGGTGGCACCTCTCTGCATACTTCGTACCGCCAACTCAAACAGTGCATGCGGGAAGTAAATGCAGCAGAGCCATCCATAGAGTCACGCAAGCCCCTGAAATGTTCCAGCACGCCTATCATCTTTGATATTGAGGACCACCCTGATCGCGTAACTGCGGTCGGGTGCTTGCTGATGTTGGTTTCTCCAACTATCCGCAACCTCAAGGTCACGAAGATGCTAGTTGACGGCGGGGCCGGCTTGAACCTGATATCCTCCGCGGTCCTCCAGAAACTCCAGATCCCTGACAGCAAGCTCGAAGAGACCGGCACGTTCCAAGGAATCAACCCGGGAAGGAGCAAGCCGAAGGGAAAGATCACGCTGCCGGTCACATTTGGCAGCGAGCTGAACATTAGAACTGAGAGGGTCACTTTTAACGTTGCCGACTTTCCATTACCCTACAATGGGATCCTTGGCCGTCCGGCGCTCGCCAAGTTCATGGCAGCCTCTCACTATGCATACAACATGCTCAAGATGCCAGGCCCGATAAGTGTCATTTCTGTCCCTGGCGACAAGAAAGATGCCCTTATCTGCGCCGACAAGATTTACCGGGAGGCAGCAGCCGCAGCCGATCGCGAGTCACTTGCCACTGAAGCTCCCGGGGGGAAGAAGAAGACCAAGTCTGGCAAGAGCTCTGATGCCCACTCCGGCAAGCGCACCTCTTCGGAGTGCTGTGCTACCGTCGAGGATGCACCATCGAGCTCCACCGGCAAGTTTAAGAAGACGATGGCAGCTCCACCAGAGACCAAGAAGGTGTCCGCCAAGGAGGACAGCACTGGTGGTACCTTCACCATCAGTGCCGCTCTCGACCCCAAATAGGAAAGCGCGCTCGTTGCTTTCCTGCGGGCGAATGTCGACGTGTTTGCATGGCAACCGTCTGACATCCCCGGTGTTCCCAGGAAAGTGATTGAGCACCACCTAGCCGTTTGTCCTCATGCGCGGCCCATCAAGCAGAAAGTCAGGAAGCAAGCAGTGGAGCGCCAAGAGTTTATTGCAGAAGAAATCAAGAAGTTGGAAGCAGCAGGTCTTGTCAGAGGAGTGCTCCATCCCACGTGGTTGGCCAATCATGTAGTTGTGCGCAAGGCCAAAGGGAAATGGAGGCTTTGTATAGACTTCACTGATGTCAATAAAGCTTGTCCCAAAGATCCATTTCCCTTGCCGCGCATTGACCAGATTGTTGACTCCACAGCCGGATGTGATTTGCTTTCATTTCTTGATGCATATTCAGGATACCATCAGATCTTCATGGCAGAAGAAGATGAGGATAAAACCGCGTTCATCACCCCATGTGGCACATACTGTTTCGTACGGATGCCCTTCGGATTGAAGAATGCTGGTTCAATGTTTGCAAGGGTAGTCCATGTCGCTTTTGAGCCCCAGATACACAGAAACGTGGAAGCTTACATGGATGATATAGTGGTCAAGAGAAAAGACAAGGCTACCCTAATTCAAGATTTAGATGAAACTTTTGCAAATCTGCGCAAGATCAACCTCAAGCTCAATCCCAAGAAGTGCATGTTTGGAGTCCCTTCCGGCAAGCTTCTCGGGTTCTTTGTGTCACAACGGGGGATTGAAGCCAATCCCGACAAGATCAAAGCCATCGAGCAGATTGAAGCACCAAAGCGCGTCAAGGATGTACGAAGGCTTGCCGGTTGCGTGGCTGCTCTCAGCAGGTTTATCTCTAAGTCCGCAGAGCGCGCCTTGCCGTTTTTCAAAATATTGAAAAAGGCAGGTCCGATGAAATGGACTCCGGAAGCGGAGGCTGCGCTGCAGGACCTGAAGAGGTACCTGTCCTCCACTCCAATACTTGTCGCACCTAAGCCACAAGAGAAGTTGCTGCTGTATCTAGCAGCAACCAATCGAGTGGTTAGTGCTGCGTTAGTAGCGGAGAGGGAGGCGGACGATGAGCCAGCAACTGCAGCAAGTGAATCCAGCGACAAGCAGGGGGCTTCTCCGACAAGCTCTGGTCCCGACAAAGATGGATCTGCGCAGGCATGCAAGGAGGTGCAGAAGAAAATGGTGCAGCGCCCAGTTTACTTTTTCAGTTCCCTTCTGCAGGGAGCTAGATCAAGGTACTCTGGCATGCAGAAATTGCTTTTCGGCCTTCTCATGGCCTCGAGAAAGCTGCGCCATTACTTCCAGGCACATGAGATAACAGTTGTCACTCGCTTTCCGTTGAAGAGGATATTGCAGAATCCAGAAGCAACAGGCAGGATTGTCGAGTGGGCACTGGAACTGTCAAGCTTTGGCCTCAAGTTTGAGAGCGCCTCAACTATACAGAGCAGAGCATTGGCAGAATTCATAGCGGAGTGGACGCCAACACCAGATGAAGAAACTCCAGAAACGAGCATCCCCGTCAAAGAGGCAAGCAAAGAATGGTTGATGTACTTTGATGGTGCCTTCTCGCTGCAAGGCGCCGGTGCTGGCGTGCTGCTTATCGCACCCATCAGAGAGCACCTCAAATATGTAGTCCAGATGCACTTTCCCAAGGAGCAAGCAACAAACAATACCGCAGAGTATGAGGGTTTGCTTGCCGGCCTTAGAATCGCAGCAGACCTTGGGATCAATAAGCTCATTGTCAGGGGTGACTCGCAGTTGGTCGTCCGCCAAGTAAACAAAAACTATCAGAGTCCGTTGATGGAAGCATATGTTGATGAAGTGAGGAAGCTAGAAGAACACTTTGACGGCCTGCAAATGGAGCATGTTCCACGAGCTCAGAACAATATTGCTGATGGCCTGTCAAAGTGCGCCGCACTAAAGTTACCTACGGAACCAGGGATCTTTGTGCTCAAGCTGACTCAACCATCCGTAACACCATCGACTGGACAGAGTAAGAAGAGAAAGTTGGTTTCTGGTGACTACTTTCCAGCAGAGCTTCCCGAAGCCGCCGCCAAGAAGGTCACCAAGATCGACGCCAAGAGTGCTGAGGAGCAGTCTGCTCCGGCGAACCTCACGGTTTTTTCCATTGAAGCAGACACTCCCGACAAGTTTTGCTCCGGCAAGCTTGCCGGGGATCATCACGCTCCGGCCGAACCACAGGTTCTTGCCGTAGAAGCGGATGTTCCCACAGCAACAGATATGCCTTTAGTCCTTGTTGTCGAGCTGCAAGCTCCAGCATGGGCGCAGCAGATTGTCCGTTTCCTTCAGACAGGAGAGCTTCCCGAAGAGCAAGAAGAAGCGGAAAGAGTAGCCCGGCAGTCAAGTATGTACAAGTTTGTCGACAACACACTGTACAGAATAAGACGCAACGGTGTGAAATTGGAGTGCATTCGCCGGGAACATGGACAACAGCTGTTGGCAGAGATACATGGAGGCATATGTGGTCACCACATTGGCGCAAGAGCACTTGCCGGCAAAGCGTTCCGACAAGGTTTCTTCTGGCCGATAGCCCTCCAGGATGCGACTGCACAAGTAACCAAGTGTGAAGCGTGCCAGTTCCATTCCAAACAGATACACCAGCCAGCTCAAGCTCTCCAGACGATCCCTTTATCCTGGCCATTTTCGGTCTGGGGGCTCGACATCCTCGGCCCCTTTCCCCGAGCTGTCGGGGGCTTTGAGTTCTTGTACGTCGCCATCGACAAGTTCACAAAGTGGCCGGAAGTGGAACCAGTGAGGAAGGTGATAGCACAGTCAGCAGTCAAGTTCTTCAGGTCGATTGTTTGCCATTTCGGGATACCTAACAGGATCATCACCGACAACGGCACGCAATTTACGAGCCGCACCTTCATGCAGTACGTCCAAGATCTTGGCGCCAAGGTCTGCTTCGCTTCTGTTGCTCATCCGAGAAGCAACGGTCAAGCGGAGAGGGCAAATGCTGAAGTGCTATGAGGCCTCAAGACCAGAACTTTCGACAGGCTGCACAAGTGCGGAAGAAACTAGATCGAGGAGCTGCCGGTGGTCTTTGGTCGATCAGGACGACGCCAAATCGAGCCACTGGCCAGACGCCTTTCGCTCTAGTCTACGGAGCAGAGGCAGTTCTCCCCACGGAACTCGTTTACGGGTCGCCTCGAGTGCTCGCTTATGATGAGCTCGAGCAAGAGCAGCTGCGGCAAGATGACGCGCTGCTCCTTGAGGAAGACCGTCTTCAGGCTGCTGTGCGAGCCGCTCGCTACCAGCAAGCTTTGCGTCGCTACCATAGCTGCAAAGTTAAAGCCAGAAGCTTCGAGGAAGGCGACCTTGTTCTTCGGCGTGTTCAGTCCGCCAAGAATTCCAACAAGTTGACGTCGAAGTGGGAAGGCCCTTATCGGGTGAAATGAGTCACTAGGCCCGGTGCTGTCCGCCTTGAGACCGAAGATGGCATTCCGGTGAGCAACTCCTGGAACATTGAACATCTTCGTAAGTTTTACCCGTAGGGCACGGTTGCCGGAAGCTTTTCCGGCAACCACCTTTTGTACAAGTCTTGCCGCTGTTGCATGTAATCCTTTGTACAAAGCCGGGCGCAGACCCCGTGCACAAGTAAAGTTCGTGTGCCCCGCACATCTTGTCAATTTCATGCTGTAATCCTTTTTTGCATATGTTATCTGACACTTTGTGCAGCACCAGACCCCGGTAAGCAATGATGAGCCGTAAGGCTCCATATCATTACTTTCTTTTTCTGTCTCTTTCTCAAAAGAAGGAAGGTTCCCTCGCCCACAAGGTATGCCGGGGGGGAGGAGAAGATAATGGTGTGGACCGGGCCGTTCAAGAGAGTTTCTCCTTGCCGGGAAGCAGACGACAGAAAAGCTAAGTTGCTAAAGTTTGAGCAATCAGTTTTTAAGTTTTTGAGTTATTTTCCTTGAACGACCGGGCTTTGTATGGAAAACCTGTGCGCGGAGGAACCAACTCGTAGCTAGTTGCGCCCTTATTTTGTTTCAAGTCCGCTCAACAACTTAAGTGAGCTGCGACTAGTTGCGAAAAGGTTGCTTGTCGGTAGCGACCCCGCCGGCAGGCTCCTGAAGTTCCGCACTCGGCGCTCGCGGCAAGGGTGCCTGCGCCGGCAAGTTTCCCTAGAAAGCGTAGGGCAGAAACATACAAAGCCAAGAGTCGAGTAAAGGAAGTAACACAGCAATTTTTTACCTAAGATAGAGTTATATTACAAAAATAACTTGTCGTGCCTCTAATAAAGTGTTCCCATGACATGACTGGCAGCGGCAAGAAAAGAAGAAAACGGACAGCCTAATCTACGCGACCGCCGTCAACCCTTTTGACCTTGTTCACCCTGTCCACAATGGGTGCGACGAGGGCCTTGAGTGCGTCAAGATCAGCGTCCGACGGCAGCCTCTTGAGGACGTTGGTGAGGTTGAGGCCTGGGTTGCGGAAGGCCACCTTCACCAGCACCTTCTCCAGAACTCCGGCACAAATCATGCGCGACTCGTCGGCCAGCTGCTTTGGGATCCGTTCCCGGAGTTGCTGGAGGGCCGTCACCACGCCTTTGAAGAACAGAGTGAGCTTGGCGCTAGGTTGGAGGTTCTCGTCGGAGGAGTACCCGAGGCCCTCCACCCCCAATTGCACCAGCTCCTCTTTGATGACTGCAGCAATGTTCACGAGGCCCTCCGTCCAGAGCTCCACAGTACCTCTGAGGAGATTCTGGGTTTCGGCGGCCCTCGCCAGCAGCGCCTCGTTGGCCTTGATATCCTTCTTCAAGTCCGCCTCCCGTTTCTTGGCGCCGTCCAGCGTCTCCGTCAAGGTGGCCAGCTTCAGCCTCATATCGGTGTTGGAATCCTTGGCGGCGCTCAGCTCTTTGCCCTTCTCGGCGAGTTGGCCCTGCAGCTCACCGTGGGCAAGGGCGTCCTTCTTGCGCTCCAGCTTGAGCGCGGCAAGCTCTTCGCCACCCACCTTCAGATCAATCTCCAGCTGCGCCACCTTTACCTCCAATTCCTTCTTGGTGGTCTCGGCAGCCGCAGCCGCATCCTTTGCTTCTTGGAGCGTCCCGCCAAGTGCCTGTTCGCGCGCGGCAAGCTCCTCCTCGTGGCTGTCGAGGTTCACTTTCCGTTGAGCCAGCTCGCCTTCTTGCGCGTACAGCTTCTCGCCGGTGAGCCGCTGCTGCTCTTCAGCTTCGGCCTTCTCGAGGAGGAAGGCCTTCCGCTCCTCAGCAAGCTGCTCCCGCTCCTCCGCCAAGGCCCGGAGAGCTTCCTGGCGAAGACCCCGGAGCTCCTCCGCGCGCTTCTCTATATCCACGCTCGCCTTAGCAACGAGCGCTTCCCGGGACTCAAACTTGGCTTGGCGGGCGCAGTAGAGCGCCAGCAGCCTCCGTAGCAGCCGCTCCTCCTCAGGCTCGTCGTTGCTGCTTCCCGGCACGTCGGCGATCGACAACCCGGCGGAGGCGAGCACCTCCCCATCCAAAGCTTCTCCTTCCACCGGCGCCTTGGAACTTGACTCCCAGGGGAGCTTGATGAAGATGCCCTCGCTGGCCTTCAGATAGGCGTCGGGCTGGGGCTCCTCGGAGCCTGGCGCTGCGGCAGCGGTGGAGGGATCAGCGGTTGGTGCAGCGCCTGGCGCTCCTGCGGCCTCAGGGCCGTCAGTGCGATCGCCAGATCCCTCGCCAGCTTCCTCGGCGGCAGCCTTGGCGGCCTCTTCGCCGGCGGGCACATCAGCACCGGCTCCTTCGGTGGCCGCGGCATCATCAGTGTTGCCGCGCGTGTTCTCCTCGCCGCCCGCCTCGGTCTCCATCGGATCCGCGGAGGGTGGATCTGACGACCGGAGAAGAAGGAGAAATCAAACAAGCACTCGAGAAGAAAAATCAGCAGAAGAACACAAGGAAAGTTTCGGGCAAGAAGGACTACCTGTGCCGGGATCCGCTGTCATGGACTCCACCACTGGGGGATCGTTGGCGCTGTCCCTTGCCGGAGACTCCTCCCTTGCCGGAGACTCCTCCCTTGCCGAAGATTTCTCCCTTGCCGGAGAACGCTTCCTTGCCGGGGAGTCTGCCCTTGGCGGCGTAGTCGAAGCAGACGACGAGTCGGAGGTGATCACCACGCCCTCCGGATGAAGCTGTTCTGCTCCTGCACAAACAAACCAGTGATCAGATGTCAACAAAGGAAAAGAGCGACGGCGCGTGCCCAGAAGCAGAAAGTAAACCATGTACTTACGCTGGGGGCTGCGCTGGGGGCTGCTCTACGGAGTAGTGGCCGGATCCGGCAAGGTGGTCTCGGGTGCGCCTCCTGCCGTCGCAGTGGGCTCGTCCTCGATGATAACCACCGGAGCCTTGGCCCTCTTCGCCGCCCTCTGGGCCAGAGTCCTGAAAAGGGAGAGTCCAGGGTGGATCAGATCAGATGCAAGACAAGAATAGCAAGTTGAAGAACTACAAGAACAACAAGGGAATCTTACTCTTCTTCTTCCTCCTCGTCGGAGCTGAGCGCGGAGAGGTCGAAGTTTGGCCCACCTCCGGCGTGACGAGGTGGAGGGGTGGGATCCCTTGGCCCCTTGGCGGGGACTGCGGCGCTAGCCCGAGACGACCCCGCTCCAGTTGCCACCGCGGCGGGAGGCGCTCCCGCGGCAACCGTACTTGCCGCGGCATAGCGCGTCGCGCGGCGCTGCGGCTGTTGGCCCACTTGCCGCCCTGCTGCATCCCCGGCCCTGCGGAGGCACCTTCTTGGCTGCGCTGGGGGCTGCGCTGCGGGCCCTGCTCGCGGCAAGCTCCTCGGAGATGGCGGGCCGCTCGCACCCTCGGCGAGCTCTTCTTCGTCTTCAGGCCACTCCCGTTCGGCAAGGCTTGTCACCAATGCCGCGTCTGCTTCCTCCACTGTGAACCCGAATTCACCCGCGGCTGCGGCTGCCGCCGCCTCTTCCGCCCTGGTGGCGATGTGTTCCATCTCTTGATCGGTGGTGTCACGGGTGAGGAGCTTCTTTTCGTCAGCATTGACCGCCGTTTCCACTAGGCCGTCGAAGAACTGCTGCACGACGTCGTCGGCAGGTTCTTGCCAAGTTGGAACGACCCCGTGCGAATAGCACAACGGCATCATTGCGCAGATGCGGTCACGCGAGGAGTTGTTGCACAGAGGAACGACGCCTGCCGGCAACCTGAACCACTCGGGATGCTGTGGGTCATGCTTGAATATCTCCTTGAGTATCCCGTCCAACTCTAGGATGGTGAAATTGAAATTGAGGCCCGGGCGCAACCTCATGATATCTGCCGGGCCTCCAAATTCCCAGGCGAGTCTCCCCCTCGCCTGCAGAGGGGCGATGCGGCGGCGAAGGAAATCTGCACCGACAGCGCCTACAGTCAGCCTGGCAAGCCTGAGACGCAAGATCCGGGTGGTGGCGATCTTCAGCTTGTCGTCGTCCACGGACAGGGCGCTCCAATCATTGCCACGCACTGCTGGGGTTTGGCGCAGGGTGGTGAACGGCTGCGGGTTCTCCTCTACAACCCAGCACCAATCTGCTCTCCACTCATCCCACTTGCTGCAGAGCTCCCCGTCCAGATAGGTCTCCTTCTTGCCGGCTCGCGAGATCCAGGCGATCCCACCGGCAAGAGTTTCCCCTCTCTCGACACGAGGCATAAAGAAGTGGCGGAAGAGGGCTATGTTGGGGTGTACTCCGACAAAGTTTTCGCATAGATGGGCGAAAACTGCCATGGTCAGAACGGCGTTGGGGGTGAAATCAAGGAGGTGGAACCCGTAGGTGTTCATGATGTCGCAGAAGAAATCAGAGAAGGGCGGGCAGAGCCCGCAGTAGAAGAACAAGGCAAAGAAAGGGTACCCGCCAGCTGGAGCTTCTTGCGAGGCAACGGCGGAGAGTACCTTCGTGCGCGGATGCGCCCGCGTCTCCGTCGACCAGAAGAGATAGTACCACTCCCTCAGCTCCTTTGCGGAGAGCTCGGGGGGGGGGGAAGTGGCCCGCTCCTTCCGCAGCGCCTCAAGCCGCTGCGCTATGGTCGACTTCACAGCTTTCGTAGCCGCAGTCTTCGCGGCCTTCCCCTTCCCGGCCTTCGGAGCCATGGCGGAGGCGGTGGGGGAGATCGACGGCGCTGGTGATGGCGGCGGCGACGGGGGCGGAGCGCTACTCTCTTTCGACTTTGGAAGAGGAGGGGGGCGGCGGAGATTTCTAAGATTGCAGTAGCAAATGGCAAAGGTGGGGGAACTGCCCCTGTTTCCCCTGCTTATAAAGTGGAGGAGGCGAACGTTGCGCTTTTTCCGAATAAAGAACCACCCATGATCTCTCCCACGACGCTGCGATCGACGCGTGCCGTTACGGGGGGCGCGGTGGATACGGAGTTAGATTCGGCATAACCCAGGCCCGCGCGTGCCCGTGCCCTGTTTTGGGCCTGGCCCAACAGCGCTCGGCACCGTGTATGGCCCAGGCCCGGGGGCTCCTGTCGGTGTACTAGAGTAGGGGTACCCTAGTATCCCGAACTTGTGCACGGGCAGTTGCAGCGCCCCGCGGCAAGGCTTGCCGGGCGACCGCCAGGGTCCTCCGCTGGTTCCTTTAGAGCCATTCAAGAACAAAGTATTCAAGATGAGAAGACAAGGCCCCGACAAGAGGAGCTTGCCGGGAAGAGACAAGGCCCCGGCAAGAGGAGCTTGCCGGGAAGGCCAACCTCGGCACCTCAAGAAACTTGCCGCGACACACCGCGCGTCCCGGCAAGGTCCGGCGAGCGACAAGCTTCCGGACGCGACAAGACGACGACCCCGACAAGGTACTTGCCAGGGGCCAGCTGCCACTCTATGCCCGCGCTCCAGCGCATCCACCCGCGTGTCGCCCTGAGGCTTTCTCAGGGGCGCGTGGCGGGAGCCTGTGCAGCCAGGGGTACGCGGTGGCAAGCGGAGATGAAGAGGAGGCCATCGTGTCAAACGGTGGCGCTCCTAACGGTCACTTTTTGCACTATTTAGGCATCTCAGACGGGCATTCAATGCCCTTGTCCCCTGCCGTAAGAGTTAGGTAGGATACACTGTGCCCACAGTAGCGGTAGCTGTACCTACCGCATTCTTTTTCCATTTTTACCCCTCTAGTCTACGTTGCCACCTGTCGGTGACCCCTTGAGCATATAAAAGGAGGCCCATGCGCAACGTAGAAGAGGTTCGGCTCATTCGAAACACCAAGAACACTCTCACGCTCGGTCTGGTAGCGTTCATCGCTCCTGAGCAAGAACTCAATACAATCAAGCAAGCAGGAGTAGGGTTTTACGCATCCGTGCGGCCCGAACCTGGGTAAACTGCTCGTGTGTACCGCCTCGATCCGCTCTTCGTGTGACCCCCGCCCCCCTCCGAACCGAAAGGGGGCTCGGTCCGCCAGTTGCATTGCTGATGTTGAAAAAAAGGCCTGTGTAGTACAGTACAACCTAACATGGTTACTCAGCCCACATTCATCGACGCCGGAAAGGCCCAAATAGGGCTTCTGTACAACTTTTTGAAGTCACTGAGCTCAAAAAGATAGATAGATAGAGAGAGAGAGAGAGAAAGATAGAGAGAGACCCATTGTTCGATGCTCGTAAATACATCTTTCAACCATATGCATTGCTGATGCTCAGTAAAAACTTATATAGTTGACACAATCATATAGAACATCATAGCACACTGAACTTGCATACAAAAATTTCACGCAGGCGGCACAATCAGGATGGAAGCAGTGGATCGCTACAGGAAAGGCTATGTTGAAACCAACGAAGTCGTACATAATGGTTCATCGTCTTTATAAATGATGGGGAAATATCTTGAATGTTGTGCAAAGAAAACAGACAGACAACACAATAAGTTCTGCTAGCACATTAAGTTGACGTCCAACCCTTTCTAAAAAAAGTTCAGGTACAAAATTAGAACAGGTCACAATTAAATGTACTGGCATATCAGTGCTTCAGACCCATAGCTCGGATTTAACTAGTACTATCTGACAAGATTCAGTTGTTACCTCAAATTGGAGCACATCTAGGCAGCCAACCCTGCCTCTTCTCCCAAAGAAGCAGTGGCCTCCACCGCGCGATGGAGTAGGCCCTGTGCCATCCATCGTTCCGAGCAACACGGGGAAAGTCTGACGTTGACTCCTATAATGGACGTCGTCGACGGACCCTGGCACCAGCGGCGGCGGCAGGACTACGATCGATGGATTGACCACTTCTTCGACATGCACGAACACTCGATACAGGTACATCCCTAACATGGTCCGTGGCGGCCTTGGTGGCAACGAATAGTACAACCCCGGTTCCTGCACCGGTATCTCAACACCAATCACCTTCAGTATGCTGGACGGCTTCTTCATCCATGCCATAACAGTCAGAGCCCAGCTGTCTGGAGGAACAAACATACTTACGAGCTCACCTCCAAGGTCGTTGATAAGCTCGTTCATGGACTCGCTATTCCAAGCATGTCGAGGCATGCCGTGGAAGGTAAGCTTTGTTAAAAACTCAAGCTCAGAGGGCACCAAGCCCCATCCTGGGTGCCACCGATCAAAGCTCACCAGCGTGCCATCGCAGAACAAACACCGGGAAGATTCGAACACACGACTACAGTCGAAAGTTGTCTGGAACCTGACGAAGAAATCAGCCGGTGGCGGACAGACTTTGATGAGCAAGTCACTTATTTGGATGCCGTGCGCAATGCCAAGAGCTTTGACAAGGTCGTTCGGCGAGACGGGAGGTCGGTCGCTGTTGATGGTTACCATCAGCACTTTGCCGGCAAACTGGTCGTCAAGTGCTGCCATGCCACTGTTGAGCGACAGCATGAAGCGACCGAAGGCAGGACGGACCTCAGGATCTCCGGCTCGGAGATCCGTGTTGACCGGCGACATGATAGTGCGCTTGAGTACAGGGAGTACAGGAGGGGGATTTGGGGGAACTGGAGTAGGAATCGAGATTCCAGAGGTGGGGGAGGGGCGGGAGACATGGGATGAAAAGGTAGCATGAATTTCGAGCACACGCCAATATGCTCTCGGCGCGCAAACGCACGAAAACACCGATGGCGCCAATATGCCCAGCCTTTTTTCAGGATCTTTTGAGAGCCCGGCCCGAGAGTCATAATTGACCTGTTTGGCATTGCGTTACTACTCGGCCCATATTCAACGACACCTCACTGACCCAAGCAAGTGTACATCATCGAAAAGGCAGTGAGCTCAAATTATATAACTTGAAAAAAGGAGATATACTCTGAACACTAGAGAATGGTGATGCCCTCATTTAGCCCACCAGTAGTTCGAGACAATAAACAGTTTGAAACAGCGATATATACAATATTCAAACACTGACTAGTGACTACTACTAACATAAATAGCAAGACATGATAGTTCATAAGAAGTCTTGCTACACCACCAAAACGTACCCATCTGCAGCGCTCAGACTCTCGTGATCCAGACGAGAATGACATTCTAAATAGAAGCAACTATTACATAGAAAGAGTGACATAGACGAGGATGACCAAATGACAAGGAATATGCATAACAAAAGAAAGAACTACCCATCCAGAACCAGCAGCAAAAACAACAAAGTCATTCGAAGAGATGATCCAACACCATCATAATTTGTAGCCCCGCTTCAGCGACCAGTGATCCGGAGACACCAGTACTCCACCCTTTCGATGCAACAGCCCAGTTACCTATCAACCTGAAGGCTTGAACCACATCACCGCCTGTCGTAATTGAGACATCCCAGGATCAAAGTTAATACGGATGCCTTTGTCATTCTCACCTTCTTTTGGCTGCAGGCTATATCGTTGACAATCAGGGGAGTTTGCTCCCGAACTCCTAGGGCTCGCCGTGTAGACACATTTTTCCATAGCAAACAGAGCCTCTCTGCCATCAAGGTCCTTGACAACGGTGATCTCCTGGTTAATCAGATAATTGAGTCCGAGAAATAGAGAGTGTGAACCAAGGCTGTTTACCCGCCTCCAACTAAAAAATCCTAAAGGCCCCAACAAGCCGGTATCCTGCTCATAGACGTAACAACCACTGTCCGGATACTCACGTATTACATGGTGCTTGTATACAGTGGGGTTTTTGCAATATACCTTTTCCGGCTCATGTGTCCAAATGATCATCAGTCTTTTGCCGTCGTCTGATCGAGCGAGGAACTAGTTGTGCTTCCCTATTTTTGGCAAAGGTGGTGTAATTACAAAGGGCAGTAACTGTAGGGACACTGCATCATATCAAAAAGGACATGCGTTGTTAATGTAAGATCAGCATTGTTCATAGTATGAGTAGGATAATGCAAGAAACAACATTGATATGTCCCTGTTGGAACTGGGGGGAAAATACAGGGAAATGTATACTGGGTTCGAAAATATAGAAGTGCCATGCATGGTTATACTCATGTTATCTCGCAATCGATTCTTCACAGGAAACTACCATGTCATGCATGTTATGTAATCATGTTCTGTCCTCACAAACAAATTCTTCAAGGTAACTAACAGAACATGCATTGTTATATACTCGTGTTCTGTGGGCAAAATTTTTGTGAGGCTATTATTCTAGCCATTGATTGCTGAAGGGCGAATATAGTTATGTACACATGGTAAGCATTGCAGGATTTCACTACTTCCAAATATAGAGTTCTCCATATGAATATTTACTTCCCTAATGTATGTTTAGATGAAACCAACAGTGTGGTGCATGTTTCTACATCATGGAAACTAACATGGCCACTGATACACACTCATATTTAGTAGTAGTATATAGATTACTGTAAAATAAGGATAATATCCATATATTCCTAACCGTTTGATTATTCAGGGTACAAATTGGCTATAATGACATGGTCACAATCGCATGAATTAACTCATTCCAAATATAGCTGATTTACGACGTCTCTAATATATTGCCATAGTTCTACTCAAATTCTGCTCAAATAGGGATATGCCAATCATCACAAAAAGTTCAAACAGTGTCATGGCGTCATCATTAACATGAGATGGCAACAACTTACACGCGCCGTCCCAGCAATACGTGGTGCCATCTGCTTTGTCGATCGCGTAGATGATGCCATTATGTTCAATAGCATCACAGAAGTGTGTATCAGCTTTGACGATGATCCACTGCGAGCCGAGTTGTCTCCAGCTAAAAAAGGCACCGGCATAAAGATAGGCGAGTCCGCGGTCGAACAAGGCAATTAGCTTGAAGTCTGCGTAATTCGCATGTCGTGTGGGTACTTGGCAGATTACAATCTTCTACAAAACAAGATCCGTCCAACTGACGTAGTAATCTAGATGACTTGGACCGCGATGGTAATACTCTATACAATCCAACGGAGGAAGGATAATCTCATGGGAGGTCTGGAAGTTCACGAGCACCAACTTTTTACCGTCTTCTCTGAAGGCAGCCATCCAGTGGGAGTTCATGCCGACCCAGTACATACCTGCCAAGAAGTTTCGGGCGATGGTGATCAGATCGATGTTGAGGGAAATGATGTACGGCGACACACTACATACCTGCAAAGAAGTTTCGGCTAATGGAGATCTGATTGAAGTCGAGGGGCATCATGCACGCCTCCGTATCATGGTGAGCCGATCTCGCAAGACCAGATAGCAGCAAGCAGGGTGTCTTGAAAAGCTTAGGCCTCGCTTCGACGATGGCCGTGTGCATGTCCCTCGAGCATGCATCCAGCCGCAGGATGGTCAACATATCCATACACGAACAACAGAGGTCGAGGATGTCACTGGGGAGATTGCTCCAATCGCGGCTCATATGGATGCTGCGCGGTTCTTGTTCAGCCATGGTGGAGTTTGGAAGGGGGCTTGAGTTACGGGGGAGAAGGATGTCGGTGCTGGAGCGGCTAGCGAGGGAATAGTGGTACTAGGGAAGGCGAGTGAGGCGATGGTACACGGGGGCACAGTGAGACAGAGACGGAGACAGAGAAGGAGATGGAGATGGAGTGGTGCTATGGGAGCGGAGAGGGAGACGAGGTGAGGCGCCAATGTGCTGTACAGCGGCGGTGACAGACTGCACAGTGCACAGGGTGAGGCTGACTTTGGTAACCCGAACACGCCGCCTCGCCTGGACTAGTGTCAGGCGCAGGGTGTTGTCACTTCACTGTGAGGACCGGATGAATAGTATTTTGACCATCAAGTGTACCACAGTTGTACTACTACTACTACTAGTAGGAACATGAGTACTCCAGTATTGTATAGCGGAAATAGGTCTCTCGTACTAGCATGCCTGTTCACTTCATCGTTCAGGTATCATCCATATTGCGAGCAGAACCAATTTCTTGTGCATGCCCAATCAACACCCTGCCGTGATGCATGCAGTGGTCGTTCTGGTGCATCAAGGACGACATGCAGATCATTCCACACTTGAGAAGAGGAAAAATGGAAAGGTAGAACACGGCAGCAGAGGAAGAGAATGCTGGCTAACGAGGCTGGGAGGGGATCGAGCAGGAAGTTAATGCTCCACGCCTAAAGGTTTTGGGAAAACCTGATTTTCATAAGGTGACTTATACTCACCTAAACGGAGGGAGTATTCCTTAACCAGAGAATGTTGTGTCTCCCACTCACGCGCTCAAAAAAAAGCTACAACACATTTTTTTTATCTGTTTGCATAGGTCCCACCTATCAGGAAGGATGGGCACATACACGAACAGGTATGACTCCTCAGTCTACCCACATAGCCTTTTCGTTTAGTCTACCTAGCCGTCTAATCAACTGCCTGCACGCCACTTCTCCCATTTACTTCTCCACCGGGAACCGATTCGCCTCGGCTTCTTCACCTCCCCTTCGTCTTCATTTGCATCCAAACCCCACTACGTTCACATTGTTTTAACCTCTTTAAATAATCATCTACTACTTCAGTTAGACTAGCCATCTAATCCTAATTCTCCAAACCATAGCCCTCCGTTCCAGCGGTTCCAAATGGCGAAAGAGATTGAGATGCAGGTTTTTAGTGTCCAACATGTCCTCGTCGAAGGCTCGATGCGCATAGTTGCCACCGTTACCGTCAACCCAAGGGTTGTTCGGCAGTGGATCAACAATGTATCCAACCCCCTCGAAAAGGTAGAGACGAGTGTCATCGGTCTCGATGCAGAGTACATGGAGCGTGCCCCTGGGAAGATCCAGCGCGCCGCCGTCCTTCAGCTGTGCCTCAAAGATGATGTTTTGGTGTACCACATCATACACTCGCCCTCCATACCAGGTGAGCTTCACGATTTCTTGTCTCGGGAGGACGTATACTTCTGTGGGGCAGCCATCGAAGGGGACAAACAGAAGTTGGAGCCGTACAACCTTGATTTGAAAAGCATCGCTGACCTACAAACCAGAATCAAAATTCCTGTAGAAGATTGTGCTAAACAGACACCATCCCTATTCAACGTAGCAAATTTTGTGCTCGGTACAAATCTTCAGAAGGGTGATGAGACGGTGGCATTAAGGTCGTCTGGATGGGAGAATTATCCCTTGACGTACGAGCGGATAAAATATGCTGCCCTCGATGCCCGTGTGAGTTTCGAGATAGCTGCAAGGTCCAAAGAGCTTGTTGCGAAGCCGTCTCCCACAGAGAATGAGAACAAGAAGAAGAAGAAGAAGAAGAAGAAGAAGAAGAAGAAGAAGAAGAAGAAGAAGAAGAAGAAGAAGAAGAAGAAGAAGAAGAAGAAGAAGAAAACGCTGCACCAGCAGGAGGGCATTATGGATGGATGAACTATTTCCTCTCTTGTAAAAAAAATTATTCCCTCTCGGTGTATATTGCTATAGATGGACTATTTCGATGGTGTGCATGTCTTTGGAACAGAGTAGTAGCATGGGTCTGCTTGACTATAAGGAACTATTTATCCGCATATATAGCTTTCTCCGCTACTCCTTCCAGTGATCGGTATGCAGTGCATGTGTCCGTAGACATGACAGCTTGTCCATGGAAGTTCAACTACGGTGACCATCGCGTTTCATCCCACGATTCCCACGACGCCTCTCCAACCCACGGCACCACGCCCCCCGACGTGCGCCTCACCTCTCTCGGCCGCACCGCCCCTCTGCCATTGTGTGCATGACATGTGGGCCACCTAAAATGCAGCGAGCATCAAGTTTCTACCACAGCCACCCGCGATTCCCACGACGCTGCTCGAACCCATGAAACCACACGACCCCCGACCTACGGCTCACCCCTCTTGGCCCCACTACCCCTCTGCCTTCGGGAGCATTACATGTGGACCAGTCACCTATCGGGTCCACATGTTATTGAGTCAAAGGTAGGTGTAGTAAGGCGCTGAAGCTCAGTCCCGACGGCCCTGAGAGGGAAATGTAACTCCTGCGCCAGGGCTTGTGGTGCTCCCGCAGCACGAACTCATGCAAAACTCGAGATTTGTTTCTTTACTATACATGCACGCAACGATTTAATGTACATTGTAATCTCAACATGTGATGGGGAGCTCTAAATTTGAATTTGAAACTTATAAAACGAAAAGATTCAAAACAAATAAACTGGGAGAGAGGGAGTATATCGTAGGATGTGTCCCATACAAAATAAGTCCCCTGGTTTGTCACCGCGAAGATGCGATTAGAAAGGAACACAGCGTCTTCCTACTCGTACGGCAACAAATCGGCCGCAGACAGCATGGTCCGCCTTTGACCGCCATGTGCAAGGTTCGTGCTATCTTTTATTCAATATCACCATGGTTCCATCGTACCAATTCATGCTGTGGACCGTTGCATGGCTAATCCCAATGTTGGACAAAGGTTCTACGGGAATGGTGTCACCGTTGTAAATGTTGTGCAAATTGATGTTGGTACCCTACCGTACATATGCAAGCCAATCTCCACTCGCATCGAGCCTACCCTATGAAATAGTGGGCAGGGGGAGAATTAGGAAATGGACACGGAAGTAGTCTTTAGAATGCATTTACTACGTGATCAAACTCATCTTACCTCCTCATCGGAGGAAATCCGAGTGCCCCTCAACGTCGGCATCTCAAGGGGAGTCAACTTGCAACTACGACCACGCCGCGCTGGAGATACCCCCAAGGAAACATCCTCGTGCATTCCACGGAACATCAGGATGCATTTGTATGAGTAGTTTATCTTGTGAGAGAAAAGGATGAACGAGGGAAGGCCTCTAGAGATAGAGATGGACACTACTACTACCAATGTGCTGGCCCATGCGTTGCAATTGATCCAAACTAGTAGAATAATACTTGTTCACGTGCTTGAAATATAAACACTCTAGTTTTGATATACATGTGTCAGCAGACACGACAGCTTGTCCATGGAAGTTGAACCACGACGACCATCACGTTTCTTGTTTCTACCACTGCCACACCCACACGCGATTCCCACGACGCCGCTCCAACCCATGGCACGACGTCCCCCGACGTGGACATGGATCCTCTGACGTGGCTAGCATTGCCTTGCCCTACCTTTCCTTCGCTGACAGGTGGGACCCGCGCTTATGGGTCCCACATGTTACTGACAGAATGGTAGGATTGTTCGTGCCCCTCAACCCTCTCGGCCCCACCGCTCCTCTGCCTTTGTGTGTATGACATGCGGACCAGCTGAACTGCGGCGACCATCAACTTTCTACCACAGACACACCCGGTTGGACGCAGTTTGCCTGCTCCGCTACTGTGCTCCGATCCGTACTCCCGCACCATCAAATTTTCATCCAGCGGTTGTGACACATTTTCATCCGTACTCCGGCCGGTTCATCTCGAACGAGTGAGTCGCGAACCACGCCACCACCATGAGAATGACATGTGGGCCAGCCGCATTTAAGGTCCGCATGTCATTGACTCATAGGCCGGGCACTAAGCCACTAAAGTTCAGTCTCGTGGGCCCCGAGAGGGAAATGTAACTCCTGCGGCAGGCCTTATGGTGCTCCCACAGTACGAGCTCGTGCCAAAACTGGAATTTGTTTCTTACTACTACCAATTAGTACTAGTAAGGTACACGTGCATTGCATGCATGAGATTCTGGTGGTTTGTGCATTATGCTTCTACATGTGGAGTTTTCTGGATTCTAACATGTGGCAAAATCTGGTGGAATGTAAGGTTAGGCAAGTTTGATTAACTTAGGTGAGTGTTTGGTTCAAGCCACACCTTAGGCAAGACACACTAAGGCCCCACATGACATACACACAAAAAATATGGCAAGATTCTCTTAGGCTTGCCAACTTGTGGCTCTCATTTTGAAGAACTAATAACTTTGCCTAAGCTTAGTTGTGGCAAAGTTAGTCATGAATTAAGTTCAACCATGGAGTCTTCTAGATTATACATGTGGCAGAATCTGGTGGATGATATCCAACAGCCAGTAGTGCTCAGATTTGCCATCTTTGTACCGTCGGATTGGCTTCATCCAACGAACAACTTTCAAAGTTTTTCACACACTATATAGGGGTATAGATATAGATGTGCCGGTCCGTTGCAATGGATCCAAAGTATATCTATTTAGTGGAGTGCACTCTAAACACATTATCTATTTATTTTTCTCTAACCTTCTGTAGCCATGCAACCAAGCCACATAAGCTTCATGGGTGCCCCCACATCATATTATTCATACTACGTTGATTGAAAAAAAGATAAATCACCCAAAACAAGATCTTCCCATTTTTTGTTCCTATGTTGTTGTGCCGTGCACGTATCTACTAGTAGTTGTATAGTGGTAGTACTAGTAATGTAGTATTAGGAGTACAAACTTGGTAGTACTAGTAGGAGTAGTACTAGTACGGAATGCTCCTACTCTATCAACGAGCCCCATCTGACACAAAATTTCTTGGCTTCTGTGCTACAGCTAGATCTTCCCCTTGTTTTTGTTTTCCAACCCGGCGGCGGGCGGGGTGTCGGTTTGCTCAACGGCGGTCCCACATGAAAGTGAAAATGCTAGGCAGGCAACACGCCTTCCCTAAGCTATGTGTCATGCCGGACGGGCCGTGTTGTACTCCCGATTCCCCGGGCGTGTGGGGGTGCGACGCGAACGCGACAGGCCTTTTCCTTTTACTAGCAATGTGCCCGTGCGTTGCGACGGATCCAAAGTAGTAGAATAGTAGTATTTGTTCATAAACTTGGAAGAAATCACTATTCTTTTGATATACTCCTAATATACTACTCCCTCCATACCTAAATATTTGTCTTTTTTGAGAATTCAAATGGACTATCACATACGGATTATATAGACATATTCTAGTGTTTCTAGCAAGATGCCCGCGTGTTGCACGAAGTTGATGGAAAAGGTAAGCACAACTTATAAATTGACGGATGGAGTACTAGTTACAGTGATGCATATAATTAAGCAAAGGGATCGCACATGTCGATATTGGCTGGAACAAGAATGCAACATCACAATAAGAATTAAGGCCACGATGATGCAATCGCAGTGGTGGTTACAGAAGGCAAGAAGAAAGATGGATCCACGAACGTACGACCTCCTCCTCCTCAACTTAGTGCGCCGGGCGACTGACCGGCGGCTAAGGAGCGGCGGCTTTTGTGGCGAGGTCGAGGTGCTTCTCAACAAAGGCATCCAAGGCTTCCAGCCGGTTGAGGAAGGCCAACGTTGTAGCGTCCTCACTGGCCTTGTAGATACCTATGTACACGATTTGCTCGTACGCATGGATGTGTAGGTCGACGAATTCTTGCAGGGCGAGGCGCCTCGCGGCGAGCGTGACCTCCAGGTGGACATTCTTCGTGGCGTCGGCGGGCAGTCGCAGGGCCACTAGTGCTTGAAAGAGGTTCCGGCCATGGAGGCCGATTAGGGTGGCAGGCAATGAGGAGCCCAGGCGCGCGGGCTGGAGGAGTACGGCGATGTCGTCTGCGAGCTTCTTGAGGACGGTGAACTTGATGCTGGTGGCAACGATCATCTGGTCCAATTGAGAGTCGTAGTTGGCATCAACGGCGGCCATCCACCAGCCGGTCTCCAACACCGTCTGGAGATGATCCTCGGTGCCATGCCGCAGGCCGGCATCGTGGACCATCTGGCGCAGCCGCTGGCCGCTCACGCGCATCGCCGCCATGGGTCTGGAGCAAGCTCTTTTGCGCTTAGTGTAGGTGCTTAGGCAAATGCTTAGGTGCGTACGATGTGGTAGATGCATTGGAATGGAGGGGCGCCTTTATATGAGGGCAATGAGGGAAAATTGCGTTGCATTCACATCGTGCAGCCTCTTTTCCCAGACCTCCTCCCATTACTTCCCTCATGCATTAATTGAAGGAGGATGCATTGGCCGTTCAACATATCGGGAACCGCTACTCCCTCCCTCGTCTGCATTAAAGCCGTATCGGGAACTACGCCGCCCGCTGTCAAATCGAATACTCCCACCGTCTACTACCTCCATCCTGGTTTATTAGTCCCCTATGTAGTTTGTGCTAAATTTTGACCAAAGATTTAATTGACAAAATGTTAGTGCATGTTAACAAAAATTATAACGCTGGGTTCATATTCGAACATAGTTTTCAAATATATAATTTTTTGTGACATGCATGAGCATTTTGTTAGTTAAATTTATGGTCAAAATTTGGCACAGATTACAATGAGGACCAATAAACCAGGACGGAGGTAGTAGGTGAGTATTAAGTCATCTTACGAAAAGCAAATACTCCCTCCGTCCGGAAATACTTGTCATCAAAATGGATAAAAGGGGATGCATCTAGATGTATTTTAGTTCGAGATACATCTCTTTTTATCCATTTTGATGACAAGTATTTTCGGACGGAGGGAGTACTAGTAAACACATAGGCGTGGTGCATTAACTCTCACGTTGTTTCTTATTTTTTGACATAAATAGAGGAATCAACCAAGAAGAGATGTGGGGCTTGTATGCATATGATACTACTGTATGATACTACATCCGTAATGCATGGTATCATATGTTGGTATCATATAGGACTACATTTATTGCCATGCATGACACAAAGTAGTATATGATACTCAAGCTCCTCTTTCCTCATTTAATTCAATGACACCTCATCAACATTGCTTAGTTGGCATGCATGATACTACCTATGATACTCCCATTACGACCAGCCTTAGTATCATGTAGTACTTTATTTATTGCCATGTACATGACACATAGTTCACGAGCGCTCTCTATATGTACCACCTTTTTTTTAGTTTCAAGTTTTGCTCCATGGCGCAATCCATCGATACTACTACTGTACAAAAGTGGAGTATATACATTTTTTAAAAGGCTAGAGGGCGGGGCAGTCTAGCTCAGTCGATTTCACGAGAGGCGAGGGCCTTTGTGATTTGACGGCTCATTAATGCTGTCAAATCGAATAGTACTGCGCCGCTCGCTGCACGCCCGGCGCCTCCATTTAATCCCTCCATTAAACCCGCATGCAAACCGAGAATCCTACTCCGGCCACACATCTGTTCATGAGCGGGCTGGTATTAAACGCAACACCGTCCGAGCTCCTCCCGTCCACCCTCAGTTTAAACGAGGTCAGATGCCGGGCAAGCTCCTACCGTCCTCCCTCTATTTACACGAGGCCAGACATACAGCGGGCAAGAATCGCACCCCTCCGCCGCTCCCCCATCTCCTCCTTCACCATTTTCTCCACCCTTCCAATGGCTTCCGATGAGCCATTCTCCGGGATATTACCCGGCTGGGTGGCCCGCCAAGCCCTCCGGATACGGGCGAGGATGCTCGGTGCTTCACCAAACTCTCTTGGCCCGACGGAGCCAGTTGCCGCCCCAAGCAGGCATGTGGTTCAGCAACTCGCCGCTCCAGTTCAACTCGATGAGGAGTGGCGAGTTGCTCCACGCCAGCACGGCGGCGAGCACGCCGATACGGGCGCCATCGCTGCCGCGTCGTACCGCGCCACCAGTGTCTGTGGTGCCCGCGCCTCCCGTGTCTGTGGGCGCGCCTCCCGTGCCCGCGGCAGCGCCATGCAGGCAGAGACAGAAGCCGGGGGCATGGAGAGCGACGAGTCGGTGGTCAGCTTCTCCGTGTCCGCCGCCATCATCGAGGAGAAGTAGAACACGGGAGGCCGCCGCCACTTGGGACCCATGAAGGCCACCGCCGAGGCGACGACCGCGGATTCAGGTGGTTTCTTTGCTGCTTCGTCTCTTCCGAGGACCTTTGTTGACCCCGCAAGTGTCTGACGGACATGAGGAAGACAAAGGGATCTGCGGGCGGCCATTTAGAACTAAAATAAGTCTAGATATATCCATTTCCAGGACAAGTATTTCCGGACGGAGGGAGTATTAATCATACAAGAGAGCCGGATTGGCACCTCTTAGTTCATGTAATTGTAATGAAATCCATCATGTTTATATGAAGATCCGGCTTTTTATACGAAATCCTTCATGCTTATATGAAATCAGTCCGTGTTTGCACGAATTTCATCTGGTTGGTTAGAGTTGTAAAAATGTATGCCGCTGGCGTTTGATGTCGTCCTCCGCGGAAGGAAGCGGGAGGAAATTTTCCGGCTGCCGTTGGAGATGCTCTTTATGCTGGAAATAATAGAGTGACATCCAGTCCATTTGAGTTAATTGCTTGTATGATTGTCCCTCTATAAAAAGTTAATTGCATGTACAGTGTACACGTGACTTGCAGGGTGGCTACAGATTCGTACAGGAAGTTAAAAAGAAACAAGTCCATCCTTAATATTCTAAGTACTCTGTGGGTTCCACTGTCAGTACAGTAGCGAAAGAAGTATATATTAAATAAGTAGAGTAATATATAATATAAAAATCTAAAGTTAAAAGACAGAATTCGAACTCATGTCATCACGTTGCGAGCATCCGGCGCTAACCAGCCCAGCACATTTTTGTTCTAGACCATGCTGGAGATATATCTCCATGTCTACTCTTATATATACTCCATGCGTTCCTAAATTTTTGTCTTTTTCAGATTTCAAATGGACTACCACATACGGATGTGTATGTAGACATATTTTAGAGTGTAGATTCACTCATTTTGCTACGTATGTCTTTTCACGAAGGTGTCAGATTTGTCCTTGATTTATTTATGAGGTATCCAGATGGCACTGCACCGCCAAGAAAAGAGGGTAACATCAAAATTATGGACTACTTTTTTGAGTATGTTCGTAAGGTCCGGTCATAGTCACTTGTTGAAATCTCTAAAAAGACAAATACTCCCTCCGTCCGGAAATACTTGTCATCAAAATGGATAAAACGAACGGAGGGAGTAGAAAACAGAGTTGGTGATGATGGTGTGCGTGCCATCCTACAATATAGGCCGTCGGATTTATATCTAACGGATAGGAAAGAAACTATGGCAATTTTGCAAAAATATACCCACACGTCTCTCCACGTTCGCAAATAAGGCCTTCCCTTGTTCAGCCTTTTCTCTCACAAGATAAACTACTCATACAAATGCATCTTGATGTTCCGTGCAACGCACGGGCAGCTAGCTAATTTCTTTTAAAATAGTTGCTGCAATAATTGGGTTGAAGTGATATATTTTATGTCTACTCCGAATGATTTCAGATTCACTAGTAGTAACAAAGAAAAGGTTGCCTTGTTAATTAACAGAAAACAGGGTGAAAACTATCACATGAGGCCGGTAAAAACAAGGCACACTGGGTTCAGCGTCATCGTCACTACAGCTGTGCGTGCGCGAGAAGTCTACATATCGAGGGGGCTACCGAGCGAGGCACCGAGACACAATGTTTGAGAGAGAAACCAATTGACAGATTATGATCAGATCGAGTTGTCACCCTTCTGCTGTCATTGTTGGGGGTGGGGGAGGGAGAGAAAGACGTATCGAGAGTGTGCACGGTAGGCACAGAGGCACAACTAGCGAGTGTGTGTGTGTGTGTGTGTGTGTGTGTGTGTTTGAAAGAGGAGTAGATAGATTATTATCAAGATCGATGTGCCACCCTAGTCCTTCGGTGCTGGGTAGTGTGTGTGTGTGTATGTTTGAGAGAGAATCCAGTCGATAGATTAGTATCAAGATCGAGGTGTCACCCTACTCCTTCGGTGTCGGGTAGTGTGTGTGTGTATGTTTGAGAGAGAAGCCAGTCGATAGATTAGTATCAAGATCGAGGTGTCACCCTACTCCTTCGGTGTTGGGAAGTGTGGGTGTGTGTGGGGGGGCAGTGACACTCACATATCTCTACTCTTATAAAAAACAGAGTTGGTGATGATGGTGTTCCTGCCATCCTGCAATATAGGCCATCCGATTTATATCCGACGGACAGGAAGGAAAATATGGCAATTTTGCAAAAAGATACCCACACCCCTCTCCGCATTTGCAAATAAGGCATTCCCTCGTTCATCCTTTTCTCCCACAAGATAAACTTCTCATACAAATGCATCTTGATGTTCCATGCAACGCATGGGCATCTTGCTAGTAGGGAGGAGTTTGTGTGACACATATCTAGCTATATTAAGGGATAGATAGATAGCATATGTGTGAGAGACATTATTATACTTTGAGACATTAGTGGCTACGGGTGGGCAGAACTAAAGGGGTGGGCGTGTTAGACATAGAGAGCGTGTGTGTTTCTGTGTGAGAGACTTGTAGGACAGGGTAGAAAGACGAATTTAACCCTGACGGAGGGAGAGAAATACACGAAGTGCGCGTGTGTGATTCCGATGCCCACAGGGAAATGAGATATGTATGCGTGTGAGAGAGATTGCACAATTCATTCACGTATCACTATCTAGTGATCGTGGACGTGCATCGCTTGAACATAAGTCAATATCTACTTCGTATCGTGGCCAAAGGTACAATATCAATTCAACGCTGTAAAGATTGGACACTCACATATCACATTTTTTTATATTTAAATAAACCTTTTCAATTGTGCATGCCAAAGTTACAGTCATGTTTCTTCAAACAACCAATGTAGCTATCATGCACATGCACCATTGTTACTCTTGCATTCAAATTCATTAGTCTTGGATGATTTACGTTTCTATTTTGAAGTAATATATGTAATATTCATATATGAATTCAACGAGTACGCAATTTATGAAATGGAGGCTATGTAATCATACGAGGTAACACTTTTAATTAGCTAACTACAATATCCATTTCTTTTTGTGCACCTCTACACTAACACGTCAATGCATTATGTTTAAAGTAAATAACCAATGGCACCAAATTATCTATTTACATGAGAAATACATAGGCTGAGCGTTTGATCCCTTTTTTTGAGAACGCGCCACTACACCCGTACGATTGGCCACGCCCGTGTGAACGTCCAAGTTATCGGCGCATCATCCCGAGTTATTGTCTTTTTTTCTGGGGTGGATTTCACACCAGTTATTAACTGCTGACGCGTGCCCCGTGTACACAGTCTAGCATGACCTTCCTGCTAGCACGGTCCAAAATTAGTTGAAACTGGATACGAATGATCCCGCGGGCGGCAAAATCTCCCGCCTCCTTCTAAAATTTCCACCACCTTAGTCTTTAGCATGTGAAATCCCCCTTTTGTCCTTGGTGCACGAAGACCAACAGTTACAATACCGCCCTCATCTACATGATAGGTCGGGGCTGCTTTGGTAACTTCCGGTTCCCCGACTACACGGCACCCCCATTTCCTCTCCCCCTCCCGCAAAAACGACTAACTCCATAGCACCAGAGCATCTTACATCATGCCGTCCGTACTTCATTGCCCTTTCTCCCCTCCCCTCTCGAAACCCTAGACTACTCATCCACCGGCGTACCATAGCCCATTCACTGCCAGCGGCGTCCACCTCGCCGGATCTGCTTCTGCGGCCGCATCTACCCCTCCCACCTCCCGTAGAAACAAGTAGACTACTCATCCACCACTGTACCACAGCCCATTCAGTGCCGGCCTTGTCCACGGCGCCGGATCTGCTTCGCCAGTACTCTCGTCAACCGCCGCACATCTGCAGCGGCTCATTCGTACTCCCCACCGGAGACGCTTCATCCACACCCCGCAGAGCCGCCCCACTGACGCCCCCGTCGACAGCC
Source organism: Triticum timopheevii (assembly GCA_963921465.1). Classification (NCBI taxonomy): domain Eukaryota; kingdom Viridiplantae; phylum Streptophyta; class Magnoliopsida; order Poales; family Poaceae; genus Triticum; species Triticum timopheevii. Next base: position 502,927,682 of record OY997272.1, read on the forward strand.
TCTGATCCTCTTCGCCGACACCTTCCTCAACCCTACCAGAGCCGCTTTGCCAACACCATCGTCAACCCTACCGGAGTAGCTTCGCCTATACCATTCTCAACCCTACCGGGGCCGCTTTGCCAACTCACAAGTCCACGGCCTCAGATCCGCTTCCTCGCACCCTCATTCAACCTACCGGAGCATCTTCTGACGCCCCGTCCACGGTCGCAGATCCGCATCATCGACACCACCCTTAACCCAACCACCGGAGCAACTTCTGACGCCCCATCCATGGCCGCAGATCCCCATCATCGACACCATCCTTAACCCAATCACCGGAGCAGCTTCTGACGCCCCGTCCACGGCCGCAGATCCGCGTCATCGACACCATCCTTAACCCAAGCACTGGAGCAGCTTCACCTACGCCCTCATCCACGACCACAGATCCGCTTCGCCCACACCGTAGTCCACCCTACCGGAGCTGCTCCACAAACACCCTACTCGACGGTTCTAGATCTCCTTACTGGACCCCGATAGCCAGCACAGCGTCATCACCCTCGATGTTTCTAACCTGATTCCCACCGTCTGGAGAGATGCTAAGCACCCGCCATGGCCTAGGTACTTGTCACCTTTAAACCCGTCCAGCATCACCTGCCCGATGCACTTCAAATATACTAACCGGTCACTGTTACCTGTTATGCAGCTGGCAAAAACTACAAGGACGATGTTTCTTCTGGATCTAACAACTTGGCCAACCAAGATCCTGGACTGAGGCATTGCTATGATCTTGTAAGCGCATCTCTCTCTCTCTCTCTTATATTGTTCTGTGACTGCCAGCGTGCTTTGCTAGGATTTTTGACCAGTAATCCCTTTGTGCAGACAATGATTTCTACTACTGGCTACTAAATTAGATATGTAGATGTCATACATGATACTACCTCGTACCTCCGTTCCTAAATATAAGTCTTTTAGAGATTCCACTATAGGCTACATACGGAGCAAAATGAGTGAATCTACACTCGAAAATGCATCTATATACATCTGTATGTGGTCCATACTGGAATCTCTACAAAGTCATATATTTAGGAACAGGGGCAGTACATTACACAAAATCATAGGTGGCATGTAGGAATTCCAGTGCACTACATTAGGCTCCCTTAGAGTGCCTGCTAGTCTAGCATACAGAGTCATGGCTAGTTTATGGTACGCACACAATCGTTAATTGGTGGTTTAAATATGTGCAAGGGATATGCAATGTAGTATCATGTAGAGATGTCTGAAATTAGCCGTGTCAACTTGCAGATAGGGTTACACAATGAAAAAGTACAAGATGTATGTGGGAATTTCATGGAACATCGCAAAAAAAGGAGAGGCAGCGGTGAGCCTATACAGTGTGCTATGGTATGTCACTCCTCCATTGCAATCATCGTGACATGTTATTTGTATGCCAGTTCTATTAGCCAAGTTTCTTAGGGACAGTTATTACGAGTTATCCTAAGAAAATAAGCACCTGTGAATATAAGCTCCATGTAATACGCCAACCAGTTATTTTCATTGCGTTTTCAGCTTATCTTTGGCATGATCAGTGGAAATTCTAGATTGCATTATATATTTTTCATTTTGCTACCCATATGGAAATTAATTTGACTTGCAAACATGACAAATTGAATCCAGTGCAGTAATTAATATGATAGGAAAACAGACCATCACTATTTGCTCAAAATGCAAATACAAAGATACCATCTACTTGGCACAATCTACTTTGGTCAATGTTTTCCATAGAGATCCCATTTCCTAATTTAAACGAAGAACGCATGACCCACATTTAAATGAAGAACAATTATTTATTGAAATTCAATGGTCCAAGTGGCTGGTTATTATCATATAGCAGCACCACCTGAAAGCATCATATAGCAGCAGCAACTCATAGCAACTCATCATACAGCAGAAGCAGTCTGCAATTCATCATATACCAGCAGCAGCTCATAGCAATTCATCATATAGCAGCAGAAGGAGCAGCTCATAGCAATTCATCATATAGCAGCAGCAGGAGAAGCTCAGAGCAATTCATCATATAGCAGCAGCAGGAGCAGCTTGTAGCAACTCATCATATAGCAGCAGCAGCAGCTCATAGCAATTTATCATATAGCAGCAGCAACAACTCATAGCAACTCATCATACAGCAGCAGCAGCTCATAGCAATTCATCTTATAGCAGCAGCAGGAGCTGCTCATAGCAATGCATCATATAGCAGCAGCAGAAGCAACTCATAGCAATTCATCGTATAGTGGATCAGAATGAAGATCTGGCAAAAAATCAGAGGAGATCCTCACCTTGTTGGATGAGCTCATCCTTCAACAGCACCTCAAGGCCATGGCCTGGGAGGAGGGCAGGGGGAACAAGGTGCCTTCTGCCACAGTGTGGCATCAACCATAGTTGTGCAGCGCCCGCCGGAGTAGTGCGTTGGACGAACCACAGTGGAGCAGCTCCTGGAGACCATGAGAATGAGGGGCGGCACCAGAGGGAGGAGCAGCCAGGGAGATTTGCCCCTATCCACCGGCCATGTAGCCTAGCTGGACATAGCATCGTCGAGGACCAGGCCAGATGGGACCAGTGGTGACGGCTCGCTGGAGGAACCCTAGTGCTCCAGACAGGGGATCGAGGTAGAGGGAAAGGGGAGAGGAGATGCAAGCGGGCAGGGCAATGAATGGTTGTGTGTTTGTTTTTACTTCAGGGTCAGGTGTGACACGGGTGTCAGCAGTTGCATTTTGAGTGTAATATAGGCAGACAATAGATTCATTTCACTATTCCCCTTCCCTTCAATTTTTAGTGAGGTTCTACTACCCGAAACACCCCCCTCAAAAGCGAAATTAGTTAAGCCCAAGCCCATAACTCAAAAATGACTTCTTTACATCTTTTATGGCTTATTTTGACAATATGCCCTGAAAAGGCGGAATCGAACTGGCCCTTAACCTGCAATTCAATTGTGCGTGCAATAATGAATCACTCCTTCCTGCTATCTGTACATTTAGGCATCATCATACATGGCATAACCTAATACATGTGCATTCCATTGTAGAATCTGGAATATGCAATGTTTATGTTAGTTCATACGTTGCACATGCTGTTTAAATGCCCCTTAAATCTGGTCAGTCAAGTAATGGTCTTTAAGCCTCCTTCTTTGCTTCTTTTCTTGATATGTAAGATTTGCTCACACATCTGTTCAATTGCTTGTTTGCATCAGCCAGCCATACTAGGACTGTTTGCTTTGATTACTTGTTGTTCTTGACCTAACACTCTAACAGAGCTTGTCAACGATTTAAACACTAAGGGTTGCTATAGTGGGGCCTTGTCTAACTCATAGGTGACATAAAGGTTTGGCTGTACACTACAGTAGGCTCTCCAAGAGTACCTGGAGATCCAGTTCGAAGGTATGCCTAGTTTTTACATAGTGCAGACATAGTAAATGCTCATTTCATTGTGTGCAAGTGCAAGAGATGTGGCATGTTTCATTATGTGGTATTATTTTGTTATAATCTCATCCTTTTGTGTTCACAGACTGGAAATTATGCATATTTATCTTTTATGGAGACGAGTAACTAGTTTGTGTCACCTTGCAGAGGGGGGGCAATGAAGATAAGATTGAGGATTTCCAAGTACAAGATGTTAGGAAGGAGCCTTGCAAGAGAAGTAGGAGCTGCGCTGAGCCTCTTCAAACTGCTAAGGTAAGTCACTGTATGCAACTCAACAGTTCAATTCCTTGTTTGTTTCAGGCATAGTTAATTTTCTCTTTTCAATTGCTTTATTTGTCCTCACTTAATGAGATGCCCAAATAATTATGCCTGATGTTCGGTACTTGTATCACTATTAGTTGACATAATTAAAGGCGTTACCATTTGATTACTCTGCCAAAGTGTGTCTAAAGCTTTGAAGTCTATTAACCAACTATTATTGCATGAGGCTCACAATCTAGTTTATACTACGCTAATGATTGCATAGTTTTGCCTGCTGTAGTATGTTTGTATGAAACCCTGTGCTGTTCATTATGCTCCCTAAGACTTTAATTGAGGTACAGAATGGCCAACTGCTTGCTTACTTATACGCAACGTGCTGTCTAAATTTGTAACTTGTCTGTGTTTTCGATTGGGCCCCAATATCATGCTCCTCTGGTGAGCTAAGAGGGATTTCTGTATGCAGGCTGCACAGACTATCTTTTTTATAATTTTTAAAATATCACCTGCTTATGCTTCATGACGTGTAACATTTTTTGTGTGAAAATGACGTGTAACATTATTGTTAGTCCTGTTTTGCCATGTAGTACAAAATAGTGTCTTGTTCGCTTCACTGTTGTAACTATATTTTTGCCCTAGTCATGTGTACTTACAAAAACATTTCAGGATGAAGTGACATCAACACAAAAATCTGCGAGCAGTGCGGCATGGCCGTTACCGAATGATTTTTGGATTGGAATTGGAATGTGCTGATGTTCTCGAGCATCAACTAGAGGTGGCAAAACAACGTGTACATGATTGTCAACGTATAATCAACAAGTTGAGACTGGACATGAAGGTATTAGATGCAGGAGTCAAAAAAAATGAAACAAGACACCGAGGTAACCATGAAGGAATTGGAGATTTTGCAGACTGAAATTTGTGCTATCTGAATCCGGCCAATCCTATTTTCTGAAGAGATTATAGTTCAAATGGAGTTAAGTTGATGCGTGTCCATGATGTATGAGCTGTATTTACCCAGTGTATGTAATTTGCTATTTGTGTATGCTTTATTATCACCTGTGCCAAACCATAATGCCCAGTGGGTATAATCGGCTGTAATTTCTTTATTGTATAGTGTAGGATTATTCTACCTTTCTATGCCTTGATCTCTTTATTGTATAGTGTATGCTTTTTAGAGGTGATAGTATTGAGTAGGATAATTCTTTGAATATGCTATATCGTTCAAACGGGGGCCAACTCGCCCGACCATGGCCCTTCACGGGCCGTTGGATCCATGGGCCTTCTACGTCTTGCAGGATCCATGGGCCTTCTACGTCTCGCAGGATCCATGGGCCTTCTACATCTCGCAGGATCCATGGGCCTTCTACGTCGCGTAGGATCCATGGGCCGCCGACTCATTTATGGGTCTTGTACGGGCCTTTAATGGGCCGTAGACAGGCCTATAATGGAAATCGTACGTTTTATGGGCTGACCATAACAGGCCGTTAATAGGCCGTATTTGGTGATGCTATGAAAATGGCCCAACAGACTAACGGACCACAAACGGGCCGACTGTAATGACGGGCTGAATTTGGCCCACAAGCAGAAAATGACAGTAACGGGCCGTAAGTAACCGAATGCTGCAAATGAGCCCAAGAATAAATGGGCCCTCAGAAGGCCGAAAGTTAACTTGGGCTAGAAACGGCCCAACGGAATAACCGCCCGTTAATGGGTATAAAGTGTTACACTGTTCATTACGGGCCAATTTCACCGTGGGCCGTTAATGGGTGTAAAGTAATACACTGTTCATTATGGGCCAGTTTCAGCAGGGGCCGCTAATGGGCCAAGAGTTACAAAGGGCCTCATATGGGTCGAAAGACATCATGGGCCATACATGGGCCAGAAGTGAAAACGGGCTGGAATCATATTGGATGGCCCAGATGACGCTACTGGGCCTAATTCGCATAGGGCGTAACGGGCCTTGGGCTAGCGGGCCGTAAATGGGCTATATGCTAACAGGCTGTTAACAGGCTTTCCATGGGCTGGCCCGCCAACTTTTGACCAAGTCAAATGGGCCGGCCTTTTCACAGGAATGGGCCACTGTTGGGCCGTGCCACGTGTCAACGTATCATAGGCGCCTTCTGTCCAGTGAGTGGATGACATCTGTCCCAATGATGAGCCGACACGTGTTTCCTCCAGCCAATGATGATTTTACACGTGGAAAATCCCCATTGGTCAGGGCTGTTAATGGGTTATCGGATCCAAAACCCGACCCGATAGCTTAATGGCGTTTTGTTATGGTGGATGCCACGTGTCGGCCACCCTTGACGAAAGCACTTCTGTGACGCGCGATTTATCGTCATGGAAGTGGACACTTCCGTGATGATAATTTTGGTAATGTCATGGAACACTTCTACGACAGCACAGGTATGACTATCTTGATTCTATCATAAAATTGTCATGGATGTACATGCATGACAAAAATGCGACCTACTGTGACAAACACGTATCATCACGGAAGTATATTTTTTTGTAGTGCATGGACATTGGATGTCATTGATAACGGGATCACATCATTAGGAGAATGATGTGATGGACAAGACCCAATGCTAAGCATAGCACAAGATCGTGTAGTTCGTTTGCTAAGAGATTTTCTAATGTCAAGTATCATTTCCTTATACCATGAGATTGTGCAACTCCCGGATACCGTAGGAATGCTTTTGGTGTACCAAACGTCACAACGTAACTGGGCGGCTATAAAGGTGCACTACACGTATCTCCGAAAGTGTCTGTTGGGTTGGCATGAATCGAGACTGGGATTTGTCACTCCGTACGACGGAGAGTATCTCTGGGCCCACTCGGTAATGCATCATCATAATGAGCTCAATGTGACTAAGGAGTTAGTCACGGGATCATGCATTACAGAACGAGTGAAGAGACTTTCCGGTAACGAGATTGAACGAGGTATTGGGATACCGACGATCGAATCTCGGGAAAGTAACATATCGATGACCAAAGGGAATTATATACAGGATTGATTGAATCCCCGACATCGTGGTTCATCCGATGAGATCATCGTGGAACATGCGGGAGCCAATATGGGTATCCAGATCCTGCTATAGGTTATTGGCCGGAGAGGTATCTCGGTCATGTCTGCATGGTTCCTGAACCCGTAGGGTCTACACACTTAAGGTTCGGTGATGCTAGAGTTGTAATGGGAATAGTATGTGGTTACCGAAGGTTGTTCGGACTTCCGGATGAGATCCCGGACATGAGGAGGAACTCCGGAATGGTCTGAAGGTGAAGATCGGTATATTGGACGAAGGGTATTGGAGTCCGGAATTGTTCCGGGGGTACCGGGTGACGACCAGCGTGTCCGAAAGGGGTTTCGGAGGCCCCGACAAGCGTTGGGGGGCCTTATGGGCCAAGGGGAGGGGCACATCAGCCCACTAAGGGGCTGAGCACCCCTCCCACCCCATCTCACGTAACCCGGAGAGGTTGGGGTGCCTCCCCTAGGGCAGCCACCCCTCCCGTCTTGGGGGGGAAGTTTCCTAGGGGGTGGGGGCGCCTAAACCCATCTAGGGTTTCCCCTGGCCGCTGCCCCCTCCTCTAGATGGGATCTCGAGGGGATGGCCCCCTCTCCCCTTCCTCCTATATATAGTGAGGGGGTGGGAGGGCAGCCATACCCTTGTCCTTGGCGCAACCCCTCCCTCCTACAACTCTTCCTCCTCCTCTGTAGTGCTTGGCGAAGCCCTGCAGGAGAACCACCAGCTCCACCACAACGCCGTCGTGCTGCTGGAGCTCTCCCTGAACTTCTCCTCTCCCCTTGCTGGATCAAGAAGGAGGAGACATCCCCGGGCTGTGCATGTGTTGAACACGAAGGCACCGTCCGTTCGGCGCTAGATAAGATGTTCTGCGATTTGAATCGCCGCGAGTACGACTCCATCAACCGCGTTCTTGTAACGCTTCCGCTTAGTGATCTTCGAAGCTATGAAGATGCTCATCCTCTCTCTCTCTCGCTCGTTGCTAGAATCTCCTAGATTGATCTTGGTGATATGTAGGAAAATTTTGAATTATTGCTACGTTCCCCAACAGTAAAGTCTGAATACCTTTGGGAGTGTTCGACGTCGCGAGTTTGGCCTTATATGCATCAGCTCCGAATCATGTCTTTGGTCAAATGTTGGGCTTGCCTGGCTCCCATGTTTGCTACCTTACGTTTTTGCTCTATCGGCTAAGGTGGCACAGGGAGAACTACTGCGATTGTGCCCTGGTTCATCCGGATGAGCACCTCAGTAGAGAAAGCTGAAAACTGACTGTCATGATAAGGTGAGAGCTGGTCAACCACTCAATGACTCAGCGGAATCCTCGCGATTCCTCCGCATTAAGAAGGACCGGTTTCCTGGTCACATATGTAAGCGCACCGTATTCGGATAAACGCGGACATACCAGGGGCTATATAGTAACCCCACCATCAAACTCCTATGGCTAAGTGAAAGTGTTAAAGCTCTATAGTCCGATTGCCTTGTTTGCCGCACTATCACCTCCTTAACGGACCAAGACGTTGGATTAAAAGTGTGATCAAGTGCTTTCTGAACATCCCCGCGTTATACGCGAGGGGGCTGAAGCCGACGACTGCAAACTTTCAGGTTATATACATATATACATAAACAGCCGCGCAGGAGGTACTACAATACTTTACGGGCAAAAGTATAAATAAAGCCTTTATCATCATAAGCATTATTTTTACAATCCGGATACATGTTATTCGAACATGATACTTTTCGAGCACTGGCCCTCTATCAAGCGGGCACCCTCTAAGACTTCATCAAAATAGTGCTCTGGCGGGCCATGGCCTCGGGTGGACCCCTAGACGCAATATCGATGGCCTCCATCTTTGCCCAGTATGTCTTCACACGGGCCAAGGCCATCCGCGCACCTTCTATGCACACCGACCACTTAACAACATTGATATGTGTCACCGCACGAACAAGTCATTGCACCAAACCAAAATAACTATCCGGACTTGGTTCCCCAGGCACAGCCGGTCTACGACAGCCTTCATGGAAAGTCTAGATATCCTGTGGAGCTCTGCCCATTCAGCCATCTGCTCATTCAACAGCAACAGACGCCTTGGCATGCTGAACTGCGACTAGAACAGTCTTTACACTTCATGGTCTTATTGGTCTTGCAAAAACTGCATCGCATCAGTAGCACTCTTTGATAAATCCAAGTATGCACCCAAAGAACTCCACGCTTGATCAAGAGGGGCATACTTCTGATCACCAAATTTAGTTCGCAATAAAAAGGGCTTCCCAGTCGCGATCTCGCCGGTCCGGAGCTCCTCCCGAGCCGCTCTGATCTCAGATCGAGTTTCCTTTGCCACTTCTAAGGTCTTCTCTAGGTCCGCCATTTTTGCTTGGTTCTCTATTTCAAGAAGCTCATATCGGCCAGCGGCAGCCTTTAGCTCAAGAGCCATGTTGGCTATTTTCTCCTCACTTCGGTGATGAGCAGCCTACTCGGCTTTTAATTCACCAGCTGCCTTTTTGGCAGCCGCGTTGCTTATCCTGGCTTGCTCCTTGGTGCGGGCAAGCTCAGCCCAAAGAGTCTCCACGACGGCAGCACCATTTGCAGTCAAAGCATATTATAAATCCCAGCATCATGCTCCCATTTATACTTACAGACCGTCAATAGACATAACTTGTGCTTCATGAAGACTCTTATTCACGAGCATGATGTCCTCATCCGGCACATCAAGTTGCCGCTTCAGTTTGGCAAATTTGGCAGCCCGGGCAGTTGTCGGGGCTGCAGCTGCATGTGTACAAAATTGGCAAAATTATTACCTGAGATTATTTCTATTTTGATCCTCTGATCACCCAGTTCGGATGACAACCAGAGTCTCAGGGGCTACTATCTATACACAGTGCACCTCGCATTTACGGTACAAAAAATGCCACATTACGTACCTCAAAGCCTCTTAGCAGGCTCATGAAAGCTTCATTCAGTCCACTTTTTGCGGACGAAATTCTCTAAATCACTGTACCTATTAAGGTACGATGTTCCTCTAAGACAGGCGCTTGCCGCAGAAGACCCGTCAACATATCCGGCTGTATATCGGATAGTCCGGGGCTTTTGTTTTTGGTCTCTCTAGGAGCCGAACACCCTGGACCTTGGGCGGCCGAAGTGTCACCTTCTGGTCTCGTCCTCCTTTGCAGATCGGGAGAGATCCTCCGGGATGACACCTCGGGGTCGTCCGCCTTATGGGGCGGGGAAGTATGAGGAGGCGTTCCGCTCTCCATCATCTCCAGAAGAAGATCCCCCGAGGACGAAGATTGTCACAGAAGGCTATAGGCCGAACTACAAAACATACGTTTCAGATATTACTCTCAGAAACAAGAAAAGAATGGGGTATGCTTACAAAGCACCTTTGTTCACTTACGTCTCGGCTAACGGCTGGCCCCCTTGAGGGTGCTGTGCGGCAACATTGCCCCCCGGGGTAGGGTCCCCTGATAGGGATCTCTTCCCTCGCTTGGAGGCCTCTGCCTTCAAGTCTTCGGGGGCGGCCCTTTTCTTCCCATGGGGGGAGGGAATACTAGATTCTCCTCCCCGTTCATCCTCTGACACGGGAGTTCCAATTTCCCTGGATATAGTGCATAATGTACCTCCGGTGTGAAGGCCACTTTTGACCTCCCCACTCCTCTCCTTGTCTTCCCCCGAAGGCACTTGATAAGGTGCACGAGCCAGCATCGTGGTTAATACCGAATCCTATGAATCTTCGGGAAGAGGGGCCAAACACCTGATCCTCTCCGCCTTTTTTATCCAGCCCTGGCCGAGGATGGTTTTTCAGAATAGTGTTATGACAAATACAATGGTAACATGTTCGGTTGTGGGGTGCTTACCGGGGTATCTGGATGGTTGCAATCGAGGCCTGCGTCCTCTGTAGTGTCTGACACTTTATTCGTGATCCAAAGAATAATTTATACATCCCTTCGAGCGTCGTGCCGAAGAAGTGCTGAATGGTTCGCGGTCCTTCTGGATTGAACTCCCACATACGGAGAGGTCGTCGCTGGCATGGCAGGACCCGGCGAACTAGCATTACTTGGATTACTTTGACAAGACTGATGTCCTTCTCGATGAGATCCTGAATGCGGCTTTGCAATGTCCATGCATCGTCAAGCGATCCCCAGTCTAGCCCCTTGTTGACCCATGATGCAAGTTGTGGCGGAGGACCGAATCGAAAGGCAGGGGCGGCCACCCACTTTCTACCTCAGGGTGCTGTAATATAAAACCACTCCCGCTGCCAAAGGTCGAAAGCTTCCGGGAAGGAACCCTTTGGCAAAGCATTGGCACATTTGCTTATTTTAGCCCCTCCGCACTCCGCGTGTTTCCCATTGATTATCTTCGGCTTCACATTAAAGGTCTTGAGCCATAAGCCGAAGTGTGGGGTAATGCGGAGGAAGGCCTCACACACGACGATGAATGACGAGATGTGAAGGAAGGAATCCGGAGCTAGATCATGAAAATCTAGCCCGTAATAGAACATGAGCCCTCTAACAAAGGGATGAAGACCGAGGCCCAGCCCCCGGAAGAAGTGAGAGATAAACATGACACTCTCATTGGATTTGGGAGTAGGGATAACCTGCCCTTGAGTAGGAAGCCTGTGGAGGATTTCCGCGGTCAAGTACCTTGCCTCCCTAAGCTTCGTGATGTCCTCCTCTGTAACAGAAGAGGCCGTCCACCGACCGTGAAGGCTGGATCCGGACATGGTCAGAGGTCTGAGGCGTTTGGGCTAAAGCCTTGGGTGTTGGAACTCGAGGTGAGAGAAGGAGGGGATTAGGCGATGGAAGAAAAAGATAGGCCTTGGTCTCTTTATAAAGAGGATGAATATCAAACGTCCCTCGCATGGCCTTTCAAACTTGCCTATTCCCAAGGAATCCTACCCATGGAATGGTTGGGTTACACACGCCTATATCGATGAGAATCCCGTAATAAGGGGACATGATCTCTGCTTCGACAAGACGCGCCAATAAAACCATCTCGCGAAACATGTAGTAGCAGGTTGGAAAAAACGGTTGGAATAATGACCGGGCCGCGGCGTGATGTCACGCTATGAAGAAGTTGTCAGCAGATTAGACTCGTGGAATATTGTACTCTCTATGGTGGTATGTGGAATTTGTTTTGTAGAGCCGGACACGATTCTTGTGTTCAAGATCTACTTTGGAGTATTCGGGGAAGGAACCTGCCTTGCAATGCCAAAGACAATCTGCGCGCCGGACTCATCGTCATTGAAGCCTGGTTCAGGGGCTACTGAGGGAGTCCTGGATTATGGGGTCCTCGGACAGCCGGACTATATACATTGGTCGGACTGTTGGGCAATGAAGATACAAGATAGAAGACTTCATCCCATGTCCGGGTGGGACTCTCCTTTGCGTGGAAGGCAAGCTTGGCGATTCAGATATGTAGATTCCCTTCTCTGTAACCGACTCTGTGTAACCCTATCCCCCTCCGGTGTCTATATAAATCGGAGGGTTTAGTCCGTAAGACAAGAACAACAATCATAATCATAGGCTAGCTTCTAGGGTTAGCTTCTATGATCTCGTGGTAGATCAACTCTTGTAATACTCATATGATCAAGATCAATCAAGCAGGAAGTAGGGTATTACCTCCATAGAGAGGGACCGAACCTGGGTAAACATCTTGTCCCCCGCCTCCTGTTACCATTAGCCTTAAACACATAGTTCGGGACCCCCTACCCGAGATCCGCCAGTTTTGACACCAACACCGGCCCATATAGATCCCATCTATGGGGGGGCGGCCAGGAGGGGGAAACTTGTCCCCCAAGTAAGGTGGAGGCGCCCCCCTCCCCTAGGGTTTCCAAACCCTAGGCGCCTTGGGCCCTTGGGGGCGCACCAGCCCACTAGGGAGCTGATCCCCTCCCATATTCAGCCCATTAAGCCCCCCGGGGCAGGTGGCCCCACCCGATGGGCCTCCGGACACCTTTCGGTGGTCCCGGTACAATACCGATAACCCCCGAAACCATTCCGGCGACTGAAACTGGACTTCCAATATATAAATCTTCACCTCCGGACCATTCCGGAACTCCTCGTGACATCCGGGATCTCATCCGGGGCTCTGAACAACCTTCAGTAACCACATACAATTTCCCATGAAAACTCTAGCGTCACCAAACCTTAAGTGTGTAGACCCTACGGGTTTGGGAACCATGCACACATGACCGAGATGTTCTCTGGCCAATAACCAACAACGGGATCTGGATACCCATGTTGGCTCGCACATGTTCCATGATGATCTCATCGGATGAACCACAATGTTGGGGATTTAGTCAATCCTGTATACAATTCCCTTTGTCCATCGGTATGTTACTTGCCCGAGATTCGATCGTCGGTATCCCTATACCTTGTTCAATCTCGTTACATGCAAGTCTCTTTACTCATTCCGTAATTCATGATCCCATGGCTAAATCATTAGTCACATTAAGCTCATTATGATGATGCATTACCGAGTGGGCCCAGAGATACCTCTCCGTCATACGGAGTTACAAATCCCAGTCTCAATTCGTGCCAACCCAACAGACACTTTCAGAGATACCTGTGGTGCACCTTTATAGCCACCCAGTTATGTTGTGATGTTTGATACACCCAAAGCATTCCTACGGTATTCGGAATTGCACAATCTCATGGTATAAGGAAATGATACTTGACATGAGAAAAGCTCTAGCAAACAAACTACGCAATCTTGTGCTATGCTTAGGATTGGGTCTTGTCCATCACATCATTCTCTTAATGATGTGATCCCGTTATCAACGACATCCAATGTCCATGGTCAGGAAACCACAACCATCTATTGATCAACGAGCTAGTCAACTAGAGACTTACTAGGGACACGTTGTGTTCTATGTATTCACACATGTATTACGATTTCCAGTTAATACAATTATAGCATGAACAATAGACAATTATCATGAACAAGGAAATATAATAATAATCATTTTTTTATTGCCTCTAGGGCATATTTCCAACACCTCCATCACCAATTTCACGATGCTCACCGCCGTGTGCGAGTAATCCCATCGTAGGCTTGCTGGACGGTGATGGGTTGGATGAGCTTTACCATGTAATCGAGTAGTTTTGTTAGGGTTTGATCCCTAGTATCCATTATGTTCTAAGATTGATGTTGCTATGACTTTGCCATGCTTAATGCTTGTCACTAGGGCCCGAGTGCCATGATTTCAGATCTGAACCTATTATGTTTTCATGAATATATGTGTGTTCTTAATCCTATGTTGCAAGTTATAGTCACCTACTACGTGTTATGATCCGGCAAACCCAGAGTGACAATAGTCGGGACACTTCCCGGTGATGACCGTAGTTTGAGGAGTTCATGTATTCACTAAGTGCTAATGCTTTTGTTCGGTTCTCTATTAAAAGGAGGCCATAATGTCCCTTAGTTTCCATTAGGACCCCGCTGCCACGGGAGGGTAGGACAAAAGATGTCATGCAAGTTCTTTTCCATAAGCACATATGACTATATTCGTAATACATGCCTACATTATATTGATGAATTGGAGCTAGTTCTGTGTCACCCTATGTTATAACTGTTGCATGATGAATGCCATCTGACATAATTATCCATCATTCATCCATTGCCTACGAGCTCATTTATTATTGATCTTTGCTTAGTTACTTCTGCGTTGCCACAAAACTGCTACTGGTACTTTTGCCACAGTTATTGTTACTTCCATACTACTTTTCTACTAAATACTTTGTTACAGATATTGAGTCTTTCAGGTGTGATTGAATTGACAACTCAGCTGCTAATACTTGAGAATATTCTTCGCTTCCCTTGTGTCAAATCAATAAATTTGGGTTGAATACTCGAACCTCGAAAACTGTTGCGACCCCTTGTACTTATGGGTTATCAAGACCTTTTTCTTGCGCTGTTGCTAGGGAGCATAGCTCTATTCTTTGAGTCACTTGGGATTTATATCTGTTGATCACTGTCGGTGTCAAAACCGGCGGATCTCGGGTAGGGGGTCCCGAACTGTGCGTCTAAGGCTAATGGTAATAGGAGGCGGGGGACAGGATGTTTACCCAGGTTCGGGCCCTCTCTATGGAGGTAATACCCTACTTCCTGCTTGATTGATCTTGATGATATGAGTATTACAAGAGTTGATCTACCACGAGATCGTAGAGGCTAACCCTAGAAGCTAGCCTATGATTATGATTGTTCTCGTCCTATGGACTATACCCTCCGGTTTATATAGACACCAGAGCGGGTTAGGGTTACATTAGGTTGGTTACAGAGAAGGGAATCTACATATCCGAATCGCCAAGCTTGCCTTCCATGCAAAGGAGAGTCCCACCCGGACACGGGACAAAGTCTTCTATCTTGTATCTTCATAGTCGAACAGTCCAGCTAAAGTATATAGTCCGGCTGTCCAAGGACCCCTTAATCCAGGACTCCCTTAGTAGCCCCCGAACCAGGCTTCAATGACGATGAGTCCGGCACGCAGATTGTCTTTGACATTCAAGGCGGGTTCCTTCTTTGAATTCTCCAAAGCACCTGTTCTAAAGAGTAGTATTCGGCTCCTCATTTAATGTTACGCTTCATCAGCTTTTGTACTCCAATAATTCCAGCTTCCATGTGTCGAGCGAATGTGAGAAGTCGGGGCATTTTTACACTTGCCACCCTAACCATGTAAGTAAACCGTCTATTTAAAGATACGGGGATCTTCAGATCCAATCCACACCATCTTCCCTCAACGTGGAATCATCAGAGCGCACCCGCAAAAAACCATTCCATGATGGCTAGCACTCGCAGCTCCTCCTCCTGCCCTCATAGCATCAAGCCGGGCCATTGGGAGAAGTGTACCGTATCCCACGGTCAGTTGGTGAAGTTGCAAACCCAGGGGTTCCTCCCTCTTGCATACCTAGTCCCCGTCCGAGCCGGATTGGCTTCTTATGACGGCGGGGAGCGAGTGGAGAATGTCCCCAATCCATCTAGGGGGGAGTGAGTGTGCCTTGTCCCTTAATTGCTGAGGGGTGTCAGATTTCCAATCCATCCATTCCTCCACGGGGTCCTGGAGTACTAGGGCCTCCAGCTGCACAATTTCACCCCAGCCTCCATCCTGCATATTGCAGGTTATGTTGCTCTTTGCGAGCTATTTCTAGGCTATGAAGCCCATTTTGAGCTATGTAAGAAGCTGTTCTGCCTCGTCCCTCGTAATCAGGAGGGATTGATATTCCAAGTGGGCGGAGCCGAGATATGGCGCATCGCCGGGACCGGATACCTATCCGGCACACCGAAGAAGGTATCCGAAGAATGGCCTTCTAAGAGGTTTTATATAGAGGATGTCTCCCTTCCTGACCCAGTTCGAATGGGTCTTCCTGAGTTCACAAACACTCCATTGAAGAAGCGCCACAACTGGCGTCCCCGGAGCCCCAAGGAGGAAGATAGCAGAGATGTCCTTCGATTGATGAGCAAGATACAAATGCTTGCTCAATCCGGATTAACAATAATCGAGGTTATGGCAATATGCATAATGCGGGGGGTATAGCCACTCTAGTACGGAGGGCGGCCCATGTGGCACTTCAACGGAGAAGACGATGCCACCCGCTGCGGTCGGAAAGGTCCGTACTCCACCACTGCTCTTGTGAAAATATTGTCTGATTTATACAAAGGAGAAGAAGAGGAGTTCATCCGCATTAAGCCATAGGTCAGATTTTCCATGTAAAACCCTCCTAGCTGGGTGAGCTGCTATCCCTTACTCAACTCTATTCATTCCCCTAGTCCTTTAGCATAAATTTTTAATCCGTCCATCTATAACAGGAATGGCGGAAGTTTACCAGGGAGATCCACAGCCCGGCTCTACAGCCAGAGGACCACAACCGGGCCCTTGACCCCGGATTCGAAGAGGATCCGGATATATTCGTGGAGCTTGTTAAAAGGGTGTTTTACCAGGCGAGCTGTGACGGCACCGAAGTGGCCATCATTGCTGACTATCCTGGCCTCCTCCCTCTTTCGTATGTAAGTAAACATGAGACTTATCTTCCGAAAAGGATTCACTCTTTCCGCCTTACCCACATCACAATTCTTATGCTTTAAAGGGAAGGCAGTCGGTGCGCCATGCCGAACCCGAGGCAACTCACCAACAAGGAGTGCCTAAGCTGGGTAGGCTTCCAAAAAGGAAGGCGAACAGAAACGCGGTTGAGCCGTCATCAAAGAGGTATGGTTTTAAACGTGCTCCCTGACTCTGATCTTAAAGTATGACACTATTCGTTGTGTCTTGGCAGAGAGAACATCCGCCGGACTATGTCTGAGGATCCCACCCGTCATGCCTCCACCAGCCGGATTCCAGAACCGGTCTCAAGGGCGGAGGTTAACACGGGGGCGACACCGAACAGTCCTCATATAGAGGATTCAGATAGAATATCCGCTACAAATTCCAAAGTGGAGAGCGCCATGAATCATCGGCGTCGGCGGGCCGCGCTCCACGACCCAGGTTTTTCTGAAGAGGCTTTCAATGCCTTCAGCTCGGGTGATGCATACATCCGAGTTGCTCGAGATGGGCTTGCTAGAGCCACCGAACAATATTTGAAAGATATACGGGTAAGTAAAATCTGATAATTATGTATATTAGTAGCCCCTGAGACTTGAAACAGTTGGTACAACTAATTTAAGGATCATTGTATGAATAGGTTCTCACAGAGAAGAATAACCTGCTCTCTCAAGAGCTGGAGAAGTGTCAAACCCAACTAAGGGCCAAAACTGCCGAACTAGAGGGATCCAAAAAGGCCTCAACTAGTAATATTTCTCTCTATCGAGAAAAACGTAATCACATATACCAGCGGTGTTGACACGTTGCCGATCTGATAACAGATCCCGCAGATAATCCCGCAGTGAATCCGGATATCCTACAAGAGGATGAACAGAGAGCTCAAAGGTCTCAAAGGCCAGGCAGGAGAAAAACAATCTCCTAGATGCCAATACCCAGGTGGGCGTAGAATTGAAAGATGTTCGGGCCCAGCTGGCTGACTCTGTGAAGGAAAATAAAAGGCTTCGACGCGGCATTCTTAGTATGTGCTCAAACGAACATTTTATAGTTCAGCGAAGAAACAGGCTAACAGAGTTATGTCTGTAGGTATGCTGACTAGCCATCCTGGAGAGGAGATGCTTGGATCCTCAGGCGATATGCTACAAGAGCTTTCGCAACTGCACGAGAAAATTCGACAAGCGATGCAGAGTGTGTCCAAGGCCTTGTGGCCATCCGCCTCCCTACCGGCAAGTATGGAGGAGCTTGTACAGCTATTCAAGGGAGCTCGGCGGCGGTTCCGACTATGGAAAATATTAGCCTATCGAGAAGGTGCGAGAGAGGCTTGGTGCATGGTGAAAACACGATACACCAAGCTCGATCCGAACCATATGGCCCGGGTCGGACCTATAGGGTCAGATGGAAAAGAAATTCCAGTTAGCCTGGTATATAACCAGGTAGAGTTGGCAGCCAAATATTCCCAACAGGATTGTAAGCTAGACAACCTGTTGGATGGCATAGAAGAGGAAGTTTTTAATTCGAAATGACTATGTACTTCAAAGGACAAGTATTGTCCCTAGCCGGATTGTAAATCATTTGTCATGGCAGACCTTTTCGCTTTGGCCTCCGGACCTGACAGTCCGGAGTATACCTGGCCAAACCTCAGGCCGGGCCGGGCTTCGGGCCGGGCCTATCCAAGCCTGACGCAAAAAACCTAGGCCCAGGCCCGGCCCGGCCCGGCAATCGGGCCTGTTTTCTGGGCCCGAGCCCGGCCCAAACACGTAAAAGCCCATCGGGCTCTGGGCCAGCCCGGCCCGACCTTCAGAAAAATGCAAAAATGATGGGCCCGGGCCTGGCCCGTCCCGGCCTTCGGGCTCAAAATCTAGTCCCGATCCCGGCCCGGGGGCAGCATCTGGCCGGGCCGGGTCGGCCGTGCCGGGCTTCCCATGGCCAGGACTAGTCCGGAGTGTTTCAAAATACCCGCTCAGTAATGTAAAACCGGGGTACGCGTGGAAATCAGGCATAGGGGTCATAGTTGCTTGAATAGACAAGTACCCAACTAGCTATGTTATATTACATCGATAGTAAGAAACATCTTCCAGGGAGAATAGTTCCATTAAGGGTTCCTTTCGCTGGGGGTGCATGCCTTAAAGTGCATGTCCGATTTGTGATTAAAAAACCATAGTATATTTGACATCTGGGGGTTCACAGTGTTAAAGATAAGACACGTCTTTAGTCCACCGACCGAATATTTTCTTAAGAACGCTAGCTTTCGGCTTCACCCAGTCTAAGGTACACATCCGGAGTAGCCGGCAGTAACAATCGCAGAGGTGCTCCCTTTATGCCCTAGCTGAACTAACGGGAACGTAGGGCATAAGCACAGGAGCCAGGCAACCCAGCTTGGCCAAAACTTAAGTCATATCGATGCATATAATGGCAGAGAAAAGGCACATATGAAACAAAAGGACTCACATGTGACGAGTGTTATGCTCAAAACGTGTTTGCAATAAGCTTATGTATAAGAAGCCCACAGGTATAATAATCGCATGTACTTCAAGATTAGTGCATTGCGAGTGCGTGTTACAGCCATACTTAAAGCTTTAAGGCTATGAAGAGCAAAAAGGGAGCTTAAAAATAAATAGAAAAGAGTAAAGGGAAGGAGACGAATAAAGAGTTCGGCGCTAGGCATAGAATCTTCAGAGTCTCGCCGCGTTCCATGGGTTTGGCTTGAGTTGATTATCTGATGCATCACGCAGACGGTATGCTCCTCTAGTGAGAACTTTTTCATTAATTAATTGGGCTTGAGCTTGTCCTTTTTCTTCTCCGGTAGGCATAGAACGAGTTCGCCAATATTGTAAGTTTTGGCCCGTACTTCTCTGCTTTGATACTTGCGAGCCTGTTGTTGATAAAATGCGGAACGGGCTTTTGCAACGACGCGCTCCTCCTCCAGGGCATCTAAATTGTCGTACCGATCCAACTTGGCTTCTCTCTCTTCATACATGCGCACTCGAGGTGAGTCATGAATAATATCGCAGGGCAATACAGCCTCTGCACCGTACACCATGAAGAAGGGTGTGTATCCGGTAGTGCGATTCGGCGTGGTCCGCATCCCCCAGAGTACGGAGTCAAGCTCCTTGACCTAGTGTGTGTCTGATTCTTTTAAGGATCGCACTAGTCTGGGTTTAATGCTGCTCATAATAAGACCATTAGAGCGTTCGACTTGACCGTTCGTTTGAGGGTGATAGACAGAGGCGTAATCGAGCTTAATGCCCATGTTGCTGCACAAAGTTTTCACCTCATTGGCTATAAAATTGGAGCCATTTTCGGTGATGATGCTGTGGGGGACACCATAATGGTGTACGACACCCGATATGAAGTCTATCACCGGTCTGAATTCGACCGTTTTAACAGGTTTGGCCTCTATCTATTTGGTGAATTTATCCACCATGACCAACAGGTATTTTTTCTTATGGCTTCCCCTTTAAGGGGTCCGACCATATCAAGCCCCCAGACCGCAAAAGGCCAGGTTATGGGGATTGTTTGAGGGCAGTGGGTGGCATATGGCTCTGGTTGGTGAAAAGCTGGCATTTGACACAATGTTGGACAAGGTCCTGTGCGTCTGCCCGGGCCGTCGGCCAATAGAAACATGTACGGAAGGCCTTGCTTACAAGGGCCCAAGCTGCGGCGTGGTGACCACCGAGTCCGGCGTGAATTTCAGCCAAGAGCTGTCGCCCTTCCTCCTCGGAGATGCATCTTTGAAGTACTCTGGTAGTGCTTTTCTTATAAAGCTCTCCCCCGTGGACTTTGTAGGCCTTAGAGCGGAGAATTATGCAGCATGCCTCATTTTGGTCTTTGGGGAGTTTGTGCCTATTGAGGTAGGCTAAGAAGGGTTCGGTCCATGGGGCGATGACAGCCATGATGAGATGGGCCGAGGGTGTTATTTCGGTGGCAGAGCCCCCGATTATGTCAGTGTCTTTGGAATCTGGGGTTGTGTTCAGATCTGGACTAGTATTGCCGGTCTCCCCTTGCCACACCATGGATGGCTTGAAAAGCCTTTCCAGAAAGATGTTAGGCGGGACTGGGTTGGGCTTAGCACCGATGCGGGCAAGAACATCTGCCGCTTGATTGTTTTCTCAAACCACATGATGGAATTTGAGCCCCTCGAATCGAGCTGACATTTTAAGGACGACATTTCGATAAGCCACCATTTTCGGATCTTTGGCATCGAAGTCTCCATTTATTTGAGATATTGCAAGGTTTGAATCCCCACGCACTTCCAGGCGCCGAATGCCCATGGAGACAACGATCTGAAGATCATGCAACAGAGCCTCGTATTCGGCTGCATTGTTGGAGTCTGTATATAATATTTGGAGTACGTATTGGACAGTATCTCCAGCGGGGGATGTTAGGACAACGACTGCTCCCAGACTTGCCAGCATTTTAGAGCCGTCAAAGTGCATGATGCAATTGGAGTATGCGCCATACTCTTTTAGGGAGTTCGGCCTCTGTCCATTCTGCAACAAAGTCATCCAGTACTTGTGATTTAATGGCCCATCGCGGTTTGTATGTGATGTCGAATGGGAGGAGCTCGATGGCCCACTTAGCAATCCGGCCCATCACACCGTAGTTGTTTATTATGTCATTGAGTGGTACTTCAGAGGCCACCGTGATTGAACACTCTTGAAAGTAGTGTCGTAGTTTCTGGGATGCCATGAAGACCGCGTATGCTATTTTTTGATAATGGGGGTACCGAGATTTGCATGGTGTGAGGATAGTGGATACGTAGTATACTGGCTTTTGAAGTGGTAACTTGTGTCCGTCCTCCTCTCGTACGACGGACGAGCACTGCGCTTACAACATGGTGTCTTGCGGCTATGTATAACAACATAGGTTCGCCAACCTTTGGTGCGGCCAGGATTGGGCTGCTTGCTAGAAGAGCCTTTATTTCTTCCAGTCCGGCCGGTGCTACGTCCGTCCACTCGAAGTGTTCGGTTCGTCGAAGAAGGCGATAGAGCGGCAATGCCTTTTCTGCCAATCTAAAGATAAAGCGGCTTAAGGCTGCCACGCATCCAGTTAGTTTCTGGATTTGTTTGAGATCTGTTGGGGTAGCCAACTGTGACAAAGCTCAGATTTTGGCCGGGTTTGCTTCAATTCCTTTACTGGAAATGATGAAGCCGAGCAGCTTTCCAGCGGGAATGCCGAAAACACATTTTTTCGGATTGAGCTTGATGTCATATGTTCGGAGGTTGTTGAATGTGAGCCTTAGATCGTCTATTAAAGATTCAATGTGTCTGGTCTTGATGACCACGTCGTCCACATATGCTTCAACTGTTTTGCCGATTTGTGTCTCCAGGCATGTTTGAATCATGCATTGGTAGGTAGCCCCGGCGTTTTTAAGACTGAAAGGCATAGTGTTGAAGGAAAAGGGGCCCTATGGGGTGATAAATGCTGTTGCAGCTTGATCCAACTCCGTCATCTTGATTTGATGGTATCTGGAGTATGCGTCGAGGAAACATAGTGCATCGTGTCACGCGGTAGCATCGATGATCTGATCAATGCGGGGGACAGGGAAGGGATCCTTAGGGCAGGCCTTGTTGAAGTCTTTGAAATCGACACACAGGCGCCAGGATTTGTCCTTCTTTTGTACCATCACCAGGTTTGCTAGCCAATCTGGGTGTTTTATTTCTCTGATGAATCCAACTTCGAGTAGCTTGGCTAGCTCCTCTCCCATAGCTTGTCGTTTGGGTTTGGAAAAGCGCCGTAGTGTCTGCTTGACCAGTTTATATCCCTTCAATATGTTGAGGCTATGCTCGGCGAGCCTGCGTGGGATTCCTGGCATGTCTGAAGGGTGCCAGGCGAAGATGTCCCAACTCTCGCATAGAAACGCCCGCAGTGCGACGTTGATTGTGGGGTCCAGCTGTGCCCTGATGGATGCTGTCTTTGTGGAGTCCGTTGGATGGACTTGGAATTTGAGTATTTCGTCCGCTGGTTTAAAGGAGGTGGACTTGGATCGTTTATCGAGTATCACGTCGTCCCTGTCCACTGTGGAGCGTAATGCAGTTAATTCTTCATCCACGAGTGTCGGATGTTGGGTTTCGGCAGACCCTTGAGGTTCGAACTCTGGGGTGCACGCGAAGATCTCTCCTCCACCGACCCACGTCCCAAAGCCTCGCTAAGAATCTAGGCTAGCCAGATGAACAACACAAGGGACATGGAGTTTATGTTGGTTCGGGCCACCATTGTGGTGTAATACCCTACTCCAGTGTGTGGTGTGTGGATTGCCTCAAGGGCTGATGATGAACAATACAAATGAAGAATAGCCTCACGAGGGATGTTCTTGTGGATGTGTGGTGTGGCTCTGCTTGGGAAGGATTCGATCCCATATTTCTCTCTCCCCTCTACTTTGGTGGCTAGCCCTATATATATAGAGGCCCTAGCCCTCTTCCCAAATATTGAGCGGGAAGGGCGCCAACAACGACCATTTTGAAGGGGAACATCTAGTACACTTATCCTGACTAAAGTTGGTCTTCGACTGCCAAAGACTCTGACGATGACGCCGTCTTGGGCTCCATGGTGACCTCCATCCTGTCGCTCTGCTGGTCTTGGTCTTGTCGCACCGAAACGGTAGCCTTTGCCTGATGCCTTGGTCTGCGCTTGCTCCCTTTGCAGCAAAGAGGAAACAAGGACATTGGGCAGGCCGGCGCCCGCCTGGCCCCAATCGTCATGGCTTGCATCATGAGAACCTCGCGAGGTACCCTCGCCTTGATCTCTCTGCCTCATCACGAGCCTGCCTGGCGAGGCCGTTCCTGAGGAAGCTTCCTGTTGTCCGCCCCGCGAGGCTTGGCTCCTCGCGAGGGTCTTGAGCTTGAGTCGAAGAAGATGGGCCGCACTGGGACACTTCTTGAACCACGCCGCAGGCCGCAGGCAGGCAAGTCTGGGGACCCCCATTCCCAAAATGGCGACAGTAGCCCCCGGGCCCAAGGCGCACTTGGACTTGGCTTAGCAGAGAAGCGAAGGGGCAAGTGCGAAGTGCCGCGGGCCCCAACAGCCTGCGGCCTTGGTCGCCGCATGGCGGTTGATTGGACGCGAGCGTCTCCGCTTCCCCACGTTGCCTTGGCAACCGTTCGACATGACAAGTCCCTGCATGAAAAATGAGTCATGATTAGATGCGATCATGGAGGCCGACGATTGGCCTCCTCCGGCTATAAGTACGGAACAACGCAAGCCCTTCCAGTCCATCTCTCCTTACTTCGCCTCTCCTTCTTCGCTCCCTTTTGACGACAATGGTGCCGATCCTCCGGTTCTCAGCCAAAGAGAAGGGGAAGCCCCCCCGGGAGGGGCCCGTCCCACTCCCACTGAAGAAACGGCCAGTCCCTTGCTGCCGCGACAAGGGTGCTTGGTGGGAGACGTTGAGGCCTTGGTACGAGCGGCCTCCTCCCGAGTATCCATTGCCCTTGTACGCCTAGGAAGATGGTCCTGGGGAAGAAGGTGCCGAGCGGCGCCGCCCGTGCCGCCGGCGACGCCGACGGGTCACGGCGACACATGTCGTTGCCCCTGGAGTCCATGTCATGGACTCTTCCTGCGAGCTCGTGCTTCATGCCGCCATGCCTCCAAGCTCTTGGATCCGCCTTCCTACTTCCTTCGCCTTCGAGATGTCATCAAGGGGGCCTCTCGAGCTTTGGCTGTAGCACGCCGACTGCAGCACCCCCGCGACTGGAGCGGAGGTCAAGGTTGTAGCTCCTGGCAAGGTCTTCATGACCCGAGGCTGGGGCGAGATCGCCAGGGTCTGCCAAACGGGGGGGGGGGGGGGGGGGTGCCCTCGTGATTCATCTGGAATATGACGGCGCCTCCTTGATGTTCTTCAAGGTCTTCGACGCAAAAGGATGCCGGCTGGAGTGCTGCCCCAGGGACAGCGGCCGGAGCTCTAGAGAGGGGAGGACCAAGGCTGCCGCCCGCTTTTCCAGCAGCTCCTTTGGTAGCAGCGGACATGCCGGGAGAGCCAGCGACTCCCCCGAGCTTCTCCTGACTCCGGAGACGAGCGACGACAGCTACGAGCCCTCGAGCTCACGTCATGCCTGGAGCAGAGCTGGTGCGCCCGACGGTCGGCGCGGCTGATCTGGATGGGGTTGGCGCCGGCCTCACATGGCCCACTGTTGATGATGGCGTCTGCCACTAAGGCACCTGTAGTTAGGGCTCCTTAGGATTTGCGCCTTTTGTTCCCTGCGAGGAACCAAGGAAGTACCCCGAGGGGGCATGTAAAGCGTCTGTAATCCCTTTCGTTAATATGATCCTTATCGTGAAGCAGTGCGAGATGCTTGTCCTGTCTCAGCTTGGTTCCTCTTTTCTAACCTCACGAGGGCTGTGTGCTCTGCGCTGACAGGTCCCGGTCCCCAGGCATGCTTCAACCGTCGCGGGTATGCCAGGTCGCGATGCCGTGGTCAAGGCCAGGAGGTGAGCGGCTAGAGGTCCAGTAAGAGCCCCCGAGGCGTGATGCTCAGGAGGTCCCCCTTAGCTCTCAAGCAGCCCTCGCTTGGTGAGAAAGGAGTGCAACATCGCCGTCACAGGGCCGCATTAGGTACAGAGTTGGTGTTGTGTTAGCTAGCAGTTTCGGAGAGCGACTTATCTCTGGAGCTTGAAGCCATTCCTTGGCGAGGCGCCGGACCCGCGCGTCAGCAGCTGGGGAGTAGCCCGGTGAGGTCCTCACGAGCTTCATCCCTCTCTCCTGCACTCTCCTTCGTGCTCTACGTCCTCGGGTCCCGGCCCTTGAGCGAGATCAGCCATCGCTGGTATGGCAGGTCACGATGCCATGGACAAGGCTAGGAGGTGAGGGCTGGAGAGCCAGTAAGAGCCCATGAGTCGCGATGCTCAGGCGCCCGCCCTTTAATGCGCAAGCGGTTCGTGCGGGTGAGAGAGAGAGAGAGAGCTGTGAAGGCCTCGCCCGACACTATCCCTTAGAGAGACCCTGTAACTCATCACAAGGAAAACAAGGATTGCCATTACGATTGTCGGCCAGCCATTGGTTGCTCTGAGGGAGTGATGAAGGCCCTGAGGGCCTGGTGAGGTGGCGCCTTGCGGGGCTGCCGCGGCCAGAGCTCAGCCACTCAGGTTTGTCGACGTTGCAGGGACGGACCCATGCACAAGCGTCGTGCCAGGGTGAGCAACTCCAAAGGTTGGTGTCAATTGAGCGGGCGATTATGACAGGCATGTTAAGCACGAAATAGTAAATCAGCTTAGACGGATGCGAGAGGGATACACGCCACTGGGTCAGGCCCGAGCGGCTTGGGGATAATGTAGCCCGAGGGACGCCCCCAACAAGGTAAACTAAAGACATGAGCAAAAGAGATACATGCCGCAGGGACTGACCCACGCGACCTGAGAATGATGCAACCCTGGGGCACTCCTAGCTGAAATGGAACTTGAAAGATGTCACCTGATACTGTTGGAGACGAAGAAATGTTGGAGTAGCGGACGACAAGCAGTGAGGAAGCCGACCCTCATGAGCCCCTAGGGCCCTGAGCCTCGGGAGGCTCTGGGGGTCCAGGCGGCTCCTCGAGGACCATCTCCATCTCCGCCAGGACCGCGCAGTGCCTGACCTCCTGAGCCTCCAGAATGCTCCACACCAGGCGCTGATGAGCAGCGGCCACGTTCGGCAGGCCGAGAGGCATGCGAACGTAGCTATGAAGCGGACCCTCGCAACGTCCCATGCGCGAAGGCCAGAGGCGCTCCTGAGACGTGGCTCAGTTGAGCCCTGGCACGTCAATGCAGACGCGCAGCCCACCATCCTCGCCTGGATGGGGAGCTACCGCAGGTAAGCGGCAGATGCCCCGCATGACTCTTGACTCCTGTAGCTCCTGGGTGACTTTAGTGATGAACTCCTGAGGGTTGGGTCCTCCTTGCCGAGGGAAACGTGCCGCGAAGCACGCCTCCAAGTGGTGCCCGAGTGCCTCCCTCATGACTTTGGGAAAGTCGGTGGCCCTCCAGGAGAGAGCCCCCGAGCCCTGCCCGAGGAGGGCACCGGGCGCGCCTTCCTATGCGATGGAGGGAGGCGCCCCTTGAACGGGCGCGGATCCTGGCGCCGTGCCACCGGAGGTGCCTGCCTCCTAAGGGCTCGGACCAGGTGATGTCTTCTTCTTCTTGGGAACTGCCTCGGGAAGGTTCCCGCTCTAGGGATCTAGGTCTTCGATTGACATGGCATGGAAGGCACGCTCGAGAGAACACACTTCATCTTTCTCCTCACATGGGACTGTGATGACCCCACCGCTTCCTAGCATCTTGAGAACATTGTAGCCATGGTGAGTCACCGCCATGAACTTGGCCAGGGCTGGATACCCGAGGATGGCGTCGTACGGCAGGCGAATGTGGGCGACGTCGAAGTCGATGAGCTTAGTATGATAGTTTTTGCGCTGTCTGAAGGTGACAGGGAGGCGGACCTGCCCTATCGAAGTGGTAGAACCATCAGTGACTCCTGAGAAAGGCTTGGTTGGTTGAAGCTGATCATAAGGCACTTGGAGATTGTTGAATGTCTCGACAGACAGCATGTTGAGCCCTGCGCCACCATCGATGAGGGTCCTGGTGACCTGCACATTGCTGATGACTGGGGAACAGAGCATTGGGAGGACCCCAGCTGTTGTTGCGCACTTGAGCTGATCCGCTAAGCTGAATGTGATGGCACACATGGACCAGCTGAGAGAGCACGAGGCCTCGAGCTTTGGGAGGACTGCATTCACCTCGGGAGCAAACTGCTTGAAGATGCGCTGAGAGGCTGGGGCTTGAGCTCCGCCCAAGATGCAAGCGATAGCACGCGGCTCCTGGAAGCCCCCAGCCCCCTCGTCCTGATGCTGGTCTTCGTTCCTCCTTGGTGGCGGTGGTAGAGGAGGGAGGCCTGCGTTGCCTTGCGGACGATCCTCACGAGGCTGATCCTTCCAAGCCCCCTCACGAGACTGGCCCTGCCAGCGGTCCTCGCGAGGTTGGTCATGCCACACTTGGCGAGGGCCACAGTCTTCCCATCGTCCTCCACCTCTTCCTCCTCCTCGGCCATAGCCCCGATCGCTGCGCTCGGGGCATTGGCCGCCACGTCCTTCTCGCATGGCCCTGAGCTCTTGGCATCGTTGGTGTTGTGAGTGCGGAGGTCGTGGTACACGCAGTACCGGCTGCCCTTGGACGACTCCGGCTGATCCCTTCCATGCTTGGTGTCTGGCTCAGCTGCGAGCACAACTGCTCCTTTGCGCTTCACGTCCTTGGCCTTGGCTTTCTTCTCTTCAGGATCAGTGGCTGGAAGCTCGAGGAGGGAGAGGCGTGCCTCCCCAGCCCTGGCGCACTTGGTCGCCAAGTTGAACAGCTCCAGAGATGTGCACAGATCCTCATGGATCACCAGTTCCTCCTTCATCTTGATGTTGCGGACGCCACCAGAGAAGGCTGAGATGATGGCCTCCTCAGTCACCCTAGGGATCTTGAGTCGCGCGTTGTTGAAGCGCTGGATGTACTTCTGTAGGGTCTCTCCTGGTTATTGTTTGATGCGGCGCAAGTCACTCATGGCCGGGGGCCCAGACCGCGAGTGCCTTGGAAGTTGGCGATGAAGCCGGTGCGCATCTCGTCCCAAGAGGAGATCGTGCTGGGAGGAAAGTTCAGGAGCCAGGTGTGGGCACCGTCCTTGAGAGCCATGGCGAACCAATTCGCCATGACTTTTTTGTATCTGTTGGCCGCTTCGATGCCCAACTGGTAGAGCTGGAGGAACTCTGCAGGGTCGGCGATGCTGTCATAGCGAGGAGGCAGATCCGGCTTGAACTTGCCCGGCCAGGCCATGCGGCGCAGCTCGGCGGTGAAGGCGTGACAGCTTGCGGTGGCCATCGGGGGCCTTTGCTGATGCAGGACTTGATCCTGGGGGTCTCCGCGCGCTGCCGGCAGGAGAAACGCGGGTCATGGCACGCTGGAGCAGGAATGCTTTCATGGCGCGCTGGCGCACAAAGAACGCGAGCGCCTTCTTGAGGGCGAGGGACTTCTTGGCATCTCCTTTCTTGCTATGCGGGCGCTGGGCACGGTGGTTCCCACCCAGGGGCCGCGCGCCTTGGAGCCAGGATGCCTTCTTGGGGAGGAGGCGGTGGAGGAGCCTCCGGAGCTGCATTGCCCGCGCAGGACGGAGGGCGATGCAGCGAAAGGGACGGCGCAGGGGAGCCCCCTACGGCGCTGACGAGCTCAGTGATGCAAGTGAGCCACTCTTCGTAGAGGTCGTCGACGGGGCGGTAGCGCAGGAGCTCACGCGCCAGGAGCAACATGGCGTGCGCGTCCGCAGGAGCGCGACGAGCGTGCGATGACGAGCCTACTGGAGTCAGCGACGGGGTGGCGGTGCGGCCTTCCCGCCGCACCGAGGGGTGCAGCAACGATACCTGCTGCTCGTTCCCCGACGGGCTGGTGGCGGCGTGGGCGGCAGACAACGGGGAACGACGGGGAGGCCCACCGACAGGAGCTGTCTGGGCGACATGGGCAGCGAGAGCAGCCCGACGCTCGGCACGAGCTCGGCGAGCGTCAGCCATGGACGTGACAGACGATGGAGCGCAAGACGGTGGAAGAAAATATTCCCGCACACCCCTACCTGGCACGCTAAATGTCGGATGTTGGGTTCCAGCAGACCCTTGAGGTTCGAACTCTGGGGTTAGCACGAAGATCTCTCCTCCACCGACCCACGTCCCAAAGCCTCGCTAAGAAACTAGGCTAGCCAGATGAACAACACAAGGGACATGGAGTTTATACTGGTTCGGGCCACCATTGTGGTGTAATACCCTACTCCAGTGTGTGGTGTGTGGATTGCCTCAAGGGATGATGATGAACAATACAAAGGAAAAATAGCCTCGCGAGGGATGTTCTTGTGGATGTGTGATGTGGCTCTGCTTGGGAAGGATTCGATCCCAGATTTCTCTCTCCCCTCTACTGTGGTGGCTAGCCCTATATATATAGAGGCCCTGGCCCTCTTCCCAAATATTGAGCGGGAAGGGCGCCAACAACGACCATTTTGAAGGGGAACATCTAGTACACTTATCCTGACTAAAGTTGGTCTTCGACTGCCAAAGACTCTGACGATGACGCCGTCTTGGGCTCCATGGTGATCTCCATCCTGCCGCTCTTCTGGTCTTGGTCTTGTTGCACCTAAATGGTAGCCTTTGCCTGATGCCTTGGTCTGCGCTAGCGCCCTTTACACCAAAGAGGAAACAAGGACACTGGGCAGGCCGGCGCCCGCCTAGTGCCCGCCTGGCCCCGATCATCATGGCTTGCGTCATGAGCACCTCGTGAGGTACCCTCGCCTTGATCTCTCCGCCTCCTCGCGAGCCTGCCTGTCGAGGCCGCTCCTGTGAAAGCTTCCTGTCGTCCGTCTCATGAGGCTTGGCTCCTCGCGAGGGTCTTGAGCTTGAGTCGATGAAGATGGGCCGCACTGGGCCACTTCTCGAGCCACGCCGCAGGCAGGCAAGTCTGGGGACCCCCGTTCCCAGAATGCTGACAGCGAGGGCTTCAGATAGTGCCTCGAGGGCCAGGGCGGCGGTTTTATTTTCGGCACGGAGTGCTATGTTTGGATCACTCGCAAGAGTGATGATTCCATTAGGCACAGGCATCTTGAGCTTCATGTACCCGTAATGGGGTATAGCTTGGAAGCTTGCGAATGCATCCCGCCCTAATAGGGCGTGGTATCCACTGTTGAAAGGGGTCACTTGGAATGTTATCTCTTCAGACCTATAATTTTCCTGCGTGCCGAATACCACATCGAGTGTGATTTTTCCCGCACATCGTGCCTCATGAATGGGAATAATTCCCTGGAAGGTCATGCTACTTGGCTCAATGCAGCTCATGTCTATTTCCATTTTATTGAGAGTCTCCTCGTAAATGAGGTTTAGTCTGCTGCCACCGTCCATGAGCACTTTGGTAAGCCAGAAGCCATCCACGATAGGACTAAGGACCAAAGCGGCTGGTGCCCGGACTGTTCTGAATTGCGGTTCGTCACTGGCATTGAAAGTTATAGCTGTGTTGTTCCAAGGGTTTACTGCTGCAACTTGGCAAACTTCGGCAAGGCTACAGAGTGCTCTCTTGCGCCTGTTATTCGAGGCGAAAGTGTTGAAGACTGTCAAGACTGTATTGTTGTGTTCGGCGGGATGATACTCTGCGGTGTTGTTGATGAAGAGATCCTCGCCGCTCTTGGCAACCTGCCGAAGTATCCAACATGCTCTAAGGCTATGTGTTGGTACTGTATCCGGTGTGGTGTGTATTTTGCATGGCCTATCGAGCCATCCCTCCAACACGGTTCCGCGCCATGAAGTGGACTTCGGTTTCTTCGTGATTGGATCGGGTGTCCTACGGGGGTACACCCTTTTTGTTCGGACGAGGGGTTTAGTAAGAGCCAATGGGTCGCAAAAGGCTGCCTGGTTTTTCCAGGTGCTTTCCATCGCGCAATACTTCTGTACTATGGCTGCCAATTCAGCGAAGTGTGATACGTGACGGTGATTTATGGCGTTAAGGATCCCCTTGTCCATGCAATTTTTGCAAAATAATGAGATTGTGTCTTCATCACGACAGTCCTTAACCTTGTTCATTGTAAGGAGGAATCTGGCCCAAAAGTGATGTACTGTCTCTTGGGACTATTGTCTGATGTAGGGAAGATTGCTTGTATCTGGGTGGGTGGGCGTATTTAAGTCTGAATCCTGACCCGATCTGGGACCCATAGCTTGAGGAATTACCAAGCTTAATAGTTCGGGCTCCGGGATGTCAACCGATTTTTCTGGCACACAGTCCGATTCTAAGTCCGGAGTTCGGGGCATGTTTTCCCGCAAGCGGGTGTCTGGCTCAGAGAGCTCGGTGATCCGGACATAGTCCGTCCTCAACATAGGGGAGGAGTTGTTACGCTCCTCCTCCACCACCGCTATCTGATGGGTGATCGGCGGAGAGTTAATCTCCCTCTGATTGGGTTTAAGCCCAATTCGATCGTAGTCCATTGCGGCTCCCAAGGCGGCGATGCAATCCAGGAGCTGGTTCAAAGACAATAACTCTGTCGGATCCATCTGCTCGGAGTATTCTGAGCTGATAAGGAGACGGTTTTTGATGAACTGAGAAGTCATCGTCGTCCCGACGACCGAACGGGCGGTCATAACGAAGCCGCCCAACCGGAGGGTTTGGTCCGAGGCTAGGGCTCCTCCGGAGGTGATGTTGTCCTTGATAACAAGGCGAGCCATCAACCCTATCTTCAACGTCACAGTGGAACTCTCAATGAAAGCACCAATGTCGGTGTCAAAACCAGCGGATCTCGGATAGGGGGTCCTGAACTGTGCGTCTAAGGCTAATGGTAACATGAGGCGGGGGACACGATGTTTACCCAGGTTCGGGCCCTCTCTATGGAGGTAATACCCTACTTCCTGCTTGATTGGTCTTGATGATATGAGTATTACAAGAGTTTATCTACCACGAGATGGTAGAGGCTAACCCTAGAAGCTAGCCTATAATTATGATTGTTCTCGTCCTACGGATTACGCCCTTCGGTTTATGTAGACACCGGAGGGGGTTAGGGTTACATCAGGTCGGTTACAGAGAAGGTAATCTACATATCCGAATCGCCAAGTTTGCCTTCCACGCAAAGGAGAGTCCCACCCGGACACGAGACGAAGTCTTCTATCTTGTATCTTCATAGTCCAATAGTCTGGCTAAAGTATATAGTCTGGCTGCCCGAGGACCCGTTAATCCAGGACTCCCTCAATCACTATGAGGAATTTGAAAGACAACAAAACCAAGATCTATCCCTCTACTACGAGGGGAGGTAAGGAACTACCATCTAGATCTGCACTTGATTCACCTTCTGTTTTGAGTAAACTTGCGACACCTACACCTGCTATTGATTCTTATATGTCGGATGTTATTTATGATGCCACTTCAACTATGCATGATGCTTATGATGATACTACTTCTCTGCTTGATAATACCGTGCCACTAGGTGAATTTCTTGATGAACAACTTGCTAGGATTAGAGAGAATGAAATTACTGAAACTGATGATATTAATGAAAGTGATGATGAAGATTCTCCCCCTAGATACGAATTGGCTGTTGTACCTGAGGTTTATATTATGGATGAGGAAACCGCTAGAGACTTTTTTTGCTTGCAATGATAGATATGATCTTAAGAAACTGTTAGCTTAGCTGAAACAAAAGTCTTTGAATGCTAGAATGCAATATGATCCTACGTTTGCTACTTCACCTATTTGTGTTACTGATAAGGATTATGAATTCTCTGGCGATCCTGAGTTAATTACTTTGGTTTAATGTAGTCCTTTCCATGGTTATGAATCTGAAACTGTTGTGGCACACTGATGTCTACTACGCAACTTTATTCTTGTAGACACGTGTTGGGCCTCCAAGTGCAGAGTTTTGTAGGACAGTAGCAATTTTCCCTCAAGTGTATGACCTAAGGTTTATCAATCCGTGAGAGGTGTAGGATGAAGAAGGTCTTTGTCAAACGACCCTGCAACCAAATACAAGAAATCTCTTGTGTCCCCAACACACCCAATACAATGGCAAATTGTATAGGTGCACTAGTTCGGTGAAGAGATGGTGATAAAAGTGTAATATGGATGGTAGAAATATATTTTTATATTCTGAATAAATAAAAATAGTAAGGTAGCAAATAGTATAAACAGGCACAAAAACGGTGTTGCCATGCTTAAAAATGAGGCCTAGGGTCCGTACTTTCGCTAGTGCAACCTCTCAACAATGCTAACATAGTTGGATCATATGATTACCCTCAAAGTGCAATAAAGAATCACTCCTGAGTTCCTATTAGCGGAGAACAAAAGATAGGAATTTTTTGTAGGTCACAAAACCACCTCAAAGCTATTCTTTCCGTTCGATCTATTCAAGAGTTCGTACTAAAATACACAAAGCTATTTTTCCCGTTCGATCTATCCTAGAGTTCGTACAAGAATAACACCAAAGCGAATTCATATTCATAATACTCAATCCACAGAAAAACTATAAAGAGACCCCAAAGTTTCCGTCGAAGAAAAACATGCATCAACCCCTATGCATAGATTACCCCAATATAACCGCGGGAATCCGTGAGTTGAATGCCATAACACATATCAAGTGAATCAAAAAGATACCTCAGTTTCACCTCAAGTATTCATATTGCAAGACATATATCATGTGTTCTCATCTCTAAATGTTCAATCCGACAAGACAAAACTTTGAAGGGTAAAGATTCAATTCATCATAACAAGAGTATACAGGGGAGAAACATCATATGATCCAACTATATTAACAAAGCCCATGACATAGATCACAAGAGAGAGAGATCAAACACATAGCTACTGGTACAAACCCTCACCCCCGAGGGTGTACTACTCCCTCCTCATCATGGTGGCCACTGGGATGATGAAGATGGCCATCGGAGACGATTCCCCCCTCCGGCAAGGTGCCGGAACGGGGTCTAGATTGGTTTTCACGGATACATAGACCTTGCGGCGGCAGAACTTCTGATCTAGGTTTACCCCGAAGGGTTTCGGAATATTTGTGAATTTACAGGGTAAAGAGGGGCTGTGGGAGGCCACTGAGGTGGGCACAACCCACCTGGGCGCGCCAGGTGTCGGTGTCAAAACCGCTAGATCTCAGGTAGCGGGTCCCGAACTGTGCATCTAAGGATCGAAGGTAACAGGAGGCAGGGACACGATGTTTTACCCTAGTTTAGGCCCTCTTGATGGAGGTAATACCCTACTTCCTACTTGATTGACTTTGATGAGTATAGGGGTTACCGGAGTTGATCAACCTCGAGATCGTAAGGACTAAGCCCTAGAAGTCTAGCCTCTTTGATTGTGATCGTCCCTCTATAGACTAAACCCTCCAGTTTATATAGACACCGGAGGGGCCTGGGGTTGTACAAGGTCGGTTTATAGAGAAAGGAATACATGATCCAAATGCCAAGCTTGTCATCCACGCAAAGGAGAGTCCCATCCGGACACGAGGGAGGGCCTTCTATATTGTATCTTTATAGCCCATCAGTCCGGCCCAAGTCACATAGGTCGGCTCCCCAAGGACCCCTTAGTCCAGGACTCCCTTAGTAGCCCCTGAACCAGGCTTCAATTACGATGTATCCGGTGCACATATTGTCTTCGGCATTGCAAGGCGGGTTCTTTCTTCGAATACTTCAATGCAGTATCCGGCTCTTGTTTAATAATCACAACCTTGAGCTATAAAAAATACTCAACACTAGGTAAGTAACGTCCATAGGAGATTTTTCCGGCGGGGCGTTATGTCCTGGCCCAATTAGTATTTTGAACCATTTTACAGCCCCCATTTCGAGGTATGGTTATTGACACACCTTGTCAAAGGAGAGGTCGTGTCCCCTTATCATGGGATTTTCATCAATTTAGGTTTGGGTAATCCAACCATGCCGTTCGCATGTCCCCTTGGGAATTGGCGATATTTAAGGCCTATGAGGGGGGTGCTTGACACCTACTGCCTTTATAAGTAGATAAAGATCCTCCTATTCACCCCACGCCTTCTTCCTCCTCAGCCCTTCTGCCATTCGAGCTCTAGCGCCCAAGATCCAATCTTTTCCATTGCCACCAGACGACTCAACCATGTCCGGCTCTGGAGCGCAAGGCAAGTGGATGGTTTCCTCTGTCACAGAGGAGAACATCACAGAGCTCCGGGAAGCTGGGTACTTGGCCGCGGACATAACCCATCGGCATCCTGCCAAAAAGCAGATCATTCCCACCCGGACCCAAACGAGAGGGTAGTGTTCATCCCTCATTTCCTTCGTGGATTAGGGTTTCCCCTGCATCCTTTCATCCGCGGTCTGATGTATTACTATGGGCTAGATTTCCATGATCTGGCCCCAAATTCCTTCCTCTGCATCTCGACGTTTGTCGTCGTGTGCAAGGCATTTCTCCGCACCCCTCCCCACTTCGGCCTATGTCTCAAGGTCTTTAATGTGAAGCCAAAACTGGTTGAGGGTCAACACGCGGAGTGCGGCTGCGCAATGGTAAGAAAACTTCCCAATGTCAACTGGCCCAAGGGGACCTTCATGGAAACCGTCAAGGGATGGCAGCAGGGGTGGTTCTATATCACCGAACCCCGCGACGCCAAGTGGGCTGTTGCTCCCGAATTCAAGTCTGGTCCACCCCTGTGGCTTACATCATGGCTCGAATAGGGCCTTGATTGGGCGTCGTCCGACAAGGTGACGATGCTACAGAACCGCATCAAGGGTGGCATAATAGACAAGAACACCAGTCTTGCCAGCATGATCCAGGTGATGCTCTTCCGCCGGATTCTCCCTTGTCAATGCCGGACTCAGTATATGTGGGAGTTCGACCTGGCGAGTCCTCGGATCTTGCAGAAGTTCTTCAGCACGATGCACGAAGACATATGGAAACTTCTTTTCAAGGCCCAAAAGTTGTGGTCGGACACGACTGAAGATCGCGGCCTCGACTGCGCTCGTCCGGCAACCCCTGTAAGCTTTATGATAACTTTGGTCTGTATATCCAAGGAGAGTACTGAACTTTCCATTACTTCTATAGGGCTGGAAAAACAAGGTGGAGTGGATCCAATGTCCGACTCCTCTACCCGAAGACCCGACCATCACGCTACTGACAAAGATGCTGGTTCCGGCGCCGTATAAGGCACCAGAGAAGAAGGCGAAAAAGAAGGCCAAGGAGACCAGAGGTGGCCTCCGCTGTAAAGGTGCTTCGGACGTTGCGTCCGAAGACTCGAGACTGTCTCCTCTCATGACGAAGATGAAGAGGAAGAGGAGAGCAACTCTCCCGTCAAGGTAAGAAAGAAGAGGAGGGCGGCTTTCGAAGACCTGGAAGCGGAGGCGTCCAAGAAGGGGAAATTTTCCATCTCGGATGATTCCGAATCGGACGCCGACGCCACTCCCGAATGGCGCCCCAGGCTGAAGCCCCTGGCCGGATCGTAAGTATCTGAAGACACCGTATATACGTCTGATTACATGCTTTGTGATTCTAACACATCAATACTGCATATTGCATCCCGACCCGCGATCTCTCCCGACGATTATCGCCCACTGGGGGCTCGCTAGGGCCAAACGAGATGGAAAGTGGATCGCCTCTGCATGCTTCTTTACCATCGCTATGGACAACGCCGAAGTGTTGTCCCAAAGAATCTCTCCCGGTCACGAGGAGGCGCGGGGGGCTATGAAGGTGGCGACGGAGAGTAAAACTTCCATCGCCGAAGAGAGGGGAAAATCGATCCCCGCAGAGACTAGCGATGGGGGCCATGATCAATTCGGCCCCTAGCCGAATACTATTCTGGAGACCCAGACGGCTTCAAAATCGAGCGAACAGCCTCCTTCGAGAGAAGAGGGTGCGCAATCTCCACCGGCGTCCTCCGTCCATCCGGAGGAGCTGGATACTCTAGTGGAAGCGCTTCAGAGTGCTTCCATTGTGGAGGAACACCGTACCCTTATGCGTACGGTGGCTGAAAAGTTTCGGTCCGCGAAAAGCGGATTGAACGAAGCCTACACCCACCTTTTAACAGGCCTTGAGGTATGTGACGCAACAAATTGTTGATTATTTGTGAAAGGAATGCCTGTATATAGATAGTATCCCCTGAGACTCTGTTCAGTGTTCACGAAGAAAGGCCGAACAGAGGATCGAATCAAACCTCATAGGGGCTAACACATATGTATTATCTAATGAACATGCTTCAATGCGAGCAGCGACCACGCACACCGCCAAAGTTTTCGAACTAAAGCGAAAGTTGGAGGAAAAGCAAGGTATGTAATGCCCAAAACATATCCGAAATGATATGAGTGCCAAATTGTTACCTAAAGGACCTTTATGATTATGCTCATAGGTGACGCATCTGAGGTCAAGCCCTGAAGCGCACGTTGGCCGAGGCCAAGAAGGAGGCGGATGAGGAGCGAGCCTCCCGTCAAAAACATAAAGCAAGGTTGGAGGAAGTCCAAAAGGAGCTCAAAGATGCTATAAGCAAGTGTGACACCTTGGAGCACAAGGTTTCGGATCAAGAGGCTGAACTGGTTACGGTGCTCCAAAGTGCAAGGGAGTCCAGGGCCGAAGCCCAAGGCACCGTCAGGAGATCCAAGAAGCAAAACAAATTGCACGGGTAAGGCTTTTGATATGCAGAGCAAATTTGTAAGAAAAAAGTATACCTTTCTGACCCACATTTGGAGTTCTCCAGGAGCGTTTGCGAATCTTCCCCGCAGTATTGCTGATGCTGCGGATTTCTTCCGAGCCGAAGAGGGAAGCTCAACGGAGAAGCTGTTCTGGTCGCAATATCTTGCGCCAGAGCATCCGGTGCCCCTCAGTGATTAGCTGAAGCAGCTGATCGAACTGCATTTGGTGGCCAAACTGGCCACGAAGGATGTTATAATCCGTCTTTGGCCGGCCGAAGCCATACCCATCAGCTACTTTTGACTGGTAAAGCGGCTAGTCGATGCCTGCCCATGGCTTGATGTTCTCAAGTAGGTAGTCTTCATCGAAGGTGCCCGAATGGCCTTCGCCCGCGTCAAGGTGCAGTGGGCGAAGATGAATGCCATCAATCTTACAACCGAGGGACCGCCCGCAGGCAAGGAGCACCGTACGCCGGAGCGGTATTTCAAAAACGTCCTTGAAGGATCCCGCATTGTAGAGAGCCAATGCTCGAAGGACATTATTTTTGAATGAATGTAATGGCCCAAACTTTGTATTTCATGAAAACAAGTCATTTGTATAATATGTTCCTTGCTTCATCTTACATTATTTCCCCTCCTGTGTGACCGTTTATTTAAACTAAGAGTTGGCCAGCCGTCGGCTTCAACCCCTCATGTAGATAGTACAGGGGTGTTTGGGGCAGCACAGAGAACACACTTGACCCAGTGACCTGGTCCTTGAAGGAGGTGTTGGTGCAGCAAACCATGCAATCAGACTATGCGGCTTTACTACTCTCACTTAGACATATGAGTTTGACTATAGGATGGTAGGCACATCCCCTAGTATTTCTCGATAGTCCGAACATGGGTGCTGTAAACGCCTGCCCTGGTGGAGACCGATTCATAACCTAAAGCGGAGAAAATCGCAAGAGATTTTAAGTAGTCGCCGAATAGCTAACCAGCTCTCGCCGCATCATGACAGTCAGGTTTCGGCTTTCTCTACTGAGGTGTTTATCCGGATGAGCTGAAAACACAATCGCAGTTGTTCTCCCTTTACTACCTTAGTTGATTTAGAGGAATGTAAGGTAGCAAGCACAGGAGCCGGGCAACCCAACTATTGACCAAAGATATGATTCAGAGCTGATGCATATAATGCTATATTCGGGACGCCGAACTGTACTTATGAAAAAGTGTTCGGACTTTATTGTATTTGAAGAAGTGTACGTGGCTGAATGAAGCCCCTGGCGGTTTAAGTCAAGCCGAGGTGTACATGACAATCAAACTAAAAAAGGAATGGAGTATAGGTTAAGAGATAAGCCAGTAGCAAATAGCCTGGGCCAAAAACTGCTTCCATTATAGTCTGATTGATACGTCAAAACATACTTGAACAGATAATGCTATAAGCATCAAGGCTATTTTACATGCCGAACACAAGGGAAATCTATGTACAGGTAAGGAAGGGAAGAGACAATCTTTAAGGATCCTTTCGAATACTCTGCCGTACACCCGCGCTTCTCTTCACCTTGGTAAGTGATCTTTTTAGAGGATTAGTGACTGGGTTGTCATAAAGAGCCCTTGACACCATCAAAAGGTGATATAGGTTTTAAAGAACCAGAAAAAACAAAAACAAAAATAAAGAGAAAAAAGGGTAAGAAAGTCCAGGTAGGGTCGAGCCATGTGGACTTTATCTTTGATATGCCTCCGTCTTTTCCCATGGTATCTCAAGTGCATAATTATGTGCATGCGATACATATGCCGTAGCTATGTTGGGGCTAAGACAGAGGCCGACTTGCTAATCGAGCTCCCGACAAGCTGGACTGTCATTTTGCAGGATAGTCTGGACCCATTTAACGGAGTCCGGAGGCTTGACAGCCGAAGTGGAGTTTGGCTTGATAAGGTCGACCTGGACCTCTGCTGCGAGAGCCGCGTTGTGTTCCTCGGTACGGAGGGAGCGATCCATGTTTCCATGGACTGTTATAACACCGCGTGGTCCTGGCATCTTGAATTTTAGGTAAGCATAGTGTGGTACCCTCTTAAAGAGGGCAAACGCAGTTCGTCCAAGCAGTGCGTGATAGGCATTGCAGAAAGGGACGATGTCAAAGATCAAGTCCTCGCTTCGGAAGTTGTCCGGCGAACCAAAGACGACTTCCAATGTGATTGAGCCCATGCAGCGGGCCTCTACGCCAGGAATTACTCCTGTGAAGGTAGTTTTGATAGGCTTGATTCTTGATGAATCAATGCCTGTTTTGTGGACCGTGTCCTGATAAAGCAGGTTAAGACTGTTGCCGCCGTCCATGAGGACCTTCGTTAGGTGGAATCCATCGATAATTGGGTCAAGGACCAATG
The DNA here is from genome assembly GCA_963921465.1 of Triticum timopheevii. NCBI lineage: Eukaryota > Viridiplantae > Streptophyta > Magnoliopsida > Poales > Poaceae > Triticum > Triticum timopheevii. The sequence continues at coordinate 502,967,899 of OY997272.1, forward strand.
CGGCTAAGCCTCCATGATGGATACTGGTCGGATGGTCTCTGCGATCGAAAGTGATCGGGCATGCTGACCATGGGTTGAATTTTTGGGCGACTGGCTCTATCGCGTAGACGTCCCTTAACGCGCGCTTGCGCTCCCTCTTGGGGATGTGAGTAACGTATATCATGTTCACCGTTTTGACTTCGGGGGGAAATTTATTCTGTCCCCCTGTATTCAATGGGTGAGGCTCCTCGTCTTCGTCCTCGCTGGGCGACCCTTTCCCTATATGCTCGGTGTTTGACTTACTGGCCTATTTGAAGACCCAACAACTTCTGTTGGTGTCGTTGGCAGGCTTATCAGGGGTGCCATGAATTTGGCAAGGTCGATCAAGTATTCGGTACAGCCTAGATGAACCAGTTTGTTTCTTTTGAATGGCTTCTTCCACTGACCTAGTTTGGAGCCACTGAATCCGGCGTTAACCGCCGTGTCTTCAGCCGTTTCAGTATTGCTCCGACACTTGTTTTTGTTGCGTCGGGGCCTGTCATTATTGTTCAAGGCTTCAGAAGTGCCAACGTCACTGGTGATGTTGCCGTTACGGGCTAGCTAGCTCTCTTCGCCTGCAGAAAAGTGTGTCATGAGTGCTGTGAGGGCTGCCATGGACTTCGTCTTTTCTCGGCTGAGGTGTCGGGCGAGCCATTCATCACGGATGCTGTTCTTAAATGCTACTAGGGCTTCGGCATTCGGACAGTCAACAATTTGGTTCTTTTTAACTAAGAACCTAGTCCAAAATTTTCTGGCCGACTCTCCGGGTTGTTGGACCATGTGACTGAGGTCGTCGGCGTCTAGAGGCAAGATATATGTCCCTTGGAAGTTGTCTCTAAAGGCGTCCTCCAGGCCTTCCCAACTTCCAATAGAGTTTTCTGGGAGACTGTTCAACCAGTGTCTAGCTGGTCCCTTGAGTTTTAGAGGGAGGTATTTGATGGCATGTAAATCATCACCGCAAGCCATGTGAACGTGGAGAAGAAAATCTTCAATCCATACAGCAAGATCCATTGTGCCATCGTATGATTCAATGTTCACGAGTTTAAACCCTTCTAGGAACTGATGCCCCATTACCTCATCAGTGAAGAATAAGGGGTGTGCGATGCCTCAGTATTGGGCAACGTCACAACACAGTTTGGATGGAGTCCGGCTGTGGTGATCGGCTCGGGGAAGGTTATGCTTGTCGCGCCAGGTGAGGGAGTCCTGGATTAGGGGGTCCTCAGACTGCCGGACTATGTACTTTGTCCAGACTGTTGGACTATGAAGATACAAGATTGAAGACTTCGTCCCGTGTCCGGGTGGGACTCTCCTTTGCATGGAAGGAAAGCTTGGCAATTCGGATGTGTAGATCTCCTTCTCTATAACCGACTCTATGTAACCCTAGCCCCCTCTGGTGTCTATATAAATCGGAGGGTTTAGTCCATAGGACAAGAACAATCATAATCATAGGCTAGCTTCTAGGGTTTAGCCTCTACGATCTCGTGGTAGATCAACTCTTGTAATACTCATATCATCAAGATCAATCAAGCAGGAAGTAGGGTATTACCTCCATCGAGAGGGCCCGAACCTGGGTAAACATTGTGTCCCCCGCCTCCTGTTACCATTAGCTTTAGACGCACAGTTCGGGACCCCCTACTCGAGATCCACTGGTTTTGACACCAACATTTGTGCTTTCATTGAGAGTTCCACTGTGTCGTCACGGTAAGGCTTGATGGCTCGCCTTGTTGTCAAGGACAACATCACCTCTGGGGGAGCCCTGGCTCTAGGCCAAACTCTCCGACTAGGCGTCTTCGTCATGACCGCCCGATCGCCCATCACGCCGACGATGACTTCTCAGGTCATCAAAAACAGCCTCCATGTCAACTCGGAACTTGCCGAAGAGATGGATCCAATGGAGCTCTCCTCCCTGAACGAGCTCTTGGATCGCATCGCTGCTCTGGGAGTCGCTACGGACTATGATCGGATCGGGCTTAAACCCGACCAAAGGGAGATTAATTCTCCGCTAGCCACCCATCAGATAGCGGTAGTGGAAGAGCAATGCATCAATGCTTCCTCTATTTTGAAGACGAACTATGTCCGGATCCCCGAGCTCTCCGAGCCGGATACCCGTTCGCGGGAGGGCATGACCCAAACCCCAAACTTAGAATCGGGCGGCGGGCCTGAAAAATTGGGCAATATCTCGGATCCCGAACTGCCAAGCTCGGAAGCTCCTCTGCCCCTGGGTCTTAGATCGGGTCAGGGTTTGGACTTAAATCTACCCACCCACCCAGATACAAGTGATCTTTCCCACTTTAGACAAGATCCCCGAGAGACAATACATCACTTCTGGGCCAGATTCCTCCTTGTAATGAGCAAGGTCAAGGACTATCGCGAGGAAGACACAATCTCATTCTTTCAAAAAAATTGCACGGACAAGGGAATCCTCAATGCCATAAGTCGTCGCAACATAGCACACTTTGCTCACTTGGCGGCCATAGTACAGAAGTACTGCGCAATGGAAAGCGCCTGGAAAACCCAAGTGAAATTCTGGGATCCTCCGGCTCTCACTAAACCCTCAGTCCAAACTAAGAGGGTGCACTCTCACAAGTCACACGATGCAATCGCGAAGAAACCAAAGCCCACTATAGGGTGTGGAACCGTACTGGAGGGATGGCTCAACGGGCCATGCAAAATTCACACCGCACCGGATACCATACCAACACATAGCCTTAGAGCATGTTGGATACTACGGCAGGTGGCCAAGAGCGGCAAGGATCTTCTCATCAACCATACCGCTGAGCAACATCCCGCCGAAAATAACAATACAATACTGACAGTCTTCAAGACTTTCACCTCAAATAATAGGCACAAGCAAGCACTCCGCAACCTCGCCGAAGTCTGCCACGTTGTAGCAATAAATCCATGGAATGACACGGCTATAACCTTCAATGCGAGTGATGAACCTCAATTCCGAACAGTTCGGGCACCAGCCGCTTTGGTCCTTAGTCCAATCGTGGACGGCTTCCGACTTACTAAAGTGCTCAAGGACGGCAGTAGCGGATTAAACCTCATCTACGAGGAGACCCTTAACAAGATGGAAATAGACAAGAGTCGCATTGAGTAAAGCAGCACGACCTTCAAGGGAATCATCCCTAGTCGGGAGGCACGATGTGCGGGAAAAATCACACTAGATGTGGTATTCGGCACGCCGGAGAATTATAGGTCCGAAGAAATCATATTCCAAGTGGCCCTGTTCAGTAGCGGATATCACGCCCTTTTAGGGCGGGATGCATTCACGAGCTTTCAAGCTATACCCCATTACGGGTACATGAAGCTCAAGATGCCCGGGCCCAATGGAATCATCACTCTAGCTACTGATCCGGAAGTAGCACTCCGCGCCGAAAATAAAACCGATGCACTGGCCCTTGAGGCATTACCCGAAGCCCTCGCGGCTGAAGAACTAACCACATTGCGCTCCATAATGGACAGGGACAACATGATACTCGACAAACAACCCAAGTCCACCTCTTTCGAACCAGTGGATGAAATAGTTAAATTCCAGGTCCACCCAAAGGATCCTACAAAAATAGCATCCATTGGGGCACAACTGTACCCCACAATAGACGCTGCACTGCGAGAGTTCTTGCGTGAGAATTGGGACATCTTTGCCTGGAATCCCTCAGACATGCCAGGCATCCCACGCGGGCTAGCCGAACATAGCCTAAACATACTGAAGGGATACAAGCCGGTCAAGCAGACTCTTCGGCGCTTTTCTGACCCTAAACGACAAGCAATGGGAGAGGAGCTAGCCAAGTTACTCGAAGCCTGATTCATCAAAGAAATAAAACACCCGGACTGGCTAGCAATCCTGGTAATGGTACCTAAGAAGGACAAATCCTGGCGCCTATGTGTCGATTTCAAGGACCTTAATAAGGCTTGCCCCAAGGATCCCTTCCCTCTCCCCCGCATCGATTAAATCATCGACGCCACAGCAGGACACGACTCACTGTGCTTCCTCGACGCATACTCCGGATACCATCAAATCAAGATGACGGAGTCCAATCAAGCCGCAACGGCATTCATCACGCCATACGGCCCCTTCTGTTTCAACACCATGCCTTTCGGGCTCAAAAATGCCGGAGCAACCTATCAACGCATGATTCAGACATGCCTGGAAAAACAAATCATTAAAACAGTTGAAGCATACGTAGACGACGTGGTCATCAAGACCAGGCACGTCGAATCGCTAATAGACGATTTGAGGCTCACGTTCGACAACCTTCGAACATATGACATCAAGCTCAATCCGGAAAAATGTGTTTTCGGCATTCCTGCCGGAAAGCTTCTAGGCTTCATCGTTTCCAATATAGGAATTGAAGCAAACCCGGCTAAAATCCGAGCTTTGTCACAGTTGGCTACCCTAACAGACCTCAAGCAAATCCAGAAATTAACTGGATGCCTGGCTGCTTTAAGCCGCTTTATCTCCCAATTGGGAGAAAAGGCACTACCTCTCTATCGCCTTCTTCAATGCACCGAACACTTCGAGTGGATGGATGCGGATACGGCCGGACTGGAAGAAATAAAGGCCCTTTTGGCCAGCAACCCAATCCTGGCCGCACCAAACATTGGTGAACCCATGCTATTATATATAGCTGCAACACACCAAGTTGTAAGGGCAGTTCTCATCGTCGAGCGAGAGGAGGACGAACATAAATTCCCGCTTCAAAAGACGGTATACTACGTATCCACTGTCCTCACACCATGCAAATCAAGGTACCCACATTATCAAAAGATAGCATACGCGGTCTTCATGGCATCCCAGAAACTACGACACTACTTTCAAGAGTGTTCAATCATGGTGGCCTCCGAAGTACCACTCAATGATATAATAAATAACCGCGATGCCACGGGCCAGATTGCTAAGTGGGCCATCGAGCTCCTCCCGTTCAACATCATATATAAACCATGACGAGCCATTAAGTTGCAAGTACTGGCTGACTTCGTCGTTGAATGGGCAGAGGCCGAACTCCCTAAAGAGTACGACACATACTCCAATTGGATCATGCACTTTGACGGCTCCAAGATGCTGGCTGGACTGGGAGCGGGCGATGTCCTGACATCCCCCACCAGAGATACGGTCAAATACGTACTCCAAATACTATACACAGACTCCAACAATGCAGCCGAATACGAGGCTCTGTTGCATGGTCTTTGGATGGCAGTCTCCATGGGCATCCAACAACTAGAAATGTGCCTGGATTCGAACCTCGCAATCTCTCAAATAAATGGAGACTTTGATGCCAAGGATCCGAAAATGGCGGCCTACCGTAATGCCGTCCTCAAGATGTTAGCCTGATTTGAGGGGCTCAAATTCCATCATGTGGTCCGAGAAAACAACCAAGCGGCAGATATCCTCGCCCGCATCGGCGCCAAGCACGACCCCGTCCCACCTAATATCTTCTTGGAAAGGCTATTCAAGCCATCTGAGGTGTGGCAAGGGGAGACCGGAAATACTAGTCCGGATCCGGCCACACCCTCAGATACCGAACACACTGACATAATCGGAGGCTTAGCCACCGAAATAACACCTTCAGCCCACGTAATCATGGCTGTCATCGCCCCGTGGACCGAACCCTTCTTAGCCTACCTAAATAGGCAAGAACTCCTCGAGGACCAAAATGAGGGACGTTGCATTGTGCGGCGCTCCAAAGCCTACAAGGTCCACGAGGGAGAGATTTATAAGAAAAGTGCCACTGGAGTGCTCCAAAGATGCATCTCCGAAGAGGAAGGGCGACAGCTCTTGGCCGAAATTCACGTTGGACTCGGCGGCCACCACGCCGCAGGTCGGGCCCTTGTAAGCAAGGCCTTCCATACAGGTTTCTACTGGCTGACAGCCCGAGCAGACGCACAAGATCTTGTCCAACATTGCGTCGGTTGCCAGCTTTTCGCCAATCAGAGCCATATGCCCCCTACCGCTCTCCAAACAATCCCCATAACTTGGCCCTTCGCGGTTTGGGGGCTCGATATGGTCGGACCCCTTAATGGAGGAAGCCATAAGAAAAAATACTTATTGGTCATGGTGGACAAGTTCACCAAATGGATAAAGGCCAAACCAGTTAAATCTCCCGAATCCAGACCAGTGATAGACTTCATATCAGGGTTTGTACACCGTTACGTTGTCCCCCACAACATCATCACCGACAATGGCTCAAACTTCACAGCCGACGAGGTGAAAACTTGGTGCGGCAACATGGGCATTAAGCTCGATTATGCCTCTGTCTATCACCCCCAAACAAATGGTCAAGTTGAACGAGCAAATGATCTAATTATGAGCGGAATAAAACCCAGACTAGTGCGATCCTTGAAGGAGTCAGATACGCACTGGGTCGAGGAGCTCGACTCCGTACTATGGGGACTACGGACCATGCTGAATCGCACTATCGGATACACACCATTCTTTATGGTGTATGGTGCAGAGGCGGTATTACCCTGCAATATTATTCATGACTCACCTCGGGTGCGCATGTATGAAGAGATAGAAGCCGAGCTCGATCAGTAGGACAATCTAGATGCCATGGAGGAGGAGTGTGATGTCGCAAAAGCCCGTTCTGCAATCTATCAGCAACAGGCTCGAAGGTATAAAAGCAGAGAAGTGTGGGCCAAAACTTATAATATTGGCGAACTTGTTCTACGCATACCGGAGAAGAAAAAGGACAAGCTCAAGCCCAAGTGGGAGGGTCCCTTCATCAATGATAAAGTTCTCACTGGAGGAGCGTACCACCTGCGTGATGCATCAGATAATCCATTAGAGCCGAACCCATGGAATGCGGCCAGACTCCAAAGATTCTACGCCTAAGCGCCGGACTCTGTGTTTGTCTCCTTACCTCCGCCCTTTTAAATTATATCCTCTCTCTTTTCGTTCTTTCTTTTTTGTATAGCCCTAGAAGGCTTAAAGTGTGACCCATTTACAAAATTTTGATGCGCTATGCACACTAACTATACCTGGGGACTTCTTATACAGAAGCTTAATATAACTATTTTCCGGGCTTCATGCCCACTGCATATGTGTAACCTTTCCATATGCACCTTTTGTTCGCCATTATATGCATCGATATGAGTTAAGTTTTGGCCAAGCTGGGTTGCCTGGCTCCTGTGTTTATGCCCTACGTTCCCGTTAGTTCGGCTAGGGCATAAGGGGAGCACCTCTGCGATTGTTACTGCCGGGTCAGCCAGATGTGTACCTCAGACTGGGTGAAGCCGAAAGCTAGCGTTCTTAAGGGAATATTCGGTCGGTGAACAGAAGATGTTTTTTACCTATTACAATATAAATCCCTAGATGTTTTGTATCCTGCGTCTCTGTTCGTAGTTCGGACATGCACATTAATGCATGCGTACCCAGGGAAAGGAACCCTTAACGGAACTATTCTCTTTGGAAGATGTTTCTTACTATCCATGTAATATAACATAACTAGTTGGGTACTTGTCTGCTCAAGCACTTATGACCCCTATGCCCGGTTTCCACGTGTACCCCGGTTTACATAACTGAGCGGGTATTCGGATACACTTCGGACTGTCGGGTCCGGAGGCTGAAGCGAAAAGGTCCACCATGACAAATGATTTACAATCCGGCTAGGGACAAAATACGTCCATTGAAGTACAAAGTCACTTAGACTGGCTAAATTCATCTTCTATACCATCCAACAGGCTGTCTAGCCTACAATCCTGTTGGGAATACTTTGCGGCTAATCCTACTTGGTCATATACCAGACTAACGGGAATTTCCTTCCCATCTGACCCTACAGGAGCGACCAGGGCCATTTGATTTGGATCCACCTTGGTGTACCGCGTCTTTACCATGGCCTAGGCTTCCCTCGCACCTTGATGGCAGGCCGATATCTTCCATAATCAGAAGCGCCGCCGTGCTCCCATTAAAAGCTCTACAAGCTCTCCCATGCTTCTTGGCTGGGAGGCGGACAACCACAAGGCCTGGGCAATACCTTGCATCACCTGCCGAACTCGTTCGTGCAATTGTGGAAGTTCTCGTAGAAGATCGCCTGCGAATCCGGGCATCTCCTCTTCAGGACGGCCTGTCAGCATACCTACAGACATAACTCTGTTAACTCGTTTCTTCGCCAAACTATACAAAGGTTCGTTTAAGCACTTACTATAAATGCTGTGTTGAAGCCTCTTATTCTCCTTCACGGAGTCAGCAAGCTGGGCCCGAACATCTTTTAATTCAACGTCCAGGCGGGTCTTCGAAACCTGGAGATTATTTTTCTCCTGTATAACCTTTGTAAGCACGCGCTCGCCAGCCTTCAGCTGTCGTTCAGCATATTGCTCATCCCCAGGTACGATCTCCGGATTACGTCCGGGATTGCCTGCAGAATCTATTGTTAGATTTGCATTCATGCCAAATACTAAATGGTACACGTCATTACATTTGTTCCCATCAAGACAAGTATTACCAGATGGGGCCTTCTTGGACTCCTCCATTCCGGCAACTGGGGCACGCAGCTGGGCTTTGCACTCCTCCAGCTCTTTCTACAGCTGGGCATTCTTCTCTGTAAGAACCTATGCATACAATGATCCTTAAATCCGTTGTGCCAACTGTTTCAAGTCTCAGGGGCTACTGATATACATACTTATCAAATTTTCTTACCCATATATCCTTTACATACTGGTTCGTGGCTCTGGCGAGTCCATCTTGAGCATCTCGTATGTACGCGTCCCCTGAGTTAAAGGCATTGAACGCCTCTTCGGAGAAATTAGCATCGCAGAGTACGGCCCGTCGGCGCCGGTGATTCATGGTGCTCTCCACTTTGGAGTTCGTAGTGGAGATTCTATCCGCATCCTTTGTAGGGGGATAGTTCAGTGTTGTCCCCATGTTAGCCTCCACCCTTGAGGCCGGTTCTGGAATCCGGCTGGCGGAGGCGTGGCCGGCAGGGTCTCTGGACATAGTCCGACGAGTACTCTTTCTGCCAGGACACAATGGATGATGTTACATTTTAAAGCCGATAATCACGGAGCAGGTTTTAAATCATACCTTTGTGACGGTGTCTCAGTCCTAACCGCCTTCCTCTTAAGACTTCCCGACTTGGGTTCCCATTGCTGGCGAGCCCCCGCGGGCTCGGCACGGCTCCCTGATAGCCTTCTCTATAAAGTACAATATATGGGCTTGGGGTAAGGCATAAAAAAGGGATCCTTCTCGGAAGTTAGGACTCCTGTTTTACTTACATTCGATGAAGGGAGCAATCCAGGATAGTTGGAAAAGAAGGCCACCAAGGCGCCGTCACAGCTTGCTTGGTAAAATGTCCCGTCGACAAGCTCCATAGATATGTCCGAATCTTCTTCGAGACCGGGGTCGAGGCCCGGCCAGGGTCCTCTGGCTGTGGAGATGGGCTGTGAACCTCCCTCACGGCTTTTTGCAGTTCCTGCTATGAAATTGGCAAGGTAAATATTTGTGATGAAGAATACGGGAATGAATGGAGTTGAGTAAAAGATAGCAGCTCACCCAGCTTGGGGGTTGTACATGGAAAATCCATCCCGTGGCTTAATACGGTGGAACTCCTCCTCTTCTCCTTTGTACAAATCGGATAGTATTTTTGCCAGAGCGGTGGCGGCGTCCGGACCTTTACGACCACAGCTGGTGGCATCGTCTTGTCCATTGAAGTGCCACATGGGTTTCCCCCGATATTGAAGTGGCTGCACCCCCCGCATTATACATATTGACATAACCTCGATTATTGTCAGTCCTGATTTGGACAGCGTTTTTATCCTGCTCTTCAGGTAAAGTACCTCTCTATTATCTTCCTCCTGGGGGCTCCGGGGGGCGCCAACTGTGACGTTTCTTCAGCGGGGCATTAGCAAACTGTAGGACATTCAAGTATGTCTAGAGGGGTGGGGGTGATTAGACTACTTGACCAATTAAAAACTTAACCTTTTCCCAATTTTAGTCTTTGGCAGATTTTAGCTATCTTTGCACAAGTCAAGCAATCTTCACACAATTCAAGCAAGCATGCAAAGAGTATATGAGCAGCGGAAATTAAAGCATGCAACTTGCAAGAATGTAAAGGGAAGGGTTTGGAGATTTCAAACACAATTTGGAGACACGGTGATTTTTGAGCCGTGGTTCCGATAGGTGGCGCTATCGTACATCCACGTTGATGGAGACTTCAACCCACGAAGGGTAATGGTTGCGCGAGTCCACGGAGGGCTCCACCTAAGAAGGGTCCATGAAGAAGCAACCTTGTCTATCCCACCATGGCCGTCGCCCACGAAGGACTTGCCTCACTAGTGGTAGATCTTCACGAAGTAGGCGATCTCCTTGCCCTTACAAACTCCTTGGTTCAACTCCACAATCTTGTCGGAGGCTCCCAAGTGACACCTAGCCAATCTAGGAGACACCACTCTCCAAGAAGTAACAAATGGTGTGTTGATGATGAACTCCTTGCTCTTGTGCTTCAAATGATAGTATCCCCAACACTCAACTCTCTCTCATAGGATTTGGATCTGGTGGAAAGAAGATTTGAGTGGAAAGCAACTTGGGGAAGGCTAGAGATCAAGATTCATATGGTAGGAATGGAATATCTTGGCATCAACACATGAGTAGGTAGTTCTCTCTCAGAAATGGTAAGTTGGAAGTGTAGGTTTGTTCTGATGGCTCTCTCCATGAATGAAGAGGAGGTGGAGGGTATATATAGCCTCCACACAAAATCTAACCGTTACACACAATTTACCAATCTCGGTGGGACCGAATCAACAAACTCGGTCAGACCGATTCAGTAAACCTAGTGACCGTTAATGATTTCGGTGGGACCGACATGCAACTCGATGGGACCGATATGGTTAGGGTTAGGGCATAACTTAATCTCGGTGAGACCGATTACACAAACTCGGTGAGACCGATTTTGGTAATTAGCTAACCAGAGAGTTGGTCAGGTAAACTCAGTGGGACCGATTCGCTCTTTTCGGTGAGACCGAAATGTTACGAAAGGGTAACAGAGAGTTTACATTGCAATCTTGGTGGGACCGATCGCTCACTTCGGTTAGATCAAAACATTATGAAGGGAAACAGAGAGATTACAATCCCATCTCGATGAGACTGAGATCCCTATCGGTGAGACCGATTTGCCTAGGGTTTGTGGCAGTGGCTATGACATTTGAACTCGGTGGCGCCGGATAGAAAGAATCGGTGGGACCGATTTTGACTTTAGGTTTTGGTCATATGTGGATATGAGAAAGTAGTTGAGGGTTTTTGGAGCATATCACTAAGCTCTTGAAGCAAGAAACTCATTAAGCAGCAGCTCATCCGTTCTTGATAGTATTGGGTTTTCCTATAGACTCAATGTGATCTTGGATCACTAAAATATAAAATGTAGAGTTTTGAGCTTTTGAGCTTGAGCCAATCCTTTTGTCCTTAATGTTTTGAGGGATCCACTTTCATCATCCATGCCATGCCATTCATTGAGCTTTCCTAAAATATTTATCTTGGAATAGTATTAGCTCAATGAGCTATATGTTGTTATGAATTACCAAAACCACCTAGGGATAGTTGCACTTTAAATCTCCCCCTTTTTGGTAATTGATGACAACATATAGATCAAAGCTTCAACAAATGATAATAGGATTGAAAAACATCGTCGCTTTGAGAAGTATGTGATAAGCAAGAGCTCCCCCTAAATTTGTGCATAGTTTAAGATTTGCTTTGGACTGCAAATGCACAAGGAATTAGGCTCATGGGTTACTCTTCCATGTCACATACATCCTGGTGGAGCGCTCAAAATAATAAAGATTGAATACATGCACTCATCACCAAGCAAAGTGAATGACCATATAAGGATAAATAAGATAATATCATCTAACAAGCATAAGTGTAGCTTATGATCAAACACATGATCATCAATGTCTCACAGATAGTAGCATAGTATCTCAAGCAAGCAAAAGCAAATAAAGTTCAACCAAGAAGACAAGAGAGAACAAAAGCAAACACTCTCTCTCGAAGCCTATGTTCTATACATTTTTCTCCCCCTTTGGCAACAAGTTACCAAAAAGTTCCTAGAAAATGCATAGTACTATATCGTCTCTCAGGCTTGGTCTTCTGTTGGTGGTGTAGATATGACTCCAAGAATGAAGGCTCCAGTTGATGTAGATGGAGCTGAAGGAGTTGTTGCTGGAGCTGGTTGCACTGGAGCTATAGCTGGTGCAGATGAAGTGGCTCTGGTGTCTGCCACTGGCTCTGCAGCTGATCTCTGAGCTCGAGGCACTCTGGCAAATGTATCAGTAGTTGTCCTGCCCTTCCTCTCCTGCATGTCATCCTGTAGCTGCTCCACGACTGACTGAATCTCAGTTACTTTGACTTCTAGATCATAGATTTTTTGTTCCATGATTCTTTCCAGGCTCTCCTGGTTTTGAGTTAGGGTGGCCAACCCCTTCTCAATCCTTAGAGTTGATGCTATCAAGTAACCAAGTTGGTCTTGCTTTCTCTTCACAAAGTACTCAGATGCCTCCTCTAGAGTTGGCATCTTGGCAGCCTTCTCTTTCTTTGCTTTCTCCTTCTTCTCTTGAGCTTGCACTCAGGATGGTTCATTCTCATTCATCACAACTTGATTGTCCTCAAAGTATGGATAGAGAACAAAGTGTTCCTTATCCAACAGATATTTTCCTGTGCCCATATTTGAGTTGATCAGCTCCTGGATTTGAGGGGCATACCCACAACTTCTCTTTTGGTCTATTGTTGTCCTCTTGATAGTCTCAACTATGAGGCTCATGACCTTGAATCTCTGTGTCACATCAAATATGTGAAGCATATTAATTGCATGCCCTCTGATCATGTTGTGGTCACCTGACTTGGGCAAAAGAGTGTGCCTAAGAATCCAGTTGATTGTTGGCAGCCCTGACAGAAGAAAGTGGACAGACCCAAACTTGAAAGTTTCAAGGGCTTTGTCTGGGATCTCCTTGTACATATGGGACATGGAATTGTGATCCTTCTTCTTCTTGGAGTAGACATCCAAGTCATCTTCCTTCTCCTCTGGGGCATTAATCAGATTGGCCCATTCCTCAATAGTTGATTGGTACCTTGTACCTTCAGACATCTAGACAATTCTGCCATCAGGATAAAAATGAGCTGTGGAGTAAAATTGCATAACTAGCTCATCATTCCAGTTTGTGAACTTCTGTCCAACAAACTCATCAACTCCACAAGCCTTAAAGCTGTCATATACTCCTGGGTAGTGATCCTCATTTTCCTTTATGAATTTCTAGTCTACCCACCTCATGTCACAGACTATGGGCTTCTTATCCAACAACACAGTCTCATAGAAGTCCTGATGTTCCTTAGTGTGGAACCTGTAATCTACAGCAGTTCTTCTCCTGATTGCGTATGGATCAGACAATCTCCACTGCCTGAGCCCTGCATCCTTCCTCAGCTTCATATTCTCAGTGACTGGATGAGCATCATTGTGGTCTGGAATCTTGGGTTTGAGCTTCCTCAGGACTTGTCCTTCATCATCTTCCTCAGCAGCAACTTCAGGCACTCGGACCTTGTTCTTCTCAGCAGCTGGTATACTCCTGGTATTCCTCTTAGGTGCAGATTTGGCCTTGGAGGCAGCTTTGGGTGCTTCTTTGGGCTTTGATGATGTAGCCCCTGTCCTTATAGCATCACCCATCAGCTTCTGTGCCTTGGGTGCTGGTGCAGCAACCTCTTCTTCCTCCTCCTCTTCCATCATGGAAGGTTGTCCAACAACTCTGGCCATGGTCTTTCTGACCCTTTACTTTCTCTTCTTTCCTTCTGCAACTGGCTCCTTGGGATCAGGTTTCTCTGGTTCTTGTGTTAACCCTCTGACCTTTAGCATAGGTGTCCTCTTGGCAGGGACCTTCCTATTCAGTCCAGGCTTTGTGGTCTTAGCTGAGCCATACTCCTTTTTGAGCACTACTTTCTTGGAAGTAGCCTCATCTTCAGTTGCCACATAGTCCTCATCCTCTGAGTCTGAGGTTCTCTTCCTTCTGGCTCTTGTGGCTGCTTTGGGCAAATTGCTAGGAGTACTTCTGCTGCCTTCGTCTGAGGAACTGGAGGGACTAGTGCCCTCATTTATGTGAATCTGCTCTTCTTCCCTGTTCTGGCTGTCACTTTGGTCTGACATGTTGAGAACTCTGACTACTGACCCTGTGAATAGTTATAGATGAGATAGAATTGATGAGCACCACAAAATGCAGAGATTTTTTCCAAAAGAATGATTCAAAAACTTAGTTTTAGTTTTCCACAGAAAGCATTTCGGATCAACGGATTTTCAAACTCGGTGATACCGAAGCAGTTTTGGAACCTAAACTAGTGATCTCGGTCAGACCGAGTCACAGTTTGGTGGCACCGAGACTGCTAGGGTTTCACTGAGTCCTTAAATCGGTCACACCGATTAGCAATTCTCAGTCAGGCCGAGAGTTACTAGTGCAATGGCGTTAGGCGAATCGGTGGGAATGAGTTTTTCAACTCGGTGGGTCCAAGATGGTTTCGGCGGAAACCTAACCCTAAATTTTCAAATAGAATCTATTCTACGGATTGTTTTGACTAGATAGATGTGTTTCAATCGTGGCAAGAATCATAATGTACACAACATGCTGAGAATCAGATGAGGATAGCACTGTGATCGAGTTCATACCCTAATTCGGCGATGAACTCGCTACGACGGCAACGGCGGGGATGAATTTCGTTGACGGCGGCAGAGACCAGCGAAAGGAGGCGGCTGGCGACGAAGTCGATGATCCGGATACCTAGAAGGCAGAGCGTGCTATGCGCGGGCGAGAGGTTTGGAGAAAGTTTTCCAAAATTTTGCCCGTGTGTATATATAGCCTGACACTGTCGGTGTGACCAAGTTTAACAACTCAGTGGCACCGAGATGCATAACTGTTGACAGTTATAGCAAATCGGTGAGACCAAAAAGTTCGAATCGGTTGCACCGAGATTGAAAATCTAGATCGACTTAGTGATCTCGGTATGACCGAAATGGAAGAATCGGTCAGACCGAAACGCACAAAGAAGTTTTGGAAGTTTAAGTCTATGACGAATCAGGGACTCCGAGTGCTCCTGACACAGACTGGTTCGAATCTGACTTGATCAAATTTTGTGATGTAGCATGAATAGAGTTTGAGACAAGAAAAGCATAGATAGCTAGAGAAGGTTCTTAGGCATTCTTGTCCATCCACTTGGGAAAATAAAAAGAAACCAATCAATCAAAGCAACAAGTGGATGTCTTCGAATGGGTTAAATTTGCAACCAACATGCTCACACAATAAGATGGCAAATGAAATATGTGGCAAAGCATGCACAACCAATTCTAGCATCTATCAAACAATTGGCGATGACTAGGTCATCTATATATGAGTATATTGACTTAGTAGTCAAATGAGAACATTTGATCATAGGTCATACTCATCGTTTAAGCTCAAGTGGGGTTACCAGTTTTACATAATGCATTGATGTGTTCACATCATTAGAGTTGCTTTGACTCAATTCTTAGAGTTCAGCTCCCCTAGATGTGAGATCCCCCCTTAGAGGGATGAACTAACCTTGGGTTTTGTCGATGATGACTTCATGTAGGTGTTGAAGATGTGGATGCTTAATGTTGATGTAGATCATTTGGAGCAATCCTTTGGAGTGAGTTGCACTTTCAATACCTACATGGGTTAGTCCCACAAGGAACAAACAAGTATATCCATAGACATAGAGTGATGCACACACAAGATGATGTCCATGAAAGCATTAGGTTACCTTGTCCATTGCCTTACCAACATGAGGGTTTGTGACTCGTTGAACTAGTGCAAGATATGGAAGTTGATTGCACTTGTCCTTGCCATAATGATATGAGTGAAGAATGTTGGCGGAGTCGCCCTCAAGAACTCTCTAGTTCTTCTTCTTAGGGATCCACATCATTTTGATGGGAATTCTTGGAGTTGTAGTTGTACTTGATGAAGTAGAACTTGACGTAGTCTTGGGAACCCACTTGACCAAGGCCTTAGGTGCTTCTTCAAATGCATCAATCTCCTCTTGAAGCTTGTCCTTGCCTTTGTTCTTGTGGTCTTGTGGTGGAAGATCATCTTGTGCTTGTGTTCCCTTGAAGGAAGTAGGATCATACTTCTCTTGTTGAGGAACAAACTTCGTCTTGGGGTATTGATCTTCTTCCCACTCGACTCCATTGGCATTGAACTTTCGTTCAAAACCAACACCTTGATTCTTCCGGTGCCTTCCTTGCTTGCATACAATTTCCTCGAATTGCTTACTCCCGGCAAGGCTTTTGTAAACACCTTTCTCTATAATTCCCTTCAATAAGATATTTTCTTGCTAAAGTGTAACTTGGCTAAGAGAATCATTAGTGGAATCAAGAGAACTACTAGAAGCAACAATATTGGATTCAGCATTATTATTGTTACTACTACTAGAGGAAGAATCCTTCTTGTTCTTGTTACTAGACTTGACTTGAGGCATGTAAGTAGATAAGAGTAAACGCTTGGCAATGTAAGAAGAACTTTTCTTGCGAAGATCATCATTGATTGCCTTTAAGAACTCATGCTCTTGCTCAAGATCGAGATTTTCAAAGCGTAACTTCTCATGAGTCCTCAAAAGTTCTCGATGATCCCCTAAGATAGTTTCATGAGCTAACTTAAGAGTGTTTAGTTCTTTAGTTAAAAGCTCAATCTTCTCCTTATCATTGTCATTCCTTTTATCTTGTTTAGCATGATTAATTGACGTTTCATCATAGTATTCATCACTAGAGTTGTCAATAAGTAAATCATCATCACCTAACAAGTCATCTTCATCACTATTGAAATCAACATACTCGGGATGAGTTACCTTGGGGCCTTTAGCCATGAAGCATCTTCCAATTCCTTCATTTGGTGAATCAAATATGTCGTAGAAGTTGGTAGACACAAGTGCTAGACCGGCAACACCTTCATCTTGAGTATGTTCGGAGTCGGAGTGATAGCTTCTCTCGGAGTGATGTTCAGAGTCGGAACCGGATACCCATTCAACAACATGAGCTTGATGTCTTTGTTTTGTGTAGCTCTTTGATGACTTGTCCTTCCTTTCCGAATCCTTGCTTCTCCGGGATGTTCTTCATTCATAACGATCATCTCTACTCCTTCTCTCTCTTGGCGGTGATTCTTCTCTTGGGAGAATCTTCTCTTCTTTTGTAGGGTGTCGTACACTCATTGGAATAGTGTCTGGGTCTCCCACAATTGTAGCAATTGCGCTCTCGACTGGAAGATCTTTTGTCATTGTAGGACCTTGACTTAGAGCTTCTTTCTTTGCTTCTACTTTTGTAGAATTTGTTGAAATTCTTCACCATTAATCTCAATTCTTCACTGAAGGTTTTTTTATCACTTGATGATGTAGGAGCTTCGCATGCGGCTTTGTAAGCACCACTTGACTTGTTGTGAAGTTCCTCTTTATCCTTGAGTGACATCTCATGAGCAACGATTCTACCAATGACTTCCGTTGGCTTGAGATTCCTGTAATTGGGCATCATTTGAATCAATGTGCACACGGTATCATACTTTCCATCCAATGCTCTTAGGATCTTCTTGATGATGAATCTGTCGGTCATCTCTTCACTTCCTAAGCCCGCAATCTCATTTGTGATAAGAGCAAGCCTAGAGTACATTTCAATGACACCTTCACCATCCTTCATTTTGAACTTGCAAGCTGACTTTGGAGCACATCCAACTTGGATTCCTTGACGGAGTCGGTACCTTCATGCATATCGATCAAAGTATCCCAAATTTCCTTTGCATTCTCAAGACGGCTGATTTTGTTGAATTCTTCAGGGCATAATCCGTTGAAGAGGATATCACAAGCTTGAGCGTTGTATTGCAGCATCTTCAATTCATCCGCACTAGCTTCACGGTTTGGTTCCCTCCCATCAAAGAATTCACCTTGCAAGCCAATACACACAATAGCCCAAACGACGGGGTTATGTCCGAGAATATGCATTTTCATCTTATGCTTCCAACTATAAAAATTAGTACCATCAAAGTAAGGACCTCTACGGTGATAATTTCCCTCGCTAGACGCCATACTCTCCTAGGTTGTGAAACCAAGGCTATGACCACCAAAAGCTATGGAAATCAAAGAAAATGGAGACCAAAGCTTTGATACCACTTGTAGGACCTTGAATTATGTCTAGAGGGGGGGTGATTAGACTACTTGAACAATTAAAACTTAACCTTTTCCCAATTTTAGTCTTTGGCAGATTTTAGCTATCTTTGCACAAGTCAAGCAATCTTCACACAATTCAAGCAAGCATGCAAAGAGTATATGAGCAGTGGAAATTAAAGCATGCAACTTGCAAGAATGTAAAGGGAAGGGTTTGGAGATTTCAAACGCAATTTGAATACACGGTGATTTTTGAGCCGTGGTTCCGATAGGTGGTGCTATCGTACATCCACGTTGATGGAGACTTCAACCCACGAAGGGTAACGGTTGTGCGAGTCCACGGAGGGATCCACCTAAGAAGGGTCCACGAAGAAGCAACCTTGTCTATCCCACCATGATCGTCTCCCATGAAGGACTTGCCTCACTAGCGGTGGATCTTCATGAAGTAGGCGATCTCCTTGCCCTTACAAACTCCTTGGTTCAACTCCACAATCTTGTCGGAGGCTCCCAAGTGACACTGATACGTATCCGGCGTATCTACTTTTCCAAACACTTTTGCCCTTGTTTTGGACTCTAACTTGTATGATTTGAATGGAACTAACCCGGACTAACGTTGTTTTCAGCAGAATTGCCATGGTGTTGTTTTTGTGCAGAAAATAAAAGTTCTCGGAACGACCTGAAACTCCACGGAATATCTTAGGATAATTAATAAAAAATCCTCGCAAAAGTTGAAGACCAGGGGGCCCACACCCTGTCCATGAGGGTGGGGGGCGCCCCCCCTGGGCGCGCCCCCTACCTCGTGGGCCCCCTGGTGGCCCTCCAACGCCAACTCCAACTCCATATATTGGCTTTCGGGGAGAAAAAAATCAGAGAGAAGAAATCATCGCGTTTTACAATACGGAGCCGCCGCCAAGCCCTAATCTCTCTCGGGAGGGCTGATCTGGAGTCCGTTCGGGGCTCCGGAGAGGGGAATTTGTCGCCGTCGTCATCATCAACCATCCTCGATCACCAATTTCATGATGCTCACTGCCGTGCATGAGTACTTCCATCGTAGGCTTGCTGGACGGTGATAGGTTGGATGAGATTTATCATGTAATCGAGTTAGTTTTGTTAGGGTTTGATCCCTAGTATCCACTATGTTCTGAGATTGATGTTGCTATGACTTTGCTATGCTTAATGCTTGTCACTAGGGCCCGAGTGCCATGATTTCAGATCTGAACCTATTATGTTTTCATGAATATATGTGAGTTCTTGATCCTATCTTGCAAGTCTATAGTCACCTACTATGTGTTATGATCCGGCAACCCTGAAGTGACAATAATCGGGACCACTCCCGGTGATGACCATAGTTTGAGGAGTTCATGTATTCACTATGTGCTAATGCTTTGTTCCGGTTCTCTATTAAAAGGAGGCCTTAATATCCCTTAGTTTCCAATAGGACCCTGCTGCCACGGGAGGGTAGGACAAAAGATGTCATGCAAGTTCTTTTCCATAAGCACGTATGACTATATTCGGAATACATGCCTATATTACATTGATGAACTGGAGCTAGTTCTGTGTCACCCTATGTTATGACTGTTACATGACGAACCACATCCGGCATAATTATCCATCATTGATCTGATGCCTACGAGTTTTCCATATACTGGTTCTCGCTTATTTACTTTTCCGTTGTTACTGTTACAATCACTCAAACTACCAAAAACATTACTTTTTGCTGTCGTTACTTTTGTTACCGTTACCACCACTATCATATTACTTTGCTACTAAACACTTTGCTGCAGATACTAAGTTTCCAGGTGTGGTTGAATTGACAACTCAACTGCTAATACTTGAGAATATTCTTTGGCTCCCCTTGTATCGAATCAACAAATTTGGGTTAAATACTCTACCCTCGAAAACTGTTGCGATCCCCTATACTTGTGGGTTATCAGACACCTAGCCAATCTAGGAGACACCACTCTCCAAGAAGTAACAAATGGTGTGTTGATGATGAAGTCCTTTCTCTTCTGCTTCAAATGATAGTCTCCCCAACACTCAACTCTCTCTCATAGGATTTGGATCTGGTGGAAAGAAGATTTGAGTGGAAAGCAACTTGGGGAAGGCTAGAGATCAAGATTCATATGGTAGGAATGGAATATCTTGGCCTCAACACATGAGTAGGTAGTTCTCTCTCAGAAATGGTAAGTTGGAAGTGTAGGTTTGTTCTGATGGCTCTTTCCACGAATGAAGAGGACGTGGAGGGGTATAGATAGCCTCCACACAAAATCTAACCATTACACACAATTTACCAATCTCGATGGGACCGAATCTACAAACTCGGTCGGACCGATTCAGTAAACCTAATGACCGTTAGTGATTTCGGTGGGACCGACATGCAACTCGGTGGGACCGATATGGTTAGGGTTAGGGCATAACTTAATCTCGGTGAGACCGATTACACAAACTCGATGAGACCGATTTTGGTAATTAGCTAACCAGAGAGTTGGTCAGGTAAACTCGGTGGGACCGATTTGCTCTTTTCGGTGAGACCGAAATGTTACGAAAGGGAAACAGATAGTTTACATTGCAATCTCGGTGGGACCGATCGCTCACTTCGGTTAGACCGAAACGTTATGAAGGGAAACAGAGAGATTACAGTCCCATCTTGGTGAGACCGAGATCCCTATCGGTGAGATCGATTTTCCTAGGGTTTGTAGCAGTGGCTATGACATTTGAACTCGGTGGCGGCGGATAGAAAGAATCGTTGGGACCGATTTTGACTTTAGGTTTAGGTCATATATATGTGGATATGAGAAAGTAGTTGAGTGTTTTTGGAGCATATCACTAAGCACTTGAAGCAAGAAACACATTAAGCAGCACCTCATCCCTCCTTGATTGTATTGGCTTTTCCTATAGACTCAATGTGATATTGGATCACTAAAATATAAAATGTAGAGTCTTGAGCTTTTGAGCTTGAGCCAATCCTTTTGTCCTTAATGTTTTGAGGGATCCACTTTCATCATCCATGCCATGCCATTCATTGAGCTTTCCTGAAATATTTGTCTTGGAATAGTATTAGCTCAATGAGCTATATGTTGTTATGAATTACCAAAACCACCTAGGGATAGTTGCAGTTTCACAAACTCAGGAAGGCCCGTCTAAATTGGGTCCGGAAGGGGAACGTCCTCTACATAAAACCACTCCGAGGGCGAGTCTTCGGATGTCTTCTTTGGAGTACCGGACAAGTATCCGGTCTCGGCGACGCGCCATATTTCGGCTCCGCCCACTTGATATATTGATCCCTCCTGATTACGAGGGACGAGGCAGAACAACCCCTTCTATAGCTAGAAATGAGCCTCGCAACCTAGAAATAGCTCACAAAGGGCGACATAACCTGCGATGTGCAGTATGGAGGCATGGGTGAAGTTATGCAGCCGGAGGCCGTAATGCTCCAGGAGCCCGCGGAGGAATGGATGGATTGGAAGTCCAAGGCCCCTCAGCAAGTAAGGGACAAGGCATACTCTCTCCCCCCTGGATGGGTTGGGGAAGCTCTCTGCTTGCTCCCCGCCATTGTAGGTGGCTAGTCCGGCTCAGACGGGGACAAGGTATGCAGGCAGGAGAAACCCCTGGGTCTGCAGCTCCACCAGCCGACTGTGGGATACGACTCACTTTACCCAATCGCCTGGCTTTGCGCTAGGGGGGCAAGAGGAGGAGCTGCGGTGGCCGGCCATGATGGAATGGTTTTCACGGGCACGCTATAATGAATCCTTGCTTAGGGAAGATGGCGTGATTCGCATCTGAGGATCCCCGTCTCTTTAATAGATGATTTACTAACATGCTCAGGGTGGCAGATGTAAAAATGCTCTGACTTCTCGCATTCGCTCGACACGTGGAAACTGCCATTATTAGGGCACATAAGCCAAGGAGTGCAACATTAACGGGAAGCCGGACACTGCTTGTTACAACAGCTACTCAGGGATTTTTGAGAAGAACCCACCTTGCAATGCCGAAGATAATCTGCGCGTCGGACTCATCGTCATTGAAGCCTGGTTCAGGGGCTACTGAGGGAGTCCTGGATTAGGGGGTCCTCGGACGGACGGACTATATACTTTGTCCGGACTGTTGGACTATGAAGATACAAGATTGAAGGCTTCGTCCCGTGTCCGGGTGGGACTCTCCTTTGCGTGGAAGGCAAGCTTGGCGATTCGGGTGTGTAGATCTCCTTCTCTGTAACCGACTCTGTGTAACCCTAGCCCCCTCCGGTGTCTATATAAACTGGAGGGTTTAGTCCGTAGGACAAGAACAATCATAATCATAGGCTAGCTTCTAGGGTTTAGCCTCTACGATCTCGTGGTAGATCAACTCTTGTAATACTCATATCATCAAGATCAATCAAGCAGGAAGTAGGGTATTACCTCCATCGAGAGGGCCCGAACCTGGGTAAACATCGTGTCCCCCGCCTCCTGTTACCATTAGCCTTAGACGCACAGTTCGGGACCCCCCTACCCGAGATCCGCCGGTTTTGACACCAACACCAGGCCTGATGGCCATCTTCTTGTGTAGGAGCACGACCCCTTGATCCATATATCGATCTGGTCTGACCGGCTCTACTTTCCAGGTCTTGTCGTAAGTGGTAAGTGTATCCTGTAGCCGATGTCTCTCTGCCTTTACGGCGGGGTGGTGCAGGCTGGTTTTCGGCTTGAGTTGCCGGTCTGTCCCGACCACGCGGTGGTCGATCAGGTCTATCGTCGTCCTTACACCTTGGGGGTATTGGCTCCAAGGCCTCATGGTAGCAGCTGGCACTTTGGGTAACTCTTGGTTGGGCGCTCGAGTCCGTATTCCTTGGCTGCTAGGACATTAGTCCATCTGTCATTGAGCAGGTCCTGATCAGCTTGAAGCTGCTGCTACTTCTTTTTCAGGCTTCTTGCTGTGGCAATTAGCATGTGCTTGAAGCACTCTAGTTCGAGGGGATCCTCTGGCACGATAAACTCTTCGTCACCGAGGCTATTGTCCTCTTCAGAGGTCGGTAGGTAATTACTATCCTCTGAGCCCTCGTCCTTAATAGGATCATCAGGGTTGAATTTCCCATCCTCTAAGTTTTCCTGTTCGAATGTTTGTTCGATAGGGGCTACTTGGTCTTCGGCGTTTTCCAGAGTATTATTTGTTGGAAATATGCCCTAGAGGCAATAATAAATTAGTTATTATTATATTTCCTTGTTCATGATAATCGTTTATTATCCATGCTATAATTGTATTGATAGGAAACTCAGATACTTGTGTGGATACATAGACAACACCATGTCCCTAGTAAGCCTCTAGTTGACTAGCTCGTTGATCAATAGATGGTTACGGTTTCCTGACCATGGACATTGGATGTCGTTGATAACGGGATCACATCATTAGGATAATGATGTGATGGACAAAGACCCAATCCTAAGCCTAGCACAAGATCATGTAGTTCATATGCTAAAGCTTTTCTAATGTCAAGTATCATTTCCTTAGACCATGAGATTGTGCAACTCCCGGATACCGTAGGAGTGCTTTGGGTGTACCAAACGTCACAATGTAACTGGGTGACTATAAAGGTGCACTACGGGTATCTCCGAAAGTGTCTGTTGGGTTGGCACGAATCGAGACTGGGATTTGTCACTCCGTGTGATGGAGAGGTATCTCTGGGCCCACTCGGTAGGACATCATCATAATGTGCACAATGTGATCAAGGAGTTTACCACGGGATGATGTGTTACGGAACGAGTAAAGAGACTTGCCGGTAACGAGATTGAACAAGGTATCGGGATACCGACGATCGAATCTCGGGCTAGTATCGTACCGCTAGACAAAGGGAATTGTATACGGGATTGATTAAGTCCTTGACATCGTGGTTCATCCGATGAGATCATCGTGGAACATGTGGGAGCCAACATGGGTATCCAGATCCCGCTGTTGGTTATTGACCGGAGAGTCATCTCGGTCATGTCTACATGTCTCCCGAACCCGTAGGGTCTACACACTTAAGGTTCGGTGACGCTAGGGTTATAGAGATATTAGTATGCGGTAACCCAAATGTTGTTCGGAGTCCCGGATGAGATCCCGGACATCACGAGGAGTTCCAGAATGGTCCGGAGGTAAAGAATTATATATAGGAAGTCCTGTTTCGGCCATCGAGACAAGTTTCGGGGTCATCGGTATTGTACCGGGACCACCGGAAGGGTCCCGGGGGCCCACCGGGTGGGGCCACCTGCCGCGGGGGGCCACATGGGCTGTAGGGGGTGCACCTTGGCCTATATGGGCCAAGGGCACCAGCCCCTAGAGGCCCATGCGCCAAGAGAAGAGGAAAAGGGGAGAGTCCTAAAGGGGGAAGGCACCTCCGAGGTGCCTTGGGGAGGATGGACTCCTCCCCCCCCCCCCCCCCTTGGCCGCACCCTTCCTTGGAGGAAGGGGCAAGGGCTGCGCCTCCCCCTCTCCCTTGGCCCTATATATAGTGGGGGAAAAGGAGGAGCAAACATACCTAAGGCCTGGCGCCTCCCTCTCCCTCCCGTGACACATCTCCCTCCTCCCGCAGCGCTTGGCGAAGCCCTGTTGGAATCCCGCTACTTCCACCACGCCGTCGTGCTGCTGGATCTCCATCAACCTCTCCCTCCTCCTTGCTGGATCAAGGCGTGGGAGACGTCTCCGTTCCGTACGTGTGTTGAACGCGGAGGTGCCGTCCGTTCGGCGCTAGGATCATCGGTGATTTGGATCACGACGAGTACGACTCCATCAACCCCGTTCTCTTGAACGCTTCCGCGCGCGATCTACAAGGGTATGTAGATCCACTCCTCCCTCGTTGCTAGATGACTCCATAGATTTATCTTGGTGACACGTAGGAAAATTTTGAATTTATGCTACGTTCCCCAACAGTGGCATCAGAGCCAGGTCTATGCGTAGTTTCTATGCACGAGTAGAACACAAAGTAGTTGTGGGCGTTGATTTTGTTCAATATGCTTGCCGTTACTAGTCTTATCTTGATTCGGCGGCATCGTGGGATGAAGCGGCCCGGACCAACCTTACACGTACTCTTACGTGAGACCGGTTCCACCGACAAACATGCACTAGTTGCATAAGGTGGCTGGCGGGTGTCTGTCTCTCCCACTTTAGTCGGATCGGATTCGATGAAAAGGGTCCTTATGAAGGGTAAATAGCAATTGGCATATCACGTTGTGGTCTTTGCGTAGGTAAGAAACGTTCTTGCTAGAAACTCATAGCAGCCACGTAAAACATGCAAACAACAATTAGAGGACGTCTAACTTGTTTTTGCAGGGTATGCTATGTGATGTGATATGGCCAAAGGATGTGATGAATGATATATGTGATGTATGAGATTGATCATGTTCTTGTAATAGGAATCACGACTTGCATGTCGATGAGTATGACAACCGGCAGGAGCCATAGGAGTTGTCTTTATTTATTTATGACCTGCGTGTCAACTTAAACGTCATGTAATTACTTTACTTTATTGCTAACCGTTAGCCATAGTAGTAGAAGTAATAGTTGGCGAGGCAACTTCATGAAGACACGATGATGAAGATCATGATGATGGAGATCATGGTGTCATGCCGGTGACGATGATGATCATGGAGCCCCGAAGATGGAGATCAAAAGGAGCAAAGTGATGGTGGCCATATCATGTCACTATTTGATTGCATGTGATGTTTATCATGTTTATACATCTTATTTGCTTAGAACGACGGTAGTAAATAAGATGATCCCTCATTAAAATTTCAAGAAAGTGTTCCCCCTAACTGTGCACCGTTGCGACAGTTCGTGTTTCGAAGCACCACGTGATGATCGGGTGTTAGATTCTAACGTTCACATACAACGGGTGTAAGACAGATTTACACATGCAAACACTTAGGGTTAACTTGACGAGCCTAGCATGTACAGACATGGCCTCGGAACACAGAAGACCGAAAGGTCGAGCATGAGTCGTATGGTAGATATGATCAACATGAAGATGTTCACCGATGATGACTAGTCCGTCTCACGTGATGATCGGACACGGCCTAGTTGACTCGGATCATCTAATCACTTAGATGACTAGAGGGATGTCTATCTGAGTGGGAGTTCATAAGATGAACTTAATTATCCTGAACATAGTCAAAAGGTCTTCGCAAATTATGTCGTAGCTCGCGCTTCAGTTCTACTGTTTAGATATGTTCCAAGAGAAAATTTAGTTGAAAGTTGATAGTAGCAATTATGCGGACTAGGTCCGTAAACTGAGGATTGTCCTCATTGCTTCTTAGAAGGCTTATGTCCTTAATGCACCGCTCAGTGTGCTGAACCTTGAATGTTTGTCTGTGGATGTTGCGAACATCTACATACACGTTTTGATAACTACATGATAGTTCAGTTAAACGGTTGAGGCACCAAAGACGTTTTTGAAACGTCGCGAAACATATGAGATGTTTTGAGGGCTGAAATTGGGATTTCAGGCTCGTGCCCACGTCAAGAGGTATAAGACCTCCGACGATTTTCTTAGCCTACAAACTAAGGGAGAAAAGCTCAATTGTTGAGCTTGTGCTCAGATTGTCTGAGTACAACAATCATTTGAATCGAGTGGGAGTTGATCTTCCAGATGAGATAGTGATGTTTCTCCGAAGTCATTACCACCAAGCTGCTAGAGCTTCGTGATGAACTATAATATATCAGGGACATATATGATGATCCTTGAGATATTCGCGATGTTTGACACCACAAAAGTAGAAATCAAGAAGGAGCATCAATTGTTGATGGTTGGTGAAACCACTAGTTTCAAGAAGGGCAAGGGCAAGAAGGGATACTTCACGAAACTGCAAATCAGCTGCTGCTCTAGTGAAGAAACCCAAGGTTGAACCCAAACCCGAGACTAAGTGCTTCTGTAATAAGGGGAACAGCCACTGGAGCAGAATTACCCTAGATACTTGGTAGATGAGAAGGCTGGCAAGGTCGATAGAAGTATATTGGATATACATTGTGTTAATGTGTACTTTACTAGTACTCCTAGTAGCACCATGGTATTAGATACCGGTTTGGTTGCTAAGTGTCAGTAACTCGAAATAACAGCTACGGAATAAACGGAGACTAGCTAAAGGTGAGCTGACGATATGTGTTGGAAGTGTTTCCAATGTTGATATGATCAAAGCATCGCACGCTCCCTCTACCATCGATATTGGTGTTTGCGTTGAGCATAGACATGATTGGATTATGTCTATCGCAATACGGTTATTCATTTTAAGGAGAATAATCGTTACTCTGTTTATTTGAATAATACCTTCAAATGGTCTTACACCTGAAATGAATGGTTTATTGAATCTCGATCGTAGTGATACACATGTTCATGCCAAAAGATAGTAATGATAGTACCACCTACTTGTGGCACTGCTACTTAAGTCATATCGGTATAAAACGCATGAAGAAGCTCCATGTTGATGGATCTTTGGACTCACTCATTTTTGAAAGGATTGAGACATGCAAACCATGTTTGTTGGTAGATATGCATGAAGAAACTCTATACAAATGGATCGTTTGGACTCACTTGATTTTGAATCACTTGAGACATGCAAATCATACCACATGGGCAAGATGACTGAAAGCCTCGTTTTCAGTAAAATGGAACTAGCAAGCAACTTGTTGGAAGTAATACATTTTGATGTGTGCAATCCAATGAGTGCTGAGGCATGTAGTGGATATCGTTATGTTCTTACTTCACAGATGATTTGAGTAGATGTTGAGTATATTTACTTGATGAATCACGAGTCTGAATTATTGAAAGGTTCAAGTAATTTCAGGGTGAAGTTGAAAGATCGTCGTGACAAGAGGATAAAAGATCTATGATATGATCATAGAGATGAATATCTGAATTACGAGTTTGGCACAGAATTAAGACATTGTGGAAATTGTTTCACAACTGATACAGCCTGGAACACCATAGTGTGATGGTGTGTCCGAACATCATAACTGCACCCTATTGGATATGATGCATACCATGATGTTTCTTATCAAATTACCACGATAGTTTATGGGTTAGGCATTAGAGACAACCACATTCACTTTAAATAGGGCACCACGTAATTCCGATGATATGACACCATATGAACTATGGTTTAGAGAAACCTAAGCTGTCATTTCTTAAAAGTTTGGGGCTGCGACTCTTATGTGAAAAAGTTTCAGGCTGATAAGCTCGAACCCAAAGCGGATAAATGCATCTTCATAGGACACCCAAAACAGTTGGGTATTCCTCTTGTCTCAGATCCGAAAGCAATAAGGGATTGTTTCTAGAATCGGGTCCTTTCTCGAGGAAAAGTTTCTCTCGAAAGAATTGAGTGGGAGGATGGTGGAGACTTGATGAGGTTATTGAACCGTCACTTCAACTAGTGTATAGCAGGGCACAAAGAGTTGTTCATGTGGCACCTACACCAATTGAAGTGGAAGCTTATGATATTGATCATGAAACTTCGATCATGTCACTACCAAACCTCGTGGGATGACAAGGATGCGTACTACTTCAGAGTGGTACGTAATCCTATCTTGGAAGTCATGTTGCTGGACAACAATGAACCTACGAGCCATGGAGAAGCGATGGTGGGCCTGGATTCCGATAAATGGCTCGAGGCCATAAAATCCGAGAGAGGATCCATATATGAAAACAAAGGGTAGACTTTGGAAGAACTACTTGATGGTCGTAAGGCTGTTAGGTACATATGGATTTTAAAAGGAAGACGGACGATGATGGTAAATGTCACCATTAAGAAAGCTCGACTTGTTGTTAAGATGTTTCCCGACAAGTTCAAGGAGTTGACTACGATGAGACTTTCTCACTCGTAGCGACGCTAAGAGTCTGTTGGAATTATATTAGCGATTACTGCATTATTTATGAAATCTTGTAGATAGGATGTCAAAACATTGTTTCCTCGACGATTTTCTTGAGGAAAGGTTGTATGTGATACAACCGGAAGGTTTTGTCAATCCTGAAAGATGCTAATAAGTATGCAAAGCTCCAGCAATCCTTCTAGGGACTGGAGTAAGCATCTTGGAGTTGGAATGTATGCTTTGATGATGATCAAAGATTTTGGGTGTATACAAAGTTTATGAGAAACTTGTATTTCCAAAGAAGTGAGTGGGAGCACTATAGAATTTCTGATGAGTATATGTTGTTGACATATTATGGATCAGAAATGACGTAGAATTTCTGGAAAGCATGTAGGGTTATTTGGAAAGTATTTTTCAATGGAAAGCCTGGATTAAGCTACTTGAACATTGAGCATCAAGATCTATAAGGATAGATCAAAACGCTTAATGGTACTTTCAAATGAGCACATACCTTGACATGATCTTGAAGGTGTTCAAGATGGATCAGTCAAAGAAGGAGTTCTTGCCTGAGTTGTAAGGTATGAAGTTAAGACTTAAAGCTCGACCACGGCAGAATAGAGAGAAAGGACGAAGGTCGTCCCCTATGCTTAAGACATAGGCTCTACAGTATGCTATGCTGTGTACCGCACCTGAAGTGTGCCTTGCCATGAGTCAGTCAAGGGGTACAAGAGTGATCCAAGAATGGATCACAGGACAGCGGTCAAAGTTGTCCTTAGTAACTAGTGGACTAAGGAATTTTCTCGATTATGGAGGTGGTAAAAGAGTTCGTCGTAAAGGGTTACGTCGATGCAAGCTTAACACCTATTCGGATAGCTCTGAGTAGAGATACCGGATACGTATAATGGAGCAGCAATTTAGAAATAGCTCCAAGTAGAACAGTTATTTGGAATAGCTCCAAATAGAACGTGGTAGCTGCATCTACAAGATGACATAGAGATTTGCGAAGTACATACGGATCTGAAAGATTCAAACCCGTTGACTAAAACCTCTCTCACAAACAACATGATCAAACCTAGAACTCATTGAGTGTTAATCACATAGTGATGTGAGCTAGACTACTGACTCTAGTAAACTCTTGGGTGTTAGTCACATGGCGATATGACCTGTGAGTGTTAATCACATGGCGATGTGAACTAGATTATTGACTCTAGTGCAAGTGGGAGACTGTTGGAAATATGCCCTAGAGGCAATAATAAATTAGTTATTATTATATTTCCTTGTTCATGATAATCGTTTATTATCCATGCTATAATTGTATTGATAGGAAACTCAGATACTTGTGTGGATACATAGACGACACCATGTCCCTAGTAAGCCTCTAGTTGACTAGCTCGTTGATCAATAGATGGTTACGGTTTCCTGACCATGGACATTGGATGTCGTTGATAACGGGATCACATCATTAGGAGAATGATGTGATGGACAAAGACCCAATCCTAAGCCTAGCACAAGATCATGTAGTTCATATGCTAAAGCTTTTCTAATGTCAAGTATCATTTCCTTAGACCATGAGATTGTGCAACTCCCGAATACCGTAGGATTGCTTTGGGTGTACCAAACGTCACAACGTAACTGGGTGACTATAAAGGTGCACTACGGGTATCTCCGAAAGTGTATGTTGGGTTGGCACGAATCGAGACTGGGATTTGTCACTCCGTGTGACGGAGAGGTATCTCTAGGCCCACTCGGTAGGACATCATCATAATGTGCACAATGTGATCAAGGAGTTTATCACGGGATGATGTGTTACGGAACGAGTAAAGAGACTTGCCGGTAACGAGATTGAACAAGGTATCGGGATACCGACGATCGAATCTCGGGCTAGTATCGTACCGCTAGACAAAGGGAATTGTATACGGGATTGATTAAGTCCTTGACATCGTGGTTCATCCGATGAGATCATCGTGGAACATGTGGGAGCCAACATGGGTATCCAGATCCCGCTGTTGGTTATTGACCGGAGAGTCATCTCGGTCATGTCTACATGTCTCCCGAACCCGTAGGGTCTACACACTTAAGGTTCGGTGACGCTAGGGTTATAGAGATATTAGTATGCGGTAACCCGAATGTTGTTCGGAGTCCCGGATGAGATCCCGGACGTCACGAGGAGTTCCGGAATGGTCCGGAGGTAAAGAATTATATATAGGAAGTCCTGT
This sequence comes from Triticum timopheevii, assembly GCA_963921465.1. Classification (NCBI taxonomy): domain Eukaryota; kingdom Viridiplantae; phylum Streptophyta; class Magnoliopsida; order Poales; family Poaceae; genus Triticum; species Triticum timopheevii. The sequence continues at coordinate 502,999,063 of OY997272.1, forward strand.
TTCGGCCATCGGGACAAGTTTCGGGGTCATCGGTATTGTACCGGGACCACCGGAAGGGTCCCGGGGGCCCACCGGGTGGGGCCACCTGCCCCGGGGGGCCACATGGGCTGTAGGGGGTGCGCCTTGGCCTATATGGGCCAAGGGCACCAGCCCCTAGAGGCCCATGCGCCAAGAGAAGAGGAAAAGGGGAGAGTCCTAAAGGGGGAAGGCACCTCCGAGGTGCCTTGGGGAGGATGGACTCCTCCCCCCCCCCCTTGGCCGCACCATTCCTTGGAGGAAGGGGCAAGGGCTGCGCCTCCCCCTCTCCCTTGGCCCTATATATAGTGGGGAAAAAGGAGGAGCAAACATACCTAAGGCCTGGCGCCTCCCTCTCCCTCCCGTGACACATCTCCCTCCTCCCGCAGCGCTTGGCGAAGCCCTGTTGGAATCCCGCTACTTCCACCACGCCGTCGTGCTGCTGGATCTCCATCAACCTCTCCCTCCTCCTTGCTGGATCAAGGCGTGGGAGACGTCTCCGTTCCGTACGTGTGTTGAACGCGGAGGTGCCGTCCGTTCGGCGCTAGGATCATCGGTGATTTGGATCACGACGAGTACGACTCCATCAACCCCGTTCTCTTGAACGCTTCCGCGCGCGATCTACAAGGGTATGTAGATCCACTCCTCCCTCGTTGCTAGATGACTCCATAGATTGATCTTGGTGACACGTAGGAAAATTTTGAATTTATGCTACGTTCCCCAACATTATTGTCTCCGGTGCCGGTATTGCTGTCTTTTTCATGACGTGGTTTCGAGCGGCATCATTGACGCCGGCGCTTTGGTGGTGCCTTAGAAGGCTTGTCCTCATCTGGATCTTTACCACCGTCGTCCTCATCTTCTTTGGGTGTGCCCACCATGTATACGTCATATGTGGAAGTAGTCGTCCAGCGTCCAGTGACCGGCGAGTTCTGGCTTTGTATGTCTCCGGCATCGTTGTCCATACCGTCAATGTCTTCAAAGTTATAGAAGAGGGTGTAGGTTAAGTCCTCGGTAGTGGCTATGAAGTGGGTGGTGGGTGGGATGTAAAATTCCCTGCTCTCAACCCCTGGTATGGGCTGGGCATAGTTTGGCAGCGATCCTTCTGTAATAGCGAGAGATCGCATAAGGTCCAGGGCCTCGTCTAGGAGCAAGGTCCGGATGGGAAAGCGAGAGTACAATGAGTTGGGCGGGGCAGAAGTTCGCTGGCCGAACTCACATAATGTGGACCTAGAAAGTTCGGAGATAGTGTCCGGAGGCGAGTCCGGTTTCACAATGGTGAGGGGAGCCTGGTGTAACTCCGGGCCTGCCGGTGAGGCGATGCCCTCTGGTTCTCCGGTGACCGGCTCTATAGCCTTCGAGAGTCCGGCGGGCTCTAAACTCCCGTCTTCGGATCTGGTGATGCGCTCCGGATCTAAGGCCAGAGCGATGGTTGGTGGCGCGAACCCTTGGAAGATCGAGTCTCCTTGAATATTAGTGACATAGCTCTGATTTCCAAAATTGATCTAACGACCGGGGGCGTAGCTGTCGATCTGCTCCAGCTGGCCAATCGAGTTGGCCCGCAGTGCGAAGCCGCCGAATACGAAGATCTGGCCGGGGAGGAAAGTATCCCTCATGGCGGTGTTGTGGATGATTGATGGAGCCATCGAGCCTTCTAGCAACGGCACAGAGGAACTCTCAATGAAAGCACCAATGTCGGTGTCAAAACCGGCAGATCTCGGGTAGGGGGTCCCGAACTGTGCGTTTGAGGATCGAAGGTAACAGGAGGCAGGGACATAATGTTTTACCTAGGTTCGGGCCCTCTTGATGGAGGTAATACCCTACTTCCTGCTTGATTGACCTTGATGAGTATAGGGGTTACAGGAGTTGATCTACCTCGAGATCATAAGGACTAAACCCTAGAAGTCTAGCCTGTATGATTGTGATCGTCCCTCTACGGACTAAACCCTCCAGTTTATATAGACACGGGAGGGGCCTAGGGTTGTACAAGGTCGGTTTATAGAGAAAGGAATACATAATCCAAACGCCAAGCTTGCCATCCACGCAAAGGAGAGTCCCATCCGGATACGGGGGAGGGCCTTCTATATTGTATCTTCATAGCCCATCAGTCTGACCCAAGTCACATAGGCCGGCTCCTCAAGGACCCCATAGTCCAGGATTCCCTCACCAGGGGGCCCTGGCGCGCCCTGTGGGTTGTGCCCCCCTCGGGGTACCCCCCAGGTGCAGCTCTGGCCCGTTGGGTTCCTTCTGGTCCATAAAAAATCATCGTAAATCGTCGCGGTGTTTGGACTCCGTTTGATATTGATTTCCTACGATGTAAAAAACAAGCAAAAGACAGCAACCGGCACTGGGCACTAGGTCAATAAGTTAGTCCCAAAAAATGATATAAAGTTGCTATAAAATGATTGTAAAACATCCAATAATGATAATATACTAGTGGACCCGTTGCGCCAAATGGCGCAGAGACCTACTGATCCCATGTTAGCGATGAAAAGAAATCCATGGTTTAGTTGATTTTGTTATGGGCAATCACATAAAACAACAAAGTTTATCTCTCTTAGTTGGGAAAAGCGGGAACATGATGTCTACAATAGATGTATATACACATTTAAATTTAGTAGCATAGAACAAATCTAATCCCATTTAGTATGAAACTAAGGTATTTTGTTGTCTATAATCAGATGCATATAGACATTTTAATTTGGTAGCACACGGTCCCATTCAAAGTTATGCCGCCGGAAATACGTGTATCTTTTTTAATCCATATGTGCATGTAGAAAAAACATGTATTAGTTGTTTTACTTGTGAGCAAGCACATACAGTAACAAATTTCACCCCCTTTGATAAAATAAAAGGTATAGGTTTGTTGTCTACAATATGATGTACATGCACATTTTACTTTGGTAGCGGCGAGTCTTATTCAAATCCACATCGCATTCAAAATATATGTATTTTCAATAATCTTTTATTTGAGCAAGCACTCTGCTGTAAAAATTTAGACCCTTTTATATAAAAATTAGTGCATATCTTTTTGCCTAAGAATATACGCATACTTAACACCATGTATGAAATCAGTTAATGAGGCCTTATACTATTTTAAAAAGAGTAGTGTTTCTATCAATTTGTTTCCATATGTTTGAAAAAAAAAGTATTTATGTGCCACTTCACCGCATGTATATTTCAAAGCAGTCGTATGGCAGCCAGTTTGGCCCATGAATGGAGCAACATATTTATCCCTTCTTCCTCAACACTTATTTATCCCTTCTTCCACAGCAGCTTCGTTCAGTCAGAGAGAAAACTCCTTAGTAGTACTCCCATCATCTCAATAATTGGGATGGATATCATCCACTACAATGAAGAACAACAACATTTATGTATATCTTGAACAATAAAAAGGTCATTTACAGTACATTTGGTCAAGCAGCCAATTTGCAAAAGAATAATAACATTTCTCTATATCTCGAATTCCACATATAGGATTATTAATATCTTAACTTGTATGGATGGCTTCACTCGTAATAATACATATGCCTTCTGTTTATTTGCTTGACAAAATGTCCGTCAGACGTATCAATCAAATAGTAAGAAGTGGGGAGTATTTCAAACCGAGACTAAGAATTAATCCTAACTACATGAAGCGCAGTAGCTTTAAAGTCTCTGAATTATTTTGCTTCTACTCCACCAGGAAAGTGCAGGGCTTCAAGAACCAAAAGACACCACTCGAGCTTTCTTCGGACTCATAAGCCATGTTGTTGTTTATATCCCCAAAAGGTTGCCTCTTAGCATCTCTGTTATTCTCATTAGCATCTCTATTTACCATAATGGTGTTGCTTGGAAAATTCACAATACAATGCACAACGGAATTAGTGCCACATGTTGATGCCACTAATTAAAAAAACACCCTTAAGAAGAACAATCAACTGAACCTTGAATGCAAGTAGGCCTAGAGCTAGAAAACAGTACATCATATTACTAAGCAAAAGCAAGTAGAAATATCAAATTGAGAGGCAGAACTATTTGAAAACCAAAATTTAGGCCAAGTAAAACATAAACATCAGGGATTTTCTTGACGTCACGTGGGAGATGGCAGTAGGAAACATATAATTGCCCTCTGGGTAAACCTTGAACACCTTAAGTAGAGCAAACAAAAGATAAGTCTGAACATTGCTTTATTTAGTCACAGCATAGCACAAGCTTACTTAATATTCTGGGCATAAGCATGACTACCAGCAACATATGAGGATTTGACAAATGTGAGATACTGCAACCAATTTTAAACTTTGCACAACTTCATGAATATACTTAATCTCCTGGCAGCACTAAATCCGTTGCGCAGAGGCCTACTAATTTCGTGCATGCTTTGAAAAGAAAACCATGTATTAATTGTTTTAGTCGTGGGCAAGTACAATAGGTGACAAATGGAATAGCCTTTTAATAAAAAAATGTTTTTTGTTGAATTTATACCTCTCTATCTATTTATTTTTCCTTTGGCGAATAGGATCTGCAAAAATGTCCAGAAAACAAAATTTACTTACTGCATTTTCCAGAAGACGGACAAAGCAGAACTGTCTCAACAATGAACTGGCATCTAAACACCAGAAACTGAAGAACACTACAGCAACACAAATCTTCTTCATAGTAAGAAAAGCAATCTTAAATTAGACAAGGATACTGATATGGGATGTGACTATAAAGTACTACATAACCAAGATAAGCAGGTAAAGGGTTCATTAACAAGTATGGCCGCAGCTCACAGGCAGATTCAAAGACAACTTATTTTATTATTACTTCTAATCTGAAATGAAGACAACTTTAACATATAATACCAAGTTGCAAGAAGAAGAAAGGTCCTCAGATGAATAGCCACTATAGTACTATCTTAAAGTTGTTGTTCTACTGAGCATCTTACCGAGTTATTAGTGTATGTAATGTCACACATATAGTTGGCTCTCCTCTCATCAGACTTCATACCCGCCTATGCATATGCCACAGATGAAAGAGTGAAAGAAGGTTGAATGTTTTCCTCCGATCATACATTTATATAAAAATACTGTAACAGCGCAGAAACTGACTGGTTCCAAGCCAGAATGATAAGGGAGTCTAGAAAGTATGACAACACCATTATGTAGAAGTACACCTCAATTAGACTGACAGTTAGGCCAAGAAAACAATGAACGCGGCCCATCCATTCAGCATCTCGCTGTGCCAAATAATCATTTACAGTCACCACTGAAAAAGGATTACAATGCTTATAAATGTAAAGAAGTGGGACCAAGGACATGGATGCCTGTTTAGGGTTTAACAATGGAAATGTGGAAAGTGGATCAAATCAATGTATAATATCAACAAACCAACCTTGAGTAAACATCTTTGTTTGGATCAACAAACACAGGCAAGAATTATAATCCGAGTAACAAAATATCTTATACATACTCATGCATAAATTATTTAATAGTATCATCTTAGGAAACTACGATGGGGGAATATGGTGGTATTTAAGAACAAAAGAACGAGTGTGTGCATTGCGCTCATCCATGCACAATGCCATGATAGCAATGGTAGTACAGTTTAAGTCGGAACTTTTGATTGGCAAAACGCAAATAATCTAAATGCATACAGTACCATGAACTCCAAGTAAAAAAAAATTACCCACAAGCACGACATTGATAGAAGGAGAAAGGAATTGGAGTAACCTTCAATTGTGCATCCGTTGAATGAACTGATGGATTTGGAGTGTTCGATGCAGCATCACCCGAGTGAGTTTGACCCATAGGTCCAGATGGGGTTAACATCCTAGCTGCTGCAAGGGTCTAGGATGACCCAATAGTATTGTTTAGAAAAAAGAGAGGCATAGAAGCTTTGTGAAAAAATCAAAGGGTGCAGTTGCAAATTCTACCTGAAGATTAAGATCAATGTATGCTCAGAGTCTATAGGAACCATTGAAAGGTGACCTTTTATTGCTGTGCCTCGTAGCTTTACAAGTTCATGCAGCACAATTTTGACCATTCTTAATGGCTTGTTATCAACTCCAGCCCTACAGCATATGCAATTGTTTAATGTACAAAAAGAAATCAAATGAACAGCTATATGGTAAACTGCAAGGGATCAGCACAAACCTCCTCCGTATCTCTTCCATTCCAAGTTCTTGTAAATAAATATGAACACTTTGAAGAATGCAATCAAGGTCAACCTCATATATTGTACTCTGAAGAACCTGAAAGATGACATATGCATTCAGAAGTGATATCTGTACAGATTCAGAATGATCAAATAAAAATGACAACATACCTTTGTCAACTTAATTAAGCATTTGACAACTAAATCTGAAAACTTCTGATTTTTTATAGCAAGGGACTCTGACGGAGTAGGGGATGGCCATCTTGAAGGGTCCAAGGACAAAAGACCAAGCAGAAATGATATTTTTTCACATTGGGCATGGATCATTAGCTCTATATACAAAATCAAAGCTTGAGAACATGACTGTTGCTGCTTCCGCGCTGCTGTACTTTGCAAATTAGTCATGGATATTTTAATTGTATAGTTGTTTTGCTATGGTTCTAAATAGCGTCTGTACCAGTTACTTACAAAGCACAGTTCCATTTGCTATGGTTCTGAATCAGCATGTTTTCCCATAGAACATTTATTTACCTACAGTACTCGCATCGATATCCACGAGACAAAAAGATGGAGAGGTAAATTAATTTTAGTGGGGACTTATTGGCAAGATGCTGCAGCTTCCATACATACAACAACTAAGCACACTTGCATGGATTGTATGTCGTCCCCTCTTGAAACAGATGCCCACGCCAGGCGCCAAATCAAGCAAAGGAACAAAAGACTCCTCCATAAAGAGAAATGGAGCTCCAGGACAAATATATCCCCTTCTCGACGAGGAAAGATCAAGGTACCAAACAAACTAAGAAAGCCAACAAAAAAACTTTCAGGAATATAGCTAGATCCGAGAGCATCTCTTGAGCAGTAACAAACAAAAATCCACTTTGCGGAAACTTAGCTGAGGTACCCAACAAACTTAAAAAGACAACAAAATTTCTACATGAAAGCCTAGCTAGATCTGAGCATCTGGTCGACTGAAAGAAACAAAAGGAATCCCATTTGTAGGAACCTACCTAGACATGAACATCTCCTTGACAAGAAGGGTGAAGAAGCTCACCCAACAAAAGAACTGGAGCATGGACCTGGCACAATCACCGCGCATCCTTGGGTCCACCGCTAGCACGCTCGTTTTCGTTGGGGGTCTCCTATTCCCCCTCCAAACCGGACGGTGGCTGAGCACCACGGAAGGACGAGCCCCCTGCATAAATAGATAAGATGAACATCAGCAAGGGAGGGAGGCGATGGAGGATCTAGATGGGCGAGGCGAAGGAGCAGCCATAAATCCCGAGCACGGCGACCTGCGGGGGAGAGCGACTTCGGCTGCTGGCGGGTGAGGGCGCGGGAGATCGGCGGCTGGCGTGTGAGTGCAGGAGAGGTTGATGTCGGCGAGGGCACGAGAGGTCCAGCCGCCGGCTGGGGATGAGGAGGAGGCATTGGGGAGTGGATGGAAGGAATGATGAGGGCTCTAGGGTTGCTTTCACCCTGCCGCGTGAAGAGATGTGCGTGGAAGGAGACAAACCATTAGGCTTACGCATGGGACCAGCAGTATAAGGCCCACCGGTCATTGAACGCACGCAAAATGAACGGCCACACGAAAAAACAGCGCCCACGACTTGGCACGACCTGGCACAGACCCCACGTCGCGTGCCGCGCGGAGTTGATTGCCAAAACCTCCTCACGCGGGAACGACCAACCCAGCCAACGAGACAACGAGACACGCACCCGGTGAAGCCGACAAGCGGGACCAGAAGCAGCGCTGGCCCACCCGTCATTACGGCAGGCCAAAGGTGGGTGCACAAGCCGGGTGCACATGCACCGGTCGGCCCCTCCGCAGCGGCTACCCACAACGCACGACGCGCGCAATGCGATAGGAGGTTCCCGCCAAGAGCGGTTGACCCCAGAAAATTCTAGCCTACACCCTACACCACGGGACGGACACCCAGTGCAACCGACGAGCGGGACCAAAGGCAACAATGGCCCACCCGTCATCGGTGTAGCACAGACATGGGCAGAGAAATCGGGTGCATAAGCGTTGGCCAGCCCTCTGCGGCTCACCCACGCCACACGACGCGGATGGCGCGGCGCGCGTGACGCGGAGCGTGTGGAGAGGCGCGCGGACACCCAGGATAGTTTCACCCAGCCAATTGGATCCAGCCCGAGCCCATAGGTCATTCCCTGTCCAAAATCTACCACGCGGTGAAAACGACACAGGTCAATTCCAGCGAACATCCAACGGCTCGAAGCGAAAAAATGACCACGTTGACCAGAATCGGACGGCGAACGAAGGAAGCCATCAGGGGAGCTCCCTGGGAGCGAGTTGCCCAGCCTCCGTTTTGTTTTAAATTAGCATGAATACTTAGATACGTTGAAGACGTATCACACACCTTACTAAACTGAATGGTATAGCCACCCTATTTACTCATGAGGAAAAATTCCGCTATTACTATATTCTTAAATTGTTTTCTTTCTCATTAAAGGGTGATGCTAAGTTATGGTTTAATTCTCTTACTCCTGGTTGTGTGCGCAGTCCTCAGGATATGATTTACTACTTCTCTGCAAAATATTTTCCTGCTCATAAGAAACAAGCTGCCTTGTAGGAAATATTTAATTTTGTGCAAATTGAAGAAGAGAGTTTCCCACAAGCTCGGGGGAGGCTTCTCCAATTACTTAATACTTTGCCTGATCATCCTCTGAAGAAAAAAGAAATACTTGATATCTTTTATAATGGACTAACCGATGCTTCCAGAGACCACCTGGATAATTGTGTTGGTTGCGTTTTCAGGGAAAGAACTATTGATCAAGCTGAATTGCTATAGGATAATATATTGAGTAATGATAATGATTGGACACTTCCTGAACCAACTCCTAAGCCAACTCCGAAGAAAAGGGATATTTTATTTCTCATTCCCGGAGATATCCAAGAGGCAAATAAATCTATGAAAGAAAAAGGAATTGAAGCTGAAGACGTTAAGAATTTACCACCTATTGAAGAAATACATGATCTTGATAACCCGACACAGATAGTAAAGGTAAATTCTCTCTATAGATTTGATAAAGGTGATATCCCTGATAATAAGTCTGCTAGTCAATGCTTGGATGAGTTTGATAATTTCATTGTTAAACAAGAAAACTTTAATGCTTATGTTGGTAGACAATTGAAACGTTATGCTTATATGGTTGAACACTTGAGTGAATATATGTCTAGAGTTAAAAGTGATCTTAAGATTATTAGTGAACAACAACTCAAGTAGAACAAGTACTTAAGGCACAAGATGATTTTCTCAATGAGTTAAATAATAAGAACAATGGTAATGCTGTTAGGGTTACTAGAGGTGGTAAAATGGCCCAAGAACCTTTGCATCCTAAGGGCCATCCTAAGAGAGCTGAGCAAGATTCTCAGAGAACTAATACTGATGCATGATGCGTTCATTTTGCATCATGCTTTTATATCAATAATTATTGCATTATGGGATGTCATTACACTTTATATCTCAATATTTATGGCTATTCTCTCTTATTTTACAAGGTTTACCAAGAAGAGGGGGAATGCCGGCAGCTGGAATTCTGGCTAGAAAAGGAGCAAACGTTGGAAACCCATTCTATACAACTCCAAAAGTCCTGAAACTCCACGAAACAACCTTTTGGATTTATTAAGAATTTATGAGCGAAAGAAATAGGCCAGGGGGCCCACACCCTGTCCAGGAGACAGGGGGGCGCCCTCCCCCCCCCCTATAGGGCGCGCCCCTATCTCCTGGGCCCCCTAGTGGGCCTCCGGCGTCTATCTTCTGATATATCATCACTCTTACCCTGGAAAAATTCGAGGGCAAGCTTACGGGATGAAACTATGCCGCCACGAGGTGGAACCTTGGCTGAATCAATCTAGGGCTCTGGCGGAGCTGTTCTGCCGGGGACACTTCCCTCCGGGAGGGGGAAATCATCACCAACGTCATCACCAACGATCCTCTCATCAGGAGGGGGTCAATCTCCATCAACATCTTCACCAGCACCATCTCCTCTCAAAACCCTAGTTCATCTCTTGTATCCAATCTTGTATCAAAACCACAAATTGGTACCTGTGGGTTGCTAGTAGTGTTGATTACTCCTTGTAGTTGATGCTAATTGGTTTACTTGGTGGAAGATCATATGTTCAGATGCTTTATGCATATTATTACTCCTCTGATTATGAACATGAATATGCTTTGTGAGTAGTTACATTTGTTCCTGAGGACATGGGTGAAGTCTTGCTATTAGTAGTCATGTGAATTTGGTATTCGTTCGATATTTTGATGAGATGTATGTTGTCTTTCCTCTAGTGCTGTCATGTGAACGTCGACTACATGACACTTCACCATTATTTGGGACTAGAGGAAGGCATAGGAAAGTAATAAGTAGATGATGGGTTGCTAGAGTGACAGAAGCTTAAACCCTAGTTTATGCGTTGCTTCGTTAGGGGTTGATATGGACCCATATGTCTAATGCTGTGGTTAGGTTTACCTTAATACTCCTTTTTGTAGTTGCGGATGCTTGCAATAGGGGTTAATCATAAGTGGTATGCTTGTCCAAGTTAGGGCAGTACCCAAGTGCCGGTCCACCCACATATCAAATTATCAAAGTACCGAATGCGAATCATATGAATGTGATGAAAACTAGCTTGACAATAATTCCCAATGTGTCCTCGGGAGCTCTTTCCTCATTATTAGAATTTTTCCAGGCTTATCCTTTGCTACATAAAGGATTGGGACACCTTGCTTCTCTTTATTGACTTTATTTACTTTTTGCTCGTTACTATTTGTCCTATCACAAAACTATCTATCACCTACTATTTCAGTGCTTGCAGAGAAAACCTTACTGAAAACCGCTTATCATTTCCTTCTGCTCCTCGTTGGGTTCGACACTCTTACTTATCGAAAGGACTACGATAGATCCCCTACACTTGTGGGTCATCAAGACTCTTTTCTGGCGCCGTTGTCGGGGAGTGTAGCGCTTTTGGTGAGTGGAACTTGGTAAGGAAACATTTATTTAGTGTGCTGAAATTTTTGTTACTTGTCACTATGGAAACTAATCCTTTGAGGGGCTTGTTTGGGGTATCTTCACCCCAACCAGAAGAGCAAAGAGATGCTCCTCAACCTACTGAACCTTATGAAAATATTCACTTTGAGATTCCTTTGGGTATGATAGAAAAACTGCTAGCTAATCCCTTTGCAGGAGATGGAACTTTGCATCCCGACTTACACCTTATCTTTGTGGATGAAGTTTGTGGATTATTTAAGCTTGCAGGTATCCCCGATGATGTTGTCAAAAGGAAGGTCTTCCGTTTATCTTTGAAGGGAGATGCAGTGACATGGTATAGGCTATGTGATGATACGAGATTTTGGAATTATAAGCGACTGAAGTTGGAATTTCACCAGAAGTTCTACCATATGCATCTTGTTCATTGTGATCGTAGTTACATATATAATTTCTGGCCTCGCGAAGGAGAAAGCATCTCTCAAGCTTGGGGGAGGCTTAAATACATGTTATATTCATGTCCCAATCATGAGCTCTCTCGGGAAATGATTATTCAGAGTTTTTATGCTTGGCTTTCTCTTGATAATTGCAACCTGCTCGATACTTCCTGTGCTGGTTCCTATATGCTGAAGACTATTGATTTCAAATGGGACTTATTGGGAAGAATTAAACGCAACTCTGAAGATTGGGGTTCCGACGATGGTAAGGAGTCAGGTATGACACCTAAGTTCGATTGTGTTAAATCTTTTATGGATACCGATGCTTTCCGTGGATTTAGCTCTAAGCATGGACTTGACTCTGAGATAGTAGCTACTTTTTGTGAAACTTTTGCTACTCACGTTGATCTCCCTAAAGAGAAGTGGTTTAAATATAATCCTCCTGTTGAAGTGAAAGTAGTTGCACCTATTACAGTCGAAGAAAAGACTATTACATATAGTGATCCTATTATTCCTACTGCTTATGTCGAAAAACCTCCTTTTCCTGTTAGGATAAAAGATCATGTTAAAGCTTCGATTGTTGTTTGTAAGAGTAATACTAGGACTTATACACCTCCTGAGCAAATTAATGTTGAACCTGGTATTGCTATGATTAAAGATCTCTTGGATGAAGACTTAGATGGGCATGTTATCTCTTTCGTGGGTGAAACTGCTAATATTGCTAGACCCGATACTAAGACCCGTAGACCTGTTGTAGGCATGCCTGTTATTTCTGTTAAAATAGGAGATCATTGTTATCATGGCTTATGTGATATGGGTGCTAGTGCTAATGCAATACCTTATGATCTTTATAAAGAAATTATGCACAATATTGCACCTGTTGAATTAGAAGACATTGATGTTACTATTAAGCTTGCTAATAGGGACACCATCAAACCTATTGGGATTGTTAGAGATGTTGAAGTCTTGTGTGGAAAGATTAAATACCCTGCTGATTTCCTTGTTCTTGCTTCCCCACAAGATAATTTTTGTCCCATTATTTTTGGTAGACCTTTCTTGAATACTGCTAGTGCTAAGATTAATTGTGAAAAGAATATTGTCACTGTTGGCATAGATGGTATGTTTCATGAGTTTAATTTCGCTAAGTTTAGTAGACAACCTCGTGAAAGGGAACCACCTAGTAAAGATGAAATTATTTGTCTTGCTTCCATTGCTGTTCCCCCAACTGATCCGTTAGAACACTATTTGTTAGACCATGAAAATGATATGTTTATGAAGGAAAGGGAAGAAAGAGATGAAGTGTTCCTTAAACAAGAACCTATGCTAAAACATAACCTTCCCATTGAAATTCTTGGGGATCCCCCTCCACCCAAGGGTGATCCCGTATTCGAACTCAAACTCTTACCTGATAATCTCAAGTATGCTTATCTTGATGAAAAAGAAATATATCCTGTTATTATTAGTGCTAACCTTTCAGAGAAAGAAGAAGAAAGATTATTGAAAACTCTGAAGAAGCACCGAGCTGCTATTGGATATACTCTGGATGATCTTAAGGGCATTAGTCCCACATTATGTCAACACAAAATTTCAGTGGAGAACGATGCCAAACCTGTTAGAGATCCTCAAAGACGATTAAATCCCAAAATGAAGGAAGTGGTAAGAAAGGAGATTCTAAAACTCCTTGAGGCAGGTATTATTTATCCCGTTGCTGATAGTGAATGGGTAAGCCCTGTCCATTGTGTCCCTAAAAAGGGAGGTATTACCGTTGTTCCTAATGATAAAGATGAATTGACCCCGCAAAGAATTATTACAGGCTATAGGATTGTAATTGATTTTTGTAAGTTAAATAAAGCTACTAAGAAAGATCATTACCCTTTACCTTTTATTGATCAAATGCTAGAAAGGCTATCCAAACACACACATTTTTGCTTTCTAAATGGTTATTCTGGCTTCTCTCAAATACCTGTGTCCACGCAGGATCAATCTAAAACTACTTTTACTTGCCCTTTTGGTACTTTTGCTGATAGACGTATGCCTTTTGGTTTATGTAATGCACCTGCTACCTTTCAAATATGCATGATAGCTATATTTTCTGATTTTTGTGAAAAGATTTGTGAGGTATTCATGGACGACTTCTCCGTCTATGGATCCTCTTTTGATGATTGTTGGAGCAACCTTGATCGAGTTTTGCAGAGATGCGAAGACACTAGTCTCGTCCTGAATTTGGAAAAGTGTCACTTTATGGTTAATGAAGGCATTGTCTTGGGGCACAAGATCTCCGAGAGAGGTATTGAAGTTGACAAAGCCAAAGTTGATGCTATTGAAAAAATGCCATGCCCCAAGGACATAAAAGGTATAAGAAGTTTTCTTGGTCATGTCGGCTTTTATAGGAGGTTCATTAAGGACTTTTCTAAAATCTTTAGGCCTCTGACTAATTTATTGCAAAAAGATATTCCTTTTGTCTTTGATGATGATTGTGTAGAAGCATTTGAAACACTTAAGAAAGCTTTGATCACTGCACCTATTGTTCATCCACCTGATTGGAATTTACCTTTTGAAATTATGTGCGATGCTAGTGACTATGCTGTAGGTGTTGTTATAGGGCAAAGAGTCGATAAGAAATTGAATGTTATCCAGTATGCTAGTAAGACTCTTGATACTGCCCAGAGAAATTATGCTACTACTGAAAAAGAGTTCTTAGCAGTTGTGTTTGCATGTGATAAGTTTAGACCTTATATTGTTGATTCCAAAGTTACTATTCACACTGATCATGCTGCTATTAAATATCTCATGGAAAAGAAAGATGCTAAGCCTAGACTCATTAGATGGGTTCTCTTGCTCCAAGAATTTGACTTGCATATTATTGATAGAAAAGGAGCTGAGAACCCCCATTGCAGACAACTTGTCTAGGTTAGAGAATGTTCTTGATGACCCACTGCCTATTAATGATAGTTTTCCTGATGAACAATTAGCGGTTGTCAATGCTCCTCGTACTGCTCCTTGGTATGCTGATTATGCTAATTACATTGTTGCTAAATATATACCGCCTAGTTTCACATACTAGCAAAATAAAAAGTTCTTTTATGATTTAAGACATTACTTCTGGGATGATCCACACCTTTATAAAGAAGGAGTAGATGGTATTATTAGACGTTGTGTGCCTGAGCATGAACAGGAAAAAATCCTACGCAAGTGTCACTCTGAATCTTATGGAGGACACCACGCGGGAGATAGAACTGCACATAAGGTACTACAATCTGATTTTTATTGGCCTACTCTCTTCAAAGATGCTCGTAAGTTTGTCTTATCTTGTGATGAATTTCAAAGAATAGGTAACATTAGTAGACGTCAGTAAATGCCTATGAATTATTCCCTTCTTATTGAACCGTTTGATGTTTGGGGCTTTGATTATATGGGACCTTTTCCTGCCTCAAATGGTTATACACATATTTTAGTTGCTGTTGATTACGTTACTAAGTGGGTAGAAGCTATTCCAACTAGTAGTGCTGATCATAACACTTCTATTAAAATGCTTAAAGAAGTTATTTTTTCGAGTTTTGGAGTCCCCAGATATCTTATGACTGATGGTGGTTCACACTTTATTCATGGTGCTTTCCGTAAGATGCTTGCTAAGCATGATGTCAATCATAGAATCGCATCTCCTTATCACCCGCAGTCTAGTGGTCAAGTAGAGTTGAGCAATAGAGAGCTCAAATTAATTTTGCAAAAGACTGTGAATAGATCTAGAAAGAATTGGTCCAAAAAACTTGATGATGCATTATGGTCCTATAGAATTGCATACAAAAATCCTATGGGTATATCTCCATATAAGATGGTTTATGGAAAAGCATGTCATTTACCTCTTGAACTTGAACATAAAGCATATTGGGCTATTAAAGAGCTCAATTATGACTTCAAACTTGCTGGTGAGAAGAGGTTTTTTGATATTAGCTCACTTGATGAATGGAGAACCCAAGCATATGAGAATGCCAAGCTCTTCAAAGAAAAAGTCAAACGCTGGCGTGATAAGAGGATACAAAAGCGTGAGTTTAACGTAGGAGATTATGTGTTATTATTCAACTCTCATTTAAGATTTTTTGTAGGAAAACTTCTCTCAAAATGGGAAGGTCCCTACGTTATCGAGGAGGTCTATCATTCCGGTGCTATAAAAATTAACAACTTTGAAGGCACAAATCCGAGGGTGGTTAACGGTCAAAGAATCAAGCATTATATTTCAGGTAATCCTATCAATGTTGAAACTAATATTATTGAAACCATAACCCCAGAGGAATACATAAGAGACACTTTCCAGACTCCGAAAAGGCCTAGGTACGTGGTACGGTAAGTATACCGATTCCAAAACAACTCTAATGGCAATTTTTATCAGTTTTGGATTATTTAAGAATTTTAGGAAAAAAGTAGTCCGAAAGGGACACGAGGCTCCCACGAGAGAGGCTGCACCCCCCCTGTAGGGCGCGCTCCCCTGTCTCGTGGGCACCTCGTGTGCCTCCCGGACTCTGTTTTCTTGCATATTATGTATTTTGGTCGGTAAAAATTCATTATATATACTCCCGAAGGTTTTGACCACCGTATCACGCAAATATCTTTTGTTTTTGTTTCAAGCTATTTCTGTTTCAGATCTAGAGCCACATGTCATCTCCAAGCGCTTCCAAGGACAAGTTTTTCGAGAGGGTTATTAACCCCTATCTCGCGGAGGTGCTGCATCACCCTCAAACCATTGAGATGCATGAGGGGGTGCTGCACATCCGTGATGTGGAGGGACCAAGGCGTACCGGGAGCATGGAGACAAAGCTCGAAGCCATGGAGCAAGAAGTTTTCAAGTGTCAAGGGATGGTGGAACATGGACTCAATGCCAACCAGATGATGATCACGGAGTTCACAAACAACCACAAGCTAGATGCCAAAGTCATTGGGGATACCATCTTCAAGCTTCAAGAGAAACTCGAGCATCTCCAAGCCCAGATCTATGACCTGCAGAACCAGAACTGTGATTATGAATATAGATTCAAGCGAATGAGTTTGGCTGCAGATTTAAGGATCCTGGAGACTCGATCATCCTTTTATGATGGAGAGCCTATGCCTTGGAAGATGGACGACAAGCCTACATCATCAACAATTCCCACTTCACCACCTCCTAAGAAATAATTACATGGGTATGGGCACTCCCCTTGGCAACCGCCAAGCTTGGGGGAGGTGCCCCGGTATCGTATCACCATCACACTCCTATCTTTACCTCTTTATTTAGTTTGATCCTTTTAGTAGTATCTTGATCTAGTAGATTGAAGTTTTGATATCAAGTAGTTTTGTGTTTTGCATTGTGATCTCTTTATGTAAGCGAGTCCGTGTGCTATCTATGATAAACATTAGTGTTGAGTCAAGGGCTTTGTTGCTATGATCTTGAGAAAGTAGAAAGAACAAAAGAGTTCATATTGATCTTATGGATAGTGATAACTTCACATATAGAAAGTATGAGGCATAAAAATTGTTGAGAGTTGATGAGCGTAGCCTTGGTCATCGTTGCAATTAATAGGAAGTGATAAGGAAAGAGGGGTTCACATATAGATATATTATCTTGGACATCTTTTATGACTGTGAAGCACTCATTAAGTATGACATGCTAAAAGAGTTGATGTTGGACAAGGAAGACAACGTAATGGTTTATGTTTTTCGACACCTCAGTTAAAGTATATTGTCATTGACCTTCCAAACATGTTGAGCTTGCCTTTCCCCCTCTTGCTAGCCAAAATTCCTTGCACCAAGTAGAGATACTACTTGTGCTTCCAAATATCCTCAAACCCAGTTTTGCCATGAGGGTCCAACATACCTACCTATGGATTGAGTAAGATCCTTCAAGTAAGTTGTCATCGGTGCAAGCAATAAAAATTGCTCTCTAAATATGTATGACTTATTAGTGCAGAGAAAATAAGCTTTGTACGAACTTGTTGTGGAAGTAATAAAAGCGACGGATTGCATAATAAAGGTCCACATACAAGGGGCAATATAAAGTGACGTTCTTTTGCATTAAGATTTCGTGCATCAACCCTAAACGCGCATGACAACCTCTGCTTCCCTCTGCGAAGGGCCTATCTTTTATTTTATGTTTTTGCTTTATGCTTGAGTCAAGGTGATCCTCACCTTTCCACTTTTTCATTTTATCCTTTGGCAAGCTCCTCGTGTTTGAAAGATCATGATACATATATCCAATTGGATGTAAGTTAACATAGGCTATTATTGTTGACATCACCTAAAGGTGAATACGTTGGGAGGCAACACAATAAGCCCCTATCTTTCTCAGTGTCTGGCTGAAACTCTATAACCACAAGTATTGCGTGAGTGTTAGCAATTATGGGGGACTACGAGATAGTTGAGTATGTGAGCTTGTTGAAAAGCTCTATTGACTCTTTCTGATGTTACGATAAATTGCAATTGCTTCAATGACTGAGATTATAGTTTGTTAGTTCCCAATGAAGTTTATGAACCATACTTGACATTGTGAATTGCTTATTACTTGAGCATAAGAAATCATTTGACAATATATATATATATATATATATATATATATATATATATATATGTTGCTGTTCTTAGAATGATCATGATGCCCGCATGTCCGTATTTTATTTTTATCGACACCTCTATCTCTAAACATGTGGACATATTTTTTGACTTCGGTTCCCGCTTGAGGACAAGCGAGGTCTAAACTTGGGGGAGTTGATACGTCCATTTTGCATCATGCTTTTATATCAATATTTATTGCATAATGGGCTGTCATTACACTTTATATCTCAATATTTATGGCTATTCTCTCTTATTTTACAAGGTTTACCATGAAGAGGGGGAATGCCTGCAGCTGGAATTCTGGCTGGAAAAGGAGCAAACGTTGGAAACCCATTCTATACAACTCCAAAAGTCCTAAAACTCCACGAAACAACCTTTTGGATTTATTAAGAATTTATGAGCGAAAGAAATAGGCCAGGGGGCCCACACCCTGTCCAGGAGACAGGGGGCGCGCCCCTCCTATAGGGCGCGCCCTCCTATCTCCTGGGCCCCCTGGTGGGCCTCCGGCGTCTATCTTCTGATATATCATCACTCTTACCCTGGAAAAATTCGAGGGCAAGCTTACGGGATGAAACTATGCCGCCACGAGGTGGAACCTTGGCTGAATCAATCTAGGGCTCTGGCGGAGCTGTTCTGCCGGGGACACTTCCCTCCGGGAGGGGGAAATCATCACCAACGTCATCACCAACGATCCTCTCATCGGGAGGGGGTCAATCTCCATCAACATCTTCACCAGCACCATCTCCTCTCAAAACCCTAGTTCATCTCTTGTATCCAATCTTGTATCAAAACCACAAATTGGTACCTGTGGGTTGCTAGTAGTGTTGATTACTCCTTGTAGTTGATGCTAATTGGTTTACTTGGTGGAAGATCATATGTTCATACCCTTTATGCATATTATTACTCCTCTGATTATGAACATGAATATGCTTTGTGAGTAGTTACGTTTGTTCCTGAGGACATGGGTGAAGTCTTGCTATTATTAGTCATGTGAATTTGGTATTCGTTCGATATTTTGATGAGATGTATGTTGTCTTTCCTCTAGTGGTGTCATGTGAACGTCGACTACATGACACTTCACCATTATTTGGGACTAGAGGAAGGCATAGGGAAGTAATAAGTAGATGATGGGTTGCTAGAGTGACAAAAGCTTAAACCCTAGTTTATGCGTTGCTTCGTTAGGGGTTGATATGGACCCATATGTCTAATGATGTGGTTAGGTTTACCTTAATACTCCTTTTTGTAGTTGCGGATGCTTGCAATAGGGGTTAATCATAAGTGGGATGCTTGTCCAAGTTAGGGTAGTACCCAAGTGCCGGTCCACCCACATATCAAATTATCAAAGTACCGAACGCGAATCATATGAACGTGATGAAAACTAGCTTGACGATAATTCCCAATGTGTCCTCGGGAGCTCTTTCCTCATTATTAGAATTTGTCCAGGCTTATCCTTTGCAACATAAAGGATTGGGCCACCTTGATGCACTTTATTTACTTTATTTACTTTTTGCTCGTTACTATTTGTCCTATGACAAAACTATCTATCACCTACTATTTCAGTGCTTGCAGAGAAAACCTTACTGAAAACCGCTTATCATTTCCTTCTGCTCCCCATTGGGTTCGACACTCTTACTTATCGAAAGGACTACGATAGATCCCCTACACTTGTGGGTCATCAATGCACCTAGTCCTACTAGTAAAAAGAAAAAGAATACTGATAGGAATTTGCATGCTTCTAGTGAACCTGTTATAGACACATATGAGAACCCCAATGATATTTGTATTTGTAATGCTGAGACACAATCTGGTGATGAACATGAACCTAGTGATAATGTTAATGATGATGTTCATGTTGATGCTCAACCTAGTAATGATAATGATGTAGAGATTGAACCTGCTGTTTATCTTGATAACCCACAATCAAAGAATCAACGCTACGATAAGAGAGACTTCGTCGCTAGGAAGCACGGTAAAGAAAGAGAACCATGGGTTCAGAAACCCATGCCTTTTCCTCCTAAGCCATCCAAGAAAAAGAATGAAGAGGATTTTGAGCGCTTTGCTGAAATGATTAGACCTATCGTTTTGCGTATGCGTTTGACTGATATGCTTAAAATGCCACCTAGTGCTAAGTATATGAAAGATATTGTCACTAATAAAAGAAAGATACTAGAAGCTAAAATTTCCACCATACTTGCTAATTATACTTTTAAGGGTGTAATACCAAAGAAACTTGGAGATCCAAGAGTACCAACTATACCATGCTCCATTAAAAGAAACTATGTTAAAACTGCTTTTATGTGATCTTGGAGCCGGTGTTAGTGTTATGCCTTTCTCTTTATATCGTAGTCTTCATTTGAATAAGTTGACACCTACTGAAATCTCTTTGCAAATGGCTGATAAGTCAACTGCTATACCCATCGGTATTTGTGAGGATGTACCTGTTGTGGTTGCAAACGTTACTATCTTAACAAACTTTGTTATTCTTGATATTCCCGAGGACGACAGCATGTCGATCATCCTTGGTAGACCCTTTCTTAATGCTGCAGGGGCTGTTACTGATTGCAACAAAGAAAATATCACTTTTCCTGTTAATGGTAATGAGCACACGGTACACTTTTCGAAGAAACAACCTCAAGTTCATAGTATCAATTCTATTGGAAAAATTTCAACTATTACTATGAGAGGTTTTGAATTCCCTCTTCCTACTGTCAAAAAGAAATATGATATTCTTATTGTTGGGGACATGCATATCCCCGTTGAGGTAACTTAGTGTTATTCGTAAATTCTCTAGTTTCATGTTATTCAAAAAAGGTTGGTTAACAAGACTTGATCAACCTTGTTAGTGGATTCCTTTTGATGAGCATAAGATGGATGAATTTAGAAGGCACAACTTTCTGTACCCTCCTTTTACTTTTTGTTACTTAGTTTAAATAAAGCAAAAAATAGTATTTTCTGTCTATTTCTATGTTATCCTTATAATAAAAAATACCCCAAAAATAAAAGTTCTCCAAATGCCCTGAAAATTCAGTATGATTTTTTGTAGAATATTTGAGAATTTCTGGCACTTAGAACACACCAGGGGACCACACCAGCTAGCCACAAGGGTGGAGGGCATGCCCCCTATCTTGTGGGCCCCACATGGCCCCCTCCACTTATTCCAGCACCCATCCACTTCGTCTTCCTCCAGAAAAAATCATCCCGTAGCTCAAACTCGCGTTCTTGCTTATTTTGCTACCATTTTTTATCTCCTTGCTCAAAGCTCCATTCATAAACTGCTTTGGGGGATTGTTCTTCGGTATTTGACTCCTCCGATGGTCTAATTAGTTTTTGTTCTAGTGCTTATTTATTGCAAATTTTTACTGCTGTGGTGACCCTGTTCTTGAGCTTGCATTTCAAATTTATATGGTCCAAAGTAGTTTTGATGCATGATTTAGCTTCTAGGCACTTATAGGAGTAGTTGCTATCAATCTTGTTGAGTTTGGTTCACTTTTATTTTGAGTCAGTGAAAATTTCAGAAATTTTTTAGAGGAAGAAAAATTTCTAGGAGAATGTACCAAGGTGGTTCTTCGAGGAAGAAAGCACCAAGGTTCACGATACATGAGCCGGACCTTGAACCACCAAGGGTAGCTCAAGTGCGGCCTTGTGAATGGCCGTCACATGAATTTATGGCCCATGCAGGCTTCAAGGATCAATTTGATGCATATGTGTGTAATGCTGATCTTGAGGACTTCGTATCAGTTAACTGCCAACAATACTATTACCTCACCGATTCCTTTGTGTGGATGTTTGATTTTCATCTAAGTGCAATACTCACACTGTTATATTTGACCTCTATGATAAATCATATACCATGGACCTTGAAGATTGTAATACTTCTTGCAAAATCCCATAGTGGGACATCTTTAGTGAACCTCACAAATCTCAATATAATAATTTCCTTGCTAGCATCACTGTGGGAGAAACTAGAAATATCACACAAGCTACCATAGGGAGCATTCATTTTCCTGCCATACATTAGTTTGCTCTCTTTATAGGTAGATGCATTAACGGTAAGCATGATCATAGCCACATTTGCATCCCAGATCTTAGTGTCCTCAAGAGTGTGGTGCTAGGTGATAAGTGATATAACTTGGGGGCCATTATTGCACGGAGATTACATCTTAATGCTAAAGATGGAGATTTATTTGGTGGAATTTATGAAACTCATTTAGCTGATTATCTTGGTGTATCTATAAGAGGAAATTATATTGAGTTGCCACCTGATTTTCTAGATTATAATGCTATGGTTCAATTCCAGTTTCTTGAGAGGAACGACCAGTCCTTCCAGTACCGACTAATCTTTGACAGACGGTGTGCTGTCATTATTACCCTTCCTTCTCCTACCTCCTTTAACTTTTAGGTAAATGGGAGATATGTTATTACCAGAGAGGAGGCAAACGAGTATGAGAGAATAGCGGAGGCCGCTCGCCTCCAGGAAGCAGCTCGTCAGGCGGTAGCAGCCACAACACAGTACTACCCCAACTATGATGTCGGATATCATCCGGGCCAGTGGTAGCCCTAGACCAACTTAGGCCAAAAGCCTAAGCTTGGGGGAGTATGTATTTCTCACCGACATTACATTCATGTTCACACATTCACTCTAGTTGTCGGTGTTCATCCTTTTTCATTACATTATCCATGCCAGTTTCTTTTCTTTCTTGTTTTCTTCTTGTGTGTTTGAAAAACTTTGAGAAAAACCAAAAAAAATTAGTTGTATCTTCTAGTTAGTTTACTTTCCATGCTTGTAGTAGTAGTAGTATTGAAGAAAACCCAAAAAGATTTCTCGTTCTTCTTTTGCTTGTTGGGAGCTTTCCCGTGTAAATAGTTTTTTCGTTCTTGTTTACTTTCTTCAGAAAAGCAAAAAAACACCAAAATCATTTCAGTGTGTTTCTTTGAAATTCTTTTCTTTTCTTTGGGGGACGAGAGGAGAAGGCCACGATGAAAATGATGAGTGGCTCTCATATGCATTATTGTTGATCTAATAAAGAGCCCATATTACCTTGTCTTCTCCTTTGAATAAATGTTTGCAGATTCCAGCTTAGTCCAATGCATGAGCACTATTATTATCCACACTATTCGATCGTGCAAGTGAAAGGAAATAATGACGATATATGATGAAATGATTAAGATGAGGAAAAGCTGGTATGAACTTGACCTATCTTGTTTTTGTAAATATGATTAGTTCATCGTTCCTGATTTAGCCTATTATGAATGAAATATGTTTGCAATGACCATTAGAGATTATAGCTACTCATGTCATGCTTAATTCGCTAGGAGTTTAGGTTTACCTTGCGTGCCAACATGCTATTAAATTGGTTGTGATGTAGTATGATAGGATGGTATCCTCCTTTGAATGATTCGAGTGGCTTAACTTGGCACATGTTCACGCATGTAGTTGAAACAAAATCAACATAGCCTCCACGATATTTATGTTCATGGTGATTTATATCCTACTCATGCTTGCACTCATTGTTGGTTAATCTTAATGCATGTTTATGACTGTGTCGCTCTCTAGTTGGTCGCTTCCCAGCCTCTTTCTAGCCTTCACCTGTATTAAGCGGGAATACTTCTTGTGCATCCACTTCCATAAACCCCAAAGTTATTCCATATGAGTCCATCGTACCTACCTATATGCGGTATTTACCTGCCTTTCCAAGTAAATTTGCATGTGCCAACTCTAAACCTTCAAATGAAATTCTGTTTTGTATGCTCGAATCGCTCATGTAGCAACTAGAGCTGTCTATGTCTTCCATGCTAGGTGGGTTATTCTCACGACGAGTGGACTCCGCTCATCATTCACGAGAAAATGGCCGGTAACCGGTATGCCCAGTCCCATGCTCAAATCAAATCAAAATAATTGCAAACAAAACTCCCCCGGGATTGTTGTTAGTTGGACGGTACCTGTTGTTTTGGACCAGCCGTGGAGTGTGCTTGTTGGTGGTGGGGGAGTATAAACTTTACCATTCTGCTTGGGAACTTTCTATAATGTATGTAGCATGGAAGATACCAAGATCTCTTGGTTGATATGTTGACAATGAAAGTATACCGCTCAAAATATTATTTATTTTTGTTTCAAAACTCGAGCTCTGGCACCTCCGTAAATCCCTGCTCCCCTCTACGAAGGGCCTATCTATTTACTTTTATGTTGAGTCATCATCCTCTTATAAAAAGAACCAGTTAGAGATCACCACTGTCATTTGTATGCATTTTTATTAATTGATATTGAGTATGACTGTCACTGGATCTCTTTTGCCATGAATTACAATGTCTAGTCAGTCCTTGATCTTTGAGGGTGCTCTGCATTTATGTGTTGCGGTCTCACAAAGGGCTAGCGAGATACCATCTTGTTATATTATATCATGGTTGTTTTGAGAAAGTGTTGTCATCCAGGATTTATTATTATTACTCGCTAGTTGATTATGCCATTGATATGAGCAAACGTGAGACCTAAATGTTATTGTGAATATGGTTAGTTCATGATCATCGCTAAAATCTTGAATGTTGGCTTGACATATTTGCAAACTGAATTGCTTGTTAATATGGTTAGTTCATGATCAAACAGAGCTTGTAAAAGTTTTTCTTTATCACTTTCAGTTTGTCAACTGAATTGCTTGAGGACAAGTAATGGGTTAAGCTTGGGGGAGTTGATACATCTCCATCGCATCTACTTATCCAAACTCTTGTGCCCTTGTTTTGGACTCTAATTTGCATAATTTGAATGGAACTAACCCGGACTGACGCTGTTTTGAGCAGAACTGCCATGGTGTTATTTTTGTGCCGAAATAGAAGATCTCAGAATGACCTGAAACTTCATGGAAATAACTTTTGGAATAAATAAAAAAATTGGTGACAAAATCAGCTGAAGGGGACCCACACCGTAGCCACATGTGTGGGGGCGCACTCTACCCCCTGGGCGCGTCCCCCTGTCTTGTGGGCCCCCTGGACCTCCACCGACCTCAACTCCAACTCCATGTATTCATGTTCGGGGAGAAAAAAATGAGAGAGAAGGATTCATCGTGTTTTATTATATGGAGTTGCCACCAATCCCTGTTCTTCCTGGGGGGGGGGGGGCAGATCTAGAGTCTGTTCGGGGCTCCGGAGAGGGGAATCCGTCGCCATCGTCATCATCAACCATCCTCCATCACCAATTTCATGATGCTCACCGCCGTGTGTGAGTAATCCCATCGTTGGCTTGCTGGACGGTGATGGGTTGGATGAGATTTACCATGTAATCGAGTTAGTTTTGTTAGGGTTTGACCCCTAGTATCCATTATGTTCTAACAGGTATGTTGCTATGACTTTGCCATGCTTAATGCTTGTCACTAGGGCCCGAGTGCCATGATTTTAGATCCGAACCTATTATGTTTTCATGAATATATGTGTGTCCTTGATCCTATCTTGCAATTTATAGTCACCTACTACGTGTTGTGATCCGGCAAACCCGGAGTGACAATAGTCAGGACACTTCCCAGTGATGACTGTAGTTTGAGGAGTTCATGTATTCACTAAGTGCTAATGCTTTGGTCCGGTTCTCTATAAAAAGGAGGCCTTAATACTCTTAGTTTCCATTAGGACCCCGCTGCCACGAGAGGGTAGGACAAAAGATGCCATGCAAGTTCTTTTCCATAAGCATGTATGACTATATTCGGAATACATGCCTACGTTATATTGATGAATTGGAGCTAGTTCTGTGTCACCCTATGTTATAACTGTTGCATGATGAATGCCATCTGACATAATTATCCATCATTGATCCATTGCATACGAGCTCATTTATTATTGATGTTTGCTTAGTTACTTCTCCGTTGCCACTGTTACGATTGCCACAAAACTGCTAAGTTACTTTTGCCATCGTTAACGTTACTTCCATACTACTTTGCTACTAAATACTTTGCTGCAGATATTAAGTCTTTCAGGTGTGGTTGAATTGACAACTCAGCTGCTAATACTTGAGAATATTCTTTGGCTCCCCTTGCGTCAAATCAATAAATTTGGGTTGAATACTCTACCCTCGGAAACTATTGTGATCCCCTATACTTGTGGGTTACCATGGGGTGCCCGAAACCCCTTCCAGTGACCTGATTACTTCCCGGTACATCCCGAAACACTTCTTGTGTCCAAATACCATCATCCTATATATCTATATTTACCTCTCGACCATTTTGAGACTCCTCGTCATGTCCGTGATCTCATCCTTGACTCTGAAAAAGATTCGGTCACCAAATCATACAACTTATATAACACTATATCATCAATGAATGTTAAGCATGCGGACCCTACGGGTTCGAGAACTATGTTGGCATGACCGAGACACCTCTCCAGTCAATAACCAATAGCGGAAGCTGGATGCCCATATTGGTTCCTACAAATTCTATGAAGATCTTTGTCAGTCGAACTATTATGACAACATACGTAATTCCCTTTGTCCATCGGTATGTTACTTTCCCGAGATTTGATCGTCGGTATCTTCATACCTAGTTCAATCGCATTACCGGCAAGTCTCTTTACTCGTTCCGTAATGCATCACCTCATAACTAACTCCTTAGTCATTTGCTTGCAAGCTTATGATGTGTATTACCAAGAGGGCCCAGAGATACCTCTCCGATACTCGGAGTGACAAATCCTAATCTTGATCCATGCCAACTCAACAAACACCTTCGGAGATACCTGTAGAGCATCTTTATGATCACCTAGTATGTTGTGACGTTTGATAGCACACAAGGTATTCCTCCGATATCCGGGAGTTGCACAATCTCATAGTCAAATGAATATGTATTTGTCATGAAGAAAGCGATAGCAATAAACTGAACGATCAATATGCTAAGCTAACAGATGGGTCTTGCCCATCACATCATTCTCCTAATGATGTGATCCTGTTATCAAATGATAACACATGTCTATGGTTTTGGAAACCTTAACCATCTTTGATCAACGAGCTAGTCTAGTAGAGGCTTACTAGGGACACGGTATTTGTTTATGTATTCACACATGTATATAAGTTTCCGATCAATACAATTCTAGCATGAATAATAAACCTTTATCATTAATAAGGAAATATAAAATAATTACTTTATTATTGTCTCTAGGGTATATTTCCTTCAGTCTCCCACTTGCACTAGAGTCAGTAATCTAGATTACATTGTAATGAATCTAACACCCATGGAGTCTTGGTGCTGATCATGTTTTGCTCGCGAAAGAGGCTTAGTCAATGGGTCCACCAGATTTAGATCCGTATGTATTTTTCAAATTTCTATGTCTCCATCCTTGACCTTTTCACGAATAGAGTTGAAGCGTCTCTTGATGTGTTTGATTCTCTTGTGAAACCTGGATTCCTTCGCAAACCAATTGCTCTAGTGTTGTCACAAAAGGTTTTCATTGGACCCAATGCACTAGGTATTACACCTAGACCGGATATGAACTCCTTCATCAAGACTCATTCATGTGCTGCTTCTGAAGAAGCTATGTACTATGCTTCACACGTAGATCCCGCCATGACGCTCTACTTGGAACTGCACCAACTAACAACTCCACCATTCAATATAAAACGTATCCGGTTTGTGACTTAGAGTCATCCTGATTAGTGTCTTAGCTTACATCGACGTAACCATTTACAACGAGCTCTTCGTCACCTCCATAAACAAGAAATATATCCTTAGTCCTTTTCAGGTATTTCAGGATGTTCTTGACCGCTGTCGAGTGACCCACTCCTCGATTACTTTGGTACCTTCCTGCCAAACTTATGGCAAGGCCCACATTAGGTCTGGTACATAGCATAGCATACATGATAGAACCTATGGCCGAGGCATAGGGAATGACTTTCATTTTCTCTCTATCTTTTGAAGTGGTCGGGCTTTGAGTCTGACTCAATTTCACACCTTGTAACATAGGCAAGAACCCTTTATTTGGCTAATCCATTTTGAACTTCTTCAAAACTTTATCAAGGTATGTGCTTTGTGAAAGTCCTATTAAGTGTCTCGATCTATCTCTATAGATCTTGATGCCCAATATATAAGCAGCTTCATCGAGGTCTTTCATTGAAAAATTCTGATTCAAGTATCCTTTTATGCTATCCAGAAATTCTATATCATTTCCAATCAACAATATGTCATCCACATATAATATCAGAAATGCGACCACTCACTTTCTTGTAAATACAGGCTTCACGGTAAGTGTCGGTGTCAAAACCGGCGGATCTCGGGTAGGGGGTCCCAAACTGTGCCTCTAGGCGGATGGTAACAGGAGACGAGGGACACGATGTTTTAACCCAGGTTCGGGCCCTCTTGATGGAGGTAAAACCCTACGTCCTGCTTGATTAATATTGATGATGTGGGTTACAAGAGTAGATCTACCACGAGATCAAGGAGGCTAAACCCTAGAAGCTAGCCTATGGTATGATTGTTGTTCGTCCTATGGACTAAGGCCATCCGGTTTATATAGACACCGGAGAGGGCTAGGGTTACACAGAGTCGGTTACAAAGGTAGGAGATCTACATATCCGTATCGCCAAGCTTGCCTTCCACGCCAAGGAAAGTCCCATCCGTACACGGGACGAAGTCTTCAATCTTGTATCTTCATAGTCTTGGAGTCCGGCCGATGATGGTAGTTCGGCTATCCGGACACCCCCTAGTCCGGGACTCCCTCAGTAGCCCCCGAACCAGGCTTCAATAATGACAAATCCGGCGCGTATGTTGTCTTTGGCGTTTGCAAGGCGGGTTCTTCTTCATGCTCCATGTGTTTGCCGGATAGTGTCCGGTTGCTTCATAAATGCTGCGCTCCTTGGCTTCCGCGTCCAATAATGGTCTTCTTCCATGCGTCGCACGAATGCGAAAAGCCAGGGTATTTTTATGTTTTACCCCCTAGCTGCGCAAATAAGCTGCCTATAAGAGAGGCGAAGATCCAGATCCAAATCACATCCTCCTCCTTCCGCAAGCACTCATCGAGGCGCATCTGACACCAAACCCATTCCAACATGGACAGTTGACGCGGCTCCTCTTCTCGCGCTCCCAGCCCTAAGCCAGGAGATTGGAGGAGATGCTCAGTCCCGCACAGCGAGTTAGTGACGCTCCAAGTAGAGGGATATCTTCCCCCGGCCTTCATGGTTCCGGTTCGAGCCGGACTGGCCACCTACAAAGGTGGGAAGCAGGCGGAGAGCGCCCCCAATCCCTCCAAAGGAGAGCGGGTGTGCTTCGTCTCCTACTTAATAAGGGGACTCAGATTTCCTATACATCCGTTTCTCCGGGGGCTCCTGGAGTTCTACGGACTCCAGCTTCATCACCTTACACCTGCCTCCATTTTGCACATCGCGGGCTTCGTAGCTCTGTGTGAGCTGTTCTTGGGCATTGAGCCCCATTTTGCGCTGTGGAAGAGGCTGTTTTGCCTCATACCCCGCTCTCACGAGGGGTCAATATATCAAGTGGGCGGAGCCGAAATATGGCGCATCGCCGGGACCGGATACCTATCCGGGACCCCGAAGAAGGCGTCCGAAGATTGGCCTTCGGAGTGGTTTTATATGGAGGACGCTCCGCTGCCGGATCCAGTCCGGATCGGCTTTTAGGAGTTCAGCAACGCTCCCCTGAAGAAACGCCTAAGTTGGCGCCCATGGAGCCCTCGACGAGAAGATGATAGTAGCGTCCATTACTTGATGGGCCGGATACGGCTGCTAGCCCATTCCGGATTAACCATGATCGGAGTCATGGCCACATGCATTATGCATGGGGTGCAGCCGCTCCAATATAGGGGCCACCCCATGTGGGACTTCAATGGAGACGACGACGCCACCCGTCACGGCCGCAAGGGACCTGGCTCGATCGACGATCTGGTGAAGATCCTGTCCGGCTTGTACAAGGGGGAGAAGGAGGACTTCCTCCGCACGAATCCTCTGAACGGATTTTCCATGAACAACCCTCGGAGCTGGGTAAGCGGTCGCATGCACATCTGAACTGTGCCTTTAAATGCAATTGTCTTATTGTATGATTTTGACACAGGAACTGCGTCGGGATGTGGAGGGCATAAAAAGCCCAGCCCCACAACCCGAAGACCCAGAAAGGTCCCTTGATCCGGCCTCCGAAGAGGATCCAGACTTAGCGATGGAACTGATCGACGGGGTGTACCACCAGCTCAGCATAGATAATGCTTTAGTCGCCATTATGGCTGACTACCCCGGTTTGTGTTCGGCTTCCCCGGTGAGTACGACCGAAGTCCTGGCACCGTTACTTCTTTAATGCTTAGTTCTGACCACCGTGCACCAATGGTGTTCGACAGGAAGCGCCTTTACGGCAGGAAGTCGAGCCCGCGGCGACCGGCCAACAAGGGTCAGTCCGGCCCAGCAGGCAGAAGAGGAGTGCGACGCGAACTGAAACGTCGCCGCAATGGTACGAAGCACCGCTATTTTTTAAGGGAAGGATTCCCAGGAGGTATATTAATGCTCATAACTTTTCCAGAAAGAGCGCTCGCCGGACAGTGTCCGGAGAGGTTGCCAATCAAGCCTCCGCCAGCCATGCTCCAACGCATGGCCCGGAAGGGGAGGCGAATACAAGGCATGAGTCGGACGCTCCTCCGACGGAGGATGCCGACAGGCTGTCCGCCACCCGGTCTGAGGTGGAGAGCGCCATGAATCACAGGCGTCGCCGGACAGTTCTTCGTGACGCGTGTTTCTCCCCGAAGGCGTTAAATGCCTTTGATGCGGGAAACGCGCACCTCCGTGCCGCTCAAGATGGGTTAACCAGAGCCACGGAGCAGTATGTGAAAGACATACGTGTAAGTAATTTTAATAGTTATATATGCCAGTAGCCCCCGAGACTTAAAATGGTTAAAATAACTGATTTAAGGATCAATTTTTATGCAGGATCTTATGGAGAAGAATACCCATCTGTCCTAGGAGCTCCAAGAGTGCAAGGCCCAACTTGAGGCCGCACTGGCCGCCACAGGGGGAGCCACAGAGACCCCCGCTGGTAAGACGTACTTTGAAAATATAATTAATTAACAAAGTGCGGCGTGAATCTGACAATAATATTGCAGAGGGCGCCGGACTAGATCCAGACAAGCAACAGCTACTGCATCAGCTAAAGGCTGGCGAGAGGATGCTTATGAAGGTGCAGCAGGAGAGAAACAAGCTCCAAGATGCCCACACCCAGCTAGGAGAAGAGCTGAAAGGTGTTCGGGCCCAGCTGTCTGGCTCCTTGAAGGAGAATCAGCGACTTCGTCGCGGCATTTATAGTAAGTGCTTGAGCAAATTCCTTTGAAAAGAAGAATTCGGCGAGGAAGTCGTTTGACAGAAATATGTCTTTAGGTGTGCTCACAGGTCGCCCTGCGGAGGAAATGCCTGGGTCAACAGGTGACCAACTTCCCGAGCTGGTGCAATTGTTCGAACGTGTTCGGCAGGCGATGAGTGGCGTCGTTCAGGCTTTATGGCCATCTGTCTCCCTACCCGAGGGCCTTGGTGAGCTTGCTGAGAAGCTCCAGGGAGTACGGCGACGCCTCCGTTTGTGGAAGATATCGGCCTGCCGTCAGGGCGCCAGGGAGGCCTGGGCCATGGTGAAGACGCGCTACCCGAAGGCTAACCCAAACCACATGGTCGAGGTTGGTCCTGCGGGGCCTGATGGGAAGGAGATCCCTGTGAGCTTGATGTATGGCCAAGTAGAACTGGCCACGAAATATTCCCAACAGGACTGTAAATTAGACAGCCTATTAGATGGGATTGTGGAGGAGTACAATTAGTCGGTTTGACGATGTAATTTGAAATGACATGTAAGATGCCTTCTAGCCGGATTGTAGATCCTTTGTCTTTGCGGACCGTTTCGCTTCAACCTCGGGATCCAACAGTCCGGAGTGTGTCCGTATACCCCTATGGTTATAAAAGAATCGGGGCATGCATGGAGACAAGGCGTCGGGGTCATAATTGCTTTATTAGACAAGTGCCCAACTAGTTATGTTATATTACATGGTTAGTAAGAAACATCTTCCAGGGAGAATAGTTCCGTTAAGGGTTCCTTTCCCTGGGAGGCATGCCCTAAGGTGCAATGCTGGACTACAAAAATAGTAGAAAAAGCATCTGGGGGCTTATAAATAAGTAAGTAATAAATCATCTTTCAAGTCACCGACCGAATATTCTCTTAAGAATGCTAGCTTTCGGCTTCACCCAGTCTGAGGTACACATCCGGCTGACCCGGCAGTAACAATCGCAGAGGTGCTCCCTTTACCTCCTAGCCGAACAATCGGGAACGTAGGGGTAAGCACAGGAGCCAGGCAACCCAGCTTGGCCAAAAATTAAGTCATATCGATGCATATAATGGTGAATAAAAGGTACATGCGGAAGTATGACACATGTATTGGGCGTGAAGCCCATATTAATAAGCTTCTGGTAAAGAAGCCCCCAGGTATAATGAGTGCTAGGAGCACATCAAGTGTGTGCGAACAAAGCGCAAATCAGCCTATAAAAGGTATTGAAAAAAAGTGGGAAGAAGGAGGGGGACAAGAGACAGTAAAAAATATAAAAAGGTGGACGGGGGAGTGAGATGAACTCTGAGTCCGGTGTTTAGGCGTAGAATCTTCGGAGACGGGCTGCGTTCCATGGGTTCGGCTCGAGTCGGTTGTCAGATGCTTTACGTAGACGGTATGCTCCGGCGGTCAGGACTTGGTCGATGATGAAGGGACCTTCCCACTTGGGCTTAAGTTTGTCCTTTTTCTTGTCCGGCAGGCGTAGAACAAGTTCGCCGACATTGTAAGTTTTGGCCCGTACTTCTCTGCTTTGATATCTTCGAGCCTGCTGTTGATAGAATGTGGAACGAGCCTTTGCCATGTCCCGCTCCTCCTCTAAGGCATCCAAACTCTCCTGCCGATCTAACTCGGCTTGTCTTTCTTCGTACATGCGCACACGAGGTGAGTCATGAATTATATCGCAAGGCAGAACTGCCTCTGCGCCATACACCATGAAAAATGGTGTGAATCCAGTAGTTTGGTTTGGC
Source organism: Triticum timopheevii (assembly GCA_963921465.1). NCBI lineage: Eukaryota > Viridiplantae > Streptophyta > Magnoliopsida > Poales > Poaceae > Triticum > Triticum timopheevii. Next base: position 503,032,214 of record OY997272.1, read on the forward strand.
GTGGTCCGCAGCCCCCAGAGTACGGAGTCGAGCTCCTCTACCCAGTGCGTGTTAGATTCCTTGAGGGACCGCACTAGTCTGGGTTTGATGCCGCTCATGATTAGACCATTTGCTTGCTCGACTTGACCGTTAGTTTGGGGGTGATAGACTGAAGCGTAATCGAGCTTGATGCCCATGTTTTTGCACCAGAGTTTAACCTTGTCGGCAGTGAAGTTCGTGCCGTTATCAGTGATGATGCTGTGGGGGACGCCAAAATGGTGTACTACCCCGGATAGGAAGTCTATCACCGGTCCGGATTCTGCCGTTTTAACCAGCTTGGCCTCAATCCATTTGGTGAAATTGTCCACCATGACCAATAAGTATTTGTGCTTGTGGGTTCCCCCTTTAAGGGGTCCAACCATATCAAGCCCCCAGACCGTGAACGGCCAGGTAATGGGTATAGTTTTGAGGGCGGTGGGTGGCATGTGGCTCTGGTTAGCAAAGAGCTGGCAACCGACGCATCGTTGGACTAAGTCCTGAGCATCTGCCCGGGCTGTCGGCCAATAAAATCCTGTACGGAAGGCCTTGCCTACGAGTGCCCGGGCTGCAGCGTGGTGCCCGCCGAGTCCGGTGTGAATTTCAGCCAGGAGATTCCGCCCCTCCTCTTCGGAGATACACCTTTGAAGGATTCCGGTTGTGCTTTTCTTATAAAGTTCTCCCTCATGGACCTTGTAGGCTTTAGATCGCCGAACTATGCAGCGGGCCTCATTTTGGTCTTCGGGAAGTTCCTGCTGAATTAAGTAGGCTAGGAATGGTTCTGTCCACGGGGCAATTACTGCCATTATTTCGTGAGCTGAAGGTGTTATTTCATTGGCTGAGCCACCGATTGTGTCAGAATGGTCTGAGTTAGGTGATGCAGCTGGCTCTGGATTGTTATTTCCGGACTCCTCTTCCCATAACACGGATGGCTTGAAGAGCCGTTCCAGGAAGATGTTTGGAGGGACGGCGTCTCGTTTCACGCCGATGCGTGCTAACACGTCTGCTGCCTGGTTATTATCCCGGGCTACATGGTGGAATTCGAGTCCTTCAAACCGAGCTGACATTTTTAGGACGGCGTTGCGGTAAGCTGCCATTTTTGGATCTTTGGCATCAAAGTCTCCATTTACTTGGGATATTGCGAGGTTTGGATCCCTGCGCACCTCTAGGTGTTGAATGCCCATGGAGATTGCCATCCGGAGGCCATGTAGAAGGGCCTCATATTCGGCTGCGTTATTGGAGTCCATGTACATTATTTGAAGTATGTATTGGATTGTGTCTCCAGTTGGGGACGTCAGGACGACGCCAACCCCCAAGCCAGCCAACATTTTGGATCCATCGAAATGCATGATCCAATTGGAGTATGCGCCGTACTCTTTAGGGAGTTCGGCTTCGGTCCATTCGGCAACGAAGTCGGCTAGAACCTGCGACTTTATAGCTCGCCGTGGTTTATAGGTTATGTCAAATGGTAAGAGCTCAATAGCCCATTTTGCAATCCTGCCCGTTGCGTCACGATTGTTTATAATATCGTTGAGAGGTACTTCGGAGGCCACCGTTATGGAACACTCTTGAAAGTAGTGTCGCAGCTTCCGGGATGCCATGAACACCGCATATGCTATCTTTTCATAATGTGGGTACCGGGACTTGCATGGAGTTAGAACAGTGGATACGTAGTACACTGGTTTTTGAAGAGGGAATCTGTGCCCTTCTGTCTCTCGCTCAACGACGAGTACCGCGCTGACAACTTGATGTGTTGCTGCGATATATAATAACATAGGTTCGCCTAGGTTGGGCGCGGCCAGGACCGGATTTGTTGCCAGTATGGCCTTTATTTCTTCGAGTACGGCTGTGGTAGCATCCGTCCATTCGAAATGTTCGGTGCGCCAGAGGAGGCGGTAGAGGGGCAGAGCCTTTTCTCCCAAACGGGAGATGAAGCGAGTTAAGGCCGGTACGCATCCGGTTAGTTTTTGTATTTGCTTGAGGTCTTTTGGAATATCCAATTGTGACAAAGCTCGAATTTTGGCCGGGTTTGCTTCAATTCCTCTACCGGATACGATGAAGCCCAAGAGCTTTTCGGCTGGTACGCCGAAGACGCATTTTTCCGGATTGTGCTTAATATCATATGCTCGGAGGTTGTCGAATGTCACCCTCAAGTCTTCTACTAGATTTTCGACGTGTTTGGTCTTGGCGACCACATCGTCTACGTATGCCTCTACTGTTTTGCCTATCTGGGTAGCCAGACATGTTTGAATCATGTGCTGATATGTTGCACCGGCGTTTTTGAGTCCGAAGGGCATTGTGTTGAAGCAGAATGGCCCATATGGAGTAATGAATGCCGTTGCGGCCTGGTCTTTCTCCGCTATCTTGATTTGATGGTATCCGGAGTATGCGTTGAGGAAGCACAATGAATCGTGCCCTGCGGTAGCATAGATGATTTGGTCGATGCGAGGGAGGGGGAAAGGGTCCTTTGGACAGGCCTTGTTAAGGTCTTTAAAATCGACGCAGAGGCGCCAGGCTTTGTCCTTTTTTGGTACCATTACTAGATTGGCTAGCCAGTCCGGATGTTTTATATCTCTGATGAATCCGGCTTCTAAGAGTTTGGCTAGCTCTTCTCCCATTGCCTGTCTTTTGGGTTCGGAAAATCGCCGAAGAGCTTGTTTGACTGGCTTGAATCCTTTTAGGATGTTTAGGCTGTGCTCTGCCAGCCTGCGTGGGATTCCTGGCATGTCTGAAGGGTGCCAGACAAAAATGTCCCAATTTTCCCGAAGGAATTCTCGTAGTGCGGCTTCGACATCAGGACTTAATTGTGCCCCAATGGAGGCCGTCTTTGTGGGGTCCATTGGATGGACCTGAAATTTGACTATTTCGTCTGCTGGTTTAAAAAGAGGTGGACTTGGACCTCTTATCGAGTATCACATCGTCCCTATCCACTGTGGACCGCAGCGTAGTTAGTTCCTCTGCCGCTAGGGCTTCGGACAATGCCTCTAGGGCCAGTGCGGCTGTCTTACTTTCAGCGCGGAGTGCTGTATCTGGATCACTGGCAAGAGTGATTATCCCATTGGGTCCGGGCATTTTGAGCTTCATGTACCTGTAGTGGGGTATAGCTTGGAAGATTGTGAATGCCTCTCGCCCTAACAAAGCGTGATATCCGCTGCCGAATGGGGCCACTTGGAACGTGACCTCCTCGGACCTGTAATTGTCTGGTGAGCCGAACACTACATCTAGTGTGATTTTTCCTGTGCAGCGTACTTCTCGACTAGGGATTATCCCTCTGAAGGTTGTGCTGCTTCGCTCGATGCGGCTCCAGTCAATATCCATTTTTTGAAGGGTTTCCTTGTAGATGAGGTTTAATCCGCTGCCGCCATCCATGAGTACCTTGGTAAGGCGAAAGCCGTCCACTATCGGACTGAGGACCAATGCGGCTGGTGCTCTAGCTGTTCGGAATTTAGGTTCGTCGCTGGCGTTGAAGGTGATAGCCGTGTCACTCCATGGATTTGCTGTTGCTACTTGGTAGACTTCGGCGAGGCCGCGGATTGTTTGTTTTCGCATGTTATTTGATGCGGAAGTCTCGAAGACTGTTAATACCGTACCGGTACTGCTGGGCTGTTTGCCCAGGGCTAAAAAGCCTTCACCACTTTTGGCCACATACCGTAGTATCCAACATGCTCGAAGGCTGTGTGTTGGAGTGGCGCCCTCCGTACTGTGGATTTTGCAGGGTCCGTTGAGCCAGCCCTCCAGTACGGTTCCATGCCCTTTAGGGGGTCTTTGCTTTTTGGTTTTTAACCCAGGTGCTTGAGTATGGCGCACCCTTTTACTTCGGACTAGGGTTGTGGTCAAGGCCGGACTGTCCCAAAACCTAGTTTCGGTGTTCCTGGCACTCTCTACCACACAGTATTTTTGTACGATAGTCGCTAGGTCGATGAAGCATGTAACTTCGCGACGACTTATGGCGTTCATGATTCCCTTGTCCGTGCAATTGTTGCAGAAAATTGAAATCGCGCTTTCTTCGCAGCAGTCCTTTATCCTGTTCATAACTAGGAGGAATCTGGCCCAGTAATGATGTACTGTTTCATCGGGCTCTTGCTGTATTCGAGATAGATCGCTTATGTTTGGGTGGGCGGGTGGAATCAAGTTTGGAACCCCGCCCGATCTAAGGCTCAAAGGCCAAGAAGTTTCCGTATTTGGAAGCTTGACTTGCTGGATGCTTTCCAACGAATCTAGTCCGATGCCTGACTCTAAGTTCAGTATTTGATTAGCATCTATCCCTTCGCGGGAATCCGGCTTGGAGGGATCGGGAATCCGGACATAGTTGGTTTTCAACGTAGAAGAAGGGTTGCCACATTGTTCCTCTACCACGACAACATGGTGGGTGGCCTGAGGAGAGTTAATCTCTCTCAGATCGGGTTTAAGCCCAATCTGATCGTAGTCTGTGGCGACTCCCAGGGTGGCGATGCGATCCAAGAGCTCGGTTACAGAGGAGAGCTCAATCAGATATAACTGCTCGGCGAATTCTGGGCTGACGTGAAGATCGCTTTTGATGACCTGAGAGGTCATCGTCGGAGCGGTGGCCAAACAGGTGGTCATAAGAAAACCACCTAGCCGGACAGTTTGGCTGGCGGCCAAAGCTCTCTTGACGACAGTGCCATCTTTAAAGACGGGAGAAGGCATCCTTCCTGATCGCGACGGCACAGAGGAACTCTCAATGGAAGCACCAATGTCGGTGTCAAAACCGGTGGATCTCGGGTAGGGGTCCCGAACTGTGCATCTAGGCGGATGGTAACAGGAGACGAGGGACACGATGTTTTTACCCAGGTTTGGGCCCTCTTGATGGAGGTAAAACCCTACGTCCTGCTTGATTAATATTGATGATGTGGGTTACAAGAGTAGATCTACCACGAGATCAAGGAGGCTAAACCCTAGAAGCTAGCCTATGGTATGATTGTTGTTCGTCCTATGGACTAAGGCCATCCGGTTTATATAGACACCGGAGAGGGCTAGGGTTACACAGAGTCGGTTACAAAGGTAGGAGATCTACATATCCATATCGCCAAGCTTGCCTTCCACGCCAAGGAAAGTCCCATCCGGACACGGGACGAAGTCTTCAATCTTGTATCTTCATAGTCTTGGAGTCCGGCCGATGATGGTAGTTCAGCTATCCGAACACCCCCTAGTCCGGGACTCCCTCAGTAAGTCTGTATAAAACCATATGCTTTGATCACCTCATTAAACGTATATTCCAACTCTGAGATGCTTGCACCAGTCCATAAATGGATCGCTAGAGCTTGCACACTTTACTAGCACCTTTAGGATCGACAAAACCTTCTTGTTGCATCATATACAACTCTTCTTTAAGATATCCATTAAGGAATGTAGTGTTGACATCCATTTGCTAGATTTCAGAATCATAAAATGCGACAATTGCTAACATGATTCGGACAGACTTAAGCATCGCTATGGGTGAGAAAGACTCATCATAGTCAATCCCTTGAACTTGTCGAAAACCTTTTACGACAAGTCGAGCTTTGTAGGCAGTAACATTATCATCAGCGTCAGTCTTCTTCTTGAAGATCCATTTATTCTCTATGGCTTGATGATCATTGGGCAAGTCCACCAAAGTCCATACTTTATTCTCATACATGGATCCTATCTCAGATTCCATGGCCTCAAGCCATCTGCCAGAATCTGGGCTCATCATAGCTTCTTCATAGTTCGTAGGTTCGCCTTGGTCTAGTAACATGACTTCGAGGACAAGATTACCGTACCACTCTGGTGCAGATCATGGTCTGGTTGACCTACGAAGTTTAGTAGTAACTTGATAAGAAGTTTGATGATCATCATCATTAGCTTCCTCTCTAGTTGGTGTAGGCATCATGGGAACAATTTTCTGTGATGTGCTACTTTCCAATTCGAGAGAAGGTACGGCTACCTCATCAAGTTCTACTTTCCTCCCACTCACTACTTTCGAGAGAAACTCATTCTCTAGAAAGGACCCATTCTTAGCAACAAAGGTCTTGCCCTCGGACTCGTGGTAGAAGGTGTAGCCAATTGTTTCTTTAGGGTATCTTATGAAGACAGACTTCTCTGATTTAGGTTCGAGCTTATCAGGCTGAAGCCTTTTGACATAAGCATCGCATTCCCAAACTTTAAGAAACGACAGCTTAGGTTTCATGCCATACCACAGTTCATACGGTGTTGTCTCAATGGATTTATACGGTGCCCTATTTAACGTGAATGCAGCTGTCTCTAATGCATAACCCCAAAATGATAGTGGTAAATCGGTAAGAGACATCATAGAACGCACCATATCTAACAAAATACGGTTATGACATTCAGACACACCATTACGCTGTGGTGTTCCAGGTGGCGTGAGTTGTGAAACATTTCCACATTGTTTTAAATGAAGGCCAAACTCGTAACACAAATATTCGCCTCCGCGATCAGATCATAGAAACTTTATTTTCTTGTTATGATGATTCTCCACTTCAATCTAAAATTGTTTAAACTTTTCAAATGTTTCAGACTTGTGTTTCATTAAGTAGATATACCCATACCTACTCAAATCATATGTGAAGGCCAGAAAATAACAATATCCGCCGCGTGCTTCAACACTCATCAGACCGCGTACATTGGTATGTATTATTTCCAACAAGTGATTAGCTCGCTCCATTGTTCCTGAGAATGGAGTTTTAGTCATCCTGCCCATGAGGCATGGTTCGCAAGTACCGAATGATTCATAATCAAGTGTGACACCCTGGTTTTTGCTGGTTTTGCCATCCTGCTCTTCATTTGCCTTTCTCTTTGAAATTCGGGTTTCTGAGTTGATTCATTTGGACTTGCACTTGGGCATTGTTTTGATGTTCACCCAAGTCACCTCTCTCACTCCTCCCAACCTTTCTCGATCTCCCACACATCCTCAAAGATGCTTTGGAATATTTTTCTTATAAATAAAATATCCATTTTCCTCTTGCAAACGGAGTATTTGCACTTCTCTTCCAAAGCAACCCCTCCGTTTCTCTGTCAGAAAAATCTGAGAAAATTCTCACACCACCTCTAGGAAGTGTCTCATCACCCTATGCAAAAATATCATATGGTCATGTGGCCAAATTTTGCTAGGGAAAATCATTTGCATTCTACCCTAATAATGCACTTTGCACAGCAAGTGTATTATTCCTTGATCCAATGAAGCTGATTTTTCTTGAGCTTCATTAGCCTCCTAAGAAAACCTTAACCCCAGGAGATTAGCCCTAAACTCCTTCTAGAAGCCAACCAAACACAGTGCACAAGTTTCTGGGAGCTCTTGTTCAATCCGGTCGGCCTTTCTGTGTTTCATCACTTCTCCAAGACAAACACTACACGAACAACACACAAGACAAGGTCTGGCAACACCTGGGCGCCATTTTGGCATAGATCATGTGGTGACCGCATGTGGACATGTGTGCTGGCATGTGTTTGGCATGCTCTGCGCTGCACCCGAACCCCTGTTCAGCGTGTTCTCGTCCCAGCGCTCGCCGCCGACTACCGCACCACGCCACCTGCCTCGACACATCTCCCTTGACCTCTTCCTACCGCTCGCCGATGCCGAAGCACCCGCAACGAGCACGGGCACGTCACGGCCAAGAGGACAGTGCGCCCGTGCCCCTGTCTTCTTCTCCACTAGCGCCCTGAGTTCCTCTTTGAGATTCATAGTGGCCGCGTGAACCCTGAGCTCTTCTCCCCCTCCCCCTGGCACTCCTCATCGCTGTGCGCCACTTCCAGAGACCTCCGGTGGAGCTGAGACCCCTGTCGGTGTCAAAACCGGCGGATCTCGGGTAGGGGGTCCCGAACTGTGCGTCTAGGCGGATGGTAACAGGAGACGAGGGACACGATGTTTTTACCCAGGTTCGGGCCCTCTCGATGGAGGTAAAACCCTACGTCCTGCTTGATTAATATTGATGATATGGGTAGTACAAGAGTAGATCTACCACGAGATCAAGGAGGCTAAACCCTAGAAGCTAGCCTATGGTATGATTGTTGTAATGTATGTTGTCCTACGGACTAAAGCCCTCCGGTTTATATAGATACCGGAGAGGGCTAGGGTTACACCGAGTCGGTTACAATGGTAGGAGATCTACGTATCCGTATTGCCAAGCTTGCCTTCCATGCCAAGTAAAGTACCATCCGGACACGAGCCAGAGTCTTCAATCTTGTATCTTCGTAGTCTTGGAGTCTGGCGGATATCTATAGTCCGGCTGTCCGGACACCCCCTAGTCCAGGACTCCCTCAGTATCCCCTGAACCAGTCTTCAATGACGATAAGTCCGGCGTGCATAATGTTCGGCATTGCAAGGCGAGTTCCTCCCTTGAATAATCCAGAGAAGATCATGAACACCAGGATAGTGTCCGGCTCTGCAAAATAAATTCCACATTCCACCGTAGAGAGAATAAAATGTACACTTAGTTCAATCTGCTGACGTATTATGCGGCGTGACATCACACCGCCACCAGGCCTTTGTTTGAATTAATATACCACCTCAGCATGTTTAGCGAAGCGGTTTCCTTGGCACGTCTTGTCGAAGCAGAGATCGTGTTCCCCTTATTCCGGGATTCTCATCAATACGTGCGTGGGTAACCCAACCGCTCCCGTCGCCACGCCTCCTCTATTGAAGGGGAATCCCAAACGGTCACGGAGACGGCCCTTGGTATTTTTTACCCTTTATAAGAGGACCAAGGCTCGCTATTGTTCTTCAATCTCGCATCGAATCTCTTCCCCGCTCCCGGTTCCAACACCCAGAGCCTCAGATTCGAGCGCTTCGGATCCTTAATCATGTCCGGCTCCGACCTCCAGGGCCGGTGGATGGTGACGGAGGAGGACATATTAAAGTTGCGTGAGGCCAAGTACCTGGCCTACGAGGTTTCGCACAGGTTGCCTGCCCAAGGGCAGGCCATGCCAGCCCCCGAGCCTAGTGAATACGTCATTTTCGTATCCCACCTCCGTCGGGGTTTAGGCTTCCCGATGGATCCCTTCGTGAGGGGGCTCCTGTTTTACTATGGGCTGGACTTTCACGACTTGGCTCCGGAGTCCATCCTCCATATCTCCGCATTTATTATCATCTGTGAAGCCTTCCTCCGCGTCATTCCCCACTTCGGCCTATGGCTGAAGACCTTCAAGGTGGAGCCGAAGATGATCGGGGGGCGTCAAGCGGAGTGCGGCGGGGCGACCATAAGCAAAAAGGTCGATGCCCCGTGGCCCGAGGGTTCCTTCCAAGAGGAACTTGGACCGTGGCAGCAGGAGTGGTTCTATATCACCGCTCCAAGGGGCAGCAGGCAAAAGCCGCCGCCCTTATTCCACCCGGGACCTCCACGCCAACTGATGTCATGGGTCAACCAAGGGCTCAATTGGGGACCGTCCGAAGACGTGCCTTCACTGCTGGGCCGGATTCGAGATCTCCAAGCGAGGAAGATCGACCTGATCAAGGTGATGCAGGTTATGCTAATCAGGCATCTTCTGCCCTGCAAACGTCATCCTCTTCGTCTATGGGAGTTCAACCCAGAGGGACCTCAGATTCTCCAACACTTCATGGGTGCGACACCCGTGGAGATGTACAAGTTGTTCTTCGGACCGCAGGTGGCGTGTCCGGATTTAGCCGAGGATGCAGGTCTAAGCCGTGATCATCCGGATACTCAGGTAAGTAGCTCAGAGTCCGGACATTCTGTTTATGTGCCTTTCTAGAGTTCGCCTCTTGACCCTTTGTTCTTTACAGGAATGGGTGGCGCGATCAAGGCTGATAAGGTGTCCGGCCCCCCTCCCAGAGACCGCACAGGAGCCCGTGCTGGTCAGAATGTTGGAGGTTGCGCCCGCAGAAGGGGGCGATGGGGAAAATAGAGGAGCTAATATTTCGCCCAAAGGGGCGACTGAAGCGGGAGGAAGCAAGAACCCCTCCCTTCAGGGGGAGAAGAGGACCGCCTCCGAAGATCCGGAGGCCAAAGCCCCTAAGCGTGGGAAGAGATCTTCCCCGGGGGTTCCGGCGCCCGGAAAGAATCTGGACGCACAATCATCATCAAAGGATCGGCCCTCCAGCGAGCCGTGAGTATGAAAGAGGGAGTTAATTAGTAAGGAAATACATTCATTTGTGCTTCTGTAGATAACCAAAATATTTATATTGCAGTTCGGATCTGGAGCCTTCTCAGATGAGTTCATCTTCGGGGGACCTTCTTCCGGAGATGATGGAGAGCGATACGCCTCCATCCACAGTGCCGCCAGATGAGGCAGGCGAACCCGAAGTGTCATCACGGAGGGTATCCCCGAGTCCGGAGGGGCCAGAGAGTTCGGCGCCTACTAGTGTCCGGCCGGGAGAACTGAAGAATCTGCTTGAGAGGGCGTCCATTTCAGAAGATCACCGTGCGTTAATGCGTATGGTGATTGGAAGGATTTCGTACGCTGAGAGCGAATTGCGTAATGCCGCCATGAGTTTACTGGCGGGATTTGAGGTATGCGAGAATGACGTACCCCTTTGTTTTTTTTAACAGTTTTGCATATAAAAAATGCTCCCTGTATAGATAGTAGCCCCTGAGACTCGGTAGGTTGTCGGAAACGACAGCGTACCGAGGATCGAAATCTAAAGAAATGAATTCCGTCATTCCTATGCAGGTGGCGGATAGTCCGGGGGCTAGCCGGACTAGTGAGTTTGCCGAGTTAAATCGGCAATTGGACTTGGCAGATGCGGACATCGCACTTGTCAACAGGCGACTTGACGAGTCGCAAGGTAAAATATTTCTCCGCAGTCGCTTTATTAAGGGGGTCGAAGCCCTCCTATGATAAATTATATGCTGTTTGTACAGACGGTGCTGCTGCTGTGGAGGGCCTTCAGGCCGAACTTGCTCGAGCTAAGGAGCAAGCCCGAAGGAGTGAAGCGGCTGCCTCGAGGGCGGCCGAGGAGTTGAAAGCCGAAAAGGCTGCGCACTGCCTAAGCAGGGCCGAGGTGGCCGAATTGGCCATAAAAGTAAAGGATGCTGCCGACCGTAATGAGGCTCTTGAAAAGGAGCGCTTATCGGAGCGGGAAGACCTGAAGAAGGCCACCGCCGAAGCCAAGGATGCCCGTTCTGCAATGCGGGCTATGAAGGAGGAACTGTGCCAGGCCGGAGAGATCGTGGCTGGCAAGCCTTTTTTGCTGCGTCGCTGGTTTATGGATGGAAAGTATGCTCAATTTGAGTGGCTGTGGAGTCCGGAGGATCCGTATATGGACTTAGCTGCAAGTGCGGCCGATGCCATTAAGCACTTCCAGAGCCAGAAGGATCACAAGATGGAAGAGCTATATTGGTCTCAATTCCACAGTCCGGATCGCCCACTTCCATTGACAGACCGGTTGGCCGAATGGGCCGAGCTAAATAGATTGTCCGGACTTGCCATGACTGACATCGTGGCCCATATCTGGCCAGAGAGGTCCAAGGCGACGAGCTACTTTGGCTTACTACAGCAATTCCTTGGGGCGGTGCCGCATATAAAGGAGATGAAGCGGTCGGCCTGCATAGAGGGCGCGCGGATGGCTCTTGCCCGTGTGAAGGCGCATTGTCCAGAGATGGATGCCACCGCTGTTGCTGCCCAGGGTTCGGATGAAAGCCGGCTCCCTGCCGAGCACTATTTCGGGGAAGTTATGCGTGGCGCTCGTGTAATAGAGTCGCAGTGCTCGAAGAATGTAACGTTCAAATGAACGCATTAGCTTGTAAATCAATGATTATGTTATAACTGCTTTTTATACTTGTGCGTCCAAGTAGTAAAACTTCTCCTTTTCGGCCGTTCACGTATACTTGTGTATAACCTGAAAGATGGCAGTCTTCGGCTTCAGCCCCCACGCACAAGGTGCTGGGGTGTTCGCAAAAATAGCGCTTTTTCACACTTAATCCGACGTCTCGGTCCTGTTATAAGGAGGTGGTAGCGTAGCAAACGAGGCAATCCGGACTATAATGCTTTATCACTTTCACTTAGCCAGTGGAGCTCGAGGGTGGGGCTACGATATAGCCCCTGGTGGCATCGCCCTTCTCCGAAGTCGGAGCGCGTGTGCCTGACCGGGAAACGGCCCTTCGTCAAAGCGGGGAATTCTAAACATTCCGATAGTCGATCGAGGGCTGACCAGTCTCTCGCTGTATCATGACAGTCAGTTTTCGGCTTTCTCTACTGAGGTGCTCGCCCAGCCGAACTGGGGCACAATCGCAGTAGTTCTCTTGGTGCCGCGTTAGCCGATGATACGGAACGTAAGGCAGCAAAACACAGGAGCCGGGCAAACCCAACATTTGACCAAAGACATGATTCGGAGCTGATGCATATAATGCCTAACTCGAGACGCCGAATACTCCCTAAGGTGTTCGGTCTTTATAATAATGGGCAAATGATACCCTAAGCCCCTAGTGTCCAGGTACGGGCATGGTCTTCTGACGCGGCCGATGCCAAAGCGTCAGGCTCCGCTTTGGCTATAGGAAGAAACCAAGGGAGAATAACAACAAGAGACAGTAAAAAAGGTCTACGCAGGGTCTTAATCTGAAAAGAATCCTCACAACGGGTCCCTACTGCACGTCTGCGCCTGTGTCTCCGTTGCGCCGTTATCCTGGACGGGTATGCACGTTGTTCATCTGTAAAAAGAGAGGAACGTTTAGTTAAAAAAAAATTCGTGCGAAAAATATTAGAAATATAAATAATTAGAGCGGGGTTTGTATGAACCCGCGGTTATTTGTGCGCGCAGCCCCCTGTGAAGGGGTATGCGGCTAGGGAGCCCCTAGCCTACTGACGCCGGATTCGTCTATCCAAGTCCGGGGTCTTTAAGTGACCCTCGCACTAAAATTACGCCACGCGGTCCGGGCATCTTGAGTGTAAGAGATGCGTAATGCGGTATGGCGTTGAAGCGGACAAAAGCCTTGCGTCCCAAGAGTGCTTGATATTCACTTTCAAATGGGACGATATGAAAAATTAATTTTTCGCGTGGAGAATTGTCCGGCGATCCGAACACGACTTCTAGTAATATGGAGCCTGTGCACTTGGCGTAATGGCCTGGTGTCACTCCTTTGAAGGAAGTGCGGCTGTGTCGAATTTTGGTAGGGTCTATCCCCATCCTACGGATTGTGTTTGAATATAGCAGGTTTAAGTCACTGCCTCCGTCCATTAGGACGTTAGTAGATTGCAATCCATCTATTATGGGATTCAATATCAGGGGAGTCCGTCCCGCATTTCGAACGCTTCTGGAATAGTCCAGGTGGTCGAAAGTGATTGGTTTTGACATCCAATCTCTACGGTCTGCTGGGTTGGACCGCGCGAAGCTCTTTTTTGAAAGTGCCGCGCTATTTTTCCGTATGATCACATGAAGTGAGTTTACTGCTTTGACCTCTTGTGGGAAAGTCTTTTGTTTTCCGGTGCTCTACTGGTGGGGTTTATCTTCTTCGCTTGACGCGTCGAGCCCCTTGTGTTCGGCATTTAGTCGGCCGGACTGTTTAAAAACCCAACAATCCCCGTGGGTGTGATTTGCAGGCCTTCCGGGGGTACTGTGGATTTGACATATCCGACCCAAAATTTTGTTTAAGTTGGACAATTCGTCACCATCATCCTTAAGAGGCTGTGTTTTATTATTGGGCCGCGAGCTTTTGAATCCGGCGTTGACTGCCGCGCTCTTTGGGCTTTTCTCTTTATTCCGGCGCTGCTCTTTTCTGCGCCGTGATTTTCCGTTTCCATCTCTTATCTCTGATGCACTTGGGACGCTGGTGCTGCATCGTGCTAACCAGCTATCCTCGCCCGCACAGAAGCGGGTCATGAGGCTTGTCAGTGCGGACATTGTCCTCGGTTTCTCTTGACCGAGGTGCCTGGCGAGCCATTTGTCTCGGACATTGTGCTTGAAAGCTGCTAAGGCTTCAGCGTCCAGACAGTCGACTATTTGGTTCTTTTTTGTAAGGAACCTGTTCCAGAATTTCCGCGCTGACTCTCCGGGCTGTTGAGTTATATGAATTAGGTCATCTGCATCCGGAGGGCGGACATAAGTCCCTTGAAAATTTGCTCTAAACGCGTCCTCGAGCTCTTCCCAACTTCCAACAGTATTTTCTGGGAGGCTTTTAAGCCAATGACGGGCTGGCCCTTTGAGCTTGAGGGGTAGGTATTTTATGGCATGGAGATCATCTCCTCTGGCCATATGTATATGTAGTATATAATCTTCTATCCAGACTCCAGGGTCTGTTGTTCCATCGTAGGCTTCTATGTTTATGGGTTTAAATCCTGCTGGGAATTCATGGTCCAGCACCTCGTCAGTGAAACATAGTGGGTGTGCGGCGCCCCTGTATTTGTGTGTGCTGCTATCATCGGACACTTGATGTGTTGCCTTGCTTCCTGGGGACTTCTCCTTTGGCCCGTAGATGGATCTGGCTGGGCCTTCTATCCTTCCAAGTTCGTTGGTTGGTTTATGTGGGGTGCCGCTGTTAGAATTTGGCCTATCATCTGGCCGTCTATCCGGCCAGGCAGCCTCTTTATTTTTGGACGGTGGGGGCTCTATGGCCTCCTCGTCGAATTCTGGTAGCAGCTTGCGCTTCGGGTAGCTCTTTGATTGGTGGCCATTGCCGTACTTATCTGCGGTTTTGAGCACTTTGCTCCATCTCATTGTGAGTGTGTCTTCCGCTATTTTGAGCCTCCGTTTTTCCTTCTTCAGGCTTTTTGCTGTGGCGATATGCCTGCGCTTGAAGCGCTCTTGTTCGACGGGATCCTCGGGTATGACGAATTCGTCATCGTTGAGGCTTGCTTCGTCTTCGGAGGGAGGCGTATAATTATGATCCTCAACCTCTTCATCTTCCGCCCCCTCATGAGGGCTTGCTTCTGCATCCTCCTGCGCTGAGTCTTGCTAGAGGGGATTGTCTTCGGCACTCTCTGGAGTATTATTATCTCCTGTGCCGGAATTTCCATTCTTGCTGTGGCGAGATTTAGAGCGGCGCCGCTGACGCCGGCGCTTGGGCTGTTTCTTTAAGGGATCTGCCTCCGCTATTTCTTCGCCGTCCCCATCTTTTGGGGTATCCACCATATATACGTCATATGACGAGGTGGCCTTCCAGTGCCCTGTGGGCGCTGGTTCCTGTTCATCTCCGACATCGTCGTCCATAGCGTCGATGTCTTCGGAGTTGTAGTCTAGCATGTCGGTTAGATCGTCGACAGTGGCTACAAAGTGGGTGGTGGGTGGGCTCTGAATTTCTTCGTCGTCCGCATCCCAACCATCCTGGCCATAATCCGGCCAGGACTCTCCTGATAACGAGAGATGCTTTAGTGAATTTAAGATATCGCCGAAAGGCGAGCATTGGAAGATGTCCGCGGCGGTGAATTCCATAACCGGCGCCCAATCCGGATCGATTGGTAGGGGCGCGGGAGGTTCGGAGTCCGGCGAGGAGTCCGGCGCCTCGGAATCACGAGTTTCGCAGGGGACAAGATTAGTGTTCGGCTCCATCGCCGTGGATGTTGAAGCCCCCAGGGCGGCGTCTATCCACCGACCCTCGATCTGGGCGATCGGCTCCGGGCTAATGGCCGAAGCGGATCCGTGTGCGGCCACCAAGGCACTGTTCGGCGGCAGAGCTAGATCAAGCCCATCGTCACAGTGTGGCACGCTCGGCTGTGGCTCGAGTCCGTCGAGGATCAAGTCTCCTCGGACATCGGCCGTGAAGTTTAAGCTTCCAAATCTGACCTGACGGCCAGGGGCGTAGCTTTCGATCTGCTCCAGATGGCCAAGTGAATTGGCCCGCAGGGCGAAGCCGCCGAATACGAAGATCTGTCCGGGGAGAAAAGTCTCACCCTGGACAGTGTTGCAGGTTGAAGATGCCATCAAGCCTATCGGTGATGACACATAGGAACTCTCAATGAAAGCACCAATGTCGGTGTCAAAACCGGCGAACCTGGGTAAAAACATCGTGTCCCTCGTCTCCTGTTACCATCCGCCTAGACGCACAGTTCGGGACCCCTTACCCGAGATCCGCCGGTTTTGACACCGACAACCCCCATCCCCTGCGCCTATAAATACCGACCCCCTCTGGCCTCTCAGAGCACCTCAAACCACTCACCCAACCTCCACAACGAAGTAGACAAGCCCCAGCCCGGCCGGGCATGCCTCTGGTCGCCGTCCCCAGTCCGAGCTCTCCGGTGATCCCCTCTTCTGTTCCTCTCTACTCTAGTGCTCCTCGAGCTCAATCCACTTCTCCAACGACTCCCTGGTGATCCTCTGGTGCTAGCTGAACCCGTTGTAGCCCCTGGTGTAGCCCTGCCTCGCCGTCTTCCTCGACTCCGGTGAGCTCCGCTCGCTGCAGCCGCTAGAGAAGCCCGTGCTGACCTCGTACGACCACCTCTAGCCAAGCCATGGGTAGAGGCAGGAGCGCAAACGTCTCTGCTACCCATCCCTTCCTCTCAAACTGGCCGCCGAGCCCTCCTCACCGGAGAAAGTGCCGGCAAAGCGCCGCTATCCCCTGTTTCCTCTCTCCCTCTCTCCAGATCTGATGCATGGAGCCCACTGTCAGCCTCACCACTCACGCCCGAAGCGGTACGAGTGGATGCGTATTCCTGGAATGCGCCATCGACGTCACCCCCCAAATTTTCTTTTTAATTCAAATTTAATTCAAACTTTGACCAGTAACTTTGACTAGCTCTAACTGTTAAACCATAAGTCCAAATGAATTGATTCTTTGTGCATTGTGTTTGTCTTGGAATTCTCTAGCAGCACACAAAAATAGAGATTCTTCTCTGCTGACTAGAATTTCTGGGGAATTTTAGAAGTGTTCTTGATATTTTCTTTTTGTGGTTTTATTTGTTTTCAGAGGAGGAACCTTGCCTTGAAGGAAACCAGGAGGAGTGTGACCCTCCTCTGTGCTAAGGCAAGACACCACAAGCATTTGCATGGTGTCATCTCAATATTTATGATTTCCCAACTTGAACATGAATTATTTTCATGCATTTAATCATTTAAATGAATAATGTTTATGCTAGTTTACTTTTCATGCTTGAAGTGCCTAGTTTACAGTAGTGTTTGAATGAATGGATTAGTATGAGGCAGTAGAAGTATTCTGATAATATGGTTATGATTTGGGTATGATCGGTATCATTTTCATATAGGAGTTATTGATTTTAATATGATATTGCATAACTGAAAATGATGAGATAGAGAACCAGTAAAGTTGAAACCAGTGAGTTAAAGTGATGAGTAGTGCAAGTAGCTTGATTCTATGATGTTGATCTATTTACTTTCGTGCTCTGTGGATATAGTGTAGGTTAGATAGTTGCATGTTCATGGCATACTGTGACTCATAGTTTCTTTCATTTCAAGTTAAACCTGATAATAAACTCAACTTGAACATAATGTTGATCGGGTCATGGTGCCATTGAATCGAGCTTTCTAGTGCAGCCACATTTTCCTTTATGGGAAGGCCTTTATTCGGTCTGTTGTCATGCCTTTGGTCGGTGCCTCCAAACGAGGGAAGGTTATGGGCGTGCGGTACCCTAGCCTGGTAAGTAGACATAACCTTGTGTGCCCGTTGTTGTTGTTGTTGTTATTGTTGTTGTTGTTGTTATTATTATTATTATTATTATGGTACCTTGTTCCCGTTTGGGACCGTTGATTTGTTTTGCCACGGGAATGGCCGTTGGATGTCTTTGGTAGACATCAGGGCCACCCATGACTTAGCCAGAGAGGAGTTGGTCGAAGTGGCCGAGAGAGTGTCATGGCAATGGAAGAGTTCTCTCGGAATGCCATTGGTCCACACGTATGGGAGTGCGAGGCCATGGGTTCCGTGGTGTGGGTACAATGTGTTAACCTCTGCAGAGTGTTTATTAAATCTTTTGATTGCCGCGTCCTTGGTTATAGACACAACTCGTAAGTAGGTCACACCATGGGTCAACATAAACAAGCTAACCTTGCATACTAAAGATACGCCGTGGCACTGATTATGTGATGAGATCGTTGAGACCATGAGTTGGTCATTGTTGTGGAAACAAAGAGTTGGTTCCATTTGTGATCCAGGAGTGATCACCGTATTGATGAGATTGGTATTGTTTGTGATCCGGGAGTAATCACCGTTTTGATGATACTGGTTATGAGGTAACCCGTCTGGTAAGTGAGTCCGAGTGACTCGGTGCACGAGCACGTTCACTGCATGAGTAGTATATTGATGCTTTGCATGAGTAGTATGTTGATGCTTTGCCTGTGTAGTATGTCGATGCTTTGCATTTAATCTTCTTAATTATCATAATATTGTTTGCCATTATGCTTATGTTTGTTGTGAGCTTGCAAGTACATTCAATGTACTGACCTGGCGTGTCATGCCAGATTTCATGAAAGTCATACCGGATCGGAGTGCTTCTCGTGTCTAGATTGTGTCCACATCGGTGTCCCTGTGCTATGGAGTCCCACTTCGTCGTCGTTCCGCTGACGAGTAGTTGTCTTGTTTGAGGCCCCTTCATGTTCATTAAATAATGTACATACCATTTAGCCACACCATGTGTTCCGCTTGGCCTCGCTACTTTATGTTTCCGCTAGCATCAATAAAGCGGTTATTTTCTGTACCAAGTTGTTGTGTGTTGCCAGAAGACTAGAACTCTGGACTGGCAATGCAAGGTAAACCGGTTGCTCTGAGCCGGGGTGCCACAACGCTTGGTATCAGAGCCGCGCTAACTATAGGACACGCGTGGCCGACGCGCTAGTAGACAGTAGTTAGACTTGAGTGACATTAGTTTGCATCTGTTGCTGCATTGCATGCATTTGATTTGTTGTTATTACTAACCGACTAATGATTGCGAGTGTAGATGCCTCCAGTTCCATACCCGTACCAGTCTGAGCCAGTACCTTACACCTCGCCGCATCTGTTTCAGATTGTATGGCATCGACTCTACCCCGACGGTGCTGATTTAATCTACCAGGGGTATCGGGAGCATCTAGCGGGCTCAGTGTATGAGTACTACGCGGAGGTCACTTTGCATCAGAGTTCCCCTACTGGCGCTTACAATCATTCCTCTAAGGGTGGTTTTGCTTCAACACCTTCTCAGGCCATCTAGTTTGCCGCATTCGAGGCTCTTGTAGACTTGCACTACAATGAGGTTCGCATGCAGACCCATCCAGGTTTCTTCTTCTACCCTTCTCTACATGAGAACGGGCGTATCCACTTCCCTTTCATTAACCCGGTGTGTGATCATTCGTCTAGCCACCTTTCTCGCTATATCACCACTAGTTACCTCATGATTGTCGAGTTGGCCCGGGAGTTGACACGCACCCGTATCGCTCTCGCTACTGCTCGAAACAGATTCACCCCACCTACCGTAGGATTCAATCCATTTGTTCCTCTAGCCTTTGTTCCTCCTACTACTCTGGTTAACCCTCCGAGTGCTTCGACCATCTTGACAGTGACCCCTCATGAGTCTCCTGTCGAGTGGGCTTTCCTTCTTGCTACCCCCTGATACGTCTCCAACGTATCTACTTTTCGAAACTCTTTTGCCCTTGTTTTGGACTCTAATTTGCATGGTTTGGATGGAACTAACCCGGACTGACGCTGTTTTCAGCAGAATTGCCATGGTGTTATTTTTGTGCAGAAATAAAAGTTCTCGGAATGACCTGAAACTTCAGGGAGACACCTTTTGGAATCAATAAAAAATAGTGGCGAAAGAATCAGATGAAAGGGGCCCACACCCTGTCCACTAGGGTTGGGGGCGCGCCCCTTTGCCCCGTGGGTCCCCTGGACCTCCACCGACCTCAACTCCAGCTCTACATATTCACATTCAGGGAGAAAAAATAAGAGAGAAGGATTCATTGTGTTTTACGATACGGAGCCGCCGCCAATGCCTATTCTTCCTCAGGAGGGCTGATCTAGAGTCCGTTCGGGGCTCCGGAGAGGGGAATTAGTCGCCATCGTCATCATCAACCATCCTCCATCACCAATTTCATGATGCTCATCGCCGTGCGTGAGTAATCCCATCGTAGGCTTGCTGGACGGTGATGAGTTGGATGAGATTTACCATGTAATCGAGTTAGTTTTGTTAGGGTTTGATCCCTAGTATCCATTATGTTCTAAGATTGATGTTGTTATGATTTTGCCATGCTTAATGCTTGTCACTAAGGCCCGAGTGCCATGATTTCAGATCTAAACCTATTATGTTTTCATGAATATATGAGTGTTCTTGATCCTATCTTGCAAGTTATAGTACCTTCTACGTGTTATGATCCGGAAAACCCCGGAGTGACAATAGTCGGGACACTTCCCCGTGATGACCGTAGTTTGAGGAGTTCATGTATTCACTAAGTGCTAATGCTTTGGTCCGGCACTCTATTAAAAGGAGGCCTTAATATCCCTTAGTTTCCATTAGGACCTCGCTGCCACGGGAGGGTAGGGAAAAATATGTCATGCAAGTTCTTTTCCATAAGCACATATGACCATATTCGGAATACATGCCTACATTATATTGATGAATTGGAGCTAGTTCTGTGTCACCCTATGTTATAACTGTTGCATGATGAATGCCATCCAACATAATTATCCATCATTGATCCATTGCCTACGAGATTTTCACCTATTGATCTTTGCTAAGTTACTTTTCCGTTGCTACTGTTACGATTGCTACAAAACTGCTAGTATTACTTTTTCCACCGTTACCGTTACTTCCATACTAGTTTGCTACTAAATACTTTGCTGCAGATATTAAGTCTTTTAGGTGTGGTTGAATTGACAACTCAGCTGCTAATACTTGAGAATGTTATGTAGCTCCCCTTGTGTCGAATCAATAAATTTGGTTTGAATACTCTGCCCTCGAAAACTGTTGTGATCCCTATACTTGTGGGTTATCAAGACCTTTTTCTGGCACCGGTTCCGGGGAGCATAGCTCTATTCTCCGAGTCACTTGGGATTTATATCTGTTGATCACTATGAGGAATCTTAAAGACAACAAAACCAAGATATATCCCTCAACTACAAGGGGAGGTAAGGAACTGCCATCTAGCTCTGCACTTGATTGACCTTCTGTTTTGAGTAAACTTGTGACACCTACACCTGCTATTGATTCTGATATGTCGCATGTTATTGATGATGCCACTTCTGCTATGCATGATGCTTATGATGATACTACTTCTCTTCTTGATAATAATGTGCCACTAGGTGAATTTCTTGATGAACAACTTCCTAGGGTTAGAGAGAATGAAATTACTGAAACTGATGATATTAATGGAAGTGATGATGAAGAATCTCCCCCTAGATATGAATTGCCTGTTGTGCATGAAGGTTATGTTATGGATGAAGAAACTGATGGAGACTTCTTTGCTTGCAATGATAGATATGGTCTTAAGAAACTGTTAGCTAAGCTAAAAGAAAAGTCTTTGAATGCTAGAATGAAATATGATCCTGCTTTTGCTACTTCACCTATCTCTGTTACTGATAAGGATTATGAATGCTCTGTCAATCCTGAGTTAATTACTTTGATTGAATTTGATCCTTTCTATGGTTATGAATCTGAAACTGTTGTGGCACATCTCACTAAACTAAATGATAAAGCCATCCTATTTACTCATGAGGAAAAAATTTCTATTACTATATTCTTAAATTGTTTCCTTTCTCGTTAAAGGGTGATTCTAAGATATGGTGTAATTCTCTTGCTCCTGGTTGTGTGTGTAGTCCCAGGGATATGATTTACTACTTCTCTGCAAAATATTTCCCCGCTCATAAGAAACAAGCTGCCTTGCGGGAAATATTTAATTTTGTGCAAATTGAGGAAGAGAGTCTCCCACAAGCTTGGGAGAGGCTTCTCCAATTACTTAATGCTTTGCCTGATCATCCTCTCAAGAAAAATGAAATACTCGATATCTTTTATAATGGACTAACCGATGCTTCCAAAGACCACATGGATAGTTGTGCTGGTTGTGTTTTCAGGGAAAGAAATGTTGAGAAAGCTGAATTGCTATGGAATAATATATTGAGTAATGATAATGATTGGACACTTCCTAAACCAACTCCTAAGCCAACTCTGAAGAAAAGGGGTATTCTATTTCTTAGACCTGAAGATATGCAAGAGGCTAAGAAATCTATGAAAGAAAAAGGTATTAAAGCTAAAGATGTTAAGAATTTACCACCTATTGAAGAGATACATGGTCTTGATAACCCGACATAGGTAGTAAAGGTAAATTCTCTCTATAGATTTGATAAGGGTGATATTCCATCTACTAAGTTTGGTAGTCAATGCTTGGATGGGTTTGATAATTTTATTGTTAAACAAGAGAACTTCAATGCTTATGTTGGTAGAAAATTGAAACGTAATGCTTATGTGGTTGAGCACTTGAGTGATTATATGTCTAGAGTTAAAAGTGATCTTAAGCTTATTAGTAAACACGCTTCCATGGTTACAACTCAAGGAGAACAAGTACTTAAGGCACATGATGATTTTCTCAATGAATTGAATAGTAAGAACAATGATAATGCTATTAGAGTTATGACTAAAGGTGGCAAGATGACCCAGGACCTTTGTATCCTGAGGGTCATCCTAAGAGAGTTGAGCAGGACTCTCATAGAATTAATACTGATACACCTAGTCCTTCTAATAAAAAGAAAAAGAATAAGGATAGGACCTTGCATGCTTCTAGTGAACCTGTTATTGACACACTTGAGAATCCCAATGATATTTCTATTTCTGATGCTGAAACACAATCTGGTGATGAACATGAACCTAGTGATAATGTTAATGATGATCTTCATGGCTGATAAACAGGAAACATAGTTGAATGTACAGACATTGTATGAGATACAGATGCAATAGATAGTATGGAAAAAAGAGGGCATGAAATAGTTGACATGTATATTGTTTAACTAAAACGGATAGCATGACATAATTTCACATATATGATGTCTATCTAAACTGGATAGCATAGCATACCATAATTCAAAGATATGATGAATAACTAAACATGATCGCATGGCATAATTCACCTACATGTTATCTAAGTAATCAGGATCGCATCATTTAATTCACATATGTGATTTATATGCTAAATAGAGGGCATTCAATATGATGTCTGAACTAAGAACATGGTGTTGAATATTGTGTATTTGATGTCTAAACTATGCAATGCAAGACACCATATGCATGATATGAGTGATACGTCTCCAACGTATCTATAATTTTTGATTGTTCCATGCTATTATATTACCAGTTTTGGATGTTTATGGGCTTTACTTTACACTTTTATATCATTTTTGGGACTAACCTATTAACCGGAGGCCCAACCCGAATTGCTGTTTTTTTGCCTATTTCAGTGTTTCGAAGAAAAGGAATATCAAACGGAGTCCAAACGGAATGAAACCTTCGGAAGCAATATTTTTGGAACAAACATGATCCAAGGGACTTGGAGCGCAAGTTAAGAAACAAGCGAGGCAGCCATGGGGGTGGAGGGCGCGCCCCCTAGGGCTGGGCGTGCCCCCTGTCTCGTGGGCCCCTTGAGCGTCCACCGATGTACTTCTTCCTCCCATATATACCCATGTACACCGAAACCATCAGGGGAGCCACCGAAAAACTATTTCCACTATCGTAACCTTCTGTATCTGCGAGATCCCATCTTGGAGCCGTCGTCGGTGCTCCGCCGGAGGGTGAATCCATCACGGGAGGCCTCTACATCAACTCCATGGCCTCTCCGATGAGTTGTGAGTAGTTTACCATAGACCTTCAGGTCCATAGTTATTAGCTAGATGGCTTCTTCTCTCTCTTTGATTCTCAATACAAAGTTCTCCTTCCTCTTCTTGGAGATCTATTCGATGTAACTATTTTTTGCAATGTGTTTGTCGAGATCCGATGAATTGTGGGTTTATGATCAAGTTTATCTATGAGAAATATTTGAATCTCCTCTGAATTCTTTTATGTGTGATTAAGTTATCTTTGCAAGTCTCTTTGAATTATCAGTTTGGTTTGGCCTACTAGATTGATCTTTCTTGCCATGGGAGAAGTACTTAGCTTTGGGTTCAATCTTGCGGTGTCCTTTCCCATTAACAGCAGGGGCAGCAAGGCACATATTGTATTGTTGCCATCGAGGATAAAAATATGGGGTTTATATCATATTGCATGAGTTTATCCCTCTACATCATGTCATCTTTCTTAGTGCGTTACTCTGTTCTTCATGAACTTAATACTCTAGATGCATGCTGGATAGCGGTCGATGTGTGGGGTAATAGTAGTAGATGCAGGCAGGAGTCAGTCTACTTGTCATGGACATGATGCATATATACATGATCATGCCTAGATAATCTCATAATTATTCGCTTTTCTATCAATTGCTCGACAGTAATTTGTTCACCCACCGTAATAATTATGCAACCTTGAGAGAAGCCACTAGTGAAACCTATGGCCCCCGGGTCTATCTCTTATCATATAACCTTTCAATCTACTTTCATTTGCATCTTTACTTTTCCAATCTATATCATAAAATACCAAAAATATATTTATCTTATCATATTATCTCTATCAGATCTCACATTCGCAAGTGGCCGTGAAGGGATTGACAACCCCTTTATTGCGTTGGTTGCAAGTTCTTTGTTTGTTTGTGTAGGTGCGCGGGACTTGTGAGGAGCCTCCTACTAGATTGATACCTTGGTTCTAAAAAACTGAGGGAAATACTTACGATACTGTGCTGCATCACCCTTTCCTCTTCAAGGAAAACCAACGCAAGCTCAAGACGTAGCAAGAAGGATTTCTGGCGCTGTTGCTGGGGAGGTCTTCGCTCAAGTCAATACATGCCAAGTACCCATCACAAACTCATGTCCCTCGCATTTACATTATTTGCCATTTGCCTCTCGTTTTCCTCTCCCCCATTTCACCCTTGCCGTTTTATTCGCCCTCTCTTTCCCAATCTCCTATCTCTTTCGTTTGCCTTTTTGTTTGCTTGTGTGTTGGATTGCTTGTCGCTATGGCGCAAGAAAATACCAAATTGTGTGATTTTTCCAATACCAATAATAATGATTTCCTTAGTACTCCGATTGCTCCTCTTAATGATGTTGAGTCTTGTCAAATCAATCCTGCTTTGCTAAATCTTGTTATGAAAGATCAATTTTCCGGCCTTCGTAGTGAAGATGCCGCTACCCATCTGAACAACTTTGTTGATTTGTGTGAGATGAAAAAGAAGAAAGATACAGATAATGATATTGTTAAGTTGAAGTTATTTCCGTTTTCACTTAGAGATTGTGCTAAAATTTGGTTTTCGTCTTTGCCTAATAACAATATTGATTCATGGAATAAGTGCAAAGATGCCTTTATCTCTAAGTATTTTCCTCCCGCTAAGATCATCTCTCTTAGAAACGACATTATGAATTTTAAACAACTTGATCATGAGCATGTTGCCCAATCTTGGGAAAGAATGAAATTAATGATTTGCAATTGCCCTACTCATGGTTTGAATTTATGGATGATCATACAAAAATTTTATGCCAGATTGAATTTTGCTTCTAGAAATCTTTTAGATTCGGCCGCGGGAGGCACGTTTATGGAAATCAACTTAGGAGAAGCTACCAAACTCCTTGATAATATTATGGCTAATTATTCTCAATGGCACACCGAAAGATCTACTAGTAAAAAAGTGCATGCTATAGAAGAAATTAATGTTTTGAGCGGAAAGATGGATGAACTTATGAAATTATTTGCTACAAAGAGTGCTCATATTGATCCCAATGATATGCCTTTCTCTACTTTGATTGAGAATAATAATGAATCTATGGATGTGACTTTTGTTGGTAGGAATAATTTTGGTAACAATGCTTATAGAGGAAACTTTAATTCTAGACCGTTCCCTAGCAATTCCTCTAATAATTATGGAAATTCCTACAATAATTCTTATGGTAATTTTAATAAGATGCCCTCTGATTTTGAAAATAGTGTGAACGAATTTATGGTCTCTCAAAATAATTTTAATGCCTTGCTTGAAGAAAAATTGCTTTAAGTTGATGATTTGGCTAGGAACGTTGATAGACTTTCGCTCGATGTTGATTCTTTGAAACTTAGATCTACTCCTCCTAAGCATGATATCAATGAGTCTCTCAAAGCTATGAGAATTTCCATTGATGAGTGCAAAGAAAGAACCGCTAGATTGCGTGCTAAGAAAGATTGCTTTGTTAAAGCGTGTTCTTCTAGTTTCCATGAAAATAATGATGAATATCTAAAAGTTATTGATGTGTTACCTATTAAATCCTTGTTTTGTAATATGAATCTTAATAATGATGGGACTGTAGATGAGTCAACTTTAGTTGAAAGGCGTCCCAATGATTCAGAGTTTTTAGATCTTGATGCTAAATTTGGTAAAAGTGGGATTGGAGAGGTCAAGACTTTAAATAGCATTGAACCCACTATCTTGGATTTCAAGGAATTTAATTATGATAATTGCTCTTCAGTTGATTCTATTTCCTTGTTGCAATCCGTGTTGAATTCTCCTCATGCTTATAGTCAAAATAAAGCCTTTACCAAACATATTGTTGATGCCTTGATGCAATCTTATGATGAAAAACTTAATTTGGAAATTTGTATACCTAGAAAACTTAATGATGAGTGGGAACCTACTATAAAGATTAAAATTAAAGATTATGATTGTTATGCTTTGTGTGATTTGGGTGCTAGTGTTTCCACAATTCTAAAAACTTTATGTGATATTCTAGGTTTCCATGAACTTGATGATTGCTCTTTAAATTTGCACCTTGCGGATTCCACCATTAAAAAGCCTATGGGAAGGATCAATGATGTTCTTATTGTTGCAAATAGGAACTATGTGCCCGTATATTTTATCATTCTTGACATTGATTGCAATCTTTCATGTCCTATTATTCTTGGTAGACCTTTCCTTAGAATGATTGGTGCGATTATTGATATGAAGGAAGGGAACATTAGATTCCAATTTCCATTAAGGAAAGGCATGGAACACTTTCCAAGAAATAAAGTCAAATTACCTTGTGAATCTATCATGCGAGCTACTTATGAATCAAGTGCCAAAGATGGCACTACTTAGATCTATCCTCGCTTTTATGCCTAGCTTGGGGCGTTAAACAATAGCGCTAGTTGGGAGGCAACCCAATTTTAGTTTAGTTTCTTTGTTTTTGTTCCTGTTTAGTAATAAATTTTGCATCTACTTTCTGGTTATATGTGTTTTCTTGCTTTAATTAGTGTTTGTGCCAAGTAGAACCTATAGGATAACCTATGGTATGAGTTAATTTGATTCTGCTGAAAAACAGAAACTTTGCACTCACGAGAAGAAATTCAATAAATCACAGAAACGTGATTTTGCGTTGATTCTTTTTGCTGTAGATCAATAGATAAATTGCCTAGGACTTCCTATTTTTGTAGGAATTTTGGAGTTCCAGAAGTAACCGAAAGTTACAGATTGCTACAGACTGTTCTGTTTTTGACAGATTCTGTTCTTTCGTGTGTTGTTTGCTTATTTTGATGCATATATAGCTAGTATGTAGGGGTATGAACCATACAGAAGTTGGAAATACAGTAGATTTAACACCAATATAAATAAAGAATGAGTTCATTACAGTACCTTATGTGGTGGTTTTTCTTTCTTGCACTAACGGAGCTTATGAGATTTCCCGTTGAGTTTTGTGTTGTGAAGTTTTCAAGTTTTGGGTAAAGATTAGATGGATTATGGAATAAGAAGTGGCAAAAGCCTAAGCTTGGGGATGACCATGGCGCCCCAAGATATTCAAGGATAAAAAAATCCTAGGCTTGGGGATGCCCCGGAAGGCATCCCGTCTTTCGTCTTCGTCTATCAGTAACTTTACTTGGAGCTATATTTTTATTCGCCACATGATATGTGTTTTGCTTGGAGCATCATGTATGATATTAGTCTTTGCTTTTTAGTTTACTACAACCTTAATTTCTGTACACACATATTGAGATAGAAATACTTGATTAGAAATTTATTAGAATACTCTATGTGCTTCAGTTATATCTTTTGAGCTAGATAATTTTTGCTCTAGTGCTTCACTTATATCTTTTAGAGCACGGTGGTGGATTAATTTTGTAGAAATTGTTGGTCTATCATGCTTCACTTATATTATTTTGAGAGTATTTTAGAACAGCATGGTATTTTCTATGGTTATAAAATGGGACATTTACATTTATGCCCCTAATTTGCGCCCACTCTCAGATTTACCCCTAAATTTTTTATGTACTCAAATTTGCCCCTAAAAAGAATTTTAAGTCAGAGGAATGCCCTTCCATCTGGTCAAAGTTGTTTGACCAAAACTTTGAAAATTCATAACAAATTCATACGAAGTCAGAAAAATGCAAATAAGATATCAAAATGTTCATAAAAACATCACCTATACGCGCATGTCATTTACGTTCCTCACCTACATGTGCATTTATTTGAATTCACCCAAAATTGTTTTTTAATGTTATAAACCCTAAAAAGCTTTAAAGAGTGCTTTTGTCATGAACGTAAATGACATGTGCATATAGGTGTTGTTTTTATGAGCATTTTGATATCTTATTTTGCATTCTTCTAAGTTCATATGAATTTGTTATGAATTTTCAAAGTTTTGGTCAAACAACTTTGACCAGCTGGAAGGGCATTTCTGTGACTTAAAATGCTTTTAGGGGAAAATTTGAGCACATCAAAAAGTTAGGGGTAAATTTGAGTAGTGGGTTCGAGTTAGGGGCACAAATGTGGATGTCCCTACAATTGGTCCTAGAATGGTGGGCATCCAAGTTGGGTATAATAAAAACTATCATAGGAAGTGAATTGGATGCTATGATCAACTTGATGCTTAATAATTGTTTTGAGATATGAAGGTGGTAATATTAGAGCCATGCTAGTTGATGTAATTCTGAATTTAAGAAATACTTGTGTTGAGGTTTGCATGTCCCGTAGCATGCACGTATGGTAACCGTTGTGTGACAAATTTGAAGCATGAGGTGTTATTTGATTATCAATCTTATGAGTGGCAATCGGGGACTAGCGATGGTCTTTTCCTACCAATATATCCCCCTAGGAGCATGCGCGTAGTGCTTGGTTTTTGATGACTTGTAGATTTTTTGCAATAAGTATGTGAGTTCTTTATGACTAATGTTGAGTCCATGGATTATACGCACTCTCACCTTCCATCATTACTAGGCTCTTCGGTACCGTGCATTTCCCTTTCTCACCTTGAGAGTTGGTACAAACTTCGTCGGTGCATCCAAAATCCCGTGATATGATACGCTCTATCACACATAAACCTTCTTATACCTTCCTCAAAACAGCCACCATACCTACCTATTATGGCATTTCCATAGCCATTCTGAGATATATTGCCATGCAACTTTCCACCGTTCCGTTTATCATGACACGCATCATCATTGTCATATTGCCTTGCATGATCATGTAGTTGACATCGTATTTGTGGCAAAGCCACCATGCATAATTTTTCATACACCGATGGAGGCATTCATATAGGGTCATACTTTGTTCTAGTATCGAGTTGTAATTCATGAGTTGTAAATAAATAGAAGTGTGATGATCATCATTATTAGAGCATTTTCCCTTAAAAAGAGAAAGGCCAAATAAAAAAAAGAAAGGCCCAAAAAAATTATATAAAAGGGACAATCTTACTATCTTTTTCCACACTCGTGCTTCAAAGTAGCACCATGTTCTTCATATAGAGAGTCTCATTTGTTGTCTCTTTCATATACTAGTGGGGATTTTTTCATTATAGAACTTGGCTTGTATATTCCAACGATGGGCTTCCTCAAAATGCCCTAGGTCTTCATGAGCAAGAAAGTTGGATGCACACCCACTTAGTTTCTTTTATTGAGCTTTCATACACTTATAGCTCTAGTGCATCCGTTGCATGGCAATCCCTACTCCTCATGTTGACATCAATTGATGGGAATCTCCATAGTCTATTGATTAGCCTCGTCAATATGAGACTTTCTCCTTTTTTGTCTTCTCCACATAACCCCCATCCTTATATTCTATTCCACCCATAGTGCTATATCCATGGCTCACGCTCATGTATTGCGTGAAGGTTGAAAAAAGTTTGAGATTACTAAAGTACGAAACAATTGCTTGGCTCGTCATCGGGGTTGTGCATGATGAGAGCATTCTTATGTAACAAAAATTAAACATGACCAAACTATATGATTTTGTAGGGATGAACTTTCTTTTGCCATGTTATTTTGAGAAGACATGATTGCTTAAGTTAGTATGCTTGAAGTGTTATTATTCTTTATGTCAATATGAACTTTTACTTATAATCATTTGGGTCTGAAAATTCATGCCACAATAAAGCGAAATACATTGAGAAATATGCTAGGTAGCATTCCACATCAAAAAATTCTGTTTTTATCATTTACCTACTCGAGGACGAGCAGGAATTAAGCTTGGGGATGCTTGATACGTCTCCAACGTATCTATAATTTTTTATTGTTCCATGCTATTATATTACCTGTTTTGGATGTTTATGGGCTTTACTTTACACTTCTATATCATTTTTGGGACTAACCTACTAACCGGAGGCCCAGCCCGAATTGCTGTTTTTTTGCCTATTTCAGTGTTTCGAAGAAAAGGAATATCAAACAGAGTCCAAACGGAATGAAACCTTCGGAAGCGATCTTTTTGGAACAAACGTGATCCATGGGACTTGGAGTGCAAGTCAAGAAACAAGCTAGGCGGCCACGAGGGTGGAGGGCGCGCCCCCTTGTCTCGTGGGCTCCTCGAGCATCCACCGACGCACTTCTTCCTCCCATATATACCCATGTACCCCAGAAACATCAGGGGAGCCACTCCGATGAGTTATGAGTACTTTACCACAGACCTTCAGGTCCATAGTTATTAGCTAGATGGCTTCTTCTCTCTCTTTGATTCTGAATACAAAGTTCTCCTTCCTCTTCTTGGAGATCTATTAGATGTAACTCTTTTTTGCGGTGTGTTTGCCGAGATCCGATGAATTGTGGGTTTATGATCAAGTTTATCTATGAGAAATATTTGAATCTCCTCTGAATTCTTTTATGTGTGATTAAGTTATCTTTGCATGTCTCTATGAATTCTCAGTTTGGTTTGACCTACTAGATTGATCTTTCTTGCCATGGGAGAAGTGCTTAGCTTTGGGTTCAATCTTGCGGTGTCCTTTCCCAGTGACAGCAGGGGCAGCAAGGCACGTATTGTATTGTTGCCATCGAGGATAAAAAGATGGGGTTTATATCATATTGCATGAGTTTATCCCTCTACATCATGTCATCTTTCTTAATGCGTTACTCTGTTCTTCATGAACTTAATACTCTAGATGCATGCTGGATAGCGGTCGATGTGTGGAGTAATAGTAGAAGATGCAAGCAGGAGTCGGTCTACTTGTCACGAACGTGATGCCTATATACATGATCATGCATATATAATCTCATAATTATTCGCTTTTCTATCAATTGCTCGACAGTAATTTGTTCACCCACCGTAATAATTATGTTATCTTGAGAGAAGCCACTAGTGAAACCTATGGCCCCCGGGTCTATCTCTTATCTTATAAGCTTTCAATCTACTTTTATTTGCACCTTTACATTTCCAATCTATATCATAAAATACCAAAAATAGATTAATCTTATCATATTATCTCTATCAGATCTCACTTTCTCAAGTGGCCGTGAAGGGATTGACAACCCATTTATTGCGTCGGTTGCGCGTTCTTTGTTTGTTTGTGTAGGTGCGCGGGACTTGTGAGGAGCCTCTTACTGGATTGAAACCTTGGTTCTCAAAAACTAAGGGAAATACTTACGCTACTGTGCTACATCACCCTTTCCTCTTCAAGGAAAACCAACGCAAGCACAAGACGTAGCAATGAGCAGTATAACCGTGCCAAGTTAGAGCATACACCTCGGTGGGGGAATAGGACTGGTCATCTGTCTCTGAATCCATCTCTGAGGAGCTATGAAGACCCAAGAAGAGATCTTCTTCCACAGGTAACACTATCTGCTCTGAAGGCTTTGTTTTCACTCCAGATTTTTTCCATCTCCCACCCAAATGGCTGATTCAGAGGAAGAGTAATTTAATGTACAAACATTGTCGAGAAATGGAAATGTAATGAAGAAAAGGATGGGAAAGATATCATTAAAATATATGATGCCTAGTTAAACAGGATGGCATTGCACATTTCACATATATTATGGCTGGCTAAAAGACATGAGACTGCATAATTGCCCTATATGACAAACTAAACAGGTGGCATTATAGACCATATCTAAACTAAGCAGATGACATATATGATGTCAAAAGTAGGCACTGCAAGGCAACATATGCATGATATGACTAACATCATCATGCCAAGGTAGAGCAAACACCTTGGGGGGGTAAATAGAAGTGGTCAGCTGCGTCTGAATCCGCCTCAGAATAGATTTCTTCCTCTGGATTACAATCTGGAGAGGGGGAGGGTTTGCCATTGAACCCACCATGGATCGATGTCTGCATGACATTGTATTGTGGCGCAAAACTCTTCTCTTTTTCTCTACATGTTCAGCATGACTGTGTACAATATCTGACATGCATACAAAAAAAATATGGTGAGATTATGTAAGGAGAGCATGCAGAAATTTAGAGTGATGGTAGCAACCAGTGGATATATGGATCCAAAAATAATGATAGTAGGCTGATGATTGCTTTAATTTAATAAGAAGACAAATTATGATTGCTTTACTATTTGTTTCCCACCCAAGATGAACAACATAGGCATACCCTAGGTGAACCAGATATTAGACAGAGATAATATTCATTGCTGCCTCGATATGTGCCCCACAACTAATTTAGAACCCAAGTTTGAACATTAATTTGGACCTGACTTGGAGTCCAAGAGGTGAACATGATGATAATGTAGCGGGTAACTTTAAGCAATGCATAACATAAGCAAAAACAACAGAGTGCGACCTTTCTTGTGGACCCGTGTACTCCTCAGGTTCGTCTGCTGCATCGATGATGGTGATGCTGTTGCGGTGGGTGCCGGTGGCAGGGAAGGAGATCTGAGGCAGCGAAAGACGGTCAAGAGTCGTGATGTTTGGTTTGGTGGACGCTTCTGCCGATGGAGCAGCTCAGGTGAGGTGGACGATATCGCGGCAGGAGCAGGACAAACCACACAAAGTTCCCTTCAACACCTACATGTAACTGAAGTAATTCTGTAAGGGCTCATTTGGCTTGCATGATTCTAAAAACGCAGGGATAGGAACAACACCAGAATATGATAGGAATGCACATGGTAAATAGAGCATTTGTAAAAATAAGATTTCTATCAACTTGGGTGTTTGGTTCACAGGAATTGGAAGAGTAGAGGAATGCAAAGAAACATGGCCAAAATAAAGTGAAACCATATGAAAGCATGTACAGTTAGAATGTTATTCTGCCACTAATGCACTTGGTCTTGTTTTCATGTTTATGATTTTCAAAAGTAGGTCTAGATGGATGTTTTGCTCCATTCCTTTCAACAAAATGCATGAATAATTGAATAGTAGAGTGCTATAGGAAAATTCCCTATTGCTATGTTTTTCCGTTGAACCAAAATAGCCCTAATGGATCGACATGAATGTATAGTAATAAGTGATGCAACAAGTGTACAACCTCTTTGTCATAGCCGGGTCGACCTCAGCATCATTGGGTTGGTCACTGAAGCAGTTGAGGCAGAGGTGGCTGTCGGAGGTGTGCAGGAAGATCTGAGGAATCTATAGACGGTGTCCAGGGCACTGCTCTGCTGTGATGGATCGTTCTGTCATTGGAGCAGCTCCGGTGAGCCGTAAGACGTCAAGGCTGAAGCAGCACAAGGCATACATCGCCAATCTCAAGTGGGATTCTAATAGCATCTCCAATAGATGATGTAAAATAGATGTAAAATTTACATCACCAAAAACCACGTGACTACAACAGATGAGGTAAAAACTGCTGACTCTGAACTTAACTGTCGAAACTGAAATTTACTGTGGAATCTGAATGTTACTGTCGAAACTGAATGCAATGGTAGCAGAGAGGCACTTGACATGTAGTTTAGGGAGGGCATGCAGTTCATCTTCAACCTTCACCCCCCTGAGCCGCCAGCCACCACCGGCCGATCCGCTGACCCTAGCACCACCTCGCCGCCCCGAAACAACTCCCCACCGCCGGTTCGCCACTGCCCCGGTGTCGGTGTCAAAACCGGCGGATCTCGGGTAGGGGGTCCCGAACTGTGCGTCTAGGCGGATGGTAATAGGAGACAAGGGACACGATGTTTTTACCCAGGTTCGGGCCCTCTCGATGGAGGTAAAACCCTACTCCTGCTTGATTGATATTGATGATATGGGTAGTACAAGAGTAGATCTACCACGAGATCAAGGAGGCTAAACCCTAGAAGCTAGCC
Source organism: Triticum timopheevii (assembly GCA_963921465.1). Taxonomy (NCBI): domain Eukaryota; kingdom Viridiplantae; phylum Streptophyta; class Magnoliopsida; order Poales; family Poaceae; genus Triticum; species Triticum timopheevii. The sequence continues at coordinate 503,066,542 of OY997272.1, forward strand.
TATGGTATGATTGTATGTTGTGTATGTTGTCCTACGGACTAAAGCCCTCCGGTTTATATAGATACCGGAGAGGGCTAGGGTTACACAGAGTTGGTTACAATGGTAGGAGATCTACGTATCCGTATTGCCAAGCTTGCCTTCCACGCCAAGTAAAGTACCATCCGGACACGAGCCGGAGTCTTCAATCTTGTATCTTCGTAGTCTTGGAGTCCGGCGGACATTGATAGTCCGGCTGTCCGGACACCCCCTAGTCCAGGACTCTCTCAGTAGCCCCCGAACCAGGCTTCAATGACGATAAGTCCAGCGCGTTTATAGTCTTCGGCGTTGCAAGGCGGGTTCTCCCTTCAAATTCCATGTACCTGCCGAACAGTGTCCGGCTTCATCTTGAATATTGTGTTCCTCGGCTTCTACGCCAAATAATGGCCCTCTTCCACGCGTCGCACGAATGCGAAAAGCCAGGGTGTATTTTGCATTTCACCCCCAAATTGTGCGAGTCGCCCGCCTATAAAAGAGGCAAGAATCCAGATCCAAACCACACCACCTTCCTCCCGCGAATACTCCATCGAAGCGCCTTTGACCTAGAAGTCCATTCCACCATGGATCGTCAACGCGGCTCTTCTTCACGCGCTCCCAGCCCACCGCCGGGGAATTGGAGGAGGTGCTCTATTTCGCACAACGAGCTCGAGAAGCTCCAAACGAGGGGATTCCTCCCTCCGGCCATTATGATCCCAGTCCGGGCCGGACTGGTTACTTATCAAGGTGGGAGACAGGCGGAGGACACTCCAAGCCCCAATAAGGGGGAGCGAGTATGTTTTGTCCCTTATCTGACAAGGGGACTCGGATTTCCAATACATCCGTTCCTCCGCGGGCTCCTGAAATTCTATGGACTCCAGCTCCACCACCTTACGCCCGCCTCTGTCCTGCATATCGTGGGCTACGTAGCTCTTTGCGAGCTATTCCTGGGCATTGAGCCCCATTTCGCATTGTGGAAGAGACTATTTTGCCTCGTACCCCGTTCTTACCAGGGGTCCATATATCAAGTGGGCGGCGCCGAAATATGGCGCATCGCCGGGACCGGATACCTATCCGGCACTCCCAAGAGGGCGTCCGAAGACTGGCCCTCGGAATGGTTTTATATAGAAGACGCTCCGCTGCCAGACCCCATTCGGATCGGCCTCCCGGAGTTTAGTGCTGCTCCCTTGAAGAAACGCCTCAGCTGGCGCCCACGGAGCCCCCGATTGGAGGAAGACAAGAGCGTCCATTACTTGATGGGCCGGATAAGATTAATGGCTCATTCCGGCTTGACCATGATCGGAGTCATGGCGACATGCATCAAGCGAGGGGTACAACCACTGCAATACAGAGGCCACCCTATGTGGGATTTCAACGGGGAAGACGATGCTACCCGGCACGGCCGCAAAGGGCCGGATTCGACCGAGGATCTGGTGAAGATCCTGTCCAGCCTGTACAAGGGGGAGAAGGAGGACTTCCTTCGAACGAACCCTTTGGATGGGTTCTCCATGATCAACCCCAGAGGATGGGTAAGTGAACACCTTGAAGGGCCCAGCCCATGCTTTCGAAGTTTAAGCTTCTCACATCATGTCTTCGGCGCAGGGTCTACGCCGGATTGTGGAGGACATGGTAAGTCCTGCTCCGCAACCCGAGGATCCAGAAGGATCCCTGGGTCCAGCCTCCGAAGAGGACCCGGATATCGAGGTGGAGCTGATCGACGGGGTGTATCACCAGCTCAGCATAGACAATGCTTTGGTCGCCATTACGGCGGACTACCTCGGACTAAGTCCGGCTTCCCAGGTGACCGCGACCGAAGTCCGGACACCATTAACTCATCCCTGCCCATTTCTGACCTTCGCGAACGATGGTATTTTGCAGGAAGCGCCTTTACAGCGGGAAGCCGAGCCCGCGGCGGCCGACCAACAGAGGTCAGTCCGAACTAGCAGGCGGAAAAGGAGCGCAGTGCGGACGGAAACGTCGCCGCAAAGGTATAGCTCGTATTTGAATTTTTAGAGCAACGTTCCGAGGAAACGTCTAAGTGCCCATGATCTTTGTAGGAGAAAAAGCGCTCGCCGGACTGCGAGCGCAGGAATTGCCAATCCGACCAACACCGGCCAGGCTCCAGCGCCCGGCCTGGAGGGGGAGACAAGCGCAAGGCGCGAGCCGGATCCTTCTCCAACGGAGGATACCGACAGACTGTCCACCACCAAGTCTGAGGTGGGGAGCACCATGAACCATAGGCGCCGCCGGACAGTATTTCAAGAAGCGTGCTTTTCCCCTGAGGCATTGGATGCTTTTAACGCAGGGGACGCACATCTCCGTGCTGCTCAAAATGGTTTTACCAGAGCCACGGAGCAGTATGTGAAAGACATATGGGTAAGGGAATTTTAATGGTTGTATATACCAGTAGCCCCCGAGACTTAAATTAGTTATGCTAACTGATTTAAGGATCATTACAAATTTCAGGCACTTAACGAGAAGAACGCCCAGCTGTCTCGGGAGCTGCAAGATTGCAAGGCCCAACTTGAGGCCACACTTGCTGCCGCAGGAGGAGACGGAAAGACTCCTCCTGGTAACACATTTTTATTAATAAATATAAGCGCTGTGCGGCGTGCGCGCGCGTCTAATAATGACATTTGCAGGTACCGCCGGACAAGATCCGGACAGGCAAGCATTGCTACGCCAGCTAAAGGCCGGCGAGAGTGTGCTGAATAGGGTTCAGCAGGAAAGGAACAAGCTCCAAGATGCCAACGCCAAGCTCGGAGAAGAGCTGAAGGCGCTCAGGCCGAGCTGTCCGGCTCCGTTAAGGAGAATCAGCGGCTTCGTTGCAGCATTTATAGTAAGTGCTTGAACGAACTCTTTTGAAAAGAAGAGTTCATCGAGGAAGCATTTTGACATGATATGTCTTGTAGGTATACTCACGGGTCGTCCTGCAGAGGAGATGCCCATATCAATGGGTGATCAACTTCCCGAACTGTTGCAGCTACTCGAACGAGTTCGGCAGGCAATGAGCAGCGTCGTTCAGGCTTTATGGCCAGCCCTCACCCTACCCGAGGGCCTCGGGGAGCTTGCGGAGAAGCTGCAGGGAGTGCGGCAGCGCTTCCATTTGTGGAAGATTTCGGCATGCCGTCAAGGTGCGAGGGAGGCTTGGGCCATGGTGAAGACACGGTACAAGAAGGCAGATCCCAACCACATGGCCGAAGTTGGACCGGTGGGGCCCGATGGGAAGGAGATCCCTGTGAGTTTAGTGTATAGCCAAGTAGAGTTGGCTGCTAAATTTTCCCAACAGGACTGTAAACTAGACAACCTGTTAGACAGGATTGAGGAGGAATACAATCAATAAATTTGACAATGTATGTTATCCTTTAAAGTGACATGTGAAATGCCTTCTAGCCGGATTGTAGATCGTTTGTCTTTGCCGACCTTTTCGCTTCGACCTCGGGACCCTAGAGTCCGGAGTGTGTCCGAATACCTTTTTGGTTAAGAAACAACCGTGGTATGCATGGAGACCAGGCGTAGGGGTCATTAGTGCTTTATCAGACAAGTGCCCAACTAGTTATGTTATATTACATGGTTAGTAAGAAACATCTTCCAGGGAGTATAGTTCCGTTAAGGGTTCCTTTCGCTGGGAGGCATGCCCTAAAGTGCATGTCCGGACTGCAAAGAAAGCAGTAAAACATCTGGGGGCAGATAGATAAATAGGTAAAAAAAGTCATCTTTTAAGTCACCGACCGAATATTCCCTTAAGAACGCTAGCTTTCGGCTTCACCCAGTCTGAGGTACACATCCGGCTGACCCGGCAGTAACAATCGCAGAGGTGCTCCCTTTACCTCCTAGCCGAACAATTGGGAATGTAGGGGTAAGCACAGGAGCCAGGCAACCCAGCTTGGCCAAAACTTAAGTCATATCGATGCATATAATGGCGAATAAAAGGTACATGTGGAAGCTTGACACATGTGATGGGTATAAAACCCGTATAATTGAGCTTCTGTAAAAGAAGCCCCCAGGAATAATGAGTGCGGATAGCACATCATGCGTATAATTGAGCTTCTGTAGAAGAAGCCCCCAGGAATAATGAGTGCGGATGGCACATCATGTGTATGCAAACAATGCAAAAATAGGCCCGAAAGGGCTTTTAAACGAGAAGGATAAAAAGAGAAACAAAAGACAGCCGAAGTGTAAAAGTGTGGATGGGGGAAGGGGACGAACTCTTAGTCCGGCGCTAGGCATAGAATCGTCGGAGGCGGGCTGCATTCCATGGGTTCGGCTCGAGTTGGTGATCCGACGCATTTCGTAGACGGTACGCTCCGCCGGTCAGTACTTGATCGATGATGAAGGGACCCTCCCATTTGGGCTTGAGCTTGTCCTTTTTCTTGTCCGGCAGGCGTAGAACTAGTTCACCAACGTTGTAAGTCTTGGCCCGTACTTCTCTGCTTTGATATCTTCGGGCCTGCTGCTGATAGAATGCGGAACGAGCCTTCGCGACGTCACGTTCTTCCTCCAATGTGTCCAAGCTGTCCTGCCGATCAAGCTCGGCCTCTCTTTCCTCATACATGTGCACTCGAGGTGAGTCATGAATAATGTCACAGGGCAAGACTGCCTCTGCGCCGTATACCATAAAAAATGGTGTGAATCCGGTAGTACGGTTAGGCGTTGTCCGCAGCCCCCAGAGTACGGAGTCGAGCTCCTCGACCCATTGTGTGGCAGATTTGGTGAGTGACCTCACTAGTCTGGGTTTAATGCCTCTCATTATTAGACCATTTGCTCTTTCCACTTGACCGTTGGTTTGAGGGTGATAGACTGACGCATAGTCGAGCTTGATGCCCATATTTTTGCACCATGACTTAACCTCGTTGGCTGTAAAGTTCGTGCCGTTGTCGGTGATGATGCTGTGGGGGACTCCGTAACGGTGTACCACCCCTGATATAAAGTCTATCACTGGTCCGGACTCTGCCGTTTTGACCGGTTTGGCCTCTATCCATTTGGTGAATTTATCCACCATGACCAATAGGTATTTTTTCTTGTGGGTTCCCCCTTTAAGGGGTCCAACCATGTCAAGCCCCCAGACCGCGAACGGCCAGGTAATGGGTATGGTTTTGAGGGCGGTGGGTGGCATATGGCTCTGATTAGCAAAGAGTTGACAACCAACGCATCGCTGGACCAAGTCCTGTGCGTCTGCCCGAGCCGTCGGCCAATAAAATCCTGTACGGAATGCCTTTCCTACAAGGGCCCGGGCTGCTGCGTGGTGTCCGCCTAGTCCGGCATGAATTTCAGCCAGGAGGTTTCGCCCTTCTTCTTCGGAGATACACCTTTGAAGGACTCCGGTGGTACTTTTCTTATAAAGTTCTCCCTCATAGACCTTGTAGGCCTTCGATCGCCCGCAGCGGGCCTCATTTTGGTCTTCGGGAAGTTCCTGCCTAAGTAAGTAGGCTAGGAAAGGTTCTGTCCACGCGGCAATTACTGCCATTATGACGTGGGCGGAGGGTGTTATGTCGTCTGCCGAATCACCAGTTGGTGCGGTTTTCTCCGGTGTGTAGCTACCAGGCTCCTCTTCCCATAGTACGGATGGCTTGAAGAGCCATTCCAGGAAGATATTTGGAGGGACAGCATCACGTTTCGCACCGATGCGTGCCAGGACGTCGGCCGCTTGGTTATTATCTCGGGCTATGTGATGGAATTCGAGTCCTTCAAACCGAGCTGACATTTTTAGGACATCGTTGCGATATGCTGCCATTTTCGGATCCTTGGCGTCGAAGTCTCCATTTATTTGGGATATTTCAAGGTTTGAGTCCCCGCGCACCTCTAGGCGTTGAATGCCCATGGAGACCGCCATCCGGAGACCATGTAACAGGGCCTCGTATTCGGCTGCATTGTTGGAGTCCGTGTACATTATTTGAAGTACATACTGGACTGTATCTCCGGTGGGGGACGTCAGTACGATGCCAGCCCCCAGTCCGGTCAACATTTTGGAGCCGTCGAAATGCATAGTCCAATTGGAGTATGCGCCGTACTCTTTAGGGAGTTCGGCTTCAGTCCATTCGGCGACGAAGTCAGCCAAAACTTGTGACATTATAGCTCGTCGAGGTTTGTAAGTGATGTCGAATGGTAAGAGCTCAATGGCCCATTTTGCTATCCTGCCCGTTGCGTCGCGGTTATTTATAATGTCATTGAGTGGTACTTCAGAGGCCACTGTTATCGAGCACTCTTGAAAGTAGTGCCGGAGCTTTTGAGACGCCATGAACACCGCATATGCTATCTTCTGATAGTGCGGGTAACGGGATTTGCAGGGGGTTAACACAGTGGATACATAATACACTGGTTTTTGAAGAGGGAATTTATGCCCTTCTGTCGCTCGTTCGACGACGAGGACTACGCTTACAACTTGATGTGTTGCTGCGATGTACAACAACATTGGTTCGCCCAGAGTGGGCGCAGCCAGGACCGGATTTGTTGCCAGTATGGCCTTTATTTCTTCGAGTCCGGCAGTGGCAGCATCCGTCCACTCGAAGTGTTCGGTGCGCCTGAGGAGGCGATAGAGGGGCAACGCCTTTTCTCCTAAACGGGAGATAAAGCGGCTTAAGGCTGCCACACATCCTGTTAATTTTGGTATTTGTTTGAGGTCTTTTGGAATATCCAATTGTGACAGAGCTCGGATTTTGGCCGGATTTGCTTCAATTCCTCTACCAGATACGATGAAGCCCATCAGCTTTCCGGCTGGTACGCCGAAAACGCATTTTTCCGGATTCAGCTTGATGTCATATGCTCTGAGGTTGTCGAATGTGAGCCTCAAATCGTCTACTAAAGTTTCGACGTGTTTTGTTTTGACGACTACGTCGTCTACGTATGCCTCGACTGTTTTGCCGATCTGGGTGGCCAGACATGTTTGAATCATGCGCTAATATGTTACGCCGGCGTTTTTGAGTCCGAAGGGCATCGTGTTGAAGCAGAATGGTCCATATGGAGTGATGAATGCCGTTGCGGCTTGGTCTGCTTCCGCCATCTTGATTTGATGATAGCCAGAGTATGCGTCCAGGAAGCACAACGAATCGTGCCCTGCTGTGGCATCGATAATTTGATCGATGCGGGGGAGAGGGAAGGGATCCTTTGGGCAAGCTTTATTGAGGTCTTTAAAATCGACATAGAGGCGCCAGGATTTATCCTTCTTTGGTACCATCACCAAATTTGCTAGCTAGTCCGGATGTTTGATATCTCTAATGAATCCGGCTTCCAATAGTTTGGCTATCTCTTCTCCCATTGCCTGTCTTTTGGGCTCAAAAAATCGTCGAAGAGCCTGCTTGACTGGCTTGAATCCTTTTAGGATGTTGAGGCTGTGTTCTGCCAACCTGCGAGGGATTCCGGGCATGTCTGAAGGATGCCAGGCGAAGATATCCCAATTTTCCCGAAGGAATTCGCGCAGTGCGGCGTCTACTTCGGGGTTCAACTGTGCCCTAATGAAGGCCGTCTTTGTTGGGTCCGTTGGATGGACCTGGAATTTTATTATCTCGTCTGCTGGTTTGAAGGAGGTGGACTTGGATCTTTTATCGAGTATCACATCGTCCCTGTTCACCGTAGAGCGCAGCGCGGTGAGTTCCTCTGCCGCTAAGGCTTCGGATAGTGCCTCGAGGGCTAGTGCGGCTGTCTTATTTTCGGCGCGGAGTGCTATGTCCGGATCACTAGCGAGAGTGATTATTCCGCTGGGCCCAGACATTTTAAGCTTCATGTACCCGTAATGAGGTATTGCTTGAAAAATTGTGAATGCCTCTCGTCCTAATATGGCGTGATATCCACTGCTGAACGAGGCCACCTGGAACGTGACTTCTTCGGATCTGTAATTGTCCGGAGAGCCGAACACCACATCGAGTGTGATTTTTCTGGTGCAGCGCGCTTCCCGGCTAGGGATTATTCCTCTAAAGGTTGTGCTGCTTTGCTCAATACGGCTCCAATCGATTTCCATTTTTCGCAGAGTTTCCTCATAAATGAGGTTTAGTCCGCCGCCGCCGTCCATGAGGACTTTTGTCAGTCGAAAGCCGTCCACTATGGGACTGAGTACCAGTGCGGCTGGGGCTCTGGTTGTTCGGAATGTGGGTTCGTTGCTGCCATTAAAGGTAATGGCTGTGTCGCTCCATGGATTTGCTGTTGCTACTTGGTAGACTTCGGCGAGTTCGCGGATTTATCGTTTTCGCATGTTATTTGATGCGAAGGTCTCAAAGACTGTTGATACTGTGCTGGTACTGTTGGAGTGGTTTCCCAGAGCTAGAAGCTCTTCACCACTTTTGGCCACCTGCCGTAATATCCAACATGCTCGAAGGCTATGTGTTGGGACGACTCCCTCTGTATTATGAAGCTTACAGGGTCCATTGAGCCATCCCTCCAGTACGGTTCTGTTTCCCTGATTGGGTTTTTGTTTTTTCGTTTTTGCATCTGGGGCCTGAGTGTAAGGCGCCCTTTTACTGCGGACTGGGTTTAGGGCCAGATTATCCCAAAATTGATTTTCGGTTTTCCGGAAACTCTCCATCGCACAGTACTTTCGTACAATGGATGCCAGATCGGTGAAGCGCGTAATTTTGCAACGATCAATGGCGTTTAGTATTCCCTTGTCCGTGCAGTTATTGCGGAAGATTGATATTATGTTTTCCTCTCGGCAGTCCTTTATCCTGTCCATAACCAGGAGGAATCTGGCCCAGTAGTGATGTACTATTTCTGTAGGCTCTTGCCGTATTAGAGATAGATCGCATATGTCTGGGCGGGTGGGTGGAATAAAATCCGGATCCCTGCCCGTCTTGAGGCTCAAAGGCCAAGGGGTTTCCAAATTCGGAAGTGTGGTTTGCTGGGGACAATCCAGCGAGTCCGGGGCGATGCATGATTTTAAGTTCAATGCTCGATCGAAGTCCGTCCCTCCGCGGGAATCCGGCATGGAGGGTTCGGGAATCCTGACATGAATTGTTTTCAACGCTGGCAAAGAGTTGCCGTGTTGCTCCTCTACCACTGCGACGTGGTGGGTGGCCTGGGGAGAGTTAATCTCTCTTAGATCGGTTTTAAGCCCAATCTGGTTGTAGTCCGTAGCGACTCCCATGGCGGCGATGCGATCCAAGAGCTCGTTAACCGACAAGAGCTCTATTGGATCTAACTGTTCGGCAGCTTTAGGGCTGACACGAAGATTGCTTTCGACGACTTGAGAAGTCATTGCCGAAGCGGCGGCCGGACAGGCGGTCATGAGAAAACCACCAAGCCGGATAGTTTGGCCGGCGGCCAAGGCCCCTCCGGCGAAAACACCGTCTTTGAAGACGGGTGGAGGCATCCGCTCTATCGGTGACGACACAGAGGAACTCTCAATGAAAGCACCAATGTCGGTGTCAAAACCGGCGGATCTCGGGTAGGGGGTCCCGAACTGTGCGTCTAGGCGGATGGTAACAGGAGACAAGGGACACGATGTTTTTACCCAGGTTCGGGCCCTCTCGATGGAGGTAAAACCCTACTCCTGCTTGATTGATATTGATGATATGGGTAGTACAAGAGTAGATCTACCACGAGATCAAGGAGGCTAAACCCTAGAAGCTAGCCTATGGTATGATTGTATGTTGTGTATGTTGTCCTACGGACTAAAGCCCTCCGGTTTATATAGATACCGGAGAGGGCTAGAGTTACACAGAGTCGGTTACAATGGTAGGAGATCTACGTATCCGTATTGCCAAGCTTGCCTTCCACGCCAAGTAAAGTACCATCCGGACACGAGCCGGAGTCTTCAATCTTGTATCTTCGTAGTCTTGGAGTCCGGCGGACATTGATAGTCCGGCTGTCCGGACACCCCCTAGTCCAGGACTCCCTCACCCGGCCAGCCCTCTAGGCCCCCCACCCCCACCCTGAACCCTAAGATAGATAGTGGGGTACCTTTCTGGTGATCCCCCTCTCCACTGCGGGTGGTTCTTCCTTAACATTGGTGAGCCCCCCACCCCCTGAAAATCGACTGACCCAAAAGTCGATTTAGTCGACTGAAGTGTAGCTAAATCGGAGCAGAGCAACAACACGAGCGGGGGGGGGGGGGGGGCAGCAGTAGCAGCGCGAGCGAGCGAGCGAGAGCCAGAGCAGCAGCAATAGCAGATCCGGCCGGTATGTACGCTGCCTCCGAAGGGGCCTCACACTGGGGGAGAGCCGCAGTGGAGATGTCGCCCGCGGTGCCGGCTTCAAGGTAGCCGCTCCATAGGGGTGCGGGATGGAGCACCGTCGGCGTCGGCTGGTCGAGTTAAGGAGAAGGTGCGATGCGATGAGTGTACAACCTCTTTGGTGGCTCCGAGTAGGCCTCGACATCATCCGAGGAGTCGGTGTGGATGTTGCGGTTCCGGTGGAGCAGGTTAAGGCGGCGTTGTGGGGATGGAGCAGCCACGATAGATGAGGAAATCGTTGGAGCAGCTCCTTGGAGGCGGAGGACGGGGCGGCTGAACCGGCGGGACGTCGAGATGGACAACGGATCCTCATCCAGGGAGGTGGACGAGGGACGTCGAGCTATTGCGGTGGACGAAATCATCGGCGAAGATGCTCCGGCTGGGCAGCGGTGAGGTGGCGGACGGAGGAGGGTGAGGTTTCGCGGCTTGAGCGGAGAGGTTATGGCGGCATGGGATTCGAATGGCGAAAAGGAGGCGATGGGAAGGGGTGAACCATGACTTAGGGACGCGCTTGTCCAAAATGTAGGGTGTGTTACAAAAGTACCCCCACCGATTTGAACTAGCGGCCCTTTCGACTCAGGGTTAGAAGGGGGATTTCGCGTGTCGGGATTTGGCAGCTGAAGGGAGTTTTCGCGCGCGTTGTAATTTCGGGATAGCAAGGCGCGGGTTGTGAAGGTGCCAGTTTTGGGAGCAGGATATCTGAATTTTCGGGATATAACAAGGTGCGGGTTGAATTTTAGGGACAAGCCTAACGTGTAATATTTTACTTGTATGTACCAAATCAATTCGCACTTCCCTCAACCAAAAAGAAAACGAAAAAAATAAAACTATTCACACCACACAAAAAGAGAGTCTTGCCCCATTTTACTATACAAATGATATTCAAAGCTACTCCCTCCTTCCATCTATATAGGGCCTAATGCGTTTTTTGATGCTAACTTTGACCAAATATTAGAGCAATAATATATGACATGCAACTTACACAAAGCACACCGTTAAATTCGTGTGTGAAAGGAGATTTCAATGATATAATTTTCACATTGTGAATGTCATGTACTATTAATCTTGTCAATAGTCAAAGGCGGTCTTAAAAAACGCATTATGCCCTATATATATGGAAGGAGGGAGTATGAATCCATGTTATGTCCAATTAAATTTCTTCGCTAGCTGTATAATGCATGTAACCTACTCATACCAACATTTTAGTGCATTCCAAATGTCTATACTACCGCTGCAATTCGAACTGAATTTGAATTCGTTTCTCTATTTCAATAAGAATCTACAATCATGATTGTTGTCACCTTCAACCATCATTCGTGTATTACCTTAATAACACACCACATGATTACTATAGGGACAGATATGAACTATGTGTACTATATGAACTCGAATTCTATTTTTTGAACACACTTGATGTTGATTCCAAATAATAGTACATTTGATGTACTAACTATATATTCATAATCTAAACCATGTTCCATACGTACACCGTGTTTATCACACAAAGTATAGTGCCTCGCCACCTACATTATGACAAGTATTTAGCCCTGAGCTGCAAAAGCCACACATTAGCCCAAATTATTATCAATGGTTTATATATTATACATAGTACTAGCAAGATGCCCATGCGTTCCACAAAACATCAACATGATCAAGGGGAGGCCTAATTTGCAAATATGGAGAGGGGTGTGGGTATCTTTTTTCAAAATTTCCATAGTTTCCTTCCTATCCATCAGATATAAATCATACGGCCTATATTGCAGGATGGTAGGCACACCATCATCAACAACTCTGTTTTTATAAGAGTAGAGATAAAATATATTATATGTAGTATAACATGTTCATAACCACACCATGTGTATCACCGTTATATATATTCACACATGCATCAGTTTAAAACACTATGATAAATTCTTCAAATATCCGAATTCGCTTTTTATAATGGAGTATGATCTCTATTCGTCTTTTACACCCACACAATCCTCTTATCTTTGTAGCTAGCGCTAACTTTCTCTCGTGCATGCACACGCCCGCATCCCTCTTACCCCCCTCAGCATTCTCTAGCTTCGTCGTGCAAATTCGTCTTTTCACTTTAGGTCGTTCACCCATGGTGTGTGTAGGCCCCCCAACTCCTTCTGTACGACACGCATCGATCGATATGCCTGTCTAGCCAGGTGTGCCTAGCACAAACACAAACTTCCCCTCTTCTCTTATCACTGTCCATGCCTCACTCCCACCACTCTTTTCATCGATCCCGTACTCGCACACTCCTTACCCTTCGATATAGTATGCCTCTCGCACCACCTCCTAGATGCATCCCTCTCTTTCTATCCTTCTCCCTGTGCCTTATTTTCTTCTAACACACAAATGCATGCATGTATACCGATTGATCTCCCAACATATACCTAGGTCGACTTTAACTATTCCCCCCCACCCATCAATCGATGTACCTCACAAGTTATGTCTCTCCTTTCTCTGACAAAGGACGATTGATCTTCCTATGTATTTATGTCTTCTTACCACAACCATATCGCCCCCCTCATCATTCGTGCACGCCTCCTGACCCGTCCTCTCACATGCACGTGCACAGACAGGCAGCCGTCCCCTCTCTTATTGATATTGCAGGCGTGCCCTCCATTTGTCTAGCAAGCCTCTCCCACCATTTGTTAGAAGCAACTCCACTACCACCCCCTCCAACACTCTAGCTCTATCTCTCTCCCAACCTTATTCCTCTCCTACACATATGCATGGATGCCGATCGATCTCCCTTAATACATGAGGTAGATCGATCTCCCTTAATACATGAGGTAGGACTCTCACCTCCTCCACACATATACCAACTATTGTACCTCTATAGTTAATTAGGCCCCCCCCCCACGACACACAGATAGTCGAGCATTGTAGGTAGGTATCCATGCCAGAGAGACAAACTGCACCTATCCCCTCTCACATTCCAGTAGGCCAACCACTCTATATCTTTGATGTGGGCACACACAAATTCGATGGCACTCTTTATCGATCGCACACGCACACACACACACATCATCTTTCTTTTCGATTCTATGGACACCTCAAGCCGATGATACCTCCACTCTCTTCTCGTGGATCGCCCCCTCTATATATATGATATATCTAGGACTCTAGTTCACACACATTGCATATGTTACATTTTTTGATTGACCCCTCCTCCCCCAAAAAAACACTCACGAACCTACACACTATATCTCTTATACGTTTGTATCTCTCTCACACAACCCCACGTAGGTGGTGTACGCATACAAGAAGAGAATAGGTGCACCGTGCATGCACTGACTCTTCGTGCCCAGCCACACCCACACGGGTACACGGTGGAGCTCATTTCTGTATGAAATGGTAGCCCACGTGCTAATTTGAATGCGTGTAGCGGTTGTTTACCTCTGGAGGTCGTGTACCACGCGTGCACGAAACAAAGTTCGACTTGATGCGTTGGCGCATTATTTTTAAAAGAAGTTATATCGCTCAATGGCACATACATAGAAAAAATGATTTTTATGGAGAAAAAGGTAGTCCGCTCCACTATATACAATGGAACCTACCTGCCTGGGTTTGTATCTCTTCAAAGTATCTCACACAAGGCTGCGGTGGCCTCTCTCTCTCACACACCGTTGGTCACTGATCCGGCCGCATCCCGTCTGCCGGCGATAAGGGAGGATGTGCATGGCTTCTCCATTCAACTGCGCCGAGGCAGCACGTCCCGATCTATGGTACACGCCGTTCTCTCTAACCAAGCTCCGGCGCAGTAGGGCCTACGCCACCTACTCGCTGCCGCAGTATGGGTAGATTCCGCCTGCCGCTGCTCACCTAGTTACATCCCAACGACCTCCAGGTATCCCCTCCTGCCTTGCTCCACTGCCCGTCTTCCCACGTCGCTGCGTGTGGATCTTCCATAGTTCTTTGCCCAAAACGTAGCTCGTCCTGTTATCATATTGCAATCTCGTCCTCACACCATTTTAGACAAACACAATCGTGTTGTTATCTTCCCTTAGGACAAGGAATATGCTTCTTTTTTGTCATCGCATGTGTCGTTAACTATTATTGGCCAGTAATTGCTTCCTTTCTACCTCTTTTTTGCAAATAGGGCTATCCATTTCACCTCGTTGCTATTGCGACCTTTTGGTGAACTACACAAATCACTTTTTCCTTAAGAGTGTTTTTGTAGTTGTACTAAAATGTCACACGGGCAGCGTCTCTACATTTCAGTGCAACTGCACAAAGGAAGATTGGTTTTGCTCTATCCTCCTCATCCAACTCCGAGCCTAATCTTCTCCAAATAGTTAGTCTTAAGAGAGAATGCAAAGGTGACCGGCTTCTATTTGTGTGTTTATTGTTTCATCAACAGTCCTCTATTATCGTAATCACACTTAATATCTTTGGAACAGGGACGCTCAGCTCTATTTTAGTGGAACTGCACAAAATGATCGGAATGTTGCATGCTCCATACATCTACTTTTTTCCCAACATGCCTTGTTGATTTAGATAGAGATGGGGGTACATTGCTGCGAATGAAAGCATGGATCAATTTTAATTCAACACCTTCTCACAACTTTGTCTTCAGTTGTGATGTAAATATTAGCTCTGATCTGCTAATAATTGAGATGCATTAGCAAGGAAGTTAGTTTTTTATTGTTTCCGAAAGAGCATCGATGGCAAGACACACGAAACAAAAGCTGAAAGCTCACACCATTGTACAATTTCATGTCGCTGGAAAATTATTTGTATAGTACGTCAATTATGTAAACAAATGCTGGAAGCTTGATAGCATTGGCAGAAGCTTCTTCAGCATCCGGGTCCATGTGCCATGCACAAAATTATACTCCTTCATTCCTAAATATTTATGTTTTTACAAATTTCTAATGGGCATATTTTAGAGTGTAGATTCACTCATTTTGCTTCGTATATGTACTCCCTCCATCCCTAAATATTTGTCTTTCTAGAGATTTCAACAAGTGACTACATACAGAGCAAAATCAGTGAATCTACACTCTAAAATATGTCTATATACATCCGTATGTAGTAGTCCATCCGAATCTCTAAAAAGACAAATATTTGAGTAGTCACTCGTTGAAATCTCTAGAAAGACAAATACTCCAGAGTATATTAAGAACCGAGGGAGTAGTGCACAACCGCATGGGAGACTCAGCCCGGTCATTGCGCCGCATTAATAGTGAGTAATGAGCAGTCAAATCAGAAGCCCCACCTTTCCCACTGTAAGTTGCTCGGAAGAAGCAACCATCAATACACTCTTCTTTGAATCCGCTCATACTACTCCATCCGTCATTGTTTATAGAGCGCGCTTCAAAAAAAGAAAAAATCTCTGGGACCACGGCGACTAGCGATCAGCCTGAAAAATAGCATTGGTAGTTATAGCACGGAGTCTATTACTAGAGGAAATAATGCGTACACACTTGCATGCAATGCTTCCACCCCGGGTACACACATGCATGCACTTACTCCACTCCGTAGTACATCGAGAGAAAATTGTGGACTTGATTGTGGTTACCACTCCCTAATTAATTAAGCATTAAAGCAAACGCGTCTAAAGTCTCTCTGGTGGTGGAAATGCATTGAGAGAAATGCATCATAATGAAGCACGCCCTGTAAACTATGACAGAGGGAGGAGTAGTATGAAGGTGCAAAACCAAGTACGCGTATGGCCAGTCGGTCAACACACCTCCTCTTGGCATATCACTGACATGTGGGACCGAAGTGTGAGCAAACCGATCTCAATTGACGGCAAAATGGCCAACCCGCCGTTCCTTGAGAGAGACGAGGAGCAAGAACACACAGACGGGCTCGCATGGAGGCCAAGATATATTCGAGCATGGTTGATCGATATCATCATTACATGTTCAATGTTTTTTAATACTATACTATTGGGTTGCCGTCTTCCCCCCTTCTCCCGAATAAATGTGTACTTTATCAGAGATTAAATAAAAAGAGTACAGACGCTCCACCATGCGGTTCTAGTAGTAGTACTACTCGTACTACTAAACCTCGCGCTTGGATCTTCACCTCTTCGTGAAGTCGAACAATGATGGTACTCCCATGTTGGGTACTACAGTGTATGTATTTAGCAATCTGACACTGAATGAACTGATGCATGTCCACTGTCTGGGTGAGGGTAGGTTGCATTAGTCAAAAGGCGTAAGCGAGCTTCACCTTGTCCTGCAAGTTTCTCCTTGTTCTGCGAGTTGTCGGGACACACCAAAAAGTAGTGCTAGTCCATACTCCCTCCTTTTCGGTTAATATGGCTTAATCTTTTTTGCGGGTAAATGAGAGAGCTTTATTCATATATAAGCATTCTTAGGATGATCAGCCAAGACACTGGTCACTAGGAAGCGAGGTACCCCGCAAAATAAGTAGGAAGCGAGGTGTTTCATCAAGCCAACTCTCGGCCAAATTCAAAGTGCATCAAGCACTGTTCGCACAAAGATGCACCGCAAGGTTTGCTGACTTGTTTACATGCTGAGTAACCAAAAAAGAGGAAGTACTACCGAGAGCTCCTATTTGTAACATGATATGATCCAGAATTAAGCAAGAATTGTGGCGAGTGTTCCATGCAATCAACTTCCATTATCACATGTGAGAACCCTCGAAGAGAACCAAATGTGTTAAAGATTGCTTTGTCACATTTTAAAAATATAATAAGAGTGCAAACGCTCCTCCATCCGGTTCCTAGTAGTATAGTACATACCTCTATATACTATAGTAGTAGTACTAGTACTAGTAAACTTTGCGCTTGGCTATTCGCCTCTTCGGGAAGTCGAACAATAATAGTACTAGTATAGTGTATGCTTCTGGCAATCTGACACTGAATTAACTGTTGCACGTCCACCGCCCGAGCGAGGGAGAGCTTGCATTAGTCAAAAGTTTCTCCTTGTCCTGCTAGCCATCGCGCGCAAGCTTCTCCCATCCTGCAAGCTTCTCCTCGTTTGGCAAGTAGACGGGACACAACAAAGTAATGCTAGTCCATACTGCCTCCTCTACGGTTAATATGGCTTAATTTCAAATGAGATAATACACTATTTGTCACTGTATATTTGTAAAAATACGGTCAGTGGACTTCATAATACGATCATTGCGCTCAATATATACATTTTCCGGTGTTTATACGGTCACTAACTCACCCTGGTTGAGTATGTGTGTGTGTGCATGCACGTGTAGGTTGAGCACTTGAGCGTGACCGTGTGTGTTCCGTCGTGTGCTCGGACATGCATGCATTAGGGCGTCGCGCGCATTTTTGCGTCCATGTGTACGTGTGACTGTTGCATGAATGCATGAGGTTGTAGTCCCTTACATTCACATGTTCTTAAGTCAATGCTTTGTCAAATGTTGCATGCAAGTTTTAATCATACATTGTTCAGTGATGACCCACAAGTATAGGGGATCGCAACCGTTTTCGAGGGTAGAGTATTCAACCCAAATTTATTGATTCGACACAAGGGGAGCCAGAGAATATTCTCAAGTATTAGCAGTTGAATTGTCAATTCAACCACACCTGGATAACTTAGTATCTGCAACAAAGTATTTAGTGGCAAAGTAGTATGGAAGTAATGGTAACAGTAGCAAAAGTAGCAGTAGCAGTTTTGTAGTAATTGGATAGGTGATGGATAATTGTAACAGTGGCAACGACAAAGTAACCTAGCAAAGAACAATATGTGAAAAGCACGTAGGCATTGGATAGGTGATGGATAATTATGTCGGATGCGATTCCTCATGTAATAGTTATAACATAGGGTGACACAGGACTAGCTCCAGTTCATCAATGTAATGTAGGCATGTATTCTGAATACAGTCATACATGCTTATGGAAAAGAACTTGCATGACATCTTTTGTCCTACCCTCCCGTGGCAGCGGGGTCCTATTGGAAACTAAGGGATATTAAGGCCTCCTTTTAATAGAGTACCAGACCAACGCGCATTGACACTTAGTGACTACATGAAATCCTCAAACTATGGTCATCACCGGTAAGTATCCCGCTTATTGTCACTTCGGGGTTAACGGATCATAACACATAATAGGTGACTATAGACTTGCAAGATAGGATCAAGAACTCACATATATTCATGAAATATAATAGGTTCAGATCTGAAATCATGGCACTCGGGCCCTGGTGACAAGCATTAAGCATAGCAAAGTAGTCATAGCAACATCAATCTCAGAACATAGTGGATACTATGGATCAAACCCTAACAAAACTAACTCAATTACATGGTAAATCTCATCCAACCCATCACCGTCCAGCAAGCCTACGATGGAATTACTCACGCACGGCGGTGAGCATCATGAAATTGGTGATGGAGGATGGTTGATGATGACGATGGCGACGAATTCCCCTCTCCGGAGCCCCGAACGGACTCTAGATCAGCCCTCCCGAGAGAGTTTAGGGCTTGGCGGCGGCTCTGTATCGTAAAACGTGATGAATCCTTCTCTCCTATTTTTTTCTCCCCGAACGTGAATATATGGAGTTGGAGTTGAGATCGGTGGAGCACTAGGGGGCCCACGAGGCAGGGGGCGCGCGGGGCGCCCCCACCCTCATGGACAGGGTGTGGGCCCCATGGCCTGGATTCTTTCGCCATCATTTTTTATTAAATCCAAATAACTTTCGTGGAGTTTCAGATCATTCCGAGAAATTTTATTTCTACACAAAAATAACACCATGGCAGTTCTGCTGAAAACAGCATCAGTCCGGGTTAGTTCCATTCAAATCATGCAAGTTAGAGTCCAAAACAAGGGAAAAAGTGTTTGGAAAAGTAGATACGACGGAGACGTATCAACTCCCACAAGCTTAAACCTTTGCTTGTCCTCAAGCAATTCAGTTGATAAACTAAAAGTGATAAAGAAAAACTTTTACAAACTCTATGTGCTCTTGTTGTTATAAATATGCAAAGCCAACATTCAAGTTTTCAGCAAAGATTATGAACTAACCATATTCACAATAACACTTAGGTCTCATGGTTACTCATATCAATGGCATAATCAACTAGCGAGCAATAATAATAAAAGTCGGATGACAACACTTTCTCAAAACAATCATAATATGATATAACAAGATGGTATCTCGCTAGCCCTTACTAAGACCGCAAAACATAAATGAGAGCACCTTTAAAGATCAAGGACTGACTAAACATTGTAATTCATGGTAAAAGAGATCCAGTCATAGTCATACCCAATATAAACTAATAGTAATGCATGCAAATGACAGAAGTGCTCCCCAATTAGTGCTTTTAAATAAGAGGGTGATGACTCAACATAGAAGTAAATAGATAGGCCCTTCGCAGAGGGAAGCAGGGATTTGTAGAGGTGCCAGAGCTCGATTTTTGAAACAGAGATAATAATATTTTGGGTGGTATACTTTCACTGTCAACATAACAACCAAGAGATCTTGATATCTTCCATGCTACACACATTATAGGTGGTTCCCAAACATAATGGTAAAGTTTATACTCCCCCTCCACCAACAAGCATCGATCCATGGCTTGCCTGAAACAATGGGTGCCTCCAACTAACAGCAATCCTGGGGGAGTTTTGTTTGCAATTATTTTGATTTGATTTGAGCAAGGGACTGGGCATCCCGGTGACCAGCCATTTTCTCGTGAGTGAGGAGCGGAGTCCACTCCTCTTGGGAATAACCCGCCTAGCATGGAAGATACAGACATCCCTAGTTGATACATGAGCTGTTCGAATATACAAAACAGAATTTCATTTGAAGGTTTGGAGGTTGGCACATACAAATTTCCTTGGAACGGCAGGTAGATACCGCATATAGGAAGGTATGGTGGACTCATATGGAATAACTTTGGGGTTTATGGAAGTGGATGCACAAGCAGTATTCCCGCTTAGTACAAGTGAAGGCTAGAAAAAGACTGGGAAGCGACCGACTAGAGAGCGACAACAGTCATCAACATGCATTAAAATTAATAGACACTGAGTGCAAGCATGAGTAGGATATAATCCACCATGAACATAAATATCGTGAAGGCTATGTTGATTTTGTTTCAACTACATGTGCGAACATGTGCCAAGTCAAGTCACTCGAATCATTCAAAGGAGGATACCACCCTATCATACCACATCACAACCATTTTAATAGCATGTTGGCACGCAAGGTAAACCATTATAGACTCCTAGCTAATTGAGCATGACATAAGCAACTATAATCTCTACTTGTCATTGCAAACATGCTTATTCATAATAGGCTGAATCAGGAACGATGAACTAATAATATTTACAAAAACAAGATAGGTCGAGTTCATACCAGCTCCTCTTATCTCAATCATTTCATCATATATCATCATTATTACCTTTCACTTGCACGACCGAATGGTGTGGATAATAATAATAGTGCACGTGCATTGGACTAAGCTGGAATCTGCAAGCATTCAATTCAAGAGAGAAGACAAAGTAATATGGGATCTTGGTTAAATCAATCAATTATGCATAAAAGAGCCACTCAACAATTCCATCAAGGTCTTCTCCTTTCAACCCCCAAAGAAGAGAAAAGAAATAAAACTATTTACACAGGAAAGCTCCCAACAAGCAAAAAGAAGAACGAGAAATCTTTTTGAGTTTTCTTTTAATTAATACTACACGCATGGAAAATAAACTAGCTAAAAGCTATTACTAATTTTTTTTGTTTTTCTTAAGATTATTCAAACACACAAGAAGAAAGCAAGAAAATAAAATAAACTAGCATGGATAATACAATGAAAAAGTATGAGCAACGACAGCTAGAATGAGTGTGTGAACATGAATGTAATGTCGGTGAGAAATACGTACTACCCCAAGCTTAGGCTTTTGGTCTAAGTTGGCCTATGCCCATGGATCAGAGCTACTCTCTCCGGTGTACTAAGGAGTGTCATCTGAGTACCACCGTTTGGCAATCTCCTCTGGATCCCACTGATAAAAGGACTGTCGATAAGGGTCAAGTGGTGGTTTCAGCTCAGGCTCTGGAGCTGATGTCTGGCCCTGGTACGCATAAACGGCCTCCGGCAAGACGAGAAACATGATTGAAGATAAATCAAACAAAGAGGGTACAAGCAGGATAATATTTTCATTGTGAGTCTTATTAAATCTCAAATTATACTTAAGCATTTTGTCATCATTATTGACAATGAACTCATGTGCTACCATACTCTTATAATCTAGAAAAGTAGGGGGCAACAACTTTTCCTCTTTCTCATAATGCCTAATAGGTATCCTAAGGTGTTTAGCAAGGCGTGAAGCATAGATACCTCCAAAGATGGGGCCCTTGGTACAGTTCAGACTTAATCGTTTAGCAACAATATCTCCCAAACTAATAGTGTTATCACGAAATAGAGCATGGCACAAAATAGTAATATTAGGAACACTAAGGTTTCCACAATTTCCGCAACCAATTAAGCATCTACTAGCAAATATTGCAAAGTAACATAGAACAAGAAAGTGTATGCTAGTAATTCTTTCATAGGAATCCTTTCTAGTTTCTCCTACAGTAATCATGTCAATAAAACTGTCCACATCTCTATGATGTGGTTCCTCTATGCTGCCCCCAAAGGGTATATTGCAAACCGCACAAAACTCACACAGTGTTATTTCTCTAACCTCATCATATAAATGAAACTCCACTGAAGGTGGTGATTTCTTAGCATGAAAGTGAAAATTTTGCACAAAAGTATTGGTGAGTAAGAGATACTGTTCGAGCTGGTCGTGGAGGAAGTCGGTGAGGCCCGCATTATCAACCAAAGAATCTCCTCATCGTTTTCTGAAAACTTCTGAAATTTTTAGTAACTCAAAATAAAAGTAAACCAAACTCAATAAAATTGATAACAACTACTCCCACAAGTGCCTAGAGACCATATATCATGCATTAGAACTACTTGGGACCAAATAAATTTGACATTCAAGCTCAAGAACAGGGTCACCTTAGCAGCAAGAATTTGCAATGAATAAAGCACTAGAACAAAAACTAATTGGACCAATGGAGGAGTCACATACCAAGGAACAATCCCCCAAAGCAGTTTTGTGAATGGAGCTTTGAGCAAGGAGATCGAAAATGGCAGCAAAATGAGCTAGAACTCGTGCTTGAGCTGGTTGGTGATTATTTTGGGAGGAAGAAGAAGATCATGGGTGCAGGAATAATTGGAGGAGGGCCACCAGGGGCCCACGAGTCAGGGGGCGCGCCCTAGGGGGTGCACCCTGGACCCTCGTGGCCAGATGCTGGCTCCCTCTAGTGTGTTCTCAGTGCCAGATATTCTCAAATATTCTAGAAAAAAAATCATATTTAATTTGCAAGGCATTTGGAGAACTTTTATTTTCAGGATATTTTTTATTGCATGGATAATTCAGAAAACAGACAGAATATGCTGTTTTTACTTTATTTATTCTAAGTAACAGGAAGAAAAAGAAGGGAACAAAGAGTTGTGCCTTCTAACTTCATCCATCTCATGCTCATCAAAAGGAATCCACTAATAAGGTTGATCAAGTCTTGTTAACAAACTCATTCCGAATCGCATGAAACCGGAGAAATTTCGAAATGACACTAGGTTACCTCAACGGGGATATGAACATCCCAAATAATAAGAATATCATACTTCTTCTTTATAGTAGGTAGAGGAAATTCAAAACCTCCAATAATAATTGATGGAATTTTTTCAATAGAATTTATACTGTGAACTTGAGGTTGTTTCCTCAGAAAGTGTACCATATGCTCATTACCGTTAACATGAAAAGTGACATTGCCTTTGTTGAATCAATAACATCACCTGCAGTATTCAAAAAGGGTCTACCAAGGATGATTGACATACTATCGTCCTCAAGAATATCAAGAATGACAAAGTCTGTTAAGATAGTAACGTTTGCAACAACAACAGGCACGTCCTCACAACTACCGACAGGTATAGCAGTTGATTTATCGGCCATTTGCAAAGATATTTCAGTAGGTGTCAACTTATTTAATTCAAGTCTACGATATAAAGAAAGAGGCATAACACTAACACCGGCTCCAAGATCACATAGAGTAGTTTTAACATAGTTTCTTTTAATTGAGCATGGTATAGTTGGTACTCTTGGATCTCCAAGTTTCTTAGGTATTCCACCCTTAAAAGTATAGTTAGCAAGCATGATGGAAATTTCAGCTTCCGGTATCTTTCTTTTATTTGTAATAATATCTTTCATGTACTTAGCATAAGGATTCGTCTTAAGCATATCGGTCAAATGCATTCGCAAAAAGATAGGTCTAATCATTTCAGCAAAGCGCTCAAAATCCTCATCATCCTTTTTCTTGGATGGTTTAGGAGGGAACGGCATGGGTTTCTAAACCCATGGTTCTCTTTCTCTACCATGCCTCCTAGCAATGAAGTCTTTCTTATCATAACGTGGGTTATCAAGATCAACAGCAAGTTCAATTTCTATATCGTTGTTATTGCTAGGTTGAGCATCTATCTAAACATCATTATTAGTATTATCACTAGGTTCATGTTCATCACCAGATTGTGTTTCAGCATCAGAGATAGAAATATCATTAGGATTCTCAGGTGTGTCTACAACAGGTTCATTAGAACCATGCAAAGTCCTATCATCTTTGTTTTTCTTCTTTTTAGAGGGACCAGGTGCATTAGCATTATTTCCCTGAGAATCTTGCTCAATTATCTTAGGGTGGCCTTCAGGATACAAAGGTTCCCGAGTCCTTCTACCACCTCTAGTCATAACTCTAACAACATTATCATTTCTCTTATCATTTAATTCATTGAGCAATTCATTCTGAGCCTTAAGCACTTGTTCTACTTGAGTGGTAACCATCGAAGCGTCCAATCATATAAGCATTGCTTTTCAATTGTCTACTAACATAAGCATTGAAATTTTCTTGTTTAGCCATAACATCATCAAATTTATCCAAGCATTGGCTAGCAAACTTAGTATACGGGATTTCAACTTTATCATATCTATAAAGAGAGTTTACCTTCACTACCTGTGTCGGGTTATCAAGACCATGTATTTCTTTAATAGGTGGTATATTAAGGCCATGTATTTCTTCGACAGGAAGTAAATTCTTAACATCTTCAAGTTTAATAACTTTCTCTTTCATAGATTTCTTTGCCTCTTGCATATCTTCAGGACTGAGAAATAGAACACCTCTTTTCTTTGGAGTTGGCTTAGGAGTTGGTTCAGGAAGTGTCCAATTATTTTCATTTGTCAACATATTATTCAATAGCAATTCAGCTTGGTCAACTATCCTTTCCCTGAAAACACAACCAACACAACTATTCAGGTGGTCCTTGGAAGCATCGGTTAGTCCATTATAAAAGATATCAAGTATTTCATTTTTCTTAAGAGGATGATCAGGCAAAGCATTAAGTAATCGGAGAAGCCTCCTCCAAGCTTGTGGGAGACTCTCTTCTTAGATTTGCACAAAATTATATATCTCCTTTAAAGCAGCTTGTTTCTTATGAGCTAGGAAATATTTAGCGGAGAAGTAATAAATCATATCCTAGGGACTACGCGCACAACCAGGATCAAGAGAATTAAACCATGTTTTAGCATCACCCTTTAATGAGAAAGGAAATATTTTAAGGATATAGTAGTAGCGAGATTTCTCATCATTAGTAAACAGGGTGGCTATATCATTTAACTTAGTAAGATGTGTCACTACAGTTTCAGATTCATTGCCATAAAAAGGATCAGATTCAACCAAAGTAATTATCTCAGGATTAACAAAGAAATCATATTCCTTATCAGTAACAAAGATAGGTGAAGTATCAAAAGCGGGTTCATGTTTCATTCTAGCATTCAGAGACTTTTGTTTCAGCTTAGCTAATAATTTATTAAGATCTGATCTATCATTGCAAGCAAGAAAATCTCTAGCAGTTTCTTCATCCATAAATAGCCCTCAGGAACAACAGGCAATTCATATTTAGGGGGAGAACCTTCATCATCACTATCATCAATATTACCACTTTCAATAATTCCATTCTCCCTAGCCCTAGCAAGTTGTTCATCAAGAAATTCACCTAATGGCACAGTAGTATCAAGAATAGAAGTAGTTTCATCATAAGTATCATGCATAGAAGAAGTGGCATCATCAATAACATGCGACATATCAGAATTAATAACAGAAGCAAGTTTAGGTGTCACAAGTTTACTGATAGCAAAAGGAGAATCAAGTGCAGAGCTAGACGGCAGTTCCTTACCTCCCCTCGTAGTTGAGGGATAAATCTTAGTTCTTTCGTCTTTCAAGTTCTTCATAGTGATCAGCAGATATAAATCCCAAGTGACTCAAAGAATAGAGTTGTGCTCCCCGACAAGGGCACCAGAAAATAGTCTTGATGACCCACAAGTATAGGGGATCACAACAGTTTTCGAGGGTAGAGTATTCAACCCAAGTTTATTGATTCGACACAAGGGGAGCCAAAGAATATTCTCAAGTATTAGCAGTTGAGTTGTCAATTCAACCACACCTGGATAACTTAGTATCTGCAACAAATTATTTAGTAGAAAAGTAGTATGGAAGTAACGGTAACAGTAGCAAAAGTAACAGTAGTAGTTTTGTAGTAATTGTAACAGTGGCAACAACAAAGTAACTTAGCAAAGAATAATATGTGAAAAGCTCATAGGCATTGGATAGGTGATGGTTAATTATGTCGTATGTGATTCCTCATGTAATAGTTATAACATAGGGTGACACAGGACTAGCTCCAGTTCATCAATGTAATGTAGGCATGTATTCCGAATATAGTCATAAGTGCTTATGGAAAATAACTTGCATGACATCTTTTGTCCTACCCACCTGTGGCAGCAGGGTCCTATTGGAGACTAAGGGATGTTAAGGCCTCCTTTCAATAGAGTATCCGACCAACGCATTAACACTTAGTGAATACATGAACTCCTCAAACTACGATCATCACTGGTAAGTATCCCAGTTATTGTCACTTCGGGGTTAATGGATCATAACACATAATAGGTGACTATAGACTGGCAAGATAGGATCAAGAACTCACATATATTCATGAAAAAATAATAGGTTCAGATCTGAAATCATGGCACTCGGGCCCTAGTGACAAGCATTAAGCATAGCAAAGTCATAGCAACATCAATCTCAGAACATAGTGGACACTAGGGATCAAACCCTAACAAAACTAACTCGATTACATGGTAAATCTCATCCAACCCATCACCGATGGCGACGGATTCCCCTCTCCGGAGCCCCGAACGGACTCCAGATCAGCCCTCCCGAGAGATTTTAGGGCTTGGTGGCGGTTCCGTATGGTAAAATGTGATGAATCCTTCTCTCCTATTTTTTCTCCCCGAACGTGAATATATGGAGTTGGAGTTGAGGCCGATGGAGCACTAGGGGGCCCACGAGGCAGGGGGCGCACCCCCACCCTCGTGGACAGGGTGTGGGCCCCCTGGCCTTGATTCTTTCGCTAGTATTTTTTATTAAATCCAAAAATAACTTTTGTGAAGTTTCAGGTCATTCCGAGGACTTCTATTTCTGCACAAAAATAACACCATGGCAGTTCTGCAGAAAACAACGTCAGTCCAGGTTAGTTCCATTCAAATCATGCAAGTTAGAGTCCAAAACAAGGGCAAAAGTGTTTGGAAAAGTAGATACGATGGAGATGTATCATTCACGCATGCATTCTCGATATTAATACGTTGGTAAAGACAATTTTCTTGAGGAAAACGAGCCCATGAATTGAGTACAAAGGGGACCAATAAGCCAGGATGGAGGGAGTACCAGTAGTAAACCGGAAGGAGGGAGTAGGGACTAGTAGTACAGTACTAGTACTATGTAACAACGTGCAGTAAAAAAATTCCTCTATGCACATCATGTCTACGTGTCATGCAAGAAAATAGAGATAAGTACAAGTGAGACTCAGGAACGGTCATACACGTAGGGGGAGTACGTGTAGGGGCCACTAAGGAGCAGTCAAATAACACAGTAAGTTAGTCGGAAGAAGCAACCATCATTTGACTCTTCAATGGCACGTACGCAATATAAAATGGCGGATATGGAGAGAAAAATAAAACCACTATATATACACTAGCAGGAGCCTAAGCTACAAGCATGCTTGCTTGGGTTGCTCTCTTCACAAGTATAGAACGATGGTGGCGACACCGCTGGTCACATATCCGGCCTGATCCCGCATCTGGGGGAGGGGAACAATGTTCTGCATAGACGTGGTCGACATCGACGAGGGAGAAAACTCACAGTCGGTGTGTCCCAATCACGGGTCACCGTGGTATGGGCCAATGCCGCGTCCCAACCGCCCTTCTAGCTACAGCCCAACGTTCCAGGTAGTACATCTTCCTTTTGGAGCCGTCTTGCTCTACTGCTGTAGCTCCTCATGTAGCTCCATCTCCATGTCGATCTTTCTCTACTTCTACCAGCTTCTACTTGTGATGAGTTTATGTCTCATGAACTAGCGCCAGTACAATTATTCTAATCACACTTCTTCAATATCTTTTCCATCAGGGATGCTCAGCTCGATTTTAATGGAACTGCACAAAAGCATCATATGATCCGAGGGTGCCAGCCGTCTTTCCTTCGACAGGTTCTACCTAGCCAGGAAATTAAATCCTGTTTAGGGTTTAGGGTTTAAGTCGTAGTGACCCCACCAGTAGTTTTTCTTTCGTACACGCTCTCACAACTTTTGTCTTTAGTTGTGAAGTAAATATTGGCTATGATCTGTGAATCATTGAGATGCATCAGCATGCATGTTAGTTTTCCTTTGTATTTGATGGAATGTTGTAACGGGGCAACCTTGGAGTAGGAATGAAAATGGAGTTGAAAGTTTCCATTTTTCCGGAGAAAAAATGGAAACAGAGAGAAATCAACGATTCGTAACGTTGGATCGCACCATCGAGCAAAACTAACATTTAAATTAGGTCTATCGCATTCGTGTCTCACCCTCCTCCACGGCTCGACCCCACACGGTCTCTCGGCATGCCACTTACCGCAAACCAAGTATACGATAACTTTGCCCCTACTTGTCGATGGATCGCGCCATGGAGAACTAGAACTACTGGAAGAGATTGACGAGTTGGGGGAGGACAGCTAGCTGTAGCATGGACTCTCAAGAACTTTTTACATGCATGTTGTGGCTGGCTATTGCGACCTTCGAATGCGGAGCAGTCGCGTGCACCAGGAAGCGGCACGGGCGATGCTCTCTTGTCCGGCGTGCCGCTTCAATGCAGGCACCAATGAGAGGTCGCGCCTGCTCTGGCCGGGATGAATGTGGCACTGATCGTTTCGGGCGGGAAGCACACGTGGGTGATGAAGAGGTGTAACGCCCCGGATTCTATGCGCCAGGTGTCTTCCAGTTATTCTCCGTAGTTGCCATGTCATTGCTTGCGTGTTGCATTTTGCCATGTCATCATATGCATTTCATCTGCATGTTTTTTGAAACTGCATCCGTTTGGGTTCTATTGTTTCTCTCCGTTGTCCATCTGGAGTCCAAACCTCTCGCGCGTGCCCCATCGCCCCCTCTCAGACCTTGTTTCGTGCGCGGGATAAAAACGTTCTCGGAATGGACCGAGGTTTGCCGAGTGGCTTTGGTATATCACCGGTAGACCGCCCGTCAAATTTCGTTCCATTTGGAGGTCGTTTGATGCCCGAACGGTTAACCGCGTAGCCCGAAACCCTTCTCTCTTTGCAGCCCAGCCCCTCTTCACCAAAGCCCAAGAGCCCATCCAAACCCACTCCATGCTCTCGGTCGTTGGATCGTGATCGTGTGGGCGAAAACCACACTCCATTTGGACACTCCTAGCTCCCTCTATCTATAAATTAGCCCCTCCCCCCGAAATTCGCGGATGAATTCACCCCCAAACCCTAAAAATCGCCCTCCGCCGCCACCGGACACGTCCGCCGCCACGGGAGAGAGCCCCGCCACCGCCCGTGCCAATCGCGGCGCGCCACGTGGCCTCCCCTTCGCCTTGCGCCCGCTGGCCCTTCGGGCCCGTCGCCGGCCCCCGCGGCCCGCGCCCTCCGCGCGCCTCACCCCGTCGGCCGGTCTCCCGCGCCGCCGCGCCTCCCGGCCGGACCCGCCGCCGCCGCACCGGACCCCGAGCCTCGCCCGCGCCTCCCATTGCCGCCGCCGCACCGGACCCCGAGCCTCGCCCGCGCCTCCAGTCGCCGCCAGCACCCCGTCTCCCCTCGCCGCCCCTCGCTGCTGAGCTCCGTCCGCCGACGCCCATCGCTGGACCGGCCACCGGAGAAGCCCAGCGCCGGAGGGCCAACCCTCGCCCCCAGCACCGCCCCCTCGTCGGCCGTGCCTGGATCCGCCCCTCTCTGACCCCGCCGGCTGCCTCCCCGACCTCTGCTCCGGCGAACCTCGGGATTTGTGCCCGAAATCCTAGATCTGAGTTTGCCCCGATTTTCTCTAAGTCCTTTTTCTGCAACTTTGTGTTCCTCTGTTCAACATGCCATAACTCATCATCCGTAGCTCCGTTTTGCATATATGAGATATCAAAATTTTCACCGGGATATGCATTTCATTTAATTCCATTGCGCCATGTTTGTTTGAGTCCATCTTGATGCCCTTATCATCGTTTCAAGAGTGCTATATGATGTTAACCTGCTGAAACTATTATAACTTGGTGATTTGTCTTTTTCATTGCATTTTGTGTGTGCATTCTATGAGCTTGATGTCTACATAAGTTTTGACCTACATCATGCCGTCTTTACTGTGGTGCAATACATGTATTTTTGTGAGTCTTGTAGTGAGTGCATCAAGCTCGTGAAGTAGGGTACTTGCTGTTACTGGTTTGCTAGGCTAAATCTGCTATATCCTGATGCTATGTTAACCTGCTCCTACAAGTCATTCTATGCATAATATGGAGATTTTCACTAAGGATGTTTTGTTATACATGTCATGATCTATCCATGCATGCCCCTGGTTGCATTTAAAGCCTGCTTTAACTTGTTATCTTGCTCCAAACTTGCTAAATAATGTTGCTGTCAGCCTGTTAACATTAAGTTCAGTTTTGCCATGAGCTTTGCCAGTGATCCATGCACCCTATGAACTTGCTATTGCCGTGTTTAGCTTCATAAATATGCCATCTTACTGTTCGTCACCTTTCCATGCCATGTATTGCTCTGTGGTGAGTGCCACTAGCTCATCAACATGCCTACTTATTGTTGTTCCTGCCATGTATGAATCTCTCATATCATTTGCCATGTTTGCATGGATGATACTATCTTTTCTGTTGATCTTTGGAATTAGTTCAGTAAGGGAGTTTTGTTATTTGTCTTTAGTATTAGTATGCCATGCCATTGGTTGCCATGATAAGTTCCTGTAACATGTTGTTTGATAGCCCTAAACATTGCAACCTGATGTTATTTCTGCTAAGTCTGAAACTGTTATAATTTGCAATCTTGTCATGTCCTTTTGAGCATGTTCTAGTGATTTCTGGAGATAGCTCAGTGTTCATGTTTTGTTAAGATTCATTTGTACATCATGACCATGCCTTTTTTCCTGTTGAGGTGTTGTAGCATATTGTTTTGATGCTTGCTAGATGCCTAGCTGCTGTTTTGGACAGATTGTTGTTATATCATGTTTGGAGTGTATGTGTTGAACCGTTGCTCCGTTTTGAGTGTGCTCTATGTGAAACTTGCTTAGTTTTGCATGTAGTTTCATATTATCATGTTGCATCCTTGTTTTGGTGTGTTTTCTTGATGTTTGAATGCATTTTGCATCAATGCCATGTTTAACTTGTTTTGCTCATATCTTCTAGGCCGTAGCTCCAAATTAAATGAACTTTATATGTAACTTGACTAGAATTTCGTGTAGATCATTTTGGTGCATCTTAAATTGTTATTTAACAACTTGAACATAAGGTTTATTCATATCTGGACCAACTTCGAAATTTGCATATGAGGACTTACCGGATTAGTTATATGTTGTTCCCGACCTCCTTTAAACTTGCCTTGATGTGGTGATCTTGTTTGCATCATCTCTTGCCATGAGTAGCTTCATGTAGTTCTGTCTTGCATCATGCTTGGTTGTGCATCATGTCTTGTCTATTTGTTGTGTGTTTACCTTGTTGTTTGCTTCTTTCCGGTTGTGCTTCTTCTCGATAGTTCCTGTTTCATTGCGATCGTGATGATTCGTTCGTCTACGCTTGGGTCGTCTTTGCCCGTTCATCTTCTTCATGGACTCGTTCTTCTTCCTTGCGGGATTTCAGGCAAGATGACCGCTACCCTTGATCTCACTACTATCATTACTATGCTAGTTGCTTCGTTCTATCGCTATGCCGCGCTACCTATCTTTTACTCTTCAAGCCTCCCAAATTGCCATGTCAGCCTCTAACCTTTTCACCCTTCCTAGCAAACCGTTGCTTGGCTATGTTACAGCTTTTGCTCAGCCCCTCTTATAGTGTTGTTAGTTGTAGGCGAAGTGGAAGATTGCTCCATGACGGACAGGATTATGTTGGGATATCACAATATCTCTTATTAAATTAATGCATCTATATAATTGGTAAAGGGTGGAAGACTCGGCCTTATGCCTGGTGTTTTGTTCCACTCTTGCCGCCCTAGTTTCCGTCATACCGGTGTTATGTTCCTTGATTTTGCGTTCCTTACACGTTTGGGTGATTTACGGGACCCCCTTGACAGTTTGCTTTGAATAAAACTCCTCCAGCAAGGCCCAACCTTGGTTTTAACATTTGCCACCTAAGCCTTTTTCCCTTGGGTTCTGCAGACTCAAGGGTCATCTTTATTTTAACCCCCCGGGCCAGTGCTCCTTCGAGTGTTGGTCCGAACTAAGCTACCTGCGGGGCCACCTTGGGGAAACTTGAGGACTGGTTTTACTCGTAGCTAGTATCATCCGGTGTTTCCCTGAGAACGAGATATGTGCAGCTCCTATCGGGATTTGTCGGCACATCGGGCGGCTTTGCTGGTCTTGTTTTACCATTGTCAAAATGTCTTGTAACCGGGATTCCGAGTCTGATCGGGTCTTCCTGGGAGAAGGAATATCCTTCGTTGACCGTGAGAGCTTGTGATGGGCTAAGTTGGGACACCCCTGCAGGGTATAAACTTTCGAGAGCCGTGCCCGCGGGTATGTGGCAGATGGGAATTTGTTAATGTCCGGTTGTAGATAACCTGACACCAGATCCGAATTAAAACACATCAACCGTGTATGTAGCCGTGATGGTCTCTTTTCGGCGGACTCTGAGAAGTGAACACGGTTTTGGGTTATGTTTGACGTAAGCAGGAGTTTAAGATCACCTCTTGATCATTGCTAGCTTCACGACCATTCCGTTGCTTCTCTTCTCGCTCTAATTTGCATATGTTGGCCACCATATCATGCTTAGTCGCTGCTGCAACCTCACCACTTTACCCCTTCCTTACCCATTAAGCTTTGCTAGTCTTGATACCCATGGTAATGGGATTGCTGAGTCCTCGTGGCTCACAGATTACTACAACAACAGTTGTAGGTACAGGTTATGCGATGATCATGACGCGAGAGACATGTTTGCTTGTTTTGGAGCTCTTCTTCTGCTTCTTCTTCGATCAGGGGATAGGTTCCAGGTCGGCAGCCTGGGCTAGCAGGGTGGATGTCGTTTGAGTTTCTGTTTGTGTTCCATCCGTAGTCGGATGTTGCTATTATGTATGATATATTGTTGTATTCATGTGTCATTGGATGTATTGGATGTATCCCCACTATTATGTAATGTTGATGTAATGAGATCCACCTTGCAAAAGCGTCTTTAAGATGCGCTTCTATCCTTGGTGGGACCTTCGAGTTCCTTTAGGATAGGGTCACATCTTGGGCATGACAAGTTGGTATCAGAGCCTCGACCGAGCATAGGTGCCCCCTTGATTGATCGTGTAGTTTGGCCGTTGTTGAGTCTAGAAGAAAACCATTTTCGGAGTTTAGTTATATCGGAGAGTAGGAATTATTTTCACTCCTTAGCCCCTTTCGTCGCTCTGGTGAGGAATCTTGACGTAGGTGTTTTGAGTTACTCCTCTTCCCTTTCAACTTTTTTCTTTAGGATCACGCAGTTGGTTTTCCGATCGTGGGTTCTCAGCTCTTTTCATCTGGTGCATTTCTCGTCAAGTTGACTCGAGCCTCTTCATCTTTGCCAAGTTCAATCCTCAGTTGTTTTCTTTTCCCACCCTCCCTCCCTTTTCTTCTTGGAGCCGGAGTCCGTAATCGAGTATCCATCCTACTCGTGCGAAGTCTTTGCTTTCTTTCCTCAATTATTTCAACCGGTGTTTTCTCTTCAAGATATTTTTTGGTTCTCCCTTCCAAGTTGCCTTTGTTTTCCCGCCCTCCCACCCTTTCTCTTCCCGGAGTTTGAGTCTCTTTTGACCATCAATTTCATTCATGTGGAGCCTCTTCAGTCTTCCATCAATTGTTTCAACCAGTGAATTCTTGTCTCGTTTGACATTCTTCATCTCTTTATCTTCTCCGGTGGATTCAATTCCATTTTTCGGTAGTGATTATATTCTTTCCTTGGCTCAAATGTTTTCCCCTTGCTCGTTCGCCTCTCGCCAGTTTATCCTTACGGAGTGTTCAAGACATCTCAGAAGATTCATCTGTGTTCCAATTAATTCGAGGTTGTCACCTCATTCAAATATTTCAATTGTTTCGGTGCATCATCTATCTGTTCATCAATACTTTCCAATGGTGTTTCTTTTTAGTGGGCCCTAACCCACAGGTCTTTTCCCAGGATCTTACCTGACTCTTCTGATTATTCCGGAGCCATTCCTAATCCTTTTCAAAGTTGACGTAAGTATGAATTTCATCAGTCAGATGTTCTCCAAGATCTCGTTCAAATTCTTTTCATTGTTGGCTCAACCTCTTCGCTTTTCATTCCCCTGGAGTATCTCAGTAATTTTTGTGGTGTTTCTCATCGTCATTTGAAGACCGAAGAAGAGTTTTTCCTCTAAATCTTGTCTGTTCTCTCGAAGTTTCGTGGTTCTAGCTTCATGTTATCCTCTCGAATTATTCCATGTGTCAGATATTCCTTTTCTTATCCATCCGGAGCATTTCAGGAGTTGCTTTCTCTATCTATCATCCAGAGAACATCTTTTCGGAAGATCCCTTCGTTCTAAGTTTTCAGATTCGTTCTCCAATTATTCTATACCCGTGCCCCTTCGTTCATCTCAATATCCTTCCGGTGCTTTGTTCTAGTATTTCTTCAATCAGTTCGCGTTCTCTACATTCTCTTCTCTCTAAATTCCCTCAAGTATCTTCGTGCTTTTCTAATTCTTCCCGGTGATTCATTCCCTTTAATCAGTCATTTTCGAATTCTTATGGTGGTTCATTCAGATTCTTTTTCCTTTGTCATCATATTAATCCTTTCGTTCTTTTCAATCCTACCGGTGGTTCATGAAGACTTTCTCAAGTTTTGCGCCATATTCCCCTTAATCCTTTTCCGACAAGAATAAGTAGTATGCAAAATCCATTGCTTGCGATCAATTTAATTTGATGAAGGATAAGCATACAATAAATCTTATTCTTATTTCATCCAAGTGATTAATCCCTTCCTTTGGAGTTTGTTCGTGAGAAATAAATTCTAGTTCCAAGTGTTTTCATCTTTTCTTTTCTAGAGTTCAAATTACTAGTCCATTTCGTCGGAACATCCATCTAAATCACCGCAAGGCTCATCCTATTCTTTTTTCCTTCTTTCTATCTCATCATCCTTTTGTCACCGGAGTTCTTCATGGTGGTTCTTCATGATTTAATTCATTCTTCAAGAGTTCATCAAGATTATTGTTGGAGGAGCGCAAGTATCTTTCTTCTCGCGTCTCGAAGTGCAATTAAATCTCTGTATTCTCTTGAAGTGGAGTTTTGCATTTCTTCGTTCTTCTAAGCTATCCAATCATTTCTGTTTGTTGCTGGTTATCACCTTATGATCTTGAGATGTTACCTATAAGACCACAACAAGCTTATTCTTTTCGTTGTTGATTTTCTCAACAACTCCGTTTAAACCTTCCTTCTAAAGATGCTTTCAATTTCATTCGTGGCACAAGTTGTCATTTTCTTCTCCATTCTTTTCATTCAACTCTTCCAATTCTTTCCGGAGGTTTTGTGTCATGCCTTCATCAAGTATCATTCCACCATCTCAAGCTTGTGTTCCATTCCTCCATGTTTCAGCCAGAGTGCTGCCTAAATCCTTTCAGTCTTATTCGTTTCTTATCTCGTTCTAACCGGAGTGGCTTTAGAGTCTATCTGATTCCGTGAGCTTTCGATTCTCGTCATTCTCGTCGTTCCTCTCTTCTTCTCGAGTGCTCTCGATTCTTTGCTTCTTCTCTTGAGTTCTTGTTTCACATCATCCCTTCTCCCTTCTGTATCAGTCCTAAGATCTTGGGACGAGATCTCTTGTTAGTGGAGGAGAGTTGTAACACCCCGGATTCGATGTGCCAGGTGTCTTCCAGTTATTCGCCGTAGTTGCCATGTCATTGCTTGCATGTTGCATTTTGCCATGTCATCATATGCATCTCATCTGCATGTTTTTCGAAATTTGCATCCATTCGGGTTCCGCCGTTTCTCTCCGTTGTTCGTTTGGAGTCCAAACCTCTCGCGCATGCCCCGTCGCCCCCTCTCAGACCTTGTTTTGTGCATGAGATAAAAACGTTCTCGGAATGGACCGAGGTTTGCCGAGTGGCCTTGGTATATCACTGGTAGACCGCCCGGTAAATTTCGTTCCATTTGGAGGTCGTTTGATGCCCCAACGGTTAACCGCGTAGCCCGAAACCCCTCTCTCTTTGCAGCCCAGCTCCTCTTCACCACAGCCCATGAGCCCATCCAAACCCCCTCCATGCTCTCGGTCGTTGGATCATGATCGTGTGGGAGAAAACCACACTCCATTTGGACACACCTACCTCCCTCTATCTATAAATTAGCCCCTCCCCCCGAAATTCGCGGATGAATTCTCCCCCCAAACCCTAAAAATCACCCTCCGCCGCCACTGGACACGTCCGCCGCCACCGCCCGCGCCAATCGCGGTGCGCCACGTGGACTCCCCTTCGCCTCGCGCCCGCCGGCCCTCCGGGCCCGTCGCCGGCCCCCGCGGCCCCCGCCCTCCGCGCGCCTCGCCCCGTCGGCCGGTCTCCCGCGCCGCCGCACCACCCTGTCGGACCCGCCGCCGCCGCGCCGGACCCCGAGCCTCGCCCGCGCCTCCTGTCGCTGGCGGCGCCCCGTCTTCCCTCGCTGCCCCTTGCTGTGGAGCTTCGTCCGCCGGCGCCCGTCGCCGGACCGGCCACCGGAGAAGCCCGGCGCCGCCTCCTCCCGTCGCCGGAGGGCCAGCCCTCGCCCCCAGCGCCGCCCCCTCGTCGGCCACGCCCAGATCTGCACCTCTCCGACCCCGCCAGCCGCCTCCCAGTCCTCTGCTCCGGCGAACCTCGGGATTTGTGCCAGAAACCCTAGATCTGAGGTTGCCTCGATTTTCTCTAAGTCCTGTTTCTGCAACTTTGTGTTCCTCTGTTCAACATGCCATAACTCATCATCCGTAGCTCCGTTTTGCATATATGAGATATCAAAATTTTCACTGGGATATGCATTTCATTTAATTCCATTGTGCGATGTTTGTTTGAGTCCATCTTGATGCCCTTATCATCTTATCAAGAGTGCTATATGATGTTAACCTGCTGAAACTATTATAACTTGGTGATTTGTCTTTTTCATTGCATTTTGTGTGTGCATTCTATGAGCTTGATGTCTACATAAGTTTTGACCTACATCATGTCGTCTTTACTGTGGTGCAATCCATGTATTTTTGTGAGTCTTGTAGTGAGTGCATCGAGCTTGTTAAGTAGGGTACTTGCTGTTACTGGTTTGTTAGGCTGAATCTGCTATATCCTGATGCTATGTTAACCTGCTGCTACAAGTCATTCTATGCATAATCGGGAGAAATTCGCTAAGGATGTTTTGTTATACATATCATGCTTTATCCATTCTTGCCCCTGCTTGCATTTATAGCCTGCTGTAACTTGTTGTTAGCTTGCTCCAAACTTGCTAAATAATGTTTCTGTCAGCCTGTTAACATTAAGTTCAGTTTTGCCACAAGCTTTGCTAGTGATCCATGAACCCTATAAACTTGATCTTGCCATGTTTAGCTTCATAAACATTCCATATTACTGTTGGTCACCTTGCCATGCCATGTATTTCTCTGTGGTGAGTGGTACAGGCTCATCAACATGCCTACTTATTGTTGTTCCTGCCATGTATGAATCTGTCGTATCATTTGCGATGTTTGCATGGATGATACCATCTTTTCTGTTGATCTTTGGAATTACTTCAGTAAGGGAGATTTGTTCTTTGTCTTCAGTATTAGCATGCCATGCCTTTGTTTGCCATGATAAGTTCCTGTAACATGTTTTTTGATAGCCCTAAACATTGCAACCCGATGTTATTTCTGCCAAGTCTGAAACTGTTATAATTTGCAATATTGCCATGTCCTTTTGAGCATGTTCTAGTGATTTATGGAGATAGCTCAATGTTCATGTTTTGTTAAGATTCATTTGTACATCATGACCATGGCTTTTTTCCTGTTGAGGTTCTGTAGCATATTGTTTTGATGCTTGCTAGATGCCTAGTTGCTGTTTTGGACAGATTGTTGTTATATCATGTTTGGAGTGTATGTGTTGAACCGTTGCTCCGTTTTGAGTGTGCTCTATATGAAACTTGCTTAGTTTTGCATGTAGTTTCATATTATCATGTTGCATCCTTGTTTTGGTGTGTTTTCTTGATGTTTGAATGCATTTTGCATCAATGCCATGTTTAACTTGTTTTGCTTATATCTTCTAGGCCGTAGCTCCGAACTAAATGAACTTTATATGTAACTTTAGAATTTCGTGTAGATCTTCTTGGTGCATCTTAACTTGTTATTTAACAACTTGAACATAAGGTTTATTCAGAACTGTACCAACTTCGAAATTTGCATATGGGGACTTACCGGATTAGTTATATGTTGTTCCCGGACTCATTTAAACTTGCCTTGATGTGTTGCTCTTGTTTGCATCATCTCTTGCCATGAGTAGCTTCTTGTAGTTATGTATTGCATCATGCCTCGTTGTGCATCATGTCTTGTCTATGTGTTGTGTATTTATCTTGTTGTTTGCTTCTTTCCGGTTGTGCTTCTTCTCGATAGTTCCTGTTTCGTTGCGATCGTGAGGATTCGTTCGTCTACGCTTGGGTCGTCTTCGCCCGTTCGTCTTCTTCATGGACTCTTCTTCTTCCTTGTGGGATTTTAGGCAAGATGACCGCTACCTTTGATCTCACTACTATCATTACTATGCTAGTTGCTTCGTTCTATCGCTATGCTGCGCTACCTATCTTTTACTCTTCAAGCCTCCCAAATTGCCATGTTAGCCTCTAACCTTTTTCACCCTTCCTAGCAAACTGTTGCTTGGCTATGTTACCGCTTTTGCTCAACCCCTCTTATAGCATTGTTAGTTGCAGG
The DNA here is from genome assembly GCA_963921465.1 of Triticum timopheevii. Classification (NCBI taxonomy): domain Eukaryota; kingdom Viridiplantae; phylum Streptophyta; class Magnoliopsida; order Poales; family Poaceae; genus Triticum; species Triticum timopheevii. Next base: position 503,105,143 of record OY997272.1, read on the forward strand.
TGAAGTGGAAGATTGCTCCATGACGGACAGGATTATGTTGGGATATCACAATATCTCTTATTAAATTAATGCATCTATATACTTGGTAAAGGGTGGAAGACTCGGCCTTATGCCTGGTGTTTTGTTCCACTCTTGCCGACCTAGTTTTCGTCATATCGGTGTTATGTTCCTTGATTTTGCGTTCCTTACATGGTTGGGTGATTTATGGGACACCCTTGACAGTTCTCTTTGAATAAAACTCCTCCAGCAAGGCCCAACCTTGGTTTTAACATTTTCCACCTAAGCCTTTTTCCCTTGGGTTCTGCAGACTCAAGGGTCATATTTATTTTAACCCCCCCCCGGGCCAGTGCTCCTTCGAGTGTTGGTCCGAACTGAGCTGCCTGTGGGGCCACCTTGGGGAAACTTGTGGACTGGTTTTACTCGTAACTAGTCTCATCCGGTGTTGTCCTGAGAACGAGATATGTGCAGCTCCCATCGGGATTTGTCGGCACAACGGGCGGCTTTGCTGGTCTTGTTTTACCATTGTCGAAATGTCTTGTAACCGGGATTCCGAGTCTGATCGGGTCTTCCTGGGAGAAGGAATATCCTTCGTTGATCGTGAGAGCTTGTGATGGGCTAAGTTGGGACACCCCAGCAGGGTATAAACTTTCGAGAGTCGTGCCCACGGTTATGTGGCAGATGGGAATTTGTTAATGTCCGATTGTAGATAACTTGACACCAGATCCGAATTAAAACGCATCAACCGCGTGTGTAGCCGTGATGGTCTCTTTTCGGCGGAGTCCGGGAAGTGAACACGGTTTTGGGTTATGTTTGACGTAAGCAGGAGTTCAGGATCACCTCTTGATCATTGCTAGCTTCACGACCGTTCTGTTGCTTCTTGTCTCGCTCTTATTTGCGCATGTTAGCCACCATATCATGCTTAGTCGCTGCTGCAACCTCACCACTTTACCCCTTCCTTACCCTTTAAGCTTTGCCAGTCTTGATACCCATGGTAATGGGATTGCTGAGTCCTCGTGGCTCACAAATTACTACAATAACAGTTGCAGGTACAGGTTATGCGATGATCATGATGCGAGAGCGATGTTTGCTTGTTTTGGAGTTCTTCTTCTACTTCTTCTTCGATCAGGGGATAGGTTCCAGGTCGGCAGCTTGGGCTAGCAGGGTGGATGTCGTTTGAGTTTATGTTTGTGTTTCATCCGTAGTCGGATGTTGCTCTTATGTATGATATATTGTTGTATTCATGTGTCATTGGATGTATTGGATGTATCCCCACTATTATGTAATGTTGATGTAATGATATCCACCTTGCAAAAGCGTCTTCAAGATGCGCTTCTATCCTTGGTGGGACCTTCGAGTTCCTTTAGGATAGGGTCGCATCTTGGGCGTGACAAGAGGGTTCGGGATGGTCAGGAGCGGCTGTGGCAGCGGTCCGGACGCTCGCAAACAAGAGATGGTGTACGTTAATATTGTTGCGTATATAATTAACAACGTAAATAATGTGCCAGTTGGACAAATATGATTGGAGATGGAGATGGAAATGGAATTTTAAGTAAACGCGAATATGCATGTCTATGTCTATGTGTGTGTGCACGACGACTCTCGCGACCTGGAAGCGGGGGCGTATTTTTGGTCGAGTTTTCTTTTTTGGTACGTTAAAAAATTGTTCGCCAGTTTTCGTTTCTTTTTTATGGGAACGTGCGTATTCTATTCAAAACCACTGCTATGGAGAGATTTTTTTACTCCATTATAGCCTCTTGTTTGATAGGGTTTCTCACGTCTCGCTCTCTCACCCTCTCCATATCAATACAAGACGACAGTGTCCAATCTATCTCTTTCCTCACCATGGTCACAGATCCAGCCAAATCCCGTCCGCTGCGGGAGGTGAGGAGGTGCAGCATTGACATTGTCGCCGTTGATGATGGAGGAAGCCGATGCGCACCGTCCTCTCAAAGCCGGCACTAGTGCGGACGAAGGTCCTCCACGCCCTTGTTAGCTGCCGTCGTGTGGGTAGATCCCGCCCGCCGCCTAAGCGACATCTCGCCCACCTGAGGTATAACTTCTTGTGCTGGTCCAGCTCCCCAGGTCGCTGCATGCGGGTTTTCTTCTATGCGACTACTCCCCAGCTCCCCATGTATAGTAGCTAGGGTTCGTCGGCTGGTCCAACATCACCTACTATTATAGAGGAAATGTCACTCGAAAAGTTGTCCTGATTTATGCCTCGGTGGACGTATACATGTTGTTTGGACAAAAAGTACATGGTGGCTGTGCGGTCATTGTCCATATGCTCCTATTGCTACTGCTAATCTAATACTATCACTTGTTAAATGAAGAAATGCTTTTTTCTCGGGTATCCTGGTTTAGTTCCCATCAAGATAATCATGATGCTTCTGTTTGTTGGTGTACTTTTCATTAATTCTTATTGACAATTGAGATGTCGTTGTACCACTGCCAAAATAAAGTAACAACACTGCCAAAACAAAGTAACAACACTATATCCCTTTTTTAAATTTTTGGAAACAGCGATGCATGTCTCCATACCCGGGCATGTCTTCCTCAATTTTAGTGGAACTTCACAAAATTGGATGGCCATTGTTGTTCCGCCCCACTTTCCTCTACCACGTGGTTCTTCCTTCCTCGAGCTTGATTACTGACAAGAAACAGACCACAGTGAGGATTTGTCGAACTTCATAGGTGCCTCACCCAAACTAGATGCCAAATGGATGATGCATCACCATGAAAACCTATCGATGTTCATGGTTGCGCCTCATGGTTGCATCGTCTGGTGAAGCTGATCGATTTTCAATGAGAAACAAGCTGTCTTCCGTCAGTGCTCTTTGCTTGTTACCACAAAGATGATATCCTTCATCAGTTCACCTTGGTTGCATTGGAGACACAGTCCTCTTTCACGTTGGTGCAATTTTATCACACAATTGGCTATGAACCAAATGTTTCCTCGAAGAAGGATCGACGTTGGTACTAAGAGCATAAGTTTTGTATTGATTTCTAAGCCTTCTGACAACTTTGTCTCTAGCTCCCCTGTAATTTTATTTGTCCAACTATTAACTTTGATTAAAAAATGGCATGGACTAAAAACCCGGATGGCCGTAGTAGCCCTCCATTTTTATTTACTCCGCATATTAGATTTGACTGACGTCAAACTTTGTAAAGTTTGACCAAGTTTAGGCCGAACACAACAAACCATAATTATTAGAGAGGGCAAATTGTACATACTCTCAAACCTTTCCGATAATTGAAATTAATATTCTTTATTTGTACACACTCTCACACGTATCTGATAATTTGGCGCATGTGTGGTTGTTCACTTAAGGGAGGGTAGTGTACCGCACGTGAAGGACAGGAAGTGCGACCGCAGGACGCGTGGATCGTTAGTTCATCGGAAGTAGTAGTTTTCTTCACTGGTACGTTAAATAAAGAGTTTCATTTCGTACTTACACAATTTAAAATGATTGTTATTGAGAGAATAAGAAAACCACTCCACTATATATTAGTCGTATACGAGATTACTATATGGGCGCACCTTCATTGACTTAGTGCACCTGCCTTTGGGTTTATGACAGGTGGGCCCAAAATGTGGCTGGCCCATCTGTCATACAGCCAAAAGTAGGTGCAGTTAAGGCACCGGAGCTCAGTCCGTACTACACACACACATATATATATATATATATGTATATATATATATATATATATATATATATATATATATATATATATATATATATATAAGCTGGAGCCTCAGTGCTTGTTCTCTAGGGTTTGCACTCTCCACACTCTCGCTGCACTACATATATATATATATATATATATATATATATATATATATATATATATATATATATATATATATATATGCTGGAGGCTCAGCGTTCCTTTCATAGGGTTTGCTATATTCACAGTCTCTCACCCTCTTCACCAGATCTAAACAGGACTGCATTGGCCTCTTGTCTCTCTCCCCCCCCCTCACAATTGGTGAAGGAGGCGTACGGATCTCGTCGCACCGGGAAGGGGAGGAGGAGCAGCATTCACTCTATTGCCTTCGGTGAGGGAGGCAGTCGACTCCCAGCCGCGTTGTTCTCTTTCACCCAGCGCCTATGCGGGAGGACCACCGATCCCTTCTTCCTCGCTGCCATACGTAGTGTGGGCAGATACGGCCTCCCGCTGCACGCCTTGCCACATCCCGACGACCCTAAGGTATAAGTTTCTTTGAAACCGCCATTGCTCTAGCTACATGCAGATCTTTTTTGATTCTGTAGTCGAATCTAGGTCTTGGTTCAAAGAGGAAAGAAGGGTGCGGTGGGGTGGAGCATGAATCTAGAATGTGGTTTAATGAGGAAAGGAGGAAGGGAAAGTAGTATAGACTGGCTATCCAGCCACTTTGTTGGTCGAAAAGGGAAAAAGGGGGTAACCCAAAACTGGGGGGTCGGGTAGTTTGTGCAGGACTAGATTTGCTACCCTCACATAGGCAAAAGGTTCAAAGAGAACAAATATGGGCCCAAAGTAGATATGCTGCTTGGCTACATACTCTGCATCACCCATTTATACGTGTGGACGCACATGGTGCTAGCATGTCCCATGTCCCATACAACTATTTTGTTGTTGTTATTCTAAGAATGCCAGCGGAAAATTGAAGCAATGCCACTATTAAAAGTAAATTACATGTTTTTAACAAATGTTGTTCTAAGAGAATGTCACTATTAATATGAATCAATGCAACCATTTTAGAAATTCTACTATCATACTTTGTTTTCCATCAAGATAACTTAGATGCTTCTTTTTTTCGCCGTTTGTTTCATCCTCCTTTATCGACAAGTGATTGTTTCATTTTTTTGCCTCTGTTAAAACATGGGTATCTATTCAACTTGTTGCTATTGCGACATTTTGCTTCGGTATGCGAAACACTTATGTTTTAAGGGCCAGTTCTTTTGGGCGGCTTAAAAAATAAGCTGGCTCTCCCCAGCTTAAAAAATAAGCCACCCCTAAAATTTGTTAAGACTTCTAAATTAGTTATTCCATAACTAGTTTAGAAGCCCCAATGAATAAGAGAGACGGCTTATGGGAAAACCTGGGGAAGAGGCGGCTTATTTTTTAAGCTGCCAAAAGAACTGGCCCTAAGAGTGTTTTCCGCAGTTCAACTTGAATGTCACATCGGCAACTTTGCTTAATTTTGGTGGAATTGCACAAAAGGAGATCGAGATTTGTTTCCAGTCTTCGTGGTGAGTTGTTTCAAATTTTGGTCAAGAAAGGTCAGTACCGACTTTCATCCACATAATGGTGCAGTGTGCTTTGAGATGTTGTGCTACTTGTATTGGTACTGTTTTGGATAAATGTTGAATTGGAGCTATTGAACTGTTGTCTTTTACCACTTAAGTGAGCAAAAATTGTTCCAACCCAGCATGATGCTTGTTTCTTTGGTACAACAAAACTCTGCATCGCCCGCTTTATAAGTAGATGTAAGCACATGGTGTTGTTGTGCCCACTCTCCCCTGGAACTGTTTATGCTTTTTGTTAATCTAGTGCCGCTGGTAAAATTAAGCAATGCCACTCTCAGAATTAACTACTGAATCTTAATTCAAAACTGCAAAACTTGTTAGGGATTGGCGGAATTACCATTTTTCTGGCCGCATGTTTCATCCTCCTTTATTTGCCAGTAATTGATTCCTTTTTTGCCTCTGTTAAAACAGGGATATCTATACAACTTGTTGCTATTGCGACATTTTGCTTCGCTATGCGAAACACTTATGTTTTAAGAGTGTTTTGTGCAGTTCAACTTGAATGTCACACCGGCGACTTTGCTTAATTTTGGTGGAACTACACAAAAAGAGATCGAGATTTCATATATGTGTTGGTATTTCTTTCAAGTCCTCCTCACAAGCTGTTTCAAATCTTGGTCAAGAAAGGTTAGTACCAACTTTCATCCACATGATGCTGCAGTGTGCTTTGAGATGTTGTGCTACTTGTATTGGTACTATTTTGGATAAATGTTGAATTGAAGCTATTGAACTGCTGTCTTTTACCAGTAAGTGAGCAAAAATTGTTCCAACCCAGACATGATGCTTGTTCCTTTGTTACAACAAAACTCTCCATCACCCCCTTTATAAGTAGATGGAAGCACATGTTGCTATTGCGCCCACTCTCCCTGGAACTATTTATGCTTTTTGTTAATCTAATGCCGCTGGTAAAATTAAGCAATGCCACTTTCAAAATTAATTAACTACTAAATCTTAGTTCAAAACTGCAACACTTGTTAGGGATTGGTGGGATTACCATTTTTGTGGCCGCGTGTTTCATCCTCCTTTATTTGCCAGTAATTGATTCCTTTTTTGCCTCTATTAAAACGAATCAGTCGCATTGTTTTAGGAATGGTACTATCCTGCTTTGTAGTTCTTTCTACATGTTTAACCAAGGTATCTTTAAGATAATGTCTCTGTTAAAATGAATCAGTCACATTGTTTTAGGAATGGTACTTTTCTTCTTTGCTGGTCTTTATACATGTTGAAACAAGGCATTGTTAAGATAATGTCTCAGTCAATATGGATGAATCACACCGATGGAGAATTGCTACTCTCCTGATTTGTTTCCCATTAAGATAAGGTAGATCAGTAGATGTTTTTCTTCTGGGAGTACAAGTCATCAACCGCTATTTCTCAGTAATTGTTTCCCTTATACCTATTGTTGCTTACAGGGATATCAAAATTAAAGCTCGGTTTTATTCTGACTTTGATTTTAGTTGAACTGCACAAAAGGAGCCAATGTGTCCAAGGCGAGCTGCTGCATTACTGGGTCCAGTTGGTCGTTCCACTTTGCAGAAAGAAGCAGTCATTGTTTGCGCTACATTATAGAAGGAATGATTGAGAAGCTTTACAGAGTATTAGTAGACGCTGGTGACATGACTAGTCTGCAGAGAGCATAGGCAACTCTACAACACGTGGAGTGCACTGGGCAAAAAGTGCCCAAACAAGTAGAAGAAGCCATGACATGACTCCCAAGTTTGTCAATGTCATTCTAAGCAACAATGATGGGGCATCTAGGTATGGTAATCTGTTTACCGTACTTTCAGTTTGCTAGTCCACTGATTGGTGGGTTGACACTGCGGCCAATATTCATGTGTGGGCTAATGTGTCTTTGTTTTTTCAGCATATAAATACGAAATCCACAGGGATGTTCAGCTTGATTTTAGTGGAACTGAACAAAATGTTGAGATGGTTTGTGTCCTCCATAATACTTCATCATGCACAATACATCAAATGGTTCTCTAAGCATTCGTTGTCACCTTGAGCCAACGGACTATCAGCTGACAAACTGATGAAAAACCCTACCCGTTCCACGATCATAGGCATTACATATTTTGAATGGGAAAAGTTTATCAAAGTTTAATCATTGATGTTAGCAAGAAATTAGTTTAATATATTGGAATTGGAAAACTTTGTCAAAATTTGCTAATTGATGTTAGCCAGAAGACATGCATTTGATATTTTTGAGTGGGATGCCCTTTGCTGTGATCATCGTCGATCGTTTTTTCCTATTCCTGTGTTCAGTTTAAAAGTAAATAGTTACTCTGCTGAGATGCATAGTCACATGAATGTTGACTTATGTAAGGTATTTTAAGAGTTTGTTCTGAATATTGTCTATGTAATGCCAGGCCTTGTGTGTGATTGCAAAGTTGAGCTTGGAATGTTATGGCATGTGGCATCACAAGCTGTTCACCGTGCCTCCTGAGAATAATGCTTCATATTGTTTTACATGTTGATCTAATGCCAGTGATTTGCTTGTTAAGAAGATCATCCTCTTCTGTTGTTTTCGTGCTTAATAAGTTCATCGTCTTATGTTTCATTCATAGCCTATACGACAAGTCGGCTAGGTTAGACGTGAAACCATATGATCTTCCAACCAACTCATTATCATAGGCCGGGATTGGATCGTCGTTTTCTAACCAAAACCGCTTGTAAAACTGACGCTTGTAAATAAAAGCAGATGGTCTCGGGCGAAGCACTTGGTTGGTCGATTTCGACTAGTAAAATGTACACTGGTCTCTCAAATTACACGCGTAACCCGTTGGTTTTACTTATAGACCTCGGGCCCTTGGTTTCATTATGCCTATATTTTATGCGTTGTTTCCGATGATGAGTAAATTACACTTGTATCTTAATAAAGGTGTGAAATAAACCAGAGCTCCCAAGCACGGCCTTACCGTTTCATGCCGTCTTAGTCTCTCGAAGGTGCTCATAGGTGTCTGATGATCCTGGCTTCCTGAATGAGCAGCGGGCGCTGTATCAGACCATCTGTAGGGCTCGCAAGGCCCTCTCCGTCGTCCTTCAAGTTGTTACGCTCACCGTCGTGCTGAGCATTGTTAACATGGTCAACGAACATGAGGATTCAGGAGATGACTTTATTTTGACTGGATGACAGTAGGGACCCACTAGGGCCATAGCCGTATGTTTGCAAGTGCCTCCTTATTATGTACAACTATATTTTTTTTGCTTCCTACTGGTTTCCTCACATCACGGTCCCACAACATGTCAACCTATATAGTCAATATAAACACAAGGTGCGACCGACAGCTGGCACCAAGCAGCTCAAGCAGCATTTGTGTTTTTGAGGCGTGAGCACTGCAGAGTTTTTCTTGAGCGATGTTTTCGTTGTTGTTCAGAGGAGAGCAGGGTATTAACTGGGCGGGCTGTGGCCCCGTCTAGCCCAAGCCAGATATCCAGCCCAGATATTAATTTTTTTCAAGATGAAAATGGCTAGCCCAGCTATACGTTTTTTGAGGAATACCCAGGCAAGGTCAACTTGTTATTCTCCACCCCGCTGGGCTGCAAATCATTCCTAGGAGGGATGCATTAGGCTTAATAGGAAAATGGGCTTTAAGAAATAATAAATGGGATGTAATTATAAAAACTGGGCAGTAACTATAAAAAAATGCACCAAACACGTAATTAGTTTATAAAATATTATTTTTGGATTTTGAAATTTTTAATTTTTAATTGTTGCGCGCGCAATGTTTCGTTGGATTTTTACGTAATACAAATTTATATTTAATCTGACTAGAAATTTCGGGATAAAAATATTTTGGGTCCTATCAAAATGTGGGAAATTTTTATTGAATTCTGTCTTGAACGGTTGGTTGAAATTATTAATCATTGTCCTAACTAGAAAATGGGTTGTACTTTTAACAAACTGTAAATGGGCTGTAGTAAATTCTATTGGAATTCAAAAATGGGATGTACATTCTTACAAATCGCAAATGGGCTATAAGTTCCCTGCCACACACTTGTGGGCCTACTAAGTTGACGCGTATGCAAGGCTTTGTCAACTTATAGTCAACACATGGTTTTAGCAACAGTGGCTGTTGGATGTCTATCCAACGGATGTCGTGCTTCTTCTTCAATCTCGGATATTCTAGCTTCAGCCGCCCAAAAAATGATTCCTCCCCCTGACATCTAGGGCACACCGTTTCGGAGGCTGACCTGTGGGCCTACTAAGTTAACGCATACCAAGGGCTTTGTCAACTTAGTCCATGTAAATGATTCTAGTTGCAGTGACCGTACGATGTCCATCCAATGACCGTCTTGCTTCTTCAACCTCTGGTCTTCTTGCTCCAGCCGCCCAAAGCAGCGTCGGTCGTGCCGCCTGCTCCTGCCTCCTGTGGCAGGCTGTGCTGCCGCGAAGGCCTCACCGTCCCCTACCATTCCCACCGCTAGCCAGGCCATCCCTCCACTCACCCACACCCCCTGTTATTTTGCGGCCATGGCAGCCTCACACCAAAGCCAAACCAGTGAACCCTCGTCCTCCTCTCCGCGTGGGCATCCACTACCGCGTCTTCTCTAGATCTGCGTCCCCTTCCTAGGCTTTGCCGTCGTCCACCGCCCTGGTGCTCTCGGTGCGGCATGGTGAATGTGATCAAGGAACGACTTCCATCGGACCTGGACTATACGTGGAGAGGGTGATAGCTGGGTCCACGGCCGCACACAAGGAAATGCCTCCTTATTACGCGCAAAATATGATTCCTCCAACTGACATCTGGGACCCACTGGAATGGCCTCTGTATTTCACGAAAAAACATTCCCCCCGCTGACAGGTCGGACCCACTAGCTATATCTTCGCACGCAAGGAAGTGGCTCCTTATTACGCACAAAAAAATGAATACTCCCCGTGCTAGCTGGGACCCAACATAGTGGGAGGCTGACTTGTGGTCCTACTAAGTTGACGGGGGCTGAGGGCTTTGTCAACTTAGTCAATATGAATGATTCTAGCTCCAGTGACCGTACGATGTCCATCCAACGGTCATAGTGCTTCTTAAACCTCTGGTCTTGTTGCTCCAGTCGCCCAAAGCAGCGCCAGTCGTGCCGCCTGCTCCTGCCTTCCATGGCTAGCTGTGCTGCCGCGGAGGCCTCAACGCCCCTACTACTCCCACCGCAGGCCAGGCCATCCCTCCACTCACCCGCACCCCCTGTTATTCTGCGGCGACGACAGACTCACACCAAAGCCGAACTAGTTAACCCTCGTACTGCTCTCCGCGTGGGCATCCACTGTCGTGTCTTCCTCGGCTCCGCGTCCCCTTCCTAGGCCTCACCGTCATCCACCGCCCTGGTGCTCTCGGCACAGCGTGGTCAACATGGTTAAGGAACGACTTCCATCGGAAGAGCACTATATGTGGAGAGGCTGACAGCTGGGTCCTCGGCCGTAGCAAGGAAGTGCCGCCTTGTTGCGTGGAAAATAATGATTCCTCCACCTAACAGCTGGGACCCACCGGACGTGCCACCGTATTTCACGAAAAAAACATTCCCCCCCTAACTGCTGGGACCCACCAGCTACATCTTCGCACGCAAGGATGTGCCTGACAGTCGGGACCCACCTGGTCGAAGCATACATATCATTGTCATTCTAGTCGCGAACGTGTACGTACATACTGGTCGATATAGAGGCACGCACGTGTCGTAGTAGAGGCGCGCACGTGTTGTAGTAGAGGTGTGCACGTAGCATATACACGTATGTACAGTGGCTAGGGTGCAAGAAAGTACAGCCATGTACGTACATACGGGCGGGGTCTCGAATGCCTAATCACGCATACGTACGGCCAGGGCTCGTGTACATGGCTGGTCGGAATGGAGAAACTACATCGTCATTGTGTTCATGGGGAGCCAACCGGCTGGGCCAGAACGGAATGCACCGTCGTGTTCATCGGGAGGGTTTGGACGGAACAACTGATGGAACGAGGCCTGGCGTACCGCAGAACGGAGAAAACGACCTTGTGTTCGACCGGCCACGATCAAAACAGGGTCCTGTTCATCAGGAGGGGTCTAGCGTACTGCAAAATAGAGGAAATGGACTTCTGTTAGACCTCCTACGATCGAAACGGGGTCCTGTTGGTCGGGAGAGGAGTGGCGTACCGCAAAACGGAGGAAACAGACTTGTGTTGGAGCGCTACGGTCAAAACGGGGGTCATGTTCATCGGGAGGGGTGTGGCATACCGCAAAACGGGACTCCAAGGGATACTGTTCATCTCCACCATCGACCTCCTCCAGCCTCCATGGGCTACTGTTCATCCACCGTCGACCTCCTCCAGCCTCCACCTGCGATTGTGCATCCACGGGCTCCTGTTCATCCAGCCTCCACCATGCGCTACTCCACCGGCTACTATTCAACCAGCCCGCTCCATGGGGTCCTGTTCAACCACCCCTCCACGGGCTACTGTTCATCCAGCCCTCCACCGGTACTGGTCAACCAGCCCTCCACGGGGTCGTCCTGTTTATCCAGCCCTCCATGGGGTCCTATTCATCCAGCCCCAACCGGCTCGACCGTGGTCCTATTCATCCAGAGGCAACACCACAGGGTCCTATTCATCCACCCCCACTGGGAACCGTTCATCCAAACCCCCCCAACAATGCTCACTGTTCATCAAGGGAAGGAGGGAGCAGGGTTCGATCAGCTTCAGTTAGCAGCAATAGCGAAGGAATCACTCAGTTCAGTAACGTAGCTAGTGCAATCGCTCGGGTTCAGTTAGAGCCCAACGCCTCGCTCGGGTTCAGTTAGAGCCCAACGCCTCGCACCCACGCGCGTACGGTACAAGAGAAACACGCATCGCTTGGCTCCCGACCACCCACCATAACCGGGAACTCCCTGATATTTTCCTCGCCCTTGCTTCTACCATGGTTTTTCCATCATGGACGGCCCAAAGAATGTCATGCAACTGCGTCTCTGGCCCGCCCAGGACGAAAAGCCCATTTTCTGTCATGATTTTTTGTCATAGAAGTAGGATCCCACCACATCTATGATGATACCGGGTTTTGTCACAATTAGCGTCATAGAAGTGTCATAAGTATGACAGAAAAAAAATTCCGTTCGGCCCAAACTGTCACAGATGTGTCTTTTTTTGTAGTGATGGAAGCGGACAACTGGCTAAGAACCATTGAAAAGAAATTGGATATTGCTCGCACACAAGAAGGTGATAAGGCTCCAATTGTAGCCCACTATCTGGAAGGAGCCGCAGTTATTTGGTGGGACAATACTAAAGCCATGTGGCCAACAGATGAAGAAATTACATAGGATAAGTTCAAGGAAAAATTCCGCACGTACCACATCACAGCCGGTATCCTGAAAGTTAAACAAACATGAGTTCCTAGCTCTCACACAAGGCAACTTATCCGTCGCTGAGTACTTGAACAAGTTCAATCATTTGGCTCGCTATTCACTGTATGACGTGGCCACTGAAGAGAGAAAGATTTACAGATTCCTTGGAGGACTGAATCAACACCTCAGATGCACTCTTAGTATGCTTGATTTTCCGGATTCCAGACTCTGGTAAAGAAAGCCCTGATTGCAGAAAGGGATCACAAGCTTGTTTAGGACAATAAGCCCGCCTATAATGATCATAAACGCAAATTTGAGCCCAAGAAGGATGGACAACTAGTGCAGAAGACCCACACTTGGCATCAGACTCGGGTTGAGTACTAGCCTAGTTGGCAGCAAAATGTTAACAAGACCTCTACCCAAGTCAAGAATGTTGTGACCTGCCCGGTGCACAAAGATTGTCAGCGTAACAATTCATGTTTCAATTGTGGGCAAATTTGACATTATGCCAGACAGTGCCCCAAGAGCGGCAAGTCGAATGCTCCATCCAAGCCGTAAGTCAACCACATGGGACCATACCCTGGCCAGAAGACCATTAAAGGGCAAGTTCAGCACCTCTCCGCGGACGAAGCCCAAGAGGACCCGGAAGTCGTCATTGGTATGTTTCCTGTTAATAGCATACATGCAATAATTTAGTTTGACTCCGGAGCTTCCCACTTTTTTATTTCATGGAGTCTTGTTGCCAAAACATGTTTCCTTGTTTGATTTTGGGAAAGAGTATGATGGTACAATCCCCGGGATCCATGCTCAAAAGCAATCTGGCCTATCAAAATTTGGAGATTGACATCAAGGGAGCCATCCTCCTAGCTCCTCTGATAGTCATTGAGTCTGCCAAGTTGGATATTATTTTGGGAATGAACTGGTTGACCCAACATCAAGTATGCATCAACTGTGTGACCAGAGAAGTCACCATGACAAGTCCAGAAGGTCGGACCACACAATTCTTTGCTCGAAGAAGCATACCCAAGAAAGAAATGGTCTTCACAGCTGTAGCTGAAGAATTGGATCTAATTCCTGTGGTCAATGAGTTTCCAGATGTATTTCCTGAGGAATTACCAGCAATGCCACCTAACCGAGAGCTTGAGTTTGCAATTGATCTTGTGCCCGGGACCGCACCTATATACAAGAAGTATTACCAGATGCCTTCATCCGAGTCAATGGAGCTGAAGAAACATCCTGATGAGATTCTTCAGAAAGGATACATCCACCCAAGCTCTTCACCATGGGGATCGCCCGCAATATACGTGGACAAGAAAGATCCCAGTCTCCGAATGTGTGTGGATTACCATCAGTTGAATGATGTCACTATCAAGAACAAATATCCACTTCCGAGGATTGATGATTCATTTGACCAACTCCGTGGGGAAAAAGTGTTCTCCAAGATTGATTTGAGGACCGGATACCACTAACTCAAGATCAAGAAGGAAGATATTCCTAAGACCGTGTTCACCACTCGATATGGTCTTTACGAATATATGGTCATGTCATTCGTCCTCACCAACTCCCCCGCCTTCTTCATGCATATGATGAATAAAGTATACATGGACTTCTTGGGTAGGTTTTGGTGATCTTCATTGATGACATCCTCATATACTCGAAGAGTGAAGAAGAGCACAAGGGACATCTTAGAGCCTTGCAGAGGCTCTGTGACCATCAGCTATATGTGAAACTCAGCAAGTGTGAATTTAGGCTCAAAAAATTCAGATTTTGGGGGCATATTCTGTCAACAGAAGGCATAGCCGTGGATCCAAGCAAAGTGAAGGACGTGCTTGAATGGGAAGCACGCACGACCGTGACTGAGATCCGGAGTTTTTTGGATTAGGTGGGTACTACCGCCGCTTCATCGAATGCTTCCCTAAGATTGCCAAGCCAATGACAGAACTACTCAAGAAGGATAAGAAGTTTGTATGGTCTGAGGACTATGAGAAAAGCTTCAATGAGTTAAATACCAGGCTAATGTCAACACCTATATTGACCCTTCCAGACATCTACCGCAGCTTTGATGTATACTGTGACGCATCCAGAAAAGGCATTGGGATGTGTGCTCATGTAAGATGGCAAGGTTGTATCCTATGCATCTAGACTGTTACGACCCCATGAAGGAAATTACCCAATGCATGATTTGGAGTTGGCAGGAGTCGTGCACGCTTTGAAGATTTGGAGGCACTACCTCATTGGCAAAAGATGTCAGATATTTACTGACCACAAGAGTCTCAAGTTTATATTCACCCAGCCAGACTTGAACCTCCGACAGCGAAGATAGCTTGAATTGGTCAAGGATTATGATCATGGAATAAATTACCATCCCGGTAAGGCCAACGTGGTTGCCGATGCCCTCGGTCGCAAGCCAGCCAACCTGAATGCCTTGATGGAATCCTTGCCTCCTGAACTCCAAGAAGAGATCACTTAGCTTAACTTGGTTATTGTTGAGGCTGACCTAGGCAATGCATTGGAAGTTGCCCCTACCCTCGAAGAAGAGATCCGAATGGCCCAACAAGATGACTCAGTCCTGCAACACCATGTCCAACGTATGTAAGAAGGCAAGACCCAAGATTTCTCTAAGGATGAGCATGGTACGCTAAGGTTTCGAGGACGGATTTGTGTACCCCAAGCAAACAGACTTGAGGAAGAAGATCTTGGCAGAAGCACACGAGTCTTCGTACTCGATACATCCAGGAGGTACTAAGATGTACGAAGACCTTCATAAGATATTTTGGTGGTATGGAATGAATAAGGACATTTTCTATTTTGTCGCCTGTTGTGATATTTGCAACAATGTGAAGGTGGAGCATCAGAAACCCATCGGACTTCTTTAACCTTTACCCGTTCCCCATGGAAATGGGACAATGTCTGCATGGACTTCATCACCGGTCTACCAAAGACTCACGGAGGCGATGATGTAGTATGGGTTGTGGTGGGCATGCTAAGAAAGGTAGCTCACTTCATTCCTATCCTGACCACCTACCGAGCGAATCAACCTGCACAACTATATGTGTCCAGAATCATCAGTCTTCATGGAGTGCCAAGGACTATCACGTTAGGCCGAGGTTCTCTCTTTACCTCAGACTTCTGGTCATGTCCCCATCAAGCTTTGGGGACAACATTAAAGTATAGCACCGCGTATCACCCTCAGACCGATGGACAGACGGAGCGAGTGAATCAAATACTTGAAGATATGCTTCGAGCATGTGCTTTGGCTCAAGGACCCAAGTGGGAGGATTGTCTGCCGTATGCTGAGTTCTCGTACAACAACAGTTTCCAGACCAGCCTCTAGATGTCACCATATGAATCTCTGTATGGCTGTAAGTGTCGCACTCCCCTAAACTGGTCTCAAACCGGAGATAGCCGCATTTTTGGGACTGACTTAATGATGGAGGCTGAGAAGCAGGTCAAGGAGATCCGAGATAGCACTAGTACGCATCGGTGCTATACAAATAGTTTTTAACCCCTTTTTGTAATGGCATTCGGAACCGTCACCTAGTCAGTGTGGACGATAGGGGGGTCCTTCCCACACGACCCAGAAACCGACGGGGATATGCCCTTCTGGCACACATGCCCGGCAAAATGAGGTCGTGTGCGCCTGGCGAGCGAGCAAATATGGTTATACATACAGTAGTGCTAAAAAATACAATTATACAAGTGAAATCATTTCCGGTCATAATTTCATCCCACACAGTCAGTCCCCGCAAAACGTTTCCACTCGTATATACATCCCACACAGTCGCTGCAAGGAAAATGTTTCCGTTCATCGGTACATCACACACAATTTTCCCTATTAAATTTTTGTGATGTCCTTCCCATCACACACAATATTAATAATTTTACCGTTTGTGTTATTGAATGCATCACACACGATGCGTAGAAGAAACTGTGTGCGTTGCCTTAGGTCATCGCCCACGGTATTTTCTCAATAACCGTTTGCAATAGCAAAAACCAATTAGCAGGCTAATTGTACTATTATTAATAATCCATTTATTAATCTAGTTGGCATTCATATTAAACACATAATATATTTCATTCCCATATTAAGGAAGCAGGATTTCATAATTGAAATACATCAGAGTACAACCTGATATAGCTTCAGCACTCAGCTACCCCATTACACAACTACACCATCGCCAAGTTTCATGTGCAACATCTAGAACCATTCGAAATTAGCATCATAGATGGTACATAGACAGATGCATCTCATCAGGAAAACTGCTAAAGCGGAAGGCGAGTATTGACCCTTCATTGATGTTGAAGGTCTTTGAAATTTTAGGCCAGTGCATGTGGATGAATGACCGTCCATACTTCGTCCTCTTCAAGAACACTTCAATATTGAACCGTGGGTGTTGTATGAAAACCTTCCTCGCCTCCTGCCCATACAGGTGATTTGAGAGGTACTCATGAGTGAACTATTTTCGAAAGGCCTAAAAACAAGGATGTGCATAAATATCTTCTCTATATTGGCAATGGGGCAAAGGAATAAAAAAGACAAGGTATAATAGTATACAATAACAGAATGCAGCCACAACAATTGAACATCGCATTGCAGAATTGAACCAAGCAGTTAACTAAACACCACAACAAATTAACCAACCGTTAACTGAGCACCACATTGCACAAATATAATATACTCCTAATAGAAGATCAGACAGTTAACCAAACAAAGCATGCTTAACAACTTGGAAATATAGCAATTGTATTTGTTTCTCATGTATTTAGTACAGCCAAATTCTATTTATTTCTCACTTGGTATACAATAACAGAATGCACACACAACAATTGAACATCGCATTGCAGAATTGAACCAAACAGTTAACTAAACACCACAACAAATGAACCAAACGTTAACTGAGCACCACATTGCACAATATAACATACTCCTAATAGAAGATCAGATAGTTAACCAAACCAAGCATGCTTGACAACTTGGAAAATGGCACCCTGAAGAATTGAACATCACATTTGCAGAATTGAACCAAACTGTTAACTGAACACCACATTGCACGACATATAGAACATGTACACTAGAGCAGAAGATTGCATGGTAAAAGTATATAGCACAATTCACTAGAATTTTTTAAGGAAAGGCAGTAGCTAGCAAACTGAACATGGGTCCTTATAGTGAGCTAATAAGACAAGCTAGTCATTGTCGGAGATATCAATGATGATTGACTCCTTAGACATGGAAGAGGGCGAGACTTCCGCACCATGGGTGCCCTCGTCATAGTGGTGAGTTGCCTGAGCCGCTTCGGGCACCAACCTGCTGGCTCTCAAGATGAGGTAAGAACGTGCACGCTGAGAAAACACCTCGTAGTTATTGTCAAAGGCACGGATGGTGGCCTCAAGAAAATGCCACAAACTGTCATTTAAAGCAGCCAACCGCGCCGCGACATCGGCGTGTGAGGCGTCTACGGTGGCCTCAATGGTGTGGTGCTCCTCCAAGATCTGGGGGTCGCCATGAATGGCAGCCATCGCGACCTCATCCACGTGTGCGGCTGCGATTTGCTTCTGCACTGCCAAATGCTCCTTGAGATCCTGGCTATATTGCGTGCACCATGGCTTAGGACGGTTCTTATTTGGTGGAGGGGTCGGTGATTTGGGTGGAAGGTTTCGCGATCGCGCCGGCGGTTGAGGCATGTGGGATGTGGAAGGAGGAGGAGAACGGGGTTCGGGTGTGGATTACCTGCCTGGATAGGCGAGACCGAGCAGGGTGAAGGAGGGTCGCCGGCGAGGAGGCGGCTTTGCAAGTATGGAGTGAAGGTTTCAACTTGGAAAGGAAGGTGCAAATAGGGGAAATGTAGCTTTTGGTAAGGGGGAGGGTGCCGGGAGGTAGATATTTCCGCGGAAGCCAAAGTTTGGAATCGCTTCAGCGGAAAAACTGGTGTGCAAAGTGTCATCAGACACGGTCCCTTATTCAGAGCAGGATGTGGACTGTAGCCGACGAACCTTCTCAAGTAAGCCATAGGCATACTATAGACCGATGGTGCTCCAGGATATTTTGTACTGCATATCACACGGTTGGTGATAATAAACTGTGTGGGATCTACTTGATTTTTCATCTTAATTTGAATTATATAATGGGGTCACGGCTGCAAAGGATGGTGTTTGAATTGCTACACCTTCTATCTGTAGTGAACATGCAACTATAGGTGTGTCGTCAAAAAATTTGGAATTATTGAGGGTTCCTTTGGAAATTTTTATACGGTAACTTGGTTTTCTAGGCATTTCAGGTGCACAATTTAAGATTAAACCACATGCACATGCTCCGGTGCAACAAAATGGGTTGTAAAATGATATATGTGTCCATGGGTTGATGCTTACCTCCCATTCAAGAAATGGGGATGAATTTCAAACACCACGGCACCGTGGTTCTTCGGTAAATGTTGAGGTGCTTGCTTTTGTAATTCTAGTAAATGCAAAACTCGTCTAAAATTCATGAACCTTGGCATGCTATCATGGAATGACATCAAGATGCTGGGTTAAAAAAATGTCCAATTTGGGCCAGGTTATTGTTAAGCTTCTCGCAAACCAGAGCTTCTCTCAAAACAAGCATGATGGTTTCGATAGGGAATGTTTCACCTTTCTGGACTTAACGATATCTGTTGCCTCTTCTCGATTTAATTTTTTTCCTAATGTCAACATAGAACAACAAGAGTGTTGTATCAATTTTTGGGATCTTTCGGGGTTCGCTTGGACATTTTTATACATCAGCTGAGTTTTCTATGCATTCATGTGCATAATTCAAATTTGAACTACATGCACATGCTCTAATGCATATAAATTAGTTGAAAATTCAAATATGTGTCCTTGGTTGCGTACTTATTAGGTCACATGCAAGAAATGGGAACAAATGTCAAACACCCTGCTACTGTCACTCGGCCGCAAACATTGAGATACCTGGTTTTTAAATTCTAGTAAATCAAAAGCTCGTATAAAATTCATGAAACTTGGCATGCTGTCATGGAGCGGCGTAAACATGTCATGGTAAAGTTTTTGTCCCATTTGGGGCAGGTTTGGGGATATGCTTCTCACAAACCAGAGCTTCTCACAACAATCCCGATGGTTTCAATAGGGAACGTTTCACCTTTCTGGACGAAACAATATTCATTGGCTCTTCTCGAACCCAATTATTTCCTAGTGTCAACATAGAACAACATGAGTGTTGTGTCAATTTTTGGGATTTTTAAGGGTTCGCTTGGACATCTTTTTACATTAACTGAGTTTCTATGCATTCATGTGCATAATTCAAATGTGAACTACAGGCACATGCTCTAGTGCACATAAATTGGTTGAAAATTCAAATCTATGTCCTTGGTTGCATGCTTAATTAGGTCCCATGCAAGAAATGTGAATGAATGCCTGTGACAGCCTGGTTTTTGCCCTCTTTTATTTGCCTAGTTTTCAGTGAGTTGGTTTTGAATTTGGAGTTTTGGAATCATTTCATTTGGACTTAACCACTTGGGTACCCCTGATTTTCACCCAAGTGCTCCCTCTCCTCCTCAAAACCATCATTTCACCTCCGGTTCAACCCAAAATATGACTTGGAATATTTTTCTTAAATGAAAAATATTCATTTTGCCCTCCAAACCCTAGTTAGCCCTTTGTGCTCCAAAGCAACCCTAATTTTCCTTGCCCCAAAAATCCTGAGAAAAATCCCAATTATTCTTTGGACCCTAGGGCACCTTTCTTGGCAAAAATATTTCACCACTCTTTGGAATATTTTGGCTATAGAAAATAAATTCACTTCTGGGTAGAAATGGTAGTTTATACAACAACTACCTTTTTACTAGCTCCATTGTAGCTGGTTTTTCTTGTGCCCATTTATCTTAGTAAGTGTAAGTAAAACCCCAAAGCTCAGCCCTTGACTCCCAGTAGTTTGACCACAGTACCTCTCCAAAGTTACTGTCCAAAAACTTACCAGCAGTACAAATTTATTTCTACTTCACCTGGATCCTAGCCAGACCATGGTAACACCTCAGTTTACTAAGGACTACACGCCAGACATCTTGCTTAGTTCTTAGGGTGGCCTGATGTCACGGTTCATGTGGTGACCGCGTTCGTCCAAGCGTGCTGGAATGCAAAACACGCGCTCTGCTCGGCGCCGAGCGCTCTGTTGAGCGCGTGCTCGCTGCCCAGCCGGCAAAAGCATGCCACCCCTCGCCACCATCCTCATCTCCACCCCCTTAACTCCCCCTAGCGCTCGCCGATGCCGGAGCTTGCCGCAGCGAGCATGGGCACGGTCTGGCCAACAGCACAGTGCGCGGCGCACTGTGCTCGTCGCATTCCCCCTCGCTCATGTGCTCGTCCATGCCCGCGCATAGTTCCTGCGTGACCTCCGCCATCTTCTCCCTCTCTCTCTGGCGCCGTTCATCGCCGGGCGCCATGGACAGGTGTCCTTCGGCGGAGCCCGAGCCCTCCTTGCCACCCGTGTATAAAAGCCGCCACCCCTAGCCTCTTGGAGCACCCGTAGCCACTCCCACACCACCACGAGCCAGTACAGCCGCACCCTGGCTAGGCAGGCCGCGGGCTGCCGTCCCGAAGCCGAGCTCGCTGACGATCCCCTCCGGATCGTCCCTGCGGCTTCGACCCCTCCCAAGCCAAGGCGACCCTGCTAGGGCCTCCGCCACTCATCGGTGAGGCCAACCCACCCCGCTGGGGCCCCTGGAGCCGCCCCAAGCCCTTGTCGTCTTTGTCTCCGGCAATCTCCGCTCTCTGCCTCCGCTGGAGAGGACGATTCTGACACCGTCCGGTCACCTCTAGCTATGCTACGGGTACGGGCAGGTGCGCAACCTTCTTCTCTGTCAATCCCTCCCTCTCGTTTGACCCCAAGAAGCCTCATCGCCGGCATGTGCTCCGGCGAAGCGCCGCCTCCCTCTATTTCCCTCTCCCCTCCATCTGGCCTGACTAGCAGGGCCCGCTAGTCAGCCACTCATTACGTGTGCGAAGCGGTATGAGTGGTAGCGCCCTGGGCGTTTACGCCTTCGACGTCACCCTCCCAGTTATTTATTTCAAATTCATTTAAATCCAGGAACCTTCAAACAGCCACAACTTTTTATCTATAAGTCCAAATGCATTGATTCTTTTTGCATTGTTATCTTTGACCAAATATCTAACAGAACCCAAAAGATGGGATTTTTCCTTGCTGTTTAGATTTTCTGGTAATTTTCAGAAGGTTTCTTGATGTTTTCTTTTTGTGGTATTAATTATTTTCAGAAGAGCAAGCTTGTCTTGAGGATCACCAGGAGGTTTGTGAACCTCATCAGCACTAAGGCAAGCCACAACAACATTTTCATAGTGCCACTTCAATATTTTTGATTTTCCTACTTGAAATCATAATTATTCATCCATTTGAATTATTTATATGATAATTATATTTTGTTAAATGCTTATCATGTTAAAATGCTTGATTTACAGAAAGTTTGAAGTAGATCTTGTTGATAAGCTAAGAAGAACTTAGTGATGAGTAAAGAATAAATGATATGGTCATGAAATTTAATAATTAGTTTAATTATTATTCGTGCATGATGAAAAATGATGATATTTCTAGAAATAATTCTTGTCTAAGTAAGGTTTGATCTTAACTAGAGAAGTATCGTGAGTTGATGATGGCTTCGTGGGAGCGTTGTTGATTTAGTTATTTTCATGGTTATGTGATGCATGTGTTAGTGGTTCATAGCATGCCATTGTGACACCGGTTGTTTCACTTTAAGTTGAACCTGATAAATAACTCAACTTGAATATGTTGTTGACCGGGTCATGGTGCCGCTGAAACGAGTCTTTCCCAGTGCAACCACATTTGCCGGTATGGGACGGCCTTAATGCGTTTCATTGTCGTACCTCTGGTCGGTGCCTCCATCTAGGGAAGGTTATGGGCGTGTTGTACCCTGGCCCGGTAAGCAGGCATAACCTTGTGTGCCCGTTGTTAATTTAAGTTTTGGTACCGGGTCCCAGAGTGGATCGGACCACGACGGTGGTCGAGGTGTCTGGAGGTAGACACAGGGCCACCCAGGACTAGCCCGATGGGGACTGAGTCAGAGTGGCCGGGAGAGTGTCATGACAATGAAATGGTTTCGTCGGAATGCCGTTGGTCCACCCGAATGGGAGTGCGAGGCCATGGGTTCCGTAGTGTGGGTACAGTGTACTAACCTCTGCAGAGTGTATATTAATCTATCGATAGCCGAGTCCACGGTTACGGACACGCTCAAAAGTAGGGCACACCATGGGTCAACACTTAATAAATTTGCACACTAAGTTTATACTGAGGATGGCAGTAAGGCCATCGTGTTGAGTTGGGCCACGAGTTGGTAGGGTTGTGATCGCCATAAGGATCACGGGCCACGAGTTGGTCGGCTTGTGATCGCTGTAAGGATCACGGGCCACGAGTTGGTCGGGTTGTGATCGCCGTAAGGATCACGGGCCATGAGATGGTCGGGTTGTGCTCGCTGTAAGGATCACGGGCCACGAGTTGGTCGGGTGGTGATCGCCATAAGGATCACAGGTTTGTTGTCGGGTTGTGATCGCCGTAAGGATCACGGGTTTGTTTTTGAGATCTGCATGTTGGTGGTCTGGGAATGATCATGTTCGGCAAGCAAGTCCATGGGACGAGTATCAATTAAGCATATTCACAGCATGTTGGATATATTGTTGCATTGATGTTAAATGGTTAAATATCATGATATTGTTTGTCATTATGTTTATGCTTGTTGTGAGCTTGCAAGTACATTCAATGTACTGACCTGGCGTGTCATGCCAAATTTCAGGAAAGTCTCGTTGGAAAGGAGTGATGTCCGAGTCTAGATCGTGTCCACATTGGTGTCCCTGTGCTATCGAGTTCCGCTACGACGTTGTTCCGCTGCCGCGTAGTTGTCATGATGGAGGCCCCCTTTATGTTCACTAAATAATGTACATATTGTTCAGCTGCACCGTGCGTGCCGCTTGGCCTTGCTAACTATTGTAATATAAACTATGCTCCGCTAGCATGAATAAAGCAGTTGTTTTTCTGTACCAAGTTGTTGTGTGTTGCCAGAAGACAAGGTCTCTGGGCTGGCAATGCAAGGTAAACCAGTTGCTTTGAGCCGGGGTGCCACAACGCTTGGCATTAGAGCCGCGCTGACTGTAGGCCATGCTAGACTAAGCCGAGTTAACTGGACGTTAGATACGAGTTGTAGCTGAGTGCCGGTAACATTTTTAGTGGTTGTTGCATTGCCCGCACTGATTTTTTTATGCTAACTTGCTAATGGTTGTGAGTGTAGATGGCTCCGGTGCTGTATCCGTGCCAGTTGCAGCCGATGCCGTACACGTCACCGCATCTCCTTCGTAATGTGTGGCGTCGGCTGTACCCTCACGGTGAAGATCCAGTTTATCGTGTGTACCGGGAGCGCCTAGCTGACTCAGTGTACGAGTATCATGCCGTGGTTACTCTACGCACCAGTTCTGACTCCAGCTCTTACACTAGTCCCTCTCGAATGGGCCGTGCTTCTACCGCTTCTTAGGCTGTCCAGTTTGCTGCATTCGAGGTACTTGTTGAGCTTCGCTACAACGAGGTCCGGATGCAGAACCACCTAGGTTTCCATTACTATCCTTCTCTCCACGATAATGGTCGTGTCCGTTTCCCTGTCATTGATCCGGAGTCTGATAGTGTAGCTAGCCACCTTTCTCGCTATATCACCGCTAGCTATCTTCTGATCTACGAGCTGGCTCGTGAGCTGAGTCGTGCCCGTACTGCTTTAGCTTCTGCTTTAGTCTCTACTCGCTCAGTCACTACTCCACCATCTGTAGGATTTATTCCCTATATTCCTGCCAGTTCGAGATCCCCTGTCTCCCCGGTTACTCCTCCGAGTAGCTCGGGCATCGTGATTGTGAGTCCACTTAGGGCTCCTGCGGAGTGGGCTTCACTCCTCGCCAGTTCTATAGCCCCGATGATTCACCCTCCACCTGCCCCAGAGGGAGAGCCCTCGAGGAAGCGTCGTCGTGTCACATTTAACCCAGAGGTCTCAGTTAACCCCGCCAGTTCAGGATCCGAGTCCGCTTCAGGAGAGGACCCCGCAGCACCAGCGGAGCCGTAGAGCTTCCAAGTATTCGCAGTCGTCAGGATGGAGTATGGATGTAGTCGTACGAGTCATGATTTTCATTTCATGTATGAGGGTAGTTGGACCTGGCATGTTGTTATCATTCATGTATGAGTCTATGTATAATTATGTTGGACTTTATTCGCTGTATTTTCTTCGCCATTTCGGTTTTATTCGGATTTTTGTTGCTGGCTTCTCCCCAGTTTATTCTTGAATGCTTCTCATCTCGTTTGCGTTGACTTGGGAAACTCATATTAGGATGATGCGGGGAGGCTGCAATAGCAACGTTCGCGAGGGTTCTCCTGTTCGGCGTTCCGCATGACAAGCAGGACAATCACCCGAGCTGTACATTCCACCACCACCTCCACCGCCAAATCCGCCCTCCACCGAGCAAATTATGCGTATGTTCGAGGAAAGACGAAATAGTGATCTGATGGAAATATTCAGAAGTACTCAAGATATGGTTGGGCAGAATGGAAATCAGCCCGATCACCACTCCAAGTTGTCGGATTTTCAAAGGACTAAGCCTCCCAGTTTCAGTCAGGCCATTGATCCCTTGGATGCAGATGATTGGCTGAGAACTATGGAAAAGAAGCTTGAGGTTGCTCAAACTACTGAAGAGTATAAGCTTCCATTTGTAACACATTACCTTGAAGGCACTGCTGCTATATGGTGGGAAAATCAAAAAGCCACGGGGACTACTAAGGAAAAATTACCTGGTCAAGATTCAAGGAGCAATTCCGGAAATATCACATCCCTACGGTAATTATGAAGACTAAGCAGCGTGAATTTCTCGCACTCCTCCAAGGAAGTCAGTCTGTGGGAGAATATTTGCAGAAATTCAATCACCTGTCACGTTACTCTCAATATGACATGGCCACTGAGAAAAGAAAGATGGACAGGTTCCTTGGTGGATTAAACCTGCAACTTCGTTGTGCTCTCAGTATGCTCGATTTCCCAGACTTCCAGACTCTGGTAAACAAGGCTTTCATTGCTGAAAGGGAACACAAGCTTGTATCAGATAATAAGCCTGCCCATAATGATCACAAGCGTAAATTTGAGCCAAGAAAGGAAATGCAGCCAATGCAGAAGGATCGCACCTGGCAGCCGACTTAGGTAGCATACAAGCCCAATTGGAAACAAAATGTGAACAAGACCACCACCCAAGTCAAGAATGACGTAGTCAACCCGGTTCTGGAGAATCGCCTGCGCGGCAATTCTTGTTACAGTTGTGGACAAACTGGACATTATGCCAAATAGTGTCCCAAGAACAACCGGACTGATGCAATATTCAAACCACAAGTCCATTATCTGGAGACAGGCCCAAATTAGCACGACATCACAGGATACGTTCATCACATTTCTGCCGACGAAGCCCCAGAGAATCTCGAAGTCATCATTGTTATGTTCTCTGTTAATAACATACCTGCCGTAATTTTATTTGACTCTGGGGCTTCCCACTCTTTTATCTCTCGGAGTTTTGTTTCCCAAAACAAATTTCCCTGTTCGCTTTTGGGCAAGAATATGCTGGTACAAACCCCGGGATCTCTTATCAGAAGCAATCTAGTCTGTCGTAATTTGGAAGTCAGTATCAACGGAGTCCGTTTTCCAACCTCTTTGATACTTATTGAGTCTGATAAGTTGGACGTTATCTTGGGTATGAATTGGTTGACTCAGTACCAAGTGTGCATAAATTGTGCGACCCGAGAAGTCAACTTGACCAGCCAGGAGGGACAAACTACAAAATTTATGCTCGTAGGAGCATACCCTCCAAGGAGATGGTCTTTACAGCAATAACTGAAATGGAATTAATTCCGTCGGTCAGTGAATTTCCTGATGTATTCCCAGAAGAACTGTCAGGCATGCCACCTGATCGAGAGCTTGAGTTTTCAATAGATCTTGTGCCTGGAACAACACCAATACACAAGAAATATTATCGAATGCTGTGATCAGAATTAGTGGAGCTAAAGGAACAGCTTGATGAAATGCTCCAAAAAGGGTATATCCGCCCCAGTTCCTCACCATGGGGATCACCTGCTATTTTCATGGACAAGAAAGATGGCAGCCTCCGCATGTGTGTGGATTACCATCAGTTGAATGATGTTACAATCAAAAACAAATACCCTTTGCCAAGAATTGATGACTTGTTTGATCAGCTCAGTGGAGCCAAGGTGTTCTCCAAGATCTATTTACGGACCGGATATTATTAGGTCAAAATTAAAAAGGAGGATATTCCCAAGACCGTGTTCACCACTCGCTACGGTCTCTATGAATATACAGTCATGTCTTTTGGCCTTACCAATGCCCCCGCCTTTTTCATGCACATGATGAATAAAGTAGTCATGGACTTCCTCGATAAGTTCGTGGTCGTCTTCATCGATGACATACTCATTTACTCGAGAAGTGGAGAAGAGCAGAAGGAACACCTCCGAGCAGTTTTACAACGACTCCGTGAGCATCAGTTATACGCCAAATTCAGTAAATGTGAGTTTTGGCTCAAGCAAGTGGATTCCTCGGGCATGTGCTATCCGCTGAAGGTATAGCCGTGGACCCAAGCAAGGTAAAAGACGTGCTCGACTGGTTGCCACCCGCCACCGTATCTCAGATCCGGAGTTTTCTTGGACTAGCCGGATACTACCGCCGCTTCATTGAATGGTTCTCCAAAATTGCTAAACCCATGACAGAGCTGCTCAAAAAGGATAAGAAGTTTGAATGTACTACAGACTGTGAGAAAAGTTTCACCGAGTTAAAGAAACTCTTGACAACTGCACCAGTATTAACACTTCCAGATATCTACCACAGCATTGATGTGTACTGCGACGCATCCAGACAAGGTCTAGGATGCATACTTATGCAAGATGTCAAGGTAGTAGCCTATGCCTCACGGCAGCTACGACCCCACGAAGGGAATTACCCCACTCATGATTTGGAAATGGCCGCGGTAGTTCATGCTTTAAAAATTTGGAGACACTACCTCATCGGGAAAAAGGTGCCAAATTTTTACCGATCATAAAAGCCTCAAATATATATTTACTCAGCCGGATTTAAATCTCCGTCAACAAAGATGGCTTGAGTTGGTCAAGGATTATGACCTTGGGATTAATTACCATCCGGGTAAGGCCAACGTGGTTGCAGATGCACTCAGTCAAAAACCCATCAGTTTAAATGTCATATTGGAATCTTTGCCTCCCGAACTTAAAGAAGAGATTGCTTAGCTCAACCTGGTCATAGTTGAGGCTGGCCTCACCAATATTCTGAAAATCACCCCTACTCTTGAGGAAGAGATCCGCAAAGCCTAGCCTGGCGATGCCGATCTGCAGAAACGCATGAAGCTTTCCGATTTCTCGAAGGATCAATATGGTACCCTCCAATTCAGGGGAAGGATTTGTGTGCCTAATCAAGCATCTTTGAAGCAGAAAATCCTGTCAGAAGCCCATGAATCCTCGTATTCTATTTACCCTGGGGGTACAAAAATGTACGAAGATCTTCGACAAATATTCTGGTGGGATGGAATGAAGAAAGACATTGCTTATTTCGTGGCCTGTTGTGACATATGCAATAAGGTAAAGGCAGAACATCAGAAGCCAGCCGAACTTCTCCAACCGCTGCCCGTGTCACAATGGAAATGGGAGGATGTCTGTATGGACTACATTACGGGACTACCTAAGACCCGACGGGGCAATAATGCGATCTGGGTTATAGTGGATACATTGACCAAGGTAGCCCACTTCCTCCCAATCAGAACCTCATATCGAGCAAATGAGCTTGCACGGCTGTACGTATCCAGAATAGTCAGTCTGCATGGAGTTCCCTGAACCATCACTTCCGACTGAGGTTCACTTTTCACCTCTGCTTTTTGGTCCCGTCTCCATCAAGCCCTCGGAATGGAATTGAAATCTAGTACCTCTTATCATCCTTAGACGGATGGACAGATCGAACGGGTAAATCAAATACTCGAAGATATGCTCCGAGCCTATGTTTTGGCCCAAGGCCCAAAATGGGAAGATTGCTTGCCGTACGCCGAGTTCTCGTATAACAATAGCTTCTAGACCAGTTTAAAGATGTCACCATATGAAGCTCTGTATGGCCGTAAGTGCCGCACTCCATTAAATTGGTCTCAAACCAAGGATAGCCGAATTTTCGGAATGGATCTCATGCTGGAAGCTGAGAAACAAGTCAAGGAGATCCGAGGCAGATTGCAATTGGACAAATCATGCCAGAAAAGTTATTACGATGCAAAACACCGACAGATCAGCTTCAAACCCAGAGAACATGTCTATCTTCGAGTCATGCCTATGTAAGGTATCAAGAGGTTTCAAGCCTGTGGAAAGTTGGCACCCAGATTTATTGGTCCATTTCCAGTTATGACACGAGTAGGTGTTGTGGCATATCAGTTGGAGTTGCCCCCTGAACTGTCAGACATGCACAACGTGTTCCACGTTTCACAATTGCGATAGTGCATATCCCGGCCCGAGAAAAAGACCGATTTGACAGAGATAGAGCTGGCAAAGGACTTAACCGATGAAAAGAGACCGGTGAAAATTTTGGATCAAATGGAAAGAGTCACTCGTAGTAAAGCACGAAAATTTTACAAAGTCCAATGGAAGCATCATACTGAGTCAGAATCAACCTGGGAACTAGAAGAATTTCTAAGGGCATGTTATCTAGAATGGTTTTCTCAAGCAACCGAATCTCGAGGAAGAGATTCATTCTAAATGGGGGAGGCTTGTGACAGCCTGGTTTTTACCCTCTTTTATTTGCCTGGTTTTCAGTGAGTTGGTCTTGAATTTGGAGTTTTGGAATCATTTCATTTGGACTTAACCACTTGGGTACCCCTTGATTTTCACCCAAGTGCTCCCTCTCCTCCTAAAAACCATCATTTCACCTCTGGTTCAACCCAAAATATGACTTGAAATATTTTTCTTAAATGAAAAATATTCATTTTGCCCTCCAAAACCCTAGTTAGCCCATTGTGCTCCAAAGCAACCCTAATTTTCCTTGCCCCGAAAATCCTGAGAAAAATCCCAATTATTCTTTGGACCCTAGGGCACCTTTATGAGCAAAAATATTTCACCACTCTTTGGAATATTTTGGGTACAGAAAGTAAATTCACTTCTGGGCAGAAATAGTAGTTTCTACAACAACTACCTTTTTACTAGCTCCATTGTAGCTGGTTTTTCTTGTGCCCATTTACCTTAGTAAGTGTAAGTAAAACCCCAAAGCTCAGCCCTTGACTCCCAGTAGTTTGACCACAGTAACTCTCCAAAGTTACTGTCCAGAAACATGCCAGCAGTACAAATTTATTTCTACTGCACCTGGATCCTAGCCAGACCATGGTAACACGTCAGTTTACTAAGGACTACACACCAGACCTCTTGGTTAGTGCTTAGGGTGGACTTATGTCACCGTTCACGCGGTAACCGTGTTCGTCCGAGCGTGTTGGCATGCAAAACACGCGCTCTGCATGGCGCCGAGCGCTCTGTTGAGCGCGTGCTCGCTGCCCTGCCGGCCAAAGCATGCCAACCCTCGCCACCATCCTCGTATCCACCCCCTTAACTCCCCCTGGCGCTCACCGATGCCGGAGCTCGCCGCAGCGAGCACGAGCATGATTTGGCCAACGGCACATTGCCCACCACACTGTGCTCGTCGCGTTCCCCCTCGCTCCTGTGCTCGTTCGTGCCCGTGCACAGTTCCCGCGTGACCTCCGTCATCTTCTCCCTATCTCTCTGGCGCCGTTCGTCGCTGGGTGACAGGGACAGGTGTCCTCCGGCGGAGCCCGAGCCATCCTAACCGCCCGTCTATAAAAGCCGCCACCCCCAGCCTCTTGGAGCACCCGTAGCCTCTCCCACATCCACCACGAGCCAGTAGAAGCTGCAACCTGGCCAGGGAGGCCGCGGGCTACCGTACCAAAGCCGAGCTCGCCGGCGATCCCCTCCGGATCGTCCCCGCAGCTCCGACCCCTCCCAAGCCAAGGCGACCCTGCCAGGGCCTCCGCCACTCATCGGTGAGGCCAACCCACCCCACTGGAGCCCCTGGAGCCGCCCCAAGCCGCCGTCGTCTTCGTCTCCGGCAACCTCCGCCCTGTGCCTCCGCTGGAGAGGACGATTCCGACGCCGTCCGGTCACCTCTAGCTATGTTACGGGTACAGGCAGGTGTGCAACCTTCTTCTCCGTCGATCCCTCCCTCTCGTTTGACCCTAAGAAGCCTCATCACCGGCGTGTGCTCCGGTGAAGCGCCGCCTCCCTCTGTTTCCCTCTCCCCTCTGTCTGGCCTGACTAACAGGGCCCGCTAGTCAGGCACTTGATACGTCTCCAACGTATCTATAATTTTTGATTGTTCCATGCTATTATATTACCCCTTTGGGATGTATATGGGCTTTATTTTACACATTTATATCATTTTGGGGACTAACCTACTAATCGGAGGCCCAACCCGTATTGCTGTTTTTTTGTCTATTTCAGTATTTCGAAGAAAAGGAATATCAAACGGAGTGCAAACAGAATGAAACCTTCGGGAGCGTGATTTTTGGAAGGAACGTGATCCAGAGGACTTGGAGTGCAAGTCAAGAAGCAGCTGAGGTGGCCATGAGATAGGAGGGCGCGCCCCCCCTATAGGGCGCACCCCCCTGTCTCGTGGGCCCCTCGGGAAGCCACCGACGTACTTCTTCCTCCTATATATACCTACGTACCCCGAGAACATCCGAGAGGAACCCAAAACACAATTTCCACCACCGTAACCTTCTGTATCCACGAGATCCCATCTTGGAGCCTTTGCCAGCACTCTGCCGGAGGGGGAATCGACCACGGAGGGCTTCTACGTCAACATCCTTGCCTCTCCGATGAGTTGTGAGTAGTTTACCACAGACCTACGGGTCCATAGGTATTAGCTAGATGGCTTCTTCTGTCTTTTTGGATCTCAATACAATGTTCTCCCCCTCTCTTGTGGAGATCTATTCGATGTAATCTTTTTTTGCAGTGTGTTTGTCGAGATCCGATGAATTGTGGGTTTATGATCAGATTTATCTATGGATAATAATTGAATCTTCTCTGAATTCTTTTGTATGATTGAGTTATCTTTGCAAGTCTCTTCGAATTATCAGTTTGGTTTGACCTACTAGATTGATCTTTCTTGCCATGGGAGAAGTTCTTAGCTTTGGGTTCAATCTTGCGGTGTCCTTACCCAGTGACAGAAAGGGTCGCAAGGCACATATTGTATTGTTGCCATCGAGGATAACAAGATGGGGTTTATATCATATTCCTTGAGTTTATCCCTCTACATCATGTCATCTTGCTTAATGCGTTACTATGTTCTTATGAACTTAATACTCTAGATGCAGGCAGGAGTCGGTCGATGTGTGGAGTAATAGTAGTAGATGCAGGCAGGAGTCAGTCTACTTGTTATGGATGTGATGTCTATATACATGATCATGCCTAGATAATCTCATAATTATTCGCTTTTCTATCAATTGCTCGACAGTAATTTGTTCACCCACCGTAATACTTATGCTATCTTGAGAGAAGCCTCTAGTGAAACCTATGGCCCCCGGGTCTATTTCCTATCATATTTGCTTCCAATCTACTTTTATTTGCATCTTTACTTTTTTGCATCTATATTATAAAATACTAAAAATATATTTATCTTATCTTACTATCTTTATTAGATCTCACTTTTGCAAGTGGCCGTGAAGGGATTGACAACCCCTTTATCGCGTTGGTTGCGAGTTCTCAGTTTGTTTGTGTAGGTGCGTGGGACTTTTGAGGAGCCTCCTACTGGATTGATACCTTGGTTCTCAAAAACTGAGGGAAATACTTATGCTACTATTGCTGCATCACCCTCTCCTCTTCGAGGAAAACCAACGCAAGCTCAAGACGTAGCAAGAAGGATTTCTGGCGCCGTTGCCGGGGAGGTCTTCTCTCAAGTCAAGACATACCAAGTACCCATCACAAACTCATCTCCCTCGCATTTACATTATTTGCCATTTGCCTCTCGTTTTCCTCTCCCCCACTTCACCTTTGTCGTTTTATTCGCCCTCTCTTTCCCAATCTCCTCCTCTCTTCTCCGCTTGCCTTTTTCTGCTTGCTTGTGTGCCTATTTGTCCTTGTGGCTTCGCCTAAGGGTCTTGATCACCTTCTCAGATGGATGGAAGAGATTGAATCAAATATTAGAAGCTTTATGAATTTGCAATTTGAGCATAATAATTTCTTTAGAAAAGAGCTTAAGGAACAAAAAGGTTTTTTGGGATTTATGAACAAAGAGCTTGATGATATCGATAAAGAATTTTATAGTGTTAACGCTCAAATTACCCTGCTTGAAAAATGCTATAGCCAAAATTTCTGACAAGCAAGCCACCTTAGTCAATAAGATGGCTGCTAAACCAGAAAAATTAGATGGAAATAATGATGAGGATCTTAAAGTTATTGATGCGTCTCCTATTAGATCTATGTTTTGCAATATGAATTTTGATGATTATGGGACTGATGATGAATCAACTTTGCCTAGAAGGCATCCTAAGAATTCGAATTCTTTAGATTTTGATGCTAATTTTGGTAAAAGTGATATTGGAGAAGTCACAACTTTAAATAGTATTGAACCCACTATCTCGGATTTCAAGGAATTTGATTATGATAATTGTTCTTTAAAAGGTTGTATTTCCTTGTTGCAATCCATGGTTAATTCTACTCATGCTTATAGTCAAAACAAAGCTTTTACCAAACACATTGTTGATGCCTTGATGCAATCTTATGATGAAAAACTTAATTTGGAAGTTTCTATACCTAGAAAACTTAATGATGAGTGGGAACCTACCACTAGTAGAAAAGGGGGCAATGGTCCAGGCCGGGTCAGCCCATTAGTCCCGGTTCAATCCAGAACCGGGACCAATAGGCGCATTGGACCCGGTTCGTGAGCCCTGGGGGCCGGCCAGACCACGTGAGCCATTGGTCCCGGTTCTTCTAGACCTTTTGGTCCCGGTTGGTGGGACGAACCGAGACCAATGGGCCTTGGTCCTGGCCCACCACCATTGGCCCCGGTTGGTGGGACGAACTGGGACCAAAGGCAGTCCATTAGTCCCGGTTGGTGGCACGAACCGGGACTAAAGGGGTGGTCCTCGTTGTGTCCAGAGTTTGGTCCCACCTCGCCAACCGAAGGAGGCTCACACCGGTTTATAAGCCCCTCCCTCTCTGCCTTGTTGAACTGCTCTCAAAGTGAAAATAGATGCCCTTATACAAGAAATTTGACCTAAATTCATATTGAATTTCTCTGAGGTTAGTAGAAATTTATTATGAATTTAGGTCTAATATTCTCTATAAGCGCATCTATGCTCATTTCTGAGTAGTTTTTTATATAGTTTTTTTTTCTTTTCTGCTATATTTATTTTTTTCTATTTATTTCTGAGTTGTAATAAGTTATTAAAAATAAAAAAGATTTTAGTAAAGTTAATCACAACTATTTTTTCTTCTAATTATTTCTGAGTAGTTTTTTATATAGTTTTTTCTTTTCTGCTATATTTATTTTTTTTCTATTTATTTCTATGTGGTAATAAGTCATTAAAAATAAAAAAGAGGCACAATGCTAGTTAATTCGCTTCAAGCCTTTTGGAATAGTGTAAACTGCACTACACATAGTTTCGTGCAGTCTACCCTATTCCTCAAGGCTTGAAGCGAACCAACGTGCAGGTGAGCATTGAGCCTCTTCTTCATCGTCTCTGCACTCAGGGCTTATAAACAGCTGCGAGTGCCTCTCGCTTGGCGAGGTGGGACTAAAAAGGGGGCAATGGTCCAGGCCGGCCGGGTCAGCCCATTAGTCCCGGTTCAATCCAGAACCGGGACCAATGGGGGCATTGGACCCGGTTCGTGAGCCCCGGGGACTGGCCGGGCCACGTGGGCCATTGGTCCCGGTTTGTCTGGACCTTTTGGTCCCGGTTGGTGGGATGAACCGGGACCAATGGGCCTTGGTCCTGGACGACCACCATTGGCCCCGGTTGGTGAGACGAACCGGGACCAAAGGCAGCCCATTATGGTTCGGCCCTCGTGATACCATGCCAACTTTCAACTTTCAACTTTTTCAGAGTTCATTTGAAATGCTTTAATGCAGAAAACAAAAGAGAATAAATAATGCCGAAAACAAAAGAAAAAAACTGGAAAAAAAATAAAATAAATAAAGCAAAAAGAAAACAAAAAAATGTGTGTTCAAATTTGAAAACTAATGGCACTAACAGAAAGTTTATAATTTTTCTAAAATTAAAAGCAAAAACAATTAAAAAGTAAAGCAAAAAAACAAAAGAAAATAAATAATGCAGAAAACAAAACAAAAAATCTGGGAAAAAATATAGCAACAATAAGTATTTTGTTGTAAGTAGAAACAAAATAAAATAAATAAAGAACGAAACAAAACAAAAAAACAAAAAAAGTGTTTTCAAATTTGAGAACTAATGGCACTAACAGAAAGTTTAAAATTGTTCTAAAACTAAAAGCAAAAAGAATTAAAAAATAAAGCAAAAAAACAAAAGAAAATAAATAATGCAGAAAACAAAACAAAAAATCTGGGAAAAAATAAAAATAGCAACAATAAGTAAAGGGAAAAAAGTGCCTCCTACTGGGCACCCACGGCCTGAATACGACTAGAAGCCCACCATGGGCCAGGATTCAGGCCCGCAGGTGGCCCAGTAGGCCCATCAGGCAATGCGGTAGTAAGTAGGCCCGTAAGCCTAAAGTGGAGAGGAGCTCGAGAGGGGTGCGGCAGTGGGGCTTATAAACCACTACGCGCCCCTCTCAGCTAGGCTTTGCTATATAAGGAAAATTTCAGAACCACGTCCCCACTTCGATCTCTCCTCCTCCTCTTGATCTCCCGATGCTGTCGCTTGTCGCCACCTCGCCGTCGCCGCCCCGCCCCGACGCCGTCGCCGACCCGCCCCGCCTCGACGCCGTCGCCGCCCCACCCCGCCCGGCCGCCCCGACGCCACCGCCCACGACGCTGTCGCCGCCCCGCGCCGCACCTCACCTTCGCCGTCGCCGTCGCCGTCGACCTCGCCGTGAGCAATTTAGATTTTTGTTAGATTTTTGTGATTTTTGTTAGATTTTTGTTAGATTTTTTTGTAGTTTATAGATTTTTTTGTTAGATTAGATGTGTAGTAATTTAGATATGTAGTTCATAGTATGTTAATTTAGATTGTGTGATTAATTTGTTCATATTGTGTTAGATTTTTTTTTCTGTTAATAGATTTTTTTTGTGTAATTAATGTGTTCATATTGTGTTAGATTTTTTTTCTGTTAATAGATTTTTTTGGTGTAATTAATGTGTTCATATTGTGTTAGATTTTTTTTCTGTTAATAGATTTTTTTTCTGTTAATAGATTTTTTTCTGTTAATAGATTTTTTTTGTGTAATTAATTTGTTCATATTGTGTTAGATTTTTTTGGGTGTAATTAATGTGTTTATATTGTGTTAGATTTTTTTCTATTAATAGATTTTTTTTGGTATTAATTTGTTCATAGTATGTTTGGTGATATTATTGTTAATAGATTTTTTTGGTGATATTTAGATTGTGTTAGTAATTAAGTACTATAATTGAACTAGGTAGTTAGAAAAATATAATTACTACTTTATTTATTTATAGTAAGTGCTTAGTACTTGAACTAGATAGTTGATTTAATTAATAAAACTACTTTATTTAACTATATATAGAAGTACGTAGTTCCCGCATCGACGTCGGCGATGCCTATCCCGCATCCTCGTCGTCGTCGACTCGGCGGCGGAGGCCTGCTTGATCAGGGCCATGTTCGGGACTGGGCTCTGCCCGGCTGGTATTGGGAGGTGCTACCTTCTGGGGGACGTAGGTTGGTGAGGAGGTAGCCCGTTGTTGACCCGATCCTTGTTTGGTGGCGGTCACGTGGGCCAGTGACGATGCCGAGGCTTCCGGACACCGCAGAGGTGGTACGTCACCGTGTCAGCGAGGAGGACGAGCACGTCCGTCGCTACATGGTTGCGTTGGAGGGCAGGTTCGACAATACCTGGCAGGTTCTTCAGGGATCTCACTGGAGCTATGATCCTATGATCGTTCCTTATCTTTGGGTGTCCACCGCCCGCGATGGTACCCGTCGGGCACTACGGTTCTAGCTGTATTAATTAGCGATGCTATATGTATGATAGTATTCGAGGAGTATTAGACGATGTACGGACACAAGAGATGATGTACTTCTGGTTATAATTGAATGCATGCTAATTTGAATACTACTTTATTTTACGATTTGGTTTTGCTTATTGAATGCTCATATTGGAAAAGTACTCCTACTTTGAATGCTCATATTTGGTTTACGCCGTCGTGGGGGTAGGTTCTCCTTCATTCCCGTGTGCTAGATAATTTGTTGTAATAATGCACTCCGGAATGAAAGGAGGAGCTACATACCATCACCGATAGTCAACCCGTGATTAATAATAATGATCTAATTTAGGTTTTTTAGTACATATGTTTAATATTTGAATTATGAACTTAGGCCGGAAATATCGTACTCGGACGATGAAAACCGCCTGGGGGAGTGCGACTGGTGCCACGACGACCGAGGTATGTGCAACAGGTTCATTGAGCTGGACGAAGATCGGCGCTTCAGCATTAAGCTCGAGGAGACCTTCGATGTTCATATGGTACGCAACAACGACAATAGTTTTTTTCGTAATTAAGCACGAGTTCAACTATTTTAACGTGTATTTTTCATCTTTTCCAATTCGACTAGCTTATCCCATGCTTTGCAAGATGCTATGTCTTGGAGAGGATGGGTTTTGAAGACCATGAAAGTATGGAAACCAAAGAAAATATCCTAAGTACCCATCATGGTGTAGATTTTCAAGTAAAGTTGTACAATGCTCAGAGTGTAACCCATTTTGGTTGCAAAAACCGGGAAGCACTTTGCAAGATGTATGGTTTTGATGAGGGTATGCTTGTCACCATGGATCTTGGTGATCCTACAATCGCGCAAGAGAGACCTACGATTTTTCGTCCTTGTGGATACACCTCCAATTCTTCCCCCATGTGAGCTTAACATAGTTATTAAGTAATTTATATTGTTTATTTCAATATAGTTGACAACTTATTCTCCATTGACAGCTTATTTTCATTCTTCAAAGAATGTGCGGAAGATGGTAGACAGAACCTACTACACCGAAGGCTCTGAACTAACTTATCAGGAGAAAAATCATCTGGTCGCATTTTGTACTGATCTTGAGAATTACAATGTCTACAATCGAACTCCTCAACATTATGGTCAATACGTGCCACTAGTGCACGTGTTGAACTACGATAACTACCATGGAGATACCCTGGTAAGATTTTTTACTATTATGACATCCGTGCATCTTTTTGCACACTTCTAAAACTAGTACATCATATCATTGCTAACTACGAAGTTATTACTATGTTTTTCAACAGATAATTCCGAATGATTGTGTGCCTCATCTGATGTATACACACAGTAGCCTTCATGTTTTGAACATACAACCAGGTCTTCCTATGAATCTGAACTGTCCATACCAGGTTTCTAAAAGAAGTGGAGACATGACAATCAAAGAATGGAAAAAAAATGTATGGACAGTCGTAAGGAGCTTCTTGGAAGCAACATTCAGCGAAGGGCAAAAATTGGAGACAGGATGATCGCCATTCTTCATAATGGAGAGTCAGGGTTTATATTGTTTTATGCTATTTTACCTTAAGGGTGTTTAGGTCCTACCTGATACTGATGATCATGTGCTAAGAACAATTATGTAGGGTTGGGTTCGATGACTATGAGGATGATGATCGTATGACTTATTGTTAATAACGAGTAGAAGTTGTATGATGATGCATGATTAGTAGGACGAGTACTTGTTATTATATATGCTGATGTATGTGAGCATGCATGAGTTATTATATCAGCGGGTAAAATGAACATATATAGCAGCAACGTTGGTAAACCAAGGACGAAGATATAAGAGAGGACACTTCTCTCTATTAGCTAGCTAATATAACAACCTAAAAATAACCCCCAAACCCCCTAATGCAGCCACTTTCCAAAAACAAAACATGGACTTTTGGTCCCGGTTGGTGCCACCAACCGGGACCAAAGGCCCCCTAACTGGGCTCGACGCACAGGGCCACGTGGAGGCACATTGGTCCCGGTTCGTGTTTGAACCGGGACTAATGGGTGGAGGTATTAGTAACGACCCATTAGTCCCAGTTCATGAACTGGGACTAAAGGCCCTTACGAACCGGGACTATTAGGTGTTTTTCTACTAGTGTACTATAAAGATTAGAATTAAAGATTATGAGTGTTTTGCTTTGTGTGATTTGGGTGCTAGTGTTTCCATGATTCCGAAAAATTTATGTGATATTCTAGGCTTCCATGATCTTGATGATTGCTCGTTAAATTTGCGCCTTGCCGATTCCACCATTAAAAAGCCAATGGGAAGGATCAATGATGTTCTTATTGTTGCAAATAGAAATTTGGTGCCCATTGATTTTATCGTTCTTGATATAGATTGCAATCTTTCTTTCCCTATTATTCTTGGTAGACCTTTCCTTAGAACGATTGGAGCGATTATTGATATGAAGGAAGGGAATATTAGATTCGAATTTCCATTAAAGAAAGGCATGGAGCACGTTCCAAGAAAGAAAGTCAAATTACCTTATGAATCTATCATGCGGGCTACTTATGAATCAAGTGCCAAAGATGGCACTCGTTAGATCTATCTTTGCTTTTATGCCTAGATAGGGGCGTTAAACAATAGCGCTAGTTGGGAGGCAACTCAATTTTTCTTTATGTTCTTTGTTTTTGATCCTGTTTAGTAATAAATTTTGCTTCTACTTTCTGTTTAGATGTGTTTTTATCTTTTAGTTAGTGTTTGTGCCAAGTAGAACCTATAGGATAAACTGTGATGTTAGTTGATATGATTCTGCTGAAAAACAGAAACTTTGCACTCACGAAAAAAATCAATAAATCACATAAACGAGCTTTTGCTTTGATTCTTTTTGCTGCTGATCAATAAACAAATTTTCCAGTACGTCCTATTTTGTTAGGATTTTTAGAGTTCCAGAAGTTTGTGTTAGTTACAGATTGCTACAGACTGTTCTGTTTTTGAAAGATTCTGTTTTTCGTGTGTTGTTTGCTTATTTTGATGCATCTATGGCTAGTAAAATAGTTTATAAACCATAGAGAAGTTGGAATACAGTAGGTTTAACACCAAAATAAATAAATAATGAGTTCATTACAGTACCTTATGTGGTGGTTTTGTTTTCTTTCACAAACGGAGCTTATAAGATTTCCTGTTGAGTTTTGTGTTGTGAAGTTTTCAAGTTTTGGGTAAAGCTTTTATGGACTATGGAATAAAGGGTGGCAAGAGCCAGAGCTTGGGGATGCCCAAGGCACCCAAAGATATTCAAGGATAGCCAAAAGCTTAAGCTTGGGGATGCCCCGGGAAGGCATCCCCTCTTTCGTCTTCGTTCATTGGTAACTTTACTTGGAGCTATATTTTTATTCGCCACATGATATGTGTTTTGCTTGGAGCGTCGTGTATTATATTAGTCTTGCCTTTTAGTTTACCACAATCATCCTTGTTGTACACACCTTTTTGGAGAAGCCTATTTGATTAGAATTTGCTAGAATACTCTATGTGCTTCACTTATATCTTTTGAGCTTGATAGTTTTTGCTCTAGTACTTCACTTATATCTTTTAGAGCACGACGGTGGCTTGATTTTATAGAAATTGCTAGTCTCTCATACTTCACTTATATTATTTTGAGAGTCTTCTAGAACAGCATGGTATTTTCTTTGGTTACAAATTTGGTCCTAGAATGATGAGCATGGGTATAATAAAAACTATCATAGAAATTGAATTGGATGCTATGATAAATTTGTTGCTTGATAATTGTTTTGAGATATAAAGGTAGTAATGTTAGGGCATGCTAGTGGATAATTATGAAATTGAGAAATACTTTTGTTGAAGTTGGCAAGTCCCATAGCATTCACGTATGGCAAAAATTGTGTGACAAATTTGTTGCATGAGGTGCTCTTTTGATTGTCTTCCTTATGAGTGGCAGTCGGGGACGAGTGATGGTATTTTCCTACCAATCTATCCCTCTTGGGGCATGCGTAGTAGAACTTTGCTTCGAGGGCTAAGTAGACTCTTGCAGTAAGTATATGAGTTCTTTATGACTAATGTGAGTCCATGGATATACGCACACTCATCCTTCCACTTTGCTAGCTTTTCTTATTACTGCGCAACTCTCGCCGGTATTGAACCCATTATTTACCTTCCTCAAAACAGCCACCATACCTACCTATTATGGCATTTCCATAGCCATTCCGAGATATATTGCCATGCAACTTTCCATCGTTCCGTTTATTATGACACATTTCATCATTGTCATATTGCTCTTTGCATGATCATGTAGTTGACATCGTATTTGTGGCAAGGCCACCTTCATAATTTTCATACATGTCCTCTTGATTCATTGCATATCCCGGTACACCACCGGAGGTATTCACATAGAGTCATATCTTGTTCTAGCTTTGAGTTGTAATTCTTGAGTTGTAAATCCATAAAAGTGTGATGATCTTCATTATTAGAGCATTGTCTCAGTGAGGAAAGGATGATGAAGAATATCTCCCACAAGCCGGGATGGGACTTCGGACTTTATAAAAATAAAAGAGGCCAAAGAAGCCCACCAAAAAAAGAGAAAGAAAAAAAAGAAAAAAAAGAAGAAGAAAAAAATAAAAAAATAAAAAAAAGAATGAGAGAAAAAGAGAGAAGGGACAATTGCTACTATCTCTTTTTCCACACTTGTGCTTCAAAGTAGCACCATGATCTTCATGATAGAGAGTCTCATATGTTGTCACTTTCATATACTAGTGGGAATTTTTCATTATAGAACTTGGCTTGTATATTCCAATGATGGGCTTCATCAAAATGCCCTAGGTCTTCTTGAGCAAACTAGTTGGATGCACACCCACTTAGTTTCTTTTTGTTGAGCTTTCATATATTTATAGCTCTAGTGCATCCGTTGCATGGCAATCCCTACTCACTCACAATGATATCTATTGATGGGAATCTCCATAGCCCGTTGATACGCCTAATCGGTGTGAGATTATCTTCTCCCTTTTTGTCCTTACGACCACCACCATTTACCACCATAGTGCTATGTCCATGGCTTGCGCTCATGTATTGCGTAAGAGTTGAAAAAGCTGAAGCGCATTAAAAAGTATGAAACAATTGCTCGGCTCATCATCTGGGTTGTACATGATGGGAGTATTTTGTGTAATGAAAATGAAGCATGGCCTAACTGTATGATTTTGTAGGGATAAGCTTTCTTTGGCTATGCTATTTTGATAGGACATGATTATTTGTTAGTATGCTTTGAAGCATTATTATTTTTATGTTTTATAAGCTTTTATCTTGAATCATTTGGATCTGAACATTCATGCCACATTAAAGAA
Source organism: Triticum timopheevii (assembly GCA_963921465.1). Lineage (NCBI taxonomy): Eukaryota > Viridiplantae > Streptophyta > Magnoliopsida > Poales > Poaceae > Triticum > Triticum timopheevii. The sequence continues at coordinate 503,147,302 of OY997272.1, forward strand.
AATTACATTGAGAATTATGCTAGGTAGCATTCCACATCAAAAATTTCTTTTTTATCATTTACCTACTCGAGGACGAGCAGGAATTAAGCTTGGGGATGCTTGATACGTCTCCAATGTATTTATAATTTTTGATTGTTCCATGCTATTATATTAACCCTTTTGGATGTTTATGGGCTTTATTTTACACATTTATATCATTTTTGGGACTAACCTACTAACCGGAGGCCAGTCTGTATTGTTGTTTTTTGCCTATTTCAGTATTTCGAATAAAAGGAATATCAAACGGAGTCCAAACGGAATGAAACCTTCGGGAGCGTGATTTTTGGAACAAACGTGATCCAGAGAACTTGGAGTGCAAGTCAAGAAGCAGCCGAGGCGGCCACGAGATAGGAGGGCGCCCCCCCTGTAGGGCAGGGCCCCCTGTCTCGTGGGCCCCTCGGGCGGCCACCGACGTACTTCTTCCACCTATATATACCTACGTACCCCGAAAACATCCGAGAGGCACCCGAAACACAATTTCCACAACCGTAACCTTCTGTATCTGCGAGATCCCATCTTGGAGCCTTCGTCGGCACTCTGCCGGAGGGGGAACCGACCATGGAGGGCTTCTACATCAACATCCTTGCCTCTCCGATGAGTTGTGAGTAGTTTACCACAGATCTACGGGTCCATAGTTATTATCTAGATGGCTTCTTCTCTCTTTTTGGATCTCAATACAATATTCTCCCCCTCTCTTGTGGAGATTTATTCGATGTAATCTCTTTTTGTGGTGTGTTTGTTGAGATCCGATGAATTGTGCGTTTATGATCAGATTTATCTATGGATAATAATTGAATCTTCTCTGAATTCTTTTGTATGATTGAGTTATCTTTGCAAGTCTCTTTGAATTATCAGTTTGGTTTGGCCTACTAGATTGATCTTTCTTGCCATGGGAGAAGTGCTTAGCTTTGGGTTCAATCTTGCGGTGTCCTTACCCAGTGACAGAAAGGGTTGCAAGGCACGTATTGTATTGTTGCCATCGAGGATAACAAGATGGGGTTTATATCATATTGCTTTAGTTTATCCCTCTACATCATGTCATCTTGCTTAATGCGTTACTTTGTTCTGATGAACTTAATACTCTAGATGCAGGCAGGAGTCGGTCGATGTGTGGAGTAATAGTAGTAGATGCAGGCAGGAGTCGGTCTACTTCTTATGGACGTGATGCCTATATACATGATCATGCCTAGATAATCTCATAATTATTCGCTTTTCTATCAATTGCTCGACAGTAATTTGTTCACCCACCGTAATACTTATGCTATCTTGAGAGAAGCCTCTAGTGAAACCTATGGCCCCCGGGTCTATCTCCTATCATATTTGCTTCCAATATACTTTTATTTGCATCTTTACTTTTTGCATCTATATTATAAAATACCAAAAATATATTTATCTTATCTTACTATCTTTATTAGATCTCACTTTTGCAAGTGGCCGTGAAGGGATTGACAACCCGTTTATCGCGTTGGTTGCGAGTTCTCAGTTTGTTTGTGTAGGTGCGTGGGACTTTTGAGGAGCCTCCAACTGGATTGATACCTTGGTTCTCAAAAACTGAGGGAAATACTTACGCTGCTATTGCTGCATCACCCTCTCCTCTTCGAGGAAAACCAATGCAAGCTCAAGACGTAGCACCACTCATTACGCGCGCGAAGCGGTATGAGTGGTAGCGCCCTGGCGTTTACGCCTTCGACGCCACCCCCCAGTTATTTATTTCAAATTCATTTAAATCCAGGAACCTTCAAACAGCCACAACTTTTTATCTATAAGTCCATGCATTGATTCTTTTTGCATTGTGTAATTTGACCAAAAATCTAACATCATTCAAAAGATGGGATTTTTCCTTGCTGTCTAGACTTTCTAGTAATTTTCAGAAGGTTTCTTGATGTTCTCTTTTTGTGGTATTAATTATTTTCAGAAGAGCAAGCTTGTCTTGAGGATCACCAGGAGCTTTGTGAACCACATCAGCACTAAGGCAAGCCACAGCAACATTTTCATAGTGCCACTTCAATATATGTGATTTTCCTAATTGAACTCATAATTATTCATGCATTTAAATTATTTATATGATAATTATATTCTGTTAAATGCTTGTCATGTTAAAATGCTTGATTTACAGAAAGTTTGAAGTAAATCTTGTTGATAAGTGATGTCTACTACACAACCTTCTTCTTGTAGACGTTGTTGGGCCTGCAAGTGCACAGGTTTGTAGGACAGTAGCAAATTTCCCTCAAGTGGATGACCTAAGGTTTATCAATCCGTGTGAGGTGTAGGATGAAGATGGTCCCTCTCAAACAACCTGCAACCAAATAACAAAGAGTCTCTTGTGTCCCCAACACACCCAATACAATGGTAAATTGTATAGGTGCACTAGTTCGGCGAAGAGATGGTGATAAAAGTGCAGTATGGATGGTAGATAAAGGTTTTTGTAATCTGAAAATATAAAAATAGCAAGGTAACTAATGATAAAAGTGAGCGTAAACGGTATTGCAATGGTAGGAAACAAGGCCTAGGGTTCATACTTTCACTAGTGCAAGTTCTCTCAACAATAATAACATAGATAGATCATATAACAATCCCTCAACATGCACCAAAGAGTCACTCCAAAGACACTAATAGCGGAGAACAAACGAAGAGATTATGGTAGGGTACGAAACCACCTCAAAGTTATCATTTCTGTTCTATCTATTCAAGAGTTCGTAGTAAAATAACATGAAGCTATTCTTTTCGCTCAATCTATCATAGAGTTCATACTAGAATAACACCTTAAGACATAAATCAACCAAAACCCTAATGTCATCTAGATATTCCATTGTCACCTCAAGTATCCGTGGGCATGATTATATGATAAGCATCACACAATCTCAGATTCATCTATTCAAAAAACACAAAGTACTTCAAAGAGTGCCCCAAAGTTTCTACCGGAGAGTCAAGACGAAAACGTGTGCCAACCCCTATGCATAGGTTCATGGGCGGAACCCGCAAGTTGGTCACCAAAACATACATCAAGTGGCACATGATATCCCATTGTCACCACAGATAAGCACGTCAAGACATACATCAAGTGTTCTCAAATCATTAAAGACTCAATCTGATAAGATAACTTCAAAGGGAAAACTCAACCCATTACAAGAGAGTAGAGGGGGAGAAAAATCATAAGATCCAACTACAATAGCAATGCTCGCGATACATCAAGATCGTGCCATAGAGGGAACACGAGATAGAACACGAGAGAGAGAGAGAGATCAAACACATAGCTACTGGTACATTCCCTCAGCCCCAAGGGTGAACTACTCCCTCCTCATCATGGAGAGCGTCGGGATGATGAAGATGGCCACCAGTGAGGGATCCCCCCTTCGGCAGGGTGCCGGAACGGGCTCCAGAGAGGTTTTTGGTGGCTACAGAGGCTTGCGGCGGTGAAACTCCCGATCTATCTTCTCCGTGGATGTTTTTAGGGTACGTGGGACTATATAGGCGAAAGAAATCGGTCAGGAGGGGCTCAAGGGGCCCACGAGACAGGGGGTGCGCCTAGTAGGGGGGGCGCCCCCACCCTCGTGGCTTCCTCGAAGATCTTCTGACATGAACTCCAAGTCTCCCGGATCATATTCTTCCCAAAAATCACGCTGCCGAAGGTTTCGTTCCGTTTGGACTCCGTTTGATATTCCTTTTCTTCAAAATACTGAAATAGACAATAAAACAGCAATATGGGCTGGGCCTCCGGTTAATAGGTTAGTCCCAAAAGTAATATAAAAGTGTATAATAAAGCCCGTAATCATTCAAAACAGATAATAAAATAGCATGAATGCTTCATAAATTATAGATACGTTGGAGACGTATCAGCATCCCCAAGCTTAATTCCTACTCGTCCTCGAGTAGGTAAATGATAAAGAAAGAATTTATGAAGTGTGAATGCTAGAAGGTGCACAAGTTTGATCAATGATAATTTCAATCACCTTTTCTAGCATGATTATATGTCATAACAGTAGTTCATCTCATAAAACTTTTCATAATCAAGTAACAAGCAATTCACATGTTAAAGCATAGACCATAAACTTTCTTGAAAACTAGCAAACTTCATTCTTAGTCATCAAACAATTGCAATTCATCTTATTTTCAGGAAGGGTCTATGTCAGAGCTTTGATTTAGCAAACTCCACATACTCAACTATCATATAGTCTTCTAAAATTGCTATCACTCACACAATACTTGTGGTTATGGAGTTTTAATCATACACACAGAAAGATAGGGGCTTATAGTGTTGCCTCCAAACGTATTCACCTTCGGGTGATGTCAACGATAATAGTTCATGCTAACTTACATCCAATTGGATATATATATCAGGATCACCCCAACACAAAGTGCTTGCCAAAGGATAAAATGATAAATGGAAAGGTGAAGATCACCTTGACTCTTGCATAAAGTAAAAGACATAAAGTAAAAGATAGGCCCTTCGCAGAGGGAAGCAGAGGTTACCATGCGCTTTTAGGGTTGGATACACAAAATCTTAATGCGAAAGAACATCACTTTATATTGCCCCTTGTATATGGACCTTTATTATGCAGTCCGTCTCTTTTATTGCTTCCATAATAAGATCGTACAAAGCTTATTTTCTCCGCACTAATAAGTCATGCATATTAGAGAGCAATTTTTATTGCTTGCACTGATGACAACTTACTTGAAGGATCTTACTCAATCCATAGGTAGATATGGTGGACTCTCATGGCAAAACTGGGTTTAAGGATATTTGGAAGCACAAGTAGTATCTCTACTTGGTGCTAGGAATTTTTGGCTAGGATGAGGGGGAAAGGCAAACTCAACATGTTTGAATGATCCATGACAATATACTTTAACTGAGATGTGAGAAAACATAACCCATTATGTTGTCTTCCTTGTCCAACATTAACTCTTTAGCATGTCATACTTAATGAGTGCTCACAATTATAAAAGATGTCTATGATAATATATTTATATGTGAAATCTCTCTTCTTTCAATATTCTTTCATGAATTGTTCAAATGACCAATACAATGCTTGCTAACCTTCAATAAATATACAACCTCCACTTTTTAGATGTGAAGTCATTACTCCCCATGGGATAAGAAAATGAAACATATATAATTTCAGATTTATGACATTCAACTTATTCAACCATTTACTCATAGGATATAAGTGAAGCACATGAGTAAATGACAAACTACTCCAAAAAGATATAAGTGAAGATCAATGAGTAGTTAAATAATTATGTAGCTATATGAAGACTCTCTCTTATTTAAGAATTTCAGAACTTGATATTGTATTCAAACAGCAAGCAAAGCAAAATAAAATGACATTGCAAGGATAGCACAACTCGTGTGAAGAAGCAAAAACTTAGGTTCAACCGATACTAACCGATAGTTGTTGAAGAAGAAAGGTGGGATGCCTACCTGGGCATCCCCAAGTTTAGATGCTTGAGACTTCTTGAAATATTATATTGGGGTGCCTTGGGCATCCCCAAGCTTGAGCTTTTGTGTCTCCTTAATTCCTCTCATATCATGGTTTCTCTTTTTATCAAAAGCTTCATCCACAACAAACTCAACAAGAACTCGTGAGATAGGTTAGTATAAACCAATGCAAAACCTTATCATCTTCTACTGTAAAAAATCACTAATATTATTTTGCATACTAAATGTCTATGCATATTTGATACTCCTATCCTCAAATAGAATCATTAAACAAGCAAACATATGCAAACAATGCAAACATAACAGCAATCTGCCAAAACTGTATAGTTTGTAAAGAATGCAAGATTCATCATACTTCCCTAACTCCAAAAATTATTAGAAAAATACTACTCTGTATAAGATTTATCAGATCTCATTATGAAAAAATATTCAGTATTATATCATTTTCTGGCTTTTCTAGGGAATTTTTGCAACAGCGGTAAACTTTCTGTTTTCAAACTGCAACATGTATACTAGCAAAATAAGCATGGTAAAGGCTATCCTTGACATTTTTATTCAAAATATAGATGCAAATAATTATTCTAGATAACAACAAGAAAATACTAATAAAGTAAAATGAAGCTCCAAGCAAAACATATATCATGTGGTGAATAAAAATATAGCTCCAAGTAAAGTTACCGATGAACGAAGACGAAAGAGGGGATGCCTTCCGGGGCATCCCCAAGCTTAGGCCCTTGGTTGTCCTTGAATATTACCTTGGGGTGCCTTGAGCATCCCCAAGCTTATGCTCTTGACACTCCTTATTCCATAGTCCATCGAATATTTACCCAAAACTTGAAAACTTCAACCACACAAAACTCAAAACAAAACTCGTAAGCTCCGTTAGTATAAGAAAGTATCACCACTTTAAGGTACTGTAATGAACTCATTCTAAATTCATATTGGTGTTAAACCTACTGTATTCCAACTTCTCTATGTTTCATACCCTTACATACTAGCCATAGATTCATCAAAATAAGCAAACAACACAATGAAAATAGAATCTGTCAAAAACAGAACAGTCTGTAGTAATCTATGTCAAACTTATACTTATGGAACCCCAAAAATTATGAAATAAATTTTTGGACCTGAAGAATTTGTCTATTAATCATCTGCAAAAGGAATCAACCTAAAATCACTCTTCAGTAACAAATGGCAGCTAATCTCGTGAGCGCTAAAGTTTCTATTTTTTACAGCATGATCATAAAGACTTCACCCAAGTCTTCCCAAAGGTTCTACTTGGCACAAACACTAATTAAAACATAAAACCACATATTACCATAGGCTAGATGAATTATTTATTACTAAACAGGAGCAATAAGTAAAGAACAAAAATAAAGTTGGGTTTCCTCCCAACAAGCGCTATCGTTTAACGCCCCTAGCTAGGCATGATGACTTCAATGATCCTCACATAAAAGATAAGAATTGAAACATAAAGAGAGCATCATGAAGAATATGACTAGAGAATTTAAGTCTAAACCACTTCCTATTCATAGGGATTTTGTGAGCAAACAACTTATGGGAACAATAATCCACTAGCATAGGAAGGTAAAACAAGCATAACTTCAAAACTTTAAGCACATAGAGAGAAAACTTGACATTATTGCAATTCCTACAAGCATATGTTCCTCCCTCATAATAATTTTCAGTAGCATCATGAATGAATTAAACAATATAACCAGCACCTAAAGCATTCTTTTCATGATCTACAAGCATAGAAAATTTACTATTCTCCACATAAGCAAAATTCTTCTCATTCGGAATGGTGGGAGTGCCATAAGAGACTTGAATACTATAAATTGTTTCCACATTAAAAGAGTAATGTTCAAAAAAAGGGTAACCATAATCATGACAAGTTTTATAAATATAATCACCACTACTTTTTATAGCATAAGTTTCATCACAATAATCATCATAAGTAGCAACTTTGTCCTCATCATAATCGATTGAAACCTCTTCCAAGATAGTGGAATCATCAATAAATAAAGTTGACACTCTTCCAAACCCACTTTCATATTCATCACAATAAGATTCAACATCCTCCAAAATAGTGGGATCACTACTTCCTAAAGTTGACACTCTTCCAAACCCACTTTCATCAATATAATCATCATAGGTAAGAAGCATGCTATCATCATAACAACTTTGCATATCAAAACTTGAGAGGCTAAAAATATCATCTTCATTAAACATAGCATCCCCAAGCTTGTGACAAACATTAATTTCAGCAAATATATTCTCAAATATTTCATCCTCATCAAACATAGCTTCCCCAAGGTTGGGTCTTTTCATATCATAGGCATAATCACTCTCATCATTAAAAATATGGATAGCACCAATAGTATAGCAATTATCATTAGTACTATGGATATTCAAGGAGTTCATACTAACAACATTGCAATCATGCTCATCATTCAAAGATTTAGTACAAAACATTTTATAGATTTCTTCTTACCATTATTCTCACGAAAGATATTGAAAAGATGAAGCGTATGAGACAAACTCAATTCCGTTTTTTGTAGTTTTCTTTTATAAACTAAACTACTGATAAAACAAGAAACAAAAAGATTCAATTGCAATATCTAAAGATATACCTTCAAGCACTCACCTCCCTGGCAAAGGCGCCAGAAAAGAGCTTGATGTCTTCTACACAACCTTCTTCTTGTAGACGTTGTTGGGCCTGCAAGTGCACAGGTTTGTAGGACAGTAGCAAATTTCCCTCAAGTGGATGACCTAAGGTTTATCAATCCGTGGGAGGTGTAGGATGAAGATGGTCTCTCTCAAACAACCCTGCAACCAAATAACAAAGAGTCTCTTGTTTCCCCAACACACCCAATACAATGGTAAATTGTATAGGTGAACTAGTTTGGCGAAGAGATGGTGATACAAGTGCAATATGGATGGTAGATAAAGGATTTTGTAATCTGAAAATATAAAAACAGCAAGGTAACTGATGATAAAAGTGAATGTAATGGTATTGCAATGGTAGGAAACAAGGCCTAGGGTTCATACTTTCACTAGTGCAAGTTCTCTCAACAATAATAACATAGATAGATCATATAACAATCCCTCAACATGCAACAAAGAGTCACTCCAAAGACAATAATAGCAGAGAACAAACGAAGGGATTATGGTAGGGTACGAAACCACCTCAAAGTTATCCTTTCTGTTCTATCTATTCAAGATTTCATAGTAAAATAACATGAAGCTATTCTTTCCGCTCAATCTATCATAGAGTTCATACTAGAATAACACCTTAAGACAAAAATCAACCAAAACCCTAATGTCATCTAGATACTCCATTGTCACCTCAAGTATCCGTGGGCATGATTATACGATAAGAATCACACAATCTCAAATTCATCTATTCAACCAACACAAAGTACTCCAAAGAGTGCCCCAAAGTTTCTACCGGAGAGTCAAGACGAAAACGTGTGCCAACCCCTATGCATAGGTTCATGGGCGGAACCCGCAAGTTGGTCACCAAAACATACATCAAGTGGCACATGATATCCCATTGTCACCACAGATAAGCACGGCAAGACATACATCAAATGTTCTCAAATAATTAAAGACTCAATCGGATAAGATAACTTCAAAGGGAAAACTCAATCCATTACAAGAGAGTAGAGGGGGAGAAACATCATAAGATCCAACTATAATAGCAACGCTCATGATACATCAAGATCGTGCCATAGAGGGAACACGAGAGAGAACACGAGAGAGAGAGAGAGAGCGATCAAACACATAGCTACTGGTACATACCCTCAGCCCCGAGGGTGAACTACTCGCTCCTCGTCATGGAGAGTGCCGGGATGATGAAGATGGCCACCGGTGAGGGATCCCCCCCTCCGGCACGGTGTCGGAACAGGCTCCCAAGATGTTTTTGGTGGCTATATAGGCTTGCGGTGGCGGAACTACCGATCTATCCTCTCCGTGGATGTTTTTAGGGTATGTGGGACTATATAGGCGAAAGAAGTTGGTCGGGAGGTGCTCGAGGGGCCCATGAGACAGGGGGCATGCCTAGTAGGGGGCGTGCCCCCCACCCTCGTGGCTTCCTCAAAGATCTTCTGACGTGAACTCCAAGTCTCCCGGATCATATTCTTCCCAAAAATCACGCTGCCGAAGGTTTCGTTCCGTTTGGACTCCGTTTGATATTCCTTTTCTTCGAAATACTGAAACAGACAATAAAACATCAATAAGGGTTGGGCCTCCGGTTAATAGGTTAGTCCCAAAAGTAATATAAAAGTGTATAATAAAGCCCATAATAATTCAAAATAGATAATAAAATAGCATGAATGCTTCATAAATTATAGATACATTGGAGACATATCAATAAGCTAAGAAGAACTTAGTGATGAGTAAAGAATAAATGATATGGTCATGAAGTTCAATAATTAGTTTAATTATTATTCTTGCATGATGAAAAATGATGATATTGCTAGAAATAATTCTGGTCTAAGTAAGGTTTGATCTTAACCAGAGAAGTATCATGAGTCGATGATGGCTCCGTGGGAGCGTTGTTGACTTAGTTATTTTCATGGTTATGTGATGCATGTGTTAGTGGTGCATAGCATGGCATTGTGACACCAGTTGTTTCACTTTAAGTTGAACCTGATAAATGACTCAACTTGAATATGTTGTTGACCGGGTCATGGTGCCGTTGAAACGAGTCTTTCCCAGTGCAACCACATTTGCCGGTATGGGAGGACCTTAATGCATTTCATTGTCGTACCTCTGGTCGGTGCCTCCATCTAGGGAAGGTTATGGGCGTGCTGTACCCTGGCCCGGTAAGCAGGCATAACCTTGTGTGCCCGTTGTTAAGTTAAGTTTTGGTACCGGGTCCCAGAGTGGATCGGACCACGACGGTGGTCGAGGTGTCTGGAGGTAGACACGGGGCCACCCAGGACTAGCCCGATGGGGACTGAGTCAGAGTGGCCGGGAGAGTGTCATGACAATGAAATGGTTTCATTGGAATGCTATTGGTCCACCCGAATGGGTACAATGTACTAACCTCTGCAGAGTGTATATTAATCTATCGATAGCCGAGTCCACGGTTACTGACACGCTTGAAAGTAGGGCACACCATGGGTCAACACTTAATAAATTTGCACACTAAGTTTGTACTGAGGATGGCAGTAAGGCCATCGTGTTGAGTTGGGCCATGAGTTGGTCGGGTTGTGATCGCCGTAAGGATCATGGGCCACGAGTTGGTCGGGTTGTGATCGCCGTAAGGATCACGGGCCATGAGTTGGTCGGGTTGTGATCGCCGTAAGGATCACAGGCCATGAGGTGGTCGGGTTGTGATTGCCGTAAGGATCACGGGCCACGAGTTGGTCGGGTTGTGATCGCTGTAAGGATCACGGATTTGTTGTCGGGTTCTGCTCGCCGTAAGGATCACGGGTTTGTTTTTGAGATCTGCACGTTGGTGGTCTGGGAATGATCATGTTCGGTAAGAAAGTCCATGAGACGAGTATCAGTTAAGCATATTCACAGCATGTTGGACATATTGTTGCATTGATGTTAAATGGTTAAATATCATGATATTGTTTCTCATTATGTTTATGCTTGTTGTGAGCTTGCAAGTACATTCAATGTACTAACCTGGCATGTCATGCCAGATTTCAGGAAAGTCTCGTTGGAAAGGAGTGCTGTCCGAGTCTAGATCGTGTCCACATCGGTGTCCCTGTGCTATGGAGTTCCGCTACGATGTTGTTCCGCCGCCGCGTAGTTGTCATGATCGAGGCCCCCTTTATGTTCACTAAATAATGTACATATTGTTCAGCCGCATCGTGCGTGCCGCTTGGCCTCGCTAACTATTGTAATATAAACTATGCTCCGCTAGCATGAATAAAGCGGTTGTTTTTCTGTACCAAGTTGTTGTTGTGTTGCCAGAAGACAAGGTCTCTGGGCTGGCAATGCAAGGTAAACCGGTTGCTCTGAGCCGGGGTGCCACAATGTCAAACACCCTGCCACTGTCACTCGGCCGCAAACATTGAGATGCCTGGTTTTTAAATTCTAGTAAATGCAAAATTCGTCTGAAATTCATGAAACTTGGCATGCTATCATGGAGCGGCATCGACATGCCGGGGTAAATTTTTGTCCCATTTGGGACAGGTTTGGGGATATGCTTCTCACAAACCAGAGCTTCTCACAACAAGCCTCATGGTTTTGGTAGGAAACGTCCCACCTTTGGGGATGATAAAATATCCGCTGCCTCTTCTTTCTTTCAAATTTTTTCTAGTGTCAATATAGAATAACACGAGTGTTGTGTCAATTTTTGGGATTTTTCGGGGTTCGTTTGGATATTTTTCTGAATTAACTGAGTTTTCTATGCATCATGTGCATAATTCAAATTTGAACTACAGGCACATGCTCTAATGCATATAAATTGGTTGAAAATTCAAATTTGTGTCCTTGGTTGCATGCTTAGGTCCCATGCAGGAAATGGGAACTAATGTCAAACACCCTGCCACCGTCACTTGGCCGCAAGATTCATTGTGTTAAAATTCTAGTAAATTCAAAACTCGTTTGAAATTCATGTAACTTGGCATGCTAGCATGGAGCGGCATCAACATGCTGTGGTAATTTTTTTGTCCCATTTGGGGCAGTTTTGGGGATATGCTTCTCATAAACCAGAGCTTCTCACAGCAAGCCTGATGGTTTCGGCAGGGAACGTCCCACCTTTAGGGATGAAATGATATCCGCTGCCTCTTATTGATTTCAAAAAATTTCTAGTGTCAACAGAGAACAACATGAGTGTTGTGTCAACTTTTGGGATTTTTTGCGGTTCGTTTGGACATTTTTATGCATTAGTTGTGTTTTCGAGGCATTTATGTGCATAATTCAAATTTGAACTACATGCACATGCTCTAGTGCATATAAATTGGTTGGAAAATTAAATATGTGTCCTTGGGTGCATGCTTAGGTCCCATGCAAGGAATGGGAATGAATTTCAAACACGAGGGCACCATTGATTGCCGGCAAAACATTGAGATACTTTGTTATAAATTCTAGTAAATCCAAAACTCGTTTGAAATTCATGAAAATTGGCATGCTATCATAGAATGGAACCCGACATGTTGTGGTGTTTTTGGTGTTAATTTGGAGAGAAGGTGCACTCGAATAACAGCCAACAAAGGCATTTTGAAACAAATAGCTGCCACTTTAATATCTCAAACGTTTGTATAATTCAAATTGTGTGCGTTCTATTAACCATTTACGTGACACCATGTGTCTTGGTTTTAATGGCTATAGGAGGTGCCGTGCGGACAGCTGCTTGACTGAACGGGAGGCGTGCGAGCACAGTCCGGTGCGCAGGCTGACCGAGAGCCTCACCGAGAAGCGTGCGAGCTATTCAATGCAGGATCTGTGCATCTCTTCAATGCAAATGGTTCAGATTGAATATGTTTTGCAAATTAAAGCCAGACTTTGGCGCTAAGCCAAGAGACACTGCGATTTGTCAAAATATGCAGCTAAAAATCACTAGCACTATCTAATTTTTGCAACTAAAATCACTACCACTATCTAATTCATGCCTGTGTTCGCTATGCACTCACCGTACGGGGGTGTGCTAGTAGCTGTGTGAAATGACGATAGATGTGCTAGCAGTCCGCCGCGCAGGCTCACCGGGGAGGTGAGCCATCCCTTTGACCGCCGCCCACCTTGCTCCCACTCCATGAAATGATGGTATTGGAATGCCTGAAGTCTGCCGCACAGGCTCACCGGGAAACGAGACAACCTTTGACCGCCACCCGCCTCGCTCCCACTGCTCTGTATTAATGGCGTGCCCGAGCGGCCGCACCCCCATCCTTGCCACACACAAAATCCTCTCTCTCCGCCCGCATCCTTGACGCCGCTCTCAGTCCTCAAAGTGCACCTGAGCACGGCGTGAATATGGAGATAGAGGTTTCCGTCGCCGCTGACAAGGTGGAGAACAAGGCTGCCAACAAGCGGAGGCGGGTCGAGAAAGAACTGCAAGCGACTCCAGCAGGCCTAGAATTCATCAGCAACCTCCCCAATGATATGTTGAGAGTCATCATATCCCTTCTCCCAATCAAAATGGGGAAAGGACAACCGCCCTTTCCCGCTGGTGGCGCCCCCTATGTCTCCTCATCCTATCCACCTCCTCGACGACAGCGAGCTCTCCCATGGCTATCGCAAAAGCTTCGATGCGTTCTCCCAGATCCTCGATAGTCACCATGGCCCAACCAGAGGCCTTATCACGGACAAGTTCCGTTCCAATGGCAAGAATCGAGCCAAGCTTGACGAGTGGTTCCGATCCCCTGCCATAGATCAGCTCGAGAAGCTCAGTTTTAATGATGGGCATATGCGCTCGCTGCCAAAGTCCGCACTTTGCTTCGCACCCATGCTGCGCCTCGCCAAGTTCATGAACTGCCATCCCCCCTTAATGGAGCGCCCGCTCTTTTTCTACCATGACTAAAGAACCTCGAGCTCATCGCCGTCGGCATCCCAAAGGATGACATGGAGCGCCTACTCCGCGGCCATACTGCACTCGAGTTCCTTCATCTTCAGGCGATGAATTGTTCGAGTACCTTCCACATCACCTCAAGGACTCTCCATACTATTTATGTGTGTTGCTAGTGCTGCAACGAGAGATCACAAAAGGTGGACCACAATATGGTCATTGAGGATACACCTTCACTTGAGAGATTAGTTGTAGTTGATCAACAAGGTTCAACAAGAATCAATGTCATTTATGCGCCGAGATTGGCAGTGGTGGGCTACTCGTCTATCAAATACTACTACTTTCAGGTACAACCGTTGCCTTATACCTCTCTTTCTTGATATCAACATTATTTCTAGTTTTGAGAATGTATATTCGTCTGTCATCCAGCAAAGCTTCACCTAGATTCTGGGCACAGTGAAGGTCTTGGCACTAGAATCTGTCGGCTCCAACCTGGACCAAGTTGTCAGTTGCCTGAGATGCTTTATGTGCCTGAAGAAGTTGTACATCAAGGTGATGTTCCTTTCCTGTTAAATGTTAACCATAAGGGAGTTCAATTTTTTGCACCTTTTCCCAAGTTTACAATGACCATGTACTACGATTTATGAAGGAATTTTGGAGGATTTTAGGACATACACCCCCCACCACATATTGGTTGCTTGATTCATATGGTTACAATCCATAAGAATTTCTCCTTTGGATTCATCTGAACTAGTTTTCCTAGGGAATTTTTCATCCAATCCAACCTCTTGTGAAGAAGGCTACATGTTTCTAGATTGTACTCAAATGCCCATGTTAATCATGTCAGATCGAAGATGGCACATTGGTGCATTTTACAAATCCTGCAAACCAAATAGGTGTGTCGTAGTGTTCAAAATTGCATGTAGGCACTAACACGTTTTCTTCTTTTGCAGATAATAATAGGCCCGGAGGTGGATAATTTTCGTAACGACAATCACATCGGATGCCTGGATCTACATCTCTCAAATATTACTTTGAACTCCTACCGAGGGACCTTGCCGGAGATTACCCTCACCAGGTTCTTTCTTGCCAGAGCAAAGGTGCTGAAAGTACTAAGTTTGAACACACATTTAATTAGGAAAGATGAACGGTATGTTGATCAGAGCCGAAAGGTACTGCAGAATGGAAGAGGCTCCAAAAAAGCTAAACTTTGTTTTGGAAGAGCATATGACAAAGCAATTGTAAGTTCTTGTGTCAAACCCATACATGACTTGTCAGCGGCTGATCCCTTTGCAGAAATGTCAATGTTTGCAATGTTTGAATTTGGGTGTTGTAATCTTTGAATTTGAACCTTGCAATATTTATGGTATTTGTTATATAACATAATTGGATGTTTAATTTGGTACAGCAATCATGTCATGTTACAAGTATATATATGTTGTTCTTCTGTACACATAGTATAGATGTTCTGCAGACAGAGCATATCACAACACACATGGAACGCACTAGGTAACCCATCAGTGATGAATTCATCAATCGCAAACAGTTCATCCGAGTGAACCGTATGCTATACATCGCACATGCCTACGTCTGGCAGCCTGTTTCTTTTGTTCACCCTCATCGAAAACAGTTAACTGAACTAAACCGTATGCCTTGAATCACACACGCAACAAAAATCTGAACCGTGTTTGATGCATCTGTCATCGCAAATGTTTTGCACATTTTTTGACGGTTCTTTTACACCACCGTTTGAGATTAATGCATCCCACACATTTTTGTGAAAGGGTCTCTCATCATAGTGTCGCATTAGCAGCATTCTGTAGTAGTGTAGATTGCAATTGGGAAAATTTCGACAAAATAGCTTGTCGGGGAAACTGATCCACGAACACCTATGGGGCCGGTGGACCGGGCCCCTTTCGGTTCGGCGGGGGGCGGAGGTCGCATGAAGAGCGGATCGAGGCGAAGCACACGAGTAGTTTACCCAGCTTCGGAGCTCTCCGGAGAGATAATACTCCTACTGCTGCTTGTCTGATTGTATTCTGTTCTTGCTCGGGAGAGCTAAGTGTTTCTATGGCTTCCGAATGAGCCGAACCCCCTCTACGTTGCGCATGGGCCTCCTTTTATATGCTCAAGGGGTCACTGACAGGTGGCAACGCAGAGAAGGGGTAAAAGCATAAAAAGTGTTGCGGTTGGTACACCTACTTGCATAGTGTATCCTACCTAACCCTGACGGCAGGGGACAAAGGCATTAAATGCCCGTTTGTGTCGCCCAAACAGTGCAGAAAGGGACCGTCAGGGACGCCACCGTTCGCCACGATGGTGATCTTGTCAGCGTTGCATGCCACCGCGCACCGCTGGCTGCACAGCCTCACGCCACGCGTGCCTGGAAAGGCCCCCAGAGCGACACGTTGGTGGATGTGCTCGAGCGTGGGTACAGAGTGGTTACTTGCCACAGCAAGCGCCTTGCCGCGGTCGTCGTCTTGTCGCGCCCGTAAACTTGTCACTCACCAGGCCTCAAGATGCCTTGGTTGGTCTTCCCGGCAAGCTCCTCTTGCCGGGGCCTTGTTGCCTTGCCGGCACGCGTGGCGCGTCGCGGCAAGTTCCTTGGGATGCCTTGGTTGGCCTTCCCGGCAAGCTCCTCTTGCCGGGGCCTTGTCTCCTTGGCTTGAGTACTTAGTTCTTGAATGGCTCCAAGGGAACCACGGAGGACCTTGGCGGTCGCCCGGCAAGCCTTGCCGCGGGGCGCTGCAACTGCCCGTGCACAAGTTCGGGATACTAGGGTACCCCTACTCTAGTACACCGACAGGAGCCCCCGGGCCTGGGCCACACATGGTGCCGAGCGCTGTTGGGCCAGGCCCAAAACAGGGCATGGGCACGCGCGGCCTGGGTTACGCCGAATCTTGCTCCGTATCCAGCGCGCCCTCCCCGAACGGCACGCGTTGAATGCGGCATCGTGGGAGAGATTGTGGGTGGTTTCTTTATTCGGAAGGGCGAAACGTCCGCCCCCTCCCTCTTTATAAGCAGGGGAAACAGGGGCAGTTTGCCCACTTCACCGGTTGCTACTCCATTCTCCAAAATCTCCGCCGCTCTCCTCCTTCTTCTCAAAGTCGAAAGAGAGCAGCGCTCCGCCCCCCATTGCCACCAGCATCACCAACGCCGCCGATCTTCCCCACCACCTCCGCAATGGCTCCAAAAGCCGACAAGGGGAAGGGCGTGAAGTCGGCCGAGGCGCAGCGGCTCGCGGCGCTGCGGAAGGAGCGGGCCCTCTTCTCCCCTCAGCTCGGTGCGAAGGAGCTGAGGGAGTACTTCTACCTCTTCTGGTCGACGGAGACGCGAGCGCATCCACGCACGAGGGTACTCGCGGCCACCGCTTCGAGACTGGCTCCGAACGGGTACCCCTTTTTCGCGTTGTTCTTCTACTGCAGGCTCTGTCCGCCTTTTTCTGAATTCTTTTGCGACATCATGAACACCTACGGGTTCCGCCTCCTTGACTTCACCCCCAACACCGTCCTGACCATGGCAGTTTTCGCACATCTGTGCGAAAACTTTGTCGGCGTCCACCCAAACGTAGCCCTTTTCCGCCACTTCTTCATGTCTCGGGTTGAGAGAGGAGAGCCTCTTGCCGGCGGGATCGCTTGGATCTCGAGAGTCGGCAAGAAGGAAGCATATCTGGAGGGTGAGCTCCGCAGCAAGTGGGAGGAGTGGAGAGCAGAGTGGTGCTGGATCGTCGAGGAGAACCCGCAGCCATTCACTGCCGTGCGCCAAGCCCCAATAGTACGCGGCAATGATTGGAGCAACGTGGCCCCAGAAGATGACAGGCTGAAGATTGCCGTCACCCGCATCCTTCGCATCAGGCTTGCGGGGCTCACTGTAGGCGCTGTAGGTGCAGATTTCCTTCGCCGCCGCATCGCTCCCCGGCAGGAGAGGGGGAGACCCGCCTGGGAGTTCAAGAACTCAGCGGATATCATGAGGCTGTGCCCGGGCCTCAACTTTAACTTCACCGTCCTGGAGCTGGATGGGATGCTCCTGGAGCTGTTCAAACGCGATCCTCAGCATCCATTCGCGTTGCCGAGGACTGTTGTTCCGTTGTGCAACAATTCTTTGCTCGACCGGATCCGTGCAATGATGCCTTTGTGCAATTCGCACGGAATCGCCCCAACTTGGCAAGAACCTGCGGATGACATCGTGCGGGCGTTCTTCGACGACTTGGTAGAAGTGCCGGTCCGCGCTGATGAACAGAAGAGCCTCACCCGCGACACCACTGATAATGAGATGCAGCGCATCGCCACCAGGCTGGAAGAGGTGGTGGCAGTAGTTGCCGCAGGCGAGTTCGGGTTCACCATGGAGGAGGCAGAGGCAGCAGAGGCGGCAAGCCTTGCCGAGCGCGAGGAGATTGCCGGCGAGGAAGATCTTGCCGGCCCCGAAGCTGAGCCGAGCGAGCCCGGCGAGGAAGAGACCGAATCTTCGGACAGCTTGCCGCAGGTGGAGCCCCCGGCCCCGCCAAGAAGGTGTCTCCGCAAGATTGACGTAGCGGGGCGGCAGACGGGTCCACAGCCGTCGAGCCGCGTGACATGCTCTACCGCGGCAAGCACCGTTGCCGCGGGAGCGCCTCACGCCGCTGCGGCAACTGGAGCGGGGTCTTCCCAGTCCGACACCACTGCTCCCGCCAAGCGGGCAAGGGAACCTACTCCTCCGCCTCGCCGTACCAGAGGTGAGCCGGACTTCGATCTCTCCGCGCTCAGCTCCGACGACGAAGAAGAAGAGTAAGATCCCCTTGCTGTCCTCATAGTTCTTCAATTCTCGCTATTTTGTTGCTTTCGTCTCGTATCTGGCTTGCTTCGATCTGAATCCATTCCTTTTCAGGACGCTGTCCCAGAGAGCTGCGAAGAGAGCCAAGGCCCCGGTGATTGTCATCGAAGATGATCTCACCGTGTCAGTAGGGGGTGTGTCTGAGACCACCTTGACGGACCCGGCAACTACTCCCCAGCACAGCCCCCAGCGTAAGTTTATAATTTACTTCCTGCCATCAGGCGCGCATGGGTGCTCTTTTCTCCACTGATATCTTGACTATTGATTTGTGTAGGAGCAGAACAGCCTCACCAGGAGTGCCCGGAAGCTGCTCCCGAAGCGCCATCTGCTTCGACTACGCCGCCAAGGGAGGAGTCCCCGGCAAGGGAGCGCTCTCCGGCAAGGGAGAACTCTCCGGCAAGGGACAGTTCTCCGGCAAGGGACGGCACCAGTGATCCTCCGGCGGTTGAGACCGCGACCGCAGATCCCAGCACAAGTAATCTTCTTGCCTAAAAACTTCCCTTGGGTTCTTCTTCTTCTGAATTTCCTTTCTTGGATTTTTGCTTGACTTTTCTCCCTTTTTTGTTCCTCAGATCCATCTGTCGCGGAGCCAATGGAAACCGAGGAGGCCGGCAAGGAGAATGCACGCGGCAACAACGACGACGCCGCCGCCACCGAAGAAGAGGCCGGTGCTGATGATCCCGCCGGCGAAGAGGCCGCCAAGGCTGCCGCCGCAGAAGTGGGTGAGGGATCCGGCGATCGCACTGACGGCCCCGAGGCTGCAGGAGCGCCAGGCGCTACGCCGACCGCCGATCCCTCCGCCGATGCTGCAGCGCCAGGCTCCAAAGAGCCCCAGCACGTCGCCTATTTGAAGGCCGGCGATGGCATCTTCATCAAGCTCTCCTGGGCGTCAAGCTCCAGGGCGCCGGTCGAAGGAGAAACTTTTGACGAGGAGGTGCTCGCCTCCGCTGGGCTGGCGCTGGTTGACGCGCCAAGCAGCAGCAGCGACGAGTCGGAGGAGGAGCGGCTGCTGCGGAAGCTGCTGTCGCTCTACCGTGCCCGACAAGCCATTCTGGCCTCCCGAGAAGCACTTGTCGCGAAGGTGGGAGTTGATATTGAGAAGCGCGTGGAGGAGCTCCGGGGCCTCAGGCAGGAAACTCTCCGGTCCTTGGCGGAGGAGCGGGAGCAACTTCTCGAGGAGCGGAAAGCTTTCCTCCTCGAGAAGGTTGAAGCTGAAGAGAAGCAACGGCTTGTCGCCGAAAACTTATTTGCGCAGGAAGGAGAGTTGGCGTAGCGCAAGGTCAATCTTGACAGCCACGAGGAGGAGCTTGCCGTGCGCGAGCAAGCGATTGGCGGGGCTCTCAAGGAGGCAAGGGATGCTGCCGCAACTGTTGAGGCCGCCAAGAAGGAGCTGGAGGTGAAGGTGGCGCAGCTGGAAGCCGATCTCAGGGTGAGCAGCGAGGAGCTCGCTGCGCTCAAGCGTGAGCGCGAGAAGGATGCTGCTGCTCATGGTGAGCTGCAGGGTCTTCTCGCTGAGAGGAGCAAGGAGCTCAGCACCGCCAAGGACTCCAACGCAGATCTCGAGCTGAAGCTGGCCACGTTGACTCAGACGCTGGACGACGCCAGGGAGCGGGAGGTGGTCTTGTCGGAGAAGATCAAGGTCGACGAGGCGCTGCTGGCGAATGCTGCTGCCGCCCACGACGCCTTCAGGGAGAAAGCGGAGCATTGGACTGAAGGTCTTGTGGATGTTGCCGCTGCCATCGACGGGGAGTTGGCGCAGCTGGGGATGGAGGATTTTGGGTATCCCTCCGACGAGCATCAACAACCCAGCGCCAAGCTCAACCTGTTCTTCAAAGGCGTGGCGACGGCCCTCCAGCGACTCCGGGAGAGGATCCCAAAGCAGCTGGCCAATGAGTCGCGCAGGATTTGCGCGGGGGCTCTCCAGAAGGTGCTGATGAAGTTGGCCTTCCGCAATCCAGGCCTCAACTTCACCAACGTCCTCAAATCCTTGCCGCCGGATGCTGATCGGGATGCGCTCAAGGCCCTTGTCGCACCCATTGTGGACAAGGTGAGCGAGATCAAGAGGGTTGAGGGAGATCGTGTAGATTAGGCCGCCCTTCTTTTCTTTTTCTTTGTCGCCGCTGGTCATGTCATGAGAACATTCTGTTAGAGTTGCAACAAGTTATCTTGTAATATAACTCTGTTTTGGGTAGAGATTTGCTATGTTATTTCCTTTACTTGATTCCCTGCTTTGTATGTTTTTACCCTATGCTTTTAGGGAACTTGTCGGTGCAGGCACCTTTGCCGCGAGCACTGAGTGCGGGACATCAGCAGCCTGCTGGCGATGCCGCTTCCGACAAGAAACCTTGTCGCAACTAGTCACAGCTCACTTAAGTTGTTGAGCGGACTCGAAACAAAGTAAGGGCGCAACTAGCTACGAGTTGGTTCCTCCGCGCACAGGTTTTCCATACAAAGAACGGCCGTTCAAGGAATATAACTTAAAAATTTAAAACTGATTGCTCAAACTTTGGCAACTTAGCTTTTCTGTCGTTTGTTTTTCGGCAAGGCGAAACTTGCTTGAACGACGCCTGGTCCACATCATAATCTTCTCCTTCCCCTCCGGCAAACTTGTGTGCGAGGGAACCTTGCTTTCCTTTATTAGAAAAAGAAAGAAGAGAAAATAGAGATATGGTGCCTTCCAGCTCGTTATTGCTTACCGGGGGTTGCGCTGCACAAAGTGTCAGATAATGCATGCAAATATAAAGTAAAAAGCATGAATTTGACAAGATGTGCGGAGCATATGAGCTTTACTTATGCACGGGATCTGCGCCCGGCTTTGTACAAAGGATTACATGCAACATCGGCAAGACTTGTACAAAAGATGGTTGCTGGAACGGGTTCCGGCAACCGCGCCCTACGGGTAAAACTTGCGAAGATGCTCAATGTTCCAGGAGTTGCTCACCGGAGTGCCATCTTCGGTCTCAAGGCGGACTGCGCCTGGCCTAGTGACTCGTTTCACCCGGTAAGGGCCTTCCCACTTCGGCGTCAACTTGTTGGAATTCTTGGCGGACTGAACGCGCTGAAGAACAAGGTCACCTTCCTCGAAGCTTCTGGCATTAACTTTGCGGCTATGGTAGTGGCGCAAAGCTTGCTGATATCGAGCAGCTCGTACAGCAACCTGAAGACGGTCCTCCTCAAGGAGCAGTGCGTCATCTTGTGGCAGCTGCTCTTGCTCGAGCTCATCATAAGCGAGCACTCGAGGCAATCCATATACGAGTTCTGTGGGGAGAACTGCCTCTGCTCCATAGACTAGAGTGAAAGGTGTCTGGCCAGTGGCTCGATTTGGCGTCGTCCTGATCGACCAAAGAACCACCGGCAGCTCCTCGATCCAGTTCCTTCCGCACTTGCGCAGCCTGTCGAAAGTCCTGGTCTTGAGCCCGCGCAGCACTTCAGCATTTGCCCACTCCGCTTGACTGTTGCTTCTCGAATGAGCAACAGAAGCGAAGCAGACCTTGGCACCAAGATCTTGGACGTACTGCATGAAGGTGCGGCTCGTGAATTGCGTGCCGTTATCGGTGATGATCTTGTTAGGGATCCCGAAACGGCAAACAATCGACCTGAAGAACTTGACTGCTGACTGTGCTGTCACCTTCCTCACTGGTTCCACCTCTGGTCACTTTGTGAACTTGTCGATTGCAACGTACAAGTACTCAAAGCCCCCGACAGCTCGGGGAAAGGGGCCGAGGATATCTAGCCCCCAGACCGAAAATGGCCAGGATAAAGGGATCGTCTGGAGAGCTTGAGCTGGCTGGTGTATCTGCTTGGAATGGAACTGGCACGCTTCACACTTGGTTACTTGTGCAGTTGCATCCTGGAGGGCTGTCGGCCAAAAGAAACCTTGCCGGAAAGCTTTGCCGGCAAGTGCTCTTGCGCCAATGTGGTGACCACATATGCCTCCATGTATCTCTGCCAACAGCTTTTGTCCATCTTCCCGGTGAATACACTTCAATTTCACACCGTTGAGTCTTCTTCTGTACAGTGTGTTGTCGACAAAATGGTACATACTTGACTGCCGGGCTACTCTTCCCGCTTCTTCTTGTTCTTCGGGAAGTTCTCCTGTCTGAAGGAAAAGGACAATCTGCTGTGCCCATGCTGGAGCTTGTGGCTCGACAACAAGGACCAAAGGCACATCTGCTGCTGCGGGAACATCTGCTTCTACGGCAAGGGCTTGCGGCTCTGCCGGAGCTTGATGTTCCCCGGCAAGCTTGCCGGAGCAAAACTTGTCGGGAGCGTCTGCTTCAATGGAACAAACCCTGAGGCTTGTCGGAGCAGACTGGTCCTCAGCATCCTTGGTGTTGATCTTGGGGACCTTCCTGGCGGCGGCTTCGGGGAGCTCTACCGGAAAGTAGTCACCAGAAATCAACTTCCTCTTCTTGCTCTGTCTAGTTGATGGCATTACGGACGGTTGAGTCAGCCTGAGCACAAAGATCCCTGGTTCCACAGGTAACTTTAGTGCGGCGCACTTTGACAGGCCATCGGCAATGTCGTTCTGAGCTCTTGGAACATGTTCCATCTGCAGGCCGTCAAAGTGCTCTTCTAGCTTTCTCACCTCATCAACATATGCTTCCATCAACGGACTCTGATAGTTCTTGTTCACTTGGCGGACGACAAGCTGTGAGTCACCCCTGACAACGAGCTTCTTGATCCCAAGGTCTGCTGCGATCCTGAGACCGGCAAGCAATCCTTCATACTCTGCAGTATTGTTCGTTGCTTGCTCCTTCGGAAAGTGCATCTGGACTACGTACTTGAGGTGCTCTCCGGTGGGTGCAACAAGTAGCACACCCGCACCGGCGCCTTGTAGCGAGAAGGCACCATCAAAGTACATCAGCCACTCTTTGCTTGCTTCCTTGACGGGGATGCTCGTCTCTGGAATTTCTTCATCTGGTGTTGGCGTCCACTCTGCTATGAATTCTGCCAATGCTCTGCTTTGGATAGTTGAAGTGCTCTCAAACTTGAGGCCAAAGCTTGACAGTTCTAGTGCCCACTCGACAATCCTGCCTGTTGCTTCTGGATTCTGCAGTATCCTCTTCAACGGGAAGCGAGTGACAACTGTGATCTCATGTGCTTGGAAGTAATGGCGCAGCTTTCTTGAGGCTATGAGGAGGCCGAAAAGCAATTTCTGCACACTAGAGTACCTTGACCTAGCCCCTTGCAGAAGGAAACTGACAAAGTAAACTGGGCGCTGCACCATTCTCTTCTGCACCTTCTCATGCTCCTGCGCAGATCCATCCTTGTCGGGACCAGAGCTTGCCAGTGAAGTCCTCTGCTTGTCGCCGGATGTATCTCCCGTGGTTGCTGGCTCATCATCCGCCTCCCTCTCCGCTACTAACGCAGCACTAACCACTTGATTGGTTGCCGCTATATATAGCAGCAACTTCTCTTGTGGCTTAGGTGCGACAAGTGTTGGAGTGGAGGACGGGTATCTCTTCAAGTCCTGCAGCGCAGCCTCCTCTTCCGGAGTCCATTTCATTGGACCTGCCTTTTTCAATATTTTGAAAAATGGTAGGGCGCGCTCAGCAGACCTAGAGATAAACCTGCTGAGAGCAGCTACGCAACCGGCAAGTCTTCGTACATCCTTGACGCGCTTCGGCGCTTCAATCTGCTCAATGGCCTTGATCTTGTCGGGATTGGCTTCAATTCCCCGTTGAGACACAAAGAACCCGAGAAGCTTGCCGGAGGGGACTCCAAACACGCACTTCTCGGGGTTAAGCTTGAGGTTGATCTTGCGCAGATTTGCAAAGGTTTCGTCTAAATCTTGAATTAGGGTCGCCTTGTACTTGCTCTTGACCACTATGTCATCCATGTAGGCTTCCACATTTCTGTGCATTTGCGGTTCAAAAGCGTCATGGACTACCCTTGCAAATGTTGAACCAGCATTCTTCAAACCGAAAGGCATCCATACGAAATAGTATGTGCCACATGGGGTAATGAATGCGGTCTTCTCCTCATCCTCTTCTGCCATGAAGATCTGATGATATCCTAAGTATGCATCAAGAAATGAAAGCAAGTCACATCCGGCCGTGGAGTCAACAATCTGGTCGATGCGCGGCAAGGGAAATGGGTCTTTGGGGCAAGCTTTATTAACATCGGTAAAGTCAATACACAGCCTCCATTTCCCGTTTGCCTTGCGCACGACTATAGGATTGGCCAACCACGTAGGATGGAGCACTCCTCTGACAAGGCCTGCTGCTTCCAATTTCTTGATCTCTTCTGCAATGAATTCTTGGCGCTCATGCCTGTTTCCTGACTTTCTGCTTGACGGGCCGTGCGTGAGGACAGACGGCAAGATGGTCCTCGATTACTTTCCTGGGAACACCGGGGATGTCAGACGGTTGCCATGCAAACACATCGACGTTCGCCCGCAGGAAAGCAACGAGCGCGCTTTCCTATTTAGGGTCGAGAGTGGCACTGATGGTCAAGGTACCACCAGTGCCGTCCTCCTTGGCGGACACCTTCTTGGTCTCTGGTGGAGCTGCCATTGTCTTCTTACACTTGCCGGTGGAGCTCGATGGTGCGTCCTCGACGGTAGCGCAGCACTCCGAAGAGGTGCGCTTGCCGGAGTGGGCATCAGAGCTCTTGCCGGACTTGGTCTTCTTCTTCACCCCGGGAGCTTCAGCGGCAAGTGACTTGCGGTCTGTTGCGGCTGCTGCTTCCCGATAAATCTTGTCGGCGCAGATAAGGGCATCCTTCTTGTCGCCAGGGACAGAGATGACACTTATCGGGCCTGGTATCTTCAGTACGTTGTATGCATAGTGAGAGGCTGCCATGAACTTGGCCAGTGTTGGACGGCCAAGTATCCCATTATAAGGCAATGGAAAGTCAGCAACGTCAAAAGTGACCCTCTCAGTCCTGAAGTTCAGCTCGCTGCCAAATGTTACCGGCAACGTGATCTTTCCCTTTGGCTTGCTCCTTCCCGGATTGATTCCTTGGAACGTGCCGGTCTCTTCGAGCTCGCTATCAGGGATCTGGAGTTTCTGGAGTACCGCGGAGGAGATCAAGTTCAAGCCGGCCCCGCCGTCAACTAGCATCTTGGTGACCTTGAGGTTGCGGATAGTTGGTGAAACCAACATCGGCAAGCACCCGACCGCAGTTATGCGATCAGGGTGATCCTCAATATCAAAGATGATAGGCGTGCTGGACCATTTCAGAGGCTTGCGTGACTCGACGGGTGGTTCTGCCGCATTGACTTCCCGCACCCACTACTTGAGCTGGCGGTGTGAAATATGTAGAGAAGCACCGCCGTCAACGCACAGGACCTCTGTGGCTTTCTGGAACTCCTGCTCATCAGCCTCATCTTCATCCATATCTTCATCGTCGTCGTCATCTTCATCCTTGTCGCGGCCGCGGGGAGGTCTGTCTCCTTGCCGCTGCTTGGCCTTGCCGCGGCATCCTCCTCGGCCGGGACGTTTCTTGCTCGCTCCTCCAGCACCTTCCTGGGCTTTCTCCTTGTCATGCCGCTCGTATTTAGCCTTTTGCTGTTCAACAAGATGCTCGACCTTCTTGCAGCTCTAGAGGTCATGGCCCTTGGTGCGGTGGATCTTGCAATACTGCTTGTTGGTGCTGTCCTGCTTGTCGGCGACCGCCACAGCTGCGGCAACCTCCTTGCCGGAGCTACCAACTTCGGCTTTCTTGCCGGACTGCTCAACAACTAGCACATCTTTGCCTTTCTTCTTCCTATTGTTCTGCCGCCGGTTCTTTCTTGCCGGGGCAGTGTCCTCACTATCAGATCCTCCTACTCCTGTGTTCTCTCCGGGGAGTTTCCTCCCTTCCTCAGCACGTGCACACTTATCGGCCAGGGCATATAGCTCACTGACATCTCTAATCTTGCACATCGCCATCTCCTCCCGCATCCTGCGGTTCCGCATGTTCTGATGGAACGCGCTGATTACCGCGGCAGGGTGGACATCTGGGATGTTGTGTTGTATGCGGCTGAATCTCTGAATGTACTTGCGCAGGGGCTCTCCTTCCTTCTGGGCGAGCAGATGAAGATCGCTCTCTTGGCCATGAGGCTTGTGGCCGCCTGTAAAGGCGCCGACAAACTGATGGCACAGATCAGCCCAGGAGGATATGGAGTGGTCCGGCAAGTGCATGAGCCAGGATCTGACATTGGGCTTGAGCACCAGCGGGAAGTAGTTGGCAAGGATCTTGTCATCCCGTCCTCCGGCAGCATGCACCGTGATGGTGTAGATGCTGAGGAACTCCGACGGATGCGTCTTGCCGTCGTACTTCCCTGGTACATCTGGCTTGAAATTCTTCGTGTTGGGCCACTGGACTTGCCGCAGCTCACGAGTGAACGCAGGGCAACCTACCGCGTACGGCAAGTCGCCTGGTTCCCCTGGCGCATGCATGTCAACAGAGGGCCCAGCGCGCTTGTCGGATTGACGTTGCACTTCTCTTCAGCGCTCGATGTGAGTACGAGCATCTTCTTGCTGTCGTTCGTGAAGAACTTGGTGCTGATCGCGACAAGCTCGTGGATCCGATGACGCAGTGGAGTCGCTGTTGAGGCGGATCCGACGAGTCGGCGATCTTGGCCTTCGGGGTGGAGAGTTCATGGTGGTTGCACCCCCACCGGATTCGTCGCCACCGGCTCGTGCCCGGCAGTCCTGCCGCGGCCGCGATGCACTTGGCTGCCGCGGAGTGTCGCCGTTGGCGAAGCCAATGAGACTCTGAATGGTGGCCCTCCATTGGTCGATCTTGTCTTCCGTTGGAGGGTAATCCAGGAGCAGCTGAGCTCGCGCCAAAGCTTCTGCCGGAGTGGTGGGCGGCAGTGGCAAACGGTGCGAGGAGCAGGATATGCTCGGGCTTCTAACTATGTTAGAAGGAGCAACATCCCATCCAGGCGACCGCATCTCGCTCGTGCCAGCACGTTGGCGTGCATGCTGGTCTTGAGCACCCCGAGATCCACCAGCTCGATCTTGTCCCAACGAACGTATGGTACTGCGA
This sequence comes from Triticum timopheevii, assembly GCA_963921465.1. NCBI lineage: Eukaryota > Viridiplantae > Streptophyta > Magnoliopsida > Poales > Poaceae > Triticum > Triticum timopheevii. The sequence continues at coordinate 503,175,036 of OY997272.1, forward strand.
ATACCATGATGCTGTCGGTCCTGCGCCTCCTGAGATGGGCGCGGGACATGTACGGACGTCGAGGTCTGTGCAGCCTTGTCCTCAGACCTGGCAGCATCATGAGCTTCCTCGTCGACGTCCGTTCTTCCGCCGGCGTCTACTCCACCACCCATTTGCTCCGGTGGTGGTGGAAGCGACGTGGACGGAGCAGCTGCCGCCGAAGTCTTCTTCTTCGGTGGCATGTCGATGAAGAAAATGAAGATCTAGCTCGTGTGAACGCCGGATCAGGTTCACGCAATCTCGACGCCCCCTACCTGGCGCGCCAAAGATGTCGGGGAAACTGATCCACGAACACCTATGGGGCCGGCGGACCGGGCCCCTTTCGGTTCGGCGGGGGGCGGAGGTCGCACGAAGAGCGGATCGAGGCGAAGCACACGAGCAGTTTACCCAGCTCCGGAGCTCTCCGGAGAGATAATACTCCTACTGCTGCTTGTCTGATTGTATTCTGTTCTTGCTTGGGAGAGCTAAGTGTTTCTCTGGCTTCCGAATGAGCCGAACCCCCTCTACGTTGCGCATGGGCCTCCTTTTATATGCTCAAGGGGTCACCGACAGGTGGCAACGCAGAGAAGGGGTAAAAGCGTAAAAAGTGTTGCAGTTGGTACACCTACTTGCATAGTGTATCCTACCTAACCCTGACGGCAGGGGATAAAGGCATTAAATGCCCGTCTGTGTCACCCAAACAGTGCAGAAAGGGACCGTCAGGGACGCCACCGTTCGCCACGATGGTGATCTTGTCAGCGTCGCATGCCACCGCGCACCGCTGGCTGCACAGCCTCACGCCATGCGCGCCTGGAAAGGCCCCCAGAGCGACACGTTGGCGGATGTGCTGGAGCGTGGGTACAGAGTGGTTACTTGCCGCGGCAAGCGCCTTGCCGCAGTCGTCGTCTTGTCGCGCCTGGAAACTTGTCGCTCACCAGGCCTCGAGATGCCTTGGTTGGTCTTCCCGGCAAGCTCCTCTTGCCGGGGCCTTGTTGCCTTGCCGGGACGCGTGGCGCGTCGCGGCAAGTTCCTTGGGATGCCTTGGTTGGCCTTCCCGGCAAGCTCCTCTTGCCGGGGCCTTGTCTCCTTGGCTTGAGTACTTTGTTCTTGAATGGCTCCAAGGGAACCACGGAGGACCTTGGCGGTCGCCCGGCAAGCCTTGCCGCGGGGTGCTGCAACTGCCCGTGCACAAGTTCGGGATACTAGGGTACCCCTACTCTAGTACACCGACATAGCTATTACGACTCCAAGCACCGATAGATCAGTTTTGAACCCGGAGAGCATGTTTACCTCCAAGTCACACCCATGAAAGGACTCAAGAGGCTCCAGACCCGCGGAAAGCTTGCACCCAAATATATTGGCCCATTCCCCGTGATGTGTAGAGTTTGTACAGTGGCTTATCAGTTGGAACTACCACCAGAACTATCGAAGGTGCATAATGTGTTCCATGTCTCATAGTTGAGAAGGTGTATCTAGCCACCCGGGAAAAGGACTAATGTGGCAGATCTGGAGCTTGCTAAGGATTTGACTTATGAGGAAAGACCGTTCCGAATATTGGAATAGATGGAAAGAGTCACCTGTAGTAAGGCAATTAAATTTTATAAGGTACAGCGGGAGCATCACACTGAGGAAGAAGCAACCTGGGAAAGAGAGGACTTTTTGAGAGCATCCTTTCCAGAACTGTTTTCCCAAGCAACCGAATCTCGAGGACGAGCTTCATCCTAAGTGGGGGAGGTTTGTGACACCCTGGTTTTTTGTGGTTTTGCCCTCCCGCTCTTCATTTGCCTTTCTCTTTGAAATTTGGGTTTCTGAGTTAATTCATTTGGACTTGCACTTGGGCATTGTTTTGATGTTCACGCAAGTGACCTCTCTCACTCCTCCCAACCTTTCTTGATCTCCCACACATCCTCAAAAATGCTTTGAAGTATTTTTCATATAAAGAAAATATCCATTTTCCTCTTGAAAATGGAGTGTTTCCACTTCTCTTCCAAAGCAACCCCTCTCTTTCTTTCTCAGAAAAATCTGAGAAAATTCTCACACAATCTCTAGGTAGTGTCGCATCACCCTATGCAAAAATATAATATGGTCATGTGGCCAAATTTTGCTAGGGAAAATCATTTGCCTTCTGCCCTAATAATGCACTTTGCACATCAAGTGTATTATTCCTTGATCCAATGAAGCTGATTTTTCTTGAGCTTCATTAGCCTCCTAGGAAAGTCTTAACCCCAGGAGCTTAGCCCTAAACTCCTTCTAGAAGTCATCCAAACACAATGCACAAGTTTCTGTCCAAATACTTGCTGAGGATCTCTTGTTCAATCCGGTCGGCCAGTCTGTGTTTCATCACTTCTCCTAGACTAAACACTCCACGGACAACACAGTAGACAAGATCTGGCAACCCCTGGGCACCATTTTGGCATAGATCGCATGGTGACTTCATGTGGACACGCGCGCTGGAATGTGTTTGGTGCGCTTTGCGCTGCGCCTGACCCCCTGTTCAGCGTGTGCTTGTTCCAGTGCTCGCCGCCGACTGCCACACTGCGCCACCTACGTCGACACATCTCCCTTGACCTCTCCCTGCCACTTGCCAACGTCGGAGCACCCGTAGCGAGCACAGGCACGTCGCGGCCAAGCACACGGTGCGCCCGTGCCCCTATCTTCTTCTCCACTAGTGCCCTGTGTTCGTCTTCGAGCTTCACAGTGGCCGCGTCAACCCTGAGCTCTTTTCCCCCTCCCTCTGGCACTCCTCGTCGCCGTGCGCTGCTTCCAAAGACCTCCGGCAGAGTAGAGACCCCCATCCACTCCGCCTATAAATACCGACCCACTTTGGCCTCTCCGAGCAACTCAAACCACTCACCCAACATCCACATTGTAGTAGAGAAGCCGCAACCCAGTCGGGCAGGCCTCTGGCCGCCGTCCCCGATCCAAGCTCGCCAACGATCCCCTCTGCTACTCCTCTCCACTCCATTGCTTCTCGATCTCAATCCACTTCTCTGACGACTCCCTGGTGATCCTATGGTGCCAACTGAACCCGTTGGAGCCCCTGGTGTAGCCCTGCCTCGCTGTCTACCTTGACTCCAGCAATCTCCGCCTGCTGCAGCCGCTAGAGAAGCCCGTGCCGACCTCGTCTCACCACCTCTAGCCAAGCCACGAGTATAGGCAGGTGCGCAAGCGTCTCTGCTACCCATCCCTCCCTCTCAAACTGGCCACTGAGCCCTCCTTGTCGGAGAAAGCGCCAACGAAGCACCGCCATCCTCTGTTTCCTCTCTCCCTCTCTCTAGATCAGATGCGTGGGGCCTGCTGTTAGCCTCACCACTCGCACCCAAAGCGGTACGAGTGGAGGCGTATTCCTGGAACGCGCCATCGACGTCACCCCCCCCCCCCAGTTTTTTAATTCAACTTTTATTCAAACTTTCACCAGTAACTTTGACTGGCTCTAACTTTTAAACCATAAGTACAAATGAATTGATTCTTTTTGCATTGTGTTTGTCTTGGAATTCTCTAGCAGCACACAAAAATTGAGATTTTTCTCTATTGAATAGAATTTCTAGTGAATTTCAGAAGTGTTCTTGATATTTTCTTTTTGTTGTTTTATTTGTTTTCAGAGGAGGAACCTTGCCTTGAAGGAAACCAGGAGCAGTGTGACCCTCCTCTGTGCTAAGGCAAGCCACCACAAGCATTTGCATGGTCTCATCTCAATATTTATGATTTGCCAACTTGAATATGAATTATTTTCATGCATTTAATCATTTAAATGAAAAATGTTTATGCTAGTTTACTTTTCATGCTTGAAGTGCCTAGTTTACAGTACTGTTTGAATTCATGGATTAGTATGAGGCAGTAGAAGTATTTTGATAGTATGGTTATGATTTGGGTATGATCGGTATCATTTTCATATAGGAGTTATTGATTTTAATATGATAATGGCATAACTAAAAATCATGAGATAGAAAACCAGTAAAGTTAAAACCAGTGAGTTAAAGTGATGAGTAGTGCAAGTAGCTTGATTCTATGATGTTGATCCATTTACTTTTGTGCTATGTGGATATAGTGTAGGTCAGATAGTTGCATGTTCATGGCATACCGTGACTCGTAGCTTCTTTCATTTCAAATTAAAGCTGATAATAAACTAAATTTGAACATAATGTTGATCGGGTCATGGTGCCACTGAATCGAGCTTCCCAGTGCAACCACATTTGCCTTTATGGGAAGGCCTTTATTCACTCCGTTGTCATGCCTCTGGTCGGTGACTCCAACGAGGGAAGGTTATGGGAACGCGGTACCCTGGCCTGGTAAGAAGACATAACCTTGTGTGCCCGTTGTTGTTGTTATGGGACCTTGTCCCCGTTTGGGACCGTAGATTTGTTTTGCCACGACGGTGGCCGTTGGATCTCTTTGGTAGACATCGGGGCCACCAATGACTTAGCCAGAGGGGAGTTTGTCGAAGTGTCTGAGAGAGTGTCATGGCAATGGAAGGGTTCTGTCGGAATGCCATTGGTCCACACGTATGGGAGTGCGAGGCCATGGGTTCCATGGTGTGGGTACACCGTGCTAACCTCTACAGAGTGTTTATTAATCTATAGATAGTCGCATCCTCGGTTACGAACACAGCTTGTAAGTAGGTCACACCATGGGTCAACATAAATAAGCTAATATTGCACACTAAAGATACACCATGGCACTGATTATGTGATGAGATCGTTGAGACCATGAGTTGTTGGTTGTTGTGGAAACCAAAGAGTTGGTTCCGTTTGTGATCCGGGAGTGCTCACCGTATTGATGAGATTGGTATTGTTTGTGATCCGGTAGTGATCACCGTTTTGACGATATTGGTTACGAGGTATCCCATCTGGTAAGTGAGTCCGAGGGACTCGGTGCACGAGCACGTTCACTGCAAGAGTAGTATATTGATGCTTTTCATGAGTAGTATATTGATGCTTTGCATGAGTAGTATGTTGATGCATTGCCTGAGTAGTATGTCGATGCTTTGCATTTAATCTGCTTAATTATCATAATATTGTTTGCCATTATGCTTATGTTTGTTGTGAGATTGCAAGTACATTCAATGTACTGACCTGGCGTGTCATGCCAGATTTTAGGAAAGTCATACCGGATCGGAGCGCTTCCCATGTCTAGATCTTGTCCACATTGGTGTCCGTGTGCCATGGAGTCCCACTTCGCTGTTGTTCCGCTGCTGCGTAGTGTTCGTGTTCGAGGCCCCTTCATGTTCATTAAATAATGTACACACTGTTCAGATGCACCATGTGTGCCGCTTGGCCTCGCTACTTGATGTAATATCGAACCTATGTTTCCGCTAGCATCAATAAAGCAGTTGTTTTCTGTACCAAGTTCTTGAGTGTTGCCAGAAGACTAGATCTCTGGGCTGGCAATGCAAGGTAAACCGGTTACTCTGAGCTAGGATGCCACATCAAGTGATTCCAAAAGTCCATCTGCATGGAGTTTCTTCATGAGCTTTACACCAATATGACCTAAACGGCAGTGCCGCAAGTATGTTGCACTATCATTATCAACTTTGCATCTTTTGGCATCAATATTATGAACATGTGTATCACTACAATCGAGATTCAACAAGAATAGACCACTCTTCAAGGGTGCATGACCATAAAAGATGTTATTCATATAAATACAACAACCATTATTCTCTGACTTAAATGAATAACCATCTCGCAATGAACAAGATCCAGATATATGTTCATGCTCAACGCGGGCACCAAATAAAAATTATTGAGGTCTAAAACTAATCCCTAAGGTAGATGTAGAGGTAGCGTGCCAACAGCGATCACATCGACCTTGGAACCATTTCCGACGCGCATCGTCACCTCGTCCTTAGCCAATCTTCGTTTATTCCGCAGCCCCTGTTTCAAGTTACAAATATGAACAACCAAACCAGTATCAAATACCCATGCGCTACTACGAGCATTAGTAAGGAACACATCAATTACATGTATATCAAATATACCTTTGTTCACTTTGTCATCCTTCTTATCCGCCAAATACTTGGGGCAGTTCCGCTTCCAGTGACCACTCCCTTTGCAGTAGAAGCACTTAGTTTCAGGCTTGGGTCCAGCTTTAGGTTTGTTCCCGGGTGTGGCAAATTGCTTGCCATTCTTCTTGAAGTTCCCTTTCTTTCCCTTGCCCTTTTTCTTGAAACTAGTGGTCTTGTTAACAATCAACACTTTATGCTCCTTCTTGATTTCTACCTCCGCGGCCTTAAGCATTGCGATGAGCTTGGGAATTGTGTTGTTCATCCCTTGCATATTATAGTTCATCATGAAGCCTTTGTAGATTGGTGGTAGTGATTGAAGAACTCTGTCAATAACACAATAAACTGGAAGATCAACTCCCAGCTGAGTCAAGTGATTATAATACCCAGTCATTTTGAGTATGTGTTCACTGACAGAACTGTTCTCCTCCATCTTGCAGCTATAGAACTTGTTGGAGACTTCGTATCTCTCAACCCGGGCATTTGCTTGAAATATTAACTTCAAATCCTGGAAAAATCTCATATGCTCCTTGACGTTCAAAACGTCTTTGAAGTCCCGGTTCTAAGTCGTAAAGCATGGCACACTGAACTATTGATTAGTCATCAGATCGAGCTTGCCAGGCGTTCACAACATCTCATCAGCTCCTGCAAAAGGCATATTACCTAGTGGTGCATCAAGGACATAATTCTTCTGTGGATCAATGATGATAATCCTCAAGTTACGAACCCAGTCCATGTAGTTGCTACCATCATCTTTCAACTTAGCTTTCTCTAGGAACGCATTAAAATTCAAGGGAACGGTAGCACGAGCCATTGATAAACAACATAGACATGCAAATACTATTAGGACTAAGTTCATGATAAATTAAGTTCAATTAATCAAATTACTAATTAACTCCCAGTTAAATAAATATCCCTCGAGTTATCTAAGTGATACGTGATCCGAATCAACTAACTCACATCCAATCATCACGTGAGATGGGGTAGTCATCAATGGTGAACATCTCTATGTTGATCATATCTACTATATGACTCACGTTCGACCTTTTGGTCTCTAGTGTTCCGAGACCATGTCTCTACATGCTAGGCTCGTAAAGTTTAACCCAAGTATTATGCATGTACAAAACTGTCTTACACGCGTTGTATGTGAACGTAGAGTCTATCACACCCGATCATCATGTGGTGCTTCGAAACGACGAACTTTAGCAACGGCGCATACTTGGGGAGAACACTTTTATTTTGAAATTTAGTGAAGGGATCATTTTATAATGCTACCACTGTTCTAAGTAAAATAAGATGCATAAAAGATAAACATCACATGCAATCAAAATATGTGACATGATATGGTCATCATCATCTTGTGCCTTTGATCTCCATCTCTAAAGCATCGCCATGATCTCCATCGTCATCGGCTCGACACCTTGATCTCCATCATTGTGTCATGGTTTCTCGCCAACTATTCCTTCTACAACTATTGCCAACGCATATCAATAAAGTAAATCAATCACATGGCATTTGCATTTCATACAATAAAGAGACAACCATAAGGCTCCTGCCGGTTGCCGATAACATAAAAAACATGATCATCGCATACAACAACGTATATCACATCATGTCTTGACCATATCAAATCACAACATGCCCTGCAAAAACAAGTTAGTCGTTCTCCACTTATTCGTTGCAAGTTTTATGTGGCTGCTACGAGCTTCTAGCAAGAACTGTTCTTACCTACGGCAAAAACCACAATGGTGATTTTTCAAGTTTGCTGGTTTAACCTTCTTCAAGGACCGGCCGCAGTCAAATTTGATTCAACTAAATTAGGAGAAACAGACACCTACCAGCCAAGGTTGTCAGAATCGTGATTTTGAATCGGATCGGAGCTCTGATGATAGGATCGCAAATCATAGAATCTTCACTATCAGGATCGCAAAAACGTAGATTCTATGAACTAAAATCGTAGAATCAGAGGGGTTAGTTTGGATCGTAAAGTCGTAGAATCGTATAACAGAATCGCGATTCTGACAACCTTGCTACCAGCCACCTTTATGCAAACCTAGTTGCATGTCTGTCGGTGGAACCGGTCTCATGTACGTGGACATGTAAGCTTGGTCCAGTCCGCTTCATCTTACAATATCATCGAATCAAAAAAAGACGTTGGTGGTAAGCAGTATGACCATCACCACCCATAACTCTTTGTGTTCTACTCGTGCATGTCATCTATGCATAGACCTGGCTCGGATGCCACTGTTGGGAAACGTTAAATGGGAAACAAAAAAAATACCTATGCACACACATGATCTATCAAGGAGATGCGTCACAACGAGGGGGGGAGAGTGTGTCTACGTACCCTTGTAGACCGTAAGCAGAAGCGTATGACAACGCGGTTGATGTAGTCAAACTTCTTCGCGTTCCAACCGATCGAACATCGAACATACGACACTTCCGTGTTCAGCAGATTGATGACGTCCTCCTCCTTCTTGATCGAGCAAGACGGTGAGTTAGTGGATGAGTTCCGGCAACACGATGATGTGGTGATTAATACATCCATTTTGCATCATGTTTACATACTATTATTTATATTGTTTATTGCATAATAATGCTTTTTGGAGTAATTCTAATGCCTTTTCTCTCATAATATGCAAGGTATACAACAAAGGGGAGAATTCTGGCAGCTGGAAATCTGGACCTGAAAAAGCTACATCAGGCTACCTATTCTGCACAACTCCAAATGAGTTGAAACTTCTCGAGGATTTTTTATGGAATAAATAAGAAATATTGGATCAAATAAGTACCGGAGGGGGCCACCCTGGTGAGCACAAGACACCAAGGCGCGCCTGGGCCCCCAGGTGCACCCAGGTGGGTTGTGCTCATCCAGGCCCACCTCCGGTGCCCCCCTTCTGGTACATAAGTCATTTTGACATAGAAAAAAATAAAAGGAGGACTTTCAGGACGAAGCGCCGCCGTCTCGAGGCGGAAGCTGGGCAAGAGCACTTTTGCCCTCCGGCGGAGCAATTCCGCTGGGGGAATTTCCCTCTCGGAGGGGGAAATCATCGTCATCATCATCACCAACAACTCTCCCATCTTGGGGAGGGCTATCTTCATCAACATCTTCAATAGCACCAACTCATCTCAAACCCTAGTTCATCTCTTGTGTTCAATCTTTGTATCGGAACTATAGATTTGTGCTTGTGGGTGACTAGTGGTCACTACAAGGATTCAGGTCTATTGCAACAAAATTTATTGCTACAACTACGTTTTGATGCAATAAAACACAATATTACCACAAATTCTCTCATTGTGGTAATAGGTAGCATATATTGCCATAACTTAGTTTGGTCACGATAAATACTAACTTTGTTGCAATAGAGGCCTCATATTGCAACAAACTGTATCGGCGTTGCAATATGGCAGCGGTATTGCGACAAACAGATTCCGTTGCGTGAGGGCAGTCATTTTGTTGTAATAGAGACTAGGTATTTAATATGTTGATTACATATCGGTGTTGATTACATCTTGTAGTTGATTACTATATGCTTTATTTGGTGGAACATTATATGTTCAGATCCATTATGCTATTTAATACCCCTTTGATCTTGAGCATGATTATCATTTGTGAGTAGTTACTTTTGTTCTTGAGGTCACGAGAGAAATCATGTTGCAAGTAATCATGTGAACTTGATATGTGTTTGATATTTTGATGATATGTATGTTGTGATTCCCTTAGTAGTGTCACGTGAATGTAGACTACATGACACTTCACCATATTTGGGCCTAAGGGAATGCATTGTGGAGTAGTTATTAGATGATGGGTTGCGAGAGTGATAGAAGCTTAAACCCTAGTTTATGCGCTATTCCGTAAGGGACTGATTGGATCCAAAAGTTTAATGTTATGGTTAGAATTTATTCTTAATACTTTTCTTGTAGTTGCAGATGCTTGCGAGGGGTTTAATCATAAGTAGAAGGTTTGTTCAAGTAAGAACAACAACTAAGCACCGATCCACCCGCATATCAAATTATCAAAGTAGCAAACATGAATTAAGCCAACATGATGAAAGTGACTAGATGAAATTCCCGTGTACCCTCAAGAACGCTTTGCTTATCATAAGATACCATTTTGGCATGTCCTTTGCCTCAAAAGGGTTGGGCTACCTTGCTGCACTTCTGTTACTACTATCGTTACTTTCTCGTTACAAATTATCTTGCTATCAAACTACTCTATTACTTACAATTTCAGCACTTGCACACGTTACCTTACTGAAAACCGCTTGTCATTTCCTTCTGCTCCTCATTGGGTTCGACACTCTTACTTATCGAAAAGGCTACAATTGACCCCATATATTTGTGGGTCATCAAGTGTAACACCCCCAGTGTCATGCTACAGTAATCACCTGTTAATGGTGCCATGTCATCATGTCACTGTTGATAATCTTCACTTGATCCAAATCACCATTCAAATTCAAATCCAATTTAAAGTCAAAAATTCAAATTTGCCAAACATGAAAACTAAAATTTTCAAAGTGTGGAAAATAATCTTTTTTTTGAGGGTCAAGACAGTAGGAAAGGTTCCTACAGCATGTTTATATAAATCATCAAAAGAACAGTTACATGGTGATTTTTACAATGGAGTATAGTGGAAGGTGGCTATGATCAGGTTACTACCCTAAGTGAGCTACTCTAAGTAAGCTGAGGCAGACTTTGTAGAAAGGAAGAGACAACATGTCTCTTGTCACTAGGTAGTCTGTATCTTATGTTACCAAAGTCTTCCTCGAATCTATTGTACCAAGAGCGAATGGATGGCGTCACATGTCTAAAATAATTGTTATTGCGCTCCTTCCAAAGGCTCCACGCAGCAGTGAGGAACACCTCCATGATCATCTTGCATGGGTTTTGTCTTTTCAGGGTTTCTAGCAGTCGCAATCTATCTCCTTGTGCATTCCACGAAATACCTAGTATGCGCCAACATTCCTTGCTGAAAGTGCACTGAAAGAAGAGATGCTCCACCGTTTCTTTGATGTGATCCCCGCATAGCAGGCAGTCAAAGTTATTACCAATATTATAGTGCCGTCTCTTGACCATGTTCCTCGTGTTGAGCCGATCTGAAAGTAAGAACCAGCCAAAAACTTTGATTTTGGGTATGCAAGAAGTCTTCCAGAGCCACTTGAAAGCCACGTGAGCAATCACCTCACGAAACACAAACTGATAGTAGGTTGTGGTTTTAAATTCCGAGGATCCCCAACAATAGGACCAAACATCGTCGTGATCTTCCAAGTTCACTACAGCCATGTCGCGTTGCAAGAGTTTGAGTTCATCATGAGCTTGCACCGAGAGCGGAAGATGGAAGGTTTCAGTAAGGGTTGGGGCTGTCAAAAAACCTTGCACAGAGACGTCCTCATTAATAGCATATGAGAAAGCGCGGGGATACCGTTCTGCCAAGATGGATTGATTCCAGTTATCTTTCCAGAAAAGGACCGAGGCGCCACGATTGATTTGCACGTTAGAAATACCACGGAAGGTTGGCATAAGATTAGCCAGGTCTCGCCACCAAAATGAGCCACAATTCTCCGAGGCATGTGGTATAGAGTCAGTATAGTAGGTTTCCCAGATGAGCCTAACCCATGGAACATCCATTCTGTTATAAAACTTATGTAGGAATTTGAGCAAGAGTGCGTCATTTTGAATTTTGAGATCAAGGACACCCAAGCCCCCACTCTTTTTGGGTCGGCACACCATGTCCCATGCAGCTAATGAGGCATGTTTGTCACCATCAGCCGTGCGTTTGTTCCATAGACAGTGTCTGCGGATTTTGTCAAGCTGAGCAAGGATCTTTGGTGGTAGACGAAGCGTTCCCATGGGATAAATAGACATCGAGGTGATGAGTGAGTTTACCAATGCTAACTTGCCCGCATAGGACATCAAGGACATCGCAGCAGTGATCCTCCTTTCAGCTTTGCAGACGAATGGCGTCAAATCGAGAACAGAGGGTCTGGTGGTTCCAAGCGGCAAACCGAGATAGGTAAAGGGCATACTGGCCTGTGTGCATCCCAAGAGGGTGGCTAGGTCATTGCACATGTTTGTTGGCGTATTAATTGACACAAGCGTGGATTTATGAAAGTTGATCTTTAGGCCAATAGAGATTGCATAGTCCTGAAGGATTGATTTAATCATAGCTGCTTGTTCCATGCAGGCCGGGAGGACAATGATTGTGTCGTCAGCGTATTGGATGACTGGATATTCAGCGTCACCAGTAGGAGGGATGGGATGCGTGATCAAGTCTTGATGGAGCGCTGCATTGATAGCGCTTTGAAGTAAATCAGCAGCAAGGACAAATAGTAGGGGGGACATCGGATCACCTTGACGTACGCCGCATTTGCATAAAAACTGTCGCCCGGGTACCCCATTTAGTAATACAGAAGATTTGCCCGTCGAAAAAATGCTCTCCATCCAAGCCAGCCATTTGGGCGGGAAACCCATACTTTCCATAATTAAGAGCATAGCAGAGTGCTCGATCGTATCAAACGCCTTTGCAAAATCTAGTTTGAGAAGAACTATTTCCCGTTTGGAAGCCTGACATTGATGTATATATTCGAAAGCCCAGGCAAGGCAGTCATGAATCGATCTGCCACGAAGAAAGCCATACTGATTGCGGTGAACCAAACGGAGTATGATTTTTTGGAGTCTATTGGCCAGAATTTTAGTGATCATCTTCAAACAGCAATTAAGCAGCGTGATCGGACGAAAGTCATTAACACAACCAGGCGAATTAACCTTGGGGATCAGAGTGATAAACCCTGCATTAATGCTTTCCAGGTTAAGGCCTCCTTGATGGAACTCAGCACAAAGAAGATAGAAGTCATTTTTAATTATTGGCCAACATGCTTTTAAGAAAGCTCCATTAAAGCTATCAGGGCCAGGGGCCCGATCCGGTGGCATTGCAGAAACCGCCTCATCAATCTCTTTGTGCGTGAAAGGAGTAATGAGGTCCGAGAAATCCACCTCCTTCTTCAATAGGTTGTCTAAGTTGAATTTCATAGGCTGAGGATTCGCTTGGCCCAATCGTTCTTTGAATGCATCAAATAAAATAGACTCTTTGCCCTCATGATCAGTGACCTCCATTCCGTCAAATGTTTTGAGCGAATTGATGCAGTTTCGTCGAAAGCGCTCGGTGGCAATGGTTTGGAAGAACTTGGAATTTTCATCACCGAACCGTATCCATCGAATTGTGCACCTCTTTTTCCAGTAATCTTTTTGATGTTGCAGCAGCCGAAGCAAGTGACTTTTGAGAATGCGGCGAAAATTTCTCTCTGGTGTGGTCAGGGTCCGGCTATCCTCGATATTATCAAGTTCCAATAGAGCTTTATTGGTATTTTCAATGGCTATCTTAAGACGAGAGATTTTCTTACTCCATTGTTTGAGAGCATGTCGAACAGCCTTGAGCTTCTGCCCAATCTTTGCCGCACAATTATGGTTCTTATTGAATCGAATAGGCTTGTTCCATGCCTGCTCAACAATTTCCATGAACCCTGGATGAGCAAGCCAAAAGGTTTCGAACCTGAAGAGTTTGCTTTTTGGAATTGTAGTTTGAATGACCACAGAGCAAGGAGTGTGATCAGATACCGGTTTGCCCAGAGGATTAACCATGGTGTTGGGAAAAGTAGTGGTCCAATTCAGCGTGGTAAAAAACCAATCAAGCTGCTCAAGGAGTGGTTGTATTTGCATATTCGACCAAGTGTAAGCACGTCCCTTGATGGGTATTTCAGTTAAGTTTTGTTCCCTAATAAAGTCATTGAAAGTGAACATGTCCTGGACATTTGCACCTGGCTTGTTTCTGTTGTCGGGTGAACGAATGTAGTTGAAGTCGCCTAGCAGTAACCAATCTTCAGTGGAGGGTATATTGAGATCGAAAAGCCATTGTGTAAACGTGGTCCGATGCTCACCCTGACAAGGGCCATATATATTAACAAGCTTCCAACAGTGATTGGATTGAGTGGAGGTGAATTCAACACCTAACGCAAACTGTTCAGATAAAAAGACCCGGCCCGAGAAAATACTACTATTCCATACCATTATAATTCCGCCCGATGCGCCTTGAGAAGGGATGTATGCGAACTGATCAAAACGACGCGGGAAAATAGATTTCAAGACAGCAGCGTCAAATGAGGGCATTTTAGATTCTTGCAAACAAACGACCGCGCAGCCACTAGTATTGATCGCATTACCAAGCGCTAAATGTTTATCCGGCGCATTGAGACCACGTACATTCCAACATAGTACGTTCCAGTTACGCAAAAGCATTGGAAAGATATGAAAGGTTCAGTAGTGATAAAAGCAAAGAGAAATAAAGCCCAACTACTCTTCAGAAAAGGCCGAAGTAGAAAGCTCTGCAGCAGGTATCGCGCAAAGATTGACACCAATAGCCTGCATAGTGGGAATGGGAGTGGGCGGAGGAGCTGCAGCCTCATCAACTTCAGTAGTAGCTATCTCAGGCGGTGAATCATCTTCTGAAATACGCTCCGAGGCTCCAATATCAGCAGCAGAAGGGATATGACGCGGCTTGACTTTTGACTTGGCAATACGAACTTCAGAAGTTTGAGGAACCCTAAATCCATCATATTTGTTGTTCCTATTGCTGCGTCGCAGAGTGGAGGTATCAACAGGAGCTTGCATCTTACCCTTGCGTTTCTTCTGAATCTGAGCAACATTAACCAAATCTCCCTGATCAGGGTCTGTCATTGTCATTGAAGTACCTGAAATTTCCGACAGAGCTGGAGTGGGGAGGACCTCAGAAGGTTCTGAAATAACCATGTGATCAACCTGCTGTTCTCCCACAGACAAGCTTGAATCCTCAGCGGAGGCAGACGGCTCCCAAGTGAGAAGCAGAGGCGGTGTGACCAAAGGAGCACGTGCATAAAGCTGATCATCCACATTGGAGGGAGACTGGGACAGAGCAGGCAAAAGTGGCGCAGTCATGACTATATCAGAGACAGGTTCCAGCTGTGGAACCACCTGAGAGAATTGAATGTTCCCCCCAGACAGAGAAACTTGGATTTCCACCTGGAGAGATCTTTGCTGCATTCCTAAACCAGAGCGCCACGGACCAAAGGATGCCATCATCGGACGGAGGTCTGAGAAGATGGCACTGTTAAGCTGCTGACGTGGGATAGTGTTTTCCAACAGTAAAGCCATGAGTGCATCCCCTTGAGCCGAGAGACCAAAACGCAGGCCATGACTATGGAGTTCAACTGAGATTGTGATCGAGTCCTCCACGAGAGGAGCAGTAGGAACCACATCAGACATCTGACCTGGAAGTACTAGAAGATCGAAAACAGTGCTGTCCGAGTCCGTTTCAGTCTCCTCAGATGAAGTGATGGAATCATGCCACGCCTGTAGAGCATTGTCAGAGATATTATTATCAGGCACAATACCATCTTGTACTTGCAGTCCTTGTGCGGCAAGCCATGCTTGAAAGTTCATGAGATAAGGTGGCAACTGGGGCAAAGGGGGAGCAGCTAGTGCAGGCCATGCACCCCACCCTGCATTGTCATGATTCTGTGGCCCAGCTTGGTCTTCTTGATCGCCATTGGGAGGCGCAGCATTCTGCACAAACCAATTGTGCACCTGCTATTGGTATAGCTGTTCAGCAGTCAGTTCCGGTCCAAATTGAGGATGCGGGATGCCATCGGGTGGTGGCTGTTCCTCCCCTGCAGGCAGCACTTCAGGCAGCAGACCATTCCAATCATTGCTGCGGAGGATAGTGATCTGCACAGTCTAGCAATCACGCGCCCCCCTAGCTGCCAAACAACGAAGCTTTTGGGCACCAGATTCAGACGCAGAACTCGAGCTTTGAGCAGTATGTAGCGGCGATCTTGGCGGGGGTTATACCAAGAAACCAGAGCACCGAAACCACCAAGCGATTTATTTATATAATAGTCCGTCTGGTAATCGTAGGGAAAACCAAAGTACATTAACCAGATCTCAGGACCAAAGGTGGTGGTGCGACGATTAAGAGCTTCATTGTGAGGGATGAAAGTTATGAGCAGATCTTCATCCTCCAACTCTAATGGAGTGGCAACCGCAGTATCACGGAGAAAAGCATCCGGAAATCCAAATATACCTATCCCGAGCGGATGGTCGCTAACTTCAGTAGTGAAAAGCTGGGCTTCATGAAGCAAACCTCGGATGGCATGGCGGATGGTGGCGCGGCGATGCAGAGGAACATAGTGACTGGTCTCCGCAATGGCCAGAAAGTCATGGTTGAGCGGCGGAATGGGCCCGACCACCATGCCACTGCGAACGACACGGTCCGCCGGGCCTTGCTCAACGGCGAAACCAGGCGGAAGGAACGACACCGGATTGAGGGGATAGTTCGCCATGGTGGTCGCGCATGTGGAGGGTGACTGAGGTGACTGGGGTGGCAAGGGTGGCGAATGACTGGGACGGGGCGGTGTCGCTTGGGGAAACCGAGGAGAAGCGGAAGCGTGAGGGGTATTTTTGGTAGGTTGAGGATTTTTGAGAATCCATTGCCATCTCTCACGCCATCGCTTCAAACGACAAGATTTCTCTACATGTCCATAATGACTACAAACCATGCATCGCCTGGTCAATGTATGAGTACGTATTTTCACAGGATCGACCAAAGCAACGGAAACAGTGGGGAGATTGATATTATGAGGTTTGACGGCATCAGTCTGTCTAATTCGTTGCCATGTACACCGAGTCGGGCAATTAATTACCTTGTGATCAGGTGCAGAGCACTTAATGCAAATCAACCTAGCCGGGCATTGAATCTTTGGGTGCCCCCATTGTAGGCAACGAGCACACAAAACCGCCCAATTGTTAGTAAGAGTAGTAATTTCCTCCTCAGAATAGGAAGCTTGGGCGAGATCAGCCTTATCTTGGGCCGAAAGTGTAGGGGGCCAAGTGGAATGGGCCGGCGCATATTTGAACGCCAAATTAAGGAAGCACCGCGGCAGTGTCGGATAAGGAACATTAATAGGGCATTTAAACCCACCCAAATTGAGACATGCCTGATTACGTACCTCCTCCAATTTCGCTTCCCGAAGATATTTCATCATCAATGTGATTCTCGGGGACTCCGGAATTATGGGTTGCGCCACCTGATTTGCCAAAAAAGTTCCAAATTGAATCTGAGGGCCATTTGCGTTCTTCGTGATGCATGAGGATGAAGAAGCTTCTTGAGCATTTTTGTTGGAAAAAACCATATGATCAATAGGCTTCAAAGAGAAATTGCCAGACTCATGAAAAGGAACAGACCCAGATGGATGTGAGCGCAGAAATGCCAAATCCGATTTGATAGCCATTGGGTGTCGAGCTGTTACTTCTGTTAATTCCTCATCAGCATGCCAAGTTTCCTTAGACATATAAACCCGGGTAGAATCACTCTTGAACAGATGAAAATGACAAACAAAGTCCGGCCAAACACGGTCCTTAAGACCGTAAATGAAATGTCCCACTTTATTATTGGCAACCGAAAATCGGAACACGCGAGGATTGATCTTATGCACTCGAAATCCAGCACTAATGCCACCAATGCAGCACTGAAGGGCAAGACCCACAGATTCTTCATGAAGAGAGAAAGAAGCCGAAGAGAAGGAGACAACCAGGAAGAATTCCTTGTCGCCTCGGGAGGGAGAAAAGTGCACCGTAGAACCAAATTTCCTTCTCACCTAATCGGCTAGGGCTAAGCCAGGGGCAAAATCCCAGTGCAAGAGGCCGTCCATCTCGAATTACCTTAGAGATCGCCATGAGTTTGGGTGGAGCAGGTGGGAGAGGAGAGGAGAGGTTGGTGGGAGGCCATGGGATTTGTTGCTAGTAGTGTTGATTCTGGAAAATAATCTTTGGTTATTTATCATGTTGGAACCAACCTCTTTTGGAATTCCCAAATTTGTCCCTGGGAATTTATTATCTGGTCCAACAGTATTTAAGATGTCCTTTTCATTTTCTAAAATGCTTGGACAACTCCTGATGGCCCCAAACTTTTTCTTGCAGTGCCCAATAATTGTTTAAAATTATTTTGGCCAGTGGCATATTTTTGCAAAGTCAATTGTGGCTAAAAAGAAAAAGAAAAGTTGTTTAAAAAACGGGGGGAAAAGGAAACCCCCCTGCCCCTGGGCCTAAGGCCGCAGAGACAGGCCCAGCCTGGCCGGCCTAGCTCCCGGAAGCGCGCCCCCCTCCTATTCCTCCGACTGGGTGCCTCGGCGCCACCCGACCATCTCACCGGCCTCGCCGGGAGAGGATAAGGCCCCGACGCCTCGGGCTCCCCTCTCCCCTCCCACTTGTACTTCCTCCCCTACTCGCGCAAGTCCCTATCCCCTCTCCCCGCTCACTTCGTCGCCTCGCCTCCTTCTCAGATCCACCCCTCAGATGCATCTGCCTCCGCGCATCGTCGTCCTCGCGGTCCCCGTCGCCTCCGAGCCGAGCCATCATGCCGTAGCGCTCCGCCGCGAAGAGCTGCGTCGTCTAGTGCCCCTCGTTGGAGCCGGAGAGCTCCACAATGAGCGAAACTAGCCGTCCCCTTCCGCACTGTCGCCGGCGAACTTCGTCATCTCCGACGACTGTTGCTGCTGCTACTAACCTTCCAAGGGCTTTACGTAGCCGCCCGATGAGCCTCGCCTCTCTCCCCTCTGTCTTCCCGCCATTGCTGTGCCCGTAGGTGACGTTCCCCACATGTCCGAGCTCGCCTCCGCCGAGCTCGTCGCCGGGCATGTTCCAGTGACCGAACACCCGCGCAAGCATATTCATCATGCTCGCCTGCACGCGTAGATGCCGTAGGTGCTCAGCACCACTTGTATTGCTCGCTGTTGAGCCGTTTGCGAGCTTGCCGTGCCTCGGGTCTTCGCCGTCCATGTCACCGGCGACGGCTGCGGCCACTCCTCGCCCGGGCCACCACCGCAGAACGATGCGGCTTCATCCGCTCGATCGATTGAGCTAGGACACAAGCCCGGAGACGCCCTGTAGCTGAATCCCGACCACCCCCCGAGCCGCCCCGCCGCTGTTTTGGTCACCGGCGGCGAAACCCTCGACCCAGCTGACGTGGACAGGCCTACGGCCTCCCCAGTGATGCTGCCAATGGGCCCCGCTGGCCCCATTAACTGGATTGACCAGTCAACGCGCTGACATGACAGCCCCGTGTCTCTAACATGCGGGCCCTGCCGCCCAGTTAATTAGCTAAAATGTTTAGTAAATGAAAAATAATTAGTTAACTAAATGAGACACTGACAAGGGGGGCCCACCCTCTAATTAACCCTCTATAAGTCTAAATTAACACTGTTAAAGTCACAGAGGCTGACATGTGGGTCCCGCTGGACCCACATGTCAGGTTTGACCAGCCGCTGTTGACTTGCTGATGTCAGCATGGCGTCATGCTGACGTCATATTCCTTTTCTGTTAATATGAATAATTCTAGAATATGGTTTAATCTTTGAAAAATCATAGAATTTAAACCGTAACTCCAATGAAAATGTTTTCTATATGAAAGTTGCTCAGAAAAATCCAACGAATCCAATAACGCGGTATGTTCATCTGTCACATGCCCCTAGCATGCTTAACATGGAACATTCCCCCTCTGGTCATCTGTCTGACACAGGTCCGGAACCGGGAAAACATTCCTGGTTGAATTCCCCCTTCACTTTATCGTGCAGCCATACGTTAGGTCACACCCGGCACAACATATTACCACGTTATGCCTTGTGATGCATTGTTTGCTCTGTATTTACTGTTTCTTCCCCCTCTTCTCTCCGGTAGACCCCGAGATTGATGCTGCCCCTATGATCGACTACGTCGACGATGACCCCTCCTTGCCAAAGCAACCAGGCAAGCCCCCCTTTGATCATCCCTATATCGCCCATTCCATTCTCTCATGCTTGCATTAGATTTTGCTACTATTATTATTTGCTCCTATTCTGATGCATAGCCTATTTATTGTAACCTGTTGTTGTTACTTACCTGCTTATCCTAAACTGTTTAGTATAGGTTGAGTAGTGATCCATCAGTGACCCCCACCTTGTCCTTGTTGCCCCTGCTTCATCATCGATGACCCGATCAACGAGATCGAAGACCAGGCCCCGGCACCGCACATCACTTTCCCCTTAGTTGCTCGACACTGCTGGGTTACTATCGTGTGCCGAGGGTGAGACCTCTACAGCACTTCTGATGTTAACCCTGTAGTGTAGCTATTTGGTCGTGCTCATCGAGGGTGATTCCGCCTTAACCACTTCCGATACGACTCTGTCGTGCAACCCCTCAAGTGTGAACCTCGGGGGTGATTCTTCTTACGTTCACCTTGATGATTACATCGAGTGAAATTCACCGGGGGTGATTCCTCGGGTTTTCCCCTTGATGTTTGGACACACGGTTACTATGTCTTTACACTGAACCATGTTACTAAAGATGGGTGGACCCTGAGGGGTGCCCGCGTGAGCATAATTGCGAGTGATGAGGAGTCGGGTTGACCTGGAAGGTGCCCGTGAGATAATTATGAGGCGTGGTCGGGCATTCTTAGCCCTTGCCGCAAGTCCTCGAGATGGAGCAACGGGGTCACATCTTTCGTGAGTCTCTGCTTGTTACCGCGCGTTCCTAATCCACTACGATTTGGATATTTGATCCGAGGGGCCTCTGGCCTGATAGCACTAACCATCACGTGGGCAAAGTATGGGCGTTCTACGTCGTATACATCAGCCGAAGCTTAATAGACGTCAGCGACTGAGTGGCGCACGCCGGGTTGGACTGCGTAAGCACCTACCTTTTTTTAAGGAGGTAGCTAGGTCTACTCACCGGCCGCCCACGCAATGTGCAGGAGTTCCCGGGGAGATGGCCCATGACCCCTGGGGGCATAGGTTTAGTCCGGCGTGCTGACCTCTCTATTAAGCCTAGGTCGGGTTGTGGCGTATTGTTTGGCTGAGGCCGGGCATGACCCAGGAAAGTGTGTCCGGCCGGAGTTAATCGAGTGTGGTGGGTAAGTTGGTGCACCCCTGCAGGGAAGAAAACATCTATCGATAGCCTATCCTACGGTAACGGACACTCGGAGTTGTATCCCGATCGATACAACTAGAACTGGATACTTGTGATGAGAATTGGATGGTGATGAGAATTGAATTGTGATGATAATTGGATAGTATGGCTCTGGGATTGCTTTCTCGCAGGGAGTCGAAAAAGGATCTCTGGCCGAGGTTGATAACACTACTACTACTTTACCTTATGCTACTCTACTCCCTCATGTTTGCTGCAAGATGGTGGTTTCCAGAAGATGCTAGCCTTCGATAGGACTAGGCCTTCTCTCTATTCTGGCATTTCTGTAGCCCAGTCCACATATACAACCTTTCTTTGATAATGTTGCATATGTAGTGTAGATCCTTGCTTGCGAGTACTTTGGATGAGTACTCACGGTTGCTTTGCTACCCCTTTTCCCCCTTCTTTCTTCTTTCTGGTTGTTGCAACCAGATGGTGGAGTCCAGGAGCCAGATGCCACCTTTGACGACTGCTACTACACCGAGGGCGTCTACTACCACGTGACGGAGACCGCCGATGACCAGGAGTAGTTAGGAGGCTCCCAGGCAAGAGGCCTTGCCTTTCCGATCAATGTTGCTTTTGTGCTAGCCTTCTTAAGGCAAACTTGTCTAACTTATGTCTGTACTTAGATATTGTTGCTTCTGCTGACTCTTGTGTATTCGAGCTTATGTATTCGAGCCCTCGAGGCCCCTGGCTTGTAATATAAAGCTTGTATTATTTTAATTTGTGTCTAGAGTTGTGTTGTGATATCTTCCTGTGAGTCCTTGATCTTGATCGTACACATTTGCGTATATGATTAGTGTACGATTGAATCGAGGGTGTCACAAGTTGGTATCAGAGCCGACTGCCTGTAGGTAGCCCCCTTTTCAACTCCTTGGCCGAAGTTGAGTCTAGTCGTCCAAAACTGTTTTACTAACTTGGTTGTGTGGCTTACGGGCCCACGTCGCCATTGGGTGGTATTAGTATCTTTTATTCCTCGTCTATACTCTGGGATTCTGATCTCTCTTCTATTCGGGTTAAAGATTTTACTAACTCTGGCATTAGGTTCTCGTAATCACTTCATCCCGGAGAGCCCCTTCACTACAAATGGTCGCTTGCTTCGCCACAAGATTCTGCAGATACTCCTCGATGTTTTCCGAGACCCTGTGCCCACTGCTTTCCAGATCCTGACCATCGATAATCCCCATGAATAACATCCATGCCATTTGTACCTTCATCCCCAGTTGATCATATGCTTTCCAAAAATTCTTCAAAATGCTATTCGATCTCCCGAATATCCTCTGCAGCCTATTGCTCCCGAAAGTCTTGTCAACCTGCTTTATGGATACATCCATATGTATCGCAATATTCATTGCATTCCTTGTCACTGCCTTTCCGAGTTTATTGATTCAATATGAATAAGAATAATCCCGATCATCCATTGATTCTTAGAATTCATCTTTCTGGCTCAGACATCATTTTGAACATGAGCTGGTTCTCGACCAGTCCATTTGTCATCGATTGTGCCCCTAGGTCTATTCTACTTATCCATCCTTGATCAGAGCGTCTGCTTCTGATCACCCGAATTGGAAATCATAATTCCTTTGCATTTAAGCTTTGGAATTATCAGATATTTCCAAAGTCCGATGCTTCTGCATTATTTCTTCTTCTGATTGAATATCGATACTCACATCAGCTCCGTTGTGGATCGCCGGATCCATTATTGGATTAACATCCGACAGTGTCCTTCATATTCAAAGAACCTCATGAAGTTCTTTCCCAAATACATAATGCCTTTGGTAATTGTATCCTCTCCTTTTTTTTACCCATGCTCTGCTTTCGAGCTTGTGTTGTTTACTTCTGAAGTTTGTGGATTAGGTTCCTAAGATGCCCCTATGGGTTGAACCTATGCCTCCCATAATCCGTTTGAACCCGAGAGTTTTAACGAGTCTTACTCTTCTGGTGTTTTGCCAGATAAAATTTCAACACTACAAATTCTTCAAAATCGAGAAGTGAATGAAAATTTGTGTATTGGAGAAGTGGGAGTTGACCTTGGACCTTGCGTTCATGCCCATGGACACGATGCCGATCTTATCATGGAAGCTTCTCGTAAAAATAATTACCCCCTTGGTATAAGTTCATCTTATATCTGAGATTTGGTTTTCTGTAATCGTGGTTCCGACCATATTGATATTCTTTGATTCCTTTTCTCGGACAAGTTAAAGCACTTGTCTTCTGCAGACCAATGCATCTCTGCAACCTCTATTTTGATCTACCTCGAGTATTGCCCCCTGTTATCTTGAGGATATTGTGTCATTGCACTACCTCCTATGAATTCTCATTGGAATGATACTCCATCACATCATTCATAGCCTGATCGGCTATATCATTATCGAGCTATTTTTTAACTGTGCTACCCGGTCCTTCTTCCCGAAGCACAACTCATGATGACGAGCTAAGCTTGCGTCGATCTTCTGCATCCTATCATTTCATCTCGAACAATAAGTTTGATTTCGAGCTTGTGTCGAATCTGTGGTTCTCATAGCCTTTCACTTCATCCTTCCTTTTGCATAATGTCGTCGCTGCTCGATGGCATCTTCTTAGAGTTTCTCAACAAAATTTGTCGTGATCACCGTCAACACTTTGGATTCTTCAGAGATGTCAATCAAATTCATGGTGATAAATACCATCCTTGCCCCTCGATGATTTGTGTTATCATCGACAACATTCTTGCCTTCACCAACACAAACTTGTTCATATAATTTTGGAAATACATCCTTTTTGACATGCCGACGGATTGTTGCTGAGCCCGTCGGCCACAACCTCATCTTTTCCTTGCTGAAATTGTATGACTTATTTTCTAAGTTGTTTCCGATGGATCCTTTGTGTATCTGAAGTATGACATTTCCCTGATGACCATGTCAACACTATCTCGAAGCATGTGTGTGGTACTCCGATCATCAACAAGAACATTTGGGAGCGCAATGCTGACTGTTCTTGATCATTTATCCAAACACCGTTGTATGGGTAAACCTCATAAATTCCTTGCCCCTTTGTCTAAATGGTTTAATACTTGGAGCCCTATCATGCTCTGCCTTTCCATGGGAAAGTTATACCCTAATACTTGGGTATAAACACCTTTCGTCTGATTATCATAATAATCACATTTTCCTTTCCATTATTTTGTTTCACCTTTCTTGTGATCTAACTTGTTTGAGCAGTGATAATTCCATCCTTATGTAAACACCTCGGTGTACAAACTCTGTCAGTAAGACCTTGTTACTATTGTTGATGACATTCCGGTAACCACCGATGGACGAGAACTTTGCCTATTGGTCCGCCTCATCTTGCGAGCAGGAGAATGGTTCTCTTCGTCCCTCACCCTTGGTACCAACATTGTTGCCAACATAATTGATGATCTATGCTCTGACCTGCCTTGCTATCATGACCGTGCAAAATGCTAGCGCCCTTCCTGCTTTCAACCCACATGGTGGGCCCATAACCCACAGTTCCATAGGATCGAAACCTGACTCTCATGTTTATCCTTTATTCCGAAGTATCATTTGCTCTTGGCTTTGTGCGTTGTCATGAGCCACCGTCCGAGAGATGATCTTTTCCCGATGCTCTGAACCCCTTTCTCACACTCTGTCCAGGTATCGATCGTTTGTCCATTCGCTTGAAACTTCCTATTGTACCTTCATACTTTGCTCTTGATGTTTTATTAACTTTCAACTCGAGAGATACTTCCGCCTCATTCCCTGAGTTATTCACCAGATAATTAACCCTATAAGGGTCAGTTCTCCTGAAGTTACTCTTTAC
This sequence comes from Triticum timopheevii, assembly GCA_963921465.1. NCBI lineage: Eukaryota > Viridiplantae > Streptophyta > Magnoliopsida > Poales > Poaceae > Triticum > Triticum timopheevii. The sequence goes on from OY997272.1 coordinate 503,199,877, forward strand.
TTCCGCACTTAAATCTCGGGACGAGATTTCTTGTAGTGGAGGAGATATGTAACACCCCCAGTGTCATGCTACAGTAATCACCTGTTAATGGTGCCATCTCATCATGTCACTGTTGATAATCTTCACTTGATCCAAATCACCATTCAAATTCAAATCCAATTTAAAGTCAAAATTCAAATTTGCCAAACATGAAAACTAAAATGTTCAAAGTGCGGAAAATAATCTTTGGTTATTTATCATGTTGGAACCAACCTCTTTTGGAATTCCCAAATTTGTCCCTGGGAATTTATTATCTGGTCCAGCAGTATTTAAGATGTCCTTTTCATTTTCTAAAATGCTTGGACAACTCCTGATGGCCCCAAACTTTTTCTTGCAGTGCCCAATAATTGTTTAAAATTATTTTGGCCAGTGGCATATTTTTGCAAAGTCAATTGTGGCTAAAAAGAAAAAGAAAAGTTGTTTAAAAAAAGGGGGAAAAGGAAACCCCCCTGCCCCTGGGCCAAAGGCCGCAGAGACAGGCCCAGCCTGGCTGGCCTAGCTCCCCAAAGCGCGCCCCCTCCTGTTCCTCCGACCGGGCACCTCGGCGCCACCCGACCACCTCACCGGCCTTGCCGAGAGAGGATAAGGCCTCGACGCCTTGGGCTCCCCTCTCCCCTCCCACTTGCCCTGCCTCCCCCACTCGCGCCAGTCCCTATCCCCTCTCCCCGCTCGCTCCTTTGCCTCACCTCCTTCTCAGATCCACTACCCGAACGCATCTGCCGCCGCACGTCGTCGTCCTCGCGGTCCCCGTCGCCTCCGAGCCGAGCCATCATGCCGTAGCGCTCCGCCGCGAAGAGCTGCGTCGTCTAGTGCCCCTCGTTGGAGCCGGAGAGCTCCACAATGAGCGAAACTAGCCGTCCCCTTCCGCCACTGTCGCCGGCAAACTTCGTCATCTCCGACGACTGTTGCTGCTGCTACTAACCTTCCAAGGGCTTTACGTAGCCGCCCGATGAGCCTCGCCTCTCTCCCCTCTGTCTTCCCACCATTGCCGTGCCCGTAGGTGACGTCCCCACATGTCCGAGCTCGCCTCCGCCGAGCTTGTTGCCGGGCATGTTCCGGTGACTGAACACCCGCGCAAGCGTGTCCATCATGCTCGCCTGCACGCGTAGACGCCGTAGGTGCTCAGCACCACTTGTATTGCTCGCTGTTGCGCCATTTGCGAACTTGTCGTGCCTCGGGTCTCCGCCTTCCATGTCGCTGGCGACAGCTCCGGCCACTCCCCGCCCGGGCCACCACCGCAGAACGATGCGGCTTCATCCGCTCGATCGATCGAGCTAGGACACGAGCCCGGAGACGCCCTGTAGCTGAATCCCGACCACCTCCCGAGCCGCCCCGCCGCTGTTTTGGTCACCGGCGATGAAACCCCCGACCCAGCCGACGTGGACAGGCCTGGGGCCACCATAGTGACGCTGCCAGTGGGCCCCACTGGCCCCATTAACTGGTTTGACCAGTCAATGCGCTGATGTGGCAGCGCCGTGTCTCTGACATGCGGGCCCTGCCGCTCAGTTAATTAGCTAAAATGTTTAGTAAATGAAAAATAATTAGTTAACTAAATGAGACACTGACAAGGGGGGCCCACCCTCTAATTAACCCTCTGTTAGTCTAAATTAACACTGTTAAAGTCACAGAGGCTGACATGTGGGTCCCACTGGACCCACATGTCAGGTTTGACCTGTACAACCGTTGTTGACTTGCTGATGTCAGCATGGCGTCATGCTGACGTCATATTCCTTTTCTGTTAATATGAATAATTCTAGAATATGGTTTAATCTTTGAAAAATCATAGAATTTAAACCGTAACTCCGATGAAAATGTTTTCTATATGAAAGTTGCTCAGAAAAATCCAACGAATCCGATTACGCGGTCTGTTCATCTGTCACATGCCCATAGCATGCTGAACATGGAACATTCCCCCTCCGGTCATCTGTCTGACACAGGTCCGGAACCGGGAAAACATTCCCAGTTGAATTCCCCCTTCACTTTATTGTGTAGCCATACGTTAGGTCACACCCGGCACAACATATTGCCACGTTATGCCTTGTGATGCATTGTTTGCTCTATATTTACTGTTTCTTCCCCCTCTTCTCTCCGGTAGACCCCGAGATTGATGCTGCCCCTATGATCGACTATGTTGATGACGACCCCTCCTTGCCAAAGCAACCAGGCAAGCCCCCCTTTGATCATCCCGATATCGCCTATTCCATTCTCTCATGCTTGCATTAGATTTTGCTACTGTTGTTTTTTGCTCCTATTCTGATGCATAGCCTATTTATTGTAACCTGTTGTTGTTACTACCTGCTTATCCTAAACTGTTTAGTATAGGTTGAGTAGTGATCCATCAGTGACCCCCACCTGGTCCTTGTTGCCCCTGCTTCATCATCGAAGACCCGATCAACGGGATCGAAGACCAGGCCCCGGCACCTCACATCACTTTCCCCTTAGTTGCTCGACACTGCTGGGTTACTATCGAGTGCCGAGGGTGAGACCTCTACAGCACTTCTGATGTTAACTTGTAGTGTAGCTATTCGGTCGTGGTCATCGAGGGTGATTCCGCCTTAACCACTTCCGATATGACTCTGTCGTGCAACCCCTCAAGTGTGAACCTCGGGGGTGATTCCTCTTACAATCACCTTGATGATTAAATCGAGTGAAATTCACCGGGGGTGATTCCTCGGGTTTTCCCCTTGATGTTTGGACACACGGTTACTATGACTTTACACTGAACCATGTTACTAAAGACGGGTCGACCCTGAGGGGTGCCCGCGCGAGCATAATTGCGAGTGATGAGGAGTCGGGTTGACCTGGAAGGTGCCCATGAGATAATCACGAGGCGTGGCCGGGCATTCTTAGCCCTTGCCGCAAGTCCTCGAGATGGGGCAACGGGGTCACATCTTTCGTGAGTCTCTGCTTGTTACTGCGCATTCCTAATCCACTACGATTTGCATATTTGATCCGAGGGGCCTCTGGCCTGATATCACTAACCATCACGTGGGCATAGTATGGGCGTTCTGCGTCGTATACATCAGCCGAAGCTTGATAGATGCCAGCGACTGAGTGGCGCGCGCCGGGTTGGATTGCATAAGCACCTACCTTTTTTTAAGGAGGTAGCTAGGTCTGCTCACCGGCTGCCGACGCAACGTGCAGGAGTTCCCGGAGAGATGGCCCATGACCCCTGGGGGCATAGGTTTTGTCCGGCGTGCTGACCTCTCTATTAAGCCTAGGTTGGGTTGCGGCGTATTGTTTGACCGAGGCCGGGCATGACCCAGGAAAGTGTGTCTGGCCGGAGTTAATCGAGCGTGGTGGGTAAGTTGGTGCACCCCTGCAGGGAAGAAAACATCTATCGATAGCCTATCCTACGGTAACGGACACTCGGAGTTGTATCCCGATCGATACAACTAGAACTGGATACTTGTGATGAGAATTGGATGGTGATGAGAATTGAATGGTGATGATAATTGGATAGTATGGCTCTGGGATTGCTTTCTCGCAGGGAGTCGAAAAAGGATCTCTGGCCGAGGTTGATAACACTACTACTACTTTACCTTATGCTACTCTACTCCCTCCTGTTTGCTGCAAGATGGTGGTTTCCAGAAGATGCTAGCCTTCGATAGGACTAGGCCTTCTCTCTATTCTGGCATTTCTGCAGCCCAGTCCACATATACAACCTTTCTTTGATAATGTTGCATATGTAGTGTAGATCCTTGCTTGCGAGTACTTTGGATGAGTACTCACGGTTGCTTTCCTACCCCTTTTCCCCCTTCTTTCTTCTTTCTGGTTGTTGCAACCAGATGATGGAGTCAAGGAGCCAGATGCCATCTTTGATTACTGCTACTATACCAAGGGCGTCTACTACCACGTGACGGAGACCGCCGATGACCAGGAGTAGTTAGGAGGCTCCCAGGCAGGAGGCCTTGCCTTTCCGATCAATGTTGCTTTTGTGCTAGCCTTCTTAAGGCAAACTTGTCTAACTTATGTCTGTACTCAGATATTGTTGCTTCCGCTGACTCTTGTGTATTCGAACTTATGTATTCGAGCCCTCGAGGCCCCTGACTTGTAATATAAAGCTTGTATTATTTTAATTTGTGTCTAGAGTTGTGTTGTGATATCTTCCCGTGAGTCCTTGATCTTGATCGTACACATTGCGTGTATGATTAGTGTATGATTGAATCGAGGGTGTCACATCAAGCCTATTTTATGGCGCCTTTGCCGGGGAGTGAAGCGCTCTTGGTAAGTGGAAATTGGCAATGAAACATTATTACTACGTGCTGAAATTTATTGTCACTTGCTACTATGGAAAACAATCCTTTGAGGGGTTTGTTAGGGATATCTTGACCTCGACCGGAACCACAATTAGTTGCCCCTCAACCTGCTGCACCTACTGAAAATATTGAATATGAAATTCCTTCGGGTATGGTAGAACAACTGCTAGCTAATCCTTATGAAGGAGATGGAACAGAACATCCTGGTATGCACTTGATATATGTGGATGAAATTTGTGGATTGTTTAAGCTTGCCGGTTTGTCCTGAGATGAAGCTAAGAAGAAGGTTTTCCCTTTATCTTTGAAGGTAAAAGCATTGAAATGGTATAGGCTATGTGATTATATTGGATCTTGGAACTAGAATCAGTTGAAATTGGAATTCCATGAAAACAATTATCATATGCATCTAGTTCATCATGATTGGAATTATATATAGAGTTTTTGCCCTTGTGAAGGAGAAATTATTGCTCTAGCTTGGGAGAGTCTTAAGTCAATGTTATATTCATGCCCCAATCATGAGCTCTCGAGAGAAATTATTATTCAGAATTTTTATGCTCGGCTTTCTCGTAATGATCAATCCATGCTCGATACTTCTTGTACTGGTTCTTTTATGAAGAAGACTATTGAATTCTGGTGGGATCTTTTAGAAAGAATTAAACACAACTCTGAAGATTGGAAACTTGACGAAGGTAAAGAGTCAGGTATTGAACCTAAGTTTGATTTGTGTTAAATCTTTTATGAATACCGATGCTTTTCAAAAGTTTAGCACTAAATATGGACTTGATTCTGAGATAGTAGATTCCTTTTGTGAATCTGTTGCTACTCATGTTGATCTCCCTAAGGAGAAGTTGTTCAAATATCACACACCAATTAAAGAACCGGTAAAAGCTAAAGAAGAAACTAGCATTTACAATGTTGATCTAGTTGTTCCCACTGCTTATATTGAAAAAACATCTTTCCCTTTTAGGATGAAGGAACATGCTAAAGTTTCAACTCTGGTCAACAAAAGTTATATTAGAACACCCAAACCAGCTGAACAAATCAGAGTTGAACCTAGTGTTGCTATGGTTAAACATCTCTTTGTTGATAGTATTGATGGGCACATTATTTTCTTCTGTGATGAAGCTGCTAGAATTGCTAAACCTGATGAAAAAGATAAACATAGACCAGTTGTTGGCATGCCTGTTGTCTCAGTTAAGATAGACGATCACTGTTATCATGGTTTATGTGATATAGGTGCTAGCGTGAGTGCTATTCCTTTTTCCTTATATGAAGAAATTAAGAATGAAATAGCACCTACTGAAATAGAAGACATAGATGTTACTATTAAACTTGCAAATAGAGATATATATTACCAATTGGGATTCTTATAGATGTTGAAGTCTTGTGTGGGAAAATAAATTACCCTACTAATTTCCTTGTTCTTGGTTCCCCACAAGATGACTTTTGTCCAATTATGTTTGGTAGACCTTTCTTGAACACCGTTAATGCTAGAATAGATTGTGAGAAATAAACTGTCGATGTTAGCTTTGGTGATGAATCTCATGAATTTAATTTTTCCAAGTTTAGTAGAAAACCTCATAAGAAAGATTTGCCTAGTAAGGATGAAATTATTTGTCTTCCTTCTATTGTTGTACCTCCTACTGACCCTTTAGAAAAATAATTTCTAGACCATGAAAATTATATGCATATGCGTGAAAGAAATGAAACAGATAGAATCTTTTTCGAACAACAACCTCTGCTTAAACATAATCTACCTATTGAAACTCTAGGAGGTCCTCCTCCACCTAAAACAATTGCCAGACACTTTGAAATATGCTTATCTTGATGAGAAAAAGATATATCCTGTTATTATTAGTGCTAACCTTTTAGAACATGAAGAGGAAAGACTATTGAAAGTTCTAAGGAAGCACCGAGCTGCTATTGGATATACTCTTGATGATCTTAAGGGCATTAGTCCCACTCTATGTCAACACAAGAATAATATGGAACCTGATGCTAAACCCGTTGTTGATCACCAACATCGGTTAAATCTGAAAATTAAAGGAGTGGTAAGAACGGAAATATTGAAACTTCTGGAAGCATGTATAATCTATCCTATAGCTGATAGTAGATGGGTAAGTCATGTTCATTGTGTCCCTAAGAAGGGAGGTATAACTGTTGTTCCCAATGATAAGAATGAACTTATTCCAGAAAAAATTGTCACTGGCTATATAATGGTAATTGACAATAGAAAATTAAACAAAGCAACTACAAAAGATCATTACCCTCTGCCTTTTATTAATCAAATGCTAGAAAGATTATCTAAGCACACATATTTTTGCTTCCTTGATGGATATTCTGGTTTTTCACAAATACCTATTTCACAACCTGATCAAGAAAATACAACTTTTACTTGTCCTTTCGGAACTTATGCTTATAGGCGTATGCCTTTTGGTTTATGTAATGCACCTACTACCTTTCAAAGATGTATGATTGCTATATTCTTTGATTTTTGTGAAAAGATTGTTGAGGTTTTCATGGATGACTTTTCTGTTTATGGGAAGTCTTTTGATGATTGTTTAAGTAATCTTGATCAAGTTTTGCAGAGATGTGAACAAACAAATCTTGTCTTGAATTGGGATAAGTGGCACCTTATGGTTAACGAATGTATTGTTTTGGGCCATAAATTTCAGAAAAAGGCATTGAGGTGGGCATAGCCAAGGTTGATGCAATTGAGAAAATTCCATGTCCTACAAATATCAAAGGTATTCGTAGTTTCCTCGATCATGCTGGTTTCTATAGGTGTCGGAGTAAATAACCACAGGTAGCCTCATCTGCTCCCCATGGTGTTTCAAGACATCGGGGCCGGCTTCGCCCCTCGAGCATCCAAGACGAAGGGCCACCTTGTTATGGCCGGCTGGTCCAAGCGGCCGGCTGCAAGAAGGCGGCAAGGCCCAGTGAGTGGCCCCAAGGTTGGCCGACTCCTAGCAGGCGGCCACCAGAGTGGCCGACTCCTAGCAGGCGGCCCACCCTTGCACCCTCAAAGTTTGCACCCGCATAATGGCGACGAGATGGGGCATGGCTATAGAGAAGCCTGCCACCCCCGAATCCCGGAGTGGGTGTGGCCACAGTACAACGTACCGGGCGGCCATCTCTATCCCGACGAGGCACTGCTGCCACATTGACCATGACATCACCCAAGATAGAGTTGCCATACTCCCATGATGGGCTGTCGGTATGGCCCGCAGGCGGCAAGCCCTACCCTCCAGTGAAGTACCAGAAGGCGGCACGCCCAGACTAGTCGGCATAGAGGGAGGCCGGCTCCCAACAGTTGGCCCTCCCCCTCCCTAGAAGTCTCTGTGCCATTAACCCGATAAGACAGGGAGTGGCTATAGTGAACACCCACCAGGTGGCGGTACTGTAGCCATGCTCCCCCAACCAAGCCATCGTCATCAGAGGTAGGCTATAGTAACAAGCAGCCGATAGGGCCCACAGGCGGTGGGCCCAACCTATCAGCCGAGAGACCGGCAGCCGGTGGGACCCACCAGGCGGCGGAGAAGCCGGCGACCATAGACACTGACGGCCTGGGCCTACGCCCAGCCGGATTACCATTATACCCTTGGGGGATGGGCCTATATAAACCTCCTCAGGGAACCCATGCAAAGGGTTTAAATCTTAGACCACACACATCTACGTAAAGAGAGGAGTAGTGCTAGCCTTGCTCTTCTTCCTCCTCTAGCCAAACATCTCATGGAGCACCTTATAGTCACTTGTTGATTTAGTGACCATGCGGAGACCCTGCAGAGCAGGACTAGGGGTGTTATCTCCTAGGGGAGCCCCGAACCTGTGTAAGATTCGTCGGCATGCATGTCTCCGCCTTATCCCATGTCCAGGAACCGGCGATGTCTTACTAGCTCCCACAATGATTAGCCATCCTTTGGCACATGTCGCACCAACCACCCAACATTTGGCTCCCACCATGGGGCTAGGTGCACCTTCGTCCGGAGACCTACTCTGGACGGGAACCCTATTCCTCCCTGGAGAGCGCAGCCAGCCCGGCATGCCCAATGGCGTTTGCACTAACGCGTTGCATGGCACGGAAGTCACCTGCGCAGCGAGCTGCCTTGTCGACCTCATCGACGAGATCCGCCTCTCTGACGAGCCCGTGCCAGGCGCGGGCGCAGCCAGCTCCGATAGATGCCTCATCGACCTCCTTGGCAAGCTTGACATACCCAACGAGCCTGCCTCCAACTTGGAGTCGATCGGCTCCATTGACCCGATGCTTGTCGACTCTGACATGACATCCCTCGACGCCTTCCCAACCCATGTGGCGGTCATCGATGACCCGCTCCCTCAAGCCGGCAACAGCGATAGCACCATCACTGAGGTACTCGTCATCAGCCACAGCATGGCATCCGGCACGGACGCCCACGACCCGCTATAGGCGGCGCTGCGGGACCTGTCTGCACCCCTCGCAGGCGATGCCGATTCCGAGATGCTGGAGGCCCACCGCCTTGCACTCATCGAGAGCGGCAAGAAGCTAGCCACCATGCTATGCCTCATTGAGGCCTACGAGTGCGAGGTTGACCGTGTCGTCTGCGGCACGCCGGCTATTGGCGGGCCTAGCCGAGTGGGCGTCGTCAAACAACATGGCACGACCATCGCCAGCATGTTCGGGGCTGACCGCCCAGTCTACCCCACTCCCATCGAGAACCTACGTGCTGCCCAGGCGGTAGCAGATGAGCTAGAAGGCCTCGACAGTGATGAGCACTGCTGCATCTGCATGATGGAGTGCGTCCAGCAGCTCATCGAGGTGGCTGCTACACAGCAAGAAGCTGGCGCGTGCACCAACAATCCCCCCTCCTCTACCGAGAGCATGGCGCAACCTCCTGGACGTCGACAATAGGCGGCACCCGTGACCGAAGAGACAATGAGCCGGCTGCCAGCCACTGCCAAATGCGCCTCACCATTGAGCGTTATCAAGAGGGCCGCACACAAGCTGTGGAGCGGCGGGACGGTTGTCCACCGCCTCCACCTCCTCGCAGGGGGCGATATGCCTCCCCGCCGCTTGTGGAACACCCAACGCTAAGCGGACGGCTGGGCCGCCGCGAGGGAGTCGGGGAAAATGATGCCCGCCATCGGATCAACTGCCCGGCACGATCCCAGGCGTTAGAAGAAGATGCGATTGGTCCGCCTTGTTTTGGCCCCCGCATCCGCGACGAGCCCTTCCCCAAAGAGTTCTCGCTTCCAAGAGATATGCCCAAGCACAACGGCTCCATGAAGGCGAAAGGCTGGCTGGTCGACTACTGGCATGTACTTTACCGCCAAGAAGCTGAAGCCATACTTTCAAGAGCACCCTATCACGGTTGTTTGCACTAACATACTTGCCGACATCATGGGCAGCCGAGATGCTTCAGGCTGGGTGGCCAAATGGGCCATTGAGCTAGCCCCATATACCATCTTCTACCAGCCTTGCACCGCCATCAAGTCCCAAGTGCTGGCTGACTTCCTCGTCGACTGGGCCGAGACCCAGTACCTGCCGCCAGCATCGGATTCCACCCATTGGCGGATGCACTTTGATGGCTCTAAGATGCGCACTGGTTTGGGAGCCGGCATCGTCCTTACCTCTCCCAAGGGCGACAAGCTCAGATACACATTGCAAATCCACTTCACCGCCTCCAATAATGTGGCTGAGTATGAGGCGCTCGTACATTGGCTCTGGCAAGCCAAAGAGCTCTGCATCCGCCAGATCGTATGCTACGGTGACTTGGATTTAGTGGTCCAACAGTCGTCCGGCGACTAGGATGCCAAAGATGCAAACATGTCAAGCTACCTCTTCCTTGTCCAGCAGCTCATCGGATACTTTGAAGGGTGCAAGTTCCTCCATGTGCCACGGGCCAACAACGAGCAAGCAGATGCCCTGGCACGAATCGGCTCCACTCGGCAAGCCTTACCAACTTGCGTCTCCCTCCGGCGCCTCTTCAAGCCGTCTATCAAGCCTTCGCCGGAATCAGATTCCATCTTCGTGTCAGCTGCCCCCGAAACAGTCAGATCCGGCTTGGCGACGTCGGCAGTCGGCTTGGGGACTTCGGCAGGTGGCTCGGGGACTGTTGTAGCTGCACCCGGCGCTGGGACTTCAGAACCCGGCCCGAGGACTTCAATGACACAACAGGCGGTGGCCGACCCCAACCCGCCACCTCCCAACCCAACCGCCCTGGTCGTAATGGTCGTGTTGGCAGTAGAAGAAGTCGCAACTCCATCATGGGCACAGCCCATCCTCAACTTTCTGGTGAACAGAGAGCTGCCGACTGATGAGATCTCGGCCCGGCAAGTGTAACACCGGGCAGGAGCCTACACGATAGTCAATAGAGAACTCGTCAGGCGCAGCGTGACTGGAGTTTTGCAGCGTTGTGTAGAGCCAGAGAAAGGCATGGCAATCCTCAAAGATATACACCAAGGCGAATGCGGCCACCACGAAGCCTCAAGATCACTTGTTGCCAAGGCTTTCCGCCATGATTTTTTCGGGCCGACTGCTTTGGATAACGCCAAAGACTTCGTCAAGCATTGCAAAGGGTGCCAAGTATTCAGCTCCAAGCAACACTTGCCGGCTTCATCACTCAAGACCATCCCCCTCACCTGGCCCTTTGCCGTATGGGGGCTGGACATGGTGGGCCCATTCAAGACAGCACGCGGTGGCATGACTCATCTGCTTGTCGCTCTGGACAAGTTCACAAAGTGGATCAAAGCCAAGCCAATCAAGAAGTTAAATGGGCCAACTGTTGTGACCTTCATTGTAGACATCACCATCCGGTATGGCGTACCACACAGCATCATCACCAGCAACGGCACGAATTTTGCCAAAGGAGCATTGTCCCGCATCCAACTAGACTTAGCGTCTGTTGCCCATACGCAGTCAAACAGCCAAGTCAAGCGAGCAAACGGCCTCATCCTCTCTGGCATCAAGCCTTGACTGGTCAAGCCACTGGAGCGTTCGGCCAGCTGCTGGATCGATGAGCTAACAGTCGTCCTTCGGAGTCTATGCACCACTCCGAACAAGTCAACCGGCTTCACTCCTTTCTTCCTTGTGTATGGTGCCAAAGCTGTCATCCCAACTGACATCGAGTTTGACTCAACTCGCGTCACCATGTACACGGAGGCGGAGGCGAAGGAAGCACGAGAAGACGGTGTCGATCTACTGGAAAAGGGCCGGCTGTTAGCACTCAGCCGGTCCGCCATCTACGAGAAGAGCCTGCGCTGCTACCACAGTCGGAAGGTCAAGACAAGATCCTTCCAAGAGGGAGACCTTGTGCTCCGGCTGATCCAGCGAATAGCCGGCCAGCACAAGCTCTCGGCCCCTTGGGAGGGCCCCTTCGTCATCAGCAAAGCCCTGTGCAATGACTCCTACTACCTGATCGATGCACAGAAGCCCAGGGCGCGCAAGAGGGACGACTCTGGCAAGGAATCAGAGTGCCCATGGAATGCGAATCTACTTCGAAAAGTTTACAGTTGATGAAGTATGTACCACGCTATCTTTTGTATTAAGTACAAGACATCGGGTCCCCCGAAGAGCACTCGGGGACTACCCTCTTTTATCTGTATGATAAGTCCTATGCCTATGAATGTGTTATTACATCTTTTTCGCCTTGCACCGGGTTCAACCAGTCGGCCCGGGGGCTTGCCGCCTTGTATTATGTTAGTGCTACTTACAGTCGGACAAGTAGTGTGCCGACATATAAAGCCCTCTCTTGCCGCAAGCCACAGCTCGCAGAGCGGCTGTTCGGCTGGCAAGAGTCAAAGGCAGGAAATGGTGCCCACATGAAAAATGGCTAAGGACCAATGCACTTACATAACATAAGTCGGCCTCCCGCCTTGCCGACGGGCTGCTGAGCAGCCGGCTGGCCGGCTTCTCACTTACCTTGCTACGTCCTAAGAAGCCAAAGTACTTGTCCTCCCAAACGGCCAAGCACTTGTCCCAGCCACAGTCTGTAGAGCGGCTGTCCGGCTGGCAAGGCGGCAGCCAAGGGAGGGCAGCAAAGGAAAAAGGCAAAAAGGACCCAAAAGTCAAGACAAGTCAGAACCGAGCATAGCACATGCGAAATAATATTTACATAAAGCAAGGCTTTCAATCCAGAATTCAACAAAGTTTGAATACACCCCTAGCGGGTGGAACTGCACGATTTTAACAAATGTTGTTCAAAAGACCACTAGGCAGGAGAAAGCTAAGTATAAGACGACCGCCTAGGCTAAGGGCGCAGCAGGAAAGTCCGGTAGGTTGGTGGAGTCAGCGGCGCCGGCTGGTGGAGTGGCCAGCAAGTGAGTCTCTGTCGTGTCGTCCCCAGAAGTACTCGGCGCGCTCGCATGCAGCTCATTGCTTGAGGCACGACCAAGTGGAGGCTGGTCGTCCGCTCCGTCCTCTGGTGCGCGTCTTCACCATCCTCGCTCTCCTCGCCTTCGCCCTCATCGCTGGAGGCGATCTCCTCCGCTGAGTCCTTGCCGCCTTCCATGTTCATCCCGAGCAAGTCCGGCGGCAGCTCGGCACCCTCTTCGTTCAGCTCGGGCATGAAGAGGCTGGTGTCGGTGTAGTCGACGATCACCACGGCATGATGAACAAGGGTAGGCCTTGCTGCCCCCAAGTCCTCGTGGGCCTCCTACCGGAACGTGGCCAACTGGGCTAGATCTTGCCCAGGGTACCATGCCGTGACAAACTCCAAGGCCCGCCTAGTGCCTGCCCGGGCCAAAGAAGCCTTCCACGCCTCAAAGCGGCCGACCGCCACATCCAGCAAGTTGGCAGTCCGACTGGGGTACACGAAGCCTGGACACCGGGCCAGAGGGCAGAGACCACCTGGGCTCCGACATGCTGCAGCCGGCGAAGCATCCGGTGAGCCGGCTGGAGATGGGCCTGGATGGCAAGGAGCTGCTTGTCAAGCGTCTGATGGGCGTTTGGCACGATCGTTGTGCCAGCCTGCCTCCGCTCGCGTCTGGCTTCGATGGCATGGCTGGCGACGACAGCATAGCCAGGGAAGTACTTTGCACAAGATGAAAAAAGAAAGAGATAAGAAGTTGGAAGTCAGATCGTACAACAGGCGGCAGACAAAGGAAAGAGGAGAACAACTCACCATCGACCATGTCCTTGATCCAGCCGTAGTCGTCGTTCAGCGCCCTCTCCATATCTGCCCAATTCACCGCCTGGGTCTCATACTCGGCCTGGAGGGTGGTCTCCCTGTCCTTCGCCGCCTGAAGGGCCACCTTGTGAATCTCTTTCTGGTCGACCAGCTTCTTGGCCAAGCGGTCGCGCTCCTGGGCTGCCTTGCTGCACTCCTCCTCCTTGGCACGCAGCGTAGTTTTGGCCTCACCGAACTGTTGCTGCAGGCCGGCGTTGGCCTCTGCAAAGATAGCAAAGAGGAATGATCAACAAGCCAGATAGAAAATGAGAAGTTGCCAGAAGAGATCCGGCCTGACTGCTCAGCGGTCGGCCCGAATCTCGGGGACTGGACCCAGCAGCTGCGCTGACGCGCCCCCGCAAGAGAGAGAAGGCAGAGTGCTTACTCCAACTCTCGGACAAGTCAGCCGTCTTCTGAGCCAGCTCCCAGACCTAGGAGTTGAAGGTGGTTGTGCGAAGATTATGATAAAATCATAATCCTGTAACAAAGGCAAATAGGAAAGTAAACAAGTCAGCACCTAAACCTACTTGAAACTTCCAGGCCGCCTGCTCAGCAGTCGGCCCGGAACTCGGGACTACACCTAGTGCGTGTGCTGACGCGCCCCCATGGAAGAATATAAGAATCAAATAAAAGAGGCATACCCGGATGGCCGTTCATGACGCCAGGAACTCCTGGTTGTAGTGATGGAGGGTGGTGGCCTGAGCCTGGAGCCGAGCCCGGACGTCCTGAGCTGCTGCGTTCAGCACGGCCGTCCCACCTCCACGCGCCCACTCCGGCAAGATGATGCTAGAGGCCTCCACCTCCAGGGCCGATGAGCTCACAACGCCCAGCCTCCCGCGGCCGTGGCGCCGAAGCCGCCTTCGCCACGCGCCGACGCGCCGGAGAGCGGACCATGGGGTCGCCTCCCGCTACCAGTTCACCACCAGCCGGCAGCATCGGTGGTTCGTCAAGCTGGCCGCCTTGACCTTCGATGGTCAACGCCGGCGGCGGCACTCCCGCCCCCAGGGCGATGTCATCGCCCCCTCTCTCTCCATGGCTGATTGATCACCGCCGGCTCCTTTAGGCGGCAGCGAGACTTCGGGTTCGGGTGGCACTGTCGGTGTCAAAACCGGCGGATCTCGGGTAAGGGGTCACAAGCTGTGCGTCTTAGGATCAATGGTAACATGAACATGGGATATTACCCAGCTTCGGGCTCTCTTGGTGAGATAATACCCTACATGCTACTTGATTGACTTTAATGAGTATAGGGGTTACAAGAGTTGATCTACCTCGAGATCATATGTTGTGGTCTAAACCCTAGAGGTATGATGAGTAATGTCATAATCATCTATCGACTAGCCTGGCCTCGGTTTATATAATGTACCAGAGGCCTAGGATAAGAAGAGTCCTAGTTGGATAAGCTGGTGGGGAGGATTCCTTGTCTTGATCACCAAGTCTTGTGGAATCTTCCTTGTATGCGGCAACTGTCCGAACTGGCCCATGAGTATACGTCCATGGGGGTCCTCGGCCCAATCTAATTGATCAGGAGACAACGTGGTGAGTACCCCCTAGTCTAGGACACTGTCAGTAGCCCCCTGAACCGGTCTTCAAGTTGGGGAAGCTCCTCGATTCTTCCGAACTGTTCTTCATCTCTGGTTGTCGGCCTTGAAAACTGGTTCAACAAATCTTCTCATCTTCGATCTTGAGGATCTCCGAAGTAAATCCGAAGAGTTTACACATCGGGTATCCGAGGAGCCTCTTTAAGTTATAGGCCTTTATCAATGCCTTGTTATTTTTTCACCACACCTCGGGTTTGAAGTAATTCCCGGGCGGTAGTGTCCTCTTGCATCCGAGATCCAATGTCGGACTACATTTGAGGTATCTTTTGCAGCCAAGCACCAACGCCAGACTGCTTCTGAGCTCCAACGCCGGAATGTATCCGAGCTCCGATGTTGGATTGTGTTGAGCTGGACTATGTCCAATCTCCAATGTCGGACTATATCCGAGATGTCATAGATCATCTGGGTTCAAAAAGTTGAAGGAATTTAGCCGAGCTTAATGCCGGAAAAGCCCTCTATGGAGCCAGCCCCTGGCGCCCGAGCTTTATGCCAGACTGCTTCCAAGGTGGTGCACCACCCTGACTGCGGGCTGATTTTTTTGATTGGTGCAATTTACTCTCTGCCGAGATATATAGCCAGTAGCCCTCAAGGTGTGTGCGTTGGTCTAAAACCCGAGATGCACCTGAAGGATGACATAAGACCGCTGATCCCAGTACTAGCTTGGCAGAATACATCGGGACACAAAAAGCGGTGTGCTTAGTCCTCGAGACTCAGGTTGGGTGCGGCCGACCAACCTGAGGATCAAAAATCTCCTCGGAAACTGTATTGCACTTAAATTTTTCTGCATTGAATAGGCAATGTAGTAGCCCCTGAGACACTGGTCGGGTGGCAACACAAGATCAGGGGATCGATGTGCCCCTTTAATGTTAGTAAATGATAAGCCTGAAGCCTAGTAGCCCCCGAGCCTTAATGCGGGCATGGGTGGCCGAATTAAGGGTCGATATCCATAGTAAAATCACAAATTATGTGTAATGACTCTATGTATCCAAGTACTTTATATCATTAATGCTCAGATCCGCATTGTACAAAACTTTGTTGACCGATCATCGGCTTCAACCTCTTCGGCTAGTAGCTGAGGAGTGTTTTCCTACTTTATAAAGCCGTTATAACGGCAAAGATTTATGGAAAACAAGGCAATCCGGCCATACGGTTTTATAAACAAAGGTACACTGAGAGATATGTTATATTACGTAATGTAAGAAACATCTTCCATGGAAAATAGTCCCACTATCGGTTCCTTTCTTTGGGTCGTCATGCTTATCATGATCATGAAGCCTCACCTCCGGTCAATGTGGGAGGAAAATATTGAGGATTTAGTTCGGGGAAAGTTCCCAAGCTCTATGTTATTAATGAACCAAAAATTTCACTTCCGTCATTGCCGACCAATGTGATCCTTTAAGATTGCTAGCTTTCGGCTTCACCCAATCTGAGGTACTTACTCGGATGACCCGGTAGTAACAATCACAGAGGTGCTCCCTTTACCACCTAGCCGAACAATCTGGAATGTAGGGGTAAGCACAGGAGCCAGGCAAACCCAGCTTGGCCAAAATCTTAAGTCAAATTGATGCATATGTATGGCTTTATAACGATGATTATGGAAGGCGGCCCTTGTATATTAAATACAAATGCCGATGATATGTTTATCTTGACTTTGTTGCGACCGTTTATCAGTTGAAAGTGGCTCATCGTCGGCTTCTACCCCTTTGTAGATACTATGCAGGGTGTTTCTGCAATAACAAGACAACCCTTAGCCGACGTCTTGGTGCCCGAAGGTGGTTGTGTTAGCGGAAACGAAGCAATCAGATATGCGGGCTTTATAACTTTCACTTACTCACAGGAGCTTTAAACTGGGGAAGCTAGCTACGAGCCCCCGGTTAGTGTTCGGCGACAGCCGAGGTCAAGCCGTAAACACATCGGCCAATGTTATGAATGGCGTGTCATCTAACATAGTCATCGGATCGCTGACCAGTTTACGCTTATTGTGACAGTCAGTTTTCGGCTTTCTCCACTAAGGTGCTTAACCAAGCGAGCTAGAAGCACAATCGCAGTGGTTCTCCCTTTGCACACCTAGCCGAACAAAGCGGAACGTAGGAGGCAATCACATGAGCCGGGTAACCCAAGTATTGACCGAAGACACAATTTGAAACCGATGCATATATAGCAATATCCAAGAATGTTTTTTCCGGATCCCTAAAGGTGTCCGACATTGCAATGTGAGACTTGTGCTGGAAACACACAAATAGTTTAAAAGTGCCATAAGCTTGGAAAACCAAAAAAACGTCAGTAAAAACTTGACGCCCGAACAAGATCAAGTGTTCGGTACCAATCTGAAAACTGGAAAAAAATTGTGCTTCTGTCATGCTTTAACATGACACATCCGATCTCTTGACCAAGAAGAAAACATATTTACGATAAAACAGCTCATATAAATTTTAAGAGCCCCCTAGTGACTTGGGTGAAATAATTTTATGTATAATGATTGTATGTACCGAAGTACTTATATCATATCTTAGTTCACCCGAACTTTGAATGCGTCTTAACCGTTCGTCGGCTTCTCCCTATTTGGTCAAGGACCGAAAAGTGTTATGTACTCCACCTGTCGAGAATATCGACGGTGTTTCCGATAACCAGGTAATCATGCCATAAGGCTGTAACAGACAAAGCGCGCTCAGGGAACTTATGCTATATTACTAACGAATTGTAAGAAGCATCTTCGAAGAAAATAGTACCTCCACCGATACCTTTCTTCAGTTGCTCATTGTTACTATGAGACTTGTGCAATACATTTTTTTGTACTCATGAGTTCCGTTGTGTGCCGACCATGATTGAAAACAATATGAGCGCTAGCTTTCGGCTTCACCCGGTCTGAGGTCAGAGCTCGGATGTCGGTCGTGACAATTGCAGAGGTGCTCCTTTTACTCCCTAGCCGAACAATCGGGAACATAGGGGTAAGCATAGGAGCCAGGCAACCCAGCTTGCGGAACACTTAAGTCAATATGATGCATATTGTGGCGTAATACACGAACAAGGAACAAAGCCGTACAAGTATAATCATATGCAAAAGAAAAAACTTCATAAAGGAAGCCCCCAAATAAACAGGGTATTTGAATTTGTGTGTCACAAACAAAGTTATGACAAGGAATTTTTTTCAAAAACAACTTTTTGCCAAAAAAGTCTAATCCTTGGTCGAACCGAACAAAATTTAAAACTGAAAGTTTTTGAGCATGAAAGCGACTTAGCTAGTTAATTTGTTCGACATTGATGACGTGGTCCGAGATTGATGCGGGACAAGGTTCCAGCCCCCAGGCTGGTCCCAAGGTGGCCGAGCAGAGAGTTCGGCACTTCGAGAAGATGAAGCCCCCAGTCCAGCCGCGGTAATGGAGCAGGCCAGTGCGCCAAGGCGACAACACAATTCGGTCGACAGAGGCGACAGCACGGCTCAGTCTGAGTCGATTGGCTGCACAGATAAAATAGTGCAAACCAAAAGTAATGACAAATAAAGATAATAATGTATATTAAAAAAATATTTCTACTTATTTAATACAAGTGAAGTAAATAATGAAAGACATATGGCCTAAGCGTCGAGTTCAATGTCGATGCAGGGCGTGATGTGGTAAAGGCGTGACAAAGCCCGTATTCACAGGTCGGTCCAAGTTCCAGATACGGTGTTCGCCGAACTATGTATGGAAACTGACCGAACCACCACGCGACCATCGTTAATGCGTCCACCATTTGACAGGCCTGTGTATAGATGATGTAACAAAGCAGAGTAATAATTCCTTGGGAAAAATAAACTCAGACAAGCAAAAATTGCTGGGATTAATAGCACCTAGTTTATTTGTTGTAGCGGTCTGAAGAAAGGTTACTCCCAAAATTGGGACTCGATCTGCACACCCATTGTCTGATGGGTGATGAAGCGAAGGCATGACGATGCTGGCAAAGGTTGGCTCGCCGAGGCAAAGCCCGTGGTCCAGCTAATGTGATGAAGCTGGTCGGCCGGTGACGTCGAAGTCTCCGAGGTAAGTTGATGAAGTGATGACAAAGCCCCCATTCCAGGCGAGGAGACGGAGCAGGTCGGTGAGGAGATGTGTCAGCCGAGGTGTTGAAGTAGTTCAGCGTGATGGACGTCGGCTCGATGAAGCAACGGTTCTGCCATGCCGATGCAGGTCGTAGCTTGTGACGTGTTCAATGTTGGCTTGATGAAGTGACCGTGCGGCGATGCTGGTGTGCCTGCTCCGTGTAATCCGTGGGGTGGCGATGTTGGTGATGATTTATCCTTCGCGATGCCGAACTATTGTTCGGCTGGCCGAGATGATGATCTGAAGACGTTGAGCTCGGCTCAACAAAGCGACGATGTGTCTAGCGCAGGTCGGCCGCCGTGGAGTGATGTTGTCGGGCCGGTTTGACACCAACGCGATGGTGAAGATCGTATTCTAAAAATACTTTTAATATTAATAGGATGTGTTTGAGAATAAAACACAATACACCATACGAAAACTTCCTTCAAAAAGGATGTCCAAAATCCAGTTCATAAAGAAGATGAACTCGGGTCGGATTCGTTCTCGCGCAGAAAATAGATCCGAAAAGTGATGCACTAATTGGAAGGTTCCCGGAGTTTGGACGGTCGGATCGAGCAGAATTTTTGGCAGGTGGTAGATATGGAAATTCCGCAGCCGATCAACGGTTGGATCTTTCGAAGGACGTCCGAGCTAGATGCTGGACACCATGCTCCAAACTCGTCCGGATTCTCGTCCAGATTCAACAGGGCTCCGGTATATCAGAGATTGCCGGAGATTCCTCCATCGGAACTCGACGAAATTTTGTAGGGTGGTTGTAGAGTTAATTCTGCATAATTTCATCGAAGCAATCGTTTAGGCGACACTCGAGGAGGCGGTGGCGGCGGATACGAGTTTGCTGTCCAGAAAAATAGCACGGTTGCCCGAGGGAAATGTTGATATTGAGCCCCCGAGCTCCATGGATGACTCCTCCATGATCTTGATAGAGATCGGAGTTGATGTTGATGAAGGCCCTCATCCGAACATGATGATCAGAGGTAGGGCACAGTCCTCGGTCAAGCCAAGGTGACCAGTCAAGCTGGTGACGAAGAAGTCGACGTCGCAGTTGACCTGTAGTCGAGCCATTGATCCTTTTGCCGATCACATAGCGAAATCTCAATGAAAGCACAAATGTCGGTGTCAAAACTAGCTGATCTCGGGTAAGGGGTCCCAAGTTGTGCATCTTAGGATCAATGGTAACATGAACACGGGATTTTACCCAGCTTTGGGCTCTCTTGACGAGATAATACCCTAGATGTTGCTTGATTGACTTTAATGAGTATAGGGGTTACAAGAGTTGATCTACCTCGAGATCATATGTTGTGGTCTAAACCCTAGAGGTATGATGAGTAATATCATAATCATCTATCAACTAGCCTAGCCTCGGTTTATATAATGTACCAGAAGCCTAGGATAACAAGAGTCCTAGTCGAATACGCCGGTGGGGAGGAGTCCTTGTGTTGATCACCAAGTCTTGTGGAATCTTCCTTGTATGCGGCAACTGTCCAAACTGGCCCATGAGTATATGGCCATGGGGGTCCTTAGCCCAATAAATTGATCGGGAGACGACATGGAGAGTACCCCCTAGTCCAGGACACCGTCAGGCACGACAAGGAGGGGGGTGACGAGCTGCGGGGGTTGGCCGCGTGTGACCTCTTCCGCCTAGGCATTGGCCGCGGCGTCCGCCTGGGCCTTAGCCGCGGTGTCGGCTTGCGCCTTGGCGGCCTCATCCGCCACCTCCTGCACCGCCTTGGCCACCGCCTCCTCCCGCTCCTCACGCGCCTCGTGCGCATTCCTCTCTATCACCGTCTGGAGCTCGGCGCGCGGGTCCACTCGGCGGGTGTTGGCAGAGCCCTCGGCCACCCCAACCACGGAGGCGGCGCCAGACCGCTCAAGGGAGAGCGGGGCCCTGAATCAAGCAAATGAAAAAGAGCTCAGAATGAAGTTGCGAGGAAAAAAGAAAAGGAGAGCGTAAGAGAAATCAAACACTTACGCGGAAACCATCACGGGCTCCTTCACCACCTTCCTAAAATGGTTCGCCTTCGCGGCAGCTTCCTCCTGCTTGGTCGCCGCCGCTAAGCCCCTGGGCTTCTTCGACCGGCTGTCGTACTTAGACGGTGCAGCCCGGCGCTTCTGCGCGCTGCCTGGGGCAGCCGGCGCGGCTGATGATCTCGTGCCCGCCCGGTCGGTGGCCAACGGACAGTGCGGCACGGCTTCCTCATCATCATCGGCCCAGTCCTCTAGGCCGCTTCCACCTTCGGAGCCGCCTGGCCCGCCACCATCGCCCATGGCATCATCTTCTTCCAGGGAGGCAGCTCCCAAGTTGGGGTCGTACTCGTTACTCTCTGCTCGGTCGGGGAGATATTCGTGGTTCTGACCCACGGCGCCGGTTGCCGACTGGTTGATGGAGTTCTGCTTCAAGGACGACTGGTCAGACAGCCAAAGAGAACCCGGCAAGTAAAAAGAAAAGAGAAGGAGTCGAAAATACCGAAGGCGGCGGGTGCGCGCATGAGTATGGCTCCTTGCCGAACTGCAACTCCTCAGCCAGGAGCTTGCAGTTTGAGATATGGTTCACCAGATGAGCCACCTTCGAGTGTGGCATCTCCTTGGTGCTCATCCGACACGGGTCTCGGTGCCTGCTCATCTGACAGATCATGTGAGGCCGGCCCTGAAGGGGGAGCACCCGGCGCCATGAAGGCGGTCAGCAGGTCTGGCCCCGTGAGGCCCTCCATCCTCGTCATCACCTTGAGCCGCTTGACAGCAGCGGCGGAGACGGCCGACAGCATCCTCGGCTTGTACGTCCAGTTGGAACGGGGCTCAGCCGGCAGGCTGGCTGCATAAGCTGGCAGGTGAGGAAGTCGGCACTCGGGTGGACGCTCTTAACATAGAAATATGAATGTTGCCACAGCTTGACCGACTGTGTCAAGCTGATGGTTGGGAAGGGATTGTCAGTAGCCGGCCCCCGCATCGTGACGAAGGCACCGCACTGCGCCGCTACCCCCTTTGGTGAAGGCGCCGAGCTTCATGTAGAAGAACAAGCCCCAGAGCTCGAGGGTGGGGAGGATGTCGAGGTAGCCTTCGTAGAGGGTGACGAAGGTGGACAGCAGCACCATTGTGTTTGGCGTGAGGTGGTGCGGCTGGAGGCCGTAGAACTGGAGGAACAAGCGGAGGAAGCTGCTCGCCGACAGGCCGAAGCCGTGCAAGCAGGGAGAGCGGAAGATGACTCCCTCTCCTTCTTCTGGCGCCGGCATGATTTCCCTCTCCGGCGCTAGGCGCACCTTCACGAAGTCCTCGCCGAGCAACCACCACGTCTGGCGGAGGACGGCGATGTGGTCCTCGTGGAAGTTGGACCCGTCCCACGCTCCCTTGTGCGCCATGAGTCCTTGGAGCTTGGCGGAGGCGAGGTGCAGCAGCGAGGATGTAGATCCACGGCGGAGCTGCAGTGCTGCAGGCTGACCGAAAACGACGACAGCGAATGGCGGCGGCGACAGAGAGAATACGGAGAAATATGGTGAAGGAGGAGGAGGGCACGCGTGCGTCTGCCGCTCCCCTCCTCCCCTACTTATAGCCCCAGGCGGCGAAGCCAAGGGGGCGGGGGGTGGGGGTCGTGGGATTAATTGTGCCCACATCCCCACGACCCCGCAATTATTGCACCATAATGGTGTGCTTTAACCGCGCCCAGAATACCAACCGTCTGCCTCGGCCACAGCCGATCCACGCGTGGGCCGAGGCACGGTAGTGGCGGGCCCCAGCCTGCGGCGACGTCCCGTTAGCCCGTGGGCTGGCAGGCTGGCCTGGTCGGCTGGGGCCGCATGGAGCGCAGGTAGCAGGTGGCCGGCGAGAGTGCCACCTGTCCCCTGCCTTCATGTTTCCAAATCATCCAGGCGGCGAGCCTGATTGTAGCCGACTCGCAACTGTCGGCTCTTCAGAGTAGGAAGCCGTTGAGGCCTCTCGCCTTTTCAGCCGCGACACCCCACCAGCTTCGGGGACTACTGTCGGATAACCACGAGTAGCCTCATCTGCTCCCCATGGTGTTTCAAGACATCGGGGCCAGCTTTGGCCCTCGAGCATCCAAGACGAAGGGCCGCCTTGTTATGGTCGGGTGGTCCAAGCGGCCGGCTGCAAGAAGGCGGCAAGGCCCAATGAGTGGCCCCAGGGTTGGCTCACTCCTAGTAGGCGGCCACCAGAGTGGCCGACTCCTAGCAGGCGGCCCACCCTTGCACCCTCAAAGTTTGCACCTGCATAATGGCGACGAGATGGGGCGTGGCTACAGTGAAGCCTTCCACCCCCGAATCCTGGAGTGGGCGTGGCCACAGTACAACGTACCGGGCGGCCATCTCTAGCCCGGCGCGGCACTGCTGCCACGTTGATCATGACATCACCCAAGACAGAGCTGCCATACTCCCACGACTGGCTGTCGATATGGCCCGTAGGTGGTGGGCCCTACCCACCAGTAAAGTACCAGAAGGTGGCACACCCAGACCAGTCGGCATAGGGGGAGGCCGGCTCCCAATAGCCGGCCCTCCCCATCCCCAGAAGTCTGTGCGCCATTAACCCGATAAGACGGGGTATGGCTACAGTGAATGCCCACCAGGTGGCGGTACTATAGCCACGCTTCCCCGACCAAGCCATCGTCATCAGAGGCAGGGCTACAGTAATGAGCAGTTGACATGGCCCGCAGGCGGTGGGCCCAACCTGTAGGCTGAGAGACCGGCAGCCGGCGGGACCCACCAGGCGTGGGGCCCCAGCAGCCGGCGGAGAAGCCGACGACCGTAGACACTGACAGCCTGGGCCTATGCCTGGCCGGATTACCATTGTACCGTTGGGGGGTAGGCCTATATAAACCCCCCAGGGCACCCATGCAAAGGGTTCAGCTCTTAGACCACACACATCTACGTAAAGAGAGGAATAGTGTTGGACTTGCTCTTCTCCCTCCTCTGGCCAAACATCTCAAGGAGCACCTGTAGCCACTTGTTGATTTAGTGACCATGCGGAGACCCCGCAGAGCAGGACTAGGGGTGTTATCTCCTAGGAGAGCCCCGAACCTGGGTAAGATTCGTCGGCGTGCATGTCTCCGCCTTATCCCGTTTCCAAGCACCAGCGACGTCTTACTAGCTCCCACAATGATTAGCCATCCCTTGGCATATATCACACCTACCACCCAATAATAGGAGGTTTATCAAAGACTTTTCTAAAATTTCTAGGCCTCTTACAAATCTTTTGCAAAAGGATATTCCTTTTGTGTTTGATGATGATTGTTTGGAAGCTTTCGAAACACTAAAGAAAGCCTTAATTACTGCACTTGTTGTTCAACCACCTGATTAGAACTTGCCTTTGAGATTATGTGTGATGCTAGTGATTATGATGTTGGTGTTGTTCTAGGACAAAGAGTTGAGAAGAAATTAAATGTTATCCATTATGCTAGTAAAACTCCTAGACAATGCTCGAAGAACTTATGCTACTACTGAAAAAGAATTATTAGCAGTGGTGTTTGCTAGTGATAAATTTAGATTCTACATTATTGATTCTAAAGGGACTGTTCACACCGATCATGCTGCTATAAAATATCTTATGAAAAATAAGCATGCTAAATCTAGACTCATTAGGTGAGTTCTTCTGCTACAAGAATTTGATGTGCATATCACTAATAGAAATGGAGCGGAGAACCTCGTAGTTGATAACTTGTCTAGGCTTGAAAATATTCTTGATGACCCACAACCTATTAATGACTAGGAGAATGCCCGTGCGTTTCTACAGGCAAAAGTCGGATGACCGGGTATTGCCATGTAATAATAGAAATATACGCATTTATCAAATCATTATTTTAATTCAGAAATACGTTTTAAGCATGGTGGCATCTGGTTTCATCAAACAACGACAAATTCAAACTCTCTTTGGCTTCTTTCTTTGCTGAAAATGGCTTTCGCCCCGCTTTATATATAAAGAAACAACCACACATTACAACCATCACCCCAACAAAGAAGGAAAAGAAAAAATGAAAATCGACAAGATACAAACACTATGGAACAACAAGCGACGGCCTCCGATCATGCCATCGACACAATCGCGACAAGGGAGCAACTCACCACCAGAGGAAGGCCACGCTCCATCAACTCCCAAGGGCCAACCCATGTTGTCCTACCTTCTGCCTCTGCCTCCGAAGAGGGCACCCTTGCCCATCGGGAGACAGAATAGCTCACCCCCGAGCACAGATGGACTGGCCAACATGTTGTCGGGGAGAGGATGAGCCCTGGCCACCTCACCTCTCATAGGAACCCATACATCACGCCCATCACCGGCCAAGACCAAGGAACCCACCGCCATTGCCAAGCAGGGTCACGTCAGAAGAACAGGAAAACCACCACCGCGCTGAACCCCTGGCCATCCTGGACTCCCAAGACAGCATCTTCAAGAAGAAAATGATGCCGACGCGCTGTCGCCGCTCAATCAAGAGATTTTAGGCTTTTGCCCGGGACCATGGGGTGGAAGGCGAGGAGAGGGTCTCGATGTCGCCCACCAGAGGGAGAACGGCACCGCGAGCATCGCCAACATCGTGACCAGCACCATCGGTCAAGGGTTTCCCCCGACCCAGAGCTCGCATATCCATTGGTCCGCCAACCAACCGAGCAGGATGTTCAGAGGAAGCCCACAGACCAGCTAGCAAAGGAGTACAAGCATGTTGAAGCCGCCAACTTTAGATCGGATCCAAGCCCGCCGCTGACTCGCCGCCCAGCACGGCCAAGACGGTGCACCGAGCACCGGCGCCAAACCCCGTCGACAAGAGGGAGATGCCCTCTCCAGTTGTGGCCGCCGCCACCCTCAACGCCCGCAGGTCCCAGGGGGCCAGATCAGCTTCTTTCTTTCTCGGCAGTCTTGGTCTCTCCTAAACCAGAAAATTGCCTGTCACCAAAGAACATATACTAGCCATTATCAAATAGGATCAATATCACTCAACATCACTTGGCCATTGCTTGTCACTATTACAAGGTACACATAACATGACAATTCCTTGTAATGAGCCTCTTGATTTCAGCAATAATAGCACAAAAGGAGAGATCCAACTTCTAAATCTTTTATGAACTGCACCTATTAATACAATGCATATCAAATTTTGCAAGTTATATATGTACTTTTTCTCATTGCGCCTACAAATATAATGCATATAAATTATGTATGTATAAAAAAGATAGCCTGCAACAATTGGATTTCTGACTGAGCCTACAAATATAATGCATATAAATTTTGTATGTGCAAAAAAGATAGCCTACAACAATTGGAAAATAATTGAAATCCATTTCACTTGCAATTTAACTCGGTGATGTATATATAGAGAGAAATGAACCAAACAAGAGTAACCATAAGATACTTTCATATATACTTTATTATATGCGACCCTGCTGAGCGCTGATCAATTATTTTTTGAATTTGAACAATATCAGTAAATTGCATTATGTATCCCAGAAAAGGAGTAGCCAATTTGCTGTGCAATCTATTTACAATTCAGAGCAAGACTTGTACCCAAAAGAACCAGATAAGATACCAAAAGTATCAACTCACTGGTGTCATTAATTTGAAAAATATGGGCGTGTAATTGTCCACAAAATCACCTAAAAATTTATTACAAGTGGTGTTGAAATCTGTTGTCGCAAAAATGGTAAGCAAACAATACAAAGATAGTCCTGAAAAATGTTTTGCACATTACAAAAAATAATCATATATGAATTATATTAGTAAAAGCAACAGGGCATCACGCTTTGAGATCCTAAAATTGGAATGACTAACCATGATATTTTAGTGAAAATTTGAAATACCTCATAGCTTCGTACTCTACTAGCTTGAACTTCATACGAACATGATATGCACCAATTGAAAGAACCAGGTCACTTGGATCAAAATGTTATCCACGGTTTGAAAGAACACAACATCGTCGAAGATCTCCTTTTGTAAAAAAAGAATCATCCAACACATGTCCTGAAGTGTGCAAGTGTATAACAACTACATGGCAAATATGCAATAATTTAGGAAATGAAGGATCAGTTTTACACCCCTATTTTGTGTAGCGAATATCCAGCTCGCGTGTCCATAAGAAGAAAGCAACAAATATATCTAGGGATTCTATATAACCATGGGGCGCTTTGAGATCTAAATGGGACATTAAGCAACATCACAAAAGCTTGCACAAAACTCTACAACCCCAAGTATGTTTCACTAAAATTTATGACGTACTCCAGGTCATCAGCCTTGCACAAAAGCTCGCATGTCCATAAGAAGAAAGCAACAAATATATCTAGATATGGAGCGTACGTCATGATGGGAGCTTGAAGAACCATCCGATCGTCACACACCATCACTTTTTGACCATCTGATCGTCATGCATCATATTCTGAACATTTTTTTATCGAACCTTAATGAGAAACATTCTGAATTAGTCCACGGAACAGATAGAACCACAATAGAGAGAGGTGTTGTTGCATACCATACCTTGGACTTTCTAATTGTATGACTTCTTGTAGCGCGTCATCAGTGAAGCCGCCTCTCCGTTCACGGGGTCTGAGAGGTTGGGGTACAAGAACCTGAGGCAAAAACACCTTAAAGATGTTCAGAAGGTCTACAGCAGCATAACAACAAAAATTTGATTCTCTAGTAAGCACAACCATGAAAATTTTCTGAGCTCTTTCAGCACAACCATTTGTAATATACAATCTAGACATAGGTTTGATGTTATTTGAAAATAAAAAATATGGATAGAAAATACAAATTGGAGTAGTACTAATTCTTGAGACCAAAGATGTCTTTTCTATTAACATTTATTTTAATAGATAAGAGACGAAATATTTCAAGGGAATACTACTCCAAGAAAAGATCATGTAACTCCAGAGATGAACTGCCTACAATTTCAACTAACAAATATTCCAGAATTGATCCATGGTTAACTTGAACATATCAGTTTAACTTTGACTTGGTGGATCGATATGCAGAGATGTAGAAGGTCATGCATTGGAAAAGCCATATGGGACTACGGCATACGTCGCCCTGAACCTTGACTTAACAGTGCATCGTGTTCTACACATGATGGACATGATGGTTCAGTAGAAAATCCAAACCTTGAGGAGCTGAAGGTCCATGGCGTCCCAGATCCGTGAAGAAGCCCTTGACGGCGGTGACCCTTGTGGATGGGGATATCCCACGGTGTGCTCCATATGCATCTGTTGCAGTAGAGGATATGAAGGTACTGTAGGAAATATATAGATTATCGCCCTTAATCATGTGTAATAAATGTGTACGTTCTCTCTGTATTAGTTTGTTATTTCTAGCATCAATTCAAAAAATTAGGTAGCAGCAGTGCCTCAACAAGAATCAATATAAGTGACAGAATGACATACACAGCAGCATGCCAATCATGGCTCACAAGATTCACAGATAGGCATACAAAGAAGGAAAAAGAAAAGCATGTGTATGAAACCTGTATTAGTGCATCATTCTGAACACAGACAAAGTAGAAGAACGCCCAGGCAGAGTCAGAATACTGTCAGGAAAGAGGCAGGTACAAAATCAAGAAGGCATGCGTGCATACTGGCACCTGCAATAAGGAATCCATGCAGCCACCACTCCATCCTCTCTCACAACAAGCTCGGGTCAGCATGGCCGTGCAACTGCCGCTTCATCCCCTCTCGCAACATCCTTCTCTCGGCTGGACCACCCACCTTGGCTCCTTGCAATGCTGGACTACGACCCCGACCTGAGCTCGTTGCTACCCGATGGTCTCCTCGGCCTCGAAAAAGCAGTGGTCGTGAACTTGGGGGAAAGGAGGGATGGCCACTGGGGAGCTGGAGTCTCGAGGGAGAGGAAGGCGCACCTGTGGTGGTCATCGGCAAGAGGCGCTGCCATGGTGGTGGCGGCGGCGCTGGGGGGAGTCAGGATCAGGGCGGGAGGAAGCCGCCAATGGCTGCGGCATGGGTGGCGGTGCGTGCCGCCGAGGGGTGGGGCGGAGGGGAGCGGTCGGCAGGAGGTGGCGGCGGCACGATGGAGCCTCGAGGTGGTCGAGATGGAATTGGGAGATAGGGGAGCGAGCGAACGAACGAGACAACGTACATAATGACACATTAGGAGTAGAGATTAGAGACAAAAGGTGATGAACAGTTAGTTGCAATAAATGTTTCTAATAGTACACCTTTGTATGCTAATTATACTATTGCTAAATACATACCACCTAGCTTCACATACCAACAAAAGAAAAAATTCTTCTATGATTTAAGACATTACTTTTGGGATGACCCACATCTTTATGGAGTAGATGGTATTATTAGATGTTGTGTACCTGAGCATGAACAGAAACAAATCCTATAGAAGTGTCACTCTGAAGCTTATGGAGGACATCACACGGGAGACAGAACTGCTCATAAGGTATTGCAATATGGTTTTAATTTGCCTACTCTCTTCAAGGATGGCCGTAAGTTCGTTTTATCTTGTGACGAATGTCAAAGAATAGGTAATATCGGTAAGCGTCAAGAAATGCCTATGAATTATTCACTTGTTATTGAACCATTTGATGTTTGGGGAGTTGATTTCATGGGACATTTTCCTGCCTCTAATGGGTATACTCATATTTTGGTTGCTGTTGATTATGTTACTAAGTGGGTAGAAGCCATTCCAACTAGTAGTGTTGATCACAACACCTCTATTAAAATGCTTAAGGAAGTTATTTTCCCAAGGTTTGGAGTCCCTAGATATTTAATGACTGATGGTGGTTCACACGTTATTCATGGTGCTTTCCATAAAATGCTTGCTAAGTATGATGTTAACCAAAGAATTGCATCACCTTATCATCCTCAGTATAATGGTCAAGTTGAACTTAGCAACAGAGAAATAAAGTTAATTTTACAAAAGACTGTCAATTGGTCCCGGAAGAATTGGTCTAAGAAACTAGATGATGCACTTTGGGCTTATAGAATAGCATATAAAAATCCTATGGGTATGTATCCTTACAAAATGGTTTATGGAAAAGCTTGTCATTTGCCTCTTGCGTTAGAACATAAAGCATATTGGGCAATTAAAGAACTCAATTATGATTTCAAACTTGCTGGTGAAAAGAGGTTATTTGATATTAGCTCATTAGATGAATGGAGAACCCAAGCTTATGAAAATGCAAATTTATTCAAAGAAAAAGTTAAAATATGGCATGACAAAAGAATCCAAAAGTGTGAGTTCAAAGTTGGAGAATATGTTCTTTTCTACAACTCTCGTTTCAGATTCTTTGTAGGAAATCTCCTCTCCAAATGGGACGGACCCTATGTTATCGAGGAGGTTTATCGATCTGGAGCTATCAAAATAAATAATGCCGAAGGTACTAACCCGAAGGTTGCTAATGGGAAACGAATAAAACATTATATCTCAGGTACGCCCATTAATGTTGAAAGCAATATTATCCAAACTATAACACCGGAAGAACACATAAAGGAAACCTTCTGGAACACTCCAGAATCGTGAAAAAAGGGAGGTATGTGATATGGTAAGTAAACAGACTCCGAAAAATTTACAAAAATATTTTTTATCAGATTTGGAATATTTAAAAAATTAGGAAAATAAGGAACAACCAGGAAAGTGAACCTCGTGGGCACAAGACACCAGGGCGCGCCTGGCTAGGTGTGCCCACCTCGGGTACTTTCCGGACTCCGTTTTTCTTCTGTTTTGCTTGTTTCCCAAGATAAAAAATCTTTATATACCCCCCGAACCTTTTGACCTCCGTATCACAAAGAAATCTCTTGTATTCTTTTCTAGCTATTTTTCTATCATATCTAATCCACCATTGCCACTTTAAGCTCCTCCAAGTACAAGTTCTTCGAGAACGTCATCAACCCATATCCGTGGGAGGTGATGCAGCACCCTCAAGCTATACAGATGCGTGATGGGGTGCTACACATCCGCGATGTGCAAGGCCCCAAGGGAACTGGATCCGTGGAGGCCAGGCTTGAAGCTATGGAGCAGGAAGTCTTTCGGTGCAAGGGGATGGTGGAACATGGACTCAATGCCAATCACCTCATGACCGCGGACTACACCCGTGATCTGAAGGTGGATGGCAAAGTCCATGAAGGACATCGTCTTCTCCTTCAACGAGAAAATCAACTTCCTCCAGAGCCAGATCCACGACCTCCAAAGCCAAGTCTTGGAATATGAGGCAAGGTTTAAAGGTATGAGTTTGGCTGCCAGTTGCAGGACCTGAGAGACTCACTCTTCCTCTTATGATGGTGAGCCTCTGCCGTGGAAACCTACGGACAAGATCGCTTCTACTTGATCACCACCACCTCCTCCATCACCAAAAGAAATTTGAGTATCGGGTATGGGCATCCCCTTGGCTTTCGCCAAGCTTGGTGGAGGTGCCCCGGTATCGTATCATCTCCACTATCTTTTACCTTTACTTTTCTTAGTTTGATCCATAGATATCTTTTGCTTTAGATGAATAAAAGTTTAGTTCGATCCTTTCTTTTCGAGAGTTTGCTTAGTGATCTATCATTGTAATCGTGTGCAAGATATATAATAAAGTTTAATTTGAGTTTTGCTTTCTTTACTTTCTTGTTTTAATAAAAAGAAAGGAAATAAATGAAAAAGATCATATGCTAATCTTATCGTAAGTGATGACATTACACGAGGAAAATTATAAGTAGTAAATTTTATTGTAGATTGACAAACATAGCATTGGTCAATGATGCAACTCATGAAAGAATTAATAAGGGAAGAGAATATTCACATGCAAATACACTATCCTGGAAATCTTTTGTGATTGTGAGCACCCATCAAAATATTATATGCCAAAATTGTTGACGTTGGACAAGGAAGATAACGTAATGATTTATGTTTGTTCATATTCACATAGAAGTTATATTGTCATAGATCCTTCAACATGTGGTGCTTGCCCCTATTTTTCTAGCCAAAAATTTCGCACTAAGTAGAGATACTACTTGTGCATCCAAAACCCTTAAATCCAAATCTTGTTTGAGAGTCCACCGTACCTACCTATGGATTGAGTAAGATCCTTCAAGTAAGTTTTCATCAGTGCGACAAGGCAATAAAAATTGCTTCTAAAAGTGTGAGATCATTTTGTGTAAGGGAAAATTGAGCATTGTACGAACTTGTGATGGCAAAGAATAAAAGCGACAGACTGCATAATAAAGGTTGCCATCATAAGGGGCAATATAATGTGATGTTCTCTTGCACTAAGGGGTTGAGCATACAAACAAAAAGCGCAGGGCAACCTTTGCTTCCCTCTGCGAAGGGCCTATCTTTTACTTTTATGTATTTACTTTCATGCAAGATTCAAAGTTTTTCCCTCTATTCCTTTTCATTTTCTCCTTTGGCCAGCATCATGTGGTGAGGAAAGATCTAGGCACATATATCCAGTTGAATATGGGTAACATGAGTTATTATTGTTGACATCACCCTTGAGGTGAATACGTTGGGAGGCGAAACTATAAGCCCCTATCTTTCTATGTGTCCTGTTGAAATGTTTTCCTCATTGGTACGCGGTGAGTGTTAGCAATCATAGAAGACTAAATGATGATTGAGTATGTGGACTTTCCTAAAGGCTCTGATATGTGACCCTTCCTGAAAATATGATGAATTGTAGTTGCAAAGTTGACTGAAAACATAGTTTGTTGGTTTCCAATAGAGTTTATGCTTTATACTTCGATGTTGTGATGAATTGTCACTTGTTCATGAGAAGTCTATGATAAAAGTTTTATGTTAAAGTTTGTTGCTATTATAATAAGTTACATGACGCTGCTATGTCCGTATTTTGGTTTTTATCGACACCTCTCTCTCTCTAAGTATGTGGACAAGTTTTTCGATTTCGGTTTTCGCTTGAGGACAAGCGAGGTCTAAGCTTGGGGTAGTTGATACGTCCATTTTGCATCATGTTTACCTACTGTTATTTATGTTGCTTTATTGCATAATAATGCTTTTTGGAGTAATTCGAATGCCTTTTCTCTCATAATATGCAAGGTATACAACAACGGGGAGAATTCTGGCAGCTGGAAATCTGGACATGAAAAGGCTACGCCAGGCTACCTATTCTGCACAACTCCAAATGAGCTGAAACTTCACAAGGATTTTTTATGGAATAAATAAGAAATACTGGAGCAAATAAGTACCGGAGGGGGCCACTCTGGTGAGCACAACACACCAAGGCGCGCCTGGGCCCCCAGGCACGCCCTGGTGGGTTGTGCTCATCCAGGCCCACCTCCGGTGCCCCCCCTTCTGGTACATAAGTCATTTTGACCTAGAAAAAATGAAGGGAGGAATTTCGGGATGAAGCGCCGCCGTCTCAAGGTGGAACCTGGGCAGGAGCACTTTTGCCCTCCGGTAGAGCGATTCTGCCGGGGGAACTTCCCTCCCGGAGGGGGAAATCATCGCCATCATCATCACCAACAAATCTCCCATCTTGGGGCGGGCTATCTTAATAAACATATTCAACAACACCAACTCATCCCAAACCCTAGTTCATCTCTTGTGTTCAATCTTTGTACCGGAACTATAGATTGGTGCTTGTGGGTGACTAGTAGTGTTGATTACTATATGATTTATTTGGTGGAAGATTATATTTTCAGATCCATTATGCTATTTAATACCCCTATGATCTTGAGCATGATAATAATTTGTGAGTAGTTAATTTTGTTCTTGAGGTCACGGGAGAAATCATGTTGCAAGTAATCATGTGAACTTGATATGTTTCTATATTTTGATGATATGTATGTTGTGATTCCCTTAGTGGTGTCATGTGAACGTCGACTACATGACACTTCACCATATTTGGGCCTAAGGGAATGCATTGTGGAGTAGTTATTAGATGATGGGTTGTGAGAGTGACAGAAGCTTAAACCCTAGTTTATGCGCTATTCCGTAAGGGACCGATTGGATCCAAAAGTTTAATGCTATAGTTAGAATTTATTCTTAATACTTTTCTCGATATTGCGGATGCTTGCGAGGGGGTTAATCATAAGTAGGAGGTTTGTTCAAGTAAGAACAGCACCTAAGCACCGGTCCACCCACATATGAAATTATCAAAGTAGCGAACACGAATTAAGCCAACATGATGAAAGTGACTAGATCAAATTCCCGTGTACCCTCAAGAACGCTTTTCTTATCATATGAGACTGTTTTGGCATGTCCTTTGCCTCAAAAATATTGGGCTACACTACAAGAATTAGGAACATTGCCGTCAGCCATGGCTGACAGAAAGGGCACGCATGGCGGACGGCAAAGACCTTTGTCGCCAGCCAGCAGACGGCAACACGTCCCGCTGAACAGGCTACGACAAAGGCTTATTTGCCATCTGCTGGCTGACGGCAAAGATGCAAAGGTCTTTGTCATTCGGGAGCCGACGGCAAAGAGCCTGGATGGCTCACATATCAGTTTAGGTCTGTTAAGGGGTTAATGACGTGCTTTGGCGTCCGCTGGCGGGCGACAGACATTTGCATGTTTGTCGTCTGCCAACAGACGACAAAGAACATTGTTTATTTGTCGTCTGCCTATGGACGGCATAGCATGTCACATGGCAGCACATGGGGGTTGGCCTATTTGGTAGCTTTGCCGTCAGCTAGCTGACGGCAAATATTGAACGTTATTTGTCGTCCGCTGGCAGACGACAAAGCATCCAAATAGCCAGCCTACTGCCCCGGGTTGCATAGGTAGCTGACACGTGGCAAGTTTGCCGTCTGCTGGCTGATGTCAAAGATCTTTGTCGTTTGCCAGCAGACGGCAAAGAGTCTATATAGTCCCTGTTTTTTCTTGAATTCATTCAATTTGACATAATTTCACATATATATATACACATATGAAAATACTTTCGACAAGCAGACCAACACATATACATACCAAATCATATCCCTGCCATATGGATATGATTATCCAACACATATACATAGCAAATGGTTTCATCCAACACCTATACATAGCCAACATATCGAACAAAAAGCATACAATGTTTTCATCCATACATACATTTATAGATAGCAAGTTTGACATTGTCCATCCTACACAATCAAAACAATAAGGAAGCATAAAGAGAAGAGTAGACTCCATCAATGCAAGCTTCCTCATCTAAAGAAAATCTGCAAATTGGGAAAGAAGCAAGTTAGAAGAAGAAGAAGAAGAAGAAGAAGAAGACTAGCTAGAATAAGAGGAAGAAAAGGAAGAAGAAGATTTTTTTTTCTCTTTATTTTTCTCCTCTCCTCTTTTTTATCTTCTTATTCCTCTTCTTCTAACTAAGGTAGGTAAAATGCCATTTTATTGCTAAGCTAGGTAAAAATGATAAGCGTAGGTCATTTTAGAGCTAAGCTAGGTAAATAGGTCATTCTGGAGCTTACTAAGGTTATTATGTCATTTTCGAGGAAAGTAAGGTAAGTCTATATCATTTTGGAGGTAACAAAGATTATCATGACATTTTTTAGGAAAGAAAGCTAAGTATAGTTCATTTTTTCTCTAAGTTAGGTAGCTATGCCATTTAGGAGGAAACTAAGCTAAGTATGCATTTGTTAAGCAAAACACTAGAGAAAACTTACCCTCATCACAACAAATGCGATGAAGATTGCAACTCAGGTAACAATTGATCCAACGGCATAATGATACCAAGCCTCATTATCGATGGCATATTTTCTAATCTTCTTAATCTTCAAGCGCATTGCATCCATCTTCAAGTGCATTGCATTCATCTTCATCTTGTGATCATCGACCACATCGACAACATACAACTCCAATGTCATATTCTCTTCTTCAATTCTTTTAATTTTTTCTTTTGAATACTCATTTTATTTTTCAACTACTAACTTCTCGAGAAGAGGATCGGTTGCAAATTCCGGTTCACATACCTCCTAGATTAAAATATCTCTATGTCAACTTGGTGGCCA
Organism: Triticum timopheevii; assembly: GCA_963921465.1. NCBI lineage: Eukaryota > Viridiplantae > Streptophyta > Magnoliopsida > Poales > Poaceae > Triticum > Triticum timopheevii. Next base: position 503,235,869 of record OY997272.1, read on the forward strand.
TAATTGTCATAAATGTGAAATGCAACTAGTTATAAAACAGGATTTACCACATCTGAATCATAAAGCGGGCGTAGACCGATGGGAACCGATATCAAGACCATGACACTAAGGATGGCAATTTTACCCATGTACATGGATATCCATGGATATCCGACCTGAATGGATAGGATTTGGATATGCTTTTGTGTCCATGGGCGGCTCCCAAACCCGACCCGATTGCTTATGGGTAGGGCATGGATATAATCTTGTACTCGTGGGTAACCCGACCCGATAGTATGACTTAGTGGGCAAAAAATTGGTATCGCTACACCACAGTCACATGTCCCACTGCGATCTTACACTTTGTTATCTAAAACATGCAAAATAAATTACACAATCCCCATCGTAACTTTTATTAGTTGACATTCAATCCCCTCGTTGTTAAATGACTCGTTAGTGTGTTATGTCTTATTTATATGTCTTGAGAGGACCCAATGGATATCTAGTGGGATGGACATTCATCGGATTTGGACATGGACACAATTTTTCACCCATGGATTTTTTTCATGGGCGTGCAAAGACTGCCTTCATGGATATGGATATGGATTTGATATTGTTAAACCCGATCCAAACCCGACCCATTGCCATCCTTACATGACACTATGTATACCAAACAATCATACAAAGTAAGAAAATTATACAAGTAACTATATAAATCATACAATCATACAAGTAACTATATAAATCAAGTACAACATAAAAAAATTAATACCTAGTAATAATCTGGTTCAATATATGCTTTGGGATCAATAAATGCATCATCATCATTAATAAATGCATCATCATGTGGAAGTCCACCTCTACGTAATATGTCAAGCATTGATAGGTCATCTGCAGCAGTAACCTCTTCTAGTTCATGCTCTTCTTGTCCCGGCTGAGGGGTGAAGTTGGGTTCACTGTCGCTGTCTACTTCAATGTTCTAGGGTGAAGTAGAGTGGTTCTTGAAACGTTTTTTTGGAAAGACGTGTTTCTTGGAAGAATTCTCCTTCATATGCGTTTGGGTTAATGTGAGGTTAATAATCATCTTCATTGGGGGGAGGTGGTCTAACATGTGGAGGCACTTCATAAACGACATCCCAACCTTTGAGATTAGGATCACTTTGATGGGCCCACGGTAGATAGAAAACTTGGGTTTCCTGTTGAGCCATAATATAGACATCGAGAACATCCAAATGGGTGATTTGATTGATTTCCACTAGATCTATATGTTCATGAGTCCTTCTAGTCTACTTCGGCTGGAACCAATAACATTTGAAGACTACGATGTTTGGTGGGTTTGCACCATAGAATTGAAGTTCATAAATTGCTTCAACTCTTCCATAATACTCGGTATCTCCTTCGCCGATAGTAGAGACACAAAAATTTGTAGACTTTCGGTCGGCCATAGATAGCTCTTTGCCATATGGACGAAAGCGGTACCCGTTGATGTCGTATTTGTCAATTGAATGGACCTTATAGTCAAAACCATTAGCGACTTGTCTCAATTCGGTGTCCATATGGTCTGAATTAGCCTACAAGTTTAATACGAAAGGGATTGTTGCATTAGCCACAAATTAGACGAAGAAATGAAATGGTCTAATGGAAATTACACTTTGTTTGAACCAAGAGATGAAACCGGAATAGCCACGTCCATGCTTTGCCAGAGAAGCTCATATTGTTCGACGGAATCCATTTGGATCACCGCTCCATACGAGAATTTGGCGACATATCGACTGTATCAAATTTATCCGGGAATAAGAGCAGTTCAAAGGAATTAGAAGTTGTGAAACAATGTACCGAGAACTTACTCGATGTACGGCCGCACTTTTGTTAGGTTGTTGAAGATATGCAACCAAATGGTGTGCCATTCTTCGAAATCCAACGTTAAGGAATTAGAAGAACCGACTGGTGCCAGATCCCCTTTGAATAGGCAGAGGTTGTATCAACCCTTTTTAGGGTCGCCGGCATTGTACCGAGGCTTCGGATTATGCAAATGACAATTTTTGGCTTCATAGTGTGCTGTCATGAAATTTGCCGCCTCCTCAGTAATGAATGCCTCGATCATCGATGCTTCAATTCTACATTTATTTTTACATTTTGCTCCAAGCATCTTCTGCATCCTCTCAGTTGTGTAGCACCAACGATTTTGCACAGGCCCCCCAATCTTGCCTCGGTTGGGAGAAGCAAAATCAAGTGCTGCATTGGCTTAAAGAAGCCCGGTGGAAATACCTTCTCTAACTTGCGGATCAACTCTGGCGCCAACTCTTCCATTTCTTCTATTAGGCCAGGCGATAGATCTTTAGCCCAAATAACACAGAAGAAATAGCTCAGCTCTGCCAGTACTAGCCATTCATCCTCAGGGATGAATCCACGCAACATCACCGACTGACAAAGCTCAGTGTGCTCGTGGAGAGGACGTTTTGAAGACTCCAACATTTCATTGAAGGCCTTTACAGATTCCTCCATCTCATCTCCGAGTCCCGAGCATCATCAAAGTCTTGCACTATGTCTTGCATCCCGGTACCATGCTAGTCGGTGCGACGACGAAGCACCTCAGCTCTGGCGCGTTGGTCAAACTCGCCATGAAATGTCCACACCGTATAATCTGGCGTAAAACCCCTCTTTTGCAAGTGTTTGCCCATTTCATCCTCTATCCTCTTGTGCCAATTGTTGCTGTTGGGGAACGTAGTAATTTCAAAAAAATTCCTACGCACACGTAAGATCATGGTGATGGCATAGCAACGAGAGGGGAGAGTGTAGTCCACGTACCCTCGTAGACCGTAAGCGGAAGCATTATGACAACACGGTTGATGTAGTCGTACGTCTTCACGTTTTGACCGATCCAAGCACCGAACATACGGCACCTCCGAGTTCAGCACACGTTCAGCTCGATGACGATCCCCGGGCTCTGATCCAGCAAAGCTTCGGGGATGAGTTCCGTCAGCACGACCGCGTGGTGACGATGATGATGCTCTACCGGCACAGGGCTTCGCCTAAACTCCGCGACGATATGACCGAGGTGGAATATGGTGGAGGGGGGCACCGCACACGGCTAAGGAACGATCCGTAGATCAACTTGTGTGTCTATGGGGTGCCCCCCTGCCCCCGTATATAAAGGAGCAAGGGGGGAGGCTGGCCGGCCCCTTGGGCGCGCCAAGGGAGGAGGAATCCTCCTCCTAGTAGGAGTAGGACTCCTCCTTTCCTACTCCTACTAGGAGGGGTAAGGAAGGGGGAGAGGGGGAAGGAAAGGGGGGGCGCCGCCCACCCTCCTAGTCCAATTCGGACCAGAGGGGGGAGGGGGCGCGCGGCCCATGCTGGCCGCCCCTCTCTCCTTTCCCCTAAGGCCCATAAGGCGCAATACTCTCCCGGGGGGTTCCGGTAACCCCCCCCCCCCCCCCTGGCACTCCGGTTTTCTCCAAAATCACCCGGAACACTTCCGGTGTCCGAATATAGTCGTTCAATATATCAATCTTTATGTCTCGACCATTTCGAGACTCCTCGTCATGTCCGTGATCACATTTGGGACTCCGAACAAACTTCGGTACATCAAAACTTATAAACTCATAATAAAACTGTCATTGTAACGTTAAGCATGCGGACCCTACGGGTTCGAGAATTATGTAGACATGACCTAGAACCATTCTCGGTCAATAACCAATAGTGGGACCTGGATGCCCATGTTGGTTCCTACATATTCTATGAAGATCTTTATCGGTCAAACCGCATAACAACATACGTTGTTCCCTTTGTCATTGGTATGTTACTTGCCCGAGATTTGATCGTCGGTATCCAATACCTAGTTCAATCTCGTTACCAGCAAGTCTCTTTACTCGTTCTGTAACACATCATCTTATAACTAACTCATTAGTTACAATGCTTGCAAGGCTTAGGTGATGAGTATTACCGAGAGGGCCCAGAGATACCTCTCCGACAATCGGAGTGACAAAACCTAATCTCGAATTATGCCAACTCAACATGTACCTTCGGAAACACCTGTAGAGCACCTTTATAATCACCCAGTTACGTTGTGACGTTTGGTAGCACACAAAGTGTTCTTCCGATAAACGGGAGTTGCACAATCTCATAGTTGCAGGAACTTTGTATAAGTCATGAAGAAAGCAATAGCAATATACTAAACGATCAAGTGCTAGGCTAACGGAATGGGTCATGTCAATCACATCATTATCCTAATGATGTGATCCCATTAATCAAATGACAACACATGTCTATGGTTAGGAAACATAACCATCTTTGATTAATGAGCTAGTCAAGTAGAGGCATACTGGTGACTTTATGTTTGTCTATGTATTCACACATGTATCATGTTTCCGGTTAATACAATTCTAGCATGAATAATAAACATTTATCATGATATGAGGAAATAAATAATAACTTTATTATTGCCTCTAGGGCATATTTCCTTCAGTCTCCCACTTGCACTAGAGTCAATAATCTAGATTACATAGTAATGATTCTAACACCCATGGAGTCTTGGTGCTGATCATGTTTTGCTCGTGAGAGAGGCTTAGTCAACGGGTCTGCAACATTTAGATCTGTATGTATCTTGCAAATCTCTATGTCTCCCACTTGGACTTGGTCCCGAATGGAATTGAAGCGTCTCTTGATGTGCTTGGTCCTCTTGTGAAATCTGGATTCCTTCGCCAAGGCAATTGCACCAGTATTGGAAGATCTTCATTGGTCCCGATGCACTAGGTATGACACCTAGATCGGAAATGAACTCCTTCATCCAGACTCCTTCATTTGCTGCTTCCGAAGCAGCTATGTACTCTGCTTCACATGTAGATCCCGCTACGACGCTTTGTTTAGAACTGCACCAACTTACAGCTCCACCGTTTAATAAAAACACGTATCCGGTTTGCGATTTAGAATCGTCCGGATCAGTGTCAAAGCTTGCATCAACGTAACCGTTTACGACTAGCTCTTTGTCACCTCCATATACGAGAAACATATCCTTAGTCCTTTTCAGGTATTTCAGGATGTTCTTGACCGCTGTCCAGTGATCCACTCCTGGATTACTTTGGTACCTTCCTGCCAAGCTTATTGCTAAGCATACGTCAGGTCTGGTACACAGTATTGCATACATGATAGAGCCTATGGCTGAATCATAGGGAACATTTTTCATTTTCTCTCTATCTTCTGCTGTGGTCGGGCATTGAGTTTGACTCAACTTCACACCTTGTAGCACAGGCAAGAATCCTTTCTTTGCCTGATCCATTTTGAACTTTTTCAAAATTTTGTCAAGGTATGTGCTTTGTGAAAGTCCTATTAAGCGTCTTGATCTATCTCTATAGATCTTGATGCCCAATATGTAAGCAGCTTCACCGAGCTCTTTCATTGAAAAACTTTTATTCAAGTATTCTTTTATGCTATCCAGAAATTCTATATCATTTCCAATTAATAATATGTCATCTACATATAAAATTAGAAATGCTACAGAGCTCCCACTCACTTTCTTGTAAATACAGGCTTCTCCAAAAGTCTGTATAAAACCATATGCTTTGATCGCACTATCAAAGCGTTTATTCCAACTCCAAGATGCTTGCACCAGTCCATAAATGGAACGCTGGAGCTTGCACACTTTGTCAGCACCTTTTGGATCAACAAAACCTTCCGGCTGCATCATATACAACTCTTCTTCTAGAAATCCATTCAAGAATGCAGTCTCGACATCCATTTGCCAAATTTCATAATCATGAAATGCAGCAATAGCTAACATGATTCGGACGGACTTAAGCATCGCTACGGGTGAGAAAGTCTCATTGTAGTCAACCCCTTGAACTTGTCGAAAACCTTTTGCAACAAGTCGAGCTTTATAGACAGTTATATTACCATCGGCATCAGTCTTCTTCTTAAAGATCCATTTATTCTCAATGGCTTGCCGATCATCGGGCAAGTCAACCAAAGTCCATACTTTGTTTTCATACATGGATCCCATCTCAAATTTCATGGCTTCTAGCCATTTTGCGGAATCCGGGCTCACCATCGCTTCCTCATAGTTCGTAGGTTCATCATGGTCAAGTAACATGACTTCCAGAATAGGATTACCATACCACTCTGGTGCGGATCTTACTCTGGTAGACCTACGAAGTTCAGTAGAAACTTGATCTGAAGTTTCATGATCATTATCATTAGCTTCCTCCCTAATTGGTGTAGTTGTCACAGGAACCGGTTCTCGTGATAAACTACTTTCCAATAAGGGAGTAGATACAGTTATCTCATCAAGTTCTACTTTCCTCCCACTCACTTCTTTCGAGAGAAACTCCTTCTCTAGAAAGGATCCATTCTTAGCAACGAATGTCTTGCCTTCGGATCTGTGATAGAAGGTGTACCCAACAGTCTCTTTTGGGTATCCTATGAAGACACATTTCTCTAATTTAGGTTCGAGCTTATCTGGCTGAAGTTTCTTCACATAAGCATCGCAGCCCCAAACTTTAAGAAACGACAACTTTGGTTTCTTGCCAAACCACAGTTCATAAGGCGTCGTCTCAACGGATTTTGATGGTGCCCTATTTAACGTGAATGCGGCCGTCTCTAAAGCATAACCCCAAAACGATAGCGGTAAATCAGTAAGAGACATCATAGATCGCACCATATCAAGTAAAGTACGATTACGACGTTCGGACACACCATTTCGTTGTGGTGTTCCAGGTGGCGTGAGTTGCGAAACTATTCCATATTGTTTCAAGTGTAGGCCAAACTCATAACTCAAATACTCTCCTCCACGATCAGATTGTAGAAACTTTATTTCTTGTTACGATGATTTTCCACTTCACTCTGAAATTCTTTGAACTTTTCAAATGTTTCAGACTTGTGTTTCATCAAGTAGATATACCCATATCTGCTCAAATCATCTGTGAAGGTGAGAAAATAACGATACTCGTCGCGAGCCTCAACATTCATTGGGCCACAAACATCAGTATGTATGATTTCCAACAAATCAGTTGCTCGCTCCATAGTTCCGGAGAACGGCGTTTTAGTCATCTTGCCCATAAGGCATGGTTCGCAAGTACCAAGTGATTCATAATCAAGTGATTCCAAAAGTCCATCAGTATGGAGTTTCTTCATGCGCTTTACACCGATATGACCCAAACGGCAGTGCCACAAATAAGTTGCACTATCATTATCAATTGTGCATCTTTTGGTTTCAACACTATGAATATGTGTATCACTACTATCGAGATTTAATAAAAATAGACCACTCTTCAAGGGTGCATGACCATAAAAGATATTACTCATATAAATAGAACAACCATTATTCTCTGATTTAAATGAATAACCATCTCGCATCAAACAAGATCCAGATATAATGTTCATGCTCAACGCTGGCACCAAATAACAATTATTCAGGTCTAAAACTAATCCCGAAGGTAGATGTAGAGGTAGCGTGTCGACCGCGATCACATCGACTTTGGAACCATTTCCCACGCGCATCGTCACCTCGTCCTTGGCCAGTGCTCGTTTATTCCGTAGTCCCTGTTTCGAGTTGCAAATATTAGCAACAGAACCAGTATCAAATACCCAGGTGCTACTACGAGCTTTAGTTAGGTACACATCAATAACATGTATATCACATATACCTTCGTTCACTTTGCCATCCTTCTTATCCGCCAAATACTTGGGGCAGTTCCGCTTCCAGTGACCAGTCTGCTTGCAGTAGAAGCACTCAGTTTCAGGCTTAGGTCCAGACTTGGGTTTCTTCTCTTGAGCGGCAACTTGCTTGCTGTTCTTCTTGAAGTTCCCTTTCTTCTTCCCTTTGCCCTTTTTCTTGAAACTAGTGGTCTTGTTGACCATCAACACTTGATGCTCCTTCTTGATTTCTACCTCCGCAGCTTTTAGCATTGCGAAGAGCTCGGGGATAGTCTTGTTCATCCCTTGCATATTATAGTTCATCACAAAGCTCTTGTAGCTTGGTGGCAGTGATTGGAGAATTCTGTCAATGACGCTATCATCCGGAAGATTAACTCCCAGTTGAATCAAGTGATTATTATACCCAAACATTTTGAGTATATGCTCACTGACAGAACTATTCTCCTCCATCTTGCAGCTGTAGAACTTATTGGAGACTTCATATCTCTCAATCCAGGCATTTGCTTGAAATATTAACTTCAACTCCTGGAACATCTCATATGCTCCATGACGTTCAAAACGTCATTGAAGACCCGGTTCTAAGCCGTAAAGCATGGCACACTGAACTATAGAGTAGTCATCAGCTTTGCTCTGCCAGACGTTCTTAACGTCGTCAGTTGCATCAGCAGCGGGCCTGGCACCCAGCGGTGCTTCCAGGACATAACTTTTCTGTGCAGCAACGAGGATAATCCTTAGGTTACGGACCCAGTCCGTGTAATTGCTACCATCATCTTTCAACTTTGCTTTCTCAAGGAATGCATTAAAATTCAACGGAACAACAGCACGAGCCATCTATCTACAAACAAACATAGACAAGCGAAATACTATCAGGTACTAAGTTCATGATAAATTTAATTTCAATTAATCATATTACTTAAGAACTCCCACTTAGACAGACATCTCTCTAGTCATCTAAGTGATCACGTGATTCAAATCAACTAAACCATAACCGATCATCACGTGAGATGGAGTAGTTTTCAATGGTGAACATCACTATGTTGATCATATCTACTATATGATTCACGCTCGACCTTTCGGTCTCTGTGTTCCGAGGCCATATCTGCATATGCTAGGCTCGTCAAGTTTAACCTGAGTATTCTGCGTGTGCAAAACTGTCTTGCACCCGTTGTAGATGGACGTAGAGCTTATCACACCCGATCATCACGTGGTGTCTGGGCACGACGAACTTTGGCAACGGTGCATACTCAGGGAGAACACTTCTTGATAATTTTAGTGAGAGATCATCTTAAAATGCTACTGTCAATCAAAGCAATATAAGATGCATAAAGGATAAACATCACATGCAATCAATATAAGTGATATGATATGGCCATCATCATCTTATGCTTGTGATCTCCATCTCCGAAGCACCGTCGTGATCACCATCGTCACCGGCGCGACACCTTGATCTCCATCGTAGCATCGTTGTCGTTACGCCATCTATTGCTTCTACGACTATCGCTACTGCTTAGTGATAAAGTAAAGCAATTATAGGGCATTTGCATTTCATACAATAAAGCGACAACCATATGGCTCCTGCCAGTTGCCGATAACTTCGGTTACAAAACATGATCATCTCATACAATAAAATATAGCATCACGTCTTGACCATATCACATCACAACATGCCCTGCAAAAACAAGTTAGACGTCCTCTACTTTGTTGTTGCAAATTTTACGTGGCTGCTACGGGCTTAGCAAGAACCGTTCTTACCTACGCATCAAAAACCACAACGATAGTTTGTCAAGTTGGTGCTGTTTTAACCTTCTCAAGGACCGGGTGTAGCCACACTCGATTCAGCTAAAGTGAGAGAGATAGACACCCGCCAGCCACCTTTAAGCACGAGTGCTTGTAACGGTGAAACCAGTCTCGCGTAAGCGTACGCGTAATGTCGGTCCGGGCTGCTTCATCTCACAATACCGCCGAACCAAAGTATGACATGCTGGTAAGCAGTATGACTTGTATCGCCCACAACTCACTTGTGTTCTACTCGTGCATATAACATCAACGCATAAAACCTGGCTCTGATACCACTATTTGGGAACGTAGTAATTTCAAAAAAAATTCCTATGCACACGCAAGATCATGGTGATGGCATAGCAACGAGATGGGAGAGTGTAGTCCACGTACCCTCGTAGACCGTAAGCGGAAGCGTTATGACAACCCGGTTGATGTAGTCGTACGTCTTCACGTTTCGACCGATCCAAGCACCGAACGTACGGCACCTCTGAGTTCAGCACACGTTCAGCTCGATGACGATCCCCGGGCTCCGATCCAGCAAAGCTTCGGGGATGAATTCCATCTGCACGACGGCGTGGTGACGATGATGATGCTCTACCGGTGCAGGGCTTCGCCTAAACTCCACGACAATATGACCGAGGTGGAATATGATGGAGGGGGCACCGCACACGGCTAAGGAACGATCCGTAGATCAACTTGTGTGTCTATGGGGTGCCCCCCTGCCCCCATATATAAAGGAGCAAGGGGGGAGGCCGGCCGGCCCCTTGGGCACACCAAGGGAGGAGGAATCCTCCTCCTAGTAGGAGTAGGACTCCTCCTTTCCTACTCCTACTAGGAGGGGGAAGGAAGGGGGAGAGGGGGAAGGAAAGGGGGGGCGCCGCCCCCCTCCTAGTCCAATTCGGACCAGAGGGGGGAGGGGGCACGCGGCCCATGCTGGCCGCCCCTCTCTCCTTTCCCCTAAGGCCCATAAGGCCCAATACTCTCCCGGGGGGTTCCGGTAACCCCCCCCCCCCCCCCCCCCGGCACTCCGGTTTTCTCCGAAATCACCCGGAACACTTCCGGTGTCCGAATATAGTCGTTCAATATATCATTCTTTAGGTCTCGACCATTTCGAGACTCCTCGTCATGTCCGTGATCACATCCGGGACTCCGAACAAACTTCGTTACATCAAAACTTATAAACTCATAATAAAACTGTCATCGTAATGTTAAGCGTGCGAACCCTACGGGTTCGAGAACTATGTAGACATGACCTAGAACCATTCTCGGTCAATAACCAATAGCGGGACCTGGATGCCCATATTGGTTCCTACATATTCTACGAAGATCTTTATAGGTCAAACCGCATAACAACATACGTTGTTCCCTTTGTCATCGGTATGTTACTTGCCCAAGATTTGATCGTTGGTATCCAATACCTAGTTCAATCTCGTTACCAGCAAGTCTCTTTACTCATTCTGTAACACATCATCTTATAACTAACTCATTAGTTACAATGCTTGCAAGGCTTAGGTGATGAGTATTACTGAGAGGGCCCAGAGATACCTCTCCGACAATCGGAGTGACAAAACCTAATCTCGAATTATGCCAACTCAACATGTACCTTCGGAAACACCTGTAGAGCACCTTTATAATCACCCAGTTACGTTGTGACGTTTGGTAGCACACAAAGTGTTCTTCCGGTAAACGGGAGTTGCACAATCTCATAGTTGCAGGAACTTTGTATAAGTCATGAAGAAAGCAATAGCAATATACTAAACGATCAAGTGCTAGGCTAACGGAATGGGTCATGTCAATCACATCATTATCCTAATGATGTGATCCCATTAATCAAATGACAACACATGTCTATGGTTAGGAAACATAACCATCTTTGACTAATGAGCTAGTCAAGTAGAGGCATACTAGTGACTTTATGTTTGTCTATGTATTCACACATGTATCATGTTTCCGGTTAATACAATTCTAGCATGAATAATAAACATTTATCATGATATGAGGAAATAAATAATAACTTTATTATTGCCTCTAGGGCATATTTCCTTCAGTTGCACCCTGCACAGGGGCACCAGGTTGTCCTCTGGCTATTTGCAAATGCGGTTCTAAAAAACCCTTGGTTTTTGTTAACCATTCAGTTGTCATGTTTTTCTAACTAGTGTGATCGGTGTACATCCACGCACGATCACTCATCTTGCCTAGCTACTGGACACATATGAAATATATATATATATATATAAATTAATCAGCATGTATATATTCATCAGTTAATGGACTTTGTCACTTTTATTATGTCCATGCAACCTAGACACTAATAGGTAAAGATAGGTCCTAATCCCACTCGAGTATGTGTAGATTGGATTCGTTTTCCCAAGCTCTGCTTTGGATCCGATGCAAAATTTTGGCAGCACCTCCCCGATGTTCTCCTGACACACGTCTCGACAATAAGCAGAGAGGATTTGTACCCGTAGAACAACAGGGAGGCACTGATGAAATTCTGCATCGGATCCGGAGCAGAGCATATGGGAAAACGAACCCAATCTACACATACTCGAGCTGTCCATGGATAACGTTGGACAATTTGAAAGAATCACGGTTATAAATATGCAAATGCATGCATATTTATATATGTAACCCTTTTGAACGGGGGACGCATAGTGGTCACGCATACTGATGATTGAAGACACCAATAGCTAGCAATTATTTTCATTGGCATGAAGACCGGGAACAGAGCAAATCAAGGGGGGATGAGATGTCATTTGTGCTAAGTCACGAACGCAGGGGCGGAGCTCGTCGAACACTAGACCCTTGCAGCAACGAAAAATTGCACACTTAAATCGAAAGATGAGTTTCATAGAAATATTTTTTTTCATCAACCTAACTAAATATTTACAACAAGACGAGCGGGTTAGGGGTTCCTCGGCGTCGATAGAACCCTAAATAGAAAGTATCATCGGTGCAAGGTACATGAGGCGCTCCGCGTTGAACACTAGATCCATGTCCCACAAGTGATGCCGGCGCCCGACGTCTCGCAACAATAGTTCTGGTGGCTGATGACGGTCGAACACCTTAGCAAATTTGTCTGGCAGCCCCAATGAGGATTAAAGCCAAGTTTTGAAAGTTCAACCAACCAAACCGAGTTGAGTTAGTTTGGGTGTTTCAAGTTTCAACACTTAGCTTTCAATCACCATCTTAGAGGTTGGCGGACAAAATCGCGTTGGTGTTCGACCATGATCGACGTCGAGAATTGTTGCTGCGGGATGCATGACCCTTGTGTCACTTGTCGGACATGGATGTACTATTCGACATCGATAGCCACATGTACCTCGCACTGACGATACTTGCTATTTAGGGTTCCATCGACACCGAGGAACCCCATAACCCGCTCGTCCCCGGGCGCCCTAAATTAGCATGCATTCGATAAGAAAAACTACATCATCTCTTGCGTCCGTACATCGTCAAATATTATCACTAATACATCTCGAATAGTATCATACATATAGCATCGCTAATACAACTAGAACCGTAGTGAATGACGGGTATCGACGCAGGCGGTGGAAACCCAAAGAGAAGGAACCATCACGGAATCATAGCTCCAGTGAGATCCCTGAAGAACCTGCCAGGTATTGTCGAACCTGCCCTCCAGCGCAACCATGTAGCGACGGACGTGCTTGTCCACCTCGCTGACACGGTGACTGATACGTCTCTGTCATATCTAGTTTTCCAAACACTTTTGCCCTTGTTTTGCACTCTACTTGCATGATTTGAATGGAACTAACCCGGGTTCATGATGTTTTCAGCAGAACTAACATGGTGTTTTTTTGTGTAGAAATAAAAGTTCTCCGAATGACCTGAAACTCCACGGAAGTTATTTTTAGAATTAATAATAAATACTGGCGAAAGAATCAAGGCCAAGGGGGCCCACACCCTGTCCACGAGGGTGGGGGGCTCCCCCCTAGGGCGTGCCCCTGCCTTGTGGGCCCCCTGGTGCTCCACCGACCTCAACTCTAACTCCATATATTCATGTTCGTGGAGAAAAAAACCAGAGAGAAGGATTCATTGCGTTTTACGATACGGAGCCGCCGCCAAGCCCTAAACTCTCTTGGGAGGGCTGATCTGGAGTCCATTCAGGGCTCCGGAGAGGGGAATCTGTCGACATCGTCATCATCAACCATCCTCCATCACCAATTTCATGATGCTCACCGCTGTGCGTTAGTAATTCCATCGTAGGCTTGCTAGACGGTGATGGATTGGATGAGATTTACCATGTAATCGAGTTAGTTTTGTTAGGGTTTGATCCCTAGTATCCACTATGTTCCGAGATTGATGTTGTTATGACTTTGCTATGCTTAATGCTTGTCACTAGGGCCCGGGATGTCATGCAAGTTCTTTTCCATAAGCACGTATGATTATATTCGGAATACATGCCTACATTACATTGAGGAATTAGAGCTAGTTCTGTGTCACCCTATGTTATAACTATTACATGAGGAATTGCATCCGAATAATTATCCATCACTGATCCAATGCCTATGCACTTTTCACATATTGATCTTTGCTTACTTACCCTACCGTTGCCACTATTACAATTACTACAAAACTGCTACTGTTACTTTTGCTACTGTTACCGTTACTTCCATACTACTTTGCTACTAAATACTCTGCTGTAGATATTAAATTATGCAAGTGTGGTTGAATTGACAACTCAACTGCTAATACTTGAGAATATTCTTTGGCTCCCCTTGTGTCGAATCAACAAATTTGGGGTTGAATACTCTACCCTCGAAAACTGTTGTGATCCCCTATACTTGTGGGTTATCAGTGACCTACCACCTCTGCGGTGTCCGTAAGCCTCGGCAACGTCACTGGCCCACGCGACCGCCACCAAACAAAGTTTGGGTCAACGACGGGCTTGCTCCTCTTCAAGCTGCACCCCCGGGAAGGTAGAACCTCACAGTACCAGCCCGGTGGAGCCCAGTCTCGGACATGGCCCCTCTAATCAACCAGGCCTCCTCCATCGAGTCGATGACGAGGATGCGGGATAGGCATCATCGACGGCGATGCATGCCTTAACTAAAAAAATAACAACAAAATTCACATGTTCAAAATAAATCAGAAACTTAACCTAAACTAAACTAAACTAAACCTAAACTAAACTAACTAAACTGAACCTAAACTAAACTAACTAAACTAAACCCAAACTAAACCAGAAACTTAACCTAAACTAAACTAAACTAAACCTAAACTAAACTAACTAAACTAAACAAAACCTAAACTAAATTATACTACTGCTAATTAAACTAAATCTAAAAAACGAAAGAAAAAAAATAAGAAAAGGTCTCACCTTGGAGCGGCCGGGGCGGCGAGGCGGGGTGGGCAGGCGTGGAGGGGCGGGGCGGTCGGCGCGGCCTGGCAGGGCGGCTGGGGTGGAAAGGCGGCCCAGGCCGGCGCAGACGGGGTGGCGAGGCGTCCCAGAGCGGCTGGAGCAGCGCCGCGGGGCGGAGCGGCCCGGCGCGGCCGGGCGGGGGGGGGGGGAGGCAGCCCGGGGCAGAACGACGGGTAGGGCAGCCGGGGCATGGCAGCGGCGCAGGGTTGGGATGAGGGGAGGGAGAGAGAGGGGAGAGGGGTAGTGACAGTGTCCTGGACTAGGGGGTACTCACCTCGTCGTCTCCTGATCAATTAGATTGGGCCGAGGACCCCCATGGCCATATACTCTTGGGCCAGTTCGGACAGTTGCCGCATACAAGGAAGATTCCACAAGACTTGGTGATCAAGACAAGGACTCCTCCCCACCGGCGTATTCGACTAGGACTCTTGTTATCCTAGGCCTCTAGTACATTATATAAACCGAGGCTAGGCTAGTCGATAGATCATTATGACATTACTCATCATACCTCTAGGGTTTATACCACAACATATGATCTTGAGGTAGATCAACTCTTGTAACCCCTATACTCATTAAAGTCAATCAAGCAGCATGTAGGGTATTATCTCATCAAGAGAGCCCGAAGCTGGGTAAAATCCCATGTTCATGTTACCATTGATCCTAAGACGCACAACTTGGGACCCCTTACCCGAGATCCACCGGTTTTGACACCGATATTGGTTCTTTCATTGAGAGTTCCGATGTGTGATTGGCAAAAGGATCAATGGCTCGACTGCAGGTCACTGCGACGTCGGCTTCTTCGTCACCAGCTCGACTGGTCACCTTGGCTTGACCGAGGACTGCGCCCTACCTCCGATCATCATGTTTGGATGAGGGCCTTCATGAACATCAACTCCGATCTCTATCAATATCATGGAGGAGTCATCCATGGAGCTCGGGGGCTCAACGTCAACATTGCCCTCGGGCGACCGTGCTGTTTTTCTGGACAGCAAACTCGTATCCGCCCCCAGCGCCTCCTCGAGTGTCGCCTAAATGATTGCTTCAGTGGAATTATGTGGAATTAAGTCTACAACAACCCTGCAAAATTTTGTCGCGTTCCGATGGAGGAATCTCCGGCAATCTCTTATATACCGGAGCCCTGTTGAATCTAGACCAGAATCCGGACGAGTTTGGAGCATGGTGTCCAGCATCTAGCTCCGACGTCCTTGGGAAGATCCAACCGTTGATCGTCTGCGGAATTCCCATATCTACCACCTGCCAAAAATTCAGCTCGATTCGACCGTCCAAACTCCGGGAACCTTCCAATTAGTGCATCACTTTTCGGATCTGTTTTCTGCATGAGAACGAATCCGACCCGAGTTCATCTTCTTTATGAACGGGATTTCGAACATCCTTTTTGAAGGAAGTTTTCGTATGGTGTATTGTGTTTTATTCTCAAACACATCCTATTAATATTAAAAGTATTTTTAGAATACGATCTTCACCATCGCGCCGGTGTCGAACCGGCCCGACAACATCACTCCATGACGGCCGATCTGCACTAGACACGTCGTCGCTTTGTTGAGCCGAGCTCAACTTCTTTGCATCATCATCTCGGCCAGCCGAACAATAGATCAGCATCGCGAAGGATAAATCATCACCAACATCGCCGCCCCATGCATTACATGGAGCGGGCACACCGGCATCGCCGCACGGTCACTTCATCAAGCCAGCATTGACCACGTCACAAGCTATGACCTGCATCGGCATAGCCGAACCGTTGCTTCATCGAGCCGACGTCCATCATGCTGAACTACTTCAACACCTCGGCTGACACATCTCCTCACCGACCTGCTCTGTCTCCTTGCTCTGGACTAGGGGCTTCGTCATCCCTTCATCAACTTACCTCGGAGACTTTGGCGTCACCGTCCGACCAGCTTCATCACATTAGATGGACCACGGGCTTTGCCTCGGCGAGCCAACCTTTGCCAGCATCGTCATGCCTTCACTTCATCACCCATTAGGCAATGGGTGTGCGGATCGAGTCCCAATTTTGGGAGTAACGTTTCTTCGGACCGCTACAACAAATAAACCAAGTGTTATTAATCCCAGCAATTTTTTCTTGTTTGGGTTTATTTTTCCCAAGGAATTATTACTTTGCTTTGTTCCATCATCTATACACATGTCTATCAAATGGTGGCCGCATTAACGACGGTCACGTGGTGGTTCAGTCAGTTTCCGTACATAATTCGGCGAACGCCGTATTTGGAACTTGGACTGACCTGTGAATTCGGGCTTTGCCACGCCTTTACCAAATCACGCCCTGCATCGACATTGACCTCGATGCTCAGGCCATATCTCTTTCATTATTTACTTCGCTTGTATTAAATAAGTAAAAGATTTTTTTAATATACATCATTATCTTTATTTGTCATTACTTTTCATTTGCACTATTTTATCTGTGCAGCCAATTGACTCAGACTGAGCCGCGTTGTTGCCTCCTTCGACCGAATTGTGTTGTCGCCTTGGCGCACCGACCTACTCCATTACCGCGGCTGGACTGAGGGCTTCATCTTCTCGGAGTGCCGAATTCTCTGCTTTGCCACCTGGGGACCAACCTGAGAGGCTGGAACCTTGTCCCGCATCAAGCTCGGACCGCGTCATCAATGCCGAACACATTAACTAGCTAAGTCACTTTCATGCTCAAAAACTTTCAGTTTTAAATTTTGTTCGGTGCGACCAAGCATTATACTTCTTTGGCAAAAAGTTGTTTGTGAGAAAATTCCTTGTCATAACTTTGTTTGTGGCACACAAATTCAAATACCCCGTTTATTTGGGGGTTTCCTTTATGAAGTTTTTTCTCTTGCATATGATTATACTTGTATGGCTTCGTTCCTTGTTCGTGTATTACACCACAATATGCATCATATTGACTTAAGTGTTCCGCAAGCTAGGTTGCCTGGCTCTTGTGCTAACCCCTACGTTCCCGATTGTTCGGCTAGGGAGTAAAGGGGGCACCTCTACGATTGTCACGACCGGGTCATCCGAGCTCTGACCTCAGACTGGGTGAAGCCGAAAGCTAGCACTCTTATTGTTTTCAATCATGGTCAGCACACAACGGAACTCATGAGTACAAAAAAACTATTGCACAAGTCTCATAGTAACAGTGAGCAACCGAAGAAAGGTATCGGTGGAGGTACTATTTTCTTAGAAGATGTTTCTTACACTTCGTTAGTAATATAGCATAAGTTCCCTGAGCGCGCTTTGTCTGTTACAGCCTTATGGCATGATTGCCTAGTTATCGGAAACACCGTCGATATTCTCGACAAGTGGAGTACATAACACTTTTCGGTCCTTGACCGAAGAGGGAGAAGCCGTCGATCGTTTAAGACGCGTTAAAAGTTTGGGTGAACACAGATATGATATAAGTACTTTGGTACATACAATCATTATACATAAAATTCTTTCACCCAAGTCAGTTGGGGGCTCTTAAAATTTATATGAGTTGTTTTATCGTAAATGTGTTTTCTTCTTGGTCAAGAGATCGGATGCGTCATGTTAAAGCACATCAGAAGCACAAATTTTTTCCAATTTTCGAATCGGTACTGAACACTTGATCTTGTTCGGGCGTCAACTTTTTACTAACGTTTTTTTGGTTTTCCAAGCTTATGGCACTTTTAAACTATTTGTGTGTTTCCAGCACAAGTCTCGCATTGCAACGCCGGACACCTTTAGGGATTCGACAAAAAGATTCTCGGATATTGCTATATATGCATCGGTTTCAAATTGTGTCTTCGGTCAATAGTTGGGTTACCCGGCTCATGTGCTTGCCTCCTACGTTCCGCTTTGTTCGGCTAGGTGTGCCAAGGGAGAACCACTACGATTGTGCTTCCAGCTCACATGGTTAAGCACCTCAGTGGAGAAAGCCGAAAACTGACTGTCACAATAAGCGTAAACTGGTCAGCGATCCGATGACTATGTTAGATGAGGGGCCGTTCATAACATTGGCTGAAGTGTTTACGGCTTGACCTCGGCTATCGCTGAACACTAACCGGGGGCTCGTAGCTAGCTTCCCCAGTTTAAAGCTCCTATGACTAAGTGAAAGCTATAAAGCCCGCATATCTGATTGCCTCATTTCCGCTAACACAACCGCCTTCGGGCACCGAGACGTCGGCTAAGGGTTGTCTTGTTATTGCAGAAACACCCTGCATAGTATCTACAAAAGGGTAGAAGCCGACGATGGGCCATTTTCAACTGATAAACGGTCGCAACGGAGTCAAGATAAACATATCATCAGCATTTGTATTTAATATACAAGGGCCGCCTTTCATAATCATCATTATAAAGCCATAAATATGCATCAATTTGACTTAAGATTTTGGCCAAGCTGGTTGCGTGGCTCCTGTGCTTACCCCTACATTCCCGATTGTTCAGCTAGGTGGTAAAGGGAGCACCTCTGTGATTGTTACTACCGGGTCATCCATGTAAGTACCTCAGACTGGGTGAAGCCGAAAGCTAGCAATCTTAAAGGATCACATTGGTCGACAATGGCAGAAGTGATTATTTTGGTTCATTAATAACATAAAGTTTGGGAACTTTCCCCGAACTAAATCCTCAATATTTTCCTCCCACATTGACCGGAGGTGAGGCTTCATGATCATGATAAGCATGACGACCCAAAGAAAGGAACCGATAGCGAGACTATTTTCCTTGGAAGAAGTTTCTTACATTATGTAATATAACATATTTCTCAGTGTACCTTTGTTTATAAAACTGTATGGCCGGATTGCCTTGTTTTCCATAAATCTTTGCCCGTATAACAGCTTTATAGAGTAGGAAAACACTCCTCGGCTACTAGCCGAAGAGGTTGAAGCCAATGGTCGGTCAACAAAGTTTTGTACAATGTGGATCCGAGCATTAATGATATAAAGTACTTGGATACATAGAGTCATTACACATAATTTGTGATTTTACTATGGATATCGACCCTTAATTCGGCCACCCATGCCTGCATTAAGGCTCGGGGGCTACTGGGATTCGGGCTTATCATTTACTAACATTAAAGGGGCACATCTTTCCCCTGATCTAGTGTTGCCACCCGACCAGTGTCTTAGGGGCTACTGCATTGCCTATTCAATGCAGAAAAATTTAAGTGCAATACAGTTTCTGAAGAGATTTTTGATCCTCGGGTTGGTCGGCCACACCCACACCCAACTTTTTGTGTCCCGAAGTATTCTGCCAAGCTAGTACTGGGATCAGCGGTCTTATGTCATCCTTCAGGTGCATCTCGGGTTTTAGACCAACGCAGACACCTTGAGGGCTACTGACTATATATCTCGGCAGAGAGTAAATTGCACCAATCAAAAAATCAGCCCACGGTCAGGGTGGTGCACCACCTTGGAAGCAGTCCGGCATAAAGCTCGGGCGCCAGTGGCTGGCTCCATAGAGGGCATTTCCGGCATTAAGCTCGGCTAAACTCCTTCAACTTTTTGAACCTAGATGATCTATGACATCTCGGATATAGTCTGGCGTTGGAGCTTGGACACAGTCCGGCGTTGGAGCTCGGATACATTCCGGCATTGGAGCTCGGAAGTAGTCTGGCATTGGTACTTGGCTGCAAAAGATACCTCAAATGCAGTCCGGTGTTGGAGCTCGGATGCAAGAGGACACTGCCGCCTGGGAATAACTTCAAACCCGAGGTGTGCCGCAAAAAATAACAATGCATTGATAAAGGCTGATAACTTAAAGGGGCTCCTCAGATACCTGACGTGTAAACTCTTCGGATTTACTTCGGTGATCCTCAAGATCGAAGATGAGAAGATTTGTTGAACCAGTTTTCAAGACCGGCGACCGGAGATGAAGAACAGTTCAGAAGAATCGAGGAGCGTCCCCAACTTGAAGACCGGTTCAGGGGGCTACTGACGGTGTCCTGGACTAGGGGGTACTCACCATGTTGTCTCCCGATCAATTAGATTGGGCCGAGGGACCCCATGGCCGTATACTCATGGGCCAGTTCGGACAGTTGCTGCATACAAGGAAGATTCCACAAGACTTGGTGATCAAGACAAGGACTCCTCCCCACCGGCATATTCGACTAGGATTCTTGTTATCCTAGGCCTCTAGTTCCTTATATAAACCGAGGCTAGGCTAGTCGATAGATCATTATGACATTACTCATCATACCTCTAGGGTTTATACCACAACATATGATCTCGAGGTAGATCAACTCTTGTAACCCCTATACTCATTAAAATCAATCAAGCAGCATTTAGGGTATTATCTCATCAAGAGAGATCGAAGCTGGGTAAAATCCCGTGTTCATGTTACCATTGATCCTAAGACACGCAGCTTGGGACCCCTTACCCGAGATCCACCGGTTCTGACACCGACAGGTAGGGCGAGGGCGTTTTGTTATATATGGCACAACTCTTTGTCGTCCGCTATCAGACGGTAAAGAGCCTAGCTAATGGACGTTAGTTTCGCCACTTTCTTTGTCATCCGCTAGCGGAGGACAAAGAAAGTGGTCGTTAGGTGGCTCTCTCTAGCGGATCACCTTCCTCTTTGCCGTCCAATAGCGGACGACAAAGGTTCTATGCCGTCAGCTAGCTGACGGCAAATATACGGCTGACGACAAACAATTTCTTTGTCGTCAGTTGCTTCTTTGTCGTCAGTTTTCTTCAAGGTCTTTGCCATAAGCTAGTTGATGGCAAAGTTCCTAATTCCAGTAGTGCTACCTTGCTGCACTTTTTTTACTACTACTGTTAATTGCTCGTTATAAATTATCTTGCTATCAAACTACTATGTTACTTACAATTTCAGCACTTGCAGACATTACCTTACTGAAAACCGCTTGTCATTTCCTTCTACTCCTCGTTGAGTTTGACACTCTTACTTATCGAAAAGGCTACAATTGACCCCATATGTTTGTGGGTCATCGGTGATGGTGATGGGGAAGCTATCTCCGCAGGGCTTCTCCTAAGCACTACAAAAATATGATCGGGGCGTAAACGGTGGAGAGGGGTGCTGCACACGGCTAGGCAATTGTCTGTTGTGTGCTAGGCGCCCCCTCCCACATACATATAGATGGGAGGGAGGCAGAAGAAGCCAAGGAGGGTGCCCAAGTAGGAGGAATCCTACTTGGGATCTCTCCCAAGCGGCGCACCCCTTTCCTTATTTGGAGCACGGGAGGAAGGAAGGAGGAGGCGTCCCCCCCCCCCCACTTTCCTTTCTCTCCCGAGGAGGGAAAGGTAGGAGGGGCCACCCCTCCCCTTTCCTTTTCCTTTGGCCCGCTCAGCCATGGGAGGGGCGCACCAGCCCCCTTCTAGGCTGGTCCGTCCCCTCCTTTGGCCCATAAAGCCCATATTTTCCCGGGGGTGCCCGGAACCCCTCCCGGTGACCCGACTTCCTGGTATGTCCCGAAACACTTCCGATGTCCAAATAACATCGTCCTATATATATATATATATAACAATCTTTTCCTCTCGGCCATTTCGAGACCCCTCGTCATGTCCATGATCTCATCTGGGACTCCAAACAACATTCGGTCACCAAATCATACAACTCATATAACAATATATCGTCAATGAATGTTAAGCGTGCAGACCCTATGGGTTTGAGAACTCTGTAGACATGACCGAGACACCTCTCCTTTCAACAACCAATAGAGGAACCTAGATGCCCATATTGGGTCCTATATATTCTACGAAGATCTTTATCAGTCGAATGATTATGACAACATGCGTAATTCCATTTGTCCATCGGTATGTTACTTGCCCGAGTGCGATCATCGGTATCTTCATACCTAGTTCAATCTCGTTAACGGCAAGTCTCTTTACTCGTTCAGTAATACATCACCTTGTAACTAACTCCTTAGTCATTTGCTTGCAAGCTTATGATGTGTATTACCTAGAGGGCCATGAGATACCTCTCCGATACTCGGAGTGACAAATCCTAATCTTGATCTATGGCAACTCAACAAACACCTTCGGAGATACTTGTAGATCAACTTTATGATCATCCATTTACATTGTGACATTTGATAGCACACAAGGTATTCCTCGGTATCCGGGAGTTGCATAATCTCATAGTCAAAGGAATATGTATTTGTCATCAAGAAAGCGATAGCAATAAACTGAACTATCAATATGCGAAGCTAACGAATGGGTCTTGTCCATCACATCATTCTCCCAATGATGTGATCCTGTTATCAAATGACAACACATGTCTATGGTTAGGAAACCTTAACCATCTTTGATCAACGAGCTAGTCTAGTAGAGGCTTACTAGGGACACGGTATTTGTTTATGTATTCACACATGTATATACGTTTCCGATCAGTACAATTCTAGCATGAATAATAAACCTTTATCATGAATTAGGAAGTATAAAATAACAACTTTATTATTGCCTCTAGGGCATATTTTTTTCAATATTTTGAAGCATGACCTTATGCCTATGTTTCATGATTTTTTAATGGCCATTTGCAACTATTCCATCTTAACTTTGGTACGATAACTTTGTTGCCAAAGAAAGAGGAGGCTGTTAGAATAGAGCAATTTAGGCCAATATGTCTTCCAAATGTGAGTTTTAAAATTTTCACGAAAGTAGCCACAAATAGATCAACACGGATTTCCCATTTGGTGGTGCAACCAAGTCAGATTGTTTTCATGCTAGGAAGGCATATCCTAGA
The DNA here is from genome assembly GCA_963921465.1 of Triticum timopheevii. Classification (NCBI taxonomy): domain Eukaryota; kingdom Viridiplantae; phylum Streptophyta; class Magnoliopsida; order Poales; family Poaceae; genus Triticum; species Triticum timopheevii. Next base: position 503,259,324 of record OY997272.1, read on the forward strand.
AGGGGTGGTTGTCTTACATGAAACGTTACATGAAATCCATTCGAAGAAACTAGATGGGGTGATCTTCAAGGTGGATTTTGAGAAGACATATGATAAGGTCAATTGGCCGTTCTTATAGCAGGTCATGCACATGAAGGGTTTCAATGGGGCATGGAGGAATCAGGTGGATTCCTTTGCCCAAAAGGCTAGTGTCGGGATTAAGGTGAATGATGACATCAGTCATTACTTCCAAATGCATAAGGGTCTAAGACAAGGCGACCCAATATCGCCTATCCTATTTAACATTGTGGCAGACATGTTGACTATACTTATAGGTCGGGCCGAGGAGAAAGGCCATGTAGGTGGTCTTGTTCCTCATTTTGTGGATGGGGGAGTTTCCATCCTACAATATGCCGACGACAATATTATATTCATGGAGCATGACCTTGCGAAAGCTAGGAATATGAAACTAGTGATGTGTATTTTTGAACAATTGTCGGGTCTTAAGATTAACTTCCACAAGAGTGAATTGTTTTGCGTTGGTAGGGCCAAAGAGGAACAAGACACTTACCGACAATTATTTGGATGTGTACCGCGATCCCTGCCTTTTAGCTATCTGGGTATACCAATTCATCACCGGAAACTAACTAATAAAGAATGGAAATGCATTGAGGATCAATTTTTTTAAAAAAAAATAGGCTGCTGGAAGGGTAAGCTTATGTCATATGGAGGTCGGTTGGTGCTGATCAACTTAGTACTTACTAGTATGACAATGTTCCTTCTATATTTCTTTAAGGTACCTATATAGGGGTACGGAAGAGGCTAGACTTCTATCGATCTCGTTTCTTCTGGCAATCGGATGAGGTTAAGGCAAAATATCGCTTGCAAAATGGGATATCATTTGTCACCATAAAGACTAGGGGGTCTTGGGATTGAGAACCTAGAGATTAATAAAAAGTTGTCTGCTAAGCAAATGGCTCTGTAGGCTCTCCGTAGAATCGGATGGCATGTGTGCACAAATTTTATGGACCAAATATCTACACTCTAAAACCCTAACTCAGGTAACCGTAAGACCTAATGATTCGCCATTTTGGAAGGGACTTGATGTGGAGCATCCCTCGACCATCACCAGGGACGTCACACCACCACCGCAAGGACAGAGAAGACCGATGACAAGAGCACACGCGCGTGCCGTCGAAACCGAGGTGAACTCTTTTCTCTTCGAGTTTCATTCGGATTCCCACGAGAGTCAGATTCTACCTCAAAGAGACACGTTATGCATTCTCAGCTACCCCAGAGATCATCGCGAAGAAGCATGGAAGAATCACCAAGTCCATCCAGAGACCCAAGGAGAAGGAGAGGGAGAAGAAAATGAAGGACCAGAGATCCCCTGGACACCCCAGGTGCCCGGACGTGAGGACCCTGGGTGCCCGGGCAAGCAGCCGCGGGGAGGGCCATCTCCCCTGGACACCCTGGGTGCCCGGCCTCCTCGGTCCCAGGTGCCCGGCCACCACCTGGGCCATGCCCCTGCCCACCCCGGGTGCCCGGCCTTGAGGCCCCGGGTGCCCGGCCCTTGGCCTGCCGCCGCCTGGGTTGCACCCCGGGTGCCCGGCCCTTGGCCCCGAGTGCCCGGCCCCGACTCCAGCCACCACCCCAGGTGCCTGGGCCAACACCCCCGGGTGCCCGGCCCCATCAGCCCCCAGGCCACTGCACTCCTGACCGGCCCGGGTGCCCGGTCCTTCGGCCCCGGGTGCCCGGCCACCTCCGACCACATCTCCTCTGGGTGCACGGTCCCCTTTGCACCCGGTGCCCTGATACGTCTCCAACGTATCTATAATTTTTTACTATTGCATGCTACTATATTACCTATTTTGGATGTTTAATGGGCTTTACTATACACTTTTATATTATTTTTGGGACTAACCTATTAACCGGAGGCCCGGTCCAAATTGCTGTTTTTTGCCTATTTTAGTGTTTAGCAGAAAAGGAATATCAAACGGAGTCCAAACGGAGTGAAACCTTCGGGAGAGTTATTTTTGGAACAAACGCAATCCAGTAGACTTGGAGTGGACATCAATAAAGAAACGAGGCGGCCACGAGGCAGGGAGGCGCGCCTAGGGGGGTAGGCGCGCCCCCCACCCTCGTGAGCCCCTCGTGGCTCCCCTGACTGACTTCCTTCGCCTATATATACTCACGTACCCTGAAAACATCTAGGAGCACCACAAAACCCTATTTCCACCGCCGCAACCTTATGTAACCATGAGATCCCATCTTGGGGCCTTTTCCGGCGCTCCGCCAAAGGGGGAATCGATCATGGAGGTCTTCTACATCAACACCATAGCCTCTCCGATGAAGTGTGAGTAGTTTACCACAGACCTTTGGGTCCATAGTTATTAGCTAGATGGCTTCTTCTCTTTCTTTGCATCTCAATACAAAGTTCTCCTTGATCTTCTTGGAGATCTATTTGATGTAATTATTTTTGTGGTGTGTTTGTTGAGATCCGATGAATTGTGGGTTTATGATCAAGATTATCTATGAACAATATTTGAATCTCCTCTGAATTCTTTGATGTATGATTTTTTTTATCTTTGCAAGTCTCTTCGAATTATCAATTTGGTTTGGCCTACTAGATTGATCTTTCTTGCAATGGGAGAAGTGCTTAGCTTTGGGTTCAATCTTGCGGTGTCCTTTCCCAGTGACAGCAAGGGCAGCAAGGCACGTATTGTCTTGTTGCTATCGAGGATAAAAAGATGGGGTTTACATCATATTGCTTGAGTTTATCCCTCTAGATCATGTCATCTTGCCTAATGCATTACTCTGTTCTTATGAACTTAATACTCTAGATTCATGTTGGATAGCGGTCGATGTGTGGAGTAATGGTAGTAGATGCAGAATCGTTTCGATCTACTTGACCATACCTAGATATTCTCATAATTATGCACTTTTCTATCAATTGCTCGACAATAATTTGTTTACCCACCGTAATACTTATGTTATCTTGAGAGAAGCCACTAGTGAAACCTATGGCCCCCGGGTCTATTTTCCATCATATAAGTTTCCGATCTATTTTATCTTGCAATCTTTACTTTCCAATCTATATCATAAAAATACCAAAAATATTTATTTATCTTTTTATCTCTATCAGATCTCACTTTTGCAGGTGGCCGTGAAGGGATTGACAACCCCTTTATCACGTTGGTTGCAAGGTTCTTATTTGTTTGTGTAGGTACGAGGGATTTGCGTGTAGCCTCCTACTGGCTTGATACCTTGATTCTCAAAAACTGAGGGAAATACTTACGGTACTTTCCTGCATCACCCTTTCCTCTTCAAGGGAAAACCAACGCATGCTCAAGAGGTAGCAAGAAGGATTTCTGGCGCTGTTGCCGGGGAGACTACGCTCAAGTCAAGACATACCAAGTATCCATCACAAACCCTTATCCCTCGCATTACATTATTCGCCATTTGCCTCTCGTTTTCCTCTCCCCCACTTCACCTTTGCCTTTTCTTCGCCTTCTTCCCGTATGTCTTTTTGTTTGTGTTTCCACGTGCCTTCTATTTGATTGCATCTTTGCTTGCTAAAAATCTATTGATATGGATCCACTTAAAGTGTTCTACTTGGATCATCTTCGATCCTTATGCACTCGTGCTGAAACCCCAACTAGCCTAGTTGATGGGAAATCTTTTGATGAGCATGCTCATTTTGTGCATCGCCGTTTGTCTGAAAAAAGGAGACTCTTATGGGCTCAAATAAACAGATTGATGTGTTATGCTTGGATTTTTTGTGAAAATTATGATTTTACTTGTTGCTCTAAGAACCCTAAAAAACATCTTCCCTACCTATGTAAGTTTAATGAAAATGAAATCTTATCTTCTTATGCAAAGGGTGTTTATAGTTACTATGATATCAAACAAATTGAAGAATTTGTTGCTTTTAAGGGTGCTTATTAAGTTGCTTCTTTGATTGAAAAGTATGATATTACTCTCTACGAATTTGAAAATTTGACATACTTAAATATTGCTACGAAAACTATGCTCATAATGTTGATGTCAAATAATTTATTGAGAGAATGACCGTTGCTTTGTTAGAAAATAATGATATGCATGAATCTATAGATAATGATGATTCCAATGATTTGATTGTAATATACCTTGATAAACATGATGCTTTCTATTCTTGTGGCCATGATGCCAATATTTATGGAGATGAATTTTCTATAGTTCCTTATGTTAAACATGAGATTATTGCTATTGCACCCATACTTGATAGTTCCTTGAATCAAAAGCATGATTGCAATGATGTTACTATAAATTATCTTGATGTCAATTGTGCTAATAATATGCAAAACCCTAAGCTTGGGGATGCTAGTTTTGCTATGTCTACTACTTGTTCCAATGATCATGATTGGGGTGATTCTTCTTATGATCTTGAAAATTTATTTAAGCCCCATGATGAATATGGGATTGATAATAATGTTTGCAATAATAGTGAAAGTGGGTTTGAAAGAGTGTCAACTTTAGATCCCACATATTTGGAGAATGTTCAATCTTATGAAGTTTTTGATACAAGTGGGTTTGGAGAGGTCATGACTTTAGTTAATGTTAATCCCACTATTTTGGAAGAGTGTCAACTTTGCATACATGTGGATCGTGTTAAGAATATGTTTTGTGATAGCTATTTTTTTTTGAATTTTCTTATGATCCTACATGTAATTATTATGAGAGAGGAAAATATGGTTGTAATTTTCATGTTACTAAATTACCTCTCGTTATGTTGAGATTGCTAATGTTTCTTTCTTCTTCCTTGCATATGCTAGATCTTGCTTGTCTTGCTAATTTGTTTTCCTATAAAACGCCTATGCATAGGAAGTATGTTAGACTTAGATGTGATTTTCATATGTTACATGATGCTCTCTTCGTGTTTCAATTGCTACCTTTTATATGAGCATCATTGGATTTATCAATGCCGAGCTAGAGGTGTTAAACGATAGCGCGGTTGGGAGGCAACCCAATTTTATTTTTGTTCCTTGTTTTTATTCCTGTTTAGTAATAAATAATTCATCTAGCCTCTGGTTAGATGTGGTTTTGTGTTTTAATTAGTGATTTTGCCATGTAAAACCTTTAGGATAACCTATGGTGATAGTTAACTTGATCTTGCTGAAAAACAGAAACTTTTGCGCGCACGAGATTAATTTTAATAAATCACAGAAACGTGCTTTTCAGTTGATTCCTTTTGCATAATATTAATAGACAAATTACCTAGAACGTCCTAATTTGGTAGAATTGTTTAGGTTCCATAAGTATTCGAAAGTTACAGATTGCTACAGACTGTTCTGTTTTTGACAGATTCTGTTTTTCGTGTGTTGTTTGCTTATTTTGATGAATCTATGGCTAGTATCAGGGGGTATGAACCATAGAGAAGTTGGAATACAGTAGGTTTAACACCAATATAAATAAATAATGAGTTAATTACAGTACCTTAAAGTGGTGGTTTGTTTTCTTGTAGTAACGGAGATCATGAGATTTTCTGTTGAGTTTTGTGTTGTGAAGTTTTCAAGTTTTGGGTAAAGATTTGATGTATTACAGAATAAGGAGTGGCAAAAGCCTAATCTTGGGGATGCCGAAGGTACCACAAGGTAAAATGCAAGGACAACCAAAAGCCTAAGCTTGGGGATTCCCCGGAAGGCATCCCCTCTTTCGTCTTCGTCCATCGGTAACTTTACTTGATGCTATATTTTTATTCACCACATGATATGTGTTTTGCTTGGAGCATTTTGTATGATTTGAGTCTTCGATTTTTAGTTTACCACAATCATCCTTGCTATACACACCTTTTGGAGAGACACACATGAATCAGAATTTATTAGAATACTCTATGTACTTCACTTATATCTTTGAGCTAGATAATTTTGCTCTAGTACTTCACTTATATCCTTTTAGAGCACGGTGGTGGTTTTATTTTGTAGAAATTATTGATCTCTCGTGCTTCACTTATACTATTTGAGAATCTTTTAGGACAGCATGGTAATTTACTTTGGTTATAAAACTAGTCCTAATATGATGGGCATCCAAGTTGGGTATAATAAAAACTATCATATAAAGTGCATTGAATACTATGAGAAGTTTGATACTTGATGATTGTTCTGAGACATGAGGATGGTGATATTAGGGTCATGCTAGTTGAGTAATTGTGAATTTGAGAAATACTTGTGTTGGAGTTTGCAAGTCCCGTAGCATGCACGTATGGTAACCGTTGTGTAACAAATTTGAAGCATGAGGTATTCCTTTGATTGTCATCCTTTGTGTGGAGGTAGGGATCGCGCGATGGTTAACTCCTACCAAACCTTCCCCTAGGAGCATGTGTGTAGTGTTTGGTTTTGATGACTTGTAGATTTTTGCAATAAGTATGTGAGTTCTTTATGACTAATGTTGAGTCCATGGATTATACGCACTCTCACCTTTCCATCATTGCTAACCTCTTCGGCATCGTGCATTGCCCTTTCTCACCTTGAGAGTTGGTGCAAACTTCACTGGTGCATCCAAAACCCGTGATATGATATGCTCTATCACACATAAACCTCCTTATATCTTACTCAAAACAGCCACCATACCTACCTATTATGGCATTTCCATAGCCATTGCGAGATATATTTGATACGTCCCAACGTATCTATAATTTATGAAGCATTCATGCTATTTTATTATCTGTTTTGAATGATTACAGGCTTTATTATATACTTTTATATTACTTTTGGGACTAACCTATTAACCGTAGGCCCAACCCATATTGTTGTTTTATTGCCTGTTTCAGTATTTCAAAGAAAAGGAATATCAAACGGAGTCCAAACGGAATGAATACTTCGGGGGTGTTATTTTTTGGAAGAATTTGATCCGGGAGACTTGGAGTTCACGTCAGAAGAGCCTCGAGGAGGCCAGGAGATAGGAGCCCCCCCTATTGGGCGCGCCCCCTGTCTCCTAGGCCCCTCGAGCCTATATAATCCCATATACAATCCCATATACCCTAAAAACATCGACGGACAAGATAGATCGGGAGTTCCACCGCCGCAAGCCTCTGTAGCCACCAAAAACCAATCGGGACCCTGTTCCGGCACCCTGTCGGAGGGGGGATCCCTCACCGGTGGCCATCTTCATCATCTCGGCGCTCTCCATGACAAGGAGGGAGTAGTTCACCCTAGGGGTTGAGGCTATGTACCAGTAGCTATGTGTTTGATCTCTCTCTCCCTCGTGTTCTTGATTTGGCACGATCTTGATGTATCGCGAGCTTTGCTATTATAGTTGGATCTTATGATGTTTCTCCCCCTCTACTCTCTTGTAATGGATTGAGTTTTCCCTTTGAAGTTATCTTATCGGATTGAGTCTTTAATGATTTGAGAACACTTGATGTATGTCTTGCCGTGCTCATCTGTGGTGACAATGGCATATTCACATGATCAACTTGATGTATGTTTTGGTGATCAACTTGCGGGTTCAGTGACCTTGTGAACTTATGCATAGGGGTTGGCACGCGTTTTCGTCTTGACTCTCCGGTAGAAACTTTGGGGCACTCTTTGAAGTACTTTGTGTTGGTTGAATAGATGAATCTGAGATTGTGTGATGCATATCGTATAATCATGCCCATGGATGCTTGAGGTGACAATGGAGTATCTAGGTGACATTAGGGCTTTGGTTGATTTGTGTCTTAAGGTGTTATTCTAGTATGAACTCTATGATAGATTGAACGGAAAGAATAGCTTCATGTTATTTTACTACGGACTCTTGAATAGATAGATTAAAAGGATAACTTTGAGGTGGTTTCGTACCCTACCATAATCTCTTTGTTTGTTCTTTGCTATTACTTGCTTTGGAGTGAATCTTTGTTGCATGTTGAGGGATAGTAATATGATCCAGTTATGTTATTATTGTTGAGAGAACTTGCACTAGTGAAAGTATGAACCTTAGGCCTTGTTTCCTACCATTGCAAACCATTTACACTCACTTTTATCATTAGTTACCTTGCTGTTTTTGTAATTTCAGATTACAAATACCTTTATCTACCATGCATATTGCACTTGTATGACCATCTCTTCGCCGAACTAGTGCACCTATACAATTTACCATTGTATTGTGTGTGTTGGGGACACAAGAGACTATTTGTTATTTGGTTGCAGGGTTGTTTGAGAGAGACCATCTTCATCCTACGCCTCCCGCGGATTGATAAACCTTAGGTCATCCACTTGAGGGAAATTTGCTACTGTCCTACAAACCTCTGCACTTGGAGGCCCAACAACGTCTACAAGAAGAAGGTTGTGTAGTAGACATCAAGCTCTTTTCTGGCACCATTGCCGGGGAGGTGAGTGCTTGAAGGTATATCTTTAGATCTTGCAATCAAATCTTTTTGTTTCTTGTTTTATCACTAGTTTAGTCTATAAAAGAAAATAAAAAAATGGAATTGAGTTTGTCTCATACGCTTCATGTTTTTAATCTCTTTCATGAAAATGATGGAAAGGGAAATTGTGCTCAAGTGCTAGAAGAAAAAATCTATAAAATGTTTTGCACTAAATCTTTGAATGATGAGCATGATTGCAATGTTGTTAGTATTAACTCCTTGAATATTCATAGTACTAATGATGATTGCACTAGTTATGATGAAAATGTTTCCTATAAGCATGTCGATTTTTGTGGAGTAGATTGGGTTTGCAAGTACACACGAAATAGGGAAAATAGATATTGCAAGAGGCATAAGTATTTAGAAACTAAAGGGTTGCAAGAAAGTCTTGATGATTGTGCTGAAAAATTCAATATTTTTCGCACTCCTTGTGAACTTTGCAATGAACGTGGTCATTTAAATCCCCAATGCAAATTATTTCATGACCAAATCATGTCCAAAAATTGTGATAACTTGATTACCCTTGAGCATCATAAAGAGCTTAGTCTTCTTTTGGGGTATGAAGAAATGAAACGTATAACTGAGGGTATTCCAAAATTTAATCTTGATAGATGCCTTGATTTTGATCTAGAGAAGATTTAGTTGTATTGTGCGGTGAATTGCATTAAAAATCCTTATATTGTCAATTACCTAAAGAAAAGAAAGCAATTAGAAGATGAAGAGAATACTAATGGAAGGGAAGAGACTTCCTAATCTCCTCCTATTATTTCTTATGATGAATCAGGTATCGAGGAGGAGCCTTCTATCTCATCAATAAGGAGCTCAAAAAAGAGGGATAAACCCACACATGATGTGAAGAAGAAGAAAAAAATACGGGGAAGCAAAGGTAAAAAGGTATCCCTCTCAAATGATGTTGCTCCTATTACTCCTTGTGATGATGATAATTGCTATACAATTGGTGCTATTCATACTATTACTGATGAGAGTGATTATGCTTATGATATGAAAAGGCCCAAGCTTGGGGAAGCTATGTTTGATGAGGATGAAATATTTGAGAATATTTTTTCTGAAATTAATGTTTGTCGCAAGCTTGGGGATGCTATGTTTAATGAAGATGATATTTTTAGCATCCCAAGTTTTGATATGCAAAGTTGTTATGATGATAGCATGCCTCTAACCTATGATGATTATATTGATGAAAGTGGGTTTGGAAGAGTGTCAACTTTAGGAAGTAGTGACCCCACTATTTTGGAGGATGTTGAATTTTATTGTGATGAATACGAAAGTGGATTTGGAAGAGTGTCAACTTTATTTAGTGATTCCACAATCTTGGGAGAGGTTTCAATCGATTATGATGAGAACGAAGTTGCTACTTATGATGATTATTGTGATGAAACTTATGCTATAAAAGTAGTGATGATTATATTTATAAAACTTGTCATGATTATGATTACCCTTTTTCTGAACATTACTCTTTTAATGTGGAAACAATTTATAGTATTCAAGTCTCTTATGATACTCCCACCATTCCGAGTGAGAAGAATTTTGCCTATGTGGAGAGTAGTAAATTTTCTAGGCTTGTAGATCATGAAAAGAATGCTTTAGGTGCTGGTTATATTGTTAAATTAATTCATGATGCTACTGAAAACTATTATGAGGGAGGAACATAGTTCAAAAAAGCGCTAGGCGTTAATTGTGCGTTTTACCACCGCCTTGCGCTTTACTGACCAAAGCGCATGCTTATGCGCAGTTATGCACAGATTAAGCTTAGTTATGTGCAATGCGTTTCGCCAACGCCTAGAGCCTAGGCGCACTTATGCGCTCGCTTAGGCTCGCCTTTTGTAACTATGGGGAGGAACCTATGCTTGTAGGAATTGCAATAATACCAAGTTTCCTCTCTATGTGCTTAAAGTTTTAAAGTTATGTTTGTTTTGCCTTCCCATGCTAGTTGATTATTGTTCCCATAAGTTGTTTGCTCACAAAATCCCTATGAATAGGAAGTGGATTAGTCTTAAATGTGCTAGTAATATTCTTCATGATTCTCTCTTTATGTTTCAATTCTTATTTTTTATGTGAGCATCATTGAAATCATCATGCCTAGCTAGGGGCGTTAAACGATAGCGCTTGTTGGGAGGCAACCCAACTTTATTTTTGTTCCTTGATTTTTGTTCCTGTTTAGTAACAAATAATTCATATATCCTCTAGTTATATGTGGTTTCATGTTTTAATTAGTGTTTGTGCCAAGTAGAACCTTTGGGAAGACTTGGATGAAGTCTTTATGATCTTGCTGTAAAAAACAGAAACTTTTGCGCTCACGAGATTAGCTGCCAATTTTTATTGGAGAGTGATTTTAGGTTGATTCTTTTTTCAGATGATTAATAGACAAATTCCTCAGGTCCACCAGTTTATTTCAGAATTTTTTGAGTTCCATAAGTATTCGGATGATACATATTACTACAGACTGTTCTGTTTTTGACAGATTCTGTCTTCATTGTGTTGTTTGCTTATTTTGATGAATCTATGAGTAGTATCAGAGGGTATGAACCATAGAGAAGTTGGAATACATTAGGTTTAACACCAATATAAATAAATAATGAGTTCACAACGGTAACTAAGTGGTGGTTTTATTTTCTTATACTAACGGAGCTTACGAGTTTTGTGTTGAGTTTTGTGTTGAGTTTTGTGTTGTGAAGTTTTCAGGTTTTGGGTAAAGATTCGATGGACTATGGAATAAGGAGTGGCAAGAGCCTAATATTGGGTATGCCCAAGGCACCCCAAGGTAATATTCAAGGACAACCAATAGCCTAATCTTGGGGATGCCCCGGAAGGCATCCCCTCCTTCGTCTTCGTTCATCGGTAACTTTACTTGGAGCTATATTTTTATTCGCCACATGATATGTGTTTTGCTTGGAGCATCATTTTATTTTGTTAGGGTTTGCTTTATGTTATTTAGAATAATGTTTTGCATCTTTATTTTCAATAAAAATGTCAAGGATAGCCTTTACCATGCGTATTTTGCAAGTATACATGTTGCTGTTTCAAAACAGAAAGTTTACCGCTGTTGCAAAAATTCCCTAGAGAAGTCAGAGAATGATATAATGTTGAATATTTTTTCATAATGATCTCTGATAAATATTCTACAGCATAGTATTTTTCTTATAATTTTTGGAGTTAGGGAAGTATGATGAATCTTACATTCTTTACAGACTATACTGTTTTGGCAGATTGCTGTTATGTTTGCATATGCTTGCTTGTTTAATGATTCTATTTGAGGATAGGAGTATTAATTACGCAGACACATTTAGTATGCAATGTTGAATAATAATTTTAGTGATTTGTTACAGTAGAATATGATAAGGTTTTTGCATTGGTTTATACTAACCTATCTCACGAGTTCTTGTTGAGTTTGGTGTGGATGAAGCTTTCGAGATTTAGGAAACAAACATATAAAAAGGAATTAAGGAGACACAAAAGCTCAAGCTTGGGGATGCCCAAGGCACCCCAAGATAATATTTCAAGAAGTCTCAAGCATCTAAGCTTGGGGATGCCCCGGTAGGCATCCCACCTTTCTTCTACAATTGTCGGTTAGTATCGGTTGAACCTAAGTTTTTGCTTCTTCACATGAGTTGTGCTATCCTTGCAGAGTCATTTTATTTTGTTTTGCTTGCTGTATGAATAAAATACCAAGATCTGAAATTCTTTAATGAGAGAGAGTCTTCACATAGTTGCATAATTATTTAACTACTTATTGATCTTCACTTATATCTTTTTGGAGTAGTTTGTCATTTACTCGTGTGCTTCACTTATATCCTATGAGTAAATGGTTGATTGAGTTGAATGTCATAAATCTGAAATTATATATGTCTCATTTTCTTATCCCATGGGGAGTAATGACTTCACATCTAAGAAGTAGAGGTTGTAAATTTATTGAAGGTTAGCGAGCATTGTATTGGTCATTTGAACAATTCATGAAAGAATATTGAAGGAAGAGAGATTTCACATATAAATATACTATCCTAGACACCTTTTATAATTGTGAGCACTCATTAAGTATGACATGCTAAAAGAGTTGATGTTGGACAAGGAAGACAACGTAGTGGGTTATGTTTTCTCACATCTCAGTTAAAGTATATTGTCATGGATCATTCAAACATGTTGAGCTTGCCTTTCCCCCTCATGCTAGCCAAAATTCCTCGCACCAAGTAGAGATACTACTTGTGCTTCCAAATATCCCTTAAACTAGTTTTGCCATGAGAGTCCACCATACCTACCTATGGATTGAGTAAGATCCTTCAAGTAAGTTGTCATCGGTGCAAGCTATAAAAATTGCTCTCTAAATATGCATGACTTATTAGTGTGGAGAAAATAAGCTTTGTATGATCTTGATATGGAAGCAATAAAAGCGCAGACTGCATAATAAAGGTCCATATACAAGTGGAAATATAAAGTTACGTTCTTTCGCATTAAGACTTTGTGTATCCAACCCTAAAAGCGCATGGCAACCTCTGCTTCCCTCTGCGAAGGGCCTATCTTTTACCTTATGTCTTTTACTTTATGCAAGAGTCAAGGTGATCTTCACCTTTCCCTTTTTCATTTTATCCTTTGGCAAGCACTTTGTGTTGGGGTGATCCTGATATATATATCCAATTGGATGTAAGTTATCATGAACTATTATTGTTGACATCACCCAAAGGTGAATACATTTGGAGGCAACACTATAAGCCCCTATCTTTCTCAGTGTCCGATTAAAACTCCATAACCATTAGTATTGCGTGAGTGTTAGCAATTGTGGAAGACTATATGATAGTTGAGTATGTGAAGTTTGCTAAATCAAAGCTCTAACATAGATCCTTCCTGAAAATAAGATGAATTGCAATTGTTTGATGACTGAGAACATAGTTTGCTAGTTTTCAAGAAAGTTTATGGACTATGCTTTAACATGTGAATAGTATGTTACTTGATTGTGAGAAGTTTTGAACTACTGTTCTGACATATAATTATGCTAGAAAAGGTGATTGAAATTATCAATGATCAAACTTGTGCACGTTCTAGCATTCACACTTCATACATTCTTTCTTTTATCATTTACCTACTCAAGGACGAGCAGGAATTAAGCTTGGGGATGCTGATACGTCTCCAATGTATCTATAATTTATGAAGCATTCATGCTAGTTTATTATATGTTTTGAATGATTACGGGCTTTATTATACACGTTTATATTACTTTTGGGACTAACCTATTAACCGGAGGCCGAGCCCATATTGCTGTTTTATTGCCTGTTTCAGTATTTCGAAGAAAAGGAATGTCAAACGGAGTCCAAACGGAATGAAACCTTCGGGGGCGTTATTTTTGGGAAGAATATGATCCAGGAGACTTGGAGTTCATGTCAGAAGAGCCTCGAGGAGGCCAGGAGATAGGAGGGCGCCCCCCCCCTACTGGGCGCGTCCTGTCTCCTGGGCCCCTCGAGCACCCCCCAACCGACTTCTTTCACCTATATAATCCCATATACCCTAAAAACATCGACGGAGAAGATAGATCGGGAGTTCTGCTGCCGCAAGCCTCTCGAGCCACCAAAAACCAATCGGGACCCTGTTCCGGCACCCTGCCGGAGGGGGGATCCCTCACCGGTGGCCATCTTCATCATCCCGGCGCTCTCCATGACGAGGAGGGAGTAGTTCACCCTCAGGGCTGACGGTATGTACCAGTAGCTATGTGTTTGATCTCTCTCTCTCTCTCTCTCTTGTGTTCTTGATTTGGCACGATCTTGCTGTATCACGAGCTTTGCTATTATAGTTGGATCTTATGATGTTTCTCCCCCTCTACTCTCTTGTAATGGATTGAGTTTTCCCTTTGAAGTTATCTTATCGGATTGAGTCTTTAATGATTTGAGAACACTTGATGTATGTCTTGCCGTGCTTATCAGTGGTGACAATGGGATATTCACGTGATCAACTTGATGTATGTTTTGGTGATCAACTTGCGGGTTCAGTGACCTTGTGAACTTATGCATAGGGGTTGGCACACGTTTTCGTCTTGACTCTCCAGTAGAAACTTTGGGGCACTCTTTGAAGTACTTTGTGTTGGTTGAATAGATGAATCTGAGATTGTGTGGTGCATATCGTATAATCATGCCCACGGATACTTGAGGTGACAATGGAGTATCTAGGTGACATTAGGGTTTTGGTTGATTTGTGTCTTAAGGTGTTATTCTAGTATGAACTCTATGATAGATTGAACGGATCTTGAATAGATAGATCAAAAAGGATAACTTTGAGGTGGTTTCGTACCCTACCATAATCTCTTTGTTTGTTCTTCGCTATTAGTTGCTTTGGAGTGACTCTTTGTTGCATGTTGAGGGATAGTTATATGATCCATTTATTTTATTATTGTTGAGAGAACTTGCACTAGTGAAAGTATGAACCTTAGGCCTTGTTTCCTACCATTGCAATACCGTTTACGCTCACTCTTATCATTAGTTACCTTGCTGTTTTTATAATTTCAGATTACAAATACCTTTATCTACCATCCATATTGCACTTGTATCACCATCTCTTCGCCGAACTAGTGCACTTATACAATTTACCATTGTATTGGGTGTGTTGGGGACACAAGAGACTCTTTGTTATTTGGTTGCAGGGTTGTTTGAGAGAGAACATCTTCATCCTACGCCTCCCGCGGATTGATAAACCTTAGGTCATCCACTTGAGGGAAATTTGCTACTCTCCTACAAACCTCTGCACTTGGAGGCCCAACAACGTCTACAAGAAGAAGGTTGTGTAGTAGACATCAATATTGCCATCCAACTTTCCAACATTTCATTAATTATGACACGTTTCATCATTGTCATATTGCTTTGCATGATCATGTAGTTGACATTGTATTTGTGGCAAGACCACCATGCATAATTTTTCATACATGACTCTTGATTCATTGCCCATCCCGGTACATCGCCGGAGGCATTCATATAGAGTCATATTTTGTTCTAGTATCGAGTTGTAATCATTGAGTTGTAAATAAATAGCAGTGTGATGATCATCATTATTAGAGTATTGTCCCTTGTAAAAAAAGTCCAATAAAAAAGGCCAAATAAAAAAAAGAGAAAGGCCAAATAAGAAAAAGGAAGGCCCAAAAAAAGGGGGACAATGTTACTATCCTTTTTCCACACTTGTGCTTCAAAGTAGCACCATGATCTTTATGATAGAGAGTCTCTTATTTTGTCACTTTCATATACTAGTGGGAATTTTTCATTATAGAACTTGGCTTGTATATTCCAACAATGGGCTTCCTCAAATGCCCTAGGTATTCATGAGCAAGCAAGTTGGATGCACACCCACTTAGTTTCTTTTGTTGAGCTTTCATACATTCATAGCTCTAGTGCATCGGTTGCATGGCAATCCCTACTCCTTGCATTGACATCAATTGATGGGCATATCCCTAGCCCATTGATTAGCCGTGTCAATGTGAGACTTTCTCCTTTTTTGTCTTCTCCACACAATCCCCATCATCATACTCTATTCCACCTATAGTGCTATATCCATGGCTCATGCTCATGTATTGCGTGAAAGTTGAAAAAGTTTGAAAAGGCTAAAGCATGAAACAATTGCTTGGATAAAACCGAGGTTGTGCATGATTTGGATATTTTGTGTGAAGAAAATGAAGCATGGACAAACTATATGATTTTGTAGGGATAAGCTTTCTTTGGCTATGTTATTTTGGTAAGACATAAACTGCTTGGTTAGCATGCTTGAAGTATTACTATTTTTATGTCAATATTAAACTTTTATCTTGAATATTTTGGATCTGAACATTCATGTCGCAATGAAGGAAATTACATTGAGAAATATGCTAGGTAGCATTCACATCAAAAATTCTGTTTTTATCATTTACCTACTCGAGGACGAGCAGGAATTAAGCTTGGGGATGCTTGATATGTCTCCAACATATCTATAATTTTTTATTATTCCATGCTATTATATTACCTGTTTTGGATGTTTAATGGGCTTTACTATACACTTTTATATTATTTTTGGGACTAACCTGTTAACCGGAGGCCCAGTCCAAATTGTTGTTTTTTGCCTATTTTAGTGTTTTGCAGAAAAGGAATATCAAACGGAGTCCAAACGGAATGAAACCTTTGGGAGAGTTATTTTTGGAACAAACGCAATCCAGGATACTTGGAGTGGATGTTAAGAAAGAAACGAGGCAGCGATGAGGAAGGGTGGCGCGCCCCCACCCTCGTGGGCCCCTCGTGGCTCCCCTGACTGACTTCCTTCGCCTATATGTACTCATGTACCCTGAAAGCATCCACGAGCACCACGAAACCCTGTTTCCACCACTGTAACCTTCTGTACCCATGAGATCCCATCTTGGGGCCTTTTCTGGCGCTCCGCCGAAGGGGGAATCGATCATGGAGGGCTTCTACATCAACACCATAGCCTCTCCGATGAAGTGTGAGTAATTTACCACAGACCTTTGGGTCCATAGTTATTAAATAGATGGCTTCTTCTCTCTCTTTGGATCTCAATACAAAGTTCTCCTCGATCGTCTTGGAGATCTATTTGATGTATTTCATTCTGTGGTGTGTTTGTTGAGATCCGATGAATTGTGGGTTTACGACCAAGATTATCTATGCACAATATTTGAATCTCCTCTGAATTCTTTTATGTATGATTTTTTATCTTTGCAAGTCTCTTCGAATTATCAGTTTGGTTTGGCCTACTAGATTGATCTTTCTTGCAATAGGAGAAGTGCTTAGCTTTGGCTTCAATCTTGCGGTGTCCTTTCCAAGTGACAGCAGGGCAGCAAGGCACGTATTGTATTGTTGCTATCGAGGATAAAAAGATGGGGTTTATATCATATTGCTTGAGTTTATCCCTCTACATCATGTCATCTTTCCTAATGCATTACTCTGTTCTTATGAACTTAATACTCTAGATGCATGCTGGATAGCGATCGATGTGTGGACTAATAGTAGTAGTTGCAGAATCGTTTCGATCTACTTGTCGCCGATGTGATGCCTATATACATGACCATGCCTAGATATTCTCATAATTATGCACTTTTCTATCAATTGCTCGACAATAATTTTTTTACCCACCATAATACTTATGCTATCTTGAGAGAAGCCACTAGTGAAACCTATGGCCCCCGGGTCTATTTTCCATCATATATGTTTCCGATCTATTTTATCTTGCAATCTTTACTTTCCAATCTATATCATAAAAATACCCAAAATATTTATTTATCTTATTATCTCTATCAGATCTAACTTTTGCAAGTGGCCGTGAAGGGATTGACAACCCCTTTATCGCGTTGGTTGCAAGGTTCTTATTTGTTTGTGTAGGTACGAGGGGTTTGCGTGTAGCCTCCTACTGGATTGGTACCTTGGTTCTCAAAAACTGAGGGAAATACTTACGCTACTTTGCTGCATCACCCTTTCCTCTTCAAGGGAAAACCAACGCATGCTCAAGAGGTAGCAAGAAGGATTTCTGGCGCCGTTGCCAGGGAGTCTACGCTCAAGTCAAGACATACAAAGTACCCATCACAAACCCTTATCCATCGCATTATATTATTCGCCATTTGCCTCTCGTTTTCCTCTCCCCAACTTCACCTTTGCCTTTTCTTCGCCTTCTTCATGTATGTCTTTTTGTTTGTATTTCCACGTGCCTTTTATTTGCTTGCATCTTTGCTTGCTAAAAATCTATTGATATGGATCCACTTAAAGTGTTCTACTTGGATCATCTTCGATCCTTATGCGCTCGTTCTAAAACCCCAACTAGCCTAGTTGATGGGAAATCTTTAGATGAGCAAGCTCATTTTGTGCATCGCCGTTTGTCTGATGGGATCAAATAAATAGATTGATGTGTTATGCTTGGAATCTTTGTGAAATTTATGATTTTACTTGTTGCTCTAAGAACCCTAAAAAACACCTTCCCTACGTATGTAAGTTTAATGCAAATGAAATCTTATCTTCTTATGCATAGGGTGTTTATAGTTACTATGATATCAAACAAATTGAAGAATTTGTTGCTTTTAAGGGTGCTTATAAAGTTGCTTCTTTGATTGAAAAGTATGCTATTACTCTCTATGAATTTGAAAATTTTGACATACTTCAATATTGCTATGAAAACTATGCTCATAATTTCGATGTCAAAGAATTTATTGAGAGAATGACCGTTGCTTTGGAAGAAAATAATGATATGCATGAATCTATAGATAACGATGACTCCAATGATTTTATTGTAATATCCCTTGATGAACATGATGCTTGCTATTCTTATGGCCATGATGCCAATATTTATGGAGATGAATTTGGAGCCTATAGTTCCTTATGTTAAACATGAGATTATTGCTATTGCACCCATACTAGATAGTTCCTTGAAACAAAAGCATGATTGCAATGATGTTACTATAAATTCTCTTGATGTCAATTGTGCTAATTATATGCAAAACCCTAAGCTTGGGGATGCTAGTTTTGCTATGTCTACTACTTGTTGCAATGATCATGATTGGGGTGATTCTTCTTATGATGTTGAAAATTTATTTAAGCCCCATGATGAATATGAGACTGATAATAATGTTAGCAATAATATTGAAAGTGGTTTTGGAAGAGTGTCAACTTTAGATCCCACATATTTGGAGAATGTTCAATCTTATGAAGTTTTTGATACAAGTGGGTTTGGAGAGGTCATGTCTTTAGTTAATGTTAATCCCACTATTTTGGAAGAGTGTCAACTTTGCATACATGTGGATCGTGTTAAGAATATGTTTTGTGATAGCTATATTGTTGAATTTTCGTATGATCCTACATGTAATTATTATTAGAGAGGAAAATATGGTTGTAATTTTCATGTTACTAAATTACGTCTCGTTATGTTGAGATTTCTAGTGTTTCTTTCTTCTTCCTTGCATATGCTAGATCTTGCTTGTCTTGCTAATTTGTTTTCCTATAAAATTCCTATGCATAGGAAGTATGTTAGACTTAGATGGGATTTTCATATGCTACATGATGCTCTCTTCGTGTTTCAATTGATATCTTTTATATGAACATCATTGGATTTATCAATGCCTAGCTAGAGGCGTTAAACGATAGCGCTTGTTGGGAGGCAACCCAATTTTATTTTTGTTCCTTCCTTTTTATTCCTGTTTAGTAATAAATAATTCATCTATCCTCTTGTTAGATGTGGTTTTGTGTTTTAATTAGTGTTTGTGCCAAGTAAAACCTTTAGGATAACCTACGGTGATAGTTAACATGATCTTGCTGAAAAACAGAAACTTTTGTGCACACGAGAATAATTTTAATAAATCACAAAAACGTGTTTTTCAGTTGAATATTTTTGCAGAAGATTAATAGACAAATTACCTAGAATTCATAATTTGGTAGAATTTTTTAGGTTCCATAAGTATTCGAAAGTTACAAATTGCTACAGACTGTTCTGTTTTTGACAGATTCTATTTTTTGTGTGTTGTTTGCTTATTTTGATGAATCTATGGCTAGTATCGGGGGGTATGAACCATAGAGAAGTTGGAATACAGTAGGTTTAACACCAATATAAATAAATAATGAGTTCATTACAGTACCTTAAAGTGGTGGTTTGTTTTCTTGTACTAACGGAGCTCATGAGATTTTTTGTTGAGTTTTGTGTTGTGAAGTTTTCAAGTTTTGGGTAAAGATTTGATGGATTACGGAATAAGGAGTGGCAACAGCTTAATCTTGGGTATGCCCAAGGCACCCCAAGGTAAAATTCAAGGACAACAAAAATCCTAAGCTTGGCGATTCCCCGGAAGGCATCCCCTCTTTCTTCTTCGTCCATCGGTAACTTTACTTGATTCTATATTTTATTCACCACATGATATGTGTTTTGCTTGGAGAATCTTGTATGATTTGATTCTTTGCTTTTTAGTTTACCACAATCATCCTTTCTGTACACACCTTTTGGAGAGACACACATGAATCGGAATTTATTAGAATACTCTATGTACTTCACTTATATCTTTTGAGCTAGATAATTTTGCTCTAGTACTTCACTTATATCTTTTTAGAGCACGGTGGTGGTTTTATTTTGTAGAAATTATTGATCTCTCATGCTTCACTTATATTATTTTGAGAGTCTTTTAGGACAACATGGTAATTTACTTTGGTTATAAAACTAGTCCTAATATGATGGGCATCCAAGTTGGGTATAATAAAAACTATCATATAAAGTGCATTGAATACTATGAGAAGTTTGATACTTGATGATTGTTTTGAGACATGAGGATGGTGATATTAGGGTCATGCTACTTGAGTAATTGTGAATTTGAGAAATACTTGTGTTGGAGTTTGCAAGTCCCGTAGCATGCACGTATGGTAACCATTGTGTAACAAATTTGAAGCATGAGGTATTTCTTTGATTGTCATCCTTTGTGTGGAGGTCGGGATCGCGCGATGGTTAAATCCTACCAACCATTCCCATAGGAGCATGCATGTAGTGTCTGGTTTTGATGACTTGTAGATTTTTGCAATAAGTATGTGAGTTCTTTATGACTAATGTTGAGTCCATGGATTATACGCACTCTCACCTTTCCATCATTGCTAGCCTCTTCAGCATCGTGCATTGCCCTTTCTCACCTTGAGAGTTGGTGCAAACTTCATCGATGCATCCAAACCCCGTGATATGATATGCTCTATCACACATAAACCTCCTTATATCTTACTCAAAACAGCCACCATACCTACCTATTATGGCATTTCCATAGCCATTGCGAGATATATTGCCATCCAACTTTCCACCGTTTCATTTATTATGGCACGTTTCATCATTGTCATATTGCTTTGCATGATCATGTAGTTGACATCGTATTTGTGGCAAGGCCACCATGCATAATTTTTCATACATGTCACTCTTGATTCATTGCCCATCCCGGTACACCGCCGGAGGCATTCATATAGAGTCATATTTTGTTCTAGTATCGAGTTGTAATCATTGAGTTGTAAATAAATAGGAGTGTGATGATCATCATTATTAGAGCATTGTCCCTTAAAAAAGGCCAATAAAAAAGGCCAAATAAAAAAAGGCCCAATAAAAAAAGGAAGGCCCAAAAATGGAAAAAAAAGGGGACAATGTTACTATCCTTTTTCCACACTTGTGCTTCAAAGTAGCACCATGATCTTCATGATAGAGAGTCTCCTATGTTGTCACTTTCATATACTAGTGGGAATTTTTCATTATAGAACTTGGCTTGTATATTCCAATGATGGGCTTCCTCAGAATGCCCTAGGTCTTCGTGAGCAAGCAAGTTGGATGCACCCCCACTTAGTTTCTTTTGTTGAGCTTTCATATATTTATAGCTCTAGTGCATCAGTTGCATGGCAATCCCTACTCCTCAAGTTGACATCAATTGATGGGCATCTCCATAGCCCATTGATTAGCCTCGTCAATGTGAGACGTTCTCCTTTTTTGTCTTCTCCACACAATCTCCATCATCATATTCTATTCCACCCATGGTGCTATATCCATGGCTTACGCTCATGTATTGCGTGAGAGTTAAAAAAAGCTAAAGCACGTTAAAAAGTATGAACCAATTGCTTGGCTGAAACCAGGGTTGTGCATGATAGGAGTATTTTGTGTGACAAAAATGAAGCATAGCCTAACTATATGATTTTGTAGGGATAAGCTTTCTTTGCTATGTTATTTTGATAAGACATCCTTACTTGTTAGTATGCTTGAAGTATTACTATGTTTATGTCAATACTAAACTTTTATCTTGAATCATTTGGATCTGAACATTCATGCCACAATAAAGAAATTTACATTGAGAAATATGCTAGGTAGCATACCACATCAAAATTTTTGTTTTTATCATTTACCTACTCGAGGACGAGCATGAATTAAGCTTGGGGATGCCTGATACGTCTCCAACGTATCTATAATTTTTGATTGTTCCATGCTATTATATTACCTGTTTTGGATATTTAATGGGCCTTATTATACACTTTTATATTATTTTTGGGACTAACCTATTAACCGGAGGCCCAACCCATATTGTTGTTTTTTTGCCTATTTTAGTGTTTCACAGAAAAGGAATATCAAACGGAGTCCAAACGGAATGAAACCTTCAGGAGAGTTATTTTTGGAACGGAAGCAATCCAGGAAACTTTGAGTAGACGTCAGGGAAGCTTCGAGGTGGCCACGAGGGTCAGGGGGGCGCCCTACCCCCTGGGCACGCGCCCCGCCCTCGTGGGCCCCTCGTGGCTCCCCTGACCGGCTAGGTAGCATTCCACATCAAAAATTCTGTTTTTATCATTTACCTACTTGAGGACGAGCAGGAATTAAGCTTGGGGATGCTTGATATGTCTCCAACATATCTATAATATTATATTGTTCCATGCTATTATATTACCTGTTTTGGATGTTTAATGGGCTTTACTATACACTTTTATATTATTTCCACCGCCGCAACCTTGTGTACCCATGAGATCCCATCTTGGGGCCTTTTCCGGCGCTCCGCCGTAGGGGGAATCAATCACGGAGGGCTTATACATCAACACCATAGCCTCTCCGATGAAGTGTGAGTAGTTTACCACAGACCTTCGGGTCCATAGTTATTAGCTAGATGGCTTCTTCTCTCTCTTTGGATCTCAATACAAAGTTTTCCTCGATCTTCTTGGAGATCTATTTGATGTAATTATTTTTGCAGTGTGTTTGTGGAGATCCGATGAATTGTGTGTAGGAGATATGCCCAAGAGGCAATAATAAATACTACTTATCTCCATGTTCATAATTATGTTTATGTTCCATGCTATAACTGCAATTATTCTCGAGTCTGCAATATCCACGAGGCTCGAAGGAAGACTCATATGCACATGTGGAATAATAAACGGTAAGAATTATTCCTAGTTTGGCCTCTAAGACTAGCTCAAGTGTTGCAAGATGGTTCCGTTTTCCTGATCATGGGCATGTTCATGCCAGCAACTTTGAGGGCACAATGTTAAGAGAACATTTGTGTTGAATCGACCCGGTTTGATGTTATGCTATGAGATTCATTCGTCACAAGTTAATAGTAAATAACACAGAGATGGTTAACGTTTGCATGATTCCTTATCCATGAGAGTATCGAGTTTCTTCATGCTTGCTTCATGAACTTTGGGGTTTGTTAAATGTCATCCATAAATGGGTGGCTATTACGGCGGCTTACGGGTTCATGGAAAAGTGTGTCAAGTAACTTGATAGCTCAAGATTGGGATTTGCTCCTCCGACAATGGAGAGATATTCTCGGGCCCTCTCGATGTTACGGTATCCATCATCGTCTGGCCAGACACTTTGTGATTTGATCACGGGGATGTAGGAACACGGAAACGAGAAAAGAGAACAAAACCAGTAACAAGGTAACTAGCATAGTGGACAAGTTGTTGATCCACGGAGATGCAAGTAAATCTCACCTCGGGTCTTTGTAACATATCGCGAAGCAACAGGAATAGCACACGGCAACTGGAGGTTCACTCGAATATTCATTCGTGTGGGTATAGGGGTCAATATGGGTGTCCACGGCTCCGATGTTGATCATTGATCGGAAGGGGTTCCGGGTCATGTATATACTTCACCGAACCTATAGGGTCACACGCTTAAGGGTCATCTATCTGTTGAATACTAGACAAGGAGTCTGAGAGAAAATCACCGAAAAAGTTTCGGACACCGGAAAAGTTTCGGACAGCGGAATCGTACCGCAGAGAGAGGTCATCGGATAAGTTTGATGATACCGAAAATTTGTTTCGGGATATACCATTAAGTCAAATTGGTTTCGGCACATTCCTGATAATTCTTGGAGGGTGCCAGAATCATTCTGGAAGCTTTTTGGAATTTTCTGAGATAAAAACCGGAAATGTTCCGGAGCTGCCGGAACCACTTCAGACGCGAAAAATTGTCTTCATGAATAGTAAAAACGCATTCTTGTTTGCTTTGCACAGATGAAAATCACTAAACCGAAATTGTTTTGGAACGTGTTAAAAATTATTTTTAGTGGGTAATGGAAATGTTCCGAGCCCACATAAATATTTTCAGTTTGAACGGACGCTGAAAATTGTCATCATGAATAGTGAAAGTGCTTTTTGCTTGGCTTCTTGGAGAAGCCACCTTGAGGGCCTTTTGGTATTATCCCCTTGGCTTCTTGGAGAAGCCACCCTTGGGCTTGGCCTATAAATAGGGGTGGAGGGGGCTGCCTAAACACTCATCCCTTCTCACATACAAGTGCCATCCATGATCTGGCTTCTTCTCTCCCTCCCACGAACAGAGTTTCGTAGAGCCGCAAGGTTGTCTGGGTTCCGGTAGGAACTAGTTCTGGACGGCGAAGCCCTGCTGGATAGATGACACCGTATGTGTGCAACTCTGTAGAGAGATCGTAGTTTCGGTCTTAGTTCGTGAGTGCCTCCCGAAGGGCTGTCCGTGTGACCATCTGAGTTTCGAAGGTCCTCTCGAAGGGTTGTCCGAGTGACCGTCCGAGTTTTGAGGGTCCTCTCGAAGGGCTGTACGCGACACCGTCTGAGTGACTGTCCAACCGTCTCCCGGAGGGCTGTCTAAGGAGCAGATGAGGTTATACATCCTCGCGGTTGGGAGGTTGTAAATCCTAGCTGCGGGGATCTGCACCGCTGTTCGTCATCGACTCTACTTCCCGCTACGCTACGAGTCGGTAACGAAAAAGATCAAACCATGTATGCAGTCTCCATAGTGGTCCTGGGCTGGTGCGTAGGTCGGAAATTTTTTGTTTTCTGCTGCATTCCCCTACAGTGGCATCAAGAGCCGTGCTATGCGTAGATGCAGGTTACGATCTAGAATACATGGAGATGTATGGATATTGCATAATATAATTTTGGAGTAGATGAGATCTATTGCTAAAAATTATTTATGCGGGTGACAGATGAAATCTGTTACCCGACGTTCTTGTTGCTTCCCCAGAATTGCGTTTGCTCAATCTCGAGACAACATGGTGGAATGTGACAAAGTTCCGGCAATCCATGATCCTGATTGATCATGGAAGTGCTATCAGTTCTTTGGGTTCTGCCGTAGTCAAAAGAAAGATGAAATTCGCAGATGAAAGGGCATCGCAGATATGATCTGCACGGGGGTCATGCGTATGACGAAGTTTAGTATGGGGCTCGAGATTTAATTATCTCGTGTTTCATACACCCCGAGATGTTAATCTAGGAACTTGAATAATCATAATTGATGATAAAACGTTGGTAGCTGTGGTTTAAGTCGAAACCTTAGAAGCCACGTAAAACTTTTTTTTGTATGAACCGATTAGAGGCGTCTAACTTGGTTTTGTAGGATGATTTGTATGTGATGTGGTATAGCAGTGCTCATAATAATTTGATTATGTATGAGATGACTATATAATGTAAGTTAACATGACCTGCGTGTCATGATTCGGCATGATGGCTGGAGCCATATGATTGTCACTTTAATGACCTGTGTGTCAACCTTAAGTAATGCACTTATTTTATTAGCTATAGAGATAGCAATATTATCTGGTGCATCGACAAGGTGGTGGCAATCTTAGAGAAGGTGAACGCCGATGCAAATGCCGAAGATGAAGAAATGAAAGACTTCTCCGTCAGAAAGGGCTATACCATATCATGCTATTATGAATTGCCTGAGATGTTTATCCCTTATGATGCACCCTTCTTGATTGCGCGGTAGTCGCTTTTTATTAGGGTGATCTCTCACAAAAATATCAAGTAGTTAGTGTTCTCCCAAGTGTAGCATCGTCCGAAATTTGTATCTTTTCGGGGTGCGCCATGTACACATGAGCACGAACGAATCGAGCGGAATGAGGCGGGTGAGGTCAGACCTCGCAGCAAGATCACTTGGTTGCCTTTGACGTTCAGGCAGGAGAGTCCTGAGCTCGGAACACGCCCATCGAAAGATGAACAAGAATCACATAGAGATGTGATCGGCAAGTTGGCCTACCAATTGAAATTCGTGTCATCAGTGATGAACCCGTCAATGGCATCGAATAGAAATATGGATCTTGAATCACTCTAAATCAATTATGAGAGATATTGATTTGAGTGGGAGCGCACTATTGAATTAACATGCCTAATTCTCAGTGCAATTAATTATGAACACTGTTTAAGTGTTTCTTGCAAAATAGTTGTAGAATAATGGCTCGCGTTTCCACCTTCCCTGTTAAAATTGAATAGCTGTTAAATATCTGGTTAAAACTTTACGATTGGTAACGTAATGTGAGGATTGTCCTTGAAAGTGCCGAGAAGGACTTTGTCCTATCGCATGCTTTCCGTATCCTCCTGCTAATGCTATGGATCATGTGACTCTCGTCCTTCAATCCAAAAGCTAGAATTCTGTTACGGTCAAGTGGAATATGTTTGCTTCCATGAAACCCAAACTTTGAAAGTTGGGATAGTTATATGATATTCATGGAACTGAAAATTAATTTTCAGATACAAACAAAGGCTAAAAGATATGAAATATCCAAAGTAATGTTTGTTTGCAAGTATTAGTAAAAGTGTTTACTATGAATTTGACTGTTGGGAAAGGGATCCAGAAGAACGCCTGTCATATGATGAAAGGTGAATAAAACAACAACTTAAAGAGAAAGGAAGTGTCCAAAGGGTGTTAGTGTGACTTACACGCCTAGGAAGTCTGGGGCTAACGCCACTCTTAAGTTGGGTGCTTCTTTTGCGAGTAGGAGAAATACTAAAAGTTAAACTGTTAGAAGTATAAAGGCAGAAAGAAAGATGACTGGAATATCCAGCTCATGTATGAATGCCATACAAATTTTTGATGTATAACTAGGCTGGTCAAAGATATAGTTCTTGGGAATTATGGTTAAACATGTTAATCACTAATTCTTGGGTATTGTGAGTTAATCACAAAGATACCCGCTTGATTGCATTCTGTTGCGAATCAATGTAAGAGATACTATGGCCTAAAAAGACTTGCCAGAAATGAGGTTAAGGTATACATAGGGAACACAGTAAATGTTACTATACCTTCCATCGGTGTATTGCCGTCTATATTTATTTTCATAATTCATTTAGAGTTTTACAAACTCTAGCCCATTGCATCAGGTATCTTGCAAGAAGGTTGTTCATAAGAGAACTTTTTATGTTCGATGTTATGAATAACACAAGGGCCATACTTTCATTATGAACGAGATGTATGTTATGAATATTGATAATAATAAAATACCTCTGGGTTTACTTTCATAATTCATTTTAGAGTTTCATACACTCTAGCCCATTGCACAATGTTTGTTGCAAAAGAGTTGTTCGTAAAACCAACAATTGTTGTTAAGTATTATGAATAACATGAAGGGCCATGCTTCCATCCAAGATGGGATGTATGTTATGAATATTGATGGTAATATGATACATCCATAACGCTGACGCTAAATGTCGCCAGACTATGAGAATACCACACATGTGTGGCACTACATCTGGTCACATTGGAGAAATCCGCATGGAAAAATTCCATTATGATGGATTTTGAAGTCGTTTGATTTTGAATCATCTGACACTTGCAACTTTCCTCCGAAAAGTGAAGTGACTGAAATACCGTTCACAGGCCATAAGGAACGAGCAACAAACTTATTGGTGATCACACATTTTGATGTGTGTAGTTCAATAAATGTTGTTGCAAGTGGTGGATTTATTTATCTTCAGAAATGACTCAAGTAGATATATGGATATTTACTTGATGATACGTAAGTCTGGATCTTTTGAAATCATTCGAAAGGTTTTCAAAAATGAAGTAGAAGTTATTGTAACAAGAAAATTATGTTTCTGCAATTTGATTGCACAAAGGAATATTAGAGTTACATGTTTAGCGAATGTCTGATGAGTTGTGAAAGGGGTTTCATAACTTGCACCTCCCGGAACACCACTGCAAGTGAAAAGTCCGTGGAGATGTAATCTAACCATTTATGACATGGTAAGATTAAAGATGACATAAATAAATTTGCCATTATCCCTTTTAAAGTGATGCTTTAGAGACTGCGACTTTTACACTGAAAAGAGCTACATCGAGTCTGATGAAATGAAGCCATGGTATGGTACGCCTGACGGTGTCCTGGACTAGGGGGTACTCAACGCGTCGTCTCCCGATCAGTTGGATTGGGCCGAGGACCCCCATGGCCGTATACTCATGGGCCAGTCCGGACAGTTGCCGCATACAAGGAAGAATCCACAAGACTTGGCGATCAACACAATGACTCCTCCCCCACCGGCGTATTCGGCTAGGACTCTTGTTATCCTAGGCCTCTGGTGCATTATATAAACCGGGGCCAGGCTAGTCGATAGACATATACAACAACAATCATACCATAGGCTAGCTTCTAGGGTTTAGCCACTCCGATCTCGTGGTAGATCAACTCTTGTACTACCCATATCATCAATATTAATCAAGCAGGAGTAGGGTTTTACCTCCATCGAGAGGGCCCGAACCTGGGTAAACATTGTGTCCCTGGCCTCCTGTTACCATGATCCTAAGACGCACTGCTTCGGACCCCCCACCCGAGATCCGTCGGTTTTGACACCGACATTGGTGCTTTCATTGAGAGTTCCGCTGTGTGATCAGCGAAAGGATCAATTGCTCGACTGCAGGTCAACTGCGACGTCGGCTTCTTCGTCACTAGCTCGACTGGTCACCTTGGCTTGACCGAGGACTGCGCCCTACCTCCGATCGTCATGTTCGGATGAAGGCCTTCATCAACACCAACTCCGATCTCTATCAAGATCATGGAGGAGTCATCCATGGAGCTCGGGGGCTCAACGTCAACATTGCCCTCAGGCGACCGTGCTGTTTTTCTGGACAGCAAACTTGTATCCGCCGCCACCGCCTCCTCGAGTGTCGCTTAAACGATTACTTCAGTGGAATTATGCGGAATTAAGTCTACAACAACCCTGCAAAAGTTTTGTCGAGTTCCGATGGAGGAATCTCCAGCAATCTCCGATATACCGGAGCCCTATTGAATCTGGACGAGAATCCGCACGAGTTTAGGGCATGGTATCCAGCATCTAGCTCGGATGTCCTTTGGAGGATCCAACCTTTGATTTCTTGCGGAATTCCCATATCTACCACCTTCCAAAAATTCAGCTCGATCCGACTGTCCAAACTCCGGGAAACTTCCGATTAGTGCATCACTTTTTGGATCTGTTTTTTGCGCGAGAACGAATCCGACCCGAATTCATCTTCTTTATGAACGGGATCTCGGACATCCTTTTTGAAGGAAGTTTTCATATGGGGTGTTGTGTTTTATTCTCAAACACATCCCAGTAGTATTAAAAGTATTCTTGCAATGCGAATTTCACCGTCGCGCCGGTGTCAAACCAGCTCGACAACATCACTCCACGGTGGCCGACCTGTGTTAGACACGTCGTCGCTTTGTTGAGCCAAGCTCAATTTCTTCGGATCATCATCTCGGCCAGCCGAACAATAGTTCGACATCGCGAAGGATAAATCGTCACCAACATCGCCGCCCCACGGATTACACGGAGCGGGCACACCTGCATCGCCACACGGTTACTTCATCAAGCCGGCATCGACCACGTCATGACCTGCATCGCTGGACCGGGGGCTTCATCATCTCTTCATCAACCTACTCCGGAGACTTCGGCGTCGCTGGTCGACCAGCTCCATCACGATAGCTGGACCGAGGGCTTTGCCTCGGCGTGCCAACCTTTGCCAGCATCGCCATGCCATTGCTTTATCGCCCATCAGGCGATAGGTGTGCGGATCGAGTCCCAATTTTGGGAATCACCTTTCTTCGGATTGCTACAACAAATAAGCCAGGTGCTATTAATCCTAGTATTTTTTGCTTGTTAGGGTTCATTTTTGCCAATGAATTATTACTCTGGTTTGTCCGTCATATGTACGCAGGTCTATCAAATGGTGACCGCATTAACGACGGTTGCATGGTGGTTCGGTCAGTTTCCGTACATAGTTCGGCAAACGCCACATCCGGAACTCGAACCAACCTGTGAATTCAGGCCTTGCCATGCCTTTACCGCATCACGCCGCCGCCCTGCATCGACATTGACTTCGGCGCCAGGCCATATTTCTTTTATTACTCACTTTGCATAAATTATTTGTTATGCAACCAAATTTTTTAATATGTTTTTATTATTATTACTATTATGGGACAATTGCATTTTTATCCCTAGTTGGTTCCTACCCACGGGTTTTGCCCTTACTTTTCGAGCTTCCTCAGTTTTGCCCTTACCTTTTCCGTCGAGATCCCTCGAATGCCCTTTGACCGTTTGACCAAAACTTTGAAAATTCATAACTAGTTCATATGAACTTAGAAAAATGCAAATAAGATATTAAAATGTTCAGATAAACATTAACTTTATGGGCATATCATTTGCATCTAGGACAAAAGCATCATTTAAACTACCCGAGGTAATTAATGTTATTAACATTATTAAAAATAAAAAGGTATAAACAATATTTTTTTCATGAATAAAAATTATATGCAAATGTAGGTGATGTTTTCTGAACATCCTGATAATTTATTTGCATTTTTCTAAGTTCGGATCAACTTGTTATGAATGTTCTAACGACTTTGCCCATTATTTTGAAACTTCATAACAAGTTGATACGAACTCAGGAGAATGCAAATAAGATATCAGGATGTTCAGAAAACATCACCTACATTTGCATGTAATTTTTATTCTTGAAAAAAATATTGTTTATACCTATTTATTTTTAATATTGTTAATAACATTAATTACCTCGGGTAGTTTAAACGGTGCTTTTATCCTGAATGCAAATGATATGCACATGAAGGTAATGTTTATATGAACATTTTGATATCTTATTTGCATTTTTCTGAGTTCATATGAATTAGTTACGAATTTTCAAAATTTTGGTCAAACAGTCAAAGGGCATTCGAGGGACCTCGATGGAAAAAGTAAGGGCAAAACTGAGCAAGCTCGAAAAGTAAGGGCAAAACCCGTGGGTAGGAACCAACTAGGGATAAAAATGCAATTGTCCCTACTATTATCTCCAGTTTGCACTATTTTTTGTGCACAGGAAAATGATCCAGCCGGACTATATCCTTTGGCGTCACCTCGGCTGGACGGGGGCTTCGTCAACACTTCATTACCCCATGTCGGGGACTTCGGCATCACCCTGCTGTCCTGCATTGACCGTGCTATGTCACCACTTCGGAGTGCCGAGCTCTTTGCTCGGCCACCGCGGGACCGGCTCGGGGATGGAACCTTGTCCCGCATCAAACTCGGACCGCGTCATCAATACCGAACACATTAACCAGCTAAGTTGTCTTCATGCTCAAAGTTTTAAATTTTTAACTTGTGTTCGGCTCGGCCAAGCATTATACTTTTTTGGGAAAAAGTTGCTTGTAAAAATTTCCTTGTCCAAACTTTGTTTGTGACATACAAATTCAAATACCCCGTTTACTTGGGGGCTTCCTTCATGAAGCTTTTTCCTCTTGCATATGGTTATACTTGTACGGCTTCGTTCCTTGTTCGTGTATTACGCCACAATATGCACCATATTGACTTAAGCGATTTGCAAGCTGGGTTGCCTGGCTCCTGTGCTTACCCCTACGTTCCCGATTGTTCGGCTAGGGAGTAAAGGGAGCACCTCTGCGATTGTCACGATCGGGTCACCCGAGCCGGACCTCAGACTGGGTGAAGCCGAAAGCTAGCGTTCTTATTGTTTTCAATCATGGTCGGCACACAACAGAACTCATGAGTACAAAAAATCTATTGCACAAGTCTCATAATAACAATGAGCACCGAAGAAAGGTATCGGTGGGGGTACTATTTTCTTCGAAGATGCTTCTTACTCTTCGCAGTAATATATCATAAGTTCCCTGAGCGCGCTTTGTCTGTTACAGCCTTATGGCCTGATTGCCTGGTTATTGGAAACACCATCGATATTCTCGACAGATGGAGTACATAACACTTTTCGGTCCTTGACCAAAGAGGGAGAAGCCGACGGTCGGTTAAGACGCGTTTAAAGTTCGGTTGAACATAGATATGATATAAGTACTTCGGTACATGCAATCATTCTTTTACCCAAGTCACTTGGGGGCTCTTAAATTTATATGAGCCATTTTATGATAAGTGTTTTTCTTCTTAGTCGTTGCAAAGTTTTTATTATTATTTATCACTCCTTTTTTCGACACAAGTGTGCGGTCACTAGCCGGGGAGCCTAATTTCTCTCTCAAAGCCGCTAGAGTTTAGTTTGCTAAACTGGCCTAGTAAGAAGTACTCCGCCTTCTGGATAGGAGGTTGAAGCCGTAGGCTGACCCGCTTGAAGTTTTGAGATTGGATGTGTCATGTTAAAGCACGGCAGAAACACCTTTTTTTCTAAAGTCCAATTTTCGGATTGGCACCGAACACTTGATCTAG
Organism: Triticum timopheevii; assembly: GCA_963921465.1. Classification (NCBI taxonomy): domain Eukaryota; kingdom Viridiplantae; phylum Streptophyta; class Magnoliopsida; order Poales; family Poaceae; genus Triticum; species Triticum timopheevii. The sequence continues at coordinate 503,292,063 of OY997272.1, forward strand.
TTCGGACATTAACCTTTTGAATAAGTTTTTTGGCTTTTCGAGCCCATGGCACTTTTAAACTATTTGTGTGTTTTCAGCACAAGTCTCGTAGTGCAACGCCGGATACCTTTAGAGATTCGGCAAAAACATCCTCGGATATTGCTATATATGCATCGGTTTCGAATTGTGTCTTCGGTCAATAGTTAGGTTGCCCGGCTCCTGCGCTTGCCTCCTACATTCCGCTTTGTTCGGCTAGGTGTGCAAAGGGAGAACCACTGCGATTGTGCTTCCATCTCACATGGTTAAGCACCTCAGTTGAGAAAGCCGAAAACTGACTGTCACAATAAGCGTAAACTGGACAGCGATCCGATGATGGTGTTAAACAACGGGCCATTCATAACAATGGCCGAAGTGTTTACGGCTTGACTTCGACTGTCGCCGAACACTATCGGGGGCTATTAACTGGCCTGCCAAACTAAATCCTCGATATTTTGCTTTTACATTGGAGCTGAGGTTTCATGATCATGCTTAGCATGACAACCCAAAGAAAGGAACCAATAGCGGGACTATTTTCTTTGGAAGACATTTCTTCTGTTAAACAGTAATATAACATGTCTCTCCGCGTACCTTTGTTTATAAAACCGTATGGCCAGATTGCCTTGTTTGTTGTAAATCTTTGCCCTCATAAAGGCTTTATAAAGTAGGACAAACACTCCTCGGCTATTGGCCGAAGAGGTGGAAGCCGATGGTCGGTCAACAAAGTTTTGTACAATGCGGATCCGAGCATTAATGACATAAAGTACTTGGATACATAGAGTCATTACACATAATTTGTGATTTTACTATGGATATCGATCCTTAATTCGGCCTCCCGTGCCTGCATTAAGGCTCGGGGGCTACTGGGCTTCGGGCTTATTATTTACAAATATTAAATGGGCACATCGATCCCCTGATCTGGTGTTGCAACCCGGCCAGTGTCTTGGGGGCTACTGCATTGCCTATTCTATGCAGAAAATTTTAAGTGCAATACAGTTTCCGAGGAGATTTTGATCCTCAGGTTGGTCGGCCGCACCCAACCTGAGTCTCGATGACTGAGCACACCGCTTTTTGTGTCCCGAAGTATTCTGCCGAGCTAGGACTTGATCCTCAGGCCGATTTTGCAAACCAACCTGAGTCTCAGTAGTTACAGGGATCAGCGGTCTTATGTCATCCTTCAGGTGCATCTCGGGTTTTAGACCGATACACACCTTGAGGGCTACTGGCTATGTATCTCATCAGAGAATAAATTGGATCAATAAAAAACATTGACCAAAAATCAGCCCATGATCGAGGTGCTTAACCACCTCAGAAGCAGTTCGGCATATAGCTCGGAAGAAAGTGGCTGGCTCCATAAAGGGCATTCCTGGCATTAAGCTCGGCTAAACTCCTTCAACTTTTTTGAACCCAGATGATCTATGACATCTCGGATATAGTCCGGCGTTGGAGCTCGGATACTGTCCGGCGTAGGAACTTGGACACAGTCCGGCATTAGAGCTTGGATACATTCCGGCGTTGGAGCTCGGAAGCAGTCCAGCGTTGGTGCTTGGCTGCAGAAGATACCTCGAATGCAATCCGGCGTTGGAGCTCGGACGCAAGAGGACGCAGCCTCCTGGGAACAACTTCGAACCCGAGGTGTGGCATAAAAATAATAAGGCATTGATAAAGGCCGGAAACTTAAAGGGGCTCCTCGGATACCCGACGTATAAACTCGTCGAATGCATTTCGGCGATCCTCAAGATAGAAGATGAGAAGATTTGCTAAACCATTTTTCAAGACCGGCAACCGAAGATGAAGAACAGTTCGGAAGAATCGAGGAGCGTCCCTAACTTGAAGACCGGTTCAGGGGGCTACTGACGGTGTCCTGGACTAGGGAGTACTCAACGCGTCGTCTCCCGATCAGTTGGATTGGGACGAGGACCCCCATGGCCGTATACTCATGGGTCAGTCCGGACAGCTGCCTCATACAAGGAAGAATCCACAAGACTTGGCGATCAAGATAAGGACTCCTCCCCCACTGGCGTATTCGGCTAGGACTCTTGTTATCCTAGGCCTCTGGTGCATTATATAAACCGGGGCCAGGCTAGTCGATAGACATATACAACAACAATCATACCATAGGCTAGCTTCTAGGGTTTAGCCACTCCGATCTCGTGGTAGATCAACTCTTGTACTACCCATATCATCAATATTAATCAATCAGGAGTAGGGTTTTACCTCCATCGAGAGGGCCCGAACCTGGGTAAACATTGTGTCCCTGGCCTCCTGTTACCATTGATCCTAAGACGCACTGCTTGGGACCCCCTACCCGAGATCTGCCGGTTTTGACACCGACAACGCCCAACCATGTTATATCTTTTCTTAACATTTGGAATATGGGGCTTGTGTAAAAGGTTATAAACCTATTCCAAATCAGACAAGTGCTACTTTGTAGGTTATACCAAAATGTTGGGTATTCCTTCCTCACTATACCGAGGCAAATAGTTTTGCCGCGAAACGGTGTGCTTTTAAAGAGAATGGTTCTTTCAAAAAGGTGAGTGGGAGAATAGTGCAACTCGATGAGATAAACAGTATCTTCGTCATCAGATCAAAGGAAAGAGAGCTTGGAAGTAATTCCAAAGTTTCCTACTAAGACTGATACGGAAGTCTCTACAATAAAATGTATGAACTTCGGTCGAACTTGCAGCTGAACCACGTAGGCAAGGCTCGTGCAAACCTCTCAGGTGCGCAAACGAGATATTGTTGTTAGACAACATTATACCTACTATACACAAGGAAGCGTTGATGGGCCCTGACTCCGGAATTGGCTAAATGCCAATACAACCCGAGTTAGTTTCCATATAAGTGATTCAAGATTAAAACCTTGATACACCTTTTGGAAGACTTAGAGTCTAACGAATATTTATGGAACTTAAAACTGATACGGATAAAAATGATTTATCCATAAAGCTCAACTTGTTTAAATAACAAGTTCAAGAGTTGACTACAATGAGGTTGTTTTCATCGTAGCGATGCTTAAAGTCGGTTCGGGTTGAACTAGCAATTAATACATATTTCAATCATGAGATATGAAACATGGATAACAATAGGATTTCCATCTGATGGAAATGAAACCAAGGACTTGCATGTGTTATAGTACAACGCATTTTGTCTATCCAGAGGATGCTAGTAAAAGTGCAAACTTCAGAGTTCCAGCGATGGACAAAAGAGAGCAAAATGGAGTTGGAATCTTCGTGCTTTGATGAAATGGTCAAAGGGGTTTTACTTCATCAATGGGTAACAAAGATACTTGTAATTCAAGAAAGTAAGTGGGAGCGTAATAATATTTCTAAAAACCTTGTGTGCTTGACACATTGTTAATTGGAAATAAATTTCTTGACACAAATTAGGACTTCATTTGAAAATAGTTTTTTGATGAAGTGCTTAGGCTAAATAGCCTCAATATTAGGCATAATGATCTATGGAGATAGATTTACCTAATAGGGCTAAGCAATGAATACATATTGACAAGGTGCTAAAACCTTTTAGCATTAAAACCGCCAAGGAGTGATTCTTGCCGGAGTCACATGGAAGAGTTTTTTGCAAGACTCGGTGTCCCAAAACACTGATGAGCAAAATACATGATGCAGATTCCACACACTTTTGTGTTTGGATTAATCATGTATTCCATGGTATGTAAAACAACCAGATATGTCCGATACTCCCAAGGTGTTGCGAGTATGGGTACTAAAGTGATCAAAGTACTGATCGTGGGACAACAGTGAAGATGTCATTGAGTACTAGAGTAAGTACTGATGATATGTTTTCTCACAAGCGGAGATCATGAAGAGTTCATTGTAAAATGTTACATCGATACAGTCTTCATCTTTTCTCCATGCGATTTTCGATTTAAGTTAAGGGTTTTGTGTAATACAGAATATGGTGGCATGGTAATTGAAAATTGTTCCCAACAGGATACTGTGGCGAATTCTATAACAAATGACTAAGTATGTTGACGCTTTAGAAGCGACAAACAAGATGTTGAATCATATAGTTCATTTGTGAACTTAGTGTGGTTCCAAGATGGCTTTTGTCAATGGGACACTACTGCAGGTAGTTTCTCCATAACTCAGTCTGAGGAATCCAGGTTCAACCTGTGATTCACATTTATACAAAGCCAAGTCCGCACAAAATATGAATTTTGTGAAAGCGTGAAAACGCGAGGATATGCAGAGATAAACACGGAGCTGAAGTTGTCAGATCCGATGGACATCAGGCTATACCACATGCGAAGAAATTTTTACACCGGTATGCCATAGGTGTAAAGTGCATTAGCATTAACTAGATTATTGAGTCTAGTGCAAGTGGGAGTCTGTAGGAGATATGCCCAAGAGGCAATAATAAATACTACTTATCTCCATGTTCATAATTATGTTTATGTTCCATGCTATAACTGCAATGGTTCTCGAGTCTGCAATATCCACGAGGCTTGAAGGAAGACTCATATGCACATGTGGAATAAAAGACGGTAAGAAGTATTCCTAGTTTGGCCTCTAAGACTAGCTCAAGTGTTGCATGCTGGTTCCGTTTTCCTGATCATGGGCATGTCTATGCCAGCAACTTTGAGAGCACAATGCTAAGCGAACATTTGTGTTGAATCGACCCGGTTTGATGTTATGCTATGAGATTCGTTCGTCACAAGTTAATGGTAAATAACACAGAGATGGTTAACGTTTGCATGATTCCTTAGACCATGAGAGTATCGAGTTTCTTCATGCTTGCTTCATGAACTTTGGGGTTTGTTAAACGTCATTCGTAAATGGGTGGCTATTACGGCGGCTTACAGGTTCATGGAAAAGTGTGTCAAGTAACTTGATAGCTCAAGATTGGGATTTGCTCCTCCGACAATGGAGAGATATTCTCGGGCCCTCTCGATGTTACGGTATCCATCATCGTCTGGCCAGACACTTTGTGATTTGATCACGGGGATGCCGGAACACGGAAATGAAAAAAGAGAACAAAACTAGTAACGAGGTAACTAGCATAGTGGACAAGTTGTTGATCCACGGGGATGCAAGTAAATCTCACCTCGGGTCTTTGTAACATATCGTGAAGCAACAGGAATAGCACACGGCAACTGGAGGTTCACTCGAATATTCATTCGTGTGGGTATAGGGGTCAATATGGGTGTCCACGGCTTCGTTGTTGATCATTGATCGGAAGGGGTTCCGGGTCATGTCTATACTTCACCGAACCTATAGGGTCACACGCTTAAGGGTCATCTATCTGTTGAATACTAGACAAGGAGTCTGAGAGAAAATCATCGAAAAAGTTTCGGACACCGGAAAAGTTTTGGACAGCGGAATCGTACCACAGAGAGAGGTCATCGGATAAGTTTCGATGATATCGAAAAGTTGTTTCGGGATATACCATTAAGTCAAATTGGTTTCGGCACATGCCTCATAATTCTTGGAGGGTGCCAGAATCATTCTGGAAGCTTTTTGGAATTTTCTGAGATAAAAACCGGAAATGTTCCGGAGCTGCCGGAACCACTTCAGACGCGAAAAATTGTCTTCATGAATAGTAAAAACGCATTCTTGTTTGCTTTGCGCAGATGAAAATCACTAAACCGAAATTGTTTCGGAACGTGTTGAAAATTATTTTTAGTGGGTAATGGAAATGTTCTGAGCCCACATAAATATTTCAGTTCGAACGGACGCTGAAAAATGTCGTCATGAATAGTGAAAGTGCTTTTTGCTTGTCTTCTTGGAGAAGCCACCTTGAGGGCCTTTTGGTATTATCCCCTTGGCTTCTTGGAGAAGCCACCCTTGGGCTTGGCCTATAAATAGTGGTGGAGGGGGCTTCCTAAACACTCATCACTTCTCACATACAAGTGCCATGTATGATCTGGCTTCTTCTCTCCCTCCCACAAAAAGAGTTTCGTAGAGCCGCAAGGCTGTCTGTGTTCCGGTAAGAACTAGTTCTGGACGGCGAAGCCCTGCCGGATAGATGACACCGTATGTGTGCAAATCTATAGAGAGATCATAGTTTCGGTCTTAGTTCGTGAGTGCCTCCCGAAGGGCTGTCTGTGTGACCATCTGAGTTTCGAAGGTCCTCCCGAAGGGCTGTCCGAGTGACCGTCCGAGTTTTGAGGGTCCTCCCGAAGGGCTGTCCGCGACACCGTCCGAGTGACTGTCCGACCGTCTCCCAGAGGGCTGTCTAAGGAGCAGATGAGGTTATAAATCCTCGCGGTTGGGAGTTTGTAAATCCTAGCTGCGGGGATCTGCACCGCCGTTCGTCATCGACTCTACTTCCTGCTGTGCTACGAGTCGGTAACGAAAAAGATCAAACCATGTATGCAGTCTCCATAGTGGTCCTGGGCTGGTGCGTAGGTCGGAAAATTTTTGTTTTCTGCTGCGTTCCCCTACATTGTGGATTTATGATCAAGATTATCTATGAACAATATTTGAATCTCCTCTGAATTCTTTTATGTATGATTTGTTATCTTTGCAAGTCTCTTCGAATTATCAGTTTGGTTTGGCCTACTAGATTGATCTTTCTTATAATGGGAGAAGTGCTTAGCTTTGGTTTCAATCTTGTGGTGTCCTTCCCCAGTGACAGCAGGGGCAGCAAGGCACGTATTGTATTGTTGCCATCGAGGATAAAAAGATCGGGTTTATATCATATTGCTTGAGTTTATCCCTCTACATCATGTCATCTTGCCTAATGCATTACAATGTTCTTATGAACTTAATACTCTAGATGCATGCTGGATAGCGGTCGATTTGTGGAGTAATAGTAGTAGATGCAGAATCATTTTGATCTACTTGTCGCAGACGTGATGCCTATATACATGATCATGCCTAGATATTCTCATAATTATGCACTTTTCTATCAATTGCTCGACAGTAATTTGTTTACCCACCGTAATACTTATGCTATCTTGAGAGAAGCCACTAGTGAAACCTATGCCCCCCGGGTCTATTTTCCATCATATAAGTTTCCGATCTATTTTATCTTGCAATCTTTACTTTCCAATCTATATCATAAAAATACCAAAACTATTTATTTATCTTATTATCTCTATCAGATCTCACTTTTACAAGTGGTCGTGAAGGGATTGACAACCCCTTTATTGCGTTGGTTGCAAGGTTCTTATTTATTTGTGCAGGTACGAGGGATTTGCGTGTAGCCTCCTACTGGATTGTTACCTTCATTCTCAAAAACTGAGGGAAATACTTACGCTACTTTGCTGCATCACCCTTTCCTCTTCAAGGGAAAACCAACACATGCTCAAGAGGTAGCATGCCCGGACCACTCTGAGGGCCTGCGTGCCTTTTGGGGCTTTTGCCCTTATATTCCTCTCTCCCTCTTATTTCCTCCCTAGACTATAAGTACCCCCAACCTAGCTCACTTAAAGGACATCAAAGTATTGGATAGACAAAGAGAGAGCTTTGCTCATATTCCTCCCATGGATATCATGACCTCCTAAGGGAGAAGATCCTCTTGTGGATATCAAGACCCCATCTAGGGAAGGATCCCCATCATAGGATCATCAAGACCTCTCTCCTCATAGGATTGAGATGAACTAGTACCTTGTATCTTTCCTTTGTTGTCCTTGGATTTATTATGACCTCTTGTGTGTTCTTGGATCTAGCATATGTGTGATTGGATCTAGTCAATTTGAGTGTTTGCCCTCTCTTGTGTTCTTCGTGTTCTTGGGGATTTCCCCTCCAATTCATGAAAGATCTCCATCTAGGGTACCACCCTACAACATCTTGGTATCATGAGCCACGTTTATCACGAATTTGGAGTCCCCCCCCCCCACCATTTTCTAGCCTTGTTTTGTGTGATTTTGTCCTAATTTCGAAAATTCCCCACCAAAATTAGCCCCAATTTTTTTTGTGATTTGTTGGTTTGATGAGGTTTTGTTGGATTTTATCCATGGATTTTCTTGGTTTAAAGTGGATCTAGCATTCCCCCATCCATCTCCACCTTTCCCTCCATGAAATCCATCAATTTCTCCCATTTTTCCATGAATTTCTGCCCAAATCCGTGACCCACGGGCACCCGGACCTCAAACCCCGGGCACCCGGACCCCCCGACCAACCCCGCTGACCACCCCGGGTGCTCGCACCCCTTACCCCGGGCACCCAGACCCCCGGGCCACTCCTTCCGCCCAACCCCCCTGACCACCCCGGGTACCCGCACCTTCCACCCCCGGGCACCCGCACCCCCCCACCCCGAATCAGCTCACCAACAAAAATTGTTTCAGCCATAACTTTCACTCCCGTAGTTTGATTTTGACGTTCTTTAGCTCGTTGAGTAGCTATTGACATCCCCCTTCCATCTAGATAGGTTCCAACACCATTTGACTCCATCAAAAAATTGTCATTTTGACATCTTTGCATAGGCCATCCACCATATCATCCGCCATACCACCATTGCTTTTCGCAACTTAACCCATTTTGCTCCATTTAGCATTTGTGGTTGCTTGAGGGGTGACTTGAGTCTCTTAAGGTGTTTCGGCTCCTTAGAGATGGTTGCTTCATCATCAACCACCACCACCACTTCCGCATTGCTAACTCCGGAACCCCCAACGCATTCCGCTACCACCATTTGACATTTTCCTTTGAGATTTTGAGTTTGCGGTTTTTCTGTTTCCTAGGGTGTTTCGGCTAACTAGGAACGGTTCGACATCGACAACACCGCCGCTCAGCTTCATCAAGGATTCAACATCGACCGCTTCACCACTTTGACAACCTAACCGTAAGCAAGAACGGTAACCTCCATATCACCTTGGTATCGTGGTATCCCTTCATTGTACATTCTTGCCATTACATTGTTAACCTCTTAGCCCATTTTGCATCACTTGCCTATCGAGACTAGCCATTGAGTATTGTTGGCAACGTTACTTGTGCACATTAGTGATTCGTACCTTCCATTGCATACATACCATATCATATTGGTACCATCTTGGTATCATCATATCATCCCTTGTGTCACAAGATTGTTCCGGCATCTACACAATTGCTATCTTGGTTTGTGCATTTTGCATAAGTGGCCATATCAAAAAAAAGAATAAGCTTTTAAGCAAAAGAGAGCAAAGAGCTTGTACGCAGGAGCCATAGCATCATACCACATTGAACATAAGATTGTCATATCCGGTCATCTTGGATCATCTTGAGAAGAACACCGAGAACATCATACACATAGCATACTTGGGATCGGAAGCTCATACATTTTGCATCTTATAGGTTGTCCACAAGTGTCGTATCCGCCTATTGAGAAATCGTGCTAGCGTCTCTCTTGAGTTGTGCAACACGAGCGTTTTCAATGGATTCCACATTTTGTGCTCATTCCTTGGTTGCACAACCCCATTTATCTATCCGTGTGTGTGTTTCCGTGTGACACCCATTCCTATTGGTCTACTTGTTTCACTTGCGAATTTGTGAATCTTTTCCAACATTATTGACTCTTGCTAACATTTTGCATCAAATTTTTGTGCCACTATCCTCACCGAGCTCCACCATAAGCCTTACTTGTGTAGGTGTGAGAATTGACAAGATCCGATACCAATTGTGCTATTTCCTTGTTACATTATTGAGTGATCATTGATCCATCTTCAACATTTGATAAGGTACATTGGTCTAGTTCTTTCCTTTCTTCCACTTACATTTGCTCCAGTCTTGTGATGGATAGGCAAGGCATTTCATCTCCAGTCTTCCACGACAACGATGGCGCGAACAACTACATCACCAAGACGCCCATCTTCGAACTATAACGAGCAATGCGAGGCATTGAGCGACTCACCGTCGACATTCACCAAAGTGAAGCACGGACAAGGGACTACATCGACTCCAAGTTGGACGCACAATTGGATGACATCCGACACGTGTGGGCCAACTACAAGTCTTCTTCCTCTTCGTCATCTTCAAGGCGGAGATGCTCGAATCGCAAGTCTTCGGAACGGCCAAAAGATGCAAGTACCACGCGACACCGTCAAGAAAAGCTTCATGAGCACAAGAGAAGACCGTGCAATGAGCACCAACAAGACGGAGCTACGGCTACTACCACCACTTCGGCATCTTTGGCAAGTGTTATCAAGGCATCTTCGCCTTTGGACGTACGACATCTTCGCCTACCTCCGACGAGTACGCCTACATCAGCCTTCATCCACGACGACGGTGACGAGATGATCGAGCATGGGATTTCCCTTAGGTCATGGAGGAGAGCGATGATGTGCCATCTTCGGCCTTCATCCATGGCGACGACGACGAGATGGTTGAGCATGGGATTTTCCCTTTGACCACGGCGACGTATGATGACTTGAGTGACTTGTGCCACCATATTGAGAGTGAGAGTGACTTCACCACTAGCCCCATATATGATGAGTTGCCCAATTCCCATGTGAGGAGAGTTACCACCACCACCACTTGAGTGATTTGAGTAACTCCACCATATGTGACATTGAGTGCACCTACCTTGAGGGAGTGAGTGAGCCACCACAGCATAGAGAGAGTAAGGTAGTTGATAGGTCATGTGAGGCCACTATGATTTCTAACGACTTAACCTCTCCCTCTATTGTGTCTTCTCCTTTGGTGCTAGGTCCTATTTATGATGACGCGCCGATTCTCAACGACTTCATCCCTCCTTTGGACAAGAAGATGGCCATGGTGGAATATGATGCACCCCCACATGGTTCCATCAAGATGAAGATGGTGACCACCATTTGGTCTTTGGCACCTCACCTACACCACTTGAGTGGAATGAACAAGGTAACATAGGTGAAGGTGATGTTCTAGTCCCACTAGTGGACATTTTTGGTATTGATTGCTTGCATGATATTGATCCACCTATTGGCATGCTTCATTCTAGTTTGACTTCCCCATGCGATGATTTACCTATTTATGATGAGTTTGATGATTGCCATGTGGAGTCTATTAGTTGTGATGCGATGTTACATAGGATTTCTTGTAATAATTCTCTCGGTCACATCATGTTTGACAATCCGCTTGACTTGCCATATGCTATGAATGAGATCAACCATATGTCATATTTGCAATCTCTTCATAGTGACTATGCATATGCCATCAACATAAACCCGATTTGCACTTATGGCATAGATTACAAGCTCATGGTTATTGGTATTTGTTTCTCTTGTGATGATATTGACATGCTCCCTTTGCATCATTTATCTCATATGCCATGCCATGACCACCTAGGTTCGGATATGCATTGTTTTGGATGTTGTTCATATTCTCCATATGATGTTTCCACTATTGCTCATGAGGAGACCCCCATAGTTTCCTCATACATGTTAGGAGATTTTGATCCATCCCATCCATTGCATGATCCCAATAATTGTGTGCACAATATGCTCCCCATGAATGAAAATGCTATTGTTTTGTCACACACTTGCTATAATCTGCGTCCCAATCATGTTGAACACAATAACTATCATTGCATGATGGATGACATATTTCTCTACCATGCCTCAAATTTCTTTGAGCGATGCTTATCTTGTGCTAACTCACACATTTACATACACATCATGATGGATGATGTGTACATTTACCACGCACACACTTTCTTTGGTTTGTGTCTCTTTTGTGTAGGTACCCATGAATACTTGTCAACCTCGCAATCCCACGAGTTGACAAAACGAGCTCTAGAGAGCAATGATGATTTGGGATCCCGTGGATTGTCCTTACCACCGTTCCCTTCGCGCAAAGACTTCGCGCATCTCTTCTACATGGCTCTCACTTGGTTACGGGTTATCGTCCATTACATATTATATACCCATCTTGACATGTTCACTTTGCATGATATGCTCATTCCTATGCCTTTGCCATGCATTTGTGACCCATGCTTTGCATTACACATGATGATTGATTCTACTACTTGTATGTGTATTTGCAAGCTTGGTGGAGATGTTGCTTGTTCTTTCCTTGTTTCCTTTGTGATCCATTCCTATGATGATATCTTGCTTTGCAATCGTGCTTGTGATATGCCATGTGCATTGCCTATGCCTACTACTTACTCACATGACATGATTGTCATGATTTCCTCTAGTATGTTGCATCTTCGCTCCACTAGTTTGCACGACTTGATTTCTATGCTTTCTCATGTTGCATCCAATTCTTGGATTACTTGCTCCTATCATATGTTTGGTTGCAACAATCTCATTACTTCACATATGCCATGTCCCATTGCTTATCACATGATTGATTTGATCGCCTCGCACATGTTGCAAAATTGCTATATCATTTGTGTTGAGTGCCACACTATCTTCACCACACCATATGCACATTATGCTTGTATTGTCTTGCACTTGACCCATGTGTTTAGACATTGCCTTTCATTTGGTGTTGTGAATGACTCTTATGCCTACCATAGACCGTTCATTGAGAGTCTTTTGCATGTTTTCCATGATCTTGAGTTTGATGCTTGTTCTCTTGTCAAACGTTTTAGCATCTTTACCTCACATTTCCATGATGCTTTTCCATGTGCCAAATTTATGTGCTTACATGCCATGCCACACTCCCTTGTCACACCATATGCTATGCTTGATGACAACACTTGCGGGGTGAATCACCTCTTGAATGCTTGGTTTTGCTTTAATGCCAACCACATTTGTTTTTCCAAGTGCTTGTTATATTTGCTCCTTTTGAAGGACTTACAAGACGGTGCGACATTGGAGAGTGACCATTTCTAGCTTCAACATGATAAGTGCTTGGTGGTCGTCCACTACTACATGGCAACACCCTCTCTTTCCCATGGTGATGAAGATCACGATCCGTGGACGGATCTCTCCCAATGGGGGGGGAGATGATGCGGAGCATCCCTCGACCATCACCAGGGATGTCACACCACCACCGCAAGGACAGAGAAGACCGATGACAAGAGCACATGCGCGTGCCGTCGAAACCGAGGTGAACTCTTTCCTCTTCGAGTTTCATTCGGATTCCGACGAGAGTCGGATTCTACCTCAAAGAGACACATTATACATTCTCAGGTACCGCAGAGATCATCGCGAGGAAGCATGGAAGAATCACCAAGTCCATCCGGAGACCCAAGGAGAAGGAGAGGGAGAAGAACGTGAAGGACCGGAGATCCCCTGGACACCCCGGGTGCCCGGACGTGAGGACCCTGGGTGCCCGGGCAAGCAGCCACGGGGAGGGCCATCTCCCCTGGACACCCCGGGTGCCCGGCCTTCTCGGCCCTGGGTGCTCGGCCACCACCTGGGCCGCGCCCCTGCCCACCCCGGGTGCCCGGCCTTGAGGCCCCGGGTGCTCGGCCCTTGGCCTGCCGCTGTCTGGGCTGCACCCCTGGTGCCCGGCCCCGACTCTAGCCGCCACCACGGGTGCCCGGGGCATCACCCCCAGGTTCCCGGCCTCGTCAACCCCCAGTCCGCGGCACTCCTGACCGGCCCGGGTGCCCGATCCTTCGGCCTCGGGTGCCCGGCCACCTCCGACCGCACCTCCTCCGGGTGCCCGTTCCCCTTTGCACCAGGTGCCCGGACCACTCCGAGGGCGTGTGTGCCTTTTTGGGTATCCCTCTCCCCCTCTTATTTCGTCCCTAGACTATAAGTACCCCCAACCTAGCTCATTTAGAGGACAGCAAAGTATTGGATAGACAAAGAGAGAGCTTTCCTCATCTTGCTCCCATGGAGATCATGACCTCCTAAGGGAGAAGATCCTCTTGTGGATATCAAGACCCCATTTAGGGAAGGATCCCCATCATAGGATCATCAAGACCTCTCTCCTCATAGGATTGGTATGAACTAGTACCTTGTATCTTTCCTTTGTTGTCCTTGGATTCATTGTGACCTCTTGTGTGTTCTTGGATCTAGCATATGTGTGATTGGATCTAGTCAATTTGAGTGTTTTCCCTCTCTTGTGTTCTTCATGTTCTTGGGGATTTCCCCTCCAATTCGTGAAAGATCTCCATCTAGGGTTCCACCCTACAACATGACTCATGAGAACAAAAGGAGACCATTTTCCATAGGGCAAAATTTGTTGTTAGGGACGACACGACAACAAGGTTTTAGGAGGATACATGGTTAGGAGAGATGCCCCTGGCCCTCCAGTATCCCTCTCTATACAATATTGCACAACGTAAGGAGAATTATGTGGCGACAGTATTACAGGTGGTGCCTTTACATATCCAGTTCAGGAGATCTTTGGTCGGGGAACCATGGAATTTCTGGCTACACTTGGTGCGGAGGTTGATGGATGTTCAACTCTTAGACCATCCAGACTCGTTTCGCTGGAAGTTAACGGGCAATGGAGTGTTCTCAGTTAAATCTATGTACTTGGATCTCATTAATTCTGACCCAATCCCTAGATCGATACACATTTGGAAAGTTAAGGTTCCCTTGCGAATAAAAATATTCATGTGGTTTGTACACAAGCAGGTGATCCTTACTAAAGATAACCTTCTAAAGCGAAACAATACAGCACCTTTTCATAGATTGCCCTATCGCGAAGTTACTTTGGCGAACCATTCATATAGCCTTAAACATTACCCCTCCGGTTAGCATAGATGCGTTGTTTGGGACGTGGCTAACTGGAGTGCAACCTACTATTGCGTCAAGTATTCGGATTAGAATGTGCGCATTTCTTTGGGCTATATGGAACTGCAGGAATGATATAATTTTTAACAGACAAAATATTTTGAATTTCTTGCAGGTTATTTTTAGAGTTATGACATGGATCCGCCGTGGTTGTTACTCACTCCTATGGACACCAGGGAGCATTTGGATACTGGGTGCAACTGATGGGAGATGGTAACACGGGCTATCATCAACCGGTTTGGATGGCTCATGATAGGATAGGAGTTTAGTTACTATATCATATTGTCCTGCCGGTTGTTACTTTGTTTTTCATCTTTATCTTTTTTTTTTTTGCTCCTTTTGCGAGCTGTAGTTGGAGATCAGACCTTGTTTTTGCTGCAACTGCTTTAATAATATGGTTGCATGCATCTTTCGGATGCAGAGGCCGGGGCTATCCTCCTTTTCTGAAAAAAAGCTCATGCTCGAAAAAGGGTGGAGAGATGAGAGGTGTGGTTGTGCTTTAGATCTCGACGGGTCCCCGACAGACGTCCATCCATGAAACATAGATCAAAAATTATAAATTTGCAAAATGTGACTATAGCAAAAAGATATAAATTTTCTCTAGAACATGGTAAAATATAAAAAAAATGAAAATCGTAACATGGCAAACTTAAGAATACTTGTTCTCCCACATTAAAAAGGCCATTATTCAAAGGTTTTTCCGATGAACCCAAAAAAAGGCATGAGAATTTGCATCTGTACATGGTGGCAGAAAAATGTGGATTAAATTTACTAAGGTATTTCTACTACATACATGAAAACACAAAGAATGTGGATTAAAAGTAGCCATCATGTAGATGTAGAGCACAAAAAATGAAAAACTTACCATGGCCTACATCATCACTCCGTACAAAGCTGCCGCGTATGTTTAGCATTTTTGTTACTCCGCTCAGGGCCATCATCACTCTCGGAAGGGACGAACTTTCTTAAGAAGCAAATAAGATATACTCCGTACGTAGTAGTGTTTCTCTAATTACAGTGAAGATCGATCGATGTAGACCTAGTACTTGGGCAGGAGCACGTCGCTGACCAGGTGGTCGAAGTTTCGGTGAGACGAGCCGCCGGGCATGGCCGCCTTGACCGCGCTCTCCTTCCACTCCTGCGCTCTCTTACTCATGCTCTTCCCCTTCTCCCCTTCCATGATCTCCGTGATGAGCCCCGCGACGGCGTCGCGTCGGACGTTGCTGTCGATCTCCATGCCGACGCCCCACTCGTTGCACTGGTACCTGCAGTTGGTCTGCTGGTCGGCGAAGAACGGCCAGCTGATCACCGGCACGCCGCCGCACAAGCTCTCCAGCGCCGAGTTCCAGCCACTATGCGTCAGGAACGCTCCAACAGCGGGGTGGTTCAGCACCTCCTGCTGCGGGCACCAGGACGCCATGAGCCCGCGCCCCGCCGTCTCTGCCAGGAACTCCTCGGGGAGCACCGCGGCGTCGCCCTTCACCAGATCTCGGCGGACGATCCACATGAACTGCTTCCCGCTCTGCGCCAGCCCCCACGCGAACTCCACCATCTGCGCGTTGGTCATGACGGTGATGCTGCCGAAGTTGACGTACACGACCGAGCCGGGCTCCCTGCCGTCCAGCCACTCGAGGCACTCGTCCTGCTCCTTCCAGAGGCTAAGGTTGATGGCGGAGCGCGGCGTGGGCGGCTCCTCGTGCGCCAGCAGAGGGAGTGGGCCGAGCGTGTAGACCTTGGGCAGGCCGAGCGCCTCCATAGCCTCCACCGCCTCGCCCTCCAGGTCGCCGAAGCTGTTGAGGATGACGGCCGACGCCCCAGCCGTGCGCTCCGTCTCCCTGAGGACGTAGTGCACCATGTACTCGTCCGGGTCCGTGGTGCGTATGAAGGACGGGAAGTCCCTGAGCCTCATGCTCCTCAGCCCCGGCACTTCTTCCACCGGCGTGTCAAGGTATCCGTTCGCCAGCTGCTCGGCGTCTGCACGCGTGAACACAGATATTCAGATAAGAGCTTCGAACGGCAGATGACAATGGCCGCATCGAGCTGAAGGAACAAAACAAAAAAAGTGTGCGTACATACCTTTAAGTGGCACGAGGCCACGGCTGATGAGGAGGCGGTAGTGGCGGTACCCGAGGTAGCTGATGGCGCTGGCGGTCCAGAGCTGGACATAGGGAAGGCCGAGCTCGTTGGCGGCCTCCATGGAGAACCCCATGACGACGTCCGAGACGACGCAGGTGACGGGCGGGTGGCCGGTGGCGGGGTCGTTGAGCCGCGCGAGGAGGTCGCGGAAGGGGCCGAGGCAGGTCTCCGTGGTGGACTTGCAGAGCGCGGGGATGTCCTGCGTGACGTCGTCGTCGTCAGACGGCGGCAGGCCGTCGGGGATGGTGGCGAAGCGGAAGCCCGGGAGGCCGGCCACGGCGGCAGGGCCGCGGGAGCGGACGAGGCGGGCGTGGTTGTACTCGGTGTTGACGAAGGTGACGTCGAAGCCCCGGGCGTGGAGCAGCTTGGCCACGTTGAGCATCGGCGTGATGTGCCCCTGCGCCGGGTACGGCAGGCACACCGCGTGCGGCTTCCCGGCGGCAGGCCCCATCGAACCCATCTCCTCCGCAGATGACTTCTTGTTGCCCTCCGCGTGCTTCGAGCTGACCCAAGATCGGTCGATGGCAACAATTGCTCTTCCTCCTGGCTGAACTCTCGTGGACGGCGCGCTTGCTTTGTTTTGGAACTTGGTTGGCTGGGGATCGGTATGAATTGGCTACCTCGGCAAGGGTGGCCGTATTTATAGGCACGGCCTGCTCAGGTAGCACTACTCCATTTTGTATCATATTAGCAGGGCGCTGACAGTGAGAATCGCCATTTTGTTATGAATAACGCAAGTGATGACGTATTAGGATCGTGTTGGTTGGACGAGTATATTGTCGTTTATTGCAACATGGCTGCTTCGAGGATGGAGACTTGGTCACTTGGTCCTACTCCTACCTCCACGGAAAGCAGCCGGCGTGTGATCATGTACGGGTCAGCGTGAGGTCGGTACGCGCGCAACGGCGCCGCATGGACAACAGCGGGAAAGCTGGCAGCCGCCCGGCCCCGGCGAGCCGGCACCGGCCATGTGCCATACGTGCGCGCTGAAATCGTCGGTAATGCGAAAACCAAATTAGAGTAGACTCCTTATTAGTACTCGCTATGGCTTCAGTCCAGCTGGTGATCGATCACGATCAGTCGTCCACAGTGGCGGTGTGCTTGCGTACGCTCCTTTTTTTTTGGACACAGACAGACGCAACTCCTAAAACTAGCTACGTCGATGGTTACCAAATTTGTACATCTACTCCTTGACCCGTAACATTGGGCTCTTTTAATTTGGCGTGCAGTTGTCATCAGCGTGGAACTCTCTGAACATAATTCGTTTTCTTTGGATGAACTGGTGCATGTGGCATGCAACGGACAAGGGTTGGGTCCACAACGACGGCCGACTGCAAGCACGGTGTGATCGTTCAGGTCAAAGGGAGCAAATTATCGATTTAGCTACTTTTCAGTCAGCTGAGTTTTTTAATTTGCGTCAGTCAGAATTCTGTTCCTTTGGATCTTCCTTTGAGATGTGTGCTTTCTTTTTTTCCCAGCGGTGCTTTGTGCTATTGTTTTGAGCCTTTGTTGTATCGACTGGTGTGTGTTTTGCGTCAGTTGGCTCGTTTTTTGCTGGGCTCGTGGAGCTGGCGGGGTGGTGGCCGTCTTGTGCCCGCTCGTTAAGAAAGCCCGACCCGTTTATGAGGAACGTGGACAGTCGCCGCCCCTCTCGTCTTATCCTCTTCCTCCTCGTCTTCTGTCAGTCACTCGCTCCTCTCTCTGTTTCAGTCAATGTCCTCTGCTCTTCCTCTTCCAGTCGCGAGCTGCGGTTCGTGGGGTTAGTTGCTAGATCTTCTCCCACTGCCTCATCTGCTCCTACTGCTTCAGTCCATGGCTTCTGTTCTTCCTCTTCCTGTCGCGAGCTAGGGTTCTTGGGGTTTGTTGCTAGGTCTTCTCCTTGTGCTTAATCTGCTCCTTCATATGCTGGGGCTTCTTGTTTCTTTGTTAGATCTGCTAACTTAGGTGCTTCTCCATGGTTATCTTTGGTGCTTGCAGGTGTTTCCAATCGGGCGGTTTGGTTGCTGTTGGATTGGATTTGCTGGCATCTTATTCTTTTCCAGGTTTTTTTTGTTTGCTGCATCCTTTGCCTTAGTTCATCTTGCTCTTTTCTCTTTAGTCCCCTCATGCCGTCATGCGCCTAACTTTGCTAGATCTGCTCACCTGGGTGCTTCTCTGTGTTATTTTATGGTGTTTGCAGGTCTTCACAGTCGGGTGTTTTGGTTGCTGTAG
Organism: Triticum timopheevii; assembly: GCA_963921465.1. Taxonomy (NCBI): domain Eukaryota; kingdom Viridiplantae; phylum Streptophyta; class Magnoliopsida; order Poales; family Poaceae; genus Triticum; species Triticum timopheevii. The sequence goes on from OY997272.1 coordinate 503,310,982, forward strand.
GATCTGCCGTTGCTATGGTGTCAATGATTTTTTTTCTTACACTTCTGCTTGATGAGGAATTTCTGGAAGTTTAGGTTTTTGGGATATGTAATATGTTAACATTTAGTAAAGATTAGGCAGCTTTTTTTGGGCTGTGTCTATCCTAATTGTGTGAATGTATATATATTTATCATCAAGGCTGATTTAAATTCAATGAGTTTACTACTGCATCTGTAGCTTTTTTGATATATTACACTGTATATTGTAGGCTAGTTTTACTGTTCTTGCTTTTGTTTAATGTGTGCATTTTTTGTACAATGAGTATGCAAGTTTGTAATTGTAGCTTTTTTGATTTTTAGGAATTAGGCTGTTTGTACTCATACTCGATTGTGTGCATTTTTTTAGGCATTTAGTATATCCTAGATAGTTACTAATGTAGTCTATCATGAATAATCTTATTTTTGCTGTTCTAAATTCTGTGTAATTTCAGTACGATGAACATGCAAGTATCTTATATAGGTTGATTTAATTTTTTTAAGATGTGAATATATATATATATATTGTTACTATATATAGTGTTACTATTTATCACCCAGGGTCCAAAATACGTTATTCTTCACCCGAGGTAATCTTACGATCATTTCATAAATAAATTATGTTTCAAATACAAATAGTTACAGTCATATTGATTCACTGCGTAAAATTTGGCATAAAAAATGTCAGAAGACCAAAAAAATTACATTTTATGTACATTTTACACTATGTTTTTATGTTTGAAATTTGCGTACCATAAAATATTTTTTACAGCCATTATATATTTTCTTACGTTCTCTTTTTATGTCTGAAATAAGACAAAATTTACGGAACATAAAATTACGGTGCATTCATGTTAAAATAGAGGGGGGTGAAGAATAACTATTCCTCACCCAGGATGACGAATAGCGCTATATATATATATATATATATATATATATATATATATATATATATATATATATATATATATATATATATATATATATATATATATATATATATATATCAATGCCAATATCTCAGTTGATATTTGATGAATCCTCACTAGTATAAGTAAAATTAAGAACTGAGTTATATATTATGTTATTTTTCATGTAGATTGAATTCCTTTTTGTTTATATCAATATACCTGCTCGCAATCACTAGTGTGTAGTTATACATTATTTATTTTTTGTAAGTTTCCAATTTAGATTTAGTGAATTATTTTTTTGTGAGTTATAATCAGATTTGAGAGTGTTTATTTCCTATAGTAAATTTAGGTTGTCCTTCCTGTTTATTCTCTTTTGTTTAATTATGTAATGTTTTTCTTTTTTTATTCAATATTTTTGTTGTTTTCTTTCCCCTGTAGATATGGTTTGCCCCATTTGTTGTTGCCTGGGTGCCCCTTGTGTACCATTTGCGGCAAATCAAGAAGTTCCTGAAGTTTTGCTTGATGAGGACTGCTTCAGGAGGACGGTGAGTTGTATTTTATATTTTCTTTTATAAGAAATTTTTAATTATGTACATATCAGTATGTATGCTTTTTGAGTGCTCTCATGAATTCCTGTCAAGTACGGCTGTGTGCATATAAAATGTGTGCAAGAAGTCTTTAATTCTCTACTTTCCAGTCTGTGTGTTTCTCCACTGCTCTCATGAAACTTGTGCAAGTATGGGCTGTGTCTATCCTAATTGTGTGAATGTATATATTTTATCATCAAGGCTGATTTAAATTGAATGAGTTTACTACTGTATTTGTATCTTTTTTGATATAATACAATGTATAGTGTAGGCTAGTTCTAGTCTTCTTGCTTTTGTTTAATGTGTGCATTTTTAGTTCAGTGAGTATGCTAGTTTGTAATTGCAGTTTTTTTGATTTTTAGGAATTAGGCTGTTTGAACTCATACTGAATTGTGTGCATTTTTTAGGCATTTAGTATATCCTAGTAGTTACTAACGTAGTCTAGCATGAATCTTCTCTTTTGCTGTTCTACATTCTGTGTAATTTCAGTATGATGGTCATGCAAGTATCTTATATAGGTTGATTTATTTATTTTAGATGTGAATGTATATATATTGTCTTCAATGCCAATATCCCAGTTGATATTTGATGAATCCTCACTAGTATAAGTAAAATTAAGGATTGAGTTATATATTATGTTATTTTTCATGTAGATTGAATTCCTTTTTGTGTATATCATTATACCTGCTCGCAATCACTAATGTGTAGTTATACATTCTTTATTTCTGTATTTCTATAACCAGGATATATCATAGGCTTTTTATGGATATTTTGCTGTTGTAGAATGTGTGCAATTTTTACAATTTTGCATAGATCCTGATGCTTTTGATGTTAGAGTATTTTTTTTGCTGCTGTACTTAGTCTGCAAGTTTAGAATTATGACTGTGCAACTTTTAATTATAGTTTGTATTATGATGGAGGTTTTTATATAAAATGTGTGCAATTTTAGTATGACGAGGATGCAAGTTTGTCATTGTAGGTATTTAGTACGCACTAGTATATTGCCTCATAATTAAGGTTTGTGCATTTTAGGTATTAGTTTCCTGTACTCATAATGATGGTTTGTGCATTTTTCGCCGTTGTAAAATGTGTGCAATTTTTGTTTGATGAGGATGCAAATTGTAATATGGAGTTGTATTATGATGGAGGTTCTCTTCAAGTCTCCGTGTTGCAAATTGTAATCTGGAGTTGTATTGTGATAATATCCTTTCTGCAAATTGTCTTGTGCTTGTGCATTTGGCTCAAAGTGGTAATTCAGTTAGCACAATGAATTTATGTCTGAAAATTGTAGTTGAAATCTAAAAGTTCTTGTAGTTTGGCAGTAGAAAATTCAGGTCCTATACTTTATTTTTTTCCTTTGTTGGTTCACGCACAAGAACTGCAAGTTTTGAACTACACTTAATTTGCACTTGTGTAATAACTATCATAGTTTTGTAGTTTTTTTTGTGTATGCAATTTTTTTGTTTTATGATATCTGGGAGGTGTTCTGGTTTGACTGTAGCTTCAAAACTACGTAACTTCATAGTGTGGTTTAATTCTGAGCAAGCAATTTTTCATATAAATTTCTGATTTCCAGGAGGTGTTCTGGTTTAACTGTAGATAAACAACTAGAGAACTAAATAATTCTGGTTTAACCTTTTGTGCATGCATTCTATATAAGTTTATGATATCTGGGTGGTGTATTCTTGTAACTGTAGTTTTGCAACAATTTTAACAAATTTCACCCAACTACATCCATGCATATATTACACCAGCATATTCCATAGGAGGAAGTTCAGTTGTCTGAATATACTTGTTTCAACAGGGTTTTTTTAAATTCAACTAGTGTAATTTTTTATATCTGCTAGATGTTTCAATGAAAAAAAAAATCAAAGGTAGGCGCTCTGGCACGCAATTTTTTGTATAATTTTTTGATTTCTCGGTGGTGTTATGCTATAGCTGTAGATAAGAAAGTACATAACTACATAGTTCTGTCACACATTTTTGTATATAATTTTTTAATTTTTGGGAGGTGTTCTGCTATAGCTGTAGATAAATAAGTACTCCCTCCGTTCCCAAATACTTGTCTTTCTAGGCATTTCAAATGGACTCAACATACGGATGTATGTAGACATATTTTAAAGTGTAGATTCACTCATTTTGCGCCGTATGTAGTCACTTGTTGAAATCTCTAGAAAGACAAGTATTTAGGAACGGAGGGAGTACATAACTACCTAGTTCTAGCACGCATTGTTTATATAATTTTTTGATTTTCTGGGTGGTATTCTGCTTTAACTACCTAGTTCTGGCACGTGAAGCAGGTTCTTCTCTCCCCTTTTTTCTTTTCTCCGTTTTGTCCTTCTTGACAGATCTGTGAAAAAAGAGAACTCGTCCATTTTTCCAGTTTTTCTGTACTGGATGTTTGGCTGACTAGAGAAGGACTTCGGAAGGAAGAAATGTGAGCAGAAGAACTACAGAGAGGTCAGAACAGATCTGAGGTTTGTTCCAGCGTCCATGGCGGCGGTTGAGTCGTGCGATGTCGGGGAAGGGAAAGGAAGGAAGAAGACCTAGTGCTGTGCGTTAGATGGATGTTGTGTGGTGCGTTAGATTTTGGGCTGAATGCAGATGACAGAAACAACATACTCAGAAGTTTTTCTGCGTTGTTGGGCTTTGTCGACTGACCCCTATTTTGTGTCAGTCATTTTCCTATGCCTTATTAGTTTGTTTTTTTTGCCAATTGACTGACCCGTTTTTGGTGTCAGTCGACTGACAGATAGCCGCACCCGCAAATTATTGATGACTTCGGAGAGCAACTGAGCAAGCGTCGCCTAAATCAGATGTAGAGTTGTGGACTCAGCTCCGTGAAGTCCCGTCGTGGCCTACTGGCTAGACATGCGTTGAGGTCACGTCGTGTTGGGCAAAGGCCATTGACTTATCGTCCTTGGGTTGGCTATATCGTGCAACTTGCGAGAGCAGTGACAATTAGCTAAGCACGCAGTGGCGGAGCTAGGAAATTAAGACTAGGGGGGCCAAATGACAAAAAAAATTGATTGCAGGGGCCAAACTGCACTTATGCATGTATTTTTTTTTCAAATTTCTGCACTGTTTATATCCAAACTAATAACAAATCAAGGATGTCAGGAGGGCCAGGGCCCTGCTGGTCCCCCTGGCTCCGCCAGTGTAAGCACGTCATGCATCTGTTTCATGGACTTAAAGTCCTTGAGTTGGCTCCATGTATAGCTCACCTCCTAGCGCCCCAGATGGCTCACATGGTCACCACGATTCTTGTTATCGCTCATGGTTTAGCTTGTCGAACAACTTTGACAGTTGGGAGTGCTACACTATAGCAATTCCGTAGACGAGCATGTTGGAAATATGCACTAGAGGCACTAATAAAGTACTATAATTTTTTTTTCATATTTTAATTCATGTTTATATTTCTATACTTTAATTGTGAAGGTCCTTGAATGTGAGATTCATAGGAAAACTTATTTGCATGTGTGAAATCATAAACACCAAGTAGTTCCATAGTCTTGCCTCTAAAACTAGCTCATGTGTTGCATGATGATCTGGTTTTCCTGATCAAAAGGTAGTGTTAAAGTAACAAGGATGCTAACAACAATGGGAGCACATTATTAACATAATAGAACAATGGTGTTCAGTAGACCCAACTAAATGATAGGCTACGGGATCACATCATCATAAAGTTATAAGTACAATCATGAAAGTGTTAACGTATCACTAGTAGAAAAAGGACCTATCGTCCCGGTTCGTGAGGGCCATTTGTCCCGGTTTTTGAACCGGGACTAAAGTGTCGGTACTAATGCCCTAAATCTTTAGTCCCGGTTCTTGCATAAACCGGGACAGATGGGCCTCCACATGGCCGGTGCGGCGAGCCAAGGCAGGAGGCCCTTTGGTCCCGGTTGGTGGCACCAATCGGGACCAATAGGCATCCATGCATCAGCATCTCAGGTGCTGGGGTTTTTGTTTTGTTTTTTTTGAAAGGGGGGAGGGTTTGGGGGTTTTGGGGGGTTAATTTAGGTGTTTCGTATATTGTGTTAGCTAGCTAATTAATAGAGAAAAGTGTCATTTCTTATCTCCGTGCTTGGTCGACGCTACGTATTATACGTATAGAGAGGACTAGACACGCTAGATAGTTAAGCAAATGAAGGAAACAGAAGATCGTCATGAACAGATGCATACAAAGAGAAGTGATATCGACCACCTCTCCTTCTCTGAGAGATTGGTCGAACAACAAGTTCTCGTAAATCTATCCGACACTACTGGCTACATATATACAATGTAAGTATCTTTTACAATATAATCTCCTAATTAAAATTGAACGCATCAGGGTCCACATGGTATTCTCCGTCTTTAGCGATCACGTGGTCAAGAAAGAATGCCGCCAATTCCTCTTGAATTCCTCGCATACAATCTGGTGCTAGGAGTTCATCCCGCATCCGAAATATCTAATTTGAAGAAGGGGGTCAATACATATATATGAATAAATGAAACTGAACACAAATGATGGTAATAAAATAGAATTGTGAATATAATTATTTACGCACTTCATATTGTTTCTTGGAGTAGCCCCGCTCACAGGTCGTGTAGCGGATGGACTCGCAAATATAGTATCCACAGTAATTAGTCCCTTCTTCCTTCCACAACCACTTTACAAGAAATAGAGGTCAATCAAACTGATAATTAGCAAGCATGCTAAATGGTATTGATGAAACTAGCGCTTGAATCACTAGGAGATGCGTGGAACATACATGCTACTATAGTACTTACTTCCGGGTGTCTAAATTGCAGCTTCTTCGGCAGTCCCGGAGTTTTTGAGGTGAATTTATTCCAAACACTGCCAGACAAAGAAAACAATTACTTGATATCAGTAAATGAACAAATTGAAGTTGTCGATATGGTGCGATAATGATCGATTTAACTTACTTCTCTAGAATTTCAGTCATGTCCGCATACTTCTTGGGATCTTTTCGTCTCGAGTCTAAAACGGTTACTAGTCCCTCCTCAAGCTTAATCTCTAGGAGAATATAGTGGAACCTGCGCACGCATGCATAACTCATCAATTACATTACTATAATCTCGACAAATAAGGGAAACCGAATATGCACAAGACAATAACACTCACTCGAAGTTGTAAGGGAAGAGTATTATAGCTTTGTTTTGATTTAATATAAACGATTGTAGCAGCTTGGCCTCGGTATCTTTGGCTTGAAATTTAACCATATATGCATCTATGAGATTTGTGTTAATGAACCCAACATCATCAATTTGTCTTTTTTTTCAATTCGGCGATCTTCAATCTGCATAATATAGTGAGAATAATTAAAAATACATGCAATGAAAGAGCTGACTTATATATAGAGACTTAATGACAGAAGTAGTACTACTTACAGGCAGTAGCAAGTGATCATTAACTTATCGAGGGCCTTTAGATTGAAAAACTCGAAGAACTCCTCAAATGGAACATTCAACGGATCAATTCTAACGAGGTCATGCTCCTCTTTAACTCTGAGCATCAAAATATTCCTCCCCTCAGACTGTCTGCAGGTTTTCATATACCAATCATGGAATCTTCGCATCATCGTTGTTAGAGATTTTTCATCTTTGACGAGAGGCTTCCCGTACATGTATCTGTGTTCGTCCACCTCCAAGAAATCAAAATGTGCATCGTCGGGCAGGTAATCTCCAAGATCGTTATAACCAGACACCATCCCGCCCGAATGATTCGCAACGACGCTAGACACCTGGAGCGGGGGCAACGATTGGTTCGCTTGTTCGCCGAGCTGGGCAACTTTTTTCCCAGCTCGTTGTTCTGCTAACCTTTGAGCACTAACAGTACTTCCCGACCGCTCCGCTTCGATAAATGACTTTGTAAGAATGCGCTCATAGTTGTCTTTCACCGGAGACTTTTGGTGGTTTCGTCAGGGCAGCCAGAGTACGCTTCGCTTTTACCGGATCTATCTTCTCCTCCGGAGGTGGATTTTTCTTTGCTTTGACACCTTCAAAGAAGTTGGTCACTTCGGCTTGCACGATCTTCTCATTTTCCTCCTGGCTCCTCTCGTATGGTAACTTCTCTAGAGTCTTCAGAGAAGGACCGTATCTGTATTGCCTACCTCTGGCTATACTGCTAGACGCCGGAGCAGACGGAGTGGCTGCGGCTGTCTTTCCTTTCTGATGAGGCGGAGGAGAAGGATGACGTGCCGGAGCAGCCGGAGTGGCGGCGGGTCTCTTCCGTGTTGGAGAACGTAGCAGAAATTCAAAATTTTCCTACGTGTCACCAAGATCTATCTATGGAGAAACCAGCAACGAGGGGAAGGAGAGTGCATCTACATACCCTTGTAGATCGCTAAGCGGAAGCGTTCAAGAGAACGGGGTTGAAGGAGTCGTACTCGTCGTGATCCAAATCACCGGAGATCCTAGTGCCGAACGGACGGCACCTCCGCGTTCAACACACGTACAGCCCGGTGACGTCTCCCACGCCTTGATCCAGCAAGGAGAGAGGGAGAGGTTGAGGAAGACTCCATCCAGCAGCAGCACAACGGCATGGTGGTGATGGAGGAGCGTGGTGATCCAGCAGGGCTTCGCCAAGCACCACGGGAGAGGAGAAGGGAGAGAGGTAGGGCTGCGCCAAGAGGAGGTCAGAACTCATGTGTTGGCAGCCCAAAACCCTCAAGTATATATAGGGGAAGGGGAGGGGGCTGCGCCCCCTCTAGGGTTCCCTCCCCAGGGGTGGCGGCAGCCCCCAGATCCCATCTGGGCGGAGGCCAGAGGGGGAGAGAGGGGAGGCGCGCCTGGGGTGGGCCTTAGGGCCCATCTGCCCTAGGGTTTGCCCCCTCCCACTCTCCCCTGCGCCTTGGGCCCCTTGTGGGGGGCACACCAGCCCACCTGGGGCTGGTTCCCTCCCACACTTGGCCCATGCAGCCCTCTGGGGTTGGTGGCCCCACTTGGTGGACCCCCGGGACCTTCCCGGTGGTCCCGGTACGTTACCGGAAAAACCCGAAACTTTTTTGGTGACCAAAACAGGACTATAAATCTTTACCTCCGGACCATTCCGGAACTCCTCGTGACGTCCGGGATCTCATCCGGGACTCCGAACAACATTCGGTAACCACATACAAACTTCCTTTATAACCCTAGTGTCATCGAACCTTAAGTGTGTAGACCCTACGGGTTCGGGAACCATGCAGACATGACCTAGACGTTCTTCGGCCAATAACCAACAGCGGGATCTGGATACCCATGTTGGCTCCCACATGTTCCACGATGATCTCATCGGATGAACCACGATGTTAAGGACTCAATCAATCCCGTATACAATTCCCTTTGTCTAACGGTATTGTACTTGCCCGAGATTCTATCGTGGGTATACCGATACCTTGTTCAATCTCGTTACCGGCAAGTCTCTTTACTCGTTCCGTAACACATCATCCCGTGATCAACCCCTTGGTCACATTGTGCACATTATGATGATGTCCTACCGAGTGGGCCCAGAGATACCTCTCCATTTACACGGAGTGACAAATCCCAGTCTCGATTCGTGCCAACCCAACAGACACTTTTAGAGATACATGTAGTGCACCTTTATAGCCACCCAGTTACGTTGTGACGTTTGGTACACCCAAAGCATTCCTACGGTATCCGGGAGTTGCACAATCTCATGGTCTAAGGAAAAGATACTTGACATTAGAAAAGCTTTAGCATACGAACTACACGATCTCTGTGCTAGGCTTAGGATTGGGTCTTGTCCATCACATCATTCTCCCAATGATGTGATCCCGTTATCAACGACATCCAATGTCCATGGTCAGGAAACCGTAACCATCTATTGATCAACGAGCTAGTCAACTAGAGGCTTACTAGGGACATGGTGTTGTCTATGTATCCACACATGTATCTGAGTTTCCTATCGATACAATTATAGCATGGATAATAAACGATTATTATGAACAAGGAAATATAATAATAACTTATGTATCATTGCCTCTAGGGCATATTTCCAACAGTCTCCCACTTGCACTAGAGTCAATAATCTAGTTCACATCGCCATGTGATTAACACTCACAGGTCATATCACCATGTGACCAACATCCAAAGAGTTTACTAGTGTCACTAAACTAGTTCACATCATCATGTGATTAAGACTCAATGAGTTCTGGGGTTTGATCATGTTTTGCTTGTAAGAGAGGTTTTAGTCAACGGGTCTGCAACATTCAGATCCGTATGTTCTTCGCAATTCTCTATGTCATATTGTAAATGTTGCTTCCATGCTCCACTTGGAGCTATTCCAAATAGTTGCTCCACTATACGTATCCTTTTTGCTACTCAGAGTCATTCGGATAGGTGTTAAAGCTTGCATCGACGTAACCCTTTACATCGAACTCTTTATCACCTCCATAATCGAGAAACATATCCTTATTCCTCTAAGGATAATTTTGACCGCTATCGGGTGATCCACTCCTTGATCACCTTTGTACTCTCTTGCCAGATATGTAGCAATGCACACATCAGGTGCGGTACACAACATAGCATACTGTAGAGCCTACGTCTAAAGCATAGGGGACGACCTTCGTCCTTTCTCTCTTTTCTACCGTGGTCGAGCTTTAAGTCTTAACTTCATACCTTACATCTCAGGTAAGAACTCCTTCTTTGACTGATCCATCTTGAACACCTTCAAGATCATGTCAAGGTATATGCTCATTTGAAAGTACCATTAAGCGTTTTTTGATCTATCCTCATAGATCTTGATGCTCAATGTTCAAGTAGCGTAATCCAGGTTTTCTATTGAAAAACACCTTTCAAATAACCCTATATGCTTTCCAGAAATTCTACATCATTTCTGATCAACAATATGTCAACAACATATACTCATCAAAAATTCTATAGTGCTCCCACTCACTTCTTTGGAAATACAAGTTTCTCATAAACTTTGTATAAATCCAAAATCTTTGATCATCTCATCAAAGCGTACATTCCAACTCCGAGATGCTTACTCCAGTCCTTAGAAGGATCGCTGGAGCTAGCATACCTTTTAGCATCCTTAGGATCGACAAAACCTTTCTGATTGTATCACATACAACCTTTCCTTACGAAAACTGGTAAGGAAACTTGTTTTGACATCCATCTGCCAGATTTCATAAATGCAGCTTGTGCTAACATGATTCCGACGGACTTTAAGCATCGCTACAGATGAGAAAATCTCATCGTAGTCAACTCCTTAAACTTGTGAAAACTCTTCGCCACAAGTCGAGCTTCATGGATAGTGACATTACCATCCACGTCCGTCTTCTTCATAAAGTTCCATTTATCTCAATGGCTTGCCGATCATTGGGCAAGTCCACCAAAGTCCATGCTCTGTTCTGATACATGGATCCTATCTCGGATTTCATGGCTTCTAACCATTTGTCGGAATTTGGGCCCACCATCGCTTCTCCATAGCTCGTAGGTTCATTGTTGTCTAGCAACATGACCTTCAAGACAGGATTACTGTACCACTCTGAAGTAGTACGCATCCTTGTCACCCTACGAGATACGGTAGTGACTTGATCCAAAAATTTCATGATCACTATCATAAGCTTCTACTTCAATTGGTGTAGGCGCCACAGGAACAACTTCCTGTGCCCTGCTACACACTTTTTGAAGTGACGGTTCAATAACCTCATCAAGTCTCCACCATCCTCCCACTCAATTTTTGAGACAAACCTTTCCTCGAGAAAGGACCCGATCCAAGAAACAATCCCTATTGCTTTTGGATCTGAATTAGGAGGTATACCCAACTGTTTTGGGTGTTCTATGAAGATGCATTTTATCCGCTTTGGGTTCGAGCTTATCAACCTGAAACTTTTTCACATAAGCGTCGCTGCCCCAAACTTTTAAGAAACGACAACTTAGGTTTCTCTAAACCATAGTTCTCATGGTGTCATCTCAACGGAATTACGTGGTACCCTATTAAAGTGAGTGCGGTTGTCTCTAATGCCTAACCCATGAACGATAGTGGTAATTCAATAAGAGACATCATGGTACGCACCATATCCAATAGGGTGCAACTATGATGTTCGGACACACCATCACACAATGGTGTTCCAGGCGGTATTAATTGTGAAACAATTTCCACAATGTCTTAATTGCGTGCCAAAGCTCGTAACTCAGATACTCATCTCTATGATCATATCATAGACATTTTATCCTCTTGTCACGACGATCTTCACCTTCACTCTTGAAATATCTTGAACCATTCAATAATTCAGACTTGTGTTTCATCAAGTAAATATACTCAACATCTACTCGAATCATCTGTGAAGTAAGAACATAACAATATTCACTGCGTGCCTCAGCACTCATTGGACTGCACACATCAAAATGTGTTACTTCCAACAAGTTGCTATCTTGTTCCATCTTACTGAAAACGAGGCTTTTCAGTCATCTTGCCCATGTGGTATGATTTGCATATCTCAAGTGATTCAAAATCAAGTGAGTCCAAATGATCCATCTGCATGGAGTTTCTTCATGCGTATACACCAATAGACATGGTTCACATGTCTCAAACTTTTCAAAAACGAGTGAGTCCAAAGATCCATCAACATGGAGCTTCTTCACGCGTTTTATACCAATATGACTTACATGGCAGTGCCAGAAGTAAGTGGTACTATCATTACTATCCTATATCTTTTGGCATGAAAATGTGTATCACTACGATCGAGATTCAATAAACCATTCCTTTAGGTGCAAGACCATTGAAGGTATTATTCAAATAAATAGAGTAACCATTATTCTTCTTAAATGAATAACCGTATTGCGATAGACATAATCCAATCATGTCTATTCTCAACGCAAACACCAAATGATAATTATTCAGGTTTAATACTAATCTTGATGGTAGAGGGAGCGTGCGATGTTTGATCACATCAAGCTTGGAAACACTTCCAACACATATCGTCAGCTCACCTTTAGCTAGTCTCCGTTTATTCCGTAGCTCTTTTATTTCGAGTTACTAACACTTAGCAACCGAACCGGTATCTTAATACCCTGGTGCTACTAGGAGTACTAGTAAAGTACACATTAACATAATGTATATCCAATATACTTCTATCGACCTTGCCAGCCTTCTCATCTACCAAGTATCTAGGGTAATTCTGCTCCAGTGGCTGTTCCCCTTATTACAGAAGCACTTAGTCTCGGGTTTGGGTTCAACCTTGGGTTTCTTCACTAGAGCAGCAACTGATTTGCCGTTTCATGAAGTATCCCTTCTTGCCCTTGCCCTTTTGAAACTAGTGGTTTTACTAACCATCAACAATTGATGGTCCTACTTGACTTCTACTTTCGCGGTGTCAAACATCGCGAATACTTCAAGGATCATCATATCTATCCCTGATATGTTATAGTTCATCACGAAGCTCTAGCAGCTTGGTGGCAATGACTTTAGAGAAACATCACTATCTCATCTGGAAGATCAACTCCCATTCGATTCAAGCGATTGTTGTACTCAGGCAATCTGAGCACAAGCTCAACGATTGAGCTTTTCTCCCTTAGTTTGCAGGCTAAGAAAATCGTCGGAGGTCTTATACCTCTTGACGTGGGCACGAGCCTGAAATCCCAATTTCAGCCCTTGAAACATCTCATATGTTCCGCGACATTTTGAAAACGTCTTTGGTGCCTCAACTCTAAACCGTTTAACTGAACTATCACGTAGTTATCAAAACATGTATGTCCGATGTTCGCAACATCCACAGACGATGTTTGGGGTTCAGCACACTGAGCGGTGCATTAAGGACATAAGCTTTCTTCTGTCCGCATAATCGCTACTGTCAACTTTCAACCATATTTTCTCTAGGAACATATCTAAACAGTGGAACTAAAACGCGAGCTTACGACATAATTTGCAAAGATCTTTTGACTATGTTCAGGATAATTAAGTTCATCTTATGAACTCCCACTCAGATAGACATCCCTCTAGTCATCTAAGTGATTACATGATCCGAGTCAACTAGGCCGTGTCCGATCATCACGTGAGACGGACTAGTCATCATCGATGAACATCTTCATGTTGATCGTATCTACTATACGAGTCATGCTCGACCTTTTGGTCTCTTGTGTCCCGAGGCCATGTCTGTACATGCTAGGCTCGTCAAGTCAACCTAAGTGTTTCGCGTGTGTAAATCTGGCTTACACCCGTTGTATGTGAATGTAAGAATCTATCACACCCGATCATCACATGGTGCTTCGAAACGAAGAACTTTCGCAACGGTGCACAGTTAGGGGGAACACCTTCTTGAAATTTTAATGAGGGATCATCTTATTTACTACCGTCGTTCTAAGCAAATAAGATGCATAAACATGATAAACATCACATGCAATCAAATAGTGACATGATATGGCCAATATCATGTTGCTCCTTTTGATCTCCATCTTCGGGGCTCCATGATCATTATCATCACCGGCATGACACCATGATCTCCATCATCATGATCTCCATCATCGTGTCTTCATGAAGTTGTCTCGCCAACTATTACTTCTACTACTATGGCTGCCGGTTAGCAATAAAGTAAAGTAATTACATGGCATTGTTCAATGACACGCAGGTCATACAATAAATAAAGACAACTCCTATGGCTCCTGCCGGTTGTCATACTCATCGACATGCAAGTCGTGATTCCTATTACAAGAACATGATCAATCTCATACATCACATATCATTCATCACATTCTTCTTGGCCATATCACATCACATAGCATACCCTGCAAAAACAAGTTAGACATCCTCTAATTGTTGTTTGCATGTTTTACGTGGCTGCTATGGGTTTCTAGCAAGATCGTTTCTTACCTACGCAAAACCACAACGTGATATGCCAATTGCTATTTACCCTTCACAAGGACCCTTTTCATCGAATCCGTTCCGACTAAAGTGGGAGAGACTGGCACCCGCTAGCCACCTTATGCACCAAGTGCATGTCAGTCGGTGGAACCTGTCTCACGTAAGAGTACGTGTAAGGTCGGTCCGGGCCGCTTCATCCCACAATACCGTCGAAACAAGATTGGACTAGTAACGGTAAGCATATTGAACAAAATCAACGCCCACAACTACTTTGTGTTCTACTCGTGCAAAGAATCTACGCAATAGACCTAGCTCATGATGCCACTGTTGGGGAACGTAGCAGAAATTCAAAATTTTCCTACGTGTCACCAAGATCTATCTATGGAGAAACCAGCAACGAGGGGAAGGAGAGTGCATCTACATACCCTTGTAGATCGCTAAGCGGAAGCATTCAAGAGAATGGGGTTGAAGGAGACGTACTCGTCATGATCCAAATCACCGGAGATCCTAGTGCCGAACGGATGGCACCTCCGCGTTCAACACACGTACAGCCCGGTGACGTCTCCCACGCCTTGATCCAGCAAGGAGAGAGGGAGAGGTTGAGGAAGACTCCATCCAGCAGCAGCACAACGGCGTGGTGGTGATGGAGGAGCGTGGTGATCCAGCAGGGCTTTGCCAAGCACCGCGGGAGAGGAGAAGGGAGAGAGGTAGGGCTGCGCCAAGAGGAGGTCAGAACTCATGTGTTGGCAGCCCAAAACCCTCAAGTATATATAGGGGAAGGGGAGGGGGCTGCGCCCCCTCTAGGGTTCCCTCCCCAGGGGTGGCAGCAGCCCCCAGATCCCATCTGGGCGGCGGCCAGAGGGGAAGAGAGGGGAGGCGCGCCTGGGGTGGGCCTTAGGGCCCATCTGCCCTAGGGTTTGCCCCCTCCCACTCTCCCCTGCGCCTTGGGCCCCTTGTGGGGGGCGCACCAGCCCACCTGGGGCTGGTTCCCTCCCACACTTGGCTCATGCAGCCCTCTGGGGTTGGTGGCCCCACTTGGTGGACCCCCGGGACCCTCCCGGTGGTCCCGGTACGTTACTGGAAAAACCCGAAACTTTTCCGGTGACCAAAACAGGACTTCCCATATATAAATCTTTACCTCCGGGCCATTCCGGAACTCCTTGTGACGTCCGAGATCTCATCCGGGACTCTGAACAACATTCGGTAACCACATACAAACTTCCTTTATAACCCTAGCGTCATCGAACCTTAAGTGTGTAGACCCTACGGGTTCGGGAACCATGCAGACATGACCTAGACGTTCTTCGGCCAATAACCAACAGCGGGATCTGGATACCCATGTTGGCTCCCACATGTTCCACGATGATCTCATCGGATGAACCACGATGTCAAGGACTCAATCAATCCCGTATACAATTCCCTTTGTCTAACGGTATTGTACTTGCACGAGATTCGATCGTCGGTATACCGATACCTTGTTCAATCTCGTTACCGGCAAGTCTCTTTACTCGTTGCGTAACACATCATCCCATGATCAACCCCTTGGTCACATTGTGCACATTATGATGATGTCCTACCGAGTGGGCCCAGAGATACCTCTCCGTTTACACGGAGTGACAAATCCTAGTCTCGATTCGTGCCAACCCAACAGACACTTTCGGAGATACCTGTAGTGCACCTTTATAGCCACCCAGTTACGTTGTGACGTTTGGTACACCCAAAGAATTCCTACGGTATCCGGGAGTTGCACAATCTCATGGTCTAAGGAAAAGATACTTGACATTAGAAAAGCTTTAGCATACGAACTACGCGATCTCTGCGCTAGGCTTAGGATTGGGTCTTGTCCATCACATCATTCTCCCAATGATGTGATCCCGTTATCAATGACATCCAATGTCCATGGTCAGGAAACCGTAACCATCTATTGATCAACGAGCTAGTCAACTAGAGGCTTACTAGGGACATGGTGTTGTCTATGTATCCACACATGTATCTGAGTTTCCTATCAATACAATTATAGCATGGATAATAAACGATTATTATGAACAAGGAAATATAATAATAACTTATTTATTATTGCCTCTAGGGCATATTTCCAACATTCCGCCCATGTTGACAAGGCGGAGAAGGAGGAGGCAGCTGGCTGCTCGGGCGCGCCGGTGCAAGCGGAGAAGGAGGCGGAGTGCCGCCACGCGCCAGAGAAGGAGGCTGAGTGCCCTGATCACTCGCCGGAGGAGGCGGAGGAGGACGCAGAGTGCCCTAACTCGCCGGAGGAGGAGGAGGAGGAGGAGGCGTCCAGTTCGGAAGGTTGATGTGCTCCTTCCGCCATAGGCGTGGAGTCTTCAGAGAAGAACGCAGCCGAATCTCCCCTTCACCCGTAGGGTGGTCAAGCTCAAGGTCCTCAAATCCGTCTGTTATTTGATCCACCATCACCCTAGTATATCCTTCTGGAATCGGCTGGCCGTGGTAGGTTGAGCCAGTTTCATTAGGTATAACAGAGCCAACAGCCGCCTTGACTTTCAATGTCATCCATCGCGTCATAAGGTGGCAATGTTGAGACTCTGTGATAGCATCCACAGGGTAGCTCGTGAAGACAAGCTCCAGCTGCTGAGTTTGCTCGGTGGAAGCCACGCTGCTTCTCCGCTGAGATGGCGGGGTAGCTTCAGGGGAAGCTTCGGCAGGTCGTTTGCTGCGATCTACTTCTCGTTCCTCTAGCCCTTGTACCCTTTCGTGCAGTGCCTGCAGTTGGCTATGCTCCACTTTCTTCCTCCTCTCCTGGGTTTTGTAACCCCCTGCGTCCGGAAACCCAGCCTTCCACGAAAGGGAGCCTGGCGTGCCTCGTGTCCGTCCAGGGTGCTCAGGATTCCCGAGGGCCATTGTGAGCTCGTCGTTCTCTCTGTCTGGAACGAACATACCTTGCTGCGCTTTCTTGATATACTCCTGAAGCCTCCTAATGGGTATTCGCAGTTGCTCTTCCGTCCAAACGCACTTCCCTAATACAGGGTCCAAGGTTCCGCCAACCCTGAAGAACCAAGTCCGGCAACGGTCTGGCCATTTCAATGTCTCTGGTTCGACCCCTTTAGCAATCAGGTCATTCTCAGCCTTGTCCCACAAAGGTCGGGCTTTGAGGTAACCACCTGACCCCGTGCGATGATGATGCTTCTTCTTCGCAGCATTAATCTTGTTTGTCGCTGACATCGTCTTACTCTTTTCTGATGTCTTGTGGGCCACAAATACGGGCCATTGATCTCTGATCTTCTCAAACTGGCCGGTGAATTCTGGTGTCTCTTCTTTGTCGACAAAACATTTTCAGCTCATTCTTCCACCTCCTGAATAGTTCTGCCATCTTCTTAATAGCATGAGACTTGATCAATTCCTCTTTAAGTGGCTTCTCTAGATCCTCCTCTGGCGGTAGGGTGAAATTTGCCTTAAACGTTGTCCAAAGATCTTCTTTCTGCATATCAGAGACATAAGACGTCGGCACCTCAGGGTCTTCCTTCTTAGGCTTTAACCATTGCTGGATACTGATCGGGATCTTGTCCCAAACAAGAACCCCGCACTGAGCACGAAATGCATCCCTTGTCCAGATGGGTTCAATCGGCTTGCCATCGTGCGCGATTGTTGTGATCTCAAACCTTTCATCCGCGCGCAACTTTTTCTTCGGGCCTCGTTTCTTTACAGAAGTTGAGCTCGATCCGGAGGGCTAGAGAAAAAAGAAGAAAGACGAGAGTTAATTAATATGTGTACATATGAAAACAATGAATGCATCAATTAACTAGTCAGCATGGGCTTAACTAATATATATATACCTGGCCGGACTCGGTTCGGTCACCGGAGCCGTCATCACGGTCTCCTTCTTGTACCTCCATTGGGTCACCGGAGCCATCATGAACATAGCCCTCTTCTTGTACCGGCATTAATGGGTCACCGGAGCCATCATGAACATAGCCCTCTTCTTCACCCCATCCTTCCTGACCATCGGTGTCATTGAGAAACGACAAGACGACATCACTTCCTTGTGCGATTATCTCCCCCAACATCGCTTCTGTTGCTTCGTCTCGGGAGTTCTCCATAGTTTCTGCAAATATTTACAACATGTCAATTATTATTCAAACATGACAGATGGATATATATTAGTGGCAAACGTAGGACTAGCTAGCTAATCACAAGAAGGAATCATATTAGTGGCATCGACGCTGCTTCTCTAGGGTTTGGGTGGTCTAGACAACGCTTCAAGGGTTTGGGGTGGCCTTGACACAACGCTTCAAGGGTTTGGGGTGGCCTCGACGACAACTCTCTTTTAACTTGGTAAATTTGGGTGGCCTCGAGAGAGTTTGTCGGGTAGGGGCGCGGCGGGAGGGGGTAGGAGACCAACATCGTTTTTTCTCTAGGGTTTGGGTGTCCTCGAGAGTTTTGGTCGAGCGAGAGGGCCGAGTGGGGTGCTCCCGTGGTATAAGTTATCACGGTTGAGAGGGGGTATATATATCGACCGCCCCTCATGTCGAAGTTATCTGGGAGGGGGTTATATCGACAAAGACACGACATACATATACATGGGAAAATAATGTTATCGGGGAGGGGGTATATCGACAACGACATACCCGATAAAAAATAAGAAGACAAAAGAAGAAATAAAAAGAGGGGAATAAGAAAGGAATAGAAGAGAAGCAATCGAAGAAAAAAATAAGAAAAAAAGGAGAAGAAGAAAGGAATAGAGGAGAAAGAAGAAAAAATATAGAATTTTCTATATTTTTTCTTCTTTCTCTTCTATTCCTTTCTTCTTCTCCTCTTCCTTTTCTTCTTTTTTCCTCTTCTTATTTATTTCTCCTCTTCTTCCTCTCCTCTTCTTCTTTCTTCCTCTTCTTTTATTTTCTTTTTTCCTATCCCGTGGTCTAAAATCGGTCTATGCATGATAGAAAATTCTGAAAAAAATTACATCTATGATCCCTCGACGTCCCCGCCTCTCTCATGAACAAAAAAACTATGAATAAAAAAACATCATGTTCTATGAACAAAAAAATATCATATATTTCATCCACATCCATGCATACATCATATATATCATCATATATCATATATATGAAAAAAAAACATCTTATTCTATAAAAAATCATCATATATATATGAACAAAAACAATTATGATAACAAGCATATATATCATCATATATCATATATATGAAAAAACAAGCATATACATATGAAAAAAAATAAGCATATATATAAAAATGAAAAAAAATGCTGCGTCGACCGGACCAAGTGAGGAGGATGGCGACGGCGGGGGCCACGGCGATGACGGGGTGGGGTAGGGGCGACGGTAACAGAGACGATGGGGGCGGGCCAGGGCGGCGCACGTCGGGGCAGGGGAGCGGGCGACGGCGACGGCGGGGACGACAGCGACGACGAGGGCGGGGTAGGCGGGCGACGGCGACAAAGACGACGGGGGCGGGCCGGGGCGGCGCGCGTCGGGGCGGCGCACGTTGGGGCTGGGGAGCGGGCGACAGCGAGGGCACGGGCGACGACGGCGGCGAGGGCAATAGGCGGCGTCGGGGCAGCCTGGCGGCATAGATGTCGTCGATGTCGTCGGGGGCGGCAACTGCGAGATGAGAGTGGAAAATTCCTAAGTGTGAACTTATATAGCGAGGCCTTTAGTCCCGGTTGGTGCCACGAACCGGGACTAAAGGGTCCATTAGTCCCAGTTGGTGCCACCAACTGGGACCAAAGGTCTCTTTTTAGCAGCCCAAAGGGCGGGAAGCAGAGGCCTTTGGTCCTGGTTGGTGGCACCAACCGGGACTAAAGGGTGGGCATTGGTCCCGGTTGGTGCCACGAGCCGGTACCAATGCACCCCTTTTAGTCCCGGTTG
This sequence comes from Triticum timopheevii, assembly GCA_963921465.1. Taxonomy (NCBI): domain Eukaryota; kingdom Viridiplantae; phylum Streptophyta; class Magnoliopsida; order Poales; family Poaceae; genus Triticum; species Triticum timopheevii. Next base: position 503,331,163 of record OY997272.1, read on the forward strand.
GTGCCACCAACCGAGACCAAAGGCCCCTGTGCTGCCCGCGTCGCAGCCAAAGTTTAGTCCCACCTCGCTAGTTGAGAGGGGCGCACAGTGGTTTATAAGCCTCACTGCCGCATCCCTCTCGAGCTCCTCTCCACTACAGGCTTACGGGCCTACTTGCTACTGCTTTGCCTGATGGGCCTACTGCAGGCCTGAATCCTGGCCCATGGATGGTTTCACGTCGTATTCACGCCGTGGTGGCCCAGTTGGTGGCAAATTTTTTATTTTTTCCCAGTTTTTTTTGTTTTCTTTTTTGTTGTATTTATTTTGTTTTGTTTCTACTTACAACAAAATACTTATTTATTTTATTTTATTTTGTTTATAATTACTTATTAATTTTATTTTACAATAATTATTTTTGCTATTAAAGTTTCTAACAAAAAAGTTCTTTATGAAAATTCTTTTTGCTTTTAATGATTTTGAACAGAAAATACTTTGATAATTATAGTTGCATCAATTTTATATAATTTTAGTTTCAATAATACTAGAAGTTGCTTATAATGTTTTGAATAGAAAATGTTGGAAATATGCCCTAGAGGCAATAATAAATTAGTTATTATTATTATATTTCATTGTTCATGATAATCGTTTATTACCCATGCTATAATTGTATTGATAGGAAACTCAGATACATGTGTGGGTACATAGACAACACCATGTCCCTAGTAAGCCTCTAGTTGACTATCTCGTTGATCAACAGATGGTCATGGTTTCCTGACCATGGACATTGGATGTCGTTGATAACGTGATCACATCATTAGGAGAATGATGTGATGGACAAGACCCAATCCTAAGCCTATCACAAAGATCGTAGTTCGTATGCTAAAGCTTTTCTAATGTCAAGTATCACTTCCTTAGACCATGAGATTGTGCAACTCCCGGATACCGTAGGAATGCTTTGGGTGCACCAAACGTCACAATGTAACTGGGTGGCTATAAAGGTGCACTACAGGTATCTCCGAAAGTGTATGTTGGGTTGGCACGAATCGAGACTGGGATTTGTCACTCCGATTGACGGAGAGGTATCTCTGGGCCCACTCGGTAGGACATCATCATAATGTGCACAATGTGACCAAGGGGTTGATCACGGGATGATGTGTTACGGAACGAGTAAAGAGACTTGCCGGTAACGAGATTGAACAAGGTATCGGCATACCGACGATCGAATCTCGGGCAAGTACAATACCGCTAGACAAAGGGAATTGTATACAGGATCGATTGAGTCCTTGACATCGTGGTTCATCCGATGAGATCATCGTGGAACATGTGGGAGCCAACATGGGTAACCAGATCCCGATGTTGGTTATTGACCGGAGAACGTCTCGGTCGTGTCTGCATGATTCCCGAACCCGTAGGGTCTACACACTTAAGGTTCGATGACGCTAGCGTTATAAAGGAAGTTTGTATGTGGTTACCGAATGTTGCTCGGAGTCCTGGATGAGATCCTGGATGTCATGAGGAGTTCCAGAATGGTCTGGAGGTAAAGATTTATATATGGGAAGTCCTGTTTTGGTCACCGGAAAAGTTTCGGGTTTTATCGGTAACGTACTGGGACCATCGGGAGGGTCCCGGGGGTCCACCAAGTGGGGCCACCATCCCCGGAGGGCTGCATGGGACAAGTGTGGGAGGGGACCAGCCCCAGGTGGGCTGGTGCGCCCCCCACAAGGGCCCAAGGCGCCTAGGGCTTGGGGAGGGGGGCGCACCCACCTAATTTGGGGGGCAAGTTTCCCCTCCCCCCCCCCTTGGCCGCACCCTAGATGGGTTGTGTGCTGCCGCCACCCCTAGGGAGGGAACCCTAGAGGGGGCGCAGCCCCCTCCCTCTCCCCTATATATACTTGAGGACTTTGGGCTGCCAACACATGAGTTTTTACCTCTCCCTGGCGCAGCCCTACCTCTCTCCCTCCTCCTCTCCCGCGGTGCTTGGCGAAGCCCTGCAGGATTGCCGCGCTCCTATACCAACACCACAATGTTGTGCTGCTGCTGGATGGAGTCTTCCTCAACCTCTCCCTCTCTCCTTGCTGTATCAAGGCATGGGAGACGTCACCGGGTTGTACGTGTGTTGAACGCGGAGGTGCCGTCTGTTCGGCACTAGGATCTCCGGTGATTTGGATCACGACGAGTACAACTCCTTCAACCCCGTTCTCTTGAACGCTTCCGCTTAGCAATCTACAATGGTATGTAGATGCACTCTCCTTCCCCTCGTTTCTAGTTTCTCCATAGATGGATCTTGGTGACTCGTAGGAAAATTTTGAATTTCTGCTACGTTCCCCAATAGTGGTATGAGAGCCAGGTTTATTGCGTAGATTCTTTGCATGAGTAGAACACAAAATAGTTGTGGGCATTGATTTTGTTCAATATGCTTACTGTTACTAGTCTAATCTTGTTTCGACGGTATTGTGGGATGAAGCGGCCCGGACCGACCTTACACGTACACTTACGTGAGACAGGTTCCACCGACTGACATGCACTTGGTGCATAAGGTGGCTAGCGGGTGCCAGTCTCTCCCACTTTAGTCGGAACGGATTTGATGAAAAGGGTCCTTATGAAGGGTAAATAGCAATTGGTATATCACGTTGTGGTTTTGCGTAGGTAAGAAACATTCTTGCTAGAAACCCATAGCGGCCACGTAAAACATGCAAACAACAATTAGAGGACATCTAACTTGTTTTTGCAGGGTATGCTATGTGATATGATATGGCCAAGAAGAATGTGATGAATGATATGTGATGTATGAGATTGATCATGTTCTTGTAATAGGAATCACGACTTGCATGTCGATGAGTATGACAACCGGCAGGAGCCATAGGAGTTGTCTTAATTTATTGTATGACTTGCGTGTCATTGAACAAACGCCATGTAATTACTTTACTTTATTGCTAACCGGTAGCCATAGTAGTAGAAGTAATAAGTTGGCGAGACAATTTCATGGAGACACGATGATGGAGATCATGATGATGGACATCATGGTGTCACGCCGGTGACGATGATGATCATGGAGCCCCGAAGATGGAGATCAAAAGGAGCAAAATGATATTGGCCATATCATGTCACTATTTGATTGCATGTGATGTTTATCATGTTTATACATCTTATTTGCTTAGAACGACGGTAGTAATAAGATGATCCCTCATTAAAATTTCAAGAAAGTGTTCCCCCTATCTGTGCACCGTTGCGAAAGTTCGTCATTTCGAAGCACCATGTGATGATCGGGTGTGATAGATTCTTACGTTCACATACAACGGGTGTAAGCCAGATTTACACACGCGAAACACTTAGGTTAACTTGATGAGCCTAGCATGTACAGACATGGCCTCGGAACACAAGAGACCGAAAGGTCGAGCATGAGTCGTATAGTAGATACGATCAACATGAAGATGTTCACCGATGATGACTAGTCCGTCTCACGTGATGATCGGACACGGCCTAGTTGACTCGGATCATGTAATCACTTAGATGACTAGAGGGATGTCTATCTGAGTGGGAGTTCATTAGATGAACTTAATTATCCTGAACATAGTCAAAAGCCCTTTGCAAATTATGTCATAGCTCGCGCTTTAGTTCTACTGTTTTAGATATGTTCCTAGAGAAAATATAGTTGAAAGTTGACAGTAGCGATTATGCGGACAGTAGAAAGCTTATGTCCTTAATGCACCGCTCAGTGTGCTGAACCCCAAAACATCGCCTGTGGATGTTGCGAACATCGGACATACACGTTTTGATAACTACGTGATAGTTCAGTTAAACGGTTTGGAGTTGAGGCACCAAAGACGTTTTCGAAACGTCGCGGAACATATGAGATTTTCGAGGGCTGAAATTGGGATTTCAGGCTCGTGCCCACGTCAAGAGGTATAAGACCTTCGACGATTTTCTTAGCCTGCAAACTAAGGGCGAAAAGCTCAATCGTTGAGCTTGAGCTCAGATTGTCTGAGTGCAACAATCACTTGAATCGAGTGGGAGTTGATCTTCCAGATGAGATAGTGATGTTTCTCCAAAGTCATTGCCACCAAGCTGCTAGAGCTTCGTGATGAACTATAACAAATCAGGGATAGATATGATGATCCTTGAGATATTCACGATGTTTGACACCGCGAAAGTAGAAATCAAGAAGGAGCATCAATTGTTGATGGTTAGTGTTGGGGATATTACCACTAGGCATAAACCGGCCTACTTGGGCCGGGTTAACTTCATTAGTGGTATAAGCAGATGAAGGCCCAAGGCCTGTAGTCGGTTTAGAACATGTAGCCGTAAACCGGCCTGATGTATAACTTGTATTGTAAGTTAGGAATAGAGAGATACCAACCGGAATACGAGTATGAATTGGTTGGGACTCTATGGACCGACGGGCGTCACCCGTGTATATAAGGGGACGACCCGGCGGCGGTTCAAGGGAGACAACCAACAACTCGAGCCTAGGCGAAGCTTGTTTGCTCCCTAGCCATCGAGACCACATCAATTCCATCACAACTAGACGTAGGCTTTTACCTTCATCGAAGGGGCCGAACTAGTATAAAAACCCTCGTGTCTTTGTGTCCGCTTTAACCCCTTCAAGTAAACCCGTAGCGATGGCTCCACGACTAAGTCCTTTTACTAGGACATCTGCCGTGACAAATCCATGACAGATGGCGCCCACCGTGGGGCTATCGCACGATGGTTTGACGATCTTGGAGGGCAAGCTCAAGGGACTTGAAGGCTATGTTGTGGGCCGGATGACCAAGAGTCGTCGCGGCAGGATCTACATCGACGACGCAGGATGGGGTCCCGAGGCCGATTCAATCGAGTACGGGTACCGGGTCCCCTTCGGCGGCATACACGTTTTCATTGGCAAGATCGTTGAGCCTGGGCCTGAGCCGGACATCTGCACCGACCTCGTCGAGATGGCTCAGCGTGCGAGATCTACCCAGGCTAAACCGGCCATGAAGCGTGCCTTCGTTGGAGTCATCCACGGAGGAGAGCGTGAGGACGAGTCAGAACACGGTAGTGAGACCGTCATCTATTCCAGCGACGAGTCCTCGACCGGAGAGACCAAATCGCTATACCAGTTGCAAGACGATCAGGTTAGGGGCTGTTCCGATGGCGACAGTATTCCGGACCCCCCAGGCCAGATCAACCGGGTTGGAATATTCATGGCCGGCACCCAGGCGGCGAATCATTCTTCGACCGCCGCAACAATGCTCTCCGGATCAGCAGCGGCAGCGGCAGCAGGGGCAGGAGGCCTTGTGCGCCCGCCGGTTCAAGTCCTATCCGACCTGTTTGATGCATTAGCCACGCTTATGGCAGAAGCCAATCCGGTGGATCAGGAGGCTCATGATGCAGAGACTGCAAAGGTGAAAGAACAGATCGTGCAGGCCAAAGCAGATCTGGTGGCAGAGAAGGACAGGATGGCTGCAGAGCGGGCCGCTTTGGACGCCCAGGCCTATAAGCTCATGCTCGACCAGAATGCATCACAGGAGGTCTTGAAGCGGAAGCACAGATCACGCTTGCCGTTAGGGTTTGACCCCCGAAATCTCTTTCACACTCCAGGAGCAGGGCCCAGTAATCCGCCGCAGTACCTGGAGGCAAACCGGATTGAAGCACCAGGGCCAGGAGCGACGGTCCAGCCCCGCCTGATGGAGCCCCCTCAACAGAACATTGTGGCCCCTCTGCCGGTCCAGACACCCCCGGGTCATTATTCGAATCCTATGGACAACCTTGTTGCGGCCGCTGCACGATTAGAGGCCATCCCAGTCGAAGGGGACTCTCCGCAAGCGATAGAGACACGCCGGGTTAAGGAGCTTCTCCGGACTGCGCTGATTCAGCAGGAAGCATATTCGTACAGCCGTGATCGGATTCACTCTACACCCCGTCCAAGCCGGAGCTATAGCAGGCGCATGAATGAACCGGCCATATCGAGCAATGCGCGAGGCCGTGAAGCAGCCCGTGGCAATAGCCCGGCAGGTGGTGTCCGTGATGCGCAGGATGTGGTGGACCGGGCCCGGGCACAAAGGGAGACCGAGTTAGCAGCACAAGATAATGCGGGTCAACTTACACCGGTTCGCTCTACCACCTTCGCCGGACCAGGAGTCACATCCGCTTTGGGAGTGCCTTGCTTAATCCCCGCTTTACGTAATGTGCGCCTGCCCAAAGATTTCAAGGGTCCACGCAAGGTGCCGAATTACAACGCTGATTTATCCCCTGAAGCGTGGGTAGAGAGTTATGAGATGGCCATGGAGATGCTGGACGTGGATGAGGCCGCATGTGCAAAATATTTCACCATGATGCTTGAGGGCACGGCTCGTACTTGGTTGAAGAGCCTACCACCCAATTCTATCAGCTCATGGGCCCAGTTGAGGGCCCGGTTTATACAAAATTTTAAGGATACATGTAAGCAACCCAAGTCCATAGTAGACCTGGCGGCTTGTGTCCAGGAGGAAGGAGAATCAACGACCCGTTGGGTGCGCCGCGTTTCGGAAATTTTGCACTCGTCTGACAGGATTAATGCTGACTCTGCGATTTTAACCCTGGAGGGCAACTGCCGGTTTGAGCCTTTAAAATTGAAATTGGGACGCATGAAGCGGTTCTGTAATGACATGGGAACCCTCATGGCCGCTTTAGTGAAGTATGCTGATTCGGACAGTACCAAGGATCCCGAGCCTGATGATGATGAAGCAGGGAAGGGAAAGAAGAATAGCAACTCCAAACAGCAGCAGTACAAACCGGCAGGTCATGGAAACGGAGGCAAACGCAAGGCGGATAGCAGCATGGATTTTGTGGCCAACACTAATGCACAGGACAGGGGGCAGCGGCGCAGAGCTAAAGCGGCGAATCGTAATGGGGCTCCCACTCCTAACGCAAGCCGTTTGAATTATTTGTTGAATCAGCCTTGCCCAAAGCACGGGACGAAGGAGTCGCCGGCTAACCACCTTTGGAAGGATTGTTATATTATGCAGGAGTTTAAAAACTCTAATGCCTTCCGGTATGACCATGGGTCAGGTGGCGGTTCAGGATCCGATTTCCACGGACCGGGTCACGATGGAGCTTCCGGTTCAGGTTTCAATCAGGGCAGTCAAAACAACCAGAATAATCAGAACGGCCCGCAGCAGCAGCAGCAGCAACATCAGTTGGGTTATTAGAGCCAGCCAAAGCAGTTGAGCAATGGGCAATACCATGTTTTCACAACTAGCTTGGATAAGCGTGACCGGAAACTCCACAAGCGAGCGGTGAATTCTGTTGAACCGGCCTTGCCACGTTACTTACACTGGTCAGAGCAGCCTATCGTATGGAGCAGAGAGGATCACCCGCCCCGGGTTGATAATCCGGGCCAGCTAGCATTAGTGGTAGACCCTCAAGTGGGGGGCTATAAGTTCACCAAGGTACTCATGGATGGAGGAAGCAGTATTAACATACTATACTATGAGACATTCCGGCGCATGGATCTAACAGACAAGGATCTCAGACCGTCGAATACGGTGTTCCATGGTGTTGTGCCAGGCAAATCTACATATCCTGTTGGTAAGATAGTCCTAGATGTGGCTTTTGGGGACGAGCACGATTCTCGGTCAGAAAAATTAAACTTCGAGGTGGTGAAGATCCGAAGCCCGTATCACGCCTTGTTTGGGCGGCCGGCTTATGCCAAGTTTATGGCGCGACCTTGTTATATCTACTTATAGCTCAAGATGCCGGGTTACAAGGGGACGATAACGGTTCATGGGAGCCGTAGGGTCGCTTTGGAATGTGAGGAAGGTGATGTGGCTTATGCAGAGTCGGTCTGTGCCACGGAAGAGTTGAAGTATTATAAGGACAATGTTGATCCAGCGGATATGACCCCTTTGAAGAATCCAACTACAGAGCATGATTCAGATCTGAAGTTCAAATCGGCAGCTGAGACCAAGCTTGTTGACTTCGTGCCCGGCGATTCGTCCAAGCAGTTCACTATCAGTGCCAACCTGGATCCCAAATAGGAAAGCGCGCTCATCGAGTTCATCCGTGAGAATCGGGACATCTTTGCATGGAAACCGTCCGACATGCCAGGTGTACTGAGGGAACTCGCTGAGCACACTCTTAATGTGGATCCTAAGTATAAACCGGTGAAACAATTCCTCCGCCGGTTTAACGAAGAAAGGCGCAAGGCCATTGGAGAGGAAGTGGCCAGGCTTTTAGCAGCTGGTTTTATCGTTGAGGTGTTCCATCCAGAGTGGCTTGCTAATCCGGTGCTGGTTCTTAAGAAAAATGGCACTTGGCGTATGTGTGTGGATTACACAGATCTTAACAAGGCCTGTCCGGCAGATCCTTTTGCCCTCCCTCGCATTGACCAGATCATTGATGCCACGGCGGGTTGTGAGCGTTTGAGTTTTTTGGATGCATACTCTGGATATCATCAGATCAAGATGGCGGTTAAGGACCAGGAGAAAACAGCGTTTATTACTCCCTTTGGAGCCTTCTGCTATGTATCTATGCCCTTCGGGCTCAAGAGTGCCCAAGCTACATACCAACGGTGTGTACAGAATTGCCTGCATAAACAGATCGGCCGCAATGTGCACGCCTATGTGGATGATATTGTAGTAAAGTCAAGACAGAAGGAGACGCTGGTGGATGATTTGAAGGAGACCTTTGATAACTTGCGAGTTTACAAGATGATGCTTAATCCGGCCAAGTGTGTTTTTGGTGTTCCGGCAGGCAAGTTACTGGGTTTCCTGGTGTCTAACAGAGGAATTGAAGCTAACCCGGAGAAGATTACGGCTATTACCTCCCTAGCTAAACCAAAGTGTATCAACGATGTTCAGCGTTTGGCGGGCCGAATCGCTGCACTGAGCCGGTTTATCAGCCGCCTCGGAGAGAAGGCCATCCCTTTGTACCAAATGCTGAGGAAGACAGACAATTTCGTCTGGAGTCCGGCTGCTGATGAAGCATTCAGGGACTTGAAGCGGCAGTTGGCCAATCCGCCGGTTCTTGCAGCTCCGGTTGACAAGGAGCCACTATTATTATACGTAGCGGCTAATGCTCGGGCAGTTAGTGTGGCTATTGTGGTGGAACGCAAGGAGGCAGGCAAAGAATATCCGGTTCAGCGGCCGGTTTATTATATCAGTGAGGTGCTTATTGAATCCAAGCAAAGGTATCCGCATTGGCAGAAGTTGGTTTATGGTGTCTTCATGGCCAGCCGGAAGTTGAAGCAGTATTTTCAAGGGCACCCCATCACAGTGGTCAATTCAGCTCCCTTGGGTGATATCATACAGAACCGGGAGGCGACTAGCCGGATTGCCAAATGGGCTATAGAGCTTGGGCCACACGGACTGAAGTATGTACCTCGGACGGCGGTGAAGTCTCAAGCACTTGTTGATTTCATCAATGACTGGACGGAGTTACAAGCGCCAGAGGAAAAGCCGGATCATACATATTGGACTATTCATTTTGATGGATCCAGGCAATTGGAAGGCTCGGGGGATGGAGTTGTATTAACTTCCCCACGAGGTGATAAGTTCTGTTATGTTCTCCGCTTAATGTTCCCTTGTACTAACAATGCAGCTGAGTACGAAGCCTTGCTCCATGGTCTCCGGATGGCTAAAGAGATGAACTTAAGCCGGGTTAAGTGCTTCGGTGACTCGGACCTTGTGGCTCAACAGGTGTCTGGCACTTGGGATTCTAAGGACCCGCTCATGGCTGCATATCGTCGGGAAGTGGATAACATTGCGGGTTGTTTCAAAGGTTATCAAGTGGATCATGTGGACCGTCGGAAGAATGAAGCGGCGGACGCTTTAAGCCGGTTGGGTTCTCAGCGCAAACCGGTCCCGCCCAATGTCTTTTTGGACGTGTTGCACAATCCGTCAGTCCAGCTCCCAGGTGAAGCGGATTTGGCTATTCCTGACCCGGAGGCTCAATTGGTGGCAGCATTACATGCTATTCCGGATTGGACGATTCCTTATATTACATACATGACCCGGGGGAGTTGCCAGAAGATGAAATTCTAGCAAGACAGATAGTCCGGCGATCCAAGTCGATGACGATTCTCAATGGTGAATTGCATTGTTGTAGTGTATCAGGGGCGTTTCAACGTTGTGTTTCTCCTGAGGAAGGCTGTGAAATCTTAAGAGAAATCCATGAGGGGAATTGTGGACACCACGCCGGTTCAAAGTCTCTGGTGGCAAAGGCATTTCGTCACGGGTTTTACTGGTTAACAGCACATGCTGATGCGGAGGACTTGGTTAAACGGTGCGATGGATGTCAGAAATTTTCAAGGCGTGCGCATGTACCGGCTCAAGAATTGAGGATGATTCCAATAACATGGCCGTTTGCAACTTGGGGGCTGGATATGGTCAGACCTTTTAAAAGATCCAAGGATAAGAAAACCCACCTTTTGGTAGCAGTTGATAAATTTACCAAGTGGGTTGAAGCGGAGCCTGTCAGCAAGTGCGATGCAGCAATAGCGGTGCAGTTCATCAAAAAGGTGATTTTCCGGTTTGGCTTTCCGCATAGTATCATTACTGACAATGGTACCAATTTATCCAAGGGGGCTATGAAGGAGTTCTGTGAACGTGAGCACATCCGACTTGACGTATCATCAGTAGCGCACCCCCAGTCCAATGGACAGGTAGAACGAGCTAATCAAGAGATCTTGTGAGGCATCAAACCCCGGCTTATGGTCCCATTGCAAAGGACACCAGGATGTTGGGTTGAAGAGCTACCATCTATGCTCTGGAGTATCAATACTATGCCAAACCGGTCCACAGGCTACACACCATTTTTTATGGTCTATGGAGCAGAGGTAGTTCTCCCTAGTGATATCCGGCACGATTCGCCTCGTGTGGCAGCTTATGTTGAAGCGGGCAATGAGATAGCATGGCAAGATGCTTTGGACCTATTGGACGAGGCGCGTGATCTAGCGGCTGCCCGTTCGGCGATTTACCAACAAGATCTTCGTCGCTATCACAGTCGCCGGGTTAGAACCAGAACTTTTCAAGAAGGAGATTTGGTGCTACGACTAATCCAAGACCAGACAGATATGCACAAGTTATCCCCACCTTGGGAAGGACCTTTCATGGTCAGCAAGAATCTGCACAACGGGTCGTACTATCTGATTGATATTCGAGAGCATCAAGACTCACGTACATCAGAGGAGGAGACCAGCAGGCCGTGGAACATAGCTCATCTTCGGCCTTACTATACTTGAGCCATCGGCTCCATCTATGTACATATCATGACAATGTATATATTATCTTTGATATATCAAACCGGAGCCTCAGCTAAAGCGGGGTCTCTGTCTTTATTATCATGCGTGGTTACACGGAGTGGTTCTGCTTAAAGCGGCCTCCGGTTTACCCCTTGACACTTGCTTTTTATATATCACTGGGGGCCTTGGTCGTGTCCGAACCAACGCGACACCCTTTGATAGGCGACAGCCACCAGATCATTTGGGGACATGGTCAAGTCTGAACCAGTCACGCCTCTTGGTCGGCCTAAGGCCACAAAATCACTTGGGGGCATGGTCGAACCCGAACCATTGCCACGCCTCTTGATCTGGCATATATGCCACGAATCATTTGGGGACCTGGCTGACTTGAATCATTGTCACTCCTATTGGGGGCCTTGGTCCTGTCCGACTGCGGTAATACCATCTGATCAGCTCAATATAGCATATTTTTGCAAACGGTTTTTATTATTGCCTTTGCTTCCATGTTATTTTCATGGTTTGTTTGTTCTTTTCTTTTGTTGGATTTCTTTTATATCAACAAACATATTTTTTCCGGTTCAGCCGATGGTTTTGATCCCCCTTTAATCCGGAGGAGTATGCCCGGTTCACATTTTCCCTGTTAACATCATGGAGTAACAAGGGGGCTCATATTGATTCAGTACAGTTTATACAGGAGCTATTTTCTCCCCCCTTTTTTGACGGTAATGGTTTATAAAACCGCCACTTCAGGCTTGGCTAAGCCAGCTTCATGCCCAAACATGGCAGGTATTTATGTATCATCTATTTGTTATATTACTGATACACATATCAGGATCATAAACCGGCTGGCGGTATAACCGCCACCGAAGTTCAAATTTTTCTGATTGCAGGAGATATGAATTGGAGTTCTTCAAACAAAAGCTTCAGTACTTATGCACGAAGGCATATTCCAGGCAGAAGTATTAACTATCCTATTACACAGCAGCATGGTGCCCAAACAAGATCATTGTTTCTTTTTGGAAGATGTCACAAACAGCTCTCCAAACCGGCTTCCGGTTCAAGCCTGCTCCTCATCCTCCGCCGCTTCAGCTTCCTCATCTCTACCCATTGGCTGGAAATCAACAGTGGTCCAGTCGATTCCCATTAAAGCTTGGAAAACAGCCTCTTCATGGATCAGGGAAGACGGTTCAATATCAGGAGCATAAGTGTGCTTACGGATTGGAGGGATCAGATTCTCCGTTTCAACAGTTGGGGCAGGCACTCGCTTGTTTTGCTCGTTATATTGCGCTTGATAATGCGTCAAATCTGCCTCTTCAGCTAGCTGGCAAGCCAGAGGGCGCACTGCACGGTTTATTGCCCTTAAATCCTCTTCGTTGAATTCAGAGCCATCTTCTTTCAGGCTGGGATAGCCTTGAGCTACTTCCACAGGATCAAAATCTGGCACCCATGCCTTTGCCCGGATCAAGGCATTGATGGCTCCGGTTCGGGCAGCGGATTTTTTCAGCTCCTCAATCCGGGCTGGAAGCGTTGACAACCTGCTAAGAGTGTCCTGGATTAAAGAGGGTGCCGGGTTGTTATGAGAAGCTGTGGTGATGATCCGTTGGGCTCCGGTATACAATTGTTCCACCAAGGTGTAGGCAGCTTTCAGTTTCTTCCGCACATCATTTCCTAAATGCCCAATGCGTGTGCCTACAACAAGATGGTAATGGTCTCAAACCGGATTTACGCTGCGGCAGCTTCAAATTATCACAGAAGTTAAAAGGAGCTTACCAAAGATCGCAGCAGTCATGGAGTGTATTTGCCGCTGTACGGCCGTCTGTTAATCCACTACCGGTTTAAGGGCAGCTTCAGCAGTTTCCGCTCTTTTGGTCAAAGCGGCCTTCTCATTGGCCCATTCAGCCCGATCTTTCTTGAAGCCTTCTTTCAGCTGTTCAGCAGTACTCAAGGCGCTGGTTAATTCTTGCTTTGACTTATCTGTTTCAGCTTGCTGCGTTTTCAAGGCCTCCTGCAAATCGGCAATCCGGTCCTCCTTGATTTTCACCTCAGCCTGCATACAGACAGCGTTTAAACTTTACACAAGCGATCCAAGAAATTGAAGTATCAACCACATAACAAAGTTATATGCCTGATACTTGGGGGCTAATGTACCTTTAATTTTTGTATATTACTAGATTGCAAAGTCCCAAGCTCAATACAAGTATTCAACTTGGCACTTGGGGGCTAATGGCTATTTGATCAAGTTATGTTCTAAGGACAGTTTCTATTGGAGCCCTGGTTTACTTATGCTAAGTTAGACCAGCCCTTGAGGGCTATACCGATGGGTTTCAGAAATGATCAGTATCAAGTCCTGGTTTGATCAAGGATTACAAACCGGCCCTTGGGGGCTAGAAGGATGGATGCAATGGCAGCAAGAAAAGAAGTAAGTTACCTCAAATTTATCCCTCATCATCTTGACCAGGCCAGCTTCACAGTCACGGCTAGTGTAAAGCCGGTTTAAATAGCCGGAGTGAAGATCTTGGGCACTCAGAGCAGCATATGTCTCTAGTTCAACATCCCATTTTCCTTTGTTCAAAGTGGAAAAATCCTCTTTGATGGTATGCTTGGTAAGGGTGACAGGATTCCCGGGTTCAAAGCGGCCCACACCGATAATCACAACATCATCATCTTTGGACTCGCCGGTTTGTGTTGGTGCGGCCGGTTTGTCAGCAGGAGCGTGGGATTTCTCAATCCGGACGGAGCTGGCAGGCGGATCAGCAGAGACTGAAGTGTTAATAAGCCCTTCTTCGGGAATAACATTGTCTTGCAAAGGAGGATCATTGGGAATATCTTCAGGAGCAAACATTGCAAGATCCGGCGCTTGGTCATGTTCTGGGGCTACATCTTCTTCAGCCGCTTTATCCAGGCGGGCTTTCTTGCTTGGTTTCGGTTTGGCCCTGAAAGAAAAAACAAAAAGTCAAGGAAAGGCATAAGCCATTACGCAGTATACTGGTAGCATATGTTCAGTTTAACTTACCCAGCAACTGTTTTCAAAGGTGGTAGCTGAGTGGCCGACGATTCACCAGACGATGAATGAGAAGTGACCTGATAATCGGAGTCGGATGGATTAAGAGGTTGACAGAAGAAACCCGCTTTAGGATTTAAATCAATAAAAAGGTCGGAGACCTCGGAGCAGCGTTTTCGAACCGGACTGTTCGGTAAACCGATAGAGGTAACTACCTGGCTGCTGTGCCGGGTTGTGCGGCGAGCTTCGTGTTGCTGGGTCTTCATAAGAAATTGAGGATCCAAATAAGCAAGAGGATGAGAAAATTTAACTTTCCGGTTTGCCTGGCGAAATTTTGGCAAAGGCAAGATTTCTGAATCGGAAGAGAGAATAGTTACCTCAACGAATCCCGCATTGCTGGCTTCAGCGTCATCCTGACAAGCATCATCATCAATAAGGCGTGTAAAAAGTAGGCCAAGTGAATCAAGTTCTACCTCAAGATCCGGATTACCCACATCATCATCAATGGCTGGGTCAGATGAAGCGGTGGTTTTTCTCTTACGAGCTGGTTTCTTGATAACCTTGGTCTTGGGCCGGGTTGGCCGCCCTGCCTTTTCCGTTTTATCTTGTGAAAGCTTCTTGCTCCAAAATGGATTATCACTCTGGATCAGCAATAATTAAAGGTCAGACAGATAAAGCAGTAACAGGTTCAATAATAGAGCAAGTAAAATCTTACCGCTGGCGGTTCGTTGGTGGTGCAGTAAGGAAGCAGACCGGTTTGAGCACAGAGGTGCTCCGGTTCATTCAACATCTTCTTTACAGATTCTGTGACTTCGTCGTCGGAGACTTGGATTTTGATATGTCGGAGTGGGTCATCGACGCTACCAGTGTATTCGCACATCAAACCGGGGCGCCGGCTCAGTGGCAGTATGCTCCATGATATCCAGCAGCGTGCAAGATCTATTCCTGTTAAACCGTTGGCCATAAAGGCTCGGAGTTTGGACAGCTAAGGAGCATACTTAATTCTCTCCTTGGCGCTTAGCCTTTGTGGAAAAGGGTGTGTGTTGCTGAGCCGTTCCGGACGGAAGCCAGGCAAGGGATTTTCATTGTCAGGGGAGGTATCCTTGCAATAAAACCAAGTTGCATTCCACTCCTTGGGATGAGTATGGAGTTTGACGTGGGGATAGGTGATCTCCTTCCTCTTCTGAATGGCCATACCACCCAGTTCAGTATTAGGGCCATCAGTGAATTCAGTGTGACGGTTCAGATGAAAGAGATCTCTAAATAACTCGACTGAAGGCTCTTCTTGAAGGTATGCCTTAGAAAGTACTTGAAAGTGACATAGATTGGTGACACAGTTGGGGCCAATATCCTATGGACGGAGCTGAAAGTTGGCTAACACGTCCCGATAAAATTTAGAACCGGGCGGTTTGAAGCCCCGGGCCATGTGATCTGCGAAGACCACGACCTCTCCTTCCTGGGGTGTGGGAGGACATTCATCTCCGGGAACCCTCCAGTGGATCGTATCTTTATCATCCAAAGCGTCGATCAGGACTAGGTCGTCCAACTGTGATTCTGTGACGCGAGAGGGAACCCAATTGCACTCATACACTTGTTTGGCCATGACGAGATCTACAAGAAATAGGTAATCCGGTTCAAGGACATGCCAGATAAAAAGGTGTTGATCTAACTACGATAAACCGGCGGCCGTACCTATAAACCGGTTTTCTACAATGCGGCGTCATATGGATTCTGGCGGTTCAACCAGGGGACTAATGATATATACCGGTTTAGCAGTTTTTCTATGGTAAAGTTAAACCGCCTAACCTAAGCATCGGAAGCAGTTGAAGCTATGGATAACTAGGTATGCAGAAACAAGTTTCACAAAACCTTGTTACAGCCGCGGATCTACAGCAAGCTCGCAAAAACAGAAAATATTTCGAAGAGTAAAGCAGAAACTGAAGTAAACCATTGAGCGGATATGTGCGGGAGATCTACGGGCTTAGATGAGAAGTTGCAAGCGGATGCTTAGGGAGCGCTACTAAACACAACAAGAGTTTACGGATTCATTCAAGATCAGAGAACAGATATGAGCGCGCAATGAATGCAGCATGAACACGGAACCCTAAGAACAGATCTAGGTTAAGAAGAGGAGAAAGCTTACCGGGAACGGAGGAGGTGCGGAGAGATGCCGCAATACTCTGGTACGTTCAGGTTGATGCAGCGGCCCGAGACGAGGCAGAGGTCGACGGCGGTGGTGGAGCTCCAAAGCCGGCGACGTGAGGAAGAATAAGAAGAAGGGACGAAGGGGAAAGAAAAGAAATGACCCTTCGGTCTTATTTATAAGGCAACCGAGCTAGGTCAAGCGCGCAGATCCAGGAGCTGTTATTAAGAGGGCGTTATAAATTTCATGATGACGTCATGCCGGTTTACAGTAACCAAAACTGATGACGTCATGCCGGTTTACAGCAACCAAAAATGATGACGACATGGAGGTTTACCAATTACCAGAAGATATCCAAGACGCAAGATTGTGTGAAGGATTGACATGAACCAGTTCAAATCAATCTGGGGCCTAATGTTGGGGATATTACCACTAGGCGTAAACTGGCCTACTTGGGCCGGGTTAACTTCATTAGTGGTATAAGCAGATGAAGGCCCAAGGCCTGTAGTCGGTTTAGAACATGTAGCCGTAAACCGGCCTGATGTATAACTTGTATTGTAAGTTAGGAATAGAGAGATACCA
Source organism: Triticum timopheevii (assembly GCA_963921465.1). Lineage (NCBI taxonomy): Eukaryota > Viridiplantae > Streptophyta > Magnoliopsida > Poales > Poaceae > Triticum > Triticum timopheevii. Next base: position 503,348,065 of record OY997272.1, read on the forward strand.
ACCGGAATACGAGTATGAATCGGTTGGGACTCTATGGACCGACGGGCGTCACCCGTGTATATAAGGGGACGACCCGGCGGCGGTTCAAGGGAGACAACCAACAACTCGAGCCTAGGCGAAGCTTGTTTGCTCCCTAGCCATCGAGACCACATCAATTCCATCACAACTAGACATAGGCTTTTACCTTCATCGAAGGGGCCGAACTAGTATAAAAACCCTCGTGTCTTTGTGTCCGCTTTAACCCCTTCAAGTAAACCCGTAGCGATGGCTCCACGACTAAGTCCTTTTACTAGGACATCTGCCGTGACAAATCCACGATAGTTAGTGAAACCACTAGTTTCAAGAAGGGCAAGGGCAAGAAGGGGTACTTCATGAAACGGCAAATCAGTTGCTGCTCCAGTGAAGAAACCCAGGGTAGAACCCAAACCCGAGACTAAGTGCTTCTGTAATAAGGGGAACAGCCACTGGAGCAGAATTACCCTAGATACTTGGTAGATAAGAAGGCTGGCAAGGTCGATGGAAGTATATTGGATATACATTATGTTAATGTGTACTTTACTAGTACTCCTAGTAGCACCAGGGTATTAGATACCGGTTCGGTTGCTAAGTGTTAGTAACTCGAAATAAAAGCTACGGAATAAACGGAGACTAGCTAAAGGTGAACTTATGATATGTGTTGGAAGTATTTCCAAGGTTGATGTGATCAAGCATCGCACGCTCCCTCTACCATCGAGATTGGTGTTAAACCTAAATAATTGTTATTTGGTGTTTGCGTTGAGCATAGACATGATTGGATTATGTCTGTCGCAATATGGTTATTCATTTAAGGAGAATAATGGTTACTCTGTTTATTTGAATAATACCTTCAACGGTCTTGCACCTAAAAGGAATGGTTTATTGAATCTCGATCGTAGTGATACACATTTTCATGCCAAAAGATATAAGATAGTAATGATAGTACCACTTACTTGTGGCACTGCCATGTAAGTCATATTGGTGTAAAACGCATGAAGAAGCTCCATGTTGATGGATCTTTGGACTCACTCATTTTTGAAAAGTTTGAGACATGCAAACCATGTCTATTGGTGTATACGCATGAAGAAACTCCATGCAGATGGATCGTTTGGACTCACTTGATTTTGAATCACTTGAGATATGCAAATCATACCACATAGGCAAGATGACTGAAAAGCCTCGTTTTCAGAAAGATGGAACAAGATAGCAACTTGTTGGAAGTAACACACTTTGATGTGTGCAGTCCAATGAGTGCTGAGGCATGCAGTGAATATCGTTATGTTCTTACTTCACAGATGATTTAAGTAGATACTGAGTATATTTACTTGATGAAACACACGTCTGAATTATTGAATGGTTCAAGTAATTTCAGAGTGAAGTTGAAGATCATTGTGACAAGAGGATAAAATGTCTATGATATGATCATAGAGATGAGTATCTGAGTTACGAGCTTTATCACGCAATTAAGACATTGTGGAAATTGTTTCACAATTAATACCGCCTGGAACACCATAGTGTGATGGTGTGTCCGAACATCATAGTTGCACCCTATTGGATATGGTGCGTACCATGATGTCTCTTATCGAATTACCACTATCATTCATGGGTTAGGCATTAGAGACAACCGCACTCACTTTAATAGGGCACCACGTAATTCCGTTGAGACGACACCGTTTGAAATATGGTTTGGAGAAACCTAAGTTGTCGTTTCTTAAAAGTTTGGGGCTGCGATGCTTATGTGAAAAAGTTTCAGGTTGATGAGCTCGAACCCAAAGCGGATAAAAATGCATCTTCATAGGACACCCAAAACAGTTGGGTATATCTCCTATCTCAGATCCGGAAGCAAAAGTAATTGTTTCTTGAATCGGGTCCTTTCTCGAGGAAAAGTTTCTCTCGAAAGAATTGAGTGGGAGGATGGTGGAGACTTGATGAGGTTGTTGAACCATCACTTCAACTAGTGTGTAGCAGGGCATAGGAAGTTGTTCCCGTGGCACCTACACTAATTGAAGTAGAAGCTTATGATAGTGATCATGAAACTTCGGATCAAGTCACTACCAAACCTCGTAGGTCGACGAGGATGCGTACTGCTTCAGAGTAGTACGTAATCCTGTCTTGGAGGTCATGTTGCTAGACAACAATGAACCTACGAACTATGGAGAAGCGATGGTGGGCCCGGATTTCGACGAATGGCTTGAGGCCATAAAATCCGAGAGAGGATCCATGACTTTGGAAGAAATACTTGATGGTCGTAAGGCCGTTGGGTACAGGTGGATTTTAAAAGGAAGACAGACAATGATGGTAAGTATCACCATTAAGAAAGCTCGACTTGTCGTTAAGATGTTTTCCGACAAGTTCAAGGAGTTGACTACGATGAGACTTTCTCACTCGTAGCGATGCTAAGAGTCTGTTGGGATTATATTAGCAATTACTGCATGATTTATGAAATCTTGTAGATAGGATGTTAAAACATTGTTTCCTCGACGGTATTCTTGAGGAAAGGTTGTATGTGATACAACCAGAAGGTTTTGACAATCCTGAAAGACGCTAACAAATATGCAAAGCTCCAGCAATCCTTCTAAGGACTAGAGTAAGCATCTGGAGTTGGAATGTACGCTTTGATGAGATGATCAAAGATTTTGGGTTTATACAAAGTTTGTGAGAAACTTGTATTTCCAAAGAAGTGAGTGGGAGCACTATAGAATTTCTGATGCATATATGTTGTTGACATATTGTTGATCAGAAATGATGTAGAATTTCTAGAAAGCATATAGGGTTATTTGAAAAGTGTTTTTCAATGAAAACCTGGATTAGGCTACTTGAAAAATAAGCATCAAGATCTATAATATAGATCAAAAATGCTTAATAATACTTTCAAATGAGCACATACCTTGACATGATCTTGAAGGTGTTCAAGATGGATCAGTCAAAGAAGGAGTTCTTGCCTGAGTTGTAAGGTATGAAGTTAAGAGTTAACGCTCGACCACGGCAGAAGAGAGACAAAGGACGAAGGTCGTCCCCTATACTTCAGACGTAGGCTCTATAGTATGCTATGCTGTGTACCGCACCAGAAGTGTGCCTTGCCATGAGTCAGTCAAGGGGTACAAGAATAATCCAGGAATGGGGATCATTGGACAGTGGTCAAAATTGTCCTTGGAGTAAATAAAGGACATGTTTCTCGATTATGGAGGTGATAAAGAGTTCAGCGTAAAGGGTTACGTTGATGCAAGCTTTAACACCTATCCGAATGACTCTGAGTAGCAAACCGGATACGTATAGTGGAGCAACCATTTGGAATAGCTCCAAGTGGAGCGTGGAAGCAACATTTACAATATGACATAGAGAATTGCGAAATACATACGGATCTGAATGTTACAGACCCGTTGACTAAAACCTCTCTCACAAGCAAACATGATCAAACCCCAGAACTCATTGAGTCTTAATCACATGGTGATGTGAACTAGTTTAGTGACACTAGTAAACTCTCTGGATGTTGGTCGCATGGCGATGTGACCTATCAGTGTTAATCACATGGCGATGTGAACTAGATTATTGACTCTAGTGCAAGTGGGAGACTGTTGGAAATATGCCCTAGAGGCAATAATAAATTAGTTATTATTATTATATTTCCTTGTTCATGATAATCGTTTATTACCCATGCTATAGTTGTATTGATAGGAAACTTAGATACATGTGTGGGTACATAGACAACACCATGTCCCTAGTAAGCCTCTAGTTGACTAGCTCGTTGATCAACAGATGGTCACGGTTTCCTGACCATGGACATTGGATGTCGTTGATAATGGGATCACATCATTAGGAGAATGATGTGATGGACAAGACCCAATCCTAAGCCTAGCACAAAGATCGTAGTTCGTATGCTAAAGCTTTTCTAATGTCAAGTATCATTTCCTCAGACCATGAGATTGTGCAACTCCCGGATACCGTAGGAATGCTTTGGGTGCACCAAACATCACAACGTAACTGGGTGGCTATAAAGGTGCACTATAGGTATCTCCGAAAGTGTCTGTTGGGTTGGCACGAATCGAGACTGGGATTTGTCACTCCGATTGACGGAGAGGTATCTCTGGCACCACTCGGTAGGACATCATCATAAAGTGCACAATGTGACCAAGGGGTTGATCACGGGATGATGTGTTACGGAACGAGTAAAGAGACTTGTCGGTAACGAGATTGAACAAGGTATCGGCATACCGACGATCGAATCTCGGGCAAGTACAATACAGGATTGATTGAGTCCTTGACATCGTGGTTCATCCGATGAGATCATCGTGGAACATGTGGGAGCCAACATGGGTATCCAGATCCCGCTGTTGGTTATTGACCGGAGAACGTCTCGGTCGTGTCTGCATGATTCCCGAACCCGTAGGGTCTACACACTTAAGGTTCGATGACGCTAGGGTTATAAAGGAAGTTTGTATGTGGTTACCGAATGTTGTTCGGAGTCCTGGATGAGATCTTGGACGTCATGAGGAGTTCCAGAATGGTTCGGAGGTAAAGATTTATATATGGGAAGTCCTGTTTTGGTCACCGGAAAAGTTTCGAGTTTTATCGGTAGCGTACCGGGACCACCGGGAGGGTCCCGGGGTCCACCAAGTGGGGCCACCATCCCCGGAGGGCTGCATGGGACAAGTGTGGGAGGGGACCAGCCCCAGGTGGGCTGGTGCGCCCCCCACAAGGGCCCAAGGCGCCTAGGGCTTGGGGAGCGGGGCGCACCCACCTAACTTGGGGGGCAAGTTTCCCCTCTCCCCCCCCCCCCCTTGGCCGCACCCTAGATGGGTTGTGGGCTGCCGCCACCCCTAGGGAGGGAACCCTAGAGGGGGCGCAGCCCCCTCCCTCTCCCCTATATATACTTGAGGACTTTGGGGCTGCCAACACATGAGTTTTGACCTCTCCCTGGCGCAGCCCTACCTCTCTCCCTCCTCCTCTCCCGCGGTGCTTGGCGAAGCCCTGCATGATTGCCACGCTCCTCCACCAACACCACACCGTTGTGCTGCTGTTGGATGGAGTCTTCCTCAACCTCTCCCTCTCTCCATGCTGGATTAAGGCATGGGAGACGTCACCGGGCTGTACGTGTGTTGAACGCGGAGGTGCCGTCCGTTCGGCACTAGGATCTCCAGTGATTTGGATCAGGACGAGTACGACTCCTTCAACCCCGTTCTCTTGAACGCTTCCGCTTAGCGATCTACAAGGGTATGTAGATGCACTCTCCTTCCCCTCGTTGCTGGTTTCTCCATAGATGGATCTTGGTGACTCGTAGGAAAATTTTGAATTTCTGCTACGTTCCCCAATAGAAAATACTTTGATAATTTTAGTTTCATAAATTTTATTTATATTATTAAAGTTTTTATTTGTTTCTACTTATCTATTTTATTAAATTTTATATTATTTTGTTTCAAATTACTTAGTTATTTTTTTTGTCTCTGAATTTGTTTGTTATTTTTCATGCATTTACTGATTATTTTGAGCTATAAGACCATGAAATTGAAAAGCATTTGAAATGAACACTGAAAAGGTTCCAAGTTGGCATGGTATCATCATTTCACCCATATAACATGTGCAAGAAAGTAGAGAGGCTTATGGCAAAAACTGGATGCACTTCGTGTACAAAACAGGCAATCTCCTTCGAAGTATCAGGGTTTCATACGGAAACTCGTCTGTTACAAAGGGATTTCATTTGTTTTGAACTTATTTGAACCCCCTTGTATTTTTGTGTTCAAAATGCACCATTCAAAGCAACATCATCAATTTACAACCCTTTCTGACTTCATTTGTTATTGTTCATGCATTTACTGACCATTTTGAGCTATAAGACCATGAAATTGAAAAGCATTTGAAATGAACTCTGAAAAGGTTCCAAGTTGGCATGGTATCATAATTTCACCAACATAGCATGTGCAAGAAAGTAGAGAGGCTTACGGCAAAAACTGGATGCACTTCGTGTACAAAACAGACAATCTCCTTCGAAGTATCAGGGTTTCATATGGAAACTCGTCTGTTACAAAGGGATTTCATTTTTTTGAACTTATTTGAACCCCCTTGTTTTTCTCTGTTGAAAATGCACCATTCAAAGCCACATCATCAATTTACAACCCTTTCTGACTTCATTTGTGATTTTTCATGCATTTACTGATTATTTTGAGCTATAAGACCATGAAATTGAAAAGCATTTGAAATGAACTCTGAAAAGGTTCCAAGTTGGCATGGTATAATCATTTCACCCACATAGCACGTGCGAGAAAGTAGAGAGGCTTACGGCAAAAACTGGATGCACTTCGTGTACAAAACAGACAATCTCCTTCGAAGTATCATGGTTTCATACGGAAACTTGTCTGTTACAAAGGGATTTCATTTTTTTTGAACTTATTTGAACCCCCTTGTTTTTCTGTGTTCAAAATGCACCATTCAAAGCCACATCATCAATTTACAACCCTTTCTGATTTCATTTGTTATTTTTCATGCATTTACTGATTATTTTGAGTTATAAGACCATGAAATTGAAAAGCATTTGAAATGAACTCTGAAAAGGTTCCAAGTTGGCATGGTATCATCATTTCACCCACATAGCATGTGCAAGAAAGTAGAGAGGCTTACGGCAAAAACTGGATGCACTTCATGTACAAAACAGACAATCTCCTTCGAAGTATCAGGGTTTCATATGGAAACTCGTCTGTTACAAAGGGATTTCATTTTTTTGAACTTATTTGAAGCCCCTTGTTTTTCTCTGTTGAAAATGCACCATTCAAAGCCACATCATCAACTTACAACCCTTTCTAACTTCATTTGTTATTTTTCATGCATTTACTGATTATTTTGAGCTATAAGACCATGAAATTGAAAAGCATTTGAATTGAACTCTGAAAAGGTTCCAAGTTGGCATGCTATAATCATTTCACCCACATAGCACGTGCGAGAAAGTAGAGAGGCTTACGGCAAAAACTGGATGCACTTCGTGTACAAAACAGACAATCTCCTTCGAAGTATCATGGTTTCATACGGAAACTCGTCTGTTACAAAGGGATTTCATTTTTTTGAACTTATTTGAACCCCCTTGTTTTTCTGTGTTCAAAATGCACCATTCAAAGCCACATCATCAATTTACAACCCTTTCTGACTTCATTTGTTATTTTTCATGCATTTACTGATTATTTTGAGTTATAAGACCATGAAATTGAAAAGCATTTGAAATGAACTCTGAAAAGGTTCCAAGTTGGCATGGTATCATCATTTCACCCACATAGCATGTGCAAGAAAGTAGAGAGGCTTACGGCAAAAACTGGATGCACTTCGTGTACAAAACAGACAATCTCCTTCGAAGTATCAGGGTTTCATACGGAAACTCATCTTTTACAAAGGGATTTCATTTTTTTGAACTTATTTGAACCCCCTTGTTTTTCTGTGTTCAAAATGCACCATTAAAATCCACATCATCAATTTACAACCCTTTCTGACTTCATTTGTTATTTTTCATGCATTTACTGATTATTTTGAGCTATAAGACCATGAAATTGAAAAGCATTTGAAATGAACTCTGAAAAGGTTCCAAGTTGGCATGGTATCATCATTTCACCCACATAACATGTGCAAGAAAGTAGAGAGGCTTACGGCAAAAACTGGATGCACTTCGTGTATAAAACAGGCAATCTCCTTCGAAGTATCAGGGTTTCATACGAAAACTCGTCTGTTATAAAGGGATTTCATTTTTTTTGAACTTATTTGAACCCCCTCGTTTTTAGTGTTCAAAATGCACCATTCAAAGTCACATCATCAATTTACAACCCTTTCTGACTTCATTTGTTATTTTTCATGCATTTACTGATTATTTTGAGCTATAAGACCATGAAATTGAAAAGCATTTGAAATGAACTCTGAAAAGGTTCCAAGTTGGCATGGTATCATCATTTCACCCACATAGAATGTGCAAGAAAGTAGAGAGGCTTACGGCAAAAACTGGATGCACTTCGTGTACAAAACAGGCAATCATCTTTGAAGTATCAGGGTTTCATACGGAAACTCGTCTGTTACAAAGGGATTTCATTTTTTTAACTTATTTGAATCACCTTGTTTTTCTGTGTTCAATATGCACCATTCAAAGCCACATCATCAATTTACAACCCTTTCTGACTTCATTTGTTATTTTTCATGCATTTACTGATTATTTTGAGCTATAAGACCATGAAATTGAAAAGCATTTGAAATGAACTCTGAAAAGGTTCCAAGTTGTCATGGTATCATCATTTCACCCATATAGCATGTGCGAGAAAGTAGAGAGGCTTACAGCAAAAACTGGATGCACTTCGTGTACAAAACGGACAATCTCTTTCGAAGTATCATGGTTTCATACGGAAACTCGTCTGTTACAAAGGGATTTCATTTTTTTTTGAACTTATTTGAACCCCCTTATTTTTCTATGTTCAAAATGCACCATTCAAAGCTATAAGACCATGAAGTTGAAAAGCATTTGAAATGGACTCTGAAACCAAAGTACATACATAGTTCTCCAGAGCATTAAAACCAAAGTACATACATAGTTCTCATTAAACAACATATAGCTCTCGAGATCATCTAATTAAACCATACATTGAAATTATGTAAAACATTTCAATGCAAAAAGAAATGCGATCATAACCGCAACCAAGGTAACAACTGATCCAACTGCATAATGATACCAAGCCTCAGTATGAATGGCATATTTTCTAATCTTTTTAATCTTCAACCGCATTGCATCCATCTTGATCTTGTGATCATCGACGACATCCGCAACATGCAACTCCAATATCATCTCCTCCTCCTCAATTTTTCTTATTTTTTCCTTCAAGTAATTGTTTTCTTCTTCAACTAAATTTAACCTCTCGACAATAGGGTCGGTTGGAATTTCTGGTTCAACAACCTCCTAGATAAATAAAATATATGTCACATTGGTCGCCATAATTGCCATAAACAATAAATGAACCAAATAGTTATGAAAAGATAATATATACCACAACTGAATCATAGACATGACGAGGGCCGACGGGGGCGGATACCAAAACCATCGCACTATATAATAACAAGGAATAATAAAAGGAAGAAAATTAGACAAGTATCTATCTGAAGTCAGGATTTTTTTTATTTTAGAAAGAAGATAAGAACAAGAGGCTCACCACGGTGGTGCCGGCGACGAGATCGGCGCGGGCGATCGACGACGATGAAGACGGGGCGGGGACGGGGCGTGACGGACCGCTAAATCTAGACAAATCTCGTTGAAAATGGAGCTCGGAGGTCGAGTTTCGAGAGGAGAAAGCTTAACTAGTGTGGCTCGGACATTTTATCGAACACCTCATGTGCATAGGAGGTGAACTAGAGCACCCAAATGCCCTCCCCTCGCCGGCTTGACAAAACAGAGCACTCTGGAGTGCTCTGCCGCGGCGGTGGGTATATATAGGCAAGTTATTTGTCCCGGTTCGTGGCATGAACCAGGACTAAAGCCACCCCTTCTGTCCTGGTTCAAGCCACGAACCGGGACCAATGGTTGTGGGCCAGGAGCGAGGACCATTGGTTCCGGTTCTAGGCTTGAACCGGGACAAATGGTTCCACACGAACCGGGACCAATGCACACGAGGCCCCGGCCGGCCCCCTGGGCTCACGAACCGGGTCTAATACCCCCCCATGGGTCCCGGTTCTTGAAGAACCGGGACTAATGGGCTGGCCAGGCCCGAACGGTAGCCCTGTTTTCTACTAGTGTATACTCGCTTCCTTAGACCATGAGAATGTCGTGTCCCTTCATGCCGGACCTGTTACTTTGGGGTCGATGCTCCCTATAATAGGGAGATTATAACAATAATTTTCTAGTACATAAAAAGTGTATGCTTAGGGACTCAATACTTTAAGACTCATATCTGCTTCTTTGACGATGGAGAGATACTTCTCCAGGCCTTCTCGGTACTTCGGTATCCATCATCGACGAAGCCATATATCTGTGTTGAAGGACACCCCCTGACGGGAGGGACAATTTAGCTTGGCTCCACAATATCACACGAACTTTTGATGGAACTCTTATATGCCACAGCTTAGTCCATTGTTGAGCATCCCTTACAGTTGTGAACAAGCCAGTGCTCGACCCACAAGCCACTTGTGAACCCAATACTGTTATATCGGTGCCAAGCCTACGCTAGCTAAGACTTGGTCGAACAAGCACCACCTATCACCGATCATGCATGTTAACTAGACAATTTGCTGAGCCCAATAATAAATGATGTGTTGTTTTTTGTTGTGCATGATAAGAATGTCCGGTCGTGGCCTACTAGCTAGACATGCATGCGTTGAGGTCCCGTCGTGTTGGGCATGGCCTATTGGATACGTACGAACGTGGGTCACTGCTGCCTATGATCTCCATGTATGTGGTCATGGTCTATACTAGACATTCCGCGGCGTTTGAGCTACATGGCTAAAATTTGAGGTCCCGTGGTGTTGGATATCTAGTAGCTCCTGTTTAGACTTTAGACCATGCTTACTAGGCTCCTAGTACTAGCTAGCTTCTGTTTGCACAACACAGGAATTAATTGTGACATGGCATCTCTGGCTAGAGCTGCCAGCATTTTGTTCATCCTTGGCTTGGTAGCTAGCCGTAGCATCGTATCACTTGCTAGAGACCCCGTCGTCCCGCTGTTATGGATGCTGTCCCGATCGAGCAGTGTACTCCCAGGTTCAATGTACTCCGCCCGTCTCGGTGATCTGACTGCACCTCCGGTCCATGGGAGAAATTAAGGCGCAGCGCTGTCATACATGGACTTATCGTCCTTGAGTTGGCTATATGTCGTGCAACTTGCAAGAGCAGTGACAATGAGCCAAGCACGTCATGCTCATCGGCACTATATAAAGATACGATTAGACTGTGACTCGTGCGGATCACTGTGTATACAGACTGCGAGACGTGCGGATAAGCAGTGTATTTCTCCGTATATGTATGTAGCTATAGGAGCGGTGACAGAAATTAGTGCACATGCAGTCAAGAGAACTTCGACACCGAAAATGTGTACAAAACACAAGTGGTGAGCCCTGCAGATTGCCCTGGCCTGGGCGGTACCGGCGACCGACCGACGGGCCGCACGTCGACGATAAGCACGGCCGCCGGACGCGGTGCTGCCTTATATAGCCAACGCTGGCTGCCGACCGCACAACCACGTGGTGCACTGTAGAAGGTCGCTCTCCGGCAAGTGGTCGCACGGACTGCGTTCCGATCGCCTTCGCGAACGTGACGCCAGCCTTTGTCTCGACTCCCTCTATAGCCGATTCCACCCTTGTAGACGGTCTGCAGTCTCCTTCGTCTCGATGTCTCGTGTACACCGTGCAGTAACATCTTGTTTTCAGCTGCCGGTAATCCACACGGTATCTTCTTCCTCTGATTTGCTACAACGACGAGCATGCGGAGCCAGTGAGCGGGGAAAGGGCATGCATGCAGTTCCGTCGCGTTGACTGAAAACTAATTTGAAGTCAACCCACAAACGGCGCCGACGACGTACGCCAGAAGATGGGATTGGGCATTCGGGCCTGCTAGCTCCATCGTTGACCATCCCACCCGCCGGCCGTCTCCATGCTGCTCGTCTGAAGTCAAAGACGAAGCGCCAGTGCCGCCATGAGCTGCATGCATGCATGCACGCGTGCACCCATGACCAGTGTGCTGGCTGCGACGTGCATGCTACAGATCTCACCTAATTTACGCCGGCGTGTACCGTTGCATGGCGTGCAAGTGTACACACATGACGTGGGAGTAGATTTTTTTTGTGAACAAGGAAAGGCACCAACCGGTGCCAATTTCATCATCCAGCTCAAATGCGAAATACAGCAGGTATTACAATGGCCTGAAGAAGCAAGTAAGAGAAGAAGAGCACAGCCAATGCGTATGAGCTGAAGAAAGAGCCGTAAAGACAGGTTATACAGAGCAATAACCTGGAGAGCTACCGACCAGTGGCGGAGGTAGAGGATGGACAGGGTGGGCCATGGCCCACCCTGGGAGTTTTTGAATAACTTTATAGTATAGGGAAAAAGGTAAAAAATAATAAGAAAAAGTATTTTATATGAACAGTTCTATTGTTGGCCCACCCTGACCCATTGGGTTAGATCCGCTACTGCTACCGACCCTTAAGAAAACTTTGAAACTAATACATGAACAACAGACTACAAGGTGTCAAAGGAAAGAGATGGAGAAGAAGCTTGCAAAGTTGAAGTTGCCACAGCCCAGACTGAAGATGTTGCCGCTGCCATTGGAAGCAACAACTGGTTGCTCCATGCTCCTCCCTGAGAAACCAAATCAGCCAAGAATTACCAGACCAAATAGCAGAAACAAGAAGGAGCATAAACTTGAGGCCCATCAAAGAAATCAACAGCCTGCTGATTCGCAAGAGCTTGGCAAGCGCCCCTGCATTCCTGCAAACATGCTTAGTAGCAATGTACAGCATGGATCCTAAATTTCTGCACCTTAAAATTAGAAAGAAGAGACACCACAGGACAGGAGGTATGCCTATGAGCAGAAGCAAAACAACAGATTTGAGATTCATCATTCGAACGAAAGACCTGTTGCGCAAGATTATGAGCTATTCCATTAACTTCCCTAGAGATGTGAAACACACGTGGATGCAAATTAGTAGTACACTTGAAGAAATTAGCCAAAGACTTCCTAATGCTCCAAGGGGTGGTAGATTCTTGTATCTTACCAGAAGCAGCGACCAGCGCTAAAGATAAACAATCCATAAGAAAGGTTGGCTGAATAATATTGAGCTTTTGAGCCACTTTAGCAGCAAAAGAAAGAGCTAAAGCTTCTGCATGCAGAGGAGTAGAAGTAGGAGGAGCTGAAGCTTGAATTTGCACATTGATTTCTAGCTGATTAAGTGGCAAAGAAATATAGACGCCCACTCCTGTAGCAACATCTCCTTGCAATAAACCTGGAATTTTCGTACTTCTGAAAGCTGCGTCAGAATATACTTTTGGACCTGAAATAAGCAAATCCGACTTGAGCGTTCGCCCCTGCATAGGAAGCTGATTATGAGATAGTTGTGCTTGTGGATCTCCCTGCTTCTTGGATAAATTGGGCAAATCAACATAAGAATCTGATGACAAGGCCAAGGCGGCAATATACACATGATGAGGGAGAGCCTTTTGCTTGTCAAAGAGGAAATCATTTCCAGCCTTCTAGAGACACCACAAAAAAATTGAGAATATTAGAGATAGAACCATAAGGATGCCCCATACAAAGTAAGGCAATGAGAATAGAATGCATGGTGGAATGGCCTTGAATAACACATCCAATCTAATAAACCAAGGAGAAGAAAACCAAGCTACTCGAGCAAAATGACAGAGGAAAAATAAATGGAGCTCATTCTCCTGTTGGTCACACCTACAACAATTTTGGGAGTAGATTTGAAACATTGGAGATTGCGGGAGGATGGCTTCCGCTGCCGAAACATGCCCGCCAATCTCACCATCAACCACAAATAGCGCTAGATGACTTACTCTCGGAATAGGCTTTCGCCCCGCTATATAGATATAGCAACCATCCGATAAAGCTGATAGTCCATTGCTGGGGTAGTCAGCACAAGCACGCCCAAAAGAAATAACTGAGAAAGAAAAAGAAAATAATGACAACAGAGTCGGATCAACGAAAAGGATGATAACCCGCAACCGTTGCGCCTGTCGAAGAATTTCCACCACCCTCCTAGGTCCTAGCACTTCGGACCGCCGCATACCAAGCAACACCTCCGGGAAGGAACTCGACGACGCCGACGGTGCTGCCCGGACAGGTCCTAGGGTTTCCCCCGGTACGCAGAGGGGCATGTGGAGGGGGCATACCCGACGCCCTTCAGGAAGGAATGATGGCGCCCGCAGGCATCACCACATCAGTGCCGGCCAAGCCAACAGGGATTTCTCCCGCCCGCCAAACAACCACAGCCCCGACCGATCCATCGCACACCACCAATCGTGTCGCCCACCAATATGTGCCACCACGGCCTTTGAATCACCATCGGCGTCTCACCATGTAAGGAGAGGCAAGACCGACGGAATCGAGAGGGGATAGCCGGGAACAAGGAGCAGCAGAATCAGCAGCCACGCGGGAGGGGACAACCTCCACCGCCCTTGGCAGTCACCGGCCGAACACAGCAAGAAGAGCACACCAGGCCCACGGGCCAGCCGAGCCTGAAAGGGCTCATGAAGCTCTCGCCACCACGCTGCAGTGTGCGCGCCGCCATCTCCGCAACCCCGCACACAAGCCGCACCTCCGTCCGACGAAGCCGTCACAGACGAACAAAGCAGGCGAAGCGAAACCGATGAGGCCGAGAGGGGACAACCAGGAACGAGGAGCTGCAGAATCATTAGTCACGTGGGACGGGACAACCTCCACCGCCCATGACGGTCACCGGTCGGACGCAACAAGGGGAGCACACCAGGCCCATAGCCCGGTCGAGCCTGAAAGGGCTTGTGAAGCTCCCGTCGCGGCATTGCAATGTGCGTGCCTCCGTCTCTGCAACCCCCCACACGAGTCACCTCTCCGTCTGCCGGAGCCGCTGGCCAGTCCCGCCTACACCCAGATGGTCCCAAAAGGGCCAAGATCTGGGCCAGGAGGGTGCCGTCGCTTGTCGCCGCGTCAGAGCCCACAGCCAAGTGGCTACGCCGCTGCCTCCCCACCATCTAGAGCAACGCCGCTGACGGAACCACCATTGCCCGAGGTACACCGCCGCAAACCCGCGACGAGGAAGGAAGACACCACCCGCTGCCGCCAGAGGTCCAAAGCCGAACCCCAATCGCCACCGAAGAGCACAGCCACCGCGCGGCCAAGCACCCGCCCATCGCGGTCGCACCACAACACGCCGCCGACCAGAGAGAGCGCCGCCATGCCGCCGGACCCCGTGCACGCCCGACGCCATCGTCTAGGGAGGGAGCCCCGCGCCCACCAGATCCAAGACAAGGAGGAGAGATCCCCCGCCGCAAGCCACCACGAAGGGCTTCGCCCGGCGACACTAGCCGGTGGTAGAGGTGGGGTGAGGTAGGGGAGGAAGCCCGTGGCAGGAACTAGTGCTGCCGCCCGAGCCGCTCGCGGGGGGACTGCACGGGGGAAGGCGGGACTTTTTCCCTGCTAATCTCGGATCCTCCCCCTAAACCCTAATTCCCACCATGCTGATGTCGGCCACTTCCCAACCTTTCCCAACCTTACTCACAACCAGATCCGGACGCTTGCAACCACCCTCCGCCCAGCTCTAGATGACTTACCTCAGTGGAGCTTATTATTTAGATACAAGTTGGTCTTAAAGTAGTAGCAGAATCATGCATCAGCGTACAGCCGCCTCCTCTGAGGCTAGCGGCGCTTCATCATGCATCGTCAGAGTCTAAGCTATCCGGATCCGGACGAAAGCCAAACGCTTTGAAGAAAGCAGCATCATGCATCTCGGCCAATATCTGCTCGTAGTCGTTGTTGGGAAACATTGCATGGAAAACAAAAAAATTCTACGCACACGCAAGATCTATCAAGGAGATGCATATCAACAAGAGGGAGAGAGTGTGTCTACGTACCCTCATAGACCGTAAGCGGAAGCGTTTAACAACGCGGTTGATGTAGCCGAACGCGGTTGATGTAGCACGTACGGCATCTCCGCGTTCTGCACACGTTCAGCTCGGTGACGTCATCTGCCTTATTGATCCAGCAAGACGGCAAGGTAGAGATGAGTTCCAGCAGCACGACAATGTGGTGACGGTGATTGTGAAGTTATCTCCACAGTGCTTCGCCTAAGCACTACGAAAATATGACTGGGGTGTAAGCGGTGGAGGCGGGCGCCGCACATGGCTAGGCAATTGTCTCGTATATGCTAGGCGCCCCCTTCCCACATATATATAGGTGGGAGGGAGGGAGGAGCAGCCATAGAACGTGCCCAAGTAGGAGGAATCCTACTTGGAATCCCTCCCAAGCTGCGCTCCCCCTGCCATATATAATCGAGGGGGGAGAGGAGGGGGGAAGGAAGGGGGAGTCCTACTCCACACTTTCCTTTCCCTTCCCCTCTTTCCTTCTCCTCCTAGGCCGGCCTGCTATGGGGAGCGCACCAGCCCCTTGTGGCTGGTGCATTCTGAAGGAAATATGTCCTAGAGGCAATAATAAAGTTGTTATTTTATATTTCCTTATATCATGATAAATGTTTATTATTCATGCTATAATTGTATTAACCGGAAACTTGATACATGTGTGAATACATAGACAAAACTACGTGTCCCTAGTATGCCTCTACTAGACTAGCTTGTTGATCAAAGATGGTTATGTTTCCTGACCATAGGCATGTGTTGTCATTTGATGAACGGGGTCACATCATTAGAGAATGATGTTGTGATGGACAAGACCCATCCCTTAGCTTGGCATAATGATTGTTAAATTTTATTGCTATTGCTTTCTTCATGACTTATACATGTTCCTCTGACTATGAGATTATGCAAATCCTGAATACCCGAGGAACACCTTGTGTGCTATAAAACGTCACAATGTAAATGGGTTATTATAAAGATGCTCTATAGGTGTCCCCGAAGGTGTTTGTTGGGTTGGCATAGATCGAGATTAGAATTTGTCACTCCATGTATCGGAGAGGGATCTCTGGGCCCTCTCGATAATGCACATCATATGAAGCCTTGCAATCAATGTGACTAATGAGTTAGTTACGGGATGATGCACTATGGAACAAGTAAAGAGACTTCCCAGTAATGAGATTGAACTAGGTATGATGATACAACGATCGAATCTCGGGCAAGTAACATACCGATGACAAAGGGAACAACGTATGTTGTTGTGCAGTTTGACCGATAAAGATCTTCGTAGAATATGTAGGAACCAATATGAGCATCTAGGTTCCGCTATTGGTTATTGATCGGAGATGTGTCTCGATCATGTCTACATAGTTCTCGAACCCGTAGGGTCCGCACGCTTAACGTTTGATGACGATTTGTATTATGAGTTATGTGTTTTGGTGACCGAAGTTTGTTCGAAGTCCCGGATGAGATCACGGACATGACGAGGAGTCTCAAAATGGTCGACAGGTAAATATTTATATATTGGAAGGTTACATTTGGACACCGGAAAGGTTTCAGGAAGTTTCAGATAAGTTTCAGAGTACCGGGAGGTTACCGGAACCCCCGGGAGAGTAATGGGCCTACATGGGCCTTAGTGGAGGACAGAGGGCTGCCATCGGAGTTGCCCCCCCCCCTTGTCAATCAGAATTGGACAAGGGGTAGGGGTGCCCCCCTCCCCTTTCCTTCTCCTACTCCCTCTCCTTTCCCCCTTTGCTACTCTGAGAAAAGGAAAAAGTGGGGGGGGAGGCGAATCCTACTAGGTTTGGAGTCCTAGTAGGACTCCCCCTCCATGGCGTGCCCCATGGTGGCCGGCCTCCTCCCCCCTCCTTTATATACAGGGGCAGGTGTCGGTGTCAAAACCGGCGGATCTCGGGTAGGGGGTCCCGATCTGTGCGTCTAAGGCTAATGGTAACAGGAGGCAAGGGACACGATGTTTTACCCAGGTTTGGGCCCTCTCGATGGAGGTAAAACCCTACTTCCTGCTTGATTGATCTTGATGATATGAGTATTACAAGAGTTGATCTACCACAAGATCGTAGAGGCTAAACCCTAGAAGCTAGCCTATGATGATTATGATTATGATTGCCCTCCTACGGACTAAACCCTTCGGTTTATATAGACACCGGAGGGGGCTAGGGTTTACACAGAGTCGGTTACAAAGAAGGAGATCTAACACGCGGATCGCCAAGCTTGTCTTACACGCAAAGGAGAGTCTGATCCGGACACGGGACGAAGTCTTGAGTCTTGTATCTTCACGGTCCAACAATCCGGCCAAAGTATATAGTCCGGCTGTCCGGATACCCCCTAATCCAGGACTCCCTCAGTAGCCCCTGAACCAGGCTTCAATGACAATGAGTCCGGCGCGTAGATTGTCTACGGTATTGCAAGACGGGTTCCATCTCCGAATACTCCAAAGCAGATTAAGGATTGTGCCCGGCTCTATGAGATTACTTCCGCACACCACCGTAGAGAGCATAACACTTCACAAATCGGATCTGCTGACAATATTTTATTTTACGGTGTGCCCTTACGCCACGGCCTGGCTCAATACGAACCGGCTTTTCTCGGCTTGCCCCGATGCGCATTGCGAGGCAATTTTGTTAGCACGCCTTGCCAAAGCAGAGATCGTGTTCCTCTTATCGCGGGATCCTCCATCAATACGGGCGCGTGCAATCCCACGACGCCCGTTGGTATGACTCCGTGTTTTTAGGTAAGTCCCAAGCGGTTACTTGAGGACGCTTGATATTCACCCCCTTTATAGAGGGGCCGAGGCCTATCCCTCTTTCCTACCACGCTTGCGCCTTTCCGCATCTCGAGTTCCAACACCCGAAGCCCAAGCTCAAGCACTTCGGATCTTCAATCATGTCCAGATCCAACCTTCAAGGCCGGTGGGTGGCCTCCTCTGTCACAGAGGAGGACATTGCGAAGCTTAGGGAGGTCAGATATCTGACCGCCGACATCAAGCACAGGCTTCCTGCTCTAGGGCAGGTCATCCCTACTCCCGAGCCCAACGAGAGCGTCGTATTTGTTTCTCACTTCCTCCACGGCTTAGGCTTCACCCTTGATCCCTTTGTGAGAGGGCTCATGTTCTATTATGGGCTGGATTTTCATGATCTAGCTTCGGACTCCATCCTTGATATCTCGTCGTTCATCATCGTGTGCGAAACCTTCCTCCACATCACCCCGCACTTCGGCTTATGGCTCAAGACCTTTAATGTGAAGCCGAAGATGATTGAGGGGCAACACACGGAGTGCGGAGGCACTGTAATAAGCAGAAACGCCGATGCCCCATGGACGGAGGGCTTCTTCCCGGAGGTGTCTGATTTATGGCAGCGGAGGTGGTTTTACGTCATGGCTCCCAGAGGCACAAAGTGGGTAGCCGCCCCCGACTTCCGTTCGGGCCCTCCGCCTCAACTGGCGTCATGGGCCAATGTGGGACTGGATTGGGGGCCTGCTAATGATGTGCCAACATTGCAGAGCCGCATTCGGGAGCTTCTTGAGAGGGACATTAGTCTTGTCAGTGTAATTCAGGTAATGCTAGTCCGACGGATCTTGCCGTGCAAACGTCGGCCTCTCCGGATGTGGGAGTTCAACCCAGAAGGTCCGCAGACTATTCTGCACTTCTTCGGCATGACGCTCAAAGGGATGTGTAAGTTATTCTTCGGACCACAAGTAAAGTGTCCGGACATCATCGAGGATGTGGGCCTGAGCTGCAACCGCCCAGATACCCAAGTAAGTAACCCAGAAACCGAACACTTCATTTATATTTATCATAACATTGTTCTGAAAACCATCTGTGGCCAGGAATGGCTCAGCAAGGCGGAGAGAATCAGGTTTCAGGCACCACTTCCCGAAGGCTCGCCTAGTCTTGCCATAGCCAGGATGCTTAGTCGCGTGCTAAGTCAAGTGCCCTCGGGGAAAGATGAAGGGAAGAACAGAGAAGCAGAGCTTCACACGTTGCACATCCAAACCGGGGGAATTACTACCTCCGTGAAGGAGGATAGTTGGGGAGGGGGATCTACGGTCTCCTCCCCCCGCGGGAAGAAGAGGGCTTCCTCCGAAGACTTGGAGGCGGAGGTGCCTAGACAAAGGAAGAAAACTTCACCAGGGGCCCTGCTCCGAAAGGCGTCCTCACCGCGCCATGCCCGCAAACGGGACAGCCCTCAGCCGAGATGTAAGTTAATCGTAAATGCAAAGCTACTACTTCCTCCTCCGAGAACAATAACCAGGATCCATTCTTTGCAGTCCGGCTAGCAGCTCTTCTCGACAGAGTTCGTCTTTGGGGGATCTTCTTCCGGAGATGATGGAGAGTGAAACCCCACCAGCCTCTCCGCCTCATGGGGCGGGCGACCTCGAGGTGTCGTCACAGAGGAGTCCAGATTTGCCGAGGCCAGAAGCTAATACTTCTGCCGCCCTGAGCCCGGAGTGTTCTGCTCCCACAGGGGGTGATAAGAAGGGTCCGGCATAGTTCGGCGACCGGCTGGACATGCTGACAGACCTTCTGGAGCAAGCTGCTCTCTCAGAAGGTCACCGTTCATTAATGAGCTCAGTGCTTGAGAAGATTTCATCCGCCACAAGCGGGTTGAATGAAGCTTTTACGAGCCTACTCAAAGGCTTTGAGGTATGTAATGAAATACGTATTTTTTTGATTGTGGCACACGCGCTAGGTGTGCTCCGTATAGGTAGTAGCCCCTGAGACTCTGGTTGCCAGCCCTAGGCGGCAAATGGAGGATCATATTGTTAAGTAATGATCACACTGTATTCATGCGCAGGTGGCTAAGGGCCCGGCGGCCGACCGGTCCCTTGAAGTCGCCGAACTGAGGCGACAGATTGAAGTTGTGGATGCCGACATTACAATTGTGAACGAGCGGCTTAACGAGTCACAAAGTATGTGCTCTGCTTTCCTTATTTTTATAGGAAATATTTAAGAGGAGCATAATGTTAATGATATGCTTCGACTGCAGGCGGAGCTGCTGCCATGGAGGCCTTGAGGGCGGAGCTTTCCCTAGCCAAGGAGCAAGCCCAGGACAGCAATACGGCTGCCCTAAAGGCGGCCTAAGAGTTGAGAGCCGAACAGGCTGCTCATCGCCGAAGCAAAGATAAAATAGCCGAGGTGGCTGTGGAGCTGAAAACGCCGCCGGACGGTATGAGCTCCTTGAGAAAGAGAATCAGGCAAAGTCGGCTGACCTGAAGAAGGCCCTTGATGTGGCCAAGGAGACGCATTCTGAAATTAGGGATGCGCGGGAGGAGCTTCGACAGGCCGGAGAAATCGCGGCTGGAAGCCCCTACTTGTTGCGGATGAAGTTCTTAGACCCAAAGTACGCTCCTCTGGATCAGCGCTGGAGCCCTGCAGACGCGTATGCGGATCTGGCAAATAGTACGGCTGATGCGGCCAAGTTTTTCGAGGATCAACAAGATAGCAAAGTGGAAAGGTTGTTCTGGTCGCAATTCAGTGCTCCAACGCGCCCGTTGCCATTGAGTGAAAGTATGGCCGCTGTGGCCGAGCTCCATAGGTTGTCCGGTCTTGCGATGAGGTCTGTAATAGACCATCTATGGCCAAAGGGGCCGAAGCCGGACAATTATTTTGGTTTAGTGCAACAATTCCTTGGTGACGTATCATGAATCGATGCCATGAAGAGGTCGGCGTGCATAGAGGGTGCGCGTATGGCCCTTGCCCGTGTTAAAACATATTGGACAGATATGGAGGCCACCATCATTGCAACCCAGAATCCAGCGGGAAGCCAGGATCCAGTCGAGCACCACTTGGAGCAGGTAGCAGAAGTTGCTCATTTAATAGAGGCTCAGTGCTCGAAGAATGTCATGTTCGAGTGACAAATCGTTCCGTTGTAAAAACAATTGTATTTTAATTGTAGAGGCTATGTTTATACTTTCGCCTGAAAGTGTTATTGTGCCTCATGTGCGGCCGTTTGATGTATATATAACCTGAAAGTTAGCAGTCGTTGGCTTCAGCCCCCACGCAGACAATGTGGGGGTGTTCGCAAAAAGATGCGTAATCACACTTCATACAATGTCTTGGTCTGTTAAGGAGGTGATCGCATGTTGAACTAGGCAACCGGACTATATAGCTTTAACACTTTCACTTAGCCATAGGAGTTTGACGGTGGGGCTACTATGTAGCCCCTGGTACCTTCGCGCGCATCTAGATACGGGCGCGTGTGTACATGACCGGGGAATGGCCCTTCATTAATGTGGAGGAACCCTAAAGATTCCGATGAGTCCTTGAGTGGTTGACCAGTCTCTCGCTATATCATGACAGTCAATTTTCGGCTTTCTCTACTGAGGTGCTCATCCGGAATAACCAGGGCACAATCGCAGTAGTTCTCCTTTGGCCGCCTTAGCCGATAAAAACGGAACTTAAGGCAGCAAACCCAGGAGCCGGGCAAACCCAACATTTGACCAAAGACATGATTCAGAGCTGATGCATATAAGGCCAAACTCGCGACGCCGAACACTCCCGAGGGTATTCGGACTTTATAACATATACTGGGCGGAGTAACGCCCTTTATTATGAACCCTGTATTTCCAGGTACGTGCATTATTCTGTCATGGCGAAATGCCAAGAACGCCAGTATCCCCTGTGGGTATATTGAGTACCCATGGGATGTTAAGCAACAAGAGACGATAAAGAAGGTTTACACAGGGGCTTAATCTAAAGAGAAACCTTTCAGCGGGGCCCTCCTGCACGTCTGCGCCTTTGTCTCCGTTGTGCCGTGTCCTCGGAGGGTGTCGCACGAATGGTTTCTGTAAAAAGGGGAACTCATGTAAAAGAGTATGACATAGGCGTGCAAACAGTTAGTTATTATCAATGGATAGTAGAATTGTAAGACATTGGCATGTTAATAAGGTCAAGCCAAAAGGTGGGCTTTATTGAGTATCTGTAGCCCCTGATTTCCTCTATGGGATTACATGTATAGCACCCAGCTCAGGTTTATCTGGGCTGTTGCTCACGGTGGTGTGCCGGACTCGTCTAACCGTGTATGCGGTCTTAGCGACCGATCATGCGTTCTGATATTAGAGGCCGCTTAGTGTCCGGCTGCTAGAGCCGTCGCGTACTCTTCCGCACACAAGGAACACTCTGTATTTCTGTTAACGGTGATGACGCCACATGAACCGGGCATCTTGAGTTTAAGGTAGGCCTAGTGCGGTACTGCGTTGAAGCTGGAGAAGGCCGTTCTTCCGAGCAATGCATGATAACCACTGCGGAGGGGAGCGATGGTGAAGTGTAATTCTTCGCTTCTGAAGTTGTCTGGAGAACCGAATGTCACCTCTAAAATGAGGGAGCCCCTGCAGTGGGCCTCAATGCCTGGTATCACCCCTTCAAAGGTGGTGTTACTTTGGCTGATTCTGGATGGGTCTATCCCCATCCTACGGACAGTGTCCTGGTATATTAGATTGAAACTACTACCGCCGTCCATGAGGACAGAATGAGATGGTATCCGTCAATTATTGGGTCGAGCACCAAGGCAACCGATCCTCCGTGCCGCATACTAGTCGGGTAGTCCCTGTGATCAAAGGTGATCGGGTAGCGACCAGGGGTTAAGTTTGGGGGCGGCAGGCTCTACAGCGTATGCGTCTCTGAGCGCGCGTTTGCGCCTTCTCTTCGGTATGTGAGTCGCGTAGATCATGTTTACTGTTTTTACCTCTGGTGGGAATTTTTTCTATCCCCCAGTGTTCGGCTGGCGAGGCTCGTCCTCGTCTTCACTTGGTGTTTCCCTTCCCTTGTGTTCGGCATTTAACTTGACGGCCTGCTTGAAGACCCAACATTCTCTATGAGTGTGGTTCACAGGTTTTTTGGGGGTGCCATGAATTTGGCACAGTCTGTCCAGGACTTTGTTCAGGCCGGATGGTCCCTCCTTGCTGCCTTTAAATGGCTTCTTTTGTTGACCAGGTCGAGAGGCCCTGAATCCGGCATTGACCGTTGTGTTGTCTGGACTTTATTTTTGATGCTTGTTTTTATTACGCCGTGGCTTCCCGTTGCCATCCCTGATTTTGGATGTGCCCGGGTCGCTGGTGCCTCTACGGGCCAACCAGCTGTCTTCACCCGCGCAAAAGCGGGTCATAAGGCTTGTTAAGGCTGCCATTATCCTCGGCTTTTCTTGGCTGAGGTGTCTGGCGAGCCACTCATCCCGGATACTGTGCTTGAAGGCCGCTAGGGCTTCGGCATCCGGACAATCGACAATTTGATTCTTCTTAGTGAGGAATCTATTCCAAAGCTTGCGGGCGGACTCTCCAGGCTGTTGAATTATGTGACTTAAGTCGTCAGCATCTGGAGGTCGGACATAGGTTCCCTGAAAGTTGGCCCTGAAAGCGTCCTCAAGTTCCTCCCAGCTTCCGATGGAATTTTTGGGGAGGCTTTTCAACCAATGCCGAGCTGGTCCCTTCAACTTGAGGGGAAGGTATTTTATGGCGTGGAGGTCGTCTCCACGAGCCATGTGGATGTGAAGAATAAAATCCTCAATCCAGACCCCGGGGTCTGTTGTTCCGTCATATGCCTCTATGTTCACGGGTTTGAAACCCCGTGGAAATTCGTGGTCCAGTACCTCTTCGGTGAAGCACAGGGGGTGAGAAGCCCCTCTGTATCTGGACATGTTGTGGCATGCTGTCGACTGTTCTTGTGTTCGGTGCTGATTCCGAACTGGTATTCGATCAGTCTGATTGTTTTGGTGACCATAATCCTGCGCTGGAGCGTGTCCTCTAGATCCATAGATGGACCTCGTCGCGCCAGCCTTTTTGTCCAAGAACTCACGTAAATCCTATGCGGCGTCAGTAGTTGCTCTGTTGCGGTCATGAAGTGGTTTGTATGGCCTACTGGTCGTATTGTTCTTCGGACGAATGGCCTCATCGTCGAATTCTGGCAGCAGCTTGCGCTTCGGGTAGCTCTTTGTGTGGCGATCGTCGTCGTATTTTTCCTCAGTGTCTAGCACTTTATTCCATCTGCGGTTGAGCGTTTCCTGCGCGGCCTTGAGTCTTTGCTTCTGCTTCTTTAGACTTCTCGCAGTGGTCATAAGCCTTCTGTGGAGGTTATCTTGTTCCAAACGTTTTTCCGGGATGATGAATGCATCGTCGTCCGGAATGTGCTCCTCTCCAAGGGCAGGTTGATGAGTTAGTCCCTCGGGATCGCCGTGATCGGGCGTCTGCTCCGGGATGTGTTCGGCATGACCTGGTTCATCCTGCTCCATCGTTGAGTCCATATGGTCGTCGTTGCCTTTGGAGTTGACTCGTGTGTCGATCTTTCTAGCGCTGTTATCGCTGTTTTTACTGTGGCTGGACTTAGAGTGGCGTCTGTGTCGTTGTTTTGGCTTTTGTCCGGGGGTTTTATCCTCCGTCTTGTCGCCATCGTCCTCCTTAGGCGTGTCCACCATGTATATATCATATGATGAGGTGGTTGTCCAGCACCCTGTGGGCGGTGGTTCCGAATCGTCCCATGTGCCGACGTCCATACCGTCGGTGTCATCGGAGTTGAAGTCAAGCATGTCTGTTACGTCATCGACAGTGGCTATGAAGTGGGTGGTGGGTGGGCAACGAATTTCTTCGTCGCATTCTTCCCCCTCGAGCCGAACATAGTTCGGCCAAGAGTCTCCTGACAAAGAGAGAGACCTTAATGAATTCAGCATGTCGCTGAAGGGCGAGTGCTGGAAGATATCCGCAGCGGTGAACTCCATTACCGGAGCCCAACCAGATTCGGCGGGCTCGGGGGCGCGCGGTCTGGAACCTACAGTCGGACACAAGTACGGGGTCCAGTGACACAGACTTCCTTGGGGGTGGAGTCTGTGTTCGGCTCTACCACCGACGAGTATGCGGCCTCCGGGGCGGGGTCCACCCACCCGTCCTCGGACGACGCGATCTACCCCGGATTTAGGTCCGGAGCTCCTGCAGGTGCGATATCATGAGTGTTATCTGACAGCAGGTCTAAGCCGTGCTCGTCATGATTGTTCGGCTCTCCTGGCATAGGCATGAATCCGTCGAAGATCAAGTCTCCACGGATATCGACCGAGTAGTTTAAGTTTCCGAACCTGACCTGATGGCCAGGGGCATAGCTATCGATCTGCTCCAGATGGACCAGCGAATTGGCCCGCTGTACGAAGCCGCCAAACACGAAGATCTGTCCGGGGAGAAAAGTCTCACCCTGGACCGCGTTATAGTTGATGATTGAAGGAGCCATCAAGCCTTGAAGGTGACGACATAGAGGAACTCTCATTGAAAGCACCAATGTCGGTGTCAAAACCGGCGGATCTCGGGTAGGGGGTCCCGATCTATGCGTCTAAGGCTAATGGTAACAGGAGGCAAGGGACACGATGTTTTACCCAGGTTCGAGCCCTCTCGATGGAGGTAAAACCCTACTTCCTGCTTGATTGATCTTGATGATATGAGTATTACAAGAGTTGATCTACCACGAGATCGTAGAGGCTAAACCCTAGAAGCTAGCCTATGATGATTATGATTATGATTGCCCTCCTATGGACTAAACCCTCCGGTTTATATAGACACCGGAGGGGGCTAGGGTTTACATAGAGTCGGTTACAAAGAAGGAGATCTAACACCCAGATCGCCAAGCTTGTCTTCCACACAAAGGAGAGTCCCATCCGGACACGGGACGAAGTCTTGAGTCTTGTATCTTCACGGTCCAACAGTCCAACCAAAGTATATAGTCCGGCTGTCCAGATACCCCCTAATCCAGGACTCCCTCAGCAGGGGCACCCCAAAGGCACAACATTGTCTTAGCCGTGTGCGACGCCCTCCTCCAGCATTTACTCCTCCGATAGTATCATCGTAGTGCTTAGGTGAAGCCCTACGTGGATCACATCGTCAACACCGTCATCACACCATCGTGCTGAAGAAACTCTCCCTCGACCCTTTGCTGGATCAAGAGTTCGAGGGACGTCATCGAGCTGAACGTGTGCTGAACTCGGAGGTGACATACATTCGGTGCTAGATCAGTTGACCGTGAAGACGTTCGACTACATCAACCATGTTAACATAATGCTTCCGCTTTTGGTCTACGAGGGTACGTGGACACACTCTCCCCCTCTCGTTGCTATGCATCTCCTAGATATATCTTGTGTGATCGTAGGAAATTTTTTGAAATTGCATGCTACATTACCTAACATGTTGGGGAACGTAGTAATTTCAAAAAAATTCCTACGCACACGCAAGATCATGGTGATGCAAAGCAACGAGAGGGGAGAGTGTTGTCCATGTACCCTCGTAGACCGAAAGTGGAAGTGTTAGAACAACACGGTCGATGTAGTCGTACATCTTCACGGCCCGACCGATCAAGCACCGAAAGCACGACACCTCCGAGTTCTAGCACACGTTCAGCTCGATGACGTCCCTTGAACTCCGATCCAACCGAGTGTCGAGGGAGAGTTCCGTCAACACGACGGCGTGGTTTCGATGATGATGTTCTACCGTTGCAGGGCTTCGCCTAAGCACCGCTACAATATTATCGAGGAGGACTATGGTGGAGGGGGGCACCGCACATGGCTAAGAGATCAATGATCTGTTATTGTCTAGGGTTCCCCCCTGCCCCCGTATATAAAGGAGCAACGGGGGAGGGGGTGGCCGGCCAGGGAGGAAACGCACCATGGGGAGTCCTACTCCCACCGGGAATAGGACTCCCTCCTTTCCTTGTTGGACTAGGAGAAAGGGGAAAGAGGAGGGAGAGAGAGGAAGGAAGGGGGGCGCCGCCCCCCTCTCCTTGTCTTATTCGGACTTGGGGGGAGGGGCGCGCGGCCCTGCCCTGGCTGCCTCTCCTCTTCTCCACTAAGGCCCACTATGGCCCATTAAGCCCCTGGGGGTTCCGGTAACCCCTCAATACTCCGGTAAAATCCCGATTTCACCCGGAACACTTCCGATATCCAAATATAGGCTTCCAATATATCAATCTTCATGTCTCGACCATTTTGAGACTCCTTGTCATGTCCGTGATCACATCCGGGACTCCTAACAGCCTCCGGTACATCAAAACTCATAAACTCATAATATAACCGTCATTGAAACTTTAAGCGTGCGGACCCTACGGGTTCGAGAACTATGTAGACATGACCGAGACACGTCTCCGGTCAATAACCAATAGCGGAACCTGGATGCTCATATTGGCTCATACATATTCTACGAAGATCTTTATTGGTCAAACTGCATAACAACATACGTTGTTCCCTTTGTCATCGGTATGTTACTTGCCCGAGATTCGATCATCGGTATCTCAATACCTAGTTCAATCTCGTTACCGGCAAGTCTCTTTACTCGTTATGTAATGCATCATTCCGTAACTTTAGTTACTTTGCTTGCAAGGCTTATAGTGATGTGCATTACCGAGAGGGCCCAGAGATACCTCTCCGACAATCGGAGTGACAAAACCTAATCTCGAAATACGCCAACTCAACATGTACCTTTGGAGACACCTGTAGAGCTCCTTTATAATCACCCAGTTACGTTGTGACGTTTGGTAGCACACAAAGTGTTCCCCCGATAAACGGGAGTTGCATAATCTCATAGTTGTAGGAACATGTATAAGTCATGAAGAAAGCAATAGCAACATACTAAATGATCAACTGCTAATGATCTCGTTAATCAAATGACAACTCATGTCTATGGTTAGGAAACATAACCATCTTTGATTAATGAGCTAGTCAAGTAGAGGCATACTAGTGACATAATGTTTGTCTATGTATTCACACATGTATTATG
The DNA here is from genome assembly GCA_963921465.1 of Triticum timopheevii. NCBI lineage: Eukaryota > Viridiplantae > Streptophyta > Magnoliopsida > Poales > Poaceae > Triticum > Triticum timopheevii. The sequence continues at coordinate 503,376,385 of OY997272.1, forward strand.
TTTCCGGTCAATACAATTCTAGCATGAATAATAAACATTTATCATGATATAAGGAAATAAATAATAACTTTATTATTGCCTTTAGGGAATATTTCCTTCAGTCTCCCACTTGCACTAGAGTCAATAATCTAGATTACACAGTAATGATTCTAACATCCATGGAGCCTTGGTGCTGATCATGTTTTGCTCGTAGAAGAGTCTTAGTCAACGGGTCTACAACATTCAGATCCGTATGTATCTTGCAAATCTCTATATCTCCCACCTAGTCTTGGTCCTAGATGGAATTGAAGCGTCTCTTGATGTGCTTGGTCCTCTTGTGAAATCTAGATTCCTTTGCCAAGGCAATTGTACAAGTATTGTCACAGAAGATCTTCATTGGTCCCGATGCACTAGGTATGACACCTAGATCGGATATGAACTCCTTCATCCAGACTCCTTCATTTGCTGCTTCCGAAGCAGCTACGTACTCCGCTTCGCATGTAGATCCCGCCACGATGCTTTGTTTAGAACTGCACCAACTTACAGCTCCACCGTTCAATATAAACACGTATCCGGTTTGCGATTTAGAATTGTCCGAATCAGTGTCAAAGCTTGCATCGACGTAACCATTTGCGACTAGCTCTTTGTCACCTCCATAAACGAGAAACATATCCTTAGTCCTTTTCAGGTATTTCAGGATAATCTTGACCGTTGTCCAGTGATCCACTCCTGGATTACTTTGGTACCTTCCTACTAAACTTATTGCTAAGCATACATCAGGTCTGGTACACAACATTGCATACATGATAGAGCCTATGGCTGAAGCATAGGGAACATCTTTCATTTTCTCTCTATCTTCTGTTGTGGTCGGGCATTGAGTCTGACTCAACTTCACAACTTGTAATACAGGCAAGAACCCTTTCTTTGCTTGATCCATTTTGAACTTTTTCAAAACCTTATCAAGGTATGTGCTTTGTGAAAGTCCAATTAAGCGTCTTGATCTATCTCTATAGATCTTGATGCCCAATACATAAGCGGCTTCACCGAGGTCTTTCATTGAAAAACTTTTATTCAAGTATCCTTTTATGCTATCCAGAAATTCTATATCATTTCCAATTAACAATATGTCGTCTACATATAAAATCAGAAATGCTACAGAGCTCCCACTCACTTTCTCGTAATTACAGGCTTCTCCAAAAGTCTGTATAAAACCATATGCTTTGATCACACTATCAAAGAGTTTATTCAAACTCCGAGAGGCTTGCACCAGTCCATAAATGGATCGCTGGAGCTTGCACACTTTGTTAGTACATTTTGGATCGATAAAACCTTCTGGTTGCATCATATACAACTCTTCTTCCAGAAATCCATTCAAGAATGCAGTTTTGACATCCATTTGCCATATTTCATAATCATAAAATGCGGCAATTGCTGACATGATTCGGACAGACTTAAGCATCGCTACGGGTGAGAAAGTCTCATCGTAGTCAACCCCTTGAACTTGTCGAAAGCCTTTCGCAACAAGTCGAGCTTTGTAGACAGTAACATTACCATCAGCGTCAGTCTTCTTCTTGAAAATCTATTTATTTTCGATGGCTTGCCGATCATCAGGAAAGTACAACAAAGTCCATACTTTGTTCTCATACATGGATCCCATCTCAAATTTCATGGCATCAAGCCATGTTGTGGAATCTGGGCTCATCATCGCTTCCTCATAGTTCGTTGGTTCGCCATGGTCAAGTAACATGACTTCCAGAATAGGATTACAGTACCACTATGGAGCGGATCTTACTCTGGTTGACCTATGAGGTTCTGTAGTAACTTGATCTGAAGTTTCATGATCAATATCATTAGCTTCCTCACTGATTGGTGTAGTTGTCACAGGAACTGGTTTCTGTGATGAACTATTTTCCAATAAGGGAGCAGGTACAGTTACCTCATCAAGTTCTACTTTCCTCCCACTCACTTCATTCGAGAGAAACTCCTTCTCTAGAAAGGATCCGAATTTAGCAACAAAAGTCTTGCCTTCAGATCTGTGATAGAAGGTGTACCCAATAGTCTCTTTGGGGTATCCTATGAAGACACATTTCTTTGATTTGGGTTCGAGCTTATCTGGTTGAAGTTTCTTCACGTAAACATCGCAGCCCCAAACTTTAAGAAACAACAACTTTGGTTTCTTGCCAAACCATAGTTCATAAGGCATCATCTCGACAGATTTTGATGGTGCCCTATTTAACGTGAATGTGGTCGTCTCTAAAGCATAACCCCAAAATGATAGCGGTAAATCAGTAAGAGACATCATAGATCATACCATATCTAGTAAAGTACGATTACGAAGTTCGGACACACCATTACGTTGTGGTGTTTCGGGTGGCGTGAGTTGCGAAACTATTCCGCATTGTTTCAAATGTAAACCAAACTCGTAACTCAAATATTCTCCTCCACGATCAGATCACAGAAACTTTATGTCTTGTTACGATGATTTTCCACTTCACTCTGAAATTCTTTGAACTTTTCAAATGTTTCAGACTTGTGTTTCATTAAGTAGATATACCCATATCTGATCAAATCATCTGTGAAGCTGAGAAAATAACGATACCCGCTGCGAGCCTCAATATTCATTGGACAACACATATCAGTATGTATGATTTCCAACAGATCGGTTGCTCGCTCCATAGTTCCGGAGAAAGGCGTTTTAGTCATCTTGCCCATGAGGCATGGTTCGCAAGTACCAAGTGATTCATAAACAGGTGATTCCAGAAGTCCATCAGTATGGAGTTTCTGCATGCGCTTTACACTAATATGACCCGAACGGTAGTGCCACAAATAAGTTGCACTATCATTATCAACTCTTCATCTTTTGGTTTCAACATTATGAATATGTGTATCACTATTATCAAGATTTAGTAAAAATAGACCACTCTTCAAGGGTGCATGACCATAAAAGATATTACTCATATAAGTAGAACAACCATTATTCTCTGATTTAATTGAATAACCCTCTTGCATCAAACAAGATCCAGATATAATGTTCATGCTCAACGCTGGCACCAAATAACAATTATTTAGGTCTAAAACTAATCCCGAAGGTAGATGTAGAGGTAGCGTGCTGACCGCGATCACATCGACTTTGGAACCATTTCCCACGCGCATCGTCACCTCGTCCTTAGCCAATCTTCGCTTAATCCGTAGTCCCTATTTCGAGTTGCAAATATTAGCAACAGAACCAGTATCAAATACCCAGGTGCTACTGCGAGCATTAGTAAGGTACACATCAATAACATGTAATTGTTCACCTTGCCATCCTTCTTATCCACCAAATACTTGGGGCAGTTCTGCTTCCAATTACCAGTCTGCTTGCAGTAGAAGCACTCAGTCTCAGGCTTAGGTCCAGATTTGGGTTTCTTCTCTTGAGCAGCAACTTGTTTGCTGTTCTTCTTGAAGTTCCCTTTCTTCTTCCCTTTACCCTTTTTCTTGGAACTGGTGGTCTTATTGACCATCAACACTTGATGCTCCTTTTTGATTTCTACCTCCGCAACCTTTAGCATTGCGAAGAGCTCGAGAATAGTCTTGTCCATCCCTTGCATATTATAGTTCATCACGAAGCTCTTGTAGCTTGGTGGCAGTGATTGAAGAATTCTGTCAATGACACTATTATCAGGAAGATTAACTCCCAGTTGAATCAAGTGATTATTATACCCAGACATTTTGAGTATATGTTCACTGACAGAACTATTCTCTTCCATCTTTCAGCTATAGAACTTATTGGAGACTTCATATCTCTCAATCCGGGCATTTCTTGAAATATTAACTTCAACTCCTGGAACATCTCATATGCTCCATAACGTTCAGAACATCGTTGAAGTCCCGGTTCTAATCCGTAAAGCATGGCACACTGAACTACCGAGTAGTCATCAGCTTTGCTCTGCCAGACGTTCTTAACATCGTCAGTTGCATCTGTAGCAGGCATGGCACCCAGCGGTGCTTCCGGGATGTAATTCTTCTGTGCAGCAATGAGGATAATCCTCAAGTTACGGACCCAGCCCGTGTAATTGCTACCATCATCTTTCAACTTAGCTTTCTCAAGGAACGCATTAAAATTCAACGGAACAAGAACACGAGGCATCTATCTACAACAAACATAGACAAGCAAAATACTATCAGGTACTAAGTTCATGATAAATTTAAGTTCAATTTAATCATATTACTTAAGAACTCCCACTTAGATAGACATCCCTCTAATCATCTAAGTGATCACGTGATCCAAATCAACTAAACCATGTCCGATCATCACGTGAGATGGAGTAGATTTCAATGGTGAACATCACTATGTTGATCATATCTACTATATAATTCACGCTCAACCTTTTGGTCTCAGTGTTCCGAGGCCATATCTGTATATGCTAGGCTCGTCAAGTTTAACCTGAGTATTCCACGTGTGCAACTGTTTTGCACCCGTTGTATTTGAACGTAGAGCCTATCACACCCGATCATCACGTGGTGTCTCAGCACGAAGAACTTTCACAACAGTGCATACTCAGGGAGAACACTTATGCCTTGAAATTTAGTGAGAGATCATCTTATAATGCTACCATCAATCAAAGCAAAATAAGATGCATAAAGGATAAACATCACATGCAATCAATATAAGTGATATAATATGGCCATCATCATCTTGTGCTTGTGATCTCCATCTCCGAAACACCGTCATGATCACCATCGTCACTGGCGCGACACCTTGATCTCCATTGTAGCATCATTGTTGTTTTGCCACCTATTGCTTCTACGACTATCGCTACCGCTTAGTGATAAAGTAAAGCAATTACATGGCGTTTGCATTGCATACAATAAAGCGACAACCATATGGCTCCTGCCAGTTGCCGATAACTCAGTTACAAAACATGATCATCTCATACAATAAAATATAGCATCACGTCTTGACCATATCACATCACAACATGCCCTGCAAAAACAAGTTAAACATCCTCTACTTTGTAGTTGCAAATTTTACGTGGCTGCTATGGGCTGAGCAAGAACCGTTCTTACCTACGCATCAAAATCAGAACGATAGTTCGTCAAGTTAGTGTTGTTTTAACCTTCTCAAGGACCGGGCATAGCCACACTCGGTTCAACTAAAGTTGGAGAAACTGACACCCGCCAGCCACCTATGTGCAAAGCACGTTGGTAGAACCAGTCTCGCGTCAGCGTACGTGTAATGTTGGTCCGGGCCGCTTCATCCAACAATACCGTCGAACCAAAGTATGACATGCTGGTAAGCTGTATGACTTGTATCACCCACAACTCACGTGTTTTCTACTCGTGCATATAACATCTACGCATAAAACCAGGCTCTGATACCACTGTTGGGGAACGTAGTAATTTCAAAAAAATTCCTACACACACGCAAGATCATGGTGATGCATAGCAACGAGAGGGGAGAGTGTTGTCCATGTACCCTCGTAGACCGAAAGCGGAAGCGTTAGAACAACGCGGTTGATGTAATCGTACATCTTCACGGTCCGACCGATCAAGCACCGAAAGCACGGCACCTCCGAGTTCTAGCACACGTTTAGCTCGATGACGTCCCTCGAACTCTGATCCAGCCGAGTGTCGAGGGAGAGTTCCGTCAGCACGACGTCGTGGTGACGATGATGATGTTCTACCATCGCAGGGCTTCGCCTAAGCACCGCTACAATATTATCGAGGAGGACTATGGTGGAAGGGGGCACCGCACACGGCTAAGAGATCAATGATCTGTTGTTGTCTATGGTGCCCCCCTGCCCCTGTATATAAAGGAGCAAGGGGGAGGGGGCGGCCCACTAGGGAGGAGGCGCGCCATGGGGAGCCCTACTCCCACCGGGAGTAGGACTCCCTCCTTTCCTTGTTGGACTAGGAGAAGGGGGGAAAGAGGAGGGAGAGAGAGGAAGGAAGGGGGGGCGCTGCCCCCCTCTCCTTATCCTATTTGGACTAGGGGGGGGGGACGCGCGGCCCTGCCCTAGCCGCCTCTCCTCTTCTCCACTAAGGCCCACTATGGCCCATTAAGCCCTCGGGGGGTTCCGGTAACCCCTCGGTACTCCGGTAAAATCCTGATTTCACCCGGAGCACTTCCGATATCCAAATATAGGCATCCAATATATCAATCTTCATGTCTCGACCATTTCGAGACTCCTCGTCTTGTCCGTGATCACATCCGGGACTCTGAGCAGCCTTCGGTACATCAAAACTCATAAACTCATAATATAACCGTCATTGAAACTTTAAGCATGCGAACCCTACGGATTCAAGAACTATGTAGACATGACCGAGACACGTCTCCAGTTAATAACCAATAGCGGAACCTGGATGCTCATATTGGCTCCTACATATTCTACGAAGATCTTTATCGGTCAAGCCTCATAACAACATATGTTATTCCCTTTGTCATCGGTATGTTACTTGCCCGAGATTCGATCGTCGGTATCTCAATACCTAGTTCAATCTCATTACCGGCAAGTCTCTTTACTCGTTATGTAATGCATCATTGTGTAACTAACTCATTAGTTACTTTGCTTGCAAGGCTTATAGTGATGTGCATTACCCAGAGGGCCCAGCGATACCTCTCCAACAATCGGAGTGACAAAACATAATCTCGAAATACGCCAACTCAACATGTACCTTTGAAGACACCTGTAGAGCTCCTTTATAATCACCCAGTTATGTTGTGACGTTTGGTAGCACACAAAGTGTTCCTCCGGTAAACGAGAGTTGCATAATCTCATAGTTGTAGGAACATGTATAAGTCATGAAGAAAGCAATAGCAACATACTAAACGATCAACTGCTAAGCTAACGGAATGGGTAAAGTCAATCACATCATTCTCCTAATGATGTGATCCCGTTAATCAAATGACAACTCATGTCTATGGTTAGGAAACATAACCATCTTTGATTAATGAGCTTGTCAAGTAGAGGCATACTAGTGACATAATGTTTGTCTATGTATTCACACATGTATTATGTTTCCGGTCAATACAATTCTAGCATGAATAATAAAAATTTATCATGATATATGGAAATAAATAATAACTTTGTTATTGCCTTTAGGGAATATTTCCTTCAGTCTCCCACTTGCACTAGAGTCAATATCTAGATTACACAGTAATGATTCTAACACCCATCGAGCCTTGGTGTTGATCATGTTTTGCTCGTAGAAGAGGCTTAGTCAACGGGTCTACAACATTCAGATCCATATGTATCTTGCAAATCTCTAGGTCTCCCACCTGGACTTGGTCCTGGATGGAATTGAAGCGTCTCTTGATGTGCTTGGTCCTCTTGTGAAATCTAGATTCCTTTGCCAAGGCAATTGTACCAGTATTGTCACAGAAGATCTTCATTGGTCCCGATGCACTAGGTATGACACCTAGATCGGATATGAACTCCTTCATCCAGACTCCTTCATTTGCTGCTTCCGAAGTAGCTATGTACTCCGCTTCGCATGTAGATCCTGCCACGACGCTTTGTTTAGAACTGCACCAACTTATAGCTCCACCGTTCAATATAAACACGTATCCGGTTTGTGATTTAGAATTGTCCGAATCAGTGTCAAAGCTTGCATCGACGTAACCATTTGCGACTAGCTCTTTGTCACCTCCATAAACGAGAAACATATCCTTAGTCCTTTTCAGGTATTTCAGGATAATCTTGACCGTTGTCCAGTGATCCACTCCTGGATTACTTTGGTACCTTCCTGCTAAACTTATTGCTAAGCATACATCAGGTCTGGTACACAACATTGCATACATGATAGAGCCTATGGCTGAAGCATAGGGAACATCTTTCATTTTCTCTCTATCTTCTGCTGTGGTCGGGCATTGAGTCTGACTCAACTTCACACCTTGTAATACAGGCAAAACCCTTTCTTTGCTTGATCCATTTTGAACTTTTTCAAAACCTTATCAAGGTATGTGCTTTGTGAAAGTCCAATTAAGCGTGTTGATCTATCTCTATAGATCTTGATGCCCAATATATAAGCAGCTTCACCGAGGTCTTTCATTGAAAAACTTTTATTCAAGTATCCTTTTATGCTATCCAGAAATTCTATATCATTTCCAATTAACAATATGTCGTCTACATATAAAATCAGAAATGCTACAGAGCTCCCACTCACTTTCTTGTAATTACAAGCTTCTCCAAAAGTCTGTATAAAACCATATACTTTGATCACACTATCAAAGCGTGTATTCCAACTCCGAGAGGCTTGCACCAGTCCATAAATGGATCGCTGGAGCTTGCACACTTTGTTAGTACATTTTGGATCGACAAAACCTTCTGGTTGCATCATATACAACTCTTCTTCCAGAAATCCATTCAGGAATGCACTTTTGACATCCATTTGCCATATTTCATAATCATAAAATGCGGCAATTGCTAACATGATTCGGACAGACTTAAGCATCGCTACAGGTGAGAAAGTATCATCGTAGTCAACCCCTTGAACTTGTCGAAAGCCTTTCGGAACAAGTCGAGCTTTGTAGACAGTAACATTACCATCAGCGTCAGTCTTCTTCTTGAAAATCCATTTATTTTCGATGGCTTGCCGATCATTGAGAAAGTCAAACAAAGTCCATACTTTGTTCTCATACATGGATCCCATCTCAGATTTCATGGCATCAAGCCATTTTGCGGAATCTGGCTCATCATCGCTTCCTCATAGTTCGTTGGTTCGCCATTGTCAAGTAACATGACTTCCAAAATAGGATTACAATACCACTATGGAGCGGATCTTACTCTGGTTGACCTACGAGGTTCTGTAGTAACTTGATCTGAAGTTTCATGATCAATATCATTAGCTTCCTCACTGATTGGAGTAGTTGTCACGGGAACTGGTTTCTGTGATGAACTATTTTCCAATAAGGGAGCAGGTACAGTTACCTCATCAAGTTCTACTTTCCTCCCACTCACTTCATTCGAGAGAAACTCCTCTAGAAAGGATCCGAATTTAGCAACAAAAGTCTTGCCTTCAGATCTATGATAGAAGGTGCATCCAATAGTCTCTTTGGGGTATCCTATGAAGACACATTTCTCTGATTTGGGTTCGAGCTTATCTGGTTGAAGTTTCTTCACATAAGCATCGCAGCCCAAAACTTTAAGAAACAACAACTTTGGTTTCTTGCCAAACATAGTTCATAAGGCGTCATCTCGACAGATTTTGATGGTGCCCTATTTAACGTGAATGTGGTCATCTCTAAAGCATAACCCCAAAATGATAGCGGTAAATCAGTAAGAGACATCATAGATCGTACCATATCTAGTAAAGTACGATTACGACGTTCGGACACACCATTACGTTGTGGTGTTCCGGGTGGCGTGAGTTGCGAAACTATTCCGCATTGTTTCAAATGTAAACCAAACTCGTAACTCAAATATTCTCCTTCACGATCAGATCACAGAAACTTTATTTCTTGTTATGATGATTTTTTCCACTTCACTCTGAAATTCTTTGAACTTTTCAAATGTTTCAGACTTGTGTTTCATTAAGTAGATATACCCATATCTGCTCAAATCATCTGTGAAGGTGAGAAAATAACGATACCTGCCGCGAGCCTCAATATTCATTGGACCACACACATCAGTATGTATGATTTCCAACAAATCAGTTGCTCGCTCCATAGTTCCGGAGAACGGCGTTTTAGTCATCTTGCCCATGAGGCATGGTTCGCAAGTACCAAGTGATTCATAATCAAGTGATTCCAGAAGTCCATCAGTATGGAGTTTCTGCATGGGCTTTACACCAATATGACACAAACGGCAGTGCCACAAAGAAGTTGCACTATCATTATCAACTCTGCAGCTTTTGGTTTCAACATTATGAATATGTGTATCACTATTATCGAGATTTAGTAAAAATAGACCACTCTTCAAGGGTGCATGACCATAAAAGATATTACTCATATAAATAGAACAACCATTATTCTCTGATTTAAATGAATAACCGTCTTGCATGAAACCAGATCCAGATATAATGTTCATGCTCAACGCTGGCACCAAATAACAATTATTTAGGTCTAAAACTAATCCCGAAGGTAGATGTAGAGGTAGCATGCCGACCGCGATCACATCGACTTTGGAACCATTTCCCACGCGCATCGTCACCTCGTTCTTACCCAATCTTCGCTTAATCTGTAGTCCCTATTTCGAGTTGCAAATATTAGCAACAAAACCAGTATCAAATACCCAGGTGCTACTGCGAGCATTAGTAAGGTACACATCAATAACATGTAATTGTTCACCTTGCCATCCTTCTTATCCGCCAAATACTTGGGGCAGTTCCGCTTCCAATGACCAATCTACTTGCAGTAGAAGCACTCAGTCTCAGGCTTAGGTCTAGATTTGGGTTTCTTCTCTTGAGCAGCAACTTGTTTGCTGTTCTTCTTGAAGTTCCCTTTCTTCTTCCCTTTACCCTTTTTCTTGAAACTGGTGGTCTTATTGACCATCAACACTTGATGCTCCTTTTTGATTTCTACCTCCGCAACCTTTAGCATTGCGAAGAGCTCGGGAATAGTCTTGTCCATCCCTTGCATATTATAGTTCATCACGAAGCTCTTGTCCATCTCTTGTGACATATTATAGTTCATCATGAACTGCTAAGCTAACGGAATGGGTCAAATCAATCACATCATTCTCCTAATGATGTGATCCCGTTAATCAAATGACAACTCATGTATATGGTTAGGAAACATAACCATCTTTGATTAATGAGCTAGTCAAGTAGATGAATACTAGTGACATAATGTTTGTCTATGTATTCACACATGTATTATGTTTCCGGTCAATACAATTCTAGCATGAATAATAAACATTTATCATGATATATGGAAATAAATAATACCTTTATTATTGCCTCTAGGGCATATTTCCTTCACAACGATAGCATCATAGCCAGGTCTATGCGTAGAGTATATGCACGAGTAGAACACAAAGAGTTGTGGGAGATGATCATCATAGTGCTTACCACCAATGTCTTATTTTGATTCGGCGGTATTGTTGGATGAAGCGGCCCGGACCAACCTTACATGACCGCGTTCATGAGACTGGTTCCACTGACAGATATGCAACTAGTTTTGCATAAAGGTGGTTGGCGGGTGTCTGTTTATCCAACTTTAGTTGAATCGAATTTGACTGTGGCCAGTCCTTGTGAAGGTTAAAACAGCAAACTTGATAACTCACCCTTGTGGTTTTTGTGTCGTATGTTTGTACGGTTCATGCTAGCAGCCCGTAGCAGCCACGTAAAACTTGCAACAAACAAAGTAGAGGACGTCTAACTTGTTTTTGCAGGGCATGTTGTGATGTGATATGGTCAAGACATGATGTGATATAAAGATTGTTGTATGAGATCATCATGTTTTGTAGAAGTTACCGGCAACTGGCAGGAGCCATATGGTTGTCGCTTTATTATATGAAATACAAGTGCTATGTAATTGCTTTACTTTATCACTAAGCGGTAGTGATAGTCATAGAAGCAATGGTTGGAAAGACGACCACGACACTACGATGGAGATCAAGGTGTCAAGCCGGTGACGATGGAGATCATGGCGTTGCTTCGGTGATGGAGATCATGAGCACAAGATGATCATGGCCACATCATGTCACATATTTTGATTGCATGTGATGTTTATCTTTTATGCATCTAATTTTGCTTAGTACGGTGGTAGCATTATAAGATGATCCCTCACTAAATTTCAAGGTATAAGTGTTCTCCTCGAGTATGCACCGTTGCAAAAGTTCTTCGTGTTGAGACACCACGTGATGATTGGGTGTGATAAGCTCTACGTACAAATACAACGGGTGCAAGCCAGATTTGCACACGCGGAATACTCAGGTTAAACTTGACGAGCCTAGCATATACAGATATGGTATCGGAACACTTGAGACTGAAAGGTCGAATGTGAATCATATAGTAGATATGATCAACATAGTGATGTTCACCATTGAAGACTATTCCATCTCACGTGATGACCGGACATGGTTTAGTTGATTTGGATCACGTATCATTTAGATGACTAGAGGGATGTCTATCTAAGTGGGAGTTCTTAAGTAATATGATTAACTAAACTTTAATTTATCATGAACTTAGTCCTGATAGTATTTGCAAATTATGTTGTAGATCAATAGCTCGTGTTGTAGCTTCCCTATATTTTTTGATATGTTCCTAGAGAATACTAAGTTGAAAGATGATAGTAGCAATGATGTGGATGGGGTCCGTGATCTGAGGTTTATCCTCATTGTCGGAGAAAAGAATTATGTCCTTGATGCACCGCTAGGTGACAGACCTATTGCAGGAGCAGATGCAGATGTTATGAACGTTTGGCTAGCTCAATATAATGACTACTTGATAGTTCAGTGCACCATGCTTTATGTCTTAGAACCGGGACTTCAAAAGCATTTTGAATGCCACATAGCAAATGAGATGTTCCAAGAGCTGAAATTGGTATTTCAGACTCATGCCCGTGTCGAGAGGTATGAGACCTCTGACAAGTACTTAGCCTAAAATATGGAGGAGAATAGCTCAGCTAGTGAACATGTGCTCAGAATGTCTGGGTACTACAATCGCTTGAATCAAGTGGGAGTTAATCTTCCAGATAAGATAGTGATTGACAGAGTTCACTAGTCACCATCACCAAGTTACTGGAACTTCGTGATGAACTATAATATGCAAGGGATGACAAAAGCAATTCTCGAGCTCTTTGTGATGCTGAAATCGATGAAGGTAGAAATCAAGAAAAAGCATCAAGTGTTGATGATTAAACAAGATCACTAGTTTCAAGAAAAGGGCAAAGGGAAAGAAAGGGAACTTCAAGAAGAATGGCAAGCAAGTTGTCACACCCATGAATAAGCCCAAAGTTGGACCTAAGCTTGAAACTGAGTGCTTCTACTGCAAAGGAAATGGTCACTGGAAGTAGAACTACCCCAAATATTTGGCGGATAAGAAGGATGGCAAAGTGAACAAAGGTACATTTGATATACATGTTATTTATGTGTACCTTACTAGTGCTCATAGTAGCCCCTGGGTATTTGATACCTGTTCGGTTGCTAAGATTAGTAACTCGAAACAGGAGTTGCAGAATAAATAGAGACTAGTTGAGGGTGAAGTGATGATGTGTGTTGGAAGTGGTTCCAAGATTGATATGATCATCATCGCACACTCCCTATACTTTCGGGATTAGTGCTGAACCTAAAAAAATGTTATTCGGTGTTTGCGTTGAGCATGAATATGATTAGATCATGTTTATTGCAATACGGTTATTCATTTAAGACAGAGAATAATTGTTATTCTGTTTACATGAATAAAACCTTCATGGTCATACACCCATGTTAATGGTTTATTGAATCTCGATTGTAGTGATACACATATTCATAATATTGATGCCAAAAGATGCAAAGTTGATAATGATAGTGCAACATATTAGTGGCACTGCCATTTGGGTCATATCGGTGTAAAGTGCATGAAGAAACTCTATAAAGATGGACTTTTGGAATCACTTGATTATGAATCATTTGATACTTGCAAACCTGCCTTATGGGCAAGATGACTAAAACTCTGTTCTCCAGAATAATGGAATGAGCTAATGACTTACTGAAAATAATACATACTGATGTATGCGGTCCGATGAGTGTTGAAGCTCGTGGCGGGTATCGTTATTTTCTGACCTTCACAGATGATTTGAGCAGATATGGGTACATCTACTTAATGAAACACAAGTCTGAAACATTTGAAAAGTTCAAAGAATTTTAGAGTGAAGTGGAGAATCATCGTAACAAGAAAATAAAGTTTCTATGATCTGATCGTGGAGGAGAATATTTGAGTTATGATTTTGGCCTTCATTTAAAATAATGTGGAATAGTTTCACATCTCACGCCACCTGGAACACCACGGCGTAATGGTGTGTCCGAACATCGTAACCACACGTTATTAGATATGGTGCAATCTATGATGTCTCTTACTGATTTACCACTATTGTTTTGGGATTATGCATTGAAACAGCTACATTCACTTTAAATAGGGCACCATCAAAATCCGTTGAGACGACGCCTTATGGACTGTGGTTTGGCCAGAAACCAAAGTTGTCATTTCTTAAAGTTTGGTGATGCGATGCTTATGTGAAAAAGCTTCAACCTGATAATCTTGAACCCAAATCGGAGAAATGTGTCTTCATAGGATACCCAAAGGAAACTTTTGGGTACGTCTTCATAGCATACCAAAAGTTGGGGGGGGGGGGCGCGAATCCTACTAGGTTTGGAGTCCTAGTAGGACTCCCCCTCCATGGCACTCCCCTTGGTGGCCGGACTCCTCCCCCCTCCTTTATATACGGGGGCAGGGGGCACCCCAAAGGCACAACATTGTCTTAGCCATATGCGGTTCCCCCTCCACCGTTTACTCCTCCGATAGTACCATCATAGTGCTTAGGAAAAGCCCTGCGCGAATCACATCATCAGCACCGTCATCACGCCATCGTGCTGACAAAACTCTCCCTCGACCCTCTACTGGATCAGGAGTTCGAGGGACGTCATTGAGCTGAATGTGTGCTCACTCGGAGGTGCCGTACGTTTGGTGCTAAATCAGTTGGATCATGAAGACGTTCGACTACATCAACCTTGTTAACATAACACTTCTGCTTTCGGTCTACGAGGGTACGTGGACGCACTCTCCCCCTCTCGTTGCTATGCATCTCCTAGATAGATCTTGTGTGATCATAGGATTTTTTTGAAATTGCATGCTAAGTTCCCCAACATGTTCCCTCTCTTGGAGCATAAGCCCATATCTTTTGCTGGGGGTGCCTGGGACCCCTTCCGGTGACCCGATAAGTACCCGATACCCCTCGAAACACTTCCGGTGTCCGAATACCACCATCCTATATATCAATCTTTACCTCTTGACCATTTTGAGACTCCTCGTCATGTCTGTGATCTCATCCGGGACTCCGAACAGCAACTAGTCACCAAATCACATAACTCATATAATATTATATCGTCAATGAACGTTAAGCGTGCGGACCCTATGGGTTCAAGAACTATGTAGACATGACCGAGACACCTCTCCGGTCAATAACTAATAGGGGAACCTAGATACCCATATTGGCTCCTACATATTCTACGAAGATCTTTATCGGTTGAACTGTTATGACAATATACGTAATTCCCTTTGTCCATCAGTATGTTACTTGCCTGAGATTCGATCATCGGTATCTTTATACCTAGTTCAATATCATTACCGGCAAGTCTATTTCCTTGTTTCGTAATACATCACCTCGTGACCAACTCCTTAGTCATTTGCTTGCAAGCTTATGATGTGTATTACCGAGAGGGCCCAGAGATACCTCTCTGATACATGGAATGACAAATCCTAATCTCGATCTATACCAACTCAACAAACACCTTCGGAGATACCTATAGAGCATCTTTACGATCACCTAGTTATGTTGTGACGTTTGATAGCACACAAGGTATTCCTCCGGCATCCGGGAGTTGCATAATCTCATAGTCGAAGGAATATGTATTTGACATGAAGAAAGCAATAGCAATAATACTGAACGATCATTATGCTAAGCTAACGGATGGGTCTTGTCCATAACATCAGTCTCCTAATGATGTGATCCCATTATCAAATGACAACTCATGTACATGGTTAGGAAACATTAACTATCTTTGATCAATGAACTAGTCTAGTATAGGCTTACTAGGGACACGATATTTGTTTATGTATTCACACATGTATTTAAGTTTCCGATCAATACAATTCTAGCATGAATAATAAACCTTTATCATGAATAAGGAAATATAAAATAAAAACTTTGTTATTGCCAGTAGGGCATATTTCCTTCAGTCTCCCACTTACACTAGAGTCAATAATCTAGTTCACATCGCCATGTGATTTAACACCAATAATTCACATCGTCATGTGATTAACACCCATAGTTCACATCGCCATGTGACCAACACCCAAAGGGTTTACTAGAGTCAATAATCTAGTTCACATCGCCATGTTATTAACACCCAAAGAGTACTAAGGTGTCATCATGTTTTGCTTGTGTGAGAAGTTTAGTCAACAGGTCTGTCACATTCAGATTCGTATGTATATTTGCAAATTTCTATGTCTACAATGCTCTGTATGGTCCAACTCTAGCTAATTGCGCCCACTATCAATATGTATCCAGATTGAGACTCGAAGTCATCCGAATTGGTGTCAAAACTTGCATTGGCGTAACCCTTTACGATGAACTCTTTATCACATCCATAACCGAGAAATATTTCCTTAGTCCTCTTAGGTAACTAAGGATAAATTTTTGACCGTTGTCCAGTGTCCACTCCTCGATCACTATTGTACCCCCTTGCCAAACTCATGGCAAGGTACATAATCGGTCTGGTACACAACATGACATACTTTATAGAACCTATGGCTGAGGCATAGGGAATGACTTTCATTCTCTCTCTATCTTTTGTCATGGTCAGGTTTTGAGTCTTACTCAACTTCATACCTTGCAACACATACACGAACCCTTTCTTTGACTGACCCATTTTTGAACTTTTTCAAAACTTTGTCAAGGTATGTGCTTTGTGAAAGTCTTATTAAGCGTTTCGATCTATTCTTATAGATCTTCATGGTCAATATAAAGTATCTTCACCAAGGTCTTGCATTGAAAAAACTCTTTTTGAAGTATCCATTTATGCTATCCAAAAATTCTATATCATTTCCAATCAACAATATGTCATCCACATATAACATCAGAAATGCTACAAAACACCTACTCACTTTCTTGTAAATACAGACTTCACCGTAACTCTGTGTAAAACCATACGCTTTGATCACCTCATCAAAGCGTATATTCCAACTCCGAGATGCTTGCACCAGTCCATAGATGGATCGCTGGAGCTTCACACTTTGTTAGCACCTTTAGGATTGACAAAACGTTCTGGTTGCATCATATTCAATTCTTGTTTGAGATATCCATTAAGGAATGCAGTTTTGACATCCTTTTGCCAGATTTCATAATCATAAAATGTGGCAATTTCTAACATGATTCGGACGAACTTATGCATCGCTACGAGTGAGAAAGTCTCATCATAGTCAACTCCTTGAACTTGTCGAAAACCTTTTGCGACAAGTTGAGCTTTATAGATAGTAACATTACCATCAGTGTCAGTCTTCTAGAGCCATTTATTGTCTATGGCTTGTCGATCATCGGGCAAGTCCACCAAAGTCCGCACTTTGTTCTCATACATGGATCCTATCTCAAATTTCATGGCCTCAAGCCATCTGTCGGAATTTGGGCTCATCATAGCTTCTTCATAGTTCGTAGGTTCACCATGATCTAATAACATGACTTCTAAGACAGTATTACCGTACCAATCTGGTGTGGAACGTGCTTTGTTCGGCCTACGAAGTCCAGTAGTAACTTGATCCAAAGTTTCATGATCATCATCATTAGCTTTATCTCTAGTTGGTGTAGGCATCACGGGAACGGATTTTCTCTGATGTGCTACTCTTTAATTCGAGAGAAGGTACAATTACCTCATCAAGTTCTACTTTCCTCCCACTCACTTCTTTTGAGAGAAACTCCTTCTCTAGAAAGGACCCATTCTTAGCAACAAAGATCTTGCCTTTGGATCTCTGGTAGAAGGTGTATCCAATAGTTTCTTTAGGGTATCCTATGAAGACGCACCTCTCCGATTTAGGTTTGAGCTTATCAGGCTGAAGCCTTTTGATATAAGCATCGCATCCCCAGACTTTAAGAAATGATAGCTTAGGTTTCTTGCCAAAACACAGTTCATACGGTGTCGTCTCAATGGATTTAGACGGTGCCCTATTTAACGTGAATGCGGCTGTCTCTAATGCATAACCCCAAAACAATAGTGGTAAAAGAGATATCATAGATCATACCATATCTAATAAAGTATGGTTACGACATTTGGACGCACCATTATGTTGTGGTGTTCCAGGTGACGTGAGTTATGAAACAATTCCACATTGTTTTAGATGAAGGTCAAACTGATAACTCAAATATTCGTCTCCGCGATTAGATCGTATAAACTTTATTTTCTTGGTACAATGATTCTCCACTTCACTCTGAAATTCTTTGAACTTTTCAAATGTTTCAGACTTGTGTTTCATTAAATAGATATACCCATACCTACTCAAATCATCTGTGAAGGTTAGAAAGTAACGATACTCGCCGCGTGCTTCAACACTCATCGAACCGCATGCATCGGTATGTATTTATTTCCAATAAGTCATTAGCTCGCTCCATTTCTCCGGAGAACGGAGTTTTAGTCGTCTTGCCTATGAGACATGGTTCTCAAGAATCAAATGATTCATAATCAAGTGATTCCAAAAGTCCATCTGCATGGAGTTTCTTCGTACGCTTTACACCAATATGACCTAAACAGTAGTGCCATAAGTATGTTGCACTATCATTATCAATGTTGCATATTTTGGCATCAATATATGAATATGTGTATCACTACGACCGAGATTCAGTAAACCATTTACATTGGGTGTAAGACCATAGAAGGTTTTATTCATGTAAGCAGGACAACAATTATTCTCTAACTTAAATGAATAACCGTATTCCAATAAACATGATCTAATCATATTCTTGCTAAATGCAAACATCAAATACATTTATTTAGGTTCAACACTAATCCCGGAGGTAGAGGGACTGTGCGATGGTGATCGTATCAACCTTGGAATCACTTCTAACACACATCGTCACCTCGCCCTTAACTAGTCTATGTTTATTCTGCAACTCCTGTTTTGAGTTACTAATCTTAGCAACTGAATCGGTATCAAATACCCAGGGGCTACTACGAACACTAGTAAGGTGCACATAAATAACATGTATATCAAATATACCTTTGTTCACTTTGCCATCCTTCTTATCCACCAAGTATTTGGGGCAGTTCCACTTCCTTTTTTTTAGTCTGGCAGTTCCACTTCCAGTGACCATTTCCTTTGGAGTAGAAGCACTCAGTTTCAGGCTTGGGTCCATCTTTGGGCTACTTCATGGGAGCGACAACTTGCTTGCCATTCTTCTTGATTTCCCTTTTATTTCCCTTGCCCTTTTTCTTGAAACTAGTGGTCTTATTAACCATCAACGCTTTGATGCTCTTTCTTTGATTTCTACCTCTGCTAATTTCAACATCGCGAAGAGCTCGGGAATTGTTTTCGTTATCCCTTGCATATTATAGTTCATCATGAAGTTCTAGTAGCTTGGTGATAGTGACTAGAGAACTCTATCAATCACTGTCTTATCTGGAAGATTAACTCCCACTTGATTCAAGCGATTGCAGTACTTAGACATTCCGAGTACATGCTTACTGGCTGAGCTATTCTCATCCATCTTGTAGGCAAAGTACTTGTCAGAGGTCTCATACCTTTCAACACGAGCATAAGTCTGAAATACCAATTTCAGCTCTTGGAACATCTCATATGCTTCCTGGCGTTCAAAACATTTTGAAGTCCTGGTTCTAAGCCACATGGTGCACTAAACTATTAAGTAGTCATCATATCGAGCTTACCAAATGTTCATAACGTCTGCATTTGCTCCTGCAATAGGCTTGTCACCTAGCGGTGCATCAAGGACATAATTCTTCAGTGCAGCAATGAGGATAATCCTCAGATCACGGACCCAGTCCGCATCATCTTTCAACTTAGTTTTCTCTGGGAACATATCAAAAATAGGGGAGCTATATCGTGAGCTATTGATCTACAACATAGATATGTAAAAACTTTTAATACTAAGTTCATGATAAATTTAAGTTTAATTAATCAAATTACTAATGAACTCCCACTTAAATTGACATCCCTCAAGTTATCTAAGTGATGCGTGATCCAAATCAACTAACCCATGTCCGATCATCACGTGGGATGGGGTAGTCATCAATGGTGAACATCTCTATGTTGATCATATCTACTATATGATTCACGTTCGACCTTTCGGTCTCCAGTGTTCCGAGGCCATGTCTACACATGCTAGGCTTGTCAAGTTTAACCCAAGTATTCTGCATGTGTAAAACTGGCTTACACTCATTGTATGTGAACATAGAGTCTATAACACCTGATCATCATCACGTGGTTTCTCGAAATGATGAACTGTAGCAAGGGTGCATACTCTGGGAGAACACTTTTACCTTGAAATTTAGTGAAGGGATCATCTTATAATGCTACCGTCGTTCTAAGAAAAATAAGATGCATATAATATAAACACCACATGCAATCAAAATATGTGACACATGATCTCCATTGTCACCGGCTCGACACCTTGATCTCCATAGTTGTGTCGTGGTCGTCTCGCGAACTATTGTTTCTACAAATATTGCTACTGATAGCAATAAAGTAAAGCAATTACATAGCATTTGCATTTCATACAATAAAGAGACAACCATAAGGCTCCTATTGGTTGCCGATAAATTTACAAAACATGATCATCTCATACAACAACGTATATCACATCATGTCTTGACCATATCACAACACAACATGCCCTGCAAAAACAAGTTAGACGTCCTCTACTTTGTTGTTGCAAGTTTTACGTGGCTGCTATGGGCTTCTAGCAAGAACCATTCTTACCTACGGCAAAAACCACAACGGTGATTCATCAAGTTTGCTGTTTTAACCTTCTTCAAGGATCGGCCGCAGTCAAATTCGATTCAACTAAAGTAGGAGAAACAGACACCCGCCAGCCACCTTTATACAAAACAAGTTGCATGTGTATCGGTGGAACTGGTCTCATGTACATGGACACGTCAGGTTGGTCCGGGCCGCTTCATCCCACAATATCGCCGAATCAAAATAGACGTTGGTGGTAAGAAGTTGACTATCACCGCCCATAACTCTTTGTGTTCTACTCGTGCATATCATCTACGCATAGACCTGACTCTGATACCACTATTGGGAAATGTTGCATAGAAAATTAAAAAAATTATGTGCACACGCAAGATCTATCAAGGAGATGTTGCTACCTCTTGAGCATGCATTGGTTTTTCCCTTGAAGAGGAAAGGGTGATGCGGCAAAGTAGTGTAAGTATTTCCCTCAGTTTTTGAGAACCAAGGTATCAATCCAGTAGGAGGCTCCTCAAAAGTCCCTCGTACCTACACAAACAAACAAGAACCTCGCAACCAACGCGATAAAGGGGTTGTCAATCCCTTTACGGTAACTTGCGAAAGTGAGATCTGATAGAGATAATAAGATAAGATAAATATTTTTGGTATTTTTATGATATAGATTGGAAAGTAAAAGATGCAAATAAAAGTAGATTGAAAGCTTATATGATAAAAGATAGACCCGGGGGCCATATGTTTCACTAGTGGCTTCTCTCAAGATAGCATAAGTATTACGGTGGGTGAACAAATTACTGTCGAGCAATTGATAGAAATTGCATAGTTATGAGATTATCTAGGCATGATCATGTATATAGGCATCACGTCCGTGACAAGTAGATCGAAACGATTCTGCATCTACTACTATTACTCCACACATCAACCGACTCCTGCCTGCATCTAGAGTATTAAGTTCATGAAGAACAAAGTAACGCATTAAGAAAGATGACATGATGTAGAGGGATAAACTCATGCAATATGATATAAACCCCATCTTTTTATCCTCGATGGCAACAATACAATACGTGCCTTGCTACCCCTGCTGTCACTGGGAAAGGACACTGCAAGATTGAACCCAAAGCTAAGCACTTCTCCTATTGCAAGAAAGATCAATCTAGTAGGCCAAACCAAACTGATAATTCGAAGAGACTTGCAAAGATAACCAATCACACATAAAAGAATTCAGAGAAGATTCAATTATTTCTCATAGATAAACTTGATCATAAACCCACAATTCATCGGATCTCGACAAACATACTGCAAAAAGAGTTACATTGAATAGATCTCCAAGAAGATCGAGGAGAACATTGTATTGAGATTCAAAGAGAGAGAAGAAGCCATCTAGCTACTAACTATGGACTCGAAGGTCTATGGTAAACTACTCACAACTCATCGGAGAGGCCTTGGAGATGATGTAGAGGCCCTCCATGGTCGATTCCCCTTCGTCGGAGCGTCGGCGAAGGCTCCAAGATGGGATCTCGCGAATACAGAAGGTTGCGATGGTGGAAATAGTTTTTCGTGGTGCTCCTGGATGTTTTCGGGGTACGTAGATATATATAGGAGGAAGAAGTATGTCGGTGGAGCCACGAGGGGCCCACGAGGCAGGAGGGCGCGCCCACCCCCTTAGGGCGTGCCGGCCACCCTCGTGGCCGCCTCGGCTGCTTCTTGACATCCACTCCAAGTCTCCTGGATTGCGTTTGTTCCAAAAAGATCGCTCCCGAAGGTTTCATTCCGTTTGGACTCCATTTGATATTCCTTTTCTTCGAAACACTGAAATAGGCACAAGAAAAACAGCAATTTGGGTTGGGCCTCCGGTTAGTAGGTTAGTCCCAAAAATGATATAAAAGTGTAAAGTAAAGCCCATAAACATCCAAAACAGGTAATATAATAGCATGGAATAATCAAAAATTATAGATACGTTGGAGACGTATCAGATGCATAGCAACGAGAGGGGGGAGAGTGTGTCTATGTACCCTCATAGACCGTAAGAGGAAGAGTTTAGAAACGTGTTAATGTAGTCGAACTTCTTCGCGCTCCAACTGATCAAGTACCGAACGTACGGCACCTCCGCGTTCTGCACACTTCAGCTTGGTGACGTCCTCCGCCTTCTTGATCCAGGAAGAAGGCGAGGTAGTAGATGACTTCCGGCAGCACGACGGCATGGTGACGGTGATGGTTAAGTTATCTCCGCAGGGCTTCACCAAAGCACTATGAAAATATGACCGGGGGTGTAAACGGTGGAGGGGGCACTGCACACGGCTAGGCAATTGTCTCGTCTATGCTAGGAGCCCCCTTCCCACATATATATAGGTGGGAGGGCGGGAGGAGCAGCCATAGGAGGCGCCCAAGTAGGAGGAATCCTACTTGGAGCCCCTCCCAAGCCGCGCCCCCCTGCCATATATAACCAAGGGGGAAGGAAAGAGGAGGGGGAGAGGGAAGGAAGGGGGAGTCCTACTCCGCACTTTCCTTTCCCTTCCCCTCTTTGCTTCTCCTCCTAGGCTGGCCTGCTATGGGGGGCGCACCAGCCCCTTGTGGCTGGTGCGTTCCCTCTCTTGGCCCATAAAGCCCAAATCTTTTGCGAGGGGTGCCCGGAACCCCTTCCGGTGACCCGATAAGTACTCAGTACCCCCCGAAACTCTTCCGGTATCCGAATACCATCGTCTTATATATCAACCTTTACCTCTCGACCATTTCGAGACACCTCGTCATGTACGTGATCTCATCCGGGACTCTAAACAACATTCGGTCACCAAATCACATAAGTCATACAATACTATATCGTCAACGAGCGTTAAGCGTGCAGACCCTATGGGTTCGAGAACTATGTATACATGACCGAGACACCTCTTCGGTCAATCACCAATAGCGCAACCTGGATGCCCATATTGGCTCCTACATATTCTACGAAGATCTTTATCGATCGACCTGTTATGACAACATACGTAATTCCCTTTGTCCATCGGTATGTTACTTGCCCGAGATTCGATCGTCGGTATCTTTATACCTAGTTCAATATCGTTACTGGCAAGTCTCTTTACTCGTTCCATAATACGTCACCTCGCGACCAACTTCTCAGTCATTTGTTTGCAAGCTTATGATGTGTATTACCGAGAGGGTCCAGAGATACCTCTCCAACATTCGGAGTGATAAATCCTAATCTCGATATATGCCAACTCAACAAACACCTTCAGAGATACCTGTAGAGCATCTTTATGATCACCCATTTACGTTGTAACATTTGATAGGACACAAGGTATTCCTCCGATATCCGGGAGTTGCATAATCTCATAGTCGAAGGAATATGTATTCGACATGAAGAAAGCAATAGCAATAAACTGAACAATCATTATGCTAAGCTAACGGATGGGTCTTGTCCATCACATAATTCTCCTAATGATGTGATCCTGTTATCAAATGACAACTCATGTCCATGGTTAGGAAACCTTAACCATCTTTGATCAACGAGCTAATCTTGTAGAGGCTTACTAGGGACACGGTATTTTTTATGTATTCACACATGTATTTAAGTTTCCGATCAGTACAATTCTAGCATGAATAATAAACCTTTATATGAATAAGGAAATATAAAATAACAACTTTATTATTGCCTCTAGGGCATATTTCCTTCAGTCGTCGCCGCGGTCCTCAACCCTAACGTAGCCATGGGTCTCAAACTCCTAGCGGACCTTATGTTGGTGCTACATGAGCTTTAGCTCGGCCTCACGGAAGAAGTCGCACGATTCATTCCAGGCGGCGCTGTCGAAGTCGCCCACGTCATCCTCGAGGCCGAATCTGCGAGACCTGTCCACCACGTAGTCCCAGGATAGGATATAGTTGATCTCCTCCTATGGCATCACGAAGAAGATCTTCTCGGAGCCGACATCATCAACTGCGTTAGCACCATGATTTTCCTCCTCTGTTACGACTGCCGCTAATGCCGCATCAAAAGACTCCCCCCCCCCTCTCCGAATGGTCGGCCAATGACTCCCCCGACATGCTTTTAGTAGCGGACAGCTTATCTTCCTGGGACAAAGACAAACCATTCTTCATCGGGAGATTCTGGCCGGTCACCGCCTCCTGTGCGGCCATACTACTCGTGAACGGAACCCCTCCTTGCCCCGCGGGAGATCGGGTCAGACTAGTCATATTGGGTAGTAACTTAGGCTAGTAACATGCATATGTTACTAGTCTGTGTTAGTACCTCTATAGTGGGGAGTAACATATGTGTGGTGTCATGCAACACTTCTTTTATTAGGCTATAGACTCATCTTGTCTTGGTATATGTGATGTTACAGTAACTAGCTATGTCACCACATGCATCTCTTTCCTCATTAGTTACTTGCCACATCATGTGTTTTGCCTAGAGATGTGTGATGTTACCACATATGTTACTCCCACTGTGGGTAGTCTCAAATGGTGGCCGGCTGGGCTCTCCATGCCACTCGATTTGGGATTTCAAATTTTGAACCCTGGGTTACGATTTGGGGGACCAAACGGTCGTCTTGTCTCATATAGAGAGGCGCACCCCCTTTGCTATCTGGATCAAACCAAAACCCTTCCTTTCTGATCGAACGCTCTAGACTCGAGTCCAAACCGGATTGTGAGTCCCAGTGTCGCGCGGAATATCAAGCGAAGATTGTTCTTTTTTTTGCAACGAAAATCGAAGATTAGTTTATCTAGGAGCAACTCCAACATATCCTTAATCCGTAAAAAGACACCTTAATAGCCACATAAAATAAAATTCCATACTGGTGTACCAGCGGGTTGGCCCATATTCTTCCAGTTTTGATTATCTGTGAATCTTTTTCAACTTCAATTTTTTTAAAAAAAATCATGAGTTTTTTTCAAACCTGTGAACTTTTTTAAAAATTTACTAACTTTCTAGTGAACTTTTTTTCAAATTTCATTATTTTTTCAAAATCTATGAACTTTTTGGTATTTTTCAACTTTTTAGTGAATTTCGTATTCAAAATCGGCAAACTTTTTCAAAACCGTTTTTTTTCAAAATTGTTGAACATTTTTCAAATTCATTATTTTTAATCTGCAAAAAAATCAAAATTAATAAAAAAAATTCAAAACCGCATTTTTTTCAAAACCACCATGAGCTTTTTAAAATTTGCAATTTTTTGATTTTGTAAATGTTTTCAAAACCATATATTTTTGAATCTATTCCCTTTTTGTCAGTTTTTTCTTTTTCGAAAGTCAACGGTCTAATGGTCAACCATGACCGAGCTTCTGGGCGAGCGATCATGTCGCCATGATGTTGGGCCGTTCCATAAATGGGGCGGCGTGGGCGCTGGTTCTCAAAGTCGAGTACATATACCAGAGACACCTACTAGTTAGATGTGAAAACAAGTCCAAATTACATGTTAACTTGTGAGTCTCAAGCTGTAGCAGAATCAAATTTGTCGAGCCTCGTTCTGTAATTGATATCTGGACAGCTTGTGTGAGAGCTTATATAACTTTTGACTAAATATCTCAAATGACGCACCGTTTGTTTTGCGTGAAGGTTGACTTGAGAGGCCTCCTTATCCATCCCCTTAAACATACTTGATCCTTCTAGAATTAATTTGGTTTAGGTGGGAATTTGCAGCGGGAAGTTTGATATGGCATTCCTTAAAAAATAGGCATTGAAAGATTTTCAACATAGATGATTGTTTCACCCATATATTCCTTTGGATGTTCCAGTGGTTTAACTTTTGTGCTAGCAACCTCACTCGTATACTAGCACCACTATACTCGTACACTAGCACACAACGACAAATGTATACTCCCTCGTTTTTTACTAGTGTAAAAAATGTTCTATATTATATAATGGACGGAGGGAGTACCAAACAAGCTAGTGGGTTGCGCAGGTGAGTGATAATTGGTCGATCCAACAGGATGGCGAGAACACTTTAGCTACATTTCAGTCAGCTAACTTTTTATTTTGTGGTCAGTCAATTTTCTATTCGTTTGATCCTGCTTTGTAATCTGTGATGATTTAATTTTTTTGCATGTTTCGTTCTGTTGTTGGGCTGGGCTGCCAGGAATTGATTGACGCATTGTTTTGGTCAGTCGAATCAATACTGGGCTGATTTCTTTGTCTTGGTTGCGCTCGTTTAATTCTGGCTTGCATATTTTCTTTTTCCTTTTTTTCTTTCCTTTATTGGTTATAATTTTGTTTTTGAGGGATTTTGGCTGGGTGTAATTATATACATACAATTACTATATAATATGTGCCAAAATTTCATGACTATGTGATTATTTTTGCATATTACGAGAAATGCAATTTCGGTGCAAAGTTGTGCGTAAATTTTTGTTATAAATTTTATTTCCCTTAAAGAAAATACCAACACCACTAACTCATTTTTCAACAAAAATCATTATTTTGATATTGTTTTAGTCTTTATTTCATTTTCATTCTACTTTAAGGTTAATACCAATGCCACTATTCATGTGTTCTTAGATTACTTTTTTTTTGCAAAAGTTCCACTTTTATATGATTTCTTGCATATAGTAAAGAAGCGCAATTTTTATGTATATTTAGTGCAAATTTTGTCAATGTTTGTTATCGATTATTTTTCCATTTTTTTGTTTTTAAATGGTAATACCAATGCCGCTCATTCATTCTTCCTAAGGAAATTTAATTCTTTGTTTTATGGGTATTTTTACTTCATTTTTTTGTATTTTGTTTCTATGGATTTTTCTTTTTCTTTTTTCTTTTCTTTATTGGTTATTTTTTGCTTTTTGTGGGTTTTTTGCTGAGTATAATTATATACAAACAAATATTATATAATATGTGCCAAAATTTAATGATTATATGATTATTTCTACATATTACGACAACGTGCAATTTCAGTGCAAAGTTGTGCGTAAGTCTTTTCACTCTTTCTTAGAAAACTTTATTATTTTGATTTATAGTTTTTTCCTAAAAGGGTAATACCAGTGCCACGAATTCATTCTTTCATAGAAAACTTTTTTTATTTTTTATTTTGTTTTAGTTTACACTATTATATATATATTCTTACATATTATAAAAAATCAATTTTTGTGTGAGTTGTCTACAAATTTTTTCATTTTCTTTCTTTTTGAACGGTAATGCCAATTCCAATAATTTGTGCAAATTTAATTCGTTTCTCCTTTAAAAAGTTCTTTTAGTTTCATAGTACTTTTACTACTCCCTCCGTTCCTTGATATAAGGTGTATAGATTTTTGAGAAAAAATCCGAAATATAAGGTGCATTGAGTTGCACCTCTCCTTTGAATATATTTTTTAGGAATTTGATTACATTTTCTTATATCAGGCAAGCTCCTCTATTTACTCATGTCAATTAGTCGGGTGTAATCTCACCCAAAACTTGTGAAATTTTTCCTTCATGTGCATTCTTTAATTTCCGTACCAAAAACTATACACCCTATATCTAGGAATGGAGGGAGTATTAATTATGCTCCATCCGCACAACTCAAAAGCTAATGATGAGTGACTGTGGTGCACGTGTGTGTATGCATGTGGGCGTGTCTGCATGTTTATGTGTTCGTGGTGACTACATGTACGTGCTCTTCCGTCACAGCCTAGCATAGTTTTGGTCGCCAAAACCAATGGTTTTCGTACGTGCTTTGAGATGAATATGTGGCCATGTGGGGCTACAAGGTGGTTTACAAAAAAAAGTGATTGGCCCTGAAATAAAATTTTGTCGACTGGGCTATAGCCAGTTGATTTTGTGACCGTCCCATTCTACTTTGACATTTGTCTTGTTTTTTTCATGTCATTTTTGTGGTGAGTTGGGCTGCGTGGAATTGATTGACCCCTATTTTGGGTCAGTCGAATTGCTTCTTAGGCTCGTTTTTGCTCTTTTGGGTTGCATTTTTCTTTTTTTCTCTTTCCTTTATTGTTATTTCTTGTTTTTGTGGGTTTTTGGCTGAGGGTAATTGTTGGGGAACGTTGCAGAAAACAAAAATTTTCCTACGGTTTCACCAAGATCCATCTATGAGTTCATCTAGCAACGAGTCATTAGATGCATCTACGTACCTTGTAGATCGCGAGCGGAAGCGTTCAAAGAACGGGGATGATGTAGTCGAACACGACGTGATCCAAATCACCGGAGATCCTAGCACCGAACGGATGGCACCTCCGCGTTCAACACACGTACGGAACAGCCACGTCTCCTCCTTCTTGATCCAGCAAGGGGGGAGGAGAGGTTGAGGGAGATGGCACCAGCAGCAACACGACGGCGTGGTGTTGATGGAGCTGCAGTACTCCGGGCAGGGCTTCGCCAAGCGCTATGGAGGAGGAGGAGGTGTTGGAGAGGGAGAAGGAGGCAACCAAAGGCCAAGGTGTGAAGTCCCTCCTTTCCCCCACTATATATAGGAGGGCCAAGGGGGGTGGCCGGCCCTAGGAGATCCAATCTCCTAGGGGGCGGCGGCCAAGGGGGGTTTCCCTCCCCCCCAAGGCACCTAGGAGGTGCCTTCCCCTCCTAGGACTCTTCCCCTTTCAAACCCTAGGCGCATGGGCCTATGTGGGGCTGGTGCCCTTGGCCCATGTAGGCCAAGGCGCACCCCCTACAGCCCATGTGGCCCCCCGGGACAGGTGGACCCACCCGGTGGACCCCCGGGACCCTTCCGGTGGTCCCGGTACAATACCGATAACTCCGAAACTTGTCCCGATGCCCGAAACAGGACTTCCCATATATAAATCTTTACCTCCGGACCATTCCAGAACTCCTCGTGACGTCCGGGATCTCATCCGGGACTCCGAACAACATTTGGGTTACTGCATATACATATCCCTACAACCCTAGCGTAACCGAACCTTAAGTGTGTAGACCCTACGGGTTCGAGAGACATGTAGACATGACCGAGATCGCTCTCCGGTCAATAACCAACAGCGGGATCTGGATACCCATGTTGGCTCCCACATGCTGCACGATGATCTCATCGGATGAACCACGATGTCGAGGATTTAATCAACCCCGTATGCAATTCCCTTTGTCAATCGATATGTTACTTGCCCGAGATTCGATCGTCGGTATCCCAATACCTCGTTCAATCTCGTTACCGGCAAGTCACTTTACTCGTACCGTAATGCATGATCCCGTGACCAGACACTTGGTCACTTTGAGCTCATTATGATGATGCATTACCGAGTGGGCCCAGTGATATCTCTCCATCATACGGAGTGACAAATCCCAGTCTCGATCCGTGTCAACCCAACAGACACTTTCGGAGATACCTGTAATGCACCTTTATAGTCACCCAGTTACGTTGTGACGTTTGATACACCCAAAGCACTCCTACGGTATCCGGGAGTTACGCGATCTCATGGTCAAAGGAAAAGATACTTGACATTAGAAAAGCTCTAGCAAACGAACTACATGATCTCATGCTATGCTTAAGATTGGGTCTTGTCCATCACACCATTATCCTAATGATGTGATCCCGTTATCAATGACATCCAATGTCCATAGCCAGGAAACCATGACTATCTATTGATCAACGAGCTAGTCAACTAGAGGCTTACTAGGGACATGTTGGTGTCTGTTATTCACACATGTATTACGATTTCCGGATAATACAATTATAGCATGAATAAAGACAATTATCATGAACAAAGAAATATAATAATAATGCTTTTATTATTGCCTCTAGGGCATATTTCCAACAGTCTCCCACTTGCACTAGAGTCAATAATCTAGTTACATTGTGATGAATCGAACACCCATGGAATTCTGGTGTTGATCATGTTTTGCTCTAGGGAGAGGTTTAGTCAACGGATCCGCTACATTCAGGTCTGTATGTATTTTACAAATCTCTATGTCTTCATCTTGAACATTTTCACGAATGGAGTTGAAGCGACGCTTGATGTGCCTTGTCTTCTTGTGAAACCTGGGCTCCTTGGCAAGTGCAATAGCTCCAGTGTTGTCACAGAAGAGCTTGATCGGCCCCGACGCATTGGGTATGACTCCTAGGTCGGTGATGAACTCCTTCACCCATATTGCTTCATGTGCTGCCTCCGAGGCTGCCATGTACTCCGCTTCACATGTAGATCCTGCCACGACGCTCTGCTTGCAACTGCACCAGCTTACTGCCCCACCATTCAAAATATACACGTATCCGGTCTGTGACTTAGAGTCATCTAAATCTGTGTCGAAGCTAACGTCGACGTAACCCTTTACGACGAGCTCTTTGTCACCTCCATAAACGAGAAACATTTCCTTAGTCCTTTTCAGGTACTTCAGGATATTCTTGACCGCTGTCCAGTGTTCCTTGCCGGGATTACTTTGGTACCTTCCTACCAAACTTACGGCAAGGTTTACATCAGGTCTGGTACACAGCATGGCATACATAATAGAACCTATGGCTGAGGCATAGGGGATGACACTCATCTCTTCTATATCTTCTGCCGTGGTCGGACATTGAGCTGAGCTCAATTTCACATCTTGCAAAACAGGCAAGAACCCTTTCTTGGACTGATCCATTTTGAACTTCTTCAAAATCTTATCAAGATATGTGCTTTGTGAAAGACCTATGAGGCGTCTCGATCTATCCCTATAGATCTTGATGCCTAATATATAAGCAGCTTCTCCAAGGTCCTTCATTGAAAAACTCTTATTCAAGTAGGCCTTAATGCTGTCCAAAAGTTCTATATCATTTCCCATCAAAAGTATGTCATCTACATATAGTATGAGAAATGCTATAGAGCTCCCACTCACTTTCTTGTAAACACAGGCTTCTCCATAAGTCTGTGAGAACCCAAACGCTTTGATCATCTCATCAAAACGAATGTTCCAACTCCGAGATGCTTGCACCAGCCCATAAATCGAGTGTTGGAGCCTGCACACCTTGTCAGCATTCTTAGGATCGACAAAACCTTCCGGCTGCATCATATACAATTCTTCCTTAAGGAAACCATTAAGGAATGCCGTTTTGACGTCCATTTGCCAAATTTCATAATCATAAAATGCGGCAATTGCTAACATGATTCGGACGGACTTCAGCTTCGCTACCGGTGAGAAAGTCTCATCGTAGTCAACCCCTTGAACTTGTCGATAACCCTTAGCGACAAGCCGAGCTTTATAGATGGTCACATTACCATCCGTGTCTGTCTTCTTCTTAAAGATCCATTTATTTTCTATGGCTCGCCGTTTTACGGGCAAGTCAGTCAAAGTCCATACTTCGTTTTTCATACATGGATCCTATCTCGGATTTCATGGCTTCTAGCCATTTGTCGGAATCCGGGCCCGCCATCGCTTCTTCATAGTTCGAAGGTTCACTGTTGTCTAACAACATGATTTCCAAGACAGGGTTGCCGTACCACTCTGGTGCGGAACGTGTCCTTGTGGACCTTCGAATTTCAGTAGGAGCTTGATCAGAAGTATCTTGATCATCATCATTAACTTCCTCTCTAGTCGGTGCAGGCACCTCAGGAACATTTTCTTGAGTTGCGCCATTTTCCGGTTCAAGAGGTAATACTTCATCAAGCTCTACTTTCCTCCCACTTACTTCTTTCGAGAGAAACTCTTTCTCCAGAAAGGACCCATTCTTGGCAACAAAGATCTTGCCTTCGGATCTGAGGTAGAAGATATACCCAACAGTTTCTTTAGGGTATCCTATGAAGACGCATTTTTCCGATTTGGGTTCGAGCTTTTCAGGTTGAAGTTTCCTGACATAAGCATCGCATCCCCAAAATTTTAGAAACGACAGCTTAGGTTTCTTCCCAAACCACAATTCATACGGTGTCGTCTCAACGGATTTCGACGGTGCCCTATTTAAAGTGAATGCGGCAGTCTCTAAAGCATAGCCCCAAAAAGATAGTGGTAAATCGGCAAGAGACATCATAGATCGCACCATATCTAATAGAGTGCGATTACGACGTTCGGACACACCATTACGCTGAGGTGTTCCAGGCGGCGTGAGTTGTGAAACTATTCCACATTTTCTTAAGTGTGTACCAAACTCGTGACTCAAGTATTCTCCTCCACGATCTGATCGTAGAAACTTGATTTTTCTATCACGTTGATTCTCAACTTCACTCTGAAATTCCTTGAACTTTTCAAAGGTCTCAGACTTGTGTTTCATTAAGTAGACATACCCATATCTACTCAAGTCATCAGTGAGGGTGAGAACATAACGATAGACACCGCGAGCCTCAACACTCATTGGACCGCACACATCAGTATGTATGATTTCCAATAAGTTGGTTGCTCGCTCCATTGTTCCTGAGAACGGAGTCTTGGTCATTTTACCCATGAGGCATGGTTCGCACGTGTCAAATGATTCGTAATCAAGAGACTCTAAAAGTCCATCAGCATGGAGCTTCTTCATGCGTTTGACACCTATGTGACCAAGGCGGCGGTGCCACAAGTATGTGGGACTATCACTATCAATCTTACATCTTTTGGTACTTACACTATGAATATGTGTAGCATTACGCTCGAGATTCATAAAGAATAAACCATTCACCATCGGAGCATGACCATAAAACATATCTCTCATATAAATAGAACAACCATTATTCTCGGATTTAAATGAGTAGCCATCTCGAATTAAACGAGATCCTGATACAATGTTCACGCTCAAACTTGGCACAAAATAACAATTATTGAGGTTCAAAACTAATCCCGTAGGTAAATGTAGAGGTAGCGTGCCGACGGCGATCACATCGACCTTGGAACCATTCCCGACGCGCATCGTCACCTCGTCCTTCGCCAGTCTCCGTTTATTCTGCAGCTCCTGCTGTGTGTTACAAATATGAGCAACGGCACCGGTATCAAATACCCAGGAGTCACTACGATTACTGGTAAGGTACACATCAATTACATGTATATCAAATATACCTTTGGTTTTGCCGGCCTTCTTGTCCGCTAAGTATTTGGGGCAGTTCCGCTTCCAGTGACCACTTTCCTTGCAATAAAAGCACTCAGTCTCGGGCTTAGGTCCATTCTTTGGCTTCTTCCCGGCAGCTTGCTTGCTGGGCGCGGCAACTACCTTGCCGTCCTTCTTGAAGTTCCTTTTACCCTTGCCCTTCTTGAACTTAGTGGTTTTATTGACCATCAACACTTGATGTTCCTTCTTGACTTCTACCTCTGCTGATTTCAGCATAGCAAATACTTCAGGAATGGTCTTTTCCATCCCCTGCATATTGAAGTTCATCACAAAGCTCTTGTAGCTTGGTGGAAGCGACTGGAGGATTCTGTCAATGACCGCATCATCCGGGAGATTAACTCCCAGCTGAGTCAAGCGGTTATGCAACCCAGACATAGTGAGTATGTGCTCACTGACAGAACTATTTTCCTCCATCTTACAGCTGAAGAATTTGTCGGAGACTTCATATCTCTCGATCCGGGCATGAGCTTGGAAAACCATTTTCAGCTCTTCGAACATCTCATATGCTCCATGTCTCTCAAAACGCTTTTGGAGACCCCGGCTCTAAGCTGTAAAGCATGTCGCACTAAACGAGGGAGTAGTCATCGGAACGTGCCTGCCAAGCGTTCATAACATCTTGTTCTGCAGGGAGAACAGGTGCGTCATCCAGCGGTGCTTGTAGGACATAATCTTTCTTGGCAGCTATGAGGATGATCCTCAGGTTCCGGACCCAGTCCGTATAGTTGCTGCCATCGTCTTTCAGCTTGGTTTTCTCTAAGAACGCGTTGAAGTTGAGGACTACGTTGGCCATTTGATCTACAAGACATATTGTAAAATATTTAGACTAAGTTCATGATAATTAAGTTCATCTAATCAAATTATAATGAACTCCCACTCAGATTTGACATCCC
Source organism: Triticum timopheevii (assembly GCA_963921465.1). Classification (NCBI taxonomy): domain Eukaryota; kingdom Viridiplantae; phylum Streptophyta; class Magnoliopsida; order Poales; family Poaceae; genus Triticum; species Triticum timopheevii. The sequence continues at coordinate 503,410,748 of OY997272.1, forward strand.
TTTGGTCATCTAAGTGTTACACGATCCGAGTCGACTAGGCCGTGTCCGATCATCACGTGAGATGGACTAGTCATCGTTGGTGAACATTCTCATGTTGATCGTATCTTCCATACGACTCGTGTTCAACCTTTCGGTCTCCGTGTTCCGAGGCCATGTCTATACATGCTAGGCTCGTCAAGTTAACCCTAAGTGTTTTCGCTGTGTAAAACTGTCTTACACCCGTTGTATGTGAACGTAAGAATCTATCACACCCGATCATCACGTGGTGCTTCGAAACGACGAACTGTAGCAACGGTGCACAGTTAGGGGAGAACACTTCTTGAAATTTTTGTAAGCGATCATCTTATTTACTACCGTCGTCCTAAGTAAACAAGATGCATAAAACATAATAAACATCACATGCAATTATATAAAGTAGTGACATGATATGGCCAATATCATATAGCTCCTTTGATCTTCATCTTCGGGGCTCCATGATCATCTTGTCACCGGCATGACACCATGATCTCCATCATCATGATCTCCATCATCGTGTCTTCATGAAGTTGTCACGCCAACGACTACTTCTACTTCTATGACTAACGCGTTTAGTAATAAAGTAAAGTAGTTTACATGGCGTTCTTCAATGACACGTTGGTCATACAAAAAATAAAGACAACTCCTATGGCTCCTGCCGGTTGTCATACTCATCGACATGCAAGTCGTGATTCCTATTACAATAGCATGAACATCTCATACATGACATATAGATCATTCATCATTCATCACAACTTTGGCCATATCATATCACAAAGCACTTGCTGCAAAAACAAGTTAGACGTTCTCTAATTGTTGTTGCAAGTTTTACGTGGCTGAAGTAGGGTTCTAGCAAGAACGTTTTCTTACCTACGTGAAAGCCACAACGTGATTTGTCAACTTCTATTTACCCTTCATAAGGACCCTTTTCATCGAATCCGCTCCAACTAAAGTAGGAGAGACAGACACCCGCCAGCCACCTTATGCAACTAGTGCATGTTAGTCGGTGGAACCGGTCTCACGTAAGCGTACGTGTAAGGTTGGTCTGGGCCGCTTCATCCCAGAATACCGCTGAAGCAAGATAAGACTAGTAGCGGCAAGAAAGTTGACAAATCTACGCCCACAACAAATTGTGTTCTACTCGTGCAAGAAGAACTACGCATAGACCTAGCTCTGATACCACTGTTGGGGAATGTTGCAGAACACAAAAATTTTCCTACGGTTTCACCAAGATCCATCTATGAGTTCATCTAGCAACGAGTCATTAGATGCATCTACGTACCTTGTAGATCACGAGCGGAAGCGTTCAAAGAACGGGGATGATGTAGTCGAACACGACGTGATCCAAATCACCGGAGATCCTAGCACCGAACGGACGGCACCTCCGCGTTCAACACACGTACGGAACAGCCACGTCTCCTCCTTGATCCAGCAAGGGGGGAGGAGAGGTTGAGGGAGATGGCACCAGCAGTAGCACGACGGCGTGGTGTTGATGGAGCTGCAGTACTCCGGGCAAGGCTTCACCAAGCGCTATGGAGGAGGAGGAGGTGTTGGAGAGGGAGAAGGAGGCAACCAAAGGCCAAGGTGTGAAGTCCCTCCTTTCCCCCACTATATATAGGAGGGCCAAGGGGGGGTGGCCGGCCCTAGGAGATCCAATCTCCTAGGGGGCGGCGGCCAAGGGGGTTTCCCTCCCCCCCAAGGCACCTAGGAGGTGCCTTCCCCTCCTAGGACTCTTCCCCTTTCAAACCCTAGGCGCATGGGCCTATGTGGGGCTGGTGCCCTTAGCACATGTAGGCTAAGGCGCACCCCCTACAGCCCATGTGGCCCCCCGGGACAGGTGGACCCACCCGATGGACCCCCGGGACCCTTCCGGTGGTCCCGGTACAATACCGATAACTCCGAAACTTGTCCCGATGCCCGAAACAGGACTTCCCATATATAAATCTTTACCTCCGGACCATTCCGGAACTCCTCGTGACGTCCGGGATCTCATCCGGGACTCCGAACAACATTCGGGTTACTGCATATACATATCCCTACAACCCTAGCGTAACCGAACCTTAAGTGTGTAGACCCTACGGGTTCGGGAGACATGTAGACATGACCGAGATCGCTCTCCGGTCAATAACTGAGGGAGTCCTGGACTAGGGGGTGTCCGGATAGCCGGACTATCAATATCTGCCGGACTCCAAGACTACGAAGATACAAGATTGAAGACTCCGGCTCGTGTCCGGAAGGTACTTACTTGGCGTGGAAGCAAAGCTTGGCAATACGGATACGTAGATCTCCTACCATTGTAACCGACTCTGTGTAACCCTAGCCCTCTCCGGTATCTATATAAACCGGAGGGCCTTAGTCCATAGGACAACATACACAACATACACAACATACACAACATACACAACATACAATCATACCATAGGCTAGCTTCTAGGGTTTAGCCTCCTTGATCTCGTGGTAGATCTACTCTTGTACTACCCATATCATCAATATTAATCAAGCAGGACATAGGGTTTTACCTCCATCGAGAGGGCTCGAACGTGGGTAAAAACATCGTGTCCCTCGTCTCCTGTTACCATCCGCCTAGACGCACAGTTCGGGACCCCCTACCCGAGATCCGCCGGTTTTGACACCGACATTGGTGCTTTCATTGAGAGTTCCTCTGTGTCGTCACCGATAGGCTTGATGGCATCTTCAACCTGCAACGCTGTCCAGGGTGAGATTTTTCTCCCCGGACAGATCTTCGTATTCGGCGGCTTCGCCCTGCGGGCCAATTCACTTGGCCATCTGGAGCAGATCGAAAGCTACGCCCCTGGCCGTCAGGTCAGATTTGGAAGCTTAAACTTCATGGCCGATGTCCGAGGAGACTTGATCCTCGAGGGACTCGAGCCACAGCCAAGCGCGCCGCACTGTGACGATGGGCATGATCTAGCTCTGCCGCCGAACAGTGCCTTGGTGGCCGCACACGGATCCGCCCCGGCCATTAGCCCGGAGCCGATCGCCCAGATCGAGGGTCGGTGGATAGACGCCGCCCTGGGGGCTTCAATATCCACGGCGATGGAGCCGAACACTAATCTTGTCCCCTGCGAAACTCGTGATTCCGAGGCGCCGGACTCCTCGCCGGACTCCGAACCTCCCGCGCCCCTGCCAATCGATCCGGATTGGGCGCCGGTTATGGAATTCACCGCCGCGGACATCTTCAATGCTCACCTTTCGGCGATATCTTGAATTCACTAAAGCATCTCTCGTTATCAGGAGAGTCCTGGCCGGATTATGGCCAGGATGGTTGGGATGCGGACAACGAAGAAATTCAGAGCCCACCCACCACCCACTTTGTAGCCACTGTCGACGATCTAACCGACATACTAGACTACGACTTCGAAGACATCGACGCTATGGACGACGATGTCGGAGACGAACCAGCGCCCACAGGGCACTGGAAGGCCACCTCGTCATATGACGTATACATGGTGGATACCCCAAAAGATGGGGACGGCGAAGAAATAGCGGAGGCAGATCCCTTAAAGAAACAGCCCAAGCGTCGGCGTCAGCGGCGCCGCTCTAAATCTCGCCACAGCAAAAACGGAGATTCTGGCACAGGAGATAATAATACTCCAGAGAGTGCCGAAGACAATCCCCTCCAGCAAGACTCAGCGCAGGAGGATGCAGAAGCAAGCCCTCATGAGGGGGCGGCAGACAAAGAGGTTGAGGATCATAATTATATGCCTCCCTCCGAAGACGAAGCAAGCCTCAACAATGACGAATTCGTCATACCCGAGGATCCCGTCGAACAAGAGCGCTTCAAGCGCAGGCTTATCGCCACAGCAAACAGCCTAAAGAAAAAGCAGCAGCAGCTTCAAGCGGATCAGGACCTGCTGGCCGATCGATGGACCAAGGTCCTCGCGGCCGAAGAGTATAAACTCGAACGTCCCTCCAAAAGTTACCCAAAACGCAAGCTGCTCCCCCGATTAGAGGAGGAAGCATACGTACACCCATCACCAGCGCACGATATGGCTGACCGACCACCCCGTGGTCGTGATAGAGAGGCATCCAGGCCCCCAGCCAAGACCATACCCCGGCATCGCTTCAAAAGTACGAAGCCAAGAGGGAACGCGCCGGACTTGCGAGACATATTGGAGGACAAAGCAAGACAATCTAGATCCATCTATGGATCACGGGGGCGCCCTACGACCCACGACGAATACCATCGCGCCGGACACAATAACCCCGGCCGGGCCGAACACAGCAGACAACGCTCTCTCGAGCTGCGTCGCGATATTGCTCAATACAGGGGCGCCGCACACCCGTTATGCTTCACTGACGAAGTAATGGATCATCAGATCCCCGAAGGGTTTAAACCCGTAAATATCGAATATTACGATGGCACAACAGACCCCGCGGTGTGGATCGAAGACTATATTCTCCACATCCATATGGCCCGCGGCGACGATCTCCATGCCATAAAGTACCTCCCACTCAAGCTTAAAGGACCAACTCGGCATTGGCTTAACAGCTTGCCCGCAGAGTCGATTGGGTGTTGGGAGGACCTGGAGGCCGCATTCCTTGATAACTTCCAAGGCACATATGTGCGACCACCAGATGCCGATGACCTAAGCCACATCATTTAGCAGCCAGACGAATCGGCCAGACAATTCTGGACACGGTTCTTGACGAAGAAAAATCAAATCGTCGATTGTCCGGACGCAGAGGCCCTTGCAGCCTTCAAACATAACATCCGGGATGAATGGCTAGCCCGGAACCTGGGGCAGGAAAAGCCGAAATCCATGGCAGCCCTCACATCGTTAATGACCCGCTTTTGTGCGGGAGAGGACAGCTGGCTAGCCCGCAGGAACAATCTCCGTAAAAATTCTGGCAGTCCGGATACTAAGGACAACAACGGCAGGTCACGTCGAAACAAAAACAAGTGCCGAATTAACGGCGACGATAAGGAGGATACGGCAGTCAATGCCGGATTCCGAGGCTCTAAACCCGGTCAACGAAAGAAGCCATTTAAAAGAACCATTCCGGGTCCGTCCAATCTGGACCGAATACTCGACCACTCATGCCAGATACATGGCACCTCTGAAAAGCCAGCTAACCACACCAATAGAGATTGCTGGGTGTTCAAGCAGGCCGGCAAGTTAATTGCCGAAAACAATGACAAGGGGCTAAATAGCGACGACGAGGAAGAGACCCGGCCGCCGAACAGCAAAGGACAGAAGGGTTTTCCCCCACAAGTACGGACGGTGAATATGATATACGCGACCCACATACCCAAGAGGGAGAGGAAACGCGCACTAAGGGACGTCTATGCGATGGAGCCAGTCGCCCCAAAGTTCAACCCATGGTCCTCTTGTCCGATCACTTTCGATCGAAGAGACCATCCGACCAGCATATGCCATGGCGGATTCGCCGCATTGGTCTTAGACCCAATCGTCGATGGGTTTCACCTCACGAGAGTCCTGATGGACGGCGGCAGTAGCCTGAACCTGCTTTATCAGGATACAGTGCGCAAAATGGGCATAGACCCATCAAGGATTAAACCTACAAAGACAACCTTTAAAGGTGTCATACCAGGAGTGGAAGCCAATTGTACAGGCTCAGTCACACTGGAAGTGGTCTTCGGATCCCCGGATAATTTCCGGAGCGAAGAGTTAATCTTCGGTATAGTCCCGTTTTGCACCGGCTATCACGCTCTGCTCGGACGAACCGCGTTTGCCAAATTCAACGCGGTGCCGCATTATGCATACCTAAAGCTCAAGATGCCAGGCCCTCGTGGAGTCATCACGGTCAATGGGAATACGGAACGCTCCCTCCGAACGGAGGAACATACAGCGGCTCTCGCGGCAGAAGTACAGAGCAGCCTTCTAAGGCAATTCTCGAGTCCGGCCGTTAAACGGCCGGATACAGCAAAGCGCGCCCGGAGCAATATCAACCAAGACCACCTGGCGCGATTAGAGCACGCGTAGCAATGCGGCCCCAACCCTCGCCCGCGTATGATCGCAAGAATAACACTCCGCGTACATCATTACGCTCTGGAGATACCATGGGCACAGGGAAGGGGGCACGATCACAATAGACCCAGAGTGCGGTTCGACCACACCAGGGGCTCGCAAATGTGCCTCTCTTTTTTTTATTATTATATTTCTTCTTTTTTGTACACAGGACTCTGTTAACCAGAAGCCCTGTCCGGCGGTGAACTTGCCGAACTCATGATACAACAGTCAGGGACTTAAGAAGGCCGCGTCGAACACTCAGGTGGTCTCAATTACGAGCATTAAATTCAATTATATACACCAAATCCGCAGCTCATCCCTGGAGGGTGACATGTTTATTTAGTCCAAATCCCTTGCTTACCGCACTATTTGTATCAGTCCACTCTACTAGCAGACTTCTTTCTTTCATTAATAATGCAGCACCTTTATGATTGCAATTGCATTACATTATATATATATATATATGTTCATTATATGACATCTGGCACCCGTATATTTTGGTACGGCATAATACACCAGGGGCTTATGTTCCCCACTCTATGGTGTGATAAAGTGCGAACACTTTCACAAGTGCGGCACCCCGAACTTATAGCATTATATGAATCGGCTTCGAATCATGTCTTGGGTCAATAGTTGGGTTTGCCCGGCTCCCATGTTTGGCACCTTACGTTTCCGTTCTATCGGCTAAGGTAGCACTGGGAGAACCACTGCGATTGCGCCCCGGTTGAGCCGGGTTAACGCCTCAGTGGAGAAAGCTAAAACTGACTGGCATGATAAGGCGAGAGACTGGTCGCTGTTCGAGAGGTTTTTTCGGGTCCTTAAAGACTCACGCCGCTTCGAGCGAAGTTCCGGATTATGTCCGATGAAGGCGTGGATAGCGCCCCGGATTCGGTCTTCCGAATACCAGGGGCTTCACCGAAATTTAAAATTATAGAATTCTATGGCTAAGTGAGAGTGTTCAAGCACTATAAGTCCGGTTGCCTTGTTCGTCGTGTTGAGCGCCTCCCTAGATGGACCCAAAAATGGGAACAAGAGTGCTCAAGTTTATCACCAAACACCCCAGCACTTGTGGCTTGGGGGCTGAAGCCAATGACTTGCCATCTCTCAGATTTTACAAACGGCCGCACAGAAGGTAATATTTTAAATTAAACAAGCGTTGCTCATGGCGCATATGAACGAAGTTTTCAGCGCACAGGATAAATAAACAGCGAGTTCACTCAAAGATTACATTTCGGGAGCACTCATCTGCTATATTGCAGGCTCCCTTCAGGACAATTTTATAATACTTCTCCGGCGTGCGATACTCCTTGCCCGGTGGCGGTGGGTCCGTGAGAAGCTTCTCCGCATCCAATTTGCCCCATTGCACCTTTATGCGGGCAAGGGCCCGACGAGCACCTTCGATACAAGCGGAGCGCTTGACTACATCCAGTCTAGGGCATGCATCCACCAGCCGCCGCACGAGGCCAAAGTGGCTACCAGGCATGGCCTGTCCAGGCCACAGCCGGACTATGAGGCCCTTCATGGCCTCCTCAGCTACCTTGTGGAGTTCGACCAGCTGCTTCAGCTGGTCGCTTGGGGGCACCGGATGGCCGGCCTCAGTATACTGAGACCAGAAGACCTTCTCCGTCGAGCTCCCCTCCTCGCCACGATAGAATGCGGCGGCATCAGACGCACTATGCGACAGATCTGCAAACGCCCCTGGAGAGCTCCGAATTCGGGTAAGTATCAGGTAGTTCACATTAACATGCTTGCTTTGCATGAAAAACGCCTTACCCGCCGCTATCTTCTTTATGTCCTCAACCTCCTAAAGGGCCTTACGGGCCTCGGCCTTGGCGGACTTGGCACTTTCGAGAGACAAGGCAAGCTCGGACTCTCGAGTCTTGGAGTCACGCTCCAAACTCTCATATTTTTCCATGAGAACCTGGAGCTCTTGCCGAACTTCCGCCACACGTGCCTCTTGCTTTTCTCGCTCAGCCCGTTCCGCGGCCGCATTGCGTTCGGCCGTGGACACAGCATCCTTCAGGGCTGCCACCTCGTTAGTGGCCCCTGCAATGCACATATTATCCTTGTTAATTTTACTTGCAACCAAAATCCTTTTCTGTAAGGTACTTATTCAAAGAGGTGTTATTCACCTTCTTTTTCCTCGAGCTGCTTCTTTGCGTGGCCGAGCTCTTGCTCGGACCGCTCGAGTTCCTTTTTCAGCACGTCAACCTCCGCCGTTAGTGCGGCAGAGGTCAGCAGTGCAGCCTGCAAACCCATATTGACATATTTTAGGCAACCCTGCGTATATCTTGTTATAGATCCTTAGTCCGGCTTTTCTTTCCGAACACCAAACCAAGCATCAGGGGCTACTGTCTATGCGGTATTACATTACATAATTCTAACTTTTTTACCTCAAAGCCTGTTAAAAGGCTGCTGCAGGCTTCAGTCAGCCCGCTCTTAGCGAGCTGAACCTTCTCAATCACCGCACTCATGATAGTGCGGTGTTCTTCCTCGATGGAAGCGCCTTTAAGCGCCTCCAGCAGGTTATCCGGTGCCTCCGGTTGGACGGAGGCCGCCGGTGTCACGGTCCTGCCCTTCTTTCGAAGGGGCCGCTTTGCCGGACTCTGGAACCACTGCGGGTTCCGATGTAGAGTCCGGCACGAAGTCCGGGCGGCTGCCTGACGGCGCCTCCGGAGCCTCCTCCTGATGGGTCCCTCTTTGGGATCCCACTTCGGCGTCCTCGTCGGCGCGTGGGGTGGAGGCAGTCGGGATGGAATTTACATCCGACGCGGCCAATGACCCGCTCGATGAGTCGGGGAGATCATCATTGGCCGGACTACGGGCAAAGTGCGACGTTAGAAGGATACTACGCGACATAAAAATTACACATCAAGGATCCGGATACTTACGATCTTGCCGGACGCCTGGCCCTTGGAGGCCACTCATCCTCACCAACGTTGATGTTGGCGAAATTGTCCGGGGGGGGGGTAGTTCTCCCCCTCTTGGACCCTTCGGCCCCCCCGATGGGGGAAGCCTTCCTTTTCTTCTCTCCCTCCTCTAGGAGAGAATACTCCTCCTCGTCGTCTTCGGGATAGGAGTCCTCATCGTCGTCAGACGCCTGATTGCGGGAACTCTTTCGAGTCCCCGCGGCCACCTTCTTGGCCTTCTTCTCCGGCACCACGTGCGGTGCCGGGACCAGCAGCCCTGTTAAGCGGGCGTTCGCTGGGTCTTCTGGCATGGGAGCCGGGCTGGTGAGCAGCTTGGCCTTCTCCATCCATTCCTGTCAAAGGAAGAGGCATAATGAAACCTCACTAGAGTCAATCTAATTATCTCAAGTGTCCTGTAATGGGGTTGAATCACTTACCTCGTCAGTTGGATGCTGCGAGTTGAATCCGCGGTCTTCGGTCGCGGACGCGGGGGCTTCGGCGCCCTTGAACAGCACCCTCCAGGCACCTTCGTATGTTGTATCGAAGAGCCCTCTTAGCGCCTGGTGCTGTTCCGGATTAAACTCCCACAAATTAAATGCCCGTTCTTGGCATGGGAGGATCCGCCGGATGAGCATGACTTGGACCACGTCGACGAGCCTGAGCCTATTGCTCACCATCTTCTTGATGCATGCTCGGAGTCCCGTCACCTCCACCGGATTCCCCCACTGCAAGCCCTTCTCTTTCCAGGAGGTGAGCTGCGTGGGGATGCCAGATCTAAACTCGGGGGCCGCCGCCCATGTGGATTTGCGCGGCTCAGTGATGTAGAACCACCCCGATTGCCACCCCTTGACGGAGTCCACGAAGGTCCCTTCTAGCCAAGGGACGTTGGGCAATTTGCCCAACATGGCGCCTCCACATTCCGCTTGCGTATCCTTCACAACCTTCGGCTTGACATTGAAGGTCTTGAGCCACAGGCCGAAGTGGGGCCGGATGCAGAGGAAAGCCTCGCACACGACGATAAACGCCGAGATGTTGAGGATAAAGTTCGGCGCCAGATCGTGGAAATCCAGGCCGTAGTAAAACATGAGCCCCCGGACAAATGGATGGAGCGGAAAGCCCAGTCCGCGGGGGAAGTGGGGGAGAAAGACGACCCTCTCATGAGGCCTGGGGGTAGGGATGAACTGCCCCTCGTCGGGCAGCCGATGCGCGATATCGCCGGAGAGGTATCCGGCGCTGCGCAGCTTGGTGATGTCCTCCTCTTTGACGGTGGAGGCTAACCATTTACCTCCCGTTCCGGACATATTCGGAGAAGGTTGAGGCAAGATGCGCGAGCTCGGGCGTTGGAGCTTGAGTTCGCGGGGATGGATAAGAAAAGGAGGAAGAAGGCGTAGGTGAGAAGGTGATTCCTTATCCCTTATATATAGGCGGACAAAACTATGCGCCCCCCACCAGCCTGGTAAAACTCGCTTATCTCCCAAGCGCCACCATCGATGGCGCGATTGGGTTACCCACGCACGTATTGATGAGAATCCCGGAATAAGGGGAACACGATCTCTGCTTCGACAAGACGTGCCAAGGAAACCGCTTCGCTAAACATGCTGATGTGGTATATTAATTCAAACAAAGGCCTGGTGGCGGTGTGATGTCACGCCGCATAATACGTCAGCAGATTGAACTAAGTGTATATTTTATTCTCTCTACGGTGGAATGTGGAATTTATTTTGCAGAGCCGGACACTATCCTGGTGTTCATGATCTTCTCTGAATTATTCAAGGGAGGAACCCGCCTTGCAAAGCCGAACATTATGCACGCTGGACTTATCGTCATTGAAGACTGGTTCAGGGGCTACTGAGGGAGTCCTGGACTAGGGAGTGTCCGGATAGCCGGACTATCAATATCTGCCGGACTCCAAGACTACGAAGATACAAGATTGAAGACTCCGGCTCGTGTCCGGAAGGTACTTTACTTGGCGTGGAAGGCAAGCTTGGCAATACGGATACGTAGATCTCCTACCATTGTAACCGACTCTGTGTAACCCTAGCCCTCTCCGGTATCTATATAAACCAGAGGGCCTTAGTCCATAGGACAACATACACAACATACACAACATACACAACATACACAACATACAATCATACCATAGGCTAGCTTCTAGGGTTTAGCCTCCTTGATCTCGTGGTAGATCTACTCTTGTACTGCCCATATCATCAATATTAATCAAGCAGGACGTAGGGTTTTACCTCCATCGAGAGGGCCCGAACCTGGGTAAAAACATCGTGTCCCTCGTCTCTTGTTACCATCCGCCTAGACGCACAGTTCGGGACCCCCTACCCGAGATCCGCCGGTTTTGACACCGACAATAACCAACAGCGGGATCTGGATACCCATGTTAGCTCCCACATGCTCCACGATGATCTCATCGGATGAACCACGATGTCGAGGATTTAATCAACCCCGTATGCAATTCCCTTTGTCAATCGATATGTTACTTGCCCGAGATTCGATCGTCGGTATCCCAATACCTCGTTCAATCTCGTTACCGGCAAGTCACTTTACTCGTACCGTAATGCATGATCCCGTGACCAGACACTTGGTCACTTTGAGCTCATTATGATGATGCATTACCGAGTGGGCCCAGTGATATCTCTCCGTCATACGGAGTGACAAATCCCAGTCTCGATCCGTGTCAACCCAACAGACACTTTCGGAGATACCTGTAATGCACCTTTATAGTCACCCAGTTACGTTGTGACATTTGATACACCCAAAGCACTCCTATGGTATCCGGGAGTTACACGATCTCATGGTCAAAGGAAAAGATACTTGACATTAGAAAAGCTCTAGCAAACGAACTACACGATCTCACGCTATGCTTAAGATTGGGTCTTGTCCATCACACCATTATCCTAATGATGTGATCCCGTTATCAATGACATCCAATGTCCATAGCCAGGAAACCATGACTATCTATTGATCAACGAGCTAGTCAACTAGAGGCTTACTAGGGACATGTTGGTGTCTGTTATTCACACATGTATTACGATTTCCGGATAATACAATTATAGCATGAATAAAGACAATTATCATGAACAAAGAAATATAATAATAATGCTTTTATTATTGCCTCTAGGGCATATTTCCAACAGTAATTATATACATACAAATACTATATAATATGTGCCAAAATTTCATGATTATATGATTATTTTTGCATATTATGATAAAGTGCAAGTAAGGTGCGAAGTTGTGCGCAATTTTTGTTATTAATTTTCTTTCTTCTTAAAGGAAATACCAACGCCACTAATTCATTATTTTTCATAAAAAATCTTGTTTTGATATTGTTTTTGTCTACTTTAAGGTTAATACCAATGCGACTATAATTTATTCTTAGACTTTGTTTTTGCAAAAGTTCCGCTTTTATATGCTTATTCTTGCATATTTTTGAAAAGCACATTTTTTATGTATATTTCATGCAAATTTTATCAGTGTATGTTTTAGATTTATTTTCCCTTTTTTAAATGGTATACCAATGCCACTAATTCATTCTTCCTAAGGAAATTCAATTCTTTCTTTTGTGGGTATTTTTTTCTTTATTTTTTCTGTTTTATGTTTCTATGTGTTTTTCTTTTTTTTTCCTTTTTTTTCCTTTAATGTTTTTTTGTGTGCCAAAATTTCATGATTATATGATTATGTTTGCATATTACGATAAAGTGGAATTTTTCGGTGCTAGTTGTGCGTAAGTTATTTTTTCCTAACTTCTTGAAGGAAATACATTTCAGGTACACTATGTGTAAGCTATAGTAGAATGTGAAAAATGCACTATTATATGCTTATTCTTTGCATATTTCGACAAGTGCAATCTGAAAGCAAATTGTGTGTAAGTTTTGAAAGTTTCTTTTTTATTTTCTTTCTTCTTAAAGGGTTTCATTCTTTCTTAGAAAACTTCACTATTTTGATTTTTTAGTTCTTTTCTGAAAGGATAATACCAGTGCCACGAATATGTTCAGTTTTGCATATTAATAATACATTTACCAAATATATGAATGTATAAAAATAAATATGTGTGAGAATGCTATTCATCAGTGAGATTGCACATGCATAAAAATAAATATACATGTGTGAGATTGCACATATAGCCATTAACCATTGAATGCAATTATGTTTGAGAGTGCTATTCATAGGTCATCTACAAAGATTTGGCCAATTATACTATACTATCTCTCTCAGTTTACAAGGCGTGCGCGTACCCCTAGGTGATCAATTTGACCAACCTAATATAAGTAATATATTACAAAAAAATATATCAATATAAACTTCAGATGTTCTATTTTCAAAAGATATAATTTTTGTGTTATATAGTTTATATTAGGATGATTAAATTGGCAACCTAGATATACGTGTAGGACTTGTAAACTGTGACGAAGATTGGCTCGGCAGTATTGGACTGGAGCAGCCCATGGCTCCTGTGCGGCCGATGCGCGGGCTTGTGTGGCTGCCTAATTAATCATGCTTGACTGTAACAGAGTTTGGGATCAATTGACTGACCCAAAGTTCATTTCAGTCGATTAACCAGTAGCCACGCCCTAGCGAGAAACCCCCTACCTCTACACGCAGGTGGGCAGGTGTCCGTCGTCTTTCCCCACGCGAGGATTAATAAACATATCAATCCATCAACGTCACGCGCCACTGCTTCGCCGACGCACAGATCCACCGGCGAAGCGTACGTTTCACCCCTCATCCAACACTGCCGAAATCGACCTTCCAAGCGGATCACCAGTCAACTCCGAGTACTCCGTCAGCGGCGCCTGTTTGACGCGGCGATGAGCTCGGCGGTGCACCAGCGGCAGCCGCACGCGGTGCTGATCCCGCAGCCAGCGCAGGGCCACGTCACGCCGATGCTGCACCTCGCCAAGGCACTGCACGCCCGGGGCTTCCGCGTCACCTTCGTCAACTCCGAGTACAACCGCCGCCGCCTGCTCCGGTCCCGCGGCCCCGGCTCGCTGGACGGCGCCGACGGCTTCCGCTTCGAGGCCGTCCCGGACGGCCTGCCGCCGTCCGACGACCACGGCGACGACGTCACGCAGGACATCGCGGAGCTCTGCCTGTCGACCACCAAGCACAGCGCCGCACCGTTCAGGGAGCTGCTTGTCAGGCTTAACAACAGCAGCACGCCGGTGAGCTGCGTCATAGCCGACGGCGTCATGAGCTTCGCTCAGAGGGTCGCCGAGGAGATGGGCATCCCGGCCTTGGTGTTCTGGACTACGAGCGCCTGTGGCTTCATGGGTTACCTCCACTTGGCCGAGCTCGTCAGAAGAGGCTATGTGCCACTCAAAGGTGTGTGCCGAGTAGTACTTGGCTAGTACAGATTGACAGTTCTGTCTGACAGAAGATGATTCTTCTCGTTCTGTAAATTTTGTAGATGAGAGTGACCTGACTAATGGGTACCTGGACACTGTCATCGACTGGATCCCCGGAATGGATGGCATCCGTCTGAAAGACATGCCCAGCTTCATCAGAACCACTGACCCGGACGACGTGATGCTCAACTTCGACGGCGGCGAGGCGCAGAACGCGCGCGGCGCCCGCGGGCTCATCCTCAACACGTACGACGCGCTGGAGCAAGACGTCGTCGACGCGCTCCGCCGCACGTTCCCGCGCCTCTACACCGTCGGCCCGCTGCCCGCGTTCTCCAAAGCCGCCGCGGGAGGCGCCGAGGCCGAGCTCGACGCGATCGGCGGGAACCTCTGGAAGGAAGACGCGAGCTGCCTCCGCTGGCTGGACGCCCAGAAGCAGCCCGGCTCGGTGGTGTACGTCAACTTCGGCAGCATCACGGTGGTGACCGCGGCGCAGCTCGCGGAGTTCGCGTGGGGGCTGGCGGGCTGCGGCCGGCCGTTCCTGTGGGTCGTCCGGCCGGACCTCGTCGCCGGCGAGAAGGCCGTGCTGCCGGAGGAATTCGTCCGGGACACCAAGGACAGGGGAGTCCTGGCGAGCTGGTGCCCGCAGGAGCGCGTCCTCTCGCACCCGTCGGTGGGGCTGTTCCTGACGCACTGCGGGTGGAACTCGACGCTGGAGAGCGTGTGCGCCGGCGTGCCGATGGTCTGCTGGCCCTTCTTCGCTGAGCAGCCGACCAACTGCCGGTACGCGTGCGCCAAGTGGGGCATCGGGATGGAGATCGGCGGCGACGTGGCCAGGGAGGAGGTGGCGCGGCTGGTGCGCGAGGCTATGGACGGCGAGAGGGGCAAGGCGATGAGAGCGAGCGCGGCGGCGTGGAAGGAGAGCGCCAGGGCGGCGACGGAGGCAGGTGGCTCGTCGAGCCAGAACATGGATCGGCTGGTCGAGTTCTTGCGTGCCGGGTGTGATGGTGCTATCTGAACCAAGTGCGCGTGTATATGCTGGTCTCCCCGGTGCTCGGATGTTTTCTGTCTCATTTCGCTTTGCCAAGTTTCCTTCACTGAAGAACTGCGTTCATCACAAAGATGGAAGAAACAAGATAGAATGAGTAGATGAAATTCTGCAGTGTGATTTTGCCGCGCTGCAAATAATAACGCGTGTCGTGCCCAAGATGCTTGGGAGTTGGGAGGAGTAGTTTTCCTCGAGATGTAAACTATTAGTACTCGGGATAGTCCGTGGGTTTTTTTTTTGGCATGGTAATACGTGTCTCATTCATATCATAAAGATTAAAGTATAAGTCACGTAAGGACCGACATGACAAAACTGAAAAGATAGCAGAACATCTCTGAGCTTGACGCCAACGCCCATCACCTGCCTCCGGCACCACGACTGCAGCCACTGAAGAAAAGAATGATGGATCACCTCCTCACCCGAGCTCGACACGGCTCCATCACTGATATGCAGCTTTGCGGACCTCCAAGGTGGCTCACCAAAAGTGAAGCCCTTACCGTTGAACGAATCAGACTGGGGCAACACCCCGGACACGCCATCGAACTCCATATCTGGCACCCCACCGCGACTAAGACGTCGTGGAAGGAAACCATACCTGCCATCCACGAACCACGAACCCAACACATGTTCCGTCTTCCAGATGTCGTCGATGCAGACCACAATCTGCATCCGCTCCTGGACTACCTCCCAAGCTCCGCGCCGATGCTGGAGCAAACGCCGGCGCAACGGCGGAGCCCGAGGACACAGGTCCACCACGAGGATGTCGTCGCCGCCACGCCATCCTTGCTTGAACAGACTGATTTCCAAATCCATCCCCAACCATAGGACCAATGGCCTTGTCAAGGAAGGATCCGAAGAATCTTTATTCAACGCTGTCATCGTCGCCGCCAAAACAAAGACGATGAACAGACTAAAAATCTAAACTATGAGAGAGTAAAAACGATCCACACGCGTGGATCCGGCGACCCTCCTCACCACCGACGACCGAGGTCGCCGGCGGAGGGGAGCCGCCGGAGGACGGCACTGAAAGATTGAGTCTCCTGGCGGCGGCTAGGGTTCCAGCCGCCAGGGACACGAGGAAAACGATTCACTAACTCTAGTACGCCTTTTCTTATGGATTTGGTCTTGGGCGGGAGTATCATAGTCCGTGGGTTAATGAAGGCGGATGCTACGGAGTCAAATTTTTTTAACATCAGTACAAACACAAGCGCTCATATACACGCGCATACACTCATCCCTATTAACGGGAACATCTCCTCCCACTGAATGTGCATCGCCGGAAATCCTGAAATAAATTCAGGAATAAATGCGAGCACCAGGATTTGAACCCTGTTAGGCTGGGGATACCACAGTCCAAGGTTGTCAGAATCGTGATTTTGAATCGGATCGGAGCTCGGATGGTAAGATCGCAAATCATAAAATCTTCACTATCAGGATCGTAGAAACGTAGATTCTATGAACTAAAATCGTAGAATCATAGGGGTTAGTTTGGATCGTAAAGTCGTAGAATCGTATAACAGAATCGCGATTCTGACAACCTTGCCACAGTCTCTCTAACCATCCAACCACAGGTTGGTTCGCTGCTACGGGGTCAATTAGTTGATCCGTTCCGGCCATTAGCCACGTCACCAGCGTCCGGTCAGCCTCGTTGTAATGAGTCAACACAACTTTTTTCAACACAGTACAAACGCAAGCGCTCATACATACGCGCATACACTCACCCCTATGAATGCACACACGCACAACCTACCCTATGAGCACCTTCGAGAGACTGAGCCGGCATATCATCTTGAGATTTACAAAGTCACCGTAGGTGCCTCGTCTCGCCATCTTCTTCATGCATCTGACCGTCTGTGCCCCGCATCCGTCCCCTGTTGGGTTTCGTAGTAATTTCAAAAAAATTCCTACGCTCACGCAAGATCATGTGATGCATAGCAACAGGGGAGAGTGTTGTCTACGTACCCAACGCAGACCGACTGCGGAAGCGATGACACGACGTAGAGGAAGTAGTCGTACGTCTTCACGATCCAACCGATCAAGCACCGAAACTACGGCACCTCCGAGTTCGAGCACACGTTCAGCTCGATGACGATCCCCGGACTCCGATCCAGCAAAGTGTCGGGGAAGAGTTCCGTCAGCACGACGGCGTGGTGACGATCTTGATGAACTACAGCAGCAGGGCTTCGCCTAAACTCCGCTACAGTATTATCGAGGTATATGGTGGCAGGGGGCACCGCACACGGCTAAGGAATAGATCACGTGGATCAACTTGTGTCTTTAGAGGTGCCCCTGCCTCCGTATATAAAGGAGGAGAGGAGGGGAGGCTGGCCGGCCAAAGGAGGGAGGCGCAGGAGGAGTCCTACTCCTACCGGGAGTAGGACTCCCCTCCAATCCTATTCCAACTAGGATTCCCCAAGTGGGAAAGAGGGAGAAGGGTGGCCGGCCACCTCTCCTAGTCCTAATAGGACTAGGGGAAGGGGGGAGGCGCGCAGCCCTTGTGGGCAGCCCTTTCACCTTTCCACTAAGGCCCATGAAGGCCCATATGGCTCCCGGGGGGTTCCGGTAACCTCCCGGTAACCCGGTAAAATCCCGATTTCACCCGGAACACTTCCGATGTCCAAACATAGGCTTCCAATATATCAATCTTTACGTCTCGACCATTTCGAGACTCCTCGTCATGTCCGTGATCACATCCGGGACTCCGAACAACCTTCGGTACATCAAAATGCATAAACTCATAATGTAACTGTCATCGTAACCTTAAGCGTGCGGACCCTACGGGTTCGAGAACAATGTAGACATGACCGAGACACGTCTCCGGTCAATAACCAATAGCGGAACCTGGATGCCCATATTGGCTCCTACATATTCTACGAAGATCTTTATCGGTCAGACCGCATAACGACGTACGTTGTTCCCTTTGTCATCGGTATGTTACTTACCCGAGATTCGATCGTCGGTATCCAATACCTAGTTCAATCTCGTTACCGGCAAGTCTCTTTACTCGTTCCGTAATACATCATCTCACAACTAACATATTAGTTGCAGTGCTTGCAAGGCTTATGTGATGTGCATTACCGAGAGGGCCCAGAGATACCTCTCCGACAATCGGAGTGACAAATCCTAATCTCGAAATACGCCAACCCAACATCTACCTTTGGAGACACCTGTAATGCTCCTTTATAATCACCCAGTTACGTTGTGACGTTTGGTAGCACCCAAAGTGTTCCTCCGGTAAACGGGAGTTGCATAATCTCATAGTCATAGGAACATGTATAAGTCATGAAGAAAGCATTAGCAACATACTAAACGATCGGGTGCTAAGCTAATGGAATGGGTCATGTCAATCAGATCATTCAACTAATGATGTGACCTCGTTAATCAAATAACAACTCTTTGTCCATGGTTAGGAAACATAACCATCTTTGATTAACGAGCTAGTCAAGTAGAGGCATACTAGTGACACTTTGTTTGTCTATGTATTCACACATGTATTATGTTTCCGGTTAATACAATTCTAGCATGAATAATAAACATTTATCATGATTATAAGGAAATAAATAATAACTTTATTATTGCCTCTAGGGCATATTTCCTTCAGTCTCCCACTTGCACTAGAGTCAATAATCTAGATTACACTGTAATGAATCTAACACCCATGGAGCTTTGGTGCTGATCATGTTTTGCTCGTGGAAGAGGCTTAGTCAACGGGTCTGCAACATTCAGATCCGTATGTATCTTGCAAATCTCTATGTCTCCCACCTGGACCAGATCCCGGATGGAGTTGAAGCGTCTCTTGATGTGTTTGGTCCTTTTGTGAAATCTGGATTCCTTTGCCAAGGCAATTGCACCAGTATTGTCACAAAAGATTTTCATTGGACCCGATGCATTAGGTATGACACCTAGATCGGATATGAACTCCTTCATCCAGACTCCTTCGTTCGCTGCTTCCGAAGCAGCTATGTACTCCGCTTCACATGTAGATCCCGCTACGACGCTTTGTTTAGAACTGCACCAACTGACAGCTCCACCGTTTAATGTAAACACGTATCCGGTTTGCGATTTAGAATCGTCCGGATCAGTGTCAAAGCTTGCATCAACGTAACCTTTTACGGTGAGCTCTTTGTCACCTCCATATACGAGAAACATATCCTTAGTCCTTTTCAGGTATTTCAGGATGTTCTTGACCGTTGTCCAGTGATCCACTCCTGGATTACTTTGGTACCTCCCTGCTAAACTTATAGCAAGGCACACATCAGGTCTGGTACACAGCATTGCATACATGATAGAGCCTATGGCTGATGCATAGGGAACATCTTTCATATTCTCTCTATCTTCTGCAGTGGTCGGGCATTGAGTCTTACTCAACTTCACACCTTGTAATACAGGCAAGAATCCTTTCTTTGCTTGATCCATTTTGAATTTCTTCAAAATCTTGTCAAGGTATGTGCTTTGTGAAAGTCCAATTAAGCGTCTTGATCTATCTCTATAGATCTTAATGCCTAATATGTAAGCAGCTTCACCGAGGTCTTTCATTGAAAAACTTTTATTCAAGTATCCCTTTATGCTATCCAGAAATTCTATATCATTTCCAATCAGTAATATGTCATCCACATATAATATCAGAAATGCTACAGAGCTCCCACTCACTTTCTTGTAAATACAGGCTTCTCCGAAAGTCTGTATAAAACCAAATGCTTTGATCACACTATCAAAACGTTTATTCCAACTCCGAGAGGCTTGCACCAGTCCATAAATGGATCGCTGGAGCTTGCACACTTTGTTAGCTCCTTTTGGATCGACAAAACCTTTCGGTTGCATCATATACAACTCTTCTTCCATAAATCCATTCAGGAATGCAGTTTTGACATCCATCTGCCAAATTTCATAATCATAAAATGCGGCAATTGCTAACATGATTCGGACGGACTTAAGCATCGCTACGGGTGAGAAGGTCTCATCGTAGTCAATCCCTTGAACTTGCCGAAAACCTTTTGCGACAAGTCGAGCTTTGTAGACAGTAACATTACCATCAGCGTCAGTCTTCTTCTTAAAGATCCATTTATTCTCAATTGCTTGCCGATCATCGGGCAAGTCAACCAAAGTCCATACTTTGTTCTCATACATGGATCCCATCTCAGATTTCATGGCTTCAAGCCACTTTGCGGAATCTGGGCTCACCATCGCTTCTTCATAGTTCGTAGGTTCATCATGAGCTAGTATCATGACTTCCAGAACAGGATTACCGTACCACTCTGGTGCGGATCTTACTCTGGTTGATCTACGAGGTTCAGCAGTATCTTGATCTGAAGTTTCATGATCATTATCATTGGCTTCCTCACTAACTGGTGTAGGTGTCACTGAAACAGTTTTCTGTGATGAACTACTTTCCAGTAAGGGAGCAGGTACAGTTACCTCATCAAGTTCTACTTTCCTCCCACTCACTTCTTTCGAGAGAAACTCCTTCTCTAGAAAGGATCCATTCTTAGCAACGAATGTCTTGCCTTCGGATCTGTGATAGAAGGTGTACCCAATAGTCTCCTTTGGGTATCCTATGAAGACACATTTCTTCGATTTGGGTTCGAGCTTATTAGGTTGAAGCTTTTTCACATAAGCATCGCAGCCCCAAACTTTAAGAAATGACAACTTTGGTTTCTTGCCAAACCACAGTTCATAAGGCATCGTCTCAACGGATTTTGATGGTGTCCTATTTAACGTGAATGCGGCCGTCTCTAAAGCATATCCCCAAAATGATAGCAGTAAATCAGCAAGAGACATCATAGATCGCACCATATCTAATAAAGTACGATTACGACGTTCGGACACACCATTACGCTGTGGTGTTCCGGGTGGCGTGAGTTGCGAAACTATTCCACAGTTTTTCAAATGTACACCAAACTCGTAACTCAAATATTCTCCTCCACGATCAGATCGTAGAAACTTTATTTTCTTGTTACGATGATTTTCAACTTCACTCTGAAATTCTTTGAACTTTTCAAATGTTTCAGACTTATGTTTCATTAAGTAGATATACCCATATCTTCTTAAATCATCTGTGAAGGTGAGAAAATAACGATATCCGCCACGAGCCTCAATATTCATCGGGCCACATACATCGGTATGTATGATTTCCAACAAATCTGTTGCTCTCTCCATAGTACCGGAGAACGGTGTTTTAGTCATGTTGCCCATGAGGCACGGTTCGCAAGTACCAAGTGATTCATAATCAAGTGGTTCCAAAAGTCCATTAGTATGGAGTTTCTTCATGCGCTTTATACCGATATGACCTAAACGACAGTGCCACAAATAAGTTGCACTTTCATTATCCACTCTGCATCTTTTGGCTTCAACATTATGAATATGTGTATTACTACTATCGAGATTCAATAAGAATAGACCACTCTTCAAGGGTGCATGACCATAAAAGATATTACTCATATAAATAGAACAACCATTATTCTCTGATTTAAATGAATAACCGTCTCGCATTAAACAAGATCCAGATATAATGTTCATGCTCAACGCTGGCACCAAATAACAATTATTTAGGTCTAATATTAATCCCGAAGGTAGATGTAGAGGTAGCGTGCCGACTGCGATCACATCAACTTTGGAACCATTTCCCACGCGCATCGTCACCTCGTCCTTTGCCAGTGCCCGCTTATTCCGTAGTCCCTGTTTCGAGTTGCAAATATTAGCAACAGAACCAGTATCAAATACCCAGGTGCTACTGCGAGCTCTAGTAAGGTACACATCAATAACATGTATATCACATATACCTTTGTTCACCTTGCCATCCTTCTTATCCACCAAATACTTGGGGCAGTTCCGCTTCCAGTGACCAGTCTGCTTGCAGTAGAAGCACTCAGTTTCAGGCTTAGGTCCAGACTTGGGTTTCTTCTCTTGAGCAGCAACTTGCTTGCCGTTATTCTTGAAGTTCCCCTTCTTCTTCCCTTTGCCCTTTTTTCTTAAAACTAGTGGTCTTGTTAACCATCAACACTTGATGCTCCTTCTTGATTTCTACCTCCGCAGCTTTCAGCATTGCGAAGAGCTCGGGAATAGTCTTGTTCATCCCTTGCATATTATAGTTCATCATGAAGCTCTTGTAGCTTGGTGGCAGTGATTGGAGAATTCTGTCAATGACGCAATCATCCGGAAGATTAACTCCCAATTGAATCAAGTGATTATTATACCTAGACATTTTGAGTATATGCTCACTGACAGAACTGTTCTCCTCCATCTTGCAGCTATAGAACTTATTGGAGACTTCATATCTCTCAATTCGGGCATTCGCTTGAAATATTAACTTCAACTCCTAGAACATCTCATATGCTCCATGACGTTCAAAACGTCGTTGAAGTCCCGATTCTAAGCCGTAAAGCATGGCACACTGAACTATCGAGTAGTCATCAGCTTTGCTCTGCCAGACGTTCATAACATCTGGTGTTGCTCCAGCAGCAGGCCTGGCACCCAGCGGTGCTTCCAGGACGTAATTCTTCTGAGCAGCAATGAGGATAATCCTCAAGTTACGGACCCAGTCCGTGTAATTGCTACCATCATCTTTCAACTTTGCTTTCTCAAGGAACGCATTAAAATTCAACGGAACAACAACACGAGCCATCTATCTACAATCAACATAAACAAGCAAGATACTATCAGGTACTAAGTTCATGATAAATTTAAGTTCAATTAATCATATTATTTAAGAACTCCCACTTAGATAGACATCCCTCTAATCCTCTAAGTGATTACGTGATCCAAATCAACTAAACCATGACCGATCATCACGTGAAATGGAGTAGTTTTCAATGGTGAACATCGTTATGTTGATCATATCTACTATATGATTCACGCTCGACCTTTCGGTCTCCGTGTTCTGAGGCCATATCTGCATATGCTAGGCTCGTCAAGTTTAACCTGAGTATTCTGCGTGTGCAAAAATGGCTTGCACCCGTTGTAGATGGACGTAGAGCTTATCACACCCGATCATCACGTGGTGTCTGGGCACGACGAACTTTGGCAACGGTGCATACTCAGGGAGAACACTTCTTGATAATTTAGTGAGAGATCATCTTATAATGCTACCGTCAATCAAAGCAAGATAATATGCATAAAAGGATAAACATCACATGCAATCAATATAAGTGATATGATATGGCCATCATCATCTTGTGCTTGTGATCTCCATCTCCGAAGCACCGTCATGATCACCATCGTCACCGGCGCGACACCTTGATCTCCATCGTAGCATCGTTGTCGTCTCGCCAATCTTATGCTTCCACGACTATCACTACCGTTTAGTAATAAATTAAAGCATTACATCGCGATTGCATTGCATACAATAAAGCGACAACCATATGGCTCCTGCCAGTTGCCGATAACTCGGTTACCAAACATGATCATCTCATACAATAAAATTCAGCATCATGTCTTGACCATATCACATCACAACATGCCCTGCAAAAACAAGTTAGACGTCCTCTACTTTGTTGTTGCATGTTTTACGTGGCTGCTACGGGCTTAAGTAAGAACCAATCTCACCTACGCATCAAAACCACAACGATAGTTTGTCAAATAGACTCCATTTTAACCTTCTCAAGGACCGGGCGTAGCCATACTCGGTTCAACTAAAGTTGGAGAGACAGTCGCCCGCAAGCCATCTATGTGCAAAGCACGTCGAGGGAACCGGTCTCGCGTAAGCGTACGCGTAAGGTTGGTCCGGGTCGTCTCGTCCAACAATACCGCCGAACCAAAGTATGACATGCTGGTAGGCAGTATGACTTGTATCGTCCATAACTCACTTGTGTTCTACTCGTGCATATAACATCAACATAAATAACCTGGCTCTGATACCACTGTTGGGTTTCGTAGTAATTTCAAAAAATTTCCTACGCTCACGCAAGATCATGTGATGCATAGCAACGAGGGGAGAGTGTTGTCTACGTACCCAACGCAGACCGACTGCGGAAGCGATGACACGACGTAGAGGAAGTAGTCGTACATTTTCACGATCCAACCGATCAAGCACCGAAACTACGGCACCTCCGAGTTCGAGCACACGTTCAGCTCGATGACGATCCCCGGACTCCGATCCAGCAAAGTGTCGGGGAAGAGTTCCGTCAGCACGACGGCGTGGTGACGATCTTGATGAACTACAGCAGCAGGGCTTCGCCTAAACTCCGCTACAGTATTATCGAGGTATATGGTGGCAGGGGGCACCGCACACGGCTAAGGAATAGATCACGTGGATCAACTTGTGTCTTTAGAGGTGCCCCTGCCTTCGTATATAAAGGAGGAGAGGAGGGGAGGCTGGCCGGCAAAAGGAGGGAGGCGCAGGAGGAGTCCTACTCCTACCGGGAGTAGGACTCCCCTCCAATCCTATTCCAACTAGGATTCCCCAAGTGGGAAAGAGGGAGAAGGGTGGCCGGCCACCTCTCCTAGTCCTAATAGGACTAGGGGAAGGGGGGAGGCGCGCAGCCCTTGTGGGCAGCCCTTTCACCTTTCCACTAAGGCCCATGAAGGCCCATATGGCTCCCGGGGGGTTCCGGTAACCTCCCGGTAACCCGGTAAAATCCCGATTTCACCCGGAACACTTCCGATGTCCAAACATAGGCTTCCAATATATCAATCTTTACGTCTCGACCATTTCGAGACTCCTCGTCATGCCCGTGATCACATCCGGGACTCCGAACAACCTTCGGTACATCAAAATGCATAAACTCATAATGTAACTGTCATCGTAACCTTAAGCGTGCGGACCCTACGGGTTCGAGAACAATGTAGACATGACCGAGACACGTCTCCGGTCAATAACCAATAGCGGAACCTGGATGCCCATATTGGCTCCTACATATTCTATGAAGATCTTTATCGGTCAGACCGCATAACGACATACGTTGTTCCCTTTGTCATCGGTATGTTACTTGCCCGAGATTCGATCGCCGGTATCCAATACCTAGTTCAATCTCGTTACCGGCAAGTCTCTTTACTCGTTCCGTAATACATCATCTCACAACTAACATATTAGTTGCAGTGCTTGCAAGGCTTATGTGATGTGCATTACCGAGAGGGCCCAGAGATACCTCTCCGACAATCGGAGTGACAAATCCTAATCTCGAAATACGCCAACCCAACATCTACCTTTGGAGACACCTGTAATGCTCCTTTATAATCACCCAGTTACGTTGTGACGTTTGGTAGCACCCAAAGTGTTCCTCCGGTAAACGGGAGTTGCATAATCTCATAGTCATAGGAACATGTATAAGTCATGAAGAAAGCATTAGCAACATACTAAACGATCGGGTGCTAAGCTAATGGAATGGGTCATGTCAATCAGATCATTCAACTAATGATGTGACCTCGTTAATCAAATAACAACTCTTTGTCCATGGTTAGGAAACATAACCATCTTTGATTAACGAGCTAGTCAAGTAGAGGCATACTAGTGACACGTTGTTTGTCTATGTATTCACACATGTATTATGTTTCCGGTTAATACAATTCTAGCATGAATAATAAACATTTATCATGATTATAAGGAAATAAATAATAACTTTATTATTGCCTCTAGGGCATATTTCCTCCAGTCTCCCACTTGCACTAGAGTCAATAATCTAGATTACACTGTAATGAATCTAACACCCATGGAGCTTTGGTGTTGATCATGTTTTGCTCGTGGAAGAGGCTTAATCAACGGGTCTGCAACATTCAGATCCGTATGTATCTTGCAAATCTCTATGTCTCCCACCTGGACCAGATCCCGGATGGAGTTGAAGAGTCTCTTGATGTGTTTGGTCCTTTTGTGAAATCTGGATTCCTTTGCCAAGGCAATTGCACCAGTATTGTCACAAAAGATTTTCATTGGACCCGATGCATTAGGTATGACACCTAGATCGGATATGAACTCCTTCATCCAGACTCCTTCGTTCGCTGCTTCCGAAGCAGCTATGTACTCCGCTTCACATGTAGATCCCGCTACGACGCTTTGTTTAGAACTGCACCAACTGACAACTCCACCGTTTTATAAAAAAAGTTCGTGGACATGCAAAAAACGTTGCCCTGTTCAAGGAAAGTTCATTGAATTTGTAAAACGTTCATCTTTTTTTATAAAAAAAATAGTTCACAGGAAATGAAAAAGTTCATGAAAAAATTGAAACAAATTCATCAATATTTTATTGCACAAAACTACCGCGCTATTTTATTGCACAAAACTGTACCAATTAATATTTTCTGAATTATTCGACGAAAAAAATCATGAATTTGAAAAGGTTCATAGATTTCAAACAAAGTTCATCAATTTTCAAGAAAAGTTCACAAACTTGAAAAAACTTTTATCATTTTTCTAACAAAAAGTTCATCAAATTGGAAAAAAGTTCATCAAAATTGAAAAAAGTTCATGGATTTTCAAAAGTAGTTCATCAATTTTCAAGAAAAGTTCACAAACTTGAAAAAAGTTCATCAATTTTCAAACAAAAATTTCATCTGTTTTGAAATTTTTTATCGAATTTGAAAAAAGTTCATTGAAATTGAAAAAGTTCACGGATTTTCAAAAACAAAATCATCAATTTTCTATAAATTTCACAAATTTTTTAAAAAAGTTCATCAAATTTGAAAAAAGTTCATGAATTTTCAAAGAAAGTTCTTTGATTTTTTAAAAAGTTCACTGAATTTGAAAAACAAGTTCATGATTTTTTTAGAAAAGTTCACAAAATTTGAAAACAGGCCATGCATTTTAGAAAAACGACCGTATTTTGTAGAAAAAGTTCACCGACTTACAATCACGCATATAAAACAGAAAAAAGAAAAAATAGAAAACGAAAAATGAGAAAAAAAGGAAAAAAAAAAGAAAAAGGGAAAAGGGAAAAGAATGAATAAGAAACGTAGAAAGTTCATTCCTGACAGAACCCACACGGTTGGCGTGGTGGTTGGTCATGTAATTTGCACGGGGAGGTCGCAGGTTCGAATCCAGTCAGGCGCAATACGCTCTGAATTTTTCTCTTTTTAAAACACAGAAGAAAAAACGTAGATGGGCCGGCCCAGCTGACGCGCCTGCAGGCGCCGGTTTGCAGAAACAACAGTAACCGGCGCCTGCAGCGCCAAATAGGAAATGCCGAATTCTTAAGCACTTTTCAGGTGACCCGGAACCTCTTTTATCAGAATGGGCCGAGGACATGTATGTTCGGCCATCTTTATATTGGCCCGATGCATTTTCCTTTTGACTTGTGGGCTGATTCATTTCTTGCAAACTTTGTCTTAATTTTTTTTTCTTGCAAACTGGTTGTAGTATGCTTGTCTTTCTTCTTCTCAGAGATGCAGGCCGTCACTGAACAATGTCCTGTCAATGAGTCAATCTGCTGATGTTTAGGTGCCGTAAGCACGTCAGAAAAGCTTCGGCAGATACGTAATTGTTACACCTCGATCGGCTTGGCATAGATCCCGATAAGGATGCGCCACGAGGGCACGAGGCAGTAGTCTTCACAAGATAAGTCTGCGTATAAACTACGGCAGCGCTGAACCAGTACGAGGAGTGACCACTCCAACGAGGGCGATCGATCCTCCAATCCACATGCTACCAAGAAATAAGACAAGCATGCATGATCGATCGATCCTCCGATCCACATGCTACTAAGAAATAAGACAAGTACTGTATGCATGATGGATCGATCCTCCAATCCACATGCTAGTATGCTACCGGGAGAAAAACGTTGCAATTCTGTAAGCACGACCGCTTCGTCGCGGCTCTATCTCCGGGAGGGCGACGTTGCGGAAGGAACTAGGGGTGGAATTCGAGCCGAGTCGGCCAGCTTGACTTGACTTGCTAAAGCTCGTTTCATTACTCGTTTCTATAACAAGCTCAAATCCAAGATTGGCTCGACTCGTATAACTCGCGAGCTGGCTCGTTTAGCTTGTTAAACTCGTTATAGATATGACCATATAACCTTATAAATACGATAAAAAGATTAACATGGATTTTAACATGTACATATATGGACATGTACGTGAGAGTATCATGGGAGGCTGGGCCTTGAGTGGCCGAGCCTTGTGCTGGGACGCAAGGTGTTTAGTGATTGTTTTTTGCTATCCCTAGAAAACACTGATTTTTTTTAACGAGCCTAACGAGTTAAACGAGTACTCGTGAGATCGGCTCGTTTAACTCGGTCTATAAACGATTTTAAACTAAAGCTCGGCTTGACTTGTTATTGTTCGAGTTCGAGTCGATTCAAGCCGAGTCACGAGCTACTCGTCTAGCTCACGATCTCCGAGCTTTTTTTCCAGCCCTAGAAGGAACGATAGAGAAATCAGCACAAATTGAGGAGAATCACAGAATAGGCTGCTACATGAATATCCATTTTTGAGCCCAGACTCATCTGCACCCCGGTCAAGAAACAATTCAAAAAAAAGAAAAAGTTTGAAAATTTTGTTTTTTTGTTGAGAGCTACTCAGGTGTTTAAATTATCTGAAATTTGGAGCGGACCTCACGAACCAAATAATCAACCATGCAAAAAAAAAGAATATTTTGAATTTTTCTACTATTTGTTTTGAATTTTTTTCTTCAACGCTGGTGCAGATGAGTCTGGGCACTGAATCGCTGCTCTCCCTACATCACTATATTATATGTTTATACTTAAATCTGGTTTGGACATCAAATACGACATAGGCTACATACTAGATGATGTCCGTGCCACGTAATTAAGAAACAAGATACGTATGTGTGTTACGTGTGTAGGCAACCAAACAACATACATATGTTGGTTTGTTGCCTGTTTTTGTTTAATCAGGCTGGGTTGAAACCGGGGGGGGGGGGGGGGGGGTATGCATGCAAATAATAATGAATACAATATACAAGCATGTGTGATTGTTTGTTGGTCATTTTGTGAATTTTGTGACAGGTTGCATACGACAATGTTTAAGTTTCAAATTTTATGTGCATATACATATATGCATCCTCACCATCTACACCTCTCTTTTTCCTCCCCTAACTCTAGGCGGCTAGGACAAACTCTCCCCTCCAACCTTCATCAGCGAGCCCGTTGATTCGTCTCCCCTCTGCCTACCGCTTCGGCGACCGGTGGCGGGGAGGGGACTCCCGATGCCTCCAATCCGACTAGTAGTTTAGGTTAGGATTTTTTAGACCTTGCAGGTGCGACGGTTGGGCGGATGGCGCCGCTTCTTCGAGTTTGTCTTTCGAGTTCCGATCCTCCTCGGCTCCGTCCGTCTGGGCGTAGTCGACGGAGCTCTGACGTAGATTCATGCCGTCTCCTTGGGGCAGTGAGGTTAGGGTTTTTCGTCATGTGACAAGATTTGGTTCGAGGTGCTTCAGATCTATGTAAAGATTCAACGGTGACGACTGTGGCTCTAGGGCACTGGTCATTAGGGGAATGTGCATGAAGACTTTTAGGCTGTTATGGACATGGTCAAGCCGGCTCCAGTGGGGGAACAGGTACAGTGGCATGTTGGCGGCTCATTCTTAGTTTGTGAGGGCGGTAGTGGTCATTCGTGGTCTCAGAATCTCGATTTAATTTTTATATATTTGAGATGTTTTATTTTCCGGTGATCTTTTATAATAATATGATTATTTTCATAAAAAGAAAAACATATATCCATCCTCTACATGCATACCCTTTTTGTATCTTTTCAGCACTTAAAAGGTGTATTCATTTGGCCAAATACCCCTATAGCGTTTAGATGCAAGATCGGATGGATCCAAAAATCCGCTCTGTGATCCCATATCCATGTCAAAGAATTAGCCTCGGTTTGTTTGGTTGTGTGTGTGACATAATCAGTTGTGGGCTAGTTGTAGCGACAAATCTACTGTGCAAGATTCCCTAGAAAAACTATTGTGCAAGGGAAGCGGTTGCGTTGAATATTTGTTATTTGGTTGGCAATAGAGTTGTTATGTGCCAGAAAAATGACTGAAATGAGAGAAAGGGCAGAAAGAAGAGGGGACGGAAAAGGGTGGGATAGTATTTTTCACAGTGGCATTTTATGTAATTTCTTTGAACTACGGAGAGCAGTGATGTCTTATATAACTAACAACCGCTTCTGGTTGCGGCCTAATAGCAGGTCCAAAAAGCTTAAGGTGTCTCCAAACAAGATTGGCCTTAATCATACACTACAAAGCCTTAGAAAAGCACATACATATTGTCTTGTTGAATCGTGCACATGCGAAAATATTTAAATGTATGGTAAAGCTAGTCATACAAGTAACACTCGCCATAAAATCAGCATATACACGGCACATCCCTTTGAATGTTTTACTTTTTTGTTACATTCCCTCTAATCTCACAAAAAAATAAGTGGTGTTTAAGATATTGTTTCAGTGAAAATTTTGTACTTGGACTGTGATCATCACTTTTAGAGTTTTATTGTTTATATTGAAAGCCTTGAAACCAAATATATAAATCTTTGTCTCAAATTTTCTAGGGTTTTATGCCTATATACTAGTAATACATTAAAAGAGTCATTTATCAAAGCTACATCTTGAAAATTGTGTCATTGCCCAAAACATGCATCACTTATTTGTGAACTGGGAAGTAACTTCCCATTAATCTCTCCTTTGTGTTGGTTTTTCCCACATGTCTATCTTAAGAAGAAGATAAATCTGGTTTCATAGGATTTTCTTTGTCAGGTTCGTAATTGGAAATGTGAGTATGTATATATGCTCCCATGGAATATCTTCTTAGATTTGATCCAACTTATATATTTTCACGTGGCGGGCAGATGGCACCCAAGCCATTAATTAATCTGATTGTTAAATGAAATTTATGCATGCTGCGGAATAACCTGAAATTGCAGACACATATGCAGCAACAACACAATCAAAAAGGAAATGATTAGTTCAATCCAGGTGACAATTGTGGCAAGGTATAGTACCTTCCAGCTTCCCTTGATGTAGTTCTTGGTGGCAATTGCATTATGCTTTTCAAAATGTGTTTGAAGGGCGTATCAGGTTCGAATTAAAAAAAATGCGAGCATATGTATGCTCCTCACGGAATACTATATTTTATATTTGGTCCCTCCAACTTATATGTTGAGATCAAGAACGGCTCTCTATATATATCACCCTCTTGTCCCGGCCCGTTTGGTGCCACGACACATAAACCTTGCAGCCGCCGTTTACCAGGCGGAGAGAAGACAGCCATGAGCCGCCCGCACGCCGTGCTTATCCCGTACCCGGCGCAGGGGCACGTGACGCCTCTGCTGAACCTCGCCAAGGTGCTGCATGCCAGGGGCTTCTACGTCACCTTCGTCAACTCGGAGTACAACCACCGCCGCCTGCTCCGGTCGCGCGGCGAGGACTCGCTGGCCGGCCTCGACGACTTCCGGTTCGAGACCATCCCGGACGGCCTGCCGCCGATGGAAAACGAGGACGTCACGCAGGACGTCCCCGCGCTCTGCACGTCTTTCGCCACGCACGGCGCCGCCCTCTTGAGGGACCTGCTGGCGAGGATGATCGACGACGGGAGGCCGCCGGTGAGCTGCGTGGTAACGGACGGGGTGATGAGCTTCGCGGTGGAGGTGGCCGACGAGAGGGGCGTCCCGGCCTTGGTGTTCTGGACCACCAGCGCGTGTGGGTTCATGGGGTACCTCCACTTCTTCGAGCTCATCGAAAGAGGCTTCGTGCCACTCAAAGGTACCACCCCATGGAGTATGACAGTATGTGATTGACTGCAAATTATAACTGTGCTGCACATGTCGTAGATGAGAGCTACCTGACCAACGGATACCTGGACTCGGCGCTCGACTGGGTGCCCGGGATGCCGCGCATAAGGCTGCGAGACTTCCCCAGCTTCGTCCGCACGACCGACCGGGACGATGTCATGCTCAACTTCGACGGCGGCGAGGCGCAGAACGCGCACCGCGCGCAGGGCGTCATCCTCAACACGTTCGACGCGGTGGAGCAGAACGTCGTCGACGCGCTACGACGCATCTTCCCGCGCGTGTACACGGTCGGCCCGCTCCCGGCGTTCGCGGTCACCGCGGCGCGGGCGCAGCCCGAGCTGGACGCGATCGGCGGCAACCTCTGGAAGGAGGACGCGAGCTGCCTCCGTTGGCTCGACGACCGGCAGCCCGGCTCAGTCGTGTACGTCAACTTCGGCAGCATCACCGTCATGTCGCTGGCCCACCTCGCGGAGTTCGCGTGGGGCCTGGCGCGCTGCGGCCGCCCGTTCCTGTGGGTCATCAGGCCGGACCTCGTGGCCGGCGACAAGGCCGTGCTGCCGGAGGAGTTTCTCGCCGAGACGAAGGACCGAGGGATCTTCCCGAGCTGGTGCCCGCAGGAACAAGTCCTGGGGCATCCGGCGACCGGGCTGTTCCTGACGCACTCCGGGTGGAACTCGACGTTGGAGAGCATGTGCGCCGGCGTGCCGATGGTCTGCTGGCCCTTCTTCGCCGAGCAGACGACGAACTGCCGATACGCCTGCGCCGAGTGGGGCATCGGGCTGGAGATCGACAGCGACGTGAGGAGGGAGGAGGTGGCAAGGCTCGTCCTCGAGGCCACCGACGGCGAGAAAGGCAAGGACATGAGAGCGAAGGCGACGATGTGGAAGGAGAAGGCCGCGGCGGCGGCAGAGGCCGGCGGGACTTCGACTCTTGGCATCGACCGCCTCGTCGCATTCTTGCTTGGAGGGACCGATGATCCTAAAAGCTGAAAATGTTGTTGTCTTGTTGAATCAGCCTGATCAATGTGATGGGTAAATCGAATAAGGCGTTTACTGTTTAAACCCGTTGTGCGTCCTTATCAATTCTGGACTGGTGAAGAAAATGATCCAACAGTATGCTAAGACAAACTATGCATCGACGATGTCGTTCTCTCAGTGATGTGTACGTAGTTTCACCAGTCCTACTGAAGAACATTTCTCTATTCTGTAACAATCGAGTGTTGTAGGAACAAACCAAAAAAATTCATAGACGTAGACATAGAGAAGACGACTACTGGCAGCATATGCCTCCGGGACTTATTCTGGCGAATTCCATTTACTGGCGTGAGTTTCAGTTTCGCAGTACAATGGGTTCACCAAATAAATGCAGTGCAGAAATAGGAAAAGAATCAGAAATAATGAAAGAACAAATATTTGGATGCTATTCTTTTTTCCAGTCAAGAAACGAGTATTTTTGTACTCCTTAGATGGCTACTAATAGTCCTGTCCAGATCGGCATCAAATCATTTTGGCGGAGTTTTCAGTTCAGCGAGTCAGTTCGAGGTGTTTTCCTCTGAATTTGATCTTTCAACAGGCGCTGAAGCTTCTTGGTTATCTGCGTTTGTAGCCTCGGCCTCGGATACTGTCTGAGTTGGTTGTGAACCTGCAACATATGTCAGCAGAAAGGCATGAGTTTACTGCAAAGTTTGATCAAAAAAGATGGGAACATAGTCGCTTATTCGACATATGAATAACATGAGTATGAAAACAGCAAAATGTTTATTATATTTTGGTGGTCTGAAAACTGAGGGTGACATACCGGATACATCATCAGACTGCCTTGAGATTGCACGAGGGGGCAACTGGAGTCTGAAATTAGGAGGGAGCGAAGGCGCTGCCTGGAAAGAACCCTCGGTCGTCTGCTGAAAGAACGGCGGTCGCGCAGCTTGCTGGTGCAATGGCGAGAAGCCGGCCCTTGGATTCTGGCCACTTGTCATGAACCCCATGAATGGGTATGGTGATGTTGAAGGGGATGTTTGGCCATAGTGCTGAGAGTAGTATTGCTGCATTTGATTGTAATAGGCCTGCATATAAATTTTCAAACATTTCATTGTTTCAGTCAGTTCTAAAATAAGTGGGTCAGTATTGTGCTAGTGTCTGACTTTGGTCGACAATTCGTGTCACTAGTGATTTGCTAATTCCATTGGAAATCCAATGCAGCTATCCACAAGATTCAATGTTGAAGATTGCTGGTATTCAAACTTCTAAAATTAAGGGGTGACTACAAAAATCCTGATTTCAGAT
This sequence comes from Triticum timopheevii, assembly GCA_963921465.1. Taxonomy (NCBI): domain Eukaryota; kingdom Viridiplantae; phylum Streptophyta; class Magnoliopsida; order Poales; family Poaceae; genus Triticum; species Triticum timopheevii. The sequence goes on from OY997272.1 coordinate 503,445,014, forward strand.
CATTTACACTCATACACACATACAGATCATTTACATATGTTGGGTACTGCTGGCATTTTAAAGAGCGGATATACAAAGGAGCAGTCACATGTGGTGGAATAAAACAAGAGAAATGACAATATTGAAAGAGATGAATATAGTGCTTACCTGCTGGTATGGATAATCAGGTGGGTACCAGTACCTGCAAAGGTTTACATAACTTCATCAGCGCCTTACTAAAAAGACAGATAGGGACCAAGCCAAGCACGAGCCCACCATCATGGATCAGAGACATATGTACGAGCAATCATGGCTATAAAGCTCAAACTTGTTATCTCAAATGAACACTCGTTCCTCTACTTCCATTTTTTTGCAGTACAAAATACTGGTACAAGTACTGTTTTCATAAAGAGGGTGCTTGGTTGCAAGAACCTAAACACAGCTGGTTGGCCAGTCACAAGTATAAACAAATTTGCACCAAAGAGAAAGCACATGGCTATGCCTATGCATATACGAGTAAAAATGCAGAAACCTGACGCGGTTTGTAATTTTTCCTTTCAGAAACGACTCAAGTAGTAGCAGTACTTGTTCCTGGACAGACCGGTCAAGGAATCCTGCGCCAACGATCTGTACTCCACGCTGCCCATTCCAATAAATTTCATATATGGGGTACGTCAACCGCAACCCAGCAGCAGCGCTGCATCAAAAATATAGCCAAGTGGCACCAGAGATCTGGACGCAGGCACGACTCTCCCAGCAAAGCAAGCCAACGGAGCGCAGCGAGCGTTCGCAGGCAAGGCCACACCCCATGCCGCCCATGCTGGTCTAGACTAGAGAAGTCAGCAGATGGTGAGACGGCGGGCCCCATCGGTGTTGAATGGCCGTCGCCGAGGCCGCATTTATGAACGGGCCTCCCATGAGGGCCCAACGCGCGGGGGAAACGGGCACGCGCGGGCCCGGCCGTGCTTCCTTGGTATCCGAAAACCCATCAGTCCAGTCGAGGAAGCGGCAGCTGAAAAGCTGCGGCGCGAAAGCTACCCGACCTGAGTGCTGACCTGACCTCGCTCGCTCCGAGCAGCGTCTAGTCAGTCAGTCGGGTTCGGTAACTGCCCCATCAGCTACTACTCTACAATAAAGAGCAACTACCAACAACGCCTACGAGGCTACGACTATGTGTGTTCAAACTGTTTACTACCTCAGGATGAGCATAGCTCTGAACCACAAAAATGCAACCAACAACGTCTATGTTGGTTCCTCACTTCAGCTAACGGATCAGTCCTGGTCTAGAAGTACGTAGTTGTCTATTGTACTACACCACCGTAGCAAACGCAAACTAATTTACCTCAGGGTCAGCATTCCCCCTGAACCACGAAAAACGCAACCACTGTGACATGGGGCCGTCGCTACCAAACCATGCTTTGCACCCATCACTCTCTGAGTTATTTTTCAACAAGTGCTATACCTTATTACGAAACTGGGACATTAACAACAGGTCTTGCACCTGCCCAAGTGAGGGTTCACAACTTGCAACGCACCCACGATGTGTAATGTACGATGATGCATTGCGATTTTAAAGCGGAGCTGACAATGGTACATACAGTAGACAGTAGACAGGAGTACATGGGGATATGGCACTCACCCGTACGGTGAAGGGTTGTAGAACATGGCGTGAGGCGGGGTGGGCATCTGCTGCTGCTGGTGCTGCATCCTGCCGCCCATGTATGGCTGTGGGCCCGAGTGCTGCTGATCCGGCCCGCGCGGGGCCCTCCCTGCAGAGACACAAGGAAAATAATTTAGACATGTCACACTATTGTTGGGCTGCAGAGGAAGCAACTCGCACCCAAACAAACAAACAAATAAATGTGCTGTGAAGAGGTAGCATATCACGCATGTATTGCAGGCAGGGCGGGACGGCAGGGGGGGCCACGCGGCCAGGGGTTGCAAAACAGTTGGATGGACTATATGCACCGGGAGGGAAATGCCATGTGCCCTACTACGTTGGACCGGGACACACATGCATGGATTTCCAACGCTCTTGTATATTTTCCACAAGCTAATCAATTGCCTAGGCAAATCCTTTCGGTTTTTCATGAAGGAAAAAAGGGCACCGGATGTGTCCCCCTGTCTGCATTTGGTGAATTCTTTTTCTCAAATACAAGAATCTTCTCAAAAGAAGAATAATATAGTAGAGGAATTGTGAAGGTTTCTTTATATGCAAATTGCGTAGATTAGAGCAGTGCCAAATAATGCAAGACTTTTCTTAGCTAGCTTGCACTACAACCTACGCCAGTCTGGTACTCGTGTGCTGTACTGCACTCTAACCATACAATTTTGAAAATACTAAAAAAAACAGCATGCAAACCCAACTATTATTTCAGCGAGGGAAAGGTCAATTGTTCTATCATGAAAGAAAAGAAAGGGAAAAGTCCAATGAACACTGCCGTTCACCCAATCATTTGGAAAGCAGCAAGGAAAACCCCGAATCAATAAAGTAACACCAGATCAATATCATGAGAGACCAATTCAAGCAAACGCGAGGAGTTGAAGCAATCCAAGCAACATGCAGCACCTATATATATTCCGCCAGAGTCGTTGACAGCCACCAAACTAAACCCTGTCAAAGGCCAAGTACGAGAGTTGTATATGCAATGGAACTCTTTTCCGATGCCGTGCACTGATCTTGACCAGAAAGGCAAAGCGGCCGGGTTCCTGATTCTCCCTCCAGCGATAGCTAACATGCACCACCCCCGATTTACACCGCATTCCCGCTGGAACGCTTGGTCGTATCACCGCTTCAAATCGAAGCCAATTCTTTCCCAATATGCAGCAACAGCAAAATGCTAGCTCAGACCCGTCCGTCATAACCACCATTGATGCTACCAAAAAAGGTTAAATCCGTAGTGGGTTTCTATATCAGTGTTTCCATACTTTAACCATGAAATTGGCATATGATTGGCTAGAGGACTCTGGTTATATGTCTTCAGGCACAAGACTGAAGACAGGAAATTAATCACAGTCAAAATCTTCAACTGAAGAAGAAGAGCTATATTTGTGGAGGCCGGAGTGATAACTGATAAGTAGTCAAAATCAGTACTGTATAGCAGTAACTGAATGCAGAGGCCAGGCTGGCGAAGCACAACCCAACCCAACCCAGCACAGCCATGAGGCATGGAGTGTGCATGTCTGACAGCCTGAGCATGCCGCCCCTCCCAATGCAGGCCAAAGTGCTCCAAGTCGTCGTCCTGCTTCGTCTGGGCTGGCGCCCCAGTCTTTTAAAGCTTTCAGCAGCTGGAGCCGGGCCCCGCCCATTAACGATCCCCTTATCCTAACCCGCTGGCTAACACGCAAGGAGAAGGAAGGAGAAGGAAATACGCGTGCCCTAATCAAGCTTATCCTGCTAATTGCGTACGGCCGATCCCCGCTGATCATGCCCCGGTTATTTACTGCCATGCACATGCGCGAGCAAACGGAAGGGAGAGAAAAAGAAAGGAGGGCATTGATTCGGTGCTGTTTTTTTCACTGTTGCTCACCTCTCTGCGGCGACGGTCGCGGCGGGCCCATGGACGCAATGTTGCAGTTGGCGCGCCGGCCGGCGATCATCGGGTTCGGGTTCTGCACCGCCTGCTGCGCCGACTCCGGGTCCCGGAACGTCACCTGCGCACAGAGAGAAGAGAAGATGGGAACGCGCCCGATGAGAACGACGGACGGATCGCCGGCGATGGCGTATGTGTTGGCGAGAGGGAGAGGAAGAGAGAGAGAGAGGAGGGAGGAGGACGTACGAATCCGTAGCCCTTGGATCGGCCGGTCTCGCGATCGGTGATGACGACCGCCTCGAGTATCTCGCCGTACTCCCGGAAGTGGTCATGCAGCCCCGCGGACGGCGTCTCCCACGCAAGCCCGCCCACGAACACCTTGGTCAGCGTCGTGTCGCCGAACCGCGACCGGTGGTACGGCACGCCGCCGCCGCCGCCTCCTCCGCCTCCGCCCGGCGCCTGGGCCGGCGACGAGGCACCGCCAGCGGGGGACGACGACGATGCCGCCGCCGTCGCAGCCATCTCTTCTCTTCTCGCTCTAGGAAGAACGCAACCCGCGAACGCGCAGCCGAGTCGACCGTCGTTCCTCCGCTCCTCCTCGCTGTTTGGGTCTTTGGAGGACCCAAATATTTCTGAGATCAAACTCTTACACAGATAGCTGAGCTAACCTGGACTCTGCAGGAGACTTTACCCGATTGGTCCGTCCGTGGTAAGCTTAGTAGCAGTTTTGGCCGGGCCGGTTTGGTCCGATCCAGCACAGACACCTCCCGACTACCCCTCCTCTCAATCGCTCGATCCGGGTGGAAAGCTGCTCTTCCATAACCCAGCCGCTGTGCCTAGGAAGAGATGGGGGGAGGGGAAGGATATCACAACTTGGAGGGGAAGGGAGGGAGGGAAGGGGGCGGCCGTGCGCTGGACGAGAGGGCTCCGGGGTGGGATGACAGCTGCATGACCTTTTCTAGCCCTCGTTTCCAATGGGTAGCTATAATAAGATCCCTCGACGCCTCCTGGTTGTATTCCATTGCGTTCAAATCCAATTCTTTTTCGAGATAGAGGCGCTGGAGTCGTATCATCATCGCAGCAAGGCAGCAGGCACGCCACCTTCCCCCACTTGGGCGATTCGCGCTGCCCCGACCCGTCCCTCTCGCGCGCCTCTCGGCCGATCGATCGATCCAGGCAACGGAGTAGTACTATGCCTACCGATTAGCGCGCCAAGCGGCGGCACGTCTGCTGCTGCTGTGCGCGCGTGTGGTGCGCGAGCTAGCGGGCTAGGTGCACCACCTCTCCGGTTGCGGTTGCTTGCGGGCTTGCTTCTCCTCCGGCTTGCCCGCGTCGGACACGCCACTTTGGTTTTCGCCTCGTGCGGAAAGCCCCACACGCTAGCGCCATCGGACTGTACTGCGGCGAGATTAGCCGGGGGAGGAACCTACGCCGACCGTGCGTGCCTACTTAGCTATACTACTAGCTAAGCATTGGTTTGCTGATGGGAGTCTAGCTGATTAAACACTTATTAGTAATGAAAGCGCGGTGATGTATACGGAATATGTACCCGGGGTTACGTAGACGCGTACGTGTACCGATCGTCATTTGTTGGCTGTATCATATGATAATTATTAATGGGGAGGGAATTTGTGTGGAAAGAGGCAACCCAGGAGCGAGCTGTCGTGGATATCACTGGGGGGGGGGGGGGGGGGGGTGTCCATGCATCGTTGGCGACTCTTCCCGACGTTCACCGTGGAGATGGTCGTTTCTCTCTGGCTGGCAGGGCAGAGGAAGGTACGTCGTTAGTTAGTCGTTATTATCCACGAGACGAGATTAGCAGCGAGTCATCGGGGCGACGTCAGTGGCGCTTCCGTCCGCTGTGCTAGCTGGTGCATTGCTGCCGTGGATGCCATTACGAGATTATCAAAGGATGTTCGCCTTGGCCTCTCGGCCAAACCTTGATCCACTGTGGCTGCTCTAAGACAAATGTAAAACTCCTGCTTCTATACTACTCCCTCAGTCGCATAATATATGAGTGTTTTTGACACTAAGTGTATGAAACGGAGGGAGTACTAGTTTGTATGTTGGTTTATGGGTAAAATATATCCTACTTATAGGATAGGTGAAATTCCACGTGAGAGCTTATGCAAAGGTTCTTGGTTCAGTATATATATATATATATATATATATATATATATATATATATATATATATATATATATATATATATATATATATATATATATATATGTGTGGGCATATCTTTGGTCGGGCTGGGCTTCGAGCCGAACTAAGAAAAGCTCGATGCTGAAAACCCCAGCCCCGAGCCCGGCCCGGCCCAACCGTCTGGCCTCTAAATCGGGTATGAGCAGGCCCAAGCCCGACACAACCCGGTTGGCCCCGCCCGACTATGGCTACAATCATGCTTCCCGCAAGCCCGAGCCCAGCCTGATCTACCCGCCGGGCTCAATTTTTAGGGCTGAGACTGGCCCGATGGCACGCTCGGGCTCGGCCCGACCCGATCTGCCCGTCAGGCTCAATTTTCAGGCCCAGGCCCAGACCATGATTTTTGGGCCGGGTCTGGTCGGGTCGTTCGGGCCGGGGCTGGCCATGGCCAGGCATTCTATGTCAAACCACTAAAAATCCTATGCAAGAAATATTACCACAATTATCACACAACTACAGAAGATGCTCTAAGACGGCCAAAGTACCCCCTCAGGGTCGTTCTCTAGAAAAAGGTTGCACAACCCATGCAAAAAAAGGCTGCACAGAAATATTATATTCAACATTAAGTGTTGCACATTTCTGACGCTTCGCCGCACTATTTTGAAACAAGTATCTAAGAGAGCAGATGAATCAACATTCCTGCAAAACATTAGCCTTTTTATGTCATTATTTATTTTATTAGGTCTAAAATTAATTGACTATATTTAATCGTAAGAAACATGGCTAGCAACGATGAAGGACAGAGTTTTGGTGATTGCAACGTCTACGCGGCGGCAGCCACCTATTTGAACCTTCTCGATGAGCAACGGTTGTTGCAGGGCTCACCTTTCACATCCGAGACTGAGACCAACATCGAGAACGGCGCTGAGACTGACACCGGTGCCGAGACTGGCGCTGGGACTGACACCGGCGCCTAGACTGGCGAAGCCGGTATAGAACCAAAACCAAAGAGGCAGCGACGCCCAAACAAGCTCATCACTGCTAGACTGGTGGTCACGGAGGTGGACGATGGCAATTTTGAGCCAAAAGAGCCTGCTGAAGCGCGCGCGTGCTATGGCAATCAAATAGGCTGCATCGTACGGGCAACCGCCACCATCAACGAAGAGAAACTAACGAAGATACCAGATATGGAGTCCCTCCTAACTAAGATGTATTCTTGTTCCCCGGGCTAGGATGAAATCAAATATACTAATCCACATAAAGACCCAGCAATGCATAAGATAAACAAACGCGCCATGGGCAAGTTTAGCGGCGCGTTGTCTGCCTGAAAAGTAAGGGTGAAAGCAAGGATCGTCGACACGCCTGGCGTGCCGAGGCAAAAAGGCAGTCACGTTGTATTTCGGTCCGGGCCGGTTCGTGTCGACCCGTTACCCTAGCTCGCTGATTATGCAGACTAAGGCATAGCCTAGTGGTGGGAAGGGGCTGATGCCTTCCCGCCCACCCAGGTTCAAGGCATGGTACTTGCAATTTGGATTTGTTGCACCAATTAAACTGTAGGGGGTTCCCTTACAGTCTTTCTGTCAAGAAAAAGGAATCCTACTCCAAGATTGTAAAGGATAATCCGACAATTACGGAAGAGCAGTTTGAATATTCAAGGCGGCTTGCGTTGCCGAAGCTGCCGAAGAAAAGTCAGAGTACATGAAGGGGCTTCAAGAGAGGAACATGGGGTGCCACCACCTCCGAAGCCGTGGTTACGCGGGGAAGAGGTCCATATGGGCCAAGGAGGATGCGAAACGCCAAAGTCTGGGCATCCCAGACCCCTTGGCGGAGTTCACCGTCACGCAGGAGCGTGACGTCATCAGGGCCCGGTACCATTGGGACCTAGTCAAGAAGGTTTTCGAGATGGACGCGATCACGACGAAGTTCATGAGAATGCTGGTAATTTTAGCTTTTGATCAATTTGACTGCACTTTTAGTCATATTTGTAAATGATCCTTATTTCTTTTGCAGAGAGAGTGGCACAGGATTGCGGCCGAAAGCGACTCACTGTCTGAGGCTTTGGCGAGGCCCAAGTGGGACACCCCATTCAACCGGGCCTTGAACATATTGAAAGGACTCCTGGTGGACACTTGGCCGTCGTATGGATGCGTGCACGACGTCAGAGATCACTACAAAAAAAACACATCCGTGACATTTTGGGCCGAACAATTTTTTTATGTCATACTTATGACACTTCTATGACGATAATTATGATAAAACCCGGTATCATCATAGATGTGGTGGGCTCCTACTTCTATGACAAAAAATCATGACAGAAAATGGGCTTTTCGTCCTGGGCGGGCGGAGACGCGGCTGCATGACATTCTTTGGGCCATCCATGACGGGAAAAACCGTGGTAGAAGCGAGGGCGAGGAAAATATCGGGGTGTTCCCGGTTACGGTGGGTGGTCGGGGCCGAGCGATCACGGAGGTTTGCGCGTTTCTCTCGTACATGCACGCGCGTGGGTGCGAGGCGTTGGGCTCTAACTGAACCCGAGCAAGGCGTTCGCCTACTGAACCTGAGCGATTGCACTGCAGACTACGTGTTACTAAACCCGAGCGATCATCGATGGCTGTTAACTGAACCCGATCGTGCGATTCCTTCACTACTGCTGCTAACTGAAGCCGACCGATGCTGCCTATGGAGGAACAGTGAGCGTTGCTGTGGGGGGGGGGGAGGGTTGGATGAATAGTTCCCGGTGGGGGTGGATGAACAGGACCCCATGGTGTTGCCTCTAGATGGACAAGACCCCGATCGATCGAGCCAGTTGGGGCTGGATGAACAGGACCCCATGGAGGGCTGGATGAACAGGACGACCCCGTGGAGGGCTGGATGAATAGTAGACGGTGGAGGGGTGGATGAACAGTAGCCTGTGGAGGGGTGGTCGAACAGGAGCCCGTGGAGAGGGCTGGTTGAATAGTAGCTGATGGAGTAGCGCGCGGTGGAGGCTGGATGAACAGGAGCCCGTGGATGAACAGTCGCAGGTGGAGGCTGGAGGAGGTCGACCGTGGCCGGTCGAACACAAGGCCGTTTCCTCCGTTGTGTGGTACGCCATGCATCTTTTCCATCGGCTATTCCGTCCAAGCCGGTTGGCTCCCACGCGTTCCGTTGCCTCCCGATAAACACGAGTATTCCGTTGCCTCCCCATGAACACGACGACGACGTAGTTTCTCCGTTCCGACCCAGCCATGTACACGAGCCCTGGCCGTACGTATGCGCAAGTAGGCGTTCGAGACCCCGCCCATATGTATGTACGTGGTCGTATTTTCTTTCTTGCACACTGGCTGCTATACGTATGTGTACATGCTACGTGTGCGCCTCTACTACAACATGTGCATGCCTCTACATCGACCAATATGTATGTACATGTTCGCGGCCAAAATGACAACGCCACATATGCTTCGACCAGGTGGGTCCCGACTGTCACGCACTTCCTTGCATGCGAAGATGTAGATGGTGGGTCCCAGCAGTCAGGGGGGCGAATCATTTTTTTTGCCTGGACGCACTTCCTTACGTGCGAAGATGTAGCTGGTGGGTCCCAGCAGTCTGGGGGGAAACGTTTTTTCACGAAATATGGTGGCCCATCCGGAGGGTCCCTGCTGTCAGGTGGAGGAATAATTATTTTGCACGTAATAAGGCGGCACTTCCTTGCGGCCGCCGTGGATCCAGCTGTCAGCCCCTCCACGTATAGTACTCTTCCGATGAAAGTCGTTCCTTGACCATGTTGACCACGCCACACTGAGAGCACCAGGGCGGTGGACGACAGCGAGGCCTAGGAAGGGGACGACACGGAGCCGGGGAAGACGCGGCAGCGAAAACCCGCACAGAGAGGAGTACGAGGGTTCACTGGTTCAGCTGCGGTGTGAGGCTTCCGATGACTCTCATTTGTTGACCATGTTGACCACACCGTGCCGAGCACACCAAGGCCGGTGGACGACGGAGAGGCCCCAGATTGGAACTACCCGGAGATGGGGAAGACGCGGCAGTGGAATTGCAGATGGAGAGGAGTGGGAAACTTGACTAGTTCGGGTGCGCGGCAACTGCAACCCACGGGAGACAGGAGCAACAACAGAGGTTGATGAAGAAGCACGGCTGTTGGATTAACATCCAACGGTCCAGCTGCTAGAATCATTTGTTGATTAAGTTGACAAAGCCCTATGTACAGGTCTGCTTAGTAGGCCCACAAGTCATCCACCAAATCTGCCGGGTTCCAGCTATCATCGGGAGGAATAGTTTTTTTCGCATAACAAGGAGGCACTTTCTTCCATGCGAAGATACAGCCGGTGGGTCCCAGCTGTCAGGGGAATGAAACAGCTAAATAAGGAGGAACTTTCCTTGCGTGCGACCATGGACCTCGTGGGTCCCAGCCGTCAGGCTCTCACGTATAGTCCTCTTCCGATGACTCTCGTTTGTTGATCACGCCGCGCCGAGCGCAGCGAGGCGGTGGATGATGGCGAGGCCCCAGAATGGAATGACCCGGAGATGGGGAAGACGCGGCAGTGGAGTCGCAGACAGAGAGGAGTGGGAAACTTGACTGGTTTAGGTGTGGGGTGGGCCTACACTCAGCAGAGAATAACATGAGGTGCAGAGTGGAGGGATGGCCTGGCCGTCGGCGGGGTAGCATTTTGCTGCGAGGCGCGCAAAACAACGCCGTTGGACACCGGAGGCTGGAGCAGGTGGTCCCGACAGCGCTGGGGGAAGAAGACGAGAGCTTGAAGAAGAATGCCGACCGTTGGATGTAAATCTAGCGCCTTGCTTAGGCTTCGACCTACTGGCCCACATGTTAGCCAGTCCATTTGATTTTAGTCCATTTGGTGGGCTGGGTGAAACAATGATGTAGCATCTATGCAGCCCATATATATAATCGAGTGGGCCCAGCAAGTCACGGATTTCGAGAAAAATGCAAATGGGCTTTAAATTCTACCATATATATATATATATATATATATGGTAGAATTTAAAGCCCATTTGCATTTTTCTCGAAATCCGTGACTTGCTGGGCCTCATTGTGCAGACAGAACAAGACCCGACGATGGAGCTCTCTAAGGTCTCGATGGACCTCACCGAGCTCCACTGCCCCTTGTGCCTCCGCCCCTTGACTCCTCAAGTGTATGAGGTTCGAATACACCTCGTTCGTTCGGCTGATCGAGCAAGGTGCAGGTTTCTTGATTGATGTGCTGTGCAATTGATTTCTGAAATGCAAGGGAGGGCACCTGGCTTGCGCGGACTGCCGCGTTGAGCGCCCCGGGAACCTGTGGCAGTGCTAGAAGTGCAAGCGCGGCGGTGGCTTCGACGTGCGGAACACGGCGGTGGATGCCGTCCTTTCGTCGATGAGGGTGGAGTGCCCGCACGAAGGCTGCGGGCTCTACGTCACTTACCACAAGCTCGCCGATCACCAGAGCGTGTGTCCGCTCGCACCCTGTAAATGCCCCATGCCCGTCTGCGGCTACGAAGGCCCGCCGCCGGCGCTCTACCACCACATTAGCACCGCGCATCCCATGCTCGTGCAGAGGATCTAGTACGGCAAGGTGCTCTAGCTGCAAGTGCCACTGTCGGAGCCACAACTCTTGCTGTTCACGGAGGAGGACAGCCGCATGTTTTTCTTGGTCGGCGGCGTGCTCGACATCGGCGCGCCTATCGCCGTGTCGGTCGTCTGCATCAGAGCGGGGGCGTCCCCACTGCCGCACTACGTGGCCAAGCTGTGGGCAAACGGCCCGCCGGGGGAGCCCAAAGGCACGACCGACGCCGTCAAGGTGGAAATGGAGGTGACAAGCAGTAAGGATCCCGGCAACGTCGCCGTGTAGAAGCTGACCTTCTTCACAGTTCCGCCCAAGCTGCTGGCTGGGGCTAAGCTGGTGTCCCTCCACATTCAGATTGACAAGCTCAAAAAGTCCTAAATGTTTCTGCAGTGCCTTCTGTTTATCTTAGTAATATGCTAATATAGGGATTAGCTCGGTCTACTTTAGCTTAAGAAATGGTGGGTTTTGATGGCGATGCAGCAATTACTTCGACATCAGATCAGTAATTTTCAACAGTCGAACGGATATTTTGTGTCTGTTGGATATAAAGTTCCTTTGGGTAAGAAGTACTACTTGTCATCAAAATGGATAAAAGGAGATGTATGTAGACGTATTTTAGTTCTAGATATGTCCCTTTTTATCCATTTTGATGACAATTACTCCCTCCGTTCCACAATACATGCCTTCCATTTGTCAAAATATAGATGTATCTAGACATGTTTTAGTATATAGATACATCCATTTTTGGACAAATGGAATTCAAGTAGTACTCCCTCCGTTCTGGATTACTTGTCGCACGTATAGATGTATCTAGATGTATTTTAGTTCTAGATACATCCATTTCAGCGACGAGTAATTTGGAACGGAGGGAGTAGTATTTTGGAACGAAGGGAGTATTTGCTTGTTTGTTCACGAAGTGTTTCATACTTGTGTGAGTTGACGCGACACATCAAAGTAGTACTACTACTAGTAGTACTCCCTCCGACCCTAATTTCTCTACGCATAAGTCGAGGTGCAGATACCAAGCAGGGCCTAGTTGTGTTGGACAACTCACCGGACTATGCACCAGGCAGACGAAGCTCGTGTCGTGTTGGTGCCGTGTGCGGCCCACACATTAACCAAAACCTCGCGCCTCCAGCTTAGCCTCCGCGTTTTAAACTTCTCAATCTCAAGGCCAAGGAGCAACGTGAATCCTATGATAGAGCCAATCGGATGGTTGAGAACACTGCAATTCATAGCTACAGATGCGTGTGTGAATCCCAGATGCAGAAGCCGGGGGTCATCATCCTCCTTTTCGAGAAAAAACAGATGCGTGTGTGAGAGGACGAGTCCATGCGTGCACCTCTTCTCTTCCTGTATAACGTACTAAACTCAGAGTACAAGTGTATGTGGGTGGCATCGACCTAGGGAGCTAGAGATGGTGCATGCGTGAAGTCCCGAGAGATAGGTTTAATGCGTCTGAAAAAAAAGAGTAGCCTATAGCTCGCCACGCGGCTATTCCTGTCGAACGCCCCAATAACCGTAAGATATGTATCCAATGGTGCCAGTTATTGCACGTACACAACAGTAGAAAAAGAACTACCATGGCATATGCTACACCACAGCCGAGAACACGTGCCCACATTACGCCATCCGGGAATAGTACCGCACTTCGAAACTAGAACCGTCAATAAATTTTGAGCTTGCATCTCGTCACATTCCAAATTACTACTACTACTACCACGCTATATTGAATTGCAAACCTGTTCACACCGATCACAACCTAAAGGGTTTCCCACTTAGGAGCGTATTAGTACTCGGTTATAAATACTACTATGCCAAGACGACTGCACATTCCTCCTCAACTCCTCATCCACAAAAACAAACAAGTCATTCAGCATCCTTCCCTTGCGTCTGCCATGGCCAGCATGAGTTCTGGGTCGAGAGATTACCACCAGGGAGAGGCGAGCATGGAAAGCGGAAGCACGAGAGATGTCCCGCCTTGCCATGAAAGCAGCCGACATGCCCCGCCGCGCGGAAGTGGCAGCATAGAGGTCCCGCCGTGCCGCCGAAGCAGCAAGGAGGTCCCGCCGTGCCATTGATGCAGCAGACTGGTCCGGCCGCACCGCAGAAGCAACAGATATGTCCCGCCGCACCGCAAATGCAGCTGAGATGTCCCGCTGTGCCGCGGCGGCCTGGGAAAATTTCTCACGGGCAGGCGACGACTCTTACAGGCGCATGCATGCGATCGTCCATAGCCAGATGGATCAGATCTCCGGCTAGGTGAGGTTGCAGGACGACATGAAAGCCTTGTTTGAACAGGCTACCGGCGTCATCTGACAACTAAGGGAGGGCAATGAGAGGCTCCGGGCTGAGCGTAACCTACTGAGGGCAAAGATCGTCCGAAGTGCAGACCAGCAGGAGGAGACCAGTGCCCTGTTGAAGAGGACCGGCGTCATCGTCAAGAAACTTATGGACGAGAATGACATGCTCCGCATCGAGCGCCAAAGGCTGGTGGAGGAAACCGTGGATGCTCTCAAGCAGTGTCTTGAGGACATGAAAGAGCTCATCGTCGCTCGCCGCGAAGACTAGTTCCCGCGGCCTGCAACAACGCATCAAGAAAGTAGAGATCAGCGAGCCAGATCCTTGTCTTCCTTCTTCTTTTGCCCTTGTGTATTTTGGGCATAGCCGCATGTGGCTTTTTTAATTATCTTCCTAATTATGTAAGACAATTATTATCCACTGTCGTCGTCCTTATACATTCATCAGTCTTGCTATAAGTCGCAGTAGATGCTATATAGGTCCGTCGGATCTTACATCAAGATCCGTGCTTTTAGATTTTCTTTTTTCTCTCTTAAATCTCAGTCGAGTGAGACATAGCCACGCCATTAAACAGAGGCTCGAGCGCCATTAATGGAGACCTTGGGAGAGAGGTGGACGACAGATGGAGGTCAAAGGGCTCTCCTCCCGATAAGCACGCGCAGGGGGTCTGATCGCACGACTCTTGTACTCAAATAGCTACCCTGCATGACGCCTCCAAGCTAATAAAAAAAGGGGATGCGTGGTGACACGTAAATGGTAGTAAATAGAATGCCCACGGTTTCAATAATACTTGTGTTTCTGATTGTAACGTGACAACACTTGTTCCAAAATGACTTTGTTGATTGTTAATGTGTGCGCCTTCGCAAATCGGACTGCAAAATTACCACAACATGTTGGTGCCATGTCATGGCACCAAGCCAAGTTTCATTATTTTCATGCGTCTTTTGGATTTACAGGAATTAAAAAACTAAGTTTCTTAATTGTTAACAGCCCAACCACGACGCCCAGAATTTTGAATTTCATTCCCATTTCTTGCATGGAACCTAGAAATTTACCCGAGGACACACACATGATTTTTCAACCAACTTTGGTGCACTGGAGCATGTGCTTGTATTCCAAAATTGAATTATACACACAAAGGTGACACATTCCCTCTCAGAACCATGAGCCTTCTTGAGAGAAGCTCCGGTTTGCAAGAAGCTTATACCAAAATTTGTTCCTATTCGGCCATTTTTTTTACCACAGCATGGTACTACCATGACATGACACCATGCCAAGTTTCATAATTTTCAGGCGTGTTTTGGATTTACAAGAATTTCAAAACCAAGTTTCTCAATGTTCTCGGCTGAGCCACGATGCCCAGATGTTTGAATTTTATTTCCATTTCTTGCATGGGACCCAAAAATTCACCCGAGGACACATATGTGATTTTTCAACCAACTTTGGTGCACGGGATCATGTGCTTGTAGTTCAAATTTGGATTATGCATATTAAATGACCAGAAACTCAACTAATGTATAAAAAAGGCCAAACGAACCCGGAATAATTCCAAAATTTAATAGGGCACTCATGTAGTTCTATGTTGCCTTTGTAAATAAACTCAAGGGGGGACAATGTATATCGTTTCACACTCAAAGGTGGCACGTTCCCTCTCAGCATCACGAGCCTTCTTGAGAGAAGCTTCGGTTTGCAAGAAGCTTATAGCAAAATCTGTTCCTATTCGGCCAATTTTTTTACCACAGCATGGTAGTACCATGACATGACACCATGCCAAGTTTCATGATTTTCAGACGTGTTTTGGATTTACAAGAATTTTAAAACCAAGTTTCTCAATGTTCTCGGCAGAGCCACGTTGCCCAGATGTTTGAATTTCATTCTCATTTCTTGCATGGGACCTAGAAATTCACCCGAGGACACATATGTGATTTTTCAACCAACTTTGGTGCGTGAGAGCATGTGCTTGTAGTTCAAATTTGACTTATGCACATTAAATGACCAGAAACTCAATTAAAGTATAAAAAACAACAAACGAACCTGGAATAATTCCAAAATTTAACAGGGCACTCATGTAGTTCTATGTTGCCTTTGCAAAGAAACTCAAGGGGAGGGGGCAGCGTATATCGTTTCACACACAAGTTTTCAGACGTGTTTTGGATTTACAAGAATTTTAAAACGAAGTTTCTTAATGTGATTTTTCAACCAACTTTGGTGCACCGGAGCATGTGCCTACAGTTCAAATTTGAATTATGCACATTAAAAGTCCAGAAACTCAATTAATGTATAAAAAGGCCAAACGAACCTGAAATAATTCCTAAATTTAACAGGGCACTCATATAGTTCTATGTTGCCTCTGTAAAGAAAATCAGGGGGGAGGCAGCGTATATCGTTTCGCACACAAAGGTGATACGTTCCCTCTCAGAACCACGAGGCTTGTTGAGAGAATCTCCGGTTTTGCAAGAATCTTATACCAAAACTTGTCCCAATTCAGCCAAAAATTATACATATGAAAACAGGGCTTAGATTATCCCGAACATCTTGCTACCTAGACCAATAATGTACTATGATTTGAATTCAACATAAAATGAATACAAATATTTTAATTGAAGATTGTATGGTACATGTAGTTCATAGTGAAATATGATTACTGCTTTATGCATGTTTTTGTTATCAAGATAATATTTAAATTATCGTATAACTTGACAACAATCGTATTCAAATAAGGAAAATTAATTCAAATTTAGTCCATATGGTAGACGTCAATATATATGTTCACATGGTGGAGTAAAATGTTCATATATGATGGAAGATCAAAATGTACGACTACATCAATTATAAACTGCAAGGTCACCTAATGATATATTCGAATTCAACATAACCTGGATTCAAAAATTGAAATTCGAGATCCTGGCATTTGTGATCATATAAAAAGGGACATTACTCTTTCTTTTGGCGGGAATTGATTTGTTTTTTGTTGTTGTTGAGGGAAGTGCGAATCAATTTGGTACTGTACAGGGTAATCTTGTTCTCCCGATTTTTTTACATTTTTCTTATAGTTTTTTCAATGGCATCTATAGCAATATAGTAAAAGGGGACATGACTCTCTTGTGTCTTGTATGAATATTTTTTTACACATTAAGCTTGTTCTGCCGAACAAGGAATCCGCACCTTGTTATCCCAAAATTTTCAAGCTCGAGTATCTTTTGTCTCACCTGCTTTGAAACTCCCGCCTCCTCAACACGCGTCGCGCTTTGTTATCCTGAAATTTCGACGCGCGCGAAAACTCCCTCCTCATCCGAAATCGGTCCCGCAGCCCAGACACGCGAAATCCCCCTTCTACCCCTCAGCCAGAAATGAAGCTCCACGTCACGGTGTCAAAACTGGTGGGGGTACACTGGTAACTTACCCTACATTTTGAACAAGCGCGTCCCTAAGCCATGGCTCCCCCCATTCATACACCGAGGCCGCCAAAACCCGCGAAACCCCACGCTCCTCCGTCGGCCTCCCGACTGCCGCCCAGCCGGAGACTCTTCGCCGACTACGTTGTCCACCGCAACAGCTCGCCATCCCTCATCCACCGCACCGGATGAGGATCCGTCGTCGATCTCGTCGTCCCGCCGAATCAGCCGCCCCGTCCTCCACCTCCAAGGAGCTGCCCCGATGTTCGCCTCGTCTATCGCACCACCTCAATCCCCACAGGACCGTCTTGACCTGCCCCACTGAAACCGTAGCACCCTCACCAATTCCTCCGATGAAGCCGAGGCCAACTCGACGCCCCCAAGGAGGTTCTGCACTCACCGCTGCATTTTATCTTTTATTCAATCTCACGGGGCTACCGGTGCTTGATACCGAGCAGCCATGGTGGGTCTCCATCGACGGCGCGTCGCCGGCCACATCATCCATGGCGTCTCTCCCCCATGTCGTTGCTTCCTCGGCAGCGACTTCCACACCGGCACTAGCTGCAGCTGCTCCGGCTCTCGCTCGTGCTGCGGCTCTGTTCTTGCTGTCGGTCATGCTGCTGCACTTCTCTTTCTTTCGTTCATGCTGCTGCTCTGCTCCGCTCTTGCTCTCGCTCCTGCTGCTGCTGCTGCTGCTGCATGACCTCTGAAAGATACATGAGTTGTTGCTTTAGCACTCGCTCATGGTGCTACTGCATGACTTGCTCTCTGCTAGTGCGTTCCCTGCTCGAGCGTGTGTTGATTTAGATCACTGCTTCTCTGCTACTAGTGCTCGAATGCCCTAAATATCTATTGCAATGCTCTGCTACCAGTTCAATCAGTTTCGATAGTAAAATTCAGTTTCGACTGTAAAGTTCAGTTTCTTCAGTTAAGTTCATAGTGAACAGTACTTACAACATCTGCCGGAGCAGCCATGGCGCGGCTGATGCGTTTTACAACTAGCACTTTTTGGTGATGTATTTTACATCATCTTTTGCAGATGATATTAGAGTCCCACTTCAGATTAACATTGTCTGTCTTGTCCTGCTTTAGCCTCGCCGCCGTACACCTCACCGGAGCTGCTCCAACGACGGAACCGTCCATCACAGCAGAGCAATACCCTCGGTGCCTGATACGTCTCCAACGTATCTATAATTTATGAAGCATTCATGCTATTTTATTATTTGTTTGAATGATTATGGGCTTTATTATACACTTTTATATTACTTTTGAGACAAACCTATTAACCGGAGGCCTAGCCCATATTGTTGTTTTATTGCCTGTTTCAGTATTTCAAAGAAAAGGAATATCAAACGGAGTCCAAACAGAATGAAACCTTCGGGAGCGTGATTTTTGGAAGAATATGATCCGGGAGACTTGGAGTTCACGTCAGAAGATCCTCGAGGAGGCCACGAGATAGGGAGGCGCGCCCACCCCCCTAGGTGCG
This sequence comes from Triticum timopheevii, assembly GCA_963921465.1. NCBI lineage: Eukaryota > Viridiplantae > Streptophyta > Magnoliopsida > Poales > Poaceae > Triticum > Triticum timopheevii. The sequence continues at coordinate 503,463,414 of OY997272.1, forward strand.
CCCTACCCTCTTGTGGGCCCCTCGAGGCTCCCCTGACCGACTTCTTTCACCTATATAAGCCTACGCACCCTAAAAACATTGAAACAAAAGATAGATCGGGAGTTCCGCCGCCGCAAGCCTCTGTAGCCACCAAAAACCTCTCGGGAGCCCGTTCCGGCACCCTGCCGGTGGGGGGATCCCTCACGGGTGGCCATCTTCATCATCCCAGCGCTCTCCATGACGAGGAGGGAGTAGTTCACCCTCGGGGCTGAGGGTATGTACCAGTAGCTATGTGTTTGATCTCTCTCTCTCTCTCTCTCTTGTGTTCACTCTATGGCACGATCTTGATGTATCGTGGCCTTTGCTATTATAGTTGGATCTTATGATGTTTCTCCCCCTCTACTCTCTTTTAATGGATTGAGTTTTCCCTTTGAAGTTATCTTATCAGATTGAGTCTTTAAGGATTTGAGAACACTTGATGTATGTCTTGCCGTGCTTTTATGTGGTGACAATGGGATATTCACGTGATCCACTTGATGTATGTTTTAGTGATCAACTTGCGGGTTCCGTGACCTTGGGAATCTATGCATAGGGTTGGCACACGTTTTCGTCTTGATTCTCTGGTATAAAATTTGGGGCACTCTTTGAAGTACTTTTGTGTTGGTTGAATAGATGAATCTGAGATTGTGTGATGCATATCGTATAATCATGCCCACAGATACTTTAGGTGACAATGGAGTATCTAGGTGACATTAGGGTTTTGGTTGATTTGTGTCTTAAGGTGTTAGTCTAGTATGAACTCTATGCTGGATTGAGCGGAAAGAATAGCTTCATGTTATTTTACTATGAACTCTTGAATAGATAGAACAGAAAGGATAACTTTGAGGTGGTTTCGTACCCTACCATAATCTCATCGTTTGTTCCCCGCTATTAGTGGCTTTGGAGTGACTCTTTGTTGCTTGTTGAGGGATTGTTATATGATCTATCTATGTTATTATTGTTGAGAGAACTTGCACTAGTGAAAGTATGAACCTTAGGCCTTGTTTCCTACCATTGCAATACCGTTTACGCTCACTTTTACCGGTTGCTACCTTGCTGTTTTTATATTTTCAGATTACAAATACCTTTATCTACCATCCATATTGCACTTGTATCACCATCTCTTTGCCGAACTAGTGCACCTATACAATTTACCATTGTATTGGGTGTGTTGGGGACACAAGAGAATCTTTGTTATTTGGTTGCAGGGTTGCTTGAGAGAGACCATCTTCATCCTATGCCTCCCACGGATTGATAAACCTTAGGTCATCCATTCGAGGGAAATTTGCTACTGTCCTACAAACATGTGCACTTGCAGGCCCAACAACGTCTACAAGAAGAAGGTTGTGTAGTAGACATCAAGCTCTTTTCTGGCGCCGTTGCCGGGGAGGTGAGTGCTGGTATATCTTTAGATCTTGCAATCGAATCTTTTTGTTTCTTGTTTTATCACTAGTTTAGTTTATAAAATAAAACTACAAAAAATGGAGTTGAATTTGTCTCATACGGTTTATCTTCTTAATATCTTTCGTGAGAATGATGGAAAGGAAAATTGTGCTCAAGTTCTAGAATAAGAAATATATAGAATGTTTGATACTAAATCTTTGAATGATGAGCATGATTGCAATGTTCTTAGTTTGAATTCCTTGAATATCCATGATGCTAATGATATGCAAAGCCACAAGCTTGGGGAAGCTATGTTTGATGAATATGGTATTTTTAGTCCACCAAGTTTTGATGAGAATATTTATTATGATGAAAGCATGCCTCCTATTTATGATGATTATATTGATGAAAGTGGGTTTGGAAGAATGTCAACTTTAGGAAGTAATGATCCCACTATTTTGGAGGATGTTGAATCTTATTGTGATGAATATGAAAGTGGATTTGGAAGAGTGTCAACTTTATTTAGTGATGATTCCACTATTTTGGAAGAGGTTCCAATTGATTATGAGAACAAAGTTGCTATCTATGATGATTATTGTGATGACTTGTATGCTATTAAGAATAATGATAACCATGAAACTTGTCATCATGATTTTAGTTTTCAATTGGATTATGCCTCACATGATAATTATTTTGTTGAGTTTGCTCCCACTACTATTTATGAGAAGAAATTTGCTTATGTGGAGAGTAGTAAATTTTCTATGCTTGTAGATCATGAAAAGAATGCTTTAGGTGCTGGTTATATTGTTGAATTCATTCATGATGCTACTGAAAATTACTATGAGGGAGGAACATATTCTTGTAGGAATTGCAATAATATCAAGTTTCCTCTCTATGTTTTAAATTTTTTGAAGCTATGCTTGTTTTACCTTCCTATGCTAGTTGATTATTGTTCCCATAATTTGTTTGCTCACAAAATCCCTATGCATAGGAAGTGGGTTAGACTTAAATGTGCTAGTCATATTCTTCATGATTCTCTCTTTATGTTTCAATTCTTATCTTTTATGTGAGCATCATTTCATCATGCCTAGCTAGGGGCGTTAAATGATAGCGCTTGTTGGGAGGCAACCCAACTTTATTTTTGTTTCTTACTTTTTTGTTCCTGTTTAGTAATAAGTAATTCATCTAGCCTCTGGTTAGATGTGGTTTCATGTTTTAATTAGTGTTTGTGCCAAGTAGAACCTTTGGGAAGACTTGGGTGAAGTTTATGTGATCTTGCTGTGAAAAACAGAAACTTTAGCGCTCACGAGATTAGCTGCCATTTTTTAATGGAGAGTGCTTTTAGGTTGATTATTTTTTGCAGATGATTAATAGGCAAATTCCTCAGGTCCAGCAATTTATTTCAGAATTTTTTGAGTTCCAGAAGTATACGTTCGATACAGATTACTACAGACTGTTCTGTTTTTGACAGATTCTGTTTTCATTGTGTTGTTTTCTTATTTTGATGAATCTATGAGTAGTATCGGAGGGTATGAACCATAGAGAAGTTAGAATACAGTAGATATTACACCAATATGAATTTGGAATGATTTCATTACAGTACCTAAGTGGTGATTTATTTTCTTATACTAACGGAGCTTACGAGTTTTGTTTTGAGTTTTGTGTGGTTGAAGTTTTCAAGTTTTGGGTAAAGATTCGATGGACTATGGAATAAGGAGTGGAAAGAACCTAAGATTGGGGATGCCCAAGGCACCCCAAGGTAATATCCAAGGACAACCAAGAGCCTAAGCTTGGGAATGCCCCGGAAGGCATCCCCTCTTTCGTCTTTGTTCATCGGTAACTTTACTTGGAGCTATAATTTTATTCGCCACATGACATGTGTTTTGCTTGGAGAGTCATTTTCTTTTGTTAGTATTTGCTTGCTGTTACTTAGAATAATGTTTTGCATATTTATTTTCAATAAAAATGTCAAGGATAGCCTTTACCATGCTTATTTTGCTAGTATACATGTTGCTGTTTGAAAACAGAAAGTTTACCGCTGTTGCAAAAATTCCCTAGAAAAGACAGAGAATGGTATAATGTTGAATATTTTTGCATACTAAGATCTGATAAATTTATTACAGTTGGAATTTTCTCTCATAATTGTTGGAGTTAGGGAAGTATTGATACTCTTGCATTCTTTACAGACTGTACTGTTTTGGCAGATTGCTGTTATGGTTGCATTGTTTGCATATGTTTGCTTGTTTAATGATTCTATTTGAGGATAGCAGTATTAAATATGCAGAGGCATTTACTATGCAATGTTGAATAATAATTTTAGTGATTTTTTACAGTAGAAAATGATAAGGTTTTGCATTGGTTTATACTAACCTATCTCACGAGTTCTTGTTGAGGTTGGTGTGGATGAAGCTTTTGATAAAAAGAGAAACCATGATATGAGAGAAATTAAGGAGACACAAAAGTTCAAGCTTGCAGATGCCCAAGGCACCCCAAGATAATATTTCAAGAAGTCTCAAGCATCTAAGCTTGGGGATGCCCCGGTAGGCATCCCACCTTTCTTCTTCAACAACTATCGGTTAGTATCGGTTGAGCCTAAGTTCTTGCTTCTTCACATGAGTTGTGCTATACTTGCAATGTCATTTTATTTTGTTTTTCTTGCTGCTTGAATACAATACCAAGAACTGAAATTCTTAAATGTTAGAGAGTCTCCACATAGTTGCACAATTATTCGACTACTCATTGATCTTCTCTTATATCTTGTTGGAGTAGTTTTTCACTTACTCATGTGCTTCACTCATGTCCTATGAGTAAATGGTTGAATGAGTTGAATGTCATAAATCTGAAATTATATATGTTTCATTTTCTTATCCCATGGGGAGTAATGACTTCACATCTAAGAAGTAGAGGTTGTAAATTTATTGAAGGTTAGCAAGCATTGTATTGGTCATTTGAACAATTCATGAAAGAATATTGAAGGAAGAGAGATTTCACATATAAATATACTATCTTAGACATCTTTTATAATTGTGAGCACTCATTAAGTATGACATGCTAAAGAGTTGATGGTGGACAAGGAAGACACCGTAATGGGTTATGTTTTCTCACATCTCAGTTGAAGTATATTGTCATGGATCATTCAAACATGTTGAGCTTGCCTTTCCCCCTCATGCTAGCCAAAATTCCTTGCACCAAGTAGAGATACTACTTGTGCTTCCAAATATCCTTAAACCCAGTTTCGCCATGAGAGTCCACCATGCCTACCTATGGATTGAGTAAGATCCTTCAAGTAAGTTGTCATCGGTGCAAGCAATAAAAATTGCTCTCTAAATATGCATGACTTATTAGTGCAGAGAAAATAAGCTTTGTACGATCTTGTTATGGAAGCAATAAAAGCGACGAACTGCATAATAAAGGTCCATATACAAGTGGAAATATAAAGTGACTTCTTTCGCATTAAGATTTTGTGTATCCAACCCTAAAAGTGCATGACAACCTCTGCTTTCCTCTGCGAAGGGACTATCTTTTAATTTATGTCTTTTACTTTTATGCAAGAGTCAAGGTGATCTTCACCTTTCCCTTTTTCATTTTATCCTTTGGCAAGCACTTTGTGTTGGGGTGATCCTGATATATATATCCCGTTGGATGTAAGTTAGCATGAACTATTATTGTTGACATCACCCAAAGGTGAATACGTTGGGAGGCAACACTAAGGCAACACTATAAGCCCCTATCTTTCTCAGTGTCCTATTAAAACTCCATAACCATTAGTATTGCGTGGGTGTTAGCAATTGTATAACACTATATGATAGTTGAGTATGTGGAGTTTGCTATTCCTGAAAATAAGATGAATTGTAATTGTTTAATGACTAAGAATGAAGTTTGCTAGTTTTCAAGAAAGTTTATGGTCTATGCTTTAACATGAGAATTGCTTGTTACTTATTCGTGAGAAGTTTTGTGAGATGAACTACTATTATGACATATAATCATGCTAGAAAAGGTGATTGAAATTATCATTGATCAAATTTGTGCACCTTCTAGCATTCACATTTCATAAACTCTTTCTTTATCATTTACCTACTCGAGGACGAGTAGGAATTAAGCTTGGGGATGCTGATACGTCTCCAACGTATCTATAATTTATGAAGCATTCATGCTATTTTATTATCTGTTTTGAATGATTATGGGCTTTATTATACACTTTTATATTACTTTTGGGACTAACCTATTAACCGGAGGCCTAGCCCATATTGCTGTTTTATTGCTTGTTTCAGTATTTCGAAGAAAAGGAATATCAAACGGAGTCCAAACGGAATGAAACCTTCGGGAGCGTGATTTTTGGGAAGAATATGATCCGAGAGACTTGGAGTTCACGTCAGAAGATCCTCGAGGAGGCCACAAGATAGGGGGGCGCGCCCACCCCCCTGGGCGCACCCTACCCTCTCGTGGGCCCCTCGAGGCTCCCCCGACCGACTTCTTTCGCCTATATAAGCCTATGTACCCTAAAACCATCGAAACAGAAGATAGATCGGGAGTTCCGCCGCCGCAAGCCTCTGTAGCCACCAAAAACCTCTCGAGAGCCTGTTCCGGCACCCTGCCGGTGGGGGGATCCCTCACCGGTGGCCATCTTCATCATCCCGGCGCTCTCCATAATGAGGAGGGAGTAGTTCACCCTCGGGGCTGAGGGTATGTACCAGTAGCTATGTGTTTGATCTCTCTATCTCTCGTGTTCTCTCTATGGCACGATCTTGATGTATCGCGGGCTTTGCTATTATAGTTGGATCTTATGATGTTTCTCCCCCTCTACTCTCTTTTAACGGGTTGAGTTTTCCCTTTGAAGTTATCTTATCGGATTGAGTCTTTAAGTATTGGAGAACACTTGATGTATGTCTTGCCGTGCTTATCTGTGGTGACAATGGGATATTCACATGATCCACTTGATGTATGTTTTGGTGATCAACTTGCGGGTTCCGTGACCTTGGGAATCTATGCATAGGGGTTGGCACACGTTTTCATCTTGATTCTCCGGTAGAAACTCTGGGGCACTCTTTGAAGTACTTTTGTGTTGGTTGAATAAATGAATCTGAGATTGTGTGATGCATATCATATAATCATGCCCACGGATACTTGAGGTGACAATGGAGTATCTAGGTGACATTAGGGTTTTGGTTGATTTGTGTCTTAAGGTGTTAGTCTAGTATACCTTATCTATTCGGGGGCTAATGATTAAGTCATGTACCTAGGGTAGGGTCATGAACCTATCTAGGATACCCTACCCAAGGACATCCTTAGAAGAAGCTACCTTCCAGTCGACCAAGAGGGACTCCACTCGACGAACTCAAGGACACTCGACGATGAAGATAGCCACTCGACCATGAAGCTATCCACTCGACAACCAGGAGACCTAAAGTCACTCAGCATGCAACGGCCCGTCATTAAGTAGCTTTAATAGTCTTCATGGCACTTTATGTGGGCGTTACCAGTAACTCCCTGCCTTAATGTACTTTAAACCCCGCATAACTGAGGGCCGGAGGAGTCTGGCGAAGTCTATATAAGCCACCTCCCTCCTCAGTGTAAAGGGTTCGCACCCCTGTAACTCATACGCACATAATCCAGTCGACCGCCTCCGGGCTCCGAGACGTAGGGCTATTACTTCCTCCGAGAAGGTCCTGAACTCATAAAATCCCTTGCGTATACAACTACTCCATAGCTAGGATCTTGCCTCTCCATACCTACCCCCATTCTACTGTCAGACTTAGAACCACGACAGTTGGCGCCGACCGTGGGGAAGGTGTCTTAGCGACTTTTTTGGAGAAGTTGCAATTTGTCCGATCGCCTTCATCATGGTTTCTGGCGGAGTTCTGGTCGAGGGCCGCGAGATCCGTCTCGGTGCGCTCGCTTTCATTGCCGACGACTCCGCTTGGCTCCAGGAGGCACCACTCGACATCGACGTGCTCCCCGTCCGCGGTGCGACGCATTTTCAGGCGTGTGTCCGCGGCGTTCTACTGCGGCAGTCGTCGACTCCGTACCGGTCGACTCCTGTGCCGTTCTCCCTCCCTGTCTCCCGCCAGCGCAAGCGCTCCAGTCGGTCGAGACTTCAGCGGTGGGTGAGACACGTAGTAGCTCGCCAATCGGTCACCACCCAAGTCGCGACAATTGAGCCCGACGAATCTCTCTACGGCCTGTTCGATCTGTCGACTGGCTCCGTAGAGACTGCATCCGAGTGCGACAACAGTGATCCAGCGGCGGAGGTCCTGATGGTCAATGGGCCTCGTAGCCCTCCCGGCTTCCCCCGCATCGACGGGATGGACGATGGAGGCGACCCCGCTCAGGCCCACGAGGAATATCAACCCGAACCACTCACTTCTCAGCAAAGAGAAGATCTTAGCCGCTGTCGGTGCACTAGAGTAGGGGTACCCTAGTATCCCGAACTTGTGCATGGGTAGTTGCAGCACCCCGCGGCAAGGCTTGCCGGGGAACCGCCAAGGTCCTCCGTGGTTCCTTTGGAGCCATTCAAGAACAAAGTATTCAAGCCAAGGAGACAAGGCCCCGGCAAGAGGAGCTTGCCGGGAAGGCCAACCAAGGCATCTTGAGGAACTTGCCGCGACGCGCCACGCGTCCCGGCGAGGCCAGGTGAGCGACAAGCTTCCAGACGCGACAAGACAACGACCGCGGCAAGGCGCTTGCCGCGGCAAACTACCACTCTGTACCCGCGCTCCAGCACCTCCACCAACGTGTCGCCCTGGGACCTTTCCAGGCGCGTGTGGCAAGAGGCTGTGCGGCCAGCGGTGCGCGGTGGCAAGCGACACTGACAAGATTGCCATCGTGGCAAGCGGTGGCGTCCCTGACGGTCCCTTTTTGCACTATTTGGGCGACGTAGACGGGCATTTAATGCCTTTGTCCCCTGCCGTCAGGGTTAGGTATGATACACTGTATAGGTAGTTGTACCAACCGCAATTCCTTTCCATTTTTACCCTTGTCTACGTTGCCACCTGTCGGAGACCCCTTTAGCATATAAAAGGAGGCCCATGCACAACGTAGAAAGGGGGTTGGAAGACAGAAAAACACTCACGCTCGGTCTCGTTAGCAGCTAGTGTGTACTATAGCACTCAGCGCTCCCGAGCAAGAACTCAATACACTCAGACATGCAGCAGTAGGAGTGTTATCTCTCCGGAGAGCTCCAAAGCTGGGTAAACTGCACGTGTGCTTCGCCTCGATCCGCTCTTCGTGCGACCTCCGCCCCTCGCCGAACCGAAAGGGGCTCGGTTCGCCGGTCCCATAGGTGTTCATGGATCAGCTTCCCCGACATCTTTGGCGCGCTAGGTAGGGGGCGTCGAGGTTGTGTGAACCTGATCCGGCGTTCACACGAGCTAGATCTTCATCTTCTTCATCGACATGCCACCGAAGAAGAAGGCTTCGGCGGTAGCTGTTCCGTCCACGTCGATCCCACCACCACCGGAGCAAACGAGTGGTGGGGTAGACACCGGCGGAAGAACGGACATCGACGAGGGAGCTCAGGGTGCTGCCAGGTCCAAGGACAAGGCTGCGCAGACCTCGGCGTCCGTACATGCACCGCGCCCATCTCAGGAGGCGCAGGACCGACAGCGTCATGGTATTCGCAGTGCCATACGTTTGTTGGACCAAGATCGAGCTGGTGGATCTCGGGGTGCTCAATACCAGCATGCACGCCAACATGCTGGCACGAGCGAGACACGGTCGCCTGGACGGGATACTGCTCCTTCTAACATAGTTAGAAGTCCGAGCATATCCCGCTCCTTGCACCGTTCGCCACTGCCGCCCACCACTCCAGCAGAAGCTTTGGCGCGAGCTCAACTGCTCCTGGATTACCCTCCAACGGCAAACAAGATCGAGAATGGATGGCCACCATTCAGAGTCTCATCGGCTTCGCCAACGGCGACACTCCGCGGCAGCCGAGTACATCGCTGCCGCGGCAGGACTGCCAGGCACGAGCCGATGGCGACCAAACCGGTGGGGGAGCAACCACCATGCACTCTCCACCCCGAAGGCCAAGATCGCCGACTCGCCGGATCCACCTCGACAGCGACTCCACCGCATCATCAGATCCACGAGCTCGTCGCGATTAGCGCCAAGTTCTTCACGAACGACAGCAAGAAGACGCTCGTACTCACATTGAGTGCCGAAGAGAAGCGCGGCGTCAATCGGACCAGCGCGCTGGGCCCTCTGTAGACATGCATGCACCAGGGGAACCAGGCGACTTGCCGTATGCGGTAGGTTGTCCTGCGTTCACTCGTGAGCTGTGGCAAGTCCAGTGGCCCAGCACGAAGAATTTCAAGCCAGATGTACCAGAGAAGTACGACGGCAAGTCGCATCCGTCGGAGTTCCTCAGCATCTACACCATCGCGGTGCAAGCTGCCGGGGGGCGGGACGACAAGATCCTGGCCAACTACTTCCCGCTGGTGCTCAAGCCCAATCTTAGATCCTGGCTCATGCACTTGCCGGACAACTCCATATCCTCCTGGGCAGACCTATGCCATCAGTTTGTCGGCGCCTTTACAGGCGGCCACAAGCCTCATGGCCAAGAGAGCGACCTTCATCTGCTCGCCCAGAAGGAAGGAGAGCCCCTGCGCAAGTACATTCAGAGATTCAGCCGCGTACAGCACAACATCCCAGATGTCCATCCTGCCGCGGTAATCAGCGCGTTCCATTAGAACGTGCGAAATCGCAGGATGCGGGAGGAGATGGTGATGTGCAAGATCAGAGACGTCAGTGAGCTATATGCCCTGGCCGACAAGTGTGCACGAGCTGAGGAAGGGAGGAAACTCCCCGGAGAGAATACAGAAGCAGGAGGATCTGATAGTGAGGAGGCTGCCCCGGCAAAGAAAAACCGTTGGCGGAACAACAGGAAGAAGAAAGGCAAAGATGTGCTAGTCGTTGAGCAGTCCGGCCACGGAGGTGGCGCCAAGAAAGCCAAAGCTGGTAGCTTCGGCAAGGAGATTGCCGCAGGCACCAACTACCAGGCTGTGGCGGTCGCCGATAAGCAGGACAGCACCAACAAGCAGTACTGCAAGATCCACCGCACCAAGGGCCATGACCTCCAGAGCTGCAAGAAGGTCGAGCAGCTTGTCGAACAGCAAAAGGCTGAATACGAGCAACGCAACAAGGAGAAGGCCCAGGAAGGTGCTGGAGGAGCCGGCAAGAAATGCCCCGGCCGAGGAGGACGCCGCGGCAAGGCCAAGCAGCGGCAAGGAGACAGACCTCCCCGCGGCCGCGACAAGGATGAAGATGACGACGACGATGAAGATATGGATGATGATGAGACCGATGAGAAGGAGTTCCAGAAAGCCACAGAGGTCCTGTGTGTTGACGGCGGTGCTTCTCTGCATACTTCACACCGCTAGCTCAAGCAGTGGGTGCAAGAAGTCAACGCGGCAGAACCACCCGTCGAGTCACGCAAGCTTCTGAAATGGTCCAGCACGCCTATCATCTTTGATATTGAGGACCACCCTGATCGCATAACTGCGGTCGGGTGCTTGCCGATGTTGGTTTCACCAACTATCCGCAACCTCAAAGTCACTAAGATGCTAGTTGACGGTGGGGCCAGCTTGAACCTGATCTCCTCCGCGGTACTCCAGAAACTCCAGATCCCTGATGGCGAGCTCGAAGAGACCGGCACATTCCAAGGAATCAATCCGGGAAGGAGCAAGCCGAAGGGAAAGATCACGTTGCCGGTGACATTTGGCAGCGAGTTGAACTTCAGGACTGAGAGGGTCACTTTTGACGTTGCTGACTTTCCATTGCCTTACAATGGGATACTCGGCCGTCCAGCACTCGCCAAATTCATGGCAGCCTCTCATTATGCATACAACATGCTCAAGATGCCAGGCCCGATAAGTGTCATCTCTGTCCCTGGCGACAAGAAGGATGCCCTTATCTGCACCGACAAGATCTACCGGGAAGCAGCAGCCGCAACAGATCGCAAGTCACTTGCCATTGAAGCTCCCGGGGCGAAGAAGAAAACCAAGTCCGGCAAGAGTTCTGATGCCCACTCCGGCAAGCGCACCTCTTCGGAGTGCTGCGCTACCGTCGAGGACGCACCATCGTGCTCCACCGGCAAGTGTAAGAAGACAATGGCAGCTCCACCAGAGACCAAGAAGGTGTCCGCCAAGGAGGATGGCACTGGTGGTACCTTCACCATCAGTGCCACTCTCGATCCTAAATAGGAAAGCGCGCTTGTTGCTTTCCTACGGGCGAACGTCGACGTATTTGCGTGGCAACCGTCTGACATCCCCGGTGTTCCTAGGAAAGTAATCGAGCACCATCTTGCCGTCTGTCCTCATGCGCGGCCCGTCAAGCAGAAAGTCAGGAAACAGGCAGTGGAGCGCCAAGAATTCATCGCAGAAGAAATCAAGAAATTGGAAGCAGCAGGCCTTGTCAGAGGAGTGCTCCATCCTACGTGGTTGGCCAACCCTGTAGTCGTGCGCAAGGCAAACGGGAAATGGAGGCTTTGTATCGACTTTACTGATGTCAATAAAGCTTGTCCCAAAGACCCATTCCCCTTGCCGCGCATCAACCAGATTGTTGACTCCACGGCCGGATGTGACTTGCTTTCATTTCTTGATGCATACTCAGGATACCATCAGATCTTCATGGCAGAAGAGGATGAGGAGAAGACCGCATTCATCACCCCATGTGGCACATACTGTTTCATACGGATGCCTTTCGGTTTAAAGAATGCTGGTTCAACATTTGCAAGGGTAGTCCATGACGCTTTTGAGCCGCAAATACACAGAAATGTGGAAGCCTACATGGATGACATAGTGGTCAAGAGCAAGGACAAGGCGACTCTGATTCAAGATTTAGACGAAACCTTTGCAAATCTGCGCAAGATCAACCTCAAGCTTAACCCCGAGAAGTGTGTGTTTGGAGTCCCCTCCGGCAAGCTTCTCGGGTTCTTCGTGTCTCAGCGGGGAATTGAAGCCAATCCCGACAAGATCAAGGCCATTGAGCAGATTGAAGCACCAAAGCGCGTCAAGGATGTACGAAGACTTGCCGGTTGCGTAGCTGCTCTTAGCAGGTTTATCTCTAGGTCTGCTGAGCGCGCCCTGCCATTTTTCAAAATATTAAAAAAGGCAGGTCCAATGAAATGGACTCCGGAAGCGGATTCTACATTGCAGGACTTAAAGAGATACCTGTCCTCCACTCCAACACTTGTCACACCTAAGCCACAAGAGAAGTTGCTGCTATATATAGCGGCAACCAATCAAGTGGTTAGTGCTGCGTTAGTAGCGGAGAGGGAGGCGGATGATGAGCCAGCAACCACGGCAGATGCATCCAGCGACAAGCAGGGGACTTCACCGGCAAGCTCTGGTCCCGACAAAGATGGATCTGCGCAGGCGCGTGAGAAGATGCAGAAAAGAATGGTGCAGCGCCCAGTTTACTTTGTCAGTTCCCTTCTGCAGGGGGCTAGGTCAAGGTACTCTGGTGTGCAGAAATTGCTTTTCGGCCTTCTCATGGCCTCGAGAAAGCTGCGCCATTACTTCCAAGCACATGAGATCACAATTGTCACTCGTTTTCCGCTGAAGAGGATACTGCAAAATCCAGAAGCAACAGGCATAATTGTCGAGTGGGCACTGGAACTGTCAAGCTTTGGCCTCAAGTTTGAGAGCACTTCAATTATCCAAAGCAGAGCATTGGCGGAGTTCATAGCAGAGTGGACGCCAACACAAGATGAAGAAATTCCAGAAACGAGCATCCCCGTCAAGGAAGCAAGCAAAGAGTGGCTGATGTACTTTGATGGTGCCTTCTCGCTGCAAGGCGCCGGTGCGGGCATGCTACTTGTTGCACCCACCGGAGAGCACCTCAAGTATGTAGTCCAGATGCACTTTCCCAAGGAGCAAGCAACGAACAATACCGCAGAGTATGAAGGTTTGCTTGCCGGTCTCAGGATCGCAGCAGACCTTGGGATCAAGAAGCTCATTGTTAGGGGCGACTCACAGCTTGTCGTCCGCCAAGTAAACAAGAATTATCAGATTCCGTTGATGGAAGCTTACGTTGATGAAGTGAGGAAGCTAGAAGAGCACTTTGACGGCCTACAGATGGAACATGTTCCAAGATCTCAGAACGACATTGCCGATGGCCTGTCGAAGTGCGCCGCACTTAAGTTACCTGTGGAACCAGGGATCTTTGTGCTCAAACTGACTCAACCGTCTGTAACGCCATCAACTGGACAGAGCAAGAAGAGAAAGTTGATTTCTGGTGACTACTTTCAGGCAGAGCTCCCCGAAGCCGCCACCAAGAAGGTCCTCAAGATCAACACCAAGGGTGCTGAGGAGCAGTCTGCTCCGGCAAGCCCTAGGGTTTGTTCCGTTGAAGCAGACGCTCCCGACAAGTTTTGCTCCGGCAAGCTTGCCGGGGAACGTCAAGCTCCGGCTGAGCCGCAGGTTCTCGCCATAGAAGCGGATGTTCCTGCAGCAGCAGATGTGCCTTTAGTCCTTGTTGTCGAGCCACAAGCTCCAGCATGGGCACAACAGATTGTCCGTTTCCTTCAGAGAGGAGAACTTCCCGAAGAGCAAGAAGAAGCGGAAAGAGTAGCCCGACAGTCAAGTATGTACCAGTTTGTCGACAACACACTGTACAGAAGAAGACTCAACGGCGTGAAATTGAAGTGTATTCACCGGGAAGACGGACAAAAGCTGTTGGCAGAGATACATGGAGGCATATGTGGTCACCACATTGGCGCAAGAGCACTTGCCGGCAAAGCATTCTGACAAGGTTTCTTTTGGCCGACAGCCCTCCAGGATGCAACTGCACAAGTAACCAAGTGTGAAGCGTGCCAGTTCCATTCCAAGCAGATACACCAGCCAGCTCAAGCTCTCCAGATGATCCCTTTATCCTGGCCATTTTCGGTCTAGGGGCTCGACATCCTCGGCCCCTTTCCCCGAGCTGTCGGGGGCTTTGAGTACTTGTACGTTGCAATCGACAAGTTCACAAAGTGGCCGGAAGTGGAAGCAGTGAGGAAGGTGACAGCACAGTTAGCAGTCAAGTTCTTCAGGTCGATTGTTTGCCGCTTCGGGATCCCTAACAGGATCATCACCGACAACGGCACGCAATTCACGAGCCGCACCTTCATGCAGTACGTCCAAGATCTTGGCGCCAAGGTCTGCTTCGCTTCTGTTGCTCATCCGAGAAGTAACGGTCAAGCGGAGAGGGCAAATGCTGAAGTGCCGCGCAGGCTCAAGACCAGGACTTTCGACTGGCTGCGCAAGTGCGGAAAGAACTGGATTGAGGAGCTACCGGTGGTTCTTTGGTCGATCAGGACGACGCCAAATCGAGCCATTGGCCAGACACCTTTTGCTCTAGTCTATGGAGCAGAGGCAGTTCTCCCCACGGAACTCGTATACGGCTCACCTCGAGTGCTCGCTTATGATGAGCTTGAGCAAGAGCAGCTGCGACAAGATGACACGCTGCTCCTTGAGGAGAACCGTCTTCAGGCCGCTATACGAGCTGCTCGATACCAGCAAGCTTTGCGCCGCTACCATAGCCGCAAAGTTAATGCCAGAAGTCTCGAGGAAGGCGACCTTGTTCTTTGGCGCGTTCAGTCCGCCAAGAATTCCAACAAGTTGACGCCGAAGTGGGAAGGCCCTTACCAGGTGAAACGAGTCACTAGGCCTGGCACTGTCCGCCTTGAGACCGAAGATGGCATTCCGGTGAGCAACTCCTGGAACATTGAGCATCTTCGTAAGTTTTACCCGTAGGGCGCGGTTGCCGGAACCTGTTCCGGCAACCACCTTTTGTACAAGTATTGCCGATGTTGCATGTAATCCTTTGTACGAAGCCGGGCGCAGACCCCGTGCATAAGTAAAAACTCATGTGCTCCGCACATCTTGTCAATTTCATGCTTTCTACTATTTTTGCATGCGTTATCTGACATTTTGTGCAGCACCTACCCCCGGTAAGCAATAACGAGCCGTAAGGCTCCTTAACTTTATTTTCTCTTCTTTCTCTTTCTCAAAGAAAGGAAGGTTCCCTCGCCCACAAGTTTGCCGGGGGGAAAGGAGAAGATAATGGTGTGGACCAAGCATCGTTCGAAGAAGTTTCGCCTTACCGGGAAGCAAACGACAGAAAAGCTAAGTTGCCAAAGTTTGAGCAATCAGTTTTAAAATTTTTAAGTTATCTTCCTCGAACGACCGTGCTTTGTATGGAAAACCTGTGCGCGGAGGAACCAACTCGTAGCTAGTTGCGCCCTTACTTTGTTTCGAGTCCGCTCAACAACTTAAGTGAGCTGTGACTAGTTGTGACAAGGTTTCTTGTCGGTAGCGGCACCGCCAGCAGGCTGCTGAAGTCCCGCACTCAGCGCTCGCGGCTAAGGTGCCTGCACCGACAAGTTCCCTAAAAGCGTAGGGCAAAAACATACAAAGGAAGGAATCAAGTAAAGGAAATAACATAGCAATCGCTACCCAAAATAGAGTCATATTACAAGATAGCTTGTCGCAGCTCTAACAGATTGTTCTCATAACATGACCAGCAGCGACAAGAAAAAGAGAAAACGGGCGGCCTAATCTACGCGATCGCCCTCAAACCTCTTGATCCCTCTCACCTTGTCCACCATGGGTGTGACAAGGGCCTTGAGCGCTTCCAGATCAGCATCCGACGGCAAGGTCCTGAGGGCGTTGGTGAGGTTGAGGCCTGGGTTGTGGAAGGCCACCTTCACCAGCACCTTTTGAAGAGCTCCCGCGCAGATCTTGCGCGACTCATCGGCCAGCTGCTTTGGGATCTTCTCCCGGAGTCGCTGGAGGGCCGTCGCCACGCCTTTGAAGAACAAGCTGAGCTTGGCGCTGGGTTGGAGGTGCTCGTCGGAGGAATACCCGAGATCCTCCATCCCCAGCAGCGCCAGCTCCCTGTCAATGACTGCGGCAACATCCACGAGACCCTCGGTCCAGTGCTCCACATTCTCCCTAAAAGCGTCCTGGGCGGCAGCAGCACTCTCCAGCAGCGCCTCGTCGGCCTTGATCTTCTCCTTCAAGGCCACCTCCTGCTCCCTGGCGCCGTCCAGCGTCTTGGTCAAAGTAGTCAGCTTCAACTCAAGATCTGCGTTGGAGTCCTTGGCAGCGCTAAGCTCCTTGTTCCTCTCGGCAAGACGACCCTACAGTTCGCCATGGGTGTAGGCGTCCTTCTCGCGCTCACGCTTGAGCGCAACAAGCTCCTCGCCGCTCACCTTGAGATCGGCCTCCAGCTACGCCACCTTCGTCTCCAGCTCCTTCTTGGCGGCCTCGGCAGCTGCGGCGGCATCCTCTGCTTCCTTGAGAGCCCCGCCGAATGTTTGCTCGCGCGCGGCAAGCTCCTCCTCGTGGCTGTCAAGGTTAACCTTCTGCTGCGCCAACTCGCCTTCCTGCGCAGACAGATTCTCGGCAGCAAGCCGCTGTTGCTCTTCAACTTCAGCCTTTTCGAGGAGGAAGGCTTTCCGCTCCTCGGCGAGTTGCTCCCGCTCCTTTGCCAGGGACCGGAGAGCTTCCTGGTTGAGGCCCCGGAGCTCCTCCGCGCGCTTCTCGATGTCCACTCCCGCCTTCACGACAAGCGCTTCTCGGGATACCAGCTTGGCTTGTCGGGCGCGGTAGAGCGACAATAGCCTCCGCAGTAGCTGCTCCTCCTCAGGCTCGCCGCTGCTGCTGCTCGGCGTGTCGACCAGTGTCAGCCCAGCGGAGGCGAGCAGCTCTTCATCAAAGATTTCTCCTTCGACCGGCGCCTGGAGCTTGACGCCCAGGGGAGCTTGATGAAGATGCCATTGCCGGCCTTCAGATAGGCGCCGGGCTGGGGCTCTTCGAAGCCTGACGCTACAGCAACGGCGGAGGGATCGGCGGTTGGTGTAGCACCTGACGCTCCTGCGGCCTCGAGGCCGTCAGTGCGATCGCTGGACCCCTCGCCAGCTTCCGCGGCGGCAGCTTTGGCGGCCTCTTCACCGGCGGGATCATCAGCGCCGGCCTCTTCTTTGGTGGCAGCGGCATCGTCGGTATTACCGCGCGCATTCTCTTCGCCGGCGACCTCGCTTTCCATCGGCTCCGTGGCAGATGGATCTGACGACCGAAAAGGGAGAAAAGTCAAGCAAATATTCAAAAAGAAAATCAGAAGAAGAAGAACCCAAGGGAAGTTTTCAGGCAAGAGGATTACCTGTACTAGGATCTACAGCCGTGGTCTCCGCCAC
The DNA here is from genome assembly GCA_963921465.1 of Triticum timopheevii. NCBI lineage: Eukaryota > Viridiplantae > Streptophyta > Magnoliopsida > Poales > Poaceae > Triticum > Triticum timopheevii. The sequence goes on from OY997272.1 coordinate 503,480,992, forward strand.
TGGAGGGTCGCTGGTGCTGTCCCTTGCCGGAGAACTGTCCCTTGCCGGAGAACGCTCCCTTGCTGGGGAATCCTCCCTTGGCGGTGTAGTCGAAGCAGATGGCATGTCGGGAGCGGCTTATGGGCACTCCTGCTGAGACTGCTCTGCTCCTACGCAAACCAGTAGTTAGATGTCAGCAAAGAAAGAGCACCCATGCGCGCCTAACAGCAGGAAGTAAACCATATACTTACGCTGGGGGCTGCGCTGGGGGCTGCTTTGGGGAATAGTTGCCGGGTCCGGCAAGGTGGTCTCAGACACACCCCCTGCTGTCGCGGTGGGTTCGTCCTTGATGAAAATCACCGGGACCTTGGCTCTCTTCGCCGCTCTCTGGGCCAGAGTCCTGAAAAGGAATGGGTTCGGAGTAAAGCAAATCAGATACAAGACAAAACAGCAAGAATTGAAGAACTACAAGTACAACAAAGAATCTTACTCTTCCTCTTCCTCGTCGGAGCTGAGCGCAGAGAGGTCGAAGTCCGGCCCACCTTCGGCGCGACAAGGCGAAGGAGTAGGTTCCCTTAGCCGCTTGCCGGGAGCAGAAGTGATGGTCCGGGAGGGCCCCGCTCCAGTTGCCGCAGCGGCGTGAGGTGCTCCCACGGCAACAGTGCTTGCCGCGGTGGAGCGCGTCGCGCGGTGCGGCGTCTGTTGACCCGTCTGCCGCCCCGCTACGTCCCCGGCCTTGCGGAGACGCCTTCTTGGTGGAGCTGGGGGCTCCGCTTGCGGCGAGCTGCCTGAAGGTGAGAAAGAGGAGGAGTCGACCCTCAACGAGTCGCTCGCGTCCTCGGCAGGCTCGCTCGACTCAGCTTCAGGCCTGACAAGTTCTCCCTCACCGGCAAGCTCCTCTCGCTCGGCAAGGCTTGCCGCCTCTGCTGCCTCTGCCTCCTCCACGGTGAATCCAAACTCGCCAGCAGCAGCAGCTGCCGCCGCCTCTTCCAACCTAGTGGCGATGCGCTGCATCTCCGCATCAGTGGTGTCGCGAGTAAGGCTCTTCTGTTCATCGGGGCGGACCGGCACTTCTACCAAGCCGTCAAAGAACTCCTGCACGATGTCGTCTGCAGGCTGTTGCCAAGTTGGGACAATTCCATGCGAATCGCACAGCGGCATCATTGCACGGATGCGGTCGAGCGAGGAGTTGTTGCACAGCGGAACGACACCCCTCGGCAACATGAACGCTTCGGGATGTTGAGGATCGCGCTTGAACAGTTCCAGGAGCATCGCGTCCAGTTCCAGGATAGTGAAGTTGAAGTTGAGGCCCGGGCGCAGCCTCATGATATCCGCCGCATTCTGGAACTCCCAGGCGGGTCTCCTCCTCTCCTGCAGGGGGCGATGCGGCGGCGAAGAAAATCTGCGCCAACGGCGCCTACGGTGAGCCCGGCAAGCCTGAGTCGTAGGATCCGGGTGACGGCAATCTTTAGCCTATCGTCTTCCGGGGCCACGTTGCTCCAATCGTTGCCGCGCGCTATTGGGGCTTGGCGCTGGGCGGTAAATGGCTGCGGGTTCTCCTCGACAATCCAGCACCAATCTGCTCTCCATTCCTCCCACTTGCTGCGGAGCTCTCCCTCCAGATAAGCTTCCTTCTTGCCAACTTTCGAGATCCAGGCGATTCCGCCGGATAAAGGCTCCCCTCTCTCAACTCGGGGCATGAAGAAGTGGCGAAAAAGAGCTACATTTGGATAGACTCCGACAAAGTTTTCGCAGAGATGTGCGAAAACTGCCATGGTCAGAACGACGTTGGGGGTGAAGTCAAGGAGGCGGAACCCGTAGGTGTTCATAATATCGCAGAAAAACTCAGAGAAAGGCGGGCAGAGCCCGCAGTAGAAGAACAACACAAAGAAGGGATATCCATTCGGAGCCAGTTCCGAAGCGGCAGCTGAGAGTACCTTCGTGCGCGGATGCGCTCGCGTCTCCGTCGACTAGAAGAGGTAGTAATACTCCCTCAGCTCCTTCGTGGCAAGCTGAGGGGGGAAGATTGCCTGCTCCTTTCGCAGCGCCATGAGTCGTTGCACCTCGGCCGACTTCACAACCTTCCCCGCTTTCGGAGCCATGGCGGAGGTGGTGAGAAAGATCGACGGCGTTGGTGGTGCCGGTGGTGATGGGGGGCGGAGCGCTGCTCTCTTTCAGCTTTGGGAAGAAGGAGGGAGCGGCAGAGATTTTTGAGATTGGATGGCAACCGGCGAGATGGGCGAACTGCCCCTGTTTCCCCTGCTTATAAAGAGGGAGGGGGCGGACGTTCCGTCTTTCCGAATAAAGAAATCACCCACGATCTCTCCCACGATGCCGCATTCGACGCGTGCCGTTCTGGGAGGGCGCGGTGGATACGGAGTGAGATATGGCGTAACCCAGGCCGCGCGTGCCCGTGCCCTGTTTTGGGCCTGGCCCAACAGCGCTCAGCACCGTGTGTGGCCCAGGCCCGGGGGCTCGTGTCGGTGCACTAGAGTAGGGGTACCCTAGTATCCCGAACTTGTGCACGGGCAGTTGCAGCACCCCGCGGCAAGGCTTGCCGGGGAACCGCCAAGGTCCTCCGTGGTTCCTTTGGAGCCATTCAAGAACAAAGTATTCAAGCCAAGGAGACAAGGCCCCGGCAAGAGGAGCTTGCCGGGAAGGCCAACCAAGTCATCTTGAGGAACTTGCCGCGACGCGCCACGTGTCCCGGCGAGGCCCGGTGAGTGACAAGCTTCCAGACGCGACAAGACAACGACTGCGGCAAGGCGCTTGCCGCGGCAAACTACCACTCTGTACCCGCGCTCCAGCACCTCCACCAACGTGTCGCCCTGGGACCTTTCCAGGCGCGCGTGGCAAGAGGCTGTGCGGCCAGCGGTGCACGGTGGCAAGCGACGCTGACAAGATTGCCATCGTGGCAAGCGGTGGCATCCCTGACGGTCCCTTTTTGCATTATTTGGGTGACGTAGACAGGCATTTAATGCCTTTGTCCCCTGCCGTCAGGGTTAGGTATGATACACTGTACAGGTAGTTGTACCAACCGCAATTCCTTTTCCATTTTTACCCTTGTCTACGTTGCCACCTGTCGGAGACCCCTTTAGCATATAAAAGGAGGCCCATGCGCAACGTAGAAAGGGGGTTGGAAGACAGAAAAACACTCACACTCGGTCTCGTTAGCAGCTAGTGTGTACTGTAGCACTCAGCGCTCCCAAGCAAGAACTCAATACACTCAGACATGCAGCAGTAGGAGTGTTATCTCTCCGGAGAGCTCCGAAGCTGGGTAAACTGCTCGTGTGCTTCGCCTCGATCCGCTCTTCGTGCGACCTCCGCCCCTCGCCGAACCGAAAGGGGCTCGGTCCGCCGGTCCCATAGGTGTTCGTGGATCAGCTTCCCCGACAGCCGCCGTAACATGGATGCCCTGCATACTCCTATCGCAGGGGAAACTCCCGAGGCTCGTGCCTTGGAAGAAGCGCATTTGGCCAAGTTGGCTGAACGCACTCGACTGGAGAACCTCCAGCGAGCACTCGACGAGCGTGCGCGGCAACGAGTACCCGACTCCAGTCGACGTCAGCTCTTTCCGCAACCGACTCAGGTATATCGAACCCCGATTCAGAATTTTGCAGCTGCAGCCCGTATAGCGGAGTCAATTCAGCCCTCTCAGTCGGAGGCTGGCAGAGGCTTGATGCACATCAGGGATTTGCTCCGAGCAACAGGAGATCAAAATTCAGCTGTGTCACAGTCGCGCAACAGGATTCACAGTCGATCCGTCGCTGCGAATACAGTTCAGTCGGCTCATAGCCCAAGATCGCCTCCGAGGCGCGAGGGACATGAAGGTCGGCGGGAGCAGTATGATGACCGATTTGATTGTGATGATAGGCGTCGAGTCCCCACTCCTCCCCTGAGGGGTGGGTCTAACGCCCATCGGCAGCAAGATGACAGGCGCTAGCTCAGTGTTGGGCGGAGAGCTCCGGTCGACCCCAGGGAATCAGGCTTTGACGCGAGATCCATCATCGTGCAAGGTTTGGTCGATCGGAACAGAGCTCATAGAGGTGGCTATGACAGAGATGCGCCCACTAGCAGCCGAGTCCATGTTTCAGGTCCAGAATGCTTTAGCAGAGTTATCAGAGCCACAGTGATACCCCCCAACTTCAGGTTGGCGACTGGGGTATGTAAGTTCACCGGTGAGTCCAAGCCTGAAACCTGGCTTGAAGACTACCGAGTGGCGGTACAGATTGGCGGCGGTAATGATGAGGTGTCCATGAAGCATTTACCACTCATGTTGGAGGGTTCAGCCAGGGCGTGGTTGAATCAGTTAGCTCCTAGCAGCATTTACACTTGGGAAGATCTTTCCCGAGTGTTCGTCAGGACGTTCGAGGGAACTTGCAAGCGACCGGCCGGATTGACAGAGCTGCAAGTCTGCGTACAAAAGTCGAATGAAACATTGAGAGATTACATCCAGAGATGGATCACTTTGCATCATACCGTGGAGAATGTGTCTGACCATCAAGCGGTCTGTGCCTTCAAGGATGGTGTCAAGAACAGAGAGTTGAGCCTGAAGTTTGGTCGAACCGGGGATATGACCCTGAGTCGAATGATGGAGATTGCCACCAAATACGCTAATGGTGAAGAAGAGGACAGGCTCCGGAGTGGCAAATATAAGCTGAGTCAGTCGGAAAAAGGAAACTCCAATCGGAAGCAGAAGCGGAAGGCCGAGCCAGCTGCTCCTGGAGAGGCTCTGGCCGTGACTCAGGGCAAATTCAAAGGGAAGCCCAAAGGATCTTGGAACCCCAAGAAGGTAAAGGATAAGGAAGGAAATGACGTGATGGATCTGCCGTGTCACATCCACACGAAGAAAGACGAAGAGGGTAACTTCATCTACCCAAAACATACCACTCGCCAGTGCCGGCTCTTAATCCAGCAGTTTCAAGGAAAACAGCCCAAGGACAAAGAAAAGGAGTCGGACAAGGCCGAGGACAAGGAGGACAGTGATGGAGGGTATCCTCATGTCAATTCCACCCTGATGATTTTTGCTGATGTGGAGAGCAAAAGTCGATTGAAAGTTATCAACCGTGAGGTAAATATGGTCGCCCCGGCGACCCAAGTTATCTGAGATGGTCTCAAACTCCCATTACGTTCGACCAGTCCGATCACCCGACTCACATAGCCACCCCTGGGAGGCAAGCTTTGGTGGTCGACCCAGTCGTCGAAGGCACTCGACTGACTAAGGTACTGATGGATGGCAGCAGTGGGTTGAATATACTGTATGCAGAGACACTAAAGGGAATGGGCATTCCGATGTCCAGGCTCAGCTCCAGCAACATGAGTTTTCACGGAGTCATTCCTGGAAAGAAGGTTGAGTCACTCGTCCAAATAGCTCTAGATGTAGTGTTCGGCGACTCGAAGCATTTCCGCAAAGAGAAGCTGACATTTGCAGTCGTGGATTTCCAGGGCGCTTACCACGCTATTTTGGGGAGACCAGCTTATGCCCGGTTCATGGCTCGACCATGTTATGTGTACCTCAAATTAAAGATGCCTGGCCCCAAAGGTGTGATCACTATCACTGGCAACCGGAAGAAGGCAGAAGAGTGTTTCTAGAAAGGCTCGAAGATTGCGGATGCCCAGATAATAGTGGTAGAGCTGGAGGGATACAAGAAAAATGCAGATCCGAGTGATTTGTTGCGGGCCAAGAAGCCCACCACAGAGTCAGCGTTCCAGTCGTCTGGGGAGACGAAGCCCGTTCATATTCACCCGACTGACCCCAACGCAGCTTCGACCCATATTTCCACAACACTCGACTCTAAATAGGAAGAAGCGCTCATCCAGTTCCTCTGTGAGAACTGGGACATCTTTGCATGGAAGCCAGCTGACATGCCGGGTGTTCCCAGGGGGCTGGCTGAGCATCGCCTTAGAGTCGACTCAAAAGCGAAACCTGTCAAAGAACATCTCCGACGATCCGCCGTTCAGAAGAAAAAAGCCATTGGCGAGGAGGTGGCTCGACTCCTTGCAGCAGAGTTTATCCGAGAGATATACCACTCCGAGTGGCTCGCCAATGTCGTCATGGTCCCCAAGAAGGACAACTCACTTTGCATGTGCATTGATTTCAAGCATATCAATCGGGCGTGCCCGAAAGATCATTTTCCTCTCTCTCGCATCGACCAAATTGTCGACTTGACTGCGGGATGCGAGAGATTGTCTTTTTTAGACGCCTATTCTGGGTACCATCAGATCCGTCTATATGGACCTGACGAGATCAAAATAGCTTTCATCACTCCATTCGGGTGCTTCTGCTATGTCACCATGCCATTCGGTCTCAAGAATGCCGGAGCCATGTTCATGAGGATGATTCAAAAGTGTTTACTCACCCAAATCACACGGAATGTGGAAGCGTACATGGATGATATCGTGGTCAAGTCACGAAAGGGTTCCGACCTGTTGACTGACCTCGATGAAACATTTGCTAATCTCAGGAGGTATGATATCAAGCTTAATCCAGCAAAGTGCACATTCGGAGTACCTGGCGGAAAGTTACTCGGTTTTCTCGTTTCAGAACGAGGAATCGATGCTAACCCAGAAAAAGTTGGCACCATACTCCGAATGAAACGCCCTGTACGTGTGCACGATGTACAGAAGCTTACTGGATGCTTGGCCGCGTTAAGTCAATTCATCTCTCGCCTCGGTGAAAAGGCATTACCTCTTTACCGACTGATGAAGAAGGCAGACAAGTTCGAGTGGACTCCAGAAGCTGATGCAGCGTTTTCCAAGCTAAAAGCTCTGCTCTCCACCCAGCCGGTACTTGCTGCTCCAATCAGCAAAGAGCCTCTGTTGCTTTACATTGCAGCCACAGGACAGGTCGTCAGTACAGTACTTACGGTCGAGCGGGAAGAAGAAGGGAAAACCTTCAAAGTTCAGCGCCCAGTGTATTATCTCTCTGAAGTTTTGACTCCATCGAAGCAAAGATATGCTCATTATCAGAAGCTCGTATATGGGATCTACATGACCATGAAGAAGGTTGCTCATTATTTCTCTAATCATGACATTACAGTCGTCAGCGACGCACCACTGTCCGAGATTCTGCACAACAGAGATGCAACTGGTCGAGTGGCTAAATGGGCGATTGAACTCCTTCCCCTTGATATCAAATTTGAGTCAAAGAAAGCCATTAAGTCCCAGGCTATAGCAGATTTCCTTGCCGAGTGGATTGAACAATAGTAGCCGACTCAAGTTCACTTGGAGCATTGGACCATGTTCTTTGATGGCTCTAAGATGTTAAATGGTTCCGGTGCTGGGGTGGTTTTGGTTTCCCCCCGAGGAGATAAGCTCAGATATGTGCTCCAGATCCACTTTGATTCCTCCAATAATGAAGCAGAATATGAAGCCCTTTTGTATGGGTTGCGCATGGCCATTTCACTCGGTGTCCGTCGCCTTATGGTTTATGGCGACTCAGATTTGGTGGTCAATCATGTGATGAAGGAGTGGGACGTTAGAAGCCTATCCATGACTGGATACTGCAATGCAGTGAGGAAGCTTGAAAAGAAATTCGAAGGGTTAGAGCTCCACCATATACCCCGATTGAAAAATCAAGCTGCTGATGATTTGGCGAAGATAGGGTCCAAGAGAGAAGCCATTCCCAGTGATGTGTTCTTGGAGCATATCCATACTCCATCAGTCACAGAAGATCCTTTTACCGAAGAAGCTCCGCAGCCTAAGAGTATCACAGATCCGACTGAAGTTGAAATTCCAGCGGTGGTCGACCTGATCATGGAAGCATTGGTGATCACTCCTGATTGGACAGTACCGTATATCGCGTATATCTTAAGGAAAGAGCTCCCAGAGGACGAAGAAGAGGCTCGACAGATCGTTCGCCGATCTAAAGCCTTTACCGTGATAAGGGGACAACTGTACAGAGAAAGCGCGACTGGAGTTGGTCAGAAATGCATAACGCCAGAAGAAGGTCGAATAATCCTTGACGACATCCACTCGGGGACCTGTGGCCATCATGCGTCCTCTCGGACCATCATGGCCAAAGCATACCGAGCCGGATTTTACTGGCCGAGAGCGAATGAAATGGCAAAGGAGATAGTCGACAAGTGTGAGGGATGTCAATTTTACTCCAATATGTCAAACAAGCCCGCCTCAGCTTTAAAGACCATACCACTCGTCTGGCCCTTCGCAGTATGGGGGTTGGATATGGTTGGCCATTTGAGAACAGGCAGAAGTTGTTTCACCCATGTGCTGGTAGCAGTCGACAAGTTCACCAAGTGGATCGAGGCCAAACCCATCAAGAACCTTGATGCCGGTACTGCTGTCAGCTTCATCAGAGAATTGATATTCAGATATGGAGTCCCGCACAGCATCATCACTGACAATGGGTCAAACTTCGATTCCGAAGAATTCAGAGCTTTCTGCACATCTCAAGGCACACGAGTCGACTATGCTTCAGTCGCCCATCGTCAGTCGAATGAACAGGCAGAACGAGCCAACGGCTTGATTCTCAAAGGGTTGAAACCCCGTTTGATGCGTGATCTCAAGCATGCGGCTGGTGCATGGTCGACGAGCTTCTGTCTGTGCTTTGGGGATTAAGGACCACGCCTAACCGGTCGACTGGGAGAACTCCGTTTTTCTTGGTCTACGGAGCTGAAGCGGTCTTGCCAAGTGACCTACTTCACAACGCTCCTCGAGTCGAACTTTACACCGAGGCTGAAGCAGAACAAGCCCGGCAAGACGCAGTCGACCTTCTGGAGGAAGAAAGGGAGATGGCTTTGATCCGATCAACCATTTAACAACAGGACCTGCGTCGCTTCCACGCCAAAAACGTAAGGAGTCGAGCCTTCCAGGAAGGAGATCTGGTTCTCCGAGTGGATCAGCAGAAACCACACAAGCTTGCTCCTTCTTGGGAAGGCCCCTTCATCATCACCAAGGTTCTCCACAATGGAGCATACCGTCTTTACAATGTCGAGCATCAGATCGACGAGCCCCGAGCTTTGAACGCGGAGCTTCTCCGCCCCTTTTATACTTAAGTTTTCACTCGGATGGATTGTAATAAAAGTACTTCTGTAGTTTATTTATCAAAGACAAGAGCTTTATAAATTTTCCAGTGATTGTCATTACTTTTGTCCACGTAAAGCAATCCACCAGTGGGTGGCTTGGCTGCGAATCCGATTCGCCTAAGTCTGTAAAAAATCCTAACCGAGTGGTGAGCCAGCCTCCCACTTGGGGGTTTAGCTGCGAAATCCGTTTCGCCTAAGTTAAACAAAATCCTACCGAGTGGTAAGCCAGCCTTCCACTCGGAGGCTTAGCTGAAGTCCAAGCACTCGCCTAAGTTAAACAAAATCCTACCGAGTGGTAAGCCAGCCTTCCACTCGGAGGCTTAGCTGCAGTCGAAGTACTCGCCTAAGTTAAACAAAATCCTACCGAGTGGTAAGCCAGCCTTCCACTCGGAGGCTTAGCTGCAGTCGAAGTACTCGCCTAAGTTAAACAAAATCCTACCGAGTGGTAAGCCAGCCTTCCACTCGGAGGCTTAGCTGCAGTCCGAGTACTCGCCTAAGTTAAACAAAATCCTACCGAGTGGTAATCCAGCCTTCCACTCGGAGGCTTAGCTGCAGCATTGCGCTCGCCTAAGTACAAATACAACGCGCGCTCTGCAAGGAAGACGAGGTGCAGGTCAACTGCTACCCTCTCCTTCTGAGCTACGCCACAAATACAATGTGCATTCTGTAAGGAGGACGTGGTGCAGGTCGATTGCTACCCTCTCCTTCCGAGCTACGCCACAAATACAACGTGCGCTCTGCAAGGAAGACGAGGTGCAGGTCGACTGCTACCCTCTCCTTCCGAGCTACACCACAAATACAACATGCGCTCTGCAAGGAGGATGAGGTGCACGTCGACTGCTACCTTCTCCTTCCGAGCTACGCCACAAATACAATGTGCGCTCTGCAAGGAGGACGAGGTATAGGTCGACTGTTATCTCCTTCTCCAGAGGTACACCATGAAAATCCTACCGAGTGGAGAGCAGACCTCCCACTCGGGGGCTTAGCTGCAGCCCAGTGCTCGCCTAAGTTTTTGAAAATCCTACCGAGTGGAGAGCAGACCTCCCACTCGGGGGCTTAGCTGCAGCCCAGTGCTCGCCTAAGTTTTTGAAAATCCTACCGAATGGAGAGCAAACCTCCCATTCGGAGGCTTAGCTGCAGCCCGGTGCTTGCCTAAGTTTTTGAAAATCCTACCGAGTGGAGAGCAGACCTCCCACTCGGGGGCTGAGCTGCAGCCCTGTGCTCGCCTAAGTTTTTGAAAATCCTACCGAGTGAAGAGCAGACCTCCCACTCGGAGGCTTAGCTGCAGCCCAGTGCTCGCCTAAGTGTGTTGAGGAACAAGTCGACTACAACAAGCGCTTCGTCCTAACCTGCAAAGGACACCTCAAACCGAATGCAAACATATTTAACGTCGAATCCAAGTTCAGATAACATCCAACGGAACCGAAAGTGCTTAGGCGCTAAGCCCGTTAAGGTTTATCGGCTACAAAATTCACTCGACATACCGAGGCAAATTTAAAGTATCAAGCATAGAAGTTTTTTACCCCTCCTGGGGAGGGCTGGAAGGCGCAACAAATTCATCCAGGTCGATTCTGTCTGCAATCCGAGTGGCAGCGGCGATGAAGGTCTCCATGAAGATCGGAAATCATACTTCTTGGTATTAGCCACCTTAAGGGCTGCCAGCTTGTCCTCTCGCGCCTCCTTGCAGTGAACACGGACAAGAGATAGAGCAACATCCACGCCGCATCTGGCAGAAGACTTCTTCCATTCTTGCACTCGACTTGGAACCTCGTTTAGTCAAGTCATCAGAGACTCGAGGTCATTCTGAAGCATCTCTGTTGGCCAGAGCATTGTGTCGATGCGGTAAGTTGTGACCTTCAGCCTTGCAAGATAGTCCACTATGGCAGCAATGCGAGATTCGAGTCGAAACACATGCATGGCGACTTCGTCTTTCACAGGAGAGTTGATGGGATCCAGGTTTGTTTCCAGTCGACCAGTTTGCTCTTCAAAGTTCTGGCAGAACTCTGCGAGCACAACCCCAGAGTCAAGACAGCAGTCGGATGGAGAGATCATAGTTAAAATGCCTGTTTGATACAAAACATTACCTTCAAGCATGAGGAATATCTTTTGGGCGAGTCCTCCCAGATAAGCCCCTAGATCATTCTTCTTTCCCACCAACTCACTGGCCTTGTCACTCAAGGCAATCTTGTCACTCTTCAGTCGACTGACCTCCTTGTTGGCCGCATCAAGAGCAGCTTTCAGATTGGTATTTTCCTCTTCAAGCTTGGTGATTGAAGCCAGCTTCTCATCTGCGAGCTTGTTCTTCTCTAAAGCCACTTTCTGCATCTCAGCCAAGTCAAGGTCTTTCTTCTTCAGAGCATCCCTCAGTTTGTGTGCAAAGTCACAGCGAGATCAGACTCTGAAACGGACAAGAGGCCAAAAGCAGTCGTAGAGGTTCTCACCAAACATACCTTTTGCTTCCTCCTTCGACTTCGTGAAGTTCTCCTGGACCAGTTTCAGATCAAGCACAAGCTGGATTTGCTTTTTCTCCAACTCAGTGTAACGAACCGCAAGCTCGCAAGATTTCTGCGAAGAACCAATCGACAAATGTCAAAGACAGTTCACTTCCGAGTGAATAAGGAAAAATCATATCATTTCTAAGACTACAGCCGAATATAAACATTCGACCATAGTCTCGGGGACTACACCCAGTGGGTGCACTCAGCGTGCCCCCACTAGTTCTATCAGTTAGAGTCGATCAGTCGACCAACAGGTAAAAAAGAGAGAGAGAAGTTATCTTCAGACTGTCGTCGACTGCCAGCAGTCGACCACAGTCTTGGGGACTACACCCAGTGGGTGCACTCAGCATGCCCCCACCGATTTCTCAATCCATTCGACCTGATCGAATAAAGGAAAAACTTAAGACATAAAGACTATGGTCGACTGCCAGCAATCGACCATAGCCTTGGGGACTACACCCAGTGGGTGCACTCAGCGTGCCCCCACTAATCCAGAATGTCAATCAACACACCCAGTGGGTGTACGACGGATACTGAAATTTTCAGAAAGAAGGATTTTAAGATATCATATCCTAACAGAACAGGCGGTGGTCAACTGACCTGAACATTGCTCTGAAGAGCTGAACTGGCATCATAAGCCGCCTGACTGGCGTCTCGGATTGCTTTCACTTGCTCCATCATGATCCCTGCCTGGCGTATTGCTTCTTTAGCAGCACTAGCTTGGTCTTCCGGAACATGGTGGGTCGAGAAAAGTGAAGGCTGAGCAGCACTCGACGACGGAGGGCGAGCACTCGTCAACGGCACCGCAAAAGATACGGTAGGCCGAGTGATGTTGTCTCCTTCTACGACCAACGTCTTGGGTGCTGGCACGTCCTGAGTCTCCTTGCCAGCAGACGCTTTCCTGTTTCTCCTCTGCCTCAGTGGTTCCTCGTCATCATCGTCAGGAAGATCAATAACGACGTTAGATGGAGCTGCAGAAAAGAGTCAAAATTAAAGACAAAGAGCCAACCGACTGAAGACAGAACTACAAAAGTCATACCAGGTCTTGAAGTGACAGCATCTTCCATCTCGTGATCCTCAGCCCTGGCCGAGGTATCAGAAGTAGCAGCACTACAGCTCCAGAAGTCAATCGGTCAGCTCACAAATCAGCCAAGAATAAATTCATGTGAAACGAGGAAACTCAAGCTACACTATTACCCTGAGATAGTGGGGATCACCATCTTCATCTTCGGCAAGACCTTCGTCGGCCTGCGCGCCGCCACTCGAGATTGCTTCGGAGCTTTTTCAGTCGGCGCCGGAGAAGTCGTCCGAGGATGCTTGGTCGACTGCGCGACGGACACAACCCCCTTACCACGCTCGGCTGTAGGATCATGGACAAGCTTCGAGCGTCTTTCCGAACGAGGAGGTGCAACTTCCTCCTCCTCCTCCTCCTCTTCCTCCCCATCAGAGTCACCGTCTTCATCATCGTCATCAGCATCCGAATCCCACTCCTCCTTGCTTTCGCCCCCACTTCCTTCCTCCTCCTCAGTCGGCGCTTGCGCTCCATTGGGCATCGAGTACAACTCAGTGGTGGCCTGACAGACAACAAAACAAGACAAAGGTCAATCGACCAATTTTCAGTGAAGCAGAATGAATAAAGCAAGATAACAACCAAGGATAAGTGGTCATACCGTGTCCGTTGTGTAGGTATGGTCGAGTGGTGGAATCCTCCTAGCCCCTCGAGGGTTATCCTTATTCCCTGTGATGGCAGCCATCCACCTCTCCAGCGTGGTGTCGTCGACCGCCTCTGGATGGACCCAAGTGGTATCTTCGGTGCCGCAGTACATCCACATCGGGTGGCCTCGGTATTGGAGCGGTTGAATACGGCGTCGAAGGAAAACCTCCAGAAGGTCCATGCCGGTCACTCCGTCCCGAATGAGCTGGACTACACGCTCCACCAACATTTTTACCTGAGCCTTCTCCTCCGGAAGCACCTTCAGAGAAGATGGCTTGTTCACTTGGTCCATGGAGAACGGAGGGAGACCAGTCAACTGCCTCGGCGTCGACTTGTCTTGGCAGTAGAACAAGGTCGACTGCCACCCTCTAACCGACTCGGGAAGGGTCATGGCCGGAAAAGCGCTCTTACTCCTCATTTGGATTCCAAGACCCCCGCACATCTGGATTACCTTAGTCCTATCGTCATCCGGACTCACCTTTTTCACCGTCTGAGAGCGACAAGTGAATATGTGCTTGAAGAGACCCCAATGCGGTCGACAACCCAGGAAGTTTTCGCACAGAGACACAAAGGTGGCGAGGTAGGCGATGGAATTGGGAGTAAAATGGTGGAGTTGCGCCCCAAAGAAGTTCAGAAACCCCTGGAAGAAAAGACTTGGCGGCAAAGAGAATCCACGATCTACATGAGTGGCGAGGAGAACGCACTCACCCTCCAGTGGCTGCGGTTGCCACTCGGTCCCCGGAAGCCTTGCTGACCCGTGAGGGATTAGCCCCTCATTGGCCAGGTCATTGAGATCCGCCTGGGTGATGGTCGAGCGGATCCAGTCCCCTTGGACCCAACCTTGCGGCAGGCGAGACCTCGACGAAGATCCACCCCGACTGGTGGCTCTTCCCTTCGCTTTCGCCGTCGCCGTCGCCTTCTTCGCTCGCTCCAAGGACGCCATCTTCTCCTTCACAATCGTCGCCGGCAACGCGCGCAAGGAGTGGATGGGCGGAGGCAAAAGTGGGCGCGGTAGGCGGAGATGAAGAAGGCGGAAAGGGGAATGGGGAGGCACTGTTCAAAAACCCTCGCCCATCACATTATATAGGGACGCTTCCGAGTGGCTGACAAGTAGGCCCGGGCGGACCTGTCAAATCCCAAAACAATCGCGCGCACGCGATACATGGCGAAAAAGGTGGCACAGAAATCGAGGCGTCTACGCCTTATCTCATCCGAGTATCGCGGTCCGCCCCGCTTCGCGCACTTCCCAAAATTTGGATCCCGCAAAATCCGCTAACAGCAGATCAACCTGTCAGACGGTAGATTTCCTGCGATCCGTTGCTCGGAAGTTCGCCATGTTCAAAAGTTCACTCGACAAAGGAAAAGAATGGATCAAGGCGACTGAAAGAAAAGTTGATGCCATCGCTAAAAAGTCATTGATCCAGAATATGACATACTCAGAACACGGGAAATAGGTCGGAAAAAAATGTCAACTCCTTCCTCACTCAAACCTCGATCCATTCGGGGGCTAATGATGAAGTCATGTACCTAGGGTAGGGTCATGAACCTATCTAGGATACCCTACCCAAGGACATCCTTAGAAGAAGCTACCTTCCAGTCGACCAAGAGGGACTCCACTCGACGAACTCAAGGACACTCGACGATGAAGATAGCCACTCGACCATGAAGCTAACCACTCGACAACCAGGAGACCTAAAGTCACTCAGCACGCAACGGCCTGTCATTAAGTAGCTTTAATAGTCTTCATGACACTTTATGTGGGCGTTACCAGTAACTCCCTGCCTTAATGTACTTTAAACCCTGCATAACTGAGGGCCGGAGGAGTCTGGCAAACTCTATATAAGCCACCCCCCTCCTCAGTGTAAAGGGTTCGCACCCCTGTAACTCATACGCACATAATCCAGTCGACCGCCTCCGGGCTCCGAGACGTAGGGCTGTTACTTCCTCCGAGAAGGGCCTGAACTCGTAAAATCCCTTGCGTATACAACTACTCCATAGCTAGGATCTTGCCTCTCCATACCTACCCCCCATTCTACTGTCAGACTTAGAACCACGACATCGCGGGCTTTGCTATTATAGTTGGATCTTATGATGTTTCTCCCCCTCTACTCTCTTTTAACGGATTGAGTTTTCCCTTTGAAGTTATCTTATCGGATTGAGTCTTTAAGTATTTGAGAACACTTGATGTATGTCTTGCCGTGCTTATCTGTGGTGACAATGGGATATTCACGTGATCCACTTGATGTATGTTTTGGTGATCAACTTGCGGGTTCCATGACCTTGGAAATCTATGCATAGGGGTTGGCACACGTTTTCATCTTGATTCTCTGGTAGAAACTCTGGGGCACTCTTTGAAGTACTTTTGTGTTGGTTGAATAAATGAATCTGAGATTGTGTGATGCATATCATATAATCATGCCCACGGATACTTGAGGTGACAATGGAGTATCTAGGTGACATTAGGGTTTTTGTTGATTTGTGTCTTAAGGTGTTATTCTAGTATGAACTCTATGATGGATTGAGCGGAAAGAATAGCTTCATGTTATTTTACTACGAACTCTTGAATAGATAGAACAGAAAGGATAACTTTGAGGTGGTTTCGTACCCTACCATAATCTGTTCGTTTGTTCTCCGCTATTAGTGGCTTTGGAGTCACTCTTTGTTGCATGTTGAGGGATTGTTATATGATCTATCTATATTATTATTGTTGAGAGAACTTGCACTAGTGAAAGTATGAACCTTAGGCCTTGTTTCCTACCATTGCAATACCATTTACGCTCACTTTTACCGCTTGCTACCTTGATGTTTTTATAATTTCAGATTACAAATACCTTTATCTACCATCCATATTGCACTTGTATCACCATCTCTTTGCCAAACTAGTGCACCTATACAATTTACCATTGTATTGGGTGTGTTGGGGACACAAGAGACTCTTTGTTATTTGGTTGCAGGGTTGCTTGAGAGAGACCATCTTCATCCTACGACTCCCACGGATTGATAAACCTTAGGTCATCCACTTGAGAGAAATTTGCTACTGTCCTTCAAACCTGTGCACTTGCAGGCCCAACAACGTCTACAAGAAGAAGGTTGTGTAGTAGACATCAGTGCCATTTCGAGAGGCCTCAGATCTTCTTCCCCGCCTCCGACAGTCACACCAGCATCACCATCCTCCATGTCCAACCCAATGATGCTGAGGTCCACAAGGCCATGCCAAAGAGGTTGTACACTCGTCGCATCATTTTGTTACTCTGCATTCATGTCAATCCCTCAGGGATCCTTTGCTATGGAACTACTATGGTACTACTATTCATGCATTTGGTTAGAAGGAGTGGAGCAAAGCAAAACTGGAGGATTTTTTCCTTTGATGTGTTTTTCGAAGAAAAAACGTAGGAATTTTAATATTCACTTGGGCGTCCTTTTCAAATTAATATGCATGAAGAACATAACTAATTGCATTACTAGCAGAATAAGATTCTTATTTTTTTTCATTTTCACATGGTTTGACTTTAATTTGACCACGTTTCTCCATTCTTGTGTTCTTCCAATTCATGTGAACCAAACACCCAGGTTGACTGAAATCCTATGTTTCCAAATGCTCTGTTTTGCACATGCATTCGTATCCTATTCCTGTGTTTTTCCCGTCCTTGCGTTTATAGAACCCTCCAATTCTAAGGAGCACTTACAGATTTACTTCATTTTTAGATAGGTGTCAACGAAAACTTTGTGTGTTATGTCCTGCTCCTGCCGTGCCGTCATCCACCCCACCCGAGGTGCACCATCGATAGAAGCGTTCACTACAGCAGAGATCCCCTGCAGACTTTCTTTCGCCGCCTCAGATCATCTTCCCCTTTGCCAGTAGCCACGCCAACTGCATTACCATCATCGACTGAGCAGATGAACCCGAGGACTACATAGTTTCAGAAGAGAGGTCGCAGTCTTTCGTGTTTGCTTACGTTATACATCGGTTATTATTACCTGCTACTTTATCGTTCAAACTTGAGTTTTAAAATGCCTATGGGTCTCATATCGAGGTAGCAACGAATAGTATCTGTCTACTATCTGGTTCATCTGGGGTCTTTCATGTGGTTCATGTTGGGTGGGCAACAAACAATAGATGATCCATTGTCTATCTTTTTAAACTAAAGCTATAATCTACCTGCTATCATTAGTTTTGGATCCATCCACTCGTTTGCTACCATCAGTCTTGATTTTTGCATGCAGCCCTTAGGCCTTACAAAATCTAACTACTTTTTTTATTATTCATGTCAGATTTTGTACACAATCGTACTGAACATATAGAGAAAAAGATAAGACCGTTGCGTGGGAATATAATGTCATGTAGACGCCGCTCCATGGTGGGCGAAGTGCCTGTCGGTGTCAAAACCGGTGGATCTCGGGTAGGGGGTCCCGAACTGTGCGTCTAGGCGGATGGTAACAGGAGACAAGGGACACGGTGTTTTTACCCAGGTTCGGGCCCTCTCGATGGAGGTAAAACCCTACTCCTGCTTGATTAATATTGATGATATGGGTAGTACAAGAGTAGATCTATCATGAGATCAAAGAGGCTAAACCCTAGAAGCTAGCCTATGGTATGAATGTTGTTCGTCCTACGGACTAAAACCCTCCGGTTTATATAGACACCGGAGAGGGTTAGGGTTACACAGAGTCGGTTACAATGGTAAGAGATCTACATATCCGTATCGCCAAGCTTGCCTTCCACGCCAAGGAAAGTCCCATCCGGACACGGGACAAAGTCTTCAATCTTGTATCTTCATAGTCCAGGAGTCCGGCCAACGGTGATAGTTCAGCTATCCAGACACCCCCTAATCCAGGACTCCCTCAGTAGCCCCTGAACCAGGCTTAATTGACGACAAGTCCGGCGCGCATATTGTCTTCGGCATTGCAAGGCGGGTTCCTCCTCCGAATACTTCATAGAAGATTTTGAACACAAGGATAGTGTCCGGCTCTGCAAAATAAGTTCCACATACCACCGTAGAGAGAATAATCTTTACACAAATTTAATCTGCTGACGTATTCTGTGGCGTGACGTCACACCATGGCCAAGCCTTTATAGGAATCGTTTTTACTGTCCCACCTCAGCGTGTTTAGCGAAGCGGTTTCTTTGGCACGTCTTGTCAAAGCAGAGATCGTGTCCCCTTATTTCGGGATTCTCATCAATACGGGCATGGGTAATCCAACTGCGCCATTGATTATGGCCTTTGGGAGATAAGCGAGTTTTATCAGGCTGGTGGGGACGCATAGTTCCGTCCGTCCATATAAGGGGATAAGGATCCACCTTTTTACCTACGCCTTCTTCCTCCTTTGCTTATCCATTTCCGCGCACTCGAGCTCCAGCGCCCAAGTCCGCACATCTCGCCTCAGCCTTCCCCAGCCATGTCCGGAGTGGGAGGCAAGTGGATGGCCTCCTCCGTCACGGAGGGGCACATCAAAAAGTTGAGGAAAGCCGGATACCTGCACAACGACATTGTGCACCGGCTTCTAGACGAGGGGCAGCTCGTCCCCACCCCCAGGCCCCATGAGAGGGTGGTGTTCCTTCCCCATTTCCTCCGCGGACTGGGCTTCCCACTCCACCCATTTGTCCGGGGGCTCATGTTCTACTACAGCCTGGATTTCCATGATCTAGCCCCGAATTTCATCCTCAACATCTCAGCGTTTATCGTTGTGTGCGAGGCCTTCCTCCGCATCAAGCCCCACTTGGGCTTATGGCTGAAGACCTTCAATGTCAAGCCGAAGGTAGTGGGCGGCCAGCAGGCGGAGTGCGGAGGCGCCATGGTAGGCAAGATGCCCAACGTCATATGGCTCGAGGGCGCCTTCGTGGAAACCATCAAAGGGTGGCAATCGGGGTGGTTCTACATCACCGAGCTGCGTGACCCTGAATGGGCAGCAGCCCTCGAGTTCCGATCTGGCATCCCCACACAGCTCACCTCCTGGAAAGAGAAGGGCCTGACGTGGGGTGATTTGGAAGAGCTGAACAGACTCCAAACCTGCGTACAAAACCTTGTGAACAAGAAGATCAAGCTCGTCAACATAGTCCAGGTCATGCTTATCCGCCGGATCCTCCCGTGCCAACAACGGGCCTTCAACTTGTGGGAGTTTGATTCGGCACAGCACCAAACTTTGAGCAGGCTCTTCGACACTACGTACGAAGATGCCTGGAAGGTGCTGTTCAAGGGCACCGAGGCTCCCACATCCGCTACCGAAGATCTCGGATTCAACTCACAGCGTCAAGCCGGCAAGGTAAGCTATTTTACCCTTTACAGGATACTTGTTTTTCATAGTTTGACTCTATGCGGGATCTAAACTCCCTTACCTTTGACAGGCCTGGCAGAAGAAGTCCGGGCAGGTTAATTGTCCGGCTCCCTTACCAGAAGACGCAACGGACGCCCGATTGATGGGGCTGCTGGTTCCGACACCTCATGTGGTGCCGGATAAGAAGGCCAAGAAAAAGGCCACAGGAACCCAAAAGAGTTCCCGACGTCAGGTGTTATCGGACTCATCGTCCGATGACTCCGAGGCGGACTCCTCCCGCGAGGATGAGGAGGAGAAAAAAGAGGCTTCTCCCCCAGCGGGGGGAGAGAAGAAAAGGAAGGCCGCCCCAACTGGGGAGGCCGGAGGGTCCAAGAAGGGAAGGACCCTTCCTCCGGACTACTCCACCAACGCCGACGACGGCGAAGAGGAGTGGCCATCGAGGGCTAAGCCCCTGGCGACATCGTAAGTGTACGGATACCAGAATAATTCATGGCATTTCGTTTGTCGCATAGAATCTCCTAACGCCGAATACAACCCTGCAGCCCGCCCAAGGACGGGCTCGACATTTCAACGAGCGGCTCCCTGGCTCCGTCGGACGTGAACAACACTTCACTTCCGGCCGCCTCCTCTCCTCGCGCTGCTGATGACGCCGAGGTGGGGTCCCAAAAGGGGCCCAGCCAGGAGGAGGAGGTCCCGGAGGTGCCGCAAGGCAACCTCCCGGACTTTGGGCATAAGGGGGATCAAACCCCAAGGGGTTCTAAGTCTGGCCCTGGGCCGAACTCCGCACCGGAACTTTCAGTGGTTCCGGAGTTCGACGGGCGGTCCCTTCGTAGGAAGGGCGAGACTGCGACACCGGTGACCTCCGTCCAACCGGAAGCGCCGGATAATTTGCTGGAGGCGCTTAATGGCGCCTCCATCGACGAGGAGCACCGCACTGTTATGAGTGCGGTGATCTAGAAAGTTCAGTCCGCCAAGAGCGGGCTGACTGAGGCCTGTACCAGCCTTCTAACAGGCTTTGAGGTAAGTTTTTAAGATATGTAAGAATATTACCACATATACAGTAGCCCCTGATGCTTAGTTCGGTGTTCGGAAAGAAAAGCTGAGCTGAGGATCTAAAATGATATACGCAGGAGTCTAACATAAATATGTCAATATGGGTATGCAGGCTGCGCTGCTGACCTCTGCCGCACTGACTGCGGAGGTCAATGCATTGAAGGAGAGCCTCGAGCGGTCCAAGAACGAGCTCGGCCTTGCCAAGAAGCAGCTCGAGGACAAGGAAGGTAAGTAATACCTTATTAAAGTAATACCTTATAGAAAGGATTTGGTTGCAAAAAATGATAGGAATAACGTGGGTATTGCAGGGCCACGAACGAGGTGGCGACCCTGAAGGAAGTGGTGTCCAAGGCCGAAAACAGTGCGGCTGCGGAGCGCACCGAGCAAGAGAAGCAGGAGGCGCGGGTGGCGGAGGTGCGGCAAGAGCTCCAGGCTCTCGTGGAAAAACATGAGAGTTTGGAGCGTGACTCGAAGACTCGAGAGTCCGAGCTTGCCTTGGCTCTTGAGAGTGCCAAAGCCGCTAAGGCCAAAGCCCAGAAGGCCCTCTAGGAGATTGAGGCAATAAAAAAGATAGCGGCGGGTAAGGCATTCTTCATGCAAAGCAAGCATGTAAAAGCGAATTATCTGTTACTTACCCGAATTCGAAGCTCTCCAGGAGCATCCACAGATCTGCCCCGTAGTGTGTCCGATGCTGTCGCGTTCTACCGAGCCGAGGAGGGGAGCTCGATGGAAAAGGTGTTCTGGTCTCAATATGCTGAGGCCGGACATCCGGTGCCCCTGAGCGACCAGCTGAAGCAGCTGGTCGAGCTCCACAAGGTGGCCGAACAGGCCATGAAGGGCCTCATAGTTCGGCTGTGGCCTAAAGAAGCCATGCCTGGGAGCTACTTCGGTCTGGTGCGGCGGCTAGTGGACGCCTATCCATGGATTGAAGTCATCAAGCGCTCCATCTGCATTGAAGGTGCCCGTCGGGCCCTTGCCCGTGCTAAAGTGCACTGGGGCAAGATGGACGCCGAGAAGCTTGTGACAGACGCGCCACCGCCGGGCAAGGAGTATCGCAAGCCCGAGATGTACTATAAGGGCGTCCTGAAGGGTGCCCGCCTTATAGTGGGTGAATGCTCCAAAGATGTAATTTTTGAGTAGACTCGCATTTGTTATCCTGTACGCTGAAAACTTTGTTCATATGCGCTAAGCAATGCTTGTTAATTTAAAATATTACCTTCTGTGTGGCCGCTTATCAAATTTGAGAGATGGCGAGTCGTTGGCTTCGGCCCCCATGCCACGAGTGCTGGGGTGTTCGGGATAAACTTGAGCGCTCTTGTTACCATTCTTGGGTCATTTGAGGGAGGCGTTCAACACGACGAACGAGGCAACCGGACTATAATGCTTGAACACTCTCACTTAGCCATAGAATTCTATAATTTTAAATTTCGGCGAAGCCCCTGGTATTCGGAAGACCGAATTCAGGGCGCTATCCACGCCTTGGCCGGACAATGCCGACTCCTCGCTCTAAGCGGCATGAGTCTTTAGTGACCCGAAAGACCTCTCGAAAAGCGACCGGCTCTCGCCCTATCATGACGGTCAGTTTTAGCTTTCTCCACTGAGGTGCTCAACCCAACTCAACCGGGGCACAATTGCAGTGGTTCTCCCAGCGCTACCTTAGCCGATATAACGGAACGTAAGGTACCAAAACATGGGAGCCGGGCAAACCCAACTATTGACCCAAGACATGATTTGGAGCCGATGCATATAATGCTATAAGTTCGGGGTGCCGCACTTGTGAAAGTGTTCAGACTTATCACACCATGTTTTGGGGTACTTAAGCCCCTGGTGTATTGACCGTACCAAGTTGTACGGGTGCAACATGTCATAGATGAACATTTATAGAAAAAAAGGAATGCAATAATAAGAAGAAGCTATGTATTGTTTATTCAAAAGACACTGAAATGAAAGCAGAACGATACAAATAGTGCGATAAGCAAGGGATGGGACTATTTAACATGCCCCCTCTCCAGGGGTAGGCTATGGGATGGTATGTAAAACAGGTATACTGCTCGTAATAGAGACCACCTGGACACTCGACGTAGCTTTTCTGCTTCCCTGGCTGTTGCATCATGAGTTCAGCGATTCTACTGCTGGACAGGGCTTCTGGAAAACGGAGTCCTAAGAATAAAAAAAAGAATGACACAATTGGGAGCCCCTTGTGCGGTTGAGCCGCACTCTGGGCATGCTATGGTCATGCCCCTCCCCCTATGCCCATGGTATCTCCAGAGCGTAGTTATGTACGCGTGGTACTGGTCTCGCGATTTCGCGAGGGCTGGGGTTGGGGCCGCATTGCTACGCGTGCTCGGAACGTGCTAGGCAGTGTTGTTGTAGGTTACTCCGGGCGCGCTTGACGATGTCCGGACGTTTAGTAGTCGGACTCGAGAATTGCCTTAAGAGGCTGCTTTGTACTTCCACCGTGAGGGCCGCCGTATGCTCCTCCGTTCGGAGAGAGCGTTCGGTGTTTCCATTGACCGTGATTACTCCTCGAGGGCTTGGCATCTTGAGCTTGAGGTATGCATAGTGCGGCACCGCATTGAACTTTGCAAATGCGGTTCGTCCGAGCAGTGCGTGATAGCCACTGCGGAGCGGGACTATGTCGAAGATTAATTCCTTGCTTCGGAAGTTATCCGGGGATCCGAATACCACTTCAAGTGTAATTGAGCCTGTACAGTTGGCCTCTACACCTGGTATGACGCCTTTAAAGGTCGTTTTGGTGGGTTTAATCCTTAAGGGGTCTATGCTCATTTTGCGCACTGTATCCTGGTAAAGCAGGTTCAGGCTACTGCCGCCGTCCATTAGGACTCTAGTGAGGTGAAATTCGTCAATGATTGGGTCAAGAACCAATGCGGCGAATCCGCCGTGGCAGATGCTAGTGGGGTGGTCCCTTCAATCAAAAGTGATCGGGCAGGAGGACCACGGGTTGAACTTTGGGGCAATTGGCTCCATCGCGTATACGTCCCTTAGTGCACGCTTCCGCTCCCTTTTGGGTATGTGGGTTGCGTATATCATGTTCACTGTCCGCACTTGTGGGGGAAAGCCCTTCTGTCCTCTATTGTTCGGCGGCCGGGGCTCCTCCTCGTCATCGCTATGCAACCCCTTATCGTTGTTTTCGGCATTTAACTTGCCTGCCTACTTGAATACCCAACAATCCCTGTAGGTGTGGTTGGCTGGTTTTTCGGGGGTGCCATGTATCTGGCACGAGCGATCGAGTATTCGGTCCAAATTGGACGGGCCCTGAGTATTTCTTTTGAATGGCTTTTTCCGCTGACCAGGTTTAGAGCCTCTGAATCCAGCATTGTCTGCCGTGTATTCAGTATTATCGCCGTTAATGCGGCGCTTGTGCTTGTTGCGACGCGACCTGCCATTGCTATCCTTGGTATCCGAATTACCAGGGTTCCTGGTCAGGTTGTTACTGAGAGCTAGCCAGCTGTCCTCTCTTGCACAGAAGCGGGTCATGAGTGATGTGAGGGCTGCCATGGATTTCGGCTTTTCCTGTCCTAGGTGCCGGGCAAGCCACTCGTCGTGGATGTTATGTTTGAAGGCTACAAGGGCCTCTGCATCCGGACAGTCAACGATTTGATTTTTCTTGGTTAAGAACCGTGTCCAGAATTGTCTGACCGATTCATCTGGCTGCTGAATTATGTGGCTTAGGTCATCAGCGTCTGGTGGTCGCACATATGTGCCCTGGAAGTTATCAAGGAATGCGGCTTCCAGGTCTTCCCAACAACCAGTTGATTCTGCTGGCAAGCTGTTGAGCCAATGCCGAGCTGGTCCTTTAAGCTTGAGTGGGAGGTATTTGATGGCGTGTAGATCATCACCGTGGGCCATGTGGATGTGAAGGAGATAGTCCTCGATCCAAACCGCAGGATCTGTTGTGCCGTCGTATGATTCAATGTTTACGGGTTTGAAACCCTCGGGGATTTGATGATCCATTACTTCGTTTGTGAAGCATAGTGGGTGTGCGGCGCCTTTGTATTGGGCTATATCACGACGCAGCTCAAATGAGCTTTGTCTACTGTGTTCGGCCCGGCCGGAATTGCTGTATCCGGCGTGACGGTTGTCATCACGTGTCGTGGGGCGCCCACGCGATCCGTAGATCGATCTTATTTGCCTTGCCTTATACTCCAATATGTCTCGCAAGTCTGGCGCATTCCCCCGTGGCTTTGTACATTTCAAGCGACGCCGGGGTGCGGCTTTAGTGGAGGGCCTAGAGGCCTCTCTGTCGCGGCCACAAGGTGGCCGGTCGGCCGCGTCATGCACTGGTGATGTAGGTTTGGGTGCTTCCTCCTCTAATTGAGGTAGCAGACTGCGTTTTGGGTAGCTCTTCGAGGGGCAATCGAGTTTGTACCCTTCGGCTGCAAGGACTTCGGTCCATCTATCAGCTAGCAAGTCTTGGTCAGCTATAAGCTACTACTGCTTTTTCTTGAGGCTGCTTGCCGTGGCCATTAGCCTGCATTTGAAACGCTCTTGTTCGACGGGATCCTCGGGCACGACAAATTCGTCGTGGTCGAGGCTTGCTTCATCTTCGGAGGGAGGCATATAATTATCGTCCTCTACCTCTCTGTCTGCCGCTCTATCATGAGGGCTGGCTTCTCCCTCCTCCTGTGCTGAATCCTGCTGGAGGGGGTTGTCTTCGGCACTGTCCGGGGTGTTATTATCTCCCGTGCCGGAATCACCATTTTTGCTGTGGCGGGATTTAGAGCGGCGCCGCTGACGCCGACGCTTGGGTTGTTTCTTGGAGGGGTCATCCTCCGCTGTTCCATTGCCATTCCCATCTTTTGGGGTGTCCAACATGTATATATCGTATGACGAGGTGGCCTTCTAGTGCCCTATGGGCGCTGGTTCTTGGTTGTCTCCTGCATCGTCGTCCATACCGTCGATGTCTTCAGAGTCGAAGTTGAGCATGTCTGTTAAATCATCGATAGTGGCGACAAAGTGGGTGGTGGATGGGAGTTGAATTTCTTCGTTGTCCGCATCCCAACCTTCCTGACCATAGTCTGGCCAGGGCTCTCCTGATAAAGAGAGAGACTTTAGTGAATTCAGGATGTCGCCGAAGGGCGAGTGCTGAAAGATGTCCGCGGCAGTGAACTCCATAACCGGCGCCCAATCGGATTTGATTGGCAGGGGCGCGGGAGGTTCGGAGTCCGGAGAGGAGTCCAACACCTCGGAGTCACAGGCTTTGCAAAGGATAGGGATGGTGTTCGGCTCAATCGCCATAGAGATCGTAGCCCCCGAGGCGGTGTCCACCCACTCGTCCTCGATCGGCGAAGTTGGCTCCGAGCTAAGGGTCGGAGCGGACGCTGGTGCGGCCTCCAGGGCACTGTTCGGCGGCAGAGCTAGATCATACCCATCGAGACAGTGCGGTGCGCTTGGTAGTGGCTCGAATCCGTCGAAGATCAAGTCTCCGCAGATGTCAGCCATGTAGTTCAAACTCCCAAATCTGACCTGATGGCCAGGGGCGTAGCTTTCGATCTGCTCCAGATGGCCAAGTGAATTGGCCCGCAGTGCAAAGCCGCCGAATACGAAGATCTGTCCGGGGAGAAAAGTCTCACCCTGGACCGCGTCGTTGTTGATGATCGAAGGAGCCATCGGGCCTAAAGGTGACGACACAGAGGAACTCTCAATGAAAGCACCAATGTCGGCGTCAAAACCGGCGGATCTCAGGTAGGGGGTCCCGAACTGTGCGTCTAGGCGGATGGTAACAGGAGACAAGGGACACGATGTTTTTACCTAGGTTCGGGCCCTCTCGATGGAGGTAAAACCCTACTCCTGCTTGATTAATATTGATGATATGGGTAGTACAAGAGTAGATCTACCACGAGATCAAAGAGGCTAAACCCTAGAAGCTAGCCTATGGTATGATTGTTGTTCGTCCTACGGACTAAAACCCTCCGGCTTATATAGACACCGGAGAGGGTTAGGGTTACACAGAGTCGGTTACAATGGTAAGAGATCTACATATCCGTATCGCCAAGCTTGCCTTCCACGCCAAGGAAAGTCCCATCCGGAAACGGGACGAAGTCTTCAATCTTGTATCTTCATAGTCCAGGAGTTCGGCCAACGGTGATAGTTCGGCTATCCGGACACCCCCTAATCCAGGATTCCCTCAGTGCCCCCTCCCGCATTTCCAGATTGTATTCCAGAGGAAGATAACTGTTCAGATGGGGATTCAGAAGGAGCCGACCACGCCTATTTACCACCTGAGGTGTTTGCTCTAGCCTGGCATGCTGATGTTGGTCATATCATGCATATGGCGCCTTGCACTGCTTACATTATACATCTTATATGTCATCAGCTTAGTTTAGATTTGCTTTGTGTGAATGCCACCTGTTTAGTTTCTATATCATACTCCCACCATTCCTAAATATTTATCTTTTTAGAGATTTCAACAAGTGACTACATACGGAACAAAATGAGTGAATCTACACTCTAAAATATGTCTATATACATCCGTATGTGGTAGTCCATTTGAAATCTCTAAAAAGACAAATATTTAGGAACGGAGGGAGTACATGGGAATTATGCAATGCCATCTTCTTTAGCCAGGCATCATATACGTGAATCATGCAATGCCATCCTGTTTAGCCAGTCATCGTATATGTGAATTGTATCATGCCATATTTTTTCTCATAATGTATTCCATTTGTCAACAATGTTTATACATTCATCTACTCTTCCTGTGCATCAGCCATTTGAGTCGGTCATGGGAAAATCTGGAGTGAAAACAAGGTTTTCTGAGCAGTCAGTGCTACCTGTCGATGCATATTTCTTGCTGGTTACAGATAGCTCATCAGAGGAGGATTCAGAGACAGATGTCCAGTCATATTCCCCCCCCCCCCCGAGGTGCATGCTCTAACTTGGCAGGGTTATATTGCTCATATCATGCATATGGTGTCTTGCATTGCCATGCCATCTGCTTAGATTAGATATGCTTTGCGTGAATGCCTCCTATTTGCTTTCTATATCAGATATGTGAATTATGCAATGCCATGTTTTTCAGCCATTTATCATATATGTGAATTATGCACCGCCATGTAGCTAGGCATCATATATGTGAATTATCTCATGCCATCTTTTTTTTTCATTACGTATTCCATTTGTCGACAATCTGTGTATATTGGACTACTCTTCATGTGTATCCGCCATTTGAGCCGATTATGGAAACATCTGGAGTGAAAACAAGGTCTTCAGAGCAGGCAATGGTACCTATTGAAGCATATATCTTGATGGTTATAGGGAGCTCCTCAGAGGAGGATTCAGAGACAGATGACCAGTCCTATATCCCACCTGAGGTGTATACTCTAAGTTGTAATGTTTATATTTCTCATATCATGCATATGGTGTCTTGCATTGCTTAGTTTAGACATCATATGCACAATATTGAATTCCATCTGCTTAGTCTAGAGGTCATACATGCGAATGCTAGCTGCTTAGTATATGAATCAATTATGTCAATTATATCATGCCATCAGGTATACTTAGACAACATGTATGTGAATTATTTCATCCCAACCTATTTTAGAAAAACATCATATAGTTTTGTCATGTCATCCTGTTTAGATACTCATCATATGTTAAATTATGCCATTATATCTTGTTAAGTTATCCATCATATATCTGAAACTGTGTCATGCTATCCTGTTTAGTTAGGCATCATATATGTGAAATTGTGTCATGCTGTCCTGTTTGGTTAGACAACATATATGTGAATTACCACATCTGTCTATCATACAATGTATGTATGTTCAATTTCTTTTCTTGTTTATCAGCCATTTGAATTGGAGGGGGTGATGGCAGTATCTAAGGGAGAAAAAACCCGTTCTTCACAAAAGACAGTGCTACCCGTCGATGCAGATAGAACCATGGTTGTACTGGCCCACAAACTAGCCCCACCACACATAATCGAGACTCTTCCATATTGCACACTTACACCGTTGGGAAGAGAACCAACTACAACCCATCTAATTGCAACCCCAGCGGATAGTAACCCACTTCTAGTTGACAAAGTACCATGTCCACCACAGAGTACCCCCACATGAGCAATTTGTAAAGCAACTGCAGTGCCCAAAGCACGAAGACCACCACAGCTAACCCAAACTCCATGTTTAAAGCAGAAGAGCAACTATTCTCAGGTCAGATTCCGTAGCTATGGTCCATACTCCTTTGTTGTTGCATCACTGTATTTACTCATACCAACTACTTTCGAATTTGAAGGATCCAATTGAAACTTCAATGTGCAATAGGTATGTTTTAAACCTATTTCTTTAACTGGATTGTTGTTCTAACTTCTTGCTCTATGTTGATTTCAGTTTAAGTTGTATAAACAATTATGTTCTCATGTGATGCACATTACAAGTGTTGCCAATGCTGTGTAGTTTCTCACACTTATATTCTGTCTATGCTGCTGTATCTTAAAAATATATGAGTTGAACTGTGTCTCTATCTTGATTAGGCAACATAAACTAGAATGATATGGACAATACATTGACCATAGTACATAGATATATGTTTGTTTCATGTTGTTATCCTGTCCACCTTACTACTGAACCAGTTTACCAAAATGAGTTTCGTATACTACATGCTAAACCTGTGATGTGTCTGCTTGTTTCTCTTGTAGTATGCAAACAAAATATTGGAGAAGAGCACCCCCACTATGCAATGGTAGAGAAAGTAATGCATATAAGGTTCAAGATAGTGAGACAACCCTATTGGTCTCCAAGAAAGGTGATAAAAACAATCTTGTAGACAGTGAGAAAACCCCACAGTCCTGCATTGATGTAGTGTTCGAGTTACTGGCCAGTACTGCTAGCACAAGCTCTTCGAACTCGCTGCCTGAATCACTTCGGCTTCTTCAGTCTCAGCTACAAGTTGAAAGGCATCAGTCAGCTATGTTGCAGCAAGAAGCCGAAGGACTGAGGAAGTCCCTGCAGAATTCAGATGCGTACTTTCTTGTGCAACAGCAAGCGCTAGAGGATTTAAGCGCCAAACAAGAGAAATTAATAAGCTTGCTAAGCATCTTGCCGGCATTACGGGTACCCAGGATATTGTTTCTTGAGCTCTTCTGAAGTGGTTTCAGTTCTGGACTTGTTTTGCTGCGGCATTTATATGCTGCTTTGTTCCCTATATTTGCACTGGCGGCGAACTTTGATGCCTAGTGGATGTAATATGTGTAATAGCCATGATAGCCTAGCGTAAGTTGCTTGCTTATTTATTTCCTTGTTGTCTTTTATTTGTTTGCTTGTAGTCAATGCAATTCTTTTTCCGTGGTTTGCTAGTGGTCGCAATAACCTATTTTTAAAAACTAGGCTACAATAACCATGGGCTACATATTTACTATACTGACACTGGGCCTCCTACCGGCCGTAGAAACAATGGGCCTTCTACGGACCGTAGAAACAATGGGCCTTCTATGGGCCATAGACATAATGGGCCTTATACGGGCCGTATCATCAAAGGACCTTATATGGGCCGTATGATCGATTGGCCAAACATGGGCCAATAACAGACCACATTATGGCCGTAAACGGGCTAGAGTTGGAATCGTCCGTTCATGGTCTGACCATAATGGGTCGTCGTTAATAGGCCGGATTTGATGACGCTATGAAAACGGCCCAACGTATTAACGGGCCACAAATGGGCCGACTGTAACAACAGGCTAAATTTGGCCCACAAGCAGAAAATGACAGTAACAGGTCGTAAGTAACCGAATGCTGGAAATGATCCCAAGAATAAATGGGCTCTAAGAAGGCCGAAAGATAACATGGCTGGAAACGACCCAATGGAATAATGGGCCATTAATGGGTATAAAGTGATACACTATTCATTATGGGCCAGTTTCACCACGGGCCGTTAATGGGCCAAGAGTTACAAAGGGCCTCATATGGGCCGAAAGACGTCATGGGCCATACATGGTCCGGAAGTTAAAACGGGTTGGAATCATATTAGACGGCCCAGATTATGCTACTGGGCCTAATTCGGATAGGCCGTAACGGGCCATGTGTTAGCGGGTTGTAAATGGGCTATATGTGAACATGCTATTAACAGGCTTTCCGTGGGCCAGCCCGCCACCTTTTGACCAAGTCAAATGGGCTGACCTTTTCACAGGAATGGGCCTCTGTTGGGCCGTGCCACGTGTCGATGTATAATAGGCGCCTTTGGTCCAATGAGTGGATGACATATGTACCAATGGTAAGACGGCACATGTTTCCTCCAGCCAATGATGATTTTACACGTGGAAAATCCCCATTGGTCGGGGCTATTAACGGGTTATCGGATCCAAAACCGGACACGATAGCTTAATGGCATTCCGGTACGATGGATGCCACGGGTCGGTCACCCTTGACGAAAGCACTTCTATGACGCGCGATTTATCGTCATGGAAGTGTACACTTCCGTGATGATAATTTTGGTAATGTCATGGAACACTTCTACGACAACACATGTATGACTATCTTGATACTGTCATAAAATCGTCATGGATGTACATGCATGACAGAAAACGTGACCTACTGTGACAAACACGTATCATCACGGAAGTGTTTTTTTTTGTAGTGGATGGTGCCATGTGGAAGAAGTACTACCATGAGACCATGGAGAAGAGAAAGGAAAGACGGAGGTTAAATGAAGAAAACATCGACAAGAAGGTTGAGATTGCGGTTGAGAAGAAATCAGCACATACAGTCAAAGAAGCGGTAGCTACGGAAAAAGAGGAGATGGCAGCTTCGTATAGTGTCTTGGTTCCGGCTATCATCAGTTGGACCAAGCAAAATCCAAATAAGGATGCAAAGGACTTTCCCCTTTCCGACTTCTTGGGGACGGCTCCTGCACCTGCTCCTGCACCGGCTCCCGCACCTGCTCCTGCACCGGCTCCCGCACCTGCTCATAATAGCCCGTCCTCCGTCTCGGACATGCTTGGCGGTGCTACGTCTTTGGCTGAGCTCAACGCCCTCACGGTACCTGTCACATCATCCCTCTTTAATATATGTATAATCTCCTATTTCCATTGCCTTTTGGATGTCTCATGTCGCAGACATATCTTTGCAGGACAACGAAACCCCATGCACCTTACTATACACCATCAGCGACCAGAAGGTGGACGTGGGGAAGGCAACGATAATGCAACCGAAGGAACAATTGTTCCACAACCGGCTGACCCCCCCAGACGTCTCCAAGGTTTTCATGGCTAGTGTTGAACTAGGCCATGAGAATTTGGCTCCTCTGGTAGCACTGGCGGGAGATGACGATGAGACACCACCGCGGCTTGGCGATTGCAAGCGTTGGGTCCTGTTGTGGCCGAAGAGTCTGCTTCGTCTGGAGGCGGCCGGGAGCACTCCCATGACCAAGCATCCTCGGCAAGGTATGAACATCAACACCCCACCTACCCAATTAGCGTCGCCTGTCATGCCGGGTAAGGAAGAGGCTCCGCTACTGGCTGATGACGCCGCCACCGTCGAAGAAGCAATGCCTGATGCCATCAACGATGATGACAATGACCCTCTACAGTATCTCAATACCTGCGCCTCTGATGACGGAGGATTGATGGTTCAGCAGTATGAGTACTCAGGGTTTGAGCGTGATGAGTCGGTGCCTGAATTGCCGGAGGATGAACGTATTATAGGCTCACTTCCAGTAGGAAAGAAGCATAGGAAGAGATTGAGGAAAGGTAACAAAGATTCTTCTATGATCCAGCCGCCTCATGAACGTGCAACTAATCCCTGGGTGGTTTTGGTAATTCTTAACAACGTATAGCTCATTGAACTAATACTCTTTCAAGATGATCGTTTCAGAAAGTTCAATGATTGGCATGGCATGGACTAGAGATGTGGACCCCTCAAAATGTGAAGGACACATATTGGCAAAAAGCTCAAGACTCTACATTTTCATTTAAGTGATCCAAGATCACATTGAGTCCATAGGAAAGCCAATACTATTAAAGGGGATGAGGTGTTTCTTAATGTATTACTTGCTCAAAATGCTTAGTGATATGCTCCAAAAACCCTCAACCACTTTCTCGTATCCACATATGTCCTAAACCTAAAGTCAAACTCAGCCCCACCTATTTGATCTATCCGGCGCCACCGAGTTCATTTGACATAGCCACTACCACAAATGCTAATCACTTCGGTCTCACTGATAGGGATCTCAGTCTCACCAAGATGGAATTGCAAACTCTCCGTTTCCCTTCGCAACATTTCGGTCTCACTGAAATGAGCGATCGGTTGCACCGAGTTCGCAACGCAAACTCCCTATTTCCTCTTCGTAACATTTTAGTCGCACCGAAATGAGCGATCGGTCCCACCGAGTTTGCTTGACCAACTCTCTGTTTGCCTATTTATGAAATTGGTCCCACCGAGTTCATGTGATCGGTCTCACCAAAATCAAGTTATGCCCTAACCCTAGCACATCGGTCTCACCGAATTGATGATGTTAGTCCCACCGAAAAGCCTAACGTTCACATTTTGAACTGAATCGGTCTGATCGAGTTTCACTATTTGGTCTCACCAAGTTTGGGAATCTGTGTGTAACGGTTAGATTTTGTGTGGAGGCTATATATACCCCTCCACCCATTCTTCATTCATGGAGAGAGCCATCAGAACGTGCCTACACTTCCAGCATTCATTTTCTTAGAGAGAACCACCTACTCATGTGTTGAGACCAAGACATTCCGATCCAACCACAAAAATCTTGACCTCTAGCCTTCCCCAAGTTGCTTTCCACTCAAATCATCTTTCCACCATAGCCAAATCTATGAGAGAGAGTTGAGGGTTGGGAGACTATCATTTGAAGCACAAGAGAAAGGAGTTCATCATCAACACACCATCTATTACCTTTTGGAGAGTGGTGTCTCCTAGATTGGTTAGGTGTCACTTGGGAGCCTCCGTCAAGATTGTGGAGTTGAACCAAGGAGTTTGTAAGGGCAAGGAGATAGCCTATTTCGTGAAAATCTACCCAAGTGCGGGAAGTCCTTCGTGGGCAATGGCCATGGTGGGATAGGCAAGGTTGCTTCTTTGTGGACCCTTCGTGGGTGGAGCTCTCCGTGGACTAGCGCAGTCGTTACCCTTCATGGGTTGGAGTCTCCATCAACGTGGATGTACGATAGCACCACCTATCGGAACCACGCCAAAAATCTCCGTGTCTACATTGCGTTTGCTCCCTCCAAACTCCTCCCCTTTACCTTCATATGCAATGATTTACATTCCACTGCTATACTCTTAGAATTGCATGTGTAGGTTGATTGCTTGACTAGTGTTAAGTTGCTAAAATCTGCCAAGAATTAAAATTGGGAAAAGGCTAGATTTTTATTTGGTCAAGTAGTCTAATCACCCCCTCTAGACATACTTTCGATCCTACAAGTGGTATTAGAGCTTTGGTCTCCAGTTGCCTTGATTTCCATAGTTTGGTGATCATAGCCTTGGTTTCACAACCTAGGAGAGTATGGCGTCTAGTGAGATACCACCGTAGAGGTCCTTACTTTGATGGCACTAATTGTGCTAGTTGGAAACATAAGATTAAAATGCATATTCTTGGACATAACCCGCCGTTTGGGCTATTGTGTGCATTGGTTTGCAAGGTGAATTCTTCCATGGGAGAGAACCGAATCGTGAAGCTACCGCGGAAGAATTAAAGATGTTGCAATACAATGCTCAAGCTTGCGATATACTCTTCAGTGGATTGTGCCCCAAAGAATTCAACAAAATCACCCGTCTTGAGAATGCAAAGGAAATTTGTGATACTTTGATTGATATGCACGAAGGTACCGACTCCATCAAGGAATCCAAGTTGGATGTGCTTCAAAGTCATCTTGACAAGTTCAAAATGAAGGATGGTGAAGGTGTCGCTGAAATGTACTCTAGGCTTGCTCTCATCACAAATGAGATTGCCGTCTTAGGAAGTGAAGAGATGACCGATAAATTCATCATCAAGAAGATCCTAAGAGCCTTGGATGGAAAATATGATATCATGTGCACTTTGATCCAAATGATGCCAAATTACAAAGATCTCAAGCCAATCGAAGTCAATGGAAGAATTTTTTCTCATGAGATGTCACTCAAAGATAAAGAAGAGCTTCACAACAAGTCTAGTGGTGCTTACAAAGCCTCATGTGATGCTCCTACATCATCAAGTGAGAAACAAGCCTTCAATGAAGAATTGAGCTTAATGGTGAATAATTTCAACAAGTTCTACAAGAGTAGAAGCAATGAAAGGAGTTCGAAGTCAAGGTCCTACAATGACAAAAGATCTTTTACTCGTGAGCAAAATTGCTACAATTGTGGAAGACCCGGACACTACTCCAATGAGTGTACGACTCTCTACAAAAGAAGAGAAGACTCACCTAAAAGGAGAAGCAAAAGGGAAGAATCACTTCCAAGAGAGAGAAGGAGTAGAGATGATCGCTATGAACGAAGAACCTCTTGAAGAAGCAAGGATTCGGAAAGGAAGGATAAGTCATCAAGGAGCTACACAAAACGAAGACATCAAGCTCATGTTGGTGAATGGGTATCTGGTTTCGACTCCGGCCACCACTCTGAGAGAAGTTATCACTCCGACTCCGAATATACTCAAGATGAAGGTGTTGCCGGTCTAGCACTTGTGTCAACCAACTCATATGACATATTTGAGTCACCAAATGAAGCAATTAGAAGATGCTTCATGTCTAAAGGCCCCAAGGTATCACACCCCGAGTATGTTGATTTCAATAGTGATGAAGATGATTTGCTAGGTGATGATGATTTACTTGTTGACAACTCTAGTGATGAATGCTATGATGAAATTGCTATTAGTCATGCTAATCAAGATGAAACGAATGACAATGATAAGAAGGAGATTGAGCGTCTAACTAAAGAACTAAACACTCTTAAGTTAGCTCATGAAACTACTTTAGAAGAACATCGAGAAGTTTTAAAAACTCATGAGAAGCTACGCTTCGAGAAGATCAATCTTGAGCAAGAACATGGGTTCTTAAAGGCCATCAATGATGATCTTCGGAAGAAAAGTTCCTCTAACATTGCCAAGCATTTACTCTTGTCTACTTACATGCCACAAGTAAAATCTAGCAACAAGAGTAAGAAAGATTCTTCTTCTAGTAGTAACAATAATCATGCTAAATCCAATATTGTTGCTTCTAATAGTTCTCTTGATTCCACTAATGATTCTCTTAGACAAGTTACAATTAAGCAAGAAAATAGCTTATTGAAGGGAATTATAGAGAAAGGTGTTTACAAGAGCCTTGCCGGAAGTAAACAATTTGAGGAAATTGTACGCAAGCAAGGAAGGTACCGAAAGAATCAAGGTGTTGGTTTTGAACGAAAGTTCAATGCCAATGGAGTTGAGTGGGAAGAAGATCAATACCCCAAGACGAAGTTTGTTCCTCAACAGGAGAAGTATGATCCTACTTCCTTCAAGGGGACACAAGCTCAAGATGATCTTCCACCACAAGCTAAAAGGTAAGGACAAGCTTCAAGAGGAGATTGATGCATTTGAAGATGCTCCAAAGGCCTTGGTAAAGTGGGTTCCCAAGTCTACATCAAGTTCTACTTCATCAATTACATCTACAACCCCAAGGATTCCCATCAAGACGATGTGGATCCCGAAGAAGAAGAACTAGAGAGTTCTTGAGGGTGACTCCGCCAATATTTTTCACTCATATTCATTTCGGCAAGGACAAGTTCAAACAACTTCCACATCTTGCACTAGTTCAAGGAGTCACAACCCCACTTGTTGGTAGTACAAGGGAGAAGGTAATCAAATGCTTTCATGGACATCATCTTGTGTGTGCTTCACTCTATGTCTATGGATATTCTTGTTTGTTCTTTTTGGGACTAACCCATGTAGGTATTGAAAGTGCAACTCACTCTAATGGATTTCTCCAAATGATCTACATCAACAATGAGCATCCACATCTTCAACACCTACATGAAGTCATCATCAACAAAACCCAAGGTTAGTTCATCCCTCTTAGGGGGGATATCACATCTAGGGGGAGCTTTACTCCAAGAACTGGGCTAAAGCAACTCTAATGGTGTGAACACAACAATGCTTTATGTAAGAGTGGTAACCCCACTTGTGCTTAAACAATGAGTATGACCTATGATCAAATGTTCTCATTTGACTCCTAAGTCAATATACTCATATATAGATGACCTAGTCATCGTCAATTGCTTGATAAATGCTTGAGTGATTGTGCATGCTTTGCCACATATTTCATTTGCCATTTTATTGTGTGAGCATGTTCACTGCATACTTTTCTCATTCGCGGACATCCATTTGTTGCTTTGATTGTTTCGCTTCTTTTCTTTTGCCAAATGGATGGACAAGAATGCCTAATAACCCCCTCTAGCTATCTATGCTTTTCTCGTCTCAAACTCTATTCATGCTACATCACAAAGTTTGGTCAAGTCATATTTGAACCCTCTGGGTGAGGAGCACTCGGAGTCACCGTTTCGTCATAGATTTAAACTTCCAAAACCTCTCTATGCATTTTGGTCTGACCGATTCATTCCTTTCGGTCAAACCAAGTTCATTGAGTAGATCAAGATTTTCAATATCGTTGCAACCGATTTGAACAATTCGGTCACACCGAGTTGTAGTAACCGCTTGCGCTTCTGCCTCTTGGTGCCATAGAGTCGTTCCACCTAGTCACACCGACAGGGTCGGGATATATATACCCAGGGGCCAAATTTTGGAAATTCCTCCGAAAACCTTTGTCCGCGCATATCCTGCTCTGCCGACTCAGGTCTCCGGATCATCTTCTCGTTGCCAGTGACCTCCCGCCGTTGGTCTCCACCGCTATCAACGGAAATCTCCACCGCCGTTGCTGCCGTAGCGATCTCAATGCCAAACTAGGGTATGAGTTCGACCCTCTATGTTTTCTCAATCCAATTCTTAGGACAGATACAATGCCATGCACTACAAAAAAAGACACATCCGTGACATTTTGGGCCGAACGGAATTTTTTCTATCATACTTATGACACTTCTATGACGATAATTCTGACAAAACCCGGTATCATCATCCATGTGGTGATCTCCTACTCCTATGACAAAAAATCATGACAGAAAATGGGCTTTTCATCCTGGGCGGGCCGGAGACGCAGCTGCATGACATTCTTTGGGCCCTCCATGATGGAAAAAACCGTGGTACAAGCGAGGGCGAGGACAATTTTGGGGAGTTCCCGGTTACGGTGGGTGGTCGGGGGCCGAGCGATGCGCGTTTCTCTTGTACACGTACATGCATGTGTGCGAGGCGTTGGGCTCTAACTGAACCCGAGCAATTGCACTAGCTACGTTACTGAACCCGAGTGATTCCTTCGCTACTGCTGCTAACTGAAGCCGATCGAACCCCGATGCCTCCTTCCCTTGATGAACAGTGTGCATTGTTGGGGGGGGGGGTTTATGAACAGTTCCCGGTGGGGGTGGATGAACAGGACTCCGTGGTGTTGTCTGTGGATGAACAGGACCCCAATCGAGCCAATTGTGGGTGGATGAATAGGACCCCATGGAGGGCTGGATGAACAGGACGACCCCATGGAGGGTTGGTTGAACAGTAGCCGATGGAGGGCTGGATGAACAGTAGCCCGTGGAGGGGTGGTTGAACAGAAGCCTATGGAGAGGGCTGGTTGAACAGCAGCCGGTGGAGTAGCGTGCGGTGGAGGCTGGATGAAAAGGAGCCCATGGATGAACAGTCGCAGGTGGAGGCTGGAGGAGGTCGACGGTGGATGAATAGTAGCCCATGGAGGCTGGAGGAGGTCGACGGTGGAGATGAATAGTATCCCGTGGAGTCCCGATTTGTGGTACGCCACACTCCTCCCAATGAATAGGACCCCAGTTTCGACCGTAGCGCTCCAACACAAGTCCGTTTCCTCCGTTTTGCGGTACGCCACACCCCTCCCGATCAACAGGACCCCGTTTCGACCGTAGGAGGTCCAACAGAAGTCTGTTTCCTCCGTTTTGCGGTACGCCAGACCCCTCCCGATGAACAGGACCCTGTTTCGATCGTGGCCGGTCGAACACAAGGTCGTTTCCTCCGTTCTGCGGTTCGCCAGGCCTCGTTTCCATCGGTTGTTCCGTCCAAGCCGGTTGGCTCCCGATGAACAACATGTGTTCTGTTGCCTCCCGATGAACACGACACATTCCATTGCCTCCCCATGAACACGACGATGACACAGTTTCTTTGTTTTGACCCAGCCATGTACACGAGCCCTGGCCATACGTATGCGCGAGTAGGCGTTGACCCCATACGTATGTACGTATGTGGCCGTATTTACTTTCTTGCACCATGGACACTGTACGTACGTGTATATGCTACGTGCGCGCCTCTTCTACGACACGTGCGTGCCTCTACATCGACTAGTACATACGTACATGTTCGCAACCAGAATGACAACACTATGTACGTTTCGACCAGTTGGGTCCAGACTGTTAGGCACTTCCTTGCGTGCGAAGATGTAGCTAGTGGGTCCCAGCAGTGAGGGGGCGAATCTTTTTTTTGCCTGTAATATGGACACACTTCCTTGCGTGCGAAGATGTAGCTGGTGGGTCCCAGCACTCAGGGGGGAGAATCATTTTTTGCCCGTAATATGGACGCACTTCCTTGCCTGCGAAGATGTAGCTGGTGGGCCCCTACAGTCAGGGGGGAAACATTTTTTTCATGAAATACGGTAGCCCATCTGGTGGGTCCCTGCTGTCAGGTGGAGGAATCATTATTTTCCATGTAATAAGGGGGCACTTCCTTGCTACGGTCGTGGACCCAGCTGTCAGCCTCTCCACGTACAATACTCTTCTGATGGAAGTCGTTCCTTGACCACGTTGACCACGCCACATTCCATTGCATGCATGCATCCATGGGCGTGGCGCATCCCCACTGTCAGCCTCTCACGTACAGTCATCTTCCGATGACTCTCGGTTGTTGACCACATTGACCACACCATGCCGAGCACACCAAGGCCGGTGGACAACGGCGAGGCCCCAAACTGGAACGACCCAGAGATGGGGAAGATGCGGCAGTGGAGTCACAGATGGAGAGGAGTGAGAAACTTGACTGGTTCGGGTGTGCGGCATCTCTACCGTGGTCCTGCCCACGGGAGATAGGAGCAAGAACAAAGGTTGAAGAAGGAGCATGGCTATTGGATTAACATCCAACGGTCTAGTTGCTAGAATCATTTGTTGATTAAGTTGACAAAGCCCTGCGTACATGCCCGCTTAGTAGGCTCACAAGTCAGCCACCAAATCTGATAGGTCCCAACTGTCAACGGGAGGAATAATGTTTTTCGCATAACAAGGAGGCACTTCCTTCCGTGTGAAGATACAGCCGGTGGGTCCCAACTGTCAGGGGTAGGAAACATTTTTTTCAGCTTAATAAGGAGGAACTTTCCTTGCGTGCGACCATGGACCTCGTGGGTCCCAACCGTCATGCTCTCCACGTATAGTCCTCTTCCGATGACTCTCATTTGTTGACCATGCCACACCGAGCGCAGCGAGGCGATGGATGACGGCGAGGCCCCAGATGGGAACGACTCATAGATGGGAAGACGTGGCAGTGGAGTCGCAGATTGAGAGGAGGAGAAGGGTTATAATTGGTTCTGGTGTGGCGTGGAGCTGCAGTCGGTGGAGAATAACAGGAGGTGTGGATGGGTGGAGGGGTAGCCTGGCCGGCAGTGGGGTAGCGCTTCACAGTGATGCGTGCTAAGCAGAGCCGCTAGTCGCCGGAGGCCGGACCAGGCAGTCCCGATGATGCTGGAGAAAGAAGACGAAAGATTGAAGGTGCATGCCGGCCGTTGGATATAAATCCAATGGCTGTGGATGTCATAATCATTTGTTGACCAAGTTGACAATGCTCTGCGTAGGCTTCGACCTATTGGCCACATGTCAGTCTGCAAAAATGTGGCATAGATTTAACCCATATTTTCTAGAATGTATAGTCCATTTGCTGGGCTGGGTGAACAAATAATTTTGCGTCAATGCGGCCCATTTATATTTTCTAAGAAATCCCATCCCATTTGCACTTCCTTGAAATACACGAATTAGCTGGGCTCGTTCTATATATAATGTTATGTTAGAAGGAGCAATTAATATCAAAAAATAAACTAGAGAGGCACATTTTTTATATATAAAATTAACAAATTAGCGAGTTATTGCTCAAAATAAAAATGAGCATGTTATTATTACTTTGGTCCTTAAAATCTTCACAAGCTTTTCTACGCAATCACCAGGATTTTCCTTGCATGTGAGTCAAAAACAACCAGGATTTTCCTTGCCAACTTCTGTTAAACATTTACTTTTATAAGTTAATAACACTTGGGATGTTTTTATAATGTATATATAAGTCTCTATAAAATATACGATAATAGTAATAATATAAATATATATAATGTGGTTAGAAGGGAAAACATAAATTGGACACAACATTATTATTCTTATATTTAGATAAATAGAACAGAGACCTGCGTTTTATTAAAAACATACATTGGGCTCCCGATCTTTAAGAAAAAGCCCATAGGCCGGTATGGACCTCAAAAAAGAAGTTGAAACCACTGTCTCCGTATGTCGTGGGCTACACATGTTTAAAAAAACCTAGGCCTAGATTCACCCTCTGGAAAAAACTGATAACAACTAGATGCCCGAGCGAACTGGATTAAAGAGGGGGCCGACATCACGATTGAAGAAGCACATCAGGAGCGATTTTTTTCTGCAGTGGATGGCTCTCGATGGCGTTTTTTACTTGCCTCTGCACCATCCAACTTGTATTTTTAGCCTCCCAGTCCGTGGTGGACCAGCAACCCATTTGCTGGGCGGGCCAACCTACAGAAACTAGCACTCGATTTTTCATCAAGCACCCAAAACAAAGTAGTACTATGTTTTTCTAGGCCGAAAACATTACGACAGGGCTTGAGCGGGGGAGGGGGGGAAGACAGAGCAAAAAGATTAAAAAGAGCTGATGGGCCGTCCCTACCCTAACAAAGCAGGTGCAATTCTTCTCGGCAAGAAGGTGTGCCATTGACACCCACACGTCAATATCCCACAGTAGGCATACTAACAAGTTCACACACAAGTACAACAAAAAAGGTAAACATTCGTATCAAACTCAGGTTCACATGACACGTTCATATTCATAGCCAATATTCACAATCAACAACTCAAAAGATTCATATATTCACAAGTTCAGCATGTCTATGCATCCAAATGATTGATAGATCACACGACAATATTCATAGATAATTCACAAAAAAATTCAGATATACACATGTTCAGTATGTTTATGCATCCAAATGATTGAGATCACAACCAATATGATCCATGGACGAACTTTAATTACCTAGGGTACAGACTGGTAAATGGTGTTCAGTCGGAGGTACTTGCTAAAATTAATGCTTGTACGAGTAAACTTTCGAGTACATAAGAGGCAGCATAGACGATCTAAACTTTGCTTGTAGGTTTATCCTCAAATAGTGGCCTCGTGCCGAGGGAGGTTTGAGCAACTTGGCCACTACTTTCATCCAACTAATTTACTGGCTCATCTTGGTCCTATAGCTCACCAAAATTCTACATTGCAGACAAGAAAGGAGGTGGTTGAGAAAATGAACCACCCACATTTTTTGTGCAGTTCAACTGAAATGGAGCATCCCTGGCATGCAGACTGATTAAGTGCCAGATGAATATACGTGTCAACCAACTTGTCTGGAATCTTTAGACTCCATGCCATACAGTTCGCTACCATATCTGCCGATAACCAAAAGGCACAAGTTGGGACCAAAGATTGGACTGTGTTTTCCTGGGCTATGCGCCAAGCAATATTTTTGGCGTTCACTCTCCTAATACTTGGAGTTTGACAAGTGGTTGACGCCGGTTGATACTCGAATGAATATAGGCACTTCTTCTTGTCAACATTGATGCTTGTTTGAGTGAACTTTGGAGTACATAGCAACATCATAAGTATCTGTCCATCTGATCTTTTTGTGCAGTTCTACTAAAATCACCCAATGCAATGATTTGCCTGTGAGTTCAGGATCCAAGTTACTCCTTTATAAAATTGGCAAACAGTAGCACAATACCAAATTACCAATACAGTAGAAGCACAATAATTAGGCTAAAGACCAGTACCAACCTGTGTGAGGTAGCATATCAATTACTATTTCCTTTGACTAGAAGCCGAGATAAGCGAAGTGACTGATAGCAAAGGAAGGAAGCAAGCCCAGATTAGCGACTGACAGGAAAGGTAGGAAGCTGTCGAGGCAATGAAGCACCCAAAGTTTTTGTGCAGTTCCACCGAAATCGAGCATCCCTGTTGGCACATATATTGAGAGAGTGAGATTACTGTAATAGTGGGACTAGTTGATGAAACATACACTAACAAATAGAAGAACCCTCATTATCTTAATGGGTAAAGTTAGCAACATAGTAGTCTTGCTTAAAGAGAGGTATTAGTTTATTTAATTAGTGCCAATTAGCTCAACTCAACACTCAAAGCATTGCCATTTATCATAGGTTGCAAAACTTTAACATACAAAGATAAAGGAGTTTCTCATGACAGTAGCACGATACAAATAGAGATGACAACAAACTAATATGGATGAAGGCCTTAGGCCCATACCAACCTGAGAAAAAAAAAGCTTATTCATGTAGTCCCATAAGAGATGATAAAGCACTCACTGGAATCACACAATAGTATATAATTTTGTGCACTTCAAATGTATGGTTCAAATCACTCTTGTTTACCAGTGCTGAGATTATATCAAAAGATTATCAAGAACTTCCAGCAGAGTTAAAGCACCGGCTGGGATATAGTTCATTGTATTGTCTTGTGTAGTTTCACTAAAATGTATGATTGGCACAACATGATCCCTGTTTGCACAAGTAGGAACAAGGTGAAACCTTTATTAGCTTAGTGGGAAAGGATAGGAAGACATTAGCATATTACTTAAACAGTAGCATCAAATTCATGATGGACAATACGCAAAACATTGCCTCATTGAGCCAATGGCAATAAATTGACATGCAAAACAATAGCACTATTATGTCATGACACTAATAATATTCCCTCCCTGCTCCACCACATGATTCACCTCCATAGACAAACATACACACATACATGATTCATCATAGG
Source organism: Triticum timopheevii (assembly GCA_963921465.1). Taxonomy (NCBI): domain Eukaryota; kingdom Viridiplantae; phylum Streptophyta; class Magnoliopsida; order Poales; family Poaceae; genus Triticum; species Triticum timopheevii. The sequence continues at coordinate 503,524,692 of OY997272.1, forward strand.
GTCCTACTAAAGATTAGTTTAACTCCAACAGGAAAATTAGGCAGTAATAAATTAGTGGTACTTAAGTACTCCTAATTAATTAAGTGAGACAGCAGAAGTGGAAGGGCTCCCTGGAGGATCGTCTCACATGTAAGGTAGTCGTTGCTGGAGCCCTTGAATGGCCTCGACTGAGGCCTCTGGCTTCAGCAAGATCACCTTGGCATTTTTTATTCTTCTTCTTCCTCCTCTTCATCCTTTGTTTATCTTTATCCTCACCGGTTGGTGAAACCAAGTACATGATTGGCCTTCTATTTCAGAATTGGTTTTGTCAGTGAGGGAGTACAAGTGTACTAGTAAAAAATAGCATTATTTTCTCATGGCAGTCGCAAAATAGAGATGAACACATGCATTAAATATCATTCTTACCAAAAGGAAGGTTATGGTGCCAATATGTATGATGAGGATTCGAACACAGATCTCCCTTTGTGCAGTTCCATCGAAATGAACCAACTGTTCCATTCTGACATTCCAGTTAAACAACACAAAAGTCGTTAATTTTAAGAAGTGTTTTGTGCAGTGCACCCAAAGGTCACAATAGCAACCAGGTGAAATAGATATCCCTGTTTGCACAAAAAGCTACAGAGGAAACAGTCAGAGTCTCAAACAATTACAGGAAAAAACATTTGGCTAAACTTGTCATGGCTTATAACAGTGGCATGGCTTAATTTTTACTAGGGGCATTAGATTAAGAACAGCTAAATATTTGGTATAAGGGCACGTGACAGTGGGTGCACCAGCAGTCCAGCACCATGTACCTAAATAGGGGCATAAAGTGGTGATTCATAGTTTGTTGCCCTGAGAAACAAACATCCAAGAAACATATGTGGGTTGGTCCCATTTTTGTTCACTCTAGCCACCTACTCCTATGTGTGGATAACAAATCTAGTCCTGGTCATACCACTGTGTACAACGTTACCCCTATATTTCACTTTTCGACCAAGAGACCGGTTGGATGACCAGTCTGTACTACTTTCACCCCCTTCCTTCCTGTTTGTACCAAGTTCGATGTACATACTAAATTCCCCCACCCCCACTTTATTTCTTGTTTGAACCAAGTACAAGATTCGACTCCATGAAGTAGCTTTACCTCTAACAATAGAAAAAAAGGTGACGTTGGACCATCCGATCGAGAGGGGCTGAGAGGTAGAAAATGATGCACATGCAGCGATGTAGTGAGCTAGGGAAGTAGAGATAAGGCGGTTTCAAAGGAAGATATACCTGAAGGTCATCAGGATGTGGATAGGTGGGCGGCGGGAGGCCGGATCCGCCCACACTAGGGCAACGATGAAGGGATCGGAGGACCTCCCGCGCTGGCGCTCGGCCAGAGATAATGGTGCGGTTGGGAGTGGGTGTCCTCTCTCGCTGTCAACGACTGCCTAAACATTGCCCCTCCTCCCCTTCACCGGCGGAGGGGATACGTCCGGATCTATAACCAGTGATGAGGATAGAAAGACAATGTTTTTTGAAGGGAGAAAGACAATGCTACCACCGCTATCTTGTCTAGATCTGGAGAGGATGAGAGTGTGTGAATAGAGCAACCCTAGCAAGCAAGCACGGAGGCTCTGGCCTATATATACATAGTGGAATGAGATCGAGTGACTTGCTTGAGGAGAGTCACCAATGAACAGTAACCATAACATTCTCCCTCTCTGGACAGTTCGATCAAGAATCAGTGGTCAGGTCAACATGAACAACACCCTCTAAACAGTGCACGTCTACAGTGTGTTCGCTATAGTGCATGTCTACAGGGATGCTGTATAGTGCGTTGCTATAGTGATATCTGGTATAGTGTCTGATCTGGATTGTTCATTTCGGATCCAAAGGCCATGTTACATGGTGACTTGCTAGAGGCAAGTCACTGGATCTCTATGCATACGTAGTGGGGTAATTTTCCTTTTTCACTCCATCAAAACAATCGTTTAAAATTGTGTACTACATGCCATGTCGCCTTTTTTAGTTGTTGATTGTTTTTTGAGATAGCTACCCGCTTATTCCAAGTGGTGTTACGGTGTGCCAGGTAGCACTTTGTATCGTTCAAGTCTGGTACAAGTCCCTCCATTAAATGAACAACCACTCGCTCGTAAAAATTGTGAAAAAGCCCACTGCTAAAATTATCGGAAACGTGGGCTGCCCCAACATGCATTATTATTTATATTTTCTACTCCCTCCGTTCCTAAATATAAGTATTTTTTATTAGCCACACCTAAGACAAGAATTTTTTAATTAGCAGTGAACCCCACATGTCAAAGACACAAAAAGTGTGGCAAGATTCCCTTAGGCAAGCCAAAGTGTGTCTAACAATTTGAGCAACTCAAGTTAGGCAAGTGTGGGAAAAATAATGTGGCAACATAAGACAAACATAGTCACAATCCAAACAGCCCCATAATTTTTGGTGACATGCATGAACATTTGGTTAGTAAAATTTATAGTCAAAATTTGGCAAGGGGCATCAAATCAACACATGCAAGTATTACAAGGAAAGTCATGGCATGCATGCATGCGTTGTACTCCTTCCGTTTCCAAATATAAGTCTTTTTAGAGATTGCAACAAGTGACTACATACGAAGCAAAATGAGTGGTTCTACACTCTAGAATATGTCTACATACATCTGTATGTTGTAGTCCATTTGAAATGTCTAAAAAGACTTATATCAAGTGCAGTGCTTTGATGTGTTGCATAATTAATGCATCGGTAAATGCAAATTATTGAAATATATCGAGTGCAGTGCTTTGATGTGTCATGTCAACTTGTACAAGACCGAGAAGTTTGATTACTACAATGCCCTCTCCCTCGCGGACTGAGCTCCAATGCCTTTACTACACCTGCCTTTGGCTGCATGACAGGTGGGCCACCCACCTGTTGGTCCCACCTATCATAGACGCAAAGGCAGGAGTAGTAAGTCAATGAAGCTGTGTCCCTCCCTCACGCATGAGCGTGGTGGCTAGCAGGACTAGGAGAAGCTTTCGCTACACGTTATCCCTCCCGCGGCGGTGGATGGACATACAGGAGTGGATTCGATACTGTAGAAGTAGTAGTAACATCATTGTTCGTCTTCTCGAAGAGGCGAAGAGCCAAGCGCAACCCGAACGTGGCAGTTGTGAATGCTCGCGTGGCAGTCTTTGTGTAGGGGTGGGGCGTGGTGCGGTGCCTTGGAGCACTCATATAGCCATGCTCTTGCATGAGACAAAATTACTATTTGAGCCCACTATTGTAGTACTAGTACTTGCTAGTATAGCCCTGTAAACCAGAAAGGAGTATTTGCCTTGCTAGAGGTTTCAACAAGTGACTAGACTACACCACGTGCAGTACTCCCTCCCTTCCGGTTTATAGGGCTCAAATCTCAAATCTCATCAACCAAGGCATTTTGTGATTGGAGGAATGTATCTCATACTTTACAAAACTTCCCTAATTAAACTCATGCATTAATTATGTAGTTCTCTTGTTTTCCTCTCCGCCTTGGTCGCGATGCACAATATTGAGCACTCCTATATGACTAGCCGCTCTATCTACATGCGGGACATCAAAGCATCCAGGCCCGCGTGCCATCCACCAAATCACGGCGAGGTGCTAGAGTCGAGAATCACCGGTCACCCCGGTGTGGTCGTCATGATCCATCATATCACAAAACCCATACCTTTACCAGCAGTGGTAAAGTGGCCTCAAACTTGGACTAGACGAAGCAACCATCATTTCACTGGAACGCTCGTTGAAGCCCTTTCTCCCCTTTCTTGAAGAAAACATCACTCCAGGATACTCACTTCTGCCATATTTCTTCTATACCGACGAAGGAAAGGTGGGCGAATCAGTGATGCTGCTATATTTTCATTCCAAGAATCTTCTTTTTGTGAAGCACCGACTGATTCTCATAGCATGTTCTTTTCCCGTTTTCATTGCGATTGTGGTTTCCTTATGATTGCTTTTTGTTTGTCAGTTCATTGATGGATCCTGGAGCACTAGGCAAAGAGTTGCCGGCGGACAACCCACTAGAGACAGCGATCTCCAGGAAGCAAGCACCAACCAACGAGTTGACCATGTTGGCGGGCCAACCCATGGAGACGAAGTACTCCAAGAAACAAGCACTGGCCAAAGAGTTGGCGACGTTGGTGGACGAACTCCTCAAAGAAAGTTGGAAGAATAGTAAGGGCCCCACCGTGCCTACCCCAGAAACTCTAATGGCCACCTATGCGAGGCTCAAGGCCGAGTTTGAGGAGATAGTCGCCGTTGAGAAGTAGTATTCCCCTGACAAGGTAATCGCCCCAATCGAGGATGAGAAGATGGCCCTCGGAGGGATGGGATCCCCCGGTGAGCTGCACAAGGTAAAAAATAATGGCTTACCATAGTTGTGGTTTTTGATTATTTGCAATGTGCTTGCTAATATGTTAGGGTTGTGCAGGTGCCGGTGGACGTCCTTGATGATTTCGATCTCGCGGCTCGTCCTGTGGACAACGCCCTAGAGATCATTTTCGACGTCGCGGTCCATCCCATTGACATTGCCCCAGAGATCGATTCCGATGCCACTGTCCATCCCGTGGACATCGCCCCAGAGCGATTCCAATGTCGCGGTCAGTCCTGTGGACATTGCCCCAGCGATCAATCCCATGCCGCTGTCCGTGTTGTGGGCATTGCCCGAGAGATCGATGACAAGAAATAGTTGGTCGTCCTTCAGGGCAGTTTGCATTGACCTGTGTTTAATTACCAGAATGATGCGTGTTATCAAACCATCTTAGGTCTAGTGCACTGTCATGTGTGGGCGGTACTTGCTACTTTTTTTTGATAGTGAATCATGCGAACCCTCTCCGAGTGATGGAAACAGATGTATCATCACCAGCTTTTGATGTAGGAATCCAATAACTCCCGGACATCCGGGATTTGAGCAGTTCGTCCCGAATGTTTTGACATGGCAACTTTAGTTCGTAAGGATGGCAACTTTAGATGATAGAGGATGGCAACTTTGTCCTTTGTCATTTTTTCATCAGAAAATTGCCATGTTTCCCTAATCTCACGCAAACTAAAGTTACCATCTAAAAGCGTTCGGGTTGCCATGATTAACTCCCGAACGTTCGTGAGTTATCATTACCGTTGATGTAATATATGGCATGATTAGATGTAAGTTTGAACTATTTATCATATCAGCAGGGCTTGTTTGATGATTCTTGGTGTTAGTAGGCTAGCTACTGTGTGAGCTATAGTACTTTCAAAACACTCACCGAAGAGAAACGTTGGGGCTAATGAGCTCGTGGTATGCTTATACTTATCCATCATCGATCGGCCAATAGCCCAAGCTCCTAAATTTGTAGGCTTAGCGATCGATCAGACAATAGTAGACACAGATACATTCAGGCCTCATTTGGTTCATAGGGTAGGAAAATCGTAGCAAAAGTACAGAGACGTACAACACAAAATATAGCAGTACAGAGACATACTCCCTCCGTTCCAAAATAGATGACCTACGCGGGCTAGTTTAGCCTAGTGGGTTTTAGTGATATGACGTGGTATAGTGTCGTCTAGTCTTCACATGTGGTAGCAGTATTGCGAGTACAGTAAGTAAGAAGCGGAATTCAACAAAGTCATGATGGTTCCTTCGTCCGACCAACTTACAGTGGGAAAGGTTGGGCCTGCGCTACGACCTGGGTGGACCAGGATAATTTTGTGCATGGCAGGTGGACCAGGATGGTCGATGTCCCACATGTCAGCGAATGAAAGTATTCTTTCCGATATAGAGGACGAGCAACGATTATTCATTGTTTATTTTTGATGAAAGCTATTGTCTCCACTGTTACAACGGAGGAGTGTGAAACCCAGCAGCCCAGTGAACCTGGCATGTGCACCACTCCCTCCTTCCTCATGTAATACCACCATAGTATTGACTATAAGGTTACAACTTTTTCTCACTTTCTCTCTATCTATTTCCTCTCAAATGTTTTTACCTTTCCTTTTTTAGACACAATTGTTTTTTTGTGCCTCTTTTTTTAGAATTAGTTTTTTATACCTAGGAGCACGTGTAGAGACGGGCTCTTGCAGAGCCCACTCCTTGACTTTGTCAATGCCTCTCTCCTCCACATAAGCGGGCTTATAGCCCAGTATTTTACTGGTACTACTTTCTATGCATGCATGCGGCGGGCAGCTGGCATCTAAGGGGGGAGCGCGTGCGAGGATGTGATGGTGGTGGTGGTGGTGTTGGGGGGGGGGGGGGTTGGTGGGCCAGGGCGGTCAGAAGCAGGCTTGGAAGCGGTCCGGACTCCCGCATGCCCACCTAACATTATAATGATATATTTCTTGGAGTCCGTGCGCGGCGGGCGGGCCATCTCTTCTCCCTCCCCCATTTCTCTCTTCTCAACTGACGCCCACCGAGTGATTAGATTTTGGCTATCGATGGTTTATTCAATTGCAGCCCCACATGTCAGTGAAATTGCAAGACAACGCATGTCCCCTCTGGTGAGCGGCGTGCGAGCCGGACTGTCAGGGGTGCGATGCGTACGAGTTGTAAGTGTGCCGTCTTTTCCTTTAGAACTTGCAAAGGGTAACATTTTCGTGCGATCGATCGTTAGAAATCCAGAACAAAATGACAAGGATAGTGCTTTCCCATGTGTTAGGCGGGCTAGTTTGAGTGATATTATGTGCTACAATGCCATCCACTTGCTCCATTTTTATGTAAGCAAGAGTTTACACTCTTACGAGGGAGGAGTGTGAAACACGGTGGATCTGATTTTGATCGAGGGATAATTGTTCCCTGCCAAATAATGGAGCATTGTTGGCAATTATAGCATGATACTTAGGGCATCTCCTGCGTTGGCTCACAAATTTACACCGGCATCTATCTGAGGACATTGATGGATGACATCTGATGCTACCCGCATACCTTTCGACAACTATATGAACTAACCAGATGAAATTTGTGCAAACAAAGCAAATTTCAAATTAACCGAATGAAATTCATTACATTTCGAAAACTTTTCCTACAAACTAGACGAAATTCATTACATATTTCGCACAACCCATACTAAAACCTCCTGTAAACCTAATCTAAACGATCGTTGGCACCCGGCCACCATGTACGGCCATGAACTTGAGAAAGTTGGCCATTGCCTTTGCCTCCTCCTCATCCGCCTTGATAACCTCCTCCTCCGGAGCACAAGGTTCTGAAGATTTCCGCCTCCATGTTGTTGTCAAGCGGCTAATCGACCGCCGATGTTTACCCCACCAAGCTTGGCATCGACTGAGTGGAGTAGCGGTGGCCTTCCTGGAACCAGAGCGGCGGTGACCTACTGTGTACTACTCTTCCTCGCTGCCAACTGCGCCCGCGCACGCGCGCTAGCTTTGTGGTCGTGGCGGCGGAGGGCGGCCGGGGGGGGGGGGGGGAGGGGGGGTGTCGGCGATCTCCTTCGTCTGCTCCTGCAACAGTATGTCGAAGAGAGCTTTGGAGCGCTCCTAGAGTGGAGCCGCCGATGTCCGTTGTCTGCTCCTACGACAGTACATCCAAGAGAGCTTTGGAGCGCCAGGAGGCCATGGTTGGAGTGGTGCTGACAGAAGGAAGGGACCGGAGGAGAGTGAGTGTGGGTCTTTGGCTATGGGTGGGAGCTGGGGCTCAAGTTAATATAGCGGGCGAATGGCAATGAGCTGCGGTAGACAGATGGACGGCTGGCACCGGAGTAGGTTCGTCGGGCGTGAATGCGGACGCTAATTCAGTGACTTAACTGCAGGTGCGTTGGGTCACTGACATGTGGGTCCAACGGGCATCTGGCCCGCATAGATATATAAAGAACATGAGCTGATGAGGCGCATGCAGACTGTTTGACTAGTCAACCAGACAAATACAGAGCTATACGCTGAGCCAGTGACCGTATAATCACCATATCTCGTATACAATGATCAAAGTGAGTTATGAAGACAAGTTCGATGACCGCCAATGCATTTTACTCGGTAATAAATGACCAGGATTGAAGGTGTTGTGGGAATATCACATCATATGTCCTAGCAGAAGGACTTAGTCGTGGAGCCATCGCAGCAAGATTAGCTAAAAGGGGTTAAACCGGATAAGGGACACGAGAGTTTTATACTAGTTCGGCCCCTTACGATGAAGGTAAAAGCCTATGTCTAGTTGTGATGGAATTACTGGGGTTTCGATGACCAGGGAGCGAATACGCTTTGCCTGAGTCCCAAGTTGTTGTTTCTTGTCCCTGAACCGCCGCCGGGTCGTCCCTTTATATACACAGGTTGACGCCCGGCCGGTTTACAGAGCCCCGAGGCCGGCTCATACAAGTGTCCGGCTCAGTCTCTTCCTTCCCCTAACTACAATACAAGTTATACAACTATGGTGGTTTACAACTATGGGCCCTAATCTGCCTTTGGGCTCTAGGCCTCTAAGCTTTAATAGTAGAGCGCCATCTTCTTTGTCTTCATGGGCTTCAATATAGATGAGCGTGAATCGGCCCCTCCTGGGCGGTTTACACTCAGTAGTTATATCCTCAACATTAGGCCCCAGATAGATTTGAACCTGTTCATGTCAATCTTCAATACTTAGAAAAATTCCCTGAACATCTTCTTATAATCCTCGTAAACCGCCATGATATCTTCTCCTTGTAAACTTTGACAAACTGACATGATGTCATCTTCTGAAATTGTAGAAAATCATCATGACGTCATCTCTGTATAAAGATTCCCTTTATTAATTAGGTTCTGAAGATTGAGGCGACAGCTGCGCCCCATTTTACTGCTTCGGGCTCCTTGATTCTCGTGCTTGCCCACTTTATCCGTTCGGCTTATAAATAAGCCCAGGGGTCCTTACCTTTTCCCCTTCCGCACTTCTTCTTCTTCCTCTCAACACTCAAGCCCGACAGCTCCGCCGCCGCCGTCGACCTTGGAGCTCTGCATCATCCCTGGCTGCTGCATCAACCTGAATGCACCAGAGATCCATGGTTCTCCTCCGCTACTCCTGTGAATCCGGTAAGTTTTCTTCCCTCAACCCTAGATCTGCCTTAGGGTTTCGGTGCTCGTCTGTGTTCATCAGTGTTCATCCATGCTCATTGCTTTTCCTTCATGTCTCATTGAATCCAGACCAACTTAACCTTTTCCTTCTGCGGCCAAAGCCATAATTTGTTTTGCCTCACCGTAGTATGTTTAGAAAACATGAATAGATCCCATCTGGATCCTTTCTATTCTGCTGTCGCCATTTTAGGGTTCAGAAATTTTTTATTTACTAAGCCGCGATAGATCCAAAATTATAGTACCATCTTGCAAAACATGTTTGTATAACACTTAGTGATTTTCAGACTTGTTGCCCTTCATGCCACTGTAGGCGGTTTAACCTGTAGAAAACGACAATCCGGCAGGTACCATTAGCCTTCTCATAAACCGCCATTTTCCCTTAAACTTCCATCTCCAATTTAATGTATACACATGCTATGATTATATTCTCCGGTTTGATACCATTTTGTACATATCAATCTTGAACCATGAACCGGCGTTTGCACTTCCTTTACAGTTTGTCCTCCAAAATGGCCAAGCAATTCTCCTCTTGCAACTGGGTTCCTTCCCGGATCACAGAAACACAACTCAATGTATATGTTCTGACTGGCGCTTTAGCCAAGAAGGAAGTTATTCATTGGTGAGTCCTGGCCCTGAGTGCCCTCCTGAACCTCAAGATGGAGAAGTGGTTGTATTTATGCAGCATCTAGACCGGGGATTTAGCCCTCCCGGATCAAAGTTTTTCCGGGATGTGCTTGCCAGCTTCCAACTCCACCCTCAAGATATTGGACCGAATCCCGTGTCCAATATTTGCAACTTCCAGGTGTTCTGTGAAGTCTATCTGCAAGAAGAACCGACTGTTGAACTCTTCAGGGACTTCTTCCACTTGAACCGCCGAACTGAATTCTCTGACGGCCCCAATACCGAACTTGGTGGAGTGTCAATTCAGAAAAGGAAAGAAGTTGATTTTCCTCATGCCAAACATCAGAGCCACCCCAATGACTGGAATCAAACATGGTTCTACTGTCAAAACACCGCTCCTGCTGATGAAAACTGCCGAGTTACCGTGCTCACCGGCTCAGTAATGGACATCCACTGCCTCTGCGGCTCACTGCTAAAGAACAACAAACATATGCACCTCAACTTGCTAAGCTCTGGGCTCTTCTAGCAAACGACTTAACATGCATCGATCATGTTCATTGCTGGGTATCATGGGGTATCCTGCCTTTAAGCCGCCACACCAGGTTGATGCATGAGTATACCGGAAATGTCAAGGACCCTCAGTAGCACCATGAAATACAGATGACTGATGATGAAGTCACTGAGTCTGTCAAGAAGATGTTGGATGAACCGATCGCTGAATGTAGCAAGACTGGGCTGCGTCCCTTTTATGCCTCCAACAAACTGCCAACGGTAAGAATTTTATCCTTCTACTTTTTAATCCGTCTTCGCTTTAACATGTTAATGATAGCCTTTTGTTTATTCTTCAAGCCAAAGATCCTTTTTGGAAGAGGAAAACTCAGGACAAACCGGCAAAGGCTCAAGACAAACTGGCAAGGGCTCCTCGTGGCAAGAGCAAGGTCACAAAGAGGCCAGCCAAGAAGAAGACCACCGAGTCTTCTGATCCGCCCGAAGATGTTGATGATTCGGAACAAGGGGTAGAACTTGACTCCCTTGGTTCATTTTTCGTACACCTTATTGACAATGACTATTATCAGGATGATGCAGAAGCCAGCCGTGCTGACCATGTAGAGGTAATCTCCCTTTCCTCCGATTCAAATCATGTGCCAGTTCAAAAACTTCGCCGTGCCATTCTGAAAGTAAAACACTCACATCCTCTTGCCCATTTGGATCCACAATTTTCTTTGAAGACACATCAACATGAAGGTCGTCGCACAACCCGGCACAGTGGCCAGCAAGTCACTTCCTCCGGTTTACCAGACAACCCAAATCGGAAACGTCGTCCAGAGGTCTCTTGTTCTTCTAATAAATCTTATCCCTTGGCAGGTTGCTTCCGATACCCACTTAATCCGTCTGATTCGAATTATCAGGTGACTTCCAATTCTTCTTCTGGCGACTCATCAACCACCCAAATGCCTCCCCTCAAGACCGTCCCTGGGTAAGTATACTAACTTTCAGCTTTGCCTTCTTGCACCGGTTTACCATACTAACCTCTGTTTGATATTGCAGCGCCAAAGCCTGACTGAGCAAGAAAGCGAAAACCAATGCCCCCACTGATGAGGTTGAACCATAGAGGGCCTCAGAAGGTGCTGCTGGAGAGGGCCTCAGATGATCCTGTCCCACAAGGTCAGAATGCTGATGTTGATCCGCCGGAAGCTGACCTGGCTAATCCTCATGTTGATCCATCAAGTCCGCATGCTAATCCTCCAAGTTCAACTGCTGATCCGCCTAGACCGGCCAAGACCTCAGATAAACCGGCTAGCCCACAAGCCACTGATGATGTTGTAATTACTGGGTTTGGCCACACTTCTCCTGGCAACCCTGTCGCTTTGTCCAAGCATAGTGCCAAAGTGGAAACTGCTGCTGTGGAGAAAGGCAAATGGAAGACTGATTTAACAAGCTATGCTCATTTCAGTGCTCAGGAGCTCCATTCCGGATTTCTAAACCGCCTATACACAAGCCATGACTATGAGGTCGGTTTAGTCAACATGATGAAGGATCGCTATGAGGTAACTACCAAACACTGTAAATTCTCTTGTACTATATATCAACTCCATTGTAGCCCCCAAGGGCCGATTTATCTCTTCAAGATGAACCGGGACTTTGGATAAAAAAAGACTTCAACTATGTAGCCCCCAAGGGATGGTTTACCTCTTCAAGATGAACCGAGACTTTCTGTTCAAAACTTGTCCTTGTTAAATTCCTTCACATTTGATTTGTCTGATCAATTACACATTAGCCCCCAAGTGCCAAGATTAATACTTGTATTGAGCCTTGGGACTTTGAATAAAAAAGAAGCAATCTGCATTAGCCCCCAAGTGCCAAGTGTATAATTTGTTATATGCTTGGGACTTTAAGAAAATATTAACATCTTCATCATCGGTCTTTGCAGGTTGACATGAGCAATAAAGATTCCCAAATTGCCGATCTGCAAGAAAATATTAAGTCCCAGCAAGCAGAAACCTCCAAGGCCAAGGAGGAACTGAAAGGCGCTTTGACTGCCATGGAGCAGTTAAAGGATGGTTTCAAAAGTGAGTGGGCGGGTTGGGAAACCGAGAAAGCTGCTCTATTAAAGCGGGCTAAAGATGCCGAAGCAGCTCTTAAACTGGTGGCAGAGGAGCTAAGTGGGCTAAAGTGCCAATTCAATGCTATGACTTCAGCAATATTTAGTAAGTACTCTTTGTTCGAATTTTGCTTAAACATCTTTGAGGTTGCCGGTTTTAACAGCAAATTCTTAAACCGTTGCAGGTGGTTGTGTTGCTCATCTGGGCTCGGATATGCAGATGAAGTTGAAAGCTGCCTACACGTTGATAGAACAACTGTATACCGGCGCTCAGTGAGTCATCTGTGCATTCTCATACAATAAACCGGCACCAATATTGATCAAGGATATGTTGGCCAAATTATCGATGACCCCGACCGAGATGGAAGAAGTAAAGTGATCTGCTACAAGAGCTGACGCTTTAACAACACTGACTCAAGCCAAAGCGTGGATTGCTGATCTTGATCCGACAGACTTTGATAATGAAGCCCTCAAAGCCTTAACAAAAGAGATGCGCCCACTAGCAAGCCAATTGACTGAGGAGGTTGACTTGTCTATCTATCGGTCCAGCTATGACGCAGACAACAAACGGGTTGACGGAGCTGTGAAAAAAGCACAAAATCTAATCCCTCCAATCCGTAAGCACACTTATGCCCCTGACGTTGAACCATCCAACCTTATTAGCAACGAAGCTGTCTTTCAAGCCTTAACCAAGATTGATTGGACCACCCTTGACTTCCAACCACTGGGTGAGAAGGAGGACGTTGAACCGGCGCAAGATGATCCTTCAACTTCATGTCAGCCTGGTGACAAATCGTGATCTGGCAGCCGGTTTGATTTTCACAAATAGCATTGTGGGCAACAAACAATTATTCTTTTGGGCACAAAGCGCCTTGTAATAGGCTAGTTGAAATACTTTGTCCTTCTGCCATCGTGCACTGCTACCTGATATTATAATCCGGCATGATTGTGACTATGCTGGCTTAATTGACCCTGGTACTTATAAAATCCTGCTTTCTGCATTTAAATATCTTTAAACATGTCCTGGCGGTTTACCGCCGGACGGGTTATGATACCCAGTACAAAAACAGAATTCTCATAACCAAGGTTATAAAGGAATGAAATATGAAATATATCATACCTGTGATATTAAATCACTTTTTTGCTGGCTGACCAACTTTATGTAGTAAGGGTGATAACCCAAACCTTGAATGTTTGAAAACACCCACCGCATTGTGTTGGTGTGTATTAAGCCATGCCGGGTTATGATAAACACCAAATGATCATCCTGGCGACTTATAGTCAATGCCAGACCGGATTAAGAGATGCCGGTTCATAATTGATTATGTGCTAACAGCTGATAACTGTAAGTCGTGCCAGTTTAAGAAACACCGGGTTGATATAGTCTGACCCGGTCAAGAGACACCGGTTTAACTTAGAACTTTATCAAAAGAGATGAAACCAAACAAAATCAAATAAAACTTGTAGTCGAGGCTTTTCAAGGGCTGCCAGGCCCAAATTCGAGGCTTTTGTTGGGCTGCCAGGCCGCTGAGTTAACCACTTGACAAAGCCTTTTAAGATGGACCTCCAACTAACCAATCACCATTTTAACTTTGACAAGTTCAGGGTCTGTATAAGATTGACTTGTCAAACGTTCGGCGGGTCATGCCTGGATTACCTGGATAGGAGTGGCTTACTTGATGAAGGCAGGTTTACCCGGGGTTTTAGGTGAATACACCAGGCTTCCAAGCTGTGACTCGATAGCCCATTACAAGGGTCCTTTCAAACTCTTTGCTGCTTTGCACAAAGATCCCCCAAGTAACTTTGTGAGCTGTGCTCAATGGGTGCCTATGTTTGAGCTGTGCATAGCAACCAGACTCTCTTTGGCCCCTTGGGTGTGAAGCTCCCAAGCTGTATTGTGGCGTGATAGCCGGTTTAATGGACAAAACATGACATCGCTTAGTAAGCAGAAGCCCCCTTGTAACCAAGAAATATTCGGAAGAATGGCAGAGGCCCTGCTTCGAGCAAGGATGCCGGTTTATTATATTGATCATAATATATACATTGTCAAAATATGTACATAAAAAGAGCCTATGGCTCAGGTGTAGTAAGGCCAAAAATGAGCGATGTTCCACTGCCGACGGGTCTCCTCCTCCGATTTGCTTGAGTCTTTGTGCTCTCGAACATCGATGAGGTAGTATGATCCGTTGTGAAGATTCTTGCTGACCACAAAGGGCCCTTCCCAAGGTGGGGATAATGTGTGCATATCGGTCTGATCCTGGATGAGCCGGAGCACTAAATCGTCTTCTTAAAAGGTACTCGTTTGAACCTGGCGGCTGTGATAACGCTGCAGGTCTTGCTGATAAACCGCTGAACGAGCCAACGCCATGTCCCACTTTTCATCTAACATGTCCAGTGCTTCTTGACGTGCTTGCTCATTGTCCTCTTCAACATAATTGGCAACCCGGGGCGAGTCATGACGAATATCACTTGGGAGAACCGCCTCTACCCCGTAAACCATGAAGAAAGGTGTATAACCCGTAGACCGATTTGGGGTAGTGTTTATGCTCCATAAGACAGATGGTAATTCTTCCACCCAACAACCCGGTGTCCGTTTCCAAGGAACCATAAGCCGGGGCTCGATACCCTTCAAGATTTCAAATCTGTGTAATCCACGCACATACACCAAGTGCCGTTTTTCTTAAGAACCAGCACCGGATTAGCCAACCACTCTGGGTGAAACACCTCCACAATAAACCCTACTACCAACAGCCGGGCTTCCTCTTCACCAATGGCTTTATGCCGCTCTTTGTTAAAGCGGCGAAGAAACTGTTTGACTGGTTTGAACTTTGGATCAATATTAAGAGTGTGCTCAACGAGTTCCCTCGGTACACCTGGCATGTCAGAAGGTTTCCATGCAAAGATGTCCCCGTTCTCACGGATGAACTTGATGAGCGCGCTTTCCTATTTTGGATCCAAGTTGGCACTGATGCTGAACTGCTTGGATGAATCACCAGGAACAAAGTCAACCAATTTAGTCTCATCAGCCGATTTAAACTTCAAAGCCGGATCATGCTCCGTTGTGGGCTTCTTCAGAGAAGTCATATCTGCCGGATCAACATTGTCCTTGTATAACTTCAACTCCTCCATTGCACAAACTGACTCAGCATAGGCCGCATCACCTTCTGCACATTGCAGAGCAATCTTGCAGTTACCGTGAACTGTGATGGTCCCCTTATAACCCGGCATCTTGAGCTGTAGATAAACATAACACGGTCTTGCCATGAATTTAGCATAAACCGGCCTTCCAAAGAAGGCATGATACGTACTTTGGATTTTAACCACTTCAAAGGTCACCGTCTCTGTCCTTGAATCATGATCATCACCAGAAACCACCTCCAGAGCTATCTTACCAACTGGGTAAGACGATTTACTAGGTACCACACCATGAAAAATGGTGTTTGACGGTCTAAGGTTCTTATCTGTCAACCCCATACGCCGGAAGGTTTCGTAATATACGATATTGATACTGCTCCCTCCGTCCATGAGTACCTTGGTAAACTTATAACCTCCAACCTGCGGTGCAACCACCAAAGCTAGGTGGCCCGGATTGTCAACCCGGGGCGGATGATCCTCCCGACTCCAGACAATAGGCTGCTCAGACCAGCATAGATAACGGGGCACTGTCGGCTCAATGGAGTTTACCGCCCTTTTATGGAGCTTCTGATCACGCTTGCACAAACTAGTAGTGAAGACATGATACTGTCCACCATTTAACTGCTTCAGGTTGCTTTGATAGCCCGACTACTGCTGATTCCCCTGATTACTCTGCTGATTATGACCACTTTGGTCGTTATGATTACCCTGATTATTCTAAAATCCTGAGTTTGAACCGCCACCACCGTAACCCGGCCCGTGAAACCCTGGACCGAAACCACCGGATGGACCCTGATCATACCGGAAGAGATCAGAGTTTTTGAATTCCCTCATAATGTGACAATCCTTCCAGAGGTGCGTGGCCGGAACCTCCTTTGTCTCGTGCTTTGGGCAGGGCTGGTTTAACAAGCATTCTAGATTCATGCCTCCACCGCACCGGGGCGGTGTACCCTTACGACGCTGTGTATTGCCCTGTACATTGGTGTTAGCCACAAAATCCGAATTATCTGCCTTGCACTTACCATTGTTCCCATGGCTCCCTTGGTTATGCTGTTGTCCCTTCGCACCGCCGTTCTTCTTTCCCTTCTCCGGTTTCTCCTCGTCAGAATCGGGATCCCTGGTATTATCAGAATCGGCATACTTAACCAAGGCTGCCATAAGCGTTCCCATGTCATTGCAGTGGCATTTGAGCCGTCCCAACTTCATCTTCAGCGACTTAAACCGGCAATTATGCTCCAATGTTACAATCGCTGTGTCAGCGTTGATGCGGTCCGACGAATGCATGACTTCTGAAACCCGGCACACCCAATGAGTTGTTGAATCGTTCTCTCCTTGAACACAGGCATCTAGATCCACAATGGACATGGGTTGTTTGCACGTATCCTTGAAATTCACTATAAACCGGGCCTTCAATTGGTCAGATGACCCGATGGAGTTGGCGGGTAGGCTCTTTAACCAAGTGCGGGCTGTCCCTTCCAACATCATGGTGAAGTATTTTGCACATGCCGCTTAATCCGCATCCAGCATCTCCATTGCCATCTCATAACTTTCAATCCATGCCTCGGGGGGTTGATCGGCGGTATAATTAGGCACTTTACGCAGACCCTTGAATCCTTGGGCAGTCGTACATTACGGAGAGTCGGGATGAGACACGGCACTCCCCAGGAGCTGAAGGCAAGTCCTCTTTCCACTGACGCCGCTGGTAGAATCGGGGCGGGTTGATGATGACCCGCGTACTGTGCTGCTAATGCGGCCTCCGTTCGCGCTCTGCCATTATCCACTATGTCTTGAGAATTTGCACCCCCACGTGCCGGATTAGGCCCTCGAGGGGCATTATGGCGCCGCACGCTGCTTGACACCTCCAGTTCGTCCATGTGCCTGCTATAACTTTTGCTCAGGCAGGGGGTTGAATGGATTCTGTCTTGGCTATAGGAATAAACCTGCTGCTGCACAACAGCAGTTTGAAGAAGATCCCTAGCCCGTCGCGTCTCAACCGCCGCCAGCAAATCACTTTCCATCGGAATAGCTACCAGGCGAGATGCCGCAGCAATCATGTTATCCAAAGGGCTAGAAAAATGACCCGACGACGTTGATACGTATTGCGGTGGGTTATCCATCTGTCAAGGTGGGTCCGTTATCCGTGGTTGATCTGGTGCTGTCCCAGGTGCCTCGGTCTGGTTTACCGCTGCCGGATTACTTGGCCCGGCTCCCGACGTATTGAAGAGATTCAGTCCTTTGTAGAACGGCGGCAGATGAGACCGGTACTTCCTTCGCAAGACTTCGTTTGATGCGTTCTGATCCAACATAAGCCGGTAATTCTACGCCTGGATCTGTTGTGACTGGGCATCTAAAGCGGCCCGTTCCTCAGCCACCCTAACTTCCTCAGCTGCTAGATCCTCCTTGGCCTGCGTTATCTGATCCTTTAGCTTGGTAACCTTTGCATTATGCCGATCCTGCGTCTCCGAGGTGACTGCCGTGGTTAACAAGGTCGCCCAGGCATCCAACAAATCGGAAAGAACTTGAGCTGGTCGGTGCGCAGGGCCTCCTGCCGCGGCTGCTGACTCGGACATCATTGCTGTTGTGGATGACGATTGCAAGGTGGGCTGCATTCCGGCCATGAAGATTGCAACCCAGTTCAGCGGTTCAAAGGGGTCCAGAATACTGTTGCCATCGGAATAATCCCCAATCCAGCCATCTTGCAATTGGTACAATGACTCAGTTTCACCAGTGGAGGACTCTCCATCTGAATAGATGGCCATCTCACCATCAGACACCGGTTCATATCCCGCACCATGGATGAATCCTACGAACGCATGCTTTATGGCAGGCTGAACCCGGGCAGGATTCACATGGTAAGCCGTCTCGACGAGGTCGGTGGAGATGTCCGGCTTAGGGCCCGGTTCACCGATCTTGCCGATGAAGACATGAGTTCCGCCAAAGGGGACCCAGTACCCATACTCGATTGAGCCGGCCTCGGGGCCCCATCTTGCGTCGTCGATGTGGAGCTTGCCGCGACGACTCTTGGTCATCCGCCCAACCACGTATCCCTTGAGTCCTTCAAAGTTGCCCTTCAAGAGCTCGAAACCATCGTGCGATAGCCCCATGGTGGGCACCAACTGTCGTGGAAATATCACGTCAGATGTCCTAGCAGAAGGACTTAATCATGGAGCCATCGCAACGAGATTAGCTAAAAGGGGTTAAACCGGACAAGGGAAACGAAAGTTTTATAATAGTTCGGCCCCTTACGATGAAGGTAAAAGCCTACGTCTAGTTGTGATGGAATTACTGGGGTTTCGATGACCAGGGAGCGAATACGCTTTGCCTGAGTCTCGAGTTGTTATTTCTTGTCCCTGAACCGCCGCCGGGTTGTCCCTTTATATACACAGGTTGACGCCCGGCCGGTTTACAGAGTCCCGAGGCCGGCTCATACAAGTGTCCGACTCGGTCTCTTCCTTCCCCTAACTTACAATACAAGTTATACAACTATGGCAATTTACAACTATGGGCCCTAATCCGCCTTTGGGCTCTGGGCCTCTAAGCTTTAATAGTAGAGCGCCATCTTCTTTGTCTTCATGGGCTTCAATATAGATGAGCGTGAACCGGCCCCTCCTGGGCGGTTTACACTCAGTAGTTATATCCTCAAAAGAAGGGGAATCCAAATTTCCTTCGTCTTCTATCCTTGAGCTCTTGACAAACCTATGCACTATATGGTTGTCCGGTCACTCCACCCCAGAGCTCTCACCAAGCGTTGTTCATGCCACCGCGCCGCACACTAACCTGTAAGGAAGCGATGGCATCCCGCCGTGCCGAGTTCCTTGCCCCCCACGACCACACAGAAAATGGTAGGGAAGCGATGGCATCCCACCGCGCCAAGTTCATCGCCGCTCACGACCTCACACCTATGAAGCTGCCAAGGCCGAATGGGCGGTAGAGCAAGAGGCGGCCAAAGCCGCACATAGGGAGCGGAAAAGTCAAAAAGCACTCAAGAAAAGAGAGGCCCGGCGCCGCAAGAGAGAAGAGGATGCACGCACTGCTGTGGAGAGGTTGGTGGAGATCCAAGCACGTTGGGGATGTCGCCGACAAAGCCGGGAAGGAGAACGATGGCGTCTGGCCAGCATGTGAGAAATAGTAGTACTAGTAGTTAGTGTGTGTGTCTGTGTCTGAGTACGAGCATGTACCAGTACTACTAGTTACTGCTGTAGTTTTTAGAGCAAATTACCAGTACATTAGCCTAGACTCAATGGAAAAATTCCTTTCCTATGCATCAAATGGCATCTCTTTCTCTATAGGAATTGAGATGCATGTCATCTCACTTCCTATGATTTTCATATTCCTATAAAATTCCTATCCTATGAACGAAAGGAGGCCTCTGTTGGAGTAACTACTGTAGCTAGCAGTACTGTTGGTATAGTAGTTTTCTTCAAGAAGTGGAATTCAACGAAGTCATGATGGTTCCTTCGTCCAAGCAACTTCACAGTGGGAAAGGTTGGGCCTGTGATTTGACGGCTCATTAGTCATTATTACTGTCGTGCGACGACCGGAGTGACTCTCCCTTGGAGTTCTACGTGCATAGCAAGTGGACCAGGATGGTCGACGTCCCACATGTTGGCGAACGGAAGTATTCTTTCCGATATCGAGGAGCAAGGAAACTGCGTGGTATAGTATCACTGCTAATTTATATTTATTTTTATTTTTGATGAATGCTAGCGTTTCAACTCTTAGGGCATCTCCAACAGTCGTATGATGACATGGCACATAGTAAAAGAAGAGAGAGAATGAAATCGTATGAACCTGAACCGACACTCGAGGCACAAGCTCCTAGGTAAGACTGTTCATGTCTTCAACATTTAGTGGACCCACCTGGTTGTTTAACACACGCTTAACATACACTCCGTTGAAGAGCCTGTATGATGTGCTGTTGGCTGCTGACATGGACACTTATACAAATGATTGAATATACAAACTGTTGCAGATGCTCTTACGACGAAGAGTGCCAAACACGACACATGCTAGATATCCCACACGCCAACGAAAGGAGTTGGACATGAACAATGTGGTAGAGCGTCTCCACTTCTTCCACTTCTGGGTCGGAGATCACACGTAGTAGTACGAGTGGTATGAACGATACAAAGTGCGACCCGGAGAGAAAGACACGTCTAGTTGGAAGGTCTCGGGGCATACACGTAAACAAATATAAAAGCTAATATGTGCCTCCAATTAATATAGTAGTAGTAGAGTACTTAGGCATGTACTCCATAACATCACCGTGCATTGCACGTACAACATTTAGTGGTACGTAGTAAGAGACAAATGCCTATATGCCACACATGCTCATACTATTTGTGCCTTTCTACTTCACTTACTGCGCTACATTACTCAGGTTCGTACGTCCACTCCTAGGTACATGTCCGTCTCATAGTTCTAGTCCCACTGTTCTTCATATAGATGGAACGATCCATATCCATCGCCGTTAGTGTGGCTCCCCATGATGGAGACTCATCCAAACTATGGCCAGCCTCGACGCGGAGCAGTCGCATGCACCAAGAAGCGGAGCTCTCTCGGCCGTCGTGCTGCTTCAAAGCCGGCACCAGTGAGAGGTCGCCTCCGCTCATGTCAGATATCGGGTTCCAGCAAAACCCTTAAGGTTCAAACTCTGGGGTGCGCACGAAGATCTTCTCCCTACCGATCGATGTCCCAAAACCTCGCCGATAATCTAAGCTACACGATGAACAACACAAGGGACACAAGGTTTATACTGGTTTGGGCCACCGTTGTGTTGTAATACCCTAATCTAGTGTGTGGTGTGGTGGATTTCCTCTAGGGCAGATGATCAACAGTACAGAGGAAGAGCAGCCTTGCGAGGAGTATTCTTGTGGTGGTGTGCTTGGAGAGGAACGGCTCCGTCCCTCTTGGCTCTTGGTGAGATCTCCTCCCCTTCTACTGTGGTGGCTATCTCTATATATAGAGGCCCTGGTCCTCTTCCCAAATATTGAGTGGGAAGGGAGCCAAGAACGGCCATTTTGCAGGGAGACAGCTAGTACAAGTTATCCTGACTAAAGTTGGTCTTCGACTACCAAAGGCACTGGCGATGACGTCGTCTTGGGCTCCACGGTGACCTCCGTCCTGTCGTCCTGCTGGTCTTGGTCTTGTTGCACCGATATGGTAACCTTCGCTTGATGCCTCGGTACTCCGCGCCCGTGCTTGCCCCCTTTGCACCAAACAGGAAACGAGGACACTACGCTGGCTGGCGCCTGCGTGGCACCCGCCTAGTCTTGATCGTCATGGTTTGCGTCACGAGCACCTCGCGATGTAGTCCTTGCCTTGATCTCTCTGCCTCCTCGCGAGCCCGCCTAATGAGGCCGCCCCTGAGGAAGCCTTGTGTTGTCCGCCCCGCGAGGCTTGGCCCCTCACGAGGGTCTTGAGCTTGGGTTGATGAAGATGGGCCATACTGGGCCACTGCTTGAGCCACGCCGCAGGCCGCAGGCAGGCAAGTCTGGGGACCCCCATTCCCAGAACGCCGACAGTGGCCCCCGAGCCCAAGGCGCGCTCGGACTTGGCTTAGCAGCAAGGCCAAAGGGCAAGTGCGGAGTGCCGCGGGCCCCAACAGCCTACAGCCTTGGTCGCCGCGTGGCAGTTGATTGGACATGGGCGTCTCTGCTTCCCCACGCTGCCTCGGTAACTGCCCAATTTCACGAGTCCCTGCTGCATGCGAAAAGAGTCATGATTGCCTGCGATCATGGAGGCCGACGGTTGGCTTCCCTTGGGCTATAAATGTGGAAGGGCGCAAGCCCCTCGCTGCACATCTCCCTTCCCTCGCCTGCTTCTTCTTCCTCCTTGCTCTAGTTGCTCGCCATGTCCCATGGTGCCCACGAAGAGGTTCTCGGCCGCGGAGAAGGGGAAAGCTCGCCAGGAAGGGCCTAGCTCCCCTCTACCGCGACTCCTGCAGCGGCTCCTCATGGTCACAGCGGTGGTCCTTCGCACGGTGATGGCCGCCCGGTTGGCGGGGGAAGACGCGTCGTGGCTGCGCGGCCTCCCCGGGCACGCTTTCACTCGGCAGAGGTGCTGCCGTAGTTTGTCATGTGGTCGGCAGATCCGGCCGGCAACTGGCTCCAGCTCCCCCGCTTCTTTGTAGGCGAACTGCCAGCCGATGGCCCTGGTGGGCTCTGACTGTAGGCAGACGGTTGCTGCAGCAAGGCTTCCTGGGACGCGGTAGAGATCTCCGTCACAGGGAACATTGCCCTGGCCCGCGGCTGGCAGACGTTCGCCCGCGTGCGTGGCCTAGGCCGGCGGTGTACCCTGCACTTCAAGTTTGACGGTGACATGACCCTCTACATGAGGGTGTTTTGGGAAGGCGGCCGCCGTGCTGGGTGCTGCCCCAAAAACGATGATGGCGACGAGGTGCTTTGCCTTGGCGACAGCCATGATGAGGGCAAAGGCGAGCCCGCTCCTGGCGACGCTCATAGGTCGCCGAGCTTCAGCGGCTCCTCCTCCGGTGACAGTTCTTCCAGCGGTGGCTGTGATCAGCCACCACATCGTCGCGCCCGCTTTTAGGGTGGGAGCGGGTCGTCCCGCCGCCGCGCCCCGGTGAAGCGTGAGGCGGAGTCTAATTGAGCTTGGGAGGGCGATGCGGACCCCTCCCCATGAGCTGTCGTGGGGCGCGCCAGTTCCATTTTGTTTTTCTCCTTTTCCTGCATTAAGAGAGAGAGAAGTATGGACCCCCATGGGGGGCGTGCAAGACTATCATCCCTAATTATCATGCTATTTTTATCGTTCCTATGTTGTGTTATGGTGTTGCGGCTATGTGCTTGTGCATAGGAACAACTTAGCTCGGGAGGTTCGCTGTAGTTTCAGCCTTGCGGGGTACTTTCCCGAGGCCTCGCCAGGCGTCTTAAGGCCCGCAAAGATCAGTCGAGAGGATAGCTTTCAAACCTTTGTTGCGAGGGCAACCATCTTAGGTCTGGCATTTTGCGTCGCGATGCCCGTGGGGCATGGACCGGGAGGGGTGCTCCCGTTGTGAACTTGAGTGAGGGAGCCTCATGAAATCAGGCGAGAAAGGGCTCATGAGGGCGCCCGCGCAGCCCCCTCGCGAGGCTTGCGAGATAGAGAACAAGCCGGGCGAAAACCAAAGACAGAGAACAAGGGCCCGGGGCGGCAAATAACACTAAAAGCAACTCCAATAAAGTTTAAAACAAGGTGGAACAAGCCAACTGCGGAAAGCAGATGAAAAGCCGCGTCCGACACCTAGTCTAGTCTTCGACGTCTTCTCACCAGCGCGGAGCTAAGTGCTGCCACTAGGCGTGGGCGGGAGCCCCCGAGGCCCAAGGGCGGCACTCTGGAGACTCCGGGGCGTGTACAACCCCACTCATTATTACGTGAGAGTGTCACGGCCGGCGTGCTTCATAGGCACTGGGCCTTCTTCACAGGCACCGGGCCTTTCTTGGGGCGGCGAGAGCTTCACAGGCACCAGGCCTTCTTTATAGGCACTAGGCCCTACTTCACAGGCACGGGCCTTCTTTACAGGCACTGGGCCTACTTCACAGGCACCGGGCCTTCTTTACAGGCACTGGGCCTACTTCACAGGCACCGGGCCTTCTTTATAGGCACTAGGCCCTACTTCACAGGCACCGGGCCTTCTTTACAGGCACTGGGCCCTACTTCACAGGCACCGGGCCTTCTTTACAGGCACTGGGCCCTACTTCAAGGGTAGAACCTCCGGAGGTGCTGAATGTTCCACGCGTTTGGAATGGGCACCCCTTCTTGGGTCTCCAAGCGCACGGCACCAGGCCTGGAAACATGAACAACCTTGAACGGGCCCTCCCACATGGGCAAGAGCTTGTGCAACCCTTTCCTAGAGAGCACCCGCCTGAGAACGAAGTCACCTACCTCAAGAGTACTAGGGCGGATGTTGCGGCAGTGGTACCACCGTAGCGCCTGCGGGTACCTTGCCGCTCATAGCGCGGCCTCCCGACGGTGTTCCTCCCCCAGCACGAGGTCCATCCCCCACATGGCGTCCTGTTGCGCTTCATCAAATGCTAGGACCCGCGCGGAGCGATGCCTGACCTCGTGAGGAAGGACCGCCTCTGCTCCGTAGACGAGGAAGAACAGGGTCTCGCCTGTTGAGTTGGTGGCGGTAGTGCGGATGGACCACAACACGAGCTGGAGCTCATTGTACCAGCCCCTGCCGCAGGCCTCCAGCTTCTTCTTGCAGGTCCTGGTTTTGAGGCCTTTCAGGACCTCCGCGTTGGCGCATTTGGCTTGGCCGTTACTCCAAGGTTGTGCCACCGAAGCGTAGCATATCTGCGTTCCAAGGTTAGCACAATATGTTTTGAAGAGATTGCTGGTGCACTGCAAACAGTTATCAGAGAGTATGCGATTGGGGACCCCGAATAGGCTCATGAGGCCCTTGATGAAGTTGACTGCGGAGCCAGCTGGGATGGTGCGGATGGCTTCCACCTCCGCCCACTTGGTGAACTTGTTGATGGCGACGTAGAGGTAGCGGTAGCCTCCAGGCGCTCGAGGAAACGGGCCCAGGATATCCAGCACCTAGACTACGAACGGCCACGAGAGTGGGATGGTCTGCAGGCCCTGAGCCGGCTGATGAATCTGCTTGGCATGGAACTGGCAGGCTTAGCAAGCCATCACCAACTTGAATACATCGTTGAGCGCTGTAGGCCAGTAAAACCCGCTGCGGAATGCCTTGCCGACGAGGGTCCATGATGACGAGTGGTGTCCACAATGTCCACCGTGGATGTTTGCCAACAACTCCTTTCCTTGTTCCCTGGAGATGCAACGCAGGGAAACATCATTTGGCCGCTTCCGGTAGAGTTCTCCATCTTGGATGCAGTAGGCTGTGGCCTGCCAGGCCACGCGTTCCGCATCCTCCTCCTTCTCTGGTAGAGTCCCTTGCATCAGGTAATCCTTGAACTCCGCAGTCCAGCATCCCTCCTGAGGTTCTAGAGCCAGGAGCAAGCGCGCTCCCAAGGCTGGGCCACAGGCCGGGGCTCCTGTGGCAGGTGGTTGAGGGACCTCTTCCCGAGGTTGCGCCATGCTTGATAGTGATGGTGCCACCGAGGGCTTGAAGAGCCGTTCCTCGAAAATGCTAGGCTCCTGAGGCAACCTCCTGGACGCCCTTCTGGCGATGTCATCAGCCTCTTGGTTGGTGCCACGGGGCACATGCTGCAACTCCAGCCCCCCAAACTGCTTTCCCATCATGTGTACCTCTGCCAGATATGCCTCCATGTGCTCATCCTTTGGCTCGTACACTCTGTTGGAGAAGTTGACGAGGAGCTGCGAATCGCCCTTGATGACGAGGCGTTTCACCCCTAGTGCTGATGCAGCCTTTAAGCCTGCTGTGAGGCCTTCGTATTCTGCTATGTTGTTGGAGACCTTCTCGCCGTGCTGGAAACAGAGCTGTACAGCGTAGTAGAGCTTGTCTTGAGTGGGGGATATAAGCACTGCGCCAGCCCCCGCGCCGTGTCGCGAGAATTCTCCATCGAAGTACATGACCCAACCATCTAGTGCCTCACTTCTTGGGGAGAGTGACCGATCTTCGCCTGCTTCGAGCCCCGGCGCCTTTGTCCATTCTGCCACAAAATCTGCAAGCACGGCTCCCTTCACAACCCTTCCAGCAGAAATGCTTGCAGCTCGATGTTCCGTTCGGCGACCCTTCCAGCAGAGTTGGGGCTCCTGAGTACCCTTTCCAATGGGTAGGACGAGACAACCTTGATGGGGTGGCCTTGAAAGTAATGTCGCAACTTGCGCGAGGCCACCAATAGCGCGAGCAAGAGCTTCTGAGGCATGGGGTATCGCGCCCGAGCATCCCGCAGCACTCTGCTAATGAAGTACACCTGATGCTCGACGAGGGTGGGCGTGCTAATGAGGGTCGTATCCCTCGGAGAGCTAGGCGCCTCCTGAGACATCAGGGCCTCCAGCACATGGCTGCCCGGTGAGTCCCCTTCAGCCCTGGGGGCGTCTTCCTGTTGAGGCTGCCTTCATCTGCTGAGGTCGTGGTCTTCGCGAGGCTTTCTTGGTCTGGTGCTGCTGAAGTTGGGGTTGTGTTTGGCCGCGATGCGGCCTTGGCCTGGCGCTCTTCCCGAACCGCCACCAGAGCCGCGCTGGCGGAGTAGGGCGTGGTGGCAAGGTAGAGCACCAGGGGCTCCTAAGGGCATGGCGCCACCATCACCAGAGGGCTGGTCAGGTACTTCTGGAGATCTTGAAACGCTTCGTCAGCCTCTTGTGTCCATTCAAATGGGCCCTTCTTCTTCATCAGCTTGAAGAAGGGCAGGGCGCGTTCCCCCAGCTTGGAGATGAAGCGCCCTAATGCAGTTACGCGTCGGGCGAGCTTATGCATTTCCCTAAGGGTTTGCGGCGGACTCATGTCTTCAATTGCCTTGACCTTCTCTGGGTTGGCCTCGATCCCCCTGTGGGACATGAGGAAGCCCAGAAGCTTGGCAGAGGGAACAACAAACACGCACTTCTCCGGGTTGAGCCGCAGGTCCACTTCACATAGGCTCGCGAAGGTTTCTTTCAAGTCCTGTATCAAGGTTTTCGCCTCTCGAGACTTCACCACAATGTCATCGACGTAGGCCTTGGCATTTCTCCCGAGCTGCCGACCCAGGGCGATGTGCATCAGTCACTGGAAAGTTGCGCCCGCATTGCGCAACCCGAAAGACATGCAGGTGTAGCAGTACACCCCGCACGGGGTCAGGAAAGCAGTCTTCTCCACGTCTTCTATCGCCATCTTGATTTGTTGATAGCCCGAAAAGGCATCTAGGAAGCACAGTAGGTCACATTCAGTGGTGGAGTCGACAATTTGGTCGATGTGAGGGAGCGGGAATGGATCTTGAGGGCAGGCCTTGTTGAGGTTGGTGAAATCGACGCACATGCACTCCTTTCCTCCTTTCTTTGGTACAACCACAGGATTTGCGAGCCATTCGGGGTAGCAAACCTCGTGAATGACACCTGCAGCTTCCAGCTTGTGGGTTTCTTGGACAATGAAGGCTTGCTTCTCGGTGGACTGTCGCCTTGCTTTCTGCTTCACGGGGCATACATTAGGGCACACATTCAGGCGATGCTCAATCACCTGTCTTGGGACCCCTACTAACTGTTGGGGTTCCCACGCGAACACCTACTTGTTCGCGCGCAGGAACTTCACGAGTGCCTCCTCCTCGTCGGGGTCAAGATTGGCACCTATGGTGAAGGTGGCGCCGGAGGACCCATCCTCATCACCTGGTACCTACTTGGTTTCTGCCTTGTCTTGGGTGAACAACTGCTTCTTCTTGGTTGGCGCAACCCCCTTGGCCTCGGAGGCGTCAGTGCTGGCGGGCTGTGCTGCCGCAGCTATCTTGAGGGCAAGCTTGAGCGCCTGCAGAGCATCTTTCGTATCCCCAGCCACAGTGAGGGTGCCGCTGCTCCCGGGCATCTTCATGAGGTTGTAGGACGGATGGGTCGCTGCCATGAATTGGGCCAAGGTTGAGTAGCCGAGGATGGAGTTATACGGGAGGCCGATGCAGGCGATATCGAAGTTGACCAGCTCCGTGTGAAAGTTGTCGTGCGTGCCGAAGGTCAACGGAAGGCGGATCTGCCCTAGGGAGCCGGAGGAACCGCCCCCGATGCCTGAGAAGGGCTTGCTGGGTTGGAGCCGTTCCAGCGGACATGGAGGAGGCTGAAAGCCTCACCTGAGAGCACGTTGAGGCCGGCACCGCCGTCGATGAGGGTCCTGGTGATGGCCACCTGGCAGATAGTGGGCGTGCAAAGCATTGGGAGTACACCCGAGCAGGTAGTGTTGATGGGGTGATCGTCGGAGCTAAAGGTCAGGTCGGCCTCGGGTGCCGCCCGGCCTGGTGGAGCTCCGTTCCGCGTGAGGGCGGCGCCAATCTGGCAGACAAACGGCTTGACGTGGCGGCCCGAGGGTGGCGCCTACGAGCCGCCCAGGAGAGCTGCGACCACTAGGGGCGCCGGCGTAGCGTAGTGGGCGAGGAAGAGGCCGCGCAACTCCTCCTAGGAGGCCACAGTAGCCGTTGGCAGGTGGAGCAGCCACATGCGTGGGATGCCGGTGAGGGCCATGGGAAGCCAGTTGGCCATAACCTTGTTGTTGCCCCCGACTTTGAGGATGGCCTCCTCATACGCCAGCAGGAAAACCAGCGGATCCATCGCGCCGTTGTAGAGCGGCGGTATCTCTGGCTTGAACTTGTGCGGCCACTGCACATGTCACAAGGCGGGGGCCAAGGCTCGGAGCCCCCCAGCCCCAGCGCTGGCGTCGGCCGCCGGAGCGGGCGACGAGTTGTCTGCCATGAGGGAAAAGTGCGGTGTTGATGGAGAGCAGATCGACGAAAGGGAGAGGTCCGGCGCACCCCTACCTGGCACGCCAAATGTCAGATATGGGGTTCCGGCAAAACCCTTAAGGTTCGAACTCTGGGGTGTGCACGAAGATCTTCTCCCTACCAATCCACGTCCCAAAACCTCGCCATGAATCTAAGCTACATGATGAACAAGACAAGGGACACTAGGTTTATGCTGGTTCGGGCCACCGTTGTGGTGTAGTACCCTAATCTAGTGTGTGGTGTGGTGGATTGCCTCTGGGGTAGATGATCAACAGTACAGAGGAAGAGTAGCCTTGCGAGGAGTGTTCTTGTGGTGGTGTGCTTGGAGAGGAACGACTCCGTCCCTCTTGGCTCTCGGTGAGATCTCCTCCCCTTCTATTGTGGTGGCTATCCCTATATATAGAGGCCCTAGTCCTCTTCCCCAATATTGAGCGGGAAGGGAGCCAACAACGGCTATTTTGAAGGGAGACAGCTAGTACAAGTTATCCTGACTAAAGTTGGTTTTCGACTTCCAAAGGCACTTGTGATGACACCGTCTTGGGCTCCACCGTGACCTCCGTCCTGTCGTCCTGCTGGTCTTGGTCTTGTTGCACCGATATGGTAACCTTTGCTTGATGCCTCGATACTCCGCGCCTGCGCTTGCCCCCTTTGCACCAAAGAGGAAACGAGGACACTGCGCTGGCTGGTGCCCGCCTGGCACCCGCCTGGTCTTGATCATCATGGCTTGCGTCACGAGCACCTCGCGAGGTACTCCTTGCCTTGATCTCTCTGCCTCCTTGCGAGCCTACTTGATGAGGCCGCCCCTGAGGAAGCCTTGCACCGTCCGCCCCGCGATGCTTGGCCCCTCGCGAGGGTCTTGAGCTTGGGTTGATGAAGATGGGCCGTACTGGGCCACTGCTTGAGCCACACCGCAGGCCGCAGGCAGGCAAGTCTAGGGACCCCCGTTCCCAGAATGCCGACAGCTCAGGCCGGGAATTAATGCGGCACTGACGCTCTAGGGCGACGCTGACCGTTTCACGCGGGAAGCGCGAGCTGGCAATGGAGTATTAGTTTTGAACCATTTGAGGTGTAGTACTAGTAGTTTGCAAAACTACTCAATTATTGCACTCAGTTTCCTAAGAAATTGTGGTAAAAAAATTACTCCACATCCTGCTTCCCTTCTCCTTCCTCTTCCACTGCCCGTGCACATCT
The DNA here is from genome assembly GCA_963921465.1 of Triticum timopheevii. NCBI lineage: Eukaryota > Viridiplantae > Streptophyta > Magnoliopsida > Poales > Poaceae > Triticum > Triticum timopheevii. Next base: position 503,554,588 of record OY997272.1, read on the forward strand.
GCAGGAAGCGACCAGTGAACCCTTCTATAGGAGTGCTAGCACAAAAAACATGCATGCATGACCACTAAAATATCCAGATTAAAGAGCCGCTCTGGCGGGAGTATGGTGTATGTTGTTACCTTCGTCCGAGCCATGGCTACCAAGCGACGGTGACCAGAGAAGAGGCGGCGGGAGGGTAATGAATGCAGCTACTGTTTGGGTTCGCCGTCTGGCTTAAATATATGTGCACCATCACATGTACCGACGGGTGCACAAATTGTAACATACGTGTCTGCTTAAGTGGGCGTCACGTAACTGGTGTGTGTTTGTGAGATTCTGAGAGACAGAGTGAGTGTGTGCGACTCTACTCTTCAGACATGTACTCAACCTTTTGCATCGGGATATAAGTGAAGGAAATATGCCCTAGAGGCAATAATAAAGTTATTATTTATTTCCTTGTATCATGATAAATGTTTATTATTCATGCTAGAATTGTATTAACCGGAAACATAATACATGTGTGAATACATAGACAAACAGAGTGTCACTAGTATGCCTCTACTTGACTAGCTCGCTAATCAAAGATGGTTATGTTTCCTAACCATAGACATGAGTTGTCATTTGATTAACGGGATCACATCATTAGGAGAATGATGTGATTGACATGACCCATTCCGTTAGCTTAGCACATGATCGTTTAGTATTCTGCTATTGCTTTCTTCATGACTTATACATGTTCCTGTAACTATGAGATTATGCAACTCCCGTTTACCGGAGGAACACTTTGGGTGCTACCAAACGTCACAACGTAACTGGGTGATTATAAAGGAGTACTACAGGTGTCTCCAAAGGTACATGTTGGGTTGGCGTATTTCGAGATTAGGTTTTGTCACTCCGATTGTCGGAGAGGTATCTCTGGGCCCTCTCGGTAATGCACATCACTATAAGCCTTGCAAGCAATGTAGCTAATGAGTTACTTATGGAATGATGCATTACGTAATGAGTAAAGAGACTTGCCAGTAACGAGATTGAACTAGGTATTGGATACCGACGATCGAATCTCGGGCAAGTAACATACCGATGACAAAGGGAACAACGTATGTTGTTATGCTGTTTGACTGATAAAGATCTTCATAGAATATGTAGGAGCCAATATGAGTATCCAGGTTCCGCTATTGGTTATTGACCGAGAATAGTTCTAGGTCATGTCTACATAGTTCTCGAACCCGTAGGGTCCGCACGCTTAAGGTTTCGATGACAGTTATATTATGAGTTTACATGTTTTGATGTACCGAAGGAGTTCGGAGTCCCGGATGAGATCGGGGACATGACGAGGAGTCTCGAAATGGTCGAGACGTAAAGATTCATATATTGGATGATATGGTTAGGCCAAGGGGTCAATCCCATGAGGCTTTAGGTCAATGCAAAAGGAGTTTTGCGGAGGCCAGGGGGCCAAACGCCGGAGACCCTGGCGTCTGGACCTGGGCAGACACCGAGGCCCATGGCGTCTGGTCCAGACGCCAAGGATTGTGGCGTTTGGTCCTGGAGTCCGAGTGGGACTCTTGCCTTTTGGGCAAAACCGACTTTGAGGAGGCTTTTGCTCCATGTTTCGACCCCGGGGCTCAACATATAAATAGAGGGGCAGGGCTAGCACCAAAGACACAACAATTGATCCCTTGGATCTCTTAGCCGTGTGCGGTGCCCCCCTCCACCATAGTCCACCTCGATAATATCGTAGCGGTGCTTAGGCGAAGCCCTGCGACGGTAGAACATCAAGATCGTCACCACACCGTCATGCTGACGGAACTCTCCCTCGACACTCGGCTGGATCGGAGTTCGAGGGACGTCATCGAGCTGAACGTGTGCTAGAACTCGGAGGTGCCGTAGTTTCGGTGCTTGATCGGTCAGGCCGTGAAGACGGATGACTACATCAACCGTGTTGTGCTAACGCTTCCGCTTACGGTCTACAAGGGTATGTAGACAACACTCTCCCCTCTCGTTGCTATGCATCACCATGATCTTGTGTGTGCGTAGGATTTTTTTGTTGAAATTACTACGTTCCCAAACAGTGGCATCCGAGCCTGGTTTTATGCGTAGATGTCATATGCATGATTAGAACACAAGTGAGTTGTGGGCGATACAAGTCATACTGCTTACCAGCATGTCATACTTTGGTTTGGCGGTATTGTGAGATGAAGCGGCCCGTACCGACATTACGCGTACGCTTACGCAAGACTGGTTTCACCATTACGAGCACTCGTGCTTAAAGGTGGCTGGCGGGTGTCTGTCTCTCTCACTTTAGTTGAACCAAGTGTGGCTACGCCCGGTCCTTGCGAAGGTTAAAACAACACTAACTTGACGAACTATCGTTGTGGTTTTGATGCGTAGGTAAGAACGGTTCTTGCTCAGCCCGTAGCAGCCACGTAAAATTTGCGACAACAAAGTAGAGGACGTCTAACTTGTTTTTGCAGGGCATGTTGTGATGTGATATGGTCAAGACATGATGCTATATTTTATTGTATGAGATGATCATGTTTTGTAACCGAAGTTATCGGCAACTGGCAGGAGCCATATGGTTGTCGCTTTATTGTATGAAATGCAAACGCCCTGTAATTGCTTTACTTTATCACTAAGCGGTAGCGATAGTCGTAGAAGCAATAGATGGCGTAACGACAACGATGCTACGATGGAGATCAAGGTGTCGCGCCGGTGACGATGGTGATCACGACGGTGCTTCGGAGATGGAGATCACAAGCACAAGATGATGATGGCCATATCATATCACTTATATTGATTGCATGTGATGTTTATCCTTTATGCATCTTATCTTGCTTTGATTGACGGTAGCATTTTACGATGATCTCTCACTAAAAATTATCAAGAATTGTTCTCCCTGAGTATGCACCGTTGCGAAAGTTCTTCATGCTGAGACACCACGTGATGATCGGGTGTGATAGGCTCTACGTTCAAATACAACGGGTGCAAAACAGTTGCACACGCGGAATACTCGGGTTAAACTTGACGAGCCTAGCATATAACAGATATGTGAAGGAAATATGCCCTAGAGGCAATAATAAAGTTATTATTTATTTCCTCATATCATGATAAATGTTTATTATTCATGCTAGAATTGTATTAACCGAAACATGATACATGTGTGAATACATAGACAAACATAAAGTCACTAGTATGCCTCTACTAGACTAGCTCATTAATCAAAGATGGTTATGTTTCCTAACCATAGACATGTGTTGTCATTTGATTAATGGGATCACATCATTAGGATAATGATGTGATTGACATGACCCATTCCGTTAGCCTAGCACTTGATCGTTTAGTATATTGCTATTGCTTTCTTCATGACTTATACAAAGTTCCTGCAACTATGAGATTGTGCAACTCCCGTTTACCGGAAGAACACTTTGTGTGCTACCAAACGTCACAACGTAACTGGGTGATTATAAAGGTGCTCTACAGGTGTTTCCGAAGGTACATGTTGAGTTGGCATAATTCGAGATTAGGTTTTGTCACTCCGATTGGCGGAGAGGTATCTCTGGGCCCTCTCGGTAATACTCATCACCTAAGCCTTGCAAGCATTATAACTAATGAGTTAGTTATAAGATGATGTGTTACAGAACGAGTAAAGAGACTTGCCGGTAACGAGATTGAACTAGGTATTGGATGCCGACGATCAAATCTCGGGCAAGTAACATACCGATGACAAAGGGAACAACGTATGTTGTTATGCGGTTTGACCGATAAAGATCTTCGTAGAATATGTAGGAACCAATATGGGCATCCAGGTCCCGCTATTGGTTATTAACCGAGAATGGTTCTAGGTCATGTCTACATAGTTCTCGAACCCGTAGGGTCCGCACGCTTAACGTTACGATGACAGTTTTTTTATGAGTTTATAAGTTTTGATGTACCAAAGTTTGTTCGGAGTCCCGGATGTGATCACGGACATGACGAGGAGTCTCGAAATGGTCGAGACATAAAGATTGATATATTGGACGACTATATTCAGACACCGGAATTGTTCCGGGTGATTTCGGAGAAAACCGGAGTGCCGGGGGGGGGGGGGGGGGTTACCGGAACCTCCCAGTAGAGTATTGGGCCTTATGGGCCTTAGGGGAAAGGGGAGAGGGGCGGCCAGCATGGGCCGCGCGCCCCCTCCACCCTCTGGTCCGAATTGGACTAGGAGGGGGGGGGGGGGCGGCGGCGCCCCCCCTCTTTCCTTCCCCCTCTCCCTCTTCCTTCCCCCTCCTAGTAGGAGTAGGAAAGGAGGAGTCCTACTCCTACTAGGAGGAGGATTCCTCCTCCCTTGGCACGCCCAAAGGGGCCGGCCGGCCTCCCCCTCCCTCCTTTATATACAGGGGCAGGGGGCACCCCATAGACACACAAGTTGATCTATGGATCGTTCCTTAGCCATGTGCGTTGCCCCCCTCCACCATATTCCACCTCGGTCTTATCGTCGCGGAGTTTAGGCGAAGCCCTGCGCCAGTAGAACATCATCATCGTCACCACGCAGTCGTGCTGACGGAACTCATCCCCGAAGCTTTGCTGGATCGGAGCCCGGGGATCGTCATCGAGCTGAACGTGTGCTGAACTCGGAGGTGTCGTACGTTCGGTTCTTGGATCGGTTGGATCGTGAAGACGTACGACTACATCAACCGCGTTGTCATAACGCTTCCGCTTACGGTCTACGAGGGTACGTGGACGAACACTCTCCCCTCTCGTTGCTATGCCATTACCATGATCTTGCGTGTGCGTAGGAATTTTTTTGAAATTACTACGTTCCCAACAATATGGCCTCGGAACACGGAGACCGAAAGGTCGAGGTGAATCATATAGTAGATATGATCAACACATTGATGTTCACCGTTGAAACTACTCCATCTCACGTGACGATCGGACATGGTGTAGTTGATATGGATCACGTAATCACTTAGAGGATTAGAGGGATGTCTATCTAAGTGGGAGTTCTTAAGTAATATGATTAATTGAACTTTAATTTATCATGAACTTAGTCCTGGTAGTTTTTTGCAAATTATGTTGTAGATCAGTAGCTTGCCTTGTTGCTTTCATATGTTTATTTTGATATGTTCCTAGAGAAACTTATGTTGAAAGATGTTAGTAGCAATGATGCGGATTGGATCCGTGATCTGAGGTTTATCCTCATTGCTGCACAGAAGAATTATGTCCTTAATGCACCGCTAGGTGACAAACCTATTGCAGGAGCAGATGCAGACGTTATGAACGTTTGGCTAGCTCAATATGATGACTACTTGATAGTTTAGTGCACCATGCTTAACGGCTTAGAATCGGGACTTCAAAGATGTTTTGAACGTCATGGACCATATGAGATGTTCTAGTAATTGAAGTTAATATTTCAAGCAAATACCCGAGTTGAGAGATATGAAGTCTCCAACAAGTTCTATAGCTAAAGGATGGAGGAGAATCGCTCAACTAGTGAGCAAGTGCTCAGATTGTCTGCGTACTACAATCGCTTGAATCAAGTGGGAGTTAATCTTCCAAATAAGATAGTGATTGACAGAGTTCTCTAGTCACCATCACCAAGTCAGTAGAACTTTGTGATGAACTATAGTATGCAAAGGATGACGAAAATGATTCCCGAGCTCTTCGTGATGTTGAAATCAACGAAGGTAGAAATCAAGAAAGAACATCAAGTGTTGATGATTGACAATACCTCTAGTTTCAAGAAAAGGGCAAAGGGAAAGAAAGGGAAGCTTCAAGTAGAATGACAAACAAGTTGTCACTCCCGTGAAGAAGACCAAAGCTGGACCAAAGCCTGAAACTGAGTGCTTACACTGCAAAGGAAATGGTCACTGGAAGCGGAAATGCCCTGAATATTTGGTGGATAAGAAGGATGGCAAAGTGAACAAGGGTACATTTGATATACAGGTTATTGATATGTGCCTTACTAGTGTTTATAGTTACCCCTGAGTATTTGATACTTGTTCGGTTGCTAAGATTAGTAACTCGAAACAGGAGTTACAGAATAAACAGAGACTAGTTGAAGGGGTAGTGATGATGAGTGTTGGAAGTAGTTCCAAGATTGATATGATCATCATCACACTCTCCCTAAACTTTTGAGATTTGTGTAGAACCTAAATAAATGTTATTTGGCGTTTGTGTTGAGCATGAATATGATTTGATCATGTTTATTGCAAAACGGTTATTCATTTAAAATCAGAGAATAATTGTTGTTTTGTTTACATGAATAAAACCTTCAAATGGTCATACACCCAATGAAAATAGTTTGTTGGATCTCGATCGTAGTGATACACATATTCATAATATTGATGCCAAAAGATGCAAAGTTAATAATGATAGTGCAACTTATTTGTGGCACTGCCGTTTGGGTCATATCGGTGTAAAGCGCATGAAGAAACTCCATAAAGATGGATCTTTGGAATCACTTGGTTATGCATCATTTGATGCTTGCGAACCGTGCCTTTTGGGAAAGGTGACTAAAACTCCGTTCTCCGGAACAATGGAACAAGCTACTGACTTATTGGAAATAATACATACCGATGTATGCGATCCAATGAGTGATGATGCTCGTGGCAAGTATCGTTATTTTCTGACCTTCACAAGGTGATTTGAGCAGATATGGGTATATCTACTTGATGAAACATAAGTATGAAATAGTTGAAAGGTTCAAAGAATTTCAGAGTGAAGTGGAAAATCATCATAACAAGAAAATAAAGTTTCTGCGATCTGATCATGGAGATGAATATTTGAGTTACGAGTTTGTTCTTCAATTAAAACAATGTGGAATAGTTTCACAGCTCACGCCACCTGGAACACCACAATGTTATGGTGTGTCCGAACGTCGTAACCGCACTTTATTTGATATGGTGCGATCAATGATGTCTCTTACCGATTTACCAATATCGTTTTGGGGTTATGCATTAGAGACAGCTGCATTCACGTTAAATAGGGCACCATCTAAATCCGTTGAGATGACACCATATGAACTATGGTTTAGTAGTAAACCTAAGCCGTCATTTCTTAAAGTTTGGAGTTGCGATGCTTATGTGAAAAAGGTTTTCAACCTGATAAGCTCGAACCCAAATCGGAGAAGTGCTTCTTCATAGAATACCCAAAGGAAACTGTTGGGTACTCCTTCTATCACAGATCCAAAGGCAAAACATTCGTTGCTAAGAATGGATCCTTTCTAGAGAAGGAGTTTCTCTCGAAAGAAGTGAGTGGGAGGAAAGTAGAGCTTAATAAGGTAATTTGTACCTTCTCCCGAATTGGAAACTAGTTCATCACTAAAATCAGTTCCAGTGATGCCTACACCAATTAGTGAGGAAGCTAATGACGATGATCATGAAACTTCAAGATCAAGTTACTACCAAAACCTCGTAGGTCAACCAGAGTAAGATCCGCACTAGAGTGGTACGGTAATCCTATTCTGGAAGTCATGTTACTAGACCATGATAAACCTATGAACTATGACGAAGCGATGATGAGCCCAGATTCCACGAAATGGCTTGAGGCCATAAAATCTAAGATATGATCCATGTATGAGAACAAAGTATGGACTTTGATTGACTTGCTCGATGATCAGCAAGCCATGTTAAATAAATGGATCTTCAAGAGGAAGACAAATGCTGATAGTAGTGTTACTATCTACAAAGCTAGACTTGTCGAAAAAGGTTTTTGACAAAGTTCAAGATGTTGAATACAATGAGATTTTCTCACTCGTATCGATGCTTAAAAGTCTGTCCGAATCATGTTAGCAATTGCCACATTTTATGAAATCTGGCAAATGCATGTCAAAACTGCATTCCTTAATGGTTTTCTTAAAGAAGAGTTGTATATGATGCAACCAGAAGATTTTGTCAATCCTAAAGGTGCTAACAAAATGTGCAAGCTCCAGCGATCCATCAATGGACTGGTGCAAGCATCTCGGAGTTGGAATATACGCTTTGATGTGTTAATCAAAGCATATGGTTTTATACAGACTTTTGGAAAGGCCTGTATTTACAAGAAAGTGAGTGGGAGCTCTGTAGCATTTCTAATATTATATGTGGATGACATATTGTTGATTGGAAATGATATAGAAATTCTAGATAGCATGAAAGGATACTTGAATAAGAGTTTTTCAAAGAAAGACCTCGGTGAAGCTGCTTACACATTGAGCATCAAGATCTATATTGATAGATCAAAACGCTTGATAAGATTTTTCAATGAGTACATACCTTGATAAATTTTTGAAATAGTTCAAAATGGAACAGTCAAAGAAGGAGTTCTTGCCTGTGTTGCAAGGTATGAAGTTGAGTAAGACTCAAGACCCGACCATGGCAGAAAATAGAAAGAGAATGAAAAGCCATTCCCTATGCCTCAGTCATAGGTTCTATAAAGTATGCTATGCTGTGAACCAGACCTATTGTATACCTTGCTTTGAGTTTAACAAAGGAATACAATTTTGATCTAATAGTAGATCACTGGACAGCGGTCAAGAATATCCTTAGTGAGGACTAAGGAGATATTTCTCGATTATGGAGGTGATAAAAGAGTTCATTGTAAAAGTTACATCAGTGCAAACTTTTACACTGATCCAGATGACTCCAAGTCTCAATCTGGATACATATTGAAAGTGGGAGCAATTAGCTAGAGTAGCTCCGTGCAGAGCATTGTAGACATAGAAATTTGCAAAATGCTTACGGATCTGAATGTGATAGACCCGTTGACTAAAATTATCTCACAAGAAAAACATGATCACACCTTAGTACTCTTTGGGTGTTAATCACATAGCGATGTGAACTAGACTACTGACTCTAGTAAACCCTTTGGGTGTTGGTCACATGTCGATGTGAACTATGGGTGTTAACCACATAAAGATGTGAACTATTGATGTTAAATCATGTGGCGATGTGAACTAGATTATTGACTCTAGTGCAAGTGGGAGAATGAAGGAAATATGCCCTAGAGGCAATAATAAAGTTATTATTTATTTCCTTATATCATGATAAATGTTTATTATTCATGCTAGAATTGTATTAACCGGAAACATAATACATGTGTGAATACATAGACAAACAGAGTGTCACTAGTATGCCTCTATTTGACTAGCTCGTTAATCGAAGATGGTTATGTTTCCTAACCATAGACATGAGTTGTCATTTGATTAACGGGATCACATCATTAGGAGAATGATGTGATTGACATGACCCATTCCGTTAGCTTAGCACATGATCGTTTAGTATTCTGCTATTGCTTTCTTCATGACTTATACATGTTCGTGTAACTATGAGATTATGAAACTCCCGTTTACCGGAGGAACACTTTGGGTGCTACCAAACGTCACAACGTAACTGGGTGATTATAAGGGAGTACTACAGGTGTCTCCAAAGGTACATGTTGGGTTGGCGTATTTCGAGATTAGGTTTTGTCACTCCGATTGTCGGAGAGGTATCTCTGGGCCCTCTCGGTAATGCACATCACTACAAGCCTTGCAAGCAATGTAGCTAATGAGTTAGTTACGGAATGATGCATTACGTGACGAGTAAAGAGACTTGCCAGTAACGATATTGAACTAGGTATTGGATACCGATGATCGAATCTCGGGCAAGTAACATACCGATGACAAAGGGAACAACGTATGTTGTTATGTGGTTTGACCGATAAAGATCTTCGTAGAATATGTAGGAGCCAATATGAGCATCCAGGTTCCTCTATTGGTTATTGACCGAGAATAGTTCTAGGTCATGTCTACATTGTTCTCGAACCCGTAGGGTCCGCACGCTTAAGGTTTCGATGACAGTTATGTTATGAGTTTACATGTTTTGATGTACCGAAGGATTTCGGAGTCCCGGATGAGATCGGGGACATGATGAGGAGTCTCGAAATGGTTGAGATGTAAAGATTCATATATTGGATGATATGGTTAGGCCAAGGGGTCAATCCCATGAGGCTTTAGGTCGGTGCAAAAGGAGTTTTGTGGAGGCCAGGGGGCCAAACGCCGGAGACCCTGGCGTCTGGCCCTAAGCCAGACGCCGAGGCCCATGGCGTCTGGGCCAGACGCCAAGGATTGTGGCGTTTGGTCCTGGAGTCCGAGTGGGACTCTTGCCTTTCGGGCAAAACCGACTTTGAGGAGGCTTTTGCTCCAAGTTTCGACCCCGGGGCTCAACATATAAATAGAGGGGCAGGGCTAGCACCAAAGACACAACAATTGATCCCTTGGATCTCTTAGCCGTGTGCGGTGCCCCCCTCCACCATAGTCCACCTTGATAATTTCATAGCGGTGCTTAGGCGAAGCCCTGCGACGGTAGAACATCAAGATCGTCACCACGCCGTCGTGCTGACGGAACTCTCCCTCGACACTCGGCTGGATCAGAGTTCGAGGGACGTCATCGAGCTGAACGTGTGCTAGAACTCGGAGGTGCCGTAGTTTCGGTGCTTGATCGGTCGGGCCGTGAAGACGTACGACTACATCAACCGCGTTGTGCTAACGCTTCCGCTTACGGTCTACAAGGGTATGTAGACAACACTCTCCCCTCTCGTTGCTATGCATCACCATGATCTTGTGTGTGCGTAGGAATTTTTTTTGAAATTACTACGTTCCCCAACAATAAGTATAATGGTATTATACTTTAGCTAGTGATTTACGTGGCCATGTTAACATGGTTGTGTAAAAAAATGTCACTTCCTGCTCGTGATTTGCGTTATATAATTACAAGCAAGATGCTCGTGCATTGCATGGAACATCAATATGCATTTTTTTACAAAACACATATTGTGATTGACCCATGCATGAGTAATCCCATGTGTAAAAACTAATGATATCTCGAGAATTTTATCGGAAAACTAGTATCTCGAGAATGTCATCGAAAAAATGAAAGATGAGAGATAAGGTGAGGAGGAGTGGAGCGTGGTGGTGACTGGTGGTCGGACTAGGCGAAGGCTTGGGGATGGACGGCGCCGGCAGGTGGCAGCGGCCACCATGCTAGATTGTTCCAGAGACTTCCTTTTTTAATTGCTCAGTAATGAGGTTGTGGAAGATAAGGATGTGGAGAGAGGTGCGGGTATCTTTTGTAAAATTATCATAGTTTGCTTTCTATCCGTCATATATAGATCGGACGGTCTATATTACAAGATGGCAAACACACCATCATCACCAACTCGGTTTTTTACAAGGGTAGAGATGATAAGTTTGCTAACTACTAAAGTAAAGTGGAATTTGTCCATGTTATACAAGTAAATTAAGGTGATTCTTTATCATAAGGGTAAGGTTGGATGAAGGGTGGTAAGAACAAATGCTCCACCTAGAGCATGTGTGTGTGAGATGGAGTCTTAGTGTGTGTGGGTGTGTGGGTGGGTGCGCGCGCGTGTCTCTGTGTGTGTGTGAGAGAGAGAGAGAGAGGAGTCTTAGTGTGTTTGTGTGTGTGATGGAGTATTAGTGTGTGTGTGTGATGCGGGGTCCTCGATGGCGGATGTAATTTAAGTGTGTGTGACTTCATCATAGAGAGGTGATTGATACGTCCATTTTGCATCATGGTTTTATATCGATATTTATTGCGTTATGGGCTGTTATTACTCGCTATGTCACAATACTTATGCCTATTCTCTCTTATTTTGCAAGGTTTACATGAAGAGGGAGAATGCCGACAGCTGGAATTCTTGGCTAGAAAAGGAGAAAATATTAGGACCTATTCTGCACAACTCCAAAAGTACTGAAACTCCATGGAAGTTATTTTTGGAATTAATAAAAAATACTGAGCGAAGAAAATACTAGAGGGGGGCCACCCACCGTCCATGAGGGTGGGGGGTGTGCCCCCTGCCTCGTGAGCCACCTGGTGGCCCTCCGGTGCCTATCTTCTGCTATATGAAGTCTTTTACCCTGGAAAAAAATCATAAGCAAGCTTTCAGGACGAGACACCGCCGCCATGAGGCGGAACCTTGGCGGAACCAATATAGGGTCTCGGGCGGAGCTGTTCTGCTTGGGAAACATCCCTCCGGGAGGGAGAAATCATCATCATCATCATGACCATCGATCCTATCAGCGGGAGTGGGTCAATCTCCATCAACATCTTCACCAACACCATATCCTCTCAAACCCTAGTTCATCTCTTGTATCCAATCTCTGTCCCAAAACCTCAGATTGGTACCTGTGGGTTGCTAGTAGTGTTGATTACTCCTTGTAGTTGATGCTAGTTGGTTTATTCGGTGGAAGATTATATGTTCAGATCCTTAATGCATATTAATACCCCTATGATTATGAACATGAATATGATTTGTGAGTAGTTACGTATGTTCCTGAGGACATGGGAGAAGTCTTGCTATAGGTAGTCATGTGAATTTGGTATTCGTTCGATATTTTGATGAGATGTATGTTGTCTCTCCTCTAGTGGTGTTATGTGAACATCGACTACATGACACTTCACCATTGTTTGGGCCTATAGGAAGGCATTGGGAAGTAATAAGTAGATGATGGGTTGCTAGAGTGACATAAGCTTAAACTCTAGTTTATGAGTTGCTTCATAAGGGGATGATTTGGATCCATATGTTTCATGCTATGGTTAGGTTTACCTTAATACTTCTTTTGTAGTTGCGGATGCTTGCAATAGGAGTTAATCATAAGTGGGATGCTTGTCCAAGAAAGGGCAGTACCCAAGCACTGGTCCACCCACATACCAAATTATCAAAGTAACGAACGCGAATCATATGAGCGTGATGAAAACTAGCTTGACGATTGTCGGTGTCAAAACTGGCGGATCTCGGGTAGGGGGTCCCGAACTGTGCGTCTAATGCTAATGGTAACAGGAGGCTGGGGACACGATGTTTACCCAGGTTCGGGCCCTCTCGATGGAGGTAATACCCTACTTCCTACTTGATTGATCTTGATGATATGAGTATTGCAAGAGTTGATCTAGCACGAGATCGTAGAGGCTAAACCCTAGAAGCTAGCCTATGATTCTGATTGTTGTTATCCTACAGACTAAACCCTCCGGTTTATATAGACACCAAAGGGGGCTAGGGTTACACAAAGTCGGTTACAGAGAAGGAGATCTACATATCCGAACTGCCAAGCTTGCCTTTCACGCAAAGGAGAGTTCCATCCGGACACGAGACGAAGTCTTCAATCTTGTATCTTCATAGTCCAACAGTCCGGCCAAAGTATATAGTCCGGCTGTCCGAGGACCCCTTAATCCCGGACTCCCTCAGTATCCCCGAACCAGGCTTCAATGATGATGAGTCCAGCGCGCAAATTGTCTTCGGCATTGCAAGGAGGGTTCTTCTCCAAATTCTCTAGAGTACCTGTTGTAACGAGCAGTGTCCGGCTTCCCATCAATGTTCCACTCCTCGGCTTCTGTGCTGCAATAATGGCCATCTCCACGTGTCGAGCGAGTGCGAGAAGTCAGGGCATTTTTACATTTGCCACCCTGACCATGTAAGTAAATCGTCTATTTAAAGAGACGGGGATCCTCAGATCCAAATCATACCATCCTTCCCCAGCGATCATCCATCAGAGCGCGCCCGGAAGAAACCATTCCATCATGGCCGACCATCGCAGCTCCTCCTCTCGCTCCCGTAGCACTAAGCCAGGTGACTAGGAGAAGTGTTATGTTCCCCATAGCCGATTGGTAGAGTTGCAGACCCATGGGTTTCTCCCGCCCGCATACATGGTCCCCGTACGAGCTGGACTAGCCACCTATAATGGCGGGGAGCAAGCGGAGAGTTTTCCCAACCCATCCAAGGGGTAGCGGGTATGCCTTGTCCCTTTTTTGCTGAGGGGACTCGGATTTCCAATCCATCTGTTCCTCCGCAGGCTCCTGGAGTTCTATGGCCTCCAGCTGCATAACTTCACCCCTGCCTCCATTTTACATATCGCCGGCTACGTCGCCTTCTGCGAGCTATTTCTGGGCTGCGAAGCTCATTCCGAGCTATGGAAGAGGCTATTCTGCCTCGTACCCAGTACTCAAGAGGGGTCAATATATCAAGTGGGCAGAGCCGAAATATGGCACATCGCCGAGACCGGTTACTTGTCCGGTACTCCTAAGAAGACATCCGAAGACTGGCCTTCAAAGTGGTTTTATATGGTGGACGTCCCCCTTCCGGAGCCTATTCAAATGGGCCTTCCTGAGTTTACCAATGCCCCGTTGAAGAAACGCCACAGCTGGTGCCCACGGAGCCCCCAGGAGGAAGATAACAAAGAGGTCCTTTTTCTAATGGATAGGGTAAAAACGCTGGCCAGATCAGGACTGGCAATTATTGAAATTATGTCAATATGTATAATGCGGGGGGTGCAGCCACTTCAGTATCGGGGGAAACCCATGTGGCACTTCAATGGAGAAGACGACGCCACCCGCTGCGGCCGTAAAGGTCCGGACTCCGCTGCCGCTCTGGCAAAAATATTGTCCGACTTGTTCGAAGGAGAATAAGAGGAGTTCATCCGGATTAAACCACGGGATGGATTCTCCATGTACAACCCCCTAAGCTGGGTGAGCTGCTACCTTTTATTCCATTCTTTTCCGGCATTCTTGATCACAAATATTTACCTTGCCAATTCATAGTAGGAACTGCAAAAACGGAGGGAGGTCCACAGCCCGTCTCCACAGCCAGAGGACCCCGACAGGGCCCTCGACTCCGGTCTTGAAGAAGATTCGGACATATTTGTAGAGCTCGTCGATAGGACATTTTATCAGCTAAGTTGTGATGGTGCCCTGGTGGCCATCACAGCTGATTATCCTGGCCTACTCCCTGCATCACACGTAAGTAAAACTGGAGTCCCAATTTACAAGAAGGATACCCTCTCTGCACCTTACCCACCGCACCCGTATTGCATTTTACAGGGAAGGTCATCGGAACGTCGCGCCGGACCCGCGGCGACTCGTCAACAAGGATCACCGAGGCCGGGTCGGCTTAAAAGGAAGGCAGTCAGGACCGAGACGCTGTCGCAGAGGTATCATTAAAATCCTGCTACACAATTATCGTCCTTAAAATATAACAATGTCCACGGCTCCCCGGCAGAAAAAGCGCTCGCCGGACTATATCCGGAGAGCCCGCGGGTCACGCCTCCACTAGCCGGACTCAAGGGAGGAGATTAACGCGGGGAGAACGCCGGATGGTCCTACTACGGAGGATGCAGATGGATTATCCGCTACAAACTCCAAAGTGGAGAGCGCCATGAATCACAGGCGCCGATGGGCCACACTATGCAATCCTAATTTTTCTGAAGAGGCATTTAATGCCTTCAGCTCATGGGAAGCGTATATCCGAGCTGCTCAAGATGGCCTTGCCAGAGCTACGGACCAGTATGTCAAGGATATACATGTAAGAAAATTTGATAAGTATGTATATCAGTAGCCCCTGAGACTTGAAACAGTTGGCACAACTGATTTAAGGATCAATTATGTGCACAGGTTCTTACAGAGAAGAATACCCAGTTGCCTAAAGATCTGGAAGAGTGCAAAGCCCAGCTACGGGCCGCAGTCGCCGGAATGGAGGAGTCCAAGAAGGCCTCGTTTGGTAATACTTGTCTTGATCAAAAAGAATTTTATTGACATATACCAGTGAGTATTCGACATGCATGCAAATCTAACAATAGATTTTGCATACAATCCCGGAGGTAATCCGGAGATCGTATCGGAGGATGACCCTCATGCTCAACGGCAGCTAAAGGCTGGTGAACGCGTGCTTACAAAAGTTATATAGGAGAAGAATGATCTCCAGGAAGCGAAGACCCGGCTGGACATTGAATTAAAGGATGTCCGGGGCCAGCTTGCTGACTCCGTGAAGGAGAATAGGCGGCTTCAACGCGGCATTTTTAGTAAGTGCTTGAACGAACCTTTAGACAGTTCGGCGAAGAAACATGCTAACAGAATTATATTTGTAGGTATGCTGACAGGTCATCCCGGAGAGGAGATGCCCGGATCTGCAGGCGATCTTCTTGAAGAACTCGCATAGCTGCATGAGCAAATTCGGCAAGTGATGCAAGGTATTGCCTAGGCCTTGTGGCCGTCCGCATCCCTGCCCGTAGCCATGGGAGAGCTTGTAGAGATGCTCAAGGGAGCATGGCGGCGCTTCCAATTATGGAAGATATCGGCCTGCCGACAAGGTGCAAGGGAAGCCTGGGCGATGGTGAAGACGCGATACACCAAGGCTGGCCCGAACCATATGGCCGAGGTCGGACCTGTAGGGCCAGATGGGAAAGAGATCCCCATCAATCTGGTATATTACCAAGTAGCCGCAAAGTATTCCCAACAGGATTGTAGGCTAGACAGCCTGTTGGATGGTATAGAAGAAGAATTCAGCCAGTCTAAGTGAGTTTATACTTCAAAGGACATATTTTGTCCCTAGACGGGTTGTAAGTCATTTTTCTTGGCCGACCTTTTCGCTTCAACCTCTGGACCCGACAGTCCAAAGTGTATCCGAATACCCGCTCAGTTATGTAAAAACTGGGGCACGCGTGGAAACCAGGCGTAGGGGTCATAAGTGCTTGAACAGACAAGTACCCAACTAGCTATGTTATATTACATGGATAGTAAGAAACATCTTCCAGGGAGAATAGTTCCGTTAAGGGTTCCTTTCCTTGGGTGTGCATGCATTAATGTGCATGTCCGAACTGCGAAAAATGACGCAGGATATAAACATCTCGGGGCATGTTTTGTAATAAGTAAAAGACATCTTTAGTTCACCGACCGAATATTCCCTTAAGAACGCTAGCTTTCGGCTTCACCCAGTCTGAGGTACACATCCGGCTGACCCAGTAGTAACAATCGCAGAGGTGCTCCCCTTATGCCCTAGCCGAATTAACGGGAACGTAGGGCATAAACACAAGAGCTAGGAAACCCAGCTTGGCCAAAACTTAAGTCATATCGATGCATATAATGGTGAAAAAAGGCACATATGGAGAAATGACGCATATGTGGTGGGTATAAAGCCCAGAAGATAATTATGTTAAGCTTCTGTATAAGAAGCCCCCAGGTATATTGAGCGCGCATAGTGCGGCAAGAGTGTGCGGTCAAAGCATACTTGAAGCTTTTAAGGCTATATATAGAAAAGGGGGAGAGAGAAGATATATATATATATATATATATATATATATATATATATATATATATATATATATATATATAAAGGAAAATGGAGGTGTGGAGACAAACACAGAGTTTGGTACTAGGCGTAGAATCTTTGGAGTCTGGCCGCGTTCCATGGGTTCGGCTCGAGTTGATTATCTAATGCATCACGTAGACGGTACGCTCCTCCGATGAGAACTTTATCAATGATGAAGGGACCATCCCACTTGGGCTTGAGCTTGTCCTTTTTCTTCTCCGGTAGGCGTAGAACAAGTTCGCCAACGTTATAGGTTTTGGCTCATACTTCTCTACTTTGATACCTCCGAGCCTGCTGCTGATAAAATGCGGAAGGGGCCTTCACAACGTCCCGCTCCTCCTCCAGGGCATCTAAACTATCCTGTCGATCTAGCTCAGCTTCTCTCTCTTCATACATGCGCACGCGAGGTGAGTCATGAATGATATCGCAGGGTAGTACTGCCACTGCGCCGTACACCATAAAGAATGGTGTGTATCTGGTGGTGTGATTGGGCGTGGTCCGCAGCCCCCATAGTACGGAGTCGAGCTCCTCAACCCACTGCGAATCTGATTCCTTCAAGGATCACACTAGTCTGGGTTTGATGCCGCTCATAATAAGAACATTTGCATGTTCGACTTGACCGTTTGTTTGGGGGTGATAGACAGAGGCATAATCTAGCTTAATGCCCATCTTGCCGCACCATGTTTTCACCTCGTCGGCTGTAAAGTTGGAGCTGTTATCAGTGATGATGCCATGGGGCACACCGTAACGGTGTACGACTCCGGATATAAAGTCTATCACTGGTCCAGATTCGGCTGTTTTAACTGGCTTGGCCTCTATCCATTTGGTGAATTTATCTACCATGACCAACAAGTATTTTTTCTTATGGCTTCCTCCTTTAAGGGGTCCAACTATATCGAGCCCCTAGAAGCAAAGGGCCAAGTTATGGGGATTGTTTGAAGAGCGGTAGGTGGCATATGGCTATGATTTGCAAAAAGCTGGCAACCGACACAATGTTGGACGAGGTCCTGTGCCTCTGCTTGGGCTGTTGGCCAATAGAAACCTGTACGGAAGGCCTTGCTTACAAGGGCCCGAGCTGCGGCATGGTGGCCGCCGAATCCAGCATGAATTTCTTCCAAAAGCTGCCGTCCTTCCTCTTCGGAGATGCACCTTTGGAGCACTCTAGTCGCGCTTTTCTTATAAAGCTCTCCCTCGTGGACCTTGTAGGCTTTAGAGCGCCGCACAATGCAACGTGCCTCATGTGGGTCCTCAAGGAGTTCTTGCCTATTTAGGTAGGCTAGGAAGGGTTCTGCCCACGGAGCGATGATGGCCATAATCACGTGGGCCGATGGTGTTATTTTGGTGGCGGAGCCTCTGATTATGTTAGAGTGTTTGGAATCTAGGGCTGTCTTCGGATCCGGACTGATATTGCCAATCTCCCCTTCCCATACCACGGATGGCTTGAACAGCCTTTCCAAGAAGATGTTAGGTGGGACGGCGTCGTGCCTAGCGCCAATGCGGGCGAGGATATCCACCGCTTGATTGTTTTCTCGGACCACATGGTGGAATTCGAGCCCCTTGAACCGAGCTGACATTTTAAGGATGGCACTACGGTAGGCCGCCATTTTTGGGCCCTTGGCGTCAAAGTCTCCATTTATTTGAGATATTGTGAGGTTCGAATCCCCACACACTTCTAGGCGTTGAATGCCCATGGAGAGGGCCATCCAAAGACCATGCAACAGAACCTCATATTCGGCTGCATTGTTGGAATCTGTGTATAGTATTTGGAGTACGTATTGGACTGTATCTCCTATTGGGGATGTCAGCACAACGCCCGCCCCTAGAACAGCCAGCATCTTAGAGCCATCAAAGTGCATGCTCCAGTTGGAGTATGCGCCGTACTCTTTAGGGAGTTCGGCTTCTGTCCATTCGGCGACGAAGTCAGCCAATACTTGCGACTTAATGGCTCGCCATGGTTTGTATGTTATGTCAAACGAGAGGAGCTCAATAGCCCATTTAGCAATCCGGACCGTGGCATCGCGGTTATTTATTATGTCATTGAGTGGTACTTCGGAGGCCACCATGATTGAACACTCTTGAAAGTAGTGTCATAGTTTTCGGGATGCCATGAAGACCGCGTATGCTATCTTTTGATAATGTGGGTACCATGACTTGCATGGAGTGAGGACAGTGGATACATAGTATACCGGATTTTGAAGCGGGAATTTGTGTCCGTCCGTCTCCCATTCGACGACGAGCGCTGCGCTTACAACCTGATGTGTTGCAGCTATATATAACAACATCGGTTCACCAATACTTGGTGCGGCCATGATTGGATTACTGGCCAAGAGGGCCTTTATTTCTTCTAGTCCGATCTAGCCGCATCTGTCCACTCGAAGTGGTCGGTGCGTCAAAGAAGGTGATAGAGTGGTAATGCCCTTTCTCATAATTGGGAGATAAAGCGGCTTAAGGCAGCCACACATCCAGTTAATTTCTGGATTTGCTTGAGGTCTATTGGGGTAGCCAACTGTGATAGAGCTCGGATTTTAGCCAGATTTGCTTCAATTCCTCTATTGGAGACGATGAAGCCTAGGAGCTTTCCGGCAGGTACGCCGAAGACGCATTTTTCCGGATTGAGCTTGATGTCATATGTTCGGAGATTGTCGAATGTAAGCCTCAAGTCGTCTACATAAGATTTGACGTGTCTGGTTTTGATGACCACGTCGTCTACGTATGCCTCCACTGTTTTGCCGATTTGTGTTTCCAAGCATGTCTGAATCATGCATTGATAGGTTGCACCGGCGTTTTTGAGCCCGAAATGCGTGGTGTTAAAACAGAAGGGGCCGTATGGAGTGATGAATGCCGTTGCGGTTTGATTGGACTCCGCCATCTTGATTTGATGGTATCCAGAGTATGCGTCGAGGAAGCACAACGAGTCGTGTCCCGTGGTATAGCATCTATGATTTGATCGATGCGGGGGAGGGGGAAGGGATCCTTGGGGCAAGCCTTATTGAGGTCCTTGAAATCGACGCATAGGCACCAGGATTTTCCTTCTTTGGTACCATCACCAGGTTTGCTAGCCAGTCTGGATGTTTTATTTCTCTGATAAATCCGGCCTCGAGTAGCTTGGCTAGCTCTTTTCCCATGGCTTGTCGCCTGGGTTCTGAAAAGCGCCGAAGAGTCTGCTTGACCAGCTTGTATCCCTTTAGTATGTTTAGGCTATGCTCGGCCAGCCTGCGTGGGATACCTGGCATGTCTGAAGGATGCCAGGCGAAGATGTCCCAGTTCTCGCGCAAGAACTATCGTAGTGCGGCATCTATTGTGGGGTTCAGCTGTGTCCCAATTGATGTTGTTTTCGTAGGGTCCGTTGGGTGGACCTGAAATTTAACTATTTCGTCCACTGGTTTGAAAGAGGTGGATTTGGGTCATTTGTCGAGTATCACATCGTCCCTGTACACTGTGGAGTGCAGCGCGGTTAGTTCTTCAGCTACAGGGGCTTTGGATAATGCCTCAAGGGCCAGTGCGGCGGTTTTATTTTCGGCGCGGAGTGCTATGTCCGGATCACTAGCTAGAGTGATGATTCCATTTGGCCCGGGCATCTTGAGCTTCATGTACCCGTAATGGGGTATAGCTTGAAACTCGTGAATGCATCCCGCCCTAAAAGGGCGTGGTATCCGCTACTGGACGTGGCCACTTGGAATATGATTTCTTCGGACCTATAATTCTCCGGCGTGCCGAATACCACATCCAGTGTGATTTTTCCCGCACATCGTGCCTCCCGACTAGGGATGATTCCCCTGAAGGTCGTGCTGCTTTCCTCAATGCGGCTCTTTTCTATTCCCATCTTGTTAAGACTCTCCTTGTAAATGAGGTTTAATCCGCCGCCACCGTCCATGAGCACTTTACTAAGCCGGAAACCGTCCACAATTGGACTTAGGACTAACGCGGCTGGTGCCCGAACTGCTCGGAATTGAGGTTCGTCACTGGCATTGAAGGTTATAGCCGTGTCGTTCCATGGATTTATTGCTGCAACATGGTAGACTTTGGCGAGGCTGCGGAGTGCTCGCTTACGCCTGTTGTTTGAGGCAAAAGTCTCGAAGACTGTTAGTACTGTATTGTTATCCTCCGTGGGATGGAGCTCTGTGGCATTGTTAATGAGGAGATTCTCGCCGCTCTTGGCCACCTACCGGAGTACCCAACATGCTCTAATGTTGTGTGTTGGTATGGTATCCAGTGTGCTATGAATTTTGCATGGCCCATTGAGCCATCCCTCCAGTACGGTTCCACACCCTGTGAAGGGCTTTGGCTTCTTTGTAATTGGGCTGGGTGGTTTGCGAGAGCGCACCCTTTTAGTTTGGACGAGGGATTTAGTGAGAGCCGGAGGATCCTAGAATTTTGTTTGGGTTTTCCAGGCGCTCTCCATCGCACAGTATTTCTATACTATGGCCGCCAAGTTAGCAAAGTGTGCGATGTCATGGCGACTTATGGCGTTGAGGATTCCCTTGTCCATGCAGTTTTTGCAAAAGAATGAAATTGCGTCTTCCTCGCGACAGTCCTTGACCTTGCTCATTACAAGGAGGAATCTAGCCCAGAAGTGATGTACTATCTCTTGGGGCTCTAGTCTAATGTGGGAAAGATCACTTGTATCTGGGTGGGTGGGTAGATTTAAGTCCAAACCCTGACCCGCTCTAAGACCCAGGGGCAGAGGAGTTCCCGAGCTTGGCAGTTCGGACTCCAGGATGTTGCCCAATTTTTCTGGCCCACTGCCCGATTCTAAGTTCGGAGCCTGGGCCATGTCCTCCCGTAGACGGGTATCCGGCTCAGAGAGCTTGGGAATCCGGACATAGTTCGTCCTCAAAACAGAGGAAGAGTCGCTGCATTGCTCCTCCACCACCGCTATCTCATGGGTGACCGCCGGAGAGTTAATCTCCCTTTGGTCGGGTTTAAGCCCGGTCCGATCATAGTCCATAGCGACTCCCAGGGCGGCGATGCGATCCAAGAGCTCGTTCAGGTAGGAGAGCTCTACAAGATCCATGTGCTCGGCGAATTCCGAGCTAGCGTGGAGGTTGTTCTTGATGACCTGAGAAGTCATCGTCGGCGTGGAGGCCAAACGGGCGGTCATGACGAAGCCGCCCAGCCAGAGAGTCTGGCCTACAGCCAGGGTTCCTCCAGAGGTGATGTTGTCTTTAACAACAAGGCGAGCCATCAAGCCTTACCGTGACGACACAGTGGAACTCTCAATGAAAGCACCAATGTCGGTGTCAAAATCGGCGGATCTCGGGTAGGGGGCCCGAACTGTGCATCTAAGGCTAATGGTAACAGGAGGCTGGGGACACGATGTTTACCTAGGTTCGGGCCCTCTCGATGGAGGTAATACCCTACTTCCTGCTTGATTGATCTTGATGATATGAGTATTACAAGAGTTGATCTACCACGAGATCGTAGAGGCTAAACCCTAGAAGCTAGCCTATGATTATGATTTGTGTTGTCCTATGTACTAAACCCTCCGGTTTATATAGACACCGGAGGGGGCTAGGGTTACACAAAGTCGGTTACAGAGAAGGAGATCTATGTAGATATCTGAACTGCCAAGCTTGCCTTCCACGCAAAGGAGAGTCCCATCCGAACACGAGATGAAGTCTTCAATCTTGTATCTTCATAGTCCAACAGTCCGGCCAAAGCAGTCCGGCTGTCCGAGGACCCCTTAATCCCAAACTCCCTCAACGATAATTCCCATGTGTCCTTGGGAGTGCTTTTCTCTATATAAGAACTTGTCCAGGCTTGTCCTTTGCTACAAAAAGGATTGGGCCATCTTGTTGCACCTTATTTACTTTCATTACTTGTTGTCCTTTACAAATTACCTTATCACGAAACTATCTGTTACCAATAATTTCAGTGCTTGCAGAGAAAACCTTACTGAAAACCGCTTGTCATTTCCTTCTTCTCCTCGTTGGGTTCGACACTCTTACTTATCAAAAGGACCATGATAGATCCCCTACACTTGTGGGTCATCAGTGATGTGTATGGCAGATGCCACAAACGATGGGATGCGAGAGAGAAAAGGCCCGTAGAGAGGGAAGAGAAGATGTGTGCACATGAGAGGAGTCGACATCGAGAGAACGTGTTTGTTCGAGAGACACCGAGGAATACTACTGTATATCGATGGTGCATGTAGGCAGGAATTAAACAAAGGGATGGTCTTATTGGTTTTGAGGATATAGGGGAAGAGTGAGAGGGGGGGGGGGGGTAGCTAGAAGGAGATTGTTAAGTGTGAGTGTGTGTTTTACCCATCCAGACGGAAGTTATGTGCACACAAGAAGAGAGCGATTTGATGTGGTGTTAGGGTTGACGGTAATTAACTACGTATGGAGACATAGAGACCTTGAACGTGCACGTGCGAGAGGTATACATGTATACATGGGATGTGTGTGTGCGCGCGCGCATGATCAAGATAAAAGAAAGAATACATAAGTCATAAGATCAACGACATGGAAGAGATGGATCAGTTTGACAATATGCATGCATGTGAGAGTGCAGGGAAGAAGGCCCGACAATTGAGCACGCGTTTTGTCTTTAAGAGATAGTGGCGTGGGCTGGAGCATGCATCTATGGCGAGCAGAGGGAGTGAGACACAATGATTGTGCAAAAGATATCAACCTATAAATGCATGTATGGAGAGACATATATAGTGTGGGTGATAGGAAGAAAGACTACGTGGGAGAAAGAAATGTTGATGGAGAAACTACAGATAGATACAGAGATGGGGATGCTATCTTGAGGGACATCCGCTAGTTTGAGTGTTGGAGATGACCGTAAGGTGGTTCAGAGGGTGAAGTTATGTGTGTGAGAGAGAAAGATAAAAAGAGGGCACTACTGCATGTAGAGAGAAACATATGTAGTGTGCGTGATAGGAAGCAAGAGTGAGGGCGAGAAAGAAGGTTGATGGAGAAACAGATACATAGAAAGATAAAGATGCTAGCTAGTGTGCGTTAGAGAAATGAGTCTGATACGTCCATTTTGCATCATGCTTTTATGTCAATATTTATTGCATTATGGGATGTTATGTCACGTTATGTCACAATACTTATGGCTATTCTCTCTTATTTTACAAGGTTTACATAAAGAGGGAGAATGTTGGCAGCTGGAATTCTAGGCTGGAAAAGGAGCAAATATTGAAGGACTATTCTGCGCAACTCCAAAAGTCCTGATACTCCACGGAATACCTTAAAATAAATAAAGAAAAATCGTCGCCAAAGATGAAGGCCAGGGGGGCCACACCCTGCTCACGAGGGTGGGGGGCGTGCCCCCTACCTCGTGGCCCCCCTGGTGGCTCTCCGATGTCCATCTTCTCCCATATGAAGTCTTTCGATGAGAAAAAAAGAGAGGAGAACCTTTCGGGACGAGACTCCGCCGCCACAAGGCGGAACCTTGGCGGAACCAATCTAGGGCTCCAACAGAGCTGTTCTGCCGCGGACACTTCCCTCCGGGAGGGGGAAGTCATCACCGTCATCATCACCAACGCTCCTCTCATCAGGAGAGGGCAATCTCCATCAACATCTTCACCAGCACCATCTCCTCTCCAAACCCTAGTTCATCTCTTGTATCCAATTCTTGTCTCCAAGTCCGGGATTGGTGCTAGTAGGTTGCTAGTAGTGTTGATTACTCCTTGTAGTTGATGCTAGTTGGTTTATTTGGTGGAAGATCATATGTTCAGATCCTTTATGCAGATTATTACCCCTCTGATTATGAACATTAATATGCTTTGTGAGTAGTTACGTTTGTTCCTGAGGACAAGGGAGAAGTCTTGCTATTAGTAGTCATGTGAATTTGGTATTCGTTCGGTATTTTGATAAGATGTATGTTGTCTAATCTCTAGTGGTGTTATGTGAACTTCGACTACATAACACTTCACCATTATTTGGGCCTAGAGGAAGGCATTGGGAAGTAATAAGTAGATGATGGGTTGCTAGAGTGACAGAAGCTTAAACCCTAGTTTATGCATTTCTTCGTAAGGGGCTGATTTGGATCCATATGTTTCATGCTATGGTTAGGTTTACCTTAATACTTTTGTTGTAGTTTCGGATGCTTGCAATAGAGGTTAATCATAAGTGGGATGCTTGTCCAAGTAAGGGCAGTACCCAAGCACCGGTCCACCCACATATCAAATTATCAAAGTACCGAACGCGAATCATATGAGCGTGATGAAAACTAGCTTGACGATATTCCCATGTGTCCTCGGGAGTGCTTTTCCTATTATAAGAGTTTGTCCAGGCTTGTCCTTTGCTACAAAAAGGATTGGGCCACCTTTCTGCACTTTATTTACTTTTGTTACTTGTTGCTCGTTACCATTTATCTTATCACGAAACTATCCGTTACCACTTATTTCAGTACTTGCAGAGAATACCTATCTGAAAACCGCTTATCATTTCCTTCTGCTCCTCGTTGGGTTCGACACTCTTACTTATCGAAAGGACTATGATAGATCCCCTATAATTGTGGGTCATCAAGACTCTTTTCTGGCGCGCCGGGGAGTGAAGTGCCTTTGGTAGGTGGAATTTGGTAAGGAAAAATTTATTTAGTGTGCTGAAATTTTCTGTCACTTGTTACTATGGAAAGTAATTGTTTGATGGGCTTGTTCGGGGTATCTTCACCCCGTCCAGTTGAGCCAAGAGTTGCTCCTCAACCTACTCAACCTACTGAACCTACTGAACCTATTGAAAATGAAACTCCTATTGAAATTCCTTCGGGTTTGATGGAAAAACTGCTAGCTAACACTTTTACAGGAGATGGAACAAAGCATCCTGATGAACATCTATGCTATGTGGATGATATTTGTGGACTATTTATGCTTGCAGGTATACTCGATGATGTTGTTAAGAAGAAGGCTTTCCCTTTATCTTTGGGGGAGACGCATTGACATGGTATAGGCTATGTGATGATACGAGATCCTGGAACTATAAAAGAGTGAAATTGGAATTTCATCCAATGTATTACCCTATGCATCTTGTTCATCGTGATCGCAATTATATATATAATTTTTAGCCTCGCGAAGGAGAAAGCATCACTCAAGCTTGGGGGAGGCTTAAATCAATGTTATATTCATGCCCCAATCATGAGCTCTCAAAAGTGACAATTCTTCAGAATTTTTATGCTTGACTTTCTGATAACAATCGCACCATGCTCGATACTTCTTGTGCTGGCTCTTTTATGATGAAGACTATTGAATTCAGATGGAATTTATTGGATAGAATTAAACGCAACTCTGAAGATTGGGACCTCGACGAAGGTAAGGAGTCAGGTATGACACCTAAGTTTGATTGTGTTAAATCTTTTGTGGATACCGATATTTTCCGTAAGTTTAGCACTAAATATGGACTTGCCTCTGAGATAGTAGCTTCTTTTTGTGAATATTTTGCTACTTATGTTGATCTCCCCAAGGAGAAGTGGTTTAAATATCATCCTCCCATAGAAGTAAAAGTAGCTGCACCTATTAAAGTTGAAGAAAAGACTATCACTTACAATGATCCTATTGTTCCTACTTCTTATGTTGAGAAACCACCTTTCCCTGTTAGAGTGAAGGATCATACTAAAGCTTCAACTGTTGTTCGTAAAAGCAACACTAGGACTTATACACCTCTTGAGCAAGTCAAAGTAGAACCCAATATTGCTATTGATGGGCGTGTTATTCAATTCTTTGGTGAAACTGCTAGAATTGCTAAACCCTGTGATAGAGATAAACATAGACATGTGGTAGGCGTGCCTGTAATTTCTGTTAAAATAGGAGATCATTGTTATCATGGCTTATGTGATATGGGTGCTAGTGCTAGTGTTATACCCATTGGCTTATACAAAGAAATTATGCATGAGATTGCACCTGCTGAGTTAGAGGAAATTGATGTTACAATTAAACTTACCAATAGAGATACTATATCTCCAATGGGAATTGTTAGAGATGTTGAAGTCTTGTGTGGGAAAACCAAATATCCCGTTGATTTTCTTGTTCTTGGTTCTCCACAAGATAGCTTTTGTCCCATTATATTTGGTAGACCCTTCTTGTGTACTGTTAATGCTACGATGATTGCGAAAAGAATGTTGTTACTATTGGCTTGGATGATATGGTTCATGAGTTTAATTTCTCTAAATTTAGTAAACAACATCGTGAGAAAGAATTTCCTAGTAAGGATGAAATTATTGGTCTTGCTTCTATTGCTGTACCTCCTAGTGATCCTTTAGAACACTATTTGCTAGACCATGAAAATGATATGTTCATGAATGAAAGAAGGGAAATAGATGAAGTATTCTTTAAACAAGAACCTATTCTGCAACACAATTTGCCTATTGAAATCCTAGGGGATCTCCCTCCACCGAAGGGTGATCCCGTGTTTGAGCTTAAACCATTGCCCGATAATCTTAAATACGCTTATCTTGATGAAAAGAAAATATATCCTGTTATTATTAGTGCTAACCTTTCAGAGCATGAAGAAGAAAGATTATTGAAAACTCTGAAGAAGCTTCGTGCTGCTATTGGATATACTCTGGATGATCTTAAGGGCATCAGTCCCACTCTATGTCAACATAAAATAAATTTGGAAGCTGATGCCAACCAGTTCGTGATCCTTAACGACATTTGAATCCTAAAATGAAAGAAGTGGTAAGAAAAGAAATACTCAAGCTTCTGGAGGCAGGTATAATTTATCCTATTGCTGATAGTCAGTGGGTAAGTCCTATCCATTGTGTCCCTAAGAAGGGAGGTATTACTGTTGTCCCTAATGATAAAGATGAATTGATTCCGCAAAGAATTATCACAGGTTATAGGATGGTAATTGATTTCCGCAAATTAAATAAGGCTACTAATAAAGATCATTACCCCTTACCTTTTATTGATCAAATGCTAGAAAGATTATGCAAACATACACATTATTGCTTTCTAGACGGTTATTCTGGTTTTTCTCAAATACCTGTGTTGGCTAAAGATCAATCAAAGACTAATTTTACATGCCCTTTTGGTACTTTTGCTTATAGACGTATGCCTTTTGGTTTATGTAATGCACCTGCTACCTTTCAAAGATGCATGATGGCTATATTCTCTGACTTTTGCGAGAAAATTTGTGAGGTTTTCATGGATGACTTTTCCGTCTATGGTTCCTCTTTTGATGATTGCTTGAGCAATCTTGCTCGAGTTTTGCAGAGATGTGAAGAAACTAATCTTGTCTTGAATTGGGAAAAGTGCCACTTTATGGTTAATGAAGGTATTGTCTTGGGGCACAAAGTTTCTGAAAGAGGTATTGAAGTTGATAAAGCCAAGGTTGATGCTATTGAAAAGATGCCATGTCCCAAGGACATCAAAGGTATAAGAAGTTTCCTTGGTCACGCCGGATTTTATAGGAGGTTCATTAAGGACTTCTCAAAAATCTCTCGGCCTCTGACTAATCTATTACAAAAAGATGTACCATTTGTCTTTGATGATGATTGTGTAGAAGCATTTGAAATACTTAATAAAGCATTAGTCTCTGCACCTATTGTTCAGCCACCTGATTGGAATTTAACCTTTGAAATTATGTGTGATGCTAGTGATTATGTTGTAGGTGCTGTTCTAGGGCAAAGAGTTGATAAGAAATTGAATGTTATCCATTATGCTAGTAAGACTCTAGACAATGCTCAAAGAAATTATGCTACTACCGAAAAGGAACTTTTAGCAGTTGTATTTGCTTGTGATAAATTCAGACCCTATATTGTTGATTCTAAAGTAACTATTCACACAGATCATGCTGCTATTAAATATCTTATGGAAAAGAAAGATGCAAAACCTAGACTCATTAGATGGGTTCTCTTGCTTCAAGAATTTGATTTGCATATTGTTGATAGAAAAGGAGCTGAGAACCCCGTTGCAGAAGCCTTGTCTAGCTTAGAGAATGTTCTTGATGACCCACTACCTATTGATGATAGCTTTCCCGATGAACAATTAAATGTCATAAGCACTTCTCGTAGCACTCCGTGGTATGCTGATTATGCTAATTATATTGGTTCTAAATTTATACCACCTAGCTTCACATACCAACAAAAGAAAAAGTTTTTCTATGACTTGCGACATTACTTTTGGGATGACCCACATCTTTATAAAGAAGGAGTAGATGGTGTTACTAGACGTTGTGTACCTGAGCATGAACAGGAACAGATCCTACGCAAGTGTCACTCCGAAGCTTATGGAGGACACCACGCTGGAGATAGAACTGCACATAATGTATTGCAATCCGGTTTTTATTGGCCTACTCTCTTCAAGGATGCCCGTAAGTTTGTTTTGTCTTGCGATGAATGTCAAAGAATTTGTAATATTAGTAGACGTCAAGAAATGCCTATGAATTATTCACTTGTTATTGAACCATTTGATGTTTGGGGCTTTGATTATATGGGACCTTTTCCTGCCTCTAATGGATACACTCATATTTTAGTTGCTGTTGATTACGTTACTAAGTGGGTAGAAGCTATTCCAACTAGTAGTGTTGATCATAACACTTCTATTAAAATGCTTAAGGAAGTTATTTTTTTGAGGTTTGGAGTCCCTAGATATTTAATGGCTGATGGTGGTTCACACTTTATTCATGGTGCTTTCCGTAAGATGCTTGCTAAATATGACGTTAATCATAGAATTGCATCTCCATATCACCCGCAGTCTAGTAGTCAGGTAGAATTTAGCAATAGAGAGCTCAAGTTAATTTTGCAAAAGACTGTCAATAGGTCTAGGAAGAATTAGTCAAAGAAACTTAATGATGCATTATGGGCCTATAGAACTGCATATAAGAATCCTATGGGTATGTCTCCGTATAAAATGGTTTATGGAAAAGCTTGTCACTTACCTCTCGAATTAGAACACAAGGCATATTGGGCTATTAAAGAGCTCAACTATGATTTCAAACTTGCCGGTGAGAAGAGGTTATTTGATATCAGCTCACTTGATGAATGGAGAACCCAAGCTTATGAAAATGCCAAGTTGTTTAAAGAAAAAGTTAAAAGATGGCATGACAAAAGGATACAAAAGCGTGAGTTCAATGTAGGTGATTATGTATTGCTATACAACTCTCGTTTAAGATTTTTTGCAGGAAAACTTCTCTCCAAATGGGAAGGTCCCTACGTTATCGAGGAGGTCTATCGTTCCGGTGCCATAAAAATCAACAACTTCGCAGGCACAAATCCGAAGGTGGTAAACGGTCAAAGGATCAAACACTATATCTCAGGTAATCCTATAAATGTTGAAACTAATATTATTGAAACTATAACCCCTGAGGAGTACATTTAGGACACTTTCCGGAACATTCCAGACCCTGAAAAGGAATAGGTATGTGGTACGGTAAGTAAACCGACTCCAAAACAATTTTAAGGCAATATTTCTCCATTTTGGAATATTTAAAAAAATAGAAAAATAAGTAGCAGTCCAGGGAGGACACGAGGCCTCCACGAGGGTGGAGGGCGCACCCTACCCCCCTGGGCGCGGCCCCTACCTCGTGAACACCTCATGTGCCCTCTGGACTCCGTTTCCTTGCATGATACGTATTTTGGTCGATAAAAATTCATTATATATACTCCCGAAGGTTTTGACTCTCGTATCACGCAAATCTCCTCTGTTTTTGTTTTGAGCTGCTGCTGCTGCAGATTAGAGCAAGATGTCTTCCCAAGATTCAGAGGGAGAGAGCTACATGGCTGATTATATTGCAAATCCAAAAGTATATGGGGATGTGGAGCATTATGGCTGGACCACAGAGGAAGAAGAAGACTATGATCTAAAGAGGAAGGAGGAAACGAGTTCCGACGAAGAGGACTATCTCCTACCTCAACCTGGTGATATGCATGTGGAGTTCAAGAAGTCAAGCCTCCATAAGGTCCAATCTATCTCGCCTCATTTCTTGCAGGACAGCAAGGCAGCACTATGCAAAAAGATAATGAAACTTGAGCTCGAGAATGAGGATCCGAGGGAGGAAAATTTTAGCCTCAGACGCAAGCTAGAGAAGAAAAATGCAATGACTCCATCATCAACAACACCTCCATCACCTCCGAGGACATAAGCACATGGGTATGGGCACTCCCCTTGGCAGCTGCCAAGCTTGGGGGAGGTGCCCTGGTATTGTATCACCATCACAACTCCTATCTTTACCGTTTTTCTTAGTTCGATCCTATTAGTAGTATCTTGATTTAGTAGAATAAAGTCATGGCATGATCTAGTTTTGAGTTTTGCTTTATGATCCTTCTTTGTAATCGAGTCCGTGAGCTATATAATAAAGATTAGTGTTGAGTCAAGGGCTTGAGTATTTTGCCATGATCTTGGGTGATTAGAAGAAAAAGAATAAAAAGAATCAAAGAGTTCATATTGATCTTAGTGAAAGTAATGACTCCACATAGAAAGAGTATGATGATTAAAAGTTGTTGGGAGTTGGCAAATATAGCTTTGGTCATCGTTGCAATTAATAGGAAGTAATAAGGAAAGAGAGGTTTCACCTATAGATATATTATCATTGACATCTTTTATGATTGGGAGCACTCATTAAAATATGACATGCTAAAGAGTTGAGGTTGGACAAGGAAGACAACATAATGAGATATGTTTTCTTACATCTGAGATAAAGTATGTTGTCATGGTTCCTCTACCGTGTTGAGTTTGCCTTTCCCCCTCATGCTAGCCAAATTCTCAGCACTAAGTAGAAATACTACTTGTGCTTCCAAATACCCTTAAACCAGTTTTGCCATGAGAGTCCACCATATCTACCTATGGATTGAGTAAGATCCTTCAAGTAAGTTGTCATCGGTGCAAGCAATAAAAATTGCACTCTAAATATGCATGATTTATTAGTGCGGAGAAAATAAACTTTGTACTAACTTGTTGTGGACAAAATAAAAGCGACGGACTGCATAATAAAGGTTCACATACAAGGGGCAATATAAAGTGGCGTTCTTTTGCATTAAGATTTTGTGCATCAACCCTAAACGCGCATGACAACCTCTCCTTCCCTCTGCGAAGGGCATATCTTTTATTATTATCCTCTACCTTATACGAGAGTCACGGTGATCTTCACCTTTCCTTTTTATTTTTATCCTTTGGCAAGCTCAGCATGTTGGAAAGAACATGATATATATATATATATCTAATTGGATGTGGGGAGCATGAATTATTATTGTTGACATTACCCTTGAGGTAAAAGGTTGTGGGGCAAAACTATAAGCCCCTATCTTTCTCTATGTCCGACTAAAACTCTGTAACCACAAGTATCGCGTGAGTGTTAGCAATTACGAAGGACTAAGTCATAGTTGAGTATGTGGACTTGCTTTTAAGCTCTGACATAGACTCTTTCCGATGTTATGATAAATTGCAATTGCTTCAATGACTGAGGGTATAATTTGTTGGTGCTCAATAAGGTTTCTGATCCATACTTTGGCTTTGTGAGAAGATCATCACTTGAACATGAGTAATCATATGACAAAATTTATATATGTTGCTGTTATGAAACAATCATGATGCCTTCATGTCTGTATTTTATTTTTATCGACGCCTCTACCTCTAAACATGAGGACATATTTATTGTTATTGGCTTTTCG
Source organism: Triticum timopheevii (assembly GCA_963921465.1). Taxonomy (NCBI): domain Eukaryota; kingdom Viridiplantae; phylum Streptophyta; class Magnoliopsida; order Poales; family Poaceae; genus Triticum; species Triticum timopheevii. The sequence continues at coordinate 503,587,219 of OY997272.1, forward strand.
CTTGAGGACAAGCGAGGTCTAAGCTTGGGGGAGTTGATACGTCCATTTTGCATGATGCTTCTATGTTAATATTTATTGCATTATGGACTGTTATTTCACGTTATGTCACAATACTTATGGCTATTCTCTCTTATTTTACAAGGTTTACATAAAGAGGGAGAATGCCGGCAGCTGAAATTCTGGGCTGGAAAAGGAGCAAATATTGAAGGACTATTCTGTGCAACTCCAAAAGTCCTGAAACTCCACGGAATACCTTAAAATAAATAAAGAAAAATTGTCGCCAAAGATGAAGGCCAGGGGGCCCACACCCTGCTCACGAGGGTGGGGGGGTGCCCCCCTACCTCGTGGGCCCCTTGGTGGCTCTCCGATGTCCATCTTCTCCCATATGAAGTCTTTCGATGAGAAAAAAAATAGAGGAGAACCTTTCGGGACAAGACTCCGCCGCCATGAGGCGGAACGTTGGCGGAACCAATCTAGGGCTCCGGCAGAGCTGTTTTGCCGGGGACACTTCCCTCCGGGAGGGGGAAATCATCACCATCGTCATCACCAATGCTCCTCTCATTGGGAGAGGGCAATCTTCATCAACATCTTCACCAACACCATCTCCTCTCCAAACCCTAGTTCATCTCTTGTATCCAATTCTTGTCTCCAAGTCCGAGATTGGTGCTAGTAGGTTGCTAGTAGTGTTGATTACTCCTTGTAGTTGATGCTAGTTGGTTTATTTGGTGGAAGATCATATGTTCAGATCCTTTAAGCAGATTATTACCCCTCTGATTATGAACATGAATATGCTTTGTGAGTAGTTACGTTTGTTCCTGAGGACAAGGGAGAAGTATTGCTATTAGTAGTCATGTGAATTTGGTATTCGTTCGATATTTTGATAAGATGTATGTTGTCTAACCTCTAGTGGTGTTATGTGAACGTTGACTACATAACACTTCACCATTATTTGGGCCTAGAGGAAGGCATTGGGAAGTAATAAGTAGATGATGGGTTGCTAGATTGACAGAAGCTTAAACCCTAGTTTATGCGTTGCTTCGTAAGGGGCTGATTTGGATCCATATGTTTCATGCTATGGTTAGGTTTACCTTAATACTTTTGTTGTTGTTGTGGATGCTTGCAATAGAGGTTAATCATAAGTGGGATGCTTGTCCAAGTAAGGGCAGTACCCAAGCACCGGTCCACCCACATATCAAATTATCAAAGTACCGAACGCGAATCATATGAGCGTGATGAAAACTAGCTTGACGATATTCACATGTGTCCTCGGGAGCGCTTTTCCTATTATAAGAGTTTGTCCAAGCTTGTCTTTGCTACAAAAAGGATTGGGCCACCATGCTGCACTTTATTTACTTTTGTTACTTGTTGCTCGTTACCATTTATCTTATCACGAAACTATCTGTTACCACTTATTTCAGTACTTGCAGAGAATACCTTGCTGAAAACCGCTTATCATTTCCTTCTGCTCCTCGTTGGGTTCGACACTCTTACTTATCGAAAGGACTACGATAGATCCCCTATACTTGTGGGTCATCAGAGTCGAGTGGATCAGAAGGCTAAGTTATGTGTGTGGGTGTGAGAGAGATAGAGAGAGGGTGCATGTGAGACATATACAAACAAATATCAGAGAGAAATGAGATCCCGAGAGGCGGAGTTTTGTGTCTGCGAGAGAGAAAGATATTACTCAACAAGAGTGATAGCTAGAGAGACATATGAGGGAACGCAAGGTATCTCTAGGGAGAGAGAGTGTGTGTGAGCGACATACAAGAGAACGTTGGAGAAATATGAGACCTCGAGAGGCAGAGTGGGTTTTTGTGTGTGAGAAAGAGATATTTAAGAGGAAGAGTCGTAGCTTCTCATACCTAAGGAGCGAAGGACATTTCTGTATGAGAGGGGGTGTGCGAGTGGCACACAGGGGAATAGTAGAGAGAAATGAGACCTCGAGAGACAAAGTTTTGTGTTTGTGTGAGAGAAAGAGAATCCACATGGAGAATCATAGTTAGGGACACATAGCAGGGAGCAAGATATATTTAGAGAGAGATAGAGTGATGAAGGTCGAGGGAGAGAGTACCGTTAGTGTGTTATGAAGATAAAAGATCATTGTCGACATACAGGTAGCACGAGAGATACCCGAGAGACAATGAAGCGTGTACGTCTAGAGAGATACTCCTATATAAGCATGAGTGATAGCTATATGAGATGAATATCTGGATTAAAGGGGATTCAAATATTTAAACTGGAGATCATGACATTGATAATATCATAAGGAAATTGGTGTATCAAACATGCATATTCATTTGAATTTGGGGACACATGTAATGTTATATAGTTTATCAATATTGGTGATCCATAGATTCTTTAATTAGAAACAATGCATGGTTTATATGCAATTAATGTCTAAATGGGATTACACTATATGTTGCGTGTGTGAAACACATTATACATGTTTGAGAAGTAAAAAAAACGCATGAAACACACATTAAGTGGAGAGAGTTAGCAAGGAATAGGTTGGATTTCAACATAAAGTGGCAAATATTTGAAAATCCAAATTGATGGATACAATCTTATGAATCTGAGATCATGCCATTTGTAAACCATATTCATGTATATAGGGTGTTGTGCTTTTGAAAGTATATATTAAGAAATGATATATATAGAATTTTATTCCAATCAAAAATGGATTCTGCCCGAATAAAAATAGAATACAAACATGATTCGAATTGAGTTGGCACGGTAAACGTGCACTCTGCAAAATTTGAACGAAGCGGGGAGTCATAGTAACCACCCGAAACCAAAATTGATCTATCAAACATGCATACTCATATGAATTCATGCGCATCTATGTTATTTAATATGTAGATATTACTGATTCATACATTTTAGTAGAACATAATTTGGTTTAAATTTTTTGAATTCAACCTTATGATTTTGAGATCATTGTATTTATAAATCATATTATACATATAAAGGAGCAGAATTCTTTGTTGTGCTTTTGAAAGTATACATAAAAAATGATGCATATAGAACTTTATTCCAATTGAAAATGTATACTGCCCAAAAAATAAAATAAAAAGGGGATTCGAATTGAGCTGGCACGGTAAACGTGCACTCTGCAAAATTTGAACAAAGCGGGGAAAGTCACAGTAACCACCCGAAACCAAAATCTACGAGATGGTCCTTTCAATAAAGATCTGCGAGATGGAAATTACTACTGCCAATCCCTGCCATTCAAAGCCTATCGGCTCGATTTCTATAGGTTTCAATGGGGGTAGTTTTGTAATTTCACTCAAACGTGTCATAACCGCCTCTCACCCGCATGCATACACGGTGGGCGCCAAAACACAGTGTCTCCTTGGCCGAAATTGACTCCCTCCCTTATTCATACACGGTGGGCGCCAAAAACAAACTCTCGGCGGCAAATATTTGGTGTATGCGAGATTACCGTCCTATCCCCAACCAACTAATATTGCTGTGATGTAGGAAATTTGAAACGGGGGCTAAGTTTGTAAATTTCCTCGCATTTGAGACAAGCGCACCCTGAAGATATGGTTCCCCCCTTCCTCTCTCCCTCCATTTCCCTATTCGTACTATGTGGGCGCCAAAACACCCTCTCCACCCTAGCCTCCTCCGTCCGCCACCCCATCCACCACCGTCCTCTTCCACCATGCCGGAGCTGACACCCCGACGCCGTCGTCCATTACAAGAGATTGACCACTCTCATCCACGGCTTCGGACCGAGATCCTTGCATCCCGTCCTCTCGCTTCATTCCTGCCGTCGTCCACCCTGCCAGCGCCGCTCCTACGACCATCTCGTCCACCGCGCCCCGTCGCCACCGCCTACCCTCCTAGATCTGCTTCCACGCCGCCAACAGCCATCGCTACCGCAACATCATCAAATTCTCAGCAGATGCATACACGACGCCGCACCAGAGGCAGTACTCTTTTGTATCTGCTCAACTTATTTATCGCAGCAAGAAAATAAATCACCACTGCTTTACTCTGATTTCTTGTCCATCACTTACTTGCTAGTTGAAAGCAAACATTGGTTGCGAAGTTGCCTTTGTCCAGTTTGCACCTTCAGATCCGCTATGGCACGCTCAACACTATACTCGCAATGCTTATGGTTTTCCCCTTTTATATTCCATAGTAGTTAAATCACAGTAGACTAAATTTCACAATTGGGTCAGTCGATTTTCAGAGCTCGCCAGAGTTCGCAGGTGTGAAGGAAGGGGCTCGGGTTGGGACAATGGTTGTGGGGGCGGTGGTGAGGCCTCGCTAAATGAAGAAAACTCGACGCGGGTGGGGGCGGGGGTGGGGGTGGGTGTGGAGGAGGGACACAGGCAGTGGGGGGCGATGGTCTGGTCGGCGGCCCGTGCGGTGTTCTGTATGGGAAGAATCAGAGACGAGGAAGAAGAAGGGTTAGGAGACATAGGATCTTCATCCAGCCGCCTGAAATGGTCGAATCACCCAAATGACAAAAGTCACGCGACTTGCATGCAGACATGCCTTTATATTCAGTACCATCATCGTACCTGCTTAGCATTGCTCCTGAATCCATCAAGCTAAACAACGTGCCACTCATAATTCCAAACTTGTTGCTCAAATACGAATCTGATATGATGCTGATATTACTAAAACAGATAACGTTTAATTGGTCAGCTCATGTTCCTACTTTACTTTTGAAAAGCACATGCACCACATATAGAGAGGCAGCAGGGAGTTGCATTCTTAATGTGCTCTGGTTCATCATGTGTGGGCACTGCGCAACGAACATTTTATTATCAAAAATCTACTTGCTCTTCTTTAGCATGTTCCTCTTCCGTTCTTCTTTAATAAGTACTCTCTCCATTCCTAAATACAAGTCTTTGTATAGGTTCCACCATGGACTACATATGGAGAAAAATGAGTGAATCTACACTCTAAAATGTATCTGGATACATCTGTATGTGATCCATAGTGGAAATCTCTACAAAGACTTATATTTTGGAACAGGGGGAGTATGATAGTAGTACAGTATGTTCCTTGTAGTGAAGATGAGCAGGGACATTTGCAGTGTAGAGGTCTATACGGTCGGTTGTGATGGACACTTTGAACTCTTGGGGACTCTTTGATTCATAGGATTTTGGAAACATAGGAATAGGATTTGTACTGGCATGCCCACTTGAATCCTATAAGAATAGCAAGGATATGTGGGGAGCTGTGTCGCCTTTGAGAGTTACACTGATATTAACAGTACCGCACCTTTAGTTGAAGAAGGCTGGTATCTGAAGCCTTTCTAGCCGTACAGGCAATACTAGCACATATATTCCAGCAAGTTCCACTCTGCTGATTTTACTCTGATGCTTACGGTTTTCCCGTTATATCTACACTATGATCTGTGTCGCTGCTTTTTGTCGCACTAGCAGCAGTCCAGTCTTGAAGCTAAACACACCAATCATAAGTCCAAAGCTTACTTCTTCAAATACGAATTGTGATATGATACTGATATTAGTTATCAGACACACATTTAATTGGTCAGGTAATGCTCCCATTTGATTTTCCAAATGCACGTGGCCACATATAGAGAGACAACATGGAATTGCATTTCTTTGGGCGTTGTGATTCATCATGAGTGGGCAACCAACATTGTATGCAATGAAGCGGAACCTCAAGAATATGCTTCCTCTTCTGTTCTTTAACTTGATCCTCTTTTGTTATTCTGTATTTAGTACGTATAGTATGTTCCTTGTCAGGAAGGGGAGCAGGGACATCTATAGTCAACAGTTGATAGAGCTGGCCTGTACGTGATTGATAGGCTTTCAATTACTAGTGGCAATACAACACCATATTTTCCAGCTATTTCCACTTTCCTGATTTAAATATCGTGGTTATGGTGTACCCCTTTTATGTACACTATGATCTGCCTAGTTGTTGTGTGCTCTTGTTATCATGGTTTGGCAACAAACTCTCTATAAAATATATTATGAACCTATCATCTGCCAACTATCCTTACTTCTGGACCGTATTTTTTGTGTACTTGTGCCTGATTATATTAATGCACGCAGCATATTACGACACACATGAGCTCTCTCATCAGAATCCAGTGAGAGCACACAAGTGTTTACAGGGGCGCCCCTATATTAGAATATCCTTTGCATTACAAAGATAATCTCACTACTATTTATGTTGTCTTCATGGTTCTCAGATATTGTACATAATTATAGTGAATATCAGAATCCGCACATCGGAAGAATATTTTGGAACACTGAAATGACTTACAAAATTGGCACCAAGGCATTGAGTGCCATTTTCGATGCAATGAAACTCATACGCTCCCCACCTGTAGATTCTTGTTCAGAATATGATCCTAATGACTATTCTAACTTCGAGGAGTCAAAGGCAGATGGCCTGTCCTATTCACCCATCAAGGCGCATGTTCTAATTTGGCAACATTTTATTGATTGCGCGTATCTTGCATATGTTGTCTTGCATTTCCTCTACTTTGTTGCACCACCATATGCTTAGTTTACTCATCATATATGTCGAGATGCCATGCCCATCCATTATCAATACATATTCCATCTGTCATCATACCATGTTTTTCCACTCAAATGATGTTCTTGTGCATCAGACATCAAAAAGGAAGAGGGTGATTGCCGAACCTAAAGGAGCACCAGCAAAGTCCTTGAAAAATGTGGTGGTGCCAAAGAAATCAGACAGCACCCCACTTATATTGGTTGTACTACAAGTGACACGAAACGTAAGACTAACTCCAGCAGACTGTACCCATACTTCACTGGCCACACCACTAGCCCCACCACATAGAACCTGCACTCCAACAAAAGGTATGCCGATTTCAGTTGCCATACCACAAAAAAACCCCACTACAGCAAAAAGTATAGCAAGTCCACCGGCCGAAGACCTATCCCAACTACAGAGACGGCCAATTCCTGCAGATTGGAACCCCATTCCAGTTATTCCTAGTTTAAAAGACAATGCTTTCAATGTTTTTAGGGACTACGTGCATATATTCCCATCATGGGAAGATTATAGTGAAGACAAACACCATTTTCACATCTTCATGTCCCACTTACGTGTAAGTGCTATTATTCATGGTGATTATTTTCCTGTTTTCTGCTGATTGAACACATCAATGATTTACATTACATTGTTGTAAGTAGGCGAGGGTCAATCTGGATAATCATGACGAGCAAAGCTTGCTTGCACTTTTCAAGGAAGCATTGCAGCAGTATCGGTGTTATCTGAGGAAATTACACTTTGATGGCAAGTCTATAAACGAATTTCCGGTGAAGTCTCCTGTGCTAAATTTAGAAGACATTGAATGGAAAAACCTTGTTATGCACTGGTCCCGTTCCCAGGATGAGGTACTGTCTACGAAATCACATGACAATTTGAACTTCTACTTTTCCGCATGTGCCTTATGGATCTTTTAGGAAATCTGCTCGAAGAAGAATTCCGGTTTGAAAAGAACGACAGGATATCGCAAATATGCTCCCCGCTGCTTTGCTCTTGTTAGTACCTGTTGTCCTGTATCACTGTACTTGCATACATACCTGGTTCACTATGTGATAGCAGTGTGCATGATAGCTTGCTTATCAATTGTTCGCGCCAAATTATCTGATTTATATGAATGCTTACACTAGTGTAGAATATATCCAATGCCAATGAATTTTTTTAGCTCTATTTGTTCTTGTAAGTACATGCTGCCCTTTATTAGTGTACTTATATTGACAGGTAGTTGTTCATGTACCATCACTCTGTAGCTTGTTTTCCTTTGCCCTCCATTTTCTACACATCAGATCTATATTTACTCTTACCATAAGGTTGGATAACACCGATGGTACTGAACAAGTTTAGCTCTGCATTGCTCTTGGCTGTACCTTTTGCCTGTATCGATGTACTTACATTTATAGCTACTTGGTTATGTAGCATCACTCTCCATCTTATCTAAAATATTCTCCATTTTTTCTTATATTATCACATCTATATTTACTCTTAACAAAATGTATAATAAAGGCAATGCTTATGAAGAAGATTCTGTGGTAAACTTCTTGAACCCCCCCCCCCCCATCAGCATGGACAAGGGCTGTATAGAGCCTGTCTTCACCAATAATGTAAGTTTGTCCTTCTCAAGCCTTCAAACTTTGTTGTGTATATTTGGTTAGGCATGACTGCAACAACTGTTTATTATTGGTGTTTGCATCAAATTGCATGTTTAAAGTTTATTATGTAGTTCATAAACAAAAGTTTGTCCTTCTCAATTTAAGTTTTCAGTTGTACAAAAAAGTTCCTTCTTCATACCATGTAAATTAAACTATACAGAGAAAGTGATCTTCTTTTGCACTGTATGTATGCTTCTGTTCTTGATCCGTAATCCAGTGGTGTGGTGAACCTACCCACTATAGCACAATGTCATATGCTGTAATGTCTTAACTATGAACAATGTCATATCATTCTACTATTATTAAAACCGTCTCTTTATTTTCCAATATGAAATGGGATAAATTGACAGCACACTAACCATTGATACTTATGAGTTCTTGATCTGTAATCCAGTGGTGTCGTGAAGCTGCCAACTTCTTCACAATGTCATTTCCTGCCATGTCTTGACTTGAACAATACCATATCATGTTAATGCTATTTTAAACTATGTCACTTTATTCGTCAGTAAGAAATGTGATGAATTGTCAGCACTGATAATTATATGTGCAAAACCTGTCATCTGTCTGCTTGTTTATCTTTCAGAGTGAGGAGGATATAAGTGTCAAACAAGCGCAGTCTCATCAGCTTGCTCAGCTCCTTGCGCTGCAGCTCCCGAGCAGGGTTAACCTTTCTTGAACTCTACTGAAGTGCTGTCGGTTTTGTATATTATTTTGTCAGTGTGTTTATTTGCACTAGTGGCGATCTTTGATGCCCACAGTATGTAATCTGCTGTCTGCTTGTGCTTTATTATCATAGTGGCGAACTTTGATGCCCAGTGGATGTAATATGCCGTAATTTCTTTATTGTATAGTCTAGGTTTTTTCTTATTCCTGATGCTGCAGTTATTTTACTATATACATATGTCTTTGCAGTTAACCGGCCAAACCATAAAATTACGGTACATAATCGGGCTATCATGCAAATCACTATGTATGATTCACATCATGGGCCCCGTCATCTTGGTCCGTTAACAGGCCTAAATGTAAATTGACCCATTACTAGATTTGGGCCTTTAATAGGCCGAGTAAACCGCCGGCCATACTTCCACAAGAAACTCAATGGGCTTTTAGGAAGCTGAAAAGTAGGTTGGGCCTGAAACGTGCCGAACAGCTCACGGGCCGGCAGCAAGCCGAAATAGACCCCGGCCCATGATTCTGCCAATAACATCACGGGCTTTTAACATGCCAAAATTGTCTCGGTCCTTATTTGTTCCAATCAGATTATCGGCTGTGAGCAGGCCAGATGCAAACCGGGCCTATATGACGGGCTTTTAATAGGCCAAAATAAATATAGGGCCGAAATGTTAAACAAGCCTTTAACAGGCCTAAACTAATATCAGGCCGACTAAATGGGCCTTTAGCAAGTGGGCCCAAAAGCATAGCGTCCAGTTGACGGGCCGAATCTGATATGGGCCATAATTTAGCCCAAAGCCTCTTAAAGGGTCGGACCTAATCTGGGTCATAATTTGGCCCAGATCGTGGTAGGCTTTTAATGGGCTAGATCTCATATGGGCCTTTATTAGGCCCAGAAAGTGGCAGGTTGTTAATGGACCTGAATGAATATGGGCCGGCATTTGGCCCAAAACATGGCAACCTGTTAATGGGCTGGCCCACTAGTGTCCTCAAAATCTTGTGGGCCTTCAGCTGGGCCGGCCCATTATTGTCGGCGAAATCTTGTGGGACTTTAGCTAGGCTGGCCCATTATGGTCCACAAAATCTTATGGGCCTTTAGCTGGGCCGGCCCATTATGGCCCGCAAAATCTCGTGGGCCTTTAGCTGGGCTGGCCCATTATGGCCTGCAAAATCTTGTTGGCCTTTAGCTGGGCCGGCCCATTACGGTCCACAAAATCTCGTGGGCCTTTAGCTGGGCCGACCCATTATGGTACAAAAAATCTCGTGGGCCTTTAGCTAGGCCGGCCCATTATGGTCCGCAAAATCTTGTGGGCCTTTAGTTAGGCCGGCCCATTTAAACATTATGGGCTACTTTTGGGCCGGTCCAAGTGTCAACGTATCATAGGCGCATCTCGCCCATTGGATGAGTGACACCTGTGCCAATGCGAAGCTGACATGTGTTTCGTCCAACCAATGATGATTTTACACGTGCAAAATCCCCATTGTATGGGCTATTAACGGGTTATCAGATTGAAAACCGGACCCGATAGCTTAATGGTGTTCCGTTACGGTGGATGCCACGTGTCGTTCACCCTTGACAAAAGCACTTTTGTGATGTGCGATTTATCATCATGGAAGTGGACACTTCCGTGATGATAATTTTGGTAATGTCATGGAACACTTCTATGACAGCAAAGGTATGACTATCTTGATTCTGTCATAAAACCGTCATGGATGTACATGCATGACAGAAAACGTGACCTACTATGACAAACACGTATCATCACGGAAGTGTACTTTTTTGTAGTGATGGTTCTTGACACGTTTGAGATCATCCTATCCAGCGAAAACATCCTTTAGTTTAGATTTGATTCAAAAATTTAGGGTTAGGTTTCTGCCGAACTCATTTCGGACCGACCGAGTTGTAGAAATCGGTCTCACCAATTTGGGTCAGGCCATTGCACTAGTGATTTTTGGTTTAACCAACACTTACAAATCAGTGTGATCGAGTTCAGAACTTTGTGAAATCCTAGCAATATCAGTGTCACCGAACTGTACCTCGGTTTGACCGAGACCACTAGTTTAGACACAGATTGTAGCTTTGGTGTCACTAAGTTTACAAATCGGTAGCTCCGAAATGCTTTATTTAGAAAACTAAAACTAAGTTTTTGACTCAATTGTTTTGCAAAAACTCTGCACTTTGTGATGCTCATCCATTCTACCTCATCTACAACTATCCACAGGGTCAGCTTGCAGTGTCAGCCATGTCAGATTAGAGTGATAGCATGAACAAGTCTGAGGGACAAGTCAACTTGAGTGAGGGCACTAGTCCCTCTGACAGCTATGATGAGGGGAGCAGAAGCACTCCCAGCAACCTGCCTAAGGCAACAACAAGCAGAGGAAGAAGAAAACCTCAGATTCAGAGGATGAGGATTTCGAAGTTGAGGAGGTGGCCTCAAAGAAGAAAGTGCTCAAGAAGGAATATGGTGCTGCTGCTAACACCAAGCCAGGCATGAAGAAGAAAGCTCTTGCCAAAAGAGTGCCAATGTCCAAAGCTAGAGCATCAACACAAGAAACTATGGAGTTTACTCTTGAGACAAGAGAAGATGCTGGTGGAAAGAAAAGAAAGGGAAGGGTCAGGAAAACTATTGCCAGAGTGATTGGAAAGCCATCTATGGTGAGAGTTCTGCAGAGGAGGAGGAAGAGCAAGATGCACCTCCTGCCAAGACTCAGGAGCTGATGGGGGATGCCATCAAGTCTGGGGTTGCTCCTTCAAAGCCCAAGACTGCCCCCAAAGCTCCGGCTCAAGCTTCCAAGTCTGTACCAAAGAGAAGCACCAGAAACATATCTGCTGAAGAAAAGAACAAGGCCCAGTGCCTGAGATTGAAGAAGAAGAAGAAGAGGAAGCCCAAGTGCTCAAAAAATTGAAACCAAAGATACCTGATCATGATGATAATCATCCAGTAGCTGAGAATATGAAGGATAGAAAGGATGCAGTCTCAGATTATGGAGACAAGCAGATCCCTATGCTATGAGGATAAGAACTGCTGTAGACTACAGGCTTCACACTAAGGAACAACAGGAATTCTCTGAGACGGTGCTCCTAGATAAGAAGCACATTGTGTGTGACATGAAGTGGGTGGACTAGAAATACATTGATTCCAATGAATATCATTTCCCTGGAGTGCATGAGAGCTTCAGACTCAATGGAGTTGACACTTTTGTGGGTCGGAAATTGACCAAGTGGAATGATGAGCTTATCATGTAGTTCTATTCAACAACTCACTTCTACCCTGATGGCAAGATTGTTTGGATGTCTGAAGGTACTAGGAACCAGTCTTCTGTTGCTGAGTGGACCAAGCTCATTAATGCCCCTGAAGAAGCTGAGAAAGATATTGATGTCTATGCTGAGTGCAAGAAGGACCACAACTCCATGGCCAACATGTACAAGGAGATACCTGACAAGGCCTTGGAGACACATAAGCTAGGCTCAGTATACTATCTGATGTTAGGACTAGCCACCAAGAAGAAGCTGAAGAGAGTAAAGGAAAAGCAACCATAGATGCTTTTCAGAGAGTGCCTAGGACACAGAGATCTGCAGCAGTGCCTATGATAGACACAAGAGCTACTGCGTCAGCACCTGCAGCCACAACTTCAGTTGCCCCTCCGGTTGTAGCTCCACCAGCTCCAACAACTTCAACAGATGCATTCGTCCTTGTAGTACTCTCAACGCCACCTCCAGAAGATCAAGCTTAGAGAGCCGCATAGCACTATGCATTTTCGAGCTTTTTGGTAACTTGTTGCCAAAGGGGGAGAAAGTGTATAGATCATAGGCTTCGAGAGAGAGAGAGAGAGCTTTGCTTATTTTTGGCTCTTTTGCTACTTATTTGCTTGCTTTCTTGGATGATACTTTATGGTTATGTGTGTGAGATACTTGTATGGTCATGTGTTTGATCATATCATACTTAATGTTTGTGCTTGGATGATATATTCTCTATCTCTTATGTATGAGCATTCACTTTGCCTTGGTAATGAGTGCATGTTCCACTTTCTATCATTTTGAGCACTCCACCAAGATGTATGTGACATGGAAGAGTAACCCATGATCCTAATTGTCTGTGCATTTGCATTCAAAAGCAAATTTTAAATAATGCACAAATTTAGGGGGAGCTCTTGCTTATCACATACTTCTTAAAGTGATGATGTATTTCATTCTTATTATCATTTGTCCAAGCTTTGATCTATATGTTGTCATCAATTACCAAAAAGGGGGAGATTGAAAGTGCAACTAATCCCTGGGTGGTTTTGGTAATTCTTAACAACATATATCTCATTGAACTAATAGTCTTTCAAGATGATCGTTTCAGAAAGTTCAATGATTGGGCATGGCATGGACTAGAGATGTGGACCCCTCAAAATTCTAAGTACACATATTGGCCAAAAGCTCAAGACTCTACATTTTCATTTAAGTGATCCAATATCACATCGAGTCCATAGGAAAGCCAATACTATTAAAAGGGGATGTGGTGTTGCTTAATGGCTTACTTGCACAAAATGCTTAGTGATAAGCTCCAAAAACCCTCAACCACTTTCTCTTATCCACATATGTCCTAAACCTAAAGTCGAACTCGGCCCCACCGATTTGATCTATCCGGCGCCACCAAGATCATTTGACATAGCCACTACCACAAACCCTAATCACTTGAGTCTCACCAATAGGGATCTCGGTCTCACCGATATGGGATTGCAAACTCTCTGTTTCCCTTTGTAACGTTTCAGTCTCACCGAAATGAGCGATCGGTCGCACCGAGTTCGCAATGTAAAATCCCTGTTTCCTTTTTGTAACATTTCGGTCTCACCGAAATGAGAGGTCCCACCGAGTTTGCTTGAACAACTCTCTGTTTGCCTATTACTAAAATCGGTCCCACCGAGTTCATGTGACCGGTCTCACTGAGATCAAGTTATGCCCTAATCGTAGCACATCAGTCCCACCGAGTTGATCATGTCGGTCCCATTGAAAAGCCTAACGTTCACATTTTGAACTAAATCGGTCTGATCGAGTTTCACTATTCGGTCTCACCGAGTTTGGGAATCTGTGTGTAATAGTTAGATTTTGTGTGGAGGCTATATATACCCCTCCACCCATTCTTCATTCACGGAGAGGGCCATCAAAACATGCCTACACTTCCAGCATTCATTTTCTGAGAGAGAAACACCTACTCATGTGTTGAGACCAAGACATTGCAATCCAACCACAAGAATCTATAAGCAAATGTGAGTCCTAAAACATGAAGCGAGGTTGGACAAAGTCCAAGAAGAGCTCAAGGATGATATAAGCAAATGTGAGTCCTTGCAGCGCAAGGTGTCGGATCGAGACTCCGAACTTGCTACGACCCTCCAAAGTGCGAAGGACGCCCTGGTTGAAGCCCAAGGCGCCTGTCGGGAGATCCGAGAGGCAAAGCAGATCACGACGGGTAAGGCCTTTAATATGCAGAGCAAATTTGTAAGGACAAAGTACACCTTACTGACCCACATTTGGAGTTCTCCAGGAGGGTTTGCTGATCTACCCCGGAGTATTGCTGATGCTGCGGACTTCTTCCGAGCCGAGAAGCTGTTCTCGTCGCAGTACCTTGTGCTGGAGCATACAGTGCCCCTCAGCGATGAGCTGAAGCAGCTGACCGAACTGCATAGGGTGGCCGAACTGGCCATGAAGGACGTTATAGTCAATATTTGGCCAGCTGAACCCATACCCAACAGCTGCTTTGGGCTTGTGAAGCGGCTAGTCGATGCCTGCACATGGCTTGATGCTATAAAGCGGTGAGTCTGTATCGAAGGTGCCCGGATGGCCTTTGCCCATGTCAAGGTGTAGTGGGCGAAGATGAATGCCACCAATCTTGCAGCCGAGGGACCGCCCGTAGGCAAGGAGCACTGTACGCCGGAGCGGTATTTCAACGACGTCCTTGAAGGATCCCACATTGTAGAGGGCCAGTGTTTGAAGGACATCATTTTTGAATGAATGTATATGTGCTGCCCGAACTTTGTATTTTGAATGCATAATATTTTTTCTTGTTTTGTCTTAAATTATTTCCCTCCTTTGCGGCCATTTTACTGTATGTGAATGTTGGCCAGTCATCGGCTTCAACCCCCTCGTAGGTAGTACGGGGGTGTTCGGAACAGCACATGAACACACTTAACCCAACATCTTGGTCCTTGAAGGAGGTGTTAGTGCAGCAAATCAGGCAATCAGACTATGCAGCTTTATCACCCTCACTTAGCCATAGGAGTTTGATAATAAAATTGTAGGCGCAGCCCTGGTATTGTTCGGCTATCCGAATTGGTTGTTGTAGATGCCTGACCAGGTGAAGACCGGTCCTTCATGTGACACGGAAAAATTGCAAGAGATTTATACTTAGTCACCGAATGGCTGACCAGCTCTCGCCGCATCATGACAATCAATTTTTGGCTTTCTCTACTGAGGTGTTTATCTAGATGAACAAGAAACACAATTGCAGTAGTTCTCCCTTGACTTCCTTAGCCAAACAATCAGAACGTAAGGTAGTAACCGCAGGAGCCGGGCAACCCAACTATTGACCCAAGACATGATTCAGAGCCGATGCATATGATGTTATATTCGGGACGCCGAGTTGTTCTATAAAAGTGTTTGGACTCATGTTATTTTTAAGAAATGTATGTGGCTGAATAGAGCCCTTGGCGATTTAAGTCGTGTCGAGGTGTACATGACAATCGGACAAAAGTAAAAGAGGGAAAATAGATTAGGAAATAAGCCAGTACCGAATAGGTTGGGTGAAAAACTGTTTCCATTATAGTCTGATTGACACGTCAAAATGTATTTGTACAGATGATGCTATAAGCATTGAGGCTATTTTACAAGCCGAGCACAAGGAAAAACTGTGCACAGATACTAAAAAAGGAAGAGGCGATCTTTAAAGATCCTTTAGATACTCTGCCATACATCCGTGCTTCTTTTCACCTTGGTGTGTGATCCTTTGAGAGGATCAATGATCAGATTTTCATAAGGGGCCAGAAAAAAGGGGCCCTTGGCACCATCAAAAGGTGATGTGGGTTTTAAGGAATCTGAAAAAAGAAAACAAAAATAAGGAGAAAGAGGGTAAGAGGGTCCAGGTAGGGTCGAGCTGTATTGTGGACTTTATGGTTGATATGCCTCCATCTTTCCCCATGGTATGTTTAGTGCGTAGTTATGTGCACGCAGTACATATGCCGCAACTTGGTTGGGGCTAAGACAGAGGCCCAATTGCTAATCAAACTCCTGATGAGCTGGGCTGTCATTCTGTGGGGTTGTCCGGACTCGTTTGATAGGGTCCGGGGGCTTGACTGGCGATGTAGCGTTTGGATTGATAAGGCCAACATGTACGTCTACTGCGACGGCTGCGGTGTGTTCCTCAGTACAGAGGGAGTGATCCATGTTTCCATGGACTGTTATAACACCGCGTGGTCCTGGCATCTTGAGTTTTAGATAGGCATAATGCGGGACCGCATTGAAGCGGGTGAACATGGGCCAGGCCTTTTTCTTTTTTCCTTCTATGTACATAGTACACAAGGCTGGGTTTTAAAAATTATGATGGCGTAGATCATGGTAATTATCGCTAATTGATATTTTCCTTCTATGTACGCAACACACAAGGCTGAGTTTCAAAAAATATGTTGGCGTAGATCATGGTAATTCTTGCTAATTGATATGATTAAAATATGCCTTGGTTGGAGCGAGATCATGGTATTATTGCGTAATAATTATGGCATAGATCATGGTAATTATTGCTAATTGATTATGGTAAATGATGTGATACAACATTGAGGCAATCCGGTCCATTGAGAGATGGCGGATGTATGGCTGAGATGTAATGTTTCTGCCACAAGTCGATTGGTTTAATAGTAGTGGATAATATCTACTGTATTCCAATTTTCCATGGTTCATACCCCCCAATACTACCCGTAGATTCATCAAAATAAGCAAACAACATGCAGAAAACATAATGTGTCAAAAACAGAACAGTCTGTAGTAATCTGTAACTTTTGAATACTTCTGTAACTCCAAAAATTCTAAAAAATTAGGACGACCAGGGCAATTTGTGCACCAATCTAGAGCAAAAATAATCAGATCAAAATCACGTTTCAATAAAATTCTGGAAATTATTTACTTGTCACAAAAGTTTCTGTTTTTCAGCAGGATCAACACAACTATCATCGTAAGCTATCCTAAAGGTTTAACTTGGCACAAACACTAATTAAAACATAAAACCACATCTAACTATAGGCTAGATGAATTATTTATTACTAAACAGGAACAAAAATAAAATTTGGGTTGCCTCCCAACAAGCGCTATTGTTTAACGCCCTTAGCTAGGCATAAAACACGAATAGATCTAAGTATTGTCATCTTTGGTATGCAATCCATAAGTGGCTCTCATAATAGATTCATATGGCAATTTAATTTTCTTCCTAGGAAAGTGTTCCATGCCTTTCCTTAACGGAAATTGGAATCTAATGTTTCCTTCTTTCATATCAATAATTGCACCAATTGTTCTAAGGAAAGGTCTACCAAGAATAATAGGACATGCAGGATTGCAATCTATATCAAGAACAATGGAATCTACGGGCACATAATTCCTATTTGCAACAATAAGAACATCATTAATCCTTCCCATCGGTTTCTTAATGGTGGAATCCGCAAGATGCAAATTTAAAGAACAATCATCAAATTCACGAAAAACCTAACATATCACACAAACTTTTCGGAATCATGGAAACACTAGCACCCAAATCACACAAAGCATGGCACTCATAATCTTTAATTTTAATCTTAATAGTAGGTTCCCACTCATCATAAAGTTTTCTAGGGGTAGAAAATTCCAATTCGAGCTTTTCTTCAAAAGATTGCATCATAGCATCAACGATATGTTTAGTAAAATCTTTGTTTTGAATATAAGCATGAGGAGAATTCAACACGGATTGCAATAAGGAAATACAATTTATTAAAGAACAATTATCATAATTAAATTCCTTGAAATCCAAAAGAGTGGGTTCATTGCTACATAAAGTCTTGACCTCTCCAATCCCACTTTTATCAATTTTTGCGTCTAGATCTAAAAACTCCGAATCACTGGGAATCATTTTAACTAAAGTTGACTCATCTCCAGTCCAATCTTTATCAAGATTAATATTGGAAAACAAAGATTCAATAGGATTCACATCAATCACTTTTAGATCTTCATCATTATTATCATGAAAACTAGAAGAACACGCTTTTACAAACCAATCTTTTTTAGCACGCGTCTTAGCGGTTCTTTCTTTGCACTCATCAATGGAAATTCTCATGGCTTTGAGAGACTCATTGATATCATACTTAGGTGGAATAGATCTAAGTTTCAAAGAATCAACATCAAGAGAAATTCTATCCACGTTCCTAGCCAAATAATCGATCTTGAGAATTTTTTCTTCAATCAAAGCATTAAAATTCTTTTGCGAACTCATAAATTCTTTAACACTTTATCAAAATCAGAGGGCATCTTATTAAAATTTTCATAAGAATTGTTGTAGTAATTACCATAATTATTAGAGGGATTACTAGGAAACGACATCAGATTAAAATTGCCTCTATACGCGTTATTACCAAAATTGTTCCTACCAACAAATTCACATCCATAGATTCATTATTATTCTCAATCAAAGTGGACAAAGGCATATTATTAGGATAAGAAGAAGCTCTCTTATTAGGAAATAATTTCATAAGTTCATCCATCTTTCCACTCAAAACATTAATCTCTTCAATCGCATGCACCTTTTTACTAGTGAATCTTTCGGTGTGCCATTGAGAATAATTAACCCTGATATTATATAGAAGCTTAGTAGCCTCTCCTAAAGTAATTTCCATAAAAGTGCCCCCGTGGCCGAATCTAAAAGATTTCTAGAAACAAAATTCAATTCGGCATAATTTTTTTGTATAATCATCCACAAATTCAAACCATGTGTAGGGCAATTTCGTATCATCGATTTCATCCTCTCCTAAGATTGTCAAACATGCTCATGATCAAGTTGCTTAAAATTCATAATATCGTTCCTAAGGGAGATGATCTTACACTACTAGGGAAAACCCTAGTAGTAGCGCGGGTTTAGAGCCCACTAGTAGCTCGCACTGTCGCGCTACTAATAAGGCGCTACAGCTATTACTTAGCAGTAGCGCGTGCGACATGCGCTACTGCTAAGACACATAGCGGTAGCGCTTCTTCTATCACGCGCTGCTGCTAATCTGGCTAGTTGCAGCGTGTTCACTAACAATCGTTACTAGTATTCCTTTTATTTTATTTTTATTTTTTGTGTATTTATCCACCGTTATACAAATTTTGGTACAATACCAATTATGAGGTTTATATCATTATGTCCATAACAGTGTGTCAAATGAAGGTGGATTAGGTTCATGTGGAGGTAATATGTGGTGCATTTTAAAAGTACACTACTAATCCGAACTTGATCTAGTATGGACTAGTAGTACTTTCGATGTGCACCACATGTTGCCTCCACTTGAATCTAATCCGCCAGCACAAGCTACTTAATCATCATCATAGTCATTACCACCAACAATATTTATTTAATTACCACTAACACTAGCTAATAATAATAATCATAGTCATTACCACCAACACTAGCTATTTTATCATCATAGTCATAGTGTAGCACATCATCATCTTCAAACTCATTTCTAGCTTGCTAATCACTCCTGCTACTCTCTCTCAGGTAAAATAACATAAAACATGTGAAGCTCTCCTCCTTCATCAAGTTGGAGCATGCAGATGAACCTGTCTCCTAATCGTGGGATGCGCTTCTGTTTGCTGCCCCCTAGTACTTCTCTGCGCTCCTCTATCACACATTTGGTACAGTCTTCCACTATTAAGAATCCGTCGCTAATCCTGAATGCACTAAAGTAATCTGTAGGATATCTTGGCCGTAAGCTAATAATACTCATGGTACCTTTAGTCTCGATCCCATAAGGCACAACATTCATCGGGAGTCCCTGTTGAAGAACATCGTATGGTAAGATACTTAGCAATGAAGTTTAGCTTCAAAAATACTGTATGGAAAAGATGCACTGAGGACAAATAGTAAATATCTTACCATCCTTCCTAAATAGATGTGACCGTAGTTCATTACGAACACTATTAGTCGCACATTTTCAGTACTAACATTTCTAAATGCATGAAGAAAATTTGTCTTGACAGTATCAAGATCCGCAAGCCATGAAACATAATGACTGAGCTCCTCGCAGTTGAGTTCAGCCCTGACACAGTAGTAGGTCCTGTCTACCAAGCGTTGGACATGTTTGCTTGAACCGAAATAAGCTGACAATAGAAATTAGTTGTCAACTATTTTGGAATAAACAATATCAAAGACATAAATATGGTTGATAAACTTACATAATGGTATAACTGGAGGCGTCTGCACATCAACCCAGATGCCGGTATTACAATATCATCTTCCGGACGAATATCAAAGGTGATAACCATGTCAGGATCAAATGCATAAGTCTTGCATAGTGCTCGCCATGTTTTGCATCCAAAATAGGTGTAGTCATCTGAATTGTATAATTTTGCATGGAAAATATAACCATGGTCGGTCTTCAAGTAAACTTTCTTTACCTCCATAGTACGACTGAAACCTATCTTATCCAATACAAAAACTCTTACATGGCAGGGGATACGCTAGTAGAATATTAAAAAAATATAAGTTGAAGCAAATGAAGCAGATGTCATGCTTAATTACAAACAATGACTTGTGGTTGTGATTACTGTATCCACTTCGAAATTCTCGTCTAGCTTGATGCTGAAGCGCCTATCATCATCTAGGAAGATTCCGTCACACAGGCCGCGCTCGTCTTCACAATATTTGCAAATACCGAAATCCTTTTCATCGTCACGCATTTCCTATGTTCATAGTTGAAACATTAATTGAAAATCGATCGAAGACAACTACCAGGATACTCAACACACAAATCCGGGGCACTCAATATTTCCTACATATTCTGGCACAAGTCATGCCAAAATTCACGGAAAAATCCGGCATGACCTTTGCTAAAATAGGACATATCGAGCGCCTGAAATTTGCCGGAACGGAAATGAATCAACACTCCGACAAAACATAGGCCACTCGGAGGTGTAACCTGCAAACATGACCGGCCACTTGGGCAAGCACATATCCGATTTGAGCAACACAAGATATACACCAAGTTCTTACTAACTAGTTCTATTAACTCAACTAGTTCTTACTAAAAATAATTTTTTTACTCATTTTATGATTCATCTTAGAACTTTGATTCGCTTCCACCCTTACAGGAACCTTAACTAATTTGAGCCGCATCCGCATCCGATTCGCTTCGACCCTTCACTACTAGGAAAAGGGCTATAGATGGGATGGACACTAATGGCCCACTGTACATGTGGTGCGCCATTACTAAATACTAATGGTGCACCATGTGTTGGTGCGCCATTAGTAAATTTTTTTTCACAACGACTAATGGCGCACCGTGGGTCTGGTGCGCCATTACTAGTTGACATAGGAATGGCCACCACACCCACCGTGCGCCATTAGTAGTTTTGAAAAAAAATAAAAAAAATTGTTAGTAATGGCGCACCTGTGCACAGTGCGCCATTACTAGTTTTAACTACTAATGGCGCACTGTCCATAGGTGCGCCATTACTAAGTTTTTTTCAAAAAAAATCATTTTTTTCTTTTTTTCTTTTCAAAACTAGTAATGGCGCAGCGTGGGTGTGGTGCGCCATTACTAGTTTAACTAGTAATGGCGCACCACCCCACGGTGCGCCATTACTAACTTGGCCCAAAAGTTCCCGAAAGCACGCCCCTAGTGGGTCGCCTTTTTAGTTTAAAAAAATAAAAGAAAATGATAAAAATGCCAAAAAAATAAAAGAAAATAAGTTTCCCATGTGATATGTGGTCTAGTTGTTGTGAAAATTTACAAATATGATTTTCGACTTTATTTGCAAAATATCTCTGGAAATTTGTAAAATGGCCATAACTTTTGCATACGAACTCGGATTAAAAAGTTTTTTATATGAAAAATCATCTACTCGAAAAGTTACATCCGAATTTATCCGGGAAAACCCGTTAAACATTTTCAAAATCCCCAAAAACCTAACAGAAAAAAAGTTACGGGGCTTTCAAGATCTAGAGGCAAAAAAATTTAAAAAATGATTTTGATTTTTTTTCAAAAAATGATACGTAATATGACCGGGAAGTTTGAAATATTTTTCAAAATTTCATCATAGTCATGAACATGAACAAAGTCCTAGACATCAACAAGGTATAATAGGATTGATATGCTAGATATATCAACAAGTGCCTGTGAAGTGAGCTATTGCTGGGGTTGGATAGAACTCTGAAGTTAAGCGTGCTTGGGCCGGAGTAGAACTCTGAAGTTAAGCGTGCTTGGGCCGGAGTAGTGTGAGGATGGGTGACCTTTCGGGAAGTTTGACCATGGAGTGCGATTTGACTTGAGATTAAGCATATTGACCTGAGATTAAGTCATAGTGACCTGAGATTAAGAAAAAAAATTGAATTTTTCTGAAAAACAATTTGGAAAAAAAATTAAAAGGCAAAACCGGTGCGCCATTAGTAGGCCTTTTTCTAGTAGTGCTTACATGAACCCTAACTAATTTGATGCAACTAAAATATGAAGAAACCTAGGCAGAGGTAGGGGAGCAGGCATGCTCACCTCGGGTGACTACAACGAGGGAGGGGCAGGCGGTGTCGAGGTCCGGGTCGGGGCTCGGGCGTGCGGCAGAGGGCGGCGTCAAGGTCGGGGGCGGGGGCGGCGGCCGGGGCGACGTTGAGGTCGGGGGTGGGGGCGGCGTTGAATCCGGGGTTGAGGGTAGCGTAGAGGGTGTGCGGAGAGCGGCGATGGCGGCGGCGAGAGCGGAGGAGTTGGATTTGGGGAAGTGGTCGTGGGGAAGGACGAATCCGCGGTTAAGTCAGAAGTAGCAGTAGCGCGTTAGGGAAAGCACGCTGCTGCTACATTAGCTACAACGCGTTCGGTGATACACGCTACTGCTACTCCTTTCTCTTTTTTCCCATTTCATTTATTTTTCTTCACATTTTATTTTTCTCCTTTCACCATATTATATTTCTTTCATTTTCAATTACCTTTGTATCTGCTTTCCATTTAATTTTAGATCCTTTAGCAGTAGCGAGTTTGGAGGAAACCGCGCTGCTACAAAGAAATTAGCGGTAGCGCTGTTCTTCGTAGATCGCTACTACTATGTGTAGCCTGTGGGATAAGCCGTGGGAATTTTAGTAGTAACGTGTTTATGAGGAGGCGCGCTACTGCTAGAACTTTAGCTGTAGCGCGGTTTGAGGAGGAGCGCTACTTCTAATTTGCACCAGCGCTCTTTTTTGACCCATGCTACTGCTAAAGTTCTGTGTATAAGGTTTTCCCTTGTAGTGTTAGCGGGAGGAAAATATTTAGAGTTCAAAGCATCTTTACACTTATTCCACGAATCAATACAATTTTTAGGCAAAGATGAAAACCAAGTTTTAGCACAATCTCTAAGAGAAAACGGAAATAGCTTCAATTTAACAATATTTATCCACATTTTTCTTCTTTTGCATATCACACAAATCAATGAAATTGTTTAGATGTGATGCGACATCTTCACTAGGAAGGCCGGAAAATTGATCTTTCATAACAAGATTCAGCAGAGCGGCATTAATTTCACTAGATTCAGCACTAGTAGTGGGAGCAATCGGAGTATTAATAAAATCATTGTTTTTTGTGTTGGAGAAGTCACAGAATTTAGTATTATCTTGAGCCATCGTGACAAAGCAAGCAATCCAACACACAAGCACACAGGAAGCAAGCGAAGAAAGAAGAATGGAAGAGGGGCAAAGAAAACTCAAATCTTTTTGAAAACCGTTTTAGAGATGGGGGAGAGGAAAACTAGAGGTGAATGGCAAATAATGTAATGCAAGAGAGGAGAGTTTATGATGGTACTTGGTATGGCTCGACTTGACGTAGATCTCCCCGCAACGGCGCTAGAAATTGGCAAGTTGACGGGAGACAAATCTTGACTTGACTTGGCGTAAATATCTCCGGCAAAGGTGCCACAAATTCTTCCCGCTACCTCTTGAGCTTGCCTTGGTTTTTCCCTTGAAGAGGAAATGGTGATGCAACAAAGTAGAGTAAGTATTTCCCTTGGTTTGAGAACCAATGTATCACCCAGTAGGGGACAACGCACAAGTCACCGAATACCTTCACAGACAATCAACATATTGCACCCAACGTGATAAAGGGGTTTTCAATCCCTTATGGTTACTAGCAAAAGTGAGATCTGGTAGAGATAGATAAACAATAAAGTAATTTTTTTGGGTATTTTTGGTTTATAGATCGGAAAGCAAAATATTGCAAAATAGTAGATCGGAAACTAGTATGATCGAAAATAGAACTTGTATGATGGAAAAGAGACCCGGGGGCCATAGGTTTCACTAGTGGCTTCACTCAAGATAGCAAATAATACGATGGGTGAACAAATTACTGCCAAGAAGTTGATAGAATAGCGCATAATTATGACGATATCTAAGGCAATGATCATGAACATAGGCATCACGTCCGTGTCAAGTAGACCAAAATGATTCTGCATCTACTAATATTACTCCACACATCGACCGACTCCTGCCTGTATCTAGAGTATTAAGTTCATAAAGAACAGAGTAACGCATTAAGTAAGATGAGATGATGTAGAGGAATTAACTCAAGCAATATGATGAAAACCCCATCTTTTTATCCTCGATGGCAACAATACAATACGTGCCTTGCTTCCCCTACTGTCACTAGGAAAGGACACCGCAAGATTGAACCCAAAGCTAAGCACTTCTCCCATTGCAAGAAAAACCAATCTAGTAGGCCAAACTAAACCGATAATTCGAAGAGACTTGCAAAGATATCAAATCATGCATATAAGAATTCAGAGAAGACTCAAATAATATTCATAGATAATCTAATCATAAATCCACAATTCATCGGATCTCGGCAAACACACTGCAAAACAATATTAAATCAAATAGATCTCCAAGTAGATCAAGGAGAACATGGTATTGAGAATCAAAGAGAGGGAACAAGCCGACCATGGCCGCCGATCTGCGGCGACGACGACGCGCGTGGTCGCCGACGCGCCGGAGTCAGTGGTTGTGGGACACGTCCATGTACCGCTCGGCTCGTCCCGTGTACCGCAGCGGACGGCTGACCCGGGGGTACTCCGACCCGCACCCAACACGCGCGCCATGGCGGGGCCAGGAGGTGGGGCAAGCACGGGCCAGGTGGGGTCGCTGGCTACAGGTCATGCGGCTAGGGTTGCAGAGGATATAAGACCCCCACAGCCCCATTCGATTCCAGATCTCGATCTCCTTCTCCATCACTTCTGGGAGGCGCCTAGGGTTTCGGCTCCTAGGGTTTCCCCGTCGTTCGGCTGGTGGGAGGGGAAGGCGGGAGGAGATCACAGATCCTTCGTTCAGGTCGCAGCGAATCCACCGCGCGCGAGTCCACCCACTCCCATGGCGGATCAAGGAGCAGAGAACCGGGGCCATAGGCTGGATGGCTTCGGGGCGGGCCGGGCTGGCCGGGGCGCCGGTCGCTTCGGTCGGGGCGCAGGGCGTGGCGGGGGTGGCGGCGGCCGCAACATGGTGTGGACGCGGGACAACGAAGAGGGCGGTCAGGCCTCCACCAACATGGATCAGGGGCGTGTGCTGCTAGATCAAGCGAGGTGGGAGGCGGCAGCCATGGAGACGCAGAGTGATGGCCGTCGCACTGAGAGATGGGGCGACAACAACAACCCAGGCAAGGCGACTACGAGCGACAATCTGCGTCGGCAACAAGATCTGCGTCCGCAACAAGATCTGCATCCTCAACAAGATCTGCGTCCCCAGCACGATGCGCGTCCCCAACAAGATCGACGTCATCCAACTCCGGGAAGAAGGAATGCCACCCCACTAGTGGGTGGCGCTGAGGTTTGCGTCACTTGCAAAGATCCTTGGCATGTCCTAATGTGCTGTCCTAGAGCAGTATGTGGTAGATGTGGTTTAAGTGGGCATCTGGTTCCTATGTACAATACTGTTCTTCCCTGGGAATGTGTGCCTCCTATGTGTGGTTTTCAAGCTAAGGGGAACGGATTCTTCTATATACATGATGCTAGTACTCCCAAGCAAAACACTGATAGGAACAGATTTATTGTGATAACTGTGATAGAAGGGCAAGCTAATGGCAGGCAGTTAGAGGAGTTCTTTAATGCGTACATTAACACAAACTGGAAGTGCTCTGCTAGGTCGATTGGACTCAATACTTTTGTGATGAGGTTTCCCTCACCTAGAGATGTGGATAAGGCCTGTTTTGCCGAAACTATGAATATCAAAAGCTGTGGTGCTGTGGTGAGCCCCAAAAAATGGTCTGAATCTGTGGGTGCCAAGGGTGTACTTAACATTGCTTGGGTCAATGTTAGCAACATTCCTTTGGACAAAAGATGTGAAAGAAACATTGCCTATGTTTCTTCTTTGGTGGGTGTAACCCTGGACATCGACAAAGCTATTGTCAATAGACCTGAGTCGGTCAGAATTAAGTTGGGGTGTAGAGATGCTGAAAATATCCCAGCTAAGGCAGAGGGGGTGTTGGGAGATCATTTTTATGATTTTTTCTACTCTATAGATAAAATTCTGGTTAAAAACAATCCTAAAGAAAGTGTGACGGTAACTCTGGATGCAGAGAAGGGAGTGTCCCCCAAGAGAGCTAGAATTACTGAAAATGTGCAAAATGGGGACCAGGGGGGATCTTCTTCCACTCTGGGGAATTTTTCTGCTACACCCAGTTCTGCTGGGAAGGGAGTGAGTATGCCTGCTGTAACAGAAAATCTGGAAGAGGAAAATGATGATGAAAAAAATCAAAAAGAAAATGAGGAGAATCTCTCTGAGGAGGAAAGTGAGGAGATTGATAATGAGCTTCTCATTGACACTATTGTAGCTGAGAATAGAGAAAAGCAAATGGAGGGAGAGGTGTCCCCAGAAACTATAGCATATGAAAAGATTGTGGTGAATACCATGCAGATCGTACCCAGTGTGTTACTTGTCAGAGAAAAGACATCTTATCTGGATGCTATGTTGGGGCAACCACAGGTTACTGAGCTGGACCCTGATGATATATCATGTCAGCAAGTAACGTCGGTATATTTTGTGCAATCTCCTGATACTTCTGAGGAGAATGTGGAAGTGATCCCTACTCCACCTATGGTGGCACTACTAGGAAAAGGGCTATAGATGATATGAACACTAATGGCGCACCAGACATGTGGTGCACCACTGCTATATAGCAATGGCACACCAGATATGGGTGCGCCATTAGTGGCCATATTACTAATGGCGCACCTAGTGTGTGGTGCGCCATTAGTAGTTTTGTCCTGGCCCCACACCCCTCCCCAGACTTACCAATGGCACACCAGGGGGAAAGTGCGCCATTACTAGTTTTAACTAGTAATGGCGCACTAGTAAGAGATGCGCCATTGCTATCTATACGTATGGCGCACCCCCTACCGGTGCGCCATTGCTATCACCCCTTATCCCCTCCCTCTAGTCACGTTCTCTCCCCTCCCCTTCCTCCTGACACAGCCACCCGCCTCTCCTCCGGCTCTGACCCAACGCCGCCGCCGATCTCCTCTTCCGCATCACCTCTCCGGCGGCCTCCTCTCCCCATCCACGCCGCGCCGGCGACCTCCCTATCCTCTCCTCTATCTGCCTGGTCGGGCCGAGACCCTAGCCCGATGCCATGGCGACCATGGCAGCAGGAGGAGCCCGGTCATGGCGGCCTCCTCTCCCTGCAGCGCTGCCGCACCTCAACTTCTCTTCTCTTCTCTCCTCTTCTCTCCTAGTAGAGGAGAGGAGGGGAGGGAAGGGAAGGCCTTCTCCGGCGAGCTTCCAGGGAGGTGAGGAGCGCCCAGATCCAGATCCACGGCGCATCGTCCCGTCGTCGACCTGAGCCGCGACCATCCATACAGGGCCGACAGAAGCCAGGACGGAGATGCCAGAAACCCTAGCCTAGCCTAGCCATGGAGGTACGATGCCTCAACCTCCGAGCGACAGACGACGGCTGCAGGCCATCTCCGGTGACGGATCTCCGACCCCGACCATGGTGCGTGTGGCTGCAGGCCATCTTCTTCATCTCCCCTCCCGTCCCCTCATTGGTTCGTTTTATGTGCAGGGCAGGCTGCTCCGGACGAGCTGCTGCTGCTGCTGCTGCAGGTGCACAACGCATGGCTGCTCCCTCCTCCTCTGCCTACTGCAGGTGGACATGGTGAGCACATCTTATCTAGCTTGCCAATTTGATTGATTGCAATTCTTCTTTCTGGTGGTGTTGATTGACATTGTGCAGTTCAGTTCAGTTTCAATCTGAATGCACCTCTCAGTCTCTTCCTCCTCTCTTGTGCTTTTGCATCTCCATGCCCAGATTCGGGCTTAATTAATTCCATTGCCTGCTGTTTATGGACGGATTGTTAGGTTAGATTGCTCACTATGTCCATCTCATCATGTCTCCTGAATGAATAAATGAATGAATGAATGAGCACTTTAATTGATGCTTGCTGGTTGGATGGATGGATGGATGGATGTCATACATGCCATCCTTTTGGGTTAATTTGTCCGTCAAATTGATCCATTGGCCCGCTTGGTTCAATTTATCTGATGCCACAAGTGGCGTCATTTTTATTCTGTATGGACTGCCATTATAATGTACGTACATGTTCACTGAACATTCAGTCTTTACTTGTGTGTAAGACCGGACTTTCTTCCGTTGTCAACGCAACTCGACGCATGACCAGTGCCTTGGTCGCTTGCTCCGGTGTGGTGCAGCCGAGCTGGGCCAACGACCATGCCGTGTACGAGGGCAAACTCCCCTCCTACAAGACGGCTCCTAGCTCGGGTAAGCAGCAACACCCCCATGGTCGTTTTAGTTTTCAGAGAGCCCTTTTTTGTGTGTCAGCTGATGATGCCTTCATTCTCTTGGCCATTGAGGATCCTCAACAGGCAAGAACAAGTTCCACCGCCGGTCTGAAACTCGTCCCAACTGGGCAAGGGATTCTCTCACTACCTTCTAATTAAGTGAGTAGTCAACATCTTCAGGGCCCTTTACTCTGCTTTCTTTCTACTTCAAGCAAGGAGATGATTTATATGCATCTAAACAAGTAGTTGTCGCTGCACTGCTATAACAATCAATGTACATGCATAGCTCTAAGCACTAGCCTAGTGCACTACACTGCCTCTCTCTGGCCTGATGAGGTCTTGGTCTAGTATGATGCGTGTGTGGACAGTGTTGGTCACTTACTAGCTATGGTTCTTTTACTGCTGGACAGTGTTATTTCAATTTGTACCCCATCTAAGCCGCTCACTGTTTTCGTTACCTAATTGCTACTGGATGCAGAAAAATGTGTAAGCTTTATATGCCAAAAGGTTATGCATTTACTCATGAAGCATGTCTTGCAAATGGAAGATTTTGGTGTCCATGATTAGTGACGATCCTCAAGTAGGATGAATCTTTAGTTTTGATGTGTCTCAGATTTACTTTTGTTAAGTTGTGATGATATAGTGCTTAATCTGAGCATGTTCCACGTAATGCAATGGACTGTTCCAAGGGCTGGGCGCTGCTGCAAGGCCCATCTTTATCTTTGCTCTTGCGCATGATGGATGGTCAAGGACTAGTTAAGTAGGTCATTTTGCGACCAAATGAATGGTCTTCCAGTTTGGTATCTCTAAATGATGATTACATATTAGCACGTTCTTCAGTTTGGGATATACATTTATGTGTAATAGTGAATTATGTCTTGGAAGGCATGTTACTTATTTCCTGTTGATTCATTGGACATCGCATGACAATCTCTAAGAAGGTTGTCCATTTACTGATCAATCATTTCTTGCACGATTTTGTTGTCGATGATTAGTGTTGAACCTCATATGTCCTCTGCAATTCATTTCCATTATAATCTTACTCATACAATATTCACACCATGTAATTCTGGAAAAGACAGTATTGACATGTTATAAAAAATGACAATATTGACATGTTATAAATAGTTTGTTTGTATTTCTGTTTATTTTGTTACATTTTGCAGGGATAAAGTGAAGAAAAAGAAGAAAAGATTACTAGAAGATTAGTTTTAGGATTTTCTTTTATTTCCTTGCAATTTTCCTTTTATTGGATACTTGTAAAGACATTGTAATATGCTTACTATAATAAAAAATATGATTCTATTTCATTTTTTGTTTTTAAATTATTTTCCTTATAGGTTGTTTTCTGTAAAATTGGATTTTTTTTTGTTTTCCAAATACATTACTAGTGGCGCATTTAAGCCCTTATCAGTGGCGCACCTTCCTTTATTACTAGTGGCGCACCTATAAGGTTATTAGTGGCGCACCTAGAGGGAATACCAGTGGAGCACCGAATGGTATACTAATGGCGCACTGCTAGGTGCGCCATTAGTATACCAGATACTAATGGCGCACCAGTGGTGCGCCATTAGTAAAAAATTCTAATGGCGTGCTACTAATGGCGCACCGGTAGTGCGCCATTAGTAGGCAAAACCGGTGTGCCATTAGTAGGCCTTTTCCTAGTAGTGTGGAGGAAATGCAGATCAGGTTGAGCCAGAGAACTGTTGGTGGGAACATGGAGCATATGAGGATTCGAGCTGAAAAATTAACCAAGAAGAGAAATCTTCAAGGTAATGAGATATACCCTAACTCCAACTCTTTTGAAATTCTGTCCAATCTAGAAATTGTTAATACTGCTTCTATGATGGGGGTGGAGATTCCTGACAATAACTTTACTGTTATTGATGTGATTAGAGAACTGGAAAAATCCAGAGCCAATATAGCCGAGAAAGTTGAAAACACTGAGAAACAAAAAGATGATGTTTTGTTTATTACCAATGCGGCTGGAGACAAATCCCCTCTTAATACAAACTGGGTAAGGGATGGGGAGATGGATGAAGAGGAGTTTACTGTTGTTAGATCTAGAAGAAGGGATACGAAGAAGGTGAATGTTGTAATATCTAAACCTATGACTAGAAGTCAAAAAAACAAAATGTCCTGTGATGCTGGTTCGAACATACTTCCTGGTAAACCTAGCAACAAAGGACAGTCCCCCAAATGCAAGAAAAAATGATTAGCCTCTTCTGGAACTGTAGGGGAGTGGGAAAGAGAGGTATGGCAACCTGCTTATCTGACCTAATTAGAGACTATTGCCTAGATTTCATTGGCATTCAGGAAACAATGAAAAAGGATTTTTCCTCTAAATTCTTGAGGAAATTTGATCCTGGACAGTATTTTGATTGGAGGTGGATCCCTTCACTAGGCAAGTCTAGAGGGATTCTGTGTGGTACCAAGGAGGATACTTTTGAGGTGAGGTCATGTGAGACAGGCAAATATATCATGAAACTGGAGTTATGGGATAAGAGGAAAAAAATGTTGTACTGTATACTGGTAGTGTATGGATCTGCTCATGAAGAGTATAAAATGGAATTTTTGACTGAGTTGTCTGACATGTGTGGCAATATTACTTGCCCTTTCATTGTAGGGGGAGACTTTAATATCCTTAGATATGCTAAGGAAAAAAATAAGAAGGCCAGGATGAGTCATGCTACTGATCTCTTTAATTCCATCATTAACACATTCTGTCTCAGGGAAATTGACATGAATGGTGGTATATGCACTTGGTCTAATAACCAACATAACCCTACCCTTGAAAAGTTGGACCGTATACTTATGTCCAGTTCTTGAGAAAGGCAATTCCCTTTGACTTTTGTCAGGAAACTGACCAAAGAGATTTCGGACCACAGTCCTTTGATCCTGAATACAGAGGACTACACTCCTAACACAAGTCATAAAAGAGAATTCAGATTTGATCTCAATTGGCTCAGAAATCCTGAATTTTTTCCCTTAGTTGCTAAGGTGTGGATGAAACCTGTAAATGCAAACGACCCCATTGATGTGTTAAACATCAAAATGAAGAGATTCAAAAAAAATTTCAAAGGGTGGGGATCCAACTTGTTTGGAAAGTCTAGAAAGAGAAGGAAAGACCTTAGAGAGGAACTTGAACATCTAGAAAAATTAGAAGAAACTGATGTGCTTTCTCTCGAGCTATACTTCAAGAAAGTGGATATTTTGGTGGAACTTTATAATTTACTTGTGGAAGAAGAGATTGCATGGATGCAAAAATCGCATGAAAATTGGTTGTTAAAAGGGGATAGAAATACTGAATATTTTCACAGAATTGTGAATGGTAGAAGAAGGAGAAATACTATTTTCTCACTTAGTTGTGGAGATGAGATGATTGAGGGGACTAGAAACTTGCTGAAACATGCAACTGAGTTCTATAAAGTACTTTTTGGGCCTGCAGCTGGAAATCTATGCAGACTTAAGGAAAATATGTGGGAACCAAATGAAAAGCTGTCAAATATTAACAACTTCATTCTTACTAGACCCTTCTCTGAAACAGAAATAAAAAATGCTCTTTTCTCTATGAAGAAAAATAAAGCACCAGGACCAGACAATATGCCCATTGAATTCTTTCAGCATTGTTGGGACATAGTAAAAAATGAAGTGCTACTCTTGTTTGAGTGGTTTCATGACAACAAACTAGATGTACAACGGTTGAACTATGGGATAATTACGTTACTACCCAAAGTGGTAGGGGCGAATAAAATTTAGCAGTTTCGACCCATATGCTTGCTGAGATGCATTTATAAGCTCATCACTAAGGTGCTTACTATTAGACTGGAGCCTTTTGTTGATGTCCTATTTAGCAGGCATCAAAATGCTTTTATCAAAAAGAGAGACATAATGGATGGAATCATGTCATTACATGAGATTCTCCATCATACTTACAGTAAGAAAAAGTCAGGGATCATGTTGAAACTTCACTTCGAAAAGGCCTACGACAAAGTTAACTGGGATTTCTTGTTAAACTGTCATAAGATGAGGGAGTTCCATCCGCAATGGATTGAATGGGTTAGGAAGATCCTGGTAGGAGGTACAGTAAGTGTGAAGTTGAATGACGAGGTAGGACCCTATTTCCATAGCTCGAAAGGGGTGCGCCAGGGTGACCCATTTTCACCTTTTCTCTTTAACTTAGCCGCTGACTGCTTGACAAAAATGGTGATAAAGGCTCAGCAAAATGGCCTGTTCAAAGAATTAGCATCTGATCTGATACCCAATGGGGTGGCTATCTTGCAATATGCGGATGATACGATCCTGTGTTTCGAAGATAATCCTAGAAATGCTCTCAATATTAAGTTGTTGTTGTATCTCTTTGAAGTCATGTCCGGGATAAAAATCAATTTTATGAAAAGTGAAATCTTTTTGATTCGTGCTGATGATACGACTATGCAAAACTATGCTGAGATGTTTAACTGCCAGATAGGTAACTTTCCTATCAAATACCTAGGCATGCCTGTGAGTTATGCTGGCTTGAAATGCAGTGACTGGATCTTTGTTGATGACAAGTTCATTGATCACTGCGAAAACTGGATTAGTGAAATCCTACCCATGGGGGGAAGGCTGATCAAAGTGAACTCTGTGCTGTCTCACATTCCTACTTTCTACATGTCTATGTTTCTTCTGAACAAGACTACCCTGGAAAAATGGGACAAACCCAGACGGAATTTTTTTTTGGCATAACAATAAGAAAAAGAGAGGCTACCACATGGTTAAATGGAGCCGTATATGTCGATCCAAAAAGAAAGGGGGTTTGGGAGTTAAAGACTTGAGGAAACAAAATATTAGTCTTTTAGCGAAATGGTGGTGGAAGCTTGAGAAAAATAATGGATTATGGCAAGATATAATTAAGGCTAAATACCTTAAGAAAACTTCGGTTGCTATGGTAAAACACAAAGCCAGTGACTCACCTTGCTGGAAGTCACTTTTGAAAGTGAAAGACTTCTATATGATGGGAAGAGGTATTAATTTGAACAGGGGAGATGTGGCTAGACTCTGGCAGGATAGCCTGGAGGGTAAAATTCCTTTTAAAGACAGATTCCCACTGCTCTTTGAGACTTGTAATGAACAAAATTGTAATGTTGAGCAGTTTAAATACCTGGATCAGATCTCCTCTTTTAGGAGGAGGATGTCCCCTGAGATGTTGAAACAATGGGAAGAAATAAATAATGAGGTGTTAAACCTTAATCTTAGTGATGGGCCAGATGAGGTATACTGGAAATGGGATAGTTCGGGCAATTATACCACTAAATCCATGTATACTTGGCTGGAAAAAGATATAGCAGGATCTAACTTTAAATGGATTTGGAATGCAAAGCTACCTCTTAAAATTCAAATTTTCTTATGGCAGATGGCGCAGGATGCCATCCTGACCAGGGACAATATGAAAAAAAGATTATGGCCGGGGAACCCTTGCTGTTCGTTTTGTAATCAATTAGAAACAGCTCAGCACCTGTTTTTTATGCCCTGTCTCCAGGGTGGTGTGGAGAAATGTGGGTTCCTTGCTTGGAACTGATTGCTGTGCTAATTCTATTTGGCAATATTATACGTGGTTGTACAGTTTCTTACCTGGGATGGACAAAATTTACACTGTTGGCTTGGCTGCTATATGTTGGGCTATTTGGCTGGCCAGGAACCGAGCCACTTTTGAACTCAAATGGATTAACTCCCCATTTGAGATTGTTTTCATAGCTTGTGCTTTTTTGGTAAACTGGGCAGGTCTCTAGAAAGCAGAGATGGGAGAGTTGGTGAAAAAAGGAACGGAGATGCTGAAGGAGAACACTACGCAGATGATGCTACTTTGCGACCCACCAGTTCCAGCTAAAGATGGGCGCGATGAGAACTGAAGAAGGAGGCACTGCTGATCTTGTTCAGTAAGTTGCTGGCGTGTTGGTTTTTGCAGAAGGAGAGTAGTTGATGCATCCTGGGAGCCTTGGTAGGAGGATTATGGTAGTTCTTTGGGGGTTTTGGTGTTATGGCGGCTGTGGCCTGGCGTCTGATGGTGTTATCTGTAAGACTTGTGGTACTTTTCGCAGGTGTTCGTTAGCGCGGTTTTGGGTGACATCAGTTTTCGCCCCATGATCTGTTGTTCCTGATGACAGGCGCAGATAGTGGGTTTCCTGATGTTGCCCCGAACTCGCTTTTCCTCTTTCTTTCTAGCTTTGCTGGTTTCAGTTCCTGAGACATTGTATTTCCGTTATGAGAGTAATGGAAAGGGGAAAAGCCCGGTTCGAAAATCTAGCTACTAGCTACGGACCCGTAGGTCTGTGGTAAACTACTCACGCTTCATCAGAAGGGAAATGGTTTTGATGTAAAAGCCCTTTGTGAATGAATCCCCCTCCGGCAGGACGCCGGAAAAGGCCCCTAGATGGGATCTCACGGGTACAGAAGGTTGCGGCAGTGGAAAAGTGTTTTCGTGGCTCTCCCTGATGGTTTTGGGGTATAAGAGTATATATGGGCGAAAGAATTAGGTCAGGAGAGCTCCAAGGGGCCCACGAGGGGCCACGCCCTACCCCCTAGACGTGCCCTCCACCCTCATGGCCACCTCGTTGCATCTCCGACTTCATCTCCATGTCTCTTGGTTTGCTTCTGGTCTAAGAAAGATCATCGCAAAAGTTTTATTCTGTTTGGACTTTGTTTGGTATTCCTTTTCTGCGAAACTCTAAAACAGGCAAAAAAAACTGGCACTCGGCTCTAGGTTAATAGGTTAGTCCCAAAAATAATATAAAACAGCATATAAATGCATATAAAACATCCAAAACAGATAATGTAATAGCATGGAATAATAAAAATTATAGATACGTTGGAGACGTCTCAGTCGCCAATAAGGAGGAGACGATTCTCGTGCCTTATCATCCCATGTAAGTCATCCGTATATATCTTTCCTTTGATTTCAATCATTCATTCGCACGTGTGGAGGCGAATTTGAGGTGTACTTATTTTGCACAGCAGAGGGTGTGCCGTCCTCATCATCCTTTACCCTCGATAATCCCACGCTCTTTACTTGGACTCATTGAAGAACCTGAAGAAAAAGGATTACACCCACATCAAGTCTATTCTTGATAGTGCTATCTTTAGGTACGACGCATGGGGTGGAGAGATCAAGACTAGGAGGACAAGGAACCACATGCCCGCCTTCAGCCATAAGGCCGACTTCTGCTGCATCCATCAACCGAGTGATACTCTTAGTGATGGATTATATGTCCTCCATCACATGCTGGAGTACAGACGGGATCAGCAGAACCTTCGCATGTCACCTAGATCCAGTGATTCCCATATTCTGCAATGGGCAAAGAATGTAGGAGATATCCCGGATCATCGACTTCGAGCTGAGTTCTATCACATCCAGCGTGAACTTGCCCAAATAATCATGAATGAGGTCGTTGAAAAAATAGGGATGATCTATGAAGAAGGGCAAATGTCGCAGGAAGACGTCCGAGCACGTGTATCGGCTCAGCATCTCAACCTGAAGCCTTTCACTTCGCTCAAGGACTATCTCCCTGACTTGGATGGATGGCACGACATGTTGGAGTGATTGACGATATATGACAAAGTGTTCATTTAGTCCATACTTTCTCTATGTCGAAACATTGAGTTATGCACGACAAAACTTTATTTGTGACGTAATTAAACAGTCCTCCTCAACTAGCAAAGATCACTCTAGTTAGGGCATTTTGGGTACGATGAACTTTGTTATTTATGCTTATGATATGTTGCTTCCATTTTTGCCAAGTCTATCTCTTTCTGTTGCTCAACTATATATGTTGCATATCATCGACTCATGTGACGATGCAGGTGCATAGATCATCAATGGCGAAGAAGTGCTACGCCAGGAGTAAACGACGAGTCGCCGAAGTGTCAGGCCCAGGTGTACCGGTTTTCGAGCGACAACTAGTAGTTAGTTTTGGTTCACGCTAGTGTGAGAGACTGTTACGAACTGACGCCTCAAGAAGTACTACATTATGTATGATGAGACATGTCATGTAACTTGTATAGCTATATCGTGATTATGATGTGACGACACGATTTGTGTTGGATGATATGATGAGACTATTATGTGTATGATATGATGAGCATATTGCATGTTTATGATATGATTAGAATACTGTTTAAAACCAATACAAAAACATCACAAATACGCAGCAAAAAAAAGATATGAGAAAATATAGTAGTAGCGCTCTTTAGCGTTGGATAGGAAAACACTACTGCTAAAGCACTTAGCAGTAGCGCTGACAGGGGAAGCGCTACTGCTAAGTAGGTATAGCAGTAGCGCGTGTCAAGCCGTGCTACTACTAAACATTAGCTGTAGCGTTGTATCAGTAGCACCGTTCCCCACGCTACTGATAGGCATTAGACCCGCGCTATTGCTAGGCTTTTCCTTAGTAGTGTGTGTTTGAGGAAATGATGTGGCTACTGAAAATTTTACTACACGGGAGTCAAACGCAGGAGTGAAATGCCGGAGCTATTGATAATTTGGATGATGGTGCATCGCACACGGTCCGGAAATAACAACCGTGTGTCAAGAAACAGAAAAGCCCTCGAGGCGGGCAGATATTTTCGAGGGATGCAAGCGGGAGCAGGAACAAAAAACATCACACACGGCCGAAACATAATAACTGTGTGTTATCAAATAGGAAAAACCTCCAGGCGGGTAGATATTTTTTAGAGGGGAAGCCTCATGGAGCCCAATGTATTGTGTGGATGTGCATGACAGGGGCACCGGCGTGGCACACGGTTACTGTGAGTCAACCGTGTTTGTTGGGTCATCCGACTTGTCTTATGTTCATAAATTTGGCAAAAATGACGCGGGAAAGGGTCAGAACACGAACACACTTGCATGTGGACCAAATATATGTATGAAAAGGGTGGTTTGATGTTCAAATACCAAATGCAACTTCGATGTGGCACCTATCTCACAAAGCACACAGTATTGCTTGCCCCCCTCCTGTCGAGAGGAGGGGAATCCTAAGCTATGAACGGATGCCCCCCATGGAGGTTCACCTAGCAAAGTGCAAAGTAGCAATCCCCCCCCCCAATCACAGACACACACACACACACACACACACACACACACACACACACACACACGTGCGCGCGCACGCACACGCACCCACACACACACACTTTTAGTCGGCGGGCCGAAGAGGGCATCTCACCAAGATGTATCATAAAGCGGACCAAGAATAATCCACCTTGGTCGTACAACCTCTCTCTTGTTGTTGGTAAAAGTGATGGTTGTCCATGCGACCCTAGAGATGGTCTAGCTCGCCAATAATCACGCAAGTAGCTAGTCCCCGAAGACAACTACTGCCTGCGTGTGGCCCACACATATGTATGGATAGAGAGGTGTTGATGTTTGAATACACAATGGAACAACTTTGATGTGGAACCGTCCTTTCAAACCAGAAGTCCCCACACAGAGCAAGGGTTAGTAGACGATGCATATGTATGTCACACCACACTTCAAGCCCATGAGGGGGTTCATGCATGCATGCGTGCGTAGTATGCGCTCAAACATAATTAGGTCTGAATCTCACCATGACCTATACTATGATAACACGAACCAAAGGAAGAATCTGCCATGGTAACCTATCTTGTTGTCGATCAAGGTGATCATGGATGTCCACGCGGGCCCACGAATATATAGGCTTGCCGCTGATAACCACGCGAGGGAGTGTACTGTTCGAAGACAACCACTTCATGAATATGTATGGAGGTTATGCATGCATGCATGTTTTAATACCATTCACAACATTGATTTGGCGCGTGCGTCAGAAATCGTACAGTCCCCACACAGAGTGAGATCGGTTCATGACGTGTCCTGGTACTATCCACTTCGACTCGATGGGAGGGATTCATGCGTACACATGCATGTGTGTGCTCAAACTGTATCATGCCATCCCAGAGCATGACCTATATATATATATATATATATATATATATATATTGTATTACAAACAAACAAAATAATCCCCTCCTAAGTCAAATTAACCTCTCTCATTGTCAGGAAAAGTAGTGATGGACCAAGCAGGCCCACAAACGGGAAGCATCAATATCGCTGATAACCGCGTGAGTGGGTGCGAGAGGACAACCACCATCGCTTTGCATGTGGGCCAAACATATGTTGAATACCCAAAATGCACAACTTTTATGTGGCACATGCCTCAAAAATCGTAAAGTCCCCACACAGAGCGAGGTTCATGAAGCGTACTACATATGATGGTCCTCTTTCCCCTCTTCGACGCAAACTATATGCTCCTACCGTAAGACAACCCAGGAATAATCCTCCTTGATGGTGAAATTAATTAACCTCTCCCGATGTAGGTCAAAGTGATTGTTAGATTTAGGGATCCAGCAACCCTTGAGAGGTTCGAACTCTGGGGTGCGTGCGGAGATCTCAACCTGCCTAGCCTGCCTACTCACGATCCTCCCTAGCCTAGCACGTCGAGCTCAAAGAGACATAAAGACACAGAGATTTATACTGGTTCGGGCCATCGTTGTGGTGTAATACCCTAATCCAGTGTGGTGTGGTGGATTGCCTCGAGGGGCTATGGATGAACTAGTACAAAGGATGAACAAGCCTCAGGAGGTGAGGTGTTCTTGAGCTGGTGTGGTGCTCTACTTGTTCTCATTTTGGTCCCCTCACCATGTGGGTGGCTAGTCCTATTTATAGTGGCCTTGGTCCTCTTCCCAAATATGAGCGGGAAGGGATTCCACAATGGCGGGATTTGAAAGGGAACAAGTAGTACAGTCTATCCTGACAAAAGTAGTCTTCGCCTGCGAAAAGCCTCTGATCGTGACGCTGCGATGGGATCGTTGATGACCTCCGTCCTGCAATCCTGGCGGTCTTGGTCTTGTTGCACCAAAATGGAAACCTTTGGCTGATTCCTCGGGACTCCGCACCTGTGGCTTGCCTCCCTTGCACCGAAGAGGAAACCTGCGCTCTGCGCCTGCCTGGCGCCCGCCTGGCCTTGGTCAGCATGGCTCATGTCAGCTGAGCCTCGTGAGATAGCTTGCATAGAACTCTCCGCCCCTCAAGAGCCCTCCTGAGGAGGCCACTTCCTTCGGGGGTCTTGGTGTCATCCTCCTCGTGAGGCTTGGCCCCTCACGAGGGTCTTGCGGTGTTGGTGTTGATGCCGGGCCGTACCAGGCTGTCGATGGAGCCACATGGTGGGCCTCAGGCAGGCAGGGCCAGATACCCCCAAATCCAGGACACCGACAGTAGCCCCCGGGCCCAAGGCGCTCGGACTTGGTTTCCAGGCGAAGCCAAAGGGCAAGTGCGGAGCACCGCGGGCCCTAAGCGCTTGCGGCCTTGATGACGTGTGGCGGTTGATTGGACGTGGGCGAGTCCGTTTCCCCATGCTGCCTCGGCAACTGCTCGACTAGACAACTGCATGCTGCATGCAGAGAGGATCATCATTACTGGAAATCATGGGAGGCCGACGATTTACCTTCTCTTGGCTATAAATGTGCGAGCAGGTGGAGCCCCTTCCCATCTCTTCTTGGTCTTGCTCCCACCTGCTTCTTATCCTCTTCAACTCGTTCTCATGGCGCTGATCAGGAGGTTCTCTGCGGTAGAGAAGGAGAAGGCTCCTAGGGAGGGGCTTGACCTTCTTCCACTGAAGAAACGGCTCCGCCTCCCCGATGTCGTCGGCGCGGGGCGAGAGGTGGCCAGGCCTCACTACAAAAAAAATACACTTCCGTGATGATACATGTTTGTCACAGTAGGTCGCGTTTTTTTTCATGCATGTACATCCATGACAAATTTATGACAGAATCAAGATAGTCATACCTGTGCTGTCCTAGAAGTGTTCCATGACATTACCAAAATTATCATCATGGAAGTGTCCACTTCCATGATGATAAATCGCACGTCACGGAACTGCTTTCGTCAAGGGTGACTGACACGTGGCATCCACCGTAATGGAACGCCGTTAAGCTATCGGGTCCGGTTTTGGATCCGATAGCCCGTTAACAGCCCTGACCAATGGGAAATTTCCACGTGTAAAATTCTGATTCGCCAAAGGGAACACCTGTCAGCTCGTCAGTGGGCCATATGTCGCCCGTCCATTGGAGGAGACATGCCTATGGTACGTTGACACGTGGCTGGGCCCAACAGAGGCCCATATAGGTTAAAAAGGCCGGCCCAGTCAAAGGCCCGTAGAACTTAATCAGGTACTAGTGGGCCAGCCCAATAACGGCCTGCTTAATAAAGGCCCATTTACAGCCCGAAACCAGATCTGGCCCATTAATTGTTTGCCGAATATTTGGGCCCAATTACGGCCCGAAGCCAGATCTGGCCCGTTAATTGTTCACCCAATATTTGGGCCCATTTGCGGCCCGAAGCCAGATATGGCCCGTTAATTGTCCGCTGAATATTCGAGCCCAACTACAGCCCAGTGACTTTCGGCCTGTTAGAGGCCTGATGTAGACATGGGCCAATTTCAGCCCGGTGTGACTTTCGGCCTGGGAATGGCCCGTGCTGCCATGGGCCATATATGGTCCGACGGGACATCGGGCCCACTAACGGCCCATGCTAAAGGTGGCAACAGTTAAGCCCAACGTGACTTTGGGCCTGTTAAAGGCCTGTCGCGTAATTCGGCCCGTTGATGCCTGTACTAAGCTTTTGGCCTCTTAAAGGCCCATAATATCAGTGGGCCAACTAAGGCCCGAGATATGTTTCGGTCTAGTAACGGCCCGTGGGCTAACTGGGCCCATAACGGCCCGATCTACATTTCGGCCTGCTGAAGGCCCGTCGACGACTAGTGAATGTTGAGGCCCAATATGCATTTTTGCCTGCTAAAGGCCCATGGTTTCATCTCGGCCGTAACAGGCCAGTACAATATTCAGCCTGTTAATAGCCCAACGCTACCTGGGCCGAACTAAGCGCTGGGTCGACAAAAGGCCCAACTAAAATATAGGCCGGTGTAAGTTTGGGCCTGGTGCAATGTGTGAAGGCCCCAATCATTCGGGCCCAATAAAGATGTAGGCCGGCCCAATTGTGGCCCGCTGAAAACCTGGCCCGTTATTGAAAGTTTCGGCTCGGTCGACTACATCTGATTTTTTTTCAGATAGCGAATGATGGCAGTAACTAGTAGGAATTAAGAACAAACCTACTCTACACAATAAAGAAATTACGACATAGTAACTAAGAATAAACCTACACTATACAATAAAGGATTTAAGGTATATTACATCCACTGGGCATCGAAGTTCGCCACCAGTGATCATAAAGCGCAACGAAGAAGCAGATTACAAAAACTGGGCACCATTGCAGCGTAACAAAATAATTCTAAATCGAGACCACTTCCAAGACAGTTCAAGAAAGGTTAGCCTTGCGGGGGAACTGCTGCGCAAGCTACTGAGCAAGGCTGTGAGGCCGGCCTAGCATGTCGGTCATAGCTTCCAGGTGTAGCTGTTTAGCGATGAGGTTCTCATTGGTGTTCTCCGCAATCTTTCTTAGAGATAGGACTTCAAGTCGAAGTTGAGTTGCAGAATGCCTTTCTGCTAGAACTTGGGACTGAAGAAGTCGAACTGATTTAGACAACGAATTATGTGAGCTTGTTTGACTATTAGTCTCACGTAACTTGAACACTGCATCAAGACAAGACTTTGGGGTTGTCTCTCTATCTTCAAGATGTTTTGCCTTCTTT
Organism: Triticum timopheevii; assembly: GCA_963921465.1. Lineage (NCBI taxonomy): Eukaryota > Viridiplantae > Streptophyta > Magnoliopsida > Poales > Poaceae > Triticum > Triticum timopheevii. Next base: position 503,629,741 of record OY997272.1, read on the forward strand.
GTTGCAATATATGTTGGGTTTGTCTCACAGCCTTCAGTAGACTTGTGCATGCCATCAGGCATATCACCCTGAAACAAAGCAGAGAGATGACAGGTTTTGCACGTGTATAAACAAAGATGATAACTGTTCTGTCAATTTTATCCAATTTCAAATTAGAAAATAAAGAGTAAGTTCAAAATATCAATAGCATAATTTGGCATTGTTCATAATGCGGGGAGCTTCACCACACTACTGGATTACCATGTCAACATAACAAGCATAGATGAAGGGCAAAGAAAATCATTGTATCTATTTTGGATAATGTGCATGGCATGTTGTTCATATCATCAGCCACATCAGTAAGATAAAACAGGAGATGACAAGGTGCAAACGTGGACTGCTTCACCACACACTAGATTATAGATCCACAAAACCAAGCATACATATAGGGAGTATTAAGTAATGTGCATAGTATGAATAAGAAATTTCGTTTTACAAGTAAAACTTAGAACTTAGGTTCTTACGAACATGCATTTTGGTAGAAACAGCAAACTAAATAGCAGTAAATGATAGGGAGTATGAGAAAATTAAACAGCAGTTGAGGATAAAGGCTTTAGAAGGACTGACTTACATTAACAGTTAACACCGGCTTTATAATGCCCTTCTCCATGTCAAGGGAAGGATAACTCAAGAATTTCAGCACAGGATCTTCTTCATAAGCATTGCCTGTACTCTACATTTTGTAGAGAGCAATTATAGATATGATAATACTGGAAGGGATAGAGGATAATGAAGATAAGATGCAGATTGATGCTACATAATCAACTACCAATCCCTGGAAGTACAAGCGTTACAGGACAAAATGTACTGACAAGAGCAATGGTCTACACTTCTGCACTAGCATTGTTTGTGTATTCTACTTGTTGGTAAGATTAAATATAGATCTGATCTTTTTTAGTAAATGGTGGGCGAGGGAGATAAGATGCAGAATGCTACAAAATGAACCAATCCCTCTTCCCATAATACAAGAGTGTTTTGAACATTGGTGTACTGTAAAAAATGTTCTTATATTATGGGACGGATGGAGTAGCTGTTAATGTAAGTACAGTGATGGACCACGTTCAGTCCTTACAAGAGGACTGCAGAGCTAAACCTCTTCAAAAGCATTGGGTTGATTCTAAATTTGTGTAAGAGTCCATACGGATCTTATAATGTCCACCAAATGGGCGATTACGAGGCTAACATGTGCAGTGATGCTACATAATCAAACAGCTATGAAAGTAAGTATGGTCATACAGGGCAAGAGGTACTCACGAGAGCAATGCAGTGTGCAGTATAGTTGCGAGATTCTGTGGTCCCTTGAGAACGAATGTTCTTCTGCTAACAGTTTTCGTACAAGTGAGACATTAAGGCAAATGGAGAAATGTAGTTCAAATTGTGATGTGATATCATAGACAGTACCTTACGCTGCAACCGAGACCAATGTGTAACAAGATTATTCCAGTCACCGTCGGATAAATGTAGCACCGGAGACTTTACAGAAATTTTGTTCAGAGGCTTGCCATCGAAGTGCGCTTGCCTCAGGTAGGAACGATACTTCATCAACGAATGCTTGAAAAGCGCAACCAACTCTTGCTTGTCATCACAATCCAGTTTGCTCCTCGCCTATTTAAAACAATGAAATCTCGTGTCTTCTGTCAGCAGATACATATGCAGTAATGACCATGAATAACATTAGTACATTACTTACGCGTAAGTTGCGGAGGAAGACTGGATTGTTCTGTGTCTGCGGTATAATCTTTCCATGAAGGAAAGATGCGCACACAGTTCCTGACAACAACATAAGCTTCGTCTTCTAAACTGGGAAGAAATGGAACAGGTGTCCTATTTGCTGCAATTGGGGCTCTCTGTGGTTCGAAAAGGGATTTGGCAACTGGATTTGGTGTACTCTTTGCTGGAATGGGGGTTTTGCGTCGTACAGCTGGTGCTATGTCAACTGGCATAATCATACTTTTTGCTGCAGTTGGGGTCTACTGAGTTGGGGCATCAGAAATGACTAGTGTAGTAGGGCTAGAGTCTGCTAGAGTTGGAGTATTTTGTGGGTCAGGTGATATTGCAACTACACCTAATGGGCTATTTAATTTATCAGGTGCCACTACCTTTTACAAATACTTTGCTTGTGCTCCTCCACGATCAGCAATCGCCCTCTTCCTTTTGAACGTCTGATACACAAGAACATCATTTGAATGGATAAATATGGTATGATAACAGATGGAATATGTACTGAAAATGGATAGGCAGGGCGTATTCACATACATGATGTGTAAACTAAGCTAATGGCAGTTCAACAAAGTAGAAGCAATGCAAAGCATCAGTTGCAAGATATGTGCGAGCAATGTAACCTTGGAAAGTTAGAGCAAGTACCTTGATGGGTGAATAAGATAGGGAATCTTCCTCTGACTCCTCCACTAGGGAGCTACATTGACTTAAGTCTCCCTCTAGCTCAGAATCACTGTTAGGATCATATTCTGAGCATGAATCTGTAGGTGGAGAGCGTTTGCATTGCATTGCATCCAGACTTGATTTCAGTCCCTTAATGCCAAGTTTGACAGCCATGGCATTGTTCTGCTTTATTCTTTTCATGCGCGCAAGTTCATAATCATTTTGATGCTGTTCAGAATCTGAGATTCATGAAAACATAAAAAGTAGTCAGATTATCTATGGAATGCATTGCGGATTCAACTCAGAGAGTGTCTCCCTATAAACCCATGCATATGAAAAGTTCACCTCCCCAACCGTGCTGACTAGACCACACATAGAAATACAACCCCCTTATGTCTCTATAACAGGCAGGCACCCATTTCAAAACTGAAGTACGAACACTAGAATCATATGAAATTCGTATTTGAACAAATAAACTAAGCAATTATGAGTGGCGTAATGTTTAGCTTCAAGGGTGGAGTGTTGGTAGTGCGACACAAAGCAAGTAGGCAGATTGTATTCCATGTAAAAGATCGAAACCTATGTAAAAGCTGGAAATGACACTTTCTTTCTATACAATGTAGTGTTCGTTACCCACACATGATGGAAGAGATCACATACAGAAATACTATTCACTCAGGTCTACGGTTCCAGTATTTAGAAACAGGGTGGTCCACCCTAAAAGAATATTGACAACAAATATGACAAGGCAAGCATAGATGTAGTGAATCAATCATTTACTTGTGAGCTTATTAGGACAAGTATGCAGAATTGTAACTGTAGTAAGAGATCGTCCAAAATCTGAATGAAGAAGTTTGTCTAGCACTTATTGTTTGCAACTAATCGACGTGAATAATTGGATATTATATCGAATGAGTAAGAAAGACAAGTAAAATTGTCAACAAACCTGGCTTGCAGTAGTAATCTGGGTCAATGTCACTATGACCAACAATCCAAAATGACTAGTTTCTGTTCCGAGGGCCGGAATTTTGAAAACCTTGTGAACTTTAGAGGTACTAAAGATTACCGAAATACATCTGAACCATTAAGTGTAGGTAGCACTGAGCACACAACAAACCCTAATGACAGTCCTGCCTAATGAGTAATGAATCAATTAGAAAATGGGTGATGAGGAGTGGCTGCTGAGTGTTGAGGACGTATCTCAGAATAAATCGGGTTGGCTTGGTGGGTGCTGCACGCCTGAGACCTGAATGGACTGGGAAGGTAGGCACGGCGGCGCGCCCGGGCAGCGGTGGCGCTGTTGGGTGAGCGGCTCCTGGCCTCCTGTTAGTCCGGCGTCTCCTCCTAGAGTTATGCCGTCCGGGGACGGCAAGTCGCCGGCGATGCAGGCGACTGGGGGCGAGTAGAGACCGGAAGCGCACAGCAGAACAGAGGGGAATCAGGGCCTGGGACGACCCAAAATCCCAGGGTGGGCCGGCCCACCGTGGGCACCCTGTAGAGATACACACCCGAGCGGCGAACATGCATTTTCGAAACTAATTTAGGAACATTTAGTTGACTAATTAAACAACTCTGTTTTAATAATATCAGATTCGTATTTGAACATCGAAGCTTGTTTAGCTTGATGCGTGGAGCAGTGTTATTATGACATGAAGCACGTGTTCTAATCGTTTAGTGATCATAAAGGGGGAAACTCTAAGCATATTTTTTTGGAAAAGAGGATTTTCCCTCCGATTTCTATTAAAGAAACCACCATGGAACCAACATGATCAATTAAACCCTAAGCAAAACCGTATTATGGCTGTGCCATGGCAGATTTTAAGCTGCAAACCGGATAAATGATATTTGGCATCCATTGTTTGCTTCGAACTAAGAACCAAGTTAACATCTATTTTCTGGTTGAGATGAAAAAGTTGAGGAGATATGAAGTATCACCTCTCTTGCGGCGTCGTGTAGGCATCGGGGGTGCGATGGCTGTCGGTGGCGTTGAAGCAGATCTGCGACGGTAGACGGGTGCATCAGGGGATAAGTCCCGTTGCGGTGGAAGAGAAGGTCGTGTGAGCGGCCCCGACAAAGAGGACGATGGCGCCGATGAAGCGAGAGGACGTGATGCAAGGCTATTGGTCCATCGTCGTGGATGAGAAACGTCCATCTCTAGCAGTGGACGACACGGTCTTGGTAGGCGCTCCGGCATGGTGGAGGACGGTGGCAATGGATGTGGTGGAGGACGGCGGCGATGGATGGGGTGGCGGACAGAGGCTGGTGTGGGGATGGGGTGTTCTAGCGCGGACGGTGTATGAATGGGAAAATGGAGGGAGAGGTACGGGGAACCATGTTTTTGGGACGCACCTGTCTGAAATATGGGAAAGTTACGAACTTAGCCCCCGTTTAAAATTTGGACGTCTCATCGGTTGGGGATAGGACGGTAATCTCGCATGTCGCCAATATTTGCCCAGAGAGATTTCGGGCGAGGAGAGGGTGGTTGGCGCCCATGGTTGGCGCCCATGGTGTATGAACAGGGCTGATAGGTAGGGAGGTTGTGTCACGTCTGAGTGAAGTTACAAACCTGCCCCTATTGAAAATATTTGCCTACATCGATTTCGGCCGAGTAGAGTTTGTTTTGCCGCCCACCGTGTATGAATGGGGAATGGAGGGAGAAACAGAGGTCTTTCGGACGAGCTTGAATTAAATGTGTTTTGCCGCCCATGTTTGACGCCCACCGTGTCGGAATGGGCTCAGAGGCGGTCGTGTCACGTCTAATTGAAGTTACTAACCTACCCCTATTAAGAGCAGTGGAAATCAGGCCGATGGATTGTCCGCGTAATGGGTAGACAGTAATTTCCATCTCCCAAATACTTGGCTTCGGGCAGCCAACGTGGGAGTGGACATTTTGTAGCTTCTTTCGAATTTTGGGACAATAAGCATCCACGTTTACCCTGGCAACTAAATTCGAATCCATTTTGTATTCGTATATGAATCTTTATAAATCGTTCTATGTGTTTTTTATATATCTTCAAAAGGACGACAAAGCTGTATTCCACTGTCATATATGAATATGGTTTACAAATGCTGATACTCAAATTCAGAAACTAGTATCCAGTTTAAGGTGAATTCGAATATTTGGAACACTTCATGTCCAACTCAAATGTCACACGCAGCATAATGTGTACTCCCATTAAGATATGTAAACAAGTGATGTATCAAGATTCAAATACCGAGTCAATCAACCAAGAATGTACAGAACTAACAGACATATAAACACTTATAGAGTATATGGATCAATAATATCAACTAACATACATAAGCCAGGCCGCTGTACTTTTTTTTGGCTACAACAACATCTTTTTTTAGCCAGCATCTCGGCCCTTTCTGATGCGTGCCACTTATGGTCCATCTATACTACTACTATTGCTGAATGCACATTCAGCCTGATTGGCATATTTGTAGGTCTGGCACAGCAATCCAAATGAAATGTCTCCGAGTCTTATCAATTAATACAGACTTGTGCTCAAATAAAATTACAAACCAAAAAACAAAAAAAAATATTACATGATCTCTAAAACAAATGGTTTGATTGATTACATGAACAGACAACACAAAGGTTATTCAACTATGGAAAGAACATTTCACCTATGATTTACCAAGTATGAATTTAATTTCCTTTTTTCCTTCAGGACCTTAACAATCTGGTCAGTCTCAGCTTGCTTCGTTTTGAAATCCACCAAATATTTAATGGTTGTCTTGAGTACGGCTTGTGATTGTGCTGTTTGCTTCCTCAACATCTCAACTTCATCTCTAAGTGCAGAAGCAGAATATCTTTCTACCACTAGTTTAGCCTCTGGAGCATCAGCAGTTGGCAATTCATAATGCACGATTGGGCCGGTGCCACTGCTATGGGATGATGCAACGTCCATGGGGACCTTGCTCTTTGATCTTGGGCTAACCTGTTTTGCCATTAAAGTTCCGATTGGATTCAGAAAAGTTGAAGTTAGCAAAACATCTCAACTGGGAGTTATAACAGCAAACCAGTTAAACAAACAAGGAATTAAAGAATTTCAATTGGATGCTGAAAAGTACTCCCTCCATCCCATAATGTAAGACGTTTTTTAACACTATGCTAGTGTCAAAAAACGTCCTATATTATGGGACGGAGGGAGTAGTTATTAACATCATTGTAACCCGTTGTTGCAGCAGCAAAGCAGTTAAACAAACAAGTAGATATTTAAGTTAAGGCAAACAGGTAATTCTTAACAGTAAGTATCAAATACATAGATAGGCACAGTCTACAATATGATTAATAGTCTATGCCATTATGTAATCAGTAGCAAGCTAAATTAAGCCAAGCAACGTAATTGAACAATTTTGCAATAAGTGGCTAACTAAAATTCCGAGAAGCAGGTAACTAAACTTACGCTAGTTCTTTGTACAGGCACACTGCAGCTTCTTTTTCGCTTACAAGGTTGTACAAAGGAGTCCATGGCATTAATTGCTTGGATACGCAGTCCCAATACTTCTTTCTTCCCACACTGCATGGGTAAGTCGAATGGTTAATCTGGTAAGATGGTGCGTCCTTGATATGTTATATGAGGATGTGTAGTCAGACTAGTTGTAGCCAAACACATCACACTGGCTTTTACTGTATATTTCATGCGATTACTTTTGGCATATCGAGATCTAAGCAATCTACAATAGGATGAAAAGACTGGCATCCTTCACATTATTGGCGAACTCAGTTCATAGAAACAAGCAATTCAACCATTCTGTGGGTAAATCAAAAGCGCCACTGGAATATTTTTCACTATCCAATCATACACGCAAAAAGGGGCGACACCACCATAGGGGCTGCTATGGGCAGCCGCCTCAGGTGGCTGGAAAGTGTGCACCTAGTTTGAGTCGTCCAGGTTGGCCCATGCTAGTTTTGTTTGTCCCAACGCACGAGCAGGCAATGTAAAAAATGAAGAAAAATGTTTCAATTTGGATGGGCCAATAACATAAGTGCAAGGCAAGCCCTATAGCAGGCTCGCGGCCCAAACGAGCGCCTCCCATATCGATCGACAGCAGGAAAAATCCCAATTCATTCGCTCCAGCCTCCAGTCTGGTTCGCTCCTAACGTAGCTACCGTTGGACAGACCAACACAGCACTTCCTCGTGCCCTCGTTGGAGGGCGGTCGCCGGGCTTGAAGCGAACGGAAGGACAAGAAGATGAAGATCCAACCCTAGGTGTAGCCTGCGTGGGAGGCAGTGGCGACAGCACGGGCATGGCATCGAGCTTGCGCAAACGGACAGTCGAGCTTGCAAGAGTAGCATGCGCAACGATCAGGTACATCACATCCCTGATTATATCTAATTCAACTCTTCAATTTCTGGCCAATAGTTAAACCTGACGGTGTTGTAAAACTGCTTTTATGTAGGGAATCTATGAGAAAATGAAACCAATTTCTACTTATTTTATAACTCCCCCAATCAATACTAAATTGACTGAATCTGATGTATCTAATTAAATTTCCAGTGCAAACATACAAGCTCATGTTGTTCTTGAGCCTGAAGTGTCTAATGAACAGACTGCTAATGAAGGATTTGATGCAAACATTTTACATGCTCCTGGTGATGAATATATAGTGTCTAATGAGGGATCTAATGCAAGCATTTTGCAAGCTCATTGAAGGATTTAGTGTCTAATGATGATCTACTATGTTGAGAGAGACAGATATTTGCAGGCATTGATGACAAGCAAATTATAGTGCATTTTCATAGCTTTAGGGAACATCGAGGCCATCTACCAGAAAGTCCCCGTATCATGACAACATAGCATAAATACTTTTCTAATCTGTTGTTTGAAACTATTGGCATACTTGTGCAGGATAGATATATTGATATGCAGTTTGTGCACTGGTTATACGTGCAATTACACTTCGATATTTTCAGCCAGAGAACGAATAATTCAGGCAGGTACAGACAATGTTTGTAGTCCTTGTCCACCATGTTGCATTTTGTGTTTTTTGGTGCTTGCATCATTTAGTGTTTATAATCTGAACTACTTTGGATCATTAGCTGGTTTTTAAAGTGCATGTAGCTTCATATTTCTCAAGTTATGTTGATTTCCGGAGTGCAAGTGCCTTCATATTTTTTAAGTTAAATGTTCGCCCCTGGTATCTTGAATTCGTGGATCAGACACTACACACAAATCATACACGAATGCCAGTACGAATTAAATGAAATGCAGGGACTTACGCTAGCTCGTTGTACAGGCTCGCTACAGCTCTGCTTGCGCTTGGGATGTTCCATGTACAAGTCCATGTTACCACTTGCTTGGATGTGCAGGCCTTGTGCTCCTTGCATCCCCCTCTACATTTTTGACATGGCGAATGGTTGATCAAATAAGAGGATCAACCTTGATGTTGTACCGGAGGACAGATACTTACAAGGTTATACGGGTGTGCAGGATGTGTACCAGATCTCGTAGCCCCGTCATGCTTTGCTAAAAAATGGATTTGCTTGTTTCAGATGATATCTCCAGAAGAAATAAGAGTTAAAGTCATAGTTGCATAGGCGTGTAAGCTAAGAGAGCAGTGAAAGGATATCAAAACATCGTCGGAACAGTGTACAAGGGAGTGATGTGTGGATACCTAGTTCGGGCCGGCATTTGGGCATGCTCGCCTAGCTAGAGTGCGGGTCACTTCAGAGCCGTTGAGGGTGATGCACTGGCGTTGGCTGGCCGCGCACGGATGCATATCTTGAGTGGCAGCGGAGCGCTATGATGCGGTGGACGAGACCGTTGGTGAAGCCCCAACGACCTCGGGGGGCGGAGGTGTGATGATGTGCTCGGTGAAGTAGCCCCGGTGAATTGGGAGACGACATCGGTGAAGCGCACCTGATGCGGTGGAACTCGGAATCTGTGAGGCATGTCGGTTGCGGTGGCCGACGTTGTCGGTGGACCACCCGGTGCGGCGGACGAGGGCATAGATGAGGTAGCTCCGGTGCGGTGGTGAAGCGCGACCGTCGTCTTCGTCGTCGTTGTCCGGCACAGAGGTGGGGAACGGTGGGGAAAGACACGAGACGAGGGGCGATTCGAGGGATGGCGGCGAATTAGGGATTTGAGCAATCTGGGCGCGGAAGGGGACGGTGGAGAAGAGAGATTTTGCAGGGCTGGAATTGGGGCCGCCAGATATTTCAATCTGGAACGTGGAAGCGCGAACTTATATTGTCGTCGTCCTTTTTTGGGGGGGAGGGGGGTGGGTGGCTGGGTGCTACGCGTACGTCCGACACACGCGACCACCCCGACAGGACTACGCTTCTGTGCCTTAAGGCACCTGCCTTTGTGTCCATGACATGTGGGCCCAACAGGTGGCTGGCCCACATGTCAGTCACCCAAGGGCTGTTGCCTTTAGGGCACCAAATCAGCGTCCACCCCGACACGACCCTGGTCTGCCTGGTGCGCCTACATTTGAGAATGCGAACGAATCTTCTTTCATTTGCAAACGAATCTGTATGTATTACCATGCCCGTGTTTTCCTTGCAATAATTAGTCATTCGAAACGAGATACTCCATCTGTTCACTTTTGTAAGTCGTTTCACACAACTTAAAATGAACTGTTTTCACATTGTCTGAAATGTCTTCAAGGTCTTATAAAAGTGAACATAGGGAGTACTATAAATTAATTAATGAGGAGTTATTTGAAAAAAAATCGAAACGGTACCCACGCTAACGTGGATTAGAGTGTGTCACATAATTAGTTATTTGAATTCGAGTGTGTGTCACGTAGTTAGTTATTTGAATTAGAGTGTGTGTTACGTAGCGATCTCCAATTCTAACGTGGATTTTGCATTTCACTGTATCCATGCTAGTTTTTTAATACAAATTCATATGTATATGATGAACACCATGGTAGTGAGCAAACTTTTGGATGGATTCAAACATATGACCTACAAAATAGCACAACAAATTGAGCCAATGTCAACTTTTCGAAACTTAGTATGGAATGAATTTGAAATAATTACCCGTATGCCTGGTCCTCGGTTCAAATCGTACAATGTACACCGAATTGAAACATCAATATTAAGTCTCGTACTATGTACATTCAAATGTTGTTTTAGTCCCCCCTCCCCCCCCCCCCCCGCGCACAAACGCTACATACTTCCTGTATCGGTCAATCTACCTCTCCTAACCACCTTAGCAAGCTATCGGTTTCCAACACACGTTCATTCTTTCTCTCCATGTTTCGATCTCTAAGTCTCTCAACTACACAACCCCTTTTTCCACTCCTGTTACCAAATGTATTTACCTCACACACCCGCCATTGCACCCCATGCCGAGCTCTCTCTCTCTCTCCCCCCTCTCCCTCTCACCCTCTCGCGCTAAATACATGCATTGCCTATCTAGCCCCCCCCCCCCCGACCTCTCGTGCGCACGAACGCACATTGTATATCTAGGTCACTCCCTCGAGACTGTCTCACTCTTTCTTCCGCACGGCGGGCCACACTCTCTCAATCTCGCTCTCTTTATCTGAGTCTCGTTTAACCTCGTTTTCTTCCACACATAAATGATATATCTCCCTGTTCGGGCCTCGATCGACACACTCTATACTCTCTCACGCAAATTGTCTATCTAGGTCAGTCCATCCAAGCCGCCGCCACTATTTCGACCTCATGGTGGGCCACGCTCACTCAATCTCTCTCTCTCTCTCTCTGTCTCTCTCTCTCTCTCTCTCTCTCTCTCTCTCTCTGTGTGTGTGTGTGTGTGTCTCGATTTACCTCGCTCTTTCTCGGACAAAAACGATATATCACCATGTTTGAGCCCAATTCGACCTATTCACATTGTATACTCTCTCACGCACATCGTCTATCTAGGTCACTCTCTCCAACCCGTCTCACTCTTTCGATCGCACGGCGACCCTATGTGATCGGTTGACCTTGCTTCCTCCCACGCACAAAATATATCTACACGTCTGTGACTGGATCATCTCTCAAGCTCTATCTTACAGCCCTCACCCTTACCAAAAGCTCAATCAGACAATATCTCTCTGGAGCATATATATATATATATATATATATATATATATATATATATATATATATATATATATATATATATATATATTTGTTCAATGAATGTCGGACCACACTCACTTTGTCTCTCTATCTATATGTCTCTCGATTGACCTCGCTTTCTCATACCATATCTTCCACGCATTGAAGCTACTACCTCTCCATCCCTCGCAAAGCCGGAGTTATTTACATTGTGAGGGGCACTCCAACCTTGGATTAATTTGTGTAGGCATTTATTCCGGTCGGTTTAGATTATATTTTCGTAGCATTCCGCCCACAACTACTCCAAATGCCGTTGCAACCCACGCAACTCCCCTAGTTGATTTCCCTCTAGCTCAGTCATCGCTCTCTCGCACGTCCTTTCTCACCTTCAACGTTGCACCATGGTATTATTGAAAAAACTATGTTGTTCTCTTTAATTATTATAAATAAGCTACAAAACTACACACCGATAGTCCACTTGGAATGGAACAAATTTCGACCCACAAATTAAAGTGCTACAAACTACACACCAAGGGGCCCACATGTCATGAAACAAATTTGGACCCATATACAAATTAAAAAATAAAGGACGAGGATCAAACATGCGAACGGGCCTTCAAGCCGCACGTCAAGAGGCAACATACGTAGAATAGCAATGTTTGTTGTACCCCCTTTGTTCACATAATGTTTTTATATTACCACAGCCTAATTAATGGATAACATGTAATATTATTTTTAGTACTATTCGCCTTCACTTACTGGTGGGTTGCATGTGTGCTCTCTCTCTCCACCCCTTCTATGTTTAGACGCACGAGCAAATAGGAAGAACTCGTGGGCGATGTTGCCGTTGACCATATCTGGACGCGTTCACAACTCACAAGTCACGGCACCAGTTTCACGTACTAGCTGTTGGGGAACGTAGCAGAAATTCAAAATTTTCCTACGTGTCACCAAGATCTATCTATGGAGAAACCAGCAACAAGGGGAAGGAGAGTGCATCTACATACCCTTGTAGATCGCTAAGCGGAAGCGTTCAAGAGAACGGGGTTGAAGGAGTCGTACTCGTCGTGATCCAAATCACCGGAGATCCTAGTGCCGAACGGACGGCACCTCCGTGTTCAACACACGTACAACCCGGTGACGTCTCCCATGCCTTGATCCAACAAGGAGAGAGGGAGAGGTTGAGGAAGACTCCATCCAGCAGCAACACAACGGCGTGGTTGTGATGGAGGAGCGTGGTGATCCAGCAGGGCTTCGCCAAGCACCGCGGGAGAGGAGGAGGACTTGGGAGAGGGGGAGGGCTGCGCCAGAACTTTGGTAAAGCTCCCATGCGCCTCCCCACTATATATAGGGGTGGAGGGGGCTGGTTTCTTGCCCTCCAAGTCCATTGGGGCGTTGGCAAAGGTGGGAGGAAAGAAATCCCATCATATCCTTCCCCACCGATTGTTATCCCCCCTTTTTAGGGATCTTGATCTTATCCCTTCGGGATATAATCTTATTCCTTCTAAGGGGGGATCTTGGTGCGCCTTGACCAGGGGTTTGGGGCCTTGCCCCCACTACCCACGTTCATGTGGGTCCCCCCATGCAGGTGGGCCCCACTCCAGAACCTTCTAGAACCTTCCCGGTACAATACCGAAAAATCCAGAACATTTTTCGGTGGCCAAAATAGGACTTCCCATATATAAATCTTTACCTTCGGACCATTCCGAAACTCCTCGTGACGTCTGGGATCTCATCCGGGACTTCGAACAACATTCGGTAACCACATACAAACTTCCTTTATAACCCTAGCGTCATCGAACCTTAAGTGTGTAGACCCTACGGGTTCGGGAGACACGTAGACATGACCGAGACAACTCTCCGGCCAATAACCAACAGCGGGATCTGGATACCCATGTTGGCTCCCACATGTTCCACGATGATCTCATCGGATGAACCACGATGTCGAGGATTCAATCAATCCCGTATTCAATTCCCTTTGTCTAACGGTATTGTACTTGCCTGAGATTCGATCGTCGGTATACCGATACCTTGTTCAATCTCGTTATCGGCAAGTCTCTTTACTCGTTCTGTAAAACATCATCCCGCGATCAACTCTTTGATCACATTGTGCACATTATGATGATGTCCTACCGAGTGGGCCCAGAGATACCTCTCCGTCGCACGGAGTGACAAATCCCAGTCTCGATTCATGCCAACCCAACAGACACTTTCGGAGATACCTGTAGTGCACCTTTATAGCCACCCAGTTACATTCTGACGTTTGGTACACCCAAAGCATTCCTACGGTATTCGGGAGTTGCACAATCTCATGGTCTAAGGAAAAGATACTTGACATTAGAAAAGCTTTAGCATACGAACTACACGATCTCTGTGCTAGGCTTAGGATTGGGTCTTGTCCATCACATCATTCTCCTAATGATGTGATCCCGTTATCAACGACATCCAATGTCCATGGTCAGGAAACCGTAACCATCTATTGATCAACGAGCTAGTCAACTAGAGGCTTACTAGGGACATGGTGTTGTCTATGTACCCACACATGTATCTGAGTTTCCTATCAATACAATTATAGCATGGATAATAAAAGATTATCATGAACAAGGAAATATAATAATAACTAATTTATTATTGCCTCTAGGGCATATTTCCAACAGTCTCCCACTTGCACTAGAGTCAATAATCTAGTTCACATCACCATGTGATTAACACTGACATGTCACATCGTCATGTGACCAACATCCAAAGAGTTTACTAGTGTCACTAAACTAGTTCACATCACCATGTGATTAAGACTCAATGAGTTCTGGGGTTTGATCATGTTTTCCTTGTGAGAAAGGTTTTAGTCAACGGGTCTGCAATATTCAGATCCGTATGTACTTCGCAATTCTCTATGTCATATTGTAAATGCTACTTCCACGCTCCACTTGGAGCTATTCCAAATGGTTGCTCCACTATACATATCCGGTTTGCTACTCAGAGTCATTCGGATAGGTGTTAAATCTTGCATCATTGTAACCCTTTACGCCGAACTCTTTATCACCTCCATAATTGAGAAACAATTCCTTATTCCTCTAAGGATAATTTTGTCCGCTATCTGGTGATCCACTCCTAGATCACCTTTGTACCCTCTTGCCAGACATGTGGCAAGGCACACATCAGGTGCGGTACTTAGCATAGCATATTGTAGAGCCTACGTCTAAAGCATAGGGGACGACCTTCGTCCTTTCTCTCTTTTCTGCCGTGGTCGAGCTTTAAGTCTTAACTTCGTACCTTACAACTCAGGCAAGAACTCCTTCTTTGACTGATCCATCTTGAACACTTTCAAGATCATGTCAAGGTACGTGTTCATTTGAAAGCATTATTAAGCATTTTGATCTATCCTTATAGATCTTGATGCTCAATGTCCAAGTAGCTTAATCCAGGTTTTCTATTGAAAAACATCTTTCAAATAACCCTATATGCTTTCCAAAAATTCTACATCATTTCTGATCATCAATATGTCAACAACATATACTCATCAGAAATTCTATAGTGCTCCCACTCACTTCTTTGGAAATACAAGTTTCTCATAAACTTTGTATAAACCTAAAATCTTTGATCATCTTATCAAAGTGCATATTCCGACTCCGAGATGCTTACACCAGTCCATGGAAGGATCGCTGGAGCTAGCATACCTTTTAACATCATTAGGATTGACAAAAGCTTTCTGATTGTATCACATACAACCTTTCCTTACAAAATCTGGCAAGGAAACTCGTTTGGACATCCATTTGCCAGATTTCATAAATGCAGCTTATGCTAACATGATTCCGACGGACTTAAGCATCGCTACAGATGAGAAAATCTCATCGTAGTCAACTCCTTGAACTTGTGAAAAACTCTTCGCCGCAAGTCAAGCTTCATAGATGGTGACATTACCGTCCACGTCCATCTTCTTCTTAAAGATCCATTTATCTCAATGGCTTGCCGATCATCGGGCAAGTCCACCAAAGTCAATGCTTTGTTCTGATACATGGATCCTATCTCGGATTTTATAGCTTCTAACCATTTGTTGGAATATGGGCCCACCATCGCTTCCCCATAGCTCGTAGGTTCATTGTTGTCTAGCAACATGACCTTCAAGACAGGATTACTATACTACTCTGAAGTAGTACGCATCCTTGTCACCCTACGAGGTACGGTAGTGACTTGATCCGAAGTTTCATGCTCACTGTCATAAGCTTCTACTTCAATTGGTGTAGGTGCCACAGGAACAACTTCCTGTGCCCTGCTACACACACTTGTTGAAGTGACGGTTCAATAACCTCATCAAGTCTCCACCATCCTCCCACTCAACTTTTCGAGAGAAACTTTTCCTCGAGAAAGGACCCGTTTCTAGAAACAATCACTTTTGCTTCCGGATCTGAATTAGGAGGTATACCCAACTGTTTTGGGTGTCCTATGAAGATGCATTTTATCCGCTTTGGGTTCGAGCTTATCAACCTGAAACTTTTTCACATAAGCGTCACAGCCCCAAACTTTTAAGAAACGACAACTTAGGTTTCTCCAAACCATAGTTCAAACGGTGTCATCTCAACGGAATTACGTGGTGCCCTATTTTAAAGTGAATGTGGTTGTCTCTAATGCCCAACCAATGAACGATAGTGATAATTCGATAAGAGACACCATGGTACGCACCATATCCAATAGGGTGCAACTATGATGTTCGGACACACCATCACACTATGGTGTTCCAGGCGGTATTATTTGTGAAACAATTTCCACAATGTCTTAATTGCGTGCCAAAGCTCGTAACTCAGATACTCATCTCTATAGACATTTTATACTCTTGTCACAATGATCTTCAACTTCACTCTGAAATTACTTGAACTATTCAATAATTCAGACTTGTGTTTCATCAAGTAAATATACTCAGTATCTACTCAAATCATCCGTGAAGTAAGAACATAACGATATCCATTGCGTGCCTCGGCACTCATTAGACTACACACATCAAAATGTATTACTTCCAACAAGTTGCTTTCTTGTTCCATATTACTGAAACCGAGGCTTTTCAGTCATCTTGCCCATGTGGTATGATTTGCATGTCTCAAGTGATTCAAAATCAAGTGAGTCCAAACGGTCCATTTGCATGGAGTTTCTTCATGCATATACACCAATAGACATAGTTCGCATGTCTCAAACTTTTCACAAAACGAGTGAGTCCAAAGATCCATCAACATGGAGCTTCTTCATGCGTTTTATACCAATATGACTTACATGGCAGTGCCACAAGTAGGTGGTACTATCATTACTATCTTATATCTTTTGGCATGAACATGTGTATCACTACGATCGAGATTCAATAAACCATTCATTTTAGGTGCAAGACCATTGAAGGTATTATTCAAATAAACAGAGTAACCATTATTCTCCTTAAATGAATAACCGTATTGCGATAGACATAATCCAATCATGTCTATGCTCAACTCAAACACCAAATAACAATTATTTAGGTTTAACACCAATCTCGTTGGTAGAGGGAGCGTGCGATGCTTGATCACATCAAGCTTGGAAAAACTTCCAACACATATCGCCAGCTCACCTTTAGCTAGTCTCCGTTTATTCCATAGCTTTTATTTCGAGTTACTAACACTTAGCAACCAAACCAGTATCTAATACCCTGGTGCTACTAGGGGTACTAGTAAAGTACACATTAACATAATGTATATCCAATATACTTCTATCGACCTTGCCAGCCTTCTCATCTACCAAGTATCTAGGGTAATTCTGCTCCAGTGGCTGTTCCCCTTATTACAGAAGCACTTAGTCTCGGGTTTGGGTTCAACCTTGGGTTTCTTCACTAGAGCAGCAGCTGATTTGGCATTTCATGAAGTATCCCTTCTTGCCCTTGCCCCTTTTTGAAACTAGTGGTTTCACCAACCATCAACAATTGATGCTCCTTCTTGATTTCTACTTTCGCAGTGTCAAACATCGCGAATACCTCAAGGATCATCATAGCTATCCCTGATATGTTATAGTTCATCACGAAGCTCTAGCAGCTCGGTGTCAATGACTTTGGAGAAACATCACTATCTCATCTGGAAGATCAACTCCCACTTGATCCAAGTGATTGTTGCACTCAGACAATCTGAGCACAAGCTCAACGATTGAGCTTTTCTCCCTTAGTTTGCAGGCTAAGAAAAATGTCGAAGGTCTTATACCTCTTGACATGGGCACGAGCCTAAAATTGCAATTTCAGCCCTCGAAACATCTCATATGTTCCGCGATGTTTCGAAAACGTCTTTGGTGCCTCAACTCTAAACTGTTTAACTGAATTATCACGTAGTTATCAAAACGTGTATATCCGATGTTTGCAACATCCACAAACGACGTTTGGGGTTCAGCACACTGAGCGGTGCATTAAGGACATAAGCTTTCTACTGTCCGCATAATCACTACTATCAACTATCAACTATATTTTCTCTAGGAACATATGTAAACAGTGGAACTAAAACGCGAGCTTACGACATAATTTGCAAAGATCTTTTGACTATGTTCAGGTTAATTAAGTTCATCTTATGAACTCCCACTCAGATAGACATCCCTCTAGTCATCTAAGTGACTACATGATCCGAGTCAACTAGGCCGTGTCCGATCATCACGTGAGACGGACTAGTCATCATCGGTGAACATCTTCATGTTGATCGTATCTACCATACGACTCATGCTCGACCTTTCAGTCTCTTGTGTTCCGAGGCCATGTCTGTACATGCTAGGCTCGTCAAGTTAACCTAAGTGTTTCGCGTGTGTAAATCTGGCTTACACCCGTTGTATGTGAACGTAAGAATCTATCACACCCGATCATCACGTGGTGCTTCGAAACGACGAACTTTTGCAACGGTGCACAGTTAGGGGGAACACTTTCTTGAAATTTTAATGAGGGATCATCTTATTTACTACCGTCGTTCTAAGCAAATAAGATGCATAAACATGATAAACATCACATGCAATCAAATAGTGACATGATATGGCCAATATCACATTGCTCCTTTTGATCTCCATCTTCGAGGCTCCATGATCATCATCGTCAACGGCATGACACCATGATCTCCATCATCATGATCTCCATCATTGTGTCTCCATGAAGTTGTCTCGCCAACTTATTACTTCTACTACTATGGCTACCGGTTAGCAATAAAGTAAAGTAATTACATGGCGTTGTTCAATGACACGCAGGTCATACAATAAATAAAGACAACTCCTATGGCTCCTGCCGGTTGTCATACTCATCGACATGCAAGTCGTGATTCCTATTACAAGAACATGATCAATCTCATACATCCCATATCATTCATCACATTCTTCTTGTCCATATCACATCACATAGCATACCCTGCAAAAACAAGTTAGACGTCCTCTAATTGTTGTTTGCATGTTTTACGTGGCTGCTATGGGTTTCTAGCAAGAACGTTTCTTACCTACGCAAAACCACAACATGATATGCCAATTGCTATTTACCCTTCATAAGGACCCTTTTCATCGAATCCGTTCTGACTAAAGTGGGAGAGACTGGCACCCGCTAGCCACCTTATGCACCAAGTGCATGTCAGTCGGTGGAACCTGTCTCACGTAAGAGTACGTGTAAGGTCGGTCCGGGCCGCTTCATCCCACAATAACGTCGAAACAAGATTGGACTAGTAACGGTAAGCATATTGAACAAAATCAACGTCCACAACTACTTTGTGTTCTACTCGTGCAAAGAATCTACGCAATAGACCTAGCTCATGATGCCACTGATGGGGAACGTAGCAGAAATTCAAAATTTTCCTACGTGTCACCAAGATCTATCTATGAAGAAACCGGCAACGAGGGGAAGGAGATTGCATCTACATACCCTTGTAGATCGCTAAGCGGAAGCGTTCAAGAGAACGGGGTTGAAGGAGTCGTACTCGTCGTGATCCAAATCACCGGAGATCCTAGTGCCGAACGGATGGCACCTCCGCGTTCAACACACGTACAACCCGGTGACGTCTCCCATGCCTTGATCCAGCAAGGAGAGAGGGAGAGGTTGAGGAAGACTCCATCCAGCAGTAGCACAACGGCGTGGTGGTGATGGAGGAGCGTGGTGATCCAGCAGGGCTTCGCCAAGAACCGCGGGAGAGGAGGAGGACTTGGGAGAGGGGGAGGGCTGCGCCAGAACTTTGGTAAAGCTCCCATGCGCCTCCCCGCTATATATAGGGGTGGAGGGGGCTGGTTTCTTGCCCTCCAAGTCCATTGGGGCGTTGGCAAAGGTGGGAGGAAAGAAATCCCATCATTTCCTTCCCCACCGATTGTTATCTCCCCTTTTTAGGGATCTTGATCTTATCCCTTCGGGATATGATCTTATTCCTTCTAAGGGGGGATCTTGGTGCGCCTTGACCAGGGGTGTGGGGCCTTGCCCCCACTACCCACGTTCATGTGGGTCCCCCCATGCAGGTGGGCCCCACTCCGGAACCTTCTAGAACCTTCCCGGTACAATACCGAAAAATCCCGAACATTTTCCGGTGGCCAAAATAGGACTTCCCATATATAAATCTTTACTTCCGGACCATTCCGGAACTCCTCGTGATGTCTGGGATCTCATCTGGGACTCCGAACAACATTCAGTAACCACATACAAACTTCCTTTATAACCCTAGCGTCATCGAACCTTAAGTGTGTAGACCCTACGGGTTCGGGAGACACGTAGACATGACCGAGACAACTCTCCGGCCAATAACCAACAGCGGGATCTGGATACCCATGTTGGCTCCCACATGTTCCATGATTATCTCATCGGATGAACCACGATATCTAGGATTCAATCAATCCCGTATTCAATTCCCTTTGTCTAACGGTATTGTACTTGCCCGAGATTCGATCGTCGGTATACCGAAACATTATTCAATCTCGTTATCGGCAAGTCTCTTTACTCATTCCGTAACACATCATCCCGTGATCAACTCTTTGATCACAATGTGCACATTATGATGATGTCGTACCGAGTAGGCCCAGAGATACCTCTCCATCACACGGAGTGACAAATCCCAGTCTCGATTCGTGCCAACCCAACAGACACTTTCGGAGATACCTGTAGTGCACCTTTATAGCCACCCAGTTATGTTGTGACATTTGGTACACCCAAAGCATTCCTACGGTATCCGGGAGTTGCACAATCTCATGGTCTAAGGAAAAGATACTTGACATTAGAAAAGCTTTAGCATACGAACTACACGATCTCTGTGCTAGGCTTAGGATTGGGTCTTGTCCATCACATCATTCTCCTAATGATGTGATCCCGTTATCAACGACATCCAATGTCCATGGTCAGGAAACCGTAACCATCTATTGATCAACGAGCTAGTCAACTAGAGGCTTACTAGGGACATGGTGTTGTCTATGTACCCACACATGTATCTGAGTTTCCTATCAATACAATTATAGCATGGATAATAAAATATTATCATGAACAAGGAAATATAATAATAACTAATTTATTATTGCCTCTAGGGCATATTTCCAACACTAGCAGCACTAGTCAGTGTGTACGTGCAATGCACGTTAATTTGGAAGTATATTAAGTGCATGCGGATATTAACTACTAGGATATTATTTGCGTTTTGTCATGTGATTAGCACTATTTTTGGCATGAAATTAACTACACACTAAACGTGTTGAGCGCTCGACATTGAAGCAGTCTAGGTCGTTGGATGACAAGGAATACATGTGGCTTGATGACGTTTTATATTTAATTTGATATGGCTCTAGCAGAACATTCAATTGATCAAACCATACATTTCATTCAGTCTGACTCCAACTTTAAATTATACGACGATCGATATAAAATAAACGGAAATGATAAACGTTAGGATTTTAAGCATGGCAATCCGAAGGTTTTTCATGGCAAATTTAGATTACGCGGCGGCGGCGGGGGTGTCTCGCGGTGGGAAGTGGCTCCTCTGCCGTGCTCTGTGTGTCATCGGGCCATTGACCGACAACGACGGCGGCGTCTTGCGCCGTTGTTGGCGTACTCCTGGACGTTGGCCTAGCTTCAAGGAAGGCCAAAATGTTCTGGACTTCGGACGAGTCAACTGGCGGGAGGAGGCGACTGGCGTTGGTGCAAGGAAGCGGTCGACGACGGCCATCCATGCCGCTGAGGGGGGCACTGGCTCCCGCGCAGGGACAGGCGCTGTCAATGGCGCGGCAGAGACGTTCGTGTGCATGGGAACCGGCATGGGCACGCACGTCAGTGCACGCGCATGAGCATGCGCTGGCAGGTGCACGGTCACCGGCACGGGCGTGCGCATCAGTGCACGCACAGGCGCATGCGCTGGCAGGTGCACGGGCACGTGAAAACTCGGCGGGGACCTCGTGAAACCCCGTGGCATCAAGCTCGGCGACAATGTGCGGCTCCCGGCCCATCAATGCCACGGGAATGGGCACTGGCACAGTCGGGGCGACAGGAGCCAGAACGGGAGCGGGGACAGGCGCGGCGTCTTCCCGCAAGGCCAGTTCAAGCTCGTCCCAAAGCGCCTTATGTTCTTGAGACTCCGGCTGGGTGTCTTCCTCATGAAACTCGAACACTAAGGGCAGACCATCGTGATGCGGCATGGCGTACGTTTAAGTCAGGCTAGTTGGAGGTAGACGACAGGAGAATCGGAGAGGAAGAGAGAGGATTGTAGCGATACCGGGTTGTGCGGGGTTGATTTTAAAATGCGGCGCCGGCGGCATTAAAAGTGGGAGCAGTTGGGACGACGGTGGGCGGCGGAGCCTGGTCAAAGGGCCCGCCTCCCAGTGAGTCTGCACAGCGGTTTGCTCGCACGCTTCCCTGACAACCGGCGCAGTAGTCTGCTCGCACGCCTCCCGTTGACTCACACGCTTGCTGGGACGGCACCTGCCGATGAGAAGCGGGGACTCATGGCGGCACGTAAACGCCCACGGTTTCAATAGTGAAAGTGTTCGCCTTAACGTGACAGGTCTTTTCCCTCAAAAAAAATGTGACAGGTCTTTGTTCCAAAATACCTTGGCTCTTCATTTGCGCAACTTGTCATAAGCAGCTTGTCTCGAATTGAAGAAAAAACTTACAAAGTAATATTTGTGCCATATCACATGACCATGCTCAATTTCAAGAATTTATGCTCCCTTTTGGATTTTCTGAAATTAATGACCCAGGATTCGAAACAATATCATAACCTGCATCATGCAATAAATTTTCAAGCCGTACATCTGTCCTGTTGTATTTCTTAAGAAAGGATTTGGTCAAACATTTTGCTTAGTGAAACCTCCTTTCCGGTTTATAGGGCTCAATTCAAAAATCTCACCAACCAAGGTAGATGGTGAGTGGTGGAACAATTGCTGTAGTTTGCAAAACCACTCAATTAATGCGCTTGTTTTCCTCAAAAATTGTGTTTACGAATGCATTAATTGCAATGCATGCATGCATAAAGTACATGCATTGGTCAATTTTCTCTTAATACTTGCATGTAATGATTTATTGCACCTTGAAATCTGAACATGTGATGGGGAACAACCAAATTGAGACTTACAAAATGGGAAAACTAAAATTTTGAGATAAGCCCTATAAACCGGAAAGGAGGGAGTAAAAGGATAATCCCTCCGTACTAGTGCATTGCCTGATATATTAACTCAAGTACTAGGCATGAACAAAAAAGTACTAGGCACGAACAAATGGGCTCAATTCTGTGCTCATCCTGGTGTAGTAGTAGTAGTACTAGGCAATGCAGTTGATGGGTGACATTGATGAGCGGCGACCGACGGAATTGAACCGTTCTCGGCACGGTAGGTAACATTGTCTAGTTACTAAAGCATCCCTCCGTTGTTCATCGGTAGTCATTATGGACCGGGGACATGAGGGGAATTTCCTAGGGCTGGAATTCTGGCCGCCAGATATTTCGACTTGAAAAGCTGATGCTCGACTGGTTGGGGTTGCCTAATGTGCGTACCACGCACGCCATCGAAGGACACGGGCCCGTTTTTTTAGGATCAACACGAGCCAAGGTCTGGCTGGTACGCCGTTGGGTCCTACCATTTGAGAATACTAAAGGAACCTTTTAAATTGCCGAACGAATCTATGTGTATTACAATACCCGTATTTTCCTTGCAAATACTAATCTCAATGTGGTAATTGATTTATGACGAGTCGTTGAATTAGAGTGAATTTGTGATATAGTGATCTCAACATGGATTTCAGAGTTCATGGTATCCCTAGTAAGTTTTCCAATGCAAATTCAAATTTAAAAGATGAACAATATGGAGGTGAGAAAACTTTGTATGTATCAAGCATATGACCACACACACACACACACACACACACACACACAGACACACACGCACGAACACAACAACAATCCAATAAGTATAGTGCATCTATTTTTTCAACCCATGCATGTATGACACGAGTTCAAAAATACTCCTTCTATTCCTAAATATTAGTCTTTTAGAGAGTTCAACAAGTGACTACATACGGAGCAAAATGAGTGAATCTAGACTCTAAAATATGTCTATATACATCCGTATGTGCCACTCCATTTGAAGCCTCTAAGAAGACTAATATTTAGGAACGAAGGGAGTAAAATGTAAGACATCCATGGTCCTCAGTTCAATATTTAAAATGAACATGAAACTGAAACATGAATATTAAGTCTAGTACTACAGGTAATGCAAATGTTGTGTTTAGGCGGAGCTATGATTGTCAGGGGTCAACCCCTCGACCTTAGATAAAACTGTGGAGCTCTGTTTAGGGTTGTTCAGATTATATTTTTTCCCACCCTCCCAACCACCGATTGGTGGTGCACCCCCCACCCCTCCTCCCCGGGAGAATATCATGTGCCTCCATACCTTACATGCTATATGCCGACACGAGTTGCTTGGAGCTTGTAGATCTGAGATATAGCAGCTCACATGATGTGTCTTAATTTTTTTGCAGGAAACCTTGACGAGTTTGAGAATTGCACACAATTTGTACAAAAACTACTTAGATGCCCTTCGATCCCATATCCAACGACATCGAAGCTCGTATCACCGTAGCATCTAAGATGAAGGAGGACATCATATTCACCTGTATGTAAGAATATCATGTGCCACCACACCTTAGATGCTTTGGTGATACAAGCTCTTCGAAGGCGTTGGATTTGTGACCCAACACCTCCTCGGTGGTTCGAATGGTTTTTTGCAGAAAAGCCCCAAAAGAGTTTGGCCACTGCTTACAAGCACAAAGACTGCTCAGATGCCATTGGGTCTCAGATCAAAGGACCTCCAAGCTCGTATCACCGTAGCATCCAAGCTGCGATAGCACCTTATGTTTTCTCGCACGGGACAGTATGAGGTGCTCCCTCACCGTAGATTCTATGGTGATACGAGTTCACTGAGATCTAACGGCCCACAGTAGGAGGTTTGAATGTTTTTGCAATATACGGCTGATAGAGTTTGGGAAATGCGCAGAAAGTACAAGTACTATGCATGTGCCATCTGATCACTGATCATACGACCTAGATGCTCATATCACCGTAGCGAGTAATTAAGCTACGGGGAGCACCTAATATTAGCTCCGGGGAGCCGTTGGATCGAAGATGCAGCGGCACACACGAGGCCTGAATGTTTTATTTGCAAAAAAAAAACTTTGGAGAGTTTGGAAATTGCGCATAATTACAAAGACTACTCCCAAGCCATTGGATCTCACTTCCAACGGTGTAAAAACTCGTATCACCATAGTATCTAAGCTGTGGGGTGGATGTGATATTCTATGCCGCTGTCATTTTTGTTCGTAAACTTGCAAAATATGTGTAACTCGTGCTGTTACTTGTCTAACTGCGCAAAGTGTTTGTTCAAAAAAACCATCCTACACTGAAATATCAGAACAACACACGGGGGTCCCACTTGTCATTAATCAAATTTGGACCTAAAACTAACAAATCTGAAAGACGAGATTCGAACTGGCAACCTGGACTACAAAGATAAGTCGATAGCCTGAAAAAAATGAACGGTTGTTGGCTTTGTCCCATAACTTGATTTTATACAGTACTTGTGTTGAGTAGAGTAGAGGGAGTGCCTCGTCAACACGTGCATGACAGTTGTCTCACTTATGGGTGGTCCCAGGTCTGCGATCTCAATCTCTCTTCTCTCCATCATCTAACCTTTGCACGGGCACACATGAAGAGCGGCGCTAGCTTGCCAGGGTGTTATTACAACTAAAAAAAGCTTGGAAAATAGAAGAATCGCCTAGAACAAGAGACGTTGCGGCTGGTCGAGACGGAGCTAACTGTGCCACATTTGCATGATGAAGCTGTGTGGCTGGTGGGGTGTTTTCGACCGACTGGCTGGGTCCCAAGGTCGAACCATAGGTATTACGTCTGATATAGTATATTTTTACACACACATTTTTCCTCCGTGCCGAGACGTGGCACACCCTACCGCGCGGTTTCGAGGTCCTCCCGGGTGGTGCACGCATATATTCTTCCTGACTTGGGACGCCCTACCGCGCGTTTTCTGGGTCCTCCTCGGTCGTAGCACCGAAGCAAGTAAATGAGTCATCAAATCACGAAAGACCACCTTTCCCGCCCAGTACATCAGTGAAGCACGGTGGCTAGCTAGTTGGGCTAGTTCGACCGATTAGCTAGGCCGCCACCACATTTGTTTTTTCACCCCTTTTTTTATCTACTTGCTGTCAGGTAAATTTAAATATCCACCACGGCGTTGCTCTGGTGTTCGGGTGCGGCAGGATTTTAAATTTTTTGATTGACAGGAGCAGGCGCGGCAGGATTTTTAATTTTTTGATTGACGGGAGCAGGCATGGTAGCAATTAGTCACGATGACTCCACCTGTAAAAACCCACAGCTCCCTGATGTGAGAAGTCATCGACTGGTGTTTTACCGTGGTGAAAACCAAAAGATTCCCCGCTCCTCGGCTGGCTCCCTCTGCCTTCTCGTAGATTGCATTGCCTTTCAGCCATTTCGCCCCCTTTGCTTCCTCTCCCTATTGCTTCTACCTGGTACCATGGCGGCGCAGCAGATCACGGGGTCCAAGGTGAGGCGCCTGACACAGGAGCTCCGTGCCAAGGATGCGGAGCTCAGGGCCAAGGATGCGGAGCTCAGGGCCAAGGACGTGGAGCTCCGTGAGCTCAAGGAGGAGAGGAGTGCCATGCTTGTCGGAGTAATTGGTGACGGGTACCCCGAAGACAGCAAGACGATAAATCAAGACATCGGGGCTAGCAAAGCCCCTCAGTCCGACTGTTCGGCTGCTCATGCCGGCTCCTCGTCTGACTGCTCTGCCCGGCCGACTGCTGGCTGCCGACTGCGCCAACCAGCCGGCTGCCGACTGCGCCAACCTGCCGACTGCCGACTGTAGCCCGACAAGACACCGACGAGACGGCCGTACCCGGGCAGTATTCACGTGTCACCCCAGCGATCATGTACAGTGACACTTGTCCCTGGGCACTATTTATGAAGTGACCCAGGGGACAAGTGTGACATCCCACCATGCCTTGCCCATGCGACTACCTAGCTTACTCTCTACGGTAGCCCACACTATATAATGAGCATCCATCGATCCATCCAGACCACACACATGCATGAGCACTCACATGCTCACGGCCAGGAGCATGGCCGGCCATTAACATGCCACATACGAGGCCAGATGCCAGTGGCCTATGGCACTGACCTTAGATACAGCGCCAGGAGCACTCTGTACTAGATATATCAGATACACTCAGACATGCAGCAGTAGGAGTATTATCTCTCCGGAGAGCTCCGAAGCTGGGTAAACCACCGCGTGCTACTCGCATACCCGCTCCCGGGCCTATCAGCAGCAGTCTTGCCCTCACACGAAGCCACCTTGTGGCATATGTCGTCTTACACCCCCCGTGAGAATACCATGACAATGCTCCTCCATTATATGCGCGAGTTCATGGAGCTTCAAAAGCGGCAGGCGTCCACCACAAAGATGCTCGAGGCGTCGGCGGCGTTGCTGCAGAAAGCATGAGATACGATAGGCCGTCAGGGGAGCCGGCTGGAGCGCGAGTGGGCCAATCGTGACGAGGTCCAGGATCGCCTCAGCCACTTGGTGAACCAAGTTGCCACGCACGTGTTGCGGCTGCGCGATGCCTACCATCGTGCCAGCGCGACGATGCCGGCTGTCGGGCTAAACCCGTTCGACCACCCGGTCGACTTCAACGAGCTGCGGCTTCCTGACCTGGTCTCCTTCATCACCTCTATCTCCGAGGAGCTGAGCCGTCTCGGCACGATGGTGGGGGATGAGCTGGACAAGGAGGGGTTGCGCATTGCCGTCGCTGTTGCCGGGCGAATCCTTCAAGGGCTCCGTCACCAGAATCCATTCGTCCCATTGGACGCCGTCTTTGACGAGCTGGCTCCCGTCGACCGGGAGCGGGCTCTGCGGGCGGTTGCACCCTGCATCACCAACATCGTGCGCCTCGAGAAGCAAAGGGACTTCGGTGGTGTTTAGGCGCCCTCTGCATGGGCATGTCCATGTCTCGGTGCAACATGACCGTTGGATCAAACTCAGACGATGCAGATCCGTCACTATAGCACAAAGCGTGTGGGTGTGTTTGGTTGCATTCTCATATCAATATAGTTGTTTCCTCTTCGTGTATTTTTGTCAACCTACTAGTGTGGACTCATGCACCCTTCATGCACTCTGCCAAACACCCAAAAGTGGGTCGAGATGGGAACTTTTGCTCCCATCCCGTGCACTCTTCATACACCCCGTCTAACACTATAGGATGTGCTTCATATGGTTCATGTTTTGTGGAGTACTGTAGCACCGTACTCTCCGTGCGCTATGGACCTAGTTCTGTTAACATTGATCTCACCGTTCATTCTCGACCGGACAGTCGAAAAAGCGGTACTATGTTACATATAGGAGTAGTTGACATGCGCAGAACACAGCAACAAGATTGTGTAGTACTGACGTATGAACCACTGCACATGCCTAGTAGTAGGAGCACTGTGTATGTTCAAGTGGCTCCGTGTTTCGCACTCCTCCGTCGTAAGAGTGGAAACGCTTGTTGTAATCATTTTTTTCTTCAGAATGAAAAACTGTGGACATGCTCTACCGTGTGGATCCTCCTCCAGCCATGCATTAAATTACTCACTTTCACCGACGTGTGGGACAGCCAGCACCTGGGTCCACCAGCCATGCACTAAATTACTCCGTAGTAGAGTGACGGTAGACTACCCCGATCGAACTGCCGCAGTAATGCCCAATGAGCCGTCAAATCACAAAGCCCCCTCCTTTCCAGCAGTAAGTTGGACGGACGAAGCAACCATCATTTCACTCTTCTCTCTCAGCTTCCTCTCTTGAAGAAAACCCCCACTCGCTTCGCTTCTCCCTCATCTCGTTCCTTCTTTCACTCTTCTCTCTCAGCTTCCTCTCTTGGATGGACGCCGGAGCACCAGATGACGTGATGTCTATGGCTCTAGCCAAAACCGATGAGGCTCATGTTACGAAGAAGCGCAAGCACACCGCCGAGACTACCGCAGACAAGCTCAAAGCCATCGCCCTGTCCAAGCCCCCCTCTCCGGGATCCCTCATTAAGCAAGTCCAGGTAATGTCTCTTGTTAACGATCTTTTTCTCGATCTTGATCGTGTTTTTTCATCTAACACGTGGTACTAGTACTGGTAGTACAACTTTCTGGGTGATCTTGCATGTGATTTTAGTGTGCCAAATGACGGTTCTAAATTCCTCTTTTGACCAAAACATGCGAGAGGTTGACACTGATTTCTTATAGATTACTTTCAACTACTCCCTCTATCCCAAATTTCTTGTCTTAGATTTGTCTAGATACGGATGTATCTAATAAATAAATGTGACTTGATACATCCGTATCTAGACAAATCTAAGACAAGAATTTTGGGATGGAGGGAGTACTTTATGAACATCAATGCTACCTTTTAAGAGGGTATATTTGCCTCAGTAACTTGTGTTATGGATATTGCATGTAATCCCTCTGCTCTCATGCCTTTGAAGACATGTTCTAGTGCCTTTGTTCACTCATTTCTGTGCGTATATGTAGTCATATATGGAGTATAATATCGAAAATCAT
Source organism: Triticum timopheevii (assembly GCA_963921465.1). NCBI lineage: Eukaryota > Viridiplantae > Streptophyta > Magnoliopsida > Poales > Poaceae > Triticum > Triticum timopheevii. The sequence goes on from OY997272.1 coordinate 503,659,269, forward strand.
CTTATATTTCTGAATGGAGGTAGTAATGAAATATGGTTCCTGTTTGAATTAGAACCAGGTCCGCGGTGGAGATGAAGTTCTCAAAGTCATGCCGTGTGAACTGGAAGACCTGATGATGAGTTCTACTGCTGAACTATCCAGCTGCTCTGTCCTTGTCGCCACATGTCCTAAACTAGTGTTTTCCTGTAGCATTGTTGTCATGCGTGTTCTCGAGGCTATACTTGACCACAACAATTTCCTGGATGTGCCTTCGATTACGAAAGGTGTTGTTCTTGTAAAGCTTCCCAACAAATCTGATGCGGCCTGTCTTCATCATCATGTTTATGAGTGGAAAGACCACTCAGTTAGGTTCTCCAAGGTTGACAAGATGGTGATAGTGCATGTAGACATCTCACATGAAGTCCATGGCCTAGTCAGTTATGCGGGGTTCATCCCGTAGGTAGGTGGCAAGAAATAGTCTGCAGAGTTTAGTTAGTGCAACTTTGCTTGTCTGTAGTAAGTACTATTGTTCAATACTTGATTTGTGTTTGTCAACCCTGTATTGTTTATTAGTACTGCCGCTTTTGGTGTGTGGTCAGTCCTAAGAACGGTCTATGTTAATGTCTGTCCACTCAATTCAGTCTGTACATTTTGAAGTATCCAGATCATATTTTTTGTGAGGACGGTTTATCAATTATGGTTACACTCCAATATCTGTATGCATTGCAGGGTTTATCGCACCCACTAGGATTTCCAGTCCCATGGATGTTCGGTCCATACGATTTGTCACGACCTTTGGACTGTCCTGCTTGTGGGAGTAGGCAGGGCCCCTGCATGCCACGCGTAGTTGGACGATCAATCTTCTGTTTAGTACTTCAACATAGTGATTTCCTGGTAAGGATTCACTCGTGTCACATCAAGTAAATCTTATTGATTTACTGTCTAAATCTTATTGATTTAATGTCATGTTTTCTTTCTTTTCCTGTAATTTTATGATGCAGGTTTTGCCATGTGACATTCATCACAGAATAAACCGTTTGGTTTGCTCTACGATGGCTATTTTTGCAGGTTTCACTTCTTATGTCGTGTCAGTAACGAAGGCACTGTCCATCACTTATATTACTAGAAAAAATTGGATCAGTCTGTTGTCTGAGTACAAGCTGAATCCCTATGATGAACTGCAGTTTGGTTTAACAAAAACGCCACAATTAGTCCTTCTCGCGTTAACTGGATCACGGTCACAGATCCTAGTCAAGTTAGAGAGCTGTTCATAGCAGACCAGACACGATTGCCGCTGTCTCGCACAGATCAAGCACCGACAGTTGCTCTAGCACTAACAGCGGCAGCAGCTCAGTCTGATCCAGCTAAGGATTGGGCACCGACCACGTCAGTGGATCGGTCTGATCTACCGGAGGATCGGGCATCGACACCGGCACCAGCTCTACAAGGAGCACCATCTCCGGCAGCAGCAGCGGCTTCGGCACCTGCACCAACACTTGCACTTGCATTTGGTCCGGCCCGTGCAGTTGCACCGGCAACAGACTGGGCTGCAGTTCGCACTTCATATACCAAAGTCCTTACAAAAACCGACATGTCCACCTTCTTGGTAAGCATTGGCCTCCCAAGTGCTTCGTTCTTTTTTCTTTCCATGTTGTTTCACATGATTCACTGTGTTGATCTAACTGTTTGGGTGTGTCTTCTTGTTTTCAAACAGAGAATTCCTAGAGCAACGACGGAGTCGTTCAACAATCCGGGGGACCGCGGCCAAGTTTCTCTTACCATGCGCAGCCTTGGTGTGAATGAACCTGCTCAATATACCGTAAGTACAAAGGATGGTCGCATGATGATTGATGCTAAAGGATGGTCAAGGTTCAAATATAAATCATATCTTGCGGTAGGGGATGATGTCAAAATCGAACTTTCTCGACAAGGAGAGCTAGTCCAAATCAACTTTGAAATTCTTCAGTAGTAGCACGCAACTGCCGAACTGGTCTATCCTCCGAGAGATTTTGATGTAATAATCTGGCATGGTGAAACAAGTGTCCTGTGTGTATAAGTAGTACGACAGTATTATTTATCACATGGTATATCGTTGATAGAATTGCAACTCTAATTGCTGGTTAGAAACTGTCGTTCGATTTCATTCCAACAGCTGTCGTGCTTTATTCAATTTTGTGTATTTGCCTTGCGACAGCATCTAAAACCAGCACAGTACCGATCGCTTGCAATATGAAAAGTGCTGAGGTAGAACACATGGTCCCCCAAACATGCAGGGTCGGCCTGCGGACCAAAGTCCAAAACCATGAGCCTATCTGAGTATTATATTCTCAGCTGAACCCCCATAAAAAAAGCTGAACCCCCATAATGCCCGTGCGTTGCAGAGGGAGTATATTTCTCGGCAAGGTGAGCCTATGATATAAAAGATTTGTATATTTCTATACAGAGGGAGTATCTCTCTATCAAAAAATATATTTATGTGTAACTAGTTACTCCTGTCTTTCTACTTCCTTTCACTGATATGTGGGGCAACCGGCAACGGGGTCCACGTGCCATATGCACAAATTAGAGTGCACAACTTCAGGGTAGACACACCCCGGTCGTAGCGCCACAATAATGCCCAATGAGCCGTCAAATCACAACCCCCCCCCCCTTCCAGCTTTAGCAGTAAGCTGGACAGCTGAAGCGGCAATATTTCACTGGGCCTGAATCCCCTTCTCCCTCGTCTGCTTGTTCAGAAAAAACCCCCGCTCGGCGATTGCATAGGGTTTTCTCATAGAGAACCAGGTACGAATTCTTTATCCATCCCTGATAAATCCAAGTCCCTTGGTCGCAGGTAATCCTAGGATGGCAGCCGTCGCCGTTGATGCATTTTTCTTTGTACTGAATCTAGTGTGTTTCAGTTGCAGTGCCCAAAGTGCGAGTACCCTACAGATTTCTGCGCCCATGGCGAGACGCCACACTTGTGCCTTCTCATCCTACCACAGCATTTTGAAACACGCACAGTATGTTCCTAGAATCCTCTTCTCTATCCAGGAGGGTGGTTTTTTTTTGAACATGTTGTGTTCTCATATTATTTTTCCTGCAATGTATTATTTGCTCTGCCAGAACACATGTACTCAAGATGCTCGGCCTTGCCATAACTAAATACACTAGTTTAATGGTCACAGTGAAGACAATCCATGGATATTGCTTCCGAGTTGGGTCCATGAACCAAGTAGATTGCTGCTTTTTTATGGCTGAACTTGGACAAACTTTCTCAAGTGTTACGGACTGAAAGTTGGTGCACGAATGTTGATGGAAATAGCAGAACCTGGTCTCATCTTCACTGCGATCTTCCACCCCGACATCGTTCCAATTGTTCATCCATGTTAGTTTTGTATCTGGTTCTTGCTTGTTGCCTCGATTACTTCTTAATCCACCTATTCTGTCTAACTAATCACAATTTAACTTTAGAAGTAGCAACGAATCTCTCACGAAGATGCTACTTCTAACTAATATTGTCTCATAATTGGTGGCACGTGTAGGTTTTTTCAGAGTTAAGCAGCCTGCTCGTTTGTTACTCTGTAGTAACTCGGCTGTTACTAATGGCACTGAAGTTGACTGGATCGACATCCACATGTTCCTACACTTTATTGATCGTCTTGAGGTCCTTGTGGGGCGTTTCAATGGTGGAAGGCCACGTGGGATATGTGTGCCACTGCTGCACTCGTTGAACAGGTCCAACTGTGTTAAGAAACTTATGGTACGAGTTGTTTTCTGTTATATATGTTGTTCATAAACTATTGCTTATACGCAGTTTTACAGCTATGATCTTCTTGAAACAGGAACTGCCGAGTTCTATTATTCCTATACAGATGCCTGACCATGGTCGAGTCAGACTTGCGCTTGGTCACAACATGATGTTTATGTCGACCTACTCAATTCCCCTTGGAGGCGAAAAGATACTTATTTGTGGGTGGTCTCAGATAATGAAGGCCCGTCCATCTTGGAGAATAGGACAGAAGATTATGTTCATGCTTTTCCATGGCTCTAAAGCGAATATCCTGTTTATTGACCACGTTGCGAGATGAAGCCGCTTTCAGAAGGTTGTGGATGCGCGGGGTGGCGCCTGGGCCTTGTCCTGGGGCTTGGCGGCCTCACCCTTGGTTAACTGTAGCCTGTAGGCAAAGTAGCACTGTTCGAGGTGTGCTTTGTACGGTTGAACCTGTATAAGTACTCATACTACTTTCAGCTTTGGTTGTTAAGTGCCCCTGCTGGTTTCAGTTAAGGTTGTTAAGTACTCCTGCTGCTTTTACAGTCTGTCGTGTTTCTTCAGTCATGCCTTCCTCCAGCCGCCAAAACTAAACCAGCGCCGGCGAGGCCGCCAACTTCCGCCTCCCACGGCTGGCTGCGCCTCAGCGCACACATCGCCGCCCCACCGTCTCCTAAATCGTTAACGCCGACGTCCTCCGCGCGCTTTGGTGCGCTCGCCGCGGCGCCGCCCTCTCGCGTTGTCAACATGGTCAACAAACAACAGGAATCGGGAGAAGTACGTGGAGAGGATGACAGTAGGGGCCCACCACATCAGCGTATGGAAAAATAAAATGCTTCCTCCTAGTGTTTTCCTGACATCTGGGACCCATGACATTGTGAGCGTATATAATCAATAGACAAGAGAACAACACAAGATCGGCTGACACCTGGGACGTAGCTACTCGAGCAGTATTTTTTTTGTTTGGTATTGTTGAGATGGAGCAGGGTTTGAACTGGGTTGTGGCCCGTCTAGCCCAGGCTTATATTTTATGTTCACCATGTGACCAGCCCAGCTATTTTTTCTTTGTGCAAATGAGCCCAGTTTAGTTTTTCTGAAGAATACCCAATCCAGGCCTACTTATTTTTCTACGCCTTGAAAGTAATATGAAATGGGTTGTAAATATAAAAACAGATGACAAATTGGCAATTACTTTATAATTTCTGATTTTTTTTTACATTTTCAGATTCTTATTTCACTGGCCATTAACCTAATTCAAATATATCTTCAAAGTACTTTAAATCTGGCTCGACATTTTGATATTAAAAATAGTTTGGAACCCACAGAAAGATGCAAAATTGGCCCTGGCCAACCAAAAAAAATGACTGCAATAAATTGCATAAGAAGTTGCCATGAGCTATATATAAATTATTAAAAAAAAGAGGGACTGGTCTGACTTGTGGGCCTGTTTAGTTGACGCGTATGCAAGATTTTTTTTAGTTATTATATACTACGTCAACAAACGATTCTAGCAGACGTAACTGTTGGATGTCAATCCAACGGCCATAGTGTTTCTTCAATCTCTGATCTTCTTGCTCCAGCCGCGAAAGCAGCATCGGCTGGACCGCCTCCTCCCGCCTCCTATGGCCGGTTGTGCTGCCGCGCAGACCTCAGCGCCCCCTACTACTCCCACCGCTGGCCAGGGCATCCCTCTACTCACCCACACCCCCTGTTATTCTGCGGCGACGGCAGCCTCACACCGCAGCCGAACCGGTGAACCCTCGTACTCCTCTCCGCGCGGGCTTCCACTGCCGCATCTTCCCCGGCTCCGCGTCGCCCCCTTCCTAGGCCTCGCCGCCGTCCACCGCCGTGGTGCTCTCGGCGCGGCCTGGTCAATGTGGTCAACAACCGACTTCGATCGGAAGAGTACTGTACGTGGAGAGGCTGACAGCTGGGTCCACGGCAGCCGGAAGGAAGTGCCTCCTTATTATGCGGAAAATAATTATTCATCCACCTGACATCTGGGATCCACGGGATGGGCCACCAGTATTTCGCAAAAAAACATTTCCCCCTGACTGCTGGGACCAATAGGTCGGACCACCGTATTTCGTGAAAAAAACGTTCCCCCCGCTGTCAGCTCGGACCCACTGGAAGTGCCTCCTTATTACGTACAAAAAATGAATACCCCCTGCTAGCTAGGACCAACCTTGGTGGGAGGCTGACTTGTGGGCCTACTAAGTTGACTGGGATGGAGGCCTTTGTCAACTTTAGTCAATATATGAACGATTCTAGCTCCAGTGACCGTACGATGTCCATCCAACGGCCGTAGTGCTTCTTCAACCTCTGGTCTTCTTGCTCCAGCCGCACAAAGCAGCGCCGGTCGTGCTGCCTGCTCCTACCGCCCGTGGCCGGCTGTGATGCCGCAGAGGCCTCACCGCCCCCTACTACTCCCACCGCTGCCAGGCCATCCCTCTACGCACCCACACCCCCTGTTATTCTGCGACGACGGTAGCCTCACACTGCAGCCAAACGAGTGAATCCTCATACTCTTCTACACGTGGGCATCCACTGCCGCGTCTTCCCCGACTCCGCGTCGTCCCCTTCCTAGGCCTCGCCGTCGTCCACCGCCCTGGTGCTCTCGGCGTGGCGTGGTCAACGTGGTCAAGAAATGGCTTCCATCGGACATGGACTGTACGTGGAGAGGCTGACAGCTGGGTCCACAGCCGCAGCAAGGAAGTGCCTCCTTATTATGCACAAAATAATTATTCCTCCAGCTGACAGCGGGGACCCACCGGACGGGCCACCGTATTTCACGAAAAAACGTTTCCCCCTGTCTGCTGGGACCCACCAGCTACATCTTCGCACGCAAGGAAGTGCGCCCGAAAAAAAACGATTCGCCCCCTGACTCCTGGGACCCACCAGCTACATCTTCGCACGCAAGGAAGTGCGTCCGGGCAAAAAAAACGATTCGCCCCCTGACTGTTGGGACCCACCAGCTACATCTTCGCAGGCAAGGAAGTGCCTGACAGTCGGGACCCACCTGGTCGAAGCGTACGTACCGTTGTCATTCTGGTCGCGAACATGTACATACATACTGGTCGATGTAGAGGCGCGCACGTGTCGTAGTAGAGGCGCGTACGTGTCGTAGTAGAGGCACGCACGTAGCATGTACACGTACGTACAACGGCGAGGGTGCAAGAAAGAAAATATGGCCATGTACGTACATACGGGCAGGGTCTCGAACGCCTACTCGCGCATACGTACATGGTTGGGTCAGAATGGAGAAACAGCGTTGTCGTCGTGATCATGGGGAGACAACGGAATGAGTCATGTTCATCGGGAGGTAATGGAACGCGTGGGAGCCAACCGGCTGGGTCGGAACGGAATGTGTGGTCATGTTCATTGTGAGGGCTTGGACGGAACAGGCGATGGAAGCGAGGCCTAGCGTACCGCACAACGGAGGAAACGGCCTTGTGTTCGATCGGCCATGTTCGAAATGGGGTACTATTGATCGGGAGGGGCCTGGCGTACCACAAAACGGAGGAAACGGGACCTCCTACAGTCGAAACGGGGGTCCTGTTGATCGGGAGGGGTGTGGCGTACCGCAAAATGGATGAAACGGACTTTTGTTGGAGCTCTACGGTTGAAACGGGGGTCCTATTGATCGGGAGGGGTGTGGCGTACCGCAAAACGGACGAAACGGACTTGTGTTGGAGCGCTACGGTCGAAACGGGGGGGGGGGGGTGGCGTACCGCAAAACGGGACTCCACGGGATACTGTTCATCTCCACCGTCAACCTCCTCCAGCCTCCACGGGCTACCGTCGACCTCCTCCAGCCTCCACGGGCTCCTGTTCATCCGGCCTCCACCGCGCGCTACTCCACCGGCTACTATTCAACCACCCCTCCACGGGCACCCCTCCACCGTCTACTGTTCATCCATCCCTCCACACCACGGGGTCCTGTTCAACCACCCCTCCACGGCCACTCCACCGTCTACTGTTCATCCAGCCCTCCACACCATGGGTTCCTGTTCATCCAGAGGCAACGCCACCGCTCACTGTTCATCCAACCCCCCCCCCCCCCCCCGCAACACTCACTGTTCATCCCAGAGGCAGCATCGATCGGCTTCAGTTAGCAACAGTAGCGAAGGAATCGCTCCATCGGGTTCAGTTAACAACCATCGATCGATCGCTCGAGTTCAGTAACGCGTAGCCTGCAGTGCAATCGCTCGGGTTCAGTTAGAGCCCAACGCCTCTCTCGGCTTCAGTTAGAGCCAACGCCTCGCACACACGCGCGTACGTACAAGAGAAACGCGCATCGCTCCGCCCCCGACCTGCCACCGTAACCGGCAACTCCCCAAAATCCCCCCCCCCCTCGTTTCTACCACGGTTTCTTCCGTCATGGACGGCCCAAAAAATGTCATGCAGCTGCATCTCCGGCCCGCCCAGGACGAAAAGCCCATTTTCTGTCATGATTTTTTGTCATAGAAGTAGGAGCCCACCACATCTATGATGATACCGGGTTTTGTCACAATTATCGTCATAGAAGTGTCATACGTATGACAGAAAAAAAATTCGTTCGGCCCAAAATGTCACGGATGTGTCTTTTTTTGTAGTGCCTTGGCAATCGAGGCCTCCGCCTGGCTTCCCCCTCCCCCTATATGCCCATGCTCAAGGTGAAGGAGTACACTGTCGAGTGGCATCTCATGAAGATGGTAGGTCTGCCATTACCCTGGCGACCACGCCATGGACCCATGCCGAGGGTAGCTCGCGTGAGTTTGTGGTGTGGACGGCAATGCCCCCCGACACCTGGATCCGACTCCCATGGTTCTTCGCCAACGAGTTGCCTCTGCGGGGACCGGTGGAGCTGTGGCTACAACACGTAGGGTGCAGCAGCCTTGCCACCAGGGTTGAGGTCAAGGTGGTGCCGCCCGAAGATGTCTTCATGACGCAAGGATGGGGCAAGATCGCCCTAGCTTGCCGTGCTGAAGGGGCCCTGATGATCCACTTCGAGTATGACGGTGCAGCCACCCTATTCTTCAAGGTCTTCAATGAGGGCGAGCGGCTGCAATGTTGCCCCGGAGGAGACAGCTCGAGGGACGCCGCAGTGGGTGCTGGATATGCTGCTGCCCCCTTTAGCGATTCGTCCAGCATCAGTGACGACTCCTGGGAATCCAGCAACTCTCCTGAGCCCAGTGATTCTCCAGAGTCAAGCAATGACAGCTACATGCCGCCAAGCTCCCACCGGGGCCGCAGCGCATCTACGGCTACTGCCCGGCGTCATCAACGATACTGTAGGGCCGTGCAGTTGTTTCTCCCGCGCGAGATGAAAATCAGCCCCCGTGGGGTTTGTAAGGATCGAATGCACTTTAATAGTATCGCTATTTCTCTTGATTTCGGAAGGGATGTGCGTATTCCATATCGGCTGGGTCCCTTCCTTTTCTTTTCCCTAAACAGCGTGGCGCTCTACGCCGACAAGACCCAGTCCTCAGGCAGGCTTCAACCATCGCTAGTATGCCAGGTCGCGATGCCCTGGTCAAGGCTAGGAGGTGAGTGGCCCAAGGTCCGATAAGAGCTCATGAGATGCGATGCTCACGAGGTCCCCTTTGGCGCGCAACCAGCTGCATAGACAATCGAAAAGGGGAGTCGGACTGCCCAAGTGGAACTGTGAGGCAGGGCGTGGGGAGCGGAACTGGTGCTATAGCGAGTCGAGACTTATCTTTTGTCGTCTGAGTCCATGGGGGAGGTGATGCTTGCTGTCGTGCCCGTGGTACCATCAGGTGCGGCCTGTATTGGCCACCCTCCTGCCTTGCTCGCCAAAATGCTCTACGTCCTCGGGTCCCGGCCCTCGAGCGAGCTCAGCCGACGCTGGTATGCCAGGTCGCGGTGCCGTGGTCAAGGCCAGGGGGTGAGGGCTGGAGAGCCAGTAGGAGCTCCCGAGATGCGATTCTCGGGAGGCCCCCCTTTAATGTGAAAGCAACTTGCAAGGCCAGATGGTGGTTGTCCGGGCCGACCTTTGGCCCATTGCTGGGTAAAACTGCAGATTGGATGACAAAAGAGGCCGAGAGCTCCGGGGCGTGAGACGAAGGTACCGAGGACCCTGTGAGCTGGTGTACGCAAGGTAGGTCGCGAACCAGAGCTCGATCCCCGGGTTTATCAGCATTGCAGGGACGGACCCGAGCACAAGCGTCGTGCCGATCTGGGTGTTGTGCAGTGATGTGGGAACAACGTTAGTCAGAACGCATGAGGTTCGTGAGGTGTTGGTCACGAGGTGACAATCATAGACAAATTCACAGAAATGATTAGATAGCCCCAGTGAATGCAAAACGATACATGTCGTAGGGACGGACCCACATGGCCTGGGGATGATGCAGCCCGAGGGGCGCCCCCAAACTAAACGAACTAGGGAGATGTCACCTGGTACTGTTGCTGAAGAGTTGTTGAAGTAGCCAAAAACACGCGCCGCAGAAGCCGTTCCTCATGAGTCGCTCCGGTGCCGAGCCTCGGGAGGCTCGGAGGGACCGGAAGGCTCCTGAAGGTGCTCCTCCATCTCCACCAGGAGTGTTGGTGCCTGGCTTTGCAGGCCGCCTGAGCGTCCCTCATGCAGCGCTGGAATGCTTCAGCCGTGCCTGCCAGGCCAAAAGGCATGCAGACGTAGCTATGAGGCGGACCCTCGCATCGGTTGACACGAGATGGCCACATGAGCTGCTGGGACGCGGCCCTGTTGAGCCCGGGGATGTCGATGCAGACATGGAACTCCTTACCCTTTCTAGGGAAGTGAGCTCCGCCTTGCGGCTGGCGACGATCGCCTTGCAGAACCCTTCCTTCCTGAATCTCCTTGATTGCCTTGTTGATGGACTCCTGAACACCTGGTGCCTCACGCCTTCTACCTTCCCCTAGGAAGCGTGCTCTGAAGAGCGCATCCACATGGTGCCCGAGCGCCACCCTCGCGACATCGGCTAGGTCTGAGGCCCTCCAGAGGAGAGCCCCCGAGCCCAGCCTGAGGGGGGCGCCGGGCGCGCCTTCCTATGTGATGGGTGAAAGTGCCGCGTCTGGAGATGCGAGACTCAGCACTGCATCCTCGGGTGATGCTCCCTCACGAGACCCCTGGCCCAGCTGCAGCTTCTTCGTCTTGGGGGCGACCTCAGGAGGGAGGGCGCCATCTTTGTCTTCTGGGTTCTCAACTGCTGCAGCCTGGAAGGAGCGCTCTAGGGAGCACACAGCATCCTTCTCTTGGCAGGCGACCGTGATGATGCCGCTGCTTCCTGGCATCTTGAGGATGTTGTAGCCGTGGTGTGTGGCCGCCATGAACTTGGCCAGTGCTGGGTACCCTAGGATGGCGTTGTAGGGAAGACGAATGTCGGCAACGTCGAAATCGATGAGCTCGGTCCGATAGTTGTTGCGCTCGCCGAAGGTGACAGGGAGGCAAACTTGCCCGATCAGGTGTGTTGATCCATCGGTCACTCCTGAGAATGGCTTGGTGGGGTGTAGCTAGTAATATGGCACCTGAAGCCTGTCGAACGTCTGAACAGAGAGAACATTGAGCCCTGCTCTGCCATCGATGAGAGTCTTGGTGACAGTCACGTTGCCGATAACAGGGGAGCAGAGCATGGCAAGTGCGCCTGCGGTGGCCGCACACTTGAGCCGGTCTGAGGAGTCGAATGTGATGGCGCACATGGACCACTTGATAGGGCGAATCACTTCAGGATTTGGGAGCGCTACATTCACCTCACGCGCAAACTGCTTGAAGACACGGTGGGAGGCTGGGGCCTGCGAGCCGCCCAAGATGCAGGCAATGACCCGAGGCTTCTTAAAGCCCCCAGCCCCCTCGTCTTGGTGGTGATCTTTGTTCCTTCTTGGCGGTGGAGGCAGAGGAGACAACGCAGAATTGCCCTAAGGGCGGTCCTCACGAGGCTACTCCCTCCAGTTGCCCTCGCGAGGCTGGTCCTGCTAGCGGTCCTCACAAGGCTGGTCACGCCACTCCTGACGGCGGTCGCGTCCATCCAAGCACCCTCCACCTCGGCCACCTCCACGACCGTAGACCCGATTGTTGCGCTAGGGGCATCGACCGAGGCGCCCTTCATGGAGAGCCCTGAGCTCCTGGCAGCCGCTGGTGTTGTGGCTGTAGACATTGTGGAAGGCGCAGAACGGTCGCTTGCCCTTGGATGACTCGGGGTGGTCGTAGCCATGCTTGGTCTCCAGCTCGGCCGCAAGCACGGCTGGCCGCTTGCGCTTCATGTCCTTGGCCTTGGTCTTCTTGTCTTCTGGGTTAGCATCAGGGAGCTCAAGGAGGGAAAGGCGTCCCTCCTCAGCCCTTGCACACTTGTTCGCCATGTTGAACATTTCCAGAGTGGTGTAGAGGTCCTCGTGGATGGCCATCTCCTCCTTCATCTTGACATCGCGGACACCATCGGTGAACGCGGAGATGATGGCATCGTCAGACACCTCGGGAATCTTGAGGCGGGCGTTGTTGAAGCGCTACATATACTTATGCAGGGTCTCACCAGGCTGCTGCTTGACGCGACGCAGGTCGCCCGCGGCCGGCAGATAGTCGCGGGTGCCGTGGAAGTTGGCGATGGAGCGGCTGTGCATCTCCTCCCAGGAAGAAACCGACCCCTCAGTCAGGTTCAGGAGCCAAGAACGCGCGCCATCCTTGAGGGCCATTGGGAACCAGTTTGCCATGATCTTCTCACCGTCGTTGGCCGCCTTGATGCTCAGCTCATAGAGCTCTAGGAACTTGGTGGGGTCTGCGGTGTCGTTGTAGCGTGGAGCCAGGTCAGGCTTGAACTTGCTCGGCCAGACGACATTGCGTAGCTCTGCAGTGAACGTGCGGCACCTTGACGTGGCCACCGGAGGTCATCGAGGGGGTGGAACATGGTCCTAGTGCACGTGCACCACCACCTCCTATGGCGGCGCGCGAGCCTGGTGCTAGGGTGCTGGAAGCACGCGCGCTTCTCCTTGGGAATGTTGCACAACCTGGCAGCTCACGTCATCACGAGCCGGCGTCAGGCGCTACGGGTCGTGCCGTGGAGCCATACGCCTTGGCTCGATGATGGCACCCCGGGCCGGAGGTGGAGGAGGAGCCCCATGCGCGACGTCGCCCGCCGCAGGTGCTTGCTGAGGTAGCAAGTGAGCCGGCCCGTCTGAGCCCCCGTGCGCGACGCTGATGAGCTCGGCAATCCGCTCGAGCCACTCCTCGTTGAGGTCACCCATCAGGAGGTAGCAAAGAAGCTCCCGTGCCGTGAGTACAGCGGCCTACGCGTCCACCTGGCCGCAGTGCGCTGGGACGACGAAGCTGCTGGGGTCAGTGACCGAGTAGCGGTGCGGCTGTCGCGGCGCACCGATGGGTGCAGCGATGAAGCTTGCTGCTTGTGGCCGATAAGGCCCGTGGCGGCGTTGGCCACCGGAGAGAGCGTGGTGGGCACATACGTCACCTGCCGGAGCCGTCTGAGCGACACGAGCGGCGACCGCAGCCCGACGCTCGATGCGAGCCCTGCGCGTGTCGGCCATGGAGACGTTGGAGCGGAGACAGATCGAACGGCGGAAGAGAGGATCCGTTGCACCCCTACCTGGTGCACCAAATGTCGGATTTAGGGATCCGGTAACCCTTGAGAGGTTTGAACTCTGGGGTGCGTGCGAAGATCTCAACCTGTCCAGCCTGCCTACTCGTGATCCTCCCTAGCCTAGCACGTCGAGCTCAAAGGGACACAAAGATACAGAGATTTATACTGGTTCAGGCCACCATTGTGGTGTAATACCCTAATCCAGTGTGGTGTGGTGGATTGCCTCGATAGGCTATGGAAGAACTAGTACAAAGGATGAACAAGGCTTAGGAGGTGAGGTGTTCTGGAGTTGGTGTGCTGCTCTACTTGTTCTCATTTCGATCCCCTCGCCATTGGGGTGGCTAGTCCTATTTATAGTGGCCTTGGTCCTCTTCCCAAATATGAGCGGGAAGGGATTCCACAACGACGGGATTTGAAAGGGGACAAGTAGTCTTCGCCTGCGAAAAGCCTCTGGTCGTGACACTGCGGTGGGCTCGCTGATGACCTCCGTCCTGGCGGTCTTGGTCTTGTTGCACCAGACTAGAAACCTTTGGCTGATTCCTCGGGACTCCGCACCTGTGGCTTGCCTCCCTTGCACCGAAGAGAAAACCTGCGCTCTGCGCCCGCCTGGCCTTGGTCGTCTTGGCTCACGTCAACTGAGCCTCGTGAGATAGCTTGCATAGAAATCTCCGCCCCTCAGGAGCCCTCCTGAGAAGGCCACTCCCTTCGGGGGTCTTGGCGTCGTCCGCCTCACGAGGCTTGGCCCCTCACGAGGGTCTTGAGCTATTGGTGTTGATGCTGGGTCGTACTAGGCCGTCGATGGAGCTACGTGGTGGGCCGTAGGCAGGCAGGGCTGGATACCCCCAAAGCCAGGATGCCGACTGAGGGAGTTCTGGATTAGGGGGTGTCCGGATAGCCAAACTATCGCCGTTGGCCGGACTCCTAGACTATGAAGATACAAGATTGAAGACTTCGTCCCATGTCCGGATGGGACTTTCCTTGGCGTGGAGGCAAGCTTGGCGATACGGATATGTAGATCTCCTACCATTGTAACCGACTTTGTGTAACCCTAACCCTCTCCGGTGTCTTTATAAACCGGAGGGTTTTAGTCCGTAGGACAAACAACAATGATAGCATAGGTTAGCCTCTAGGGTTTAGCCTCTCTGATCTCGTGGTAGATCTACTCTTGTACTACCCATATCATCAATATTAATCAAGCAGGAGTAGGGTTTTACCTCCATCGGGAGGGCCCGAACCTGGGTAAAAACATCGTGTCCCTTGTCTCCTGTTACCATCCGCCTAGACGCACAGTTCAGGAACCCCTACCCGAGATCCGCCAGTTTTGACACCGACATTGGTGCTTTCATTGAGTTCCTCTGTGTCATCACCTTTAGGTCTGATGGCTCCTTCGATCATCAACAACGACGCGGTCCAGGGTGAGACTTTTCTCCCCGAACAGATCTTTGTATTCGGCGGCTTCGCACTGCGGGCAAATTCACTTGTCCATCTGGAGCAGATCGAAAGCTACGCCCCTGGCCATCAGGTCAGATTTGGAAGTTTGAACTACATGGCTGACATCCGCAAAGACTTGATCTTCGACGGATTCGAGCCACAGCCAAGCATGCCGCACTGTCTTGTTGGGCATGATCTAGCTCTGCCGCCAAACAGTACCCTGGAGGCCGCACCTACGTCCGCTCCAACCCTTAGTTCGGAGCCGACTTCGCCGATCGAGGACGAGTGGCTAGACACCGCCTCGAGGGCAACCACCTCTACGGCGATTGAGCCGAACACCATCCCTGTCCTTCGCAAAGCCCGTGACTCCGAGGTGCCGGACTCTTCTCCGGACTCCAAACCTCCCGCACTCCTGCCCATCAAATCCGAGTGGGCGCCGGTTATGGAGTTCACCGCTGCGGACATCTTTCAGCACTCGCCCTTTGGCGACATCCTGAATTCACTAAAGTCTCTCTCTTTATCAGGAGAGCCCTAGCCGGACTATGGCCAGGAAGGTTGGGATGCGGACAACGAAGAAATTCAACACCCACCCACCACCCACTTCATAGCCACTGTCGAAAGTTTAAACAACGTGCTTAATTTCGACTCCGAAGACATCGACGGTATGGACAACGATTTAGGAGATAACCACGAACCAGCGCCTATAGGGCACTAGACAGCCACCCCATCTCACAATGTATACATGGTGGATACACCAAAAGGAAGCGATGACGAGGAACAACGGGACGCTACGAAGGATAAATCCCTCGAAAAGCAATCAAGATGGCGACCAAAGCGCCACACTAAATCCCGCCTCGACAAAGGCGGCGACCAGACAGACCCAGCCATAGAGCAGGTCGAACCGGTGGACGAAGAACATGCCATTGAACAACCGTCCAAACAGGACAACTTGGATAAGCAACCCGCCCCAGGCGAAGATAACAGTCCGGACGATCTCACACCGGACAAGTTGTTGGAGCAGAAGAACCTCCACAAAAGGCTCATCGCCACTGCACGTAACCTGAAAAAGCAGAAGCGGAAGCTCAAAACAGCGAAAGATGCACTCAGAATCAAATGGAGCAAAATACTCAACACCGCAGACAAATACGGCGACAATCGCCAAACAAACAGCTACCCGAAGCGCAAACTACTGCCCGAATTTGATGAGGCGGCCTTAGAGCCCCCACAATCAAAGAACAAAGAGGCCGCCCGGTCGGATAGACGACCACATGACAAGCATAGAGCAGCAAGCGGCGCCGCACATAAACCGGCACACGGTCCGCATAAGAACTCGCATCAAAAGGATGGCCCAGTTAGATCCATCTACGGGCCAAGAAAGCAAGCTTTTTTAAGCAATGCAACACGCCAAATATCCGGACATCACGGCACACCCAAATACAGGGGAGCCGCACACCCCCTATGTTTCATCGATGAGGTGCTGGATCATGAATTCCCAGCGGGATTTAAACCCGTAAACATAGAGGAATACGACGGAACAACAGACCCAAGAGTCTGGATAGAGGATTACATCCTCCACATACACATGGCTAGAGGAGATGATCTCCACGCCATAAAATACTTACCCCTCAAGCTCAAAGGGCCAGCACGGCACTGGCTTAAAAGCCTCCCTGAAAATACCATTGGAAGTTGGGAAGAGCTCGAGGATGCTTTTCGGGCAAATTTTCAAGGGACTTATGTCCGCCCTCCGGATGCAGACGATCTAAGTCACATAACTCAACAATCCGGAGAGTCAGCCCGCAAATTCTGGAACAGGCTGGAACAGGTTCCTCACCAAAAAGAACCAAATAGTCGACTGTCCGGACGCCGAAGCCTTAGCAGCTTTCAAACACAACGTCCGAGACGAATGGCTCGCCACGCACCTTGGCCAGGAAAAGCCAAGAACAATGGCCGCACTAACAAGCCTCATGACCTGCTTTTGCGCGGGAGAGGATAGTTGGCTGGCAAGATGTAATACCAGCGACCCAAGTACATCCGAAGTCAGAGATGGAAACGGGAAACCACGACGCAGCAAGGACCATCGCCGGACAAGGGGAAACAGTCCGAAGAGCACGGCAGTCAACGCCAGATTCAAAAGCTCTCGGCAGAATCATAAAAAACTGCCCCTCAAGGATAACAGCCACGAGCTATCCAACTTAAACAAAATCTTGGACAAAATATGCCAAATCCACAGTACCCCCGGGAAGCCTGCAAATCATACCCACAGAGACTGTTGGGTCTTCAAGCAGTCCAGCAAACTCAATGCCGGACACAAGGGGCTCGATACACCAAGCGAAGACGATGACGAACCCCACAAGCAGAGCACCGGAACACAAAAGAATTTCCCACAAGAAGTCAAAATAGTAAACTCACTTCAAGTGACAAAAGGGAACATCAGAACGGCGCCCATAGAAATACGCGCCGCACGGCCTATCCCAGCGGAGTCCCGACATTGGTTGTCAAAACCAATCACCTTTGATCATCAGGATTACTCCGGACGTATCCGGAATGCAGGATGGACTACCCTGATATTAGATCCTCTAATCGACGGACTCCAATTCACAGAGGTCCTAATGGACGGCGGTAGTGATCTAAACCTGCTATATCAGGACACAATCTGCGAAATGGGGATTGACCCAACCAAAATTCGCCACAGCAACACCTCCTTCAAGGGGGTAATGCCAGGCCTATACGCCCATTGCACGGGCTCCCTACCGCTAGAAGTTGTGTTCGGCTCATCCGACAACTTCCGCCGCGAAAAGTTAACCTTCCATATCGCCCCATTCAAAAGTAGTCACCAAGCACTATTGGGACGTGAAGCTTTCGCCCGCTTTAATGCAATATTGCATTATGCATCTCTTACACTTAAAATGCCCGGTCCACGCGGCATCATCTCATTAAAGGGAAATATCAAGTGTCGCTCGAGTGCGGAAAAATGTGAGACTGCTTGGACAGTCACACACTAATCCGGCTCCGCTAAACCAAGCACCTGAACAGGTCCTTCGGACCCCGAACACGGCTAGACGAGTCCGGCGTAATCATACGAAGGTCAACTAACCGCACACCCCCGTACAAGGGGCTGCATGCACGTACAACAAGAGACAATAAAGCTCAATTTTATTCGCTTTTCGAATCGCATTCCTTTTATTTAAATATAAAGCACATTTTTCGAACGATCTTTCTTCAGCTAAGTTCTTCTCCTTTACAGATGAACACCGTGCTACACTCGCCCAGGATACGGCACAACGGAGACACGGGCGCAGACGTGCAGTAGGGACCCGTTGCAAGGATTCTTTTCAGATTAAGACCCTGCGTAAACCTTTTTTTACTATCTCTTGTTGATACACCTCCCCCGGTTTCTTGCTATAACCAAGGAGGAGGCTGGCGTTTTGGCATCGGCCGCGTCAGTAATTTTTGCACGTACCTGGACACTAGGGGCTTAGGGCATTGTTCTGCCCGTTTTCATAAAGACCGAATACCTTAGGGAGTGTTCGGCGTCTCGAGTTAGGCCTTATATGCATCAGCTCCGAATCATGTCTTTGGTCAAATGTTGGGTTTGCCTGGCTCCTGTGTTTTGCTGCCTTACGTTTCATTTTATCGGCTAACGCGGCACCAGGAGAACTACTGAGATTGTGCCCCGGTTCGGCCTGGCGAGCACCTCAGTAGAGAAAGCCGAAAATTGACTGTCATGATACAGCGTGAGACTGGTCAACCACTCGATGACCCACAGGAATGTTTGGAATTCCTCCGCATTAACGAAGGATCGTTTCCCGGTTAGGCACATACGCGCCCCGAATTCGGGAGAGCGCGGTGCCCCTAGGGGCTATATAGTAGCCCCACCATCGAACTCCTATGGCTAAGTGAAAGTGATAAAGCATTATAGTCCGGTTGCCTAGTTTGCTACGCTATCACCTCCTTCACAGGACCAAGACGTTGGATAAAGTGTGAAAATGCGCTTTTTTGCAAACACCCCCGCACTATGTGCGTGGGGGCTGAAGCCAAGGACTGCCATCTTTCAGGTTATATACATATACATTAACGGCTGTGCAGGAGGTACTTTACTACTTGAACGCACAAGTATAAAAAGCCCTTATATTATATTGCAACATTGTTTCACAAATCATGCATTTCATTTGAACATAATATCCTTCGAGCACTGCGTCTCTATTAAACGAGCGCCCTGTAGGACTTCCTCAAAGTAGTGCTCGGCAGGTACTCGGCTTCAGTCCGAATCCTGGGATGCAACGTCAGTGGCCTTCATCTCTGCCCAGTATGTCTTGACACGAGCGAGAGCCATCCGTGCACCCTCTATGCATGCTGACCGCTTCATTGCACTAATATGCGGCACCGCACCAAGGAACTGTTGCACCAAGCCAAAATAACTCTTCGGCTCGGGCCTCTTTGGCCACAAATGAGTCACGACCAACTTCATGGCAAGTCCAGACAACCTATTCAGCTCAGCCCATTCGGCCAAACGATCGGTCAATGGAAGCGGACGCTCTGGACTGTGGAACTGCGACCAAAACAGCTCTTCCATTCCGTGATCTTGTTGGCCTCGGAAGTGTTCGGCTGCATTCACGGCACTCGCCGCCAAATCCATATAAGCATCCTCCGCACCCCACAGCTGGCCCAACTGAGCATACTTGGGATCCGTGAATTTCCTCCGCAGCAGAGAAGGCTTTCCAGCCGCAATATCTCCGGCCTGACGTAGCTCCTCCTTCATGGCTCTCATTGCAGAGCGAGCATCCTTGGCCTCAGCAACGGCCTTTTTCAGGTCCTCTAGTTCCGCTCGACCTTCTTTTTCAAGAAGCCCGCAATGGTCGGTAGCATTCTCCAACTTTACGACCATCTCGGCCATTTCTTTCTTGCTTCAGCAGTGAGTAGCCTGTTCGGCTTTCAGCTCTTCGTCCGCTTTTAAAGCAGCCGCATCACTTTTTCGGGCTTGCTCCTTGGCTCGGGCGAGTTTCGCCCGAAGGTTCTCCATGACAGCGGCACCATCTGCGTCAAGCATACAAGTTGTAAGGCACAGACATTAAGCTACCTTACCGGGTGTCCGCAGAGAAGTTGCATACCTTGTGACTCGTCAGGACGCTTATTGACAAGCGCGATGTCAGAATCCGCCACGTCAAGTTGCCACTTTAGTTCGGCAAATTCATCAGTCCTGCTTGCCACCGGACGCCTCGCCACCTAGATAGGAAGAGTGCATATTATACTTGGGATTATGATACTCGACGCGCCGTAATTTTTGACAACGCACCGAGTCTCAGGGGCTACTATCTATATAGGGCGCATTCTACATGCCAAAGTATTAGAAGGTACATCATTTTGCATACCTCAAAACCCGTCAGTAAACTTATGACGGCTTCATGCAACCCGCTTTCAGCGGATGAAATCCTTTTAATCACCGTACCCATTAGCGCACGGTGATCTTCCGAGATAGACGATCGCCCGAGCAGATCTTTCAGCTCCTCCGACCGTACACCAGTCGGTGCCGGACTCGTCCGATGGCCTTTTTCGAAGGCCGATCGTGGAGGGCTTTGAGGGGACCTACGACTGCCTTTGGCCCCCGCCGTATTCGGAGAAACCCTCCACGACGACACCTCAGGGTCATCCGCCTCGCATGACGGCACGGCAGGCGGAGGCGTTTCGCTCTCCATCATCTCCGAATCAAGATCCCCTGAAGACGAGCTCTGCTGAGAAGGGCTGAGATCTGAACTACAAAGAAAAACTTCGGTTATCTTCTGAAATAAAACAGGGATGCCTCTCATTTTAAGAAGACACCCCTCTTTACTTACGGCTCGCTGGAGGGCTGGTCTCCTTGGGGAGATAGTGCGGCCGGGGCAACTCCCGGCACAGGACTCTCTGGCGAGGATTTCTTCCGCCACTTCGAGGCCTTGGCCTCCGGATTTTCAGAAGCGGTCCTCTTCTCCCCTGGGAGGGGGGATTCTCGGTCCCTCCCTTCTTGATAAACTCCTTCGCGGAGGCAGTAGCTCCCTTGCTCCCCCCTTCGCCTTCTTCAAAAGGCGCAGCCTCTAGCATCCTGGTTAACACAGGATCCGGCGTGGTCTCAGGGAGGGGGCCCAGACACCGGATCAGTTTTGCTTTCGCTATCCACTCTTGTTCAAAGGACAACTCTTTTAAAGGCAAGTTTATGATAGATATACGGATAGCATGTCCGGGTAAAGGATTACTTACTTGAGTATATGGGCGATTGCAGCATAAACCTGCGTCCTCGGTTAGTTCCGGACACCTTGCTTGTGATCCGAAGAATAGTTGGTACATCTCCACGGGCGTTACACCCATAAAATGTTGGTGAGCTCGTGTTCCCTCCGGATTGAACTCCCACAGGCAGAGGGGGCGATGTTTGCAGGGCAGGGTGCGACGAATCAGCATGACCTGCGCTACTACGACCAGATTGATCTCCCTCTCTAGGAGGTCTCGAACACGACCCTACAGCAAGGGCACATCCTTGGACGGCCCCCAGTCGAGCCCTTTGTTAACCCATGACGCCAGCTGCAGTGGAGGACCCGAGCGGAAGGTAGGAGGCACCACCCATCTGGTGCCCTTGGGAGCAGTGATATAAAACCACTCTTGTTGCCATAGTCCGAGCTCCTCTTGAAAGGAGCCCTCGGGCCATGGAGCGTCAACATTCTTGCTTATAACAGCCTCTCTGCACTCTGCCAGCTGCCCCCTAATCATCTTCGGTTCCACTTTGAAGGTTTTGAGCCACAACTCGAAGTGAGGGGTAATGCGGAGGAAGGCTTCGCATACAACAATAAACGATGAGATGTGGAGGATAGACTCCAGATCCAAGTCATGAAATTCCAGCCCATAATAAAACATGAGCCCCCTCACGAAGGGGTCCATCGGGAAGCCTAACCCTCGAAGGAAGTGAGACATGAACACCACGCTCTCGCCAGGCTTGGGAGTGGGAGTAACCTGCCCTTGGGTAGGCAGCCTGTGCGCAATTTCGCCGGTCAGATACCGGGCGTCTCTCAGCTTTAGCACGTCTTCCTCCATGATGGAGGAAGGCATCCACCGGCCTTGCAGGTCGGAGCCAGACATCCTCGAAGGTCCGAAGCGCCTGAATCTAGAGCTTTGGGTGTTGAAACTCGAGGCGAGGGGCGGATTCGATTGAGATTGAAAGAAAGGAGCGGGCCTTGGTCTCGTTATAAAGAGGTTGAATACCAAGAGCCCTCCTCGTGACCGTTTGGGACTCGCCTTCGATAGAGCAGACGTGCCAATGGGCACAACTGGGTTACCCATGCCCGTATTGATGAGAATCCCGGAATAAGGGGACACGATCTCTGCTTTGACAAGACGTGCCAAGGAAACCGCCTCGCTAAACGCGCTGAGGTGGGACAGTAAAAACGATTCCAGTAAAGGCTTGGCCGTGATGTGATGTCACGCCGCAAAATACGTCAGCAGATTGAATTTGTTTAAAGATTATTCTCTCTATGGTGGTATGTGGAACTTATTTTGCAGAGGCGGACACTATCCTTGTGTTCAAAATCTTCCATGAAGTATTCGGAGGAGGAACCCGCCTTGCAATGCCGAAGATAATATGCGCGCCGGACTTGTCGTCATTGAAGCCTGGTTCAGGGGCTACTGAGGGAGTCCTGGATTAGGGGGTGTCCGGATAGCCGAACTATCGCCGTTGGCCGGACTCCTAGACTATGAAGATACAAGATTGAAGACTTCGTCCCGTGTCCGAATGGGACTTTCCTTGGCGTGGAAGGCAAGCTTGGCGATACGGATACATTGTAACCGACTCTGTGTAACCCTAACCCTCTCCGGTGTCTATATAAACTGGAGGGTTTTAGTCCGTAGGACGAACAACAATGATACCATAGGTTAGCCTCTAGGGTTTAGCCTCTCCGATCTCGTGGTAGATCTACTCTTGTACTACCCATATCATCAATATTAATCAAGCAGGAGTAGGGTTTTACCTCCATCGAGAGGGCCTGAACCTGGGTAAAAACACCGTGTCCCTTGTCTCCTGTGACCATCCGCCTAGACGCACAGTTCGGGAACCCCTACCCGAGATCCGCCGGTTTTGACACCGACACCGACAGTGATGCATGCATCGAGGATGACGTCGCGAGCCCATAGATGGAAGCGTCAGACGTGAGTGTCCTAAGATAACCACCGCCTACACATATGGCCCAAAGAGGTGTTGTGATGTTTTAATAGCCAATTCACAACTTTGATGTGGCACGTGCCTCAGAAACCAAAAAGTCTCGACACTAAGTGAGGTGTATGCTACTTCTTGAGCTTGCGTTGGTTTTCCCCTTGAAGAGGAAAGGGTGATGCAGCACAGTAGAGATAAGTATTTCCCTCAGTTAAGAACCAAGGTATCAGTCCAGTAGGAGAAGAATGCGCAAATCACCAATACCTGCACAAACAATCAAACACTTGCACCCAATGCAATAAAGGGATTGTCAATCCCTTCACGGTCACTTGCAAAGGTGAGATCTAATAGAGATAGATAAACAAAAGGTAAAATATTTTTGGTTTTTTTTGGTTTATAGATCTGAAAGTAAAAGATTAAAAATAGTAGATTGGAAACTAATATGATGGAAAATAGACACCGGGGCCATAGTTTTCACTCGAGGCTTCTCTCTTGAAGGCAAATAATACAGTGGGTGAACAAATTATTATCAAGCAATTGATAGAAAAGCGCAAAGTTGTGATGATATCCAAGGCAATTATTATGCAATATAGGCATCACGTTCGTCTCAAGTAGACCGACTCCTGCCTACATCTACTACTATTACTCCACACATCGACCGCTATCCAGCATGCATCTAGAGTATTAAGTTCATAAAGAACAAAGTAACGCCTTAAGTAAGATTACATGATGTAGAGGAATAAACTCAAGCAGTATGATGAAAACCCCATCTTTTTATCCTCCATGGTAACAATTCAATTCGTGTCTCGCTACCCCTACTTTGTCACTGGGTGAAATCATGCAAGATTGAACCAAAATCTAAGCACCTCTCCCATTGCAAGAAAAATCAATCTAGTTGGCCAAACCAAACTGATAGCTCGAAGAGAAATATGAAGATACCAAACCATGCATATAAGAATTCAGAGAAGATTCAAATAATATTCATAGATAAGCTGATCATGAATCCACAATTCATTGGACCTCGACAAACACACCTCAAAACAAGATTGCATCGGATAGATCTCCAAGAACATCGAGGATAACATGGTATTGGGAATCAAAGAGAGAGAACAAGCCATCTAGCTACTAGCTATGGACCCGTAGGTCTGAGGTAAACTACTGACACTTCATCAGAAGGCTATAGAGTTGATGTAGATGCCCTCCATGATCGAATCCCCCTTCGGCAGGATGCCGGAAAAGGCCCCAAGATGGGATCTCACGGGAACAAAAGGCTGCGGTGGTGGTAAAGTGTTTACATGGATGCTTCTGGAGGTTTGGGAATATTTGCAAATATATAGGAGGAAGATCTAGGTCAGGGGGTCACCGAGGGGCCCACAAGGTAGGGGGATTCCCTCCCCCAGGGCGCGCCCTCCTCCCTTGTCGCTGCCTCATGGCTCTTCTGACTTGCACTCCAAGTCCCCTGGGTGTCTTCTGGTCCAAGAAAAATCATCGTGAAGTTTTATTCTGTTTGGACTCCATTTAGTATTCCTTTTCTGTGAAGCTCAAAAACAAGGAAAAAAACATAAACTGGCACTGGGTTCTAGGTTAATAAGTTAGTCCCAAAAATAATAGAAAATAGCATATTAATGCATATAAATCATCCAAACCAGATAATATAATAACATGGAACAATCAAAAATTATAGATACATTGGAGACGTATCAAGCATCCCCAAGCTTCATTCCTGCTCGTCCTCGAGTAGGTAAATGATAAAAATAGAATTTTTGTTATGGAATGCTACCTAACATATTTATCCATGTAATTTTATTTATTGTGACATGAATGTTCAGACCCATAAGATTCAAAACAAAATTTTAATATTGACATAAAACGGTAGTACTTCAAGCATACTAACAAAGCAATCATGTCTTCTCAAAATAACATGGCCAAAGAAAGCTATCCCTACAAAATCATATAGTCTGGCTATGCTCCATCTTCATCACACAAAGTATTCAAATCATGCACAACCCTAATGACAAGCCAAGAAATTGTTCCATACTTTTGATGTTCTCAAACTTTTTCATCTTTCACGCAATACATGAGCGTGAGCCATGAACATAGCACTATAGGTGGAATAGAGTATGGTGGTTGTGGAGAAGACAAAAAGAAGGAGATAGTCTCACATCAACTAGGCGTATCAACGGGCTATAGAGATGCTCATCAATAGGTATCAACGTGAGTGAGTAGGGACTGCCATGCAACGGATGCACTAGAGCTATAAGTTTATGAAAGCTCAAAAAGAAACTAAGTGGGTGTGCATCCAACCCGCTTGCTCATGAAGACCTAGGGCAATTTTAGGAAGCCCATCATTTGAATATACAAGCCAAGTTCTATAATGAAAAATTCCCACTAGTATATGAAAGTGACAACATAGGAGACTCTCTATCATTAAGATCATGGTGCTACTTTGAAGCACAAGTGTGGAAAAAGGATAGTAACATTGCCCCTTCTCTCTTTTCTCTCTTTTTTTGGTGGGCTTCTTAGGCCTCTTTTTTATTTGGGCTTGTGAGGGAATCATAGCTTCCATCATCCTTTCCTCACATGGGACAATGCTCTAATAATGAAGATCATCACACTTTTATTTACTTACAACCCAAGAATTACAACTCGATACTTAAAACAAAATATGACTCTATATCAATGCCTCCGGCGGTGTACCGGGATGTGCAATGTCTCAAGAGTGACATGTATACAAAATTATGAATGGTGACTTTGCCACAAATACTATGTCAACTACATGATCATGCAAAGCAATATGACAGTGATAAAGTGTGTCATAATAAACGGAATGGTGGAAAGATGCATGGCAATATATCTCGGGACGGCTATGGAAATGCCATAATAGGTAGGTAGGGTGGCTATTTTGAGGAAGGTATATGGTGGGTGTAGGGTATTGGCGAAAGTTGCATGGCACAAGAGAGGCTAGCAGTGGTGGAAAGGTGAGAGTGTGCATAATCCATGGAATCAACATTGGTCATAAAGAACTAATACATCTCCAATGTATCTATATTTTTTTATTGTTCCATGCTATTATATTATCTATTTTGGATGTTTTATATGCACTAATATGCTATTTTATATTATTTTGGGGACTAACTTATTAAGTAGAGCCCAATGCAAGTTTCTGTTTTTTCCTTGTTTTTAAGCTTCGTAGTAAACGAATACTAAACAGAGTCCAAACATAATAAAACTTCACAATGATTTTTCTTGGACGAGAAGACACCCAGGGGACTCGGAGTGCAAGTCATAAGACCCACGAGGCAGCAACAAGGGTGGAGGGCACACCCTAGGGGGTGCCCCCTACCTTGTGGGCCCCTCGGTGACCCCCTGACCTAGATCTTCCTCCTATATATTTGCAAATATTCCCTAACCTCCAGAAGCATCCATGAAAACAATTTTCCACCGCCGCAACCTTCTGTGTTCCCATGAGATCCCTTCTTGGGGCCTTTTCCGGCATCCTGCCAAAGGGGGGTTCGATCACGGAGGGCATCTAAATCAACTCTATTACCCTTCCGATGAAGCGTGAGTAGTTTACCTTAGTCCTACGGGTCCATAGCTAGTAGCCAGATGGCTTCATCTCTCTCTTTGATTCTCAATACCATGTCCTCCTTGATGTTCTTGGAGATCTATCTGATGTAATCTTCTTTTGCGGTGTGTTTGTCGAGATCCGATGAATTGTGGATTTATGATCAGCTTATCTATGAATATTATTTGAATCTTCTCTGAATTCTTATATGCATGATTTTGTATATTTGTATTTCTCTTTGAACTATCAGTTTGGTTTGGCCAACTAGATTGGTTTTTCTTGCAATGGGAGAGGTGCTTAGCTTTGGGTTCAATCTTGCGTGATTTCACCCTGATACGTCTCCGCCCTATCTATAATTTTATATTGGTCCATGCCAATATTATACTACTTTCATATATTTTTGGCCACTTTTTATACTATTTTTGGGACTAACATATTGATCCAGTGCCCGATGCCAGTTCTTGTTTGTTGCATGTTTTTTGTTTCACAGAAAATCCATATGGAGTCCAAACGCGATAAAAACTTATTGAGATTTTTTTGGAATATAGGTGGATTTTGGGAATTGGAATCAATGCGAGACGATGCCTGAGGGGGCCACAAGGCAAGGGGACGCCCCAGGTGGTAGGGAACGCCCTGGGCCCTTGTGGCCACCTCGTAAGGTGGTTGGTACCCTTCTTCCTCCGCAAGAAAGCTAATATGTGGATAAAAAATGTGTTAAAATTTGAGCCCAATCGGAGTTAGGATCTCCAAGAATTTAAGAAGCGGTGAAAGGCCAGAATCTGGGAGCGCAAAAACAGAAGGAAACAGAGAGAGAGAGATCCAATCTTGGAGGAGCTCTCGCCCCTCCGCCGCCATGGAGGCCAAGGACTAGAGGGGAAACCCTTCTCCCATCTAGGGAGGAGGTGAAGGAAGAAGAAGAAGAAGAAGAAGAAGAAGAAGAAGAAGAAGAAGAAGAAGAAGAAGAAGAAGAAGAAGGAGGAGGAAGGGGCTCTCTCCTCCTCTCTCCCGGTGGCGCCGGAACGCCGTCGGGGCCATCATCGTGACAACAATCTACACCAACAACTTCGCCACCATCATCACCAACTCTCTCCCCCTCTATGCAGCGGTGTAACACCTCTTCTACCCGTTGTAATCTCTACTTGAACATGGTGCTCAACGCTATATATTATTTCCCAATGATGTATGGCTATCCTATGATGTTTGAGTATATCCGTTTTGTCCTATGGGTTGATTGATGATCATGATTAGATTGAGTTACATGTTTTATTATTGGTCCTGTCCTATGGTGCTCTCCGTGTCGCGCAAGCGTGAGGGATCTCCGTTGTAGGGTTTGCAATATGTTCATGGTTTGCTTATTGTCTGTGTTGCTGGGGTGATAGGAGCCTAAACATGGATAAGTGGGTTATGGCGTATGGGAATAAAGAGGACTTGATACTTTAATGCTATGGTTGGGTTTTACCTTAATGAGCTTTAGTAGTTACGGATGTTTGCTAGAGTTCCAATCATAAGTGCATATGATCCAAGTAGATAAAGTATGTTAGCTTATTCCTCTCCCTCATATAAAATTGCAATAATGATTACCGGTCTAGTTATCGATTACCTAGGGACAAATAACTTTCTTGCGTGACAAAAAGCTCTCTACTAAAATTAACTTAGTTGTTTCTTTATCTAAATAGCCCCTGGATTTTATTTACGTGCTCTTTATTATCTTGCAACCTATCCTATCACACCTAAAAAGTACTTCTAGTTTCATACTTATTCTAGGTAAAGCGAACGTTAAGCGTGCGTAGAGTTGTATCGGTGGTCGATAGAACTTGAGGGAATATTTGTTCTACCTTCAGCTCCTCGTTGGGTTCGACACTCTTATTTATCAAGAAATGTTACAACTAATCCCCTATACTTGTGGGTTATCAAGACCTTTTTCTAGCACCATTGTCGGGGAGCAATAGCGTGGGGTGAATATTCTCGTGTGTGCTTGTTTGCTTTATCACTAAGTAGATTTTATTTGTTGTTCTAAGTTGTTCTCTATCTTTAAATATGGATATGGAACATGAAATACCAAAAACAATTAGGTGTACTTGCTACTCATGGATATGGGAACCTCCTAAAACCTTCGATGCTCATTATGTGAAAGATATTACGCACTACTTTAATTATCCACAGAAAACCCCATTCAATTATATAATGGGAGACACGTTGGATCAACATGAATACTTTAGGGATTATCGCTTGATTCAAAAAGGGAAACTCTTATGGGATCAAATTCATATGTTGCGTTGGTATGCTCGGGATCTATGCTTGAGATATGATTATACTTGTTGCTCTAGGATGAAGGCTCCACACCTTCCCTTTTCATGCAAATTTAACGATAATTAAACCTTATATTATTATGCTAATGGTATTTATGATTACTATGATGTGGAATGAATAGAAGAATTGGTTTATTTTAAGGGTGCTTATGGAATTGAATCTTTGTTTGAAAAGTATGAAGCTTTTGATGATGATGTTTATAGGCCTGAAAATTTTGCTATACTTAAATATTGTCTTGAGAATTATGAATGCAATGCCGATATTGATGCGTTTATTGAGAAAGTCTCCACTGTCCAAGAAGAGACTAATATTTTGCAGGAATCTATGGAAGAAGAAATTGATGACAATGTGAGCTCGTTAGATGAAAAAGATGATGAGGAGAGCGAAGAACAAAAGGAGGAAGAGAAGATTAGCTACTCGTGCCCACCTTCTAATGAGAGTAACTCTTCAACTCATACATTGTTTAATTTCCCTTTGTCCTTACCGAAGGATGAATGCCATGATCCCTTGGATTCGTTTGAAATATCCCTTTTTTGATGAAACTGATACTTGTTATGCTTGTGGCCATGATGCCAATTTGAATTATGCTTATGGAGATGAACTTGCTATAGTTCCTTATGTTAAGAATGAAATTGTTGCTATTGCACCCACGCATGATAGTCCTATTATCTTTTTGAATCCTCCCAACTACACCATATCGGAGAAGTTTGTGCTTAAGGATTATATTGATGGGTTGTGGTTTACTATTGCACATGATGATTTTAATAGATATAATATGCATGTGCTTGCTGCTCCTACTTGCAATTATTATGAGAGAGGAACTACATCACCGCCTCTCTATGTTTCCAATACGATAAAATTGCAAGAAACTATTTATGCTATGTATTGGCCTTTACTTGTGTGCATGAACTATTCTTTTATCACATGTATAATATATTACTTTGTGCTCACTACTAAATTACAAATCATTGTCAATTAAAATTGGCTTTGATATACCTTGGGATCCGGGAGGATCCATTACTTGAGCACTATATGCCTAGCTTAATGGCTTTAAAGAAAGCGCTGCCAGGGAGATAACCCGGAAATTTTAGAGAGGCATTTATTTCTGTTGAGTGCTTTTAAAAAGTTTTAAAACAAAAAAATAAAGTGGGGAACCTAAATCTTTTTCAAAAAGAAAAGTGAAAGTGAGAGAGACAAGCATCGTTGAAGTGGGGAACGTCCTTGAACTTTGTTCATGCCCATGGGAACTTTGTGAATCTCGATTACAGAAAGTTTTCAACAAAAATAATTATCCCCTTGTACAAATCCATTATATTATAAAAATAATGTGCCAAGATTTGCCTTTAGGATGATTATATTGCTTGTTTGGTATGTGTAGTGAAAAAACAGAAACTTTGGTTGTAGCGCGTGCATTTACACTTTTTTAGTTGAAAGTCAAATTTGCTTAATTTTTTACACAGTACTGCTATACAATTTTTTTGTCCTAATGTTTCAGAATTTTTGGAGTTACAGAAGTATGGTAGATTTTCAGATTACTACAAACTATTCTATTTTTGACAGATTTTGTTTTCTATGCATTGTTCTCTTATTGTGATGAATACATGGGTAGTATCGGGGGGTATGAACAATGGTGAAGTTGGAATACAATAGATATGATGCTAATATGAATTTTGAATGGGTTTTCAACATTACTTAAAGTGGTGACTTGTTTTATTATACTAACAGATCTCACGGGGGTTTTGTTAAGTTTTGTGTGATTGAAGTTTTCAAGTTTTGGGAGAGATCACGATGGATGAAGGAATAAGGAGTGACAAGAGCCTAAGCTTGGGGATGCCCGAGGCAACCCAAGGTAATATTCAAGGACTCCTAAGCAACTAAGCTTTGGGATGCCTCGGAAGGCATCCCCTCTTTCTTCTAACGATCATCAGTAATTTTACTTGGAGCTATATTTTTATTCGTCACATGATATGCGTAAATCTTGGAGCGTCGTGTGCTTTTTTTTCTTTTAATAATGCACCATGCTGGTATAGATAGTCCTTGGTTGATTTATAGAATGCTCTTTGCACTCCACTTATATCTTTTGAGTATGGCTTTATAGAATGCTTCATGTGCTTCACTTATATCATTTGAAGTTTGAATTGCGTGTTTCTCTTCACGTAGAAAACCGCCATTTGTAGCATGCTCTTTTGCATCACTTATGTTTGTTAGAGCATGGGCATATATTTTGTAGAAAGTATAAAACTCTCTTGCTTCACTTATATCTATTTAGAGAGTCAACAAGAATTGGTCATTCCCATGGTTAGTTATAAAATCCTACATAAAACTTGTAGATCACTGAATATGATATGTTTGATTCCTTGCAATAGTTTTGCGATATAAAGATGGTGATATTAGGATCATGCAAGTGAGTAATTGTAGATTGGTAAGAATACTTGTGTTAAAGTTTGTGATTCCCGTAGCATGCACGTATGGTGAACCGTTATGTAATGAATTCGGAGGATGATTTATTTTTTATTGTCTTCCTTATGAGTGGCGGTCGGGGACGAGTGATGGTCTATTCCTACCAATCTACCCCCTAGGAGGATGCGCATAGTACTTTCTTTTGATAGCTAATCTACTTTTGCAATAAGTATGTGAGTTCTTTATGACTAATTTGACTCCATGGATTATACGCACTCTCACCCTTCCACCATTGCTAGCCTCTCTAGTACCGCGCAACTTTCGCCGGTGCATTAAACCCACCATATTCCCTTCCTCAAAACAGCCACCATACCTACCTATTATGGCACTTCCATAGCCATTCTGAGATATATTGCCATGCAACTTCCACCGTTCCGTTTTTTTATGACACACTCCATCATTGTCATATTGCTTTGCATGATCATAAGAAAGCTAGCATGGTGTTTACATGGCTTGTCCATTTTCTGATGTCATTTGCTACGCTAGATCATTGCACATCCCGATACACCGCCGGAGGCATTCATATAGAGTCATATTTTTGTTCTAGTATCGAGTTGTAATTTTGAGTTGTAAGTAAATAAAAGTGTGATGATCATCATTATTATAACATTATCCCATGTAGGTTATCAAAAAAAGGGGGGCCAAAGAAGCCCAAATAAAAAAAAGGGGGCCAAAGAGGCCCACCAAAAAATGAGAGAAAAGAGAGAAGGAGCAATGTTACTATCCTTTTTCCACACTTGTGCTTCAAAGTAGCACCATGTTCTTCATGATAGAGAGTCTCCTATTTTGTCACTTTCATGTATTACTAGTGGGAATTTATCATTATAGAACTTGGCTTGTACATTCCAATGGTGGGCCTCCTCAAATGCCCTAGGTATTCATGAGCAAGCAAGTTGGATGCGCACCCACCTAGTTTCTTTTGAGCTTTCATCCACTTATAGCTCTAGTGCATCCGTTGCATGGAAATTCCTACTCACTCACATTGATATCTATTGATGGGCATCTCCATAGCCCGTTGATACGCCTAGTTGATGTGAGACTATCTCCTTCTTTTTGTCTTCTCCACAACCACCATATTCTATTTCACCTGTAGTGCTATATCCATGGTTGACGCTCATGTATTGCGTGAAAGTTGAATAAGCTTGAGAACGTTAAAAGTTTGAAACAATTTCTTGGTTTGTCATTGGGGTTGTGCATGATGAAATACTTTGTGTGGTAAAGATGGAGCATAGCCAGACTATATGATTTTGTAGGGATAACTTTCCCTGGCCATGTTATTTTGAAAAGATATGATTGCTTTATTAGTATGCTTGAAGTATTATTGTTTTTATGTCAAATGATAGACTATTGCTTTGAATCACTCATGTTTTAATATTCATGCCATGATTAGATTACATGATCAAGATTGTGCTAGGTAGCATTCCACATCAAAAATTATCCTTTTTATCATTTACCAACTCGAGGACGAGCAGGAATTAAGCTTGGGGATGCTGATACGTCTCCGTCGTATATATAATTTTTGATTGTTCCATGCTAATATTATACAATTTTCACATACTTTTGGCAACTTTTTATACTATTTTTAGGACTAACATATTGATCCAATGCCCAGTGCTAGTTCCTGTTTGTTGCATGTTCTTTGTTTCACAGAAAATCCATATCAAATGAAGTATGCGATAAAAACTTATAGAGTTTTTTTTGGAATATATGTGAATTTTGGGAATTTGAATCAATGTGAGACGATGCCCGAGGGGGCCACAAGGCAGGGGGCACGCCCTAGGGGGTAGGGCGCATCGTGGGCCCTTGTGGCTACCCCGTAAGGCGGTTGGTACCCTTCTTCGGCTGGAAGAAAGCTAATATCCGGAAAAAAATCATGTTAAAATTTCAGCCCAATCGGAGTTACAGATCTCATTGAATTTAAGAAACGGTGAAAGGCGAGAATCTCGGAGCGAAAAACAGAAAGAAATAGAGAGAGAGATCCAATCTCGGAGGGGCTCTCGCCCCTCTGCCGCCATGGAGGACAAGGACCAGAGGGGAAACCCTTCTCCCATCTAGGGGGAAGGTCAAGGAAGAAGGAGAAGGAGGGGGCTCTCTCCTCCTCTCTCCAGTGGCGCCGGAACGCCGCCCGGGCCATCACCGTGACGGCAACCTAGACCAACAACTTCGCCGCCGTCATCACCAACTCTCTCCTCCTCTATGCAGTGGTGTAACACATCTTCTACCCGCTGTAATCTCTACTAGAACATGGTGCTCAACGCTATATGTTATTTCCCAATGATGTATGGCTATCATATGATGTTTGAGTAGATCTGTTTTGTACTATGGGTGTTGATTGATGATCATGATTGGTTTGGGTTACATGTTTTATTATTGGTGTTGTCCTATGGTGCTCTCCATGTCGCGCAAGTGTGAGGGATCTCCGTTGTTGGGTTTGTAATATGTTCATGGTTTTCTTATTGTCTGCATCGGGAGGGTGATAGCAGCCTAAACACGAATAAGTGGGTTATGGCGTATGGGAATACAAAGGACTTGATACTTTAATGCTATGGTTCGGATTTACCTTAATGACCTTTAGTAGTTACGGATGTTTTCCAGAGTTCCAATCATAAGTGCATATGATCCAAGTAGATAAAGTACGTTAGCTTATGCCTCTCCCTCATATAAAATTGCAATAATGATTACCGGTCTTGTTATCGATTACCTAGGGGCAAATAACTTTCTTGCATGACAAAAAGCTCTCTACTAAAATTAACTTAGTTTTTTCTTTATCTAAACAGCCCCTAGATATTATTTACGTGCTCTTTATTATCTTGCAAACCTATCCTATCACAACTACAAAGTACTTCTATTTTCATACTTGTTCTAGGTAAAGCGAACATTAAGCGTGCGTAGATTTGTATGGGTGGTCGGTAGAACTTGAGGGAATATTTGTTCTACCTTTAGCTCCTCGTTGCGTTCGACACTCTTATTTATCGAGAAAGGCTACAATTGATCCCCTCTACTAGTGGGTTATCACAACCAGTGAAAAAGTAGGGGTAGCGAGACATGTATTGAATTGTTGCCATCGAGGATAAAAAGATGGGGTTTTCATCATATTGCTTGAGTTTATTCCTCTACATCATGTCATCTTACTTAAGGTGTTACTCCGTTATTTGTGAACTTAATACTCTAGATGCATGTTGGATAGCGGTCGATTCTTTGGAGTAATAGTAGTAGATGTAGGCAGGAGTCGATCTACTTGACACGGACGTGATGCCTATATTGCATAATCATTGCCATGGATATCGTCATAACTTTGCGCTTTTCTATCAATTGCTCGACAATAATTTGTTCACCCACCATATTATTTGCCTTCAAGAGAGAAGCCTCTAGTGAAACCTATGGCCTGAGGGTCTATTGTCCATCATATCGGAAACTAATATGATGGAAAATATCGGGTCTAGAGTATTAGTTCAAAAAGAACGGAGTATCGCCTTAAGTAAAATGACCTTATGTAGAGGAATAAACTCAAGAAATATGATGAAAACCCCATCTTTTTATCCTCGATGGCAACAATTCAATACGTGTCTCGCTACCCCTACTTTGTCACTGGGTGAAATCGCAATATTGAACCCAAAGCTAAGCACATCTCCCATTGCAAGAAAAACCAATCTAGTTGGCCAAACCAAACCAATAGTTCGAAGAGAAATACAAAGATACCAAATCATGCATATAAGAATTCAGAGAAGATTCAAATAACATTCATAGATAAGCTGATCATAAATGCACAATTCATCGGATCTCGACGAACACACCGCAAAAGAAGATTACATCGGATAGATCTCCAAGAACATCGAGGAGAACATGGTACTGAGAATCAAAGAGAGAGAAGAAGCCATCTAGCTAATAGCTATGGACCCGTAGGTCTGAGCTAAACTATTCATGCTTCATCGGAAGGGCAATAGAGTTGATGTAGATGCCCTCAGTGATCAAATTCCCCTCCGGCGGGATGCCGGTAAAGGCCCCAAGATGGGATCTCACAAGAACAAAAGGTTGATGCGGTGTAAAAGTGTTTTCACGGATGCTTCTCGAGGTTTGGGAATATTTGCAAATATATAGTTGGAAGATCTAGGTCAGGGGGTCACCGAGGGGCCCACAAGGTAGGGGCGCCCCACGCCCTCCACCCTTGTCACTGCCTTGTGGCTCTTCTGACTTGCACTCCAAGTCGCCTGGGTGTCTTATGGTCCAAGAAAAATCATCGTGAACTTTTATTCCGTTTGGACTCCATTGAGTATTCCTTTTCTGCAAAGCTCAAAACAAGGAAAAAACAGAAACTGGCATTGGGCTCTAGGTTAATAAGTTAGTCCCAAAAATAATATAAAATAGCATATTAATGCATATAAAACATCCAAAACAGATAATATAATAGCATGGAACAATAAAAAATTATAGATACGTTGGGGACGTATCAGTGTACTTGTTCACATACGCGTACGTATAGTATATATGCTAGTCCCCTCCCACCTCTTCGCCGTGTACTATATACTCCCACCATAACACAAACAAAAAAGATTCTACCTTGCTAGTCGAATTAACCTCTGTGCTGACTGTAGGTCAAAGTGATGGACGACGACCTCGCGGGCCCATAGAAAGCATCACACGCGAGTGAGTGTCATGTAGGACAACCACCGACTGTATGTGGCCAAAACATGTATGTATGAAACGGTTGTGTAATATTTTAAATAACAAAGTACGACTCTGCTGTGGCACCTGTCTCACAAAACACCCAACCCACATGGTGGCTCACGACTCATAGTGTACTGCCAGCGACCCCAAACCCCCAAACGCGTGCACACATACACACTGCGCATCCACCGCAACTACAATTCATGTTAAATTTTCTCGCGGTGAATACATGTTACCCAATGAGGGACGTTTTAATTTTAAAAAATATAGATTATTAAGACATTTTAGTACATTGATAGATTTTCTAGGGGTATAATGTGCCAAAATCAAATTTGAGCTATATGCACACATGACAGTGCACCTAAATGGATTGGAAAAACACATGTGTCTCACTGGGTGCATGTTTACTCCCCGTGCAAGGAATTTCAAACATTGAGAATCTTGATTTTTAAATTCTAGTACATCCAAAACTTATTTGAAATTCATGAAACTTATCATGTTGTCATATGGACGCCAATACAAAGTGGCATTGTACTTTGTCAAATTTGACACTAGTTTTGATGTAATCTTTATCTCTTACAAATGGGAGATTATTAATAATTGGAAAACAATATCACAAACGGATTATTTATTCGAACTGTGGGTGCTAGACCAACAATGGATACGTGCCATGCTTCGGTTAAGCAATAAAGCGGCATCATTAATCATCAAAATAAAAAAACAATATGCGTGCCGCCACACGACCCGTGTGCCGTGCGAGCAAGTGGGAATTGACGGGACGCATGCGAGAAGTTCCCCGCGCAGGCAGGCCAGGAGGCGAGCATGCAGGTGTGTGAACTGATGAGAGGCGTGTTTGTTGCACAGTGTCATCGGGAGGTGTGCTTGCTACACAGTGTCATCGGGAGGCGTGCGAGTAGCAGTGTGAAATGACGGTAGGCATGCCAACAGTCCGGTGCGCAGGCTCACCAGGAGGCGAGCCAGTGGTTTGACCTTCGCCCGCCTCTCCCTCACTACTCCATATTAATGGCGCGCCCGAGCGACCGCACCCGTCATCCTCGCCACACACACAATCCTCTCTCTCTTCTTGCATCCTCAACGCCACTCTCAGTCCTCAAAGCCGTCAGTGTATGAGGATGCCGCCGAAGCGCCCCATCGGAGGGAGTGGCGACGTCGGCGCTGCTAAAGCACCGGAGCACGACGTGGAGATGGAGACAAAGGTTGCCGTCGCCGCGGCGAGGTATCACTGCACCCTCACATCATCGACGGTATCGTGCTTCCATAGCCGGAGCCAGAGGTCCACACCAACTCCGGTGATGACTCGGGCGATGACTCCGACGACAAACTCCGGCGATGACGGACAACTAGTTTGTCATCTATACCCATTTATGTGTCAAATACATCCTAGGGTTTCTCTGCTTACTCCTGCCTCCCCTTTTTGGAATAGATTTCCTATGTTTATGTTCTCTCAATCCATGAAATCTGAGGAAGTTTCGTTATATCCGTGTAGTGTATTGATTGTTTGAATGGTACAAGTGATAAGTGATTAGTTATTTCATGTGTGCTGATTTATGCTAATAATCTGACTAGTGTCAATATTCGTGCTAATAATTCCTAGTCAGGTCTTGACAATTGATTTTGAATGACCTACATATATGTTTGTGTCATTATTTTCTTCAAGATTGGTCTGTACATAGACGATTGTACTTAAAAATCAAACCATAATCTCTGGATATGTATAAAATATAGCCATAAATTCCTAATCCTACTTCACGACATGTAAACACTGATTTGATGCCAAATGTTCGCTAGAGATTAGTTTGTAAACATTAATTTGCCGCCACATTTTTTACTATAAGTATAGGTGCTATCTGACGATATCGACAGTGAGGATGAAGATGGCTAGAGGAGGTACAAGAGGCAAATACTCAGGGAGCTTTATGCGGGAATGCACAACAGACGTATTAGGACCTGGGACGGCCGCTATCGATGCCAATTTAACAACCAAAAGCTTCTTGATGCATATCAAAGTGTTCTGGCACATGCAACAGGACGAGCCACTGGCTCGTTCAAGCAGAAGAATTCTCACAGGGTGGCGTACACCGCGTACGCCGAGTACCTGGAGAAGCTTCAGGATTATGTCGGCAGATTAGATGAGATGTGTGATTGAACTATGTACGCTTGAGTATGCTTAATGATGGTTGAACTATGTACTTATGGTTGAATTATGCTTGTGTACACTTATTATCTATGTCTGAGTATGTTTAATCTATGTTTACTTATGTCTAAATGTGGGATATGGATGCAATTAGTTCGGTTGATGGAATCTACCTCCATCCTGGTTTATTGGTCCCCTTTGTAATTTGTGTTAAATTTATACCAAAGATTTAACTGGCAAAATGTTAGTGCAGGTTAGCAAAAATTATATTGTTGAATGCGTATTCGAACATAGTGTTCAATGATATAATTTTTGGTGACACGCATAAACATTTGCTAGTTAAAACTTTGGTCAAAATTTGGTGCAAATTACAAAGGGGACCAATAAACCAGGACGGAGGTTGTACGTCAATCAAACATGATTCCCAAAATTGGAACTGTGTCAAATGACTTTCAGTTTCCCTGTTACATCAATTACACAAGGTTGACTCTAGCAAACCATTGCCTTCGAAACTCTTTGTGGGACAGAAAACCCTCACCACCCAATTCAAAAGATAAAAAATAAAACCCTCACCATCCCCATGTCACAAAAACCCTCACCCCGCCCACCACCCCCTCTGGTCCCCATTCACACATGCATAAGCTCCTCCACGTCTATGCATGGCACCACCTATCACCGCGGCAACCACTTAGCTCAACGTCTATCGCCGCCACCAGGCTTCCAGCAAACCCCACCGCATTTCGCCATTTCCGCTTGCCGCCGCCTATCGCCATCGACTTTCTCGATGTTGCTCGCGGTCGACCCAGCTCCGGCCGATTGGGGAATCTGCCGTATTGAGGGTTTTTTCTCATGCACAACAAGGTAACTAATTAAATGAGATATTATCGCATCTCTTATCCCAGTTCATCTGCCCCCTTTAATCACCCGGCCGAAATTGCCGTGAGTTCATTTTTATTCGAGTTGATTTGAGGATTTTCGTAAATTCATAGAGTGTACAGTGCACGGACACATCACGACTTTGCGGCCTCAGCTAGACATTCATGGAGTTCCATCTCACTGTACCAGATGACCTGAGGATGCGCGCGGTATGTTCAATATCACCCTAAATCGGTTGACATGGCCTACTTTCCTAAACATATATTATATATTGCTGCATTTGGATAAAAGGTGTCTGATGATCCACAAGTGTAGGGTATCAATCGTAGTCCTTTCGATAAGTAGGAGTGTCGAACCCAACGAGGAGCAGAAGGAAATGACAAGTGGTTTTCAGCAAGGTATTCTCTGCAAGCACTAAAATTATAAGTAACAAGTAATTTGATAGCAAGATAATTTGTAATGAAGAAGTAACAGTAACGACAAATAATATGCAACAAGGTAGCCCAATCCTTTTGTGGCAAAGGATAGGCTAAAACAATCTCTTATGATAAGCAAAGCGTTCTTGAGGGTACAGGGGAATTTCATCTAGTCAGTTTCATCATGTTTGTTTAATTCATGTTCGCTACTTTGATAATTTGATATATGGGTGGACCGGTGCTTAGGTGTTGTTCTTACTTGAACAACCTCCTACTTATGATTAACCCCCTCACAAGCATCCGCAACTACGAGAAAAGTATTAAGATAAAATCTAATCATAGCATTAAACTTTTGGATCCAAATCAGCCCCTTACTAAGTAGCGCATAAACTAGGGTTTAAGCTTTTGTCACTCTCGCAACCCCATCATCTAATAACTACTCCACAATGCATTCCCTTAGGCCTTAATAAGATGAAGTGCCATGTAGTCGACGTTCACATGACACCACTAAGGGAATCACAACATACATACCATCAAAATATCGAACACATATAAAATTCACATGATTACTTGCAACAAGATTTCTCACGTGACATAAAGAACAAAAGTAACTACTCATGAATGATAATCATGCTCAAGATCAGAGGGGTATTAAATAGCATAA
The DNA here is from genome assembly GCA_963921465.1 of Triticum timopheevii. Classification (NCBI taxonomy): domain Eukaryota; kingdom Viridiplantae; phylum Streptophyta; class Magnoliopsida; order Poales; family Poaceae; genus Triticum; species Triticum timopheevii. Next base: position 503,699,250 of record OY997272.1, read on the forward strand.
TGGATCTGAACATATAATCTTCCACCAAATAGACCATATAGTAATCAACTACAAGATGTAATCAACACTACTAGTCACCCACAAGCACCAACCTAAGGTTCCGGTACAAAGATTGAACATAAGAGATGAACTAGGTTTTGAGAGGAGATGGTGTTGTTGAAGATGTTGATGGAGATTGCCCTCCCCAAGATGGGAGAGTTGTTGGTGATGATGATGATGTTGATTTCCCCCTCCGGGAGGGAACTTCCCTGGCGGAATCGTTCCGCCGGAGGGCAAAAGTGCTCCCGTCCAAGTTCTGCCTCGAGACGGTGGCTCTTCGTCCCGAAAGTCCTCCCCGTATTCTTTTTCTAGGTCAAAATGACTTATATATGAGAAGAGGGGCACCAGAGGTGGGCTGAGGAGGCACAACCCGCCAGGGCACGCTCGGGTGGGTTGTGCCCACCTGGTGGGCCCCCTCTGGTAGTTATTTGCTCCAATAATTCTTAGATATTCCATAAAAATTCTCCGTGAGGTTTCAACTCTTTTGGAGTTGTGTAGAGTAGGTGGTCTGACGTAGCTTTTTCAGCTCCAGAATTCCAGCTCCCGGTATTCTACCTCTTTGTGTGAACATTGCATATTATCATAGAAAAGGCATTAGAATTACTCCCTAATGCATTATTATGCATAAAAGCATTATAAATAACAGTAGGAAAACATGATGCAAAATGGACGTATCAACTTGCCCGCTAGACTGAGGATGATAGGGGGATGCAATTCTATGGTTAACATCATACCCAGCAAGCATTTTACCGAAAGCACCATGAATAAAATGCGAACCACCATCAGTCATTAAATATCTATGGACTCCAAACCTTGGGAAAATAACTTCCTTAAGAATTTTAATAGAGGTGTTGTGATCAGCACTACTAGATGGAATAGCTTCTACCCACTTAGTAACATAATCAACAACAACCAAAATATGTGTATACCCATTAGAGGAAGGAAAAGGTCCCATATAATCAAAACCCCAAACATCAAATGGTTCAAAAGCAAGTGAATAGTTCATATGCATTTCCTGGCGCTTACCAATATTACCAATTCTTTAACCTTCATCACAAGATAAAACAAACTTACGGGAATCCTTGAAGAGAGTAGGCCAATAAAAACCAGATTGCAATACCTTGTGAGCAGTTCTATCTCCCGCATGATGTCCTCCATAAGCTTCAGAGTGACATTTGTGTAGGATTTGTTCCTATTCATGCTCAGGTACACAACGCCTAATAATACCATCTACTCTTTCTGTATATAAGTGTGGGTCATCCCAAAATAAGGAATTAAATCATAAAATATATTTTTCTTTTGTTGGTATGTCAAACTAGGTGGTATATATTTAGCAACAATGTAATTAGCATAGTCAAGATACCAAGGAGTGTTATGAGAAACATTTATTGCAGCTATTGCTCGTCAGGAAATCTATCATTAATAGGTTGTGGGTCATGAAGAATATTTTCTAACCTAGACAAGTTATCAGCTACGGGGTTCTTAGCTCCTTTTCTATCTGTAATATGTAAATCAAATTCTTGTAGCAAGAGAACCCGCCTAATGACTCTAGATTTAGCATCTTTCTTTTCCATAAAAGATTTTATAGCAGCATGATCTGTGTGAACAGTCACTTTAGAATCAACAATGTAAGATCTGAATTTATCACAAGCAAACACAACTGCTGAAAATTCTTTTTCAGTAGTAGCATAATTTCTTTGTGCATTGCCTAGAGTTTTGCTAGCATAATGAATAACATTTAATTTCTTATCAACTCTTTATCCTAAAATAGCACCAACAGCATAATCACTAGCATCACCCAAATTTCAAAAGGCTAGTTCCAATCAGGTGGTTGAACAATAGGTGTAGAAATTAAGGCTTTCTTAAGTGTTTCAAAGGATTCTACACAGTCATCATGAAAAACAAATGGAACATCCTTTTGTAAAAGATTTGTAAGAGGCCTAGAAATTTTAGAGAAGTCTTTAATAAATCTCCTATTGATACCAGCATGACCGAGAAAACTACGGATACCATTAATATCTCTGGGACAAGGCATTTTCTCAGTTGCATCAACTTTGGCTTTATCCACCTCAATAGCTCGTTCATAAATTTTATGTCCCAAGACAATCCTTCATTGACCATAAAGTGGCACTTCTCCCAATTCAAGATGAGGTTAGTTTGCTCGCATCTCTGTAAAACTCGATCAAGGTTTATTAAGCAATCATCAATAAATGTTCCATAAATGAAAAAATAATCCATGAAAACCTCAACAATGTTTTCACAAAAATCATAGAATATAACAGTCATACATCTTTGAAAGGTAGCAGGTGCATTTCATAAACCAAAAGGCGTACGTCTATAAGCATAAGTTCCAAAAGCACAAGTGAAGGTGGTTTTCTCTTGATCAAGTTGTGAAACAGGTATTTGAGAAAAAACAAAATATCCATCAAGGAAGCAAAAGTGTGTGTGCTTAGATAATATTTCTAGCATTTGATCAATGAAAGGCAGAGGGTAATGATCTTTTCTAGTTGCTTTATTTAATTTTCTAAAATCAATTACCATTCTATGGCCAGTGACAATTCTTTGTGGAGTAAGTTCATTTTTATCATTAGGAACAACAGTAATACCTCCCTTCTTAGGGACACAATGAACATGACTCACCCATCTACTATCAGCTATGGGATAGATTATACATGCTTCCAGGAGCTTCAGTATTTCAGTTCTTACCACTTCTGTCATTTTAGGATTTAAACGTTGTTGGTGATCAACAACGGGTTTAGCATCAGGTTCATATTAATCTTGTGCTGACATAGAGTGGGACTAATTCCCTTAAGATCATCAAGAGTATATCCAATAGCAGCTTGGTGCTTCTTCAGATTTTTCAATAATCTTTCTTCTTCATGTTTTGAAAGCTTAGCACTAATAATAATAGGATATATCTTTTTCTCATCAAGATAAAGCATATTTAAAAAGTGTCTACCAATTGTTTAATTCAAACAAAAGATCACCTTTAGGTGAAGGAGGACCTCCTAGAGTTTCAATAGGCAAATTATGTTTAAGCAGAGGTCGTGTTTCAAAGAAAATTTTATCTATCTCATTTCTTTCATGCATATGCATATCATTTTGGTGGTCTAGCAAATATTGTTCTAGTGGATCAGTAGGAGGCACGACAATAGAAACAAGACCAACTATTTCATCCATACTAGGCAATTCTTTCATATGATGTTTTCTATTGAATTTAGAAAAATTAAACTCACACTACTAGGGAAATGCTTATACACAGGAGCTCGTCAGTAGCGCTTCTAAAAGGGAAGCGTTGCTGCTAAGTAGCGATAGCGCTTGAGCAGAACGAGCATTGCTACTACGCACATGGCAGTAGTGCTGGAGCGAGAAAACACACTACTACTACTATTGCAAGACCGTTGCAGGTAGGTTAGATATACTAGTAGCATTGATATGGCACAAGCACTACTGCTATTAAACTTAGCAATACCACTTTTCTCTAAGCAGCGCTACTGCTAAATTCAGGCCCCTCCTTATAAGACCAATGTTTAGTCCCACCTCGCTCCGCAAACTGAATTTTTACCACCTTAAATATGGTGCTTCTCAAAACATCACAACCAGTTGGTCTTCATTGAACTCTATGTGTAGGATCTGTTGCCGCAATAGGAATTAACGAAGATTCCTATTGACAATTTAGATTCTAGACAAAAAGATCAGTGATGACCAATGCTTTTTTGTATATGCTAATGATCATAGCCTTAGTACTAGCGCTGGTTCGGCAAAAATGCTACTGCTAATGATCATAGCAGTAGTGCTTTTTGGCCCAAAGCGCTGCTGTTACATGGGCCGCAGGGCCCACAGAACGGAAGCCCACTTAGCAATAGCGCTGGACCGTACCCAGCACTACTACTACACCAAAAGAAAACTACCCGGCCCCCTGCATTGTGCCTCACTTTGTTCGATCCCCTCCGACCGTTCCACCGTCGTGGTTAGGATTCCGCCCGATTGACACCGCCACGGCGTGCCACCACCCGCCGCTGCAGGTAATCCTCCCCCCCCCCTCCGCTGCTCCTTCCCCCTCCCCCGTCGCCGCCTACCTACCCACTCCCCCTGCTGCCCCCAACTCCACCGCCGCCCCCAACTCCCCTTTTGCCCCCTCCTCCCCCCAACTCCGCCACTGCCCCCACTCCGATGATGGGGCCATGGAGGGTGATGCTCTAGCCAGGGTGGGGCTGCATGCGATGCCACCATCTATGAAAGAAATAAAGAAACAAACTTGAGTTAATCCAATGAAACATATTCATCTATCCATGCATTAGGTTTCTACATGTTTTACATTACAAACACAAGTAAAATCAAGTCTGTGCCCCGCTCTTCAAACCCATGATGATCTTGTTTAATTAATACAGATGCCTAGCTCCTCACAGTAGTTGTTTTTCGATGCTATATTGAAGTTGGTGTACCACTGTTTTTTGATTGGGTTAATTCCAACATCTCTAGATCCTACCGTTAGTATCACATATAAAACTGAATATATACAGTTTGGCTTGTGTTGGGATATCTTGTGGTTCAGTTTAGGTTAGATGGCATAACACACACTACTAGGAAAAGGGCTATAGATAGGATAGATACTAATGGCGCACTATACATGTGGTGCGCCATTACTAAATACTAATGGTGCACCATGTGTTGGTGCGCCATTAGTGTGCAAATACTAATGGCGCACCACATCCCACGGTGCGCCATTAGTAAAAAAAATTAATTTTTTCAAAACTACTAATGGCGCACCGTGGGAGTGGTGCGCCATTACTAGTTGACATAATAATGGCGCACCACACCCACCGTGCACCATTAGTAGTTTTGAAAAAAAAATAAAAAAAATAAAAAAAATTGTTAGTAATGGCGCACCTGTGGACAGTGCGCCATTACTAGTTTTAACTGCTAATGGCGCACTATCCACTGGTGCGCCATTACTAAGTTTTTTTCAAAAAAAAATTAAAAAAATTCAAATTTTTTTATATATTTTTTTCAAAACTAGTAATGGCGCACCGTGGGTGTGGTGCGCCAATACTAGTTTAACTACTAATGGCGCACCACCCCACGGTGCGCCATTACTAGTTTGCCCAGCTTCCACCGAATGCACCCCCCCCCCACCCACGTGGACTGGCTTTTCAGTTTTAAAAAAAATAAAAGAAGATGATAAAAATGTCAAAAAAATAAAAGAAAATAAGTTTCCCATGTGATATGTGGTCTAGTTGTTGGGAAAATTTACAAATATAAATTTCGACTTTATTTGCAAAATCTCTCTGGAAATTTGTAAAATGGCCATAACTTTTGCATACGAACTCGGATTAAAAAAAATTATATGAAAAATCATCTACTCGAAAAGTTACATCCGAATTTAATCAGGGGAACCCCGTTAAACATTTTCAAAATCCCCAAAAACCTAACAGAAAAAAAGTTACGGGGCTTTCAAGATCTAGAGGCAAAAAAATTCAAAAAATTTCAAACTTACTAGTGGCGCACCATGGATGTGGTGCGCCACTAGTAATAGAAAAAAAATTGGTTTTGAATTTTTTTGAATTGTTTTTCAGAAAATGATACGTAATATGACCGGGAAGTTTGAAATATTTTTCAAAATTTCATCATAGTCATGAACATGAACAAAGTCCTAGACATCAACAAGGTATAATAGGATTGATATGCTAGATATATCAACAAGTGCCTGTGAAGTGAGCTGTTGCTGGGGTTGGATAGAACTCTGAAGTTAAGCGTGCTTGGCTGGAGTAGTGTGAGGATGGGTGACCTTTCGGGAAGTTTGACCATGGAGTGCGATTTGACCCGAGATTAGGCCATAGTGACCTGAGATTAAGAAAAAAAACAAAAAAAATTAAAAAAAATATGAAAAAAATTTAAAAAAAAATTCTGAAAAAAATTTTGAAAAAAAATGTTACTAATGGCGCACTTCTATGTGGTGCGCCATTAGTATACCAGATACTAATTGCGCATCGTGGGCTATACTAATGGCGCACTGCGTGGTGCGCCATTAGTAAAAAATACTAGTGGCGTGCTAGTAATGGCGCACCGGTAGTGCGCCATTAGTCCGGCAAAACCGGTGCGCCATTAATAGGCCTTTTCCTAGTAGTGACATTTGTGTGGTTTGGTCTGGTTTAGTTTTCTTGTGGTTCAGTTTAGGTTAGATGGCATAACCTCTTATCAGCTTATATGTTACTAGATCTAAGGATTGAAAACAGTACCATGGCAGTTCTTGTTATATGTTAATTTTAGTTACTAAGCCTGAATATCCTGTTTTCCTTTCTCATATTGCTTTAGGAAAATGGCTCCACGACCACCACCACCATGCCGACTGTGCAAGTCTAGGTGCGCCAGGAGACTTGCAATTGGCATGCTATTCGGCATCTATTTCCAGTCGAGTTCTCTTCATGCAGCGGTGACAAATTATATGAAACTTGTAACAACTATTTTGTTTTTAGTGTTATTGCAATTAATGCATTGTGTCATTTTGCTTTTTTTACACAGATCGTCCCATGCAATGTGAGGTTAAAATTCAACAAGCTGACTGGAGACATTGTGACCTTTGAGGCTCCGGGGGGCCCTTGTAGTATGAAGGTCGAGAAAGGACGCAATATGTCGCAGATTGGAGGAGATGGATGGGTCCGTTTCCTCGCCCACATGGGTATCACTGGTGGTTAGTTGATCATCTTCTCCTTTAGGGCAGAAAGACCCAAGCTGGCTGTCATTTATGTCAACACGGAGGAAGATGATGAGGACCCACTTGATGAAGATGATGAGGACCCACTTGATGAAGCCATCTATGCTCAAAGAATGAGGCTGAGCGAGGAGGAGGTGTGCAACCTATGGGACATAATTCCGCCACATGCTGACTTTGTCGGGGTGCCATTCGTGAACCGCCTGACAAGGACCATGGTTGATCGGCTTGTCATGGTATGTTATACTTACTATTGTAATTTGATTATATGCTTTATTGTTATACTTACAAATGCAAATTATCCGATGATATGCTTAGTGAATCCGATGATATGCTTAGTGTAGAGTCCAATGACATGCTTATTAGTGTATGTCGGATTACAGACTCCGGCAAAACCCTTGAGGTTCGAACACTGGGGTGTGCACGAAGATTACCCCCTACTGAATCTTGCTCTCAGCCTCGCCGCGATCTCTAAGCTTAGCTCGATGAACTCGCAACACAAGAGACATCAGATTTATACTGGTTCGGGCCACCGTGGTGGTGTAATACCCTACTCCACTTTGGTGTGGTGGATTGCCTCTTGGGCTGATGATGAACGGTATAAGGGGAAGAACAGCCTCCTGAGGCGAGGTGTTCTTGTGCTTGGTGGGTGGTTCTGCTCAAGGTGAGATCCCCCCTCTTTTGATGGTGGCGTTCTATTTATAGAGGCCTTGGTACTCCTCCCAAATATTGAGCGGGAAGGGAGCCAACAACAACCAATTTGAAAGGGGACAACTAGTACAAGTTATCCTGACTAAATGTGGTCTTGGCCTGCCAAAGGCTCTGGTGGTGACACCGTCTTGGGCTCCAGGTGACATCTGTCCTGTCGTCCTGCTAGTCTTGATCCTGTCGCACCGATATAGAAACCTTTGCCTGATACCTCGGTACTCCACACCTACGCTTGCCCCCTTAGCACCGAAGGGGAAACGAGGACACTGCGTGCCTGGCGCCCGCCTGGCGCCCTCCTGGCCTTGGTCGCCATGGCTTGCGTCACAGGAACCTCGCGAGGTACCCCTTGCCTTGATCTCTCCGCCCCCTCGTGAGACTGACTGGTGAGGCCGCTCCTGAGGAGGCCTTGTGTCATCCACCACGCGAGGCTTGGCCCCTCGCGCGGGTCTTGAGTGTTGTTGACAAAGTCGGGCCATACTGGGCCACTGGTGGAGCCACGCCATGGGCCGCAGGTAGGCAAGTCTGGGGACCCCCGTTCCCAGAACACCGAAAGTAGCCCCCAGGCCCAAGGCGCGCTCAGACTTGGCTTAGCGACGAAGCCAAAGGGCAAGTGTAGAGCTCCGCGGGCCCCAACAGCCTGCGGCCTTGGTTGACGCATGGCGACTGATTGGACGCGGGCGTCTCCGCTTCCCCATGCTGCCCCAATATCCGCCTGGCTAGGCGGCCACGACACCCTACACAGTTATTTCCTCCTTGTAGGCGGCATGCTTCCCATCCTTCCTTCCTCCTCGAGCCCCCGGCTCCTACTTCCAATCTGACTCGAGCTCAGTCCCCTCCATTGCCATGGCACCAACTCGCACGGAAAAAGGGAAGAAGCCTCTGCCCTCAGCCAATCCGCCCTTGACAATCGAGCCCGCTGTCGGCCGATTATGGGTGCTCAACCAGGAGGCCATGGGCAAGGTCCGCCCTGCACTCGCTTCCAGCTTCAACGAGTGTGCAGGGACGATGGCTTGGCCTGCGTATCGAGCTTCCATTGACAGGACAGCCACCGAGGTTCGGTTCTCCGTTGACGCCCTGTGGGCTGGCCTGGTTCCCCCTATCTCCGCCTTCTTCAACGCAGTGCTTTCCCATTACCAGATTCACATGTTGCATCTTGATCCTCAATCCATTACCCTTCTCGCTGTCTTCGCCTTTGTTTGCGAGGCCATGGTGGGCATTGCTCCTTCCGTTGCCCTCTTGCGTCATTTCTTCTCGCTGCATCTGACCGACCCCTCGCAGTGCTCGGCGTGCGTGAACTTCCAGGCTGTGGCAGAGACGACCGTCTCGGGGATTAATTTTGATCTCCTGCCGTCCATGAGTGGGTTCCGGACACGATGGATGTACGTGGATGTTGGGGTGCTCAGCCCCCTGCTCTCACCTCCGTTGTCGCTCGCCGTCCCCAACTCATGCTGGGGCGACGAGAAGCTCGCAAGCTCTCGCCTTTCCTTCATATGGCTCCGGTTGAAGAGGTTGTGAGACCTTGGCGTGACAGTGCCCCAGGTGGTCAAGGAGTTCCTCTGGTGCCGCATCACCCCTCTTCAACGCCATTCCCGACCGATGTGGGACCTGACCGGTGACCAGGACCGCATGAGGCTTCAGGAGTCCGGGCTCTCGCCCGAAGCTCGAAGGACGGTGCTTGAAGTCTTGACTGGCAACCCCTCGCCCGATGATATGCCGCAAGAGGGTTGTCTCTTGTATCTCTGCTTGAACGGGGTTGAGTTTGTGGGGCAGATGCCTTCCTTCGACGAATGGGGGCTACGCCTGATCGGCCTTGTGGGGCCTCGTGAGAATCCTGTCGTCGCGACTCCCCTCTTGGCTGCCAGCGCCGAGATTGCCCCAAGAGTGGATGCAGGGAGGCAAGCATCGCTAGAGGCCGGAGGCACGGGCGTCGAGGTGCCGACGCCGCTCGAGATTCTCGAGGCGCCATCCTCAGGAACCCATTAATCCCATCCCGAGGCAGTAGTTGAGAGGGAGATGCGGTCCACGGCTCCTAAGGCAGAAGCTCCGGAGACCTCAGCAAGCAAGCATGAGGCGGAGCCTGATTACCCTTCCCAGCTTGGTGCTCCTAAGGTCGACTGCCTGGGTGCCTCTCCAGCCGCGCCCCGCGTTGGCCTCCATGTTCAACGTCTTGGCCGGTTCCGCATGGACTTCGCCGCACTCTATAAGAGCAAGGGGCCTTCGAGCTATGGTGGTGGCACTATCCAGCCACTGAAACATAGGAAGTACATCGCCATAGACGGGTAAGTAACTTATCCTTGTAATTCCCCAATCGTCGCTTCACTTCCTGACCGTGGCTTTTCAGGATCCCTCCTGCCAAGCCCACTGAGTCTCCCGAGAAGTAGCCTCCTCTGGCCATGCCTTCATCGCTGGCCTTGAGCGCCCCAAGCCTGGACGCCGCCCCTGGCGTGGGGTCAGCCGGAGAAGCAAGCCTGCTTGCAAGGTGCCTTGAGCCTGTGCCCTTGCCGCCTTTCCTTCGCCACCTTGGCTGGAGCGCGGCCAGCCTACCCAGGACTCCTCCTCTGGTCGTGGACGGTAGCTGGTTGGCGTCAATTCTGGGCTCCTCTTCAAGTGGCGAGCCTGCGCCAGTCCGGGTCCCTTACAGGGCCTGGCCAGCGAACATGGGGGCATCAGCCCCCAACCCCCTGCCGAGAGGGGGCGAACCACTTCGGGTCCCGCCGACGGCGCCCGCAACAGGGGACGACATCAATCGCACGCTCAAGTTTGCGCGCAAACAAAGCATCGTTCGCCATGAGTTCTTCCAAAAGGTGATGGATGTGATGGGCCAGCTTGGTGAAGAACTTGCGGATGTAGACGCGCGCCTTGAAGCTGAGGGCCTGCGACTAATCGAGGAGCGGCATAAACTAAAGGTGGCCATCAACCTCGGGCGCCACCAGTGCGAGCTTGATAATGCCAAGGCCGAGGCGTCTCTTGTGGTCTCGCGTGAGGCCTGCTCCCAGGCTTTGGAGGAGGCTCGGGAAGCAAACCATCATCGAGAGATTGCAAAGAAGCACGTGTGGGAGCTCCAGGCTTGGAGCACTTCCTTGGAACAGCAGATGGAGTCGGGCCAAGCCGCCCTTGCATTGCTGAGGGGGACGCCTCTCGAGGAGGGAGAACTCCTGAAGCGTGAGGAAACGCTAACACTAGAGGCCGCAGAGCGCAGCCTTGAGCTTGAGCGGTTGGAGATGAGGGAGTGCCAGGTTGCCCAAGCGGAGGACAATGTTGGCGTGCGCGAGGCCCAGGTCCAGGAAGAGGTCGACCGCCGCGTGGCCGAGGCTAGTGCAGATCTTGCGAACAGCTATGACCTGAAGCTGAAGCTGGTTGAAGCCGAGGTTGTAGGCAGGACAGCCTCCCTCAGGTCCAGGCTAACTGAAGCGGAATGATGCGCGAAGGCTGCCACAGCCGCCCTGGTCACGGCGCAGGCCAAGCTGGCCTCCTCCCGCGCCGAGCTGTTGCCTCTTCAGCAGCGGGTTGCCGATGTCGAGTCCATCGCGCAGTAGAACAGGGAAGAAGTGCTTCGATGGCAGACATTGGAGCACATGCACGGCCCCATGCTCCAGGACCTCAGGAATAGGGCCAACGCGGCCCTAGGCAACATCTGTAACGAGAACTCCCCACATCCCCACGCGACCGACTATGCCAGTCATCTCCGCTTCTTCACTGATGTGGTGACGCGCCTCGAAAACCACTCTGATAGAGCTCGCCAGCTTGTTGAGGAGAGGAGTCGCATCCTTCTCGGGCGCATGTTTTCCTGCGTCTTCAGCCACCTTCAGAACACCCATTCCAACTTTGACTTTGACGCCGCCATTGCCCCGGTGCCCGAGGCCATTCGGGGCAACCTGGCGTGGTGGGTGGAAGATAACGTGGATGCGCTTGGTAGGGCCTTTTCTTCCGACGACGACGGGGTGGTAATTGCGGCGGACGAAGGCGACGTGGTCGGTGATGGTGATGGTGGTGCCGGTGATGGTGATGGCGATGCCAGCGACAGCGATAGCGGCGCCAGCGACGCATCTGGAGGCGACCTGGGGGACGCGGTGAGCGATATGTCTGACTGATCCCGTGTTCCCCTGTTGTTTATCCTGTATGCAGAAACTCGGGCATGGACCCAAAGGTTGTAATAGCATTTTGGGAGGGGATGCCCCTTATGTAAAAAGATTGATGTATCTGTGCTTTTAGGGCCAACACTGAACATATGCTTCTACGAGCCTACAGGCCCTGCGGCGAGCTTGCTGTTGTAGTTTACCTTTAGCCAGGCCAGGTCCTGGACCGGCCCATGAGGCCGCGAGTTTCCGAGGGTCTCCGGAGGAACCTGCCGACCCGGACGAGAGGGCCTCATGAGAGAAAGTGCCGGCTGTAGTATGGCATGCGTGCAGCATACGCGTGCTTCGCCCAGCCCCGTTCGCGAGGGGCTTGCGAGGGGGAGACAGCCAGTGCGAACTCCAAATTAAGGCAGGGACCAGAACGCAAGAAATCACACGAACGAGAAAAGTCACCCTTCCCACGCACACAAATGAAAATTCAACTTCAACTTAAATCCAAAGAAAGGAAGCACGACTACAGAAAAGGAGTCAAAAAGCAAATGGCCGCGTCCGGCGCCTAGTCTAGTCTTCATGTCTTCTCACCAGCGCGGAGCTAAGTGCTGCCACTGGGCGTGGGAGGGAGCCCCCGAGGCCCAAGGGTGGCTCTCCTGAGGCTCCGGGGCATGTACAACCCCAGTCATTATTAGGTGAGAGTGTCACGGGCGGCGAGCTTCACAGGCACTGGGCCTTCTTCACAGGCACCGGGCCTTGCTTCATATCGCCAGGCGAGGGCCCCGCCTTGCACCACCCTCGAGCACCATTGGCGGCGACCAGAAACCAGGACGACGCCAAAGGGGCAAAGGGGACGCCAGCGGCGCCCTCGGCGACCACGGGTCCTCTACCGGGGGTAGGCTTTACAGCACCTCCCCGACAGAGGGCCTACCTCTGGGGGACGCCTTGCTCCGTGCACCGTGGGAAGGGGCCTTGCTCTCGGCCCCTCTCCTGCAGCCCCTAGCGCGCTCCTCCTGGCGGGAGGGAGGCTGCCGAGCTAGGGCTGCCGTCCGCTGCTGTGACCTGACCCTCCTGCGACCCATGGTTAGCATAAGCTTTCTCCTGAGGAATTAGCGGTACCCGATAGCTGCTGTTGCTAGTGCGGTTGGTGAGGTTCCCTTGGGGATCCTGGAAGGGCTCGGCTTCAGGCATCTCTTCCTCCCAGCCTGGCCCGAGGAACAAGTCGGGGTCGTCTTCCAGCGCGTACTCCTGATCCACCATGTCGGGCACGTAAGCCTCCGAAGCTGCCGCCTCGAAGCCTTCACGGTAGTGCCCCACACTCCATGTTTCCCGGCCTAGCGTGCCATCTTGAGGACGGTAGGGCAGCGGCCCGCCCAAGCCGTAGGCGGCAACGCACATGCCCTCATTCACCAGAGGTGGTGCTGGTGCAACCTGGTGTCCGGCGCCGATGGTTGAGCTGGTGTCGGTGATGCCTTGCGGCGCACTTGAGGGCACGTGGGCGCGGAGAGGCCCGCCGTATGGTCCGGCCGAGGCCCGGGGTGCAAGCTAGAAGCAAAAAGGCGGCGCCCCTGAGGCCGCGGCATCCAGGAGCTTGGCGACGCGTTCCAGCAACGCATCCCGACCGCGCTCCATCAACCTGCATCGCAGCAGCTCCCGAGCCATAGTGAGCGCGGCTCTCATGTTTGCTTGCTCCCGTCGGGTGTGCGGTGCCGTGTCCGCGGCGTGGCTTGAGGCCCTTGCGGCTGCCCACACCTGCCGTGGAGTAACGGCGGGCGGTGTCTGCCCGCGTTGCCCGCGCCCTGCAGCGTTCTACGGTGCGCGGGCTGCCTGGGGCGTGAGGTTGAGGTCTTCTTGGGCAGGCAGCGCGGCCCGGGCTGGTCAAGCTGCCCAGTGGTCGGTGCCGGTCATTGGGTCGCCGGACATCGGACTTGCGGAGCAACGGCGGGCTAACTGGCGGAAGGAAAGCTTCAGCGCACCCCTACCTGGTGCGCGAAATGTTGGATTACGGGTTCCGGCAAAACCCTTGAGGTTCAAACACTGGGGTGCGCACGAAGATTTCCCCCTACCGAATCTCGCTCTCAGCCTCGCCGCGATCTCTAATCTTAGCTCGATGAACTCGCAACACAAGAGACACCAGATTTATACTGGTTCAAGCCACCGTGGTGGTGTAATACCCTACTCCAGTGTGGTGTGGTGGATTGCCTCTTGGGATGATGATGAACGGTACAAGAGGAAGAACAGCCTCCTGAGGCGAAGTGTTCTTGTGCTTGGTGGGTGGTTCTGCTCAAGGTGATATCCCCCCCCCCCCCCCTCTTTTGGTGTTGGCTAGTCCTATTTATAGAGGCATTGGTCCTCTTCCCAAATATTGAGCGGGAAGGGAGCCAACGACGGCCAATTTGAAAGGGGACAGCTAGTACAAGTTATCCTGACTAAAGGTGGTCTTCGCCTGCCAAAGGCTCTGGTGGTGACACCGTCTTGGGCTCCACAGTGACCTCCGTCCAGCCGTCCTGCTAGTCTTGGTCCTGTCGCACTGATATGGAAACATTTGCCTGATGCTTCGGTACTCCGCGCCTGCGCTTGCCCCCTTAGCACCAAAGGGGAAACGAGGACACTCGCGAGGTACTCTGTACTCCGCGCCTGGCGCCCTCTGGCCTTGGTCGTCATGGCTTGCGTCATAGGAACCTCACGAGGTACCCCTTGCCTTGATCTCTCTGCCCCCTCGGGAGACTGCCTAGTGAGGCCGCTCCTGAGGAGGCCTTGTGTCATCCACCTCGCGAGGCTTTGCCCCTCGCGCGGGTCTTGAGTGTTGTTGACAAAGTCGGGCCATACTGGGCCACTGGTGGAGCCAGCCGTGGGCAGTAGGCAGGCAAGTCTGGGGACCCCCGTTCCCAGAATGCCGACAGTGTAGAATCCAAGGAACTGTTAATAGTGTAGATAATCCATACTTATTAGTAGAATTCATGCTTAGTAGAAATGTAGTACTTTTATATAGTCCATGAAATTAATTTGTAAGTATGCCGCATTGTGTTTTAAGCAACAAGATGAGATTCTCTAATAGGTTTTCTGTCATCTAAATGAATTTTCCACTATAATTGTTATGGGCGCTTCATTTTCTAATGATAGTGGAGTCGTGGTTGAGCTCCTTTGAAAATAAAAATGGCAGGTGAAAAAGACCATTGGCGTATAAATTTCTTGTTGTGTTTAACTATTCGAGTTATGTCAATGTTATAAAAAAAACTGAATTTTTTGGAAAGTGAGATTTGCGCTTACAACAAGATGAACAAGGGCATTGAAGTGAATATGTAGAAAATGTCCCATTTTTGGCTTTAAAAATGAGCTAAGAAACTCAAATGAAATCAGAATAACCATTTGTCCAGTAAACAAAAATATTCAGTAACCAAATACAATGTGAAATATTTCTTGATGACATAGGAAAGAAATTCAATCCCAGTCCTTCCTAGTTGCCTCTCAATTTTAGGTAACTGTTATTGGACAATTAACTATGTCACACTAGAGACAAATGATGCAGACATGACTATTGCTTCTTCATTTCTTTTAAGATCTTTTGATAGTGTAGAAATCTATACTTAGTACAAATATATTTGCAAGAATATGTGCGAGGCTCCTTATTAATTGATATGTTTTTCTTATTCAGAAATTACCAAAGAGCCTATCTCTGAGTTGTGGTATTGAGCCTGATGAAGAAGGCTCAACTAGAATACGCCTTACCACAAGAGGCTCCGTCACCACCTATGTGTACGGCGTGGACACTGATGGTCACACACACTTAAGCCCGGTTGGGTGGAAGAGCTTCCTCGCTGGCAAAAATCTTCGTGTTGGACAGGCCATCCTAATTACTATCAGGAACACCCACCGCCAAGGCTTGAGGATGATGATCGTCATTGATATCTCTACAACTATATATGTGCGTGGCTTTATGACTACCTAGTAGACTGCTATATATGTGTGGTTGTATGACTACCTAGTACTTCTTATCGTATATGCTACTGTATGAACCATATGTGTGTGTGAGGATGCATGTTGACTATATATGAGTACCTATAATGCTTAATGATATTGTATGACTACTGTATGACTATATATGAGTATCTGATATTGTGGTTAATGATATTGAAACGGGTACTATTCTACATCAATAAAAAGCAGGAAAAAATGTTGAAAGATACATCAACAGAGCGGGGAAAGGAAAAGCGCTACAGCTAATAGTATTGAAACGGGTACTATTCTACATCAATAGAAAGCAGGAAAAATGTTGAAAGATACGTCAGTAGAGCGGGGAAAGGAAAAGTGCTACAGCTAATTACTATTATCAGTAGCGCTAGTTTCATCAGCACGCTACTGCTAACTAGGCATATCGGTAGCGCTAGAAAATCAGCGCTACTGCTACTGGTTAGTTGTAGCGCCTTAGTGGTAGTGCTTGTACAAGCACTACTGATAGCTCTAATTCCAGTGCTACTACTAGGATTTTCCCTAGTAGTGTCATGAGACTCATCACCAAAACTAACACTAACGGTTTGTTTCTCTCAATCTAGTTTAGCATTAGCGGTGTTCAAGAAAGATCTACCAAAGATAATGGGACGAAAATCATCTTGCGGGGAACCCAGAACTAGAAAATCTGTAGGATATTTTATTTTCCCACACAAGACTCCAACATCTCTGACAATCCCAAGTGGTGTGATGGTGTCTCTATTAGAGAGTGTAATAGTAACATCTATGTCTTCTATTTTAGCGGGTGCTATATCATACATAATTTCTTGATATAAGGTAAAAGGAGTAGCACTCATGCTAGCACCTAAGTCACATAAACCATGATAACAGTGATATCCTATTTTAACTGAGATAACAGGCATGCCAACAATAGGTCTATGTTTATCGGGTTTAGCAATTCTAGCAGCTTCATCACAGAAGTAAATAACATGCCCATCTATATTTTCTACCACGAGATCTTCAACCATAGCAACACTAGGTTCTACTTTGCTTTGTTTAGTAGGTTTAGGTGCTCTAATATAACTTTTGTTGACCATGGTTAACACCTTAGCATGTTCCTTTATCCTAACAGGGAAAAGGTGGGTTTTCAATATAAGTAGTAGGAACAACTGGAACAACATTATAAATGATAGTATCATCTTTTGCTATTACCGGTTCTTTAATTTCTTCTTTAATAGGTGGGTAATATTTAAATCACTTCTCCTTAGGGAGATCAACATGAGCAGCAAATAATTCACAAAAAGAGGCTACTATCTCAGAGTCAAGTCCATGTTTGGTGCTAAACTTTTGAAAAGTATCAGTTTCATAAAAGATTTAACACAATCAAACTTTAGATTAATACCCGACTCCTTACCTTCGTCGAGTTCCCTATCTTCAGAGTTGCGTTTAATTCTTTCTAAAAGATCCCACCTGAATTCAATAGTCTTCTTCATAAAGGAACCAGTACAAGAAGTGTCGAGCATGGATTGATCATCACGAGAAAGCCAAGCATAAAAATTCTAGATGATAATTTCTCTTGAGAGCTCATGATTGGGGCATGAATATAACATTGACTTAAGCCCCCCCCCCCCCCAAGCTAGAGCGATACTTTATCCTTCACGAGGACAAAAATTATATATATAATTCCGATCATGATGAACTAGATGCATAGGATAAATTTTTTGGTGAAATTCCAATTTCAACCGGTTCTAGTTCCAACATCCAATATCATCGCATAGCCTATACCATCCCAATGATTTTCCCTTCAAAGATAAAGGGAAAACCATCTTCTTAGCTTCATCTCCGGGTAAACCTGCAAGCTTAAACAATCCACAAATTTCATCCACATATATCAAGTGCACATCAGGATGTTCGGTTCCATCTCTTGCATAAGGATTAACTAGCAGTTCTTCTATCATACCCGAAGGAATTTCATAACCAATATTTTAAGTATGTGCAGTAGGTTGAGGGGTAACTAATTGTGGTTTCGGTCGAGGTGAAGATACCCCGAACAAACCCCTCAAAGGGTTGTTATCCATAGTAACAAGTTGTTGGAAATATGCCCTAGAGGCAATAATAAAAGCATTATTATTATATTTCCTTGTTCATGATAATTGTCTTTATTCATGCTATAATTGTGTTATCCGGAAATCGTAATACATGTGTGAATAACAGACACCAACATGTCCCTAGTAAGCCTCTAGTTGACTAGCTCGTTGATCAATAGATAGTCATGGTTTCCTGACTATGGACATTAGATGTCATTGATAACGAGATCACATCATTAGGAGAATGATGTGATGGACAAGACCCAATCCTAAACATAGCACAAGATTGTATAGTTCGTTTGCTAGAGTTTTCCAATGTCAAAGTATCTTTTCCTTAGACCATGAGATCGTGTAACTCCCGGATACCGTAGGAGTGCTTTGGGTATACCAAACGTCACAACGTAACTGGGTGACTATAAAGGTAGACTACGGGTATCTCCGAAAGTGTCTGTTGGGTTGACATGGATCAAGATTGGGATTTGTCACTCCGTATGACGGAGAGGTATCACTGGGCCCACTCAGTAATGCATCATCATAATGAGCTCAGAGTGACCAAGTGTCTGGTCACGGGATCATGCATTACGGTACGAGTAAAGTGACTTGCCGGTAACGAGATTGAACGAGGTATTGGGATACCGACGATCGAATCTCGGGCAAGTAACATATCGATTGACAAAGGGAATTGAGTACGGGGTTGATTGAATCCTCGACATCGTGGTTCATCTGATGAGATCATCGTGGAGCATGTGGGAGCCAACATGGGTATCCAGATCCCGCTGTTGGTTATTGACCGGAGTGTCGTCTCGGTCATGTCTGCTTGTCTCCCGAACCCGTAGGGTCTACACACTTAAGGTTCGGTGACGCTAGGGTTATGAAGATATGTATATGCAGAAACCCAAATGTTGTTCGGAGTCCCGGATGAGATCCCGGACGTCACGAGGAGTTCCGGAATGGTCCGGAGGTAAAGAATTATATATAGGAAGTGCTGTTTCGGCCATCGGGACAAGTTTCGGGGTTATCGGTATTGTACCGAGAGCACCGGAGGGGTCCCGGGGGCCCACCGGGTGGGGCCACCTGTCCCGGGGGGCCACATGGGCTGTAGGGGGTGCGCCTTGGCCTTCATGGGCCAAGGGCACCAGCCCCTATAGGCCCATGCGCCTAGGGTTCCCACCATGGAAGAGTCCATGTGGTGGAAGGCACCCCTAGGTGCCTTGGGGGGAGGGAGACCTCCCCTTGGCCGCCGCCCCCCCCCCCTAGTAGATCTCATCTACTAGGGCCGGCGCCCCCCCCCCCCCATGGCACCCCTATATATAGTGGGGGGAGAGGAGGGAAACAGACCAGCCCCTGGCGCCTCCCTCTCCCCCCGTTACGTTTCTCCCTTGTAGTATTGGCGAAGCCCTGCTTCTGTGACGCCCTGCATCCACCACCACGCCGTCGTGCTGCTGGATCTTCATCAACCTCTCCTTCCCCCTTGCTGGATCAAGAAGGAGGAGATGTATCTCGTCCCGTATGTGTGTTGAACGCGGAGGTGCCGTCCGTTCGGCGCTTGGTCATCGGTGATTTGGATCACGTCGAGTACGACTACATCATCACCATTCTTTGAACGCTTCCGCTCGCGATCTACAAGGTACGTAGATGCATCCGATGACTCGTTGCTAGATGAACTCCTAGATGGATCTTGGTGAAACGAGTAGGAAAATTTTTGTTTTCTGCAACGTTCCCCAACAGTGGCATCATGAGCTAGGTCTATGCGTAGTTCTTCTTGCGCGAGTAGAACACAATTTGTTGTGGGCGTAGATTTGTCAACTTTCTTGCCGTTACTAGTCCTTTCTTGCTTCAGTGGTATTGTGGGATGAAGCGGCCCGGACCAACCTTACACGTACGCTTACGTGAGACCGGTTCCACCGACTAACATGCACTAGTTGCATAAGATGGCTGGCGGGTGTCTGTCTCTCCTACTTTAGTTGGAGCGGATTCGATGAACAGGGTCCTTATGAAGGGTAAATAGAAGTTGACAAATCACGTTGTGGCTTTAACGTAGGTAAGAAGACGTTCTTGCTAGAACCCTAATTCAGCCACGTAAAACTTGCAACAACAATTAGAGGACGTCTAACTTGTTTTTGCAGCGAGTGTTTTGTGATATGATATGGCCAAAGTTGTGATGAATGATGAATGATCTATATGTGATGTATGAGATGTTCATGCTATTATAATAGGAATCACGACTTGCATGTCGATGAGTATGACAACCGGCAGGAGCCATAGGAGTTGTCTTTATTCTTTTATATGACCTGCGTGTCATTGAGAAACGCCATGTAAATTACTTTACTTTATTGCTAAACGCGTTAGCCATAGTAGTAGAAGTAATAGTTGGCGAGCAACTTCATGGAGACACGATGATGGAGATCATGATGATGGAGATCATGATGATGGAGATCATGGTGTCAAGCCGGTGACAAGATGATCATGGAGCCCCAAGATGGAGATCAAAGGAGCTATGTGATATTGGCCATATCATGTCACGTTTATTATTTGATTGCATGTGATGTTTATCATGTTTTGTATCTTGTTTACTTAGAACGACGGTAGTAAATAAGATGATCCCTCATACTAATTTCAAGAAGTGTTCCCCCTAACTGTGCACCGTTGCGACAGTTCGCTGTTTCAAAACACCACGTGATGATCGGGTGTTTTATTCAGACGTTCACATACAACGGGTGTAAGACAGATTTACACATGCAAACACTTAGGTTGACTTGACGAGCCTAGCATGTACAGACATGGCCTCGGAACACAGAAGACCGAAAGGTCGAGCATGAGTCGTATAGAAGATACGATCACCATGAAGATGTTCACCGATGTTGACTAGTCCGTCTCACGTGATGATCGGACACGGTCTAGTTAAACTCGGATCATGTAATACTTAGATGACTAGAGGGATGTCTAATCTAAGTGGGAGTTCATTAATAATTTGATTAGTTGAACTTAATTATCATGAACTTAGTCTAAATATTTTACAATATGTCTTGTAGATCAAATGGCCAACGTAGTCCTCAACTTCAACGCGTTCCTAGAGAAAACTAAGCTGAAAGACGATGGCAGCAACTATACGGACTGGGTCCGGAACCTGAGGATCATCCTCATAGCTGCCAAGAAAGATTATGTCCTACAAGCACCGCTCGGTGACGCACCCGTTCTCCCTGCAGAACAAGATGTTATGAACGCTTGGCAGGCACGTTCCGATGACTACTCCCTCGTTCAGTGCGGCATGCTTTACAGCCTAGAGCCGGGGCTCCAAAAGCGTTTTGAGAGACATGGAGCATATGAGATGTTCGAAGAGCTGAAAATGGTTTTCCAAGCTCATGCCCGGGTCGAGAGATATGAAGTCTCCGACAAATTCTTCAGCTGTAAGATGGAGGAAAATAGTTCTGTCAGTGAGCACATACTCACTATGTCTGGGTTACATAACCGCTTGACTCAGCTGGGAGTTAATCTCCCGGATGATGCGGTCATTGACAGAATCCTCCAGTCGCTTCCACCAAGCTACAAGAGCTTTGTGATGAACTTCAATATGCAGGGGATGGAAAAGACCATTCCTGAAGTATTTGCTATGCTGAAATCAGCAGAGGTAGAAGTCAAGAAGGAACATCAAGTGTTGATGGTCAATAAAACCACTAAGTTCAAGAAAGGCAAGGGTAAAAAGAACTTCAAGAAAGACGGCAAGGAGGTTGCCGCGCCCAGCAAGCAAGCTGCCGGGAAGAAGCCAAAGAATGGACCCAAGCCCGAGACTGAGTGCTTTTATTGCAAGGGAAGCGGTCACTGGAAGCGGAACTGCCCTAAGTACTTAGCAGATAAGAAGGCCGGCAAAACAAAAGGTATATGTGATATACATGTAATTGATGTGTACCTTACTAGTGCCCGTAGTAGCTCCTGGGTATTTGATACCGGTGCAGTTGCTCACATTTGTAACTCAAAGCAGGGGCTGCGGAATAAGCGGAAACTGGCAAAGGATGAGGTGACGATGCGCGTCGGGAATGGTTCCAAGGTCAATGTGATCGCCATCGGCACGCTGCCTCTGCATCTCCCTTCGGGATTAGTTTTAAACCTTAATAATTGTTATTTAGTGCCAGCTTTGAGCATGAACATTGTATCGGGATCTCGTTTAATTCGAGATGGCTACTCATTTAAATCCGAGAATAATGGTTATTCTATTTATATGAGAGATATGTTTTATGGTCATGCTCCTATGGTGAATGGTTTATTCTTTATGAATCTCGAACGTGATGCTACACATGTTCACAATGTGAGTACCAAAAGAAGTAAGGTTGATAATGATAGTCCCACATACTTGTGGCACTGCCGCCTTGGTCACATAGGTGTCAAACGCATGAAGAAGCTCCATGCTGATGGACTTTTAGAGTCTCTTGATTACGAATCATTTGACACGTGCGAACCATGCCTTATGGGAAAAATGACCAAGACTCCGTTCTCAGGAACAATGGAGCGAGCAACCAACTTATTGGAAATCATACATACTGATGTGTGCGGTCCAATGAGTGTTGAGGCTCGCGGTGGCTATCGTTATGTTCTCACCCTCACTGATGATTTAAGTAGGTATGGGTATATCTACTTAATGAAACACAAGTCTGAAACCTTTGAAAAGTTCAAGGAATTTCAAAGTGAGGTTGAAAATCAACGTGACAGGAAAATCAAGTTTCTACGATCAGATCGTGGAGGAGAATACTTGAGTCATGAGTTTGGCACACACTTAAGAAAATGTGGAATAGTTTCACAACTCACGCCGCCTGGAACACCTCAGCGTAATGGTGTGTCCGAACGTCGTAATCGCACTCTATTAGATATGGTGCGATCTATGATGTCTCTTACTGATTTACCGCTATCTTTTTGGGGCTATGCTTTAGAGACTGCCGCATTCACTTTAAATAGGGCTCCATCGAAATCCGTTGAGACGACACCGTATGAATTATGGTTTGGGAAGAAACCTAAGCTGTCGTTTCTAAAAGTTTGGGGATGCGATGCTTATGTCAAGAAACTTCAACCTGAAAAGCTCGAACCCAAGTCGGAAAAATGCGTCTTCATAGGGTACCCAAAGGAAACTATTGGGTACACCTTCTACCTCAGATCCGAAGGCAAGATCTTTGTTGCCAAGAATGGATCCTTTCTAGAGAAGGAGTTTCTCTCGAAAGAAGTAAGTGAGAGGAAAGTAGAGCTTGATGAAGTATTACCTCTTGAACCGGAGAATGGCGCAACTCAAGAAAATGTTCCTGAGGTGCCTGCACCGACTAGAGAGGAAGTTAATGATGATGATCAAGATACTTCTGATCAAGCTCCTACTGAAATTCGAAGGTCTACAAGGACTCGTTCCGCACCAGAGTGGTACGGCAACCCTGTCTTGGAAATCATGTTGTTAGACGACGGTGAACCTTCGAGCTATGAAGAAGCGATGGCGGGCCCGGATTCCGACAAATGGCTAGAAGCCATGAAATCCGAGATAGGATCCATGTATGAAAACGAAGTATGGACTTTGACTGACTTGCCCGTTGAACGGCGAGCCATAGAAAATAAATGGATCTTTAAGAGGAAGACAGACGCGGATGGTAATGTGACCATCTATAAAGCTCGGCTTGTCGCTAAGGGTTATCGACAAGTTCAAGGGGTTGACTACGATGAGACTTTCTCACCAGTTGCGAAGCTGAAGTCCGTCCGAATCATGTTAGCAATTGCCGCATTCTACGATTATGTAATATGGCAAATGGACGTCAAAACGGCATTCCTTAATGGTTTCCTTAAGGAAGAATTGTATATGATGCAGCCGGAAGGTTTTGTCGATCCTAAGAATGCTGACAAAGTGTGCAAGCTCCAACGCTCGATTTATGGGCTGGTGCAAGCATCTCGGAGTTGGAACATTCGCTTTGATGAGATGATCAAAGCGTTTGGGTTTACGCAGACTTATGGAGAAGCCTGTGTTTACAAGAAAGTGAGTGGGAGCTCTGTAGCATTTCTCATACTATATGTAGATGACATACTCTTGATGGGAAATGATACAGAACTCTCGGACAGCATCAAGGCCTATTTGAATAAGAGTTTTTCAATGAAGGACCTTGGAGAAGCTGCTTATGTATTAGGCATCAAGATCTATAGAGATAGATCGAGACGCCTCATAGGTCTTTCACAAAGCACATACCTTGATAAGATATTGAAGAAGTTCAATATGGATCAATCCAAGAAGGGGTTCTTGCCTGTGTTACAAGGTATGAAATTGAGCTTAGCTCAATGTCCGACCACGGCAGAAGATATAGAAGAGATGAGCGTCATCCCCTATGCATCAGCCATAGGTTCTATTATGTATGCCATGCTGTGTACCAGACCTGATGTAAACCTTGTTGTAAGTTTGGTAGGAAGGTACCAAAGTAATCCCGGCAAGGAGCACTGGACAGCGGTCAAGAATATCCTGAAGTACCTGAAAAGGACTAAGGAAATGTTTCTCGTTTATGGAGGTGACGAAGAGCTCGTCGTAAAGGGTTACGTCGACGCTAGCTTCGACACAGATCTGGATGACTCTAAGTCACAAACCGGATACGTGTATATTTTGAATGGTGGGGCAGTAAGCTGGTGCAGTTGCAAGCAGAGCGTCGTGGCGGGATCTACATGTGAAGCGGAGTACATGGCGGCCTCGGAGGCAGCACATGAAGCAATATGGGTGAAGGAGTTCATCACCGACCTAGGAGTCATACCCAATGCGTCGGGGCCGATCAAGCTCTTCTGTGACAACACTGGAGCTATTGCACTTGCCAAGGAGCCCAGGTTTCACAAGAAGACAAGGCACATCAAGCGTCGCTTCAACTCCATTCGTGAAAATGTTCAAGATGGAGACATAGAGATTTGTAAAATACATACGGACCTGAATGTAGCAGATCCGTTGACTAAACCTCTCCCTAGAGCAAAACATGATCAACACCAGAATTCCATGGGTGTTCGATTCATCACAATGTAACTAGATTATTGACTCTAGTGCAAGTGGGAGACTGTTGGAAATATGCCCTAGAGGCAAAAATAAAAGCATTATTATTATATTTCCTTGTTCATGATAATTGTCTTTATTCATGCTATAATTGTGTTATCCGGAAATCGTAATACATGTGTGAATAACAGACACCAACATGTCCCTAGTAAGCCTCTAGTTGACTAGCTCGTTGATCAATAGATAGTCATGGTTTCCTGACTATGGACATTAGATGTCATTGATAACGAGATCACATCATTAGGAGAATGATGTGATGGACAAGACCCAATCCTAAACATAGCACAAGATCGTATAGTTCGTTTGCTAGAGTTTTCCAATGTCAAAGTATCTTTTCCTTAGACCATGAGATCGTGTAACTCCCGGATACCGTAGGAGTGCTTTGGGTATACCAAACGTCACAACGTAACTGGGTGACTATAAAGGTAGACTACGGGTATCTCCGAAAGTGTCTGTTGGGTTGACATGGATCAAGATTGGGATTTGTCACTCCGTATGACGGAGAGGTATCACTGGGCCCACTCGGTAATGCATCATCATAATGAGCTCAGAGTGACCAAGTGTCTGGTCACGGGATCATGCATTACGGTACGAGTAAAGTGACTTGCCGGTAACGAGATTGAACGAGGTATTGGGATACCGACGATCGAATCTCGGGCAAGTAACATATCGATTGACAAAGGGAATTGAGTACGGGGTTGATTGAATCCTCGACATCGTGGTTCATCCGATGAGATCATCGTGGAGCATGTGGGAGCCAACATGGGTATCCAGATCCCGCTGTTGGTTATTGACCGGAGAGTCGTCTCGGCCATGTCTGCTTGTCTCCCGAACCCATAGGGTCTACACACTTAAGGTTCGGTGACGCTAGGGTTATGAAGATATGTATATGCAGAAACCCGAATGTTGTTCAGAGTCCCGGATGAGATCCCGGACGTCACAAGGAGTTCCGGAATGGTCCGGAGGTAAAGAATTATATATAGGAAGTGCTGTTTCGGCCATCGGGACAAGTTTCGGGGTTATCGGTATTGTACCGGGACCACCGGAGGGGTCCCGGGGGCCCACCGGGTGGGGCCACCTGTCCCGGGGGGGCACATGGGCTGTAGGGGGTGCGCCTTGGCCTTCATGGGCCAAGGGCACCAGCCCCTATAGGCCCATGCGCCTAGGGTTCCCACCATGGAAGAGTCCATGTGGTGGAAGGCACCCCTAGGTGCCTTGGGGGGGAGGGAAACCTTCCCTTGGCCGCCGCCCCCCCTAGTAGATCTCATCTACTAGGGCCGGCGCCCCCCCCCCATGGCACCCCTATATATAGTGGGGGGGAGATGAGGGAAACAGACCAGCCCCTGGCGCCTCCCTCTCCCCCCGTTACGTTTCTCCCTTGTAGTATTGGCGAAGCCCTGCTTCTGTGATGCCCTGCATCCACCACCACGCCGTCGTGCTGCTGGATCTTCATCAACCTCTCCTTCCCCCTTGCTGGATCAAGAAGGAGGAGACGTCTCCCGTCCCGTACGTGTGTTGAACGCGGAGGTGCCGTCCGTTCGGCGCTTGGTCATCGGTGATTTGGATCACGTCGAGTACGACTACATCATCACCGTTCTTTGAACGCTTCCGCTCGCGATCTACAAGGTACGTAGATGCATCCGATGACTCGTTGCTAGATGAACTCCTAGATGGATCTTGGTGAAACGAGTAGGAAAATTTTTGTTTTCTGCAACGTTCCCCAACACAAGTGACAATAAATTTCAGTATGTAGTAATAATTTTTCCTTACCAAGAGCACTTCACTCCCCGGCAATGACGCCAGAAAAGAGCCTTGATGACCCACAAGTATAGGGGATCAATCATAGTCCTTTCGATAAGTAAGATTGTCGGACCCAACGAGGAGCAGAAGGAAATGACAAGTGGTTTTCAGCAAGGTATTCTCTGCAAGCACTGGAATTATAAGTAACGAGTAATTTGATAGCAAGATAATTTGTAACGAGCAAGTAATGGCAACGACAAATAATTTGCAGAAAGGTAGCTCAATCCTTTTGTGGCAAAGGACTGACCAAAACAATCTCTTATGATAAGCAAAGAGTTCTTGAGGGTACACGGGAATTTCATCTAGTCAATTTCATCATGTTGGTTTGATTCGTGTTTGCTACTTTGATAATTTGATATGTGGGTGGACCGGTGCATAGGTGCTTTTCTTACTTGAACAAACCTCCTACTAATAATTAACCCCCTCACAAGCATCTGCAACTATGAGAAAAGTATTAAGATAAAATCTAACCATAGAATTAAACTTTTGGATCCAAATTAGTCCCTTATGAAGTAGCGCATAAACTAGGGTTTAATCTTCTGTCACTCTCGCAACCCCCATCATCTAATAACTACTCCACAATGCATTCCCTTAGGCCCTAATAAGGTGAAGCGCCATGTAATTGACGTTCACATGACACCACTAAGGGAATCACAACATACATACCATCAAAATATCGAACACATATCAAATTCACATGATTACTTGCAACAAGATTTCTCACGTAACCTCAAGAACAAAAGTAAGTACTCACAAATGATAATCATGCTCAAGATCAGAGGGGTAGTAAATAGCATAATAGATCTGAACATATAATCTTCCACCAAATAAACCATATAGTAATCAACTATAAGATGTAATCAACACTACTAGTCACCCACAAGCACCAATCTAAGGTTCTGGTACAAAGATTGAACACAAGAGATGAACTAGAGTTTGAGAGGAGATGGTGTTGTTGAAGATGTTGATGGAGATTGCCTTCCCCAAGATGGGAGAGTTGTTGGTGATGATGATGACGATGATTTCTCCCTTTGGGAGGGAAGTTCCCCTGGTGAAATCGTTTCGCCAGAGGGCAAAAGTGCTCCTGCCCAAGTTCCACCTCGAGACGACGGTGCTTCATCCCGAAAGTCCTCCCCTTATTTTTTCTAGGTCAAAATGATTTATATACCAGAAGAGGCGCGCCCAGGTGGGTTGTGACCACCTGGTGGGCCCCATCTAGTAGTTATTTGCTCCAATAATTTTTAAATATTCCATAAAAATTCTCCGTGAAGTTTCAACTCATTTGGAGTTGTGCAGAATAGGTGGCTTAACGTAGCTTTTTCAGGTAGAGAATTCAGCTGCCGGTATTCTCCCTCTCTGTGTGAACCTTGCATATTATGAGTGGAAAGGCATTAGAATTACTCCATAAAGCATTATAATGCATAAAAACATTATAAATAACAGTAGGAAAACATGATGCAAAATGGACGTATCAGTGCCACATGCAGCATATACGTCAAAGGGGATTTTTTCCCTCTTCTTTCTATATTAGGAAAATTAATGATGTATTGTTCTTTCGATTACTCTCATATTTCCATGACATCATGGTTACCCTATCTGTTTAATTATAGATTTTTTTCCTTTGATTTCAACTGTTGTACAATTCTTTCAATTTCACCCATATTTGCATGTTACCATATTCTTTAACAATCCTACCATTTTCTTTCAATTACTCCGGACTATTTATGTGTGTTGCTCGTGCTGCAAGAAGACAACACAAGATGTGTACCACAATATGGTCATTGAGGACACACCTTCACTTGAAATATTACTTGTAGTCGATCAAGAAGGTCCAACAAGAATCAGTGTCATTTCTGCGCAGAAATTGATAGTAGTGGGCTACTCGTCTGACAAATACTCTGAACTTGTTATTGGATCCACACCCATTCAGGTACAACAACCACCTTCTACCTCTCCTTCTAGAAATTAACATTATTTCTAATTTTGAATATGTATGTTCGTCTATCATCCAGAAAATGATTCTGACAAGCTTGACCCCGAAACTGCGCACAGTGAAGGTCTTGGCACTAGAATCTATCGACCCCAACCTGGACCAAGTTGTCAGTTTCCTGAGATGCTTTTTGTGCCTGGAGAAGCTATATATCGAGGTGATGTTCCTTTCCTGTTAAATGTTAACCATAAGGGAGTTCAATTTGTGGCACCTTTTTCCAAGTTTACAATGACAATGTACTATGATTTCTGAAGGATTTTTGGAGGATTTCAGTACATACATGTCCCCCCCCCCCCCCTATATTGGTTGCTTGATCCATATGGTTACAATCCATAAGCATTTCTCCTTTGGATTCATATCTACTAGTTTTCTTAGGGAACTTTTCATCCATTCCAACCTCTTGTGAAGAAGGTTATATTTTTCTAGATTGTAATAAAATGCCCATGTTAATCATGTCGGATCGAAGATGGCACATTAGTGTATTTTACAAATCCTGCAAACCAAATAGGCATGTAGTAGTGTTCGAAACTGCATGTAGGCACTAACACGCTTCTTTTATAGATAAGATTATGCCCGATGGTGGATAATGTGATAGAATATAACAATCACATCAAATGCCTACATCTGCATCTCTCAACAATTACTTTGAACTCCTGCCAAGGGACCTTACCGGAGATTATATTCGCCAGGTTCTTTGTTGTCAGAGGAAGGGTGCTGAAGGTAATGAGGTTTGCCCTATATTTATTTCGCAAAAATGAATGGTTTGTTGATCAGCGCCGACAGCTGCGGCAGAATGGAATAGGCTCCAAAAATGTTGAATTTCATTTTGGAACTTCAGATGATAGAGTTATCGGAAGTCATCGTGTCAACCCCATACATGACTTCTTAGTGGTTGACCCCTTTGCAAAAATTATGAGGTTTCGAAACCAGCCTTACAAGTGGTAATATTAGTTTGAACCACTCGTATATCCATGTTCAGCGGATCAGCGCGAGCGTTTGCAGCTGATGAGATGAATTTTATTTCTAATATCAGTTTGAACCTTGTAATCTTCGAATTTGATCCATATAACTTTGGAATTTGAACCTTGTAATATTTTGAGCTTTTGTGGTACAATCATTGAAATGGCATCGTATGAGACTCGTATATTGGTAGCACTATTTTGACCTTAATATGCAATGGACTTAGATTTTTATTAACCATTCTCGAATATGTTTACCTTGTCGATCTCATAGCACACGATCTGTATAGCTAACTCGACTGTGATCTTCGACATTATTGCACACAGTTAGTTTCTTCAACCATGTGCCCTGTAGAGCACAGAATTAATTATTGCACTCGAGTGTCCATCATCACCCTTATGTGTAACTTTGACCTCATCACCCATGGGTAAACTTATGACCGAAGTCATTCCACACACTTTGTTTTTACCAAGCTTTTTGCCAATAAACACCCATGACTTTTCCCTCTTCTAGCCGACACGTGGCCAAACTAGCTGGGCGGGAAGCTTGCGCGGTAAACTGCGCGGTAGCGCGGGAACAGCCTCACTGACGATACATTTGGTGCCTATTTGAATCCACGCGTGGTTAAACGAAACATGTGCGGTGTTGTCGAGCATGCACTTGAATCCTCCGCTATGAGCGTGGTGACAAGACGTGACGATTACAGGCCGGCCAGCCCCCATTTATTACAGTGGCCATTTAACCCTTGTGTCTCTTCAACCTTTCGATCGCGCCCCACCATTGCAAGAAGCACACCCACCACGACAAATTCTTGGAGGGTATCCTGCACGGCTCCAATGGCGCTCTGAGCGGCTGCCTATGACGAGCAGCAGTTCACCATGCATGCCGTGGTGGACACCCACAGAAGGTTCACAGAGCTCTCGTTGGTGTACACCAACAACCCGGTCTCGGTGGAGCACTCCATCCACATCATAGAGATGTTGCTTACTGAGGAGAAGTACAAGGTGGTCGGGTTCGACCTCGAGTACACCTGCGCTCATGCCAGACCTCGTCCCAAGGTCGTCATCGCCCAGATGTGCGTGCACAATCACGTCCTCGTCTACCACTACTACATGGTCACAAGGACTTGCGAGCGTTTCGCCAGATTTGTCAATCGCCCCACTACATGTTCGCTATAATGGACATCACCAATGATGTAAAGGTGCTCAAGAATTCGGGCATCGCCTGCCAGAATCTTGTCAACATCCAGGGCCAATACAAGATCTGGGGCAGCAACGAGCGTGATAAGGACTCACTGTTTGACCTCGCCGAGGCCATCATCGATCCCTATTACAGAGACATGAAGGATTCCTGCAACAAGGACAAGCGTGCCTGGCACTCGTCCTGGATGGAGAAACTTGACAAAGCTCATGTCGTGTAAGTGGCCAAGGAGGCGTACACGAGCTACGAGATGTACAGGCAGATCGTTGACATGTGGAAGTGCCTCCTTCCCCAAAACAGGCAGGGATCCAGCCGGAAGCAGAGCAATGGCAAGCGTCATCGCAACAAGAAGTAGATGATTAGATCCTCGTTTATCCCAGTTTAGTATGCATGTAATTGCTTACTTTGGTGTCTGAAAATGTTATGTGTGTAGTCACTTGTGTAATTGTATGCTTAATTTGGTTATGCAATGTTGTCCTTTTAAGTATATATGTTGATGCTCTGTAGACAGAGCGTAGATTTAGTGCGGACAGAGCAAATCACATCGCACACGGACTAAACACTGGAACCCATCGATGATGATTTCATCAATCACTGACAATTGTATGCCAGCAATCATTTGCTCACAACAGACATGACTTGTTAACAGGAATCATCCGTGTTCTTCCCACACATTTCTGATTACAGACATCTCTGCCGCGTATCACACACATCTTGTTAAGTTGAACCGTTTCTGTTCTCTTGGCTCAACGCAAACAGTTCATTCGAGTGAACTGTATGTCATATATCGCACACACCTTCACCTCGTTGACCATTTCTTTTGTGTTTCCTAATCAAAAACAGTTCATCCGAGTGAATTATATGTCGTATATCGCACACACCTTCATATGGCTGCCCGTTTATATTCTTCTGCCTCATCACAAACAGTTCATTGGACTGAACTGTATGCCCAGGATCGCACACGCAACTAAAATCTGAACCGTGTTTGATGTATCCGCCATCGCAATCGTTTTTCATCTTTTTTGACGGTTTTTTACATCACTGTTTGCGATTAATGCATTGCACACAGTTTCGTCAAAGGGCCTCTGATCTTAATGTCGCGTTAGTAGCATCCTGTAGTAGTGTTAGTCAAGAAAGAGCCCATAATTATTTGTGGTTACACATGGAACCTACTTAACTTGGAACCCGTCCAATCTCTTGAGCCAGGGTGGCATACCACAACTATATGTCCTAATAAGTTTGCCATAGAATTGGCCACTCAACTTAATTTTCCGTCAAGCAACCAATTCCACCGAGGCGATTCATTAATTGAGTTGGCATTAAGTAGTCATTAATAAATGTCAACCTTTCATCTCTCTACCATGTTCCCATCTCATTGTTTCATAGCAAAATAAGTAAATTCTACACGTTGGTGACAAGGAACAAGGCAAGGATCATATGGCTTTTCTACTGGGTTGCATAAGATAGTATAGTAAATATTTTCCTACACATGCAGTCCTATCCAAACTTCTACATGAAAGAAAATAATAGGGAACATGATCAAAGATCCTACTTGCTCAGTATTGTTAAAGTTCTTCGCTCCCACAATCTTGTTAATGCTACTATTCACACTTCGAACAATCTACTATAATAAAAAACTTCACATAACTAAGTTGGTGTATGTTTTAGGCCTTTATGGGGTTGTGAGGTGTTATGGATGAAAGAGTCAACTGAACAAAGTTAATTGGTGATGAACTATGGCTTCACAATTTTACACTTAGTCTAACATGAATGGGGTCAACAATGTTCGAGAAACAACGTACAAGTTTTTCAATGGTTTGCACATGACATGCGGGTTCATATACAATGGAATTATTTACGTAGGGCCACTACAATTAATGTTATAGTATAATGAGGTTTGTTTTGAGTTCAAACTCAAATAGGCCAGGTTGTGAATATTTGTATCATAGGATATGAATCACAAGTATATGATCCAAGTCTTCATTGCAAAGGGTTCAATTTAATTGGGTGCATGGTCTCAAGGTTAAGAACATTTGAAGTTCAATTTAAATTTAAATTTGATCTAGCATGGAAGGTTCACCCATGTGAGGGGACTCAAACAAGTTCGATGGGTTTGGGTATAAGATTTCTAATGGGTAAAGTGCATCACATGATTCAGTATGCAAAAGGAATCATTGCATTTGGGTGCGTGGTTTATGAAGTAAGGTCAAACAAGTTCATATTCAAATTTAAATAAATTTAAATTTGAATGTCCTTAGTTGGATTCAAAATGTTGTGACCATCATTTGAATTAATTTACAAAAATATTCATTTTATTTGGACCCTATTATTTTAATTCTAGGTTCAAATGAGGTTTGAAATCAAATACAAATAAATTTGAATTTAGAGAGTTTAAGCTTGGGTGATAAGGTTCTACTAGATTCTTGTGGTCATAATGAACACAATTCAAAAAAAATTCGATTGGTTTGGATTAATGGTTTAGAAGTTAAGCCAAATTCAAACTTGAATTTGGTTTGGCTCCATGCCAGCATTTCTGAAACCTCTACTATGGCAACAAAAGAGTTGTCATGGCAGTATTTTATGATTTTTTGCTAAATTTTGGTCATTCAAACTTTATTTCCTGGATTTATGAAACTAAGGGTGCTATTTGAAAGTTTACATCATAAGGATCAATCAGCAAAAAAAAGTCCCACTCCATTTGAAGCATAGTTCGCATTTTAGGCCCTAACACAGATTCACAATTCAAATTTGAATGGATTCAAAATTGAGGTGTGCATATGTGAAAAATAAATGTTTTTGATGCATAGAGCATTCCATATCGGTCAATATGCAAAAAATCATCTCATCTGGAGTTGTGGATGAAAAATTATAAGGGTTTTGGTTTTCTGAACAAGTTATAGAAACTAATTTGATCCAAAATAAATTAAAACAAAAACATGGGACACGTCGAAGCTTCCTATTGGCTTATACCGATTTGTTTAAGTGATTTGTTGTGCATCGTTGAATCACATATCAACGATTGTGATTAATAGGTAGCACTTCAACCATTTTAATGACGTGGCGACTTGTGATCAGAGGGTACCGGTTTGGCTATGATACAATATTCGGCATTGGTATCAAATCCTGAGAAGCGAAGGGGTTCACCGAGCGGCACCAAGTCGCTGGAGATGGTGGGGGCGACAGCGATGACGCTGGGGAGTGGTTGGTTTGGTCTCTTCAGTGGTCGCTACTGATGATGACATGGTGGGCGGGCTTGAGCGCAACGCAATGGGCTCGAATCTGTCCTTAGTGGTGTCCTACGCCTCTTTTGGTGATGGCGGTGAGCGATTGGAGTGGTGGTTGAAGGAAATATGCCCTAGAGGCAATAATAAAGTTATTATTTATTTCCTTATTTAAATGTTTATTATTCATGCTAGAATTGTATTAACCGGAAACTTAGTACATGTGTGAATACATAGACAAACAGAGTGTCACTAGTATGCCTCTACTTGACTAGCTCGTTGAATCAAAGATGGTTAAGTTTCCTAGCCATAGACATGACTTGTCATTTAATTAACGAGATCACACCATTAGAGAATGATGGGATTGACTTGACCCATTCCGTTAGCTTAGCACTTGATCATTTAGTATATTGCTATTGCTTTCTTCATGACTTATACATGTTCCTATGACTTTGAGATTATGCAACTCCCGAATACCGGAGGAACACTTTGTGTGCTACCAAACATCACAATGTAACTGGGTGATTATAAAGGTGCTCTACAGGTGTATCCGATGGTACTTGTTGTGTTAGCATAAACTGAGATCAGGATTTGTCACTCCGATTGTCGGAGAGGTATCTCTGGGCCCTCTCGGTAATGCACATCACTATAAGCCTTGCAAGCAATGTGACTAATGAGTTAGTTGCGGGATGATGCATTACGGAACGAGTAAAGAGACTTTTCGGTAACGAGATTGAAATAGGTATTGGGATACCGACAATTGAATCTCGAGCAAGTAACATACCGATGACAAAGGGAACAACGTATGTTGTTATGCGGTTTGACCGATAAAGATCTTCGTAGAATATGTAGGAGCCAATATGAGCATCCAGGTTCCGCTATTGGTTATTGACCGGAGATGAGTCTCGTCATGTCTACATAGTTCTCAAACCCGTAGGGTCCGCACTCTTAACGTTCGGTGACGATTTGTATTATGAGTTATGTGATTTGATGACCGAAGTTTGTTCGGAGTCCCGGATGAGATCGGGGACATGACGAGGAGTCTTGAAATGGTCGATACATAAATATCGATATATTGGAAGGCTATATTCGGACATTGGAAAGGTTCCGAGTGATTCGGGTATTTTTCAGAATACCGGAGAGTTATGGGAATTCGTATTGGGCCTTAATGGGCCATATGGGAAAGGAGAGAAGGCCTCAAGGGTGGCCGCGCCCCTTCCCCATGGACTGGTCCGAATTGGACTAGGAAAAGGGGGCGCTCCCTTCCTTCCTTCTCCTTCTCCCTTTCCTTTTTCCTGTTCCATGTGGGAGGTGGAAACCTACTAGTACTAGGGAGTCCTAGTAGGACTCCACACTTGGGTGCGCTCTATGAGGGCCAGCCTCCTTCTCCCTCCCTCCTTTATATATGTGGCCAGGGGGCACCCCATAGAGACACAAGTTGATCATTGATCTCTTAGCCGTGTGCGGTGCCCCCTCCACCATAATCCACCTCGGTCATATCGCCGTAGTGCTTAGGAAACCCTGCGCCGGTAGCTTCATCACCACCGTCATCACACCGTCGTGCTGACGAAGCTCTCCCTTGACACTCTGCTGGATCATGAGTTGTGGGACGTCACCGAGCTGAATGTGTGCAGATCACGGAGGTGTCGTACGCGGTACTAGGATCGGTCGATCGTGAAGACGTATGACTACATCAACCACGTTGTCATAACGCTTCCGCTTTTGGTCTACGAGGGTACGTAGACACACTCTCCCCTCTCATTGCTATGCATCACCATGATTTTGCATGTGCATAGGATTTTTTTGAAATTACTACATTCCCCAACAGTGGCACCCGAGCCAGGTTTATGCGTAGATGTTATATGCACGAGTAGAACACAAGTGAGTTGTGGGCCATAATAATCATACTGCTTACTAGCATGCCGTACTTTGATTCGGCGGTATTGTTGGATGAAGCGGCCCGGACCGACATTATGCGTACGCTTACGCAAGACTGGTTCTACCGACGTGCTTCGCACACAGGTGGCTGGCGGGTGTCTATTTCTCCAACTTTAGTTGAATCGAGTGTGGCTACGCCCGGTCCTTGTTGAAGGTTAAAATAGCACATACTTGATGAAAAATCATTGTGGTTTTGATGCATAGGTAAGAACGGTTCTTGCTCAGCCTCTAGCAACCACGTAAAACTTTCAACAACAAAGTAGAGGACGTCTAACTTGTTTTTGCAGAGCATGTTGTGATGTGATATGGTCAAGACATGATGCTAAATTTTATTGTATGAGATGATCATGTTTAGTAACAGAGTTATCAGCAACTGGCAGGAGCCATATGGTTGTCGCTTTATTGTATGTAATGCAGTCGCCCAGTAATTGTTTTTACTTTATCACTAAGTGGTAGCGATAGTCGTAGAAACAATAGTTGGCGAGACGACAATGATGCCACGATGGAGATCAAGGTATCGCGCCGGTGATGATGGTGATCATGACGGTGCTTTGGAGATGGGGATCAAAGGCACAATATGATGATGGCCATATCATATCACTTATATTGATTGCAAGTGATGTGCATCCTTTATGCATCTTATTTTGCTTAGTTCGACGGTAGCGTTATAAGATGATCTCTAACTAAATTTCAAGGTACAAGTGTTCTCCCTGAGTATGCACCATTGCGAAAGTTCATCGTGCCGAGACACCACATGATGATCGGGTGTGATAAGCTCTACGTTCACATACAACGGGTGCAAGCCAGTTTTGCACACGCAGAATACTCGGGTTAAACTCAACGAGCCTAGCATATGCAGATATGGCCTCGGAACACTGAGACCGAAAGGTCGTGAACCATATACTCCCTCCGTTCCTAAATATTTGTCTTTCTAGACATTCAAATGGACTATAATATACGGATGTATGTAGACATATTTTAAAATGTAGGTTCACTCATTTTACTTCGTATGTAGTCACTTGTTGAAATCTTTAGAAAGACAAATATTTAGCAATAGAGGGAGTAGTAGATATGATCAACATAGTGATGTTCACCATTGAAAACTACGCCATCTCATGTGATGATCGGACATGGTTTAGTTGATTTCGATCATGTGATCACTTAGATGATTAGAGGGATGTCCATCTAAGTGGGAGTTCTTAAGTAATATGATTAATTGAACTTTAATTTATCATGAACTTAGTACCTAATAGTATTTTGCATGTCTATGTTGTTGTAGATAGATGGCCCGTGTTGTTGTTCCGTTGAATTTTAATGCACTCCTTGAGAAAGCTAAGTTGAAAGATGATGGTAGCAATTACACGGACTGGGTCCGTAACTTGAGGATTATCCTCATTGCTGCACAGAAGAATTACGTCCTGGAAGCACCGCTAGGTGCAAGACCCGCTGCAGGAGCAACACTAGACGTTGTGAACATCTGGCAGAGCAAAGCTGATGACAACTCGATAGTTCAGTCTGCCATGCTTTACGGCTTAGAACGGGACTTCAACGACATTTTGAACGTCATGGAGCATATGAGATGTTCCAGGAGTTGAAGTTAATATTTCAAGCAAATGCCCGGATTGAGAGATATGAAGTCTCCAGTAAGTTCTATAGCTGCAAGATGGAGGAGAATAGTTCTGTCACTGAACATATAGGGTATAACAATCACTTGATTCAACTGGGAGTTAATCTTCCTGATGATAGTGTCATTGACAGAATTCTTCAATCACTACCACCAAGCTACAAGACCTTCATGATGAACTATAATATGCAAGGGATGAACAAGATAATTCTCGTGCTCTTCGCAATGCTAAAGGCTGCAGAGGTAGAAATCAAGAAGGAGCATCAAGTGTTGATGGTCAACAAGACCACCAGTTTTAAGAAAAAGGGTAAAGGGAAGAAGGGGAACTTCAAGAAGAATGGCAAGCAAGTTGTTGCTCAAGTGAAGAAGCCCAAGTCTGGACCTAAGCCTGAGACTAAGTGCTTCTACTACAAAGGGGCTGGTCACTGGAAGCGGAATTGCCCCAAGTATTTGGCGGATAAGAAGGATGGCAAGGTGAACAAAGGTACATGTGATATACATGTTATTGATGTGTACCTTACTAATGCTCATAGTAGTGCCTGGGTATTTAATACTGGTTATGTTGCTAATATTTGCAACTCGAAACAGGTACTACGGATTAAGCAAAGATTGGCTAAGGACGAGGTGATGATGCGCGTGGGAAATGGCTCCAAATTCGATGTGATCGCGGTCGGCACTCTACCTCTACATCTACCTTCGGGATTAGTTTTAGACCTGAATAATTGTTATTTGGTTCTAGCGTTGAGCATGAACATTATATCTGGATCTTGTTTGATGCGAGACGGTTATTCATTTAAATCTGAGAATAATGGTTGTTCTATTTATATGAGTAATATCTTTTATGGTCATGCACCCTTGAAGAGTGGTCTATTTTTGTTGAATCTCGATAGTAGTGACACACATATTCATAATATTGAAGCCAAAAGGTGCAGAGTTGATAATGATAGTGCAACTTATTTGTGGCACTATCGTTTAGGTCATATTGGTGTAAAGCGCATGAAGAAACTCCATTCTGATGGACTTTTGGAATCATTTGATTATGAATCACTTGGTACTTGCGAACAATGCCTCATGGGCAAGATGACTAAAACTCTGTTCTCTGGAACAATGGAGCAAGCAACAGATTTGTTTGAAATCATACATACTGATGTATGTGGTCCGATGAATATTGAGGCATGCGGCGGGTATCATTATTTTGTCACCTTCACAAATGATTTGAGCAGATATGGGTATATCTACTTGATGAAACATAAGTCTGAAACATTTGAAAAGTTCAAAGAATTTCAGAGTAAAGTGGAAAATCATTGTATCAAGAAAATAAAGTTTCTACGATCTGATCGTGGAGGAGAATATTTGAGTTACGAGTTCGGACTTCATTTGAAACAACGCAGAATAGTGTCGCAACTCACGCCACCCGGAACACCACAGCGTAATGGTGTGTCCAAACGTCGTAACCGCACTTTATTAGATATGGTGCGATCTATGTGTCTCTTATTGATTTACCGCTATCATTTTGGGGTTGTGCTTTAGAGATGGCTGCATTCACGTTAAATAGGGCACTATCTAAATCCATTGAGACGACGCCTTATGAACTGTGGTTTGGCAAGAAACGAAAGTTCTCGTTTCTTAAAATTTGGGGTTGCAATGCTTATGTGAAAAAGCTTCAACCTGATAAGCTCAAACCCAAATCGGAGAAGTGCGTCTTCATAGGATACCCAAAGGAAACTATTGGGTACACCTTCTATCACAGATCCGAAGGCTAAATCTTTGTTGCTAAGAATGGATCCTTTCTAGAGAAGGAGTTTCTCTCGAAAGAAGTGAGTGGGAGGAAAGTAGAACTTGATGAGGTAACTGTACCTGCTTCCTTATTGGAAAGTAGTTCATCACAGAAATCAATTCCTATGATCCCTACACCAATTAGTGAGGAAGCTGATGATAATGATCATGAAACTTTAGATCAACTTACTACCGAATCTCGTAGGTCAACCAGAGTATGATCCGCACCAGAGTGGTACGGTAATCCTATTCTGGAAGTAATGTTACTAGACCATGATGAACCTACGAACTATGAGGAAGCGATGATGAGCCCAGATTCCGCGAAATGGCTTGAGGCCATGAAATCTAAGATGGGATCCATGTATGAGAACAAAGTGTGGACTTTGGTGGATTTACCCGATGATGGGGAAGCCATATTAAATAAATGGATCTTTGAGAGGAAGACGGACACTGATGGTAGTGTTACTATCTACAACACTCGACTTGTCTCAAAAGGTTTTAGACAAAGTTCAAGGTGTTAACTACAATAAGATTTTCTCAACTGTAGCGATGCTTAAATCCATCTGAATCATGTTAGCAGTTGCCATATTTTATGAAATCTGGCAAATGGATGTCAAAAACTACATTCCTTAAATTGATATTTCTTAAAGAAAAGTTGTATATGATGCAACCAGAAGGTTTTGTCAATCCTAAAAGTACTAACAAGGTGTGCAAGCTCCAGCGGTCCATCTATGGACTGGTGCAAGCATCTCGGAGTTGGAGTATACGCGTTGATGAGTTAATCAAAGCATATAGTTTTATACAGACTTGCGGTGAAGCCTGTATTTATAGGAAAGTGAGTGGGAGCACTACATCATTTCTGATAAGTATATATGAATGACATATTGTTGATCAGAAATAATGTAGAATTTTCTGGAAGGCATAAAGGAGTGTTTGAAAGGAGTTTTTCAAAGAAATACCTCAGTGAAGCTGCTTACACATTGAGCATCAAGATCTATAGAGATAGATCAAGATGCTTGATAAGATTTTTCAATGAGTACATACCTTGATAAGATTTTGAAGTAGTTCAAAATGGAACAGTCAAAGAAGGAGTTCTTGCCTGTGTTGCAAGGTGTGAAGTTGAGTAAGATTAAAAACCTGACCATGGCAGAAAATAGAAAGAGAATGAAAAGTCATTCCATATGCCTTAGTCATAGGTTCTATAAAGTATGTTATGTTGTGTACCAAACCTATTGTGTACCTCACCAGGAGTTTGGCAAGAGGGTACAATAGTGATCTAGGAGTAGATCACTGGACAGCGGTCAAAATTATCTTTAGTGGAATAAGGAAATATTTCTTGGTTATGGAGGTGATAAAGAGCTCATCGTAAAGAGTTACGTGGATGCAAGCTTTGACACCGATCTGGATGACTCTAAGTCTCGATCTAGATACATATTGAAAGTGGGAGCTATTAGCTAGAGTAGCTCCGTGCAGAGCATTGTAGACATAGAAATTTGCAAAATACACATATAGATCTGAATGTGGCAGACACATTGACTAAACTTCTCTCACAAGCAAAACATGATCACACCTAAGTACTCTTTGGGTGTTAATCACATGGCGATGTGAACTAGATTACTGACTCTAATAAACACTTTGAGTGTTGGTCACATGGCGATGTGAACTATGGGTGTTAATCACATGGTGATGTGAACTATTGGTGTTAAATCACATAGCGATGTGAACTAGATTATTGACTCTAGTGCAAGTGGGAGACTGAAGGAAATATGCCCTAGAGGCAATAATAAAGTTATTATTTATTTCCTTATTTCATGATAAATGTTTATTATTCATGCTAGAATTGTATTAACCGAAAACTTAGTACATGTGTGAATACATAGACAAACAGAGTGTCACTAGTATGCCTCGACTTGACTAGCTCGTTGAATCAAAGATGGTTAAGTTTCCTAGCCATAGACATGAGTTGTCATTTGATTAACGGGATCACATCATTAGAGAATGATGTGATTGACTTGACCCATTCCATTAGCTTAGCACTTGATCGTTTAGTATATTGCTATTGCTTTCTTCATGACTTATACATGTTCCTATGACTGACATTATGCAACTCCCGAATACCGGAGGAACACTTTGTGTGCTACCAAACGTCACAACGTAACTGGGTGATTATAAAGGTGCTCTATAGGTGTCTCCGATGGTACTTGTTGAGTTGGCATATATCGAGATTAGGATTTGTCACTCCGATTGTCGGAGAGGTATCTCTGGGCCCTCTCGGTAATGCACATCACTATAAGCCTTGCAAGCAATGTGACTAATGAGTTAGTTGCGGGATGATGCATTACGGAATGAGTAAAGAGACTTGCCGGTAATGAGATTGAACTAGGTATTGGGATACCGACGATCGAATCTTGGGCAAGTAACATACCGGTGAGAAAGGGAACAACGTATATTGTTATGCGGGTTGACCGGTAAAGATCTTCGTAGAATATGTACGAGCCAATATGAGCATCCAGGTTCCGCTATTGGTTATTGACCGGAGATGAGTCTCGGTCATGTCTACATAGTTCTCGAACCCGTAGGGTCCGCACGCTTAACGTTCAGTGACGATTTGTATTATGAGCTATGTGATTTGATGACCGAAGTTTGTTCGGAGTCCCGGATGAGATCAGGGACATGACGAGGAGTCTTGAAATGGTCGATACGTAAAGATCGATATATTGGAAGGCTATATTCGGACATTGGAAAGGTTCCGAGTGATTCGGGTATTTTTTGGAATATCAGAGAGTTACGGGAATTCGTATTGGGCCTTAATGGGCCATACGGAAAAGGAGAGAAAGGCCTCAAGGATGGCCGCGCCCCTTCCCCATGGACTGGTCCGAATTGGACTAGGAAAAGGGGGCACCCCATAGAGACACAAGTTGATCATTGATCTCTTAGCCGTGTGCGGTGCCCCCATCCACCATAATCCACCGCAGTCATATCATCGTAGTGCTTAGGCGAAGCCCTGCGCCGGTAGCTTCATCATCACCGTCATCACGCCATCATGCTGACGAAGCTCTCCCTCGACACTCTGCTGGATCGTGAGTTCGTGGGACGCCACCGAGCTGAACGTGTGCAGATCGCGGAGGTGCCGTACATTCGGTACTAGGATCGGTCGATTGTGAAGATGTATGACTACATCAACCGTGTTGTCATAACGCTTCCGCTTTCGGTCTACGAGGGTACGTGGACACACTCTCCCCTCTCGTTGATATGCATCACCATGATTTTGCGTGTGCGTAGGAATTTTTTTGAAATTACTACGTGTTATGCTTCTGGATACAATAACTCGATCTAGAGGGACAAGAAGGGGAAGGGGATCTGGGTACACAGAGATGGGAGGAGGAGGAAAGGGGAAAAGCATGTTGCTTCTGCTAATCGGCCGCCGTTCCCGTCTCCTCCTGCTGCTCTTTACCTCTCGATGTTGTGTTGCCACACTGGGTTCCTCCTGCCCTGCAGGCCCGGTCCAGCAGGCGTGAGCGGCGACAGGCCTTGGGCCTCCTTCCTGGGTTGGGACGTGGCATAACATTCCCCATCCCTTGAGGAGCGGCTTGCCCCCAAGCCGTCGAAGGAAGAATCTGCTGCAGAGGGAATGCCTCTTCCCAGGAGTCATGGGTGTCGGGGCGATCACACCAGCGTACCTTGAGCCGGGGCTTCACCAGGCCACCATGCTGAATGAGCTTCGTCTGCAAGATCGTCGCTGGCTGCAGCAGTGACAGGTTGCGCGGCTCCACCATGCTCATGTCTGGCTCGACGGAGAACTTGGAAGGAACTTGCTTCTTGAGCTGAGAGACGTGGATCACGTCGTGGAGCCTTGAGTTCGCCGGAAAAGCCAGCTTGTAGGAGACAGTGCCAACTCGCTGCAGAACTTGGTACGGCCTGTAGAACTTCAGGAATAGCTTTTGATTGCGCCGGGCAGCCAATGAGTTTTGAAGGTAGGGCTGAACCTTGAGAAAAACTTGATCACCCACCTGGAAGTAGCGTTATATGCGATGCTTGTCCGCTTGCTGCTTCATCCTTGCTTGAGCCCGCATGAGGTGTTGGTGAAGCATTTCACGAATCGCGTCACGATCGTCCACCAAGTCATGGAGTTCCGTCGTTGATGCAGGAGCAGATATGCCAAATGGTCGAGGCTGGTATCCATACAGAGCCTCAAACAGGGTGCATCCAGCCACTGTATGATAGGACGTGTTGTACCAATGCTCAGCTGACGATAACCATTTGGACCACTGGTTTGGGGTGTCATTAATGGAGCACCGAAGGAAGGCCTCTAGGCACTGGTTCAGCCTCTCTGTTTGTCCATCCATCTCAGGATGGCGTGCTGAGCTCATATTGAGGATGGTATCCGACAAGCAAAACAACTCTTGCCAGAAGGCGCTTGTGAAGACTGGATCTCTGTCCGAAATGATCCGGGATGGCATGCCATGGAGTCTATAGATCTGATCGAAGAACACCAGGGCCACCTGACGAGCAGTGTAGGGATGCTTGAGCGGCAGAAAATGGGCAAATTTGGTCGGTTTATCGATGACAACCAGGATCACCTCGAATCCATTGGACTTTGGTAGACCCTCCACAAAATCCCAACTGATGGTGTGTCATGGGTGAGGTGGAATCTCATGAGGTTGAAGAAGCCCTGGTTGACAGCAGTGCTCTGATTTGGCTCGTAGACATATATCACAGCTCTGCACAAACTCAGTAATGTCGCGCTTCATCTTGGGCCAAGCAAACAGTTTTTTGACTCGCTGATAGGTTGCCAGCACCCCTGAATGCCCTCCAATTGCAGTTGCATGGAGAGACTGCATGATGTGTTGCTGGGCCAATGGGTTGTGGCCTACCCAGATCTTCCCTTTGTAACACAGCACACCTTTCTCCAGAGAGTACCCATTGTTGTTGTGCCCTAAAACAGAGAGCTTAGTCAAGAGCTGCTTGGAACTGGCATCTTCTTTGTAGCCGGTCACCAATGTCTCCAACCACGCCAGCACTGCTGAAGAAATGGCGAGCAAGGCTTGGTGATGGTCACGCCGCAAAAGAGCATCTGCGGCAGCATTAGCGATGCCTCGTTTGTACTGGATGGTGTACTCTAGTCCCATTAGCTTCACAAAGGCCT
Source organism: Triticum timopheevii (assembly GCA_963921465.1). Classification (NCBI taxonomy): domain Eukaryota; kingdom Viridiplantae; phylum Streptophyta; class Magnoliopsida; order Poales; family Poaceae; genus Triticum; species Triticum timopheevii. The sequence goes on from OY997272.1 coordinate 503,743,508, forward strand.
TGTGTTGGATACCGGTGTTCAATCATTGGTCGGACAAGTGCAGGAGGGCTTGCTGGTGCATGCGGATAGTGAAGCATTGGTGCTGCAAGTACGGTCGCCACTTCTCCATGTCCATAAGAATAGCCAGACATTTTTTTCGTATGTGCTCAGTGCCTGGTTTTTTGGGCAAAGGCCTTTGCTCAAATAAGCGACAGGGTGACCTTGTTGCATGAGTACCGCACCAATGCCATCCTTGCATGCGTCCGTCTCGAGGACGAAGGGTTGATGAAAATCCGATACCGCTAACACAGGAGTTGCGATCATTGCTTCCTTTAGCAACTAGAAGGCTGTCTCTGCATGTGGTGTCCATTGAAACACAGTCCCTTTCTTCAGTAATTCTATGAGCGGACGACTAATCACCCCATAGTGTTGGATGAATTTCCTGTAGTACCCGTAAGTCCTAGGAATCCACGAACTGCACGAACCGACGCTGGGGTAGGCCAGGATTTCACTGCATCAACTTTGGTTTGGTCGGTGGCAACTCCTTCCTCACTGATGACATGTCCCAAGTACTCGATCTTGTGTTGGGCAAATGCACATTCGGATCGCTTTATAACCAGCTCATTGTCAAGAAGGAGCTGCAACACTTCGCGCAAACGACGGACGTGCTCCTCCAAGGTGGTAGTATGGACCAATATGTCGTCCATGAATGCCAACACACCATGCCGGAGCAGGGGGTCCAAAACCTTATGAATCATCCCTTGGAAGGAGCCAGGAGCGCGAGACAGCCCAAACGACATCACCAGGAACTCATACAACCCTTGAGGCGTGTGAAAAGCTATTTTGAACAAATCTTCATCTGCGACTCTGATCTGGTGGTAACCGGAGAGCAGGTCTAACTTGGTGAACCACTTGGCACCTGCAATCTCATCGAGCAGTTCATCCACCACAGGCATGGGATGTTTGTTCTTAATTGTGATCGTGTTCAGTTGTCGATAGTCGACACAGAAACGCCATGAGCCATCTTTCTTGCGAACAAGCAGGACTGGAGCAGCAAAGGGACTCATACAGGGGCGAATAATCCCTGTTCGAAGCATCTCTCTGATCTGCCACTCGATCTCATCCTTCTGCTGGGGGGTATACCGATACGGCCATGCACTAAGCGGTTGTGCGCCCAGAATCAATGGTATGGTATGATTATCTGCTCGGTGGGGGGAAGTGTGGAAGGCACACTCAAACGGTCATCAAAGTCCTGTAACGCCGATTGCACTTCTGGGGGCAGGGGCTCATCTATCTTCGATACTTGTATAGTTACCAGGTCCATCTCCTGATGAATGTGCTTGACCTGCACTGCCTGTTGAATTGCTCCATGATGCAACAACCCCTTCAGCTTGCTGATACGTCTCCAATGTATCTATAATTTTTGATTGTTCCATGCTATTACATTACCCGTTTTGGATGTTTATGGGCTTTACTTTACACATTTATATCATTTTTGGGACTAACGTACTAACCGGAGGCCCAGCCCGAATTGCTGTTTTTTTGCCTATTTCAGTGTTTCGAAGAAAATGAATATCAAACGGAGTCCAAACGGAATGAAACCTTCTGGAGCGATCTTTTTGGAACAAACGTGATTCAGAGGACTTGGAGTGGAAGTCAAGAAACAAGCGAGGCGGCCATGAGGGTGCCCGGCGTGCTCCACACCCTCGTGGGCCCCTCGAGCGTCCACCGACCTACTTCTTCCTTCAATATATACCCATGTACCCCGAAAACATCAGAAGCGACCACGAAAAACTATTTCCATCGCTGTAACCTTTTGTATCCGCGAGATCCCATCTTGGAGCCTTCGTCGGCGCTCTGCCAGAGGGGGAATCGATCACGGAGGGCCTCTACATCATCCCCAGGGCCTCTCCGATGAGTTGTGAGTAGTTTACCACAGACCTTTGGGTCCATGGTTATTAGCTAGATGGCTTCTTCTCTCTCTTTGAATCTCAATACAAAGTTCTCCTCGATCTTCTTGGAGATCTATTCGATGTAACTCTTTTTGCGGTGTGTTTGTCGAGATCCGATGAATTATGGGTTTATGATCAAATTTATCTATGAGAAATATTTGAATCTTCTCTGAATTCTTTTATGTATGATTAAGTTATCTTTGCAAGTCTCTTCGAATTATCAGTTTGGTTTGGCCTACTAGATTGATCTTTCTTGCAATGGGAGAAGTGCTTAGCTTTGGGTTCAATCTTGCGGTGTCCTTTCCCAGTGACAGCAGGGGCAGCAAGGCACGTATTGTATTGTTGCCATCGAGGATAAAAAGATGGGGTTTATATCATATTGCATGAGTTTGTCCCTCTACATCATGTCATCTTTCTTAATGCGTTACTCTGTTCTTTATGAACTTAATACTCTAGATGCATGCTAGATAGCGGTCGATGTGTGGAGTAATAGTAGTAGATGCAGGCAGGAGTCGGTCTACTTGTCACGGACGTGATGCCTATATACATGATCATGCCTAGATAATCTCATAATTATTCGCTTTTCTATCAATTGCTCGACAGTAATTTGTTCACCCACCGTAATACTTATGCTATCTTGAGAGAAGCCACTAGTGAAACCTATGGCCCTCGGGTCTATCTCTTATCATATAAGCTTTCAATCTACTTTTATTTGCATCTTTACTTTTCCAATCTATATCATAAAATACCAAAAATATATTTATCTTATCATATTATCTCTATCAGATCTCACTTTCGCAAGTGGCCTTGAAGGGATTGACAACCCCTTTATTGCGTTGGCTGCGAGTTCTTGTTTGTTTGTGTAGGTGCATGGGACTTTTGAGGATCCTCCTACTAGATTGATACCTTGGTTCTCAAAACTGAGGGAAATACTTACGCTACTATTGCTGCATCACCCTTTCCTCTTCAAGGAAAACCAACGCAAGCTCAATACGTAGCAAGAAGGATTTCTGGTGCCATTGCCGGGGAGGTCTTCGCTCAAGTCAAGACATACCAAGTACCCATCACAAATTCATCTCCCTCGCACTTACATTATTTGCCATTTGCCTCTCGTTTTCCTCCCCCCCACTTCACCCTTACCGTTTTATTCGCCCTCTTTTTCCCAATCTCCTCTCTCTTTTGCTTGCCCTCTTCTTCCTCCTCGCTTTTGTTTGATGTTATGTCTAAATTTGGGGAGATTATTGTCGATATGGACAATAATGATAACATGAAAAATTCTGATGCTCCTGCTGAAGAACCCCCTATCTTGCATACCAAAAAGTTTCGAATCGGTAGTGGTAATATTATTGGAAAAGGGGTTATTCAAGACTTCTTTACTTGTGTCGGTGCTTTACCTTCTATGGGTGGTTCTATTCTTCATAGAACTAGTAGTCTTGCGGATGCTATCGCTATGCTTGTAGTTGAGCTTGAAAGACAATTTATGCATATGCATCCTTGCATACAAAGAATTTTCCTGGAATTTTCTAATATTGAGCATTTTTCTGTTAAGCGCGCCGCTACTATCTTTTTTGCACATGAGTTTTGATTTATAATAAAAGAGGCCAAGGAAATCTTTGCGCACTATAGGGTGGACGCCGGCCGTCCTCCCATAGAGGCGATCCTCTTTGATCAAGAGGAAATTAGGCGTTTTCAATCTTTGGACTTTGTTGCTTTTAATGAAAACCATAGAAAAAAGGTTCCTACCAATGTCCTAGTTGATAGAATTTCCAAACTTAATAATGATTTTGCTCTTCGAAACAATGAGCTAGGGTACTCTCTTGAGTATAGGCTCACAAAGTTCTGCCAAAAAAATGCTTATAATGATGAATTAGTTGTGCAATATGAAGGGCCAAAGGAGGAACCCATACCTCCTGAGATTGATCTTGGGGACTTTTGTCCCATTAAATTTAGCCCTTTTGATAACTTTTGCTTGCCTCAAAGATAACTTGCTGCTGAATGTAGAGAATATGAGATGAGTTTTCGTGATCTGTCATATTATTATGGCACTACTTAGATCTATCCTCGCTTTTATGCCTAGCTAGGGGCGTTAAACGATAGCGCTAGTTGGGAGGCAACCCAATTTTACTTTTGTTTTTTGTTTTTGCTTCTGTTTAATAATAAATTTTGCATCTACCTTCTGTTTAGATGTGTTTTCATGTTTTAATTAGTGTTTGTGCCAAGTAGAACCTATAGGATAACCTATGGTGATAGTTAATTTGATTCTGCTGAAAAACAGAAACCTTGCACGCACGAAAATAATTTTAGTAATTCACATAAACGTGCTTTTGTGTTGATTATTTTTTCTGTAGATCAATAGATAAATCGCCCAGGACTTCCTATTTTGATAGGATTTTTAGAGTTCTGGAAGTATTCGAGAGTTACAGATTGCTACAGACTATTCTGTTTTTGACAGATTCCATTTTTCGTGTGTTATTTGCTTGTTTTGATGCATCTATGGCTAGTATGTAGGGGTATGAACCATAGAGAAGTTGGAATACAGTAGGTTTAACACCAATATAAATAAAGAATGAGTTCATTACAGTACCTTATGTGGTGGTTTTTCTTTCTTGCACTAACGGAGCTTATGATATTTCCTGTTGAGTTTTGTGTTGTCAAGTTTTCAAGTTTTGGGTAAAGATTTGATGGACATGGAATAAGGAGTGGCAAGAGCCTAAGCTTGGGGATGCCCATGGCACCCCAAGATATTCAAGGATAACCAAAAGCCTAAGCTTGGCATCCCCTCTTTCGTCTTCGTCTATCGGTAACTTTACTTGGAGCTATATTTTTATTTGCCACATGATATGTGTTTTGCTTGGAGCGTCTTGTATGATATTAGTATTTGCTTTTTAGTTTACCACAATCATCCTTGCTGTACACACCTTTTGGGAGAAACCCACTTGATTGGAATTTATTAGAATACTCTATGTGCTTCACTTATATCTTTTGAGCTAGATAGTTTTTGCTCTAGTGCTTCACTTAAATCTTTTAGAGCACGACGGTGGCTTGATTTTGTAGAAATTGTTAATCTCTCATGCTTCACTTATATTATTTTGAGAGTCTCTTAGAACAGCATGGTATTTTCTATGGTTATAAAATTGGTCCTAGAATGATGGGCATCCAAGTTGGGTATAATAAAAACTATCATAGGAAGTGAATTGGATGCTATGATCAATTTGATACTTGATAATTGTTTTGAGGTATGGAGGTAGTGATATTAGAGTCATGCTAGTTGGGTGATTATGAATTTAAAGAATGCTTGTGTTGAAGTTGGCAAGTCCCATAGCATGCACGTATGGTGAAAGTTATGTAACAAATTTGAAACATGAGGTGTTCTTAGATTGTGCATCCTTATGAGTGGCGGTCGGGGACGAGCGATGGTCTTTTCCTACCAATCTACCCCCCTAGGAGCATGCACGTAGTGCTTGGTTTTTGATGACTTGTAGATTTTTTCAATAAGTATATGAGTTCTTTATGACTAAAGTTGAGTCCATGGATTATACGCACTCTCACCCTTCCATCATTGCTAGCCTCTTCGTTACCATGCATTGCCCTTTCTCACCTTGAGAGTTGGTGCAAACTTCGTCGGTGCATCCAAACCCCATGATACGATACGCTCTATCACACATAAACCTCCTTATATCTTCCTCAAAACAGCCACCATACCTACCTATTATGGCATTTCCATAGTCATTCCGAGATATATTGCCATGCAACTTTCCACCCTTCCGTTCATCATCATGACACACATTATCATTGTCATATTGCCTTGCATGATCATGTAGTTGACATCGTATTTGTGGCAAAGCCACCATGCATATTTTTTCATACATGTCACTCTTGATTCATTGCCCATCCCGGTACACCACCGGAGGCATTCATATAGGGTCATATCTTGTTCTAGTTTTGGGTTGTAATTCATGAGTTGTAAATAAATATAAGTGTGATGATCATCATTATTAGAGCATTGTCCCCAAATAAAAAAAGAAAGGCCAAAATGAAAAAAAGAAAGGCCAAAAGAAAGAAAATAAGAGAATAAAAAAGGGGCAATGTTACTATCCTTTTCCACACTTGTGCTTCAAAGTAGCACCATGTTCTTCATATAAAGAGTCTCATATGTTGTCACTTTCATATACTAGTGGGAGTTTTTCATTATAGAACTAGGCTTGTATATTCCTACGATGGGCTTCCTCAAAATTCCCTAGGTCTTCGTGAGCAAGCAAGTTGGATGCACGCCCACTAGTTTCTTTTGTTGAGCTTTCATACATTTATAGCTCTAGTGCATCAGTTGCATGGCAATCCCTACTCCTCATGTTGACATCAATTGATGGGCATCTCCATAGCCCGTTGATTATCCTCGTCAATGTGAGACTTATTTTTGTCTTCTCCACACAACCTCCATCATCATATTCTATTCCACCCATAGTGCTATATCCATGGCTCACGCTCATGTATTGCGTGAAAGTTGAAAAAGTTTGAGATTATTTAAGTACGAAACAATTGCTTGGCTTGTCATCGGGGGTGTGCAAGATGGGAGCATTTTTGTGTGACGAAAATGAAGCATGACCTAACTATATGATTTTGTAGGGATGAACTTTCTTTAGCCATGTTATTTTGAGAAGACATGATTGCTTTGATTAGTATGCTTGAAGTATTACTATTTCTTATGTCAATATGAACTTTTATTCTGAATCATTTGGATCTGAACATTCATGCCACAATAAAGAAAATTACATTGAGAATTATGCTAGGTAGCATTCCACATCAAAAATTCTGTTTTTGTCATTTACCTACTCGAGGATGAGCAGGAATTAAGCTTGGGGATGCTTGATACGTCTCCAACGTATCTATAATTTTTTATTGTTCCATGCTATTATATTACCCGTTTTGGATGTTTATGGGCTTTACTTTACACATTTCTATCATTTTTGGGACTAACCTACTAACCGGAGGCCCAGCCCGAATTGCTGTTTTTTTGCCTATTTCAGTGTTTCAAAGAAAAGGAATATCAAACGGAGTCCAAATGGAATGAAACCTTCGGGAGCGATCTTTTTGGAACAAACGTGATCTAGAGGACTTGGAGTTGAAGTCAAGAAACAAGCGAGGTGGCCACAAGGGTACCCGGCGCATCCCTTAGGGCTGGGCGCGCCCCCCACCCTCGTGGGTCCCTCGAGCGTCCACCGACCTATTCTTCCTCCTATATATACCCATGTACCCCGAAAACATCAGAAGCGACCACGAAAAACTATTTCCACCGCCGTAACCTTCTGTATCCGCGAGATCCCATCTTGGAGCCTTCGCCAGCGCTCCGCCAGAGGGGGGATCGATCACGGAGGGCCTCTACATCATCCCCAAGGCCTCTCCCATGAGTTGTGAGTAGTTTACCACAGACCTTCGGGTCCATAGTTATTATCTAGATGGCTCCTTCTCTCTCTTTGAATCTTATTATCTAGATGGCTCCTTCTCTCTCTTTGAATCTCAATACAAAGTTCTCCTCGATCTTCTTGGAGATCTATTCAATGTAACTCTTTTTGAGGTGTGTTTGTCGAGATCCGATGAATTATGGGTTTATGATCAAGTTTATCTATGAGAAATATTTGAATCTTCTCTGAATTCTTTTATGTATGATTAAGTTATCTTTGCAAGTCTCTTCGAATTATCAGTTTGGTTTGGCCTACTAGATTGATCTTTCTTGCAATGGGAGAAGTGCTTAGCTTTGGGTTCAATCTTGCGGCGTCCTTTCCCTGTGACAGCAGGGGCAGCAAGGCACGTATTGTATTGTTGCCATCGAGGATAAATGGGGTTTATATCATATTGCATGAGTTTGTCCCTCTACATCATGTCATCTTTCTTAATGCGTTACTCTGTTCTTTATGGACTTAATACTCTAGATGCATGCTAGATAGCGGTCGATGTGTGGAGTAATAGTAGTAGATGCAGGCAGGAGTCGGTCTACTTGTCACGGACGTGATGCCTATATACATGATCATGCCTAGATAATCTCATAATTATTCGCTTTTCTATCAATTGCTCGACAGTAATTTGTTCACCCACCGTAATACTTATGCTATCTTGAGAGAAGCCACTAGTGAAACCTATGGCCCCCGGGTCTATCTCTTATCATATAAGCTTTCAATCTACTTTTATTTGCATCTTTACTTTTCCAATCTATATCATAAAATACCAAAAATATATTTATCTTATCATATTATCTCTATCAGATCTCACTTTCGCAAGTGGCCTTGAAGGGATTGACAACCCTTTATTGCGTTGGTTGCGAGTTCTTGTTTGTTTGTGTAGGTGCGTGGGACTTTTGAGGAGCCTCCTACTGGATTGATACCTTGGTTCTCAAAACTGAGGGAAATACTTACGCTACTATTGCTGCATCACCCTTTCCTCTTCAAGGAAAACCAACGCAAGCTCAAGACGTAGCACTTGCCCACAGAGACTGGTTTGCATTTGCTTGGTGTGGACTGAATCCCTTTGAGTGTAATCCGTTGCCCTTCATGTGTGAACCGCATCCACTTCTTGTGCTAGTGGACCCACATAAGGCTATGATTCTCGAGCCAATCAGCCCCAACAATGAGATCATAGCATCCAAGAGGAAGAACTTTCATGTCTTGGCAGAAAGTGTGACCCTGTGTCCACCATGACAGTTGAGGCACCATCGTCGAGCTTGTCAAGGTGTCTCCACTGGCAACTACATAAGAGGCCGGCGACATAGGTTGAGTGGGCAGCTGCAGCTCTTCTGTCAGTTTGGCATCCACAAACGAACAATTCGCCCCTGAATCAATCAGAATGAGAACGTTGCGCTTGCCGATCATACCGTGCAAGCACATCGTCCGGTGTTTGACTGGTGGTGCCAGTGAGTGGGCATTGGCGAGCAACATAACCTCCTCTTCCCAGCTGGAATTTGACATGTGTTGAGGATCAGGGGGTTCGTCCAACTGCAAAACCTCCAATAACTCCTCCATGATATGCAGAGGTACTTTTTCTGGGAACTTGTGGCCTCTCGCCCATGGCTCGCCGCATTTGAAGCATAAGCTTTTGGCCTTGCGATATGCACGCAGGGCCTCCAATTTCCCTGCCACTTTCCTGGCATCGTCAGCCGTGACTGGCTGCTTGCCCTTTTCTGTATTGGACTATTTGTTTCCTGAATGCTGGCTGTATTTCGAGTTGCCACCAGACTTGTCGCTCTCCAATTCTGCCTCCTGCAACAAGGCCAAACAGCTAGCAGTATCCACGTCCTCAGGTTGATGCAAAATAACAGCAGTACGAATTTCAGAACGTAGGCCTGCTACATATCTTTCAACAAAGAAAACTTCACTAGAATGAGGATCTGCTAACAGAATTTGGTGGCGTAGATTGTCGAATTTGGTGGTGTAATCATCTACAGACCCTGTCTGACTAAGCAACAATAATTAACGCATGTGAAACTTGTGTCTATTCCTCCCCCATTTCTCCTGTACTGCAGTGCGCAATTCATGCCAGTGCACAAATTGCCGGCGTTTCTGGGCCATTTTTAGCCACAGCGCCACGTTCCCAACACAATTGAGAGAAGCAAATTTAACTTTCATGTGCTCACAAACCCGATAGATCTCGAAGTACAGTTCACAATTGTCCAACCACACCTAGTGATCTTCCCCATCGACCTTGGGAAAATCCATTTTGGGCGTGCTGCCCATGTGCGGATGAGGGGAATGATGCGAAGGTGTAAACAGGGGCATACCGTTGCCCGGAGGCAGATCAAGAAATCGAGGATCTCCCAGAACTGACCCCCGTAGTTGGTGATGCCCGCCATGCCCATTTGGGCGGTCCCCGCCTTGCGTGTGCACCACCACAGATGGTGGTGTCGGGCTCGCCGCGGCCGGACCTTGGGGTCGCGCCGGAGGTGCCTCGAGCGCCTCCAGTCGGGCTGTCGCGTCCTCGGCATGGAGCTGGAGAAGCGCCGCGGACTCGGAGAGGCTCTTGGTTGTGGCATCCATGGATTTCATCCACGCCGCCATGCCCTTCAGCTGCTCGGCAATGTCTGTGAGCTTGGTGTTGGTCTTCGTGTTCTGTTGCTCCACCGACCCCATCGCCGCCGAGATCTGCTGCTCGGCCGCCGAAGGGCCACGCTTCTTTGGCGCCAGATCCGAGCCCAATCGACCAACCCGATCTGCGGTTCCTGCCGAGCGATGGGAATTACAGCGGGGAACGAATCCGCCGCCAACCGCACTGTGGACTGATGGATCACGCGTCACTGAGATGGATCGAACGACTCTGGATACCAATTGTTATGCTTCTGGATACATTAAGTCGATCTAGAGAGACAAGAAGGGGAAGGGGATCTGGGTACACAGAGATGGGAGGAGGAGGAAAGGGGGAAAGCGTGTTGCTTCTGCTAATCGGCCGTCGTTCCCGTCTCCTCCTGCTGCTCTTTATCTCTCGATGCCGTGTTGCCACACTGGGTTCCTCCTGCCCTCCAGGCCCGGTCCAGTAGGCGTGAGCGGCGACAGGCCTTGAGCCTCCTTCCTGGGTTGGGCCGTGGCATAACACTACGTTCCCCAACAATGGTTAGCGTTGGCGAGTTTCGGGCATGGAACGTTTACTCATTTCTGTGTGACCTTGAATAAGCCAAGGGGTGAGCGATAGAGTGGGGATGACGATTAATCTAACTAAGGCAAAAAGTAGGTTGAAGGCTTACTAGTGATGGCAGAATAACTCATGGGAGCTGGGCGGCTGTGGCAACAATGAGGTGGGCCGCGAGCTAGGATTCGAGAGAGGGGACTGAGGAGGTTCTTGTAGGTTCTCGGTCGTGGCCAGGTGCATGTTAATCCTGACTGGTTGTTGCGGGGCGATGTGGGCATCATGCGCGGGCTGCAGATTGACGAAGCTGAAGAGCGGGCCCATGGTCGGTGGGAGAGAGAGATAGATAGATAGAGAGAGAGAGAGAGAGAGAGAGAGAGGGGGGGCGGTTGCTGGTCGTTGGATCTAAAGAGATCCGGCAGTCGGCATTACTTCGTGCGTGTACCGGTTCAGTAAGGCAGCTGGGTCGTTGATTCGACTACGCTTCCCTAGATAGGTCTTGGGCCGGCTTGGCTTGAATATGATGTCTCCTCCTTTTTATTTTATGTTTATTTTTTCCTTTTAAAATTTAAATTTGATTTACAAACCAAATTCAATCATCTTTTTGAAAAATTCCACAATAGTCCAATTAATATTTGGGACTTGGGGAATTCATTTCAAATTATTGCCACCCTACTTGTGGGGTATTGTGAATATTCCCTAAAATGACTCAGGGGTCAATTTTATCCCTAAATTAATTTAGGGTTTCAAATAATGTTTGGGACTTAGGTAAAAATATTTCCAGCCAAAAATATTGAAGAAAAGGCCACACATATTTTGTAAACTCAATGTTGGCATTGTTAATTATCTCTAGAAATGATTTTAGAATTTTGAATAATTTCAAAATTAGCTTGAGCTACAAGTAATGATCAATTCAACCAACTCCTAGTCAAAACTAGCTTAAAGCAAGCAATCACAAGCCAAAATCCAAAAAAAAAAGAATTATTAATTAACCCTAATTTAATAATTTACATTTCAAACATTTGGAAATTTTGGGATGTGACAAGTTTGGGTCAAGTCATTTTTCCCTGTAAAGAGAATCACAAAATCAAAGCTGCTGGAAAATCACAAAATGCACGCAAATTCTTCAGACGCAGAAGATGCACCCCAAATGATGTCAGGTATCAAGTACCAAAGCATATATGCAAAGTTGGGTGATAGCAACAGATGGATTCATAGATAAGCTAATCCTCGCCCCTAATTACCAACCTGTCCTCTAAACAATCCAGAACTAATCCAATCCCGATGGATAGGGCTTGCAACATGGACTCTGAAAGGAACTGTTGCCAGTTCGGCCGCCGGGCCCAGCCCCCAAAAGGGAGCGTTGTTTTCTCTCTCCATCCATCGATCATTAACAAACGGAGCTGAATCGGCCGTCCCCATCAATCATGAGCCCCGGCAAATCTCCTTTCCCTGTAAGCACTAACCTCGTCTCTCTTTCTTTAACAGCAAGCAACCACGAGTTGATATCGATTTCTATCGGTTTCATAGGATTTGGAGACGCAGCAGAGAGACGACGACGCACTCCAAACTCCAAAGTGGCTAAAATCCAACACGCATCCGGCTCAGGTTTTTGTTGGGCCGCACGATCGCTTCCATCGTCGTCCTCCGTCCCGAGCGTCATCACTGCATCCTCGCTGGCCGGGCAGCGAATGTCGTGCGGGAGCGTACCATCCTGCGCTGGCTTGCCCGTTTGGCCTCTTGTCTCGTTTTCTTCTCTCAGCCTGGCGTCCCTGTCGACCAGCCCACAAGTTCGTTGCGGTACGTTACGAGCTCGCAGCTAGCGTCCGTCCGTTTAATATGCTCTCTCTGCGTAGTTTAATCGCTGGTGTGGCCGCCGTGCTGGCGTGCGGTGGCGCCCGGCCGGAATCGAAGCCGCGCCCGGCCGTGCGTACGTATATTATGGCCGGCCATTGCTAGCTGCGTGTGCGTCGTCTCCCTGTCATCCCTACAAGATTCGTACGCCCGCGGAAACGAATCTCTACAAGATTTTGTACCGGCGTGCGAGCGGTACAGATGATTTTGCTGGCGGCCAGCGGCAAAACTGTGCAGGTCTGTACGCCTGCCGCCCGCGGGTATCTAGCGCTACCATCATACTGCCGGCTAGCCGGACAGCTGGCTGTAGCGTGGTGCGTACCAGATCGCAGGCAGCACATCCTCCGTAGTGGATTTTGAGCCTGTTTGCATTTTTTTAGTTCGGGGAAATAAAATTAAATTTCAACAGAATTCTAAAAGGAAAAATAACTGCCTTGTGTGCATCTTCCAGATTACCATGTCTAGCTTCGAGGCACTAAAATCATCTACTCACTCGGTGAAGAAATATAAGTGATCCAAACACTCTTCTATTTTTTTTTCTTTTACACAGGGAGTACATCCGGATCACATACCACTGCCTGGTCATTGTCCGGGTGAAAAAACGCCTCCCAACCGGACGCCCCATATCCGGCCCAAACATCCGGACTGACCAGCACTCCACATTTTTAGCCTGGAGCGAATATAGAGACGCTCAAACGCGCCCAACACATCGGATCCGGCCCACTCTGATCCGCCCAACCCCACATAAATTGGACCCTATCCGCACTTCGAATGAAACCTAACCGCATTCCACTCCACTCCTCTCTGCCCACAAGCTCCCATAGACGATCTCCCGCATTCTCCGGCATGGCGGACAGCGGAGTCGAATCCTACACCCCCCCCCCCCCCCCCGATCTATTGACCCGGAGCTCGTTTCATGCGGCCCCGAGGAGAAGATGGTCGACTGCCTTATATTTTGCCGCTCCCCAGAGGAGTCTGCCCAACGACAGCGGCCGGACTCCATCTGGTGGAAATCCATTGCGTCCTTCCAAATGGCGCATGGATCCGGCGTGAGGCGTGTCTCCGCTGATTCATCGAAGGCAGTGCAGCCCGTCTGGCATCCGAACGTCGTGGCGGACGCGCCACCGCTTCATTGGTGCGCCGACGTGGAGGTGAATGATTGGGCCTCGTTCGACGCAAGTATGGCATGGGGTGCCACCGTGCGAGGCAGCAGGAGGCCGTGACAACCCTTGTGGCAGACCCTGGCGAAGCATAGTCGCACTCTTCGACGCCATGTGTGGTGCATGACAACCCCTGGCGCCGCAACCGCGTTGTGGTACACATGGTCGGCTCCGACCATGACAGGTCCATCATCGACCTTAGATCCACCAGTGACGTGCAGGGCACAGGCACCGACGAGTAAGTACGGCAGGTGAGACGACGACGCCACGAGTCTCGTGATCCTGTGTGTGTCCATGTCCTACTCTACCTTGACAGTAACCGCACCAACTCTTCGAGGGTTTGCAGCCGCCCGCGAGACAGGGGCACAACGGAGCCGGACGAGCTCCACTTAAGATTAGGTTTCACGTGCATGCAAATGCATGGATTTGATGATTCATCATTGAGGTATCTGGTTGTGGAAAAGATTCTTAGTGTGTTGTCCGGTCAACATCACGAGCGCGTCCACGAGTGTTTGGGGGCAGAATTTGCTAGTTGTGGTTGTAGATCCTCTAAAGAAGCGCTTGTGAGAGGCAACCCATATTTACCTCTTGTTTTTTTTAATGAAGTGGAACTTTCAATGCTAATATAGCAAAGTTGATTTCTTGGTTCACATCTTATTTTCTTTGAATAAAGTACCAAGTTATGTAATTAGTTTAAATGTCTAGACTATGTTGATAGTGTTGTTCTGTTTTCTGTTGTTTGATGTTCTGTAAGAAAATGGTATAAATTCCACGAGTATGATTTCTACTTGAAACTTTTACTGAACAGAGCCACTTATGTCTAGTATTTATCCTAATTTTTTAAAAGTTTATAAACAATGAAAGTGTCCTAATTAATTATGTTTTTACCTACTGGGTTGTTTTGACAAATTCCAGTGTAACTTGTATTTGCTATAGAATTGCACAGTTTTCTGTTCCTCCTTGACGAAGAGAGCTCATTATTGTGTAATTTACTATAGTTGTTATACCATGCTGCCATGATTTGATTAGAAAAAGTGAAGGTATTTTATAGTATTATTTATGGACTAACTCAGACTCACTGCTACCACAATCAAGTTATGCACATTGCTTCCTCGGTGACCTCCGGGTGTATACCCCAAGAACACCCCTTATTTTTTGACTGGTTTTTGTTTGCCGTTGTCGCTCCATGTTCCAAGGTGATCTTTATTTTTAGCCTTTATCTGACACTCTACTTAAGGGGGAGGTTCTCTGTCTTCAACCTCTACATCAACCCTTGTTGCTTTGATGCGGGAGTAGTTCCCCTTCAAGACCGAGGATTTGTGGTAGTACCTATGTGTCATGTACCTCTCTTTCTTGATCATATCCAGTTGCCATTATGATTAGGGTCTAGGACATTGATGATTAGTTGAATTTTATGATATACCTCTTGTGATGAGTATGGATAAAATCTTGTTCATGTTATTTTTTTTACTTGGTGATTTAATAAGATTACATGATGGATATCTAATACTAAGTATGATGGCATATTGTAATAGTTCTTTCATGTATATTGCCTATTGTCTAAATCATGGTGTTGATATCGTTAAAAAATTATGTAAAAAATGGTCTTAGATTTTGGGATGGAGGGAGTAATAATTATGGTGTAGTGTAATCATTCCTTTCGAAATTTTGATGCAAGCAGGCCAGGACTGTTGATGGAACTAGTGAACTTCGAATACCTCCAGGCTGCCAGGCACCCAATCTGGTGATGTACTAGTCCTAGCGAAGAAAGGGGTTCCATCGTTGAAATAGGCCATCTATACGTGGTGATCATCTATTCGTTGTGAAGGTTTCTGTACCAAATGTATGAGGTGAAAACACACTTTCCCTCTTGAGCCTTTTTCAATATACACTAGAGGCTAACGTGCGCTTCGTAGTGCCATGTTGGGAAACATAGCATGCAATTTCAAAAAAAAATCTACGCTCACGCAAGATCTATCTAGAAGATGCATAGCAATGAGAGGGGGAGAGTGTGTCTACGTACCCTCGTAGACCGAAAGCGGAAGCGTTTGCTCAACGCGGTTGATGTAGTCGAACGTTTTCTCGTTCCGACCGATCGAGTACCAAACGTACGGTACCTCCGAGTTTTGCACACGTTCAGCGCGATGACGTCCCTCGAACTCTTGATCCAGCAAAGGGTCGAAGGAGTAGATGAGTTCCGTCAGCACGATGGCGTGGTGACAGTGATAGTGATGTGATCCACGCAAGGCTTCGCCTAAGCACCGCGAGAATATGACCGGAGGTGTAAACTGTGGAGGGGGCCGCCGCACACAACTAAGAGCAATTGGTGTGTCTCATAGCACCCCTCCGGTATATAAAGGAGGGAGGGAGAGGAGGCTGGCCTAGGCGCGCCCCAAGTGGGGGGAGTCCCACTTGGACTCCCACTAGGATTCGGCCCTCCTTCCTTTTTCCGGAGGGGGAAAGGGGGAAGGAGAGGCAGTAGGAGAAGAAAGGGGGGGGGCGCCCCACCCCTTGTCCAATTCGGTTTCCCCGTGGTGGGGGGTGCGCCAACCCCTTGTGGGTTGGTGTGCCTCCCTCCTATGGCCCATATGGCCCATATCTTCCATCGTGGGGTTCCGGTAACCCCTCTGGTACTCCGGTATGTACCCGATACACTCCGGAACCCTTCAGTGTCCGAATACTACCTTACAATACATCAATCTTTACCTCTCAACCATTTAGAGACTCCTCGTCATGTCCGTGATCTCATCCGGGACTCCAAACAACCTTCGGTCACCAAAACACATAACTCATATAATACATATCGTCATCGAACGTTAAGCGTGCGGACCCTATGGGTTCGAGAACTATGTAGACATGACCAAGACACCTCTCCAGTCAATAATCAATAGCGGAACATGGATTCTCATATTGGTTCTCACATATTCTACGAAGATCTTTATCGGTCGAACCGCTATGTCAACATTTGTTATTCCCTTTGTCATCGGTATGTTACTTGCCTGAGATTCGATCATAGGTATCTTCATACCTAGTTCAATCTCGTTACCGGCAAGTTTCTTTACTCGTTCCGTAATGCATCACCCGCAACTAACTCATTAGTCACATTGCTTGCAAGGCTTCATATGATGTGCATTATTGAGAGGGCTCACAGATACCTCTCCGATACTCGGAGTGACAAATCCTAATTTCGATCTATGCCAACCCAACAAACACCTTCGAAGATACCTGTAGAGCATCTTTATAATCACCCAGTTATGTTATGACGTTTGATAGCACATAAGGCATTCCTCTGGTGTCCGGGAGTTGCATAATCTCATAGTCGGAGGAATATATATTTGATATGAAGAAAGCAGTAGCAATAAAACTGAACGATCATTATGCTAAACTAACAGATGGGTCTTGGCCATCACATCATTCCACTAATGATGTGATCCCGTTCATCAAATGACAACTCATGTCCATGGCTAGGAAACTTAACCATCTTTGATCAATGAGCTAGTCAAGTAGAGGCATATTAAGGACACGGTGTTTCTTCTATGTATTCACACATGTATCAAGTTTCCAATTAATATAATTTTAGCATGAATAATAAACATTTATCATGAATAAGGAAATATAAAATAACAACTTTATTAGTGCCTCTAGGGCATATTTCCTTCATGCCATTCTTCACACCCATGATTAACTATATTTTATCTGGTAGATTATTGTGACCAGTTGTTTTGTTTGGATTTTATCCTTGTTGGCTTGTGTTTTAGTTTATGTTTTGGTGGGTTTTTTTTTCGTTCGTATATCTTGTGTTAGGTTGCCTCTGGAGACAATATTTGCTCCGGGAGGAGAGTGGAGTTGTTTGATGTGTGATTGTGATGTATTTACCAGTTTCAACCTCGATATCAGTCGTTGGTGGTGTTTGGGCCTCTTGGGAGCTCCTATACCACGCGAAAACCGTGGAATTGGTGCTATAACACTTGCATATGGGCCACCCCATGAAGCTCTCGGTTGCTTAGCTTCTTTTTCCGCTCGTCCTACCGCCAGCTTCGTAATAATTGATTATCTTTTTTTATTTGAAAGTGTTAGTTTAATTAAAAGATTTTCAAGGATTTAAAAATGTTGAAATTTTAAAAATCATTGATTTTAGAAAAAAGTTCTTGAATTTAAAAAATATTCAAAAATTAAATAAGGTTTCAAATTTAATATGTTCACAAACATTAAAAATGACCGTGAACTTAAATATATCCACGAATTTAATAAATAATAATGAATCTGAACAAAATGTTAAATTTTTAAAAAAATATTTTTAGTACTCACAAATTTTCTCATGAATAAGAATGTGAAAAAAAGAGAATAAGAAATAAAACTAAATACGTAGCACATAACTTTACCTGCAGGGCCCTTAGCGACCCCATAACCCCAGAGCATCACAACGCTTCAAATCATGGGAGCTTAGTATCTCTATAGACAGTACTCTACAACCACATAAGCACTCGGCCCTTATCTCTAAATTTCTACTATACAGTGAGCGTGAAAAGGAGTTACTTGAGGAACTTGCATCGTTGAAAAATGGTGGTTTTGGCCGTGCACCTGTGAAGCCAAAACGTAAGCATGCAATATATATGCATATATTTGATCTTTCCTTTGTCTCTCCCTCTTGTTAGTGGAAAGTTCATTTCCATTTTGGATCGTTACCGGCGGAACATTGTTGTATCCTATCGTTGCTGCTTGATAAGGGAATATGCAACTTTTGTAGGAGAAACTAAACTCAGTTGTCTGTGTTGTAGCTGTACATAAAGAGAATGGAAGCCGAGCCGCTCCAGAAGTATCAGATCAACCTGATGATGGGGAGGGTGGCTGGTTGAAGAAACTTTCTGATTTTGCTGGGTAAAAATGCTGAACTTGATTTCGTTATACTGCAATTGCTGATGGGTGTTTGGTCTTGTTTACATGTCACCAATGCCAGAGGGCCTTATATCCTTCAGTATATTCTCATTGATCATATGTTGTTACATGTCTGAAAAGATTTGTCGATGTAGAAATTCATGTTCAGTTCCTTTTTATCAGTCTAGATACTAAGCTCCTAGGAATTGAAGCGTCCTGGTGCGATGGGGTTGTGGTCAACGCTCCTGGGCCCACGAGTAATTGGTCGGTTCGTTGGGTCAAGGCTTGTGTGTTGGATCGATGGGCCGAGTCGGTTGGTTGTCCGGTCGATGGGAAGGGCATCGCCCTAGCGGTCGGAAAATCCTACTTGCCGCTCATTGCGGCAAGCTGTCGTCCCTTCGCACAGGACGAGGTGCGAGCGAGCGACCGCATGGGCCGGCCCGTTTTAGCGTTTCAGTAGACACTGGTTTTTGGGAACCTTCTATGATGTTTTCAGCCGTTTTTTTTAGTTTTGGGAACCTTCTAGAAGGTTCCTGAACCGGCCTTTTCTTTTTTCAGTTTCTTTTTTGTTTTCTTTTTTTCTATTTCTCTTCTTTTTCGTTTTTCTGTTTCTTTCTTTTTTCTTTTTTCTTTTCCTTTTTTTCTTTTCAAGTTTATTTTCATTTTTTGTTTCGAATTTAAAAAAATGCTCCTGTTTTGCAGATTTTGTTCACAAATTCAAAAACTATTTTTATTTTTCAAAAATAAAATCACAATTTTAAAAAATGGTCCCAGTTTCAAAAAATTTATGTGCCTTTTTTGTTCCTGTTTTAAAAAATTTAAAAAAATGCTCCTGTTTTAAAAAAGGGATAGAAGATATGAGTATTGTTGTTCTGCATGCCAATTGAACTTTATGTTTTGCTACCTGCGACTTGTTGGTGTTAATTCAGCTACAACTTACTAACAAATTCATTTATATGGCGTCGTTACTGGTGATGTGCCTTTGGTGAATGCTACTTGGTTGTTTGTTCCTGACCACAACTTCTTGCTGATGAGGCTCTTCCTAGAATGAACTGTTGCAACAGGCTTTCAGTTACTAAAAAACTCTACTGACTACTGAGGCACTTATGGCCAGCCACCTCTTATTAACGGACATTGTTGCTTGATCCATTTGTAGCTTTAAATTAATGATTGCTGCTTCCAAATAGTTTAGAGGTTGATTAGACATTGTTTCTATTTGCACTCGTATTTACAATATTTATAATATAATAACAACATCGAGCTAATTGTCTATTTCCAGAGTGACACATCCTCAGTCTAGAATGTCACTTTATCAGCAGTCTAATGTGTTTCAGTTCTGAAACAAAATCAAATATGCACTCAAAATTCAGCCTCACACATCAAAATTCAGCCCAGTTGCTCTTGGTGCCTTTCTCTCCGTTTTTTTAGAAAAGAGGCTTTGCTCACAACTGAAAAACGGCGCGGCAAAGCGCGTCTCACCTTCTAGTTGTATTGAAACTGGTAAGAGATTGTGCGAATGTAGTGCTACCAGTATTCCAGGGCGGAATGGCTGCCGAACCTGATGCTTGCCTCGGCTTGTGTCATGGGAAATTTCAGAAGGGTTATATGATTTTTCAGAGCACTAAAGTTGACATCAGTTGGATTTATACCACGAAAACAAAGGTCTGGGTAACTGAAGGACAGCAATCTTTGTTGTGCAAGAATTTTATTACAGACTCTTACTGTCCTGTTCAACAACTGGGACATAGTAATTGATTAAAAAAATCAAACGCTACCATGAGTTATTAGATAAACCAACAGAAAACCCAAAGCCTAAAAATCAGACAAAGTCACACACACACAAGCAGATCGCTTCATGTATTGTACAAAGAACAATGTCCTAAGAAACCGTATCTACAACCCATCGAGTTTGCTACAAAGGAAATCCCAAGGACAACCTGTATGCACTCATACGCAAGCGTCAATTCTGGTGTTTCCAATTTTAATGATAGGCTAATCAAAATGAGAGGCCAATTAGTGCTGGATAATCATAGTGAGAAGTCTAATTAAAAAATGTTACTAAGTGCAAGAGAGGCAAGGTGACTAATTAAACAGTGGTCCATATCTAATATAAGAAATGCACAACATAGAAACTAGAAAGCATTGTAAGAGTGGTAAGGTGGCGAGGTTTAGTTGACCTGCACATACGAATGCATATCTTTGTCAGCAGAGCAATCAGATCCAGGCAAGGCTCGGTCAAAGACCTCGTCTTTGTTCATGGTAGCCCCAAGATCGCTTTGAAGGATGAACAAGAACAACAGACATAATCTGATAGTCAGAAGCGTTGCTCACACCGATAAACAACCACGGGCAAGAAGAGATGGCGTTGAGTACCTGTCAAGGAGAGCCTCGCGAGGGGGAGATGGTTCTTCTAGCGCCGCCAGCATTTGTCCGGTTTGGTGAAGAAGGGGATCTGAAAAAATAGGGCAGACGTGGTAGTTAGTCCTTATAAGGTTGAGAAAAAATCTGGCCCGTGCACTGTATCTACATGGGCATGTTGCCCCTCACAATCAAATTCACACGTGCAAACTCTACCTAAACAGCATAGAATTATGCAATATGCCTTTGGTTTGTTTTTTTTCTTGTCAAACTTGGAGTAGTACGATCAGACATTCTAAGTACACTACCATAGTAGGATCTGTGATATACTGCACGTCTTCAAGGAGTAGCGTTTCAGCACGCCTTCATAGCAACTTGATCTTCATGCCCCAGCTCACCAGCCGTCTTCATCGAGACAGTCAGACTTTGCATTGTAAGGGTAGATACCAATGGACCACACTGCGTCAGTTGCCATCAGAGACATATGATCAAGGTTTTCAGCTTCATTGCTGACATTGTAGAGAGCCCAGTTGGCATCAACTTCGATAGGAGTAGTACCTGGAGACAGACCATTCACCACAAATCGTTAAGACGATTTGCAGAATGAAACATGTTATCTGCACACAAACCAAAGCCCTTGCTTCATATACTTTCCCATCTTCTTTTTCAGAGCCTTGATTGTCATGTCCCTATCTTCAACATTAACTGATAGAAGCTTTATCTCAGCCTGCATCTTCTTTACCATCGGGCAATCAAACTCAATCCATCTTGTCGTGAATATATTTCAAACATTCAGTAGCAGCATTCTACACAACCTCATCAATATCCCCAGATGGACTGTCATGGATCTTCATGGGTTCTGACATCACGACCAGTGCATACTACTGACAACAATAGAACTGCAGCTACTATTGACAACCGAGCAGCATTTTTATACACGGCCAAAAGTCCAAAAAACAGTAAGATCCACTCACATGAACCCTAGATCGACACTACAGAAGTAAGGAATTTATAAGCGACCGATAGCTCGTGTTTACCTTGTTCATTGGTGGCACCGTGGTGGATTTTCCCTGTTCCTGTCCCAGGCGCGGTGGAGAAGAGCTCCCTCCGCGCACTCTTGGTCCAGTGCACCAAATACAGTACAAAATAATAATAGAGTATGCAGACAGATGCTCAAAGTAGCGGACAGTTTATTACCAAAACCCATGAGCATCTGGCCAAATAAGCATTGTCTAGTACACCTGAGATATCAAGTTCAAAAAGGCAGTTCTATAGATCAGGATTAGGAATACATTCCACAGGTCAAAAGACCATTCATACTACACATTGGGGACGAAGGACCATACATAATGATAGCAAGGCCTTTATACAAGAGACCAACGAAAATCAGGTAGCAGTATACATAGGTAAGTGTGCAATGCCCCATTGCTCCTCACGGCGAACAAATAATATCAGAAATCCTCCTTGAACTTCTCATGAAGAACCAATAGCATCGCCAAACCATCATTTATCCCAGAATATATAATATACTGGACGAATCCTACACACAAGTCAATTGTTATAACCAATGAATAGGAAATGCTGGATACAGCTGAGTTGTTATAACCAATGAATAGGAAACGCATCTTCATCATACTAACTCTAACAAACTCAATGTTTGTGGTAGTTTATCATTTTTTAGGCAACTTTTCCGTGTATAATTTTCATGAAGGTTACTATTGTATGGGAAATAAAAATGCAACCAGGGACTTCAACCTTGGTGAATATGACTCTCCTTTCTCCTTACAAGTTCAGAAATGTGGCTATTCTTTTTTGTGTTAATCCTAAGACTCATCTTAGTTGAAGCTAGCTCACAATAATTCATTTTCATTCATAAATTCCTAAACGCAAATTATCCTTTGTCCCTGACATGCTTAGTCATGGTCAACCCTACCCATTGAGGCCAAGTCCATGTAATATCTGCCTGCAAGATCGAATTCTGAAATATTTGAGTTCAGATAGGCCCTTCTCACCACTTCCGTTCTTGCCCATCAGCATGCAAGGTAATCTATGTAGGATCCAGATCAACTACTGCATCAATTTTTTTGTGGTCTATCCTATCCAAATGCTCTAGTAACAAAACTCAGTCATTGGTTGTTTCTTCAAACTGTGTTGGATTGTAAAATTTAGTTCGCTAGGAAAATCTCTACTAGTTGTAGTGATATTTTTGGGTCAAACCTCGAATCTGAAAGGCTATCACAATGCAAAACAGATCCTAAAAAGGCTACAATGTTTTGGTGACACGCTACATCATATATCTATGCAATTGCATACTGTTATGGCGCTGCTAGAAGGAGGGCGCAAGAGGGCCGGCCGAGGGCCTTTTTGCCCACGGCCGGGCAAGAGGGAAGGGATTTCCTTCTTAATTCTTGCTTGATTAGATTGATACATCTCCTCTCTTTATATAGAGAGGTTTACTTGACTCCCAAGCAAGGCTTACTTGACCCCTAAGCAAGCGACCCTTATCTCTAATTAACCCTAAGACTAATGGGCCCATTAGGCCCATTACGTACTCTAACACTACACCCCACCTGGACATGCAGCTTGTCCTCGAGCTGCAGCCTAACCAACTTATAACCATGACTCGACGCAACACAAATCTAACACCTAAAAACAAGCCTTTTACATCTCGGCTTGTTTTATTATTCTCAATCTGAAATAGACTAGGACGCTTTATTTTGGACATGCACGTGTACAGCCACCTGGATCCCATGGACACCACCTGGACAAAAGGAGTGCATGTGTATGGCTGTTGGTCTGCACCGCCCATGGAAGAGTGGAGGGCTTGCGATGGAGAATGACGAGGAGGGGTGCGCCCCCCCAACCGCCGATGTCGCAGACTTTGAGGTCGCTGCCCGCGGGGAAAACAGCATGCCAGCCGCCCGTGGGGGAAACTGCATGCCCAAGATCCCCGACGCAGCGGACGAGATCGAGGTCCTTTGCACAACAAAGGGCAACTTGGAGGAGCGGCAACTGCAGACCACACATCTCCCGCACACGCCGACGTGCTAGGAGGCCGCGCGCAGCAGCCTGCAGCCTCACCGCCGCCGACACGTGGCGGGTAGCGATCCAAGACGGAAGCGGTGACGGCGACGACAGGGACTTGATCTGCTGGATGTGGACGCCCTGGGATGGCGGCGGCGCTGATGGGAACGAGGTCGTCGCACTCCCGTCATAGGGCATCCCATACTGGGCGGTGGAGCTGACCGGCGGTGGCTGTTGCAGCTGCAGCAGCTGCTGCGCTGTCGCGCCGAGCAGCGGCAGCGGCTGCTGCGGCGGAGGCCGCCAGGAGCGGCGGCTGCCACTGCAGCCAGGGCTGGGCGGTGGTGGCGATGGATGGCGACTGCAGCGGCTGCTGTAGCGGCCCGACGAGCGCGGCGAAGGCCGCCTGGTACGGCGGCTTCCACGGCAGCCACAACGGCGCGGGGGCGACGATGGGCGGCGCAACCGGGTGCGGCCCGTAGGACCCGGCCAAGAACATGTGGATCTCCTGGACTGCCTGGGTTAGGTCCCGCAGCACCCCAGACACCTCCTCCCAGGTGAGAACGGTGGGGGCGGGCACGACAGAGGATCCCGGCGCGAGCAGGAGCGGGGTGACGGTCGTGGTGGTTGCCGGAGGCGACAAGGTGACCAGCAGCAGAAGAGACGTGCTTGGCGGCGGTGAAGACATGATCGAACCGAAGCTAGCTGATACCAAATTGTTATGGCGCTGCTAGAAGGAGGGCGCGAGAGGGCCGGCCGAGGGCCTTTTTGCCCACGGCCGGGCAAGAGGGAAGGGATTTCCTTCTTAATTCTTGCTTGATTAGATTGATACATCTCCTCTCTTTATATAGAGAGGTTTACTTGACTCCCAAGCAAGGTTACTTGACCCCTAAGCAAGCGACCCTTATCTCTAATTAACCCTAAGACTAATGGGCCCATTAGGCCCATTACGTACTCTAACACATACACAGTAAGCAAGCCACTTTCAAACTATGGAATATATTCAGAAGAACAGAAAAGTATTGGTGACCCAAATCGTATCATCAGAGAAATGCATCACCCAGGACAGATAGCTATGATCACAGGCGAAGTGAAACTCAATGGTCGAAGTACCTGCTTTTGGAGTGGCATATGCAATTGTCACAAAATACAAAAGGATATCTTTTGATTCACGAGAGCTACTCCTGGGCAGTAGCTTTGTTCTTGCTCAAGAGGCCTCCTAGCTTGAGTTCATTGATCTTTGCAGCAAGGATGAAATCATTATCTGTTAAACCACCTGTTACCACAATAAACAAATAATTATAAACAAACATGCCTGTGAGTCCTTTATTGTGCTTTTATGTTTTTTTAGCACCAGTTGACGATGAATGAACTGTTATACTTGGTATTTTCACTCTGTATTGTATGGCTCGTTCCTCTTCGTTTAAGTTGATTGGATTTCCCTATACGAAAATAAGTTTTATCACGACAATGGCCAACTGCCAATAGGCATCAATCGCCTACCTACCAATTTTGCATGATCAGAAGACCTCTAATTAGTTCACATCATATCATTGTCAGCCCGTCAGAGTTCATAATACAGCAAATGAATAACTAGTAAACCATTGCTGTTCGGAATAAAATACAATAAAACAATTGGTTTTACAGGTCCAAGGGATTTAATAATCTACTATAACAATGCTGCTCCGTTATTCTCGGGAATCAACGGAGGTGACTATTTTTACAATTTCAAAAAGTAGTGAGATAAGTACTCCTGTTTTAAAAAAGAGATTTTAACTAAAGATAATACGTGAAATCTGAAGTCAAAATAACCATATGGAATACTTACTGACTGAGTGAGTCCACACATCAATTTTCACATTATTCCAACCAACAAGATGAAGATCTGGGTGGTGACCTGGAAAAGCATATCCATTTAAAGTTTTAAACATAATTTGCCAAGATTGTTACTGAAACAAAACAAAAAGTGCCAAGAATTTTTTTTGGATTCTGGGTGAAATACAAATTTCTTTGCCAATTTCAGGGGTATTTTCCTTTAGAAATGTAGAAATACGATCTCTCATCATGCTAAATATAACTGCAAGACCAAATGCAACACATAGGTAGCAAAGTTTGAACAAAAGTAGTTTGATTATGACACCATGGATATATGAGGGGAAATATATCTTCTGAAAGATTGGAGTCGTCCGTTGATAACATAACAGTTTAGGAGGTGCCAGGTTTGGCGAGGGCTGGGTAGCTATGCTGTCTATTATGTGGAGTCCAGTTAACAACACATACAATTAATATCACTGTGAAGAAGTGAAGATACTGGCATACTGAGCATATAATAGTTAGCAGCATTTACTTGTTGCGGTCTGTATGTGCCAAATGATATTGTTAAATATTACAGTGAGGATTTAGGACTGTAGGACAGGAAGTGAATAACTCCTCTTTGATAATACTCCATCCGTATCAAAATATAAGACGTTTTTTTATACTCCCCTTGTATCAAAAAGCGTCTTGCGTTTTGATACATAGGGAGTAGTAAGCAGTACATCGACTTGCTGTGGCCTGTATGTGCCAATGATATTCTTAAATTCCAATGCGGTGAGAAGAGGGCACTTTTAAAAAACTGAATTCTGAACAATGAGACAATGTGGATATGAAGGACAGGGCAAAAGAAAGGAGACCTTCTTCCTCCGCAACAGCAGCAACAAGCTGAAAGAACTCAAGCCCTTTGGCAAAGTTCTTCACCTTCCATGCCCTGTGCAATTTCAGAATGTCGCCCTCATTTTTCACCTCCCAACCAGTCACCTGTTTTTAAGGGAGGTCAGTCAACATAACCGGTCTTAATCAAGTTTTTTTTTTACTATAGCAAAGCATGAGCAGAGAAGAAAACCTGCTCTAGCAACGTTTTAGCAGAATCTTCTGACATGGCTTGTAAATCCTTTGAATTGCATGAGACACAGCTCCTTTTTGATAATTCTGCAAAGAAAAAGAAAAACGCATACTTCTTTTTACAGGACTGCATAGTGATCGGTGGCCTCAAGCTCGGAAGCGCACATCGGGGGATGGCCTAGTAATGATAATATGACAACAGAGAGAGACACGAATTGGTAAGCAAGAACGGAGAAAAACGAACGGGGTTGCAGTTCAGGAGCCAGGAGCCCAGGAGGCCTAGATCGAGAGAGATTTAGAAAACGAACGGGGCTGCGGCGGCGGCGGCGCGCTCACCGACTTTAGCCGCGGCCTCGTCCCCCGTCGCCTGCGAGGCGGAGCGGACAGTAGGGGCGGACGCGCTGGGTGCCGCCTGGTCGCGGAGTAGGGTACGCCCCTCCATCCCTGAGCTTCGGGGAGACAGCGGCGCGGTGCCGTGGGACTCCAGGTGAAGCTTCTATGTTCAGAGAATTTTATTTTTTTTGAGACACATGTTCAGAGATGAGGGGATGGTTGCGTCTACTAGGCACGGAAACGGAGAGAGGCAAAGTACGCTTTCATGCATGTTTTACGTAAAAACATTCCATAGGGCCAAGCCACCTCTTCCCTCCCGACTCTCCCTTCGCCCCGCACAGTTCTGGCCCTAAACCAACCCCTGAACCCTCCCAATTCCCAAATCTAGTCGCCGAGGGAAGCTCGCCGCATCCTTCCCGGAGACCCCAATGGAGGACGGCAACGGGGCGCAGCCGCCGCCCTTGCCTCCGCCCGACGCGCCCGAAGCCGCGGGGCATCTGGCTCTCGTCCCCATGGACCAGGACGAGGACCAGGCCGCCGCCGCGGAGCCCATGGAGGACGGCGCGGCCGGGGGAGACGCCGCGGAGCCCATGGAGGAGGACGCGCCCACGTCCTCCCCGACCCCGTCCGCCCCCTCCACCACCGCGGCCGTCGACGACTCCACCGTCGCGCGGAAGCGCCGCCGCCGCAAGAAGCAGTTCCCCGGCATGATCCCCACGGCCGGCGTCCGCGTCCTCCGCGCCTCCTCCTCGTCGGGGGCCACCGCGGCGCATCTCGCTGGCATCCCGCGCCGCCGCGGCCGCCCGCCGACCAACTCCTCCCTCCGCCTGGCGCGGGAGCTGGATTCCGAGGCCACCATCGCGCTCGCGGCGGGATTCCCCGCGGATACCCTCTCCGAGGACGAGGTCGCCGCCGCCGTCATCCCACTTATTGGTGGCGCCGACCAGGCCAACTACCTCGTCGTACGCAACCATATTCTCGCGCTCTGGCGCTCTAATCCCCTCTCCCCCGTCGCGTCCAACGCCGCGCTCGCATCCATCCGCGCCGAGCACGCGCCCCTCGTCGCCGCTGCACACTCCTTCCTATCGGACCATGCCTACATCAATTTCGGCCTCGCCCCCTCCATTGTCTCCCTACCACCAATCCCCCCTCCCTCCCATCCTCCCCCGTCTGTCCTCATCGTGGGTGCTGGCTTTGCTGGCCTCGCCGCTGCACGCCACCTTATGTCCCTTGGCTTCAAGGTTGCCATTGTCGAAGGCCGACTCCGCCCAGGTGGCCGTGTGTTTACTAAGACAATGCGGTCCTCTGCAGCAGACTATCCTGACATTGCTGCTTCTGCTGATCTGGGAGGCAGTGTGCTCACTGGTATCAATGGGAACCCCCTTGGTGTCATAGCACGGCAGCTTGGGTTCCCACTTCACAAGGTGCGGGACAAGTGCCCGCTGTATCTTCCGGATGGCCGCCCAGTCGACCCTGGCATGGATGATCGTGTTGAGGCTGCCTTTAACCAGCTTCTTGACAAGGTTTGCCAGCTGCGGCAGGTTATCGCAGATAGTGTTCCACACGGTGTGGATGTGTCACTTGGCATGGCACTCGAGGCATTCCGGGCAGCGCATGGTGTTGCCGCTGAGCCAGAGGAACGGATGCTTCTTGATTGGCATCTGGCCAACCTGGAGTATGCCAATGCCGCTCCTCTTGCTGATCTCTCCATGGCCTTCTGGGACCAGGATGATCCATATGAAATGGGTGGCGACCACTGCTTTATACCTGGTGGCAATTCCCAATTTGTCCGAGCACTTGCTGACGGCGTCCCGATATTCTATGGTCAGAATGTGCGAAGGATACAGTATGGGTGTGATGGTGTGTTGGTCTACACTGATAAGCAAACATTCCGTGGTGATATGGCGCTCTGCACTGTCCCCCTTGGTGTGCTTAAGAAGGGGGACATCAATTTTGTGCCGGGGCTGCCAGTTCAGAAACGAGAGGCCATTCAGAGATTGGGTTTTGGGCTTCTTAATAAGGTTGTGATGTTATTCCCTTTTGACTTCTGGGATGGTAGGATTGATACGTTTGGGCATTTGACTGAGGACTCTAGTCAACGAGGTGAATTCTTCCTGTTCTATAGCTATTCTTCAGTCTCGGGAGGTCCACTGCTCGTTGCCCTTGTTGCTGGGGAATCTGCTATCAGTTTTGAGAAGAAGTCGCCAATGGAAAATGTCGAGAGGGTGTTAGACACACTTAAAAAAATCTTTTCACCCATGGGGATCGAGGTACCAAACCCACTGCAGGCAATATGTACTCGATGGGGCACTGACAAGTTTTCATATGGATCATATTCCCATGTGGCTGTTGGGTCTTCCGGTGATGATTATGATATTTTGGCTGAGAGTGTTGGTGATAGAATCTTCTTCGCCGGGGAGGCAACAAATAGGCGGTACCCTGCAACGATGCATGGAGCTCTGCTTAGTGGGTACAGAGAGGCTGCCAATATTGTAAGAGCCGCTAGAAAGAGAGCAAAAAAGGTTGACTTATCTGAGAAAATAGTTGTCAGTTATGAAGTCAAAGATATTGTTAAAGATGACAACATTGATTTGGATGATCTCTTCCGTACCCCTGATGTTGCTTTCGGTGGCTTCTCAGTTCTGCATGACCCATCTGTATCTGAACCTGATTCAGCATCATTGCTGCGTGTTGGAATTGGTGCCAGAAAGTTAGGCTCTGGTTCACTTTTCCTGTACGGCCTAATAATGCGGAAGAATGTAACTGAGCTAGCTGCAATGGAAGGCGACGAGCAGCGGTTGAGTACACTGTACCGAGATTTTGGGACAAAACTTGTGGGATTGGATGGCTTGGGTGATGCTGGGGAAAGCCTTATATCACGGATAAAGGCTTCTTCTAAGAAGTAGCATCCAAACAAGATGTTGGATGGTTGACTCAGCTGTAACAGTTGTCAGCTCTGAGCATTTAGTTTGCAAGTCCAACATAGCTACTGACCTTTCAAGTTAATTCATTCATTTCATTGATTGCTATATACCTCTCAATTCTCATCAAGGTGTAAGCTGTGCCACGTAATACTGGTTAAACCATGGGTAGTCATTGAAGATCATATCACCATGGGAAATAATGGAATTCTTATCAGTACTTTCTGTTCAGACTTGATACACCTCTCTGACATTTCTGTGATGACATTGTGATGCTTTTTTCTTTTCTTGGTAATGTAGCACTTGCTAGCATTTTCCCATTTGGGTGTGGTTATATGGTATTCCCTCTGTACCAAAATGTAAGACTTTTTTTTTAGTTTTGCATAGGGCATAAAAAACGTCTTACATTTTGTTATGGAGGGAGTTGTTATGACTCTTGATATTGTTTGGAGTATTTCTCCAAGTTGCCATTTCTTGTTTTGTTGGTGCTTTGCTTTTATTTCAGGATTCAGTCTCATTGATTAATTGTGCATTGTTGCTTATTCTGGAAGGTGGTTTTATATGAACTGCAAAGCATGTTAGTGTTTATTATTCATTGTCTTCAGCAAGCTGTAGGTAGAGGTTCTTCTAGGTGACAGCTCAAGAATCTGTTTGATCAGTTGGTCAGTGTGGTATCCATTCTTTCACCTTACAACCTTTAGTTTGACTATGTGTGAAGTAAATAATTTTTGAAGGAAATGCTGGAAACCTATAACTTCTCCAAGAAGCAGGTAACCAATCTTTTACTTTTCTGAACTTGATTCTACTAGTAAAATGCAGTACTCCTGTTGGCTTATCCAACTGAAAACTACTTATTGTAATTTTGTCAAATAGATACAACATAACTTAAATTTACTGAGCTCCCTAAAATAGAGCCTTTTGATTATCTAACTATGATTTCGTTACTACCATTTTTTGCTGAATTAGATTTGGAACACAAGACTTTTGTTGTAGATATGATGACATATCACAGAACATAAATGATATTGCGTGCTGGCTAACATGAGAAATGACCATGCTCTTGATCTGTGCTCAGCAGTTTGTTGTGATAAAATTACTCCAATTCAGGGCCTTTATGATGGTAGTTGAGACAAATAGTTTTCTTGACGGTACTCCCTCCGTTCGGAATTACTTGTCACAAAAATGGATGTATCTGCAACTAAAATACATCTAGATACATTCATTTCTTACTCCCTCCGTTCCAAAATAGATGATCCAACTTTGTATTAACTTTGTACTAAAGTTAGTACAAAGTTGAGTCATCTATTTTGGAACGGAGGGAGTAGATGAGTAATTCCGAACGGAGGGAGTAGTTCTGATTTCAATGTTTTGACTTGTTTGAATAATGTCCTGATTTTAAGGTTAACGTTGTCACTTTATCAGCATAGCACAGACATTATATAACTGTGCTGGTTGGAGGCACATTTAAGGTTCACAAGCTTCCAGTGCCACTATTAAATTCACATCAAATTAAAAATAGTGAGCATGTCTTGAAGCAAACTCACATCTGGTTGTTTATTTTGTAGCTAGCCGTTTCTAATATAAGCCCATGCTTATGTTTGGATGTTTGAAACTCAGTACATTCTTTGCTGTAGATTGCATGTTTCCGTTTAATTCACCAATATGGTATTACATCATCGGTCCATAATTTTTAGCTCTGTCATGTCATGCTAAAAATTGTGTGGTCTGTTGCTTTAGCTAGAAAGTGGTCCGATTTCAGTCAGAGTGGAAGCTTGAGCCAAAAAATACTTCCCAGGTTTGGGTTTTTCCTGCTGAGAACCTCCTATTTTGGTGTGTTCTTATTGTTATTATGTCTTGGAAATTAAAGAGTGGTTGTTCGTAGCAATTGTAAGGAGATGGCGCTCTCTTTCTTGGTAGCACCTGATTTCTTTTTAGGTTAAGTTGGAAATGTGGGACAGGCACGTGATGTCGCCTGGAATCCGTGCATATATGCTGCTTTAATTTCCCATAATCGCTTTCTGGTAATGACCAAGGCATGTTTACGTGCGGTACTGTTTTATCCCTGCAGATGTACTGCAGCATGGGTGATCATTCTAAAAAATGGTACCAGCACCGTGTTCTTTCTTTTTTTTCTTTTCGAAACATCGTGTTCTTTCTTTTGAATTGACCAGCCGCTCGATCCGGTGTTTTCTAGCAGTTTGTCAGCAAGCATGGTTGCTTTTCTGTTCGACATCTGCTTAGTTGCCGCGCGCCTCGTGTTCTCCCTTTGTATAATCTGCTGCCCACATTTTTTTTTCTCCATTAAAAAGTTTGAGTTGGGGGCAAGACCATGAGATCGTGCAGTGGCTCCGGTACGGCGCATTTTCGTAACATCTTTATGTCCCAGAGCTGCATAGGAAATTGGGCACCCAGCAGTGATTTCGCGATTCTTTTGACCGATGCTTAGGCTGAGGACTGCACTGAGCCAATTGTGCTTCTTGGCCTGTCTGTTAGCCATTCAGCAAAAAAATTGTCGCGCTGATGTTGAACTGCCAGTACTACCCTGCGACAATGTCCCACTCTGAAGTCTCAGTTCATGTATACTGACCGAGTCACTGAGATGACTGTTTGTGCAATCAGAAAAGAAAAGGACTAATGTAGAATGTTCGTCGTTGTTCATTGGTCAGTGCTTTTCGCTGATTCTATCCACTGCCAAGCCACCAAACCGAAGGTACTTTATCGCGATCTGCCTGCAAGTGGAGAAGCCTCTCCCGTGTTAGGCCCAAGCCAACAGCGCTTAGAGCAACTCTAGCAAACCCAGCATCCTGTCCCGGCCCGCAAAATAACCGTCAAAGTGCTGGTCGGGGCGGGAAAACCTGCCCGATCAGATCCCGCATCCTGCCCCGGTCCGCAAATATTTTTTGCAGGGCGCGGCAAAACTTCTCCCCCAACCTCTAGTTTTACGGGCTGGGAGGCCGACCCGAGCTCAGCCCCTATCCGCAGCGAGATTTGGCGGGAGGGACATTTTCGCGCACCCTTTCTCGCTTCCCCACCCTCTGCCATCATTGCCCCGCCGCCGCATGCTCCGTTGCATCCTCCGCGGCCATGGCCGACTCCTAGCTGCCCTCCGTCACCGTCGAGGTCGCACATGCCCTTTCCCCTCGGGCGGATCTCGTCCCGGCCATGTTGGCCCCGCCGTTGCTCAAGCTAGCGTTGCGCCTGCCAGCAAGTAGCAGGGCAACGTGGTCGTGCAGGGCGGGAATTCGGTAGCCCCCGGCGCCAACGCTGTTGTGCAATCTCGGCCGGCGGCGGAGAAGGTGACCAAGGCCGCGGCCGGCAAGAGGAAGAGGAATCAGGCTACAAAACAAGGCGCCTCCTTCATCCTTGAACTCCATCCCGGAAAGAAGTGCCCCGCCGATGCCGTCCAACGGCGCTCCTCCCCCCGCAAGCAAGGTGTTCGACGAAATGGCCGGAAGGTATGCGTCTTCGGTTATGGTGCTTTCCTTTTGTTTTCGCCATTTGTTGCTAGCTCGTGACTTGTTATCGTTCAATATAGAGGTGGTTCAAACAATGGAACTGCCGAGTTCGCGAACTTGTTAGACACCAACGCCGTTGACATTGATCAAGCCATGTTCGCATTCGAGTAATGAAAACGGAGGGCGGCGTGGATGGTCATGGTTGTGAGGACGAATTGGCCGAGATCGAAGCGGAAGCGTTTGAGCAATCGCAATCAAAATCTGGGAAAAGCCAAAGATCGAAGAACTACACGATCTTGGAAGATCAAGCTTTGATCCAAGCATGGAGTGCAGTGTCTCTTGATGCATGCACGGGTACTTCTCAAACCGCCAAGAGATATTGGCAAAGGATCGAAGATCGGTACTTCCGCATCATGGCAAAGTATCCCAATTGGACTCCACGCACATTTCGATCGCTTCAAGGCCGTTGGGAGAACATCAAGCCTATGTGCAACTGTTGCGCAGCTTGCTTGGAGCAAGTACGCAATGCACCTCCAAGTGGTACCGTGGAATCCGACTATGTGAGTTTGTTTTAGCTTTGTTCAAGTTGTGCATAATCATATTTGCATCATGAGAATTGATTACATCACTTTGTTCTTGACATTGTGTAGGACAAGATTGCCCAACATAGATACAAAGACATGGACGCTTCGGAAGGCAAATTCTTCAAACTAGAGCATTGTTGGGAGTTGCTCCAAAAGTACGAGAAGTGGAAGTTGATCGACAAAGAATCTTCACCGAAGAGAGGCTCACTTATAAACATGGATGGAGATGAGGATGATGATGGCCCAAAAAATTTGAACAAGCTCGATGGCGACAAGAAGACTAAGGAGAAGATGAAGAGAGAGCAAGAAGCATGGAGCTTGAGGGAGAAGATTGATGCCATGGTGCAATCAAACGAGTTGATGTTGTTGAAGTCATTGGAGATTAAGAAAGAGTTGACCGAGAAGAAGGCAAAAGAGAAGCAAGAAAAGTGGCAATTGCTCAAGGAAGAGGAGCTCCGCAAAGCTGCCATTAAGGAGAGAAGAGCACGCGCCGCTGAAAACAAATCCATGTATTTGTTGCTCGCCGAAGAGAACAAGATCATGTCAATGAACCACGATGACATGGACGACCTCACCAAAACATGGCATGATATGGCAAGGAGAGAAATCTTGAAGAGGAGAATGGTCACATTGGCCGGTCCGTGTTACAGTTCCGGAGATGTTTTTCTCTGCTCCATATGATGGCAATGTCGATGATTTCGGTGCGGCAGTTGGGACAAGCGCCGGAGGTGGATTCGGTGGTGCCGATGAATTTCAAGGTGGACTCGATGGCGCGGAGTGAAGATCGACCAAGATGATGTTGGACATGGTCGTAACTTTTGCAAGACCCTCTTTTGTGTTTCTCGTATTGGAATTGGCTTTTATTTGCGCATAAAAGTGTGTTATGTTGTTTGAATTTAAACTTATTTGTGGG
Organism: Triticum timopheevii; assembly: GCA_963921465.1. Classification (NCBI taxonomy): domain Eukaryota; kingdom Viridiplantae; phylum Streptophyta; class Magnoliopsida; order Poales; family Poaceae; genus Triticum; species Triticum timopheevii. Next base: position 503,778,397 of record OY997272.1, read on the forward strand.
AACTTATGTCAAATGCGAGAATTAAGTGTTTCTGTTTTCGGGTCAACGGGGTGGTGGCCGAACAGACCCCGCAAAAACCGACCCGTAAAAAAGTATATTCCACGAATATCCTTTTATACCGTTGGGAGGTCTTTTTTGGGGGTCTGCATCTGCGCCGGTTCGAGCCAGCCCGCAAAAACGGTTTCTCCCAAACTGCAAGCGCGTTTTGCGGGCCGATGAAATGCGGGGTCTGCTAGAATTGCTCTTAGGTTAGGTTTCAGCTGCTGCCGTGGCAGGCGTGCTCACCATCATGCAGCATCGAACGCGTTGGTGCAATCTTGGCCGCATCGCACATGCGCCCAACCGCAACGGATAATAAAGTGGCCATCCACCAACCTACTGTTTGACATTGATGCCCGTGCTCGAAAATCCTAGCTGTTCTCTTTTGTCCGTCTTCTATCTACTAGTGCTCGACGCTCCGCCCTCCTCTCCTCAGATAATCCGACCCGTGATCTAGTATATGGCATCCAACGCGGCGGCAGATAGATTTGGGCGCCGTGCGTTCTTGGCCGCATCCACCGTGCCGTGCCGCTGCGCTCGGGTAGATTCGCGGCAAAATCCGATCCGGCGTTTCCCAGACGGCACAAGGGACGACGCGCCGTGCACTGCTCCTGATTTCAACTGCTCTGAGATAAACCAAAGAAGGGAAGAAATCGTTTTGCAGCCCCAAACAAGCAGGGACGGGACGAGTCAGGAGCCCTGGTTGCGTTCAGCTTACTGCTACTCTACCTTGGAGTAACTACTAGTAGGAGTACGTACGAGCAGCGATGGACAGACAGACGGATGTTGTGTCGGTGCGGCGTGGTACGTCGTCGTCGTGGTCGTAGTAGTACTGTGCGGCCAGCGAGAGGACCAGTGTCGGGGAGAATTATTTGGGATGTAGTAATACGAGCGGGTCGCACCGACATGGATGGATGGTCCAGCCTTGGTAGGGTTCGTGTCGCACACTTTACAATTAATGCCACGATGCTTGTTCCATCTGTTTACTGCAAACTTCTTTTTTTCGTTTTTTTTTTCTTGCAAAGTTTCAGTTTTTAATTTCTGCATTCCTGTGAATCTGTTGCAACGCATGCGTGTCCGATGCTAGACGGCGATGACTGAATTTGTGATAGACGGCGATGAGCTCACACTACCATCTAGCTCCTCCCTCTGCACATGTGGTCTTTCAGCTACTTGCCGCAGTCGATCCCGGTTGACCGACCCACTCGCATAGACTTCCGACCGAGCACTACAGGCTTTCCACGCTTGGCTGAAAAGGCACAGAGGTATAGGTCGGCCAGATCGGATCATCGGAGGACAGCGCCGTACGTAGCCTAGCTTTTATGGAAGCATCACTGCCCCACTGACCCTGGGCTATGGCACTCACGGTCACGGCTCGTTTTCAGTTGATCAACCACCTTCCCTAACAAAAGGTGGCATGCTCTCAGACGAAAATGGCAGCAACTCCTACCCAAGCTAGTGTGTTAGCGACGAGCCCACTACACCCATGACCGGAGACGGGCGTCACGGTGATGGCCTGGCACACTGTCACTGGGTTGTGGAAGGTTGGTTGGGTCGGGTGCGGGCGCATCGCACGATCGAGACGGTGATTACTGCCCCTAAGCACTCGATGAGCGGGGGGTGCCCACCGCCGTGGTGGCCGGAAGTTGAAGGTTCGGCCGATCGTGCCCGTACCACCGCAGGCTAACACTTTTGCGTCTTTGCGTATGCATGCACGGGAATGATTTTGCCGCCGCTGTAGCCTGCTCGAGTCTGTCTCCGACAGCGGGCGCCGCCGCCCACCTGGCACCCCAAGCCAGGTGTCCAAAGCTAGGCCGGACCGCCGGCCAGCGAGCTACGCGCTTTCTGCCCGGGTTCAAAAAGCCAGGATCGATCGGGATCCGCACAGCCGCATCCGCAAATCGAATCCTGAGTGTTGGTTCCGTTCCATATTTTCAGCCTCCAGATTCGCAAGAGAATGGCTGGGTAATAGTATATCGAGAAAGAAGTTTCATAGTGTGAAAATACGTCTTATATTTTGGGACAGAGGAGTGATAGCTCTATTGATCCAGTGGGCATGAAGATTCCGGTAGTGGTGATGGATATTACCTTTTCCTTGTGGCTCGAGGAGCTCCCGCTGCCGGCCATGGTGCCGGTGATGGCATAGAGTGCATGAGTGGCGGCGGTGGAGCTTCCCATTGCTTCAGTGCCTCCTTGTGGATCGGATAGGGTTAGGAGTTGGGAACATTGACGGTGACGAACCTCGTACCATGTGCCCCTGGTCCCCACCTCATTTTTATAGCATTGCGCGATAGGGGGCCATCAGCCTTGCTTGGGCTGGACACCCCCGATCAGGGCGTGGGTTAAGGGCCCAATGAACTATTGAGCCCATTGGTTGAGAGATCAATCTAACATTCTCTCCCTTGATCTCATCATATACTTTTAACTTCTATACTTTGAAATAACTCTTTTCAAAGTACTCGTTTCATCACAGATTTGCATGTAGAGCATGTCTCATCATCACGGTTCATTTCCGATAGAATCAACACCTACAACACACTCCTCTGTTTTGAAACAGATTCTTTAACCTTGGGCCCTTTTATTGTCCGGAAATTTTAGAGTATACCATAAAACCCATGTCGACTGTGTGTTCTTCGAACACACTGGACGGTAAGCCTTTACTAAGCAGATCTGCAAACACTTGTCTGTTGCTTTTATGCTTCAAGCATCTCTACATAATTCCGGACTTTCTCCTTTACAACGCATAACTCTATGTCAATGTGTTTAGCATCAACACTTGACTCGTTGTCATAGGAGCGAAAAACTTAAAATGGTTATCGCTGTTGTCAACCATTATCAATTCTGGGTACAGGTCTCCTTAACCATTTTGCCTGTCCCTCAGCCTCATATCAAACTACAACCTATCTTTGCATCACATTGATGATAATTGTTTCATTCTTTTGGAGCTTTTCCACACACAAAACTCCAAGTGTGAAAGTTAGCGACAATTGTGGATTCGCTATACATTTCACAAGTCTTGTCTTTGTACTCACAATCTTTTAAGAGCACGTATTTCATTCAGCATGAGGCCGATATCTTTGACTCCATTTCATGTGATCCATATATGGACTGGACATTGCCAAAACAACCAGGTTACGTGAACTGTGTCAGGGTAATGTTATACTTTTGCATTCATTAAGCTTCCAACAACTGAAGCATATGGTACCATATTCATTTGGTCTATTTCGTATTGACTTTTGGAACACTAAAGTTCCCAAAATCATTACCCTTTACTATAAGAACAGACGTAGGTTTTCTCGCATGCATACTTTAGAAACTTTTCATAGCATGCCCATGCGACACTCCTAATACCCCTTTTATCCTTTTCTCGGTGAATCCTGATCCTTATAACGAGAGACACTTCACCGAGAACATTCTTTTAAACTTTGAGGACAAGAACTTCTTTTCTCCCCCTGCAGTAGATTGGCATGACCACTAGCAAGTAGGACGTCATCCACATGCACAAGATTAGAAAATTAAATTCCCATTTTATAACTTTATACAAACACAATTGTCCTCTCATTTTCTTTAACCCAAAACAACATTTGATTTCTTTAGTCCATAAAAGACTTCTTCAGGCAGTATCTCCTGTGTTCTTTACTTTCATCTGATGTAACTCAGATCATGATGTGCAACCAACACTCATCGTAATCTATTCGGTGTAAAACACGCAAAAACCATTCAATTTAAGTCGTGTTTTACACCTTTACGTATTTCCTTTGGAGTCACATTGTCCTTGTAGACTCTTTACAGCCTATTGTGTTGGCTCCATTGGAAATTACTCATGAGTCCCAAACATCGTCGGGATTCACCAATTTTATTTCATCTCACATAATCTCTTATCATTTAGATAAGCAGCACTTCTCAAAGCTCGATTGAGCTTTAAATGAGGTGGGATCAACCTCTAATTTTAATTTCTCTAACATAGACTTTATAGTTATCAGACATATCTGATTTTCTCATTCATGTGTTGGTACTTCTTTCATATGGGGATGTTGTAGCTCTGTTATTGCCAAGCGACAATTAATTCTGTAGTCTTTCATTGCCAAGAGGCAATAGATTTTACAGGGTCCTATATCATAAGATCCATGTTTACTCATTCCTCCTTTATAGAGCTAACAACAGGTGTTGTATAGGTCATACGACATGCTCCCCCAGATACAATTTATTCGAGTCTTAGGTATCTTCATACCATGCTCCCCCAGATTACTCCATCTTCACTAAGAATATCGTATCTTTAAACTTTATTATTTGGGTTTATTCTGTTAAAACTTTCTTCTTTATGGCACTTTCAGCACCATCTTAGTATTCCTTAGTATGCTTTCGAAACGGAATACATGTATTTCTTTTCTTTAGGGGTATTATTATGACCGCCGTACTCCCCCAGACGATCACATTCTTCATTCATGGATCACTTTAGATGCATAATGTGCATCACATTATCTAAAGTATAGGGGAGTTTCATCATTCTTAGATTAGCTCATATTTCTTTCTCCCCCTTGAAATGTGGCAAGAACTTTTCTGTCACAATTTCAAAAAACCATTGATAACTCTTGTGAATTGAGGAAACTTTGATTATCTACTTCATTTATCTGATTACTTCATACGTAATGAAGTTATCTGTGAAATGGTATGGGAGTACTTTTTCCTCATTCCATTTCAGAAACTCAACATAGTTCTTTATCATTAGTACTTTTGCAAGTCACACTTGCATATCATTCTTATATTTAGGTTCGTCTGTAACTTTTATTCTCTTCGGATTTATTGAGTGCTTAATGACTGTTACACATAAGATGTACGATCGATACTAGGAAAGCATAATAGCTACTCCATACTTTTCTCTGAGAGTGGGACACATTAAAATCACTCGAGTCATCATGTCTTTCTCCTGTCATACAGGATAAGTCTGAGAAATTTTTTGCCGCCATACGGGTTACGCAGGGATTTTCCCAGACTTTTCCTGCCATGCGGGTTTTATCATAATCATCTTTTCCCGCCATGCGGATAATTCCCTGTAAGGGACATAAATGCCAGAATTGGCTCTTTTGACTTCATATTCAATCATTAAATTTAGGAATAAATCTGAATGATCTTTGACACACATGCTTGATCCGATGCTGGTCAAATTAAACACACATGTTGCTTGTTTCAACTCAAATCGTGTTGACTGAAAAATCTTCTTCATAGAGAGTACATGAAAGACATTCGTCAACCAAGACTCTCAATGATCTATCTCTTTTGTTTTGAGGCCATTCTTTAGAGAGAACATACTCCCTTACGTTATGACCTTTCTTAGTCATCTTTCGGGACACAAGTACCCGGTCATTCGCTTTCACGAATGAAGGCATGGAAAACTTTTAGTCTGAGAAAAATTAGCCAATAATCAACAATAATGAGCATAGAAATAACCCCATGTTGATCTAGTTAAAAAATATGCACATTAAACTTTTAAAAACTTCCTTTTATATTCTAAATCACCGTTGGGCAGAATTAGAATAAAACATCATCCTTCTACATTAATTCCATATCACCGTTGGGCGGAAATGGAAATAATGCATATAACTCATAAATAATGTGATGATAAAATTTCTATTAAGTAACTTTGCTAAGAAAATAATCATCATTATCAACTTTATTACAACGGAAAACTAGCAATATACACTTCTCAATCTTTATCAAATTATCTGAAAATTGGTCATTGATACAAAATTTACCAGAGATTTGAACCTTTAACTATAAGACTCATTGAATTATAATATTGTCATCCTCAACGTTGGTCAGAAAATAACAATACCATAATTAAACTTTAATCAGGTATCTTTCTACTATCATAGCAGAAGCTATCTGAATCTGATTTCACCCACAAGTGAAAAAACTTCTCTCAAAAACCGTTCTTCCAATTAAATTTTCCTGTTGGTTTCAATTTAATTGGAGGATAAAACTTTTACTTTCTTTGTAAAAGAGCACTATTAATTATTTACGCAGCGAAAAACATGAATAAAAATTTATGACGTTTTTATTCTTTACATAAACTTTTCTTTGACCAAATAAAAAATGCATGAACTTTATTATTTTCTTGGTAAAATTCATGAACATTTCTTGTTCTGAAAAATTTCTATTTTCATTTTCAGAAACTTTTCTGTTTATGAGAAAAAAAACACCAGCACAGCCCAGTGCGAGTGGCTGGGCTTCCTTCTCTTTTGGCCCAAAATGGCCCGGCGCGGGCGCTACCTCTCTGGCCTGGTCCAGCCGGCCAAGAGCCCAACTTAGTTTCGGCGCACTGGCCCACAGGTGCGCTAGGGTTTGCATCCGAACCGTCCAGCTCGATCCGACGGTCCCCCGTTCGTTTAGTTCGAACAAAACTGAGAGAGGTCACGTCCGAGACCTAGCGCCTCCTTTCTGTTTCTCCCGATCTCTTTCTCTTCTGTCAACGAAGGGATCAGGGTCCGCGCCCCCGCCGCCGGCGACGGCGGTGAGAGACAACGCGCCGTGCATGCTAGTTTCCCTTCCCCCTCTCTTCTGTGGCGCTCTGCACCCCCTCTGCTTGCCTTTCAGTCCATCATCTCTTCCTTATCGAGGGTTACGGGCCTCACTGGCCGCTGCCGCTGGCGCCGGTGATGGCGACGCACTGCCGCGACGCGCGAGCCCCTTCCATTCTCCCCTTCTTTCTTTCTTTCTCCATCCACCGCCTCCTACTGGCCAGTGAGAGAGAGTGAGAGTTGTGACGGCTCCCGCTGCTCCTCTGCGTCGGTCGCCGGCGAGGTCGTCAGACGCGATCGCGCCGCGCCACTCTTTCCCCTTCCCCTGCCTTTTCTCCAACAACCGCCCGGGCTAGAGGGAGAGAACACGAGCTTGCCGCGCCCCCAGATCCCAGCTGCGCCCTGTTGGAAATACGCCCTAGAGGCAATAATAAAATGATTATTATTATATTTCCTTATTATTCATGCTATAATTGTGTTATCCGGAAATCGTAATACATGTGTGAATACATAGACCACAACATGTCCCTAGTGAGCCTCTAGTTGACTAGCTCGTTGATCAACTGATAGTCATGGTTTCCTGACTATGGACATTGGATATCATTGATAACGGGATCACATCATTAGGAGAATGATGTGATGGACAAGACCCAATCCTAAGCATAGCACAAGATCGTGTAGTTCGTTTGCTAGAGCTTTTCCAATGTCAAGTATCTTTTCCTTAGACCATGAGATCGTGTAACTCCCGGATACCGTAGGAGTGCTTTGGGTGTACCAAACGTCACAACGTAACTGGGTGACTATAAAGGTACACTACGGGTATCCCTGAAAGTATCTGTTGGGTTGACACGGTTCGAGACTGGGATTAGTCACTCCGTATGACGGAGAGGTATCTCTGGGCCCACTCGGTAATGCGTCATCATAATGAGCTCAATGTGACCAAGTGTTTGGTCACGGGATCATGCATTACGGTACGAGTAAAGTGACTTGCCGGTAACGAGATTGAACGAGGTATTGGGATATCGACGATCAAATCTCGGGCAAGTAACGTACCGATTGACAAAGGGAATTGTATACGGGATTACTTGAATCCTCGACGTCATGGTTCATTCGACGAGATCATCGTGGAACATGTGGGAGCCAACATGGGTATCCAGATCCCGCTGTTGGTTATTGGCCGGAGAGCTGTCTCGGTCATGTCTGCGTGATTCCCGAACCCGTAGGGTCTACACACTTAAGGTTCGGTGACGCTAGGGTTGTAGAGATATTAGTATGCGGTAACCCAAAAGTTGTTCGGAGTCCCGTATGAGATCCAGGGCGTCACGAGGAGTTCCGGAATGGTCCGGAGGTGAAGAATTGTATATAGGAAGTCCAGTTTCGGCCACTGGGAAAGTTTCGGGGTCACCGGTATTGTACCGGGACCACCGGAAGGGTCCCGGGGGTCCACCGAGTGGGGCCACCTATCCCGGAGGGCCCCGTGGGCTGAAGAGGGAAGGGAACCAGCCCCTAGTGGGCTGGTGCGCCCCCCTTGGGCCTCTCCTGTGCCTAGGGTTGGAAACCCTAGGGGTGGGGGCGCCCCACTTGACTTGGGGGGCAAGTCCCCCCTAGCCCCCCCCCCCTTTGAGATGGGATCTCTAGGGGCCGGCGCACCCCCTATATAAAGAGGGGGGAGGGAGGGCAGCCGCACCCTAGTCCCTGGCGCCTCCCTCTCCCCACGTACCACCTCTCCCTCTCTCCGAGCTTGGTGAAGCCCTGCCGAGAACACCGCTACTTCCACCACCACGCCGTCGTGCTGCTGGATCTCCATCAACCTCTCCTTCCCCCTTGCTGGATCAAGAAGGAGGAGACGTCTTCCCCAATGGTACGTGTGTTGAACGCAGAGGTGCTGTCCGTTCAGCACTAGGATCTTCGGTGATTTGGATCACGATGAGTACGATTCCCTCAACCCCGTTCTCTTGAACGCTTCCGCTCGCGATCTACAAGGGTGTGTAGATGCACTCCTCTCTCTCGTTGCTAGATGACTCCATATATTGATCTTGGTGAAGCATAGAATTTTTTATTTTCTGCAACGTTCCCCAATAGTGGTATCAGAGCTAGGTCTATGCGTAGTTTCTTTGCACGAGTAGAACACAAATTTGTTGTGGGCGTAGATGTTGTCAATTTTCTTGCCACTACTAGTCTTATCTTGTTTCGACGACATCGTGGGATGAAGCGGCCCGGACCGACCTTACACGTACGCTTACGTGAGACAGGTTCCACCGACTGACATGCACTAGTTGCATAAGGTGGCTAGCGGGTGTCTATCTCTCCCACTTTAGTCGGATCGGATTAGATGAAAAGGGTCCTTATGAAGGGTAAATAGAAATTGGCATATCACGTTGTGGCTTTCATGTAGGTAAGAAACGTTCTTGCTAGAACCCTATTGCAGCCACGTAAAACATGCAACAACAATTAGAGGACGTCTAACTTGTTTTTGCAGCATATACCTTGTGATGTGATATGGCCAAAAGGTTGTGATGAATGATATATATATATGTGATGTATGAGATCATGTTCTTGTAACAGGAATCACGACTTGCATGTCGATGAGTATGACAACCGGCAGGAGCCATAGGAGTTGTCTTAATTATTGTATGACATGCGTGTCAATGATTAAACGCCATGTAATTACTTTACTTTATTGCTAAACCGTTAGCCATAGTAGTAGAAGTAATAGTTGGCGAAGGACTTCATGGAGACACGATGATGGAGATCATGATGATGGAGATCATGGTGTCATGCCGGTGACGAAGATGATCATGGCGCCCCGAAGATGGAGATCAAAGGAGCAATATGATATTGGCCATATCATGTCACTATTTGATTGCATGTGATGTTTATCATGTTTTTGCATCTTATTTGCTTAGAACAACTGTAGTAAATAAGATGACCCCTCATAATAATTTCAAGAAAGTGTTCCCCCTAACTGTGCGCCATTGCGAAGGTTTGTTGTTTCGAAGCACCACGTGATGATCGGGTGTGATAGATTCCAACGTCCACATACAACGGGTGTAAGACAGATTTACACATGCAAAACACTTAGGTTAACTTGACGAGCCTAGCCTGTACAGACATGGCCTTGGAACACAAGAGACCGAAAGGTCGAACATGAGTCATATGGAAGATACGATCAACATGGAGATGTTCACCGATGATGACTAGTCCGTCTCACGTGATGATCGGACATGACCTAGTTGACTCGGATCATGTATCACTTAGATGACTAGAGGGATGTCTAATCTGAGTGGGAGTTCATTAAATAATTTGATTAGATGAACTTAATTATCAGGAACTTAGTCTAAAAACCTTTGCAAAAATGTCTTGTAGATCAAATGGCCAACGCTCATGTCAACCTCAACTTCAACGCGTTCCTAGAGAAAACCAAGCTGAAAGATGATGGCAGCAACTATACAGACTGGGTCCGGAACCTGAGGATCATCCTCATAGCTGCCAAGAAAGCATATGTCCTAGAAGCACCGCTAGGTGAAGCACCCATCCCAGAGAACCAAGACGTTATGAACGCTTGGCAGTCACGTGCTGATGATTACTCCCTCGTTCAGTGCGGCATGCTTTACAGCTTAGAACCGGGGCTCCAAAAGCGTTTTGAACAACACGGAGCATATGAGATGTTCGAAGAGCTGAAAATGGTTTTCCAAGCTCATGCCCGGGTCGAGAGATATGAAGTCTCCAACAAGTTCTATAGTTGTAAGATGGAGGAAAATAGTTCTATCAGTGAGCACATACTCAAAATGTCTGGGTTGCACAACCGCTTGTCCCAGCTGGACATTAACCTCCCGGATGAGGCGGTCATTGACAGAATCCTTCAGTCGCTCCCACCTAGCTACAAGAGCTTTGTGATGAACTACAATATGCATGGGATGGTGAAAACTATTCCTGAAGTATTTTCAATGCTGAAATCAGCGGAGGTGGAAATCAAAAAGGAGCATCAAGTGTTGATGGTCAATAAAACCACTAGTTTCAAGAAAGGCAAGGGTAAGAAGAACTTCAAGAAGGATGGCAAGGGAGTTGCCACGCCCGGTAAGCCAGTTGCCGGGAAGAAGCCAAAGAATGGACCCAAGCTTGAGACTGAGTGCTTTTATTGCAAAGGGAAGGGTCACTGGAAGCGGAACTGCCCCAAATACTTAGCGGACAAGAAGGCCGGCAACACTAAAGGTATATGTGATATACATGTAATTGATGTGTACTTTACCAGTACTCGTAGTAGCTCCTGGGTATTTGATACCGGTGCGGTTGCTCATATTTGTAACTCAAAACAGGAGCTGCGGAATAAGCGGAGACTGGCGAAGGACGAGGTGACGATGCGCGTCGGGAATGGTTCCAAGGTCGATGTGATCGCCGTCGGCACGCTACCTCTAACTTTACCTACGGGATTAGTTTTAAACCTCAATAATTGTTATTTAGTGCCAACTTTGAGCATGAACATTGTATCTGGATCTCGTTTAATACAAGATGGCTACTCATTTAAATCTGAGAATAATGGTTGTTCTATTTATATGAGAGATATGTTTTATGGTCATGCCCCGCTGGTCAATGGTTTATTCTTAATGAATCTCGAACGTGATGTTACACATATTCATAGTGTGAATACCAAAATATGTAAGATTGATAATGATAGTCCCACATATCTGTGGCACTGCCGCCTTGGTCACATTGGTGTCAAACGCATGAAGAAGCTCCATACGGATGGACTTTTGGAGTCTCTTGATTTCGAATCATTTGACACGTGCGAACCATGCCTCATGGGTAAAATGACCAAGACTCCGTTCTCCGGAACAATGGAGCAAGCAACCAACTTATTGGAAATTATACATACTGATGTGTGCGGTCCAATGAGCGTTGAGGCTCGCGGTGGCTATCGTTATGTTCTCACCCTCACTGATGACTTAAGTAGATATGGCTATGTTTACTTGATGAAACACAAATCTGAGACCTTTGAAAAGTTCAAGGAATTTTAGAATGAGGTAGAGAATCAACGTGACCGGAAAATAAAGTTCTTACGATCAGATCATGGAGGAGAATATTTAAGTCACGAATTTGGTACGCACTTAAGGAAATGTGGAATCGTTTCACAACTCATGCCGCCTGGAACACCTCAGCGTAACGGTGTGTCCGAACGTCGTAATCGCACTTTATTGGATATGGTGCGGCCTATGATGTCTCTTACCGATTCACCGCTATCATTTTGGGGATACGCTTTAGAGACAACTACATTCACTTTAAATAGGGCACCATCTAAATCTGTTGAGACGACACCGTATGAATTATGGTTTGGGAAGAAACCTAAGATGTCGTTTCTAAAAGTTTGGGGATGTGATGCTTATGTCAAGAAACTTCAACCTGAAAAGCTCAAACCCAAGTCAGAAAAATGCGTCTTCATAGGATACTTTAAGGAAACCATTGGGTATACCTTCTACCTTAGATCCGAAGGCAAGATCTTTGTTGCCAAGAGCGGGTCCTTTCTGGAGAAAGAGTTTCTCTCGAAAGAAGTAAGTGGGAGGAAAGTAGAACTCGATGAAGTACTACCTCTTGAACCAGAAAGTAGTGCAGCTCGGGAAGATGTTCCTGTGGTGCCTACACCGACTGGAGAGGAAATTAATGATGATGATCAAGGTACTTCGGATCAAGTTGCTACTGAACTTCGTAGGTCCACAAGGACATGTTCCACACCAGAGTAGTATGGCAACCCTGTCCTGGAAATCATGTTGTTAGACAACGGTGAACCTTTGAACTATGAAGAAGCGATGGCGGGCCCAGATTCCAAAAAACGGCTTGAAGCCATGCAATCCGAGATAGGATCGATGTATGAAAACAAAGTATGGACTTTGACAGACTTGCCCGATGATCGGCGAGCGATAGAAAACAAATGGATCTTTAAGAAGAAGACGGACGCGGATGGTAATGTTACTGAGAGAGTCCTGGATTAGGGGGTGTCCGGATGACCGGACTATGACCTTTGGCCGGACTCCCGGACTATGAAGATACAAGATTGAAGACTTCGTCCCGTATCCGGATGGGACATTCCTTGGCGTGGAAGGCAAGCTTGGCGATACGGATATGTAGATCTCCTCCCATTGTAACCGACTATGTGTAACCCTAGCCCTCTCCGGTGTCTATATAAACCGGAGAGTTTTAGTCCGAAGGACGAACAACAATCATACCATAGGCTAGCTTCTCGGGTTTAGCCTCTCTGATCTCGTGGTAGATCTACTCTTGTACCACCCATATCATCAATATTAATCAAGCAGGAGTAGGGTTTTACCTCCATCGAGAGGGCCCGAACCTGGGTAAAAACATCGTGTCCCTTGTCTCCTGTTACCATCCGCCTAGATGCACAGTTCGGGACCCCCTACCCGAGATCCGCCGGTTTTGACACCGACATTGGTCCTTTCATTGAGAGTTCCTCTGTGTCGTCATCTTTAGGCCCGATGGCTCCTCCAATCATCAACAATGACGTGGTCCAGGATGAGACTTTTCTCCCCGGACAGATCTTCGTATTCGGCGGCTTTGCACTGCGGGCCAATTCACTTGGCCATCTGGAGCAGATCGAAAGCTATGCCCCTGGCCATCAGGTCAGATTTGGAAGCTTGAACTACACGACCGACATCCGTGGAGACTTGATCTTCGACGGATTCGAGCCACGGCCGGGCGCGCCGCACTGTCGCGATGGGCATGATCTAGCTCTGCCGCTGAACAGTGCCCAGGAGGCCGCCCCGGTGTCCGCTCCGACCCTTAGTTCGGAGCCGACTGCGCCAATCGAGGACGGATGGCTAGACACCGCCTTGGGGGCTGCAACCTCTATGGCTATCGAGCCGAACACCAGTCTTGTCCTTTGCGAAGCTCGCGACTCCAAGGTGCCGGACTCCTCTCCGGACTCCAAACCTTCCGCGCCCCTGCCGATCGAATCCGATTGGGCGTCGATCATGGAGTTCGCCGCCGCAGACATCTTTCAGCACTCGCCCTTCGGCGACATTCTGAATTCACTAAAGTCTCTCTCCTTATCAGGAGAGCCCTGGCCGGACTATGGTCAGCAAGGATGGGATGCGGACGACGAAGAAATTCAAAGCCCACCCACCGCCCACTTAATAGCCACTGTCGATGATTTAACCGACATGCTCGATTTCGACTCCGAAGACATCGATGGTATGGACGATGATGCAGGAGACGACCAAGACCCAACGCCTCTAGGGCACTGGAAGGCCACCTCGTCATACGACATATACATGGTGGACACCCGAAAAGAAGGGAATGGCGATGGACCAACGGAGGATGACCCCTCCAAGAAGCAGCCTAAGCGCCGGCGTCAGCGGCGCCGCTCTAAATCCCGCCAAAGCAAAAACGGTGATTCCGGCACGGGAGATAATAACACCCCGGACAGTGCCGAAGACAACCCCCTCCAGCAGGATTCAGCACAGGAGGATGGAGAAGCCCGCCCTCATGAGAGAGCGGCAGATAGGGAGGTCGAGGATGATAATTACATGCCTCCCTCCGAAGACGAGGCAAGCCTCGAAGACGATGAATTTGTCGTGCCTGAGGATCCCGTCGAACAAGAGCATTTCAAATGCAGGCTTATGGCCACGGCAAGAAGCCTCAAGAAAAAACAGCACCAGCTTAGAGCTGACCAAGACTTGCTAGCCGACCGATGGACTGAAGTCCTTGCGGCCGAAGAGTATGAACTCGAACACCCCTCCAAGAGCTACCCAAAGCGCAGGCTGCTACCCCGACTAGAGGAGGAAGCACCTAAACCTACATCACCAGCGCACGACACGGCCGACCGGCCACCTCGTGGCTGCGACAGAGAAGCCTCTCGGCCATCGATTCAAGCCGCACCCCGGCACCGCTATACCAAGGCACGGGGAAACGCGCCAGACCTGTGAGACATATTGGAGGACAAGGCAAGGCAAACAAGATCAATCTACGGATCGCGTGGGCGCCCCACGGCACGTAACGATAATCGTCATGCCGGATATGGCAAATACGGCCAGGCCGAACATAGTAGACAAAGCTCATTTGAGCTACGTCGCGATATAGCCCAGTACAGAGGCGCCGCACACCCACTATGCTTCACAGATGAAGTAATGGATCATCAAATCCCCGAGGGTTTTAAACCCATAAACATCGAATCATATGATGGCACAACAGATCCTGCGGTATGGATCGAGGATTATCTCCTTCATATCCACATGGCACGCGGTGATGATCTACATGCTATCAAATACCTCCCACTCAAGCTTAAAGGACCAGCTCGGCATTGGCTTAACAGCTTGCCAGCAGAGTCAATTGGTTGCTGGGAGGACCTGGAAGCCGCATTCCTCGACAATTTCCAGGGCACCTATGTGCGACCACCAGACACCGATGACCTAAGCCACATCATTTAGCATCCAGACGAATCAGCCAGACAATTCTGGACACGGTTCCTAACCAAGAAAAATCAAATAGTAGACTGTCCGGACGCGGAGGCCCTCGCAGCCTTCAAACATAACATCCGTGACGAATGGCTTGCCCGGCACCTAGGACAGGAAAAGCCAAAATCCATGGCAGCCCTCACAACACTCATGACCCGCTTTTGCGCGGGAGAAGACAGCTAGCTAGCTCGTAGTAATAACATGACCAAGAGCCCTGGTAATTCGGATACCAAGGACAAAAATGGCAGGTCGCGTCGCAACAAACACAAGCGCCACATTAACAGCGACAATGCGGAGGATACGTCAGTTAATGCCGGATTCCGAGGCTCTAAACCCGGTCAACAGAAAAAGCCATTCAAATGAAGTACTCCGGGCCCGTCCAATTTGGACCGAATACTCAATCGCTTGTGCCAGATACACGGCACCCCCGAAAAACCAGCCAACCACACCAACAGGGATTGTTGGGTGTTCAAGCAGGCAGGCAAATTAAGCGTCGAAAACAGAGACAAGGGGCTGCATAGCGACGACAAGGAGGAGCCCCGGCCGTCGAACAATAAAGGACGGAAGGGCTTTCTCCAACAAGTGCAGATGGTGAACATGATATATGCAACCCACATCCCTAAAAGGGAACGGAAGCGTGCACTCAGGGACGTATATGTGTTGGAGCGAGTCGCCCCAAAGTTCAACCCATGGTCCTCCTGCCCGATCACCTTCGATCGAAGGGACCACCCCTCTAGCATCCGCCACGGCGGATTCGCCGCATTGGTTCTAGACCCAATCATTGACAGATTTCACCTCACTAGAGTCCTTATGGACGGCAGCAGTAGCCTGAACCTGCTTTATCAGGATACAGTGTGAAAAATGGACATAGATCCCTCAAGGATTAAACCCACAAAGACGACCTTTAAAGGCGTCATACCAGGTGTAGAGGCCAACTGTACAGGCTCAGTTACACTAGAAGTGGTCTTCGGATCCCCGGATAATTTCCGAAGCGAGGAGTTAATCTTCGACATAGTCCCGTTCCGCAGTGGCTATCACGCCCTGCTCGGATGAACCACATTTGCAAAGTTCAATGCGGTGCCACACTATGCATACCTCAAGCTCAAGATGCCATGCCCTCGAGGAGTCATTACGGTCAACGGAAACACCGAACGCTCTCTCCAAACGGAGGAGCATACGGCGGCCCTAGCGGCGGAAGTACAAAGTAGCCTCTCAAGGCAATTCTCCAGTCCGGCTACTAAACGTCCGGACACCGTCAAGCGCGCCCGGAGTAACCAACAAAAAGACCGCCTAGCCTGTTCCGAGCAAGCGTAGCAGTGCGGCCCCAACCCCAGCCCTCGGGAAATTGTGCAACCAGTGTTGCGCGTACATAATTACGCTCTGAAAGTACCATGGGCATAAGGGGAGGGGCACAACTACAGCACACCCAACATGCGGCTCAACCGCACTAGGGGCTCCAAATTTTGTCATTTCCTTTTTCTTACTTTCAGGACTCCATTCTCCGGAAGGCCTGTCCGGCAGTACAATCGCCGAACACACGATGCAACATCCATGGAGGCAGAAAGCTACGTCGAATGTCCAGGTGGTCTCTTTAACGAGCTAAATACCTGTCTTACATAAAGTCCAACAGCTTGCCCCTGGAGGGGGACATATCAAATAATCGCATCTCTTGCTTATCGCACTATTTGTATCGTTCTGCTTTCACAATAGCCTTTTAATAAACAATGTATAGTTCTTGTCTATTATCGCATTCATTTTTTATGTAAGTATGTTCAGCTATGACATCATGCAACCGTACACTTTGGTACGGCCAATACACCAGGGGCTTAAGTACCCCAGAATATGGTGTGAGAAGTCCGAGCACTCTCACGAGTGCGGCACCCCGAACTTATAGCATTATATGCATCGGCTCCGAATCATGTCTTGGGTCAATAGTTGGGTTTGTCCGGCTCCCATGTTTTGGTACCTTATGTTCCGTTATATCGGCTAAGGTAGCGCTGGGAGAACCACTGCGATTGTGCCCCAGTTGAGATGGGTAGAGCACCTCAGTAGAGAAAGCTAAAACTGACCGTCATGATAAGGCGAGAGCCGGTCGCTGTTCGAGAGGTTTTCGAGTCCCTAAAGACTTATGCCACTTAGAGCGAGGAGCTGGCTTTGTCCGGCCTAGGCGTGGATAGCGCCCCGAACTCGGTCTTCCGAATACTAGGGGCTTCGCTGAAATTTAAAATTATAGAATTCTATGGCTAAGTGAGAGTGATAAAGCATTGTAGTCCGATTTCCTTGTTCGTTGTGCTGAGCGCCTCCCTCGAAGGACCCAAGAATGGGAACAAGAGTGCTCAGGTTTATCCCAAACACCCCAGCACTCGTGGTATGGGGGCAGAAGCCGACGACTCGCATCTCTCAGATTTAATAAATGGCCGCACAGAAGGTAATATTTTAAATTCAAAAGCGTTGCTTAGCACATATGAACAAGTTTTCAGCGCACATGATAAACACGAGCGAGTTTACTCAAAAATTACATCCCTGGTACATTCATTCGCCACAAGGCGGGCACCCTTCAGAATGCCCTCATAATACATTTCGGGCCTACGATGCTCCTTCCCCTCCGGTGGCCCATCTATCACCAGCTTCTCAGCATCCAGCTTGCCCCAGTGCACTTTAGCGCGGGCAAGGGCCCTACGGGCGCCTTCGATGCATACAGAGCGCTTGATGACTTCAAGCCGTGGACAGGCATCCACCAGCCGCCTCACCAGCCCAAAGTAGCTCCCAGGCAGGACCTCCCCAGGCCACAGCCGGCCCATAAGGCCCTTCATGGCCTGTTCGGCCACCTTATGGAGCTCGACCAGCTGCTTCAGCTGGTCGCTCAAGGGCACCGGGTGTCCGGCCTCAGCATACTGGGACCAGAACACTTTCTCCGTCGACCTCCCTTCTTCGGCTCGGTAGAATGCGACGGTCTCGGACACACTGTGGGGCAGATCTGCGAATGCTCCTAGAGAGCTCCGGACTCGGGTAAGTAACAAGTAATTCACTTTCACGTGCTTGCTTTGCATAAAGAATGCCTTACCCGCCACTATCTTCTTCATCGCCTCCATTTCCTGGAGGGCTTTTTGGGCTTCGGCCTTGGCGGATTTGGCGCTCTCAAGAGCCGAGGCAAGCTCGGACTCTCGAGTCTTTGAGTCAAGCTCCAATCTCTCGTGTTTCTTCACAAGAGCATGGAGCTCTTGCCGCACTTCCACCGCCCGCGCCTCCTGCTTTTCTCGCTCGGTGCGCTCCACGGCCGCATTGTCTTCGGCCTTGGACAGCGCTTCCTTCAGGGTCGCCACATCGGTTGTGGCCCCTGTAACATTCACGTTGGTCCTGTCATTATTTGCAACCAGGTATTTTTATATACCTAAATAAGGTACTACTTACCTTCCTTGTCCTCGAGCTGCTTCTTGGCAAGGCCGAGCTCATTCTCGGACCGCTCAAGGCTCTGCTTCAATGCATCGACCTCTGCAGTCAGTGCGACAGAGGTCAGCAGCGCAACCTGCATTCCCATATTGACATATTTATGTTAGACTCCTGCGTATATCTTTTCAGATCCTCAGTCCGGCCTTTATTTCCGAACACCGAACTGAGCATCAGGGGCTACTGTCTATGCGGTAATATTTTTACATGTCTTAAATACATACCTCAAAGCCTGTTAGAAGGTTGGCATAGGCTTCTGTCAGCCCGCTCTTGGTGGACTGAACCTTCTGGATCACCGCACTCATAATAGTGCAGTGCTCCTCGTCGATGGAGGCGCCATTAAGCACCTCCAGCAAATTAACTGGTGCCTCCGGTTGGACGGAGGTCACCGGCGTCGTAGGCTTGCCCTTCTTACGAAGGAGCCGCCTGCCGGACTCCAGAACCACTGAAGGTTCCGGTGCGGCGTCCGGCCCAGGGCCGGACTTAGATCCCTCTGGGGTTTTATCCCCTTTGCGCCTGGAGTCCGGAAGGTCGCCTTGCGGCGCCTCCGGGGCTACCTCCTCCTGGCCTGGCCCCTTCTGGGACTCCACCTCGGCATTGTCCGTGGGGCGAGGGGAGGTAGCAGTCGGAAGTGAAAGACTATTCACATTCGACGAATCCAGGGATCCGCTCGACGAAGCATCGAGCTGGGCCTTGGGCGGACTGCATGATTATGTTCGGCGTTAGAAGATGTTGTGCACTAAAGTAACGCCATGAGTTATTCTGGTATCCGGATACTTACGATGTTGCCAGGGGCTTGGCCCTGGATGGCCACTCCTCTCCGCCGTCTTCGGCGTCGGTGGCGTAGTCCGGAAGAAGGGTCTTCCCCTTCTTGGACCCTCCGCCCCCCCTACTTGGGGTAGCCTTCCTTTTCTTTCCTCCCCCCGTTGGAGGGGGAGAGGCCTCTTCTTCCTCCTCCTCGCCTTCGGGGGAGGGGTGCGCTTCGGAGTCATCGGACGAATCCGACACTACCAGGCGCCGGGAACTCTTTTGAGTTCCCGTGGCCTTCTTCTTGGCCTTCTTCTTCGGCACCATGTGAGGTGCCGGGACCAGCAGCTTCACCAAGCGGGCATCTGCTGGGTCTTCGGGCAAAGGAGCCGGACAATCGATCTGTCCGGACTTCTTCTGCCAGTCCTGTTAAAGGAATGGGAGCTTAGATCCCGCATAGAGTCAAACTATGAAAAACAAATATCCTATGATGGGTAAAATAAACTTACCGCGCTGGCTTGGTGCTTCGCGCAGAATCCGCGATCCTCGATGGTGGGAGGGTGAACCTCAGAGCCCTTGAATAGCACCTTCCAGGCATCTTCATGCATTGTGTCGAAAAGCCTGGACAAAGTTTGGTGCTGGGTCGGGTCGAATTCCCACAAGTTGAAAGCCCATCGTTGACACGGGAGGATGCGGCGGAAGAGCATGACCTGGATTACGGTGACAAGTTTAACCTTCTTGTCCATCAGGTTTTGGACGCAGGTTTGGAGTTCGGTCACCTCTTCCGGATTACCCCATGATAGGCCCGTCTCTTTCCAGGAGGTGAGCCGTGTGGGGATGCCAGATCGGAATTCGGGGGCCGCTGCCCATTTAGGGTCACGCGGCTTGATGATGTAGAACCACCCCGATTGCCACCCTTTGATGGTTTCCACAAAGGAGCCCTCGAGCCATGTGACGTTAGCCATCCTGCCCACCATGGCGCCTCCGCACTCCGCTTGCCGGCCGCCCACTACCTTCGGCTTGACATTGAAGGTCTTTAGCCATCAGCCGAAGTGGGGCTTTATGCGGAGGAAGACCTCGCACACGACGATAAACGCCGAGATGTTGAGGATGAAGTTTGGGGCCAGATCGTGGAAATCCAGGCCATAGTAGAACATGAGCCCCCGGACAAATGGGTGGAGTGGTAAGCCTAGTCCGCGGAGGAAATGGGTGAGGAACACCACCCTCTCATGGGGCCTAGGAGTGGGGATGAGCTGTCCCTCATCTGGGAGCCGGTGCGCGATGTCATTGGACAAATATCCGGCCTTCCTCAGCTTTTTGATGTGCCCCTCCGTGACGGAGGAGGCCATCCACCTGCCTCCCACTCCGGACATGGTTGGAGAAGGTTGAGGTGGGAAGTGCGGACTTGGGCGCTGGAGCTCGAGTGCACGGAGATGGATAAGCAAAGGAGGAAGAAGGCGTAGATGGAAAGGGTGGATCCTTATCCCCTTATATGGGCGGACGAAACTATGTACCCCCACCAGCCTAGTAAAACTCGCTTATCTCCCAAGCACCGTGATTAATGGCGCGGTTGGGTTACCCACGCCCGTATTGATGAGAATCCCGGAATAAGGGGACATGATCTCTGCTTTGACAAGACGTGCCAAGGAAACCGCCTCGCTAAATGCGCTGAGGTGGGACGTAAAACGATTCGAATAAAGGCTTGGCCATGGCATGATGTCACACTGCGGAATACGTCAGCAGATTAGATTTTTACAAATATTATTCTCTCTACGGTGGTATGTGGAACTTATTTTGCAAAGCCGGACACTATCCTTGTGTTCAACATCTTCTATGAAGTATTCGGAGGAGGAACCCGCCTTGCAATGCCGAAGACAATTTGCGCGCCAAACTCGTCGTCATTGAAGCCTGGTTCAGGGGCTACTGAGGGATTCCTGGATTAGGGGGTGTCCGGATGACCGGACTATACCTTTGGCCGGACTCCCGGACTATGAAGATACAAGATTGAAGACTTCGTCCCGTGTCCGGATGGGACATTCCTTGGCGTGGAAGGCAAGCTTGGCGATACGGATATGTAGATCTCCTCTCATTGTAACCGACTCTGTGTAACCCTAGCCCTCTCCGGTGTCTATATAAACCGGAGAGTTTTAGTCCGTAGGACGAACAACAATCATACCATAGGCTAGCTTCTAGGGTTTAGCCTCTCTGATCTCGTGGTAGATCTACTCTTGTACCACCCATATCATCAATATTAATCAAGCAGGAGTAGGGTTTTACCTCCATTGAGAGGGCCCGGACCTGGGTAAAAACACCGTGTCCCTTGTCTCCTGTTACCATCCGCCTAGACGCACAGTTCGGGACCCCCTACCCGAGATCTGCCGGTTTTGACACCGACAGTTACCATCTATAAAGCTCGACTTGTTGATAAGGGTTATCGACAAGTTCAAGGGGTTGACTACTGAAAGAACATGCGGTGCCCCCATGTTTGGTTTTGGTAATTGATGACAATCTCTATGGACTAATGGTTGTCTTGAGTTGTATTTTAAGGATTTGTCCATAGGCTTTTCTTGGAGTCCATTTGTTGGTTTCAAGGAGAGTTTGTGATGACCAAGTTGCTATTAAGGAATTATCCAAAGATTGGTCTTATGAGTGTTGAGCTTATTGCAAGCATGTCTTGAAGAAGAAGTTTGTGTGATCATTCATGTTTACCTTCAAGACATCATCCAAATGAAGAGAGTTGGAAAGATTCAAGGTTTATCAAGACTAAGTCAAAGAATGAATCAAGTTGATCAACACACAAAGCATACAAGATGTACCGAGAGGGATCAAGCGATCCCACGGTATGGTTGCGGTATGCAAGCTCAAGTTGAATCATCACAAAGAGATCATATGCTTGAAGCTTGCCGTCCATTGCGGCGACAATGGACTTGTGAAGATGTGCAGAAGAGTGGCTCACCCATAGTGGAGTATGGGGGAGCAATCAACTAGTCTTCTTCGAGCCAATGCAATCAAGAAAGGTGGTCCAACTTGAGGGAGTCAAGATCTTCATCATCTAGCTCAAGTGGATCGTGTGCAAGGCAAAGGTTTGCCCTTGATAGGTGTTCTATTTTACCGGTCTCACGGTAGTTGTGGGAGACCGGGTTATAGGATTGATTGCCGTACTATCAAGGGGGGCTCTCGATGAGTTGCTTGATCGTATCGTTCGTAGAGAGCTCAAACCATTGCATCCTTGCATCATCTTTATTGGTTCTTGTTTTGGTTCTTCTCCTTGCGAGGTTTGGAGCTTTTGGTCATTTTCATGACAAGCTCGAGTTCATCGAAAACGGAGTTTTCGTGCATCTTCTATGATGTTTTCGATGTTGGAGGTTCTGCCGGTTCTTCTCTGTTGGAGGTTTCTCTCCTCTCTTGTTAGGCATACCTCCCCTGCCTCTTCTTACTATAACCAATCGTTGTTTTGATGCTACTCGTCTTGCTCTATCCAACCAGCTTGAGTTTGCTCAATTCGGAGCTCATATGAAGAAGTTATGGCAGTTCTGGTTTTCCTTGGAGTATTCGTTGTTTTCGTGGTTGAGGCTTAAGGTTGGCCCCAGCAGTAGTACCGCGACCACAGCGGTAGTACCGCCGAAGCTCCCCAGCGGTAGTACCGCTCTCAGAGCGGTAGTACCGCTCTCCGAACGGTAGTACCGCTTGGGTTTTTCGGCCGTAGTACCGCTGTGCGTCTGGGCTACTTCCGCCTCGATTCTCGAACGAAGTTTTTCGTGTCGGGTTTTGCGGCACTAAGGGCGGAAGTAGGAGCGGTAGTACCGCCCTGAGCGGTAGTACCGCTCTTTCCTAGCGGTAGTACCGCCCTGGGGTCAGGGCCCTGGCAGCGCGGCAGTACCGCTGGGTTGAGCGGTAGTACCGCCCGGAGCGGTAGTACCGCCCTTCCCTAGCGGTAGTACCGCTCTGTGCGGGGCTGGTGAGTGGGATAACGGTTGGATTTTCCCCCACCTATAAAAGGGGGTCTTCTTCCCCAATGAACCTTATCCTTTGAGCTCGTGTTCTTCCCCCATTGTTGACCTTCTCCGAGCTTGCTATCTCTCAATCCCTCCATGGATTCTTGCTAGTTTTGGGGGGAAAAGAGAGAGGAGATCTAGATCCATGTTTCCACCAATCACTTTCTCCTCTAAGTGAGGGGAACCCCTTGGATCTAGATCTTGGAGTTCTTCGTGTTCTTCTTTCGTTCTTTCTCTCATTTTCCTCCCTAGCATTAGTTGCTTTGGTGGGATTTGGGAGAGAAGGATTTGGGTACTCCGTGTGCCCTTGCCATTGCATTTGGTGCATCGGTTTGAGTTCTCCACGGTGGTACGTGGAAGTGAAGTTTGAGAAGCTTATTACTCTTGGGTGTTTGGGCACCCTAGAGCTTATTCCTCTTGGGTGCCTTGGTGCCCTAGACGGTTGGTGGTGTTCGGAGCTCAATCATTGTGGTGTAAAGCTCCGGGCAAGCGTCGGGGTCTCCAATTAGGTTGTGGAGTTTGCCCCGAGCAATTTGACGGGTACCGGTGACCGCCCCCAAGGGTTGCCAAAGTGTACGGGTTCGGTGACTGCCCCCAAGGGTCGCCATTTGTACGGGTTTGGTGACCGCCCTCAAGGGTCCCTTAGTGGAATCACGGCATCTTGCATTGTGCGAGGGCGTGAGGAGATTATGGTGGCCCTAGTGGCTTCTTGGGGAGCATTGTGCCTCCACACCACTCCAAACGGAGATTAGCATCCGCAAGGGTGTGAACTTCGGGATACATCGTCGTCTCCGCGTGCCTCGGTTATCTCTTACCCGAGCCCCTTTACTTATGCACTTTACTTTGTGATAGCCATATTGTTCTTTGTCATATATCTTGCTATCACATAGTTGCTTATCTTGCTTAGCATAAGTTGTTGGTGCACATAGGTGAGCCTAGTTGTTGTAGGTTTTGTGCTTGACAAATTAACCGCTAGGTTTATTCCGCATTTGTTCAAGCCTAAATCGTAATTATTTTAAAGCGCCTATTCACCCCCCCCCCTCTAGGCGACATCCTCGATCTTTCAACTACGATGAGACTTTCTCTCCCGTAGCGAAGCTGAAGTCCGTCCGAATCATGTTAGCAATTGCCGCATACTATGATTATGAGATATGGCAAATGGACGTAAAAATGGCATTCCTTAACGGCTATCTTAAGGAAGAACTGTATATGATGCAGCCGGAAGGTTTTGTCGATCCTGAGAACGCTAACAAGGTATGCAAACTCCAGCGATCCATTTATGGGCTAGTGCAAGCATCTCGAAGTTGGAACATTCGCTTTGATGAGATGATCAAAGTGTTTGGGTTTATGCAGACTTATAGAGAAGCCCGCGTTTACAAGAAAGTGAGTGGGAGCTCTGTAGCATTTCTCATATTATATGTAGATGACATACTTTTGATGGGAAATGATATAGAACTTTTGGACATCATTAAGGCCTACTTGAATAAGTTTTTTTCAATGAAGGACCTTGGAGAAGCTGCTTACATATTAGGCATCAAGATCTATAGGGATAGATCGAGACGCCTCATAGGTCTTTCACAAAGCACATACCTTGATAAGATATTGAAGAAGTTCAATATGGATCAGTCTAAGAAGGGGTTCTTGCCTGTATTGCAAGGTGTGAAATTGAGCTCGGCTCAATGCCCGACCATGGCAGAAGATAGAGAAAAGATGAGTGTCATCCCCTATGCCTCGGCTATAGGGTCTATTATGTATGTCATGCTGTGTACCAGACCTGATGTAAACCTTGCCGTAAGTTTGGTAGGAAGGTACCAAAGTAATCCCGGCATGGAACACTGGACAACGGTCAAGAATATCCTGAAGTACCTGAAAAGGACTAAGGATATGTTTCTCGTTTATGGAGGTGACGAAGAGCTCGTCGTAAAGGGTTACGTCGACGCTAGTTTCGACACAGATCTGGATGACTCTAAGTCACAAACCGGATACGTGTATATTTTGAATGGTGGGGCAGTAAGCTGGTGCAGTTGCAAGCAAAATGTCGTGGCAGGATCTACATGTGAAGCGGAGTACATGGCAGCCTCGGAGGCAGCGCATGAAGCAATATGGATGAAGGAGTTCATCACCGACCTAGGAGTCATACCCAATGCGTCGGGGCCGATCACTCTCTTCTGTGACAACACTGGAGCTATTGCCCTTGCCAAGGAGCCCAAGTTTCACAAGAAGACCAGGCACATCAAGCGTCGCTTCAACTCCATTCGTGAAAATGTTCAAGATGGAGACATAGATATTTGCAAAGTGCATACGGATCTGAATGTCGCAGATCCATTAACTAAACCTCTTCCATGAGCAAAACATGATCAACACCAGAACTCTATGGATGTTCGATTCATCACAATGTAACTAGATTATTGACTCTAGTGCAAGTGGGAGACTGTTGGAAATATGCCCTAGAGGCAATAATAAAATGATTATTATTATATTTCCTTGTTCACGATAATTGTCTATTATTCATGCTATAATTGTGTTATCCGGAAATCGTAATACATGTGTGAATACATAGACCACAACATGTCCCTAGTGAGCCTCTAGTTGACTAGCTCGTTGATCAACTGATAGTCATGGTTTCCTGACTATGGACATTGGATATCATTGATAACGGGATCACATCATTAGGAGAATGATGTGATGGACAAGACCCAATCCTAAGCATAGCACAAGATCGTGTAGTTCGTTTGCTAGAGCTTTTCCAATGTCAAGTATCTTTTCCTTAGACCATGAGATCATGTAACTCCCGGATACCGTAGGAGTGCTTTGGGTGTACCAAACGTCACAAGTAACTGCGTGACTATAAAGGTACACTACGGGTATCCCCGAAAGTATCTGTTGGGTTGACACGGATCGAGACTGGGATTTGTCACTCCGTATGACGGAGAGGTATCTCTGGGCCCACTCGGTAATGCATCATCATAATGAGCTCAATGTGACCAAGTGTTTGGTCACAGGATCATGCATTACGGTACGAGTAAAGTGACTTGCCGGTAACGAGATTGAACGATGTATTGGGATACCGACGATCGAATCTCGGGCAAGTAACGTACCGATTGACAAAGGGAATTGTATACGGGATTACTTGAATCCTCGACGTCGTGGTTCATTCAATGAGATCATCATGGAACATGTGGGAGCCAACATGGGTATCCAGATCCTGCTGTTGGTTATTGGCCGGAGAGCTGTCTCGGTCATGTCTGCGTGATTCCCGAACCCGTAAGGTCTACACACTTAAGGTTCGGCGACACTAGGGTTGTAGAGATATTAGTATGTGGTAACCCAAAAGTTGTTCGGAGTCCCAGATGAGATCGCAGACGTCACGAGGAGTTCCGGAATGGTCCGGAGGTGAAGAATTATATATAGGAAGTCCAGTTTCGGCCACCAGGAAAGTTTCGGGGGTCACCGGTATTGTATCGGGACCACCAGAAGGGTCCCGGGGGTCCACCGGGTGTGGCCACCTATCCCGGAGGGCCCCGTGGGCTGAAGAGGGAAGGGAACCAGCCCCTGGTGGGCTGGTGCGCCCCCCCTTGGGCCTCCCATGCGCCTAGGGTTAGAAACCCTAGGGGTGGGGGGCGCCCCACTTGACTTGGGGGGCAAGTCCCCCCCTAGGCCCCCCCCCTTTGAGATGGGATCTCTAGGGGCTGGCGCACCCCCTATATAAAGAGGGGGGAGGGAGGGCAGCTGCACCCTAGTCCCTGGCGCCTCCCTCTCCCCACGTACCACCTCTCCCTCTCGCTGAGCTTGGCGAAGCCCTGCCGAGATCGCCGCTACTTCCACCACCACGCCGTCGTGCTGCTGGATCTCCATCAACCTATCCGTCCCCCTTGCTGGATCAAGAAGGAGGAGACGTCTTCCCCAACCGTACGTGTGTTGAATGCGGAGGTGCTGTCCGTTCAGCACTAGGATCTTCGGTGATTTGGATCACGACGAGTACGACTCCCTCAACCCCGTTCTCTTGAATGCTTCCGCTCGCGATCTACAAGGGTATGTAGATGCACTTCTCTCTCTCGTTGCTATATGACTCCATAGATTGATCTTGGTGAAGCGTAGAAATTTTTTATTTTCTGCAACGTTCCCCAACACGCCCGCGGCAGAGTTGCGGTGCTATCCTGCAGCGGCGCCGTTGCCATCCCCCTCGCCAGTTGCGCGTTCTCTTTGTGGTGAGCGCATTGCTGTCAAGTGGTTTGGCCCCCGGTGCTCATTGCCCCATGTGGGGTGGTCCCCGATGCGCAACGATATTGAGAGGAACAAGCGCGGCCATGACGGCGGCGCTCTTTGCCGGCGACCGAAGGCCTTCTCCGGTATACTTTTTATTTTTCTTTACTCTGCCCTATTCTAGGATTCTTTGGGGAGGGGGATTTCTATTGCTACCGAAAATCCAAAATGCCAACCTGGGCTGGTACCATTGATAGCTCTATTGATCCAGTGGGCATGGAGATTCCGGTAGTGGTGATGGATATTACCTTTTCCTTGTGGCTCGAGGAGATCCCGGTGCCGGCCATGGTGCCGGTGATGGCATAGAGTGCATGAGTGGTGGCGGTGGAGCTTTCCATCGCTTCAAGGCCTCCCTCTGGATGGGATAGGGTTAGGAGTGGGAAACAATGGCGGTGATGAACCTCGTATCCTGTGCCCCTGGTCCCCACCTCCTCTTTATAGCACTGCACAATAGGGGCCCATCAGCCTTGTTTGGGCTGGACACCCCCGATCAGGGCGTGGGTCAAGGGCCCAATGAGCCGTTGGGCCCATTGGTGGAGAGATCAATCTAACAAGGAGTACATATAAAGAAACATGCCCACTGGATCAATCTACCAAGCTGAAGCTGTTTATGTGGCGTCAAGCTCAGACTCACCTTAGACATCAAACGTGGGATGTTATGAAAAACATCAGCACAATCAGTGACTTGCCTTGGCTATGCATTGGGGATTTTAATGAAGTTCTTCGCGCGGAAGAACACGAAGGAGTTGGGAGACGAAGCAATGCTCAGATGCAAGCATTTCAGGAAGCTACGGATGTTTGCAGTTTGCTTGACATTGGCTATAGAGGCTGTTTTTGGACTTTCAAAAAGAAGGTTGTAGGGGGTTCTTTCACCAGGTGCAGGTTGGACAGAGCACTCTCTAATGCACAGTGGACTACAATGTTTCCTTTGGCTTCCTTGGATCACTTGGAGGCGGCCACATCCGATCATAATCCGATCCTACTACAGTGGGATGGGTCGCACCGGACACCGACCAAGCATGGCTTTCGCTATGAAATAATGTGGGAGACGCACGAGGAGCTGAAGGACACGATCATCAGTGGATGGTCCGGTCCGCCATGCACGTCTGTGGAGGAGATGAAACAGAAGCTAGCTGCCATGTCTAAGAATCTTGATGTTTGGAGTCGGGATACTTTTGGGAGTGTTCGCAAAGAAATAAAAACGTTGCAACAAGAACTTAAAAGGCTGCAAGATGTTCCCACAAGGGTGGGGCCGAACCACGCGGAGCTCAAAATCAATGAAAAGCTCGTTGAACTTTATCACCGCGAGGAAATCATGTGGAGGCAGAGGGCAAGAGTACAATGGCTTGCTGCGGGTGATAAATGTTGGGGAACGTAGCAGAAATTCAAAAATTTTCCTACGTATCACCAAGATCTATCTATGGAGAGACCAGCAACGAGTAGAAAGGAGAGTGCATCTACATACCCTTGTAGATCGCTAAGCGGAAGCGTTCAAGTGAACGAGGTTGATGGAGTCGTACTCGTCGTGATTCAAATCACCGATGATCAAGTGCCGAACGGACGGCACCTCCGCGTTCAACACACGTACAGCCCGGTGACGTCTCCCACGCCTTGATCCAGCAAGGAGAGAGGGAGAGGTTGAGGAAGACTCCATCCAGCAGCAGCACAACAGCGTGGTGGTGGTGGAGGAGCGTGGCAATCCTGCAGGGCTTCGCCAAGCACCGCGAGAGAGGAGGAGCACTTGGGAGAGGGAGGGCTGCGCCAGGGGCAAGTGTAAAGCTCCCATGCGCCTCCCCACTATATATAGGGGTGGAGGGGGCTGGTTTCTTGCCCTCCAAGTCCATTGGGGCGTTGGCCAAGGTGGGAGGAAAGAAATCCCATCATTTCCTTCCCCACCGATTGCTATCCCCCCTTTTTTAGGGATCTTGATCTTATCCCTTCGGGATATGATCTTATTCCTTCTAAGGGGGGATCTTGGTGCGCCTTGACCAGGGGTGTGGGGCCTTGCCCCCACTACCCACGTTCATGTGGGTCCCCCCATGCAGGTGGGCCCCACTCCGGAACCTTCTAGAACCTTCCCGGTACA
This sequence comes from Triticum timopheevii, assembly GCA_963921465.1. Lineage (NCBI taxonomy): Eukaryota > Viridiplantae > Streptophyta > Magnoliopsida > Poales > Poaceae > Triticum > Triticum timopheevii. The sequence goes on from OY997272.1 coordinate 503,807,954, forward strand.
ATACCGAAAAATCCCGAACATTTTCCGGTGGCCAAAATAGGACTTCCCATATATAAATCTTTACCTCCGGACCATTCCGGAACTCCTCGTGACATCCGGGATCTCATCCGGGACTCCGAACAACATTCGGTAACCACATACAAACTTCCTTTATAACCCTAGCGTCATCGAACCTTAAGTGTGTAGACCCTACGGGTTCGGGAGACATGTAGACATGACCGAGACGTTCTCCGGTCAATAACCAACAGCGGGATCTGGATACCCATGATGGCTCCCACATGTTCCACGATGATCTCATCGGATGAACCATGATGTCAAGGACTTAATCAATCCCGTATACAATTCCCTTTGTCTAGCGATATTTTACTTGCCCGAGATTCGATCGTCGGTATCCTTATACCTTGTTCAATCTCGTTACCGGCAAGTCTCTTTACTCGTTCCGTAACACATCATCCTGTGATCAACTCCTTGGTCACATTGCGCAAATGATGATGTCCTACCGAGTGGGCCCAGAGATACCTCTCCGCTTACACGGAGTGACAAATCCCAGTCTCGATTCGTGCTAACCCAACAGACACTTTCGGAGATACCTGTAATGCACCTTTATAGCCACCCAGTTACGTTCTGACGTTTGATACACCCAAAGCACTCCTACAGTATCCGGGAGTTACACGATCTCATGGTCTAAGGAAGAGATACTTGACATTGGAAAAGCTCTAGCAAACGAACTACACGATCTTTGTGCTATGCTTAGGATTGGGTCTTGTCCATCACATCATTCTCCTAATGATGTGATCCCGTTATCAACGACATCCAATGTCCATAGCCAGGAAACCATGACTATCTGTTGATCACAACGAGCTAGTCAACTAGAGGCTCACTAGGGACATATTGGGGTCTATGTATTCACACGTGTATTACGATTTTCGGATAATACAGTTATAGCATGAATAAAAGACAATTATCATGAACAAGGAAATATAATAATAACTAATTTATTATTGCCTCTAGGGCATATTTCCAATAGTCTCCCACTTGCACTAGAGTCAATAATCTAGTTCACATCGATATGTGATTAACACTCAAGGTCACATCCCCATGTGACTTACACCCAAAGAGTTTACTAGAGTCAATAATCTAGTTCACATTTACCATGTGATTAACACTCGATGAGTTCTGGGTTTGATCATGTTATGCTTGTGAGAGAGGTTATAGTCAACGGGTCTGAACCTTTTAGATCCGTGTGTGCTTTACAAATCTCTATGTCATCTCCTAGATGCAGCTACCACGCTCTATTTGGAGCTATTCCAAATAACTGTTCTACTTGGAGCTATTCTAAATTGTTGCTCCATCATACGTATCCGGTATCTCTACTCAGAGCTATCCGGATAGGTGTTAAGCTTGCATCGACGTAACCCTTTACGACGAACTCTTTTACCACCTCCATAATCGAGAAAATTCCTTAGTCCACTAGTTACTAAGGATAACTTTGACCGCTGTCCTGTGATCCATTCTTGGATCACTCTTGTACCCCTTGACTGACTCATGGCAAGGCACACTTCAGGTGCGGTACACAGCATAGCATACTGTAGAGAGCCTATGATAAAAGCATAGGGGATGACCTTCGTCCTTCCTCTTTCTTCTGCCGTGGTCGAGCTTTAAGTCTTAACTTCATACCTTACAACTCAGGCAAGAACTCCTTCTTTGACTGATCCATCTTGAACACCTTCAAGATTATGTCAAGGTACGTGCTCATTTAAAAGTATTATTAAGCATTTTGATCTATCTTATAGATCTTGATGCTCAATGTTCAAGTAGCCTAATCCAGGTTTTCCATTGAAAAACAGTTTTCAAATAACCCTATATGCTTTCTAGAAATTCTACATCATTTCTGATCATCAATATGTCAACAACATATACTCATCAGAAATTCTATAGTGCTCCCACTCACTTCTTTGGAAATACAAGTTTCTCATAAACTTTGTATAAACCCAAAATCTTTGATCATCATCAAAGCATACGTTCCAACTCCGAGATGCTTACTCCAGTCCTTAGAAGGATTGCTGGAGCTAGCATACCTTTTAGCATCCTTAGGATCGACAAAAACTTTCTGATTGTATCGCATACAACCTTTCCTTACGACTGGCAAGGAAACTCGTTTTGACATCCATCTGCCAGATTTCATAAATGCAGCTTGTGCTAACGTGATTCCGACGGACTTTAAGCATCGCTATGGATGAGAAAATCTCATCGTAGTCAACTCCTTGAACTTGTGAAAAACTCTTCGCCACAAGTCGAGCTTCATAGATGGTGACACTACCATCCACGTCCATCTTCTTCTTAAAGATCCATTTATCTCAATGGCTTGCCGATCATCGGGCAAGTCCACCAAAGTCCATGCTTTGTTCTGATACATGGATCCTATCTCGGATTTCATGGCTTCTAACCATTTGTCGGAATTTGGGCCCACCATTGCTTCTCCATAGCTCGTAGGTTCATTGTTGTCTAGCAACATGACCTTCAAGACAAGATTACTGTACCACTCCGAAGTAGTACGCGTCCTTGTCATCCTACGAGGTTCGGTAGTGACTTGGTCTGAAACTTCATGATCACTATCATAAGCTTCCACTTCAATTGGTGTAGGTGCCACAGGAACAACTTCCTGTGCCCTGATACACACTGGTTGAAGTGATGGTTCAATAACCTTATCAAGTCTCCACCATCCTCCCACTCAACTTTTCGAGAGAAACTTTTCCTCGAGAAAGGATCCGATTCAAGAAACAATCCTTATTGCTTTCGGATCTGATTAGGAGGTATACCCAACTGTTTTGGGTTTCCTATGAAGATGCATTTTATCCGCTTTGGGTTCGAGCTTATCAAACTGAAACCTTTTCACATAAGCGTCGCAGCCCCAAACCTTTAAGAAATGACAACTTAGGTTTTTCTAAACCATAGTTTATACGGTGTCATCTCAACGGAATTACGTGGTGCCCTATTTAAAGTGAATGTGGTTGTCTCTAATGCCTGACCCATGAACGATAGTGGTAATTCGATAATAGACATCATGGTACGCACCATATCCAATAGGGTGCAACTATGATGTTCGGACACACCATCACACTATGGTGTTCCAGGCGGTATTAATTGTGAAACAATTTCCACAATGTCTTTGTTGCGTGCCAAATCTCGTAACTCAGATACTCATCTCTATGATCATATCATAGACATTTTATCATCTTGTCACGATGATCTTCACTCTGAAATTACTTGAGCCATTCAATAATTCAGACTTGTGTTTCATCAAGTAAATATACTCAGTATCTACTCAAATCATCAGTGAAGTAAGAACATAATGATATTCACTGCATGCCTCAGCACTCACTGGACTGCACACATCAAAATGTGTTGCTTCCAACAAGTTGCTATCTTGTTCCATTTTACTGAAACCGAGGCTTTTCAGTCATCTTGCCCATGTGGTATGATTTGCATGTCTCAAGTGATTCAAAATCAAGTGAGTTCCAACGGTCCATTTGCATGGAGTTTCTTCATGCATATACACCAATAGACATGGTTTGCATGTCTCAAACTTTTCAAAAATGAGTGAGCCCAAAGATCCATCAACATGGAGCTTCTTCATGCGTTTTACACCAATATGACTTACATGGCAGTGCCACAAGTAAGTGGTACTATCATTACTATCTTATATCTTTTGGCATGAAAATGTGTATCACTACGATCGAGATTCAATAAACCATTCAGGTTTAATACTAATCTTCATGGTAGAGGGAGCGTGCGATGTTTGATCACATCAAACTTGGAAACAATTCCAAAATATATCGTTAGCTCACCTTTAGCTAGTCTCCATTTTTTTCCGTAGCTATTATTTCGAGTTACTAACACTTAGCAACCGAACCGGTATCTTATACCCTGGTGCTACTAGGAGTACTAGTAAAGTACACATTAACATAATGTATATCCAATACTTCTATCGACTTTGCCAGCCTTCTCATCTACCAAGTATCTAGGGTAATTCTGCTCCAGTGGTTGTCCCCCTTATTACAGAAGCACTTAGTCTCGGGTTTGGGTTCAACCTTGGGTTTCTTCACTAGAGCAGCAGCTGATTTGCCGTTTCATGAAGTATCCCTTCTAGCCCTTGCCCTTCTTGAAACTAGTGGTTTCACCAACCATCAACAATTGATGCTCCTTCTTGATTTCTACTTTCGTGGTGTCAAACATCACGAATACCTCAAGGATCATCATATCTATTCCTGATATGTTTATAGTTCATCACGAAGCTCTAGCAGCTTGGTGGTAATGACTTCGGAGAACCATCACTATTTCATCTGGAAGATCAACTCCCACTCGATTCAAGCGATTGTTGTACTCAGACAATCTGAGCACAAGCACAACAATTGAGCTTTTCTCCTTAGTCTGCAGGCTAAGAAAATTGTCGGAGGTCTTATACCTCTTGACGTGGGCACGAGCCTGAAATCTCAATTTCAGCCCTCAAAACATCTCATATGTTCCGCGATGTTTCGAAAAACATCTTTGGTGCCTCTACTTAAGCCATTTAACTGAACTATCACGTAGTTATCAAAACGTGTATGTCCGATGTTCACAACATCCACAGACGACGTTTGGGGTTTAGCACACTGAGCGGTGCATTAAGCTTTCTACTATCCGCATAATCGCTACTGTGAACTTTCAACTATATTTTCTCTAGGAACATAACTAAACAGTAGAACTAAAGCGCGAGCTACGACATAATTTGCAAAAGGTCTTTTGACTATGTTCAAGATAATTAAGTTCATCTTATGAACTCCCACTCAGATAGACATCCCTCTGGTCATCTAAGTGATCACATGATCCGAGTCAACTAGGCCGTGTCCGATCATCACGTGAGACGGACTAGCCAATGTCGGTGAACATCTTCATGTTGAACGTATCTACTATACGACTCATGCTCGACCTTTCGGTCTCCGTGTTCCGAGGCCATGTCTGTACATGCTAGGCTCGTCAAGTTAACCCTAAGTGTATTGCTTTGTAAATCTGTCTTACACCCGTTGTATGTGAACGTAAGAATCCATCACACCCGATCATCACGTGGTGCTTAGAAGCGACGAACTGTAGCAACGGTGCACAGTTAGGGGAGAACACTTCTTGAAATTTTGTAAGGGATCATCTTATTTACTACCGTCGTCCTAAGTAAACAAGATGCATAAACATGATAAACATCACATGCAATCAAATAGTGACATGATATGGCCAATATCATTTTGCTCCTTTTGATCTCCATCTTCGGGGCTCCATGATCATCATCGTCACCGGCATGACACCATGATCTCCATCATCGTGTCTCCATGAAGTCGTCTCGCCAACTTATTACTTCTACTACTATGGCTACCGGTTAGCAATAAAGTAAAGTAATTACATGGCGTTGTTCAATGACACGCAGGTCATACAATAAATTAAGACAACTCCTATGGCTCCTGCCGGTTGTCATACTCATCGACATGCAAGTCGTGAATCCTATTACAAGAACATGATCAATCTCATACAACACATATCATTCATCACATTCTTGTTGGCCATATCACATCACAAAGCATACCCTGCAAAAACAAGTTAGACGTCCTCTAATTGTTGTTGCATGTTTTACGTGGCTGCTATGGGTTTCTAGCAAGAACGTTTCTTACCTACGCAAAACCACAACGTGATATGCCAATTGCTATTTACCCTTCATAAGGACCCTTTTCATCGAATCCGTTCCGACTAAAGTGGGAGAGACTGGCACCCGCTAGCCACCTTATGCACCAAGTGCATGTCAATCGGTGGAACCTGTCTCACGTAAGAGTACGTGTAAGGTCGGTCCGGGCCGCTTCATCCCACAATACCGTCGAAACAAGATTGGACTAGTAACGGTAAGCATATTGAGCAACATCAACGCCCACAACTACTTTGTGTCTTACTCGTGCAAAGAATCTACGCAATAGACCTAGCTCATGATGCCACTGTTGGGGAACGTAGCAGAAATTCAAAAATTTTCCTACGTATCACCAAGATCTATCTATGGAGAGACCAGCAACGAGTAGAAAGGAGAGTGCATCTACATACCCTTGTAGATCGCTAAGCGGAAGCGTTCAAGTGAACGAGGTTGATGGAGTCGTACTCGTCGTGATTCAAATCACCGATGATCAAGTGCCGAACGGACGGCACCTCCGCGTTCAACACACGTACAGCCCGGTGACGTCTCCCACGCCTTGATCCAGCAAGGAGAGAGGGAGAGGTTGAGGAAGACTCCATCCAGCAACAGCACAACAGCGTGGTGGTGGTGGAGGAGCGTGGCAATCCTGCAGGGCTTCGCCAAGCACCGTGAGAGAGGAGGAGCACTTGGGAGAGGGAGGGCTGCGCCAGGGGCAAGTGTAAAGCTCCCATGCGCCTCCCCACTATATATAGGGGTGGAGGGGGCTGGTTTCTTGCCCTCCAAGTCCATTGGGGCGTTGGCCAAGGTGGGAGGAAAGAAATCCCATCATTTCCTTCCCCACCGATTGCTATCCCCCCTTTTTTAGGGATCTTGATCTTATCCCTTCGGGATATGATCTTATTCCTTCTAAGGGGGGATCTTGGTGCGCCTTGACCAGGGGTGTGGGGCCTTGCCCCCACTACCCACGTTCATGTGGGTCCCCCCATGCAGGTGGGCCCCACTCCGGAACCTTCTAGAACCTTCCCGGTACAATACCGAAAAATCCCGAACATTTTCCGGTGGCCAAAATAGGACTTCCCATATATAAATCTTTACCTCCGGACCATTCCGGAACTCCTCATGACGTCCGGGATCTCATCCAGGACTCCGAACAACATTCGGTAACCACATACAAACTTCCTTTATAACCCTAGCGTCATCGAACCTTAAGTGTGTAGACCCTACGGGTTCGGGAGACATGTAGACATGACCGAGACGTTCTCCGGTCAATAACCAACAGCGGGATCTGGATACCCATGATGGCTCCCACATGTTCCACGATGATCTCATCGGATGAACCACGATGTCAGGGACTTAATCAATCCCGTATACAATTCCCTTTTTCTAGCGATATTTTACTTGCCCGAGATTCGATCGTCGGTATCCTTATACCTTGTTCAATCTCGTTACCGGCAAGTCTCTTTACTCGTTCCGTAACACATCATCCCGTGATCAACTCCTTGGTCACATTGCGCAAATGATGATGTCCTACCGAGTGGGCCCAGAGATACCTCTCCGCTTACACGGAGTGACAAATCCCAGTCTCGATTCGTGCTAACCCAACAGACACTTTCGGAGATACCTGTAATGCACCTTTATAGCCACCCAGTTACGTTCTGACGTTTGATACACCCAAAGCACTCCTACAGTATCCGGGAGTTACACGATCTCATGGTCTAAGGAAGAGATACTTGACATTGGAAAAGCTCTAGCAAACGAACTACACGATCTTTGTGCTATGCTTAGGATTGGGTCTTGTCCATCACATCATTCTCCTAATGATGTGATCCCGTTATCAACGACATCCAATGTCCATAGCCAGGAAACCATGACTATCTGTTGATCACAACGAGCTAGTCAACTAGAGGCTCACTAGGGACATATTGGGGTCTATGTATTCACACGTGTATTATGATTTCCGGATAATACAGTTATAGCATGAATAAAAGACAATTATCATGAACAAGGAAATATAATAATAACTAATTTATTATTGCCTCTAGGGCATATTTCCAACAATAAAAACACTAGATTTTTCCATTTGTGGGCTAGTCTAAGGCGGAAGAAGAACATGATAAGAGCGATACACAACTCTTTGGGGGTGCTGGTTGAGGACCCTGCTGAACTAAAAGCCTTGACATTCGAGTTTTATCAAGATCTGTATAGGTCAAAGGGAGTTCATGATATGGAGACTGTTTTACAACATGTACCGAGGAAGGTAACAGCTGATATGATTGCTAACCTTTGTGCACCTTATACTAATGATGAGGTCAAAACAACGCTGTTTCAGATGTTTCCCACAAAGGCACCTGGGCCTGATGGCTTTCCAGCTCATTTTTACCAGCGCCATTGGGATATATGTGGAGAGGAAGTTACTCGGGTGGTACTCAGGATAGTCAGGGGGGAGGATAGCCCTGAGAGCATAAATGATATAGTCTTAGTTCTTATTCCCAAAGTTACTAACCCCTCTCTCTTGTCACAGTTCAGGCCCATAAGTTTATGTAATGTGTTATATAAGATTGCTTCCAAAGTGGCGGCTAACAGGTTGAAGCTCATCCTACCGGATATTATCTCAAGGGAGCAATCTGCCTTTGTTCCGGGGAGGTTAATCATGGATAGTATAATTTGCGCTTATGAGTGCTTACACTTCATGAAGAGGACCAAGTCCAAGAGGAATAACTTCTGTGCGGTAAAGTTGGATATGATGAAAGCTTATGACAGATTGGAATGGTCCTATTTGCAAGCCATCATGAGCAAGTTGGGTTTTGAGCAGCGTTGGATTGACACTGTAATGGGTATGGTGTCTTCGGTTTCCTTTTCAGTTCTATTCAATGGAGAGAAACTTGACAGTTTTAAGCCTACCAGGGGAATCAGGCAGGGAGACCCAATCTCCCCCTATCTCTTCTTGATTGCAGCAGAGGGCCTTTCGTGCCTCCTGAAATCCAGTTCTCAGTCATTAGATTTGGTCGGTGTGAAGGTGGCTCCCACAGCGCCACCTATTAATCACCTTCTTTTTGCAGATGATAGTCTGTTGCTTTTCAAGACTAGTGTGGAGGGAGCTAATACGGTGTCAAACCTACTAAGATCTTACTGTGGAGCCTCGGGCCAAAGAATAAATCGGGAGAAATCTTCAATTTTCTTCAGTAAGGGATGCAGCCAGCCATTGCGAGAGAGCATAAAAAACATCTTGGAAGTCCAGAATGAGTCATTGACAGATTGCTATTTGGGCATGCCTACTGAGGTGGGACACTCAAAAAACGGGACTTTCAAGTACTTGGTGGATAGAGTATGGGAGAAGGTGAGAGGATGGATGGAGAAACTACTCTCAGTTGGCGGCAAGGAGGTATTGATCAAGTCAGTTGCACAGGCAATTCCGGTTTACTCAATGTCATGCTTCAGATTACCTAGAGGGTTATGTGACAAAATTACTTCTATCATTAGGCAGTTTTGGTGGGGCAGTAAAAGAGGTAAACGAAAGCTGTGTTGGGTTGCATGGGATGTCATGGTCCGGCCAAAGCATGTGGGAGGTTTGGGTTTTCGAGATATGGAGATTTTCAATCTAGCGCTACTTGCACGGCAGGCGTGGAGAGTGCTAACTGAACCTGAATCCTTGAGTGCTCAAATTTTGAAAGCTGCTTACTTTCCAGATTCAGATATACTAGAAGCTGGGTTGGGCTCACACCCTTCTCAGACTTGGCGAGCCATCCTAGACGGGCGTGACGTTCTGTCTCAGGGGATCCTTAAAAGGATTGGAGATGGGGAATCAACGATGATATGGGAGCAAAACTGGTTACCACGGGACAGCGTCAAGCGCCCGATCACGTCTATGTTGCAAAATCCTCCAGTGCGAGTGGCAGAGCTCATCGACAGTGCTACTGCAAGCTGGAGGGAAGGAGTTGTTAGAGCTGTGTTCACACCCTTTGATGCGGAAGCTATACTCAAGATACCTATTTGTCACAGAAGAGTTCAAGATTTCTGGGCGTGGCACGAGGAGAGACGAGGCATATTCACTGTTCGGTCCGCGTACCGAATGATTGTGAGGATCAAGTCGGAAAGGGAGGCATGGCTAGAAGAAAGGGAGAGTACATCACATACGGGAATGAACCAGGGAGACTGGAGTAATATATGGCGGCTGCATGTTCCGGCCAAGCTGAAGCTGTTTATGTGGCGGTTAACACAGCATTCCATACCATCAAGAGAACTACTCCATCACAGGAACATGGCCACTTCGCCGGCGTGTATGTTATGCGGAGCACACGACAGCTGGCGCCATGCCCTCTTAAGTTGCCCTATGTCTCGCTGTACATGGGCTCTATCTTCCGATTTTGTGCTTGAGCAGATCAGCGTTATTCAGGATGACAAGGCAAGGAGCTGGATATTCAGTATGAGCGAAAAACTGGATGGGCACGAGTTCATGCGGTTGACAGTATCTCTATGGGCAATCTGGAGTGCCAGGCGAAAAGCTTTGCACGAAGGCATCTTCCAAAGTCCGCATTCAATAAATGGCTTTATAAACTCGTATCTGGCAGAATTGCGGACAGTGGACACAAATCCGGAGCCGGGCACAACACCGGTACCTCCAGTTCGCAGGGCATGGGTGCCACCTCCAGAGAACCATGTAAAGGTCAATGTTGATGCCGCTGTCAGTCGTACCAGCAAATATGGGGTTGTTGCTGCTATTAGTCGAAGCAGGGATGGAAGTTTTGAGGGAGCATCATTGGTTGTCATTCCCTCTGTGAGTGACCCCGAAACATTGGAGGCCATGGCGGTCAGAGAAGGCATCGCTCTATCAAGGGATCTAAACAGTCAGAGAATTCAGCTAGCCTCAGATTGCTTGAATGTGGTGCATGAGATCAAGGAGGGGAGCAGAACGAGCTATGGTGCAATCGTTCAGGAGGTGAACTTGGGTATTAGTGCTTTTATCTCTTGTAATATAGTTTATGAAAGTAGGAGCTCGAATTTCGAGACTCACAATCTAGCGAAGCATGCTTTAAGATTGGCTCCAGGCCGTCATGTATGGCTAGGTCATCCGGGGAACCTTCCCCCCGTCCCTGTAAATGTGGTGACGATATAATAAAGCTTCGTGTGATTGTCTCAAAAAAAAAACATATAAAGAAACGAGATGATTTTGGCGGTGGTCAGCACATTTCATATTTGAGAAAGTTCGTTACTGCAAGAGAAGAATGTCGTCCTAGTCAGGGCATGTACAATGATACCCAGTCAGCTGTCTGTAATATAAGCCACGTAGGAATTTTGGTGACGTGTGGAAGAAAGAGAATGAAAAACGAGGTAGTCTGTGTGTTAAAATACAGACGGTCTAATTCCAAGAAAATCGCTGCCTACCGACGGCCTAATTCCCGTTGTACGTGAAGCGTGCTAGTTCCAGGAAAAACTAACTTTCCTCCTATCTCGCCAGGTCTGTATTGCGTGAGCAAAAATAAGATCCAGCCAAGGTTTTATTATTTTATATAGTTCACATCTGATCAATCGTTATGCATGTGCCGTACTCGCGCTTGTCAAGAGAAAAACCAAGGCTGCACATACAGTCGCTTTTTCTTACTTCTATACATAGTAGCCTGTGGACTACGTATATTTCTTGTGTGTTAGTGCTACGTAGTACTATGTATCAGATTATACAAACGCACGGCAACCATTAAGATAGATTTTCTTTTTTGTGAATGAAAGATGCATTTGATTAGCATAATTTACAAGCGGTTGGAGGGTTACAGCCATCCAAAACAGGCGCACTGTTGTACGTATTGTTTCCGGTGCTGTCTGTAGGTGATGTGGAGAGATGCTACAGACGGCTGGTGTCTCAACTGATGTGTACATGCCCTCATCGATTTACTAAACGGAAAGTCCTACTATGTAAACATGGTAATGATGGCATGATCATTTAAAAAAAACATGATTGTGAAACAATATACTTTTTATATATGTAATATTTACCAGTTTCAGTTAAAGATATTTCTACCCCACAAAAAAATATGACCCTGATAAGTGCGAGACGTGTGGCACGAACACATGACAACTCTCAACGTTTTTGTTGGCAAGTTTAGTCCGACGCGAGGATGACAATTTTAGTTGTCAAGCATGTCAACTTTCTTTTCGGGTGGCAAGTTCCAGTTTTTTTAGTTTGTTTTTCTTTTCAGATGACAACTTTAGTTGTAAAAAACGTCAGGGCCAAATTGATTCGTGTCACACATGTGGCACTTACCATTTGGGAAAAGATATAAGTATTTCTCCTCTTCCTTCCCCTCAACCTACGTTGGCGAGCCCGTGGATTCACCTTCCCTCTGCCCGTCGCTCTGATGGTCGGTGGCGGGGAGGAAAATTCGGATGCCTCTGCTCCGGCTAGTAGATATGTTAGAGTTTTAGTCCTCGCAGGAGTGACGCTCGGACGAATGGTGGCGCTTCTTCTTCAAGTCAGTCTTCTGGGCTTCGATCCTCCTCAAGTTTGTTCATCGAGACGCATTAGAAGGAGCTCAATCGTAGATTCCTGCCACCTATTCGGGGCAGCGAGTTAGGGTTTCTCCTTGTGCTTACACGGCAACAAGATTCGATGTTAGGTTCTTTAGGTCAATGTAATATTTCAAGGACGCGGGCTTATGGGCATGTGCACAAAGACTTTTCATACGTCATTGACATGGTCAGAAAGACTCTGGTATGGATGCGCGACAACGGCGTGTTGGCAGTTGCAGTAGGCGCCCGGTGGCCCAGGGTTCTTAATGTAATTTTTATTATATTTGAAGTGCTTTGGATTTTCGGTGAACTTTTATATATGTACCTGTATAATTGTTTTTGGGTATATACACATGTACGATATCATAATTTCATACTTAATATGTATATTTTATATGTCTTGCTCTTTCTCAAAAACATAAATAAAAGATACTCCTAAAGAAGTCACATTTCCTATTACAATCAATTGATATTTGTAATGAAATATAAAATGGATAAAAAATTAACGAGCACTTAAAAAAGGCAGCGTCGGTAATATTAGCCATTGAATCATCCATGACTAACGGATCTCACATCTAGTGTCGTCAAAGAGCACATGGAGGTGTGTGTTTGATATGACTACCGTATCTTGCGGGATGCTAGGATTCGTTTAATTTCTTTTTGTCTTTGTTCGTGTGTATATTGGATCCTTCCAACCTACGACTCTTTTCCTCCACAACAGTTGATGTTCTAATGCGTTGGTCCAGTATCTTAGCACGATGACTTTCTAACTGTCTACTACGATAAAATTTGTCCCACTCTGATGACAGAGATGCGCTGACGGCGGCAGCCTTCGACTCGCTTCAACGTTTGTGATTGTCGCATGGTGGTTCTCCGGTTAATTCTAGTGTTCTTCGTATTGCCTCGACAGGTGATGAATAGATAGATTTTTTCAAAGAAATATCATCTATGACTAACAACGGTTGGGCTTAGTATTGAGTTAGGAGCATCTTACAGCTTTTCATATTTACATTTCTCCAACCAGGAACAAACGTTCAAACAATGCAGAGTAGCTGCAACATGGTTCCCTCAGCCACTTCCCTCCGGCGCCATCTTTCTAAAATATAAACCCCAGGCCCCGGGATTACACACGACATGTGGCGACAACAGTACCTGATTTGGGATCTAATGACCAGCACGATCACCACTAACTTATTCGACCGTCGACTACAAATCTTATAATAATCCCAGCAAATCCAGGAGAAATTGAAGAAAATTCACATTCTGTAGCATCACGAGACTGTCGACCGGGGCGGGGCGGCGCCGGACGGACACACGTCAAACAAAAATTCATCATCCGGTACATCTCCTCTCTTCCTCCTCCGCGGGGCCCTCGCCGCATTCATTTTTCAGTTCCATCCCCAGCAGCCTCGCCACCCCGCGTCCCCGCTCTCCCACCGACGGCGGGCCCGGCCCCGCCCGTCACCGTCACGCACCAGCGGCGTGGACCGCGCCTTTATTTATACCGGTGCCATCGACGGAGCAACCGGCTGTTACACACGCAGTAACAGAAGATACGGACTGGGAGCGCGCAGTCCCGTCCCGTTCCGTGGAGGCCAAGAGGGGAGAGGAGATCCGGCGCGGAACGGCAAGGTCGCAAGGACGCGCTGCTTTGGTGGCGTGGTACGCTCGCTGGTAGTAGTAGTACCACCGCTGCTGCGCCATCTCTCGCCCCATTTACTCGCCGTGCGACCGCCATTGATTGGCTGACTGATTGATTGAAGGGGTGTTGAGGCCGTGGCAGGCGGTGGAGCGGGAGCGGGAGCGGGAGTGGGAGTGGCGGAGCGAGGCGCCATTGCCGAATTGGGAGCGGGAGCGGGAGTCGGTGGTGGTCCCATGCGGCGCGGGCTGGGGCAGTGAGATCCGCAGCAGCAGCAGCAGCAGCCATGTCGCGGCCGCTTTACCGGGGGTTCTCGGGGGGCGGCGGCGGGAAGGACCGCTGCGCCGAGGAGGACCGCCACTACGACCCCAAGGAGCCCTGCGAGAACGGCATTGGCGCCGGCGCCGCCGCGCGGGGGAGGAAGCGGCACCTGGCGGCCGCGGCGGCGAGGATCGGGGTCCTCGTGCTCGCGGCGGCGGCGCTCGTGGGGTCGGTGGCGTGGGCCGGGTCGCTCTACGCCGGGCGCGGGGCCGCCGCGGCGATGGCCGCGGCCTCGGCGCACCGCGGCTACCGGCGGCTGCAGGAGCAGCTGGTCACCGACCTGCTCGACATCGGCGTGCTCGCCGGCGGCGGGCTCCGCTCGCGGGAGGCGGAGGTGTGCGCGGCCGAGTACGAGAACTACGTGCCCTGCTACTACAACGGCTCGGACGCCGTCGACGTGTCGGATCTGGGCGGCGGCGTCGTCATCAGCTACGAGCGCCAGTGCGCGCGGGAGGGCAGGGCCACCTGCCTCGTCGCGCCGCCGCGGGCCTACCGCACCCCCGTGCGCTGGCCCAGCAGCAAGGAGTTCATCTGGAAGGACAACGTGCGGATTAGCGGCCACGAATTCTCCTCGGGGAGCCTGTTCAAGAGGTACATGAGCCGCAATTTGTTACTACTGTATTTGGGAAATGCTGAGTGTTGGTGGCTTCGTCTATTGGTTGTGAATTTGCCTGTCTCCGATTGTTCGTAGGATGATGGTGGAGGAGGACCAGATCTCTTTCCCGTCGGACGCACATATGTCTGACGGCGTGGAGGATTACGCGCATCAGATTGCCGAGATGATTGGCCTGCGGAACGAGTTCAATTTCAATGAGGCTGGGGTGAGCTGTTACCAAGTTCCTCTTTGTCTTTAATAATGGTTTGAAGTGTCACAGCTGGTGACGGGAGCTAGCTAGTCGAAATAAACCAGTGACATTCTGGTTTAGTAGAACTAAACCAGCGACATTTTTGTCTTTGCAAATCACTGAATTTACTTTGTTAAAAAAATACAATTGCTACTGTTCTCTGTCAACTTGCTTAATTATTCTGACAAGTCCTGCCGAAATTTTATTGAACCTAGGTATCAGTAGAGGTTGCATAAGATAACTTTCACCGTAATCTTTTTAGTCTGGAATCATGGAGCAAGCTCAAGTACAAAAATGCCTCTTCAGTTTTTTTGAGATGATTGTACCAACTGATATTTTTATTCTGGGATTTGTGTCCAGCAGCACTGGTCCATTGTGGTCTTTCCATTAAACATACCTTTACAGATTTTGCATGGTCAGTGGTCTGGAAAGTGCTGGTCAGTTTCCACTTAATATGGCCTTTGAAAACCATGTATAGTCAATGTGTTCGAAAGTGCATGTCAGGGTTACCTGTACTGTGCTGCGAATGTTTTGTTGGTATAACAGTAGGACAGCCACTACAATCCATAATGTCAAACATAGTGGAGATATATTGGGTTGTACTTTTCTTGGCAAGTTCATATGATGTTTCCGCTGTTGCTATTTGCTACCTCAGCTCATAGTTCATCGGCTAGTCCAATATCATAGTTTTAAGATATTGTTGAGTTTATGCCAGTTTTGATTTCTCAGTGGCATGTAATTTTCAGGTGAGGACAGTCCTTGATATAGAATGTGGATTTGGTACCATGGGGGCACATCTATTTGAGAGAGACCTCTTGACTATGTGCATTGCTAACTATGAGGCATCAGGCAGTCAAGTGCAAATCACACTAGAGAGAGGAATTCCTGCACTGATTGGTTCATTTGCATCAAAGCAGCTTCCATATCCCTATCTTTCATTTGATATGGTGCATTGTGCAAGATGCAATATTGAATGGGACAAAAACGGTATGCACGGAGTATTCCCTTGGTTCTTTTCGGTGTTTAACTCTCATTGATCGAAATTATGTTAGCTAGTCACCAGTTCAAGCTTACCCATCAACAGCCGTTAGTGATGTGCATGTTTACCACCTTTTAAGATGTGTACGCAGATATGACGCAAATATGTTGCTGAGTACTAATGTTAAAGGACATATTATCATCTACTAAAAGTGAAAAAACATACTGTCCTTGTGAATGAATTCTGCCCTATCTTATTTCAGGATTGTTTGCCACTACCAATAGGCATACACAGAATTAAGTTAACAAAAATCCATGTGTAGATTTACATAAATATGTACTAAAAATCTTTTTCTACTTCTCATGAAAATTTAACAGTATTCTTACTTTACTCTGATGTTGCAGATGGTATTTTCTTGGTTGAAATGGACAGGCTCTTGAGGCCTGGTGGATACTTTGTTTGGACATCAAGTCTGCATACACACAGGGCCTTACGCGACAAAGAAAATCAAAAGAAATGGGCAACCATCCGCGACTTAGCTAATAACCTCTGTTGGGAGATTTTGTCACAACAAGAGGAGACAATTGTGTGGAAAAAGACAAATAAAAGGGATTGTTACAGTTCAAGGTATTGAATTTCACGTTTCCGTCTTGCCCATCTATTGAATTTAACTGCACACTAATATTTGTAAGTTCTACAATGCTCTCATGGAGATAAAGGTTTGGAGGAATGATGATTTTGCACTCCCGTGTTACAGGAAATCCGAGCCTGTGCTTTGTGCTAGAAGTCATGATCCGGAATTGCCATACTACAAACCACTAAATCCCTGCATAGCAGGAACAAGAAGTAAGCGTTGGATCCCCATTGAACATCGCACAACATGGCCTTCTCAGGCTAGATTGAACTCAACTGAGCTTGATATACATGGTAAGTATCTGCATACACAATGCAAGTAGAAAATCACAAACAGATGGACGCCACTGTTTAGATGTGAGCATTTTTATGGTAAAATGTTGTCCATCTTCTAATAAAAACCTTCGAAATTGCCAGGTGTGAATTCGGAAGTCTTTGGTGAGGATACTTCAACCTGGGACTCCATGGTGCGAAACTACTGGTCTTTATTGTCTCCACTTATATTTTCTGATCATCCAAAGAGACCTGGTGATGAGGAGCCACATCCACCATTTAACATGCTTAGGAATGTTCTGGATATGAATGCTCACTTTGGTGGATTTAATGCTGCTTTACTCAAGTCTGGAAAATCTGTATGGGTGATGAATGTTGTTCCTACAAATGGCCCGAACTATCTGCCGCTTATTTTTGACCGTGGATTTATTGGGGTTCAACACGACTGGTAAGTAATTGCCCCCGAGTTTTTCCTTTTGACCGTGGATTTATTGGGGTTCAACACGACTGGTAAGTAATTGCCCCCGAGTCCCCCCCCCCCCCCCCCCCCCCCCCCCGTTTCAGGTGTGTATTGATTATTCTACTGATTCATATCCCCAACTGTCTATGATACTAAAAATTCATATTGCATTTGCACCCCACATGTGCATGCGTATACAATGCACAACCGCGACTCATAACTTTTATCAACAACAACAACAACAAAGCCTTTAGTTCCAAACAAGTTGGGGTAGGCTAGAGCTGAAACCCAAAAGATCTCGCAACCAACTTATGGTTCTGGCACATGGATAGCTAGCTTCCATGCACCCCTGTCCATAGCTAGTTCTTTTGTGATATTCCAGTCCTTCAGATCTCTCTTTACGTACTCATAACTTTTACCAAACGGCATTTTTTAGCATGCTTATGCATATTACATTTTTGTACAAGAATGATTTCTTGACCAGATGGGGATCACCACAATGTAAAATGTTACCTTTTAGATAGTTTTATCCTCGTGGATCTTCTGATCACTGTCACTCTAACTGATAGAATGTCAAACATCTGTTCAGGTGTGAAGCATTTCCAACTTACCCAAGAACGTATGATATGGTACATGCTGATGGCTTTCTATCACTTGAAAAGCGCCAAAAACGTAGATGTTCTACTCTTGACATATTCTTGGAAGTTGATCGCATCCTACGACCAGAGGTAACCAAGTTTTGCAAATATTACGTTTATACTAATATAGGAACTGGATCGTTCAGTCATGAAACTCATATGTAGGTTCCTATGGATTCTGATCAGTGAGCAATAACGGTGTCATGTTGTGTGTTGGTGGTTCTAAAAGTAAAATAAAAAAATGATTCATATGGCTCCATTCTAATTATCTTCGCTTCTGAACTATGCCATATGCAAGAAAGTTTAGTTTGGGATATCCACAAGATAAGCATTGAAGGGGAGCCTTGGCGCAGTGGTAAAGCTGCTGCCTTGTGACCATGAGGTCATGGGTTCAAGTCCTGGAAACAGCCTCTTACAGAAATGTAGGGAAAGGCTGCGTACTATAGACCCAAAGTGGTCGGACCCTTCCCTGGACCCTGCGCAAGCGGGAGCTACATGCACCAGGTTGCCCTTTTTTTTTTTTTTTTTTTTATCCACAAGATAAGCATTAATTTTGGTTTAATTCCAAAGACTCCATCCTTCATTGTTTGGCCAAATTGCAAGCGTTAGGTTTTTTTCTATCTAGAGGCAATGTGAACTCTACTATTGAAGATACGGCATTCAGTATCTCGTAAACTTAGGTCTGATGCACAAACATTCTCACTTACCTGATTTAAGAAATTGTCCTTGTAAAGTACTCTGCGTGTAGTTTTGAATCAGGCTGTCTCTTGGACAAGTCCTTCACTCACATATATCTACAGCCTATGTAAAACAGTGCTTGCATTGACCATTACTCCCCCCGTTCGGCCGTTCCTAAATATAAGTCTTTGTAGAGATTCCACTATGGACCACATACGGATGTATATAGATGCATTTTAGAGTGTGGATTCATTCGTTTTGCTCCGTCTGTAGTCCATAGTGAAATCTCTACAAGACTTATAGGAGTATTTAGGAACGGAGGGAGTAGATGATGGGTGTTCAATGTATCGTCTAAAATTATGTATTTATTTTATGCCTGTGCAGGGCTGGATTATAGTACGTGACACCGCCCCTCTTATTGAAGCTGCAAGATCTGTTGCTGCTCAGCTCAGATGGGATGCCCGTATATTGGATCTTGACATAGCTAGCGATGAAAAACTGTTGGTCTGTCAGAAGCCCTTTCTGAAAAAATAATGAGCATACCAGACACTTGACACACGATTCAGAAATTGGAATTATTCTTTACCCCCAAAATATTGTTACACGTATTGTCCGAGAACAACTGGGAACAAATTCCAGTTGAAACACTGGAGGAATGGGTCAGCTAACTCGTCATGAATCGTCATGGGCCGCAAGGTGCCATGAGACTGATCGGGCAAGTGCATGCTGCAGAGGACATGCTTGGCGGCTAAGCTTTGCAGGCCAAGGTTTTACTGCCAGGACACACGGTGATGAAGGCGGCAAATTATTTTTGTAGCAAAACCATACATTTAATAAAGGGATGATGCTGTGGCGTACATAATCGCGGCCAATGTATCATATAGGTATAATTCCATTTTTCTCCCTCTCCCTCGTTACATTCTCCTCCTCTGTAATGGTGCTCATTCATTTTTGTATCTTGTATGTAAAATTTGTTGAAATCTATACTGGTCATCCCCAGATTACAGTCCTGTGAAATCAAGGTCAATATTTGAGACGAATGATAGGAAAGAGCAAAACGAAATTCTTATTAGATGTTTCCAATTCCACGTACATTTCTATTTGTGTCGATTTTGTGCATGTTCCACATCATGGTATCTGTATTATTCAGGAACTTCCTGCTTTGGACAACTATATATGGAATTGCAGTTATTCTTTCCCATATGGAATTTCCAGTTCTTTTTTACAGATTCTAGTGCAAAAATTCCCTGCAGCTATTTTGCACGCCGTTTTTGTGTGTGATGCCCATAGACCATAGCCGAAGCTGTTTAGCTTTAGCTGCATGGGTGTTGCTGTATGATTTGAGCCCTCCCATGATTATAGTACGCAGGGTGGAACGTCTAACTCATATCATAGTGTTCTCCAGCTGCCACAGGCACATCATCAGCAAAGACAAATTGAATTGACACTGCCAATGCCATTGGCCCTTGATTCCATCCAACGCTTCTTTCATTCCTTGGCATCACAGGGTCAACCCTGCGAAGGACGGACAAATTATCTCCTCGCCAAGTCGTACTCCTGGGCTGGCAGAGCAACTCCCAAAGCAAATTCGGTTGCAGCTGTTTGTCCCGTGGCTGAAAGTTGAAACCGCTGGTGTTAACAAAAGAAAGACCCATCGCTTCCCGCTCTTGAACGCACATCTGGGCTGCTTGTTTTTATCGGCCAGTTGGCTGGCACAATCTTGTTCGCGAGTGTGGTGACGGTGACGGGCCATCTGAGGCCAGAGATGATTGGTCCATTCGTTTCCTCACGCACTTAGTCGCAGCCTCACAGGGTTCGGCTCCACCCGCAGGCGCAACGAACCATTCCATCCACCATCTGGCACTGGCCGTACGAAATCTTAATAAGCAAGTCAATCCGGTCCATTGCAGTTTTTAGACCCAACGATAAGATTCTTTTGTGCACCAACAAAAAGGATAATATTCCTTTTGGGGTCGATGCCGGAGCAAATCAAATTTTCTTCTCCACAAGTTTTGCCATAAGACGAGAGCAGCGGCAGCAAGTTGCGCATACATATATTCTCCTACGCCCAATTATCCGTGACACTGACCCAAAGCAAAACCATCTGCGTCAAAGACGTTCTTCTTTTAATATCCCACTGACAGGGTGGTCCCATGGCGACGTGTCTTTGCGGGCCCACCGCCGGCCTTCTTCATAGGTCCACGTGTGTCGTGATCTATTCTGCGGGTGTAGGCGCGCAGGCGTAAATATCGCGTCACCCTACGGCGGGGGCTGCGCAGACCAACCGCGTCACCGCGTGGTGGCCCCCGCACGTCATCCTCCGGATCCCGCGTCCCGGGGGCCGGCTCGCCCGGGCGTCTCGTCCGTCCGATCGCGATCGGACTGCGGCCCGGCGCCCGGACCCGATAAAGCGACCCGCCTCGGCCTCACAACGCAAAGGCGCAATCCCGCACGCCCAAACCAACCCTCCGCCCGCACCCGTCGGCGCAGCGCAACCGAAAATCCCCGCGGCCGCCGCGCTCCCCCGGCGCCGAGCGCCAGCCGGCCAGCGCATGCGAGGAGCTCCCGGAGCCCAGATCTAGGGCGGGGGGACGCGTCCGTGCCAGGGCCCCATGGGCCGGGGGTCGCCGCGGTGGGCGGCGCTGCTGCCGCTCCTCCTCCTCGCCGCCGCGGGGCGCTCCTCCGCGCATCCCGGGGCGTGCCCGGTGCCCGCCGCGGCGGAGGCCGTGCTTGGGCCTCCCCGCACCTGCTCGCCGCTGGATCGCCGCCTCGGCGACCCGGTCGGCGTCATCGAGGTGAGCTATCCCGACGCTTTTTTTGATAAAATATACCACGGCGAATAGATTATTGACGGGGTGAAAGTTGGGGGTCGTGAAATTAGGGATTTCCTAGGTCCATACATGGTGGCAAAGGGTGTGAATAGGTTCTTCTATCCTGTCAATTGGTTTATGCATTTTGGCAACCTGTACTGATAAGCTGTATATGCATTAAGCTATGAGAAATTTCTCCTTAGGACCAAGCCAGCTTTAGGGGTGTTCTTGTAATACCATTTTCTAATCAATGGATTTGGCAGCTCCCCTGCCACCATTAAAAAAGGGACCAAACTAGCTTTGTGTTTGGTTTGAAATTCCCTGCTCTGCCCCCCTGCTCCTATAATAACACGTTGTACTGAAGTGTTACTATGTTGCATCTATTGGTTTTGTGCCATGTCCCTAAAAAGCCACTTTCGTATTTGTTTGGAATTCTCTGCTCCTCCTGCTCCTATAGCAACATACTGTGCTGAAGTGTTATGCAGCTTATGCTATGTGTGTTGCATTAATTGGTTTTTGTGACATGTACATGTCACTTGCAGATAATCAGGGGTACTATTGTGTGCTTCTTCCAATTTGGTCACATCTTGCATCTTGGGATTTGTCTGACTTAGAAAAAGAATATATAATAAGAACTTGGACTTAGTTTTCCATCCTGGTCTATTGTTTTTTCTCCTAAAATGTAGAGCTCAAAATGAGAAGATAAAACATATTCTCCATAACATGGCACCATGTTGCATTTAAGTGAGTTAAAAGTAGTCTGACAACTAGTACTCCCTCCGTTCCTAAATATTTGTCTTTCTAGAGCAAAATGAGTGAATCTACACTCTAAAATATGTCTATATACATCCGTATGTGGTAGTCCATTTGAATCTCTAAAAAGACAAATATTTAGGAACGGAGGGAGTACTATATAACTAATTTTGTTATTTTTTCTCTTTTATTGTGCTGTAGCCTGTTTATCCCTCTCTTCCTTCATTAGCACAAGGATATTCCATCTGTTGTACTTGTAGAATTGAAGCTGTCTCTTAAATTTGTTTAACATTATATAGGGAGATGAGGCTACATTGGCGAGGGCAGTCAATCTTCTTTACTTGAACAAAGATGAGTACATTGCTGTACTTTTCTATGCCTCATGGTGCCCGTTTTCACAAGAGTGCAAACCTAATTTCGAGAAGTTGGCTCATTTATTCCCAACTATTCGCCATTTTGCATTCGAGGAATCTGCAATTAGGCCAAGGTATGCCCGCCTTTAGAGTGAAGAAAAATGTGTTCCTTAGTGTAATACGCTACTATTTGTTTTATGATGGAGTGTAAGCTTTGCATTTGAAACTGCAGCATAATATCAAGATATGGGATTCATGGTTTTCCAACACTATTTCTCTTGAATTCGACAATGCGAGTGAGGTATCATGGACCTCGAACTGTTAAGCCACTAGCTGCTTTCTACAGTGATGTTTCAGGTGTGTAAATTGTTGCATACTGACTTCTTTCTTCTTTTCCATTCTTTTTTGTATTCTATTTTGTTTGGAGTGTGTTGTAGTTTTGCTTGCATGCTTACCAGAGTTTTTCATTGTATTGAGCAACTGAGCTTCATGTTCGTATTTTTTTACCCATCTTGTGGTATGAGACATCTTTGTTCCAAACTAGTGTCCCTGAGTCTCCTTGTGGTTGGAGTTTGGACTTGAAATTTGTTGTGTTTATGATATCTTTTGTGGTTGCATCTGTTTTCCTAATTGATTTGCTGACGGTCAATTTATGTGATGTAGGCATCAGTGCATCAGTAGAGTCAACCAATGGGGAGGCCATGCCACACCCGTTAGATGAAATTGAGCCAAAAAAGGATGTTGAACCGGAGAATTGTCCATTCTGGTGGGCGCGTTCGCCCGAAAATATACTCCAGCAGGATACATATCTAGCACTGGCAGCTTCTTTTGTAATCCTGCGGTTGCTGTATCTTCTATTCCCAAGGATAGTTTCTGCAGCAAAATGGGCATGGAGGAGGCATACTCTGTTTGCGAACTTGATGGGCGTGCATGAATATTTCTTCACCTACCTCGAGCAAGCAAGACAGAAATTGAGTAGGCTATACCCTTCGAAGCGAGGGAATTTACAGGAGGGGGCAAGGAATGCCACTGCCTGGGCCTCCAAATCATTAGCATCTGTGTCAATCGGAGAACCAAGCACTATGGGAAGGACGAACTCCACGAATGAACTGAGGTGAAGTGTAAACTTTTTTGTCCGCAGGGATATTATGTACAGTAGAGTGATGAGGATATGAGCACCAAGAATCTGTTGTAACCAGCTTTGTTAGCTATTGTAACATCATCATTAGAATAAGCACCTCCCCCAGTATTCTTGGAGGAAAAAGGTTTGACGTGTTCCATGATATGTTAGAACTGTGTGCATGGCCTCTGTTCGAAAGCTGAGGATGCTAGAACTAGGGTTTTGGGCTTCGTTTGCAGCGTGTTGATTCAGTGAATGAGCAAAAGGCCTAGTTCGTTTCTTCTGTATGTTTGCAGAGTGATGATTGAGTAATTGAGTTCCATGTAGCAATTTTATGAACTTGTTTGGCATCGGTATGATTTCTCCAGTCCGTTTGGTTCAGTTTGTTACTCAGGGAAGTGCAAAAATCTGTTGCTTCCACTACGTTTTTGAAGATGGGGTTACAAATTTGCACCAGCCCTGCTTATGAAGGAGTCCAGGAGAAGACGTTTTTGTAAGTTAAACTAGCCTGCAAAAACGTCTTACATTATGGGACGGAGTAGTAGATCCCATTCCGTTGTAGTGCACTTGTATACACGATTGGTATTAGTAAGTTACACGATAGATTGCACACGCACTTCAGCATCAGTAAAGAGCTTGCTCAATTCGGCACACAACGCCAGGCCCTCCTGCTGCTCCCACCAAAGCTTCTCGATTAGTTCCTCCAGCATGGTCACCATTCCTACCCTCTCCCTGCTGCTCAGCACGGCGTGTCCGTCCCGTTGCTGCCGTGGCAGAGCAGCGGCAGCCACGACCGTAGCATCGCCATCTGGTGCTCTGCGTGCCATGGCTGTTTTTCCTTCCTCCTTCCCTCCGACAGAGTTCTCGAACTCTGCCGAGTTTGGCGTGCCTGAATAGGGACACTTCACAGAAAGAGACTCGTTTTCAGGAAGTTGGATAGTTCATCATAAACTCGGTATGTGTGTTTGCCATAAATTAATGTGCTGTTTGGCCCATCTTTGCGGTTTGCTTGGGTTACTAATTGCAAAGAGTGTTTCCAGGAAGTTGGATAGTTCATCATAAACTCGGTACACGAGTTTGTTATAAACTAATGAGCTGTTTGGCCCATTTTGTGGTTTGCTTGCGCTACCAACTCCACAGAAAGAGACTCATTTTCAGGAAGTTGGATAGTTCATCATAAACTACGCACATGAGTCTGCTTTAAGTCAGTGAGCTGTCTGGCCCATCTTGTGGTTCGCTTAAGTTACCTCTATGGTAACATCTTGGTCTGTAACTTGATTCCACTTGGTAGCTTTGTCCTTGTAGTTTTGTACCACCCAAACGATGCCCTTTCATCATCTAACCACTTGGAAAAATTTAGTACTTCAAGATTAATGGTAGCTCCTCCGAAACCTCAAACAATTCCAATGCCCTTCTACCTCTCTATACTAAGGTACATGCTGGCTCAACCATTGGCAAGGCTTGCAATATGATGAGAAACTTTGATTTCCTCTACAAATGTGTATTGACATCACTTGTTCCAAAGAGTGGAGACAGAGCCATGATGAGGAACTACACTATTGACCTTATGTGAGGATGCAATACCCAGATGAGAAGATAGATGCCGATGGGCTTTGTGTACAACGAGATCCATCTTGCTTCCATTGAACAAGGCCGGAGTTTTTCCTACGCTCCATTCATTCAACTCCTCATTGATTCTAAAGTGTCAAATCCTCTCTACAAGGACATCCGCCATGGAAAATGGACTCATAGGCTTGATGATCGTGATAAGGAGAAGGTTCCTAACAGGGCATATATGAAGAAAGGCAATGATTCTTTGGTCAAGCAAGCTCATGGCTAAAGCTCAAAAGGACATCTTTGGCTTATGCTCCCACAACGCCGTTGAGATTGCAAATGTGAAGAAGGATGCCTTAAGTCAAAGGGGTACAACGATCACCTTCATGATCTTGGAGACCATGTGATTTATGACAAGCCCATGCTAGAGATTGGCAAGCTTCCTGAAAGAACATCTATACACTAAGTGGGTTTTGGTGATAATGACAAGCGATTAGGGTGCTAATGAATGCATTGAACATATGAAAAGTTCTAGTCCCATTGAGATGAAGCAAAGGTGCTTGGAGACCGTCCATAAAAAACGATAAAAGAGATGGCGCCTATTTGACTTCGAGCTTTGTTTTCGATATTTAATTGAGTCATGTAGGAACGTTGCCTCGTTAAGGTCATCTTCAATAGTTTGTTGGTTAATTTGTTGGTAAAAGTTTCATGTCATCAACCAACAACTCACCATACAACTATTCTAGTAGTGTATTTAGCTTGTCAAGGTGAGAGAATGCACAAGGATGCTCTCACATTCCATCTCCGAGCATATGCAAGGGTTATTGGTTCATATACATACAATCTTCCTCTCTCTCCTCATTTATTCTGTCACATCACAAAAAAAAATCTTACATGGAAAATTCTACAATCACCTACCTTTCAACTATTAGAGACTCCCTAAGAGGGGCCATACAAGTTATGAGTGAGATTAATGTGCCAAATACATCGACAACACAACGCCGTCGTCGGCAAGGTAGTCAATATTGCGATTCTATTGTATGACTATACGACCCAAACTAGCCCCATTAGTTCTACGCACAATCTACATTTCTACGACTCCGATAGTTAAGTATCTACGATCTGTGATCCTACCATCGGAGCTCCAATCCGATTCAAAGTCACTATTCAGACTACCTTGGCCTTCAGGGAACCAAACTGTAACCCTAACAGATCTAATTACAGAGCTGCAACGCAGATCTAGGATCTCCACCCCCTCCCGCCGTCGGAGCGACATGCGGAGTAGGGGACGCGTAGCCGGCAGGGAGTGCGTGTAGCTATGGCGACTGTGTAGCTAGGGTTTTTGTGATGGGGCAACTGGGTCATTGGTTAGAGCACTCTGATACAACGCGATGTTTACCTAAGTCAGAGCCGGACGTGCCACACGTCGTGGTTAATTCCAACAAGCATGGTGATGATATTTGCCCACAAGCTTAGAATAGTAAGTGGGATTGTAAATAAATTTGGAGCAGCTTATAAATATACAACCCGTTTGCTCGTGTGAAGATATGCATACACAAACGTACGTTTTGACCTCTTGGTCCAGGTTAAAGAAAAGAACATGTTGATCTTCATATATCATGGCAATTAAAAACATGCCTCATACATCAAGAATTCAACTACCAATACTATGCAAACCTAGACTTTTGCTCAGGTTTACATTTACCTCACAACTCCCAGGAGAAGATGAAAAAAAAGGAACGAAAATTAAAATTAGATCGATCCCTTTTATGGCAGCGTTTCTTCCATCCAAAGAAAAAAACTTGGAGAAAGAAACATAAAATAAAATGAAATAAAAATGAACCCGGCAGAGGCAGTTGTCGACTCGACGTCGGTGAAGGTGTCCAGGACCAGCTACACCGTGCATGGCGCTGGGACCTTGGTGGCGGCCGCCCTGACGAGGGAGAAGGTTGGCAGGGGCAGGCTGCTGGGCGGCGGTGCGAGCGCGTGCAACAGGTCCTCCACGAATCCCCGTGTCACCTCGCGCTCCAGGTCGTCCAGAGCCTCCGTGATCGCCGACGTTGCCGGCAGCGGCGCGGCCCTCTGCAGCGGCTTCCTCCGCTGCGCCCTCGGAGGCTCCTCTGCGGACCTCGGTGTCCTCGGCTTCTTGCTCTTGCCCTCCAGCATCTTCCTCGGCGCGGACACCGTCACCCCGGTCGCCGTGGTCTGTTTGACCTTGGTGACGGCGGCTGGACGAGGAGGCAGGGTCGACGACTGGTACGGGAACGTGGTGTGCTTGGCTGCAGTCGCCGGCGGGCGCGGTGGGAGACCGGGGTGGTTGAACGGCAGGGGAGGGAGAGAGCCACACGAGTACAAGTTATACGGCGGGTATAGAAACGGACCCGGAGGAGCCGATGAATAAGGGAAGAAACCGTAGGCGCTCGGAGGCAACGGCGGCGAGCTCATGGGGGCGACCCTCCGGCCGCCTCCGCCGGCAGACCTCCGGCGGAAGTTGTGGCCGCCTGCTGATCGGTGGACGAGAACATCATCCATATCCAATCTAGGAGAGAGCGTATGCACGGCCAAACAAGATTAGGCAAGAAGGAAATCCTGCTAAAACAACATGCAGAAGTTTTCCAGCAAGTTGATCATAAAAAGATTGATCGTGCAAGGATGTTCAACGGAGGAAACGAAGAAGATGATCAGGGGATCTAACAGAAAGAAAAGAAACCAAGATGTAAAATAGAGATAGACAGTCGGGGATCGACAAGGGAAACCGGCCGAGGCCACAGCCACTCCCTGGAGCAGAGAGACGTGCAGTCCGATCACCTCCGGGCGATGGCTCGGAGGCATCGCCGTGCCGCCTTTTATAGGGAGATGGACGGTTGACTTGCAAGATGCAACCTGCAAGTCGTTCCTCTTGATCTGTATCCGATATTGGTTAACGGCAAGTGCCATGCACATGTTATTCTTTAATCCACGGCCGATCTTTGGCTCTTTGCTTATTGCCTACCGCAAGCGTAGTGGCAAAGTGGGGTGTGTAAACTACGATAGATCCAAGCAACTTGCGTGATATTGTAGAATAAAGCCACCGACCAGTACGGCCTGGCTGCTTCCGACCAGACCGCCCGTCACGCCTGCCCATGTGGACAATAATGGGAAATCATGTAACGAATACTCGCTGACTCTGGGCCAGCGTTCTCGAATGGCCCCACATGGAAATGAGCTGGGTTGGCCAGCACCACACGATCGATGTGTTGCGTGGGTCGGGTTTCCAGCGGTGGCGGGAATCTGGCGGGCAAGGAGCATGTGCGGGTGAGCCGACCAAACCGCCAATTCCGTTTCCGCCGTCCGATGGGCATCGTGGCTACGCTGAGCTCCATCCGACCGTCCAGGGTACCACGCTCGCTCGTCTACCCTGAGCTCTATTTTTATTAATATTTTTTATTATTGAGAAGCTCCTCTCCATTCTTGCGTGTTGCAGTTTCATAGCCATGGAGCTGGATCACAGAAACTCACTTTTCTTCTTCAAAATAGTCTTTCGCCCTGCTTCATAGAAACACACTTTGCCTCCTGAGCACCAGCGTTCCTAGTGTCCCAACCTTTCACTTCACCTTAATCATCAACGCCTTGTACCATGTCGTGGTATTTTCCTGAAGCATTCAATATGCGGTTTTCCTGAAGCATTCAATATGCGGTGGCACAATTGTGCCGATGATCTGGATGGTGCACGTGAGTAGATTTATCTAGCTTAAAACCCTCAGATCAAGGTAACACGGTATTTTCCGCTTGTCTGTACTGATAGATCTAGCTAAGTAAACTACTCTACGTCTTATAGAAGAATCATTGTCTTATGCACCAATTTGATGATGCTCCCTGCATAGTGTATGGGGACTCCGGCTCATGGGCTCTACTCATATAACAATAGTCAAGCAACAAAATCAATGTATGGGATGTGTTATGCAACAACGAAAATATGCTACATGAGTGCACTGATAACCCACAAGTATAGGGGATCACAACAGCTTTCGAGGGTAGAGTATTCAACCCAAATTTATTGATTCGATATAAGGGGAGCCAAAGAATATTCTTGAGTATTAGCAGTTGAGTTGTCAATTCAACCACACCTGGATAACTTAGTATCTGCAGCAAAGTGTTTAGTAGCAAAAGTGGTATGATAATAAAGGTAACGCTGGCAAAAGTAAAGATAAATGTTTTTGGGTTTTTGTAGTAGTTGTAACAGTAGTAACGAAAAAGTAAATAAGCGAAGAACAATATGTGAAAAGCTCGTAGGCAATGGATTAGTGATGGATAATTATGCCGGATGCGATTCCTCATGCAATAGTTATAACATAGGATGATATAGAACTAGCTCCAACTCATCAATGTAATGTAGGCATGTATTCCGTAAATAGTCATACGTGCTTATGGAAAAGAACTTGCATGCCATCTTTTGTCCTACCCTCCCGTTGCAGCGGGGTCCTTACGGAAACTAAGGGATATTAAGGCCTCCTTTTAATAGAGAACCGGACCAAAGCATTAACACATAGTGAATACATGAACTCCTCAAACTACGGTCATCACCGAGAAGTATCCCGATTATTGTCACTTCGGGGTTGTCGGATCATAACACATAATAGGTGACTATAGACTTGCAAGATAGGATCAAGAACACACATATATTCATGAAAACATAATAGGTTCAGATCTAAAATCATGGCACTCGAGCCCTAGTGACAAGCATTAAGCATAGCAAAGTCATAGAAACATCAATCTCAGAACATAGTGGATACTAGGGATCAAACCCTAATAAAACTAACTTGATTACATGGTAAATCTTATCCAACCCATCACCGTCCAGCAAGCCTACGATGGAATTACTCACGCACGGCGGTGAGCATCATGAAATTGGTGATGGAGGATGGTTGGTGATGACGACGGCGACGAATACCCCTCTTCGGAACCCCGAACGGACTCCAGATCAGCCCTCCCGAGAGAGATTAGGGCTTGGCGGCGGCTCCGTGTCGTGAAACGCGATGAAACTTTCTCCTTGATTTTTTTCTCTCTGAGACGGTATATATGGAGTTGGAGTTGAGGTTAGAGGAGGTCCAGGAGGCCCACGAGATGGGAGGGCGCGCCCTAGGGGGGGCCCTGTCTCGTGGACAGCCCGTTGCCCCCCTGGCCTTGATTCTTTCACCAAAAATTCTTATTAATTATGAAAAGTGCCTTCGTGGATTTCCAGGACATTCCGAGAACTTTTCTTTTCTACACATAAAACAACATCATGGCAGTTCTGCTAAAAACATCGTCAGTCCGGGTTAGTTTCATTCAAATCATGCAAGTTAGAGTCCAAAACAAGGGCAAAAGTGTTTGGAAAAGTAGATACGTTGGAGACGTATCAACTCCCTCAAGCTTAAACCTTTGCTTGTCCTCAAGCAATTCAGTTGATAAACTGAAAGTGATAAAGAAAAACTTTTACAAACTCGGTTTGCTCTTGTTGTTGTAAACATGAAAAGCCAGCATTCAAGTTTCAGAAAATATCACGAACTAACCATACTAACAATAGCACATAGGTCTCACAATTACTCATATCAATAGCATAATCAGCTAGCGAGCCATAATAATAAAACTCGGATGACAACACTTTCTCAAAATAATCATAACATGATATAACAAAATGGTATCTCGCTAGCCCTTTCTGAGACCGCAAATCATAAATGCAGAGCACCTTTAAAGATCAAGGACTGACTAAACATTGTAATTCATGGTAAAAGAGATCCAGTCAAGTCATACCCAATATAAACCAATAATAATGAATGCAAATGACAGTGTGCTCTCCAGCGGGTGCTTTTTAATAAGAAGGATGATGACTCAACATAAAAGTAAATAGATAGGCCCTTCGCAGAGGGAAGCAGGGATTTGTAGAGGTGCCAGAGCTCGATTTTAAAATAGAGATTGAAACATGAGTTGCTCGAGCATACAAAACATAATTTCATTTGAAGGTTTGGAGTTTGACACATACAAATTTACTTGGAACGCAGGTAAATACCGCATATAGGTAGGTATAGTGGACTCATATGGAACAACTTTGGGGTTTAAGGAGTTTGGATGCACAAGCAGTATTCCCGCTTAATACAGGTGAAGGCTAGCAAAAGACTAGGAAGCAACCAACTGAGAGAGCGACAACAGACGTAAACATGCATTAAAATTAATTTACACTGAGTACAAGCATGAGTAGGATATAATCTACCATGAACATAAATATCATGAAGGCTATTTGATTTGATTCAATTACATGTGTGAACATGTGCCAAATCGAGTCACTTAATACATTCAAAGGAGGATACCATCCCATCATACCACATCATAATCATTCTAATAGCATGTTGGCACGCAAGGTAAACCATTATAACTCTTAGCTAATCAAGCATGGCACAAGCAACTATAATCTCTAAATGTCATTGCAAATATGTTTACTTCATAATAGCTGACCCAGGAACGATGAATCATCATATTTACAAAAACAAGAGAGGTCGAGTTCATACCAGCTTTTCTCATCCCAATAAGCCCATCATATATCGTCATTATTGTCTTTCACTTGCACGACTGAACGATGTGTATAATAATAAGAGTGTACGTGCATTGGACTAAGCTGGAATCTGCAAGCATTCAACTCAAGAGAGAAGACAAAATATATGGCCTCTAAATTAAATAAACAATCATGCATATAAGAGCCACTAAGCATTTTCAATATGGTCTTCTCGACCCCCAAAAGAAAGAAAAGAAAATAAAACTATTTACACGGGAAAGCTCCCAACAAGTAAGAAGAAGAACGAGAAATCTTTTTTGGGTTTTCATTTTAATTTCTACGACAGGCAAGGAAATTAAACTAACTATTTTTTTTGTTTTTTCTAAAGGTTTATCAAACACACAAGAAGAAAACTAGAAAAAGAAATTTAAACTAGCATGGATAATACAATGAAAGAGTATGAGCACCGACGACTAGTCTGTGAACATGAATGTAAAGTCGGTGAGAAATACGTACTCCCCCAAGCTTAGACTTTTGGCCTAAGTTGGTTTAATACCAGTGACCGCCTGGCTGATATCCATAAGTGAAACTGGGGTAGTACTGAGATGAAGAGGCGACCGCCTCCTGAGCAGCAGCGTGTTGGCGAGCTGCCTCCATTCCCCTCTCGTATTCAGTGGCTTCTTCCCTGGTGACAACATATCTTCCATTTGTCTGATAATCAAAAAGGTAGGGAGCAGGAAGAGTAACAGGACGACGTTGCGTCTGTTATAGGTTAGTCGATAATGGAGGAATTGTTCATTCCTCTCAAGAAAAAGATGATCAAACATAGCTTCTTTATCCAAATAAACAGGAGGTACAATCATATCCCTCTCTCGTGGAGCTATATTAAGAAAATTAGCCACACGGGTTGCATAAATTCCTCCAAAGAAATATCCCCTTCTACTATTATTATGCAGCCTACGTGCAACTATTGCCCCCAAGTTATAACCTCTATAACCTGACACAGCGCTCTTGAGGACGCAAAGATCAGGGGCACACATGTGACATACTTCGTCCTTACCGTTAATGCATCTACCAATAAAGAGAGCAAAGTAATGTATAGCAGGAAAATGAATGCTCCCTATGGTAGCTTGTGTTACGTCCCTAGATTCTCCCATAGTAATACTAGCAAGAAAATCTCTAACTTCAGATTTGGGAGGATCATTAATATTACCCCACTGCGGGAGTTTGCAAGCAGTTGTGAAATCCTCTAGATCCATGGTATAAGATGTATCATAAATATCAAACATAACACTAGGGGAATTATGCGAAGAAATATATTCGAACCTCTGCACAAAGGAATCAGTCAATTGATAATATTGGGGACACTTATCTTGTAAGAAGTCCTCAAGCTCAGCATTACACACATACGCGTCAAAATCCCCCTTGAAGCCTGCTTCGACCATAAAATCATCGGATGGCCACTCACAAGCCCGTACATTAGCGTCCCTCGGCAAATTAACATCTTGTTCTCGTATAGCAATCCTTGGCCCTTTCTTTGCCGAGGAGCCACCTTGGTACATTCTTCTAAGCATATTTCTTTTTCTAAAATTTTCTGAAATTTTAGTAACTTCAAAATAAAAGTGAATAAAACTAAACAAGATTGATAGCAACTACTCCTACAAGTGCCTAGAGCCTATATCATGCATTGGAATTGCTTGGGACCTCAAAAATTTAACATGCAAGCTCAAGAACATGGTCACGTATGCAGCAAAAATTTGCAATGAATAAAGCACTAGAACAAAAACTAATTGGACCAATGGAGGAGTCACATACCAAGCAACAATCTCCCAAAGCAGTTTTGTGAATGGAGCTTTGAGCTAAGAGATCGAAAATCGCAGCAAAACGAGCTAGAACTCGGGCTTGAGAGCTGGATGGGGATTTTTTTGGGTAGAAGATGAAGTGTGTGGGTGTTGGCATAAGTGGAGGGGGGCCACCAGGGGCCCACGAGACAGGGGGGCGCGCCCTACGGGGGGGGGGGGGGGGCGCCCTCCTCTCTCGTGGCCTGGTGCTTGGCCCTCCTGCTGTGTTTTCAGTGCCTAAAATCCTCAAATATTCCAGAAAAAATCATACTAAATTTGCAGGGCATTTGGAGCACTTTTATTTTCAGGCTATTTTTTAATGCACAGATAATTCAGAAAACAGACATATAATACTATTTTTGCTTTATTTATTCTAAATAACAGAAAGTAAAAAGAGGGTACAGAAGGTTGTGCCTTCTAGTTTCATCCATCTCGTGATCATCAAAATGAACCCACTAACAAGTTTGATCAAGTCTTGTTAACAAACTCATTCCGAATAACACGAAACCGGAGAAATTTTGAATAACTCTAAGTTACCTCAACGGGGATATGAAAATCCCCAACAATAAGAATATCATACTTTTTCTTGACAGTAGGGAGAGGAAATTCAAAACCTCCAAAAATGATAGTTGGAACTTTTTCAATAGAATTGATGCTATGAACTTGAGGTTGTTTCATCGAAAAGTGTACCGTATGCTCATTACCATTAACATGAAAAGTGACATTGCTTTTGTTGCAATCAATAACAGCCCCTGCAGTATTAAGAAAAGGTCTACTAAGGATAATAGACATACTATCATTATCAAGAATAACAAAGTCTGTTAAGATAGTGACATTTGCAACCACAACAGGCACATCCTCACAAATATTGACAGGTATAGCAGTTGATTTATCAGCCATCTGCAAAGATATTTCAGTAGGTGTCAACTTATTCAATTCAAGTCTACGATATAAAGAGAGAGGCATAACACTAACACCGGCTCCAAGATCACACAAAGCAGTTCTAACATAATTTCTTTTAATAGAGCATGGTATAATTGGTACACCCGGATCTCCAAGTTTCTTTGGTATTCCACCCTTAAAAGTGTAATTAGCAAGCATGGTGGAAATTTCAGCTTCCGGTATCTTTCTTTTATTTGTGATGATATCCTTCATATACTTAGCATAAGGATTTACTTTAAGCATATCAGTTAAGCGCATACGTAAGAAAATAGGTCTAATCATTTCAGCAAAGCGCTCAAAATCCTCATCATCCTTTGACTTGGATGGTTTAGAAGGAAAGGGCATGGGTTTCTGAACCCATGGTTCTCTTTCTTTACCATGCTTCCTAGCAACAAAATCTCTCTTATCATAATGTTGATTCTTTGATTGTGGGTTATCAAGATCAACAGCAGGTTCAATCTCTACATCATTGTCTTTACTAGGTTGAGCATTAACATGAACATTATCATTAACATTATCACTAGGTTCATGTTCATCACCTGATTGTGTTTCAGCATCAGAAATAGAAATATCATTGGGATTCTCAGGTGTGTCTACAGTAGGTTCACTAGAAGCATGCAAAGTTATATCGTTTTTCTTCTTCTTCTTCTTTTTAGAAGAACTAGGTGCCTCTAAATTATTTCTCTGAGAATCTTGCTCGATTCTCTTAGGGTGGCCTTCAGGATACAAAGGTTCCTGAGTCATTCTACCAGTTCTAGTAGCCACTCTAACAACAGTCATTTTTATTATTCAATTCATCAAGCAATTCATTTTGAGCTTTAAGTACTTGCTCAGCTTGAGTAGCAACCATAGAAGCATATTTGCTAACGCGGTGAAGTTCATCTTTAACTCTAGCCAGATTATCACCTGCGCATCCTATCTCGAAAGCATTATTCTTTAACTCTCTACCAACATAAGCATTAAAACTTTCTTGTCTAGCCATAAAGTCATCAAATTCATCTAAGCATGGGCTATGAAATTTAGTAGAGGGTATTTCAACTTTATCATATCTATAGAGAGAATTTACCTTTACTACCTATGCCGGGTTATCAAGACAATGTAGTTCTTCAGGCGGTATATTAAGACCATGTATTTCTTCAATAGGTGGTAAATTCTTAACATCTTCAGCTTTTAATACCTTTTTCTTTCATTGATTTCTTTGCCTCTTGCATATCTTCAGGTCTGAGAAATAAAACACCTCTCTTCTTCGGGGTGGGTTTAGGAATAGGCTCAGGAGTTGGCTCAATTGGTTCCGGAATTACTTCAGGAACTGGCTCAGGAAGAGTCCAATTATTTTCATTAGTCAACATATTATTCAATACTATTTCAGTTTCGTCGACTGTTCTTTCCCTAAAAACACAACCAGCACAACTATCCAAGTAGTCCTTGGAAGCATCGGTTAGTCCATTATAAAAGATATCAAGTATTTCATTTTTCTTAAGAGGATGATCAGGCAAAGCATTAAGTAACCGGAGAAGCCTCCCCCAAGCTTGTGGGAGACTCTCTTCTTTGATTTGAACAAAATTATATATTTCCCGCAAGGTAGCTTGTTTCTTATGAGCAGGGAAATATTTAGCAGAGAAGTAATAAATCATATCCTGGGGACTACGCACACAACCAGGAGCAAGAGAATTATACCAAGTCTTAGCATCACCCTTTAATGAGAACGGAAATATCTTAAGGATATATAAATAGCGAGACTTCTCATCATGAGTAAATAGTGTGGCTATATCATTCAACTTGGTAAAATGTGCCACAACAGTTTCAGATTCAAGGCCATAAAAAGGATCAGATTCAACTAAAGTAATAATATCAGGATCAACTGAGAATTCATAATCCTTATCAGTAACACAAATAGGTGAAGTAGCAAAAACAAGATCAGGTTTCATTCTAGCATTAAGAGACTGCTGCTTCCATTTAGCTAATAATTTCTTAAGATCATTTCTATCATTGCAAGCAAGAATTTCCATAGCAGCTGTTTCATGCATAACGTAACCTTTAGGAACAACAGGTAATACATAATCATTGGGGGGACCTTCATCATCACTATCATCAGTAATAGGATCTTCAGTAATTTCATTCCCCCTAAATCTAGCAAGTTGTTCATCTAGAAATTCACCTAATGGCAAAGTAGTATCACGCAAAGAAGTAGTTTCATCATGCATAGCAGAAGTGGCATCATCAATAACATGCGACATATCAGAATTCATAGCAGTAGCAGGTTTAGGTGTCGCAAGCCTACTAATAACGGAAGGAGAATCTAGTGCAGAGCTAGATGGCAGTTCCTTACCTCCCGTCGTAGTTGAGGGCAAAATAGTAGTTCGATCGTCTTTCAAGTTCTTCATAGAGTTCAACAGATATAAATCCCAAGTGACTCAGAGAATAGAGCTATGCTCCCTGGCAACGGCGCCAGAAATTAGTCTTGATAACCCACAAGTATAGGGGATCGCAACAGCTTTCGAGGGTAGAGTATTCAACCCAAATTTATTGATTCGACACAAGGTGAGCCAAAGAATATTCTTGAGTATTAGCAGTTGAGTTGTCAATTCAACCACACCTGGATAACTTAGTATCTGCAGCAAAGTGTTTAGTAGCAAAAGTAAAGATAAATGTTTTTGGGTTTTTGTAGTAGTTGTAACAGTAGCAACGGAAAAGTAAATAAGCGAAGAACAATATGTGAAAAGCTCGTAGGCAATGGATCAATGATGGATAATTATGCCGGATGCGATTCCTCATGCAATAGTTATAACATAGGGTGATATAGAACTAGCTCCAATTCATCAATGTAATGTAGGCATGTACTCCATAAATAGTCATATGTGCTTATGGAAAAGAACTTGCATGACATCTTTTGTCCTACCCTCCCATTGCAGCGGGGTCCTTACGGAAACTAAGGGATATTAAGGCCTCCTTTTAATAGAGAACCGAACCAAAGCATTAACACATAGTGAATACATGAACTCCTCAAACTACGGTCATCACCGAGAAGTATCCCGGTTATTGTCACTTCGGGGTTGTCGGATCATAACACATAATAGGTGACTATAGACTTGCAAGATAGGATCAAGAACACACATATATTCATGAAAACATAATAGGTTCAGATCTGAAATCATGGCACTCGGGCCCTAGCGACAAGCATTAAGCATAGCAAAGTCATAGCAACATCAATCTCAGAACATAGTGGATACTGGAGATCAAACCCTAACAAAACTAACTTGATTACATGGTAAATCTCATCCAACCCATCACCGTCCAGCAAGCCTACGATGGAATTACTCACGCACGGCGGTGAGCATCATGAAATTGGTGATGGAGGATGGTTGGTGATGATGACGGCGACGAATCCCCTCTCCGGAGCCCCGAACGAACTCCAGATCAGCCCTCCCGAGAGAGATTAGGGCTTGGTGGCGGCTCCGTGTCGTGAAACGCGATGAAACTTTCTCCTTGATTTTTTTCTCCCCGAGACGGTATATATGGAGTTGGAGTTGAGGTCGGAGGAGGTCCAGGGGGCCCATGAGATAGGAGGGCGCGCCCTAGGGGGGGTGCCCCCTTGTCTCGTGGACAGCCCGTGGGCCCCCTGGCCTTGATTCTTTTGCCAAAAATTCTTATTAATTCTGAAAAGTGCCTCCGTGGATTTCTAGGACATTCCGAGAACTTTTCTTTTCTACACATAAAACAACATCATGGCAGTTCTGCTGAAAACAGCGTCAGTCTGTGTTAGTTTCATTCAAATCATGCAAGTTAGAGTCCAAAGCAAGGGCAAAAGTGTTTGGAAAAGTAGATACATTGGAGACGTATCATGCACCCAAAAATACTATGAAGATGACAGGTAATGATCAATCTCACCGATCAGCAGAGTAGCGGAAGTGGTGTAGTCTGCCGGTGAAGCTTGATGGTATCACAACTAGGTTATACCTCCCAGCCATGAGAATTTCTTCGAGATGATCCATCGATCAAGAGTCGAAGTAGGCGACCCCTGTGAGGTATCCACACGTTCTGAAGTAGTAATCCAGCAGCACTCCGACGTCCATGAAGAAGAGCTTCGAGAAAACTAGAGATAGAGAAACCTAGTGACATTCACGTCTCATTAGGAGTCTAATTCCATTAGACCAATTAGACCGGGAGAGAACCCGTCTAACTAGAAGTCTAATCTTGTAGACCAATTAGATTGGCATTAGAGCATGGTATGTGAGAAAGATCCCCTTAAGATTTTCCTCTCCGCCTTCTTCCACGGGAGCGGCCGGGTGCCATACCGCCCCTACCTCCCAACCTTCTTCCGCGGCAGCAGCCTGACGGAGCCGCCGCCCCTCGCCTCCCCGCCTTCTTTTGCGACATCGGCCTAGGAGCGTCGCCGCCCTATCCCACCAGCCTTCTTCTGTGACATCGTCCCAGTAGCATCGCACCTTTTCTCCTCTCGGCCTTCTTCCCCGACAGTAGCCTGGGCGTGCGGTGGAGCATCACCTATGATGACTAATTCCAGCGGCGACACATCCTCTACTCCACATTCTTCCTCAGATCTGGACTCGCGCGGCCTCGACAAGGCACCAATGAGGCGAAGGAGAACTGTGCATAAGGCTCATTCATCTGGAGCTGCTTCTTGGATGCAGACTATGACAAGGTTTTATAGAAAACCTCCATCTCCATTCACCATGAGCAACATTCAAACTGTGCATGAACTCCTAAAGGGCAAGTGGACTGCATCGTCACATGAAACAGAGATGCAGACGAAAATGATAGGAACATCTGACAAACGCAAGAACATGCTGCAAAATGAAGTAGGCAGTCCACTTCCTCTTTAGGCTCTATTTAGTTATTCGAGTCAATTCAGTACAACTGCTTCAGTTCGGCTTGCAAGTAGATGCAGTCCGTTTGCTTTAATTCACCCTGGGTAAGTATACAGTGAGTCCGCTCGCTGCAGTCCGTTTGTCTGAGTTTGCCCTGGGTAAATATGCAGTGCGGCCGCTCGCTCAGTCTGTTTGTCTCAGTTCTTCTTGACTAATGATGCAGTGCGGTTGCTTAGGATCGAATTTACAATGGATGCATTCCGGATGCTTCAGTTCTCCTTGTGTAATGATGCAGTTTGCCTGCATCAGTTCACCCTTCGTAATGATGCACCTCGACCGCTTTAGTATGCTTTTTGGAAATATGCAGTTCATATGCTTCAGTTTGTTTCCTCAAACACAGTTCGGCCAATTTGAGTTCAATATTTTTAAATAAAAAAACCTCTTTCACGTTTTGTGCAGTAAATGACGTTCATCATACAAAAAATGCCGCGTATGTTTCACAACCCGAAGCCTCTGAACTGCATGATGAGCTACGATTTATAAAAGAGTAGATGGGTAACTCGTGATATACCTCAAGGATTCTACACTACAACAAGCAGGGTGGAATACTCTTTGGAAGATTTTCTTCAGGATGAAAGACGAAGTTGCTCAAAAAACATTGCACATGCATACATGAAGAAAAAACAAAACCATGGGGGAGTGTGCCCAGCAAGAAGATGATGATGGTGAAGACGAAGAAGAGCCAATAATAGTTCTGCAACCACAGTACAAGCACGTGTTCAATACATATGGACAGCAAATCAGAACAGATAACAATGCTAGCCAAAATGATGTGCCGCCACCACAAGTTCAAACCAATCCTATGCATCAACGCCACAACATTGCATTACCATCGCGTGAACCTATTGCACGAAACAAACCATCAATTCAAGACAACGACCGCCAAGGGTGCCTCGGTCAGAAGTCAATATAGGAGGAAGAAGTCGTCAACACTACTACTACCATGAGATCCTCAATTCCACAGCTCTGTTCTAACTCCACCATGCCAATAAACCACGTTGAGCTGCAAACGCCATTGGAAGAGCAACAATATACACATGCAAGTTTTTTGTCCTAAAAAAATTACATAAACAAATTCAAAAACTGATGAAAAAATTAAACTGGTCTACTACAATGCTATCTTGTAGAAAAAAACATGACACCAAACCTCATATCTATCAAAGGGATGCAGTTAAGATCATATGATTAAGCGAAGGGGTTTTACAACACGTATGTAGGACATGCAAGTTTTGGTAGATGCAAAGGGACGTGGTACAGGACAAACAACTACGTGGTATGCCCCAGACAAGGGAAGCACAAGGAGTCCATCACAGACTATGAGGAAATGTGATAAGACATAAAAAACGATTAACTGCCAGGCAAAAATTAGAGTGAAAGATAGAAAGAATGGGCACTTTGTGACAGAGGAAGTCGAGCTCAAACACAATCACAGGATGATAGAGAGCCCTGTGATAACCCACAAGTGTAGGGGATCGCAACAGTTTTCGATAAGTAAGAGTGTCGAACCCAATGAGGAGCTAAAGGTAGAACAAATATTCCCTCAAGTTCTATTGACCACCGATACAACTCTACGCACGCTTGACGTTCGCTTTACCTAGAACAAGTATGAAACTAGAAGTACTTTGTAGGTGTTGTTGGATAGGTTTGCAAGATAATAAGAGCATGTAAACATAAACTAGGGGCTGTTTAGATAAAGATGCAATAAAGTAAGTATTAGTAGAGAACTTTTTGTTATGAGAAAGTTATTTGTCCAAGGCACTCGATAACTAGACCGGTAATCACTATTGCAATTCTATTTGAGGGAGAGGAATAAGCTAACATACTTTCTCTACTTGGATCATATGCACTTATGATTGGAACTCTAGCAAGCGTCCGCAACTACTAAAGATTCATTAAGGTAAAACCCAACCATAGCATTAAAGCATCAAGTCCCCTTTATCCCATACGCAAACAACCTACTTACTTGGGTCTGTGCTTCCGTTCACTCACGCCACCCACCATAAGCAAATCATAAACATATTGCAAACCCTACAACAGGGATCCCTCATGCTTGCGCGACACGGAGAGCACCATAGGACAGTACCAATAATAAAACATGCAACTCAAACCAATCACGATCATCAATTAACCCATAGGACAAAACGGATCTACTCAAACATCATAAGATAGCCGTACATAATTGGGAAATAATATATAGCGTTAAGCACCATGTTTAAGTAGAGATTACAGCAGGTAAGAGAGAGGTTACACCGCTGCATAGAGGGGGGGGGGAGAGTTGGTGATGAAGGCGGTGAAGTTGTTGGTGAGGATTGCGGTGATGATGATGGCCCCCGGCAGCGTTCCGGCGCCACCGGAAGCAAGGTGGAGAGGGCCCCCTTCTTCTTCTTCTTCCTTGACCTCCTCCCTAGATGGGAGAAGGGTTTCCCCTCTAGTCCTTGGCTCCCATGGCGTGGGAGGGGCGAGAGCTGTCGGTGTTCTAGGAACGGGGGTCCCCAGACTTGCCTACCCGCGGCCTGCGGTGTGGCTCAAGTGGGGGCCCAGTGCAGCCCAGCTTCATCAGCTCAAGCTCAAGACCCTCGCGAGGGGCCAAGCCTCGCGGGGCGGACGACAGGAAGCTTCCTCAGGAGCAGCCTTGTCAGGCAGGCTCGTGAGGAGGCGGAGATATCAAGGCAAGGGCACCTCGCGAGGAGCCTGTGACGCAAGCCATGACGACCGAGACCAGGCGGGCGCCGGCCTGCGCAGTGTCCTTGTTTCCCCTTCGGTGCAAAGGGGGCAAGCGTAGGCCAAGGCATCAGGCAAAGGTTACCGTTTCGGTGCAACAAGACCAAGACCAGCAGAACGGCAGGATGGAGGTCATCATGGAGCCCATGACGGCGTCACCACCAGAGCCTTTGGCAGCCGAAGACCAAGTTTAGTCAGGATAAGTGTACTAGATGTTCCCCTTCAAAATGGCCAATTGTTGGCGCCCTTCCCGCTCATTATTTGGGAAGAGGCCCAGGGCCTCCCTCGATAAATAGGACTAGCCACCACAGAGCAGAGGCATCGAGAAAACAGATCGATCAGAGAGAGAGAGAAGCGACTGAACTCACCCAAGCAGTTCATCGCACCAGCTCAAGAACAGCCCTCGCGAGGCAGTCCTCCCTTTGTACTGTTCATCACCAGCCCCTGAGGCAATCCACCACACCACACACTGGAGTAGGGTATTACACCACAATGGTGGCCCGAACCAGTATAAATCTCGTGTCCCTCGTGTGTTCTTCTTTCTAGCCTAGATGCTTTGCGAGACTTCAAGACGTGAGCTGGTAGGGGAAAGATCTTCGTGCGCACCCCAGAGTTCGAAACTCAAGGGTCTGCCGGAACCCAAAATCTGACATTTGGTGCGCCAGGTAGGGGTGCGCCGGAATCTTTCTTCCGCTGGTCACGTGTGATCTTCCGTCGTGTCCATGGCTGACGCTCGCCGAGCCCGCGCAGAGCGTCAGGCTGCTCTCGCCACCCTCGTCGCCCAGACGGCGCCTGTCGGCGGTCGCCCCTGTCGTTCCCCATCGCCTGCCGCCAACGCCGCCACCGGCCCGACGGGGAACGAGCAGCAGGCGTTGTCCCTGCATCCTTCAGTGCGGCGGGAAGGCCGCACCGCCACCCCGTCGCTGACTCCAGCCGGTTCGTTGTCCCACGCCCGTCGTGCCCCCACGGACGCGCACGCTGCGCTGCTCCTGGCGCGTGAGCTCCTGCACTACCGTCTCGTCGACGGCCTCTACGAGGACTGGCTCGCCCGCATCACCGAGCTCGTCAGCACTGCAGGGGGCTCCCCTGCACCGTCCCTCTCGCTGCCTCGCCCTCCGTCCTGTGCAGGGGGCGTGGATCAAGAGGTGCCTCCTCCACCTCCTCCCCAAGAAGGCACCCTGGCTCCAAGGCGCGCGGCCCTAGGACGAGACCCACCGCGTCCGGCGCCTGCGCGACAAGAAAAGAGTTGCCAAGAAATCCCTCATCCCCAAGAAGGTGCTCGCGTGCTCCCAGCACCGGTGCGCCATGACCGCATCCCTGCGTCGCCACATCAAGACCCCGCGCTGCTCCAGGAAGTGGTGCGTGGGAATCCCCAGGAGCAAGCCCCGCACCAGCAAAGGGCTCCGGTGGCCACCGCAGGCTGCCGCGCCTTCACTGCCGAGCTGCGTAGAGTCGCATGGCCCGACAAGTTCAAGCCAGACCTGCCTCCTCGCTACGACGACACTACAGACCCCGCGGAGTTCCTCCAGCTCTACGAGCTGGGCATCGAAGCCGCCAACGGGGACGAAAAGGTCATGGCGAATTGGTTCCCCATGGCGCTCAAAGACGGTGCCCGCACCTGGCTCCTGGCACGATCTCCTCCTGGGATGAGATGCGCACGCGCTTCATCGCCAACTTCCAAGGCACTCGCGATCGTCCCTCGGCCATGAGTGACCTGCGCCGCATCAAGCAACAGCCAGGAGAGACCCTGCAGAAGTACATCCATCGCTTCAACAACGCCCGCCTCAAGATCCCCAGGGTGACTGAGGAAGCCATCATCTCAGCCTTCTCCGATGGCGTGCGTGACATCAAGATGAAAGAGGAGCTAGCAATCCATGAAGACCTGTGCACATCCCTGGAGCTGTTCAACTTGGCGACCAAGTGCGTCAGTGCTGAGGAAGGGCGCCTCTCCCTCCTCGAGTTGCCGGCTGCCGATCCAGAAGAGAAGAAGCCCAAGGTCAAGGACGTGAAGCGTAAGGGAGCTGCTGT
This sequence comes from Triticum timopheevii, assembly GCA_963921465.1. Taxonomy (NCBI): domain Eukaryota; kingdom Viridiplantae; phylum Streptophyta; class Magnoliopsida; order Poales; family Poaceae; genus Triticum; species Triticum timopheevii. The sequence goes on from OY997272.1 coordinate 503,852,141, forward strand.
GCTCGCAGCAGAGCCAGACACCAAGCGAGGCAGGGATTAGCCTGAGTCATCCAAGGGTAGCCGGTACTGCGTGTACCACGACCTCCACACCCACAACAGCAACGAAAGCCAAGAGCTCAGGGCTGTGAGAGATGGGCGTATCGTTCGACGCCCCGAGCGCAACGACCGGGGCTATGGCCGAGGAGGAGGAAGAGGTGGAGGACGTCGGGAGGACCGTGGCCCTCGCCAAGGGTGACGCGACCGACCTCGCGAGGACCGCTGGCAGGACCAGCCTCACGAGGGAGGTTGGAGGGATCAGCCTCGTGAGGACGACCCTCAAGGCAACACAAGCCTCCCTCCTCTGCCACCACCGCCAAGGAGAATGAAGACCATCATCAGGACGAAGAGGCTGGGGGCTTCCAGGAGCCGCGCACAATCGCTTGCATCCTGGGCGGCGCTCAGGCCCCAGCCTCTTAGCGCATCTTCAAGCAGTTTGCTCGCGAGGTGAATGCAGTCCTCCCCAAGCTTGAGGCCACGCTCCCTCTCAGGTGGTCTGCGTGCGCTATCATGTTCAGCTCAGCGGATTAGCTCAAGTGCGCAGCAATGGCCGGAGTCCTCCCGATGCTTTGCCCCCAGTCATCAGCAATGTGCAAGTCACCAGGACCCTCATTGATGGCGGAGCAGGACTCAACTCCTGTCCGTCGAGACGTTCAACAATCTCCAAGTGCCATATGATCAGCTTCAGCCAACCAAGCCTTTCTCAGGAGTCACTGATGGTTCCACTGTTCCGATAGGGCAAGTTCGCCTTCCTGCCACCTTTGCGCAGCACAACAACTACCGCACCGAGCTCATTGACTTCGATGTCGCCCACATTCGCCTGCCATACAATGCCATCCTCGGGTACCCAGCCCTGGCCAAGTTCATGGCAGTGACTCATCACGGCTACAATGTCCTCAAGATGCCAGGAAGCGGTGGAGTCATCACAGTGCCCTGTGAGGAAAGGGATGCAGTGTGTTCTCTTGAGCGTGCCTTCCAAGCCGCGACAATCGAAGACCCAGATCACAGGAGCGGAAGACTTCCCGAGGCGGTCCCTAAGAAGAAGAAGGCTTCACCTGGCCCAAACCCTCATGAGGCAGGCACCTCCAGAAGCGTTGCGTCAGGATCCGCGCCCGTTCAAGGGGTGCCACCCTCTGTCACATAGGAAGGCGCGCCCGGCGCCCTCCTCGGGCAGGGCTCGGGGGCTCCTCCTTGGAGAGCCACCGACTTTGCCAAGGTCACGAGGGAGGCGCTCGGGCACCACTTGGAGGTGTGCTTCAAAGCATGTTCCCTCAGGAAGGTATGAGGCAAGGAGGGCCAAACCCTCAGGAGTTCATCACAAGAAACACTCAGGAGCTGCAGGAGTCAAGAGTCATGCGCGACAGCCGCCGCCTACCTGCCGCAGCCCCCCATCCAGGCAAGGATGGCGGGCTGCGCGTCTGCATCAACGTACCAGGTCTGAACCGAGCCGCGTCTCAGGAGCGCCTCTGGCCTTCACGCGTGGGGCGTTGCGAGGTTCCACCTCATAGCTATGTTCGCATGCCCTTCGGCCTACCAAACGCGGTCGCCGCTCATCAGCACCTGCTGAGGAGCATCCTGGAGGCTCAGGAGGTCAGGCATCATGCGGTCCTGGCGGAGATGGAGATGGCCCTCGAAGATCCACCTATGCCCCCGGAGCCTCACGAGGCTCCAGGTCCCGGGAGCTCGTGAGGGTCGGCCTCCTCACCACGCGTCGTCCGCTACTTCAGCATCCTTTCATCTCCAACAGTATCAGGTGACATCTTTCAAAGTTCCATTTTCAGCTAGGAGCGCCTGCAGGGTTGCATCATTCCCAGGTCGCGTGGGTCCGTCCCTGCGGCATGTATCTGTTTTGCTTATGTTCTTTACCTACCTTGTTGGGGGCGCCCCTCGGGCTGCATTATCCCCAAGCTGCTCGGGCCTGACCCAGTGGCGTTTGCTTTTTCTGCATCTATCTAAATGGAGTTGCTCCTTCGTGCTTAACATGCTTGACCTAACCGCCTGCTCGATTGACACCTACCTTTGGAGCCGCTCGCTCTGGCACGTCACTTGCATACGGGTCCGTCCCTGCAACGCCGATAAATCTAAGTCGTCGAACTCTGGCCGCGGCAGCCCCGCAAGGCGCCACCTCACCAGGCCCTCAGTGCCCCAATCACTCCCTCGGAGCGACCAATGGGTGGCTGGCAACCGTAACAACAGACCTTGTTTCCCCTCGTGATTGGTATGCAGTACCCGCTCGGGAAGCAACGCTGGGGACATTGCGAGCTTTCTCTCCTTCCCTCCGGCACGATCCACTTGCATGTTAAGAGGGGGGTGCCTGAGCATCGCGACTCATGGTCTCTTACTGGCTCTCTAGCCCTCACCCCCTGGCCTTGACCCACGGCATCGCGACCCGTCATACCAGCGGTGGCTGAGCTCGCTCGAGGGTTAGGACCTGAGGATGTAGAGCATTAAGTAAAGTGCAGGGGAGAGGGAAGAAGCTCATGAGGACCTAACCCAGCAACACCTCAGCTGCCGCCGTGCAGGCCCAGCACCTCGACGAAAACTACGCCAAACCTATGAGATAAGTAACGCGAAAACTGATTTGACTCAACGCTAAACCCTCGCCTAGTGCATCTCTGTCACGACAACATTGCCTACCTTTCTTGCCCAGCGGAGGCTGCTTGAGCGCTAAAGGGGACCCCCTAAGCATCGCGACTCAGGGGCTCTTACTGGACCTCGGGCCGCTCACCTCCTGGCCTTGACCACGGCATCGCGACCTCGGATGCCAGCGATGTCTAAAGCTTGCCTGGGGACCGGGACCTGTCGGCGTAGAGTACCAAGCCCTCGTGAGGAAAGAAAGGGGGAGCCGAGCCAGGACAGGACACGCATCTCGCACCGATTCATGATAAGGATATAATATTCACAAAAGACATGGCCAGCGCCTTACATACCCCCGCGGGGTGATACTTCGATTCCTCGCAGGGAACAAAAGGTGCTAATCCTAAGGAACGCTAACTACGCGCTCCTCCACAGGAGACGCCATCATCAACAGTGGGCCATCAGGCACCAGCGCCAACCCCATCCAGATCAGCAGCGCCGGCGGCCTGAAGCACCCGCCCTGCTCCGAGCGCGATGCGAGCTCGAGGGCTCGTAGCTGTCATCGCTCATCTTCGGAGTCGCGTGAAGCTCATCGGAGTCGCTGGACCCTCCGGCACCTCCGCTGCCGCCTGAGGAGCTGCTGGGGAAGCGGTTGGCGGGCCTGGTCCTCACCACGATGATGCCCCGGCCGCCTTTCTTGGGGCAGCATTCCAGCCGGCGTCCTCCCGAATCGAAGACCTTGAAGAACATCAAGGAGGCGCCATCGTATTCGAGGTGGATTATGAGGACGCCCCCTGTCCGGCAGACCCGGGAGATCTCGCCCCAGCCACGGGTCATGAAGACCTTGCCCGGAGCAACAACCTCGACCTCCGCTCCGGTCGCAGGGGTACTGCAGTCGGCGTGCTGCAGCCAGAGCTCAAGAGGCCCCCTCGGCGGGATCTTGAAGGCGAAGGAGGGAGGAAGGCGAATCCAAGATCAAGGAGGCATGGCGGCGTGGAGCACAAGCTCGCGAGAGGAGCCCTCGGCATGGACTCCAAGAGGAACGACGCGCACCGCCGTAACCCGCCGGCGTCGACGGCGGCACCGTCGGTGTCGCTCGGCGCCTTCTTCTCCAGGGCCCTCGATGCAGGCGTACAAGGGCAGCGGGAACCCAGGCGGCGGCCGCTCGTACCAGGGCCTTGATGCCTCCTGCCGAGCACCCTCATCTCGGCGGCAGAGGAATAGCCGCTTCTTCGGCGGAAGTGGGTCGGGACCCTCTCGGGGGGCCTTTCCCTTCTCTTCTGCAGAAAACCGGCGGATTGGTGCCATTGGCGTAATGTGGAGCAAGGGCGAGGAAGAAGAAAAGGAGTAGCGGGAAGGAATGGACTGGAAGGGCTCGCGCTGTTCCGTACATATCGCCGAAGGAGGCCAACCGTCGGCCACCATGATCGCAGGTAATCATGACCCATTTTTGCATGTAGGGACTTGTCAAGTCGTGCGGTTGCCGAGGCGTCGTGGGAAAGCGGAGACGCCCATGTCCAATCAATCGCCACGCGGCGCCCAAGGCCGCAAGCTATTGGGGCCCGCGGTGCTTCGCACTTGCCCCTTTGCTTCTCTGCTAAGACAAGTCCGGGCGCGCCTTGGGCCCGGGGCTACTGTCGGCGTTCTGGGAACGGGGGTCCCCAGAATTGCCTGCCTGCGGCCTGCGGCATGGCTCAAGTGGGGGCCCAGTGTAGCCCAGCTTCATCAGCTCAAGCTTAAGACCCTCACGAGGGGCCAAGCCTCGCGGGGCGGACAACAGGAAGCTTCCTCAGGAGCAGCCTTGTCAGGCAGGCTCGTGAGGAGGCGGAGAGATCAAGGCAAGGGCACCTCGCAAGGAGCCTGTGACGCAAGCCATGACAACCGAGACTAGGCGAGCGCCGGCCTGCGCAGTGTCCTTGTTTCCCCTTCGGTGCAAAGGGGGAAAGCGCATGCCAAGGCATCAGGCAAAGGTTACCGTTTCGGTGCAACAAGACCAAGACCAGCAGAACGGCAGGATGGATGTCATCGTGGAGCCCAGGACGGCGTCACCACCAGAGCCTTTGGCAGCCAAAGACCAACTTTAGTCAGGATAAGTGTACTAGATGTTCCCCTTCAAAATGGCCAATTGTTGGTGCCCTTCCCGCTCATTATTTGGGAAGAGGCCCAGGGCCTCCCACTATAAATAGGACTAGCCACCACAGAGCAGAGGCATCGAGAAAACAGATCGATCAGAGAGATAGAGAAGCGACTGAACTCACCCAAGCAGTTCATCGCACCAGCTCAAGAACAGCCCTCGCGAGGCAGTTCTCCCTTTGTACTATTCATCACCAGCCCCTGAGGCAATCCACCACACCACACACTGGAGTAGGGTATTACACCACAATGGTGGCCTGAACCAGTATAAATCTCGTGTCCCTCGTGTGTTCTTCTTTCTAGCCTAGATCCTTTGCGAGACTTCGAGACGTGAGCTGGTAGGGGAAAGATCTTCGTGCGCACCCCAGAGTTCGAACCTCAAGGGTCTGCCGGAACCCGAAATCCGACAAGAGCCCCTCCGAGATTAGATCTGTCTCTCTGTTTCCGCGTTCTTAGATTCTACCCCTTCACCGCTTCTTTAATATCCGGAGATCCGTAACTCCGATTGGGGTGAATCTTTCGCCCAGATTTTTCTCGTAAAATTAGCTTTCTTGCGGAAAAAGAAGAGCGTCAACCGCCTTACGGGGGGCCCAGGAGAGTCTAGGGCGAGCCTGCCTCCCTGGGGCGCGCCCCCTATCTCCTGCCCCCCTCGGGCACCGTCTCGCGTTGATTTTACTTCCCAAAAATCATAAATATTCCAAAATAATTCTCCGTCCGTTTTTATCCCGTTTGGACTCCGTTTGATATGGGGTTTCTGTGAAACATAAAACATGCAACAGACAGGAACTGGCACTGGGCACTAGATCAATATGTTAGTCCCAAAAATAGTATAAAAAGTTGCCAAAAGTATATGAAAGTTGAAGAATATTAGCATGGAACAATCAAAAATTATAGATACGACGGAGACGTATCAGCATCCCCAAGCTTGATTCCTGCTCATCCTCGAGTAGTAAATGATAAAAAGATAATTTTTGATGTGGAATGCTACCTAGCATAATCTTGATCATATATCTAATCATGGCATGAATATTAAGACACGAGTGATTCAAAGCAATAGTCTATCATTTTTACATAAAAAACAATAATACTTCGAGCATACCAATAAAGCAATCATGTCTTTTAAAAACAACATGGCCAAAGAAAGTTATCCCTACAAAATCATATAGTCTGGCTGTTGCTCTATCTTCATCACACAAAGTATTTAATCATGCACAACCCCGATGACAAGCCAAGCAATTATTTCATACTTTAATAATCTCAAACTTTTTCAACTTTCATGCAATACATGAGCGTGAGCCATGGACATAGCACTATAGGTGGAATAGAATATGATGGTGGGGGTTATGTGGAGAAGACAAAAAAGGAGAAAGTCTCACATAGACTAGGCGTATCAATAGGCTATGGAGATGCCCATCAATAGATATGAATGTGAGTGAGTAGGGATTGCCATGCAACAGATGCACTAGAGCTATAAGTGTATGAAAGCTCAAACTGAAAACTAAGTGGGTGTGCATCCAACTTGCTTGCTCATGAAGACCTTGGGCATTTGAGGAAGCCCATCATCGGAATATACAAGCCAAGTTCTATAATAAAAATTCCCACTAGTATATGAAAGTGAAAGCATAGGAGACTCTCTCTATGTAGAACATTGTGCTACTCTGAAGCACAAGTGTGGTAAAAGGATAGTAACATTGCCCCTTCTCTCTTTTTCTCTCTCTCTCTTTTTTCTTTGTTTTTTATTATTTTTTTATATTTTTTGGTGGGCTTCTTTGGCCTCTTTTTTTTATTTGGGCTTCTTTGGCCTCTTTTATTTTTCATAAAGTCCAGAGTCTCATCCCGACTTGTGGGGGAAAGTCTCCATCATCCTTTCCTCACTAGGGCAATGCTCTAATAATGATGATCATCACACTTTTATTTACTTACAACTCAATATCTAGAACAAAGATATGACTCTATATGAATGCTTCCGGCGGTGTACTGGGATGTGCAATGATCTAGCGTAGCAATGACATCAAAAAATGGACAAGCCATGAAAACATCATGCTAGCTATCTTACGATCATGCAAAGCAATATGACAATGAATGCTCAAGTCATGTATATGATGATGATGGAAGTTGCATGGCAATATATCTCGGAATGGCTATGGAAATGCCATGATAGGTAGGTATGGTGGCTGTTTTGAGGAAGGTATATGGTGGGAGTATGGTACCGGCGAAAGTTGCGCGGCACAAGAGAGGCTAGCAATGGTGGAAGGGTGAGAGTGCGTATAATCCATGGACTCAACATTAGTCGTAAAGAACTCATATACTTATTGCAAAAATCTACAATCCATTGAAAACAAAGTACTACGCGCATTCACCTAGGTGGATAGATTGGTAGGAAAATACCATCGCTCGTCCCCGACCACCACTCATATGGAAGACAATCAATAAATACAATTGTGCTCCAACTTCATCACAAAGCGGTTCACCATACGTGCATGCTTCGGGAATCACAAACCTCAACACAAGTATTTCTACTAATCCACAATCACCCACTATCATAACTCTAATATCACCACCTTTATATCGCAAAACTATTGCAAGGAATCAAACATATCATATTCAGCGATCTACAAGTTTATGTAGGATTTTATGACTAACCATGTGAATGACCAATTCCTGTCATCTCTCTAAATAGATATAAGTGAAACAAGAGAGTTTAATTCTTTCTACAAAAGATATGCCCATGCTCTAACAAATATAAGTGAAGCAAAAGAGCATTCTACAAATGGCGATTGTCTATATGAAGAGAAACAGACAATCCAAACTTCAAATGATATAAGCGAAGCACATGAAGCATTCTATAAAGCCATACTCTAAAGATTTAAGTGAGGTGCAATGAGAATTCTGTAAATCTACCAAGGACTATCTCATGCCAGCATGGTGCATAAAATAAAAATGAAAACTAAATGCAAAAGACGCTCCAAGACTTGCACATATCACATGAACAAAACGAATACGAAAATATACCGATACTTGTTGAAGAAAGAGGGGATGCCTTCCAGGGCATCCCCAAGCTTAGACGCTTGAGTCTCCTTGAATATTTACTTGGGGTGCCTCGGGCATCCCCAAGCTTGAGCTCTTGCCTCTCTTCCTTTTCCTCATATCGAGACCTCCTCGTTTAGACACTTCATCCACACAAAACTTCAACAGAAAACTCGGTAAGATCCGTTAGTATAATAAAGCAAATCACCACTCTAAGTACTGTTGAAAACCAATTCATATTTTGTTTTTGCATTTTTTATACTGTAATATAACTTTTCCATGGCTTAATCCACTAATATAAATTGATAGATTCATCAAAACAAGCAAACTATGCATCAAAAACAGAATCTGTCAAAAACAGAACAGTCTGTAGAAATCTGAACATCCACCACACTTCTGGTACCCCAAAAATTCTACCAAAATTAGTAAAACTAAACAAGTTGTATAGAAAGACAGTGCAAAAGAAATCAGAACCAACTGGCATTCCAGTTAAAAATGTAAAATCGCACACTACAGCCAAAGTTTCTGTCCCGCACCATACAAACCAACAAGCATTGTAAACATCCTAAAGGCAAACCTTGGCATATTATTTTTATAATACAATGGAATTATACAGGGGGATAATTATTTTTGTTGAAAAGTTTCTGTAATCAAGATTCACAAAGTGTCCGTGAGCATGAACGAAGTTCAAGGCTAGCTCCCACTTCAACAATGCTTGTCTTTCTCACTTTCACTTTCCTTTTTGAATTTTTTTTAGGTTACCCTCTTTATTTTTGTGTTTTTAAACTATATAAAAGCACTCAATAGAAATAAATGACTCTCTAAAACTTCCGGGTTGTCTCCCTGGCAGCGCTTTCTTTAAAGCCATTAAGCTAGGCATAAAGTGCTCAAGTAATGAATCCACCCGGATCCCAAGGTATATCAAAGCCAATTTTAATTAACAATGATTTATAATTTAGTATTGAGCACAAAGTAACATATATCATGCAACAACGAAGTCTAACTCTCTTCCTATGCATCGGCATGTCATAAAAGAACAATTCATGTACACATAGTAAAGGCCAATGCATAGTATAAGTAGTTTCTTGCAATTTCATCGTATTGGAAACATAAAGAGGCGGAGATGTAGTTCCCCTCTCATAATAATTGCAAGTAGGAGCAGCAAGCACATGCATATTATATTCATCAAAATCATCATGTGCAATGGTAAAAGGCAACCCATCAATATAATCCTTAATAAGCACAAACTTCTCCGATATAGTGTAGTTTGGAGAATTCAAAAAGATAATAGGACTATCATGCGTGGGTGCAATAGAAACAATTTCATGTTTAACATAAGGAACTATAGCAAGTTCATCTCCATAAGCATAATTCACATTGGCATCTTGGCCACAAGCATAGCAAGCATCATCAAAAAGGGATATTTCAAACAAATTCAAGGGATCATAGCAATCATCCTTCGGTAAGCACGAAGGGGAATTAAATAATGTATGAGTTGTAGGGTTACTCTCATTAGAAGGTGGGCACGGGTAGCTAATCCACTCTTCCTCCTTTTGTTCTTCGCTCTCCTCATCATCTTTTTCATCCAATGAGCTCACTATTTCATCAATTTTTTCTTCCATAGCTTCCTGCAAAATATTATTCTCTTCTTGGACAGCGGAGAAGTCCTCAATATATGGTTTAACATAGGCATTAGAAGCATAATTATCATAACAATATTGAAATATGGCAAAATTTTCAGATTTGTAAAGAGTAGCATCATACTTTTCAATCAAAGAGGCAATCTCATAAGAACCTTTAAAGGCAACAAATTCTTCAACTTGTTGAACATCATAGTAATTGTAAACACCCTTAGAATACGAAGATACGATTCCATTATCACTAAACAAGCATTGATAGGGTAGGTGTTTCTTAGGGTCTTCAGAACAACAAGTAAACTCATATATTTCACATAAATTCCAAGCATAGCATTGCAAACGTTGAATTTGATCCCATAATAGTTTCACATTTTCAGATATACAGTGTCGCACAAAACAAGCATGCTCATCTAAAGATTTGCCCTCAACTAAACTAGTAGCTGTTTCAGCACGAGCACAAAGGGATCGAAGATGATCCAAGTAAAAAGCTTCAGGAGTGTGATAGATTTTGAGTGGTTCTTCAACCAATGGTTCAGTAGGTACAACTAATTTTTTTGGTATTTTGCGTTTCCTACCCATAGCTAAAGATAGAAAGCAACTAAGAACAACAAATAAAAATTACTTAGTGATAAAGCAAACAAGCACACACGAGAATATTCACCCCACGCTATGACTCCCTGGCAACGGCGCCAGAAAAAGGTCTTGATAACCCACAAGTGTAGGGGATTGCAGTAGTTTTCGATAAGTAAGAGTGTCGAACCCAACGAGGAGCTAAAGGTAGAACAAATATTCCCTCAAGTTCTATTGACCACCGATACAACTCTACGCACGCTTGACGTTCGCTTTACCTAGAACAAGTATGAAACTAGAAGTACTTTGTAGGTGTTGTTGGATAGGTTTGCAAGATAATAAAGAGCACGTAAACATAAACTAGGGACTGTTTAGATAAAGATGCAATAAAGTAAGTATTAGTAGAGAGCTTTTTGTTACGAGAAAGTTATTTGTCCAAGGCAATCGATAACTAGACCGGTAATCACTATTGCAATTCTATTTGAGGGAGAGGCATAAGCTAACATACTTTCTCTACTTGGATCATATGCACTTATGATTGGAACTCTAGCAAGCGTCCGTAACTACTAAAGATTCATTAAGGTAAAACCCAACCATAGCATTAAAGCATCAAGTCCCCTTTATCCCATACGCAAACAACCTACTTACCCAGATCTGTGCTTCTGTTCACTCATGCCACCCACCATAAGCAAATCATAAACATATTGCAAACCCTACAGCAGGGATCCCTCATGCTTGCGCGACACAGAGAGCACCATAGGACAGTACCAATAATAAAACATGCAACTCAAACCAATCACGATCATCAATTAACCCATAGGACAAAACGGATCTACTCAAACATCATAAGATAGCCATACATCATTGGGAAATAATATAGCGCTGAGCACCATGTTTAAGTAGAGATTACAGCGGGTAAGAGAGAGGTTACACCGCTGCATAGAGGGGAGGGGGGAGAGTTGGTGATGAAGGTGGTGAAGTTGTTGGTGAGGATTGCGGTGATGATGATGGCCCCCGGCAGCGTTCCGGCGCCATCGGAAGCAAGGGGGAGAGGGCCCCCTTCCTCTTCTTCTTCTTCCTTGACCTCCTCCCTAGATGGGAGAAGGGTTTCCCCTCTGGTTCTTGGCTCCCATGGCGTGGGAGGGGCGAGAGCCCCTCCGAGATTGGATCTATCTCTCTGTTTCTGCGTTCTCAGATTCTACCCCTTCACCGTTTCTTTAATATCCGGAGATCCGTAACTCCGATTGGGGTGAATCTTTGGCCCATATTTTTGTCGTAAAATTAGCTTTCTTGCGGCAAAAGAAGAGCATCAACCGCCTTACGGGGGGCCTAGGAGAGTCCAGGGCGCGCCTGCCTCCCTGGGGCGCGCCCCCTATCTCTTGGCCCCCTCGGGCACCGTCTCGCGTTGATTTTACTTCCCAAAAATCATAAATATTCCAAAATATTTCTCCGTCCGTTTTTATCCCGTTTGGACTCTATTTGATATGGGGTTTCTTGAAACATAAAACATGAAACAGACAGGAACTGGCACTGGGCACTGGATCAATATGTTAGTCCCAAAAATAGTATAAAAAGTTGCCAAAAGTATATGAAAGTTGAAGAATATTAGCATGGAACAATCAAAAATTATAGATACGATGGAGACGTATCACCCTGCGATGCTTATGCACCTGCACTCACATAAAACATATGATCCATTGCTTCACAAATTGGTCAAGGACATCGAGCTCAAACAACTACGTGGTATGCCCCAGACAAGGGAAGCACACATAGTCCGGTGGTCTTCATCTTTTTCATGGGACATACTAGCCGTGATTGGGTGAACAAATAAGCGCATGACAAAAAGTCACCAAAAAATAAATAAAATAATGTCATTTTTGCAGAAGTTCACTCGTGCCTTTTGTGTAAACAATTCCCGTTGACAACTATTTTTACATTCTATTGGGACTGCAGGAAACAACAGTTCGCAAGAGAGGAGAATGAAGATGACGTAAAGAAACTTCTTAATTTCTTTGAAAAGATGAAGAAAATTAACCCAGAGTCCTTCTGTGACTATAGCATAGATGCACATGTAAAGCTCCACCAGTTTAGCTAGTATGGTCCATAGGGAAACTAGTCAAAAATATTAACAATCGTAAACTCCTTTTCTTCCACGCCTTACAATGAGTTTAGCAATAGGTTCCTAAGTTTATCATCACATCCATTATAGTTCATGAAATATTTAGGAACACCCAATGTATACCCGATATAATCACTCACATTTGAGTACACTCATCCATGCGCGATGCCAGTTCATAAGAATCGTTCTATCCCCCTCAAATACTTAGTATTCCTTTGTCATCATTACTTTTATACCAAGCTCTTATACCTTTTTCTTTACAAATTAAAAATATTAAGTAGTGTATATTTTTATTTAACCACACAACATGTTCATAAATTTAATTATAGAGTAATTTGTTATACATATTCAATATATGCACACATGCTAAGGTAAATCATATATTGCGACCCAAGTTTTCTTTTCCTTTTTGAGACAATGCCCTTCAAAATATGATGCATGATTTCCTTAAATGTGTTTTTCTAAATAACATAATCATAGTGTGTGTGTGTGTGTGTGTGTGTGTGTGTGTGTGTGTGTGTGTGTTTACTTAAATATCTCAACACAGATATGTAAAGCATACAGTTCAATAAATATCTTTGGCACGGTTCCTAGTACGTCTATAGGGTTTTATGAGGAACTTATCATCTAACGGTTAGTATGCTACTTTAGTGGTTGTGAAATGTGTATACCATGGTTTATTTAGTTTGGTAATCTCTTGGACATCTTGTGTTTTGCTTTGAACTTGATACTGAGATGATACCAATGTTAATTGTAAACCATATAAGTGATCATGCTTGTTTTATCTAATAAAATTCATCTTATCCCATGAAATCAAACTTATTAATTAACCCACCAATACCATAAAACATATAAATAAATAGTTAAAGTGAAATGTATGCCCTTAACATGAGAGAGGCTACCAAACAGACTAAGGTAACAGTTGCATCGATTAGGTTGATTTTGTTTTTACCTCTCTATTAATCTATGTCATGAACTTGCTTTTGCATATTGGACCTTATTTTTATTCAATATGCTAATTACACTCTTAGCCATTTAGCCTTATTTTTATTCAAGACATTAACTAAAGTCTTAGACATAATAACAAATGCCTAACGGTTACTGCATATAGGTTGGGGCATGGGTGCTGTGAGAACCCGGAATTAACTTCCAAAGCCTCCTATGTATATTTGTCAACCTCAGGATCATTGTTGACAACACAGCGAAATGATATCATTGCACAATGCGTAAAAGGTATTACAAGTTTAAATATATCTTGCCACAAGGCATACATAAATAAATGTCTCATGACATTTATTACAATCAAAAAACAACGGAAAGTACAATGCGTAGCGACTCCATCTTAGCCACAGGCAGTCGATGTAGTCCACGTGACCTCACTCCTACGGATCACCATAGTTGTCATAGTCATCACCTTTGTCTTCATGGAACTATGTTGTCAACAAAATTATTGCCATGAGTACATTACGTACTCAACATGCCTCCCTCGAGGAAGGACCTAATAGCTACATGTGGCTTCAAAGGAAGGCTGTATGGCTCATTTGCATAAAAGCTAATTTTGTTTGAAATAACATTGTACTTGGATAATAGCAATTTTAGATGAAAGCATGTTTTGTCTCCAGAATAACTTTCATCAAGTGAGGATCCTCGATCAACTCACACTCTTCATAGGTTCCAAGAATAGGGGCAAAGAGGGAATAAGCAAGACAGGTCCTGTACGTCAAGAAAGATTCATATGCTGTACATGACCATGGACATGGCTATTCGAATAGTTTTACACTCTGCAGAGGTTGTACACTTTACCCACACGACACAATCCCGACTTGTTGCCACCAGTGGCCACTGGCGTAGTACACCATTTGGTATACCGGCGGGGAGATTGTGACAAGGTCTTTCATTAGACCAAACTTACTGTGCCAAGCCCACTAGGTTTCAACACGGAAGTAACGCAGTTCATAGTCCGGGCCCCCCTTTTGGGCCGAGGATACTCCTCACAAGGCAGCTATCCCATCTGCGGTACGACGATGATGACAATAAGAGTGAACTAACTAATTAACCAAGCCAGTGCCCATATAGCATGTGGCCATACTATTATCACAATCTTCAAATCCAAGACTTATTAGGCCTCATGCGGCACGGACGACTGATTGCCCCCTTCAACTCGTGAAGGGCGGCCAATCGCTCCTTCAATCCTTGATTCAGTTGTCGCCCGTACCAGTATTCAGATGGTAAGTTTCACCCAGAGTAGAAGAGAGTAGAGGAGTTCAACAAGGGCCAATCGTCCTAGCTCAGCGATAAGTTTCAAGTGTCAATGACTCAAAGGTCATTCAACAAAGCATGATTGGATAGCAAGATATTGATCAAGGTGGAGACTCCGAAATGAGGTAGCACGATTGGATGTAAGAGAGAGGATTCATTGAAGTGACATGGTTGAGGTTGACACAACTAAGAAATACTTGGCGATCAAGACTAACGTTCCAATACAGATATGCAATTAAACACTAGTAGTGCCCACTACACATCTCGACAAACTATATAGGAAACTACTATCTAACAAACACAATGGCATCAACACACATGAAAAGGAACCATCCTATGCATTTAACCACACAATTTACAACATGACATGATGAAGGTAATAGTTAACCACAAATAGATATTTAGATAGAATCTAAATATTTATAATGGTCAACAGTAGTCAAACATATACATCAACTATATAATAATTCAAAAGGCAATAGTTCCGTAAGACAAACGAACAAAATTACAAACCATACTAGTTAAGCAATAAAAAATCACTCAACAACATGAATCGAATTGACCTAGGTCTAAACCTATAACATTATTAATATAAAATAGGATCAACTCTATTATAACAAACCAAGTCATTTGTCAAACAATTAACAAGAAACTAGACATTGAACAAAAGAGTGAACTACTATCCTATGATTAAGATTAATAATCAACCACAAGTAAATATTTGGATGTATCCAAATATTTATAATGGTTAACAATATGCAAAGACTAAACAACAATCATAACAACTATTAGCAAGCATTTCTATGACAAAAGACAAACCAATGCTATCACAAAACTAATTGGAAAATTAAATAACCAGACACATCATACAAGGCATGTGAGTATACAATCGTGAAGAGGTCTTATCTAATAACACAAGCATTAAACATATGAGTGACCATGAGAAGACACTTAAACCAGGACACTCTTTATAATAAAGGAAACAACTAATATCCAAATGACCTCTAGCAAAAAGATTACCACAACATGATTAACAACAAAGCAACAATGTTCACTAAGCATATGAGAAAGACACAACTCAACTATTGAAAGGTAAACTATCCTAATCATGTGATGAGCTAATGCAACATGTGCCAAACACTCATAACACTAACGTCAGACAAGTCAAGCATATATGAGCAACACAAGTACAACTATAACACATGGAATATAATAACACATGAAAGATAACTAGCATGACTTGATGTCTAGACTTAGGCATACCACAAATGCAACAATAAGCTAAACCAGATATGATGCTAAGCATAGATGATCATGACACGAGATACCAAAATATGCTACTAATAAAATGCAACGTGTAACTATGAGATAACCTAGTTGATAACAAGTGACCTAAAGATCAAGCACGACGTTAGCATACAACACTACCATGCTAGTTATGATAAATGAGAACATGGAAGCATACTACGCACGTAGAAAAGTATACAACTAGATCATCTCATCAACCAAATCAACATGTGTTATAGGAACATGAATAACAAGATGACATGCATTTCCTATCTAGTACGCCATAAACTTGCAAGTACATAGATAGCTAGACAACTTAGGCATGATCTAGTACCTGAATTGCCACGCACATGCTATACAACCTAATTATGCAATCACAATAACATGACATAGTGTTGATAAAGCACAATTTACTCAATAGAAGAATGTATGAGACCAACAAACAACTATCATGTATATCTAACAATTAAAGGCTAACCAATGCATGAACATAATATACAAACTAGCAATGATATACCACATGTAGCCATATAACCAAAATATGCATTATACTTTGAGTAAGTAGTAGCATGGCATGTCTAGCAACTAAGCATGTGCAACTACCATCCTAGGTAAACAAAACATCTAGGATAATTAACAAGAAGTATAAATTAAATTCTATGATAGAAGCAATAATAATACAATTCTGAATCATGACATGAAGCAACCAACCACATAAAATAATGGATAACAAACATCTACAAACAAGAGGATCATCTAGGCAATAATATATTATGCGACAAGAACCACAATGGGTTTGTTCTCAAACAAGAAAGCATATCATTTGACTTCTAGCATAAAAAAACTATGCAACAACGCGTATGAAAAAAATGTGAACATCGATCATAGACATGACAATGATTTCGAACCAATAGAACAAACATGCGACATGGATGGAAATGAATATTTAAACCATATCTAAGATATCACCATGCTAATCAAAATTAAATAATGAAGACATCAAGTATTTCATAATTAAAGAAATCAAGCAAAATCAACAATTCTACAAGGTTCTACGCACGGAGAATATCACTAGAAATCTATACACATTTTTAATATAGAACAACAAACAGTACCAAATATTTCTAAAATAATAAATAAAAGATTTCATCAATAATGATCTAAATCTAATTAAAATAATAACAACCGCCAAGCACGTACGAACAATCATAATCAAATACACCAATCAACTTCTACACGTGGTAAACATTCACAAACACTTGTACACTCGCACAACGTACTAGATATGACTATAATTCATAAATATTAGTACGCATGCATAAAAGGGAAATACGTGCTAACACAATTATCGAGCCGAAACACTGTACAAGTATTTTTGCAATTTAAACAAGAGTAAACAAACTATATTAATAAATAGCTAGCACAAATTATATCTAGTAAATCATAGGACACACACAAATTATGAGATAGCTAGCACACACTCCTACGCGTATCAAGAACACAAGAAAATTACATATTAATAAATAGTCCGATCAACAACCAAAAATCTATAATAAAACTTGATTAACCAAACAAGTAATCTAACTCCACTACGGGGTTGCTACAGCCATATAAACGTTTCTTCTACTGGGGTCAAGATCAAACGATGAACAAAAATGATGGAAATATGACAATGACCTACAGTTTATGCGACGGATAGCATCAACGTGCTCAACGATAAAAATAGGGGGAACTATGATGTCTAGGAGATAACTTGAATGATGTTCTGAAGTCGCACAAAAGGAATTGGATAATTGCTCACTGAGTTTGACAGAACGAGGAGAAGAACTCGACGAACAGTGTTGATGTACATGTGGAATTCTTCGTGTGTGGTCGACCGATCACGTTCTTTCTTCTCTGAATGGATTCATGGTATGCAGAAGAAGAACTGGGCGCAAGGGTTTGGATGGAGATGGGCTGCGTCAACGGGATCGAACATCGCGTCTATGGAGCATCATTTCTTTGCAGAGTGTTCCGAGAGAACTAGGAAGGGAGAGGCAGGAGTTTGTGCGGGAATGGAAGAGGAGGCAGAGGCACACATATATATACTCACGGATTTGAGAATGGTGGAGAGTTAAGGAAATTAGAGTAGCTCTGTTAATGTTGTGCGCCTGTATGTGCGCGAGTGGAGGAGATGAAGCGCTTGGTCCGGCGGTGGGAGATGGGCAAGTGGAGAGAAAGAGAAATAAGGGAAGGGAAGAGTCAAGCAGAGGAATTAAAGGAAGGTGCTGCCGTTTCCTCTCATGACGTCTCCCTCTGTAGGTTTCTCTAATGGATGTACGTGGAGAAGAATGGTTCAGCCAGGAGGTATAAATGATATGGGCTAAGGGCCCATGTGGAAAATAAATGAAGAAAACAAAAGAGAGGAGATGGACTTTGGCCCATTCGGTTGAGAAAGAAATGGAGTTAGATAAAAAAAAGAGTGACACAGATTGGGCCTAGATAATTCTGCCCATAGTTAGATAGATGGAAAACAATTATCCTAGGAGAAAATTATAGAAGAATCGAATTAGACTTTCTAAAAGAAAAATCTAGAAAAGGAATAGAAGATCAAGGAACAATCAAAGGAAGTTCCAAAAGTACCAATGCACATAATTTAATATGCTGAAGCGAGAAAAACGAAACCCAACTAAAAGAGAAGAACAAAATGCAAAGTTAAATTTAAGTTTGCATTAGATCAAATTAAATCCTCCAAATTATAAAGTCCAATTTAACAATTGTTAACAAATGAAACAAATGAAATTTTCTCGCCCTGATTTTTGGAAAACTTTTTCTTAAACATTCCGCGAATCGGGATGTTACAGGTAGAGAAATATCTTTTGAATTGAAATCTGAACTAGACATCTATATCTATATTGGCAAGCATTCACAAAGATTCATTGGCAACTGGACATTATATCAGTCATACTGTAGAAATATGAGCTCGGCAGAAATTTCACTGTTACAAAAAATGAAAGTAGCCCGAAAGTATTATTGAATAAATCTTGGTAGTACCAAGCACATTCAAATTTGAATTCGGAAACATGAGGAGAACACCGCCGGCCTCCTCCCTCTCCTCCTTTATATACGTGGGCGGGGGCACCCCAAAGGCACATCAATTGTTCTCTTTGCAGCGTGCGGTGTGTTGGGGATCGTTGCAGAAAATAAAAATTATCTACGCATCACCAAGATCAATCTATGGAGTCATCTAGCAACGAAAGAGAGGAGTGCATCTACATACCCTTGTAGATCGCGAGCGGAAGCGTTCAAGAGAACGGGGTTGATGGAGTCGTACTCGTCGTGATCCAAATCACCGATGATCCTAGCGCCGAACGGACGGCACCTCCGCGTTCAACACACGTACGGAGCGGTGACGTCTCCTCCTTCTTGATCCAGCAAGGGGAAGGAGAGGTTGAGGAAGAGAGCTCCAACAGCAGCACGCCGGCGTGGTGGTGATGGAGTGGTAGTACTCCGACAGGGCTTCGCCAAGCTCTTAATCGAAGGAGGAGAGGTGTTGGGGAGGGGAGGGGCTGCGCCTTGGATGTGGTGTGCAGCCCTCCCCTCGCCCCTCTATTTATAGGAGAAGGGGGAAGGGGGCCGGCCCCCTCTAGATGAGATCTAGAGGGGGGCGGCGGCCAAGGGGAGGGGGCTTGCCCCCCAAGCAAGGGGGCGCCCCCTCTAGGGTTCCCCCCCAACCCTGGGCGCATGGGCCCAAGGGGGGGGGTGCGCCCAACCCTCCAAGGGCTGGTTCCCTTTCCCTCATGGCCCATGAGGCCCTCCGAGAGAGGTGGCCCCTCCCGGTGGACCCCCGAAACCCCTCCGGTGGCCCCTGTATAATACCGATATGCCCCCGAACTTTTCCGGTGACCGTATGATAACTTCCCATATATAAATCTTCACCTCTGGACCATTCCGGAACTCCTCGTGACGTCCGGGATCTCATCCGAGACTCCGAACAACATTCGGTAATCACATACAAGTCTTCCTAATAACCCTAGCGTCATCGAACCTTAAGTGTGTAGACCCTATGGGTTCGGGAATCACGCAGACATGACCGAGACCGCTCTCCGGCCAATAACCAACAGCGGGATCTGGATACCCATGTTGGCTCCCACATGTTCCATGATGATCTCATCGGATGAACCACGATGTCGAGGATTCAAGTAATCCCGTATGCAATTCCCTTTGTCAACCGGTACGTTACTTGCCCGAGATTCGATCGTCGATATCCCAATACCTCATTCAATCTCGTTACCGGCAAGTCATTTTACTCGTTCCATAATGCATGATCCCGTGACAAACCACTTGGTCACATTGAGCTCATTATGATGATGCATTACCGAGTGGGCCCAGAGATACCTCTCCGTCATACGGAGTGACAAATCCCAGTCTCGATCCGTGCTAACCCAACAGACACTTTCGGAGATACCTATAGTGTACCTTTATAGCCACCCAGTTATGTTGTGACGTTTGGTACACCCAAAGCACTCCTACTGTATCCGGGAGTTGCACGATCTCATGGTCTAAGGAAATGATACTTGACATTAGAAAAGCTCTAGCAGACGAACTATACGATCTTGTGCTATGCTTAGGATTGGGTCTTGTCCCTCACATCATTCTCCCAATGATGTGATCCCGTTATCAATGACATCCAATGTCCGTGGTTAGGAAACCGCAACCATCCATTGATCAACGAGCTAGTCAACTAGAGGCTCACTAGGGACATGTTGTGGTCTATGTATTCACACATGTATTACGATTTCCGGATAACACAATTATAGCATGAACAATAGACAATTATCATGAACAAGGAAATATAATAATAACCATTTTATTATTGCCTCTAGGGCATATTTCCAACACGGTGCCCCCTCCACAGTTTACTCCTCCAGTCATAGCATCGTAGTGCTTAGGCGAAGCCCTGCGCGGATCACATCATCAACACCGTCGCCACGCTGTCGTGCTGACGGAATTCTCCCTCGACCCTCTACTGGATCAAGAGTTCGAGGAACGTCATCGAGCTGAACGTGTGCTGAACACGGAGGTCCCATACGTTCAGTACTTAGATCGGTTGGATCATGAAGACATTCGATTACATCAACCGCGTTAATTAATGCTTCCGCTTTCGGTCCACAAGGGTACGTGGACACACTCTCCCCCTCTCATTGCTATGCATCTCCTAGATAGATGTTGCGTGATCATAGGATTTTTTTTGAAATTGCATGCTACATTCCCCAACAGTGGCATCCGAGCCAGATCCATGCGTAGATGATATGCACAAGTATAACACAAAGAGTTGTGGGCGATAATAGTCACACTACTTACCACCAACATCTTACTTTGATTTGGCGATATTGTTGGATGAAGCGGCCCGGACCAACATTACATGACCGCGTCCATGAGACTGGTTCTACCGACATGCTTTGCACATAGGTGGCTGGTGGTTGTCTGTTTCTCCAACTTTAGTTGAATCGAGTTTGACTACGGCCGGTCCTTGTTGAAGGTTAAAACAACACACTTGATGAAAATTCGTTGTGGTTTTGATGCGTAGGTAAGAACGGTTCTTGCTAGAAGCCCGTAGCAGCCACGTAAAAGTTGCGACAACAAAGTAGAGGACGTCTAACTTGTTTCTGCAGGGCATGTTGTGATGTGATATGGTCAATACATGATGTGATATAAACTATTGTATGAAATGATCATGTTTTGTAACGGAGTTATCGGCAACTGTCAGGAGCCATATGGTTGTCGCTTTATTGTATGAAATACAATCGCCATGTAATTGCTTTACTTAGCGGTAGCAATTCATAGTAGCAACAGTTGGCGAGACGACAATGATGCTACGATGGAAATTAGGGTGTCCAGCCGGTGACGATGGAGATCATGACGGTGCTTTGGAGATGGAGATCAAAGGCACAAGATGATGATGGCCATATCATGTCACATATTTTGATTGCATGTGATGTTTATCTTTTATGCATCTTATTTTTCTTAGGACGACGGTAGCATTATAAGGTGACCCCTCACTAAATTTCAAGGAATAAGTGTTCTCCCTGAGTATGCACTGTTGCTACAGTTCGTCGTGTCGAGACACCACGTGATGATCGGGTGTGATAAGCTCTACGTTCACATACAATGGGTGCAAGACAATTTTGCACGTGCAGAATACTCTGGTTAAACTTGACAAGCCTAGCATATGCAGATATGGCCTCGGAACACTAAGACCGAAAGGTCGAACATGAATCATATAGTAGATATGATCAACATAGAGATGTTCACCATTGAAAACTACTCCATCTCACGTGATGATCGGACATGGTTTAATTGATATAGATCATGTGATCATTTAGATGACTAGAGGGATGCCTATCTAAGTGGGAGTTCTTTAGTAATATGATTAATTGAAATTTAATTTATCATGAACTTAGTCTTGATAGTTTTTTTTTGCATATCTATGTTGTTGTAGATCAATGGCCCGTGCTACCGTTCCTTTGAATTTTAACGCGTTCCTAGAGAAAGCTAAGTTGAAAGACAGTGGTAGCAATTACATGGACTAGGTCCGTAACTTGAGGATTATCCTCATTGCTACACAGAAGAATTATGTCCTTGAAGCACCGCTAGGTGTACCACCTGCGCCAGCAACTGCAGACATTGTGAATGCCTGGCAGTAGCGTGTTGATGACTACTCGATAGTTCAGTGTAGCATGCTTTACAGCTTAGAATTGGGACTTCAAAGATGTTTTGAACGTCATGGAGCATATGAGATGTTCCAAGAGTTGAAGTTAATATTTCAATCAAATGCCCGAGTTGAGAGATATGAAGTCTCCAACAAGTTCTATAGCTACAAAATGGAGGAGAATAGTTCTGTCAGTGAACACATACTCAAAATATCTGGGTACCATAACCACTTGACTCAGCTGGGAGTTAATCTTCGTGATGATAGTGTCATTGACAGAGTTCTTCAATCACTGCCACCAAGCTATAAAGGCTTCGTGATGAACTATAATATGCAAAGGATGGAGAATACAATTCCCGAGCTCTTCGCAATGCTAAAGGCTACGGAGGTAGAAATCAACGAAGGAGCATCAAGTGTTGATGGTTAACAAGACCACTAGTTTCAAGAAAAAGGGCAACGGGAAGAAGGGGAACTTCAAGAAGAATAGCAAGCAAGTTGATACTCCCGGGAAGAAACCCAAGTCTGAACCTAAGCCTGAAACTGAGTGCTTCTACTGCAAAGGGACTGGTCACTGGAAGCAGAACTGCCCCAAGTATTTGCCGGATAAGAAGGATGGCAAAGTGAAAGGTATATTTGATATACATGTTATTGATGTGTACCTTACTACTGCTCGTAGTAGCGCCTGGGTATTTGATACTAGTTCTGTTACTCATATTTGCAACTCGAAACAAGGGCTACGGATTAAAGGAAGATTGGCTAAGGACGAAGTGATGATGCTTGTCGGAAATGGTTCCAAGGTTGATGTGATCGCCGTCGGCACGCTACCTCTACACCTACCTTCGAGATTAATTTTAGACCTGAATAACTGTTATTTGGTGCCAGCATTGTGAAAGCACAAGTGCTCCCTAGGTGGTTTTGGTAATTAATGTCAACATATCTCTTGTTGGACTAACACTTTTATCTAGTATGTTTCAGAAGTTCAACAATGGAGTGGCATGGACTAAAGGATGTGGGAACTCCTTCAAGATGCTAAGGACAAAGGATTGGCTCAAGCTTCAAGCTCAAGACTCTTCATTTTACATTTTTAGTGGTCCAAGATCACATTGAGTCTATAGGAAAAGCCAATACTATCAAGGAGGGATGAGGTGTTGCTTAATGAGCCTCTTGCTTCATGTGCTTAGTGATATGCTCCAAAACCCTCAGCTACTTTCCCACTTCCACAAATGACCTAAACCCAAAGCCATAATCGGTCACACCGATTCTTCCTATCCGGCGCCACCGATTCCAAAAGTTATAGCCACTGCCACAAACCCTAAGCAAATCGGTCTTACCGATAGGGATCTCGGTTTCACCGAGATGGGATCGTAATATCTCTGTGTATGTCCATTATCAAATCGGTCTCACCGAGTTTGAGAAATCGGTACTACCGAGATTACAATGCAAACTCTCTAGATGACTTATTACCAAAATCGGTCCCACCGAGTTTGAGTAATCGGTCCCACCAAGTTTGCCTGACCAACTCTCTGGAAAGCTTATTACGAAATTGGTCTCACCGAGTTTGTGTAATCGGTCTTACCGAGATTACGTTATGCCCTAACCCTAACTGAATCGGTCTCACCGAGTTGCATTTCGGTCCCACCGAAAACCCTAACGGTCACATTATTTGCTAAATCGGTCTGACCGAGTTTAACGATTCGGTCCCACCGAGTTTGGTAGATTGTGTGTAACGGTTAGATTTTGTGTGGAGGCTATATATACCCCTCCACCTCCTCTTCATTCGTGGAGAGAGCCATCAGAACGAACCTACACTTCCTACCTTACCATTTCTGAGAGAGAACCACCTACTCATGTGTTGAGACCAAGATATTCCATTCCTACCATATGAATCTTGATCTCTAGCCTTCCCCAAGTTGCTTTCCACTCAAATCTTCTTTCCACCAGATCCAAAACCTATGAGAGAGAGTTGAGTGTTGGGGAGACTATCATTTGAAGCACAAGAGCAAGGAGTTCATCATCAACGCACCATTTGTTACTTCTTGGAGAGTGGTGTCTCCTAGATTGGCTAGGTGTCACTTGGGATCCTCCGACAAGATTGTGGAGTTGAACCAAGGAGTTTGTAAGGGCAAGGAGATCGCCTACTTCGTGAAGATCTACCGCTAGTGAGGCAAGTGCTTCGTGGGCGACGACCATGGTGGGATAGACAAGGTTGCTTCTTCGTGGACCCTTCGTGGGTGGAGCCCTCCATGGAATCGCGCAGCCGTTACCCTTCGTGGGTTGAAGTCTCCATCAACGTGGATGTACAATAGCACCACCTATCGGAACCACGCAAAAAACATCCGTGTCTCCAATTGCGTTTGAATCCTCCAAACCCTTCCCTTTACATTCTTGCAAGTTGCATGCTTTACTTTCCGCTGCTCATATACTCTTTGCATGCTTGCTTGATATGTATTGTGAATGTTAAACTTATGGCTAAACTCCACTTAAACCCAAAGAATCTTAAAAACTGCAACTTTGGCACTTAGTGTCTAATCACCCCCCTCTAGACACCTCTTCTCAAGGTCCTACACGTTGAGCATGGACATTATATCTGGATCTTGTTTGATGCGTTATTCATTTAAATCAGAGAATAATGGTGGTTCTATTTATATGAGTAATATCTTTTATGGTCATGCACCCTTGTTAAGTGGTCTATACTTGTTGAACCTCGATCGTAGTGATACACATGTTCATAATATTGAAGCCAAAAGATGCAAAGTTGATAATGTTAGTGTAACTTATTTGTGGCAGCGCCGTTTAGGTCATATTGGTGTAAAGCGCATGAAGAAACTCCATGCTGATGGGCTTTTGGAATCACTTGATTATGAATCACTTGGTGCTTGCGAACCATGCCTCATGGGCAAGATGACTAAAACTCCGTTCTCCGGAACAATGGAACAAGCTACTGACTTATTGGAAATAATACATACAGATGTATGCGGTCCAATGAGTATTGAGGCTCATGGCGGGTATCATTATTTTCTGACCTTCACATATGATTTGAGCAGATATGGGTATATCTAATTAATGAAACATAAGTCTGAAACATTTGAGAAGTTCAAAGAATTTTCGAGTGACGTGGAAAATCATCATAACAAGAAAATAAAGTTTCTACGATCTGATCATGGAGGCGAATATTTGAGATACGAGTTTGGTATTCATTTGAAACAATGTGGAATAGTTTCGCAACTCACACCACCTGGAACACCACAGCTTAATGGTGTGTCCGAACGTCGTAACCATACTTTATTAGATATGGTGCAATCTATGATGTTTCTTACTGATGTACCTCTATCGTTTTGGGGTTATGCTTTAGAGACGGATGCATTCACGTTAAATAGGGCACCATCTAAATCCGTTGAGACGACACCATATGAACTGAGGATTGGCAAGAAACCTAAGCTGCCGTTTCTTAAAGTTTGAGGCTGCGATGCTTATGTGAAAAAGCTTCAACCTGATAAGCTCGAACCCAAATCGGAGAAATGCGTCTTCATAGGATACCCAAAGGAAACTATTGGGTACACCTTCTATCACATATCTGAAGGCAAGATATTCGTTGCTAAGAACGGATCCTTTCTAGAGAAGGAGTTTCTCTCGAAAGAAGTGAGTGGGAGGAAAGTAGAACTTGATGAAGTAATTGTACCTTTTCTCAATTTGGAAAGTAGTTTATCATAGAAATCAGTTCCAGTGATTCCTACACCAATTAGTGAGGAAGCTAATGATGATGATCATGAAACTTCACATCAAGTTACTAGCGAACCTCGTAGGTCAACCAGAGTACGTCCGCACCAGAGTGGTACGACAATCCTATTCTGGAAGTCATGTTACTAGATCATGATGAACCTATGAACTATGAGGAAGCGATGATGAGCCCAGATTCCATGAAATGGCTTGAGGCCATGAAATCTGAGATGGGATCCATGTATGAGAACAAAGTGTGGACTTTGGTGGACTTGCCCGATGATCGGCACGCCATAGAAAATAAATGGATCTTCAAGAAGACGACTGACGGTGACGGTAATGTTACTATCTACAAAGCTCGACTTGTTGCAAAAGGTTTTCTACAAGTTTAAGGAGTTGACTACGATGAGACCTTCTCACCCGTAGCGATGCTTAAGTCTGTCCGAATCATGTTAGCAATTGCCGCATTTTATGATTATGAAATTTGGCAAATGGATGTCAAAACTACATTCCTTAATGGATTTCTTAAAGAAGAGTTGTATATGATGCAACCAGAAGGTTTTGTCATTCCAAAAGATGCTAACAAAGTTTGCAAGCTCCAACGATCCATTTATGGACTGGTGCAAGCCTCTCGGAGTGTGAATATACGCTTTGATAATGTGATCAAAGCACATGGTTTTATATAGACTTTTGGAGAAGCCTGTATTTACAAGAAAGTGAGTGGGAGCTCTGTAGCATTTCTAATATTATATGTGGATGACATATTGTTGATTGGAAATAATACAGAATTTCTGGATAGCATAAAAGGATACTTGAATAAGATTTTTTCAATGAAAGACCTCGGTGAAGCTGATTATATATTGGGCATCAAGATCCATAGAGATAGATCAAGACGCTTAATTGGACTTTCACAAAGCACATACCTTGATAAAGTTTTGAAGAAGTACAAAATGGATCATTCAAAGAAAGGGTTCTTGCCTGTGTTACAAGGTGTGAAATTGAGTCAGACTCAATGCCCGACCACTGCAGAAGATAGAGAGAAAATGGAAGTCATTCCCTATGCCCCAGCCATAGGTTCTCTCGTGTATGCAATGTTGTGTACCAGACCTGGTGTGTGCCTTGCTATAAGTTTAGCAGGGAGGTACCAAAGTAATCTAGGAGTGGATTACTGGACAGCGGTCAAGAAGATCCTGAAATACCTGAAAAGGACTAAGGATATGTTTCTCATTTATGGAGGTGACAAAGAGCTTGTCATAAATGGTTACGTCGATGCAAGCTTTGACACTGATCCGGATGACTCTAAGTCACAAACCGGATACGTATTTATATTGAATGGTGGAGCTGTCAGTTGGTGCAGTTCCAAGCAGAGCGTCGTGGCGGGATCTGTTGGGGTACACGGTAATTTCAAACAAATTCCTACGATCATGCAAGATCTATCTATGTGATGCATAGCAACAAGAGGGGAGAGTGTGTCCACGTACCCTCGTATACCGAAAGCGAAAGCGTTTAGTTAACGTAGTTGATGTAGTCGAACGTCTTCGCGATCCAACCGATCCAAGCACCGAACATATGACACCTCCGCGTTCAGCACACATTCAGCTCGATGATGTCCCTCATATTCTTGATCCAGTTGAGGCTGAGGGAGAGTTTTGTCAGCATGATTGCGTGGTGACGGTGATGATGAGGTTACCTGCGCAGGGCTTTGCCTAAGCACTACGACGATATGACCGAGGTGTGTAACTGTGGAGGGGGCACCGCACACGGCTAAAAGATCAACTTGTGTGTTCTAGGGTGCCCCCCTGCCCCCATATATAAAGGAGAAAGGGGAGGACGGCCGGCCGGCCTAGGCGCGTCCCCAAGAGGGGAATCCTACTAGGACTCCAAGTCCTAGTAGGTTTCCACCAAGAAGGAGAGAGGGGGAAGGAAGGAGAGGGAGAGGGAGAAGGAAAGGAGGGCACCGCCCGCCTCCTAATCCAATTCAGACCCAAGGGGTAGGGGGCGTGCGGCCTACCCTGGCCGCCCCTCTCCCTCTCCACTAAGGCCCATCGAGGCCCATTAGTTCCCCCAGGGTTTCCGATAACCCTCCGGTACCCCGGTTTTATCCGAAACTTCTCCGAAACACTTATAGTGTCCGAATATAGCCGTCCAATATATCAATCTTTATGTCTTGACCATTTTGAGACTCCTCGTCATGTCCGTGATCTCATCCGGGACTCCAAACAAACTATGGTCCTCAAAACACATAACTCATAATACTAATCATCATCGAACGTTAAGCATGCGGACCCTACGAGTTCGAGAACTATGTAGACATGACCGAGACACATCTCTGGTCAATAACCAATAGCAGAACCTAGATGCTCATATTGGCTCCTACATATTCTACGAAGATATTTATCGGTCAAACCACATAACAACATACGTTGTTCCCTTTGTCATCGGTATGTTACTTGCCCGAGATTCGATCGTCAGTATCATCATACCTAGTTCAATCTCGTTACCGGCAAGTCTCTTTACTCATTCCATAATACTTCATCCCGCAACTAACTCACACTACAAAAAAGTACACATCCGTGACATTTTGGGCCGAACGAAATTTTTACCGTCATACTTATGACACTTTTATGACGATAATTGTGACAAAACCCGGTATCATCATAGATGTGGCGGGCTCCTACTTCTATGACAAAAAATCATGACAGAAAATGGGCTTTTCGTCCTGGGCGGGCCGGAGACGCGGATGCATTACATTCTTTGGGCCGTCCATGACAGAAAAAACCATGGTAGAAGTGAGGGCGATGAAAATATCGGGGAGTTCCCGGTTATGGTGGGTGGTCGGGGGCCGAGCGATGCACGTTTCTCTCATACCGTACGTGCGTGGATGCGAGGCGTTTGGATCTAACTGAACCCGAGTGAGGAGTCGCCTAACTGAACCCGAGCGATTGCACTGCAGGCTACGCGTTACTGAACCAGAGCGTTTCCTTCGCTACTGCTGCTAACTGAAGCCGATCGATGTTGCCTCTGGATGAACAGTGAGCATTGCTGGGGACTTTGGATGAACAGTGAGCGTTGCTAGGGGGGTTTGGATGAACAGTTCCCGGTGGGGGTGGATAAACAGGACCCTGTGGTGTTGCCTCTGGATGAACAGGAACCCGATCGGTCGAGCCGGTTGGGGTTGGATGAACAGGACCCCGTGGAGGGCTGGATGAATAGAACGACCCCGTGGAGGGCTGGTTGAACAGTAGCCGGTGGAGGGCTAGATGAACAGTAGCCCGTGGAGGGGTGGTTGAACAGGAGCCCGTGGAGAGGGCTGGTTGAACAGTAGTCGGTGGAGTAGCACACGGTGGAGGCTGGATGAACAGGAGTCTGTGGATGAACAGTCGCAGGTGGAGGCTGGAGGAGGTCGACGGTGGATGAACAGTAGCCCGTGGAGGCTGGAGGAGCTCGACGGTGGAGATGAACAGTATCCCGTGGAGTCCCGTTTTGCGGTACGCCGCACCCCTCCCGATAAACAGGACCCCTGTTTCGACTGTAGCACTCCAACACAAGTCCGTTTCCTCCGTTTTGTGGTACGCCACACCCCTCCCGATCAACAAGACCCCGTTTCGACCATAGGAGGTCCAGCATAAGTCTGTTTCCTCCATTTTGCGGTATGCCATACCCCTCCCGATGAACAGGATACCATTTGACCGTGGCAAGTTGAACACAAGGCCGTTTCCTCCGTTGTGCGGTACGCCAGGCCTTGTTTCCATCGGCTGTTCCGTCCAAGCCCTCCCGATGAACACGACGACGCATTCTGTTCCGACCCAGCCGGTTGGCTCCCCATGAACACGACGACAACGCCGTTTCTCCGTTCGGACCCAGCCATGTACACGAGCCCTAGCCGTACGTATGCGCGAGTAGGCGTTCGAGACCCCGCCCGTATGTACATACGTGGCCGTATTTTCTTTCTTGCACACTGACCGCTGTACGTACGTGTACATGCTATGTGCACGCCTCTACTACAACATGTGTGCGCCTCTACATCGACCAGTATGTACGTACACGTTCGCGACCAGAATGACAATGCTACGTACGCTTCAACCAGGTGGGCCCCAATTGTCAGGCACTTCCTTGCGTGCGGAGATGTAGCTAGTGGGTCCCAGCAGTCAGGGTGGCGAATCGTATTTTTGCCCGGACGCACTTCCTTGCGTGCGAAGATGTAGCTGGCGGGTCCTAGCTTTCAGGGGGGAAACATTTTTTCATGAAATACTGTGGCCGGTCTGGTGGGTCCCTGCTGTCAGGTGGAGGAATAAATATTTTGTGCGTAATAAGGAAGCACTTCCTTGCGGCTGCCGTGGACCCAGCTATCAGCCTCTCCACATACAATACTCTTCCGATGGAAGTCGGTCGTTGACCACATTGACCACACCGTGCCGAGAGCACCACGACGGTGGACGACAGTGAGGCCTAGGAAGGGGACGACGTGGAGCCGGGGAAGACGCGGCAGTCGATGTCCATGCGGAGAGGAGTATGAGGGTTCACTAGTTCGGCTGCAGTGTGAGGCTGCAGTCGCCACAGAATAACATGGGGTGTGGGTGAGTGGAGGGATGGCCTGGCCAGCGGTGGGAGTAGTAGGGGCGGCGAGGCCTCCGCGGCAGCACAGCTAACCACGGGAGGCAGGAGCAGGCGGCATGATCGGTGCTGCTTTGGGTGGCTGGATCAAGAAGACCAGAGGTTGAAGATGCACAACGACCGTTGGATGGACATCGTACGGTCACTGCAGCTAGAATCGTTTATATTGACTAAGTTGACAAAGCCCTTGGTATGCGTCAACTTAGTAGGCCCATAGGTCAGCTTCCGAAACGGTGCGCCCCAGATGTCAGGGGGAGGAATCACTTTTTGGGCGGGTGAAGCTAGAATATCCAAGATTGAAGAAGAAGCACGGCATCCGTTGATGGACATCCAACGGCCACTGCTGCTAGAACCGTGTGTTGACTATAAGTTGACAAAGCCTTGCATACGCGTTAACTCTTTTTTTTGAGGGGACGCGTCAACTTAGTAAGGCCACAAGTGTGTGGCAGAGAACTTATAGCCCATTTGAGATTTGTAAGAATGTGCAGCCCATTTTTGAATTCTAATGGAATTTACTACAACACATTTACAGTTTGTTAAAAGTACAACCCATTTCAACCAACCGTTCAAAACAGAATTCAATAAAATTTCCCACATTTTGATGGGATCAGAAATATTTTTATCCCAAAATTTCTAGTCAAATTAAATACAATTTCAATATAAATTTATATTACATAAAA
This sequence comes from Triticum timopheevii, assembly GCA_963921465.1. Classification (NCBI taxonomy): domain Eukaryota; kingdom Viridiplantae; phylum Streptophyta; class Magnoliopsida; order Poales; family Poaceae; genus Triticum; species Triticum timopheevii. The sequence continues at coordinate 503,883,488 of OY997272.1, forward strand.
ATCCAACGAAACATTGCGCGTGCAACAATTAATGAAATTAAAATTTTCAATATCCAAAAATAATATTTTATAAAGTAATTACGTGTTTGGTGCATTTTTTTATAGTTACTACCCAGTTTTTATAATTACATCCCATTTATTATTTCTTAAAGCCCATTTTCTTGTTAAGACTAATGCATCACTCCTAGGAATGATTTGCAGCCCAGCGGGGCGGAGAATAACAACTTGACCTTGCCTGGATATTCCTAAAAAAAGTATAGCTGGGCTAGCCATTTTCAGCTTGAAAAAAATTAATATCTGGGCTGGATATCTAGCCTGGGCTAGACAGGCCACAGCCCGCCCAGTTAATACCCTGCTCTCCCCTCTGAATAACAACGAAAACATCGCTCAAGAAAAACTCTGCAGTGCTCACACCTCAAAAACACAAATAATGCTCGAGCTGCTTGGTCCCAGCTGTCGGCCACTCCTTGTGCAATTCTCTCGTTTATTGACTACATAGGTTGACAATGGTGTGGGACTGTGATGTCAGGAAACCAAGAGGAAGAAAAATAAATTATAGTTTTATATAATAAGGAGGCACTTGCGTACGTGCGGCTATGGCCCTGGTGGGTCCCCACTGTCATCCTCTCCAAGTAAAGTCATCTCCTCATCCTCATGTCCGTTGACCATGTTGACAACGCGAGACGACGGCGCCACGGCGAGCGCAACAACTCGAAGGACGATGGAGAGGGCATCGCGGGCCCTAGGGATGGTCTGATATAGCACCCGCTACTCATTCGGGAAGCCAGGATCATAGGGCCACATGTCCGCGACGACATTGCCGTTCGCTTGTTCACCGGTGCTTGTTGAGGAGACAGAGGTTGCAGCACAGGTCCTCCTGCGCTGGTAGCTCTTCCGCCATTAGGGCATCGAAGTGTGGCCACACCTGCTCTATGGTGAACACGGCATGAACCAGCTTGGACAGTAGCGCCGGCTCCTAGTCGGAAGCTACGTCCATCGTATGATTGTCGTTGCTTAGCTCGGCGAGCTCGCTGGCGAGCCAGCATGTCCGGTTGCTAGACTGACCCGCTGCCAAGCACGAGTCTGACTGCCCTGGCCCACCCAGACCGCCTCCCTCGCCCGCGCGCGCTTTCCTCCCGAAACGGTCAGCGCCGCCCGGCCCACTTCTCGGTGCAGGCGGTTGCTCTGCCTTCAAACGACACAAGTGCCGTCTGTCCGTCCGTCTGCCGCCCACATTAATGATACGCGGTTGCCGAGGCAACTACTCCAGCGCCACATGTCCGTCCCTCCGCCGCCCACCATTGCTATATAAACTCCTGCGCCGGCCATAGCCGTAGTCATCCGCATCCGTTCCCTTTCTCCTATCCACACCACTACTACCCACCATGGCTTCCTCGCGCTCCAGTGCTCTTCGGGACGGGCGGACGATGGACCACAAGGAGATGGCAACCATTGCTGTCGACTGGCTGGCCGGTAGGCAGCAGGAGGACGACGACGTCCCAATGGAGAACATGGTAGTCGATGATCCGACGCCAATCCCCTCCTCCACACCATCCTCGCCAATGCATTGCACCATGACCATCGGCGAGGCCCGTGCCCAATACATGGACACGGTGAGGCAGAAGCGTGAGGAGCAGTTCCGGGAGGCGTAGGCCGACACCGCCTATAACCACCATCTTCTCCAGGAGCACCTGCAGGTGAAGGAGCAGATCGCCGTGGAGCGGGCGGAGCAGGAGGCGATGTTCGACTCGTACCGCTCCGCCCCTGAGGGCCACCTCGAGCACTGGCGGTACCGCATGAGCGTGGTGGAGGCTGCGGCCACCTACAAAGAGTGCGATGAAGCGGGCGAGGCGCTGTTCGACGAGACCGAGGATGAGGCAGAGGACAATGCCGGCTCCGACGAGTCCCCGCTCCGCTGGCGTCGACGAGGCCCTGCTCCGTCGAGGCCCTGCGTCGCCAACAACGAGGCAGAGGACACCGCCGGCTCCACCGAGGCCCCACCCCACCAGCATCGAGGGGGAGGATTTCCATCGCTCCGCCAAGGCACCGCCCGCCGACAACGAGACATAGGACATCGCCAGCTCCGCCGAGGCCCCGCCCCGCCGCACCGAGGCGGAGGCCCTACTCCATCGTGGCCTCACCCCGCTGCCAATGAGGCCGCGCCACACAGAAAATGAGGATGCGTAAAACACGATAGGTCACCGCCGCTCAGGTCCAAGTAAGGCCACCGCTGCTACCCTCCGGTTGAAGCCAAGCTAGGCAGGTTGACCATTGACGGCCGATTATCTTCTTGGCGGCGACGTGGAGTCGGAAGCTATGTTCGAGAAGGACACTACTTCTACTTAACTGCTGGTGCAGTTGGCTGACTGACACGTGGGCCCAACAGGCATCAGGGCCACATGTCAGTTACGCAATTGCACCTGCAGTTAAGTCACTAAAGCTTCTGTTCGGCTCAGCTGGACATAGGTGGGTAGCTTCAGTTAATTAATTATACCTCTAGCGCACCCCTTTTTAGTTGAAGAATGTATGAAATGTAATGAAATCCGGCATGTTTATATGAAATCCGACCGCGTATGAATGAATTTATTTCGATTAGTTCAAATTCTTGTATCACTGGCATTGGATGAACATGCAAAATAATACGTACTAGCATTATTCCCTGGGTGATCACCTCGTTTTCAGCAGTTTCACATGTACTCCTGATGACCCACAAGTGTAGGGATCTATCGTAGTCCTTTCGATAAGTAAGAGTGTCGAACCCAACGAGGAGCAGAAGGAAATGACAAGCGGTGAGGGAGTCCTGGATTAGGGGGTGTCCGGATAGCTGAACTATCACCGTCGGCCAGACTCCAAGACTATGAGGATACAAGATTGAAGACTTCGTCCCGTGTCCGGATGGGACTTTCCTTGGCGTGGAAGGCAAGCCTGGCGATACGGATATGTAGATCTCCTACCATTGTAACCAACTCGGTGTAACCCTAGCCCTCTCCGGTGTCTATATAAACCGGAGGGTTTTAGTCCATAGGACGAACAACAATCATACCATAGGCTAGCTTCTAGGGTTTAGCCTCCTTGATCTCGTGGTAGATCTACTCTTGTACTACCCATATCATCAATATTAATCAAGCAGGAGTAGGGTTTTACCTCCGCCGTGAGGGCCCGAACCTGGGTAAAAACATCGTGTCCCTTGTCTCCTATTACCATCCACCTAGACGCATAGTTCGGGAGCCCCTACCCGAGATCCACCGGTTTTGACACCGACATTGGTGCTTTCATTGAGAGTTTCTCTGTGCCGTTGCAATCAGGAAGGATGCCTCGTCCCGTCTTCAAAGACGGGACCGTTGCCAAAGGAGCTTTGGCCATCGGCCAAACTATTCGGCTAGGCGGTTTTCTTATGACCGCCTGTTTGGCCGCCACGCCGACGATGACCTCTCGGGTCATCAAAAGCGATCTCCACAGCAACTCAGAATTCGCCGAGCAGCTAGATCCGATGGAGCTCTCCTCCTTAAATGAGCTCCTGGACCGCATCGCCACCCTGGGAGTTGCTACAGACTACGATCAGATTGGGCCTAAAACCGATCTAAGAGAGATCAACTCTCCCCAGGCTACCCACCACATTGCTGTGGTGGAGGAACAGCACGGCGACTCATCTTCTACATTAAGGGCAAGCTATGTCCGAATTCCCGACCCCTCCATGCCGGATTCCCGCGGAGGGACAGACGACGATCAAGCCCTAAACCTAAAGTCAGGCAGCGGGCCGGATTCGTTGGACAACATCCAACAAGCCAAGCTTCCAAGTTCAGAAACTTTCCGGCCCTTGAGTCTTAGATTGGACGGGGTTCCGAATCTAATTCCACCCGCCCACCCAAACACAAGCGATCTATCCTGAATCCGGCAAGAGCCCGCTGAAACAGTACACCATTACTGGGCCAGATTGCTCCTGGTTATGGACAGGATAAAGGACTGCTGTGAGGAAAGCGCAATCTCAATTTTCTGCAATAATTGCACAGACAAGGGAATCATGAACGCCATAAGTCGTCGCGAAATTACATGCTTCGCCGACTTGGCGTCCATAGTACGAAAGTACTGTGCGATGGAGAGCGCCTGGAAAACCGAAACCAAATTTTGGGACAATCCGGCTCCGAACACAACCCTAGTCCGAAATAAAAGGGTGCATCATATTCAGGCACCTGGGTTAAAAACCAAAAAGCAAAAACACCCTAAAGGGCACGGAACCGTACTAGAGGGATGGCTCAGCGGACCTTGCAAAATCCATAGTATAGAGGGCGCCACTCCAACACATAGCCTTCGAGCATGTTGGATACTACGGCAGGTGGCCAAAAGTGGCGAAGAGCTTCTAGCCCCAGAGAACCAGTCCAGCAGTACCAGTACGGTATTAACAGTCTTCGAGACTTTCACATCAAATAATATGCGGAAACGAACACTCCGCAGCCTTGCCGAAGTCTACCAAGTAGCAACAATAAATCCATGGAGTGACACGGCTATTACCTTTAACGCCAGTGACGAACCTAAATTCCGAACAGCCTGGGCACCAGCCACATTGGTCCTCAGTCCAATAGTGGACGGCTTTCGCCTTACAAAGGTACTCATGGATGGCGGCAATGGATTAAACCTCATCTACAAGGAAACCCTTCGAAAAATGGAAGTAGACTGGAGCCGCATTAAGCGAAGCAACACAACCTTCAGAGGAATAATCCCTAGTCGGGAAGCATGCTGCACAGGAAAAATCACACTAGATGTGGTATTCGGCTCGCCGGACAACTACAGGTCCGAGGAGATGACGTTCCATGTGGCCCCGTTCAGCAGCGGATATCACGCTTTATTAGGATGAGAGGCATTCACAATTTTTCAAGCTATACCCCATTACGGGTACATGAAGCTCAAAATGCCTGGGCCCAACGGAATCATCACCCTTGCCAGTGATCCGGACGTAGCACTCCACGCCGAAAATAAGACAGCATCACTAGCCCTAGAGGCGCTATCTAAAGCCCTAGCGGTCGAGGAATTCACAGCGCTACGCTCCACGGTGAACAGGGACGACGTGATACTTGATAGAAGATCCAAGTCCACCTCTTTTAAGCCAGTGGACGAAATAGTCAAATTCCAAGTCCATCCAACAGACCCTACAAAGATGGCCTCCATTGGGGCACAATTAAACCCTGATGTAGACGCCGCACTACGAGAATTCCTACGGGAAAATTGGGATATTTTTGCCTGGCACCCTTCAGACATGCCAGGAATCCCACGCCGGCTGGCAGAGCACAGCCTAAATATCCTAAAAGGATTCAAGCCAGTCAAACAGGCTCTTCGACGATTTTCCAAACCCAAAAGACATGCAATGGGAGAGGAGCTAGCCAAACTATTAGAAGCCGGATTCATCAGAGACATAAAACATCCGGACTGGCTAGCAAACCTGGTAATGGTACCAAAGAAGGACAAATCCTGGCGCTTGTGTGTCGATTTTAAGGACCTTAACAAGGCTTGCCCAAAGGATCCCTTCCCCCTTCCCCGCATCGATCAAATTATCGACGCTACCGCAGGGCACGATTCATTGTGCTTCCTCGACGCATACTCCGGCTACCATCAAATCAAGATGGCAGAGCCAGATCAATCCGCAACGGCATTCATTACTCCATACGGACCATTCTGCTTCAACACAATGCCCTTCGGGCTCAAAAATGCCGGCGCAACATACCAGCGCATGATTCAGACATGTCTGGCAAACCAGATCGACAAAACAGTGGAGGCATACATAGATGATGTGGTCGTCAAATCCAAACACGTCGAAACTCTAGTAGACAACTTGAGGCTCACATTCGACAATCTCCGAGCATATGATATTAAGCTCAACCCGGAAAAATGCGTTTTCGGCGTACCAGCTGGAAAGCTCTTGCGCTTCATTGTATCTGGTAGAGGAATTGAAGCAAACCCAGCCAAGATCCGAGCTCTATCACAATTGGATATCCCAAAAGACCTCAAGCAAATACAAAAATTGACTGGATGCGTGGCGGCTCTAAGCCGCTTCATCTCCCGCTTAGGAGAAAAGGCATTACCCCTTTATCGCCTCCTCCGGCGTACCGAACACTTCGAGTGGATGGATGCGGCCATGGCCAGACTCGAAGAAATAAAGGCCATACTGGCAACAAATCCGGTCCTGGCCGCGCCCAACTTGGGCAAACCAATGTTATTATATATCGCGGCAACACATCAAGTCGTAAGCGCGGTGCTCGTCGTCGAACGAGAAACGTACGGACACAAGTTCCCTCTTCAAAAACCAGTGTACTATGTATCCACTGTCTTAACTCCATGAAAGTCCCAGTATCCACATTATCAAAAGATAGCGTACGCGGTGTTCATGGCATCCCGGAAGCTCCGACACTACTTTCAAGAGTGTTCGATAACAGTAGCCTCTGAAGTACCTCTGAATGACATTATAAACAACCGCGACGCGACCGACAGGATCGCAAAATGGGCCATCGAGCTCCTACCATTCGACATAACCTATAAACCACGGCGAGCTATCAAGTCCCAATTTTTGGCCGACTTCATCGCCGAATGGACTAAAGCCGAACTCCCTAAAGAGTATGGCGCACATTGTAATTGGATCATGCACTTCGACGGCTCCAAAATGTTGGCCGGCCTGGGGGCTGGCGTCGTCCTGATGTCCCCAACCGGAGACATAGTCCAATACGTACTCCAGATAATGTACACGGACTCCAACAACGCAGCCGAATACGAGGCCCTTCTACACGGCCTCCGGATGGCGGTCTCCATGGGCATTAAACGCCTAGAGGTGTGAGGGGATTCGAACCTCGTGATATCCCAAATAAATGGAGACTTCAACACCAAGGATCCAAAAATGGCAGCTTACCGTAATGCCATTCTGAAAATATCAGCTCGGTTTGAAGGGCTCGAATTTCACCATATAGCCTGTGATAATAATCAAGCGGCGGACGTATTGGCACGCATCGGCGCAAAGCGCGATGCCGTCCCTCCCAACATCTTCCTGGAACGGCTTTTCAAGCCATCCGTACTATGGGAAGGGGAGTCCGGAAACAACAATCCGGACCCAACCACACTGCCCGACACCGCACACTCTGACACAATCAGTGGTTCTGCCAATGAAACAACACCTTTAGCCCATGAAATAATGGCAGTCATTGCCCCGTGGACCGAGCCATTCCTAGCTTACTTAACTAGGCAGGAACTTCTCGAGGACCAAAACGAGGCCCGCTGCATAGTACGGCTATCTAAAGCCTATAAAGTCCATGAGGGAGAGCTCTATAAGAAAAGCACAACCGGAGTCCTTCAAAGGTGTATCTCCGAAGAGGAAGGGCGGAATCTTCTGGCTGAAATTCATGCCGGACTCGGTGGGCACCACGCCGCAGCCCGGGCCCTTGTAAGCAAGGCCTTCCGTACATGATTTTATTGGCCAACGGCCCGAACAGACGCTCAGGATATAGTCCAACGATGCGTCGGTTGCCAGCTCTTTGCTAATCAAAGCCACATGCCACCCACCACCCTGAAAACTATACCCATCACCTGGCCGTTCGCGGTCTGGGGGCTTGACATGGTTGGACCCCTTAAAGGAGGAACCCACAAGCAAAAATACCTATTGGTCATGGTGGATAAATTCACCAAATGGATAGAGGCCAAGCCAGTTAAGACGGCTGAATCCGGACCCGTGATAGACTTCATATCAGGGGTAGTACACCGTTACGGTGTCCCCCATAGCATCATCACTGATAACGGCACAAACTTCACGGCCGACGAGGTTAAACTCTGGTGCAAAAACATGGGCATCAAGCTCGACTACGCTTCAGTCTATCACCCTCAAACTAACAGTCAAGTCGAGCGAGCAAATGGTCTAATCATGAGCGGCATTAAACCCAGACTAGTGCGGTCCCTCAAGGAATCTAACACGCACTGGGTAGAGGAGCTCGACTCCGTACTCTGGGGGCTGCGGACCATGCCGAATCGCACTACCGGATTCACACCATTCTTTATGGTGTACGGTGCAGCGGCAGTTTTGCCCTGCGACATAATTCATGACTCACCTCGCGTGCGCATGTATGAAGAAAGAGAAGCCGAGCTGGATCGGCAGGACAGTTTGGACGCCTTAGAGGAGGAGCGCGATGTGGCAAAAGCTCGTTCCGCATTCTATCAATAGCAGGCTCGAAGATATCAAAGCAGAGAAGTACGGGCCAAAACTTACAATGTTGGCGAACTAGTTCTACGCCTGCCGGACAAGAAAAAGGACAAACTCAAGCCCAAATGGGAAGGTCCCTTCATCATCGACCAAGTCCTGACCGGCGGAGCATACCATCTGCGAAACGCATCGTATAACCGACTCGAGCCGAACCCATGGAACGTAGCCCGTCTCCAAAGATTCTACGCCTAGCGCCGGACTCTGAGTTCGTCTCCTTCCTCCGTCTACATTTTATACTTTAGCTGTCTTTTATTTCTCTCTTTCTCCCTCCTTTTTTCTTAAGGCCTTTGGAGGCTCGTCTGCGCATTGTTCGCACCCACTTGACGTGCTACTTGCACTCATTATACCTGGGGGCTTCTTTAACAGAAGCTTATTTATACGGGCTTTATGCCCGACACATGTGTCACACTTCCGCATGTACCTTTTATTCACCATTATATGCATCGATATGACTTAAGTTTTGGCCAAGCTGGGTTGCCTGGCTCCTGTGCTTACCCCTACGTTCCCGATTGTTCGGCTAGGAGGTAAAGGGAGCACCTCTGCGATTGTTACTGCCGGGTCAGCCGGATGTGTACCTCAGACTGGGTGAAGCCGAAAGGTAGCGTTCTTAAGGGAATATTCGGTCGGTGAACTAAAAGACGATTTCTTACCTATTTATTTATCTGCCCCCAGATGCTTTCCTGCTTTTTTCACAGTCCGGACATGCACTTTAGGGCATGCCTCCCAGGGAAAGGAACCCCTAATGGAACTATTCTCCCTGGAAGATGTTTCTTACTAACCACGTAATATAACATAACTAGTTTTGCACTTGTCTGATAAAGCACTAATGACCCCTACGCCTAGTCTCACGCATGCCCCGGTTTTTTTATAACCGCGAGGGTATTCGGACACACTCCGGACTGTCGGGTCCCGAGGTTGAAGCGAAAAGGTCCGCAATGACAAACGATCTACAATTCGGCTAGAAGGCATTTTACATGTCATTTTAAATTACATAGTCAAATTGACTGATTGTATTCCTCTTCAATACCATCTAACAGGCAGTCTAGTTTACAGTTCCGCTGAGAATACTTTGTGGCCAACTCTACTTGGCCGTACATTAAGCTCACAGGGATCTCCTTCCCATCGGGCCCCACAGGTCCGACCTCGGCCATGTGGTTTGGGTCAGCCTTCGTGTACCGCGTCTTCACCATGGCCCAGGCCTCCCTGGCGCCTTGACGGCAGGCTGATATCTTCCACAAACAGAAGCACCGCCGTGCTCCCTGAAGCTGCTCCGCAAGCCCTCCAAGACCCTCGGGTAGGGAGACGGACGGCCATAAGGCCTGGGCGACGCCACTCATCACCTGCCGAACTCGTTCGTGCAGTTGTAGCAGCTCGGGAAGTAGGTCACCCGTTGAACCGGGCATTTCCTCTGCAGGACGGCCTGTGAGCATACCTACAGACATATTCCTGTTAATCGACTTCCTCGCCGAACTCTTCTTTTCAAAAGTTCGTTCAAGCACTTACTATAAATGCCGCGACGAAGCCGCTGATTCTCCTTCACGGAGTAAGACAGCTGGACCCGAACATCTTTTAGTTCCTTGCCCAGCTGAGTGTTGGCATCTTGGATGTTATTTTTCTCCTACCGCACCCTTGTAAGCACCTTCTCGCCGGCCTTTAGCTGGCGTAGTAGCTGCTGCCTGTTCGGATCTAGTCCGGCACAATCTGCAATATTATTGTCAGACTCATGCACACGCCGCACTTCACAAACTACTTCTCTTTCGAAAGTATATATTACCGGAGGGGGTCTCTGTGGCTCCTCCCGTGGCGGCTAGTGCGGCCTCAAGTTGGGCCTTCCACTCCTGAAGCTCCTGGGACAGGTGGGTATTCTTCTCCGTAAGATCCTGCATAACAAATGATCCTTAAATCAGTTATTCTAACTATTTTAAGTCTCGGGGGCTACTGGCATATATAACTGTCAAAATTTCCTTACCCGTATGTCTTTCACATACTGCTCTGTGGCTCTGGCTAGACCATCTTGAGCGGCACGGAGGTGCGCATCTCCCGAATTAAAGGCATTTAACGCCTCCGGGGAGAAGCATGCGTCACGAAGAATTGTCTAGCGGCGCCTGTGATTCATGGCGCTCTCCACCTCAGATCTGGTGGCGGACAACCGGTCGGCGTCCTCCGTTGGAGGAGTACCCGATGCGCGCCTTGCGTTCGCCTCCTCCTCCGGACCTGGCATTGGAGCCTGGCTGGCAGAGGCTTGATTGGCAATCTCTCCGGACACAGTCCGGCGAGCGCTCTTTCTCCTGAAAAAACCATGAGCGTTAATATGCCTTCCAGGAATCTTTCCTGGAAATGTAGTGGCGCGCCATACCGTTGCGGCGACGTTTCGATCTGCGCCGCACTTCTTTTCCGCCTGCTGGGTCGACCTGCCCCTTGTTGGCCAGCCGCCGCGGGCTCGGCTTCCCGCCTCGAAGGCACCTCGTGCAGAACACCATTGGTATACGGTGGTCAGATAAGCATGGATGAGTAATGGTGTCAGGACTCTGGTCACAGTTACCTGGGAAACCTGAGATATTCTGGGGTAGTCGGCCGTAATGGCGACCAAAGCATTGTCGATGCTAAGTTGGTGAAACACCCTGTCGATCAGCTCCACCTTTATGTTCGGATCCTCTTCGGAAGCCGGATCGAGGGATCGTTCCGGATCCTCGGGTTGTGGAGCCAGGCTGTGTATATCCTCTACGGCCCGGCGCAGTTCCTGCGTCAAAATCACAAAGTGAGGTACTTAACTTTGGGAATATGGATCGGCTAGACAAACGTCTGCTTACCCAGCTCCGAGGGTTGTTCATGGAAAATCTGTTCGATGGACTAGCACGAAGGAAGTCCTCCTTCTCCCCTTTGTACAGGCCGGACAGGATCTTCACCAGATCGGCTACCGATCTCGGCCCCTTGCGGCCATGACAGGTGGCGTCATCCTCCCTGTTGAAATCCCACATGGGGTGGCCCCTATACTGGAGCGGCTGCACCCCTCGCATAATGCATGTGGCCATGACCCCAATCATGGTTAGTCCGGAATGGGCCAATAACCTTATTCGGCCCATCAGATACTGGACGTCCCTATCATTCTCCCGTTGAGGGCTCCGTGGGCGCCAACTCAGGTGTTTCTTCAGAGGAGCGTTGCTGAACTCTGGGAGGCTGATCCAAACTGGGTCCGGTAGCGGGCCGTCTTCCATATAAAACCATTCCGAAGGCCAACCTTCGGACGCCTTCTTCGGGGTTCTGGATAGATATCCGGTCCCGGCGATGCGCCATAGTTCGGCTCCGCCCACTCGATATATCAACCCCTCATGAGAATGGGGTACGAGGTAGAATAATCTCTTCCACAGCGCAAAATGGGCCTCGATGCCCAAGAACAGCTCGCAAAGGGCCACGAAGCCCGCGATGTGAAGGATGGAGGCAGGCATAAGGTGGTGAAGCTGGAGCCCATAGAACTCCAGGAGCCCCCGAAGAAACGGATGTATGGGAAATCCGAGTCCTCTTATTAGATAAGGGACGAAGCATACCCGCTCTCCTTTGGAGGGATTTGGGACGCTCTCCGCCTGTTTTCCGCCCTTGTAGGTGGCAAGTCCGGCTCGAACCGGAACCATGAAGGCTGGGGGAAGAAATCCCTTGGCTTGGAGCGTCACTAGCTCACTATGCGGGACCGAGCATCTTCCCCAATCTCCTGGAGGAGGGCTGGGAGCACGAGAGGAGGAGCCGCGTCGACTGTCCATGATGGAATGGGTTTTTGGTCAGAAGTGCTCCGATGAATACTCGTGGGAGGAGGATGGTGTGATTCGGATCTGGATCCTCGCCTCTCTTTATAGGCGGTTCATTCGCGCAGCTAGGGGGTGGAATGTAAAAATGCCCTGGCTTTTCGCATTCGTACGACACATGGAAGATGGCCATTATTGGACGTGGAAGCCAAGGAGCGCAGCATTTATAAGAAGCCGGACACCATTCGGCGAGTACATGGAATTTGGAGAAGAACCCGCCTTGCAATGCCGAAGACAATATGTGCGCCGGACTCATCGTCATTGAAGCCTGGTTCGGGGGCTACTGAGGGAGTCCTGGATTAGGGGGTGTCCGGATAGCCGAACTATCACTGTCGGCCGGACTCCAAGACTATGAAGATACAAGATTGAAGACTTCGTCCCGTGTCCGGATGGGACTTTCCTTGGCGTGGAAGGTAAGCCTGGCGATACGGATATGTAGATCTCCTACCATTGTAACCGACTCTATGTAACCCTAGCCATCTCCGGTGTCTATATAAACTGGAGGGTTTTAGTCCATAGGACAAACAACAATCATACCATAGGCTAGCTTCTAGGGTTTAGCCTCCTTGATCTCGTGGTAGATCTACTCTTGTACTACCCATATCATCAATATTAATCAAGCAGGAGTAGGGTTTTACCTCCGCCGTGAGGGCCCGAACCTGGGTAAAAACATCGTGTCCCTTGTCTCCTATTACCATCCGCCTAGACGCACAGTTCAGGACCCCCTACCCGAGATCCACCGGTTTTGACACCGACAAGCGGTTTTCAGTAAGGTATTCTCTACAAGCACTGAAATTATCGGTAACAGATAGTTTTGTGATAAGGTAATTCGTAACTCTTAACAAGCAATGAAAGTAAATAAGGTGCAGCAAGGTGGCCCAATCCTTTTTGTAGCAAAGGACAAGCCTGGACAAGTTCTTAGATGAAGGAAAACGCTCCCGAGGACACATGGGAATTATCGTCAAGCTAGTTTTCATCACGCTCATATGATTCGCGTTTGTTACTTTGATAATTTGATATGTGGGTGGACCAGTGCTTGGGTACTGCCCTTTCTTGGACAAGCATCCCACTTATAATTAACCCCTATTGAAAGCATCCGCAACTACAAAAGAAGTATTAAGGTAAACCTAACCATAGCATGAAACATATGGATCCAAATCAGCCCCTTACGAAGCAACACATAAACTAGGGTTTAAGGTTCTGTCACTCTAGCAACCCATCATCTACTTATTACTTCCCAATGCCTTCCTCTAGGCCCAAACAATGGTGAATTGTTGATACGTCCATTTTGCATCATGCTTTTATATCGATATTTATTGCAATATGGGCTGTTATTACACGTTATGTCACAATACTTATGGCTATTCTCTCTTATTTTACAAGGTTTACATGAAGAGGGAGAATGCCGGCAGCTGAGATTCTGTGCTGGAAAAGGAGCAAGTAATGGAGACCTATTCTGCACAGCTCCAAAAGTCCTGAAACTCCATGAAAGTCATTTTTGGAATTAATGATAAATATTCAGCAGAAGAAGTACCAGAGGGGGCCCACACCCTGGCCACGAGGGTGAGGGGCGCGCCATACCCCCCTGGGCGCACCCCCTGCCTCGTGGGCCACCTGGCAGCCCTCCGGTGCCCATCTTCTGCTATATGAAGTCTTTTACCCTGAAAAAAAATCAAAAGCAAGCTCACGGGACAAAACTCCGCTGCCACGAGGCGGAACCTTGGCGGAACCAATCTAGGGCTCTGGCGGAGCTGTTCTACCAGGGAAACTTCCCTCCGGGAGGGGGAAATCATCATCATCATCATCACCAACAATCCTCTCATCGGGAGGGGGTCAATCTCCATCAACATCTTTACCAGCACCATCTCCTCTCAAACCCTAGTTCATCTCTTCTATCCAATCTTTGTACCAAAACTTCAGATTGGTACCTGTGGGTTGCTAGTAGTGTTGATTACTCCTTGTAGTTGATGCTAATTGGTTTACTTGGTGGAAGATCATATGTTCAGATCCTTTATGCATATTATTACTCCTCTGATTTTGAACATGAATATACTTTGTGAGTAGTTACGTTCGTTCCCGAGGACATGGGTGAAGTCTTGCTATTAGTAGTCATGTGAACTTGGTATTCGTTCGATATTTTGATGAGATGTATGTTGTCTTTTCCTCTAGTGGTGTTATGTGAACGTCGACTACATGACACTTCACCATTATTTGGGCCTATAGGAAGGCATGGGGAATTAATAAGTAGATGATGGGTTGCTAGAGTGACAGAAGCTTAAACCCTAGTTTATGTGTTGCTTCGTTAGGGGCTGATATGGATCCATATGTTTAATGTCGTGGTTAGGTTTACCTTAATACTTCTTTTGTAGTTGCGGATGCTTGCAATAGGGGTTAATCATAAGTGGGATGCTTGTCCAAGTTAGGACAGTACCCAAGTACCGGTCCACCCACATATCAAATTATCAAAGTACCGAACGTGAATCATATGAGCAATGATGAAAACTAGCTTGACGATAATTCCCATGTGTCCTCGGGAGCGCTTTTCTCTATATAAGAACTTGTCCAGACTTGTCCTTTGCTACAAAAAGGATTGGGCCACCTTGCTGCACCTTATTTAATGTCATTGCTTGTTACCCGTTACAAATTATGTTATCACAAAACTATCTATTACCTACAATTTCAGTGCTTGCAGAGAATGCCTTACTGAACACCGCTTGTCATTTCCTTCTGCTCCTCGTTGGGTTTGACACTCTTACTTATCGAAAGGACTACGATAGATCCCCTATACTTGTGGGTCATCAAGTGTCATGTAGTCGACGTTCACATAACACCACTAGAGGAGAGACAACATACATCTCATCAAAATATCGAACGAATACTAAATTCACATGACTACTTATAGCAAGACTTCTCCCATGTCCTCAGGAACAAACGTAACTACTCACAAATCATATTCATGTTCATAATGGGGTATTAATATGCATAAAGGATCTGAACATATGATCTTTCACCGAATAAACCAACTAGCATCAACTACAAGGAGTAATCAACACTACTAGTGACCCACAGGTACCAATCTGAGGTTTTGAGATAAAGATTGGATACATGAGATGAACTAGGGTTTGAGAGGAGATGGTGCTAGTGAAGATATTGATGGAGATTGACCCCCTCCCGCTGAGAGGATCGACGGTGATGACGATGGTGATGATTTCCCCCTCTCGGAGGGAAGTTTCCCGGGCAGAACAGCTCCGCCGGAGCCCTAGATTGGTTCCGCCAAGGTTCCGCCTCGTGGCGGCAGTGTTTCGTCCCGAAAGCTTGCTTATGATTTTTTCCAGGGTAAAAGACTTCATATAGCAGAAAATGGTCACAAGAGGCCTGCCAGGGGGCCCACGAGGCAGGGGGCGCGCCCAGGGGGTAGGGCGCGCCCCCCACCCTCGTGGCCAGGGTGTGGGCCCCCTCTGGTACTTTCTTCTCCCAATATTTTTTATTAATTCCAAAAATGACCTATGTGGAGTTTCAGGACTTTTGGAGTTGTGCAGAATAGGTCTCTAATATTTGCTCCTTTTCCAGCCCAGAATTCCAGCTGTCAGCATTCTTCCTCTTCATGTACACCTTGTAAAATAAGAGAGAATGGGCATAAGTATTGTGACATAACGTGTAATAACAGCCCATAATGCAATAAATATTGATATAAAATCATGATGCAAAATGGACGTATCAACTCCCTCCGGTCCTTTCTAGTCTGCATACAAGTTTTGTCTGCAGTCAAAGTATCTCTTTTATTGCATAAAATATAAAAGGGAAAGGTGAAGATCACCAGGACTCTTGCATAATGTATAAGACAAAAGTAAAAGATAGGCCCTTCGCAGAGGGAAGCAGAGGTTGTCATGTGCATTTATGGTTGGATGCATGAAACCTTAATGCAAAAGAATGTCACTTTATATCCACTTGTGATATGGACCTTTATTATGCAGTCCGTTGCTTTTATTGCTTCCATATCACAAGATCGTATAAAGCTTATTTTCTCCACACTAATAAGTCATACATATTTAGAAAGCAATTTTTATTGCATGCAACATGACAACTTACTTGAAGGATCTTACTCAATCCATAGGTAGATATGGTGGACTCTCACGACAAAACTGGGTTTGAGGATATTTGGAAGCACAAGTAGTATCTCTACTTGGTGCAAGGAATTTGGCTAGCATGAGAGGGAAAGGCAAGCTCAACATGTTGGATGATCCATGACAATATACTTTATTTCGGATGTAAGAAAACATAACCCATTACATTGTCTTGCTTGTCCAACATCAACTCTTTAGCATGCCATATTTTCATGAGTGCTCACAATCATAAAGGATGTCCAAGATAGTATATTTATATGTGAGAACCTCTCTTTCTTTATTACTTCCTATTAATTGCAATGATGACCAAAACTATGTTTGCCAACTCTCAACAACTTTTATTCATCATACTCTTAATATGTGAAGTCATTACTCTCCATAAGATCATTATGATCACTTTTATTTCTCTTTATTCTTTTATTTCCTCAAGATCATAGCAAGATAGAAAAGCCCTTGACTCAACACTAATCTTTATTATATAGCTCACAGACTCGATTACATAGAGGGATCATAAGGCAAAACTCAAAACTAAATCATACTAAAACTTTATTCTACTAGATCAAGATATTACCAAAAGGATCGAACTAAGAAAAACAGTAAAGATAGGAGTGTGATGGTGATACGATACCGGGGCACCTCCCCCAAGCTTGGCAGTTGCCAAGGGGAGTGCCCATACCCATGTGTTATGTCTCCCTCTTCGGAAGTGGTGATGATGGAGTTGTTGATGATGTAGGCTTGTCGTCCGTGTTCCAAGGCATAGGCTCACCATCATAGAAGGATGACCGAGTCTCCGAGATCCTCAAATCTGCAGCCAAACTCATCCTCTTGAATCTATATTCATACTCACAGTTTTGGTTTTGCAGGTCATAGATCTGGGCTTGGAGGTGCTCGATTTTCTCATGAAGCTTGAAGATGGTCTCCCCAATGTTCTTGGCGTCCAGCTTATGGTTGTTGGTGAACTCCGTGATCATCATCTGGTTGGCGTTGAGTCCGTGTTCCACCATCCCTTGGCACTTGAAAACTTGTTGTTCCATTGCTTCGAGTCTTGTTTCCACGCTTCTGGTCCTCCTTGGTCCCCTCAACATCACAGATGTCCAGCACCCCCTCACACATCTCAATGGTTTGACGGTGATGCAGCACCTCCGCGAGGTAGGGGTTGATGACCTTCTCGAAAAACTTGTCCTTGGGGGCGTTTGAAGACGTCATGGTGCTCTAGATCTATCAGAAAAATAGATCGAAACAAAGACAAAGGATATTTGCATGATACGGTGGTCAAAACATTCGGGAGATTATATAATGAATTTTCACCGACCAAAAGAAGTATCGTGCAAGAAAACGGAGTCCAGAGAGCACACGAGGTGCCCACGAGGCAGGGGGGCGCGCCCAGGGGGGGGTAGGGCGCGCCCTCCACCCTCGTGGACGCCTCGTGTCCTTTCCGGACTACTTCTTATTTTCCTATTTTCTTAAATATTCCAAAACGGAGAAAAATTGATGTTAGAACTGTTTTGGAGTCGGTTTACTTACCGTACCACATACCTATTCCTTTTTGGAGTCTAAAACGTTCTGGAAAGTGTCCCTTATGTACTCCTCTGGGGTTACGGTTTCAATAACATTAGCTTCAACATTTATTGGATTACCTAAGATATAATGTTTGATTCTTTGACTGTTCACCACTGATGTCTAATACGCAGCCTTCTTCTTGTAGATGTTGTTGGGCCTCCAAGTGCAGAGGTTTGTAGGAGTAGCAAATTTCCCTCAAGTGGATGACCTAAGGTTTATCAATCCGTGGGAGGTGTAGGATGAAGATGGTCCCTCCCAAGCAACCCTACAACCAAATAACAAAGAGTCTCTTGTGTCCCCAACACACCCAATACAATGGTGAATAGTATAGGTGCACTAGTTCGGCGAAGAGATGGTGATACAAGTGCAATATGGATGGTAGATATAGGTTTTTGTAATCTGAAAATATAAAAACAGCAAGGTAACTAATCATAAAAGTGAGCGTAAATGGTATTGCAATGCTAGGAAACAAGACCTAAGGTTCATACTTTCACTAGTGCAAGTTCTCTCAACAATAATAACATAACTGGATCATGTAACTATCCCTCAACATGCAACAAAGAGTCACTCTAAAGTCACTAATAGCGGAGAACAAACGAAGAGATTATGGTAGGGTACGAAACCACCTCAAAGTTATCCTTTCTGTTCTATCTATTCAAGAGTCCGTAGTAAAATAACATGAAGCTATTATTTCCGTTCAATCTATCATAGAGTTCATACTAGAATAACACGTTAAGACACAAATTAACCAAAACCCTAATGTCACCTAGATACTCCATTATCACCTCAAGTATCCGTGGGCATGATCACACAATATCAGATTCATCTATTCAACCAACACAAAGTACTTCAAAGAGTGCCCCAAAGTTTCCATCAGAGAGTCAAGACGAAAACGTGTGCCAACCCCTATGCATAAGTTCACAAGGTGAACCCGCAAGTTGATCACCAAAACATACATCAAGTGGATCACGTGAATATCCCATTGTCACCACAGATAAGCACGGCAAGACATACATCAAGTGTTCTCAAATCCTTAAAGACTAAATCCGATAACTTCAAGGGGAAAACACAATTCATCACAAGAGAGTAGAGGGGGAGAAACATCATAAGATCCAACTATAATAGCAAAGCTCGCGATACATCAAGATCGTATCACCTTAAGAACACGAGAGAGAGAGAGATCAAACGCATAGCTAATGGTACATACCCTCAGCCCCGAGGGTGAACTACTCCCTCCTCGTCATGGAAGCGCCGGGATGATGAAGATGGCCACCGGCGATGGATTTCCCCTCCAGCAGGGTGCCGGAACGGGCTCCTGAGAGGTTTTTGGTGGCTACAGAGGCTTGCTGCGGCGGAACTCCCGATCTATCTTGTCCCCCAAAGGTTTTAGGGTATATGGACTTATATAGGCGAAAGAAGTCGGTCGGGGGAGCCTCGAGGGGCCCACGAGGGTGGAGGGCGCGCCCCCTGCCTCGTGGCCTCCTCGAAACTTCCCTGACTTCAGCTCCAGTTCTCCTGATCACGTTCGTTCCAAAAATCACGCTCCCGAAGGTTTCATTCCGTTTGGACTCCGTTTGATATTCATTTTCTTCAAAACACTGAAATAGGCAAGAAAACAGCAATTTGGGCTGGGCCTCCGGTTAATAGGTTGGTCCCAAAAATAATATAAAAGTGCTTAGTAAAGCCCATAAACATCCAAAACAAATAATATAATAGCATGAATGCTTCATAAATTATAGATACGTTGGAGACGTATCAGCATCCCCAAGCTTAATTCCTGCTCGTCCTCGAGTAGGTAAATGATAAAAGAAAGAATTTATGAAGTGTGAATGCTAGTAGGTGCACAAGTTTGATCAATGATAATTTCAATCACCTTTTCTAGCATGATTATATGTCATAACAGTAGTTCATCTCATAAAACTTCTCAAGATCAAGTAACAAGCTATTCACATGTTAAAGCATAGACCATAAACTTTCTTGAAAACTAGCAAACTTCATTATCAGTCATCAAACAATTACAATTCATCTTATTTTCAGGAAGGGTCTATGTCAGAGCTTTGATTTAGCAAACTCCACATATTCAACTATCATATAGTCTTCCATGATTGCTACCACTCAAAGCATATTCTTAGAACAAATAGCATCCATTGAACACAGAGAAAGATAGGGGCTTAGTGTTTTGCCTCCCAACTCACTTATCATATAGATAATTGTCAACATTAATAATTCATGATCAAATATATTTGCATGGCCATATATGCTTAGATCTTTCCCCAACACACGATGCTTGCCAACTAAGGAGAAGGTAGGAATGAGGAGGAATACTACTGACTCCTGCATAAAAGTGAAAGATAGGCCCTTCACAGAGGGAAGCAGGGATTTGCAGAGGTGCCAGAGCTCGATTTTGAAATAGAGATAAATAATTTTTAGAGGTATGATCTTATTGTCAACGTAACAACCAAGAGTTCCCAATATATTCCATACTACATACATTATAGGCGGTTCCCAAACAGAATGGTAAAGTTTTTACTCCCCCTCCACCAACAATCACACTCCGTGGCTTGTCCGAAACAACGGGTGCCGTCCAACTAACATCAATCCAGGGGGAGTTTTGTTTGCAATTACTTTTTATTTGATTTTGATCTTTTGATCGTGGGACTGGGCATCCCAGTTACCAGCCATTTCTCTCGTGAATGATGAGCTGAGTCCACTCATCTTGAGAATAACCCACCTAGCATGAAAGATACTGACAGCCCCTAGTCGCTACATGAGCGATTCAGGCATACAAAACAGATTATTATTTGAAGGTTTAGAGTTTGGCACATGCAAATTTACTTGGAATGGCAGGTAATTACCGCATATAGGTAGGTATGGTGGACACTCATGGAAGAAACTTGGTTCAAGGAATTTGGATGCACAAGCAGTATTCCCGCTTAGTACAGATATTTTGGCTAGCAAAGGATTCTAAAAAGCAAGCATCACATGTTGGAGGATCTATAACAATATAACTTCTATGCAAATATACCCAAGCATAACTCATTACGTTGTCATCCTTGTCCAACTTTAACTAATTTTCTCAGGTTTGAAAATAATTAATGGGGCTCACAATCATAGAAGATGTCTAAGATAGTATATTTATATGTGAAATCTCTCTTCCTTCAATATTCTTTCATGAATTCTTCAAATGACCAATACAATGCTTGCTAACCTTCAATAAATTTACAACCTATACTTCTTAGATGTGAAGTCATTACTCCCCATGGGAAAAGAAAATGAAACATATATAATTTCAGATTTATGACATTCAACTCATTCAACCATTTACTCATAGGATATAAGTGAAGCACATGAGTAAATGACAAACTACTCCAAAAAGATATAAGTGAAGATCAATGAGTAGTTAAATAATTATGTAGCTATGCGAAGACTCTCTCCCATTTAAGAATTTCAGATCTTGGTATTTAATTCAAACAGCAAGCAAAACAAAATAAAATGGCATTGCAAGGATAGCACGACTCATGTGAAGAAGCAAAACTTAGGTTCAACCGATACTAACGATAATTGTTGAAGAAGAAAGGTGGGATGCCTACCGGGGCATCCCCAAGCTTAGATGCTTGAGACTTCTTGAAATATTATCTTGGGGTGCCTTGGGCATCCCCAAGCTTGAGCTTTTATGTCTCCTTAATTCCTTTTATATCTCGGTTTCCTAAATCTCGAAAGCTTCATCCACACCAAACTCAACAAGAACTCGCGAGATAAGTTAGTATAAACCAATGCAAAAACCTTATCATTTTCTACTGTAACAAATCACTAAAATTATTATTCAACATTTCATACTAAACGCCTCTGCATATTTAATACTCCTATCCTCAAATAGAATCATTAAACAAGCAAACATATGCAAACAATGCAACCATAACAGCAATCTGCCAAAACAGTATAGTCTGTAAAGAATGCAAGATTCATCATACTTCCCTAACTCCAAATTTGTTGATAAAAATACATAACTGTAGAAGATTTATCAGATCTCAATATGCAAAAAGTTTCAACATTATACCATTCTCTGACTTTTCTAGGGAATTTTTGCAACAGCGGTAAACTTTCTGTTTTCAAACAGCAATATGTATACTAGCAAAATAAGCATGGTAAAGGCTATCCTTGACATTTTTATTGAAAATATAGATGAAAAACATTATTCTAAATAACAGCAAGAAAATACTAACAATATAAAATGACGCTCCAAGCAAAACACATATCATGGTGAATAAAAATATAGCTCCAAGTAAAGTTACCGATAGACGAAGACGAAAGAGGGGATGCCTTCCGGGGCATCCCCAAGGTTAGGCTCTTGGTTGTCCTTGAATATTACTTTGGGGTGCCTTGGGAATCCCCAAGCTTAGGCTCTTGCCACTCCTTATTCCATAGTCCATCGAATCTTTACCCAAAACTTGAAAACTTCACAACACAAAACTTAACAGAAAACTCGTAAGCTCCGTTAGTATAAGAAAATAAATCACCACTTAGGTACTGTTATGAACTCATTCTAAATTCATATTGGTGTAATATCTACTGCATTCCAACTTCTCTATGGTTCATACCCTCCGATACTACTCATAGATTCATCAAAATAAGCAAACAACACATAGAAAATAGAATCTGTCAGAAACAGAACAGTCTGTAGTAATCTGTAGCAAACGTATACTCCTGGAACTAAAAAATTCTAAAAAATTAGGAAGACCTGGGAAATTTGTGTACCAATCCAGAGAAAAAAGAATCAGATCGAAATCGCGTTTCTGTGAATTATCAAAACTAATTTACTGAGTGCGAAAGTTTCTGATTTTCAGCAGGATCAACACAACTATCACTGTAAGCCATCCTAAAGGTCTTACTTGGCACTTTATTGAAACAAAAGCTATAAAACATGATTACTACAGTAGCATAATCATGTGGACACACAAAAACAGTAAGGGTAAAAATTGGGTTGTCTCCCAACAAGCGCTTTTCTTTAATGCCTTTCTAGCTAGGCATGATGATGACAATGATGCTCACATAAAAGATAAGAATTGAAACATAACGGGAGCATCATGAAGCATATGACTAGCACATTTAATCCTAAACAACTTCCTATGCATATGGATTTTGTGAGCAAACAACTTATGGGAACAAGAATCAACTAGCATAGGAAAGCAAAACAAGCATAGCTTCAAGATTTTCAACACATAGAGAGGAAACTTGATATTATTGCAATTCCTACAAGCATATGTTCCTCGCTCATAATAATTTTCAGTAGCATCATGAATGAATTCAACAATATAACCTGCACATACAGCATTCTTTTCATGATCTACTTGCATAGAAATTTTACTACTCTCCACATAAGCAAGTTTACTCTCATCAATAGTAGTGGGAGCAAACTCAACAAAATAACTATCATGTGAAGCATAATCCGATTGAAAATTAAAATCATGATGACAAGTTTCATGGTTATGTTTATTCTTTATTGCATACGTATCATCACAATAATCATCATAAATAGGAGGCATGCTTTCATCATAATAAATTTGCTCATCAAAACTTGGGGGATAAAAAATATCATATTCATCAAACATAGCATCCCCAAGCTTGTGGCTTTGCATATCATTAGCATCATGGGTATTCAAACAATTCATACTAACAAGATTGCAATCATGCTCATCATTCACATATTTTATGCCAAGCATTCTATGTAATTCTTCTTCTAGTACTTGAGCACAATTTTCGGAATCCTTATTTTCATGGAAGACATTAAAAAGATGAAGCATATGAGGCACCCTCAATTCCATTTTTTTTGTAATTTTCTTTTATAATCTAAACTAGTGATAAAACAAGAAACAAAAAGATTCAATTGCAAGATCTAAAGATATACCATCAAGCACTCACCTCCCCGGCAACGATGCCAGAAAAGAGCTTGATGTCTACTACGCAACCTTCTTCTTGTAGACATTGTTGGGCCTCCAAGTGCAGAGGTTTCTTGGATAGTAGCAAATTTCCCTCAAGTGGATGACCTAAGGTTTATCAATCCATGGGAGGTGTAGGATGAAGATGGTCTCTCCCAAGCAACCCTGCAACCAAATAACAAAGAGTCTCTTGTGTCCCCAACACACCCAATACAATGGTGAATTGTATAGGTGCACTAGTTCGGCGAAGAGATGGTGATACAAGTGCAATATGGATGGTAGATATAGGTTTTTGTAATCTGAAAATATGAAAACAGCAAGGTAACTAATGATAAAAGTGAGCGTAAACGGTATTGCAATACTAGGAAACAAGGCCAAAGGTTCATACTTTCACTAGTGCAAGTTCTCCCAACAATAATAACATAACTGGATCATATAACTATCCCTAAACATGGAACAAAGAGTCACTCCAAAGTCACTAATAGCAGAGAACAAACGAAGAGATTATGGTAGGGTACGAAACCACCTCAAAGTTATCCTTTCTGTTCTATCTATTCAAGAGTCCGTAGTAAAATAACATGAAGCTATTCTTTTCGTTCAATCTATCATAGAGTTCATACTAGAATAACACCTTAAGACACAAATCAACCAAAACCCTAATGTAACCTAGATACTCCATTGTCACCTCAAGTATCCGTGGGCATGATTATACGATATGCATCACACAATCTCAGATTCATCTATTCAACCAACACAAAGTACTTCAAATAGTGCCCCAAAGTTTCTATCGGAGAGTCAAGACGAAAACGTGTGCCAACCCCTATGCATAAGTTCACAAGGTGAACCCGCAAGTTGATCACCAAAATATACATCAAGTGACCCATTGTCACCACAGATAAGCACAGTAAGACATACATCAAGTGTTCTCAAATCCTTAAAGACTCAATTCGATAACTTCAAGGGGAAAACTCAATTCATCAAAAGAGAGTAGAGGGGGAGAAACATCATAAGATCAAACTATTATAGCAAAGCTCGCGATACATCAAGATCGTATCAACTCAAGAACACGAGAGAGAGAGATCAAACACATAGCTACTGGTACATACCCTCAGCCCCGAGGGTGAACTACTTCCTCCTCGTCATGGAGAGCGCCGGGATGATGAAGATGGCCATCGGTGATGGATTGCCCCTCTGGCAGGGTGCCGGAACGGGCTCCCAAGAGGTTTTTGGTGGCTACAGAGGCTTGCGGTGGCGGAACTCCCGATCTATCTTGTCCCCCGAAGGTTTTAGGGTATATGGACTTATATAGGCGAAAGAAGTCGGTCGGGGGAGCCTCGAGGGGCCCACGAGGGTGGAGGGCGCGCCCAGGGGGGTGGGCGTGCCCCCCATGCCTCGTGGCCTCCTCGAAGCTTCCCTGACTTCAGCTCCATGTCTCCTGGATCACGTTCGTTCCAAAAATCACGTCCCCGAAGGTTTCATTCCGTTTGGACTCCGTTTGATATTCCTTTTTTTCGAAACACTGAAATAGCCAAGGAAACAACAATTTGGGCTGGGCCTCCAACTAATAGGTTAGTCCCAAAAATAATATAAAAGTGCTTAGTAAAGCCCATAAACATCCAAAACAGATAATATAATAGCATGAATGCTTCATAAATTATAAATACGTTGGAGACATATCAACCACCTTCTGATTTGTGCCTTCGAAGTTGTTGATTTTTATGGCACCGGAACGATAGACCTCCTCGATAACGTGAGGCCCTTCCCATTTAGAGAGAAGTTTTCCCGCAAAAAAAATCTTAAACGAGAGTTGTATAGCAGCACAGTCACCTAAATTAAACTCACACTTTTGTATCCGTTTGTCATGCTCTTTTAACTTTCTCTTTAAAAAGTTTGGCATTCTCATAGGCTTGAGTTCTCCATTCATCAAGTGAGCTAATGTCAAATAACCTCTTCTCACCAGCAAGTTTGAAATCATAGTTGAGCTCTTTAATGGCCCAATATGCCTTCTGTTCTAGTTCGAGAGGTAAGTGACATGCCTTATCATAAACCATTTTATATGGAGACATACCCATAGGATTTTTATATGCAGTTCTATAAGCCCATAATGCATCATCAAGTTTCTTGGACCAATTCTTTCTAGATCTATTAACAGTCTTTTGCAAAATTAATTTAATCTCTCTGTTACTCAATTCTACTTGGCCACTAGACTATGGGTGATAAGGAGATGCAATTCTATGATTAACATCATACTTAGCAAGCATTTTACGAAAAGCACCATGAATAAAATGTGAACCACCATCAGTCATTAGGTATCTAGGGACTCCAAACCTCGGAAAAATAACTTCTTTAAGCATCTTAATAGAGGTGTTATGATCAGCACTACTAGTTGGAATAGCTTCTACCCACTTAGTAACGTAATCAACAGCAACTAAAATATGTGTATACCCATTAGAGGAAGGAAACGGTCCCATATAATAAAAGCCCCAAACATCAAATGGTTCAATAACGAGTGAATAATTAATCGGCATTTCTTGATGTCAACTAATATTACCTATTCTTGGACATTCATCACAAGACAAGACAAACTTACGAGCATCTTTGAATAGAGTAGGCCAATAATAACAGGATTGCAATACCTTATGTGTAGTTCTATCTCCAGCGTGGTGTCCTCCATAAGCCTCCGAGTGACACTTGCGTAGGATCTGTTCCTATTCATGCTCAGGTACACAACGTCTAATAACACCATCTACTCCTTTATAAAGGTGTGGGTCATCCCAGAAGTAATGTCTTAAATCATAGAAAAACTTTTTCTTTTGCTGGTATGTGAAACTAGGTGGTATAAATTTAGCAACAATGTAATTAGCATAATCAGCATACCATGGAGCAGTACGAGAAGCATTTATGACAGCTAATTGTTCATCAGGGAGGCTATCATCAATAGGTAGTGGGTCATCAAGAACATTCTCTAACCTAGACAAGTTGTCTGCAACAGGGTTCTCAGCTCCCTTTCTATCAATAATATGCAAATCAAATTCTTGTAGTAGGAGAACCCATCTAATAAGTCTAGGTTTACCATCTTTCTTTTCCATAAGATATTTAATAGCAGCATGATCAGCGTGAACAGTTACTTTAGAATCAACAATATAATGTCTAAACTTATCACAAGCAAATACAACTGCTAAGAATTCTTTTTCAGTAGTAGCATAATTTCTCTGGGCACTGTCTAGAGTTTTACTAGCATATTGAATAACATTTAATTTCTTATCAACTCTTTGTCCTAGAATAGCACCTAGAGCATAATCACTAGCATCACACATAATTTCAAAGGGTAAATTCCAATCAGGTGGCTGAATGCTATGTCTTGAGCTTGCGTTGGTTTTCCTCGAAGAGGAGAGGGTGATGCAGCAATAGTAGCATAAGTATTTCCCTCAGTTTTTGAGAACCAAGGTATCAATCCAGTAGGAGGCTCCTCAAAAGTCCCACGCACCTACACAAACAAACTGAGAACTCGCAACCAACGCAATAAAGGGGTTGTCAATCCCTTCACGGCCACTTGCGAAAGTGAGATATAATAAAGATAGTATGATAAGATAAATATATTTTTGGTATTTTATAATATAGATGCAAAAAGTAAAGATGCAAATAAAAGTAGATTGGAAGCAAATATGATAAGAGGTAGACCCGGGGACCATAGGTTTCACTAGTGGCTTCTCTCAAGATAGCATAAGTATTATGGTGGGTGAACAAATTACTGTCGAGCAATTGATAGAAAAGTGAATAGTTATGAGATTATCTAGGCATGATCATGTATATAGGCATCACGTCCGTAACAAGTAGACTGACTCCTGCCTGCATCTACTACTATTACTCCACACATCGACCGACTCCTTCCTGCATCTAGAGTAGTAAGTTCATAAGAACAGAGTAACGCATTAAGCAAGATGACATGATGTAGAGGGATAAACTCAAGCAATATGATATAAACCCCATCTTGTTATCCTCGATGGCAACAATACAATACGTGCCTTGCAACACTTTCTGTCACTGGGTAAGGACACCGCAAGATTGAACCCAAAGTTAAGCACTTCTCCCATGGAAAGAAAGATCAATCTAGTAGGCCAAACCAAACTGATAATTCGAAGAGACTTGCAAAGATAACTCAATCATACATAAAAGAATTCAGAGAAGATTCAAATATTATTCATAGATAAAATTGATCATAAACCCACAATTCATCGGATCTCGACAAACACACCGCAAAAAGAGTTTACATTGAATAGATCTCCACAAGAGAGGGGGAGAACATTGTATTGAGATCCAAAAAGAGAGAAGAAGCCATCTAGCTAATAACTATGGACCCGTAGGTCTGTGGTAAACTACTCACAACTCATCGGAGGGGCAAGGATGTTGATGTAGAGGTCCTCCGTGGTTGATTCCCCCTCTGGCAGAACACTGGCGAAGGCTCCAAGATGGGATCTCGCGGATACAGAAGGTTACCATGGTGGAAATTGTGTTTCGTCTGCTCCCTGGATGTTTTCGGGGTACGTAGGCTTATATAGGAGGAAGAAGTACGTCGGTGGACGCCTGAGGGGCCCACGAGACAGGGGGCGCGCCCTATAGGGGGGGGGCTCCTATCTCGTGGGAGCCTTGGCTGCTTCTTGACTTGCACTCCAAGTCCTCTGGATCACGTTCGTTCCAAAAATCATGCTCCCGAAGGTTTCATTCCGTTTGGACTCCGTTTGATATTCCTTTTCTTCGAAATACTGAAATAGGCAAAAAAATAGCAATACGGGCCGGGCCTCCGGTTAGTAGGTTAGTCCGAAAAATGATATAAATGTGTAAAATAAAGCCCATAAACATCCAAAAGGGGTAATATAATAGCATGGAACAATAAAAAATTATAGATACGTTGGAGACGTATCAAGCATCCCCAAGCTTAATTCCTGCTCGTCTCGAGTAGGTAAATGATAAAAAAGAAATTTTTGATGTGGAATGCTACCTAGCATAATTCTCAATGTAATTTGCTTTAATGTGGCATGAATGTTCAGATCCAAATGATTCAAAATAAAAGCTTATAAAACATAAAAATAATAATGCTTCAAAGCATACTAACAAATAATCATGTCCTATCAAAATAAAATAGCCAAAGAGCAATATGACAATGATGGAACGTGTCATAATAAACGGAACGGTGGAAAGTTGCATGACAATATATCTCGGAATGGCTATGGAAATGCCATAATAGGTAGGTATGGTGGCTGTTTTGAGGAAGGTAAATAAGGGTTCATGATACCGACAAAAGTTGCGCGGTAATAATAAAGGCTAGCAAAGTGGAAGGATGAGTGTGCATATATCCATGGACTCACATTAGTCAAAAAGAACTCATATACTTATTGCAAAAGTCTACTCAGCCCTCAAAGCAAAGTACTACTACGCATGCCCCAAGAGGGATAGATTGGTAGGAAAAGACCATCGCTCATCCCCGACTGCCACTCATAAGGAAGACAATCAAAAGAGCACCTCATGCAACAAATTTGTCACACAACTTTTACCATACGTGCATGCTACAGGACTTGCCAACTTCAACAAAAGTATTTCTCAATTTCATAATTACCCACTAGCATGACCCTAACATTACTACCTTTATATCTCAAAACAATTATCAAGCATCAAATTGATCGTAGCATCCAATTCTTTTTCTATGATAGCTTTTGTTATACCCAACTTGGATGCTCATCATTCTTGGACCAACTTTGTAACCATAGAAAATACCATGCTGTTCTAAAAGACTCTCAAAAAGATATAAGTGAGGCATGAGAGACTAGAAATTTCTTCAAAATTAATACACCACCGTGTTCTAAAAGATATAAGTGAAGCACTAGAGCAAAAACTATGAAGCTCAAAAGATATAAGTGAAGCACATAGAGTATTCTAGCAAATTCTAATCAAATAGGATTCTCCCAAAAGGTGTGTACAGCAAGGATGATTGTGGTAAACTAAAAAGCAAAGACTAATATAATACACGACGCTCCAAGCAAAACACATATCATGTGGCGAATAAAAATATAGATCCAAGTAAAGTTACCAATGAACAAAGACGAAAGAGGGGATGCCTTCCCGGGGCATCCCCAAGCTTAGGCTTTTGGCTATTCTTCAATACCTTGGGGTTCCATGGGCATCCCCAAGCTTAGGCTCTTGCCACTCCTTATTCCATAGTCCATAAAAGCTTTACCCAAAACTTGAAAACTTCACAACACAAAACTCAACAGGAAATCTTATAAGCTCCGTTAGTGAAAGAAAACAAGACCACCACATAAGTTACTGTAATGAAATCATTCATTATTTATTTTGGTGTTAAACCTACTGTATTCCAACTCTTCTATGGTTTATGAACTATTTTATTGGCCATAGATGCATCAAAATAAGCAAACAACACACGAAAAACAGAATCTGTCAAAAACAGAACAGTCTGTAGCAATCTGTAACTAACGCAAACTTCTGAACTCTAAAAATCCTACAGAAATAGGAAGTCCTGGAAAATTTGTTTATTGATTATAAGCAAAAAGAATCAACGCAAAATCACGTTTACGTTATTTAACAAAATTATATTCGTGTGCGCAAAGTTTCTATTTTTCAGCAGAATCAAATCAACTATCATCATAGGTTATCCTATAGGTTCTACTTGGCACAAACACTAATTAAAAGATAAAAACACATCTAAACAGAAGGTAGATGCAAGATTTATTACTAAACAGGAGCAAAAACAAAAAAACATAAATAAAATTGGGTTGCCTCCCAACTAGCGCTATCGTTTAACGCCCCTAGCTAGGCATAAAAGCGAAGATAGATCTAACGAGTGCCATCTTTGGCACTAAATTCATAAGTAGCCCGCATGATAGATTCATAAGGTAATTTGACTTTCTTTCTTGGAAAGTGCTCATGCCTTTATTTAATGGAAATTGGAATCTAATATTCCCTTCCTTCATATCAATAATCGCGCCAATCGTTCTAAGGAAAGGTCTACCAAGAATAAGAGGGCAAGAAAGATTGCAATCTATATCAAGAATGATAAAATCTATGGGCAGCAAATTTCTATTTGCAACAATAATAACATCATTGATCCTTCCCATAGGCTTTTTAATGGTGGAATCCGCAAGGTGCAAATTTAAAGAGCAATCATGAAGATCATGGAAACCTAGAATATCACATAAAGTTTCCGGAATCGTGGAAACACTAGCACCCAAATCACACAAAGCAAAACACTCATGATCTTAAATTCTAATCTTTATAGTAGGTTCCCACTCATCATTAAGTTTTCTAGGTATAGAAACTTCCAAATTAAGTTTTTCATCATAATATTGCATCAAGGCATCAACAATATGTTTGGTAAAAGCTTTGTTTTGACTATAAGCATGAGGAGAATTAACAACGGATTGCAACAAGGAAATACAACCTTCTAAGGAACAATTATCATAATCAAATTCATTGAAATCCGAGATAGTGGGTTCAATGCTATTTAAAGTTGTGACCTCTCCAATCTCACTTTTACCAAATTTAGCATCAAGATCTAAAAACTCCGAATTCTTGGGACGCCTTCTAGGCAAAGTTGATTCATCATCAGTCCCATAATTATCAAAATTCATATTTCAAAACATAGATCTAATAGGAGACGCATCAATAACTTTAAGATCCTCATCATTATTTTCATGGAAACTAGAAGAACATGCTTTTATAAAGCTATCTTTTTTAGCATGCAATCTAGCGATTCTTTCCTTGCACTCATCAATGGAAATTCTCATTGCTTTGAGAGACTCATTGATATCATGCTTAGGAGGAGAAGATCTAAGTTTAAGAGAATCAACATCAAGCGAAAGTCTATCAACGTTCCTAGCCAAATCATCAACTTTGAGCAATTTTTCTTCAAGCAAAGCATTAAAATTCTTTTGAGAAATCATAAATTCTTTCACGCTATTCTCAAAATCAGAGGGCATCTTATTCAAATTACCATAAGAATTATTGTAGGAATTTCCATAATTATTAGAGGAATTACTAGGAAACGGTCTAGCATTAAAGTTTCCTCTATAAGCATTGTTTCCAAAACTATTCCTACCAACAAAATTCACATCCATAGATTCATTATTATTCTCAATCAAGGAAGACAAAGGCATATCATTGGGATCAAGAGGAGTATTTTTAGTAGCAAACAATTTCATAAGTTCATCCATCTTTCCACTCAAAACATTGATTTCTTCTATAGCATGCACTTTTTTACTAGAAGATCTTTCAGTGTGCCATTTGAGAATAATTAGCCATAATATTATCAAGAAGTTTTGTAGCATCTCCTAACGTGATTTCATAAACATGCCTCCCACGGCCGAATCTAAGAGATTTCTAGAAGCAAAGTTCAAACTGGCATAAAATTTTTGTATGATCATCCATAAATTCAAACCATGAGTAGGGCAATTGCGAAGCATCAATTTCATTCTTTCCCAAGATTGGGCAACATGCTCATGATCAAGTTGTTTAAAATTCATAATATCGTTCCTAAGAGTGATAATCTTAGCAGGAGGAAAATACTTAGAGATAAAAGCATCTTTGCACTTGTTCCAAGAATCAATACTATTTTTAGGCAAAGACGAAAACCAAACTTTAGCACGATCTCTAAGTGAAAACGGAAATAACTTCAATTTGACAATATTTTTATCCGTATCTTTCTTATTTTGCATATCACACAAATCAACAAAGTTGTTTAGATGAGTAGCGGCATCTTCACTAGGAAGGCCGGCAAATTGATCTTTCATAACAAGATTCAGCAAAGCAGTATTGATTTCACAAGACTCAACATCATTAAGAGGAGCAATCAGAGTACTAAGGAAATCATTATTATTGGTATTCGAGAAATCACACAATTTGGTATTATCTTGCGCCATGGCAACAAGTAATCCAACACACAAACAAACAGAAAAAGGCAAGCAAAAAAGAGAGGAGGAGATTGGGAAAGAGAGGGCAAATAAAATGGCAAGGGTGAAGTGGGGGAGAGGAAAACGAGAGGCAAATGGCAAATAATGTAAATGCGAGGGAGATGGGTTTGTGATGGGTACTTGGTATGTCTTGACTTGAGCGAAGACCTCCCCGGTAACGGCGCCAGAAATCCTTCTTGCTACGTCTTGAGCTTACGTTGTCTTTTCTCGAAGAGAAGAGGGTGATGCAGCAATAGTAGCGTAAGTATTTCCCTCAGTTTTTGAGAACCAAGGTATCAATCCAGTAGGAGGCTCCTCAAAAGTCCCACGCACCTACACAAACAAACTGAGAACTCGCAACCAACGCAATAAAGGGGTTGTCAATCCCTCCACGTCCACTTGCGAAAGTGAGATATAATAAAGATAGTATGATAAGATAAATATATTTTTTGTATTTTATAATATAGATGCAAAAAGTAAAGATGCAAATAAAATTAGATTGGAAGCAAATATGATAAGAGATAGACCCGGGGGCCATAGGTTTCACTAGTGGCTTCTCTCAAGATAGCATAAGTATTATGGTGGGTGAACAAATTACTATCGAGCAATTGATAGAAAAGCGAATAGTTATGAGATTATCTAGGCATGATCATGTATATAGGCATCACGTCCGTAACAAGTAGACTGACTCCTGCCTGCATCTACTACTATTACTCCACACATCGACCGACTCCTACCTGCATCTAGAGTATTAAGTTCATAAGAACAGAGTAACGCATTAAGCAAGATGACATGATGTAGAGGGATAAACTCAAGCAATATGATATAAACCCCATCTTGTTATCCTCGATGGCAACAATACAATACGTGCCTTGCAACCCTTTCTGTCACTGGGTAAGGACACCGCAAGATTGAACCCAAAGCTAAGCACTTCTCCCATGGCAAGAAAGATCAATCTAGTAGGCCAAACCAAACTGATAATTCAAAGAGACTTGCAAAGATAACTCAATCATACATAAAAGAATTCAGAGAAGATTCAAATATTATTCATAGATAAACTTGATCATAAACCCACAATTCATCGGATCTCGACAAACACATCGCAAAAAGAGTTTACATCGAATAGATCTCCACAAGAGAGGGGGAGAACATTGTATTGAGATCCAAAAAGAGAGAAGAAGCCATCTAGCTAATAACTATGGACCCGTAGGTCTGTGGTAAACTACTCACAACTCATCAGAGGGGCAAGGATGTTGATGTAGAGGCCCTCCGTGGTCGATTCCCCCTCCGGCAGAACACCGGCGAAGGCTCCAAGATGGGATCTCGCGGATACAGAAGGTTACAGTGGTGGAAATTGTGTTTTGTCTGCTCCCTGGATGTTTTCGGGGTACGTAGGCTTATATAGGAGGAAGAAGTACGTCGATGGACGCCCAAGGGGCCCAGGAGATAGGGGGCGCGCCCTCCTATCTCGTGGGAGCCTCGGCTGCTTCTTGACTTGCACTCCAAGTCCTCTGGATCACGTTCGTTCCAAAAATCACGCTCCCGAAGGTTTCATTCCATTTGAACTCCATTTGATATTCCTTTTCTTCGAAATACCGAAATAGGCAAAAAAAAAACAGCAATACGAGCCGGGCCTCCGGTTAGTAGGTTAGTCCCAAAAATGATATAAATGTGTAAAATAAAGCCCATAAGCATCCAAAAGGGGTAATATAATAGCATGGAACAATCAAAAATTATAGATACGTTGGAGACGTATCACTGAACAATAGGTGCAGAAATCAAAGCTTTCTTAATTATTTCAAATGCTTCAACACAATCATCATCGAAAACAAAAGGAATATCTTTTTGTAAGAGATTAGTTAGAGGCCTAGAGATTTTAGAGAAGTCATTAATGAACCTCCAATAAAAACCGGCATGACCAAGGAAACTTCTTATACCTTTGATGTCCTTAGGACACGGCATCTTTTCAATAGCATCAACTTTAGCTTTGTCAACCTCAATACCTCTTTCAGAAACTTTATGCCCCAAGACAATACCTTCATTAACCATAAAGTGGCATTTCCCCCAATTCAAGATAAGACTAGTATCTTCGCATCTCTGCAAAACTCGATCAAGGTTGCTCAAGCAATCATCAAAAGAAGATCCATAAACAGAGAAATCATCCATGAAAACCTCAACAATCTTTTCACAAAAGTCAGAGAATATAGCCATCATGCATCTTTGAAAGGTAGCAGGTGCATTACATAAACCAAAAGGCATACGTCTATAAGCAAAAGTACCGAAAGGGCAAGTAAAAGTGGTCTTTTCTTGATCCTCTGCTGACACAGGTATTTGAGAGAAACCAGAGTAACCATCTAGAAAGCAAAAATGTGTATGTTTAGATCATCTTCCTAACATTTGATCAATAAAAGGTAGAGGGTAATGATCTTTTTAGTAGCTTTATTTTATTTGCACAAATCAATTACCATCCTATAACCTGTAACAATTCTTTGCGAGATAATTCATCTTTATCATTAGGAACGACAGTAATACCTCCCTTCTTAGGGACACAATGGACATGACTTACCCACTGACTATCAACAACAGGCTAAATTATACCTGCCTCCAGGAGCTTTAGTATTTCCTTTCTTACCACTTCTTTCATCTTACGATTTAACCGTCGTTGGTGATCAATAACTGGTTTGGCGTCTTTCTCCAATTTTATTTTGTGTTCGCATAGAGTGGGACTAATGCCCTTAAGATCATCAAGAGTATATCCAATAGCAGCACTGTAGCGACCAGACCTCAAACGGTCTGATCTCTGTGCAATAGTGTCATCCCTGGATCGGTAATGCTGACACACACAGTACTTGAAGGATTTATAACAGAGTAGCAATCACACACTTATTACATCGAATGTCTCAAAAGAGAACTTATTACAATAAATATGGCTTAAGACCATCTAATAACGGTAACAGCGGAAGGCTTGGAAGATAAGCGAGTCCATCAAGTCCAACGGCATCACTGAGTATAAGATCAAGACCTAAGGCACCTTACTCGTTGTCTGAAAAGTCTGCAACATGAACGTTGCAGCCCGAAAACGGGTCAGCACATGAAATATGCTAGCAATGTAACACATAGAGAGTAATGAACAGAATAATGCTATCACTACATGCATATATGGCTGGTGGAAAGCTCTATGGTTACAGTTTTGCATAAAGCCAATTTTTCCCTACAACAAAGGAATAAATTTTATTTAACTATCATGGTGGTTGTTAAACATTGAGAAGGTTCCTCCAACTCAATCCCAATTAAGCATCATCATTAAACCCAACAAATTTAATTAAGTAACATGGTGAGATGCACATGATAATCCAAGTACTAGATACTCAAAACGTCCATAACCGGGGACACGGCTAACCATGATTAGTTTATACACTCTGCAGAGGTTTGCACACTTTTCCCCGCAAGACTCGATCTCCTCTGCTTGATTTCTCACACTACATGGTGTTTGAGAAACGGATGACCGAGACACAGTCTTTCAGAAGCATTAACTCTTTACTCTGGTAGACAGTACCAACCTACATCCCCTACATCTGCTAGTCTACCACTGAAAGAGGTCACACAACATACTCAACTATGCTAGAGCCCATAGTAGCTTGCGGCTGCACATGGGAGTTTCTAGCATGAATAATCTCATGATCCCTTTGAGCCTGGGTGGCGGTCCATAGGAGAATCACACGGTACCCCGGGATTTCCAAAAATACAGGCAACACTGGGTTCTCCAGGTGCCTCAATCCACCCAAATGTGAATTTAAGTGGCCACCTTAAGTAAACCATTAAATAACAATCTCACATCTGTCATGGATACACTCACCCAATCCACGTCTACTAGCATAGCATAGCAATATAAGCAAACGTAGAAGTAATTCCCAAAGGTTTGATAATAAAACAGGTAATAGGTACTACCTCATCTACTTGCCAAAACCCACATATTGATCACATCGTAACCATGCAATTGTTTGAGGATTGATCTAATGCAATAAAACTGGGTAGTAAAGAGGTATGATCAAAGTGTTACTTGCCTTGCTGATGATCCGTGAAACCTAGAGACTCGTAGTAGCAAGAGGCGCACTCTGGGTACTCTATCGCAAACAAACAAGCATACAATGACCACTCATCTAATGCACAGGTAAAACTCAAATAAGAGATCTAACTAGAAAGTTCAACTTAAGAACTCCGGTTTGCAAAAAGAATCAAATCAAACGAAGCAACGAAAGTCAAACGGCGAAAGAAACAAGCTTCATTTACTAATCTGGACCTAAGTCAAATCCTATATACTTAAGAAGTTCACCCCCACTACTTGATTTATCTCAACATGCAGCATAGACACCTCAGCATCCAATCACACCAAGCCACGTCACACCCACACTAAGCCATGTCACACCTCCTAAGGTCATTTTCCCATTTTCCCTCGAAGAGAAAAAATCTATCTCAATCTTTCCCCACGCCCTACATTAGCCTTCGGTTACGAAGTCACGGGCTAGCACCCACCAGCCACCACAACACGCTGATGCGTACCATTGATTTCCATAAAGCATTGGCCGCAATTAACAGTCCCACCCAGTTCCTCAATTAACTCCACGGTCCATTGATTTCCATAACTTTCTATTCATCTTCTCCACCGAGTAAGCGATGCAGCGGTTCTCCCCTTTAAGCTTCCGTCACCGCTCACATGGATCCCCCTTACCTAACCCAGGGCGGCTGATAGGACTGAGGTGAGGCCCCCCTCCTGGCGCAGTGCCTGCCTCTGCCGGTTCCATCGACTGCCTCCCCTCCTTCTCTGCTTTGCAGCAGTCCTTCGGCCTCCGCCGGGCCCTGTTCTTCTATCGCTCCCCGCAGATGGAAGATATGGAGAGGAAGTTGCAGCATGCGGTGGTGGATTTGTGGTTGGCTTACTCCCTCAACATCACTTGCACCAAAGGTGGGTGCTCTCCCTCCTCAATCTTCTCAGATCTAAGCTTATGCCCTTTGAATTCGTCAGATTGCCCCTCCGGATCAGAAGGTGCTCGATGTTTTGCTTCATACATATCTTGGTGCTTGATTCCCATCCAACAACGCCAAGAGCAACGATGTTTTACTCCTCGTGGAATCTTCACCAACCACTCCAAGTCTACTTTGTTTCCAGATATTCTCAATATAAGTAAGTATGCTACATCTTAAGCATGCACGTCTGCAGCATCATACCTACATATGATTAGTTGATTTATGCATATGCATTATACCATTATCAGACTTTGTTATTGTTTGTTTTTGTAGATCCGTCCGTTCTCTCTGATCTGAATTTAGGATTGACTTCCCAGGTTGTAGCTTTGATTTCAATTGGAAAACCTAGAGAAGGTAAGGTGTTATAATCTCTCATAAATCATGATTATGTACAGTACTTCTTACTCAACTTATTGAATCATTTTGTTCGTTTTGGTTTGCAGAAATTGGGGTATGTTGTTCAAGTAAGTTCAGCTGACTGCTCGGATTGTCAACCATTGCTTTTTCTTCAGTTATTCGACAGTCACTATTTTAATTTCCTAACTATACACATGTCCCCTTGTATGTCTATTTATAGTCCTCTCTTAATAGTTCAAGTAGCACTGTCGCTTCCTTTCAGACCTTTAACTTATATAGAAACTACAAGCAAATTTTGCTGGCTGTGTTGTACATCTTGGAATTAATGTATATCCTCTTTTAGTTAGCCATGCAATGCTATGAAGTTATTCTTTTACCCTTCCTTGAGAATATGGAAATTCATGTTTGGTGATCCAGTTGGGCAAGTTATGAGCAGTTCACCTACAATTTATGTGAATGCATATGAGATCTTACTGTGAATTGATAGTTCTCTAACACACCACTTCTGATTTTTTACTTTCAAGATGTTTATATAAGACAATGGAATCTTGCAATGTAGATTTTAATGTGGTTTGAGGTGGCTGCTCTGCCCTTTATAGTATTTTTGAACGTCATTTTTGTTATCTTTTTCCATTTCCCGTTGGGGTGTGCCGATAACTATCTTTGCTTTTTTTCACGTCGAGCCCATGAATTTGAATCAACACGTCCACAAATTGAATCACCTAATTTCCCGCAGCAACGCGCGGGGTATCATCTAGTTTTACAGTAGCAAAAACTTTTTTGAGTTGGTTAAACGGAAAGAGGGTTTTGAGACGAAATTCTAGGCGCTTGAATCGCCTGATTCCGATAAACGAGTAAAAAGTTATACTAGAACGAAAATCGGATTAGAAATCGTGATCAGAAATAATCATGGAAAATCTGAGAAAATGAAAAACGGACAAACGGGCTAACGAGCGAACGTTCGCTGTCTGCGGCTAAACGACGAAAACCGTTCATTAAAATGAATGAACGGACGGACGTCCACAAAATAAATAAACTGGAAAAAACTAAACCGATCTATATATAAAAAATAAACCGCGGGTTTCAAAAACCGGGCGGTTTTCTAGAGAAAACTGCCGGCGGCGGAAAGCTACCTCCGGCAAGGTCCGGCGAGTAGGGATCCAGCGGGGCGGGACGGGTTTGGGGGCGGCTCGGGCCTCCGCTTAAAAAGGCAGACCGGGCAAAGTCCTAGTCGGGCACGGCCCGGCTAGGTCGGTTCGTTTTTTTTCAATAATTTCGCACAGAAAAACAAATAAAAGAGATACTAACCAGACTCGAAAAATCCCGAAATAAATTTTCCCCATCCTCTAAAAATTAGCCGGACAAGATGAACATTTATTTGGGGCTTAAATGCAATTTTGAAAAACGCGCATTTTCCTAATTCAAATAAAATAGCGACAAAACTCCGAAATAAAAAATCTTATTTGATTTTAATATTAAATCCTCAATATTTCCTTATTTTGGGAAATTCATTTTATTCCCTCTATCTTATTTTTATAAGTGAAATGTTTGAAGATAAAATAATTAAAATCAAATGATCCTATTTTCAAATGTTGAGAAAAACCCAAATATGAAAATAACGAAATCCCCAACTCTCTCCGTGGGTCGTTGAGTTGCGTAGAATTTCTAGGATCAAGCAAAAATGCAATAAAATATGATATGCAATGATGATCTAATGTATAACATTCCAAATTGAAAATTTGGGATGTTACAAACCTACCCCCCTTAAGATGAATCTCGCCCTCGAGATTCGGGTTGGCTAGAAAATAGGTGAGGGTGGTCCTTCAGTAGATCTTCCTCTCGCTCCCAGGTGGCTTCATCTTCGGTATGGTGGCTCCACTGAACTTTGCAAAACTAGATAACCTTGCTGCGTGTGACTCGGCTGGCAAACTCGAGAATCTTGACTGGTTTCTCCTCATAGGTCAAATCACTATCCAACTGAATCACTTCCAGTGGCACTATATCTCTCAGCGGTATATCAGCCATCTCTACGTCGCACTTCTTCAACTGGGAAACGTGGAACACATCATGAACTCCTGACAATCCTTCGGGCAATTCCAACTTGTAAGCAACTTCTCCCATATGCTCCAAAACTTTGTATGGTCTCACAAAACGTGGCGCTAACTTTCCCTTAACTCCAAAATGCTTAACTCCTCGAAGTGGGGACACACGAAGATAAACTCTATCTCCGACTCCGTAAATTGTCTCCTTGCGTTTAGAATCTGCATAGCTCTTCTGCCTGGACTGGGCTACCTTGAGCCTATCGCGAATCAACTTCACGTTCTGTTCAGACTCCTTAATCAAATCTGGTCCAAACAACTAGTGGTCTCCAACTTCATCCCACAACAACGGTGTCATGCACCTCCTTCCGTACAAAGCTTTGAAAGGGGCCATCTTCAAACTGGATTGATAACTATTGTTGTAAAGAACTCCGCATATGGCAAATTGTCGTCCCAACTAGATCCATAATCTAGCGCACAAGCTCTCAGCATGTCCCCTAGAATCTGATTGACTCTCTCGGTCTGTCCATCTGTCTGCGGATGAAAGGTTGTACTGAACTCTAGCCTTGTGCCCAATGTTTCGTGCAACTGATTCCAAAACTTTGAGGTAATCTGGGTTCCTCTATCTGATACAATGCTCCTCGAAACTCCATGCAGACATACGATCCTGGTCATGTATATCTTTGCCAACTTAGCACTGGTGTACGTGGTTTTCACTAGGATGAAATGAGCTACCTTCGTCAAACGATCGACTACAACCCATATTGAGTCATAGCCTGAACGAGTCCTGGGCAGTCCCGTGATAAAATCCATGCCTAACTTATCCCACTTCCATTCGGGTATCGGCAATGGCTGTAGCAACCCTGCTGGCTTCTGATGCTCTGCCTTCACTCTCTGACATACATCACATACTGCTACATACTCCGCAATATCCTTCTTCATTTCGGTCCACTAGAAAGTGTCCTTCAAATCCATGTGCATCTTGGTATTTCCTGGGTGAATCGAATAAGGTGAATCATGGGCCTCCTGCAGAATCAACTTCCTGATCCCCGGGTCATTAGGCACATAAATGCGGTCCTCAAACCATAAGGTATCATGCGCATCCTCATGAAAACCTTTAGCTTTTCCTTTGCTCATCGTCTCCTTTATCTTGGCAATCTCCTTGTCTGCCTTCTGAGCTTCTCTAATCTTATAAATCAAAGTAGACTGAATCTCCAATGCTGCAACATAGCCTCTCAGAACTATCTCCAAACATAGCTCGTGAAGATCCTCGGCTAACTCCTTCGGTAACTCTCCGGTCAAGAGTGTGTTGACATGGCTCTTGCGGCTCAACGCATCGGCTACCACGTTAGCCTTTCCGGGGTGATAATGCAATCTCATATCATAATCCTTGATGAGCTCCAACCATCTCCTTTGCCTGAGATTCAACTCCTTTTGTGTGATGATGTACTTCAAACTCTTGTGATCCGTGTACACCTTACAATGGTTTCCGATGAGAAAATGTCTCCATGTCTTCAACGCATGCACTACGGCTGCTAACTCCAAATCATGTGTAGCATAATTCAACTCATGGGGCTTAAGCTGTCGTGAGGCATACGCAACAACTCTTCCATCCTACATAAGCACTGCTCCAAGTCCTCGACGAGAAGCATCGCAATATACTTCATAATCCTTGCGCTGATCTGGCAGAATCAACACTGGTGATGCAACCAAACGTTTCTTCAACTCCTGGAAACTGGCCTCACATTCCTCAGTCCATTTGAACTTGGTGTCCTTCTTCAGCAACTCCGTCATGGGCTTCGCAATCTTCAAAAAATTCTCAATGAACCTCCGGTAGTATCCTGCGAGTCCAAGAAAACTCCAGATCTCTCCAACTGACGTGGGTGCTTCCCAATTTGTCACAGTGACAACTTTGGTGGGATCTACTGCTATTCCTTCTCCGGATATCACATGTCCAAGGAATCCAACTTCCTTCAACCAAAACTCACATTTGCTGAACTTGGCATATAACTGATGTTCTCTGAACTTCCCGAGTACCAAACGCAAATGCTCCTTATGCTCCTCTTCATTCTTTGAGTAGACCAGAATATCATCAATGAACACCACGATGAACTTATCCAGAAACTCCATAAACACCTTGTTCATCATGTTCATGAAATAGGCAGGTGCGTTAGTCAGACCAAATGACATAACGGCATACTCATACAGCCCGCACCTGGTGGTAAAAGCCGTCTTAGGTATATCCTGCTCTCGAATCTTCAATTGGTGGTATCCTGATCGCAGATCTATCTTGGAAAATACCTCAGCTCCTTGCAATTGCTCAAACAGGTCATTGATCATTGGCAGTGGGTACTTGTTCTTGATTGTCACTTCATTCAATCCTCGATAATCAACAACCATCCTCAATGATCCAACCTTCTTCTCCACTTGAAGCACTGGCGATCCCCAAGGTGAAGAACTTGGACGAATATAGCCTTTATCCAGTAGCTCCTTTATGTGCTTCTTAATTTCCTCCAAATCCTTTGCAGGCATCCGGTACGGTCTCTTAGATATAGGCCCTATGCCTGGCAAAAGCTCAATCAAAAACTCAATGTCTCTATCTGGTGGCATGCCTGGCAACGCTTCTGGAAATACGTTAGGAAAATCCTTCACCACGGGTACTTCCTCCTGTACAACTTCTGTTAAGGAATTTACTTGAGTCCTCTTTGGCACATGCCGGGATACATACTTAATCCTTCTTCCTTCTGGCGTGGTAAGCAAAATCGACTTACTGGCGCATTCAATGTTCCATCCATACTTCGATAACCAATCCATGCCTAATATCACATCCAGTCCTTGCGACTCCAATACTATTAGGTCTGAGGGGAACACATAGTTACCAATCCTTAATTGTAACCGATCACACCACAGACTATCCATATACCCTGCTCCTATCAAGGTTACTAACATGGGTGACCTAAGGGCTTGGGTTGGCAGTTTATACTTATCCACAAATCCCCTTGATATGTATGAATGCGATGCAGCAGTATCAAAAAGAACGATTGCAGTAAATGACCTAACCAAAAACTTACCTATTACTGCATCTGGCTGGGCTTCAACCTCCTCCACGCTAACGTGGTTCACCTGTCCCTTGTTGAAAGGGTTAGGCTTCTTCCCAAAGCTCCCATTGCCATTTCCATTCTTCGCTTCAGGACATTCAGTGGCATAATGTCCAGTCTTCTAGCATTTGAAACAGGTAATGTGGCATAGATCCCTCCTGGCTGGTGTTGATGGGTTGGCACGATTCTGCCCGTTGCTTCCTCCATTCCCATTACCATTCTTGGGGCCACTATGGTTGTGCGAATTCCCCCCTCCATGGGTATGCTGAAAAGGTCCTCCCGAATTCGGGGTAAAACGAGGCTTCTGCTGAGCTCCAGATTTGTACTTCCCTTGTCCATACTTCCTCTTGCGGCTATCAATCTGCTGCTGCTTCCCTTCAATCATGAGAGCTCGGTCTACCAACTCCTGGTAGTTGTTGAAGGTTGCTACCATCAACTGCATACTCAGCTCATCATTCAGTCCTTCCAGAAACTTCTCCTGCTTAGCTGCATCCGTAGCAACGTCATCTGGGGCATAACGTGCTAGCTTACTAAAGTCATCCACATACTGGCCAACAGTACATCCTCCTTGGCGCAAGTTGTGAAACTCACGCTTCTTCATGACCATAGCTCCTGCTGAAACATGGGCAGTATGCAAAGCCTGCTGAAACTGATCCCATGTGACAGTGTCGATGGGGTAAGTGGCTGTGAAATTCTCCCACCATGATGTTGCGGGTCCATCAAGCTGATGTGCGGCAAAATGCACCTTCTACGCATTTGTGCATCCTGCAGTGGTCAACTCCCTTCCCATCTTGCGGAGCCAGTCATCTGCAACTATCGGCTCGGTGCTACTGGAGAACACCGGCGGTTTAAGCCTCAAGAAACGGGCTAAATGATCAACAGGTGGTGGTGTTGGTGGGTTGTTTTTGTTGTTCCCCTGATTCTGATTCTGGACTAGCATCTGCATCAATGCATTCTGCTGCTGGATCAACTGAGTGAGCTTCGGTGGGAAAGCAAATCCATTGTCATGTCTCGGAGGCATCTGAGGGTTTAGAAAAGATGAGAATATAGAATAGAGTGAGGTCTAGAGAGAAAAACACTACCCATATGCACATGAGACAAACACAAACAATATCACTTCAATCAATTCAAACAAGGGCATACAATGGT
This sequence comes from Triticum timopheevii, assembly GCA_963921465.1. Lineage (NCBI taxonomy): Eukaryota > Viridiplantae > Streptophyta > Magnoliopsida > Poales > Poaceae > Triticum > Triticum timopheevii. The sequence goes on from OY997272.1 coordinate 503,927,763, forward strand.
CTAACTATCGTTACAAAAGTGCTCGGACTATACTATATACATGGGGGAATACTACAACTGTTATGGTGGTCGACTAGAAAAAATGATCGATCGAAGACTCCATGATATCTGCTCCAGCTTCATCAACAAAGTCATCATCGCTATCGTCTGGGTCCGAGTCGGTGTCGTCGATGATGATGTAGTTCTCCGGGCAAGTGCAATCATCGTCTTCTCCTCCAGTCGTGGGGAATCCCATAAACACTTTTAGCTTCTTCTTCAGATCATCATTCTTCTCCATGAGTGTTGTCATTTCCTCCTCATAAACATCACGTGTAGACTTAAGTTCTTCCTCCAGCTCCGTGATCTTGGTCATAGCCTTCTTCAGATCTGTCATGCCTGCGCACATCTGGTTCTCCTGGCGACGAATGTGCTGGTTTAACTCCTGGATGGAAGCTGCAATTGATCTATCCTTCCTAGTGCTGATCATCTCCCATTGCTCATCTCGTCGCCCACAAATCTGGTAGATAGTATCCTTGAGATCCTTGTGGTAAACTTCTCCAATGCGTCCCATGGAATGTGGGCTGCCATGCTCTTTCCTAGACTCCAGGTTGGTGCATCAAAAGAGAACTCTATGGGCTCAGTGACGGGCATGAATGTCCTTCCTGGAACTTGAACTTGAATCATCCAACGCTCCTCTTCTGGTAAAGTGGCAATGTAGGTCCCGGTGAAGCTTGGTACTCCGATGTTCAGGTATCTAGTGACTTCCTTCAAGTGGCGTCCAAAGGGTGTATCTTCATCCGGTTGTGTGAACTTATTCCTTGCATCCGCCATCCTAAAAGAGTAGAAAAGATGAGGAGTCAGAAATGAGAAGAGAGAGTAGTGATCTAGGGCTTTACCTTAGTGGTCGTGTCCTACAGAGAGCGTGTGCTCTGATACCATCTTGTAGTGACCAGACCTCAAACGGTCTGATCTCTGTGCATCAGTGTCATCCCTGGATCGGTAATGCTTACACGCACAGTACTTGAAGGATTTGTAACAGAGTAGCAATCACACACTTATTACATCGAATGTCTCAAAAGAGAATGTATTAAATAAATATGGCTTAAGGCCATCTAATAACGATAACAGCGGAAGGCTTGGAAGATAAGCGAGTCCATCAAGTCCAACGGCATCACTGAGTATAAGATCACGACCTAAGGCACCTTACTCGTCATCTGAAAACTCTGCAACATGAACGTTGCAGCCCAAAAATGGGTTAGCACATGGAATATGCTGGCAATGTAACACATAGACAGTAATGAACATAATAATGCTATCACTACATGCATATATGGCTAGTGGAAAGCTCTATGGTTACAGTTTTGCATAAAGCCAATTTTTTCCTACAACAAAGGAATAAATTTTATTTAACTATCATGGTGGTTGTTAAACATTGAGAAGGTTCCTCCAACTCAATCCCAATTAAGCATCATCATTAAACCCAACAAATTTAATTAAGTAACATGGTGAGATGCACATGATAATCCAAGTACTAGATACTCAAAACGTCCATAACCGGGGAGACGTCTAACCATGATTAGTTTATACACTCTATAGAGGTTTGCGCACTTTTCCCTGCAAGACTCGATCTCCTCCGCTTGATTTCTCGCACTACATGGTGTTTGAGAAACGGATGACCGAGACACAGTCTTTCAGAAGCATTAACTCTTTACTCTAGGTAGACAGTATCAATCTACATCCCCTACATCTGCTAGTCTACCACTGAAAGAGGTCACACAACATACTCAACTATGCTAGAGCCCATAGTAGCTTACGGCTGCACACGGAAGTTTCTAGCATGAATAATCTCATGATCCCTTTGAGCCTGGGTGCGGTCCATAGGAGAATCACACGGTACCTTTCCAAAAATACAGGCAACACTGGGTTCCCCAGGTGCCTCAATCCACCCAGATGTGAATTTAAGTTGCCACCTTAAGTAAACCATTAAATAACAATCTCACATCTGTCATGGATAGACTCACCCAATCCATGTCTACTAGCATAGCGTAACAATATAAGCAAACGTAGAAGTAACTCCCAAAGGTTTGATAATAAAACAGGTAATAGGTACTACCTCATCTACTTCCCAAAACCCACATATTAATCACATCCTAACCATGCAATTGTTTGAGGATTGATCTAATGCAATAAAACTGGGTAGTAAAGAGGTCTGATCAAAGTGTTACTTGCCTTGCCGATGATTCGTGAAACCTAGAGACTCGTAATAGCAAGAGGCGCACTCCGGGTACTCTATCGCAAACAAACAAGCATACAATTAGCACTCATCTAATGCACAGGTAAAACTGAAATAAGAGATCTAACCAGAAAGTTCAACTTACGAACTCCGGTTTGCAAAAAGAATCAAATCAAACGAAGCAACAAAAGTCAAACGGTGAAAGAAACAAGCTTCATTTACTAATCTGGACCCAAATCAAATTTTACAGTAGCAATAACTTTTTTGAGTTGGTTAAACGGAAAGAGGGTTTCGAGACGAAACTCTAGGCGCTTAAATCACCTGATTCCAATAGACGAGCGAAAAGTTATACTAGAACGGAAATCGGATCAAAAATCACGATCAGAAATAATCGCGGAAAATCCGAGAAAAAGAAAAACGAACGAACAGGCTAACGAAGGAATGTTCCTTGTCTGCGGCTAAACGACGAAAACCATTCGTTAAAACGAATGAACGGACGGACGTCCGCAAAATAAATAAACCGGACAAAAAACTAAACCGATCTATATAAAAAAAATAAACCGCAGGTTTAAAAAAACGGGCGGTTTTCTAGAGAAAACCGCCGGCGGCGGAAATCTACCTCCCGCGAGGTCCGGCGAGGCGGGCTCCGGTGGGGCGGGACGGGCTTGGGGGCGGCTCGGGCCTCCACTTAAAAAGGTCGGCCGGGCAAAGTCCTAGTCGGGCACGGCCCGGCTAGGTCGGTTCGTTTTTTTAAATAATTTTGCACAGAAAAACAAATAAAAGAAATACTAAACAAACTCCAAAAATCCCGGAATAAATTTTCTCTGTCCTCTAAAAATAAGCCGGACAAGATGAACATTTATTTTGGGCCTAAATGCAATTTTTAAAAATGCGCATTTTTCCTAATCTTTACCTACTAATAAAGCTGCTATCGCTTCTGGTCGTCTGTTATTAAAATTACCCTTCAAGTTGGTAAAAATTACCCACCAATGCCACCCGTAAGTGGGAAATAGATTCGTTTTTTTCTTAAGTTGCCGCCGATAACCTCTGGTTCATGTAGTGGAATGCCCTTGCACAACCAAGGTAGACAATCCGGCCTACTGGCTTAGGCCTTTCTCTACCATTCAGGATACCTGGGTTCGAACCTGGCTCCTCCCAATTTTTGCAGCCTTTTTTTTAGCGAATTTCAGTTGGCGTGATATAGAGCTACCTCGCTAAGTGCTGCTTAACGGATGGTCTATACACGGTACAATTACGACGAAAACATTCTCTTTTTAATATTTTTTTGCAAATTCAAGTATTTTTAAAAATATTCATATCTTTCAAACCCGAACTCCAAATTTAGTATGTTATATATGGAAATCGCCCCAAAAAATTGCAGATTCTAAATATAATGTTATCTTGCATGTTAATTATTTTTAAAACTATATTTATGTTGCATCCTTCATTAGTACTTTTTTTCTATTAAAGGCACGGGCGTTCTTACTCCCATTTTTTGTATGTCGCTTATTACCAGATTTCATCCGTCGTTTGGTTCGTCCATTTGCACATAAGATTAAAAAGAAAAGAAAAAATATTCACAATTTTAAAAAATGTTTCCAAATACTATAAAATGTTCTTGAATTCAAAAATGTTCTTGATTTTAGAAAATGTTCAAAAATTTGTAAAAGTTTTCATAAAATTTAAAAATGTTCATAATTTCAAATATGTGCATGAGTTTTAAAAAATGTTCGTGATTTCACAAAATTGAGAGCGATAGTGTATCTCGATGATGCAACAAAATGTGGTCATGGCCATTGACAATTATGAAAAAAATCTCCCGTTGCAACGCACGGGCCCTTCTGCTAGTTCAAATAAAATAGCGACAAAACTCCAAAATAAAAAATCTTATTTGATTTTAATATTAAATCCTCAATATTTCCTTATTTTGGGAAAATCATTTTATTCTGTCTCTCTTATTTTTATAAGTGAAATATTTGAAGATAAAATAATTAAAATCAAATGATCCTATTTTCAAAATTTGAGAAAAACCCAAATATGAAAATAACGAAATCCCCAACTCTCTCCGTGGGTCCTTGAGTTGCTAGAATTTCTAGGATCAATCCAAAATGCAATAAAATATGATATGCAATGATGATCTAATGTATAACATTCCAAATTGAAAATTTGGTATGTTACTAGCACGATGCTTCTTCAGAGTTTTCAATAATATCTCCTTTTCCTGCTCTGAAAGGTTAGCACTAATAATAGCAGGATATATCTTCTTTTCATCAAGATAAGCATATTTAACAGTATCAGGTAGTGGTTTAAGCTCAAACACGGGATCACCCTTGGTGGTGGAGGATCCCCTAGAATTTCAACAGGAAAGTTGTGTTTCAAAATACATCTCTGTTTAAAGAATACTTCATCTATCTCCCTTCTTTCATTCATAAACATATCATTTTCATGGTCTAGCAAATATTGTTCTAAAGGATCATTAGGAGGCACGACAATAGAAGCAAGACCAATAATTTCATCCTTACTAGGCAATTCTTTATCATGGGGTTGTCTATGAAATTTAGCAAAATTAAACTCATGAGACATATCCCCCAAACCAATAGTAACAGCATCCTTTTTGCAGTCTATCTTAGCATTAACAGTATTCAAGAAGGGTCTACCAAGTATAATGGGACAAAAGCTATCTTGTGGGGAACCAAGAACAAGAAAATCAGTAGGATATTTAACTTTCCCACACAAGACTTCAACATCTCTAACAATCCAAACTGGTGAAATAGTATCTCTACTAGCAAGCTTAATTGTAACATCAATTTCTTCTATCTCAGCAGGTGCAATATCATGCATAATTTCTTTGTATAAGGAATGAGGTATTGCACTAGCACTAGAACCCATATCACATAAGCCATGATAACAATGATCTCCTATTTTAATAGAAATAACAGGCATGCCTACAACAGGTTTATGTTTATTTTAGCATCTGGTCTAGCAATTCTAGCAGCTTCATCACAGAAGTAAATAACATGCCCATCAATATTATCAGCCAAGAGATCTTTAACCATAGCAATACTAGGTTCAACTTTAATTTGCTCAGATGGTGTAGGTGTTCTAGTATTACTCTTACAAATGACAGTTGAAGCTTTAGCATGATCCTTTATCCTAACAGGGAAAGGTGGTTTCTAAATATAGGTAGTAGGAACAACAAGATCATTATATATAATAATCTTTTCTTCAACTTTAATAGGTGCAACTACTTTTACTTCAGTGGGAGGATTATATTTAAACCACTTCTCCTTAGGGAGGTCAACATGAGTAGCAAATGATTTGCAGAAAGAAGATACTATCTCAGAGTCAAGTCCATATTTAGTGCTAAATTCATGAAAAGCATCGGTATCCATAAAAGATTTAACACAATCAAACTTAGGTGTCATACCTGACTCCTTACCTTCGTTGATATCCCAATCTTTAGAGTTGCGTTTAATTCTTTCGAATAAATCCCATCTGAATTTAATAGTCTTCATCAGAAAGGAACCAGTTCAAGAAGTATCGAGCATGGAGCGGTTGTTGAGAGAAAGCCAAGCATAATTTTTTTGAATAATCATTTCTCTTGAGAGCTCATGATTGGGGCATGAATATAACATTAAATTAAGCCTCCACCAAGCTTGAGCAATGCTTTCTCCTTCGCGAGGCCAAAAATTATATATATAATTACGATCACGATGAACAAGATGCATAGGATAAAACTTCTAGTGAAATTCCAATTTCAATCGGTTGTAGTTCCATGATCCCATATCATCACATAGCCTATACCATGTCAATGCCTCTCCCTTCAAAGATAAAGGGAAGACCTTCTTCTTGATAACATCGTCAGTCATACCTGCAAGCTTAAATAATCCACAGACTTCACCCACATAGATTAGGTGTAAATCGGGATGCAATGTTCCATCTCCTGTAAAGGGATTAGCTAGCAGTTTCTCTATCATACCCAAAGGAATTTCAAAGTAAACATTTTAAGTAGGTTCAATAGGTTGAGGAGAAACTCTTTGATCTACTGGTCGGGGTGAAGATACCCCGAACAAGCCCCTCAAAGGATTATGTTCCATAGTAACAAGTGAGAGTAAATTTCAGCACACTATATACATTTTTCCTTACCAAGTTCCACTTACCAAAGGCACTTCACTCCCCGGCAACGGCGCCAGAAAAGAGTCTTGATGACCCACAAGTGTAGGGGGTCTATCGTAGTCCTTTCGATAAGTAAGAGTGTCGAACCCAACGAGAAGCAGAAGGAAATGACACGCGGTTTTCAGTAAGGTATTCTCTGCAAGCATGGAAATTATCGGTAACATATAGTTTTGTGATAAGGTAATTCGTAACGGGTAACAAGCAATGAAAGTAAATAAAGTGCAGCAAGGTAGACCAATCCTTTTTGTAGCAAAGGACAAGCCTGGACAAGTTCTTAGATGAAGGAAAACGCTCCCGAGGACACATGGGAATTATCGTCAAGCTAGTTTTCATCACGCTCATATGATTCGCGTTCGTTACTTTGATAATTTGATATGTGGGTGGACCGGTGCTTGGCTACTGCCCTTTCTTGGACAAGCATCCCACTTATGATAACCCCTATTGCAAGCATCCGCAACTACAAAATAAGTATTAAGGTAAACCTAACCATAGCATGAAACATATGGATCCAAATCAGCCTCGTACAAAGCAACACATAAACTAGGGTTTAAGCTTCTGTCACTCTAGCAACCCATCATCTACTTATTACTTCCCAATGCCTTCCTCTAGGCCCAAACTATGGTGAAGTGTCATGTCGTCGTTCACATAACACCACTAGAGGAGAGACAACATACATCTCATCAAAATATCGAACGAATACCAAATTCACATGACTACTTATAGCAAGACTTCTCCCATGTCCTCGGGAACAAACGTAACTACTCACAAATCATGTTCATGTTCATAATCAAAGGGGTATTAATATGCATAAAGGATCTGAACATATGATCTTTCACCAAATAAACCAACTAGCATCAACTACAAGGAGTAATCAACACTACTAGTGACCCACAGGTACCAATCTGAGGTTTTGAGACAAAGATTGGATACACGAGATGAACTAGGGTTTGATAGGAGATGGTGCTGGTGAAGATGTTGATGGAGATTGACCCCCTACCGCTGAGAGGATCGACGGTAATGACGATGGTGATGATTTCCCCCTCCCGGAGGGAAGTTTCCCCGGCAGAACAGCTCTGCCGGAGCCCTAGATTGGTTCCGCCAAGGTTCCGCCTCGTGGCGGCGGTGTTTTGTCCCGAAAGCTTGCTTATGATTTTTTCCAGGGTAAAAGACTTCATATAGCAGAAAATGGTCACCGGAGGCCTGCCAGGGGGCCCACGAGGCAGGGGCGCGCCCAGGGGGTAGGGCGCGCCCCCACCCTCGTGGCCAGGGTGTGGGCCCCCTCTGGTACTTTCTTCGCCCAGTATTTTCTATTAATTCCAAAAATGACTTCCGTGCAGTTTCAGGACTTTTGGAGTTGTGCAGAATAGGTCTATAATATTTGCTCCTTTTCCAGCCCAGAATTCCAGCTGCCGGCATTCTTCCTCTTCATGTAAACCTTGTAAAATAAGATAGAATGGGCATAAGTGTTGTGACATAACGTGTAATAAAATCTCATAATGCAATAAATATCGATATAAAAGCATGATGCAAAATGGACGTATCAACTCCCTCCGGTCCTTTCTAGTCTGCATACAAGTTTTGTCTGCAGTCAAAGTATCTCAACTTTGACCAATCTTATAGAAAAAAGTATGCACTTTCACAATGTGCGAAGTAAAAAGGAACATAAGGAGTACAAAGAGTTTGAGCAACTTTTTATCGTTCCTCTACATTGCAATCAAACACACAGGCCTGGAAATTCATAGAGAACATTCAAAATAATCGATGATTATGCATCTCAGCGATTGACATGTCAGAGCCAATATTTACTTCACAACTAAAGAATAAGAAAACATTGATCGATGCTGCTGACAGCAAAGGGCGTCCCATTTGAAAATATCAAACACATGTCTTCTTGCTAACATCAACGAGCAAAATTTGACAAGGTTGTCCCATTCCAAAATACCAAATGCCTACGATTGTGGAATGGGTAAGGTTTGCCATCACTTCGGACATTGACATGGCACCTTGTGCTAAATAAACCAGCTATTCTTTTTGTGCAGTTCCACCAAAATCAACCAAATTCACGTGTAGCTTGTATGATTTCGCCCTTATATGTTGCAATGCCTTGAACTTATCGGCACCTCCTTTCTTGTGGTGGAAATGAATGATTCGATGTATTCATGAACATTTTGTGCAGTTCCCATTGAAATCAAGCTAAGCACTCCTATTTGCACAAATACAAAAAAGTGATTAGTATAAAGCAAATTGTACTATGAATTGACAGTTTAAACAGGCACCTACATGGTTCATGTAGAGCACACTTTTAGAAAAATGGAACTCACCGGAAGGAATCCTAGAACAACATTGTACTTGCGCATCACAGCAAGAAAATGGAGATTTGTCAGTCCTTCTGAGCTGAAGTTAGTTTGGTCTTGTGGGGAGTAATGTAACCATCCTTGAACTGCTCCTTCTGATGAGAAGATAGACAGGGCGTCTTCATCCTGGCATAATCGGAACTAGTCACTTCACGTACTCCATATTCTTCTTGAGAGGAGGATGATCCTGTTGTGCAAAGACAAGAGGACAACTAAATGCTAGCATCCCTGTTTGCTCAAAAAAAGGAAAGGAAATATTTAAAACGGCACAGATGAAGCACTTCTCAAGGACAATACCACTTTCTCATTGGGAAAAGGCTAGATTTTTATTTGGTCAAGTAGTCTAATCACCCCCCCCTCTAGACATACTTTCGATCCTACACTTTGCTTTATAAATACCCCAATATTCCAGAAACCCCAGGGGAGTCGACGAAAATCAATTCCAGCCGCCGCAAGTTCCAGAAACACCAGATCCAATCTAGACACCATCACGGAGGGGCTTATCATGTCCATTGGTGCCTCTCCGATGATGCGTGAGTAGTTCATTGTAGACCTACGGGTCCGTAGTTAGTAGCTAGATGGCTTCCTCTCTCTCGTTTGATTCTCAATACAATGGTCTCTTGGAGATCCATATGATGTAACTCTTTTTGCGGTGTGTTTGTTGGGATCCGATGAACTTTGAGTTATGATCAGATGTATGTTTTTATCCATGAAAGTTATTTGAGTCTTCTTTGATCTCTTATATGCATGATTGATTATAGCCTCATATTTCTTCTCCGATATTTGGGTTTTGTTTGGCCAACTTGATCTATTTATCTTGCAATGGGAAGAGGTGCTTTGTGATGGGTTTGATCTTACGGTGCTTGATCCCAGTGACAAAAGTGGAACCGACACGTATGTATTGTTGCTATTAAGGATAACAGATGGGGTCTATTTCTACATAAATAGATCTTGTCTACATCATGTCATCGTTCTTATTGCATTACTCCGTTTTTCCATGAACTTAATACACTAGATTCATTCTGGATAGCGGTCGATGTGTAGAGTAATAGTAGTAGATGTAGGCAGGAGTCGGTCTACTAATCTTGGACGCGATGCCTATATAATGATCCTTACCTGGATATCATCATGAGTATTTGAAGTTCTATCAATTGCCCAACAGTAATTTGTTATTCCACTGTTTGCTATTTTTCTCGAGAGAAGCCACTAGTGAAACCTATGGCCCCGGGTCTCTTCTTTAATATATTTGCCTTTGCGATCTATTTTTATTTTATTTTATTTTCTGATCTATTAAACTAAAAATACAAAAAATCCTTGCTGCAATTTTTAGTAATTTATCTTATCTCGCGTTCCCGCAAGATCTATTTGTCCAATAAACTACAATTTTATCTATCTTTTTACCCGTGAGGGACTGACAACCCCTCTTCTACGTCGAGTTGCAAGTATTTCTTATTTGTGTGCATGAGTTGTTTACATGGTGTTGTGTGATTCTCCTACTGGTTTGATAACATTGTTCTCATCACTGAGGGAAATACCTACCACTTATGTGCTGCATCATCCCTTCCTCTTTGGGGAAATACCGACGTAGTTCAAGCAAACATCAAAAGTAATTTCTGGCACCGTTGCCGGGGAGACATCATCAACATCAACCAGGTTCCTAATCACAAATCTCATCTCGTTGCAATTTACATTATTTGCCATTTTTCTCTCATTTTCCTCTCCCCCACTTCACAAAAATTGCCGTTTTATTTGCCCTCTTTTTCGTTGTCGTTTTCTCATCAGATCTGTTTTTAAGTGCAATCTTGTTGTGTAGTCACCATGACTCAAGAGAACACCAAGTTGTGTGATTTCTAAAATACCAACAAGAATGATTTTATTAGTAGTCCGATTGCTCGTCCTGCCACTAATGTGGAGTCTTGTGATATTAATACTGCTTTGCTGAATCTTTTTATGAAAGATCAATTTTTAGGCACTCCTAATGAGGATGTCGCGTCCCATCTCAACACAATCGTGGAATTATGTGATATGCAAAAGAAAAAAGATGTGGACAATGATGTTGTGAAGTTGAAATTATTTCCGTTTTCTTTGCGAGATCGTGAAAATATTCTATTTTCTTCTTTGCCTCGCAATAGTATTGATTCTTGGAATAAGTGCAAGGATGCTTTCATTACTAAGTATTTTTGGCCCGCAAAAAGCATTTCCCTTAGAACACAGATCATGAATTTCAAGCAACTTGAATAAGAGCATGTTCCACAATCTTGGGAAAGGATGAAATTAATGCTAAGGAATTGCCCAACTCATGGGTTAAATCTTTGGATGATCATACAAAAAAATTATGCGGGGTTGAATTTTGTTTCTCTTAATCTTTTAGATTCTGCCGAGGGGGTACTTTTATAGAAATTACTTTGGGTGATGCTACTAAATTGCTAGAAAATATTATGGCAAATTACTCACAATGGCATACCGAAGGAGCTCCCACTAGTAAAGAAGTCAATTTGGTAGAAGAAATAAATTCTTTGAGTGAAAAAGTTGATGCTCTTATGAAATTGGTTGCTAAAAAAGTGCTCCTATTGATTTTTAATTATATGACTTTGTCTACTTTGATCGAGAAAAATAGTGATGCCATTGATGTGAATTTTATCTCATGAAACAATTTCAATAACAAGTAATTTTAATCCTAGGCCTTTTCCAAGTAACTCCTCTAATAATTATGGTAATTCCTATGGTAATCCTTCTTATAATAATAATAGGAACACCTCTGATCTTGAGAATAATATTAATGAATTTATCAATACTCAAAAAGTTTTCAATGGTACGATAGAAGAAAAGCTGAATAAGGTTGATGATATGTCTAGAAGTATTGGTAGAATTTCTCATGATGTAGAAACTCTCAAGATGAAAAAATTTGTGCCTAAAGTTGAAGAATCAATTAAAGCTCTTTATGTTTCTATGGATGAAAGTAAGAAAAGAACCGCGATGCTTAGAGCTAAAAGACAATTTTTAGAAAAGCATTTTGTAGTGATTGCTTTCATAAAAGTGATGAAGATCTTAAAATGACTGGTGCTTCTTCTATTGATTCTTTGTTTAGTAAAATTAATATTGATGAAAAAGGGCCTCGAGAAGAGTCAACTTTAGCTAGAAGGCGTCTCCATAATTTGGAGGGTGAAAATCTTGTCGAGAAAATTGATAAAAGTGGGTTTGAAGAGGTCAAAACTTTAACTAGTGATGTGCCCACTATTTGGGATTACAAAGACTTTAATTATGATGGTTGCTCTTTGGTTGATTGTATTTATTTGTTGCAATCCATGATAAATTCACCCCGTTCTTATGAACAAAATAAAGCTTTTACTAAACATATTGTTGATGCTATGATGAAAGCTTTTGAAGAAAAGTTGGAATTAGAAGTTTCAACTCATAGAAAATTACATGATGAATGGGAACCTACCATCAAAGTCAAGATTAAAGATTATGAGTGTTTTGCTTTATGTTACTTGGGTGCTAGTGTTTCTACAATTCCAAAATCTTTATGTTATGTGCTTGGTCTTACCGATATTGAAGAATGCTCTTTAAATTTGCACTTGGCGGATTCTACTATTAAAAAGCCTATGGGAAGAATTGATGATGTTCTTATTCTTACAAATAGGAATTATGTGGCCATATACTTTATTGTTCTTGATATCGATTGCAATCCGTCTTTGTCCAATTATAATGGGTAGACCGTTTTTACATACTATTGGTGTCGTGATTGATATGAAAGAAGGCAATATTAAATTTCAATTTCCACTAAGGAAGGGTATGGAACACTTCCCTAGAACAAGAATTAGGCCACCATATGAATCAATCATGAGGGCATCGTATGGATCTAGAACTAAAAATGACAACACTTAGATCCTTCGCATTATGCCTAGCTAGGGGCGTAAAATGATAGCGCTCGTTGGGAGGCAACCCAACTTGTATCTTTTTGCTTTTTGATTTTCTTGCTGTTTTCAATAAAATACCCAATTATGCCTCTGATTAGATGTGTTTTTGTGGTTTAAATTAGGTTTGGGCCAAGCAAGCCCTTTGGGATGATTTCGGTGAGAGTTGATTTGATCTTGCTGAAAAACAGAAACTTTTGCGCTCATGAAAATAATTCCCATTTTTAACAGAAGAGTGATTTTGAGTTGATTCTTTCTGCGGAAGATTAATAAACAAATTAACCACGTTGTCCTAATTTTCAGAATTTTTGGAGTTATAGAAGTATACGAAGTTTCCAAATTGCTACAGACTCTTCTGTTTTTGACAGATTATGTTTTCTTTGCGTTGTGTGCATGTTTTGATGATTCTATGGTTTTCTCTGAAGAGGTTTTGCCATGTAAAAGTTGGAATACAGTAGATATAATGCAAAAAAATAAAATATGAATGGTTTGCAGTAGTACTTATAGTAGTGGTTTGCTTTCTTATACTAACGGATCTCACGAAGGTTTTATTGAGTTTTGTGTGATTGAAGTTTTCAAGTTTTGGGTGATATTATGATGGACGAAGGAATAAGGATTAGCAAACGCCTAATCTTGGGGATGCCCGTGGAACCCCAAGATAATATTCATGAAGTATCAAGTAACTAATCTTGGGGATGCCCGGAGTGGCATCCCCTCGTTCTTCTAACAACCATCGGTATTTTACTTGGAGCTATATTTTTATTTATCACATATTATGAGTTTTGCTTGGAGTGTCTTGTATGAGTATTTGCTTGTTTTGCTTTATGTTTTAAGTCTTGAATCCTGTCTGGACACACCTTTTTGAGAGAGCCAAAAATTATGCTATGCTTGCTCCTATGCTTCACTTAAAATTTTAGAGCCTTGGAATTGTTCTAGTGCTTCACTTATATATTTTTGAGCATGGTGTGCTTTGTTATTTTTGAAGAAATTCTCTCTTGCTTCACTTAGATAATTTTGAGAGAAAGAAATATTATGCTCATGTTCTTCACTTAAATTTGTTTGAGCTTATTAAAAGCAACATATTAAATTAGTCCCGAAGTGATAGATATCCGGATATAATTAAACACTTTCATGAAGATCATTGGACAAAATAAACTTGATTATTTTTAATGGTTTTGAGATATGACGATATGATATGTGAGTCATGTTGATGAGTAATTATGCTTTAGTAAGAATATTGGTGTTAAGGATTGTGATTCCCTATGCAAGCACGAAAGTCAATAGTTATGCCATGAAATTACATCCTACTTGTGGTGCATTATATTATTCGGTGTTAATTATGCTTAATGCTCGCTTACGAGATTTTTCGTTTCTTGGCTGGAAGCTTCTCAATCTTTTTGCTAGCCTTCATTTGCACTAAGTATGATCACTACTTGTGCATCCAAAACCCTTTAAACCAGTTTTGCCATATGAGTCCACTATACCTACCTATATGCGGTATTTTCGTGCCATTCTAAGCAAATTTGCATGTGCCATCTCTAATTTTCAAAATAAATTTCTCTTTTGTGTGCTCGTACCGCTCGCGAGGCGGTGAGGCTAGCTGATATTTTCCATGCTAGATGTGTTATTATCACGATGCGTGTTTATTCACTTTTCATTGCGCGAGAGTACGGCAAAGGTATTAGGGATGCCCAGTCCCTAAATGAGAAATGAATTTACTTTATGTTGTCAAATAATAAATTCCTTGGAAAGTGTTGGTACGGAGGGCACCCGTGGATGCGGTTAGCCATGGAAAGTGAAAGTATGGTGGAACAAGGAATAAACTTTATTTTTTGTTTGGGAACGGCCTATGATGTATCTAGGATGGAAAGTGTTGGGAACTCTAAGTCGTTTTCGTTGGCGGGAAAAGTATGCCTCCCAAAATGTTTTTATCTCTCAATTTTGCTCTAAGCTCTGGCACCTCTACAAATCCCTACTTCCCTTTGCGAAGGGCCTTTCTTTTACTTTATGCAATTTTTATTTTTTTTACTTGAGTCTCCATCTTCTCTTATAAAGCACGAACTAAGGGGCACTATGATCGTACTTGAGCATTGGGTATAGCTACGAGTGTGTTTCATGAATGGATCAATGATTGAGCATAATGGGCTAGGGATAACTTGCTTTAGTGTTGATATTTTGAAAGACATGGTTGCTTGTTGATATGCTTGAGTATTATAGTCTTCATGTCAAAACTAGACTATTGCTTTGAACCATATAAAAGTCCAAATGTCCATGCTACAAAGAAAAGAATATGTGATGAACATGTTAGGCAGCATTCCACATCAAAAATTCTATTTTTATCATTTACCTACTCGAGGACGAGCAGGAATTAAGCTTGGGGATGCTGATACGTCTCCAACGTATCTATAATTTTTTATTGTTCCATGCTATTATATTATCATTCTTGGATGTTCTACAATCATTTTATATCATTTTTTGGTACTAACCTATAGACATAGTGCCCAGTGCCACTTGTTGTTTTCTGCTTGTTTTTTACATCACAGGAGATAACCAAATGGAGTCCAGAAGCAGCCAAAACTTTTTGTGGGTTTTTTCTGGACCAGAAGACACAAGATGGGCCGAAAAAGTACCAGAGGTTTGCCCTGAGGGGGCACAACCCACCAGGGCGTGCCTGGGCCCCAGGCGCGCCCAGGTGGGTTATGCCCACCTCGGTGGCCTCCCGCACTGCCTCTTTGCTCTATAAATACCCCAATATTCCAGAAACCCCAGGGGACTCGACGAAAATCAATTCCAGCCGCCCCAAGTTCCAGAAACAACAGATCCAATCTAGACACCATCACGGAGGGGTTCATCAATTCCATTGGTGCCTCTCCGATGATGCGTGAGTAGTACATTGTAGACCTACATGCCCGTAGTTATTAGCTAGATTGCTTCCTCTCTCTCGTTTTATTCTCAATACAATGGTCTCTTCGAGATCCATATGATGTAACTCTTTTTGCGATGTGTTTGTTGGGATCCGATGAACTTTGAGTTTATGATCAGATCTATGTTTTTATCCATGAAATTTATTTGAGTCTTCTTTGATTTCTTATATGCATGATTTATTATAGCCTCGTATTTCCTATCTGATATTTGGGTTTTATTTGGCCAACTTGATCTATTTATGTTACAATGGGAAGATGTGCTTTGTGATGGGTTCGATCTTACGGTGCTTGATCCCAGTGACAGAAGGGGAACCGACACATATGTATCGTTGCTATTAGGGATAACAATATGGGGTCTATTTCTACATAAATAGATCATGTCTACATCATGTAATCATTATTATTGCATTACTCCATTTTTCCATGAACTTAATACACTAGATGCATGCTGGATAGCGGTCGATGTGTGGAGTAATAGTAGTAGATGCGAGCAGGAGTCGGTGTACTAATCTTGGACGTGATGCCTATATAATGATCATTGCCTGGATATGGTCATGAGTATTTGAAGTTCTAGCAAATGCCCAACAGTAATGTGTTATTCCATCATTTGCTATTTTTCTCGAGAGAAGCCACTAATGAAACCTACGGCCCCCGGGTCTCTTCTTTAATATATTTGCCTTCACGATCTATTTTTATTTGCTTTTATTTTCAGATCTTTTAAACCAAAAATACAAAAATACCTTGCTGCAATTTTTAGTAATTTATTTTATCTCGCATTCCAGCAAGATCTATTTATCCAATCTACTACAATTTTATCTATCTTCTTACCCATGAGGGATTGACAACCCCTCTCTTAAGTCGGGTTGCAAGTATTTGTTCTTTGTGTGCAACAGCTGTTTATGTGGTGTTGCGTGGTTCTCCTACTGGTTCGATAACCTTGGTCTCATCACTAAGGGAAACACCTACCGTTGTTTTGCTGCATCATCCCTTCCTCTTTGGGGAAATACCGACGTAGTTCAAGCATACATCAACAGCAGCTTGCGGCAGTGATTTTGTTGGAGAAAGCATGTATGGGGGGTTCCAGCAGATATGGAATTTATAGGCAGAAGAATGGACGGAAGGCGGTGAATGATGACCCACAAGTATAGGGGATCTATCATAGTCCTTTTGATAAGTAAGAGTGTCAAACCCAACCAGGAGCAAAAGGAAATGACAAGCGGTTTTCAGCAAGGTATTCCTTGCAAGCACTGAAATTATCGGTAACAGATAGTTGTGTGATAAGATAATTCAAAATGGGTAACAAGTAACAAAAGTAAACAAGGTGCAGCATGGTGGCCCAATCCTTTTGTAGCAAAGGACAACCCTGGACAAACTCTTATATAAAGCAAAGCGCTCTCGAGAACACATGGGAATTACTGTCAAGCTAGTTTTCATCATGCTCATATGATTCACGTTCGTTACTTTGATAATTTGATATGTGGGTGGACCGGTCCTTGGGTGCTGCCCTTCCTTGGACAAGACTCCCACTTATGATTAACCCCTCTCGCAAGCATCCGCAACTACTAAAGAAGAATTAAGGTAAACCTAACCATAGCATGAAACATATGGATCCAAATCAGCCCCTTACGAAGCAACACATAAACTAGGGTTTAAGCTTCTGTCACTCTAGCAACCCATCATCTACTTATTACTTCCCAATGCCTTCTCCTATGCCCAAATCATGGTGAAGTGTCATGTAGTCGATGTTCACATAACACCATTAGAGGAAAGACAACATACATCTCATCAAAATATCGAACGAATACCAAATTCACAAGATTAATTATAACAAGACTCCCCCCATGTCCTCAGGAACAAACATAACTACTCACAAAGCATATTCATGTTCATAATCATTGGAGTATTAATTATCATTAAGGATCTGAAAATATAATCTTCCATCGGATAAACCAACTAGCATCAACTACAAGGAGTAATTAACACTACTAGCAACCCACAGGTACCAATCTGAGGTTTTGAGATAGAGTCCGGATACAATAGATGAACTAGAGTTTGGAGAGGAGATGGTGCTGGTGAAGATGTTGATGGAGATTGAACCCCTCTCGATGAGAGGGTCGATGGTGATGATGATGGAGATGATTTCCCCCTCCCGGAGGGATGTTTCCCCGGCAGAACAGCTCCGTCGGAGCCCTAGATTGGTTTCGCCTAGGTTCCGCCTCGAGACGGCGGCGCTTCATCCTGAAACCTTCCTTCTTTTTTTCCAAGGCAAAAGACACCATACAACAGAAGATGAGCGTCAGGGGCCTGCCAGGGGGCCCACAAGGACGGGGGGGGAGGGGGGGGGGGCGCTCTGCACCCTTGTGGCTGGCTGGTGGCCCCCTCTGGTGCTTTCTTCGCCCAATATTTTTTATTTATTCCAAAACTGATTCGGTGAAGTTTTAGGACTTTTAGAGTTGTGTAGAATAGGTCTATAATGTTTGCTCCTTTTCCAGTCCAGAATTCCAGCTGCCGACATTCTCCCTCTTCATGTAAACCTTATAAAATAAGAGAGAAAAGGCATAAGTATTGTGATATAACGCGTAATAACAACCCGTAATGCAATAAATATCAATACAAAAACATGATGCAAAATGGGCGTATCAACTCCCCCAAGCTTAGACCTCGCTTGTCCTCAAGCGAAAGCCGATATCGAAAAATTTGTCCACATGTTTAGAGATAGAGGTGTCGATAAAATAAAATGCAGACATGAGGGCATCATGATCATCTTTAAAATAGCAACGTATATTATCATATAATTTCTTATGCTAAAGTAACAATTCATTCACAAGGTAAAGAATGAATCAGAAACTTCATTGAAAACTAATAAACTATGATCTCAGTCATTGAAGCAATTGCAATTTATCATAACACCGGAAAGAATCAATATAATAGCTTTTCAAAGTCCACGTACTCAACTATCATTTAGTCTTCCATAATTGCTAGCACTCACGCGATACTTATGGGTACAAAGTTTCAATCGGACACAGAGAAAGATAGGGGCTTATAGTTTCGCCTCCAAACCTTTTACCTCAAGGGTAATGTCAACAATAATACCTTATGAAAACCTACATCCAAGTGGATATATATACATATATATATATATATATATATATATATATATATATATCCGGATCTCTCCAACACATAGTGCTTGCCAAAGGAAAAAGTGTAAAAAGGAAAGGTGAAGATCGCCATGACTCTTGTATAAGGGTAGAAGGTAAAAATAAAAGATAGGCCCTTCGCAGAGGGAAGCAGAGGTTGTCATGCGCTTTTATGGTTGGATGCACAAAATCTTAAAGCAAAAGAACGTCACTTTATATTGTCGCTTGTGATAAAGAACTTTATTATGCAGTCTGTCGCTTTATTTCTTCCATATCACAAGTTCGTATAAAGCTTATTTTCTTCACACTAATAGATCATACATATTTAGAGAGCAATTTTTATTGCTTGCACCGATGACAACTTACTTGAAGGATCTTACTCAATCCATTGGTAGGTATGGTGGACTCTCATGGCAAAACTGGGTTTAGGGATCTTTGGAAGCACAAATAGTATTTCTACTTGGTGTAAAGAATTTGGCTAGCATGACAGGGAAAGGAAAGCTCAACATGTTGGATGATCCATGACAATATAACTTCTATTCGGATATAAGAAAACATAACCTATTATGTTGTCTTCCTTGTCCAACATCAACTTGTTAGCATGTCATATTTTAATGAGTGCTCACAATCACAAAAGATGTCCAAGATAGTATATTTATATGTGGAACCTCTCTTTCTTTATTACTTCCTATTAATTGCAGCAATGACCAAAACTATGTTTGTCAACTCTTAACAACTTTTATTCATCATACTCTTTATATGTGAAGTCATTACTCTCCATAAGATCAATATGATCTTTTTATTTCTTTTTATTCTTTCTTTGATTCCCTCAAGATCATAGCAAGATAGCAAAGCCCTCAACTCAAAACTACTCTTTATTATATATAACTCACGGACTCGATTACATAGCTAGAGATCAAAACAAAAATCAAAGCTAGATCATACTAAAATTTTACTCTACTAGATCAAGATATAACCAAAAAGATCGAACTAAAAACGATAAAGATAGAGATGTGATGGTGATACGATACCGGGGAGCCTCCCCCAAGCTTGGCACTTGCCAAGGGGAGGGCCCATACCCATGTATTTATGTCTCTTTCTTCGGAGGTGGTGATGTTATATTCTTGGCGATGATGCCCCTTAGGATGTGATTCTCTTCCTCGGGCCTATTAACTTGCTGCTTAAGATCCATTACTTCCTTGTGAAGTTTACCCGTGACGGCTAAAGCTCCATTCACCCATGGATGTTTCATAGCTGCAGGAGAAAAAGCAACACTCATTTTCATATTTTCATAAGAGAGAAATCTAGCATTGGGAGGAATGGCCGAATTTGGTATTGCTGAGCTCTGAAGTTCCTCCAGCATGAATCTAGTTTTAACACGAGAGATAACTTCTTGATCCTCCTCCATGGCATCCACCCTTTTCAAGTCGGCCTCCATCTCTTCCTCCGTTGATGGCCCAAAGTGGTCTGCTTTGCTGTTTTCTCTTGGCCCCGGCGTTGGGTGATATACCCTACTCTCCCCGACTGACTGTTGAGAAGACATCTTGCTCTAAATCCACTACAGAAACAGCTCAAAACAAAAGCAGAGGATTTTGCCATGGTACGGTGGTCAAAACCTTCGGGAGATTATATAATATGAATTTTCACCGACCAAAAGAAGTATTGTGCAAGAAAAAAGAGTCCGGAGGGCACATGAGGTAGCCACAAGGTAGGGTGGCACGCCCAGGGGGGTAGGTCATGCCCTCCACCCTTGCGGTTGCCTCGTGTCTCTTTCGGACTACTTTCAGTTTTCCTAATTTTTAAAATATTTCAAAACAGAGAAAAATTGCTATTGGAACAGTTTGGGAGTCGGTTTACTTACCGTACCACATACCTATTCCTTTTCAGAGTCTAAAATGTTCTGGAAAGTGTCCCTTAATTATGTACTCCTCCGGTGTTATGGTGTAAATTATATTGGTTTCAACATTTATGGGATTACCTGAGATATAATTTTTGATTCTTTGGTCGTTTACCACCTATGTATTTGTGCCTTCGGCGTTGTTGATTTTTATGGCACAGGAACGATAGACCTCTTTGATAATATAAGGACCTTCCCATTTAGAGAGAAGTTTTCCTGCAAAAAACCTTAAACGAGAGTTGTATAGCAAAACATGATCACCTACATTAAACTCACGCTTTTGTATCCTTGTCATGCCAACTTTTAACTTTTTCTTTAAACAACTTGGCATTATCATAGGCTTGGGTTCTCCATTCATCAAGCGAGCTAATGTCAAATAACATCTTCTCACCGGCAATTTTGAAATTGTAATTGAGCTCTTTAATAGCACAATATGCCTTATGTTCTAGTTTGAGACGTAAAGGAAAAGCCTTTCCATAAACCATTTTATACGGAGACATACCCATAGGATTCTTATAAGAATTTCTATAAGCCCATAATGTATCATCAAGTTTCTTGGACCAATTCTTTCTAGATCTATTAACAGTCTTTTGCAAAATCAATTTAATCTCTCTATTACTCAATTCTACTTGACCACTGGACTGAGGATGATATGGAGATGCAATTCTATGGTTAACATCATACTTAGCAAGCATTTTACGAAAAGCACCATGAATAAAATGTGAACCACCATTAGTCATTAATATCTAGGGACTCCAAACCTCAAAAAGAACATCTTTAAGCATCTTAATACAAGTGTGATGATCAGCACTACTAGTTGGAATAGCTTCTACCCACTTAGTAACGTAATCAACAACAACTAAAATATGTGTATACCCATTTGAGGAAGGAAAAGGTCCCATATAATCAAAGCCCCAAACATCAAATGGTTCAATAACAAGTGAATAGTTCATAGGCATTTCCTGACGTCTACTAATATTACCAATTCTTTGGCATTCATCATAAGACAAGACAACTTACAAGCATCCTTGAAGAGAGTAGGCCAAAAAAACGGATTGCAATACCTTATGTGCAGTTCTATCTCCAGCGTGGTGTCCTCCATAAGCCTCGGAGTGACACTTGCGTAGGATCTGTTCCTGTTCATGCTCGGGTACACAACATCTAATAACACCATCTACTCCTTTATAAATGTGCGGGTCATCCCAAAAGTAATGTCTTAAATCATAGAAAAACTTTTTCTTTTGTTGGTATATGAAACTAGGTGGTATAAATTTAGCAACAAAGTAATTAGCATAATCAACATACCATGGAGTATTATGAGAATCATTTATGATAGCTAATTGTTCATCAGGAAAGCTATCATCAATAGGCAGTGGGTCATCAATAACATTTTCTAACCTAGACAAGTTGTCTGCAACGGGGTTCTCAGCTCCCTTTCTATCAATAATATGCAAATCAAATTCTTATAACAAGAGAACCCACCTAATAAGTCTAGGTTTAGCACCTTTCTTTTCCATAAGATATTTAATAGCAGCATGATTAGTGTGAACAGTTACTTTGGTATCGACAATACAAGATCTGGACTTATCACAAGCAAATACAACTGCTAAAAATTCTTTTTCAGTAGTAGCATAATTTCTCTGGGCACTGTCTAGAGTTTTGCTAGCATAATGGATAACATTTAATTTCTTATCAACTCTTTGTCCTAGAATAGAACCAACAACATAATCACTAGCATCACATATAATTTTAAAGGGTAAATTCCAATCAGGTGGCTGAACAATAGGTGCAAAAATCAAGCCTTTCTTAAGTATTTCAAATGCTTCTACACAATCATTATCAAAAACAAAAGGAACATATTTTTACAAGAGACTAGTGAGAGACCTAGAAATTTTAGAGAATTCTTTAATAAACCTCCTATAGAAACCAGCATGACCAAGGAAACTTCTTATACCTTTGATATCTTTAGGACACTACATCTTTTCAATAGCATCTACTTTAGGTTTATCAACTTCAATACCTCTTTCAGAAATTTTATGCCCCAAGACAATACCTTCATTTACCATAAAGTGGCACTTCTCCCAACTTAAGACAAGATTAGTTTCTTCACATCTCTACAAAACTCGATCAAGGTTGCTTAAGCAATCATCAAAAGAAGATCCGTAGACGGAAAAATCATCCATGAAAACCTCAACAATCTTTTCACAAAAGTCAGATAATATAGTAGTCATACATCTTTAAAAGGTAGTAGGTTCATTGCATAAACCAAAAGGCATATTTCTATAAGCAAAAGTACCGAAAGGGCAAGTAAAAGTGGTCATTTCCTGATCATCTTTTGACACAGGTATTTGAGAGAAACCAGAATAACCATCTAGAAAGCAAAATTGTGTGTGTTTGGATAGTATTTCTAGCATTTGATCAATAAAAGGTAGAGGGTAATGATCCTTCCTAGTAACTTTATTTAATTTGCAAAAATCAATTACCATTCTATAACCTGTAACAATTCTTTGTGGGATCAATTCATCCTTATCATTAGGAACAACAGTAATACCTCCCTTCTTAGGGACACAGTGAATGGGACTTACCCACTGACTATCAGCAATAGGATAAATTATACCTGCCTCTAGAAGCTTTAGTATTTCATTTCTTACCACCTCTTTCATTTTTCGATTTAACCGTCGTTGATGATCAACAGTTGGTTTAGCATCTTTCTCCAATTTTATTTTGTGCTGACAAAGAGTGGGACTAATGCCCTTAAGATCATCAAGAGTATATCCAATAGCGGCACGATGCTTCTTCAGAGTTTTCAATAATTTCTTTTCTTCATGTTCTGAAAGGTTAGCACTAATAGTAACAGGATATATCTTCTTTTCATCAAGATAAGCATATTTCAGAGTATCAGGTAATTGTTTAAGCTCAAACACGGGATCAACCTTGGGTGGAGGAGCATCTCCAAGAATTTCAACAGGCAAAATATGTTTCAAAATAGGCCCTTGATTAAAGAATACTTCATCTATTTCCCTTCTTTCATTCATAAACATATCATTTTCATGGTCTAGCAAATATTGTTCTAAAGGATCATTATGAGGCACGGCAATAGGAGCAGGACCAATAATTTCATCCTTACTAGGCAATTCTTTATCATGGGGTTATCTACGAAATTAAGAGAAATTAAAATCATGAGACATATCCCCTAAACCAATAGTAGCAATATCTTTCTCGTAGTCTATCTTAGTATTAACAGTATTCAAGAAGGGTCTACCAAATATAATGGGGAAAAAGTCATCTTGTGGGGAACCAAGAACAAGAAAATCAGTAGGGTACCTTATTTTCCCACACAAGACTTCAACATCTCTAACAATCCCAATTGGTGATATAGTATCTCCATTGGGAAGCTTAATAGTAACATCATTATCTTCTATCTCGGGAGGTGCAATAGCATTCATAATTTCCTGGTATAAGGTATTGCACTCACACTAGCACCCATATCACGTAAACCATGATAACAATGATCTCCTATTTTAACAGAAACAACAGGCATGCCAACAACAGGTCTATGTTTATCTTTAGTATCGGGTTTAGCAATTCTAGCAGATTCATCACATAAATAAATAACATGCCCATCAATATTATCGACCAAGAGATCTTTAACCATAGCAATACTAGGCTCAACTTTAATTTGCTCATGGGGTGTAGGTGTTCTAGTATAACACTTACGAACCATGTTTGAAGCTTTAGCATGATCCTTTATTCTAACAGGAAAAGGTAGTTTCTCAATATAAGCAGTAGGAACAGTAGGATCAACATTGTAAGTAATGGTTTCTTCTTCAACTTTAATAGGTTCTACTACCTTAACTTCAATGGGAGGATGATATTTAAACCACTTCTCCTTAGGGATATCAACATGAGTAGAAAATGATTCACAAAACGAAGCTACTATCTCAGAGTCAAGTCCATATTTAGTGCTAAACTCACGAAAAACATCGGTATCCATAAAAGATTGAACACAATCAAACTTAAGGTTTACACCTGTCTCCCTACCTTTGTCGAGTTCCCAATCTTCAGAGTTGCGTTTAATTCTTTCCAATAAATCCCATTTGAATTCAATAGTCTTCATCATAAAAGAACCAGTACAAGAAGTATCGAGCATGGATCGATCATTATGAGAAAGCCGAGCATAAAATTTTTGAATAATAATTTATCTTGATAGCTCATGATTGGGGCATGAATATAACATTGACTTAAGCCTCCCCCAATCCTGAGCGATGCTTTCTCCTTCATGAGGCCAAAAATTATATATATAACTCCGATCACGATGAACCAGATGCATAGGATAAAACTTCTGATGAAATTGCATTTTCAATCGGTTACAGTTCCATGATCCAATATCATCACATAGCCTAAACCATGTCAATGCCTTTCCCTTCAAAGATAAAGGGAAGACCTTCTTCTTGACAACATCTTCGGGCATACCTGCAAGCTTAAATAATCCACAAACTTCATCCACATAGATTAGATGCATATCATACCATCTCCTTGAAGGAAATATGCCCTAGAGGCAATAATAAAGTTATTATTTATTTCCTTATTTCATGATAAATGTTTATTATTCATGCTAGAATTGTATTAACCGGAAACTTAGTACATGTGTGAATACATAGACAAACAAAGTGTCACTAGTATGCCTCTACTTGACTAGCTCGTTGAATCAAAGATGGTTAAGTTTCCTAGCCATGGACATGAGTTGTCATTTGATTAACAATTTAATTAACGGGATCACATCATTAGAGAATGATGTGATTGACTTGACCCATTCCGTTAGCTTAGCACTTGATCGTTTAGTACATTGCTATTGCTTTCTTCATGACTTATACATGTTCCTATGACTATGAGATTATGCAACTCCCGAATACCGGAGGAACACTTTGTGTGCTACCAAACGTCACAACGTAACGGGGTGATTATAAAGGTGCTCTACAGGTGTCTCCGAAGGTACTTGTTGAGTTGGCGTATTTCGAGATTAGGATTTGTCACTCCGATTGTCGGAGAGGTATCTCTGGGCCTTCTCGGTAATGCACATCACTATAAGCCTTGCAAGCAATGTGACTAATGAGTTAGTTGCAGGCTGATGCATTACGGAATGAGTAAAGAGACTTGCCGGTAATGAGATTGAGCTAGGTATTGAGATACCGACGATCGAATCTTGGGCAAGTAACATACCGATGACAAAGGGAACAACGTATGTTGTTATGCGGTTTGACCTATAAAGATCTTCGTAGAATATGTGGGGGCCAATATGAGCATCTAGGTTCCGCTATTCGTTATTGACCAAAGATGTGTCTCGGTCATGTCTAGATAGTTCTCGAACCCGTAGGGTCCGCATGCTTAACGTTCGGTGACGATTTATATTATGAGTTATGTGTTTTGATGTACCGAAGGTAGTTCGGAGTCCCGAATGAGATCGGGGACATGACGAGGAGTCTCGAAATGGTCGAGATGTAAAGATCGATATATTAGACGACTATATTCAGACATCGGAAAGGTTCCGAATGATTCGGGTATTTATCGGAGTACCGGAGAGTTACGGGAATTCGCCGGGGAGTATATGAGCCTTATTGGGCTTTAGGGGAAAGAGAGAGGGGAGGCTGTGCCCACCCCCCACCCCCAAGGCCTAGTCCGAATTGGACTAGGGGGAAGGGCGGGAGCTCCTACTCAGCACTTTAAGCGCCCGTTAGCGTTGCTGGCGCTCGCAGGCGCGACGTAGCGGGCCACCTGCAAGGCGTAGCGGGCCGGCCAGAAATCTGCTGAAAAATCCAACGCGATGAAAAAATTAAAGAATAAATCAGAAAAAGCGGGACTCGAACTCCAACCGCTAATGTCAACAGCAGAGAGTGCTAACCACTGGACCATGCTTGACTTTCTTGTGTACAGTGAGGAAACAAGTCTACTTAACCTTTCCTTCAGTACAAGTTAATTGACTTGCAAAAAATTCATCGATTCTGAATTAAGAAAATATCGAATTTGAAAATAGTTCACGAGGTTATGAAAAAATTTCATCCAATTTGAATGAAAAAAATCACGAATTCAAAAGTAGTTCACTGGGTTTTGAAAAAAGTTCACGGATTTGAAAAAAATCACTTATTCTAAAAAAAGTTCACGTATTTGAAAAAAAGTTCATTAAATTGAAAAAAGTTCATCCATTTTGAAAAGTAGTTCACTGGGTTTTGAAAAGAGTTCATGGATTTAAAAAAAGTTCATTAAAATTGAAAAAGGTTCATCCATTTTGAAAAGTAGTTCACTGGGTTTTGAAAAAAGTTCACGGATTTGAAAAAAACTTCATTAAAATTGAAAAAAAAATCATCCATTTTGAAAAAGTTCATCAATTCTCAAAAAAGTTCACAAAATTTAAAAAGAGTTGATTGATTCATAAAAATAAAAATAAGAAATGTTCGCGCATTTGCAAAAGAAAAAGGAAACAAAAGAGAAATAGAGAAAAAAACAAGAAAAAGAAAAATACACGGGCATCGCGATCTTTGGAAAGAATAAGAACAGGAAAACGAAGTAAACTTTCACAGGCGGGTTGTTGTCCGAGTGGTTGCTGTGTTGTTCTGCGAACCATTAGATCCTTGGTTCGAATCCGGAACAACGCTAACTTTTTATCAGCTTTTTCTAGAAAGAAACCAGAAGATGGGCCGGGCCCAACTAGTCGCGCCCTGCAGGCGCCAGTTTACGAGCGGGCGCATAAGCGCCAAATATGCGCCCCCTCCTTCCTTCTCTTCTCTTTCCCTTTCCTTGACTCCTACTCCTACTACTTGGAAGGGGGGAATCCTACTCCCGATGGGAGTAGGACTCCTCCAGGGCGCGCCATAGGAGGGCCGACCCTCCCCCCTCCTCCACTCCTTTATATACGGGGGCAAGGGGGCACCTCTAGACACACAAGTTGATATGTTGATCTCTCCCAGCCGTGTGCGGTGTCCCCCTCCATCATATTCCACCTCGGTCATATCGTAGCGGTGCTTAGGCAAAGCCCTGCGTCGGTAGCAACATCATCACCGTCATCACGCCGTCGTGCTGATGGAACTCTCCCATGAAGCTCTGCTGGATCGGAGTTCGCGGGACGTCATCGAGCTGAACGTGTGCTGAACTCGAAGGTGCCGTACGTTCGGTACTTGGATCGGTCAGATTGTGAAGACGTACGACTACATCAACCGCGTTGTGCTAATGCTTCAGCTTTCGGTCTACGAGGGTATGTGGACTCACTCTCCCCGCTCGTTGCTATGCATCACCATGATCCTGTGTGTGCGTAGGAATTTTTTTGAAATTACTACGTTCCCCAACAGTGGCATCCGAGCCAGGTTTATGCGTAGATGTTATATGCACGAGTAGAACACAAGTGAGTTGTGGGCGATACAAGTCATACTGCTTACCAGCATGTCATACTTTGGTTCGGCGGCATTGTTGGATGAAGCGGCCCGGACCGACATTACGCGTACGCTTACACGAGACTGGTTCTACCGACGTGCTTTGCACACAGGTGGCTGGCGGGTGTCAGTTTCTCCAACTTTGGTTGAATCGAGTGTGGCTACGCCCGGTCCTTGTGAAGGTTAAAACAGCACTAACTTGACGAAATATCGTTGTGGTTTTGATGTGTAGGTAAGAACGGTTCTTGCTCAGCCCATAGCAGCCACGTAAAACTTGCAACAACAAAGTAGAGGACGTCTAACTTGTTTTTGCAGGGCATGTTGTGATGTGATATGGTCAAGACGTGATGAGATATAAGTTGTTGTATGAGATGATGATGTTTTGTTGAAGTTATCAGCAACTGGCAGAAGCCTTATGGTTGTCTCTTTATTGCATAAGATGCAAGCACCAAATAATTGCTTTACTTTATCGCTATGTGATAGCAATAGTTGCAAGAGCAATAGTTAGCGAGACGACTATGTGACGACACATTGATATAGATCAAGATGATGGGGATCATGGCGTCATGCCGGTGACGATGGAGATCATGACGATGCTCTGGAGATGGAGATCAAAGGCACAAGATGATGACGGCCATATCATGTCATATATTTTTGATTGCATGTGATGTTTATCTTTTATACATCTTATTCTGCTTTGATTAACGGTAGCATTATAAGATGATCTCTCACTAAATTTCAAGGTAAAGTGTTCTCCCTGAGTATGCACCGTTGCCAAAGTTCGTCGTCCCGAGACACCACGTGATGATCGGGTGTGATACGCTCAACGTTCACCTACAATGGGTGCAAGCCAGTTTTGCACACGCAGAAATACTCAGGTTAAACTTGACGAGCCTAGCATATGCAGATATGGCCTCGGAACACTAGAGACCGAAAGGTCGAGCGTGAATCATATAGTAGATATGATCAACAGAGTGATGTTCACCATTGAAAACTACTCCATCTCACGTGATGATCGGCACATGGTTTAGTTGATTTGGATCACGTGATCACTTAGATGATTAGAGGGATATCTATCTAAGTGGGAGTTCTTAAGTAATATGATTAATTGAACTTTAATTTATCATGAACTTAGTCTTGATAGTATTTTGCAAATTATGTTGTAGATCAATAGCTTGCGTTGTTGCTTCCCTATGTTTTATATGTGTTCCTAGAGAAAACTAAGTTGAAAGATGATAGTAGCAATGATGCGGACTGGGTCCGTGATCTGAGGTTTATCCTCATTGTTGCATAGAAGAATTATGTCCTTGATGCACCGCTAGGTGACAGACCTATTGCAGGAGCAGATGCAGATGTTATGAACGTTTGGCTAGCTCAATATGATGACTACTTGATAGTTTAGTGCACCATGCTTAACGGCTTAGGATCAAGACTTCAAAGACGTTTTGAACGTCATGGACCGTATGAGATGTTCCAGGATTTGAAGTTAATATTTCAAGAAAATACCCGAGTTGAGAGATATAAAGTCTCCAACAAGTTCTATAGCTAAAAGATGGAGGAGAATTGCTCAACTAGTGAGCATGTGCTCAGATTGTATGGGTACTACAATCGCTTCAATCAAGTGGGAGTTAATCTTCCAGATAAGATAGTGATTGATAGAGTTCTCTAGTCACCATCACCAAGTTACTAGAACTTCGTGATGAACAATAGTATGCAAGGGATGACGAAAACGATTCCCGAGCTCTTCGTGATGTTGAAATCGACAAAGGTAGAAATCAAGAAAGAACATCAAGTGTTGATGTTGACAACACCACTAGTTTCAAGAAAAGGGCAAAGGGAAAGAAAGGGAAACTTCAAGTAGAATGGCAAGCAAGTTGTCACTCCGTGAAGAAGCACAAAGCTGGACCAAAGCCTGAAACTGAGTGCTTCTACTGCAAAGGAAATGGTCGCTGGAAGCGGAAATGCCCTGAATATTTGGTCAATAAGAAAAATGGCAAAGTGAACAAGGGTATATTTGATATACAAGTTATTGATGTGTACCTTACTAGTGTTTATAGTATCCCCTGGGTATTTCATACTTGTTCGGTTGCTAAAAATTAGTAACTCGAAATAGGAGTTACAGAATAAATAGAGACTAGTTGAGGGTGAAGTGATGATGTGTGTTGGAAGTGGTTCCAAGATTGGTATGATCATCATCGCACACTCCCTATACTTTCGGGATTAGGGTTAAACCTAAATAAATGTTATTTGGCGTTTGCGTTGGGCATGAATATGATTTAATCATGTTTATTGCAATATGGTTATTCATATAAAATCAGAGAATAATTGTTGTTCTGTTTACATGAATAAAACCTTCGATGGTCATACACCCAATGAAAATAGTTTGTTGGATCTCGATCGTAGTGATACACAAATTCATAATATTGATGCCAATAGATGCAAAGTTGATAATGATAGTGCAACTTATTTGTGGCACTGCCGTTTGGGTCATATCGGTGTAAAGCGCATGAAGAAACTCCACAAAGATGGACTTTTGGAATCACTTGGTTATGAATCATTTGATGCTTGTGAACCATGCCTTTTGGGCAAGATGACTAAATACTCCGTTCTCCGGAACAATGGAACGAGCTACTGACTTGTTGGAAATAATACATACTGATGTATGCGCTCCAATGTTTGCTGATGCTCGTGGCGGGTATCGTTATTTTCTGACCTTCATAGATGATTTGAGCAGATATGAGTATATCTACTTAATGAAGCACAAGTCTGAAACATTTGAAAAGTTCAAAGAATTTCAGAGTGAAGTGGAGAATCATCGTAACAAGAAAATAAAGTTTCTACGATCTGATCGTGGAGGAGAATATTTGAGTTACGAGTTTGGCCTTCATTTAAAACAATGTGGAATAGTTTCACAGCTCACGCCACATGGAACACCACAGCGTAATGGTGTGTCCGAACGTTGTAACCGCACTTTATTGGATATGGTGCAATCTATGATGTATCTTACCGATTTACCACTATCGTTTTGAGGTTATGCATTAGAGACAGCTGCATTCACTTTAAATAGGGCACCATCAAAATCTGTTGAGACGACGCCTTATGAACTATGGTTTGGCAAGAAACCAAAGTTGTCGTTTCTTAAAATTTGGGGATGCGATGCTTATGTGAAAAGTTTCAACCCGATAAGCTCGAACCCAAATCGGAGAAGTGCGTCTTCATAGAATACCCAAAGGAAACTGTTGGGTACACCTTCTATCACAGATCCGAAGGCAAGATATTCGTTGCTAACATGGATCCTTTCTAGAGAAGGAGTTTCTCTCGAAAGAAGTGAGTGGGAGGAAAGTAGAGCTTGATAAGGTAATTGTACCTTTTCCCAAATTGGAAAGTAGTTCATCACAGAAACCAGTTCCAGTGATTCCTACACCAATTAGTGAGGAAGCTAATGATGATGATCATGAAACTTCAAATTAAGTTACTACAGAACCTCGTAGGTCTTCCAAAGTACAATCCGCACCAGAGTGGTATGGTAATCCTATTCTGGAAGTCATGTTACTAGACCATGATGAACCTATGAACTATGAGGAAGCGATGATGAGACCATATTCCGCGAAATGGCTTGAAGGCCATGAAATCTGAGATGGGATCCATGTATTAGAACAAAGTGTGGACTTTGGTGGACTTGCCCGATGATTGGCAAGCCATAGAAAATAAATGGATCTTCAAGAGGAAGACAGACGCTGATAGTAGTGTTACTATCTACAAAGCTCGACTTGTCGCAAAAAAAATTTCGACAAGTTCAAGATGTTGATTACGATGAGATTTTCTCACTCGTATCGATGCTTAAGTCTATCCGAATCATGTTAGAAATTGCCACATTTTATGAAATCTGGCAAATGGATGTCAAAACTGCATTCCTTAATGGATTTATTAAAGAAGAGTTGTATATGATGCAACCAAAAGGTTTTGTCAATCCTAAAGGTGCTAACAAAATGTGCAAGCTCTAGCGATCCATCTATGGACTGGTGCAAGCATCTCGGAGTTGGAATATACGCTTTGATGAGTTGATCAAAGCATATGGTTTTATACAGACTTTTGGAGAAGACCTGTATTTACAAGAAAGTGAGTGGGAGCTCTGTAACATTTCTAAAACTATATGTAGATGACATATTGTTGATTGGAAATGATACAGAGATTCTGGATAGCATAAAAGGATACTTGAATAAGACATTTTTCAAAGAAAGACCTCGGTGAAGCTGCTTACACATTGAGCATCAAGATCTATAGAGATAGATCAAGACGCTTGATAAGATTTTTCAATGAGTACATACCTTGATAAGATTTTGAAGTAGTTCAAAATGGAACAGTCAAAGAAGGAGTTCTTTCCTGTGTTGCAAGGTGTGAAGTTGAGTAAGACTCAAAACCCGACCATGGCAGAAAATAGAAAGAGAATGAAAAGTCATTCCCTATGCCTCAGTCATAGGTTCTATATAGTATGCTATGCTATGTACCAGACCTATTGTATACCTTGCTCTATATTTGGCAAGGGAGTAAAATTTTGATCTAGGAGTAGATCACTAGACAGCGGTCAAGAATATCCTTAGTGAGGACTATGGAAATGTTTCTCGATTATGGAGATGATAAAAGAGTTCATCGTAAAGAGTTACATTGGTGCAAGCTTTTACATCGATCCAGTTGACTCTAAGTCTCAATCTGGATACATATTGAAAGTGGGAGCAATTAGCTAGAGCAGCTCCGTACAGAGCATTGTAGACATAGAATATTTGCAAAATACATACGGCTCTGAATAAGACAGACCCGTTGACTAAACTCCTCTCACGAGCAAAACATGATCACACCTTAGTACTCTTTGGGTGCTAATCACATAGCGATGTGAACTAGATTATTGACTCTAGTAAACCCTTCGGGTCTTGGCCACATGACGATGTGAACTATGGGTGTTAATCACATACATATGTGAATATTGGTGTTAAATCACATGGTGATGTGAACTAGATTATTGACTCTAGTGCAAGTGGGAGACTGAAGGAAATATGCCCTAGAGGCAATAATAAAGTTATTATTTATTTCCTTATTTCATGATAAATGTTTATTATTCATGCTAGAATTGTATTAACCGGAAACCTAGTTGTCGGTGTCAAAACCGGCGGATCTCGGGTAGGGGGTCCCGAACTATCCGTCTAGGCGGATGGTAATAGGAGACAGGGGACACGATGTTTTTACCTAGGTTCAGGCCCTCTCGATGGAGGTAAAACCCTGCTCCTGCTTGATTGATATTGATGATATGGGTAGTACAAGAGTGGATCTACCACGAGATCAAGGAGGCTAAACCCTAGAAGATAGCCTATGGTATGATTGTTGTAATGGTTGTTCGTCCTACGGACTAAAACCCTCCGGTTTATATAGACACCGGAGAGGGCTAGGGTTACACAGAGTCGGTTACAACGGTAGGAGATCTACATATTCGTATCGCCAAGCTTGCCTTCCACGCCAAGGAAAGTCCCATCCGGACATGGGACGAAGTCTTCAATCTTGTATCTTCATAGTCTTGGAGTTCGGCCGATGATGATAGTCCGGCTATCCGGACACCCCCTAGTCCAGGACTCCCTCAGTAGCCCCTGAACCAGGCTTCAATGACGATGAGTCCGGCGCGCATATTGTTCGAAATTGCAAGGCAGGTTCCTCCTCTGAATAATTCATAGAAGATTGTGAACACCAGGATAGTGTCCGGCTCTGCAAAATAAATTCCACATGCCACCGTAGAGAGAATAATATGCACACAAGTTCAATCTGCTGACGTATTTCGTGGCATGACATCACGCCACTACCAATCCTTTACTTGAAATGTTTTTACTATACCACCTCAGCGCGTTTAGCGAAGCGGTTTCCTTGGCACGTCTTGTCGAAGCAGAGATCGTGTTCCCCTTATTCCGGGATTCCCATCAATACGGACGTGGGTAACCCAACCGTGCCCGTTGCCACGCCCCCTCTATCGAAGGCGAGTCCCAAACGGTCACGGGGACGGCTCTTGGTATTCTCCCTCTTTATAATGGGACCAAGGCTCGTTTCTTTTCTTCAATCCTCAGTCGAATCTGCCCCTCGCCCCGAGCTCCAACACCCAGAGCCTCAGATTCGAGCGCCTCGGACCTTCAACGATGTCCGGCTCTGACCTACAGGGCCGGTGGATGCCCTCCTCCGTCACGGAAGAGGACGGGCGAAAGCTGAGAGAAGCCAAGTACCTGACTTATGAGATTTCGCATAGATTTCCCGCCAAAGGGCAAGTCATTCCCACTCCCGAGCCCGGCGAAAGTGTCGTGTTTGTGTCCCACCTCCGTCGGGGTTTAGGCTTCCCGATGGATCCTTTTGTGAGAGGGCTCATGTTTTACTATGGGCTGGAATTCCACGACTTGGCTCCGGAGTCCATCCTCCACATCTCGTCATTCATTGTCGTCTGCGAGGCCTTCCTCCGCACTACCCCCACTTCGGTTTGTGGCTCAAAACCTTTAACGTGGAGCCGAAGGTGATCGAGGGGCGCCAAGCAGAGTGCGGCGGGGCGGTCATAAGCAGGAGGACCGATGCTCCATGGCCCGAGGGCTCTTTCCAAGAGGAGCTCGGCTTGTGGCAACAGGAGTGGTTTTATATTACCGCTCCCAGGGGCAGCAGGCAGAAGCCGCCGCCCATCTTCCGCTCGGGACCTCCACGACGACTGATGTCATGGGTCAACCAAGGGCTCAACTGGGGGCCGTCAAAGGACGTGCCCCTATTGCAGGGCCGGATTCGAGACCTCCAAGCGAGGGAGATCGATCTGGTCGTGGTGATGCAGGTCATGCTGATTAGGCGTCTTCTTCCCTGCAAACATCGTCCTCTCCGGCTGTGGGAATTCAATCCGGAGGGACCACGAATTCTCCAACACTTCATGGGTACGACACCCGTGGAGATGTACAAATTGTTCTTC
This sequence comes from Triticum timopheevii, assembly GCA_963921465.1. NCBI lineage: Eukaryota > Viridiplantae > Streptophyta > Magnoliopsida > Poales > Poaceae > Triticum > Triticum timopheevii. The sequence continues at coordinate 503,962,777 of OY997272.1, forward strand.
GGATCACAAGAGGTGTGACCGAGGACGCCGGCCTAAGCTGCAATCGCCCGGATACACAAGTAAGTAGCTATGTGTCCGGACATACCGTTTGTTTGCATTTCTACGATTTTCCTTTTAACCAATTGTCCTCCGAACAGGAGTGGACAGCGCAAGCAAAACTGATACGGTGTCCGTCCCCCCTCCCGGAGACCGCGCCGGATCCCGTGCTAGTCAGGATGCTGGAGGTTGCGCCTTCAGAGGAAAGCGAAGGGCAGAACAGAGGAACTACCGCCTCTACCAAGGAGGCTTTTGAGAAAGGGGGGATCGAGAATCCCTCCTTCCAAGGGGAGAAGATGACCGCTTCCGAAAATCCGGAGGCCAAGGCCTCGAAGTGGGGGAAGAGATCTTCACCGAAGGGTCCTGCGTCTGGGGAGGCCCCGGCCGCACTATCTCCCCTAAGGAATCAGCCCTCCAGCGAGCCGTAAGTAGAAAAGGGGGAGTTTTGTAATAAGGGACATCCCTATTTGTGCTTCTGAGGATAACCTAAGTTTTTACCTTGTAGTTCGGATCTCCGTCCTTCTCAGATGAGCTCGTCTTCGGGGGACCTTCGTCCGGAGATGATGGAGAGCGAGACGCCTCCATCTGCCGCACCGTCAGGTGGGGCGGACGACCCTGAGGTGTCATCACGAAGGGTATCTCCAAGTCCGGCAGGGCCGAAGAGTTCGGCACCAACTGGTGTACGGCCGGGGGAGCTGAAGGATCTGCTTGAGAGGGCGTCTATCTCAGAAGGTCACCGTACATTGATGAGTATGGTGATTGGAAGAATTTCGTCCGCCGAAGGCGGGTTGCATGATGCCGTCAGAAGTTTGCTGGCTGGGTTTCAGGTACGTAAAAATGACATACCTTTTGATAGTTTTACACATAAAGTGCGCCCTGTATAGATAGTAGCCCCTGAGACTCGGTATGTTGTCGAAAGCGACAGCGTGCCGAGGATCAAAATCGCAGGTATTAATTTTCGCCTTCCCTATGCAGGTGGCGGATAGTCCGGTGGCCAGCCGTACTGATGGAGTTGCCGAACTAAAGCGGCAACTCGACGTTGCGGATGCGGACATCGCGCTAGTCAACAAGCAACTTGACGAGTCACAAGGTAGGTTTTTTCTCCGTGGTCACCTAGTAAGGGAGCTGAAGCCCACTCCTTACAACATGTGTACCTAATGCAGATGGTGCCGCTGCTGTGGAGGGCCTTCGGGCAGAACTTGCTCGAGCCAAGGAGCGGGCCAGAAGGAGTGATGCGGCTGCCTCGAGGGCAGTCGAAGAGCTAGAAGCCGAAAGGGATGCTCACTGCCAAAGCAAGGAGGAGATGGCCGAAATGGCCGTGAAGCTGAAAGATGTTACCGACCGCTATGAGGTTCTTGAAAAAGAATGCCCAGCGGAGCAAGAAAGCCTGAAGAAAGCCACCGCCGAAGCTAAGGATGCCCGTTTGGCAATGAGGGCTATAAAGGAGGAGCTGCGCCAGGCCGGAGATATTGCGGCTGGCAAGCCTTTTCTGCTGCGCAGGAGGTTCACAGATCCGAAGTATGCTCAGCTAGGCCAGCTGTGGGGTTCGGAGGATCCTTATATGGATTTAGCGGCGAGTGCGGCAGATGCTGTTGTGCACTTCCGAAGTCAAAAGGATCACGAGATGGAAGAGCTTTTTTGGTCTCAATTCCACAGCCCGGAGCGTTCACTTTCGCTGACCGATCGGTTGGCTGAGTGGGCTGAGCTGAACAGATTGTCCGGACTTGCCATGACGGATATCGTGGCTCATGTCTGGCCGGATAGGCCCAAGCCGAAGAGTTATTTCGGCTTATTGCAGCAATTCCTTGGGGCGGTGCCGCATATCAAGGCAATGAAGCGGTCGGCCTGCATAGAGGGTGCACGGATGGCCCTCGCCCGTGTGAAGACATACTGGATGGAGATGGATGCCACCGCTGTTGCAACCCGGGGTTCGGACGAGAGCCGGTTACCCGCCGAGCACTATTTTGGGGAAGTTCTGCTTGGTGCTCGTGTAATAGAGTCGCAGTGCTCAAAAAATGTCATGTTCAAATGATCTTTATCTTTTGTAAAACGATATTTATAATATAAGCGCTTTTTATACTTGTGCGTTCAAGTATTGAAATATCTCCTGTGCGGCCGTTAATGTATACTTGTGTATAACCTGAAAGATGGCAGTCTTCGGCTTCAGCCCCCACGCACATAGTGCCGGGGTGTTTGCAAAGTAGCGCATTTTCACACTTAATCCAACGTCTTGGTCCTGTGAAGGAGGTGGTAGCGTAGCAAACGAGGCAACCGGACTATAATGCTTTATCACTTTCACTTAGCCATAGGAATTCGAAGGTGGGGCTACGATATAGCCCCTAGGGGCACCGCGCTCTCCGGATTTGGGGCGCGTGTGTTCCTGACCGGGAAGCGGTCCTTCGTCAAAGCGGAGGAATTCTAAACATTCCGGAGGTCGATTGAGTGGTTGACCAGTCTCTCGCTACATCATGACAGTCAGTTTTCGGCTTTCTCTACTGAGGTGCTCACCCGGCCGAACCGGGGCACAATCGCAGTAGTTCTCCTGGTGCCGCGTTAGCCGATGATACGGAACATAAGGCAGCAAAACACAGGAGCCAGGCAAACCCAACATTTGACCAAAGACATGATTCGGAGCTGATGCATATAAGGCCTAACTCGAGACGTCGAACACTCCCTGAGGTGTTCGGTCTTTATGATGACGGGAAGATCATTGCCCTAAGCCCCTAGTGTCCAGGTACACGCGAGATCCTCTGACGCGGCCGATGCCAAAACGTCAGCCTCCTCTCTGGTTATGATGAGAAACCAGGGGATGTATAGCAACAAGAGACAGTAAAAAAGGTTTACGCAGGGTCTTAATCTGAAAAGAATCCTTGCAACGGGTCCCTACTGCACGTCTGCGCCTGTGTCTCCGTTGTGCTGTATCCTGGATGGGTGTAACACGTTGTTCATCTGTAAAAGAGAGGAAAAAGAAATCGTGTGAAAAATGTATTTAAAACGGAGTATGAATAAATGAATAAAGTTGAGCTTTGCTGGCTCTTTATTGCTCATACACGCAGCCCCTTGTGAAGGGGGTGTGCGGCTAGGGAGCCCCTAGTATATTTTTTCCAGACAAGCCTAGCCGTGTCCGGGGTCTTGAATGACCTTTTAATGAGATGATGCCGCGTGGACTGGGCATTTTAAGTGTAAGAGACGCGTAGTGCGGAATTGCGTTAAAGCGGACAAAAGCTTCTCGTCCCAATAGAGCTTGATGGCTACTTTTGAATGGGGCGACATGAAAGATTAGCTTTTCGCGTCGGAAGTTGTCGGGTGACCCGAACACAACTTCTAGTAGTAAGGAGCCCGTGCACTTGGCGTAAGGGCCTGGCGTCACTCCTTTGAAGGAAGTGCGGCTATGGCGAATTTTAGTAAGGTCTATCCCCAACTTGCGGATTGTGTCCGGATATAGCAGGTTTAAATCGCTGCCGCCATCCATTAGGACTTGTGTAAAATGTAGTCCGTCGATTATAGGATCCAATATCAGAGCAGTCCATCCTGCCTTTCGAATACTTTTGGAGTAGTCCAGGTGGTCGAAAGTAATTGGTTTTGACATCCAATCTCGAGGTTCCCCTGGGGTGGACCGTGCGATACCTACTTTGGCGGGTGCCGAACTTTTGTTCCGTATTATCACATGAAGTGAGTTTACTGTTTTGACTTCATGTGGGAAAGTCTTTTGTTTTCCGGCGTTCTGCTGGTGGGGTTCGTCATCATCCTCGCTTGGCGCGTCGAGCCCCTTGTGTTCGGTTTTGAGTCGGCCAGACTGTTTGAAGACCCAACAATCTCGGTGGGTGTGGTTTGCAGGCTTCTCGGAGGTACTGTGGATTTGACATATCCGATCCAAAATTTTGTTTAGGTTGGATAGCTCGTCACTGTTGTCCTTAAGAGGCAGTATTTTATTGTTCGGCCGCGAGCTTTTGAATCCGGTGTTGACCGTCGTGTTCTTCGGGCTCTTTTCTTTATTTCGGCGCTGGTCCTTTCTGCGCCGTGATTTTCCGTTTCCATCTCTGATCTCGGATATACTCGGGTCGCTGGTGCTGCATCTTGCTAGCCAGCTGTCTTCCCCCGTGCAAAAGCGGGACATGAGGCTTGTTAGCGCGGCCATTGTTCTCGGCTTCTCTTGGCCGAGGTGTCTGGCGAGCCATTCGTCTCGGACATTATGTTTAAAAGCTGCTAAGGCTTCAGCGTCCGGACAGTCGACTATTTGGTTCTTTTTGGTGAGGAACCTGTTCCAGAATTTGCGCGTTTACTCTCCAGGCTGCTGGGTTATGTGACTTAAATCGTCTGCATCCGGCGGGCGGACATAAGTCCCCTGAAAATTTGCTCTAAACGCGTCCTCGAGCTCTTCCCAACTTCCAATGGTATTTTCTGGGAGGCTTTTGAGCTAATGCCGAGCTGGCCCTTTGAGCTTGAGGGGTAGATATTTTGTGGTGTGGAGATCGTCTCCTCTAGCCATATGTATGTGCAGGATGTAATCCTCAATCCAGACTCCGGGGTCTGTTGTTCCGTCGTATGCCTCTATGTTTACGGGTTTGAACCCTGCTGGAAATTCATGATCCAGCACCTCATCGGTGAAACATAGTGGGTGTGCGGCGCCCCTGTATTTGGGTGTGCCGTTATCTTCGAACACGCGGCGTGCTGTGTTGCTTCCTGGGGCCCTCTTCTTTGGCCCATAAATGGACCTAACCGGGCCATCCGTTTTGCGAGGATATTTATGTGTGTCATGTGCCGGCTTATGTTCGGCGCCGCTTGCCGCTCTTGGCCTGTCATCTGGTCGTCTATCCGGCCAGGCGGCCTCTTTGCTTTTTGATTGTGGGGGCTCTATGGCCTCCTCGTCGAATTCGGGCAGTAGCTTGCGCTTCGGGTAGCTCTTTGTGTGGTGGCTATTGCCATATTTATCCGCGGTCTTGAGTACTTTGCTCCACCTCATTCTGAGTATGTCTTCCGCTATTTTGAGCTTCCATTTCTCCTTCTTCAAACTTCTTGCAGTGGCCACAAGCCTTTTCTGAAGGTTCTTATGCTCCGGTGGTGTGTCCAGCGTGAGATCGTCTGGACTATTGTTTTCGCCGGGGATGGATTGATTGTCCGATTCATCCTGTTCGGATGGTTGCTTGGTTGCATGTTCGTCGCCCACTGGTTTGCCCTGCTCTCTGGCTGGGTCATTATGAGTGCTGTGTTGTCGAGGCGGGACTTAGGGCAGTGCTTGTGTCGCCGTTTTGGTTGTTTTTCGGGGGAATTATCCTTCGCCGTGTCCCGTTGTTCCTCGTTGTCGCTCCCTTTTGGGGTGTCCACCATGTATATATCATGAATTGAGGTGGCCTTCCCGTGCCCGGTAGGCGCTGGTTCTTGGTCGTCTCCGGCATCGTCGTCCATACCGTCGATGTCTTCGGAGTCGTAGTCTAGCATGTCGGTTAGATCGTCGACACTGGCTACAAAGTGGGTGGTGGGTGGGCTTTGAATTTCTTCGTCGTCCGCATTCCAACCATCCTGACCGCAGTCCGGCCAGGGCTCTCCTGATAACGAGAGATACTTTAGCGAATTCAGGATGTCGCCAAAGGGTGAGTGCTGAAAGATGTTGGCAGCAGTGAACTCCATGATCGGCGCCCAATCGGATTCGATTGGCAAGGGCGCAGGAGGTTCGGAGTCTGGCAAGGAGTCCGGCACCTCGGAGTCACGAGCTTTGCAAGGGACAAGGTCAGTATTCGGCTCCATCGCCATAGAAGTTGCAGCCCCCGAGGCGGTGTCTAGCCACCTGTCCTCGATCTGCGCGGTCGGCTCCGAACTATAGGTCAGAGCGGACTCATGTGCGGCCTCCAGGGCACTGTCCAGTGGCAGAGCTAAATCATGCCCATCGTGATAGTGAGGCGCGCTCGGTTGTGGTTCGAATCCATCGAAGATCAAGTCTCCGTGGATGTCAGCCGTGAAGTTTAGGCTTCCAAACCTGACCTGATGGCCAGGGGCGTTGAGGGAGTCCTGGACTAGGGGGTGCCCGGACAGCCGGACTATCATCGTCCGCCGGACTCCAAGACTACGAAGATACAAGATTGAAGACTCTGTCCCGTGTCCGGATGGGACTTTCCTTGGCGTGGAAGGCAAGCTTGGCGATACGGATATGTAGATCTCCTACCATTGTAACCGACTCTGTGTAACCCTAGCCCTCTCCGGTGTCTATATAAACCGGAGGGCTTTAGTCCGTAGGACATAACCTCCATTACAACAATCATACCATAGGCTAGCTTCTAGGGTTTAGCCTCCTTGATCTCGTGGTAGATCCACTCTTGTACTACCCATATCATCAATATTAATCAAGCAGGACGTAGGGTTTTACCTCCATCGAGAGGGCCCGAACCTGGGTAAACATCGTGTCCCTCGTCTCCTGTTACCATCCACCTAGACGCACAGTTCGGGACCCCCTACCCGAGATCCGCCGGTTTTGACACCGACATTGGTGCTTTCATTGAGAGTTCCTCTGTGTCGTCACCGATAGGCTCGATGGCTTCTTCAACCAACAACAACGCTGTCCGAGGTGAGATTTTTCCCCCCGGACAGATCTTCGTATTCAGCGGCTTCGCACTGCGGGCTAATTCACTTGGCCATCTGGAGCAGATCGAAAGCTACACCCCTGGCCGTCAGGTCAGATTTGAAAGCCTAAACTTCACGGCCGATGTCTGCGGGGACTTGATCTCCGACGGACTCGAGCCACAGCCGAGCGTGCCGCACTGTCGCAATGGGCATGATTTAGCTCTGCCGCTGGATAGTGCCTTGGTGGCCGCACATAAATCCGCTCCAGCTCTCAGTCCGGAGCCGATCGCCCAGATCGAGGATCGGTGGCTGGACACCGCCTCGGGGGCTGCAACTTCCGCGGCGATGAGGCCGAACATTGACCTTGTCCCCTATAAAGCTTGTGACTCTGAGGTGCCGGACTCCCGGCCGGACTCCGAACCCCCTGCGCCCCTGCCAATCGAATCCGATTGGGCGCCGATCATGGAGTTCACCGCCGCGGACATCTTCCAACACTCGCCCTTTGGCAACATCCTAAATTCGTTAAAACATCTCTCGCTATCCGGGGAGACCTGGCCGGACTATGGCCAGGACGGTTGGGATGCGGACGACGAAGAAATTCAAGACCCACCCACCACCCACTTTGTAGCCACTGTCGACGATTTAACCGACATGATAGACTATGACTCCGATGACATCGACAGTATGGACGACGATGCCGGAGACGATCAAGAACCAGCGCTCACAGAGCACTTGAAGACCACCCCAACACATGACGTATATATGGTGGATACCCCAAAAGGAAGCGACGACGAGGAACAACGGGGCGCGACAAAGGATAATCCCGTCGATAAACAACCAAAGCGGCGACGCAAGCGCCGCCCCAAGCCCCGCCTCGGCAAAGACAGCATTCCTAATGACCCAGCGTTGGAGCAGGGCAAACCAGTGGACGACGAGCATGCAACCAAGCAACCGTCTGAACAGGACGAATCGGATAATCAATCCAATCCCGGCGAAACCAACAGTCTGGACGACCTCACACCGGACATACTACCGGAGCATAAGAACCTTCACGGAAGACTCGTCGCCACCACAAGAAGCTTGAAGAAGGAAAAACGGAAGCTCAAAACAGCGGAAGACATACTCATAATGAGGTGGAGCAAAGTGCTCAAAACCGCAGACAAATACGGCAATGGCCATCAATCAAAGAGCTACCCGAAGCGCAAGCTGCTGCCAGAATTTGACGAGGAAGCCATAGAGCCCCCACAGTCAAAAAACAAAGAGGCCGCCTGGCCGGATAGATGGCTAGAGGATAGGACAAAATCCAAAAGCGGCGCCGCACACAAGCCGACTCATGACCCTGGAAAATCAGATGGCCCAGCCAGGTCCATTTATGAGTCAAAAAAGAGGGCCCCAGGAAGCAACACAACACGTCAAGTGTTCGAAGACAGCGGTACACCCAAATACAGGGGCACCGCACACCCACTATGTTTCACCAATGAGGTGTTGGATCATGAATTCCCAGCAGGGTTTAAACCCATAAACATAGAGGCTTACGACGGAACAACAGACCCTGGAGTCTGGATAGAGGATTATATACTACACATACACATGGCTAGAGGAGATGATCTCCACGCCATAAAATATTTACCTCTCAAGCTCAAAGGGCCAGCCCGTCATTGGCTCAAAAGCCTCCCAGAAAACACTGTTGGAAGTTGGGAAGAGCTTGAGGACGCGTTTAGAGAAAATTTTCAAGGGACTTATGTCCGCCCTCCGGATGCAGACGATCTAAGTCATATAACTCAACAGCCCGGAGAGTCAGCGCGCAAATTCTGGAACAGGTTCCTCACTAAGAAGAACCAAATAGTCGACTGTCCGGACGCCGAAGCCTTAGCAGCTTTTAAACACAACGTCTGAGACGAATGGCTCGCCAGACACCTCGGCTAAGAAAAGCCGAGGACAATGTCTGCGCTAACAAGCCTCATGACCCGCTTTTGCGCGGGGGAAGATAGCTGGCTAGCAAGATGCAGCACCAGCGACCCAAGTACATCCGAGATTAGAGATGGAAACGGAAAATCACGGCGTAGAAAAGATCAGCGCCGGAATAAAGAGAAAAGCCCGAAGAACACGGCGGTCAACGCCGGATTCAAAAGCTCGCGGCCAAACAGCAAAACACTGCCTCTTAAGGATAACAGTGATGAGCTATCCAACTTAAACAAAATTTTGGGTCGGATATGTCAAATCCATAGTACCCCCGGAAGGCCCACAAACCACACCCACCGAGATTGTTGGGTTTTCAAACAGTCCGGCCGATTAAACGCCGAACACAAGGGGCTCGACGCATCAAGTGAGGATGATGATAAACCCCACCAGCGGAGCACCGGAAAACAAAAGACTTTCCCACAAGAGGTCAAAGCAGTAAATTCACTTCATGTGATAATACGGAAAAACAATGCGGCACCCGCTAAATGGGTCTCGCACGGTCCAACCCAGCGAAACATCGAGATTGGATATCAAAACCAATCACTTTCGACCACCTGGATTATTCCAGAAGCATTCGAAATGCAGGATGGACTGCCCTGATATTGGATCCTATAATCGACGGACTACAATTTACACAAGTCCTGATGGATAGAGGCAGCGACTTAAACCTGCTGTATCCAAACACAATACGCAAGTTGGGGATAGACCTTACTAAAATTTGACACAGCCGCACTTCCTTTAAAGGAGTGACGCCAGGCCCTTACGCCAAGTGCACAGGCTCCTTATTACTAGAAGTTGTGTTCGGGTCACCGAACAACTTCCGACGCGAAACACTAATCTTTCATGTCGTCCCATTTAAAAGTAGCTATCAAGCACTATTGGGACGTGAAGCTTTTGTCCGCTTCAACGCCATACCACATTACGCGTCTCTTACACTTAAAATGCCCGGTCCACGTGGCATCATTTCATTACGAGGGTCATTTAAAGACCCCAGACACGGATAGACGAGTCTGGCATAAATAAGCTAGGGGCTCCCTAGCCGCACACCCCTTCACAAGGGGCTGTGCATATAAGCAACAACGAGCTCATATAGACTCGCTTTACTTATTTACTAATATTTTTCATATACTTTTTTTCTTTCGCACGATTTCCTTTCAAACTAAGTTCCTCTCTTTTTACAGACGAACAACGTGCACACCCGTCCAGGATAACGGCACAACGGAGACACAGGCGCAGACGTGCAGTAGGGACCCGTCGCAAGGATTCTTTTCAGATTAAGACCCTGCGTAAACCTTTTTTACTGTCTCTTGTTGTCATAATCCCCTGGTTTCTCATTATAACTAGAGTGGAGCCTGACATTTTGGCATCGGCCGCGTCAGAGGACCTTGCCCGTACCTGGACACCAGGGGCTTAGGGCATTGTTCTGCCCATTATTATAAAGACCGAACACCTTAGGGAGTGTTCGGCGTCTCGAGTTAGGCCTTATATGCATTAGCTCCGAATCATGTCTTTGGTCAAATGTTGGGTTTGCCCGGCTCCTGTGTTTTGCTGCCTTACGTTCCGTATCATCGGATAACGCGGCACCAGGAGAACTACTGCGATTGTGCCCCAGTTCGGCTGGGCGAAGCACCTCAGTAGAGAAAGCCGAAAACTGACTGTCATGATACAGCGAGAGACTGGTCAACCACTCGATCGACCACCGGAATGTTTAGAATTCCCCGCTTTGACGAAGGACCGTTTCCCGGTCAGGCACACACGCGCCCCGAATTCGGAGAAGCGCGGTGCCCCCAGGGGCTATATCTTAGCCCCACCCTCGAACTCCACTAGCTAAGTGAAAGTGATAAAGCATCATAGTCCGGATTGCCTCGTTTGCTATGCTACCACCTCCTCAACAGGACCGAGACGTCGGATTAAGTGTGACAATGCGCTATTTTTGCGAACACCCCCGCACCTTGTGCGTGGGGGCTGAAGCCAAAGACTGCCATCTTTCAGGTTATACACACGTATACATAAACGGCTGCATAGGAGATATTTCAATACTTGGAACGCACAAGTATAAAAAGCGATTACATCATAATCCATTGTTTTACAAAATACAACGTTCATTTGAACGTGATATTTTTCGAGCACTGCGACTCTATTACACGAGCACCACGCATAACTTCCCCAAAATAGTGCTCGGTGGGTAACCGGCTTTCGTCCGAACCCTGGGTTGCAACAGCGGTGGCATCCATCTCCGTCCAATGTGTCTTCACACGGGCCAGGGCCATCCGCGCACCTTCTATGCAGGCCGACCGCTTCACCTCCTTGATATGCGGCACCGCCCCAAGAAATTGCTGCAATAAGCCAAAATAGCTCGTCGCCTTGGGCCTCTCTGGCCAGACATGAGTCACGATATCCGTCATGGCAAGTCCGGACAACCTGTTCAGCTCAGCCCATTCGGCCAACCGATCGGTCAGCGGAAGTGAATGATCTGGACTATGGAATTGAGACCAAAACAGCTCTTCCGTCTTGTGATCCTTCTGGCTCCGGAAGTGCACAACGGCATCCGCCGCACTTGCCGCTAAGTCCATATATGGATCTTCCGGACCCCACAGGTGGCCAAGCTGGGAATAGTTTGGATCCGTAAACCGGCGACGCAGCAGAAAAGGCTTGCCAGCCACAATGTCTCCGGCCTGACGCAGCTCCTCCTTCATAGCCCGCATTGTAGAACGGGCATCCTTGTCCTCGGCGGTGGCCTTCCCCAGGTCTTCTCGCTCCGATAGGCGCTCCTTTTCAAGAGCCTCATTACGGTCGGTAGCATCCTTTAATTTAGCGGCCAATTCGGTCATCTCTTCCCTGCTTCGGCAGTGTGCAGCCCTTTCGGCTTCTAACTCTTCGGCCGCCCTCGAGGCAGCCGCATCACTCCTTCTGGCTTGCTCCTTGGTTTGAGCAAGTTCTGCACGAAGGCTCTCCATAGCAGCAGCACCATCTGCGTCAAGCATAAATATTGTAAGAGGTGGGGTCGACTCGCTTAAACAGGTGACTGCGGAGAGACAACTTACCTTGCGACTCGTCAAGTCGCTTGTTGACTAGCGTGATGTCCGCATCCGCCACATCGATTTGCCGCATTAATTCGGCAACTCCATCAGTCCGGCTAGCCCCCGGACTATCCGCCACCTGCATAGGAAAGGTGACACTCAATACCTGCGATTTTGATCCTCGGCACGCTGTCGCTTTCGACAACCTACCGAGTCTCAGGGGCTACTATCTATACAGGGCGCACTTTCATGTGCAAAACTGTCAAAAAGGTGCGTCGTTTTTACGTACCTCAAACCCCACCCGCAAACTCCTGACGGCATTATGCAATCCGCTTTCGGCGGACGAAATCCTTCCTATCACCATGCTCATCAATGCACGGTGATCTTCTGAGACGGACGCCCTCTCAAGCAGATCCTTCAGCTCCCCCGGCCGAACACTAGTCGGCGCCGAACTCTTCGGCTCTGCCGGGCTCGGGGATACCCTCCGTGACGACACTTCAGGCTCGTCCGCCCTATCCGACGGTGCAGCAGACGGAGGCGTCTCGCTCTCCATCATCTCCGGACGAAGATCCCCTGAAGACGAGCTCATCTGAGAAGGTCGCAGATCCGAACTACAAGGTAAAAATTTCGGTTGTCCTCAGAAGCACAAATAGTGATGTTTTCTTATTGATGAACTCCCCTTTTCCTACTCACGGCTTGCTGGAGGGATGATTCTTTGGAGAAGATTGAATGGCCGGGATCTCCCCGGACACAGGACCCTCTGGTGAAGATTTCTTCCCCCGCTTAGAGACTTTGGCCTCCGGGTCTTCGGAGGCGGTCCTCTTCTCCCCCCGGAGGGAGGGATTCTCGATCCCCCCTTCTTCAAGCGCCCCCTTGGGCGAGGTGATAGCTCCTCTATTTTCCCCTTCGCCTTCTTCTAAAGGCGCGGCCTCCAACATTCTGACCAGCACGGGCTCCTGTGCGGTCTCTGGGAGGGGGGTCGGACACCTTATCAGCTTTGCTTGCGCTACCCACTCCTGTTAAAGGATAACGGGTTAAAAGGCGAATTACAGAAAAGCAAACAAATGATACGTCCGGACACTGAGCTGCTTACCTGAGTATCCGGGCGATTGCAGCTTAGGCCTGCATCCTCGGTCAATTCCAGACACGCCACCTGCGGTCCGAAGAACAACTTGTACATCTCCACAGGTGTCGTACCCATGAAGTGTTGGAGAATCCATGGTCCCTCCAGATTGAACTCCCATAACCGGAGAGGACGGCGTTTGCAGGGCAAAAGACGCCTGATTAGCATGACCTGCATCACCACAACCAGATCGATCTCCCTCGCTTGGAGGTCCCGAATCTGGCCCTGCAATAGGGGCACGTCTTTTGACGGCCCCCAATTGAGCCCTTGGTTGACCCATGACATCAACCGTCGTGGAGGTCCCGGGCGGAATGAAGGCGGCGGCTTTTGCCTGCTACCCTTCGGAGCGGTGATATAAAACCACTCCTGCTGCCACAAGCCGAGCTCCTCTTGGAAGTAGCCCGCGGGCCACGGGGCATCGGCCCTCCTGCTTATGGCCGCCCCGCCGCACTCTGCTTGACGCCCCCTAATCATCTTCGGCTCCACATTGAAGGTCTTCAGCCACAGGCCAAAGTGGGGGGTGACGCGGAGGAAGGCTTCGCAGACAACAATAAATGCGGAAATATGGAGGATGGACTCCGGAGCCAAGTCATGAAAATCCAGCCCGTAGTAGAACATGAGCCCTCTCACGAAGGGATCCGTCGAGAAGCCTAAACCCCGACGGAGGTGGGATACGAAGACGACGTACTCACCGGGCTCGGGAGTGGGAATGGCCTGCCCTTGGGCGGGCACCTGTGCGAAATCTCGTAAGATAGGTACTTGGCCTCACGCAGCTTTAGCACGTCCTCCTCCGTGACGGAGGAGGGCATCCACCGGCCCTGAAGGTCGGAGCCGGACATTGTTGAAGGTCCGAAGCACTCGAATCTGGGGCTCTGGGTGTTGGAACTTGGAGCAAGGAAAGGATTCGAGGGAAGATTGAAGAAAAGAAACGAGCCTTGGTCCCGTTATAAAGAGGGAGAATACCGAGAGCCGTCTCCGTGATCATTCGGGATTCGCCTTCGATAGAGGAGGCGTAGCGACGGGCGTGGTTGGGTTACCCACGTCCATATTGATGAGAATCCCGGAATAAGGGGAACACGATCTCTGCTTCGACAAGACGTGCCAAGGAAACCGCTTCGCTAAACGCGCTGAGGCGGTATAATAAAAAACGATTCAAATAAAGGCTTGGTAGTGGTGTGACGTCATGCCGCAAAATATGTCAGCAGATTGAGCTTGTGTATATTTTATTCTCTATACGGTGGAATGTGGAATTTATTTTGCAGAGCCGGACACTATCCTGGTGTTCATGATCTTCTCTGGATTATTTAAGGGAGGAACCCGCCTTGCAATGCCGAACATTATGCGCGCCGGACTCATCGTCATTGAAGCCAGGTTCAAGGGCTACTGAGGGAGTCCTGGACTAGGGGGTGTCCGGACAGCCGGACTATCATCGTCCGCTGGACTCCAAGACTACGAAGATACAAGATTGAAGACTTCGTCCCGTGTCCGGATGGGACTTTCCTTGGCGTGGAAGGCAAGCTTGGCGATACGGATATGTAGATCTCCTACCATTGTAACCGACTCTATGTAACCCTAGCCCTCTCCGGTGTCTATATAAACCGGAGGGCTTTAGTCCGTAGGACATAACCTCTATTACAACAATCATACCATAGGCTAGCTTCTAGGGTTTAGCCTCCTTGATCTCGTGGTAGATCCACTCTTGTACTACCCATATCATAGATATTAATCAAGCAGGACGTAGGGTTTTACCTCCATCGAGAGGGTCCGAACCTGGGTAAAACATCGTGTCCCTCATCTCCTGTTACCATCTGCCTAGACGCACAGTTCGGGACCCCCTACCCGAGATCCGCCGGTTTTGACACCGACAGGCGTAGCTTTCAATCTACACCAGATGGCCAAGCGAATTAGCCCGCAGTGCAAAGCCGCCGAACACGAAGATCTGTCCGGGGAGAAAAGTCTCACCCTGGACTGCGTTGTTGTTGATTGAAGAAGCCATCAAGCCTATCGGTGACGACACAGAGGAACTCTCAATGAAAGCAGCAATGTCGGTGTTAAAACCGGTGGATCTCGGGTAGGGGGTCCCGAACTGTGCATCTAGGCGGATGGTAACAGGAGACAGGGGACACGATGTTTTTACCCAGGTCCGGGCCCTCTCGATGGAGGTAAAACCCTACTCCTGCTTGATTGATATTGATGATATGGGTAGTACAAGAGTGGATCTACCACGATCAAGGAGGCTAAACCCTAGAAGCTAGCCTATGGTATGATTGTTGTAATGGTTGTTCGTCCTACGGACTAAAACCCTCTGGTTTATATAGACACCGGAGAGGGCTAGGGTTACATAGAGTCGGTTACAACGGTAGGAGATCTACATATCCGTATCGCCAAGCTTGCCTTCCACGCCAAGGAAAGTCCCATCCGGACACGGGACGAAGTCTTCAATCTTGTATCTTCATAGTCTTGGAGTCCGGCCGATGATGATAGTCCGGCTATCCGGACACCCCCTAGTCCAGGACTCCCTCACTAGTACATGTGTGAATACATAGACAAACAAAGTGTCACTAGTATGCCTCTACTTGACTAGCTCGTTGAATCAAAGATGGTTAAGTTTCCTAGCCATGGACATGAGTTGTCATTTGATTAACGGGATCACATCATTAGAGAATGATGTGACTGACTTGACCCATTACGTTAGCTTAGCACTTGATCATTTAGTACATTGATATTGCTTTATTCATGACTTATACATGTTCCTATGACTATGAGATTATGCAACTCCCGAATACCAGAGGAACACTTTGTGTGCTAGCAAACGTCACAACGTAACTGATTGATTATAAAGGTGCTCTACAGGTGTCTCCGAAGGTACTTGTTGAGTTGGCGTATTTCGAGATTAGGATTTGTCACTCCAATTGTCGGAGAGGTATATCTCGCCCTCTCGGTAATGCACATAACTATAAGCCTTGCAAGCAATGTGACTAATGAGTTAGTTGCAGGATGATGCATTACCGAACGAGTAAAGAGACTTGCCGGTAACGAGATTGAGCTAGGTATTGAGATATCGACGATCGAATCTCGGGAAAGTAACATACCGATGACAAAGGGAACAACATATGTTGTTATGCGGTTTGACCGATAAAGATCTTCGTAGAATATGTGGGAGCCAATATGAGCATCCAGGTTCTGCTATTGTTTATTGACCGGAGATGTGTCTCGGTCATGTCTACATAGTTTTAGAACCCATAGGGTCCGCACGCTTAACGTTCGGTGACAATTTATATTATGAGTTATGTGTTTTAATGTACCGAAGCTAGTTTGGAGTCCCGGATTAGATTGGGTACATGACGAGGAGTCTCGAAATGGTCAAGACATAAAGATCGATATATTGGACGACTATATTCGGACATCGGAAAGGTTCCGAGTGATTCGGGTATTTATTGGAGTACCGGAGAGTTACGGGAATTAGCCCGGGAGTATATGGGCCTTATTGGGCTTTACGGGAAAGAGAGAGGGGAGGTTGCGCGCCCCCCAAGGCCTAGTCTGAATTGGACTAGGGGGAGGGGCTGCACCCCCTCCTTCCTTCTCTTCTCTTTTCCCTTTCCTTGACTCCTACTCCTACTACTTGGAAGGGGGGAATCCTTCTCCCAGTGGGAGTAGGACTCCTCCAGGGCACGCCATAGGAGGGCCGGCCCTCCCCCCTCCTCCACTCCTTTATATACGGGGGCAAGGGGGCACCTCTAGACACACAAGTTGATATGTTGATCTCTCCCAGCCATGTGCGGTGCCCCCCTCCATCATATTCCACCTCGGTCATATCGTAGCGATGCTTAGGCAAAGCCCTGCGTCGGTAGCAACATCATCACCGTCATCACGCCGTCGTGCTGACGGAACTCTCCCGTGAAGCTCTGCTGGATCGGAGTTCGCGGGACGTCATCGAGCTGAACGTGTGCTGAACTCGGAGGTGTCGTACATTCGGTACTTGGATCGGTCGGATCGTGAAGACGTACGACTACATCAACCGCGTTGTGCTAATGCTTCCGCTTTCGGTCTATGAGGGTACGTGGACTCACTCTCCCCGCTCGTTGTTATGCATCACCATGATCTTGCGTGTGCGTAGGAATTTTTTTGAAATTACTACGTTCCCCAACACTCCTGTATAAGGATTAGCTAGCAGTTTTTCTATCATACCGGAAGGAATTTCAAAATAAATATTTTCAGTAGGTGCAGTAGGTTGAGGAGAAACTCTTTGCTCTTCCGGTCGTACAAGCCCCTCAAAGGATTATTTTACATAGTAACAAGTGACAGTAAATTTCAGCACACTATATAAATGTTTCCTTACCAAATTCCACTTACCAAAGGTGCTTCACTCCTTGGCAACGGCGCCAGAAAAGAGTCTTGATGACCCACAAGTATAGGGGATCTATCATATTCCTTTTGATAAGTAAGATTGTTGAACCCAACGAGGAGCAGAAGGAAATAACAAGCTATTTTCAGCAAGGTATTCTCTGCAAGCACTGAAATTATCGGTAACAGATAGTTGTGTGATAAGATAATTTGTAACGGGTAACAAGTAAGAAAAGTAAACAAGGTGCAGCAAGGTGGCCCAATCCTTTTTGTAGCAAAGGACAAGCCTAGACAAACTCTTACATAAAGCAAAGGGCTCCCGAGGACGCATGGGAATTACTGTCAAGCTAGTTTTCATCATGCTCATATGATTCACGTTCGTTACTTTGATAATTTGATATGTGGGCGGACTGGTGCTTGGGTGTTGCCCTTCCTTGGACAAGCCTCCCACTTATGATTAACCCCTCTCGCAAGCATCTGCAACTACGAAAGAATAATTAACGTAAACCTAACCATAGCATGAAACATATAGATCCAAATCAGCCCCTTACGAAGCAACACATAAACTAGGGTTTAAGCTTCTGTCACTCTAGCAACCCATCATCTACTTATTACTTTCCAATGCCTTCCCCTAGGCCCAAATCATGGTGAACTGTCATGTAGTCGACGTTCACATAACACCACTAGAGGAAAGACAACATAGATCTCATCAAAATATCGAACGAATACCAAATTCACATGATTACTTATAACAAGACTTCTCCCATGTCCTCAGGAACAAACATAACTATTCACAAAGCATATTCATGTTCATAATTAGAGGAGTATTAATTATCATTAAGGATCTGAAAATATAATCTTCCACCAGATAAACCAACTAGCATCAACTACAAGGAGTAATCAACACTACTAGCAACCCACAGGTACCAATCTGAGGTTTTGAGATAGAGATCAGATACAGGAGATGAACTTAGGGTTTGGAGAGGAGATGGTGCTGGTGAAGATGTTGATGGAGAATGACCCCCTCTCGATGAGAGGGTCGATGGTGATGATGATGGCGATGATTTCCCCCTCCCGGAAGGATGTTTCCCCGGCAAAACAGCTCCGTCGGAGCCCTAGATTGGTTCTGGCCAGGTTCCGCCTCGAGACGGTGATGCCTCATCTCGAAAGCTGCCTTCTTATTTTTCCAGGGCAAAAGACACCATATAGTAGAAGATGGGCGTTGGGGGCCTGCCAGGGGGCCCACAAGGATGGGGGCGCGCCCAGGGGGTAGGGCGCGCCCTCCACCCTTGTGGTGGGCTGGTGGCCCCCTCTAGTGCTTTCTTCACCCAATATTTTTTATTTATTCCAAAACTGATCTCCATGAAGTTCAGGACTTTTGGAGTTGTGCAGAATAGGTCTTTAATATTTGCTCCTTTTCCAGTCCAGAATTCTAGCTGTTGGCATTCTCCCTCTTCATGTAAACCTTATAAAATAAGAGAGAAAATGCATAAGTATTGTGATATAACGCTTAATAACAACCCATAATGCAATAAATATCAATATAAACACATGATGCAAAATGGACGTATAGTGAACAAGGGCCCACATGACCTCCCGGCGTGGGTCACCCTGGTCGTGCCACCTTGTTGCGTGGGGCCCCTTGCTGGTCCCCCGGCTGTTCCCGACACTTTCTGTAATCTTCATGACACGAAAAAATCGTGTTAAATCCTCAGAGTTTTTAACCTCCATAGACATGGATTTTCTAAAAAGTCAAAGACATGCAGAAAACAACAATAAACTCTAGGCACTAATAGGTTAGTACAGAAAGATAATATAAAATACTATAAAAGGTATTCAAAAGTGATAATATAATAGCATGAAACGATCAAAAATTATAGATATGCTTGAGACGTATCAAAATGCGAAAGTCATAGCTCGAAGGTATCAAGTGAATTTTATCGGAGATACCAAAGTTATAATTGTGACCATATGAAGAAGCAAACCAAAAAATTCTGGAAGTACCATTCGTAAAGTATGCTCGAATGTGATAGATCTAAGACATGAATGTTTCAAATGAGTTTGGCTTAGTAGTACCAGAACAAAATGAGAGTCGGTTTCAAACTGTGGAAAACTGGATTAATTTACTGGAGTAGTATCGCTCAAGAAAACACGGTGGTACCGGGGCTTAAAAAATTTAGAGTGGCTAAAATGGATAGTTTTTAGGACCTTTGGCTTAGGATATTTTTTGTAGAGTTCAAACCAAATTAAATTTGCTTGTGCCCTTCTTGATAGTATGGTTGTCCTACACTAAATGTGAATCTTGGTTCACCAAAATCCTATAAATTATAAAGTAAAGCTTGAGGTAGACGCCGTGTTGAAAACGTGGAGGTAGTGGCCACAAATGATATCCACAAAATTATAAGGACTAATTACTAAAATTAAACTTGACAAAAAGTTAGTCTCTCAATTGGTTTGACATTAGTCACCAAAACCAAATAGGGGTATCTAAGAGATGGACTTTCAGTCTCCCCCTTCTTGGTGCATTAATGATAAGACAATTGAGTATATCATTAAATGGTAGTTTAGGTACTTAACATATATTTTGATCTCCCCCTATATGTGTGCATTATTTGAAATTTTCCTTTGGAATGTAAATGCACATATCATTAGGTATTGTGAGAACATCAAGTATATGACACAACCCCTTGGAGTGCACTATGTGTACTAGAAAGTAAAGATGACACTTGTAGTAAAGACATCACTTGTAAAAACACAAACAACACTCTTAAATATAGCATGACATAGCAATATGCATGAAAGAGTGGCATGTCATGAGGGCAAGCATAACAAAAGAATATAGTTTACAAACACATACAAACAAGATCACACATGGTCTTGCAATAGAAACAAGTCTTGTAACTATGAAACCAATACTCTCTCTCTCTCTCTCTCTCTCTCTCTCTCTCTCTCACACACACACACACACACACACCACAACTAACTCTCTTCTCCCCTGAAGCAAATAAAATCTTAAAGTTGTATTCTTCTCTCCCTCTTTGACATCAAGGGCACCAAAAAGTTAGAGAAGGTTACTATCAAATCCACAAGCCATGGACTAGGAAGAGAATTCTTTGACGAAATGAGGTCTTCGTCACCTTCTTACTCTTCTTATGCATTACTTGGCCTGGGAGTGGCTTCCGAGTCCTGAGCTTCTGCTTTTTATTCTTCTACTTACTCTTCAGCAATTGAGGTAGCAGTACATTCCTCTTCTTCTTTTGGAGGAGGGTAATTCACTTCACTCTTGGGTAGGGGTTGTTCTCTTTGCTTGAGAATACACTCTTGGGTAGGGGTTGTTCTCTTTGCTTGAGAATACACTATGACATTTTTTATTTTATCTGCCTAAGCTTTTTTGTAGATAAAAGCTAGAGTGAGATGCACATCAATATTGGTTTTAGTTTTTGAAGAACATAACATGATTTCCTTTGTCTTATGTTTGGAAATCTTTCTTCAATGGACATAAAACCCGAGGAAGTTTCTTATCCAGCTTTTGCTTACCTAGTTTTCTTGATCTTTTTCTTTCGAGCTTAAGCTTTTTAGGATCAAACATGTCAATTTCTTTCTTTTGAGTATAGACATTGTGCTCACTATCCATGGCAAAATCTTGACCTTTCACTACATGATTGATTAAAATTTTGAATGAATGGAGAAAATGGAACATTGTTCTCATTGTCATATGCAACAACCTTTGTTCTTTCAAAATATAGATGATTTTTTCTAAACCAGACTTTGTGCTTAATCCATTACTTAAGAAGAGAGTTACCTAGTTAATTAATGGAAAACAGGCAAAATTATCACAACTCATTGATCAAGCACACAGAAGATACATCACTAACACCACTTCAATGAAAACCTTGTCGATGTAGCATATTTGCATCATCGTCATCACTTCTGTCCGAACGAGCGACTCCGAATTTGTTGCAGACAACCACTGAGGGAGTCCTGGACTAGGGGGTGTCCGGATAGCCGAACTATCATCATTGGCCGGACTCCAAAACTATGAAGATACAAGATTGAAGACTTCGTCCCGTGTCCGGATCGGACTTTCCTTGGCGTGGAAGGCAAGCTTGGCGATACGGATATGTAGATCTCCTACCATTGTAACCGACTCTATGTAACCCTAGCCCTCTTCGGTGTCTATATAAACCGGAGGATTTTAGTCCGTAGGACACACAACAATCATACCATAGACTAGCTTCTAGGGTTTAGCCTCCTTGATCTCGTGGTAGATCTACTCTTGTACTACCTATATCATCAATATTAATCAAGCAGGAGTAGGGTTTTACCTCCATCGAGAGGGCCCGAACCTGGGTAAAAACATCGTGTCCCTTGTCTCCTGTTACCATCCGCCTAGACGGACAGTTCGGGACCCCCTACCCGAGATCCGCCGGTTTTGACACCGACATTGGTGCTTTCATTGAGAGTTCCTCTGTGTCGTCGCCTATAGGCCCGATGGCTCCTTCGATCATCAACAACAACGCGGTCCAGGGTGAGACTTTTCTCCCCGGACAGATCTTTGTATTCGGCGGATTTGCACTGCGGGCCAATTCACTTGGCCATCTGGAGCAGATCGAAAGCTACGCCCCTGGCCATCAGGTCAGATTCGGAAGTTTGAACTACACGGCCGACATCCGCGGAGACATGATCTTCGACGGATTTGAGCCACAGCCAGGCGTGCCACACTGTCACGATGGGCATGATTTAGCTCTGCTGCCGGACAGTGCCCTGGAGGCCGCACAAGAGTCCGCTCCGACCCTTAGTTCGGAGCAGACGGCGCCAATCGAGGATGGGTGGTTGGACACCACCTCGGGGGCTGCTACCTCTACAGCGATAGAGCCGAATACCGACCCTGTCCCTCATGAAGCTCGTGACTCCAAGGTGCCGGACTCCTCTTCGGACCCCGAACCTTCCGCGCCCCTGCCAATCGAATCCGATTGGGCGCCGATCATGGAGTTCACCGCTACGGACATCTTTCAGCACTCGCCTTTCGGCGACATCCTGAATACGCTAAAGTGTCTCTCTTTATCAGGAGAGCCTTGGCCGGATTATGGCCAGGACGGTTGGGATGCGGACGACGAAGAAATTCAAAGCCCACCCACCACCCACTTCATAGCCACTGTCGATGACTTAACCGACATGCTAGACTTCGACTCCGAAGACATCGACGGTATGGACGACGATGCCGGAGACGACCAAGAACCAGCGCCTACTGGGCACTGGAAAGCCACCTCGTCATACGACATATAGATGGTGGACATCCCAAAGGATGGGAATGGCGATGGAACAGCGGAGGATGACCCCTCCAAAAAGCAGCCTAAGCGCCGGCATCAGCGGCGCCGCTCCAAATCCCGCCACAGCAAGAATGGAGATTCCGGCACAGGAGATAATAACACCCCGGATAGTACCGAAGACAACCCCCTCCAGCAAGATTCAGCACAGGAGGACGGAGAAGCCAGCCCTCACGAGAGAGCGGCAGACGAAGAGGTAGAGGACGATAATTACATGCCTCCCTCCGGAGATGAGGCAAGCCTCGACGACGACGAATTTGTCGTGCCTGAGGATCCCGTCGAACAAGAGCGTTTCAAACGCAGGCTTATGGCCACGGCAAGCAGCCTCAAGAAAAAGCAGCAACAGCTTAGAGCTGACCAAGACTTGCTAGCCGACAGATGGACTGAAGTCCTTGTGGCCGAAGAGTATGAACTCGAACGCCCCTCCAAAAGTTACCCCAAACGCAAGCTGCTGCCCCGATTAGAGGAGGAAGCACATAAATCTACATCGCCAGTGCACAATACGGCCGACCGGCCACCTCGTGGCCACGACAGAGAGGCCTCTAGGCCCCCCACCGAAGCCGCACCACGGCGTCGCTCGAAAAGTACAAAGCCACGGGGGAATGCGCCGGACTTGCGAGACATATTGGAGGATAAGGCGAGGCAAACAAGATCGATCTATGGATCGCGCGGGCGCCCTACGATACGCGACGACAACCGTCACGCTGGATACAGCAAAACCGGTCGGGCCGAACACAGTAGACAAAGCTCGTTTGAGCTGCATCATGATATAGCCCAATACAGAGGCGCCGCACACCCACTATGCTTCACAGATGAAGTAATGGATCATCAAATCCCAGAAGGGTTCAAACCCGTGAACATTGAATCCTACGATGGCACAACAGATCCTGCGGTTTGGATCGAAGACTATCTCCTTCATATCCACATGGCCCGCGGTGATGATCTCCACGCCATCAAATACCTCCCCCTCAAGCTTAAAGGACCAGCTCGGCATTGGCTCAACAGCCTGCCGGTAGAATCAATTGGGTGTTGGGAGGACTTGGAAGCCGCATTCCTCGATAACTTCCAGGGCACATATGTGCGTCCACCAGACGCCGATGACCTAAGCCACATAATTCAGCAGCCAGACGAATCGGCCAGACAATTCTGGACACGGTTCTTAACCAAGAAAAATCAAATCGTCGACTTTCCGGACGCAGAGGCCCTTGCAGCCTTCAAACACAACATCCGCGACGAATGGCTTGCCCGGCACCTAGGACAGGAAAAGCCGAAATCAATGGTAGCCCTCACATCACTCATGACCCGCTTCTGTGCGGGAGAAGACAGCTGGCTAGCTCGCAGTAACAACCTAACCAAAAACTCTGGTAGTTCGGATACCAAAGACAGCAATGGCAGGTTGCATCGTAATAAGCACAAACGCCGCATTAACGGTGATAATACTGAAGATACGGCAGTCAATGCCGGATTCAGAGGCTCTAAACCCGGTCAGCGGAAAAAGCCATTCAAAAGAACTACTCCAAGCCCGTCCAATTTGGACCGAATACTCGATCGCTCGTGCCAGATACATGGCACCCCCGAAAAGCCAGCTAACCACACCAACAGAAATTGTTGGGTGTTCAAGCAGGCAGGCAAGTTAATCGCCGAAGGCAATGACAAGGGGCTGCATAGCGACGACGAGGAGGAGACACGGCCGCCGAACAATAGAGGACAGAAGGGATTCCCCCCACAAGTGCGGACGGTGAACATGATATACACAACCCCATACCCAAAAGGGAGTGGAAGCGTGCGCTCAGGGACGTATACGCGATGGAGCAAGTCGCCCCAAAGTTCAATCCGTGGTCCTCCTGCCCGATCACTTTTGATCGAAGGGACCACCCCACTAGTATCTGCCACGGCGGATTCGCCGCATTGGTTTTAGACCCAATCGTCGACGGATTTCACTTCACTAGAGTCCTGATGGACGGCGGCAGCAGCCTGAACCTGCTTTATCAGGATACAGTGCGCAAGATGGGCATAGACCCCTCAAGGATTAAACCCACAAAAACGACCTTCAAAGGCGTCATACCAGGTGTAGAGGCCAATTGCACCGGCTCAGTCACACTTGAAGTGGTCTTCGGATCCCCAGATAACTTCCGAAGCGAGGAGTTAATCTTCGACATAGTCCCATTCCGCAGTGGCTATCATGCACTGCTCGGACGAACCGCATTCGCAAAGTTCAATGCGGTGCCGCACTATGCATACCTCAAGCTCAAGATGCCAGGCCCTCGAGGAGTCATCACGGTCAACGGAAACACTGAACGCTCTCACCGAACGGAGGAGCATACAGCGGCTCTCGCGGCGGAAGTGCATAGCAGCCTTTTAAGGCAATTCTCGAGTCCGGCCGTTAAGCGACCGGACACCGTCAAGCGCGCCCGGAGTAACCTACAACAAGACCACCTGACACGTTCCGAGCACGCGTAGCAATGCGGCCCCAACCCCAGCCCTCGCGACATCGCGAGATCAGTGCCACGCGTACATCATTACGCTCTGGAGATACCATGGCATAGGGGAAGGGGCACGACCACGGCAGGCCCAGAGTGCGGATCAACCACACCAGGGGCTCCCGAATTGGTCATTCTTTTTTTTTCTTATTCTCAGGACTCCGTTTTTCAGAAGCCCTGTCCGGCAGTGGATCTGCCGAACTAACGATGCAACAGCCAGGGAAGCAGAAAAGCTACGACGAGTATCCAGGTGGTCTCCATTGCGAGCATTATACCTGTTTTACATACCATTCCGCAGCCTACCCCTGGAGGGGGACATGTTAAATAGTCCCACCCCTTGCTTATCGCACTATTTGTATCATTCTGCCTTTATTGCAGTATCTTTTGAATAAACAATGCATCGCTTTTTGCCTATCATTGCATTCCTTTTTATATGTTTGCTTATGACATGTTGCACCCGTACGCTTTGGTACGGCCAAATACACCAGGGGCTTAAGTTCCCCAAATTATGGTATGATAAGTCCGAACACTTTCACAAGTGCGGCACCCCGAACTTATAGCATTATATGCATCGGCTCCGAATCATGTCTTGGGTCAATAGTTGGGTTTGCCCGTCTCCCATGTTTTGGTACCTTACGTTCCGTTATATCGGCTAAGGTAGCGCTGGGAGAACCACTGCGATTGTGCCCCAATTGAGCTGGGTTGAGCACCTCAGTGGAGAAAGCTAAAACTGACTGTCATGATAAGGCGAGAGCTGGTCGCTGTTCGAGAGGTCTCTTCGAGTCCCTAAAGACTTATGCCGCTTAGAGCGAGGAGCCGGCTGTGTCCGGCCCAAGGCGTGGATAGCGCCCAAATTCGGCCTTCCGAATACTAGGGGCTTCGCCGAAATTTAAAATTATAGAATTCTATGGCTAAGTGAGAGTGTTCAAGCATTATAAGTCCGGTTGCCTCATTCGTTGTGTTGAGCGCCTCCCTAGAAGGACCCAAAAATGGGAACAAGAGCGCTCAAGTTTATCCCGAACACCCCAGCACTCGTGGCACGGGGGCTGAAGCCAATGACTTGCCATCTCTCAGATTTAATAAACGGCCGCACAGAAGGTAATATTTTAAATTAACAAGCGTTGCTTAGCGCATATGAACAAAGTTTTCAGCGCATAGGATAACAAAACGCGAGTCTAATCAAAAATTACATCTTTGGAGCACTCACCCGCAATAATGCGGGCACCCTTCAGGACACCCTTGTAATACATCTCGGGCGTGTGATACTCCTTGCCCGTCGGTGGCGCGTCCGTCACAAGCTTCTCGGCGTCCATCTTGCCCCAGTGCACCTTAGCACGGGCAAGGGCCCGACGGGCACCTTCAATACAGGTGGAGTGCTTGATGACGTCAACCCATGGACAAGCGTCCACCAGCCGCCGCACCAGACCGAAGTAGCTCCCAGGCATGGCTTCCTTTGGCCCCAGTCGAACTATGAGGCCCTTCATGGCCTGTTCGGCCACCTTGTGGAGCTCGACCAGCTGCTTCAGCTGGTCGCTCAGGGGCACCGGATGTCCGGCCTCAGCATATTGAGACCAGAACACCTTCTCCGTCAAGCTCCCCTCCTCGGCTCTGTAGCATGCGGCAGCATCGGACACGCTGCGGGGCAGATCTGCGAACGCTCCTGGAGAGCTCCGAATTCGGGTAAGTAACAGGTAATTCACTTTTACATGCTTGCTTTGCATGAAGAATGCCTTACCCTCCGCTATCTTATTCACCGCCTCGAGTTCCTGGAGGGCCTTTTGGGCTTTGGCCTTAGCGGCTTTGGCACTCTCAAGAGCGGACGCAAGCTCGGACTCTCGAGTCTTCGAGTCACGCTCCAAATTCTCGTGTTTTTCCACGAGAGCCTGGAGCTCTTGCCGCACCTCCGCCACCCGCGCCTCCTGCTTCTCTCGCTCGGTGCATTCCGTGGCCGCATTGCGTTCGGACGCGGACACCGCCTCCTTCAGGGTCGCCACCTCGTTCGTGGCCCCTGCAATACCCACGTTATTCTTGTCATTTTTTGCAACCAAATCCTTTTTTATAAGGTACAACTTTAATAAGGTGTTACTTACCTTCCTTGTCCTCGAGCTGCTTCTTGGCACGGCCGAGCTCGCTCTCGGACCGCTCGAGGCTCTCCTTCAAGGCACCGACCTCCGCAGTCAGTGCGGCAGAGGTCAACAGTACAGCCTGCATTCCCATATTGACATATTTGTGTTAGACTCCTGCATATATCTTTTGAGATCCTCAGTTCGGCTTTTCTTTTCGAACACCGAACCGAGCATCAGGGGCTACTGTCTATGCGGTACTATTTTTACATATCTTGAAACCCTTACCTCAAAGCCTGTTAGAAGGCTGGTGCAGGCTTCGGTCAGCCCGCTCTTGGCGGACTGAACTTTCTGAATCACCGCACTCATAACAGTGCGGTGTTCCTCGTCGATGGAAGCGCTGTTGAGCCCCTCCAGCAAGCCATCCGGTGCCTCCGGTTGGACAGAGGCCGCCGGCGTCACTGTCTTGCCCTTCTCATGAAGGAGCCGCCCGCCGGACTCCGGAACCACCGAAGGTTCTGGCGTGGAGTCCGGCCCGATGTCCGCGAGGTTTCCCTGCGGCACCTCCGGGGCCTCCTCCTCCTGGTCGGTCCTCTTCTGGGACCCCACCTCGGTGCCATCTGCGTCACGAGGGGAGGAGGCAGTCAGAAGTGATGCGCTATTCACATCCGACGGACCCAGGGACCCGCTCGACGAAGCGGGGAGATCATCCTTGGGCGGGCTATATGGTGGTGTTCGGCATCAGAAGACACTATGCGGCGAAAGGAAAATTATAAGTTATTCTGGGATCCGGACACTTACGATCTCGCCAGGGGCTTGGCCCTTGAGGGCCACTCCTCGTCGCCGTCGTCGGCGTTGGTGGAACAATCCGGAGGAAGGGTCCTTTCCTTCTTGGACCCTTCGGCCTCCCCCGTTGGGGAAGCCTTCCTCTTCTTCTCTCCCCCCGCTGGGGGAGAGGCCACTTTCTTCTCCTCCTCGTCCTCATGGGAGGAGTCTGCCTCGGAGCCATCGGACGATGAGTCCGATAACACCTGGCGCCGGGGACTCCTCCGAGTTCCCGTGGCCTTCTTCTTGGCCTTCTTCTCCGGCACCATGTAAGGCGCCGGGACCAGCAGCCCTGTCAAACGGGCATCTGCTGGGTCTTCTGGAAGGGGCGCCGGACAGTTAACCTGCCCGGACGTCTTCTGCCAAGCCTATCAAAGGTAACGGGAGTTTTAGATCCCACATAGAGTCAAATTATGGAAAGCAAGTGTCCCGTAAAGGACAATATAGCTTACCTCGCCAGCCGGACGCTGCGAGCTGAATCTGCGGTCTTCGGTAGCGGATGCTCAAGGTCTGGTGATGTGCCGGTTCGAACTCCCATAAGTTGAAGTCCCGCTGTTGACACGGGAGAATCCGGCGGATGAGCATGACCTGGACTACGTTGACAAGCTTTAGCTTCTTGTTCACCAGGGTTTGGAGACAAGATTGGAGTCCGGTCAGCTCCTCCGAATCGCCCCACGACAGGCCCTTCTCTTTCCAGGAGGTGAGCCGTGTGGGGATGCCAGATCTGAATTCAGGGGTCGCTGCCCATTCAGGGTCACGCGGCTCGGTGACATAGAACCACCCCGATTGCCACCCTTTGATGGTTTCCACGAAGGCGCCCTCGAGCCAGGTGACGTTGGGCATCTTGCCCACCATGGCGCCTCCGCACTCCGCTTGGCTGCCGCCCACTACCTTCGGCTTGACATTAAAAGTCTTTAGCCATAAGCCGAAGTGGGGCTGGATGCAGAGGAAGGCCTCGCACACGACGATAAACGCCGAGATGTTGAGGATGAAATTCGGGGCCAGATCATGGAAATCCAGGCCGTAGTAGAACATGAGCCCCCGGACAAATGGGTGGAGTGGGAAGCCCAGTCCGCGGAGGAAATGGGGAAGGAACACCACCCTCTCATGGGGCCTGGGGGTGGGAATGACCTGCCCCTCGTTGGGGAGCCGGTGCGCGATATCGCTGGATAGATATCCGGCCTTGCGCAACTTCTTGATGTGCCCCTCCGTGACGGAGGAGGACATCCACTTGCCTCCCGCTCCGGACATGGTTGGAGAAGGTTGAGGTGAGATGTGTGGACTTGGGCGCTGGAGCTCGAGTGCACGGAGATGGATAAGCAAAGGAGGAAGAATGCGTAGGAGAAAAGGTGGATCCTTATCCCTTTATATATGGGCGGACGAAACTACGCGTCCCCACCAGCCCAGTAAAACTCGCTTATCTCCCAAGTGCCGCAATCAATGGCGCGGTTGGGTTACCCACGTCCGTATTGATGAGAATCCCGGAATAAGGGGACACGATCTCTGCTTTGACAAGACGTGCCAAGGAAACCGCTTCGCTAAACGCGCTGAGGTGGAACAATAAAAATAATTCGAATAAAGGCTTGGCCGTGGCGTGACGTCATGCCACAAAATACGTCAGCAGATTGAACTTGCGTAAATATTATTCTCTCTACGGTGGTATGTGGAATTTATTTTGCAGAGCCGGAAACTATCCTGGTGTTCAAAACCTTCTATGAATTATTCGGAGGAGGAACCCGCCTTGCAATGCCGAAGACAATATGCGCGCCGGACTCGTCGTCATTGAAGCCTGGTTCAGGGGCTACTGAGGGAGTCCTGGACTAGGGGGTGTCCGGATAGCCGAACTATCATCATTGGCCGGACTCCAAAACTATGAAGATACAAGATTGAAGACTTCGTCCCATGTCCGGATGGGACTTTCCTTGGCGTGGAAGGCAAGCTTGGCGATACGGATATGTAGATCTCCTACCATTGTAACCGACTCTGTGTAACCCTATCCCTCTTTGGTGTCTATATAAACCAGAGGGTTTTAGTCCGTAGGACACACAACAATCATACCATAGGCTAGCTTCTAGGGTTTAGCCTCCTTGATCTCGTGGTAGATCTACTCTTGTACTACCTATATCATCAATATTAATCAAGCAGGAGTAGGGTTTTACCTCCATCGAGAGGGCCCGAACCTGGGTAAAAACATCGTGTCCCTTGTCTCCTGTTACCATCCGCCTAGACGCACAGTTCGGGACCCCCTACCCGAGATCCGCCGGTTTTGACACCGACAACCACCGACCAAGCCCACACACCAGTTGCTTGAAGCCACAGGAAGATCCATGCCAAGCATAAGAAGTTGCTTGGAAAAACCTTGGATCTTGGTGCTATATCCAACCTTGGGGTCAAAAATTACTCTCAATAGGTAGTTAATTGTAAAGACCCCTTCATGGAGTCCAGTTGTTATTCCAAGATTTTCATTTATGTTTGAACACAAGCTCACATCATATAAGCGTGCCATCTTCTCCTTATTGGATTTTTTTCTAGTGTACAGTCTCAAAGTTCTAATTTTTGTTTGTGATGTTTTTGCACCTTAGCAAACTCACATATACTTGACTTGAACACCTTGCCATTTTACATCTATTAGAAGGATTTGTCTGACACATCTTCAAATTGCATTGTGGTAAATAATTATAGAGTTAGCTCTGCATTGAAATCTTGTTGGAGAGCCATCAATTCAGACACTTTAAATTCTCGGGAATGGTAACAAATACTTCCTTAGAGTCAATATACTCCCAATCTATTCATCACGTTTTTGCAACTTTATGATTCCTTTGTGACAAAACTATTTCAAAAAATCTTATTAGATTCTCTCATTGAATCTTGGATGAGTTGAGTTGCTTCTTCCAGAATAAGAACAACTTAGTCTTGCTCCATTGCATAGCTATGCAGACATGTCTTTGTAGCCTATAGCAATGACATCAATAAAATCCCTTGAATGTTCTCTTGGATATCTTCATTCGGTTGACTGGATTTGCTTCTTTTAGCCCTCTTCATGATTGGGAGATTCTTCATTTCAATATTGGCATTTTGAGTTGATTTTCCCTTATAGATGACCCATCATCCTTTTGAGCTTGAACAGACAATTTCTTTGTGCCTTGTTAGGTTTCTTCAAGATCATCCTCAGTTGCTTTATCCTTCCCTTCTTGCCTGTTGGAAAAAACTTCATGGGCTGGGGGGCAGCAGGCAGAATGGCCCTGCTCAAGCTCCGCCACAAAAATTCAATAGGTTATACCCTTCAAAGCGAGAGAATTTGCAGGAAGCGGCGAGGAATGTGTTATGGTGCTGCTAGAAGGAGGGAGCAAGAGGGCCGGCCAAGGGCCTTTTTGCCCACGGCCGGGCAAGAGGGAAGGGATTTCCTTCTTAATTCTTGCTTGATTAGATCGATACATCTCCTCTCTTTATATAGAGAGGTTTACTTGACTCCCAAGCAAGGCTTACTTGACCCCTAAGCAAGCGACCCTTATCTCTAATTAACCCTAAGACTAATGGGCCCATTAGGCCCATTACGTACTCTAACACTACACCCCACCTGGACATGCAGCTTGTCCTCGAGCTGCAGCCTAACCAACTTATAACCATGACTCGACGCAACACAAACCTAACACCTAAAACAAGCCTTTTACATCTCGAATTGTTTTATTATTCTCAACCTGAAATGGACTGGGACGCTTTATTTTGGACCCCTTAACAAAAAGTGGACACCATTGCACGTCGGACGTGCACGTGTACATCCGCCTGCATCCCATGGACACCACCTGGACAAAAGGAGTGCATGTGTATGACCACCTGGAAGTGGTCGCAAGAGTGAGCAGCAGAGGCGCCCTCTCGGCGGCCGGTGACAGAATGCAGTGGTGCTACGCGGTGCGCTGCTATCGGTGACACCATGCCTTCTCCCTGCCGGACGGCTGTTGGTTTGCACCACACAGGGAAGAATGGAGGGCTTGCGATGGAGAATGACGAGGAGGGGTGCGCCCCCCCAACCGCCTATGTCGCAGACTTTGAGGTCGCTGCCCGCGGGGAAAACAGCATGCCCGTCGCCCATGGGGGAAACCGCATGCCCAAGATCCCGACGCAGCGGATGAGATCGAGGTCCTTTGCACAGCTAAGGGCAACTTGGAGGAGCGGCAGCTGCAGACCACGCATCTCCCGCACACGCCGACGCGCTAGGAGGCCGCGCACAGCAGCCTGCAGCCTCACCACCGCCGACACGTGGTGGGTAGCGATCCAAGACGGAAACGGTGACGGCGACGGCGGGGACTGGACTTGGTGAACCGGGACTCCCGCCGGTGCGGTCGATGCGGGACCGAAGCTGGCCGGCGGTGGCTGCTGTAGCTGCTGCGATGGCGCACCTGGCAGTGGCAGCGGCTGCTTTGGGCGGTGGTGGCGATGGATGGCAGCTGCAGTGGCTGCTGCAGTGGCCCGGCGAGCGCGGCAAAGGCCGCCTGGTGCGGCGGCTGCCACGACAGCCACAGCGGCGCGGGGGCGGTGATGGGCGCTAGAGGCGCGGCAGGAGCTGACGCTGGCCACTGCGGGCACTGTGGGGCGGCGGCAGCAGCTGCAGCTGGGGCTGCAGCGTCCCAGCGAACGCCGCGGAGGCCCCTGGATGCGGCGAGTACCACGGCAGGGCCAGCGGCCAGATGGCGGAGGTCGGCAGCAGGGGCGGCGGCGGCCCGTAGGGGCTGGCCAGGTACAGCCAGATCCCCTGGACGCCTGTGACGAGGTCGTTGAGGACCCCGGTGATCTCCTCCAGGGTGTAGGCGGCGGCCGGTGGTGCGGTGGAGGGCGCCGGCATCTGGGCGGTGGCGGCGCCGGAGGATGCGACCAGCGGCGCGGACGGGGAGGGCAGCGACGCGGTGTAGATGGCCAGTGGCGCTGTGGTGACGGTCGGCAGCGGAAGCGACGAGATGGGCGGCGGCGAAGACATGATCGGAACTGGGCTACCTGATACCAAATTGTTATGGTGCTGCTAGAAGGAGGGCGCGAGAGGGCCAGCCGGGGGCCTTTTTGCCCACGGCCGGGCAAGAGGGAAGTGATTTTCTTCTTAATTCTTCCTTGATTAGATTGATACATCTCCTCTCTTTATATAAAGAAGTTTACTTGACTCCCAAGCAAGGCTTACTTGACACTTAAGCAAGCGACCCTTATCTCTAATTAACTCTAAAACTAATGAGCTTATTAGGTCCATTACGTACTCTAAGAGAATACCACTGCCGGAGCATCCAAATCATTAGCATATGTGTCCATCAGAGAACCAAGCACTATCGGAAGGGCGAACTCATGAAGAATTAAGGTGAAGTGTAAACCTTTTGTTCTCGGATATCATATGTACAGCAGAGTGATCAGGATATGAACACCAAGAATCTGTTGTAACCGGCTTTGTTAGCTATTGTAACATAAGCATTGGAATAAGCTCCTACGTACCCAAGTATTCTTGTCATTATAACCTTAACCTGAATAGCTTGTTGCCCAAATTCATATTCTTGAGGAAAGAGGTTTGACGTGTTAGAACTGTATATATAGTGCCTATATCCCAAAGTTGCAGATGTTAGAACTACTTCCGTAGTGTAAAAAATGCTCTTATATTATGTGACGGAGAAAGTAGTAGTTTGGGTTTTTTCTGCTCGTGATGTTGAAAACCCTCTTCAGCAAATGAGCAAGGATCCTGATAAGTGTCACACGTGTGGCACAAACACATGGCAATTTCGAATGTTTTTTGTGGCAAATTTAGTGACACCATGTAACTTTAGTTGTCTTTCTTTTCGGATGACAAGTTTCGGTTTTTTCTGAGTTTGTCTTTTTCTTTTCATATGACAACTTTAGTTTTTAAAAACGTTAGAATCGGATTGCTTCATGTCCCACGTGTGACATTTATCATTAGGGACGAACGAAAGGCCTCGTTCTTTTCCTTTGTATCCATGCAGCATTTCTATGAACTTGTTCGTCATCGATACGATGATTTCTTCAGTCCTTTTGGTCTAGTTTACTGCTCGGGGAAGGGGGGAAATCTGTTGGGTTATCTGAAAGATAGTAGAGTTATAAATTTGCACACGCCTGCATGAACAGAGTCCAGAGCAAAAAAAAGGCTGCAGATTACACTAGCATAACTTGTGAACTTCCCATTATGTTGTAGTAGTACTAAAGGGAGGAGAACTTTTGATCTATGAGGACATATACACCTTATATGAAAAAACAATTTAGTAATTCAACAAAAAGTCAAAAAATCTGAAAATATTTTTGGAATAAACTTGACCTTACATCGTACTTGTGAGAAAAATTTCACAAAAAGAAAACCCCTCCTTTGACTTCTTTTTAAAAACGACAAAATTTTGGTCAAAATAATGTCAATAGTGACCTAAAACAGCAAATAAATTTTGTCTTTTTCGCTGTGAAGTCAACCTTGATTTTTTTTCTGGAAATTTATATGCTAATGCAAAAGTAATTCAAGTTTATTCTAAAAAATCTTATGTACTATTTTGACTTTTTTTTAATTATTAAAGAAAAATATTCACATAAGATGTATATATACAATCAAGAACCAAAGTGTATTTCCCGAACTTACATACACTATTACTAGTAAGTTGCTCGATCGAGTTGCACACACTTGAGCATCAGCCAAAAATGCTCCACGTACGTGCTCCTGCTGCTGGTCAAGCGAGGAGCTTGCGCGACTCGGCGTACCATCGCGTGTAGCAGCGCTCGAGGTTGGGCCAGTCGGTGTCCGGGCAGGCGGCGAAGTGGTGCAGCCACAGCGCCAGTGCCTCCTCCTGCTGCTCCCACCGCAGCTTCTCGATCAGCTCCTCCAGCACCGTCACCATCTCCGCCCTCTCCCTGCCGCTCAGCACCGGCGCGTCCGTCCCGTTGCTGCCGCGGCAGAGCAGCGGCAGCCACGACCGCAGCATCGCCATCCGCTGCTCCGCCACGGCCGCCTTGCCCTCCTCCTGCTCGAACTCCGCCGAGTTGGCGTGCCTGAACAGGAACACTGCACCGGCAGTCAATGGCGTCCGCGTGCGTGAGAGTGCATTTAATTTCTCAAGGAAGAAAATGGTTTGAACGTAGTACGTAGACGTACCAGCCAGCCGGAGCAGCGCGACCTGGAGCGTGGGCTCGGCGACGAGCGCGCGGCTGCCGAGGCGCGACGCGGCGCCGAACTGCACGGCGGCCTCGCGCGCGGCGCCGCACTCGGCCATCTTCTGCCCGAGCCACAGCAGCTCGGCGGCGAGCTTCTCGGCCGCGGGGCCGCCGAACGCGTCGTTGCCTTCCAGCGCGGCGACGGTGGGCCTCCACCACCGCACCCCGGACCTGACCGCGCGCACGGCCAGCTCCATCCCGGGCGGGCCCCACTCGCCGCCCGCCGACGCCTCCAGCTGCCGCAGCGTGCGCTCGAACGCGCCGGCCAGCGCGGCGCGGGTCACGGCGGCGACCCGCGCGCCCACGTTGTTCTCGTCGAGCAGACGCTCCGCGAGCCCGCGCACGAGCTCGTGCTTGCGGGAGGCCACGGGGAGCCTGGACGCCACCCAGAGCACGTGGCCGAGCGCGCGCTCCACGCAGGTGGACGGCGCCGCGGCGGTGGCCCCCGCGCCCGCGCGGTCCCCGCGCAGCGGCGGCGGCAGCGAGGGCGCGAGCGAGGGGGGCGGCGGCGGGGGCGGGGGCGAGAGCGCGGAGAGGAACGCGAAGAAGAGGGAGATGAAGGCCTGCGTGGCGAGCAGCGCCAGCCGGCGGAGCACGGACAGCGCGCGCGCCGCGGCCACCGGGAGCGGCAGGAGGAGTATCGTCGATGTGGCGGCTCCGCGCTCGGTGGTCGACGGCGAGAAGGCCGAGAGGAAGCTCGCGGCGAGCGACACGAGCGGGTCCATGGGCGTCCGGAGCTGGTGCCGGCGCTGCTGCTGCTGCGTCTCCATTCGACCGATCACCCAGGGAAACAGCTACTCCAGGCCAAGCGATCTATGGGGTGCAAGAAGGCGTTGGCTTGCTTATCCAAGCAACTGCACAGACCCAGGTCGAGCGTGCTCACACAGACGGACGCGCAGAGGAGGGAGGGGACAAACTGGAGGTCGCCGTCGGGCGACTCATCGGTGCAGTTTGCTTCGGCCAACTGGCGTGAACCGGCGGTCGGGCGTTTACCATTTGTCCCTTTGCCTGCTCTACGTGTTTCGTGCTTTCTGGCTTATTTCCCGCCGAACCGTGGATAACTGTCTGGTGTTCAGTGACTTATCCTTCGCTTGTGGTCACGTTTCTACGGGGGCAGAGTGGCATGAGTTGAACTGCCAGTCATTTTATTAATTTTTGGTACATACTGTAGTTCATGCAAGGCGTTGAGAAACCGTTATCACACGTTGCCGTATTGGATGGCACAGGTAAAAGTTTTACAGCCTCAACCGAACACTTGGAATGTTTCTTGCCACAGCAACTGGCCTAACAGTATCTCAGGGCGCCAGTTGTTTCTGCTGCACCCAGAACTCCAGAAGATGCCAATATCTTCACGAATTCATGCCAAAATTTTCAATTTATGAAACGCAAACAACGACACTACAGAAGCCAAGTGTTCAGTGCCTTGCCACCAATTATTCTCACGGAGCAGAAGGGCTCTTTCCTTTACAGACAAACTAGTTTGATCCCAAAATTTGACAAGTTGCAGGTTCCAGCTCCGCCACCCGAATCACCTGAGGTGTTTCTGTAGCCTTTTCTCTGCTGCAAGGGCTGTTCTGTTCTGCGGCTCCAAAGCTAAAGCATGCCTGAAATCTGTACAGGCAAGGCAAGACCAATGAGATTGAGAAAAATGAATGAATATCACTATTACAGAAACATAAGCTATGCTATTGCCGCCAACTAGTTCTACCAGAACATCTATAATAAAATCACTCTACTCCTGGCTATTTCCTCAAAAAGAAAGTGAAATCAGTCAACTCAATGTTAAGCCTAGATGGCTACAATTGCCAGTTAAGCTGGCTTCAACCCTTTACCAGCTGCTGGGTGCTGAGCTATTAGCGACCAGCAAGAGTATCATGAAACATCCCACTGTTTCAATCAGATATATTAGTAAGAAATAATTGCATGCTAGAAAATTTCCACACCTTGCAGGGCTTCTTGGTAATTCAAAACACTTTCTTTTGCAGTACCTCGTCGTAGGTATGCTTTAACATTCTGAGGCAACAGCAGCATAAAGAGAAGAAATGTGAATCTCTGATGTCACCATAAATAACAGCACAAGATGGTAGTGCTATTTTGTAAACATGGAGAAGTGACTATCAAAAAGCCACTTACCTTTTTATCCAACAGTAAGGCCTGGTCGCAATCCGCTTCAGCTTGCTTGAAACTGCATATGATTCAAAATGCATGAGCTTGAAAGTGCCGCTTTCAGGCAATCGTGTTCAAAGGTAATGATATTGAAAGCATACCGGCCAAGTTCCAGATAAGCAGCTGCTCTATTGCAATAGTATGTCGCATTTGTGTCATTCAATTTGATTGCCCCAGAATAGAATTCAATAGCTTTGCTCCATTGTTTTCTTTTGAAGGAATTATTTCCCTGTCAAGCAAACATAAAACCAAATTGTGGATTGCGCAAACCATGAACATGATTGAATACACGAAAGCTAGAATTTTTTATTCTTTTATTATTGTTATTTCCAGTGCTTGGTAGTCAAAGCACAATCTTCTTGTATATTTATAATACTACTCAGGGTTTGGACTCACACTCGATACAGGACCAAAAAATTATCCGTGCTCACTGAGTACCAAAATCAGTGTGTACAAATCAGTGTGTAGGACCAGATAGGAAACAGGCAAAACTAACAATCTTAGAGCATCTCTAGCAGATCCCGCAAACCAGTCCGTCTGCTATAATAACCGCCGGTTTGCGGGATCCATCCCGTATCCCCAGCCCGAACAGATCCTCCAAATCTGGCCGTCCCAAATTTTTTTTTGTGGGATCCCGAATCCGCGAGCCCAGTTCCTCCATATCTACGGGATTTTGCCCGTTTTTGCAGAATCCCCTTTCCGTTGGCGGGAGGGAAGTTTCATCACCAACCGCCACGCCTCGCCTGCTCCCAAAGACGACCAGCCCAGCGCTGCCGCCGCCCCCTATGGCCGTGGAGGTTTGCCGCAGGGTCCCTACGCCGCCGCCCCCCCCCCCCCCCCCCTATCCCCTCCCTCGAGCACACGCAGATGCGGTCACCGGCGAGCCCATCCCCTCCCTCGCCGCCGCCCCCGCGAGCTGCGCCTCCGCCGCCGCCAGCTCACCGTTGCTCCTCCCTCGGGCGACCGCGCATCACCATGGACAGCCGTAGCCTTCCGCATCAAATCCCGAGGTTGCCCCGTCGGAAACGAGCACATCCCTCGGCAACACAACCCTTAGCAACAAAATGTCAACATATTGTTCATAAAAAATGACCTTTTTAAACAGCTATGAGGCATCAAAATCGCCGTCGGTTACTGATGAGTGCGAACCTGGATGCCCAATTATGTGTTCTTGGATGGGAAAATACATATCCAGGTAAAATGATGAATGAATTTGTTGGATGCATGCACTGCTACAAATGAACGAGATATACCTTTTCTTTCAACAGCTCTGATGTATCAACATCACGATCAATTACTGGTGGAAGTGCCAACTTGGATGCCAAAACTATTTGTTCTTGGACGGCTGAATACATATCCAAGATAGCACGAAGAAGGAACTTGTCTGATCCATGAGCTGCTACAAATGAAATAGATATAGGATGATCATTGTGATTTCCCAAGGGAACAGTGGCCTGCAAAAGTGAAGTGGCTAATGAATTGGTTGTAAATTTCGTAGGAAAAGAAAAGAACTACCTGAAAGCAGCTAAATAAACTACCTGGCAACAGCCTGAAAGTGCAGCAATGCTGACAAATGCGTACATTTTATCTTCAAATTCGGATGACAATCTCTGTTTAGAGTTCCTTTTCAAAGGGTGTCCAGCCATGGTTGGCAGAACTAAAATTCCAGTATCCTAAATGGCAACACATGAAAGAGTAAGCAGAAAAACTCCATGAACCCTTAATTCAAGCCAATAGCAAACTTTTAAATTTAGCATGAATGCTTATGGTGAAACAATGTGTGATAATCACACCTCGCGTAAATAAATTGTCATTTAAAGAAACAGCTAAAACCAAATTAAATCACATAAAATTCCAGTGTTTCCCTTTTTTCCAATCAGACATAGGCATGATTGTTATGGAATGCATAGAAAGATACACTATCAGCTCCTTAACATAATCCAGTCCATGTAAGAATAGGTTGTTGTGAACCGAGAGTCACTAGGTAGTAGGGTGCGCCAGCGCCAACCTGAACACCAGGGTTCGAATACTGTGGGTCAAAAATTATTTCCCAGAGTGACTAGTGTCTGGGTCGTTCTTCTTTAAACAATGCCACCAGGAACTAGTAGTTCCTGGTTGGTCTAGTAAACACAGATTGTTGTTGTCCAAGTGCCAAACAAATAACTCTGATGGTCACTAATTACTGCAGTATGATCTACAAGTTATACGTTAGCTGCTTATAACGGACCTCATAAAATCGGTATAGCTGAGTACATGTAGTTGCAACTGTGAGGAATAGTCAATAGCCAAAACAGTAGTCAAACCATCGCAAGCTGCAACTAAGGAGTCAAGTGGCAGAATACCTTTAGAAGATTCTTCAGTGCAGCTCGCCATTCAGTTCGTACAATGTACAAGGATTTGATGTTATCGTCTGTGAAGTTTACAGCTTGTAGTACACGAGTAGATACTTCAAGGCCAAGCTTGGGTTTTACAGTGTTAACCCAATCCTCGTGGTTTGCTTTGAATTCATATCTGAGTAGTTGATTGACATATAAATTTCGAGGTGATCAGTTCATGTTCAACTACATGTTCAGATGCAACTGGCAAATAAAGAATAATCTGTACTACATCAACCCCTTGAATACTGTGCATGTATCCATCAAAAGTCCAAGGTGCTCCCTCCGTTCCTAAATATAAGTCTTTTTAGAGATTCTAATGTGGACTACATACGGAGCAAAATGAGTGAATTTACACTCTAAATTACATCTATATTCATCTTATGTAGTCTATATTCAAATATCTAAAAAGACTTATATTTAGGAATGCATGTAGTAATCTAACTGATTGCTGAAAAATAGTGCACTAGTAACTAGTGAAAGCTGGTGCAAATGGAGCAGACAGACCACTCAGCACCAACAACAGGTTTGCTGTTAATCCCATGGAATCAATTATCACAGGGCTAAGGCCCACACCAGTAAATCAAAATCAACAAGCCGGCGGCCATGACTTCAGAAACTACTGTAACTGGTGGACACTATTCTTACTAGGATCTCACAACTAACTAGGATGTGTAAGGAACAATTTAACTACCTGAGTACCTGAATTAATGGTCCTGCCCCAACTTAACACCGATGGCTGGACTCATCTAATACAAGATGAACCAGTAAACTAGCACTTCTATCATAAAGACCCAAGCAATTTGGCATGTCAAAGAATTCAAACTTACGACTTCTTTACTCGTTAATTCAGGCCATAGAGAGGATACTAGTATGCAGTGATTCAACCAACTTTGATTAGGCTACAGAAATATACCAATGCTGGCATCACTGTACAAATTATGATAACAAATGTTTAAGCTTTCAAGGTCGTGACTCGGTATATTTGTTTGTATATTTTTCCAGGAAAAAAACCAATTTGGGTTTCATCATTTGATTTCACCAGGTGCCAAGAATTATTGAAACAAACCTCTGTAATAACAGCATAACCGTGCAGAGAGCTTTCAAGGCTGACTTTCCTTCTTGCAACTTTGTAGAAGGTTCGCAGAATTCCTTCAAGCTAGGTACATTTGAACTGATATACTGGCCAATATTGATGTGCTTAGGTGGCTGAACTGCAAGATAGATGTGGAGTTGAATGTCTCACACTTGTTTGCACAAAATATATAAACCTAATCACCGATGCATTTAAGAAATATAGACATCAGTATGGCTTACATCCATAAGGTAATGTACGGACAGCATTTTCTATGACATCCACTGTTTTCTGGTTTGGAATCTTTAGCAACTCAAAGCAATCATCAGCAAAAACCAACTGCCTTTTCCCCTTAAGTCCACATGCAGCAGCCGGTAACAGAGCATCTCCAACACGACTAAGTATATGAGGATCTCGTGCAAGCCATCCTAACAAGGATCAGAAAAACAGTGAAATAAGAAACAATCTACATGGATATCCAACTGAGAAAAACAAAGCATGCTGCCATTCGACTTCAATAAAAGGTCTCTTAGCTCTGAGTGGAGACTGGTCTTCTAATCTATAGTCATACTATGATATTTTGTAAAAGATGGGGCATTAATCAATAAGGCCTTCAGATGTTCTTTGTTTGGTGGGTACTATGTCATATATAGGCAACTTTGCTATAGATCACATAGATATGTTTGTCACAGCAAGTAATAAACATGAAAACATAAATTGATAAGTGTAAGAAAATACCAATGGTGTCTAGACTATGTGAATTCGGTAAGGTCCCAAGAGTAGACACAACCCCATGAGAAGGCCGGAAACAAAGAACACCGCAGAAAGATGCTGGAATTCTCAAATCACCAGTTGTATCAGTACCTAAGAGATTCAGGGCTTACAGCGTCAGTTTGCATGTGGAATATGAACGAATATCTCTAAGAGACAGCCATAATAATCAAGCACAGTTTGCATCAAGAACTTATACATGGAGAAAAGGAGAAAATGTATAGTGATTGAACACATACTAAGATAAACATGCATGATAAAAGTATCACAAGGCATGAAAAGAATAGCCATAAGAATTTGTAGGAAATATTTATATAGTAGTTAACCTTTGGTCAAAGTTAGATTTTGGAAAAACATGTGTGCCTTGGAAAAAAAAGGGAGGGAGTATCATAGATATAAGAGTGCAAGGACACTCTGGTAAAAACAAATGCAGGGAGACGGCCAATTATTCAGGAACTCATCCTGTAAGGCAACCAATGAACCAGATATTATAATAAATGCCATTTTTCCCCAAGCCAATCATCTTGTGATCTTATAGGGTAGGTAGGACATAAGGTACTTACAGTAAACACAACCATGCTAAATGCACAAGGTTAGTGATTGGGGCTATAATTCTGATCATGCTATATTTATATGACTTGATAATATGAAAGATGCATAAATTGTTAGTCATATACTCATATACAAACGAGATGCAATTTCTAGTGGAAGTAGATTCACAATCAAAGAAAGAAAGCAAGGAAGAAAACTAGATAACCACAATTGAGTACAATAAGAACAGACGCCAAGTTACCACACATGTAGATTGCAGAAGTTGTAGATGTGTAAAAGTCTCTTTAGAAAAATACCAAGAGCGAACTCGACAAGCTGCGCAGAAACTGCAACAGCGGAGCCACTGCATGACCCTCCAGGGACAACTGATGGAGATGCTGGGTTAATTGGTGTTCCACAGTGTAAATTTTCTCCAGTAACACTGTAAAAACATGTTAATTGATGCAGTGTTAGAATTCTTCATCTATCTAATGCAGAACACCGATAGATAGATATCTAGTGAGTCTTAGTTGAAGCCCAAGGCTTGTT
This sequence comes from Triticum timopheevii, assembly GCA_963921465.1. Classification (NCBI taxonomy): domain Eukaryota; kingdom Viridiplantae; phylum Streptophyta; class Magnoliopsida; order Poales; family Poaceae; genus Triticum; species Triticum timopheevii. Next base: position 504,005,155 of record OY997272.1, read on the forward strand.
GATGATTAATATGAAAAAAGAGTATTGTTAAAGATTTATGAACATGCGCGGTCATCTGAATTGAATGGCTAGAAAAAACTACTTCAGTTCACAAATATAAGATGTTCCAATTTTTTTCTAAATAGGATGTACAGACATGTTTTAGTGTGTTTGTTCACTCATTTCAGTCCATATTGAAATATCTAAAACATCTTATATTTGTGAACAGAGGAAGTAGTTATTTAGCATATTGGAGTTCCAAGGGATACTAAAGGTGAACGCAAAACTTAGCATAAAACAAAACATGATTTACAATGACTCAAACAGTGATTTGAGAGTTATGTTTACAAGACCCCCAACAGTAAAGTAACTTTGCCATCTTTGCTACGATCAGTTGGCCACCAACCAAATGGACACAGGAGTTGACTGTCGCAACAGAATCTGTCTTGCATCGGCTGAAGTTAAAATTGTCACCACGAACACCCTTGATATGCACCATTCTACTGCAATCATAGGCCTACTGCAACACTTCAATCAGTAGCTAAGAATACCCCACCCAATTTGAGCAAGTTATGTGCTTCCTCCTCAAGACACATTTGCTGCACATCAAGTTTCTAAATAGACTTAAACAAGCACACCTCAAGTGAAAAATAAAGGATTGCCTTTGCTACTACTACTCCCTCCGTTCCTAAATATTTGTCTTTTTAGATATTTCAAATGGACTATCACATACGGATGTATATAGACATATTTTAGAGTGTAGATTCACTCATTTTGCTCCGTATGTAGTCACTTGTTGAAATCTCTAGAAAGACAAATATTTAGGAACGGAGGGAGTATAAGTTAAAGATATGTGCTTAGTTTTTATTTAAAAACCAAATAACCTGGTTTCAGCACCTCAACATTGTCCACAAAAGTCACCCTGAGACAACAGATTTTCTAAAACAGCTATATTTCTATCAATGTATGTGCAAAATCCTATACAAATTCAAAGATCTGTAAGGATCAGGCCACCCAAATGCTAAAGATGTATTAAGCAATCAATTCAATTAGAGTAAATAGCAAGTACAAACCCAAAGCCGAGTTCGTCCATGACTGTCCTCCCGACGCAGGTAGCCCCCTGCTTCAGCAGAGTCTTGACGGCCGCCGCCGTGTGGCTCGCTGCCTTGTGGGTCCTCTTCCAGTCCGGGTTTCCAAAGCCGGCTACATGGCCCTCGATCTCGAAGCTGAAAAACACGACACGGAGAATAGGGGATCAAAAACCACGGCGGAAAACCCGCGATCCCGCGGAACATGGAAGCAGAGCCGAGGGGGCTCACTTGTCGCTGACCGCGAAGGTGAGGTCCGGGAGCTGCTGGCGCGCCGCGGGAGGCGGGGGCTGCGGCGGCGGGGCGAGCTCGAGGCGGTCGCAGAAGGCCCCGGAGTAGGGGGGCGGGCTGGACTTGCCGCGCAGCCACCTCCGGCGGCGGCGCGCGACCTCCGCGAGGACGATGACACCGGCGACGGCGACGCCCGCGATGATCCAGGCGCGGGGGTTGGAGGACCCCGTGGCGCCCGATCGCGCCGAGGAGTCCATGGACGGGGCGGGGGCGGAGGGGGGCTAGGGTTTAGGGGGGGTTTAGGCCTGCGGTGCGGACTGCGGAGTACTGCTCGAGAATCAGCGCGGAGTGGGGAAGAAGAAAGAAAAGCCTTTTTGCGCTCTCTTTTTCCGGGCGGCGGCGAGCCTGTGTGGGGCCCTATGTCAGTGGCACGGAAAGTAAGTCTTCGGCTTGTTTTACAAGTTGATGATATGGGCCAGGCCGACGCGGGCCTTGCTTGACCTCTGTGAAAAAAGAAGAGCCGACAAGAAAGAACAGGGATCATATGGCCCATCAGCCCAATATAACCCAAAAAACAAAGTGTTATTTTTCATAAAGTCCTTAGTCTAACTCTTGTAACTTTATTTTTGAGAGTAGACGTAGAAACTTTGAAGCTGATAGTTTAGCAAAGTTTTCTTTACATCTAGATCTTGTAGACATGTGTGGCTTGATGTACCGCACCATCTTGTATCAATTTCTTTGACCATTGTTGTCAAATAAAGGGGAACGAGGTTTACTCAACCCGCGGACTACCGATCAGCCACGCACACCGGGTGCTGGCTGTAGCTTCTTTGGGCCGTTCCAGAAGGTATTTCCCATCTGTTTTCGGTAGGTTTATAACCTTCCTTGAACATGATTTTCTTCTCTTTTTCTATGTGTTTTTGCCTCTTTGTTTGGGCTTTTTCTTTTTCCTTTTTATTTAATCATGAGTATATTTCAATTTTTTGTAAATTTAGGAACATTTTAAAAATCATTACCAGTTTTAAAATCCAAGAATATTTTTCAAATTGGCGAACATGATTTAAAATTAGGAATATTATTAGAAATCCATCATTCATTTTTCAAATTATGAACATTTAAAAATGATTTTTTTTGAAATTCAGGACAATTCTCACATTTGTGAACATTCTAAAATTTAAAAAAAAAATGAAATTCAGGAACATTTTACAAATGCATGATATTTTTTGAAATCCAGAAACATTTTTAAAGTTCATGTAATTCTTTGAAACATGGGAAGATTTTAAAAAATTATGAATATTTTTGAAACCCGAGAACATTTTTCAAAATTCACGAAGATTTTCTGAAATCCAAGGACATTTTAGAAATTCATGAAAAAAATCACGGACTTCTTTCGATTCACCGTCATTTTTTAAAAGTTCATGAATATTTTTTTAGTTTGTTAAATTTTTTCAAATCACAACAGAAATTGAATTCGTGAACATTTTTTGAATATGTGACCTTTCTTTCATCGATATCTATTTTCAAAGTTTTTGTAAAACCACACTCTAAACCGGTTGGGCCAGACGCATGTACCCGAGCAAATGGACCGACCCAATAGCGCATGGGTGAGTAGCCCGTGCGTTACGGGTGGAACGGGAGGTCTCTAATACCGGGATTGCCTGATCTTCAACAATTTATGGGATACTTATTCTAGCAAACTCAAAATCGAAGTCCCAGCAATACACACTAATGTGGCAGCTCTTCGAAAACAGAACTCAAATCAATAAAAGCTCTTAGTTGAAATTGGATTACAATCAAATCAAAGAGGATGTGTTCAACTAGGGGAAGAGTTCAACTCCTTACGGGTCTTGTTCTTGTACTAGGAGGCACATGACCCTAATAAGCTACACGTAGTCTAACCATATAAAAGAGGGTGTGTATGTGGGGGGGGGGGGGGGGCTATAGAAATATCATATGTGTCTGTGCGCGCGCGTGTGTGCATCTTCTTTAGGTGCAAAATGACTTGTTCAAAATACATTTCATTCTTCTTTGGACCGCAATGCATACGACGTAGGCCTGGCATCGAATTATTAAGCATCACTTCTTTCCATCCCTTTTCCTCCTCGTCGACCGATGTTTCTGTTGAAAATATGCCCTAGAGGCAATAATAAAATGGTTATTATTATATTTCCTTGTTCATGATAATTGTCTATTGTTCATGCTATAATTGTATTAACTGGAAACCGTAATACATGTGTGAATACATAGACCACAACATGTCCCTAGTGAGCCTATAGTTGACTAGCTCGTTGATCAATAGATGGTTATGGTTTCCTGACCATGGACAAAGGATGTCATTGATAACGGGATCACATCATTAGGAGAATGATGTGATGGACAAGACCCAATCCTAAGCATAGCACAAGATCGTGTAGTTCGTTTGCTAGAGCTTTTCCAATGTCAAGTATCATTTCCTTAGACCATGAGATCGTGTAACTCCCGGATGCCGTAGGAGTGCTTTGGGTGTACCAAACGTCACAATGTAACTGGGTGACTATAAAGGTATACTACAGGTATCTCCGAAAGTGTCTGTTGCGTTGACACGGATCGAGACTAGGATTTGTCACTCCGTATGATGGAGAGGTATCTCTGGGCCCACTCAGTAGGACATCATCATAATGTGCACAATGTGATCAAGGAGTTGATCACGGGATGATGTGTTACGGAACAAGTAAAGAGACTTGCTGGTAACGAGATTGAACAAGGTATCGGGATACCGACGATCGAATCTCGGGCAAGTACTATACCGGTAGACAAAGGGAATTGTATACGGGATTGATTGAATCCTTGACATCGTGGTTCATCCGATGAGATCATCGTGGAACATGTGGGAGCCAACATGGGTATCTGTTGGAAATATGCCCTAGAGGCAATAATAAATTAGTTATTATTATATTTCTTTGTTCATGATAATAGTCTTTTATTCATGCTATAACTATATTATCCGGAAATCGTAATACACGTGTGAATACATAGACCACAATCTGCCCCTGGTGAGCCTCTAGTTGACTAGCTCGTTGTGATCAACAGATAGTCATGGTTTCCTGGCTATGGACATTGGATGTCGTTGATAACGGGATCACATCATTAGGAGAATGATGTGGTGAACAAGACCCAATCCTAAGCCTAGCACAAAGATCGTGTAGTTCGTATGCTAAAGCTTTTCTAATGTCAAGTATCTTTTCCTTAGACCATGAGATTGTGCAACTCCCGGATACCATAGGAGTGCTTTGGGTGTACCAAACGTCACAACGTAACTGGGTGGCTATAAAGGTGCATTACAGGTATCTCCGAAAGTATCTGTTGGGTTGGCACGAATCGAGACTGGGATTTGTCACTCCGTGTAAGCGGAGAGGTATCTCTGGGCCCACTCGGTAGGACATCATCATTTGCGCAATGTGACCAAGGAGTTGATCACGGGATAATGTGTTACGGAACGAGTAAAGAGACTTGCCGGTAACGAGATTGAACAAGGTATAAGGATACCGACGATCGAATCTCGGGCAAGTACAATACCGCTAGACAAAGGGAATTGTATACGGGATTGATTAAGTCCTTGACATCGTGGTTCATCCGATGAGATCATCGTGGAACATGTGGGAGCCATCATGGGTATCCAGATCCCGCTGTTGGTTATTGACCGGAGAACGTCTCCGTCATGTCTACATGTCTCCCGAACCCGTAGGGTCTACACACTTAAGGTTCGATGACGCTAGGGTTATAAAGGAAGCTTGTATGTGGTTACCGAATGTTGTTCGGAGTCCCGGATGAGATCCCGGACGTCACGAGGAGCTCCGGAATGGTCCGGAGGTAAAGATTTATATATGGGAAGTCCTGTTTTGGTCACCGGAAAAGTTTCGGGTTTTATCGGTAAAGTACCGGGACCACCGGGAGGGTCCCGGGGGGTCCACCAAGTGGGGCCACCAACCCCGGAGGGCTGCATGGGCCATGTGTGGGAGGGAACCAGCCCCAGGTGGGCTGGTGCGCCCCCCCACAAGGGGCCCAAGGCGCAGGGAAGAGTGGGAGGGGGCAAACCCTAGGGCAGATGGGCCCTAAGGCCCATGCTCCCTGCGCCTCCCTCTCCTCCCCCTCTTGGCCGCCACCCCCTTTGCCATCTAGGGCTGGCCGCACCCCTTGGGGGTGGGAAACCCTAGAAGGGGGCGCAGCCCCCTCTCCCCCTATATAAAGTGAGGCATAGGGCTGCCCATAACACACGAGATCTTCTCCCTCTTGGTGCAGCCCTGCCTCTTCTCCTCCTCCTCTCCCGTGGTGCTTGGCGAAGCCCTGCTGGATTGCCACGCTCCTCTATCACCACCACGCCATTGTGCTGCTGCTGGATGGAGTCTTCCTCAACCTCTCCCTCTCTCCTTGCTGGATCAAGGCGCGGGAGACGTCACCGGGCTGTACGTGTGTTGAACGCGGAGGTGCCGTCCGTTCGGCACTTGATCATCGGTGATTTGAATCACGACGAGTACGACTCCATCAACCCCGTTCACTTGAACGCTTCCGCTTAGCGATCTACAAGGGTATGTAGACGCACTCTCCTTCCCCTCGTTGCTGGTCTCTCCCTAGATAGATCTTGGTGATACGTAGGAAAATTTTTGAATTTCTGCTACGTTCCCCAACAGTGGCATCATGAGCTAGGTCTATTGCATAGATTCTTTGCACGAGTAGAACACAAAGTAGTTGTGGGCGTTGATGTTGTTCAATATGCTTACCGTTACTAGTCCAATCTTGTTTCGACGGTATTGTGGGATGAAGCGGCCCGGACCGACCTTACACGTACTCTTACGTGAGACAGGTTCCACCGATTGACATGCACTTGGTGCATAAGGTGGCTAGCGGGTGCCAGTCTCTCCCACTTTAGTCGGAACGGATTCGATGAAAAGGGTCCTTATGAAGGGTAAATAGCAATTGACATATCACGTTGTGGTTTTGCGTAGGTAAGAAACGTTCTTGCTAGAAACCCATAGCAGCCACGTAAAACATGCAAACAACAATTAGAGGACGTCTAACTTGTTTTTGCAGGGTATGCTATGTGATGTGATATGGCCAACAAGAATGTGATGAATGATATGTGATGTATGAGATTGATCATGTTCTTGTAATAGGATTCACGACTTGCATGTCGATGAGTATGACAACCGGCAGGAGCCATAGGAGTTGTCTTAATTTATTGTATGACCTGCGTGTCATTGAACAGCGCCATGTAATTACTTTACTTTATTGCTAACCGGTAGCCATAGTAGTAGAAGTAATAAGTTGGCGAGACGACTTCATGGAGACACGATGATGGAGATCATGATGATGGAGATCATGGTGTCATGCCGGTGACGATGATGATCATGGAGCCCCGAAGATGGAGATCAAAAGGAGCAAAATGATATTGGCCATATCATGTCACTATTTGATTGCATGTGATGTTTATCATGTTTATGCATCTTGTTTACTTAGGACGACGGTAGTAAATAAGATGATCCCTTACAACAATTTCAAGAAGTGTTCTCCCCTAACTGTGCACCATTGCTACAGTTCGTCGCTTCTAAGCACCACGTGATGATCGGGTGTGATGGATTCTTACGTTCACATACAACGGGTGTAAGACAGATTTACACACGCGAAAACACTTAGGGTTAACTTGACGAGCCTAGCATGTACAGACATGGCCTCGGAACACGGAGACCGAAAGGTCGAGCATGAGTCGTATAGCAGATACGATCAACATGAAGATGTTCACCGATGATGACTAGTCCGTCTCACGTGATGATCGGACACGGCCTAGTTGACTCGGATCATGTAATCACTTAGATGACCAGAGGGATGTCTATCTGAGTGGGAGTTCATAAGATGAACTTAATTATCTTGAACATAGTCAAAAGGATTTCGCAAATTATGTCGTAGCTCGCGCTTCAGTTCTACTGTTTAGATATGGTCCTAGAGAAGAAAAAAATTAGTTGAAAGTTGATAGTAGCAATTATGCGGACTAGGTCCGTAAACTGAGGATTGTCCTCATTGCTTCATAGAAGGCTTATGTCCTTAATGCACCGCTCAGTGTGCTGAACCTCGAACGTTGTATGTGGATGTTGCGAACATCTGACATACACATTTTGATAACTACGTGATAGTTCAGTTAAACGGTTTGGAATTGAGGCACCAAAGACGTTTTTGAAACGTCGCGAAACATATGAGATGTTTTGAGGGCTAAAATTGGGATTTCTGGCTCGTGCCCACGTCAAGAGGTATAAGACCTCCGACGATTTTCTTAACCTACAAACTAAGGGAGAAAAGCTCAATTGTTGAGCCTGTGCTCAGATTGTCTGAGTACAACAATCATTTGAATCAAGTGGGAGTTGATCTTCCAGATGAGATAGTGATGTTTCTTCGAAAGTCATTGCCACCAAGCTGCTAGAGCTTCGTGATGAACTATAATATATCAGGGACATATATGATGATCCTTGAGGTATTCACGTTGTTTAACACCGCGAAAGTAGAAATCAAGAAGGAGCATCAATTGTTGATGAAACCACTAGTTTCAAGAAGGGCAAGGGCAAGAAGGGATACTTCATGAAACGGCAAATCAGCTGCTGCTCTAGTGAAGAAGCCCAAGGTTGAACCCAAACCCGAGACTAAGTGCTCCTGTAATAAGGGGAACAACCACTGGAGCAGAATTACCCTAGATACTTGGTAGATGAGAAGGCTGGTAAGGTCGATAGAAATATATTGGATATACATTATGTTAATGTATACTTTACTAGTATTCCTAGTGGCACCAGGGTATTAGATACCGGTTCGGTTGCTAAGTGTTAGTAACTCGAAATAAAAGCTACGGAATAAACGAAGACTAGCTAAAGCTGAGCTGACGATAAGTGTTGGAAGTATTTCCAAGGTTGATGTGATCAAGCATTGCACGCTCCCGCTACCATCGAGATTTGGTGTTTGCGTTGAGCATAGACATGATTGGATTATGTCTATCGCAATACGGTTATTCATTTAAGGAGAATAATGGTTACTCTGTTTATTTGAATAATACCTTCAATGGTCTTGCACCTAAAATGAATGGTTCATTGAATCTCGATCGTAGTGATACACATTTTCATGCCAAAAGATATAAGATAGTAATGATAGTACCACTTACTTGTGGCACTGCCATGTAAGTCATAATGGTATAAAACGCATGAAGAAGCTCCATGTTGATGGATCTTTGGACTCACTCATTTTTGAAAAGTTTGAGACATGCGAACCATGTCTATTGGTGTATACGCATGAAGAAACTCCATGCAGATGGATCATTTGGACTCACTTGATTTTGAATCACTTGAGATATGCAAATCATACCACATGGGCAAGATGACTGAAAAGCCTCGTTTTTCAGTAAAATGGAACAAGATAGCAACTTGTTGGAAGTAACACATTTTGATGTGTGCAGTCCAATGAGTGCTGAGGCATGCAGTGAATATCGTTATGTTCTTACTTCACAGATGATTCGAGTAGATGTAGAGTATATTTACTTGATGAAACACAAGTCTGAATTATTGAATGGTTCAAGTAATTTCAGAGTGAAGTTGAAGATCATCGTGACAAGAGGATGAAATGTCTATGATATGATCATAGAGATGAGTATCTGAGTTACGAGCTTTGGCACGCAATTAAGACATTGTGGAAATTGTTTCACAATTAATACCGCCTGGAACACCATAGTGTGATGGTGTGTCCGAACATCATAGTTGCACCCTATTGGATATGGTGCATACCATGATGTCTCTTATCGAATTACCACTATCGTTCATGGGTTAGGCATTAGAGACAACCACATTCACTTTAATAGGGTACCACGTAATTCCGTTGAGACGACACCGTTTGAACTATGGTTTGGAGAAACCTAAGTTGTCGTTTCTTAAAAGTTTGGGGCTGCGACTCTTACGTGAAAAAGTTTCAGGTTGATAAGCTCGAACCCAAAGCGGATAAAATGCATCTTCATAGGACACCCAAAACAGTTGGGTATACCTCCTAATTCAGATCCGATAGCAATATGGATTGTTTCTTGAATCGGGTCCTTTCTCGAGGAAAGGTTTCTCTCGAAAAGTTGAGTGGGAGGATGGTGGAGACTTGATGAGGTTATTGAACCGTCACTTCAACTAGTGTGTGGCAGGGCACAGGAAGTTGTTCCTGTGGCACCTACACCAATTGAAGTGGAAGCTTATGATATTGATCATGAAACTTCGGATCAATTCACTACCAAACCTCGTGGGATGACAAGGATGCGTACTACTTCAGAGTGGTACGTAATCCTGTCTTGGAAGTCATGTTGCTAGACAACAATGAACCTACGAGCTATGAAGCGATGGTGGGCCCAGATTCTGACAAATGGTTAAGAAACCATGAAATCCGAGATAGGATCCATGTATCAGAACAAAGCATGGACTTTGGTGGACTTGCCCAATGATTGGCAAGCCATTGAGATAAATGGATCTTTAAGAAGAAGATGGGCGTTGACGGTAATGTCACCGTCTATGAAGCACGACTTGTGGCAAAGAGTTTTTCACAAGTTCAAGGAGTTGACTACGATGAGATTTTATCATCCGTAGCGATGCTTAAGTCCGTCGGATTCATGTTAGCATTAGCTGCATTTATGAAATCTGGCAGATGGATGTCAAGACAAGTTTCCTTACCAGTTTTCGTAAGGAAAGGTTGTATGTGATACAATCAGAAAAGTTTTGTCGATCCTAAGGATGCTAAAAGGTATGTTGGCTCCAGCGATCCTTCTAGGGACTAGAGTAAGCATCTCGGAGATGGGATGTATGCTTTGATGAAATGATCAAAGATTTTGGGTGTATACAAAGTTTATGAGAAACTTGTATTTCCAAAGAAGTGAGTGGGAGCACTATAGAATTTCTGATAAGTATATGTTGTTGACATATTGTTGATCAGAAATGATGTAGAATTTATGGAAAGCCTGGATTAAGCTACTTGAACATTGAGCATCAAGATCTATAAGGATAGATCAAAAAACGCTTAATGGTACTTTCAAATGAGCATATACCTTGACATGATCTTGAAGGTGTTCAAGATGGATCAGTCAAAGAAGGAGTTCTTGCCTGAGATGTAAGGTATGAAGTTAAGACTTAAAGCTCGACCACGGCAGAAAAGAGAGAAAGGACGAAGGTCGTCCCCTATGCTTAAGACGTAGGCTCTACAGTATGCTATGCTGTGTACCGCACCTGAAGTGTGCCTTACCATGAGTCAGTCAAGGGGTACTAGAGTGATCCAAGAATGGATCACGGGACAGCGGTCAAAGTTATCCTTAGTAACTAGTGGACTAAGGAATTTTCTCGATTATGGAGGTGGTAAAAGAGTTCGTCGTAAAGGGTTACATCAATGCAAGCTTAACACCTATCCGGATAGCTCTGAGCAGAGATACCGGATACGTATAATGGAGCAATAATTTAGAATAGCTCCAAGTAGAACAGTTATTTGGAATAGCTCCAAATAGAGTGTGGTAGCTGCATCTAGGAGATGACATAGAGATTTGTAAAGCACACGCGGATCTGAAAGGTTCAGACCCGTTGACTATAACCTCTCTCACAAGCATAACATGATCAAACCCAGAACTCATCGAGTGTTAATCACATGGTAAATGTGAACTAGATTATTGACTCTACTAAACTCTTTGGGTGTTAGTCACATGGGGATGTGACCCTGAGTGTTAATCACATATGCGATGTGAACTAGATTATTGACTCTAGTGCAAGTGGGAGACTGTTGGAAATATGCCCTAGAGGCAATAATAAATTAGTTATTATTATATTTCTTTGTTCATGATAATAGTCTTTTATTCATGCTATAACTGTATTATCCGGAAATCGTAATACACGTGTGAATACATAGACCACAATCTGTCCCTGGTGAGCCTCTAGTTGACTAGCTCGTTGTGATCAACAAATAGTCATGGTTTCCTGGCTATGGACATTGGATGTCGTTGATAACGGGATCACATCATTAGGAGAATGATGTGATGGACAAGACCCAATCCTAAGCCTAGCACAAAGATCGTGTAGTTCGTATGCTAAAGCTTTTCTAATGTCAAGTATCTTTTCCTTAGACCATGAGATTGTGCAACTCCCGGATACCGTAGGAGTGCTTTGGGTGTACCAAACGTCACAACGTAACTGGGTGGCTATAAAGGTGCATTACAGGTATCTCCGAAAGTATCTGTTGGGTTGGCACGAATCGAGACTGGGATTTGTCACTCCGTGTAAGCGGAGAGGTATCTCTGGGCCCACTCGGTAGGACATCATCATTTGCGCAATGTGACCAAGGAGTTGATCACGGGATAATGTGTTACGGAATGAGTAAAGAGACTTGCCGGTAACGAGATTGAACAAGGTATAAGGATACCGACGATCGAATCTCGGGCAAGTACAATACCGCTAGACAAAGGGAATTGTATACGGGATTGATTAAGTCCTTGACATCATGGTTCATCCGATGAGATCATCGTGGAACATGTGGGAGCCATCATGGGTATCCAGATCCCGCTGTTGGTTATTGACCGGAGAACGTCTCCGTCATGTCTACATGTCTCCCGAACCCGTAGGGTCTACACACTTAAGGTTCGATGACGCTAGGGTTATAAAGGAAGCTTGTATGTGGTTACCGAATGTTTTTCAGAGTCCCGGATGAGATCCCGGACGTCACGAGGAGCTCCGGAATGGTCCGGAGGTAAAGATTTATATATGGGAAGTCCTGTTTTGGTCACCGGAAAAGTTTCGGGTTTTATCGGTAAAGTACCGGGACCACCGGGAGGGTCCCGGGGGTCCACCAAGTGGGGCCACCAACCATGGAGGGCTGCATGGGCCATGTGTGGGAGGGAACCAGCCCCAGGTGGGCTGGTGCGCCCCCCCACAAGGGGCCCAAGGCGCAGGGAAGAGTGGGAGGGGGCAAACCCTAGGGCAGATGGGCCCTAAGGCCCATGCTCCCTGCGCCTCCCTCTCCTCCCCCTCTTGGCCGCCACCCCCTTTGCCATCTAGGGCTGGCCGCACCCCTTGGGGGTGGGAAACCCTAGAAGGGGGCGCAGCCCCCTCTCCCCCTATATAAAGTGAGGCATAGGGCTACCCATAACACACGAGATCTTCTCCCTCTTGGTGCAGCCCTGCCTCTTCTCCTCCTCCTCTCCCGTGGTGCTTGGCGAAGCCCTGCTGGATTGCCACGCTCCTCCATCACCACCACGCCGTTGTGCTGCTGCTGGATGGAGTCTTCCTCAACCTCTCCCTCTCTCCTTGCTGGATCAAGGCGCGGGAGACGTCACCGGGCTGTACGTGTGTTGAACGCGGAGGTGCCGTCCGTTCGGCACTTGATCATCGATGATTTGAATCATGACGAGTACGACTCCATCAACCCCGTTCACTTGAACGCTTCCTCTTAGCGATCTACAAGGGTATGTAGACGCACTCTCCTTCCCCTCGTTGCTGGTCTCTCCCTAGATAGATCTTGGTGATACGTAGGAAATTTTTTGAATTTCTGCTACGTTCCCCAACAGTATCCAGATCCCGCTGTTGGTTATTGGCCGGAGAGTTGTCTCGGTCATGTCTGCATGGTTCCCGAACCCGTAGGGTCTACACACTTAAGGTTCGATGACGCTAGGGTTATAGGGAATAGGTATACGTGGTTACCGAATGTTGTTCGGAGTCCCGGATGAGATCCCGGATGTCACGAGGAGTTCCGGTATGGTCCGGAGGTAAAGATTTGTATATGGGAAGTTCTGTTTTGGTCACCGGAAAAGTTTCGGGTGCTATCGGTAACGTACCGGGACCACCGGGAGGGTCCCGGGGGTCCACCAGGTGGGGCCACCGGCCCCAGAGGGCTGCGTGGGCCAAGTGTGGGAGGGGACCAGCCCCAGGTGGACTGGTGCGCCCCCCCCCCACCAGGGCCCAAGGCGAAGAGAGAAGGGAAAGGGGGAAACCCTAGGCTCAGATGGGCCTAAGGCCCACCTAGTGGTGCGCCCCCCTCTCTCCCCCCTTGGCCGCCCCCTAGATGGGATCTAGGGTTGGCCGCCACCCCTAGGGGTGGAAACCTAGGTGGGGGCGCAGCCCCTCCCTTTCCCCTATATATAGTGGGGGTTTGGGGCTGCCATACACATGAGAACATCTCCCTCTTGGCGAAGCCCTACCCCTCTCCCTCCTCGTCTCTTGCGGTGCTTGGCGAAGCCCTGCTGGAGTGCCACGCTCCTCCACCACCACCATGCCGTCGTGCTGCTGCTGGACGGAGTCTTCCCCAACCTCTCCCTCTCCCCTTGCTGGATCAAGGCACGAGAGACGTCATCGGGCTGCAAGTGTGTTGAACGCGGAGGCGTCGTTGTTTGGCGCTTAGATCGGAATCAACCGCGATCTGAATCGCTACGAGTACAACTCCTTCATCCGCGTTCTTGTAACGCTTCTGTATCGCGATCTACAAGGGTATGTAGATGCACTCCCCTCTCTTGTTGCTAGAATCTCCATAGATTGATCTTGGTGATGCATAGAAAATTTTGAATTTCTGCTATGTTCCCCAACAGTGGCATCATGAGCTAGGTCTATTGTGTAGATTCTATGCACGAGTAGAACACAAGTAGTTGTGGGCGATGGTTTGTACAATTTGCTTACCGTTACTAGTCCTATCTTGATTCGGCGACATTGTGGGATGAAGCGGCCTGGACCGACCTTACACGTACGCTTACGTGAGACAGGTTCCACCGACTGACATGCACTTGTTGCATAAGGTGGCTAGCGGGTGCCAGTCTCTCCCACTTTAGTCGGATCGGATTCGATGAAAAGGGTCCTTATGAAGGGTAAATAGCAATTGCATATCACCGTTGTGGCTTTGCGTAGGTAAGAAACGTCCTTGCTGGAAACCCATAGCAGCCACGTAAAAGATGCAACAACAATTAGAGGATGTCTAACTTGTTTTTGCAGGGTATGCTATGTGATGTGATATGGCCAAAATAATGTGATGAATAATATATGTGATGTATGAGATTGATCATGTTCTTGTAATAGGAATCACGACTTGCATGTCGATGAGTATGACAACCGGCAAGAGCCATAGGAGTTGTCTTATTTATTGTATGACCTGCGTGTCAATGATAACGCCATGTAATTACTTTACTTTATTGCTAACCGTTAGCCATAGTAGTAGAAGTAATAGTTGGCGAGACAACTTCATGAAGACACGATGATGGAGATCATGGTGTCATGCCGGTGACGATGATGATCATGGATCCCCGAAGATGGAGATCAAAAGGAGCAAAATGATATTGGCCATATCATGTCACTATTTGATTGCATGTGATGTTTATCATGTTTATGCATCTTATTTTCTTAGAATGGCGGTAGTAAATAAGATGATCCCTCATAATAATTTCAAGAAAGTGTTCCCCCTAACTGTGCACCGTTGCGAAAGTTCGTTGTTTCGAAGCACCACGTGATGATCGGGTGTGATAGATTCTAACGTTCACATACAATGGGTGTAAGCCAGATTTACACACGCAAAACACTTAGGTTAACTTGACGAGCCTAGCATGTACAGACATGGCCTCGGAACACAAGAGACCGAAAGGTCGAACATGAGTCGTATAGTGGATACGATCAACATGAAGATGTTCACCAATGATGACTAGTCCGTCTCACGTGATGATCGGACACGGCCTAGTTGACTCGGATCATGTATCACTTAGATGACTAGAGGGATGTCTATCTGAGTGGGAGTTCATTAGATGAACTTAATTATCATGAACATAGTCAAAAAGACTTTGCAAATTATGTCGTAGCTTGCGCTTTAGTTCTACTGTTTAAGATATGTTCCTAGAGAAAATTTTAGTTGAAAGTTGATAGTAGCAATTATGCGGACTGGGTCCGTATACTGAGGATTGTCCTCATTGCTGCACAGAAGGCTTATGTCCTTAATGCACCGCTCGGTGTGCTGAACCTCGAGCGTCGTTTGTGGATGTTGCGAACATCTGACATACACGTTTTGATGACTACGTGATAGTTCAGTGCGTAATGTTAAACGGTTTAGAATTGAGGCAGCGAAGACATTTTTTGAAACGTCGCAGAACATATGAGATGTTCCAAGAGATGAAATTAGGATTTCAGGCTCGTGCCCACGTCAAGAGGTATGAGACCTCCGACAAGTTTCTTAACCTGCAAACTAAGGGAGAAAAGCTCAATCATTGAGCATGTGCTCAGATTGTCTGAGTACTACAATCACTTGAATCGAGTGGGAGTTAATCTTCCAAATGAGATAGTGATGGTTCTCCATAGTCATTGCCACCAAGCTATTAGAGCTTCGTGATGAACTATAACATGTCAGGGATAGACATGATGATCCTTGAGCAATTCGCGATGTTTGACACCGCAAAAATAGAAATCGAGTAGGAGCATCAATTGTTGATGGTTAGTAAAACCACTAGTTTCAAGAAGGGCAAGGGCAAGAAGGGATACTTCATGAGACGACAAATCAGTTGCTGCTCTAGTGAAGAAACCCAGGGTTGAACCCAAACCCGAGACTAAGTGCTTCTGTAACGAGGGAACGGTCACTGAAGCAGAACTACCCTAGATACTTGGTAGATGAGAAGGCTGGCAAGGTTGACAGAAGTATATTGGATATGCATTGTATTAAATGTGTACTTTACTAGTACTCCTAGTAGCACCAGGATATTAAGATGCCGGTTCGGTTGCTAAGTGTTAGTAACTCGAAATAAAAGAGCTACGGAATAAACGGAGACTAGCTAAAGGTGAGATGACGATGTGTGTTGGAAGTGTTTCCAAGGTTGATGTGATCAAGCATCGCCTGCTCCCTCTACCATCGAGATTGGTGTTAAACCTAAATAATTGTTATTTGTTGTTTGCGTTGAGCATAAACATGATTGGATTATGTTTATCGCAATACTGTTATTCATTTAAGGAGAATAATGGTTACTCTGTTTATTTGAATACTACCTTCAACGGTCTTGCACCTAAAATGAATGGTTTATTGAATCTCGATCGTAGTGATACACATGTTCGTGCCAAAAGATATAATATAGTAATGATAGTACCACATACTTGTGGCACTGCCACTTAAGTCATATTGGTATATAATGCATGAAGAAGCTCCATATTGATGGATCTTTGGACTCACTCATTTTTGAAAAGATTGAGACATGCGAACCACGTCTATTGGTATATACGCATGAAGAAACTCCATGCAGAGGGATCGTTTGGACTCACTTGTTTTTGAATCACTTGAGACATGCAAATCATACCACATGGGCAAGATGACTGAAAGGCCTCGTTTTCAATGAGATGGAACAAGAGAGCAACTTGTTGGAAGTAATACATTTGATGTGTGCAATCCAATGAGTGTTGAGGCACGCAGTGAATATCGTTATGCTCTTACTTCACAGATGATTTGAGTAGATTCATAGTATATTTACTTGATGAAACACAAATCTGAATTATTGAAAGGTTCAAGTAATTTCAGAGTGAAGTTGAAGATCGTCGTAACAAGAGGATAAAATGTCTATGATATGATCATAGAGATAAATATCTGAGTTACGAGTTTGGCACACAATTAAGACATTGTGGAAATTGTTTCACAACTAATGCCGCCTGGAACACCATAATGTGATGGTGTGTCCGAACATCTTAACTGCACCCAATTGGATATGGTGCATACCATGATGTCTCTTATCGAATTAACACTATCGTTTGTGGGTTAGGCATTAGACACAACCGCATTCACTTTAATAGGGCACCACACAATTCCATTAAGATGACACCGTATGAACTATGGTTTAGAGAAACCTAAGCTGTCATTTCTTATAAAGTTTGGGGCTGCGACGCTTAAAAAGTTTCAGGCTGATAAGCTCGAACGCAAAGCGGATAAATGCATCTTCATAGGACACCCAAAAATAGTTGGGTATACCTCCTGTCTCAGATCCGGAAGCAAAAGGGATTGTTTCTAGAATCGGGTCCTTTCTCGAGGAAAAGTTTCTCTCGAAAGAAATGAGTGGGAGGATGGTGGAGACTTGATGAGGTTATAGAACCATCACTTCAACTAGTGTGTAGAAGGGCACAGGAAGTTGTTCCTATGGCGCCGACACCAATTGAAGTGGAAGCTAATGATAGTGATCATGAAACTTCAGATCAATTCACTACCAAACCTCGTAGGTCGACAAGGATGCGTACTACTTCAGAGTGGTACTTAATCCTGTCTTGGAGGTCATGTTGCTAGACAACAATGAACCTACGGGCTATGGAGAAGCGATGGTGGGCCCGAATTCCAACAAATGGCTCGAGGCCATAAAATCCAAGAGAGGATCCATGTATAAAACAAAGTGTAGACTTTGGAAGAACTACCTGATGGTCGTAAGGCTGTTGGGTACAGATGGATTCTAAAAGGGAAGACAGACAATGATGGTATGTGTCACCATTAAGAAAGCTCGACTTGTCGCTAAGATGTTTTCCGACAAGTTCAAGGAGTTGACTACGGTGAGACTTTCTCACTCGTAGCGATGCTAAGAGTCTGTTGGAATTGTATTAGCAGTTACTACATTATTTATGAAATCTTGCAAATAGGATGTCAAAACATTGTTTTCTCGACAATTTTCTTTAGGAGGTTGCATGTGATACAACCAGAAGGTTTTTGTCAATCCTAAAAGATGCTAATAAGTATGCAAAGCTCCAGCAATCCTTCTAAGGACCGGAGTAAGCATCTCGGAGTTGGAATATATGCTTTGATGAGATGATTAAAGATTTTGGGTTTATACAAAGTTTATTGGAAACTTGTATTTCCAAAGAAGTGAGTGGGAGCACTATAGCATTTCTGATGAGTATATGTTGTTGACATATTGTTGATCGGAAATGATGTAGAATTTCTGGAAAGCATATAGGGTTATTTGAAAAGTGTTTTTCAATGGAAAACCTGGATTAAGATACTTAAACATTGAGCATCAAGATCTATAAGGATAGATCAAAAATCGCTTGATAGTACTTTCAAATGAATACGCACCGTGACAAGATTTTGAAGGAGTTCAAAATAGATCGGCAAAGAAGGAGTTCTTGGCTGTGTTATAAGGTGTGAGTATTGAGTAAGACTCAAGACCTGACCACGGCTGAAGAGAGAGAAAGGACGAAGGTCGTCCCTGATGTCTACTACACAACCTTCTTCTTGTAGATGTTATTGGGCCTGCAAGTGCACATGTTTGTAGGACAGTAGCAAATTTCCCTCAAGTGGATGACCTAAGGTTTATCAATCCGTAGGAGGCGTAGGATGAAGATGGTCTCTCTCAAACAACCCTACAACCAAATAACAAATAGTCTCTTGTGTCCCCAACACACCCAATACAATGGCAAATTGTATAGGTGCACTAGTTCGGTGAAGAGATGGTGATACAAGTGCAATATGGATGGTAGAGATGGTGATACTAGTTTGATTGTACCATTATTTGATTATATATCAAGTTTGATTGTACCATTGTAAATCTATTATGTTTGCTCAATCACTTCGCAGGCCCGGGTTAGGGGTGTGTTGCCAGCGGGTCCGCTATCTCAGATGCCCTCAGATGCCGACTTGGTTGCCTTTGTTTCTAGGTCTAGTTTTTTTGGCAATTTGCACACTAGGTCTAGTTTGCTAGGTTGTTTTCAGGCATGGGGTTTCTCCCACGATTATCCTCTGATGAATGGTTTTTGACTTGGTTTTTATTGTTGGTATATAAATCGAGTCACTCCATTCTTGTTCTTAGAGCATCTTCAACAGCTGCGCTTCGCGCCGCGCGCAAAAAACCTGTTTGCCGCGCGCGCTTCGGCTGGTTTAGCGCGGCCGCCAGTGCTGGCTTCAGCAGCCGCGCTATAATGCAGCGCGCGCGCCGCTTCAGCAGCGCGTAAAAATATAGCGCGCGCAGCACGCACAAACCACATATACATTTCAAAAAGGAGGAGCAAAAATGATCAAACAAACAAAATAAATCAACAATAAATAGTTCAATTTCGTTATCATTACAACTCAAACAAATAGTTTATCGTTCAGTACAAGAAATAATGTAATAAACACAATAAATAGTTCATGAACAATACAATGTCGAATGCAGAAATCATGCTCTTTGTCGTCCATGCCATGCCCACCACTCTTCAATCAGATCATTCTGAAGTTCATTGTGCGTTGCGGGATGCCGAATGGCATGATAGGAGGCAATAAAACGGGCTACCCTTTCAGCCCACCGCCGCACTCGCACGAGATGTCCCAAGAGCTCATACTATGAGTAGTCTAAATCTTGGCCACGGTCATTCTCGATGATCATGTTGTGCATGATCACACAAGCGTGCATGATGTACCAAAACATTTTTTGATCCCAAAATTTAGCCGGTCCTCTCACAATAGCAAATTGGGCTTGCAAAATCCTAAATGCTCTCTCCACATCTTTTCTAGCCGCCGCCTGAGCATTGTGGAAATCAAGATTTTTCTTACCTTCTGGCTTTTTCAACGGCTTCACGAAGGTTTGCCACTTTGGATAGATGCCATCCGCTAGATAATAGCCATAGTTGTACGTACGGCCATTTGCTACAAACTGCACCGATGGCAACTCACCGTTTGCAATTTTATTAATCATTGGTGACAGGTTGACAACATTGATGTCATTCAAAGATCCAGGCATTCCAAAGAATGCATGCCAAATCCAAGTCTGCTGATCGGCCACCGCTTCAAGGATTATAGTGCAACCCTTTTTTTGGCCGTGGAATTTCCCATGCCATGCCTTTGGACAATTCTTCCAACTCCAATGCATGTAATCTATTGAGCCAAGCATGCCAGGAAAGCCGCGCGCTTTGTTCATCGCCAATAGCCTTGCGGCGTCTTCAGCAGTGGAAGATCTCAAATACTCCTCGCCAAACACTTGCACAATTCCCACTGCAAAGCGCTTGACACACATGATGGCTTGGCTCTCACCCATAGCCAAGTGATCATCAACTAGATCAGCCGGGATACCGTATGCCAACATACGCAAAGTGGCTGTCACCTTCAGAAAGGTGCTATGCCTGAGCTCTCCGGCATCATTCCTCCTTTGCTGGAAAAACCGGTCATGGCTCGCTAGTTTCTCTGCAATGCGCCTGAACAAGTCGGTGCTCATCCTAAACCGGCGACGAAAATACGACTCCGGGTATGTGGGATTCTCCATGAAATAGTTCTTCATCAATCTGTTATGGGCATCAATCCTATCTCTTCAAATTTTCTCCCGACCCATAACCGAACCATCGTGCTTCGGTTTTTTATTGATATGCATAGCTATGATCCTTGCAAGATCCTCCTCCTCTTCCATATCAAATTCTTCTTCGAAAGAATCATACGACGAACTCATCTACAATGTTCGATACTATACTATAAAAACTACAATTCAAAACATGCACCAAATTCATGAAGTTTGAGCAATACATACCTTGTAGGCGTTTTGTCGAACACCTTGCGGGAGCGGCGCGGCAGCGAGCGCTCGGGCGCTGTTCCTCGGACGACGGAGGCGCGCGAGGGCCGGCGGGACTAGGAGGGGATGGGGCGGAAGCACGACGGCGCGGGGATAGGCCGGGGAAGCGCCTGAACGGTCGCTGGGGGCGCGGGCGGCGGCGGATGGATGGGGGTGGAAGTGGGAGAGGAAGTGGGAGAGCGAGCGCGCGAGAGTCCAGCGCGCGGGAGCGGGCGCAACAAATAAGCGGCGCGCGATTGGGTTTCGGCCAGCGCGCTGAACTGCATATGCCGCACGCGCCGTTTTTGCGCACCCGTTGGAGCGACCCGCCGCATTGCGCGCGCTAAAACGGCCTAATTTGCGGCACGACGCTAGTTTAGCGCGGCTGTTGGGGACGCTCTTGTAATCTTTATAAAATAACACCCTTGCTTCGGTAGACCCCCTGAACACATTGACGGCTGAGATCTCTCTATACCCCTTCCTAATAAAGGGTATGATGGTCTTTCCACACGCGCAGATATGAGACATGCGTACATATATGCGGCGCACTTTTTTTCCTCGCTGCGTCCTCAACTATATTTCAGTTTCTTTTTAAAAGTAAAAAAAGAATGAAGTAACATGAATTGAACTTGAGACCACTTGGTTCAAGGAGTACCGCACAAACCAACTAGAACATGCTAATGCTTGTGCACATTTACTTCTAGTTTATTTTTCTTCTACTTCAGTTCGCGGCTGCGCCAGCTCAATGTAAATCGGTCCTTTTATCATTGTTTCTTTTTTCGTTTTTCTGTTTCTTTTTATTTTCCGAAAAATGCTCAAACTTCAAATTTTTTGCTAAATTGTTTTGAAATGTGTTCGATTTTTAAAATTTTATTCATAAAGTACTAATATTCACATTAAAAAAATTGTACAGACATGTCAAAAATTTGTTCATTTAAATAAAAAATGCTCACATCAATGTAATTCAATCTCTGCACATCTATAAAATAAAAAAATTGTTTGTTTATTGGTTGTTTAAACAAAATATCTGTTTATTGGTCGTTTAAACAAAATGCCTTTTTATTGTTCATTAAAAAGAAACATGCTCACGTAAAAGAATCGAACACTATTAAAATTTCTGTACATAAATTAAGTATAAAAATAAAAATGAAAATATATCAATTAGCAATTGGTTATTGCTCTTTTTTGTTTCTTTTCATTCTTGTTGTTTTTCATTTTTCATTTTTTTTTCTTTTTCCTTTTCAAAAAATGCTCACATCAATATAATGGACCCAAAATTGTCCACACACGAGTATCACAATGCAAGCATCCATGATCAATTTCATAGAGTTCTGACATTTCATACATTTTCTAGGGTTTGCTGGTGAAAAAACTCTAAAAACACTAGCCGAATGTGATGCAACGTGCATCAGGTATCATAATTCCTTCAATTTTTGCATGGAGACCTGTCATGAGCATGCCCAGATGCTGGCAAAGTTTGATGTCATTTCATGCATGGCAAGAAGAACACCATGTTCAAAAGTGGTGGCTCGGGTAGGCCGGTAGGGCAAGTCCGCATGCACTTTTTTCACATCAATAAAATGAACCCAATTTTTTTTCACACACTAGCATCACCATGCTAAAACATCCATGATAAATACCATAGAGTTCAAACATTTTACGTATTTTCTATGGTTTTCCCGCTGAAAACCCCCCAAAACACTAGCCGAACATGACATTGCGTGCGTTGGGTGTCCGAATTCCTTCAATTTTTGCATGGGGGCGTACTGTGAGCATGCCCACATGCTAGCAAAATTTGGTATCATTTTTTGCATGGCAAGAAGCATATCATGCTCAAAGGTGATGGTTCGGTTAGGCCAGCAAGGCAAATCTGGATGCACTTTTTTCACATCATAAAATGGACCCAAATTTCTTGCACACACTAGCATCATCATGACAAGCGTTCGTGATAAATTTCATTTTATGCATTGTTTTGGGGTTTTCCGGTGAAAACCCACAAAATACTAACCGAACGTGACACAATGTTGCTATCGGTGTCCGAATTTCTTCAAATTTTGCATGGAGGCCTGCCATGAGCATGCTTACATGCTGGCAAAATTTGGGTCCATTGTATTGATATGAGCATTTTTTGTACAAGAAAAAGAACAAAAAGGAAAAAAAACGAAAAACAACAAGAATGAGTAAGAAACAAAAAAGAACAATAAACCCGTCATTGATCGATATGTTTTCACTTTAATTTTTATTTTAATAGATGTTCAGAACTTTTAGAAGTGTTTGATTTTTTATATGAGCATGTTTCTGTTTAAACAAACAAGAAACGAACATTCTTTAAATGAACAAAAACGAGCAATTTTTCTATTTAATAGATATGCAGAAATTTAATTGTATCGATGTGAGTATTTTTCTATTTAAACGATCATTTTTTGACATATTTTTACATTTTTTAAATGCAATATTTGTATTTTATGAAAATAAAATAAAAAGGACATTTTGGAAATTTTGAACAAAATTTTATAAGTGTGGGCTTTTTAAAAAAAAAGGAAAAAGAAACGAAAAACAAAAAAACGAATAAGAAAAAACTAAAAATAAATAGTTATAAAAGGACTGGTTCCGCAATGGGCAGGCCCAGCCGCAACCTGAAGTAGAGGAAAAGAGAAAAAGAGGTAACTACGCACAAGCATTAGGGTGGCCTTGTTGGTTAGTGTAGTTCTCCTTTGAAGTTTGATAAGAAAAGGTATCGAAAAGGTACAATGCGACGCCTACAGAAGCAGCCCGCCATCTGACGAGGTTCATAAATAAAATCAATTTATGATCTGGCCAAATCATGCCAAGGTCAATTGGTCAAGTCTTTTTACGGAGCCCACTAAGAGGTGTTTGTTTTTAGAGACTTTTTGATGTAGGGACTAGAAAAAGTCTCTTTTAGAGACTTTTAACCAAACGGGAGGGACTACTAGGGACTAAAAGTTGCTTTTTGGGACTAAATGAAGAAGACTCTCAAGGAGAGTTTTTTTTTTGACTTTTCCAACAATGCCCCACCCTGCGCTCATTGCCCCGCCGCCCCATGGTGTTGTTTGGTTGTTATTTTTCTGTATACTAGGGATAACATAATCATTTAATAACCTCTAGGGAGGGACTAGGGACTTTTTAGTCCCTAGAAACAAACAGGGAGGGACCTTTTAGAAACTACGAACTTTTTAGTTGGGACTAGAAAAAATCCTAGGACTTATATACCAAACAGGACCTAAAACTAGACAAGTAGGCACCGATTCAATGGTAAGCACGGCGTGAGGTTTCCTCTAAAGAAAGGGCTCCTCTTGTCTCTGCCACCTCCTCGCCCGCATTCCTTTTTTTTTGAGCATCAGTACAGACACAAGCGCTCATATACACGCGCATACACTCATTTCTATGAACGCACACACGCACATCCTACCCCTATGAGCACCTCCGAAAGACTGAGCCGGCATATCATTTTGGCGCCTCATCGTCGACGGGAACGTCTCCTCTCACTGAAAGCGCATCGCCGGAAATCCTGAAATAAATTCAGGAATAATGCGAGCACCAGGATTTGAACCCTGGTGGGTTGGGGATACCACTGTCCACCTAACCAACTCAACCACAGGTTGATTCGCCCTCGCCCGCATTCTTGCAAGTCAAACTGCCAATGTCACACCACGATACGCGGACAGTTTAACCATCTTTGACATTGTAACCAAGGTGAACAGTTCCGGCCGACTAAATAATACAGTAAGTTCTATTTCTGCAAAGAGTGACCCTGCCTTTCTCCGCTAGCCTTCCCCAAAATGTGACCCGCTACATATCTGAGCTGCGACACACAAGCATACGCTTACCTGTATCTCCCCGACAGCTTCTCCGTAGTAAACTGTACGGTCATTTTCCGCCATCCGAGCATATACTCCCTCCGTCCCAAAATAAGTGTCTCAACTTTGTACTAGCTATAGTACAAATTTGTATTTTGAGACGGAGAGAGTACAACATTAACCAGCTGATTTTGTCACATAGTTGAATAACTGAAAGCAGCCAGCGCATTAACTAGCCACAGATCAATTCAAACTGACTGTGTGCAACGTGGATGTAAAATATACTCGACGTACACTGAGCTTTCCCGTACGTATACAGATTAAGATTAGAACGGTCACTCTTAGCCCGTTAAGAGAAGCTCCAGAATACGATTTAAGCACCTGTCTGTGTCCGGCTTCAAGTATCCTGCAGCTGCAAGCATCACTAATGGGGCAGCAGAAAGTTTAGCAGCTAACCACCTGCAGCAAGTGGGCTTGGCTGCGGAAAGGCGGCAGTTGCAGCCGGGAGAGCGACTGAATGAAATGTTGTGAGCAGTCAGCAGTGTGTGTGGTGTGGACAGTTGCCGGCGTCGACAGCGGGCGACGACGACGACGAGTAGCCGTCGGAGGGGAGAAAGTCAGAGCCGGCTCCCTTTCCTGCAAAGTTGGACGCAGCGGTTGGGAAAAATATTTCGGCCTGCGCCAGTCGCGAGTCGCGGCTCCCTGGATGGATGCTACGGGTTGCCTACGGGCCTATGATCTGCCCTCAAGATGGGAATGGGCCGACCCGGACCTGGCCTTGGAGCTGGCCCGGTGGCCCCAGGGTCAATATGTGAGGCCATGGGCCGGCCCATTTCACCAAAATTTGGTGGCCTCGCTGACCCATTGGGTACACGAGGCCGACCCAAAAATCAGCAATTTTTTACACAAGTTTGGTATCTTTGTGTACTACTCATCCCGTCCCAACATGTCATAGATGAGCTGATGTACACGCCATTAGCTGCCTGAAATAATTAGGCACAACGCACTGGCCCAGGCTATATGCCTATATGTACGCATGTATGCAGCACGCTGTTCGTGCTTCATATGGTTCGGATGCTGTAACACGAGAATACGAAATGGCCCCACTAACTCATTCAGGCTATATGTATATGCATGCATGTTGTTCGTGAGTCATTGGTTCAGATGGGTCAACCCGTCCGATCCATCGGGTCGCATGATGCCGGCTCCACTGGCCCATTTATGATTCAAGGCCAACCCATCTGATCCCATTGGCCTCGAGTTTCTGGGCCGGGTCAGTGACCCGGCGGGCCGACCCGGCCCATTCCCATCTTGAATCTGCCCTCCTCACGACTAAGGAAAGCAACGTGCAAACAGCCAGCACAAGCTAGAGCCTGTGCTCTGCTGCAATTCTGAAATATACTCATTTTTCCTGCGGGGACTTCTGAAATAGTACTCCTGATGATCTAACAAGATTTATGCATGTTTTTGTCCAGCTCGAAAATGAGCAAAAACCTCGCAATTCTCATGTGATCGGGAACAACAGCAAAAACCTCGCACATCATGGATCGGATGCTATCTTTCTTTGGGGCCATCTATGCACCACCTACTCCCTCCGTCCGAAATATCTTGTATCTTTTTCGGACGGAGGGAGTATGCATCGGTTGCCTGACAATTTGAGAGGCATCAGTCCCTTCTTATTAGCCTTCCGATTCACATCTGACGGCTATTCTTTATTTTTTCTGCTATAGTAATAGGGCCTTATCCATGAGAGAGGTGTGCTAATGACATAGACCTAATATCGGAATCATTGAAATTTCTCAAAAAATTTGGCTATTTTTTGTTTGCATTTCGGCTGAAGGACCCGAAATTTCACTTGAAATTGCAAATCAAACCGAAGTCTGAGGAACTTCAACAGAACTTAAAAATTTGTATGTTTCTTGTATACAAAATGAAATGACTGGAGTATTTGACCATGGCAATGGCACATCCCTGTTGACTAGGGTTTGACTCATGTAAGGAACAAATTTCTTATGTCCCACCTTACTTAATTTCCACATACATAGCAGATAGCACCATCCATGCTGGACTAGATTTTATTTTGAATTGTTTTGACGAGAAGACAAACATTTTGGCATTAGTTGAAATGATTGAAATTTTTCAATTTTCGGTGATACCCTCACCGAAACTTAATTTGCCCGTAATAACATACTCCCTCCGTTCCTAAATATAAGTCTTTCTAGAGATTTCATTATGAACTACATACGGATGTATATAGACGTAGTTTAGAGTGTAGGTTCACTCATTTTTTGCTCCATATGTAGCACATATTGGAATCTCTAGAATGACTTATATTTAGGAACGGAGGGAGTATGTGACACCAAAAAAGTGTAAAGAGAACCATATGCAAATATGTGGTATAAAGCTATCAAACTAAAGTATGCACAGGGAAAGAACAAAAACAAGCACAGTGCCATGTGCACGATCAGTAACGTGGAAGGCAGTTCGCCCTAGCAAATTAAGAACACTGATGCCGTCGTCACTCCACATGCATGCAGGCACGGCCTCGCCCGGTTGTCTCTAGCGGACGTACGTAGGACACCGCGGCTAGCCCCGGCCCCTGGCCCGGCGTGATCATCGTCCCGGTCTCCTTGTCGATTGCGCGCACCGTGATGCAGGGACCCGTGCCCGGGACTCCACCGGCGACGGCGACGGCGCGAGGAGGGGGAGCTCGCTTGAGTCACAACCACCGTGGAAGCTGGAGTTGAACTAATCATGCATGCATCCAACTGCAGGGAAAGCTCCTCTTAGCTTAATCCGCATGCCATTTTCACAGATAATAACTGACATCTGATGAAACCGCCGAGGCGTGCCCCTATACAACTTAGCCGTATTATACGCGCCCAGACAGTTGCCGGATACGCCTGCCATGTTCACTGATAATAGTTTACTACTGCTCCATCTCGTTGACGACACCCTATATACTTTTCTCGACGTACACATAACCGTATACATAACTAACCATGATGGGGAGGTGCATGTGATGTGCGACGAATCAGTAATGTATCTCTCCTGATCATGCTCTCATTGATTAATTAACCTGAGATAATAGTACGAACAGACAGTGCAGCGACAATACGGTTTACGGGAACAATAACCTATGGCACGGTTAGAAACCCATGTCCGCAAGGAACCATCTCTGACCTTGTACACAACCAGCGATGATCCCTAATCCCTATCATCACACCGGAGGCGGAGATGGACAGATCGATGGGTGACATGCATGTGATCAAGCAGACAGCATTGGATGTTACACTCGCGGTTGCGTGCATGCAGCCTGCGTGCATGGGGTGGTGATTTGAATCTTCCACGAGGAAGCCATGCAGTTCATAGGCTCTAGCTTGCCTCTGAGTCTGACCCGTCTGTGTGGGAGTGGAGCAGGAGGAGATTAAAGGGGCTCAGATATGAAAGATCATCAACTTTATCCTGTTGCTTAACGTGTTGTCAATGGGAAGTGATGCAATTGTGCACAGAGGAACGAAGGGGACAAGTCGCACAGGACATGAGGTGGGGAGGATTAATTAGGGACCAAGGATCCTCCATCTCCTTGTGTTTGTCCTCTTCCATGCATGCATGGCTCCATCTTTCCTCGGTGGCAGCTGGTCCTCTTTGGTTGGGTATGTGGTTGTGCAACCCAACGACCCGAGTTCAATTCCCAGAATTGACAGGTGATGCACAGGGGTTTTCCCCCATTTATTGAGGATCAAACTTGATGTGTGGTGGAACCACTCATCAAGAAATATCTTGATACTCATTTAAAAATTCCGAGGACCATGTTTATCTTGGTACTCATACTAAAATAGCCGTATGCATCCTTAGTTGGTGCAGAGGCCGGGAAGTGAAAATCTCCCCATTTTTAAAGGCTGGACGTTGGGGGGGGGGGGGGGGGCGATCGGGGCGCGGCGGGGGCGATCGACGTCCTCACCCGTCGCTCTCGTACGTAGATCCCCGGAGACACGCGTGGATCGCCGTGCCAGCGACGCCACGGCCGGCCGGCCGGCAAGCGGTCGGTTTCTCCGGTGGGCGCGGCAGACAGGGACGGCGCTGATCCTGGGGTCGCCATGTCACGCGGTGCTGATCCTGGGGTCGCCATGGCGCGCGTTTTGCCTGCCCACACCGGCGTTCGTCGCTGCGGTGGTCGGTTTTGGGCGCTTGCGGGATCGGAGGAGGACGACGAAGATGGTGAGGCGGACGAACCGCAATTGCCGCCGTCGCCAACGCCATTTGACCACGTCAATGACTGGTTTAATGTCGGGTACTCTGAGGAGGAGGTGGCGTCGGCGATTGATGATATTGTACCAGTCCATGATCCGGCCAGGATAGGGCTAGAGGCGGGGGAGAAGAGAGAGATGGTGCGCCGGATAGTTCACCGGAGGACCTCATCGGCGGCGATCAAGCCATGGAAAGGACCGCTTCCTAAGGTAAATCGCCCTAATCTTACTGTTTTCGATCTTATCAAACCGGATTCATGGATTGTGGTTAAACGGAAGAAGGCTCCTCGCCGGACGTTGGCCGGATCACGACTGGCGGCGACAGAGATGGCAACGCCTAATTTTCGGGATCTTGGGATTGCTAATGTGCGTCGTTCCCGTTTGAATTGCCTGTTGGACCGAGAGAGGTTGCCTTCGTTTGCGGATGGGCCGCGTGATGGGACAGGGATTGACGGGTATGTGGCCCATTCGTTCCTGGGTCTGTCCGGGTCTACCCAAGGTGCTGTAAGGGAGCCGGTCGCGGAATTGATGTTGGTAGCTGGGCCGGTGGGCTCTGGGTATGAGGCCCAGAGCAGGCCAGTACCGATCGGTTTCGAGGACCAAGAGGATCATTGCGAGCGATCGTCTACCCCCGTACAACGCGTTAGGGTTTCTCGGACTCTGAGTCATAGCTATCGACCGGTTGGAGCGGCCAGGGCGAAACGGATCGCTCCTCTCTGCGCCATGGTGGGTCGTGGAGGCCCTCTGCCACCGGGGAATAGAACGGCGGCGAACCAGGAGGCTGGCCGCCTCGGGACCGCGCCGCAGCAGGGCGGCGATGGTGGCCATGGTGCCGGGACGGCTACCGGCGCTGGGCTGGTCCCCGCGGCCTCAAGCAATGGCCGTGGTGGCTTGCTGCCACCATCGGGGGGTGGTCACGGGGGCGCAGCCCCGACTCCCTCTGCTCGGGGGGCGGCTTCTGTTGGTGGGGCGTCGGGCCGGGGCGTGATGCCCGGACCTTGGCCGATGGAGCCTACTACGGCGGGCTTGCGGCCGCCGGCGCCGGTGCCGGTGGGGCAGCGGCCTACGACGGGAAGCAATGCGGGCAGGGGCGCTGTGCCGCGGCCTAACGTTTAGGGGACGTCGGTTGGCCAGCCGAGGCCAGCTCCACCTCCTAATATTGTCACTCTACCTCCGCAAAGTCGAGTTGATCCTTGTCAGAATCAGGCACGCCTACAGACTAAAGCTACGGATGCACCTCAGGGTCAGTGGGGTGATGATGGGGTTAACGCATATGGAGTTGGTAAGCACCGTGGCTCTTCGTCGACTGGTGGCGGTCGAGGTCATGCCTGGCAGAGCGATGGATCGGCGGAGTGCCCGTTCATGGGGCCCACTGGGGGTTTTGTTGAGGGGGCTGTTGGCCCGGGGTTCCGACCGCGGGGAGGTTTCCGCGGCCACCATGGTGGGCGTGGTGGTCGAGGGGGATGGTATCGTCCGCGACCGCCTACCCCGCCTGTGTCCGATCCGATGGCGGTTGATGGTGTTGCTGAGCAGCAAGTCTTGACAGGCCAGGCTTTGGAGGTGGTCTCGGCTCTGGCCAGTGCGGAGTTACCAGGGAATGGTTCAGGGGGTGTCTGGGTCTCTTGAGGAAACTTCTAGGGTTGAGGCTGACAGAGCTGCTAAGTATGCGCGCAAGAAGGAGCATATGATATGTTATCGTTGTGGTGGTAAGGGCCATTTTATTGCGGAGTGTGTTGCCGAGTTGTGTGGCACGTGTGGCAAACCAGCACACGATGCGGGGGACTGTCCGCTTCTGAGAGAGCAGGAACCGTCGCTGAAGATGTTTGGGGTCTACTGTGCCGAGCTTACGTTTTTTGAATCTCCTATGGAGACAGAGGTTCCTGAGGAGTCGCTCAGTCTGACTACA
This sequence comes from Triticum timopheevii, assembly GCA_963921465.1. Lineage (NCBI taxonomy): Eukaryota > Viridiplantae > Streptophyta > Magnoliopsida > Poales > Poaceae > Triticum > Triticum timopheevii. Next base: position 504,035,931 of record OY997272.1, read on the forward strand.
GGGTTAGTTAAGATTGCTAGAGGAGAGGTTTTGGAGTCGCAGATTATTCAGAGGCTTAAGGAGTTAGCCCCTGGGGAGTTCCAGTGGGAGCTTGCGACTGTGGAGGACACACTGTTTCGGGTTGAGTTTCCGACAGTTGAGGACCTTCAGAGGTTACTGAGTTTCAGGATGTGCAAGGTGCCAGGTACAGATGCTGTGCTTGAGTTTTAGGAGTGGAAGAGGGTGGAGCCTACGGGCAAACCTCTGACACAGGTTTGGTTGTGATTCTCTGGGGCTCCATCCAGGCCTCTGCAGGATGCCCGAGTCGTTGCCAGTTTGGGTACTTTGGTAGGCAGGCCGGAGCGGGTGGATATGGACTTCACTAGAGCCCACGGGATTGCTCGTGTTCTGGTTAGTGTGCTGAACATCGAGTTTGTGCCGGAGGTGGTTAAGTGGGCGTATCGAGGACACATATATGACCTTGTTATTGAGTTCGAGGATGTGAGTATCTTTGCCGAGATGGCCAACGGGTCTGATTCTGATTTGCATGAGGATGATGATGGGTCGGCACTTAAGGAGAATCTGGATGCTGTTGCTGGGAGTGAGAGGACCAGTACGCAGGGGGCTGCTGCTCAGACTTCTATTGGTGGGTCGGTCCCTGCGTCTACGGTGCCGACGACTACTCTCAGATTTGGTTCTTTTGAGCCGGCATCCGCACCCCCGAGACTGTGGAGTGATCGGGTGGAGTCGGCTGATGTGTTTGAGCACTCTCTTCCGCCACTAGAGTTCAAGGAGCTAGTGTCGCCTCTGGTGGGGGAGTCGCCGATCCTGGCTAGGTTGGAGGCGGAGGAGGTTGATCGTGCTGGAGAGGGTCTGAGGATGGGGGTGTTGGATTTCTCGTCTGCGGTTGCAACTATGCAGGCGCAGCCCAGGACGCCTACTGCTGGTGGGGGCACGGGGCAGGTGGCCTCGCTGCCCTCAACAGGGACGCTTGTGCTGGACTCGTCGTCCCAACGGGGTTCGGGGCAGGTGGCCATGGTGGCTTCGAGGGCCTCATCTCCTGTGGCGCCTCGAGGGCCCTGTGGGACGGCGGCGCCGGCGACTTCAGCTTGCCCTTTGGCCGGGGTTGTGGAGGAGCCCGGGCAGGTGGCCATGGCTTCTCCGTCCTCCGGATTGGTGTACCGTGGTGGAGCATCTTGGGAGGAGGTGATTGCATTCGGTGGCATCCCGGATCCGGTGTCTGAGGGGCGATGGTTGAGCAGTCGTCTCCTGGACCAGCCGGAGGTGGATGACATTCAGCAGCGGTGCGCTATGAGGGCGGCCAAGCTTCGTGATGTGAAGATCACTACGGGTATGTCTGTCAATAAGTCTAATTCTATCCTGCATTTTTCCAATGATGAGATTGTTAATAATGCAAATAACCTAGGAATTTCACTAGGTAGCAATGATAGTGAAGTTTCGAACTCGGTTAATGATTTATTGGATTTAGAGGCTGAGCGGGCGCTTGAGATGATTCGTAACTTAGCTGCAGTTAAACCCATGAATAACTCTGAGATTGATGCTTTGGGGGTTAGGGTTCTTGATAATTTGTGTGCGGATCTCGTTCCTGAGGAGGCAGATGAGCGAGTAGAGTTTGTTGAAGTGCGCGCCTCTGGGACTGGTTGTGAGGACCAGCTGGAGAGTTTTAATTTGCCTAAACGCAAATGGAAGCGCAAGATCTACCCGGCCTCTGCAGTGCGTAGGAGTGCGCGGATTAGAACAGCTAAAAAATTCCATGACGAGATATGAGAGGAATCTTTTGGAATAGCAGAGGTCTGAAAGACTTGGCTAAAAGAAGGTTTCTTTCTGAGGCTTCTATTAAGCATAAGTTGGACTTTATCGCTTTATCGGAAACTGGTAGAGCCAACTTCTCGCCTCAATTTCTCAATATGTTGTCGGGAGGTATTGAGTTTGATTGGCATTGCTTACCGCCTCGAGGTAGATCCAGGGGGATTTTACTCGGGGTTCGATGCGACTCGTTAGAAGTCCGAAGCGTGGTCATGGGGGATTTCGCAGTGAAGTTTAGGGTCAGGTCGAAGGACGATGGGTTTAACTGGGCTTTGGTGGCAGTTTATGGAGCTGCACAGCCCGAGTTAAAACCAGATTTTTTGGCTGACTTGGTTAGGATTTGTGGTTCAGAGCAACTGCCTGTCCTAGTAGGGGGCGATTTTAATATTATCAGAAGGCGTGATGAGAAGAATAATGATAATTTCGACGGTAGATGGTCGTTCATGTTTAACACCATCATTGAAAGTCTGGATTTGCGTGAGATTGAGCTTTCGGGTAGGAAGTTCACTTGGGCTAATGCGTTACCTAATCCGACGTTTGAGAAGTTGGATCGGGTTTTGGCTAGCGTCGATTGGGAGCAGAAATTCCCTTGTGTTACGGTGCAGGCACTTACACGGGGCATTTCGGATCATACGCCTTTATTCGTTGACTCTGGGAATGCCACCCATGTGGGAAATAAGAATACTTTCTCGTTTGAGCTTGCGTGGTTCGAGCGACAAGGGTTCCTTGACATTGTTGCCAAGGAATGGGCTAAGGATGCAGGAGGTAGAAATGCTCTTGAGCGCTGGCAGAATAAAATTAGGCACTTGAGAAGTTTCCTACGAGGATGGGCTAAACATCTTAGTGGAGTTTATAAGATTGAGAAGGAACAACTCCTTTTGCTTATTCAATCCCTCGATGTTAAAGCTGAAAACATGATCCTCCCAGCTGCGGAGCTTCAGGCGAAGCTCGACGCGGAAATGCGGCTCAAAGAGCTTCTTCGTGAGGAAGAATTAAAGTGGGCGCTTCGGGCCAAGGTTCGTCGGGTTATCCAGGGGGACGCGAACACACAATTCTTTCACTTGATTGCTAATGGCAAACATAGAAAGAAGAGAATCTTTCAGCTTGAGCAAGATGAGGAAACGATTCTGGGTCAGGAAAATCTAAAGTTGTATATCACTGAGTATTACAAGCAGTTGTTTGGGCCTCCAGAGGAGAACCGGGTGTCGCTGGATGAGTCTAGAATTGAGGATGTGCCTCAACTGATAGCTGTTGAGAATGATATCTTAACTGCTCCTTTCTCTGAGAAAGAGGTATTTGAGGCCATCTCTCAGATGAAGAATAATAAGGCTCCTGGCCCGGATGGTTTCCCGGCAGAGTTTTACAAGAGATGTTGGCACATTATTAAAGGAGATCTAATGCCTATGTTCAATGATCTCTTCGCTGGTCAGCTTCACCTTTTCAAGCTGAATTTTGGGACGATAACTCTTCTTCCCAAGAAGTCAGAGGCAGTGCGGATTGAGCAATTTAGGCCAATCTGTCTGCTTAATGTGAGTTTCAAAATTTTTACCAAGGTCGGGACGAATAGGCTCACACAGATTGCGCATACTGTGGTGCAGCCTACTCAATCTGCTTTCATGCCGGACAGGAACATTCTTGAAGGGGTGGTGGTTCTGCATGAAACGCTCCATGAGATTCACACGAAAAAACTGGATGGAGTGGTTTTTAAGGTGGATTTCGAGAAAGCGTAGATAAAGTCAAGTGGCCCTTTTTGCAACAAGCCTTACACATGAAGGGGTTTGACGAAGCTTGGAGGCGCCAAGTTGAATCCTTCACGCAAAAAGGGAGTGTTGGAATTAAGGTGAATGACGATATCAGGCATTATTTCCAGACACACAAGGGCCTGAGGCAAGGTGATCCAATGTCTCCTATCCTTTTCAACATCGTTGTTGATATGTTGGCAATCTTGATCGGAAGGGCAAAGGAGGCAGGACAAGTAGGTGGCTTGGTGCCTCATCTTGTCGATGGTGGTGTGTCCATTCTGCAGTACGCCGATGATACTATAATTTTTATGGAGCACGACTTGGTAAAAGCGAGAAATATGAAGCTGGTTTTGTGCCTTTTTGAGCAATTGTCCGGATTGAAGATAAATTTTAATAAAAGCGAGTTGTTCTGTTTTGGTAGAGCCAAAGATGAACAAGATGCTTACAAGCAACTGTTTGGTTGTGATCTGGGAACTCTTCCGTTTACTTACCTTGGTATTCCCATCCACCATCATAAGTTAACTAATAGCGATTGGAAGTGCATCGAAGATCGTTTTGAGAAGAAACTGAGCTGCTGGAAGGGCAAACTTATGTCGTATGGAGGCCGATTGATACTTATTAATTCGGTGCTCACGAGTTTGCCTATGTTTCTCTTATCCTTTTTTGAGGTTCCAGTTGGAGTTAGGAAAAGGCTGGACTTCTATCGGTCTCGTTTCTTCTGGCAGAGCGATGAAACTAAGAGAAAGTACCGCCTAGCCAAATGGGATGTCATCTGCCGACCAAAAGACCAAGGGGGTCTTGGGGTTGAGAATCTTGAAGTTAAGAACAGATGCCTTCTAAGTAAGTGGCTATATAAGTTATCGGCCGAGACTGAGGCAACTTGGGCGCAGATTCTTCGTAACAAGTATCTGTACTCTAAAACATTGTCGCAGGTGACGGTTCGACCCACAGATTCGCCCTTCTGGAAGGGGTTAATGAGGGTCAAAGCTACTTTCTTTAACAGAACAAAGTTTGTTGTTGGGGATGGCAATAACACTCGTTTCTGGTAAGATACCTGGCTAGGTGATGCACCACTGGCACTCCAATACCCGGCGCTTTATCGAATTGCGCAGCGACGTGATGCTCTGGTTGCAACGAGTCTGCAATCGGCTCCTCTTAACATCCGATTTAGGCGGGTGCTTGTGGGTGACCGATGGGAGGATTGGATTCATCTGGTGAGTAGACTGATGGAGGTTCAGCTTACTCATCAGCCTGATCAGTTGTGCTGGAAGCTTACTAAATCTGGTGCGTTCACAGTCAAGTCGATGTACATTGATGTCATCAACTCTAGTGTAATTCCTAGTTCCAAACACGTTTGGAAAGTTAAGGTTCCTCTGAAAATCAAAGTGTTTATGTGGTTTTTGCATAAATAAGTCGTTTTAACAAAGGATAACTTGATTAAGCGCAACTGGACAGGATCTACTAGGTGTAGTTTCTGTGATCAGGATGAAACCATTAAGCATCTTTTCTTTGAGTGCCCGATGGCAAGGGTGTTATGGCGCTCGATTCAGATTGCCTTTAACATTACTCCTCCGAATTCGGTCAGGTCATTGTTTGGAACGTGGCTGGTTGGTATAGAGGCCGAAACAGCCAGACAAATTCGCGTAGGAGCATGTGCGTTGTTATGGGCAATTTGGAACTGCAGAAATGACTTGGCTTTTAACAGAACAACAACTATTCACTTTTTGCAGGTTCTATTCTGGGCTACGGCGCTAATCCGTACGTGGTCATTACTCACTCCGACGGAGGCCAGGGCGCGTTTGGTTACTGGATCTGTCTGGTGGGAGATGGTAGCGCGGGATATCTTCAACCGGTTTGGATGGCGGTCATGTAATAAGATAGGCGCCTAGTTTACCTATCTCTCTATATTTTGCCAGCCGGTTGTGGCTTTTGGGCCTTATTTTCTTTTGCTAGCTCTGTGTGAGCCAGTTTCCTTTGTTGCAGCACTTTATACGACATTGTTGAACGACTTATTTATCTATTTATAAATGTGTCCGTATGCATCTTTCTGATGCAGAGGCCGGGGAATCCCCCTTTTCGAAAAAAAAGCTGGTCCTCTGCACATATGATATGATAGTTATATGCACTATACATGCACTTTCGTCTTTAATTGCATGTATATATATGCCACGAAGTTGGTACTCTATTTAATCCATATTACTTGTCGCTCGAACGGATGTACTCCCTTTACTAAATCAGCGACAATTAATTTAGATCAGAGGAAGTATCTAGCAATTAATATGGATCGGAGGAAATACATAATTTGCCATAATCATCAGTACTGCACATCTGAATCCTTGAGAACGCACATATATAGATGGCTTGCAAAGAAATCTGATAATATTAGTGATCAGATGACAAAAGGAGATAAACATGTTTATTACTTATTAGAAATCAACTCAATATCTAGTTGGCATTTGTTGGTGCAGAGGCTGGGTATAATTCATATCTTCGTGATATTGATATATTTCCTTTGTCAAAAAAAAAAAGACAGAAAGAAGAGGCCCCAAGGCTCAAGAGGAGGACAGGACGAGCTCCAAGCCAAGCCAGATTTTGAAAATAGAAGGTTGGTGCGTGTGTCTCTAACTATATACTATCAACCAAGTAATCTCTGAGCGCTAGCTTTTGGATGCATGGTCACTATGGTTAAACCTCAAAGTGTGCATGGTCCGAGGCATTTGGCCTGTTGTGACCATGACGGAGCACTGGCTTCAGGAGTGTTGAGGCGGGCAAAGATCGTCATCGACAAAAACGCTGGACCATGGAAATTTTAAAACTTGGAGGTTCTTGGTTGTTGGCTGCAACAACTCCCACACATATGTCAAACAGGGTGTCATCACTTGATTGCATACTGCTGTATGGACCTGTCCCTTTTCCATTTCTCCTTTCTGGACTATTGGGCATGCCTTTTCTACTGCCATGAAACAAGTGTACATTCCAAGCCTTGTGCATGCAGGGCCACAGATGCATTGTTCAATCACCTAATGTGGGTTGATGATATACGGCTGAATAGACATGTGTAGTACTGAAATGCTATATATGGCATGTATTTTTTTTAATAAAATGCATTTTTATTAACTCAAAATGTAGCATCAAGCTGATAAAAGACATGATGAGCAACACCCGACGTCTGCATAGCTAAGATGCACACAAGAGCTTTAAACAAACCATCTTTCCTAACCTGGTCTCAACTCCCACTTAACTGCTCCTTATCAGGTTCCTAATTAAAGATTTAATCACATACATGAACTGCAGCTAGCCTTTTGAACCGTCGGCACGTAGCCTTTTTCCTTGTTATTTTTTTAAGCACTGCATGGATGAATCAAATCATTTATTAGCTAGCTAGTACTAGCAGTCCATCGATCCAGCGTCAGCGAAGATCACACAGCAGATCATGGGGTTAAAATATGCGGCCTATGAGATAACAGGTTGGTGAGAATTTGAGGCTGGCCTTTTGCGCCTTGGACCATGCGTGAGTCATGCAAGATCCAAGAACCTTTAGCCTACACGAACACGAGCTAATTTAACAACGGGTATGAACGTACGTAGTCTATGCATGGCTGCACTTCTTTTCATGGGCACGTCGATGCATGGCTGCTGTCATTTGGATTATCCTGATTACGCTGATGCGTTGATGGAACTTTGTCCTGGAAATGTAAGTGGTATAGGTGCGTGCATGCACGCTTTGCTGCACAATTTTTTTTTCATGACGACTTTCAAGTTCTTCATACTTAACAAAATCGTTTTTTGCACCTCCGATCTAGCAAAAATCGTTTTTTGAAGTTCTGAAATTTAGGAAAGAGGCGATCATGCATGATCATGGAGAACGGATAGAAAAATATCGGTTGCAGAATTCAGAAATCAAGTACTTCAACACAAGTTACTGAACTTGTTGCGCAAAAATAATTTTGTGAGCCGGCTGTAGTTGAGTCCCGATGGGTTTATCCCGTGTGAGCGGGATCCCGTATTCCGTACACTACTGGTACTGTGGTACATGCAACCAAATACTCTCCTGGAGAAAATTTACATGACAATATTGTTAACACAACCACATATATTGTCCATGAGACGGTGGAAAATGAAGCTAGGATGACGATGTGGGAGGCCTGAGAAATCATGTGCCAGGACCAAGCAGCCCTGCGTTGACAAGTCAGTGGACCTACGAAAAAAATACACCACAAACTAGCCCTAGCCTACGTCTCTACAGTATCTATCTTATATATCTAAGAGAGTCACTCTCAATAATTTATTTATCTCAGCATGCAAACATGCCATCTTATCATACAATTACATATGGGATAAGGCTCACCTCAATATGCAATTATGATGAAAAAAGACCCAACACAACATTAAAAAATACATGAAAAATGTTTTCTATTTAATTATTCTATTTATATTCAATAAATACTGTTACATCTTTATCTTTACCTAATAATAAAGAGATTTGGGTTTCTGTCGTACGTCGTCGAGCGTGATTTTGCATAAAAGTCCCTCGGTTTACATAAAATTAACCCGCAGTCCCTGTTTAAGTGAGTCTGGGAAAAAACGATTCATTTTTAGAAGCAAGACCCTACGTTTGTAAGAATTTAACCTTTGATGCTTTTTAAAGTGGCTAATTGCAAATAATCAAGCGACGACGCGGCCCACCGCGGTTGCGGCAGCGGTGTAGGCGAGCGAGGCAGAGGAGCGGTCAACACCGGCGTCGAGGGCAAGGTAGGCCGGGCGCAGTGTCCTCCGGCGTGTGGTGGCGCATTGGACGGCGCAGGAGGCTGGGCGCGTCGATTCGGGTGAGGGAAGTGGGGTCCAGATCTGGTCGAGGACGGGGCAACCGGCGGCGGCGGCGTGGCTGACGCTGGACGGAGAGAGAGGCAGAGCAAGGCACGCCGAATCGCTGGATGGCGCACCTCCCCTAGCCTCCTTCCTCTCCCGGTCGTTGGGGAAGCAGGACGGCCACCTCTGCTGGACGCCCTTCCCTGGTCGACGACGAGCGTTGCGGGCTGACACGGTGGCGCCCTTCCGTTGTGGAGTACCGTACTAGGACGACGGCGGTTAAGGTCAACGCCCTGCTCGACGCCCCCATCTGCTGCTCGATGCGCCCATCCCCTTGCTGGTTGAGCTCAACGCCACCTTGCTCTGCCTCCGGCAGTCATCTCATCCAATCCGGCTGGTCCGCTCCCCACCTCGGCGGCTCCTTCAGTCCGGCAGCACACCATGCTCAAGCCTCCACCACCCCAACTCCTCAAGGTATAAGATTTGCTTTTTGTTTATACAGAGGATGCAAGATTCTACTGCTGCCGTGTAATAAGTAGCACTTGCAGTTACAGTAGACAAGGAGCTCCGCTCTACCTCTCATCTCTCTCCCTGTCCTGGTGGTCACGGGCTGATGTTGCTGCTCCTCTCCTTCAGGATCTATCTCTTTCTCTTTATCTCTCACCCTCTCATGGATTGACAACTGCATTCTTCCCAAATTAATGTGTGCCTCTGTTCTTGATATTACGCCCACACCATGTTTGATGTTATGCTTATGAGGAGTTGAACTTCATTTTTTTTCAGGCTTTTCTTTGGTGTATCAGGCATTCAGGTTGGTGTAATTTGTTTTCAAAAGTGAACATGTTGTACAGTCCAATGTATCTACAAAAATTAAGTTATGGTGAGTTGTTCATCATGTTGCTTGCATATTTTTTGTCTAACAAGCTGGATACTTCAGTTTTGAATATAAACATTGAGTAGGTGCTCAAATATTTTGCTAATGATAGTTTCCAACTTGCTTTTTAGCAGAACTACAGAACTATTAGCAGCTTTTAATTATGTGTACTTAAAATGGATTTGGTGTCCAGAACATGTGGAGTTGAGATCAGGTTGAATTATGTGCTGATGTTCTTCGATAGTATAATTGTTCTTCTCCTTTAACATGATGCACCATTGACTTATTTTTTTAGATGCTCAAATACACAGAGTAATGACATCCTGTATGCGCTTGGACACCCAGCAGATTGAAAATATAGAAGCAAAGATATCCAATACGAGGCCACGATGCCCGACAGAGATGCAGCCAATACGTGCCCAATCTTTATTTCTTGATGTTGGAACAACAAATAAGAGCATGTTCATGTTTACTTATTATGTTTTTTTTCGAGAAATTTTGGGGATTTACAAGCTGAAATTATTGACTGTCTGAAAAAATGTTTTAACCAAAACTGTTTGAACAATGTGCCCTGGTTCTGCATTCATGGAACTGTAAAAATATTGAACAAGTTCAGTCGGAGTTTTGTTCCTGTTAATATTCCATTCTTAGTGTCAGTTTCTTTCCACTTGCTCATTTAATGTTGAACCATACATGTACTTATTATTAAAGTTTTGTTGTCTTCCTAAACTAATTAGATTTTTTAAGCACTACTGAACTAATTGGATGCCATCTTAAATTACCTTCCCTTTGACATTATTGTACAGATTCCTGAAACACTGTCCCGAATTCCACTGCTACAGAATTGAAATTCGATTAGCACATGGTAAACCAGCTTTGATTCAGCAGGGTTATCAGCTTAGATTCGACTATTTTTAGTTCCTACAAGAGCAAATGATACGCTTATGTCAGTAGTTTTTAGATATATTCACTGGCTTCAGATTCTGCTGATGGATTTTTATGCTCTGCTCTGCTTCTAGAGCTTGTGAATGATGTTCATTGTTGTTTGAAAGATGCACTTTTTTATGCCTATATGTAAACGATGCAACTACTGGCTGAGAGATACACTTATTGGTGCTGTTCTGAAATGATGTTCATTACTGTTCTACAGATGCAGTAGACTGATGTTTATTGTTGTTTTGTTATTGTACAGAACGAGGACGGATCCAAGGTTGAGTACTGGGTGTGGAACCCTTTCAGATCCAAGTTGGCTGCTGTTGTACTCTGTGGTGTGGACAACATCCGGATTGTATGTCTTTTTTGATGATTCCTTCCGGCGCCCTGTCATACTCATTGCTCTTCAGTTAACGAAATGAATGCACAGCAGCAACACAGGCAGTAGCAGAATGGGGTATAATGAATGTTTTGTTTGAGTCTGACTGTCAAACGCTGGTTCGTGTTTCTAGATTTTCTAGCTAAGGGCTGGTTTTGTTTAGCTGGAACACAAATCACGATCAGATGTACCTATTATGACGATTTCGGATCCGTGCTAACTATTTCTAATTTTGAAATTATTCCTCAGAACACATGATTACATTACATTACACACTGAAAAATGGTGCAAAGTGGAAGTTGGTACTAAAGCGGATAGCTCTTTTTGATCTGCACAGAAATTTCAGTAATAATATGTGCCACTCATTTTGTTACCAAAAGCTGGGATGATTTTTACACTTTGTTTCCTGGTCCCCTTTCCATTTTGACAAATTTATTATCCCGAAGTTTATGCATAATGATGAAATATTCTGTGGTAGTATGTCGAATGCAGTTTAGTATATTCCCGTTGGTTCTGTAGTGATTTTTAGCTCCGACCATTTTCTCTCTAATTTTATTTTAAGGTCTACTCTTTTAAAAGTTTTTATTATGTTTTTCTTGAAAATAAAAGATTGATACAAAAATGGCACCTACTATCATTACAGGTCCGAGGAATTACAGCTTGGGGACTTGGGAGGCGATCGTAAAAGCGGTGTGCTACAGTGTAATGCACTAGCAATATGTGAAGATTTTTTTTACGGAGGGGGTTAATAAACAATCAGAAAATTCTTTTGCCCCCTCAGAAAACTATGTTCCGTGTTTGGCCCCTCTGGGCATTGATGTGAAGCTCTACAGTCGTGTAATATGACCAAACTCATCACCTCGGGGTTGATCACATTCGTCGTGAATAGGTGGATAACATGACCATCATCGACAATGGTGGCAAGCAAGAGAAGTGGAATCATAGACTAGGACGAGCGAGGATTTGTTTAACCCGTTGCAATGCACGGGCCCTTTTGCTAGTCTATACACAATCAAATATAACAAGTCATATATATTTTAAGTTTTGGTTCTCATGTTGTCAACCCAAATTTTCATCAATCAATTCCCGCAACAAAGAGCGGGGCATTCTCTAGTTATTAACAAGCATCGATCCGTCGCGAACCAAATCCACTAAACGTACAAGCGACATGATAAGCATCGGAACAAATACAAATATTATCAAATCAATCAACAAAGAAGAACACACAGACCTTTATCAATCACAAAAGGGGAAAAGGACAGTAGGAACGAGTTTCGGGCGAAAATAAATTATTGTTCACGGGAAACCGAACAGAGCCGAACACGTATGTAATGGAAGCAGCCAGTGGCGAAGGTACATAAAAAAAACTAGGGCGGGCCAATCTAAGCTTTTGCCATTCTTTTGGATGGAACGGGCCATGGCAGAGTTTTGCCCTTACATAGCTCCGCCAGTGGAAGCAACCGGTCCTAGGCTATGGCAAAAGGTGAGGTGGCGTAGGGCCATCTCAAATAAGGGCCAATATATCTACATACCTACAAAAATTACAAAAAGTGTGAATTGTAGAACACAAAATCAGCGAGTGTGCAGGGTGCCCTTGCCCCCCCTCCCGCGACACTTCACAATGTTGTATTTATTCAATAGTTGTTGATGCTTGAGTACATGTAACTTGTACTCATCATTTATATCATATAATCATATATACAAGCTGTATTAGATTTTATTTGCTAATAAGATGTCATTTTTGGATGTTTATGGGACGCGGCATTTTGGTTCCCGGGCCCAGATGAGCAGGGAGTGAACAGTAAAATCACCAAAAATACTAGAAAAATTCTGATTTTTTTTTGTGGTGAAAGATTGTTGAGTGCATGATGTTTGTACCAAATGTCAGATCATTTGGACATCTGAGTGGCTCTCAGCAAAAAGACAAATGTGGGGGTTGTGGAAATGTTCCGGTGTTTTTATTGTTTGGACTTGATTTTCTTTTGCCAAGAGCCGATATCTGAATGCTTTGAAATTTGACACGAGCATCACACACTCAAGCATCTTTCACCATAAAAAAAACCATAATTTTCTGATTTTTTACTATTCACAGGGTGCATCTAGGCTCGGGTTCCGGATTGAATTATCATGTATTTTGCCTTTATTTTGGTTTTCATGAGGCAGTATATATAATATATACCGGCGAAAGTATTCATGTTGCTCTATTTTATTTGGTAGGTCCATTGTACTCTATTCACACTAGGGCCTCTGTAATGCTAGGGCCCACCTTGAATGGAAGCTGATGGAGATTGAGGAAATACACTTTAGTTCCCGGTTGTATATGCACCCTATATGAGAATTTTTTAAATATTTAAATAAAATGTCAAAATAGGTAAGAACTATTTTGACAAAAAACTTGACTTACTTATGCACTAGTATATAAATTTTCAAGAAAAAAAACCAAAGTTGACTTCACAGCAAAAAAAAAAACAAAATTTATTTGCTATTATAGGCCACTATTCACACTATTTTGGCCAAAAATTGTCTTTTTTGAAAAGAAGTCAAAGGTAGATTTTTTGTGGATTTTTTCTCATGAATACAATAAAAGGTCAAGTTTATTTCAAAAATATTTTCAGGAATTTTTGACTTTTTGTTGAATTACTATTTTTTTCCATATAGGGTGTAGATTGTGGTAAACAAACAAAGGGGTTGTTGTTCTACTCGTGTCGACCTTGACGCCAGCGGTGGCGCTCCTGCTTCGTCTTCCTTCCCGAGGGTGCGTTCGAACTCCTCCCTCCCCACCTCCTCTTCCTCCCCCAATCACGCGGGTGAAAAACATGGCCGTCGGGCGTCAGCGATGATATGGCGTCATGAACCTTCCTGAAGGCGGCGTCTCAGGGTGGGTGGGGGATGTGGGCTTGTTCTGCATTGTCGGGCGTCGGTGGGGGATGTGTGTAGGTGGCCGATGGTGTTTGTGGTGGAGGCGTCATTCCGCAATCTTCTTGGTTCCTTGCTTGGTCGCTCCGCGGGCTGCTGATAGGCGGTACGGTGCCTTGCGCAAGGGTGAAGGGCATAGTGGTCTCCTTCCGGCAACGGGTGTGTTGAGATTGTGGTCTCTCCCCCGATCGTGGCAAGGTTAACTTAGCGGCATGGCCTGTCTAGTGCGGCCTCATCAGCTTCTTCAGATGTCGATCCTGTCTGCGAGGAGCTTTCCTTTGGCTTGATCAAGATGCTTCCTTTGCTGGTCGGTGCGATCGTTCCCCTACGCTCTATGTAGTAGTTGTGCGTGATTGTTCCTCGCATGTACTCCCTCTATCCCATAATATAAGAACGTTTTTTTGAAGCTAACATAGCTTGAAAAACGTTCTTATATTGTGGGACGGAGGGAGTAATTCTTTAGCTTGCTCTCAAGCTTGTATCTTTTCTTTCACAACACTATTGTATCCTAGCCCGTTCATGGCTTCATTAATATTGGGCTAATGGCCTTTTTCTTTAGAAAAAAAACTGTGCTAGCTGCATGTCACAACCTGAAAGCAGCATGGAGACGTTGATCAACTTGCACTATTGTATGCGTCGTTTATGAGCCACGCGGACGGAGGAGGGTGGGCCGGTGACGACGACCGAGCCGCCGACGACGAGGAGGTCCAGCCGCTCTCCATTCACGTACGTTGCGTGCATGGTGAAGGAAAGATTCGCGGCCGGCCGGCAGCGGCCCCACGACGGCGGCCAGCACGTACCGTCCGTCGACAACTCGACATGCGTGGAAAACATTGGAAAATATACGTGGCGCTGGATGGGAGCTTGTTAATTAGGTCGCCAGTGATGATCGGCCCAGCTTTGCTAAGAGCAAGTGGTCTGGTCTGATAGATCGAGTATGCATGTACATGTACGTAGGACACTAGGAGCAGTAGGGCGCTTGGTTTGTTGCCCAGTCGCTGGGTCTGGGAGCAGGTAACTGGAATGACGATCGAACCTATCGATCTGGGGCCTCCTCACCACCTCTGTGTGTTAGTGTGTGTTGGTTCGGTTGCAGCTCAGCGACCTGGTAATTTGTCAATGACACGTACTCCCTCCGTTCCGAATTACTTGTCTTAGATTTGTCTAGATACGGATGTATCTAACACTAAAATGAGTCTAGATACATCTGTATCTAGAAAAATCCAAGGCAAATAATTCGGAACGGCGGGAGTACGTTTCACCAAGTGGCCGGACATATGCTACTCCCGCCTACTTGCCACCGCTGAAATTCACTCGTCGAGGGGTTGTTTCTCCTGGGAATCCTGCGTATCTCCACTGAAACTCACGCACTAATTGTCTAATTCCAGATAGAACCGTGGGCATCTCATTATCTCAACCCAAAAAAAAAAGAAGAAAAAAGAACCGTGGCCATTTTCACTGGTGATCTTCTCGGAGTAAAAGCTCAGCCTGCGTGTTTCTCATCCGAGGTATCCTGAGGTCCCAGTTGCACTAAGAAATGCAACAGACTAGAACAGCACACGCATCATGGATAAGCAGGCATTACCTGCCAAACCAACGAATTCAAATATATGCTTAGTTTTTGGGACTGCAAGAACAAGACTACGGGGCTAGATCTCTGCATACGTTCTACTCTATAAACAAAAGAGCCCTGCATACGCTATTCTAGCTAGCTGTTAACACTGTCATCTGGTATACTTGTTCAAAAATATTTCTCCTTAAGTTAACTATTTATTAGTTAGGACGGTCTCGATCCAGCTCCGTGCGCAGGTTTGTCATCTGCTGGTCCCATTACATACTTGAGAAGAGGATATACGGCAACAGCCACTATCATATCCCAGGAATCTAGTCATCTACATGTTGACATGCATAAAAAATGTGTATTTCTCTGCAACCTGTGATACTCTATAACACATTGTAGGTGTCATGTGCCAAGTACAATGTTGCCAATACAATATCAACAGATCTTGAGGCTGCTACAACTACATTCCAAAACTCGAATTTGAAGTTGTTGAAATTGTACCACCTATATGTCTTTGGAATTGATACAATACACTTCCAGGAACCCCCTTCTGAAACCTTTTGCTCATTTTATATGGAATAACAGGCCTGCCAGCAAGCAATCACATATACGGTAGGACATGTCACATGATGAGCTATTGGCTACTTATAAATCTTAAGGGTGTGTCTAGAACTCAGTCGACTAAGACTTAACGAAGTCTCAATCGAGTGACGTCAGCGTGTTTTTTTTTTTGCTACAAGCGGCACGGCTAGATGCTACAAACGGCGACGAAAAATGTTGCGATGGTATTGCAAGCAACAACAACAAATGCTACAACCGTTCTAACTAAAATGCTACAACCGACAATGAAGAATGCTGCAACTGGTGAGATGACGTGCTACAACAGAGGAGGGATGACATGCTTCAACCAGCAAAACAAATGTTGCAACCGGTATGAAAAAATGTTGCATACGGTCAAAACAATGTTGCATGGTCGACTGAGACTTCGTTAAATCTCAGTCGACTGATTTTTAGCAGGCCCGAAATCTTAAATGTTACTCCCTTCGTCCCATAATACAAGAACGTTTTTATATTATGGGACGGAGGGAGTAACACCCAACGAAGCATTGTTTTTCACTTTTTCTGGCGCAGAACAGCAACGAAAATAGCACAATTAAGGCAAGGCTTCAGGAGCACACCTTGTTGGAAAAAGGCCGAAGGAAAAAAGAGTAGTATACCAATGTAACTGCTGATTGCCCAAGTAGCAGCAGCTAGCGGCTTAAGTCAACAGCATGGATCTTAGTGTGGAGGACACCAATACCCTTGCCCCCGGGGGCTTTACCCAAATTATCTAAGGGCAGATTAGTCCTTCGGTCTCCTTCCCACGCGAATAAACTAATCCTGAGTCCTGACCCGTGTTTAGGACACGGGATTTCATGGCCTTTATATAGAGGAAGCCGTGTTCCGGTGACCAGACATCCTTGACACAGGAAACCCCAAGGACACCAAGCTAGGGAGGAGAGGCAGATAGCTTTGTCTCCCTCCTTCCCACCTGCACCATCCTAACCCAATCCTATCTCAATGGGGAGGTCTCCTTGCTGCGACGAGAATGGCCTCAAGAAGGGGCCTTGGACAGCCGAAGAGGACCAGAAGCTCACGGACTACATCGAGAAGCATGGCCATGGGAGCTGGAGAGCACTGCCCAAGCTTGCAGGTACGCAACGCACACCTCCGTTTTATGTCTTATAGCGCGGCTAGCTTTGGTCCGAAATGCAGCTCACACATCTGGTTCTTCTGTGCCATCTCACAGGACTCAACAGGTGTGGCAAGAGCTGCAGACTGAGATGGACCAACTACCTGAGGCCTGATATCAAGAGAGGAAAGTTCACACCTGAGGAAGAGCAGACCATCCTCCAGCTCCACTCCGTCCTTGGCAACAAGTACGGCACACCTATCAAATCTCTCGCTCATATATAATCTTCAAAAACATATATATATGTGGTGCTCTTGCTAACACACACAGCTGTTGTGCTGATCAAACCAGGTGGTCAGCCATCGCGAAGCACCTCCCCGGACGGACCGACAACGAGATCAAGAACTTCTGGAACACCCACTTGAAGAAGAAGCTGATCCAGATGGGCTTCGACCCGATGACGCACCGGCCGAGGACCGACTTCTTCGCCGCGCTGCCACAGCTCATCGCGCTAGCCAACCTCCGCCAGCTTGTGGAGCAGCGCCCGTGGGACGACCAAAGCGCCAGCCAGCTGCAGGCCGATGCAGTCCAGGCAGCAAAGCTCGAGTACTTACAGTGCCTACTTCAGTCCGCAGCAGCCATTGCGACCAGTCCCAGCTCCAGCAGCATCAACACCATCCCTACTGACCTGGAGCAAATCGGCCTCCTGAGCCCTTCGCAGATGTCATCCTTGTCTTCGTTGTCGTCTCCAAGGATCATGGAGGGTGTCAATGGCCAGGACTTGGTTTCCGGGCAAGTGCCTGACGTCCAGATACCTAGTAGCTCTTTCTTCGAACACGAACAGGCTATCATCAATTGTACCAACCAGAACTCAGATTACAGTGCAAACAGCGGTGAGGGGGAGAAACTGCTGCTCCTGTCAGAGGACTCCCTTCCGCCACTTGCCGACTTCCCTATATCCAACCTCGTCGATGCTTGCAGCACCTCAAGCTGTGAGGCTGTGGGCAACAGCACCCAGCTCCCTATTTGGTCCGACTCATTTTATGATGAGTTCATGAGCGAGTTTGCATGAATTATGACTGCACAAGATAACCCAAAGACACAGCGTCTTATTTCTCATAACTCCTTGTCTCACTCACAATAAAAAAATCTGTGCAAAGTGATACGTCGGGTTGCCGGATCTTCAATAATTAGTGTGATAATTAGCCTAGCAAACAAAGACCGATCAACACATATGTGGACTAACTAATCAGAGGGTACCCTTGACGGAAACCGCAGCGGACACTTTTGATGGACTTGAAACGCGTCACTTGGTTCATCAAGTGTCGCGCGCAGCTTTATTTTATTTTCCTTCACGCATTTTTGGGTATTTTTGGGGTCTTCCGGATATTTAGATTATGTTTTCTTGAAGATTATCCTCGTGTGAAACACAGTTGTTGAAAATAGAAAGACACAGCTTTGCATGCTTCCGCAGGAAGCAAGTTGTACTTCTTGTAGAAGCACATGTGGCTTCCCGAAAAGTGCAAAGCACAAGTGTGCATATGTGTGGTTCCCGGAAGAGTGAAAAACATATATGTGCTTCTCGAAAAAAGGGAAAAATCACAATTGTGCTTCACAATTCCCGATTTGTTTTTTCAGTTTTTTGGATTTTGTGTCTTCATTTTTTCGTGTCCACATTTTGTTTTTGTTCTTTTTTTTTTCATTTTCCCTCTCTTTACGGTTCTTTTAGGGGAAAATTTTCGTCCAAACCTATTAGTTTGGGATCTAATTTCAAATATCTCGACCTAAGAAACCCAATGGTGAAAACGGTTCATGATTTAGACATACGGTTCAAGAGATAAAACGTTTTGTAGAAAACCAAAACTCCCTGGTTGTGACAAGTGTCGCACATGCAGTGTGCCGCTTATCACCATCAGAGAAGACGGGAGTGACCTTTACAAGGTGTACACCTTAGGGCATCTCCAATGAGGACCCTCAAAACGCTCGCAAACATCCAGACCGAGCTGTTTGGACACTACAAGCCATCGAATGGTACCCCAATGGTCCGCGGACACGTCCACTTGTCTGAAATCCAGCAAACTGGATGCAAACCAGGGGAGCTTTACGGGCGTCCGGACCGCCGCCACATACACGTCTGACACCTCGGTCCCACCCAAAAATATCTACAGCGCCCATGCCCTCTTCACGCGACCGCATGCTGCTCCCTGCTCCACATTCATGCCAGTTCCGAGCGAACGCGACCGGTTACCGGTGTTGACATTGAAGCGGCGCGTCGGCCTAGAGCGTCTGTTTTAAAGGCTATAGAAATCTCATGTGTGTGTATGCACGCGTCTTCTTTATCTGCAAAGTGACTTGTTAAAAAGGTATTGCATTCTTCTATATCAAGATGCAGAAATGGAACCTTGAGAGTAGCCTTCGACCCTACTTAGTTCAAATAAATGAAACAAATTTTAGAATTTACATCATTTTTGATAATTTAGTCCATTTGGTTGATTTAAGGGTCAATTATCATTTTGCCCTCAGTGGTGTCCATGTGCTCGTTTTGCCCTCAGTTGCGAATCGTGCTCAGTTTTGCCCCTAGTCCATGCGCAACTACTATGACAGAGGCCAAACGGTCAGATTTTAGTCCATTCCGCCCGCCGGCGTTAGTGGACGTGGGTTCAGAACTTACACGTGGGACCGCGTGGACGTGGGTTTGGAGCTAACATGTGGGACCGTGCAACAAAATCCCCACATCAATCCTAGGGTTCTAACCTGACAACTCAACGCCCACTCTGTCCCGTCCATCGGCCGGCCATCCTACGCCGCCGCCGCCACCACCTGCGCCACCACCAGCTACGCTGCCACGGCCGTCCTGCTCCACCGCTACATGCTCCGCCCACCACCTTCCTGCAATGCCACGGGTGGCGCGCCCGCTACCTGCTCAACCCGCGGCGCGGACTCCTTCCGTGTGTCCGGCCGAAGCGCTGATAGGTGGGGGGTTGGTGGAGCTGTTTGAAGTACGAGGGTGAATCCCAGAGCGAAATGGCGAGCAGCGGTGACCCTAGAGTATTTGGCGAGGCAGGCATCAGGCCGGAGATCCGCTGCGTCAACGACTGGGTTTCCCGAGGGGTAAGTCACGCCTCTTGTTTAGATTGAGCTTAATTGTGCATTTGAACAGTCGGTTCGAGTTGGTTTGCCCGATTAGTGTGCTAATTGCGTCTCAATTTTTCGTCGGTTAGGATGGAGTTGCGGTTTGCTTTCTTGATGCACATTAGAAGGGACCGGTACATGTTGAATGCAAAGAGTAAGAAGAAATTCCAAGGAGGTTTCGATTATCTGTTGCTAATGGCTTGTAATTGGAGTTTCAGACAATTTGGGGAGGTAATTTGTACTCCCTCCGTCCGAAAATACTTGTCATCAAAATGGACAAAAAGGGATGGATTTAGAACTAAGATACATCTAGATTCATCCTCTTTTATTCATTTTGATGACAAGTATTTCCGGACGGAGGGAGTAGCCAATATCCTTGAGGTTTGCTTGATGAAGTGGAATACAAATACTATGATGGGGAAAAGAAATGGGTGACAGTTAGTAATGATGAAGAGCTGGCTACCATGTTTGCTAGGCATAAGGAGAAAGAGAATTTTCATGTGAGGCTGCAAATTGATGTGCTTTCACTAGTAGAAAAAGGGCCTTATGTTCAACTCTTTAGTGCCGGTTTGTAATAGAACCGACACTAATGTGACCATTAGTGTCGGTTCCAACGGCTAGGCGGGCGGCTCTCATTAGTACCGGTTTGTGCCACGAACCGGTACTAAAGAGGTGGTGGCAGGCTTGTGTCAGGTTGTGGCCACACCATGACCAATAGTACCGGTTCATGCCACAAACCGGTACTAGAGTTTTTTAGTTGATTCTTTCTGCAGCAGCTTTTTAGTCCCACCTCGCTCCGCTAACAGGGTTTTTACACCTTAAATATGTTACTTCTCAAACTATCACGAGCACTTAGTCTTCATGGAACTCCATGTGTAGGATCTGTGGCCGCAATAGGAAGAATTTTTGTGCATTCAGTATGCACCATTCAAAGCCACGTCATCAACTTTCAACCCTTTCTACCTTCATTTTCTATTTTTCATGCATATACTGATTTTTTTGAGCTAAATGACCCTGATATTGAAAATCACTACAAATAAACTCTGAAAAGGTTGAAAGTTGGCATTGGTATCATCATTTCACCCACATAGCATGTGGAAAAAAGTTGAGAGGGTTACGACAAAAACTGGATTCACTTCGTGTACAAGCTGGACAATCTCTTTCGAAGTATCAGGGTTTCGGACAAAAACTCATCTGTTACAAAGGCACTTCATTTTTTTAAACTTATTAAAACTCCAGACTTTTTATGCGTTCAGTATGCACCATTCAAAGACACGTCATCAACTTTCTGCCTTCATTTTCTATTTTTCATGCATATATTGATTTTTTTTGAGCTAAATGACCCTGGTATTGAAAAGCACTACAAATGAACTCTGAAAAGGTTGAAAGTTGGCATGGTATCATCATTTCACCCACATATCATGTGCAAAAAGTTGAGAGGTTTACGGCAAAAACTGGATGCACTTCGTGTACAGACTGGACAATCTCTTTCGAAGTATTAGGGTTTCGGACGAAAATTCATCTGTTACAAAGGCACTTCATTTTTTTAAACTTACTACAACTCCAGACTTTTTGTGCGTTCAGTATGCACCATTCAAAGCCACATCATCAACTTTCAATCCTTTGTGCCTTCATTTTCTATTTTTCATGCATATACTGATTTTTTTGAGCTAAATGACCCTGATATTGAAAAGCACTACAAATGAACTCTGAAAAGGTTGAAAGTTGGCATGGTATCATCATTTCACCCACAAAGCATGTGCAAAAAAGTTGAGAGGGTTACGGCAAAAACTATATGCACTTCATGTACAAACAGGACAATCTCTTTTGTAGTATCAGGGTTTCGGACGAAAACTAATCTGTTACAAAGGCACTTCATTTTTTTAAACTTATTACAACTCCAGACTTTTTGTGGGTTCAGTATGCACCATTCAAAGCCACATCATTAACTTTCAACCTTTTCTGCCTTCATTTTCTGTTTTTCATGCATATACTAATTGTTTTGAGCTAAATGACCCTGATATTGAAAAGCACTACAAATGAACTCTGAAAAGGTTGAAAGTTGACATGGTATCATCATTTCACCCACATAGAATGTGCACAAAAGTTTAGAGGGTTACGCAAAAACTAGATGCACTTCATGTACAAACTGGACAATCTCTTTCGAAGTATTAGGGTTTCGGACGAAAACTCATCTGTTACAAAGGCACTTCATTTTTTTTAAAATTACTACAACTCCAGACTTTCTGTGCATTCAGTATGCACCATTCAATGCCATGCCATCAACTTTCAACCCTTTCTGCCTTCATTTTCTATTTTTCATGCATATACTGATTTTTTGGACCTAAATGACACTGATATTGAAAATC
Source organism: Triticum timopheevii (assembly GCA_963921465.1). Taxonomy (NCBI): domain Eukaryota; kingdom Viridiplantae; phylum Streptophyta; class Magnoliopsida; order Poales; family Poaceae; genus Triticum; species Triticum timopheevii. Next base: position 504,058,124 of record OY997272.1, read on the forward strand.
AGTACAAATGAACTCTGAAAAGGTTGAAAGTTGGCATGGTATCATCATTTCACCCACATAGCATGTGCAAAAAAGTTGAGAGGGTTACGGCAAAAACTGGATGCACTTCGTGTACAGACTGGAAAATCACTTTCGAAGTATTAGGGTCTCGGACGAAAACTCATCTGTTACAAAGGCACTTCATTTTTTAAACTTATTACAACTCCAGACCTTTTGTACGTTTAGTATGCACCATTCAAAGCCACGTCATCAACTTTCAACCCTTTCTACCTTCATTTTCTATTTTTCATGCATATACTGATTTTTTGAGCTAAATGACCCTGATATTGAAAAGCACTACAAATGAACTCTGAAAAGGTTGAAAGTTGGCATGGTATCATCATTTCACCCACATAGCATGTGCAAAAAAGTTGAGAGCGCTACGGCAAAAACTGGATGCTCTTCATGTACAAATTGGACAATCTCTTTCGAAGTATTAGGGTTTTAGACGAAAACTCATCTGTTACACAGGCACTTCATTTTTTAAACTTATTACAACTCCAGACTTTTTGTTCATTTAGTATGCACCATTCAAAGCCACGTCATGAACTTTCAACCCTTTCTGCCTTCATTTTCTATTTTTCATGCATATACTAATTTTTTTGAGCTAAATGACCCTGATATTGGAAAGCACTACAAATGAACTCTAGAAAGGTTGAAAGTTGGAAAGGTATCATCATTAGCACGTGCAAAAAAGTTGAGAGGGTTACGGCAAAAACTAGATGCACTTCGTGTACAAACTGGACAATCTCTTTCGAAGTATCAGGGTTTCGGACGAAAACTCATCTGTTACAAAGGCACTTCATTTTTTTAAACTTATTACAACTCCAAACTTTTGTGCATTCAGCTGCACCATTCAAAGCCACGTCATCAACTTTCAACCCTTTCTGCCTTCATTTTCTATTTTTCATGCATATATTGATTTTTTTGAGCTAAATGACCCTGATATTGAAAAGCACTACAAATGAACTCTGAAAAGGTTGAAAGTTGGCATGGTATCATCATTTTACCCACACAGCATGTGCAAAAAAGTTGAGAGGGTTATGACAAAAACTGGATGCACTTCGTGTACAAACTGCACAATCTCTTTCGAAGTATCAGGGTTTCGGACGAAAACTCATCTGTTACTGAAGGAAATATGCCCTAGAGGCAATAATAAAGTTATTATTTATTTCCTCATATCATGATAAATGTTTTTCATGCTAGAATTGTATTACCCGGAAAAATAATACATGTGTGAATATATAGACAAACATAGTGTCACTAGTATGCCTCTACTTGACTAGCTCGTGAATCAAAGATGGTTAAGTTTCCTGACCATAGACATGAGTTGTCATTTGATTAACGGGATCACATCATTAGGAGAATGATGTGATTGACTTGACCCATTCCGTTAGCTTAGCACTTGATCGTTTAGTATGTTGCTATTGCTTTCTTCATGACTTATACATGTTCCTATGACTATGAGATTATGTAACTCCCGCTTACCAGAGGAACACTTTGTGTGCTACCAAACATCACAATGTAACTGGGTGATTATATAGGTGCTCTATAGGTGTCTCCAAAGGTACTTGTTGAGTTACGTATTTCGAGATTAGGATTTGTCACTCTGATTGTCGGAGAGGTATCTCTGGGCCCTCTCGGTAATGCACATCACTATAAGCCTTGCAAGCAATGTAGCTAATGAGTTAGTTACGGGATGATGCATTACGTAATGAGTAAAGAGACTTGCCGGTAACGAGATTGAACTAGTTATTGAGATACCGACGATCGAATCTCGGGCAAGTAACATACCGATGACAAAGGGAACAACGTATGTTGTTATGCGGTTTGACCGATAAAGATCTTCGTAGAATATGTGGGAGCCAATATGAGCATCCAGGTTCCGCTATTGGTTATTGACGGAGACATGTCTCGGTCATGTCTACATAGTTCTCGAACCCGTAGGGTCCGCACGCTTAAAGTTAGATGACGGTTATATTATGAGTTTATGTGTTTTGATGTACCGAAGGTAGCTCGGAGTCCCGGATGTGATCATGGACATGACGAGGAGTCTTGAAATGGTCGAGACATAAAGATTGATATATTGGACGACTATATTTGGACACCGGAATGGTTCCGGGTGAGATTGGGACAATACCGGAGCTCCGGGAGGTTATTGAAACCCCCCGGGAGGTATATGGGCCTTAATGGGCTTTAGTGGAAAGGAAGGGAAAGGAGCAAGGGAGGGGGCGCGCCCCCCCAAGCCCAATCTGAATTGGGAGGGGGCCCGCCCCCCTTTCCTTCCTCCCTCCTTCCTCTTCCTTCCCTCTCTCTCTCCAAATAGGAAAAGGAGGAGTCCTACTCCCGGTGGGAGTAGGACTCCCCCCTTGGGAGCGCCTCCTCCCCTTGGCCGGCCCCTCCTCCACTTCTTTATATACGGGGGAGGGGGGCACCCAATAGACACAACAATTGATCATTGATCTCTTAGCCGCGTGCGGTGCCCCCTCCACCATAGTCCTCCTCGATAATATCGTAGCGGTGCTTAGGCGAAGCCCTGCGTCGGTAGAACATCATCATCGTCACCACACCATCATGCTGACGGAACTCTCCCTCGAAGCTCGGCTGGATCGGAGTTCGAGGGACATCATCGAGCTGAACGTGTGCAAGAACTCAGAGGTGCCGTGTGTTCGGTACTTGATCGGTCGAATCGTGAAGACGTACGACTACATCATCCGCGTTGTGCCAACGCTTCCGCTTTCGGTCTACGAGGGTATGTGGACACGCTCTCCCCTCTCGTTGCTATGCATCACCATGATCTTGCGTGTGCGTAGGATTTTTTTTGAAATTACTACGTTACCCAACAGTGGCATCCGAGCCAGGTTTTATGCGTAGATGTTATATGCACGAGTAGAACTCAAGTGAGTTGTGGGCGATACAAGTCATACTGCTTACCAGCATGTCATACTTTGGTTCGGCGGTATTGTTGGATGAAGCAGCCTGGACCGACATTACGCGTACGCTTACGCGAGACTGGTTCTACTGACGTGCTGTGCACACAGGTGGCTGGCGGGTGTCAGTTTCTCCAACTTTAGTTGAACCGAGTGTGGCTATGCCCGGTCCTTGAGAAGGTTAAAACATCACTAACTTGACGAACTATCGTTGTGGTTTTGATGCGTAGGTAAGAACGGTTCTAGCTCAACCCGTAGCAGCCACGTAAAACTTACAACAACAAAGTAGAGGACGTCTAACTTGTTTTTGCAGGGCATGTTGTGATGTGATATGGTCAAGGCATGATGCTATATTTTATTGTATGAGATGATCATGTTTTGTAACCGAGTTATCGGCAACTGGTAGGAGCCATATGGTTGTCGCTTTATTGTATGCAATGCAATTGCCCTGTAATTGCTTTACTTTATCACTAAGCGGTAGCGATAGTCGTAGAAGCAATAGTTGGCGAGACGAGAACGATGCTACGATGGAGATCAAGGTGTCGCGCCGGTGACAATGGTGATCATGACGGTGCTTCGGATGTGGAGATCACAAGCACGAGATGATGATGGCCATATCATATCACTTATATTGATTGCATGTGATGTTTATCTTTTATGCATCTTATCTTACTTTGATTGACAGTAGCATTATAAGATGATCTCTCACTAAATTTAAAGATAAAAGTGTTCTCCCTGAGTATGCACCGTTGCCAAAGTTCGTCGTGCCCAGACACCACGTGCTGATCGGGTGTGATAAGCTCTATGTCCATCTACAACGGGTGCAAGCTAGTTTTCCACACGCAGAATACTCAGGTTAAACTTGATGAGCCTAGCGTATGCAGATATGACCTCGGAACACTGATACCGAAAGGTCGAGCGTGAATCATATAGCAAATATGATCAACATAGTGATGTTCACCATTGAAAACTACTCCATTTCACGTGATACTCGGTTATGGTTTAGTTGATTTGGATCACGTGATCACTTAGATGATTAGAGGGATGTCTAAGTGGGAGTTCTTAAGTAATATGATTAATTGAACTTAAATTTATCATGAACTTAGTACCTGATAGTATTTTGCTTATCTATGTTTGTTGTAGATAGATGGCCCGTGCTGTTGTTCCGTTGAATTTTAATGCGTTCCTTGGGAAAGAAAAGTTGAAAGATGATGGTAGCAATTACACGGACTGGGTCCGTAACCTGAGGATTATCCTCATTGCTGCAAAGAAGAATTACGTCTGGCAAACCTGTTGTAGGAGCAACACCAGATGTTATGAACGTCTGGCAGAGCAAAGCTGATGACTACTCGATAGTTCAGTGTGCCATGCTTTACGGCTTAGAACCGGGACTTCAACGAAGTTTTGAACGTCATGGAGCATATGAGATGTTCTAGGAGTTGAAGTTAATATTTCAAGCAAATGCCCGGATTGAGAGATATGAAGTCTCCAATAAGTTCTACAGCTGCAAGATGGAGGAGAATAGTCATGTCAGTGAGCATATACTTAGAATGTCTGGGTATAACAATCACTTGATTCAACTGGGAGTTAATCTTCCGGATGATAGCGTCATTGACAGAATTCTTCAATCACTGCCACCAAGCTACAAGAGCTTCATGATGAACTATAATATGCAAGGGATGGATAAGACAATTCCCGAGCTCTTCGCAATGCTAAAGGCTGCGGAGGTAGAAATCAAGAAGGAGCATCAAGTGTGGATGGTCAATAAGACCACCAGTTTCAAGAAAAAGGGCAAAGGGAAAAAGAAGGGGAACTTCAAGAAGAACAACAAACAATTTGCTGCTCAAGAGAAGAAACCCAAGTCTAGACCTAAGCCTGAGACTGAGTGCTTCTACTGCAAGCAGACTGGTCACTGGAAGCGGAACTGCCCCAAATATTTGGCGGATAAGAAGGATGGCAAGGTGAACAAAGGTATATGTGATATACATGTTATTGATGTGTACCTTACCAGATCTTGCAGTAGCACCTGGGTATTTGATACTGGTTCTGTTGCTAATATTTGCAACTCGAACCAGGGACTACAGATTAAGCGGACACTGGCTAAGGACGAGGTGACGATGCGTGTGGGAAATGGTTCCAAAGTCGATGTGATCGCCGTCGGCACGCTACCTCTGCATCTACCTTCGGGATTAGTTTTAGACCTAAATAATTGTTATTTGGTGCCAGCACTGAGCATGAACATTATATCTGGATCTTGTTTGATGCGAGATGGTTATTCATTTAAATCTGAGTATAATGGTTGTTCTATTTATATGAGTAATATCTTTTATGGTCATGCACCCTTAAAGAGTGGTCTATTTTTGATGAATCTCGATAGTAGTGATACACATATTCATAATGTTGAAGCCAAAAGATGCAGAGTTGATAATGATAGTGCAACTTATTTGTGGCACTACCGCTTAGGTCATATTGGTGTAAAGCGCATGAAGATACTCCATACTGATGGACTTTTGGAATCACTTGATTATGAATCACTTGGTACTTGTGAACCATGCCTCATGGGCAAGATGACTAAAATGCCGTTCTCCGGAACTATGGAGCGAGCAACTGATTTGTTGGAAATCATACATACTGATGTATGTGGTCCAATGAATGTTGAGGCTCGTGGCAGGTATCGTTATTTTCTCACCTTCACAGATGATTTGAGCAGATATGGGTATATCTACTTAATAAATCATAAGTCTGAAACATTTGAAAAGTTCAAAGAATTTCAGAGTGAAGTCGAAAATCATCGTAACAAGAAAATAAAGTTTCTATGATCTGATCGTGGAGGAGAATATTTGAGTTACGAGTTTGGCCTACATTTGAAACAATGCAGAATAGTTTCGCAACTCACGCCACCCGGAACACCACAGCGTAATGGTGTGTCCAAATGTCGTAATCGTACTTTACTAGATACGGTGCGATCTATGATGTCTCTTACTGATTTACCGCTATCATTTTGGGGTTATGCTTTGGAGACGGCTACATTCACGTTAAATAGGGCACCATCAAAATCCGTTGAGACGACGCCTTATGAACTATGGTTTGGCAAGAAACCAAAGTTGTCATTTCTTAAAGTTTGGGGCTGCGATGCTTATGTGAAAAAGCTTCAACTTGATAAGCTCGAACCCAAATCAGAGAAATGTGTCTTCATAGGATACCCAAAGGAAACTGTTGGGTACACCTTCTATCACAGATCCGAAGGCAAGACATTTGTTGCCAAGAATGGATCCTTTCTAGAGAAGGAGTTTCTCTCGAAAGAAGTGAGGGAGAGGAAAGTAGAACTTGATGAGGTAACTATACCTGCTCCCTTATTGGAAAATAGTTCATCACATAAACCGGTTCCTGTGATGACTACACCAATTAGTGAGGAAGTTGATGATATTGATCATGAAACTTCAGATCAAGTTACTACCGAACCTCGTAGGTCAACCAGAGTAAGATCCACACCAGAGTGGTATGGTAATTGTCGGTGTCAAAACCGGCGGATCTCGGGTAGGGGGTCCCGAACTGTGCGTCTAGGCGGATGGTAACAGGAGACGAGGGACACGATGTTTTTACCCAGGTTCGGGCCCTCTCGATGGAGGTAAAACCCTACGTCCTGCTTGATTAATATTGATGATATGGGTAGTACAAGAGTAGATCTACCACGAGATCAAGGAGGCTAAACCCTAGAAGCTAGCCTATGGTATGATTGTTGTAATGTATGTTGTCCTACGGACTAAAGCCCTCCGGTTTATATAGATACTGGAGAGGGCTAGGGTTACACAGAGTCGGTTACAATGGTAGGAGATCTACGTATCCGTATCGCCAAGCTTGCCTTCCACGCCAAGTAAAGTACCTTCCGGACACGAGCCGGAGTCTTCAATCTTGTATCTTCGTAGTCTTGGAGTCCGGCGGACATTGATAGTCCGGCTGTCCGGACACCCCCTAGTCCAGGACTCCCTCAGTAGCCCCTGAACCAGTCTTCAATGACGATAAGTCCGGCGTGCATAATGTTCGGCATTGCAAGGCGGGTTCCTCCCTTGAATAATCCAGAGAAGATCATGAACACCAGTATAGTGTCCGGCTCTGCAAAATAAATTCCACATTCCACTGTAGAGAGAATAAAACGTACACTTAGTTCAATCTGCTGACGTATTATGCGGCGTGACATCACATCGCCACCAGGTCTTTGTTTGAATTATTATACCACCTCAGCATGTTTAGCGAAGCGGTTTCCTTGGCACATCTTGTCGAAGCAGAGATCGTGTTCCCCTTATTTCGGGATTCTCATCAATACGTGCATGGGTAACCCAACCGCTCCCGTCGCCACGCCACCTCTATCGAAGGGGGATCCCAAACAGTCATGGAGACGGCCCTTGGTATTTCGTCCCCTTTATAAGAGGACCAAGGCTCGCCATTGTTCTTCAATCTCGCATCGAATCTCTTTCCTGCTCCCAGTTCCAACACCCAGAGCCTCAGATTCGAGCGCTTCGGATCCTCAATCATGTCCGGCTCCGTCCTCCAGGGCTGGTGGATGCCCTCCTCCATCACGGAGGAGGATATATTGAAGTTGCGTGAGGCCAAGTACCTGGCCTTCGAGGTTTCGCACAGGTTGCCTGCCCAAGGGCAGGCCGTGCCAGCCCCCGAGCCCGGTGAATACGTCATTTTCGTATCCCACCTCCGTCGGGGTTTAGGCTTCCCGACGGATCCCTTCGTGAGAGGGCTCCTGTTCTACTACGGGCTGGACTTTCACGACTTGGCTCCAGAGTCCATCCTCCATATCTCCGCATTCATCATCGTCTGCGAAGCCTTCCTCCGCGTCATTCCCCACTTCGGCTTATGGCTGAAGACCTTCAAGGTGGAGCCGAAGATGATCGGGGGGCGTCAAGCGGAGTGCGGCGGGGCGACCATAAGCAAAAAGGTCGATGCCCCGTGGCCCGAGGGTTCCTTCCAAGAGGAACTTGGACCGTGGCAGCAGGAGTGGTTCTATATCACCGCTCCAAGGGGCAGCAGGCAAAAGCCGCCGCCCTTATTCCGCCCGGGACCTCCACGCCAACTGATGTCGTGGGTCAACCAAGGGCTCAATTGGGGGCCGTCCGAAGATGTGCCTTCACTGCAGGGCCGGATTCGAGATCTCCAAGAGAGGGAGATTGACCTGATCAAGGTGATGTAGGTTATGCTAATCAGGCATCTTCTGCCCTGCAAACGCCGTCCTCTCCGTCTATGGGAGTTCAACCCGGAGGGACCTCGGATTCTCCAACACTTCGTGGGTGCGACACCCATGGAGATGTACAAGTTGCTCTTCGGACCGCAGGTGGCATGTCCGGATTTAGCCGAGGATGTAGGCCTAAGCCACGATCGCCCGGATACTCAGGTAAGTAGCTCAGAGTCCGGATATTTTGTTTATGTGCCTTTCTAGAGTTCGCCTCCTGACCCTTTGTTCTTTACAGGAATGGGTGGCGCGATCAAGGCTGATAAGGTGTCCGGCCCCCCTCCCAGAGACCGCACAGGAGCCCGTGCTGGTCAGAATGTTGGAGGTTGCGCCCACAGAAGGGGGCGACGGGGAAAACAGAGGAGCTAATATTTCGCCCAAAGGGGCGACTGAAGAGGGAGGAAGCAAGCGCCCCTCCCTTCAGGGGGAGAAGAGGACCGCCTCCGAAGATCCGGAGGCCAAAGCCCCTAAGCGTGGGAAGAGATCTTCCCCGGGGGGTCCGGCGCCCGGAAAGAATCCGGACGCACAATCATCATTAAAGGATCGGCCCTCCAGCGAGCCGTGAGTATGAAAGAGGGAGTTAATTAGTAAGGAAATACCTTCATTTGTGCTTCTGTAGATAACAAAAATATTTATATTGCAGTTCAGATCTGCAGCCTTCTCAGATGAGTTCATCTTCGGGGGACCTTCTTCCGGAGATGATGGAGAGCGATACGCCTCCATCCGCAGCACCGCCAGATGAGGCAGGCGAACCCAAAGTGTCATCACGGAGGGTATCCCCGAGTCCGGAGGGGCCAGAGAGTTCGGCACCTACTAGTGTCCGACCGGGAGAACTGAAGAATCTGCTTGAGAGGGCGTCTATTTCAGAAGATCACCGTGCGTTAATGCGTATGGTGATTGGAAGGATTTCGTCCGCTGAGAGCGGATTGCATAATGCCACCATGAGTTTGCTGGCGGGATTTGAGGTATGCGAGAATAACGCACCCCTTTGTCTTTTAACAGTTTTGCATATAAAAATGCGCCCTGTATAGATAGTAGCCCCCGAGACTCGGTAGGTTGTCGGAAATGACAGCGTACCGAGGATCGAAATCTAAAGAAATGAGTTCCGTCGTTCCTGTACAGGTGGCGGATAGTCCGGGGGCTAGCCGGACTAGTGAGTTTGCCGAGTTAAATCGGTAATTGGACTTGGCAGATGCGGACATCGCACTTGTCAACAGGCGACTTGACGAGTCGCAAGGTAAAAGAATTCTCCGCAGTCACTTTATTAAGGGGGTCAAAGCCCTCCTCTGATAAATTATATGCTATTTATACAGACGGTGCTGCTGCTGTGGAGGGCCTTCGGGCCGAACTTGCTCGAGCTAAGGAGCAAGCCCGAAGGAGTGAAGCGGCTGCCTCGAGGGCGGCCGAGGAGTTGAAAGCCGAAAAGGCTGCGCACTGCCTAAGCAGGGCCGAGGTGGCCGAATTGGCCATAAAAGTGAAGGATGCCGCTGACCGCAATGAGGCTCTTGAAAAGGAGCGCTTATCGGAGCGGGAAGACCTGAAGAAGGCCACCGCCGAAGCCAAGGATGCCCGCTCTGCAATGCGGGCTATGAAGGAGGAGCTGCGCCATGCCGGAGAGGTCGTGGCTGGCAAGCCTTTTCTGCTGCGTCGCCGATTTATGGATGGAAAGTATGCTCAATTTGAGCGGCTGTGGAGTCCGGAGGATCCGTATATGGACTTAGCTGCAAGTGTGGCCGATGCCGTTAAGCACTTCCGGAGCCAGAAGGATCACGAGACGGAAGAGCTATATTGGTCTCAATTCCACAGTCCGGATCACCCACTTCCATTGACAGACCGGTTGGCTGAATGGGCCGAACTAAATAGATTGTCCGGACTTGCCATGACTGACATCGTGGCTCATGTCTGGCCAGAGAGGTCCAAGGCGACGAGCTACTTTGGCTTATTACAACAATTCCTTGGAGCGGTGCCGCATATAAAGGAGATGAAGCGGTCGGCCTGTATAGAGGGCGCGTGGATGGCTCTTGCCCGTGTAAAGGCGCATTGTCCAGAGATGGACGCCACCGCTGTTGCTGCCCAGGGTTCGGATGAAAACCGGCTCCCTGCCGAGCACTATTTCGGGGAAGTTATGCGTGGCGCTCATGTAATAGAGTCGCAGTGCTTGAAGAATGTAACGTTCAAATGAACGAATTTATCTTATAAATCGATGATTATGTTATAACTGCTTTTTATACTTGTGCGTCCAAGTAGTAAAACTTCTCCTTTTCGGCCGTTTACATATACTTGTGTATAACCTGAAAGATGGCAGTCTTCAGCTTCAGCCCCCACGCACAAGGTGCTGGGGTGTTCGCAAAAATAGCGCGTTTCCACACTTAGTCCGACGTCTCGGTCCTATTATAAGGAGGTGGTAGCATAGCGAATGAGGCAATCCGGACTATAATGCTTTATCACTTTCACTTAGCCAGTGGAGCTCGAGGGTGGGGCTACGATATAGCCCCTGGTGGCATCGCCCTTCTCCGAAGTCGGAGCGCGTGTGCCTGACTGGGAAACGGCCCTTCGTCAAAGCGGGGAATTCTAAACATTCCGATAGTCGATCGAGGGCTGACCAGTCTCTCGCTGTATCATGACAGTCAGTTTTCGGCTTTCTCTACTGAGGTGCTCGCCCAGCCGAACTGGGGCACAATCGCAGTAGTTCTCCTGGTGCCGCGTTAGCCGATGATACGGAACGTAAGGCAGCAAAACACAGGAGCCGGGCAAACCCAACATTTGACCAAAGACATGATTCGGAGCTGATGCATATAATGCCTAACTCGAGACGCCGAACACTCCCTAAGGTGTTCGGTCTTTATAATAATGGGAAGAAATGATGCCCTAAGCCCCTAGTGTCCGGGTACGGGCATGGTCTTCTGACGCGGCCGATGCCAAAGCGTCAGGCTCCGCTTTGGCTATAGGAAGAAACCAAGGGAGAATAACAACAAGAGACAGTAAAAAAGGTCTACACAGGGTCTTAATCTGAAAAGAATCCTCACAACGGGTCCCTACTGCACGTCTGCGCCTGTGTCTCCGTTGCGCCGTTATCCTGGATGGGTATGCACGTTGTTCATCTGTAAAAAGAGAGGAACGTTAGTTTTAAAAACAGTTTGTGCGAAAAATATTAGAAATATAAATAATTAAAGCGGGGTTTGTATGAACCCGCGGTGATTTGTGCGCGCAGCCCCCTGTGAAGGGGTATGCGGCTAGGGAGCCCCTAGCCCACTGACGCCGGATTCGTCTATCCAAGTCCGGGGTCTTTAAGTGACCCTCGCACTAAAATTACGCCACGCGGTCTGGGCATCTTAAGTGTAAGAGATGCGTAATGCGGTATGGCGTTGAAGCGGACAAAAGCCTTTCGTCCCAAGAGTGCTTGATATTCACTTTCAAATGGGACGATATGAAAAATTAATTTTTCACGTCGAAAATTGTTCGGCGATCCGAACACGACTTCTAGTAATATGGAGCCTGTGCACTTGGCGCAATGGCCTGGCGTCACTCCTTTGAAGGAAGTGTGGCTGTGTCGAATTTTGGTAGGGTCTATCCCCATCCTACGGATTGTGTTTGAATATAGCAGGTTTAGGTCACTGCCTCCGTCCATTAGGACGTTAGTAAATTGCAATCCATCTATTATGGGATTCAATATCAGGGGAGTCCGTCCCGCATTTCGAACACTTCTGGAATAGTCCAGGTGGTCGAAAGTGATTGGTTTTGATATCCAATCTCTACGGTCTGCTGGGTTGGACCGTGCGAAGCTCTTTTTAGAAAGTGCCGCACTATTTTTCCGTATTATCACATGAAGTGAGTTTACTGTTTTGACCCCTTGTGGGAAAGTCTTTTGTTTTCCGGTGCTCTGCTGGTGGGGTTTATCTTCTTCGCTTGACGCGTCGAGCCCCTTGTGTTCGGCATTTAGTCGGCCGGACTGTTTAAAAACCCAACAATCCCTGTGGGTGTGATTTGCAGGCCTTCCGGGGGTACTGTGGATTTGACATATCCGACCCAAAATTTTGTTTAAGTTGGACAATTCGTCACTGTCATCCTTAAGAGGCTGTGTTTTATTATTGGGCCGTGAGCTTTTGAATCCGGCGTTGACTGCCGCGCTCTTTGGGCTTTTCTCTTTATTCCGGCGCTGCTCTTTTCTGCGCCGTGATTTTCCGTTTCCATCTCTTATCTCTGATGTACTTGGGTCGCTGGTGCTGCATCGTGCTAACCAGCTATCCTCGCCCGCACAGAAGCGGGTCATGAGGCTTGTCAGTGCGGACATTGTCCTCGGTTTCTCTTGACCGAGGTGCCTGGCGAGCCATTCGTCTCGGACATTGTGCTTGAAAGCTGCTAAGGCTTCGGCGTCCGGACAGTCGACTATTTGGTTCCTTTTTGTAAGGAACCTATTCCAGAATTTCCGCGCTGACTCTCCGGGCTGTTGAGTTATATGAATTAGGTCATATGCATCCGGAGGGCGGACATAAGTCCCTTGAAAATTTGCTCTAAACGCGTCCTCGAGCTCTTCCCAACTTCCAACAGTATTTTCTGGGAGGATTTTAAGCCAATGACGGGCTGGCCCTTTGAGCTTGAGGGGTAGGTATTTTATGGCGTGGAGATCATCTCCTCTGGCCATATGTATATGTAGTATATAATCTTCTATCCAGACTCCAGGGTCTGTTGTTCCATCGTAGGCTTCTATGTTTATGGGTTTAAATCCTGCTGGGAATTCATGGTCCAGCACCTCGTCAGTGAAACATAGTGGGTGTGCGGCGCCCCTGTATTTGTGTGTGCTGCTATCATCGGACACTTGACGTGTTGTCTTGCTTCCTGGGGCCTTCTCCTTTGGCCCGTAGATGGATCTGGCTGGGCCATCTATCCTTCCAAGTTCATTGGTTGGTTTATGTGTGGCGCCGCTGTCAGAATTTGGCCTATCATCTGGCCGTCTATCCGGCCAAGCAGCCTCTTTATTTTTGGACGGTGGGGGCTCTATGGCCTCCTCGTCGAATTCTGGTAGCAGCTTGTGCTTCGGGCAGCTCTTTGATTGGTGGCCATTGCCGTACTTATCTGCGGTTTTGAGCACTTTGCTCCATCTCATTCTGAGTGTGTCTTCCGCTATTTTGAGCCTCCGTTTTTCCTTCTTCAGGCTTTTTGCTGTGGCGATAAGCCTGCGCTTGAAGCGCTCTTGTTCGACGGGATCCTCGGGTATGACGAATTCGTCATCGTTGAGGCTTGCTTCGTCTTCGGAGGGAGGCATACAATTATGGTCCTCAACCTCTTCATCTGCCGCCCCCTCATGAGGGCTTGCTTCTGCATCCTCCTGCGCTGAGTCTTGCTGGAGGGGATTGTCTTCGGCACTCTCTGGAGTATTATTATCTCCTGTGCCGGAATTTCCGTTTTTGCTGTGGCGAGATTTAGAGCGGCGCCGCTGACGCCGGCACTTGGGCTGTTTCTTTAAGGGATCTGCCTCCGCTGTTTCTTCGCCGTCCCCATCTTTTGGGGTATCCACCATGTATACGTCATATGACGAGGTGGCCTTCCAGTGCCCTGTGGGCGCTGGTTCCTGTTCGTCTCCGGCATCGTCGTCCATAGCGTCGATGTCTTCGGAGTCGTAGTCTAGCATGTCGGTTAGATCGTCGACAGTGGCTACAAAGTGGGTGGTGGGTGGGCTCTGAATTTCTTCGTCGTCCGCATCCCAACCATCCTGGCCATAATCCGGCCAGGACTCTCCTAATAACGAGAGATGCTTTAGTGAATTTAAGATATCGCCGAAAAGCAAGCATTGGAAGATGTCCGCGGCGGTGAATTCCATAACCGGCGCCCAATCCGGATCAATTGGCAGGGGCGCGGGAGGTTAGGAATCCGGCGAGGAGTCCGGCGCCTCGGAATCACGAGTTTCGCAGGGGACAAGATTAGTGTTCGGCTCCATCGCCGTGGATGTTGAAGCCCCCAGGGCGGCGTCTATCCACCGACCCTCGATCTGGGCGATCGGCTCCGGGCTAATGGCCGAAGCGGATCCGTGTGCGGCCACCAAGGCACTGTCCGGCGGCAGAGCTAGATCATGCCCATCGTCACAGTGCGGGCGCTTGGCTGTGGCTCGAGTCCGTCAAGGATCAAGTCTCCTCGGACATCGGCCGTGAAGTTTAAGCTTCCAAATCTGACCTGACGGCCAGGGGCGTAGCTTCCGATCTGCTCCAGATGGCCAAGTGAATTGGCCCGCAGGGCGAAGCCGCCGAATACGAAGATCTGTCCGGGGAGAAAAGTCTCACCCTGGACAGCGTTGCAGGTTGAAGATGCCATCAAGCCTATCGGTGACGACACAGAGGAACTCTCAATGAAAGCACCAATGTCGGTGTCAAAACCGGCGGATCTCGGGTAGGGGGTCCCAAACTGTGCGTCTAGGCGGATGGTAACAGGAGACGAGGGACACGATGTTTTTACCCAGGTTCGGGCCCTCTCGATGGAGGTAAAACCCTACGTCCTGCTTGATTAATATTGATGATATGGGTAGTACAAGAGTAGATCTACCACGAGATTAAGGAGGCTAAACCCTAGAAGCTAGCCTATGGTATGATTGTTGTAATGTATGTTGTCCTACGGACTAAAACCCTCCGGTTTATATAGACACCAGAGAGGGCTAGGGTTACACAGAGTCGGTTACAATGGTAGGAGATCTACATATCCATATCGCCAAGCTTGCCTTCCACGCCAAGGAAAGTCCCATCCGGACACGAGACGAAGTCTTCAATCTTGTATCTTCATAGTCTTGGAGTCCGGCCAATGATGATAGTTCGGCTATCCAGACACCCCCTAGTCCAGGACTCCCTCAGTAGCCCCCGAACCAGGCTTCAATGACGATGAGTCCGGCGCGCATATTGTCTTCGGCATTGCAAGGCGGGTTCTTCTCCAAATTCCATGTATTCGCCGAGTGGTGTCCGGCTTCTTATAAATGCTGCGCTCCTTGGCTTCCACGTCCAATAATGGCTATCTCCCACGTGTCGATCGAATGCGAAAAGCCAGGGTAATTTTACATTCTACCCCCTAACTGCGCGAATGAGCTGCCTATAAAGAGAGGCGAGGATCTAGATCCGAATCACACCATCCTCCTTCCACGAGTATTCATCGGAGCGCCTCTGACCAAAAATCCATTCCATCATGGACAGTCGACGCGGCTCCTCCTCTCGCGCTCCCAGCCCTCAGCCAGGAGGTTGGGGGAGATGCTCGGTGCCGCATAGTAAGCTGGTGACGCTCCAGGCCGAGGGATTTCTTCCCCCAGCCTTCATGGTTCCGGTTCGAGCCGGACTCGCCACCTACAAGGGCGGAAAGCAGACGGAGAGCATCCCCAATCCCTCCAAAGGAGAGCGGGTATGCTTAGTCCCTTATCTAATAAGAGGACTCATCCCATACATCCATTTCTCCGGGGGCTCCTGGAGTTCTATGGGCTCCAGCTTCACCACCTAACGCCTGCCTCCATCCTGCACATCGCGGGCTTTGTGGCCCTTTGCGAGCTGTTCTTGGGCGTCGAGGCCCATTTTGCGCTGTGGAAGAGATTATTCTGCCTCATACCCCGTTCTCATGAGGGGTCGATATATCAAGTGGGCGGAGCCGAACTATGGCGCATCGCCGGGACCGGATATCTATCCGGAACCCCGAAGAAGGCGTCCGAAGACTGGCCTTCGGAATGGTTTTATATGGAAAACGCCCCGCTACCGGACCCAGTTCGGATCGACCTCCCGGAGTTCAGCAACGCTCCTCTGAAGAAACGCCCGAGTTGGCGCCCGCGGAGCCCTCAACGGGAGAGTGATAGGGACGTCCAGTATCTGATGGGCCGAATAAGGTTATTGGCCCATTCCGGATTAACCATGATCGGGGTCATGGCCACATGCATTATGCAAGGGGTGCAGCCACTCTGGTATAGGGGCCACCCCATGTGGGACTTCAACAGGATGATGATGCCACCCGTCATGGCCGCAAGGGGCCGGGATCGTTCGCTGATGTGGTGAAGATCCTGTCCGGCCTGTACAAAGGGGAGAAGGAGGACTTCCTCCGTGCTAGTCCATCGAATGGATTTTCCATGAACAACCCTCGAAGCTGGGTAAGCGAACGTTTGTCTATCCGATCCATATTCCCAAAATTAAGTGTCTCACTTTGTGATTTCGACGCAGGAACTGCGCCGGGCCGTAGAGGATGTACACAGCCCGGCTCCACAACCCGAGGATTCGGGACGATCCCTCGATCCGGCCTCCGAAGAGGATCCGGACATAGAGGTGGAGCTGATCGATGGGGTGTTCTACCAACTCAGCATCGACAATGCTTTGGTCGCCATTACGGCCGACTACCCCGGAATATCTCCGGTTTCTCAGGTAACTGTGATCGGAGTCCTGATACCATTACTCATCCATGCTTATGTCTGACCACCGTATACGAATGGTGTTCCGCAGGAGGTGCCTCTGAGGCGGGAAGCCGAGCCCGCGGCGGCTGGCCAACAAGGGGCAGCTCGGCCCAGCAGCTAGAAGAGGAGTACGGCGCGGATCGAGACGTCGCCGCAACGGTATGGCACGCCACCATGCTTCAGGGAAAGATTCCTGGAAGGTATATTAATGCTCGTGGTTTTTTCAGGAGAAAGAGCGCTCGCCGGACTGTGTCCGGAGAGATTGCCAATCAAACCTCCGCTGGCCAGGCTCCAATGCCAGGTCCGGAGGGGGAGGCGAACGCAGGGCGCGCGTCAGGTGCTCCTCCAACGGAGGACGCCGATCGGTTGTCCGCCACCAGATCTGAGGTGGAGAGCGCCATGAATCATAGGCCGCGGACAGTTCTTCGTGACGCATGCGTTTCCCCGGAGGCATTAAATGCCTTCAATTCGGGAGATGCGCACCTCCGTGCTGCTCAAGATGGTCTAGCCAGAGCCATGGAGCAGTATGTAAAAGACATACGGGTGAGGAATTTTGACAGTTATATATGCCAGTAGCCCCCGAGACTTAAAATAGTTAGAATAACTGATTTAAGGATCATTTCTTATGCAGGATCTTATAGAGAAGAATACCCACCTGTCCCAGGAGCTTCAAGAGTGCAAGGCCCAACTTGAGGCTGCACTAGCCGCCACGGGAGGAGCCACAGAGACCCCCTCCGGTAATATATGCTTTCGAAAGAGAAGTAGTTTGTGAAGTGCGGCGTGTACATGGGTCTGACAATAATATTGCAGATGGTGCCGGACTAGATCCGGATAGGCAGCAGCTACTTCGCTAGCTAAAGGCCGGCGAGAAGGTGCTTACAAGAGTGCAGCAGGAGAAAAATAACCTCCAAGATGCCAACACTCAGCTGGGCGAGGAACTAAAAGATGTTCGGGTCCAGCTGTCTTACTCCGTGAAGGAGAATCTGCGGCTTCGTCGCGGCATTTATAGTAAGTGCTTGAACGAACTTTTGAAAAGAAGAGTTCGGCGAGGAAGTCGATTAACATGAATATGTCTGTAGGTATGCTCACAGGCCGTCCTACAGAGGAAATGCCCGGTTCAACGGGTGACCAACTTCCCGAGCTGCTGCAACTGCACGAACGAGTTCGGCAGGTGATGAGTGGCGTCGCCCAGGCCTTATGGCCGTCCGTCTCCCTACCCGAGGGTCTTGGAGGGCTTGCGGAGAAGCTTCAGGGAGCACGGCGGCGCTTCCGTCTGTGGAAGATATCGGCCTGCCGTCAAGGCGCCAGGGAGGCCTGGGCCATGGTGAAGACGCGGTACATGAAGGCTGATCAAAACCACATGGCCGAGGTCGGACCTGTGGGGCCCGATGGGAAGGAGATCCCTGTGAGCTTAATGTACGGCCAAGTAGAGTTGGCCGTGAAGTATTCCCAGCGGGACTGTAAACTAGACAGCCTGTTAGATGGAATTGAAGAGGAATACAATCAGTCAATTTGACTATGTAACTTAAAATGACATGAAAAATGCCTTCTAGCTGGATTGTAGATCGTTTGTCTTTGCGGACCTTTTCACTTCAACCTCGGGACCCGATAGTCCGGAGTGTGTCCGAATACCCTCACGGTTATGTAAAAACCGGGGCATGCATGGAGACCAGGCGTAGGGGTCATTAGTGCTTTATCAGACAAGTGCCTGACTAGTTATGTTATATTACATGGTTAGTAAGAAACATTTTCCAGGGAGAATAGTTCCGTTAGGGGTTCCTTTCCCTGGGAGGCAATGCCCTAAAGTGCATGTCCAGACTGCGAAAAGAGCAGAAAAGCATCTGGGGGCAGATAAATAAATAAGTAAGAAATCTTCTTTCAAGTCACCGACCGAATATTCCCTTAAGAACGCTAGCTTTCGGCTTCACCCAGTCTGAGGTACACATCCGGCTGACCCGGCAGTAACAATCGCAGAGGTGCTCCCTTTACCTCCTAGCCAAACAATCGGGAACGTAGGGGTAAGCACAGGAGCCAGGCAACCCAGCTTGGCCAAAACTTAAGTCATATCGATGCATATAATGGTGAATGAAAGGTACATGCGGAAGTGTGACACATGTGTTGGGCGTGAAGCCCGTATAAATAAGCTTCTGTTAAAGAAGCCCCCAGGTATAATGAGTGCGAGCAGCACGTCAAGTGTGTGCCAACAATGCGCAGATCAGCCTTCAAAGGCTTTAAGAAAACAGAGGGAGAAAGAGAGAAACAAAAGACAGCTAAAGTATAAAATGTGGACGGAGGAAGGAGACGAACTCTGAGTCCGGCTCTAGGCGTAGAATCTTCGGAGACGGGCCGCGTTCCATGGGTTCGGCTCGAGTCGGTTGTCCAATGCGTTTCGTAGACGGTATGCTCCGCCGGTCAGGACTTGGTCGATGATGAAGGGACCTTCCCATTTGGGCTTGAGTTTGTCCTTTTTCTTGTCCGGCAGGCATAGAACTAGTTCGCCAACATTGTAAGTTTTGGCCCGTACTTCTCTGCTTTGATATCTTCGAGCCTGCTGTTGATAGAATGTGGAACGAGCTTTTGCCACGTCGCGCTCCTCCTCTAAGGCGTCCAAACTGTCCTGCCGATCCAGCTCGGCTTCTCTTTCTTTGTACATACGCACGCGAGGTGAGTCATGAATTATGTCGCAGGGCAAAACTGCCTCTGCGCCATACACCATGAAAAATGGTGTGAATCCGGTAGTGCGATTCAGCGTGGTCCGCAGCCCCCAGAGTACGGAGTCGAGCTCCTCTACCCAGTGCGTGTTATATTCCTTGAGGGACTGCACTAGTCTGGGTTTAATGCCGCTCATGATTAGACCATTTGCTCGCTCGACTCGACCATTAGTTTGAGGGTGATAGACTGAAGCGTAGTCGTGCTTGATGCCCATGTTCTGGCACCAGAGTTTAACCTCGTTGGCCGTGAAGATTGTGCCGTTATCAGTGATGATGCTATGGGGGACACCGTAACGGTGTACTACCCCTGATATGAAGTCTATCACGGGTCCGGATTCGGCCGTCTTAACTGGCTTGGCCTCTATCCATTTCGCGAATTTATCCACCATGACCAATAGGTATTTTTGCTTGTGGGTTCCTCCTTTAAGGGGTCCAACCATGTCAAGCCCCCAGACCGCGAATGGCCAGGTGATGGGTATAGTTTTCAGGGCGGTGGGTTGCATGTGGCTCTGATTAGCAAAGAGCTGGCAACCAACGCATCGTTGGACTAAATCCTGGGCGTCTGTCCGGGCCGTTGGCCAATAAAATCCTGTACGGAAGGCCTTGCTTACAAGGGCCCGTGCTGCGGCGTGGTGCCCACCGAGTCCAGCATGAATTTCAGCCAGAAGATTTCGCCCTTCCTCTTCGGAGATACACCTTTGAAGGACTCCGGTTGTGCTTTTCTTATAGAGCTCTCCCTCATGGACCTTATAGGCTTTAGAGTGCCGTACTATGCAGCGGGCCTCGTTTTGGTCCTCGAGAAGTTCCTGCTTAGTTAGGTAAGCTAGGAATGGCTCGGTCCATGGGGCAATGACTGGCATTATTTCGTGGGCTGAAGGTGTTGTTTCTTTGGCAGAGCTGTCGATTGTGTCAGAGTGTGTGGTGTCGGGTAGTGCGGTTGGGTCTGGATTGTCATGTCCGGACTCCCCTTCCCGTAGCACGGATGGCTTGAAAAGCCTCTCCAGGAAGATGTTGGGAGGGACGGCATCGCGCTTTGCGCCGGTGCGTGCTAATACGTCCGCCGCTTGATTATTGTCCCGGGCTATATGGTGAAATTCGAGCCCTTTTCAGAACGGCGTTACGGTAAGCTGCCATTTTCGGATCCTTGGTGTCGAAGTCTCCATTTATTTGGGATATCACGAGGTTCGAATCCCCTCGCACCTCTAGGCATTTAATGCCCATGGAGACCGCCATCCGGAGGCCATGTAGAAGGGCCTCATATTCGGCTGCGTTGTTGGAGTCCGTGTACATTATCTGAAGTACGTATTGGACTGTGTCCCCGGTTGGGGACGCCAGGACGACGCCAGCCCCCAGGCCGGCCAGCATTTTGGAGCCGTCGAAGTGCATGATCCAGTTAGAATATGCTCCGTACTCTTTAGGGAGTTCGGCTTCAGTCCATTCGGCGATGAAGTCGGCCAAAACTTGCGACTTGATAGCTCGCCGTGGTTTGTAGGTTATGTCGAATGGTAGGAGCTCGACGGCCCATTTTGCAATCCTGCCGGTCGCATCGCGGTTGTTTATAATGTCATTGAGAGGTACTTCGGAGGCTACTGTTATCGAACACTCTTGAAAGTAGTGTCGGAGCTTCCGGGATGCCATGAACACTGCGTACGCTATCTTTTGATAATGTGGATACCGGGATTTGCATGGAGTTAGGACAGTGGATACGTAGTACACTGGTTTTTGAAGAGGGAACTTGTGTCCTTCTGTTTCTCGTTCGACGACGAGCACCGCGCTTACAACTTGATGTGTTGCCGTGATATATAATAGCATTGGTTCGGCCAGGTTGGGTGCGGCCAGGACCGGATTTGTTGCCAATATGGCCTTTAATTCTTCGAGTGCGGCTATGGCGGCATCCGTCCACTCGAAGTGTTCGGTGCGCCGGAGGAGGCGATAAAGGGGTAATGCCTTTTCTCCTAAGCGGGAGATGAAGCGGCTTAGAGCCGCCACGCATCCAGTCAATTTTTGTATTTGCTTGAGGTCTTTTGGGATATCCAATTGTGACAGAGCTCGGATCTTGGCTGGGTTTGCTTCAATTCCTCTACCGGATACAATGAAGCCCAAGAGCTTTCCGGCTGGCACGCCGAAAACGCATTTTTCCGGGTTGAGCTTAATGTCATATGCTCGGAGATTGTCGAATGTGAGCTTCAAGTCGTCTACTAGAGTTTCAACGTGTTTGGATTTGACGACCACATCATCTACGTATGCCTCCACTGTTTTGCCGATCTGGTTTGCCAGACATGTCTGAATCATGCGCTGGTATGTTGCGTCGGCGTTTTTGAGCCCGAAGGGCATTGTGTTGAAGCAGAATGGTCCGTATGGAGTAATGAATGCCGTTGCGGCTTGGTCTAGCTCTGCCATCTTGATTTGATGGTAGCCGGAGTATGCGTCGAGGAAGCACAATGAATCGTGTCCTGCGGTAGCATCGATAATTTGATCGATGCGGGGAAGGGGGAAGGGATCCTTTGGGCAAGCCTTGTTAAGGTCCTTGAAATCGACACGCAGGCGCCAGGATTTGTCCTTCTTTGGTACCATTACCAGGTTTGCTAGCTAGTCCAGATGTTTTATGTCTCTGATGAATCCGGCTTCTAATAGTTTGGCTAGCTCCTCTCCCATTGCCTGTCTTTTGGGTTCGGAAAATCGCCGAAGAGCCTGTTTGACTGGCTTGAATCCTTTTAGGATATTTAGGCTGTGCTCTGCCAGCCGACGTGGGATTCCTGGCATGTCTGAAGGGTGCCAGGCAAAAATATCCCAATTTTCCCATAGGAATTCTCGTAGTGCGGTGTCTACATCAGGGTTTAATTGTGCCCCAATGGAGGCCGTTTTTGTAGGGTCCGTTGGATGGACTTGGAATTTGACTATTTCGTTCACTGTCTTAAAAGAGGTGGACTTGGATCTTTTGTCAAGTACCACATCATCCCTGTTCACTGTGGAGCGCAGCGCTGTGAGTTCCTCAGCCGCTAGGGCTTCAGATAGCGCCTCAAGGGCTAGTGCGGCTGTCTTATTTTTGGCGCGGAGTGCTATGTCCGGATCACTAGCAAGGGTGATGATTCCGTTGGGCCCGGGCATTTTGAGCTTCATGTACCCGTAATGGGGGTATAGCTTGAAAAATTGTGAATGCCTCTCGTCCTAATAAAGCGTGATATCTGCTGCTGAACGGGGCCACATGGAACGTGATCTCCTCAGACCTGTAGTTGTCCGGCGAGCCGAATACCACATCTAGTGTGATTTTTCCTGTGCAGCATGCTTCCCGACTAGGGATTATTCCTCTGAAGGTTGTGTTGCTTTGCTTGATGCGGCTCCAGTCTACTTCCATTTTTCGAAGAGTTTCCTCATAGATGAGGCTTAATCCGCTGCCGCCATCCATGAGTACCTTAGTAAGGCGAAAGCCGTCCACTATTGGACTGAGGACCAATGCGGCTGGTGCTCGGGCTGTTCGGAATTTAGGTTCGTCACTGGCGTTAAAGGTAATAGCCGTGTCACTCCATGGATTTATTTTTGCTACTTGGTAGACTTCGGCGAGGCTGCAGAGTGTTCGTTTCCGCATGTTATTTGATGCGAAGGTCTCGAAGACTATTAGCACCGCACTGGTACTGCTGGGCTGGTTCTCTGGGGCTAGAAGCTCTTCACCACTTTTGGCCACCTGCCGTAGTATCCAACATGCTCGAAGGCTATGTGTTGGAGTGGCGCCCTCTGTACTATGGATTTTGCAGGGTCCGCTGAGCCATCCCTCCAGTACGGTTCCGTGCCCTTTAGGGGTTTTTTGCTTTTTGGTTTTTAACCTAGGTGCCTGAATATGATGCACCCTTTTATTTCGGACTAGGGTTGTGTTCAGAGCCGGATTGTGCCAAAAATTGGTTTTGGTTTTCCAGGCGCTCTCCATCGCATAGTACTTTTGTACTATGGACGCCAAGTCGGCTAAGCATGTAATTTCGCGACGACTTATGGCGTTCATGATTCCCTTGTCCGTGCAATTATTGCAGAAAATTGAGATTGCGCTTTCCTCATGGCAGTCCTTTATACTGTCCATAACCAGGAGGAATCTGGCCCAGTAATGATGTATTGTTTCAGCGGGCTCTTGCCGGATTCGGGATAGATCGCTTGTGTTTGGGTGGGCGGGTGGAATTAAATTCAGAACCCCGTCCAATCTAAGACTCAGGGGCCAGAAAGTTTCTGAACTTGGAAGTTTGGCTTGTTGGATGTTGTCCAACGAATCCGGCCCGCTGCCTGACTTTAGGTTCAGGGTTTGATCAACGTTCGTTCCTTTGTGGGAATCCGGCATGGAGGGGCCGGGAATTTGGACATAGCTTGTCCTTAATGTAGAAGAAGAGTCGCCGTGCTGTTCCTCCACCACAGCAACGTGGTGGGTAGCCTGGGGAGAGTTGATCTCTCTCAGATCGGTTTTAGGCCCGATCTGATCGTAGTCTGTAGCGACTCCCAGGGCGGCGATGCGATCCAAGAGCTCGTTTACGGACGAGAGCTCCATCGGATCTAGCTGCTCGGCGAGTTCTGAGTTGACGTGAAGATCGCTTTTGATGACCCAAGAGGTCATCATCGGCGCGGCGGCCGAACAGGCGGTCATAAGAAAACCACCTAGCCGGATAGTTTGGCCGATGGCCAAAGCTCCTTTGGCAACGGTACCGTCTTTAAAGACAGGACGAGGCATCCTTCCTGATGGCGATGACACAGAGGAACTCTCAATGAAAGCACCAATGTCGGTGTCAAAACCGGCGGATCTCGGGTAGGGGGTCCCGAACTGTGCGTCTAGGCGGATGGTAACAGGAGACAAGGGACACGATATTTTTACCCAGGTTCGGACCCTCTCGATGGAGGTAAAACCCTACTCCTCCTTGATTGATATTGATGATATGGGTAGTACAAGAGTAGATCTACCACGAGATCAAGGAGGCTAAACCCTAGAAGCTAGCCTATGGTATGATTGTTGTTCGTCCTACGGACTAAAACCCTCCGGTTTATATAGACACCGGAGAGGGCTAGGGTTACACAGAGTCGGTTACAATGGTAGGAGATCTACATATCCGTATCTCCAAGCTTGCCTTCCACGCCAAGGGAAGTCCCATCCGGACACGAGACGAAGTCTTCAATCTTGTATCTTCATAGTCTTGGAGTCTGGCCAATGATGATAGTTTGGCTATCCGGACACCCCCTAGTCCAGGACTCCCTCAATGGGCTTTATTGGAAAGGAGGGGGAATGAGCAAGGGAGGGCCCCCCCAAGCCCAATCCGAATTGGGAGGGGGGCCACCCCCCTTTCCTTCCTCCCTCCTTCCTCTTCCTTCCCTCTCTCTCTCCAAATAGGAAAAGGAGGAGTCCCCCTCCTCCACTCCTTTATACGGGGGAGGGGGGCACCCCATAGACACAACAATTGATCATTGATCTCTTAGCCGTGTGCGGTGCCCCCCTCCACCATAGTCCTCCTCGATAATATCGTAGTGGTGCTTAGGCGAAGCCCTGCGTCGATAGAACATCATCATCATCATCACGCCGTCGTGCTGACGGAACTCTCCTTCGAAGCTTGGCTGGATTGGAGTTCAAGGGACGTCATCGAGCTAAACGTGTGCAAGAACTTGGAGGTGCCGTGCGTTCGGTACTTGATCGGTCGGATCATGAAGACATATGACTACATCAACCGCGTTGTGCTAACGCTTTCGCTTTCGGTCTACGAGGGTACGTAGACACACTCTCCCCTCTCGTTGCTATGCATCACCATGATCTTGTGTGTGCGTAGGAACTTTTTTGAAATTAGTAGGTTACCCAACAGTTACAAAGGCACTTCATTTTTTAAACTTATTACAACTCCAGACTTTTTGTGCGTTCAGTATGGACCATTCAAAGCCACATCATCAACTTTCAACCCTTTCTGCCTTCATTTTCTATTTTTCATGTAGCGCACCCCTTTTAGTACCAGTTCATGGCTCTGAAAAGATGAATTGGATATATTGAATTTTTTGTACCTAAAGCAAAAATATTCACAAAGAAACTCTAAATACAACATAAAACAACTCAGAAATAAATAAAAGAAAATAAATAAAGTAGAAAAGAAAACAAAACTACCTAAAAAACTCTGAGCGCTGCCTTGTGGACCTGCTTGGCCTTGGGCCAGGATGCAGGCCCATAACGCCCAGCAGGCCCACAGGGCAGCGCGGTAAAGTTAGGCCCAGAAGCCTGCTATAGAGAGAAGCTCGAGAGAGCTACCGCACTGGAGCTTATAAACCAATGCGGACGCCCCTAGGCTAGCGAGGTGGGACTAAACTTGCCACACCGGACCTGCGCCAGCGCACTCCTTTAGTACCGGGTCGTGGCTCCAACCGGTACTAAAGGGATGGTCTTAAGTATCGATTGGTGCCACGACCCGGTACTAAAGGGGGTCGCTTCCCGCCGTTTGGCCTGGCCAAATTTGACCTTTAGTACCGGTTCGTGGCCCAAACCGGTACTAAAGGCCCCTCCTATATATATACCACTTACGAAAATTTCAGTTAGCTTCTTCTTCATCTGCTTCGTCGTCGCGCCCGTCCCCGTCGCCGCCCCCGTCACGCGTGCCCGTCCCCGCCCCCGTCGCTGTGCGTGCCCGTCACCGTCGTCGATCGAGCGCACGCCGCCCCCGGCCTGTTCCCGTATGTCGCCTCGCATCGCCGGCCGTCACCCCACTATAAGACCGCTCCCTGCCGCGGGCGCCATGGCGGCCCTCACACACACACACACACACTAGTACACACACAGAGACATATTTTTCTTAATTATTTTCTGTTTTCTGTTTTTTAGTTTTTTATAGTTTTAATTTATATAAATGTTAGACTAATGTCAATTGTTAGATGATTATATATATATATATATATATATATATATATATAGAAATGTTAGATATTAATGTCAAATGTTAAACGAACTAGATAGAAAATGTAGATATATTAATGTCAATTGTTAGATGAATTAGATGAATTAGCTAGATATTAATGTTAGATGAGTTAGTTTGTTATACTTTTAGTTATAGATGAATTAGATATATTAATGTTAGATGAATTAGATATATTAAATTTAGGTATATGAGATTTGATGATCTAATAATTAATTAAAATTTTACTATAGAACTAGTTTATTTTTAGTAAGAAGCTTAATAGAACTAGTTTATTTTTAGGAAGTGCTTAGTTGAATTAATAGAACTAGTTGAATTAGTTGAATTAATAGAACTAGTAAGTGTTTATCAATTAATGTTTTAGATATGAACATAGGAAATGTCTGATGATGAAAAGGATTTCGTTATGTGCGAATACTGCGAAGACGAGAGCGGCCTGTGCGATAGAAATTTTCTAGTTGATGGTAGGCGCTTCAGCATCAAGCTGGATGAGACCTTCGAAGTGGATACAATAAGTCACAACGAGAAGTCTTGTTTCCTAATTAAGCATATGCTTCATTTGCTTCAACTTATAATTTTATTTTTTACTATTCTACTAGCGTATCCCCTGCCATGCAAGAATTTTTTGTCTTGGATAAGATAGTTTTCAGTCCTATGAAAACTATGGGGGTAAAGAGAGTTTACTTGAAGACCGAGCATGGTTATACTTTCGACGCAAAATTATACAATGCAGACACCTACACCTATTTTGCATGCAAAACTTGGCAAGCACTATGCAAGGCTTATGCATTTGAGCCTAATATGGTTATCACCTTTGATATTCGTCTGGAAGATGATATTGAAGGTAATACCGACATCTGGGTCGATGTGCAAACACCTCCAGTTCTACCATTATGTGAGTTTCTCAACCATATTTATGTCTTTGATATTGTTTATTCAAAAATAGTTGACAACTAATTTCTATTGACAGATTATTTCCATTCAAGCAAACATGTCTGGCGCTTGGTAGACAGGACCGTCCATTGTCCGGGGCTGAACTAAACTGTGAGGAGATAAGTCATTATGTTTCATGGCTTGAGGATCTTGATGCTGTCAAGAAAAATTATTTCCTGGACTAGAAAATCTTAGTACTCAAAACATGCGACCAATAGTGTTCGTACTGAACTACAGTCACATCTATTTAGGAAAGATGGTAAGATTTTTACTATTTGTCCTCAGTGCATCTTTTGCATACATTATTTTTAAGCTAAACTTCATTGCTAAGTATGTTACTATACGATGTTCTTCAACAGGGACTCCCGATGATAGTTGTGCCTCAGTGGATCGAGACTAACGGTCGCATGTCAAATGTTAGCTTACGACCAAGACATCCTACATTGCACATGCGTGTATTCAGGATTCCTATAACCGAGGAATGCTTAATAGGAGCAAAATTGTGAAGGATCGCAGAGAAGTACTAGGGGGCAGCAATCAGAAGCGCAACCCATGATTAGGAGACGGGTTCATCTGCATGCTCCAATATGATGAATCAGGAGAGCTACACATGTTCTATGCTATTTTACCTTAGAGAGAGCAACATGAGTGATTAGCTAGTTCCTGCTCTTAGTACTTGTCCTCTCATGTCCGTGTTCTTCGTCCCGAACTTAATCTCAAAGTGATTTTCTTTTGTGGTCTTAATTATGAACGCTTATAATCTCATGACCATGTTGAACTCGATGATATCTTTGCTTTTTGTACAAGTGAATGTTTCTTCTTTAAGCTAGTGTTGGTGGTGATTAGATAATGATGATTAAAATAGTGGTAATGACTATATATATATGATGATTATTAGCTAGTGTTGTTGTTGGTGATGATATGATGGAAGAGTTTTTATATTAATATGATCATGATGATGATGATGAGTTATTATATAATTTATGATAGGGGAAATAAATGGAAAACAATCTCTAAATTAAATGGAAGACACAAAATTAAAGGGAAAATAAATAATAAAACCAAAACCCATAAACCTTTTAGTACCGGTTGGTGTTACAAACCGGTACTAAAGTTCTCCCCGCCCCCAACGCTGGCTCGTGCCACGTGGTGGCCCTTTAGTGCCGGTTTGTGCTGAACCGGAACTAAAGGGGGGGCCTTTAGTCCCCACACTTTAGTGCCGGTAGCAGAACCGGCACTAAAGGCCCTTACGAACCAGTAATAAAGCTTCGTTTTCCACTAGTGTTGAGCAGGCATTTGGACCTAGGATGGCGGGTGCAACATCTCGGGGAGAACAAAGTTGTCGTAATGGCAGCTCTAGCCAGAAAAGTTTAGTTAGTGCACGGTGACGTGGTGGCTCGACAAGCGTGGGCACCGGCAGTTGGGCCCCCTTGAAGTGGAGCCTGATGCCTACAATTATGGGGTTGATGAAGAGAAGCTATATTTTAATGTTATTCAGAATTTACGACGGGCACCTCGGGCTGAAAGCCAAGATGAGGCTCACAATGCAGTCCGTGTGGATGATGACGCGGTGGGTGAGGACGAAGACCTTGCAACTGTTGAATGGGACCATTTGAACCCTCATATGGAAGAAGGTACCGTTTTTGCATCAATGACTGAGTGTAGAAATGCACTTGTGACATAATGCATCAAGGTAGAACGTACTTTCAAAGTCGACAAGAGTGATCAAGTACGTTACAGAGTGCACTGTCCGACTGGGGGTTATCCATGGAGGGTGCTCGCATCTAAAATGCGAAATAGCACAAATTTTCAGGTCAAAGTGAACCCTTTTAAGCACACATGCCAAGAATCAACCCTTAGGAAGGATACAATCAGTAGAGCCAAGTCAAGATGGCTGGCAGAAGAAGTAAAGAAGTGGGTGAAAGAAAACCAGCAACTGGGTCCAAAGGAATTGTAGAAGAACATCAAAGACAAGTTCAAGATAGATTTACCATACATGAGGTTGTTCAATGGTAAACAACATGCTATGGATTCTATTTATGGTAACTAGCAGGAAAGTTTTCAATTGTTGTATTCATTCAAAGGTGAAGTGGAGAGGACCAGCCCAGGTAGTATTGTAGATATTGACCACCACACTGTGGAGTACACATTCAGGGGAGTGACAAAGACCAAGGAATGCTTTAGGAGGGTTTTTGTCTGCTTTGAGGCTTACCGTCGGGGTTTTTTGGCAGGCTGCAGGCCTTATTTTGATATTGATGCTACTTTTCTCATAGGGAGGTTTAAAGGACAATTAGTAGCAGCTTGTGCAGTTGATGCACACAGTTTTGTATTTCCAGTTGCGTACGGTGTGCTGGAGACAGAGACTGAGGAGAGCTGGACTTGGTTTTTGCATAATCTGCGCCGGGCTATTGCACATCCCAATGGGTTGGTAATTCATACAGATGCCTGCAAAGGTTTAGAAGTGGCCGTGGACAATGTGTTCCCTAGAGTAGAGCATAGGGAATGCATGCGTCACCTTGTTGCAAATTTTGTGAAGAAATTCAAAGGAAAGGTGTATACCGACAATTTATGGCCATCATCTTTGATTTGCAGTGTGAAGAAGCACAACTACCACTTGAGGCGGTTATACATGAATCCCAAAGTGAAAGAATACTTGGAAACACACCACTCCAAGTAATGGGCCAGAAGCCAATTCAGTGAACTGAGCAAAGTTGACTATGTGCACAATAATCTAGCAGAGTCTTTCAACTCAACAATCGGGAACTAAAGGGTCATTATGTTGCGGATTTGCTTGATAGGATAAGGATATAATACATGCAGAAATTTCATTATCGTGCAGGAATAGCCAAGGCAAAATTCATGGGCCACATTATCATCCCTGCTATGATGAATGAACTGAAGCAGAAAACAACAGGATTGGAAATGAACATGACTCTTTACTCGGGTACCACAACAGAGATATCATATTTGGATAAAGAGAAGAGGGAATGGAGATATCCAATGGATTTAGAAGCTAGAACTTGCAGTTGTAGGCAATGACAGATAACTGGGTTGCCATGCATTCATGCCTTGTTTTTCATCACTTCTCTCCCAGGTCCAGCAGGGAACATACAGCAGTATGTGCATGATTACTACTATGTTGCAAGGTTCAAAGCCACATATGTGTATGCCTTGCTTGCTATGGAGGGAAAACAACAATGGGACATGGTGGACCCTGGATTCAAGCTTTGCGCTCCAGTTCTGAAGAGAGCAGCAGGCAGACCAAGGAAGATTCGAATCAGACCTAGCAGCGAAGGAGCTGGACTTGGAGCGAGGAAGCGTAAGTGCACAAGGTGTGGTGGGTCTGGTCATTTCGGTAAGTATTGTGATAACATGGTAGATCCAGCGTTCAGAGAGAGTTTTGATGAAGGCTTCGATGAAAATGTTGGTCAGCAGCCGGTTGGCTCAACAGATGATGAAAATGATGGTCAATAGCCGGTTGCATCAGATGAGGATTTTGACGAGGTTCCAAATGATGATGGTCAACAGCCGCATGATTTTGACGATGATCCAAAATATCCTCCAAATGATGATTCAAGTGAGGCCCCAAATGGTGATCCAAGTGTGGCTCCAAATGGTGATCCAAATGAGGCTCCAAATGGTGACCAACCTTCTTTTGTTGTGAGTTCTGTTAGGTATGTAAATCTTGCAAATACTACTATACAATTATCACTTGACATGATCTCATTACCCTTTATGTTTTGCACAGCTCTGCAGTAGGTTTGAAGAAGACGCGCAAGGTACCGAAAACCAAGAGGAGAAGAGAAGAAGCAATGAGCACAAGGTGCACGAGGAGCGAAGTGATGGCAAGACGCTCAAGGAACAAATAGAAGCCCCAATGCTATTTATGAATAATTATGAAACATTATGGATAATGCTATATTTCTGTTGAATGATGTTGGACCTATGTTAGAACTATCTTTGAATAATGTTGGACCTATGTTAGAACTTCAAATTTGACATGCTATATGGATGTTTTAATTCTTTTGAAACTTCAATAAACTCACATTCATGAAAAATGTGCTAAAAAAGAGCTCTAAAGGTAGGGTAAACGGCCTCATTTCTAAGCAAGGTTTTTTTGACCTTGTCTAAATGAGCCAAATAACTTTCCTACACATATATTCTATATACACAAACTATGTGCGCTGGTTTTTCCTTTTTTGATTTTTTAAATTTTGTTTCGCTCATTTGAATTCTGGTAAAACCTAACTTTGACCAAGATTTAAACAAGTCTAAAACATCAAAATAAAAAAGTAAGCCTGGATCCTTCTTAGTCACTCCAAAATGAAGCTGTGGTGAGATTTTTGAAATTTTCATGAAAAATGTGCTAAAAAAGAGGGGTCCAAAGGTAGGGTAAACGGCCTCATTTCTAAGCAAGTTTTTTTTTGACCTTGTATAAATCAGAAAAATAACTTTCCTACACATATATTCTATATATACAGACTATGTGCGCTGGTTTTTCCATTTTTTTGTTTTTTTTAATTTTTTTGCTCATTTGAATTCTGGTCAAACTTAACTTTGACCAAGATTTAAACAAATCTGAAACATCAAAAATGAAAAACTAAGCCTGGATCCTTCTTAGTCACTCCAAAATGAAGCTGTGGTGAGTTTTTTTTTTGAAATTTTCATGTTCATTTCCCCCAAAACACTTCTCTTCACTTCATACAACAGAGTTTGAGATACTTGAGATATCACATAAGACACATGAAATTTTCGTTTAAATGTATGTAAACCTTGTTTATCAACTTAAATCATTAGTATATGACATAAGAATACTATGTGCGCAACTTTTTCATTTTTATGATTTTTATTTAATTTATTATGCTCATTTGAAATCTGGTCAAACCTATCTTTGACTGCTCCAAACCCCTCCCAAACCCGGCTAACCCTAGCGCTGACCAAGGACCGTCCATCTAACCCAAGCGGCAATCAAGGACAGTCGATCTAACCCTTCTAGAAGGAATCTGTGGGGAGGAGGGGGGCGATCCGCGAGATGCAATCTGATTGGCTGGGCGATTTTTTTCTCAACACGTACCGGGCGTGCTGGATGGACCGTTGGACCGTCTCACTGTCCGAGCCTAAGAGCGCAGTTAATTTCCCATCTCATCCTTTCCAGGGCTGCATGCATGGGAAGGGCGGCGACATGGGAATGCATGCGCGCGAGGCGGACGTGCATGCATGCGAGCGAGGCAAGCGAGGCGAGCGACGTGGCCATGCACGTATTGATTCGGAATTAGGCCATTGTTTCAGACTAGGACAGTGATTCAGATTACGACAACGATTCAGATGCGCACGCCCGGTCAAAGAGCATCCCTATGCAGTGATTCATATGCACGCACACGCCCCATGCATCATTTTCGTGCAAAAAATTTAAGGGTCCAAAACTTAACGGATACACACACGTGTCCGGATTCACACACACACCGCTCTCATCCCTTCTTTCTTCCTCTCCTACCCACATGCCTATTTATATGGGGTGCCTCTCTTCTTCTGCCACTCACCACCCAAAAGCTAGATCCATTCTCTCCAACTTCAAACACCCAAGCGACCAAGCCGTCCAAGCGACCAAGTGAAGATGCAGTACAACGGGCCAACCTTCCTTCGTCCGCTTGTCGTGCCGGAGTTGCGCTACCCACTGGGCGTGCTCGTGGAGAGGGAGCTCCGTGTGTGGGCGACTTCAAGGTGGAGGGGGTCCATCGACCTCACCCGCGCCTTCCTCAGAGCCGGCTATGCCCACCTCCCGCGGGGCTCGCCTAGGATGTACACCATCAACGAGGTTCTTGACCGCCTCGGCATCCTCCTACTGCTCATGGTCACCTTCGCCAACCCGTTTCATGCGCGCGAGCTCCTTGGCCAAGTGTTTTAGTG
Source organism: Triticum timopheevii (assembly GCA_963921465.1). Classification (NCBI taxonomy): domain Eukaryota; kingdom Viridiplantae; phylum Streptophyta; class Magnoliopsida; order Poales; family Poaceae; genus Triticum; species Triticum timopheevii. The sequence goes on from OY997272.1 coordinate 504,091,192, forward strand.
CGGTTGCGAGTCCCTCTTCTTCCCGGTGTACAACATCTTCACCAACTACGAGTGCATCTTCCCCACTGAAATCCAGATGCACTCCCTTCCCTACGATGAGGAGGAGGAGTGAAGTTGAAGACGATGTTTAAGGGGCGCGCGTCCAAGGTGGAAGAAAGGTCAAGATGAAGATGTTCAAGAAGGGGTGCGAGCCTGGAGTGAAGTTGTTCATCAAGCTCGTCATGTTTTAGTTTTATCATTTTTATTGTGTTGCTTTTCTATGTCATGTGTGTCGTGTCATGTCGTGTCATGTCCCTGGACTTATCTATCTATGTAGGGTACCCATCTATGTAAGGGTACAGTGTGTTACATCTTATCTATCCAAGTTATTATGTGTGTTCAAAAATATCCGTGCCAAAAGATATCATTTCTTCCCTAAACCAAGTCATGAACTAACATGCACATTTATTCCCTTTAAATCCTAAACCAAGTGCCACTCTAACCAGAATCATGTGGCAGTGCAAACATACATTTCCAACCCTCCAAAAGTTCGGTGCAAAACAAAGGAAAACCACTCTCACACGTGTGCAAACATTCAGTACAAACATGCGTTTTAAACCCTAAACCAAGTCACGGTCTCACTATGTATAGCTTCCTTCCCTAGCCATGTCAAAGTCTTTCCATCTACCCTAGCGGTTACCAGCGTATCCCTAAATGCCACAAAACCCACGCGGTCCTGGGTTCGAGTCCCAGCCACACCAATTTTTTGTGCATTTTCCACCCTTCATTTTTTAGATATTTTTTTCTCAATGTAATGCCCTTAAAAATGTTCATTAATTTTGACACCAGGTCTAAACCTCTACCAGAGCTGAGGCACATTTTCCATGACATTTTGGTCTTTGATTTAAATCACGGTGTATTTGAATTGGAGTAATTAAATTACTATTAAATATTTAACAGCTCCAAAAAAATTCTAAACTTAATTGTTTGGCTCTAGAATAATTCAATTAGCTTCCACAAAAAGTTTCAACATTAAATAAAATGATTTACTAGCCTAAATTAAATCAGAACAGAAAACAGAAAAACACGCAAGAGATCTCATTTGCCCACCCCCGAATGGGCCTAATTGGATGCAGTTGGCCCATTAGTCTAGCCGGCACTTGGCTCTCCACTCTGAATTTGGCCCACAGAGGAACCTTTTTTTGACAGAAAGGCAGAGCAGAGAGCTGCATTTCATTGATCAAAGTTTCTGAATTTCTCATTTCTTCTCCCCTTTTTTCAACATATTTAAATGCTGGTCATTTCTTCTCTCCTTTTCAACATTTAAACAACTTTGATCAACATTTAAAGAAGGTGAATTTCTCATACAATTTCAAGCTTACAAATTCCTCCATAATTCATGCCTTTCCATACAATTTCAACATTACACCCAATGCGATTACCATAGCTACAAATGCCCAAAAGTAATTGCAAATGGGTATTTGTGCTTGATCTTCAAGCTTCCTAACCTTCTTCTTCAACATCCTAAGCTCAACAGCTAGCTCTTTCTCAGTGCGTGCTTCGCCCTCCATATCTTCTTCCGGAGTTCGTGCCGCGGCCACTGCCTTTCGTGGTAGCATCCACAACCATTCTTCATGCTCTTCTTGCAGTTCATTCATCAGAGTCTTGGCTAGAGCATTGACCCAAAGGAATAAACATTTCATCTGCATGAACGCCAAACAGATCAACCCATTGCTCAAAGATCCCGACCACGAAATGGAGCAATTGCCCCGATTCTTACCCCATTCTCGCTGCACACGTAGAACGGACGATTCTGGTTCTCGGTGTGTGAGAAACCCTCTGATCAACGCCCGCCCGGCACCGCAGACAGATGAAGATAGGCATCTGCATGCGCCCTGGGCTCTGCATCCACCAGGTGGCGCGCGAGCTTGAAGAAGACATGGATCTTGGAGCCGAAGGGGATCTCAACATCGTTGCGCGCTCCACTGGTATTTTCCCACCGCCGCTCTCTCTGTCGCCGTGGTCACGACTGTGCTCTCTGTCACCATGGTCACCGCCTCTCTCTGTCGCCCGCTTATATAGCACACCCGCAACGGCTCTCTGCTCAACAGCTCTTTGCTGGGTCCCACAAGCCACGCGTGCAACGGTCTGATCATCCAGCGCGTCTCTGCTGCCTGGTCCCACCTGTAAGGGCCGAGTCAAAAGGTTGACCTAACGGAGACGGCAATTTTCACGGAACGAGTTGGTGCGGACATAGTAGGGGCAAAACTGAGCACAATTCGCAACTGAGGGCAAAACTTGTTGGGGATCGTAGCAGAAATTTAAAATTTTCTATGCATCACCAAGATCAATCTATGGAGTAATCTAGCAAAGAGGGGAAGGGGAGTGCATCTTCATATCCTTGTAGATTGCTAAGCAGAAGCGTTGCAAGAACGCGAATGATGTAGTCGTACTCGTAGCGATTCAGATCGCGGTCGATTCCGATCTAAGCGCCGAACAACGGCGCCTCCGCGTTCAACACACGTGCAGCCCGGTGACATCTCCCATGCCTTGATCCAGCAAGGAGAGAGGGAGAGGTTGGGGAAGACTCCGTCCAGCAGCAGCACGACGGCGTGGTGGTGGTGGAGGAGCGCGGTACTCTAGCAGGGCTTCGCCAAGCACTACGAGAGACAAGGAGGAAGAGAGGTAGGGCTGTGCCTTGGGAGAGAGACTTGTGTGTTGGGCATCCCCAAAACCTCCACTATAGATAGGGGCAAGGGGAAGGGGAAGGCTCCCTAGGGTTTTCCCTAGGGGGGCCGGCGGCCAGGGCAGATGGGATCTCCCCTTTGGGTGACTTGGCCCCCAAGCCAGGAGGTGGGAACCCTGGATGGGGCGCCCCAAACCCCCTGGTCATGTGGGAATAGGTGAGGGGGGCACACAACCCCTTAGTGGGCTGGTTTGCCCCTTTTCCTTGGCCCATGAAGCCCCCCAACACTTGCCGGGGCTCCCGAAACACCTTTCGGTCATGCTGGTCATCACCCGGTACCTCCAGAACACTTCCGGACTCCAAAACCCTTCGTCCAATATATAAATCTTCACCTCCGGACCATTCCGGAACTCCTCATGACGTCCGGGATCTCATCCGGGACTACGAACAACATTCGGTAACCGCGTACATACTTTCCCTATAACCCTAGCGTCATCGAACCTTAAGTGTGTAGACCCTACGGGCTCGGGAATCATGCAGACATGACCGAGACATCTCTCTGGTCAATAACCAACAACGGAATCTGGATACCCATGTTGGCTCCCACATGTTCCATGATGATCTCATCGGATGAACCACGATGTCAAGGATTCAATCAATCCCGTATACAATTCCCTTTGTCTACCGGTATAGTACTTGCCCGAGATTCGATCGTCGGTATCCCGATACCTTGTTCAATCTCGTTACCGGCAAGTCTCTTTACTCGTTCCGTAACACATCATCCCATGATCAACTCCTTGGTCACATTTTGCACATTATGATGATGTCCTACCGAGTGGTCCCAGAGATACCTCTCCGTCACACAGAGTGACAAATCCCAGTCTCGATTCGTGCCAACCCAACAGGCCCTTTTGGAGATACCCATAGTGCACCTTTATAGGCACCCAGTTACGTTGTGACGTTTGGTACACCCAAAGCATTCCTACGGTATCCGGGAGTTGCACAATGTCATGGTCTAAGGAAATGATACTTGACATTAGAAAAGCTTTAGCATACGAACTACACGATCTTTGTGCTAGGCTTAGGATTGGGTCTTGTCCATCACATAATTCTCCTAATGATGTGATCCGTTATCAACGACATCCAATGTCCATGGTCAGGAAACCGTAACCATCTATTGATCAACGAGCTAGTCAACTAGAGGCTTACTAGGGACATGGTGTTGTCTATGTACCCACACATGTATCTGAGTTTCCTATCAATACAATTATAGCATGGATAATAAATAATTATCATGAACAAGGAAATATAATAATAATAACTAATTTATTATTGCCTCTAGAGCATATTTCCAACAGTCTCCCACTTGCACTAGAGTCAATAATCTAGTTCACATCGCCATGTGATTAACACTCATAGGTCACATCGCCATGTGACCAACATCCAAAGAGTTTACTAGTGTCAACAAACTAGTTCACATCATCATGTGGTTAAGACTCAATGAGTTCTGGGGTTTGATCATGTTTTGCTTGTGAGAGAGGTTTTAGTCAACGGGTCTGCAACATTCAGATCTGTATGTACTTCGCAAATCTTTAGGTCATATTGTAAATGCTGCTTCCACGCTCCACTTGGAGCTATTCCAAATGGTTGCTCCACTATACGTATCCGGTTTGCTACTCAGAGTCATTCGGATAGGTGTTAAAGCTTGCATCGACGTAACCCTTTACGCCGAACTCTTTATCACCTCCATAATCGAGAAACATGTCCTTATTACTCCAAGGACAATTTTGACCGCTGTCCAATGATCCATTCCTGGATCACTCTTGTGCCCCCTTGCTAGACACGTGGCAAGGCACATATCAGGTGCGGTACAAAGCATGACATACTGTATAGAGCCTATGGCTAAGGCAAAGGGGACGACATTCGTCCTTTCTCTTTCTTCTGCCGTGGTTGAGCTTTAAGTCTTAACTTCATACCTTACAACTCAGGCAAGAACTCCTTCTTTGACTGATCCATCTTGAACACCTTCAAGATCATGCCAAGGTATGTGCTCATTTGAAATTACTATCAAGCATTTTGATCTATCTTATAGATCTTGATGCTTATTGTTCAAGTAGCCTAATCCAGGTTTTTTCCATTGAAAAACACTTTCAAATAACCCCTATATGCTTTCCAGAAATTCTGCATCATTTCCGATCAACAATATGTCAACAACATATACTCATCATAAATGATATAGTGCTCCCACTCACTTATTTGGAAATACAAGTTTCTCATAAACTTTGTATAAACCCAAAATCTTTGATCATCTCATCAAAGCGTATATTCCAACTCCGAGATGCTTACTCCAGTCCTTAGAAGGATTGCTAGAGCTTTGCACACTTTTTAGCATCTTTTAGGATTGACAAAACCTTCTGGTTGTATCACATACAAACTTTCCTCAAAAAAATCGTCGAGGAGACAATGTTTTGACATCCTATCTGCAAGATTTCATAAATAATGTAGTAACTGCTAATATAATTCCAACAGACTCTTAGCATCACTACGAGTGAGAAAGTCTCATCGTAGTCAACTCCTTGAACTTGTCGGAAAACATCTTAGCGACAAGTCGAGCTTTCTTAATGGTGACACATACCATCATTGTCTGTCTTCCCTTTTAGAATCCATCTGTACCCAACAGCCTTACGACCATCAGGTAGTTCTTCCAATGTCTACACTTTGTTTTTTTATACATGGATCCTCTCTCAGATTTTATGGCCTCGAGCCATTTGTCGGAATCCGGGCCCACCATCGCTTCTCCATATCCCGTAGGTTCATTGTTGTCTAGCAACATGAGCTCAAGACATGATTAAGTACCACTCTGAAGTAGTACGCATCCTTGTTGACCTACAAGGTTTGGTAGTGACTTGATCTGAAGTTTCATGATCACTATCATTAGCTTCCACTTCAATTGGTGTAGGCGCCATAGGAACAACTTCATGTGCCCTGCTACACACTAGTTGAACTGATGGTTCAATAACCTCATCAAGTCTCCACCATCCTCCCACTCAATTCTTTCAAGAGAAACTTTTCCTCGAGAAAGGACCCGATTCTAGAAACAATCCCTTTGCTTCCGGAACTGAGACACGAGGTATACCCAACTGTTTTGGGTGTCCTATGAAGATGCATTTATCCGCTTTGGGTTCGAGCTTATCAGGCTAAAACTTTTCACATAAGCGTCGCAGCCCCAAACTTTTAAGAAACGATAGCTTAGGTTTCTCTAAACCATAGTTCATACGGTGTCATCTCAACGGAATTATGTGGTGCCCTATTTAAAGTGAATGTGGTTGTCTCTAATGCCTAACCCATAAACGATAGTGGTAATTCGATAAGAGACATCATGGTATGCACCATATCCAATAGGGTGCAGTTATGACATTCAGACACACTATCACACTATGGTGTTCCAGGCGGTATTAGTTGTGAAACAATTTCCACAATGTCTTAATTGTGTGCCAAACTCATAACTCAGATATTCATCTCTATGATCATATCATAGACATTTTATCCTCTTGTCACGACGATCTTCAACTTCACTCTGAAATTACTTGAACCATTCAATAATTCAGACTTGTGTTTCATCAAGTAAATATACTCAGTATCTACTCAAATCATCTGTGAAGTAAGAACATAACGATATCCACTACGTGCCTCAACACTCATTGGACTGCACACATCAAAATGTATTACTTCCAACAAGTTGCTTTCTTGTTCCATCTTACTGAAAACGAGGCTTTTCAGTCATCTTGCCCATGTGGTATGATTTGCATGTCTCAAGTAATTCAAAATCAAGTGAGTCCAAACGATCCATCTGCATGGAGTTTCTTCATGCGTATACACCAATAGACATGGTTTGCATGTCTCAAGCTTTTCAAAAATGAGTGAGTCCAAAGATCCATCAACATGGAGCTTCTTCATGCATTTTTATACCAATATGACTCAAATGGCAGTGCCACAAGTATGTGGTACTATCATCACTATCTTATATCTTTTGGCATGAACTTGTGTATCACCACGATCGAGATTCAATAAACCATTTATTTTAGGTGCAAGACCATTGAAGGTATTATTCAAATAAACAGAGTAACCATTATTCTCCTTAAATGAATAACCATATTGCGATAAACATGATCCAATCATGTCTATGCTCAATGCAAACACCAAATAACAATTATTTAGGTTTAACACCAATCTCGATGGTAGAGGGAGCATGCGATGCTTATCACATCAACCTTGGAAACACTTCCAACACATATCGTCATCTCACCTTTAGCTAGTCTCCATTTGTTCCGTAGCTTTTATTTCGAGTTACTAACACTTAGCAACCGAACCGGTATCTAATACCCTGGTGCTACTAGGAGTACTAGTAAAGTACACATTAATATAATGTATATCCAATATACCTCTATCGACCTTGCCAGCCTTCTCATCTACCAAGTATCTAGGGTAGTTCTGCTTCAATGACTGTTCCCCTCATTACAAAAGCACTTAGTCTCGGGTGGGTTCAAACTTTGGATTTCTTCACTAGAGCAGCAACTGATTTGCCGTTTCATGAAGTATCCCTTCTTGCCCTTGCCCTTCTTGAAACTAGTGGTTTCACTAACCATCAACAATTGATGCTCCTTCTTGATTTCTACTTTCGCGGTGTCAAACATTGCGAATATTTCAAGGATCATCATATCTATCCCTGATATGTTATAGTTCATCACGAAGCTCTAGCATCTTGGTGGCAATGACTTTGGAGAAACATCACTATCTCATCTGGAAGATTAACTCCCACTCGATTCAAGTGATTGTGGTACTCAGACAATCTGAGCACAAGCTCAACGATTGAGATTTTCTCCCTTAGTTTGCAGGCTAAGAAACTCATCGGAGGTCTTATACCTCTTGACGTGGGCACGAGCCTGAAATCCCAATTTCAGCCCTCGAAACATCTCATATGTTTCGCGACGTTTCGAAATCATCTTCGGTGCCTCAACTCTAAACCGTTTAACATTACTGAACTATCACGTAGTTATCAAAACGTGTATGTCAGATGTTCGCAACATCCATAGACGACGTTCGAGGTTCAGCACACCGAGCGGTGCATTAAGGACAAAAGCCTTCTACGAAGCAATGAGGACAATCCTCAGTTTACGGACCTAGTCCACATAATTGCTACTATCAACTTTCAACTAAATTTTCTCTAGGAACATATCTAAAACAGTAGAACTAAAGCGCAAGCTACGACATAATTTGCAAAGTCCTTTTGACTATGTTCATGATAATTAAGGTCATCTAATGAACTCCCACTCAGATAGACATCCCTCTAGTCATCTAAGTGATACATGATCCGAGTCAACTAGGCCGTGTCCGATCATCACGTGAGACGGACTAGTCATCGTCGGTGAACATCTTCATGTTGATCGTGTCCACTATACGAATCATATTCGACCTTTCGGTCTCTTGTGTTCCGAGGCCATGTCTGTACATGCTAGGCTCGTCAAGTCAACCTAAGTGTTTCGCGTGTGTAAATCTGGCTTATACCCGTTGTATGTGAACGTTAGAATCTATCACACCCGATCATCACGTGGTGCTTCGAAACAACGAACTTTCGCAACGGTGCACAGTTAGGGGGAACACTTTCTTGAAATTATTATGAGGGGTCATCTTATTTACTACCGTCCTTCTAAGCAAATAAGATGCATAAACATGATAAACATAACATGCAATCAAATAGTGACATGATATGACCATTATCATTTTGCTCCTTTTGATCTCTATCTTCGGGGCTCCATGATCATCATCGTCACCGACATGACACCATGATCTCCATCATCATGATCTCCATCGTCGTGTCTTCATGAAGTTGTCTCGCCAACTATTACTTCTACTACTATGACTAACGGTTAGCAATAAAGTAAAGTAATTACATGGCGTTATCATTGACACGTAGGTCATACAATAAATAAGACAACTCCTATGGCTCCTGCCAGTTATCATACTCATCGACATGCAAGTCGTGATTCCTATTACAAGAACATGATCAATCTCATACATCAGATATATCATTCATCACATTCTTTTGGCCATATCACATCACATAGCATACCCTGCAAAAACAAGTTAGACGTCCTCTAATTGTTGTTGCATGTTTTATGTGGCTGCTATGGGTTTCTAGCAAGAACGTTTCTCACCTACGCAAAGCCACAACGGTGATATGCCAATTGTTATTTACCCATCATAAGGACCCTTTTCATTGAATCCGATCCGACTAAAGTGGGAGAGACTGGCACCCGCTAGCCACCTTATGCAACAAATGCATGTCAGTCGGTGGAACCTGTCTCACGTAAGCGTACGTGTAAGGTCGGTCCGGGCCGCTTCATCCCACAATGCCGCCAAATCAAGATAGGACTAGTAACGGTAAGCAAATTGTACAAACCATCGCCCGCAACTACTTGTGTTCTACTCGTGCAAAGAATCTACGCAATAAACCTGGCTCTGATACCACTGTTGGGGATCGTAGCAGAAATTTAAAATTTTCTACGCATCACCAAGATCAATCTATGGAGTAATCTAGCAACGAGGGGAAGGGAGTGCATCTAAATACCCTTGTAGATCACTAAGAAGAAGTGTTGCAAGAACGCGAATGATGTAGTCGTACTCGTAGCGATTCAGATCGCGGTCGATTCCGATCTAAGCGCCGAACAACGGCGACTCCGCGTTCAACACACGTGCAGCCCTGTGACGTCTCCCATGCCTTGATCCAGCAAGGAGAGAGGGAGAGGTTGGGGAAGACTCCGTCCAGCAGCAGCACGACGGCGTGGTGGTGGTGGAGGAGCGCGATACTCTAGCAGGGCTTCGCCAAGCACTACAAGAGATGAGGAGGAAGAGAGGTAGGGCTGCGCCTTGGGAGAGAGACTCGTGTGTTGGGCAGCCCCAAAACCTCCACTATATATAGGGGCAAGGGGAAGGGGAAGGCGCCCTAGGGTTTCCCCTAGGGGGGCCGGCGGCCAGGGCAGATGGGATCTCCCCTTTGGATGACTTGCCCCCCAAGCCAGGAGGTGGGAACCCTGGATGGGGCGCCCCAAACCCCTGGTCATGTGGGAATAGGTGAGGGGGGCGCACAGCCCCTTAGTGGGCTTGTTTACCCCCTTCCCTTGGCCCATGAAGCCCCCCCAACACTTGCCGGGGCTCTCGAAACACCTTTCGGTCATGCTGGTCATCACCCGGTACCTCCAGAACACTTCCGGACTCCAAAACCCTTCGTCCAATATATCAATCTTCACCCTCGGACCATTCCGGAACTCCTCGTGACGTCCGGGATCTCATCCAGGACTCCGAACAACATTCGGTAACCGCGTACATACTTTCCCTATAACCCTAGCGTCATCGAACCTTAAGTGTGTAGACCCTACGGGCTCGGGAATCATGCAGACATGACCGAGACATCTCTCTGGTCAATAACCAATAGCGGAATCTGGATACCCATGTTGGCTCCCACATGTTCCACGATGATCTCATCGGATGAACCACAATGTCAAGGATTCAATCAATCCCGTATACAATTCCCTTTGTCTACCGGTATAGTACTTGCCCGAGATTCGATCGTCGGTATCCCGATACCTTGTTCAATCTCGTTATCGGGAAGTCTTTTTAATCGTTCCGTAACACATCATCCCGTGATCAACTCCTTGGTCACATTGTGCACATTATGATGATGTCCTACTGAGTGGGCCCAGAGATACCTCTCCGTCACACGGAGTGACAAATCCCAGTCTCGATTCGTGCCAACCCAACAGACACTTTCGGTGATACCCGTAGTGCACCTTTATAGCCACCCAGTTACGTTGTGACGTTTGGTACACCCAAAGCATTCCTACGGTATCCGGGAGTTGCACAATGTCATGGTCTAAGGAAATGATACTTGTCATTAGAAAAGCTTTAGCATACGAACTACACGATCTTTGTGCTAGGCTTAGGATTGGGTCTTGTCCATCACATCATTCTCCTAATGATTGGATCCCGTTATCAACAACATCCAATGTCCATGGTCAGGAAACCGTAACCATTTATTGATCAACGAGCTAGTCAACTAGAGGCTTACTAGGGACATGGCGTTGTCTATGTACCCACACATGTATCTGAGTTTCCTATCAATACAATTATAGCATGGATAATAAACGATTATCATGAACAAGGAAATATAATAATAATGACTAATTTATTATTGCCTCTAGAGCATATTTCCAACAAAACTGAGCAAATGGACACCACTGAGGGCAAAAGGATAATTAACGATTGATTTAAAGAGGGCACGGCCGTCGGCATAGCTTCGAGCCACGAGGCACCAGGTGCCGCCGTGTGTCACCCATGCTGGCGGTTTTTGGTAAGCTGTGGGCATAGATGACATGTGGCGGCCCTGGTAGCACGGCGGCTGTCTACGCCGACGGCAAGACTGTCGGCATAGTTCCGGTAAGTTTTTTTTTTAATATTTTATGTTTTCTTTCGTTCAAATTAACATCAAATATAACAACACACGCGCGCACACACACACATGTAACAACATCATCTACACACAACATCTTCATCATCATCTACACAACATTATCATCGTCATAGTCAAGATCATAGCGCCCAAAGTTATCAAGATCATCGTCATCATCTTGCATCATGCTTTTATATCAATATTTATTGCATTATGGGCTGTTATTGTACATTATATCTCAATACTTATGGCTATTCTCTCTTATTTTACAAGGTTTACCATGAAGAGGGGGAATCCCGGCAGCTGGAATTCTGGCTGGAAAAGGAGCAAATATTGGAAACCTATTCTGCACAGCTCCAAAAATCCTGAAACTCCACGGAAGTCAGTTTTGGAATTAATAAGAATTATTGAGCGAAGAAAACACCAGAGGGGGCCCACACCCTGTCCAGGAGGGTGGGGGGCACGCCCACCCCTATTGGGCGCGCCCCCTGTCTCCTGGGCCCCCTGGTGGCCCTTCGGTGCCCATCTTCTGCTATATGAAGGCTTTCACCCTGGAAAAAAAAATCAGAGGCAAGCTTACGGGACGAAACTCCGCCGCCACGAGGCGGAACCTTGGCGGAACCAATCTAGGGCTCCGGCAGAGCTGTTCTCCCGGGGAAACATCCCTCCGGGAGGGGGAAATCATCACCATCGTCATCACCAACAATCCTCTCATCGGGAGGGGGTTAATCTCCATCAACATCTTCATCAGCACCATCTCCTCTCAAAACCCTAGTTCATCTCTTGTATCCAATCTTGTATCAAAACTACAAATTGGTACCTGTGGGTTGCTAGTAGTGTTGATTACTCCTTGTAGTTGATGCTAATTGGTTTACTTGGTGGAAGATCATATGTTCAGATCCTTAATGCATATTATTACTCCTCTGATTATGAACATGAATATGCTTTGTGAGTAGTTACGTTTGTTCCTGAGGACATGGGTGAAGTCTTGCTATTAGTAGTCATGTGAATTTGGTATTCGTTCGATATTTTGATGAGATGTATATTGTCTTTCCTCTAGTGGTGTTATGTGAACGTAGACTACATGACACTTCACCATTATTTGGGCCTAGAGAAAGGCATTGGGAAGTAATAAGTAGATGATGGATTGCTAGAGTGACAGAAGCTTAAACCCTAGTTTATGCATTGCTTCGTAAGGGGCTGATTTGGATCCATATGTCTAATGTTGTGGTTAGGTTTACCTTAATACTTTTTTTGTAGTTGCGGATGCTTGCAATAGGGGTTAATCATAAGTGGGATGCTTGTCCAAGTAAGGGCAGTACCCAAGCACCGGTCCACCCACATATCAAATTATCAAAGTACTGAACGCGAATCATATGAGCGTGATGAAAACTAGCTTGACGATAATTCCCATGTGTCCTCGGGAGCTCTTTTCTCATTATAAGAAATTGTCCAGGCTTGTCCGTTGATACAAAAATGATTGGGACACCTTGCTGGACTTTATTTACTTTCATTGCTTATTACTCGTTACAATTTATCTTATCACAAAACTATCTGTTACCTACAATTTCAGTGCTTGCAGAGAAAACCTTACTGAAAACCGCTTGTCATTTCCTTCTGCTCCTCGTTGGGTTCGACACTCTTACTTATCGAAAGGACTACGATAGATCCCCTATACTTGTGGGTCATCAAGACTCTTTTCTGGGTCTGTTGCCGGGGAGTGAAGCGCCTTTGGTGAGTGGAACTTGGTAAGGAAACATTTATATAGTGTGCTGAAATTTTTTGTCACTAGTTACTATGGAAACTAATCCTTTGAGGGGCTTGTTCGGGGTATCTTCACCCCGACCATAAGAGCAAAGAGTTGCTACTCAACCTACTGAACCTACTGAAAATATTTACTTTGAGATTCCTTCCGGTATGATAGAGAAACTGCTAGCTAGTCCCTTTGCGGGAGATGGAACATTGCATCCCGATTTACACCTTATCTTTGTTGATGAAGTTTGTGGATTATTTAAGCTTGCAGGTATTCCCGATGATGTTGTCAAAAGGAAGGTCTTCCCTTTATCTTTGAAGGGAGATGCATTGACATGGTATAGGCTATGTGATGATACAGGATCTTGGAATTATAAACGATTGAAGTTGGAATTTCACCAGAAGTTCTATCCTATGCATCTTGTTCATCGTGATCATAATTACATATATAATTTCTGGCCTCGCGAAGGAGAAAGCATCGCTCAAGCTTGGGGGAGGCTTTAGTCAATGTTATATTCATTCCCCAATCATGAGCTCTCCAGAGAAATGATTATTCAAAACTTTTATGCTCGGCTTTCTCCTAACGATCGCAACATGCTCGATACTTCCTGTGCTGGTTCTTATATGCTGAAGACTATTGAATTCAAGTGGGATTTATTGGAAAGAATTAAATGCAACTCTGAAGATTGGGGTTCCGACGATGGTAAGGAGTCAGGTATGACACCTAAGTTTGATTGTGTTAAATCTTTTATGGATACCGATGCTTTTCGTGGATTTAGCGCTAAGTATGGACTTGACTCTGAGATAGTAGCTTCTTTCTGTGAATCTTTTGCTACTCACGTTGATCTCCCTAAGGAGAAGTGGTTTAAATATAATCCTCCCATTGAAGTAAAAGTAGTTGCACCTATTACAGTTGAAGAAAAGACTGTCACTTATAGTAATCCCATTGTTCCTACTACTTATGTTGAGAAACCTCCTTTTCCTGTTAGGATAAAGGATCATGCTAAAATTTCGACTATTGTTCGTAAGAGTAATACTAGGACTTATACACCTCCTGAGAAAATTAAACTTGAACCTAGTATTGCTATGGTCAAAGATCTCTTGGATGATGATTTAGATGGGCATGTTATTTATTTTTGTGGTGAGACTGCAAATATTGCTAGACCAGATGCTAAGATACATAGACCTGTAGTAGGCATGCCTCTTATTTCTGTTAAAATAGGAGATCATTGTTATCATGGCTTATGTGATATGGGTGTAGTGCTAGTGCAATACCCTATGACCTATATAAAGAAATTATGCATGATATTGCACCCACTGAAATGGAAGATATAGATGTTACTATTAAGCTTGCCAATAGGGATACTATTAGGCCATTTGGGATTGTTAGAGATGTTGAAGTCTTGTGTGGGAAGGTTAAATATCCAGCTGATTTTCTTGTTCTTGGTTCCCCACAAGATGACTTTTGTCCCATTATTTTTGGTAGACCCTTCTTGAATACTATTAATGCTAGGATTGATTGTGAAAAGGATATTGTTATGATTGGCTTAGGTGATGTGTCTCATGAGTTTAATTTTGCTAAGTTTCGTAGAAAACCCCGTGATAAAGAATCACCTAGTAAGGATGAGATTATTGGTCTTGCTTCTATTCCCGTGCCTCCTACTGATCTGTTAGAACAATATTTGCTAGACCATGAAAATGATATGTTTATGAAGGAAAGAAGGGAAATAGATGAAGTGTTCCTTCAACAGGAACCTATTCTGAAACACAACCTACCCATTGAAATTCTAGGGGACCCCCCTCCACCCAAGGGTGATCCCGTGTTTGAACTCAAACCATTACCTGATAATCTTAAGTATGCTTATCTTGATGAAAATAAAATATATCCTGTTATTATTAGTGCTAACCTTTCAGAGCAAGAAGAAGAAAGATTATTGAAAACTCCGAAGAAGCACCGTGCTGCTATTGGATATACTCTGGATGATCTCAAGGGCATTAGTCCCACGTTATGCCAACACAAAATTAATTTGGAGGACGATGCCAAACCAGTTAGAGATCCTCAATGACAATTGAATCCTAAGATGAAAGAAGTGGTAAGAAAGGAGATACTAAAGCTCCTTGAGGTAGGTATAATTTATCCCGTTGCTGATAGTGATTGGGTAAGCCCTGTCCATTGTGTTCCTAAAAAGGGAGGTATTATTGTCGTTCCTAATGATAAAAATGAATTGATCCCGCAAAGAGTTATTACAGGTTATAGGATGGTAATCGATTTCCGTAAATTAAATAAAGCTACTAAGAAAGATCATTACCCTTTACCTTTTATCGATCAAATGCTAGAAAGACTATCCAAACACACACATTTCTGCTTTCTAGATGGTTATTCTTGTTTCTCTCAGATACTTGTGTCAGCGAAGGATCAATCAAAAACTAATTTTACTTGCCATTTCGGTACTTTTGCTTATAGACGTATGCCTTTTTGTTTATGTAATGCACCTACTACCTTTCAAAGATGTATGATGGCTATATTCTCTGACTTTTGTGAAAACATTTGTGAGGTATTCATGGATGATTTCTCCGTCTATGGATCCTCTTTTGATGATTTCTTGAGCAACCTTGATCGAGTTTTGCAGAGATGCGAAGACACTAGTCTCGTCTTGAATTGGGAAAAATGCCACTTTATTAATGAAGGCATTGTCTTGGGGCATAAGATTTCCGAGAGAGGTATTGAAGTTGATAAAGCTAAAGTTGATTCTATTGAAAAGATGCCATGTCCCAAGGACATAAAAGGTATAAGAAGTTTCCTTGGTCATGCCGATTTTTATAGGAGGTTCATTAAGGACTTCTCTAAAATCTCTAGGCCTCTGACTAATTTATTACAAAAATACATTCCTTTTGTCTTTGATGATGATTGTGTAGAAGCATTTGAAATACTTAAGAAAGCTTTGATCACTGCACCTATTGTTCAGCCACCTGATTGGAATTTACCCTTTAAAATTATGTGTGATGCTAGTGATTATGCTGTAGGTGCTGTTCTAGGGCAAAGAGTTGATAAGAAATTGAATGTTATCCAGTATGCTAGTACGACTCTTGATACTGCCCAGAGAAATTATGCTACTATTGAAAAAGAGTTCTTAGCAGTTGTGTTTGCATGTGATAAGTTTAGACCTTATATTGTTGATTCCAAAGTTACTATTCACACTAATCATGCTGCTATTAAATATCTTATGGAAAAGAAAGATGCTAAGCCTAGACTCATTAGATGGGTTCTCTTGCTCCAAGAATTTGATTTGCATATTATTGATAGAAAGGGAGCTGAGATCCCCGTTGCAGACAACTTGTCTAGGTTAGAGAATGTTCTTGATGACCCACTACCTATTGATGATAGCTTTCCCGAGGAACAATTAGCGGTCATTAATGCTTCTCGTACTGCTCCATGGTATGCTGATTATGCTAATTACATTGTTGCTAAATTTATACCACCTAGTTTCACATACCAGCAAAAGAAGGAGTAGATGGTGTTATTAGACGTTGTGTACCTGAGCATGAACAGGAACAGATCCTATGCAAGTGTCACTCTGAATCCTATGGAGGACACCACGCTGGAGATAGAACTGCACATAAGGTATTGCAATTCGGTTTTTATTGGCCTACTCTCTTCAAAGATGCTCGTAAGTTTGTCTTATTTGTGATGAATGTGAAAGAATTGGTAATATTAGTAGACATCAAGAAATGCCTATGAATTATTCTCTTGTTATTGAACCATTTGATGTTTGCGGCTTTGATTATATGGGACCTTTTCCTGCCTCTAATGGTTACACACATATTTTAGTTGCTGTTGATTACGTTACTAAGAGGGTAGAAGCTATTCCAACTAGTAGTGCTGATCATAACACTTCTATTAAGATGCTTAAAGAAGTTATTTTTCCGAGGTTTGGAGTCCCTAGATATCTTATAACTGATGGTGGTTCACATTTTATTCATGGTTCTTTCCGTAAGATGCTTGCTAAGTATGATGTTAATCATAGAATTGCATCTCCTTATCACCCGCAGTCTAGTGGTCAAGTAGAGTTGAGCAATAGAGAGCTCAAATTAATTTTGCAAAAGACTGTCAATAGATCTAGAAAGAATTGCTCCAAAAAACTTGATGATGCATTATGGGCCTATAGAACTGCATACAAAAATCCTATGGGTATGTCTCCGTATAAGATGGTTTATGGAAAAGCTTGTCACTTACCTCTTGAACTTGAACATAAAGCATATTGGGCTATTAAAGAGCTCAACTATGACTTCAAACTTGCCGGTGAGAAGAGGTTATTTGATATTAGCTCACTTGATGAATGGAGAACCCAAGCCTATGAGAATGCCAGGCTATTCAAAGAAAAAGTCAAACGCTGGCATGATAAAAGGATACAAAAGCGTGAGTTTAACGTAGGTGATTATGTGTTATTATTCAACTCTCATTTAAGATTTTTTTGCAGGAAAACTTCTCTCTAAATGGGAAGGTCCTTACGTTGTCGAGGAGGTCTACCGTTCTGGTGCCATAAAAATTAAAAACTTCGAAGGCACAAGTCCGAGGGTGGTGAACGGTCAAAGAATTAAACATTATATCTCAGGTAATCCTATCAACATTGAAACTAAAGTTATTGAGACCGTAACCCCGGAGGAATACATAAGGGACACTTTCCAGAATGTTCCAGACTCCAAAAAGGAATAGGTATGTGGTACGGTAAGTAAACCGACTCCAAAACAATTCTAATGGCATTTTTTATCAGTTTTGGAATATTTAAGTATTTTGGAAAGAAAGAAGTAGCCCGAGAAGGACACAAGGCCTCCACGAGGGTGGAGGGCGCGCCCACCCTTCCTGGGCGCGCCCCCTGTCTCGTGGCCACCTCTGTGCCTCCCGGACTCCGTCTTCTTGCATGTTACGTATTTTGTTCGGTAAAAATTCATTATATAATCTCCCGAAGGCTTTGACCAACGTATCACGCAAATATCCTCTGTTTTCATTTCGAGCTATTTTTCTGACAGATCTAGAGCATCATGACGTCTCCAAGCGCTCCCAAGGACAAGTTTTTCGAGAGGGTTATCAAACCCTATCTCGGGGAGGTGCTGCAACACCCTCAAACCATTGAGATGCGTGAGGGGGTGCTGCACATCCGCGATGTGGAGGGACAAAGGCGTACCGGAAGCGTGGAGACAAAGCTCGAAGTCTTGGAGCAACAAGTTTTCAAGTGCCAAGGGATGGTGGAGCGTGGACTCAACACCAACCAGATGATGATCACGGAGTTCACCAACAACCACAAGCTAGATGCCAAGGTCATTGGGGAGACCATCTTCAAGCTTCAAGAGAAAATCGAGCACCTCCAAGCCCAAATCTATGACCTGCAAAACCAAAACTGTGAGTATGAATATAGATTCAAGAGGATGAGTTTGGCTGCAGATTTATGGATCCCGGAGACTCGATCATCCTTCTATGATGGCGAGCCTATGCCTTGGAAGATGGACGACAAGCCTACATCATCAACAACTCCTACTTCACCACCTCCGAGGACATAATCACATGGGTATGGGCACTCCCCTTGGTAACTGCCAAGCTTGGGAGAGGTGCCCCGGTATCGTATCACCATCACACTCCTATCTTTACCGTTTTACTTAGTTCGATCCTTTTAGTAGTATCTTGATCTAGTAGATTGAAGTTTTGATATCAGTTAGTTTTGAGTTTTGCTTTGTGATCTCTTTATGTAATCGAGTCCGTGAGCTATCTATAATAAAGATTAATGTTGAGTCAAGGGCTTTGCTATCTTGCTATGATCTTGAGAACGTATAAAGAATAAAAAGAATAAAAGAGTTCATATTGATCTTATGGATAGTAATGACTTCACACATAGAAAGTATGAGGCATAAAAGTTGTTGAGAGTTGACAAACGTAGTTTTGGTCATCGTTGCAATTAATAGGAAGTAATAAGGAAAGAGAGGTTTCACATACAAATATACTATTTTGGACATCTTTTATGATTGTGAAGCACTCATTTAGTACGACATGCTAAAAGAGTTGATGTTGGACAAGGAAGACAACGTAATGGTTTATGTTTTCTCACATCTCAGTTAAAGTATATTGTCATTGACCTTCCAAACATGTTGAGCTTGCCTTTCCCCCTCATGCTAGCCACATTCCTTGCACCAAGTAGAGATACTACTTGTGCTTCCAAATATCCTTAAACCCAGTTTTTGCCATGAGAGTTCACCATACCTACCTATGGATTGAGTAAGATCCTTCAAGTAAGTTGTCATGTTGCAGGCAATAAAAATTGCTGTCTAAATATGCATGACTTATTAGTGCAGAGAAAATAAGCTTTATACGATCTTGTTACAGAAGCAATAAAAGCGACGGACTGCATAATAAAGGTCCATATACAAGTGGCAATATAAAGTGACATTCTTTTGCATTAAGATTTTGTGCATCCAACCCTAAAAGCACATGACAACCTTTGCTTCCCTCTGCGAAGGGCCTATCTTTTACTTTATGTTTTTTACTTTATGCTTGAGTCAAGGTGATCTTCACCTTTCCCTTTTTCATTTTATCCTTTGGCAAGCTCCTCGTGTTTGAAAGATCATGATATATATATATATATATATATATATATATATATATATATATATATATATATATATATATATATATATATCCAACTGGATGTAAGTTAGCATGAATTATTATTGTTGACATCACTTAAAGGTGAATACGTTGGGAGGCAACACAGTAAGCCCCTACCTTTGTCAGTGTCCGGTTGAAACTCTATAACCACAGGTATTGAGTGAGTGTTAGAAATTGTGGAAGACTACATGATAGTTGAGTATGTGGACTTGCTGAAAAGCTCTATTCTTGACTCTTCTGATGTTATGATAAATTGCAATTGCTTCAATTACTGAGATTACAGTTTGTTAGTTCCCAATGAATTTTCTGAACCACACTTGACATTGTGAATTGATTGTTACTTGAGCATAAGAAATCATATGACAAAATCTATATATGCTGCTATTATAAGAATGATCATGATGCCCTCATGTCCGTATTTTATTTTTATCAACACCTCTATCTCTAAACATGTGGACATATTTTTCGATATCGGCTTCCGCTTGAGGACAAACGAGGTCTAAGCTTGCGGGAGTTGATATGTCCATTTTGCATCATGCTTTTATATCAATATTTATTGCACTATGGGTTGTTATTACACATTATATCTCAATACTTATGGCTATTCTCTCTTATTTTGCAGGGTTTACCATGAAGAGGGGAAATGCCAGCAACTGGAATTCTGGATGGAAAAGGAGCAAATATTGGAAACCTATTCTGCACAGCTCCAAAAATCCTGAAACTCCACGGAAGTCAGTTCTGGAATTAATAAGAATTATTGAGCGAATAAAACACCAGAGGGGGCCCACACCCTGGCCAGGAGGGTGGGGGCGCGCCCACCCCTACTGGGCGTGCCCCTGTATCCTGGGCCCCCTGGTGGCCCTCCGGTGCCCATCTTCTGCTATATGAAGGCTTTCACCCTGGAAAAAAATCAGAGGCAAGCTTACGGGACGAAACTCCGCCGCCACAAGGCGGAACCTTGGCGGAACCAATCTAGGGCTACGGCAGAGCTGTTCTGCCTGGGAAACATCCCTCCGGGAGGGGGGAATCATCACATCGTCATCAAAAACGATCCTCTCATCGAGAGGGGCTCAATCTCCATCAACATCTTCACCAGCACCATCTCCTCTCAAAACCCTAGTTCATCTCTTGTATCCAATCTTGTATCAAAACCACAAATTGGTACCTATGGGTTGCTAGTAGTGTTGATTACTCCTTGTAGTTGATGCTAATTGGTTTACTTGGTGGAAGATCATATGTTCAGATCCTTAATGCATATTATTACTCCTATGATTATGAACATGAATGTGCTTTGTGAGTAGTTACGTTTGTTCCTGAGGACATGGGTGAAGTCTTGCTATTAGTAGTCACGTGAATTTGGTATTCGTTCGATATTTTGATGAGATGTATGTTGTCTTTCCTCTAGTGGTGTTATGTGAACGTCGACTACATGAAACTTCACCATTTTTTGGTCCTAGAGGAAGGCATTGGGGAGTAATAAGTAGATGATGGGTTGCTAGAGTGACAGAAGCTTAAACCCTAATTTATGCGTTGCTTCGTAAGGGGCTGATTTGGATCCATATGTCTAATGCTATGGTTAGGTTTACCTTAATACTTCTTTTGTAGTTGCGGATGCTTGCAATAGGGGTTAATCATAAGTGGGATGCTTGTCCAAGTAAGGGCAGTACCCAAGCACCGGTCCACCCACATATCAAATTATCGAAGTACCGAACGCGAATCATATGAGCGTGATGGAAACTAGCTTGACGATAATTCCCATGTGTCCTTGGGAGATCTTTTCTCATTATAAGAAATTGTCCAGGCTTGTCCTTTGCTACAAAAATGATTGGTCCACCTTGCTGCACTTTATTTACTTTCATTGCTTGTTACTCGTTACAATTTATCTTATCACAAAACTATCTGTTACCTACAATTTTAGTGCTTGCAGAGAAAACCTTACTGAAAACCGCTTGTCATTTCCCTGTGCTCCTCCTTGGATTCGACACTCTTACTTATCGAAAGGACTATGATAGATCCCCTATACTTGTGGGTCATCAGTAGGCGACGCCAGCAGAAGCACCAGGCACAACAGCGCCGAGGTAGAGCGGAGTGTGTGGGCTCTATGAAGCAGGAGTACCAGTACGACCACCAACAAATGATCCACTGGTTCCCTGCATGTTTGAAAAGAGATGCTAAGGGGAATGAAAGTGCAACTAATCCATGGGTGGTTTAGGTAATTCATAACAAAATATAGCTCATTCAACTAATATCCATTCAATATAAATATTTCAGGATGTTCAATGATTGGCATGGCATGGACTCGAGATGTGGACCCCTCAAAATGCCAAGTACAAAGATTGGCAAAAGCTCAAGACTCTTCATTTCTATTTAAGTGATCCAAGATCACATTGAGTCCATAGGAAAGCCAATACTATTAAAAGGGGATGAGGTGTTGCTTAATGGTCTACTTGCTCAAACTGCTTAGTGATGTTGCTCTAAAATCCTCTGCCACTTTCTCCATCCAAATATGTCCAGATCTAAATTCCAAACTCGGCCCTACCGATTCTTTCTACGCTGGGTCAATGAGTTCATTTGACATAGCCACTGCTAGAAACCCTAATGATTCGGCCACACCGATACGGATCTCGGTCCCACCGAGATGGCCTTGAGAGCGCTCTATGATCTGTTGCATTCACCTCGGTCCCATCGAGTTGATGCAATCGTCTCACCGAGTTGGCTTGATATATTCTCTGTTGCTTATTGCTTCACTTCGGTCTCACCGAGTTGATGCAATCGGCGCCACCGAGATGAAGTTTTCCCTAAGCCCTAGCACATCGGTCCCACCGAGTTGTTCCAGCCGGTTCCACCGAGATCCCTAACGTTCATATTTTTGAACAGATCGGTCGCACCGAGTTACCTAATCGGTGCCACTGAGATGAGTCGGAAGTGTGTAACGGTTGGATTTTGTGTGGAGGCTATTTATACCCCCCCACCCCTTCTTGCTCATAGAGGAGAGCCATCAGAACGTGCCTACACTTCCATCATTGATTTTCTGAGAGAGAACCACCTACTCATGTGTGTTGAGATCAATAGATTCCATTCCTACCATTTGAACCTTGATTTCTAGCCGTCCCCAAGTTGCTTTGCACTCAAATCCTCCTTCCACCATAGCCAAATCCGTGAGAAAGAGTTGAGTGTTGGGGAGACTACCATTTGAAGCACAAGAGCAAGGAAAGATGATAGTTTTGAATCAACGATAACTAGTGCTTGAATAGTTTTGCATTGTACTAACCGGAGTCCAGGTGCGTAGTGCTACAAGTTCTTCGAACGAAGGCAATACTGGTTGCGGTCCAGCAGGTGTTGGTGGTTGCTACTTGTGAACTGCATTGGGCTTTCCCTGAAGAGGAGAGGATGATATATGCAGTATAGTAGAGATAAGTATTTCCCTCAGTTAAGACCAAGGTTACCAATCCAGTAGAAGAACTAAGCAACACCTCGTTAGCAACACCTGCACACAACAACTAATCCTTGCAACCCAACGTGCAAAGGGGTTGTCAATCCCTCGACGGTTACGAGCAAGATTAAATTATATGGTGATAGATAGATAAATCAAGCAAACATAAAAAATAAAATAAATAAATAAAAGAAAAACGCAACAAGGTGTTTTTGGTTTTAATATATGATAAAGGATAGACCCGGGGGCCATAGTTTTCACTACAGGCTTCTCTCAAGAAAATAGCATACAATGGGTAAACAAATTACTGTTGGGCAATTGATAGAAAAGAAAATAATTATGACGATATCCAAGGCAATGATCATATATAGGCATCACGTCCGAGACAAGTACACCGAAACGATTCTGGATCTACTACTAGTACTCCACATATGACCGCTATCCAACATGCATCTAGTGTATTAAGTTCATGGAAAAACAGAGTAATGCCTTAAGCAAGATGACATGATGTAGACAAGATAAACTTGCTTATGAATAAAACCCATTTTTTACCCTTAATAGAAACGATACATACGTGTCATGTCCCCTTCTGTCATTGGAATTGAGCACCTTAAGATCGAACCCATTACAAAGTTGTCGGCGTTCTGGGAACGGGGGTCCCCAGACTTGCCTGCCTGCGGCCTGCGGCGTGGCTCGAGTGGTGGCCCAGTATGGCCCATCTTCGTCAGTGCAAGACTCAAGACCCTCGCAAGGGGCCAATCCTCGCGGGGCGGACGACACACGACTTCCTCAGGGACGGCCTCGCCAGGCATGCTCGCGAGGAGGAGGAGAGATCAAGGCAGGGTACCTCGCGAGGTGCTCGTGACGCAAGCCATGACGATCGAGACCAGGCGGGCGCCAGGCGGGCGCCGGCCTGCGCAGTGTCCTTGTTTCCTCTTTGGTGCAAAGGGGGCAAGCACAGGCATGGAGTACCGAGGCATCAGGCAAAGGTTGCCATTTCAGTTCAACAAGACCAAGACCAGCAGAGCGGCAGGACGGAGGTCACCGTGGAGCCCGAGACGGCGTCATCGCCAGTGCCTTAGGCAGTCGAAGACCAACTTTAGTCAGGATAACTTGTACTAGATGTTCCCCTTTGAAATGGCCGTTGTTGGCGCCCTTCCCGCTCAATATTTGGGAAGAGGACCAGGGCCTCTATAAATAGGACTAGCCACCACAGTAGGGGCATCTGGATCCGAAAGAACGGATTGAGTCCTCATCAGATAGAGAGGCGATCGAACTCACCCAAGCAGTTCATCGCACCAGCTCAAGAACACCTCTCGTGAGGCTGTTCATCCTTTGTATTGTGCATCATCAGCCCCTGAGGCAATCCACCACACCACACACTGGAGTAGGGTATTACACCACAATGGTGGCCCAAACCAGTATAAATCTTGTGTCCCTCATGTTGTTCATCGTTTTAGCTTAGATTCTCGTGAGGCGATCTGACATGGAGTGGTAGAGGGAAGATCTTCGTGCGCACCCCATAGTTCGAACCTTAAGGGTTTGCCAGAACTCAACATCCAACATTTGGCGCGCCGGGTAGGGGTGTGCCGGAATCTTTTCACCGCTGTTTCGCGTTCGATCTTCCGTCGTGTCCATGGCTGACGCTCGCCGGGCTCGCGCCGAGCGTCGGGCTGCTCTCGCCGCCCGCGTCGCCTAGACGGCCCCCGTCGGTGGGTGTCCCGGTTGTTCCCCGTCGCCTGCCGCCAACGCTGCCACCGGCCCGACGGGGAACGAGCAGCAGGCCTCGTCGCTTCATCCTTCGGTGCGGCGGGAAGGCCGCACCGCCACCCTGTCGCTAACTCCAGCTGGTTCGTCGTCCCACGCCCGTCGCACCCCCACGGACGTGCACGCCGCGTTGCACCTGGTGTGTGAGCTCCTGCACTACCGTCCCGTCGACGACCTCTACGAGGAGTGGCTCGCCCGCATCACCGAGCTCGTCAGCGCCGCAGGGGGCTCCCCTGCACCATCCCTCTCACTACCTCGCCCTCTGTCCTGCGCAGGGGGCGCAGATCAGGAGGTGCCTCCGCCACCTCCTCCCCAAGAAGGCGCCCTGGCTCCAAGGCGCGCGGACCGAGGACGAGATCCACCGCGTCCGGCGCCCGCGCGATAAGAAAGGAGCTGCCAAGAAATCCCTCGTCCCCAAGAAGGTGCACGCGTGCTCCCGGCACCGGTGCGCCATGACCGCATCCCTGCGCCAGCACGTCAAGACCCTGCGCTGCTCCAGGTAGCAGCGCATGGGAACCCCTAGGAGAAAGCCCCGCATCAGCAGAGAGCTCCGGTGGCCACCGCAGGCTGCCGCACCTTCACCACAGAGCTACGCAGTGTCGCCTGCCCAGGCAAGTTCAAACCTGACCTGCCTCCTCACTACAACGGCACTGCCGACCCCGTGGAGTTCCTACAGCTCCACGAGCTGGGCATCGAAGCCGCCAACAGGGACGAAAAGGTCATGCCGAACTGGTTTCCCATGGCACTCAAGGACGGCGCTCGCACCTGGCTCCTGAACCTGCCTCCTGGCACGATCTCCTCCTGGACGAGATGCGCACTCGCTTCATCGCCAACTTCCAGGGCACTCGCGATCGTCCGCCGGCCGTGGGTGACCTGCACCGCATCAAGCAGCAGCCCCGAGAAACCTTGCAGAAGTACATCCAGCGCTTCAACAACGCTCGCCTCAAGATTCCCATGGTGACCGAGGAGGCCATCATCTCGGCGTTCTCTAATGGCGTCCGCGACGTCAAGATGAAGGAGGAGCTGGCGATCCACGAAGATCTGTGTACGTCTCTGGAGCTGTTCAACCCGGCGACCAAGTGCGCAAGGGCTGAGGAGGGACGCCTCTCCCTTCTCGAGCTCCCAGCAGCAGACCCAGAAGAGAAGAAAACCAAGGCCAAGGATGTGAAACGCAAGGGAGCAGCCATGCTCGCAGCAGAGCCAGACATGAAGCACGGCAGGGACCAGCCGGAGTCATCCAAGGCCAGCCGGTACTGTGTGTACCACGATCTCCATACCCACAACACCAACGAATGCCAAGAGCTCAGGGCCGTGCGAGAAGGCCATGTCGGTCGATGCCCCGAGCGCAACGATCGGGGCTACGGCCGAGGCGGAGCAAGAGGTGGAGGACGTTGGGACGACCGTGGCCCTCGCCAAGGGTGGCATGACCGGCCTCGCGAGGACTGCTGGCAGGACTAGCCTCGCGAGGGGGCTTGGAGAGATCAGCTGTCGTGGTTCTAAGTCTGACAGTAGAGTGGGGGGTAGGTAAGGAGAGGCAAGGTCCTAGCTATGGAGAGGTTGTAAACACAAGGGATGTACGAGTTCAGGCCCTTCTCGGAGGAAGTAAAAGCCCTACGTCTCGGAGCCCGGAGGCGGTCGAGTGGATTACGTGTATATGAGTTACAGGGGTGCGAACTCTTCTGCCTGTGGAGGGGGGTGGCTTATATAGAGTGCGCCAGGACCCCAGCCGACCCACGTAATGAAGGGTTTAAGGTACATAAAGTCTGGGGGCGTTACTGGTAACGCCCCACATAAAGGGTCTTAACTATCATAAAGTCTACTTAATTACAGACCGTTGCAGTACAGAGTGCTTCTTGGCCTTCTGGTGGTCGAGCGAGTCTTCGTGGTCGAGTCCTTCAAGTCAGTCGAGTGAGTTCCTCGAAGGTCGACTGGAAGGTGATCTCTTCTAAGGGTGTCCTTGGGCAGGGTACTTAGATCAGGTCTATGACCCTACCCTAGGTACATGACTCCATCATTAGCCCCCGAATGGATTGAGGCTTGAGTGATGAAGGAGTTGATGCTGTTTCTGATTGGCTTTCTCACACTGGCCGTGCGTTGTAAAAAATCTCTTTGTTGATAGTGAGCAACTTTTCTTCAGTCGACTCGATCCGTTCTTTTCTTTCGTCGAGTGACCTTTTGGACTTCGCCGATTTCTGAGTGACGGGTCACAGGAAATCCCGCGTTCGACGGACAGATCTGCCGTTCGCGGATTCCGCGGGATACGAAATTTGGGGAAGCGCGCGAAGCGGGGCGGACCGCGGCGTTCGGATGGGATAGGGCATAGACGCCTCGATCTCCGCGCCGCGTTCTTCGCCACGTATCACGCCTGCGCAACTGTTTCGGGATATGATTAGACCGACCGGGCCCACCTGTCATCCACTCGGAAAGGTTCTTATAAATGTGCCCGGCGAGGGTTTTTTGAATAGTGCCTCAGCATTCTCTCTCTGCTTCCTTCGTCTCCGCCCATCACGCTCGCTCTCACCTCCGCACAACTTCTCCTCGCGCGTCTCGCCAGCAGCCATGGTCAAGGATAAGACGGCAGTGCTGGAACGCACGAAGAAGGCGTCGGCGACGGAGAAGGCGAAGGGGAGATCCACCAGTCGCGGCGGGTCTTCGTCTAGATCTCGCCTGCCGAAAGGCTGGGTCCAGGGAGATTGGATCCAATCGACCATCACGGAAGGGGATCTTCTCGACATGGCCAACGACGGGCTGATCCCCCACGGAGCCGCGAGGCTTCCGGGGAGGGAGTGGCAGCCCCAGCCGGCAGAGGGTGAGTGCGTGCTTCTGGCCACCCATGTCGACCGTGGGTTTTCTTTGCCACCGAGTGTTTTCTTTCGTGGTTTCTTGAACTTCTTTGGAGCGCAACTCCACCACTTCACCCCGAACTCCATCGCCTATCTTGCCGCGTTTGTGTCCATGTGCGAGAATTTTCTGGGTTGTTGACCGCATTGGGGATTGTTCAAGCATATATTCACGTGCCGCTCTCAGGCCGTGAAGAAGGCAAGCCCAGGTGACGAAAGAACCCAAGTTGTCCAAATGTGTGGAGGTCTGGGGATCCAGGTGAGGAACAAGAGCACCTTCCCAGCCATGACGTTTCCCGAGTCAGTCAGAGGCTGGCAGTCGACCTGGTTCTACTGCCAGGATCAGCCGACACCGGGGAAGTCGAGTGGACTTCCTTGGTTCACCATGGACCGAGTGAACAAGCCCTCCTCTCTGAAGGTGATTCCGGAGGAGAAAGCTGACGTGAAGATGTTGATGGAGCGCGTAGTTTAGTTGGTTCGGGAGGGAGTGACGGGTATGGATCTCCTGGAGGTGTTCCTTAGGCGTCGTATTCAGCCTCTTCAGTTCCGGAGCCATTGCATGTGGTTGTACCGCGGGACTGAAGATGAGACTCGGATCAATCCACAAGCAGTCGACGATGCCACTCTGGAAAGGTGGATGGTCGCTGTTACTGGGAACAAGGATAACCCTCGTGGAGCCAGAAGGATTCCTCCACTCGACCACCTCAGTGTTCCAAACAAGGTATGTCTGCTCCACTTCCCATTGTATTCTTGCCATATCTATTTATGTTTTCTCTGCCAATCGGTCGATTGACTTTTGTCTTGATGTCTATCAGGCCCTCACCGAGCTGTACTCGATGC
Organism: Triticum timopheevii; assembly: GCA_963921465.1. Taxonomy (NCBI): domain Eukaryota; kingdom Viridiplantae; phylum Streptophyta; class Magnoliopsida; order Poales; family Poaceae; genus Triticum; species Triticum timopheevii. Next base: position 504,119,650 of record OY997272.1, read on the forward strand.
CCAATGGGGCACAGGCTCCGACTGAGGAGGGAGAGGCGAGCGGGGGCGAGAGCCAGGAGGAGTGGGACTCGGATGCCGCTGAGGATGATGATGACGATGATGACGATGATGAGGAGGATGAAGAAGAAGAGGAGGAGGAGGTCGCACCACCGCGCTCGGAAAGGCGGTCGAAGCTTGTCCATGACCCTGCGACTGAACGTGGCAAGGGGGTTGCGACTGTGGCGCAGTCGACCAAGCGCCCTCGGACCACTTCTCCGGTGCCGACTGAGAGGGCATCGAAGCAGCCCAGGGCGGCCCCGTCAAAGCCGACCAAACTCCTGCCGAAGATGAAGGTGTCCATCCCCACCATATCAGGGTAATCATTGCTGCTTAAATCTTCCTGTTCTGTGCAAGCTTTATCTCTGGTTGACGTTTGAGCCAGTCGACTAATTCTTTGGGATTGCAGTGCTGCTACTTCTGAGACCTCAGCCAGGGCTGATGACCATGAGATGGAGGACGCAGCAACCTCAAACCTTGGTACTATACTCTTAATTCCGTTTTTAGCCGACTGACTCATGATCTCTAATTCTGATTCTTTTCTGTAGCTCCATCCAACATTGTTATCACTCTTCCTGATGATGATGAGGATGAGGAACCGCTGAGGCACAGAAGGAGCAGGAAAGCGTCTGCCGGCAGGGTGCTCCAGGATGTGACGGCGCCCGAGACTCTGGTCGCGGAGGAGGAGAACACCACTCGACACACTGTGTCCTTCGCAGATCCACTGACGAGTGCTCTCCCTGCTTCGTCGAGTGCCGCACAGCCCTCCCTCTTCACGACGTACCACGTCCCAGAGGACCAAGCTGGGGCCGCGAAGGAGGCGATACGCCAGGCAGGGATCATGATGGAGCAGGTGAAGACCATCCGGGATGCGAGCCAAGCAGCTTACGACGCCAGTTCCGCCCTTCAAAGCAATGTTCAGGTCAGTCGACCACCGGTTGTTCTGTTAGGATATTGCTATCAAAAAAATTTCTTTCTGAAATTCGTAGCAGCCACCCGCTGGGTGTGTCGATTCAAACTCCGTGTTAGCGGGGGCACGCTGAGTGCACCCGCTGGGTGTAGTCCCCAAGGCTAAGGTCGACTGCTGGCAGTCGGCCTTAGGCTTTATAAGTTCAGTCTTTCTATCATTCGTCTGAGGTGAATGGATCGACTCTGTCTTCAATAGAATTAGTGGGGGCACGCTGAGTGCACCCACTAGGTGTAGTCCCCGAGACTGTGGTCGACTGCTTGCAGTCGATTACAGTCTTAAAGAATACATCTTTTTTTTTGAGGTCGACTGGTCGACTCTGTCTTCAATAAGATTAGTGGGGGCACGCTGAGTGCACCCACTGGGTGTAGTCCCCGAGACTACGGTCGAATGCTTGTATTCGGCTGTAGTCTTAGAAACGCATGATTTTTCCTTTTCCACTCGGAAGTGAATTTTCTTTGACATTTAGTCGATTGGTTCTTCGCAGAAATCCTATGACCTTGCGGCTCGCTACACCGAGCTGGAAAACAAGCACATTCAGCTCGAGCTGGATTTGAAGCTGGTTCAGGAGAATCTGACGAAGGCAAAGGAGGAGACCGAAGGTATGTTTGGTGAGGCCTCGACGACTGCTTTTTCCCTTCGTTTGTTTCAAAATCTGATCTTGCTGTAACTTGCAGGTAAGGTGAGGGAGGCCCAACAGAAGAGAGACCTTGAACTAGCTGATAAGATCAAGCTTGCTGACGAAAAGTTAGCTTTAGTCACCAAGCTTGAACAAGAAAATACCAATCTGGAAGCTGCTCTTGGGATTGCCAACAAGGAAATCGGTCGACTGAAAATTGACAAAGCCGCCCTGACCGACCAAGTCAACCAGTTGACTGGGAAGAAAAATGAGCTGGAGGCCTTCCTGAGTGGTCTTGCCAAGAAGCTGTTCCTTATGCTTGAAGGTAACCCTTTACTCTCAATAATCATTTTCAACTGTGATTTTTCCATTCGACCATTGCCTTGACTCGGTTATTGTTCTTGCAGAATTTTGTCAAAATTTTGAAGAAGAGACTAGCCGGCTGGAACCAAACCTTGACCCCATCAATTCTCCGGTGAACGATGAAGTTGCCATGAATGTTTTCCAACTGGAGTCCCGTGTTGCAGCTGTCGTGGACTATCTTGCAAGGCTGAAGGTCGCCACATCTCGCATCGACTCATCGCTCTGGCCTAGGGAGACACTCCAAAACGACCTTGAGTCGCTGATGGCTCGCCTGAACACGGTCCCTAGTCGAGTGCAGGAGTGGAAAAAGTCGTCGGCTCGGTGCGGTGCAGACGTTGCTCTGTGTCTGGCCCGAGTCCACTGCAAAGATGCACGAGAAGACATGCTGGCGGCTCTCCAAGTGGCCAACACCAAGAAACACGACTTCAGGTCCTTCATGGAAACCTTCATTGCTGCTGCCACTCGGATCGCAGATGGAATTGATCTTGATGAGTTTGTCGCTCCTTCCAGCCCTCCACAGGAGGGGTAAAAGAACTTCTTTTAAGCTTGACACTTTAAATTTGCCTCGGTATGCCGAGTGGAGTTGTAACCGATAAACCTTAACAGGCTTGGCGCCTGAGAACTTTCGGTTCCTTTAGGTACCGATCCGAACTTGGATTTGATGTTTGAATATGATTGTTTTTGGCTCGAAATGTCTTTTTGCAGGTTCAAAGCAAGACGCTTACTGCAGTCGACTTATTCCTTAATCCACTTAGGCGAGTGCTGGGCTGCAGCTAAGCCCCCCGAGTGTGAGGTTTACTCTTCACTCGGTAGGATTTCATATCTTAGGCGAGCACTGGGCTGCAGCTAAGCCCCCGAGTGAGAGGTTTGCTCTTCACTCGGTAGGATTTTCATATCTTAGGCGAGCACTGGACTGCAGCTAAGCCCCCGAGTGAGAAGTTTGCTCTTCACTCGGTAGGATTTTCATATCTTAGGCGAGCACTGGGCTGCAGCTAAGCTCCCGAGTGGGAGGGTTCCTCTCCACTCGGTAAGATTTTTTGAAACTTAGGCGAGTACTGGACTGCAGCTAAGCCCCCGAGTGAGAGGTTTGCTCTTCACTCGGTAGGATTTTCATATCTTAGGCGAGCACTGGACTGCAGCTAAGCCCCCAAGTGAGAGGTTTGCTCTTCACTCGGTAGGATTTTCATATCTTAGGCGAGCACTGGGCTGCAGCTAAGCCCCCGAGTTAGGGTTTTGCCCTTCACTCGGTAGGATTTTCATATCTTAGGCAAGCACTGGACTGCAGCTAAGCCCCCGAGTGAGAGGTTTGCTCTTCACTCGGTAGGATTTTCATATCTTAGGCGAGCACTAGGTTGCAGCTAAGCCCCCGAGTGAGGGTTTTGCCCTTCACTCGGTAGGATTTTCATATCTTAGGCGAGCGCTGGGCTGCAGCTAAGCCCCCGAGTGAGAGGTTTGCTCTTCACTCGGTAGGATTTTCACGTTGTACTTGTGGCGAAGCTCCGAGGAGAGGGTAACAGTCGACCTGCACCTCGTCCTCCTTACGAGCGCACATTGTACTTAGGGCGTAGCTCAGAGGAGAGGGTCCCAGTCGACCTGCACCTCGTCTTCCTTTCGAGCGTACGTTGTATTTGTGGCGTAGCTCAGAGGAGAGGGTCGCAGTCGACCTGCACCTCGTCCTCCTTGTGGGAGCACATTGTACTTAGGCGAGTATTTAAACTGCAGCTAAGCCCTCCGAGTGGGAGTCTGGCTCGCCACTCGGTAGGATTTAAATAACTTAGGCGAGTACTTTGGACTGCAGCTAAGCCTCCGAGTGGGAGTCTAGCTCGCCACTCGGTAGGATTTAAATAACTTAGGCGAGTACTTTGGACTGCAGCTAAGCCTCCGAGTGGAAGTCTGGCTTACCACTCGGTAGGATTTTATTTAATCTTAGGCGAAACGGATTCGCAGCTAAGTCCCCGAGTGGAAGTCTGGCTCACCACTCGGTAAGGATTTTTTACAAACTTAGGCGAAACGGATTCGCGGCTAAGTCCCCGAGTGGGAGTCTGGCTCACCACTCGGTAGGGATTTTTACAAACTTAGGCGAAACGGATTCGCGGCTAAGTCATCCACTAGGGGAAAAAATAAAAAGTGACAAACATTATGGAGGAATTATGACACTATTATTTTGAAACCCATGAACTGCGGAAGTATTTTATTACAACTCATCCAAGTGATAAACTTAAGTGTAAAATGGGCGGAGTAGCTCCGCGTTCCAAGCTCGGGGCTCGTCGATATTATGTTCGACGTTGTAAAGACGGTACGCCCCATTGTGGAGAACTTTGGTGACGATGAAGGGTCCTTCCCAAGAAGGAGCAAGCTTGTGTTGTTTCTTCTCATCCACTCGGAGAACTAAGTCCCCTTCCTGGAAGGCTCGACCCCTCACATTTCTGGCGTGGAAACGACGCAAGTCTTGTTGGTAGATGGTCGATCGGATCAGGGCCATCTCCCTTTCTTCCTCTAAAAGGTCGACTGCGTCCTGCCGTGCTTGTTCAGCTTCTGCTTCGTTGTAGAGTTCAACTCGAGGAGCATTGTGGAGGAGATCACTCGGCAAGACTACTTCGGCTCCATAGACCAAGAAGAATGGAGTTCTTCCGGTCGACCGATTAGGTGTGGTCCGCAGTCCCCAAAGCACCGAGGGAAGTTCGTCGACCCACGCTCCAGCCGCATGCTTGAGATCACGCATCAGCCGGGGCTTCAATCCCTTGAGGATCAGGCCATTGGCTCGCTCTGCTTGTCCATTCGACTGCGGATGGGCGACTGAGGCGTAGTCGACTCGTGTTCCTTGAGAGTTGCAGAAATCTCTGAATTCCTCCGAGTTAAAGTTCGACCCATTATCCGTGATGATGCTGTGCGGCACTCCATATCTGAATATCAGTTCCCTGATGAAGCTAACAACAGTCCCGACGTCAAGGTTCTTGATTGGTTTAGCCTCAATCCACTTGGTGAACTTGTCGACTGCCACCAGTACATGCGTGAAGCCACTTCGACCCGTTCTCAAAGGACCAACCATGTCCAACCCCCATACTGCGAAAGGCCAGACGAGTGGAATGGTCTTCAGAGCTGATGCAGGCTTGTGCGACATATTCGAGTAGAACTGACATCCTTCGTACTTGTCCACTATTTCCTTTGCCATCTCATTCGCCTTTGGCCAATAAAATCCGGCTCGGTATGCTTTGGCCACAATGGTCCGAGAGGACGCATGATGACCACAGGTCCCCGAGTGGATATCATTAAGGATGATTCGACCTTCTTCTGGCGTTATGCATTTCTGACCAACTCCAGTCGCGCTTTCTTTGTATAACTGCCCTTTGATTACGGTAAAGGCCTTGGATCGACGGACGATCTGTCGAGCCTCTTCCTCATCTTCTGGGAGCTCTTTTCTTAGGATATACGCGATATATCGAACTGTCCAGTCCGGAATGACCACTAAGACCTCTATGATCAAGTCGACCACCGTTGGGACCTCAACCTCAGTCGGATCTGTGGCACTCTTGGGCTGTGGAGCTTCTTCGGTGAAAGGATCTTCTTTGACTGACGGAGTGTGTATATGCTCCAAAAACACACCACTCGAATGGCTTCTCTCTTGGAACCTATCTTTGCCAGATCATCTGCTGCCTGATTTTTCAGTCGGGGTATATGATGGAGCTCTAACCCCTCAAACTTCTTTTCCAGCTTCCTCACTACATTGCAGTATCCAGTCATGGCTGGGCTTCTCACGTCCCACTCCTTCATCACTTGGTTGACCACTAAATCTGAATCGCCATAGACCATCAGGCGACGGACGCCGAGTGAAATGGCCATGCGTAATCCATATAAGAGGGCCTCATACTCTGCCTCATTGTTGGAGGAATCAAAGTGAATCTGGAGCACATATCTAAGCTTATCTCCTCTGGGGGAAACCAAGACCACCCCAGCACCGGAACCATTCAGCATTTTAGAGCCATCAAAGAACATGGTCCAATGCTCCGAGTGAACTTCAGTCGGCTGCTGTTGTTCCATCCACTCGGCGAGGAAATCTGCTATTGCCCGGGACTTAATGGCTTTCTTTGCCTCAAACTTTATATCAAGGGGAAGAAGTTCAATCGCCCATTTTACCACTCGACCGGTTGCATCCCTGTTGTGCAAAATCTCTGATAGTGGAGCGTCGCTGACTACTGTGATGGAATGATTAGAGAAATAATGAGCAACCTTCTTCGTGGTCATGTATATTCCATACACAAGCTTCTGATAATGAGGGTATCTCTGCTTGGATGGAGTCAAAACTTCAGACAAATAATACACTGGGCGTTGAACTTTGAAGGCTTTTCCTTCTTCCTCCCGCTCAACCGTAAGCACTGTACTGACGACTTGTCCTGTGGCTGCAATATAAAACAACAGAGGCTCTTTGCTGATTGGAGCAGCAAGCACCGGCTGGGTGGAGAGCAGAGCTTTTAGCTCGGCAAACGCTGCATCAGCTTCTGGAGTCCACACGAACTTGTCTGCCTTCTTCATCAGTCGGTAAAGAGGTAATGCCTTTTCACCGAGTCGTGAGATGAATCGACTTAATGCGGCCAAGCATCCAGTAAGCTTCTGGACATCGTGCACTCGAACAGGGTGTTTCATTCGGAGAATAGTGCCGATCTTTTCTGGATTAGCATCGATCCCTCGCTCGGAAACGAGAAAATCGAGTAACTTGCCACCAGGAACTCCGAATGTGCACTTTGATGGATTGAGCTTGATATCATACCTTCTGAGGTTGGCAAACGTTTTGGCGAGGTCAGCGAGCAGGTCGGAACCTTTTCGTGACTTGACGACGATATCATCCATATACGCTTCCACATTCCGACTGATTTGAGTGAGCAGACACTTCTGAATCATTCGCATAAATGTGGCTCCGGCATTCTTGAGGCCGAATGGCATGGTGATATAGCAGAAGCACCCGAATGGAGTGATGAAAGCTGTTTTTATCTCATCGGGCCCGTACAGACGGATCTGGTGGTACCCGGAATAGGCGTCTAGAAAAGACAATCTCTCGCATCCCGCGGTCGAGTCAACAATTTGATCTATGCGAGGGAGAGGAAAATGATCTTTCGGGCAGGCCCGGTTGATGTGCTTGAAATCAATGCACATTCGGAGCGATTTGTCCTTCTTAGGAACCATGACGACATTGGCGAGCCACTCGGAGTGGTATATCTCTCGGATAAATTCTGCCGCCAACAGTCGAGCCACTTCCTCACCAATGGCTTTTCTCTTCTGGATGGCGGACCGCCGAAGATGCTCTTTGACTAGTTTTGCTGATGAGTCGACTCTCAGGCGATGCTCAGCCAGTCCCCTGGGAACACCTGGCATGTCAGCGGGCTTCCATGCAAAAATGTCCCAGTTCTCATGGAGGAACTGGATGAGCGCTTCTTCCTATTTTGGGTCGAGTGTTGTGGAGATGTGGGTCGGGGCTGCATTGGGGTCGGTCGCGTGCCCCCACTAATCCTGTATTCTTTAAACTCGACCGCTGTCACCTGGGAATCGGCAATCTTTGAGCCCTTCTGAAAGCACTCTTCTGCCTTTTTCCGATCACCGGTGACAGTGATCACTCCTTTGGGGCCGGGCATCTTCAGTTTGAGGTACATGTAACATGGTCGAGCCATGAACCGTGCATAAGCTGGTCTCCCCAAAATTGCATGATACGCACTCTGAAAATCCACGACCTCAAATGTCAACTTCTCTTTGCGAAAATGTTTCGAATCACCAAACACCATGTCTAGAGCTATTTGGCCGAGTGACTCGGCTTTCTTCCCTGGTATGACTCCATGAAAGCTCATGTTACTGGTGCTCAGTCGGGACATCGGAATGCCCATTCCTTTCAGTGTGTCTGCATACAACAGATTCAGCCCACTACCACCGTCCATCAGCACTTTTGTCAGTCGAGTGCCTTCGACAACTGGATCGACCACCAAAGCTTGCCTCCCAGGGGTGGCAATATGAGTCGGGTGATCAGATTGGTCGAATGTGATGGGTGTTTGGGACCATCTCAGATAACTTGCTTTTGCTAGGGCAACCATGTTCACCTCACGGTTAATGACTTTCAGTCGACTCTTGCTTTCCACATCTGCAAAGATCATCAGAGTGGAGTTGACATGCGGATATCCTTCCTCACTGTCTTCCTTGTCTTCGGCCTTGTCCGACTCCTTTTCCTTGTCCTTAGACTATTTTCCCTGAAACTGCTGGATCAGGAGTCGACATTGGCGTGTGGTATGCTTTGGGTAAATGATATTGCCCTCTTCGTCTTTCTTCGTGTGGATGTGACACGGCATATCCATCACGTTGTTCCCTTCTTTATCCTTTACTTTCTTAGGGTTCCAGGATCCTTTTGGTTTCCCTTTAAATTTTCCTTGAGTCACGGCCAGAGCCTCTCCAGGAGCTGCTGGTTCAGCCTTCCGCTTCTGTTTCCGACTGGTGTTTCCCTTCTCCGACTGACTCGGTTTGTACTTGCCGCTTCGGAGTCGGTCTTCTTCTTCACCGTTAGCGTACTTGGTAGCAATCTCCATCATCCGACTCAGGTTCATGTCTCCGGTTCGACCAAATTTCAGACTCAGTTCTCTGTTCTTGACGCCGTCCTTGAAGGCGCAGACTGCCTGATGATCAGACACATTCTCCACAGTATGGTGCAAAGTGATCCATCTCTGAATATACTCCCTGAGAGTCTCATTGGTCTTCTGCACACAGACTTGCAGCTCCGTCAATCCAGCCGGTCGCTTGCAAGTTCCTTCAAACGTTCTGACGAACACTCGGGACAGATCTTTCCAAGTGTGAATGCTACCAGGAGGTAACTGATTCAACCACGCTCTGACAGAACCTTCCAACATGAGGGGTAAATGTTTCATGGCCACCTCGTCGTTCCCACCACCGATCTGAACCGCCACTCGGTAGTCCTCAAGCCAAGTTTCAGGCTTAGACTCACCGGTGAACTTGCTGACTCCTGTTGCCAACCTGAAATTGGGGGGGATCATTGCGGCTCTAATAGCTCTGCCGAAACACTCCGGACCAGTAACATGCACTCGACTGCTTGTGGGCGCATCTCTGTCGGGTCCATCCCGATGGGTTCTATTCCGGTCGACCAAGCCTTGCACGATAATGGATCGCGGGTCGAAGCCTGGTTCTCTGAGGTCGACTGGAGATCTTCGCCCCACACTGAGCTGACGCCTGTCGTCTTGCCGCCGAGGAGCGTAAGACCCTACCCTCGGAGGGGAAGCGGGCACTCAACGCCTATCATCTCGGTCGTGTCGGTCTCCGTACTGGTCCCGCCGGTTCTCGCGCCCTTCTCGCCGCGGAGGCGATCTGGGACTGTGAGCCGACTGAACCGTATTCGCAGCGACGGAGCGACTATGAATTCTGTTGTGCGACTGCGACACGGCTGAATTCTGGTCTCCTGCTGCCCGGAGCAAATCCCTGATCTGCATCAAGCCTCTGCCAGCTTTCGACTGAGAGGGCTGGATGGACTCTGCTATACGGGTCGCAGCTGCTAAATTCTGGATTGGGGTTCGATATACCTGAGTCGGCGGGAAGAGTTGACGTCGATTGGCGTCGGGAACTTGTTGTCGCGCGCGCTCGTCGAGTGCTCGCTGAAGATTCTCCAAGCGAGCACGTTCGGCCAAATTGGCCAATCGTGCCTCCTCCAAGGCGCGAGCCTCGGGGGTTTCTCCTGCGATGGGAGTATGCAGGGCATCCATATTCCTGCGGCGAAGTTCCTCTCTTTGCAGAGAGTCGAGTGGCTCGGGCTGGTACTCTTCGTGGCCTCGTGCGGGGTCGTCTCCGTCGCCTGCCCCACCATCATGAGCGAAGCCAGGCGGACTGCGAGGCCCGTTGACCATCAGGATTTCCGCCGCTGGATCACTGCTATCGCATTCGGATGCAGTCTCTACGGAGCCAGTCGACAGATCGAACAGGCCGTAGAGAGATTCGTCGGGCTCGATCGCCACAACTTGAGTGGTGGCCGTCTGGCGAGCCACCGCGTGTCTCACCCACCGCTGAAGCCTCGACCGACCAGAGCGCTTGCGCTGGCGGGAGACCGGGAGGGCGGTCGATAAGGGAGTCGACCGATACGGGGTCGACGGTTGCCGCAGCAGGACGCCGCGGACACATGCGCGAAAGTGCGTCGCCCCGCGGGCGGGGAGCGCATCAACATCGAGTGGAGCCTCCTGGAGCCAGGCGGAGTCGTCGGCGACGATGGTGAGAGCGCCGAGGCGGACCTCGTGTCCCTCAACCAAAACTCCAGCAGCCATCATGATGAAAGTACTCGGAAGAATCGCAACTTCTCCACAAAATCGCTAAAACACCGTGCCCCAAGGTGGGCGCCAACTGTCGTGGTTCTAAGTCTGACAGTAGAGTGGGGGTAGGTAAGGAGAGGCAAGGTCCTAGCTATGGAGAGGTTGTAAACACAAGGGATGTACGAGTTCAGGCCCTTCTCGGAGGAAGTAAAAGCCCTATGTCTCGGAGCCCGGAGGCGGTCGAGTGGATTACGTGTATATGAGTTACAGGGGTGCGAACCCTTCTGCCTGTGGAGGGGGGTGGCTTATATAGAGTGCGCCAGGACCCCAGCCGACCCACGTAATGAAGGGTTTAAGGTACATAAAGTCTGGGGGCGTTACTGGTAACGCCCCACATAAAGGGTCTTAACTATCATAAAGTCTACTTAATTACAGACCATTGTAGTACAGAGTGCTTCTTGGCCTTCTGGTGGTCGAGTGAGTCTTCGTGGTCGAGTCCTTCAAGTCAGTCGAGTGAGTTCCTCGAAGGTCGACTGGAAGGTGATCTCTTCTAAGGGTGTCCTTGGGCAGGGTACTTAGATCAGGTCTGTGACCCTACCCTAGGTACATGACTCCATCATCAGCCTCGTGAGGATCGCCCGCAACGCAACGCAGGACTTCCTCCTCTGCCACCACCACCAAGAAGGAATGAAGACCATCATCAGGACGAGGGGGCTGGAGGCTTCCAGGAGTCACGTGCAATCGCTTGCATCTTGGGCGGCGCTCAGGCCCCAGCCTCTCAGCGCATCTTCAAGCAGTTTGCTGGCGAGGTGAATGCATTCCTTCCCAAGCTTGAGGCCACGCGCCCTCTCAGGTGGTCTGCGTGCGCCATCACATTTAGCTCAGTGGATTAGCTCAAGTGCGCGGCAACGGCTGGTGTCCTGCCGATGCTCTGCTCCCCAGTCATCAGCAATGTGCAAGTTACCAGGACCCTCATCGATGGCGGAGCAGGACTCAACGTCCTGTCCGTCGAGACGTTCAGCAACCTTCAAGCGCCATATGATCAGCTTCAACCAACCAAGCCCTTCAGGAGTCACTGATGGTTCCACTGTCCCGATAGGGCAGGTCCGCCTCCTTGTCACCTTTGGACAGCACCAGAACTATCGTACCGAGCTCATTGACTTCGACGTTGCCCACATTCGCCTGCCATACAATGCCATCCTCGGGTATCCAGCCCTGACCAAGTTCATGGTAGTGACTCACCATGGCTACAACGTCCTCAAGATGCCAGGAAGTGGCGGGCTCATCACGGTCCCCTGTGAAGAGAAGGATGTGGTGTGCTCCCTCGAGCACACCTTCCAAGCCATTTTGATCGAGGACCCAGACAGCAAGAGTGGAACCCTTCCTGAAGCAGCTCCCAAGAAGAAGAAGATGTCACCTGGCTCAAGGCCTCAGGAGGCAGGAACCTTCGGAGGCGCCACATCCGGACATGCGCCTATCCAAGGGGCGCCACCCTTTATCGCATAGGAAGGCGCGCCCGGCGCCCTCCTCGGGCAAGGCTCGGGGGCTCTCTCTAGGGGAGCCACTGACTTTGCCAAGATCACGAGGAAGGAGCTCGGGCACCACTTGGAGGCGTGCTTCGCGGCACGCTTCCCTCAGGAAGGCGTAAGGCAAGGAGGGCCCAACCCTCAGGAGTTCATCAGCAAGGTTGCTCAGGAGTTGCAGGAATCGAGAGTCATGCGCGACAACTGCCGCCTGCCTAGCATAGCTCCCCATCCAGGCGAGGATGGTGGGCTGCGCGTCTGCATCGACTACCCAGGGCTCAATCGAGTCACGTCTCAGGAGTGCTTCTGGCCTTCATGCGTGGGGCATTGCATGGGTCCGCCGCACAGCTACGTTCGCATGCCCTTCAGCCTACCGAACGCAGCTGCTGCCCACCAGCGCCTGATGAGGAGCATTCTGGAAGCTCAGGTGGCCAAGCATCGTGCGCTCTTGGAGGAAATGGAGATGGACCTCGCCGAGCCGCCCGGACCTCCTGAGCCTCCCGAGGCTCGGAGCTCCTAGGGCTTGTGAGGATTGGCTTCTTCACCTTGCACCATCAGCTGCCCCGACACTCACTCTACAACGGTATCAGGTGACCTCTTTCAAGTTTCGTTTTAGCTGGGAGCGCCCTCAGGGCTGCATCATTCCCAGGTCACGTGGGTCTATCCCTGTGGCATGTATCCATTTGCTTTCGTCTTCAGCTTACCTTGTTGGGGGCGGCCCTCGGGCTGCATCATCCCCAAGTCGCTTGGGCCTGACCCAGTGGTGTTTGCCTTTCTCTGCATCTATCTAAGTTGATTTGCTTCTTCATGCTTAACCTGCTTGAGATAATCGCCTGCTCGATTGACACCTACCTTTGGAGCCGCTCACTCTGGCACGGCGCTAGCGCATGGGTCCGTCCCTGCAACGTCGACAAATCTGAGTGGTCGAGCTCTGGCCGTGGCAGCCCCGCAAATGCGCTACCTCACCAGGCCCTCAGTGCCTCAATCACTCCCTCGGAGCAACCAATGGCTGGCTGGCAACCGTAATGGCAGTCCTTGTTTTCCTTGTGTTGGTATACAGGATCCACGTAAGGAGTAGCGTGGGAGGCGTCGTGAGCTCTCTCTCTCTATCTCTCCCGTGCGATCCGCTCGCACGTTAAAAGGGGGGCACCTGAGCATCGTGACTCATGGGATCTTACTGGCTCTCCAGCCCTCACCCCCTAGCCTTGACCCACGACATCGCGACCTATCATACCAGCGACGGCTGAGCTCGCTCGAGGGCCGGGACCTGAGGACGTAGAGCACGAAGGAAAATGCGGGGAAGAGGGGTGTCAGTGTCAAAACCCGTGGATCTCGGGTAGGGGGTCCCGATCTGTGCTTCAAGGCTGATGGTAACAGGAAGCAAGGGACACAGATGTTTACCTAGGTTCGGGCCCTCTCGATGGAGGTAAAACCCTACTTCCTGCTTGATTAATATAGAAGATATGGGTAGTACAAGAGTAGATCTACCACGAGATCGTAGAGGCTAAACCCTAGAAGCTAGCCTATGATGGTATGATTGTGATTGTGATTGTGATCGGCCTTCTAAGGACCAACCTCTCCGGTTTATATAGACACCAGAGAGGGCTAGGGATTACATGGAGTCGGTTACAAGGAAGGAAACACAATATCCGGATCGCCAAGCTTGCCTTCCACGCAAAGGAGAGTCCCATCCGGACACGGGCCGAAGTCTTGAGTCTTCACGCTTCAATAGTCTGGACGATGTATACAGTCCGGCTGTCCGGATACCCCCTAATCCAGGACTCCATCAGTAGCCCCTGAACCAGGCTTAAATGATGATGAGTCCGGCGCGCAGTCTTGTCTTCGACGTTGCAAGGCGGGTTCCATCTCCGAATACACCAAAGTACCTGTTACAACGAATAGTGTCCGGCTTCCAATTAATGTTGTGCTCCTCGGCTTTAGTGCCTCAATAATGACCATCTCCACGTGTCGAGCGGATGCGAGGAGCCGAGGCATTTTTGCATTTGACACCCTCAATCCTCCGGGGTGACTGCCTATTTGAAGGGACGGGGATTCTCAGATCCAATCCTCACTCTCCCTCCCAGAGCGAGCATCCAACAGAGCACTCTGTGAAAATCCATTCCAACATGGCCAGCCGTCGCAGCTCTTCTGCTCGCCCTCCTCGTTCCAAGTCGGGGGATTGGGGAGAGTGTTCAGTTCCTCATAGCCGCTTGATAGAGTTACAAACCCAAGGGTTTCTCCCACCGGCGTTCATGGTCCCTGAGGGAGTCCTAGACTAGGGGGTGAACGGATAGCCGAACTATCATCATCGGCCGGACTCCAAGACTATGAAGATACAAGATTGAAGACTTCGTCTCGTGTCCGGATGGGACTTTCCTTGGCGTGGAAGGCAAGCTTGGCGATACGGATATGTAGATCTCCTACCATTGTAACCGACTCTGTGTAACCCTAGCCCTCTCCGATGTCTATATAAACCGGAGGGTTTTAGTCCATAGGACACAACAACAATAATACCATAGGCTAGCTTCTAGGGTTTAGCCTCCTTGATCTCGTGGTAGATCCACTCTTGTACTACCCATATCATCAATATCAATCAAGCAGGAGTAGGGTTTTACCTCCATCGAGAGGGCCCGAACCTGGGTAAAAACATCGTGTCCCTTGTCTCCTGTTACCATCCACCTAGACGCACAGTTCGGGACCCCCTACCCGAGATCTGCCGGTTTTGACACCGACATTGGTGCTTTCATTGAGAGTTCCTCTGTGTCGTCACCGATAGGCTCGATGGCTCCTTCGATCATCAACAACAACGACACAGTCCAGGGTGAGACTTTTCTCCCCAGACAGATCTTCGTATTCGGCGGCTTTGCACCGCGGGCCAATTCGCTTAGCCATCTGGAGCAGATCGAAAGCTACGCCTCTGGCCGTCAAGTCAGATTTGGAAGTCTGGACTTCCCGGCTGACATCCGCGGAGACTTGATCTTCGATGGATTCGAGCCACAGCCGAGCGCGCCGCACTGTCATGATGGGCATGATTTAGCTCTGCTGCCGGACAGTGCCCTGGAGACCGCACATGAGTCCGCTCCGACCCTTAACTCAGAGCTGGCTCCATGGATCGAGGACGGGTGGCTAGACACCACCTCGGGGGCTGCAACCTCTACGGCGATGCAGCCGAATACTGACCTTGTCCCTTGTGAAGCTTGTGACTCCAAGGTGCCGGACTCCGAACCCCTCGCGCCCCTACCAATCGAATCCGGTTGGGCGCCGATCATGGAGTTCACCACTGCAGACATCTTCCAACACTCACCTTTCGGCGACAGCCTGAATTCGCTAAAATATCTCTCATTATCAGGAGAGCCCTGGCCGGACTGCAGTCAGGACGGTTGGGATGCGGACGGCGAAGAAATTCAAAACCCACCCTCCACCCACTTAGTAGCCACTATCGACGGTCTAACCGACATGCTAGACTTTGACTCCGAAGACATCGATGGTATGGACGACGATGCTGGAGACGACCAAGAACCAGCGCCTACTGGACACTGGAAAGCCACCAGAACTCACGATGTATACATGGTGGATACACCAAAAGGAAGCGATAACGAGGAACAACGGGACGCGGCGAAGGATAATTCCCCCGAAAAACAACCAAAATGTCGACGCAAGCGCTGCCCAAAGTCCCACCTCGATAACAACAGCGCCCATACTGACCCAGTCGTAGAGCAGGGCGAACCGGTGGACGACGAACATGCCACCAAGCAACCATCCAAACAGGATGAATTGGACGAGCAACCCATCCCCGGCGAAAACAACAATCCAGACGATCTCCAGCCGGACACATCACTGGAGCATAAGAACCTTCACAAAAGGCTCGTCGCCACTGCAAGAAGTTTGAATAAGCAGAAGCGGAAGCTCAAAACAATGGAAGATGTACTCAGAATGAGATGGAGCAAAGTACTCAAGACCGCAGATAAATACGGCGATAGTCATCAAGCAAAGAGCTACCCGAAGCGCAAACTGTTGCCCGAATTTGACGAGGAGGCCGTAGAGCCCCCACAGTCAAAAAACAAAGAGGCCGCCTGGCCGGATAGACGACCAGATGACAGGCTAAGAGCGGCAAGCGGCGCCGCACACAAGCCGGCACACGATCCACATAAGGATCCTCGCAGAAAGGATGGCCCGGTCAGGTCCATCTATGGGCCAAAAAAGAAGGCTCCAGGAAGCAACACAACACGCCGAGTGTTCGAAGATAACGGCACACCTAAATACAGGGGCGCCGCACACCCACTATGTTTCACCGATGAGGTACTGGATCATGAATTTCCAGCGGGATTCAAACCCGTAAACATAGAGGATATGACGGAACAACAGACCCCGGAGTCTGGATTGAGGATTATATCCTACACATACATATGGCTAGAGGAGACGATCTCCACGCCATAAAATACCTACCCCTCAAGCTCAAAGGGCCAGCTCGGCATTGGCTCAAAAGCCTCCCAGAAAATACCATCGGAAGTTGGGAAGAGCTCGAGGATGCGCTTCGAGCAAATTTTCAGGGAACTTATGTCCGCCCTCCGGACGCAGACGATTTAAGTCACATAACTCAATAGCCCGGAGAGTCAGCACACAAATTCTGGAACAGGTTCCTCACCAAAAAGAACCAAATAGTCGACTGTCCGGACGCCGAAGCCTTAGCAGCCTTCAAATATAACGTCCGAGACGAATGGCTCGCCAGACACCTCGGCCAGGAAAAACCAAGAACAATGGCCGCACTAACAAGCCTCATGACCCGCTTTTGCGCGGGGGAAGATAGCTGGCTAGCAAGATGCAGCACCAGCGACCCGAATACATCCGAGGTCAGGGATGGAAATGGGAAATCACGACGCAGAAAAGATCAGCGCCGGAATAAGGAAAAAGGCCCGAATAGCACGGCGGTCAACGCCGGGTTCAAAAGCTCTTGGCCGAATAATAAAACACTGCCTCTTAAGGACAACAGTGACGAGCTATCCAACCTAAACAAAACCTTGGATAGGATATGTCAAATCCACAGTACCCCCGGGAAACCTGCAAACCATACCCACAGAGATTGTTGGGTCTTCAAGCAGTCCGGCCGACTTAACGCCAAACACAAGGGGCTCGACACACCAAGCGAAGACGATGACGAACCCCACAAGAAGAGCACCGGAAAACAGAAGACTTTCCCACAAGAAGTCAAAACAGTGAACTCACTTCAAGTGATAGCAAGGAAAAATAGTGTAGCACCTACTAAAATACGCACCATACGGTCCGCCCCAGCGGAGTCCCAAAATTGGATGTCAAAACCAATTACTTTCGACCATCAGGATTACTCCAGAAGTACTCAAAATGCAGGAAGGACTGCTCTGATATTGAAGCCCATAATCGACGGACTACAATTCACACAAGTCCTAATGGATGGCGGCAACGATTTAAACCTGCTATATCCGGATACAATCTGCAGAATGGGGATAGACCCTACCAAAATTCGCCATAGCAGCACTTCCTTTAAAGGAGTGACGCCAGGCCCTTACGCCAATTGCACGGGCTCCTTACTACTAGAAGTTGTGTTCGGTTCATCCGACAACTTCCGTCGCGAAAAGCTAACCTTCCATATCGCCCCATTTAAAAGTAGCCATCAAGCACTATTGGAACACGAAGCTTTCGCCCGCTTTAACGCAATACTGCATTACGCGTCTCTTACACCTAAAATGCCCGGTCCACGCGGCATCATCTCGTTAAAAGGTAACTTCGAGTGTTTCTCGACCACGGAAGAACGTGAGACTGCCTTGACAGCCACACGCTAATCCGGCCTTGCTAGTCAATGAAGGAAATATGCCCTAGAGGCAATAATAAAGTTATTATTTATTTCCTCATATCATGATAAATGTTTATTATTCATGCTACAATTGTATTAACCGGAAACATAATACATGTGTGAATATATAGACAAACAAAGTGTCACTAGTATGCCTCTACTTGACTAGCTTGTTAATCAAAGATGGTTATGTTTCCTAACCATGAACAAGGAGTTGTTATTTGATTAACAAGGTCACATCATTAGTTGAATGATCTGATTGACATGACCCATTCCGTTAGCTTAGCACCCGATCGTTTAGTATGTTGCTATTGCTTCCTTCATGACTTATACATGTTCCTATGACTATGAGATTATGCAACTCCTGTTTACCGGAAGAACACTTTGTGTGCTACCAAACGTCACAACGTAACTGGGTGATTATAAAGGTGCTCTACAGGTGTCTCCGAAGGTACTTGTTGAGTTGGCGTATTTCGAGATTAGGATTTGTCACTCCGAATGTCGGAGAGGTATCTCTGGGCCCTCTCGGTAATGCACATCACTTAAGCCTTGCAAGCATTTCAACTAATGAGTTAGTTGCGAGATGATGTATTACGGAACGAGTAAAGAGACTTGCCGGTAACGAGATTGAACTAGGTATTGGATACCGACGATCGAATCTCGGGCAAGTAACATACCGATGACAAAGGGAACAATGTATGTTGTTATGCGGTTTGACCGATAAAGATGTTCGTAGAATATGTAGGAACCAATATGGGCATCCAGGTCCCTCTATTGGTTATTGACCGGAGACGTGTCTCGGTCATGTCTACATTGTTCTCGAACCGTAGGGTCCGCACGCTTAAGGTTTCGATGACAGTTATATTATGAGTTTATGTATTTTGATGTACCGAAGGTTGTTCGGAGTCCCGGATGTGATCACGGACATGACGAGGAGTCTCGAAATGGTCGAGACATAAAGATTGATATATTGGATGGATATATTTGGACACCGGAAAGGTTTCGGGTGAGATTGGAAATATACCGGAGTTCCGGGAGGTTACCGGAACCCCCCGGTAAGTATATGGGCCTTATTGGGCCTTAGTGGAAGGGAGGGAGAAGGAGCAAGGGAGGGGGCGCGCCCCCCCAAGCCCAATCCGAATTGGGAGGGGGGCCGGCCCCCCCTTCCTTCTCTCCTCCCCCCTCTTCCTTCCTTCTCCTACTCCTAATAGGAAAGGGGGGCCAAACCTACTTGGAGTAGGTTTGCCCCCCCTATGGCGCGCCTCCTCCCTAGGCCGGCCTCCTCCTCCCTCCCTCCTTTATATACGGGGGCGGGGGGGGGGGGGGGGCACCCTAGACACACAAGTTGATCATTGAGATCGTTCCTTTGCCGTGTGCGGTGCCCCCCTCCACGATATTACACCTCGGTCATATTGTAGCGGTGCTTAGGCGAAGCCCTGCGACAGGAGAACATCAAGATCGTCACCACGCCGTCGTGCTGATGGAACTCCTCCCCGCGCCTCTGCTGGATCAGAGATCGGGGTGCGTCATCGAGCTGTACGTGTGTCAAGAACTCGGAGGTGCCGGAGTAACGGTGCTTGGATCGGTTGGACCGGGAGGACATACGACTACTTCCTCTATGTTGCGTCAACGCTTCCGCTTCGGTCTACGAGGGTACGTAGACAACACTCTCCCCTCTCGTTGCTATGCATCACCATGATCTTGCGTGTGCGTAGGAATTTTTTTGAAATTACTACGTTTCCCAACAGTGGCATCAGAGCCTAGGTTTTTATGGTTTGATGTTATATGCACGAGTAGAACACAAGTGAGTTGTGAGGTATTCATGGATGATTTCTCCGTCTATGGATCCTCTTTTGATGATTTCTTGAGCAACCTTGATCGAGTTTTGCAGAGATGCGAAGACACTAGTCTCGTCTTGAATTGGGAGAAGTGCCACTTTATTAATGAAGGCATTGTCTTGGGGCATAAGATTTCCGAGAGAGGTATTGAAGTTGATAACGCTAAAGTTGATTCTATTGAAAAGATGCCATGTCCCAAGGACATAAAAGGTATAAGAAGTTTCCTTGGTCATGCCGATTTTTATAGGAGGTTCATTAAGGACTTTTCTAAAATCTCTAGGCCTCTGACTAATTTATTACAAAAATACATTCCTTTTGTCTTTGATGATGATTGTGTAGAAGCATTTGAAATACTTAAGAAAGCTTTGATCACTGCACCTATTGTTCAGCCACCTGATTGGAATTTACCCTTTAAAATTATGTGTGATGCTAGTGATTATGCTGTAGGTGCTGTTCTAGGGCAAAGAGTTGATAAGAAATTGAATGTTATCCAGTATGCTAGTAAGACTCTTGATACTGCCCAGAGAAATTATGCTACTACTGAAAAAGAGTTCTTAGCAGTTGTGTTTGCATGTGATAAGTTTAGACCTTATATTGTTGATTCCAAAGTTACTATTCACACTGATCATGCTGCTATTAAATATCTTATGGAAAAGAAAGATGCTAAGCCTAGACTCATTAGATGGGTTCTCTTGCTCCAAGAATTTGATTTGCATATTATTGATAGAAAGGGAGCTGAGAACCCCGTTGCAGACAACTTGTCTAGGTTAGAGAATGTTCTTGATGACCCACTACCTATTGATGATAGCTTTCCCGAGGAACAATTAGCGGTCATTAATGCTTCTCGTACTGCTCCATGGTATGCTGATTATGCTAATTACATTGTTGCTAAATTTATACCACCTAGTTTCACATACCAGCAAAAGAAGGAGTAGATGGTGTTATTAGAAGTTGTGTACCTGAGCATGAACAGGAACAGATCCTATGCAAGTGTCACTCTGAATCCTATGGAGGACACCACGCTGGAGATAGAACTGCACATAAGGTATTGCAATTCGGTTTTTATTGGCCTACTCTCTTCAAAGATGCTCGTAAGTTTGTCTTATTTGTGATGAATGTGAAAGAATTGGTAATATTAGTAGACGTCAAGAAATGCCTATGAATTATTCTCTTGTTATTGAACCATTTGATGTTTGCGGCTTTGATTATATGGGACCTTTTCCTGCCTCTAATGGTTACACACATATTTTAGTTGCTGTTGATTACGTTACTAAGAGGGTAGAAGCTATTCCAACTAGTAGTGCTGATCATAACACTTCTATTAAGATGCTTAAAGAAGTTATTTTTCCGAGGTTTGGAGTCCCTAGATATCTTATAACTGATGGTGGTTCACATTTTATTCATGGTTCTTTCCGTAAGATGCTTGCTAAGTATGATGTTAATCATAGAATTGCATCTCCTTATCACCCGCAGTCTAGTGGTCAAGTAGAGTTGAGCAATAGAGAGCTCAAATTAATTTTGCAAAAGACTGTCAATAGATCTAGAAAGAATTGCTCCAAAAAACTTGATGATGCATTATGGGCCTATAGAACTGCATACAAAAATCCTATGGGTATGTCTCCGTATAAGATGGTTTATGGAAAAGCTTGTCACTTACCTCTTGAACTTGAACATAAAGCATATTGGGCTATTAAAGAGCTCAACTATGACTTCAAATTTGCCGGTGAGAAGAGGTTATTTGATATTAGCTCACTTGATGAATGGAGAACCCAAGCCTATGAGAATGCCAAGCTATTCAAAGAAAAAGTCAAACGCTGGCATGATAAAAGGATACAAAAGCGTGAGTTTAACGTAGGTGATTATGTGTTATTATTCAACTCTCATTTAAGATTTTTTGCAGGAAAACTTCTCTCTAAATGGGAAGGTCCTTACGTTGTCGAGGAGGTCTATCGTTCTGGTGCCATAAAAATTAACAACTTCGAAGGCACAAGTCCGAGGGTGGTGAACGGTCAAAGAATTAAACATTATATCTCAGGTAATCCTATCAATGTTGAAACTAATGTTATTGAGACCGTAACCCCGGAGGAATACATAAGGGACAATTTCCAGAATGTTCCAGACTCCAAAAAGGAATAGGTATGTGGTACGGTAAGTAAACCGACTCCAAAACAATTCTAATGGCATTTTTTATCAGTTTTGGAATATTTAAGAATTTTGGAAAGAAAGAAGTAGCCCGGGAAGGACACGAGGCCTCCACGAGGGTGGAGGGCGCGCCCGCCCTTCCTGGGCGCGCCCCCTGTCTCGTGGCCACCTCTGTGCCTCCCGGACTCCGTCTTCTTGCATGTTACGTATTTTGGCCGGTAAAAATTCATTATATAATCTCCCGAAGGCTTTGACCAACGTATCACGCAAATATCCTCTGTTTTCATTTCGAGCTATTTTTCTGACAGATCTAGAGCATCATGACGTCTCCAAGCGCTCCCAAGGACAAGTTTTTCGAGAGGGTTATCAACCCCTATCTCGGGGAGGTGCTGCAACACCCTCAAACCATTGAGATGCGTGAGGGGGTGCTGCACATCCGCGATGTGGAGGGACCAAGGCGTACCGGAAGCGTGGAGACAAAGCTCGAAGTCTTGGAGCAACAAGTTTTCAAGTGCCAAGGGATGGTGGAGCATGGACTCAACACTAACCAGATGATGATCACGGAGTTCACCAACAACCACAAGCTAGATGCCAAGGTCATTGGGGAGACCATCTTCAAGCTTCAAGAGAAAATCAAGCACCTCCAAGCCCAAATCTATGACCTGCAAAACCAAAACTGTGAGTATGAATATAGATTCAAGAGGATGAGTTTGGCTGCAGATTTATGGATCCCGGAGACTCGATCATCCTTCTATGATGGTGAGCCTATGCCTTGGAAGATGGACGACAAGCCTACATCATCAACAACTCCTACTTCACCACCTCCGAGGACATAATCACATGGGTATGGGCACTCCCCTTGGTAACTGCCAAGCTTGGGAGAGGTGCCCCGGTATCGTATCACCATCACACTCCTATCTTTACCGTTTTACTTAGTTCGATCCTTTTAGTAGTATCTTGATCTAGTAGATTGAAGTTTTGATATCAGTTAGTTTTGAGTTTTGCTTTGTGATCTCTTTATGTAATCGAGTCCGTGAGCTATCTATAATAAAGATTAATGTTGAGTCAAGGGCTTTGCTATCTTGCTATGATCTTGAGAATGTATAAAGAATAAAAAGAATAAAAGAGTTCACATTGATCTTATGGATAGTAATGACTTCACACATAGAAAGTATGAGGCATAAAAGTTGTTGAGAGTTGACAAACGTAGTTTTGGTCATCGTTGCAATTAATAGGAAGTAATAAGGAAAGAGAGGTTTCACATACAAATATACTATTTTGGACATCTTTTATGATTGTGAAGCACTCATTTAGTACGACATGCTAAAAGAGTTGATGTTGGACAAGGAAGACAACCTAATGGTTTATGTTTTCTCACATCTCAGTTAAAGTATATTGTCATTGACCTTCCAAACATGTTGAGCTTGCCTTTCCCCCTCATGCTAGCCACATTCCTTGCACCAAGTAGAGATACTACTTGTGCTTCCAAATATCCTTAAACCCAGTTTTTGCCATGAGAGTTCACCATACCTACCTATGGATTGAGTAAGATCCTTCAAGTAAGTTGTCATGTTGCAGGCAATAAAAATTGCTGTCTAAATATGCATGACTTATTAGTGCAGAGAAAATAAGCTTTATACGATCTTGTTACAGAAGCAATAAAAGCGACGGACTGCATAATAAAGGTCCATATACAAGTGGCAATATAAAGTGACATTCTTTTGCATTAAGATTTTGTGCATCCAACCCTAAAAGCACATGACAACCTTTGCTTCCCTCTACGAAGGGCCTATCTTTTACTTTATGTTTTTTACTTTATGCTTGAGTCAAGGTGATCTTCACCTTTCCCTTTTTCATTTTATCCTTTGGCAAGCTCCTCGTGTTTGAAAGATCATGATATATATATATATATATATATATATATATATATATATATATATATATATATATATATATATCCAACTGGATGTAAGTTAGCATGAATTATTATTGTTGACATCACTTAAAGGTGAATACGTTGGGAGGCAACACAGTAAGCCCCTACCTTTGTCAGTGTCCGGTTGAAACTCTATAACCACAGGTATTGAGTGAGTGTTAGAAATTGTGGAAGACTACATGATAGTTGAGTATGTGGACTTGCTGAAAAGCTCTATTCTTGACTCTTCTGATGTTATGATAAATTGCAATTGCTTCAATGACTGAGATTACAGTTTGTTAGTTCCCAATGAATTTTCTGAACCACACTTGACATTGTGAATTGATTGTTACTTGAGCATAAGAAATCATAAGACAAAATCTATATATGCTGCTGTTATAAGAATGATCATGATGCCCTCATGTCCGTATTTTATTTTTATCAACACCTCTATCTCTAAACATGTGGACATATTTTTCGATATCGGCTTCCGCTTGAGGACAAACGAGGTCTAAGCTTGCGGGAGTTGATATGTCCATTTTGCATCATGCTTTTATATCAATATTTATTGCACTATGGGTTGTTATTACACATTATATCTCAATACTTATGGCTATTCTCTCTTATTTTGCAAGGTTTACCATGAAGAGGGGAAATGCCGGCAACTGGAATTCTGGCTGGAAAAGGAGCAAATATTGGAAACCTATTCTGCACAGCTCCAAAAATCCTGAAACTCCACGGAAGTCAGTTCTGGAATTAATAAGAATTATTGAGCGAAGAAAACACCAGAGGGGGCCCACACCCTGGCCAGGAGGGTGGGGGCGCGCCCACCCCTACTGGGCGTGCCCCTGTATCCTGGGCCCCCTGGTGGCCCTCCGGTGCCCATCTTCTGCTATATGAAGGCTTTCACCCTGGAAAAAAAATCAGAGGCAAGCTTACGGGACGAAACTCCGCCGCCACAAGGCGGAACCTTGGCGGAACCAATCTAGGGCTCCGGCAGAGCTGTTCTGCCTGGGAAACATCCCTCCGGGAGGGGGGAATCATCACATCGTCATCAAAAACGATCCTCTCATCGAGAGGGGCTCAATCTCCATCAACATCTTCACCAGCACCATCTCCTCTCAAAACCCTAGTTCATCTCTTGTATCCAATCTTGTATCAAAACCACAAATTGGTACCTGTGGGTTGCTAGTAGTGTTGATTACTCCTTGTAGTTGATGCTAATTGGTTTACTTGGTGGAAGATCATATGTTCAGATCCTTAATGCATATTATTACTCCTATGATTATGAACATGAATGTGCTTTGTGATTAGTTACGTTTGTTCCTGAGGACATGGGTGAAGTCTTGCTATTAGTAGTCACGTGAATTTGGTATTCGTTCGAT
The DNA here is from genome assembly GCA_963921465.1 of Triticum timopheevii. Taxonomy (NCBI): domain Eukaryota; kingdom Viridiplantae; phylum Streptophyta; class Magnoliopsida; order Poales; family Poaceae; genus Triticum; species Triticum timopheevii. The sequence continues at coordinate 504,144,544 of OY997272.1, forward strand.
ATTTTGATGAGATGTATGTTGTCTTTCCTCTAGTGGTGTTATGTGAACGTCTACTACATGACACTTCACCATTTTTTGGTCCTAGAGGAAGGCATTGGGGAGTAATAAGTAGATGATGGGTTGCTAGAGTGACAGAAGCTTAAACCCTAATTTATGCGTTGCTTCGTAAGGGGCTGATTTGGATCCATATGTCTAATGGTATGGTTAGGTTTACCTTAATACTTCTTTTGTAGTTGCGGATGCTTGCAATAGGGGTTAATCATAAGTGGGATGCTTGTCCAAGTAAGGGCAGTACCCAAGCACCGGTCCACCCACATATCAAATTATCGAAGTACCGAACGCGAATCATATGAGCGTGATGGAAACTAGCTTGACGATAATTCCCATGTGTCCTTGGGAGATCTTTTCTCATTATAAGAAATTGTCCAGGCTTGTCCTTTGCTACAAAAATGATTGGTCCACCTTGCTGCACTTTATTTACTTTCATTGCTTGTTACTCGTTACAATTTATCTTATCACAAAACTATCTGTTACCTACAGTTTTAGTGCTTGCAGAGAAAACCTTACTGAAAACCGCTTTTCATTTCCCTGTGCTCCTCCTTGGATTCGACACTCTTACTTATCGAAAGGACTACGATAGATCCCCTATACTTGTGGGTCATCAGTAGGCGACGCCAGTAGAAGCACCAGGCACAACAGCGCTGAGGTAGAGCGGAGTGTGTGGGCTCTATGAAGCAGGAGTACCAGTAGGGCCACCAACAAATGATCCACTGGTTCCCTGCATGTTTGAAAAGAGATGCTAAGGGGAATGAAAGTGCAACTAATCCATGGGTGGTTTAGGTAATTCATAACAAAATATAGCTCATTCAACTAATATCCATTCAATATAAATATTTCAGGATGTTCAATGATTGGCATGGCATGGACTCGAGATGTGGACCCCTCAAAATGCCAAGTACAAAGATTGGCAAAAGCTCAAGACTCTTCATTTCTATTTAAGTGATCCAAGATCACATTGAGTCCATAGGAAAGCCAATACTATTAAAAGGGGATGAGGTGTTGCTTAATGGTCTACTAGCTCAAACTGCTTAGTGATGTTGCTCTAAAATCCTCTGCCACTTTCTCCATCCAAATATGTCCAGATCTAAATTCCAAACTCGGCCCTACCAATTCTTTCTACGCTGAGTCAATGAGTTCATTTGACATAGCCACTGCTAGAAACCCTAATGATTCGGCCACACCGATACGGATCTCGGTCCCACCGAGATGGCCTTGAGAGCGCTCTATGATCTGTTGCATTCACCTCGGTCCCATCGAGTTGATGCAATCGTCTCACCGAGTTGGCTTGATATATTATCTGTTGCTTATTGCTTCACTTCGGTCTCACCGAGTTGATGCAATCGGCGCCACCGAGATGAAGTTTTCCCTAAGCCCTAGCACATCGGTCCCACCGAGTTGTTCCAGCCGGTTCCACCGAGATCCCTAACGTTCATATTTTTGAACAGATCGGTCGCACCGAGTTACCTAATCGGTGCCACTGAGATGAGTCGAAAGTGTGTAACGGTTGGATTTTGTGTGGAGGCTATTTATACCTCCCCACCCCTTCTTCCTCATAGAGGAGAGCCATCAGAACGTGCCAACACTTCCATCATTGATTTTCTGAGAGAGAACCACCTACTCATGTGTGTTGAGATCAATAGATTCCATTCCTACCATTTGAACCTTGATTTCTAGCCGTCCCCAAGTTGCTTTGCACTCAAATCCTCCTTCCACCATAGCCAAATCTGTGAGAAAGAGTTGAGTGTTGGGGAGACTACCATTTGAAGCACAAGAGCAAGGAAAGATGATAGTTTTGAATCAATGATAACTAGTGCTTGAATAGTTTTGCATTGTACTAACCGGAGTCCAGGTGCGTAGTGCTACAAGTTCTTCGAACGAAGGCAATACTGGTTGCGGTCCAGCAGGTGTTGGTGGTTGCTACTTGTGAACTGCATTGGGCTTTCCCTAAAGAGGAGAGGATGATATATGCAGTATAGTAGAGATAAGTATTTCCCTCAGTTAAGACCAAGGTTACCAATCCAGTAGAAGAACTAAGCAACACCTCGTTAGCAACACCTGCACACAACAACTAATCCTTGCAACCCAACGTGCAAAGGGGTTGTCAATCCCTCGACGGTTACGAGCAAGATTAAATTATATGGTGATAGATAGATAAATCAAGCAAACATAAAAAATAAAATAAATAAATAAAAGAAAAACGCAACAAGGTGTTTTTGGTTTTAATATATGATAAAGGATAGACCCGGGGGCCATAGTTTTCACTACAGGCTTCTCTCAAGAAAATAGCATACAATGGGTAAACAAATTACTGTTGGGCAATTGATAGAAAAGAAAATAATTATGATGATATCCAAGGCAATGATCATATATAGGCATCACGTCCGAGACAAGTACACCGAAACGATTCTGGATCTACTACTAGTACTCCACATATGACCGCTATCCAACATGCATCTAGTGTATTAAGTTCATGGAAAAACGGAGTAATGCCTTAAGCAAGATGACATGATGTAGACAAGATAAACTTGCTTATGAATAAAACCCATTTTTTACCCTTAATAGAAACGATACATACGTGTCATGTCCCCTTCTGTCATTGGAATTGAGCACCTTAAGATCAAACCCATTACAAAGCTGTCGGCGTTCTGGGAATGGGGGTCCCCAGACTTGCCTGCCTGCGGCCTGCGGCGTGGCTCGAGTGGTGGCCCAGTACGGCCCATCTTCGTCAGTGCAAGACTCAAGACCCTCGCAAGGGGCCAATCCTCGCGGGGCGGACGACACACGACTTCCTCAGGGACGGCCTCGCCAGGCAGGCTCGCGAGGAGGAGGAGAGATCAAGGCAGGGTACCTCGCGAGGTGCTCGTGACGCAAGCCATGACGATCGAGACCAGGCGGGCGCCAGGCGGGCGCCGGCCTGCGCAGTGTCCTTGTTTCCTCTTTGGTGCAAAGGGGGCAAGCACAGGCATGGAGTACCGAGGCATCAGGCAAAGGTTGCCATTTCAGTTCAACAAGACCAAGACCAGCAGAGCGGCAGGATGGAGGTCACCGTGGAGCCCAAGACGGCGTCATCGCCAGTGCCTTAGGCAGTCGAAGACCAACTTTAGTCAGGATAACTTGTACTAGATGTTCCCCTTCGAAATGGCCGTTGTTGGCGCCCTTCCCGCTCAATATTTGGGAAGAGGACCAGGGCCTCTATAAATAGGACTAGCCACCACAGTAGGGGCATCTGGATCCGAAAGAACGGATTGAGTCCTCATCAGATAGAGAGGCGATCGAACTCACCCAAGCAGTTCATCGCACCAGCTCAAGAATACCTCTCGCGAGGCTGTTCATCCTTTGTATTGTGCATCATCAGCCCCTGAGGCAATCCACCACACCACACACTAGAGTAGGGTATTACACCACAATGGTGGCCCAAACCAGTATAAATCTTGTGTCCCTCATGTTGTTCATCGTTTTAGCTTAGATTCTCGTGAGGCGATCTGACATGGAGTGGTAGAGGGAAGATCTTCGTGCGCACCCCATAGTTCGAACCTTAAGGGTTTGCCAGAACTCAACATCCAACATTTGGCGCGCCGGGTAGGGGTGCGCCGGAATCTTTTCACCGCTGTTTCGCGTTCGATCTTCCGTCGTGTCCATGGCTGACGCTCGCCGGGCTCGCGCCGAGCGTCGGGCTGCTCTCGCCGCCCGCGTCGCCTAGACGGCTCCCGTCGGTGGGTGTCCCCGTCGTTCCCCGTCGCCTGCCGCCAACGCCGCCACCGGCCCGACGGGGAAGGAGCAGCAGGCCTCGTCGCTTCATCCTTCGGTGTGGCGGGAAGGCCGCACCGCCACCCTGTCGCTAACTCCAGCTGGTTCATCGTCCCACGCCCGTCGCGCCCCCACGGACGTGCACGCCGCGTTGCACCTGGCGTGTGAGCTCCTGCACTACCGTCCCGTCGACGACCTCTACGAGGAGTGGCTCGCCCGCATCATCGAGCTCGTCAGCGCCGCAGGGGGCTCCCCTGCACCATCCCTCTCACTACCTCGCCCTCTATCCTGCGCAGGAGGCGCAGATCAGGAGGTGCCTCCGCCACCTCCTCCCCAAGAAGGCGCCCTGGCTCCAAGGCGCGCGGACCGAGGATGAGATCCACCGCGTCCGGCGCCCGCGCGATAAGAAAGGAGCTGCCAAGAAATCCCTCGTCCCCAAGAAGGTGCACGCGTGCTCCCGGCACCGGTGCGCCATGACCGCATCCCTGCGCCAGCACGTCAAGACCCTGCGCTGCTCCAGGTAGCAGCGCACGGGAACCCCTAGGAGCAAGCCCCGCATCAGCAGAGAGCTCCGATGGCCACCGCAGGCTGCCGCACCTTCACCGCAGAGCTACGCAGTGTCGCCTGCCCAGGCAAGTTCAAACCTGACCTGCCTCCTCGCTACGACGGCACTGCCGACCCCGTGGAGTTCCTACAGCTCCACGAGCTGGGCATCGAAGCCGCCAACAGGGACGAAAAGGTCATGGCGAACTGGTTTCCCATGGCACTCAAGGACGACGCTCGCACCTGGCTCCTGAACCTGCCTCCTGGCACGATCTCCTCCTGGACGAGATGCGCACTCGCTTCATCGCCAACTTCCAGGGCACTCGCGATCGTCCGCCGGCCGTGGGTGACCTGCACCTCATCAAGCAGCAGCCCGGAGAAACCTTGCAGAAGTACATCCAGCGCTTCAACAACGCTCGCCTCAAGATTCCCATGGTGACCGAGGAGGCCATCATCTCGGCGTTCTCTGATGGCGTCCGCGACGTCAAGATGAAGGAGGAGCTGGCGATCCACGAAGATCTGTGTACGTCTCTGGAGCTGTTCAACCTGGCGACCAAGTGCGCAAGGGCTGAGGAGGGACGCCTCTCCCTTCTCGAGCTCCCAGCGGCAGACCCAGAAGAGAAGAAAACCAAGGCCAAGGATGTGAAACGCAAGGGAGCAGCCATGCTCGCAGCAGAGCCGGACATGAAGCACGGCAGGGACTAGCCGGAGTCATCCAAGGGCAGCTGGTACTGTGTGTACCACGATCTCCATACCCACAACACCAACGAATGCCAAGAGCTCAGGGCCGTGCGAGAAGGCCATGTCGGTCGATGCCCCGAGCGCAACGATCGGGGCTACGGCCGAGGCGGAGCAAGAGGTGGAGGACGTTGGGACGACCGTGGCCCTTGCCAAGGGTGGCATGACCGGCCTCGCGAGGGCTGCTGGCAGGACTAGCCTCGCGAGGGGGCTTGGAGAGATCAGCTGTCGTGGTTCTAAGTCTGACAGTAGAGTGGGGGGTAGGTAAGGAGAGGCAAGGTCCTAGCTATGGAGAGGTTGTAAACACAAGGGATGTACGAGTTCAGGCCCTTCTCGGAGGAAGTAAAAGCCCTACGTCTCGGAGCCCAGAGGCGGTCGAGTGGATTACGTGTATATGAGTTACAGGGGTGCGAACTCTTCTGCCTGTGGAGGGGGGTGGCTTATATAGAGTGCACCAGGACCCCAGCCGACCCACGTAATGAAGGGTTTATGGTACATAAAGTCTGGGGGCATTACTGGTAACGCCCCACATAAAGGGTCTTAACTATCATAAAGTCTACTTAATTACAGATCGTTGCAGTACAGAGTGCTTCTTGGCCTTCTGGTGGTCGAGTGAGTCTTCGTGGTCGAGTCCTTCAAGTCAGTCGAGTGAGTTCCTCGAAGGTCGACTGGAAGGTGATCTCTTCTAAGGGTGTCCTTGGGCAGGGTACTTAGATCAGGTCTGTGACCCTACCCTAGGTACATGACTCCATCATTAGCCCCCGAATGGATTGAGGCTTGAGTGATGAAGGAGTTGATGCTGTTTCTGATTGGCTTTCGCACACTGGCCGTGCGTTGTAAAAAATCTCTTTGTTGATAGTGAGCAATTTTTCTTCAGTCGACTCGATCCGTTCTTTTCTTTTGTCGAGTGACCTTTTGGACTTCGCCGATTTCTGAGTGACGGGTCACAGGAAATCCCGCATTCGACGGACCGATCTGTCGTTCACGGATTCCACGGGATACGAAATTTGGGGAAGCGCGCGAAGCGGGGCGAACCGCGGCGTTCGGATGGGATAGGGCATAGACGCCTCGATCTCCGCGCTGCGTTCTTCGCCATGTATCACGCCTGCGCAACTGTTTCGGGATATGATTAGACCGACCGGGCCCACCTGTCATCCACTCGGAAAGGTTCTTATAAATGCGCCCGGCGAGGGTTTTTTGAATAGTGCCTCAGCATTCTCTCTCTGCTTCCTTCGTCTCCGCCCATCACGCTCGCTCTCACCTCCGCACAACTTCTCCTCGCGCGTCTCGCCAGCAGCCATTGTCAAGGATAAGACGGCGGCGCTGGAACGCGCGAAGAAGGCGTCGGCGACGGAGAAGGTGAAGGGGAGATCCACCAGTCGCGGCGGGTCTTCGTCTAGATCTCGCCTGCCAAAAGGCTGGGTTCAGGGAGATTGGATCCAGTCGACCATCACGGAAGGGGATCTTCTCGACATGGCCAACGACGGGCTGCTCCCCCACGGAGCCGCGAGGCTTCCGGGGAGGGAGTGGCAGCCCCAGCCGGCAGAGGGTGAGTGCGTGCTTCTGACCACCCATGTCGACCGTGGGTTTTCTTTGCCACCGAGTGTTTTCTTTCGTGGTTTCTTGAACTTCTTTGGAGCGCAACTCCACCACTTCACCCCGAACTCCATCGCCTATCTCGCCGCGTTTGTGTCCATGTGTGAGAATTTTCTGGGTTGTCGACCGCATTGGGGATTGTTCAAGCATATATTCACGTGCCGCTCTCAGGCTGTGAAGAAGGCAAGCCCAGGTGACGAAAGAACCCAAGTTGTCCAAATGTGTGGAGGTCTGGGGATCCAGGTGAGGAACAAGAGCACCTTCCCAGCCGTGACATTTCCCGAGTCAGTTAGAGGCTGGCAGTCGACCTGGTTCTACTGCCAGGATCAGCCGACGCCGGGGAAGTCGAGTGGACTTCCTTGGTTCACCATGGACCGAGTGAACAAGCCCTCCTCTCTGAAGTTGATTCCGGAGGAGAAAGCTGACGTGAAGATGTTGATGGAGCACGTAGTTCAGTTGGTTCGGGAGGGAGTGATGGGTATGGATCTCCTGGAGGTGTTCCTTAGGCGTCGTATTCAGCCTCTTCAGTTCCGGAGCCATTGCATGTGGTTGTACCGCGGGACTGAAGATGAGACTCGGATCAATCCAGAAGCAGTCGACGATGCCACTCTGGAAAGGTGGATGGTCGCTGTTACTGGGAACAAGGATAACCCTCGTGGAGCCAGAAGGATTCCTCCACTCGACCACCTCAGTGTTCCAAACAAGGTATGTCTGCTCCACTTCCCATTGTATTCTTGCCATATCTATTTCTGTTTTCTCTGCCAATCGGTCGATTGACTTTTGTCTTGATGTCTATCAGGCCCTCACCGAGCTGTACTCGATGCCCAATGGGGCACAGGCTCCGACTGAGGAGGGAGAGGCGAGCGGGGGCGAGAGCCAGGAGGAGTGGGACTCGGATGCCGCTGAGGATGATGATGACGATGATGACGATGATGAGGAGGACGAAGAAGAAGAGGAGGAGGAGGTCGCACCACCGCGCTCGGAAAGGCGGTCGAAGCTTGTCCATGACCCTGCGACTGAACGTGGCAAGGGGGTTGCGACTGTGGCGCAGTCGACCAAGCGCCCTCGGACCACTTCTCCGGTGCCGACTGAGAGGGCATCGAAGCAGCCCAGGGCGGCCCCGTCAAAGCCGACCAAACTCCTGCCGAAGATGAAGGTGTCCATCCCCACCATATCAGGGTAATCATTGCTGCTTAAATCTTCCTGTTCTGTGCAAGCTTTATCTCTGGTTGACGTTTGAGCCAGTCGACTAATTCTTTGGGATTGCAGTGCTGCTACTTCTGAGACCTCAGCCAGGGCTGATGACCATGAGATGGAGGACGCAGCAACCTCAAACCTTGGTACTATACTCTTAATTCCGTTTTTAGCCGACTGACTCATGATCTCTAATTCTGATTCTTTTCTGTAGCTCCATCCAACATTGTTATCACTCTTCCTGATGATGATGAGGATGAGGAACCGCTGAGGCACAGAAGGAGCAGGAAAGCGTCTGCCGGCAGGGTGCTCCAGGATGTGACGGCGCCCGAGACTCTGGTCGCGGAGGAGGAGAACACCACTCGACACACTGTGTCCTTCGCAGATCCACTGACGAGTGCTCTCCCTGCTTCGTCGAGTGCCGCACAGCCCTCCCTCTTCACGACGTACCACGTCCCAGAGGACCAAGCTGGGGCCGCGAAGGAGGCGATACGCCAGGCAGGGATCATGATGGAGCAGGTGAAGACCATCCGGGATGCGAGCCAAGCAGCTTACGACGCCAGTTCCGCCCTTCAAAGCAATGTTCAGGTCAGTCGACCACCGGTTGTTCTGTTAGGATATTGCTATCAAAAAAATTTCTTTCTGAAATTCGTAGCAGCCACCCGCTGGGTGTGTCGATTCAAACTCCGTGTTAGCGGGGGCACGCTGAGTGCACCCGCTGGGTGTAGTCCCCAAGGCTAAGGTCGACTGCTGGCAGTCGGCCTTAGGCTTTATAAGTTCGGTCTTTCTATCATTCGTCTGAGGCGAATGGATCGACTCTGTCTTCAATAGGATTAGTGGGGGCACGCTGAGTGCACCCACTGGGTGTAGTCCCCGAGACTGTGGTCGACTGCTTGCAGTCGATTACAGTCTTAAAGAATACATCTTTTTTTTTGAGGTCGACTGGTCGACTCTGTCTTCAATAAGATTAGTGGGGGCACGCTGAGTGCACCCACTGGGTGTAGTCCCCGAGACTACGGTCGAATGCTTGTATTCGGCTGTAGTCTTAGAAACGCATGATTTTTCCTTTTCCACTCGGAAGTGAATTTTCTTTGACATTTAGTCGATTGGTTCTTCGCAGAAATCCTGTGACCTTGCAGCTCGCTACACCAAGCTGGAAAACAAGCACATTCAGCTCGAGCTGGATTTGAACCTGGTTCAGGAGAATCTGACGAAGGCAAAGGAGGAGACCGAAGGTATGTTTGGTGAGGCCTCGACGACTGCTTTTTCCCTTCATTTGTTTCAAAATCTGATCTTGCTGTAACTTGCAGGTAAGGTGAGGGAGGCCCAACAGAAGAGAGACCTTGAACTAGCTGATAAGATCAAGCTTGCTGACGAAAAGTTAGCTTTAGTCACCAAGCTTGAACAAGAAAATACCAATCTGGAAGCTGCTCTTGGGATCGCCAACAAGGAAATCGGTCGACTGAAAATTGACAAAGCCGCCCTGACCGACCAAGTCAACCAGTTGACTGGGAAGAAAAATGAGCTGGAGGCCTTCCTGAGTGGTCTTGCCAAGAAGCTGTTCCTTATGCTTGAAGGTAACCCTTTACTCTCAATAATCATTTTCAACTGTGATTTTTCCATTCGACCATTGCCTTGACTCGGTTATTGTCCTTGCAGAATTTTTTCAAAATTTTGAAGAAGAGACTAGCCGGCTGGAACCAAACCTTGACCCCATCAATTCTCCGGTGAAAGATGAAGTTGCCATGAATGTTTTCCAGCTGGAGTCCCGTGTTGCAGCTGTCGTGGACTATCTTGCAAGGCTGAAGGTCGCCACATCTCGCATCGACTCATCGCTCTGGCCTAGGGAGACACTCCAAAACGACCTTGAGTCGCTGATGGCTCGCCTGAACACGGTCCCTGGTCGAGTGCAGGAGTGGAAAAAGTCGTCGGCTCGGTGCGGTGCAGACGTTGCTCTGTGTCTGGCCCGAGTCCACTGCAAAGATGCACGAGAAGACAAGCTGGCGGCTCTCCGAGTGGCCAACACCAAGAAACACGACTTCAGGTCCTTCATGGAAACCTTCATTGCTGCTGCCACTCGGATCGCAGATGGAATTGATCTTGATGAGTTTGTCGCTCCTTCCAGCCCTCCACAGGAGGGGTAAAAAACTTCTTTTAAGCTTGACACTTTAAATTTGCCTCGGTATGCCGAGTGGAGTTGTAACCGATAAACCTTAACAGGCTTGGCGCCTGAGCACTTTCGGTTCCTTTAGGTACCGATCCGAACTTGGATTTGATGTTTGAATATGATTGTTTTTGGCTCGAAATGTATTTTTGCATGTTCAAAGCAAGACGCTTACTACAGTCGACTTATTCCTTAATCCACTTAGGCGAGCGCTGGGCTGCAGCTAAGCCCCCGAGTGTGAGGTTTACTCTTCACTCGGTAGGATTTCATATCTTAGGCGAGCACTGGGCTACAGCTAAGCCCCCGAGTGAGAGGTTTGCTCTTCACTCGATAGGATTTTCATATCTTAGGCGAGCACTGGACTGCAGCTAAGCCCCCGAGTGAGAAGTTTGCTCTTCACTCGGTAGGATTTTCATATCTTAGGCGAGCACTGGGCTGCAGCTAAGCTCCCGAGTGGGAGGGTTGCTCTCCACTCGGTAAGATTTTTTGAAACTTAGGCGAGTACTGGACTGCAGCTAAGCCCCCGAGTGAGAGGTTTGCTCTTCACTCGGTAGGATTTTCATATCTTAGGCGAGCACTGGACTGCAGCTAAGCCCCCGAGTGAGAGGTTTGCTCTTCACTCGGTAGGATTTTCATATCTTAGGCGAGCACTGGGCTGCAGCTAAGCCCCCGAGTGAGGGTTTTGCCCTTCACTCGGTAGGATTTTCATATCTTAGGCGAGCATTGGACTGCAGCTAAGCCCCCGAGTGAGAGGTTTGCTCTTCACTCGGTAGGATTTTCATATCTTTGGCGAGCACTAGGCTGCAGCTAAGCCCCCGAGTGAGGGTTTTGCCCTTCACTCGGTAGGATTTTCATATCTTAGGCGAGCACTGGGCTGCAGCTAAGCCCCCGAGTGAGAGGTTTGCTCTTAACTCGGTAGGATTTTCACGTTGTACTTGTGGCGAAGCTCCGAGGAGAGGGTAACAGTCGACCTGCACCTCGTCCTCCTTACGAGCGCACATTGTACTTAGGGCGTAGCTCAAAGGAGAGGGTCCCAGTCGACCTGCACCTCGTCTTCCTTTCGAGCGTACGTTGTATTTGTGGCGTAGCTCAGAGGAGAGGGTCGCAGTCGACCTGCACCTCGTCCTCCTTGCGGGAGCACATTGTACTTAGGCGAGTATTTAAACTGTAGCTAAGCCCTCCGAGTGGGAGTCTGGCTCGCCACTCGGTAGGATTTAAATAACTTAGGCGAGTACTTTGGACTGCAGCTAAGCCTCCGAGTGGGAGTCTAGCTCGCCACTCGGTAGGATTTAAATAACTTAGGCGAGTACTTTGGACTGCAGCTAAGCCTCCGAGTGGAAGTCTGGCTTACCACTCGGTAGGATTTTATTTAATCTTAGGCGAAACGGATTCGCAGCTAAGCCCCCCGAGTGGAAGTCTGGCTCACCACTCGGTAAGGATTTTTTACAAACTTAGGTGAAACGGATTCGCGGCGAAGTCCCCGAGTGGGAGTCTGGCTCACCACTCGGTAGGGATTTTTACAAACTTAGGCGAAACGGATTCGCGGCTAAGTCATCCACTGGGGGGAAAATAAAAAGTGACAAAAATTATGGAGGAATTATGACACTATTATTTTGAAACCCATGAACTGCGGAAGTATTTTATTACAACTCATCCGAGTGATAAACTTAAGTGTAAAATGGGCGGAGTAGCTCCGCGTTCCAAGCTCGGGGCTCGTCGATATTATGTTCGACGTTGTAAAGACGGTACGCCCCATTGTGGAGAACTTTGGTGACGATGAAGGGTCCTTCCCAAGAAGGAGCAAGCTTGTGTTGTTTCTTCTGATCCACTCGGAGAACTAAATCCCCTTCCTGGAAGGCTCGACCCCTCACATTTCTGGCGTGGAAACGACGCAAGTCTTGTTGGTAGATGGTCGATCGGATCAGGGCCATCTCCCTTCCTTCCTCTAAAAGGTCGACCGCGTCCTGCCGTGCTTGTTCAGCTTCTGCTCCGTTGTAGAGTTCAACTCGAGGAGCATTGTGGAGGAGATCACTCGGCAAGACTGCTTCGGCTCCGTAGACCAAGAAGAATGGAGTTCTTCCGGTCGACCGATTAGGTGTGGTCCGCAGTCCCCAAAGCACCGAGGGAAGTTCGTCGACCAACGCTCCAGCCGCATGCTTGAGATCACGCATCAGCCGGGGCTTCAATCCCTTGAGGATCAGGCCATTGGCTCGCTCTGCTTGTCCATTCGACTGCGGATGGGCGACTGAGGCATAGTCGACTCGTGTTCCTTGAGAGTTGCAGAAATCTCTGAATTCCTCCGAGTCAAAGTTCGACCCATTATCCGTGATGATGCTGTGCGGCACTCCATATCTGAATATCAGTTCCCTGATGAAGCTAACAACAGTCCCGGCGTCAAGGTTCTTGATTGGTTTAGCCTCAATCCACTTGGTGAACTTGTCGACTGCCACCAGTACATGCGTGAAGCCACTTCGACCCGTTCTCAAAGGACCAACCATGTCCAACCCCCATACTACGAAAGGCCAGACGAGTGGAATGGTCTTCAGAGCTGATGCAGGCTTGTGCGACATATTCGAGTAGAACTGACATCCTTCGCACTTGTCCACTATTTCCTTTGCCATCTCATTCGCCTTTGGCCAATAAAATCCGGCTCGGTATGCTTTGGCCACAATGGTCCGAGAGGACGCATGATGACCACAGGTCCCCGAGTGGATATCATTAAGGATGATTCGACCTTCTTCTGGCGTTATGCATTTCTGACCAACTCCAGTCGCGCTTTCTCTGTATAACTGCCCTTTGATTACGGTAAAGGCCTTGGATCGACGGACGATCTGTCGAGCCTCTTCCTCATCTTCTGGGAGCTCTTTTCTTAGGATATACGCGATATATCGAACTGTCCAGTCTGGAATGACCACTAAGACCTCCATGATCAAGTCGACCACCGCTGGGACCTCAACCTCAGTTGGATCTGTGGCACTCTTGGGCTGTGGAGCTTCTTCGGTGAAAGGATCTTCTTTGACTGACGGAGTGTGTATATGCTGCAAAAACACACCACTCGGAATGGCTTCTCTCTTGGAACCTATCTTTGCCAGATCATCTGCTGCCTGATTTTTCAGTCGGGGTATATGATGGAGCTCTAACCCCTCAAACTTCTTTTCCAGCTTCCTCACTGCATTGCAGTATCCAGTCATGGCTGGGCTTCTCACGTCCCACTCCTTCATCACTTGGTTGACCACTAAATCTGAATCGCCATAGACCATCAGGCGACGGACACCGAGTGAAATGGCCATGCGTAATCCATATAAGAGGGCCTCATACTCTGCCTCATTGTTGGAGGAATCAAAGTGAATCTGGAGCACATATCTAAGCTTATCTCCTCTGGGGGAAACCAAGACCACCCCAGCACCGGAACCATTCAGCATTTTAGAGCCATCAAAGAACATGGTCCAATGCTCCGAGTGAACTTCAGTCGGCTGCTGTTGTTCCATCCACTCGGCGAGGAAATCTGCTATTGCCCGGGACTTAATGGCTTTCTTTGCCTCAAACTTGATATCAAGGGGAAGAAGTTCAATCACCCATTTTGCCACTCGACCGGTTGCATCCCTGTTGTGCAAAATCTCTGATAGTGGAGCGTCGCTGACGACTGTGATGGAATGATCAGAGAAATAATGAGCAACCTTCTTCGTGGTCATGTATATTCCATACACAAGCTTCTGATAATGAGGGTATCTCTGCTTGGATGGAGTCAAAACTTCAGACAAATAATACACTGGGCGTTGAACTTTGAAGGCTTTTCCTTCTTCCTCCTGCTCAACCGTAAGCACTGTACTGACGACTTGTCCTGTGGCTCCGATATAAAACAACAGAGGCTCTTTGCTGATTGGAGCAGCAAGCACTGGCTAGGTGGAGAGCAGAGCTTTTAGCTCGGCAAACGCTGCATCAGCTTCTGGAGTCCACACGAACTTGTCTGCCTTCTTCATCAGTCGGTAAAGAGGTAATGCCTTTTCACCGAGTCGTGAGATGAATCGACTTAATGCGGCCAAGCATCCAGTAAGCTTCTGGACATCGTGCACTCGAACAGGGCGTTTCATTCGGAGAATAGTGCCGATCTTTTCTGGATTAGCATCGATCCCTCGCTCGGAAACGAGAAAACCGAGTAACTTGCCACTAGGAACTCCGAATGTGCACTTTGATGGATTGAGCTTGATATCATACCTTCTGAGGTTGGCAAACGTTCTGGCGAGGTCAGCGAGCAGGTCAGAACCTTTTCGTGACTTGACGACGATATCATCCATATACGCTTCCACATTCCGACTGATTTGAGTGAGCAGACACTTCTGAATCATTCGCATAAATGTGGCTCCGGCATTCTTGAGGCCGAATGGCATGGTGATATAGCAGCAGCACCCGAATGGAGTGATGAAAGCTGTTTTTATCTCATCGGGCCCGTACAGACGGATCTGGTGGTACCCGGAATAGGCGTCTAGAAAAGACAATCTCTCGCATCCCGCGGTCGAGTCAACAATTTGATCTATGCGAGGGAGAGGAAAATGATCTTTCGGGCAGGCCCGGTTGATGTGCTTGAAATCAATGCACATTCGGAGCGATTTGTCCTTCTTGGGAACCATGACGACATTGGCGAGCCACTCGGAGTGGTATATCTCTCGGATAAATTCTGCCGCCAACAGTCGAGCCACTTCCTCACCAATGGCTTTTCTCTTTTGGATGGCGGACCGCCGAAGATGCTCTTTGACTGGTTTTGCTGATGAGTCGACTCTCAGGCGATGCTCAGCCAGTCCCCTGGGAACACCTGGCATGTCAGCGGGCTTCCATGCAAAAATGTCCCAGTTCTCACGGAGGAACTGGATGAGCGCTTCTTCCTATTTTGGGTCGAGTGTTGTGGAGATGTGGGTCGGGGCTGCATTGGGGTCGGTCGCGTGCCCCCACTAATCCTGTATTCTTTAAACTCGACCGCTGTCACCTGGGAATCGGCAATCTTTGAGCCCTTCTGAAAGCACTCTTCTGCCTTTTTCCGATCACCGGTGACAGTGATCACTCCTTTGGGGCCGGGCATCTTCAGTTTGAGGTACACGTAACATGGTCGAGCCATGAACCGTGCATAAGCTGGTCTCCCCAAAATTTCATGATACGCACTCTGAAAATCCACGACCTCAAATGTCAACTTCTCTTTGCGAAAATGTTTCGAATCACCAAACACCACGTCCAGAGCTATTTGGCCGAGTGACTCGGCTTTCTTCCCTGGTATGACTCCATGAAAGCTCATGTTACTGGTGCTCAGTCGGGACATCGGAATGCCCATTCCTTTCAGTGTGTCTGCATACAACAGATTCAGCCCACTACCACCGTCTATCAGCACTTTTGTCAGTCGAGTGCCTTCGACAACTGGATCGACCACCAAAGCTTGCCTCCCAGGGGTGGCAATATGAGTCGGGTGATCAGATTGGTCGAATGTGATGGGTGTTTGGGACCATCTCAGATAACTTGCTTTTGCTAGGGAAACCATGTTCACCTCACGGTTAATGACTTTCAGTCGACTCTTGCTTTCCACATCTGCAAAGATCATCAGAGTGGAGTTGACATGCGGATATCCTTCCTCACTGTCCTCCTTGTCTTCGGCCTTGTCCGACTCCTTTTCCTTGTCCTTAGACTGTTTTCCCTGAAACTGCTGGATCAGGAGTCGACATTGGCGTGTGGTATGCTTTGGGTAAATGATATTGCCCTCTCGTCTTTCTTCGTGTGGATGTGACACGGCATATCCATCACGTCGTTCCCTTCTTTATCCTTTACTTTCTTAGGGTTCCAGGATCCTTTTGGTTTCCCTTTAAATTTTCCTTGAGTCACGGCCAGAGCCTCTCCAGGAGCTGCTGGTTCAGCCTTCCGCTTCTGTTTCCGACTGGTGTTTCCCTTCTCCGACTGACTCGGTTTGTACTTGCCGCTTCGGAGTCGGTCTTCTTCTTCACCGTTAGCGTACTTGGTAGCAATCTCCATCATCCGACTCAGGTTCATGTCTCCGGTTCGACCAAATTTCAGACTCAGTTCTCTGTTCTTGACGCCGTCCTTGAAGGCGCAGACTGCCTGATGATCAGACACATTCTCCACAGTATGGTGCAAAGTGATCCATCTCTGAATATACTCCCTGAGAGTCTCATTGGTCTTCTGCACACAGACTTGCAGCTCCGTCAATCTAGCCGGTCGCTTGCAAGTTCCTTCAAACATTCTGACGAACACTCGGGACAGATCTTTCCAAGTGTGAATGCTACCAGGAGGTAACTGATTCAACCACGCTCTGGCAGAACCTTCCAACATGAGGGGTAAATGTTTCATGGCCACCTCGTCGTTCCCACCACCGATCTGAACCGCCACTCGGTAGTCCTCAAGCCAAGTTTCAGGCTTAGACTCACCGGTGAACTTGCTGACTCCTGTTGCCAACCTAAAATTGGGGGGGGGGGGATCATTGCGGCTCTGATAGCTCTGCCGAAACACTCCGGACCAGTAACATGCACTCGACTGCTTGTGGGCGCATCTCTGTCGGGTCCATCCCGATGGGCTCTGTTCCGGTCGACCAAGCCTTGCACGATAATGGATCGCGGGTCGAAGCCTGGTTCTCTGAGGTCGACTGGAGATCTTCGCCCCACACAGAGCTGACGCCTGTCGTCTTGCCGCCGAGGAGCGTAAGACCCTACCCTCGGAGGGGAAGCGGGCACTCGACGCCTATCATCTCGGTCGTGTCGGTCTCCGTACTGGTCCCGCCGGTTCTCACGCCCTTCTCGCCGCGGAGGCGGGACTGTGAGCCGACTGAACCGTATTCGCAGCAACGGATCGACTGTGAATTCTGTTGTGCGACTGCGACACGGCTGAATTCTGGTCTCCTGCTGCCCGGAGCAAATCCCTGATCTGCATCAAGCCTCTGCCAGCTTCCGACTGAGAGGGCTGGATGGACTCTGCTATACGGGTCGCAGCTGCTAAATTCTGGATTGGGGTTCGATATACCTGAGTCGGCGGGAAGAGTTGATGTCGATTGGTGTCGGGAACTTGTTGTCGCGCGCGCTCGTCGAGTGCTCGCTGAAGATTCTCCAAGCGAGCACGTTCGGCCAAATTGGCCAATCGTGCCTCCTCCAAGGCGCGAGCCTCGGGGGTTTCTCCTGCGATGGGAGTATGCAGGGCATCCATATTCCTGCGGCGAAGTTCCTCTCTTTGCAGAGAGTCGAGTGGCTCGGGCTGGTACTCTTCGTGGCCTCGTGCGGGGTCGTCTCCGTCGCCTGCCCCACCATCATGGGCGAAGCCAGGCGGACTGCGAGGCCCGTTGACCATCAGGATTTCCGCCGCTGGATCACTGCTATCGCATTCAGATGCAGTCTCTACGGAGCCAGTCGACAGATCGAACAGGCCGTAGAGAGATTCATCGGGCTCGATCGCCACAACTTGAGTGGTGGCCGTCTGGCGAGCCACCGCGTGTCTCACCCACCGCTGAAGCCTCGACCGACCAGAGCGCTTGCGCTGGCGGGAGACCGGGAGGGTGGTCGATGAGGGAGTCGACCGATACGGGGTCGACGGTTGCCGCAGCAGGACGCCGTGGACACATGCGTGAAAGTGCGTCGCCCCGCGGGCGGGGAGCACATCTACGTCGAGTGGAGCCTCCTGGAGCCAGGCGGAGTCGTCGGCGACGATGGTGAGAGCGCCGAGGCGGACCTCGTGTCCCTCAACCAAAACTCCAACAGCCATCATGATGAAAGTACTCGGAAGAATCGCAACTTCTCCACAAAATCGCTAAAACACCGTGCCCCAAGGTGGGCGCCAACTGTCGTGGTTCTAAGTATGACAATAGAATGGGGGTAGGTAAGGAGAGGCAAGGTCCTAGCTATGGAGAGGTTGTAAACACAAGGGATGTACGAGTTCAGGCCCTTCTCGGAGGAAGTAAAAGCCATACGTCTCGGAGCCCGGAGGCGGTCGAGTGGATTACGTGTATATGAGTTACAGGGGTGCGAACCCTTCTGCCTGTGGAGGGGGGTGGCTTATATAGAGTGCGCCAGGACCCCAGCCGACCCACGTAATGAAGGGTTTAAGGTACATAAAGTCTGGGGGCGTTACTGGTAACGCCCCACATAAAGGGTCTTAACTATCATAAAGTCTACTTAATTACAGACCGTTGCAGTACAGAGTGCTTCTTGGCCTTCTGGTGGTCGAGTGAGTCTTCGTGGTCGAGTCCTTCAAGTCAGTCGAGTGAGTTCCTCGAAGGTCGACTGGAAGGTGATCTCTTCTAAGGGTGTCCTTGGGCAGGGTACTTAGATCAGGTCTGTGACCCTACCCTAGGTACATGACTCCATCATCAGCCTCGTGAGGATCGCCCGCAACGCAACGCAGGACTTCCTCCTCTGCCACCACCACCAAGAAGGAATGAAGACCATCATCAGGACGAGGGGGCTGGAGGCTTCCAGGAGTCACGTGCAATCGCTTGCATCTTGGGCAGCGCTCAGGCCCCAGCCTCTCAGCGCATCTTCAAGCAGTTTGCTCGCGAGGTGAATGCATTCCTTCCCAAGCTTGAGGCCACGCGCCCTCTCAGGTGGTCTGCGTGCGCCATCACATTTAGCTCAGTGGATTAGCTCAAGTGCGCAGCAACGGCTGGTGTCCTGCCGATGCTCTGCTCCCCAGTCATCAGCAATGTGCAAGTTACCAGGACCCTCATCGACGGCGGAGCAGGACTCAACGTCCTGTCCGTCGAGACGTTCAGCAACCTTCAAGTGCCATATGATCAGCTTCAACCAACCAAGCCCTTCAGGAGTCACTGATGGTTCCACTGTCCCGATAGGGCAGGTCCGCCTCCTTGTCACCTTTGGACAGCACCAGAACTATCGTACCGAGCTCATTGACTTCGACGTTGCCCACATTCGCCTGCCATACAATGCCATCCTCGGGTATCCAGCCCTGACCAAGTTCATGGTAGTGACTCACCATGGCTACAACGTCCTCAAGATGCCAGGAAGTGGCGGGCTCATCACGGTCCCCTGTGAAGAGAAGGATGTGGTGTGCTCCCTCGAGCGCACCTTCCAAGCCATTTTGATCGAGGACCCAGACAGCAAGAGTGGAACCCTTCCTGAAGCAGCTCCCAAGAAGAAGAAGACGTCACCTGGCTCAAGGCCTCAGGAGGCAGGAACCTCCGGAGGCGCCACATCCGAACATGCGCCTATCCAAGGGGCGCCACCCTTTATCGCATAGGAAGGCGCGCCCGGCGCCCTCCTCGGGCAAGGCTCGGGGGCTCTCTCCAGGGGAGCCACTGACTTTGCCAAGATCACGAGGAAGGAGCTCGGGCACCACTTGGAGGCGTGCTTCGCGGCACGCTTCCCTCAGGAAGGCGTAAGGCAAGGAGGGCCCAACCCTCAGGAGTTCATCACCAAGGTTGCTCAGGAGTTGCAGGAATCGAGAGTCATGCACGGCAACCGCCGCCTGCCTAGCGTAGCTCCCCATCCAGGCGAGGATGGCGGGCTGCGCGTCTGCATCGACTACCCAGGGCTCAATCGAGTCACGTCTCAGGAGTGCTTCTGGCCTTCATGCGTGGGGCATTGCATGGGTCCGCCGCACAGCTACGTTCGCATGCCCTTCGGCCTACCGAACGCAGCTGCTGCCCACCAGCGCCTGATGAGGAGCATTCTGGAAGCTCAGGTGGCCAAGCATCGTGCGCTCTTGGAGGAAATGGAGATGGACCTCGCCGAGCCGCCCGGACCTCCTGAGCCTCCCGAGGCTCGGAGCTCCTAGGGCTTGTGAGGATTGGCTTCTTCACCTCGCACCATCAGCTGCCCCGACACTCACTCTACAACGGTATCAGGTGACCTCTTTCAAGTTTCGTTTTAGCTGGGAGCGCCCTCAGGGCTGCATCATTCCCAGGTCACGTGGGTCTATCCCTGTGGCATGTATCCGTTTGCTTTCCTCTTCAGCTTACCTTGTTGGGGGCGGCCCTCGGGCTGCATCATCCCCAAGTCGCTTGGGCCTGACCCAGTGGTGTTTGCCTTTCTCTGCATCTATCTAAGTTGATTTGCTTCTTCATGCTTAACCTGCTTGAGATAATCGCCTGCTCGATTGACACCTACCTTTGGAGCCGCTCACTCTGGCACGGCGCTAGCGCATGGGTCCGTCCCTGCAACGTCGACAAATCTGAGTGGTCGAGCTCTGGCCGTGGCAGCCCCGCAAAAGCGCTACCTCACCAGGCCCTCAGTGCCTCAATCACTCCCTCGGAGCAACCAATGGCTGGCTGGCAACTGTAATGGCAGTCCTTGTTTTCCTTGTGTTGGTATACAGGATCCACGTAAGGAGTAGCGTGGGAGGCGTCGTGAGCTCTCTCTCTATCTCTCCCGTGCGATCCGCTCGCACGTTAAAAGGGGGGCACCTGAGCATCGTGACTCATGGGCTCTTACTGGCTCTCCAGCCCTCACCCCCTGGCCTTGACCCACGGCATCGCGACCTATCATACCAGCGGCGGCTGAGCTCGCTCGAGGGCCGGGACCTGAGGACGTAGAGCACGAAGGAAATTGCGGGGAAGAGGGGTGTCAGTGTCAAAACCCGTGGATCTCGGGTAGGGGGTCCCGATCTGTGCTTCAAGGCTGATGGTAACAGGAAGCAAGGGACACAGATGTTTACCCAGGTTCGGGCCCTCTCGATGGAGGTAAAACCCTACTTCCTGCTTGATTAATATAGAAGATATGGGTAGTACAAGAGTAGATCTACCACGAGATCGTAGAGGCTAAACCCTAGAAGCTAGCCTATGATGGTATGATTGTGATTGTGATTGTGATCGGCCTTCTAAGGACCAACCTCTCCGGTTTATATAGACACCAGAGAGGGCTAGGGATTACATGGAGTCGGTTACAAGGAAGGAAACACAATATCCGGATCGCCAAGCTTGCCTTCCACGCAAAGGAGAGTCCCATCCGGACACGGGCCGAAGTCTTGAGTCTTCACGCTTCAATAGTCCGGACGATGTATACAGTCCGGCTGTCCGGATACCCCCTAATCCAGGACTCCCTCAGTAGCCCCTGAACCAGGCTTAAATGATGATGAGTCCGGCGCGCAGTCTTGTCTTCGACATTGCAAGGCGGGTTCCATCTCCGAATACACCAAAGTACCTGTTACGACGAATAGTGTCCGGCTTCCAATTAATGTTGTTCTCCTCGGCTTTAGTGCCTCAATAATGACCATCTCCACGTGTCGAGCGAATGCGAGGAGCCGAGGCATTTTTGCATTTGACACCCTCAATCCTCCGGGGTGACTGCCTATTTGAAGGGACGGGGATTCTCAGATCCAAACCTCACTCTCCCTCCCAGAGCGAGCATCCAACAGAGCACTCTGTGAAAATCCATTCCAACATGGCCAGCCGTCGCAGCTCTTCTGCTCGCCCTCCTCGTTCCAAGTCGGGGGATTGGGGAGAGTGTTCAGTTCCTCATAGCCGCTTGATAGAGTTACAAACCCAAGGGTTTATCCCACCGGCGTTCATGGTCCCTGAGAGAGTCCTGGACTAGGGGGTGTCCGGATAGCCGAACTATCATCATCGGCCGGACTCCAAGACTATGAAGATACAAGATTGAAGACTTCGTCCCGTGTCCGGATGGGACTTTCCTTGGCGTGGAAGGCAAGCTTGGCGATACGGATATGTAGATCTCCTACCATTGTAACCGACTCTGTGTAACCCTAGCCCTCTCCGATGTCTATATAAACCGGAGGGTTTTAGTCCATAGGACACAACAACAATAATACCATAGGCTAGCTTCTAGGGTTTAGCCTCCTTGATCTCGTGGTAGATCCACTCTTGTACTACCCATATCATCAATATCAATCAAGCAGGAGTAGGGTTTTACCTCCATCAAGAGGGCCCGAACCTGGGTAAAAACATTGTGTCCCTTGTCTCCTGTTACCATCCGCCTAGACGCACAGTTCGGGACCCCCTACCCAAGATCTGCCAGTTTTGACACCGACATTGGTGCTTTCATTGAGAGTTCCTCTGTGTCGTCACCGATAGGCTCGATGGCTCCTTCGATCATCAACAACAACGACACAGTCCAGGGTGAGACTTTTCTCCCCGGACAGATCTTCGTATTCGGCGGCTTTGCACCGTGGGCCAATTCGCTTAGCCATCTGGAGCAGATCGAAAGCTACGCCTCTGGCCGTCAGGTCAGATTTGGAAGTCTGGACTTCCCGGCTGACATCCGCGGAGACTTGATCTTCGATGGATTCGAGCCACAGCCGAGCGCGCCGCACTGTCATGATGGGCATGATTTAGCTCTGCTGCCGGACAGTGCCCTGGAGACCGCACATGAGTCCGCTCTGACCCTTAACTCGGAGCCGGCTCCATGGATCGAGGACGGGTGGCTAGACATGACCTCGGGGGCTGCAACCTCTATGGCGATGGAGCCGAATACTGACCTTGTCCCTTGTGAAGCTTGTGACTCCAAGGTGCCGGACTCCGAACCCCTCGCGCCCCTACCAATCGAATCCGGTTGGGCGCCGCTCATGGAGTTCACCACTGCAGACATCTTCCAACACTCACCTTTCGGCGACATCCTGAATTCGCTAAAATATCTCTCATTATCAGGAGAGCCCTGGCCGCTGCAGTCAGGACGGTTGGGATGCGGACGGCGAAGAAATTCAAAACCCACCCACCACCCACTTAGTAGCCACTATCGACGGTCTAACCGACATGCTAGACTTTGACTCCGAAGACATCGACGGTATGGACGACGATGCTGGAGACGACCAAGAACCAGCGCCTACTGGACACTGGAAAGCCACCAGAACTCACGATGTATACATGGTGGATACACCAAAAGTAAGCGATAACGAGGAACAACGGGACGCGGCGAAGGATAATTCCCCCGAAAAACAATCAAAATGTCGACGCAAGCGCCGCCCAAAGTCCCGCCTCAATAACAACAGCGCCCATACTGACCCAGCCGTAGAGCAGGGCGAACTGGTGGACGACGAACATGCCACCAAGCAACCATCCGAACAGGATGAATTGGACGAGCAACCCATCCCAGGCGAAAACAACAATCCAGACGATCTCCAGCCGGACACATCACCGGAGCATAAGAACCTTCACAAAAGGCTCGTCGCCACTGCAAGAAGTTTGAAGAAGCAGAAGCGGAAGCTCAAAACAATGGAAGATGTACTCAGAATGAGATGGAGCAAAGTACTCAAGACCGCAGATAAATACGGCGATAGTCATCAAGCAAAGAGCTACCCGAAGCGCAAACTGTTGCCCGAATTTGACGAGGAGGCCGTAGAGCCCCCACAGTCAAAAAACAAAGAGGCCGCCTGGCCGGATAGACGACCAGATGACAGGCTAAGAGCGGCAAGCGGCGCCGCACACAAGCCGGCACACGATCCACATAAGGATCCTCGCAGAAAGGATGGCCCGGTCAGGTCCATCTATGGGCCAAAAAAGAAGGCTCCAAGAAGCAACACAACACGCCGAGTGTTCGAAGATAACGGCACACCTAAATACAGGGGCGCCGCACACCCACTATGTTTCACCGATGAGGTACTGGATCATGAATTTCCAACGGGATTCAAACCCGTAAACATAGAGGATATGACGGAACAATAGACCCGTCTGGATTGAGGATTATATCCTACACATACATATGGCTAGAGGAGACGATCTCCACGCCATAAAATACCTACCCCTCAAGCTCAAAGGGCCAGCTCGGCATTGGCTCAAAAGCCTCCCAGAAAATACCATCGGAAGTTGGGAACAGCTCGAGGATGCGCTTCGAGCAAATTTTCAGGGAACTTATGTCCGCCCTTCGGACGCAGACGATTTAAGTCACATAACTCAATAGCCCGGAGAGTCAGCACACAAATTCTGGAACAGGTTCCTCACCAAAAAGAACCAAATAGTCGACTGTCCGGACGCCGAAGCCTTAGCAGCCTTCAAACATATCGTCTGAGACGAATGGCTCGCCAGACACCTCGACCAGGAAAAACCAAGAACAATGGCCGCACTAACAAGCCTCATGACCCACTTTTGCGTGGGGGAAGATAGCTGGCTAGCAAGATGCAGCACCAGCGACCTGAATACATCCGAGGTCAGGGATGGAAATGGGAAATCACGACGCAGAAAAGATCAGCACTGGAATAAGGAAAAAGGCCCGAATAGCACGGCGGTCAACGCCGGGTTCAAAAGCTCTTGGCCGAATAATAAAACACTGCCTCTTAAGGACAACAGTGACGAGCTATCCAACCTAAACAAAACCTTGGATAGGATATGTCAAATCCACAGTACCCCCGGGAAACCTGCAAACCATACCCACAGAGATTGTTGGGTCTTCAAGCAGTCCGGCCGACTTAACGCCAAACACAAGGGGCTCGACACACCAAGCGAAGACGATGACGAACCCCACAAGAAGAGCACCGGAAAACAGAAGACTTTCCCACAAGAAGTCAAAACAGTGAACTTACTTCAAGTGATAGCAAGGAAAAATAGTGCGGCACCTACTAAAATATGCACCATACGGTCCGCCCCAGCGGAGTCCCAAAATTGGATGTCAAAACCAATTACTTTCGACCATCAGGATTACTCCAGAAGTACTCAAAATGCAGGAAGGACTGCTCTGATATTGAAGCCCATAATCGACGGACTACAATTCACACAAGTCCTAATGGATGGCGGCAACGATTTAAACCTGCTATATCCGGATACAATCTGCAGAATGGGGATAGACCCTACCAAAATTCGCCATAGCAGCACTTCCTTTAAAGGAGTGACGCCGGGCCCTTACGCCAATTGCACGGGCTCCTTACTACTAGAAGTTGTGTTCGGTTCATCCGACAACTTCCGTCGCGAAAAGCTAACCTTCCATATCGCCCCATTTAAAAGTAGCCATCAAGCACTATTGGAACACGAAGCTTTCGCCCGCTTTAACGCAATACCGCATTACGCGTCTCTTACACCTAAAATGCCCGGTCCACGCGGCATCATGTCATTAAAAGGTAACTTCAGTGTTTCTCGACCACGGAAGAACGTGAGACTGCCTTGACAGCCACACGCTAATCCGGCCTTGCTAGTCAATGAAGGAAATATGCCCTAGAGGCAATAATAAAGTTATTATTTATTTCCTCATATCATGATAAATTTTTATTATTCATGCTAGAATTGTATTAACCGGAAACATAATACATGTGTGAATATATAGACAAACAAAGTGTCACTAGTATGCCTCTACTTGACTAGCTTGTTAATCAAAGATGGTTATGTTTCCTAACCATGAACAAGGAGTTGTTATTTGATTAACAAGGTCACATCATTAGTTGAATGATTTGATTGACATGACCCATTCCGTTAGCTTAGCACCTGATCGTTTAGTATGTTGCTATTGCTTCCTTCATGACTTATACATGTTCCTATGACTATGAGATTATGCAACTCCCGTTTACCGGAAGAACACTTTGTGTGCTACCAAACGTCACAACATAACTGGGTGATTATAAAGGTGCTCTACAGGTGTCTCTGAAGGTACTTGTTGAGTTGGCGTATTTCGAGATTAGGATTTGTCACTCCGAATGTTGGAGAGGTATCTCTGGGCCCTCTCGGTAATGCACATCACTTAAGCCTTGCAAGCATTTCAACTAATGAGTTAGTTGCGAGATGATGTATTACGGAACGAGTAAAGAGACTTGCCGGTAACGAGATTGAACTAGGTATTGGATACCGACGATCGAATCTCGGGCAAGTAACATACCGATGACAAAGGGAACAACGTATGTTGTTATGCGGTTTGACCGATAAAGATCTTCATAGAATATGTAGGAACCAATATGGGCATCCAGGTCCCTCTATTGGTTATTGACCGGAGACGTGTCTCGGTCATGTCTACATTGTTCTCGAACCGTAGGGTCCGCACGCTTAAGGTTTCGATGATAGTTATATTATGAGTTTATGTATTTTGATGTACCGAAGGTTGTTCGGAGTCCCGGATGTGATCACGGACATGACAAGGAGTCTCGAAATGGTCGAGACATAAAGATTGATATATTGGACGGATATATTTGGACACCGGAAAGGTTCCGGGTGAGATTGGAAATATACCGGAGTTCCGGGAGGTTACCGGAACCCCCCGGTAAGTATATGGGCCTTATTGGGCCTTAGTGGAAGGGAAGGAGAAGGAGCAAGGGAGGGGGCGCGCCCCCCCAAGCCCAATCCGAATTGGGAGGGCCGCCGGCCCCCCCTTCCTTCTCTCCTCCCCCCTCTTCCTTCCTTCTCCTACTCCTAATAGGAAAGGGGGGCCAAACCTACTTGGAGTAGGTTTGCCCCCCCCTATGGCGCGCCTCCTCCTTAGGCCGGCCTCCTCCTCCCTCCCTCCTTTATATACGGGGGCGGGGGGGCACCCTAGACACACAAGTTGATCATTGAGATCGTTCCTTAGCCGTGTGCGGTGCCCCCCTCCACGATATTACACCTCGGTCATATTGTAGCGGTGCTTAGGCGAAGCCCTGCGACAGGAGAACATCAAGATCGTCACCACGCCGTCGTGCTGACGGAACTCCTCCCCGCGCCTCTGCTGGATCGGAGATCGGGGTGCGTCGTCGAGCTGTACGTGTGTCAAGAACTCGGAGGTGCCGGAGTAACGGTGCTTGGATCGGTTGGACCGGGAGGACATATGACTACTTCCTCTATGTTGCGTCAACGCTTCCGCTTCGGTCTACGAGGGTACGTAGACAGCACTCTCCCCTCTCGTTGCTATGCATCACCATGATCTTGCGTGTGCGTAGGAAATTTTTTGAAATTACTACGTTTCCCAACAGTCAAAGCCCCTAAAAAATAGGTCATTCAGACCCCGGACACGGTTAGGCGAGTACGGCATAAATAAACTAGGGGCTTCCTAGCCGCATACCCCTTTACAAGGGGCTGCGCGCACAAACAATGAGAGCCAATAAAGCTCAACTTTATTCATTTAAAAAAATCATACTCTGTTTTAAATACATTTTTTGCACGATATCTTTCCAAAACTAAGTTCTTCTCTTTTACAGATGAACAGCATGCTACACCCGTCTAGGATACAGCACAACGGAGACACAGGCGCAGACGTGCAGCAGGGACCCGTTGCAAGGATTCTTTTCAGATTAAGACCCCGCGTAAACCTTTCTTACTGTCTCTTGTTGATATACATCCCCCGGTTTCCTACCATAACCGAGGAGGAGGCTAGCTTTTTGGCATCGGCCCCGTCAGAAGTTCTCGCCTGTACCTGGACACTAGGGGCTTAGGGCATTGTTCTGCCCGTTATCATAAAGACCGAATACCTCAGGGAGTGTTCGGCGTATCGAGTTAGGCCTTATATGCATCAGCTCCGAATCATGTCTTTGGTCAAATGTTGGGTTTGCCCAGCTCCTGTGTTTTGCTGCCTTACGTTCCGCTCCATCGGCTAACGCGGCACCAGGAGAACTACTGCGATTGTGCCCCGGTTCGGCCGGGCGAGCACCTCAGTAGAGAAAGCCGAAAACTGACTATCATGATATAGCGAGAGACTGGTCAACCACTCGATCGACTACTGGAATGTTTAGAATTCCTTCGCTTTGACGAAGGACCACTTCCCGGTTAGGCACACACGCGCCCCGAGTTCGGAGAGCGCGGTGCCTCTAGGGGCTATATAGTAGCCCCACCATCGAGCTCCCATGGCTAAGTGAAAGTGATAAAGCATTATAGTCCGGTTGCCTAGTTTGCTACGCTACCACCTCCTTCACAGGACCAAGACGTTGGATTAAGTGTGAAAACGCGCTTCCTTTTTGCAAACACCCCCGCACCATGTGCGTGGGGGCTGAAGCCAAAGACTGCCATCTTTCAGGTTATACATACATATACATTAATGGCCACACATGAGATATTTCAATACTTGAACGCACAAGTATAAAAAGCGGTTACATTATAAATATGGTTTCACAAATCATACATATCATTTGAACATAACATTTTTCGAGCACTGTGACTCTATTAAACGAGCGCCCTGCAGGACTTCCCCAAAATAGTGCTCGGCGGGTAACCGGCTCTTGTCCGAACCCCGGGATGCAACATCGGTGGCATCCATCTCCACCCAGTATGTCTTAACACGGGCGAGAGCCATTCGTGCACCCTCTATGCATGCCGACCACTTCATCGCCTTGATATGCGGCACCTCCCCAAGGAATTTCTGCAATAAGCCAAAATAACTCTTCGGCTTGGGCCTATCCGGCCATAGATGAGCCACCACATCTGTCATGGCAAATCCGGACAATCTATTCAGCTCAGCCCACTCAGCCAACTGATCGGTCAATGGAAGTGGACGCTCCGGACTGTGGAATTGAGACCAAAAAAGCTCTTCCATTTCGTGATCCTTTTGGCTTCGGAAGTGCACGACCGCGTCCGCCGCACTCGCCGCCAAATCCAGATAAGGATCCTCTGCACCCCATAGCTAGCCCAACTGAGCATACTTCTGATCCCTGAACTTCCTGCGTAGCAGAAAGGGCTTCCCAGCCACAATGTCTCCGGCCTGACGCAGCTCCTCCTTTATAGCCCTCATTGCAGAACGTGCATCCTTGGCTTCGGCGGTGGCCTTCTTTAGGTCCTCTTGCTCCGCTTGGCGTTCTCTTTCAAGAACCTCATAGCGGTCGGTAGCATCTTTTAGTTTCACGGCCATTCCGGCCATCTCCTCCCTACTTCGGCAGTGAGCAGCCTTTTCGGCTTTTGCTCCTCTGCTGCCTTCGAGGCAGCCGCATCACTTTTTCTGGCTTGCTCCTTGGCTCGAGCAAGGTCTGCCCGAAGGTTTTCCATAGCAGCGGCACCATCTACATCAAGCATACATGTTGTAAGGAGTGGGCATCAGCTCCCTTACCAGGTGACCTCGGAGAAACCACCTACCTTGTGACTCGTCAAGTCGTTTATTGACCAGCGCGATGTCTGCATCCGCAACGTCGAGTTGCCGCTTCAGCTCGGCAACTCTATCAGTCCGGCTGGCCACCGAATGTTCCGCCACCTGCATAGGGAAGGCGACATTTTATACCTGAGATTATGATCCGCGGCACGCTGTCGCTTTCGACAACATACCGAGTCTCAGGGGCTACTATCTATACAGGGCGCACTCTATGTGCAAAACTGTCAAAAGGTATGTCATTTTTTGCGTACCTCAAACCCCATCAGTAAACTTCCGACGGCCTCATGCAACCCGCTCTCGGCGGATAAGATCCTTTCAATCACCATACTCATTAATGCGCGGTGATATTCTAAGATAGACGCCCTCTCGAGCAGATCCTGCAGCTCCACCGGCCGTACTCCAGTGGATGCCGAACTCCCCGGACCCGCCGGACTCGGGGAGACCCTCCGTGACGACACCTCAGGGTCGTCCGCCCTGCCTGACGGGGCGGTAGATGGAGGCGTTTCGCTCTCCATCATCTCCCGACGAAGATCCCCCGAAGATGAGCTCAGCTGAGAAGGGCGGAGATCCAAACTACAAGGTAAAAAACTTCAGTTATCCTTAGAAATAAAAATAGGGATGTCCCTTATTACCAAACTCCCGTTTTTCTACTCACGGCTCGCTGGAGGGCTGATTCCCTTGGGGAGATGGTGCGGCCGGGGCTTCTCCTGGCGCAGGGCCTCTGGTGAAGATTTCTTCCCCCGCTTTGAGGCCTTGAGCTCCGGATCCTCGGAAGCGGTCTTCTTCTCCCCCTGGAAGAAGGGATTCTCGATCCCCCCTTTCTTAAGAGCCTCTTCAGTAGAGGCGGTAGTTTTCCTATTTTCCCCTTCGCCCTCTTCTGAAGGCGCAACCTCCAGCATCTTGACTAACACGGGATCCAGCGTGGTCTCCGGGAGGGGGGCCGGACGCCGTATTAGTTTTGCTTTCGCTGTCCACTCCTGTTCGAGGGATAGCCGGTTAAAAGGCAAATCTATGATAAGTAAACGGACGATATGTCCGGACACAGGACTACTTACTTGAGTATCCGGGCGATTGCAGCTTAGGCCGGCGTCCTCGGTCAAGTCCGGACACATCTCTTGTGATCCGAAGAACAGTTTGTACATCTCCACGGGTGTCGTACCCATGAAGTGTTGGAGAGCTCGTGGTCCCTCCGGATTGAATTCCCATAGGTGGAGGGGGCGACGTTTGCAGGGCAGAAGACGCCGAATCAGCATAACCTGCGTCACCACGACCAGATTGATCTCCCTCTCTTGGAGGTCTCGAATCCAGCCCTACAGTAGGGGTACGTCCTTGGACGGCCCCCAGTCAAGCCCTTTGCTGACCCATGACGTCAGCCATTGTGGAGGGCCCAAGTGAAAGACGGGCGGCGGCCTCTGCCTGCTGCCCTTGGGAGCGGTGATATAGAACCACTCCTGTTGCCACAAGTCGAGCTCCTCCTGAAAAGAGCCCTCGGGCCATGGAGCATCAACCCTCTTGCTTACAACCGCCCCGCCGCAATCTGCCTGACGCCCTTCAATCATCTTCGGCTCCACGTTGAAGGTTTTGAGCCATAAACCGAAGTGAGGGGTAGTGCGGAGGAAGGCTTCACAGACGACAATAAATGATGAGATATGGAGGATGGACTCCGGAGCCAAGTCGTGGAATTCCAACCCATAGTAAAACATGAGCCCCCTCACGAAGGGATCCATCGGGAAGCCTAAACCCCGACGGAGGTGAGACACGAACACGACGCTCTTGCCAGGCTCGGGAGTAGGAATGACTTGCCCTTGGGCAGGCAACCTATGCGAAATCTTGTAGGTTAAGTACCTGGCTTCTCTCAGCTTTAGCACGTCCTCTTCCGTGACGGAGGAGGGCATCCACCGGCCCTGTAGGTCGGAACCGGACATTATCGAAGGTCCGAAGCGCTCGAATCTGGAGCCCTGAGTGTTGGAACTCGGGGCGAGGGGCGGATTCGATTGAGGATTGAAGAAAAGGAACGAGCCTTGGTCTCATTATAAAGAGGGAGAATACCAAGAGCCGTCCCTGTCGTGGTTCTAAGTCTGACAGTAGAATGGGGGGTAGGTATGGAGAGGCAAGATCTTAGCTATGGAGCAGTTGTATAGACAAGGGATTTACGAGTTCAGGCCCTTCTCGGAAGAAGTAACAGCCCTACGTCTCGGAGCCCGGAGGCGGTCGACTGGATTATGTGTGTTTAGATTACAGGGGTGCGAACCCTTTACACTGAGGAGGGGGTGGCTTATATAGTGCCTGCCAGACCCCTCCGGCCCTCAGTTATGCAGGGTTTAAAGTACATTAAGGCCTGGCGTTACTGGTAACGCCTTACATAAAGTGTCATCATGGCCATAAAGACTACTTAATTACAGACCGTTTGGATGCAGAGTGGCTATTGACCTCCTGGTGGTCGAGTGAGTCTTCATGGTCGAGTCCTTCGAGTCCGTCGAGTGAAGTATCTCTTGGTCGACTGGAAGGCAACTTCTTCTAAGGATGTCCTTGGGAAGGGTACTTAGGATAGGTCCGTGACCCTACCCTAGGTACATCACTTCATCATTAGCCCCCGAATGGATCGAGGTTTGAGTGAGGAAGGAGTTGGTAATTTTACTGACCTGTTTTTGTGTTCTGAACGTGTCTTATTTTTGGACCAATAATCTTTTTGATGATGGCAGCAACTTTTCTTTCAGTCGCCTTGATCCATTCCTTTCTTCTGTCGAGTGAACTTTTGAACTTAGTAAACTTCCGAGCGACGGCTCACAGGAAATCTACCGTCTGACAGATTGATCTGCTGTTAGCGGATTTTGTGGGATCCGAATTTTGGGAAGCGCACGAAGCGGGGCGGACCGCAGCGCTCGGATGGGATAAGGCGTAGACACCTCGATTTCCGCGCCGCCTTTTTCGCCATGTATCACGCGTGTGCGACTGTTTCGGGATATGATAGGATTGCCCGGGCCTACCTGTCAGCCACTCGGAAGCATCCTTATATAAGGCGCCGGGTGAGGGTTTTTGAACAGTGTCTCCCCATTTCTCCCTCTGCCCTCTCCACCTCCGCCCGCAGTGCCTGCTCTCGCCTCCGCCCATTCACCCCTCGTGTGCTTCACTGGTGACAATGGTGAAGGAGAAGACGGCGGCCTTGGAGCGCGCGAAGAAGGCGACGGCGACGGGGAAGGCGAAGGGGAGAGTGCCCAGTCGGGGCGGATCCTCGTCAAGGTCCTGCCTGCCGCAAGGTTGGGTCCAAGGGGATTGGATCCGCTCGACCATCACCGAGGCGGATCTCAATGACCTGGCCAACGAGGGTCTGATCTCTCATGGGTCAGCGAGGCTTCCGGGGAACGAGTGGCAATCGCAGCCGCAAGAGGGTGAGTGTGTTCTCCTAGCTACTCATGTAGATCGTGGGTTCTCTCTGTCGCCGAGTGTTTTCTTCCGAGGGTTTCTGAACTTCTTTGGGGCGCAACTCCACCATTTCACCCCAAATTCCATTGCCTACCTTGCTGCCTTCGTGTCCATGTGCGAGAACTTCCTGGGTTGTCGACCACACTGGGGTCTCTTTAAGCACATATTCACGTGTCGCTCACAGACGGTGAAAAAGGCGAGTCCGAATGATGATAGGACTAAGGTTATTCAAATGTGCGGGGGTCTTGGGATTCAGATGAGGAGCAAGAGTACTTTTCCGGCCATGACCCTTCCTGAGTCGGTCAGAGGATGGCAGTTGACCTGGTTCTACTGCCAAGACGAGTCGACGCCGGGGCAGTCGACTGGTCTCCCTCCGTTCTCCATGGACCGAGTGAACAAGCCCTCTTCTCTGAAGGTGCTTCCCGAAGAGAAAGCCCAAGTAAAAATGTTGATGGAGCGTGTAGTCTAGCTTGTTTGGGATGGAGTGACGGGTATGGACCTTCTGGAGGTCTTCCTTAGACGGCGCATCCAACCGCTTCAGTACCGAGGCCACCCGATGTGGCTGTACTGTGGAACCGAGGATGACACTCGGGTCCATCCAGAAGCAGTCGACGACGCCACAATGGAGAGGTGGATGACCGCAATCACAGGGAATAAGGACAACCCTCGAGGGGCTAGGAGGATTCCGCCACTCGACCATACCTACACACCGGACATGGTATGCCCACTTATCCTCAATTGTAATCTTGCTTTATTCATTCTGCTTTGCTGCAAATTGGTCGATTGACCTTTGTTTTGTTTTGTTGTCTGTCAGGCCACCACTGAGTTATACTCGATGACCAATGGAGCGCAGACGCCGAGTGAGGAGGAGGAAGGGAGTGGGGGCGAAAGCCTGGAGGAGTGGGATTCGGATGCTGATGATGATGATGAGGGTAATGACTCTGGTGAGGAGGAAGAAGAGGAGGAGGAGGAGGAAGTTGCACCTCCTCGCTCGGAAAGACGCTCGAAGCTCGTCCATGACCCTGCAACCGAGCGTGGTAAGGGGGTCGCGACTGTCGCGCAGTCGACTAAGCGCCCTCGGACCACTTCTCCGGCGCCAACTGAGAAAGCTCCGAAGAAATCTCGAGTGGCACCGTCGAAGCCGGCGAAGGTCTTGCCAAAGATGAAGATGGTGATTCCCACTATATCAGGGTAATGGTGCTACTCGAGTCTTCTTGTTCCGCATGAATTTATTCTTGGTCGACTCATGAGTCAACCGACTGACTTCTGGAATTGTAGTGCTGCTACTTCTGATACTTCGGCCAGGGCTGAAGATCATGAGATGGAAGACGCTGCCACTTCTAAACCTGGTATGTCCTTCATAGTTTCGTCTTCAGTCGATCGGCTCATTGTCTCTAATTTTGATTCTTTTCTGCAGATCCATCTAACGTCGTTATTGACCTTCCTGACGACGATGATGAAGAACCACTGAAGCAGAGGAGGAACAGGAAAACGTCTGCTAGCAAAGCGACTGAAGACGTGCCAGTACCCGAGACACTGGTCACGGAGGGAGAGAACATCACTCGGCCTACCGTATCTTTTGCGGTGCCGTTAACGAGTGCTCGCCCCTCGTCGTCGATTGTTGCACAGCCTTCACTTTTCTCGACCCACTACGTCCTGGAGGACCAAGCCAGTGCTACGAAAGAAGCAATACGCCAGGCGGGAGTTATGATGGAGCAAGTGAAGGCCATCCGAGAAGCCAGCCAGGCAGCCTATGACGCCAGTTCAGCTCTCCAGAGTAATGTTCAGGTCAGTCGGTCACCACCTGTTCTGTTAGGATATGATATCTGAAAATTCTTCTTTCTGAAATTCCTAATGATTGTCCGACACCCACTGGGTGTGTCGATTGAAACTCTGGGTTAGTGGGGGCACGCTGAGTGCACCCACTGGGTGTAGTCCCCAAGGCTATGGTGGACTGCTGGCAGTCGACCATAGTCTTTATTTCTTAAGTTTTTCCTTTATTCGATTAGGTCGGTCGAATGGATTTACAGACCGGTGGGGGCACGCTGAGTGCACCCACTGGATGTATTCCCCGAGACTGTGGTCGACTGCTGGTAGTCGACTACAGTCTCAAGAATACCTCCCATTTTTTTTGTGGGTCGACTGGTCGACTCTAACTTGATAGAACTAGTGGGGGCACGCTAAGTGCACCCACTGGGTGTAGTCCCCGAGACTATGGTCGAATGTTTGTATTCGGCCGTAGTCTTAGAAACCTATGATTTTTCCTTAGTCACTCGGAAGTGAATTGTCTTTGACATCTGTCGATTGGTTCTTCGTAGAAATCCTGCGACCTTGCAGCTCGTTATACTGAGTTGGAGAACAAACACATACAGCTCGAGCTTGATCTGAAGCTGGCCCAGGAGAACTTAACGAAGGCGAAGGAGGAAGCTAAAGGTATGTTTGGTGAGGCCTTCTACGACTGCCTTTGCCTCTCGTTTGTTTCAGAGTCTGACCTAGCTATAACTTTGCAGGCAAAGTGAGGGATGCTCTGAAGAAGAAAGACCTTGAGTTGGCTGAAATGCAGAAAGCGGCTTTAGAGAAAACCAAGCTCGCAGATGAGAAGCTGGCTTCGATCACCAAGCTTGAAGAAGAAAACACCAATCTGAAAGCTGCTCTTGATGCTGCCAACAAAGAGGTCAGTTGTCTGAAAAGTGATAAGATTGCCCTGAGTGACAAGGGCAGTGAGTTGGTGGGAAAGAAGAACGATCTGGAGGCTTATCTGGGCGGACTCGCCAAGAAGTTATTCCTCATGCTTGAAGGTAATCTTTTGTATCAAATAGATATTTTAATTATGATCTTTCCATCTGACTATTGTCTTGACTCGGTGGTTGTGCTTGCAGAATTTTGACAGAACTTTGAAGAGGAGACCGGTTGACTGGAAATAAACCTGGATCTCATCAACTCTCCTGTGAAGGATGAAGTCACCATGAACGTGCTCCGGCTCGAATCTCGTGTTGCTGCCGTCGTCGATTATCTTGCAAGGCTGAAGGTCGCCACTTCCCGCATCGACACTAAACTCTGGCCAAGAGAGACGCTCCAGAATGACCTCGAGTCTCTGATGACTCGACTGAACACAGTCCCAAGTCGAGTGCAGGAGTGGAAGAAGTCTTCTACCAGGTGTGGCGCAGACGTTGCTCTATGTCTGGCCCGCGTTCACTGCAAGGATGCACGAGAGGACAAGCTGGCAGCCCTTAGGGTGGCTAATACCAAGAAGCACGATTTCCGGTCTTTCATGGAGACCTTCATCGCCGCCGCCACTCGGATCGCAGACGGAATCGACCTGGATGAGTTTGTTGCACCTTCCAGCCCTCCACAGGAGGGGTAAAAAACTTCTGAGCTTGATACCTTAAATTTGCCTCGGTATGCCGAGTGATTTTTGTAACCGACAAACCTTAACAGGCTTAGCGCCTGAGCACTTTTGGTTCCATTAGGTGTTATCCGAACTTGGATTCGACGTTTAAATATGTTTGCATTTGGTTTGAGGTGTCTTTCGCAGGCTAAAGCGAGGTGCTTATTGCAATCGACTTGTTCCCCAATACACTTAGGCGAGCACTAGGCTGCAGCTAAGCTCCCGTGTGGGAGGTCTGCTCTCCACTCGGTAGGATTTTCAAAACTTAGGCGAGCACTGGGCTGCAGCTAAGCCCCCGAGTGGGAGGTCTGATCTCCACTCGGTAGGATTTTCAAAACTTAGGCGAGCACTGGGCTGCAGCTAAGCCTCCGAGTGGGAGGTCTGCTCTCCACTCGGTAGGATTTTCAAAACTTAGGCGAGCACTGGGCTGCAGCTAAGCCCCCGAGTGGGAGGTCTGCTCTCCACTCGGTAGGATTTTCAAAACTTAGGCGAGCACTGGGCTGCAGCTAAGCCCCCGAGTGGGAGGTCTGCTCTCCACTCGGTAGGATTTTCAAAACTTAGGCGAGCACTGGGCTGAAGCTAAGCCTCTAAGTGGGAGGTTTGCTCTCCACTCAGTAGGATTTTCAAAACTAAGGCGAGCACTGGGCTGCAGCTAAGCCCCCGAGTGGGAGGTCTGCTCTCCACTCGATAGGATTGTCAAAACTTAGGCGAGCACTGGGCTTCAGCTAAGCCTCCGAGTGGGAGGTCTGCTCTCCACTCGGTAGGAATTTCAAAACTTAGGCAAGCACTGGGCTACAGCTAAGCCCCCGAGTGGGAGGTCTGCTCTCCACTCGGTAGGATTTTCAAAACTTAGGCGAGCACTGGGCTGCAGCTAAGCCCCCGAGTGGGAGGTCTGCTCTCCACTCGGTAGGATTTTCAAAACTTAGGCGAGCACTGGGTTGAAGCTAAGCCTCTAAGTGGGAGGTCTGCTCTCCACTCAGTAGGAATTTCAAAACTAAGGCGAGCACTGGGCTGCAGCTAAGCCCCCGAGTGGGAGGTCTGCTCTCCACTCGGTAGGATTTTCAAAACTTAGGCGAGCACTGGGCTGCAGCTAAGCCCCCGAGTGGGAGGTCTGATCTCCACTCGGTAGGATTTTCAAAACTTAGGCGAGCACTGGGCTGCAGCTAAGCCTCCGAGTGGGAGGTCTGCTCTCCACTCGGTAGGATTTTCAAAACTTAGGCGAGCACTGGGCTGCAGCTAAGCCCCCGAGTGGGAGGTCTGCTCTCCACTCGGTAGGATTTTCAAAACTTAGGCGAGCACTGGGCTGCAGCTAAGCCCCCGAGTGGGAGGTCTGCTCTCCACTCGGTAGGATTTTCAAAACTTAGGCGAGCACTGGGCTGAAGCTAAGCCTCTAAGTGGGAGGTCTGCTCTCCACTCAGTAGGATTTTCAAAACTAAGGCGAGCACTGGGCTGCAGCTAAGCCCCCGAGTGGGAGGTCTGCTCTCCACTCGATAGGATTTTCAAAACTTAGGCGAGCACTGGGCTTCAGCTAAGCCTCCGAGTGGGAGGTCTGCTCTCCACTCGGTAGGAATTTCAAAACTTAGGCGAGCACTGGGCTGCAGCTAAGCCTCCGAGTGGGAGGTCTGCTCCCCACTCGATAGGATTTTCACGGCGTCTCTCTGAAGAATAAGGCGTTAATCGACCTTTCCCTTCTTATGGAGAACACATTATACTTGTGGCGTAGCTCGGAAGGAGAGGATGGCAGTCGACCTGCACCTCTTCCTCCTTGCGGAGCGCAGTTGTACTTGTGGCGTAGCTCGGAGGAGAGGGTAACAGTCGAACTGCACCTCGTCCTCCTTGCAGAGCGCACGTTCTACTTGTGGCGTAGCTCGGAGAGGGTAGCAGTCGACCTACACCTCATCCTCCTTGCGGAGCGCACATTGTACTTGTGGCGTAGCTCGAAGGAGAGGGTAGCAGTCGACCTGCACCTCTTCCTCCTTGCGGAGCGCACATTGTACTTGTGGCGTAGCTCGGAGGAGAGGGTAACAGTCGACCTGCACCTCGTCCTCCTTGCAAAGCGCACGTTTGAATTTGAACTTAGGCGAGTGTTTAGACTGCAGCTAAGCCTCCGAGTGGGAGGCTGGCTCCCCACTTGGTAGGATTTTATTGAAACTTAGGCGAGTACTTGTACTGCAGCTAAGCCCCCGAGTGG
Source organism: Triticum timopheevii (assembly GCA_963921465.1). NCBI lineage: Eukaryota > Viridiplantae > Streptophyta > Magnoliopsida > Poales > Poaceae > Triticum > Triticum timopheevii. The sequence continues at coordinate 504,182,496 of OY997272.1, forward strand.
GAGGCTGGCTCACCACTCGGTAGGATTTTATTGAAACTTAGGCAAAACAGATTCGCAGTTAAGCCCCCGAGTGGGAGGCTGGCTCTCCACTCGGCGAGGATTTTATTGAAACTTAGGCGAGTACTTGGACTGCAGCTAAGCCCCCGAGTGGGAGGCTGGCTCACCACTCGGTAGGATTTTATTGAAACTTAGGCAAAACAGATTCGCAGTTAAGCCCCTGAGTGGGAGGCTGGCTCTCCACTCGGCGAGGATTTTATTGAAACTTAGGCGAGTACTTGGACTGCAGCTAAGCCCCCGAGTGGGAGGCTGGCTCACCACTCGGTAGGATTTTATTGAAACTTAGGCGTAACGGATTCACAGCTAATCCTCCGTGTGGGAGGCGGGATCTCCACTCGGCGAGGATTTTTTTTACAAACTTAGGCGAAACGGATTCGCAGCTAAGCCACCCACTGAGGGGGAATTTTATTGAACAAATAAAAGTGACATCAATCATTGGGGAAATTATGACACTATTATCTTGTGAAACATGAACTACAGAAGTACTTTTATTACAACTCATCTGAGTGAATACTTAGGTGTAAAAGGGGCGGAGCAACTCCGTGTTCCAAGCTCGGGGCTCGTCGATGTTGTGCTCGACGTTGTAGAGACGGTACGCTCTGTTGTGGAGAACCTTGGTGACGATGAAGGGACCCTCCCAAGAAGGAGCAAGCTTGTGTGGTTTCTGTTGATCCACTCGGAGAACAAAATCTCCTTCCTAGAAGGCTCGACTCTTCACATTTTTGGCGTGGAAGCGACGCAAGTCTTGTTGGTAAATGGTCGATTAGATCAAAGCCATCTCCCTTTCTTCCTCTAAAAGGTCAACTGCATCCTGCCGCGCTTGTTCTGCTTCAGCTTCGGGGTAGAGCTCGACCCGAGGAGCGTTGTGGAGCAGGTCACTCGGCAAGACCGCTTCAGCTCCATAGACCAAGAAGAATGGAGTTCTTCCAGTCGAACGGTTAGGCGTGGTCCTTAGACCCCAAAGCACCGAGGGAAGTTCGTCGACCCATGCTCCAGCCGCATGCTTGAGATCACACATCAGTCGGGGTTTCAACCCTTTGAGAATCAAGCCATTGGCCCGCTCCGCTTGTCCATTCGACTGTGGATGGGCGACTGAAGCATAGTCGACTCGTGTGCCCTGAGATGTGCAGAACGCCCTGAATTCGTCCGAATCGAAGTTTGACCCATTGTCAGTGATGATGTTGTGTGGGACTCCATATCTGAATATCAATTCTCTGATGAAGCTGACAGTAGTACCGGCATCAAGGTTCTTGATGGGTTTAGCTTCGATCCACTTGGTGAACTTGTCGACTGCTACCAGCACATGTGTGAAACTGCTTCGGCCAGTTCTCAAGGGCCCGACCATATCCAATCCTCATACTGCGAAGGGCCAAATGAGTGGTATGATCTTTAGAGCTGATGCAGGCTTGTGTGACATGTGGGAGTAAAATTGACATCCCTCACACTTGTCGACTATCTCCTTTGCCATTTCATTCGCCCTTGGCCAGTAAAATCCAGCTCGGTATGCTTTGGCCACGATGGTCCGAGAGGACGCATGATGGCCACAGGTCCCCGAGTGGATGTCATCAAGGATTATCTGACCTTCTTCTGGCGTTATGCACTTCTGACCAACTACAGTCGCGCTCTCTCTGTACAGCTGCCCCTTGATCAGTAAAGGCCTTGGATCGGCGGACGATCTGTCGAGCCTCTTCCTCGTCCTCTGGGAGCGCTTTTCTCAAGATATACGCGATATATGGTACTGTCCAATCGGGAGTGATCACTAAAGCCTCCATGACCAGGTCGACCACTGCTGGAACTTCGACCTCAGTCGGATCTGCGGCACTCTTGGGCTGTGGAGCTTCTTCGGTAAAAGGATCTTCTTTGACTGACGGAGTATGGATATGCTCCAAGAACACATCACTGGGAATGGCTTCTCTCTTGGAACCTATTTTTGCCTAATCATCAGCCGCTTGATTTTTCAGTCGGGGTATATGATGGAGCTCTAACCCTTCGAACTTCTTTTCAAGCTTCCTCACTGCATTGCAGTATCCAGTCATGGCTGGGCTTCTAACGTCCCACTCCTTCATCACTTGGTTGACCACCAAATCTGAGTCGCCATAAACCATAAGGCGACGGACGCCGAGTGAAATGGCCATGCGCAACCCATACAAAAGGGCCTCGTATTCTGCTTCATTGTTGGAGGAATCAAAGTGAATCTGGAGCACATATCTGAGCTTATCTCCTTTGGGGGAAACCAAAACTACCCCAGCACCGAAACCATTTAACATCTTAGAGCCATCAAAGAACATGGTCCAATGCTCTGAGTGAACTTGAGTCGGCTGCTGTTGTTCGATCCACTCGGCAAGGAAATCTGCTATTGCTTGGGACTTAATGGCTTTCTTTGCCTCAAACTTGATATCAAGGGGAAGGAGTTCAATCGCCCATTTCGCCACTCGACCAGTTGCATCTCTGTTGTGCAGAATCTCTGAAAGTGGAGCATCGTTGACGACTGTAATGGAATGATCAGAGAAATAATGAGCAACCTTCTTCGTGGTCATGTAGATCCCATACACAAGCTTCTGATAATGAGGATATCTTTGCTTTGATGGAGTCAAAACTTCAGAAAGATTATACATTGGGCGCTGAACTTTGAAGGCTTTCCCTTCTTCTTCCTGCTCGACCGTAAGCATTGTACTGACGACTTGTCCTGTGGCTGCAATATAAAGCTACAGAGGCTCTTTGCTGATTGGAGCAGCAAGCACCGGCTGGGTGGAGAGCAGAGCTTTTAGCTCGGCAAACGCTGCATCAGCTTCTGGAGTCCACTTGAACTTGTCTACCTTCTTCATCAGTCGGTAAAGAGGTAATGCCTTTTCACCGAGTCGAGAGATGAATCGAGTTAACGCGGCCAAGCATCCAGTAAGCTTCTGGACATCGTGCACCCGCACAGGGCTTTTCATTCGGAGTATAGTGCCAACTTTTTCTGGGTTAGCGTCGATTCCTCGTTCGGAAACGAGAAAACCGAGTAACTTTCCACCAGGAACTCCGAATGTGCACTTTGATGGATTGAGCTTGATATCATACCTCCTGAGAGTGGCAAATGTTTCAGCGAGGTCAGTCAACAGGTCAGAACCCTTTTGTGATTTGACCACAATATCATCCATGTACGCTTCCACGTTCTGACTGATTTGAGTGAGTAAAGACTTCTGAATCATCCTCATGAACGTGGCTCCGGCATTCTTGAGGCCGAATGGCATGGTGACATAGCAGAAGCACCCGAATGGAGTGATGAAAGCAGTTTTGATCTCATCGGGTCCATACAGACGGATCTGATGGTATCCGGAATAGGCGTCCAGAAAAGACAATCTCTCGCATCCCGCAGTCGAGTCGACAATCTGGTCGATGCGAGGGAGAGGAAAGTGATCTTTCGGGCAGGCCCGATTGATGTTTTTGAAATCATTGCACATGCGGAGTGACTTGTCCTTCTTGGGAACCATGACAACATTGGCGAGCCACTCGGAGTGGTATATCTCTCGGATAAACTCTGTTGCCAACAGTCGAGCCACCACCTCGCCAATGGCCTTTCTCTTCTGGATGGCGGACCATCGAAGATGTTCTTTGACAGGTTTTGCTGTTGAGTCGACTCTAAGGCGATGCTCAGCCAGCCCCCTGGGAACACCCGGCATGTCAGCAGGCTTCCATGCAAAGATGTCCCAGTTCTCACGGAGGAACTGGATGAGCACTTCTTCCTATTTAGGGTCGAGTGTTGTGGAAATATGGGTCGGAGCTGCATTGGGGTCGGTCGGGTGAATGTGAACGGGCTTCGTCTCACCGGACGACTGAAATGCTGATTCTTTAGCAGGCTTCTTGGCTCGCAACAAATCACTCGGATCTGCATTTTTCTTGTACCCCTCCAGCTCGACCATTGTTATCTGGGAATCGGCAATTTTTGAGCCTTTTTGAAAACACTCTTCTGCCTTCTTCCAATTGCCAGTGATAGTGATCACGCCCTTGGGGCCAGGCATCTTCAGTTTGAGGTACACGTAACATGGTCGAGCCATGAACCGCGCGTAAGCTGGACGCCCCAAAATAGCGTGGTAAGCACTCTAAAAATCCATGACTTCGAATGTCAGCCTCTCCTTGCGGAAATGCTTCGAGTCACCGAACACCACGTCCAGAGCTATTTGGCCAAGTGACTCAGCCTTCTTTCCAGGTATAACTCCATGAAAACTCATGTTGCTGGCGCTTAGTCTGGACATCGGAATGCCCATTCCTTTCAGCGTCTCCGCATACAATATGTTCAGTCTGCTACCACCGTCCATTAGCACCTTCGTCAGACGAGTGCCTTCAACGACCGTGTTGACCACCAAAGCTTGCCTCCCAAGGGTGGCTATATGAGTCGGGTGATCGGACTGGTCGAATGTAATGGGAGTTTGGGACCATCTCAGATAACTTGGTGTCGCCGGAGCAACCATATTAACCTCATGGTTGATAACCTTCAATCGGCTTTTGCTTTCCACATCAGCAAAGATCATCAGAGTGGAGTTAACATGAGGATATCCTCCATCACTGTCCTCCTTGTCCTCAGCTTTGTCCAACTCCTTTTCCTTGTCCTTGGGCTGTTTACCTTGGAACTGCTGGATCAAGAGCCGGCACTGGCGAGTGGTATGCTTCGGGTAGATGAAATTACCCTCCTCGTCTTTCTTCGTGTGGATGTGGCATGGCAGATCCATCACGTCATTTCCTTCTTTGTCCTTCACCTTCTTGGGGTTCCAGGATCCTTTGGGTTTTCCCTTGAATTTGCCCTGAGTCACGGCCAGAGCCTCTCCAGGAGCCGCTGGCTCGGCCTTCCGCTTCTGCTTCCGACTCGAGTTTCCTTTCTCCGACTGACTCGGCTTGTACTTGCCACTCCGGAGTCGGTCCTCCTCTTCACCATTGGCGTACTTTGTGGCAATTTCCATCATTCGACTCAGGGTCATATCTCCGGTCCGACCAAACTTCAAACTTAATTTTCTGTTCTTAACACCATCCTTGAAGGCATAGACTACCTGATGATCAGACACATTCTCCACGGTATGATGCAAAGTGATGCATCTCTAAATGTAATCTCTCAAGGTTTCATTCGACTTCTGCATGCAAACTTGCAGCTCTGTCAATCCAGCTGGTCGCTTGCAAGTTCCCTCGAATGTCCTGACGAACACTCGGGAAAGATCTTCCCAAGTGTAAATGCTGCTAGGAGCTAACTGATTCAACCACGCCCTAGCCGAACCTTCCAGCATGAGCGGGAAATGCTTCATAGCCACCTCATCATTCCCGCCGCCAATCTGTACCGCCACTCGGTAGTCTTCAAGCCAGGTTTCAGGCTTGGACTCACCGGTGAACTTACTTACTCCAGTCGCCAGCCTGAAGTTGGGGGGAATCACTGCGGCTCTGATAGCCCTGTTGAAACATTCTGGACCTGAAAAATGGACTCGGCTGCTAATGGGCACATCTCTGTCATGGCCACCTCGATGAGCCCTGTTCCGATCGACCAGACCTTGCACGATGATGGATCGCGCGTCAAAGCCTAGTTCCCTGGGGTCGACCGGAGCTCTTCGCCCCACACTGAGCTGGCGCCTGTCATCTAACTGCCGATAAGCGTAAGACCCACCCCTTGGGGGAGGAGTGGGCACTCGACGCCTGTCATCACGATCGAATCGGTCACCATATTGGTCACGTCGACCCTCGCGTCCCTCACGTCGCGGAGGCGATCTTGGGCTGTGAGCCGACTGAACTGTATTCGCAGTGACAGATCGACTGTGAATCCCGTTGCGTGACTGTGACACAGCTGAATTCTGATCTCGTGCTGCTCGGAGCAAATCTCTGATCTGCATCAAGCCCCTGCCAGCCTCCGACTGAGAGGGCTGAATTGACTCTGCTATATGGGCTGCAGCTGCTAAATTCTGAATCGGGGTTTGATATACCTGAGTCAGCTGCGGGAAGAGTTGACGTCGACTGGAGTCAGGTACTCGTTGCCGCGCGCGCTCGTCGAGTGATCGCTGGAGGTTCTCCAGTCGAGTGCATTCAGCCAAGTTGGCCAAATGTGCCTCCTCCAAGGTGCGCGCCTCGGGGGTTTCTCCCACGATGGGAGTATGCAGGGCATCCACGTTCCGGCGACGAAGATCTTCTCTTTGTAGTTCAGTAAGTGGCTCGGGCTGATATTCCTCGTGGGCCTGAGCGGGGTCACCTCCGCCGTCTACCCCATCGGCGTGGGGGAAACCGGGAGCACTATGAGGCCCATTGACCATCAAAACCTCAGCCGCCGGATTGCTGCTGTCGCACTCGGATGCGGTCTCTACGGAACGAGTCGACAGATCGAACAGGCCGTAGAGAGATTCATCGGGCTCGATTGCCGTGACTTGGGTGGTGGCCGATTGGTGAGCTACTGCGTGCCTCACCAACCACTGGAGCCTCGACCGACCAGAGCGCTTGCGCTGGCGGGAGACAGGGAGGGGCGACGACACGGGAGTCGGCCGATACGGAGTTGACGGTTGTCGCAGCAGAACGCCGCGGACACACGCCCGAAAATGCGTCGCCCCGCGGACGGGGAGCGCGTCGATGTCGAGTGGAGTCTCCTGGAGCCAAGCGGAGTCGTCAGCGATGAAGGTGAGCGCGCCGAGACAGATCTCGCGGCCCTCGACCAAAACTCCACCAGAAACCATGATGAAGGCAATCGGAATAATCGCAACTTCTCCAAAAATCGCTAAAACACCTGCCCCACGGTGGGCGCCAACTGTCGTGGTTCTAAGTCTGACAGTAGAATGGGGGGTAGGTATGGAGAGGCAAGATCTTAGCTATGGAGCAGTTGTACAGACAAGGGATTTACGAGTTCAGGCCCTTCTCGGAAGAAGTAAGAGCCCTACGTCTCGGAGCCCGGAGGCGGTCGACTGGATTATGCGTGTTTAGATTACAGGGGTGTGAACCCTTTACACTGAGGAGGGGGTGGCTTATATAGTGCCTGCCAGACCCCTCCGGCCCTTAGTTATGCAGGGTTTAAAGTACATTAAGGCCTGGCGTTCCTGGTAACGCCTTACATAAAGTGTCATCATGGCCATAAAGACTACTTAATTACAGACCGTTTGGATGCAGAGTGGCTCTTCATGGTCGAGTCCTTCGAGTCCGTCGAGTGAAGTATCTCTTGGTCGACTGGAAGGCAACTTCTTCTGAGGATGTCCTTGGGAAGGGTACTTAGGACAGGTCCGTGACCCTACCCTAGGTACATGACTTCATCAGTCCCCGTGACCGTTTGGAACTCGCCTTCGATGGAGGGGGCGTGGCAATGGGCGCGATTGGGTTACCCACGTCCGTATTGATGGGAATCTCGGAATAAGGGGGACACGATCTCTGCTTCGACAAGACGTGCCAAGAAAACCGCTTCGCTAAACGCGCTGAGGTGGTATAATAAAAACATATTGAGTAAAGGCTTGGTTGTGGTGTGACGTCACGCCACAAAATACGTCAGCAGATTGAACTTGTGTAATATTATTCTCTCTACGGTGGTATGTGGAATTTATTTACAGAGCCGGACACTATCCTGGTGTTCACAATCTTCTATGAATTATTCGGAGGAGGAACCCGCCTTGCAATGCCGAAGACAATATGCGCGTCGGACTCGTCGTCATTGAAGCCTGGTTCAGGGGCTAGTGAGGGAGTCCTGGACTAGGGGGTGTCCGGATAGCCGAACTATCATCATCGGCCGGACTCCAGGACTATGAAGATACAAGATTGAAGACTTCGTCCCGTGTCTGGATGGGACTTTCCTTGGCGTGGAAGGCAAGCTTGGCGATACGGATATGTAGATCTCCTACCATTGTAACCGACTCTGTGTAACCCTAGCCCTCTCCGGTGTCTATACAAACCGGAGGGTTTTAGTCCATAGGACACAACAACAATCATACCATAGGCTAGCTTCTAGGGTTTAGCCTCCTTGATCTCGTGGTAGATCCACTCTTGTACTACCCATATCATCAATATCAATCAAGCAGGAGTAGGGTTTTACCTCCATCGAGAGGGCCCGAACCTGGGTAAAAACATCGTGTCCCTTGTCTCCTGTTACCATCCGCCTAGACGCACAGTTCGGGACCCCCTACCCGAGATCCGCCGGTTTTGACACCAACAGTCCCTGTCCGAGCCGGAATAGCCACTTATGACGGAGGGGAACAAACGGAGGGATCTCCAAACCCATCTCCAGAGGAGTGCATATGCCTCATCCCGCATCTGCTAAGGGGCGTCGGGTTTCCCATCCACCGGTTTCTTCGCGGGCTCCTGGAGTTCTACGGCCTCCAGTTGCACAACCTTACCCCTGCCTCCATTCTGCATATAGCGGGGTACGTCGCACTTTGTGAGCTATTTTTAGGCTGCAAACCTCATTTCGGATTATGGAGGAAGCTATTCTGCCTTGCCCCCGCACCCAGGGAGAATCCCTATGTCAAGTGGGCAGGGCCGAAGTATGGCGCATTACCGAAACCGGATACCTGTCCGGCACTCCTAAGAAGGCACCAGAAAACTGGACTTCAGAGTGGTTTTACATTGATGACGTTCCCCTTCCGGATCCAGTCCGGACAGGTCTCCCCAAGTTTAGCAACACCCCGTCGAGGGCACGCCTAAGCTGGCGCCCCCGGGGCCCTCAAGAAGAGGATACGAGGGAAATACACTTCCTGATGAGCAGGATAAAGTTACTGGCCAAATCCGGACAGACGACAGTCGAGGTCATGGCAATATGCATAATGCGGGGAGTGCAACCGCTTCAATATCGGGGGAAGCCCATGTGGCACTTCAACGGGGAAGACGACGCCACCCGCTGCGGCTGTAAGGGTCCAGACTCTGCCACTGCTCTGGCAAGGATATTGTCTGGTTTATACAAAGGGGAAGATGAGGAATTCCTTCGCATTAAACCGCTGGACGGATTCTCCATGTACAACCCCCCAGAGTGGGTAAGTCGTCATTCCTTTCCCTGTTTTACTTACTTTAGTGTTCTTCTGCTAAGATTGCCTGCATCGATGTTTCCGAGCAGGAACTGAGGAGGGCCGTGGAAAGGATCTTCAGCCCCTCCCCGCAGCCAGAGGACCCCGGAAGGGCCCTAGATCCAGGACTCAAAGAAGATCCGGATATTACCGTGGAGCTTGTCAACGGGGTATTTTATCAAGCGAGCTGGGACGGTGCCTCAGTGGCCATTACGGCCGACAATCCCGGACTGCTCCCTGTGTCGTGTGTAAGCCGAACTAAAAAACCCTATCCTCCGAAGAGGACTTCCCTCGGGCATTGTGCCTTACCCTTGAGGCGTCGTGCTGTTTGCAGAGACGACGGTCGGAGCGCGGGGCCGAGCCCCTAGGGACTCGTCAACCACGGGCGTCCGGATCGGGCAGGCTCAAGAGGAAGGCGGTGAGGGTCGACACACCGCTGCAGAGGTAAAGGGATAACCTATCCTGTGATTATAGTATTTGAAATATAACAGCGCCCTTTGTGTCTGGCAGGAAGAGAAGCAGCCGGACTATATCCGGGGATCACGCCTCCACCAGTCGGGTTCCAGAACCAGCTTCGAGGGCGGAGGCGGACACGGGACCAGTTCTGCCTAGTTCTCCGACAGAGGATGCGGATATGCTTTCGGCCACGAAATCCGAAGTGGAGAGCGCCATGAATCACTGGGGCCGGAGGGCCGTGCTTCGGAACAACATCTTTTTCAAAGAGGCATTTAATGCCTTCAATTCTGCAGACGCATACATCCGAGCTGCTCAAGGCGGGCTTGCCCGAACGACGAACCAGTATACCAACGATATACGGGTAAGAAATTTTGATAAGTATGTATAATAGTAGCCCCTGAGACTTGAAATAGTTGGAACAACTGTTTGAAGGATCAATTTATGCACAGGTCCTTGTAGAGAAGAATGAACAATTGGCTCGGGAGCTAGAGGAATGCAAGGTCCAGCTGAGGGACATGGTTGCCAAGTTAGAGGAATCCTAGAAGGCCCCATCTGGTAACATTTGTATCAATTATAAGAAGGTGCACCAGTTAGTAAATGGCTGGTATGACTAGTCTAACAGAAAATCTGCAGCCAATCTTGGGGTGAATCCGGAGGGCGTAACGGATGACGACTCGCATCTTAAAAGGCAGCTAAAGGCTGGCGAGCGCATCCTTACAGAAGTTAAGCAAGAGAAGAACAATCTTCAAGACGCCAATATTCGGCTGGACGTGGAATTAAAAGACGTCCGCGCTCAACTGGCGGACTTCGTGAAGGAGAACAAAAGGCTTAGACGCGGCATTTATGGTGAGTGCCCAGACGAACTGTATGATAGTTCGGCGAGGAAGTATATTGAAAGGATTTTGCTTGCAGGAATGTTAACGGGTCGCCCTGAAGACGAGATGCCCTCATCTGCAAGTGATTTACTACAAGACCTCTCGCAACTGCACGAGCGAGCTCGACAAGTGATGCAGGGTATTGTGCAGGCCTTGTGGCCATCAAGCTTATTGCCGAACGGCATGGGGGAGCTTGTGGATATGCTTCAAGGAGCACGGCGGCGCTTCCGACTGTGGAAGATGTCCACTTGCCGGCAAGGCGCGAGAGAAGCCTGGGCTGTGGTGAAGACGTGCTACACCAAGTTGGACCCAAACCATATGGCCGAAGTAGGACCGGCAGGGCCCGATGGGCAAGAAATTCCCGTAAGTCTGGTATATGACTAGGTAGCGTTAGCCGCTAAGTATTCTCAATAGGATTGTAGGCTAGATAGCCTGTTGGATGGTATAGAGGAGGATTATAGTCAGTCCAAGTGACTGTGTAATTCAATGGACATAATTTGCCCCTAGCCAGATTAAAATCATTTGTCATGGCAGACCTTTTCGCTTCAGCCCCCGGATTCTACAGTCCGGGGTGTGTCCGAATACCCACTCAGTTATACAAAACTGGGGTATGCGTGGAAAAAAGGCGTAGGTGTCATAAGTGCTTGAACAGACAAGTACCCAACTAGTTATGTTATATTACATGAGTAGTAAGAAACATCTTCCAGGGAGAATAGTTCCGTTAGGGGTTCCTTTCCCTGGGTACGCATGCGGCTATGCACATGTACGGACTGCGAACGATGGCGCAGGATACAAGACATATGGGGATTTACGTTGTAATGAACGGATACATCTCTGTTCACCGATCGAATATTCATTTAAGGAAACTAGCTTTCGGCTTCACCCAGTATGAGGTACACATCCGGCTGAACCGGCAGTAACAATCGCAGAGGTGCTCCCCTTATGCCCTAGCCGAATGTAACGCCCCAGATTCGATGCGCCAGGTGTCTGCCAGTTATTCGCCATCGTTTCCATGCCATTTGCTTGCGTGTTGCATTTTGCCATGTCATCTTGTGCATTTCATTTTGCATACGTGTTCGTCTCATGCATCCGAGCATTTTCCCCGTTGTCCGTTTTGCAATCCGGCACTCCTATGTCCTCCGGCGTTCCCCCTTTTGTCTCCTGTTGTGAGCGGGTGTTAAACTTTCTCGGAATGGCCCGAGGTTTGCCAAGCGTCCTTGGTATAGCACCGGTAGACCGCTTGTCAAGTTTTGTGCCATTTGGAGGTCATTTGATACTCCAACGGTTAACCGGGTAACCGCAAGGCCTCTTTTGTGTGCAGCCCAACACCCCTTTCAAAGTGGCCCAAAACCCAAAAAACTCCCCTCCACGCTCTCGGTCGTTCGATCACGATCGCGTGGCCGAAAACTGCTCCCCATTTGGACTCTCCTAGCTCCCTCTACCTATATATATGCCCTCTCCCCCGAAATCCCGCGTCCAAACCCTAGCCCCGCTCCCTTTCCGCCGCCGGACATGTCCGCCGACGGCCGGACATGTCCGCCGCAGCTCCCCGCGCCAATCGGAGGCCGACACGTGTCCCCGCCGCGGCCGTTCCCACCATGCCGCCGCCAGGCCCGCGTCAGGCCCGCCCGGGCCCCGATCTGGGCCCCGAGGCCGGCAGCCACCCGCCGCCGCCGAGCGCCGCTCGCCGAGCCCCGCGCCGCCGCCCGCGCCTCGCCCGACCCCGCCGCCGTCCTTCGCGCAGTCCGGCTCCCGCCGTCGCGCCCCTCGCCGAGCGCCGCCGAGCTCCAACGACCCCGCCGCCGTCCGGCGCCGCGTCGACGCCCGCCGGTGCCGCCTCCTCCCGTCGCCTGTGCCACCTCGACCTCCCCTCGCCGGACCCTGCACGCCCGGCCGCCTCTGCGCCTCCCGGCGCCGCCCTGTGCCGGAGTCCGGCCAGATCCGGGGATCCGGCACCCGGATCGGCCGCTCCCGGCCCCTTCCGTCGCTCGCCAATCGCCGCCGGCGCCGTCGTGCTCTGCCTCGGGCGGGAGGTGCATCTGGATGGGCCCGGCCCAGCCCGACCTCTCTGCCGCCCAGGCCGGCCTCTCCTTCCTTCTGGGCCGAACCCAATGGGTGAGATGCCCTCTATTCCCCGCCCTGTGCGCCGCTTATCTAAATCGCGCTTGATCTATTTTTTTTTCAAAATCTGCCAAGTCCCCGATATTATTTACATTATCATGCCATGTTCATCGGATCATAACTTGCTGCATACTACGTTTCGTGCGTATAATATGTCAAATTGTTCGCGTCAACGAGTACTTCATTTCATTCCATTGCATCATATTTATTTGAGTCCATCTTGATGCCTGAATCATCGTTGCAAGAGTGCTATGTGATGTTAATCTGCTGAAACTGTTATAACTTGCACTTTTGTCATTTTTGCCATGATTGATGTGTGCATCCTATGAGTATGAGATCTACATGTGTTTTGTTCTATGACATGCCATCTTTACAGAGGTGCAACCCATGTATTTTTGTGAGTCTTGTACTGAGTGCATCATGCTTGTTAAGTGGGGTACTTACTGTTGCTGTTTTCCTGACTGATTCTGCTATATTTCGTTGCTATGTAAACTTGCTGCTACTAGTCATTCTATGCATAATCTGGAGATGTTCACTAAGGATGTTTTGTTATACATGTCTTGATCTATCCATTCATGCCCCTGGTTGCATTTGTAGCCTGCTGTAGCTTGTTGTTATCTTGCCCTCAAAGTTGCTAAATAATGTTGCTGTCAGCCTGTTAACATTAAGTTCAATGTTGCCATGTTTGTTGTTAGTGATCCATGCACCCTATAAACTTGTTCTTGCCATGCTTAGCTTCTCAAACATGCTTTCTTACTGTTGGTTTCCTTGCCATGCCATGTATTGCTCTATGGTGAGTGGTTCAAGCTCACCAACATGCCTACATATTGCTGTTCCTGCCATGTATGAATCTGTCATATAACTTGCCATGTTTACATGGGTGCCATCATATTTTCTGTGCGCTTTTGGCTCATGGTCAGTAAGGGACTTTTGTTCTATGCAGTTAGTAGATTCATTCTATGCCTTTTTTACCATGTTAAGTTCCTGTAACATGTTGTTTGATAGCTCTAAACATTGCAACCTGATGTTATTTCTGGAAAGTCTGAAACTGTTATTATTTGCAATCTTGCCATGTCATTTTGAGCATGTTCTAGTAGTTTCTGGAGATAGCTCAATGTTCATGTTTTGTCATGCTTTACCTGTACTTCATGCCCATGCCTTTTGTTTTTACGTTGGGGTGTTGTAGCCTATTGTTTTGATGCTTGCAAGATGCCTAGTTGCTGTTATGGACAGATTGTTGTTATGTCTTGTATAGAGTGTGGGTTGAACCGTTGCTCCGTTTTGAGTGTGATTTATATGAAACTTGCTTGATTTTGCATGTAGTTTCATATTACCATGTTGCATCCTTGTTTTGAGGTGTTTGCTTGATGTTTGGGTGCATTTTGCATCAATGCCATGTTTAACTTGTTTTGCTCATATCTTCTAGGCCGTAGCTCCAAATCTAATGAACTTTATATGTAACTTGACTAGCATCTCGTGTAGATCATCTTGGCGCATCTTAACTTGCGGTTTAACAACTTGAACATAAGGTTTATTCAGTTCTGGACCAATTTCTAAATTTGCATATGAGGACTTACCAGAATTGTTATATGTTGTTCCCGGCCTCATTTAAACTTGCTTTGATGTGTTGCTCTTGTTTGCATCATCTCTTGCCATGAGTAGCTTCATGTAGCTTTGTCATGCATCATGCTTGTTGTGCATCATGTCTTGTCTATGTGTGGTGTGTTTACCATGTTGTGTGCTTCTTCTCGATAGTTCCCGTTTCGTTGCGATCGTGAGGATTCGTTCGTCTACGCTTGGTTCGTCTTCGTGGCTTCCTCTTCTTCATGGACTCGTTCTTCTTCCTTGCGGGATTTCAGGCAAGATGACCGCTACCCTGGATCTCACTACTATCATTGCTATGCTAGTGGCTTCGTTCTATCGGTTTGCTGCGCTACCTATCTTTTGCTCTTCAAGCCTCCCAAATTGCCATGAACCTCTAACCTTTGACACCCTTCCTAGCACACCGTTGTTTGGCTATGTTACCGCTTTGCTCAGCCCCTCTTATAGCGTTGTTAGTTGCAGGTGAAGTTGAAGATTGCTCCATGATGGACAGGATTATGTTAGGATATCACAATATCTCTTATATTATTAATGCATCTATATACTTAGTAAAGGGTGGAAGGCTCGGCCTTATGCCTGGTTTTTTGTTCCACTCTTGCCGCCCTAGTTTCCGTCATACCAGTGTTATGTTCCCGGATTTTGCGTTCCTAACGCGGTCGGGTGATTTATGGGACCCCCTTGACAGTTCGCTTTGAATAAAACTCCTCCAACAAGGCCCAACCTTGGTTTTACCATTTGCCTCACCACCACCTACTTTTCCCTTGTGAGTCGCTCTCTCGAGGGTCATCTTTATTATAGCCTCCCCGGGCCAATGCTTGTCTAAGTGTTGGTCCAAACTAGAGCCACTTGTAGCGCCACCTCAGGGAAACTTGAGGTCTGGTTTTAGTTGTACGTAGTGTTCATCCGGTGTTGCCCTGAGAACAAGATATGTGCATCTCCTATCGGGATTGTCGGCGCATCGGGTGGTCTTGCTGGACTTGTTTTACCATTGTCGAAATGTCTTGTAAACTGGGATTCCGAGACTGATCGGGTCTTCCTGGGAGAAGGAATATCCTTCGTTGATCGCGAGAGCTTATCATGGGCTAAGTTGGGACACCCCTGCAGGGTATAAACTTTCGAGAGCCGTGCCTGCGGTTATGTGGCAGATGGGAATTTGTTAATGTCCGGTTGTAGTTAACTTGACACCAGATCCAAATTAAAACGCATCAACCACGTGTGTAGCCGTGATGGTCTCTTCTCGGCGGAGTCCGGGAAGTGAACACGGTTTCTGGGTTATGTTTGACGTAAGTAGGAGTTCAGGATCACCTCTTGATCATTACTAGTTGACGACCGTTCCTTTGCTCCTCTTCTCGCTCTCATCTGCGTATGTTAGCCACCATATCATGCTTAGTCGCTGCTGCAACCTCACCACTTTACCCCCTTCCTTTCCCTTTAAGCTTTGCTAGTCTTGATACCCATGGTAATGGGATTGCTGAGTCCTCGTGCCTCACAGATTACTACAACAACAGTTGCAGGTACAGGTTATGCGATGATCATGACGCAAGAGCGATGTTTACTTGTTTTGGAGTTCTTCTTCTGCTTCTTCTTATATCAGGGGATAGGTTCTAGGTCGGCAGCATGGGCTAGCAGGGTGGATGTCGTTTGAGTTTCTGTTTGTGTTCATCCGTAGTCGGATGATGCTCTTGTGTAATATGATGTTGTATTCGTGTGGCATTGTATGCCTTTTGTATGTATCCCCATCTATTATGTAATGTTGATGTAATGATATCCACCTTGCAAAAGCGTTTCGATATGCGGGTCTATCCTTGGTGGGACCTTCAAGTTCCTTTTGGATAGGGTCGCATATTGGGCGTGACAAGTTGGTATCAGAGCCTCGGCCGACCATAGGAGCCCCCTTGATTGATCGTGTAGTTTGGCCGTTGTTGAGTCTAGAAAAAAAACTGTTTTCGGAGTCTAGTTATATCGGAGAGTAGGAATTATTTTTACTCCTCAGCCCCTTTGTCGCTCTGGCGAGGAATCTTGACGTAGGTGTTTTTTATTACTCCTCTTCCCATTCAAATTTTTCTTTAGGATCACGCAGTTGGTTTTTCGATCGTTGTTCCTCAGCTCTTTTCATCCGGTGCATTTCTCGTCAAGTTGACTTGAGCCTCTTCATCTTTGCCAAGTTCAATCCTCAGTTGTTTTCTTTTCCCACCCGCCCACCCCTTTTCTTCTCGGAGTCGGAGTCCCTAATCGAATATTCATCCTACTCGTGCGAAATTTTTGCTTTCTTTCCTCAATGATTTCAACCGGTGTTTTCTCTTCAAGATATTCGTCGGTTCCCCCTTCCAAGTGTCTTTGTTTTTCCCGCCCTCCCACCCTCTTCTTCCTGGAGCCTGAGTCTCTTTCGAGCGTCAATTCCATTCGTGTGGAGCCTCTTCAGTCTTCCCTCAATTATTTCAACCGGTGAATTCTCGTCTCGTTCATCATTCTTCATCTCTTTTTCTTTTCCGGTGGATTCAATTCAAGTTTTCGGGTTGATCACATTCTTTTCCTTGGATCAAAGTGTTCTCCTTGCTCATTTGCCTCTCGCCATTCAATCAATCCGGAGTTCGGAAGACATCTCAGGAGATTTGTCTGTGTTTGAATTAATTCGAGGTTGTCACCTCATTCAAATATTTCAATTGTTACGGTGCTTCGTCTATCTTTTCAACAATCCTTTCCAACGGTGTTTTTCTTTTAGTGGGCCCTAACCCACAGGTCTTCTCCCAGGATCTTACCTGACTCTTCTAATTATTCCGGAGACATTCCTAATTCTTTTCGAGTGTGACATAAGAATGGATCCCATCAGTCACATGCCCTCTCCAAGATCTCGTTCAAATTCTTTTCATTGTTGGTTCAACCTTTTCGGTTTCTATTCTCCCAGAGTATCTCAGTAATTTTCGTGGTGTTTCTCGTCATCATTTGAAGACTGAAGAAGAGTTTTTTTTCCTCTAAATCTTGTCTGTTCTTCCGAAGATTCATGGTTCAAGCTTCATGTTATCCTCTCATATTATTCCGTTTGTCAGATATTCTTTCTTACCCATCCGGAGTATGTCAGGAGTTGTTTTTCCATTTCTTTCCACCGGAGACCATCGTTCCAGAAGAATTCTTCACCCTCACATTTCAGCTCCCGCTATCCAATTATCCCGATGCTTTGTCCAAGTGTTCTTTAATCAGCTCATGATATCTTTGTTCTTTTGCATCTAAATCCCCTCTAGCATATTGGTTCTTCTAATTCTTTCCGGTGATTCATTCTCTTTCAGCAGTCATTTTTGAATTCTTACGGTGGTTCGTTCAAGATTCTTTTCTTTGATTAGCATATCAATTCATTCGTTCTTTTCAATCCTGCTGGTGGTTCATGAAGACTTTCTCAAGTTTTGTGCTATATCCCCCTTAATCCTTTTTCAACAAGAATAAGTTGCATGTCAAATCCGGTTGTCATCAATTAAATTTGATGAAGATAAGCATAACGTAATTCTTATTCTTATTTCATCATCATCAAGTAATCCCTTCCTTCGGAGTTTGTCCTTGTTGAATAAATTCTAGTTCCAAGTGTTTTCATCTTTTCTTTTTCGGAGTTCAAATTTCCTCGGCCATCTCTTCGGAACCTCCATCTAAATCGACGCAAGGCTTTAGTCTTATTCTTTTCATCCTTCAATTCTATCTCATTGTCCTTTTGTTTACCGGAGTTCTTCATGGTGGTTCTTCATGATTTAATTCATTCTTCAAGATTTCATCAAGATCTTGTTGGTGGAGTTCAAGTATCTTTTCTTCTCGCGTCTCGAAGTGCAATTAATTCTCCGTATTCTTTTGAAGTGGAGTTTTTGCATTTCATCGTTCTTCTAAGCTATCCAATCATTTCTGTTTGTGTCCGGTTATCACCTTATGATCTTGAGATGTTACCTATAAGACAACAACAAGCTTATTATTTCGTTGTTGATTTTCTCAACAACTTCGTTCAATCCTTCCTTCTAAGTTCTTTTATTCCATTCTTTCAATTCTTCCAGAGGCATTGCGTTGCTTATGTCGTCAAGTGACATCCCATCTTGTGAAGTTCATGTTCTATTCTTTCCATGTTCAGCCGGAGTTCTGCCTAAATCCTTTCAGTCTTATTCGTTTCTTATCTCCTTCTAACCAGAGTGGTTTCATAGTCTATCTGATTCCGTGAGTTTTCGATTCTCGTCATTCTTGTCGTTCCTCTCTTCTTCTCGAGTGCTCTCGATTCTTTGCTTCTTCTCTTGAGTTCTTGTTTCACCTCATCCCTTTTCCCTTCCGTCTCGGTCCTAAGATCTCGGGACGAGATCTCTTGTTAGTGGAGGAGTGTTGTAACGCCCCGGATTCGATGCGCCAGGTGTCTGCCAGTTATTCGCCGTCGTTGCCATGCCATTTGCTTCCGTGTTGCATTTTGCCATGTCATCTTGTGCATTTCATTTTGCATACGTGTTCGTCTCATGCATCCGAGCATTTTCCCCGTTGTCTGTTTTGCAATCCAGCACTCCTATGTCCTCCGGCGTTCCCCCTTTTGTCTCCTGTTGTGAGCGGGTGTTAAACTTTCTCATAATGGCCCGAGGTTTGCCAAGCGGCCTTGGTATAGCACCGGTAGACCGCTTGTCAAGTTTCATGCCATTTGGAGGTCGTTTGATACTCCAACGGTTAACCGGGTAACCGCAAGGCCTCTTTTGTGTGCAGCCCAACACCCCTTTCAAAGTGGCCCAAAACCCAGCAAACTCCCCTCCACGCTCTCGGTCGTTCGATCACGATCGCGTGGCCGAAAACCGCTCCCCATTTGGACTCTCCTAGCTCCCTCTACCTATATATATGCCCTCTCCCCCGAAATCCCGGGTCCAAACCCTAGCCCCGCTCCCTCTCCGCCGCCGGACGTGTCCGCCGACGGCCGGACATGTCCGCCGTCGCTCCCCGTGCCAATCGGAGGCCGCCACGTGTCCCCGCCGTCGCCGTCCCACCGCGCCGCCGCCGGGCCCGCGTCAGGCCCGCCCGGGCCCCGATCTGGGCCCCGAGGCCCGCAGCCACCCGCCGCCGCCAAGCGCCGCTCGCCGAGCCCCGCGCCTCGCCCGACCCCGCCACCGTCCTTCGCGCCGTCCGGCTCCCGCCATCGCGCCCCTCGCCGAGCGCCACCGAGCTCCAACGACCCTGCCGCCGTCCGGTGCAGCATCGACGCCCGTCGGTGCCGCCTCCTCCCGTCGCCCGCGCCACCTCGACCTCCCCTCGCCGGACCCCGCACGCCCGGCCGTCTCTGCGCCTCCCGGCACCGCCCTGTGCCGGGTTTCGGCCAGATCCGGGGAGCCCGCGCCAGGATCGGCCGCTCCGAGCCCCTTCCGCCGCTCGCCAATCGCCGCCGGCGCCGTCGTGCTCTGCCTTGGGCGGGAGCTGCGTCCGGATGGGCCCGGCCCAGCCCGACCTATCTGCCGCCCAGGCCGGCCTCTCCTTCCTTCTGGGCCGAGCCCAATGGGTGAGATGCCCTCTATTCCCCTCCCTGTGCGCCGCTTATCTAAATCGCGCTTGATCTGTTTTTTTTTAAATCTGCTAAGTCCCCAATATTATTTACATTATCATGCCATGTTCATCGCATCATAACTTGCTGCATACTACTCCGTTTCATGTGTGTAATATGTCAAATTATTCGCCTCAACGAGTACTACATTTCATTCCATTGCATCATGTTGATTTGAGTTCATCTTGATGCCCGAATCATCGTTGCAAGAGTGCTATGTGATGTTAATCTGCTGAAACTGTTATAACTTGCACTTCTGTCATTTTTGCCATGATTGATGTGTGCATCCTATGAGTATGAGCTCTACATGTGTTTTGTTCTATGACATTCCATCTTTACAGAGGTGCAACCCATGTATTTTTGTGAGTCTTGTACTGAGTGCATCAAGCTTGTTAAGTGGGGTACTTACTGTTGCTGTTTTCCTGACTGATTCTGTTATATTTTGTTGCTATGTAAACCTGCTGCTGCTAGTCATTCTATGCATAATCTGGAGATGTTCACTAAGGATGTTTTGCTATAAATATCTTGCTATATACATTAATCCCCCTTGTTGCATTTTTAGCCTGCTGTAGTTTGTTGTTATCTTGCCCTCAAAGTTGCTAAATAATGTTGCTGTCAGCCTGTTAACATTAAGTTCAATGTTACCATGTTTGTTGTTAGTGACCCATGCACCCTATAAACTTGTTCTTGCCATGCTTAGCTTCTCAAACATGCCTTCTTACTGTTGGTTGCCTTGCCATGCCATGTATTGATCTGTGGTGAGTGGTTCAAGCTCACCAACATGCCTACATATTGTTGTTCCTGCCATGTATGAATCTGTCATATAACTTGCCATGTTTACATGGGTGCCATCATATTTTCTGTGCCCTTTTGGCTCATGGTCAGTAAGGGACTTTTATTCTATGCAGTTAGTAGATTCATGACATGCCTTTGTTTACCATGTTAAGTTCCTGTAACATGTTGTTTGATAGCTCTAAACATTGCAACCTGATGTTATTTCTGCAAAGTCTGAAACTGTTATTATTTGCAATCTTGCCATGTCATTTTGAGCATGTTCTAGTAGTTTCTGGAGATAGCTCAGTGTTCATGTTTTGTCATGCTTTACCTGTACTTCATGCCCATGCCTTTTGTTTTTACGTTGGTGTGTTGTATCCTATTGTTTTGATGCTTGCAAGATACCTAGTAGCTGTTATGGACAGATTGTTGTTATGTCTTGTATAGAGTGTATGTGTTGAACCGTTGCTCCGTTTTGCGTGTGCTTTATATGGAACTTGCTTGATTTTGCATGTAGTTTCATATTACCATGTTGCATCATTGTTTTGAGGTGTTTGCTTGATGTTTGGGTGCATTTTGCATCAATGCCATGTTTAACTTGTTTTGCTCATATCTTCTAGGTCGTAGCTCCAAATCTAATGAACTTTATATGTAACTTGACTAGCATCTCATGTAGATCATCTTGGTGCATCTTAACTTGCTGTTTAACAACTTGAACATAAGGTTTATTCAGTTCTGGACCAATTTCTAAATTTGCATATGAGGACTTACCGGAATTGTTATATGTTGTTCCCGGCCTCATTTAAACTTGCTTTGATGTGTTGCTCTTGTTTGCATCGTCTCTTGCCATGACTAGCTTCATGTAGCTTTGTCATGCATCATGCTTGTTGTGCATCATGTCTTGTCTATGTGTGGTGTGTTTACCATGTTGTGTGCTTCTTCTCGATAGTTCCCGTTTCGTTGCGATCGTGAGGATTCGTTCGTCTACGCATGGTTCGTCTTCGTGGCTTCATCTTCTTCATGGACTCGTTATTCTTCCTTGCAGGATTTCAGGCAAGATGACCGCTACCCTAGATCTCACTACTATCATTGCTATGCTAGTGGCTTCGTTCTATCGCTTTGCTGCGCTACCTATCTTTTGCTCTTCAAGCCTCCCAAATTGCCATGAACCTCTAACCTTTGACACCCTTCCTAGCACACCGTTGTTTGGCTATGTTACCGCTTTGCTCAGCCCCTCTTATAGCATTGTTAGTTGTAGGTGAAGTTGAAGATTGCTCCATGATGGACAGGATTATGTTGGGATATCACAATATCTCTTATATTATTAATGCATCTATATACTTGGTAAAGGGTGGAAGGCTCGGCCTTATGCCTGGTGTTTTGTTCCACTCTTGCCGCCCTAGTTTCCATCATACCGGTGTTATGTTCCCGGATTTTGCGTTCCTAACGCGGTCGGGTGATTTATGGGACCCCCTTGACAGTTCGCTTTGAATAAAACTCCTCCAGCAAGGCCCAACCTTGGTTTTACCATTTGCCTCACCACCACCTACTTTTCCCTTGGGAGTCGCTCTCTCGAGGGTCATCTTTATTATAGCCCCCCCGGGCCAATGCTTGTCTAAGTGTTGGTCCAAACTAGAGCCACTTGCAGCACCACCTCGGGGAAACTTGAGGTCTGGTTTTAGTTGTACGTAGTGTTCATCCGGTGTTGCCCTGAGAACGAGATATGTGCAGCTCCTATCGGGATTGTCGGCACATCGGGCGGTCTTGCTGGACTTGTTTTACCATTGTCGAAATGTCTTGTAAACCGGGATTCCGAGACTGATCGGGTCTTCCTGGAAGAAGGAATATCCTTCGTTGATCGCGAGAGCTTATCATGGGCTAAGTTGGGACACCCCTGCAGGGTATAAACTTTCGAGAGCTGTGCCCGCGGTTATGTGGCAGATGGGAATTTGTTAATGTCCGGTTGTAGATAACTTGACACCGGATCCGAATTAAAACGCATCAACCGCGTGTGTAGCCATGATGGTCTCTTCTCGACAGAGTCCGGGATGTGAAAACGGTTTCTGGGTTATGTTTGACGTAAGTAGGAGTTCAGGATCACCTCTTGATCATTACTAGTTGACGACCGTTCCTTTGCTCCTCTTCTCGCTCTCATTTGCGTATGTTAGCCACCATATCATGCTTAGGCCCAGTTCTTTTGGGTGATTCTCTCAGAATCGCCCCCCTCCCCAGCTTCTCCCAGAATCGCCACTTCATTTTTTTACAATCCTACCTGGTTAAGGTCTAATTAGCTAGGATTGTAGAAAATATATGGAGTGACGGTTCTGGGAGACGCTGGAGAGGGGGGCGATTCTGGGAGAATCGCCCAAAAGAACTGGCCATTAGTCGCTGCTGCAACCTCACCACTTTACCCCCTTCCTTTCCCTTTAAGCTTTGCTAGTCTTGATACCCATGGTAATGGGATTGCTGAGTCCTCGTGCCTCACAGATTACTACAACAACAGTTGCAGGTACAGGTTATGCGATGATCATGACGCAAGAGCGTTGTTTACTTGTTTTGGAGTTCTTCTTCTGTTGCTTCTTCGATCAGGGGATAGGTTCCAGGTCGGCAGCCTGGGCTAGCAGGGTGGATGTCATTTGAGTTTCTGTTTGTGTTCATCCGTAGTCGGATGATGCTCTTGTGTAATATGATGTTGTATTCGTGTGGCATTGTATGCCTTTTGTATGTATCCCCATCTATTATGTAATGTTGATGTAATGATATCCACCTTGCAAAAGCGTTTCAATATGCGGGTCTATCCTTGGTGGGACCTTCGAGTTCCTTTTGGATAGGGTTGCATATTGGGCGTGACACCGAATTAACGGGAACGTAGGGCATAAACACAAGAGCCAGGCAACCCAGCTTGGCCACATCTTAAGTCATATCGATGCATATAATGGTGAATGAAAGGCACATATGGAAAAAGAACGCATATGTGATGGGCAAAAAGCCATTTAAAGTAATTATGTTTAGGTTCCGAATAGGAAGCCCCCATGTATAGCTTACACACATAGTACGGCCGGAGTGATCCAGGAGTCCGCACTGTATTAAATACTTTGTGTGAAGAGAAAAAAGGTCGAGAAAGGAAAAACGGGTGGAGCATAATTCAAAAGGAGGGGTAAGGAGACGAACACTGAGTTCGGCGTTAGGCGTAGAATCTCCGGAGTCTGGCCGCGTTCCATGGGTTCGGCTCGAGTCTGTTATCGGATGTGTTACGTAAGCGGTACGCTCCTCCGGTGAGAACTTTGTCAATGATGAAGGGACCTTCCCACTTGGATTTGAGCTTGTCCTTCTTCTTCTCCGGTAGGCGTAGAACCAGCTCACCAATATTGTAAGCTTTGGCCCGCACTTCTCTGCTTTGATATCGTCGAGCCTGCTGCTGATAGAATGCGGAACGGGCTTTTGCGACATCACGCTCCTCCTCGAGGGCATCCAAGTTATCTTGCCGATCTAACTCGGTTTCCTTCTCTTCGTACATGCGTACGCGTGGCGAATCATGTATTATGTCGCAGGGTAGTACTGCTTCCGCACCGTACACCATAAAAAATGGTGTATATCCGGTGGTGCGATTCGGTGTGGTCTGCAGCCCCCAGAGTACGGAGTCGAGCTCCTCTACCCAGTGCATATCTAATTCTGTCAAAGATCGCACTAGTCTGGGTTTGATGCCGCTCATGATGAGACCGTTTGCCCCTTCGACCTGGCCGTTTGTTTGGGGATGGTAGACGGAAGCGTAGTCGAGCTTAATGCCCATTTTGCCGCACCAAGTTTTCACTTCATTGGCTGTGAAATTTGAGGCATTATCAGTGATGATGTTGTGGGGGACACCGTATCGGTGTACGACCCCGGATATGAAGTCTATTACTGGTCCGGATTCGGCCGTTTTAACTGGTTTGGCTTCTATCCATTTGGTGAACTTGTCCACCATGACCAATAAGTATTTTTTCTTATGGCTTCCCCCTTTAAGAGGTCCAACCATATCCAGCCCCCAGACCACGAAGGGCCAAGTTATGGGGATTGTTTGGAGAGCGGTAGGGGCATATGACTCTGATTGGCGAAGAGCTGGCAACCGACGCAATGTTGGACAAGGTCCTGTGCGTCTGCTCGGGCCGTCGGCCAATAGAAGCCTGAACAGAAGGCCTTGCTGACTAGCGCTCGAGCCGCGGCGTGGTGTACGCCTAGTCCGGCATGGATTTCAGCCAAGAGTTGCCGCCCTTCCTCTTCGGAGATGCACCTTTCGAGCACTCCGCCCGCGCTTTTCTTATAGAGTTCCCCTTCATGGACTTTGTAAGCTTTAGAACGCCGGACAATGCAGTGTGCTTCATTTTGGTCTTCGGGGAGCTCCTGCCTATTTAGGTAGGCCAAGAAAGGCTCAGTCCATGGGGCGATTACGGCCATGATTTCATGGGCCGAAGATGTTATTTCGGTGGCAGAGCCTCCGATTGTGTCTGATGGTTCGGAATCTGGGGGTGTGTTCGGATCCGTGCTGGTACTGCCGGACTCCCCTTCCCATACTACGGATGGCTTGAACAACCTTTCCAGGAATATTTTAGGTGGGACAGGGTCACGTTTAGCGCCGATGCGGGCGAGGACGTTCGCCGCTTGATTGTTTGCTCGAGCCACATGGTGGAATTCGAGCCCCTCGAACCGAGCTGACATTTTGAGGATGGCATTACGGTAAGCCGCCATTTTCGGATCCTTGGCATCAAAGTCTCCATTTATTTGTGATATTGCAAGGTTCGAATCCCCGCGCACTTCTAGGCATTGGATGCCCATAGAGACTGCCATCTGAATACCGTGCAACAGCGCCTCGTATTCGGCTGCATTGTTGGAGTCTGTATATAATATTTGAAGGACGTACTGGACCGTGTCTCCGGTGGGAGACGTCAGGACTACACCGGCTCCCAATCCGGCCAGCATTTTGGACCCGTCGAAGTGCATGATCCAGTTGGAGTACGCATTGTACTCTTTAGGGAGTTCGGCTTCTGTCCATTCGGCGACAAAGTCAGCCGGTACTTGTGACTTAATGGCTTGCCGTGGTTTGTATATTATGTCAAACGGAAGGAGCTCGAGAGCCCATTTAGAAATCCGGCCCATAGCGTCGCCCTTATTTATTATGTCATTGAGTAATACTTCGGAAGCCACTGTAATTGAACACTCTTGAAAGTAGTGTCGTAGCTTCCGGGATGCCATGAAGACCGCGTATGCTATTTTTTGATAGTGTGGGTATCGGGATTTGCATGGGGTGAGGACCGTGGATACGTAATAAACCGGCTTTTGAAGCGGGAATTTGTATCCGTCCACCTCTCGTTCGACGACGAGCGCTGCGCTTACCACTTGATGTGTTGCAGCTATGTACAATAGCATAGGTTCGCTGATATTTGGTGCTGTTAGGACTGGATTACTGGCCAGTAAGGTCTTTATTTTATCGAGTCCAGCCGCGGCTGCATCCGTCCATACGAAGTGTTCAGTGCGCCGAAGGAGGCGGTAAAGAGGTAATGCTTTTTCTCCTAACCTGGAGATGAAGCGGCTCAAAGCAGCCACGCATCCAGCTAGTTTCTGGATGTGCTTGAGGTCTGTTGGTATAGCCAACTACGACAGAGCTCGGATTTTTGCCGGATTCGCTTCAATTCCTCTATTGGAAACAATGAAGCCTAGCAGTTTCCCCGAGGGGACGCCGAAGACGCATTTTTCCGGATTCAACTTGATGTCGTATGTCTGGAGGTTATCGAATGTAAGCCTCATGTCATCTATCAGGGTTTCGATGTGTCTAGTTTTTATGACCACGTCATCCACATATGCTTCCACTGTTTTGCTGATTTGTTTTTCCAGGCATGTTTGAATCATGCTTTGATAGGTTGCACCGGCGTTCTTAAGCCCGAAAGGCATAGTGTTGAAGCAAAAAGGGCCATATGGCGTTATGAAAGCTGTTGCAGCTTGGTCAGACTCTGCCATCTTTATTTGATGGTATCCAGAGTATGCGTCGATAAAACACAGCGACTCGTGCCCAGTTGTGGCATCGATGATTTGACCGATGCGAGGGAGGGGAAAGGGATCCTTGGAGCAAGCCTTGTTGAGGTCTTTAAAGTCGACACACATGTGCCAGGATTTGTCCTTCTTTGGTACCATTACTAGGTTTGCCAGCCAATCTGGATGCTTGATATCTATGATGAATCCGGCCTCGAGTAGTTTGGCTAGCTCTTCCCCCATGGCTTGCCTTTTGGGCTCTGAAAACCGTCTTAGAGTCTGCTTGACCGGTTTGTATCTTTTAGAATATTGAAGCTGTGTTCGGCCAATATGCGTGGGATGCCCGGCACGTCCGAAGGGTGCCAGGCGAAAAAGTCCCAGTTCTCGCGTAAGAAGTCTCGCAGTGCGGCGTCCATTGCGGGGCTCAACTGTGTCCCGATAGAAGCTGTCTTCGTGGGGTCCGTTGAATGGACTTGGAATTTTACTATATCGTCTGCGGGTTTAAATGAGGTGGACTTGGGCCGTTTGTCGAGTATCATGTCGTCCTTGTCCACGGTGGCCTATAGCGTTGTTAATTCTTCGGCTGCCAGGGCTTCGGATAGTGCTTCCAGGGCTAGTGTTGTGGTTTTGTTTTCGGCGCGAAGTGCGACGTCCGGATCACTAACTAGAGTGATGATTCCATTGGGCTCGGGCATTTTGAGCTTCATGTACCCGTAATGGGGTATGGCTTGAAAACTCGTAAATGCGTCCCGCCCCAAAAGGGCGTGGTATCCGCTACTGAAGGGAGCCACCTGGAATGTGATTTCTTCGGACCTGTAGTTCTCCGCGGTGCCGAATACCACGTCGAGTGTGATTTTTCCCGCACACCGTGCCTCCCGACTAGGGATAATTCCCCTGAAGGTGGTGCCGCTTTGCTCAGTGCGGACTTTATCAATTTCCATCTTGTTGAGCGTTTCTTCATAGATCAAGTATAATCCGCTTCCGCCGTCCATGAGTACTTTAGTGAGCCGAAAGCCGTCCGCGATTGGGCTAAGGACCAGAGCTGCCGGTGCCCAGACAGTCTGGAATCGAGGTTCATCACTGGCATTGAAGGTTATAGCAGTGTCGTTCCAGGGGTTTATCTTTGCCACATGGCAAATTTCGGCAGAACTTCGATGAGCTCGCTTGCGCCTATTGTTTGAGGAAAAAGTCTCGAAGACTGTTAATACCGTATTGTGTTCGTTGGCGGGATGTTGCTCTGCTTTATGGCTTGCAAGAAGATCCTTGCCACTTTTTGCAACCTGCCGGAGTATCCAAACATGCTCTAAGGCTATGAGTTGGTGTTACGTCCAGAGTGCTGTGAAGCTTACATGGTCCATTGAGCCATTCTTCCAATACGGTTCCCCGCCCTGGGGTGTGCTTTGGTTTCTTGGGAACTGGATCGGCCGACTTATGAGAGTTCGCCCGTTTAGTTCGAACAAAGGTCTTGATGAGAGTCGTACTGTCCCAAAATTCTGTTTGGGTTTTCCAGGCGCTTTCCATTGCACAGTACTTATGTACTATGATTGCCAAGTCCGCGAAGTGTACTATGTCACGGCGGCTTATAGCATTAAGGAGTCCTTTGTTCGTGCAGTTTTTGCAGAAGAGTAAGACTATGTCCTCCTCGCGGCAGTCCTTGACCTTTTAAACGCAAGGACGAATCTGGCCCAGTAGTGATGTACAGTTTCCTGGGGCTTTTGCCTGATGCGGGAGAGACGGTTTAAGTCCAGGTAGGTGTTGTTAGCTAAAGCCGGATTCTAATCCAATCTAACACCCAGGGGCGTGGGAGGCTCCAAGCCTGACAGCTCGGGATCCGAAGTGTCACCCAATTTCTTCGGCCCAATGCCCAATTCTAAGTCCGGGACCTGGGTCATGTCTTCCTTTGAGCAGGTATTCATCTCAAGGAGTTCGGTAATCCGGACATAATTCGTCCTCAAAGTCGAGGGACGGTCCGTGTGAGGTTCCTCCACTACCGCTATCTCATGGGTGGCCAGCAGGGATCTGATGTCCCTTTGGTCGGGTTTAAGCCCGATCCGGTCGTAGTCTGTAGCGACTCCCAGAGCGGCGATGCGATCCAAGAGCTCATTGAGGGAGGAGAGCTCCATCAGATCCATCTGTTCGGCGAGTTCCGAACTGACACGAAAGTTATGATTGATGACCCGAGAGGCCGTTGTCGGCGCTATTGCCGATGGGGCGGCCATGATAAAGCTGCCGAGTTGGAGAGTTTGGCCTATAGCCAGAGCTCCCTCCAAGGTGATGTCGTCCTTGACGACGAGACGAGCCATCGAGCCTTGTGACGACGACACAGAGGAACTCTCAATGAAAGCACCAATGCCAGTGTCAAAACCGGCGGATCTCGGGTAGGGGATCCTGATCTGTGCGTCAAGGCTGATGGTAACAGGAAGCAAGGGACACAGATGTTTACCCAGGTTTGGGCCCTCTCGATGGAGGTAAAACCCTACTTCCTGCTTGATTAATATAGAAGATATGGGTAGTACAAGAGTAGATCTACCACGAGATCGTAGAGGCTAAACCCTAGAAGCTAGCCTATGATGGTATGATTGTGATTGTGATCGTGATCGGCCTTCTAAGGACCAACCTCTCCGGTTTATATAGACACCAGAGAGGGCTAGGGTTTAGATGGAGTCGGTTACAAGGAAGGAAACACAATATCCGGATCGCCAAGCTTGCCTTCCACACAAAGGAGAGTCCCATCCAGACACGGGCCGAAGTCTTGAGTCTTCATGCTTCAATAGTCCGGACGATGTATACAGTCTGGCTGTCCGGATACCCCCTAATACAGGACTCCCTCAAGGGGAGAAGCTCACGAGGACCCAACCCAATGACATCCCAGCTGCCGGCGTGCGGACCAGGCACCTTGCCGAAGAACTACTCCAAACTCATGAGATAAGTCACGCCTCTGCAGGAGCTAGATCAACACAACGCCAAACCCTCGCCTAGTGCGGCTCTGTCAGGGCGACGTTGCCTTCCTTTCTCGCCTAGTGGAGGCTGCTTGAGCGCTAAAGGGGACCTCCTGAGCATCGCGACTCAGGGGCTCTTACTGGACCTTGGGCCACTCACCTCCTAGCCTTGACCACGGCATCGCGACCTGGCATACCAGCGACGGCAGAAGCCTGCCTGGGGACCGGGACCTGTCAGCGTAGAGCACCAAGCCCTCGTGAGGATAGAAAGGGGGAGCCGAGCCGGGACAGGACAAGCATCTCGCATTGATTCATAATAAGGATATAATATTCACAAAAGACATGGCAGGCGCCTTACATACCCCCGCGGGGTGTTACCTCAATTCCTCGCAGGGAACAAAAGGTGCGAATCCTAAGGGACGCTAACTACACGCGCCTCCACAGGAGACGTCATCATCAACAGTGGGCCGCCAGGCGCCGGCGCCAACCCCATCCTGATCAGTGGCGTCGGCGGCCCGATGCAGCTGCCCTGCTACGGGCACGACGCGAGCTCGGGGGCTCGTAGCTGTCGTCGCTCCTCTCTGGAGTCACATGAAGCTCAGGGGAGTCACTGGATTCTCCGGCTCCTCCGCTACTGCCTGAGGAGCTGCTGGGGAATCGGTTGGCAGGCCTGGTCCTCGCCGCTTCGATGCCCCGGCCGCTTTCCTTGGGGCAGCACTCCAGCCGGCGTCCTTCCGCGTCGAAGACCTTGAAGAACATCAAGGAGGCGCCATCGTATTCAAGATGAATTACGAGGGCACCCCCTGTCTGGCAGACCCGGGCGATCTCGCCCCAGCCCCGGGTCATGTAGACCTTGCCCGGAGCAACGACCGCGACCTTCGCTCGGGTCGCAAGGGTGCTGCAGTCAGCATGCTGTAGCCAGAGCTCCAGAGACCCACTAGGTGGCATCTCGAAGGCGAAGGAGGGAGGAAGGCGAATCCAAGAGCGTGGACGCATAGCGTCATGGAGCACAAACTCGCGAGAGAAGCCCTCGGCATGGACTCCAGGGGTGACGATGCGCACCGCCGTGACTCACCGGCATCGCCGACGGCATCGTCGTTGTCGCTCTGCGTCTCCTTCTCCAGGGCCCTCGATTCGGGCGTACAAGGGCAGTGGAAACCCAGGCGGCGGCCGCTCGTACCAGGGCCGCGACGTCTCCTGCCATGCGACCACGTCACAACGGCTGGGGACAGGCCGCTTGTTCGGTGGAAGCAGATCGGGACCCTCTCGGGGGGGCCTTCCCCTTCTCTTCCGCTGAAAACCGGTGGATTGGCACCATTGGCGTAGGGTGAAGCAAGGGCGAGGAAGAAGAATAAGGAGAGAAGTGGGAAGAGATGGACTGCGGGGGCTCTCGCCCGTCCATACTTATAGTCCGGAGGAGGCCAACCGTCGGCCTCCACGATCACAGGTAATCATGACCCATTTCTGCATGCAGGGACTTGTCAAGTCGAGCAGTTGCCAAGGCAGCGTGGGGAAGCGGAGACACCCACGTCCAATCAACTGCCACGCGGCGCCCAAGGCTGCAGGCTGATGGGGCCCGCGACGCTCCGCACTTGCCCCTTCGCTTCTCCGCTAAGCCAAGTTCGAGGGCGCCTTGGGCCTGGGGGCTACTGTCGGCATTCTGGGAATGGGGGTCCCCAGACTTGCCTGCCTGCGGCCTGCGGCGTGGCTCGAGTGGTGGCCCAGTACGACCCATCTTCATCAACGCAAGACTCAAGACCCTCGCGAGGGGCCAAGCCTCGCGAGGCGGACAACACACGACTTCCTCAGGGACGGCCTCGCCGGGCTGGCTTGCGAGGAGGTGGAGAGATCAAGGCAGGGTACCTCGCGAGGTGCTCGTGACGCATGCCATGACGATCGAGACCAGGCGAGCGCCGGCCTGTGCAGTGTCCTTGTTTCCTCTTTGGTGCAAAGGGGGCAAGCACAGGCGTGGAGTACCGAGGCACCAGGCAAAGGTTGCCATTTCAGTGCAACAAGACCAAGACCAGCAGAGCGGCAGGATGGAGGTCACCGTGGAGCCCAAGACGACGTCATCGCCAGTGCCTTTGGCAGCCGAACCAACTTTAGTCACGATAACTTGTACTAGATGTTCCCCTTTGAAATGGCCGTTGTTGGCGCCCTTCCCGCTCAATATTTGGGAAGGGCACTGGGGCCTCTATAAATAGGACTAGCCACCACAGTAGGGGGCATCTAGATCCGAGAGAACCGATCGTGTCCTCATCAGATAGAGAGGCGATCGAACTCACCCAAGCAGTTCATCGCACCAGCTCAAGAACACCTCTCGCGAGGCTGTTCATCCTTTGTACTGTTCATCATCAGCCCCTAAGGCAATCCACCACACCACACACTGGAGTAGGGTATTACACCACAACAGTGGCCCGAACCAGTATAAATCTTGTGTCCCTCGTGTTCTTCATCGTTTTAGCTTAGATTCTCGTGAGGCGATCTGACATGGAGTGGTAGGGGGAAGATCTTCGTGCGCACCCTAGAGTTCGAACCTTAAGGGTTTGCAGGAACTCAACATCTGACAAAAGCACCTCTGTCGTTGCAAGATAAATCTGTCTAGTTGCCAAACCAAATCAATAGATCAAAGAGAAATACAAAGCTGTAGTATCATGCATAAAAGAGTTGAGAGAAAACTCAAATAATATTCATGGATAGATCTGATCATAAACTCACAATTCAGTGGATCCCAACAAACACACCACAAAAACAAATTACATCGGATAGAGCTCCAAGAACATCAAGGAGAACATTGTATTGAAGATCAAATAGAGAGAAGAAGCCATCTAGCTACTAACTATGGACCCGCAGGTCTGTGGTAAACTACTCACGCATCATCAGAAGGGCAACAAGGAACATAGAGAGAAGAATCCCTTCCATGATCGAATCTGCCTCTAGCAGAGTGCAGGAAAAGGCCTCTAGATGGGATCTCGTGGTTCTGGAACTTGCAACAGCGGAAAAAGTATTTTGTGGACTCCTCTGCTAGTTTCATGATTTTAGAGGATTTATAGAGGCGGAGTTAGGTCAAACGAAGCTAGGTGCGCCCCACCCCCCAAGGCGCACCCTGGTGCCTCGTGGGCCACCGCTCCATCTTCTCGTCCCCTCCCGAAGCATACAGGGTTTCTTATTGCCAGAAAAAAATCTCCAAAAAGTTTCATCGCATTTGGACTTCGTTTGGCACTGATATTCTGCAAAACCAAAAAGAAGCAAAAAAACAGCAACTTGCACGGGGCACTAAGTTATAGGTTAGTCTCAAAAAATGATATATTGTTGCTTGAAAATGTATATAAAACATCCAAGATTGATACTATAATAGCATGGAACAATCAAAAATTATAGATACGCTGGAAACGTATCAAGCATGCCCAAGCTCAATTCCTACTCGTCCTCGACTAGGTAAATGATAAAAACAGAATTTTTGATGTGGAATTCTACCTAACATATTCATCATATAATTTTTTGTTTTGCAACATGGACATTTGGACTTGAATGATTAAAAGAAATAGTCTATAATTTGACATGAAGACATCAATACTCAAGCATACTAACAAGCAACCATGTCTTTCAAAATATCAACGCTAAAGAAAGCTATCCCTAGCCCATTATGCTCAATCATTGATCCATTCATGAAACACACTCAAATATTAGTTATATCCAATGCAGAAGTATGACAACAGTGTTCCCTAGTTGGTGCTTTGTAAGAGAAGATGAAGACTCAAAATAAAAAAATTGCATAAAAGTAAATAGAGAGGCCCTTCACAGAGGGAATCGAAGATTTGCAGAGGTGCTAGAGCTCAAAGATTAAATTGAGATATAAAATTATTTTGAGAGGCATGCTTTTCCTGTCAGCGAAAATGACTGAGAATTCCCAATATGTTCCATGCTAGACACATTATAGGCGGTTACCAAACAGAAAATAAAGTTTATTTCCTTTCCACCTTTCTTTCACAATGCATGGCTAGCTGTATCCACGGGTGCCTTCCATACCAACACTTTCCAAGGAATGGATATCATCATTTTTTTTTCATTTCGGGACTTGGCATCCCTATTACCTGCCACACTCTCGTGCAATGAAAAATGAATAAACACTCATCATGAGAATAACCCACCTAGAATGAAAATATTGGCCACTGTCGGTGTCAAAACTGGCGGATCTCGGGTAGGGGGTCCCAAACTGTGCGTCTAAGGCTAATGGTAACATGAGGCGGGGGACACGATGTTTACCCAGGTTCGGGCCCTCTCTATGGAGGTAATACCCTACTTCCTGCTTGATTGATCTTGATGATATGAGTATTACAAGAGTTGATCTACCACGAGATCGTAGAGGCTAAACCCTAGAAGCTAGCCTATGATTCTGATTGTTCTTGTCCTACGGACTAAACCCTTCGGTTTATATAGACACCGGAGGGGTCTAGGGTTACACAGAGTCGGTTACAAAGAAGGGAATCTACATATCCGAATTGCCAAGCTTGCCTTCCACGCAAAGGAGAGTCCCACCCGGACACGGGACGAAGTCTTCAATCTTGTATCTTCATAGTCCATTAGTCTGGCATAAGCATATAGTCCGGCTGTCTGAGGACCCCCTAATCCAGGACTCCCTCAGTAGCCCCTGAACCAGGCTTCAATGATTATGAGTCCGGCGCGCAGATTGTCTTCGGCATTGCAAGGTGGGTTCCTTCTCCGAATACTCCAAAGTAGATCTTGAACACAAGAATCGTGTCCGGCTCTGCAAAACAAATTCCACATACCACCATAGAGAGTACAATATTCCATGAGTCTAATCTGCTGACAACTTGTCCATAGCGTGACATCACGCTGCGGCCCGGTTATTATTAAAATCGTTTTTCCAACCTGCACTACGCATTTCGCGAGGCGGTTTCATTGGCACGTCTTGTCGAAGCAGAGATCGTGTCCCCTTATCATGGGATTCTCATCAATACGGGCGTGGATAACCCAACCGCTCCATCAGTATGACTCCTTGGATTAGGCAAGTTCCAAACGGCTGTGTGGAGGACGCTTGACATTCATCCCCTTTATAAAGAGGTCAAGACATGTTCTTTTATTTCCACGCTCGATCCTTCTCTTCCCCCACCTTGAGTTCCAATACCCAAGGCTCAGCCCAAGCGCTTCGTACCTCCAACCATGTCCGGATCCAGCCTTCAAGGCCGGTGGATGGCCTCTTCTGTCACATAGGAGGACATCACGAAGCTTAGGAAGGCTAGGTACTTGACCGCCGAAATCCTTTACAGGCTCCCTGCTCAAGGGCAGGTTATCCCTACTCCCAAACCCAACGAGAGTGTCGTATTCACCTCTCACTTCCTCCGAGGGCTAGGCTTCGGCCTTCATCCCTTTATTAGAGGGCTCATGTTCTATTACGGGCTAGATTTTCATGATCTAGCTCCAAATTCCTTCCTTCACATCTCAACGTTCATCGTTGTGTGTGAGGCCTTCCTTCGCATTACCCCACACTTCGGCTTATGGCTCAAGACCTTCAGTGTGAAGCAGAAGATAATTGATGGGCGACACGCGGAGTGCGGAGGTGCTATAATAAGCAAAGGTGCCGATGTTTTATGGCCAAAGGGTTCCTTCCTGGAAGCTTCTGACCTATGGCAACAGGAGTGGTTTTATATTACAGCACCCCGAGGTAGAAAGTGGGCGGCCTCCCCTGCCTTCCGCTCTGCTCCTCCGCCACAGCTTGCATCATGGGTCAACAAGGGGCTGGTCTGGGGATCGGTTGATGACGTGCAGACATTGCAAAGCCGCATTCAGTATCTCATCAAGGACATCAGTCTTGTCAAAGTAATCCAAGTAATGCTAGTTCGTCGGGTCCTTCCATGCCAACATCGACCTCTCCATATGTGGGAGTTCAACCCAGAAGGACCGCGAACTGTTCAGCACTTCTTCGGCATGACGCTCAAAGGGATGTATCAATTATTCTTTGGATCATGAATAGAGTGTCCGGACACAACAGAGGATGCAGGCCTCGATTGCAACCATCCAGATACCCAGGTAAGTAATTCCACAACCGAACATGCTGTCGTTATATTTGTCACAACATTATTCTGAAAAACCATCCCCGACCAGGGCTGGATACAAAAGGCAGAGAGGATCAGGTGTTCGACCCCTCTTCCCGAAGATTCGGCGGATCCTGTATTAACCAGGATGCTGGCTCATGCACCTTATCAAGTGCCATCAGGGAAGGACAAGGAGAGGAAAGGGGAAGCCGAAAGCAGAGTTCACGCTGGAGGTACGTTACGCATCGTAACTGGGGAAATTGGTACTCCAGTGTTGAAGGATGAACGGGGAGGAGAATGTAGCATTCCCTCTCTCCACGGGAAGAAAAGGGTCGCCCCCGAAGACTTGGAAGCAGAGGTCTCCAAACGAGGGAAGAAACCTTTATCAGGGGGGCCTGCCCCGGAGGGCAACATTGCTGCACAGCCCCCACAGGGGGCCAACCGTTAACCAAGCCATAAGTGAACAAAGGTGCTTTGTAAGCATACCCCGTTCTTTTCCTAAGAATAACGACTGAGACGTATGTTTTGCAGTTCATCCTATAGCCTCCCTCAACAATCTTCGTCCTCGGGGGATCTTCTTCCGGAGATGATGGAGAGCGAAACGCCTCCTCCTACTTCTCCGCCTCATAAGGAGGACGACCCTGAGGTGTCGTCCCAGAGGATCTCTCCCGATCCGCAAAGGCCAGAAGGTAACTCTTCGGCTGCCCGAGGTCCGAGGTGTTCGACTCCTAGAGAGACCAACAGAAAAAGCCCCGGACTGTCCGATATACAGCCGGACACATTGACGGGTCTTCTGCGGCAAGCGCCTATCTCAGAGGCACATCATACCTTGATGGGTACGGTGGTTGAGAGGATTTCGTCCGCAAAAGCGGGTTGAATGAAGCTTTTACGAGCCTGCTAAGAGGCTTTGAGGTACGCAATGTGATATTTTTTTGATTGTACCGTAAATGCAAGGTGCACTGTGTATAGATAGTAGCCCCTGATACTCTGGTTGCCATCCGAACGGGGTGATCAGAGGATCAAAAATAGAAATAATCTCAGGTAACGATTTTGCCAATTTTGTACACAGGCGGCTGCAGCCCCGACAGCTGCCCGGGCTGCCGAATTTGCCAAACTGAAGCGGCAATTTGACGTGGCGGATGAAGACATCACACTTGTGAACAAGCGGCTTGATGAGGCACATGGTATGTATATTTGGGTGGTCAGTGAATATTAATAAGAGCATGATCCTGGGATTTATAATATGCATTGACTGCAGATGGTGCTGCCGCCGTGGAGACCCTTCGGGCTGAGCTTGCCCAGGCCAAGGAGCAAGCCAGGAGAAGCAGTGCGACTGCCGAGAAGGCAGCTGGTGAATTAAAAGCCAAACAGGCTACTCATCACCAAAGTGAGGATAGAATGGCCAACATGGCTCTTGAGCTACAGAATGCCACTAGCCGATATGAGCTTCTCGAAAGGGAAACCAAGCGAAAACAACTGACCTAGAAGAGGCCTTACAGGCAGCGAAGGAAACTCGCTCTGAGATCAGAGCGGCTCGGGAGGAGCTCCGGCAAGCCGGTGAGATCGCGGCTGGTAAGCCCTTTTTATTGCGAACTAAATTCGGCAATCCGAAGTATGCCCCTCTTGATCAAATGTGGAGTTCTCCAGACGCATACTTGGATTTGTCAAAGAGTGCTGCCGATGCAACACAGTATTTCCGAGATCAAGAAGATCATGAAGCCGAAAGATTGTTCTTGGTGCAGTTCAGTACTCCAAGGCGTCCGCTCCTGTTGAACGAGCAAATGGCCGAATGGGCCGAGCTCCATAGGTTATCCGGGCTTGCCATGAAGGCTGTCGTGGATCGCCTGTGGCCTGAGGAACCACATCCGGGTAGTTATTTTGGTTTGGTGCAATGATTTATTCGTGATGTGCCGCATATTGACGTTGTCAAGCGGTCGGCATGCATAGAGGGTGCGCGGATGGCCCTTGCCCGTGTTAAGACATACTAGGCGAGGATGGAGGCCACCGATATTGCAACCAGGGCTCCACCCGGGGGCCAGGACTCGCCCGAGCACTATTTTGAAGAAGTCTTAGAAGGTGCCCGTTTAATAGAGGCTTAGTGCTCAAAGAATATCATGTTCGAATGACATGTATCTTGATTGTAAAAACAATGCTTTTGATAATAAAGGCTATATTTATACCTTTGCCCATGAAGTATTGTAGTGCCTTCTGTGTGGCCGTTTATGTATATATGTATATAACCTAAAAGTTTGCAGTCGTCAGCTTCAGCCCCCTCGCGTATAATGCGGGGGTGTTCGGCAAAGCACCTAATCACACTTGATCCAACGTCTTGGTCCGTTAAGGAGGTGGTAGCGCGGCAAACGAGGCAATCGGACTATATAGCTTCAACACTTTCACTTAGCCATAGGAGTTTGATGGTGGGGCTACTATATAGCCCCTGGTATGTCCGTGTTTATCCGAATACGCTATGTTTACATACGTGACAAGGAAACCGGTCCTTCGTTAATGCGGAGGAATCGCGAAGATTCCGCTGAGTCATCGAGTGGTTGACCAGTCTCTCGCTTTATCATGACAGTCAGTTTTCGGCTTTCTCTATGAGGTGCTCATCTGGATGAACCAGGGCACAATCGCAGTAGTTCTCCTTGTGCCACCTTAGCCGATAGAGCGGAACGTAAGGTAGCAAAACACGGGAGCCGGGAAAACCCAACTATTGACCAAAGACATGATTCGGAGCTGATGCATATAAGGCCAAACTCGCGACGCCGAACACTCCCGAAGGTATTCGGACTTTACAACGTATACTAGGCTGAATACAGCCCTCGATAATGAGCCCTGAATTTCAAGGTACGTGCGTCAATTCGGCGTGACGAAAGAGCGCCTGTGGTGAGAGCATAGATCTCAAAAACACACTGGTTGCTGCCTCTGTAACGTCTATTTTAGTATGACAAATCATAAGCTCGCCAATAACGCTGGTATCCCCCCGTGTCATTTTATGTGCCAGGAGGGTGTGAGACAACAAGAGACAATAAAAAGGTTTACACAGGGTCTTAATCTAAAAAGAAACCTTTTGAACGGGGTCCTACTGCATGTCTGCGCCTTTGTCTCCGTTGTGCCGTATCCTTGAAGGGTATAGCACGATGGTCATCTGTAAAAAAGAAAAATCCCAGGTGAAAGAATATGGTGTGACCGTGCGTAAAGTTGGTTTATTTTAATGAACCGTGAAAATGCAATCTCTTGAGTGCAAATAGGGTCAAGCCGAACTATGGACCTGTTACGTGCGGGAAGCCCCCCGCGCCACACAGGGGATTTTGATTGATTATTTATACATATACAGGGAGACCCGTATAGTCTTCTTATTGGTTGTTGTTATGGGGGCATAGCCGCTAGTCAAGCTCAGGTTTATCTGAGCTGCTACACCTAGGTGTGCGCCGAACACGCCTAGCTGTGTCCGTGGTCTTGGAGACCGATGAGTTGCTCGGGTTGGGAAGCCATTCTGTGATTTGGCTGCTAGAGCCGCCACGTATTCTTCCGTACGAAGAGAACACTTCGTGTTTCCGCTGATTGTGATGACGCCCCGTGGACCGGGCATCTTGAGTTTGAGATAAGTGTAATGCGGGACTGCATTGAAACGAGCGAAGGCCGTTCTTCGGAGTAGTGCATGATAGCCGCTTCGGAACGGAGCAATGTCGAAGATTAGTTCTTCGCTTCGAAAGTTGTCGGGAGAACCGAATACAACCTCCAACGTTAAAGAGCCCGTGCAGCGGGCCTCTACGCCTGGTATTACTCCTTTAAAGGTAGTACTGCTTTGGTTGATTCTCGATGGGTCTATCCCCATCTTGCGGACAGTGTCCTGATATATCATATTAAGACTACTGCCGCCATCCATGAGGACTCGGGTGAGATGGTATCCGTCGATTATTGGGTCGAGCACCAAGGCAGCCAAACCCCCATGACGGATACTAGTCAGATGATCCCTGCGATTGAAAGTGATCGGGCCGGCCGACCATGGGTTGAATTTGGGGTGACGGGCTCTACAGCATATATGTCTCGGAGTGCGCATTTGCGCTTACTCTTCGGGATGTGGGTGACATAAATCATGCTCACTGTTTTGACCTCCGATGGAAAAAATTTTTGTCCCCCAATGTTCGGCTGGCGAGATTCGTCCTCATCTTCACTTAGCGGCTCCTTCCCTTTGTGTTCGGCGTTTAGCTTGCCGACCTGCTTGAAGACCCAGCATTCTCTGTTGGTGTGATTCGCAGGTTTCTCGGGGCTGCCATGAATCTGATAGGACCTGTCTAGAATTTTATTTAGGCTGGACGGACCATCTCTGCTGCCTTTAAATGGCTTTTTCCGTTGACCGGGTCTCGAGCCCCTAAATCCAGCGTTTACCGCTATATTGTCTAGGCTATCTTCACTATTTCGACGTTTGTTTTTATCCATTGCCATCCCTAATTTCGGATGGTCCTGGATTGCTGGTGCTGCTGTGGGCCAACCAACTGTCCTCGCCCGTGTAAAAGTGGGTCATAAGAGTTGTTAGGACTGCCATTGTCCTTAGCTTTTCCTGTCCGAGGTGTCTGGCAAGCCATTCATTCCGGACACTATGTTTGAAAGCTGCTAGGGCTTTGGCATCCGGACACTCGATGATTTGGTTCTTCTTGGGGAGAAATCTGTTCCAAAGCTTACGGGCTGACTCTCCGGGTTGTTGGGTTATGTGACTTAAACCGTCTGCATCCGGAGGTCAGACATAGGTCCCTTGAAAATTAGCCCTGAAAGCGTCCTCGAGTTCCTCCCAGCTTCCAATGGAATTTTCGGGGTGGCTTTTCAACCGGTGCCGAGCTGGCCCTTTCAACTTGAGGGGCAGGTATTTGATGGCGTGGAGATCGTCTCCGCGAGCCATATGGATGTGAAGAATAAAGTCCTCGATCCAGACTGCAGGGTCTGTCATTCCATCGTATGCCTCGATGTTCATGGGTTTAAACGCCTCTAGAAATTCAAGATCCAGCACCTCATCAGTGAAGCACAGGGGGTGTGCGGCACCCCTGTACTTGGCTATGTCGTGGCATGGGTTCGACGGCTGTAGTGTTCGGTGTTGATTCCGAGATGGTAATCGATCAGTATAGTCGGTTTGGTGGTCGTGATCCTGCATAGGCACACGTTTCCTAGGTCCATAGATGGACCTGGTTATACCAGCTCTTTTGTCCAGGTGCTCACGTAGATCGTGTTTCTGGTACTTGGCTGCGACCTCCCTTCCTTTATGGAGTGCTGATTTGTGTGCAGCGTCATTAGCCGCTTTGTCTCGGCCACGAGGTGGCCGGTCTGGCAGATCGGCCGTATTGTTTTTCGGCGGAATGGGCGCAATAGCCTCGTCGTCGAATTTGGGCGGTAGCTTACGTTTTGGGTAGCTCTTTGTCTGGCAATCACTGCCATATCTTTCCTCAGTGTCGAGCACTTTGTTCCATCTGTGGTTGAGCGTATCCTGCGCGGCTTTAAGCCGTTGCTTCTGCTTCTTCAAGCTCCTCGTGGTGGCAATAAGTCTCTTGTGGAGGTGCTCTTGTTCCAAGTGTTTTTCTGGAATGATGTGTGCATCGTCGTCCGGACTGTTCTCCTCTCCGGAGACAGGTTTATAAGTTTTATCTTCGGCATCACTGTGATTGGACAGCGGCCCCGGACTGTGTTAGCCGTCTCCTTGCTTGTCCTGCCCCATCGCTGGGTCTGCGAGGTCCTTGTTGTCTTCGGCATCGTCCGGGGTGTTATTCTTTCTTGTGCCGGTACCGCTGTTTTTGCTATGGCGGGGTTTAGAGCGGCGCCGCTGACGTCAGTGCTTTGGCTGCTTCTCAGGAGGATTATCCTCCATTCACTACAAGAAATCTGTTAATCCATGACAGTATCAGTCCGTCACAAAATAGTGAAAAACTATCATGGATGGACGTCCATGACGGATTTGTAATCCGTCATGTATATCGCGTCATAATTTGATAATGTGCCCTCCATGACGGATTTTCGGCCGTCATCGATTTGCCTTAGGCCCGTCCGGCCCTGAACAAGCCCAAACCTTTATGACAAACCTATCCGTCATGGATGTACATGACGTGGCAGCTGATGTGGCATCATGGTGGATCTGACTTGGCAGCCCAACAATAGAGCCCATCTATCTTTCTACAAATATTTAGGCCCATATAGCCCATGGTTTATTGGGCCTTCATCCATTTATTTAATATTTTATATTCTTTCTAGTTTGCGTTTTGTACACATTAATTATACTAGCACGTTCCAGATTATTATTGGCCTTGGCCTGTCCAACCCATCTTCGGCCCAGGATGCCAAATATTTGATCCACATGAAAGAAGTAAATAATCTCTATTTAGCAAAAAAAATACTGGAGTGCACAACTACAAAATTCTGATCAAAATAACATATTAAAATTACAAATCATCACACTGGACATTAAGATACACATAATATGTGTATCGTGTTGACAGTAGTATCACTGTCCTATCCAAGTGGAGTAACCCTTCTAAACCAAACTCAAGTGTCTTCTATTCTATCTCAATTACTTGCAAAAGAATAGCAGAAAAAAATGTGAGAACTATCGACATGAGAAATCTATTATGGGAAACATTCAGACAAACCTCTATTTAAAATGACACTAATTAGCTCACCCGCAAAAAAATGACAAGTGCAAGGAACAATATACAGCAACATCAGATATTTCAATTAACATGCACATTTTAGCAGCAGGCAGAAAAGGATTTGGCATGCAGAAAGAACACAAAAATAAATCAAATATAAATATTAAGAGTGAGATGGTTGGTGGAATATCTATCCTGGAAAATTAGAGCATCAATGAGTTACTATATATGAATAGAACAAATCTTTACTAAGATCGTTGAAATAAATGTCCTACTGAAACAACGAACATGAAATGTTATTAAATACGTATATTTCAGTCAACATGTCTGACGTGAAGCATATTTTCAGTCTTCCACTAATATCAAAACGACACATGCATACCTAGAAATCACTATAAGCATTTTATAAAAAAATCAAGTAACATGACTACCATTAAAATATGCGCTGCTAGCTGATTTTAATCTCCAACAATACACCACCAATGCTTTCAGGAAGCTATTCAGACCCAAGTAATTCCTGCTAAAAACTGGCATAAAATCCAAAACACATACAAAACTATATAAGTAATACAGCGAGCTCTGAAATAAATCCAGAGTAACTAGTCATCTATCTACCTGTGCACAACAAGAAAAATGGGTGCACCACAAAATAAATGTTATCTTCTTCATTAGATTTTTCAAGATTGTTGCCTTTTCAAGTCGCTAAGTAGCAGTTAAGTACATTGCAATTATATGATTTTGGCACAAAGCATTGCACAGGAATTAGAGCACTATGAGTTTTGATCCATTGTACAAAAAAATAAGATTTGACACAGCACATGGAACTTCAAGTGGCTTGTTTGTCATTTCGCTTCTTTGTCAAGTATTTTAGGTACCTATAGAAGGAGATAGGGAGATAAAGAATTTGCATGTATGATGTATCTAGAGATTAAATTGTACAGCTACATGTGTGGGCAGTCGAGAGCTACATGAAAGTTTATTATCCAATAACCAGAAATCATATAGGTTGAAAACTGCATAGCTAAAACAAGCCCATTAACTATAAACAATAAATGTCATATTTATATGAAAAGAAATTGGCGGAAAGAAAACAGAAAATACTCTCCTTATTCTTGAATTTGAAAGCTTTGTGACCTCTATAGTAATCATTTCAGTAAGTATAGGACCAGAATCATGAACTGAATTTTTAGTTAGAAGAACAAGCATTGAATTACGTGTATTGTCAGTCAAGCTTACTTCCAGAAAACATTGAGCCCTAGCAGAACATAAGGGCAAATAGATGCTTGAGTAAAGTGTATGAATAACATAAAGGGCATGTTCAGGAAAGGGTTGTGCAGATATCATCACCAAGTAAAAAAATGTTTCTAGTCCATGTGAAATATTCAAATTATGCAGGCAAGGGCAGTGTAGATATCATCACCAAGTGAAAAATGTTTTTAGCTGTACAAAGACCATTAGATGCACTGACCGATGTGGGATCCATCACCATTATGTGCATGCAGAAACATTGAACACTGCAGTAAAATGTACCTACAGAATTTGCAGATATGAGTTTTTCTTCAGTTAGATATAAAATGGTATGAGTTTCTTAATACTAAAAGCTGACAGGATAAATCTTGCAGGCCATTACTCTGAATTATAAGTGTACAATGCTTGAGCTGCAACAAGAACGGAGATTTGCCTAATACTTTTTGTTTGTAGTACAAAAAATGAATGTGCTTCACAATGTGACTAGGAAGGAACAAAGCACAAACAATCAGTAACGAACGAGTAACCCTCAGTGGTGCTCCTGCCCTTGCTGTTCGTTTTAATGTCGAACAAGGCAGACGCCCAGATGTTTTCTCTGTACTGGTTCAACATGGCCAAAGAGGCCTCCAGCCATCCTTTAACAGGTACGGCTAGATCAATCCATGGTCGGTGTTTTGCCCAAGTGTTTTGCTCGTCCAGGTGGTACTCTGTACTCCTCTGCAGAGCTCCAATAAACCTTGTATTAGCGGAGACGAGCAGAGGGGAACGGTAGGGTACGGGACCGGTGCAGAGGTACGTACTGGGTCTTTCCGGCTGGAGAAGGTGAACGGCGACGCATAGAGGAGGCTGCGCACCACCGATGGAGAAGACGACCGCGACGATGAGGGGAGCGACGGTGGGGCGGCTGACGGACAATTGGACCGAGCCACAGGTCGCCGATGTACTCTGCATCCGTGGCTGTGTTGCCACATCCTGTACGGCAGTACCTCACCTCAGCTCGCCGCCAGATGGAGCTGGATCAATGCACGCCGCCAGCGACCTCAGGGCCGTCCAAATCCGGCAGTTGGTCCCCCCGCCACCGCTGCCGCTTCAGATCGAGGGGTATGACTGGGATGCAATAACTCGAGGGGCCGATCTGAATGGGGAGAGGCGTGGAATGGGGAGGGGTCCCGGGCGGGATAGATGTGGAGGGGCTCGACGCGGTGTGGTTCAGGGCCGGCGCCGTCGGCGCCGGCGCCGACATGGAGCGGCGAGAGGAGGAAGGTGAAGTGGCGGCGGCTATGGTTGGTACGGGAGATGGGAGAAAGGTAACTAGGGTTAGGTTCGTGTGGACTCTGTAGTTAAATGGGCTGGCTTACAATTTCACTCCCCTTGCTCGTGACTTAAAATTTTCCTTCGCGCGCGCTCCTTCACAGTTTTGCTCTTTTTTTTCTACACATTGATTGCTTTCAACTGACATGTGGGTCAGACAAAGGGCCACATCACCAGGAGCCATCCATGACGGTCCAATCATGGATCAAGAAGTAAAAGGCTA
Source organism: Triticum timopheevii (assembly GCA_963921465.1). NCBI lineage: Eukaryota > Viridiplantae > Streptophyta > Magnoliopsida > Poales > Poaceae > Triticum > Triticum timopheevii. The sequence goes on from OY997272.1 coordinate 504,227,301, forward strand.
GGCCTAGCTAGTCGATCCATGACAATTTCCATGACGGTCCCTCGATGTCCGTCATAAAGGCAGTACTGTATTGAGGCTCATGCACCGCTTGCTAATATGTGACGATTTTCATGACAGTTTATAGGAACGTCACCACAAATCCGTCACAGATTAACAGGTTTCTTGTAGTGATTGCATCCTCTTGATCCTCGCCATTTTTTTCTTTGGGTGTGTCCACCATATATATGTCATATGATGAGGTGGTTGTCCAGCGCCCTGTGGGTGATGGTTCCTGTTCTTCTCCGGCATCGTCGTCCATACCGTTGATGTCTTCGGAGTCAAAATCAAGCATGCCGGTTAAGTCGTCGACAGTGGCTATTAAGTGGGTGGTGGGTGGCTAACGAATTCCTTCGTCGTCCGCTTCCCACTCAAACCGGACATAGTTCGGCCACGAGTCTCCTGACAAGGAGAGAGATTTTAATGAGTTTAGCACGTCGCCCAAGGACGAGTGCTGAAAGATGTCCATGGAGCTGAACTCCAAGATCGATGCCCAGTTAGATCCGATGGGAGCGGATACACGTGGTTCGGAGCCTATGGCCGGAAATGAGTCTAAGGGTCCAATGACATAGACCTCATTGGAAGTGAAATCTGTGTTCGGCTCTATCGCTGGTGAGTGTGCGGCTTCTGTGGCGGGGTCCATCCTCTCGTCTTCGGATGGCACGATCTGCACTAGATCTAAAGCCAGGGCAGCTGCAGGTGCAATCTCCTGAACACCGTCCGATGGCAGATCTAGGTCATGCTCATCTTGGTTGTAGGGTGTACCTGTCATGGGCTCGAATCCGTCAAAGATCAAGTCTCCGCAGATGTCGGCAGTGTAGTTTAGGCTTCCAAACCTGACCTGATGGCTAGGGGTGTAGCTATCGATCTGCTCCAAATGGACAAGCGAGTTGGCCCGCAGTGCGAAGCCGCCGAATACGAAGATCTATCCGGTGAGGAAAACCTCACCCTGGACCACGTCGTTGTAGATGATTGAAGGAGCCATCAAGCCTTATGGTGACGACACAGTGGAACTCTCAATGAAAGCACCAATGTCGGTGTCAAAATCGGCGGATCTCGGGTAGGGGGTCCCGAACTATGCGTCTAAGGCTAATGGTAATGGGAGGTGGGGGACACGATGTTTACCCAGGTTCGGGCCCTCTCTATGGAGGTAATACCCTACTTCCTACTTGATTGATCTTGATGATATGAGTATTACAAGAGTTGATCTACCACGAGATCATAGAGGCTAAACCCTAGAAGCTAGCCTATGATTCTAATTGTTCTTGTCCTACGGACTAAACCCTTTGGTTTATATAGACACCGGAGGGGGCTAGGGTTACACAGAGTCGGTTACAGAGAAGGGAATCTACATATCTAAATTGCCAAGCTTGCCTTCCACGCAAAGGAGAGTCCCACCCGGACACGGGACGAAGTCTTCAATCTTGTAACTTTATAGTCTATCAGTCCGGCATAAGCATATAGTCCCGCTGTCCGAGGACCCCCTAATCTAGGACTCCCTCAGCCACCCCCTGCCGCTTCATGAGCGGAACAGGCTGATAAGTCTCTAGCGTATGTATTATTTTTTATTGTTCCATGCTATTATATTATCAATCTTGGATGTTTTATATGCATAATTATAATATATATTTTTCATTTTTTGGGACTAACTTATTAACCTAGTGTCTAGTGCCAATTGTTGTTTTTCCCTTGTTTTTATCTTTACAGAAAATCAATGCCAAACTGTGTCCAAATGGAACGAAAAATTTTGACGATTTTTCTTGGACCGCAAGTCACCCTGGAAGCTTTGGGAGGAGGCTAGAAGGGCCACGAGATGGCCACAAGCTCAGGGGCGCGCCCTAGGGGGGGCGCCCCCTACCTTGTGGGCCCCTCATGGCTCCTCTAACCCTAATCCTTATCCTATAAATACCCAAATATTCCCCGTAGACCAGAGGACACACCAAAAATACTTTTCTGCCGCCGCAAGTTTCTGTCTTCGTGAGATCCCATCTAGGGACCTTTTCTAAAACTCTGCCGGAGGGGGATTCGATCACGGAGGGCTTCTACATCAACCTTGCTGCCCTTCCGATGATGTGTGAGTAGTTTACCTTAGACCTACGGGTCCATAGCTAGTAGCTAGATGGCTTCTTCTCTCTCTTCGATCTTCAATACAATGTTCTTGGAGATCTATTCGATGTAATCTTCTTTTGCGGTGTGCTTGTTGAGATCCGATGAATTGTGGGTTCACGATCAGATTATCTATGAATATTATTTGAGTCTTCTCTGAACTCTTTTATGCATGATTTATATAGCTTTGTATTTCTCTCCGATCTATTGATTTGGTTTGGCCAACTAGATTGATTTTTCTTGCAATGGGAGAGGTGCTTTATAATGGGTTCAATCTTGCGGTGCTCAATCCCAGTGACAGAAGGGGACATGACATGTATTTTTATTGTTGCCGTTAAGGATAAAAAGATGGGGTTTGTTCTTATTGATTGGATTTAGCCCTCTACATCATGTCATCTTGCTTAAGGCGTTACTCTGTTCTTGTTAACTTAATACACTAGATGCATGATGGATAGCGGTCGATGTGTGGAGTAATAGTAGTAGATGCAGGTAGGAGTCGGTCTACTTGTCTCGGACATGATGCCTATATACATGATCATTGCCTTGGATATCGTCATAACTATGCGCTTTTTTATCAATTGATCAACAGTAATTTGTTTACCCACCGTATGCTTTCTTTCAAGAGAGAAGCCTCTAGTGAAAACTATGGCCCCGGATCTATCTTTTATCATATTATTTTCAGATCTACAAAATCAAACACACACAAATACATTTCTGCAATTTATTTACTTTTATTTTATTTCACATTTTTATTTATCTTTTATATCCATTACTATCATATCTCAACTTTGCAAGTAACTGTGAAGGGATTGACAACGCCTTTATTGCGTTGGATGCAAGTATTTGTTTGTTTGTGCAGGTGCAATTATTGGAGACTTGTGTGTTCCTCCTACTGGATTGATACCTTGGTTCTTAACTAGGGGAAATACTTATCTCTACTATGCCGCATCACTCTTCCCTCTTCAAGGGAAAAACCAATGCAAGCTCAAGAAGTAGCATGGGCACACAAAACGGGAAATTATTTTAAAAAATTAGAGTTAGCACTTGCAAAATTACTTAGAACGGCATGTAAATACCGTATATAGGTAGGTATGGTGGACTCATTTGGTACAACTTTGGCTTTAAGGAGTTGGATGCACAAGCAGCAATCCCACTTAGTACAAATGAAGGCTAGCAAATAGATTGAGACGCGACCAAGCAAAAAAATGAAAATGGTCATAAACACGCAGTCAACATAACTAATACTGAATAATGCACCACAAGTAGGATATAACTTCCTTGCATAAATATTGACTTTACGTGCTTGCATAGGGAATCACAAACCTTAACACCAATATTCTTACTAAACCACAATTACTCACCAACATGACTCACCTATTATCATCTCCATATCGCAAAATTGTTGCAAGGAATCATACTTATCATATCCAATGATCTTTTCATGAATGTTTTTATTATATCCCTCTTGGATATTCATCACTTTGGGACCAAAAACATATCTTGCGCAAATTACTATTACTATTATCAACTCTCAAAAAGATATAAGAGAAGCATGAGAGTGTAAATATTTCTCCAAAATTTACCAACTCTCAAAATAATATAAGTGAAGCATGAGAGTACATTTCTTCAAAACTTATCAACTCTCAAAATAATATAAGTGAAGCATGATAGTGCATTTTCTCAAAATTTATCAACTATCAACATAATATAAGTGAAGCATGAGAGTGCATTTCTTTAAAATATAACCACCACCGTGCTCAAAAAGATTTAAGTGAAGTAGTAGAGCAACTGCCTTGCTCAAAAAATTTAAGTGAAGCACTTACAGCATTCTAACAAATCATGATAAACGTGTGGCTCTCTCTAATAGGTGTATCCAGCAAGGATGATTGTGACAAGCTAAAAATAAAACAGAGAAAAGACCCATATAATACACGATGCTCCCAGCAAAACTCATATCATGTGGTGAATAAAAATATAGCTCCAAGTTAAATTACCGATGGTCGTTAGAAGAAAAAAGGGATGCCCCAAGGCATCCCCAAGCATAGTTTCTTGGGAGTCCTTGAATATTACCATGGGGTGCCTCGGGCATCTCCAATCATAGGCTCTTGCCACTCCTTATTCCTTCATCCATCGTGATATCACCCAAAACTTGAAAACTTCAATCACAGAAAACTTAAGGTAACCTTCTTGAGATTCGTTAGTATAATAAAGCAAATCACCACTTTAAGTACTGTTGCAAAGGCATTCATATTTTTTATTTCATTATACCTACTGTATTCTAACTTTAATAACCCCCTAACCCCCCCCCCCCCCCGGCTACAATCCATAGATTCATCAAAATAAGCATGCAATGCAACAAAAATAGAATCTGCCAAAAATAGAACAATCTGTAGTAATCTGAATGTTGACCATACTTCTGTAACTCCAAAAATTCTGAAAATTAGGACAACATGGGAATATCAATGTGTAAAAATTTAGAGCAAAAGCAAGTTTCTGTGAATTTAACAAATTTCAGAACTAGGCACAAAAGTTTATGTTTTATCACAGAATTGCGTCAACTATCATCCAAGCCATCCTAAAGGCTTTACTGGGCACAAACACTAATTTAAAACATAAAAACACAATAATAACGGTAGTGTAATTGTTCACACGCAAGAAAACAAAAAATATTGGGTTGTCTCCCAACAAACTCTTTCTTTATAGCCATTAAGATAGGCTTGGAATTTTTACGATGCTCACGTGAAAGACAAGAATTAAAGCACAAAGAGAGCATCATAAAACCTCTGGCAAACACATTTAAGTCTAACATACTTCCTACGCATAGGCATTTTGTAGGCAAACAATATCTAGCATATGCAAGGAAGAAGAAACAAACAATAGCAATCTCAACATAACAAGAGGTAGTTTAGTAACATGGAAATTTCTACAATCATATTTTCCTATCTCATTATAATTACATGTAAGATCACGATCAAATTCAACAATATAGCTATCATGTAATTTTTTTCTCTTCATGATCCACATTCATAGGAGTTTTATAATCTTCCAAGATAGTGGGATTAACATCAACTAAAGTCATGACCTCTCCAAACTCACTTCCATAAAAAAAATCATAAGATTGAACACTCTCCAAATATGTGGGATTATTTTTAGCTAAAGTTGACACTCTTCCAAACCTACTTTCATTATCATTGCAAACATATTCATTGTGAGGCTTAAATAAATTTTCAAGATCATAAGAAGCACTATCACCCCAATCATGATCATTGCAATAAGCAGTAGACATAGCAACATAATCATCCCCAAGCTTGGGGTTTTGCATATCATTAACACAACTGACATTAATAGAATTGATAATAATATCATTGTAACCATGCTTTTCATTCAAGGAGCTATCTTGAATCACCTTATAAATTTCTTCTTTTAACACTTCATCACAATTTTCAGATTCACGAATTTCAAGCAAAACTTCATAAAACATAATCTAGTGCACTCAACTCACTAGCAATTGGTTTATCATAATTGGATCTTTTAAAAAGATTAGCAAGAGTATGAGGATACATCTTAATATTCTTATTTATTTTTCTATTTTTGAGTGTTGACATGAAGGCAAAAAGCAAGCAAACAAGCAGACAAGCAAAAAGGCAAACGGAAAATGTTTTTGTGTTTTTGTCAAAATGTTTTAGAAGTGGGGGAGATGAAAATGAGAGGCAAATGGCAAATAATGTATATCCAAGGAGATGAAAGTTTATGTGATGGTACTTGATAGATGTTGATGATGTCTTCCTGACAACGACGCCAGAAATTCTTTCTCGTACTTGTGAACCGTGTTGGGATTTCCCCGAAGAGGAGAGGATGAAGCAGTACAGTAGAGATAAGTATTTCCCTCAGTTAAGAACGAAGGTTATAAATCCAGTAGGAAAACCAAGCAACACCTCGTTAGCAGCACCTGCACACAAACAACAAATCCTTGCAACCCAACGCGCAAAGGGGTTGTCAATCCCACAACAGTTACGAGCAAGATTAAATTATATGGTGATAGATAGATAGATAGATCAAACAAAAATACAAGGGATAATCAGATAAATGCCACTCTAATTATGGTGATTTATAAAAATTCCACTGCAGAAAATGCCACTTCAATTTTTGCAAACTTTGAAAAACGCCACTGCGGACTTCGAAAATGCCACTGAAAATGGCATGAAATGGCATTTTTCAAAATTTGAAAATTGCAGTGGCATTTCTTGGAATCGCTGGATTTGGAGTGGCATTTATCAAATTAACCCAAAATACAAAATAAAATAAATAAATAAACACAGCAAGGTGTTTTTGGTTTTAATATATGATAAAAGATAGACTCGGGGGGGGGGGGGGCATAGTTTTCACTAGAGGCTTCTCATAAGAAAATAGTATACGCTAGTTAAACAAATTACTGTTGGGCAACTAATAGAAAAAGCAAATAATCATGACAATATCCAAAGCAATGATCATATATAGGCATCACGCCCGAGACAAGTAGACCAAAACGATTCTGCATCTACTACTATTACTCCACACATCGACCACTATCCAGCATGCATCTAGTGTATTAAGTTCATGGAAAATGGTGTAATGCCTTAAGCAAGATGACATGATGTAGACAAGATAAACTCACGTATGAATAAAGCCCATCTTTTTCCCTTAATAGCAACGATACATACGTGTCATGTCCCCTTCTGTCACTGGGATTGAGCACCGTAAGGTCAAACCCATTACATAGCACCTCTCCCATTGCAAGATAAATCAATCTAGTTGGCCAAACCAAATCAATAGATCGAAGAGAAATATGAAGCTATAGGAATCATGTATAAAAGACTTCGGAGAAAACTCAAATAATATTCATGGATGGATATGATCATAAACTCACAATTCATCAGATCCCAACAAACACACCGCAAAACACATCCCAATAAACACTCCAAGAACATCAAGGAGAACATTGTATTCAAGATCAAAAAGAGAGAAGACATCTAGATACTAACTATGGATCCGTAGGTCTGTGGTAAACTACTCACGCATCATCGGAAGGGCGGCAAGGATCATGTAGAGCCCCTCCGTGATCGAACCCCCCTCTTGTAGAGTGCCGAAAATGGCCTCCAGATAGGATCTCGTGGTTCTGGAACTTGCGGCAGCGGAAAAAGTATTTCGTGGACTCCTTTGTTGGTTTCATGATTTTTGAGAATTTATAGAGGCGGAGTTAGGTCAAACGAAGCTAGGTGGGCCCCGCAAGCGACCAGGGCGTGCCCTGAAGGAAATATGACCTAGAGGCGATAATAAAGTTGTTATTTTATATCTCCTTATTCATGATAAAGCTTTATTATTCATGCTAAAAGTGTATTGATCGTAAACTTAAATACATGTGTGAGTACATAAACAAATATCGTGTCCCTAGTAAGCCTCTACTAGACTAGCTCGTTGATCAAAGATGGTTAAGATTTCCTAACCATAGACATGTGTTGTCATTTGATAACGGGATCACATCATTAGGAGAATGATGTGATGGACAAGACCCATCCATTAGCTTAGCATATTGACCATCCAGTTTATTGCTATTGCTTTCTTAATGTCATATACATATTCCTTCGACTAGATTATGCAACTCCCGGATACCGGAGGAATACCTTGTGTGTTATCAAACGTCACAACGTAATTGGTTGATCGTAAATATGCTCTACAGGTATCTCCGAAGGTGTTTGTTGAGTTGGCATAGATTGAGATTAGGATTTGTCACTCCGAGTATCGAAGAGGTATCTCTGGGCCCTCTCGGTAATACACATCATAAGAAGCCTTGAAAGCAAAGTGACTAATGATTTAGTTGCAATATGATGTATTACAGAACAAGTAAAGAGACTTGTTGGTAATGAGATTGAACTAGGTATGAAGATACTAACGATCGAATCACAGGCAAGTAACATACCGATGGACAAGGGTAATTATGTATGTTGTCATAAGGTTCGACCGATAAATATCTTCGTAGAATATGTAGGAGCCAATATGGGCATCCAGGTTCCGCTATTTGTTATTGACCGGAGAGGTGTCTCGGTCATGTCTACATAGTTCTCGAACCCGTAGGGTCTGCACGCTTAACATTCGTTGACGATGTAGTATTATATGAGTTATAAGATTTGGTGACCGAATGTTGTTCGGAGTCCCGGATGAGATCACTGAGATGACCAGGAGCTCCAGAATGGTCCGGAGGTAAATATTGATATATAGGACGATGGTATTCGGACACCGGAAGTGTTTCGGAGTGTACCGGGTAGTCATCGGAATACCGGAGGGGATTCCGGACACCCCGGAAGGGTGATGGGCCTATTGGGCCATTATAAGGGAGCACACCAGCCCTCAGGGAGCTGCCCCCCCCCCCCCCAAGGCATCTGACCCATGGGGGGAAGGAAGGAGGGGGATTCGGCCTCCCCCTTCCTTCCCTATCCCCCATTTCCTTTCCCCCTCCGGCAAATATGGAAAGGGGGCGCGGCTATGGGAGGACCCCAAGTAGGATCCGGCCCTACTTGGGGCGCCTCTTGGCCTCTCCCCTCTCCTCCCACCTATATATATGTGGGAGGGGGGTCCACACATAACCACGACAATTGTTTAGCCGTGTGCGGCGCTCCCCTCCACCATTTACACCCTCGGTCATATTTTCGTAGTGCTTAGGCAAAGCCCTGCGGAGATAGCATCACCGTCACCACTCCGTCGTGCTACCGGAACTCATCTACTACCTCGCCATCTTGCTGGATCAAGAAGCCGTGGATGTCACCGAGTTGAACGTGTGTTGAACGCGGAGGTGTCGTACATTCGGTACTCGATCGGTTGGATCGCGAAGAAGTTCAACTACATCAACTGCGTTACTAAACGCTTCCGCTTACGGTCTATGAGGGTACGTAGACACAATCTTCCCCTCGTTGCTATGCATATCCATGGATAGATCTTGCGTGTGCATAGAATTTTTTTTTGCTTTCCATGAAACATTTCCCAACACGCCCCATCCCCCAGGGCACGCCCTGGTGCCTCGTGGTCTACTGCTCCATCTTCTAGTCCCCTCCCGAGGCTTCCAGGGTCTCTTATTGCTGGAAAAAAATCTCTGAAAACTTTCGTGGCATTTTGACTTCGTTTGGTACTGATATTCTGCAAAAACTAAAAACAAGCAAAAAATAGCAACTGGCACTGGGGACTAAGTTAATAGGTTAGTCCCATAAAATGATATATTTTTGCTTGAAAATGTATATAAAACATCCAAGATTGATACTATAATAGCATGGGACAATCAAAAATTATAGATACGTTGGAGACGTATCAGTGGTGGTTCGATTGTAGGAACCGTGTTGTTAGTTGGCCAAGTAAACATGAAGGTCGGAAGAAATGAAAGTGCAATATTTACGTTAGTTCTCAGTGGGCAAAACTAACCGTCATCATGCGACGGTTGTAGTCATTGTTTGCTTGAACTCTTTGCACATACTAGCGGACCTCCTCATGATGAGCCTCGACAAAGTCAACATAGGCCTACAATATGACATGATGGAACTCATAAAACATAGCATGCTGGATGGCCCGGATGAGCTGTGCACATGCCGTGCTCGACCTCAGGTTGGTAGCTCAAATACGTGTGTAGGAGACAGAAGGAGTGATCACGCCATCCAAAACCGGATAGCGGATGTGCAACTTTGATTGTCTGGCGACCAATGTCGTCTCACTGGTCTCCAACGGTATGGGCTCATCAACGACCGACCCGGGATGGGTCCTCTGATACGACTCCATGTAGGATGTTGGGTGCTCCTCGGTCTTGCCATAGTACTCGCCCTCGCCGTCCTTGCGCTTACTCCGCACGTGGAAAAGCTTCCACGCCTCAATGTCTGAGACCGGTCGCTTCAACTTCTGCTCCCATAATGCCAAACAGATGTTAGTCATACATAAGAACAAGAAGAAGAATGTTTCATGTATATAGATATACCTGGACTTTCTTTTGGCGCCAGTGGCTCCGGTTTCCTTGACCGTGTGTTCTGTTAGTTCCAAGATTTGCCCGGTTTTTTCTACTCTTGGCAGCAACTCTGCTTCCTTCCCGAGCCACATATCCACCAACCTCTCCCATCCATCACTCTTTCCATAGCACCAAGAAGGAATAATATACATAATGGAAGCATGGCATGTCAACACGAAACAATGAATTTACCACAAACATCGAAATGATAAGTCCGTAATACTTACGTCCAAGTACTGCTCCCTGGTCAAGGTAAGATTCTCCCTCTGCGCCTCTTTCTTGGGCATCTTCTGGCCCAGAGCGTTGTGATAGTAGGGATAGATGGCCACCTAGTGCACCTCATACTGCATCTGATGGGCCCCTTCCTCGAAGTCTGCACCAAGACCTCGTCGACAGTATGTTGCCTTGTTGTCCTCAAGAACTCTATAGAATTCCTATAGTCATGCATAAAACCAAACTGGAACAAGCCATGAGTTAAGTGATTTTGATGATAAACTATGAACGAAACTCAAGACTCGCGCTTCTGAAGAGAACTTGCCCAAAAAAGTTTGATCACAGCCTTAGCGGTCGTCCCGTACCCTGAAAGACTGGCAGCTTGGTAGTGCTCCCAGGTCGTGGCCAAAACACGCAGCTCTGGGTTCTCCTGTGGCTGCGGGTTGTACAACCCCGACCAAAACTACTTCAACAAGATAGTGATGATGTTGTTTGGAAGATGGCCCTATCCAACAACTTTCTAGTTGTTGCAAAAGAATCAAAATATTAGCATGTGTACAATCAAAATATTAGTATGTGTTAAAAATATGATTAAGAGGCACTTACTCTATCCCCGTGGGAACAAGGAGCCACTTCTGCTCCTCGGTAGCAGGAAGGCAAGCTAGTCACGCAATACCATGCAGCCACCCCTCCCCACCACAACCCTCCTTGCAACCATCCTCGTCGCTTGCCATTCGTAGGGCCATGTATAGTAAGTGCCTCCTCCTCAACCTCCTCCCCCTGAACTTCCTCCTCTTCGCCCGCCTCCTCCTCGTACTCCATCCCCTCGCCAACCTCCTCCTCCTCCTCGGACTCAGACGATACCTCACTATAGGAGGGCCTTGAAGACGGGCCCCTATGTCAGACATGGGCACAGTTTCTTGCTCCGACCCCATCCTCCACTAGGGGTTCTTCCCCCACCCCCCTCCTCCTCTAGGGGAACTTCCCCCAACCCCTCGACCTCCCTATGAGGTGTCATCCTCAAGTAGTCGGGGAGGACAATACGGGGTCGTCCACTCCGAGTAACTTTTCCGGCGAGTTTGCTTAGGAGACCCATGCCATCAGCCTTGTGCTTGCCCATGCTTAAAAACCTGCATTGAGAAGAGATAAACAATTAGTATATTAATAAGGAAGAAACAACATGTAAGAGGACCGAGTGCAAGATTTGATGGCATTGCTAGCCCCCAAAGGAGGTCACACTCCGGAGCCGTGTGCTGGGTGTTCACACCTGCCACCACACTTCCAGACATGTAAGAGGACCCCAACACAAGATTTAGTGGCATTGCTAGCCCCCAAAGGCCCCCGATCACAATTTTAGACATGCGAAGAACAATCCGCATAGAGAGAAATGGTCAGATATTTCTACATCACAAAAAATATGAAAATCACCTCGCATCCTATATCACATGTGTCTACGTTGTGTAAAAAATTCATGATTTTATCACGCCCCGAGTGTTCAGGAATATTCATGCAGCACCAAAACTACAGAACGTTACTTCGGTGTCATCGTCGTTCGTGAAGGGGGGCCACACCCCAGAGCCGTGTGTTGCCTCTTTAAACATCCCACCAAACCTTATGACATGTGTGATAGTGTGAGGACCTGGTGCGATGCTTTGGTGGCATTGCTACCCCCCCCCCCCCAAGGCCCCCTACCGGCCTAACCCTGGCCCCATTAACCCGGAGGTCTACGCCTTTGACTTTCGGTGGACGGGCTTTGACCAATGGACATTTTCACCTGGTTGTGACAGGTCAGCCCATAGGAACACTTAGAACAAGGTCTAGGCCCAACCCACCATAAGATTCCCTCTGTGTCGACCCGACAGCTACCTCTTGAGCTTGCGTTGGGTTTTCCCTTGAAGAGGAAAGGGTGATGCGGCAAAGTAGAGTTAGTATTTCCCTTAGTTTGAGAACCAATGTATCAATACAGTAGGAGACAACACACAAGTCACTGAGTGCCTGCACAAACAATCAACAACTTTCACCCAACGCGATAAAGGGGTTGTCAATCCCTTCACAGTTACTTGCAAAAGTGAGATCTGGTAGAGATAGATAAACGGTAAAGTAAATATTTTTAGAATTTTTGGTTTATAGATTGGAAAGTAAAAGATTGCAAACTAATAGATCGGAAACTAGTATGATGTAAAATAGAACATATATGATGGAAAAGAGACCCGGGGGCCATAGGTTTCACTGGTGGCTTCTCTCAAGATAGCAAATATTATGGTGGGTGAACAAATTACTGCCGAGCAATTAATAGAAAAGCGCAAAGTTATGACGATATCTAAGGCAATGATCATGAACATAGGCATCACACCAGTGTCAAGTAGACCGAAACGATTCTACATCTACTACTATTACTCCACACATCGACCGACTCCTGCCTGCATCTAGAGTATTAAGTTCATGAAGAATAGAGTAACACATTAAGTAAGATGACATGATGTAGAGGAATTAACTCAAGCAATATGATGAAAACCCTTTATCCTCGATGGAAACAATACAATACGTGCCTTGCTGCTCCTACTGTCGATGGGAAAGGAAACCACAAGACTGAACCCAAAGCTAAGCACTTCTCCCATTGCAAGAAAGATCAATCTAGTAGGCCAAACTAAACCGATAATTCGAAGAGACTTGCAAAGATATCAAATCATGCACATAAGAATTCAGAGAAGAACCAAATAATATTCATAGATAATCTGATCATAAATCCAAAATTCATCGGAACTCAGAAAACACACCGCAAACGAATATTACATCAAATAGATCTCCAAGAACATCGAGGAGAACATGGTATTGAGAATCAAAGAGAGAGAAGAAGCCATATAGCTACTAGCTATGGACCCGTAGATCTATGGTAAACTACTCACGCTTCATCGGAGAGGTAATGGTGTTGATGTAGAAGCCCTCCGTGATTGAATCCCCCTTCGGCAGGACGCCTGAAAAGGCTCCTAGTTGGGATCTCACGGGTACAGAAGGTTGCAGCGGTGGAAAAGTGGTTTCGTGGCTCCCTTCGATGTTTTCAGGGTATAAGAGTATATATATAGGCGAAGAAACTAGGTCAGGAGACCCACGAGGGGACCACGAGGTAGGGGGCGCGCCCTACCCCCTGGGCGCGCCCTCCTGCCTCATGGCCGCCTTGTTGCGTCTTCGACTTCATCTCCAAGTCTTCTGGTTTGCTTCTGGTCCAAGAAAGATCATCGCGAAAGTTTCATTCTGTTTGGACTCCGTTTGGTATTCCTTTTCTGCGAAACTCTAAAATAGGCAAAAAAAACAGAAACTGACACGGGGCTTTTGGTTAATAGGCTAGTCCCGAAAATAATATAAAATAGCATATAAATGCCTATTAAACATCCAAAAAAGTTAATATAATAGCATGTAACAATCAAAAATTGTAGATACGTTGGAGACATATCAAGCATCCCCAAGCTTAATTCCTGCTCGTCCTTGAGTAGGTAAATGATAAAAACAGAATTTTTGATGTGGAATGCTACCTAACATATTTATCCATGTAATTCTCTTTATTGTGGCATGAATGTTCAGATCCGAAAGATTCAAAACAAAAGTTTAATATTGACATAAAAACAATAATACTTCAAGCATACTAACAAGGCAATTATGTCTTCTCAAAATAGCATGGCCAAAGAAAGCTTATCCCTACAAAATCATATAGTTTGGCTATGCTCAATCTTTGTCACACAAAATACTCAAATCATGCACAACCCCTATGACAAGCCAAGCAATTGTTTCATACTTTGATGTTCTCAAACCTTTTCAACTTTCACGCAATACATGAGCGTGAGCCACGGACATAGCACTATGGGTTGAATAGAATGGTGGTTGTGGAGAAGACAAAAATAGGGAGATAGTCTCACATCAACTAGGCGTATCAACGGGCTATGGATATGCCCATCAATAGATATTAGTGTGAGTGAGTAGGGATTGCCATGCAACGGATGCACTAGAGCTATAAGTGTATGAAGACTCAAAAAAACTAAGTGGGCGTGCATCCAACTTGCTTGCTCATGAAGACCTAGGGCATTTGAGGAAGCCCGTCGTTGGAATATACAAGCCAAGTTCTATAATGAAAAATTCCCACTAGTATATGAAAGTGACAAAATAAGAGACTCTCTATCATGAAAATCATGGTGCTACTTTGAAGCACAAGTGTGGAAAAGGATAGTAACATTGCCCCTTCTCTCTTTTTCTCTCATTTTTTTTGTTTGGGCTTCTTTGGCCTCTTTTTTTATTTGGTCTTCTTTGTCCTCTTTTTTTATTTCCTCACATGGGACTGGGACAATGCTCTAATAATGATGATCATGACACTTCTATTTACTTACAACTCGAAAAATTACAATTCAATGCTTAGAACAAAATATGACTCTATGTGAATGCCTCCGGCGGTGTATCGGGATGTGCAATGAATCAAGAGTGACATGTATGAAAGAATTATGAAAGGTGGCTTTGCCACAAATACGATGTCAACTACATGATCATGCAAAGCAATATGACAATGATGAAGCGTATCATAATAAACGGAACGGTGGAAAGTTGCATGGCAATATATCTCAGAATGGCTATGGAAAGGCCATAATAGGTAGGTATGGTGGCTGTTTTGAGGAAGGTATATGGTGGGTGAACGGTACCGGCGAAAGTTGCGCGGTACAAGAGAGGCTAGCAATGGTGAAAGGGTGAGAGTGCGTATAATCCACGGACGCAACATTAGTCAAAAAGAACTCACATACTTATTGCAAAAATCTATTAGTCATTGAATGAAGTACTACGTGCATGCTCCTAGAGGGGTAGATTGGTAGGAAAATACCATCTCTCATCCCCGACCGCCACTCATAAGGAAGAGAATACCTCATGCTCCAAATTTGTTAAACAACGGTTCACCATACGTGCATGCTATGAGACTCACAAACCTTAACACAAGTATTTTTTTCAAATTCACAATTACTCCACTAGAATGACTCTAATATCACCATCTTCATATCTCAAAACAATCATAAAGAATCAAACTTCTCATAGTATTTAATGCACTTTATATGAAAGTTTTTATTATATCCCTCTTGGATGCCCATCATATTAGGACTAATTTTATAACCAAAGAAAATTACCATGTTGTTCTAAAGGACTCCCAAAATAATATAAGTGAAGCATGAGAGTTCAACAATTTCTATAAAATAAAGCCACCGCCGTGCTCTAAAAAGATATAAGTGAAGCACTAGAGCAATAATGCCTAGCTCAAAAGATATAAGTGAAGCACATAGAGTATTCTAAAAAATCACGATTCATGCGTGTCTCTCCCAAAATGTGTGCATAGCAAGGATGATTGTGGTAAACTAAAAATCAAACACTCAAATCATACAAGATGCTCCAAGCAAAATGCATATCATGTGGTGAATAAAAATATAGCCTCAAGTAAAGTTACCGATAGACGAAGACGAAAGAGGGGATGCCTTCCGGGGCATCCCCAAGCTTAGGCTTTTGGTTGTCCTTGAATATTACCTTGGGGTGCCTTGTGCATCCCCAAGCTTAGGCTCTTGCCACTCCTATTCCATAGTCCATCAAATCCTTACCCAAAACTTGAAAACTTCACAACAGAAAACTCAACAGAAAATCTCAAGAGCTCCGTTAGTATAAGAAAATAAATCACCACTTTAAGGTACTATTGCAAACTCATTCTTTATTTATATTGGTGTAATATCTACTGTATTCCAACTTTTCCATGGTTCATACCCCCCGATACTACCCATAGATTCATCAAAATAAGCAAACAACACGCGAAAAACAGAATCTATCAAAAACAGAACAGTCTGTAGTAATCTGTCACTCTAGAATACTTCTGTAAGTCAAAAAATCCAGACAAATTAGGAAAGTCTGAGCAATTTTTGTACCAATCCAGATAAAAAATAATCAGATCAAAAGCACGTTACTGTGAATTATAAAAACTAATTTACTAGGCGCAAAAGTTTCTGATTTTCAGCAGGATCAACACAACTATCACCGTAAGCTATTCTAAAGGTTTGAACTTGGCACAAACACTAATTAAAACATAAAACCACATCTAACCAGAGGCTATATGAATTATTTATTACTAAACATGAAAAAGAAAGCAAAGACAAAAATAAAATTGGGTTGCCTCCCAACAAGCGCTATTGTTTAATGCCCTTAGCTATGCATAAAAACACGAATGGATCTAGGTGTTGCCGTCTTTGGCGTGCAATCCATAAGTGTATCTCATAATAGATTCATATGGCAATTTAATTTTCTTTCTAGGAAAGTGTTCCGTGCCTTTCCTTAACGGAAATTGGAATCTAATGTTTCCTTCTTTCATATCAATAATTGCACCAATCGTTATAAGGAAAGGTCTACCAAGAATAATAGGACATGTAGGATTGCAATCTATATCAAGAACAATGAAATCTACGGGCACATAATTCCTATTTGCAACAATAAGAACATCATTAATCCTTCACATAGGTTTCTTAATAGTGGAATCCGCAAGATGCAAATTTAAAGAACAATACTCAAATTCACGGAAACCTAACACATCACACAAAGTTTTTGGAATCATGGAGACACTAGCACCCAAATCACACAAAGCATAGCATTCATAATCTTTAATCTTAATCTTAATAGTAGGTTCCCACTCATCATAAAGTTTTCTAGGGATAGAAACTTCTAATTCAAGCTTTTCTTCAAAAGACTGCATCATAGCATCAACGATATGTTTAGTAAAAGCTTTGTTTTGATTATAAGCATGAGGAGAATTTAATACGGATTGCAACAAGGAGGTGCAATTTATTAAAGAACAATTATCATAATTAAATTCCTTGAAATCCAAAAGAGTGGCTTCGTTGCTACTTAAAGTCTTGACCTCTCCAATCCCACTTTTATCATTTTTTGCATCTAGATCTAAAAACTCCGAATCATTGGGACGCCTTTTAACTAAAGTTGAATCATCTCCAGTCCCACATTTATCAAGATTCATATTAGAAAACAAAGATTTAATAGGAGTCACATCAATCACTTTCAGATCTTCATCATTATTATCATGAAAACTAGAAGAACACGCTTTTACAAACCAATCTTTTTTAGCACGCATCTTAGCGGTTCTTTCTTTGCACTCATCAATGGAAATTCTCATGGCTTTGAGAGGCTCAATGATATCATGCTTAGGTGGGATAAATCTAAGTTTCAAAGAATCAACATCAAGAGAAATTCTATCCATGTTCCTAGCCAAATCATCAATCTTGAGAAATTTTTCTTCAATCAAAACATTGAAATTATTTTGCAAACTCATAAATTCTTTAACACTATTCTCAAAATCAGAGGGCATCTTATTAAAATTTTTGTAAGAGTTGTTGTAGGAATTACCATAATTATTAGAGGAATTACAAGGAAACAGCCTAGGATTAAAATTGCCTCTATACGCGTTGTTACCAAAATTGTTCCTACCAACAAAATTCACATCCATAGATTCATTATTATTCTCAATCAAAGTGGACAAAGGCATATCATTAGGATCAGAAGAAACACTTTTATTAGCAAATAATTTCATAAGTTCATCCATCTTTCCACTCAAAACATTAATCTCTTGAATCGCATGAACCTTTTTACTAGTGGATCTTTCGGTGTGCCATTGAGAATAATTAACCATAATATTATCTAGGAGCTTAGTAGCTTCTCCTAAGGTGATTTCAATAAAAGTACCTCCCGCGGCCGAATCTAAAAGATTTCTAGAAGCAAAATTCAATCTGGCATAAAAAATGTGTATAAGCATCCACAAATTTAAACCATGTGTAGGGAATTACGTATCCTTAATTTCATCCTCTCCCAAGATTGTGCAATATGCTCATGATCAATTTGCTTAAAATTCATAATATCGTTCCTAAGGGAGATGATTTTAGTGGGAGGAAAATACTTAGAGATGAAAGCATCTTTACACTTATTCCATGAATCAATACTATTTTTAGGCAAAGATGAAAATCATGTTTTAGCACGATATCTAAGCAAAAAGGGAAATAGCTTCAATTTAACAATATTATTATCCACATCTTTCTTCTTTTGCATATCACTCAAATCAATGAAATTGTTTATATGGGATGCAGCATCTTCACTAGGAAGGCCAGAAAATTGATCTTTCATAACAAGATTCAGCAAAGCAGCATTAATTTCACAAGATTCAGCATTAGTAGTGGGAGCAATCGGAGTGCTAATAAAATCATTGTAGTTGGTATCGGATAAGTCACACAGTTTGGTATTATCTTGAGCCATCATGCCAAAGCAAGCAATCCAACACAAGCACACAAGAAGCAAGCGAAAAAAAGACGAACGGGAGAGGGCGAAGAAAAGGCAAAGGTTTTCGAAAATCATTTTGGAGGTGGGGGAGAGGAAAACAAGAGGCGAATGGCGAATAATGTAATGCAAGAGAGAAGAGTTTATGATGGGTACTTGGTATGGCTTGACTTGACATAGATCTCCCTGACAACAGCGCCAGAAATCCTTCTTGCTACCTCTTGAGCTTGTGTTGGGTTTTCCCTTGAAGTGGAATGGGTGATGCGCAAAGTAGCGTAAGTATTTCCCTCAGTTTGAGAACCAAGGTATCAATCCAGTAGGAGACAATGCACAAGTCACCGAATACCTGCACAAACAATCAACAACTTGCACCCAACGCGATAGAGGGGTTGTCAATCCCTTCACGGTTACTTGCAAAAGTGAGATCTGATAGAGATAGATAAACGGTAAAGTAAATAATTTTGGTATTTTTGGTTTATACATTGGAAAGTAAAAGATTGCAAACTAATAGATCGGAAACTAGTATGATGTAAAATAGAACATATATGATGGAAAAGAGACCCGGGGACCATAGGTTTCACTAGTGCCTTCTCTCAAGATAGCAAATATTATGGTGGGTGAACAAATTATTGCCGAGCAATTGATAGAAAAGCGCAAAGTTATGACGATATTTAAGTCTCCGACTTCATCTCCAAGTCTTCTAGTTTGCTTCTGGTTCAAGAAATATCATCGCGAAAGTTTCATTCCGTTTGGACTCCATTTGTTATTCCTTTTCTGCGAAACTCTAAAATAGGGGAAAAAACAAAAACTGGCACTGGGCTCTTGGTTAATAGTTAGTCCCAAAAATAATATAAAATAGCATATAAATGCCTATTAAACATCCAAAATAAATAATATAATAGCATGGAACAATAAAAAATTATAGGTATGTTGGAGACGTATCACCGATGTGGACGTTTTCCCCCTCCAAAGTGACGGCGACAACGCCGTCCGTGAAAGGGGTCACATTTCGGGGCCGTGTGTCAGGTGTTCACACCTGCCACCACACTTCCAAACATATAAAAGGTCCCATCACAAGATTTGGTGGCATTGCTAGCCCCCGAAGGCCCCCGATCACACTCGTAGACATTTGAAGAACATTCAGCATAGAGGGAACTGTTCAGATAGTTCTACATCATAAAAAAAATGAAAAATTACCTCACATCCTATATCACATGTGTCTGCACCATGTAAAAAATCTTGATTTTATCATGCCCTGAGTGTTCAGGAATATACACGCGGCACCAAAACCGTAGAATGTTACTTCGGTGTCATCACCGTGCGCGAAGGGGGGGCATACCTCGGAGCCGCGTGTTGCATTTTTAAACATCCCACCACACCTTAAGACATGTATAAGGACCCGGTGCGATGTTTTGGTGGCATCCTATCCCCCAAAAGCCCCGACCGGCCTAGCCCTGGCCTCGTTAACCCGGAGACCTAGCCCTTTGACTTTTGTCGGACGGGCTTTGACCAATGGACTTATCCATCTGGTTGTGATAGGTCAGCCCACGGGAACACTTCAAAACAAGGTCTGGGCCTAACCCACCACAAGATCCCCTTCGTTTGACCAAGGAATGAAAAATATACAAAAAGTCAAAACAAAAGGGTGTTTTCTGTAAATATGAGACAAACATGATTTTAGTTTGTTCAAATTTAAAAACATAGTATAGTAACAGAATCCTTTCAAGATTCTGATAAAAACCCATATAAAATTTGTCAAAATCGATGCAACTATCAATTACTTGTGATTTTAACAAAGTGTAAGGGCCTATACGCAAAAAATACATGAGGTCACATTTCTAACATGCCCAAAAAAAAGAAAGTAGATATTCTTAATCTATGAAAAATTATACCCCAAATCAATATATAATTTGTGTATATTCTGTTTAGATAAGTCGGATTAAAATTAATCAAATTTTCACAAAAAATGACATAAAATAAAAAAATAAAGATATAATCTATGCCGATGTCAGCCGGCCGTTTGAGCCCGGGTCGCCAGGGGCACCTGTATGCCGACGGCCTTTCTATGACAACGGCTGCCGTCGGCATAGTCGATGTTGGAGTTGTGTCGAATATTGTGTACACGGTAGGTTACAGTTGGACTCTGAGTAGTATTGTGTTTACATAGGATATTGGGTCGTGTCCTAGTAGGACATTTGTATCCTAGGCCTCTCATATATAGTGGGGGTAGACACACGATGTAACTTATGCCAACATAATAGCACCGGAACGCAGGGGAAGCCGGCGGCATGTGCCTGTGTCCAGGCGACCGGGTGCGGTATTGTAGCGGTGTCATGGGGAGGAGCGCCCATAGTCAGGCCCCGGGGATGTAGCCATGATGGTGAACCTCGTTCACAAATCTCGGTGTCGTGCTCGTGTGATTGCTTGGTCCTCGGATGATCGACGGTATGCCTCGAATTTTATTCTAACAGTCGAAGATATGCCGATGGACTTTCTATGCCTACGGCAGCCGTCGGCATAGTTTGAGGTGTGCCGACGGCTTTCAAAGGCCGTCGGCATATCACATAGTATAGGTCGACGGCCCCAACGTCCGTCGGTATATGCAGTTATTCCGGTAGTGAACCACCGCGTGAGATTCCTCTAAACAAAGTCACCACACGTAATATCCCTGCCACCTCACGCAGCCTCCTCGCTCGCAATATTGCAAGTCAAACTGCCAATGTCACACCACGATACGCTGACAGTTTAACCATCTTTGACAATGTAATCAGCGTGAACAGTCGCGACGCACTAAATAAACCCTGTACTACTATTTCTGCACAGAGAGACCATGCCTTTCTGTGCTAATCTTCCCTAAAATGTGACCCGGTGCATATCTGGGTTAAGATACATATGCATGCTTATTATTTTTTTCGAAACGGAGGCAAAAGATTTGCCTCATTTGTTAAATAAGAAGAGGATAGAGTTTGTTACAAGGGCACACTTTTACACGGCATGGAAGATTACTCACGCAAAATAATGTTCCCTAAATTTTTTGCTCCGGCGGTGATCCAAAGGTTTGCCTCGCAGATGATGTTGTTTAGCAAGATTGGTGGTGGAGCACTCTTGTTCCGCAAAACACGCGCATTCCGCTCGTTCCAAATGGTCCATGACACGAGCATGGTTAGAGAGGCATGGCCTTCCTGTTGGGGACTCCGGCGCCAGTCCTATTTGTCCACCATTCCTTAACCGAACTCTCAAGATGCCACATAGAGGTGTCCATGTGATGGAGCCCAAGTTTTGCAATGACCAAGTTCCATAGCTGCATTGCCCCGACAGGTTCTCTGTAGTAAACTGTATACTAGTCATTTTCCGCCATCCGCGTATAATATTTTTTTGTGCGGAAATCCGCGTATAATATTGATTTGTCACAGAGTTGAATAACTGAAAGCAGCCAGCGCATTAACTAGGCACAGATCAATTCAAACTGACTGTGTGCAATGTGGATGTCAAAATACTTGGCGTATACTGAGCTTTCCGTACCTATAGAAATTAGAAGGGTCACTCTTAACCCGTTAAGAGAAGCTCCAGAATATGAATTAGTGGGATAGCAGAAAGTTTCACAGCTGACTGGAATGGTTAGAGCTGCAGCCACGTACTGTCACCACTCACCAGTCACCTGCAGCGGCAGAAAGGCGGCAGTTGCAGCCAGGAGAGCGACTGAATGAATCTTGTAAACACTCAGCGGTCAGCAGTCAGCAGTGTGTGTGGTGTGGACAGTCGCCGGCGTCGACAGCCGGCGAGACGACGGCGAGTAGCCGTCGGAGGGAAGAAAGTCAGAACCGGCTCCCTTTCCTGCAAAGTTGGGCACAGCAGTTGGGAAATAAAATTCGGCCTGCATGCGCCAGTGGCGACTCCCTGGATGGATGCTACGGGTTGCTACTACGGGCCGGCCTATCTATCTGCGTTGCAGCATTCCTCGCGACGGGACGTAGGAAAGCAACGTGCTAACAGCCAGGATTAGGGCCCGTGCCGTGCTCTACCGCAATTCCGAAATAGGCTTGATGGTCGAACGAATTCTTTTCAGGATTCTAGCGAAAATTTGATCTGTGTTTTTCTCTAAAAAAATCTGCGTGTTTTTTCGCAACACTTAAAAGAGCAAAATCTCGCAATTATGGTCTGCGGGAACAGCATCAAAGAGTTTTTTCTCGTGTAGTGTCAGCACATTCTTGTGGGCAGTGGCGGAGCTTGAGAATAATTCAAGAGGGGGTCATTAGTCAAAAGGAACCAAGTTAATAGGAAAGGAGGGGCTAATTTGTAGTTTAAACACTAATTAGGCTCATGATGTAGCTTGTTCTTCAATGAATGCAAAAAAATAAGGGGGGGGGGGGGGGGGGGGGCCATGGCCCCTGTTGGTCTCCACTAAGCTCCGCCACTGCTTGTGGGTGTCGCTTCCCTTCAGAGGCGTTGTTGTGGGTCCCGTCATGCTCCCTGTGCTAAGGGGTGAATACCCTAGTCCATCCCCTCGGGCTCGACGGTGGTGGCGCTTCGTGTCATCACCTTGTTGAGGGCGCCGTCGCGGAGCCCCAGTCCATCTCGGCTTCAGCTATCCTGTCGAGCCGGGCTTAACCAACACATCTCATGCCCATCCGTCGTGGGCGCCCCCGAGGAATGCACCACTAATGTGTCTGTTTGACTAGCTGCGTCACATGGGACTGACAGCCGGCCCCATCCATAAGAATTGGGCAAAACTTTAGAGGTAGAAAAAACAAACTTGCTTAAATGGAGTAGTATAGAGGATTTTTTTTTTAATTCTTAAATTGGGGGAAATAGGTTGATATTGCTACGTCATTATCATAATTTAATTTGTTGGAGGCTTTTTTGTCTCTCGGCAATTTCCATCGAAGTAGAAACCGCCACAAACAACAAACTCATTAGAAAATAAAGAAGAGTAAAAGAAAATAAGAAAGAGTAAAAGAAACAAACTCATCGAAGAAGAAACCGCCACAAACAACATACTCAACACATGTTGATGCCTAGGCTGAAAGCAAACCGGCTGCCTTTTTTTTACGAGAAAACTTATGATATATTCATCTTCAATTATGGCAATACAATGAACATCGGAAACAATAAAAAATACATCTAGATCTGTAGACCACCTAGTAATGACTACAAGCACTGAAGTGAGCCGAAGGCGCGCCGCCGTCTTCGCCCCTCCCTCGCCAGACCCGGGCAAAACTTGTTGTAATAAATAATCGGGAAGTCATTGTGCTAAGAGGGTGTTTGTTTCCAGGGACTTATTGGTTTAGGGACTTAAAAAAGTCCCTATAAGTCTCATCTAAACCAAACAGGAGGGACTTATAGGGACTTAAAATGGGCATTTGGGACTTATAAAATAAGACTCTCAAGAAGAGTCTTATAGGGACTTATAGTTGTAATATGGTCTTATAGAGACTTGTAAGTCCCAGCAACCAAACAGGTAGGGACTTGAGACTATAAGTTGGGACTAAAAAAAGTCTTAGGACTTATGAACCAAGCAGGCCTAAGCCTTCATAGGGTCAGCACGTCGGAACAGCAACCACTGCACCTGTCCTAATTAATGGCACAACATGCGTGCATACTAATCATTTTCCAGTACGAAGTTCTATTAGCGCATGAGTGTAACCAGGACAATCCAAATGACAGCAGCCATGCATAGACGTGTTCGTGAAAAAAAAAATGCAGCCATGCATGGACGTACCCGTAATTAATTTAGCTCGTGTCCGTGTAGGCTAAAGGTTCTTGTATCTTGCATGACTCATGCATGGTCCAAGGAACAAAAGGCCAGCCTCAAATTCTCACCAGCTTGTTACCTCATAGGCCGCATATTTTAACCCCATGATCTGCTGTGATCTTCGCTGACGCTGGATCGATCGACTGCTAGTGCTAGCTAGCTGAGAAATGATTTGATTCTTCCATGCAGCGCTTAATAAACAAGCAAAAAGGCTACATGCCGACGGTTCAAAAGGCTAGCTGTCGTTCAATTCATGTATGTGATTAAATCTTTAGGAACCTGGCTTTTTTGGAAGCCCTGAACCGCAGAACAAGTGTTCTACGATATTTTCATTAATAATACATATGTGCAAACTACTACAGACCACTAACCTCACAGATGGGTGTCTATCCAATTATATAAAGCTCCTGCATTCCTGCTCTTCACTTTAGGAACCTGGTTAGGGGCAGTTAAATGCGAGTTGAGACTTTGATTAGGGAAGATGGTGGATTAAGGTTGTGGATATTTGTTCAGAGCTCCGGTCCTCCAGACAGTGGCAGCTATGTCATCTCAGAAGTGAAAATTGTTTAGCACCCATGTTAGTAGGTCACTTTTTTTAGAAACACTTCAACCATATGAACGCAGGCGCGCGCGCCCATACACACAAGCACGCACGCACGCGCGCACACGCTATCCAAGTTAACCCATTAATCTCTGATGAACAAAGAAAACGTAGTACTTCCAAGTTATTAAGTTAACCCATGCATGCAAGACATATATAGCATTCAGTTTTTACTAGGACATGTCTATTCAGCCGCATGAACCCACATTTAGGTGATTGAACAATGTGTGGCCCTGCACAAGGCTTGGAATGTACACTTGTTTCGTGGCAGTAGAAAAGGCATGTCCAATAGTTCAAAAAGAGAAATGGGAAAAAGACAGGTCCATATAGTATGCAATCAAGTGATGACACCCTGTTTGACATATGTGTGGGAGTTGTTGCAGCCAACAACCAAGAACCTCCAAGTTTTAAAATTTCCATGGTCCGGGACAGCGTTTTTGTCGATGACGATCTTTGCCCGCCTCAACACTCCTGAAGCCAGTGCTCCGTTATGGTCACAACAGGCCAAATGCCTCGGACCATGCACACTTTGAGGTTTAACCACAGTGACCATGCATCCAAAAGTGCACTGAGATTGCTTGGTTGATAGTATATAGTTAGAGACACATGCACCAACCTTCTTCTATCAAAAGCTAGCCTGGAGCAAGTATTGTCCTCCTCTTGAACCCTTCCTTTCCGTCTAATAATTAAGCTCAGTACTGATTTTCTAATAAACATAGACATCTCTTATTTGTCATCTGATCACTAACATTGTCAGAATCTGATGCAAACCATGCATCTATCTGCACTCTCAATGATTCAGACAATTCAGTAGTGATGACTATGCAAATTATGTACTACTCCCTCCGTACGTTTTTGCAGTTCGGTAGAGAGGTGGTATCATCCACGTGTATGTACAAAAACTTAGATACGAAAATGTATTGCATGTAGTTCTGGTGGTCTAGACATTCGGGAAGAATATGGCGGGCCAAAAAGAAAGATCCCATGGGTATAATTTTATGCACAGGACCAGCTGCCACGGAAGAAAGATGGAGCCATGCATGCATGCATGGAAGAAGAGGACAAACACAAGGCGATGGCAGATTCTTGGTCCCTAATCTTCCCCACCTCATGTCCTGGCCGACTTGTCCCCTTCGTTCTTCTGTGCACAATTACATCACTTCCCATTGACAACTAGTTAAGCAACAGGATAAAGTTGATGATCTTTCATATCTGAGACCCTTTAATCTCCTCCTGCTCCACACCCACACGGACGGGTCAGACTCAGAGGCTAGCTAAGCTAGCACCTATGAACTGCCTGGCTTCGTTCTTCGTGGAAGATTCAAACCACCACCCCATGCACGCAACCCCGAATGTAACATCAAATGCTGCTAATCCCATGTTCCGCCCCCGGTGTGATGATAGGGATTAGGGATCGATCGAGGCTGTCGTCGTTGGTTGTGTACAAGTCAGAGATGGTTCCTTGCGGGCATGGGTTTCTAACTGCGCCATATATAGGTTATTGTTTCCGTAAACCGTATTGTCTCTGCACTGTCTCTTCATACACAGTCAGGTACGCTTAATGAATGAATAATGAAGAGTGTAAGAACAAATCTATCAGCTGTTGTTTTCTCCTGTCCGGCCTAGCTTGAAGACAGATACATTATTGGTTTGTCGCACATCATCACATGCAGCTCTCCATGGTTAGTTATATGTATGTATACAGTTATGTGTACGTCGACGAAAGTACGGTGTCGTCAACGAGATCGAGCAGTAAACTAATACCACATGTATTATCAGAGTGTGTACATACTACGGCTTGTATGGACACGCGACAGTTATCATCAGGATGTGGTGTTAATATTATCACTAACTGGACAGTGAAAATGGCAGGCGGGTTAAGCCAAGGGGAGCTTTCCTTGCAGTTGGATGCATGCATGATTAGGTCAACTCCAGCTTCCTTGGTGGTTGTGACTCGAGCCCTCGCGCCGTCGCGGTCGCCGGTGGAGTCCGGGGCACGAATCCGTGTGGAACACAGTGCGCTACTGACAAGGAGACCGGGACGATGATCACGCCGGACCGGGGCCGGAGCAAGCCGCAGTGTCCTACGTACATTCACTAGAGACAACCAAGCGAGGCCGTGTCTGCATGCATGGGGAGTGACGACGGCATCAGTGTTCTTAATGCTAATGCTAATGCTGCCTTCCACGTTACTGACCGTGCACCTGCCTTTTCTCTTCTTTTTTTTTTGCCCTCGGTTCATTTTAGTGTTGATAGCTTTGTAGTACCAGATATTTCGTTGTATGTAATTTTCTTTCCCTATTTGCAGTAATCTGTAGATAACGCGCCGAGCTTATATATGGTTCTCAGTTTAGGTGACATACCACCAAAATTTCAGTCGTTATTGAAATATTTGTCTTCCATTCAAAATATATATGAAAAAAGAGCTAATCCATCAAGACTAAAACTTTAAATAAACCCTAAACCTTAAGCCCTAATCTTAAACCCTAGACCTAAACAAAAAATTAATATTATAAGTTGAAGTGATTCATATGGAACTATGACAAGTATGAAGTTTCCATATCTGAAACTTGAAAAGAAATATTAAAACATGTCAATATATTTTTCAAGATTGGTCTTGTTTCAAAGCCCTCGTCACAAGAAACATGAATATGCAAACTTAACAAACATTGGACTTTTGGTTCAAAAGACATAATATATTCAAATTTGGAAGTCAAAAGAAAAACATGGAAATGTCGGGTGGGTGGAGCACGTAGTTTGCCAAAAGCTACATGCATGGATCCCCACATACAGTATTAAGCACAATGCGAATGCATGAGATCAATCAAAATTTTGAATCACGAGGCAATCCTATTACTGTCCAGGTGCATGACCCTGCACCAACGTGCCCATATGAATTTCTCAGTCAAATGCTAGATCGGTGGTGTGCTCCTTGTTTGGCGCGGCAAATGGTTAAGTCGGACTTGAGTCTTACCTCCCACACCACTTGTGATCAGCATGTTCATGTTCTTCGGGTGAAAATTTGTGATCAATCTTCTTTGGCTGGATCAAGCAGTGTCCATACTCTTGTCGAAGGTGTTGGCTAGAAGTTTTGCTTCAGGGGTGACAACCATGTGTTTGACCTCTTGGTTAGACCGGCTAACATTAGTATACCATCATTCCTTTCCTTTTCTAGGGCGTTGTCTTTGAGTACCACATTCTCAATCAGGTTCTATAGTTTTGTCAATGGATTGTTTTACATTCATAGGTTTGTGGTAGCATTTGGAGATGTCGTCCATCACGAAACATGTTTGCCTCAAGTTATTTTCTGGTAATACAATTAATTCGGCCTTGATGTCTAGCATCATCTTTATAAAGATATGCTTGTGTGCATCTGAGGATGCATATGGAGGAGACTTGCCCTTGATTTGGAAATTTTATACTGTCCACGAAATAACTAGATCATCCATGTGAAGAGCTAGCCATGTGGCCTTTTAATTAAGAAGGATGGTGACATGCATCCAAAACCGCAAAATAAATCAATATGGTTTAATATTGCCCTTTTTGCAAACTGAGCATAGCTCAGAGGGTTAGGTTCCTTGTGATGCATGTAACCAACCCGCTAGGGTTCGAGTCCTAGATTTGTCACTAGTGCTCGCATTTTTTTCTGCATTTATTTCAGGTTTTCTGATGATGTGCTACGAAGACGTCTATGGTGACTTCGTTATTTTTAAGATGTTGTGTTGGCTCAAAGGTGCTCATAGGATAGGATGTGGATACGTGTATTCATAGGGGTGAGTGTATATATGTGGTTTGTGAGCATCTACATTCTCATTTTGTACAGGCTTCGAACCTACGCTGGCTGGGAGACACCACCATGCACACATTATTATTATTTTGTACTCTCTCCGTTCCTAAATATAAGTCTTTCTAGATATTTCAACTAGTGACCACATACGGAGTAAAATGAGTGAATCTATATTCTAAAATATGTCTATATACATCCGTATGTGATAGTCCATTTAAAATCGCTAAAAAGACTTACATTTAGGAACGGAGGGAGTAGTTATCATGCACATATATTGTCCATGAGATGATGGAAAATGTAGAATGACATCGGAGGCTCGAGAAAACGTGCCAAGCAGCCATGACTAGGATTTGCTACGCATACAAATTTACGAAGTATTACTCCCTTCGTCTCATAATATAAAATCATTTTACAATATATTTTAGCTTGCAAAAACGCCTTACACTGTAGGACGGGGAGAGTACATCACAAACCAGCCCTACCATACGTTCGCTACAGTTCCTACAAACGAAATACAACCTATATATAATAACAACGCATCCGTCGTAAACCAAATCCACTACGTTCGAGCGATGACAGAACAAACATCAGAACAAGTACAGATTCTGCCATACCAAAACAAAGAGGGCCATGCATCAATCGCGAAAGGAGATAATGTCACTGGGACCAAGTTTTTTTGGGCGAAACTCGACAGGTAGCAGTTTCGCGACCAAGTAACTGATGATGATATGGTAAACAAAAAACAAAAGGGGCCGTGCTAGCTGCGTGCCACAGACGGCCTTGACGGAGCTTTGCTAGCTAGGGCGCCGGGTACCCTGTGGCCTGAAAGCAACGTCGAGGATCAACTTGCACTTGTTTATGGGCCACGCGGACGGAGGGTGGGGTGGGCCGGTGACGACGACCGAGCCGACGACGAGGAGGAGGAGGAGGTCCGTTCACGTACGTACGTTGCGTGCATGGGCAAGAAAAGATTCGCGGCCGGCCGGCCGGCCGAGGCCCCACGGCGGCCAGCACGTGGAGGCCGTCGACAACTCGACATGCGTGGAAAACATTGGAAAAAGATACGTACAGAGAAATCAATCTCCTCTCCTCTACGTGCGTGGCTGGCGCTGGATGGGAGCTTGTTAATTAGGTCGCCAGTGATGATCGGTCGAGCTTTGCCAAAAGCAAGTGGTCTGATCTGATCGAGTACGCATGCAGTATACGGAAGACATGTACGTGTAGGAGCAGTAGGGCGCTTTGGTTTGTTGCCCGGTCGCTGGGTCTCGGAGCAGGTAACTGCAATGACGAGCGAATCTATCTCGATCTGGGGGGCCTCCGCACCACCTGTGTGTTAGTGTGTGTGTGTGTGTGTGTGTTGTTGGTTCGGTTGCAGCTCAGCGACCCTGGTAATTTGT
The DNA here is from genome assembly GCA_963921465.1 of Triticum timopheevii. Classification (NCBI taxonomy): domain Eukaryota; kingdom Viridiplantae; phylum Streptophyta; class Magnoliopsida; order Poales; family Poaceae; genus Triticum; species Triticum timopheevii. The sequence goes on from OY997272.1 coordinate 504,257,550, forward strand.
CAATGACATGTACGTTGCACCAAGTGGCCGGATATATGATGCTGCCTACTTGCTACAGCTGAAATACACTTCAGACTAAAACAGCACACGCATCATGGATAAGCAGGCATTACCTGCCAAACCAACGAATTCAAATATATACTTAGTTTTTGGGACTGCAAGAACAAGACTACAGGCCAGATCTCTGCATACGTTGTACTCTATAAACAAGAGATACCTGCATACGCAATTCTAGCTAGCTGTTAACACTGTCATTTGGTCTACTTCTACAAAAATATATATTTCTCCTTAACTATTTGATATAGTTATTAGGACGGTCTCAGTCCAGCTCCATACGCAGGTCTGTCATCTTATGGTCCCATTACATACTTGAGAAGAGGATATACGCCAACATGTACTATGATATCCCAGGAATCTAGTCATCCACATGTTGACATGCATGCAAATGCTGTATAATATAACTCTAAAAGAAATGTATAAGATAGGTGTCATGTGCCAAGTACAATGTCGCCAATACAATATCTACAGATCTTGAGGCTGCTACAGCTACATTCCAAGACTCGAATTGAAGTTGTTGAAATTGCATCAGTTATGTGTCTTTGGAATTGATACAGTACGCTTCCAGGAACCCACTTCTGAAACCTTTCCTCGTTTTATATGGAATAACAGGCCCCCAAGCAGTAATCACAATATATGGTAGGACATGTCACATGATGAGCTATTGGCTATGCTACTTATAAATCAACAATGATCTGATTGTGCTTTCTTAAATGTTAAATATCCAGTGCATCATCCTTTTTTTGTGCACAACAGCAACGAGAACAACACAATTAAAGCAAGGCTTAAGGAGCACACCTTGTTCAGAAAAAGGATTAACGAAAACAGAGTGTATCAATGTGACTGCTGAATGCTGATTGCCCAAGTAGCAGCTAGCGGCTTAAGTCAACAACATGGATCAACAGCCCTTATCTTAGTGTGGAGGACACCAATACCCTTGCTCTACGCGCTTGACATGTACTCGCATACTTGATTATCTAAGGGCAGATTAGTCCTTTCCACTCGAATAAACTAATACTGACCCAGGTTTAGGACACCAGATTTCGCGGCCTTTATATAGAGGAAGTTGTGTTCCGGTGACCAGACATCCTTACACAGGAAACCCCAAGGACCAAGCTAGGGAGAGGCAGATAGCCCTGTCTCCCTCCTTCCCACCTGCACCATCCTAACCCCAATCCTATCTCAATCCTATCAATGGGGAGGTCTCCTTGCTGCGATGAGAATGGCCTCAAGAAGGGACCTTGGACACCCGAAGAAGACCAGAAGCTCACGGACTACATCGAGAAGCATGGCCATGGGAGCTGGAGAGCGCTGCCTAAGCTTGCAGGTACACAACGCACTTCTCCGTTTTCTGTCTTGATACCGCGGCTAGCTTTGGTCCGAAATGTAGCTCATCTGGTTCTTCTGTGCTTCTCACAGGACTCAACAGGTGTGGCAAGAGCTGCAGACTGAGATGGACAAACTACCTGAGGCCAGATATCAAGAGAGGGAAGTTCACACCTGAGGAAGAGCAGACCATCCTCCAGCTCCACTCCGTCCTTGGCAACAAGTACGGCACACCTATCAAACCTCTTGCTCGTATAATCTTCAAAAACATATATATGTAGTGCTCTTGCTAACACACAGAAACTGTTGTGCTGATCAAACCAGGTGGTCAGCCATCGCGAAGCACCTCCCGGGACGGACCGACAACGAGATCAAGAACTTCTGGAACACTCACCTGAAGAAGAAGCTGATCCAGATGGGCTTCGACCCGATGACGCATCGACCGAGGACCGACTTCTTCGCCGCGCTGCCACAGCTCATCGCGCTAGCCAACCTCCGCCAGCTTGTGGACCAGCGCCCGTGGGACGACCAAAGCGCCAGCCAGCTGCAAGCGGATGCAGTCCAGGCAGCAAAGCTCGAGTACTTACAGTGCCTGCTTCAGTCTGCAGCAGCCATTGCGACTAGTCCCAGCTCCAGCAGCATCAACACCATCCCCACTGACCTAGAGCAAATCGGCCTCCTGAGTCCTTCGCAGATGTCTTCCTTGTCTTCGCTGTCATCTCCAAGGATCCTGGAGGGTATCAATGGCCAAGACTTAGTATCTGGGCAAGTGCCTGACATCCAGATACCTAGTAGCTCATTCTTCGAACATGAACAGCCTATCATCAATGGTACCAACCAGAACTCAGACTACAGTGCAAACAGCGGTGAGGGGGAGAATGGCACCCAGAAACCGCTGCTCCTGTCAGAGGACTCCCTTCCGCCACTTACTGACTTCCCTATTTCCAACCTCGGCGATGCTTGCAGCACCTCAAGCTGTGACGCTGAGGGCAACAGCACCCAGCTCCCTATTTGGTCCGACTCATTTTATGATGAGTTCATGAGCGAGTTTGCATGAGTTCTGACTGCAAGTGTGTGCTACTCTTTGGTTTGCTTTTTCAATTTTAGTTTCTCACATCTTACCTCTTATTTGTGATGTGATTTCCATTGTAGTGCTGTAGCTCCAGTTGGATTTTTTAGCGCTATAGCTTTCCGCGTGCATTGGCAACCCATATGCTCTTACGCATATACAGTATACGCCAAAACACTTGTACATATACATCTGCTCCAATATAAATTTTCCAGCTTGAATTTTGTGCGACTTATTTTTTTTTTCAATTTCCTAGTTTAAGTGCTTCATGGGAACTGGGATCTTGCTCACTAACTCCTATATAATATATTGTCAATACAAGAATGACAGGCCTGTGAATAGTATATAACTGCATGTGGCACACTTAGCATTTTTTAAATGGCAATGTGTATTAGTTGAAGACGTATGCAGTTATGCACCCTGAGTTTTTCTTTTAAGTAGAAGAACATAATTTCAGTAATATCACTCTACTATCAACATATCACAGAATCAAGATTTACTAGCACTAAAACAGAGTTGCAGAACAGCGGAGCATACATGTATTAGAGCACAGTATATTGAGAAAAAGAAGATAACGTGTGTGATCTTTTTAGGAGAAAATCTTGTGTTGCAAGCTGCAAATGCTTTATTGAAAAAATGACACACTGACGCTCAAAGAAGGAACCTTCCAGATGCTACTATTGGCAGTGCAAGATATAGGAAAGAAACTTGTCTTCCGAGGCGGTTATAGGAAGTTGACTAAAATTTGCCCTGTCAAAAGAGGGACTAGAAATCAAGTAGCAATGATAAGAAGGATCCAAGCACCTAAGACATATGCTGCTGTCACTACTAATATTTAATCATGCTAATCATGCATGAGCCGTCAGCTTTTCCTAAGCACTGCTAGTGTTTTGCCATAGTCAGTTGTCATCATGTCCTTGTCGGAGATCAAACATCTCACAGCTTCAAACCATTTACATTTTAGTTTTGTTTTAAAATGCTATGCTTTCTTGTGACTTGTGAGCAGGTACTGGTCGATGCCTTTTCCTCCAAGACATTGACGGCTAACATTAATGAACTCAATTTAATCAAACAATTACAGCACCGCTTTATTTGGCACTGACAAGTGTCAGTTTTCAGATTTTTCTATATAAAGGTGTGAATAGAGTATGGTTCAATCTTGGTACAACCAAGGACATTTGGGAGAAGGAAGCAAATCAAGGTGGTACCTATGATGCCACAGGTTGGATATTGCACTAAGCTTCCTATGTCACTGAGAAAGTGAGAATAGGTGGTAGACTATTGTAAAATCCATATTTGGAGTAGTTGGAACTGGGAAAGGAAAATGCATAAAAGACACACACGGGTAGACACCCCTTGGTGAATATTGGAATACACTTGCTGAATAAGACTTCTTACGATCTTCATGTTTGATAAATAGCACATGGCTGTTGAGTCTAATCACAAAATTATGGTTTAAATATATGTGATAACTGTGAATAGTAACCTTTCCTGATTCTGTCAACAGGTCCCAGCATAGTTTAGAAACAGTTATGAAATGTCAAATGTGGAAATATTCTTGCAACCATGCTCTGATTCTAATACTGTGTGACAAAAGAAATTACCTACTTAACCTTTAGGAAGTAACACTGTGTTTCACTAATTGTGCATCTGATGGGACAGCCAATAATCTATAACGCGAAGCTGGTTGACAGTGAATCCTAACCAGTAGAATTTTGTGGCTCTAGCAACTTCAAACTTCGTTGAGCATCAGTCTTGTGTAGGACATAAATTTCCTTTGGGGCTTCTTTGTGTTTTAACAGTTGACAGTAAGGTAAAACCATTAGATTTGCATTACTCAGCAGGTTGTGCCCCTATTTTGGTCTAAGTGCACAAAAACTGAATAAGACAAAGCTGTGGTAAAAGGTAAAAACAAAACTGTCCATGACATGGAACTTTTTTTTGAAAGAGCGCATGAATGCTATCTTCCATTGTTAGCATATCAAACAATCCAAGTCCAACTACAGTACTAAGTTCTGAATGTATATTGAGCAGAAAATGAGAAGTTAACTAGAATGTCTTGTGGGTGAAGCCTCTCAAACACCTCAAACTAAGATCAGATCAGCACTATAATTTTTGGGCTAAAGGGCCTGCCTGGCAGTCTGGGCTTACTAATGATGGAACTGATCATGACATCTGCAGCATACTTTAGACGGTAGATTAGAAGCTGTAAATCAGCACTAACACGAATCTGAGTGTCTACACAAGAAAAGGAATTAGAGATTTTTACAGAAGTTTCCAAATATTTAATAAATAGTAAATTGAGCAAAACAAAGCACCATAATTCACAAAGCTATTATTATAGATATGAGTAGAACAACATGTTTCTTTACATTAGTTTATCTTCTTTGTTTAGGTAAATCAGTTCTTTTTAGCATCAGGGTACAATAAAGTGAGCAATCTTGACAGTGGCTGATGTGGTCACCATGTCAAAAGGTGGTCCAGGTGGTTTTTAAATCATTAAGGGTATATACCCACACAAAGCAATGTTAAGTGAGTAGAATGAGAAGTTTGGACAGTTAAGATGGCTGAATGAACAACAAGTCAGTTACCTGCTTAAAATTATTGAAGCTTCTCATTGAGCACAGTATACCTTTTTTTTAATTGGTGGGTTAAGTAGGCAGACATAATATTCTTAACTTTGAGAAGACAAATCATTTTTAAGAGTGTGAATATTTTCATGACATGGAAAAGATTCAAAAGAATAGGCAACGCACAGTTGAGCATAATCACAAAAAAACTAGCGGGGAGGTCATGTGTTTTCGTTGTTGGCGCAGAAAACTAAATGGTAACACGAAATTGTCCTACAGAATCAAGGTTGAAATGTCATCAAATGACATACTTTGATCCGGTTGAGCATAATGAGAAATCATGTAAGCCAGGTACCGAGTGCTACTTAGTCTTGACGACTGAATAGCATAAACTCCTTACACGTAGTTTCATATGTCAATTATATAAGAACATAAACAGTTAACACAGAAAGAAGTAGCAGAAATTTCAAACAAAACTGAGATTTACACACAAAAATGGTAACATAAGTTCTGGTTTTAACAGCAAGGACTTGAAAGCTGTACTCTGGATTACAAAACAAACCATTATAAGGGGTGAAATGACTTGTGCAAATTGCCTGTTTTTGCTGTTTTCTAGTCCTCCTCCTTCTTCTCCCTTAGAGATGGTGGTGGTCCAACCACAATACCCAGTTTCCATTTCCTGTCAAGCTTCCTAGAATTTCTTTTGTTGATTCCTTGTTCAATTTCCCTTTCTCTTCTCACAGTCAGCAGACGAGCAACCTGGTGTAAAGATGAAAACGTAAGTCAAAGACAATTTTGAGACATACTGCTACTGAGGCATCTGAAAGAATAATACATTAACTTGATAGAATCATTTCCAAATGTCATAGATCTGTTAATACAGGAGTGATCTGAGGTTCTAAAATATGAATTATTTCGCTGCTAGCTGTTTGTTCTAAGGTTCACCCCGTGCTGAGGTGAAGGTTCCAACCTTCAAGCAGGTGATGAGCATAATTATTAATTAGCATATCGCAAGTGTCAAAGACGAACATTGTATCATGAAACCTGCAAATGTCAAGGACTACTGTTGGGATGCTTTCGAGACTGCAGTTGTACCAGCAGCATAAGCACAAACCATCCCCAAATGACTAATAAGTTCAGCACTATCCGGCTACATTCTATAAAATACAATGCAAATCGGAACAATTAGGCTTTAACTATCAGGCAAACATCCAACTAGCAAATTTGCAAGTGACTGCTCTACCATCTTAAGTAGAAGTATCAGTAACTGGTCCAAGTCAGCAGACAATCATTTCAAAAATCATGAGCATTTTAGCTCAGAGCAGAGTTCAACGAAAAAGTCTGTAAGCTTAACATATCGAGCGAGCAGACCATGTGACTACAACTCCAGGAGCCCAAATGGCGGAGAGCCGTCATGTTCTTGGTCACAACATTTCCACCAATAAGATGCTGGTTCCCAAGCGAGACAGCAATATCGCGCGGAGATAAAGGCTACACGACCAATGCTCAGAGCAGTAACCGAGGAAGGGAGCAGGAGTAATGTACCCTCTTGCGCATGCGGCCGAACTCGCTGGACTTGAACTCCTGGCGCGCGGAGCGCTTGAGGCGGAGCAGGAAGAGCTCCCCCTTCAGGTCGACGACCTCCTGCTCCAGACTCTCCGTCTCCATGGCCCGAATCTCCTCCAGCTCCTGCTCCCTCTTCGCCATCCTCACCACCGCCGCATCGCCCCTCCCCGACGGCCGCGGCGCGGCCGCCAGTCCCGCGAACCGCGTCGCCGACGCGCCAAATGCGCGGGGTCCGAGGAATGGCGCGCGGGGCGAGGACGCGGCGAGGCCGCGGGGAGTGGAGGCGGTGAGGGGTGAGGCCGCGGCGAGGGACATCGTCGCCATCTTCGTGTTGCGCTCTCTGCTCGCGTTTGCCGTTTGGGCTCGAGGATAAGGGGATGATGGGGTTTATCTGATTGTCTAGGTGGCCTTCGGTGTTGTACGAATCTTCACATGTGAACGACGTACCCTAAATCGAATGCATCTTTTCCACTAAATGGCCCGTTTCAAACTTAAGTACTCCCTCCATTTATAAAATGGTCTTGGAGCATCTACAACTGGAATTGGCAAATTCGACCCCTTAAATGTCCACGTACGCGTTCGAACAGTAACCGATCACGTCTTAAATAATGCATTCCACATCCGGATATCTTAAATTAGAAACCTCGAATTCATATTATTACATGCAACGCAGCGATCTTTGAGCGGAGCTCATCCGGCTCCGCTGTCTGGCGGCCGGCTGCGTCCCTCGGAGTGTTGGTCCGGTCGCCGACAAGATAGAGCAGCGCATGCGACACGAGTCGGCTCACGGGACTCAAGGCGCCGCCGTCTCTCGTGCCCTACTCTTTCTCGTCGGAGCCCAGAACCCAAACGGTACCGGTGGACATCAGATCGATGATGGATTCGTCCTGGACAAGCCGGCGACGTCCACCACAAACGCGTTTGCGGTGTTCGGACTGCTGCACCATACGGGGCACCGGAGAATGCGATTGCGCCTCGCCGATGTCCATCACCGCGAGGGTTGCCGCCGCATCCCGCGCCCCCTGCCTCGCACGGCGGGCAGGCCGTGCCATGTTTTCGTCGGACGATACCCATGGTGCGTCCCGATGCTCGGCGCGCCAACGGAGGGGTTGCGCGTCCGTGAAAGGATCGAGAAGAGGTGTCTAGAGGGGGGTGATTAGATCCTCAACAAGTAAAGATAGCAGTTTTTAAGTTTTTCAAGTTGAGGTTGGAAATTAGCACAATTTCAAGCATTCACAATACAATTCAAGCAAGCATGCAAAGAGTATATAAGTAGGGGAAAGTAAAGGATGCAACTTGCAAGAAAGTAAAAGGATGGGATTGGAGTGTGCAAACGCAATTGGAGACACGGAGATTTTTGGCGTGGTTCCGACAGGTGGTGCTATCGTACATCCACGTTGGTGGAGACTTCAACCCACGAAGGGTAACGATTGCGCGAGTCCATGAAGGATTCCACCCACGAAGGGTCCACGAAGAAGCAACCTTGTCTATCCCACCATGGCCATCGCTCATGAAGGACTTGCCTCACTTGGGTAGATCTTCACGAAGTAGGCGATCTCCTTGCCCTTACAAACTCCTTGGTTCAACTTCACAATCTTGTCGGAGGCTCCCAAGTGACGCCTAGCCAATCTAGGAGACACCACTCTCCAAGAAGTAACAAATGGTGCGTTGATGATGAACTCCTAAGTGACACCTAACCAATCTAGGAGACACCACTCTCCAAAAGGTAATAGATGGTGTATTGATGATGAACTCCTTGCTCTTGTGCTTCAAATGATAGTCTCCCCAACACTCAACTCTCTCTCACATATTTGACTATGATGGAAAGATGATTTGAGTGGAAAGCAACTTGGGGAAGGCTAGAGATCAAGATTCTTGTGGTTGGGATGGAATGTCTTGGTCTCAACACATGAGTAGGTGATTCTCTCTCAGAAAATGAGTAGTGAAAGTGTAGGCACGTTCTGATGGCTCTCTCCATGAATGAAGAATGGGTGGAGGGGTATATATAGCCTCCACACAAAATCTAGCCATTACACACAGATTCCCAAACTCGATGAGATCGAATGGTGAAACTCGGTCAGACCAATTCAGGTCAAAATGTGAATGTTAGATTTTTTGGTGGGACCGACAATGTCAACTCGGTGAGACCGATGTGCAAGGGTTAGGGTAAAACCTCAACTCGGTTTGACCAATTACACAAACTCGGTGAGACCGATTTTGGTAATAAGAAAACAGAGGATTGGTCAAGCAGACTCGGTGAGACCGATCACATGAACTCGGTTGGAACGATTTCAGTAATAGGTAAACAGAGAGTTTGCAAGCCCATCTTGGTGAGACCGAGATCCCATCGGTGAGACCGAACTGATTAGGGTTTGTGGCAGTGGCTATGTCAAATGAACTTGGTGGCGCCGGATAGATCAAATCGGTGGGGCCAAGTTTGACTTTAGGTTTAGGACATATGTGGATGTGAGAAAGTGGTTGAGGGTTTTGGAGCATATCACTAAGCACTTTGAGCAAGCAAACAATTAAGCAACACCTCATCCCCTTTTAATAGTATTGGCTTTCCTATGGACTCAATGTGATCTTGGATCACTAAAATAAAAATGTAGAGTCTTGAGCTTTTGCCAATGTTTGTCCTTAGCATCTTGAAGGGGTTCCACATCCTCTTGCCCATGCCACTCCACTATTGAACTTATCTAAAATGTACTAGGTAGAAATATTAGTCCAACAAGAGATATGTTGACATTAATTACCAAAATCATCCAGGGAGCACTTGTGCTTTCAATCTCCCCCTTTTTGGTAATTGCTACCTCTTGAGCTTGCGTTGGTTGTCCCTTGAAGAGGAAAGGGTGATGCAGCAAAGTAGCATAAGTATTTCCCTCATTTTTAAGAACCAAGGTATCAATCCAGTAGGAGACGATGCACAAGTCACCGAATACCTGCACAAACAATCAAGAACTTGCAACCAACACGATAAAGGGGTTGTCAATCCCTTCACGGTCACTCGCAAAAGTGAGATCTAAAAGAGATGGATAAAAGGTAAGTAAATATTTTTAGTATTTTTGGTTTATAGATTGGAAAGTAAAGGTTGCAAAATAGTAGATCGGAAACTAGCAAGATGTAAACGAGATTCAATATAATATGGAAAAGAGACCCGAGGGCCATAGGTTTCACTAGTGGCTTCTCTCGAGATAGCATATATTACGGTGGGTGAACAAATTATTGCCGAGCAATTGATAGAAAAGCGCATAATTATGATAACATCTAAGGCAATGATCATGAACATAGGCATCACGTCCGTGTCAAGTAGGCCGACTCTTGCCTGCATCTACTACTATTACTCCATACGTCGACCGCTATCCAGTATGCATCTAGAGTATTAAGTTCATAAAGAATAGAGTAACGCATTAAGCAAGATGACATGATGTAGATGAATTAACTCAAGCAATATGATGAAAACCCCATCTTTTTATCCTCGATGGCAACAATACAATACGTGCCTTGCTGCCCCTACTGTCACTGGGAAAGGACACCTCAAGATTGAACCCAAAGCTAAGCACTTCTCCCATTGCAAGAAAGATCAATCTAGTAGGCCAAACTAAACCGAAAATTCGAAGAGACTTGCAAAGATATCAAATCATGCATATAAGAATTCAGAGAAGAACCAAATAATATTCATAGATAATCTTGTTCATAAATCCACAATTCATCGGATCTCGGCAAACACACCATAAAATAATATTACATTGAATAGATCTCCAAGAACATCGAGGAGAAATTTGTATTGAGAATCAAAGAGAGAGAAGAAGCCATCTAGCTAATAAGTATGGACCCGAAGGTCTGTGGTAAACTACTCACGCTTCATCGGAGAGGTAATGGTGTTGATGTAGAAGCCCTCCATGATGGAATCCCCCTCCGGCAGATCGCCGAAAAAGGCCCCAAGATGGGATCTCACGGGTACAAAAGGTTGCGGCGGTGGAAAAGTGGTTTCATGGCTCTCCCTGATGTTTTTAGGGTATAAGAGTATATATAGGCGAAGGAACTAGGTCAGGGGAGCTATGAGGGGCCCACGAGGGTGGGAGGCGCGCCTACCCCCCCCCCCCCCCCCGGGGCGCGCCCTCCTGCCTCATGGCCGCCTCGTTGCCTCCCCGACTTCATCTCCAAGTCTTCTGGTTTTCTTTTGGTCCAAGAAAGATCATCGCGAAGGTTTCATTCCGTTTGGACTCCGTTTGGTATTCCTTTTCTGCAAAACTCTAAAATAGGCAAAAAAAAACAGAAACTGGCACTGGGCCTTCAGTTAATAGGTTAGTCCCAAAAATAATATAAAAGAGCATATTAAAGCCCATTAAAAATCCAAAACAGGTAATATAATAGCATGGAACAATCAAAAATTATAGATACGTTGGAGACGTATCAAGCATCCCTAAGCTTAATTCCTGCTCGTCCCCGAGTAGGTAAATGATAAAAATAGATTTTTTGATGTGGAATGCTACCTAACATGTTCAATGTAATTTTCTTTATTGTGGCATGAATGTTCAGATCCGAAAGATTCAAGACAAAAGTTTAATATTGACATAAAAACAATAATACTTCAAGCATATTAACAAAGCAATCATGTTTCTCAAAATAACATGGCAAAAGAAAGCTATCCCTACAAAATCATGTAGTCTGCCTATGCTCTATCTTCATCACACAAAATATTTAATCATTCACAACCCTGATGACAAGCCAAGCAATTGTTTCATACTTTTGATGTTCTCAAACTTTTTTAATCTTCACGCAGTACATGAGTGTGAGCCATGGACATAGCACTATAGGCGGAATAGAAGGGTGGTTGTGGAGAAGACAGAAAATAAGAAGATAGTCTCACATCAACTAGGCATATCAACGGGCTATGGAGATGCCCATCAATAGATATCAATGTGAGTGAGTAGGGATTGCCATGCAACGGATGCACTAGAGCTATAAGTGTATGAAAGCTCAACAAAATAAACTAATGAAGGAAATATGTCCTAGAGGAAATAATAAAGTTATTATTTATTTCATTAATTCATGATAAATGTTTATTATTCATGCTAGAATTGTATTAACCGGAAACTTAGTGCATGTGTGAATACATAGACAAAACATATAGTCCCTAGTATGCCTCTACTTGACTAGCTCGTTAATCAAAGATGGTTATGTTTCCTAACCATAGACATGTGTTGTCATTTGATGAATGGGATCACATCATCAGGAGAATGATGTGATGGACATGACCCATCCGTTAGCTTAGCATTATGATCGTGTCAATTTCATTGCTACTGCTTTCTTCATGACTTATACAAGTTCCTCCGACTATGAGATTATGCAACTCCCGAATACCGGAGGAACACTTTGTGTCCTATCAAACGTCACAATGTAAATGGGTGATTATAAAGGTGATCTACAGGTGTCTCCGAAGGTGTTTGTTGGGTTGGCATAGATCGAGATTAGGATTTGTCAATCCGTGTTTTGGATAGATATCTCTGGGCCCTCTCGGTAATACTCATCAGTATAAGCCTTCCAAGCATTGTGACTAATGAGTTAGTTGCGGGATGAAGTATTATAGAATGAGTAAAGAGACTTGCCGGTAACGAGATTGAACTAGGTATTGAGATACCGATGATCGAATCTCGGGCAAGTAACATACCGATGACAAAGGGAACAACGTATGTTGTTATGCAGTTTGACCGATAAAGATCTTCATAGAATATGTAGGAACCAATATGAGCATTGAGGTTCCGCTATTGGTTATTGACCGAAGACGTGTCTCGGTCATGTCTACATAGTTCTCGAACCCATAGGGTCCGCACGCTTAACGTTAGATGACGATTGGTATTATGAGTTTATGTGATATGATGTACTGAAGATTGTTTGGAGTCCCAGATATGATCACGGACATGACGAGGAGTCTCGAAATGGTCGAGACATAAAGATTGATATATTGGACGACTATATTCGGACACCGGAAGTGTTCCAGTGAAGTTTCGGATAAAACCGGAGTGCCGGAGGTTTACCGGAACCCCCCCCCCCGGGGGGGAACTAGTGGGCCTTGATGGGCCTTAGTGGAGAGAGAGGAGGGCTGCAGGAGGGCTGGCCGCCCCCCCTTGAGTCCGAATCGGACAAGGGAAGGCACCCTCCCTTTTTCCTTCTCCCTCTCTCCCTCTCCTTCCTTCCCCCTCTCTTCCCTTGTTGGAAACCTACTAGGAATAGGATTCCTAGTAGGAATCCTACTTGGGGCACGCCCCATGAGGGCCGGCCGACCTCCCCCTTGCTCCTTTATATATGGGGGCAGGGGGCTGAAGGAAATATGCCCTAGAGGCAATAATTAAGTTGTTATTTATATTTCCTTATTTCATGATAAATGTTTATTATTCATGCTAGAATTGTATTAACCGAAAACTTGATACATGTGTGAATACATAGACAAACAGAGTGTCGCTAGTATGCATCTACTTGACTAGCTCGTTGAATCAAAGATGGTTAAGTTTCCTAGGCATAGACATGAGTTGTCATTTGATTAACGGGATCACATCATTAGAGAATGATGTGATTGACTTGACCCATTCCGTTAGCTTAGCACTTGATCGTTTAGTATGTTGCTATTGCTTTCTTCATGACTTATACATGTTCCTATGACTATGAGATTATGCAACTCCCGAATACCGGAGGAACACTTTGTGTGCTACCAAACGTCACAACGTAACTGGGTGATTATAAAGGTGATCTACAGGTGTCTCCGAAGGTGTTTGTTGGGTTGGCATAGATCAAGATTAGGATTTGTCAATCCATGTTTTGGAGAGATATCTTTGGGCCCTCTCGGTAATACTCATCAGTATAAGCCTTCCAAGCATTGTGACTAATGATTTAGTTGCGGCATGAAGTATTACAGAATGAGTAAAGAGACTTGACGGTAACGAGATTGAACTAGGTATTGAGATACCGACGATCGAATCTCGGGCAAGTAACATACTGATGACAAAGGGAACAACGTATGTTGTTATGCAGTTTGACCGATAAAGATCTTCGTAGAATATGTAGGTGTCTCCGATAAAGGTGCTCTACAGGTGTCTCCGATAGTGTTTGTTGGGTTGGCATAGATCGAGATTAGGATTTGTCACTCCAATTGTCGGAGAGGTATCTCTGGGCCCTCTCAGTAATGCACATCACTATAAGCCTTGCAAACAATGTGACTAATGAGTTAGTTGCGGGATGATGCATTACGGAATGAGTAAAGAGACTTGCCAGTAACGAGATTGAACTAGGTATGATGATACCGACGATCGAATCTCGGGCAAGTAACATACCGATGACAAAGGGAACAATGTATGTTGTTATGCGGTTTGACCGATAAAGATCTTCATAGTTATTGACCGGAGACGAGTCTCGGTCATGTCTATATAGTTCTCGAACCCGTAGGGTCCGCACGCTTAACGTTCGGTGACGATCGGTAGTATGAGTTTATGTGTTTTGATGTACCGAAAATAGTTCGGAGTCCCGGATGAGATCAGGGACATGACGAGGAGTCTCGAAATGGTTGAGACGTAAAGATCGATATATTGGACGACTATATTCGGACATCGGAAAGGTTCCGAGTGATTCGGGTATTTATCGGAGTACCGGAGAGTTACGGGAATTCGTCGGGGAGTATATGGGCCTTATTTGGCTTTAGGGGAAAGAGAGAGGGGAGGCTGCCCCCCCTCCTCAAGGCCTAGTCCGAATTAGACTAGGGGGAGGGGCGGCGCCCCCTGAGGGAGTCCTGGATTAGGGGGTCCTCGGACAGCCGGACTATATGCTTATGTCGGACTGATGGACTATGAAGATACAAGATTGAAGACTTCGTCCCGTGTCCGGGTGGGACTCTCCTTTGCGTGGAAGGCAAGCTTGGCAATTCGGATATGAAGATTCCCTTCTCTGTAACCGACTCTGTGTAACCCTAGCCCCCTCCGGTGTCTATATAAATCGGAGGGTTTAGTCCGTAGGACAACAAGAATCATAATCATAGGCTAGCTTCTAGGGTTTAGCCTCTACGATCTCGTGGTAGATCAACTCTTGTAATACTCATATCATCAAGATCAATCAAGTAGTAAGTAGGGTATTACCTCCATAGAGAGGGCCCAAACCTGGGTAAACATCGTGTCCCCCGCCTCATGTTACCATTAGCCTTAGATGCACAGTTCGGGACCCCCTACTCGAGATCCGCCGGTTTTGACACTGACATTGGTGCTTTCATTGAGAGTTCCACTGTGACGTCGAAATAAGGCTTGATGGCTCCTTCAATCATCTACAACGACGCGGTCCAGGGTGAGGTTTTCCTCGCCGAATAGATTTTCGTATTCGGCGGCTTCGCACTGCAGGCTAACTCGCTTGGCCATCTGGAGCAGATCGATAGCTACACCCCTGACCATCAGGTTAGGTTTGGAAACCTGAACTACACTGCCGACATCCGAGGAGACTTGATCTTTGACAGATTCGAGCCCATGACAGGTGCACCCTACAGCCATGATGAGCATGACCTAGATCTGCCATCGGACAGTGTTCAGGAGATCACACCTGCAGCTGCCCTGGCTTTAAATCCAGTGCAGATCGTGCCATCCGAGGACGGGAGGATGGGCCCCGCCATGGAAGCCGCACACTCAACGGCGATAGAGTCGAACACAGATATCACTTCCAATGAGGTCTGTGTCATCGGACCCTCGGACTTGTCTCTGGCCATAGGCTCCGAACCGCGCGTATCTGCGCCCATCGGATCTAATTGGGCACCGATCTTGGAGTTTAGCTCCGCGGATATCTTTCAGCACTCGCCCTTGGGCGACGTGCTAAACTCATTTAAAATCTCTCTCCTTGTCAGGAGACTCGTGGCCGAACTATGTCCGGCTTGAGTGGGAAGCGGACGACGAAGGAATTCGTTACCCACCCACCACCCACTTAATAGCCACTGTCGATGACTTAACCGACATGCTCGATTTCGACTCCGAAGACAACAACGGTATGGACGACGATGCCGGGGAAGAACAGGAATCACCGCCCATAGGGCGCTGGACAACCACCTCATCATATGACATATATATGGTGGACACACCCAAAGAAAACAATGGCGAGGATCAAAAGGATGCAACAGAGGATAATCCTCATGAGAAACAGCCGAAGCGCCGACGTTAGCGGCGCCGCTCTAAACCACGCCAAGGTAGAAACAGCGATACCGGCACAAGAGACAATAGCACTCCGGATGATGCCGAAGACGAAAACAATCCCGCCCAGCCAAGCTTCGAACAGGTCGGACGGGAGGACGGGCAAGCTAGCCCCGACGAACAGGCTATGAATGAAGACTCGGAGGATGACAATTACATGCCCCTCTCCAAAGACGAGCAGGAGCGCTTCAAGCGCTGGCTTATAGCCACTGCAAAGAGCCTGAAGAAAAAACAGCAGCAACTTCAAGCTGATCAAGATCTGCTCACTGATAGATGGACTGAGGTCCTGGCAGCCGAGGAATACGGGCTGGAGCTCCCAACCAAAAGTTACCCGAGGCGCAGGTTGTTACCTCAATTCGAGGACGAGGCACTAGAGCCTATACTACCAGCACAGGATGCGGCTGACCGACCACCTCGTGGCCGAGACAAAGCGGCGTATCAGTCCGAACACCAGCCCGCACCCCGTCGCCGAACAAATAAGAACACGAAGGCCCAGGGCTACACGCATGACCTGCGAGACGAATTGGAAAACAAAGCAGGACAGTCAAGATCGATCTACGGATCATGGGGGCACGCCCCAACACATGACGATGACCGCCACGCCGGATATACTAAATACAAATCCATCTGGGCCGAATACAGTAGACCAGATTCATCTGAATTGCGTCGCAGTGTAGCCCGGCATAGAGGCGCCGCACACCCCTTATGCTTCACTGACGAAGTAATGGAGCATGAATTCCTAGAAGGGTTTAAACCCGTAAACATCGAACCATATGATGGGACAACAGACCCCACAGTATGGATTGAAGACTTCCTTCTCCACATTCACATGGCCCGCGGCGATGATCTACATGCCATCAAGTACGTCCCACTAAAACTCAAGGGACCAGCTCGGCACTGGCTAAATAGTCTGCCGGGAAACTCCATGGTAGTTGGGAGAACCTGGAAGACGCATTCCTTGACAACTTTCAGGGCACTTATGTGCAACCACCAGACGCTGATGACTTAAGTCACATAACCCAACAGCTCGGAGAGTTAGCCAGGAAATTCTGGACTCGGTTCTTGACTAAAAAGAACCAAATCATCGACTGTCCGGATGCCGAATCCCTAGCGGCCTTTAAGCATAACATCCATGACGAGTGGCTCCAAGTCCATTGCAGCCCCTACGACACTTATGACCCACTTTTGTGCGGGCAAAGATAGCTGGTTGGCTCGTAGCAATAGCACATCAAGAAATCCTGGCACTTTAGACGCTAGAGATAGCAACGGCAAGCCCCGACGCAACAGACATAAGCGTCGCAATAATGGCGATAACGCCGAAGACGCGGTCGGCAATGCCGGATTCAGTGGCTCCAAGTCCGGTCGACGAAAAAAGGCATTTAAAAGAAATAATCTGGACCCGTCCAGTCTAGACCGCATACTCGATCATCCATGTCAAATCCACGGCACCCCCGATAAACCAGCCAACCGCACCAATGGAGAATGTTGGGTATTTAAACAGGCCGGCAAACTAAATGCCAAAAATAAGGAAAAGGGGTCGCATAGTGATGACGACGAGGAGCCCTGGCCACCGAACACAGGGGGACAGAAGAAATCCCCCCCCCCAAGTCAAAACGGTAAATATGATATACGCCACCCATATTCCCAAGCGGGAGCGGAAGCGCGCACTAAGGGACGTCTAGGCGATGGAGCCAGTCGCCCCAAAGTTCAACCCATGGTCTTCCTGCCCGATCACCTTTAATCGTAGGGACCATCCGAATAGTATTCGTCATGGCGGCTCAGCCGCACTGGTCCTTGACCCTATTATTGATGGATTCCACCTTACACGAGTCCTCATGGATGGTGGCAGCAGCCTGAACCTGCTTTATCAGGATATAGTGCGCAAAAATGGGCATCGATCTCTCAAGGATCAAACCCACCAAAACCACCTTCAAAGGTGTCATACCAGGTGTAGAGGCCCGTTGTACAGGCTCAATCACACTGGAAGTGTCTTCGGATCCCCGGACAACTTCTGAAGCGAGGAGTTAATCTTTGATATCGTCCCCTTCCGCAGTGGTTATCATGCACTGCTTGGACGAACAACATTCGTTCGATTCAATGCGGTGCCACACTATGCCTACCTCAAGCTCAAGATGCCCGGACCTCGTGGTGTTATAACAGTCAATGGAAATACAGAGCGCTCCCTCCGTACGGAGGAGCACACCGCGGCCCTTGTAGCAGAAGTACAGAGCAACCTCCTTAGGCATACCCTCAATTCGTCAATAAAGCCCCCGGACACCGTCAAGCAAGTCCGAACTACTCTGCAACAGGATCGTCCGGCCCATCCAGAGCTCACCTAGCAATTCGGCCTCCGTCCTAGTCCCAATCAAGCGGTGAAATTTGTGCCACGCGTACATAATTACGCACTTAAAATACCATGGGCATAGACGGAGGCACAGCTAGACCGCGGTCCACAATGCGGCTCAACCGCCCCGGGATCCGCATACCTTCACCTTTTTCTTTCAGGTTCCTCTCTTCCTGAGGCTTTTCCGATAACCTGATCATCGGACCCATCACGGGACGGATACACCAAGGAGGCAAGGAGCTTTGACGTACAAGGGAATCCCCAGGTGGTCTCTGCTAATGATCGCTATACCTGTTTTACATACCCACACGCAGCCCGCTCTTGGTTAGGGCATGTCAAATAGCCCTATTTGCTTATCGCACTACTTGTATACATACGCCTTGACATATTACTCAAATAACAATGGAAAATAATTTGCAGCGTCAGCTTATTACTTCATTTTTTCCTTGACTGTTTATTTATTACAAATCACACCCGTACATTCTGGTACGTTCAGTTCGCCAGGGGCTTCAGTGTACCCCATAACACGGCAAGAAAGTCCGAACACTTTTAATAGTGCGACACCCCGAACTTATAGCATTATATGCATCAGCTCCGAATCATGTCTTGTGTCAATAGTTGGGTTGCCCGGCTCCTGTGCTTGCTACCCTACGTTCCGCTATATCGGCTAGGGTAGTAAAGGAAGAACTACTGCGATTGTGTCCCGGTTCTTCCGGACGAGCACCTCAGTAGAGAAAGCCTAAAACTGACTGTCGTGATGTGGCGAGAGCTGGTCGCTGTTCGAGAGGTTTCAAATCCTTAAAGATTTTTTCCGCTTTATGCGAGGCATCGGTCTTTGTCCTATTTAGGCGTGTATAGCGCCCCAAGTTCGGCCTTCCGAATACCAGGGGCTACGCCAAAATTTAAAATTATAGAACTCCTATGGCTAAGTGAGGGTGATAAAGTTGTATAGTCCGATTGCCTTGTTCGTTGCGCTAGACACCTCCTTAAAGGACCAAAAACTTGGATAAAGAGTGTTTAGATTTATCCCGAACACCCCTGTACTAGCTACATGGGGGTAGAAGCCGACGACTGGCCAACCCTCAGATTTTATAAACGGTCGCACAGGAGGTAAAATTTTAAATCAACAAGCACTATATTGCGCAAATGAACTTGTTTCATATTACAGGATAAAATGAATGCACTCATTCAAAGATTACATCCTTTGTACATTGCTCTGCCACAAGGCGGGATCCCTTCAGGACACTGTCATAATATTGTTCGGGTCGGCGGTGCTCCTTGCCCTTTGGTGGCCCCTCGATCATCAGCACCGTGGCGTCCATCTTCGCCCAATGCATCTTTGCACGGGCAAAGGCCATCCGCGAACCTTCAATGCAAACCGACCGCTTTATGACTTCAAGTCGTGGGCAGGCACTCACAAGCCGCTTCACGATACCGAAGTAGCTGTTGGGCATAGGCTCGGCAGGCCATAGCTGGACTATGAGGTCCTTCATGGCCAGTTCGGTTGCCTTGTGCAACTCGACCAGTTGCTTCAGCTGGTCGCTCAAGGGCATCGAATGTTCTATCCCAAGATATTGAGACCAGAACAACTTCTCCGTTGAGCTCCCTTCTTCGGCTCGGTAGAACTCTGCGGCATCTAATATGTTGCGCGGCAGATCCGCAAACGCTCCTAGAAAACTCCAAATTCAGGTAAGTAAAAAAGAATGTCTCCTTCACATTCTTGCTTTGCATAACAAATGCCTTACACACTGCAATCTTCTTGGCCGCCTGGATCTCCTGGAGGGCCTTCTAGGCTTTGGCTCTGGCATCTTGTGCGCTCTGGAGGGCCTTGGCAAGCTTGGACTCTTGATCTTAGAGTCACGCTCCAAGGACTCATACTTCTGGACGAAATCCTGGAGCTCTTGTTGGACCTCGCTGACCCGGGCCTCTTGCTTCTCGCACACGGCACGTTCCTTGGCCGCCTTGTCTTCGGCCTCAGCCAGCGCCTTCTTAAGGGCCGCCACTTCGGTCGTGGCCCCTATAAAAGTTCATGACGCTTTTGTCAACAGAAACCATTTATCCTTCATATGTATACGGGCAGAGTATTACTTACCTTGACTTTCCTCCAGCTGCCTCTTCACGAGGACGAGCTCTCCCTCGGTCCGCTCTAGGTCCTGCTTTAGTCCAGAGACCTCCGCAGTACGAGCGGCAGTGGCTAGCAGCGATGCCTGCTTATTTACATAGACATCTTATGTTAGACTCCTGCGAATATTATTTGATCCTCTGTTCGGCTTTTCTTTCCGAACACCAAACAGAGCATCACGGGCTACTGTCTGCACTGTGATATTCTCTCACAATTTTATTACTTACCTCAAAGCCTATTAGAAGGCTAGTGCAGGCTTCGGTCAATCCACTTTTGGCGGACCGGACCTTCTCAATCACCGTACTCATAAGAGTACGGTGTTCTTCATCAATTGAAGCGCCGCGAAGTGTTTCTAGCAAGCTGTCCGGTGCCTCTGGATGGACAGAGGTCATCGGTACAGGCGGCTCACCCTCCTTAGGGAGAGGCTGCCCGCCTGAATCCGGAACCACTTGGGTTTTCGGAGCCGTATTCGGCTGGGGGCAAACTGGTTGCGGCCCCCATTATCGGAGTCCGTGGGGGTCTTTCTCCCTATGTGTCCGGCGACTGGGGTTTTGCCTGGAGGCGTCTCCGGAACTGTCTCCCCTTGGCCTGGTATCCTTCGAGACAACACCTCGATGTCGTCCGCGGCCTTGGGGGAGGAGGCTATTGGAAGAGACTTGCTATTCATCGCCAACGAGTCCAGTGATCCCTTCGAAGAGGAGGATATCTCGATGTTGGATTTGGCCGGACTACAGGTGCACGTCTGGAACGTTAAGAAGCGATAAAGCAAACATACCGGAAATACTATTGTGTCCGGATACTTATGACTTAGCCAGGGGCTTGACCCTGGGTTCCCACTCCTCTCCGCTGTTGGTGGCTGCGGTGGAATGGTCCGTGTCGGTGTCAAAACCGGCGGATCTCGGGTAGGGGGTCCCGAACTGTGCGTCTAAGGCTAATGGTAACAGGAGGCGGGGGACACAATGTTTACCCAGGTTCGGGCCCTCTCGATGGAGGTAATACCCTACTTCCTGCTTGATTGATCTTGATGATATGAGTATTACAAGAGTTGATCTACCACGAGATCGTAGAGGCTAAACCCTAGAAGCTAGCCTATAATTATGATTGTTGTTGTCCTAAGGACTAGACCCTCCGGTTTATATAGACACCATAGGGGCTAGGGTTACACAGAGTCGGTTACAGAGAAGGAAATCTACATATCCGAATTGCCAAGCTTGCCTTCCACGCAAAGGAGAGTCCCACCCGGACACGGGAAAAAGTCTTTAATCTTGTATCTTCATAGTCCAACAGTCCGGCATAAGTATATAGTCTGGCTGTCCGAGGACCCCCTAATCCAGGTCTCCCTCAGTAGCCCCTGAACTAGGCTTCAACGACGATGAGTGTCGCGCGCAGATTGTCTTCGGCATTGCAAGGCGGGTTCCTTCTCCGAATACTCCAAAGAAGATTTTGAACACAAGGATCATGTCCGGATCTGCAAAACAAATTCCACACACCATCGCAGCGAGCACAATATTCCACAAATCTAATCCGCTGACAACTCTTTCATAATGTGACATCACACCACAGCCCGGTCATTATTCAAACCGTTTTTCTCGACTTGCTACTCCACATCTTGTGAGGCAGTTTTATTGGTACGTCTTGTCGAAGTAGAGATCGTGTCCCCTTATCACGGGATTCTCATCAATACGGGTGTGGGTAACCCAACCGCGCCATTAACACGACGCCTGGGAAATAAGCGAGTTTTCAGGGCGAGTGGGGAGGCGCGGGATCCCTGCTGCCTTTATAAGGAGATAAGGACTCCCCTTTTTCACCCATGCCTTCTTCTTCCTCTGCTCATCCATTCTCTCTCGCTCGAGCTCCAGTGCCCAAGCGTTCGTATTCTCCGCCCACAAAGGACCTTCGAAAATGTCCGGATCCGGAGCTGGAGGCAAGTGGATGGCCTCCACCGTCCGGGAGAAGGATATCAAGAAACTTTGGGAGGCCGGGTATCTGGCCAAGAAGATTAGCCACCGCCTTCCGACGGCAGGACAGATTGTCCCCACTCCAGAGCCCCACGAGAGGGTTGTATTCATCCCTCACTTTGTCCATGGGCTAGGGTTTCCCCTCCATCCATTTGTTCGCGACATTATGTATTACTACGGGATCGATTTCCATGATCTATCCCCCAATTCCTTCCTCAACATCTCGACATTCATTGTCGTGTGTGAGGCCTTCCTCCGCATCTCTCCACACTTTGGATTGTGGTTGAAGATCTTCAATGTGAAGCCCAAGGTGGTGAGTGGCGAGCACGCGAAGTGCGGAGGAGCCATGGTGAGCAAGATGCCCAACGTTACATGGCCATCAGGCACCTTCAATGATTCCGTCAAAGGATGGAAACAACAGTGGTTCTATGTCACTGAGCCACGTGGCACCAAATGGGCCGCAGCTCCGAAATTCCGATCCGGAGCCCCACTTCGGCTTACGTCCTGGCCCAAGAAGGGCCTGAACTGGTCTTCACCAGATGAGTTATCAGTGCTTCAGGCGCACGTAAAGGGAATGGAAGACAAGAATATCAAACTTGTCAACGTAGTCCAGGTGATGCTAGCTCGCCGGATTCTCCCTTGTCAACACAAGGCCTGCAATTTATGGGAATTCGACCCGGCCAAGCACCAGACCCTGCTAGAGTTCTTTGGCTCATCGCACAAAGACATCTGGAAGGTGCTCTTTAAGTCCGGCAAATCGTGGCCGGATTCGACCGAGGACCGCGAGTACCAGCTGTCCCGACCCACGAGTCCGGTAAGTCATCGTATGTTGGCAAGTCATACGCTTTATTTGCATAATCCAAAGGAAATGCTTAATGTGTTTTTCCACAATTCTCCCAGGGCTGGACAAAGAAGGCGGGGTGGATCTACTGCCCGGCCCACAGCCGGAAGAGCCAGCCGACCCGCTTCTGACGAAGATGCTGGTCCCGGCGCCTTATAAGGCACCGAAGAAGAAAGTCGAGAAAGAGGCCAAAGAGACCAGGGGCGGCCTTCGTCGCCGAGGCACTTCGGACACAATATCTGAAGACTCCGATGCCCGCTCTTCCTCCAGAGAGGACGAGGAGGAGGAGGA
Source organism: Triticum timopheevii (assembly GCA_963921465.1). NCBI lineage: Eukaryota > Viridiplantae > Streptophyta > Magnoliopsida > Poales > Poaceae > Triticum > Triticum timopheevii. The sequence goes on from OY997272.1 coordinate 504,280,906, forward strand.
ATGTCAGTCCCCCCCCCCCAGCTAGGGGGAGGAAGAAACGGGAGGCCTCCACACACTTGGAGGCCGAGTCGCCCAAGAAGGGCAAGACTCCTCTTCTGGAGGAATCCGCCACTACTGCCGACAGCAGCCCGGAATGGGATCCCAGGGTCCAGCCCCTGGTGAAATCATGAGTATATAAAATCCGGACACGTCTGCGCATCCAGACTCACTATTGTATGATGTTTAATCATTGAGCCACACTTTTTTGCAATTCGGCGAGGTCCCGCGCCAAACAATCCTCATCGGAGGATTTACTAGGCTCGGATGCTATGGATAGAGGGACACCCCCGAAGGCCCCCTCCCCACAACATGTGAACGACACCGAGGCCTTGTCCTAGAGGGACTCAGGGCAAGGCGGGGGTGAAAAGACCGTCAAGGCGGCGCCAGGGGTCAAACTTCAATGGCCGGACACACGGGAGAAAAGGCTCCCATGGACACCGACAGCGGGGGCTATCTTGAATTCGGTCCCCAGCCGGACACGATTCCGGAGACCGATACAGCTCCGGAATTAGGCAGGCAGCCTCCCTCGACGGGAGGGGGTGCGCCTGTTCCACCAGCAACCTCTGCCCAACCAGGGGTGCTGGATACCTTATCAGCGACGCTGAAGAGCGCCTCATCATTGAAGAACACCGTGCCCTTATGGGTGCAGTGGTTGAGAAGATTCAGTCTGCCGAGAGCGGACTGAATGAAGCCTGCATCAGCCTTATAACGGGCTTTGAGGTATGTTGTGAGGTTTTAAAGAGTGTTATAGTATAGGTAGTAGCCCCTGATACACTATTCGGTGTTCGAAAGAAAGAACCGGATAGAGGATCAAATATATGTTCGCAGGAGACTCACCTTATGGCACCTCTCCCTCCCTTTTTTATAAGTAGGCGTCTGTAGCAACTGCCGCCTCTCATACTGCGGAAGTCTCCGGACTGAAGCAGAGTATGGAGCGGGCCGAAGAAGAACTTGGCCAATTGAAAAAGCAGTTGGAGGATAACCAAGGTATGTAATAAACCTTGGTCGCGTTCAGCGTGAATGAATAATTGAGTATGATGAAAAAAAAGTCATGATGTGCTCTAGGGGCGACGGCCGAAGTTGGGGCTCTTAAGAAGGTTGTGGATGAGGCCAAGAAGAAGGCAACCGCGGAGCAGGCTCTTCGCGAAAAGCACGAGGCCAGGACTATTAAAGCTGAGCGAGAGCTCCAAGAAGCCGTGAAGAAATGCAAGACCTTGAAGCAGAGTTTAACGGAGAAAGAATCCGAACTCACCAAGGCTCGTCAAGCTGCACGCGATGCCCGGGGGGAAGCCCAAGGCGCCCTGCAGGAAATCCAGGAGGCGAGGAATATCGCGGTGGGTGAGGCTTTTTCTATGTAAAGCAAGTATTTGAAGGGAGAAAATCAAGTTACTAATTTGAATTTGGATTTCTCCAGGGGTTTTTGCCGAGCTGCCTCGCAGCGTATATGATGCCACACAATTTTACCGAGCCAAAGAAAGGAGCACTGCGGAGAAGCTCTTCTGGTCGCAGTATTTGGTGCCAGAGTATCCAGTGCCCTTTGCCGATCAACTGAAGCAGCTGATTGAACTGCATAAGGCGACCGAACTAGCCATGAAGGATTTAATTATCCGGCTATGGCCTGCCGAGCCGATTCCCAGCAGCTTCTTCGGGCTCGTGAAGCGGCTTGTAAGTGCCTGCCCTCGACTTGAAGTCATCAAGCGGTCGGTCTGTATGGAGGGTGCGCGAATGGACTTCGCCCGCGCGAAGGTGCACTGGTCGAAGATGGATGTTGAAAAGCTAATGACCGAAGGACCGCTGATGACCCACAAGTATAGGGGATCTATCATAGTCCTTTCAATAAGTAAGAGTGTCGAACCCAACGAGGAGCAGAAGGAAATGATAAGCGGTTTTCAGTAAGGTATTCTCTGCAAGCACTGAAATTGTAGGTACCAGATAATTTTGTGATAAGATAATTTGTAACGGGTAACAAGCAATGAAAGTAAATAAAGTGCAGCAAGGTGACCCAATCCTTTTTGTAGTAAAGGACAAGCCTGGACAATTTCTTATAATGAGAAAAGCGCTCCCGAGGACACATGGGAATTATCGTCAAGCTTGTTTTCATCACGCTCATATGATTCGCGTTCGTTACTTTGATGATTTGATATGTGGGTGGATCGGTGCTTGGGTACTGCCCTTTCTTGGACAAGCATCCCACTTATGATTAACCCCTATTGCAAGCATCCGCAACTACAAAATAAGTATTAAGGTAAACCTAACCATAGCATGAAGCTAGTGGATCCAAATCAGCCCCTTACGAAGCAACGCATAAACTAGGGTTTAAGCTTTTGTCACTCTAGCAACCCATCATCTACTTATTACTTCCCAATGCATTCCTCTAGGCCCAAACAATGGTGAAGTGTCATGTAGTCAACGTTCACATAACACCACTAGAGGAGAGATAACATACATCTCATCAAAATATTGAACGAATACCAAATTCACATGACTACTAATAGCAAGACTTCACCCATGTCCTCGGGAACAAACGTAACTACTCACAAAGCATATTCATGTTCATGATCAGAGGATTATTAATATGCATTAAGGATCTGAACATATGATCTTCCACCAAGTAAACCAATTAGCATCAACTACAAGGAGTAATCAACACTACTAGCAACCCACGGGTACCAATTTGTGGTTTTAGATACAAGATTGGATACAAGATATGAACTAGGGTTTGAGAGGAGATGGTGCTGGTGAAGATGTTGATGGAGATTGACCCCCTCCCGATGAGAGGATCGTTGGTGATGACGATGATGATGATTTCCCCTCCCGAAGGGAAGTTTCCCCGGCAGAACAGCTCTGCCGGAGCCCTAGATTGGTTCCGCCAAGGTTCCACCTCGTGACGGCGGAGTTTCATCCCGTAAGCTTGCTTATGATTTTTTTTCCAGGGTAAAAGCCTTCATATAGCAGAAGATGGGCACCTGAAGGCCACAAGGGGCCCTAGGAGACAGGGGGCGCGCCCAGTAGGGGGGCGCGCCCCCCACCCTCCTGGCCAGGGTGTGGGTCCCCTCTAGTACTTTCTTTGCTCAATAATTCTTATTAATTCCGAAAATGACTTTCGTGGAGTTTCAGGACTTTTGGAACTGTGCAGAATAGGTTTCCAATATTTGCTTCTTTTCCAGCCAAAATCCCAGCTGCCAGCATTCTCAGTGCGTAATGTTAAACGGTTTAGAATTGAGGCAGCGAAGACATTTTTGAAATGTCGTAGAACATATGAGATGTTTCAAGAGCTGAAATTGGGATTTCAGGCTCGTGCCCACGACAAGAGGTATAAGACCTCCGATGAGTTTCTTAGCCTGCAAACTAAGGGAGAAAAGCTCAATCGTTGAGCTTGTGCTCAGATTGTCTGAGTACAACAATCACTTGAATCGAGTGGGAGTTGATCTTCCAGATGAGATAGTGATGTTTCTCCAAAGTCATTGCCACCAAGCTGCTAGAGCTTCATGATGAACTATAACATATCAGTGATAGATATGATGATCCTTGAAATATTTGCGATGTTTGACACCGCGAAAGTAGAAATCAAGAAGGAGCATCAATTGTCGATGGTTAGTGAAACCACTAGTTTCAAGAAGGGCAAGGGCAAGAAGGGATACTTCATGAAACGGCAAATCAGCTGCTGCTCTAGTGGAGAAACCCGAGGTTGAACCCAAACCCGAGACTAAGTGCTTCTGTAATAAGGGGAACAGTCACTGAAGCAGAATTACCCTAGATACTTGGTAGATGAGAAGGCTGGCAAGGTCGATAGAAGTATATTGGATATACATTATGTTAACGTGTACTCTACTAGTACTCCTAGTAGCACCAGGGTATTAGATACCGGTTCGGTTGCTAAGTGTTAGTAACTCGAAATAAAAGGCTGCGGAGTAGAAGGAGACTAGCTAAAGGTGAGTTGGCATTATGTGTTGGAAGTTCTCCAAGCTTGATGTGATCAAGCATCGCACGCTCCCTCTACCATCGAGATTGGTGTTAAACCTAAATAATTGTTATTTGGTGTTTGCGTTGAGCATCGACATGATTGGATTATGTCTATCGCAATACAGTTATTCATTTAAGGAGAATAATGGTTACTCTGTTTATTTGAATAATACCTTCAATGGTCTTACACCCAAAATGAATGGTTTATTGAATCTCGATCGTAGTGATACACATGTTAATGCCAAAAGATATAAGATAGTAATGATAGTACCACCTACTTGTGGCACTGCCATGTAAGTCATATTGGTATAAAACGCATGAAGAAGCTCCATGTTGATGGACCTTTGGACTCACTCGTTTTTGGAAAATTTTGAGACATGCGAACCATGACTATTGGTGTATATGCATGAAGAAACTCCATGCAAGTGGACCGTTTGGACTCACTTGATTTTGAATCACTTGAGACATGCAAATCATACCACATGGGCAAGATGACTGAAAGCCTCGTTTTCAGTAAAATGGAACAAGAAAGCAACTTGTTGGAAGTAATACATTTTGATGTGTGTAGTCCAATGAGTGCTGATGCACGCAGTGGATATCGTTATGTTCTTACTTCACGGATGGTTTGAGTAGATAATGAGTATACTTACTTGATGAAACACAAGTCTGAATTATTGAATGGTTCAAGTAATTTCAGAGTGAAGTTGAAGATCATCGTGACAAGAGGATAAAATGTCTATGATATGATCATAGAGATGAGTATCTGAGTTACGAGCTTTGGCACGCAATTAAGACATTGTGGAAATTGTTTCACAATTAATACCGCCTGGAACACCATAGTGTGATGGTGTGTCCGAACATCATAGTTGCACCCTATTGGATATGGTGCGTACCATGATGTCTCTTATTGAATTACCACTATCGTTCATGGGCTAGGCATTAGAGACAACCGCACTCACTTTAAATAGGGCACCACGTAATTTCGTTGAGACGACACCGTTTGAACTATGGTTTGGAGAAATCTAAGTTGTTGTTTCTTAAAAGTTTGGGGCTGCGATGCTTATGTGAAAAAGTTTCAGGTTGATAAGCTCGAACCCAAAGCAGATAAAATGCATCTTCATAGGACACCCAAAACAGTTGGTATACCTCCTAATTCAGATCCAAAAGCAATAGGGATTGTTTCTTGAATCGGGTCCTTTCTCGAGGAAGAGTTTGTCTCGAAAATTGAGTGGGAGGATGGTGGAGACTTGATATGGTTATTGAACCGTCACTACAACTAGTGTGTAGCAGGGCACGGGAGGTTGTTCCTGTGGCACCTACACCAATTGAAGTGGAAGCTTATGATAGTAATCATGAAACTTCGGATCAAGTCACTACCAAACCTTGTAGGTCGACAAGGATGCGCACTACTTCAGAGTGGTACTTAATCCTGTCTTGGAGGTCATGTTGCTAGTCAACAATGAACCTACGAGCTATGGAGAAGCGATGGTGGGACCGTATTCCGACAAATGGTTAGAAGCCGTGAAATCCGAGATAGGATTCATGTATCAGAATAAAGTATGGACTTTGGTGGACTTGCCCGATGATCGGCAAGCCATTGAGATAAATGGATCTTTAAGAAGAAGACGGACGTGGACGGTAATGTTGCCGTCTATGAAGCTCGACTTGTGGCAAAGAGTCTTTTCACAAGTTCAAGGAGTTGATTACGATGAGATTTTCTCATCCGTAGCGATGCTTAAGTCCGTCGGAATCATGTTAGCATTAGCTGCATTTATGAAATCTGGCAGATGGATGTCAAAACAAGTTTCATTACCAGTTTTCGTAAGGAAAGGTTGTATGTGATACAATCAGAAAGGTTTTGTCGATCCTAACGATGCTAAAAGGTATGCTAGCTCTAGCGATCCTTCCATGGACTAGAGCAAGCATCTCGGAGTTAGAATATACGCTTTGATGGAGTGATCAAAGTTTTTGGGTTTATACAAAGTTTGTTAGAAACTTGTATTTACAATAAAGTGAGTGGGAGCACTACAACATTTCTGATAAGTATATGTGAATGACATATTGTTGATCCGAAATGATGTAAAATTTCTGGAAAGCATAAAGGGTTGTTTGAAAGGAGTTTTTCAAAGGAAAACCTGGATTAAGCTGCTTGAACATTGAGCATCAAGATCTATAAGGATAGATCAAAACGCTTAATGGTACTTTCAAATGAGCACATACCTTGACATGATCTTGAAGGTGTTCAAGATGGATCAGTCAAAGAAGGAGTTCTTGCCTGAGTTGTAAGGTATCAAGTTAAGACTTAAAGCTCGACCACGGCAGAAGAGAGAGAAAGGACGAAGGTCGTCCCCTATGCTTTAGACGTAGGCTCTACAGTATGCTATGCTGAGTACCGCACCTGATGTGTGCCTTGCCACGTGTCTGGCAAAGGGGTACAAGAGTGATCTAGGAATGGATCATTGGATAGCGGTCAAAATTGTCCTTGGAGTAATAAGGACATGTTTCTCGATTATGGAGGTGATAAAGGGTTCGGCGTAAAGGGTTACGTCGATGCAAGCTTTAACACCTATCCGAATGACTCTGAGTAGCAAACCGGATACGTATAGTGGAGCAACCATTTGGAATAGCTCCAAGTGGAGCGTGGAAGCAGCATCTACAATATGACCTAGAGATTTGCAAAGTATATACGGATCTGAATGTTGCAGACCCGTTGACTAAAACCTCTCTTACAAGCAAACATGATCAAACCCCAGAACTCATTGAGTCTTAATCACATGATGATGTGAACTAGTTTATTGACACTAGTAAACTCTTTAGATGTTGGTCACATGGCGATGTGACCTGTGAGTGTTAATCACATGGCGATGTGAACTAGATTATTGACTCTAGTGCAAGTGGGAGACTGTTGGAAATATGCCCTAGAGGCAATAATAAATTAGTTATTATTATTATATTTCCTTGTTCATGATAATCGTTTATTATCCATGCTAAAATTGTATTGATAGGAAACTCAGATACATGTGTGGATACATAGACAACACCATGTCCCTAGTAAGCCTCTAGTTGACTAGCTCGTTGATCAATAGATGGTTACGGTTTCCTGACCATGGACATTGGATGTCGTTAATAATGGGATCACATCATTAGGAGAATGATGTGATGGACAAGACCCAATCCTAAGCCTAGCACAAAGATCGTGTAGTTCGTATGCTAAAGCTTTTCTAATGTCAAGTATCATTTCCTTAGACCATGAGATTGTGCAACTCCCGGATGCCGTAGGAATGCTTTGGGGGTACCAAACGTCACAACGTAACTGGGTGGCTATAAAGGTGCACTACAGGTATCTCCAAAAGTGTCTGTTGGGTTGGCACGAATCGAGACTGGGATTTGTCACTCCGTGTGACGGAGAGGTATCTCTAGGCCCACTCGGTAGGACATCATCATAATGTGCACAATGTGACCAAGGGGTTGATCACGGGATGATGTGTTACGGAACGAGTAAAGAGACTTGCCGGTAACGAGATTGAACAAGGTATCGGGATACCGACGATCGAATCTTGGGCAAGTACTATACCGGTAGACAAAGGGAATTGTATACGGGATTGCTTGAATCCTTGACATCGTGGTTCATCCGATGAGATCATCGTGGAACATGTGGGAGCCAACATGGGTATCCAGATCCCGCTGTTGGTTATTGGCCAGAGAGCTGTCTCGGTCATGTCTGCATGATTCCCGAACCCGTAGGGTCTACACACTTAAGGTTCGGTGACGCTAGAGTTGTTATGGGAATTAGTGTGCAGTTACCGAATGTTGTTCGGAGTCCCGGATGAGATCCCGGACGTCACGAGGAGTTCCGGAATGGTCCGGAGGTAAAGATTTATATATGGGAAGTCCTATTTTGGCCACCGGAAAATGTTCGGGATTTTTCGGTATTGTATCGGGAAGATTCTAGAAGGTTCCGGGGTGGGGCCCACCTGCATGAGGGGACCCACATGAACATGGGTAGTGGGGGCAAGGCCCCACACCCCTGGTCAAGGTGCACCAAGATCCCCCCTTAGAAGGAATAAGATCATGTCCCGAAGGGATAAGATCAAGATCCCTAAAAAAGGGGGATAACAATCGGTGGGGAAGGAAATGATGGGATTTCTTTCCTCCCACCTTTGCCAACGCCCCAATGGACTTGGTGTTGGAAATATTACCTAGAGGCAATAATAAAAGCATTATTATTATATTTCTTTGTTCATGATAATTGTCTTTATTCATGCTATAATTGTATTATCCGGAAATCGTAATACATGTCTGAATAACAGACACCAACATGTCCCTAGTAAGCCTCTAGTTGACTAGCTCGTTGATCAATAGATAGTCATGGTTTCCTGGCTATGGACATTGGATGTCATTGATAACGGGATCACATCATTAGGATAATGATGTGATGGACAAGACCCAATCCTAAGCATAGCGTGAGATCGTGTAGTTCGTTTGCTAGAGCTTTTCTAATGTCAAGTATCTTTTCCTTTGACCATGAGATCGTGTAACTCCCGGATACTGTAGGAGTGCTTTGGGTGTATCAAACGTCACAACGTAACTGGGTGACTATAAAGGTGCATTACAGGTATCTCCGAAAGTGTCTGTTGGGTTGACACGGATCGAGACTGGGATTTGTCACTCCGTATGACGAAGAGATATCACTGGGCCCACTCGGTAATGCATCATCATAATGAGCTCAAAGTGACCAAGTGTCTGGTCACGGGATCATGCATTACGGTACGAGTAAAGTGACTTGCCGGTAACGAGATTGAACGAGGTATTGGGATACCGACGATCGGATCTCGGGCAAGTAACATATCGATTGACAAAGGGAATTGCATACGGGGTTGATTAAATCCTCGACATCGTGGTTCATCCGATGAGATCATCGTGGAGCATGTGGGAGCCAACATGGGTATCCAGATCCCGCTGTTGGTTATTGACCGGAGAGCGATCTCGGTCATGTCTACATGTCTCCCGAACCCGTAGGGTCTACACACTTAAGGTTCGGTTACGCTAGGGTTGTAGGGATATGTATATGCAGTAACCCGAATGTTGTTCGGAGTCCCGGATGAGATCCCGGACGTCACGAGGAGTTCCGGAATGGTCCGGAGGTAAAGATTTATATATGGGAAGTCCTGTTTCGGGCATCGGGACGAGTTTCGGGGTTATCGATATTGTACCGGGACCACCGGAAGGGTCCCGGGGGTCCACCGGGTGGGTCCACCTGTCCCGGGGGGCCACATGGGCTGTAGGGGGTGCTCCTTGGCCTACATGGGCCAAGGGCACCAGCCCCACATAGGCCCATGCGCCTAGGGTTTGAGAGGGGAAGAGTCCTAGGAGGGGAAGGCACCTCCTAGGTGCCTTGGGGGGGAGGGAAACCCCCCTTGGCCGCCGCCCCCCCTAGGAGATTGGATCTCCTAGGGCCGGCCACCCCCCCTTGGCCCTCCTATATATAGTGGGGGAGAGGAGGGACTTCATACCTTGGCCTTTGGTTGCCTCCTTCTCCCTCTCCAACACCTCCTCCTCCTCCATAGCGCTTGGCGAAGCCCTGCCCGGAGTACTGCAGCTCCATCAACACCACGCCGTCGTGCTGCTACTGGTGCCATCTCCCTCAACCTCTCCTCCCTCCCTTGCTGGATCAAGAAGGAGACGTGGCTGTTCCGTACGTGTGTTGAACGCGGAGGTGCCGTCCGTTCGGTGCTAGGATCTCCGGTGATTCGAATCACGTCGTGTTCGACTACATCATCCCCGTTCTTAGAACGCTTCCGCTCGCGATCTACAAGGTACGTAGATGCATCTAGTGACTCGTTGCTAGATGAACTCATAGATGGATCTTGGTGAAACCGTAGGAATTTTTTTGTTTTCTGCAACGTTCCCCAACAGTGGCATCATGAGCTAGGTCTATGCGTAGTTCTCTTGCACGAGTAGAACACAATTTGTTGTGGGCGTAGATTTGTCAACTTTCTTGCCGCTACTAGTCTTATCTTGCTTCAGCGGTATTGTGGGATGAAGCGGCCCGGACCAACCTTACACGTACGCTTACGTGAGACTGGTTCCACCGACTAACATGCACAAGTTGCATAAGGTGGCTGGCGGGTGTCTGTCTCTCCTACTTTAGTTGGAGCGGATTCGATGAAGAGGGTCCTTATGAAGGGTAAATAGAAGTTGACAAATCACGTTGTGGTTTCACGTAGGTAAGAAAACGTTCTTGCTAGAACCCTACTTCAGCCACGTAAAACTTGCAACAACAATTAGAGGACGTCTAACTTGTTTTTGCAGCAAGTTCTTTGTGATATGATATGGCCAAAGTTGTGATGAATGATGAATGATCTATATGTCATGTATGAGATGTTCATGCTATTGTAATAGGAATCACGACTTGCATGTCGATGAGTATGACAACCGGCAGGAGCCATAGGAGTTGTCTTTATTTTTTGTATGACATGCGTGTCATTGAAGAACGCCATGTAAACTACTTTACTTTATTACTAAACGCGTTAGTCATAGAAGTAGAAGTAGTCGTTGGCGTGACAACTTCATGAAGACACGATGATGGAGATCATGGTGTCATGCCGGTGACAAGATGATCATGGAGCCCCGAAGATGAAGATCAAAGGAGCTATATGATATTGGCCATATCATGTCACTACTTTATATAATTGCATGTGATGTTTATTATGTTTTATGCATCTTGTTTACTTAGGACGACGGTAGTAAATAAGATGATCCCTTACAAAATTTCAAGAAGTGTTCTCCCCTAACTGTGCACCGTTGCTACAGTTCGTCGTTTCGAAGCACCACATGATGATCGGGTGTGATAGATTCTTACGTTCACATACAACGGGTGTAAGACAGTTTTACACAGCGAAAACACTTATGGTTAACTTGACGAGCCTAGCATGTACAGACATGGCCTCGGAACACGGAGACCGAAAGGTCGAACACGATTCGTATGGAAGATACGATCAACATGAGAATGTTCACTGACGATGACTAGTCCGTCTCACGTGATGATCGGACACGGCCTAGTCGACTCGGATCGTGTAACACTTAGATGACCAAAGGGATGTCAAATCTGAGTGGGAGTTCATTATAATTTGATTAGATGAACTTAATTATCATGAACTTAGTCTAAATATTTTACAATATGTCTTGTAGATCAAATGGCCAACGTAGTCCTCAACTTCAACGCGTTCCTAGAGAAAACCAAGCTGAAAGACGATGGTAGCAACTATACGGACTGGGTCCGGAACCTGAGGATCATCCTCATAGCTGCCAAGAAAGATTATGTCCTACAAGCACCGCTGGGTGATGCACCTGTTCTCCCTGCAGAACAAGACGTTATGAACGCTTGGCAGGCACGTACCGATGACTACTCCCTCGTTCAGTGCGGCATGCTTTACAGCCTAGAGCCGGGGCTCCAAAAGCGTTTTGAGAGACATGGAGCATATGAGATGTTCGAAGAGCTGAAAATGGTTTTCCAAGCTCATGCCCGGGTCGAGAGATATGAAGTCTCCGACAAATTCTTCAGCTGTAAGATGGAGGGAAATAGTTATGTCAGTGAACACATACTCACTATGTCTGGGTTACATAACCGCTTGACTCAGCTGGGAGTTAATCTCCCGGATGATGCGGTCATTGACAGAATCCTCCAGTCGCTTCCACCGAGCTACAAGAGCTTTGTGATGAACTTCAATATGCAGGGAATGGAGAAGACCATTCCTGAAGTATTTGCTATGCTGAAATCAGCAGAGGTAGAAGTCAAGAAGGAACATCAAGTGTTGATGGTCAATAAAACCACTAAGTTCAAGAAGGGCAAGGGTAAAAAGAACTTCAAGAAGGACGGCAAGGTAGTTGCCGCGCCCAGCAAGCAAGCTGCTGGGAAGAAGCCAAAGAATGGACCCAAGCCCGAGACTGAGTGCTTTTATTGCAAGGAAAGTGGTCACTGGAAGCGGAACTGCCCCAAATACTTAGCGGACAAGAAGGCCGGCAAAACCAAAGGTATATTTGATATACATGTAATTGATGTGTACCTTACCAGTAATCGTAGTGACTCCTGGGTATTTGATACCAGTGCCGTTGCTCATATTTGTAACACACAGCAGGAGCTGCGGAGTAAACGGAGACTGGCGAAGGACGAGGTGACGATGCGCGCCGGGAATGGTTCCAAGGTCGATGTGATCGCCGTCGGCACGCTACCTCTACATTTACCTACGGGATTAGTTTTGAACCTCAATAATTGTTATTTTGTGCCAAGTTTAAGCATGAACATTGTATCAGGATCTCATTTAATTCGAGATGGCTACTCATTTAAATCCGAGAATAATGGTTGTTCTATTTATATGAGAGATATGTTTTATGGTCATGCTCCGATGGTGAATGGTTTATTCTTTATGAATCTCGAGCGTAATGCTACACATATTCATAGTGTAAGTACCAAAAGATGTAAGATTGATAGTGATAGTCCCACATACTTGTGGCACTGCCGCCTTGGTCACATAGGTGTCAAACGCATGAAGAAGCTCCATGTTGATGGACTTTTAGAGTCTCTTGATTACGAATCATTTGACACGTGCGAACCATGCCTCATGGGTAAAATGACCAAGACTCCATTCTCAGGAACAATGGAGCGAGCAACCAACTTATTGGAAATCATACATACTGATGTGTGCGGTCCAATGAGTGTTGAGGCTCGCGGTGGCTATCGTTATGTTCTCACCCTCACTGATGACTTGAGTAGATATGGGTATGTCTACTTAATGAAACACAAGTCTGAGACCTTTGAAAAGTTCAAGGAATTTCAGAGTGAAGTTGAGAATCAACGTGACAGGAAAATCAAGTTTCTACGATCAGATCGTGGAGGAGAATACTTGAGTCACGAGTTTGGTACACACTTAAGAAAATGTGGAATAGTTTCACAACTCACGCCGCCTGGAACACCTCAGCGTAATGGTGTGTCCGAACGTCGTAATCGCACTCTATTAGATATGGTGTGATCTATTATGTCTCTTACTGATTTACCGCTATCTTTTTGGGGCTATGCTTTAGAGACTGCCGCATTCACTTTAAATAGGGCACCGTCAAAATCCGTTGAGACGACACCGTGTGAATTGTGGTTTGGGAAGAAACCTAAGCTGTCGTTTCTAAAAGTTTGGGGATGCGATGCTTATGTCAGGAAACTTCAACCTGAAAAGCTCGAACCCAAATCGGAAAAATGCGTCTTCATAGGATACCCTAAAGAAACTGTTGGGTATATATTCTACCTCAGATCCGAAGGCAAGATCTTTGTTGCCAAGAATGGGTCCTTTCTGGAGAAAGAGTTTCTCTCGAAAGAAGTAAGTGGGAGGAAAGTAGAGCTTGATGAAGTATTACCTCTTGAACCGGAAAATGGCGCAACTCAAGAAAATGTTCCTGAGGTGCCTGCACCAACTAGAGAGGAAGTTAATGATGATGATCAAGATACTTCTGATCAAGCTCCTACTGAAATTCGAAGGTCCACAAGGACACGTTCCACACCAGAGTGGTACGGCAACCCTGTCTTGGAAATCATGTTGTTAGACAACAGTGAACCTTCGAACTATGAAGAAGCGATGGTGGGCCCGGATTCCGACAAATGGCTAGAAGCCATGAAATCCGAGATAGGATCCATGTATGAAAACGAAGTATGGACTTTGACTGACTTGCCCGTTGAACGGCGAGCCATAGAAAATAAATGGATCTTTAAGAAGAAGACAGACGCGGATGGTAATGTGACCATCTATAAAGCTCGGCTTGTCGCTAAGGGTTATCGACAAGTTCAAGGGGTTGACTACGATGAGACTTTCTCACTGGTAGCGAAGCTGAAGTCCGTCCGAATCATGTTAGCAATTGCCGCATTTTATGATTATGAAATTTGGCAAATGGACGTCAAAATGGCATTCCTTAATGGTTTCCTTAAGGAAGAATTGTATATGATGCAGCCGGAAGGTTTTGTCGATCCTAAGAATGCTGACAAGGTGTGCAAGCTCCAACGCTCGATTTATGGGCTGGTGCAAGCATCTCGGAGTTGGAACATTCGTTTTGATGAGATGATCAAAGCGTTTGGGTTCTCACAGACTTATGGAGAAGCCTGTGTTTACAAGAAAGTGAGTGGGAGCTCTATAGCATTTCTCATACTATATGTAGATGACATACTTTTGATGGGAAATGATATAGAACTTTTGGACAGCATTAAGGCCTACTTGAATAAGAGTTTTTCAATGAAGGACCTTGGAGAAGCTGCTTATATATTAGGCATCAAGATCTATAGGGATAGATCGAGACGCCTCATAGGTCTTTCACAAAGCACATATCTTGATAAGATTTTGAAGAAGTTCAAAATGGATCAGTCCAAGAAAGGGTTCTTACCTGTTTTGCAAGGTGTGAAATTGAGCTCAGCTCAATGTCCGACCACGGCAGAAGATATAGAAGAGATGAGTGTCATCCCCTATGCCTCAGCCATAGGTTCTATTATGTATGCCATGCTGTGTACCAGACCTGATGTAAACCTTGCCGTAAGTTTGGTAGGACGGTACCAAAGTAATCCCGGCAAGGAACACTGTACAGCGGTCAAGAATATCCTGAAGTACCTGAAAAGGACTAAGGAAATGTTTCTCGTTTATGGAGGTGACGAAGAGCTCATCGTAAAGGGTTACGTCGACGCTAGCTTCGACACAGATCTGGATGACTCTAAGTCACAGACCGGATACGTGTATATTTTGAATGGTGGGGCAGTAAGCTGGTGCAGTTGCAAGCAGAGCGTCGTGGCGGGATCTACATGTGAAGCGGAGTACATGGCAGCCTCGGAGGCAGCACATGAAGCAATATGGGTGAAGGAGTTCATCACCGACCTAGGAGTCATACCCAATGCGTCGGGGCCGATCAAGCTCTTCTGTGACAACACTGGAGCTATTGCACTTGCCAAGGAGCCCAGGTTTCACAAGAAGACAAGGCACATCAAGCGTCGCTTCAACTCCATTCGTGAAAATGTTCAAGATGGAGACATAGAGATTTGTAAAGTACATACGGACCTGAATGTAGCGGATCCGTTGACTAAACCTCTCCCTAGAGAAAAACATGATCAACACCAGAATTCCATGGGTGTTCGATTCATCACAATGTAACTAGATTATTGACTCTAGTGCAAGTGGGAGACTATTGGAAATATGCCCTAGAGGCAATAATAAAAGCATTATTATTATATTTCTTTGTTCATGATAATTGTCTTTATTCATGCTATAATTGTATTATCCGGAAATCGTAATACATGTGTGAATAACAGACACCAACATGTCCCTAGTAAGCCTCTAGTTGACTAGCTCGTTGATCAATAGATAGTCATGGCTTCCTGGCTATGGACATTGGATGTCATTGATAACGGGATCACATCATTAGGATAATGATGTGATGGACAAGACCCAATCCTAAGCATAGCGTGAGATCGTGTAGTTCGTTTGCTAGAGCTTTTCTAATGTCAAGTATCTTTTCCTTTGACCATGAGATCGTGTAACTCCCGGATACCGTAGGAGTGCTTTGGGTGTATCAAACATCACAACGTAACTGGGTGACTATAAAGGTGCATTACAGGTATCTCCGAAAGTGTCTGTTGGGTTGACACGGATCGAGACTGGGATTTGTCACTCCGTATGACGAAGAGATATCACTGGGCCCACTCGGTAATGCATCATCATAATGAGCTCAAAGTGACCAAGTGTCTGGTCACGGGATCATGCATTACGGTACGAGTAAAGTGACTTGCCGGTAACGAGATTGAACGAGGTATTGGGATACCGACGATCGGATCTCGGGCAAGTAACATATCGATTGACAAAGGGAATTGCATACGGGGTTGATTAAATCCTCGACATCGTGGTTCATCCGATGAGATCATCGTGGAGCATGTGGGAGCCAACATGGGTATCCAGATCCCGCTGTTGGTTATTGACCGGAGAGCGATCTCGGTCATGTCTACATGTCTCCCGAACCCGTAGGGTCTACACACTTAAGGTTCGGTTACGCTAGGGTTGTAGGGATATGTATATGCAGTAACCCGAATGTTGTTCGGAGTCCCGGATGAGATCCCGGACGTCACGAGGAGTTCTGAAATGGTCCGGAGGTAAAGATTTATATATGGGAAGTCCTGTTTCGGGCATCGGGACGAGTTTCGGGGTTATCGGTATTGTACCGGGACCACCGGAAGGGTCCCGGGGGTCCACCGGGTGGGTCCACCTGTCCCGGGGGGCCACATGGGCTGTAGGGGGTGCGCCTTGGCCTACATGGGCCAAGGGCACCAGCCCCACATAGGCCCATGCGCCTAGGGTTTGAGAGGGGAAGAGTCCTAGGAGGGGAAGGCACCTCCTAGGTGCCTTGGGGGGGGGGGGGGGGAGGGAGGGAAACCCCCCTTGGCCGCCGCCCCCCCTAGGAGATTGGATCTCCTAGGGCCGGCCACCCCCCCTTGGCCCTCCTATATATAGTGGGGGAGAGGAGGGACTTCATACCTTGGCCTTTGGTTGCCTCCTTCTCCCTCTCCAACACCTCCTCCTCCTCCATAGCGCTTGGCGAAGCCCTGCCCGGAGTACTGCAGCTCCATCAACACCACGCCGTCGTGCTGCTGCTGGTGCCATCTCCTTCAACCTCTCCTCCCTCCCTTGCTGGATCAAGAAGGAGGAGACGTGGCTGTTCCGTACGTGTGTTGAACGCGGAGGTGCCGTCCGTTCGGTGCTAGGATCTCCGGTGATTCGAATCACGTCGTGTTCGACTACATCATCCCCGTTCTTAGAACGCTTCCGCTCGCGATCTACAAGGTACGTAGATGCATCTAGTGACTCGTTGCTAGATGAACTCATAGATGGATCTTGGTGAAACCGTAGGAAATTTTTTGTTTTCTGCAACGTTCCCCAACACTTGGAGGGCAAGAAACCAGCCCCCTCCACCCCTATATATAGTGGGGAGGCGCATGGGAGCTTCACCCTGCCCCTGGCGCAGCCCTCTCCCTCCCCAACACCTCCTCCTCCTCCGTAGTGCTTGGCGAATCTCTGCCGGAGAACTGCAAGCTCCACCACCACGCCGTCGTGCTGCCGAAGCTCTCCCTCAACTTCTCCTCTCCCCTTGCTGGATCAAGAAGGAGGAGACGTCCCCGGGCTGTACGTGTGTTGAACGTGGAGGCGCCGTCCGTTCGGCGCTAGATCGGATCTTCCGCGCTTTGAATCGCCGCGAGTACGACTCCATCAACCACGTTCTTGTAACGCTTCCGCTTAGTGATCTTCAAGGGTATGAAGATGCTCATCCTCTCCCTCTCTTGTTGCTAGATTACTCCATAGATTGATCTTGGTGATGCGTAGAAAATTTTGAATTTCTGCTACGTTCCCCAACATGTGGGTCGCGGAGCTCCGCCACCCATGTGCCCCACGGCCGCCGACGCACGCCCCTGAACTTGCTCCCTCTCCTCCTTCGCGTGATCTTCCCCACGCCACCATCCCTTACGAAGCTCGCGGCGGAGTACCCTTCCCCCTAGCTGCTGGAGCAAGCCATCGTCTCGGCGGCGAAATCGCAGCTGAGGCAGCCGTCCACGCCGACGCCGCGCCGGGTGCACCCAGCAGCTGCAGCACGCATCCCCATGGCCAGTGTGGCAGCAAAGGGCGCCGTTTAAGGCTCGAGGTGCAGCATGGGGACGACGGTGTCCGTGTCTGCAGACACGACGGAGATGAGTGCGCGGGGGAAGAGGGAGTTCTCCTGGTCAGAGTTCGGGAGCTGGAACCCGCCGCCGCCGTGCTCCAGCCTCGGCACCATGATGTGCACTCGTGCAGCTCAGCTGTGACGTACTGTATGTACGTGGTCAGGTCGGTGTCGCGAGAAAGGTTTTGCATTCGTGTGCTGTCTGGTTGAGCTATTCTTAGTGATGTGTTTAAGGTAGTATGATGTCGTGCCTTTTATAGAAAGTGCGTCGCCACACGCAATTTTTAAAGGACGAGTTGCTGGACACATTCTTGTCGTGAGAACGGAGGTATGGAAAACAGGAGAGGGAGTGTGCGGTTGTGCAGCCTAACGACCCGAGTTCAATTCCCAGAATTGACAGGTGATGCACAGGGGTTTCCCCCATTTATTGAAGATCAAGTTTGGCATGTGGTGGAACCACACATCAAGAAATACCTTGCTACTCATTTAAAAAAAATTTAGAGGACCATGTTTGTCTTGGTACTCATACTAAAATGGACGTATGCATCCCTAGTTGGTGCAGAGGCCGGGAAGTGAAATTCTCTCCCATTTTTTATATTGCAAAGAGAGCCTTGGCTCAGTGGTTGGGCATGTGGTTGTGCAGCCTAGTGACCCGGGTTCAATTCCTAGAATTGACAGGTGATGCACAGGGGTTTTCCCTCGTTTATTGAGGATCAAGTTTGGTGTGTGGTGTAACCTCTCATCAAGAAATATCTTGATACTCATTTAAAAAATTCTGAGGACCATGTTTGTCTTGGTACTCATACTAAAATGGCCGTATGCATCCCTGGTTGGTGTAGAGGCCGGGAAGTGAAAATCTCTCCTATTTTATAGACAACCCAATCCATACATAGTTTTCTATACGACAGCCCCCCGCGTCTGCCCCCCGCTCGGGCGACTCGGGGGCTCCCCAACCCTAGCCGCTGCCGAGCCTAGCCCATCTTCCTCCCCTCCTTCCGCCGCTGCCGGCTTGCGCCTGGAGGCCAATGGCGGTGGCGGAGGCTCTTCCTCCCTCCTGCGTCTCAGGAGTGGCGGGGCCCCAACGTGCGTGGAGGTGCGGCCGATCTAGATGCGACGGCGTTGGCTTCGACGGCGACGACGGTCGGCACTGCCTCGGGCCACGGGCGGCAGCTGCGGCGGCTGGCCTGGATCGGGCGGCGGCATGTCATCTGGCTTTAGATCGGCGGCGGCGTCGAGGGCCTGGTGGACTGCTTGGTGGCACCCATGGCAGATCTGTTCTGGCCGGTGTAGCCAGTGGTGGTGGTCATCTTCTTCGTTGGTGGTGACCGACCAGAAGCTTGGTGATCGGATCTCGAGATCCATCATCTAGTACCGGCTGCGAGTTGGGGAGACATGGTTGCCGGTGAAAACCGAGCCGATGGCAGGCGATGGCGACGTTCTACGCTGTTACCTTGATGAAGGCATCGTTGTGTAACTACTGTCGACCCACTCGTGCTGCTCCGGGGAAAACCCTAGGATCCGGTGTTCCAGATCGGACGATGGCGGCTCTGCGGTGTCGTTTCTCTCTTGGGAGCATCGTTTGTGGAGCAGTGCTGGAAGGCAGAGGCAGGAGGTGGAGCGGCTTCGTCTTGCACGGAGTTTCGGTGGAGATGTCAAGTCATGCCTGACCGACAGGTGCTATGCTTGGTCATGCCTGGTCGGCAGGTGCTACGCACGACAGATCTTCCAAGGACTTCAAGTTGTGTCGGCTGGTGGTACTTGGCAGCATGGCGCTGTGGTATATCAGTGGCGACCGCGACGTGCTCAGCTGTTTGCGCGCAGGGAGGAGGTGCCGTTGGACGCTGTGGTGGCGTCGACGATAGCTAGACCGAGCAAGGTTGATGCATCAGTACAGTTCTGAAGATGGAGCGGTGGCAGTTGGCGGCGACGGCCTCTGAAAGCACGCCGGACCAGTGTGTGCCCCAGACCCGGCAAGTGGCTAGGTTGGGGTCTCAGGTCTTAGACTTTGACCCCCAACTTGTTTAGGATGAATGGAATATTCAGAGCTCCCAGCGGCATGGGGTGTGAAAGCAAAACTGCTTGTTCATTTGTATATGCATCTAAAGGCAAAGCTTTCACACATGCCTATAGTATGATTTGCCAAATGCCTGCTCAGATTTAGACGAACACCACTACTTGGTCGTAAAAGATCAAGAAATGGTCGAACACGAGCCGGCCTGAAAGCAACAGCCGTTCCGATCCAGAAAACCTCTTTTCGAACGTCTCGCGGTTCGCCAGTGTCCACGAAAGCAGGGAAGCGAAAAGCACGTCTCTTGATCCATCTCGCATATGCGGCAGTTGGGCGTCGACCTGAGAAGACAGGTTCGAGTTGCGGAAATTGGTAGGGGCATGCAGGCGTGGGAGCACGCACTTGTCAACTCTTGTCTGGCCACTCGATTGCCTCGTGATTTGCGAAGTAGTTGGATCCTGCTTGAAAGCATAGTATGTTTTATGTTTCAATCATTGAAACTTATGACTTTTCATCTAAAACTTGTGATTTTCTTGCTTGGCTCTTACCATGTTTCATAGATAAAATTTTAAGAAATATCTTTGTTGGTTGTAGCCACAAAAATCATGATTTTATCGGCCGCTCGTACTAAGTTTGAAGAGTTGAAACTAAAAATTTATTCAAAATTCGTTAAAATGTATTCAAAATGGATCTTATTCAAAATTCGTTAAAACTAAAAATTTGGGCCCGTTGCAATTTCTTTGGAATGTAAATGAGCAGTATTTTTCGTCCAAATGCCCCAAACAATAGGTTTTTTTAGCATGGTCATTATTTTACATCATCTGTCGGGAGGAGTTCTCGTGTGCTTTTGAAAATAAATAGTATTCCAAACGCTCTGAGTTGTGGTTTGCCTGTGCTTCAAAATGTTTCGCGGCCGTGTCTGAACATTGGAATGAGATGTCCCAAGGAAAAAGATTCTAGAGCCGAGTTTAGAATTGTGTATCACCCGTGTTCCGATATCTTTTTTCCGAGAGTACGCCAAAGTCGTATTTATCTTTAAAGAAGAGAGAAAATTTGTACAAGAGATTACAACGATAAGATCACCACACGACGGCGATCCCAAACCCCTCCACTCCGGCTCAATACCAGTGTTTGGATATCATGACCGTATTTTTTTTTTTGAGAATTATCATCTGACCGTGTTGAATGACCAAATGAGTCCGCTCATATATGTTATACTCAGGAAAATTGTCGCAAAAAAACATTACCCTAGAAAATTAATAAGCTGAAGAAGAGGGAGTGGCGTCACGGGGAGATAGGCAAATTCTGAAGCACGTGCTCTGGCTTTGGCAGCGGGTACACCGACTACAGGTCGCCATGCTTGCCGACGAATATTGATTCGGATTAAACAACATGCTTTCAAAAATGCCAATGAATAAATCATCCAAACATGGATCACAAAGTTGACATCGTCCAGCATCATCGTCCTACCTACTCCGGTGGCCGTGACGACACACTTTCACCCGCAGGTCTCGCGAGGACTGCCCGGCAAGTACTGCGACTGCGCAGCCGTCCAAGAAGAATCAGAAACAGAAGCCGACGACGACGACGGCGCGGCCGCGTCCACGAAGTTGAGTTTGGCGCGGTGGCCACGGAACTCGAGCGCCGCGAGATCGTAGGCGCGGGCAGCATCCACGGCGGTAGGTGCCGAGCCACTTGCGCACGGCGTGGTGCGGGTCGCGGATCTCCGCCGCCCACTTCCCCCACGACCGCTGCCTCACACCACTGAACTTGCTCCGGCTCCTCCTCCGCGTGATCTTCCCCACGCCTCCGTCCTTTACGAAGCTCGCGGCGGAGCACCCTTCGCCCTCGCTGCCCGAGCGGGCCATCGCCGCCGCAGCGGCGAACATGCAGCCGATGCACCCGTCCATGCCGCAGCTGGCGCACGCAGGAACTGCAGCGGCAAAGTGCGGCGTGGACGACAGCTCGAGGCGCAGCGTGGGGACGACGGCGTCTCCGTTTACGACGGAGATGAGGGCGCGGAGGAAGAGGGAGTCCTCCAGCTCGGAGTTCGGAAGCCTCGGTGCCATGACGGATGTCGCAAGAAAGTTTTGCGTCCTCGGAGAACGACGGAGATGAGGGCGCTGTGTGTGTGTTGAGTTCTGGTGCTCCGGTGTTTGACGTTGTTTGGAGTAGCTAGGACGTGCATGTCTACGCGCATTTGAAACGGAGATCACGTTCTTATCGTGGGAACGGGCGAGTGAGTGTGGAAATGCCTTGCATGAGTTGATTAGGCACTGCTTGCTGACGGCTGGTTACGGCGATATTTGAGCTGTTCACACAATCATGTTTTAAAATAGATAGATTTTACCTACGTAGTATCAAATTGTATATATACTACTGGTACTATCGGACTTTCGCCGAATCTTATAAAGTCAAATTGTATATCTTTCTAAACACAGTACAGACACAAACGCTCATATACACGCGCATACACTCACCCCTATGAACGCACACACGCACACCCTACCTCTATGAGCATCTACGAAAGACTGGGCACCTTCGAAAGATTGAGCCGGCATATCATTTTGAAATTTACGAAGTCACTGTAGGCACCTCGTCGTCGACGGGAACGTCTCCTCCCACTGAATGCGCATCGCAGGAAATACTGAAATAAATCCAAGAATAAATGCGAGAACCAGATCCTGGTGGGTGGGGAATACCACAGTCCCTCTACCATCTAACCACAGGTTGGTTCGCCCAAATTGTATACTATTAGTACATATATCCATCTTTTTTATAGATCTCCTAAAATCCAATTGTATGCTCCCTCGGTTTCATAATATAGTGCGCATAGATTTTTCTAAAAGTCGACTTTGCAAACTCTGACCAAAGTTATAGAGAAAACTATTTATATCTACAATATCAAATATAGAAAATATGAACCAACATCTTATGATGAATCTAGTTATATATGTTTAGCATTCTAGAGGTAAATATTTTCTCCATAAACTTGGTCAAATTTTGTGAGGTCTGACTTCTAAAAAAAAAATCTATATGCACTACATTGCAACAGAGAAAGTGCTATTTTACCCGCAGAAAAAATTATATACTTTTGGTACAATTTTTAATCGCCATTTTATCTGGTGGATTTAACTTTGGAGGTGCATTTTACTAGATTTACGTCCAACGATCCTCGATTTTGTTAGATTTCCAAATTACTGGGTGAAAATGCAATGGGCTATGTTTATTTTTCAGACTGATATGGAAAATTAGTGTGCCCTTAAACAATGGCGGTCGCTGTCTGTCGTTTTGTTGGTGGATTTGTAGCACTTCAGTTGAATTTTTAACCAATATTAATAGGTTTTCGTCACATAGAAGGTGTTTCGACTGAGGGCACCTCCAGCGGGTTTGTTGTTAATGCTCAAATTTTCCTCCCTACTTTACCCATGCCTTCTTCGTATCTTTGTGGATGATGTATTTCTATTAGTGTGGTTTGGTCGGGTTAGAAAAAAAAATGTGCCCTTCAGCTTTTCTTCCTAAATATCTCTTACTCTTTGTCATGTCACATCTGGACACAAATATTCTGATGGTATCTTCACTATCAAGTCACTATGCAGACAACTATGATTGTGGATTTTCACAGAAGTTCTTATGTAAAATCAAAATATTTCTATGATTAATTGTCACAAAAATCACTTTAACCAGAGATAATTTACTGAGAAGGGGTTAGAAAGGGGGGGAATACCATATAGTTCCTAAGTGTATATACACCCTACATGAGAAAAAAAGTACTAATAATTACAAAAAAGTCAAAAAGTTTAGAAGTTTTTTTTGAATAAACTTGACTTTGTTTTGCACTACTATATAAATTTTCGCGAATAAAAACCCAATGTTGTCCTTAGAAAAAAAACGCAAAAAATATGTGCTATTATAGGTCACTATTCACACTATTTTGGCCGTTTTTTTTAAAAGAAGTCAATGCGTGTTTTCTTTTTGTGGAATTTTTATTACAAGTACAATGGAAGATCAACTTTATTTCAAAAATATTTTCAGATTTTCTTGAATTTTTGACTAATTACTAAATATATTTTTCCATATAGGGTGTATATACACCCATAGAACAAAAGTTCCCCTCCTTGGAAAGGTAGCAAATGTTGGGTGTTTTATGGACAAGATGAAATCATCGTTCACTTATTTTTCCAATGCTCTCTTGCTAGATTGGTGTGGAGTTATTTTAGTGTGTCTTTGATTTAAGAACTATTACCGACAACTTAAATGTATGATTTGGTGTTTTGATATTTGTTTCTACGAAAGATAGAAAAAATTGGTTATAGTTGGTGTCTCTGCCATCTTTTGGACCATTTGGAGATGCAACAATGATTTTTTGATAGAAAATGGTTAATAGTCCAGTTATCCTACTCACACGGATATGTCATTGGATTACCAGTTAAGCAATTTTGCAGATACGGAAGGAAAACAAAAGGGTGCTAATGCTGGGGGCAAGAATCATAGAACATGTGGCAAGTGAGGCGTATCAAGATCATAAGGATGGCGTCCAGGAGTGCTCAGGATTAGTGGCTAAAGCTGATTTTCGACTGCGACTCACCTGGTGGTGCAACTTGTTCTCTCTGACTACTTTCCTGGATGCATAGTTTCACTAGCGTTTCTTGTTCCATGTTTGAGTTTAGTCTAGTTTGGTCGCCTTCCAAAGTTTTGATCTTAGTTTATCTCTTAAGGTTTGTAAAATATTGTGTGCAGGAATCTATCTCTATCCGCATGTTGAGTTTTCCGCTCTCAGGTCTCGTTCTTTTGGTAATGTTGTTGATGAATGTTGCAAGGATGATATTGCTTTTTAGGGGTAGTTTCTAAAGTGAACCAAATGGTTTTTTCGATAGAAATCGGAGAGGGAGGACGCTCTTTTATTCAAAATGCTCAGTTTGTGAGGAAATAAGGAGGCGAAGTTGAAAATGTGCAATGCGCAACGATGTTGCGTCATAGCAAATGCAAGCCAGCTTACAACGGGCCCCAACTTGTAATAGTCATCAAATCTTATAATTGATTATATGTTAGGAATTTGTATCCTGAGTTTATGATGGGTGTATCCGCAAAATCAAAAAATGAAATCGAGCATAATACAATACCTAGGGGGGGAATCACAAAACTTTGGCTTAGCAAAATACGTTTGACGATATGTGGTGCATATTTAGTCAATTAATCTTTTAATAGTAAATTTTATGCTCTTACTGGAAATCATGAATCATTTATTCGGTTGTGATTTATATGACAATCTTTGCAACATGATATCCTTGATTTTAGCAGATTCTAGAACATAGTTGGGTAGAATTCAATAGGCGATCCTCATACTTCATGTTGCAACAAGTACTCCCTCAAGCTCTCTTTCAAATACATCTCTCTTCCTCCTCCTTCTCTCACAAATGGCCAAGTGGATAACATGACAATGTTCAGTATGGGAGAAGCATGCTAAAAGTGGTGAACCAGTCGGTGGAAGGGTGGCCCCAAGTTGTAAAATGGGCTATAGACCTCGTATCTTGCGTCTACCATAATTTGTCACAAAAATCTATTTAAAGCTTTTTGTATTTGATGAAGAATATGCCCATAGAAGGATTTGCCCGCATGATTAGGTTCTTGTTGGATTAATAATTTGTGCTCAACCACGAAGAGCTACAAAGACATGTTAGCAAGTTGTTGATATTTTTGCTTTGTTTTGTACTTCAAATCTAGTCGGTACATCAACTATATTAATAAGTAGCAAGTGTGGACAATCACATGCCTATTATATGGTGCGAAGATCTATTTATTTCTTATTTTAAAAGGCTCCAATAAATCAGTCCATATTCCCTATTGCAACGTTTTATGTCGTGCACTTTAGCAACGAATAACAATGATATAAGCCTTGCTTAGGAAGACACGTGAAATCCTCTTGGCTTAGCGATGGCTATCCGTCAAAAGTCGATCAATAAGACTCAATTTTCCTTTAATTTCGAAACATGACATAACTGCAAAAATTAAAAGAGATTAAACTCAGTGTAGCTCTCAGATGGTCAATTTCCATATGGTGAAACCTGCCTACTTAAATTGAAGAGCCTGTTCGGTTGCTCTCCAGCTCCCAACTCCACCAACTCCAGCTTTGGAGCTGTGCCGAATGGGTTAACTCCCGGAGTTAAGAAAAAGAAGCTGGGAGCGGAGCGTACTGTATTTTGAGAGGAGCTGAGGAGCTAGACATCTGCTGCTCTCAAAAATCAAAGGAGCGAGAGTTGACTAGAATTACAGCTGCATGCCACCGCCAAGTGAGCAAGCGTACCAGTTCGCTGCAGCTTATCTCTCGAGCTGGGCCACATCAAAGCCGAACCAGCTGCCAGCCCACGCCAGTGCTCCCCATCGCGAAGCTGTGCTGCCAAACGTTTCTGAACTCTGGGTTTTTTCAACGAGGAGTTGGACGGAGGAGTTGAGCTGAGGAGTTGAGGATCTAAGGGAGCTAGAGGGTTGCCGAACAGGCCCGAAATCCTAGATTAGCTAGAAGAAATCAACAGAGTGTGTGGCAAAGCTGTGTGATCACGCGCTCTTTGTGGGAGCGAGCAGTGACAAAAGCGTGCTATGAGACTTTGACCAAGTTTTGACCAACTTCACAAATGCAAACCTGCCTCCTCAAATTTAAATCCTAGACTTTCAGGATGCTCATCAACAGTTGTTTCTCAAAGAAGAAAAAAAAAGACTTTCACCAAATTAGCTACTCCCTCCATTCTCTTTTATAAGATGTTTTGGACAACTCATATTGAACTATTTTGTGTGTTTGTCTGAATTGTCTAAACGTCTTATATTTGCTCCGTTCCTAAATATATAACTTTTTAGAGATTTCATTATGGACTACATATGGATGTATATAGGCATACTTTAGAGTATGCTTTGTATGTAGTCTATAGTAGAATCTTTAAAAGGTCTTATATTTAGAAACGAGGGAGTAAAAGTGAACAGGAGAGTACTAGAAGAAATGAACATAGTGTGTGGCGTCTCTGAAAAAAAAACATAGTGTGCGGCAAAGCCGTGTGACCTCACGCTCTTTGTGGGAGCGAACAGCAACAGTGACAAAGGCGTGCTATGAGAGTTTGACCAGGCTTTGACCAACTTTACAAATGATGCTTTAGAAAAGTCAGAGTTCCCACGGTCACCCGGGTGTGAAAAGAGAGCCCATAGAGGAATAAGTCGTCCTTCACAAATGTCAACGCCGGCCGGTCAGGTTGTACCACCTTTCAAAAGTGGGTTTTGGGATTCCAGCGGATGTGGCTTTTAGGCCCACTTGTGTTGAACGATTTCCATTTTTAGCAGGCTGGTGTTCAACGATTTGGATTGCTTAGTTGAGCCGTCAGAGCTAGGGGCGCACTGGACTCGTCGCGTGGTGTGCCCAGCCACCGTATTACCCACGGGAACATAGTTTTCTTGATCTTTTGGTTTACAGGTTATCTTTTATTTCCATCTTTATCCTTGACATAAACCGTTTTAAAAAACGAATTAAAAAACTTTCAGGTTGTGACAAGTGTCGCACATGTATTATGCCACACGTCGCCCCTAGAGGACTTGGGATCTCCAATGCTGAACCGCAAACTGGACACCACATCAGTTCACGGACGGAAAGGGGGACCAGTCCGCAGACACGAATGCGAGAGACAGCCATCAAAAACTAACCGCATACATTCCAAGCCGGGTTTGAAGTAACTGATCGTACCTCAGGCCGGGCTTGCAAAAGCCCTAAAAAATCAGAAGCCTGAGCCCGAACTAGCCTGGCCCGAAACACATGAATAATGTCATTTTCAAATTAATTAATTAGATTCATGGTATTAAAATAATATAAATACCTATATTTCAAAAAAAACATTTGCTTGCCATTTCAGACTTTTTCGGGCTTTTCGGTCGGTTTCAGGCCATAAAATGGAGCCCGAGCCCGGCCCGAATGCCAAGCTTTCAGGATTGGGCCTCCAGCCGGGCTTTCCATGCACATGTTTAGTTTCAACTAACCAAACGAATTACATGCAAACCGAATGATTTTCATACAAACTGGACGTAAAGCTTTACATTTAGGACATATTTTAACAAAACTATACCCGACTAGGCTAAAACTAGTCTAAAATCACCGTAAAGTTTCATCGTGTTTGGACTTCGTTTGATATGGTTTTTCTGCGGAACAAGAAAATAGGAAAAAAAATGAACTGGCACTTGGCACTGAGTTAGTAGCTTAGTTCCCAATAGTGATATAAAATTGTATATAAAGCATACAAGATTGATAATATAATAGCATGAAGCAATCAAAAATTATATATATGTTGGAGACGTATCATACAACATTCACACAGTAAAAGGCCTTCGCGGTTGGGCAAAGATCGAAACGCGAAAGAGAAATGTAAGATGGATCAAGGTAGGAACATCAAGGTAGGAACTCATGTATTTACCTTTATCGCTTGCGAACACCTTAAGTGTAGATGAATTCATGTAGTAACAGTTTTACTATTAATGCACATGACTCTTACTAGAAGCAAAGGCGCGTCTTGCCGCACCGCTTTTCTTTCTTGCTGATTCTTTTTCTTGATAACAGTTTTCATAAACAAACATGAAGCAGCTCCTTGATTGAACTTTTTACAGCCAAACATTTATTCAACTCAATCTAGGTTTCTAGCTCCAGATTAACAGGCGATCAGCTCTCGCAGATCAACTTCTCGAGCCAAATGAAATACGAAAAGCATCTCAGCCACACAAAGAATGATGGCGAGATTAATCTTATTTTGCTCTCCTCCACGAAAAAGGAAATGTTCATATTACATTCTAGACATCAGATTGTGGCACCATTCACTGCAGAGACATCGAGATGCATCTTAGCAGGGCATACGAGAGACCACAAACAACAAAGCCAAGGCTTGAACATCTTGATTTGGGCTTGTGTAGTACTCTACTCCACTTAAACAACTTGTGTGCACCTTAATGCATATACAAATGGTCAGTTCATTTCATCAGCAACATATGTGTACATGAGCTGAAAACGTCATCAAAGATTGCAAGAGTATATAAAACATGTAACTAATAGCTATTGAAAATTGACTTGTTTGGTGACTAGCCATTTCACTGTTATCATCTCATGCTCCGCGGTTCATATGCACCTATGCTGCCAATGCACTGCAGACTCTTACTACAAAAAAATCATAGTTGCTAGTGGATAACATGATTCCTGGAACAAATATTAATTTCTAAATATCAATCATATAATTTTTTGGCTTGACCAAGGTGGAGGTGTTCAATGTGTTTGCAGAGTGTGGTGTTAAAGGACTGCATTCAATTACCTTCTCTGTATGAAAAATCAAGGAGGGCCAGAACTAAATTTGTAATACCCAAATATTAAAGAGAACTTACAACAATAATTGCTTCTAAGTCATTTTTTAAATTGCTTTAAGAAACTACACTTGTTGTCCACATAAATCGATTTGAACAAAAGATGTTGTCTAAGAGATGGACATCAGAACATGCTTGAAAGCTAATATTGCCAAGTTACCATATACATGAACCCAACTCTAACAGTCATTCTGAAAAACAACTAAAAGGTCCAGAGCAAACAAAAAACACTCCAAACAAAATAGTGCAATAAATCAAATGGAATCAAGTAACCAGAGGGTGATTTTATCTAGACAAACATGGTGTCAAGACTCAGTCACCAACAGGAAATAGGTGGCAGCAATCAAGGTGAGGAAATGGAGAAAGAAACACCACCAGTTCAGTCAGCATGAGTTGTAAGTGCACAACACTCGTCTTGGTTGCTAAAGAAAACAAAACAATGAGATTAATTGTAAATCTATCTAGTAGCAATTAACATCTACGTTCATACCCAAGACAATGACTTCTAGGCTCTCTCTCCCATTGCTAGTTAAAGGAGATGATTCCCTTTCACTTATATAGTATTAAATCCCTAACACCCTAAGATCCTCGAGTCAATAATAATCACTTGAAGATTCCCAAATTATGAGAAAATTAATTAACTTGTGTTCTACTAAGGAGAAAAAAAGGAAGCAGACATTAAACGGCAGAATCGGCTCTTGGAGTCTTGTTGAGCTTTCCTTGTGATTTTAATTATGTTTCTATGCAAGATTACAATTCTAAGACTGTAAATAAACATCATTAGACTATTCTTGGGTCTGTTTACTCATTTGGGTTGAACATGTTGAAGACTAACTCGTATTACAAATAAGAGCATGATTGACTATCTATTAACTTGTAGTCTGAAAATTGTCGAGCAGCAAACTTGGAATCACCACTGAAGATTCACACATGAAGACACATGCATTTTTAGCTTTTATGATAGCATTCCGTGGCAAAAGAGTCGCTTACTCACCAGTAATGAAGATGAACTCAGAGATGCACACCAACATGATTTCCTTGGCGCTGGAAATTAAGAATTGACAACATGATATGTAGTCTGTGTAAGCAATATATAAGATATCTCATTACAAACAAAGTGGGAAAAAACAATGATGATCCTAGTAGTTATAGTTTGGAAAGCTTCCATTATCAACACGAACCATGAAGCCAACATGACAGGTTTTTTGAAGGAAAAAGGCAATAATAGGTATAATTATGCATGCACACTCTTAATCGAGGCGGGGTAAATACGTTACTGATGAGCACGACAGCGGCGATAGTGACCAAGGTGCTCGCAGTGAACACAACAATCATGTCAAGGCTGGTCGTTTTCATGGTGGCGTGTGCCACCAAGGACGTTATGACCTTCGTCATGGAGCAACTCTGGATCAAAGGCACATGTCCTCCTCGCACTCTGCACTCACCGCCTTCATTGCGCCCTTCCACGGCGCATCAACAACGCTCTCTTTCCCGTCTGCTAGTCCACCATGGTATGAAAAATTTGAAAACTGAACATCTCCTCCCTATCAATTCCCCCTTAACCGTTTCTTCTCAGTTGCACACCACTCTTCAGCCACCCAGGAGACAAGCATTTTCTGGCATAGATCTTCACTGATCCAGCGGCGGCCAACACTTGACATTCCTTTCCCCTGTTAACTAAATCACACTACGTTGAAAGCTCGACATCCGAAGTCTCCTCAACCCTACACTGACCCCCCTACTTTCCTATGTTGTGATTTCTCATTCGTGCTCCTTTTAGCTGCAGATGCATTTGCACGTAACAACTACTACTTGCTAGATGTGATGTGTTAACAAATCAGTTCACATGCATATGATCCTTGAAGTACTCCCTCCGTCCCACAATATAAGATCATTTTTAAGCTAACATAGCTTGAAAAATGTTCTTATATTCTGGGACGGAGGGGGTAGATAGTAAACATGATTGATCCTTCTTCTTTGTCCTTTATTTTTACTAATTCACCAGCATGTTTTGGCAGCTCAAACAAACAAGCATAGGAATCAACAAGAAAATTATAAGGTTCACTTTTCTTGCCTCTGTGGCCCTGTCTTTCCCCTGCTTGTGCATCTTCTAGCAAGGCGAACTGTGACATCTAACTCTGTCGGCTCCACGCCGCTCTGCTTGCGACGCCCTGCAGGAGAAGGGACATCGGGATGGTGCAGGGATGTGGGTTATGGCTGGAGCAGCGCAGCGCACCTGTGCTACACGCCCGTGCTGGTGTGCGGCTACCATCGAACGATGTTCGCCTGTCCGATCCGCCGCCATGTTGCGCTATGTTAACGTCTCACAATGAGCCGCCAATCCCTAATCCCCTTCGAACGCCAACAAGATGAATCATTGACTGACAGCCAAGGCCCATGGCTCTACACCTCTGACAAAAACGGCCCACGGAATAGACCAACTCACACGGCCAGACGACCAGGTCAAAATTGACATGAGAATCCAAATTGATAGCGTGGATCGTGGTTTTACCCCAGGGAGCTTAGTGAGTTAGTAGATGTACAATACGAGGGTCGTGGTATGAGTTTCATTTGATTTGTATTGGCATAAAGATAATAAATTTCACCTTTTGGCATAGTTTTTAGCTATGCTTTGTTGAGATTAATTGCTAATGTGGCTCTACCCAGTCAACATTGACTGTGATAAAAATGGTTAACCAGCCCAAAACCAAGACTATGGTTGAGTTTTGAATCTCGAGGTTTGTTCGGGATGTGTTTCGACTGGTTTCGGGGTTCAGGGTTGTAAATTAAACCATGTGGTTAGTTCGGGGTTGACATGTGGAATTTTCACATATTAAAATGACAATTCACTTTCGTTTCAGAATAAATAAGAATTGTACACGTTACATCACTAATATTAGAACTTCATAGTACAAAGTTTTCGCCAAAACACTATCTCTTATTTTTCTTGGTTATGTTACTATCTGTTCCTCTGAAAAGAGTACGAAAAACAGTTTTCCCACTGCCTTTGCCAAATAGAAACCATATATTTGGTAATTTAAGTATAAATCTATATATCAGAAACAATCTTGTAACATTTGAAATGTATGCCTTGCAATTTATTTCATTCACATATAGTTAATAGTAAGGTCTAGAATGGTTGTTTTGAGGTATGTACTGTCAACTTATCTTGTGAAGTTTAGCCATACAGTCATCATTAAATGGTCCATCTATGTACCAAAAGCATGAGTTACTACAAACATCAAAAGCATGCATATAAATTAAACTTAGGAATGGTCAATAACTAAAACAAATAACTAATTAGCAACATTCAGTATAATGACAACAATACATGTTCACTTCACTCCTCATAGATAAGTAAAAATAAAGTTGTCCAGTACTGCCACAACCTTGATTTATTACCCAACTTAATCCTTACACCTAGGATATTGGCCTCCTACACTTGTTTCTGAATAAACAGTAGTGTATAAGGACCTGCCACATGCTTAAGGGCCTTCCCCCAAGAGCGTAGGTTACTTCATTGACGAATGATTGATGATAAATCTTACGCTTCCGAGGCCTCGTCAAACTGAACTCATAAATTCCACATGGCCCACTATATCCAGAGATGCATGCTTGATATACACAGTTTTCTCTGACAGTTGGGAAATTTTCGGCATTAACAGCGATACACCTTGTGTTACTAAGGAAAAGTGCCTGGCTACCGATATTATAGATACGGACAGCGGTCCTCAAGTCAACATCAACGCAAAAATTAGTATCTCTGCAATGCCAATGACCACAATAAGAAGGTTGCCTCCTCCAGATACTACCAAATAGTGTGTCATTGCACTAGGTGCAAGTGTTGGAGCCTCGTGGATCAGAATGAATTCTCCATGCATCTCATGATCAGCCCCGGTTATCTTGAACAACTGACGATTATGGAAAAGTACAAACACATCACTCTTATATGCAGTCATACTTGCTACACGCTCAACTGGCATATCACCAAATCGAACCTCCATATTTCCATTATTAACATCATAACACATGACTTGAGGGTTGCGTAAACCTCCAGGGGCATGAAACAATCTAGGGACACCGTGAGTCTCGACGGCAAAATGAGAAGGCTGCTGATGGATGATGCCGGCTGCAAATTGCACAAGATAGCCCGTGAATGGCTCCCATAGTTTGACGAAGTAAGGTTCATTTTTTTCTATGAGAATCAGTAGTCCATCCGAAGATCCAACATAAACATGGTCATTTAAAAGAGGAATGCGACGCTTGACCATCCGTCCAGTTGAAAGATTAACCAATACCCGATGTACAGTGCAATCACTGAATTCATCGATCTCCTCAAGAACAATCCATCGATGTGCTCGAACAAAAAGCCTTTGATAAGATGAGATGGCTGACCTCCAAAGAGAACATACATATCTCATAGCGACATAGCTGTCATGGCCATTACTATCCAAAAGACTCTCCCCAATATCACAAATAATATCAGCAGGTGCAGACTGCCAGCGAGACATTACTAGAACTAACTCCATAATAAACTGCATAGGGGACAAGGAAATTGTAAATAATATGCAGAATGTTTTGGTACAATCTAAGTACATGCACATAAAAAATAAAACTAATATATGCTAACATCGATGTATCATCCTAGTAAGAGGTGGACCAACCAACAGAAATGTATCCACAACCTATAACATGCACCAAATCATGAAAAATTGAGTATATATAAGAATTTCATTTCCTGAAAATATGGCATATTTGAAACCTAGCAAATTGCATCATGGAGAACTAAACTCACTGATAGCTGGTGTTTGATGATGATATATGCGAGCACAAATTTTGCATACAACATCTTGTTGGAGTAATAAAATTCATGCTATTCTCTGATATCCACGATGTTGCTACATTGGTATGTTAACGATTAGGTTTGTTGTGTACTTTAAGTATAGTTAATAAATCAACTATATGAAAAAAATATGTTCACTATATGTAAGTTACTTCATAACAAAATTTGGGTCATTCAATTTAAGGACAGAAGAAGGAGAGATAGATCCAAGGCGGAGAAGGGGAACCTATGGTGAGTGGCAGCAAGGCGCTGTGTTGCTGATAAGACTGAGCTGAAGCCTGGGTGGATACAATGTTAGTGGTGGAGGGGATTCTCAGCTTGACTGGTCTGCACATGGTGTGGGATCGGATGCTAATTGGATCTAGAGAAGTCAATGGGTTAGAGGGAGAGCCTAGATGGTAGGGGACTAGAGAACGGTTTGGGGTGGGCGAAAGGGTGAGGTGCACCCTACTAAGCGCCCAGGTCGGCGTTGGAGGAAGATAAGAGGAAGAAGACAAGCTGAGAGGAAAACGCATGCCAACCCTTAAAACCAAAAATTCTTATACGTCGCTTCCACCAGGGGTCGAACCAAGGACCTAGAGCGCTACTAAGGTCACGGAAATGCAGTGTGTACTTCATTAATATCTTGCATCTTGTGGTCTATAACTACATAAAAATGTTTGAATAACTACACAAATGGAATGCGCATAAAACTCCACAGAATGAAAAATACTCCTACTAATATGAATACTCTATTTAATTCCAAGCTTGCTCAATATGGTAAAGAAAATTAATGTTGCTTTCTCTATGGATTTCTGCTATACTTTGGTATATATGCAATTATAGAAATGAAATTTTATTTGGAGGCAGGAGGGTACTGGATCCTTTTTTCATTCTTCATAGAGGTTGCGCTTTAATCATCTCTTCGTCAATATTACAGATAATCCAGGAAAGGCAAAAGGAGTTGATGTGAGGTATAAGGTTGTTCGAGCGAGTAAAAATGAGGCCTTTAATGCTACTAAAGGATGATGTTCTAGAGTGCTTTAGATTATAAGTGGTTGATGGAAGAAATGAAGTTTAACTAGGGGTCCTACAACTACCGCCATCCTACAAAGCTACTTGAAGATCTGCACTTCTTTGCTGAGCAGTTCGTGCTTTAGTCTACATCTCTTATCTCCCTTGTAGATGTTGTTCATATCCTAGTCTTCCCCTCCTTTATTTTTTTAGAACTTGTTGTAACATGGAGTCAGTTTATGTAGTTTCTGATGATGCATGTGTTCTTGGTAAGTTGGATGATGAATGGGTGAGAGATGGGATGCATCCCATTCTCTTGTTGCAGACTGTTGTGGTGGATAGTGCGGTAGTCTAGTTTATCGATAGGTTTATATTGGTTGCTCTGTTTGTGAAAAACTATAAATGGTTTCTATTAAATAAATGGGAGAACCCCTTCTATTAAAAGAAGATAGAAAAAAACTTGTAGCATTGCCGACTAGGTTGGCAATATTTGGGAAGAGGAATGGGAGTTTAGAGTAGGGAGTAGTATTGAGATTACACATGGGAGGAGTCATTTTATTCCCAATACTCTGTTTGGTGCATGATAGTAACTATTTGTGAAAATTTGAGGATAATATATATTACCTTGTTTGGTTAGTGGGAGTTGACGAGGGACTAGACAAGGTAAATAAATGCAAGTCATGATGAAGGGTTAAGACTCAATCGCTAAAGAAAATCCCTTCCAAGACCCAGCGTCTCACCTGTTAATAAAATGGTGGGAGTTGGACTTTCAAGTCTCATACCCCTTCAATTCCCATTCCGAGCTCTCATTACCCCCAACCAAACACGCTGGAACACATTCATTATTATATGGTGTGTGTGGAAAAAAAGTAGCATGCATGTATGAGAGTTGAACTATGAAAAAGTTACTATGACTTGAACAAAAATGGTGTGAAACTATGACAATATTGGTAATTTTGCTAGAAGGTGGAAAATCAGCGGCATATGGTAACTATGTTACAAAATGGGGTAGTTCCACAAAGGGGTCATGTCCAGGGATTCGAACTGTACTCGGATTCCCTTGGTAATTTTGGGATAAATTATAAGTGTCATGTAATTTTTGCTGCAACTGCCCTTGAAGCTTCGGTAGAAATTATAACAACATGGTTATTTTTAGCCAGAATTTCAAATAGTGCCAACATAAATGACCTCAATACACAAAGGAGTCACCTCCAGGGATTTGAACCTATCCTCCGCAAATTGATAAGAGTTGCTTTATTCAATTCAAAAATCATTAATAAAATGGGCAAGAGAGGTATGGGATATTTTCAAAAATCCGTCCCAATAAATGTACACCAGGGGTATTGGGGGGAAATCAAAAATCCACCCCAGAAATCTCATAGTTTGCGGCCAATCTACTCCTGTAACACGAATCACATACAAGGGTTGAACAGAGCAGATAAAAATTGTTTCGCCCGAGTAAATCCGTAGTACTAGATC
This sequence comes from Triticum timopheevii, assembly GCA_963921465.1. Lineage (NCBI taxonomy): Eukaryota > Viridiplantae > Streptophyta > Magnoliopsida > Poales > Poaceae > Triticum > Triticum timopheevii. The sequence continues at coordinate 504,317,331 of OY997272.1, forward strand.
CCTTCCCTCCTGGTAAAGCCCTACTCTTCTCCTATCACATGCATCACGAAATAGAACTTGCAAAATAACATGGGATTCAAGGACGTGGCCGGAATAAATCCACACCGACGCGTGATCCACCCCACCGTTAACTCCCCTCTTCCTCCCCTCGCTCATCGAAGCAACAAAATAGAAAAGACTAGGGTCTCCGCTATCGGGAAATCATGAGTAAATGCGCTTGAGTAGTGGATGGTGCTCACCTTTCGCTTTTGGCAACCCTAGCTGAGAATCTCCACCGCCGAGAAATTCATCCACGGACTCGACGCAAACCACTGCATCGATGACCAAGCGCAAAAGAGGGAAACAATGAGGAATGTGGAAGAGGGGGTGTTGTGGATCCCAAAATCGAATCATGTAGCGTAGAGTTAATGATGCACGGCAGTTTACGATATGAGATTTATAGTGTAGGCGGAGGTTTCCAGTGAGCAACGTTAAGGAGTTGACCGATTTTATGTGGTCCCGGTCTATCATGAGCAAAGTTGTTGGACTCCGCACGTCGGGAAAAGAATAATTATTTTGCCCTATGCTTTGACCCCGCTTCTCAACCGCACGTTCAGTCCCCACCATAGGATCGTGATTAGAGGGTGTGCTAGTCGTTCGGCGCTAAGACTAAAATCCTAATGTTTGCCAAATAGTTTTTGCAAAATCATATATGTGTACAGAGAATTAAAATTTGGATGCGAGGTCTTGATAGGTTGTTAGGTCAGGATATTATAGTCGCACATCGGATAATTTGTAGCATTAGAGAATCTACAGTCGGGCACCTCAAACACACTACGCCCGGGCGGGCGGCCCGGTCACTGACCGGTAAAAAAATGACTCGAATGGACATCTCATACCGGTCCTAAATGCCCGGGCTGACTGACGCTGCTCATATCTATTCCAAATCATAGGCGAATATCGGGATGCCCGAGTATGCTGAGTGTGTCAACCATGTCGGATCCAGCCCATGCTTGCCCACCACAAACCCACATATATTCGCTCCGCAGACTAAACCCTGGCCACTCCATTCCGCTCTGCCTCTAAACACTCATCCAGTGATCTCTGGCATCACAGGCACCGGATTTGAGTCCACTGTCACCCGATCTAGGGACTGGGACCTCATCCTAGTCACGCCCGAAGAGAAGATGGTCTTCCGCATTGTGTGCCGCCACGGCCGCAAGGAGAATGCTCAACAACTGTCGGACTCGATCTGGTGGGAATCCGTAGCGTCCCCTCAAATGGCACTTCGATCTAACGTGAGGCGTGTTGCCGCTGCCTCAATGGATGCGGTGCGGTCTGTCTAGCGTCCCAAAGCCGTAGCGGATGTGATGCCCCTTCGTTGGTGCGTCGTCTCGGAGGTCCCCCGTTGCCCATCTACTGAGGCAATGGCGTGGTGTGTCCGTTGTGCAAGGAAGAGGGAGGAGGAGGCCGCAGCAGATGTCGGTGAGGCAGAGTCGCACTCTCCGGTATCAGTATGGGTGGCCGCCAACCCCTGGCGCCACAACCGCGTTGTGGTGGACATGTAGGGCTCCAACTACGACGGATACATCGCCAACCTCACACCAACCAGTGATGTGCAAACTATGGGCTCCGATGGGGAAGAGTAGGGCATGGGATACGGCGGTGCCTCGAATGTCGTGAGCTGGTGCATGTACCATGTCCTCCTCTATTTCGCCGGCGACCGCACCTACACTCCAAGGGGCGCAGTCGGCTGCCTGACATGGACAGGGTGGAGTCGGATGAGCTCCGCTCAAGATTAGGATTCATGTTGAATGTAATTGTATGGATTTGGGGATTTGCAATTTATGTATCCAGTTGTGGAATGATAATTTGAGATGTGACCGGTCACAAAGCACGGAGTGCCTGTCCGCGGGCGTTTGGGGGCTGGATTTGATGTATCGGGACGTAGATGCTCCTAAGTGTCATGATTCAAGGTATCTATATACGATTCAATGTTGGAATTGATCAATTATAATGCATTAGGGTATGCCATGTCTCAGTCGACTAAAACTTAATCAAGTCTCAGTCAAGTGATAATATGTAAGAAAGAAAGAAAATCTGGAAATAATAATTTGCAAGATCTCTCCAGTATCCTGACATTTAGCAACACTGAATGCATTATTCATGGAGGTTCGTAACCAAGAAGTAGGTACCATCCATCATCATAATCTCTGTAACCCATCCCAGACCTCCTCCTCCCTCGCTGCCGACCTTCTAGGCTCCGGTAGCTACGGCATGTATGCTGACGATGACGCGTTTGACCTACAGTTGTCGTGAAGGCTCTCGGGCAAGTGTTGCTAATGCGGCTGCACAGTGGATGAGCCAGATGTCGACACCGATGCCCACGATGGCGCGTCCGTGGTCAGGAAGTTGAGCCTGTCGCGGTGGCCGCGGAACCCGAAAGCCGTGACGTCGTAGGTGCGCGCAGCCTCGGCGATGGTGTCGAAGGTGCCGAGCCACTTGTGCATGGCATGGTGTGGTGTTGGAAATATGCCCTAGAGGCAATAATAAATTAGTTATTATTATTATATTTCCTTGTTCATGATAATCGTTTATTATCCATGCTATAATTGTATTGATAGGAAACTCAGATACATGTGTGGATACATAGACAACACCATGTCCCTAGTAAGCCTCTAGTTGACTAGCTCGTTGATCAATAGATGGTTACGGTTTCCTGACCATGGACATTGGATGTCGTTGATAATGGGATCACATCATTAGGAGAATGATGTGATGGACAAGACCCAATCCTAAGCCTAGCACAAAGATCGTGTAGTTCGTATGCTAAAGCTTTTCGAATGTCAAGTATCATTTCCTTAGACCATGAGATTGTGCAACTCCCGGATGCCGTAGGAATGCTTTGGGTGTACCAAACGTCACAACATAACTGGGTGGCTATAAGGGTACACTACGAGTATCTCCAAAAGTGTCTATTGGGTTGGCACGAATCGAGACTGGGATTTGTCACTCCGTGTGATGGAGAGGTATCTCTGGGCCCACTCGGTAGGACATCATCATAATGTGCACAATGTGACCAAGGGGTTGATCACGGGATGATGTGTTACGGAACGAGTAAAGAGACTTGCCGGTAACGAGATTGAACAAGGTATCGGGATACCGACGATCGAATCTCGGGCAAGTACTATACCGGTAGACAAAGGGAATTGTATACGGGATTGCTTGAATCCTTGACATCATGGTTCATCCGATGAGATCATCGTGGAGCATGTGGGAGCCAACATGGGTATCCAGATCCCGCTGTTGGTTATTGGCCAAAGAGCTGTCTCGGTCATGTCTGCATGATTCCCGAACCCGTAGGGTCTACACACTTAAGGTTTAGTGACGCTAGAGTTGTTATGGGAATTAGTGTGCAGTTACCGAATGTTGTTCGGAGTCCCGGATGAGATCCCGGATGTCACGAGGAGTTCCGGAATGGTCCGGAGGTAAAGATTTATATATGGGAAGTCCTATTTTGGCCACCGGAAAATGTTCGGGATTTTTCGGTATTGTACCGGGAAGGTTCTAGAATGTTCCGGAGTGGGGCCCACCTGCATGGGGGGACCCACATGAACGTGGGTAGTGGGGGAAAGGCCCCACACCCCTGGTCAAGGTGCACCAAGATCCCCCCTTAGAAGGAATAAGATCATGTCCCGAAGGGATAAGATCAAGATCCCTAAAAAAGGGGGATAACAATCGGTGGGGAAGGAAATGATGGGATTGCTTTCCTCCCACCTTTGCCAACGCCCCAATGGACTTGGAGGGCAAGAAACCAGCCCCCTCCACCCCTATATATAGTGGGGAGGCGCATGGGAGCTTCACCCTGCCCCTGGCGCAGCCCTCTCCCTCCCCAACACCTCCTCCTTCTCCGTAGTGCTTGGCGAAGCTCTGCCGGAGAACTGCAAGCTCCACCACCACGCCGTCGTGCTGCCGGAGCTCTCCCTCAACTTCTCCTCTCCTCTTGCTGTATCAAGAAGGAGGAGACGTCCCTGGGCTGTACGTGTGTTGAACGCGGAGGCGCCGTCCACTCGGCACTAGATCGGATCTTCCGCGATTTGAATCGCCGCGAGTACGACTCCATCAATCACGTTCTTGTAACGCTTTCGCTTAGCGATCTTCAAGGGTATGAAGATGCTCATCCTCTCCCTCTCTTGTTGCTAGATTACTCCATAGATTGATCTTGGTGATGCGTAGAAAATTTTGAATTTCTGCTACGTTCCCCAACAGTGGCATCATGAGCTAGGTCTATGCGTAGTTTCTATGCACGAGTAGAACACAAGTTGTTGTGGGCGTTGATTTTGTTCAATATGCTTACCGTTACTAGTCCAATCTTGTTTCGATGGTATTGTGGGATGAAGCGGCCCGGACCGACCTTACACGTATACTTACGTGAGACAGGTTCCACCGACTGACATGCACTTGTTGCATAAGGTGGCTAGCGGGTGCCAGTCTCTCCCACTTTAGTCGGATCAGATTTGATGAAAATGGTCCTTATGAAGGGTAAATAGCAATTGGCATATCATGTTGTGGTTTTTGCGTAGGTAAGAAACGTTCTTGCGAGAAACCCATAGCAGCCACGTAAAACATGCAACAACAATTAGAGGACGTCTAACTTGTTTTTGCAGGGTATGCTATGTGATGTGATATGGCCAAAAGAATGTGATGAATGATATGTGATGTATGAGATTGATCATGTTCTTGTAATAGGAATCACGACTTGCATGTCGATGAGTATGACAACCGGCAGGAGCCATAGGAGTTGTCTTAATTTATTGTATGACCTGCATGTCAATGAACAACACCATGTAATTACTTTACTTTATTGCTAAACCGTTAGCCATAGTAGTAGAAGTAATAGTTGGTGAGACAACTTCATGGAGACACGATGATGGAGATCATGATGATGGAGATCATGGTGTCATGCCGGTGACAATGATGATCATGGAGCCTCGAAGATGGAGATCAAAAGGAGCAAAATGATATTGGCCATATCATGTCACTTTTGATTGCATGTGATGTTTATCATGTTTATGCATCTTATTTGCTTAGAACGACGGTAGTAAATAAGATGATCCCTCATTAAAATTTCAAGAAAGTGTCCCCCCCTAACTGTGCACCGTTGCGAAGGTTTGTTGTTTCGAAGCACCACGTGATGATTGGGTGTGATAGATTCTAACGTTCGAATACAATGGGTGTAAGCCAGATTTACACATGCAATACACTTAGGTTGAGTTGACGAGCCTAGCATGTACAGACATGGCCTCGGAACACGGAAGACCGAAAGGTCGAGCATGAGTCATATAGAAGATACGATCAACATGAAGATGTTCACCGACGTTGACTAGTCCGTCTCACGTGATGATCGGACACGGCCTAGTTGACTCGGATCATGTAATCACTTAGATGACTAGAGGGATGTCTATCTGAGTGGGAGTTCATAAGATGAACTTAATTATCCTGAACATAGTCAAAAGGTTTTTGCAAATTATGTCATGGCTCGCGCTTTAGTTCTACTGTTTTAGATACGTTCCTAGAGAAAATTCAGTTGAAAGTTGATAGTAGCGATTATGCGGACTAGGTCCGTAAACTGAGGATTGTCCTCGTTGCTTCGTAGAAGGATTATGTCCTTAATGCACCGCTCGGTGTGCTGAACCTCGAACGTCATTTGTGGATGTTGCGAACATCTGACATACACGTTTTGATGACTACGTGATAGTTCCCTCTTCATGATAAACCTTGTAAAATAAGAGAGAATAGCCATAAGTATTGTGACATAACGTGTAATAACAGCCCATAATGCAATAAATATCGATATAAAATCATGATGCAAAATGGACGTATCAACTCCCCCAAGCTTAGACCTCACTTGTCGTCAAGCGGAAGCCGAAATCGAAAAATATGTCCACACGTTTAGAGATAGAGGTGTCGATAAAAATAAAATACGGACATGAGGGCATCATGATCATTCATATAACAAAACGTATACAGATTTTGTCATATGATTTCTTATTCTCAAGTAACAATCTATTCACAATGTCAAGTATGGTTCAGAAACTTTATTGAGAACTAATAAACTATAATCTCAGTCATTGAAGCAATTGCAATTTATCATACCATCAGAAAGAGTCAAAAAATAGAGTTTTTCAGCAAGTCCACATACTCAACTATCATATAGTCTTCTACAATTGCTAACACTCACGCAATACTTATGGTTATGGGGTCTTAATCGGACACTGAGAAAGATAGGGGCTTATAAGTTCGCCTCCCAACGTATTCACCTTTGGGTGATGTCAACAATAATAGTTCATGCTAACTTACATCCAATTGGATATATATATCAGGATCTTCCCAACGCGAGGTGCTTGCCAAAGGATAAAATGAAAAAGGGAAAGGTGAAGATCACCTTGACTCTTGCATAAAGTAAAAGATATAAAGTAAAAGATAGGCCCTTCTCAGAGGGAAGCAGAGGTTGTCATGTGCTTTTAGGATTGGATGAACAAAATCTTAATGCAAAAGAACGTCACTTTATATTGCCACTTGTGATATGAACCTTTATTATGCAGTCTGTCGCTTTTATTACTTCCATATCACACGATCGTATAAAGCTTATTTTCTCCGCACTAATAAGTCATACATATTTAGAGAGCAATTTTTATTGCTTGCAACATGACAACTTACTTGAAGGATCTTACTCAATCCATAGGTAGGTATGGTGGACTCTCATGGCAAAAACTGGGTTTAAGGATGTTTGGAAGCACAAGTAGTATCTCTACTTGGTGCAAGGAATTTTGGCTAGCATGAGGGGGAAAGGCAAGCTCAACATGTTTGAATGATCCATGACAATATACTTTAACTGAGATGTGAGAAAACATAACCCATTACGTTGTCTTCCTTGTCCAACATCAACTCTTTAGCATGTCATACCTAATGAGTGCTCACAATTATAAAAGATGTCCGAGATAGTATATTTATATGTGAAAACCTCTCTTTCTTTATTAGTTCCTATTAATTGCAACGATGACCAAAACTATGTTTGTCAACTTTCAACAACTTTTAAGTCTCATACTCTTTATATGTGAAGTCATTACTATCCATAAGATCAATATGAACTCTTTTATTCTTTTTATTCTTTATATTTTCTCAAGATCACAGCAAGATAGCAAAGCCCTTGACTCAACACTAATCTTTATTATATAGGTCACGTACTCGATTACATAGAGAGATCACAAAGCAAAACTCAAAACTAATTCATACCAAAACTTCAATCTACTGGATCAAGATATTACTAAAAGGATCGAGCTAAGAAAAATGGTAAAGATAGGAGTGTGATGGTGATACGATACCGGGGCACCTCCCCCAAGCTTGGAAGTTGCCAAGGGGAGGGCCCATACCCATGTGATTATGTCCTCGGAGGTGATGAAGGTGGTGATGATGATGGTGGATAATCGCACATCGAGCGTAAAAGCTCCTCCAACTTGCAGATAATGCCCTTGAGTGCGACGATATGATCCTTCAACAAAATATTTTCCTGTGTGAGATACTTGTTTGGTATACGAGCTAACTCAGTCATCTTGAAAGCTTCAATCTCAGTTGGGGTAAAGAGATTATGTAGAGGTTGAGGGATGTATTCTTCTTCCACTGTCGGAGCTTGGTCCTCCATGGCCTTCTTGATCCCTTCATCCTTGTTGATCTCCTCTTGTTCTTCTCTTTTCAGCTCTATCTTCGATAGCCAAGCATCCTTGTCTTCATTGTTGAAGGAGGGTGACATCATGATGCTCTAAATCTGTAACAGAAATAACTTGAAACGAAAATAGAGGATTTTTGCGTGATGTGGTGGTCAAAACCTTCGAGAGATTATATAATGAATTTTTACCGACCAAGAGAAGTATTGTGCAAGAAAATGGAGTCTGGGAGGCACACGAGGTTCCCACGAGATAGGGGGTGCGCCCAGTAGGGGGGGCGCCCTCCACCCTCGTGGAGGCCTCATGTCCTTCCCGGATTACTTCTTGCTTCCCAAAATTCTTAAATATTCCAAAACGGAGAAAAATTGCCATTAGAATTGTTTTGGAGTCGGTTTACTTACCGTACCACATACCTATTCCTTTTCAGAGTCTGAAACATTCTGGAAAGTGTCCCTTATGTATTCCTCCGGGGTTACGGTTTCAATGATATTAGTTTCAATATTTATAGGGTTACCTGAGATATAATGTTTGATTCTTTGACCGTTCACCACCCTCGGACTTGTGCCTTCAAAGTTGTTGATTTTTATGGCACCAAAACGATAGACTTCCTCAATAACGTAAGGACCTTCCCACTTAGAGAGAAGTTTTCCTGCAAAAAATCTTAAACAAGAGTTGAATATATAGCAACACATAATCACCTACGTTAAACTCACGCTTTTGTATTCTTTTGTCATGCCATCTTTTAACTTTTTCTTTGAACAGTGTGGCATTCTCATAGGCTTGGGTTCTCCATTCATCAAGTGAGTTAATATCAAATAACCTGTTCTCACGGGCAAGTTTGAAATCATAGTTGAGATCTTTAATAGCCCAATATGCCTTATGTTCAAGTTCGAGAGGTAAGTGACATGCTTTTCCATATACCATCTTATACAGAGACATACCCATAGGATTTTTATATGCAGTTCTATAGGCCCATAATGCATCATCAAGTTTCTTGGACCAATTCTTTCTAGATCTATTAATAGTCTTTTGCAAAATTAATTTGAGCTCTCTATTACTCAACTCTACTTGTCCACTAGACTGTGGGTGATAAGGAGATGCAATTCTATGATTAACATCATACTTAGCAAGCATTTTACGAAAAGCACCATGAATAAAATGTGAACCACCATCAGTCATAAGATATCTAGGGACTCCAAACCTCGGAAAAATAACTTCTTTAAGCATCTTAATAGAGGTGTTATGATCAGCACTACTAGTTGGAATAGCTTCTACCCACTTAGTAACATAATCAACATCAACTAAAATATGTGTATATCCATTAGAGGCAGGAAAAGGTCCCATATAATCAAAGCCCCAAACATCAAATGGTTCAATAACAGGAGAATAATTCATAGGCATTTCTTAACGTCTACTAATAGTACCTATCCTTTGACATTCATCACAAGACAAGACAAACTTACGGGCATCCTTGAAGAGAGTAGGCTAATAAAAACCGGATTGCAATACCTTATGTGCAGTTCTATCTCCAGCGTGGTGTCCTCCATATGGTTCGGAGTGACACTTGCTAGGGTCTGTTCCTGTTCATGCTCAGGTACACAACGTCTAATAACACCATCTACTCCTTTTTTATAAAGGTGTGGGTCATCCCAGAAGTAATGTCTTAAATCATAAAAGAACTTTTTCTTTTGCTGGTATGTGAAACTAAGTGGTATAAATTTAGCAACAATGTAATTAGCATAATCAGCATACCATGGCGTAGTATGAGAAGCATTAATGACTGCTAGTTGTTCATTAGGAAAGCTCTCATCAATAGGTAGTGGGTCATCAAGAACATTCTCTAACCTAGACAAGTTGTCTGCAACGGGGTTTTCAGCTCCCTTTCTATCAATAATATGCAAATCAAATTCTTGGAGCAAGAGAACCCATCTAATAAGTCTAGGTTTAGCATCTTTCTTTTCCATAAGATATTTAATAGCAGCATGATCAGTGTGAATAGTAACTTTAGAATCAACAATATAAGGTCTGAACTTATCACATGCAAATACAACTGCTAAGAACTCTTTTTCAGTAGTAGCATAATTTCTCTGGGCAGTATCAAGAGTTTTACTAGCATACTGGATAACATTTAATTTCTTATCAACTCTTTGCCCTAGAACAGCACCTACAGCAAATCACTAGCATCACACGTGCACATAATTTCAAAGGGTAAATTCCAATCAGGAGGCTGAACAATAGGTGCAGTGATCAAAGCTTTCTTAAGTATTTCAAATGCTTCTACAGAATCATCATCAAAGACAAAAGGAATATCTTTTTGCAATAAATTAGTCAGAGGCCTAGAGATTTTAGAAAAGTCCTTAATGAACCTCCTATAAAAACCGGCTTGACCAAGGAAACTTCTTATACCTTTAATGTCCTTGGGACACAGCATCTTTTCAATAGCATCAACTTTAGCTTTATCAACTTCAATACCTCTTTCAGAAATTTTATGCCCCAGGACAATGCCTTCATTAACCATAAAGTGGCACTTTTCCCAATTCAAGACAAGACTAGTGTCTTCACATCTCTGCAAAACTCGATCAAGATTGCTCAAGCAATCATCAAAACAGGATCCATAAATGGAGAACTCATCCATGAATACCTCATAAATCTTTTCACAGAAGTCAGAGAATATAGCCATCATACATCTTTGAAAGGTAGCAGGTGCATTACATAAACCAAAAGGCATACGTCTATAAGCGAAAGTACCAAAAGGGCAAGTAAAAGTAGTTTTTGATTGATCCTCTGCTGACACAGGTATTTGAGAGAAACCAGAATAACCATCTAGAAAGCAGAATTGTGTGTGTTTGGATAGTCTTTCTAGCATTTGATCAATAAAGGGTAAAGGGTAATGATCTTTCTTAGTAGCTTTATTTAATTTACATAAATCAATTACCATCCTACAACCTGTAATAATTCTTTGCGGAATCAATTCCTCTCTATCATTAGGAACGACAGTAATACCTCCCTTCTTAGGGACGCAATGGACAGGACTTACCCAATCACTATCAGCAACGGGATAGATTATATCTGCTTCAAGGAGCTTTAATATCTCCTTTCTTACCACTTCTTTCATTTAAGATTTAACCGTCGTTGAGGATCTCTAACTGGTTTGGCATCTTTCTCCAATTTTATTTTGTGTTGGCATAGAGTGGGACTAATGCCCTTAAGATCATCCAGACTATATCCAATAGCAGCACGGTGCTTATTCAGAGTTTTCAATAATCATTCCTCTTCTTGCTCTGAAAGGTTAGCACTAATAATAATAGGATATATCTTCTTTTCATCAAGATAAGCATATTTAAGATTATCAGGCAAAGGTTTGAGCTCAAACACAGGATCACCCTTGGGTGGAGGGGGATCCCCTAGGATTTCAACAGGCAAGTTGTGTTTCAGAATAGGACCCTGTTTAAGGAATACTTCATCTATTTCCCTTCTTTCATTCATAAACATATCATTTTCATGGTCTAGCAAATATTGTTCTAACGGATCAGTAGGAGGCACGGCAATAGAAGCAAGACCAATAATTTCATCCTTACTAGGTAATTCTTTATCATGGGGTTGTCTATGAAACTTAGCAAAGTTAAACTCATGTTTCATATCCCCCAAGCCAATTGTAACAATATCCTTTTCACAATCAATCTTAGCATTAACAGTATTCAAGAAGGGTCTGGTAAAAATAATGGGACAAAAGCTATCTTGTGGGGAACCAAGAACAAGAAAATCAGCAGGGTATTTAACTTTCCCACACAAGACTTCAACATTTCTAACAATCCCAACTGGTGTAATAGTATCTCTATTGGCAAGCTTAATTGTAACATCAATACCTTCTATTTTAGTGGGTGCAATATCATGCATAATTTCTTCATATAAGGAAAAAGGTATTGCACTAGCACTAGCACCCATATCACATAAGCCATGATAACAATGATCTCCTATTTTAACAGAAATAACAGGCATGCCTACAACAGGTCTATGTATCTTAGCATCAGGTCTAGCAATATTAGAAGTTTCACCACAGAAGTAAATAACATGCCCATCTAGTATTACTCTTACGAACCACAGTTGAAGCTTTAGCATGATCCTTTATTCTAACAGGAAAAGGTGGTTTCTCAACATAAGTAGTAGGAACAATAGGATCATTATAAGTGATAGTCTTTTCTTCAACTGTAATAGGTGCAACTACTTTTACTTCAGTGGGAGGATTATATTTAAACCACTTCTCCTTAGGGAGATCAACATGAGTAGCAAAAGATTCATAGAAAGAAGCTACTATCTCAGAGTCAAGTCCATATTTAGCGCTAAATCCACGAAAAGCATCGGTATACATAAAAGATTTAACACAATCAAACTTAGGTGTCATACCTGACTCCTTACCATCGTCGCAACCCAATCTTCAGAGTTGCCTTTAATTCTTTCCAATAAATCCTACTTGATTTCAGTAGTCTTCAGCATATAGGAACCAGCACAGGAAGTATCAAGCATGGTGCGATCATTGAGAGAAAGCCGAGCATAATTTTTTTGAATAATCATTTCCCTTGAGAGCTCATGGTTGGGGCATGAATATAACATTGACTTAAGACTCCCCCAAGCTTGAGCGATGCTTTCTCCTTCACGAGGCTAGAAATTATACATGTAATTACGATCACGATGAACCAGATGCATAGGGTAGAACTTCTGGTGAAATTCCAATTTCAATCGTTTATAGTTCCAAGATCCCGTATCATCACATAATCTATACCATGTCAATGCATCTCCCTTCAAAGATAAAGGGAAGACCTTCCTCTTAACAACATCATCGGGTATACCTGCAAGCTTAAATATTCCACAAACTTCATCCACAAAGATAAGGTGTAAATCAGGATGCATTGTTCCATCTCCTGCAAAAGGATTAGCTAGCAGCTTCTCTATCATACCCGAAGGAATCTCAAAGTAAAAATTTTCAGTAGGTTCAGTAGGTTGAGGAGCAACTCTTTGCTCTACTGGTCGGGGCGAAGATGCCCCCAACAAGCCCCTCAAAGGATTAGTTTCCATAGTAAGAAGTGACAGAAAATTTCAGCACACTATATAAATGTTTCCTTACCAAGTTCCACTCACCAAATGCGCTTCACTCCCCGGCAATGGTGCCAAAAAAGAGTCTTGATGACCCACAAGTATAGGGGATCTATCGTAGTCCTTTCGATAAGTAAGAGTGTCGAACCCAACGAGGAGCAGAAGGAAATGATAAGCGGTTTTCAGTAAGGTATTCTCTGCAAGCACTGAAATTGTAGGTAACAGGTAATTTTGTGATAAGATAATTTGTAACGGGTAACAAGCAATGAAAGTAAATAAACTGCAGCAAGGTGTACCAATCCTTTTTGTAGTAAAGGACAAGCCTGGACAATTTCTTATAATGAGAAAAGCGCTCCCGAGGACACATGGGAATTATCGTCAAGCTAGTTTTCATCACGCTCATATGATTCACGTTCGTTACTTTGATAATTTGATATGTGGGTGGACCGGTGCTTGGGTACTTCCCTTTCTTGGACAAGCTTCCCACTTATGATTAACCCCTATTGCAAGCATCCGCAAGTACAAAAGAAGTATTAAGGTAAACCTAACCATAGCATGAAACTAGTGGATCCAAATCAGCCCCTTACGAAGCAACGCATAAACTAGGGTTTAAGCTTCTGTCACTCTAGCAACCCATCATCTACTTATTACTTCCCAATGCCTTCCTCTAGGCCCAAACAATGGTGAAGTGTCATGTAGTCGACGTTCACATAACACCACTAGAGGAGAGACAACATACATCTTATCAAAATATCGAACGAATACCAAATTCATATGACTACTAATAGCAAGACTTCACCCATGTCCTCAGGAACAAACGTAACTACTCACAAAGCATATTCATGTTCATGATCAGAGGAGTATTAATATGCATTAAGGATCTGAACATATGATCTTCCACCAAGTAAACCAATTAGCATCAACTACAAGGAGTAATCAACACTACTAGCAACCCACTGGTACCAATTTGTGGTTTTAGATACAAGATTGGATACAAGAGATGAACTAGGTTTTGAGAGGAGATGGTGCTGGTGAAGATGTTATTGGAGATTGACCCCGTCCCGATGAGAGGATCATTGGTGATGACGATGATGATGACCTCCCCCTCTCGGAGGGAAGTTTCCCTGGCAGAACAACTCCGACGGAGCCCTAGATTGGTTCCGCCTCATGGCGGCGGAGTTTCGTCCCGTAAGCTTGCTTATGATTTTTTTTCCAGGGTAAAAGCGCTTCATATAGCAGAAGATGGGCACCGGAAGGCCACCAGGGGGCGCGCCCAGTAGGGGGGGGGGGCGAGCCCCCCACCCTCCTGGCCAGGGTGTGGGCTTGGTACTTTCTTTGCTCAATAATTCTTATTAATTCCAAAAATGACATTCGTGGAGTTTCAGGACTTTTGGAACTATGCAGAATAGGTTTCCAATATTTGCTCCTTTTTCAGCTAGAATCCCAGCTATCGGCATTCTCCCTCTTCATGATAAACCTTGTAAAATAAGAGAGAATAGCCATAAGTATTGTGACATAATGTGTAATAACAGCCCATAATGCAATAAATATCGATATAAAAGCATGATGCAAAATGGACGTATCAACCGCCGGAGGGGAAGGAGCACTGCAAGCCCAAGTTATATTATGATAGTGTCCTGAAAGGATCCCGCCTTGTAGCAGAGCAGTGTGCCAAGGATATTATATTCCCCTGAATACATTCATGCTATCCCATGTAGTGTTTGAACAAGGTCATTTAAATGGTATAATGCCTGTTATTTGAAATTTTTACCTCCTGTGCGGCCGTTTTATATATTAATCCTGAGAGTTGGCCAGTCGTCGGCTTCTGCCCCCACGTAGAAAATACGGGGGTGTTCGGGATAAACCTGAGCACTTTTACCCCAGTTTTAGGTCCTTGAAGGAGGTGTTCAGCGCAGCGAACCAGGCAATCGGACTATAAGGCTTTATCACCCTCACTTAGCCATAGGAGTTTGACAAAAGAAAGGCAGGCGCAGCCCCTGGTGTTCGGAAGACCGCACTAGGGGCTCTATAAGCACCTAATCGGAAGAGAAAGCCGATCCATCGCACGCTGCATTAGTTATCGCATAATGCGGAATAAATCCTTATAGATTTTGTAATCTCTCGAACAACTGACCAGCTCTCGCCGTATCATGACAGTAAGTTTTCGGCTTTCTCTACTAAGGCACTCGTCCAGAAGAACCGGGACGCAATCGCAGTAGTTCTCCCTTTACTACCCTAGCCGATATAGCAGAACGTAGGGTAGCACGCACAGGAGCCGGGCAACCCAACTATTTACTCAAGACATGATTCGAAGCCGATGCATATAATGCTATAAGTTCGGGGTGTCGAACGACCGTGAAGGTGTTCGGACTTTATTGCCGTATTATGGGTACAACGATGCCCTTGGCATATTAAGGCATACCGTAGTATACGGAGGCCATTTGACAAAGAGCGTCAATAAGAAACAACAGCAAATAAGCGTTATATAAAGCCACATGTTGTAATGGAATAATACGTCGATGCTTATGAGTACAGGTAATGTGATAAAAAGAAAGATGACTTCGGAACCTGTTGTGACCAGGCAGGGGGCTGTGTGCGGATCCGGGTTGTAATCGGATGGTCATCAAGGGGAATATCTAGGGATTCCCATACGCGCTCAAGCTGTTTCCCTCGATATATTCGTCCCCTCACGGTTCTGGTCGCCATGTCATGGCCTACACAAAAGTGGACCTGCAAAGAAAATGCGAAAAACATTGGTGTGCCACGGAGCGGTTAAGCCGCATTGTGTGACCTATCCTAGCTTTGCCTCCGTCTACTGCCGGAGTGCTTAATTGAGCTCCCGACGAGCCGGGCTACCCTGCCGCGAAGTAGTTCGGACTCCTTTGACGGTGTCCGGAAGTTTGGCCGTTGACTCAAGGTTCAGTTGAAAGATGCCACTCTTTGCTTCTACTGTTAAGGCAGCGGTGTACTCTTCGGCATGGAGGGAGCGTTCGGCCTTGCCTTTAACTGTTATGACACCGCGCGGACCGGGCATCTTGAGCTTAAGGTAGGCATAATGTGGTACCGCATTGAATCGAGCAAACGCGGTTCGTATGAGCAATGCATGATAGCTAGTGGGAAAAGGGACGATGTCAAAGATTAACTCTTCGGTACGGTAATTATCTGGTGGTCCAAAGACAACCTCCAGAGTGATGGAGCCTGTACAACAGGCCTCCACACATGGTATAACACCTTTAAAGGTGGTTTTAGTGGGTTTGATCATTGAAGGATCGATACCCATCTTGCGCACTGTGTCCTGATACAGCAGGTTCAGACAGCTACCTCCATCCATAAGGACTCGTGTGAGGTGCAATCCGTCAATTATTGGGTCAAGGACTAGTGCGGCTGAATTGTCCTGACTGGTATTGGCCGAGCGATCTGTATGATCAAAGGTGATCGGGCCGGATGACTATAGGCTGTATTTTGGGGCGACTGCCTCCGTTGCGTCGACATCCCTAAGAGTGCACATCCGCTCCCGCTTGGGAATATGGGTGGTATTTATCATGTTCACCGTTTTAATTTCCGGGGGAAATTTCTTTTGCCCTCCTGTGTTCGATGGCCGAGGCTCCTCATCGTCGTCATCGCTTTGTGACCCCTTCTCCCTGTTTTTAGCACTTGATCTACCGGCTTGTTTGAAGACCCAACATTCTCTGTTGGTATGATTGGCTGGTGTTCCTGGGGTGCCATGAATTTGGCATGGACGGTCGAGTATACGGTCCAAACTGGACGTGCCCGGGCTGTTTCTTTGGAATTGTTTCTTCCTTTGACCGGTAGTATAGCCACTGAATCCGGCATTGACGGTCGTGTTTTCGGCGTTGTCGCCATTATTATGACGCTTGTGTTTGCTGCGTCTGGGCTTGCCGTTGCTATCTCTGGCATCTGAAGTGCCAGGATTTCTTGATGTGCTGTTGCTACAAGCTAACCAGCTATCCTCGCCCGTGCAAAAGCGGTTCATGAGTGTCATGAGGGCTGCCATGGACTTTGGCTTCTCTGTAACACCCCAAAAATTTAACCAGGTTTTAGTTATTAAAATTTTGCCAAGAGTTTAAATTTTTTGCCTGCAAGAATATCTCTGTTGATTTCAAAACTTTTCTTTTAATATTAAGGAGTTTTTCCCAAGTGGATCCTTCCAAAACATCTTGGACTTGTATACCCTCTCATTAAAAACATCTCTCAATCAGTAGATTTATTTATTAAATTATTTCACCCTAAGCTTTATTCATTAAATGACTTGTTTTGAGTTTTGGAGCTCTTTTTGTACTACAACCAGTTGATAGATTTATCTAAAAATCTAACCAAAATTTGGAGATGTCATGTGATGTCTCTAAATCACTTTTGTGCAATAATATATTTAATTCATTACATATTTTGAGTGCTACACCTGTTTTCCTTCTCTGGTCCAGTGGGCAGTTTTGCACTACAACCCTTTTAAATATTTGTTTCTAGCTTCCACCAAAATTATGGGATGTCATTAGGAGCGTATCAACCATTATATGCAAAAATCCAATGATGTTCTTTGAAAATTTTGAGTGAATCAACCTCATCTTCATTCTGGTCCAACATGATGGTTTGTACAGCAACCTTATTTTTGCTTGCTCCTTAGCCCTTGATTCTTTCTCCTACTTGTAGTCCTCCATGTAAAACCCCTAAGTCCAGGAGCATGCACTCTTTGGAACAATTTTGGTAAAATGATGCCAATTACTTCCTGTCCAGGAATGTAGTTTTGCAAAACTTGCACTAGCAAGTTTCCCCTTTTGTCCAAATAACCTCACCACTCCCTCTTGCATCCAAAGAGACACTAGCCTGGAGAATTTGGCCACTCCAAGAAATGCCTAAGTGCTCTTGGCATTTTGTCAAACACCTTATGGTCAGGATCAGTTTTGACATGATTTTTGTTTTGCACCGTGAACTTGCACCTCTGGACAATCTAGAATGTCCACTAAACTCCCAGCTGCTCCTAACCAAGGTCTGCTAAGTGCCAGCATCAACCAAGCCCTGTAGCATGCACTGGCGTTTCGCCGAGCACCTGGTGGGCGTGCTCTGGGCGTGCCCAGAGCGTGCATTTTGCACGCACGTGCGCCCGAGCCGCCGCGTCGCGCCCGCTTCACGCCACCTACCCCCGCTCGCCCGCAGAGCCGCGCCCGACCTCATCCACTCGCAGGAACCGTCCAAAGCCGCACAGCGCCACCGCCAGAGCACTTTTGGCGGCACGCCGGCGTCGGCCGACAGCCTCTGCTCCGTTCAGCGCTGCCCAAGCCACCCCGGCTCGCCACCTGGCCCCTGGCACAACCCGAACTCATCTGCAAGCGTGTCCGCTAGCGTTCGTCGCCGCCACGACACCATGCAAGCTACAGAGGGGCGGTTCACCGGCGTCCTCATCCACCGCCACGGAACCAACCTCGTCGCGCGTTAAAAGGACGCCCCGAAACCTTCCAAGCACGCAGGCGACTCTTAAGCCATCCCCTAGGACCCCTTGGGGGCAGCCAATCGACCCGGGGAGGTCATCTTCCCAACCTCCGGCAGCAGCGGCCGCCGCCATGGCCCCAGCTCTCCCAGCGCCACCAGGGCCTCTCCCTCCCATTTCTCTTCACCAAGAACACCTCCTTCCTTCCAGGAACCCAACCCCCTACTCGATTTTGAGCGGGAACCACATTCGCCCCAAAACCACTCTGCCACCGAAGCCTCCTCCGCCGCGAAGCTCGCCGCCGGCAGCTCACTCCGTCCCCGCCAACCCAACGACTACCGGGAGGACTGCCCCAGCCTTGCGGATCCATCCCCACCCTCGGGGGCCCGCGAGGAGCCGCCTAATGCCAGCGACGATCGCTGGAGCCCCTGCCTCTGTTCGGCCAGAGGAAGGAGAGGGAAGGGAGAATAGTCAAACCTGACTAGTGGGCCCCTGGACCCACTGTCAGTGTCTCACCGTGCCGTCCACGTGTTTAAGTGAAGGCGTAATCCACCCCAGTACGTTTCTCCCGCTTCGAAAGCGTATTCCCCTCTGAAACGTTTTTCTTTTTCTGTTCTATTTAAAAACAGATTTTGACTAAACTTTGACTACCTATAACTTTTTAATTATAACTCCAAATGAGTTGATTCTTTTTCCTACCTCTCTCAAATTTAATCTAGTTTATTTTAAGATTTATTTGAAAAAATTTCAACCAACTTTTTGTGCGGTTTTCAGATTTTGTGTGTTAATTCAAATTTATTTAAAATAGGACTTTGGAGAGAGAGAAGAAAACTTTCAAAAGTTTTGGAGTGCACCCTGCCTTTCCACACATTGAAGGCAAGCATTCTGAACCCCGGCATAATATTTTTGGTGTGTTCGTTGACACGTTTATAACACCATCTCATTTCGAAGGACTTGTTATTTCATGTGATATGATCATTTGCATGGATGCATATTAGTGATTTCCATGCTGTTGGAAATGAATATACCTGTGATGGTAATCATCCTCATGTGCCTTGCATGCATGCCGGAAGGAATTTGGGAAAGCTTCTGCCTTGGGTAGGCATGAACTTGTCACCGGTCTCCGTCGGGACGGTTATGTCCGGTATGGCATAGTAAGGTATAATGAGTGTTGATTGTGTTGGTTGAAATATATTTGTTATACATGTCATGCAGGGAAATTATTAACCTCCTGAGTCGACCGTAGATCGAGTCTTGTTCCAGTAACCCCCACACTTGTTTCGTACTACCACTTGTCCCTGCCACAGGTAGGGTACGGTTCAGTAAGTCGTCAACCCCTTTCTAGCACACACCGTACAGAGAGGCCATGGTGGAAGATATCGGTTGTAGCCGGTAGGCAGGCCACCTGGTCCGGGGGCATGGGTGTTTCCGGTTGGGACCGAGAGGGGGGCACCCCTTAGAGCGCGCGGTATAAATTTGATCCCATGCTACGCGAGGTTGTAGCCTCCCCACTTAGAGTTTTTCTTGACAGGTGTCGTGGGTGATTCCAGACACCGGTGAGTTAAGCTGGCGTGTGCAAGTCAGGTGTGTTTTCAATTAAAAGACCATAGACGGAATTAGTCCCGATGGACTAAAGGATCCGTTACTCGTGGGTAAAGAGTACACCCTCTGCAGAGATTAAACCTATTCGAATAGCCGTGTCCATGGTTAAGGATTACAGTCTGGGATGGGTCAAGTGTCGGTCTTAGTGTCGGTCTTCGGAGGTGAAACTGTTAACCAGAACTGGAACTACTACATGTGACTTGTGATAATTATGATTATTATTATTGTTAACTAACCCATGATATTATTGTTATTATCGAGTATCTCTGGGATGGTTCTACCTCCGGGATATTCACTATGATTGTTTATTTTAAAGCCCTTTATGTGGTGTCGCTCAGACGCCCGACTGTGGCATTTCTTTTAAAGCCCTTTATGTGGTGTCGCTCAGACGCCCGACTGTGGCATTTCTTTTAAAGCCCTTTATGTGGTGTCGCTCAGACGCCCGACTGTGGCATTTCTTTTAAAGCCCTTTATGTGGTGTCGCTCAGACGCCCGACTGTGGCATTTCTTTTAAAGCCCTTTATGTGGTGTCGCTAAGACGCCCGACTGTGGCATTTCTTTTAAAAGCCCTTTATGTGGTGTCGCTAAGACGCCCGACTGTGGCATTGCTTGTTATTTATTTCGTAAATTATAATACTACTATGTTATTGCATTTTTTATAAATAACTTGCTTGCACGCATCAGAGTTTTATTTATCTTTTGTGACTGACGTCATGAGCATAAAATATTTTCAGCACATCATTGTTGTATTATACCTGTGTTCATAATGTTTGCGAGTACATTCAAAGTACTCACTGGCTTGTCCCTGGCTATTGTCTTGGCCAGATTTTCTTGCACGGAGAGGAGCGACGCGATGACAGCCCCGGAACCTAAGCAACGGAGATAGCAGCCTCGCGGAGATAGGAGTTAACCTGGTCAGCTGTTCCTGTGGGAATTGGAGTCCCATAGACACTGATGATCCAGAAACCGCTTCCGCCATCAACCACTAGAAACCATTTGTTGTACTCACAGGCCAGAATGGTCTTGTACTACATATTTTGTATTTTGCTTGGAATTTCTATATCAAGTTAGAGCCTCATCAGCTAACAGTAATCCTGGGGCTGATGAGCACGACGGCCTTTTTTCTGGAAATATATACCCGGAAAACCGGTCGTGACATTCTCTTGGCCAAGGTGTCGGGCAAGCAACTCGTCACGGATGTTATGCTTAAAGGCCGCTAGGGCTTCAGCGTCCGGACAGTCAATAATTTGGTTCTTTTTGGTTAGGAACCTAGTCCAGAATTTCCTGGCTGACTCTCCGGGCTGTTGGGTTATGTGGCTTAAGTCATCAGCGTTCGGTGGTCGCACATAAGTGCCCTGGAAGTTGTTGAGGAATGCGTCTTCCAGGTTCTCCCAACTGCCAATATAGTTTGCGGCAGACTATTCAGCCAATGCCGAGCTGGCCCTTTGAGTTTTAGTGGGAGGTACTTGATGGCGTGTAGATCATCACCACGGGCCATGTGAATGTGGAGAAGGAAATATTCTATCCATACCGCGGGGTCTGTAGTCCCATCATAAGGCTCGATATTCACGGGCTTAAACCCTTCTGGGAATTCGTGCTCCATTACTTCGTCAGTGAAGCATAGGTGGTGTGTGGTGCCTCTATGCCGGGCAACATCACGATGCAGTTCAAGTGCGTCTGGTCTGTTGTATTCGGCCCGGCTGAATTTGTATCTAGTATATCCAGCGTGGCGGTCATCGTCACGCGTTGGGGCGCGCCCCCATGATCCGTAGATCGATCTTGATTGTCCTGCTTTGTTTTCCAATTCGTCTTGCAGGTCGTGCGTGTAGCCCCAGGCCTTCGTGTTTTTATTCGTTTGGCGACGGGGTGCGGCCTTGTGTTCGGGCCGATACGCCGCTTTTGTCTCGGCCATGAGGTGGCCGGTCAGCCGCATCCTGTGCTCGTAGTGTAGGCTCTAGTGCCTCCTCCTCGAATTGAGGTAACAACTTGCGCTTCGGGTAACTTTTGGTTGGGCATTCGAGTCCGTATTCCTCGGCTGCCAGGACCTCAGTCCATCTATCAGTTAGCAGATCTTGATCAGCTTGAAGCTGTTGTTGTTTTTTCTTCAGGCTTTTTGTAGTGGCTATAAGCCGGCGCTTGAAGCGCTCCCGCTCGACGGGATCCTCAGGCATGATAAATTCTTCGTCGCCGAGGCTCACCTCGTCTTTGGAGAGGGGCATGTAATTGTCATCCTCCGAGTCTCCATCCATTGCCTATTCATCAGGACTAGCTTTCCCATCCTCCCGTCCGGCTTACTCGATGCTTGGCTGGGCGGGATTGTTTTTGTCTACGGGCATCATCCGGAGTGCTGTTGTCTCTTGTGCCGGTATCGCTATTTTTGCTATGGCGGGGTTTAGAGCGGCGCCGCCGACGCCGACACTTAGATTGCTTCTCAAGGGGATTATCCTCCGTTGCCTCATCGCCATTGCTTTCTTTGGGTGTGTCCACCATGTATATATCATATGATGAGGTGGCTGTCCAGCGCCCTGTGGGCAGTGGTTCCTGTTCTTCTCTGGCATCGTCGTCCATACCGTTGATGTATTCAGAGCTGAAATCAAGCATGTCGGTTAAGTCATTGATAGTGGTTATTAAGTGGGTGGTGGGTGGGTAACGAATTTATTCGTCGTCCGCTTCCCACTCAAGCCAGACATAGTTCGACCAAGAGTCTCCTGACAAGGAGAGAGATTTTAGTGAGTTTAGCACATCGCCCAAGGGTGAGTGCTGAAAGATGTCCGTGGAGCTAAACTCCATGATCGGTGCCTAGTCAGGTTCGATGGGCATGGATGCACATGGTTCGAAGCCCCTGGTCGGAGACGAGTCCGAGGGTCCGAAGACACAGACCTCATTGGAGGTGAGATCTGTGTTCGGCTCTATCGCCGCTGAGTGTGCGGCCTCCGTGGCGGGTTCAATCCACCCTTCCTCAGATGGCACGATCTGCTCCATATTTAGAGCCAGGGCAGCTGTAGGTGCGATTGCCAGAACACCGTCTGATGGCAGATCTAGGTCATGCTCATCGCGACTATGGAGTGCACCCGTTATGGGCTCGAATCCGTCGATGATCAAGTCTCCGCGGATATCGGCAGTGTAATTCAGGCTTCCGAACCTGACCTGATGGCCAGGGGCATAGCTATAGATCTGCTCCAGATGGCCAAGCGAGTTGGCCCGTAGTGCGAAGCCGCCGAATACGAAGATCTGCCGGGGAGGAAAACCTCACCCTGGATCGCGTTGCTGTAGACGATTGAAGGAGCCATTAAGCCTTACTGTGACGGCACAGTGGAACTCTCAATGAAAGCACCAATGTCGGTGTCAAAACCGGCGGATCTCGGGTAGGGGGTCCCGAACTGTGCGTCTAAGGCTAATGGTAACAGGAGGCGGGGGACACAATGTTTACCCAGGTTCGGGCCCTCTCGATGGAGGTAATACCCTACTTCCTGCTTGATTGATCTTGATGATATGAGTATTACAAGAGTTGATCTACCATGAGATCGTAGAGGCTAAATCCCAGAAGCTAGCCTATGATTTTGATTGTTGTTGTCCTACGGACTAAACCCTACGGTTTGTATAGACATCGGAGGGGGCTAGGGTTACATAGAGTCGGTTACAGAGAAGGAAATCTACATATCCAAATTGCGAAGCTTGCCTTCCACGCAAAGGAGAGTCCCACCCGGACACGGGACGAAGTCTTTAATCTTGTATCTTCATAGCCCAACAGTCCGGCATAAGTACATAGTCCGGCTGTCCGAGGACCCCTAATCCAGGACTCCTTCAGTCTGGAAGGAAGGTTTTTCCCTTCTTGGACACATCGGCCTCCCCATGCATGGCGGCCTTCCTTTTCTTTCTCCCCCGATAAGGGGGGGGATGGATTTCCTCCTCATCCTCCTCGTCTTTGATGGAGGAGTGCGTCTTGGTGTCGTTGGACGTCATGTCCGATGCAACCTTGCGCCGGAGTCCATCTCTGGTCCCCGCGGCCGTCTTCTTGGCCTTCTTCTCTGGCACCTCATAGGGCGCCGGAAACAACATCTTCGTTAGAAGAGGTGATTCTGGATCTTCAGGTAGTGGAGCCGGACAGTTAATCTGCTCCGCTATCGCTACCCAGGCCTGTAAGATTGGCATGGAGGCTTAGATTCCTCCCGCAGATGTGCTAATAAAAGGGCATATCTTGCAAATATGAAAACTTAGCGGATTGGCTCAGCGTTTTGCGCTGAGCCCGCGATCTTCGGTTGTGGGCGGTGGTACCTCATTTGCCTTGAAGAGCACCTTCCAGCCTTCTTCGTGCATCGTGCCGAAGAGCTCTCGCAGCATCTGGTATTTGGCCGGGTCGAACTCCCACAGATTGCAAATCCGTCTCTAACACGGAAGAATCCGGTGGAGGAGCATAACTTGGACCACGTTGACGAGCTTGATTTTCTTGCTTATCATATTTTAGATGCATGTCTGAAGTCCGGTCAGTTCTTCCGCTGAGACCCAGGCTACGCCCTTCTCTTGCCAGGAGGTGAGTCGCATGGGGACACCGGATCGGAATTCGGGGGTCGCCGCCTAGTTGGCGTCGTGCGGCTTGGTGATGTAGAACCACCCCGATTGCCACCCCTTCATAGTCACCACAAAGGAGCCTTCGGGCCAGGAGACATTGCGCATCTTGCCCACCATGGCGCCTCCGCACTCTGCTTGTTGGCCGCTCACCACCTTTGGCTTCACGTTGAAGGTCTTCAGCCATAGGCCAAAGTGGGGTGGGATGCGGAGGAAGGCCTCGCGCACGATGATAAATGCCGAGATGTTGAGGATGGAGTTGGGGGCCAAATCATGGAAGTCCAGCCCGTAATAGAACATTAGTATGCGGACGAGTGGGTGGAGGGGGAATCCCAGCCCGCGGACGAAGTGGGAGAGGAATACTACCCTTTCCTGGGGTTTTGGGGTAGGGATGATCTACCCTTCGGCCGGAAGCCGATGCGCGATGTCTTTGGACAAGTATCCGGCCTCCCGAAGCTTCTCGATGTCCTCCTTAATGGAGGAGGCCATCCACTTGCCTCCCGCTCCAGACATGTTCGGAATGTTTTGGCGGAGAAGGTGAAAGCTTGGGCATTGGAGCTCGAGAATGGATGAGCAGAGGAAGAAGAAGGCGTGGGGGAAAAAGGGGAATCCTTGTCTCCTTATAAAGGCAGCAGGGATCATGTGCCTCCCCACTTGCGTTAGAAACTCGCTTATTCCCCAAGCACCGTGCTAATGGCACGGTTGGGTTACCCACGCCCGTATTGATGAGAATCCCGTGATAATGGGACACGATCTTTGCTTCGACAAGACGTACCAATAAAACCACCTCGCAAGATGTGTAGTAGCAGGTTGAGAAAATGGTTCGAATAATGACCGGGCCACGGCGTGATGTCATGCTATGGAAAAGTTGTCGGCAGATTAGACTCGTGGAATATTGTACTCTCTACGGTGGTATGTGGAATTTGTTTTGTAGAGCCAGACACAATTCTTGTGTTCAAGATCTACATTGGAGTATTCAGAGAAGAAACCTGCCTTGCAATGCCGAAGACAATCGGCGCGCCGGACTCATCGTCATTGAAGCCTGGTTTAGGGGCTACTGAGGGAGTCCTGGATTAGGGTGTCCTCGGACAGCCGGACTATAAGCTTATGCCGAACTGATGGACTATGAAGATACAAGATTGAAGACTTTGTCCCGTGTCCGGGTGGGACTCTCCTTTGCATGGAAGGCAAGCTTGGCGATTCGGATATGAAGATTCCCTTCTCTGTAACCGACTCTGTGTAACCCTAGCCCCCTCCGGTGTCTATATAAACCGGAGGGTTTAGTCCGTAGGACAACAACAATCATAATCATAGCCTAGCTTCTAGGGTTTAGCCTCTACGATCTCGTGGTAGATCAACTCTTGTAATACTCATATCATCAAGATCAATCAAGCAGGAAGTAGGGTATTACCTCCATAGAGAGGGCC
This sequence comes from Triticum timopheevii, assembly GCA_963921465.1. Taxonomy (NCBI): domain Eukaryota; kingdom Viridiplantae; phylum Streptophyta; class Magnoliopsida; order Poales; family Poaceae; genus Triticum; species Triticum timopheevii. The sequence continues at coordinate 504,343,163 of OY997272.1, forward strand.
CGAACCTGGGTAAACATCGTGTCCCCCGTCTTCTGTTACCATTAGCCTTAAACGCATAGTTCGGGAGCCCCTACCGGAGATCCGCTGGTTTTGACACCGACACCCCCTCCTTCCTTCTCTTCTCTTTTCCCTTTCCTTCTCTCCTACTTCTACTACATGGAAGGGGGAATCCTACTCCCGGTGGGAGTAGGACTCCCTGGGGCACGCCATAGTAGAGGGCCGGCCCTCCCGCTCCTCCACTCCTTTATATACAGGGGAGGGGGCACCCCATGGACACACAAGTTGATCATTGATCTCTCTTAGCTGTGTGCGGTGCCCCCCTCCACCATAATCCACCTCAGTAATATCGTAGCAGTGCTCAGGCGAAGCCCTGCGTCGGTAGCATCATCAACACCGTCATCACGCCGTCGTGCTGACGGAACTATCCCGCGAAGCTTTGCTGGATCGTGAGTTCGTGGGACGTCGCCGAGCTGAACGTGTGTAGAACTCGGAGGTGCCGTACGTTCGGTACTTGGATCGGTCGGATCGTGAAGACATACGACTACATAAACTGCATTGTCATAACGCTTCCGCTTACGGTCTATGAGGGTACATAGACGACACTGTCCCCTCTCGTTGCTATGCATCACCATGATCTTGTGTGTGCGTAGGAAATTCTTGAAATTATTATGTTCCCCAACAGTGGCATCCGAGCCAGGTTTATACGTAGATGTTATATGCATGAGTAGAACACAAGTGAGTTGTGGGCGATACAAGTCATATTGCTTACCAGCATGTCATACTTTGGTACGGCGGTATTTTTGGATGAAGCGGCCCGGACGGACATTACGCATACGCTTACGCGAGACTGGTTCTACCGACGTGCTTTGCACATAGGTGGCTGGCGGGTGTCAGTTTCTCAAACTTTAGTTGAACCGAGTGTGGCTAGGCCTGGTCCTTGAGAAGGTTAAAATAGCACTAACTTGACGAAATATCGTTGTGGTTTTGATGCGTAGGTAAGAACAGTTCTTGCTCAGCCCGTAGCAGCCACGTAAAACTTGCAACAACAAAGTAGAGGATGTCTAACTTGTTTTTGCAGGGCATGTTGTGATGTGATATGGTCAAGACATGATGCTAAATTTTATTGTATGAAATGATCATGTTTTGTAACAAAGTTATCGGCAACTTGTAGGAGCCATATGGTTGTCGCTTTATTGTATGCAATGCAATCGCCCTGTAATTGCTTTACTTTATCACTAAGCGGTAGTGATAGTCATAGAAGCAATAGTTGGCAAGACGACAACGATGCTACGATGAATATCAAGGTGTTGCGCCGGTGACGATGGTGATCATGGCGGTGCTTTGAAGATGGAGATCAAAGGCACAAGATGATGATGGCCATATCATATCACTTATATTGATTTCATGGGATGTTTATCTTTTATGCATCTTATTTTGCTTTGATTGATGGTAGCATTATAAGATGATCTCTCACTAAATTTCAAGGTATAAGTGTTCTCCCTGAGTATGCACCATTGCCAAAGTTCATCGTGCCGAGACACCACGTGATGATCGGGTGTGATAAGCTCAACGTTCACATACAACAGGTGCAAGCCAGTTTTGCACACGCAGAAATACTCGGGTTAAACTTGACAAGCCTAGTGATGTCTACTACACAACCTTCTTCTTGTAGATGTTGTTGGGACTCCAAGTGCAGAGGTTTGAAGGACAGTAGCAAATTTCCCTCAAGTGGATGACCTAAGGTTTATCAATCCGTGGGAGGCGTAGGATGAAGATGGTCTCTCTCAAACAACCCTGCAACAAAATAGCAAAGAGTCTCTTGTGTCCCCAACACATCCAATACAATAGTAAATTGTATAGGTGCACTAGTTCGGAGAAGAGATGGTGATACAAGTGCAATATGGATGATAGATATAGGTTTTTGTAATCTGAAAATATAAAAACAGCAAGGTGACTAATGATAAAAGTGAGCGTAAACGGTATTGCAATGCTAGTAAACATGGCCTAGGGCTTATACTTTCACTAGTGCAAGTTCTCTCAACAATAATAACATAATTGGATCATATAACTATCCCTCAACATGCAACAAAGAGTCACTCCAAAGCCACTAATAGTGGAGAACAAACGAAGAGATTATGGTAGGGTACGAAACCACCTCAAAGTTATTCTTTCGGATCGATCTATTCAAGAGTTCGTACTAGAAGAACACCTTAAGACACAAATCAACCCAAACCCTAATGTCACCTAGATACTCCATTGTCACCTCAAGTATCCGTGGGCATGATTATATGATATGCATCACACAGTCTCAGATTCATCTATCCAACCAACACAAAGTACTTCAAAGAGTGCCCCAAAGTTTCTACCGGAGAGTCAAGACGAAAACGTGTTCCAACCCCTACGCATAGGTTCATGGGCGGAACCCGCAAGTTGATGACCAAAACATACATCAAGTGGATCACGTGATATCCCATTGTCACCACAAATAAGCACAGCAAGACATACATCAAGTGTTCTCAAATCCTTAAAGACTCAAGCCGACAAGATAACTTCAAGAGGAAAACTCAATTCATCACAAGAGAGAGGAGGGGGAGAAACATCATAAGATCCAACTATAATAGCAAAGCTCACGATACATCAAAATCGTGCCATAGAGAGAACACGAGAGAGAGAAAGAGATCAAACACATAGCTACTGGTACATACCCTCAGCCCCGGGGGTGAACTACTCCCTCCTCGTCATGGAGAGCGCCGGGATGATGAAGATGGCCACCGGTGAGGGATCCCCCCTCCGGCAGGGTGCCGGAACGGGCTCCCGAGAGGTTTTTGGTGGCTACAAAGGCTTGCGGCAGCGGAACTCCTGATCTATCTTCGTATTCGATGGTTTTAGGGTATAAGGGAATATATAGGCGAAAGAAGTCGGTCGGGGGAGCCACGAGGGGCCACGAGACAGGGGGGCGCGCCCAGGGGGGTGGGCGCGCCCTCCTATCTCCCGGCCTCCTCAAAACTTCCCTGGCTTGTACTCCAAGTCTCCCGGATCATATCCTTTCCAAAAATCACACTCCCGAAGGTTTCATTCCATTTGGACTCCGTTTGATATTCCTTTTCTTCGAAATACTGAAACAGGCAATAAAACAGCAATATGGGCTGGGCCTCCGGTTAGTAGGTTAGTCCCAAAAGTAATATAAAAGTGTATAATAAAGCCCATAATCATTCAAAACAGATAATAAAATAGCATGAATGCTTCATAAATTATAGATACGTTGGAGACGTATCAGCCTCCCCAAGCTTAATTCCTACTTGTCCTCGAGTAGGTAAATGATAAAGAAAGAATTTATGAAGTGTGAATGCTAGAAGGTTCACAAGTTTGATCAATGATAATTTCAATCACCTTTTCTAGCATGATTATATGTCATAACAGTAGTTCATCTCATAAAACTTCTCACGAACAATTAACAAGCAATTCACATGTTAAAGCATAGACCATAAACTTTCTTGAAAACGAGCAAACTATGTTCTCAGTCATCTAACAATTGCAATTCATCTTATTTTCAGGAAGGGTCTATGTCAGAGCTTTGATTTATCAAACTTCACATACTCAACTATCATATAGTTTTCCACAATTGCTAACACTCATGCAATACTAATGGTTATGGAGTTTTAATCGGACACTAAGAAAGATAGGGGCTTATAGTGTTGCCTCCCAATGTATTCACCTTTGGGTGATGTCAACAATAATAGTTCATGCTAACTTACATCCAATTGGATATATATATCAAGATCTTTCCAACGCGAGGTGCTTGCCAAATGATAAAATGAAAAGGGAAAGGTGAAGATCACCTTGACTCTTGCATAAAGTAAAAGATAGGCCCTTCGCAGAGGGAAGCAGAGGTTCTCATGCGCTTTTATGGTTGGATGCACAAAATCTTAATGCAAAAGAATGTCACTTTATATTGCCACTTGTATATGGACCTTTATTATGCAGTCTGTCGCTTTTATTGCTTCCATAACAAGATCGTATCAAGCTTATTTTCTTCACACTAATAGATCATACATATTTAGAGAGTAATTTTTATTGCTTGCACCGATGACAACTTACTTGAAGGATCTTACTCAATCCATAGGTAGGTATAGTGGACTCTCATGGCAAAACTGGGTTTAAGGATATTTGGAAGCATAAGTAGTATCTCTACTTGGTGCAAGGAATTTGGCTAGCATGAGGGGGAAAGGCAAGCTCAACATGTTTGAATGATCCATGACAATATACTTTAACTGAGATGTGAGAAAACGTAACCCATTACGTTGTCTTCCTTGTCCAACATCAACTCTTTAGCATGTCATACTTAATGAGTGCTCACAATTATAAAAGATGTCTAAGATAGTATATTTATATGTGAAATCTCTCTTCCTTCAATATTCTTTCATGAATTGTTCAAATGACCAATACAATGCTTGCTGACCTTCAATAAATTTACAACCTCTACTTCTTAGATGTGAAGTCATTACTCCCCATGGGATAAGCAAATGAGACATAAATAATTTCAGATTTATGACATTCAACTCATTCAACCATTTACTCATAGGATGTAAGTGAAGCACACAAGGAAATGACAAACTAATCCAAAAAGATATAAGTGAAGATCAATGAGTAGCTAAATAATTATGTAACTATGTGAAGACTCTCTCTCATTTAAGAATTTCAGATCTTGGTCCATGGCGTTCCTACTTTCACTAGTGCAAGTTCTCTCAACAATAATAACATAATTGGATCATATAACTATCCCTCAACATGCAACAAAGAGTCACTCCAAAGCCACTAATAGCAGAGAACAAACGAACAGATTATGGTAGGGTACGAAAACACCTCAAAGTTATTCTTTCGGATCGATCTATTCAAGAGTTCATACTAGAATAACACCTTAAGACACAAATCAACCAAAACCCTAATGTCACCTAGATACTCCATTGTCACCTCAAGTATCCGTGGGCATGATTATACGATATGCATCACACAATTTCAGATTCATCTATCCAACCAACACAAAGTACTTCTAAGAGTGCCCCAAAGTTTCTACCGGAGAGTCAAGATGAAAACGTGTGCCAACCCCTATGCATAGGTTCATGGGCGGAACCCGCAAGTTGATGACCAAAACATACATCAAGTGGATCACGTGATATCCCATTGTCACCACAGATAAGCACGGCAAGACATACATCAAGTGTTCTCAAGTCCTTAAAGACTCAATCCGACAAGATAACTTCAAAAGGAAAACTCAATTCATCACAAGAGAGAGGAGGGGGAGAAACATCATAAGATCCAACTATAATAGCAAAGCTCGCGATACATCAAGATCATGCCATAGAGAGAACACGAGAGAGAGAGAGAGATCAAACACATAGCTACTGGTACATACCCTCAGTCCCGAGGGTGAACTACTCCCTCCTCGTCATGGAGAGCGTCGGGATGATGAAGATGGCCACCGGTGAGGGATCCCCCCTCGGGCAGGGTGCCGGAACGGGCTCCTGAGAGGTTTTTAGTGGCTACAGAGGCTTGCGGCGGCGGAACTCCCGATCTATCTTTGTATTCGTTGGTTTTAGGGTATAAGGGAATATATAGGCGAAAGAAGTCGGTCGGGGGAGCCACGAGGGGACCACAAGACAGGGGGGCGTGCCCAGGGGGGTGGGCACCCCTCCTATCTCCTGGCCTCCTCGAACCTTCCCCTGCTTGTACTCCAAGTCTCCCGGATCATATCCTTTCCAAAAATCACGCTCCCGAAGGTTTCATACCGTTTGGACTCCGTTTGATATTCCTTTTCTTTGAAATACTGAAACAAGCAATAAAACAGCAATATGGGTTGGGCCTCTGGTTAGTAGGTTAGTCCCAAAAGTAATATAAAAGTGTATAATAAAGCCCGTAATCATTCAAAACAGATAATAAAATAGCATGAATGCTTCATAAATTCTAGATACGTTGGAGATGTATCACCTAACATATGCAGATATGGCCTCGGAACACTAAGACCGAAAGGTCGAACGTGAATCATGTAGTAGATATGATCAACATAGTGATGTTCACCATTGAAAACTACTCCATCTCACGTGATGATCGCTTTTGGTTTAGTTGATTTGGATCATGTGATCACTTAGATGATTAGAGGGATGTCTATCTAAGTGGGAGTTCTTAAGTAATATGATTAATTGAACTTAAATTTATCATGAACTTAGTACCTGATAGTATTTTGCAAATAATGATGTAGATAGCTCGCGTTGCTGCTTCCCTATGTTTTATATGTGTTCCTAGAGAAAACTCAGTTGAAAGATGATAGTAACAATGATGGGGACTGGGTCCATGATCTGAGGTTTATCCTCATTGCTGCACAAAAGAATTATGTCCTTGATGCACCGCTAGGTGACAGACCTATTGTAGGAGCAGATGCGGATGTTATGAACGTTTGGCTAGCTCAATATGATGACTACTTGATAGTTTAGTGCACCATGCTTAACAGCTTAGAATCGGGACTTCAAAGATGTTTTGAACGTCATGGACCATATGAGATTGTCTGAGTACTACAATCGCTTGAATCAAGTGGGAGTTAATCTTCCAGGTAAGATAGTGATTGACAGAGTTCTCTAGTCACCATCACCAAGTTAGTAGAACTTCGTGATGAACTATAGTATGCAAGGGATGACGAAAATGATTCCTGAGCTTTTCATGATGATGAAATCGATGAAGGTAGAAATCAAGAAAGAGCATCAAGTGTTGATGATTAACAAGACCACTAGTTTCAAGAAAAGGGCAAAGGGAAAGAAAGGGAACTTCATGTAGAATGGCAAGCAAGTTGCACTTCCTTGAAGAAGCCCAAAGCTAGACTAAAGCCTGAAACTGAGTGCTTCTACTACAAAGGAAATGGTCATTGGAAGCGGAAATGCCCTGAATATTTGGTGGATAAGAAGGATGGCAGAATGAACAAGGGTATATTTGATATACAGGTTATTGATGTGTACCTTACTAGTGTTTGTACTAGCCCCTGGGTATTTGATACTTGTTCAGTTGCTAAATATTAGTACCACGAAACAAGAGTTACAGAATAAACTTAGACTAGTTGAGGGTGAAGTGACAATGTGTGTTGGAAGTGGTTCCAAGATTGATATGATCATCATCGCACACTCCCTATACTTTCGGGATTAGTGTTAAACCTAAATAAATGTTATTTGGTGTTTCCGTTGAGCATGAATATGATTTGATCATGTTTATTGCAATATGGTTATTCATTTAAAGTGAGAGAATAATTGTTGTTTTGTTTACATGAATAAAACCTTCGATGGTCATACACCCAATGAAAATAGTTTGTTGGATCTCGATCGTAGTGATACACATATTCATAATATTGATGCGAAAAGATGAAAAGTTGATAATGATAGTGCAACTTATTTGTGGCACTGCCATTTGGGTCATATCGGTGTAAAGCGCATGAAGAAACTCCATAAAGATGGACTTTTGGAATCACTTGGTTATGAATCATTTGATGCTTGCAAACCGAGCCTTTTGGGCAAGATGACTAAAACTCCGTTCTCCAGAACAATGGAAGGAGCTACTGACTTGTTGGAAAAAATACATACTAATGTATGCAGTCCAATGAGTGTTGATGCTCGTGGCGGGTATCATTATTTTCTGACCTTCACAGATGATTTGAGCAGATATGAGTATATCTACTTAATGAAACACAAGTTTGAAACATTTGAAAAGTTCAAAGAATTTCAGAGTGAAGTGGAGAATCATCGTAACAAGAAATAAAGATTCTACAATCTGATAGTAGAGGAGAATATTTGAGTTACGAGTTTGGCCTTCAATTTAAAACAATGTGCACAGCTCACGCCACATGAAACACCACAGCGTAATGGTGTGTCCGAACGTCGTAACCGCACTTTATTGGATATGGTGCGATCTATGATGTATCTGACCGATTTACCACTATAATTTTGGGGTTATGCATTAGAGGCAGCTGCATTCACTTTAAATAGGGCACCATAAAAATCCGTTGAGACGCCGCCTTATGAACTGTGGTTTGGCAAGAAACCAAAGTTTTCGTTTCTAAAAGTTTGGGGCTGTGATGCTTATGTGAAAAAGTTTCAACCTGATAAGCTTGAACCCAAATCGGAGAAGTGGTTCTTCATAGAATACCCAAAGGAAACTGTTGGGTACACCTTCTATCACAGATCCGAAGGCAAGATATTCATTGCCAAAAATGGATCATTTCTAGAGAAGGAGTTTCTCTCGAAAGAAGTGAGTGGGAGGAAAGTAGAACTTGATAAGGTAATTGTACCTTCTCCCGAATTGGAAAGTAGTTCATCACAGAAATCAGTTCCAGTGATGCCTACACCGATTAGTGAGGAAGTTAATGATGATGATCATGAAACTTCACATCAAGTTGCTACCGAACCTCGTAGGTCAACCAGAGTGAGATCCGCACTAGAGTGGTACGATAATTGTTGGGGATATAATTACTAAGTATAAACCGCCAGGAGGGGCCGGGTTATACTCATAAGGAGTCATCCGTACTGAAGCCCATGAAGACAAGGAGTATGGCGCTTTACTACAGAGACTTGAAGGCCCAGAGCCCAAAGGAGGATTAGGGCCCATAGACATAAACCGCCATGAAATATGTAACTTGTATTGTAAGATAGGAAAAGGTAGAAACCGAGTCAAACACGTGTATGAGCCGGCCTCGGGATTCTGTAAACCGCCGGGCGTCAACCTATGTATATAAAGGGACGAACCAGCGGCAGTTCAGGGACAAGAAACAACAACTCAAGAGATAGGTAAAGAGGATTCCCTCCCTGCTCATCGAGACCACATCAATTCCACCACAACTGGATCATAGGCTTTTACCTTCACCGCAAGGGGCCGAACCAGTATAAACTCCCCGTTTCCTTTGTCCAGTTTAACCCCTTTAAGCTAATCTCGTTGCGATGGCTCCATGACTGAGTCCTCTCACTAGGACATCTGACGTGATAATTCCACGACAGTAATCCTGTTCTGGAGGTCATGTTACTTGACCATGACGAACCTACGAACTATGAGGAAGTGACGATGAGCCCAGATTCCGCAAAATGGCTTAAGGCCATGAAATCTGAGATGGGATCCATGTATGAGAACAAAGTGTGGACTTTGGTTGACTTGCCCGATGATCAACAAGCCATCAAGAATAAATGGATCTTCAAGAAGAAGACTGATGCTGATGGTAATGTTGATGTCTACAAAGCTCGACTTGTTGCAAAGGTTTTCGACAAGTTCAAGGGGTTGACTATGATGAGACTTTCTCACCCGTAGCGATGCTTAAGTCTGTCTGAACCATGTTAGCAATTGCCGCATTTTATGATTATGAAATTTGGCAAATGGATGTCAAAACTGCATTCCTGAATGGATTTATGGAAGAAGAGTTGTATATGATGCAACCAGAAGGTTTTGTCGATCCAAAAGGTGCTAACAAAGTGTGCAAGCTCCAGCGATCCATTTATAGACTGGTGCAAGAATCTCGGAGTTGGAATATACGCTTTGATGAGTTGATCAAAGCATATAGTTTTATACAGACTTGCGGTGAAGCCTGTATTTATAGGAAAGTGAGTGGGAGCACTACAACCTTTCTGATAAGTATATGTGAATGACATATTATTGATCAGAAATAATGTAGAATTTTCTGGAAAGCATAAAGGAGTGTTTGAAAAGGGTTTTTCAAAGAAAGACCTCAGTGAAGTTGCTTACACATTGAGCATCAAGATCTATAGAGATAGATCAAGACGCTTGATAAGAATTTTCAATGAGTACATACCTTGATAAGACTTTGAAGTAGTTCAAAATGGAAAAGTCAAAGAAGGAGTTCTTGCCTGTGTTGCAAAGGTGTGAAGTTGAGTAAAGACTCAAAACCCGACCATGGCAGAAAATAGAAAGAGAATGAAAAATTCATTCCCTATGCCTCAGTCATAGGTTCTATAAAGTATGCTATGCTGTGTACCAGACCTATTGGATACCTTGCTCTGAGTTTGGCAAGGGAGTACAATTTTGATCTAGGAGTAGATCACTGGACAGCAGTCAAGAATATCCTTAGTAAGGACTAAGGAAATGTTTCTCGATTATGGAGGTGATAAAAGAGTTCGTCGTAAAAAGTTACATCGGCGCAAGCTTTTACACCAATCCAGATGACTCTAAGTCTCAATCTGGATACATATTGAAAGTGGGAGCAATTAGCTAGAGTAGCTCCGTGCAGAGCATTGTAGACATAGAATATTTGCAAAATACATACGGCTCTGAATGTGACAGACCCGTTGACTAAACTTCTCTCACGAGCAAAACATGATCATACCTTAGTATTCTTTGGGTGTTAATCACATAGCGATGTGAACTAGATTATTGACTCTAGTAAACGCTTTGGGTGTTGGTCACATGACGATGTGAACTATTGGTGTTAAATCACATGGTGATGTGAACTAGATTATTGACACTAGTGCAAGTGGGAGACTGAAGGAAATATGCCCTAGAGGCAATAATTAAGTTGTTATTTATATTTCCTTATTTCATGATAAATGTTTATTAATCATGCTAGAATTCTATTAACCGGAAACTTGATACATGTGTGAATATATAGACAAACAGAGTGTCACTAGTATACCTCTACTTGACTAGCTCGTTGAATCAAAGATGGTTAAGTTTCCTAGCCATAGACATGAGTTGTCATTTGATTAACGGGATCACATCATTAGAGAATGATGTGATTGACTTGACCCATTCCGTTAGCTTAGCACTTGATCGTTTAGTATGTCGTTATTGCTTTCTTTATGACTTATACATGTTCCTATGACTATGAGATTATGCAACTCCCGAATACTGGAGGAACACTTTGTGTGCTACCAAACATCACAACGTAACTGGGTGATTATAGAGGTGCTCTACAGGTGTCTCCGATGGTGTTTGTTGGGTTGGCACAGATCGACATTAGGATTTGTCACTCCAATTGTCGGAGAGGTATCTCTGGGCCCTCTCGGTAATGCACATCACTATAAGCCTTGCAAGCAATGTGACTAATGAGTTATTTGCGGGATGATGCATTACAGAACGAGTAAAGAGACTTGCCGGTAACGAGATTGAACTAGGTATGATGATACCGACGATCGAATCTCGGGCAAGTAACATACTGATGACAAAGGGAACAGCGTATGTTGTTATGCAGTTTGACCGATAAAGATCTTCGTAGAATATGTGGGAGCCAATATGAGCATCTAGTTTCCGCTATTGGTTATTGACCGGAGACGAGTCTCGGTCATGTCTACATAGTTCTCGAACCCGTAGGGTCCGCATGCTTAACGTTCGGTGATGATCGGTATTACGAGTTTATGTATTTTGATGTACCGAATATAGTTCGGAGTCCCGGATGAGATCAGGGATATGACGAGGAGTCTCGAAATGGTCGAGACGTAAAAATTGATATATTGGACGACTATATTTGGACATCGGAAAGGTTCCAAGCGATTCGGGTATTTATCGGAGTACCGAAGAGTTACGGGAATTCGTCGGGGAGTATATGGGCCTTATTTTAGGGGAAAGTGTCACGCCCAATATGCGACCCTATCCAAAAGGAACTCGAAGGTCCCACCAAGGATAGACCCGCATATTGAAACGCTTTTGCAAGATGGATATCATTACATCAACATTACATAATAGATGGGGGTACATACAAGAGGCATACAATGCCACATGAATACAACAATGCAACATACAAGAACAACATCCGACTACGGATGAATCATAAACAGAAACTCAAACAATATCCACCCTGCTAGCCCAGGCTGCCGACCCGGAACCTATCCCCTGATCGAAGAAGCAGAAGAAGAACTCAACGCAAGCAAGCATCGCTCTCGCGTCATGATCATCGCATAACCTGTACCTGCAACTGTTGTTGTAGTAATCTGTGAGCCACGAGGACTCAGCAATCCCATTACCATGGGTATCAAGACTAGAAAAGCTTAAATGGGAAAGGAAGGGGTAAAGTGGTGAGGTTGCAGCAGCGACTAAGCATGTTATGGTGGCTAACATACGCAAATGAGAGCGAGAAGAGAAACAAAGGAACAGTCGTGAACTAGCAATGATTAAGAGGTGATCCTGAACACCTACTTACGTCAAACATAACACAGAAACCGTGTTCACTTCCGGGACTCCGCCGAGAAGAGACCATCACGGCTACACACGCGGTTGATGCGTTTTAATTCGGATCTGGTGTCAAGTTATCTACAACCGGACATTAACAAATTCCCATCTGCCACATAACCGCGGGCACGTCTCTCGAAAGTTTAAACCCTGCAGGGGTGTCCCAACTTAGCCCATGACAAGCTCTCGCGATCAATGAAGGAATAGACCTTCTCCCAGGAAGACCCGATCAGTCTCGGAATCCCGGTTTACAAGACATTTCGACAATGGTAAAACAAGACCAGCAAGACCTCCCGCTGTGCCGACAAATCCCGATAGGAGCTGCACATATCTCGTTCTCAGGGCACACCGGATGAGCAAGACGTCGGGTTGGCATAGACCCTGGTTGCCCAGGGGGCGCCGTACATCGCTCGGTTCGGACCACCACTTAGACAAGCACTGGCCCGGGGGGGGGGGGGGGGCTAAAATAAAGATTACCCTCGGGTTGGCTGACCCAAGGGAAAGGGATAGGTGGTGGTGAGGCAAATGGTAAAACCAATGTTGGGCCTTGCTGGACAAGTTTTATTCAAAGCGAACTGTCAGGGGGTCCCATAAATCACCCGACCACGTAAGGAACGCAAAATCCGGGAACATAACACCGGTATGACGGAAACTAGGGCGGCAAGAGTGGAACAAAACACCAGGCATAAGGCCGAGCCTTCCATCCTTTACCAAATATATAGATGCATTCATAATATAAGAGATATTGTGATATCCCAACATAACCCTGTCCACCATGGAGCAATCTTCAACTTCACCTGCAACTAGCAACGCTATAAGAGGGGCTGAGCAAAAGCGGTAACATAGCCAAACAACGGTTTGCATAGGAAAGGTGTCAAAGGTTAGAGGTTCATGGCAATTTGGGATGGCTTGATAAACAGGTAATAGGTAGCGCAGCATAGCGATAGAACGAAGCAACTAGCATAGCAATGATAGTAGTGAGATCCAGGGTAGCGGTCATCTTGCCTGAAAACCCGCTAGGAAGAAGAACGAGTCCATGAAGAAGATGAAGCCACGAAGACGAACCACACGTAGACGAACGAATCCTCACGATCGCAACGAAACGGGAACTATCGAGAAGAAGCACACAACATGGTAAACACACCACACATGAACAAGACATGATGCACAACAAGCATGATGCATGACAAAGCTACATGAAGCTACTCATGGCAAGAGATGATGCATACGAGAGTAACACATCAAGGCAAGTTTAAATGAGGCCGGGAACAACATATAACAATTCCGGTAAGTCCTCATATGCATATTTCGAAATGGGTCCAGATCTGAATAAACATTATGTTCAAGTTGTTAAACAGCAAGTTAAGATGCACCAAGATGATCTACACGAAATTCTAGTCAAGTTACATATAAAGTTCATTAGATTCGGAGCTACGGCCTAGAAGATATGAGCAAAACAAGTTAAGCATGGCATTGATGCAAAATGCACCCAAACATCAAGCAAACACACCAAAACAAGGATGCAACATGGTAATATGAAACTACATGCAAAATCAAGCAAGTTTCATATAGAGCACACTCAAAACGGAGCAACGGTGCAACACACACACACACTATACTAGTCATAACAACAATCTGTCCATAACATCAACTAGGCATCTTGCAAGCATCAAAACAATAAGCTACAGCACCCCAACATGATAACAAAAGGCATGGGCATGAAGTACTGGTAAAGCATAACAAAACATGAACACTGAGCTATCTCCAGAATTCACTAGAACATTCTCCAAAACACATGGTAAGATTGCAAATAATAACAGTTTCAGACTTTAGCAGAAATAACATCAGGTTGCAATGTTTAGAGCTATCAAACAACATGTTACAGGAACATATCATGGCAAACAAAGGCATGGCATGAATCTACTAATTGCATAGATCAGAAGTCCCTTACTGACCATGAGCCAAAAAGGATCATAAAATATGATGGCACCCATGTAAACATGGCAAGTTATATGACAGATTCATACATGGCAGGAACAACAATAAGTAGGCATGTTGGTGAGCTTGAATCACTCACCACAGAGCAATACATGGCATGGCAAGGCAACCAACAGTAAGAAGGCATGTTTATGAAGTTAAGCGTGGAAGGAGCAAGGTCATAGGGTGCATGGATCACTAGGAAAACACATGGAAACAACTGAACTTAATGTTAACAGGCTGACAACAACATCATTTAGCAAACTTTGGAGCAAGATAACAACATGATACAGCAGGCTATAATTGCAACCAGGGGCATGAATGGATAGGGCATAACATGTAGATCAAAACATGTTTATAGAACATCTCCAGATTATGCATATAATGATTAGTAGAAGCATGTTTACATGGCAACAAAATATAACAGAATCTGCCTAGCAAAACAGCAACAGCAAGTACCCTCAACAAGCTCGATGAACTCACTACAAGCATCACAAAAATACATGGTTGGAACCCCTGGAAAGATGGCATGGCATAGATCAAAACACATGTAGACGTCAACCTCATAGGATGCACACATCAATCATGGCAAAAATGACAAATGAGCAAGTTATAACAGTTTCAGCAGATTAACATCAACATGCACTCTTCCAACAGCATTTCGGGCATCAAGATGAGCTCAAATGAAAAGGATGCAGTGAGATGAAATGAAGTACTCGTTGAGTCAAACAATCTGACATATTACACGCGAAATGGAGCTACGGATGCAGAGATACAGCATGATGAACATGGCATGATAATGTGCAAATATCTGGGACTTAGCAGTTTTCTGAAAAAAAATGAATGCGCGCGGGATAGCTAAAACACGCACAGGCGGAGTTTAGCAGCGGGGCTCACCATGGGCTTGGCCCAGGAAGGACGGGAACCAGGCAGGCCGGGGAAGCTGGGCCGGGTCGCTGGGCCGCTGGGCCGGAGCGGGACCGAGGCCCACACGGGGGCCACGCGAGGTCAACGCGGCGGCGGATCGGGGCTCCTCCCGATCGGCCAAGGCCGCGCCAGCGATGGAGCTCGGCGGAGGCGGCGGAGAAGGGCAGGGGCCAACCGGGGAGGGCGGATCCGGCCGTGGCCATGCCGGATCTGGCCGGGGAGACGGCCGGCGGCGGGGTTCCGGCCAGGAGACGGGACCCCGAGCTCGGGCGCGGCCATGGCAGAGCTCCTGCGGGAGAGAGGCCGGGGCGGCGAGGAGTGGGGCGACGACGGCACGGGGAGGCGCGGGGCGGCGAGCTCCCGGCGAGGCCGGCGGCGGAGCACGGCGAGGTTCGGCGAGGATGAGGCGCTTCGGGCGCGGGCGGCGGCGATGCGCGGGCCGGGCGGGCCGGCCTCGGGCCCCGCGGGCCGCGGCGGCGCGTGGGACGGGCGGCGGTGACGTGGCGGCGCGGGAGTGGCTTGGGGCGGCGGCGCGATGACGTGTCGGCCTCGGATTGGCCGGGGCGACGTGGTCGGCGGACGTGTCCGGCGCGGGCGGACGCGTCCGGCTGCGGGAGGAAGAGGAAAGGCTAGGGTTAGGGTGGAATTGATCCGCGAATTTCGGGGGAGGGGTGTTTATATAGGTAGAGGGAGCTAGGAGAGTCCAAATGAGGTGCGGTTTTCGGCCACGCGATCGTGATCGAACGACCGAGAGCATCTTGCTCACCATAGCGCCGCCGCACTCGGCGTGCTCGCCACTCACCACCTTGGGCTTCACATTGAAAATCTTCAGCCACAGGCCGAAGTGAGGCGAAATCCGGAGAAAAGCCTCGCACACGACGATGAACGTCGAGATATTGAGGAAAGAATTGGTGGAAAGATCGTGAAAACTAGTCCCATAGTAATACATGACTCCACAAACAAATGGGTGAAGGGGAAACCCGAGCCCGCGGACAAAATGGGGAAGGAACACGACTCTCTCGTGAGGTTCTGGAGTAGGGACGACCTGTCCCGCCTTTGGGAGACGGTGGCCGATCTTCTTGGCCAGATACCCGGCCTCCCAGAGCCTCTTGATATCCTTCTCCTGGATAGTAGAGGCCATCCATCTACCTCCTGCTCCGGATCCGGACATCTTTGGAAAACCTTTCTTTGATGGAAGAGAAGAATGCCTGGGCGTTAGGGCTCGAATAGAGGGGAATGGGCTAGCGGAAGGAGAAGGCATGGGTAAAGAGGAAGAGACCTTATCTCTTTATAGAGACGATAAAAGCTTTTTGCAGCTCCCCACTTGCCTGGTGGAACCCGCTCGCTCCCCACTCGCCACGATTAGCGGTGCGGTTGGATTGCCCATACCCATATTGATGAGAATCCCACGATAAGGGGACACGATCTCTGCTATGGCAAAACGTGCAGAAGAAACCACCTCGCGATTTGCGCTATGGTTGGTTGTGGGAAACGGCTCGAATAATGACCCGACCGTAATGACATGTCACGTGGTCAGCAGATTACATTTGTAATATATCATTTTCTCTACGATGGTATGTGAAGATCATTTTGCAGATCCGGACACGGTCTACGTGTTCGATAATTACTTTGGAGTATTCGGAGATGGAACCCGCCTTGCAATGTCGAAGACAAGACTGCACGCCGGACTCATCATCATTGAAGCCTGGTTCAGGGGCTACTGAGGGAGTCCTGGATTAGGGGGTATCCGGACAGCCGGACTATATACTTCATCCGGACTATTGGAGCGTGAAGATACAAGACTCAAGACTCCGTCCCGTGTCCGGATGGGACTCTCATTTGCGTGGAAGACAAGCTTGGCGATCCGGATATTATATTTCCTTCCTTGTAACCGACTCCATGTAAACCCTAGCCCTCTCCGGTGTCTATATAAACCGGAGAGGTTGGTACTTAGAAGGCCGATCACAATTACAATCATAATCATCATAGGCTAGCTTCTAGGGTTTAGCCTCTACGATCTCGTGGTAGATCTACTCTTGTACTACTCATATAATCAATATTAATCAAGTAGGAAGTAGGGTTTTACCTCCATCGAGGGGGCCCGAACCTGGGTAAACATTGTGTCCCTTGCTTCCTGTTACCATCAGCCTAAGACGCACAGGTCGGAACCCCCTACCCGAAATCCGCCGGTTTTGACACCGACACCGGGGAGCCTAATTTCTCTCTCAAAGTCGCTAAAGTTTGCTAAACTGGCCTAACGAGAAGTACTCTGCCTCCGGGATAGGAGGTTGTAGCCGTAGGCTGACCCGCTTGAAGTCTTGAGATAGGGTGTGTCATGTTAAAGCACGACAGAAGCACATTTTTTTTTCTAAGACCAATTTTTTGATTGGCACCGAACAATTGATCTAGTTCGGACGTCGGGGTTTTACTGACGTTTTTTGGTTTTCCAATCCTATGGCACTTTTTCAACGATTTGTGTGTTTTCCGCATAAGTCTCGCAGTGCAGCGCTGGACACCTTTAGAGATTCGGCAAAAATTCTCGGATACTGCTATATATGCATCAGCTTCGAATTGTCTTCGGTCAATAGTTGGGTTGCCCGGATCCTGTGCTTGCCTCCTACGTTCCGCTTTGTTCGGCTAGGTGTGCAAAGGGAGAACCACTGCGATTGTGCTTCCAGCTTGCATGGTTAAGCACCTCAGTGGAGAAAGCCAAAAACTGACTGTCACAATAAGCGTAAACTGGCCAGCGGTCCGATGACTATATTAAATGACGGGCCGTTCATAACATTGGCCGAAGTGCTTACAGCTTGACCCCGGCTGTTGCCGAACAGTAACCGGGGGGCTACTTGCTGGCCTCCCAACTTTAAGCTCCTATGACTAAGTGAAAGTTAAAAAGCCCGCATATCTGATTGCCTCATTTCCGCTAACACAACTGCCTTCGGGCACCGAGACGTTGTCTAAGGGTTGTTTTGTTATTGCGGAAACACCCTGCGTAGCATCTACAAGGGGGTAGAAGCCGATGATGGGCCACTTTCAGATTATAAACAGTCGCAACGGAGGTAAAAATTTGGTTCATTTAGAGCACAGAGTTTGGAAGCTTTCCCCAAACTAAATCCTCGGTATTTTCCTCCCACATTGATCAGAGCTGAGGTTTCATGATCATGCTTAGCATGACAACCCAAAGAAAGGAACCGATAGTAGGACTATTTTCTTTGAACGATGTTTCTTATGTTAAACAATATTATAACATGTCCCTCTGCGTACCTTTGTTTATAAAACCGTATGGCCAGATTGCCTTGTTCGCCGTAAATCATTGCCCTCATAAAGGCTTTATAAAGTAGGACAAACACTCCTCGGCTGCTGGCCGAGGAGGTTGAAGCTGATGGTCGGTCAACAAAGTTTTGTACAATGCGGATCCGAGCATTAATGACATAAAGTACTTGGATACATAGAGTCATTACATATACTTTGTGATTTTACTATGGATATCAATCCTTAATTCGGCCTCCCGTGCCCGCATTAAGGCTCACGGGCTACTAGGCTTCGGGCTTATTCTTTACAAATATTAAAAGGGCACATCGATCCCCTAATCTGGTGTTGCCACCCGACCAGTGTCTTGTGGGCTACTGCATTGACAATCCAATGCAGAAAATTAAAAGTGCAGTATAGTTTTCGAGGAGATTATTATCCTCAGGTTGGTCGGCCGCACCCAACCTGAGTCTCGAGGACTTTGCACACCGTGTTTCTATTCCTAAGTATGCTGCCAAGCTGGGAATTGATCCTCGGGCTGGTTTTATGAATCGACCTGAGTCTCAGGGGCTACTAGGGTTAGCGGTTTGATTTTTTCCTTCAGGTGCATCCCGGATATTAGGCCAACATGCACCTTGAGGGCTACTGGCTATACATCTCAACAGAGATTTCATTGCATAATTCGGAATTAAATTCATAAAAATCAGTCCATGGCCGAGGTGGTGCACTACCTCAGATACAGTCCGGCGTTGGTGCTCGACTACAATAGACACCCCAAAAGCAGTCCGGCATAAAGCTCGGACGCCAGTGGCTGGCTCTGTAGGGGGCATTTCTGGCATTAAGCTCGGCTAAACTCCTTCAACTTTTTTGAACCAAGGTGATCTATGACACCTCGGATACAGTCCGGCGTTGGAGCTTGGACACAGTCTGGTGTTGGAGCTTGGACATAGTCCGGCGTTGGAGCTCGGATACATTCCGGCTTTGGAGCTCGGAAGCGGTCCGACATTGGTGCTCGGCTGCTAAAGATACCTCGAATGCAATCCGGCGTTGGAGCTCGGAGTAAGAGGACACCGCCGCCCGGGAACAACTTCAAACCCGAGGTGTGGCATAAAAATAAAAAGGCATTGATAAAGGCCGGAAAGTTAAAGGGGCTCCTCGGATACCCGACGTGTAAACTCTTCGGATGCACTTCGGCAATCCTCAAGATCAAAGATGAGAAGATTTGTTGAGCCAGTTTTCAAGACCGACGACCGAAGATGAAGAACAGTTCAGAAGAATCGAGGAGCGTCCCCAACTTGAAGACCGGTTTAGGGGTCTACTAACGGTGTCCTGGACTGGGGGTACTCACCATGTCGTCTTCCAATCAGTTGGATTGGGCTGAGGACCCCCATGGCCGTATACTCATGGGCCAGTTCGGACAACCCCTGCCGCATACAAGGAAGACTCCACAAGACTTGGCGCCCAAGGCGAGGACTCTCCAAAACCCTAGGCCTCCGATGTGTTATATAAACCAAGGCCAGGCTAGTCAATAGACAATCTCATATTCATTACTACAATCTCGTGGTAGACACATGTATTTTGTACTATCCCCCGTATGAATACAATCAAAAGCAGGACGTAGGGTTTTACCTCCATCAAGAGGGCCCGAACCTGGGTAAAATCCCGTGTTCATGTTACCATCATTCCAAGACGCCTGGCTTAGGACCCCTACTACGAGATATGCCGGATTTGACACCGACACCCCTCTCTTCCCTTGTCTGAAACCTACTAGGAATAGGATTCCTAGTAGGAATCCTACTTGGGGCACGCCCCATGAGGGCCGGCCGGCCTCCCCCCTTGCTCCTTTATATACAGGGGCATGGGGCACCCTAGAACACACAAGTTGATTGTTTAGCCGTGTGCGGTGCCCCCCTCCATAGATTTTCACCTCGGTCATATCATTGTAGTGCTTAGGCGAAGCCCTGCACTGGTAACTTCATCATCACCGTCACCATGCCGTCGTGCTGACGAAACTCTCCCTCGACATCAGCTGGATCTAGAGTTCGTGGGACGTCACCGAGCTGAACGTGTGCAGATCACGGAGGTGTCGTACCTTCGGTGCTAGGATCGGTCGGATCGTGAAGACGTACGACTACATCAACCGCGTTGTCATAACGCTTACGCTTTCGGTCTACGAGGGTACGTAGACAACACTCCCCCCTCTCGTTGCTATGCATCACCTAGAGATAGATCTTGCGTGATCATAGGATTTTTTTTGAAATTACCGCGTTCCCTAACAACTAAGTGGGTGTGCATCCAACTTGTTTGCTCACGAAGACCTAGGGCACTTTGAGGAAGCCCATCATTGGAATATACAAGACAAGTTCTATAATGAAAAATTCCCACTAGTATATGAAAGTGACAACATAGGAGACTCTCTATCATGAAGATCATGGTGCTACTTTGAAGTACAAGTGTGGAAAAAGGATTGCCCCTTGTCTCTTTTTCTCTCATTTTTATGTGGGCCTTCTCTCTTTTTTATGGCCTCTTTTTTTCGTCCGGAGTCTCATCAAGACTTGTGGGGGAATCATAGTCTCCATCATCCTTTCCTCACATGGGACAATGCTCTAATAATGAACATCATCACACTTTTATTTACTTAGAACTCAATACTTAGAACAAAATATGACTCTATGTGAATGCCTCCGGTGGTGCACCGGGGTGTGCAATGAATCAAGAGTGACATGTATGAAAAATTATGAATGGTGGCTTTGCCACAAATACAATGTCAACTACATGATCATGCAAAGCAATATGACAATGATGAAGCGTGTCATAATAAGCGGAACGGTGTAAAGTTGCATGGCAATATATCTCGGAATGGCTATGGAAATGCCATAATAGGTAGGTATGGTGGCTGTTTTGAGGAAGGTATATGGTGGGTGTATGGTATCGGCAAAAGTTGCACGACATAAGAGAGGCTAGCAATTGTGGAAGGGTGAGAGTGCGTATAATCCATGGACTCAACATTAGTCATAAAGAACTCACATACTTATTGTGAAAATCTATTAGTTATAAAAATGAAGTACTATGCGCATGCTCCTAGGGGGATAGATTGGTAGGAAAAGATCATCGCTCGTCCCCGACCACCACTCATAAGGAAGATAGTCAATAAATAAATCATGCTCCAACTTCATCATATAACGGTTCACTATACGTGCATGCTACGGGAATCACAAACTTTAACACAAGTATCTCTCAAATTCACAACTACTCTACTAGCATGACTCTAATATCATCATCTTCATATCTCAAAACAATCATAAAGAATCAAACTTCTCATAGTATTCAATGCACTTTGTATGAAAGTTTTTATTATACCCATCTTGGATGCCCATCATATTAGGACTAATTTATAACCTATGAAAATTACCATGCTGTTTTAAAAGACTCTCAAAATAATATAAGTGAAGCATGAGAGTTCAACCATTTCTATAAACTAAAACCACTGTCGTGCTCTAAAAAGATATAAGTGAAGCGCTAGAGCAATATTGTCTAGCTCAAAAGATATAAGTGAAGCACATAGAGTATTCTAATAAATCACGATTCATGTGTGTCTCTCCCAAAAGGTGTGTACAGCAAGGATGATTGTGGTAAAATAAAAAGCAAAGACTCAAATCATACAAGACGCTCCAAGCAAAACACATATCATGTGGTGAATAAAAATATAGCCTCAGGTAAAGTTACTGATAGACAAAGACGAAAGAGGGGATGCTTTCTGGGGCATCCCCAAGCTTAGGCATTTGGTTGTCCTTGAATTTTACCTTGGGGTGCCTTGGGCATCCCCAAGATTAGGCTCTTGCCACTCCTTATTCCAAAGTCCATCAAATCCTTACCCAAAACTTGAAAACTTCACAACACAAAACTTAAACAGAAAATCTCATGAGCTCCGTTAGTATAAGAAAATAAATCGCCACTTTAAGGTACTGTTGTGAACTCATTCTTTATTTATATTGGTGTAAAACCTACTGTATTCCAACTTCTCTATGGTTCATACCCCCTGATACTACTCATAGATTCATCAAAATAAGCAAACAACTCACGAAAAACACAATCTGTCAAAAACAGAACAGTCTGTAGTAATCTGTAACTTTCGAATACTTCTGTAACTCCAAAAATTCTGAAATAAATTTATGGACGTGAGGAATTTGTCTATTAATCTTGTGCAAAAAGAATCAACCTGAAAGCACTCTTATGTAAAAAAATGATAGTTATTCTCGTGAGCGCAAAAGTTTTTGTTTTTACAGCAAGATCACATTGACTTCACCCAAGTCTTCCCAAAGGTTCTACTTGGCACAAACTCTAATTAAAACATAAAACCACATATAACCAGAGGCTAGATGAATTATTTATCACTAAAAAGGAGCAAAAAGTAAATAACAAAAATAAAATTGGGTTGCCTCCCAACAAGCGCTATCGTTTAATGCCCCTAGCCAGGCATTGATAATTTTAATGATGCTCATATGAAAGACAAGAATTCAAGCACAAAGAGAGCATCATAAAAAATGTGAAAACACATCTAAGTCTAACATAGTTCCTATGCATAGGCATTTTATAAGCAAACAAATTATCAAGGCAAGCAAAATCTAGCATATGCAAGGAAGAAGAAAGAATCAATAGCAATCTTAACATGAAGAGAGGTAATTTAGTAACATGAAAATTTCTACAACCATATTTTCCTCTCTCATAATAATTACATGTAGAATAACAAGAAAATTAAACAATATAACTATCACAAAACATATTCTCAACATGATCCACATGCATGCAAAGTTGACACTCTTCCAAATAGTGGGATTAAAATTAACTAAAGTCATGACCTCTCCAAACCCACTTTTATCAAAAAATTCATAAGATTGACATTCTCCAAATATGTGGGTTCTAAAGTTGACACTCTTCCAAACCCACTTTCAATAATATTGCAAACACTATTATCAATCTCATATTCATCATGGGGCTTAAATAAATTTTCAAGATCATAAGAAGAATCACCCCAATTATGTTCATTGCAATAAGTAGAGGACATAGCAAAACTAGCATCCCCAAGCTTAGGGTTTTGCATATCATTAACACAATTGAAATAAATAGAATTTATAGTAAAATCATTGCAATCATGCTTTTTATTCAAAGATCTATGGTGAATCACTTCAAAAAGCACTTCGTCATAATTTTCAGATTCACGAATTTCAAGCAAAACCTCATAAAGATAATCTAGTGCAGTCAACTCACTAGCAATTGGTTCATTATAATTAGATCTCTTAAAAAGATTAAAAAGTGGATGAGGATCCATAAAATTTTAGCAAGCGAAGATGCAAGAAAAAAGAAGGCACATGGTAACACAAGTGAACAAAGATCGAACAGAAGAATAGCGAAGAAAAGGGCAAAGGTTTTTGAAAATCGTTTTAGAAGTGGGGGAGAGGAAAACAAGAGGCGAATGGCGAATAATGTAATGCAAGGGAGAAGAGTTTATGATGGGTACTTGGTATGGCTTGACTTGGCGTAGATCTCCCCGGCAATGGCGCCAGAAATCCTTCTTGCTACCTCTTGAGCTTGCATTGGTTTTCCCTTGTAGAGGAAAGGGTGACGTGGCAAAGTAACATAAGTATTTCCCTCAGTTTTGAGAACCAAGGTATCAATCCAGTAGGAGACGACGCACAAGTCACCGAATACCTGCACAAACAATCAAGAACTTGCAACCAACGCGATAAAGGGGTTGTCAATCCCTTCACGGTCACTCGCAAAAGTGAGATTTGAAAGAGATAGATAAACGGTAAAGTAAATATTTTTGGTAGTTTTGGTTTATAGATTGGAAAGTAAAGATTGCAAAATAGTAGATCGGAAACTAGCAAGATGTAAACGAGATTCAATATAATATCCAAAAGAGACCCAGGGGCCATAGGTTTCACTAGTGGCTTCTCTCGAGATAGCATATATTACGGTGGGTGAACAAATTATTGCCGAGCAATTGATAGAAAAGCGCATAATTATGATGACATTTAAGGCAATGATCATGAACATAGGCATCACGTCCGTGTCAAGTAGGCCGACTCTTGCCTGCATCTACTACTATTACTCCATACATCGACCACTATCCAGTATGCGTCTAGAGTATTAAGTTCATAAAGACCAGAGTAACGCATTAAGCAAGATGACATGATGTAGACGAATTAACTCAAGCAATATGGTGAAAACCCCATATTTTTATCCTCGATGGAAACAATACAATACGTGCCTTGCTGCCCCTACTATCACTGGGAAAGGACACCGCAAGATTGAACCCAAAGCTAAGCACTTCTCCCATTGCAAGAAAGATCAATCTAGTAGGCCAAATTAAACCGAAAATTCGAAGAGACTTGCAAATATATCAAATCATGCATATAAGAATTCAGAGAAGAACCAAATAATATTCATAGATAATCTTGTTCATAAATCCAAAATTCATTGGATCTCGGCAAACACACCGCAAAAGAATATTACATCGAATAAATCTCCAAGAACATCGAGGAGAACTTTGTATTGAGAATCAAAGAGAGAGAATAAGCCATCTAGCTAATAACTATGGACCCGAAAGTATGTGGTAAACTACTCACGCTTCATCGGAGAGGCAATGGTGTTGATGTAGAAGCCCTCAATGATCGAATCCCCCTTCGGCAGATCGCCGGAAAAGGCCCAAAGATGGGATCTCACGGGTACGGAAGGTTGCGGCGGTGGAAAAGTGGTTTCGTGGCTCCCCCTAATGTTTTTAGGGTATAAGAGTATATATAGGCAAAAGGAACTAGGTCAGGGGAGCTACGAGGGGCCCATGAGGTTGGGGGCGTGCCTACCCCCCTGGGCGCGCCTTCCTGCCTCGTGGTCGCCTCGTTGCCTCTCCGACTTCATCTCCAAGTCTTCTGGTTTGCTTTTGTTCCAAGAAAGATCATCGCGAAGGTTTCATTCTGTTTGGTATTCCTTTTCTGCAAAACTCTAAAATAGGCAAAAAAAAAACAGAAACTGGCACTAGGCCTTCGGTTAACAAGTTAGTCCCAAAAATAATATAAAAAGATCATATTAAATCCCATTAAACATCCAAAGCAGATAATATAATAGCATGGAACAATCAAAAATTATAGATACGTTGGAGACGTATCAGTAATTGATGACAACATACATCAAAGCTTTAGATAAAGATATTGAGAAAGCAAGTAAAGCTTTGGAAAGACATGCAACATGCATTAGCTCCCCCTATATGTATGCAATCATGTGAAGATAGATCATAAGAGTATAAGAATGCATAAACATGATAGAGCAAGCAATGAGTTACATGTGTCTTGGCTATATGCATCAGAACAATGGTGTAGATATTGGAAATATACCTTCATGTTCATGAATTTCTCTTGCAAACAATATATACCACAGCAAGAGATCTTCATGCACATGAGTCTGATGCATATACTTACATTATGGTCTTGAACTGGCTTTGGAAGAGATGAACCTAAGTAAACAAGGTTAGATAACACAAGAACATCTACTAGACAGAGCAAGAATAGGAGATCACTAGAATACTAAGATTGGGATGACATGTAGAGAGTGAGTACTAGGTACTCTAGTTGATTATAGACATGTCCCCAAGAATAAAGATATGCAATGAATTCGAAGGATTTTCTTCCCTTAGGACTGAGCTCTCTCCCCTTGATTCTGATATTGGATAATGGGAGAAGATATGGAAAGAAAATCAGAGCAAATAAGAGCAAACAAGAAAATCAGATCAAAATACATACTATCAAACTATCATGTCTTTCCTCTCTTGAAGACATGAGGCAACTTTCCTCTTAAGAATAAGAAGCATCAGGAGAAGCTTTAGGAGTGCATTCTCTCTTATGTGATAAGCTTTGATGTGCTCTCTCTCCCCATTTGACATCAATTTCTAAGAAGGGACTTCTGGAGCATGAGTCAAGTAGGTTTGGTCCTTGAGTCACATTTCGAAGAAACACGTGATAGGATGCTGGTAGAGGACAAGTATCATTGAGTGGAGCTGGGACAAATGTGCAGGATGCAAGTGACACAGTATTTTGTCAGCACCGAAATCGGTAACACCGAGTTGCTATTTTTGGTGGCACCGAGAGGATTCGGTTAAGCCGAAGAAAACAAACCGGTGAGGCCGAGTTCTACCCAGAGAGAAAACACTTGTCACCTCAACTCACTTAGGCAATTAAGATCTCACAAGGATATGCAAGGAATTAACTGAAGGATTTGCAATGAATTGGATGCAAGGAATGCAGAACAAAGCAAATAAAAGAAAATAAATCTAGATAAAAGCATGAAAAAGACAAATGCAGAAACAAAGAGAAACAATAGAGAACTTCATCTAGAATTGGTCGGCGACAAAGTCACCTATGTTAGAGTATATTGACTTAGGATTCAAGTGAAGATAGTTGATCATAGGTCACACTCATTGTTTAAGCTCAAAATGGGGTTGCCATTTTTCGTTCATTTTGATGTATTCTCATCTTGTTGAGTTGCCTTGACCCATGTCTTGGGGTAAAGCTTCTCTAAGATGGAATGGCATACCTTTGGTGGTTGTGTTGATCTTGGTCATGTAGTTGGTCATGTAGTTTAAATTTTTTTCAGGATGCTCAAGGTTGATGTAGTTCATCAAGAGTTGGGAGCATCACTTGTAGTTGGAGTTCATCTACCTACATGGGTTATGCTACGTCTTGAGCTTGAGTTGGTTTTCGTCGAAGAGGAGAGGGTGATGCAGCAATAGTAGCGTAAGTATTTCCCTCAATTTTTGAGAACCAAGGTATCAATCCAGTAAGAGGCTTGAGGGAGTCCTGGATTAGGGGGTGTCCGGATAGCCGAACTATCACCTTTGGCCGGACTCCTATACTATGAAGATACAGGATTGAAGACTTCGTCCCGTGTCCGGATGGGACTTTCCTTGGCGTGGAAGGCAAGCTTGGCGATACGGATATGTAGATCTACTACCATTGTAACCGACTCTGTGTAACCCTAACCCTCTTTGGTGCCTATACAAACCGGAGGGTTTTAGTCCGTAGGACGAACAACAATCATACCATAGGCTAGCTTCTAGGGTTTAGCCTCTCTGATCTCGTGGTAGATCTACTCTTGTACTACCCATATCATCAATATTAATCAAGCAGGAGTAGGGTTTTACCTCCATCGAGAGGGCCCAAACCTGGGTAAAAACATCGTGTCCCTTGTCTCCTGTTACCATACGCCTAGACGCACAGTTCGGGACCCCCTACCCGAGATCTGCCGGTTTTGACACCGACATTGGTGCTTTCATTAAGAGTTCCTATGTGTCGTCATCTTTAGGCCCGATGGCTCCTACGATCATCAACAACGATGCGGTCCAGGGTGAGACTTTTCTCCCCGGACAGATCTTCGTATTCGGCGGCTTTGCACTGCGGGCCAATTCGCTTGGCCATCTGGAGCAGATTGAAAGCTACGCCCCTGGCCATCAGGTCAGATTTGCAAGTTTGAACTATACGGCTGACGTCCGCGGAGACTTGATCTTCGATGGGTTCGAGCCACAGCCAAGCGCGCCGCACTGTCACGATGGGCATGATTTAGCTCTGCCGCCGAAAAGTGCCCTGGAGGCCGCACCAGTGTCCGCTCCAACCCTTAGCTCGGAGCCGACTGCGCCGATCGAGGACGGGTGGCTGGACACCGCCTTGGGGGCTGCTATCTCTACGGCAATTGAGCCGAACACCAACCCTGTACTTCGCGAAGCTCGTGACTCCAAGGTGCCTGACTCCTCTCCGGACTCCGAACCTTCCGCGCCCCTGCCAATCGAATCCGATTGGGCGCCAATCATGGAGTTCACTGCCGCGGACATCTTTCAGCACTCGCCCTTTGGCGACATCCTGAATTCGCTAAAGTCTCTCTCTTTATCAGGAGAGCCCTGGCCGGATTATGGTCAGGAAGGTTGGGATGCAGACGATGAAGAAATTCAACTCCCACCCACCACCCACTTCGTAGACACTGTCGATGATTTAACCGACATGCTCGAATTCGACTCCGAAGACGTCGACGGTATGGACGACGATGCAAGAGACGACCAAGAACTAGCGCCTACAGGGCACTGGAAGGCGGCCTCATCATACGACATATACATGGTGGACATCACAAAAGATGGGAATGGCGATGGAACAACGGAGGATGACCCCTCCAAGAAACAGCCTAAGCGCCGGCGTCAGCGGCGCCGCTCTAAATCCCACCACAGCAAAAACCGTGATTCCGGCACGGGAGACAATAACACCCCGGACAGTGCCGAAGACAACCCCCTCCAGCAGGATTCAGCGCAGGAGGGAGAAGCCAGCCCTCATGAGAGAGCGGCAGACAGAGAGGTAGAGGACGATAATTACATGTCTCCCTCCGAAGACGAGGCAAGCCTCGACGACGACGAATTTGTCATGCCTGAGGATCCCGTCGAACAGGAGCGTTTCAAACGCATGCTTATGGCCACGGCAAGCAGCCTCAAGGAAAAGCAGCAACAGCTTAGAGCTGACCAAGATTTGCTAGCCGACAGATGGACTGAAGTCCTGGGGGCCGAAGAGTACGAACTCGAACGCCCCACCAAGAGCTACCCAAAACGCAGGCTGCTACCCCGATTAGAGGAGGCAGCACCTAAACCTACATCACCAGCGCATGATACGGCCGACCGGCCACCTCGTGGCCGCGACAGAGAGGCCTCTCGGCCCTCCACTCAAGCCGCACCCCGGCGCCGCTCAAAAAATACTAAGGCACGGGGAAGTGCGCCAGACCTGCGAGATATATTGGAGGACAGGGCAAGGCAAACAAGATCGATCTACGGATCGCGTGGGCGCCCCACTACACGTGACGATAACCGTCACGCCGGATATGGCAATTCCGGCCGGGCCGAACACAGTAGACAAAGCTCATTTGAGCTATGTCGTGATATAGCCCAATACAGAGGCGCCACACACCCACTATGCTTCACAGATGAAGTGATGGATCATCAAATCCCTGAGGGTTTCAAACCTGTAAACATTGAATCATACGATGGCACAATAGATCCTGCGGTCTGGATCGAGGACTATCTCCTTCACATCCACATGGCCCGCGGTGATGACCTACACGCCATCAAATACCTCCCACTCAAGCTTAAAGGACCAGCTCGGCATTGGCTTAACAGCTTGCCAGCAGAGTCAATTGGTTGTTGGGAAGACCTGGAAGCCGCATTCCTCGACAATTTCCAGGGCACATATGTGCGACCACCAGACACCGATGACCTAAGCCACATAATTCAGCAGCCAGAGGAATAGGCCAGATAATTCTGGACATGGTTCCTAACCAAGAAAAATCAAATCATTGACTGTCCGGATGCAGAGGCCCTTGCAGCCTTCAAACATAACATCCGCGACGAGTGGCTTGCCCGGCACCTAGGACAGGAAAAGCCGAAATCCATGGCAGCCCTCACAACACTCATGACCCGCTTTTGCGGGAGAGGACAGCTGGCTAGCTCGTAGTAACAACATGACCAAGAGCCCTGGTAATTCGGATACCAAGGACAGCAACGGCAGGTAGCGTCGCAACAAGCACAAGCGCCGCATTAATGGCGATAATGCTGAAGATACAGCAGTCAATGCCGGATTCAGTGGCTCTAAACCCGATCAGCGGAAAAAGCCATTCAAAAGAAATACTCCAGGCCCGTCCAATTTGGACCGAATACTCGATCGCTCGTGCCAGATACACGGCACCCCCAAAAAACCAGCCAACCACACCAACAGGGATTGTTGGGTGTTCAAGCAGGCAGGCAAGTTAAATGCCGAAAACAATGACAAGGGGCTGCATAGCGACGACGAGGAGGAGCCCCGGCCGCCGAACAATAGAGGACAGAAGGGCTTCCCCCTACAAGTGCGGACGGTGAACATGATATACGCAACCCACATACCCAAAAGGGAGCGGAAGCATGCACTTAGGGACGTATATGCGATGGAGCCAGTCGCCCCAAAGTTCAATCCGTGGTCCTCTTGCCCGATCACTTTTGATCGAAGGGACCACCCCACTAGCATCCGCCATGGAGGATTCGCCGCATTGGTTCTAGACCCAATCATTGACGGATTTCATCTCACCAGAGTCCTGATGGACGGCGGCAGCAGCCTGAACCTGCTTTATCAGGATACAGTGCGAAAAATGGGCATAGACCCCTCAAGGATTAAACCCACAAAGACGACCTTTATAGGCGTCATACCAGGTGTAGAGGCCAACTGTACAGGCTCAATTACAGTTGAAGTGGTCTTCGGATCCCCGGATAACTTCCGAAGTGATGAGTTAATCTTCGACATAGTCCCGTTCCGCAGCGGCTATCACGCACTGCTCGGACGACCCACATTTGCAAAGTTCAATGCGGTGCCGCACTACGCATATCTCAAGCTCAAGATGCCAGGCCCTCGAGGAGTCATTACGGTCAACGGAAACACCGAACGCTCTCTCCAAACGGAGGAGCATACGGCAGCCCTCGGGGCGGAAGTACAAAGTGGCCTCTCAAGGCAATTCTCGAGTCCGGCTGTTAAACGTCCGGACACCGTCAAGCGCGCCTGGAGTAACCTACAACAAGACCGCCTGGCACGTTTCGAGCACGCGTAGAAATGTAGCCCCAACCCCAGCCCTCGCGAAATTGCGAAACTAGTACTACGCGTACATAATTACGCTCTGGAAATACCATGGGCATAGGGGGAGGGGCGCGACCACGGCAGGCCTAGAATGTGACTCAACCGCACCAGGGGCTGCATATTGTGTCATTCTTTTTTTTCTTATTTTCAGGACTCCGTTCTCAAGAAGCCCTGTCCGGCAGTAGAATCACTGAACACACGATGCAACAGCCAGGGAAGCAGAAAGCTACGTCGAGTGTCCAGGTGGTCTCTATAACGAGCAGTATACTTGTTTCACATATCATCCCGCAGCTCGCTCCTGGAGGGGGACATGTCAAATAGTCTCGTCCCTTGCTTATCGCACTATTTGTATCATTCTGCTTTTACCGTAGCCTTTTTGAATAAACAATGCATAGCTTTTGCCTATTATTGCATTCCTTTTTCTATCCATATATGTTCATTTATGACATGTTGCACCCGTACACTTTGGTACGGCCAAATACACTAGGGGCTTAAGTACCCCAAAATATGGTGTGATAAGTCCGAACACTTTCACAAGTGCGGCACCCCGAACTTATAGCATTATATGCATCGGCTCCGAATCATGTCTTGGGTCAATAGTTGGGTTTGCCCGGCTCCCATGTTTTGGTACCTTACGTTCCGTTATATCGGCTAAGGTAGCGCTAGGAGAACCACTGCGATCGTGCCCCGGTTGAGCTGGGTTAAGCACCTCAGTGGAGAAAGCTAAAACTGACCGTCATGATAGGGCGAGAGCCGGTCGCTGTTCGAGAGGTTTTCGAGTCCCTAAAGACTTATGCCGCTTAGAGCGAGGAGTCGGCTTTGTCCGGCCCAGGCATGGATAGAGCCCCGAATTCGGTCTTCCGAATACTAGGGGCTTCGCCGAAATTTAAAATTATAGAATTCTATGGCTAAGTGAGAGTGTTCAAGCATTATAGTCCGGTTGCCTTGTTTGTTGCGTTGAGCGCCTCCCTCGAAGGACCCAAGAATGGGAAAAAGAGCGCTCAAGTTTATCCCGAACACCCCAGCACTCGTGGCATGGGGACAGAAGCCGACTACTCGCCATCTCTCAAATTTAATGAACGGCCGCATAGAAGGTAATATTTTAAATTCACATGTGTTGCTTAGCGCATATGAACAAGTTTTCAAGCGTACAGGATAACAAATGCGAGTTTACTCAAAAATTACATCTTTGGAGCATTCACCCGCTATAAGGCGGGCACCCTTCAGGACGCCCTCATAATACATCTCGGGCTTGCGATACTCCCTGCCCGGCGGTGGTCTGTCCGTCACAAGCTTCTCAGCGTCCATCTTGCCCCAGTGCACTTTAGCACGGGCAAGGGCCCTACGGGCACCTTTGATACAGACGGAGCGCTTGACGACTTCAATCCATGGACAGGCGTCCACCAGCCGCTTCACCAGCCCAAAGTAGCTCCCAGGCATGGCTTCCTTAGGCCACAGCCGAACTATGAGGCCCTTCATGGCCTGTTCGGCCACCTTATGGAGCTCGACCAGCTGCTTCAGCTGGTCGCTCAAGGGCACCGGGTGTCCGGCCTCAGCATACTGAGACCAGAACACCTTCTCCGTCGAGGTCCCCTCCTCGGCCCGGTAGAATGCGGCAGCATCGGACACACTGCGGGGCAGATCTGCGAATGCTCCTGGAGAGCTCCGGATTCGGGTAAGTAATAAGTAATTCACTTTCACGTGCTTTCTTTGCATAAAGAATGCCTTACCCGCCACTATCTTCTTCATTGCCTCAATTTCCTGGAGGGCTTTTTGGGCTTTGGCCTTAGCAGCTTTGGCGCTCTCAAGGGCCGAGGCGAGCTCGGACTCTCGAGTCTTTGAGTCACGCTCCAAACTCTCGTGTTTTTCCACGAGATCCTGGAGCTCTTGCCGCACCTCCGCCACCCGCGCCTCCTGCTTCTCTCGCTCGGTGCGCTCCGCGGCCGCATTGCTTTCGGCCTTGGACACCGCTTCCTTCAGGGTCGCCACCTCGTTCGTGGCCCTTGCAATACTCACGTTATTCCTGTCATTTTTTGCAACCACATCTTTTATATACTTCCATAAGGTATTACTTACCTTCCTTGTCCTCGAGCTGCTTTCTGGCAAGGCCGAGCTCATTCTCGGACCGCTCGAGGCTCTGCTTCAATGCATTGACCTCCGCAGTCAGTGTGGCAGAGGTCAGCAGCGCAGCCTGCATTCCCATATTGACATACTTATGTTAGACTCCTGCATACATCTTTTTAGATCCTCAGTTCGGCTTTTCTTTCCGAACACCAAACTGAGCATCAGGGGCTACTGTCTATGCGATAAATTTTTACATATCTTAAATACATACCTCAAAGCCTGTTAGAAGGCTGGCACAGGCTTCAGTTAGCCCGCTCTTGGCGGACTGAACTTTCTGGATCACCACACTCATAACAGTGCAGTGCTCCTCGTCGATGGAGGCGCCGTTAAGCGCCTCCAGCAAATTATCCGGTGCCTCCAGTTGGACGGAGGTCACCGGTGTCACAGTCTTGCCCTTCTTACGAAGGGGCCGCGGGCCG
This sequence comes from Triticum timopheevii, assembly GCA_963921465.1. NCBI lineage: Eukaryota > Viridiplantae > Streptophyta > Magnoliopsida > Poales > Poaceae > Triticum > Triticum timopheevii. The sequence goes on from OY997272.1 coordinate 504,376,734, forward strand.
GACTCCAGAACCACTGAAGGTTCCAGTGCGGAGCCCGGCCCAGGGCCGGACTTAGAGCCCTTTGGGGTTTTATCCCCCTTGCACCTGGAGTCTAGGAGGTTGCCTTGCGGCGCCTCCTGGACCACCTCCTCCTGACTGGGCCCCTTCTGGGACCCCACCTCAACGTCATATGCAGTGCGAGGAGAGGAGGCAGCCGGAAGTGAGGTGCTATTCACGTCCGACGAATCCAAGGAGCCGCTCATTGAAGCGTCGAGCTCGTCCTTGGGAAGGCTGCAGGGTTATATTCGGCGTTAGGAGATACTGTGCGACAAATGAAACGCCATTAGTTATTCTGGTATCCGGACACTTACAATTTCGCCAAGGGCTTAGCCCTCAGTGGCCACTCCTCTTCGCCGTTGTCGGCGTTGGTAGAGTAGTCCGGAGGGAGGGTCCTTCCCTTCTTGGACCCTCTGGCCTCCCCAGTTGGGGCGGCCTTCCTTTTCTTCTCTCCCCCCGCTAGGGGAGAGGCCTCTTTCTCCTCCTCCTCGTCTTTGCGGGAGGAGTCTGCCTCGGAGTCATCGGACGATGAGTCCGACAACACCTGGTGCCGGGAACTCCTTTGAGTTCCCGTGGCCTTCTTCTTGGCCTTCCTCTCCGGCACCACGTGAGGTGCCGGAACCAGCAGCCCCGTTAATCGGGCGTCCGCTGGGTCTTCTGGCAAGGGAGCCAGACAGTTAACCTGCCCGGACGTCTTTTGCCAGTCCTGTCAAAGGTAAGGGAGTTTAGATCCCGCATAGAGTCAAACTATAAAAACAAGTGTCCTGTAAAGGGTAAAATAGCTTACCTCGCTGGCTTGATGCTGCGAGCTGAATCCGCGATCTTCGGTAGAGGATGCGGGAGCCTCGACGCCCTTGAACAGCACCTTCCAGGCATCTTCGTACGTAGTGTTGAAGAGCCTTCTCAAGGTTTGGTGTTGTGCCGGATCAAACTCCCACAAGTTGAAGGCCCATTGTTGGCACGGGAGGATCCGGTGGATGAGCATGACCTGGACTGCGTTGACAAGCTTGAGCTTCTTGTTCACCAGGTTTTGGACACAGGTTTGGAGTCCGGTCAGCTCTTCCGAATTACCCCATGTCAGGTCCGTGTCTTTCCAAGAGGTGAGCCATGTAGGGAAGCCAGATCGGACTTCGGGGGCCGCTGCCCATTTAGGGTCACGCGGCTCGGTGATGTAGAACCACCCTAATTGCCACCCCTTTATGGTCTCCACGAAGGAGCCCTCAAGCCATAGGACGTTGGCCATCTTGCCCACCATGGCACCTCCGCACTCCGCTTGGCGGCCGCCCACTACCTTCGGCTTGACATTGAAGATCTTCAGCCATAAGCCGAAGTGGGGCTGGATGCAGAGGAAGGCCTCGCACACGACGATGAACACTGAGATGTTGAGGATGAAATTCGGGGCCAGATCGTGGAAATCCAGGCCGTAGTAGAACATGAGCCCCCGGACAAATGGGTGAAGTGGAAAACCTAGTCCACGGAGGAAGTGGGTGAGGAACACCACCCTCTCATGGGGCCTGGGGTGGGGATAAGCTGCCCCTTGTAGGGGAGCCGATGCGTGATGTCGCTGGACAAGTATCCGGCCTTCCGCAGCTTTTTGATGTGCCCCTCCGTGACGGAGGAAACCATCCACTTGCCTCCCGCTCCGGACATGGCTGGGGAAGGTTGAGGCAAGATGTGCGGACTTGGGCGCTGGAGCTCGAGTGCGCGGAAAAGGATGAGCAAAGGAGGAAGAAGGCGTGTGTGAAAAAGTGGATCCTTATCCCCTTATATGGATGGACGAAGCTATGCGTCCCCACCAGCCTGGTAAAACTCGCTTATCTCCCAAGCGCCGTAATCAATGGCGCGGTTGGGTTACCCACGCCCGTATTGATGAGAATCCCGGAATAAGGGGACACGATCTCTGCTTTGACAAGACGTGCAAAGGAAACCACCTCGCTAAACGCGCTGAAGTGGGACAGTAAAAATGATTCGAATAAAGGCTTGGTCGTGGTGTGATGTCACGCTATGGAATACGTCAGCAGATTGAATTTGTGTAAATATTACTCTCTCTACAGTGGTATGTGGAACTTATTTTGCAGAGCCGGACACTAACCTTGTGTTCAAAATCTTCTATGAAGTATTCGGAGGAGGAACCCGCCTTGCAATGCCGAAGACAATATGCGCGCCGGACTCGTCGTCATTGAAGCCTGGTTCAGGGGCTACTAAAGGAGTCCTAGATTAGGGGGTGTCCGGATAGCCGAACTATCACCTTTGGCCGGACTCCTGGACTATGAAGATACAAGATTGAAGACTTCGTCCCGTGTCCGGATGGGACTTTCCTTGGCGTGGAAGGTAAGCTTGGCGATACGGATATGTAGATCTGCTACCATTGTAACCGACTCTGTGTAACCCTAACCCTCTTCAGTGCCTATATAAACCGGAGGGTTTTAGTCCGTAGGACGAACAACAATCATACCATAGGCTAGCTTCTAGGGTTTAGCCTCTCTGATCTCGTGGTAGATCTACTCTTGTACTACCCATATCATCAATATTAATCAAGCAGGAGTAGGGTTTTACCTCCATCGAGAGGGCCCGAACCTGGGTAAAAACATCGTGTCCCTTGTCTCCTATTACCATCCGCCTAGACGCACAGTTCGGGACCCCCTACCCGAGATCCGCCGGTTTTGACACCGACAAGGCTCCTCAAAAGTCCCACACACCTACACAAAAAAACAAAGAACTCGCAACCAATGCAACAAAGGGGTTGTCAATCCCTTCACGACCACTTGCGAAAGTGAGATCTAATAAAGATAGTATGATAAGATAAATATATTTTTGGTATTTTATAATATAGATGCAAAAAGTAAAGATGCAAATAAAAGTAGATTGGAAGCAAATATGATAAGAGATAGACCCGGGGGCCATAGGTTTCAATAGTGGCTTCTCTCAAGATAGCATAAGTATTACGGTGGGTGAACAAATTACTGTCGAGCAATTGATATAAAAGCGAATAATTATGAGATTATCTAGGCATGATCATGTATATAGGCGTCATGTCCGCAACAAGTAGACCGACTCCTGCCTGCATCTACTACTATTACTCCACACATCGACCGACTCCTGCCTGCATCTAGAGTATTAAGTTCATAAGAACAGAGTAACGCATTAAGCAAGATGACATGATGTAGAGGGATAAACTCAAGAAATATGATATAAACCCCATCTTGTTATCCTCGATGGCAACAATACAATACGTGCCTTGCAACCCTTTCTGTCACTGGGTAAGGACACCGCAAGATTGAACCCAAAGCTAAGCACTTCTCCCATGGCAAGAAAGATCAATCTAGTAGGCTAAACCAAACTGATAATTCGAAGAGACTTGCAAAGATAACTCAATCATACATAAAAGAATTTAGAGAAGATTCAAATATTATTCATAGATAAACTTGATCATAAACCCAAAATTCATAGGACCTCGACAAACACACCGCAAAAAGAGTTTACATCGAATAGATCTCCACAAGAGAGGGGGAGAACATTGTATTGAGATCCAAAAAGAGAGAAGAAGCCATCTAGCTAATAACTATGGACCCGTAGGTCTGTGGTAAACTACTCACAACTCATCGGAGGGGCAAGGATGTTGATGTAGAAGCCCTCCATGGTCGATTCCCCCTCCGGCAGAGTGTCGGCGAAGGCTCCAAGATGAGATCTCGCGGATACAGAAGGTTACGGTGGTAGAAATTGTGTTTCGTCTGCCCCCTGGATGTTTTTGGGGTACGTAGGCTTATATAGGAGGAAGAAGTACGTCCGTGGACGCCCGAGGGGCCCACGAGACAGGGGGCGTGCCCTATAGTGGGGGTGCCCTCCTATCTCGTGGAGGCCTCGGTTGCTTCTTGACTTGCACTCCAAGTCCTCTGGATCACGTTCGTTCCAAAAATCACGCTCCCGAAGGTTTCATTCCGTTTGGACTCCGTTTGATATTCCTTTTCTTCGAAATACTGAAATAGGCAAAAAAAACAGCAATATGGGATGGGCCTCCGGTTAGTAGGTTAGTCCCAAAAATGATATAAATGTGTAAAATAAAGCCCATAAACATCTAAAAGGGGTAATATAATAGCATGGAACAATCAAAAATTATAGATACGTTGGAGACGTATCAAGCATCCCCAAGCTTAATTCTTGCTCGTCCTCGAGTAGGTAAATGATAAAAAAGAGAATTTTTGATGTGGAATTCTACCTAGCATAATTCATAATGTAATTTTCTTTATTGTGGCATGAATGTTCAGATCCAAATTATTCAAAATAAAAGTTCATATTGATAAAAGAAATAGTAACACTTCAAGCATACTAATCAAAGTAATCATGTCTTCTCAAAATAACATGGCAAAAGAAAGTTCATCCCTACAAAATCATATAGTTAGGCTATGCTTCATTTTCGTCACACAAAGATGTTCCCAACTTCTATACCCCCGATGACAAGCCAAGCAGTTGTTTCATACTTAAATAATCTCAAACTTTTTCAACCTTCACGCAATACATGAGTGTGAGCCATGGATATAACACTATGGGTGGAATAGAATATGATGATGGGGATTGTGTGGAGAAGACAAAAAAAGAGAAAGTCTCACATTGACGAGGATAATCAACGGGCTATGGAGATGCCCATCAATTGATGTCAACATGAGGAGTAGGGATTGCCATGCAACGGATGCACTAGAGCTATAAATGAATGCTCAACAATAGAAAACTAGTGGGTGTGCATCCAACTTGCTTGCTCACGAAGACCTAGGGCATTTGAGGAAGTCCATCGTAGGAATATACAAGCCAAGTTCTATAATGAAAAATTCCCACTAGTATAAAAAAGACAACTTATGAGACTAACTATATGAAAAACATGGTGCTACTTTGAAGCACAAAAAATATGAGACTCACTACCTGAAGAACAAAGTGCTACTTTGAAGCACAAGTGTGGAAAAAGAGATAGTAACATTGCCCTTTTTATTTATTTTTCTTTTTTTCTTTTTTTCTTTTTTTTGGGGGCCTTTCTTTTTTTTTGGCCCTTCTTCCTTTTTTTCTTCTTTTTTTCTTTTTTTTCTGGGCAATGCTCTAATAATGATGATCATCACACTTCTATTGATTACAACATATGAATTACAACTCGAAACTAGAACAAGATATGACTCTATATGAATGCCTCTGGCGGTGTACCGGGATGGTGCAATGAATCAAGAGTGACATGTATGAAAAATAATGCATGATGGCTTTGCCACAAATATGATGTCAACTACATGATCATGCAATGGCAATATGACAAAAGTAAAGTATGTCATGATGATGGTAAACGGAACGGTGGAAAGTTGCACGGCAATATATCTCGGAATGGCTATGGAAATGCCAAAATAGGTAGGTATGGTGGCTGTTTTGAGGAAGATATAAGGATGTTTATGTGTGATAGAGCGTATCGTATCACAGGGTTTGGATGCACTGATGAAGTTTTCACCAACTCTCAAGGTGATAAAGGGCAATGCACGGTACCGAAGAGGCTAGCAATGGTGGAAAGGTAAAAGTGTGTATAATCCATGGACTCAACATTAGTCAAAAGAACTCATATTCTTATTGCAAAAATTTAGAAGTCATCAAAAATCAAGTACTACGCGCATGCTCCTAGGGGGATAGATTGGTAGGAAAAGACCATCGCTCGTCCCCGACTGCCACTCATAAGGATGCACAAGCCAGGTACACTTCATGTTTCAAATTTGTTACACAACTTTAACCATACGTGCATGCTACGGGACTTGCTAACTTCAACACAAGCATTCTTTAAATTCATAATCACCCAACTAGCATGACTTTAATATCACTACCTCCATATCTCAAAACAATTATCAAGTATCAAATTGATCATAGCATCCAATTCACTTCCTATGATAGTTTTTATTATACCCAACTTGGATGCCTACCATTCTAGGACCAATTTTATAACCATAGCAAATACCATGCTGTTCTAAAAGACTCTCAAAATAATATAAGTGAAGCATGAGAGACTAGCAATTTCTTCAAAATTAAGACACCACCGTGCTCTAAAAGATATAAGTGAAGCACTAGAGCAAAAACTATCAAGCTCAAAAGATATAAGTGAAGCACATAGAGTATTCTAGCAAATTCTAATCAAATAGGCTTATCCCAAAAGGTGTGTACAGAAAGGATGATTGTGATAAACTAAAAAGCAAAGACTAATATAATACACGCCGCTCCAAGCAAAACACATATCATGTGGCGAATAAAAATATAGCTCCAAGTAAAGTTACCAATGAACGATGACGAAAGAGGGGATGCCTTCCCGGGGCATCCCCAATGTCGGTGTCAAAACCGGCGGATCTCGGGTAGGGTGTCCCGAACTGTGCGTCTAGGCGGATGGTAACAGGAGACAAGGGACACGATGTTTTTACCCAAGTTCGGGCCCTCTCGATGGAGGTAAAACCCTACTCCTGCTTGATTGATATTGATGATATGGGTAGTACAAGAGTAGATCTACCACGAGATCAAGGAGGCTAAACCCTAGAAGCTAGCCTATGGTATGATTGTTGTTCGTCCTATGGACTAAAACCCTCCGGTTTATATAGACATCGGAGAGGGCTAGGGTTACACAGAGTCGGTTACAATGGTATGAGATCTACATATCCGTATTGCCAAGCTTGCCTTCCACGCCAAGGAAAGTCCCCTCCGGACACGGGACGAAGTCTTCAATCTTGTATCTTCATAGTCTTGGAGTCCGGCTAATGATGATAGTTCGGCTATCCGGACACCCCCTAGTCCAGGACTCCCTCAGTAGCCCCTGAACCAGGCTTCAATGACGACGAGTCCGGCGCGCATATTGTCTTCGGCATTGCAAGGCGGGTTCCTCCTCCGAATAATTCATAGAAGATTGTGAACACCAGGATAGTGTCCGGCTCTGCAAAATAAATTCCACATACCACCGTAGAGAGAATAATATTTACACAAGTTCAATCTGCTAACGTATTTTGTGGCGTGACGTCACACCACAACCAAGCCTTTACTCGAATCATTTTTATTATTCCACCTCAGCGCGTTTAGCGAAGCAGTTTCCTTGGCACGTCTTATCGAAGCAGAGATCGTGTCCCCTTATTCCGGGATTCTCATCAATACAGACGTGGGTAACCCAACCGCGCCACTGATTGTGGCGCTTGGGAGATAAGCGAGTTTTACCAGGCAGGTGGGGACGCATAGTTTCGTCCGCCCATATATAAGGGGATAAGGATCCACCTTTTTACCTACGCCTTCTTCCTCCTTTGCTTATCCATCTCCGCGCACTCGAGCTCCAGCGCCCAAGTCCGCACATCTCACCTCAACCTTCTCCGACCATGTCCGGAGCGGGAGGCAAGTGGATGGCCTCCTCCATTACGGAGGGGCACATCAAGAAGCTGCGCAGCGCCGGATATTTGTCCAGCAATATCGCGCACCGTCTCCCCGATGAGGGGCAGTTCATCCCCACCCCCAGGCCCCATGAGAGGGTGGTATTCCTTCCCCATTTCCTCCGCGGACTGGGCTTCCCACTCCACCCCTTTGTCCGGGGGCTCATGTTCTACTATGGCCTGGATTTCCATGATCTGGCCCCGAATTTCATCCTCAACATTTCGGCGTTTATCGTGGTGTGCGAGGCCTTCCTCTGCATCCAGCCCCACTTTGGCTTGTGGCTAAAGACCTTCAATGTCAAGCCGAAGGTTGTGAAGGGCAGCCAAGCGGAATGTGGAGGCGCCATGGTGGGCAATATGCCCAATGTCACCTGGCTCGAGGGCGCCTTCGTGGAAACCATCAAAGGGTGGCAATCGGGGTGGTTCTACATCACCGAGCCGCGTGACCCTGAATGGGTAGTGGCCCCCGAATTCAGATCTGGCATCCCCATGCGGCTCACTTCCTGGAAAGAGAAGGGCCTGCTGTGGGGTAGTTCGGAAGAGCTGACCGGACTCCAATCCTGTCTCCAAACCCTGGTGAACAAGAAGCTCAAGCTTGTCAACATAATCCAGGTCATGCTCATCCGCCGGATTCTCCCCTGCCAACAGCGGGACTTCAACTTGCGGGAGTTTGATCCGGCACAACATCAGACCTTGAGCGGGCTCTTCGACACTACGTACGAAGAGGCCTGGAGGGTGCTGTTCAAGGGCACCGAGGCTCCCGCATCTGCTACTGAAGATCGTGGATTCAGCTCGCAGCGTCCGGCTGGCGAGGTAAGCTATATTATCCTTTATGGGACACTTGCTTCTCATAGTTTGACTCTATGTGGGATCTAAACTCCCTATACCTTTGACAGGCCTGGCAGGAGACGTCCGGACAGGTTAACTGCCCGGCTCCCCTTCCAGAAGACCCGGCGGATGCCCGTTGACAGGGCTGCTGGTCCCGGCACCTTATGTAGTGCCAGAGAAGAAGGCCAAGAAGAAGGCCACGGGAACCCGGAGGAGTTCCCAGCGCCAAGTGTTATCGGATTCATCGTCCGATGACTCCGAGGCTGACTCCTCCCATGAGGACGAGGAGGAGAAGAAAGAGGCCTCTCCCCCAGCGAGGGGAGAGAAGAAGAGGAAGGCCTCCCCAACGAGGGAGGCCGAAGGGTCCAAGAAGGGAAGGACCCTTCCCCCGGACTGTTCCGCCAACGCCGGCAACGGCGACGAGGAGTGGCCCTCAAGGGCCAAGCCCCTGGCGAGATCGTAAGTAACCGGACTCCTGAATAACTCATAATTTTTCTTTTTGTCGCATAGCATCTTCTAACGCCGCATACACCCTGTAGTCCGCCCAAGGACGATCTTCCCGCTTCGTCGAGCGGGTCCTTGGGTATGTCGGACGTGAATAGCACTTCACTTTCGACCGCCTCCTCCCCCCGTGACGCTAACGACGCCGAGGTGGGATCCCGAAAAGGGACCCACCAGGAGGAGGAAGCTCCGGAGTGTTGGAAATATGCCCTAGAGGCAATAATAAATTAGTTATTATTATATTTCCTTGTTCATGATAATTGTCTTTTATTCATGCTATAACTGTATTATCCGGAAATCGTAATACACGTGTGAATACATAGACCACAATATGTCCCTAGTGAGCCTCTAGTTGACTAGCTCGTTGTGATCAACAGATAGTCATGGTTTCCTGGCTATGGACATTGGATGTCGTTGATAACGGGATCACATCATTAGGAGAATGATGTGATGGACAAGACCCAGTCCTAAGCATAGCACAAAGATCGTGTAGTTCGTTTGCTAGAGCTTTTGTGTCAAGTATCTTTTCCTTAGACCATGAGATTGTGCAACTCCCGGATACCGTAGGAGTGCTTTGGGTGTACCAAACGTCACAACGTAACTGGGTGGCTATAAAGGTGCATTACAGGTATCTCCGAAAGTGTCTGTTGGGTTGGCACGAATCGAGACTGGGATTTGTCACTCCGTGTAAGCGGAGAGGTATCTCTGGGCCCACTCGGTAGGACATCATCATATGCGCAATGTGACCAAGGAGTTGATCACGGGATGATGTGTTACGGAACGAGTAAAGAGACTTGCCGGTAACGAGATTGAACAAGGTATAAGGATACCGACGATCGAATCTCGGGCAAGTACAATACCGCTAGACAAAGGGAATTGTATACGGGATCGATTAAGTCCTTGACATCGTGGTTCATCCAATGAGATCATCGTGGAACATGTGGGAGCCAACATGGGTATCCAGATCCCGCTGTTGGTTATTGACTGGAGAACGTCTCGGTCATGTCCACATGCCTCCCGAACCCGTAGGGTCTACACACTTAAGGTTCGATGACGCTAGGGTTATAAAGGAAGTTTGTATGTGGTTATCGAATGTTGTTCGGAGTCCCGGATGAGATCCCGGACGTCACGAGGAGTTCCGGAATGGTCCGGAGGTAAAGATTTATATATGGGAAGTCCTATTTTGGCCACCGAAAAATGTTCGGGATTTTTCGGTATTGTACCGGGAAGGTTCTAGAAGGTTCCGGAGTGGGGCCCACCTGCATGGGGGGGCCCACATGAACGTGGGTAGTGGGGGAAAGGCCCCACACCCCTGGTCAAGGCGCACCAAGATCCCCCCTTAGAAGGAATAAGATCATATCCCAAAGGGATAAGATCAAGATCCCTAAAAAGGGGGGATAGCAATCGGTGGGGAAGAAAATGATGGGATTTCTTTCCTCCCACCTTTGCCAACGCCCCAATGGACTTGGAGGGCAAGAAACCAGCCCCCTCCACCCCTATATATAGTGGGGAGGCGCATGGGAGCTTCACCCTTGCCCCTGGCGCAGCCCTCCCTCTCCCAAGTGCTCCACCTCTCTCGCGGTGCTTGGCGAAGCCCTGCAGGATTGCCACGCTCCTCCACCACCACCACGCCGTTGTGCTGCTGATGGATGGAGTCTTCCTCAACCTCTCCCTCTCTCCTTGCTGGATCAAGGCGTGGGAGACGTCACCGGGCTGTACGTGTGTTGAACGCGGAGGTGCCGTCCGTTCGGCACTTGATCATCGGTGATTTGAATCACGACGAGTACGACTCCATCAACCCCGTTCACTTGAACGCTTCCGCTTAGCGATCTACAAGGGTATGTAGATGCACTCTCTTTCTACTCGTTGCTGGTCTCTCCATAGATAGATCTTGGTGATACATAGGAAAATTTTTGAATTTCTGCTACGTTCCCCAACAGTGGCATCATGAGCTAGGTCTATTGCGTAGATTCTTTGCACGAGTAGAACACAAAGTAGTTGTGGGCGTTGATTTTGTTCAATATGCTTACCGTTACTAGTCCAATCTTGTTTTGACGGTATTGTGGGATGAAGCGGCCCGGACCGACCTTACACGTACTCTTGCGTGAGACAGGTTCCACCAATTGACATGCACTTGGTGCATAAGGTGGCTAGCGGGTGCCAGTCTCTCCCACTTTAGTCGGAACGGATTCGATGAAAAGGGTCCTTATGAAGGGTAAATAGCAATTGGCATATCACGTTGTGGTCTTGCGTAGGTAAGAAACGTTCTTGCTAGAAACCCAAAGCAGCCACGTAAAACATGCAAATAACAATTAGAGGACGTGTAACTTGTTTTTGCAGGGTATGCTATGTGATGTGATATGGCCAAGAAGAATGTGATGAATGATATGTGATGTATGAGATTGATCATGTTCTTGTAATAGGATTCACGACTTGCATGTCGATGAGTATGACAACCGGCAGGAGCCATAGGAGTTGTCTTAATTTATTGTATGACCAGCGTGTCATTGAACAACGTCATGTAATTGCTTTACTTTATTGCTAACCGGTAGCCATAGTAGTAGAAGTAATAAGTTGGTGAGACAACTTCATGGAGACACGATGATGGAGATCATGATGATGGAGATCATGGTGTCATGTCGGTGACGATGATGATCATGGAGCCCCGAAGATGGAGATCAAAAGGAGCAAAATGATATTGGCCATATCATGTCACTATTTGATTGCATGTGATGTTTATCATGTTTATGCATCTTGTTTACTTAGGACGACGGTAGTAAATAAGATGATCCCTTACAAAATTTCAAGAAGTGTTCTCCCCTAACTGTGCACCGTTGCTACAGTTCGTCGCTTCTAAGCACCACGTGATGATTGGGTGTGATGGATTCTTACGTTCACATACAACGGGTGTAAGATAGATTTACACAGTGAAAACACTTAGGGTTAACTTGACGAGCCTAGCATGTACAGACATGGCCTCGGAACACGGAGACCGAAAGGTCGAGCATGAGTCATATAGTAGATACGATCAACATGAAGATGTTCACCGATGATGACTAGTCCGTCTCACGTGATGATCAGACACGGCCTAGTTTGACTCGGATCATGTGATCACTTAGATGACCAGAGGGATGTCTATCTGAGTGGGAGTTCATAAGATGAACTTAATTATCCTGAACATAGTCAAAAGACCTTTTGCAAATTATGTCGTAAGCTCACGCTATAGTTCTACTGTTTAGTTATGTTCCTAGAGAAAATATAGTTGAAAGTTGACAGTAGCGATTATGCAATCAGTAGAAAGCTTATGTCCTTAATGCACCGCTCAGTGTGCCAAACCCCAAATGTCGTTTGTGGATGTTGTGAACATCAGACATACACGTTTTGATAACTACGTGATAGTTCAGTGAAACGGTTTAGAGTTGAGGCATCAAAGACGTTTTTCGAAATGTCGCGGAACATATGAGATGTTTCGAGGGCTGAAATTGGGATTTCAGGCTCGTTCCCACGTCAAGAGGTATAAGACCTCCGACGATTTTCTTAGCCTGCAAACTAACGGAGAAAAGCTCAATCGTTGAGCTTGTGCTCAGATTGTCTGAGTGCAACAATCACTTGAATCGAGTGGGAGTTGATCTTCCAGATGAGATAGTGATGTTTCTCCAAAAGTCATTGCCACCAAGCTGCTAGAGCTTTGTGATGAACTATAACATATCAGGGATAGATATGATGATCCTTGAGGTATTCACGATGTTTGACACCGCGAAAGTAGAAATCAAGAAGGAGCATCAATTGTTGATGAAACCACTAGTTTCAAGAAGGGCAAGGGCAAGAAAGGATACTTCATGAAACGGCAAATCAGTTGCTGCTCTAGTGAAGAAACCCAAGGTTGAACCCAAACCCGAGACTAAGTGCTTCTGTAATAAGGGGGACAACCACTGGAGCAGAATTACCCTAGATACTTGGTAGATGAGAAGGCTGGCAAAGTCGATAGAAGTATTGGATATACATTATGTTAATGTGTACTTTACTAGTACTCCTAGTAGCACCAGGGTATAAGATACCGGTTCGGTTGCTAAGTGTTAGTAACTCGAAATAATAGCTACGGAAAAAAAACGGAGACTAGCTAAAGGTGAGCTAACGATATATTTTGGAATTGTTTCCAAGTTTGATGTGATCAAACATCGCACGCTCCCTCTACCATCAAGATTAGTATTAAACCTGAATGGTTTATTGAATCTCGATCGTAGTGATACACATTTTCATGCCAAAAGATATAAGATAGTAATGATAGTACCACTTACTTGTGGCACTGCCATGTAAGTCATATTGGTGTAAAACGCATGAAGAAGCTCCATGTTGATGGATCTTTGGGCTCACTCATTTTTGAAAAGTTTGAGACATGCGAACCATGTCTATTGGTGTATATGCATGAAGAAACTCCATGCAAATGGACCGTTGGAACTCACTTGATTTTGGATCACTTGAGACATGCAAATCATACCACATGGGCAAGATGACTGAAAAGCCTCGGTTTCAGTAAAATGGAACAAGATAGCAACTTGTTGGAAGCAACACATTTTTGATGTGTGCAGTCCAGTGAGTGCTGAGGCATGCAGTGAATATCATTATGTTCTTACTTCACTGATGATTTGAGTAGATACTGAGTATATTTACTTGATGAAACACAAGTCTGAATTATTGAATGGCTCAAGTAATTTCAGAGTGAAGATCATCGTGACAAGATGATAAAATGTCTATGATATGATCATAGAGATGAGTATCTAAGTTACGAGATTTGGCACGCAACAAAGACATTGTGGAAATTGTTTCACAGTTAATACCGCCTGGAACACCATAGTGTGATGGTGTGTCCGAACATCATAGTTGCACCCTATTGGATATGGTGCGTACCATGATGTCTATTATCGAATTACCACTATCGTTCATGGGTCAGGCATTAGAGACAACCACATTCACTTTAAATAGGGCACCACGTAATTCCGTTGAGATGACACCGTATGAATTATGGTTTAGAGAAACCTAAGTTGTCGTTTCTTAAAGTTTGGGGCTGCGACGCTTATGTGAAAAAGTTTCAGAATTGACAAGCTCGAACCCAAAGCGGATAAAATGCATCTTCATAGGACACCCAAAACAGTTGGGTATACCTCCTAATTCAGATCCGAAAGCAATATGGATTGTTTCTTGAATCGGGTCCTTTCTCGAGGAAAGGTTTCTCTCGAAAGAGTTGAGTGGGAGGATGGTGGAGACTTGATGAGGTTATTGAACCATCACTTCAACCAGTGTGTATCAGGGCACATGAAGTTGTTCCTGTGGCACCTACACCAATTGAAGTGGAAGCTTATGATAGTGATCATGAAGTTTCAGATCAAGTCACTACCGTACCTCGTAGGGTGACAAGGATACGTACTACTTCAGAGTGGTACAGTAATCCTGTCTTGAAGGTCATGTTGCTAGACAACAATGAACCTATGAGCTATGGAGAAGTGATGGTGGGCCCAAATTCCGACAAATGGTTAGAAGCCATGAAATCCGAGATAGGATCCATGTATCAGAACAAAGCATGGACTTTGGTGGACTTGCCCAAAGATCGGCAAGCCATTGAGATAAATGGATCTTTAAGAAGAAGACGGACGTGGATGGTAATGTCACCATCTATGAAGCTCGACTTGTGGCGAAGAGTTTTTCACAAGTTCAAGGAGTTGACTGCGATGAGATTTTCTCATCCGTAGCGATGCTTAAGTCCGTCGGATTCATGTTAGCATTAGCTGCATTTATGAAATCTGGCAGATGGATGACAAAACGAGTTTCCTTACCAGTCTTCGTATGGAAAGGTTGTATGTGATACAAATCAGAAAGTTTTTGTCGATCCTAAGGATGCTAAAAGGTATGCTAGCTCCAGCGATCCTTCCATGGACTGGAGTAAGCATCTCGGAGTTGGAATGTGCGCTTTGATAAGATGATCAAAGATTTTGGGTTTATACAAAGTTTATGAGAAACTTGTATTTCCAAAGAAGTGAGTGGGAGCACTATAGAATTTCTGATGAGTATATGTTGTTGACATATTGATGATCAGAAATGATGTAGAATTTCTAGAAAGCATATAGGGTTATTTGAAAACTGTTTTTCAATGGAAAACCTGGATTAGGCTACTTGAACAATAAGCATCAAGATCTATAAGATAGATCAAAATGCTTAATAGTACTTTCAAATGAGCACGTACCTTGACATGATCTTGAAGGTGTTCAAGATGGATCAGTCAAAGAAGGAATTCTTGCCTGAGATGTAAGGTATGAAGTTAAGACTTAAAATCTCGACCACGGAAGAATAGAGAGAAAGGACGAAGGTCGTCCCCTATGATTTTATCATAGGCTCTCTACAGTATGCTATGCTGTGTACCGCACCTGTAGTGTGCCTTGCCATGAGTCAGTCAAGGGGTACAAGAGTGATCCAAGAATGGATCACAGGACAGCGGTCAAAGTTATCCTTAGTAACTAGTGGACTAAGGAATTTTCTCGATTATGGAGGTGATAAAGAGTTCGACGTAAAGAGTTATGTCGATGCAAGCTTAACACCTATCTGGATAGCTCTGAGTAGAAATACCGGATACGTATAATGGAGCAACTTTTAGTATAGCTCCAAGTGGAACAGTTATTTGGAATAGCTCCAAATAGAGCGTGGTAGCTACATCTAGGAGATGACATAGAGATTTGTAAAGCACACACGGATCTAAAAGGTTCAGACCCGTTGACTATAACCTCTCTCACAAGCATAACATGATCAAACCCAGAACTCATCGAGTGTTAATCACATGGTAAATGTGAACTAGATTATTGACTCTAGTAAACTCTTTGGGTGTTAGTCACATGGGGATGTGACCTTGAGTGTTAATCACATATCGATGTGAACTCGATTATTGACTCTAGTGCAAGTGGGAGACTGTTGGAAATATGCCCTAGAGGCAATAATAAATTAGTTATTATTATATTTCCTTGTTCATGATAATTGTCTTTTATTCATGCTATAACTGTATTATCCGGAAATCGTAATACACGTGTGAATACATAGACCACAATATGTCCCTAGTGAGCCTCTAGTTGACTAGCTCGTTGTGATCAACAGATAGTCATGGTTTCCTGGCTATGGACATTGGATGTCGTTGATAACGGGATCACATCATTAGGAGAATGATGTGATGGACAAGACCCAATCCTAAGCATAGCACAAAGATCGTGTAGTTCGTTTGCTAGAGCTTTTCTAATGTCAAGTATCTTTTCCTTAGACCATGAGATTGTGCAACTCCCGGATACCGTAGGAGTGCTTTGGGTGTACCAAACGTCACAACGTAACTGGGTGGCTATAAAGGTGCATTACAGGTATCTTCGAAAGTGTCTGTTGGGTTGGCACGAATCAAGACTGGGATTTGTCACTCCGTGTAAGCGGAGAGGTATCTCTAGGCCCACTCGGTAGGACATCATCATATGCGCAATGTGACCAAGGAGTTGATCACGGGATGATGTGTTACGGAACGAGTAAAGAGACTTGCCGGTAACGAGATTGAACAAGGTATAAGGATACCGACGATCGAATCTCGGGCAAGTACAATACCGCTAGACAAAGGGAATTGTATACGGGATCGATTGAGTCCTTGACATCGTGGTTCATCCGATGAGATCATCGTGGAACATGTGGGAGCCAACATGGGTATCCAGATCCCGCTGTTGGTTATTGACCGGAGAACGTCTCGGTCATGTCTACATGCCTCCCGAACCCGTAGGGTCTACACACTTAAGGTTCGATGACGCTAGGGTTATAAAGGAAGTTTGTATGTGGTTACCGAATGTTGTTCGGAGTCCCGGATGAGATCCCGGACGTCACGAGGAGTTCCGGAATGGTCCGGAGGTAAAGATTTATATATGGGAAGTCCTATTTTGGCCACCGGAAAATGTTCAGGATTTTTCGGTATTGTACCGGGAAGGTTCTAGAAGGTTCCGGAGTGGGGCCCACCTGCATGGGGGGACCCACATGAACGTGGGTAGTGGGGGAAAGGCCCCACACCCCTGGTCAAGGCGCACCAAGATCCCCCCTTAGAAGGAATAAGATCATATCCCAAAGGGATAAGATCAAGATCCCTAAAAAGGGGGGATAGCAATCGGTGGGGAAGGAAATGATGGGATTTCTTTCCTCCCACCTTTGCCAACGCCCCAATGGACTTGGAGGGCAAGAAACCAGCCCCCTCCACCCCTATATATAGTGGGGAGGCGCATGGGAGCTTCACCCTTGCCCCTGGCGCAGCCCTCCCTCTCCCAAGTGCTCCTCCTCTCTCGCGGTGCTTGGCGAAGCCCTACAGGATTGCCACGCTCCTCCACCACCACCACGCCGTTGTGCTGCTGCTGGATGGAGTCTTCCTCAACCTCTCCCTCTCTCCTTGCTGGATCAAGGCGTGGGAGACGTCACCGGGTTGTACGTGTGTTGAACGCGGAGGTGCCGTCCGTTCGGCACTTGATCATCGGTGATTTGAATCACGACGAGTACGACTCCATCAACCCCGTTCACTTGAACGCTTCCGCTTAGCGATCTACAAGGGTATGTAGATGCACTCTCTTTCTACTCGTTGCTGGTCTCTCCATAGATAGATCTTGGTGATACGTAGGAAAATTTTTGAATTTCTGCTACGTTCCCC
Organism: Triticum timopheevii; assembly: GCA_963921465.1. Lineage (NCBI taxonomy): Eukaryota > Viridiplantae > Streptophyta > Magnoliopsida > Poales > Poaceae > Triticum > Triticum timopheevii. The sequence goes on from OY997272.1 coordinate 504,394,209, forward strand.
AACACGGAGGTGCCGCAGGGCAACCTCCCGGACTTTGGACCGGACTCCGCACCGGAACCTGCAGTGGTTCCGGAGTCCGGTGGGCGGCCCCTTCGTAAGAAGGGCAAGACTGTGACACCGGCAGCCTCCGTCCAACCGGAGGTGCCGGATAACTTACTGGAGGCGCTCAACGACGCTTCCATCGAAGAGGAACACCGCACTGTCATGAGTGCGGTGATTCAGAAGGTTCAGCTCGCCAAAAGCGGGCTGACCGAAGCCTGCAGCATCCTTCTAACAGGCTTTGAGGTAAGAATTTTAAGATATGTAAAATAGTACCGCATAGACAGTAGCCCCTGATGCTCGGTTCGGTGTTCAGAAAGAAGAGCCGGACTGAGGATCTAAAAAGATATACGCAGGAGTCTTAACAAAAATATGTCAATATGGGAAGGCAGGCTGCGCTGCTGACCTCTGCCGCACAGACTGCGGAGGTCAATGCCTTGAAGCAGAGCCTCGAGCGGTCCGAGAGCGAGCTCGGACGTGCCAAGAAGCAGCTCGAGGACAAAGAAGGTGAGTAACACCTTATTAAGGTTGTACCTTACACAAAAGTATTTGGTTGCAAGATTAATGACAAGGATAATGTGGGTACTCCAGGGGCTATGAACAAGGTGGCGACCCTAAAGGAGGCGGTGTACGCGGCCGAACGCAATGCGGCCGCGGAACGCGCCGAGTGAGAGAAGCAGGAGGCGCGGGTGGCGAAGGTACGGCAAGAGCTCCAGGCTCTCGTGGAAAAACACGAGAGTTTGGAGCGTGACTCGAAGACTCGAGAGTCCGAGCTTCCGTCGGCTCTTGAGAGTGCCAAAGCCGCCAAGGCCGAAGCCCACAAGGCCCTCCAAGAAATTGAGGCATTGAAGAAAATAGCGGCGGGTAAGGCATTCTTCATGCAAAGCAAGCATGTAAAAGTGAATTACCTGTTACTTACCCGAATTCGGAGCTCTCCAGGAGCGTTTGCAGATCTGCCCTGTAGCGTGTCCGATGCGGCCGCTTTCTACAGAGCCGAGGAGGGGAGCTCGACGGAGAAGGTGTTCTGGTCTCAGTATGCTGAGGCCGGACATCCGGTGCCCCTTAGCGACCAGCTGAAGCACCTGGTCGAGCTCCACAAGGTGGCCGAACAAGCCATGAAGGGCCTCATAGTTCGGCTGTGGCCCAAAGAGGCCATGCCTGGGAGCTACTTCGGCCTAGTGCTGCGGCTGGTGGATGCTTGTCCGTGGGTTGAAGTCATCAAGCACTCCGCCTGCATTGAAGGTGCCCGTCGGGCCCTTGCCCGTGCTAAAGTGCACTGGGGCAGGATGGACGCTGAGAAGCTTGTGACGGACGCGCCACCACTGGGAAAGGAGTATCGCATGCCCGAGATGTATTATAAGGGTGTCCTGAAGGGTGCCCGCATTATTGCGGGTGAGTGCTCCAAAGATGTAATATTTGAGTAGACTCGCATTTTGTTATCCTGTGCGCTGAAAACTTTGTTCATATGCGCTAAGCAACGCTTGTTAATTTAAAATATTACCTTCTGTGCGGCCGTTTATCAAATCTGAGAGATGGCAAGTCGTCGGCTTCAGCCCCCATGCCACGAGTGCTAGGGTGTTCGGGATAAACTTGAGCGCTCTTGTTCCCATTTTTGGGTCCATCTAGGGAGGCGCTCAACACAACGAACGAGGCAACCGGACTTATAATGTTTGAACACTCTCACTTAGCCATAGAATTCTATAATTTTAAATTTCAGCGAAGCCCCTAGTGTTCGGAAGGCCGAATTCGGGGCGCTATCCACGCCTGGGCCGGACAAAGCCGGTTCCTCGCTCTAAGCGGCATAAGTCTTTAGGGACTCGAAAAAACCTCTCGAACAGCGACCGGCTCTCACCTCATCATGACGGTCAGTTTTAGCTTTCTCCACTGAGGTGCTTGCCCATCTCAACTGGGGCACAATCGCAGTGGTTCTCCCAGCGCTACCTTAGCCGATATCACAGAACGTAAGGTACCAAAACATGGGAGCCGGGCAAACCCAACTACTGACCCAAGACATGATTCGGAGCCGATGCATATAATGCTATAAGTTCGGGGTGCCGCACTTATGAAAGTGTTTGGACTTATCACACCATAGTCTGGGGAACTTTAAGCCCCTGGTGTATTTAGCCGTACCAAAGAGTACGGATGCAACATGTCATAAGTGAACATATGTGTAAGAAAGGAATGCAATTATAGGCAAAAAGCAATGCATTGTTTATTCAAAAAGAAAGGTACTGCCATGAATGCAGAACGATACAAATAGTGCGATAAGCAAGGGGTGGGACTATTGAACATGTCCCCCTCCAGGGGTAGGCTGCGGAATGGTGTATAAAATAGATATAATGTTCGTAATGGAGACCACCTGGATACTCGTCGTAGCCTTTCTCCTTCCCTGGCTGTTGCATCGTGAGTTCGGCAGGTCTACTGCCAGACAGGGCCTCTGGTAAATGGAGTCCTGAGGATAAGAAAAAAAAGGAAAGAAAAAGGATGACACACTTGGGAGCCCCTGGTGCGGTTGAGCCGCACTCTGGGCCTGCCATGGTCGTGCCCCTCCCCCTATGCCCATGGTATCTCCAGAGCGTAATGATGTACGCGAAGTATTGGTCTTGCAATTTTGCGAGGGCTGGGGTTGGGGCCGCATTGCTACGCGTGCTTGGAACGTGCCAGGTGGTCTTGTTGTAGGTTACTCCGGGCACGCTTAGCAGTGTCCGGTCGCTTAGCGGCCGGACTCGAGAATTGCCTTAAGAGGCTGCTCTGCACTTCTGCCGCGAGAGCCGCTGTATGCTCCTCTGTTCGGAGGGAACGTTCAGTGTTTCCATTGACCGTGATGTCTCCTTGAGGGCCTGGCATCTTGAGCTTCAGGTATGCGTAGTGCGGCACCGCATTGAAATTTGCAAACGCGGTTCATCCGAGCAGAGCATGATAGCCGCTGCGGAACAGAACTATGTCGAAGATTAACTCCTCGCTTCGGAAGTTATCCGGGGATCCGAAGACCACTTCCAGTGTAACTGAGCCTGTACAATTGGCCTCTACACCTGGTATGACGCCTTTGAAGGTCGTCTTTGTGGGTTTAATCCTTGAGGGGTCTATGCCCATCTTGCGCACTGTATCCTGATAAAGCAGGTTCAAGCTGCTGCCGCCGTCCATCAGGACTCTAGTTAGGTGAAACCGTCGATGATTGGGTCTAGGACCAATGCGGCGAATCCGCCATGGCGGATGCTGGTGGGGTGGTCCCTTCGATCAAATGTGATCGGGCAGGAGGGACCATGGATTGAACTTTGGGGCGACTGGCTCCATCGCGTATACGTCCCTGAGTGCACCCTTCCGCTCCCTTTTGGGTATGTGGGTTGCGTATATCATGTTCACCATCCGCACTTGTGGGGGGAAACCCTTCTGTCCTCTATTGTTCGGCGGCCGGGTCTCCTCCTCGTCATCGCTATGTAGCCCCTTATCATTGTTTTCGGCAATTAACTTGCCTGCCTGCTTGAATACCCAACAATCCCTGTTGGTGTGATTAGCTGGCTTTTCGGGGGTGCCGTGTATCTGGCACAAGCGGTCGAGTATTCGGTCCAAATTGGACGGACCCGGAGTAGTTCTTTTGAATGGCTTTTTCCGTTGACCGGGTTTGGAGCCTCTGAATCCGGCGTTGACTGCCGTATCTTCAGTATTATCGCCGTTAATGCGGTGTTTGTGCTTGTTTCGACGCGACCTGCCATTGCGGTCTTTGGTATCCGGACTGCCGGGATTTTTGTTGAGGTTGTTACTGCGGGCTAGCCAGTTGTCCTCTCCCGCGCAGAAGCGGGTCATGACTGATGTGAGGGCTGCCATGGATTTCGGCTTTTCCTGTCCTAGGTGCCGGGCAAGCCACTCGTCGCGGATGTTATGTTTGAAGGCTGCGAGGGCCTCTGCATCCGGACAGTCGATGATTTGATTTTTCTTGGTTAAGAACCGTGTCCAGAATTGTCTGGCCGATTCTTCTGGCTGCTGAATTATGTGGCTTTGGTCAGCAGTGTCTGGTGGTCACACATATGTGCCCTGGAAGTTGTCGAGGAATGCGGCTTCCAGGTCCTCCCAACACCCAATTGATTCTGCTAGCAAGCTGTTAAGCCCATGCCGAGCTGGTCCTTTAAGCTTGAGTGGGAGGTATTTGATGGCATGAAGATCATCGCCGCAGACCATGTGGATATGGAGGAGATAGCCTTCGATCCAAACCGCGGGGTCTGTTGTGCCATCGTAGGATTCAATGTTCACGGGTTTGAACCCTTCTGGGATTTGATGATCCATTACTTCATCTGTGAAGCATAGTGGGTGTGCGGCGCCTCTGTATTGGGCTATATCACGACGTAGCTCAAGCGAGCTTTGTCTACTGTGTTCGGCCCGGCCAGAATTGCTGTATCCGGCGCGACGGTTGTCGTCGCGTATCGTGGGGCGCCCACGCGATCCGTAGATCGATCTTGATTGTCTTGCCTTATCCTCCAATATGTGTCGCAAGTCCGGCGCATTCCCCCATGGCTTTGTACTTTTCGAGCGATGCCGGGGTACGGCTTTAGTGGAAGGCCTAGAGGCCTCTCTGTCGCGGCCACGAGGTGGCCGGTCGGCCGTATTGTGCGCTGGTGATGTAGGTTTGTATGCTTCCTCTTCTAACCGGGGCAGCAGCTTGCATTTGGGGTAGCTTTTGGAGGGGCGTTCGAGTTCGTACTCTTCGGCCGCGAGGACTTCGGTCCATCTGTCGGCTAGCAGATCTTGATCAGCTCTAAGCTGTTGCTGCTTTTTCTTGAGGCTGCTTGCCGTGGCCATAAGCCTGCGTTTGAAACGCTCTTGTTCGATGGGATCCTCAGGCATGACGAATTCGTCGTCATTGAGGCTTGCCTCGTCTCCGGAGGGAGGCATGTAATTATCGTCCTCTACCTCTTCGTCTGCCGCTCTCTCGTGAGGGCTGGCTTCTCCGTCCTCCTGTGCTGAATCTTGCTGGAGGGGGTTGTCTTCGGCACTGTCTGGGGTATTATTATCTCCGGTGCCGGAATCTCCATTCTTGTTGTGGCGGGATTTAGAGCGGCGCCGCTGACGCAGGCGCTTAGGCTGTTTCTTGGAGGGGTCTTCCTACGCTGTTGCCTCGCCATTCCCATCCTTTGGGATGTCCACCATTTATATGTCGTATGACGAGGTGGCTTTCCAGTGCCCCGTGGGCGCTGGTTCTTGGTCGTCTCCGGCATCGTCGTCCATACCGTCGAAGTCTAGCATGTCGGTTAGGTCATCGACAGTGGCTACAAAGTGGGTGGTGGGTGGGCTTTGAATTTCTTCGTCGTCCGCATTCCAACTGTCCTGACTGTAGTCCGGCCAGGGCTCTCCTGATAACGAGAGATACTTTAGCGAATTCAGGATGTCGCCTAAAGGCGAGTGCTGAAAGATGTCCGCAGCGGTGAACACCAGGATCGGCGCCCAATCGGATTCAATTGGTAGGGGCGCGGGAGGTTCCGAGTCCGGCGAGGAGTCCGGCACCTCAGAGTCACGAGCTTCGCAAGGGACAGGGTCGGTATTCGGCTCCATCGCTGTAGAGGTAGCAACCCTGAGGCGGTGTCTAGCCACCCATCCTCGATCGGCGCAGTCGGCTCTGAGTTAAGGGTCGGAGCGGACTCTTGTGCGGCCTCCAGGGCACTGTCCGGCAGCAGAGCTAGATCATGCCCATCGTGACTGTGCGGCGCGCTCGGCTGTGGCTCGAATCCATCGAAGATCAAGTCTCCGCGGATGTCGGCCGTAAAGTTCAAACTTCCAAATCTGACCTGATGGCCAGGGGTGTAGCTTTCAATCTTCTCCAGATGGCCAAGCGAATTGGCCCGCAGTGCAAAGCCGTCGAATACAAAGATCTGTCTGGGGAGAAAAGTCTCACCCTGGACCGCGTCGTTGTTGATGATCGAAGGAGCCATCAGGCCTATGGGCGATGACACAGAGGAACTCTCAATGAAAGCACCAATGTCGGTGTCAAAACCGGCGGATCTCGGGTAGGGGGTCCCGAACTGTGCGTCTAGGCAGATGGTAACAGGAGACAAGGGACACGATGTTTTTACCCAGGTTCGGGCCCTCCCGATGGAGGTAAAACCCTACTCCTGCTTGATTGATATTGATGATATGGGTAGTACAAGAGTAGATCTACCACGAGATCAAGGAGGCTAAACCCTAGAAGCTAGCCTATGGTATGATTGTTGTTCGTCCTATGGACTAAAACCCTCCGGTTCATGTAAACACCGGAGAGGGCTAGGGTACACAGAGTCGGTTACAATGGTAGGAGATCTACATATCCTTATTGCCAAGCTTGCCTTCCACGCCAAGGAAAGTCCCCTTCGGACACGGGACGAAGTCTTCAATCTTGTATCTTCATAGTCTTGGAGTCCGGCTAATGATGATAGTTCGGCTATCCGGACACCCCCTAGTCCAGGACTCCCTCACCCAAGCTTAGGCTTTTGGCTATCCTTGGATATCTTGGGGTGCCTTGGGCATCCCCAAGCTTAGGCTCTTGCCACCCTTTATTCCATAGTCCATAAAAGCTTCACCCAAAACTTGAAAACTTCACAACACAAAACTCAACAAGAAATCTTATAAGCTCCGTTAGTGAAAGAAAACAAAACCACTACATAAGGTACTGTAATGAACTCATTATTTGTTTATTTTGGTGTTAAACCTACTGTATTCCAACTTTCCTATGGTTTATAAACTATTTCACTAGCTGAGGGAGTCCTAGACTAGGGGGTGTCCGGATAGCCGAACTATCATCATCGGCCGGACTTCAAGACTATGAAGATACAAGATTGAAGACTTCGTCCTGTGTCCGGATGGGACTTTCCTTGGCGTGGAAGGCAAGCTTGGCGATAAGGAAATGTAGATCTCCTACCATTGTAACCGACTCTATGTAACCCTAGCCCTCTCCGGTGTCTATATAAACCGGAGGGTTTTAGTCTGTAGGACACAACAACAATCATACCATAGGCTAGCTTCTAGGGTCTAGCCTCCTTGATCTCGTGGTAGATCCACTCTTGTACTACCCATATCATCAATATCAATCAAGCAGTTGTAGGGTTTTACCTCCATCGAGAGGGCCCGAACCTGGGTAAAAACATCGTGTCCATTGTCTCCTGTTACCATCCGCCTAGACGCACAGTTCGGGACCCCCTACCCGAGATCCGCCGGTTTTGACACCGACATTGGTGCTTTCATTGAGAGTTCCTCTGTGCCGTCACAATCAGGAAGGATGTCTCTTCCCATCTTTAAAGACGGTACGATTGCCAAAGGAGCTTTGGCCGCCGGCCAAACTATCCGGCTAGGTGGTTTTCTTATGACCGCCTGTTCGGCCGCCGCTTCGACGATGACCTCTCGGGTCATCAAAAACGATCTTCACGTAACTCGGAATTCACCGAGCAGCTAGATCCGATGGAGCTCTCTTCCGTAAATGAGCTCTTGGATCGCATCGCCGCCCTGGAAGTCGCTACGGACTACGATCAGATTGGGCTTAAAACCGATCAGAGAGAGATTAACTCTCCCCAGGCTACCCACCATGTTGCGGTGGTAGAGGAACAACGCGGCGAGTCTTCTTCTATATTAAAGATCAGTTATGTCTGGACTCCTGATCCCTCCATGCCGGATTCCCGCTGAGGGACGGACGTCAATCAAGTACTGAACCTAAAGTCAGGTAGCAGACCAGATTCGTTGGACAACATCCAGCAATCCAAGCTTCCAAATTCGGAAACTTTTCGGCCCTTGAGCCTCAAGTTGGGCAGGGTTCTGGACTTAATTCCACCCGCCCACCCAAACATAAGCGACCTATCTCAAATCAGGCAAGAGCCCACGGAAACAGTACATCATTACTGGGCCAGATTCCTCCTGGTTATGGACAGGATAAAGGACTGCCGTGAGGAAAGTGCAATCTCAATTTTCTGCAACAATTGCACGGACAAGGGAATCACAAACGCCATAAGTCGCCGCGAAATTACACGCTTCGCCGACCTGGCGTCCATAGTACGAAACTACTGTGCGATGGAGAGTACCGGGAAAACCGAAACTATGTTTTGGGGCAATCCGGCTCCGAACACAACCCTAGTCCGAAACAAAAGGGTGCATCATGCTCAGGCACCCGGGACAAAAACCAAAAAGCAAAAACCCCATAAAGGGCATGGAACCGTACTAGAGGGATGGCTCAGCGGACCCTGTAAAATCCATAGTACAGAGGGCGCCACCCCAACACACAGCCTTCGAGCATGTTGGATACTACGGCAGGTGGCCAAAAGTGGCGAAGAGCTTCTAGCCCCGGAGAACCAGCCCAACAGCACCAGTACAGTATTAACAGTCTTCGAGACTTTCGCATCAAATAATATGCGGAAACGAACAATCCGTAGCCTCGCCGAAGTCTACCAAGTAGCAACAACAAATCCATGGAGCGACACGGCTATCACCTTCAACGCCAGCGACGAACCCAAATTCCGAACAGCCCGAGCACCAGCCGCATTGGTCCTCAGTCCAATAGTGGACGGCTTTCGTCTTACCAAGGTACTCATGGATGGCGGCAGCGGATTAAACCTCATCTACGAGGAAACCCTTCAAAAAATGGAAATAGACTGGAGCCGCATTGAGCGAAGCAGCACAACCTTCAGAGGAATAATCCCTAATCAGGAAGTACGCTGCACAGGAAAAATTACACTAGATGTGGTGTTCGGCTCGCCGGACAATTACAGGTCCGAGGAGGTCACGTTCCAAGTGGCCCCGTTCAGCAGCGGATATCACGCTTTACTAGGGCGAGAGGCATTCACAATTTTCCAAGCTATACCCCATTATGGGTACATGCAGCTTAAAATGCCCGGGCCCAATGGAATCATCACTCTTGTTAGTGATCCGGACATAGCACTCCGCGCTGAAAATAAGACAGCCGCACTAGCCCTAGAGGCACTATCCGAAGCCCTAGCTGCAGAGGAACTCACTGCGCTGCGCTCCACAGTGAATAGGGACGATGTGATACTCGATAAGAGATCTAAGTCCACCTCTTTTAAACTAGCAGACGAAATAGTCAAATTCCAGGTCCATCCAACGGACCCCACAAAGACGGCCTCCATTGGGGCACAATTAAACCCTGATGTAGACGCCGCACTACGAGAATTCCTTCGAGAAAATTGGGACATTTTTGCCTGGCACCCTTCAGATATGCCAGGAATCCCACGCAGGCTGGCAGAACACAGCCTAAACATCCTAAAAGGATTCAAGCCAGTCAAACAGGCTCTTCGGCGATTTTCCGAACCCAAAAGACAGGCAATGGGAGAGGAGCTAGCCAAACTATTAGAAGCCGGATTCATCAGAGATATAAAAAATCCGGACTGGCTAGCAAACCTGGTAATGGTACCAAAAAAGGACAAATCATGGCGCCTTTGTGTCGATTTTAAAGACCTTAACAAGGCCTGTCCAAAGGATCCTTTCCCCCTTCCCCGCATCGACCAAATCATCGATGCTACCGTAGGGCACGATTCATTGTGCTTCCTCGACGCATATTCCGGATACCATCAAATCAAGATGGCGGAAACAGACCAGGCCGCAACGGCATTCATTACTCCATACGGACCATTCTGCTTCAACACAATGCCCTTCGGACTCAAAAACGCCGGCGCAACATATCAGCATATGATTCAGACATGTCTGGCTACCCAGATCGGCAAAACAGTGGAGGCATACATAGACGATGTGGTTGTTAAGACCAAACACATCGAAACTCTAGTAGACGATTTGAGGCTCACATTCGACAACCTCCGAGCATATGACATTGAGCTCAACCCGGCAAAATGCATTTTCGGCATACCAGCCGGAAAGCTCTTGGGCTTCATTGTATCCGGTAGAGGAATGGAAGCAAACCCAGCCAGGATCCGAGCTCTGTCACAATTGGATATACCAAAAGACCTCAAACAAATACAAAAACTGACTGGATGCGTGGCGGCTCTAAGCCGCTTCATCTCCCGTTTGGGAGAAAAGGCATTGCCCCTCTATCGCCTCCTCCGGCGCACCGAACACTTCGAATGGACGGATGCTGCCACGGCCGGACTCGAAGAAATAAAGGCCATATTGGCAACAAATCCGGTCCTGGCCGCGCCCAACCTGGGCGAACCGATGTTATTATACATCGCGGCAACACATCAAGTTGTCAGCGTGGTACTCGTCGTCGAACGAGAAACAGAAGGACACAAATTCTCTCTTCAAAAACTAGTGTACTACGTATCCACTGTCTTAACTCCATGCAAGTCCCGGTATCCACATTATCAAAAGATAGCATACGCGGTGTTCATGGCATCCCGGAAGCTGCAACACTACTTTCAAGAGTGTTCGATAACAGTGGCCTCCGAAGTACCTCTCAACGACATTATAAACAACCGCGACGCGACGGGCAGGATTGCAAAATGGGCCATTGAGCTCTTACCATTTGATATAACCTACAAACCACAGCGAGCTATAAAGTCGCAAGTTTTGGCTGACTTCATCGCCGAATGGACCGAAGCCAAACTCCCTAAAGAGTACGGCGCATACTCCAATTGGATCATGCATTTCGACGGCTCCAAAATGTTGGCCGGCTTGGGGGCTGGCGTCGTATTGACGTCCCCAACCGGAGACACAGTCCAATACGTACTTCAGATAATGTACACGGACTCCAACAATGCAGCCGAATATGAGGCCCTTCTACATGGTCTCCAGATGGCAATCTCCATGGGTATTCAATGCCTAGAGGTGCGCGGGGATTCAAACCTCGCAATATCCCAAGTAAATGGAGACTTTGACACCAAGGATCCGAAAATGGCAGCCTATCGTAACGCCTTCTTAAAAATGTCAGCTCGGTTCGAAGGACTCGAATTCCACCATATAGCCTGGGATAATAACCAGGCAGCCGACGTGTTGGCACGCATCGGCACAAAACGCGACGCCATCCCTCCAAACATCTTCCTGGAGCGGCTCTTTAAGCCATCCGTATTATGGGAAGAGGAGTCCGGAAATAACAACCCGGAACCAACCGCACCACCCAACACGGAACATTCTGACATAAATCGTTGGCTCAGCCAATGAAATAACACCTTCAGCCCACGAAATAATGGCAGTAATTGCCGCGTGGATAGAACCATTCCTAGCCTACTTAATTAGGTAGGAACTTCCCGAAGACCAAAACGAGGCCCGCTGCATAGTTCGGCGATCTAAAGCCTACAAGGTCCATGAGGGAGAACTTTATAAGAAAAGCACAACCGGAGTCCTTCAAAGGTGCATCTCCGGAGAGGAAGGGCGAAATCTCTTGGCTGAAATTCACGCCGGACTCGGCGGGCACCACGCCGCAGCCCGGGCCCTTGTGGGCAAGGCCTTCCGTACAGGATTTTATTGGCCAACTGCCTGGGCAGATGCTCAGGACTTAGTCCAACGATGCGTCGGTTGCCAGCTCTTTGCTAATCAAAGCCACATGCCACCCACCGCCCTCAAAACTATACCCATCACCTGGCCGTTCGCAGTCTGGGGGCTTGACATGGTTGGACCCCTTAAAGGGGGAACCCACAAGCAAAAATACCTATTGGTCATGGTGGATAAATTCACCAAATGGATAGAGGCCAAGCCGGTTAAAACGGCCGAATCCGGACCTGTGATAGACTTCATATCTAGGGTAGTACACCGTTATGGCGTCCCCCACAGCATCATCACTGATAACGGCACGAACTTCACGGCCAACGAGGTTAAACTCTGGTGCAAAAACATGGGCATCAAGCTCGACTACGCTTCAGTCTATCACCCTCAAACTAACGGTTAAGTCGAACGAGCAAATGATCTAATCATGAGAGGCATTAAACCAAGGTTAGTGCGGTCCCTCACGGAATGTAACACGCACTGGGTTGAGGAGCTCGGCTCCATACTCTGGGGGCTGCGGACCACGCCAAATCGTACTACCGGATTCACGCCATTCTTTATGGTATATGGCGCAGAGGCAGTTTTGCCCTGCGATATAATTCATGACTCACCTCGAGTGCGCATGTACGAAGAAAGAGAAGCCGAGTTGGATCAGCAGGACAGTTTGGACGCATTGGAGGAGGAGCGCGACGTGGCAAAGGCTCGTTCCGCATTCTATCAGCAGCAGGCTCGAAGATATCAAAGTAGAGAAGTACGGGCCAAAGCTTACAATGTTGGCAAACTAGTTCTACGTCTGCCGGACAGGAAAAAGGACAAACTCAAGCCCAAGTGGGAAGGTCCCTTCATCATCGATCAAGTCCTGACTGGCGGAGCATACCATCTACGAAATGCATCGAACAATTGACTCGAGCCGAACCCATGGAACGCAGCCCGCCTCCAAAGATTCTACGCCTAGTGCCGGACTCAGAGTTCGTCTCCCTCCTCCGTCCACATTTTATACGTTTGTTGTCTTTTGTTTTTTTCCTCTTCCTTCCTCTCTTCTTTCCGTAAAGCCTTTGTGGGCTGACCTACGCATTGTTCGCACACACTTGACATGCTGCTCGCACTCATTATACCTGGGGGCTTCTTTAACAGAAGCTTATTTATACGGGCTTCATGCCCAACACATGTGTCACACTTCCGCGTGTACCTTTTACTCACCATTATATGCATCGATATGACTTAAGTTTTGGCCAAGCTGGGTTGCCTGGCTCCTATGCTTACCCCTACGTTCCTGATTGTTCGGCTAGGAGGTAAAGGGAGCACCTCTGCGATTGCTACTGCTGGGTCAGCCGGATGTGTACCTCAGACGGGGTGAAGCCGAAAGCTAGTGTTCTTAAGGGAATGTTCGGTCGGTGACTGGAAAGATGATTTCTTACTTATTTATTTATCTGCCCCCCAGATGCTTTTCTGCTCTTTTTGCAGTCCGGACATGCACTTTAGGGCATGCCTCCCAGGGAAAGGAACCCCTAACGGAACTATTCTCCCTGGAAGATGTCTCTTACTAACCATGTAATATAACATAACTAGTTGGGCACTTGTCTGATAAAGCACTAATGACCCCTACGCCTGGTCTACATGCATGCCCCGGTTTTTGTATAACCGCGAGGGTATTCGGACACACTCCAGACTGTTGGGTCCCGAGGTTGAAGCGAAAAGGTCCGCAAAGACAAACGATCTACAATCTGGCTAGAAGGCATTATACATGTCATTTTAAAAATACATCGTCAAATTGACTGATTGTACTCCTCTTCAATCCCATCTAACAGGCTGTATAATTTACAGTCCCATTGGGAATACTTGGCAGCCAACTCTACTTGGCCGTACATTAAGCTCACAGGGATCTCCTTCCCATCGGGCCCCACAGGTCCGACCTCGGCCATGAGGTTCGGATCCGCCTTCGTGTACCGCGTCTTCACCATGGCCCAGACCTCCCTGGCGCCTTGACGGCAGGCCGATATCTTCCACAGATGGAAGCGCTGCCGTGCTCCCTGAAGCTTCTCCGCAAGCCCTCCAAGACCCTCGGGTAGGGAGACGGACGGCCATAAGGCCTGGGCAACGCCACTCATCGCCTGCCGAACACGTTCGTGCAGTTGCAGCAGCTCGGGAAGCTGGTCACCCATTGAACCGGGCATTTCCTCCGCAGGGCGACCTGTGAGCACACCTACAGACACATTTATGTCAATCGACTTCCTCGCCAAACTCTTCTTTTCAAAAGAATTTGCTCAAGCACTTACTGTAGATGCCCCGATGAAGCCGCCTATTCTCCTTTACGGAGTCAGACAGCTGGACCCGAACATCTTTTAGTTCTTCGCCTAGCTGGGTGTTGGCATCTTGGAGTTTGTTTCTCTCCTACTGCACCCTCATGAGCACCTTCTCGCCGGCCTTCAGCTGGCGCAGCAGATGTTGCTTGTCCGGATCTAGTCCGGCGCCCTCTACAATATTATTGTCAGACTTACACACAAACCGCACTTCATAAACTACTTATCTTTTCGAAATATGTGTTACTAGTAGGGGCCTCTGTGGCTCCTCCTGTGGCGGCTAGTGCGGCCTCAAGTTGGGCCTTGCACTCTTGAAGCTCCTGGGACAGATGGGTATTCTTCTCCGTAAGATCCTGCATATCAAATGATCCTTAAATCAGTTATTCTAACTACTTTAAGTCTCGGGGGCTACTGGCATATATAACTATTAAAATTCCTTACTCGTATGTCTTTCACATACTGCTCCGTGGCTTTGGTTAAACCATCTTGAGCGGCACGGAGGTGCGCGTCTCCTGCATTAAAGGCATTCAACGCCTCCGGGGAGAAACACGCGTCACGAAGAACTGTCCGGCGGCGCCTGTGATTCATGGCGCTCTCCACCTCAGACCTAGTGGTGGACAGCCTGTCGGCATCCTCCGTTGGAGGAGCATCCGGCTCGCGCCTCACGCTCGCCTCCCCCTCCGGACTAGGTGTTGGAGCCTGGCTGGTGGAAGCTTGGTTGGCAACCTCCCCAGGCACAGTCCGGCGAGCGCTCTTTCTCCTGGAAAAGTCATGAGCATTAATATACCTCCCAGGAATCTTTCCCTTAAAAACGGTGGCGTGCCATACCGTTGCGGCGACGTTTCGATTCGCACCGCACCCCTCTTCCGCCTGCTGGGCCGAACTGACCCTTATTGGTCAGCCGCCGCGGGTTCGGCTTCCCGCCTTGAAGGCACCTCCTGCAAGACACCATTGGTATACGGTGGTTAGAAATAAGCACGGACGAAGTAATGATGTCAGGACTCCGATCATAGTTACCTGGGAAGCCGGAGATAAACCGGGGTAGTCAGCCGTAATGGCGACTAGAGCATTGTCCATGCTAAGTTGGTGGAACACCCCGTCAATCAGCTCCACCTCTAAGTCCGGATCCTCTCCGGCGGCCGGATCAAGGGATCTTCCCGGATCCTCGGGTTGTGGAGTCGGACTGTGTATGCCCTCCACATCCCGGCGCAGATCCTGCATCGAAATCATAAAGTAAGACACTTAACTTTGAAAGCACGGATCGGATAGATAAGCGTCCGCTTACCCAGCTCCGAGGGTTATTCATGGAGAATCCATTCAATGGACTCGTGTGGAGGAAGTCCTCCTTCTCCCCCTTGTACAAGCCGGACAGGATCTTCACCAGATCGGCGGCTGATCCTGGCCCCTTGCGGCCATGACGGATGGCGTCATTCTCCCCGTTGAAATCCCACATGGGGTGGCCCCTATATTGGAGCGGCTGCACCCCTCGCATAATGCACGTGGCCATGACTCCAATCATGGTCAATCCGGAATGAGCCAGCAACCTTATTCGGCCCATCAGATAATGGACGCTCCTATCATCTTCCCGTTGAGGGCTCCGCGAGCGCCAACTCAGGCGTTTCTTTAGAGGAGCGTTGCTAAACTCCGGGAGGCCGATCCGAACTGGGTCCAGCAGTGGAGCGTCTTCCATATAGAACCATTCCGAAGGCCAGTCTTCGGACGCCTTCTTCGGGGTTCCGGATAGATATCCGGTCCCGGCGATGCGCCATATTTCGGCTCCGCCCACTTGATATATCGACCCCTCGTGAGAACGGGGTATGAGGCAAAACAATCTCTTCCACAGCACAAAATGGGGCTCGACGCCCAAGAACAGCTCACAAAGAGCTACAAAACCCGCAATATGCAAAATGGAGGCGGGCGTAAGGTGATGAAGCTGGAGTCCGTAGAACTCCAGGAGCCCCCGGAGAAAGGGATGTATGGGACGAAGCACACCCGCTCTCCTTTGGAGGGATTAGGGGTGTTCTCCGCCTGCTTTCCGCCTTTGTAGGTGGCCAGTCTGGCTCGAACCGGGACCATGAAGGCCGGAGGAAGGTATCCCTCTGCTTGGAGCGTCACCAGCTCGCTGTGCGGGACTGAACATCTCCTCCAATCTCCTGGCTGAGGGCTGGGAGCGCGGGAGGAGGAGCCGCGTCGACTGTCCATGATGGAGTGGATTTTTGTCAGAGGTGCTCCGATTAGTACTCGCAGAAGGAGGATGGTGTGATTTGGATCTAGATCCTTGCCTCTCTTATAGGCAGCTTACTCGTACAGCTTGGGGGTAAAATGTAAAAATACCCTGGCTTTTCGCATTCATACGACACGTGGAACAGGGCCATTATTGGACTTGGAAGCCAAGGAGCGCAACATTTATAAGGAAGCCGGACACTATTCGGCAAGCACATGGAATTTGAGGAGAACCCGCCTTGCAACGCCGAAGACAATATACGCGCCGGACTCGTCGTCATTGAAGCCTAGTTCGGGGGCTACTGAGGGAGTCCTGGACTAGGGGGTGTCCGGATAGCTGAACTATCATCATCGGCCGGACTCCAAGACTATGAACATACAAGATTGAAGACTTCGTCCCGTGTCCGGATGGGACTTTCCTTGGCGTGGAAGGCAAGCTTGGCGATACGGATATGTAGATCTCCTACCATTGTAACCGACTCTATGTAACCCTAGCCCTCTCCGGTGTCTATATAAACCGGAGGGTTTTAGTCCGTAGGACACAACAACAATCATACCATAGGCTGGCTTCTAGGGTTTAGCCTCCTTGATCTCGTGGTAGATCCACTCTTGTACTACCCATATCATCAATATCAATCAAGCAGGAGTAGGGTTTTACCTCCATCGAGAGGGCCCGAACCTGGGTAAAAACATCGTGTCCCTTGTCTCCTGTTACCATCCGCCTAGACGCACAGTTCGGGACCCCCTACCCGAGATCCGCCGGTTTTGACACCGACACTAGCCATAGATGCATCGAAATAAGCAAACAACACACGAAAAACAGAATCTGTCAAAAACAAAACAGTCTATAGAAATCTGTAACTAACGCAAACTTCTGGACCTCTAAAAATCCTACCAAAATAGGAAGTCCTGGACAATTTGTTTATTGATCATAAGCACAAGAATCAACACAAAAACACGTTTCTGTGATTTAACAAAATTATATTCGTGCGTGCAAAGTTTCTGTTTTTCAGCAAAATCAAATCAACTATCATCATAGGTTATCCTATAGGTTCTACTTGGCACAAACACTAATTAAAATATAAAAACACATCTAAACAGAGGGTAGATGCAAGATTTATTACTAAACAGGAGCAAAAACAAAAAACACAAAGAAAATTGGGTTGCCTCCCAACTAGCGCTATCGTTTAACGCCCCTAGCTAGGCATAAAAGGGAAGATAGATCTAACGGGTGCCATCTTTGGCACTAAATTCATAAGTAGCCCACATGATAGATTCATAAGGTAATTTGACTTTCTTTCTTGGAGAGTGATCCATGCCTTTCTTTAATGGAAATTGGAATCTAATATTCCCTTCCTTCATATCAATAATCGCGCCAATCGTTCTAAGGAAAGGTCTACTAGGAATAATAGGGCAAGAAAGATTGCAATCTATATCAAGAACGATAAAATCTACGGGCACCAGATTTATATTTGCAACAATGAGAACATCATTGATCCTTCCCATTGGCTTTTTAATGGTGGAATCCACAAGGTGCAAATTTAAAGAGCAATCATCAAGATCATGGAAACCTAGAATATCACATAAAGTTTTCGGAATCGTGGAAACACTAGCACCCAAATCACACAAAGCAAAACACTCATGATCTTTAATTCTAATCTTTATAGTAGGTTCCCACTCATCATTAAGTTTTCTAGGTATATAAACTTCCAAATTAAGTTTTTCATCATAAGATTGCATCAAGGCATCAACAATATGTTTGGTAAAAGCTTTATTTTGACTATAAGCATGAGGAGAATTAACAACACAACCTTCTAAAGAATAATTATCAGAATCAAAATCCTTGAAATCCGAGATAGTGGGTTCAATACTATTTAAAGTTGTGACCTCTCCAATCCCACTTATACAAAATTTAGCATCAAGATCTAAAAACTCTGAATTTTTGGGAAGCCTTCTAGGTAAAGTTGACTCATCATCAGTCCCATAATTATCAAGATTCATATTTCAAAACATAGATCTAATAGGAGACGCATCAATAACTTTAAGATCCTCATCATTATTTTCATGGAAACTAGAAGAACACGCTTTTATAAAGCTATCTTTCTTTGCACGCAATCTAGCGGTTCTTTCCTTGCACTCATCAATGGAAATTATCATTGCTTTGAGAGACTCATTGATATCATGCTTGGGAGGAGAAGATCTAAGTTTAAGAGAATCGACCTCAAGTGAAAGTCTATCAACGTTCCTAGCCAAATCATCAACTTTGAGCAATTTTTCTTCAAGCAAAGCATTAAAATTCTTTTGAGAAATCATAAATTCTTTCACACTTTTCTCAAAATCAGAGGGCATCTTATTAAAATTACCATAAGAATTATTGTAGGAATTTCCATAATTATTAGAGGAATTACTAGGGAACGGTCTAGCATTAAAGTTTCCTCTATAAGCATTGTTTCCAAAACTATTCCTACCAACAAAATTCACATCCATAGATTCATTATTATTCTCAATCAAAGAATACAAATGAATATCATTGGGATCAAGAGGAGTATTCTTAGTAGCAAACAATTTCATAAGTTCATCCACCTTTCCACTCAAAACATTGAATTCTTCTATAGCATGCACTTTTTTACTAGAAGATCTTTCGGTGTGCCATTGAGAATAATTAGCCATAATATTATCAAGAAGTTTTGTAGCATCTCCTAACGTGATTTCTATAAACGTGCCTCCCGCGGCCGAATCTAAGATATTTCTAGAAGCAAAGTTCAAACCGGCATAAAAATTTTGTATGATCATCCATAAATTCAAACCATGAGTAGGGCAATTGCGAAGCATCAATTTCATTCTTTCCCAAGATTGGGCAACATGCTCATGATCAAGTTGTTTAAAATTCAAAATATCGTTCCTAAGAGTGATAATCTTAGCGGGAGGAAAATACTTAGAGATAAAAGCATCTTTGCACTTGTTCCAAGAATCAATACTATTTTTAGGCAAAGACAAAAACCAAACTTTAGCACGATCTCTAAGTGAAAACGGAAATAACTTCAATTTGACAATATTGTTATCCGTATCTTTGTTCTTTTGCATATCACACAAATCAACAAAGTTGTTTAGATGAGTAGCGGCATCTTCGCTAGGAAGGTCGGCGAATTGTTCTTTCATAACAAGATTCAGCAAAGCAATATTGATTTCACAAGACTCCACATCATTAAGAGGAGCAATCGGAGTACTAAGGAAATCATTATTATTAGTATTCGAGAAATCACACAATTTGGTATTATCTTGTGCCATGGCAACAAGTAATCCAACACACAAGCAAACAGAAAAAAGGAAAGCGAAAAAGAGAGGAGGAGATTGGGAAAGAGAGGGCGAATAAAACGGCAAGGGTGAAGTGGGGGAGAGGAAAACGAGAGGCAAATGGCAAATAATGTAAATGTGAGGGAGATGGGTTTGTGATGGGTACTTGGTATGTCTTGACTTGAGCGAAGACCTCCCCGGCAACGGCGCCAGAAATCCTTCTTGCTACATCTTGAGCTTGCGTTGGTTTTCCTCGAAGAGGAGAGGGTGATGCAGCAATAGTAGCGTAAGTATTTCCCTCGTTTTTTGAGAACCAAGGTATCAATCCAGTAGGAGGCTCCTCAAAAGTCCCACACACCTACACAAACAAACAAAGAACTCGCAACCAACGCAATAAAGGGGTTGTCAATCCCTTCACGGCCACTTGCGAAAGTGAGATCTAATAAACATAGTATGATAAGATAAATATATTTTTGGTATTTTATAATATAGATGCAAAAAGTAAAGATGCAAATAAAAGTAGATTGGAAGCAAATATGATAAGAGATAGACCCGGGGGCCATAGGTTTCACTAGTGGCTTCTCTCAAGATAGCATAAGTATTACGGTGGGTGAACAAATTACTGTCGAGCAATTGATAGAAAAGCGAATAATTATGAGATTATCTAGGCATGATCATGTATATAGGCATCACGTCCGCAACAAGTAGACCGACTCCTGCCTGCATCTACTACTATTACTCCACACATCGACCGACTCCTGCCTGCATCTAGAGTATTAAGTTCATAAGAATAGAGTGACGCATTAAGCAAGATGACATGATGTAGAGGGATAAAATCAAGCAATATGATATAAACCCCATCTTGTTATCCTCGATGGCAAAAATACAATACGTGCCTTGCAACCCTTTCTGTCACTGGGTAAGGACACCGCAAGATTGAACCCAAAGCTAAGCACTTCTCCCATGGCAAGAAAGATCAATCTAGTAGGCCAAACCAAACTGATAATTCGAAGAGACTTGCAAAGATAACTCAATCATACATAAAACAATTCAGAGAAGATTCAAATATTATTCATAGATAAACTTGATCATAAACCCACAATTCATCGGATCTCGACAAACACACCGCAAAAACAGTTTACATCGAATAGATATCCACAAGAGAGGGGGAGAACATTGTATTGAGATCCAAAAAGAGAGAAGAAGCCATCTAGCTAATAACTATGGACCCGTAGGTCTGTGGTAAACTACTCACAACTCATCGGAGGGGCAAGGATGTTGATGTAGAAGCCCTCCGTGGTCGATTCCCCCTCTGGCAGAGTGCCGGCGAAGGCTCCAAGATGAGATCTCGCGGGTACAGAAGGTTACGGTGGTGGAAATTGTGTTTTGTCTGCCCCTGGATGTTTTCGGGGTACGTAGGCTTATATAGGAGGAAGAAGTAAGTCGATGGACGCCCGAGGGGCCCACGAGACAGGGGGCGCACCCTATAGGGGGGCGCCCTCCTATCTCGTGGAGGCCTCGGCTGCTTCTTGACTTGCACTCCAAGTCCTCTGGATCACGTTCGTTCCAAAAATCACGCTCCCAAAGGTTTCATTCCGTTTGGACTCTGTTTGATATTCCTTTTCTTCGAAATACTGAAATAGGCAAAAAAAACAGCAATATGGGATGGGCCTCCGGTTAGTAGGTTAGTCCCAAAAATGATATAAATGTGTAAAATAAAGCCCATAAACATCCAAAAGGGGTAATATAATAGCATGGAACAATCAAAAATTATAGATACGTTGGAGACGTATCAGGTTAGTCTTGCAAGGAAGAGCACTTGTGTATCCAAAATGACAATCATGAAATTCGATATAAAGCAATTGTCAAAGGATATATTGAAAGGATTCGTGCTTCCTTGCCTTCAACCACCATTTTGTAGATACTTGGAGATGTAGAGATTGCTTAGAATATGATTGAGTTGCAATCTCATAGATTTGGGCTCATCCAAGTACCTACAAGGGTTAGATTTCATGCAAGAGTACAAGAATATCCAAGACATATGATCATCATCATAAGAGAAATATCAAGGATTAGTCATAGAAAGGCTCATGCCTTGCATGCATCCACATGGAGTTTCTACTCCAAGTTTGAGGCATCAATGATGTTCAATTCACCTCTCAAGCGGCAAAACACTTTCTCATCAAGTGGTTTGGTGAATATATCCGCCAATTGCTTATCGGTACGAACATGCTTAAGTTTGATATCTCCCTTAGCAACATGATCTCGAATGAAATGATGACAAACTTCAATATGCTTAGTTCAAGAATGTTGCACGAGATTATGAGCAATCTTAATAGCACTCTCATTGTCACAAAGCAATGAAACATGTTTCACATATATCCCATAATATTTAACAGTTTGGGTCATCCAAAGTAATTGAGCACAACATGAACCAACGGTAATGTATTCCGCTACGGCGGTGGATAAGGATACCGAGTTTTGTTTCTTGGAGGACCAAGACACAAGAGATCTACCAAGAAATTGACAAGTACCCGAAGTGGACTTTCTATCAACCTTGTCACCAGCATAGTCCGAGTCGGAGTAGCCAACAAGATCAAAAGAAGACCTCTTAGGATGCCAAATGCCAAAATTTGGTGTATGAATTAAGTATCACACTATCCTTTTCACATCCTTAAGATGACATTCTTTGGGGCCGCTTGATATCGTGCACACATGCACACACTTAGCATGATATCGGGACGGGAGGCACATAGATATAACAATGAACCAATCATAGAGCGGTAAACCTTTTGGTCAACCAGTTCGCCATCCTTAGTCAAGTCAAGATGTCCACTAGTAGGCATGGGGTATTCATACCTTTGCATTCTTGCATGTTGAACTTCTTGAATAAGTCCTTGGTATACTTTGTTTGAGAGATAAAGGTTCCCTCCTTAGTTTTCTTGATTTGCAAACCAAGAAAGAACTTGAGTTCACTCATCATGGACATCTCAAACTTCTCCGACATTAGCTTTCCAAACTTTTCACTAAAATGAGGGTTGGTTGAACCAAATATGATATCATCAACATAAATTTGGCACACAAATAATTCTCCATTAACCCTTTTAGTAAAGAGTGTAGAATCAATTTTACCAATTTCAAACCCTTTTTCAAGAATAAACTTAGTCAAGCATTTGTACCAAGCCCTAGGAGCTTGTTTAAGACCATAAAGAGCTTTGTGGAGTTTGTAAACATGGTCGGGTTTCTTACGATTAACAAAGCCGTGAGGTTGTTTAACATAAACTTCCTCCTCAATTTCACCATTAAGAAAAGCACTTTTGATGTCCATTTGACACTACAAAAAAATACACTTCCGTGATGATACGTGTTTGTCACAGTAGGTCGCGTTTTTTGTCATGCATATACATCCATGACAATTTTATGACAGAATCAAGATAGTCATACCTGTGCTGTCGTAGAAGTGTTCCATGACATTACCAAAATTATCATCACGGAAGTGTCCACTTCCATGACGATAAATCGCGCATCACAGAAGTGCTTTTGTCAAGGGTGACCGACACGTGGCATCCACCGTAACGGAACGCCGTTAAGCTATCGGGTCGGGTTTTGGATCCGATAACCCGTTAACAGCCCCGACCAATGGGGATTTTCCACGTGTAAAATCATCATTGGCTGGAGGAAACACGTGTCGGCTCACCGTTGGGACAGATATCATCCGCTCATTGGACCGAAGGCGCCTATGATACGGCGACATGTGGCACGGCCCAACAGAGGCCCATTCCTGTGAAAAGGCTGGCCCGTTTGACTTGGTCAAAAGGTGGCGAGCCGGCCCACGGAAAGCCTGTTAACGGCCTGTTCGCATATAGCCCATTTACAGCCCGCTAACCCAGGGCCCGTTACGCCCTATCCGAATTAGGCCCAGTAGCGTCATCTGGGCCGTCCAATATGATTCCAGCCCGTTTTAACTTCCGGCCCATGTGTGGCCCATGACTTATTTCGGCCCATATGAGACCCTTTGTAACTCTTGGCCCATTAACGGCCCGTGGTGAAACTGGCCCATAATGAACAGTGTATCACTTTATACCCATTAACGGCCTGTTATTCTATTGGGACGTTTCCAGCCCAAGTTATCTTTCGGCCTTCTTAGGGCCCATTGATTCTTGGGCTCATTTGCAGCATTCGGTTACATACGGCCTGTTACTGTCATTTTCTGCTTGTGGGCCAAATTCAGCCCGTCGTTACAGTCGGCCCGTTTGCGGACCGTTAAAACGTTGGGCCGTTTTCATGTAAAAAAAACCCGTTGGGTTGTTTTCATAGAGTTATCAAATACGGTCTATTAATGGCCCGTTATGGTCCACGAATTGTATGGCTCATGATTGGCGAAATGATGATACGCCCCGTAGAAGGCCCATGGATCTACGGCCCGTATGAGGCCCATGGATCTATGGCCCGTAGAAGGCCCATGGGTCGTACGGCCCATAGAAGGCCCATGGACCCTACGGCCCGTAGAAGGCCCATGGACCCTAAGGCCCGTATAGAAGGCCAATGGATCCTACGGCCCGTATAGAAGGCCAATGGAGCCTACGGCCGGAAGAAGGCCCATGGATCATACGGCCTGCAGGAGGCCCATGGTTACCACAGTCCGTGTGTTGCCATGATTATTTTGGCCTAGTTACCAAAAATAGGCTATTGTGGCCACTAGAAAAACACAGAAAAATAACTACAGTGACTACAAGCGAACAACTCAACAAGACAATAAGGCAATAAATAAGCAAGCAATTAACGCTAGCCTATTATCGCTATTACACATATTACATCCACTGGGCATCAAAGTTCGCCACCAGTGCAAATATAGGGAACAAAGCAGCATATTACATACACTGGCTGTCAAAATTGGCCACCAGTGCAACTAAACGCGGCAGCAAAACAAGAGCATAACTGAAACAACTTCAGAAGAGCTCAAGAAACATTATCCTGGGTATCCACCATGCTGGCAATAAACTTAGCAAGCTGATTAGCTTTGTCCTGTTTGGCGCTAAAATCCACCAACACTTGTTGTTGCACCAGAAAGTATGCATCTGAATGCTCTAGGGACTTCCGCAGTCCTTCCACTTCTTGTCGCAGCACAGCTGATCGATGTCTTTCAGCTTGTAGTTGAGACTCAAGAAACCGAACTGATTCAGACAGTGAGTTTGAATAGCTTGTGCAAGCGGTAGTGGCCAGTAACTCGAACACTAAACCAAGACAGGACTTTGGGGTTGTCTCGCTGTCTTCAAGATAGTCTTCCTTAGCTGTTTTATCAGCTTTGTTGGAACCAACAAGGATGTGTCACTATTCTGAACCTTATTTGCATTACTTCCTTTACCATTGCTTAATAAGGCACTCTTCCCCAATATTCCGTCAGCATTCTAAAAGAAGAAACAAGCAGACACATAACAAGTTTAGCATGTACTAGTATATGAAACTCATTTCGGTGAACTAGTTCATTAGTAAGGTGGACATGATTAAACTACCAAGTCTTCTATTGCCAAGTACTAGTACATAATAAAAGGATCAAACAAACATATATCTATGTCCTATGGCCACTGCATTGTCTTGCCAAATCAAAATAGAGACACGGTTCAAATCATATCAGTTCAAGACAAAGCAGCAGTGAAAGAATACAAAGCATGGGAAACTACATGGCACAACAAGATTTTAGATGGGTACCACGGGTCTACATGTACAACAACACTATTGGCTCTGTTGTGATGCTAGTAATGTGCATGATATGACAGTCAACTGTATACACAATTGAAATTGAAATCAAAAGAGCTATTGATAAGAGCAAACCTGTTAAAGAAACATGCGTGAACATACCTGTTGTGCCATTGGAGTTTCAATTGGATCCTTCAACTTAAAAATAAGTTTGTATCAGTAAATACAATGATACAAGAGCAAAGCAATCATAGTTAAAAAAGGCGTGCCTAAGCGAGCGCTTAAGTGTGCCTAGGCTCTAGCGTTGGCAAAACGCATTGCGCATAACTACACTTAATCTGTGCATAACTGCGCATAAGCATGCGCTTTGGTCAGTAAAGTGCAAGGCGGTGGCAAAACGCACAATTAATGCCTAGCACTTTTTTGAACTATGATAGCAATGGAATCTTAAATTAGAACAGTTGTTCTTTAGGTTTAGGCACTTGTTCTACATGAACAGAGTACAGTAAGACGCAAGAATATAATACTTAAAAATAGAAAATGAGCTCATAGACCTTACCACATTCTTGGTTCGGGACCAGTACAGAACAAGGCGTTCCCAGTCATCGTCCAGTAAATGTGTCTTAGGAGAACGTAAGGGAATTTGATGAGTTTCTTTGCCAGTGAAGTACGTTTTCTTCAGGTAATTCCGATACTGCCACCAAGCATTCTTGAAGATAGCAGAGGTATTAGCATAGGTTACCTCATCCTGAGTTTCCAAATCGGTCCTTATCTATAGAGAAAAATGGGAAAAGTTGTTGTATTATAACCATCATGGAGGTAGGATGTATGGGACGAAGCAAAGTAATTGCCATGAATAACATTACTTACACATAACTCCTAGACAAACACCTGCAACTGGCATTTTCCTTCATCTTCAGTATAATATTTCCAAGATGGAAAGATACGCACATACGATTTAACAACATCAAATGCGATAGATGCTAAACTACGACTAGCTAGTTGTGCTTCCTCCACAGGAATAGGCGTACTAACTAGTGGAGTTGGGGTTCACCATGATAGTACTGGCCCTTTGGGCACTGGAGCTGCCTTACTAACTGCTCTTGTTTGGGAGCTCTGTGGTGGAGATGGTGCTGTGTCAATAGGAACTGGGTTACTATCGGCTGGGGTTGGGGTTAGATTGGGTGAAGCTGGTTCTCTGTCCATCGCAGTAGGGGTACAATCTGCGAGAGTTTGGGTTATGTGTGGTAGGGCTGGTTCTTGTGCATGTACAACCGGGGTGCTATCTCCACCAAGAGGTAGCACTGTTTTATTTGAAGACCGTGTTTTTATTCCGCTGGATACTGGCATCACCCGCTCCAATTCAAATGGCTGATAAACAGGAAACATAGTTGAATGTACAGACATTGTATGAGAGACAGATGCAATAGATAGTGTGGAAAAAAGAGGGCATGAAATAGTTGGCATGTATATGTTTAACTAAAATAGATAGCATGACATAATTTCACATATATGATGTCTATCTAAACTGGATATCATAGCATAACATAATTCAAAGATATGATGAATAACTAAACATGATCGCATGACATAATTCACCTACATGTTATCTAAGTAATCAGGATCGCATCATTTAATCCACATATGTGATTTATATGCTAAACAGAGGGCATTCGATATGATGTCTGAACTAAGAACATGGTGTTGAATATTGTGTATATGATATCTAAACTATGTAATGCAAGACACCGTATGCATGATATGAGCATTATAACCGTGCCAAGTTAGAGCATACACCTCAGTGGGGGAATAGGACTGGTCATCTGTCTCTGAATCCATCTCTGAGGAGCTATCGGGACCCAACAAGAGATCTACTTCGACAGGTAGCACTGTCTGCTCTGAAGGCCTTGTTTTCACTCCAGATTTTTCCATCTCCCACCCAAATGGATGATTCACAGAAGAGTAGTTTAATGTACAAACATTGTCGACAAATGGAAATGTAATGAAGAAAAGGATGGGCAAGATATCATTAAAATATATGATGCCTGGTTAAATAGGATGGCATTGCACATTTCACATATATTATGGCTGGCTAAAAGACATGAGACTGCATAATTCCCATATATGATATAGAAACTAAACAGGTGGCATTACAGAACATGTCTAAACTAAGCAGATGACATATATGATGTCAAAAGTAGGCACTGCAAGGCAACATATGCATGATATAACTAACATCATCATGCCAAGGTAGAGCAAACACCTTGGGGGGTAAATAGGAGTGGTCAGCGGCGTCTGAATCCGCCTCAGAACAGATATCTTCCTCTGGATTACAATCTGGAGAGGGGTGGGGAGGGTTTGCCATTGAACCCACCATGGAGCGATGTCTGCATGAAATTGTATTGCCGCGCAAAACTCTTCTCTTTTTCTCTACATGTTCAGCATGACTATGTACAATATCTGACATGCATACGAAAAAATATGGTGAGGTTATGTAAGGAGAGCATGCAGAAATTTAGAGTGATGGTAACAACCAGTGGATGGATCCAAAAATAATGATAGCAGGCTGATGATTGCTTTAAATTAATAAAAAGACAGATGATGATTGCTTTACTATTTGTTTCCCACCCAAGATGAACAACATAGGCATGCCCTAGGTGAACCAGATATTAGACAGACATACTATTCATTGCTGCCTCGACATGTGCCCCACAACTAATTTAGAACTCAAGTTTGAACATTAATTTGGACCTGACTTGGGAGTCCAAGAGCTGAACATGACGATAAAGTAGCAGGTAACTTTAAGCAATGCATAACATAAGCAGAAACAAAAGAGTGTGACCTCTCTTGTGGACCCGTGTACTCCTCAGGTTCATCTGCTGAGTCGATGATGGTGATGCCGTTGCGGTGGGTGCCGGCAGCAGTGAAGGAGATCTAAGGCGGCGAAAGACGGTCAGGAGTCGTGATGTCTGGTTTGGTGGATGCTTCTGTCGATGGAGCAGCTCAGGTGAGGTGGACGACGTCGCGGCAGGAGCAGGACAAACCACACAAAGTTCCCTTCGACACGTACCTGTAACTAAAGTAATTCTGTAAGGGCTCATTTGGCTTGCATGATTCTTAAAATGCATGGATAGAAAAAACACCAGAATAGGATAGGAAAATGCACATGGTAAACAGAGCATTTGTAAACACAAGATTTCTGTCAACTTGGGTGTTTGGTTTACAGGAATTGGAAGAGCAGAGGAATGCAAAGCAACATGGCCAAAATAAAGAGAAACCATATGAATGCGTGTATAGTTAGAATGTTATTCTGGCACTAATGCACTTGGTCTTGTTTTCATGCATAGGATTTTGAAAAGTAGGTCCAGGTGGATGTTTTGCTTCATTCCTTTCAACAAAATGCATGAATAATTGAATAGTAGAGTACCATTGGAAAATTCCCTATTGCTATGCTTTTCCGTTGAACCAAAATAGCCCTAATGGATCGACGTGAATGTATAGTAACAAGTGATGCAACAAGTGTACAACCTCTTTGCCGTAGCCGTGTTGACCTCAGCATCATTGGGTTGGTCGCTGAAGCAGTTGAGGCAGAGGTGGCTGTCGGAGGTGTGGAGGAAGATCTGAGGAATCTGTAGACGGTGTCCAGGGCACTGCTCTGTTGTGATGGATCGTTCTGTCATTGGAGCAGCTCCAGTGAGCCGTAAGACGTCAAGGCTGAAGCAGCACAAGACAGACATCGTCAATCTCAAGTGGGATTCTAATAGCATCTCCAATAGATGATGTAAAATGGATGTAAAACTAACATCACCAAAAACCACCTGACTACAACAGATGAGGTAAAAACTGTTGACTCTGGACTTAACTGTCGAAACTAAAATTTACTGTGGAATCTGAATGCTACTATTGAAACTGAATGCAATGGTAGCAGAGAGGCACTTGACATGTAGTTTAGGGAGGGCCTGCAGTTCATCTTCAACCTTCACCCCCCTGAGCTGCCTACCACCACCGGCCGAACCGCCGGCCCCAGCGCCGCCTCGCTGCCCCGAAACAACTCGCCACCGCCGCCCCGGCCAGCCCTCTAGGCCCCCCGCCCCCACCCTGAACCCTAAGATAGATAGTGGGGTACCTCTCCGGCGAGCCCCCGTCCCCGCTGCGGGTGGTTCTTCCTTAACTCTGGTGAGCCCCCACAACCCCTGAAAATCGACTGACCCAAAAGTCGATTCAGTCGACTGAAGTGTGGCTTAATCGGAGCAGAGTGGCAGCATGAGCAAGGGGGAGAGCAGCAGCAGCAGCTGGGCGAGCGAGCGATCGAGCGAGAGCTGGAGCAGCAGCAGCAGATCCCGCTGGTATGGACGCCGCCGCCGAAGGGGCCTCGCACTGGGGGAGAGCCGCCGTGCAGATATCGCCCGCGGAGCCAGCTTCAAGGTAGCCGCTCCATGGGGGTGCGGGATGGAGCACCGTCGGCGCCGGGAGGTCGAGTCAAGGAGAAGGTGTGATGCGATGAGTGTACAACCTCTTTGGTGGCGCCGAGTAGGCCTCGGCTTCGTCCGAGGAGTCGGTGGGGATGTTGCGGTTCTGGTGGAGCTGGTTAAGGTGGCGCTGTGGGGATGGAGCAGCCGCGATAAAGGAGGCGATCGTCGGAGCAGCTCCTTGGAGGTGGAGGACGGGGCGGCTGAACCGGCGGGACAACGAGATGGACGACGGATCCTCATCCGGGGAGGTGGACGAGGGACGTCGAGCTGTTGCGGTGGACGACATCGTCAGGGAAGAGGCTCCGGCTGGGCAGTGGTGACGTGGCGGACGGACGAGGGTGGGGTTTCGCGGCTGGAGCAGAGAGGTTATGGCGGCCTGGGATTTCGAATGGCGAAAAGGGGGCGATGGGAGGGGTGAAGCATGACTTAGGGACGCGCTTGTCCAAAATGTAGGGTGTGTTACAAAAGTATCCCCCACCGATTTGAACTAGCGGCCCTTTCGGCTCAGGGTTAGAAGGGGGATTTCGCGTGTCGGGATTTGGCAGCTGGAGGGAGTTTTCGCGCGCATTGTAATTTCGGGGTAGCAAGGCGCGGGTTGTGAAGGCGCTTGTTTTGGGAGCACGATATCTGAATTTTCGGGATATAACAAGACGCGGGTTGAATTTTAGGGACAAGCCTAACGTGTAGTAATATTGTACTTGTACGTACCAAATCAATTAGCACTTCCCTCAACCAAAAAGAAAACGAAAAAAAATAAAACTATTCACACCACACAAAGAGAAAGTCTTGCCCCGTTTTACTATACAAATGCTATTCAAAGCTAGTATGAATCCATGTTATGTCCGATTAAATTTTTCCGCTTGCTGTATAATGCATGTAACCTACTCATACCAACATTTTAGTGCATTCCAAATGTCTATACTACCGCTGCAATTCGAACTAAATTTGAATTCGTTTATCTATTTCAATAAGAATCTACAATCATGATTGTTGCCAACTTCAACCATCATTCGTGTATTACCTTAATAACACACCACATGATTACTATAGAGATAGATATGAACTATGTGTACTACATGAACTCGAATT
This sequence comes from Triticum timopheevii, assembly GCA_963921465.1. Taxonomy (NCBI): domain Eukaryota; kingdom Viridiplantae; phylum Streptophyta; class Magnoliopsida; order Poales; family Poaceae; genus Triticum; species Triticum timopheevii. The sequence goes on from OY997272.1 coordinate 504,424,720, forward strand.
CTATTTTTTGAATACACTTGATGTTTATTCCAAATAATAGTACATTTGATGTACTAACTATATATTCATAATCTAAACCATGTTCCATATGTACAACGTGTTTATCACACAAAGTATAGTGCCCCGCCCCCTACATTATGACAAGTATTTAGACCTGAGTTGCAAAAGCCACACATTAGGCCAAGTTATAATCAATGTTCTACATTATGATATCTTCTTCAAGTATCCGTATCCACTTTTTTATAATGAATTATGATCTTTGTTCGTCTTTTACACCTTCATGATCCTCTTCTATTTGTAGCTAGCTAGCGCTAACTTTCTATCGTGCATGCACACGCCCGCCCCCCTCACACACCCTTAGTGTCCCCTCCATCGCGCACGTTCATTATTTCTCTCTAGGTCGTCCAACAGCGGTGTGTGTAGGCCCCCGGCTCCTTCTTTCTGGCACACACCGGTCGATATACCTCTCTAGCCAAGTGTGCCTACAACAAACACATATATACTTCCCCTCTTCTCTTCTCACTGTCCATGCCCCCATATGTCCAATACGATTCCATGCAGGTGCACACTCCCGCCCCTCTTTTCATTAATCACATGCTCGCACACTCCTCCCCCTCGACATGGTAGGCCTCTCGCACCACCTCATAGCCACACCCTCTCCCCCTGTCTGCCTCTCCGGACCTTATTTGCTTCTAACACATGCAGGCGCGTATATGAACTGATCTCCCTACATATAGCCAGGTCGACTATAATTCGTTTTCACAAAGCACCGATACACTTACCTCGCTAGTTATGTCTCTCCTTTTCTCGGACACACGACGATTGATCTTCCTATGTAGTTACGCATGCTTACCACAACCATATCTTCTGCCCTCATCATCCTTGAATACCGCCCGACCCGTCTCTCACACGCACGTGCATAGATAGACAGACATCCCCCGCCCTCTCTTATTGATATTGCACTCATACCCTCCGTTTGTCTAGCAGGCCTCTCCCACCATTTGTGAGACGCCACTCCACCACCAACCCTCCGACACTCTACCTTTGTCTTTTTCCCAACCTTATTCCTTTGCTACACATATCCATGGATGTCGATCGATCTCCCTCAATACATAGCTAGGTCTCTCTCCTTCCCCACACATATACTAGTCGACCGGTCTCTACCCCCCCCCCCCCCCACACACACACACCAATAGTCGAACGTTGTAGGTAGGTATCCATGCCACGGAGAAGAACTGCACCTCTGCCCTCTCAAATTCCAGTAGGCTAGCTGCCATGTATCCTTGACGTGGGCAAACACAAATTTTATGGCACTCTTTATCGATCGCGCAGCCACACACTTCATCCCTGTTTTCAATTCTATCGATACCTCACATCCATGACTCCGTTTCACACACATTGCATATGTTACATTTTTCTGATTGAGATATCATCAACACATTGCCTCTGTTTCGCACAAACCATCTCTCTCACACCCACCCACGTACGTACCTGCACCTAAAGAAGAAGTGCACGCAGGACGCACGTACTCACGTCTCGTTCCCGGCCACACCCGCGCGGGTACACGGTGGAGTTCATTTCTATACGAAAAGGCAGCCCACGTGATAATTTGACGCGTGTAGCGGTTGTTTACTCGAAGGAGGTTCGGGTACCACGACTAGAATATAAAACGATTGTCGTGGGGAAAATGGAAAAATGGGTTTGTCTCTCGTCACACCATCTCACACAAGGCCGTCGTGGCCTCTCTCTCTCAGCGTTGGTCAGTGATCCGGCCGCATCCCATCTGCCGGCGGAAAGGGAGGATGTGCATCGTCTCTCTGTTCGACGGTGTTGAGGCAGCTCGTCCCGATCTGCGGTACCTGTCGTTCTCTCTGACCAAGCTCCAGCGCGGTAGGGCCTTCGCCACTTGCTCGCTGCTGCAGTATGGGCAGATCCCGGCCGCCGGTGCCCTCCTAGTAACATCCCGACGACCCTCAGGTACAGCTTCCTCTGGCCTTGCTCCACTCTTTATTGATCGCGCAGCCACACACTTCATCCCTGCTTTCAATTCTATTGATATCTCACGTCCATGACTCCATTTCACACACATTGCATATGTTATGTTTTTCTGATTGAGATATCATCAACACATTGCCTCTGTTTTGCACAAACCATCTCTCTCACACCCACCCACGTACGTACCTGCACCTAAAGAAGAAGTGCACGCAGGACGCACGTACTCACGTCTCGTTCTCGGCCACACCTGCGCGGGTACACGGTGGAGTTCGTTTCTGTACGAAAAGGTAGCCCACATGATAATTTGACGCGTGTAGCAGTTGTTTACTCGAAGGAGGGTCGGGTACCACGCCTAGAATATAAAACGATTGCCGTGCGGAAAATGCAAAATGGGTTTGTCTCTCGTCACACTATCTCACACAAGGCCGCTGTGGCCTCTCTCTCTCTCAGTGTTGGTCAGTGATCCGGCCGCATCCCGTCCGCCGGCGGAAAGGGAGGATGTGCATTGTCTCTGTGTTCGACGGCGTTGAGGCAGCTCGTCCCGATCTGCGGTACCCGCCGTTCTCTCTGACCAAGCTCCGGCGTGGTAGGGCCTTCGCCACTTGCTCGCTGCCGCAGTATGGGCAGATCCCGGCCGCCGACGCCCTCCTAGTAACATCCCGACGACTCTCAGGTACAGCTTCCTCCGGCCTTGGTCCACTGCCCATCTTCCCACGTTGCTGCATGTGGATCTTCTTTAGTAGTTTGATTAAATCGTATCTCGGCCGGCGTACTTTCCATCTTGCAATCTCGTCCTCAAACCATTTTTGATAAACCACCATGTGCTATCTTTCCCTTTTTACATGGAACATGCTTCTTTTTTGTCGGCGTATGTGTCTTCAACTCGTGTTATAGGGCAGTAATTGTTTCCTTTCGACCTCCTTTTGCAAACAGGGCTATCCATTTTCACCTCATTGCTATTGCGACCTTTTGGTGAACTGCACAAATCACTTTTCTGAAGAGTGTTTTGTGCAGTTCCGCCAAAATGTCACACGGGCAACATTTTTACATTTCTATGGGACTGCGGAAAGGGAGATTGGTTTTGCTATCCTCCTCATCCAACTCCATGCCTAATCTTCTCCAACAAGAAGTTAGTCCGAAAGAGAGATCGTAGAGGTGATCGGTTTCTATTTATGTGTGTTATGTTTCATCATCTAGTTCCACTATTATTGTAATCACACTGACTGGATATCTTTGCAAACAGGGATGGTCCGCCCGATTTTAGTGGAGCTGCACAAAATGATCGGATTGTGGTGTCCTTCATACACCTCTTTTTTGGCTATAGAGCTGGGTGAAACTAGCTGCCAAGCAATGAGCACTGTGCCAAGGAAATGGAGCCATGCCTACGAACAGCATCGATCAATTATATTTTTTTCTTTATTTGTACACCTTCTCACAACTTTGTCTTCAGTTGTGATGTGAATATTGGCGCTGATCTGTGAACCATTGAGCTGCATTAGCCATGGTAGTTTCATTTGTATTTGATGGAATGTTGTAATAATCTTGAGGCAAGACACATGAATCCTAAGTTGAAACCTTTTTTCCCTGCGGGAACCAAAGTTGAAACCTTCATAGCATCACAGTACAATTTCATCAAAATTATGCGTACATATAAACAAATCCTGAAGGATTGATAGCAATGCCAGAAACAATTCAACTTCGTTTCGCCGACATGTTGGACATCCTTCATCCGGTTCCACCTGCCATGCAGCAATATTGGGTGCACAACACAACTTCAAGGAAAGATTCACCCTGGTCGTTGCGCCACAGTAGTAATGACTAGTGAGCAATCAAATTGCAGAGCCCCACCTTCGCCACAGTAAGTTGCTCGGACGAAGCAACCATCATTTCTCTGTTCCTTGAATCTGCTGGTACTCCCATATTCCCATAGTAATAAGTTGCTCGGGCGAATCAACCATCACTATATCCGCTCACGTGTGATGACCACAGGAGCTATCCATTCAGATTGCATGTTAAAAAAAATAAAGGTCGATAACTAATGCGGCAAACTTAAAAAAAACTAATGCGGCACCTCGGGCCAACGCGGCCAGATCGCATTTTGCACGAGAAATTACACACCATGTTTCATTGACATGTGGTCCCGTTCCAACATATCAATGAGACGACGGTGAGTAGTAGGAGTATTTCCGAACCGACATGTAGGCCGGGGCGCCCCTTCATGAACCGTGGCAAACTGGCAACCGTCCACTGACTCTTCGCCTTTCCCTCTCGATTTGGAACTGCTGTCGCACGCTCTTCCTCTCCCTCCTCCATTTTCCTTTAGCCCTTCACCCTTTCTTCTGCCATTGTTCGATCGTCTTCTCCATGGAGGGAACAGGATGGAAATGACCCCGTTATTCTTGCCCCGATTTGAAAGATGACGTGGTGGAGGAACTCACTGATCGGTGCGACATCATCACCTCGGCTAGCATGGCAGGTTCGTTCAAGCCCATTCTCGACTCAACTAATAACATCATTACAAGGAACCCAAGAGTCAAGGAGCAGTTCGACGTGACCCCGATGACTGGCGCCGTCATGACGGAGGCCTCGCCCTGTGCAAGTTGATGCCGCTTGATAATGATACGTATGATGTTAAGATGCCATCGCTTGAGGGCAAGGCTTGGGCAGGCGCAAATGGAGATTGGGTTGTTTACATTGGGTCCAACTGCGAGTGGGAACTTGTGAATGTGTACACTCGTGACCGGGTTCCACTTCCAAAAATCTCAGCAGACTGCCCAGAGGTTGAGCACACCGGTATTGTACGCACGTTCAAATACAATCATGGTGACTGTCTTCTATGGAAGATAGCAATTTCTTGAGTTCCCAACCGCTCTTGGAATTACAACAAGTATGAAGTTGTTGCTATCTTCGACAAGCTTGTTGTCGTCCTTGCTGGTTTGACTCGATGGACATTGCTCAAAAATCAGTTTCTGTACACGCATGAGTACTGTGATGCAATTCAATACGAGGGCCTTGTGTTTGCTGCCACCACTCGTGGCACTGTTTTTGCATGGAATCGTTATGATTTCGGTACGTTTGTCTTCCACCGTAATTATAATTGTTTCATCCAAATGCATGCGGGTTAGCAAGTTTCCCTTTACTAATTAACCTTCTTCTTGTGTTTCCAAGGTCCTGTGAACATTCCACCACCTATACTTGAAGATTTTTAAAACCAAGGGGGAGATGACGATGGTGATGATCACGAGCATGAGGACGAGCAGCGCCCATATACTCTTTGGTGCCTGGCAACTAATTCCGATGGATCACCTCTTCTCGTGTGTATACAGCCCACTGATGATGTTACTACTAAGGAAGCAGGTGTAGTCTCCCATGGTCGCACTCTCCGGACCTATTCCAACACCCGTTGCATGGTATTCGGGATGGATACTAGTGTGCTAGCGCCAACACCTTCTCCCTGGTACAGAATTGATAGTCTTGGAGAAAACTCGCTCTTCCTTGGACAAAACTATCCGATGATGGTGAAAGTCGATCCAACTGCTGTTGACACAACGTTACTAGCACCATTTATGAGAAGCTACTGTGTCTATACCTCAGACATTAGCGTGGTTCCCTACCCTGGTACTGATATAGTAGGCCGCTTCAGTCTGGATGATCAGTCCTGCGTTGGTCTCGAGATCGACAATAGATGCCCCGTCCCAGAGAATCACTTGTGGTTCAAAGCAAGCATTTCCAACGCCGAGGAATGGTTGAGTTGAAGTTCATTTCATTGCTTGTTATTTGTTGTGTGGTGAAAACTTTAGTATTTATAATGTATCCTCGTTGTCGATGTGGGTTGATGACTTGTTATATGTAATAAAATGATATGCCTGTGATAAACTTACCAAATTTATGAATGGCTTTCGAGTTGCTTCTGTGAGTGAGTGGTGTGACGAGGTAAAAAAATATTTTTCGAATATATAATTGTACGTGCATTGCAACAGGTTATCGGATGAGGCCAATCAACAATAGTAGTACACTATTTGTACTAGCTTCACATGCTTCGCGCATCGTGCGGGTGTTTTTACTATAGCCATATTGTACGTAATCAGCACCTCGAATCCTCGATACTAGTACTATATAGTAAGTGGTAGGAGTAGTAGGGTGGCATGGGCCAGAACAAGCATTCACGTCCAGGAGTACGGCACACGCCACCAGCACGACTTCCATCTGACACCATATTTCTTGGAGTCCGTGCTAGAGCAATCTCTTCAACCTCATCGTTTCTTTAACTCAGCCATCACGCGGCGGCCGAGGTGGGGATTTGCCGATAGTCGGTTTCCTCAACTGCGGTCCCACTTGTAAGGCCAACTCCAACGCTCTATCAATATATGGATGTACTCTTCTTCCCAATACAAAAACTTGCATCCATTCTACTCCCTCCATTGCACAATACATGCCTTCTACTACCTCCGTCATGGTTTATAGGTCCCCTTTCTAGTTTGTGTCAAATTTTGACTAAAGATTTAACTAACAAAATGTTAATGCATGTCAAGAAAAATTATCTCATTGGATTCGTATTTGAACATAGTTTTCAAAAATATAATGTTTGGTGACATGCGTAAACATTTTATTAGTTTAATCTATGGTCAAAATTTGGCACGAAATATAATGGGAACCAATAAACCCGGACGGAGGTAGTATTTGTCAAAATATATATGTATCTAGACATGTTTTAGTATATAGGTACATCCATTTTTGGACAAATGGAAGTCGAGTATTTTGGAACGGAGGGAGTACACAATAAAATTTTTAAGTTAGCACTACTAGTCTAATCCGAGAGCACAACCGAAGATTTGGTTGGGTTCTTCCTCCTTTTGCCGACAAGTGGGACATCCAGCATCCACGTCGTGTCATGAAAGAAAATAGAGTGGTAGTTGAAGCCACGAGATGTGCATCTTGGGTTAAACTGTAAATAGAATCTTAATACTCTTGAGTAACTCCAAAAGCGGCCACCGAAGATCTTTCTTGGATTTGTTTTTCATCACCAGCGCGTCGAGGTGAAAGATGTGCAGGTTCAGTCGGTCCTGTTGCATTTTCACTGACATGTGGGGCCGCATGTGAGCAAAAAGACGATGGGCTCAGCGCGTCCGCTGGCTGGCTAAGAAGAGAGATAGAGGAGGGTTGAGCACGGACTGCAGGAAATTTGTTCTACCTAACCAGCACCTTGATATTCGTGTGTGGTTGTTTCTAGAATAAAAAAAGGAGGTACCCCTACTTATGTTACTCCCACTACGCCTAGCCTAAGGTTAGTAGGTGACCTTGCGCTTGGCTCTTCGCCTCTTCCGGAAGTCGATGGTTCTACAGTAGTGCTTCTGGCAATCTGACACCAAATGAACTGATGCACGTCCATCGCTTGTAAGCAAAAGTTTCTCCTCGTGCTGCGAGCCACCGCGCACACGTTGGCAAGGGAGAAGGCGTAATCAAGCTTCTCTTTGTTCTGCGAGTTGACGGGACACATCAAAGTTATTTACTAGTAGTACGTACTCTCTCCAAAAAAGGGCTGACCATGTCATTGCTACCATCCCATGCTCCGTCGTTGAGTACGTGCACTATTCACGTGCCATTCACGTGCCATCGAGGAGAAAAAATATTGCATAGGTGCCATCGAAGTGCACGACTCACTTACGAAAAAGGGTTTCCCCCGCTCCCCCCCCCCCCCCCCCCCGCACGACTCACTTACGCACTGCTTATCTGATTATCTCCATTTTCTTGCATGACACGTGCACCTTGATGCTAGATGTCTCGCGTGTTGGGAAAAGGATGAACAAAGCTCACGTAAAAGAAAAGAGTTGAAGAGCATAGATTCCCGACGACCGAGGAGGAGCAAGGAACCTCGCGGTGGAGCGTCTGCAAGGAACCTTGCGCGTTTTCCCCTGTTTTTGCCGCCTGCCCACCTATAAACAACTAAAAGAACATGAACTTTTCGCTAACCACTAGAAATGGTACATCATGATGCTAAGTTGAAGATGTTTCATACTCCCTCCGTTCCCAAATATAAGTCGTTTTAGATATTTCAATAAGGGACTACATACGAAACAAAATGAGTGAATCTACACTCTAAAATATGTCTGCATACATCCGTATGTTGTAGTCTATTTGAAATGGCTAGAAAGACTTATATTTAGGAACGGAGGGAGTAGTTTATATTGAATTATTGATAACCACGCAACAAGCCACGCATGTACACAAGCCAATGCACTAACTCCATCCGATCCAACTCATGCACATACGCACAGCATGGAGCACACAACGCACATACACAAGACGTGCATGCACACACGCTCGGCCGTAGAATGCACGTGAATAACACATGCATGCTCACACACTCGGCTTCATGGAGGCGTGCGCCATCCGCGGCGACGTCCGGTTCGTCGTGCTACGGCAAAGCTCGCACGCAATGGCGCATACGCATCTCTTGCAGCACCTCTTTGCCATCGTTTCTCAACTACTAGTCAGAGACGAAGACGACCGCAGCCTCGGCCTTAGAGCTAGCACTGATGGAAAAACACGCAGGCTGCACGCACATGAGCACATACGGAGTGCCCACGACGTGGTGGTGGTGCGTCCCCAGTCGCCTCTACTCCTTCTGCGCATGTTGTCTATCAAGGCGGCTGCATGCTAATGATGATGTGGGTGAGATCTTCTAGGATTCAGATGATGATGAGGAAAATTATGAGACACAAGGTGACGTACACCGTCAAGGTCCATGGTCAATGGGGTGCTAGTAAGTGCTTAGATGTGCTTAGAGCAAGTACTACAATAGAGCTGAGTCAGCGGGCTATAAGGAATAAACTATAGTATATTTCTGCTTAGTTGGAGGAAAGAGAAGAGGAGAGAGAAGGTAAGCGGGCTCTTCGTGAAGAGCCAGCTCTAGCATGTGCTCCTAGGCACTTTGTGAGAATGAAAGGTGGGCCACAGAACAAAAAAGTAGTAGTACACTCTTTTGATCTACTATTGTACATGTTGACTATAAGATGGGCTGTAGATGACATGGCACTGGCTTATAGCCAACAACTGGCTATACTATTAGTGCTCTTTAGATGAGGTGCTAAGTGCATTAAATGGCTTAGTAACTCAAGTCTTCAATGCATAGGTGCTTAGTTTATTGGTGCCACATCATATTTTATGCCTACGTGGCAGGCTTAGCAGCTATAATTGGTGGAGCACTGGGAGAGGCCAAGGCTGGTCATAGTGGGGAGTAACTTGTACTGTAACATATTACTATGTTACTCTAAACATCTCTATAAACCGGAAAGGAGGGAGTAGTAACATAGACTAGTGTCATATGCAGAGTATGGGAGCACATAATATTTCCCCGTCCGGATCGATCCCAAGTTGGCTTCTCACCTTCTTGGCCCAACAAAAACCCCTCCCCCCTCCCGCGCGCGCTTCCCGCCCAGCGCCAGTTGAGCCCGCCGCTCCACATTGATGGCAAGTCAGGGCAACGCGACCTCTCACTGCTTCCGCCGTTGAAGCGGCGCGCCGACCGAGGGCACCGCCCGCTGCATGCCCGGCATTTCAGACTACACAGTGGATAGTAACTTTTAGAGCTAGTACTACAATTAGATGACATAAGCAGGCTATAAGGATTTAAATATAGTATTTGTGCTTAGTTGAAGGAGAGAGAAGAGGAGAGAGAAGAGAAGTGGATCACTGTTCATCCAATCGATCGGCTTCAGTTAGCAGCAGTAGCGAAGGAATCGCTCGATCGGGTTCAGTTAACAGCCATCGATCGATTGCTCGGGTTCAGTAACGCGTAGCCTGCAGTGCAATCGCTCGGGTTCAATTAGAGCCCAACGCCTCGCTTGGGTTCAGTTAGAGCCAACGCCTCGCACACGCGCGCGTACATGTACGAGAGAAACGCGCATCACTCGGCCCCCGACCTCCCACCGTAACCGGCAACTCCCTGAAATTTGCCTTCCCCTCACTTCTACCACGGTTTTTTCCGTCATGGACGATCCAAAGAATGTCATGCAGCTGCGTCTCTGGCCCGCCCAGGACGAAAAGCCCATTTTCTGTCATGATTTTTTATCATAGAAGTAGGAGCCCACCACATCTATGATGATACTGGGTTTTGTCACAATTATCATCATAGAAGTGTCATATGTATGACAGAAAAAAAATTCGTTCGGCCCAAAATGTCACGGATGTGTCTTTTTTTGTAGTGTGATATGAGGTAATGTCATGATGATTGGCAGAAGCAAGTAAGATGCGAATGGACTCAAGTCTAGCAACGGGGGCGTATGTCTCACCATAGTCCATAACTTCGACTTGAGTGTAGCCTTGAGCAACGAGATGAGCCTTGTTGCGTACAACTTGTCCATCTTCATCTTGCTTGTTTCAAAACACCCATTTTGTTCCAATGACATTGTGCTTCTCATCGGGCTTTTCAACCAACGTCCACACTTGGTTCCTCTCAAAGTTGTGTAGCTCTTCGTGCATGGCATTTACCCAATCCGGATCTTCCAATGCTTCTTCAACCTTCATAGGTTCAATGCTAGAAATGAATGAGTAATGTTCACAAAAGTTAGCCAAACGAGTTTTAGAGCGAGTAATTCTCCTGGTTTGGATATCGTCAAAGATTTGTTCGACGGGATGATCTCTTGAGACTCTTGCTCGAACTCATGAGAGCTTTTGTTTGGGTCGGGGTGGAACATCCTCTTCATTGTCTTGTTTTTCCTCTTGTCTTTCTTCGTTGTTGTTGGCGTTGTCGTTCTCCCGTGGAGGTGGAGAAGGAGGTCGTCAAGGTTCATCTTGTTGTACATCCTCGTTTTCACCGTCTTGATGTGTCCCACTCGTGGATGCCTCCAAGTCAACTTGTGGTTCACCTTGGTGTGAGGTTGAGGCTTCCACTTGGATGGACGAGGTACTCTCCTTCACCTCCGTTGGGCGAATCTTGCCAATAGACAAGTCTTGGATTGCTTCCGAAGGATCTTTGTTACCTACATCAATTGGAAATTGCTCTACTTGCAAGCCATTAGATTCATCAAACTTCACATCTACCGTCTCTTCAACCTTTCGGGTGAAATTGTTGTAGACACGGTATGTGTGAGAGTCTGAGCCATAATTGAGTAGAAACCTTCATGAGATTTAGGAGAAAATTTAGAACGATGATGCTTATCAAGAATGTAGCACTTTGAGCCGAATACCCGAAAGTATCCAACTTGGGGTTTTTTGCCGGTGTGAAGCTCGTATGCCGTCTTGCCGAGTAGCTTGTGAAGATATAGATGATTTGTTGCATGACAATCTGTCTCAACCGCTTCTGCCCAAAAGTGTTTTGGCGTCTTGTACTCATCAAGCATCGTTCTCGCCATTTTGATGAGCGTCCGGTTCTTCCTCTCAACAACTCCATTTTGTTGAGGCGTGTACGTAGCCGAGAACTCATGTGAAATCCCTTCTTCGTCAAGAAAGGTGTCCACATTGGCATTCTTGAACTTTGTTCTGTTGTCACTGCGAACCTTCTTGATCTTCACTTCAAATTGGTTTTGGGCCTTCCTAGCGAAGTTTTTGAAGATCTTTTGGACCTGCGATTTATCATCAAGAAAGAACACCCACGTAAATCTTGAAAAATCATCAACAATGACTAATCCAAACGAGTTACCACCGAGACTCTTGTAGGCATTGGGACCAAAAAGATCCATATGAAGTAGCTCGAAGTGTCTCCTCGTGGTGATGATGTTCTTCACGGGGTGGCTTCCTCCAACCTGTTTTCCTGCTTGGCAAGCACTGCAGAGTCTATCCTTATCAAATATGACATCTTTAACACCAAGGATATGATCATCTTTAATAAGCTTGTCAAGATTTCGCATGCCCACATGACCTAACCGTCTATGCCACAACCAACCTTTAGAAGATTTAGAAATTAAGCAAGTTCTAGGTTGAGCCTTTTTAGTGATGTATAGATCACCTCTATGTATGCTGGTAAAGACCATTTTATGATTATCTCTTCGGAACACTTGGCAATCTACTTTAGCAAATAGGACATTGAATCCAAAGTCAGCTAGTCTAGATACAGAAAGTAGATTCTAGCCAAGAGATTCAACGAGCATAACATTTTGTATGGAGCTGTCATGTGAGATGGCGACCTTACCAAGGCCAACCACCTTACCCTTTGAGTTATCACCAAAAGTGACATACTTTCGAGGGCCATCATTTTCAGCAAGCTCACGAAACATATCTTTTTCTCCGGTCATGTGATTGGTACATCCACTATCAAGGACACATTCCTTTCCTCCAGCCATGTAGCCGCGAAGGTTAGCCATAAGACCAAAGTGTCTCATAGACTCTTCAAGATCAAGATCACTATCATCATCCTCATCATAGTATCCATGTTCAACATCGTCTTGCAAATGATCATTTCCTAGAGAGAGTGATTCATTAGATATATGATTTTGACAATGTTCATCTCTATGAATTCTAATAGCTTCGGAAATGATACTGCTAATAATTCCAACATCTCCTTTGGCACACATAAGGTCACGAAGCTCAAATAAACAATCTCCAAACTTAGGATAATTGAGATTCATCTTATTCAAAGCAATAGACTTATAAATGACCTCATCTAAGTTTTTCAAGGAATAGTCTGGAAATTGTTCCTCAAGAAATCTCCATATAGTATAAGCACAATCAAGAGTTGGCAAGTGACCATCAAATTTCTAGGCAAACCTCTAGTGATAAGATTGATAGTTCTAAGATTGCGAATCATGTCAAGAGACTCGTCATGGGTAGGATGCAAGGGGTCAACAAGGGATTCACAAGGAGTAGTAATGTACTTGTTCAAGTGATATTCATGAAAAATTCCAAGCATCTCATTTTTCCACTCACTAAAGAACTCTTCATCAAGCATAGGCACTCTGCGTCTAATACTCCCAATCATAGACTCACCCATCTTCCTCCAACGACGATTAAACCAAAGCAATGGAGACCAATGCTTTGATACCAATTGAAAGGATCGAGAAGAGGTGTCTAGAGGGGGGTGATTAGACCCTCAACAAGTAAAGATAGCAGTTTTTAAGTTTTTCAAGTTGAGGTTGGAAATTAGCACAATTTCAAGCATTCACAATACAATTCAAGCAAGCATGCAAAGATTATATGAGCAGCGGAAAGTAAAGCATGCAACTTGCAAGAAAGTAAAGGGATGTGATTGAAGTGTGCAAACGCAATTAGAGATACAGAGATTTTTGGCGTGGTTCCGATAGGTAGTGCTATCGTACATCCACGTTGGTGGAGACTTCATCCCACGAAGGGTAACGGTTGCGAGAGTCCATGGTGGGCTCCACCCACGAAGGGTCCACGAAGAAGCAACCTTGTCTATCCCACCATGGCCATCGCCCATGAAGGACTTGCCTCACTTAGGTAGATCTTCACGAAGTAGGCGATCTCCTTGCCCTTACAAACTCCTTGGTTCAACTCCACAATCTTGACGGAGGCTCCCAAGTGACACCTAACCAATCTAGGAGACACCACTCTCCAAAAGGTAATAGATGGTGTGTTGATGATGAACTCAAATGATAGTCTCCCCAACACTCAACTCTCTCTCACAGATTTGGCCGTGGTGGAAAGATGATTTGAGTGGAAAGCAACTTGGGGAAGGCTCGAGATCAAGATTCTTGTGGTTGGAATGGAATGTCGTGGTCTCAACACATGAGTAGGTGGTTCTCTCTTGGAAAATGAGTAGTGGAAGTGTAGGCACATTCTGATGGCTCTCTCCACGAATGAAGAATGGGTGGAGGGGTATATATAGCTTCCACGCAAAATCTAGTCGTCACACAGATTCCCAAACTCGGTGAGACCGAATGGTGAAACTCGGTCAGACCGATTCAGGTCAAAATGTGAACGTTAGAGTTTTCGGTGGGACTGATAAGGTCAACTCGGTGAGACCGATGTGCAAGGGTTAGGGTGAAACCTCAACTCAGTTTGACCGATTACACAAACTCGGTGAGACCAATTTTGATAATAAGCAAATAGAGGATTGGTCAAGCAGACTCGGTGAGACCGATCACATGAACTCGGTGGGACCGATTTCAGTAATAGGTAAATAGAGAGTTTGCAAGCCCATCTCAGTGAGACCGAGATCCCATCAGTGAGATCAAACTGATTAGGGTTTGTGGCAGAGGCTATGTCAAATGAACTCGGTGGCGCCGGATAGATCAAATCGGTGGGGCCGAGTTTGACTTTAGGTTTAGGACATATGTGGATGTGAGAAAGTGGCTGAGGGTTTTGGAGCATATCACTAAGCACTTTGAGCAAGCAAGCCATTAAGCAACACCTCATCCCCTTTTAATAGTATTGGCTTTCCTATGGACTCAATGTGATCTTGGATCACTAAAATGAAAATGTAGAGTCTTAAGCTTTTGCCAATGTTTGTCCTTAGCATCTTGAAGGGGTTCCACATCCTCTTGTCCATGCCATTCCACTGCTGAACTTATCTGAAATGTACTAGGTAGAAATATTAGTCCATCAAGAGATATGTTGACATTAATTACCAAAATCACCCAGGAAGCACTTGTGCTTTCAATCCGCCACCGTGTTCGGGCACCAGATGGACCGCACCGCCTCCGGCGAGGCCGCGACGACACACCTAGCGTCGGATGCATGCGCCATTTGGGCGGACGCAATGGATTCCCGGCGGAAGGAGTCCGAGCGCTGTCGTGCACAGGCCTCCTCCCGGGAGCAGCGGAGCGCAAACCAGACGACCATCTTCTCCTTGGGGCCACGTGGATGAGCTCGGGGTCAATGGATCTGGAGGTGAAGGACCTCGGATGCGTTGCCCGCCATGCCAAAGACAAGGAGAGGCCGCCAGATGGGATCTTGGGTGGCAGAGGGGAGTGGAGTGAAGTGGCTAGGGTTTTATCCCGTGAGCGAATGAGGAGGAATATATGTGGGGTCGGCTGAGCCAGCGTGGGCCGGGTCCAATATGGCGGACACGCCCGGGCACCCCCTTATCCACCCCATATTTGGGATGGATATGAGATGTGCCGGTCAACCCGGGCGTTCGAGGCCCGTTTGAGGCGTCCATCTGGGTTGATTTTCATGATCGATCAGTGACCAGGCGGGCTGCCCGGGTGTTTGAGGTGGGTTTGGGGCGCTCGGCTATAGATGCTCTTACAACCAATATGTGAGTAAATTAGTTGTAATAACATCTTATATTATTTAGTACTCCCTCCATTCCTAAATATAAGTTAGGGTTTGTGTCTTATTGAACTGCCATTTTCTTAACACTAACAAAAGGACTATCACAATTACTTAAATATTTTATTGTCTATATTAAGTCAAATTACCCTATCAATGATGGAACACCCCTACCCACCCCTAATGTTTGGCATATTACTGAAGTGTCGATAAGTTTTTTGAGAGCTTCTTTATGATTTGCCTGTTACTTTTTCTTGGGGTTTATAATCCCACATCTCCTTTAATGATGCATCATATTTTAGAAATTGCTACACACATTAAAGCATACAAAAGTGATTTGCAATTATGTGATGTTGTTGTTGCCATGAAAAGCAAATATTTGAAATATTGGAAAGAAATTCCAATGTTGTATGCATTTGTATTTATTTTGATCATATGGCTGAACTTGCAGAGTTTAGTGATTAGAAGTATGTTAGAGTTCAACTACAAAGGCCTCCACCAGCACCAATGGCTAGAAAGAAGAAAAGAGCATGGGAAAGGTATTTGTCCTCCCGCTCTTCCTTGAGCTCGTCAACACCAACAAAAAGCAGGGCAATGATTGTCACGGGGCCAGGTGTTAGTAACGCACCTCAATAGTGGTAAAATCAGCTAGCGGAACAGAATGACGACGACTTCAACATAGGGCAGTGGTGGTATGACCACAAACTTGCATATGATGCTTTCCATAATTAACACCAGATGTGTTAACGGTACCCGGCTCAAGGTATCGTCAGAGTTTACTTTCAATCCAGTTGGAAGAATACTCAACGAGAAAAGAAACAGTCTCACAAGTGATAGGCCGAAGATACTAATGATCATGGAAGATTGGGAACTAGCCAGACAGAGAGCCTAACACACTAAGGATACCACAAATTTGTCATTCATGTTTGACAATCTTTAAGACGATGAATAACCAGAAAAATAATTGTAATATGTAATTTTGAGCAAACTTTGCAGTACTCTTTTTCCTTACCAAGGTTTTTCTCCATGGGGATATTTACCTGGAAGGTTTTAATGAGGTAGCTACTAATAAAGCTCAATATTTATCCATATGATGTCTTGCCTCTTTTTGAATTGAACTTGTAAATAGTTTTTTTATTACTCTATATTTTTCTTGATTTTTAGTTTTCGTGTTTTTATTACTCATTTTTTATTTTATTTTTCGAATTAAGAAAAAAGGCCCACAAGGCCAAACAACTCACAAGACCGAAACGGCCCACCAGGCCGAAAAGAACCCTCGCTGAAGGGGCGACCGAGATGGGTCGGTCCAGGAGCGCGGGAGGCCACAACCTCTTTTGTGTTCTTTTAGATTTTCTGTTTCTTTCTTGCTTTATTTTCTAATTTTATTCATACTTTATTTTTCTAAATATATATACTACAAAAACTCTATAAAAATATTTGGAGAATGTTGGCCAAGAATTTGAAAAAATTTAAGTGTGTATAGAAAAAATGTTTATAACATATATAAAAAGTATAAAAAATTGATCATGTAATTAGAAAATATTAATCAAGCATGTGAAGTTTTTTTGAACAAGTATTTGAAACATGTTGGTCAAGCTTCTGGAAAATGTTGACTATGTATAGAAAAATGTTGTCCATGTACTAAAAAATTGATAATTTTTTATGATGTAGATAAAAATGTTAATCAAGAATTTACAAAATGGTGATTACGTATTAAAAAATGGTGATTAAGCATTTAAAAAATGTTAACTATGTATAGAAAAAGTGTTACCATGTATTAAAAAATGCTGATTTTTTTGGTCATGTATATAAAAATGTTAATCACATTTAAAAAAATGTTGTACAAGTATTTGTAAAATGTTGATCAAGCATTTGACAAATGTTAAATGTGTATAGATAAAATGTTTATCATGTATTAAAAAATAATGATTTTTTTGTTAATGTATTTAAAAAATGTGAATCAAGCATTTGAAAAAACGTTGACCAAGTAATTAAAAAATGTTGATCATGCATTTGGAAAATGTTAAATGTGTATAGAAAAAATGTTGACCATGTGTTAATTTTTTTTAAGATTGCATTTTGGTAAATATTAATCAAGCATTTGAAAAATGTTAAAAATGTGTATAAAAAGTTGACCATGGATAAAAACATTATATTGGAAAAATGTATACGCATATTAGAAAATTTTTGTTGATATATACAAACAAATGTAGTAATGAAAAACAAAAGAAACAAAGAAAACCAAATAAACCAAAGAAAAAAGAAATAAAACTAAAGAAACAAATGACAAATGAATGAAAACAACCAGAGAAGAAAAAAATAAAAGGAAAAAAAGAAAAATCTAAAGAAACCCGGCTCGACTTGCTTCAACTAGGTCGCCCCCGCTACTTAACGCGAACAGGTGGCGGCGCGATGACTAGCAACAATCGCTTTCTTCCTGGAGCTCTAGGGCTTCGATCCGTCATTCTCCCCTCTTTCCTTTCTTCTTCTTAACTGTGCGGGAAATAGGCTGGCCCGACTACTGTATTCGCTTCAGCGAAACACCTACGGTCTCTCTAAAGGCGAGATATAGTCGCCGCAGTATCATGACGACCTTTATAACTAGCATGCCAGGGCGATCCCCGCGGTCAGGCCTTCGGGCCGCATGGGATTACCCTTATATAAAAGCGCCGACACAGGTCATGCAATGTAAGACCCTTTCACATCCGACCCGACCCATGTGGCCAGGTTTGGCTACACATCCAGGATAGAGTTGTACGTCCGCAAGAGAAGAAGCAAGACATATTCAATGGGACCCGTATTTCATGCTTAGGACGATGCGCGCACGACAAGTGCACATGCTTTCTCCCGGACCATTTCGGGATGGGGCGCCAAGTGTTTTTCCTTTTGCTTTTTTCTGCTCTTTTTAAACATTCAGGATTTCTGAAAAATGTTCATATTTTTTTTAAAATGTTCACAAATTGGGGAAATGTTTATTTTTTAAAAAGTCTTTATGGATTTGAAAAAATGTTCATGAATTCAAAAATAATTTATGTATTTTAAAAGATGTCCAAACTTTCCAAAATTCTAGCTAACGGTTCTAATTTATTCTGAAATTTATAGCCTGCGAATAGAAATCCTCTTTTTCTTCTTTTTCATCTCAATTGAAAGAAATGATAAATTTTATTGTATTAGCAATGTATGTTTTGAGATAGAATCTATCGAGGAGAATAATCACAACTGTATCAAAAAAGCAGGAATAGAATTTTTTGAAAAAGATTGCGAAAAAGAAAAATAAAAGGTTCACCGATTCAAATAATGTTTGCGAATTTCAAATTTGTTCCCAAAAATTTAAAAATGACCCCGACTGAAGAAATGTTGACAAATTTGAAATTGTTTCCAAATTTGAATAATTTTTCATGAATTTGAAACTTTTTTCGGATTTTGAAACATTTTCGTGATTTCAAAAGGTATTTATAATTTTAGAAATGTTCACAATTTTTTATGTATAAAGATTTAGAAAATGTTCAAGAATTTTTTGATGAGCTTGAAAAATGTTCACAAATTTATAAAATGTTCACAAATTCAGAGAATGTTCAGGAATTTACAAAATGTTCTGGAGTTTGAGAAGTATTCATTGAATTTGGAATTTGTTCTTGATTTTCATAAAAGTTTGCAAAATTGAAAGTTGTTCTCAATTTTAATAAAAGTTTGCAGAATGTAAAATTATTCTTGATTTTCATAAAATGTTGCGAAATTAAAAAATTCTCACTTAAAAAAAGTATGAATTTGGGAATTGTTTATGATTTAAATAATTTTCAAGTACTAAAAAAGGAAAAAGAGTACTGACAGGAAAATAAATAAAGATACGGACTAACGGGACAACCCATTACTTCAGGCGGATGTGCATGTTTGGTTGCTATCCCACGATCGACGCGCAATATAGGATCCCCGATGCAACCTCTAACAACACTATTCTCGAGGACCTTCAGCTTTGCAAGGATATTGATAAACTTTTGACAGTGTAAGTTGATCCACAGAAGCATTCACCATTCGAGGCAACATGAACAAAACCACAACATCTTTGCACGGGTCGAAGCAGGCGGCGGATGCGCAGGCGCAACACCCGTGCCCGAGCACACATACACACAGGTGGAACCACATCGCACCCATGCGCCAAATCGAAGGAGCAGCGATAGTCCTAATCTCAGCCCGAGCTCAAATGCTCTTGGCATGAACAGTAAAATCAAAAAAATAAATAACTAAATAAAAATTCAAAAAAATCTTACTATTTTTCCACAAAACATTAAAAAATGCATCGAATGCTTGTAAATTTTTCATCATCACATCACATTTGTGGTGGTCGTGGCAAAAAGATAAAACCAACGCTCCAAAATGTTTTGAAAGTAGCTGCCAGGACCCCGACTCAATGTCACATCGATCTAGCATGTAACACCTCATATCACTTTGCGGCCTCACGCACGGTATTCTCACGGGTGTCGCCTTACCTTTGCCCGGGACCGTTTGCGCCTTTTGGCACACGTATATGATGGTGTCGCTAGCATCCATATGATAAGGAGCCCGGGCTGACATGGCTAGTCGTAAACCCAAAGTGGCACAAACTTACAGGGACAGGCATCCATGACCCAGCATTGAACGTGTCGGTCATCAGCGAGTGAATCCAGGCTGTAGCACTGGGCTAGCAGGACTCCGGTGAACCGGGCTGTAGCGGGCTAACAGGACTCCGGTATTTATCGCGTGACATTTCCCCGAAGGGGCAGACACATGAACGAAGAAGGACACATGCCGGCCAGCCTAAGTGTCCCGGAGCAGTAGCAAGCTACCATGGCTCAGTGGAAGCACTAGGAGACATTTCCCGGTAAGAGAGGCTACTAAGGATAAACAACTAGATAGTCAGATCCCACACATACCAAGCATTTCAATAACATACACACAATATGCTCGATATGTGCAAATACAACATGGCATCACAACATGACTCTACGACTCAAGTATTTTATTCAATAGGCTCCGAGGAGCGAGATATTACAAACATGGGTCTCATGACCCAACATTCAGAGCATACAAGTCAAAGCACAAGGGGAAGCTCAACATGTCTGAGTACAGACATCTACAAATGAAAAAGGCTGAGAAGCCTAACGATCTACTAGATCCTGCCGAGGGCACAAGATCGTAGCTGAGGTAACAAGCTAAACGTCGAAGTCCAAGCGGAACTACTAGCGAGACTGAAGTCTCTCTGCAAAAATATAAAATAGGCAAACGTGAGTACAAATGTACCCAGCAAGACTTACATCAGAACTATCTACATATGCATCATTATCAACAAAGGGGATGGTGGAGTTTGACTGCAGCAAGCCAGCTTTGACTCGGTGGCTATTCTGAACTACGACTGCAAGTAACTCTTTTGAGGTGGCGCACACGAGTCCACATATTCACCATATAATTACACCACTATGGATCCGCTCCCGTCTCCCTACGAGAACGCCATCCATAGCACTCACGCTTATCTTGCGCATTTTAGAGTATCCACTTTCACTTGTCTATGAACTGTACAGGCAACCCAGAAGTCCTTTTCCGCGGACACGGCTATTCGAATAGATAATGTTAACCCTGCAGGGGTGTACTTCTTCACACACGCTCTCGCCACTTACCGCCATGAACACCTCGTGTATCTCGGCAACCTTCAAGCGGAAGCCTGGCGAGGGAGTCGGCCACGACCTGACTAACCACACAAGTCTCTAGTCCAGGTTTATCGCCTATTCGGGTTCCATCCGCAAGGAGATCCGGCCGGGGTGTCGCTCACGGCCCCAAACGATGTGTGCAGGGTTCCCAAGCCCACCTCGACGGGTGGATCTACGCTTGGTACACCGTGCCATGGTGCCTAGTCTGTCCCAAGCCCACCTGTACCGGGTGCCACTTGGTAGACTACTAACACTACCTACAAACACCAGAAACTAGTTGCAACTCCTGGACAGAGATCGAGTTGATTAATAAGTCGAGAGGGGCACTTAAGCATTCCAATGTGTGGTAGTAGTTGTTCATGGATCACAAACACAGAACTCAGTTCCCGAGGACGACTTCAATGAGACAACCCACCATGTACTCCTACATGGCCTCTCACCGATACCTTTACCAAATCGTGTTCACACACTTAGCTCACACACAGTAGGACATGTTCACACACCTCTGATTCATCCCCGATGAATCAGACCTGACTCAACTCTAAGCAGTAGCAGGCATGACAAACAAGCATGAATGAGTAGGCACAACAGGGCTCAAACAACTCCTACTCATGCTAGTGGGTTTCATCTATTTACTGTGGCAATGACAGGTCATGCAGAGGATAAGGGGTTCAGCTACCGCAGCAAGTAATAAATATGTTGTTGTTGTCCTAATGCAGTAAAAGAGAGCAGGAGCGAGAGAGTGGGATTGTATCGGAATGAACAAGGGGGTTTTGCTTGCCTGGCACTTCTGAAGATAATATAGTTCTCCATCGATGTCATCGAATAATCGTTGGAACCACGTTTACTGAGAGGGGACAAACACCGGCAACAGAGAAGAAATACAATCAATGCAATGCACAATATGATGCATGATATGACATGGCAAAATGAGTGTGTTGGGCTAATGCATCTACAACCAGGGTGGTTTGACCTCATTTGAATCAAAGATTCATATGCAAACTCAAGTTATGGGTTTATAAAGTGCATTAACATGTTTTGAGCTAAACAGCAAGGTTAAGTTGTTTAAACATGCATGATACCAGTACAGATGGATAGATTGGATTTTTCTGATCATTTTTCATATATAACTTATTTCATTCTGAGTTACGGTTAATTTTATATGAATTTTTCAAGTTTATAACATTTTCTGGAATTTCCTGGCTATTTTAGAATTAATCTAATTCCAGAAAAGAGTTATTGTGTCAGCATGACATCATGACATCAACGGGCGACCCAGGTCAAACTGACCGGTGGGTCCCGCGTGTCAGTGACTAACCTAACTAACTGGGTTAATTAGCATTGACTTAAGCTAACCTAGGATAATTAGGCATGCTAGGCCCGCATGTCAGTGAGTCAGTGGCTTAACTAAAATTAGTTATTAATTTAACCAAAAGTTAGCAGGGGCGGGCCTACACGTCAGTGACCATTGGGGTCAAACATGGTCAAACCCGGTCAACTGGGTCAAAACCTGCCGGCGACTCGAGGCCGGCGAGGTCAGACGCGGCGGAGAGCTGCGGGTTTCACGCTCCGGCGTCCAAACGGACGGAGGAGACCACCTACGGACAGCTGGTGATCCCGCGCGTCGAGTGGTGCAGTCAGTTACGACGGGGGCGACCTAAATCGACGGCGGCGAGCTCAAAGGCGGCGGCCGGAGTTCGGGTCCCAGCGGTTTCGGTGTTGCGGTGCACGGCAGGAGCAACTGGAGGGGGTTTTGGGCTTCGGGAATTGCGCTGAGCAGGGCTGTGTGCTCGGTTGTAGCTCTAGGTTACGGTGGCCACGGCGGCGACATGGCTGGCGGAGCCGAGCTCGCGGCTCCAGTGGAACCGACGGCTACAGAACAGGAACGAGCTCGGGGAGGAGGGGAAAGACGCAGCAGCTCACAGCGAGTTGAACGGAGGCCTCTGCGCGCTCGGGGATGGGCTGGTGACGACGGGAGCTCGCCGGCGATCTCGGTGGCCCGAGGAGGAAGAAGACATTGGGGACGGTGCTCCAGGGCTCTTCCCGTCGCGTGGCTCGGTGGAGACGGCGTAGAGGTCAACGTCGGAGCTTCTTGGCGCGTCGGAGATGAAGGAAATATGCCCTAGAGGCAATAATAAAGTTATTATTTATTTCCTCATATCATGATAAATGTTTATTATTCATGCTAGAATTGTATTAACCGGAAACATAATACATGTGTGAATATATAGACAAACAGAGTGTCACTAGTATGCCTCTACTTGACTAGCTTGTTAATCAAAGATGGTTATGTTTCCTAACCATGAACAAGGAGTTGTTATTTGATTAACAAGGTCACATCATTAATTGAATGATCTGATTGACATGACCCATTCCGTTAGCTTAGCACCCGATCGTTTAGTATGTTGCTATTGCTTCCTTCATGACTTATACATGTTCCTATGACTATGAGATTATGCAACTCCCGTTTACCGGAGGAACACTTTGTGTGCTACCAAACGTCACAACGTAACTGGGAGATTATAAAGGTGCTCTACAGGTGTCTCCGAAGGTACTTGTTGAGTTGGCGTATTTCAAGATTAGGATTTGTCACTCCGAATGTCGGCGAGGTATCTCTGGGCCCTCTCGGTAATACACATCACTTAAGCCTTGCAAGCATTTCAACTAATGAGTTAGTTGCGAGATGATGTATTACGGAACGAGTAAAGAGACTTGCCGGTAACAAGATTGAACTACGTATTGGATACCGACGATCGAATCTCGGACAAGTAACATACCGATGACAAAGGGAACAACGTATGTTGTTATGCGGTTTGACCGATAAAGATCTTCGTAGAATATGTAGGAACCAATATGGGCATCCAGGTCCCGCTATTGGTTATTGACCAGAGACGTGTCTCGGTCATGTCTACATAGTTCTCGAACCGTAGGGTCCGCACGCTTAAAGTTTCGATGACAGTTTCATTATGAGTTTATGTATTTTGATGTACCGAAGGTTGTTTGGAGTCCCGGATGTGATCACGGACATGACGAGGAGTCTCGAAATGGTCGAGACATAAATATTGATATATTGGACGGATATATTTGGATACCGGAAAGGTTCCGGGTGAGATTGGAAATATACCGGAGTTCCGGGAGGTTACCGGAACCCCCCGGTAAGTATATGGGCCTTATTGGGCCTTAGTGGAAGGGAGGGAGAAGGAGCAAGGGAGGGGGCGCCCCCCCCCCAAGCCCAATCCAAATTGGGAAGGGGGCCGGGCCCCCCTTTCCTTCTCTCCTCCCCCCTCTTCCTTCCTTCTCCTACTCCTAATAGGAAAGGGGGGCCAAACCTACTTGGAGTAGGTTTGCCCCCCCTATGGCGCGCCTCCTCCCTAGGCCGGCCTCCTCCTCCCTCCCTCCTTTATATACGGGGGCGGGGGGGCACCCTAAACACACAAGTTGATCATTGAGATTGTTCCTTAGCCGTGTGCGGTGCCCCCCTCCACGATATTACACCTCGGTCATATTGTAGCAGTGCTTAGGCGAAGCCCTGCGACAGGAGAACATCAAGATCGTCACCACGCCGTCGTGCTGACGGAACTCCTCCCCACGCCTCTGCTGGATCGGAGATCGGGGTGTGTCATCGAGTTGTACGTGTGTCAAGAACTCGGAGGTGCCGGAGTAACGGTGCTTGGATCGGTTGGACCGGGAGGACGTACGACTACTTCCTCTACGTTGTGTCAACGCTTCCGCTTCGGTCTACGAGGGTACGTAGACAACACTCTCCCCTCTCATTGCTATGCATCACCATGATCTTGCGTGTGCGTAGGAAATTTTTTGAAATTACTACGTTCCCCAAACAGTGGCATCCGAGCCTAGGTTTTTATGGTTTGATGTTATATGCACGAGTAGAACACAAGTGAGTTGTGGGCGATATAAGTCATACTGCTTACCAGCATGTCATACTTTGGTTCGGCGGTATTGTTGGATGAAGCGGCCCGGACCGACATTACGCGTACGCTTACGCGAGACTGGTTTTACCACCGTGCTTTGCACACGGGTGACTAGCGGGTGTCAGTTTCTCCAACTTTAGTTGAACCAAGTGTGGCTACGTCCGGTCCTTGCGAAGGTTAAAACAGCATCAACTTGACAAACTATCGTTGTGGTTTTGATGCGTAGGTGAGATTGGTTCTTGCTTAAGCCCGTAGCAGCCACGTAAAACTTGCAACAACAAAGTAGAGGACGTCTAACTTGTTTTTGCAGGGCATGTTGTGATGTGATATGGCCAAGACATGATGCTATATTTTATTGTATGAGATGATCATGTTTTGTAACCGAAGTTATCGGCAACTGGCAGGAGCCATATGGTTGTCGCTTTATTGTATGAAATGCAAACGCCCTGTAATTGCTTTACTTTATCACTAAGCGGTAGCGATAGTCGTAGAAGCAATGGATGGCGTAAACGACAATGATGCTACGATGGAGATCAAGGTGTCGCGCCGGTGACGATGGTGATCATGATGGTGCTTCGGAGATGGAGATCACAAGCACAAGATGATGATGGCCATATCATATCACTTATATTTTGATTGCATATGATGTTTATCTATTATGCATCTTATTCTTGCTTTGATTGACGGTAGCATTTTAAGATGATCTCTCACTAATTATCAAGAAGTGTTCTCCCTGAGTATGCACCGTTGCCAAAGTTCGTCGTGCCCAGACACCACGTGATGATCGGGTGTGATAAGCTCTACGTCCATCTACAACGGGTGCAAGCCAGTTTTGCACACGCGGAATACTCAGGTTAAACTTGACGAGCCTAGCATATGCAGATATGGCCTCGGAGCACGGAGACCGAAAGGTCGAGCGTGAATCATATAGTAGATATGATCAACATAGTGATGTTCACCATTGAAAACTACTCCATCTCACGTGATGATCGGTTATGGTTTAGTTGATTTGGATCGCGTGATCACTTAGATGACTAGAGAGATGTCTGTCTAAGTGGGAGTTCTTAAGTAATATGATTAATTGAACTTAAATTTATCATGAACTTAGTCCTGGTAGTATTTTGCAAATTATGTTGTAGATCAATAGCTCGCGTTGTTGCTTTCATATGTTTATTTTGATATGTTCCTAGAGAAAATTGTGTTGAAAAATGTTAGTAGCAATGATGCGGATTGGATCCGCGATCTGAGGTTTATCCTCATTGCTGCACAGAAGAATTATGTCCTTAATGCACCGCTAGGTGACAGACCTATTGCAGGAGCAGATGCAGACGTTATGAACGTTTGGCTAGCTCAATATGATGACTACTTGATAGTTTTGTGCACCATGCTTTATGGCTTAGAATCGGGACTTCAAAGATGTTTTGAACATCATGGACCATATGAGATGTTCCAGGAATTGAAGTTAATATTTCAAGCAAATACTCGAGTTGAGAGATATGAAGTCTCCAACAAGTTCTATAGCTAAAAGATGGAGGAGAATCGCTCAACTAGTGAGCATGTGCTCAGATTGTCTGGGTATTACAATCGCTTGAATCAAGTGGGAGTTAATCTTCCAGATAAGATAGTGATTGACAGAATTCTCTAGTCACCATCACCAAGTTAGTAGAACTTCGTGATGAACTATAGTATGCAAGGGATGATGAAAATGATTCCCGAGTTTTTTCATGATGATGAAATCGATGAAGGTAGAAATCAAGAAAGAACATCAAGTGTTGATGGTTAACAAGACCACTAGTTTCAAGAAAAGGGCAAAGGGATAGAAGGGAACTTCAAGAAGAACGGCAAGCAAGTTACTGCTCAAGTGAAGAAGCCCAAGTCTGGACCTAAGCCTGAGACTAAGTGCTTCTACTGCAAAGGGACTGGTCACTGGAAGCAGAACTACCCCAAGTATTTGGTGGATAAGAAGGATGGCAAAGTGAACAAAGGTATATTTGATATACATGTTATTGATGTGTACTTTACTAGTGTTTATAGCAACCCCTCGGTATTTGGTACTGCTTCAGTTGCTAAGAGTAGTAACTCAAAAGGGGAGTTGCAGAATAAACAGAAACTAGTTAAGGGTGAAGTGACGATGTGTGTTGAAAGTAGTTTCAAGATTGATATGATCATCATCGCACACTCCCTATACTTTCGGGATTAGTGTTGAACCTAAATAAATGTTATTTGGTGTTTGCGTTGAGCATGAATATGATTTGATCGTGTTTATTGCAATACGGTTGTTCATTTAAGTAAGAGAATAAACTGTTGTTCTGTTTACATGAATAAAACCTTATATGGTTACACACCCAATGAAAATGGTTCATTGGATCTCGATCGTAGTGATACACATATTCATAATATTGAAACCAAAAGATGCAAAGTTAATAATGATAGTGCAACTTATTTGTGGCACTGCCGTTTAGGTCATATCGGTGTAAAGCGCATGAAGAAACTCCATGCTGATGGGATTTTGGAATCACTTGATTATGAATCACTTGATGCTTGCGAACCATGCCTCATGGGCAAGATGACTAAGACTCCGTTCTCCGGAACAGTGGAGCGAGCAACTGACTTATTGGAAATAATACATACTGATGTATGCGATCCGATGAGTGTTAAGGCTCGCGGCGGGTATCGTTATTTTCTGACCTTCACAGATGATTTGAGCAGATATGGGGATATCTACTTGATGAAACATAAGTCTGAAATAGTTGAAAGGTTCAAAGAATTTCAGAGTGAAGTGGAAAAATCATCGTAACAAGAAAAATAAAGTTTCTACGATCTGATCGCGGAGACAAATATTTGAGTTACGAGTTTGGTCTTCAATTAAAACAATGTGGAATAGTTTCACAAATTCATGCCACCTGGAACACCACATCATAATGGTGTGTCTGAACGTCATAACCGTACTTTATTGGATATAGTACAATCTATGATGTTTCTTACCGATTTACCAATATCGTTTTGGGATCATGCATTAGAGACAACTGCATTCACGTTAAATAGGGCACCATCTAAATCCGTTGAGACGACACTATATGAACTGTGGTTTAGCAAGAAACCAAAGTTGTCGTTTCTTAAAGTTTGGGGCTGCGATGCTTATGTGAAAAAGTTTCATCCTGATAAGCTCAAACCCAAATCGGAGAAGTGCGTCTTCATAGAATACCCAAAGGAGACTGTTGGGTACACCTTCTATCACAGATCCGGAGGCAAGACATTCGTTGCTAAAAATGGATCCTTTCTAGAGAAGGAGTTTCTCTCGAAAGAAGTGAGTGGGAGGAAAGTAGAACTTGATGAGGTAACAATACCAGCTCCCTTATTGGAAAGTAGTTCATCACAGAAATCGGTTCCTGTGACACCTACACCAATTAGTGAGGAAGTTAATGATACTGATCATGAAACTTCAGATCAAGTTGTTACTAAACTTCGTAGATCAACCCGAGTAAGATCCGCACCAGAGTGGTACGGTAATCCTGTTCTGGAAGTCATGTTACTAGACCATGATGAACCTACGAACTATGAGGAAGCGATGATGAGCCCAGATTCCGCGAAATGGCTTGAGGCCATAAAATCTGAGATATGATCCATGTATGAGAACAAAGTATGGACTTTGATTGACTTGCTCGATGATCAGCAAGCCATGTTAATTAAATGGATTTTTAAGAGGAAGACGGATGCTGATAGTATTGTTACTATCTACAAAGCTAGAATTGTCGCAAAAGGTTTTCGACAAGTTCAAAGTGTTGACTACGATGAGAGTTTCTCACTCGTATCTATGCTTAAGTCTGTCCGAATCATGTTAGCAATTGCCGCATTTTATGAAATCTGGCAAATGGATAAACAAAACTGCATTCCTTAATGGAGTTATTAAAGAAGAGTTGTATGTGATGCAACCAAGAGGTTTTGTCGATCCTAAAGGTGTTAACAAAATGTGCAAGCTCCAGCGATCCATCTATGGACTGGTGCAAGCATCTCGGAGTTGGAATATACGCTTTGATAAGTTGATCAAAGCATATAGTTTTATACAGACTTGCGGTGAAGCCTGTATTTACAAGAAAGTGAGTGGGAGCACTACAATATTTCTGATAAGTATATGTGAATGACATATTGTTGATCGGAAATAATGTAGAATTATTCTGCAAAGCATAAAGGAGTGTTTGAAAGGAGTTCTTTAAAATAAATACCTCAGTAAAGCTACTTACATATTGAGCATCAAGATCTATAGAGATAGATCAAGACGCTTGATAAGTTTTTCAGTGAGTACATACCTTGACAAGATTTTGAAGTAGTTCAAAATGGAACAGTCAAAGAAAGAGTTCTTGCCTGTGTTACAAGGTGTGAAATTGAGTAAGACTCAAAACCCGACCACGGCAGAAGATAGAAAGAGAATGAAAGTCATTCCCTATGCCTTGGCCATAGGTTCTATAAAGTATGCCATGCTGTGTACCAGATCTATTGTATACCCTACACTGAGTTTGGCAAGGGGGTACAATAGTGATCTAGGAGTAGATCACTGGATAGCGGTCAAAATTATCCTTAGTGGAATAAGGATATGTTTCTCGATTATGGAAGTGACAAAAGGTTCGTCGTAAAGGGTTACGTCGATGCAAGTTTTGACACCGATCTGGATGACTCTAAGTCTCGATCTAGATACATATTGAAAGTGGGAGCAATTAGCAAGAGTAGCTCCGTGCAGAGCATTGTAGACATAGAAAATTGCAAAATACATAACGGATCTGAATGTGAAAGACCCGTTGACTAAGATTGTCTCACAAGCAAAACATGATCACACCTTAGTACTCTTTGGGTGTTAATCACATAGCGATGTGAACTAGATTACTGAATCTAGTAAACCCTTTGGGTGTTGGTCACATGGCGATGTGAACTATGGGTGTTAATCACATGATGATGTGAACTATCGATGTTAATCACATGGTGATGTGATCTAGATTATTGACTCTAGTGCAAGTGGGAGACTGAAGGAAATATGCCCTAGAGGCAATAATAAAGTTATTATTTATTTCCTCATATCATGATAAATGTTTATTATTCATGCTAGAATTGTATTAACCGGAAACATAATACATGTGTGAATATATAGACAAACAGAGTGTCACTAGTATGCCTCTACTTGACTAGCTTGTTAATCAAAGATGGTTATGTTTCCTAACCATGAACAAGGAGTTGTTATTTGATTAACAAGGTCACATCATTAGTTGAATGATCTGATTGACATGACCCATTCTGTTAGCTTAGCACCCGATCGTTTAGTATGTTGCTATTGCTTCCTTCATGACTTATACATGTTCCTATGACTATGAGATTATGCAACTCCCGTTTACCGGAGGAACACTTTATGTGCTACCAAACGTCACAACATAACTGGGTGATTATAAAGGTGCTCTACAGGTGTCTCCGAAGGTACTTGTTGAGTTGGCGTATTTCAAGATTAGGATTTGTCACTCCGAATGTCGGAGAGGTATCTCTGGGCCCTCTCGGTAATACACATCACTTAAGCCTTGCAAGCATTTCAACTAATGAGTTAGTTGCGAGATGATGTATTACGGAACGAGTAAAGAGACTTGCCGGTAACGAGATTGAACTAGGTATTGGATACCGACGATCGAATCTCGGACAAGTAACATACCGATGACAAAGGGAACAACGTATGTTGTTATGCGGTTTGACCGATAAAGATCTTCATAGAATATGTAGGAACCAATATGGGCATCCAGGTCCTGCTATTGGTTATTGACCAGAGACGTGTCTCGGTCATGTCTACATAGTTCTCGAACCGTAGGGTCCGCACGCTTAAAGTTTCGATGACAGTTTCATTATGAGTTTATGTATTTTGATGTATCGAAGGTTGTTCGGAGTCCCGGATGTGATCACGGACATGACGAGGAGTCTCGAAATGGTCGAGACATAAAGATTGATATATTGGACGGATATATTTGGACACCGGAAAGGTTCCGGGTGAGATTGGAAATATACCGGAGTTCCGGGAGGTTACCGGAACCCCCCGGTAAGTATATGGGCCTTATTGGGCCTTAGTGGAAGGGAGGGAGAAGGAGCAAGGGAGGGGGCGCGCTCCCCCCAAGCCCAATCCGAATTGGGAAGGGGGCCGGCCCCCCCTTTCCTTCTCTCCTCCCCCCTCTTCCTTCCTTCTCCTACTCCTAATAGGAAAGGGGGGCCAAACCTACTTGGAGTAGGTTTGCCTCCCCTATGGCGCGCCTCCTCCCTAGGCCGGCCTCTTCCTCCCTCCCTCCTTTATATACGGGGGCGGGGGGCACCCTAAACACACAAGTTGATCATTGAGATCGTTCCTTAGCCGTGTGCGATGCCCCCCTCCACGATATTACACCTCGGTCATATTGTAGCAGTGCTTAGGCGAAGCCCTGCGACAGGAGAACATCAAGATCGTCACCACGCCGTCGTGCTGACGGAACTCCTCCCCACGCCTCTGCTGGATCGGAGATCGGGGTGTGTCATCGAGCTGTACGTGTGTCAAGAACTCGGAGGTGCCGGAGTAACGGTGCTTGGATCGGTTGGACAGGGAGGACGTACGACTACTTCCTCTACGTTGTGTCAACGCTTCCGCTTCGGTCTACGAGGGTACGTAGACAACACTCTCCCCTCTCGTTGCTATGCATCACCATGATCTTGCGTGTGCGTAGGAAATTTTTTGAAATTACTACGTTCCCCAATAGGAGAGGCGAGGGGTGGACGGTGGCTACGGCAGCAGCGAGCAGCGGCGATGGCTGCGCTCGGTGGGGAGAGAGAGGAACAGAGGAGGGGAGAGAGGACGGGAGTGAGCGGTTGGGTTCGGGAACGTGCGTGGCGTCTCCAGGGAAAGCCAGAGCGTCGAGGAAGCACGCAGGCAGGGAGGAGGTGGCCTGCGCGTGGCCAGCAGGCGGCGAGCACGCGCCCCTATCCTTCTGTCCAAGGAGGAAGACGACAGGAGGCAGCGGTGGTGGGCTGGGCCGGCAGTTACAGTACTGGGCCTGTTGGTGGGCGCCAGGTAAGGTTCTGCCAGGTAAGTCCTACTCTCTCTCTCTTTTATTTGTTTTAGTTTTCTATTTTGTTTCTCTGTTTTGGTTTAGTAATAATGCTAAACCATTTCATAAAATCCTGGAAATAATTATGGGTGCTTTCTGAATTATTCCAGTGACCCTCAACAATTTCCAACATTTTTGAAGCATCTAAAATATATATAGCATTTAAATATCCCCAATTCAAATATGTTTGGATTAATTCAAAGTCCAAATATGTCCTGCAAAAATGTGAACCATTTTTGGTAGATGCTTCCACCTTGATCCAAAAATGATGAACATTTTTAAAGGGCATTTTGAAATCATTGAAAAATATTTTGGTTGAACCTATTTGAATTCCTTTTGATGCTAGGGTTTGAACAATCCCCATTTCAGGTTTAAATGAAATTTAAACATGATGCAGCAACCAAGCTAGTCCAAGTGCATAGCAAGGCTAGGGACATGACAACTCACCCCCACTAAACAAGAATCTCGACCCGAGATTCAAGACGTGAGATAAGAAGACAGAGGGGACACAAAGCTAACACGATCTTCATGATCCAACTGTCCTTCTGAAAGATGTTGATTCATTGCTTCATAATCTTGACATCATTGCTTTCGAAAACTTCATCCAACACGACGACGATAGAAAGAAACTATACAGGAATCGATCTTCTCGAAGACCGAGCAACTCACGATCAATTCATGGAATGAGGCATAGAACACCACTTGAGCTGAGATGTTCAAACACACTTCGGGAGGGATGGAGGAATAGATGACGGGGGTTCAATTTGGTAGGCAACAATTCCACGCTAGAGGAGATGGTGAATGGTTTCAAGATAGCGATGAAATAATTGCCATGATTCCATAACGGGGCACCTCAGGGAAGGTGACTCGAAGAACTATTCCCTTAGGTGGCAATTTTTTTTTACTTTTGATATAAGATCATTGAAATTCTTTATACCAGCCTAAGGAAATCACAAACGATCGTGTGAACGAATTCGAAAGAATGGCATACTCATACCAGAATGGATGATGTGGACTACCTTGTTGAGGACAATGCAAGGAATGATTTTGCTTGCGCGTGCCCTCAAGAACTTGAGCATTTCCATATTCATCAGGGTTTACCAATATCCGTGCCAAGGATCTTGGCAACACATCTTACTACCATGATGAATAGTGATGGACAATGCAGATGCAAAGGAAGACAACACTTTCTCATATTTCACCTTAGCGAGGCCAAGGGAACGAAATCTGGATGATCGACCGAGAGACATTTAGCACTCCGCTTCTAATGTTCCCCTTGATGTACTAGCGTAACCCATTTGATATAGTTTGGTATCTTGAACATCAAGTAGAAGGTCAGACTTCGGGAGCGCAAGAATCCATAAGGAATAACTACGAAAGTAAATCCTAAGAGATCCTTATGGGGAGGTGACCAACTTCCTCAATCAAGATACTACACTAATAGGTCTTCCGGCTGGGTGTGTTGGCCACAACATCCACTTTACCGGTTTACCGAGAGACCAATATTATAGTTCTTGGGAAACGTTCCAACCATCATATCTGCCTGAGATTCAGATCTGGTTGGTGTCAGAATATTCCAGACTCATCAAGTCTAGAAAGAAAAATTAAAGTTTGCAACACAAATCGACGAGAAGACGTTGCGAGATTCTCGGGGAATGAACTACGATAGCAAGCTCCAAAACATGAGCGGGTTCTGCTACAAACATGTGAACACGTTGTCCCAGACAAATATGACCACATGGTAGTCTTACAACAAAACACTACCGAGTTCAGGTGGGAACCATCAACAAGGACATCGAAGTCTTGTGCATGAACTAGTATTTGCACATCAACTCCTTTTCCTTGAACAAATCAATCAGTGGCTTGGGGTGCTAGGGAATACATATGGAGTGGAGGTAATTAATCTACCAAACCATAGAATACATTCGCACATGCATAATTGACTTGGGACGATTCCGGAGGAAGCAAAACTAACTTTCTCAAATTCACGGCGGCAACTTGCATCGAATGCACATGAATCAGAGAAAGTCGCTCCTTTCATCCAAGCATATGCTTCATGAACGGGACATGAAGATAATGCCTATAAAGTTTCCAATACTAGCTGGATGTTCAACACGAATCATGGAGAAGATAACAATGTTGCTAATGGGCTCAACAACAATTCATCTAGATTTCCATATAATTGAAGTTCCACAATTGTGTGAACACGGGGATAGCATTGGTCAGACCAAAAGATGTAATGGTGTATGCTCGAGGGATCAACCACGAGTAAGACAACATTACGAACATCATTGGTTCTGATTTGACTTGACGATAGCCCATACTCAAGTCAAAGTTTTAACAAGGCAATAGATTCAACAACTGATCACGAGGACCAATCGATGGAGATATCATCTTTCTTCAACACACAAACACAAGATATCCCTTTGGAAATGAGCTAAGTTAGGCAAGCTTTTATCTTCCAACTCTCCAAGTTGTTGTTCAGCTTAACCAACTTGCTTAGGGTATCCGACACAGATTCTTGGAGAAAGGGTGGTTTCGAAAACCAACTTGATCACGAACTCATCATAGCGGCCAGGTGACAACCTGGTGATACTTCCGAGAAGAAATTCGGAAAATCACGAACCACCGGTATGTTACTAAGCTCGAGAACAATCTTGCTTTTGAGGGCAAGATGAATGATCAAATGAGCGGGGGATTGACAAAATCCTAACTCATCGATCGAAGAGTACTCCGAAAGTAGGGACTAGGTAGCACAATCAACCTTAGGGTGATGATTCAATAATCAACACGCTAAGAATGAGGTTGTTGTCCATTTAACTACCAAGCAACAGAGTTGCTAGGAGTACAGATTTCACACATCACGATTCACTTGTCGGTGTTCCGGTTACAAAACACGGGACCGAGGAATGAACAATGATGGCAAGAAGTATCACTGTATCAAGAGTTCATAGGATGGTGTGCAGTTCCCATGACATTCCTGATGTAAAGATGGTAATACTCCAAGGTAGAACAGAACAAAATCCGGAATTGCAGTTTGATCTGCGGAGTACAACTACTTTGACCCAATCCTGGATATGGATGAGGTACTGGAGTTTGTTTCTCCTAGTCATCCTGGAATAGAATGGCTTGACGGACCACAAGAGTAATAAGCATCGATGAACGAATGTACGCATACTCTTGACTATCAACTGATAGATGAAGGCCGGAATACAACTAAAGAGGGACAACTCAATGGAACATACAATTTTCTGAGTTGTGGACGCATGGATTAGAATGTCGAACGAGTTCAACATATTTCTTCCGGACAATCCATGCAGAAAGGTAGAACTGACAAAGTCACAATTATGAATGGAGAACTCCTCAAGAGTACTCTGATTGTGAGCTTTTGGTTCAAAGAACTTCTGCCTTAATTAGTTCATGGTATTGGAAGAAGGAAATACCACGGACCTCGAGGACTATCGCAAAGGTTACTAATATCCTAAAGGAACTAGCAAACACTATCAACATGAAGTAAGTAGGGTGAATCTCGGGTTCAGAAACCAAGGAGTAGAATACCTACTACTAGGTAGCATCACAGGATGCTTTCGAGAATGATGGCCAGAATCATCACACTGGGAACACAAAACATGGCTGGATTACCTGGTGATCCTCTAAGACACCTAGGGTCATAGTAATAGCTCCAACATATACGTCAAGGCAATAGAGTACCTCAACTCACCGATTAGTGTGGTTAATCTGGCACAAAGGACATTGAAAATAGAGGAAGAGGATTTGCAAATGCATCAGATTGTTTAGAAACCTCGGATGACTCGGACAGCATAACGACTGTAAATGCTCAAAAAGATTGGAGACATGTTACAAAAGTGGTGGCATCGCCACTCAGAAGCACAATATCAAGGTTTCGAGATCAACAATTAACATGCGGAAGTAGTAGGAACTGAACTGCAGCTTAAATCCATCAATCCTATAAAGTCTATGGATTAGAAACACGTGATCCTAATAGAAAGAAGAGATAGCCTAGTTCCTTAACCCCGTAGGAAAGATATGATGACTCAGATCAGAAGGGCATAAGGTAAAGGAGTAAAAAGAGCCTTACGTTCCATCCCACAATCAATTCCCTTATATAACTAAAGAATTTCTAGACTCAACTTCGACCAGTTTGGCTTGGTAATCCTACATGCAGTCAAGCTCTGATACTAAAGCTGTCAGGACCCCGACTCAATGCCACATCGATCTAGCATGTAACACCTCATATCACTTTGCGGCCTCACGTACGGTATTCCCACGGGTGTCGCCTTACCTTTGCCCGGGACCGTTTGCGCCTTTTGGCACACATATATGATAGTGTCGCTAGCATCCATATGATAAGGAGCCCGGGCTGACATGGCTAGTCGTAAACCCAAAGTGGCACAAACTTACAGGGACAGGCATCCATGACCCAGCATCAAACGTGTCGGTCATCAGCGAGTGAATCCAGGCTGTAGCACTGGGCTAGCAGGACTCCGGTGAACCGGGCTGTAGCGGGCTAACAGGACTCCGGTATTCATCGCGTGACATTTCCCCAAAGGGACAGACACAGGAACGAAGAAGGACACATGCCGGCCAGCCTAAGTGTCCCGGAGCAGTAGCAAGCTACCATGGCTCAGTGGAAGCACTAGGAGACATTTCCCGGTAAGAGAGGCTACTAAGGATAAACAACTAGATAGTCAGATCCCACACATACCAAGCATTTCAATAACATACACACAATATGCTCGATATGTGCAAATACAACATGGCATCACAACACGACTCTACGACTCAAGTATTTTATTCAATAGGCTCCGAGGAGCGAGATATTACAAACATGGGTCTCATGACCCAACATTCAGAGCATACAAGTCAAAGCACAAGGGGAAGCTCAACATGTCTGAGTACAGACATCTACAAATGAAAAAGGCTGAGAAGCTTGACGATCTACTAGATCCTGCCGAGGGCACAAGATCGTAGCTGAGGTAACAAGCTAAACGTCGAAGTCCAAGCGGAACTACTAGCAAGACTGAAGTCTCTCTGCAAAAACATAAAATAGGCAAACGTGAGTACAAATGTACCCAGCAAGACTTACATCAAAACTATCTACATATGCATCATTATCAACAAAGGGGATGGTGGAGTTTGACTGCAGCAAGCCAGCTTTGACTCGGTGGCTATTCTGAACTACGACTGCAAGTAACTCTTTTGAGGTGGCGCACACGAGTCCACATATTCACCATATCAATACACCACTATGGATCCGCTCCCGTCTCCCTACGAGAACGCCATCCATAGCACTCACGCTTATCTTGCGCATTTTAGAGTATCCACTTTCACTTGTCTATGAACTGTACAGGCAACCCAGAAGTCCTTTTCCGCGGACACGGCTATTCGAATAGATAATGTTAACCCTGCAGGGGTGTACTTCTTCACACACGCTCTCGCCACTTACCGCCATGTACACCTCGTGTATCTCGGCAACCTTCAAGCGGAAGCCTGGCGAGGGAGTCGGCCACGACCTGACTAACCACACAAGTCTCTAGTCCAGGTTTATCGCCTATTCAGGTTCCATCCGCAAGGAGATCCGGCCGGGGTGTCGCTCACGGCCCCAAACGATGTGTGCAAGGTTCCCAAGCCCACCTCGACGGGTGGATCTACGCTTGGTACACCGTGCCACGGTGCCTAGTCTGTCCCAAGCCCACCTGTACCGGGTGCCACTTGGTAGACTACTAACACTACCTACAAACACCAGAAACTAGTTGCAACTCCTGGACAGAGATCGAGTTGATTAATAAGTCGAGAGGGGCACTTAAGCATTCCAATGTGTGGTAGTAGCTGTTCATGGATCACAAACACAGAACTCAGTTCCCGAGGACGGCTTCAATGAGACAACCCACCATGTACTCCTACATGGCCTCTCACCGCTACCTTTACCAAATCGTGTTCACACACTTAGCTCACACACAGTAGGACATGTTCACACACCTCTGATTCATCCCCGATGAATCAGACCTGACTCAACTCTAAGCAGTAGCAGGCATGACAAACAAGCATGAATGAGTAGGCACAACAGGGCTCAAACAACTCCTACTCATGCTAGTGGGTTTCATCTATTTACTGTGGCAATGACATGTCATGCAGAGGATAAGGGGTTCAGCTACCGCAGCAAGTAACAAATATGTTATTGTTGTCCTAATGCAGTAAAAGAGAGCAGGAGCGAGAGAGTGGGATTGTATCGGAATGAACAAGGGGGTTTTGCTTGCCTGGCACTTCTGAAGATAATATAGTTCTCCATCGGTGTCATCGAATAATGTTCGGAACCATGTTTACTGAGAGGGGACAAACACCGGCAACAGAGAAGAAATACAATCAATGCAATGTACAATATGATGCATGATATGACATGGCAAAATGAGTGTGTTGGGCTAATGCATCTACAACCAGGGTGGTTTGACCTCATTTGAATCAAAGATTCATATGCAAACTCAAGTTATGGGTTTATAAAGTGCATTACCATGTTTTGAGCTAAACAGCAAGGTTAAGTTGTTTAAACATGCATGATACCAGTACAGATGGATAGATTGGATTTTTCTGATCATTTTTCATATATAACTTATTTCATTCTGAGTTACGGTTGATTTTATATGAATTTTTCAAGTTTATAACATTTTCTGGAATTTCCTGGCTATTTTAGAATTAATCTAATTCCAGAAAAGAGTTACTGTGTCAGCATGACATCATGATGACGTCAACAGGTCAACGGACGACCCAGGTCAAACTGACCGGTGGGTCCCGCGTGTCAGTGACTAACCTAACTAACTGGGTTAATTAGCATTGACTTAAGCTAACCTGGGTTAATTAGGCGTGCTAGGCCCGCATGTCAGTGAGTCAGTGGCTTAACTAAAATTAGTTATTAATTTAACCAAAAGTTAGCAGGGGCGGGCCTACACGTCAGTGACCATTGGGGTCAAATGTGGTCAAACCCGGTCAACTGGGTCAAAACCTGCCGGCGACTCGAGGCCGACGAGGTCAGACGCGGCGGAGAGCTGCGGGTTTCGCGCTCCGGCGTCCAAACGGATGGAGGAGACCACCTACGGGCAGCTGGTGATCCAGCGCGTCGAGTGGTGCAGTCAGTTACGACGGGGCGACCTAAATCGACGGCGGCGAGCTCAAAGGCGGCGGCCGGAGTTTGGGTCCCAGCGGTTTCGGTGTTGCGGTGCACGGCAGGAGCAACTGGAGGGGGTTTTGGGCTTCGGGAATTGCGCTGAGCACGGCTGTGTGCTCGGTTGTAGCTCTAGGTTACGGTGGCCACGGCGGCGACATGGCCGGCAGAGCCGAGCTCGCGGCTCCGGTGGAACCGACGGCTACAGAACAGGAACGAGCTCGGGGAGGAGGGGAAAGACGCAGCAGCTCACAGCGAGTTGAACGGAGGCCTCTGCGCGCTCGGGGATGGGCTGGTGACGACGGGAGCTCGCCGGCGATCTCGGTGGCCCGAGGAGGAAGAAGACGTTGGGGACGGCGCTCCAGGGCTCTTCCCGTCGCGTGGCTCGGTGGAGACGGCGTAGAGGTCGACGTCGGAGCTTCTTGGAGCGTCGGAGAGGCGAGGGGTGGACGGTGGCTGCGGCAGCAGCGAGCGGCGGCGATGGCTGCGCTCGGTGGGGAGAGAGAGGAACAGAGGAGGGGAGAGAGGATGGGAGTGAGCGGTTGGGTTCGGGAACGTGCGTGGCGTCTCCAGGGAAAGCCAGGGCATCGAGGAAGCACGCAGGCAGGGAGGAGGTGGCCTGCGCGTGGCCAGCAGGCGACGAGCACGCGCCCCTGTCCTTCTGTCCAAGGAGGAAGACGACAGGAGGCAGCGGTGGTGGGCTGGGCCGCCAGTTACAGTACTGGGCCTGTTGGTGGGCGCCAGGTAAGCTTCTGCCAGGTAAGTCCTACTCTCTCTCTCTTTTATTTGTTTTACTTTTCTATTTTGTTTCTCTGTTTTGGTTTAATAATAATGCTAAACCATTTCATAAAATCCTGGAAATAATTATGGGTGCTTTCTGAATTATTCCAGTGACCCTCAACAATTTTCATCATTTTTGAAGCATCTAAAATATATATAGCATTTAAATAGCCCCAATTCAAATATGTTTGGATTAATTCAAAGTTCAAATATGTCCTGCAAAAATGTGAACCATTTTTGGTAGATGCTTCCACCTTGATCCAAAAATGATGAACATTTTTAAAGTGCATTTTGAAATCAATGAAAAATATTTTGGTTGAACCTATTTGAATTCCTTTTGATGCTAGGGTTTGAACAATCTCCATTTCAGGTTTAAATGAAATTTAAACATGATGGAGCAACCAAGCTAGTCCAAGTGCATCGCAAGGCTAGGGACATGACAGTAGCATCTCCGGAGCATCAAATTTTTTTTTGGCACGGCTTCTACGAATGTGATTTGATGATGAAAATTTACATGCACTAAAATTTTTTATCGATGTTCTTGATTTGATGATAAAAAAAACTCAGTTTTTTTTTTGTTTTTTCATATTTTTTTATTTTACTATTCATCCAGGCTCATTCAAGGCCCCACAGCAGGTATATTGCGTAGGAGTTTAAAAAGAAAGGTATATTGCGTAGGCAGCACCCGGAGGAAAGAAAGAAAGAGAGAAAGGGACGAGGCGTCGGGAAAAGCGGGAGTCGGCGCACCCCATCGCCGACCAAACCCTGCCAGCCTGCCGTCCTCGCCCGGCGACGCAACCACGTATACTCGGCGCAAGCCAACACAATATCCCAAAGCCGCCGCGCCGTCCGTCCCTCCCCCTCCCTTCCTTCCTTCACTCGCCCCCACCCCCACCCCTCTATTATATCCTGTCCCCTTCTCGAAGCCACCGCCTCGGCCCGCCTCCTCTCTGTCTATCCCTCCCCTTCCCCCCTCTCCTCAGCACCGCCCTCCGGCACCTCGGTTTTTCCCCTCCCGCTGGTATCGCCGCAGAGGGCGACGCCTCCTCCACACCAGATCTAGGGTTCCCCCGCCTTCTAGAACCTTCCCCCTCCCCCACCCCCTCTCCATCTCTCTCTCGCGCGCTGCGATTCTTCGAGGAACGCGAGAGGCCGCTGCGCATGAGGGCCACCGGAGAGCACGCCGCCGCCATCCCCGTCCGCGCGTCGCCGTCGCCGCCGCCCCACGCGGAGGACGACGCCGAGCGGAGGCGCCGACGCCGGCCCGCGCGCCGCCCCAAGCAGGCCACCCCCCCGCCGCCGCAGGTCGACGCGGCGGGCCCGAGCCCCTGCAGATCGATGCCGCCCATGCGCGCCGACTCCCGGCTCGACGCCGTGGCGCTGGCCGAGGCGGCCGGGACGAGCCGGTCCTGCCCCCTGCTGCCCACGCCGTCCCGCGTGGAGGCCCGGGGTCCGGTCGTGGGGACGGGCGCAGGGCCTCCCAGGAGGCTCTTCTTCCCGCCCTACTGGCGCGAGCAGGTCGTGGAGGACGCCCTCAAGGTAGTGGATCGTGACGCTTGCAGCCTTGCCGTAGCTCTAACTTTGCGTGAACTAATGCATTGATTTGTTTTTGAGAGAACTAATGTGTTGATTTGTTTCATGCCTCCTGTATGCAGAGAGGGAATGTCTTCGCGGGGAAGTTCCGCGTGAATGCTCACAACCGAAACGAGGTAAGCATGGATGGAGTCCTTCCTAATTTGCTTCTTACTGTACTGTCTCTGTGCTACTGGTGGGTAATGTTTGGAGTCTGTGATGTTGCAGGCGTACTGCACGATCGATGGCATCCCTGTGGATGTTCTCATTACTGGGCCGGCGCAAAACCGAGCGGTAAGTTCACATCTGCTTGCACACACTGCAACATGAGTGTATCTATTAAGAAGTGAGGTGCTAACTGTGTACTGTAATTTATAGCAATCCCATACACTACTATTAGTGGATAGTGCAAAGGCTTAATGATGCTTCCAGCCTGTCATTCTGCCTTGAATTGCATGCTAACTGATTAGCCACTTTGGGAAGTATAATGTGCTAGGAACTCCGGTAACACAGTGCTTGTCATATATGGCAGGAGGCGAGTCTAAGAACAAAAATTATGTACGATGTTTGTCATTTTGCATCTTCTGCTGTTAAGTTGTTTTGTGATGCCACAGGATTGGACATTTCAATTTGTGTTCAACTTTAGATTGCTTGTGACTTTGCAAATTATATATGTAGAACCTATGTCTAGCTTGCTTTCCCACAAATTGGTCAAGCACTGCTCTTGGCGTGATTTTGGGTCGACTCTAAACACATGGATGCAGTGGTATGCCCTTAGGCCAAATAGCATGCTTGAAGCTCTTGCATTTGAAAATGATTTAAGCAAAGCTGCATGATACATTATGTTTATGCTGTGGCCATTTTTCTGAATGTTCTGCTGAAGATGTTGTGCCCTTGTTCGTCTTTCCCGTGGGCAATATTAACCTGCATTCTTTATGCAATCACCTTGTCTGTTTCTGTCTCTATAATCCTGAGAAAACATTCTCTCAGGACGTCTTATTTAGTAGTACAAACAATTCATGCAGCAAATTAATTTAGCTGATATGTTTCTAAGAAAGCATTCTCTTTCCTTGATGTGTTATATGAATAGATATGGAATTATGAATATGTTCAGTTCTGATCTTGCGTTTCTTACTATATATATCCAGAGTACATGGTTCCCTTACTTGCAATGACATGCTCTTTCTTGACCCACTTTGCAGATTGAAGGTGATGTTGTTGCCATCACATTGGATCCTGTTGTTTACTGGACTAGAATGAAAGGGCAGAACATTGCATGCAACCCTGCCACTGGAGGAGTTTCTGTTGCTCGTGAAGTTAGTGAAACAAATGGGAACCATAGTTTGAAGAAAGGACAGGCAGATGCCAGCTGCAGGTTTGAAAAGTGCAGTAATGGCCAACCTGTTCCGGACAGGATGCATAACCATCACAAGAACAGTGGTTTTAGTCAAGCTGTTATTTGTGAAAATGGGCATGCTACTGTCCCAGCGAATTATGAAGACCTGGATGAAGCTAAGACCGACTTTGCAAGAGCATTGCAGAGGATCTGTTCTGTGATATACAATCACCCAAGCAGGCGCCCTACCGGGAAAGTAGTATCTGTCATAAAGAAGTCTCCTCGCCGTAGTACTGTTGTAGGTTTCCTTGCTCCTTTCTCAGATTTCCCCGATGGAGAGCAGAGAAATCAGATGAATGTGCAGGGTTCCAAGAGGATGAACCATATATCATCCTCAATTTTCACAGGCTTGGTTCAAATCTTGCCTACTGATCCCAAGTTCCCCCAGATGATTGTTAGTATTAGCACTTTGTCAGATGGCATCAAACAGAGGCTGAAAGAAGGTGATACAACTATTTGGAAGGAATTAGTTGCTGCACAGATTGATGAATGGAATGAGGAAAGTCCCTATCCCTGGGCTTGTGTCGTACAGTTCTTGGGAAAGGGTGGACAGGTTGAAACCCATATGGATGCTATATTGTTTGAGAATGCAATATCTGATGTTGAATTTTCCCCTGAGTCCATGGCATGTCTCCCTGACACTTGCTGGAAGATTCCACAAGAAGAACTTGCAGCAAGAAAGGATCTGAGAAATGTTTTGACCTTAACAATAGACCCTCCTACTGCTTCGGATCTTGATGATGCAATATCTATTGAGACACTTTCTGGAGGAATTATCCGTATTGGTGTCCATATTGCGGATGTTTCTTACTTTGTTCATCCAGAGACTGCATTAGATGCTGAGGCTCAGATTCGGTCTACTAGTGTTTACACCTTGCGACGTAAAGTATCAATGTTGCCTTCAAGACTTTCAGAAGAACTAGTTTCGCTTAATCCTGGGGTAGACAGGCTTGCCTTTTCAGTTATTTGGGACATTGATCCTCATGGCAGCATAGTTAATCGCTGGATTGGTCGTACCATTATCTTTTCATGCTGCAAGCTGTCATATGATCTCGTGCAAGATCTGATTTCTAGTGATTCAAGCCAGTTTAGATCTGCAGCTGCATCTCTTCAAGTGCATGGCATGTTTAAGCATGAGGATGTTATAAAGTCTCTTCGATGCCTCTATGAGATCTCGAAAAATCTGAAGGATAGTAGATTCAAGGGTGGAGCTCTTTCTCTTGACACTTCAAAGCCCACGATCCTATTTGATGAAGATGGGGCTCCATGCGATAGCTATCGCTATAAAAGGAATGATGCATGTTTCATTGTTGAGGAGTTAATGCTGTTGGCAAATATGTCAGCTGCAGAAGTTATATCCAATGCATTCCCTGATTGTGCTTTACTTCGGAGGCATCCTGAACCTAATCCACGGAAGCTAAAAGAATTTGAGGCATTTTGTGCTAAAAATGGGTTTGAATTGGATTCTTCATCATCCGGTCAACTTCATCTTTCAATTTGCAGAATAAAGGAAGAGTTGCAAGATGATCCTGTTATGTTTGATATTCTCATG
The DNA here is from genome assembly GCA_963921465.1 of Triticum timopheevii. Classification (NCBI taxonomy): domain Eukaryota; kingdom Viridiplantae; phylum Streptophyta; class Magnoliopsida; order Poales; family Poaceae; genus Triticum; species Triticum timopheevii. Next base: position 504,469,072 of record OY997272.1, read on the forward strand.
TTTTATGCTTCAAAGCAAATGCAGTCTGCTGAATACTTTTGCACAGGGGACCTGATAAGCAAGAAGGATGATTGGGCTCATTATGCGCTATCTATCCCTTTATACACACACTTCACTTCACCACTTCGAAGGTATCCTGATATAATCGTTCACAGGACACTGAATGCAGTAATTGAGGCTGAACAGATGTATCTGAAGCAAAGGAAAATATCCACTGGGCGGAATGGAGTCAAAGCTACATCTTGTGAAGTTGTGAGTAGATGTTTTACAGGCCTTCAATTTAGTAAGGATGCTGCTGAATCCAAAGAAGGGAGAGAAGCACTGTCTGCTGCAGCTAAGAAGTTTAAGGTCCCTAACTCTGAAGATCTTGGGGAGGCTGCTGAACACTGTAATGAAAGGAAGTGGGCCAGTCGCCGTGCAGAAGAAGCTGGACAGAAGCTCTACATGTGGGCTCTACTAAAGAGGAATGAGGTAATAATGGTGCATCATCATCTTTTATCTCCCGCAACAAAGTTTGTGTTGGTAAGCTTTATGTTAATGGATTTGTGGTTTTACTTTTGCAGACCCTGGTCTCCAATGCTAGAGTTCTGGGGCTTGGACCAAGGTTCATGTCAGTTTATGTGCCCAAACTCTCGGTATGACTTTGCCCCTAATTCTCATGTAATAGAAGCTCTCCATTCTGTGTGTTTTGAGTCACCTGATCATGATTTTCTGATGTAGATGGAACGGAGGATATACTATGATGAAGTGGAGGGATTATCTACTGAATGGTTGGAAGCCACTGGAACCTTGGTGCTTGATGCATGCAGGAATAAGCCCCAAAAGAGGGGAGGCCAGTTCAGATGCAGTAGAGCAATTGAGGAAGTCGCGGTGGTGGTGAACCCATCCGTACTAATGTTACCCGAAGACAGAGATGAATCAGGAGCAACTGAGACTACTGTGGATTCAGTTTTGCTAAGCGACGAGGCAGTGAAAGTTGAAGTTGCCCCAGCCGTTCTGCCCATGGTGATAAGCTACCTGAGCGACATCCCCGTGGTTCTTCATGCAATCGGTGGTGAGGATTGTCCGGTGGACATCGGAGTAAGGCTATACTTGTCGTCATACTTCAAGTGACCAGAAACAGCTCATCATGACAGAGAACTATCTGTGAATTTAACTTCGTCGTAGTCGAACAAGACAATCGTAATAAAATGTGACAGAAAGGTAGCGGTAAAAAGTCGGTTAGGGTTCAGCAGTAAAACATGTCAAGTTAGTGTTATAGATACTCCTATCGTTACTGTTGTCCGTTTCTTATTCACCTCCCTGTGGCATCCAAATGATCGTGTGGTCAAGTGGCCTTCCTTTTTGCTCCGAGGCCACCTGACCAGGCGACTCATATTGGCCATAGTGTTGTGTATGTGCCAGTGCTGTATTCACTAGTTCCTCCTCTAGTACTTTTCTTTTAGTGTGAATCCACCTGCTATTTTTTTACTGGTGGGTTCATGCATGATGTTTTGTTATTTCTGAAAGAAAGGAATATCACTGCTGAGCTCTGTCCGAAGAATGTGTCCAAGCTATTCTGGCCCCAAATAAAATGTATTGGCACCTCATCTATTGTACCTTTTGTGTTCAGCTTATTCGAAGCAGACTTGTTTCTTTTTGTGCATCATTAGTTACTGTTCTTGGACCTTGGTTATACTAGAATCCTACTCTTGTTGCCAGCAGTTGTGCTTATAGATAGCGTGTGCCTCACCTGGCGGCCGCGGTTCTAAGTAGAGATCACGCTCTTCCGTTTGTTCTGTTGAGTCAGTTGGATTTGCTTTGGCCTGGTGATAACGTCTCTGCCCAGCGTTTATCATGGCGCCTGCTTATCCCACCCAAAGTTGCTTGAGCAAAAGGTGCAGCAGCCTCTTTCTGGTAGGGAAATGACGTCGATAGTTGCAACCCCCATCCGGAATTCCTTGGGATGAACAATCTATATTTTCTTGCCACATACTCCCACCCTCACGAATTGAATGCTCATCGAACGAATGAATACTCGGATATATGTTGATCTCTTCAGGCTGAAAAAGGTTTGAAACTCGCTAGAAAGTTTCTGAACCTGGTGTCCAGTTTTATCTGCATCGAGAGACGCACCTCACACGGGCTATTCAGGAAATTTTGCCAGGAATTCACAGGTTCTTTTTTAACCAGAAAAGCGCAAGTAACCGCAGAGCCATCTTGCCTACTTGCCGATGAACCCTTTTTCGGTTGATAAGCTGCAAAACCGTACTAGTTTCCATGTTCTTGCCAAGTTTCTTTCCTGGCTTGAACACTATTGCAGTAGATGAAGATTTGTAACCCCAGCACCCTATTCCATGAAAAATGCTCAAAGTTCTGTCCTCAGAGAAAAAAACAGAGGTTCAAGATAACTGACAGTCGTTTTGTCCGGTGCCTTCTTACCGAAGGCGAAGGCTGGCTCCATCACTTGGGCCATTGAATTGCCTTTTGAGCTCACCGCACCGGCCGATAACAAACTCCGGCCGACATATCCACTAGTCCAAAGGAGTATTCAAGCCGAGCACGCCGCAAAATGATTTGCAAGTTGCAATTCCGGCATGCTGCAGCACAGTATAAATACCTGGCCAGACACACAGCTGAATCCATCAGTTCTCCACCGTCCTCTTCCAGAGCACAGACAGAGCTGAAGAAGATGGCGAACAAACACCTGTCCCTCTCGATCTTCCTGGTCCTCCTTGGCCTGTCGTCCAGCTTGGCCTCCGGGCAAGTCCTGTTTCAGGTAAGCTCCTGTTCGTCGGCAAGAACTGTCTTCAGACTGCGATCATGTCTTGTTTTGGACTGAGTTTTGAGTTCTGCTGCGTGCGGCAGGGCTTCAACTGGGAGTCGTGGAAGCACAATGGCGGGTGGTATAACTTGCTGATGGGCAAGGTGGACGACATCGCCGCCGCCGGCATCACGCACGTCTGGCTCCCTCCGGCGTCGCAGTCCGTCGCCGAGCAAGGCTACATGCCGGGCCGGCTCTACGACCTGGACGCCTCCAAGTACGGCAACAAGGCGCAGCTCAAGTCCCTCATCGGGGCGCTCCACGGCAAGGGCGTCAAGGCCATCGCCGACATCGTCATCAACCACCGCACGGCGGAGCACAAGGACAGCCGGGGCATCTACTGCATCTTCGAGGGCGGCACCCCCGACGCCCGCCTCGACTGGGGCCCCCACATGATCTGCCGCGACGACCGGCCCTACGCCGACGGCACCGGCAACCCGGACACCGGCGCCGACTTCGGGGCCGCCCCGGACATCGACCACCTCAACCCGCGCGTCCAGAAGGAGCTCGTCGAGTGGCTCAACTGGCTCAGGACCGACGTCGGCTTCGACGGCTGGCGCTTCGACTTCGCCAAGGGCTACTCCGCGGACGTCGCCAAGATTTACATCGACCGCTCGGAGCCCAGCTTCGCCGTGGCCGAGATATGGACATCGCTCGCGTACGGCGGGGACGGCAAGCCCAACCTCAACCAGGACCAACACCGGCAGGAGCTGGTGAACTGGGTGGACAAGGTTGGCGGTAAAGGCCCCGCCACCACGTTCGACTTCACCACCAAGGGCATCCTCAACGTGGCCGTGGAGGGCGAGCTGTGGCGGCTGCGCGGCACCGACGGCAAGGCGCCAGGCATGATCGGGTGGTGGCCCGCCAAGGCGGTGACCTTCGTGGACAACCACGACACCGGCTCCACGCAGCACATGTGGCCCTTCCCTTCTGACAGGGTCATGCAGGGATATGCCTACATCCTCACGCACCCAGGAACCCCATGCATCGTGAGTCATCGTACCAATACTGCATCATATCTAAATTTTCTTTTCTTGTTTCGTTCATAAAAATTTAAGAGAACCATGACCGAACTGATGAAAAATAATTGTGATTCTTCAGTTCTACGATCATTTCTTCGACTGGGGCCTCAAGGAGGAGATCGATCGCTTGGTGTCAATCAGGACCCGGCATGGGATACACAGTGAGAGCAAGCTGCAAATCATAGAGGCCGACGCCGACCTTTATCTTGCCGAGATCGACGGCAAGGTCATCGTAAAGCTCGGGCCAAGATATGATGTGGGACACCTCATTCCGGGAGGCTTCAAGGTGGCCGCGCATGGCAATGACTATGCGGTATGGGAGAAAATATGAGCAAAATTACCAGAGCAACTCTACGAGTTTTTTACAATATGAATGACATACATATTAGTCCGAGCTCACGTTGTCCACATAATACGATTTAGTACTTCCTCCATGTAAAAGTGAGGATGAGGGACATCCATTGTATTTTTGATAAAATCATAATCAATAAGGATTTTCGCACTCTTGGCTTACTTAGTGTTGGTTGAATGAAAACTGAGCAGCCACAACCAGTAACTCGTATGACAGCATACTGGAGTAGTGGTAGACTCACGAGCGTTTTGTTACGGAATTGTATTACGGGGGCTGGGTTTAAAGGAGACAGACTAATAATCTGGTGACTGAAAATTTATTTTTGTCCAGTCACTTTTCCATCTGCCATTAAATTTAGATTAAACGAACACAAAACAATCATATACAACAAAAAGTTGACTGGCCAAAATTTTGGTTTAGTCGAATTCCTCACACAGCCTAACTCATGCAATTTTTTTTATTTCCACACAAAAACGATGTGAGGCCCCAAAGCACCAGTTGGGCTGATGCAGCCTACAAGACGCTAACCCATAACAACATAAAAGAACAACACTTGTTGTCATTGTTAAACTGCATACTGGTACGTTAACAAGGCTTAACCTGTTGCACATGGATGGAGCTAGATGAGTACATGGGTGAATATATAAGCACATCTGTTAAACCATATGGTTTAGCAAATATATGATTAAATTTGTACATAGGTGCTCCAAAACGAGTATATCTATAGCAATCCCTCATATATGGTTAAATTTGTAGTCTAGCATGTTCTCTAGATATGATATCCTAATCTTATGAGACAACTACTATTATGATATTTGTTAAACTGTATGTTTTAGAGCTATCTAATAGAACAAATATGTATACATAGTTTACATAAGTATCAAAGACTAATTTAAAAAAAAACATAAATTGAATTCAACACAAGCATGGGTATTTTTCAATGATATGCGTTACAAATATAATAAATAAATAATACAACAGGTATTTAACTTTAAAAAATAAGTATTGAAAAATTATAATCCTTAACGCGGTAGTATGGTAAGTGTAAAATTTTAGTATATAAAATATCTACATATTAAGAGGAGCGGGGTGATAGGCAACTAAAATTTACACCCCTTGGCCTTCTTGGCGAACACCTTGTAGACCCAAACCCCGTTTCCGGTTGCTAAATAATTAAACAGAGGAAAATGTTAGAACAGAGATGAAATGGAATAAATAGAAAAAACTGGAAATAAATCACAAACTATATGGAATTAATAGGATTAAGAGAAAATACCTTCATCAGAAAGAACAAACTCTTCATAATAGACATCCAAGTCATCACCAGACAGGAACCGAACCGAAATTAAACAGAATGAAAAGCAGAAATTGTTATATAATGAACATGAATCCCTAAATATAAACAAAAATGAACATATAGTGGATAAAAACAAACTAAGAAACCACATACCACCCTTCCCAACAGAAGACACCTTCAAGTGCTCAAAGACCTGCTCCAGGTGGGTGATGGAAGCTAAACATAATGAAGAAGCAGAAATTGTTATAAACAGAAATGAAATTTGTTATATAATGGATGAAAGAAGTCCACATGATCATTTGAGTGGTTTCTGTAGCCGGTTTTGTATACGTGGCTCAGGCCGATTGCCACGTCGGCTTAGTGGGGCTGGTCGTGGACTTAACTGCTGCTCCTCCTATTTCGGCCTTGTCTCCCTTGTTTCCTTTCAACGAAGCGGCAAGGCAAGCCATGATAATCGACGCTTGACGGGAGGCAGTGCAACGACGACTCGACGAGCAGGCGAGTCTCCAGTTGATTGGGACTTGTGTGTCAAAGTATTTTTTAGGGAAGACCAAGGCAGCGTCAAAGAGACATAGATGAGCAGGGGCTTGGGTTTGAGGCGCTCTATTTTTCTGTTAGACTGATCGACGCTTGTGTTGATTGGTACTAACGAACGAAAGTTGCATCCTCGTGATGCTGTTATATCTATGCATTTGAACAGACAAAAGTTGTAATAAAGATTTAAAGCAGTTATAGTCAAATTCAGAAGATTGGACTGTATTACAATGATTTTGAGTGGACTAGGAATGTAGCTAGGAGATTAAAATCTGCAATAGCACCAGAAGCAGAAGCACGAACCGGATAACAAGTTACATCCTCAGCATCTTCCATGCTCAATGCCTTCATTAAAGAATTATAAATATCCGTGCACATAGCCTCTGGTAGGCACAGGGCAAGCTGCCCTATAATCCAGTTTGCAGTAGATATCAAATATGGACTACACGGATCTAAATAATACAATGGAAGAATCCGATTCCTGATCAAAGTAACTGCCAAATCTTTCCTCTCACTCAGAAAATCTTGGAGGCCTCCATATGCCATTAGAACACCAAAATAACTGAAATGAATGACAGTAAAGTGACTATTTCATAAGTATGAAACAATAGAAAAGAAAATAGTCCAGAGTCCAAAGATTAACTACTGCTGAAATCACATTAGGGGCATTGTCAATGCTTTGTCAGTATGTAATTTTTCTCTAGCAAGAAACTGACAGAGCTACAGTTTAATTATTCTGACAGAATTATTAAACCTGAGTGATCCATGGAGAGGTACATGAATTGCTGTGAGAAAAATATAACTGAATTCCAATGAGAATAGAAGAACATATGGGACTGAATTAGGATTCGAGAATCTAATTCGTTAGTGTAGCGGCCATGATTTGTAATCACCATCGGATTTCAGTTGCCTAGTTGCTGAAAATTTGTACTGTAGTCACCATTACCATTTGAAAATTTGATTGTAAGGCAAAGCAACCATCTCATTAAGGACGTGAGAACAACTAATTCAGAAAACTGCACCAAAGCATTGTTGCAGGGCGTATTTTAAGATTGGCTCTGTCTATGACTCGGTTGAGAATAGATGTGCGATTCAATTAACAATGCAATCATGAGATCTAAATAAAATAACTTGTGCGACTCATATCGCTTCGCACTGTCCACTAAGCCGGCGTGGCAATGGCATGAGCCACGTATGCAAAACAAGCTACATAAACCACTCTAAGGATCGTCAGGGGGTGCTTTGACTGATTTTGGAGAGCCTTAGGGGGTTAATTAACGGGTATTTAAGCTGAGGGGGTGGGTTAGCCGGTTTCCGAAACCCCAGGGGTTATGTGGACTTCTTTCTATAATGGATAGAAACAGAATAGAGAAATCACATACCACCCTTCCCAACAAAAGACACATTCTGCTCCAGGTGGGTGATGGGGATAAGAGGCTGAAGGAGGATGTCCTGCTTCGGGTCAAGAGCCAGGGTGTTCAAGATTCCACCAGCACCAACAGGATCGGCCGAGTACATGTCAAAACTAAAATCAAATCAATGAAAAGACAAATAATATAAGCATAGTTTAACGATATGATATACAGAAACATTAAATAAATTCTGGGAGGTTCATCATAGATAATATAAGCATAAGACTTGTGTCGGCATTCTGGATACGGGGGTACCCAGACTTGCCTACCTGCGGTCCGCGGCGTGGCTCCACCAACGGCCTGGTACGGCCCAGTTTCGACATTGACAAACCAAGACCCTCGCGAGGGGCCAAGCCTCGCGAGGCGGACGACACCAATACCTGCAAAGGGATTAGCCTCCTCAGGTTGGCTCCTGAGGAGCGGAGATTTCTATACAAGGCTTACCTCGCGAGGTTCAGATGACGTGAGCCATGACGACCAAGGCTAGGGGAGCGCCAGGCGGGCGCCAAGTACCAGTTTCCTCTTTGGTGCAAAGGAGGCAAGCAGCAGGCGCGGAGTCTCGAGGAAGCAGCCAAAGGTTTCCATTCCTATGCAACAAGACCAAGACCGCCAGGACGGTAGGACAGAGGTCATCGCCGAGCCCACCGCGGCGTCACTACCAGAGGCTTTAACGGGAGCAACGGTATAGTGAGCATGGTGATGACTCAGGAGGATATCGACACACAACAGGTTTAGTAAAGTATCGCAAAGCAAAGGGAACATCACATGATAACCAAAGGTTCACTCGAATATCATTCCTGTAATCATAGGGATCGATATGGATGTCCACGGTTCCACTATCCGCTATCGGTCATTGAACAAAGGGATTTCGTTCATGTCTATGATTTACTGAAACTACGGGTTCATAATCTTAAGGTAATCATGATCTCCTGAGTGTTAGTGGTACGGGAGTAATGAAAATATATTTGTGAAATTGTTTCATTAATATCGGGAATAGTTCTGGGAGGTTCCGGAAACGTTTCGGTGAATATTGGGTAATACCGAGTATTACCGATAAATATATGTAGGTGGAAAATGTTTTCGGAGATATTAAATTATATATATAATGGTCTGAAAATATTTAGAACATTTTATATTTAATTGAAATATCAATAGGCCAAAAAGGCCAAGAGGTGGAAGGCAACTTAAGGCACCCCCCTTTCTTGTAGGAGGGGGGGGGGGGGGGGGGGGGGGGCGAATTGGACTTGGGGAGGAGTCCTACTCCTTCCCCTATGGCTGGCAACCCAAGGGGGACTTTCCCCCCTTGGTGTCTGCCCTCTCCCTTCCCTCCAACCTATATATACTAGGGGATTTTGCTCTGTTGGATACACAAGTTTTGGAGCCTCCTCTAGTTGATTCTAGTTGGTCCTAGTTAACTAATTAGAGCTAGCCTAGCCACCTCTAGTCCTCATAATTAGGCCTTGTACAATGCAAGGTGCTTAGAGAAATAAACTAGGATTTTCTTAAGCACCGGTGCTTATTTGTATAGGGTAGACGCTTAACTAAGCGTCTCTCCTGTAGAAATAGGCACCGGTGCTTCAGAAAAACTCACTTTATTTTTCTAAGCACCTCCCTAAGCATCTCCCTCTGTACAAGGCCTTAGAATTCCCATATGGTTCTAATCTTCTCCCTCTAATTCTCCAATGACCATTAGCTCTAAACGGCGAAGCGCTATCGGATCGTGAAGACCGTACGCTTGCAACCAAGTAGAGAGGCCGTGCTTTCAGTCTTCCGTTCAAGGGATTGTTTGAGGGCAATTCACGGGATTGTCATTGACATTCGAGGGACTCCAAGTACCATCTACACCGACTCACCTACTTTCGCTGCACACCAGAGTCGGTAAAGATCGTTGACCCAAAACCGACGTGCATCTTCATATTGTTCATGGGTGTTCGTAGGGCAATTTTTTGTTTTCTACTGTGTTTTCCAAAAATGGTATCAGAGCGGTTCTATGAGTAGATGCAGATTTGGATCTAGATCACATGTGATTGTGAGGGATGATGTTCTTTCTATGCTTCCCTCGAGTGTTGTTTCGGTTCAGTTCATTGACAACAGGATGTCGCTTTTCACAAGGTTCTAACAATCGCTCGGCTCTGGCTGTCGATTATCTTCTAACAGTTCCTTGGGCTTCATCGTAGTCAAGGATAGTGAACCATTGTGTATGCAAGAGGGCGATGAAGATGGATGATCTTCTAGGGGGTCACGCATATTAGACGAGGTTTAGTGTGGGGAAGCGAGATTTTTAATTAAGTCTCTTCTTTCACACACCCTGAAAGTTAATCTGGCAACAAGAATTATCACTTTATGGTGTGCATGTAAGTAACTAGGTTTATTCAGAAACCCTAGAAGCCACGTAACTAAAATTTGCCAAACCAATTAGAGGACATCTAACTTGGTTTTGCAGGGTTTGCATATGATGGGTATAGTCTTCGTCATGATAATGAGTTGATATATGAGATGGTTATATATTGTAATGTTAAGTGGCCTGCACGTCACGGCATGATGGATGGAGCCACGAGATTGCCACCTTAGTGTAAATATCGTAGAGATAGGTTGCAAGTGACAGTGGCAAGACGTACATGGAGGACCTCGACGAGGAGAAAGGTGTACCAGGAGCGGGACGAGGAGCTATAATTTCATGCCACAGCGGAATTTCAGATTTTAGTGCCACGACAATGTTTTCTGAAACGGCCGCCACACAGCATTTTCTAAGATTGCCGCCACGACAATGTTTTTGAAACGGTTGTCACGACAACGAAATATTGGTCATCACGTCGCTTCAGCTGGAGATTGAAGACGATCATGGAGAACTCCCGGCGCCCAAGGTTATACCATATCATGCCTATTATGAATTGCCTGAGTTGTTTATCCCTTTGTTATTTGCACCCTTTGATTGGGCAGTAGTCTATTAATAGAGTGATCTCCATAGTAAATATCAAGTTAAAATGTGCTCTTCCATGCGTTGCAACCGTCTATAACACATGGCGATTTGGTGTGCGTCATGTCCACATGAGTACAAACATGACGTCAAGTGTAAGACGGGGATGGTCAGACCATGTATGTAGTTAGCATTCATTTTTTTTGAAGTTCTAGCAGAATCTTTCTGAGGTCGAAGCACGAAGCATCAAAAGATGAACAAGAGTCATATGGAGATATGATTGGCAAAAGTTTGCCCCCGGTTAACATTCTTGTCATCAATGATGTACACATCAATGGCGGAGAACTAGACTTGGATCTTGAAACCACTCACTATTAATCATGAGAGATATTAATTTGAGTGGGAGTGCACTTTAAATTAAAATTTGTTTTAACAACTAGCGAAATATTAATTATGAATTGTTTCTAAAATTATTTGTGAATTTATCGTGTAGATTAAATGGCTCGCAATATGTTCAACTTAGCTCCTATTCTTGAGAAAGAAAAGTTGGCTACAAATGGTGGAAACTATACGGATTGGATCCAAAACCTAAGAATTTTTCCTTAGGAGTGCTAAAAAGGAGTACATGCTGGATCAGCCCCTGGGTGATGCTCCCACAAATGATGCATCATCAGAAGAAGTAGTTGCTTATGCCGCTCATAGTGATGAATATGAGGCAGTCCAGTGTCTCATGTTAACTTGCATGGATCCTGAACTACAGAAGCGTTTTGAATGATCTACCACTCAATTTATAATTGGGTCACTGGAAGTTCTGTACAAGAAACAGGCAAGGACCGAACGGTTTGAATTAACCAAGGCCTTGATTGAGTGCAAGACAAAAGAGGGTTCCTCAATGAGTGAGCATATAGTGAAGCTTGCTAGCTATGTTGATAGACTCACTTCACTAGAATTTGGAATTCCACCAACACTTGGTACTGATATTGTGCTTGCTTCACTCCCCCATCTTACGATGGTTTTATCATGAATTACAACATGAACCGGGTGGAGCAAAGTGCAAACGAATTGTTTGCTAAGCTCAAAACTGCGGAAGCTGAGATGCAGAAGAACAAAGAAGTGTTGATGGTCAACAAGACTACCAGTTTCAAGAAGAAGGGCAAGTCCAAGAAGAAATCTACTGTTGCTGGTAAGACCGTCTCTCAGAGGAAGAACAAGGGCAGAGCCATTAAGGAGATTGAATGTTTCTACTACAAACAGAAGGGTCACTGGAAGCGTAACTGCAAGAAGTACTTGGGGGATAAGAAGAACGATTCTTCCGGTAAAGGTATAAAAGTTATACAAAGTTAATGTTGTTTTACTTGTTTTTGTATGTCACAATTATTTGGTACTGATCGATTGCTCTCATTTGCAATCCAATGCAGGGACTACAGAAAGCTCACAAGTTGAGAAGAAATAAAAACGTGATGCTAGTCAAGGATGGTGATGGGATCGCTACTTGAGACTACTGGAGTCTATCTTCAAGATTTATCTTAGGATCGAATAATAGTTATCATGTTTTGGAGTTGTGTAAGACATTATGTCTTGGATTATGTGACATATATTCTTATAAAGTTTTGAACAATAGTTGTTGAAGTGGTTATAAGAATATGTTTGGATTTACCTCAGATTTTGATGGTTTATTAATGAATATTGATTTGAAAATTTATAACATTAAATGCTAAAGGTCTTGAGAAGACTGATAAACTCCACTTGAATGTGGCACTGCTTGGTTATATCAGAAAATAATCTTCATATATATGAAGTATTGAATTATCTTGATTGAGAAATCAAATAAAAGAATAAATAGTGACGTATAAGGTCCGATGAATAACACAGGGCGCGGTGGATAATTATGCTTCATTGAAGATTAGGAAAAAATGATTTACTTAACATAAATATGAAATATTTGAATAAATCAAAAGAATTTGAGAATATACTCCCTTTTTAGATGTTTCTTCAAGTTTTGTTAGGGTTTCTGTTCTACTCACGAAGGCGAGATGGCGGCGGCTTCCTGAAGATAGAATAAGTTTCTTCCTGCCTAGTCCCCATGCTGGATTTGCACGGATTTGGTTGTCGTCTGTATTCGTTCGCGTGTCTTCAGGTTGGATCCTTCCAATTTATGCTACTCTTCATCGGCGGATGTTACTGTTCTGTTGTGCTGGTCCCATGGGCCTTAGTACGACGACTTCCTGACTGTCTATCACAACAAGTTTTTTTGCAGGTAGCACAACAAGTTTTGCTAGGCTTCGGCGGCGGAGGGGCAGTGCTGGCGGCGTGCCTTCAGCTCGTTTGAATGCTTGTAGTCATCGTTAGGTGGTCTACGGATCTGGATATAATTTTTATTATTACTGATGTCTGTTATACTGTCATGATTGAAAATGAAATAGATTGAAAGTCTTCTAGTAAGAAAATATATATCAAAGCTGAAGGAAATATGCCCTAGAGGCAATAATAAAGTTATTATTTATTTCCTTATTTCATGATAAATGTTTATTATTCACGCTAGAATTGTATTAACCGGAAACATAATACATGTGTGAATACATAGACAAACATAGTGTCACTAGTATGCCTCTACTTGACTAGCTCGTTGATCAAAGATGGTTGTGTTTCCTAGCCATAGACATGAGTTTTCATTTGATTAACGGGATCACATCATTAGAAGAATGATGTGATTGACTTGACCTATTTCGTTAGCTTAGCACTTGATTGTTTAGTATGTTGCTATTTAGATACATTAAAACTGAGCACCCTCCCAGCCCTCTCACGCCACTTGTCATTTCAGCCATTAGATTGTTGGTTTGGATCGTCTCTGGCCATTGATCCGATCTGCCCGCCACCCACACTTTCTCTTAGTGGGTCGGATGTCCTAGGAGCAGGTACTCTGGGAGAAAAATCGAAGGCCTGTGGCTCACTGGGCTATTGGATCTAAGGGACCGGCCCATTTGGCATCCCCGCTCGCCCCTCCCCTTCTTCAACCTTGTCACGCCCACGATCTCGCGTCCTGCAAAATCGCTAGGCGTGCCCGCCGCCAGCGCCACTACCGCCAACTCGATCGCCGTGGAAACGAGGAAGACACCGTCGCGAGGTCAACGTCGTGCCACCCCACACCATCCCAAGTCGAGGTATGCCTCTTTTTCCACCGGGGAAAGAGGAAGGAAAGGATGTTGCCGCTATCGTGCTAGACCCAGCCACCGCCGCGTCTGGGTCGAGGTCGCCCCGCTCGGGGGAGGGGTCACCGCGCAGGGGGTAGAACGGGGGCTGCAGTGTCGTCGTCAATGCGCTCAGGTCGGGGTTCCCGCGCTCGATCCGGCGGCCACTATGCGCCACTGGGTCAGGGCGCCGCACTCGGGGGAGTGCTCGCTGGAGATGCGCGACGGCCCTGGACGCCACCTCGCAGCACCGGCGACGGGTGACGTCCTGGACGCCGCTGCGCTGGTGGGTGGACGGAGGGAGATGGCGTGGGCTACGGAAGAAGAGGATTTGGGGACGCCGGTGCTCCCGCTCGAGGCAAAGGGCTGGGAAGATCAGCAGACCGGCTGCCCAGTGTATTGGACGCATGGCTCGGCTGGGCTTCTATTAAACTGAGTATGTTCAGTGCTACTGAATATTTTGAGTGCTACTGAACTGAACTTGTGAATTATTCAAATGGGATTTACTTAGATCTGCCACCACTGAATATGTTGAGTGCCAGAGTAAAAAAAAAGAATATGTTTGTTGATTTTAGACCTTTTCTCATAATTAAATGTACATCAATAGAGGTTTTCCTTGATCATAATTTTCTGAGTTGTGGAAATGTTATGTGTTTGTTTATTTTTCCATTTGTCTGATCATGCAGGAATTAAATTGTTTCTTACTCCAGAAATGTCTTGTCATGGTGTATCACATTGTGTCGCTAGGGCACATCTCCCACAAACATAGACCATGCATGTGAGTTCCCCTCCCTTGGTTTGCATATGGATGAACTAATAGGTGATGAAATTGATTTGTATTTCTGGTTATATGCTTCCAGCGAAGGTTGCCTATGTGAGAAAGGAGAAAACTTTTGAATATTCTACTTGCCAGGTCACAAAGTTATTACGGATGCAATATATTGATGGTATAAGTCGGAACTCAATCAGGTAGTTTATTAATTCAAAAGTTCTAACTTAACAATTCATTCAGTATTAACTTTCTTTGTGTACCATCTCTTCAATTTCAGAGTGGTGCTAAGGACCTAAGGTACCAACTGAAAAATGCAATTCCAATTTATGAGCAAAAACATAATTCCAATGCAAGTACGTGATGTTGCATTCCTTAACTAGCAATGCAAACTTTTCTTAATATTTCACTTGACCTGTAGGTAGTATTTTCACTTCCTTCTTGTTCTCACCCTTTGCTACTTTCCTTTATTTTTGTTCCCATGTTTTGTAGATTAAGCAACTAAAAGAAACCAATGTCTATTTTTCTGACAGTAAAAAGCAAACCGGTGACTATATATGCTGGAATCAGCAAATTATACTGCACAATATACGTATCAACATCTTAAGTTTATGTTGCCCTATATATCACCAATGACACCATCCGGAAGATTATCTTTCTCTAAATCATGTGGTCCATTTTCAGGTATGAGTACCAAAGTAAATGAATTACATAGGTGAAAATACCATGTCTATTTCATTAAACACTAACTCGCATTGTGTATAATGTAGAAACAATGTGATGATTTTCAGCCAGGTAAATTTAGATTGCCCATCCTTGTGTTTCCTTTACTTATTGTATCTGTCGGTTTATTTATGAAATTGTAATGCACATATTGTGGAATAGATAGTGACTCCGCTTTCTTACAGATCATAGTGAGCTTCAGTTTTTATTCCTGAGATTATATTATGGTTATCCAGGTGTTGCCTTCCAAGGTTGTAAATATAAACTACCATGCCATAATCATCGGGCAATGTAATACGCAAGTTGAGCAGCCCTTGGGGTCTTGGGGAGTACTTGTTCTTTTTTTGTATGTAATCCTGGAGCTTTATCAGTACCAATGCTACTCAAAGCAAAAGCTAACATGGTTTCCTGAATTTGTGTTACACCTATGCCCTGAGATTATATGCTGTGCCAGCATGCATGTTTTCTTCATTAAAACACATTTAGAAGGTAGGCTTTAAACTAACTAATAAACCCATTCCACTTATAAATAATCAGAGATGTTTTTGAATTTGTTCTTAAATCTTTTCATTCAGACACAATAAAGCCCACCTTCTGTTGGTTGGGCACTGGGGATAAACTAAAAGCAAGGGTGTCAAGGTTGCTACCCCAGCAAGGAAGGCTTTTTCGAACAACAGTCTTCAGGACTGAAGTCGCTGACATTTGGGAAATAAGTACTACTTTAGTTGTCAATGGGCACGGTAATATCAATATCTGGGAACTACTATTTTAGTTTTCAATGGGCCTCGTAATCTCCAGGAACTTCTGTTTTAGTTGTCAGTGAGCAGAAAATGGTGTCACGGTTGCTATACCATGAGCATTTTTCCAATTTTTCGCCATTGTGAGAAAAATGTATTTTTCCCTTTTGGGTTTCTATTTACTACTGGTTCAAATACCTCTCATTTCAAAAGAACAAGAAAAACATATGTGAAACAACAGCTTCTTGCTCCATACATTTATGATCATTCCTACATTCTATCGTCAAAATGGACGGGCGCGGCAACGCGCGCCGTCAAAGATCTAGTTGCTTTCTTCATGACTTATACATGTTCCTATGACTATGAGATTATGCAACTCCCGTTTACCGGAGGAACACTTTGTGTGCTACCAAACGTCACAATGTAACTGGGTGATTATAAAGGAGCTCTACAGGTGTCTCCGAAGGTACATGTTGAGTTGGCATATTTCGAGATTAGGATTTGTCACTCCGATTGTCGGAGAGGTATCTCTGGGCCCTCTCGGTAATGCACATGACTATAAGCCTTGCAAGCAATGTGTCTAATGAGTTAGTTGCGGGATGATGCATTACATAATGAGTAAAGAGACTTGCCGGTAACGAGATTGAACTAGGTATTGAGATACCGACGATCAAATCTTGGGCAAGTAACATACCGATGACAAAGGGAACAACGAATGTTGTTATGCGGTTTGACCGATAAAAGATCTTCGTAGAATATGTAGGAGCCAATATGAGCATCCAAGTTCCGCTATTGGTTATTGACCGGAAACGTGTCTCGGTCATGTCTACATAGTTCTCGAACCCGTAGGGTCCACACGCTTAAGGTTTCGATGATAGTTTTATTATGAGTTTATAAGTTTTGATGTACCGAAGGTTGTTCGGAGTCCTGGATGTGATCACGGACATGACGAGGAGTCTCGAAATGGTCGAGACATAAAGATCGATATATTGGACGACTATATTTGGACACCGGAAAGGTTCCGGGTGAGATTGGGACAATACCGGATCTCCGGGAGGTTATCGGAACCCCCCGGGAGGTATATGTGCCTTATTGGGCCTTAGTGGAAAGGAGGGAGAAGAAGCAAAGGAGGGGGCGCCCCCCCAAGCCCAATCCGATTTGGGAAGGGGGCCGGGCCCCCCTTTCCTTCTTCCCTCGCCCCTCTTCCTTCCCTCTCCTACTCCTAATAGGAAAGGGGGGAGTCCTACTCACGGTTGGGGTTGAACTCCCCCCCTAGGGCGCGCCACCCCCTTGGCCGGCCCCCTCTCCTCCACTCCTTTATATACGGGGGAGGTGGGCACCCCATAGACACAACAATTGATCTCCTGATCTCTTAGCCGTGTGCTGTGCCCCCCTCCATCATAGTCCTCCTCGATAATATTGTAGCGGTGCTTAGGCGAAGGCCTGCGACGGTAGAACATCAAGATCATCACCACGCCGTCGTGCTGACGGAACTCTTCCCCCACATTCTGCTGGATCGGATTACAGGGATCGTCATCGAGCTGAACATGTGCTAGAACTCGGAGGTGCCGTAGTTTCGGTGCTTGATCGGTTGGGCCGTGAAGACGTACGACTACATCAACCGCGTTGTTCTAACGCTTCCGCTTTCGGTCTACGAGGATACGTGGACAACACTCTCCTCTCTCGTTGCTATACATCACCATGATCTTGCGTGTGCGTAGGAAATTTTTTGAAATTACTACATTCCCCAACAGTGCTATCAGAGCCTAGGATTTATGCGTTGATGTTATATGCACGAGTAGAACACAAGTGAGTTGTGGGTGATACAAGTCATACTGCTTACCAGCATGTCATACTTTGGTTCGGCAGTATTGTTGGATGAAGTGGCCCAGATCGACATTACGCGTACGCTTACGCGAGACTGGTTCTACCGACGTGCTTTGCACACAGGTGGCTAGCGGGTGTCAGTTTCTCCAACTTTAGTTGAACCGAGTGTGGCTACGTGTAGGACCTTGAAGTATGTCTAGAGGAGGGGGGGTGATTAGACTACTTGACCAATTAAAAACTTAACCTTTTCCCAATTTTAGAGTTTGGCAGATTTTAGCTATCTTTGGACAAGTCAAGCAATCATCACACAATTCAAGCAAGCATGCAAAGAGTATATGAGCAGCGGAAATTAAAGCATGCAACTTGCAAGAATGTAAAGGGAAGGGTTTGGAGGATTCAAACGCAATTGGAGACACGGATGTTTTTGTCGTGGTTCCAATAGGTGGTGCTATCGTACATCCACGTTGATGGAGACTTCAACCCATGAAGGGTAACGGTTGCGCGAGTCCACGGAGGGCTCCACCCACCACAAAGAAGCAACCTTGTCTATCCCACCATGGCCGTCGCCCACGAAGGACTTGCCTCACTAGCAGTAGATCTTCACGAAGTAGGCGATCTCCTTGCCCTTACAAACTCCTTGGTTCAACTCCACAATCTTGTTGGTGGCTCCCAAGTGACACGTAGCCAATCTAGGAGACACCACTCTCCAAGAAGTAACAAATGGTGCGTTGATGATGAACTCCTTGCTCTTGTGCTTTGAATGATAGTCTCCCCAACACTCAACTCTCTCTCATAGGATTTGGATCTGGTGGAAAGAATATTTGAGTGGAAAGCAACTTGGGGAAGGCTAGAGATCAAGATTCATATGGTAGGAATGGAATATCTTGGCCTCAACACATGAGTAGGTGGTTCTCTCTCAGAAATGGTAAGTTGGAAGTGCAGGTTTGTTCTGATGGCTCTCTCCACGAATGATGAGGAGGTGGAGGGGTATATATAGCCTCCACACAAAATCTAACTGTTACACACAATTTATCAAACTCGATGGGACCGATTCAACAGACTCGGTCAGACCGATTTGGTAAACCTAGTGACCGTTAGGATATTCGGTGGGACCGACATGCAACTCGGTAGAACTGATATGGTTAGGGTTAGGGCATAACGTAATCTCGGTGAGACCGATTACACAAACTCGGTGAGACCGATTTTGGTAATAAGCTTTCCAGAGAGTTGGTCAGGTAAACTCGGTGGGACCGATTCGCTTATTTCGGTGAGACCGAAATGTTACAAAAAGGAAACAGGGATTTTACATTGCAATCTCGGCGGGACCGATCACTCACTTCGGTTAGACCGAAACGTTACGAAGGGAAACAGAGAGATTACAACCCCATCTCGGTGAGACCGAGATCCCTATCGGTAAGACCGATTTGCCTAGGGTTTGTGGCAGTGGCTATGACATTTGAACTCGGTGGCGCCGGATAGAAAGAATCGGTGGGACCGATTTTGACTTTGGGTTTAGGTCATATGTGGATGTGGGAAAGTAGTTGAGGGTCTTTGGAGCATATTACTAAGCACTCCTATAGACTCAATGTGATCTTGTATCACTAAAATGTAAAATGAAGAGTCTTGAGCTTTTGAGCTTGAGCCAATCCTTTGTCCTTAGTATTTTGAGGGATCCACTTTCATCATCCATGCCATGCCATTCATTGAGCTTTCCTGAAATAATAGTCTTGGAATAGCATTAGCTTAATGAGCTATATGTTGTTATGAATTACCAAAACCACCTAGGGATAGTTGCACTTTCAATCTCCCCCTTTTTGGTAATTGATGACAACATATAGATCAAAGCTTCGACAAATGATAATAAGATTGAAAAACATCGTCGCTTTGAGAAGTATGTGATAAGCAAGAGCTCCCCCTAAATTTGTGCATGGTTTAAGATTTGCTTTGGACTGCAAATGCACAAGGAATTAGGCTCATGGGTTAGTCTTTCATGTCACATACATCTTGGTGGAGCGCTCAAAATAATAAAGATTGAATACATGCACTCATCACCAATCAAAGTGAATGATCATATAAGGATAGGTAAGATAATATCATCTAACAAGCATAAGTGTAGCTTATGATCAAACACATGATCATCAATGTCTCACAGATAACAGCATAGTATCTCAAGCAATCAAAAGCAAACAAAAGTTTAACCACCAAAGCAAGAGAGAACAAAAGCAACACTCTCTCTCTCGAAGCCTATGATCTATACATTTTTCTCCCCCTTTGGCAACAAGTTACCAAAAAGTTCATAGAAAATGCATAGTGCTAGATCGGCTCTCAGGCTTGATCTTCAGGTGGTGGTGTAGAGATGGCTCCTTGGACGAAGGCTTCAGTTGATGTGGATGGAGATGGAGGAGTTGGTGCTGGAGCTGGTTGCACTGGAGCTATAGGAGCTGTAGCTGGTGCAGATGATGTGGCTCTGGTGTCTGTCACAGGCACTGTAGCTGACCTCTGAGCTCTAGGCACTCTGGCAAATGCATCAGTGGTTCTCTTGCCCTTCCTCTCCTGCATGTCATCCTGGAGCTGCTCCACAACTGACTGAATCTCAGTTACTTTGACATCTAGATCATATAATTTTTGTTCCATGATTCTTTCCAGGCTCTCCTGGTTTTGAGTTAGGGTGGCCAACCCCTTCCCAACCCTCAGTGTTGATGCTATCAAGTAACCAAGCTGCTCCTGCTTGTTCTTCAAAAAGTACTCAGATGCCTCCTCTTGAGTTGGCATCTTGGCAGCCTTCTCTCTCTTTGCTTTCTCCTTCTTCTCCTGAGCTTGCACTGATGATGGTTCCTTCTCATTCATCACAACTTGATTGTCCTCAAAGTCTGGATAGATAGCAAAATGTTCCTTATCCAGCAAGTATGTTCCTGTGCCCATCTTTGAGTTAATC
This sequence comes from Triticum timopheevii, assembly GCA_963921465.1. Taxonomy (NCBI): domain Eukaryota; kingdom Viridiplantae; phylum Streptophyta; class Magnoliopsida; order Poales; family Poaceae; genus Triticum; species Triticum timopheevii. The sequence continues at coordinate 504,489,588 of OY997272.1, forward strand.
AACTCCTGAATCTGTGGGGCATACCCACAACTTCTCTTCTGGTCTGCTGCTGTCCTCTTAATGGTCTCAACAATGAGGCTCATGACCTTGAATTTTTGTGGCACATCAAACAAGTGTAGCAAGTTGATAGCATGCCCTCTAATCATGTTGTGGTCACCTGACTTGGGCAACAGAGTATACCTTAGGATCCACTTGATTGTTGGCAGCCCTAACAGAAGAAAATGAACTGACCCAAACTTATGTGTCTCAACTGCATCATCAGGGATTTCCTTGTACATATGAGCCATGGTATTGTGATCCATCTTATTCTTGGCATAGACAACCAAGTCATCTTCACTCTCCTTTGGGGCATTGATCGGACTGGCCCATTCCTCAATTGTTGACTGGTACCTTGTACCTTTAGACATCCAATCCTGCCATCTGGATAGAAGTGTGCTGTGGAGTAGAATTACATAATGAGCTCATCATTCCACTTTGTGAGCTTCTGCCCAACAAAGTCCGCAACTCCACAAGCAACAAAACTGTCTTGCACTCCAGGATAGTGTTCTTCATTTTCCTTCATGTAGGTCTAGTCGACCCACCTCATATCACACACTATTGGTTTCTTGTCCAACAACACTGTCTCATAGAAATCCTGCTGTTCCTTAGTGTGGAACCTGTAATCAACAACAGTCCTTCTCCTGGTGGCATATGGATCTGACAGCCTCCACAGTCTGAGTCTTGCATCCTTTCTCAACTTCATGTTCTCAGCCACAGGATGAGCATCATTATGGTCTGGAATCTTGGGCTTTAGCTTCCTCAGGACTTGTCCTTCATCATCTTCCTCATCAGCAACTTCAGGCACTGGGGCCTTGTTCTTCTCAGCAGCTGGAATACTCCTGGTATTCCTCTTTGGTGCAATCTTGGGCTTGGGGGCAGCTTTGGGTGCTTCCTTGGGCTTTGATGTTGCACCCCCTGACTTTATAGCATCACCCATTAGCTTTTGTGCCTTGGGTGCTGGTGCAGCAACCTCTTCTTCCTCTTCAGAGTATCTCCCCATAGAGGGATTTCCAAGAACCTGGGCAGTAGTGGTTCTGGCTCTCTTCTTCTTCTTATCTTGACCAGCAGCTTCATCTTCCGATTCAATGGTAAACTTCATAGTTTCTCCAGTGGGAACTTTCTTGGGTTTGGAAGTTGTGACTCTTCTTGCAGGTGCCTCTTTGGGATCAGTCTTTTCAGGCACTTGAGTTGATCCTCTGACCTTCAGCATAGGTGTCCTTTTGGCAGGGACCTTCCTATTGAGTCCAGGCTTTGTGTTCTTTGCTGAGGCATACTCCTTTTTGAGCACTATCTTCTTGGAAGTAGCCTCATCTTCTTCTGCCATATAATCCTCATCCTCAGATTCTGAGGTTCTCTTCTTCCTTGTCCTGGTGGCAGCTTTAGGTAGATTGCTTTGGGTGCTCTTGCTGCCATCATCTGAAGTGCTAGAGGGACTAGTGCCCTCACTCATGTGATTGTGCTCTTCTAATTTGTTCTGACTATCACTTTGGTCTGACATGCTACAAATCACCGATTGCTGACCCTGTGAATAGTTATAGATGAGATAGAATGGATGAGCATCACAAAATGCAGAGATTTTTGCAAAAAAATGATTCAAAAACTTAGTTTTAGTTTTCCACAGAAAGCATTTCAGATCAACCGATTTTCAAACTCGGTGATACCGAAGTAGTTTTTGGAGCCTAAACTGGTGAACTCGGTTGGACCGAGTCACAGTTCGGTGGCACCGAGACTGCTATGGTTTCACAAAGTCCTAAAATCGGTCACACCGATTAGCAATTCTCGGTCAGACCAAGAGTTACTAGTGCAATGGCGTTAGCCAAATCGGTGGGACCGAGTTTTTCAACTCGATGGGTCCAAGATGGTTTCGGCGGAAACCTAACCCTAAATTTTCAAATCGCATCTATTCTAAGGATTGTATTGACTGGATAGGAGTGTTTCAATCGTGGCAAGAATCATAATGAACACAATGTGCTAGGAATCGGACGAGGATAGCAGTGTGATCGAGTCCATACCCTAGCTTGGCGATGAACTCGCTACGGCGGCAACGGCGGGGGTGAATTCCGTTGACGGCGGCGGAGACCAGCGACAGGAGGCGGCTGGCAACGAGGAGACGATCCGGAGACCCTGGAGGCAGAGCGAGCTATGCGCGGGCGAAAGGGTTTGGAGAAATTTTCCAATTTTTTTCCCGTGAGTATATATAGCCCGACCCTGTCGGTGTGACCGAGTGGAACAACTCGGTGGCACCGAGATGCATAACTATATACAGTTACTGCAACTCGGTGTGACCGAAAAGTTCAAATTGGTTGCAACGAGGTTGAACACCTAGATCGACTTAGTGATCTCGGTAGGACCGAAATGGAGGAATCGGTCAGACCGAGAATCACAAAGAAGTTTTGGAAGTTTAAGTCTATGACGAATCGGGGACTCCGAGTGCTCCTCACACAGAGTGGTTCAAATCTGACTTGATCAAATTTTGTGATGTAGCATGAATAGAGTTTGAGACAAGAAAAGCATAGATAGCTAGAGAAGGTTCTTAGGCATTCTTGTCCATCCACTTGGCAAAAAGAAAAAGAACCCAAACAATCAAAGCATCAAGTGGATGTCCTCGAATGAGTAAAATATGCAACCAACATGCTCACACATTAGAATGGCAACTGAAATATGTGGCAAAGCATGCACAACCAATTCTAGCATCTATCAACCAATTGGCGATGACTAGGTCATCTATATATGAGTACATTGACTTAGGAGTCAAATGAGAACATTTGATCATAGGTCATACTCATCGTTTAAGCTCAAGTGGGGTTACCACTTTTACATAATGCATTGATGTGTTCACACCATTAGAGTTGCTTTGACTCAATTCTTAGAGTTAAGCTCCCCCTAGATGTGAGATCCCCTTTTAGAGGGATGAACTAACCTTGGGTTTTGTCGATGATGACTTCATGTAGGTGTTGAAGATGTGGGTGCTCAATGTTGATGTAGATCATTTGGAGAAATCCTTTGGACTGAGTTGCACTTTCAACATACCTACATGGGTTAGTCCCACAAGGAACAAACAAGAATATCCATAGACATAGAGTGATGCGCACACAAGATGATGTCCATGAAATCATTAGGTTACCTTGTCCCTTGCCTTACCAACATGAGGGTTTGTGACTCCTTGAACTAGTGCAAGATGTGGAAGTTGATTGCACTTGTCCTTGCCATAATGATATGAGTGAAGAATGTTGGCGGAGTCACCCTCAAGAACTCTCTAGTTCTTCTTCTTTGGGATCCACATCATCTTGATGGGAATCCTTGGAGTTGTAGTTGTACTTGATGAAGTAGAACTCGACGTAGTCTTGGGAACCCACTTGACCGAGGCCTTAGGTGCTTCTTCAAATGCATCAATCTCCTCTTGAAGCTTGTCCTTGCCTTTGTTCTTGTGGTCTTGTGGTGGAAGATCATCTTGTGCTTGTGTTCCCTTGAAGGAAGTAGGATCATACTTCTCTTGTTGAGGAACAAACTTCGTCTTGGGGTATTGATCTTCTTCCCACTCTACTCCATTGGCATTGAACTTTCGTTCAAAACTAACATCTTGATTCTTTCGGTGCCTTCCTTGCTTGCGTACAATTTTCTTGAATTGCTTACTCCCCGCAAGGCTCTTGTAAACACCTTTCTCTATAATTCCCGTCAATAAGCTATTTTCTTGCTCAAGTGTAACTTGGCTAAGAGAATCATTAGTGGAATCAAGAGAACTACTAGAAGCACCAATATTGGATTTGGCATTATTATTGTTACTACTAGAGGAAGGATCTTTCTTGTACTTGTTACTAGACTTGACTTGAGGCATGTAAGTAGATAAGAGTGAACGCTTGGCAATGTAAGAACTTTTCTTACGGAGATCATCATTGATTGCTTTTAAGAACTCATGCTCTTGCTCAAGATTGAGCTTTTCAAAGCGTAACTTCTCATGAGCCCTTAAAAGTTCTTGATGATCCTCGAAGATAGTTTCATGAGCTAACTTAAGAGTGTTTAGTTCTTTGTTAGAAGCTCAATCTTCTCCTTATCACTGTCATTTGTTTTATCTTGATTAGCATGACCATAATATTCATCACTAGAGTTGTCAACAAGTAAATCATCATCACCTAGCAAGTCATCTTCATCACTATTGAAATCAACATACTCGGGATGTGTTACCTTTGGACCTTTGGCCATGAAGCATCTTCCAATTCCTTCATTTGGTGAGTCAAATATGTCGTAGGAGTTGGTTGACACAAGTGCTAGACCGGCAACACCTTCATCTTGAGTATATTCGGAGTCGGAGTGATAGCTTCTCTCGGAGTGATTGTCGGAGTCGGAGCCGGATACCCATTCGCCAACATGAGCTTGATGTCTTCGTTTTGTGTAGCTCCTTGATGACTTGTCCTTCCTTTCCGAATCCTTGCTTCTCCGTGAGGGTCTTCATTCATAACGATCATCTCTACTCCTCCTCTCTCTTGGTGGTGATTCTTCTCTTTTGCTTCTTCTTTTTGGAGAATCTTCTCTTCTTTTGTAGGGTGCCGTACACTCATTGGAATAGTGTCTGGGTCTCCCACAATTGTAGCAATTGCGCTCTCGACTAGATCTTTTGTCATTGTAGGACCTTGACTTAGAGCTTCTTACTTTGCTTCTACTCTTGTAGAATTTGTTGAAGTTCTTCACCATTAAGCTCAATTCTTCATTGAAGGTTTGTTTCTCACTTGATGATGTGGGGGCTTCACATGAGGCTTTGTAAGCACCACTTGACTTGTTGTGAAGTTCCTCCTTATCCTTGAGCGACATCTCATGAGCAACGATTCTTCCAATGACTTCCGTTGGCTTGAGATCTTTGTAGTTTGGCATCATTTGGATCAATGTGCACACGGTATCATACTTTCCATCCAATGCTCTTAGGATCTTCTTGATGATGAATCTGTCGGTCATCTCTTCACTCCCTAAGACGGCAATCTCATTTGTGATAAGAGCAAGCCTAGAGTACATTTCAGCGACACTTTCACCATCCTTCATATTGAACTTGTCAAGCTGACTTTGGAGCACATCCAACTTGGATTCCTTGATGGAGTCGGTACCTTCATGCATATCAATCAAAGTATCCCAAATTTCCTTTGCATTCTCAAGACGGCTGATTTTGTTGAATTCTTCGGGGCACAAGCCATTGAAGAGGATATCACAAGCTTGAGCGTTGTATTGCAGCATCTTCAATTCTTCCGCGCTAGCTTCACAGTTTGGCTCTCTCCCATCAAAGAATTCACCTTGTAAGCCAATACACACAATAGCCAAAACGGCGGGGTTATGTCCAAGAATATGCATTTTCATCTTATGCTTCCAACTAGCAAAATCAGTACCATCAAAGTAAGGACCTCTACAGTGATAATTTCCCTCGCTAGATGCCATACTCTCCTAGGTTGTGAAACCAAGGCTATGACCACCAAAAGCTATGGAAATCAAAGCAAATGGAGACCAAAGCTCTGATACCACTTGTAGGACCTTGAAGTATGTCTAGAGGGGGGGTGATTAGACTACTTGACCAATTAAAAACTTAACCTTTTCCCAATTTTAGAGTTTGGCAGATTTTAGCTATCTTTGGACAAGTCAAGCAATCATCACACAATTCAAGCAAGCATGCAAAGAGTATATGAGCAGCGGAAATAAAGCATGCAACTTGCAAGAATGTAAAGGGAAGGGTTTGGAGGATTCAAACGCAATTGGAGACACGGATATTTTTGTCGTGGTTCTGATAGGTGGTGCTATCATACATCCACGTTGATGGAGACTTCAACCCACGAAGGGTAACGGTTGCGCGAGTCCATGGAGGGCTCCACCCACGAAGGGTCCACGAAGAAGCAACCTTGTCTATCCCACCATGGCCATCGCCCACGAAGGACTTGCCTCACTAGCGGTAGATCTTCACGAAGTAGGCGATCTCCTTGCCCTTACAAACTCCTTGGTTCAACTCCACAATCTTGTTGGAGGCTCCCAAGTGACACCTAGCCAATCTAGGAGACACCACTCTCCAAGAAGTAACAAATGGTGCGTTGATGATGAACTCCTTGCTCTTGTGCTTCAAATGATAGTCTCGCCAACAATCAACTCTTTCTCATAGGATTTGGATCTGGTGGAAAGAAGATTTGAGTGGAAAGCAACTTGGGAAAGGCTAGAGATCAAGATTCATATGGTAGGAATGGAATATCTTGGCCTCAACACATGAGTCGGTGGTTCTCTCTCAGAAATAGTAAGTTGGAAGTGTAGGTTTGTTCTGATGGCTCTCTCCACAAATGAAGAGGAGGTGGAGGGGTATATATAGCCTCCACACAAAATCTAACCGTTACACACAATTTATCAAACTCGGTGGGACCGATTCAACAGACTCGGTCAGACCGATTTGGTAAACCTAGTGACCGTTAGGATATTCGGTGGGACCGACATGCAACTCGGTAGAACCGATATGGTTAGGGTTAGGGCATAACGTAATCTCGGTGAGATCGATTACACAAACTCGGTGAGACCGATTTTGGTAATAAGCTTTCCAGAGAGTTGGTCAGGTAAACTCGGTGGGACCGATTCGCTCATTTCGGTGAGACCGAAATGTTACGAAAGGGAAACATGGAGTTTACATTGCAATCTCGGTGGGACCGATCACTCACTTCGGTTAGACCGAAACATTACGAAGGGAAACAGAGAGATTACAACCCCATCTCGGTGAGACCGAGATCCCTATCGGTAAGACCGATTTGCCTAGAGTTTGTGGCAGTGGCTATAACATTTGAACTCGGTGGCGCCGGATAGAAAGAATTGGTGGGACTGATTTTGACTTTGGGTTTAGGTCATATGTGGATGTGAGAAAGTAGTTGAGGGTATTTGGAGCATATCACTAAGCACTTGAAGTAAGAGGGTCATTAAGCAACACCTCATCCCTCCTTGATAGTATTGGCTTTTCCTATAGACTCAATGTGATCTTGGATCACTAAAATGTAAAATGAAGACTCTTGAGCTTTTGATCTTGAGCCAATCCTTTGTCCTTGATATTTTGAGGGATCCACTTTCATCATCCATGCCATGCCATTCATTGAGCTTTCCTGAAATAATAGTCTTGGAATAGCATTAGCTTAATGAGCTATATGTTGTTATGAATTACCAAAACCACCCAGGGATAGTTGCGCTTTCACTACGCCTGGTCGTTGAGAAGGTTAAAACAGCACTAACTTGACGAACTATCGTTGTGGTTTTGATGCATAGGTAAGAATGGTTCTTGCTCAGCCCGTAGCAGCCACGTAAAACTTGCAACAACAAAGTAGAGGACGTCTAACTTGTTTTTGCAGGGCATGTTGTGATGTGATATGGTCAAGACGTGATGCTATATTTTATTGTATGAGATGATCATGTTTTGTAATCGAGTTATTGGCAACTGGCAGGAGCCATATGGTTGTCGCTTTATTGTATGCAATGCAATCGCCCTGTAATTGCTTTACTTTATCACTAAGCGGTAGCGAAGTCGTAGAAGCAATAGTTAGCGAGACGACAACGATGCTACAATGGAGATCAAGGTGTCGCGCCGGTGATGATGGTGATCACGACGGTGCTTCGGAGATGAAGATCACAAGCACAAGATGATGATGGCCATATCATATCACTTATATTGATTGCATGTGATGTTTATCCTTTATGCATCTTATCTTGCTTTGATTGACGGTAGCATTTTAAGATGATCTCTCACTAATTATCAAGAAGTGTTCTCCCCGAGTATGCACCTTTGTGAAAGTTCTTCGTGCTGAGACACCACGTGATGATCGGGTGTGATAGGCTCTATGTTCAAATACAACGGGTGCAAAATAGTTGCACACGTGGAATACTCAGGTTAAACTTGACGAGCCTAGCATATACAGATATGGCCTCGGAACACGAAGACCGAAAGGTCGAGCGTGAATCATATAGTAGATATGATCAACATAGTGATGTTCACCATTGAAAACTACTCCATCTCACGTGATGATCGGACATGGTTTAGTTGATTTGGATCACGTGATCACTTAGATGACTAGAGAGATGTCTGTCTAAGTGGGATTTCTTAAGTAATATGATTAATTGAACTTAAATTTATCATGAACTTAGTCCTGGTAGTATTTTGCAAATTATGTTGTAGATCAATAGCTCGCGCTGTTGCTTTCATATGTTTTTTTGATATGTTCCTAAAAAAATTGTGTTGAAAGATGTTAGTAGCAATGATGCAGATTGGATCCGTGATCTGAGGTTTATCCTCATTGCTGCACAGAAGAATTATGTCCTTAATGCACCGCTAGGTGACAGACCTATTGCAGGAGCAGATGCAGATGTTATGAACATTTGGCTAGCTCAATATGATGACTACTTGATAGTTTAGTGCACCATGCTTAACATCTTAGAATCGGGACTTCAAAGACGTTTTGAACGTCATGTACCATATGAGATGTTCCAGGAGTTGAAGTTAATATTTCAACCAAATACCCGAGTTTAGAGATATGAAGTCTCCAACAAGTTCTATAGCTAAAAGATGGAGGAGAATCGCTCAACTAGTGAGCATGTGCTCAGATTGTCTGGGTACTACAATCACTTGAATCAAGTGGGAGTTAATCTTCCAGATAAGATAGTGATTGACAGAGTTCTCTAGTCACCATCACCAAGTTACTAGAACTTCGTGATGAACTATAGTATGCAAGGGATGAAGAAAATGATTCCCGAGCTCTTTGTGATGTTGAAATCGACAAAGGTAGAAATCAAGAAAGAGCATCAAGTGTTGATGATTGACAAGACCACTAGTTTCAAGAAAAGGGCAAAGGGAAAGAAAGGGAACTTCAAGTAGAATGGCAAGCAAGTTGTCACTCCCGCGAAGAAGCCCAAAGCTAGATCAAAGCCTGAAACTGAGTGCTTACACTGCAAAGAAAATGGTCACTGGAAGCGGAAATGTTCTGAATATTTGGTGGATAAGAAGGATGGCAAAGTGAACAAGGGTATATTTGATATACATGTTATTGATGTGTGCCTTACTAGTGTTTGTAGTAGCCCCTGGGTATTTGATACTTGTTCGGTTGCTAAAAATTAGTAACTCGAAACAGGAGTTACAGAATAAACAGAGACTAGTTGAGGATGAAGTGACGATGTGTGTTGGAACTGGTTCCAAGATTGATATGATCATCATCGCACACTCCCTATACTTTCGGGATTAGTGTTAAACCTAAATGAATGGTATTCGGCGTTTTCATTGAGCATGAATAAAATTTGATCATGTTTATTGCAATACGGTTATTCATTTAAAGTCAGAGAATAATTGTTGTTTTGTTTACATGAATAAAACCTTCAATGGTCATACACCCAATGAAAATAGTTTGTTGGATCTCGATCGTAGTGATACACATATTCATAATATTGATGCCAAAAGATGCAAAGTTAATAATGATAGTGCAACTTATTTGTGGCACTACCATTTGGGTCATATCGGTGTAAAGCGCATGAAGAAACTCCATAAAGATGGATTTTTGGAATCACTTGGTTATGAATCATTTGATGCTTGCGAACCGTGCCTTTTGGGCAAGATGACTAAAACTCCGTTCTCTGGAACAATGGAGCGAGCAACTGACTTATTGGAAATAATACATACTTATGTATGCGATCCAATGAGTATTAAGGCTTGTGGCAGGTATCGTTATTTTCTGACCTTCACAGATGATTTGAGCAGATATGGGTATATCTACTTGATGAAACATAAGTCTGAAATAGTTGAAAGGTTCAAAGAATTTCAGAGTGAAGTGTAAAATCATCGTAACAAGAAAATAAAGTTTCTGCGATCTGATCGTGGAGATGAATATTTGAGTTACGAGTTTGGTCTTCATTTGAAACAATGTGGAATAGTTTCACAGCTCACGCCACATGGAACACCACAGCATAATGGTGTGTCCAAACGTCATAACCGCACTTTATTGGATATGGTGCAATCTATGATGTATCTTACCGATTTACCACTATCGTTTTGGGGTTATGCATTAGAGATAGCTGCATTCACGTTATAATAGGGAACCATCTAAATCTGTTGAGACGACACCGTATGAACTATGGTTTAGCAGTAAACCTAAGCTGTCGTTTCTTAAAGTTTGGAGTTGCAATGCTTATGTGAAAAAGTTTCAACCTGATAAGCTCGAACCCAAATCGGAGAAATGCATCTTCATAGGATACCCAAAGGAGACTGTTGGGTATATCTTCTAATCACAGATCCGAAGGCAAAATATTCATTGCTAAGAATGGATCCTTTCTAGAGAAGGAGTTTCTCTCGAAAGAAGTGAGTGGGAGAAAAGTATAAACTTGATGAGGTAATAGTACCTTCTTCCGAATTGGAAACTAGTTCATCACTGAAATCAGTTCCAGTGATGTCTACACCAATTAGTGAGGAGGCTAATGATGATGATCATGAAACTTCAAATCAAGTTACTACAGAACCTCGTAGGTCTTTCAGAGTACGGTCCGCACCAGATTGGTACGGTAATCCTATTATGGAAGTCATGTTACTAGACCATGATAAACCTACGAACTATGAGGAAGCGATGATGAGCCCAGATTTCGCGAAATGGCTTGAGGCCATGAAATCTGAGATGGGATCCATGTATGAGAACAAAGTGTGGACTTTGGTGGAGTTTCCCAATGATCGGCAAGCCATATTGTATAAATGGATCTTGAAGAGGAAGACAGACGCTGATAAGTAGTGTTACTATCTACAAAGCTAGACTTGTCGAAAAAGGTTTTTGACAAAGTTCAAGGTGTTAACTACGATGAGATTTTCTCACTCATAGCGATGCTTAAGTCTGTCCGAATCATGTTAGCAATTGCCACATTTTATGAAATCTGGCAAATGGATGTCAAAACTGCATTCCTTAATGGATTTGTTAAAGAAGAGTTGTATATGATGCAACCAGAAGGTTTTGTCAATCGTAAAGGTGCTAACAAAGTGTGCAAGCTCTAGCGATCCATTTATGGACTGGTGCAAGCATCTCGGAGTTAGAATATACGCTTTGATTAGTTGATCAAATCATATGGTTTTATACAGACTTTTGGAGAAGCCTGTATTTACAAGAAAGTGAGTGGGAGCACTACAACATTTCTGATAAGTATATGTGAATAACATATTGTTGATCGGAAATAATGTAGAATTTTTCTGGAAAGCATAAAAGGATACTTGAATAAGAGTTTTTCAAAGAAAGACCTCGGTGAAGCTGCTTACACATTAAGCATCAAAGATCTAAAGAGATAGATCAAGACGCTTGATAAGATTTTTCAATAAGTACATACCTTAATAAGATTTTGAGGTAGTTCAGAATGGAACAGTCAAAGAAGGAGTTCTTGCCTGTGTTCCAAGGTGTGAAGTTTAGTAAGACTCAAAACCCGACCATGGCAGCAAACAGAAAGAGAATGAAAAGTCATTCCCTATGCCTCAGTCATAGGTTCTATAAAGTATGCTATACTGTGTACCAGACCTATTGTATACCTTGCTCCGAGTTTGGTAAGGGAGTACAATTTTGATCTAAGAGTAGATCACTTGACAGCGGTAAAGAATATCCTTAGTGGGGACTAAGGAAATACTTCTCAATAATGGAAGTGATAAAAGAGCTCGTCATAAAAGTTACAACGATACAAGCTTTTACACCAAACCAGATGACTCTAAGTCTCAATTTGGATACATATTAAAAGTGGGAGCAATTAGCTAGAGTAGCTCCATGCAGAGCATTGTAGACATAGAATATTTGCAAAATACATACGGCTTTGAATGTGACAGACCCGTTGACTAAACTTCTCTCACGAGCAAAACATGATCATATCTTAGTACTCTTTGGTTGTTAATCACATAACGATGTGAACTAGATTATTGACTCTAGTAACCCTTCGGGTGTTGATCACATGACGATGTGAACTATGAGTATTAATCATATACAAATGTGAATATTGGTGTTAAATCACATGGCGATATGAACTAGATTATTGACTCTAGTGCAAATGGGAGACTGAAGGAAATATGCCCTAGAGGCAATAATAAAGTTATTATTTATTTCCTTATTTCATGATAAATGTTTATTATTCATGCTAGAATTGTATTAACCGGAAACATAATACATGTGTGAATACGTAGACAAACATAGTGTCACTAGTATGCCTCTACTTGACTAGCTCGTTGATCAAAGATGGTTGTGTTTCCTAGCCATAGACATGAGTTGTCATTTGATTAACGGGATCACATCATTAGAAGAATGATGTGATTGACTTGACCAATTCCGTTAGCTTAGCACTTGATTGTTTAGTATGTTGCTATTGCTTTCTTCATGACTTATACATGTTCCTATGACTATGAGATTATGCAACTCCCGTTTACCGAAGGAACACTTTGTGTGCTACCAAACGTCACAATGTAACTGGGTGATTATAAAGGAGCTCTACAGGTGTCTCCGAAGGTACATGTTGAGTTGGCATATTTCGAGATTAGGATTTGTCACTTTGATTGTTGGAGAGGTATCTCTGGGCCCTCTCGGTAATGCACATCACTATAAGCCTTGCAAGCAATGTGGCTAATGAGTTAGTTGCGGGATGATGCATTACATAACGAGTAAAGAAACTTGCCGGTAACGAGATTGAACTAGGTATTGAGATACCGACGATCGAATCTTGGGCAAGTAACATACCGATGACAAAGGGAACAATGTATGTTGTTATGCGGTTTGGCCGATAAAAGATCTTCGTAGAATATGTAGGAGCCAATATGAGCATCCAGGTTCCGCTATTGGTTATTGACCGGAAACGTGTCTCGGTCATGTCTACATAGTTCTCGAACCCGTAGGGTCCGCACACTTAAGGTTTCGATGACAGTTTTATTATGAGTTTATAAGTTTTGATGTACCGAAGGTTCTCCGGAGTCCCGGATGTGATCACGGACATGACGAGGAGTCTCGAAATGGTCGAGACATAAAGATCGATATATTGGACGACTATATTTGGACACCGGAAAGGTTCCGGGTGAGATGGGACAATACCGGATCTCCGGGAGGTTATCGGAACCCCTCGGGAGGTATATGGGCCTTATTGGGCCTTAGTGGAAAGGAGGCTAAAGAAGCAAAGGAGGGGGCGCCCCCCCAAGCCCAATCCGAATTGGGAAGGGGGCCGGCCCCCCTTTGCTTCTTCCCTCCCCCTCTTCCTTCCCTCTCCTACTCCTAATAGGAAAGGGGGGAGTCCTACTCCCGGTAGGGGTTGGACTCCCCCCTAGGGCGCGCCACCCCCTTGGCCAGCCCCCTCTCCTCCACTCCTTTATATACGGGGGAGGGGGGCACCCCATAGACACAACAATTGATCTCCTGATCTCTTAGACGTGTGCGGTGCCCCCCTCCACCATAATCCTCCTCGATAATATTGTAGCGGTGCTTAGGCGAAGCCCTGCGACGGTAGAACATCAAGATCGTCACGCACCGTCGTGCTGACGGAACTCTTCCCCAACATTCTGCTGGATCGGAGTACGGGGATCGTCATCGAGCTGAACGTGTGCTAGAACTCGGAGGTGCCGTAGTTTCGGTGCTTGATCGGTCGGGCCGTGAAGACGTACGACTACATCAACCGCGTTGTTTTAACGCTTCCGCTTTCGGTCTACGAGGGTACGTGGACAACACTCTCCCCTCTCGTTGCTATGCATCACCATGATCTTGCGTGTGCGTAGGAATTTTTTTAAAATTACTATGTTCCCAACAAAAGCAATCATTAAGAATAGAGATTATTACAAATATCAAAACAATCATTAAGAATGGGCACTGCTACTGACTTGATCACTCCTTGTCAAATTTTCTTGCGCTGGATCTGGCGCGGGCGGATCACGACGGTGGTTGGCGGCGCGCTGGAGGCGGGGCGCGCCGGCGCGGGCTTGGGGGCGACGACAATTTTCCCTGGTGTGCATGGGAGTCCGCTCGGGGCGCGCGGCGGCGGCCCTCGGCAAGCGGTGGCGGGCGCTGGGCTCTCGGCGGCGCTCCGGCGTGTGCAGGCGGCGGCGGTCCCTGTGCACGGTGGTCGGCTCCGTCTCTGACCCGGACGGCGCGGGGGATGGCGGTGGCCCGGCGTGGCCGGTGATCTGGATGCGGTGGTGCCGGCGGCTCGCTGATCTGCCGGTGCTGCAGGGTTCTGCCTGGTGGTGCTGGTGGTGACGGCGGCCCGTGCACGAGAGTTGGATCCCTTCGAATTGATCTGGGTGAAAACTTGCCTTCGGTGTCTGCTAAGGCCAGCGGTGGCGGCGCTATCTGCGTCGTTTCCTTCTTGAAGGCATCACTGTGGAGAAGTTCAAGGCCACTCTCTGCTACCTCTGTGGGAAACCCTAGATCGGATGACGACGGCGCTCTGGTATCGTTCCTCCCTTGGGGGCGTCATTCTTGGAGGTACACACGTGATCGATGGACCAGAGGACGGATTCTTTGGTGGAGCGATGCTTCATCCTACACACTGATGGTGACGGATTTTGACGGCGTGGCGCAGTGCAGATTTGGTGTTCGCTGTGGGAGGATGGACTCGCGTAGGAGAACGACGCTGTCGGGCGTCGTGGTGGCATCGATGACAGAGAGACCTGACACGGTACATGCAACAGTACAGTTCTGAAGATGGATTGGTGGCAGGTGGCTGTGGTGGCCTCATACCCGGCAGACGTCCTGGTTGAGGCGTGCGCCGGACTGGTAGGTGCCCCATACCCGGCAGGCGTCCTAGTTGGGACCTCAGGTCTTAGATGTTTGGGTTTGGCTGCGATGTCTGTTTGGTATTAGGCCCAGACTATCTGCGCCCCTTCATCAATTGGATAGGTGTAGCGACAGTTGTTCTTTAGACGGTGGCTTCAGTCTTGCTGTTGTATGGCTTTGTAAGGTCTTGTGAGAATAATTAATAAAGTGGCCGTATGCATCGCCCATATGCAGGGGCCGGGGGTCATCCTCCTTTTTTTTTAAAAAATGTGCTACCTTCACACTAGAAGGTCGCCACGCTACGTAACAGTGCAGCGTGAGGTCATAGACTGTAGAGAGCACGGTAGCAAGTGAAAACACTCTTCCGTTTGTTCTGTTGAGTCAGTTGGATCTGCTTTGGCCTGGCTATAACGTCTCTGGCCAGCGTTTATCATGGCGCCTGCTTATCCCTCCCAAAGTTTGAGCCAAAGGTGCAGCTTTTTCCTGGAACGGAAATGATGTCCAGAGTTGCAGCCCCATTCGGAATTCCTTGGGGATGTGAACAAAATTAAATGGGATAAAGTTGGTGAACAATCTATATTTTCTTGCCACATACTCCTATCCCCACGAATTGAATGCTCATCGAACTAATGAATATTTGGATATATGTCGATCTCTTCGGACTGAGAAAAGTTTGAAACTCGCTAGAAACTTTCTGAATCACACGTCCACTTTTATCTGCATCGAGAGACGCACCTCATCCGGGTTATTCAGCAAATTTATGTTTCTTAACCAGAAATGCGCACGTAAGCAGGCGCCATGAGGTTCAAAACTATACTAGTAGCTTCATTCCTCAAAAAAAAAAAAAACAAACCATACTAGTTTCCATGTTCTTGCGAATTTTCTTGGTTTGGTTTATACAGTACTGTTTTAGTAGATAATGATTTGTTCTAAAAAAAAGTAGATGATGATTTGTAAGAAAGCACACTGTTCCATGAAAAATTCTCAAATGTTCTGTCCTCAGAAAAAACAGAGGTACAGAATAACTGACAGTCGTTTTGGCCGGTCCCTTCTTATGGAAGGCGAAGGCCTGCTCCGCCACTTGGCCATTAAATCGCCTTTTGAGCTCACCGCACCGGCCGATAACAAACTCCGGCCGACATATCCACTAGTCCAAAGGAGCATTCAAGCCGAGCACGCCGCCTTCCGGCATGCTGCAGCACATTATAAATACCTGGCCGTACACACCAGCTGAATGCATCAGTTCTCCATCTTCCTCTTCCAAAGCTCAGCTAGAGAGAGCTCAAGAAGATGGCGAACAAACACTTGTCCCTCTTCCTCGTCCTCCTTGGCCTGTCGGCCAGCTTGGCATCCGGGCAAGTCCTCTTTCAGGTAAGATTGTGTCTGTTGTCTGTAACTGTAAGCATTATCTTCAGATCGTAGGTGCCGCGATCATGTATGTTTTGGACCGAGTTTTGATCCGAATTCTGTGGTAGGGCTTCAACTGGGAGTCGTGGAAGCACAATGGCGGGTGGTACAACTTCCTGATGGGCAAGGTGGACGACATCGCCGCCGCGGGCATCACGCACGTCTGGCTCCCTCCGGCGTCGCAGTCCGTCGCCGAGCAGGGGTACATGCCGGGCCGGCTGTACGACCTGGACGCCTCCAAGTACGGCAACAAGGCGCAGCTCAAGTCCCTCATCGGGGCGCTCCACGGCAAGGGCGTCAAGGCCATCGCCGACATCGTCATCAACCACCGCACCGCGGAGCACAAGGACGGCCGGGGCATCTACTGCGTCTTCGAGGGCGGCACCCCCGACGCCCGCCTCGACTGGGGCCCCCACATGATCTGCCGCGACGACCGCCCCTACGCCGACGGCACCGGC
Source organism: Triticum timopheevii (assembly GCA_963921465.1). NCBI lineage: Eukaryota > Viridiplantae > Streptophyta > Magnoliopsida > Poales > Poaceae > Triticum > Triticum timopheevii. Next base: position 504,506,227 of record OY997272.1, read on the forward strand.
AACCCGGACACCGGCGCCGACTTCGGGGCTGCCCCCGACATCGACCACCTCAACCCGCGCGTCCAGAAGGAGCTCGTCGAGTGGCTCAACTGGCTCAAGGCCGACATCGGCTTCGACGGCTGGCGCTTCGACTTCGCCAAGGGCTACTCCGCGGATGTCGCCAAGATTTACATCGACCGCTCGGAGCCCGGCTTCGCCGTGGCCGAGATATGGACGTCGCTCGCGTACGGCGGGGACGGCAAGCCCAACCTCAACCAGGACCAGCACCGGCAGGAGCTGGTGAACTGGGTGGACAAGGTTGGCGGTAAAGGTCCCGCCACCACGTTCGACTTCACCACCAAGGGCATCCTGAACGTCGCCGTGGAGGGCGAGCTGTGGCGGCTGCGCGGCACCGACGGCAAGGCGCCAGGCATGATCGGGTGGTGGCCCGCCAAGGCGGTGACCTTCGTGGACAACCACGACACCGGCTCCACGCAGCACATGTGGCCCTTCCCGTCCGACAGGGTCATGCAGGGATATGCCTACATCCTCACGCACCCAGGGACCCCATGCATCGTGAGTCATCCTACCAATACTGCGTCATATCTAAATTTTCTTTTCTTGTTTCGTTCATAAAAATTTAAGAGAACCATGACCGAACTGATGAAAATAATTGTGATTCTTCAGTTCTACGATCATTTCTTCGACTGGGGCCTCAAGGAGGAGATCGATCGCCTGGTGTCAATCAGGACCCGACATGGGATACACAGTGAGAGCAAGCTGCAAATCATAGAGGCCGACGCCGACCTTTATCTCGCCGAGATCGACGGCAAGGTCATCGTCAAGCTCGGGCCAAGATACGATGTGGGACACCTCATTCCGGGAGGCTTCAAGGTGGCCGCGCATGGCAATGACTATGCGGTATGGGAGAAAATTTGAGCAAAATTACCAGAGGAGCTCTATGCGTTTTTTACAATATGAATGACATACATATTAGTCCGAGCTCACGTTGTCCACGTAGTACGATTTAGTACTTCCTCCATGTAAAAGTGAGGATGAGGGACATTCATTGTATTTTTGATAAAATAATAATTAATAAGGATTTTCGCACTCTTGGCTTACTTAGTGTTGTTTTTTTTGCGGGGAAATTCAGAGAGTTTTATTGAGTAAACGCATTCTTGGAACAGTCAGCCAAAAGGCTGGACACCAAGAAGTTAGGAGTCTCGTCAAGCCACTATCGGTCACATTAAGTGTGCAGGCACGCTTTGCACACAAGTGAGCCGGAAGATTAGCTGACCTGTTTACATGTTGTATAACAAAAGAGGAAAAATGAGCACTAAGCTCTCCTATCTCTAAAAGTAAAGGAGCCACAATCGAACGAGAACTGTGGCGAGTGGTCCAGAGTGTCACCAGCTCGAAGCAATCGACTTCCATAATCATATGCGAGAATCCACGAAGAGATGCAAATCGAACTCCATCTCGCAAAGAAAGTCCCTCCATGATCAAGGGATCCGAGATCCCCACATATGGCTTGCACCAGGCACCGAGTAGAACCGTAGGAGAACGAGCAATGCCTCCCGTGCCCTCCTGCCATCCGCCAGATTGAGAGCTCCATCGGTTGTGATTTTTACAAAACCATCATCAGGAGGCCGCAATCTAAAGCCCGACAAGACCAGAGTATCCTTGCGCGGCAAATGAAGGAGTGCAATAGCTTCCTTTGTAGCTCAGATCGTCGCTGTAGGATCTCTTCCTTCTTCACCGTGCTTGATACGGTTCCTGGAATGCCAAATAGACCACATAATAGTAGTGATCTTTGCACGGTCATCATCGGTAAACCGCGGATCACATAAGATATCGCGAGACCATGAATCCAGATGTAGACAAGGAAGCCGGAGTCCGAACCATGCACACGCCTCCTCCCAGAAGCGCTTGGCATGTGAGCAATGAATCAGTGCATGTTTCAGATCCTCGTCCATAGCTAGACATACTTTGCATCTGCGAATTTCTGCCACGTGTCTATAGTTGAGAGTAGCTTCATCTGGGAGAATCCCACGAAGAACTCTCCACCAGAAAACTCTCACTTTTGGGATGACATTCAATTTCCACAAGGCCTTCCACATCTGTTGATTATCATTTGAGGTACCGGTAGTCGTCCCTTCGTCTAGAGCCAACACTCATTTTGATTCACAAGAGTACGGTACGCCGACTTCACAGAGTAGTTGCCTGATCTTTCGAATGCCCGCGCAAGATCATCATCGCCTCCCCTTTGCCGGATGGGAATATTAAGAATGGCCTCGGCATCCGGGACTATGAAAGTCTCCCTGACCACCTCATGTCTCCAAGACCAATTTGTTGTGTCAATGAGGTCTGCCACCTTTTGGATAGCAGTGTTCTGGGGTCGAGAGATAGGTGACATGGATATAGTGCCTGGAATCCATTTATCAGTCCAGACATCGATGGTGCTGCCATCTCCAACACAGGAGATCAAGCCACATTGAAGGGCTTCTCTTACTGCCATAATGGCTTTCCAAGTGGCCGAGGCCGACTTAGGCAAGGTAGCATGCATAAAATCTGTGTCAGGAAAATAACGTCCCTTCAATACTCTTGCACAGAGGGAATTAGGGTTCGTCAGAAAGTGCCATCCCTGCTTCCCCAACATGGCAAGGTTAAACAGATGCGGTTCTCTGAAACCCATCCCGCCTTTACACTTGGGTGTTGCTAGTTCCTTCCAAGACACCCAATGCATTGATTTTTTTGTCAAGAGAACTACTCCAAAAATACTTTGCCATCGGAGACGTCAAACTCTTGCAAACTTTCTTGGTTAACAAAAAGTACTCATTGGGTAGGTGGGGATAGCTTGAACCACTGATTTCAACAAAGTCTCACGGCCTGCACAAGCTAGTACTCAATAAGGATTTTCGCACTCTTAGCTTACTTAGTGTGGGTTGAATGAAAACTAAGCAGCCATGACCAGTAACTTGTACTGGAGCATACCGGAGTAGTGGTAGACTCACGAGCGTTTTGTTACAGAATTGTGTTACGGGGGGCTGGGTTTAAAGGAACACAAAACAATCATATTGTTTGGCGAGTCACTTTTCCATGTGCCGATAATTTAGATTAAACAAACACAAAACAATCATATACAACAAAAGGTTGACTGGCCAAAATTTTGATTCAGTCGAATTCCTCACACAGCCAAACTCATACAATTTTTTTTTTATTTGCACACAAAAACGATGTGAGGCCCAAAAACACCAGTTGGGCTGATGTAGCCTACAAGACGCTAACCCATAACAACATAAAAGAACAACACTTGTTGTCATTGTTAAACTGCATACTGGTACGTTAACAAGGCTTAACCTGGTGCGCATGGATGGAGCTAGATGAGTACATGGGTGAATATATAAGCACATCTGTTAAACCATATGGTTTAGCAAATATATGATTAAATTTGTACATAGGTGCTCCAAAACGAGTATATCTATAGCAATCCCTCATATATGGTTAAATTTGTAGTCTAGCATGTTCTGTAGATATGCTATCCTAATCTTGTGAGACAACTATTATTATGATATTTGTTAAACTGTATGTTTTAGAGCTATCTAATAGAACAAATATGTATACACAATTTACACAAGTATCAAAGACTAATTTAAAAAAACATAAATTGAATTCAACACAAGCATGAGTATTTTTCAATGATATGCGTTACAAATATAATAAATAAATAATACAACAGGTATTTAACTTTAATAAGTAATGAAAAATTATAATCCTTAACGCGGTAGTATGGTAAGTGTAAAATTTTAGTATATAAAATATCTACATATTAAGAGGAGCGGGGTTATAGGCAACTGAAATTTTACACCCATTGGCCTTCTTGGCAAACACCTTGTAGACCCAAACCCCGTTTCCGGTTGCTAAATAATTAAACAGAGGAAAATGTTAGAACAGAGAAGAAATGGAATGAATAGAAAAAACTGGAAATAAATCATCACAAACTATATGGAATTAATAGGATTAAGAGAAAATACCTTCATCAGAAAGAAGAAACTCTTCATAATAGACATCCAAGTCATCACCAGACAAGAACCGAACCAAAATTAAACAGAATGAAAAGCAGAAATTGTTATATAATGAACACGAATCCCTGAATATAAAAAAATGAACATATAGTGGATAAAAACAAACTAAGAAACCACATACCACCCTTCCCAAAAGAGAAGACACCTTCAAGTGCTCAAAGACCTGCTCCAGGTGGGTGATGGAAGCTAAACATAATGAAGAAGCAGAAATTGTTATAAACAGAAATGAAATTTGATATATAATGGATGAAAGAAGTCCACATGATCATTTGAGTGGTTTCTGTAGCTGGTTTTGCATACGTGGCTCAGGCCGATTGCCACGTCGGCTTAGTGGGGCTGGTCGTGGACTTAACCGCTGCTCCTCCTATTTCGGCCTTGTCTCCCTTCTTTCCTTTCAACGAAGCGGCATGGCAAGCCATGATAATCGACGCTTGACGGGAGGCAGCGCAACGACGACTCGACGAGCAGGCGAGTCTCCAGTTGATTGAGACTTGTGTGTCAAAGTATTTTTTAGGGAAGACCAAGGCAGCGTCAAAGAGACATAGATAAGCAGGGGCTTGGGTTTGAGGCGCTCTATTTTTCTGTTAGGCTGATCGGCGCTTGTGTTGATTGGTACTAACGAACGAAAGTTGCATCCTGGTGATGCTGTTATATCTATGCATTTGAACAGACAAAAGTTGTAATAAAGATTTAAAGCAGTTATAGTCAAATTCAGAAGATTTGGTTGTATTACAACGATTTTGAGTGGACTAGGAATGTAGCTAAGAGATTAAAATTCCAAAGATTAACTACAGCTGAAATCACATTAGGGGCATTGTCAATGCTTTGTCAGTATGTAATTTTTCTCTAGCAAGAAACCGACAAAGCTACAGTTTAATTATTCTGACAAAATTATTAAACCTGAGTGATCCATGGAGAGGTACATGAATTGCTGTGAGAAAAATATAACTGAATTCCAATGAGAATAGAAGAACATATGGGACTGAATCAGGATTCGAGAATCTAATTCGTTAGTGTAGCGGCCATGATTTGTAATCACCATCGGATTTTAGTTGCCTAGTTGCTGAAAATTTGTACTGTAGTCACCATTACCAATTGAAAATTTGATTGTAAGGCAAAGCAACCATCTCATTAAGGACGTAGGAACAACTAATTCAGAAAACTGCACCACAACATTGGTGCAGGGCGTATTTTAAGATTGGCTCTGTCTATGACTCGGTTGAGAATAACATGTGCGAGTCATTTAACAATGCAATCATGAGATCTAAATAAAATAACTTGTGCGACTCATATCGCTTCGCACTATCCACTAAGCCGGCGTGGCAATCGGCATGAGCCACGTATGCAAAACAAGCTACATAAACCACTCTAAGGATCGTCTGGGGGTGCTTTGACTGGTTTTGGAGAGCCTTAGGGGGTTAATTAACGGGTATTTAAGCTGAGGGGGTGGGTTAGCCGGTTTCCGAAACCCCAGGGGTTATGTGGACTTCTTTCTATAATGGATAGAAACAGAATAAAGAAATCACATACCACCCTTCCCAACAGAAGACACATTCTGCTCCAGGTGGGTGATGGGGATAAGAGGCTGAAGGAGGATGTCCTGCTTCGGGTCAAGAGCCAGGGTCTTCAAGATTCCACCAGCACCAACAGGATCGGCCGAGTACATGTCGAAACTAAAATCAAATCAATGAAAAGACAAATAATATAAGCATAGTTTAATGATATGATATACAGAAACATTAAATAAAGTCTGGGAGGTGATACGTCTCCGTCGTATCTATAATTTTTGATTGTTCCATGCCAATATTCTTGAACTTTCATATACTTTTGGCAACTTTTTATATTATTTTTGGGACTAACATATTGATCCAGTGCCCAGTGTCAGTTCCTGTCTGTTGCATGTTTTTTGTTTCGCAGAAACCCAATATCAAACGGAGTCCAAACGGGGTAAAAACGGACGGAGAATTATTTTGGAACATTTGTGATTTTTGAGAAGTAAAATCAACGCGAAACGGTGTCCGGGGTGGCCACGAGACAGGGGGCGCGCCCTCCCCCCTGGGCGTGCCCTAGACTCTCGTGGGCCACCTATAAGGTGGTTGATGCCCTTCTTTTGCCGCAAGAAAGCTAATTTTACGAGAAAAATCTGGGCGAAAGATTCACCCCGATCGGAGTTACGGATCTCCAGATATAAAAGAAACGGTGAAGGGGAAGAATCTGAGAACGCAGAAACAGAGAGATAGATCCAATCTCGGAGGGGCTCTCGCCCCTCCCACGCCATGGGAGCCAAGGACCAGAGGGGAAACCCTTCTCCCATCTAGGGAGGAGGTCAAGGAAGAAGAAGAAGAAGAAGGGGGGCTCTCTCCCCTTGCTTCCGGTGGCGCTGGAACGCTGCCGGGGGCCATCATCATCACCGCGATCTTCACCAACACCGCCGTCATCTTCACCAACATCTCCATCACCTTCCCCCATCTATATTCAGCGGTCCACTCTCCCGCAACCCGCTGTACCCTCTACTTGAACGTGGTGCTTTATACTTCATATTATTTTCCAACGATGTGTTGCCATCCTATGATGTGCGAGTAGATTTCCATTGTCCTATCGGTGATTGATGAATTGCTATGATTGGTTTGAGTTGCATGTTTTATTATTGGTGCTGTCTTATGGTTCCCTCCGTGTCGCGCAAGCGTGAGGGATTCCCGCTGTAGGGTGTTGCAATGCGTTCATGATTCGCTTATAGTGGGTTGCTGTGAGTGACTGAAACACAGACCCGAGTGAGGGGATTGTTGCGTATGGGATAAAGGGGACTTGATGCTTTAATGCTATGGTTGGCTTTTACCTTAATGAATCTTTAGTAGTTGTGGATGCTTGCTAGAGTTCCAATCATAAGTGCATATGATCCAAGTAGAGAAAGTATGTTAGCTTATGCCTCTCCCTCAAATAGAATTGCAATAGTGATTACCGGTCTAGTAACGTAGTCAATTGCTTAGGGACAATTTCACAACTCCTACCACCACTTTTCCACACTCGCTATATTTACTTTATTGCATCTTTATCTAAACAGCCCCTAGTTTATGTTTACGTGCTCTTTATTATCTTGCAAACCTATCCTATCACACCTACAAAGTACTTCTAGTTTCATACTTGTTCTAGGTAAAGCGAACGTCAAGCGTGCGTAGAGTCGTATCAGTGGTCGATAGGACTTGAGAGAGTATTTGTTCTACCTTTAGCTCCTCGTTGGGTTCGACACTCTTACTTTTCGAAAGAGGCTACAACTACCTGTAGGATCAAAGAAGGTGAGAGTGTCTAGAGGGGGGGGGGGTGATTAGACTACTCGACAAGATAAAAATTATGCCTTTTGACAAAGACACGTTTTGGCAGATTTTGCATATCACACAAGTCAAGTAGCATACTACACATGCAATTCTAGAGTATGGGCAGCGGAAAGTAAATTGCACAAGTAGTAAAGAGAAGTGGAGAAGATCAAACGCAATTTGGAGACACGGAGATTTTTCTCGTGGTTCCGATAGGTGGTGCTATCGTCAATCCACGTTGATGGAGACTTCAACCCACGGAGGGTAACGGCTGCGAGAGTCCACGGAGGGCTCCACCCACGAAGGGTCCACGAAGAAGCAACCTTGTCTATGCCATCATGGCCTACGCCCACGGAGGGCTAGCCTTACTCGGGGTAGATCTTCACGAAGTAGGCGATCTCCTTGCCCTTACAAACTTCTTGGTTCAACTCCACATCTCGACGGAGGCTCCCAAGCGACACCTAACCAATCTAGGAGGCACCACCCTCCAAAAGGTAATAGATGGTGTTGATGATGATGAACTCCTTGCTCTTGTGCTTCAAATGATAATCTCCCCAACACTCAACTCTCCTCACTGATTTGGCTGTGGTGGAAGAAAGGATTGAGTGGAAAGCAACTTGGGAAGGCTAGAGATCAAGTTTCATATGGTGGGAGTGGAGCTACTTGATCTCAACACAAGGGTAGGTAGTTCTCTTCTCAGAAATGTAAGGTAGGAGTGGTAGTTCTTTCTGATGGCTCTCTCCACGAATGAAGAGGGGGTGGAGGGGTATTTATAGCCTCCACACAAAATCCAACCGTTACACACATTTGACCAATCTCGGTCAGACCGAAGTTGACAACTCGGTGGGACCGAAAGTTCAAATCATGTGAACGTTGGGATTTTCGGTGGGACCGAAAATACAAACTCGGTGAGTCCGATTCGTCCAAAGACAAGAGCTTGCCAATCTCGGTGGGACCGACTTCATCATCTCGGTGACACCGATTTGATGACAGAAGGTTACAGAAGCTTGGCAACTCAAGTTTCGGTGAGACCGAGTTCAGAATCGGAAAATCCGAGAATTCTAGGGTTTGGCTATATGGCTGAGGTGGTTCATCTCGGTGTGACTGGGTTTGGAAAATCGGTGGGACCGAGATTACTTATGAGTGTATTATGGAAGTGAGAGTTGCTGATAGTTTAGGAGATGTATCACTAAGCACTTTGAGCAACCAGATCATTATCATAACCTCATCCCCTTTTAATAGTATTGGCTTTCCTATAGACTCAATGTGATCTTGGATCACTAAACCAAAAATGGAGTCTTGAGCTTTTGCCAATGCTTGCCTTAGCATTTTGAGGGGTCCACCTCTTTAGTCCTTTTGCCATGCCAATGTGATTGAATTTCCTGAAACATACTTGATAAAAGCATTAGTCCAACCACAAAGTATGTTGTCATTAATTACCAAAACCACCCAGGGAGCAAATGTGCTTTCAATATCCCCCTTTTTGGTAATTGATGGCAACACACAAGACAGGACATCAAAGCTTACTGAAAGAAAGACAGAATTATCACTAAAGCTTTGACAAACATGTAGTACACAGGCTCCCCCTACAAGTGTGCAAGATTTTTATAGATTTTGGTTTTGGACTACCACAAGCACACAAGAGAGAAAAACAAGATGTGCTACATGCAGCTTGGCTATATGCATCAGAGCAGATGAAAAGAAGTGAGTGATCATACATATGTGCATGGTGATTTCTTGCAAACAAGTATTCACAAGCAAGTCACCATCATGCACATTCTGCAAGGTGCATATACTTACCTTGAGGTTCCTTGGCATTGTACCTGAAGAAATAAACTTGGGAAAACAAGATTAGATAACACAAGAGTATTTCTTCAACCAACAGCAAGAACATCAAGAGTACCAAGCCAGGGATGACATGTATAATGAGTGTCTCATAAAGAGCACAGGCTTGAATCAGCAAACATGTCTCCTGAAACTAACAGATTTTCAATGAACTCTGAGAGATTTTGCTTTCCATAAGATATCAATTGTGAAGATTCCTCTCCCTTTGAGGAAAAAGCAAAATCAAAAGAATGATGCCAAATGTAATAACCAATGTGGAACACGGCAAAGCTTTGATGTGATTCTCTCCCCCTTGAGATAAGATTGCTCTTCTTCTCCCCCTAAATCTTCTCTTCTCCCCTTAAGTCCCCCTAAATTTTCTCCCCCTTTGACATCAAGTGCCGAAAAGGACAGCAGACTAGGAAGGTCAGAAAAGATGGAAGGAAAGAAGTGGGATCCTTAGGAATCACAACAGGGTAACAAGAACACAGTGAAGCTGCAGAAGATGATATCCTGAAATAAATAAATCGGTGACACCGAATTGATATGGATCGGTGTGTCCGAAAGTCAGGGACTTAGGGCAGATCCTTTTCGGTTAGACCGAAATAACTAAATCGGTGACGCCGAGTTTAATTCCAAGGAAATACAGAATTAATTCAGCTCACTTTGCAAGGAAACTCAGTGAGAGAACGTAATAGAAAAACTCCAAATCATATGTACTTCATCTAGATAAGGGTCGGCGACAAAGTCACCTATGTTTGAGTATATTGACTTAGGAGTCAAATGAGAACATTTGATCATAGGTCATACTCATCATTTAAGCTCAAAATGGGGTTGCCATTTTTCGATTAAGCATTTGATGTGATCACATCTTATGAAGCTACTTGTACTCATGTCTTTGAGCAAAGCTTCTTAATGATGTGAAGAACATACCTTGGGCTTGTTGTTGCTTTGTTCATGTAGGTGAGCTTGATGTAGGTGCTCATTGAGTGTGAAGTTGGAGCATCATTTCCACTTGTGTAGTTCATCTTCCTACATGGGTTAGGCACGCAAGGAAATACTCAAGGATATCCAAGATGACAAGAGTGAAATACTAGATGTATAAGGTGTCAAAAAGGATATGTGGAATTTTGTTCCTTGAACTCAACATCCCAAAGGGCTAGATACTTGGTCAATGACAAGATTACTCATGATTTGAGTGTGTGGTAATCTTGTGGAATGTAGATCATCCAAGTACCTGCAAGGAGTTAGATGCAATACAAGGGGGCAAATGTGTCCAAGACATATGATCATCATCATAAGAGAAATATCAAGGATTAGTCAAGTAGGCTCATGCCTTGCATGCATCAATGGAGTTTTCACTCCAAGTTTGAAGCATCAATGATGTTCAACTCACTCCTTAAGCGACAAAACACTTTCTCATCAAGTGGTTTTGTAAAGATATCTGCAAGTTGTTTGTCAGTACGAACATGCTTAAGATTGATGTCACCCTTGGCAATGTGATCACGAATAAAATGGTGACGAACTTCAATATGTTTCGTTCGAGAGTGTTGCACTGGATTGTGTCCAATCTTAATCGCACTCTCATTGTCACAAAGCAAAGGAACATGTCTCACATGTATCCCATAATCCTTAAGCGTTTGTGTCATCCATAGCAACTGAGCACAGCATGAACCAGCAGCTATATATTCTGCTTCGGCAGTGGATAATGATACCGAATTTTGTTTCTTGGAGGACCAAGATACAAGGGATCGACCAAGGAATTGACACGTACCCGAAGTTGACTTTCTATCAACCCTGTCACCGGCATAGTCCGAGTCGGAATAGCCAACAAGATCGAATGAGGCCCTCTTAGGATACCAAATGCCAAAGTTAGGTGTGTGTATCAAATATCTCACAATTCTTTTAACAGCTTTAAGATGACATTCTTTAGGGGCTGCTTGATATCGAGCACACATGCATACACTCAACATTATGTCAGGACGAGAAGCACAGAGATATAGTAGAGAACCAATCATAGATCGGTAAACCTTTTGATCAACAGGTTCTCCATCTTTTGTCAAGTCATTATGTCCACTAGTAGGCATGGGGGTTCTCATACCTTTGCTTTCTTGCATGTTGAACTTCTTGAAGAGATCCTTGGTGTACTTTGTTTGTGAGACAAAGGTACCCTCCTTAGATTGCTTGATTTGCAACCCAAGGAAGAATTTGAGTTCACTCATCATGGACATCTCATACTTCTCCGACATGAGCTTTCCAAACTTCTCGCTAAAATGAGGGTTAGTTGAACCAAAGATAATATCATCAACATATATTTGGCACACAAATAGTTCACCATCAACCCTTTTCGTGAATAGCGTTGAGTCTATTTTTCCAATCTCAAATCCTTTTTCAAGAAGAAAGCTAGTTAAGCATTTGTACCAAGCTCTAGGAGCTTGTTTAAGGCCATAAAGAGCTTTATGAAGTTTGTAAACATGATTAGGCTTTTTAGGATTCACAAATCCGGGAGGTTGTTTCACAAATACTTCCTCCTCAATTTCACCATTTAGGAAAGCACTTTTAATATCCATTTGATAGAGAGTAATGTCATGGTGGTTGGCATAAGCAAGAAGAATGCGAATGGACTCAAGTCTAGCAACGGGGGCATAGGTCTCACCATAGTCCATACCTTCGACTTGTGTGTAACCTTGAGCTACGAGACGAGCCTTGTTGCGGATGACTTGTCCATCTTCATCTTGCTTGTTCCGAAACACCCATTTGGTTCCAATGACGTTTTGATCATCCTTGGGCTTCTCTACCAAAGTCCATACATTGTTCCTCTCGAAGTTGTGTAGCTCTTCGTGCATAGCGTTCACCCAATCCGGGTCTTCAAGTGCTTCTTCTACCTTCATAGGTTCAAGACTAGAGATAAATGAGTAATGCTCACAAAAGTTAGCTAAGCGAGTTTTAGAGCGAGTAATTCTCCCGGAGTCGATGTCGTTCATCATTTGTTCCACGGGATGATTTTTCTTGATTCTTGCTCGGACTCGGGATAACTTTTGTTGTGGTTGAGGCTGAGCTTCCTCATCATCCTCATCTTCCTCTTCTTCTTCTTCATTGTTGTTGGTGTTGTCTTGAGGTGGTGGAGAAGGAGGTTGTGGTGGATCTTCTTGTTGCCCTTCCTCATCTTGGTGAGTTCCACTTGTGGAGGCCTCCATGTTGCCTTGAGGTTCATCTTGCCGTGAGGTAGGGGGCTCCACATATGTAGATGAGGTACTCTCCTTCACTTCCATGGGACGGATCTTTCCAATAGATAAATATTGAATGGCTTCCGATGGGTCCTTGTCTCCTACATCAATAGGCATTTGCTCTACTTGCGAGCCATTAGATTCATCAAACTTCACGTCTACCGTCTCTTCAACCTTTCGGGTGAAATTGTTGTAGACACGGTAGGTGTGAGAGTTTGATCCATAACCGAGGAAAAAGCCTTCATGAGTTTTAGGAGCAAATTTGGACCGACGATGCTTGTCAAGGATATAGCATTTTGAACCAAAGACACGAAAGTATCCCACTTGGGGTTTGTTACCGGTGAGGAGTTCGTATGAAGTCTTGCCGAGGAGCTTATGAAGATAAAGCCTGTTGATAGCATGACAAGCTGTCTCGACCGCTTCACCCCAAAAATGCTTCGGTGTCTTGTATTCATCAAGCATCGTTCTCGCCATCTCTATGAGCGTTCGGTTCTTCCTCTCAACAACTCCATTTTGTTGAGGAGTGTACGTAGCCGAGAACTCATGTAGAATCCCTTCCTCATCGAGAAAAGAATCTACATGGGTGTTCTTGAACTCCGTTCCATTGTCACTCCGAACTTTCTTGATCTTCACCTCAAATTGATTTTGGGCCTTTCTAGCAAAGGTTTTGAAGATCCTCTGAACCTGTGATTTGTCATCAAGGAAAAATACCCACGTAAATCTGGAATAATCATCAACTATAACTAGACCAAAGGAGTTACCACCAAGGCTTTTGTAAGCATTGGGACCGAAGAGATCCATATGAAGAAGCTCAAGCGGTCTCCTTGTGGTCATGATGTTCTTCACAGGATGACTTCCACCTACTTGTTTTCTTGCCTGACAAGCACTAAAAAGTCTATCTTTGTCAAAGAGAACATCTTTAACACCAAGAATATGATCACCTTTGATTAGCTTGTCTAGATTACGCATACCAACATGTCCAAGCCTTCTATGCCATAACCAACCTTTAGCGGATTTAGCAATGAAGCAAGTTCTAGGTTGGGCTTTCTTAGTGAAATCAACAATATATAGATCACCTCTACGGATACCGGTAAAAACCATGTTATGATTGTCACGACGAAAGACTTGGCAATCTACTTCGGTGAATAGCACATTGAATCCAAAGTTAGCTAATCTAGACACGGAAAGTAAATTGTATCCAAGTGATTCAACAAGCATGACATTTTGAATAGAGCTATCATGAGATATGGCCACCTTACCAAGGCCAAGTACCTTACCCTTGGAGTTGTCTCCAAAAGTCACATACTTGCGTGGACCATCGTTCTTTGCAAGCTCTCGAAACATGTCTTCGTCTCCGGTCATGTGATCGGTGCATCCACTATCAAGAATCCACTCTTTTCCACCGGATATGTAGTCTCTCAGATTCGCCATGAGATTGAGACTCTTCATGATCTTGTCTAGCTCGGTGTCCGAATCGGAGTAATCATCATCATGCTCATGCTCATCATCATATTGACCCATAGATAGTTCATCATCAACACCTAGGTCAATTTGACAATGACTTGCATTAGTTTTGTCAATGTGACAATAATCATCGGAATGCAATACAAGAGCATTTCTAATTAGAGCATTGATAAGATAAGGATCACCCTTCTTTTTCATGAGATCACGAAGCTCAAAAAAGCATTTATCAAAGTTGGGATCATTGGGGCGCATCATATCAAATTCAATAGTCTTGTATAGAATTTCATCAAGACCTCTCAAAGAGCAGTCCGGATAAAGTTATTACAAGTACTTCCACATAGCATAGGCGCACTCAAAGTTTGTGACGAGCTTAAGCAAGTTATCGGGCAAACCTCTAATGATAAGATTTACAGTTCTAAGGTTACGAAGCAAATCAAGCTCTTCATCCATGGTAGGGTGCAAGGGGTCAAATGGAGGCACATATGGGGTTTCAACATATTTGCGCAAGTTATACATTTTAAAGATAATAAGCATTTCAATCCTCCACGAGTTATAGGACACTCCATTAAGAATAGGCACTCTATGGCTAACACTCCCAAACGTAGACACATCCATCTTCCTCCAATGGTGTGTAAACCAAAGCAATGGAGACCAAAGCTCTGATACCAATTGTAGGATCGAAGAAGGTGAGAGTGTCTAGAGGGGGGGTGATTAGACTACTCGACAAGATAAAAATTATGCCTTTTGACAAAGACACGTTTTGGCAGATTTTGCATATCACACAAGTCAAGTAGCATACTACACATGCAATTCTAGAGTATGGGCAGCGGAAAGTAAATTGCACAAGTAGTAAAGAGAAGTGGAGAAGATCAAACGCAATTTGGAGACACGGAGATTTTTCTCGTGGTTCCGATAGGTGGTGCTATCGTCAATCCACGTTGATGGAGACTTCAACCCACGGAGGGTAACGGCTGCGAGAGTCCACGGAGGGCTCCACCCACGAAGGGTCCACGAAGAAGCAACCTTGTCTATGCCATCATGGCCTACGCCCACGGAGGGCTAGCCTTACTCGGGGTAGATCTTCACGAAGTAGGCGATCTCCTTGCCCTTACAAACTTCTTGGTTCAACTCCACATCTCGACGGAGGCTCCCAAGCGACACCTAACCAATCTAGGAGGCACCACCCTCCAAAAGGTAATAGATGGTGTTGATGATGATGAACTCCTTGCTCTTGTGCTTCAAATGATAATCTCCCCAACACTCAACTCTCCTCACTGATTTGACTGTGGTGGCAGAAAGGATTGAGTGGAAAGCAACTTGGGAAGGCTAGAGATCAAGTTTCATATGGTGGGAGTGGAGCTACTTGATCTCAACACAAGGGTAGGTAGTTCTCTTCTCAGAAATGTAAGGTAGGAGTGGTAGTTCTTTCTGATGGCTCTCTCCACGAATGAAGAGGGGGTGGAGGGGTATTTATAGCCTCCACACAAAATCCAACCGTTACACACATTTGACCAATCTCGGTCAGACCGAAGTTGACAACTCGGTGGGACCGAAAGTTCAAATCATGTGAACGTTGGGATTTTCGGTGGGACCGAAAATACAAACTCGGTGAGTCCGATTCGTCCAAAGACAAGAGCTTGCCAATCTCGGTGGGACCGACTTCATCATCTCGGTGACACCGATTTGATGACAGAAGGTTACAGAAGCTTGGCAACTCAAGTTTCGGTGAGACCGAGTTCAGAATCGGAAAATCCGAGAATTCTAGGGTTTGGCTATATGGCTGAGGTGGTTCATCTCGGTGTGACTGGGTTTGGAAAATCGGTGGGACCGAGATTACTTATGAGTGTATTATGGAAGTGAGAGTTGCTGATAGTTTAGGAGATGTATCACTAAGCACTTTGAGCAACCAGATCATTATCATA
This sequence comes from Triticum timopheevii, assembly GCA_963921465.1. Taxonomy (NCBI): domain Eukaryota; kingdom Viridiplantae; phylum Streptophyta; class Magnoliopsida; order Poales; family Poaceae; genus Triticum; species Triticum timopheevii. The sequence goes on from OY997272.1 coordinate 504,522,039, forward strand.
ACCCCATCCCCTTTTAATTCTATTGGCTTTCCTATAGACTCAATGTGATCTTGGATCACTAAACCAAAAATGGAGTCTTGAGCTTTTGCCAATGCTTGCCTTAGCATTTTGAGGGGTCCACCTCTTCAGTCCTTTTGCCATGCCAATGTGATTGAATTTCCTGAAACATACTTGATAAAAGCATTAGTCCAACCACAAAGTATGTTGTCATTAATTACCAAAACCACCCAGGGAGCAAATGTGCTTTCACTACCCCGTATACTTGCGGGTTATCAAGACCTTTTTCTGGCGCCGTTGCCGGGGAGTCATAGCGTGGGGTGAATATTCTCGTGTGTGCTTGTTTGCTTTATCACTAAGTAATTTTTATTTGCTGTTCTTAGTTGTTCTCTATCTTTAGTTATGGATATGGAACACGAAATACCAAAAAAATTAGGTGTACTTGCTACTCATGGAGATGGGCTAACTCCTAAAACCCTCGATTCTCATTATGTGAAAGATATTAAGTACTACTTTGAGAATCCTGAGAAAACCCCATTCAACTTTATAATGGGAGACACGTTGGATCAACATGAATACTTTAGGGATTATCGCTCGACACAAAAAGGGAAACTATTATGGGATCAATTTATTATGTTGCGTTGGTATGTCCGGGATCTATGCTTGAGATATTGTAGGACCTTGAGAAGAGGTGTCTAGAGGGGGGGGGTGTGATTAGACACTAAGTATCAAAGTTGCAGTTTTTAACTTCTTTAAGTTTAAGTGGAGTTTAGGCACAAGTTTAACATTCACAATACATAACAAGCAAGCATGCAAAGAGTACATGAGTAGCGGAAAGTAAAGCATGCAACTTGCAAGAATGTAAAGGGAAGGGTTTTGGAGGATTCAAACGCAATTGGAGACACAGATGTTTTTGTCGTGGTTCCGATAGGTGGTGCTATCGTACATCCACGTTGATGGAGACTTCAACCCACGAAGGGTAACGGTCGCGCGAGTCCACGGAGGGCTCCACCCACGAAGGGTCCACGAAGAAGCAACCTTGTCTATCCCACCATGGCCGTCGCCCACGAAGGACTTGCCTCACTAGCGGTAGATCTTCACGAAGTAGGCGATCTCCTTGCCCTTACAAACTCCTTGGTTCAACTCCACAATCTTGTCGGAGGCTCCCAAGTGACACCTAGCCAATCTAGGAGACACCACTCTCCAAGAAGTAACAAATGGTGTGTTGGTGATGAACTCCTTGCTCTTGTGCTTCAAATGATAGTCTCCCCAACACTCAATTCTCTCTCATAGGATTTTGATCTGGTGGAAAGAAGATTTGAGTGGAAAGCAACTTGGGGAAGGCTAGAGATCATGATTCATATGGTAGGAATGGAATATCTTGGCCTCAACACATGAGTAGGTGGTTCTCTCTCAGAACTGGTAAGTTGGAAGTGTAGGTTTGTTCTGATGGCTCTCTCCATGAATGAAGAGGAGGTGGAGGGGTATATATAGCCTCCACACAAAATCTAACCGTTACACACAATTTACCAAACTCGGTGGGACCGAATCAACAAACTCGGTCGGACCGATTTAGTAATCTAGTGACCGTTAGGGTTTTCGGTGGGACCGACATGCAACTCGGTGTTGGGGAACGTAGTAATTCCAAAAATTTCCTATGCACACGCAAGATCAGGGTGATGATATAGCAACGAGAGGGGAGAGTGTTCGTCCACGTACCCTCGTAGACCGTAAGCGGAAGCGTTAGCACAACGCGGTTGATGTAGTCGTACGTCTTGACGATCCGACCGATCCAAGCACCGAACGTACGGGGCCTCCGAGTTCAGCACACGTTCAGCTCGATGACGATCTCTGGCCCTCCGATCTAGCAAAGGCTCCGGAGATGAGTTCCGTCAGCACGACGGCGTTGTGACGATGATGATGTTCTACCGGCGCAGGGCTTCGGCTAAACTCCGCGATGATATGACCGAGGTGGAATATGGTGGAAGGGGGCACCGCACACGGCTAAGGAACGATCCGTAGATCAACTTGTGTGTCTTTGGGGTGCCCCCCGCCCCCGTATATAAAGGAGCTAGGGGGGAGGAGGCGGCCGGCCTAGAGGGCGCGCCAAGGGGGGGAGTCCTACTCCCACCAGGAGTAGGACTCCCTCTTTCCAAGTAGGAGTAGGAGAAGGGGGGAAAGAGGAGGAAGAGGGGATGGAAAGGGGGGGCGCCGCCCCCCTTCCCTTGTCCTATTCGGACTAGGAGGGGGAGGGGCGCGCGGCCCCCTCCTGGCTCCTTCCCTCTTCTCCCTCGTGGCCCATGTAGGCCCATTAACCCCCCGGGGGGTTCCGGTAACCTCCCGGTACTCCGGTAAAATGCCGATTTCACCCGGAACCATTCCGATGTCTAAACATAGGCTTCCAATATATCAATCTTTATGTCTCGACCATTTCGAGACTCCTCGTCATGTCCGTGATCACATCCGGGACTCCGAACAAACTTCGGTACATCAAAACTTATAAACTCATAATAAAACTGTCATCGAAACGTTAAGCGTGCGGACCCTACGGGTTCGAGAACTATGTAGACATGACCTAAAACCATTCTCGGTCAATAACCAATAGCGGGACCTGGATGCCCATATTGGTTCCTGTTGGAAATGTGCCCTAGAGGCAATAATAAAAGCATTATTATTATATTTCCTTGTTCATGATAATTGTCTTTATTCATGCTATAATTGTGTTATCCGGAAATCGTAATACATGTGTGAATAACAGACACCAACATGTCCCTAGTGAGCCTCTAGTTGACTAGCTCGTTGATCAATAGATAGTCATGGTTTCCTGACTATGGACATTGGATGTCATTGGTAACGAGATCACATCATTAGGAGAATGATGTGATGGACAAGACCCAATCCTAAACATAGCACAAGATCGTATAGTTCGTTTGCTAGAGTTTTCCAATGTCAAAGTATCTTTTCCTTAGACCATGAGATCGTGTAACTCCCGGATACCATAGGAGTGCTTTGGGTATACCAAACGTCACAACGTAACTGGGTGACTATAAAGGTAGACTACGGGTATCTCCGAAAGTGTCTGTTGGGTTGACATGGATCAAGACTGGGATTTGTCACTCCGTATGACGGAGAGGTATCACTGGGCCCACTCGGTAATGCATCATCATAATGAGCTCAGAGTGACCAAGTGTCTGGTCACGGGATCATGCATTACGGTACGAGTAAAGTGACTTGCCAGTAACGAGATTGAACGAGGTATTGGGATACTGACGATCGAATCTCGGGCAAGTAACATATCGATTGACAAAGGGAATTGAGTACGGGGTTGATTGAATCCTCGACATCGTGGTTCATCCGATGAGATCATCGTGGAGCATGTGGGAGCCAACATGGGTATCCAGATCCCGCTGTTGGTTATTGACCGGAGAGTCGTCTCGGTCATGTCTGCTTGTCTCCCGAACCCGTAGGGTCTACACACTTAATGTTCGGTGACGCTAGGCTTATGAAGATATGTATATGCAGAAACCCGAATGTTGTTCGGAGTCCCGGATGAGATCCCGGACGTCATGAGGAGTTCCGGAATGGTCCGGAGGTAATGAATTATATATAGGAAGTGCTGTTTCGGCCATCGGGACAAGTTTCGGGGTTATCGGTATTGTACCGGGACCACCGGAGGGGTCCCGGGGGCCCACCGGGTGGGGCCACCTGTCCCGGGGGGCCACATGGGCTGTAGGGGGTGTGCCTTGGCCTTCATGGGCCAAGGGCACCAGCCCCTATAGGCCCATGCGCCTAGGGTTTCCACCTAGGAGGAGTCCTAGTGGTGGAAGGCACCCCTAGGTGCCTTGGGGGGGAGGGAAACCTCCCCTTGGCCGCCCCCCCTAGTAGATCTCATCTACTAGGGCCGGCGCCCCCCCCATGGCACCCCTATATATAGTGGGGGGGGGAGGAGGGAAACAGACCAGCCCCTGGCGCCTCCCTCTCTCCCCGTTACGTCTCTCTCTCGTAGTCTCGGCGAAGCCCTGCTTCTGTGACGCCCTGCATCCACCACCACGCCGTCGTGCTGCTGGATCTTCATCAACCTCTCCTCCCCCCTTGCTGGATCAAGAAGGAGGAGATGTCTCCCGTCCCGTACGTGTGTTGAACGCGGAGGTGCCGTCCGTTCGGCGCTTGGTCATCGGTGATTTGGATCACGTCGAGTACGACTACATCATCACCGTTCTTTGAACGCTTCCGCTCACGATCTACAAGGTACGTAGATGCATCCGATGACTCGTTGCTAGATGAACTCCTAGATGGATCTTGGTGAAACGAGTAGGAAAATTTTTGTTTTCTGCAACGTTACCCATCAGTGGTATCCGAGCTAGGTCTATGCGTAGTTCTTCTTGCGCGAGTAGAACACAATTTGTTGTGGGCGTAGATTTGTCAACTTTCTTGCCGTTACTAGTCCTTTCTTGCTTCAGCGGTATTGTGGGATGAAGCGGCCCGGACCAACCTTACACGTACGCTTACGTGAGACCGGTTCCACCGACTAACATGTACTAGTTGCATAAGGTGGCTGGCGGGTGTCTGTCTCTCCTACTTTAGTTGGAGCGGATTCGATGAACAGGGTCCTTATGAAGGGTAAATAGAAGTTGACAAATCACGTTGTGGCTTTAACGTAGGTAAGAAGACGTTCTTGCTAGAACCCTAATTCAGCCACGTAAAACTTGCAACAACAATTAGAGGACGTCTAACTTGTTTTTGCAGCAAGTGGTTTGTGATATGATATGGCCAAAGTTGTGATGAATGATGAATGATCTATATGTGATGTATGAGATGTTCATGCTATTGTAATAGGAATCACGACTTGCATGTCGATGAGTATGACAACCGGCAGGAGCCATAGGAGTTGTCTTTATTCTTTTATATGACCTGCGAGTCATTGAGAAACGCCATGTAAATTACTTTACTTTATTGCTAAACGCGTTAGCCATAGTAGTAGAAGTAATAGTTGGCGAGCAACTTCATGGAGACACGATGATGGAGATCATGATGATGGAGATCATGGTGTCAAGCCGGTGACAAGATGATCATGGAGCCCCAAGATGGAGATCAAAGGAGCTATGTGATATTGGCCATATCATGTCACGTTTATTATTTGATTGCATGTGATGTTTATCATGTTTTGCATCTTGTTTACTTAGAACGACGGTAGTAAATAAGATGATCCCTCATACTAATTTCAAGAAGTGTTCCCCCTAACTGTGCACCGTTGCGACAGTTCGCTGTTTCAAAACACCATGTGATGATCGGGTGTTTTATTCAGACGTTCACATACAACGGGTGTAAGACAGATTTACACATGCAAACACTTAGGTTGACTTGACGAGCCTAGCATGTACAGACATGGCCTCGGAACACAGAAGACCGAAAGGTCGAGCATGAGTCGTATAGAAGATACGATCAACATGAAAATGTTCACCGATGTTGACTAGTCCGTCTCACGTGATGATCGGACATGGTCTAGTTAGCTCGGATCATGTAATACTTAGATGACTAGAGGGATGTCTAATCTAAGTGGGAGTTCATTATAATTTGATTAGATGAACTTAATTATCATGAACTTAGTCTAAATATTTTACAATATGTCTTGTAGATCAAATGGCCAACGTAGTCCTCAACTTCAACGCGTTCCTAGAGAAAACTAAGCTGAAAGACGATGGCAACAACTATACGGACTGGGTCCGGAACCTGAGGATCATCCTCATAGCTACCAAGAAAGATTATGTCCTACAAGCACCGCTGGGTGACGCACCTGTTCTCCCTGCAGAACAAGATGTTATGAACGCTTGGCAGGCACGTTCCGATGACTACTCCCTCGTTCAGTGCGGCATGCTTTACAGCCTAGAGCCGGGGCTCCAAAAGCGTTTTGAGAGACATGGAGCATATGAGATGTTCGAAGAGCTGAAAATGGTTTTCCAAGCTCATGCCCGGGTCGAGAGATATGAAGTCTCCGACAAATTCTTCAGCTGTAAGATGGAGGAAAATAGTTCTGTCAGTGAGCACATACTCACCATGTCTGGGTTACATAACCGCTTGACTCAGCTGGGAGTTAATCTCCCGGATGATGCGGTCATTGACAGAATCCTCCAGTCACTTCCACCAAGCTACAAGAGCTTTGTGATGAACTTCAATATGCAGGGGATGGAAAAGACCATTCCTGAAGTATTTGCTATGCTGAAATCAGCAGAGGTAGAAGTCAAGAAGGAACATCAAGTGTTGATGGTCAATAAAACCACTAAGTTCAAGAAAGGCAAGGGTAAAAAGAACTTCAAGAAGGACGGCAAGGAGGTTGCCGCGGCCGGCAAGCAAGCTGCCGGGAAGAAGCCAAAGAATGGACCCAAGCCCGAGACTGAGTGCTTTTATTGCAAGGAAAGCGGTCACGGGAAGCGGAACTGCCCTAAGTACTTAGCGGATAAGAAGGCCGGCAAAACAAAAGGTATATGTGATATACATGTAATTGATGTGTACCTTACTAGTGCCCGCAGTAGCTCCTGGGTATTTGATACCGGTGCAGTGGCTCACATTTGTAACTCAAAGCAGGGGCTGCGGAATAAGCGGAAACTGGCAAAGGACGAGGTGACGATGCGCGTCGGGAACGGTTCCAAGGTCAATGTGATCGCCGTCGGCACGCTGCCTCTGCATCTCCCTTCGGGATTAGTTTTAAACCTTAATAATTGTTATTTAGTGCCAGCTTTGAGCATGAACATTGTATCGGGATATCGTTTAATTCGAGATGGCTACTCATTTAAATCCGAGAATAATGGTTGTTCTATTTATATGAGAGATATGTTTTATGGTCATGCTCCTATGGTGAATGGTTTATTCTTTATGAATCTCGAACGTGATGCTACACATGTTCACAATGTGAGTACCAAAAGAAGTAAGGTTGATAATGATAGTCCCACATACTTGTGGCACTGCCGCCTTGGTCACATAGGTGTCAAACGCATGAAGAAACTCCATGCTGATGGACTTTTAGAGTCTCTTGATTATGAATCATTTGACACATGCGAACCATGCCTTATGGGAAAAAATGACCAAGACTCCGTTCTCAGGAACAATGGAGCGAGCAACCAACTTATTGGAAATCATACATACTGATGTGTGCGGTCCAATGAGTGTTGAGGCTCGCGGTGGCTATCGTTATGTTCTCACCCTCACTGATGATTTAAGTAGGAATGGGTATATCTACTTAATGAAACACAAGTCTGAAACCTTTGAAAAGTTCAAGGAATTTCAGAGTGAGGTTGAAAATCAACGTGACAGGAAAATCAAGTTTCTACGATCAGATCGTGGAGGAGAATACTTGAGTCATGAGTTTGGCACACACTTAAGAAAATGTGGAATAGTTTCACAACTCACGCCGCCTAGAACACCTCAGCGTAATGGTGTGTCCGAACGTCGTAATCGCACTCTGTTAGATATGGTGCGATCTATGATGTCTCTTGCCGACTTACCGCTATCTTTTTGGGGTTATGCTTTAGAGACTGCCGCATTCACTTTAAATAGGGCTCCTTCGAAATCCGTTGAGACGACACCGTATGAATTATGGTTTGGGAAGAAACCTAAGCTGTCGTTTCTAAAAGTTTGGGGATGTGATGCTTATGTCAAGAAACTTCAACCTGAAAAGCTCGAACCCAAATCGGAAAAATGCGTCTTCATAGGGTACCCAAAGGAAACTATTGGGTACACCTTCTACCTCAGATCCGAAGGCAAGATCTTTGTTGCCAAGAATGGGTCCTTTCTAGAGAAAGAGTTTCTCTCGAAAGAAGTAAGTGGGAGGAAAGTAGAGCTTGATGAAGTATTACCTCTTGAACCGGAAAATGGCGCAACTCAAGAAAATGTTCCTGAGGTGCCTGCACCGACTAGAGAGGAAGTTAATGATGATGATCAAGATACTTCTGATCAAGCTCCTACTGAAATTCGAAGGTCCACAAGGACACGTTCCGCACCAGAGTGGTACGGCAACCCTGTCTTGGAAATCATGTTGTTAGACAACGATGAACCTTCGAACTATGAAGAAGCGATGGCGGGCCCGGATTCCGACAAATGGCTAGAAGCCATGAAATCCGAGATAGGATCCATGTATGAAAACGAAGTATGGACTTTGACTGACTTGCCCGTTGAGCGGCGAGCCATAGAAAATAAATGGATCTTTAAGAGGAAGACAGACGCAGATGGTAATGTGACCATCTATAAAGCTCGGCTTGTCGCTAAGGGTTATCGACAAGTTCAAGGGGTTGACTACGATGAGACTTTCTCACCAGTAGCGAAGCTGAAGTCCGTCCGAATCATGTTAGCAATTGCCGCATTCTACGATTATGAAATATGGCAAATGGACGTCAAAACGACATTCCTTAATGGTTTCCTTAAGGAAGAATTGTATATGATGCAGCCGAAAGGTTTTGTCGATCCTAAGAATGCTGACAAAGTGTGCAAGCTCCAACGCTCGATTTATGGGCTGGTGCAAGCATTCGGAGTTGGAACATTCGCTTTGATGAGATGATCAAAGCGTTTGGGTTTACACAGACTTATGGAGAAGCCTGCATTTACAAGAAAGTGAGTGGGAGCTCTGTAGCATTTCTCATACTATATGTGGATGACATACTTTTGATGGGAAATGATATAGAACTCTTGGACAGCATCAAGGCCTATTTGAATAAGAGTTTTTCAATGAAGGACCTTGGAGAAGCTGCTTATATATTAGGCATCAAGATCTATAGAGATAGATCAAGACGCTTCATAGGTCTTTCACAAAGCACATACCTTGATAAGATATTGAAGAAGTTCAATATGGATCAATCCAAGAAGGGGTTCTTGCCTGTGTTACAAGGTATGAAATTGAGCTCAGCTCAATGTCCGACCACGGCAGAAGATATAGAAGAGATGAGCGTCATCCCCTATGCATCAGCCATAGGTTCTATTATGTATGCCATGCTGTGTACCAGACCTGATGAAAACCTTGCCGTAAGTTTGGTAGGAAGGTACCAAAGTAATCCCGGCAAGGAGCACTGGACAGCGGTCAAGAATATCCTGAAGTACCTGAAAAGGACTAAGGAAATGTTTCTCGTTTATGGAGGTGACGAAGAGCTCGTCGTAAAGGGTTACGTCGACGCTAGCTTCGACACAGATCTGGATGACTCTAAGTCACAAACCGGATACGTGTATATTTTGAATGGTGGGGCAGTAAGCTGGTGCAGTTGCAAGCAGAGCGTCGTGGCGGGATCTATATGTGAAGTGCAGTACATGGCGGCCTCGGAGGCAGCACATGAAGCAATATGGATGAAGGAGTTCATCACCGACCTAGGAGTCATACCCAATGCATCGGGGCCGATCAAGCTCTTCTGTGACAACACTGGAGCTATTGCACTTGCCAAGGAGCCCAGGTTTCACAAGAAGACAAGGCACATCAAGCGTCGCTTCAACTCCATTCGTGAAAATGTTCAAGATGGAGACATAGAGATTTGTAAAATACATACGGACCTGAATGTAGCAGATCCGTTGACTAAACCTCTCCCTAGAGCAAAACATGATCAACACCAGAATTCCATGGGTGTTCGATTCATCACAATGTAACTAGATTATTGACTCTAGTGCAAGTGGGAGACTGTTGGAAATATGCCCTAGAGGCAATAATAAAAGCATTATTATTATATTTCCTTGTTCATGATAATTGTATTTATTCATGCTATAATTGTGTTATCCGGAAATCGTAATACATGTGTGAATAACAGACACCAACATGTCCCTAGTGAGCCTCTAGTTGACTAGCTCGTTGATCAATAGATAGTCATGGTTTCCTGCCTATGGACATTGGATGTCATTGGTAACGAGATCACATCATTAGGAGAATGATGTGATGGACAAGACCCAATCCTAAACATAGCACAAGATCGTATAGTTCGTTTGCTAGAGTTTTCCAATGTCAAAGTATCTTTTCCTTAGACCATGAGATCGTGTAACTCCCGGATACCGTAGGAGTGCTTTGGGTATACCAAACGTCACAACGTAACTGGGTGACTATAAAGGTAGACTACGGGTATCTCCGAAAGTGTCTGTTGGGTTGACATGGATCAAGACTGGGATTTGTCACTCCGTATGACGGAGAGGTATCACTGGGCCCACTCGGTAATGCATCATCATAATGAGCTCAGAGTGACCAAGTGTCTGGTCATGGGATCATGCATTACGGTACGAGTAAAGTGACTTGCCAGTAACGAGATTGAACGAGGTATTGGGATACCGACGATCGAATCTCGGGCAAGTAACATATCGATTGACAAAGGGAATTGAGTACGGGGTTGATTGAATCCTCGACATCGTGGTTCATCCGATGAGATCATCGTGGAGCATGTGGGAGCCAACATGGGTATCCAGATCCCGCTGTTGGTTATTGACCGGAGAGTCGTCTCGGTCATGTCTGCTTGTCTCCCGAACCCGTAGGGTCTACACACTTAATGTTCGGTGACGCTAGGGTTATGAAGATATGTATATGCAGAAACCCGAATGTTGTTCGGAGTCCCGGATGAGATCCCGGACGTCACGAGGAGTTCCGGAATGGTCCGGAGGTAAAGAATTATATATAGGAAGTGCTGTTTCAGCCATCGGGACAAGTTTCGGGGTTATCGGTATTGTACCAGGACCACCGGAGGGGTCCCGGGGGCCCACCGGGTGGGGCCACCTGTCCCGGGGGGCCACATGGGCTGTAGGGGGTGCGCCTTGGCCTTCATGGGCCAAGGGCACCAGCCCCTATAGGCCCATGCGCCTAGGGTTTCCACCTAGGAGGAGTCCTAGTGGTGGAAGGCACCCCTAGGTGCCTTGGGGGGGAGGGAAACCTCCCCTTGGCCGCCGCCCCCCCTAGTAGATCTCATCTACTAGGGCCGGCGCCTCCCCCCATGGCACCCCTATATATAGTGGGGGGGGGAGAGGAGGGAAACAGACCAGCCCCTGGCGCCTCCCTCTCTCCCCGTTACGTCTCTCTCTCGTAGTCTCGGCGAAGCCCTGCTTCTGTGACGCCCTGCATCCACCACCACGCCGTCGTGCTGCTGGATCTTCATCAACCTCTCCTCCCCCCTTGCTAGATCAAGAAGGAGGAGACGTCTCCCGTCCCGTACGTGTGTTGAACGCGGAGGTGCCGTCCGTTCGGCGCTTGGTCATCGGTGATTTGGATCACGTCGAGTACGACTACATCATCACCGTTCTTTGAACGCTTCCGCTCGCGATCTACAAGGTACGTAGATGCATCCGATGACTCGTTGCTAGATGAACTCCTAGATGGATCTTGGTGAAACGAGTAGGAAAATTTTTGTTTTCTGCAACGTTACCCATCAGTGGTATCAGAGCTAGGTCTATGCGTAGTTCTTCTTGCGCGAGTAGAACACAATTTGTTGTGGGCGTAGATTTGTCAAATTTCTTCCCGTTACTAGTACTTTCTTGCTTCAGCGGTATTGTGGGATGAAGCGGCCCGGACCAACCTTACACGTACGCTTACGTGAGACCAGTTCCACCGACTAACATGCACTAGTTGCATAAGGTGGCTGGCGGGTGTCTGTCTCTCCTACTTTAGTTGGAGCGGATTCGATGAACAGGGTCCTTATGAAGGGTAAATAGAAGTTGGCAAATCACGTTGTGGCTTTAACGTAGGTAAGAAGACGTTCTTGCTAGAACCCTAATTCAGCCACGTAAAACTTGCAACAACAATTAGAGGACGTCTAACTTGTTTTTGCAGCAAGTGGTTTGTGATATGATATGGCCAAAGTTGTGATGAATGATGAATGATCTATATGTGATGTATGAGATGTTCATGCTATTGTAATAGGAATCACAACTTGCATGTCGATGAGTATGACAACCGGCAGGAGCCATAGGAGTTGTCTTTATTCTTTTATATGACCTGCGAGTCATTGAGAAACGCCATGTAAATTACTTTACTTTATTGCTAAACGCGTTAGCCATAGTAGTAGAAGTAATAGTTGGCGAGCAACTTCATGGAGACACGATGATGGAGATCATGATGATGGAGATCATGGTGTCAAGCCGGTGACAAGATGATCATGGAGCCCCAAGATGGAGATCAAAGGAGCTATGTGATATTGGCCATATCATGTCACGTTTATTATTTGATTGCATGTGATGTTTATCATGTTTTGCATCTTGTTTACTTAGAACGATGGTAGTAAATAAGATGATCCCTCATACTAATTTCAAGAAGTGTTCCCCCTAACTGTGCACCGTTGCGACAGTTCGCTGTTTCAAAACACCACTTGATGATCGGGTGTTTTATTCAGACGTTCACATACAACGGGTGTAAGACAGATTTACACATGCAAACACTTAGGTTGACTTGACGAGCCTAGCATGTACAGACATGGCCTCGGAACACAGAAGACCGAAAGGTCGAGCATGAGTCGTATAGAAGATACGATCAACATGAAAATGTTCACCGATGTTGACTAGTCCGTCTCACGTGATGATCGGACACGGTCTAGTTAGCTCGGATCATGTAATACTTAGATGACTAGAGGGATGTCTAATCTAAGTGGGAGTTCATTATAATTTGATTAGATGAACTTGGTCCCAAATGGAATTGAAGCATCTCTTAATGTGCTTGGTCCTCTTGTGAAATCTGGATTCCTTTGCCAAGGCAATTGCACCAGTATTGTCACAGAAGATCTTCATTGGTCCTGATGCACTAGGTATGACACCTAGATCGGAAATGAACTCCTTCATCCAGACTCCTTCATTCGCTGCTTCAGAAGCAGCTATGTACTCCGCTTCACATGTAGATCCCGCCACGACGCTTTGTTTAGAACTGCACCAACTTACAGCTCCACCGTTTAATATAAACACGTATCCGGTTTGCGATTTAGAATCATCCGGATCAGTGTCAAAGCTTGCATCGACGTAACCATTTACGACTAGCTCTTTGTCACCTCCATATACGAGAAACATATCCTTAGTCCTTTTCAGGTATTTCAGGATGTTCTTGACCGCTGTCCAGTGATCCACTCCTGGATTACTTTGGTACCTTCCTGCCAAGCTTATTGCTAAGCATACGTCAGGTCTGGTACACAACATTGCATACATGATAGATCCTATGGCTGAAGCATAGGGAACATCTTTCATTTTCTCTCTATCTTCTGCTGTGGTCGGGCATTGAGTTTGACTCAACTTCACACCTTGTAGCACAGGCAAGAATCCTTTCTTTGCCTGATCCATTTTGAACTTTTTCAAAATTTTGTCAAGGTATGTGCTTTGTGAAAGTCCTATTAAGCGTCTTGATCTATCTCTATAGATCTTGATGCCCAATATATAAGTAGCTTCACCGAGGTCTTTCATTAAAAAACTTTTATTCAAGTATCCCTTTATGCTATCCAGAAATTCTATATCATTTCCAATTAATAATATGTCATCTACATATAAAACTAGAAATGCTACAGAGCTCCCACTCACTTTCTTATAAATACAGGCTTCTCCAAAAGTCTGTATAAAACCATATGCTTTGATCACACTATCAAAGCGTTTATTCCAACTCCGAGATGCTTGCACCAGTCCATAAATGGAACGCTCGAGCTTGCACACTTTGTTAGCACCTTTTGGATCAACAAAACCTTCCGGCTGCATCATATACAACTCTTCTTCTAGAAATCCATTCAAGAATGCAGTCTTGACATCCATTTGCCAAATTTCATAATCATGAAATGCAGCAATAGCTAACATGATTTGGACAGACTTAAGCATCGCTACGGGTGAGAAAGTCTCATCGTAGTCAACCCCTTGAACTTGTCGAAAACCTTTTGCAACAAGTCGAGCTTTATAGACAGTTACATTACCATCAGCGTCAGTCTTCTTCTTAAAGATCCATTTATTCTCAATAGCTTGCCGATCATCGGGCAAGTCAACCAAAGTCCATACTTTGTTTTCATACATGGATCCCATCTCAGTTTTCATGGCTCTAGCCATTTTGCGGAATCTGGGCTCATCATCGCTTCCTCATAGTTCGTAGGTTCATCATGGTCAAGTAACATGACTTCCAGAATAGGATTACCGTACCACTCTGGTGCGGATCTTACTCTGGTAGACCTACGAGGTTCAGTAGAAACTTGATCTGAAGTTTCATGATCAATATCATTAGCTTCCTCACTGATTGGTGTAGTTGTCACAGGAACCGGTTCTTGTGATGAACTACTTTCCAATAAGGGAGTAGATACAGTTATCTCGTCAAGTTCTACTTTCCTCCCACTCACTTCTTTTGAGAGAAACTCCTTCTCTAGAAAGGATCCGAATTTAGCAATGAAATTCTTGCCCTCAGATCTGTGATAGAAGGTGTACCCAATAGTCTCCTTTGGGTATCCTATGAAGACACATTTCTCCGATTTGGATTCGAGCTTATCTGGTTGAAGTTTCTTCACATAAGCATCGCAGCCCCAAACTTTAAGAAACGACAACTTTGGTTTCTTGCCAAACCACAGTTCATAAGATTGGGCTTATCTGGCAATTCTCTCCCTGTATATCAATTTGGCTTAGCGTCCATCGATCGGGGTCGTGATCCGGCGATCGATCCAACTCGACCCGCCGTTGTCCCCGACCCTCGATCGGGGTCGATCGACCCCGGGACGTGGATCGCCCCATCGACCCGCGAACCAGGCTACTATGGGCAAGCCCAACCTCAACCAGGACCAGCATCGGTAGGAGCTGGTGAACTGGGTGGACAAGGTTGGCGGCAAAGGCCCCGCTACCACGTTCGACTTCACCACCAAGGGCATCCTAAACGTCACCGTGGAGGGCGAGCTGTGGCAGCTGCGCGGCACCGACGGCAAGGCGCCAGGCATGATCGGGTGGTGGCCCGCCAAGGCGGTGACCTTCGTGGACAACCACGACACCGGCTCCACGCAGCACATGTGGCCCTTCCCGTCTGACAGAGTCATGCAGGGATATGCCTACATCCTCACGCACCCAGGGACCCCATGCATCGTGAGTCATCCTACCAATTCATCATATGTCTGAATTTCCTTTTCTTGTTTTGTTCATAATAAAAAACCATGACCGAACTGATGAAAAAAAATTGTGATTCTTCAGTTCTACGATCATTTCTTCGACTGGGGCCTGAAGGAGGAGATCGATCGCCTGGTGTCAATCAGGACCCGGCATGGGATACACAGTGAGAGCAAGCTGCAAATCATAGAGGCCGACGCCGACCTTTATCTCGCCGAGATCGACGGCAAGGTCATCGTCAAGCTCGGGCCAAGATACGATGTGGGACACCTCATTCCGGGAGGCTTCAAGGTGGCCGCGCATGGCAATGACTATGCGGTATGGGAGAAAATTTGAGCAAAATTACCAGAGGAGCTCTATGAGTTTTTTACAATATGAATGACATACATATTAGTCCGAGCTCACGTTGTCCACGTAGTACGATTTAGTACTTCCTCCATGTAAAAGTAAGGATGAGGGACATTCATTGTATTTTTGATAAAATAATAATCAATAAAGGATTTTCGCACTCTTGGCTTACTTAGTGTTGGTTGAATGAAAACTGAGCAGCCACGACCAGTAACTCGTACGACAGCATATTGGAGTAGTGGTAGACTCACGAGCGTTTTGTTACGGAATTGTATTACGGGGGCTGGGTTTAAAGGAGACAGACTAATAGTCTGGTGACTGAAAATTTATTTTTATCCAGTCACTTTTCCATCTGCCGTTAAATTCAGATTAAACGAACACAAAACAATCATATACAACAAAAAGTTGACTGGCCAAAATTTTGGTTAAGTCGAATTCCTCACACAGCCTAACTCATGCAATTTTTTTATTTCCACACAAAAACGATGTGAGGCCCAAAAACACCAGTCGGGCTGATGCAGCCTACAAGACGCTAACCCATAACAACATAAAAAATAACACTTGTTGTCATTGTTAGACTGCGTACTGGTACGTTAACAAGGCTTAACCTGGTGTGCATGGATGGAGCTAGATGAGTACATGGGTGAGTATATAAGTACATCTGTTAAACCATATGGTTTAGCAAATATATGATTAAATTTGCACATAGGTGCTCCAAAACGAGTATATATATAGCAATCCTTCATATATGGTTAAATTTGTAGTCTAGCATGTTCTGTAGATATGCTATCCTAATCTTATAAGACAAATACTATTACGATATTTGTTAAACTGTCTGTTTTAGAGTTATCTAATATAGATATGTATACACAGTTTACACAAGTATCAAAAACTAATTTAAAAAAAAACACAAACTGAATTCAGCGCAAGCATTAGTATTTTTCAATGATATGCGTTACAAATATAATAAATTAATAATACAACATGTATTTAAATTTAAAAAATAAGTAATGAAAAATTATAATCCTTAACACGGCAGTATGGTAAGTGTAAAATTTTAGTATAAAATATCTATATATTAAGAGGAGCGGGGCAATAGGCAACTGAAATTGTTACTTACAAAAAACTGCACCAGAGCATTGGTGTAGGGCGTATTTTAAGATTGGCTCTATCTGTGACTCGATTGAGAATAACATGTGCGAGTCATTTAACAATGCAATCATGAGATCTAAATAAAATAACATGTGCGACTCATATCGCTTCGCATCATCCACTAAGCCGGCGTGACAATCGGCATGAGCCACGTATGCAAAACAAGCTACAAAAACCACTCTAAGGATCGTCGGGGGGGGGGGGGGGGGGTGCTTTGACTGGTTTCGGAGAGCCTTAGGGGGTTAATTAACGGGTATTTAAGCTGATGGGGTGGGTTAGCCGGTTTCCGAAACCCCAAGGGGTTATGTGGACTTCTTTCTATAATGGATAGAAACAGAATAAAGAAATCACATACCACCCTTCCCAACAGAAGACACATTCTGCTCCAGGTGGGTGATGGGGACAAGAGGATGAAGGAGGATGTCCTGCTTCGGGTCAAGAGCCAGGGTGTTCAAGATTCCACCAACACCAACAAGATCGGCCAAGTACATGTCGAAACTGAAATCAAATCAATGAAAAGACAGATAATATAAGCATAGTTTAATGATATGATATACAAAAACATTAAATAAAGTCTGAGAGGTTCATCATAGATAATATCAGCATAAGACTTGAATATAATACGATTTTGCGCCAATTCTGATAGCCCCACCAATAGCAACAAGACATGCTATTGCCTCAGAATGAAGTGCATCCCTGAGGTGCGCAGATTTTCCCACGCCAGTAGCCACAACCGCATGGTTGGAGCTCATTGGTTAATCAACAATTTGATATAGGAATCCGATACAGAACAATGGTATAGTGTGAAACTTTCACGTGTGTGTGTCGCAGAAGTCAGCACGTGACTGTTTATCATCACAGGACAATGGTACATTTCCACAAGAAGCAAAATCTGAAAACCCAGGGCCAAAGCAATCGAGACAACAACCCAAGCCCACTAGCCTAAACAGTAGGTACTAGTGTGACCAGGTAATTAACCGCGTAAGAGGCGTCTGGCCAAAAACTGCCTAATTCTTGCCTAAATTGGTGGGTGCTGACCTAGAGGGATGGATTTTGAGATTTGACAAGTTTGGTCATATTTTACCTAAATCTGGGCCATTTTAAGGCAGTTCCTAGGCATGCCTCGCTCGTATGCTTGAAATCTGAGTGAGCGCCTCGGTTAACTTATGGGCTTGGTTGGGCCTTGGCTTTTTTATATGCAGCAAGAAGCAAGCTGGGCGGACCTGATTTAGTTCGTTTCGACTCGCTTAGTCGTTGTCAACAAAGACAGTTGTCATAGTCGAATCGTGCCGAAATGCCATTAATATATACTTAACATCATACTTCGTGGTAGGACCAGCAATCCCAGAAAAAACAAGTGTAAACCATTTTGGTTTTATCACTACCTCATGTTCATTTGGGGAATTATGGCAACTTCCTCTTAATTTAACTGATGGCATGTTAAAATCTCTTAATGCCGTTTATGGTCAAAGTATATGCCGATTTATGTGGCCAGAACTAGTACTGCCTTTTTTGTGCTATAGCGTAGTATATATATCTTGAATCGCACGACAATTTTTTGGGCATGTTAGGTCCCAATGTTTTTGTCTGGCACCGATATGTTTATCGAATGATGAAACTATATTTGATCCCAAAAAGAGTAGTTGGAGCTTACATTATATCTACCGAATTATAACACCAGTCTCAATTCCTCATTTGGGACGTGGACGTAGAAGTTTCAAAAACCCTATTGATTTGGTACAGTTTCATAGCCAAAATTATACAACATTAATCGGATCAAAATGAATACCTCTCACAGAAAAAGAAGGGATACAAGCTACTGATTGAACGTGATGAATATACAGCTTCACGCCGTTGAGAGACGGAGACATAATCAATCTGTTGATACACAAGCAAGGAAGAATGTGGCCACTTGAGCTATCTTTTGTGCGACCCATCCCAATCAAAATAGTTTGGCAATGCACAAACAAAAGCGTCAACCATCAACATCTACATTCAGCCACCAATCAAGTTCTGCCAATCCCGAGGCATCCTTCGGCCATACAAAAGACACTCCAATAACAGACAGACCAGAAAATGATAGTCTACTTCATTTGATAATAACAAGCGACCATGTCAGATCAACAACAACAAATGAATTGGCAGGACTAAAATCTTCTTGATCTCCGTCAAACAAGGATAGGCAGAATCAAGTGAACAACATTAAGGCTCTGTTTGGTTCATAGGTCCTAGGATTTTTTTTTATAAGTCTCAGAGGGTGTTTGTTTCCAGGGACTTATTGGTTTAGGGACTTAAAAAAGTCCCTATAAGTCCCACCTAAACCAAACACAAGGGACTTATTGTGGTGATTTGGGACTTATCAAATAAGACACTCAGGGAGGAGCTTATTGGGACTTATCCCGGGCCGGACCTACCCCGCGTCGCTCCAGGCTCGTTCCCCGCGCGCCGCCTGCCTCTTGGTCCAATCGCCGTCGCCGCCCCGCCTCTTGCCCCGTCGCCGCCCCGCCTCTCGCCCCGTCGTGGCCCCGCCTCTCGCCCCGTCGGCGCCCCGTTGCCGCCCCGCCTTGGTTCGCCGCCCCGTCGCCGCCCCGCCTCGGTTCGTTCTGCCTCGGTTCATTGCAGCGGTGCCTCCAACCGCCGGACATGCCCTCTCCTGAGCCTCGTTGCAGCGGTGCAACATGGACTTATAAGTCCCGGTAAACAAACAGGTAGGGACTCAGGACTTATAAGTCCCTGCAAACAAACAGGTAGGGTCTTATGACTTATAAGTTGGGACTTAAAAAAGTCATAGGACTTATGAAACAAACAGGGCCTCAAGTCCCTAATAAGTCCCTACCTGTTTGGTTCCTGGGACTTAACATGGACTAAAAGACCATATTACAACTATAAGTCCCTATAAGTCCCTCCTTGAGATTCTTAGAGGGTGTTTGGTTACAAGGACTTATTGGTGTAGGGACTTAAATAAGTCCCTTTAAGTCCCAGCTAAACCAAACAGGAGGGACTTATAGGGACTTAAAGTGGGCATTTGAGACTTATAAAATAAGACTCTTGAGGAGGGACTTATAGTTGTAATATGGTCTTTTAGTCTATGTTAAGTCCCAGGAACCAAACAGGTAGGGACTTATTAAGAACTTGGAACTTATAAGTTGGGACTAAAAAAAGTCCTACGACTTATGAACCAAACAAGGCCTTATTTCATAAGTCCCAAATGCCCACTTTAAGTCCCTGTAAGTCCCTCCTGTTTGGTTTAGATGGGACTTAAAGGGACTTATTTAAGTCCCTACACCAATAAGTCCCTGTAACCAAACACCCCCTAAACAATGAAATTTTACACTAGGCCCTCTCGATGAGACCCATAGAGAGTTAGCATGGACAGTACTACCTCCGTCCGGGTTTATTGGTCCCCATTGTATTTCGTGCCAAATTTTGACCATAGATTAAACTAACAAAATGTTTACACTTGTCACCAAACATTATATTTTTAAAAACTATGTTCAAATACGAATCCAATGAGATAATTTTTCTTGACATGTATTAACATTTTGTTAGTTAAATCTTTAGTCAAAATTTGGCACAAACTATAAAGGGGACCTATAAACCAGGACGGAGGTAGTAACTATGAGCTCTGATTGTTCTTGATAGACCCATAGAGAGTGAGCTCTAATCTCTCACCACTTGAGTCTAGTCTAGTAAGAAATTGATGAACTAAAAAAAGTGTCGACAAACCAGTAAGTGTTGAATTTGCGGACGACGCAGTTTTGTTTTTCACTCCAGCGACTTCAGACCTGCAGGTGATCGAGGCCATGCTGAAACTTTTTGGGGAGGCCTCGGGTCTGAAGATTAATTTTGCTAAGAGTTCCATCACATGCATCAGATGCGAGGAAAACCGAGCCGTGGAGATCGCCGCCTTCTTTGGCTGTCAGCATTCTAGTTTTCCCCTAAAATACCTGGGGCTGCCTCTTTCAATATACAGGTTAAGGAGACAAGACATTCTCCCGATGATCGACAGATTCTCTAGTAAGATGAAAGGTTGGAAACCTAAGATGCTGGCACCGGCTGGAAGACTTGCTTTGACGAGTTCGGTGTTAATGGCCCTACCGATGCACTTTCTGTCAGTCTTCCCTCTACCGGTTTGGGCGCTCAAGATGATTGACAGAAGATGTAGAGGTATTCTGTGGAAAGGAGAGGAGGGCATCAATGGAGGGCATTGTTTGGTCCCTTGGGCCAGAGTTTGCAGACCAAAAGAATGGGGAGGGCTCGGCCTTCTCAATCTGAAGAATTTTGGGACTGCTCTGAGATGCCGTTGGCTTTGGCTGGGCTGGAGTCAGGGGAATCGTCCATGGCAGTTGCTTCCGGATCAGCAGGACAAGGATGCAGCTGCTATGTTCGACGCGACATGCCGGGTTGTGCTGGGGAATGGTGCGACTGCAAGATTCTAGTCAGACAACTGGGCTCCAGGGGGCCGGAGTATCGCGGTCTTGGCCCCCGCTCTGTTTTCCTTCGTGAAAGACTCCAAACTGTCAGTTAAGGATGCTTTGCACAATCTAAGGTGGATCAAGGACATCAGAGGTGGTCTGACAACACAGGCCTTGTCACAATACTTATTGGTTTGGGATATTGCTCATGCCACTACCTTATCTGCTGCAACGGAGGATCACCTCGTGTGGAAGCTGACGGAGCATCATCAGTTGACGGTGAACAACGCTTACAGGATGTTCTTCACGGCCGGAGTCAGTTTTGCCTGTAACAAGCCCATATGGAAGTCAAAAGCCCCGGCACGCTGCAAGTTTTTCATGTGGCTGGTTATACAGAGGAAGTGCCTGACGACGGATAACCTCCAGCGACGCGGGTGGCCGTCCAATTACCACTGTCCGCTCTGCTTAATGTTTCCCGAGGACTGCACGCATCTATTTCTGCTCTGCCGTTTCACGCAACAGCTCTGGACGGCGTTCCAGCAATGGTCGGGCGTCAGTTTCCCAACGCCAGACAACAGTTCCGGAAGCACTGAGGCTTGGTGGCTGGAGGCGAGAAGGGTTATTCCAAAGCATGCGCGCCGGAACTTCGACACCATGGTCATCCTGATACATTTGAGGGTCTGGAAGGAGCGGAACGCTAGAATTTTTCAGCAAACGGCGTGCGATGTTGATCGAGTCCTAGACCTCATCAGAGAGGACATAGGAGTATGGAGATCGGCAGGGTGTGTGTCCGATCTGGGGAGCTAGAGGTGCTGTGTGTTACCCCGCATGTTCTGGGAATACTCCATGTACTAACAGTTCACGATCTCCTGAACTGTGAAACTCTTTTGTATGGTCCTTTCTTCTCTTTCTAATAAAGATCGGCCAATGGCCCTTCGACAGTAAGTGTTGACAAACAAAAAAGCTCAAAGGACGGCCGGGGCATCTACTGCATCTTCGAGGGCGGCACCCCCGACGCCCGCCTCGACTGGGGCGCCCACATGATCTGCCGCGATGACCGGCCCTACGCCGACGGCACCGGCAACCCGGACACCGGCGCCGACTTCGGGGCCGCCCCCGACATCGACCACCTCAACCTGCGCGTCCAGAAGGAGCTCGTCGAGTGGCTCAACTGGCTCAGGACCGACGTCGGCTTCGACGGCTGGCGCTTCGACTTCGCAAAGGGCTACTCCGCGGACGTCGCCAAGATTTACATCGACCGCTCGAAGCCCAGCTTCGCCGTGGCCGAGATATGGACATCGCTCGCGTACGGCGGGGACGGCAAGCCCAAACTCAACCAGGACCAGCACCGGCAGGAGCTGGTGAACTGGGTGGACAAGGTTGGCGGTAAAGGCCCCGCCACCACGTTCGACTTCACCACCAAGGGCATCCTGAACGTCGCCGTGGAGGGCGAGCTGTGGCGGCTGCGCGACACCGACGGCAAGGCGCCAGGCATGATCGGGTGGTGGCCCGCCAAGGCGGTGACCTTCGTGGACAACCACGACACCGGCTCCACGCAGCACATGTGGCCCTTCCCATCTGACAGGGTCATGCAGGGATATGCCTACATCCTCACGCACCCAGGGACCCCATGCATCGTGAGTCATCCTACCAATTCATCATATGTCTGAATTTCCTTTTCTTGTTTTGTTCATAATAAAAAACCATGACCGAACTGATGAAAAAAAATTGTGATTCTTTAGTTCTACGATCATTTCTTCGACTGGGGCCTGAAGGACGAGATCGATCGCCTGGTGTCAATCAGGACCCGGCAGGGGATACATAATGAGAGCAAGCTGCAAATCATAGAGGCCGACGCCGACCTTTATCTTGCTGAGATCGACAGCAAGGTCATCGTCAAGCTCGGGCCAAGATATGATGTGGGACACCTCATTCCGGGAGGTTTCAAGGTGGCCGCGCATGGCAATGACTATGCGGTGTGGGAGAAAATATGAGCAAAATTACCAGAGCAGCTCTACGAGTTTTTTACAATATGAATGACATACGTATTAGTCCGAGCTTACGTTGTCCACATAGTACGATTTAGTACTTCCTCCATGTAAAAGTGAGGATGAGGGACATCCATTGTATTTTTGATAAAATAATAATCAATAAGGATTTTTGCACTCTTGGCTTACTTAGTGTTGGTTGAATGAAAACTGAGCAGCCACGACCAGTAACTCGTACGGCATCATACCAGAGTAGTGGTAGACTCACGAACATTTTGTTACGGAATTGTGTTACGGGGGCTCTGTTTAAAGGAGACAAACAATGTCTAGGGCACATTTAGATGTGCTCTAGTTATTGCACATCTAAGTGAGTGAATTAAGCATAGAAAGAGAGAAAAAAATCTACACGAATCTCATCATAAGATCAATGATATTGGACTTAGATGTGCAATAGTTATAGCACATCTAGATGTGCTTTAGCAAAACTGGACAAACTAATAGTCTAGTTACTGAATTTCTTTTTGTTCAGTCACTTTTTCATCTGCCGTTAAATTAAGATTAAATGAATACAAAGCAATCATATACAACAAAAAGTTGACTGGCCAAGCAGTCGAATTCCTCAAACAGCCTAACTCATGTTTTTTTATTTGCACACAAAAACGACGTGAGGCCCAAAAACACCAGTTGGGCTGATGCAGCCTACAAGATGCTAACCCATAACAACATAAAAAACAACACTTGTTCTCATTGTTAGACCGCGTACTGGTACGTTAACAAGGCTTAACCTAGTGTGCATGGATGGAGCTAGATGAGTATATAAGCACATCTGTTAAACCATATGGTTTAGCAAATATATGATTAAATTTGTACATAGGTGCTCCAAAAACGAGTATATATATACCAATCCCTCATATGGTTAAATTTGTAGTCTAGCATGTTCTATAGATATACTATCCTAATGTTATAAGACAATTACTATTACGATATTTGTTAAACCGTATGTTTTAGAGTTATCTAATATAGATATGTATACACAGTTTACACAATTACCAGAAACTAATTAAAAAAAACACAAATTGAATTCAGCGCAAGCATGAGTATTTTTAAATGATATGCTTTGCAAACATAATAAATAAATAATACAATTGGTATTTAACTTTAAAAAATAAGTAATGAAAAATTATAATCTTTAACACGGTAATATGGTAAGTGTAAAATTTTAGTATAAAATATCTATATATTAAGAGGAGCGGACGTAACTGGACAGTACATTAGAGCACAAAGCAAGGACACAGTTTAGTAATCTATTCCTAAATCATGATAGCTCTCATAGCTAATGTGAGCGAGTCCGTTGTTGGTGCCGGCGCCAATATGATGAACCTTCACACCTATTTTGCATGCGAATTTGCCATTCCTCGTGCGAATTTGCCCCTTGCCCTTCTTGGCGAATACCTTGTAGACCCAAACCCTGTTTCAGGTTCCTAAATAATTAAACAGAGAAAATGTTAGAACAGAGAAGAAATAGAGAAGAAATAGAATGAATAGAAAAAACTGGAAATAAATCATCACAAAGTATATGGAATTAATAGTATTAAGAGAAAATACCCTCACCAGAAAGAACAAACTCTTCATTATAGACATCCAAGTCATTACCAGATAGGAACAGGACCAAAACTAAACAGAATGAAAAGCATAAATTGTTATATAATGAACACGGATCCCTGAATGTAAACATAAATGAACATATAGTGGATAGAAACATAACTAAGAAACCACATACCACCCTTCCCAACAGAAGACACATTCAAGTTCTCAAAGACCTACTCCAGGTGGGTGATGGAAGCTAAACAGAATGAAGAAGCAGAAATTGTTATAAACAGAAATGAAATTTGTTATATAATGGATGAAAAAAGTCCACATGATCATTAGAGTGGTTTCTGTAGCCGGTTTTGCATACATGGCTCAGGCCGATTGCCATATCAGCTTAGTGGGGCTGGTCGTGGACTTAACCAGAGGCGGAGGACGAAAAAAAATTAAGGTGGGGCGAAACCTTAAGCAAAGATTTTTCTTGATGCAAATTGAAACAGTCAATACACACTAACGATGCACAGTCAAATTTCCATGCTCAACTTCCACAGAATTCACTTGATCTTGACTCGAGTTGGCATGTGCTGAAACATTAACACTTTCGCGTGTGCTTTGATTCGAGTTGCTGCCACTACCAAGTACGGCGAGATATTTTGCCAATGAAAGACTCAAATCACTACAATTGCATGATACAAATTGTTCAATTTCAGAAAAATATACCTCTTCCTCCCACTTTTCCATTGGCTTTGTTAGCCTATTTTCTTTCCTCTCCATTCTCTGCTGATGACAAACGCGACCAAACACTGCACCGGCCGACGGGGACACTAATTAGCAGATGGGTCGAAGCTCGCAGCGATGCTGCCCAAAGCCTTAGAGGACTCGCGCTGCCCCGTGCCGCTATGCGGCTGCGCCGTCGCTCCTTGACGCCGCGCGCTAGCCCCCACCCTCAGCCGCCGCTCCCTGCAGAAGTGGCTCCCGGCGCGGCAGCACCCGCCCGCCTGCTTGGTCGACACCCCGCCCCAGTCGTCGACCGCCCCGTCCTCCTGGCGAGCCGCCGCCGCCCTACTGGTTTAGCCGAGTGCCCGAGTGCTAGGTTTGGCCGTGTGCGTTTCGTTTTGATCTGTCCCGTGAACGACTTGTACGAAGCGATGTGCCTCCTATCCTGTGCCCAGCAGCTCGTGGCCCATCTGAACGGGGAGACTAATTAGCCATTTAGCCTAGCGAGCGACCAGGGAGATGCGATGCATACATATATAATTTTTTTTGCACCCGATTAAGGTATGGCAGGCGCCACACCTTGCCCACCGGGGGCCTCCGCCAGTGGACTTAACTGCTGCTCCTCCTGTTTTGGCCTTGTCTCCCTTCTTTCCTTTCAACGACGCGGCAGGGCAAGCCATGATAATCGATGATTGACGGGAGGCAGCGCAACGACGACTCGACGAGCAGGTGAGTCTCCAGTTGATTGGCACTTGTGTTGCAAAGTATTTTTAGGGAAGACCAAGGCAGCGTCAAAGAGACATATATGAGCTTGGGGCTTGGGCTTGAGGCGCTCTATTTTTCTGTTAGGCTGATCGGCGCTTGTGTTGATTGGCACTAACGAATGAAAGTTGCATCCTAGTGATGTTGTTATGTCTATGCATTTGAACAGTCAAAGGTTTTAATAAAGATTTAAAGCAGTTCTAGTCAAATTTAGAAGATTTGATTGAATTACAATGATTTTGAGTGGACTAGGAATGTAGCTAGGAAATTAAAATTCCAAAGATTAACTACAGCTGAAATCACATTAGGGGCATTGTTAATTCTTTGTCAGTATATAATTTTTCTCTAGCAAGAAACTGACAAAGCTACAATTTAATTATTCTGACAGAATTATTAAACCTGAGTGATCCATGGAGAGGTACATGAATTGCTGTGAGAAAAATATGACTGAATACTTCCAATGAGAATAGAAGAACATACGGGACCTAATTAGGATTCGAGAATCTGATTCGTTAGTGTAGCGGCCATGATTTGTAATCACCATCGGATTTAGTTGCTGAAAATTTGTTCTGTAGTCACCATTATCAATTGAAAATTTGATTGTAAGGCAAAGCAACCATCTCATTAAGGACGTGAGAACAACTAATTCAGAAAACTGCACTAGAGCATTGGTGCAGGGCGTATTTTAAGATTGGCTCTATCTGTGACTCGGTTGAGAATAACATGTGCGAGTCATTTAACAATGCAATCATGCGATCTAAATAAAATAATATGTGCGACTCATATCGCTTTGCACCATCCACTAAGCCGGCGTGAGAATCGGCCTGAGCCACGTATGCAGAACAAGCTACAGAAACCACTCTAAGGATCGTTAGGGGGTGCTTTGACTAGTTTTGAAGAGCCTTAGGGGGTTAATTAACGGGTATTTAAGCTGAGGGGGTGGGTTAGCCGGTTTCCGAAACCCCTGGGGGTTATGTGGACTTCTTTCTATAATGGATAGAAACAGAGTAGATAAATCACATACCACCCTTCCTAACAGAAGACACATTCCACTCCAGGTGGGTGATAGGGACAAGAGGCTGAAGGATGATGTCCTGCTTTGGGTCAAGAGCACGGTACGTCGACTTCACAGAGTAGTTGCCTAATCTTTCGAATGCCCATGCAAGATCATCATCACCTCCCCCTTGCCGGATGGGAATATTAAGAATGGCCTCGGAATCCGGGACTATGAAAGTCTCCCTGACCACCTCATGTCTCCAAGACCAATTTGTTGTGTCAATGAGGTCTGCCACCTTTTGGATAGCAGTGTTCTGTGGTCGAGAGATAGGTGACATGGATATAGTGCCTGGAATCCATTTATCAGTCCAGACATCGATGGTGCTGCCATCTCCAACGCAGGAGATCAAGCCACATTGAAGGGCTTCTCTTCCTGCTATAATGGCTTTCCAAGTGACCGAGGCCGACTTAGGCAAGGTAGCATGCATAAAATCTGTGTCAGGAAAATAACGTCCCTTCAATACTCTTGCACAGAGGGAATTAGGGTTCGTCAGAAAGTGCCATCCCTGCTTCCCCAACATGGCAAGATTAAACAGATGCGGTTCTCTGAAACCCTTTACACTTGGGTATTGCTAGTTCCTTCCAAGACACCCAATGCATTGACTTTTTGTCAAGAGAACTACTCCAAAAATACTTTGCCATCGGAGACATCAAACTCTTGCAAACTTTCTTGGTTAACAAAAAGTACTCATCGGGTAGGCGGGGATAGCTTGAACCACTGATTTCAACAAAGTCTCACGACCTGCACAAGCTAGTAATTTCTTCGACCATCCCTGCATCTTCGCCCGGGCCCTCTCACTGATGTGATCAAAGGTCCACTTGTGATCCATCCCACAGCATTTGGGAGACCCAAATATTTCTCATTAAAAGCCTCAACCTGGATGTTCAAGGTTGCCTTCAAAAGTTGCCTCAAATCTGTCGTTGTGTTGGAGCTGAAGTAAATGAAACTTTTTTCTCTGTTGATACACTGACCGAGGCATCTCCATATATCCTCAAGATTTCATTTAACCTGAGCGCACTTGGATTACTTGCATTGATGAAGATGAGGCTATCATATGCAAAAAGCAAACGGGTTACCACGGTGATCTATAACTCACCTGCAGTCCCTTATCAATGGTTCCACCATTTTAGTATTTCAACAATGAGGAAAAACCTTCGACACACAACAAAAATAGATATGGTGATACTGGATCTCCTTGCCGAAAACCTCTGGTAGGTGTAAAATAAGTAAGTAGCTCCCCATTGATTCTCACTACAAAATGGACAGAGGAAACACACTTCATTATCAGCCTGACGAAGCCCATACTGAAACCTAACCGTGACAGTATTGTTTCAAGATAGTGCCACTCGACACGGTCGTAAGCCTTCATCATGTCAAGCTTGACCGCACAAAAAAAGTTATTTCCCTTCTTTCTCCTCTTCATCGTGTGGATACTTTCATATGCAACAAGTACATTATCTGTGATGAGTCATCCGAGAACAAAAGCACTTTGCTCCTCACTAATGATCACATCCATCAAGCTTTTCGTAACCGATTAGTTATAGCCTTGGCTGCAATCTTGTAAAGCACTGGGCACAGAGCTATGGGACAATACTGCATGATTGATTGGGGGTGACGTACCTTTGGTATTAGTGTAATAGAAGTGTCATTCAGGCCGATTGGTAGTTCACCTCCATTAAGAAAATCCAAAACTGCCAGGGTCACCTCATTGCCCAATAAATCCCAATGACATTGGTAGAACCCTGCAGTAAAACCGTCCACACCAGGAGCTTTCAACGGTGCCATCTGAAACAACGCCAATTTGACCTCCTCTCCCGTGTAGGGTTTATTCAGCTCATCGTTCATCGCTTGGGTGACTCTCACCAGTACATGTGATAATAGGTAACTGGAGCCGTCTGCACGTCTCAGGCCAGATATTCTGTTCATTCGCCTGCGTTGAGCTGCTTGAGCTTGAAAGTAGGAAGTATTCTGGTCTCCGTCCCGGAGCCAGGGAACACGAGAATGCTGTCAAAGCCAGATTTCTTCCTGGTGTAGTGCCTCCTTCAGCTTCTTAACGACAATTATTTTCCTCCTCTGTCGGACCTGTACCAATAGCCTGGCAGCGAAGGCGGTCCAACTTCTTCTGAAGGTATCTGACAGAGCGTGTCAGATTGCCGAACTCCCTGGAGCCCCAGGGTTCTAACGTAGCCTGCAAGGTGCCCAACACATACACTACACCTTGGAGCCCGAGCGTGAGTTGTATGCTCCGCCAGGTGTCACTAACCAGGCGATCATAGTCAGCATGAGTCTTCCATATGTTTTCGTATCTGAATTGCTTCTTTGTCCATGGTCTCGCTGGCAAACTCTCTTTAATCTCTACAAACACAAAACAATGATCAGACTCCATTGAGGGGTGCTACCTCTTGAGCATGCATTGGTTTTCCCTTGAAGAGGAAAGGGTGATGCAGCAAAGTAGCGTAAGTATTTCCCTCAGTTTTGAGAACCAAGGTATCAATCCAGTGGGAGAAGACACACAAGTCACCTAGTACCTGCACAAACAATCAAGAACCTTGCAACCAACGTGATAAAGGGTTTGTCAATCCCTTCACGGTCACTCGCAAAAGTGAGATCTAATAAAGATAGTAAAGTAAATATTTTTGGTATTTTTGTTGTATAGACTGAAAAGTAAAGTAAAGATTGCAAAATAGTAAACGAGATGCAATATAAATAAAAGAGATGTAATATGATAGAAAAGAGACCCGGGGGCCATAGGTTTCACTAGTGGCTTCTCTCAAGATAGCATGTATTACGGTGGGTGCACAAATTACTGTCGAGCAATTGATAGAAAAGCGCATAATTATGAAGACATCTAAGGTAATGATCATGAATATAGGCATCCCGACCGTGTCAAGTAGATCAAAACGATTCTACATCTACTACTATTACTCCACACATCGACTGCTATCCAACATGCATCTAGAGTATTAAGTTCATAAGAATGGAGTAACACATTAAGCAAGATGACATGATGTAGAGGGATAAACTCAAGCAATATGATATAAACCCCATCTTTTTATCCTCAATGGCAACAATACAATACGTGCCTTGCTGCCCCTACTGTCACTGGGAAAGGATAGCGCAAGATTGAACCCAAAGCTAAGCACTTCTCCCATTGCAAGAAAGATCAATCTAGTAGGCCAAACTAAACCGATAATTCGAAGAGACTTGCAAATATATCAAATCATGCATATAAGAATTCAAAGAAGAACAGAATAATATTCATAGATAATCAAGTTCATAAATCCACAATTCATCGGATCTCGGCAAATACACCGCAAAAGAGCATTACATCGAATAGATCCCCAAGAACATCAAGGAGAACTTTGTATTGAGATTCAAAGAGAGAGAAGAAGCCATCTAGCTAATAACTATGGACCCGAAGGTCTGTGGTAAACTACTCACGCTAAATCGGAGAGGCAATGGTGTTGATGTAGAAGCTCTCCATGATCGATTCCGCCTCCGGCAGATCACCGGAAAAGGCCCCAAGATGGGATCTCACGGGTATAGAAGGTTGCGGCAGTGGAAAAGTTGTTTCGTGCCTCCCCCTGATGTTTCCAGGGTATAAGACTATATATAGGTGAAAGAAGTACGTCGATGGAGCTATGAGGGGCCCACGAGGGTGGGGGCGCGCCTACCTGAAGGAAATATGCCCTAGAGGCAATAATAAATTTATTATTTATTTCCTCATATCATGATAAATGTTTATTATTCATGCTAGAATTGTATTACCCGAAAACATAATACATGTGTGAATACATAGACAAACGTAGTGTCACTAGTATGCCTCTACTTGACTAGCTCGTGAATCAATGATGGTTAAGTTTCCTAACCATAGAAATGAGTTGTCATTTGATTAACGGGATCACATCATTAGGAGAATGATGTGATTGACTTGACCCATTCCGTTAGCTTAGCACTTGATCGTTTAGTATGTTGCTATTGCTTTTTCATGACTTATACATGTTCCTATAACTATGAGATTATGCAACTCCCGTTTACCGGAGGAACACTTGTGTGCTACCAAACGTCACAACGTAACTGGGTGATTATAAAGGTGCTCTACAGGTGTCTCCGAAGGTACTTGTTGGGTTGGCGTATTTCGAGATTAGGATTTGTCACTCTGATTGTCGGAGAGGTCTCTCTGGGCCCACTCGGTAATGCACATCACTATAAGCCTTACAAGCATTGTAACTAATGAGTTAGTTACAGGATGATGTATTACGGAACGAGTAAAGAAACTTGCCGGTAACGAGATTAAACTAGGTATTGAGATACGATCGAATCTCGGGAAGTAACATACCGATGACAAAGGGAACAATGTATTTTGTTATGCGGTTTGACCGATAAAGATCTTCGTATAATATGTGGGAGCCAATATGAGCATCCAGTTTCCCCTATTGGTTATTGACTGGAGACGTGTCTCGGTCATGTCTACATAGTTCTCGAACCCGTAGGGTCCGCACGCTTAAAGTTCGATGATGGTTATATTATGAGTTTATGTGTTTTTGATGTACCAAAGGTAGTTCGGAGTCCGGGATGAGATCGAGGACATGACGAGGAGTCTCGAAATTGTCGAGATGTAAAGATCGATATATTGGACGACTATATTCGGACATCAGAAAGGTTCCGAGTGTTTCGGGTATTTTTCGGAGTACCAGAGAGTTACGGGAACTCGCCAGGGAGTAGATGGGCCTTATTGGGCTTTAGGGAAAGAGAGAGGGGAGGCTGCGCGCCCCCCAAGGACTAGTCCGAATTGGACTAGGGGGAGGAGCTACGCCCCCTCCTTCCTTCTCTTCTCTTTTCCCTTTCCTTTTCTCCTACTCCTACTACATGGAAGGGCTCCTAGTTCTACTAGGAAAGGGGGAATCCTACTCCCGGTGGGAGTAGGACTCCCCTAGGGCGCGCCATAGAGAGGGCCGGCCCTCCCCCTCCTCCACTCCTTTATATACGGGAAGAGGGGCACCCCTTGGAGACACAACAATTGATCATTGATCTCTTAGCCGTGTGAGGTGCCCCCTCCACCATAGTCCTTCTCGATAATATCGTAGCGGTGCTTAGGCGAAGCCCTGCGACGGTAGAACATCATCATCGTCACCACGCCGTCGTGCTGACAGAACTCTCCCTCGACACTTGGCTGGATCGGAGTTCGAGGGACGTCATCGAGCTGAACGTGTGCCAGAACTCGGAGGTGTCGTGCTTTCGGTGCTTGATCGGTCGGGCCGTGAAGATGTACGACTACATCAACCGTGTTGTGCTAACGCTTCCGCTTACGGTCTACGAGGGTATGTAGACAACACTCTCCCCTCTCGTTGCTATGCATCACAATGATCTTGCGTGTGCGTAGGATTTTTTTTTGAAATTACTATGTTACCCAACAGTGGCATCAGAGCCTAGGTTTTATGCATTGAAGTTATATGCACGAGTAGAACACAAGTGAGTTGTGGGCGATACAAGTCATACTGCTTACCAGCATTTCATACTTTGGTTCGGCGGTATTGTTGGATGAAGCGGCCGGGACCGACATTACGCGTACGCTTACGCAAGACTGGTTCTACCGACATGCTTTGCACACAGGTGGCTGGCGGGTGTCAGTTTATCCAACTTTCGTTGAACTGAGTGTGGCTACGCCCGGTCCTTGAGAAGGTTAAAACAACACTAACTTGACGAACTATCGTTGTGGTTTTGATGCGTAGGTAAGAACGGTTCTTGCTCAGCCCGTAGCAGCCACGTAAAACTTGCAACAACAAAGTAGAGGACGTCTAACTTGTTTTTGCAGGGCATGTTGTGATGTGATATGGTCAAGATGTGATGCTATATTTTATTGTACGAGATGATCATGTTTTGTAAGGAAGTTATCGGCAACTGGCAGGAGCCATATGGTAGTCGCTTTATTGTATGAAATGCAATCGCCCTGTAATTGCTATACTTTATCACTAAGCGGTAGCGATAGTCGTAGAAGCAATAGTTAGCAAGACGACAACGATGCTACGATAGAGATCAAGGTGTCGCGCCGGTGACGATGGTGATCATGACGGTGCTTTGGAGATGGAGATCACAAGCACAAGATGATGATGGCCATATCATATCACTTATATTGATTGCATGTGATGTTTATCCTTTATGCATCTTATCTTGCTTTGATTGACGGTAGCATTATAAGATGATCTCTCACTAAATTTCAAGATAAAAGTGTTCTCCCTGAGTATGCACCGTTGCCAAAGTTCGTCGTGCCCAAACACCACGTGATGATCGGGTGTGATAAGCTCTACGTCCATCTACAACGGGTGCAAGCCAGTTTTGCACACGCAGAATACTCATGTCAAAGTTGACGAGCCTAGCATATGCAAATATGGCCTCGGAACACTGAGACCGAAAGGTCAAGCGTGAATCATATAGTAGATATGATCAACATAGTGATGTTCACCATTGAAAACTACAACATTTCATGTGATGATCGGTTATGGTTTAGTTGATTTGGATCACATGATCACTTAGATGATTAGAGGGATGTCTATCTAAGTGGGAGTTCTTAAGTAATATGATTAATTGAACTTAAATTTATCATGAACTTAGTCCTGGTAGTATTTTGCAAATTATGTTGTAGATCAATAGCTCGCGTTGTTGCTTTCATATGTTTATTTTGATATGTTCCTAGAGAAAACTGTGTTGAAAGATGTTAGTAGCAATGATGCGGATTGGATCCGTGATCTAAGGATTGTCCTCATTGCTGCACAGAAGAATTATGTCCTTGATGCACCGCTAGGTGACGGACCTATTGCAGGAGCAGATGCAATCATTATGAACATTTGGCTAGCTCAATATGATGACTACTTAATAGTTTAGTGCACCATGCTTAACGGCTTAGAATCGGGGCTTCAAAGATGTTTTGAACATCATGGGCCATATGAGATGTTTCAGGAGTTGAAGTTAATATTTCAAGCAAGTACCCGAGTTGAGAGATATGAAGTCTCCAACAAGTTCTATAGCTAAAAGATGGAGGAGAATTGCTCAACTAGTAAGCATGTGCTCAGATTGTCTGGGTACTACAATCGCTTGAATCAAGTGGGAGTTAATCTTCCAAATAAGATAGTGATTGACAGAGTTCTCTAGTAACCATCACCAAGTTAGTAGAACTTCGTGATGAACTATAGTATGCAAAGGATGACGAAAACGATTCCCGAGCTCTTTGCGATGTTGAAATCAACGAAGGTAGAAATCAAGAAAAGGGCAAAGGGAAAGAAAGGGAACTTCAAGTAGAATGATAAGCAAGTTGTCACTCCCGCGAAGAAGCCCAAAGTTGGACCAAAGCCTGAAACTGAGTGCTTACAATGCAAAGGAAATGGTCACTGGAAACGGAAATGCCCTGAATATTTGGTGGATAAAAAGGATGGCAAAGTGAACAAGGGTATATTTGATATACAGGTTATCGATGTGTGCCTTACTAGTTTTTATAGTAGCCCCTGAGTATTTGATACTTGTTTGGTTGCTAAGATTAGTAACTTGAAACAAGAGTTACATAATAAACAGAGACTAGTTGAGGGGAAGTGACGATGAATGTTGGAAGTAGTTCCAAGATTGATATGATCATCATCACAGACTCCCTATACTTTCGGGATTAGTGTTAAACCTAAATAAATGTTATTTGGCGTTTGCGTTGAGCATGAATATGATTTGATCATGTTTATTGCAATACGGTTATTCATTTGAAGTCAGAGAATAATTGTTGTTCTGTTTACATGAATAAAACCTTCAATGGTCATACACCCAATGAAAATAGTTTGTTGGATCTAGTGATACACATATTCATAATATTGATGCGAAAAGATGCAAATTTAATAATGATAGTGCAACTTATTTGTGGCACTGCCGTTTGGGTCATATCAGTGTAAAGCGCTTGAAGAAACTCCATAAAGATGGATTTTCAGAATCACTTGGTTATGAATCATTTGATGCTTGCGAACCGTGCCTTTTCCGCAAGATGACTAAAACTCTGTTCTCCAGAACAATGGATCGAGCTACTGACTTGTTGGAAATAATACATACTGATGTATGCAGACCAATGAGTATTAAGGCTCGTGGCGGGTATCGTTATTTTCTGACCTTCATAGATGATTTGAGCAGATATGAGTATATCTACTTGATGAAACATAAGTCTGAAATAGTTGAAAGGTTCAAAGAATTTCAGAGTGAAATGGAAAATCATCGTAACAAGAAAATAAAGTTTCTGTGATCTGATCGTGGAGATGAATATTTGAGTTACGAGTTTGGCCTTCATTTAAAAACAATGTAGAATAGTTTCACAGCTCACGCCACATGGAACACCACAAGGTAATGGTGTGTCCGAACGTCGTAACCGCACTTTATTGGATATGGTGCAATCTATGATGTATCTTACCGATCTACCACTATCATTTTGGGGATATGCATTAGAGACAGCTGCATTCACTTTAAATAGGGCACCATCAAAATCCGTTGAGACGACGCCTTATGAACTGTGGTTTGGCAAGAAACCAAAGTTGTCGTTTCTTAAAGTTTGGGTCTGCGATGCTTATGTGAAAAAGTTTCAACCTGATAAGCTCGAACCCAAATCGGAGAAGTGCGTCTTCATAGAATACCCAAAGGAAACTGTTGGGTACACCTTCTACCACAGATCCGAAGGCAAGCTATTCGTTGCTAAGATGGATCCTTTCTAGAGAAGGAGTTTCTCTCGAAAGAAGTGAGTGGGAGAAAAGTAGAACTTGATGAGGTAATAGTACCTTCTCCCGAATTGGAAAATAGTTCATCACTGAAATCAGTTCCAGTGATTCCTACACCAATTAGTGAGGAAGCTAATGATGATGATCATGAAACTTCAGATCAAGTTACTACAGAACCTCGTAGGTCTTCCAGAGTACGGTCCGCACTAGAGTGGTACAGTAATCCTATTCTGAAAGTCATGTTACTAGACCGTGATAAACCTACGAACTATGAGGAAGCGATGATGAGCCCAGATTCCGTGAAATGGCTGGAGGCCATGAAATCTGAGATAGGATCCATGTATGAGAACAAAGTGTGGACTTTGGTGGACTTGCCCGATGATCGGCAAGCCATAGAAAATAAATGGATCTTAAGAGGAAGACAGACGTTGATAGTAGTGTTACTATCTACAAAGCTCGACTTGTCGCAAAAAGGTTTTTGACAAGTTCAAGGTGTTGACTACAATGAGATTTTCTCAACTGTAGTCATGCTTAAGTCTGTCCGAATCATGTTAGCAATTGCCACATTTTATGAAATCTGGCAAATGGATGTCAAAACTGCATTCCTTAATGGTTTTCTTAAAGAAGAGTTGTATATGATGCAACCAGAAGGTTTTGTCAATCCTAAAGGAGCTAACAAAGTGTGCAAGCTCCAGTGATCCATTTATGGACTGGTGCAAGCCTCTCGGAGTTGGAATAAACATTTTGATAGTGTAATCAAAGCATATGGTTTTATACAGACTTTTGGAGAAGCCTGTATTTACAAAAAGTGAGTGGGAGCACTACAGCATTTCTGATAAGTATATGTGAATGACATATTGTTGATCAGAAATAATGTAGAATTATTCTGCAAAGCATAAAGGAGTGTTTGAAAGGAGTTTTTCAAAGAAAGACCTCGGTGAAGCTGCTTACATATTGAGCATCAAGATCTATAGAGATAGATCAAGACACTTGGTAAGTTTTTTTTTCAATGAGTACATACCTTGACAAGATTTTGAAGTAGTTCAAAATGGAACAGTCAAAGAAAGAGTTCTTGCCTGTGTTACAAGGTGTGAAATTGAGTAAGACTCAAAGCCCGACCACAGCAGAAGATAGAAAGAGAATGAAAGTCATTCCCTATGCCTCAGCCATAGGTTCTATAAAGTATGCCATGTTGTGTACTAGATCTATTGTATACCTTACACTGATTTTGGCAAGGGAGTACAATAGTGATCTAGGAGTAGATCACTGGACAACGGTCAAAATTATCCTTAGTGGAATAAGGATATGTTTCTCGATTATGGAGGTGACAAAAAGGTCCGTCGTAAAGGATTACGTCGATGCAAGTTTTGACACTGATCCATATGACTCTAAGTCTCAATCTGGATACATATTGAAAGTGGGAGCAATTAACTAGAGTAGCTCCGTGCAAGAGCATTGTTGACATAGAAATTTGCAAAATACATACGGATCTGAATGTGGCAGACCCGTTGACTAAACTTCTCTCACAAGCAAAACACGATCACACCTTAGTACTCTTTGGGTGTTAATAACATAGCGATGTGAACTAGATTTTTGACTCTAGTAAACCCTTTGGGTGTTGGTCATATGACGATGTGAACTATGGGTGTTAATCTTATACAGATATGAATATTGGAGTTAAATCACATGGCGATGTGAACTAGATTACTGAGTCTAGTGCAAGTGGGAGACTGAAGGAAATATGCCCTAGGGGCAATAATAAAGTTATTATTTATTTCCTCATATCATGATAAATGTTTATTATTCATGCTAGAATTGTATTACCTGGAAACATAATACATGTGTGAATACATAGACAAACGTAGTGTCACTAGTATGCCTCTACTTGACTAGCTCGTGAATCAATGATGGTTAAGTTTCCTAACCATAGACATGAGTTGTCATTTGATTAATGAGATCACATCATTAGGAGAATATGTGGGAGCTAATATGAGCATCCAGGTTCCACTATTGGTTATTGACCGGAGACGTGTCTCGGTCATGTCTACATAGTTCTCGAACCCGTAGGGTCCGCACGCTTAAAGTTCGATGACGGTTATATTATGAGTTTATGTGTTTTTGATGTACCGAAGGTAGTTCGGAGTCTCGGATGAGAATGGGGACATGACGAGGAGTCTCGAAATGGTCGAGACCGTAAAGATCGATATATTGGACGACTATATTCGGACATCGGAAAGGTTTCGAGTGATTCGGGTATTTTTTGGAGTACCAAAGAGTTACGGGAATTCGCTAGGGAGTAGATGGGCCTTATTGGGCTTTAGGGAAAGAGAGAGGGAAGGCTGCACGCCCCCCAAGGCCTTGTCCGAATTGGACTAGGGGAGGGGCTACGCCCCCTCCTTCCTTCTCTTCTCTTTTCCCTTTCCTTCTCTCCTACTCCTACTACTTGGAAGGGCTCCTAGTTCTACTAGGAAAGGGGGAATCCTACTCCCGGTGGGAGCAGGACTCCCCTAGGGCGCACCATAGAGAGGGCCGGCCCTCCCCCTCCTCCACTCCTTTATATACGAGGAGAGGGGCACCCCTTGGAGACACAACAATTGATCATTGATCTCTTAGCCGTGTGCGGTGCCCCCCTCCACCATAGTCCTCCTCGATAATATCGTAGTGGTGCTTAGGCGAAGCCCTGTGACGGTAGAACATCATCATCGTCACCACGCCGTCATGCTGACGGAACTCTCCCTTGACACTCGGCTGGATCGGAGTTCAAGGGACATCATCGAGCTGAACGTGTGCAAGAACTCGGAGGTGTCGTGCTTTCGGTGCTTGATCGGTTGGGCCGTGAAGACATACGACTACATCAACCACGTTGTGCTAACGCTTCCGCTTACGGTCTACGAGGGTACGTAGACAACACTCTCCCCTCTCGTTGCTATGCATCACCATGATCTTGCGTGTGCGTAGGAATTTTTTTTGAAATTACTACGTTACCCAACACTACCCCCCTGGGCGTGCCCTCCTGCCTCGTGGCTTCCTCGTAGAGTCCCGGACATCAACTCCAAGTCTTCTAGATTTGTTTTGGTCCAAGAAAGATCCTCGCAAAGGTTTCATTCCGTTTGGACTCTGTTTGATATTCCTTTTCTGTAAAACACTAAAATAGGCAAAAAACAGAAACTCGCACTGGGCCTCCGGTTAATAGGTTAGTCCCAAAATAATATAGAAGAGCATATTAAAGCCCATTAAACATCCAAAACAGATAATATAATAGCATGGAACAATAAAAAACTATATATACATTGGAGACGTATCAAGCATCCCCAAGCTTAATTCCTGCTCATCCTCGAGTAGGTAAATGATAAAAACATAATTTTTGATGTGGAATGCTACCTAGCATATTTATCAATGTAATTTCCTTTATTGTGGCATGAATGTTCAGATCCGAAAGATTCAAGACAAAAATTTAATATTGACATAAAAATAATAAGACTTCAAGCATACTAACAAAACAATCATGTCTTCTCAAAATAACATGGCCAAAGAAAGTTATCCCTACAAAATCATATAGTCTGGCTATGCTCTATCTTCATCACACAAAGTATTTAATCATGCACAACCCCGGTTTTAGCCAAGCAATTGTTTCATACTTTAGTATTTTCAAACTTTTTCAATCTTCACGCAATACATTAGCGCGAGCCATGGACATAACACTATAGGTGGAATAGAATGGTGGTTGTGAAGAAGACAAAAAGGAGAAGATAGTCTCACATCAACTAGGCGTATCAACGGGCTATGGAGATGCCCATCAATAGATATCAATGTGAGTGAGTAGGGATTGCCATGCAACGGATGCACTAGAGCTATAAGTGTATGAAAGCTCAAAAAAAGAAACTAAGTGGGTGTGCATCCAACTTGCTTGCTAACGAAGACCTAGGGCACTTTGAGGAAGCCCATCATTGGAATATACAAGCCAAGTTCTATAACAATTCCCACTAGTATATGAAAGTGACAACATAGGAGACTCTCT
The DNA here is from genome assembly GCA_963921465.1 of Triticum timopheevii. Classification (NCBI taxonomy): domain Eukaryota; kingdom Viridiplantae; phylum Streptophyta; class Magnoliopsida; order Poales; family Poaceae; genus Triticum; species Triticum timopheevii. The sequence goes on from OY997272.1 coordinate 504,561,851, forward strand.
ATCATGAAAATCATGGTGCTACTTTGAAGCACAAGTGTGGTAAAAGGATAGTAGCATTATCCCTTCTCTCTTTTTCTCTCATTTTTTTATTTGGGCCTTTTCTCTTTCTTTTATGGCCTCTTTTTATTTATTTATTTAGTACAGAGTCTCATCCCGACTTGTGCGGGGATCATAGTCTCCATCATCCTTTCCTCACATGGGACTATGCTCTACTAATGAAGATCATCACACTTTTATTTACTTACAACTCAAGAATTACAACTCAATACTTAGAACAAAATATGAATCTATGTGAATGCCTCCGATGGTGTACCGGGATGTGCAATGATTCAAGAGTGACATGTATGAAAAATTATGAACGGTGTCTTTGCCACAAATACGATGTCAACAACATGATCATGCTAGCAATATGACAATGATGAAGCGTGTCATAATAAATGGAACGGTGGAAAGTTGCATGGCAATATATCTCAGAATGGCTATGGAAATGCCATAATAGGTAGGTATGGTGGTTGTTTTGAGGAAGGTAGATGGTGGGTGTATGGTACCGGCAAGAGTTGCGTGGTACTAGAGAGGCTAGCAATGGTGGAAGGGTGAGAGTGCGTATAGTCTATGGACTCAACATTAGTCATAAAGAACTCACATACTTGTTGCAAAAAGTAATCAGAACAAAGTACTACATGCATGCTCCTAGGGGAAGGGTTGGTAGGAGTTAACCATCGCGCGATCCCGACCTCCACACATAAGGAAGGTAATCAATAAATAAATCATGCTTCAACTTCATCACATAACGGTTCACCATACGTGCATGCTACGGGAATCACAAACTTTAACACAAGTATCCCCTAAATTCACAATTAATCAGCTAGCATGTCTCTAATATCACCATCTTCATATCTCAAAACAATCATAAAGAATCAAACTTCTCATAGTATTCAACGCACTTTATATGAAAGTTTTTATTATACCCATCTTGGATGCCCATCATATTAGGACCAATTTTATAACCAAAGAAAATTACCATGCTGTTCTAAAAGACTCTCAAAATAATACTCCCTCCGTTCCGAATTACTCGTCGCAGAAATGGATGTATCTAGATGTATTTTAGTTCTAGATACATCCATTTTTGCGACGAGTAATTTGGAACGGAGGGAGTATAAGTGAAGCATGAGAGATCAATAATTTCTATAAAATAAAACCACCACCGTGCTCTAAAAAGATATAAGTGAAGCACTAGAGCAAAATTATCTAGCTCAAAGAATATAAGTGAAGCACATAAAGTATTCTAATAAATTCCAATTCATGCGTGTCTCTCCCAAAAGGTGTGTACAGCAAGGATGATTGTGGTAAACTAAAAGCAAAGACTCAAATCATACAAGATGCTCCAAGCAAAACACATATGATGTGGTGAATAAAAATATAGCCTCAAGTAAAGTTACCGATAGATGAAGACGAAAGAGGGGATGCCTTCCGGGGCATCCCCAAGCTTAGGCTTTTGGTTGTCCTTGAATTATCTTGGGGTGCCTTTGGCATCCCCAATCTTAGGCTCTTGCCACTCCTTATTCCAAAATCCATCAAATCTTTACCCAAAAACTTGAAAACTTCATAACACAAAACTTCAACAGAAAATCTCATGAGTTCCGTTAGTATAAGAAAATAAACCACCACTTTAAGCTACTGTAATGAACTAATTATTTATTTATATTGGTGTTAAACCTACTTTATTCCAACTTCTCTATGGTCCATACCCCCGATACTACTCATAGATTAATCAAAATAAGCAAGCAACACACGAAAAACAGAATCTGTCAAAAACAGAACAGTCTGTAGCAATATGTAACTTTCGAATACTTATGTAACTCTAAAAATTCTTAAATAAATTTTTGGACGTGAGGAATTTGTCTATTAATCATCTTCAAAAAGAATCAACCTAAAATCTCTCTCTAGTAAAAAATGACAGCTATTCTCGTGAGCGCAAAATTTTCTGTTTTTTACAGCAAGATCGCAAAGGCTTCACCCAAGTCTTCCCAAAGGTTCTACTTGGCACAAACACTAATTAAAACATAAAACCACATCTAACCATAAGCTAGATCAATTATTTATTACTAAACAGGATCAAAAAGCAAAGAACAAAAATAAAATTGGGTTGCCTCCCAACAAGCGCTATCGTTTAACGCCCCTAGCTAGGCATAAAAACAAAAAATAGATATAGGTATTGCCATCTTTGGCATGCAATCCATAAGTGTCTATCATAATATATTCATAAGATAATTTAATTTTCTTCCTTGGAAAGTGTTCCATGCCTTTCCTTAACGGAAATTGTAATCTAATGTTTCCTTCTTTCATATCAATAATTGCACCAATCGTTCTAAGGAAAGGTCTACCAAGAATAATAGGACATGTATAATTGCAATCTATTTCAAGAACAATGAAATATACATGCACATAATTCCTATTTGGAACAACATGAACATCATTAATTCTTCCCATAGGTTTCTTAATAGTGGAATCTGCAAGATGCAAATTTAAAGAACAATCATCAAATTCACGGAAACCTAGCACATCATATAAAGTTTTTGGAATCGTGGAAACACTAGCACCCAAATCACACAAAGCATAGCATTCATAATCTTTAATCTTAATTTTAATAGTAGGTTTCCACTCATAATAAAGTTTTCTAGGGATAGAAACTTCTAGTTCAAGCTTTTCTTCATAAGATTGCATCAAAGCATCAACGATATGTTTAGTAAAAGCTTTATTTTGATTATAAGCATGAGGAGAATTTAACATGGATTGAAACAAGGAAATACAATCTATTAAAGAGCAATTATCATAATTAAATCCCTTGAAATCCAAAATAGTGGGTTCATTGCTATGTAAAGTTTTGACCTCTTCAATCCCACTTTTATCAATTTTTGCATTTAGATCTAAAAACTCTGAATCATTGGGACGCCTTTTAGCTAAAGTTGACTCATCTCCAGTCCCATTTTTATCAAGATTCATATTGGAAAACAAAGATTGAATATGAGCCACATCAATCACTTTTAGATCTTCATCATTATTATCATGAAAACTAGAAGAACACGCTTCCATAAATCAATCTTTTTAGCACGCATCCTAGCGGTTCTTTCTTTGCACTCATCAATGAAATTCTCGTGGATTTGAGAGACTCATTGATATCATGCTTAGGTGGAATAGATCTAAGTTTCAAAAAATCAATATCAAGAGAAATTCTATCCATGTTTCTAGCCAACTCATCAATCTTAAGCAATTTTTCTTCAATCAAAGCATTGAAATTCTTTTCTGAACTCATAAATTCTTTAACACTATTCTCAAAATCAGAGGGCATCTTATTAAAATTTTCATAAGAGTTGTTGTAGGAATTACCATAATTATTAGAGGAATTACTAGGAAACGGCCTAGAATTAAAATTGCCTCTATACGCGTTGTTACCAAAATTGTTCCTACCAACAAAATTCACATCCATAGATTCATTATTATTCTCAATCAAAGTGTACAAAGTCATATCATTAGGATCAGAAGAAACACTTTTATTAGCAAACAATTTCATAAGTTCATCCATCTTTCCACTCAAAACATTGATCTCTTCAATCGCATGAACTTTTTCACTACTGGATCTTTCGGTGTGCCATTGAGAATAATTAACCATAATATTATCTAGGAGTTTAGTAGCTTCTCCTAAAGTGATTTCCATAAAAGTGCCTCGCGTGGCCGAAACTAAAAGATTTCTAGAAGCAAAATTCAATCCGGCATAATTTTTTTGTATAATCATCCACAAATTCAAACCATGTGTAGGGAAATTATGTATCATTAATTTCATCCTCTCCCAAGCTTGTGCAACATGCTCATGATCAAGTTGCTTAAAATTCATAATGTCGTTCCTAAGAGAGATGATCTTAGCGGGAGGAAAATAATTAGAGATAAAAGCATCTTTGCACTTATTCCATGAACCAATACTATTTTTAGGCAAAGAAGAGAACAAAGTTTTAGCATGATCTCTAAGAGAAAACGGAAATAGTTTAAATTTAACAATATCATTATCCACATCTTTCTTCTTTTGCATATCACACAAATCAACAAAGTTGTTTAGATGGGTTGCGGCATATTCACTAGGAAGGCAGAAAATTGATCTTACATATCAAGATTCAACAAAGCGGTATTAATTTCACAAGATTCAGCATCGGTAGTAGGAGCAATCGGAGTGCTAAAAAAATCTTTGTTGTTGGTATTGGAAAAGTCACACAATTTAGTATTATCTTGAGCCATCGTGACAAACAATCAATCCAACACACAAGCACACAAGAAGAAAGCGAAAAGAGACGAACCGAAGAGGGGCGAAGAAAAAGACAAAGGTTTTCAAAAATCATTTAGAAGTGGGGGAGAGGAAAACGAGAGGCGAATGGCAAACAATGCAATGCGAGGGAGAAGAGTTTATGATGGGTACTTGGTATGTCTTGACTTGGCGTAGATCTCCCCGGCAACGGCGCCAGAAATAGGCAAGTTGACAGGAGATCAAATCTTGTCTTGACTTGGTGTAAGTCTCCCCGGCAACGGCGCCAGAAATCCTTCTTGCTACCTCTTGAGCATGCGTTGGTTTTCCCTTGAAGAGGAAAGGGTGATGCAGCAAAGTAGCGTAAGTATTTCCCTTAGTTTTCAGAACCAAGGTATCAATCCAGTAGTAGACGACACACAAGTCACCTAGTACCTGCACAAACAATCAAGAACCTTGCAACCAACGCGATAAAGGGGTTGTCAATCCCTTCACGGTCACCCGCAAAAGTGAGATCTAATAAAGATAGTAAAGTAAATATTTTTGGTATTTTTGTTGTATAGATTGGAAAGTAAAGATTGCAAAATAGTAAACGAGATGCGATGTAAATAAAAGAGATGTAATAGGATACAAAAGAGACCCGGGGGCCATATGTTTCACTAGTGGCTTCTCTCGAGATAGCATGTATTACGGTGGGTGAACAAATTACTGTCGAGCAATTGATAGGAAAGCGCATAATTATGAAGACATCTAAGGCAATGATCATGCATATAGGCATCACGTCCGTGTCAAGTAGAGCGAAACGATTCTTCATCTACTACTATTACTCCACACATCGACCGCTATCCAGCATGCATCTAGAGTATTAAGTTCATAAGAACGGAGTAACGCATTAAGCATGATGACATGATGTAGAGGGATAAACTCAAGAAATATGATATAAACCCCATCTTTTTATCCTCGATGGCAACAATACAATACGTGCCTTGCTGCCCTTACTGTCACTGGGAAAGGACACGGCAAGATTGAACCCAAAGCTAAGCACTTCTCCCATTGCAAGAAAGATCAATCTATTAGGCCAAACTAAACCGATAATTCGAATAGACTTGCAAAGATATCAAATCATGCATATAAGAATTCAGAGAAGAACCAAATAATATTCATAGATAATCAAGTTCATAAATCCACAATTCATCGGATCTCGGCAAACACACCGCAAAAGAGTATTACATCGAATAGATCTCCAAGAACATCAAGGAGAACTTTGTATTGAGAATCAAAGAGAGAGAAGAAGCCATCTAGCTAATAACTATGGACCCGAAGGTCTGTGGTAAACTACTCACGCTTCATCGGAGAGGCAATGGTGTTGATGTAGATGCCCTCCATGATCGATTCCACCTCCGGCAGATCGCCAGAAAAGGCCCCGAGATGGGATCTCACGGGTATAGAAGGTTGCGGCGGTGGAAAAGTGGTTTCATGGCTCCCCTTGATGTTTCTAGGGTATATGAGTATATATAGTTGAAAGAAGTACATCGGTGGAGCTACGAGGGGCCCACGAGGGTGGGGGCGCGCCTACCCCCCTGGGCGCGCCCTCCTGCCTTCTCGTAGAGTCCCAAACTTCAACTCCAAGTCTTCTAGATTGCTTTTGGTCCAAGAAAGATCCTTGCGAAGGTTTCATTCCGTTTGGACTCCGTTTGATATTCCTTTTCTGTAAAACACTAAAATAGGCAAAAAAAAAACAGAAACTAACACCGGGCCTCCGGTTAATAGGTTAGTCCCAAAAATAATATAAAAGAGCATATTAAATCCCATTAAACATCCAAAACAGATAATATAATAGCATGGAATAATAAAAAATTATAGATACGTTGGAGACGTATCAAGGGGATGTGCCTGACACGTATATGCTGAAGGAGTTGTCTGAAATCTTCATTTGCAAAATCTCGGTCCAATCTAGCTTTGAAATTTTCTCCTCCAGCTTGATGATTATCCCAAGTATAAGCCGTACGGGACCAGCCCAAATCTTGGAAAGGGATCTCATCGATGATCTCCCTGAAAGCACGCATCTGGTTTTCCGACCTCGCTGTTCTACTAAAGTGCTCACAGGAATACATAGTCTCATTAAAATCCCCCATGCTAAACCATGCTGCGTGTGGTATATTGTGAAGAGTACACAAGAAGCGCCAGCTGTGATGTCTATCTACTGCTCGCGGAGCTCCGTAAAAACCAGTGAAACGCAAGTCAAATCTTGATTATTATTACTCTGGACAACCACGTCAATGTGACTTTGGCTATAATTCTTTAACTCAACAGTTACCTCTCGAGACCAAAAAAGACCAATGCCACCACTAAGGCCAACACTGTCTACAGCAAAGCATCCACTAAAACCTAGCGTATGCTTCAAAACCTCAACTATTTTTACTCTAATTTTTGTTTCCATTACAAAGAGAAGAGTGGGTCCTTCCAACTTCACAATACTGTGAAGTTCATGAACTGTCTCGGGGTTCGCAAGCCACCGGTAGTTCCAGCTCAAAACACTCACTGATCCTCGCAGGACCGCGGCGCGGTCTCTGCCGAGTTTTCGGAGTGGGCTTCTTATTCTTCAATTCACGAAGAAAACCATCACCCTCTATGTCATTGCTATATGAGGTTGTAACAGTCTTGGTCATGCTTGTTCCTACACCATCAGCATGTGTACCCCCATCAGTAAGAAGCAAAGTCTTTGCCACTGGTCTATAAACTTGAGTAGGAGCTTCTTTGTGTTTCGGCGGTTGTTTGCTCTTATGTGGAGAAACCACTTCCTCTCCCGGATCCTTATTGGTGCTCGAGTTTTTGGTGGTCGCCTTGCTATGAGCACCTGATCTTGGATCCCTAGAGGAGTTATCACTGGACGCCTGCTTCTTGAATTCATCCGGTGCACGAAGCGAAGGGCCAAACGGCAGATCCCCGTTTTCATCACGTGATGCCGGGGTTGGGCGATAGAGACCGGAGTGCCCCAATCTGCCACAAGAGAAACAAAAATATGGCAATTGTTCATACTAGATATCATACAAATCCACTTTCTTTTTCCTGGCAGAATCTATCAGAATCCACCTCCTGATTGGTTTAGCTACATCAATGGAGACCCTTGCCCGCAGAAACCGACCATTGTGGTCAAACTTTACCATTTGTGCATTCTGATCCATCTGCTTGGCTATTGGGCTCCACCATGCCTCATCCCTCAAGTTGTAGGGTAAATTTATAACCCTAGCCCAGACTTGCAGCCGGTCAAACTTAACTTCACCCGGCCTCATGCATTCATCAAACTCAGCTAGCACCACAACATTCTTGTTTATGTGCCATGGTGATCCTCCCCATACTCGATCCCTATCTTGCTGGCTCTCAAATTCTGCCACGAACACATTGATTCCCGTAGATCGGAATTGCAAACCACGTGGGTTCCCCCACGCCGGCCGAAGGGCATTGGTGATAGTCTGGATGTGAAACTGATTTCGGTGAAGTACCTTCCCAGCCAACAGCCGCTTCACCGGTCCTCCATCGACCTGATCGTTGAGAACCAGAGGAGTCGCCTCTTCTTCAGATATATCAAGCTTTCCCAAGGCCTCCTCTAGTTTCTTCCTGACATCAGCGCCCGCCTCGGGGTCGCTCCCCGCGGCGCCATGGCCTGCCATCTACGGCCCCCTTCCCTCGCTCTCTTCTTCCTGCGCACCGCGACTAGTACCTGGGCGAAAGCCAGATTCCACTTCAAAACCCTAATCGCCTCAGGCGCCGCCAGAGGTTTTACGGTTTTGGGGAAAACCGTTACTTAGTGTTGGTTGAATGAAAACTGAGCAGCCATGACCAGTAACTCGTACAGCAGCATACCGGAGTAGTGGTAGACTCACGAGCGTTTTGTTACGGAATTGTGTTACGGGGGCTGGGTTTAAAGGAGACAGAGTAATAGTCTAGTGACTGAAAATTTATTTTTGGTCAGTCACTTTTTCGTCTCCTATTAAATTCAGATTAAACGAATACAAAACAATCATATACAACAAAAAGTTGACTGGCCAAAATTTTGGTTCAGTCAAATTCCTCACACAGCCTAACTCATGCATTTTTTTACAAGACTCTAAACCATAACAACATAAAAAACAACACTTGTTGTCATTGTTAGATTGCGTACTTGTACATTAACAAGGCTTAAGCTGGTGCGCATGAATGGAGCTAGATGAGTACATGAGTGAGTATATAAGCACATCTGTTAAACCATATGGTTTAGCAAATATATGATTAAATTTGTACATAGGTGCTCCAACAATGAGTACATCTATAGCAATCCCTCATATATGGTTAAATTTGTAGTCTAGCATGTTCTATAGATATACTATCCTAATTTTATAAGACAACTACTATTCGATAATTGTTAAACTGTATGTTTTAGAGCTATGTAATATAGATATGTATACATAGTTGACACAAGTATCAAAAAACTAATTTAAAAATAAACACAAATTGAATTCAGTGCAATCATGAGAATTTTTCAATGGTATGCGTTACAAATATAATAAATAAAGGGTCGCGATAACTGCCACACGTGTGGCACAATGGACACTCGCCCACACAGGCCTGTGTGGCATATCCAGCAGGCAGCCCACACAACCCTGTGTGGGCGCACATCAAAACTACCCACACGTGTGGCAGGAGAACCCCATGCACCGAACGATTCGTGCGGTAGGAGGGATCACCAGAACAAATGTTCTCGTACAAGAAGCCCCCACGACCGAGCGGCCTCCAGGTCCCGTTTCCCTGTAAAATGAAAAAGCCCAGTAATAAAACAAAAGAAAAGGCCCAGATTTTTTGGCGTTGACAAAAATGCCCAGTTTTTTGCTATGCTATGAAAAAAATGCAATCAACCTTATAAAGCAAGAAATTGCCATGTGTAAACACTTTTTTTGCGATAACCAAACAGGAAAAAAAAGTCATGGCAATTTCATGACGAAAAAAATGTTTATTAAAATTGCCATTAGTGATTATATTGGCATGAATATAAACGTTAGAAATTGCCATGGCAAATATGGTAATTTTGTCAACGAAAAGTAAATTAAAAATTGCCATGAAAAATTGAAAAGAAAAAATTTGTAGCAAAAAATATAGGTAAAAGATCTTGCCAGGGCGTTGTAGGTAAAAAAACATCTAGACTATGATTTGTCATGATCGATAAAAAACTACGTTCAAAAGATGTCATGGCGAAAGAAAATCTAGATTAACCATGGCAACAAAACCCTTGTAACTATGACAAAAGGCACGAAAAACAAAAGTTGCCATCATGGCAACACATGCTTTAGTTGGCCACGACAAAACATCTATAAAACTTAACATAAGTACATATGATTTTAGTTGCCATGTTCATATGTTTAATGAAAAATTGGATCACAAAAAAGTGTAGACAAATTGTCATGGCAGATTCATATCAGGTATTTGCCATGGCATTTCAATAGAAAATGCCATGTTTTAATGGTGGATACAATTCTTTTGCCATGGCCCAATCCAAAACAGAATGCATTTGCTATAAGAACATGGAAGCGATCATACACGTCTCTCAATATCTATAATTATGACGTAATAATGCGTAGAAGCAATGAGAAAAAGAGTTAAAGATTTTGTCATGGCAAAAATTTGAACAATTTGCCATGGCAAAAAAATAACGTACCTGCCATGAGCTAACTTAAGTGTTGGTCATGAAAATAAATAACATATTTGCCATGACATAAGAGTTTGAACAATTTGCCATGGGAGAATTGGAAAAAGTTTGCCATGATTGTGAAATAATATAAAAGCAGATCATGGGAGAATTTGAAAAGGTTTAACATTGACAAAAATATTACAAAGAAAATGATCAAAAAATTGCCATGGCAAATGCATATTCAAATTTGCCGTGTTATTTTTATAAAAGATTCTAACTTTTTGAGTAATTAAATTGCCATGAATGTCAAACAACACAAAAGAAATTTAAGATGTCATGGAAAATGCATATAAAAATTTGCCGTGGAATTTTTGTCAAAATTGCCATGCTTATATATATATTGCCATGATTGTGAAATAACATAAAAAAAGTGATCGAAAATTGCCATGGCAAAAGTATTTTCAAATTTTCCATGGTATTTTATCAAAACTTGACCTTTTTCCTGTTATTAAATCGCCATGTATGTGAAACAACACGAAAAAGAAAATCAAAATTGCCATGGCAATATGCATATCATAATTTGCCGTGGTCTTTTTTATCAAATTTTCCATACTAATATAAATTTTTTCCAAGAATGTGAAATAATACGAAAATGAGTAATAATTGCCATGGCAAAAGCATGATCAAATTTGCCATGGTATTTTACCAAACTTGCCATATTTTGCGTGTAATTAAATTGCCATGCTTCGTAAAAAAGAAAGAGTTGCCATGCTCCAGGGGAAAAAAAATTGCCATGTAGTATGGCAAATCTATTCCATTTAATTGAAATTTGCCATGCTTCATAAAAAATAGAATCGCCATGCTCTAGGGAAAGAATTGCCATGTAGCATGGCAAATCTATTCCATTTAACTGAAATCTTGGTTTTTGAAAACAAAATTTCCATTGCCGAAGGAAAAAAATTGCCATGTAGTATGGCAAATCTATTCCATTTAACTAAAATTTGCCATGCTTCGTAAAAAAACGAATTGCCATGCTCTAGGGGGGAGAATTGCCATGTAGCATCCAAAAAATCTATTTCGTTTAACTGAAATTTGCCATGGTTTTTGAAAACAAAATTTCCATTGTCCAAGGGAAAAAAATTGCCATGTAGTATGGCAAATCTATTCAACTGAAATTTGCCATGCTTCATAAAAAAAAGAATCGCCATGCTCTAGGGGAAAGAATTGCCATGTAGCATGGCAAATCTATTCCATTTAACTAAAATCTTGGTTTTGAAAAAAAATCCATTGCCGAAGGAAAAAAATTGCCGTGTAGTATGGCAAATCTATTCCATTTAACTAAAATTTGCCATGCTTCATAAAAAAACGAATTGCCATGCTCTAGGGGGAAGAATTTCCATGTAGCATCCAAAAAACAAAAATGCTAGACCTACGAACAGATGTTACGTAACATACGTAATTTGCTGAAGCGCTAATCAAACTGACCCCCCCTGATTTCAAGGGTGGGCAAGTGCCCCTAACTAATGCCGAATCAGTAACTGCCAACTCAGCAATTACGTAGGATACGTAAATCTCCCTACGTAGGTGTAGCATTGCTCTCCAAAAAATCTATTCCGTTTAGCTGAAATTTGCCATGGTTTTTGAAAACAAAATTTCCATTGTCCAAGGGAAAAAATTGCCATGTAGTATGACAAATCTATTCCATTTAACTAAAATTTGTCATGCTTCATAAAAAAAGAATTGCCATGCTCTAGGGGAAAGAATTGTGTTTTGGTCATGGTAAACTAGTTCAGATATTGTCATGGGGTTGTATAGTTAATTTGCCATGGAGTACAAATTAAATTTACCATGGGCTGCGAAATTAAAAGGACTACATTTGCCATGTTATGAAGCATTAATTTGCCATGCCCAATAAACTACAATTGCCATGCCCCGTAATATATAAATTTGCCATGTATGAAGTATGAATTTAACATGGTTCAAATAAAAAATATACCATGACGATGAAGATTTCTTTGCCATGGTTAAGAAAGTTGCCATGGCAAAAATGTCATGACCAATGTCTGCATGTAGAAAAGGAACAAATTATGAACAAAGAATTGCCATGGCGAGTTCATTAAAAAAAGTTCCATGTTATTTTTAATTAAAGTTTTCATGTTGCCATGGCAATCGTGGTCCAAAATTTAAAAGTTAAATTGCCATGTTGTAAACACTAGAGTTGCCATATTATCTAGAAAAAGATTAAATTTGCAAATAAAAAAATTGGCATGGTCCATGAAATTAAGTTGCCATGCTCTATTAGCTTAGTCAGATGATGTCATACAAATTTGTCATGGGATGAATTCCAAAAAATTCTGCCATGGCAATTGAACCAGAATTTTGCCATGGCAAAAAACTCAAACCATTTATCCATGGCAACTACTAGTATAAAAAAACTACCATGTTTTTTGCCATGACA